>JAPMAC010000212.1:5000000-10000000 GCA_028671895.1 Oenanthe sinensis
ATATGACGGGTAGGTGTTCATAATTCATTCTTCCCTCCATACCATTCCAAACAATTTGTATTAGAGCTCAATCACCTCAATTTGAGAATGAATGCTCCATTATCCAATCAACTAATTTTCTCCACAAATCTCATCATGGAGAATGTGCACACCTTCATTTTCTTTCACTTCCCTCCTACATCAGTTGTTTCTTCTTTAATCCTTTCACAATTCCTCATTCCATTCCATTTCATTCTCCCCAACCAAACGGCGCATTAGAGTTTTATGCTAGAATGATAAACAGAATCAAAGTCCATCCTCACATCTGTTGTTGCAAATCATGTCACTGGTTTCTCAATCAGAGTATATTCAGAAAATTCATACCCACTCACATTAGATGTAATTATGTTTTGATAATGTCCTAGTAGGTAGGATGACATGGCCATTGAAGGAGAAAGTTTAGATATGAAATGGTCAAGAAATTAATGAGAGCAAAGTGTGTACAGGTATTGAAGCAATGGCTCCCACTGTCACTGTTGGTTAACCACTAATTAAGTTCATTTGATAGAAATAAAACTGAACTCCGAAGTCTTTGGCCTTTTAAATCTGAATTTTTTAGCCAAACAGATTGTAACAAATCCAAGTTGGTTCCTATTATGTCTCATAATGTAATAGACAGGCACACTGATGTGATGCAGTACAATGTTAATTTCACCAACTACAATGAATGAATTCACAAAATTTTCATGTACAATCAAATTGACTATCGTGGCAAACTCTAGTACACTGTATTAGTTATATGCAATCATATACTCCTTCCGTCACCCCCAATTCTTTACATTTGGATTGGGCACATGTGTTAAGAAATGAGAAAGAAAGTGGGTAAGAAGTAGGTAAAATTGTGGGACCAATAAATAAAATAGAATAGATTAGAAAGGTGGAGGGAAGTAGCGAGTCCATTTGGATTTTTTAGTTAATAAAACTTTACTACATTTGGAGATGTTAGAAATGTGAAGAATTGGAAGGAACATACCAAAATAGAAAATGTAAAAAATTGGGAGGGTTAGAGGGGTACAACACATTGAACCCGGCAACATTATCATTCTTCAGTCTTCACTATCCGAATCATCTATCAATCACTTCAAATCTCCATTTAACTACATGAATGTGAGTATATATCTTATAATCACTTCGTTCTTTGGGACATTAGACTAGCCTCTAAACTACTTCAAGTAAAAAACAATTAGAATGCAATATATACTGAAAGTTTAAAACTATGTAGGACAAATTTAAATATTTTACTTTATGCAATGGCATACATAAAAAAAATTAGCTACACTACTGGGACACATGCACAAGGGTAATCTAGTTGGATCACATCCAAATAGTTAAGTGGGACAAGGGGCATAAAAAATTGCGAGGGAAAAGATGTGGTACATAATAAAAGGGGAAGGGGGCAGAGAGAAGGCAGGCAATTAGTTGTTGTATTTTCTAGTTCATTGAGGTGAGTCTGGACCTCTGGATTGTCTGGTGTTTAACTTCTGAAATTAGTTTCATACTTTCATCAAAGGGAACATATCTTAGCCGCTCTTTCAGTTTATCGATATTTATCTCTGATTCTCCCAGTATTCTTATTAATTTTTATTGCTAGTAAGTGAAATCATTACAAGTGGTATCTGATCACCAGATCTATGAGGCCTCCAACAGTTGCACAAAGTATAGATCAGCTGGAAGAGAAAGCGACTGATATAGAAGAAATGATGGATGAGATGGTAGCGAAGGCAGTCAAGAGCTGAAATTAGACAGAACTAAAACTTAACATGGAATTTTCTCCTTAAAATCTAAATCGAGTGAAGTTTCTAATGAACACAAGGACAGTTACTTACGTCATTTGGCCGAGTCATTTTGGTTGTCAACAAAAAATCATTAAAGTTATAATTTGAACCACAGATATAACTCTATATCATCTGAGACATTTATGGGAAAACCAGGTTACAAATGGCCCATTTACCACATCCAAATGTCCTCAATGAAGGATGTGCCAATGTTTTATACAAAATATATTGACCCTTGAATTATTTACCACTTACCAGAAAACTTAATAGAAAAAAACAAAGTAACTGTCATTGTTACATCACTTATTGCTTACCTGCACAACTGCTGGAAGTGGAACATTCAAACCTCTGTAATCATCTACTTTAAAGACAATGGCCTGCCAATTGATACATAATTAATTTAGAAAAATGAGCAGACAGACTCAAAACCGAATCGCTGATGTAGGCTATATATGGATAATATTGTAAAAACAGAAAACATACCAAGGCCATACTAACAAGTAATATAAAATGCTCTATTTAGGTTCTACCAAACACAATTATGCAATACCAGCTCTATTCATGCAAGAGCATTTTAAATCAAGTAATAGCATGACGAGATGAATATTCTTTCTACAATAATTTAATACAACATTTATCTAGATAAATAATCATGCCTTCATCAATTTCTCAACGCCTTTAGACCTTATAAAGCTATGAAATCAAATGATAGCATATATCTCAGGTTTATACAGCTTTATTTTATAAAAAGAATTTTTAACGGAAATTTGTTGTCCTAATCTAAGAGCTAATGGAAATCAGTTAGGAGCTCAATTAGACAATGACAACTATAAAAGAAAAAGAATTATGTAAAAGAAGGAAGCTCACATAGTGAAGCACAAAATCTTTCACTAAAAAAGAGTCATAGAAAAATCACATTAAAGTGAAATTCTCAATCTCTCATTAAGGTTACAGAATATAAAAAATGAAGCTTCAAGTTGCCAAATTATCATTGTTAAGGGAAAATTGGAACATAACAAACGCTTTTAAGTCGTCGTTTTGATATCTTTAAGATTAATGTACTTTTCTTTTTTGGAATTTAGGAATTAAGATTAAGATTTCCAAGTTAAAAGTAAGATTAACGTTTCCAAGTTACAGGACTCTTCTTCATCACTCAATTTCACGTTAGTTTGTGACTTTGTGCATAAAAAACCTACATGCATTATACATTAAAAAAAACTTGCAGAAGTCCAGTAAAGAATAATTGAAACCAATTGTAGTTTATTGAAGAGAATAAATGAAACCAAAGGTAAATGAAGCATGTTCAACTCATCTTACAACACTTGACAACACATATTTTCCAATAGGATTTATGATAGGAGCACACAGGGACAGTTATTACCATGCTGTGAGCATCACTGACACCACAAGCCACTTGAGCTTTTACAATACTAGGCAAAGACAGTGCAGCTTCTAGCAACCTTTGTTGCAAATCAGGTACATCAAAATTATCTACCTGCAAAAAAAATCCTCTAATAAGAACTCAATTCCAATTGATTAGGCGTGTTGTGATGAATCTTAGAGATTGAATGCTTAATCATCTAAAAGAATGATTCACATCAGGAGAAGATAGGTACACAGGAATCACGAAAAGGCTTTTTCTTTTTCCAAAATATTATCAACATGTACTTCTTCCATTACTATAACGAAATATGGGAAAAGACAAGATTGCTTTTCCCACTCCCTACTCTGCTTGGATGTTCTCATCCAAGATATATGTAATATAGATGGAGACGCCATTTAGTTACTTGTGCACATCAAATTTTAAGTGACAGGATATTTGACCAGTTTCCACTACACAGTATCAGAAATTAGAAGTGACTAAACAACAGGGTAAAGGCACTCTTCATCTAAATTATTGCATTGAAAGGAAAACAGAGACAAAAACTCTAGCAAAATACCTTTATACAACGAGGAGGCCTGATTTTATATCGACCTTCTGTGTTGAGCTTTTCCAGACCAAGTAAAAAATTTTGGATCTTGAAACGATCCAACACAGGGTCTATGTTACCAAATGGATCTATTACACAACAATCTGACCTTTTTTCCAAGCACCTGTAATACAAAAGTTGCTTGAATGTAACTATAATGGCTTAATATCAGCAACTTCAAGTGCAATACTCATTGACCACATATACTTTCATCTATTTTTTCTATGGCAGCTAATGTACTAGTAGCTAACAACCCCCCTCCCACAATCCCACTGCATATGAAACAAGCTTATGATTGTACACTAAAACGATGTGAAAAATATATACTGTATTATAATGAACAGTACTATTGGAAGTTTACATTGAAGAAATTATATAAGTTTAAACAAAAATATATCTAGAGACTAGAATATAGTTCTAGCATTTTTTATATTTGTGCTATGCTCGCAAAAACATAGTTACACATGAAGTGGGATACAGGTTGTATAAAATATGAGATGTTAGACATCGATGCAGTGACAAACACATTCGCCAGACTGCAGTTTCCTCCATTCCATACCCGGATGACATCCGAGCAATCGCAGGAAACTAATGCCATAAATGATTCATTAAAGTGCAAATCTGTTATATTGTTTTCAACAGAAACAAAAATGCTCTGTTGGCAAACCTGTAACCTGTCTGTGTTTGTGACTATCTGTATCCCAGTGTGTGAGAGTGAGGGGCGAGGGGGAATAATTTACTTAAATGAGGAATCAGTTTCCATAAATTTAAAGCCACATACAGATGATTAACGATACAAAGAGACTAAAATGCAAGAAAAACTAACATTAACACACTAAAAATGAAGAACTTCACCACCACGTATGGACCAATTACTTGGTGGCTTTAACCAACTATTGTATCGGACATCAAACCACAACCAGTCTGATCTTTCAGATTAAATATAGAACTAGAAAAAACATAAAAAACAAGACAAACCCAATCAAGGATGCCGTCCATAAGACGACCTCTAAGTTCGCTCCTCTTAAGCAAACTGTTTAATATTATTCCCCATCACTTCACATTGAGAAATTCGACTCCACCAAATTTTAAAATTAAAGATAGACCATATAACTTGGTATAGGAATTACACTCTGTGACAAATAGAAGTGCTTAACTGCACATACACAAATAGCATTAAACAACAAAGATACTCAATGAAGGATAACTTGGTATAGGAATTAAAAATGTATGTCTTACATGCCACAGAGTACACCAGAATTAATCTTGGTGTTTGGTATTTACTACATAGTACATTCAACAGATACTCATGTATAAATATCAGGATGAAGGAGTAATACATATGACCTTATAACAGTCGAGAGCAGTTTGAATACATTGAAACTTCAGAACTTCCAAAGTTTAATGAGTTTGAGCATACAATCATTATATAAAGTAACTAGCCATGGTAGGGCCACACAAACATCATATCTGACGCATGATAGAAGTCCAATGAAAATGCTTAGGAAAGGGGTAGAGGGGAAAATCATGTAAATAACTGAAGAACGCCCATCCACACAAGAAATAGGCAGAAACTATAAAAGCACAAAACTAATTCCAAGTAAATAAATCTCAAAGCTGCAGATCACATTGTATTTGGATTAGTTATGACCAAGACACCAAATATATTATAATATCAACCAATAATAGTGTGGTGGATACCTTTGCACTTCCAGCATGCCCTTGCTGTAGATAATGTTATTAGATATTTCCAACGAACTACTCAATTCAACAGAGATAATCTCATCAGTTGCTTTATGGATAATCACTTCGACTAGTGGCAACTGAGTTGATATGGGCAGCTCAAATGTAAGGGGCAAAAATATCAAACCGTTCTCAGTGGGGCGCAAGGGAAATGCACCTCTCTGCCAAAACCAAACAGTCAATATACATAATATAAAAAGCTTTAGGATAAATAATATATGAGAAACATTAAAAGATACATTTGAAAGTTTACATGGCTGTAGAGCCGTGAGCCAGTTAGATTGTTCAGCCAGACCAGCCAGAACAATTTTGAAATTCAAAACTTGTTTAGGTTAGATGGCGCAACTACATTTAGTTTTGCATCCCATGCCCACTTAAGACCCCAGACATGAGTATCTAATTACCTTCATTTTTTACTTTAGTCGATATGGAAGGGGATGTCTACATTCTACAATAAGAACATGATTAGAAGACCTGTTTCGACTAGAAACTATCCTTGTGACCACAACTCAACTAATTAGTCAATCCAAAATATTTTTATTTGGGACTGTTTCATAAACTTGTAAAAATTCTCACCTTGGCAAAGTCTTCTTCACGAGAAGGCTTCATGACATAACCAACCACTAGACCATCCTTGCCTATTGCCTATTTGTCAAAGAAACATTGGATACAGCATCAACCAATAAAAACTTCTAATAAGATTTAGGGAGAAAAGAAATTAGAGATAACAAAGAGCGGTAAATTGTGTTTTACATATGAATATACAACTTCTGCTGCAGAACAAGAGCATGGAATCTATTAAATAAGATTACAGTACTTGTTCCCTAAACTTGCTTGCTTATTTCAAAGCATAAAGCCATGTTTGTGCATGAGCTCTTAAAATAAAAATTAATAATTGATCCCTAGCCTTGCTACATAACATGGCATCATGATGGCCTAATACTGCTTATGTCATGGCATGAGTCATGTTTGTACTACTTTAAACAACCATGTACTTTACACTTTCAGAAAATATATATATATATATATATATATATATATATATAGACTTGGTTCAGTTATCCTCGGTATGTATATGGTTAAATGTGCTATTATAGGATCCACCAGACATCCTAGATCGTACTTTTATAGCAAGTGGTGAGGAACACCCTATGCGCACATTTGCACCATATACAACAAGAGCCACAACTTGACATATGAAAAGGCACTGCAGGTTATTGGTCAACGAATAGTTAATTTATAAAGCAGGAACTATGACCACATAGAAAATGATCAATTAGTAAATAGATCACAATGCCACATGCATGCATATCTCATCCATATCGTAGTTAAGGATTCAGAACTCCTAATTGTACATATTATGATGTGGAGCAACAAACATGCAAACGAAGAAGAAGATTTCACGAGATAATCACACTTGCTACCTTAAGTATCAATCTCAGCTCATACCATATCAACGTGCTTCTAAAATGCAATAACACCAATCAAAACCAATTATGATATAAAAAAAGTACTAAATATGGGACACGAGATAACCACACTTGCTACCTAAAGTATCAATCTCAGCTCATACCATATCAACGTGCTTATAAAATGCAATACATTCAATCATAACCTATATGAAATAAAAAAGGTACTAAATATGGGAAATAAGCACGAGCTACCTTTCTATTGTAACCGCAAATAGTCAATGGTAACTGTTCTAGTTTGTCTATAGAAAGCACACTGGATTCCTTGTTTGTACCGTCACCTTCCGCTACATGAAAACTAGAGATTGTTAACCACATCTGAGTAAACCACTTGATCTTATATGTCATTTCCCTGACACGGGTGTTTGGATATGGACACCAAAGGATCTACATATACAAGGAACTATGTAGCTTGCAGATATTAATATAGTTCATGTACCTGTAAATTTGTAAGGATACTGTAATCCTATTATTAGAATGAATGACATTAGCTGAACTATAGTCTATATACTCAATCCTCCAATTTCTTTTTATAGAATTACCGAATCTCTGGTACTTGATCAAGGTAGGGTTTAGATACTTATAATATTGGGAATGAATACCTGTGTCACCAATTAACTCTTCCCCATGTAACCCTGCAGTATAAATCAATTAATCAAGTTATGCCGGATTATGATTAGTCAAAAAATATATGGTCACATATTAAAAATATTTATCCAACATGTTCTTCGGTTAAATTTATTTTTCACAACTGGTCTCCGTCTAATTTAGTTTATGCATTTAACATAAAGCTGATTAATACAGAAATGAACTCGGCAACATATAAAACCACTTGAAAGGTAAGTGGAACATGGTATATTATTATTTCTCTTTTGATTCCCTTTGGAGTTTTTATTTTTTTTTAATTAAAAAAATATAGTCTTTCATTCAGTATTTAGCTACTGAGGATGAGTTAAGTGTTAAAGTGTAAGGATGTTTAGTGCTACTTACTAAAAATAACGAACAGCCAACTGTTGCTTAGATTAACAAATAGTTCTTTGTTGACAGTACTAGCGACATGCAGAATAATCCCTCCATGATCACCCCAGGCCCTTGCAACCTCTTTTTCAATGACCTCAATAGAAGATGAACTCAATATGAAGATGTCAAATGAGAATTGCTTCGAGATCTTTTCCAGAAGTCTAACCTATACCAAATAAAATCTGTATTCAACAACCACAGCATAGATATACAAAAAAGAATGGCTTCCACTTTCCACTAGCTGAATCACATAGCTGTTTCATGCTTACATTAAATGAGCAGCCATGCATTTAAATAATATAAAAGCAAATCTTTTATTGGTAAAATGTAGGACTGATGTCCAGAAAAATTGGGCCAGCATTTGATGAAGAAAGAGAATAATTCAAGAAATTCCATAATGAAAAGCAGTGCGATATTAAAGCAATTTGTTTCCTTAATTGCTAAAGACAATTCTTCCATTCTCATTTGGCAACCTAGATCTCGTTTAGGTCATTGATTAGAACATATAAGACATCGAAATCTCAAATTCAATTTACTGAAGCACTCTCGCTGTACTATTTCTTACATACAACACAGATAAATGCTTAAGAGTGATAAGAAGGGCCTATTACTTATTTCTAGCATTCTTGTATCATAAGATTACTATATGCTGGAAAAATAAGTGGACAACCCAATACGATATCAACAGAACCGCCAATCTGAATAAAGTTGCATGTGCATACAGATTTACCATTTGCAATTATGTTTACAGGATATCTGGGATGAAAACTTTGAGTATCTAACGAGGCACAGTAGGAAACGAGGGCTGCATATCAATAGCAGTGTAAAACAATTTATGTTAACTTAGTCTAGATAAACAACTTGATCTATTTAGCATACAACTCGTCTAAATAATAACTCTACAACATCACTCGATAAAAAGTGTATTACATAGTATAGCAATTACCTTGGGAGTTGAAAGACCAAGTCCATAAGATATTCCCTGCAAAAAGAGAAATAGTGTTGTAGAAATCAGCAACCTGATAAAAATCTGGCGTCTAAGGTTATAGAAAAATCAGCACTGTATATATGATATATTATTCCATCACCATATAAATAATCATCTTTACCAATTAAGTATTTTCGAAGCAAACGAGAAAATCTAAAATACTATCAGAAGCTCAAGATGAAGCAAGTTATTGGGTACAAATCTTTTGCATCATATAATTCAAAAAAGCATCTTATCCATTCAACTAGCAAACAGAGAAAGAGAGGCTTAATAAGTGAATCACTTAAGCAGCTTGAAATATATATATATATATATATACATGTGTGTGTGTGTGCGCGCGCGCTTAGATTGTACTCTAACAATAGAAGGTATGAAAAATTGTAGTCTATGCATAGTTCTGAAAATCACCTATTTAACCTATTAATCACTATAATGTGTTCTGCCGATTCGATTTTTAAAATCCGATTAGTTACTACATATATTTTTTAAATTAACATTATAATTTTATTAAATTAATTATTATTATTTTATTTTAATAAATCCGATTAATCCCAGGATTATCCAATTAATTGCTTAAAAATAGTCATACTGATTAATGCCGATTACAGATTTTTACAACACCTGTACGTCAATTGAACTAACACACTAGAAACCTACACCAGTGTGATGCACTTGTGCAGGTGATGTACGAGTATGAGGATCACCCTTAATGCCATGTAGTATCTTAACAATATCTATATTATACTTTTAAAGCCAAAATATTGTATCCTTGTCAGTCAATCCGGTCATTCAGGCCAGGTTAAACTAATATATGAGTCTGCTGGTATATTGTGCCAACTTACAATGATAAACATAAGGACATCTTAGAATAAGATAATAAAGTATATAGTGTTGACCCATTGATCTTTCAGGCTGAATTAAATTAACAATATATGGAATTTTGAAAATAGGATCTTATAAATTATTTATAATTGTGTGATAAAAAATATGGAGTTTTGAAAAATAAGATCATAAATAATATATAAAAAACAGGTTACTATATATATAGTTGAATGAAGTAGAATTTGGGTATCAAAAATAAAATACATAAATATTATATAACTAAAATGGACATGTACCGGTCGACTTGCCGGCTGACTAGTTGTAACGGTCGACAAGTTATTCATATACATATAGTTATTAGATTTAATTTATAGATTTAATTTATAATATAACTAAACACGTACCAATTTCATAGTTTAAATCAAATGTATTAGAATAATAAGTTCAAATACCTATAATCAAGCATATCCAAGAATATAAATTAAACTAAAATCAAGCAAAAAAAGAGATGCTGCCAAATGAGAAGAGCAGCCATAAATTAATAAAAAACATAAATGATGACTAAAATAAAGTCAGAGACACCATCGAATGTGAAGAGAAATGCCGGAGAAGAAATGTGATTGACACTTGTTGTGTTGCCACCCAAAGCCCTAAAAGACACATTGTTGAAAAACGCATGCAAGTCTCGTGTTTCGACTCTATTTTTCAGTATTGGTTCGGATTCAGGGCCAGATAAAACTCATGGACACCAGAAATTATATGACGTTGCTTGACTTTTTCTGCTCTACCGACTGGGTGACTAGTAGATGACGGTGAAACTAGCTTGTTTTATGTCCAGAAACTAACATTAGCTAACATTATTCAGTACTGGCCTTAAATACAATCGCACTACAAACTAAAAACCAACTGGCATAAGGATACATATATTAGAAGGTTATACATGCTGCTTACTACCTTGTCTATTGCAGGCCTACTCTAGAACATAATTTATTGTTTCCAACCATGTTGATAACTTGCTATTGCCACAGACAGTATGTAAAATATGTTGCTCAACACTTACTTGATACTTCTGTGGTAAATACTGAAGAGACCATTGATATTAACTCTTGGATTTGCAGCAGAAAGTTTGTCATGTTTTAGCCCACAAAACTTTCAGGTCCAATTGATATTAGTATAAATATAATATATTACTGACTTGATAACGTAAGTACAATATTAATAATTATATAAGTAAATTAATGGTAATGCAAAATCAAAAATAATATTTATTAATTATGTAATAAATATTCGGTGCGGTTTCGGTTTTGCGGTTTTAAAAAAATTATAAACCAAACCCGAACCGCATAATTATTGCGGTTTGAGCATTTTTAAATCGGTACGGCTTTTTTGAGATGCGATTTTCATCGGTTTTGTGCGGCTTCGGTTGAAAATCGGTTTTATGCTCATCCCTACTAGTCGGTCTTCGCGATAACCATGCTGCTTATCAATTAATTTTTTAATAAAAAATAGTTTTATATTAATTCTATGATGCTCAGACTCTTTTAGAAGGATCCGACACGGACACAAATCAGTGTGTCAGATTCTTCAAACTCCAAAATCGAAGGCTCGGGGACCCGTTTTATAAGGATCTAACACCTGGATTTGGACACGGCAATTATTATTTTTAATATAATATGATACTTTCTATAAATAAATATCTATCATTTTATATAAAATAATATATAAACTTTTGAAAAGGAGAGTAAAATAAAGACTTTTTGTCTTCTCTTTCTCCTTTTACATCAATTGCACTTCTTTTCTTTTTATATTTTATTCTTCTCTTCCTTTTAAAAATGAGTTATCAAAATTAAAGATGAGATGAAGTGTCCATTTTCTATATGGCATTCGGATTCGGGTGTCCGTGTCGTGTCGTGTCGACACGAGTACGGCCGGGTTCTCCGGAGAGTCCGAGCATCACACTATTAATTTACTTATTAATAAGTTTTCAAACTATAAAAAAATTAATACATATTCCGCACCTGGTCTTTGCATTCGATGCTTGTATAAAGTATTTGCTTAAAATTATAATGAACATTACTCGTAAAACAACCTAAAAATGTTTGTACTGGTGTCATAAAAAAACGAATATCATAATGCAATACTATTAATATTAAGATAGAAATAAAAAATGAAAAAAGTTCAAATCTAAATGGGAAAGACAAGTAGTGTCCAACAATTAAATAGGTTAAGGGGACATGTATCATCATTGTTTAATAAGGACTCACAACTCTTTTTAAAGTTTATGTTCTTCTTAGATGAGAAGTAATACCATATAATAAGAAGCAATATATCCAAGAAATATGAGACTATAGAATTTGCATTTCACTTACATAACTTATATAATATTGCAAGAGTAAAAGTTTCATGTCTTGTATTTTAACATTGCAAACCATCTCCTCTTATCTTGGTACAAAGAGAGAAAGGTTTGATCCTAAAAAAAATAAAAAACCAAATGAGAGGTAATAATTTAAAAATATATTTATTATCTCTTTCAGCGCACAAATTTTATACAAGCTACGAACTTTTTGTTAGATATTGAATTCGGGCTTTTTTTTAAAGTTAAAGTAGTCGAATAACAATCGACTTGGTTCTTTAGGCGTTACATCTAGATAAGTCATTTTCAAATTTCTTTCAAGACATCTTCCTTATTCTGCTCTAGTTCAGTTCACAAGTTGCTGATAAATTGAGATCATGTGATGTAATATAAACATGCTAATTTCCTAATTCCATAGCCTATACAGCCTTGTTTAATATGTAATATAACCAACAAAATGGTATCAGAGCTATAATCTTGAGGGACCTGTATTCAAACATTTTCCTGAATACTCCACCTACCCACAAAAAATACAAAGAACCACCAATAAACAGCTTACAAACATCCCTACAAATAGCCTACAAACAAATTACAAACTGTGTACAATGACTTCAGAAAACTTTCTTAATGCTATGGCACCACCAGTGTTTGATGGAACTAATTATCAAGTATGGGTTGTCATGATGGAGGCCTATCTTTATGCGGATGATTTATGGGAAGCTATTGAAAGAAGTTTACGAAGAAAAATGACTAAAAAATCATATGCAAAACAACATACCATGATCGATAAACCATATGTAAAAATCATAACCAAGAAAAAACCACAGCCAAAAAAGTCATAACAAAAAACCAGATCCCTTTTACGTTCTAGTCAAAAAAGTCTACATACAAAACAGAGTGCAGAGTTGAAAAAGGCTTTTTAGAATCGACAAAGTATAGAGTTATGCAGCTACGGATTCAAGGAGGAGTGTTAGATATTAAATCCGATCTGTTTTTTAAAAGTTAAAAGTAGTCAAATAACTATCCTAGTTATGGGACTTAGTTCATCCTTATACTGCTCTAGTTCAGTTCACAAGTTGCTATCGATTAAGATAATGTGATATAATAAAAGCATGGTAGTTTCTCAATTCTATAGCCTATACAGCCTTGTTTAATATGTGATATAACCGACACTTTTGTCCGACCATTGCAACAACGAATTATCTTATTGTTGAGGAGTTGGGTGCACACAATTTCACGTTAAAACACAGTTCAATCCAACATTTTTAATATAAGGATAAATAGTTAAATAATAATATGTTAATTTTAGGAGATGCAAAAAAAATTGGGAAATGCATTCCAAATATTTACAGCATGTTTGATCATGTTTTCTCTATCTCCAACAAGCTTAAGAATTCATTTGAACATAATAACTACACCCGAATCAATAAATTGTGAGTTTCGATAATTATAACTTTTTTTTGTTATAGTGATATGACCGATATATCATATCTTGACTGATTTTAATATTATATTATACTTTAAATATTATATAATCATAATTAGAATTCTACTTACAATCTACTTGCATATTTGAGTTTTCTCACCCCTCAAACTCATATACTTTATTTAAGTAATTTATTTAAAACTTAAAAACTACATTAAAGGGTCATTTGACAAATCTGAAATTCCTGAATAAATAAAAATTTTGAATGAGTAAATTATCTAAATGCTGAATAAATAATAGTATTTGACATATAAAAATTAAAATTATCTGAATAATGTTAATTTTACTATTTTTACTCCAAATTAAAAATAATTTATATACTCTCTTATAATGTTTATCTAGGTAAATATTATAAGACTAATTTTTAATAATATGGTAATATAACAAATAAAGTCAATTTATAGATATAGTCATATCAATATATATATTTTATAATTAAATATATTATTATATTTTATAGTTAAATAAATTGACAAAATAATAGCATACGATTAGAAAATTTTTGATAAAAAAATTAATTATTATTCCAATTTTTTTCTAATGATTAATAGATATGTAGGTATGATTCTAATAATTAGAAAAATTACAGATATTTTTACGTGAACTTTGAAAAAAAATCATTATTTCATATAAATATAACAATATAATTCATAACATAAGAAAATCAAAAAAATAAGAAAGGAAATATGTTATTTTAATATAAAAATCATCGTATTAGATTTACACTTCTTGTAAGTGAATGGTTCTAAGATTTTGTTTCAGAACGATTTGGGTTCGTTCATAACTTAGGATTAGGAAACAAACAACCTTTCATTCAGTTCAGTTCAACCCATTAAGCTATTATCAAATGACCCCTAAATCTCATTAATATTAATATTATTCATGGATCTATATTAAATTTTATTAAAAATTTAAATATTATATAATTTCAATATATTATTTAAAATATAATAATCGAATTTGAGATGTTTTCTAATTGGTAGTCTGGTTAACCCAATTTTTTAGTTAATCCAATTTTTCCATATTATATTATTCTTAAATTATATTTTAAATATTATATAATCATAATTATAATCTTACTTACCATCTAATGTCACATAAATAGTCCTACCAACTACAACATACTTACATATTTGAGTTTTATCACCCCCCAAATTCCTCTTCTTTACATAATCCATTTAAAAAAATTTATTCATTAACTACATTAAATCTTATTCATATTAATATTACTTTTATATCTAACATAAAACTTCTATAAATTAATAATGTCGGGATCGGCAAATTTTATTAATTTATCGAGATTATTAATTAATTGAGGTAAAAGATGTACTGCTGGGATAAAAATTATGTACTGTATTGAAAATATTAATTTATCGTGATTCATTAATTTATCCATTATTAATTAATCGAGGTTTCACTGTATATTAAGTTTTTTTGAAACTTTATATATTATATACTTTTAAATTACTATTAAAACCGAAATAGATATTTTTTGTAACTGAAAATTCAGTTTTACTTCTGATTAACTTGTTGTTTAATATAAATATTACATTTTAAATATTAAATATTAATTCGTACTTGATATATACATGCAAATTTCTAAAAAAATAAATTTCTTATAATAAAAGAATTGTATTACGATTACAATTTATTATTTACATTCAATCTCATTCAATATTTTATTATTAAGCATGTGCCTTTCTCTGCAAGTCTAAACCCTATAAATATTTTACCTAAACTTGACGATGATAATCTATAAAAATATAATTTAAATAAACTATTTTTTATACCACTCAAAAGAACTAAATACAATTAAATGCCTAAATAATTGGAATTAAAAAAATTTAAACAAAAAATACATTTACCGACGAACAAGTAAATAAATTAGCTAATACTTGGCATGGGTTGTAAACTAGTTAATATATAACAAGTGAAGTAAGTATTCGATACAAGTTGCAATATCGACTAAACAACCACCTCGTTAGAAAACCGAACACTATTAGAAGCATTGCTAATCAATCAAGAGCCATAAAGATCAAATTCTGAAAAGCAAGTACATACACACATATACACATTACTAGAGTAACATTTTCTCTGAGACCTTTCAACAAACAGGTGGTGTGCATATAATATAAGAAAGGGGAATAGTAATACTTACAGTGGGGATATTGGAGTAACGAAGCTTCCGGAACAGATAATCGGCTCCGGGTCTAAGTAAAACGCTGTCGTTTTGTGTTTCTGAAACGACGCCGTCGTCACGCACGAGAAGGGCGGAACTATCTAGCAGTACTCCCCTCACTCCATTAAAGCCCATCTGTGATTGAATAGTATGAGTTTGATCGGAGAGAAGAGAGATAGAATAGTAGAATGGGGAGTGCCTCGAAATGTGTACTTGTAAAGCTTAGCCTCTCTATTTTTTTACCCTTTTGTCGTTTACGTGGCAAATTGTTAAGATGGCCCTACATTACGTGGCAAAAGTCGGATATTACTCCCCTTGCTGCGGGCTGGGGAGAGTGAGTTCGGTTTTTGGATAAAATTGAAATCGAAATTATATATTTTTGATTTTAAAAATTAAAAATTGTAACCGTAATCAAATCATCGGTTTCGGTTTGTAAATAGTATGTTTATCTTTTGATTAGTTCGGTTTCGGTTATAAAACCGGAATGAAATAAAAATTAGGAAAAAATTCAACTTATATAAAAAATATATAATTATTAAAAAAAATATTTTTACATTTAAATTTTACACAAATAATTTTTTTTAATATAAATAATGATACTAAAATGTTCAAATATAACTAATAAAATAAAAATTAAAACTGCAACTCTTAATGTAACCGAGCTTTATCGGATATTAAAAAATCCTTTGTAATTCCAAATTATAATTTGATGAAGTCAAATTTGTAAGTTACTCTGCCTGATCATTATATTAGTATATATAATTATTTGATCATCACAGTAATGTAAAAAATCGAAATGACACTAACATATTGATATGGCCAATTCAATCACTCACTACAAATTTACCACCGAAAAACAAGCAAGGCCATATTATTACAATTTTTTTAAAATTCATATAAGTTATATAAAACAATATAAATAATTTATTTATATATTTAAATTTATCGGTTCGGTTTGATTAGAACCTATAACCGAAACCAGACCATTTAAATCGATTTCGGATTGGTTTTATTCGGCTTGGTTTTTCCAAGTTTTTCCCGGTTTTTATCGATTTCGATTTTTATTCAATTTTTTCTCACCCTAGCTACGGCCATCCCATCAGAAAGAAATCAATACTTACATTTGGGGGTATGTCTAACAGTATCCTAATTCATTAACTATAAATATTATAAAATAATGAGTTTTGGTGATTTAGGTAATTAATGACATATAAATTCTAACAATAATCTCTATATTCATTACCTATTGTTATAATAATAATAAATTTGAATCTAACTATTTTTAAAAAGGAGATAAAAAAAAAGAGAAAAGATGAAGAAAAGAGCAGGAATATAATTTTTTATTCAAACAAATGAAATAGGTAAATGTTAGGAATTATGAGATTTGATGATAACAAATTACTTAGAATTACAATATGGATTTAAAATTCATTGTAACTAGTCGATAGATATATGACTTATAAATATTCATTGACTAGGAAACCAGTTATCAGTTGAATCTTGTTAATCAACTGATAAATTGGATTATAACATTTGATTCATGTTTCATTATCAATTGATTGTATTGCCTCGATGGATGCTGTGAAGTAGTCGACTGATGTTATTGACTTCAATTTATAGCTTCTCAACGGATGTGAAGAATGGCTAATCAATTGTAAATATCCTAAGTCAACATTCTCACAAATGAAGTGATCAACGGATATTGGAGTTGATGGATAAAGACACTACTCAATGGATAAAAGCCATCAATGGATAAAAGCTATCAACGGATAAAAGTTATCAACGGATAAAAGCTATCTACGGATAAAGGCAATCAACGGATAAAGGACCATCAATGGATAAGGAGTCGATGGATAACTCAATTAGCCATCGATACATCAATTGATCAATGGATATCCTATCCATCGATGGATGAGTAAAGGAGAATCAACTGATAAGCTTAACAGCATTTATCAGTTGATTAAGGTTTCCCAATTTAATTAAAGACAAAAAGAATGGGAACTTTGCAGAAACTAAATCAATGGAAGACAATCATATCAGGATTGTGAAGACTTTCAAGGCAACATAGTCTTCAAGAAATGGATCAAGACAAAGATATTTCCAGGACTAGACAAAGTCTAATGAAGACTATGAAAGTAACTAATTTCTATTTTCATGTAAACATTGTAAAGTGTATTTTATAATGTTATCTGGCGACAGGAAATAGAAGTAGAAGAAAACTACTATATAGTAAGTAGTAGTCTATTGTAACAAAGTGTGAGTGAATGTAAGTATTGTAGTTAAAGAACAACACTTTGTAAGCAGCTTGGTAATTCTACCAAGATTATTTGAAAGCAAAAACATATTAGTGGAAAAACCAATCCACTAGTAATTTTTATATTGTTTGTCTTGTTTTTAATATCATAAGTATTTCACTCTGAGTTCATTAAGTTCTATCTTAACCATACACTTCAAAACACACTAAAATCTTGAAC
Organism: Oenanthe sinensis; assembly: GCA_028671895.1. Classification (NCBI taxonomy): domain Eukaryota; kingdom Viridiplantae; phylum Streptophyta; class Magnoliopsida; order Apiales; family Apiaceae; genus Oenanthe; species Oenanthe sinensis. Next base: position 5,018,319 of record JAPMAC010000212.1, read on the forward strand.
AAACTTAAATCCGCAAGAATCAGAATTAATTCTGAAGTTTGTATTCAACCCCCCCTTAACCGAACTTCTTGTACTCAATGGCAAATAACAATTGGTATTAGAGCCTAGCTTTCAACATACAGAAAGTTAAGATCTAAAGTCCATCAAGTATGGGTCAAAAAGACACATGAGTGAAGATTCCAGTTCTAGATAAAGATGAGTACTTTCCCTGGAAAGTAAAAATACACTTGCATCTACCATCTATTGATCCTTCATATGTCCACTACATAGAGAAAGGTCCACATGTGCCTATGAAGATAGTTACAAGTGTGAATGCAAATGGTACTCAAGCACCAGACAAACTCATTCCAAAACCTGTGAGTGAATACACAAATGAAGATGAGAAGGAAGTACACAAGGATAAAAAGGCTATAAACATTTTGTTTAATGGTCTTGACAAGGACATGTTTGACAATGTTATCAATTGTACAACCTCCAAGGAAGTCTGGGATACTCTTCAAACTCTATGTGAAGGCAATGAGCAAGTAAGAAAGAACAAGATGCAACTCTTGATTCAAAAATATGAGGCATTTCACTTCAAGAGTGGCGAAGCAATCAATGACACATATAGTAGGTTTCAAAAACTGTTGAATGAGCTAAAACTATATGGAAGAGTATATGTTGTTGAAGATACCAACCTCAAATTCTTGAGGTCCTTACCCAAGGAATGGAAACCAATGACTGTTTCTATAAGACAGTCTCCTAACTTTAAAGAATATACTCTTGACAAGCTGTATGGAATCTTGAAAACCTATGAGTTAGAACTATAGCAGGATGAGGAAATTAAGAAAAGTCAGAAGAGAGACAAGTATGTTGCCTTGGTGGTCAAGGATAAGAAAGTTGCAGAATCTGGTGAAGATGTTGCTATCAAAGAAAGGAAGAAAGAAAGTCATGGCAATAGTGCAAGTGGTGTTAGATATGATGAATCTTCAACTACGAAAGGAAAAGAAACAGTTGAGCATTTGACTTTTCTATCAAGAAAATTTTCAAAACTAAAATTCAAGAGGAATCTCATGCAAAGGCCTAGATCTCAGTTCAAGAGAGACAATCAACAAGGCAAAAATCTTGTTGACAGGAATCAATTCAAATGCTTTACTGTGGATTGGCTGGTCATTTTTCTAATAAATACAGAAAGCCAAAAATGGAGAAGAAGTCAAAGTTTAGTGATGGTATTGATTATAAGAAGAAGTACTTTGACTTGCTCAAACAAAGAGAGAAGGTTTTTGTAACATGAAAGGATGTTGTTCTTTCCATATTTTCTAATATTTTTAGTATTTTAATATTTGTCTAATATTATTAAATTTAAATAGAATTTAGGAAGTAACTAAATCACTTAGTAACCTCCCATAGGATTATTCGAGTGATCCTTTCGAGAGTTCAATGTTAATTTCTACAAGTGGTTATTTTCCTAAAATTTCTAGTAGTATAGAGCAAAAAGTTCGAAAAAGAAATGTCATGTACTGATATTTTTTAGAACATTATTGCTATACAGATAAAGCAGAGTAGAGATTTTTTGGTACTTTAAATTATAAATCATTTTCCAGATAATATTGTTTATTGAGATTAGGTATTTCCTAAAAGAACTACCAGAATGAAAAATCATCTATCTCAGTGAAAATATTATTTGAGTAATTTTTACTCTTGCCTAATATTTAAAATTTTTTTTTCTCCCGGTGTTCCATTTCATCTTTTATTCGGAGAAAAATATTTTAATACACTAGTAACTTCCCACAAGCTCTCAACTATATTTTATATATGGGAATACTAGTAAAAAAAATTATTCAAGTCAAAACTTTAACTTAAAGGCTGATTTATTTCGCCTCATGACTATATGTATTTTATTTTGATCCGGAACACAATTTTATCATATTTTGATCAAATAAAATACTTTCACTTGTTAGAATGACTTGAAACTTTTTATGGATCATTATAATAATATAATATAATATTAGAATTTTTCTCATAATTTTATGAGAATTTTTATTTTCGAGCCAGTCCGTTCGATTCGTATTTTATTCATTTTTTCAGGAAAATATTCTGAAAAATATTTTTCCAGACAGAATATTATTTATAATGTTCCCAGAAAAATAAAGATATTATTTTCATATTTATGGTATTTATTAATGAATTTTGGTGTTACGTGTTTATTTGTATTTGTTACGTATTTATTTGATTAATACGATACAAGAAGCACTAATTGACTTGGTCCAACCCCAAAATACTTTCCCCCCAATACAATTCAGATTTCCCCCTCAAGGAATTCAAATCCCCCCGCCCCTGCCCCTTCAAATTTTAGGAGCATTAATCTCAACCATTCATTCCAAGTCAATCTCCAACATTCATTCCCACTAACTTTCCCTATAAATACAACCCCCCCCCCCCCCCACATTTTTTAACACCAAGAAAGCCAAAACACTTCTCATTTTTTGTAAAGCTAGTCTCATATTTAGAAGAAGTATTCTCTCCTCCTTCTCTCTAGAATAATTCTCTCTTATAACCCATTTTGTTCAACAAAAGGTTATAATTTCTAAACTAGCTTTCCATCTTTGGTTTCTCTTCTACACCAAGCTTAAACATCTTAGATCTAGAACCATTAAAACTCGTTTGCCTTCAAAAGAGGGGGAAAATCATTTTCGATTTTTCCGACCAAATTCAGGCGAGTTTTTTCGGCGAACTCTAAAGCTTATTTTTGAGTTCATATTTGTGGTGTAACAAAGACGAAATCTTCTTGGCTTCAAAGTCTCTAGATTTACCTCGAGTTTTGAACACGTATCTTTTATAAAGATACTACATCTTATCAAACCCATTTGATTTTTAACAAACCCATTTGGTTAAGATATTTGTAGATCAACAAGAAAGATTCAAAACAAAGCATTTCTAGCTTGATTCTCTCTTTCTAAAAAGGCTCCATCAAGCCCATTAGAAGCTTGAAATATTCGGCCCCTTTTGTATTGGAAAAATCCGGCCACTTTGATTTTTCCGGTCAAAACTCTGGTGAATTTTTTCAGCAAGCTTTTGGTAACTTTTTGGAAAACATAAAGGCCTTCAACTACCCATTTTCTTCTCTTGAATATTTGTTTATTTTGATAAGTGAAAAATACAATCTTTGTGATTTTTCTGATCGAAATTCCGACGAATTATTCCGGCGAACTTGTGGTGAATTGTGGTAACCTTTGCCTATTAATTAAAGAGAATCTTCTTAAAGACTTTTCATTCGAGCCTTAACAGGCCAAGTGCTTCTACATATTATATCCGGCAATTAAAGTGCCTAAAAAGGAAGATTGAACTTAGACTTGCACTTTCTAGTGTTAAGTTTAATATTCGTCTTTATACTTCCATTCGGTGTTTGATCTTTTTCTTACACGAACACTTGTTAATGGTTTGTGTAAAAAGGTCCTAAGCTTATATTCTAGATTTGGATTAAATTCAAACACGCTCTTTATTGTTGACTTTGAGTCACTATAATCTTGGCTTGAATTTTATCTGTGCATAACGTGTTCTAATTTGAACAAGTTCTAGATCAAAGCTTAACTAGCTTATTAGTAACCTTCGAAGTCTCCAAAGTGCAAGTAATTTAAGATTAGCGTTTATCTATCTAGCAAACGGAGCGGTTATTAATAGTCACATTGTTTAGCACGAAAGTGTTAAGAGTGACTAGGGTTATTAATATATTCATATAGAATATATTGTACCATTTCGGTATTACTTATACTTAACGTATCAACTTTCGTATAAATCGAGATATCCTTGACTCAAGAAGTTGCACTTAAGTAATTAATATTAATATATATATTAGGCCATTAAATTTATATTCGGCTTATATATTAATAATATAATTTACACTTAAGTTATATTCATATTTATTGCTTAATTGCTTTAAATATAACTTGTGTAAATTGTTGCATTAATATTCTTACTTGTTAGACTTGTTAGAATATTATTGATGTCCTACCAGCCTAGAACTGTAACATTCTAGACCAAAACTCTTTCTCTGTTTGAAAGGTCATTTTTGTAGATATTGTATTCTAAACTTACGTGAGGTGAAGTGAAGTGAGGTGATCCTTGTTCTAAGACCCAAGCCTTAGGTATTCTAACGGGGAGTTAGTTGCCTTTGCGCCGTGAGGAAAAGGAAAGACCCAAGATCCGATCTAAGACCCAAGACCGTAATTTGTTAGAAATACAAATACTACACCAAGGGCTAAAATGGTTTTGAGGAGATAACGGGGAGTTATTGTCTGAGACAAGTCTTGTAGGGTTTTTGTACACTTATTTTGAGAAAGTAACGGGGAGTTACGTTTCAAGATAATATTTGTATGATGTAAAGGCTTCTCCGCCTACGCTAAGGAGTGTGTTTAAGTAACAAAATATCGAGACCGAGGAAGTGCTCGGGGACTGGACTAAGGGGGCTTATATATATAGTTAACAATATATAAGTGGTCCTAACCAGGATAAAAATCCTTGTGTGGTATTCTCTTTCCCTTACTCTTTACTTTCCGGACTTAAAAATTGGATTTAAAAGGGTAACAATTTTTATAAGGTAAAGAAATAATTTTAAAACACTGTTAATTTTTTTTTAAAAGGGTAACTAAGTTATTCAACCCCCCTTCTATCTTAATTACGTCATTATTACCCATTATTTGGGACCTATCATAACAGAAGAAAAGGACTGGGCTGCTGAGGATGATTCTGAAGAAGAAAAATACATCAACCTTGCACTAATGGTCAATCATGATGACTAGGAAGCTAGTTCCTCTAGCAATCAGGTAATTTCTACAAATCTATCTGAGTTATCCAAAGATGAATGCAATATTACAATTACTGAAATGTCAAATGAATTGTATAATTTTCATGTCACTCTTAAGTCCTTAAATAAAGAGAACACTAGGCTCAAAATCACCTTAGAAACTCTAACTGAAAAAACAATTATCTAGAGAGTGAGCTAATGCAAATGGACAGACTCAAGGTAAAAAATAGAGATGCTAGAAAAGAACTGTTGAGTGTAAAAAGGAAATAGAAAATTTAAAAGAAAAATTAGAAGAAGAACTAAGAACCATTGATAGATGGAACAGGTCAAGTAAAGCTAACAAAAAGATGAATGACATACATGGAACAAATTATTTCACCATGCTGTCTGAGACTCTTGAGAAATTAGCCATTGATGAGAATCAATACTTGGAAAAGAAGCAATCAATTGATAATCTTGAATCAACTGATAAGGATTATCAATCGATTGATGATGTTATCCCAATGGATAGTTATCCATCGATTGATGAATCATCAACTGCTAAGCAATCTGTCTTAAAAACTAAGCTTAACAGACCTGTTAAATTGTAAAAGAAGGTAGCTCCTCTAAATCTCAAGTCAAAGTTGAAAAGGCTAATATAGGGTTCTTATCTAAAGATCAATTGAAGGAAAAGTTAGAAAATATATAGCTTAATATTAAGCCAAATGAAAAGAAGAATAAGAACATAAATGGTAAAGTAGGCATAAACAAGCACAATAACTACACACCTGACAAGTATGCTCTTAGAAAGATATGTGCTAAGTGTGGTAGTAAGAATCACTTATTTGTGCAATGCAAGTCCATTATTCCTGCAATAACCAATGTGTCTGTTATACCTAACATGCATTCTAATTCTGTTTATCCTCATTTAGTTGATCCTCATGCTATCATGCTCAATATGCATCAATGCCTTATATGTTTAATCCATATCTTGCATTAGCCAACATGAATATGCCTATTATGCCCTGGAATATGCACAACAATTTTCATGCTCCAAATTTTTCTAATTCTACAAACATGAATATTCTAAATATTAGCACTGAGAATCCTGAGGTGAGGAAACCAACACCTAAGGTTGAAGTGGAAGTAAAACCACCTAAACCAATGGTACAAAAATTAGAAACCAAACCAAAAGTAGCAACTAATAAGAAATGATCCAAGGAAACTTGGGTACCAAAATCAACTTGATTGTTTTTGGATGTGTGCAGGGAAAAAGAAGAAATCTTTGGTACTTGGACAGTGGGTGTTCAAGACACATGATTGGAGATAAATCCCTGCTCACAAAGTTTGAGAAGAAAGCTAGCCCCGGGGTAACTTTTGGAGATGACAGTAAATGATACACCATGGGATATGGCTTGATTTCAAAAGAGAATGTCATCATTGAACCTGTTGCATTAGTTGATGGCTTAAGACACAATTTGTTAAGCATAAGTCAACTATGTGACAATGGAAATAAATTTTGCTTCATAACTGAAGCATGCATAATTTCCAACAAGAAAGATGAAAGCCTGGTTATGACTGGGAATAGAAAAGGAAATGTGTACATGTGTGACTTCAACTCAATAAATGCAGACTTAATGACTTGTCTTCTCTCTAAGGCAAGTACAAATGAAAGTTGGCTATGACACAAGAAATTAGCTCAATTAAATTTCAAAGTCATGAATCAGTTGGTCAAGAAAAATCAAGTGAGAGGATTACCACAAATGGAATTTGTCAAGGATGGACTATGTGATGCCTGTCAGAAAAGAAAACAAAGAAAGACATTATTCAAGTCAAAATTGGAATCATCAATTGAGAAGCCACTTGAGTTATTACACATGGATTTGTTTGGTCCTGTAAATATCATTTTCATTGTAAAAAAGAAGTATGCTTTAGTCATTGTGGATGACTTTTCAAGATTCTCATGGACTTATTTTCTGCATTCAAAAGATGAAGCCAGTAATATCATCATCAAGCACATAAGAGAAGTTGAGAAAAATATTGGATTTGATGTAAAGAAAATAAGAAGTGACAATGGAACAGAATTTAAGAATTTCACAATGAAGGATTTCTGTGAATCTAAAGGAATCATGTACACCTTCTCTGCACCAAGGACATCTCAACAAAATGGAATAGTTGAGAGGAAAAATAGGACATTGATTGAAGCAGCTAGAACTATATTGGAAGATACTAAACTACCAATATATTTCTGGGCTGAGGCCATTAATACAACATATTATACTCAAAACATCTCCATAGTGAATCAAACTCAAGGAAAGACACCTTATCAATTGATCAAGAAAGACAAAAAGCCAAAACTGGGTTTTCTTCATGTCTTTGGCTGCAAATATTATGTGCTAAGGAATCAAGGTAAAAACCTAGGAAAATTTGAAGCCAAGGCTGATGAAGCTATATTTGTTATGGAATCTGTATATGTAGTATTTGATGATTAAAAGATTCAAGGACTGTTTGATGAAGGAAATCATGACACACTGCATTTTGAGAATGAATCAAATGATGTAGATAATGACGAAGAAGCAGAAATTATAAAATCACAAGTACTCAGAAACCCAATATCAGTTGATGTTACAGCATCAATGGATAATTTATCAGTTGACAGAAATCCATCAACTGATAATTCTTCAATGGATAATCAACACTCTACATCTAGGATATCCAATCCAAGGGGAGGGTTTTAAAATCAATCCAAAATTCAAATCAATTTGAGTACAATACTAATGATCATGAAGCTTCATCATCAAGGCAAAATTTGCCTCCTCAAAGAAAATGGACAAAGTCATCCATTTGAACTAATCATTGGAAATGCAGAAGATGGTGTCAAAACAAGAAGTGCTATTCAAAATGAGTGTCTATATAGCAGCTTTCTATCTCAAGAAGAACCTAAAAGAGTTGAAGATGCTCTTATGGATCCTGATTGGGTTTTAGTTATGCAAGAGGAACTCAATCAATTTGAAAGAAATAAAGTGTGAAAGCTGATGCTCAAACCAAAAGATATATCAGTAATTGGTACAAAATAGGTATTTAGAAATAAAATGGATGAAACTGGTACTGTGACTAGAAACAAAGCAAGGCTTGTGGCAAAGGGGTACTCATAAGAAGAAGGAATTGATTTTGATGAATATTTACACCAGTTGCAAGGCTGGAGGCAATCAGAATCTTTCTAGCTTATGTTGCACATGCTAATTTCAAATCTACCAGATGGATGTAAAGAGTGCATTTTTTAAAGGAGTATTAGAAGAGCAAGTCTATGTGGAATAACCTCCTGGCTTTGAAGATCCAAATTTCCTTGACTTTTTCTACTATCTACTCAAAGCACTCTATAGCTTGAAGCAAGCACCAAGGGCCTGGTATGACACTTTATCTCAGTTCCTCATTGAGAATTACTTCAAAAGAGATACTGTTGATAAAACTCTATTTAGTATAAATGTTAATGGCTCTATCATTCTTGTTCAAATATATGTGGATGACACTATTTTTTGCTTAACTAATGATGAACTTTGCAAAAAAAATTGCCATATTAATGTAGAGCAAATATGAAATGAGCATGATGGGAGAACTTACCTACTTTCTTGGTTTGCAAGTCAAACAAGTTAAGGATAATATTTTTATAAATCAAACAAAGTACATTCATGACTTGTTAAAGAAATTTGACTTGAGTGAATGTTCTTCTGCAAAAAACTCTCATGGCCACTACCACCAAACTTGAATTGAACACTATGGAAGCTAAAGTGGATATTTTAAGTTATAGAGGCATGGTAGGCTCACTTTTATATTTAACTGCTAGTAGGATAGATATAATATTCTCTACATGTTTGTGTGCTAGGTTTTAGGATGATCCTAGAGAATCTCATTTAGTGACTATTAAGAGGATTTTTAAATATCTCAAGGGTACATCAAATTTAGGTATTTGGTATCCTAGAGATTCTGGTTTTAATCTAATAGACTACTCATATGCAGATTATGAAGGTTGCAAAATAGACAGAAAAAGTACTACAGACACCTGTCAATTTTTAGGAAACAAACTTGTGTCATGGTTTAGCAAAAAGCAACACTCAGTATCAACTTCAACTGCAGAAGCTGAGTACATTGTTGCTGGAAGTTGCTTTGCACAAATATTATGGACGATGAATCAATTATTTGACTATGGGTTCAACATGAACAAGATTCCTATTTTCTGTGATAGCACAAGTTCCATTGCAATAACAGAAAATCATGTGCAACATTCCAGAACCAAACACATTGACATAAGGTATCATTTCATTAGGGAACATGTAATGAATGATACAGTTGAATTACATTTTGTCCCTAGTGAACAAAAACTTGCAGACATTTTTACCAAACCTCTAGATGAATCTAATTTTAATAGATTAGTCTGTAAATTAGGTATGCATAATTTTACTCAATCTTAAATGTATGCTAAGTTTTCTTTTTGCCATTGTTCACAATTATCTATTGAAACAAAATGATCAACTGATAACTGTGTTAATGGATATTTTGCAGCGATCGATGGATATATTTGATCAACAGATAAAATATATTCCTATCGATGGATATTTATCTATCAACAGATAATTTCCCTGGTAATTGTTTATCGATCGATAAATTTTTTTATCTGATCAATAGATAAAATATATTCTTATCGATGGATATTTATCTATCGACATATAATTATCATGGTAATTGTTTATCGATTGATAAATTATTTTTTTGGATATAATTACACATCGATGATAATAGAATTTCTACAGTTTTACACATCCATTGATCAAATTATAACAGTTGATTAATTACTTTATTTGTCAATAGATGAATACATCTATCGATTGCCATTTAGAGTAATTTACTTTAACTCGTTCTTTTTATTTTTCAACAGTTATATTCTTAATTAAAGTGACTACTCAAGTCATTTTCAAATAGCAATATCAAGTCTCATTTCATTCTTACTTGCTATTTTATTTATCTCTCATCTCTGTACATCTATTTCTCAAGAACCCTAAAGCAATTTCTCTAGCTTTTCTTTATGTTTGTCTTCTAATCTCTCTAAGAACATCAATGGCGCCTCAAAAGAAGATTACTTTCTCAACTGGTTTCATCTATGAGCAAAACAATATCATAGCGTGTTTGACTATGGAGGATGCCCCAGCAAATTTTCATTTATTGATGAAATTCCTGAATGAATGCAAGTTGTCAAAGGCTCTAAGTGAAGCATCCACAATTGTGCGTGAACTTGCAGAAGAATTCTGGAAGTCTGCAGAGATATCCAAGGATGGGAAGGTAATCTCTTATACTTGTAGAGGTAAGACATATACTCTTACTAGCATTATTATTTCTGAATGCTTAGAAATTCCAAGCAATAATTGTGATGCCATGCCTAATGATGAGGAAATTAGGAATATGTTTGCTGCAGTTAATTATGCTGAATCAGAATACAGTCTAGGAGAGGTAGTTATAAAGAATTTAAGAAAAGAATAGAGCTATTTCTTTGATGCTATTATTAAGGTATTTTCCGGAAAAATAAGTAATTTTGATGCTATTACTACAAGTATGCAACAAATTGCTTATAGTATCATATTTGATAAATATTTTGATCTTAGCACCCTGCTCCTAAATGAATGGATTGCTAAATTAGGAAATAAAACATCTAGAAAAGAAAGTATTTACTTTTCTAGACTCATTACGCTATTTATTCAAAATGCAATTGGAGATTTTGAAATGACAGGTACCATGGAGACAATGGAGCCCTGGACACAGAACAAAAGGATCTTCAAGGAATTGGTGAGAATCAACTTACACCCTAAGTTGCGCCTCATATATCCTCCTTTTGTACAGGTATATCTCAAGAAACTTAATTTTTCTTTTACTTCCTCTAGTATCTCAATTCCTTTGCCTTTTGCAATAATGGAGGGAGTTGAAAATGCCCCATCCCTCTTACTCAAGTTGCACAACCTTCCAAAAACAAATCTAAACAAACCACCTCAGTAGTTTCTCAAAAGACTACTGTTGTAAAAACTAAGAAGAGAAAAATAACCGAGAGGAGTGTGAAGGTGGTTGATAAGGATGAGGGAATTGGCCAACATCAAGAAAGCCAGAAGAATAAGGAAGGAGAGTTTGAGATTGTTCAGTCAGCCACCAACCCAATCTCTCAACAGATTGAGACTGTGATAAAGGATTTAAACACATCCCTAGTTTCACCTTCTCAACAAGGTGTAGCTATTGAAAAGAGGTCTTAACTAAGACCATTTGATGGGGGTGAGGGACATAAAGTAATTCAACCATACAAAAGGAGAAAAAAGGACAATAACGTTGCACAGGGAACACACACACTTGCAAAGCCAAATGCAAATTTGGTGGAGCCTTCAGTTTCTTCTTTTGATGTGTCTCAAAATTTTCTTGAGGCACAGCCTCACTCTCTATCTATTTCATCTCCTCAATCTCCTTTAAAATCTATTTCTACAGAAACATTATTGATTGACAACTTCAATGTTTCAAATTCACCCTCTTTGCAACTCAGGGTAGAGCCAACACCCTCACCTGCATCACCAAATAAGGTTAACACCTTGGTTGATCAAGAAAACACTGAGAATTCTCACAAGTCAATGGATATTCCTCAATTAACTGATAATTTCCAACATCCATTGACTAGTTATCTTCCATCGATGGATATCCTTACATCCATCGATGAGCTCCAATCAACGGATATTCATCCATCGATGGATATTTCTTATCCATCGATTGACACCTTCATTCCAATTCATGAATCATCCATTGAAACAATTTAAGTGGCCAATACTCTACTAGGATTTAGTGGAGTGGGTGAGGTGTATGAGAGGTAAGGTTTGCATACATTGGCAAAAGGAGAGTGTGAGAATGAGAGGCCCTCAATTTCTTTTGAGGTGGCAAAATGAGAGGGTGTGAGCAAAGAGAGTTCCACCTTAGCAGTTGATGCAAAAGGAGAGAATAGTGAGAGAAAGGTGAGAATCCAGGATGAGATCCTGATGCAAAAATAGAGAGAATAGAGTGAAAGAGAAAAGAATAGAGAGAAACCAATTTCACCATCTCGTGAAGCATCAACTTCTAAAACTGAGCAGGTTACAGCAGAACTCACCCAGGAGTTGGGGTTGGAGTTAGGGGAGATGGAGGAAATGGAGAAGATGGAGTTCCTATAGGAGGTGCAGATGCCCACATGGAGTTGGATGATGAGATTGAATTCAACATTGATGCTATAACTTTTCAACATGAAGATCCATAATACCAAGAATTCGCAGCAGCTACTAATCAAGAGGCTGAAAAGATGTTGGGATTAGTGTAAACAGAAGAACAATTCAGAAGTGGCAAGGAGAATTTGGCAAGACAGCCTGATGATGCGTCTTATATGAATCCTGAAGATTTTGAAGATAGTTCTGATGATGAGTTATTGGAACCTGCAATGGCTAGTGATGAAACTAGTTTGGCTGACACTGAAAGGGCCATAATTTCACACTACAGGAGATCCATGGTTGAAGTAAATATAGAGGATCCTTTACACAGAAGAATTCTCAAATTTTACAAAGACAATTTGAAGATCTAGAAGATGCATGTAACAGGTTCCAAGTATGAACTCAAGAAGATCATGGAAGAAATTGATAGCTCAAGGACATATTTTAACACCACCATTGATTCAAGACTCAGCCTCACAATGTTAACAAGAATCAAGCAAAGGCTTGATACTGAGTCTACAGCCAAAGATAAAGTAGTAGCATTGGAGAAAATAATGACTGCCATGAAAGTTAACATAGAGCAAATTTTGAAGAATCAAGTCACTCAAATCAAACTTCTGAGCAGACTATTGAATACCCCTCTTATTTCTCAATCCTTAGCTCAAGAGCCTGTTATACTGATAACAAAAAGGGGGAGAAGGATGAGGAGTTAAGGATGAGGGAGAGTGAAGAAGTTGAAGTTGTGATCAAGAATACAGAGAATGTCATTCAAAGGAAAGATCCAAAAAAGGCATTGGCTCAACAAATTGTAAGGCAATTTAATTCAATTGCCAGCAAAAACAAGGAGATTGATGCACAAGAGCCAATTGCCTTAATGCCAGAAATTCTTGAGGAAGTAAAGAAATGAGAAATAAGGGTAGATGAAAGTAGCTCACAGACTTGTGACAGAAAAGGGAAGGGCATTGCAATAGAAGAAGAAAAGAAGAAGAAGAATTCTTCCATGAGTGGAGGTGAGAAACTATTGAGAAAAGCAATAGTTGTTGATGCGAAAGAAATGGAACAACAAGAGAAGTTACAAGAAGAACTAGCTATTCAATTGCAAAGGAAATTTGATGAGGATGATAGGCTAATTAGAGAAACTAGAAAAAAAGAAGGTGAAAGGAGGCCAAGAATGAAACAAAGAGCAAACAAGCCTGTAGATGAACCAAAAACTTCTGGAGTTAAAAGAAAACTTGTTACTGATAAAAAAGGGCTAAGGAGGAGAAGCCAAATGAGGTAAAGCTTGAAAGTAAAGCATCTGGGAGTGGTCAATCCAAGGATATAGAAGTGTTCAAATCCAAACCTCAAAATTTTGTTTCAATCAAGGTTGAGGGAATGACTACAATTTAAGGACAAAGGAAGAGAGATGTAGATCTACTTCACATAGACTATGAAGATGGGTCACATTAAATATTCACATTTGATCAAGTCATGGAACAAGGCTATGGTGTCTTAAGGAAAATATACACAATGCTCACAGGAAATATTATCTAACTGATGAGCTAGGAAAAGCCATTCTTGAGAAGATGAAGAAAATAAGGGAAACACCTCTTCAAGTAGAAAGGGATGACAGAATCAAGATTTAGAACCCTGAAGGAAGGAAGGTACTTCATGAACCATTCTACATGATGATCTACAAGGATAGGGAAGGTAGAGAAAAATGCATTGATATTTTTCAAGAAATAGACAAACTGCCTAATTTGGAACTGAATCATCTTGCAAGCTAACTAGACTATAGGGTTGAGGATGAGAAGATTTTGAAGAGATCCCTATACAGAAAGATGAAGGAAAATGAAGATAAGATGAATGAGTCAAGGGGAAGAAGAAGAAGAAAATAAAAGATTCAGACTCAACATCAAAATTATCAGAATTCATCTTTTACTGGTATTTGATCACTCTGTCTTAAAAATTATTTTTGTCAGTATTGTAATTCCTGCTAGAATGAAAATGTTTAGGAGTTTTGTTATCATCAACATAAAATTTATGCATATTTCACATATTTATAAATAGGGGAGATTGTTAGGAATTATGAGATTTGATGATAACAAATTACTTAGAATTACAGTAGGGATTTAAAATTCGTTGTAACTAGTCGATGGATATATGACTTATAAATATCCATTGACTAAGAAACCAGTTATCAGTTGAAGCTTGTTAATCAACTGATAAATTGGATTGTAACATTTAATTCATGTTTCATTATCAATTGATTGTATTGCCTCGATGGATGCTGTGAAGTAGTCGACTGGTGTTATTGACTTAAATTTATAGATTTTCAACGGATGTGAAGAATGGCTGATCAATTGTATTCTAAGTTAGAATTCTCACAAATGAAGTGATCAACGGATATTGGAGTCGATGGATAAAGACACTACTCAATGGATAAAAGCCATCAACGGATAAAAGCTATCAACGGATAAAGGCAATCAACGGATAAAAGCTATCAACGGATAAAGGCAATCAACGGATAAAGGACCATCAATGGATAAGGAGTCGATGGATAACTCAATTAGCCATCGATACATCAATTGATCAATGGATATCCTATACATCGATGGATGAGCAAAGGAGAATCAACTGATAAACTTAACAACATTTATCAGTTGATTAAGGTTTCCCAATTTAGTTAAAGACAAAAGGAATGGAAATTTTGCAGAAACTGAATCAATGGAAGACAGTCCTGTCAAGATTGTGAAGACTTTCAAGGAAACACAGTCTTCAAGGAATGGATCAAGACAAAGATATTTCTAGGACTAGACAAAGTCGTCTAATGAAGACTATGAAAGTAACTAATTTCTATTTTTATGTAAACATTGTAAAGTGTATTTTATAATTTTATCTATCGACAGGAAATAGAAGTAGAAGAAAAGTACTATATAGTAAGTAGTAGTCTATTGTAACAAAGTGTGAGTGAATATAAGCATTGTAGTTAAAGAACAACACTTTGTAAGCAGCTCAGTAATTCTACCAAGATTATTTGAAAGCAAAAACATACTAGTAGAAAAACCAATCCACTAGTAATTTTTATATTGTTTGTCTTGTTTTCAATATCATAAGCATTTCACTCTGATTTCATTAAGTTCTATCTTAACCATACATTTCAAAACACACAAAAATCTTGAACAAACTTAAATCCGCAAGAATCATAATTAATTCTGAAGTTTGTATTCAACCCCCACTTCTCCAAACTTCTTGTACTCAAGGGCAAATAACAGTAAAGTCTAGTGGTTACCTATTTTTAGGTAATGACAGTCATGTTATAGTGATTTAGGTAATCATTAGTGTTAGTGTAGGTGCCCTAGAGGCAATACAATGTTTCCTTTTGATAGACCTTTATATCATTTGATTATTCAATAAACGTATTTATTATGACTTTAATTACTACGATATATTTGTTAGCATAATAAATGTCCTTAGAATCATGATACACATTGTATAGTTTAAGTACATGACTTGAACTTGAGATTATATAATATATCATATTCTTAAAGGTCCCTAGTCGAGTATTATTATTATAGGACAATAATAATACATAAATAAACTAGTATGTTGTTTGACAGATAATCACATCTCATTGGTTATAAGTATGGGGATAATAAAGTCAATACATAGGTACATGTAGGAGTACATGATACTGGACAGACCCACAGTGAGATTCTTCATGTTTAATAAAGTCATAAGAAAGACTCATAGTGATAATGGTGTAATGATCCTTTGACTTGAGATCATTATATTTCTATACGAGAATTAATATACTTTGACTACATTAAAAGTTACCTTTGACCGGGTGATGATAAAAGTAGACATTGGGTATATCATGAGTCGTATGAGAAATATGAATGATAGATAAAGGATTTAACCCTCCTATAATTAGGAGAGATATTATTGGCCTCTTGATTGAGTGAGACTATAAAATGCATGGTCGTGCTCAAATAATGATTTGTTTTTCATAGTCTACTCATGGATCAAGTAAACCCGGATTAAATGTTGTAGAGGATGACTGAAATACATGCCTCGAATTTAATCTATAATATATATGGTTAAAGGGATTATATTACACAGAAACATTAATCACGAAAGGTTTAATTGAATCACCAATTATTATTATTACTTGGGTAGCAATGATGTATTACTAGATACCACTCATTGTTTATAATTTTATTATTGGAAAATAAAATTATTGCCAACGTAATAATAACCTAAAGGGTCACACACAAAGAACGTTTAAACGGAGCTTTATTTAAATTATGAATTTAAATGATGTTATTATTAATTTGAATTTATAATTAATTAAGTAAGACTTGATTAATTATAAACATACTAGAATTCGGATTAATAAATAAACCCAAAATCAGAATGGGTTTTTAAGAAGCCCCATGGATTAGGGTTTGGCCCATTATCTCTAGCTCATATAAATACATTATGATGTGTTTACAAAGCAAAGGACTTGTGAATTCGTTTTACAACAGAAACCCTAGCAGCTCATAGAAAAGAGAGGCTAGCAAGAGATAAGAGATAATTCGTGGCTGCCTTGGCTAGTACCATCTCCATTGATCGTTAGACGAATCGACGTTCGTGTGGATACCGTTAGAGAGCAATTCTTGAAGCAAAGGACTACTGTGATTCATCAAGCAAGGATCTCCGTTGAGTTCGTGAAAGTCAAGACCAGAAAAGGTATAATTCTGTTTCACCATAATCTGTCAATCTTATACATGATCCTGCGTTAGGGTTCCGAAATTTTTTGTTATATTTACGTTAATCCGCTGCGTTTTATGTCTCGGAACCCAACAATTAGGACACTGTTGGAGTGCAGTTTTTTTAACACATTACATACATTTCACCTTAGGACACCATTTAGATAACATGTTGGACTTGCCCTTATGCATAAAAAACTTCACATTTTTAAATTCTCAATATATAAATTATAAAAAATATATATTACATATATAAATTAGGCTCCAAAATCTAATTTTGCCTAAAGACATGTGAATCTTAGGACCGTCCCTGAAAGTTATTAATAATACAAGTTTATAACTCGTACAAAGCACGGATGATATTAATAAATTATATATTAATTATTTTATATAATTTAAATATTTCATTTAATATGATAATTTGTTTTATTATTAATTTTTTTAAATAAATAAAAGAGTTTGAATGGTGATGCAATTGAGGTAAAATGTGTGTACAATTATATTAAATAAAAATTATAGGATAAGTAGGATTATTAAAATAAAAAATATAGAATATAATTTAGATATAATGTAATATTATACCTGAGTAGTTGTATAAAAGGATTGTATATATGATATATATATCTTTTTCAAAATTAGATTTTATTAAAATTGGATGGTTATGATCGTTTCTATGTTTCACCTAAAATTGAACGGTTAAGATCTTTTCTATGGTTCACTTAAATGTTTTAAAAAAATTTCTCTAATTTGGTTATAATATATATATATATATATATATATATATATAGAGAGAGAGAGAGAGAGAGGGATTATAGATATGTCACTTAGAGTAAGTACAAGCGTTTTCTCTGAATATCATCGATAGTAATAGCTAAAAAGGTTATCAAATCATCAAATATATATTTTTCAATTTTCTCTCACATACATATCACTCTTGACAACATTTATCAAAATTTTACTTGAATAGTTAACAAAGTTGTACATATGTTAATTTTATATTTAGTTTAATATAGAAGTGAGTAGATCAATATACACTTTTAGATGTTTAATATGACTTTTTATTACTTTAGGAAGTTGTCTCCTCAACCTTGGCATGCAATCTCCTGGAAACCTCTTCATTATAATATATAGGTAACCAATGATGTCATATCACATAAAATTAATAATCCCTATTGGAAATACTCTTATATGATGTCCTAAATTAAAATATAGGGAATATAACCAAAAAATATATTATTTCAACAGCTTTCTAGCACTTCCGTAGGACGTCTATCCCATTCCTTATTTGGTTTTTATTAATAAAATATTACTTTCCTTCTATTTCCATATTATTTACCCTTTTTTTTACCATTGTACTAAGAAGCGTCACTTGAACTTTTTTTGTCACAATCCTAGTTCACAGTTCTACGGGTAATTGAAATCAAATGATGGAATTTCCAAATATCTCAACTTTCCATAATTTATCGCTAGCAACTGCTAAAAATATCAATCTCATTGTATTTCTATATTTTGATTTGTTAACATGGTGTTATCTTTTATGAGTGTTTCAGATAGCTCTAATATATGTAAAGTTTCAAAACTTCTTTGTGAATTGGCCAGTGAGTTAGAGGCTTTGATTCATAAATTGATGCCTGAATTCTGTTAATTCAAATACTAATTTTCATCTTCTCATTCTTTTCAAACTTATATTGCAATGAAACACAAGTCTTATTGAGTTTGATCTTATTGAGATTGATACCTCAATTTTATAGCATATAAACCTTTGCTTTAATTTTAAACGAAGCTCAATTTTAAGCTAATTTGGAGTATTTTTAAGCATGATATTTTAACTTGTTTGTTAATCCACTCTATTACGTTGTTAATCCGAGATTGCAAATTACATATTAAGTTTATATATTTTGTTTTGATTAGAAACTGTAAACTTTGTCGATCTTGTTAAAAATTACTTTTCTATAGTGAATGTGTTGGTAGGTCGAGTCTATATGTGAAAAAGATCATGAGAAACTAGAAGTTGGGTCTTATAATATTTGAGTAAAAAGAGATTTCTTTTATGGTAGTAGGCTCCCAAGTACTTAAACATTTAAGTTGAACATTCACTAAACTTTTAAGAATAATGATCACCTTTCTTGAATTATTCTCTTTGTGGTAACAATGATCTACCATTGATATCATTATTGAGGAGTTTTAGGGAACGTGGATCAGGTTTACATGTCTGTGTGAATTCCACAAATACATAGTAAGTCAAAGATAATAATAAAATTAAAGTTGTACTGAACATATAGGGAAGAGAGTTACTTAATTGTAGAATTCGCACTCCTGCAAATTTACTAGAGTATGTACTATTTTACTTCTTCGAAATATGTGTTCACTCGACTATATATACAAATAACTACATTACTAAAATGGAAATAAAGTAGCAAAATTTTAGTTATTGGCCTGAAGCAGAAGCATGAAGATGGATATTTCCATGTTCGAATTTTGTATGCCTTATCTTTAACCTATTCAAATTTAACTCGTTTCTTCTCCCATTCACACTACAATAGTTTAAATAGGATATGAGTTTCTAAAATCAGTATCCTTATAAATTAATTATGATTAAAAAGATGTATGACTTTTTTGTTATAATAATTACTTTTTAGGTAAATTTTGAGACAAATTCTGGTGAGAAAGTGCCTTCATTTACGGATGATATTCTAAATTCATAATTTTTTACTTATGAGGAGTTTGCAACGCCAACTCAGAATTCTTGTATCTCATAAAGTTTTAATGAAGAAGAAAGTGTAGATGAGACAAAGCCTCGAGTTTTTTCTTCACAAAAGGCAAAGGAAAAAAGATAATGAACAAGTTTTTTTACAAAAAAAGATGATAAATTGCTTATTTCAATATGACAAAATATTTCACTAGATCCAATTACAGGTGTTGATCAAACAAATGGAACATACTGGCAAAAAATGCATAACTATTTTATGACACACGAAGACTTCCAATTCAACCGTACTTCATCTACTTTATCGCATCATTGATCTATGATTCAACTTACAATCAAAATATTCCAAGAATTTTATAATCTAGTTGATGGATGAAATGGGTACTCAGAAATCGATAAGGTAATCTTCATTATTTCTTCTTCTTTTGTGTGTGGTTAACAATTAGTTTATATTATTGATAGTAATTAAATAGTTGTGGACAATTCAATAGATATCAGGTGCAAAGGAGATGTAGAATGAAGTTTGTAAATGTAATTTATGTCTAGAGTATTTTTGGAATCTGTTAAGATACTTGCCTATATAGAATAAGGATTTTGTAACAAAAAAACAAAAACTCCGAAGGAGACCCCATGATCTCTTCCCCATCGGATTGTGTGATGTTAGAGAGCTCAAAACTTGAAAGGCATATCGGAAGAAAGGCCACTAAAGAAATGTAAAAGAAAAGAAAGAGACCAAAAAATGAAGATAATGGTGGAGCTGCAATTCTAAAACAGATGAGGACTGATCAACTGGAATCTAAGAAACAGAGAAATGAACATCTAAAAGAGATGATACAATTAGTAAAGGAGAGGAATGAACGTAAAAAAAAAAAAAAAAAAGTCAAAGAACAAGATGAAGCTGATGCAAAAATAATAGCAAAGGATACAAGCTCTATGGGGACTATAGAAGTAGAGTTTCAACTTGAGAAAACAAGAAATCATTGAAAGAAAATGTGCATAATTTTCTCGATAAACTATTTGTTCTTCATCTGGTGCTTTTTTTGCTAAGTTATACTAGTCTCCTTCTTTAATGGGGTCTGATTATAAATAAGTATCTATGTATTCAAGACTGACTTCTTTAACGGCGTGTGATTGTCTAGTTTCCTTCATGTTTTGATGGTAGTCTGACTATCTAATTTGCTTTTATCAAAATGCAAAACTTTCAAGTAACAACAATATGTTTAGAATTAAATAAGGTCACACATTTTATTAATGGCATCTTAAAAACTAGATGGTAGCTTGCAATTATGATTTTACAACAAAAAATATAAAAACTAAAAATCATAATTGTTGTAAATTTCATATCATACAAAATGTGCAAAATTATGTCTACAAAATCTGAAAATCTGGAAGATAAAATCTGTAAATTCTTAAGTTTACTGTAGTTGGAAATAACATTATAATAGCAGGATTATCATAATATTCCACTTTATTCATAAACCTACAAAATATAATTTATGATTCTGCAACAAAAAATCTATAAAACATAATTATGATCTGCTGCATATTTTTGAAAACATAAAATATGAAAATCTAAGTATGCAAAATCTGAAATTTTGAAAGAGAAAATCTATAGAGACAATACAAAATTTGCGGAAAATGCATAAATCTGAAAAACTGAAAAATAGAAAAACATAGTTCTTAAGCACATAACATATCAAACATGTGTTACTGGTCTAAAGGTATTTAATAGAAATAAAATGGTACTACAAGAAGTGCATATTTTGAGACGTAATTGTCTAACCGCCATCACAAATGCTCCATAAGGTCATTTTAAAGTTGAATATAAGCACTTTTATCTTTAATGCAGTGATGAAATTCCATGAACTCCTTCATTGTATTTGTATTTTCAAGAGATATTTGAATAGATGGTATTTCATCATATGTCTCGTAATCATAATCTATATCTTGCATATCTCTTTCATCTTCGATAATCATATTATGCATTATTATACATGCTAACATGATGTATTTAAGTGTTTCAATGTCCCAAAACCGAGAAGGTCAATGTACAATAGCAAATCTAGCTTGAAGAACTCCAAAAACTTGTTCAACATCTTTCTAGCCGACTCTTGCATTTGAGCAAAATGTTTTCTTTTATTTCCTTGAGGAGCAGAAATAGTCTTCACAAAGGATGGATATGGAGGATATATACCATCAGCTAGGTTGTATCCCATATCATATGTGCTACCATTAATGGTATATTCAACTTTGAGTGCTCGACCTTCTGCCCATTTAGAAAATAAGTTGGATTGATCCAACATTTTGATATCATTTAGTGATCCGGGTAGCCCAAAATATGCATGACACAACCACGGATCATGTGAAGCAATAACTTTAAGGATAATAGTTGGCTCATGGTAACGACCCGAAAAAACTCCTTGTCATGCCGTTGGGCAATTCAAATCTCATTCACTAACCACATCAATGGTTGTTCCATCAATTGAAGTTGAAAAAAATTCAATATATCTTAGAAAACCATATGAAGATGTTCTTGGACCTGAGGTTTCATAACTCGGTGCTATTGGTGCTTTTATGTATCTTACAAAAAATACTCGGTCTGATATTACATTTGTTGTGAACCTATTAGTGAGATTCAATTTTGTTCCAACTGAAAGACATTGTGATGAGATCAAACATATATTGAGATACCTTCGTGGGACAATTAATCTTAAAATATTTTTTTATAGTTTAAATCGCAACTAATTGGATATGCAGATGCTAGATACATGTCAGTTCCACATTTTTATACGATCACAAACAAGTTATGTTTTCATATATTGTGGCACTATTATCTCTTTGAAATCCACAAAACAAACTATGACTGCAAATTTATCAAATCATACAGAATTGCTAGCAATCCATGAAACAAATATAGAATGTATCTGGCTGCGATCTGGTTATTCAACATATCTGAGAATCATGTCATTCAACATGTATTTATGTTTGAAGATATTCAACTTATATTAAACAACTAAATGAAGGATATATCAAAGAAGATCGAACAAAACATATCTTGTTTAAATTCTTTTTCACTCATAAACTATAAAACACTGGTAACATAGATGTAAAAAAAAAATATTCGCTCATGTGATAATCTAGCATATTTACTTACAAAATCACTTTTCATATCAATGTTTGAAAAAATGCGAAATAACATTGAAATGTCAAGATTGAGACAAATTTTATACATCAAGATGTTAAAGTGTAAAATATTTTATTTAGGGGTAGACTATACACTTTTTCTTTCGTCAGTGTTATTATCCCACTGGATTTTTACTTGTAAGGTTTTAATGAGATAGTCAATTTTCATAAAAACTTACATTAACAATGAAGGATGATTGTTATGATATTTGATTGATAACGTAAACACATGAAAGAACAAGACGGTTATTTTATTATTCATGTTTCTAATACACGAAAACTTAATTATTATGGTGTAAACTTATTATAAATTAATATCATTCAAATTCCTAAGAAAAAAATATCATTAAAATTAGTGTTTTTTTTAAAAAGGCATTAATATTAGTGATGGTTGGATTTTTTCTTATAAATAAAACGTGTAATGATCCATTTAACGTACTCAAAATTATTATGATAGTACAAGTAATTAGAATTCTCTATCTTTCTCTTGTCTCTTTATCAAATGTTAACTTGCATTAATATTTTTTATCAAATAAAATTTAAAATAACACATTTTTAAGTATTTAAATATGATTGTCCAGATAAAAAAAAAGGTATTACTTAATGTAGTAAAGAATTGTTTTGTGAGTAACCATCGTAAATTTCTTTTAAACCTTTTTACATATTAAATGTTTGTTAAATTACTAAATGCGGTCAATATTGATCACTGAGTATATCTCTATATATGTATATGTTAATAACCAGCTCTTTATACATTTACCTACTTTCCATCTTTTCTATAATCATTCGTGTAATATTTAATATTTTAATTTTTTTCTTACATTAAATTTCTGTTATTTCAATCATTTCCTTTTCTTCTTTTTAATGATTCTTTTTTATACAATGTAAAGTATAAAAAAATGGATTTATTAGGTGTCTTATATATTTAATATTTTATATTTATAGTAATTTATTATAGGATTTAAGATATATATTTAATAAATATTTTGTGTTTTAATATAATTAAACGTATAATGACTATTTGTATAACATTAAAGATAAATATATAGATGTATCATTTATATAAATTTATTATTAATAAAAAATCACAAATTATTTTTATGTTATGTCAAAAAAATCATTTTTTTTAATCTTTTTGTTTTTAAGTTTTTCTTTCTATACTATTATGATGTTCACATTTTTATTACAGTTTTGCTTGTTTTTGTTCATTATAATCTACGAATATTTGACAAGAAAAAAGGTCATCTTGAAAATGTTACAGTACTAGATACATGGATTTATACAAAAAAAGAATAAAATAATAAGTTATTCCCTCTGGTCCTTATTACTGGTCGTTTGATTTTTTGCACGCACAATATAGTTAGATTTTTTATTTTTGAATTTTTTTCTAAATAAAAATATATATTTAATATTTTAATTCAAAAAAATAATTTAAAAAATAATATATTTAACTATATGGTCAAAGGACCTTAGGTTTTAAAAGGTCCAAGACCTAGTTAGAGTAAGTACGTACATTTCAACAAATACACTCATTTATACTGAAAACAAGATTTTTTTATAAGCAAATTCCATTAAACTTGATAGTGAGTATGCACCATTCGAATAAGTCATAGAATAAGTTGAAAAACTATTCTTGGAACCTAGAATACTTTAAACCAGACCCTACCTTGCTTGTTGGAAAACTATTCTTGGAACCTAGAGTATTTCAAACCAGACCCTACCTTGTCAAAGCAACATACTGAAACTAGCAAACCTAGAGGCACTACAATACTAGCATAACCTGCAATAACTTAGACGTACTACTTAAGCCAAAACATGTCAGTTTGTCTCATTTTTTGGTTTCCTAAGTTTTTGTTGTTGCTGCTGCACCTCATCCAACAGAGCCCATTCAAGCAATACATCTTCCACAGACCATATGTTGTCTTGAACGTCCTGCATCATACTCCAATTCGCCAAAGATTCATGAGCTTGCATTGCATTCATTTTAAGTTCCTCCATTTTTGGCTCAACCCCTTCTTTTTTAATAGTCACACCTTTTGAACCACCTGTATCTGATGAAGTTGAACCCTTTTTTATCTATTCATTTGAGAGTAGGTTACCAAGTGTGGCTTCTGTGAGCACCATTTCGTCGAATTTCACCTTGTTAGATTTAAGCTTCTTAACAAGCCATCCTTATCCTCCTTTGTCAATAAGTTTATTGCATCCTTATACAAAATCTCACTATCATTGAAAACTTATCTTCAAAAAGCCTGACTTTTCCTTTTACTGCCAATGAATTTTGTCCTTCACCTCTACCACCCATGGTAGTATGGCAAGGTCCCCCAATATGGATTCCTGCTTTCCCATTGGAATGCATATTCATGTCCCGAAACTTGCGTTTGCCATTTCCATTTGAACCTGAAGTCTGGTTATTAGTAGTAATCAACATCATCAACTCATTTACTTGTTTTTCCAGTGACACCACTTTGTTTACCTGTTACACCAAGGCTTCATAGAGATTAACATCAATCAACATGGTTATAGGGAAGACATGAGTTGGCCCTTCAATGATTTTTCTTTGACCTAGGTTTGACTTGTATTATAGGGCATGATAATGGGGTCCCCATCCTATATCTATATCCAAACGTTCCTGAACTATTCTCAACAAAGGAGTCACTCTGACAAGCTCCGGGCAATTTCTTAGACCAAATTCAGCCAGATAAATAGCGACTTAATTGACTGAGTTTGAAATTGAATAAAATGTGTGGTTTGACTCCAGTTCCTTATTGCACTCTGCATTGCATATATCAGTCTGAGTTATTAGTTCCCTTAGTCCAAAAACATCAGATTCTTCTAAATCTTGTCTGTGTAGAACTTGAAAGGCTTAGAAATTATCTATTTCAATCTTCATTTTCTTTATATCACTTTGAATCAATTTTTTCATTACAATGTGTAACACCTACAGTTGTTCTTGCCACTGATTCATACCATGCACAGGTCCCATTAAACCAATACAAAGTTTTCATTTGGATCCCTTGCCACGACACTAATGTTGTTTGTGTTTCCATTCTGCTAAGATTCATCTAAAAATGTACCATGGGTATTGATTTTCAAATACCCTAGTGGAGTAGGGTCCCAAAGAAGATCTATGGAAGATAATGTTTTAGGTAGAAGGCGACAAGATAAGTTTGAACTGTATGTAGAAGATATGCAATAAAATAATGCAGCAACATGATAAAGAGTACCCATTATATATCAGCATTGTAATATCTGAAAAATCTGCACCGTCGTATGATGATTGCATGTTGCCTGATAACTTTTATGCATGGCTCTTGGAAATAGGCTATTTGTCAGAGAAATATGACTCCTTTGCATAGAACGTAATCCCATAATTATGTAAAAGATTATATAAGATTTGTTATTATCCCAATAACTAGTAGATAAGCATCGGCTCCACTAACACTTTAAATTTGTTTTAAGTTTGATTAGTACTTAACCACTTTTTCCATAAATAGGGTCGAATATTGCCAAATCTTGGGCCTTACTATTTAGGACCTCATCTATGTTTAGAACTTCAGCTTTCAACAGTTGGGCTTTATCTAGAAATCCCTTATCGAGCCCAAAGAAGAGATTAGGGTACAATTTGATTTTCTTATAATAGTTCAGAAATTTCTAGCAATCAACCAAAGTAACTGTTCCCGAGTTATTAAAAACTGAACTTAATACCACCTCACACATGCATAAAAAAGCTTCAAGCTCTATAAAGAATTTGTCCCCTTCCAATGACGGTCCAAAGAATAAAAAATATGACCCAAAATTTTCTTCTTGATTATACCACCCATGCCTGAAGACACGTGCTTCCAAGATCCATGAATAGAGCAAATCACCTCAAATTTGTTAAAAATGGCCTCCCAATAACCATCTGATTTAGGGTTACGTGTAATAGAAATAGCCCCCTTAGGATTTATTCTCCATAGTTGACAAATGTCTTCTCTTAACAAATCACTTGAGATGCACCACCTTTCCGCCCTGAATTTTATTAATGATATTACTTGGTTAGCTTTTATTTGAGAGTTATAAAAATGAACCTCATTACGAGTCAACCACAAAGTCCACAACACTGCTGACACCACCTGTGTCCAAAGCTCCCAAGCTATCGATTCTTTATTAAGATTCAAGAGCCAAATAGGCTGGAAAGAAGTGATACTATCAAGGCTTCGAGATATTGCCCATCATTTATCTATAGTATCCCAACATTGTTTTGCTATGTTAGATTTCTAGAAAAGGTGTGGAACTAATTCCTCACAGCTATTATTAGAAAGACCACATTCCACACTAAATGTCCCAGTGTTTCTATGGATTCGAGAGTGAATTAAGACTTTTGTAGGAAGTCTATTATGAAAAAGCTTCCATAAGAACACTTTAATATTATGGGGGATTCTCAGTTTCTAAAGAAGCTTCCACTTGTATGAGTTCCTTACTATTAACTAAAAACACTTTTTTGATAAAAAAAATCACCTTTCTATGGCAACCACGGGGGCTTATCTGAGTAGGCTGATAATGAAACTATAGAGATTATTAAACTTAGATTTGAAAGTTGGACAAGTTCTTCCTCATTTAGAGAAGAATTCCATAAACTAATAGAGCAACAACCTTAAGAGAAGACTCTTTAAAATTAGATTAGATGTGCAAGGAAAGGAATAGACTTATAAGTCTACCATCCTCACACCATCAATCTTCCCAAAATAAAAAAATTTCTTCATTACCTAGTGTCCACCTGAATTTATCACTTTTAAAATGGCAAATCATCCCAGCCTCCTGAATATTTAAAATACCAGTTATGAATGGAGATTTGAAGGAGCAGGAAATAAACTGTGAGAGATCAAAAGTGATTTCATCCCAATAAAACTTGACTAGCTGTTTACTCCAAAACTTCTTTCTTTCTATGAAACGTTTCCACCACCATTTCCGAAGTAACGATAGGTTCCTGTAATTGAGAGAAACCACTCTTAGGCCACCCATCTCTTTTGGGGAGCATACTACTTGCC
The DNA here is from genome assembly GCA_028671895.1 of Oenanthe sinensis. Classification (NCBI taxonomy): domain Eukaryota; kingdom Viridiplantae; phylum Streptophyta; class Magnoliopsida; order Apiales; family Apiaceae; genus Oenanthe; species Oenanthe sinensis. Next base: position 5,045,987 of record JAPMAC010000212.1, read on the forward strand.
AATTGACCAGATGCAGTTTTCTTCCTTGATTATGTGCACTATGGCCCCATAAAATTTCTTCCTTAAAGAGTCAATAGATGAAAGAACTGTCTTTGAAATTTTCTATAAGCTAAACCAGTAGGCATGAAGACTATCAATGGTGGCTTTGAGAAGAACCAGATGACCAACCATGCTTAGAAATTTATTCTTCCACAGGGTCAGTTTGGTATTTACTGCACTAATGAGTGGCTCCCAGAATTTAATATTGGATGGGAACACCCCCAGTGTAGTGCCCAAGTAAGAGATTGGACCTTTATCCACCTTACACCCCAAAAAGGAGGCCCATTCTGCAAGTTTATAACTTCTCTCATGAAAGTAAAATATAGTACTTTTATGGAAATTCACCTTAAGACCATTGATCAGGTGAAAACACTGTAGAATTCTCTTGATACCTTTGATTGATTTGTCAGAAGCATTGAGAAATAAGATAATGTCATCGCAAACTGTAGGTGATAAATGATTTCCTCCCCATTTTTTAGGAGATTCCTTGAAATATATTTGTATCCCTTGCCTTGACTAACATTTTGTGCAGTACTTCACCCACAATATTAAATAATAACGGAGAAATATGATCACCTTGTCAAAGACCTTGTTCAAGAGCAAATTCAGGAGTAGGAGAGCTAATCACCAAAATAGAGATCCTTGTAGAGGAAAAAATATTTGATATCCACATTATCCATTTTTGATCAAATTTCATTGCTTCCATAGCACCAATCAAAAAATTCTAATGAATTGAGTCAAAATTTCGAAATCTAGTTTGAGTACTACAACTTTAATTCTTCTTGACTTAAGCCCATGAATAATTTCACTCGTCAATGCTATATTTTCAGAGATTTGTCTGCCCCTTATAAAAGCTAATTGTTCCTCTGAAATTAAATTATGCATGTGAACCTTCAGTCTATTTGCCAAGACCTTAGTGATCAACTTCATAGACGAGTTTATCAAACTAATAGGACGAAAGTCTATGACTAAATTTGGGTTTGTCTTTTTGGGTATTAACGCAAAGAAAGATGAATTTAACCCTTTAGGCACCAACCCTGACTTAAAGAAGGCCCTGAAAAGTTGCAAGATGTCCTCTTTTATTGTTGGCCATAATTTTTTAAGCACAACAACATTATTCCCATCTGGCCCGGGGGCTTTTAAAGAACTTCTATCATGCAATGCACTTTCAATCTCATCAATGGAGAAGGGTTTTTCTAGTTGTAGAGCCTGATTGAGTGTCAGTTTACTCAAAGATAAATTCTAAAGATGACAGGAGATAGAAGCAAAACCTTTTTTTAAAGAATAAGCTAAAATGTTCAAACATAGTCATCTTTATTTGATCAGGATTAGTAATTAGTGAGGCCTTCCAATGGAGATGGGAAATCTAATTATTTCTTCTCTTAAAATTAGCCACCCTGTGGAAAAATTTTGAATTCCTATCTCCCTCAATGAACCACTTAAATCTAGATTCTTGCCACCACATTTTCTCCCTAATAGAATAAAGCTTTTGTAGCTTTCCATCCACTACTTTGTGCTCGTCAATAGTATTGTCCTTACCATCTATTTCCTCTTATAGATTCTCAAGCTGTTGGACCTTATGATGAACATTCTCATTTACTAAAGCATTCCACTATTTTGCATACTTCCTTTGTGATTTCAGTTTAATATGCACATTTGAATCTTTCATAGAAGATCATACATTTACCAGCTCTTTGAGAAATACTTTTTCATGTAGCCAACATGTAAAGAACTTAAAAGGTTTAGGCCCCCAGTTGATATCTTTACATTTCACAACCAGTTTTGAGACGTCTTAATATCAACAACATTAAATCTAAACGAGTCCCATGCATAATGTTAATAACCACCAAACAAACCCCTAACTGCAACTTCCGCCCACCCAAAGGATCCATGTTTCTAGAAAATACCTTTCTTGAGCGAACTCCAATCCTTACACTTTGTTTCCTATAGAAAGATGATTGACGGGTCAGAATAGGTGACTAGAGACTTCAAGTTAATTTTGTTGATGGAGTTATTAACTCATCTGATATTCCAGTTAAAAACAAAAATATTATTCATGAAAAAACTAATATTTCACTCTAGATTCCTGGAACAAAACTTTATTGCTTAAGATTGGCCATAATCTTTTGCAAACAAGATTCATCTTCATCTTCCTTAATGAGGCCCATCATTCGGCCCACCTCCAGAATCTCTTGAGCTTCAACTTCGATTGGAATATCTTTTAGCTTGGTATTTCCCTGAAGCCTTCTTTTTATTTTTTCTCATTAATCTTTTAGGAATGCTGAAAAATTTAATCTCTTGGATTTTTTCCTGGTTCCGTAGTCTTCCTGGTTTTTTCCTGATTTTAAAGGTCGAAAGGTCCTTTATTATTGAGTGTTGCAACCCTATATTATCCATAGAGCATTCTTACTGCCACATCATCTAGGTACTGATTATTTGAGTTATTCTTGGATATCATAGTAGTTGTTATTTCCCTTAAGTATAAGTTTGTAGAAGTGGAGTTGAATACAAACTTAAGAATTATGTAAAATTCTTGCGGATTTAAGTTTGTATATTAAAACTGTTTGAGTGTTTGGAATGTTAAAAAGGGGAAATAGAACTAGGAAATTAAAATGAAAACTTGAAAATAAATCTTTTAAAATTATTAGTGGATTAGTTTTCCACTAGTGAATATTTTTGCTTTCAATGAACCTTGGTTTTAAAACCAAACTTCTTTAACATGTAAAATGAACTAAGAAAAGCACTACCAATATTTTCTATATTTCTATTGCGCTATTCTTAAGTTTTTATTGTTTAACATCTACTTATGGCTACAATGAACTACTAAACTATATATAGCAACCCATTTTTTACTTCTATTTTCTATCACCTGATAAAATACAAATTATATTTTACAGTGCTTGCATTAAAATAGAATGTATCTTCTTTCACAGTCTTCCTAGGTCTTTGCCTTATTCTGGAAAAGTCTTTGTCTTATTCTTCTCCATGAAGACTGTGTTCCTTTGAAAGTCTTCGCAGTCCTAACAAGTCTGTCTTCCATTGATTCAGACTCCTGCAAAGATTCCATTCCATTCATCTTTAACTGTTGGGGGAAACTTTGATCAACTGATAATTATTGTGAAGCTTATCAATCGAACCTTCTTTGCTTATCCATCGATCCCTTATCCATTGATTATCTTTTTATCCATTGATTGCCTTGATGCTTTTATCCGTTGATGGAGATCCATTGATTTGACTTTTGTTGACTTTTATCCATTGACCAACATTCATATCCATTGACTCATTTATCCGTTGATCACTTCATTTAAGAGAATTATGTCTTAAAATATTTATACTTTGTCAACCAATCTTCACATCCGTTGATGAGCTATCAATTGAAGCCAATAAACATCAGTTGTTTAGATGATTACATCCATCGACATATTACAATCAATTGATAAAGTAAGGAATTCTGAATCACTGTTACAATTCATTTTATCAGTTGATTAATAACAACTTCAACTGATAAATTGTTCCCTAGTCAATGGATATTTATAGATCACATATCCATTGACCAGTTATAAAATTAAGTTCAAAATTATAATTCTAAGTAATTTATTATCATCACACTACATGATTCCTAACAATCTCCACCTATTTATGAATATGAAGATTAAACATAAATCTAATGTTGATGATAACAAAAACCCTAAACATTTTCATTCTGGCATGAATTATAAATTTGACAGGTAATACAATTCTGAGACAAAGAATTTAAGTACCAATGACAGATGACTTCTGAGAAATTGTAGGTGATTCTGAATTAGTATCTTCTTTTCCTTCTTCCCCAAAATTCATCATTCTATATATCTTTATTTTCTCTCATATTTCTGTAAAGTGACCCTTTTAAAATCTTCTTATCCTCAACTCTATAGTCCAATTGGGTTTCTAGATAATTAAGTTCCAGGTTAGGCAATTTTTCAATCTCCTGATAGATATCAATACATTTCTCTTTGCCCTCTCTGTCCTTGTAAATCATCATATAAAAAGGCTCATGAAGCACCTTCTTCCCTTTAGGATTCTATAATTTGATTTTGACATCCCTTTCTTCTTGAACAAGTGCCTCTCTCATGTCCTTCATTCTTTATAGAATATCTTGTGCAAGCTCATTGGTTAGATAATATTTCCTGTTGAGTAGAGTGTAGATCTTCCTCAAAGTTATATAGTCATGTTCCATGACTTGAGAGAAGATAAAAGATGAATGTGAATCATCCTCATATTTAGCATGGAGGAGATCTACATCACTTTTCCTTTAGCCCTTAACAGCTACCAATCCCATAGTCTTGATTGGAATGTAGTTGTTTGGCTTTGTCTTGAACACTTCTACCTCTTTGAGTTGGTCACTTCCTGATGCTTGACTTGTATTCTCTATCTTCCTTGGCTGTATATCCTTATAGCCATTTCCACTTCATCAAAATACAATTTTTTTTACACCAGAGGTTTTTGTAGATTTATTTGCTCTTTGTTTTGTTCTAGGCTTCTTCTCAACCTAGTTCCTCCTAGCTTCAAGAATTTTTTCATTTTCTTTATTAAATAATTTTTGAAGTATCATGGTTAGTTCCTCTCTTGCCTTCTCCTGTTGTTCTCTCTCCTTAACACTAACAACTATTACTTTGTGCAATAATTTTTCACCTCCATCTGATATAGTTTTCTTCTTCTTTCTATCTTCAATCAATATACTTTTCCATTTCCCACCACTAGGTTGTGAGCTCTCTTCATCCATCTTTATCTCTCTAGCCTCAAGAGATTTAGAAGATCTAACAACTACAATCTCAGAATCTGACTTTGTTGGCATGAAGTAGTTATTATGATCTCAATGGGCTTATCTGCATCTATGGCTTTGTTCTTTCTTTTAATTGCAACAAATTGTTGAACAATTTTCTGAGCCATCTCCCATTTCCGAGTCATTGGATCCTTCTTGGATATTACAACTTCAGATGCCTTAATTTGATTCTCCACCTCCATCCTTAATTCATCAGCATTTTATTTCTCCCCCTTTTTGTTATCAGCAACTATATCTAAAGGTTGAGAAAAAGAAGGGGGTTTTAAAAGTCTGCTAAGAAGTTTGACTTGGGTGACTTGGTTTGCTAGAATTTGATTCATACTTATTTCCATAGCAGTGACCCTTTTCTCCAATTCTACAACCTTGTCCTTGGCTATATACTCAGTGTCAAGACTTTGTTTGATTCTTCCCATGAGAGTAAAATTGAGCCTAGAATCTATAGTAGAATCAAAGCGTCTTCTTGCACTTTCAATTTCATTCCTAACCTTCTTCAACTCATTCTTGGTTCCTGTGACATAAAGCTTCTGAATTCTGAGATTATCCCTGTAGAAATTTAAAATTCTTCTTTGAACATGGTCCTCCACATTTACCTCAGCCATTGACCTTCTGTATTGAGTCACAAGTTCCTTCTCAGTATCAGCCAAAGTTACTTCATCATCTCTCATGAGGAGCTCCAATGTGTCATCATCCCCGTCAGACTCGAAGTCTTCATGATTCATGTATGAAACATCATTAGGCATCCTTGTTAGAATCTTCTTCCCACTCCTGAATTCTTCCCCAGTTTGCACCAACCCCAAAATCTTCTCATCTTCATGGTTAGTGGCTGCTGCCAATTGCTGATAATGAGGATCTTCATGTTGAAATGTGTCAGCATCCAAATTAACATCAATTGCATCTTCATCCACCATGTGGGCATTTGCAACTCACTCAGGAAGTCCATTCTCTCCAACTCCCCCTAACTCCAACCCCAATTCCTAGGTGAGTTCTTCTTCAATTTCCTCTATTTTAGAAGTTGAAGCTTCACGGATTGGTGAAATTGATTTCTCTCTATTCTTTTATCTGTCACTTTCTTCTCTCTTTTCTTGCATCAGGATCTCACATCTCCCTCACAAGCTCACATATTGCATCACCTACTAAGGTGGAACTATCAATCCTCACACTCTCTCCTTTTTCCACCTCAGAAGAAGTTGAGGGCCTCTCATTTATATACTCTCCTATTGTCAGGATATGCAAATCATACCTCTCACATACCTCACCCACTCCACTCAATCCTAAAAGAGATTGTGCAATTTCAACAGTAGTGTCGTAATTAGGAATAGAAGTAGTGATTGATGGATAAGAAATATCCATCGATTGATGAATATCAGTCGAAATGAGCTCATTAATGGATGTAAGGATATCCATCGATGGATGAGTAGAAGTCAGTGGATGTTGGATATTATCAATTAATTGAGAAATATCCATTGATTTAGAAGAATTTTCAATTTTATCCTGCTTAACCAAGGTATTACCATATGTGGTGAGTCAGGTGAGAGTGCTGGCTCCACCCTGAGTTGTAAAGAAGGTGAATTTGAAAAGTTATCTATCATCAAAGTTTCTAAAAAAGTGATTTAGAAGGAGATTGAGGAGAATGAATAGATAAAGAGTAGGGATGTGTCTTAGCATTTACCTGAGACACATCAAAAGTAGAAGCTGAAGGCTCCACCAAATTTTCATTTGGCTTTGTAAGGGTGTGCCCCTTGTGTATCTGCATTCCCCTTATTTCTCCTTTTAAAGGCTTGAAAAAATTTGTCTCCATTATCCTCAATAGATGGTCCTAGTTGAGACCTCTTTTCAATAACTACACCTTATTGAAAAGGTACAGTTAGGGATGTGTTTAATTCATTTATCACAGTCTCAATCTTTTGATAGATTGGATTGGAGGCTGGATGGACATTCTCACCCTTACTATCCTTATTTTTTTGACTTTTTTAATGTTGGCCAGTTCCCTCACCCTCAACCACCACCTTCACACTGCACTCAGAAGTTTTTCTTTTTCTAGATTTTACAACAATAGTTTGTTGACAAATTGTTAGGGTGATTTTCTTAGATTTGGATTTGGAGGGTTTTGCAACTTGGGTAGGAGGGATGAGGGAATTTCCAACTCCCTCCATTGTTGCAGAAGGCAAAGAAAGAACTATTTCTACCTCAAAGAAAGAAAGGTTATGAGATTTGAGAAATACATGTATAAAAGGGGGATAAGTGAGGCACATTTTAGGGTGTAAGTTGATTCTCACCAAGTCTTTGAAAACCCTTTTATTTTGAGTCCATGCCTCCATTATTTCTATTACATATGTAATCTCATATTCTCCAATGGCATGGTTAATGAACAACATAATAAATCTAGCAAAGTATATGTTGTTCTTCCTAAATTCCTTATTACCTAATTTAGTAATTAACTCATTTAGGTTCAGGGTGCCAAGACCAAAGTACCTATAAAATAGGATACTATAAGTAATTTGTTGCATACTGGTAGTAATAACATCAAAATTACTTATTTCTCCAGAAAATACTTTGATAATAGCATCAAAGAAATAACTCCATTCTTTTCTCAAATTCTTTCTACCTACCTTACCTAGATTACAGTCATTTTCAGCATAATTAACAGAAGATAACATGTTTCTAATGTCCTCATCTCTATGCATGGCATCACAATTATCCATAGGAATTTCTAAACAAATAGAAACAATAGTGCTAGTAAGTGTGTATTCCTTACCTCTACAAGTGTATGAAATTACCTTTCTGTCCTTAGAGACCTCTGCAGACTTCCAAAACTCTTCCACCAGTTTATAGACGATTGTTGGTGCCTCATTTAGTACTTTTGAGAGTTTGCAGTCGCTCAGAAACTTCATCAATGGATGAAAATCAGCAGGGGCATCCTCTACTGTCATGCATGCAATGAAGTTATTCTACTCATAGATGAAGATTGTTAATGATTGAATTTTCTTTTGTGGTGCCATTGCTGTTCTTGAAGAGATGTAAAGAAAAAAACTTGAAGAAGATGAGTAAAATTGCTTTAGGTTCTTAGAGAGTAAAAAGCAAGAAATTGTTAAGCAAAAATAACAGGTAAAGTGAAAAGAGAAATGAACCTACTATTTATATTTTTCAAGAATGAAATGACTTAAAATAAGTCACAAAAATTAATTTTTGCTATTTTTGTGAAAAGAAATGACCGTTTGGAAATAAGATAGATAGACATACTCTAAATAGCAATCGACTTTATACATACATAAATATATGTATTTGTTGATGGATAAAATAGAGTATTAACGGCTAATTTAGACAGTAGTCAATAGATGTTTAGAAACTAATAGAATTCTATTACCATCGATGGGTAATTACATCTATTGATACAAAATAATTAATTTATCAATCGATAAACAATTACTAGGGCAATTGTCTATCGACAGATAAATATCCATCAATATGTATATATTTTATCAGTTGATCAAATATATCCATCGATGGCTGAAAAATATCCATTGATAATTAATATATTTATCAATTGATCACATGGATTCAACAGATATATGTAAATAATGGCTGCATAAAAACTAAATAAAACTTGTTGGACATTTTCAAAATTTAAGTAAAATTGAGCATACCTAACTCACAAACTAATCTATTAATGGTAGATTCATTTAGGGGTTTGGTAAAAATATCTACAAGTTGTTGTTCATTAGGGACAAAATGTAATTCAACTGTACCATTCATTACATGTTCCCTAATGAAGTGATACATTATGTCAATGTGTTTGATTCTAGAATGTTGCACATGATTTTCTTTTATTGTAATGGCACTTATATTATCACAAGAAATAAGAATCTTGTTCATGTTGAACCCATAGTCAAATAACTGATTCCAAATTCATAATATTTGTGCACAACAACTTCTAGCAGTAATGTATTCAGCTTCTGCAGTTGAAGTTGATACTGAGTGTTGTTTCTTGCTAAACCATGATACAAGTTTATTTCCTAGAAATTGACAGGTGTCTGTTGTACTTTTCCTATCTATTTTAACCAGAATCTCTAGGATACTAAATACCTAAATTTGGTGTACTCTTGAGATATCTAAAAATTCTCTTAATAGCCACTAAATGAGATTATCTAGGATCAACCTGAAATCTTGCACACAGGCATGTAGGAGAATATTATATCTGGCCTACTAGCAGGTAAGTATAAAAGTGAACCTACCATGCCTCTATAACTTGAAATGTCCACTTTAGCTTCCTTAGTATTCAATTCAAGTTTAGTGGCAGTGGTCATGAGAGTTTTTGCAGAAGAACATTCACTTAAGTCAAAAAATTTCAACAATCATGAATGTACTTAGTTTGATTTATAAAAATATCATCCTTAACTTGTTTGACTTGCAAATTAAGAAAGTAGGTAAGTTCTCCAATCATGCTCATTTCATACCTACTTTGCATTAATTTGACAAACTTTTGGCAAAGTCATTCATCAGTTGAGCCAAATATGATGTCATCCACATAAATTTAAACAAGAATAATTGACCAATTAACATTTCTATGAAATAAAGTTTTATCTACAGTACCTCCTATAAAGTGATTCTCAATGAGAAAGTGAGATAAAGTGTCATACCGGGCCGTTGGTGCTTGTTTCAAGCCATAGAGTGCTTTGAGTAGATAGAAGACAAAGTCAGGGAAATTTGGATCTTCAAAACTAGGAGATTGTTCCACATAAACTTCTTATTCTAATTCTCCATTTAAAAATGCACTCTTTACATCCATCTGGTAGACTTTGAAATTTGCATGTGCAACATAGGCTAGAAAAATTCTGATTACTTCCAATCTTGCAACTGGTATAAAAGTCTCATCAAAATCAATTCCTAATTCTTGTGAATAGAACTTTGCCACAAGCTTTGCCTTGTTTCTGGTCATAGTACCTGTTTCATCCATCTTGTTCCTGAATACCCATTTTGTACCAATTACTGATCTATACTTTGGTTTGGGCACCAACTTCCATACGTTATTTCTTTCAAATTGATTGAGTTCCTCTTGCATAGTCAATACCCAATCAAGATCCTTGAAAGAATCTTCAACTCTTATAGGTTCTTCTTGAGATAGGAAGCTACTATACAAACACTCATTTTGAGTAGCACTTCTTGTTTGGACACCATATTTTGCATTTCCAATGATTAACTCAGATGGATGACTTTTTGTCCATTTTCTTTGTGGAGGTAAATTCCTTCTTGATGATGAAGCTTCATTATCATTTTTGTTGTACTCATGTTGGTTTGAATTTGAAGATTTATTTTAAAACCTTCCCCCTGAGTTGGATATCCTAGATGTAGAGTGTTGATTATCCATTGATGGATTATCAGTTGATACATTATCAGTTAATGGATGCTATCAATTGATAAACTATCCATTGATGTTGTGACATTGACTGATATTGGGTTTCTAAGTACATTAGATTTCACTTTATCATTTTCTTCGTCACTTTCTTCATTAACCTCATTGGATTCATTCTCAAATTGCAGTGTGTCATGATTTCCTTCATCAAACAAGCCTTGAATCTTTTTATCATCAAAGACTACATGTACAGATTCCATAACAGTGTGTAGTCTGAGATTATAGACTCTGTAGGCTATGCTTGATAGTACATACCCAATAAATATAGCTTCATCAGCCTTGGCCTCAAATTTTCCAAGGTTTTCATCTTCCAACATTGTTCTAGTTGCTTCAATCAGTGTCCTATTTTTCCTTTCAACTAACCCATTTTGTTGAGGAGTTTTTGGTGTGGAAAAAGTATGTATGATTCCTTTAGCTTCACAAAATTCCTTCATTGTGGAATTCTTGAATTCTGTTTCATTGTCACTTCTTATTTTCTTTACATCTAACCCAAGACTCTTTTCTACTTCTCTGATGTGTTTGATGATGAGTTCACTTGCTTCATCTTTTGAATGCAAGAAATACATCCATGAAAATCTTGAAAAGTCATCCACAATGACTAGGGCATACTTTTTCTTTGCAATGAACATGATGTTTACAGGACCACACAAATCCATGTAACAGCTCAAGTAGTTTATCAATTGATGATTCCAATTTTGACTTGAATGATGTCTTCCTTTGTTTGCCTTTTTGACAAGAAGCACATAGTCAATCTTTGACAAATTCCATCTATGATAATCCTCTCACTTGATTTTTCTTAACCAATTGGTTCATGGCTTTGAAATTTAGTTAGCTAATTTCCTGTGCCACAACCAACTTTCATTTGTACTTGCTTTTTAAAGAAGACCAGTCATTGAATCTGCACTTGTTGAGTTGAAGTCAGCTATGTACACATTTCCTTTTCTGTTCCCAATCATTACCAAGTTTCCATTTTTCCTGTTAGAAATTATGCATGCTTCAGTTGTGAATCAAACTTTATTTCCATTGTCACATAGTTGACTGATGCTCAACAAATTGTCTTAAGCCATCAACAACTGCAACAGGTTCAATGATGACATTTTCTGCTGAAATCAAGCCATATCCCATGGTGTAACCCTTGTTGTCATCTCCAAAAGTTACTCCATGGCCAGCTCTCTCCTCAAACTATGTGAGCAGAGATTTATCTCTAGTCATATGCCTTGAATACCCACTGTCCAAGTACCAAAGATTCCTTCTTTCTCCCTACACACATCTAAAAACAATCAAGTTAATTTTGGTACCCAAGTTGCCTTTGGTTTGATTTCCAACTTTTGTACCTTTGGTTTAGGTGATTTAAATTTCACTTCAACCTTGGATGTTGGTTTCCTCACCTCAGGATTCTCAGTGTTAATACTTGGATCATTCATATTTGCAGGATTGAAAAATTTTGATGCATGAATATTGGTGTTCATATTTCAAGGCATATTCATGTTAGCAAATGCAAGATATGGATTAAACATATAAGGCATAGATGCATATTGAACATGAATAGCATGAGGAGCAACTAATTGAGGAAGAATAGAGTTTGCCGACATATTAGGTATGTCAGGCATGTTAGATTTGTAATGCACAGATAGATGATTTTTACTACCATATTTAACACATATTTTTCTAAGAGCATACATGTCAGGTGTGTAGTTATTGTGCTTGTTTATACTTACTTTACCATTCCTGTTCTTTTTCTTTTTCTCAATAGGCTTAGTTTCAGACTTTATCTTTTCTAATTTATCTTTTAACTAATTCTTAGACAAATACTCTATATTATCTTTCTCAACATGATCTTCTGATTTAGAGGAGCTACCTTCAATCAAAAATTTAACAGGTCTATTAAGCTTGGTTTTTAAAATAGATTGTTTAGTAGTTGGTGATTTTTCAATCGATGGATAATTATCCTTTGAGATAATATTATCAATCGATGGATAATCCTTATCAGTTGATTCAAGATTAGCAATCGATTGCTCCTTATCCAATAATTAATTTTCATCAATAGTTAATCTCTCAAGAGTTTCAGACAGTATGGTGAAAGAGTTTATTCCATGAATGTCATTCAACTTTTTGCTAGCTTTATTAGACCTGTTCCATTTGTCAATGGTCCTTAATTCTTCTTCTAACTATTCTTTCAAAGTTTTTCTCTTCTTTTTATACTCAACTAATTTCTCTCTAGCATCTCTGTTCTCTATCTTGAGTATTTCCAGTTGCACTAGCTCACTCTTTAAGTGTGTGTTCCTTTCAGTTAGAGAATCTATAGTGTTTTTTGTTGGGTTCCGAGGCATAAAACGCAGTGGATTAAACGTAAATATAACAAAATTCGGAACCCTAAACGCAGGATCATGTATAAGTTCAGACTGATTATTGTGAAACGGAATCATACCTTTTCTTGGTCTTGACTTCTACGAACTCAACGGAGATCCTAGCTTTCACGACTTGTGTCTTCTTCTCGAAAACACCTCTATGGTATCCACACGAGCACCTTCAAGAACGTCTCACGATCTTGATTACGGAATGGATGTACTAGTCTCCTTTGATGATTTCGAATTTTGTTCTTTCTGCCTCCTTGCTGATGCTGCCTTTAGGGTTTTGTTTCTAAAAAACGTCATCCCTCTTAACCCTATCAGTATCTATTTATAATGCTGGTTAAGAGGCCCAATCAGCAACCCATAACAGCAAAGCCTAACCCATGTAGGTTTAGGATTAAATAATAAAAACCGAATTTCTATTATTTAATTAATAACTATGTCATACTTAATTATTAAGGGCAGAATTCAAATTCGAATTATATTATTTCAATTAATTAAGTCTCACTTAATTAATATAATAAAATTCAAATAATCATCAATTAATTTAAATCTATAATTTAAATTAACTATTCCTTGAAGTGCTCTATGTGTGTGACCCTATAGGCTATTATTTAATTAGCAATAATTTTATTCTCCAATAAAATTATAAACAATGAGCGGTATCTAGTAATACATCATTCCAATTAAATAATAATCAAATCGTGATTCGATAAAACCTTTCGTGATTAATGTTTCCGTGTAATATAATCCCTTTAACCATATATATTATAGATTAAACTTGCGGCATGTATTTAGTCATCCTCTTCAACATTTAATCCGGGTTTACTTGATCCATGAGTAGACTATGAAAACAAATCATTATTTGAGCACGGCCATGCATTTTATAGTCTCACTCAATCAAGAGACCAATAATATCTCTCCTAATTATAGGAGGGTTAAATCCTTTATCTATCATTCATATTTCTCATACGACTCATGATATACCCGATGTCCACTTTTATCATTACCCGGTCAAAGGTAACTTTTAATGTAGTCAAAGTATATTAATCCTCGTATAGAAATTTAATGATCTCAAGTCAGAGGATCATTACACCATTATCACTGTGAGTCTTTCTTATGACTTTATTAAACATGAAGAATCTCACTGTGGGTCTGTCCAGTACCATGTACTCCTGCATGTACCTATGTTTTGACTTTAGTATCCCCATACTTATAACCAATGAGATGTGGTTATCAGTCAAACAACATACTAGTCTATTTATGTATTATTATTGTCCTATAATAATAATACTCGACTAGGGACATTTAAGAATATGATCTATTATATAATCTCAAGTTCAAGTCATGTACTAAACTATACAATGTGTATCATGATTCTAAGGACATTTATTATGCTAACAAATATATCGCAGTATTTAAAGTCATAATAAATACGTTTATTGAATAATCAAATGACATAAAGGTCTATTAAAAGAAACATTGTATTGCCTCTAGGGCACCTACACTAACATTTTAAGTCTAGTGTCACTTAAGAGTGACATGCAAATTATACAACTCATTAGTCATTTCAGTAATTGTAGTATTACATTCATCTTTAGATAACTTAGATAGATTAATAGAGATTACCTGATTGCTAGAGGAACTAGCTTCTTGGTCATCATGATTGGCCATAAGTACAAGATTGATGAATTCTTCTTCTTCATAATCATCCTCAATAGTCCAGTCCTTTTCTTCTGTTACAAAAGCCTTTTCTTTATATTTTAGCAAATCAAAGTACTTTTTCTTGTAGTCAATACCATCACTGAACTTTGATTTCTTTTCCATCTTTGGCTTTCTACATTCATTTGAAAAGTGACCAGTCAATCCACAATTGAAACATTTGAACTAAGTTCTATCAACAAGATTCTTGTTTTGTTGACTCTCTTTCCTGAACTGGAATCCAGACCTTTGCATTGGATTTTTTTTGAATTTGAGCTTTGAGAATTTTCTTGATAGAAAGGCTAGATGCTCATCTATTTCATCAATATCTTTCTTGGTGTATGACTCATCATCCTCAACTAATTCTTTTCTCTTGTTAGTTAAAGATTCATCATACTTGTATCCACTTACAACTTTTCCATGACTTTCCTTCCTCCCTTCTTCAATAGCTACATCTTCACAGAGCTCTACAACTTGCTTCTTCTTCACCATCAAGGCAACGTACTTGTCCTTTTTCTGACTTTTCTCAATCTCTTCATCTTGTTGTAATTCCAACTCATATGTCTTCAGAATTCTATAAAACTTATCAAGAGTGTATTTTTTGAAGTCAAGAGTCTGTCTAATGGCCACAGTCATTGGTTTTCATTCCTTGGTCAAGGATATCAAAAATTTGAGATTGGTATCCTCAATAGTTTATACTCCTCCATATAGTTTTATCTAATTTAGAAGCTTTTGAAACCAACTATATATATCATTAATTGTTTCACCACTCTTGAAGTGAAAGGCTTTATATTTCTGAATCAAGAGTTGCATTTTGTTCTTCCTTACTTGCTCAGTGCCTTCACATAGAGTTTGAAGAGTATATCAGACTTCTTTGGAAGTTGTGCAGTTGATAACATTTTCAAACATATCCTTGTCAAGACCATTAAACAGAATGTTGAAGGCCTTCTTATCCTGTGCACTTCCTTCTCATCCTCATCTGTGTATTCAGTCACAGGGTTTGGAATAAGTTTGGAATGAGTACCATCTGCATTGACACTTGTAACTATTTTCATAGGTACCTGTGGACCTTTCTCTATACAACGATCATATGAAGGATTAATGAATAGAAGATGCAAGTGATTTTGACCTTCCAGGGAAAGTACTCATCTTTTTCAAGAACTGAAATTTTCACCCCTATGTCTTTTTGACCTATACTTGATGTAGTTAGATCTTAACTTTCTGTGTGTTTAAAGCCAGGCTCTGATACCAATTGTTATTTCCCTTAAGTACAAGTTTGTAGAAGGAGGGTTGAATACAAACTTAAGAATTATATAAAATTCTTGTGGATTTAAGTTTGTATATTAAAACTATTTGAGTATTTGGAATGTTAAAACTAAGAAATAGAACTAGGAAATTAAAATGAAAACTTGAAAACAAATCTTTTAAAATTACTAGTGGGTTGGTTTTCCACTAGTGAATATTTTTACTTTCAATGAACCTTGGTCTGAAAACCAAGCTACTTCAACATGTAAAATGAACTAAGAAAAGCACTACAAATATTTTCTATCTTTCAATTGTGCTATTCTTGAGTTCTTGTTGTTCAACATCTACTTATTGCTACATTGAACTGCTAAACTATATATATCAGCTCATTTCCTACTTCTATTTTCTATCACTTAATAAAAGTACAAATTACATTTTACAATGTTTGCACTAAAATAGAATATAGATTCTTTCATAGTCTTCTTAGGTCTTTGCCTTGTTCTGGAAAAGTTTTTATCTTGTTCTTCTCCTTGAAGACTGTATTCCTTTGAAAGTCTTCACATTCCTAACAAGATTGTCTTCCATTGATTCAGACTCCTGCAAAGATTCCATTCCAATTGTCTCTAACTATTTTGGGAAACTTTGATCAAATGATAAGTACTATGAAGCTTATCAGTCTAACCTTCTTTTTTTATCCATCGATGGATAGGTTATCCATTAATCAATTGATGTATCAATAAATATTTGAGTATTCATCGATCCCTTATCCATTGATTGTCTTTTTTTCATTGATTGTCTTGATGCTTTTATCCGTTGATGGAGATCCATTGATTTGACTTTTGTTGTCTTTTATCCATCGACCAACATCCATACCCATTGACTCCTTTATCCGTTGATCACTTCATTTGAGAAAATTCTGACTTAGAATATTTAAACTTTGTCAGTCATTCTTCACATCCTTTAATGAGCTATCAATCGAAGCCAACAAATATCAGTTGATTAGATGATTACAAAATTAAGATCAAAATTACAATTCTAAGTAATTTGTTATCATCACACTACATGATTCCTAACAGTTGTAGAGGTGAAATCCTCATCTTTATGATCCGAAAGAGAGTCTTCATCTGTTAGTAATTGTGCCCTAGAGACAATTACTATTATATTTTAAGGAAAATATTTTTTTATTAAGGATTATGTTTTATTGATTATTATGTTTTATTTACCGCGTAATAAATTGAAAGCATACTAAATGTCCTTGGAATTTTGATATGTATTATATATCTTTAAGTATGTGACTTAAAAATGAGATTATATGAATAATATCTTATTTCGAAAATTTCCTAGTTGAGGATTATTATTTAAGGACAATAATAATGCACAAAGACTAGTATGTTTGTTGACAGATGACTACATCTCATTGGTCATAGGTATGGTGATACTAAAATTCAAGAACATAAGTGCATGTCTCAATGCATGACATTGGAATGACCCGTTGTGAGATTCTACATGTTAATAAGTGTCATAAGTAATTCTCACTGTGATAATGATGTAATGATCCTTAGACCTGAAATCATTATATTTCTATACGAGAATTAATATACTTTGATTACATTAAAAGTTACCTTTGACCGAGTGATGATAAATGTGGATATTGGGTATATTATGAATCGTATTAGAAATATGTATGATCTAGATGAGATTTAATCCTACTAATCATATGAGTGATATTATTGACCTCTTGTTTGAGTGAGGCTATAAAATGCACGGCCGTGCTTAAATGTTGATTTAATTTTAATAGTCTACTCATCGATTAAGAAAAAAATATAAAGATTAAACTATGAAGAGAATGACATGACACATGCCTTGAGTTTAATCTATAATATCAAGATTAAAGGAATTATATTACATTGTACATTATTCACGAAAGACTCAATCGAATCACCTATTTAATTATTATTACTTGGGTAGCAATGATGTATTACTAGATGCCGCTCATTGTTTATTATATTGTTATTGGATAATAAAATCATTGCCAACGTAATAATAACCGAAAGGGTCACACACAAAGAACACTTGAAGGAGAATTAATAGTAATTTAAATTTATTTTGCATATTAATTAAGTTAGACTTAATTAATAAAATTAGAAATTTAAATTAATTTATAATTCAAATTATATTTGAATATTAATTAAGTTTGACTTAATTAGTTATTTAAATTCAAATTTTAAATAAATTAATTAAATATAAGGCCCAATTAGATGATGGGCTAAAAAGACTTGTTTATTTCCTCTATAAATACATCTCTTTCTCACCTAATTCAATTTTGGGAAAACTCTAGCCACATAGAGAGAGATATAGAAGTTGAGAGAAATAGTTTGGGTGCTAGTACATTCTTCCTCCTTCAAAGATCAAGTGTTGGTGTGGATACCTTTAGAGCGTAGATCACGTGCTGCGGGATACATGTTGATCGTACAAGCTTTAGACATCCATAATCTCTATCTTCAATTTGTTAAAGCTCCAAAAGATAATGCATCATGATCTCTGAATTAAATATTATATTTTCGCCTGGATCCTGCGGAGGGTTTCACTATTTTGATTTATTTTTCGCGTTTATTCTGTTGTGATTGTGCCTCGAAACCCTTCAATGGCGTCAGAGCCACTTGCGAAACATTTTAATTCGTTATGTGTTTAACATATTTTCGATGTATGTAAACATGTATATGATATGCCATGGCTATATATTGATATATATGTTTTATATGATTTTGAATATATAATATTCATGTGATGTATAATCATGTGATGATTTTGTGTATTGTTGTATATATATGATACATGTTTGTTCTTATTATGGGAATCGTATTCGATACGAATTCTGAAACGGCTTTTGTAGATTTTCTAAAATATGTGTCTAGTGTCCAATTTTCGCAAATGATATGTGTTTTCTGACTGGAATCATATCACTGAGCAATACGGATAAAGTTAGCTTGGCGTCTGTAAGCCATTTGATGTCGTTACAGGCCTCAAAATGGTGATTTATTATTTTTTTAATTTTTTTAATTTTCTGAAATTTTGAAATTTGTTATATATGATTATATGATATGTTTATATAATCTGAAATATATTACATGTGTTATATGATAACATGGTGGATGGTTATGGCCTAAAAACCCATATGATAGTGGTTTTGTTTTATGGTTTTGGTTTCTAAATACGACTTGCATGTCGTTTATTCATTTTAATTTAATTATCTTGAATGCAACTCAATTTCTTCTTGTAATTTCATTAGAATAATTTTGTTTCAATATTCAATGTAATTATCAATGAAGGCTTTCAAGCAAGGAGGTGATCCAAAAGGGGATGATGGAGCAATGAAGAAAGAAGACATGTAATTGATAGTATTTTTAAACCACCGTAGATTGACTTTGATTTTTCCATTAGCTTGAAAAGATCACATAGGATGGGGCCATATCCAAACACGTTTATTTTACGCATATTACATATATGTATATGATTGAATGTATTGGTATGTATGCGTAGATATAATCTAGATGAATTTTTAATATTGATTAATCATGTATGTATTAAATACGACACACATGTCATGTTTGCTTAAGAAAGATAAAATCTGTAACGATTCAAGATTTTAAAATTGAACAAACTATCATGAGATTCTTGTGTTTATGAAACACAATATTAAATATGAATTTTCTTTTTCTGATATGGGGATATATTTTCAAAAGCGGATTATTAGTTTAATTCGTAAGGAAGTCGGTTTTTAAGAGAGACCTCTTGTGACTTCTCCGACGACCTGGAAATCAATCCATTGATGAATATTGAAATGAATTATTTGATCAAAGAAAAATTGAAAATCTCTTTAAGATGGGATCATGATCGTTCATATAAACATTAAAATCCCTAAATACATATTAAGTTAATTAGATGCCTTCCAATGTTTAATACTCGTCAAGATCTAGATTGAAAAGGAGTGGGTTTGCCAAAGCAAGGTGCTCTTATCAATCATGGGAAGACGTGATAAGTAAGTGTACATAGTTTGTTGAAACGTTGGGTCTAACTTAACTAAATCATCACAATAGGATTGTGGGTTTTGAGGCATAGAGTTTGGTGATATTTATTGGATAAATCTTTACAAAGGGTTGTTCCACCAAACTTTCCAAGAGTTATATTTGATATAATCGACAAATGTTGTCTACCCAAATAGTCGTGTTTTGGGTGTATTAGCCAAAGCTATCTTAAAACATGGATGAAATATGGATCTTGGCTCACTAGAAATATTTAAAGAAATGCTTTCTGAATTAATAGTCAGGGCTATTGATTTGAAGAAAATAGTGAGAGATATATATTATAATTGTATATGATAATAACTTAAACATAATTAATATTAAATCTGCAATCTAGTTTATTTTATACACTTTAATATTGTAGATATCAAATGATAAACAGAAACAACTTCTCTATGCGATCAGTTCTTGAGAAGGACAAGTTGAAGCGAACAAATTTCCTCAACTGACATAGGAGCTTGATGATTGTCCTTGGGCAACATGATGTTAGTCAAATCTCTTCCCCTTCTCTTAAAGCTTAGAATATAATATGTGCAAATCATAGTGCTTATTGGAAGCAAATTGATGTTGTGACTGATATTTCATATCTATCTAATGCTTGCAACTATGAGTGCTGAGCTTAAGAAGTAACACGGACATATAGATGCTTGTGAGACGATTGAGCACCCTCATAAAATGCTTATACAACTAAGGCTACGCCCTGGAGACAACTGCTTATACACTTGACCGAGTTCCTACTAAAATGGTTCAGAAGACTCCGTATGAGATATGGACTGAGAAACATCATAGCATGTCATTTATGAAATTTTGGGGATGTGAGGCGTTTGTGAAACATCTAACTTCTGACAAACTAGGACCCAAATCAGGAAAATGTAACTTTGTGGGATACCCAATTGAAACAAAGGGTTATTCTTTCTATAATCCCTCCAAGAATAAAGTGTTTGTTGCTCGAACTGCAGTGTTCTTTGTTAGAGAAATTCTTTCTAAGAAAGACAGTGAGAGGATAATAGATATCAATGAAGTTTGAGACCCACATTATAACATTGAACAAATAGAGGAACCTGAGTAGAATGTACAAGAAAACAATACTGCTCAAGAAACACAGATTGTTTGTAGGTCTAGTAGGATTCAACATGAACCCTAGAGATATTATGTATTTCTCTTGACTCAAGATGGTGATGTGATGCTTGTGGACGAAGATGAGCATCACATCTACCAAGACGCTATGAACACTACAGATTCTAAGAGATGGCTGGATGCCATGAAATCTAAGATGGAATCCATGTATACTAATCAGGTATGGACTTTGGTTGATCCATCTGAAGGGGTAAAACCTATAGGGTGTAAGTGGGTTTTCAAGAAGAAGACCGATATGGATGGTAACGTACAGACCTATAAGGCACGATTGGTGGCACAAGGTTTCAAGCAAATTCATGGTATTAACTATGATGAAACCTTTTCAACAGTGGCTATGGTCAATCCCATCAGGATTTTGCTTGCTATAGCTGCTTACTATGACTATGAAATCTGGCAAATGGATGACAAAACCACTTTCTTAAATGGGAGCCTTCAAGGAGATGTGGATGTCTACATGACATGGTGTTAGGTCCCAAAAATATCGTAGAGGGGGGTTGAATGCGATACTAATAACAATTTAAAATTCTTTCCAGAATTTACGGAATTAAATTATTACTTTAGCTGAGGGTCCGAATCTTTGTAGTGTTTGGGAGGCTGACTTAATAGCTTTCTATTTTCATAATTAAACATTTAAGATATGAAAAATTAGCAAGTAAGTAAACAAGATTCAAGTTAAATATGTATATTAAACTTGAATAGTTATAATATTCGGTAGAATATTTCTTAATTCCTTATAATGCATTTGACATGAATTGTTCTATTTAAGAAATTAAGAATTCAAACCAGCACCAAAAGTCTGTGAATATAACTTTCAGACAAATTACTGAATTTGAAAGTTTTCTACTCTTCTGAAAAATGAAGCCAATTGCCTCATATTTATAGAGGTGGAAACTAGCAAGACATTTGAATAAAACTTATTTAAAAAATCAAAAGACTTTATAATTTAGCCTTCAAGACTTTTTAAATAAGCTGAGCAAGATTTTTAAAACTCGGTAAGACTTTTAAAAACTCGGTAAGACTTTTTTGTCTAAAGCCCAGCAAGACTTTTTGCACTTGAATTTTCGGTAAAACTTTTTCTAAAGTCTTAAGGAAATTTTGGTAAGACATTTTAAATAGTCTTAAATAAAATTCGGTAAGACCTTTTGAATTTTCTCGGTAAGACTTTTTAATTTGAAGCTCGGTAAGACTTTTAATTGGAAGCTCGGTAAGACTTTTGATATAGCTTACAAGACTTTTTTCTTTTCCTAACTTTGGACACGTGGCAGCCTCTAATTTGTTCAATTAACATAAATCACTTGCCAATTCCAATTTGAAAAAGCAACGGGCTTATTTCGTCTTTTAGTGGATAGGCTCCGTAGAAATGATTTTAGACCGGCACAGCTTATAATCTTTGATTAATAAATAGTAAATTTAATTCAGAAATTATAAAAATAAGTATATAATATTATTTAGATATTTATAAATATAATTTACTAAATAAATAAAATATTTATTAATAAAAATAAATCTTTATGCTCTAAGCTGCGGTCTTCTGAATGTCTGAAACCGAACTCCTTTTGACTTGAAAATGATAAATTAATTCCAACCGGGGTTCCACTTTTACAAATATATGACTCCACATTTTTTTCATGTCAATTCTTTTTCCGTCTTATCTTCAAGTCAGTACTGTCAGGCTTGTTTAGCTGTATATACAGTTACAGTTAGAAGTACCTCTGTTACTGAAATAATCTGACTCTTTAAACTAGACAATACTTCTTTTCACCCCTTCATGTAACCAGTCAAATATTCAATCTTAGATTCTGACTCTTGTACACTACATTTCAAACAAACCTGTATCCCTTTGAGCTTCCGGCTCTGTCTTCTTCATTCTAAAATAATTGAAATTAATTAATCCTTTAATTAATTTAAGAAATAAATCAATTCTAAGTGAATTAATTTACTAATTAAATTAACTAATTAATTTAATTAATTAATAGGGAATTAAATTAAAGTCTTAACTATAGAACTATTGTTGATGTAGATAAAACTCTTCTGTTCTTCAATAATAACCTTTCAAACCACTTGAACTTTTTGATGATGAATCTTCACTGACATTGTTGACACCATATGCACTGGTCTGGTTCACGGATGACTAACTACAATGTTGATTCTCATTTCTGCTATAGTGGTCTTTATATCTTGTCTTCTTTTTGTCCTTCCTCTATAATTTTCTTCCTCTGGAATCTTTCTGTAGTAGGCATTTAAAACCTTCTGTATCTTCTGAACTCTTCTGAAATACTACTCCTTTCTTTTACCCCTACACTTGAACATATTAATGAACTTCTTTCAGTGTAGAGTAACAGTCTTGTCAGACTTATTCTGATTCTTCGTGTCTAGTTGACATTCTGCGTCTTGATTCCTTATTCCATATTTATTATTTACTTCACTTTCTTATCTGAGTTGAGTTGTCATTTACAAATAGGACTAGTCATATGACTTTCAATCTCCCCCTATTTGTACGGATGACACAGTCTTTTGTACCTGCAAGAAAGATCATCATAGCCCCTTCAAGAGAGGTCACTGGTGGTGCAATGGGATTTCGTAAATCCCCATCATCAATTGATTCTATTAAAATATTTGACTTTAAAAACTGAATTGCTTCAATAATAGATTCAATGAGTTAATTATCATCTACGATGATCTATTCCATTAGGAATCCAGATATGTTCAATCTGGGGAGGGAGACAAGGATCTATAATATAGTAAATGATCTAAGTTTCCTCCTGACGCCTGTGAAGGCATGTTGATTCAGTCATAATCATCAATCATTCTTCCTTCCTTGATATGGAAGTTTAGAATAATTACTTCGGTCAATTCATCCTTAGTGTGTGACGATCCTTACAGTGCATTTGAATATATATACATTTATGGTTTGTAGTGTTTGAGAGTGTCCAAATGAAGTTGACTCTTTACAAATGGCCTTGGCTGAAAGGCCGAATTCAATAGACTCATCATGTTAAGATGACGGACCTAGTAACAGTTTTGCCATTTACAAATCTATACCCTTTTAGGAGGATATAAATTAGTTAGCAGTTGCCTTGGTTTCAATTTCACATTCTAACTAGAGGCAAAACTGCTGGAACACTCATAGATATTTCTCTTTTCTAGTGCACTAGAGCCACTTACTCTCTCACCCTCTTTAGTTGATAAATTTTTTCTTTTCAGGGGTTTAGTAGATGAAGTTGTATCTGTTTGAGTATTTGGTTCTATGATCTATGTTAGAGATTATAGGTTTTCAATCCCTTGATCTTGTCCTATAGCCATTGAGAACTTAATATATCAATTATATATATATATATATATACACACCAATTGATTAGAGAATATATCAAGATCGAGATTAGCTGTTTTACCTCGAGTTGAATGCTCTTGTTCGGCAGAACACATATATAATTTTATTATTAGTGATTTTCATATACCACAATATATATTATCACTAACAACAAAAATCACAATTAATTGAAATGAAACAATAACAAATTATCAAAATATGACAATTAATAATAATTTTAAAAAACAAGTAATTATGCTCATAATATCTCATCGTATTAAAACTATGAAACTAATAAACGATGAATTGCTTCATTTCATAATTTTAATAAGATAAAATATTCTTCCTAATAATCATAGGAATGAAAATTAGCATTTAACTTCATACATTATATCTAATAATTGTCACTCAAGTATATGACACTTATACTTATAACAATTATTAGTAATATATGTAAGCTCGAGAAAGTAGATGTAAAGAAATTCGTAAGTCCTTTAAATATTGACATTTAATATTTATGATTTTTAGAACAATTTCTCATAGACAAAAATAAATTTTAAAAATAAAATAAAATAAAAATAACTATAAAATAAAAATATGCCAATTTTATAAGAAAAATAAAAATAAGCTTACACCCCCCCCATATATATATATATATATATATATATATATAAATAATGATACTAAAGTTTGAAAACAAAAATAATATGTACCAATTATAGGAAAAAATAATAATAAATATATTTACAGTATGGATGCCAATTAAATAGAACTGTACAAAACTAAAGATGTTGCATGTACCTCTCACTGTGCACGCCTTGCAATGTGTTCCTAGAATTTATTTATTTAGGCTTACCATCAGCGTGAGCGCCAGTGGTGTGCTTGACTCATTACAAGGTGCTCTAGCTGTCGAGCGAATTTCAATGGACTCATCCTGTAGAGAGAATGATTTCAGAGATAGTTTTATTGTCATTTCAGCTCTGCATCCTTTTGAGAAGATGTTGATGAGTTTACAGTTACCTCAGTTATATACTACTTTTCTACTCTAGAGGTAGAGCTGTGGGTGCACTTCCGACATCATCCTTATTTGCTGCATCAAGTGCAGTTTCTGCCTTATCAACCTCTAACTTACATGAGTTCCTTATATCTCCAGGGGTTAATATATGAAAGTTGATGAATTGATGTTTGGTACTATGGCCTGGGTAAGAGATTGATGGGTTTTCAACCTCTTGACCAGTTTCTAAAGCCACTAGGGGTTAACTGGAAAGAACTAATCGAGATAAAAAGATAATCACCTTAACATTCTAAAACATATTTTTCATCCTAAGGAGAAGGAAAAATATAATAAGGAATGACAATAGATTGCATTAAAGCACTTTCAATAAAAGAGTTTTGTCGGATCTAAAGATTTATCATTTAAGATCATGATACAATTTTTTTAAGATACATATCCCATAATAAAATGCGGGAAAGTTGTATCAGAGAAAAAAGTTTCTATCCCTTACGAATTTCCTATAAGGCAAACTTCCCATAATAAAACACGAGAATTTGTATTAGAGAAAAAAGTTTTTATCCCTTATGAATTTTCTATAAGGCAAACTTCCCATAATAAAAGGCGGAAACTTATACCAAAGAAAAAATTCAACTCTCTTACCAAATTATATCTCGATAAAATGACTCTTTCCTTTATACCTTAATACTGTACGATTTGAAAATAGTTTTGCAAACCATCCTTATCAGATAAAGGACTATGATTTTCCGACTCATAATGCAATTATGATCTTCATCATTTTCGTCCACATGATATTATTCCTAACTTAAAATAGAAAATTTCATGACAATAGGGGTGGATGTATTCTTAGCAATACAATACAAGGCCTTCAAAGCAATAACCACTGTTTAGGTACTTTGAATCAATGTGAAACATACATTAAAATAATTGTTTGAAAACAAATCATTTTACAAATAGTTGATAACTCGAAGTAAAAATAACTTTTGGAAATATTTCTAAGTATATAAAATATTGAGAATTTTATACACATATATATAAAATACTTCTCCTTCCAATATTAGTGAATTTTGAAATATGCATTCATTATTTAGATCAGTAATTCTAAATAATGTCACTAATATTAAAATTGTCACAATTATTTGTAACAAAACATTTATAAATATCAGAGAAAAATATCAAAACAATTATGCAAGATATCATTAACTAATACTCATAAAATATTTATCATACAAACAATTATGCTGCATATTATTTTAATTCATTTAAATCATGAGACTGATATTACATTGAATTGTCTGACATCATAATTTCAATTAATTAAGATAATATTCAAACTTATACTAGAACAACTAATTACCACATATGCATATAACATTGTAAATATGATAATTAAAGTAGTAGCAATAAGTACAAGGTACTGGATTATAAATAAATTCACAAGTCCCTTAAATATGGACGATTTAATACTTGTGAACTCATTTAAGAATTCATTATAGATGGAATTTCCAATAAATATGCACATAAATAATATCTCAACTTCACTAACGAACTTAGATAAAATGAATTTACCAAGCTGTTTAGAAAATATCTGCAAGTTATTTTACTAAGAACTATTCTCGAAATAAATGATACCTGATGTCCTTGACGATTGCTTGATTTCTTACCTCTGTCATAGAGAGCTTGTGAAGAGAATAATATACAAATTCCAGTGGATATGAAACTTCAAAGTCCAGGAGTTGTTGTACATCAACCTTAACTTCTAACTCACCATTCAGGTGTGCACTTGTTCACATTCATATGATAGATATTCATGCTTGAATGCTCAAAACGTGCCAGGAATATTACTGTTAGGTCATTAATTTGTTCAACCCTAATAGTATCAAGTATCGTCTCTGGTACTTGTAATTAGATCATGAAAGTCCCGAAGATTCTGTTTCCATCAACGTCGATACCTTCTGTTTTATAGTAACCTGTAGCAACCAGTTTGACTTTGTCCCTCATAACAAAGCCAATAATCATCCAGTCTCTGAAAACCCTTACAGTACCAATTCCAACTTTGTCTTGTGGTCTGGGTTCCAGATTCAGTATATTCTGCCTTTGAACTGATTGATATCATCTTGCATTGCAATTACCCAATCTGGATCAATCAGTGATTCTCCAATCTTCTTTTAGGATACCAATTGTTAACAATTGTCATTTACCAAGAATAACTATTTACTTTGCATAACACTTCTAGTCTTTACTCTAGTATCCGGATCACTAAGAACTAGACTCCAGGAATGACTTTGACTCCAAACCCTTTGTCTCAACAGATATGTTCTTAATGTATTCCTTTAATCTTCATTGTGTTGAGTATGACTAGTAGATCATTCTTTTATTTTCTTCCCCTGAGTTGCTGCTAGGATGTGTTGAAGATCATTCACCTTGTTGAGTGGATTCTGTTAAAGTCCACGAGTTATGTAGATTCATTACCATTTCCACAACTAGGATCTGAATCATCATCATTAACATTGATTCCTTCTGCAACCTCAGTTTCATCATCGATATCTGAATATGACTCTGATAAGATGTCAAGCTTCAAAGATTCAGAATAGACATTCTTTTGAATGCTCAGGAGCTTGGTGTAATAGGACGACACATTCAAACTTTCAATCACCTTCTGATTTTACATCACATCTTACTTTGAAAGATTTTGACTTCAATGAGTAGCCGAGGAAAATTGTTCCTTGAGCCTTAATTTTAAACTTGCCAAGATACTCATATAAATCTTAAATAAATATCAATTTCCTCAAAATACATGAAAGAGCTTCAGTGTTTGTTTCTGGTTGGCCATTAATTCATATGATGTCTTTTCACGATCTTTGTTGAATAAAGAAGCATGATGTGTTAATCGCTTTGACTTCAAAGTACCTTTATAAGTTCAGACTTCATTTAGAACTTCATTCGTGAAATTCAATTCCAATATCTGACTTCAAAGTTCTCACAACTTACTTTGCTTCCAACTTGATCTACCTAATGTGATCAATCACCATGTGTGATATATTATCTATTGAATGCACGAGCATCACCAATTCACTCTCTGTTGAGTGAGCTTCCATCTTTCTTGCTCTAAATCAAACACTTTTCATTTTCAATGATTTTCCATAAAACCTTTAAAAAAGAATTCCCTAGTTCCCTGTAGATAG
The DNA here is from genome assembly GCA_028671895.1 of Oenanthe sinensis. NCBI lineage: Eukaryota > Viridiplantae > Streptophyta > Magnoliopsida > Apiales > Apiaceae > Oenanthe > Oenanthe sinensis. The sequence goes on from JAPMAC010000212.1 coordinate 5,074,281, forward strand.
TGTTTAAATGCGTCGACAAGAAAGATATTTCCTGTGATGACAATTCCAAAATCATGATAGCCATGTCCCTTGTACATCCTTTGATGTCATCTCCAAAGGTTACCGTTGGGTAGGCTTTCTTAATCAACTGTGATAGTAGAGCTTCAATGCTAGTAATATGCCTCGAACAATAAATGTCACGAAATCACATAACTTTTAACTTTTGTTCCATACTCTGTAATCATAAATGATTAAGCTTCTTGGTACTCATCTTCAATTGAGTCCAGATGAGTTAGAGATATTACTTTCAATAGTGGTAACAACAGTTTCAATCTTAACATACACAAACTTATCTTCGACTGATCACTTCTCATTCACAGCAGCCTTGACAAGGTAGTCTTAAGGCTATGAGATTAGTGATTCCAACCTATCTTAAGGTGAACTAACAGTATTTACCCTATTGTGGTTCTTATAGATGATTTGCCTAAATTATGCAAGTCCTAAGATATACATTTTTAACTTTAAACAAACAAGCATGAAAATAAGAACACAAGGTAACATTCAACTTTAATGCATTATAGATAAGAATTATGCATTTCATGCATGTTAGGCATATTAGAAAATTCAGTATTATCTACTTTAACCATTTTACACAAATGTGACAAGTGTCAAACAGATTTACAGATATTCAATAATTTTCTAAGAGCACATGGGATAGAAGAACTATCAAATTAATTACTAATTATGTCTAATCCATTTCTGTTGTTGTCTAACATTTTAATTATCTCTAATTATCTAAGTCAGTTTTAGATTAAGCATCGAATCTACAAATTTTACTAACTACTTAGATAATTCTACCATCTTTTAATCTTCTATACATTAACAAACAATACATGATAAGATTTGATATTAAATGCAACTATATGAGTGTGAGCAATTCATATGAAAATAAGCACATAAACAATTTCAAGAATATGCAGAATATTTGAATAAGACATTATGAGCAATATCAAATTCCACATACACTTAACAAGTCATTTATCACGATAAGAACAAATATAAAATATATGATCTATGACTTGTTTGTCTACTAGCAATTTTCACAACATTAACAGAGTTATTAAATCACATAAGATTTAAATCAAGTTCAAGCAAATGTTCAGGATACACCTAATCGTCCATAATAATCCTATCTAATTTTAGATATACGTTTTACTGCATTGAAAATTAAGTATGAAATGTACTAACTTTAACTCATAAGTCCTAGCATGCAATATCTCATTCTTAGCAATCAATCAAACATTTAAGTCCTAAGATGCTAGCATGTTGACATGAATATAATACATTTCAAAACATAATACTCATACAGTTCTGAATTAGATAAATGCATAGTAGTTAGAATACGTACCTTTGAAGTGCTTAGTGATTCATCTCCAGTGTTGATCATTGATGCCAGATATCCATGTAGTTCATCACTGTCACTGATAGAATCAACTTTGCATTTAACTTTACCAATAAATGATTTCCCTTGCTTTAACCTTACTAATGCTTGATATTCCTCCTTTTAACTCAACACAGTCTTTGTCATCATTTGCTTGTTTAGGCTTCTTGAATATTGTAGCGCATCCCTGATCTTGTCTTGCCACTTTTAACCTCATATGTTTCTTCAGTTGTGACCTCTAACGATTCTTAAATCTGTTTTGTATAAGTACAAAAACTAGAATGATCAGTAGAGTTAGAAAAAATATTCTTCAGAGTTCCCTACTAATAAATCTATCCTTTATTTACATTTGAGCAGTTTGTGGAACTATAACATGAGCAGTCATAACATCCACAATAAAATCCAAACGCTCCAGAATAAACCTACTAATATGAAACGACCCCTTCCTCGAAACCGGATCATATGCTCTGGAAATTAATTCTCAGTCAAAACTACGAATTTTCTAACTACAATCCCTTTTTGAAAAATGGACCAAGTTTTAATATCTTTATATTATAAATTAAATCTATATAAATTTAACTAATAAATTTACTTAAATTAAATTTATAAAATAATTTTATTTAAATTAAGTTTATAAAATAAACTTTTTCAAGTTTAAATAATAAACTGATTTAAATTATATTTATAAAATAAATTTATTTAAATAAAAATTATAAAATAAATTTATGTAAATTTGATTTCATAAAATAAATTTATTTCAACAAATTTAAATAATAAAAATAAATCTATTTAGATTTAGAGAATAAATTTATTTAATTTAAATTTATAAAATAAACTTGTTTAAATTAAGTTTATAAAATAAACTTTTTCAAGTTTAAATAATAAACTCATTGAAATTAAATTCACAAAATAAATTTATTTTAAATAGAATTTATAAAATAATTTATCTAAATTTAAATTTATAAAATAAAATAATTTAAACAAATTTAAATTATAAAAGTAAATCTATTTAAATTTAAAGAATACATTTATTTAATTTAAATTTATAAAATAAACTTATTTAAATTAAATTCATAAAATAAATTTATTTTAATAAATTTATTTTAAATAAATTTTATAACATAAATTTATCTAAATTTAAATTTATAAACTAAATTTATTTAACAAAACATCTAGAAATTCAGAGTTCAAACAATTTCGGTACCCTGAGCTTCACTGGATTGATTTGTATATCAATCAGTTTGCTCTGATGACAATTGTTAGGTCCCGAAAGTATCATAGAAGGGGGGTTGAATGTGATACTGACAACAATTTAATTTTTTTTTCCAGAATTTGTGGAATTAAATTATTGCTTTAGTTGAGGGTTCGAGTCCTTGTAGTGTTTGAGAGGCTGACTTACTAGCTTTCTATTTTCATAATTAAACATTTAAGATATGGAAAATTAGCAAGTAAGTAAACAAGATTCAAGTTAAATATGTATATTAAATTTGAAAGGGTGTTACAATATTCGGTAGAATATTTCTTAATTCCTTAGAACAAATTTGACATGAATTGTTTTATTTAAGAAATTAAGAATTCAAACTAGCACAGAAAGTCTATGAATATAACTTTGCAGACAAATTACTGAATTTGAAAGTTTTCTACTCTGCTGAAAAATGAAGCCAATTGCCTCATATTTATAGAGGTGGAAGCTAGCAAGATATTTGAATAAAACTTATTTAAAAGATCAAAAGATTTTGTAATTTAGCCTTCAAGACTTTTTAAATAAGTTGGGCAAGACTTTTAAAACTCGGTAAGATTTTTAAAAACTCGGCAATACTTTTTTTCTAAGACTCAACAAGAGTTTTTGCACTTGAATTTTTGGTAAGATATTTTAAATAGTCTTAAATAAAATTCGGTAAAACCTTTTGAATTTTCTCGGTAAGACTTTCTAATTTGAACCTAGGTAAGACTTTTAGTTGGAAGCTCGGTAAGACTTTTGATATAGATTGCAAGACTTTTTCTTTGCCTAACTTTGGACATATGACAACCTCCAATTTGTCAATTAACATAAATCACTTGCCAATTCCAATTTGAAAAAGCAAGGGGTCTATTTCGTCTTTTAGTGGATAGGCTTCGTAGAAATGTTTTTAGACCCGCACAACTTATAATCTTTGATTAATAAATAATAAATTTAATTCAAAATTTATAAAAATAAATATCTAATATTATTTAGATATTTATAAATATAATTTATTAAATAAATAAAATATTTACTAATAAAAATAAATCCTTACGCTCTAAGCTGCAGTCTTCTAAACGTCTGGAACCGAACTCCTTCTGACTTTGAAATGATAAATCAATTCCAACCGGGGTTCCACTTTTACGAATATATGACTCTGCATTTCTTCTGTGTCAATTCTTTTTCCGTCTTATCTTTAAGTCTGTACCGTCAGGCCTGTTTAACTGTATCTACAGTTGCAATTAGAAGTACTTATGTTACTGAAATAATCTGACTATTTAAACTACATAATACTTCTTTTCATCACTGCATGTACCTAGTCAAATATTCAATCTTGGATTCTGACTCTTGTACTTTGCATTCCAAATAAACATGTATCTCTTCGAGCTTCCGGCTTCTGTTTTCTTCATTCTAAAATAATTCAAATTAATTAATCCTTTAATTAATTTAAGAAATAAATTAATTCTAAGTGAATTAATTTACTAATTAAATTAACTAATTTATTTATTTAATTAATAGAGAATTAAATTAAAGTCTTAACTGTAGGACTACTGTTGATGTTGATAAAACTCTTCTGTTATTCAACAATAACCTTTCTAACCAATTGAACTTTTTGATGACAAATCTTCACTGACATTGTTGACACCCTGTGCACTGTTCTAGTTCACGGATGACTAACTACAATATTGATTCTCTTTTCTGCTGTTGTGGTCTTTATATCTTACATTTTTTTGTTCTTCCGCTATAATTTTCTTCCTCTGGAATCTCTTTGTAGTATGCACTTAAAACCTTCTGTATCTTCTAAACTCTTCTGAAATACTACTCTTTTATTTTGCACCGACACTTGAACATATTAATGAACTTCTTTCAGTGTAGAGTAACAGTCTTGTCAGACTTTTTCTGATATTCTGATTCTTCGTGTCTAGTTGACATTTTTCATCTTGATTCCTTATTCCATATTTATTATTTACTTCGCTTTCTTATATGAGTTGAATTGTCATATACTTATTACAAATATGACTAGTCATATGACTTTCACACAGCCTGAGGGTTTTGTTGATCCAAAGGATTCTAGAAATGTATGTAAGTTGCGTTGATCCATTTATGGATTGAGACAAGCCTCGAGGAGATGTAACATTCATTTTGATAAAACTGTCAAAGAGTTTGGGTTTATTCAAAATGAAGATGAACCATGTGTTTACAAGAAGGTTATTGGGAGTCTTGTGACATTTCTAGTATTATATGTTGATGATATATTACTAATAGGGAATGATATTCCTTCTCTACAGACTGTGAAGACTTGGTTGAGAAATAATTTCTCAATGAAAGACTTAGGCGATGTGACCTATATATTAGGGATCAGGATCTATAGAGATAAATCAAGGAGATTGATTGGCCTAAGTCAGAGTACATACATTGACAAAGTTTTGCATCGATTTGGAATGCAAAGAGGCTAAAATGGATATGTCCCAATGTCTCATGGGATAATGATCTCAAAATAATATTGTCAAAAATCATTGAATGATAAGGATCGTATGAGTAAAGTTCCATATGCTTCGACAATTGGTTCTATAATGTATGAGATAATATATACTCATTATGATGTCTCGTAAGCCTTAAGCATGATGAGCAAGTACTAGTCTAATCCAAGTAATGGTCACTGGATGGGAGTCAAGAATATTCTTAAGTACTTAAAGAGGACTAAAGATTCATTCTTGTTATATGGAGGAGATGTGAAGCTAGTTGTAAGAGGTTTCAATGATGTTGGTTTCTAGACAGACAATGATGATTTAGTGTTTTTTTCTGGCTTTATGTTTTATCTATTTAAATTGAGATGTTGTATACTAGAATGGTTCACATTAGAGACAGTTGTTGCTTCTACAATAGAGCCTGAGTATATTGATGCTTGTGAAGCAGCCAAAGAGGCTGTTTGGGCATGTATTTAGGAGATATCACCTAATTAATGTGATTAATGATCAAGGAGATATACATAATGTAAAGTGCATACTAATAATAATATTGCATACCCATTGACTAAGGCTTTGTCACAGCAGAAGCACAAAAGTCACCCTAGTTCCATGAGTATTGGATACTTGGGTAATTGGCCCTAGTGCATGTGAGAGATTGTTAGTAATTGTGCCCTAGAGACAATTACTTTTATATTTTAAGGGAAATATTTTATTATTAAGGATTATGTTTTATTTATTATATTTTATTTATTGCGTAATAAATTGAAAGCATAATAAATGTCCTTGGAATTTTGATACGTATTATATATCTTTAAGTATGTGACTTAAAAATGAGATTATATGAATAGTATCTTATTTCTAAAATTATATAGTCGAGTATTATTATTTAAGGACAATAATAATGCACAAAGACTAGTATATTTATTGATAGATGACCACATCTCATTGGTCATAGGTATGGTGATACTAAAAGTTAAGAACATAAGTGCATGTCTCAATGCATGACACTGAAATGACCCGTCGTGAGATTCTACATGTTAATAAGTGTAATAAGTAATTCTCACTATGATAATGGTGTAATGATCCTTAGACCTGAAATCATTATATTTCTATACGAGAATTAATATACATTGATTACATTAAAAGTTACCTTTGACCGGGTGATGATAAAAGTGGGTATATTATGAATCGTATGAGAAATATGAATGATCTAGATGAGATTTAATCATACTAATCATATGAGTGATATTATTGGCTTCTTGTTTGAGGGAGACTATGAAATGCACGGCTGTGCTCAAATGTTGATTTGATTTTAATAGTCTACTCATCGATCAAGAAAAAAATAAAGATTAAATTAGGAAGAGGATGACATGGCACATGCTTTCAATTTAATCTATAATATCAAGATTAAAGGGATTATATTACATTGTACATTATTCACGAAAGGCTCAATCGAATCACCGATTTAATTATCATTACTTGGGTAGCAATGATGTATTACTGGATACCGCTCATTAGTTATAATTTTGTTATTTGATAATAAAATTATTGTCAACGTAATAATAACCTAAATGGTCACACACAAAGAACACTTGAAGGAAAATTAATAGTAATTCAAATTTATTTTGCATATTAATTAAGTCATTAGAAATTTGAATTAATTCATAATTCGAATTATATTTGAATATTAATTAAGTTTGACTTAATTAGTTATTTAAATTAAAATTCAAATTTTAAATAAATTAATTAAATATAAGGCCCAATCAGATGATGGGCTAAAAAGGCTTGTTTATTTCTTCTATAAATTCATATATTTCTCTAAGAGTTAATCTAATTCAATTTTGGAAAAACCGTAGCCGCATAGAGAGAGATATAGAGGTTGAGAGAAATAGTTTGGGTGCTAGTACATCCTTCCTCCTTCAAAAATCAAGTGTTCATCGGGATACCGTTAGTGCGTAAATCGCGTGCTACAGGATACGTGGTGATCGCACGAGTTTTAGACCTTCATAATCTCTATCTTCAATTCGTTAAAACTCCAAAAGGTAATACATCATGATTTCTGAATTAAATATTGATTTTCACATAGATCATGCGGAAGGTTTCACTATTTTGATTTATTCCACTTCGTTTGTGCCTCGAAACCCTTCATCATCTCCACATAAAAAGGGCTCTGGTTACAAGTGTAATTCCCACTTATCGCATTGGGTAAAATATCACTGCATTTAAAAATTATGAAATTGAAAAAAAATATGAGTGCGAACCAAACCGCATAGAATGAATTTTAGTATTTCACTGCATAATTTAATAAGCTAAAAAAAAGGAAAATTAAAAAATGAACTAGTTACACAAATCTCTTCCAACTCCCCAACGTCATTGGTCAAACATACAAGCCTCCTTTGTTTATTTGAATTTGTATTTACAAAGCCACTTTAAGTTCCTAGAAAATAAGTTCAGTCGTAAAATTCCTTGATTTATTAAAAGTTTGCGATTGGTTTGTCACTCTAACTCCAAGTTACATAGTTGTTTTTATTTAAATTATTTACATATTTTAAAAAAAATCAATTTTAATTAATAATATTAACTTTATTAATATAGAGATATATATGAAATTAATTATAAATTTTTATAGAGATATTAAATGAAAACTTAAAAATAAAAACATTCAAAGTTGTAATTATAAACTTCTATAAATATAATTAAAATTTTAATTATAAACTATTATAATTTTTTTTATAAATATTGAAAATTAAAAATATAAATATTTAAAATTTCAAAATTTTAATTTTATTTTTAGTGATGATAATAATTATATTGATACAAAATAAAATAAAACTATTTAATTTTTTTTTACATAAAAGATTAAAAACATATATATTTGACACCATTGTTTAGAAAATATATGTGTTTTATAATTTATTTTAAACATAAACAAAAAAATAATATATATTACTATAAAAATAAATAAAAATTTAATTATAAAATATTATTAAAAAAATATAATACACTGGGTAAGATTTCGGGTGGATGTGTTATGTCACTGGGTCTGATGTTTTACACTAATCTTAAATACTTGAGATTCATTTTAAAAAGACTAAATTACAATTTGATGGCTTGTACTAGTTTCTTTTTGTGTTTTGGTAGTTCACATTTAAAACTCAACATTTACATGACTACAAAAATAATTTAGTTGCAAGTAAGGGGCAACATACATATATACTTACATAATATCATATTGTTTTCCCTCCGCTTAGTTATTATGAATGTTTATTGTATGAGCTATTTTCTTTTGTATTTTATGTGTTATGTATGTTGTCCTTTGTTTTTATAATTTCAATTAATTACACTTTATGTGTTTTTATAAAACAGAGGTTAACATATTTATTTGGACGTTGAAAATGTTTTTGGATCAAGTTACCCTCACCTCTGTTAACTCTTTTAACAGCGTTCGTGCGGAGCCCCTTATTTGTAACTAAATTATTTCTGTAAGACATGCGAATGTTGAGTTTTAAATGTGAGCCATCAAAATGCAAAAAATAAAATAATACAAGCCATCAAACTGCAATTTAGTCTTTTAAAAACTAAACCAAACACGGAATTGTATTGTTAGTGAACCGTGTAACTTGGAAGTCTGAGTTATATGGATTGCAGTCAATCATACGAGACCATAGTTGTCCCTCCACCTTTACATTCAAATATCACACACAGTAAACGCACACACATAACCCCCACTTCACTAAACTTTCCTAGATCTGCTCCTAAATTTCTGTCAAAACCCCATAATATCTTCAATCATGTTAAATAAACCCTCTTCAACTTCCAAGAAAACCAAGCATGAGTCAATTAAAAGTGCCCCATTTCAAGAAGTCAACAAAGGGTTATCACGAAACAGTAGTGGTAGAAGCACTAGTAGTGTTTCTTCTTCAATTGATGCCCCAACTGGTTGCCTTCGTTTCTTTTTGTCAAATTCTAAAACACCCATGTCTCAAAAACACAAATTGAAGTCAAGAATGACTACTAAGTCTGCTCCCAATGCGAAAACAAGGCCTACTTTTTCGAGATCTAGTAAAAAGCCTAATGAAAATCATCCCCCAAAACCCAAAAAGAAGAAAAATGATATCATTGTTTCAGCTGTTGCTTCCAAATCAAAGCTTTTGAGGAAAAGCCCATCTGGGTTGAATGAGTTTGGGGTGAATTTGAGTGATTTGAACCCGGGTTCGAAGAAATTTGATAATGCAGGTGAAGTGTTTGATCATATGGGTGGTAGTAATGTTGATTATACTCCTGTTGGTAAGTTAGCATGTGGGTCTGTTTTAGATTGTGATAATAGTGATAAATGTGTGGAACAAAGAGGTTCGAGTACTGGTAGTACTATTAAGACACCACCTGTTCAGGCGTCGGTATCACCTGAGCTTCTTCGTGGCTCTTCGGTGTTGAATTCGAATAATACGATGACACCTAATACTTGTTATGGTGCTGGTCATGTTATTTCTGGGGTTACTGATAAGAGGAAATGTAGGCCTAAAGGTGTTCTTACTGTTGGAGTAGGGCTTGATTCTTCTGGTTGTAATATCGAAGGTGATAATGTTGTTGGTAGTGAGGATAGTTCGGGGCATTTTATAAGGATCCTTACGGGTACTAGGCCTTCGGTTGTTCCTTTACCAGTTGAAGCTTCTATGAGTTGGCATTTATCTCCATGTAATGAGGATGATGTGAACGAAAAGGGTGATTCTGCAAGTCAGTTGTGCCATAAAAGAAAATCAGTAGGTTCGGTTACACCAGACTTACCTTCTTTGTCTTCGTCGCCTGATGTGCTTGCTACCAATTCATGTTACACTGGTAGTTATAGTGATCGTTTAGATTCAGATGCCACTCCACGAGGGAGATTAACTAGGATAACTTTGATTTCTCCCAGAAGACTGACTGAATTTCAAGCAATTGCAGGGGTTTCATCTGATAAAGCCATGGGACATCTGTCACCATCTTCTCCTTTGATCACACCAGCTGATAAGGCTGTATTGTCAAAACAAGAAAGGAATAATGACAATAATTGTGCTGGAGAAAGTTCTCCGCTTTCAGTTGGGTCTTTAAGTAGTGGGAATGTTATGCAGACCCCAAAGTCAGACTCAAGCTCAGAACATATATTTCCATCTTGGTTAGATGTGGATGGTTGCGCTGAACAAAATCAGGAAAATGCAATTGATTCGTTGACAGAAGTTCTACGACTACAAAGTTTATCACCAAGGAGTCATAAATCACTTTGGGATCCGCTTGGTATAAATTTTCAGTCCACTGATTTCAGTTCGCCTTTAACTTCTATTGATCCTGGCCAGCGTCGGAAAGCTATAAAGAAGCATGGTTCTTGGTTTTCTGGGTCTACTTTTGAGGATATGGAACAATCTGAGACAAGGATATCTTGGAGGGAAGGTCTAGCAAGTCAGATTTTTGAAATGGACGACTTAGATTGCTGCAGGTTCATGTCAGATGAAGAGGATGATGCTGAAGGAAACAAATATCTGTTAAAAATGTGCCATGAGTCTCAAAGTGAACAAAATGATAGGTTATCAACTGGTGGCTTGAGGCCTCCTGAGTTTCTTGACCATGAACCTGACATTAGTAGTAAAGGAAAAGGAAAATCATCTTCGAAAGCCAATTCATGTGCAGAGTCCATATGCACCGACGGTGGGGGGCTAGTTGCTTCCAGGGATTCGGACTGGACTATATGCTACAAAAACCATTTGTTTGACGTTTAATTGCTATCATCTCATTTGATTTGAACATTAACTATGTAGTAAGTTTACTCCCCTTTGAGAACACTTCTGTATTTCTTTATAATGTAGCTCAATGTCCAACATCAAAATTTATAAACATGTTCTTTTTAGTTATTCAGTTATTCTCATGGTTAAAATTCTTAATGCCTTGTTCTTAATTCAGTTCATTCACTATGTCTATATCTGTTGGTAGACCCTATACAAGCAACACTATGTAACTTCAATACATTATGGTCTATTTTTCTATTTTTTAGTACCATGTTATATCAGTAATCAAATAATTAATGGAATTACAAGTCATCAAGTCATTTCCTACTATAAGTAACCGGGAGTCTGATCTCGCTATGGGTGTTGCCGTGTTGGTAACACCTCTTTCAGTTTTCTTTTAGTTCATTAGCATTCATATATTGTATATGGTGCCTGTGTTCTCTAGGGAGATCCTGCATAGAACACAAAAAATAAATACATTAACTAAATCCCATTTAATAGTTGTAGTAACTGTCAGATGGGCACAACTGATGCCAATCTTATTTAACTGGGCGAAAAGATATTATCAGTAATTAGTTCTTGGATAAATACCTGATTTTAAAAAATTACCACTTCTTTTTATGCCTGGATTAGGATATTTAATGCCATGGAGGTCAGGGCCAATACTTTGACCCCCCCTCCCTTTCCATGTACATAAACAGGGTGGCATTTTCGGATTTTGAGTCGTGTTCGTAAATCTGTCACATTCCAATTCATTCTAAAATTAGGAAAACTTGATAAAATGAACATATAAGCTTGAAAAGGGATTTTCATTACAACAAAGTCATTTCAAATGATATTCAGTATAATTGAGGGTATCCAGGATTTATTTCTCTTGTCAGACATAGCTCCCCCCTAACATTTACCTTGTATATATGACTTTCCAAGTTGTCCATATGTCTTTTTATTTGAAAAACAAGTTATGCATCCTTTTACTTGATGCACCAGAAATTCCGACTCTCCAGCAGACTAATTCAACAGCTTAACATTTACCTTTTAGCGTGCTTCATGTTTTTTGTTGAATTTCAGTTGCTCTCTAGTTTGCCACTTTGCCATTAGGTTGGGGTGAGTTCTTCAGGTGTTGAGATTTGGTCTGATTGCTTGAAATGTGTTTGGATTGTTAATTTTGATCTTGTTGTCGGAGTGCTGTTCGGTCTTGTTTAAACACGAATAGGTTGACCTTTTTTGAACACGGAGCATAGCATTTTAGAATTCTTGACCTTTTCTTGACATGGAATACTTGAACTTATCAAAACGCCTAAGTTTACACAAGGAACATTTGGTTTTGTTTCGGTTTTGTTTAATTTACAATTTATGTAAGAAAACATGTTAGGAATCAATGTAGTTTTGCTGATAAGTTTAACCTTAGAATTATAGAATTTTATTATATTGAAACTGATCAATTGATATGAAAATTATAAAAATCAATTGATCAGGAAACCATTTATCAGTTGAAATGTTTATGTGAATTAACTGATAATATGGATGGTAGCATAAGTGTACTTAGTCTATTTTAATTGACATGACTTTAGTTGATTGATAATTTTCTAATCAATTGATACTATAGTTGATTGATATTGGTCATCAATTGATGTGTAACTTAGACTGTCAAATTGTAATTATTTGAAGACAGAAAAATTATGCAAGTGAAAGATGATCAATTGATATAGAAGTGTAAACGGATAGAATATCAATTGATAAACAAGTCAAGTCAGAGATTGAAGACCATCAACTGATATGAAGAACCATCGATTGATAACATCTATCAATCGATAAGTCAACAATTATTATCAATCGATGAATATCAAGATCAATCGAAAAAGAATATCAGTTGATGGATACAAGGAAGAATCAATTGATATGCTTAATAGTAAATTATCAATTGATAGGGACTGCATAACAAGACAAAATATCAGGAATCTTCAAACTAAAGCATGCCTATGGAAGACAGTCTAGATTGACTGTGAAGAATTAGATTGAAGATATTTATCAAAATATAAAAATAAATAGATAGGAAGGATAGTTTAGTAACATTCCTAGAATAGATAGTTTTGTTTAACTATTCTCGAGATTGTAAACATTTTTGTGTTATATAAACAAGAGTGGTAGCATTATTAGAAATATCAATTGAGTTAGAACATCTTTCTGAATTAACTGTTCAGCCTTAGAGCACTTTATCAGAACAATTGATTTTATTTCTAACTTTATAAAAAGCAACTAGGTTTTCTTAACCTAGGTTATTTGATCAAATATATACACTAATGGAAAAACCAATCCATCAGTAATTTTTAAGTATCTTGTTTAAATATTTATTTCAGTCATTGTTGTTCATAGTTCATATTCAAACTTCTCAAACCATTTAAGAAAAGAGAAAAATCTTAAAAGTTGTTATATTTATATTCAACCCCCCTTCTACAAATATATTGATGTTGTTCTAGGGAATAACTATTGGTATTAGAGCAAGACTTTCAACATACAGAAAGTTTATGATCAAGAGCAAGTCAATATGGGTCAAAAGGATTCAGGTGTAAAGATTCCAGTGTTAGAAAAAGATGAATACTTTGCATGGAAAGTTAAAATGCACCTGCATCTATTTTCTCTTGACCATTCCTATGTTAATTGCATAGAGAAAGGTCCACATGTTCTCATGAAATTGGTCACATGTGTAAATTCTGATGGAACTCCTACATTTGACAAACATGTTCCAAAACTCATCACTGAGTTCACAGAAGAGGATGAAAAGGAAGTGCTTAAGGACAAAAAGGCCATGATGCAACCAAGTGAAGAGTAGAAATAAGAGTTGAAGCTGAATCACAATAGGGGAATTAAACTAAGCAAACCTTCATAGTTGCTAGAAGTATTTTGGATAAAATCTTTGTCAATCAGTGCCTTAGAAGCTTTTAATTCTGGGATATATATAGTTCTCTAATAATTAATTATAGAACCTTCTAAAACTACTAATATTAAGCTATAATACTTCCCCATAATCACCTTCCCAATATATCCTTAATTATATATATTCTAGATAATTTTAACTCAGATCAATGAACATATGAAACTCTTTCACAATATTCTCAGAATGTTCTAGAATCTGCATCATGTTTCCCCGGGTGAAAAGAAATTCATCCTCGAGTTTTAATCAGGAACATCACCTTTATATGGTAGTAGATATTTAACATTGAATACATCATATGACTTGATGTGATCTGGTAACTTCAATTTATAAGCATTATAATTCACTCGTTTCAATATCCTGCAGGGACCAACTTTCCAGTCATGCATCTTCTGATTTTCCCCAAGAAGGAACCGATCTTTTGTTAGGACATCCCATACATAATCACCTTCTTGAAAAACAACCATGCGACGATGAAGATCTACCGCCACTTTATACTTCATATTATTTGCTTCAATATGTTCCCGCACTTTCTCATGTATTTCTTTAATACACTCAACCATTTCTTTAGCCTTTGTATTTGCTTTCTTCAAATTAGGAATGGAAACCAAATCAAGAACTGTATTAGGATTCTGCCCTCCAACAACTTTAAAAGGACTTAATTGAGTAATGCGATTCTTAGAGTTATTATATGCAAATTCAGGAAAAGGTAGCACCAAATCCCCTTGTTTAGGTTTGTTCCCAGAAAGACATCGTAAAAGATTACCCAAACCACGATTGACCACCTCTGTTTGACCTTCTCTTTCTGGGTGATAAGCTGTGTTAAAACGCAGCTCAGTTCCAATTTTCTTCCACAAGGTCCGCCAAAAATGTCCAATGAACTTAGTGTCTCGATCATATGTTATGGAGTGAAGAATATCGTGTAAATGGAATATCTCTTAAAAATAAAGTTCTATCATGTGTGAAGCGTCCATTGCTTTCCGACAAGGAACAAAATGTGCCATCTTTGAAAATCGATCCACCATTACCATGATAGAATCTGATCGCTTTTGTGTACGAGGTAAACCAATGACAAAATCCATGCTTAGATCATTCCATGGAGCAGAAGGATTAGGGAGTAGAGTGTATAAGCCTGCATTTGTAGAACCACCCTTTGTTCTTTGACATATATGACATCTTTCAACATATCGAGTGACATCCCTCTTTAATTTTGGCCAAAAATACTTATTTTCAATTAATGAAATAGTCTTGTCTCGCCCAAAGTGACCCAAAATATGTTTTTCGGTCACTATCTTTTCACGCAGTGAACATTCAGGAATATAAAGTTGTAAACCTTTGAAAAGAAAGTCTTCTTGAAGTTGATAATCAGAATGTTTACCTTGAATTATTGCCTAAAGTATTGGCCCAAATAACTTGTCATCGGCATATAACTCTTTGAATGTATCGAAACCTGCAACTTAAACCCTCATTTTTGTTAGGAATGAAGACTTCCTGCTCAAAGAATCTGTGACTTTGTTTCGAATACTACCTTTATGTTTGATTGTAAAAGTGAATCTTTGTAAAAAGCTGACCCACTTGGCTTGCCTTTGACTTAAATGTTGTTGTTTATTAAACTTTAATGCTTCATGATCAGAATTAAGAACAAATTCACGTTGTACAAGGTAATACTCCCAATGCTTAAGTGCACGAACAATGGCATAAAATTCCACATCGTATGTTAAGTATTGGCAGCGCGAACCATTAAGTTTCTCGCTGTAAAAAGTAATAGGACGACCTTCTTGATTAAGACAACCCCTATGCCCACCTTTGATGCATCACAGTCCACCTCAAATACTTTTACAAAATCAGGTAGTGCAAGTACTGATGCCTTAAATATTTTCTTCTTGATTAACTGAAAACTTTGTTCAGCTTCTTGGGTCCAACTCAATGTTTTCACATATTTTATACAATCTATTATGGGAGCTATAAGACTGCTGAAATTCCTTATAAATCACCTATAGAAAGATGCCAATCCATAAAAACTGCGTACCTCTTGAATTATCCGGGGAGTTTGCCAATCAAGAATGGCTCAAATGTTAGTCTAATCATCTTTAATCCCTTCATCGGAAATGATATACCCCAAAAGTAACACACTTTGTACTCCGAAATTGCATTTCTTCATGTTAACATACAATTTTTCACGTCTCAATATTTCAAACACCTCTTTAAGGTCTTGTTTGTGAGCTTCAATAGAGGGACTATAAACCAATATATCATTGAAATAGACGACAATGCACCTTCTGAGAAATGGTTTCAGCACATGATTCATGATACACATAAATGTACTAGGAGCTTTGATAACTCGAATGGCATTACCAACCATTCGTATAAGCCGTTTCATGTTTTAAATGTAGTTTTCCACTCGTCTCCCGGCTGAATGCAAATCTGATGATAGCCACTTCAAATATCAATCTTTGAAAATATATTAGCCCCAACCAGTTGGTCCAACAAATCTTCAAACCGTGGTATTGGATAGAGATAGTTCACAGTTATTTTGTTGATTACGCGGCTGTCCACACACATGCGCCATGTGCCATCTTTCTTTGGAGTTAATAATGCAGGGACTGCACATGGGCTTAAAATTTCTCAAATTAATCATTTAGCAATTCCATCCTCCGCTTGTCTCTGCAACTCATCATGCTCTTTTGGACTCATACGATATGCTGGTTTGTTGGAAAAACTTAAGCCTGGGATCATATCAATTAGATGTCGAATATCCCTCATAGGAGGGAGACCAGGTGGTAGTTCTTCTGGTGTTAAATCTTCAAGTAATGGCTTAATATAATCAGGAACCTGTGTGATGTCTTCACCTCATGGTTTACTAGCGCCATAAGAACTCCAGATTTTTCAACTTTCCTCATAAAATTTGCAATGGACAGTATGTTGTCACCGTTGTTTTTTCTTCTTTGGTTGAAAAATTGTCCTTCATAGGAGCTA
This sequence comes from Oenanthe sinensis, assembly GCA_028671895.1. Classification (NCBI taxonomy): domain Eukaryota; kingdom Viridiplantae; phylum Streptophyta; class Magnoliopsida; order Apiales; family Apiaceae; genus Oenanthe; species Oenanthe sinensis. The sequence continues at coordinate 5,091,055 of JAPMAC010000212.1, forward strand.
GGATGACTTTAACATTATCTTTCCAGAATGAATAAGTGTTCTTCTTGCCATCATGAATAACATTGCGATCATATTGCCAAGGCTTGCCAAGAAGTATATGACATGCATCCATCTTGACTATGTCACACCAAACATTATCAAAATACTTGCGTCCAATAGAAAATGATAATAGGTAGTGTGTATAAACAGAAACCTTGTTTCCCTTCTTGAACCATGACAATTTGTATGGTCGTGGGTGCTTTTCTTGTTTTAACTTCAATTTATTGAATGCCTGAAGAGAAATGACATTCTCATAACTGCCACTATCAATAATTAACTTGCAGACCTTATCTTCAATAGTGCATGTTGTGTCAAAGATGTTGTTATGCAACCAATCTTCTTTAGGTAGCAACAAGGCTTTGCGGATCACCAGTGACTCTCCAACATCTCCATACAAGATATCTTCATCCTGTTCGCTATCGTATATTGATTCATTCTCATATCCAACTCTTTGGCTATGTTCTTATCCATTAATCATAAGTTGTTTCCCCGGTTCATGCCTTCAAGCAGTTGAAGTATGGCTTGGTTCGTTGCATTTAAACATTTTAATCCAGCTCCCTTGTTCCTGTTTTGCGTGGTAGCGGCTTCAAAATTATTCTTTCATGGAATATTTGAGTTTTGAGAACCTCTGGCCTGATTTTTGGATTTAAATTGTTGATTGACGGGTCTATCTTGGCTTTGAGCACTCTGAAATTTGGACTTTCCCAACCTGTTTTGGCATTTTTCAACAGCCAGAGCCGCCTGGTAAGCTTCTGAAAATGACCAAAATGTGTGAAGGTCAAGTGCTTCTTGAATATTTAAATACAATCCTCCCAGATATCGTGCGATCAACTGTTCATCGCTTTTTGATAAATCATTTCGAGATACTAACTGATAAAATTTCTCAGTATATTCATCAACTGACCTGCCTCATTGACAAAATTTTTGAAGGCGCTGAAACATAGCTTGGACAGTTATTAGGTAGAAAAATTTCTTTCATCTTCTCCCAATCTGTAATCCTGATTTTTCCTCTTCTTTCCCGTTTCAATTTCAGTTGTTCCTACCAAGCAGAAGCTCTTCCCTTCAACTTGATGGCTACTAATTTCACCTTCATGTTTTCTGAAATTTCTTTGAACTCAAACATTCTTTCGACCGTATTGAGCCAATCAACAAACTCTTCAGTTTGTAGACTGCCACTAAATTCAGGAATTTCAATCTTAAAATGTTCATCCCACCTTCGAGTTTCTCGGACTGGTGTTTCATGTCGAGCATTTCGATTATAAAATAGATTTTTATATGTGCTACTTGACTCACTCAGACTCTTCATCACCATTGTGGTTTGATGACTCGAGTTGAGCCAAGCACTGGGTTAGAATCTTAAACTGCCATCTTAGTTCGTTAACTTTTTCCCTTGGATTTTCCATATTAGTTTGTGTAGCATTTCTGCCACCTCTTCTGGGTGCCATGCTTAAGCAGAAACTAACGGATCAATGGTAGCTCTGCTACCACCAGATGCAGCCAAGTAAGGAGTAGAAATATGAGTTGAAGCTGAATCTGAATAGGGGAATTAAACTAAGCAAACCTTGATAGCTTCTAGAAGTATTTTGGATAAAATCTTTGTCAATCAGTGCCTTGAAAGCTTGCAAATCTGGGATATATATATTTCCCTGATAATTAATTATAGAACCTTCTAGAACTACTAATATTAAAACTATAATACTTCCCCACAATCACCTTCCTAATACATCCTTAATTATATATATTCTAGATAATTCAAACTCGGATCAATGAACATATGAAACTCTTTCATAATATTCCCAGAATATTCTAGAATCTGCATCAGGCCATGAATATTATGTTCAATGGTCTAGATAAAGATATGTTTGATAATGTGATAAATTGCACTTCATCAAATGAGGCATGTGATACTCTTCAAACTCTATGTGAAGGGACTGAACAAGTCAGGAAAAATATGATGCAACTCTTGATTCAAAAATATGAATCTTTTCATTTCAAGAGTGGAGAATCCATCAATGATACCTATAGGAGGTTCCAAAAACTTTTGAAGACTTGAGAAGAAATAAAGAAAGGAAAAGACTGTGGCTTTGATGGTCAATGGAAATGAAGACAAGAAGGGAAACATTGAAAGTGGTTGTGTAGATGGATCTATCATGATGGTTGATGATGCTGTTGAAGAATCAACCAAAGGAAATGGAAAGGTGTGAAGAAAGTGAAGCATGCTATCAGGATGATTTAGATAAAATTGATGAGCACCTTGCATTTCTGTCAAGAAAATTTTCAAAGCTAAAATTCAAGAGGAATCCAAATGCTCAAAGGCCTGGACCCTAGTTTAGAAATGATAATCAAAACAAGAATTTGGTTCATAAGTCAAAGTTCAAATATTTTAACTGTGGATTGGCTGGTCATTTCTCTAATGAGTGCTGTTGGACTTAAATCAAGCCTAGCCTATTTAATTATTTGTCTTGCTGTAACATATTCAGTACTTCTGTAATAGGGCAGTGACTTAGAGATTTCAATGTATTATTGCAGATAGTAAGTATGATCAAATTGTAATTCCAAGTTGTAATTTAAGTCAAAGAATAAAGTCTGTTAGAAGATTCAAGTTGAATCATGCAACTAGACAAAGAAGGCTTATTGAAGAAATAAGGAATGCAGTCTGAGAATTCGACTAAGGCAATTGCTCATTCGAGAAGTCACCCATTCGAGAAGTCAAAAATATGCAACTGGTCGAGAAGTCTCAAAACACACTCATTGGCTCAGTATCCGATCGAGAAGTCATCATTTATCAATTGATGAATATTGAAGTCAATCGAGTAGTGTGAAATGTTATTCAATTCGAGAAGTCCAGAAAATCAATTCGAGAAGTTAGCAAAAGGAGCATTCGAGAAGTGGTAAAGCTGAGTCATTCGAGTAGTCACAGTTTCAAGCTTACATTCGAGAAGTCTATACTAATCGAGAAGTCATCAAATACAGCATGCAATCGAGAAGTCTAGACATTCGAGAAGTCAATCATTCAAGGACTAATCGAGAAGTCACAGCTAGTACTCATTCGAGAAGTCAATCTCTATGACTTCTCGAACCAATTTCAACAGAGTACTCGACTGCACCAAGGAGCTACTTTCAAGGAGAATTGCAGAACAAAGACAGATAATTTGCAGCTCTGTTTTTGCAGGATAAGTCAAGCCTGCAAAGATAGAGACAAGTCTACAATGAAGCTGGGAAGATAGTCAAGACAGATGACAAAAGATATAAAGCTGTATGTAGCAGTCTGTCGCAACAGTGTTAGCTAGAAATAGATACGAGTCAAATGTAAAGCAGTTTCTGTCTATTTCTAGTTTTAGCTAAACTATCTCATGTGAGCCTGTGCACAGGACATGTTGTCTATATACTTTATGCACAGCCACATTTGATAGTGTCTTGAGTATTTTTACAATAGTAAGAATCCCAGAACAAGAAGCTGAAATTCAAACTGAATTTCAGATTGTAGCAAAGATCATTCTAATACAAATTAGATTGAAAGTTACATCTGTGTTTATATTATTTCCTGTTACATGTCTTGATAAACACTTTCGTAATTCCATCAGTTCTTCAAGCTTCTAACAAAGTTCATTTCTAAAAGCAAGAAATTTTTTGAAGTATACATTCACCCCCCCCTGTAACTTCTGGGTCTCTAAATTCCTAACAAGTGGTATCAGAGCCAGGCTGTAAACAAACATACAGACTAAAGATCAAGATGAGTTCTCAGAGGTTAAGCAGCATAAAGATTCCTACATTTGACAGAGAAAATTATAACCTATGGAAGAGGAAGATGCTGATGTTCATAAGGGCTGCAAACCCCATGTATCCAGAAATATTAAAGAATGGTCCTTTCATGCCAGTAACTCTTGTTCCTGAAACTACTAGTGGGTCTGAAGTTATTCCTGCAACATGGATACCTAAAGATCCATCTCAGTACACAGACTCAGAGAAGGAAAAGGTTTCTCTTGACAATAGCTTAATGCTAATATTAATTGAATCACTGGATCTTGTGATGTACAACAATATTGTTAATTGTACATTTGCCAAACACATATGGGAGACAATAGAAATTCTGTGTGAGGGAACTGAGGAAGTAAGAGAGAACCAAAGGCAGCTCCTTGTTTCCCAATATGAAGCATTCATGTCAAAATCTAATGAGGGCATAACTGAAGTATTTGAAAGAAGTTTTTGTTAACTCTTCCAGAGTACCTGGAGCATAAAATCTCTGCAATAAGAGAAGGAAGAGATTTGACAAAACTTCCACTTGAGACACTCTATGGAATACTGAAAACATATGAGCTGGAATTTTATCAAAAGAAGGCCATTTTAGCAAATAGAGGAAAAATGGCAAATGTCTCAAATGCCCTGGTTGCTAAGGAACCATCAACAATTGAAAAGACTGGTACAAGCAGGAAGTTGAAATCTGAGGTGATTGAAGATCAGGAACAGGAAGACAAGGACTCCATCAAGAGTGAGTCAGAAGAAGATGACTTCTACACCATTGAAGAACTTGAAGGCATGGACAACAAAACAATGGCCTTCATGGCAAAGAAGTTTGGAAATTTGAGATTCAAAAGAAACAAAAGTTTCAAACCAAAACCAACCTTCAAGTCTTCAAGCAAAGGAAGGAATCCACAGAGAAGCTCCAATAATGGAGGATACAAGAGTGGAACAGTTGATAGATCCAAGATAAGATGCTATAACTGTAATGATCTTGGACACTTTGTAACAGAATGCAAAAAACCTAAGTCAATCAAGAAAGATAAAGACTACTTGGAGTTGGAAGCCAAGTATGAAGCTCTTCTAAAAAAGCAGACAGGAAAAGCCTATATTGCTGAAGGAAAATGCTGGGATGATATAGATGAAGATGAGGAAGAAGAATATGGGAATCTGGCACTCATGGCAAACTCACATGATGGAACTTCATCCTCAAGCTCTCAGGTACCTTCTTTAATCTCTCTTGATATGTCAAATTCTCAATACAAGAAAACTGTGGAAGATTTAAGTATTGAAATGTTTAATATTCACACCAGTATGACTGCTGCTTATGAGGAGATTGCTAGGTTAGTAAAAGCTAATGAGGAACTAGTTGCAAGAAATGAGACTCTAGAATTGTCTGTTATAAACATGGAAAACTTGAAACAGGAAAATGAGTATCTCAAGAACAAAATTGTTTGTTCTGAACAAATTGAGAAGTTTTTTAAAGAACAAATTTCTGAAAATGAGTTGAAAATTAAATCTTATCAAAACTCAGTAACCATTGTTAAAGAGTTTCATGAGAAGAACAAGGAAAGTACTAGGATTGGAGTTGGTTTTGATTATGAGAATCTTAAAAAGAAAAAATCTGTTTTAACAAAAGGCAAAAAGATTGAAATCCAAGGTAATCCTCATATTTTGAAAAATGTCAAAGAACCAATTTTTAAGAAAGCTACTGTTGAACTAGATGAAGCCAGTATGGTTATCAAACAACAGTTAGATGATGAGGATAAGGAAGCAATTGAAAGAAATTTGGCCTCTGTTGAGAAAGAAGAACCCACAATCAGAACCAAGTCCACTCCTGTTCAAACTAAAACTAAACAGGATGCTCAGAAAATTGATGCTATGCATGCTAAAAAGAAAAAGGCTAATAGAAATGGAAAAATAGGCATTAACAAACACAACAACTATGCACCTGTTCTTAATGCACCAAGAAAGATTTGTAAAAACTGTGGTTCAACAAATCATCTTACTCACTTGTGCAAGAAACCTGTTGTGGGAAATGATAAGTTTGCTTGTGGTTATGTCAAGCCTTTAATGCATGATAATCATAAATTTTGTGACAAATTTGACTGTATGCCATGTAACATGAATGTCATGAATACCTGCTTTAGGCTCAGGAAACAGTTTGTTGATGGATGCATAAGTCAGAATTTGTATATCAACAGTCCTAGGTCTAAATCTGCTAGTCCAGTGAAATATAGAAAATACTCCATGTCACCTAAGCATGCATTCTGGAAGCACTAATCAAGCAAAAAATCAACACAAGAAAAATGAAAATGTGCATGTGCAAGTGACTGAGACTGTTAAGAACAGGAATGACATTCATGTGACTAAGCATAAAGGACCCAACCTTGTTTGGGTACCAAAGAAAACTTGATTTGTATTTGATTGCAGGGCACAAGTAAGAAGAAGGTCATGTGGATTTTGGACAGTGGCTGTTCAAGGCATATGACTGGTGACAAGGCCCTGCTGTCACAGTTCAAGGATGAGGCTGGCCCAATGGTAACCTTTGGAGACAACAGCACTGGTTTCACCATGGGATATGGCAAATTGATTCATGGGAATGTTGTCATTGAAGATGTAGCCCTTGTCAGTGGTTTGAAGCATAATCTTCTCAGCATCACTCAATTCTGCAACAAAGATTTGAAGGTGGAGTTTGATAAGGAACTGTGTCTCATATCACACAGGAAGACAAAGGAAATTGCTCTGCAAGGAGTAAGAAAAGGAAGCCTGTTTGTAGCAAATTTGGACTCTGCAAACAAGGAGAAGATTTGCTGTTTCTACACAAAGGCCTCAGAAAAGGAAAGTATGCTTTGGCATAAGAGATTATCTCACCTAAATCTCAAGAACATTAATTCTTTAGTCAAAAGAGAATTAGTGAAAGACCTGCCCACACTTGAATTCTGCATAGAAGGATTATGTGAGGCATGTCAAAAAGGGAAAATGAAGAGATCTAGTCACAAGAGTAAGGAATTCACTTCAATCACAAAATCCCTACAGTTAATTCATATGGATCTGTTTGGACCAGTAAATGTCATGTCCATGTCTAAGAAAAGATTTGCTCTAGTCATGGTGGATGACTTTTCAAAATACACTTGGGTGGAATTCTTGCACTCAAAAGATGAAGCTCCTGAGATCATCATTGAAAATTTGAAAAGATTGGATAAAGGCCCTACACCAATAGTTGCCATAAGGAGTGATAATGGTACAGAATTTAAAAATGCTATACTCAATGAATTCTGCAAGGAAAAAGGAATCACTCACCAATTTTCAGCCCCAAGAACTCCACAACAAAATGGAGTAGTTGAGAGAAAGAACAGGACTCTCATTGAAGCTGCAAGAACCATGTTAGCAGAAGCCAGTTTACCAACTAGCTTTTGGGCTGAAGCTGTTAGAACTGCATGCTACACTCAAAACAGAACACTCATCACAAAACCAGTTGGAAAGACTCCTTATCACATCATGACAAATAGAAGACCATCTGTAAAATACATGCATGTGTTTGGAACCAAGTGCTTTGTTCTCAAAGATGATGTCAACAACCTTGGGAAGTTTGAAGCCAAGGCTTATGAAGGAATTTTTGTGGGATACTCTTTGGACAAAACTGTCTATAGAGTATATGTGATTGATCAACAGAAGATTATGGAAAGCTCAAATGTGACATTTGATGATTTCAAGTTCCCTACTATGAATCTGGAAGGTGAAAACTGTGACACCTTGAGGTTTGAAAATGAAATAGAAACTGGAACATCTGCAACTGAAAATGTTATCAATATTCATGAAGAGTCACATGTAGACATCTCACATGGAACAAATGTGGAAAGAGAAAATGAAGACTTCAGTCATATTCAACTTGAGAATTCTCCACACAACCCTAGCATTCACTCAGGGGGAGGTTCTCAAGGATCTGCAACAATTGGCAATCACTTCAATCAGGAAGAAGCAAGTTCAAATGATAGAGATGGAGCTCATCAAATTAAATGGAGCAGAGCCCACTCAGCTGATCAAATCATTGGAAACCCTGATGAAGGTGTAAGGACAAGAAGAGCAACTATGAATGAATGCCTATTTGCTTGCTTTCTGTCCCAAAATGAACCAAAAAGGATTGAAGAAGCCATGTTGGATCCAGACTGGATAATTGCCATGCAAGAAGAATTGAATCAATTTGTGAGAAATAATGTTTGGGAATTAGTGCCACCTCCAAAGGACAGGTCAGTAATTGGCACTAAATGGGTCTATAGGAACAAAATGGATGAACATGGAATAGTAATAAGAAACAAAGTAAGGCTGGTTGCAAAAGGCTATTCCCAGGAAGAAGGCATTGACTATGATGAGACTTTTGCTCCTGTTGCAAGATTGGAAGCAATTAGAATTTTTCTAGCCTTTGCAACACACTCAAACTTTAAGGTATATCAAATGGATGTGAAAAGTGCATTTCTCAATGGTGAATTAGAAGAGGAAGTTTATGTGCAACAACCTCCTGGCTTTGAAGATCCAAATTTTCCAGACTTTGTTTACAGACTCATTAAAGCATTGTATGGACTCAAACAATCCCCTAGAGCATGGTATGACACCTTGTCAAAATTTCTTCTGGAAAATCAATTCACTAGAGGAACAATTGACAAAACTCTTTTCTACAAAAAGCATGGGGATGATATCATACTAGTTCAAATCTATGTGGATGACATCATATTTGGATCTTCAAATGAAAAGCTATGTCAAAGGTTCTCAAAGCTGATGCAAAGTGAATATGAAATGAGCATGATGGGAGAGCTAAATTACTTTCTAGGCCTTCAAATAAGTCAAAGGCCAGATGGCATTTTCATAAGTCAAACTAAGTATGTCAATGACTTACTCAAGAGGTTTGATATGCAAGATTGCTCAACTGCCAAGACCCCAATGTCTACAGCTACAAAACTTGATGAAGACAAGAAAGGGAAGAGTGTGGACATGAAGACCTACAGAGGAATGATTGGTTCTCTTCTCTATCTCACAGCTAGCAGACCTGACATTATGTTTTCAACCTGTCTATGTGCAAGATTTCAGGCAAATCCCAAGGAATCTCATCTCATTGCTGTCAAAAGAATTCTGAGATACCTCAAAGGAACAACTCTCATGGGACTATGGTATCCTAAAGAAACAGGATTTAACCTTGTTGGATACTCAGATGCTGATTTTGCTGGGTGCAGAGTGGATAGAAAAAGCACCTCAGGAAACTGTCAATTTCTTGGACAGAGGTTGGTATCTTGGTTTAGCAAAAAGCAACAATCAGTCTCTACCTCTACAGCTGAGGCTGAATATATTGCTGCTGGAAGCTGCTGTGCTCAAGTGCTTTGGATCAGGAATCAGCTAAGGGACTATGGACTAGTGTTAGAGGGAATTCCTATTATGTGTGACAACACTAGTGCCATATCAATTGTTGCAAATCCAGTCAACCATTCCAAGACAAAGCATATTGATGTAAGGTACCATTTCATAAGGGAACATGCAGAAAATGGAGTAATTAAAGTATTCTATGTTCCTACACAAAAACAGTTGGCTGATATATTTACTAAACCACTTGATGAAGCCACCTTCAACAGGTTGGTTAGTGAAATTGGAATGCTAAACTCTTCAAGTTAAGTGGCCAAATAAATATATCTTTTCAACTGTTACAACAATTGTTTCACAGACATGAATTCAAATGATTTATCTAAGTGAAACAAAACTGGTATATGTTTATAAATATGTCAGTCATATTGTTGTACATATTATTAACAAATGATTTTTTTTTTATACTTGTGCTTTATTAAATAACAAGTGTGATAATTAAAAATTAAGTAATATCTATCAGACACATTTCTCTTTTTAAGATGAATAAATGGAGTTTATTTATCTAAGAAATGAAGTCTGTAAATTATTATTCTGTTTTCTAAGTGAGAATGGAATAATCTTTTAAAAACTGGAGTTTGTAGTCAAGTTTGCCATCCTTACTGACTTCTCGACTAAACAGTTCAACTCTGTGAGTTCTCGAATCATTCAATCTTGTGAGTTCTCGAACAAGTTTTTTTTTGGAGTTCTCGATTGTCTTAATTCTCGACTGAATTCTGACAGTTCTCTACTAAAACAGCTTTAGAGTTCTCGATCACTAAAATCGATTACTATTCTAGTCGAGTTGTCTGTGTCATTTAAATAGCAAAGTAGATCTAACATTTCATTTCTACGCTTAACTACAAACTCAAAGAAATCCCTGCATTACAACTGTTCATCTTTAACTCTTACTTTCTCTCTTTCTCTCTAAAACCTTCGCTTCTTCCTTTCTCTATTTCTATACACTGATTCAATGGCGTCCTCAAGCTCAGTTTCAACCGAAGTTTTTGTCATTCCAGAAACCAACTTCTTAGCAATATCCAGAGACGCAGATGCCAAATCCCAGTACAAATGTTTCACTAGGTTTCTCATAGATTCCTACCTACAAGAAGCTCTATTGGCAAACCCCACTCTATACCTGGACATTCTTGAGCAGTTTTGGGCAACTGCAGATTGGGAAAACATAGCCTTGGAGAATGGGAGCTCGAAAGTGGTTGTTACTTGCAAAATCCAAGGAAAGGACATTAGTTTTGATGAAAATGATGTGAACAAAAGCTTGGAAATTTCAACTGAAGAGTTTAATGAGGAACCAACTGAAGATGATCTTCTAGACTTCCTGGAGATTATTAGGTATTCTGACACTGTGAACCAAGAAAGTAAGAAGTTCAAACTTGGGAAGATAAACAAGAAGTTTATGAGGAAGGAGTGGTCTTTCATGTTCGACACTATCTTGAGAGTATTCACCTGCAGGAAGACAGGATTTGACCAAGTAAGCCTCATTGCCATGAAGCTGGTCTACTCATTGGCCTACAACCTAAGGCTAAATGTTGGAAAGCTAGTTCTTGGGGAACTCATAACCAGAATTCCCAAGAGAGGTAATGAAATTTTCTTTCCTCGCTTTATTCAATTAATTCTCAATGATAAAAATGCTAGTTTAATTGAATTGCCTGGGATGAACAAACAGAGAATTGGCTACTCCAAATCCATGTCAAAAATCATTTTTGCTACATTGGATAGGAGAACCACTGTGAATGTCCCTCTCATAATCACACCTCACATGAGGAGTGTATTTGAGGGATATCCACTAGTGCAGCCTAAATATGGTCATCTTGATGCAGTAGAGAGTCCTAAGGTTGCAGAAGAACTAAATGCACCTAACCCAAGGACCTCCAACCCAACTGCTAGCCCTTCTTTGAAATCCTTAGATGTTAGCAAACCAACCTCTACATCCTCTCAACAGGGTGTAGTTGCAAAGAAGAAGAAGGAGAAAGCTGTTAAGAAAAGAATGTTAGAAACAGTTGTAGAAAATGAAACAGATGAGTCACCTGTGGAGCCTTTGACCAGGAGAAAGAAAAATAAAAAGGCCACAACAGACCACTCTACATCCTCTCAACAGGATGTAGACGTTAACAAGGGATTAAACCTACTTCTAGGTGCACTTTCTCATCAAGGTGCATCTATTGAAATTGGGAGCCAACCCACTCCATCCTGTACAGAGTCTGCACCATTGCAGGAATTCACTCCTGTCAATGAAGAAGTTTTAGTTGAAAAAGAGACACACTGTGCACCAGTAGGATCTTCTCTTGAAACTTCCCCATTTTCTCAGGGGGAGTTGCCAATACTCAATTCTACTCACACCTTTTCTTCCACCTCTCAAATCTCTTCTCAACCAAATGTGTCTAGTCAAACACATGAGGTTGTTGATCATCAAGATTTCTATTTCCCTGGTGAGCCAAACTCAAGTGACTTGGTGCATGACACCTTGTTCACCACTCAGGACACTCATTTAGATGGTGAGGGAATGCATGCTGAGGCATATCCTGATGACACCATCAAAACCACAGAGGTTCCAGAAGTTTTTACTTCAGACTCTGTGGGGACTCAGGCATGTCACAGCCAAGTGTCTTCACAGACATTGGGTAATCTGGGGGATCTCCACACCATGCAAATGGCATCCCCTAGACACTCCCCAGTCATTCAAAGACTGTCTCCTCAGGAGAATTCACCTATCCATCCAGTGTCTAATGAATCATCTGAGAAATTGGATGAAGAAATAGATGCTGAGGGGACTACTGTCACAAGTGGCCCTAGCTCTCACTCTCTGTCACAATGGCTGGAACCTGTGCAACATGACAGGAATTCAGGACCATCATCTCTTGGTGGGTCACTTTCTGATGAGAAACTAAAGGAGCTATATGGAGATCAGTTGGAGGGATTCTATCACATTGCTCAGCAGCTTGTAACTTCTCATTTGCCAACTCAGAGCTGGACTCAAATTAAGCCAAGTCATTCTTCCTTTCTCCAAAGACAAGATATCAACCCTAAGGGGGAGAAGGAAAGGAGAGAAGAGATAGAGGCTGAAAGGCAAAAGGCAGTTATGAGAAAGCTCAGGAGTGAAATTTTAAAGCCCAACTCTATCAAAAAGCAAGTCCAGGGAAATCATTGGAAGTATAAGAAGATGCTTGAAAATGCTATTGTTGCAGTGAGGGGAGTTAAGTTTGAACAGAATGGACAAATATTCAAAGAGCCACTCATTCAAATGGAGTCTGGCTACTTTAAAGTCTCAGTTACTCTATTTCAAAGGCTTTCATATACTGAACTGGAATGTTTGTACAAGGGAGTGGAATTGGTAATCCAGGAAGATGAAGAACTGAAGAAGAAAATATTGGGGCCTCTCCTACCTCTTGCTCTACCTGAATCTTACTGTAGTCCAGATGGTGTGATGTATATGGCTAGAGAAGAGAAACTTGCTCATTTCAGGATCCCTCAACATCTCAATTCAGGCAACAGAAGTCAAATTATTAACCTAATTGAGTTGATTAAAAAGAAGAAGGTGAAGCAGATAGAGGACAATGAAATTGTAGTGAAAATGAAAAAGTTTATATCTGGACAAATATCTGAATTTGCAAAAGAAGAGTTGAAGAACAAAAAGAAAGATGATGACAATGAGGATCAGGACAAGAAGGATAAAAAGTCTGAATCAAGGAGTGATAAGGAAGGAAAGAAAGAAGACAAGAAGAGGAAGGATGAAGACAAGAAGAAAAGAGACAACTCTGAGGACAATAAACAGTATCAAAGAAGAAATTCCTCTAAGCAGCAAGCTGCTGACACTCATTCTAGTTCACCTACCAAATCTCAGGGTACTAGTGTGATGTCAACAGTTTCTGAAACTGCAACTGCCATCAAAACTAAATCTCCAAGAAGGATGTTCATGAAAGCTACTGCACATGGAGTGATAAGGAGGGAAATTAAAAAGGAACAGTCAAAGAAACTGAAGCCAAGCCAACATCTCAAAGTCAACACTGCCACATCAACCAAATTCAAGAACTCTACTAGCTCTTTGCTAGTAAGATGTCCTAAGTGGAGAAAATAACTCATTGTTCCTGATAAAGGTCTACCTATTAGACCTATTCAAGAAATTGCTGAAACTGACAAGGTGAGGATCAAACTGTGGAAGGCTAACAGAATTGTCAAGGTAGAAGTCAGAGACAAGAGGATGTTTGTTACTAATGTTGATGGAGAAGAAAGAGGATTTCATCATGACAACAGTGATGCTACCACTCATGACATTAGGAGAGTGATTAGCCTGTTTGACAAGAAATGCATGATTAACAAGCTGAGAATGATGGAAATGGCTCAGTACTTGGAAAGGAAGTATCAGAAAAAGATTGACAAGGTAAGATACATGGAGGAGATGTTTGAGAAGAAAAGGAAGGAGGAGGAGAGAATAGAGCAGTTGTCTAAAGAATTGAGAAGACAGGGTAAAAGTAGAGTGTTCAAAGATCCTGACAGAGTTGAATTCAAATTGAGAAGTGGAGTCACTGTCAAAATTAGACTCAAGCTTGTTCAGGACTATCCAATGCTCACTCTACAGATTGCTGCAGACTTACTGAAAGATGCAATTCTGATTGAGGAAATCATGGCCAGACAAATGATACTGCAGGCAATTGAAGAAAACAAGGCCAGGGAAGAAAAGGAAAGAAAAGAAAAATATGATCAGATAGCTCATCAACAACAACAATATAGGTAGGCTTGATATCTTGTATTAATTTGTAAAATTCATCAATTTCCAAATTGGGGGAGATTGTTGGACTTAAATCAAGCCTAGCCTATTTAATTATTTGTCTTGCTGTAACATGTTCAGTACTTCTGTAATAGGGTAGTGACTTAGAGATTTCAATGTATTATTGCAGATAGTAAGTATGATCAAATTGTAATTCCAAGTTGTAATTTAAGTCAAAGAATAAAGTCTGTTAGAAGATTCAAGTTGAATCATGCAACTAGACAAAGAAGGCTTATTGAAGAAATAAGGAATGCAGTCTGAGAATTCGACTAAGGCAATTGCTCATTCGAGAAGTCACCCATTCGAGAAGTCAAAAATATGCAACTGGTCGAGAAGTCTCAAAACACACTCATTGGCTCAGTATCCGATCGAGAAGTCATCATTTATCAATTGATGAATATTGAAGTCAATCGAGTAGTGTGAAATGTTATTCAATTCGAGAAGTCCAGAAAATCAATTCGAGAAGTTAGCAAAAGGAGCATTCGAGAAGTGGTAAAGCTGAGTCATTCGAGTAGTCACAGTTTCAAGCTTACATTCGAGAAGTCTATACTAATCGAGAAGTCATCAAATACAGCATGCAATCGAGAAGTCTAGACATTCGAGAAGTCAATCATTCAAGGACTAATCGAGAAGTCACAGCTAGTACTCATTCGAGAAGTCAATCTCTATGACTTCTCGAACCAATTTCAACAGAGTACTCGACTGCACCAAGGAGCTACTTTCAAGGAGAATTGCAGAACAAAGACAGATAATTTGCAGCTCTGTTTTTGCAGGATAAGTCAAGCCTGCAAAGATAGAGACAAGTCTACAATGAAGTTGGGAAGATAGTCAAGACAGATGACAAAAGATATAAAGCTGTATGTAGCAGTCTGTCGCAACAGTGTTAGCTAGAAATAGATACGAGTCAAATGTAAAGCAGTTTCTGTCTATTTCTAGTTTTAGCTAAACTATCTCATGTGAGCATGTGCACAGGACATGTTGTCTATATACTTTATGCACAGCCACATTTGATAGTGTCTTGAGTATTTTTACAATAGTAAGAATCCCAGAACAAGAAGCTGAAATTCAAACTGAATTTCAGATTGTAGCAAAGATCATTCTAATACAAATTAGATTGAAAGTTACATCTGTGTTTATATTATTTCCTGTTACATGTCTTGATAAACACTTTCGTAATTCCATCAGTTCTTCAAGCTTCTAACAAAGTTCATTTCTAAAAGCAAGAAAATTTTTGAAGTATACATTCACCCCTCCCTCTGTAACTTCTGGGTCTCTAAATTCCTAACAAGTGCATAAAGCCAAAGAAAGAGAAGAAGGAAAAGTCATATGTTGGCTTGTACTATAAAAAAAATATTTTGACCTTCTCAAACAAAGAGAAAAAGCTTTAGTGACTGAAGAGAAAGACTGGGCTACTGAGGACAGTGATTCTGAAAAATTCATCAATCTAGTACTAATGTCCAATCATGAAGATGAAGATGCTAGTTCATCATCAAATCAGGTACTAGCCTTTTCTAATTTGTCAAAAAATGAATGCAATAGTACCATAAATGAAATGTCTAACGAACTGTACAATTTGCATGTCACTTTGAAATCTCTAAACAAAGAAAATCTTAAGTTAAAGAACACCATTGATGCCTTAACTGAGAGAAACACTTTTCTTGAAAATGAACTTAATTGTTTAGAAAGATACAAGTAGGAAAGTAATGATGTTATTGATGAACTAGTAAGTAGTTTGAGAAGAGAGGAATTGTTAAAAGAACAATTGGATGGAGAAATTGTAACCATTAACAAATAGAATAGGTCTGCTAAAATTGCCAAACAAATCATTGATGTTCAGGGATTAGATACTATAGGAGAATCCCATAAATCAATAGGCAATACATTGGTTAACACCTCGATGGATAAAGATCAATCGACTGCTAATCCTTTGTCAATCGATGAGGATTATCAATCGATTGATATTGAATCAATTGATAAGCATCTATTGATAGGTAAACTATTAATGGCTAACAAAAAGAACAAATTTAGCATCCCTATCAAATTTGTTAAGGAAAAGGATCCAATAGATCAAGTTGAGAGTAAGGTTGAAAAGATGAATATTTGTAGCTTATCTAAGAAATAGTTAAAAGTCAAATTAGAAGAGATAACACTTGTTGAAGTCACTCAACCTAATTCTGAGAAAAAGAAATAGAATAGGAATGGAAAGGTAGGCATAAACAAGCACAATAATTACACTCCTGATATGCATGCACCTAGAAAGGTTTGTGTTAAATGTGGTAGTATATATAAATCATTTATCTATGCATTGTAAGAAAGAAAAGAATTTTATACCTGCAAATGATTTGAATGCACATACCATGTCTGTAAATGCCATGCTTGCCAATCCTATGCTCATGAATGCCATGTCTTCTAATTTGGTTGCACCACATTCTCACATGCCATATGCATAATTTCCATACATGTACAATTCATTCTTTTCATATGAAAATATGAACATGCCAAGAATGCCATGGAACATGTCTATAGCGATAATAATCTTGCAAACATGCATGATAATTCTATTATGAGTTTCAAGGTGTCTGAGCCCCAAAAGTAAACTCCCAAAGTTAAAGTGGATTTAAACCCACCAAAATAAAAGGAATCAAAGGTGGTAACCAAGGCTCAGGCTGCAACTAATAAAAGAGGACCCAAGGCAACTTGGGTACCAAAAACAACTTGATTGTTTTTAATTGCGTGCAGGGAAACAAGAGGAAAAATCTCTATTATCTAGACAATGGATGTTCTAGGCACATGACAGGAGATATGTCCCTACTCACAAAGTGTGTGAAAAAGGCTAGCCCATGAGTTACTTTTGGAGATAATAACAAAGGTTTTACTCTGGGATATGGCTCTATTGCAAGTGAAAATGTTATCATTGAACCTGTAGTACTAAGTATAATTTGCTGAGCATTAATCAACTGTGTGATAATGGAAATGGTGTGTAGTTTTCAACTGGATCATTTATCATAGCCAATAAAGAATCTTATGAAATTCTATTAACTAGAGAAAGAAAATGAAATGTCTATGTGACTGATTTCAATTATGTGAAGGCAAATTCAATGACATGTATACTAAGCAAGGCCAACACAGATGAAAGTTGAATTTAGCACAAGAAGCTAGTCCATCTAAATTTTAAAGCCATGAAACAATTAGTTAGAAAGAATTTGGTTAGTGACATTCCACATATGGAATTTACCAAGGATGGTCTGTGGGATGCTTGTCAAAGGGAAAAACAAATGAAAACATCATTCAAGTCAAAATCAGAATTATCAATTGTCAAGCCTTTGAAATTATTGCACATGGAGTTGACTGCAAATGTTTTGTCCGAAGGAATCAAGGTGAAAATTTGGGAAAATTTGAAGCCAAAGCTGATGAGGCAATATTTAATGGGTATAGAATCACAACCAAGGCCTATAGAGTCTACAATCTTAGATTACACATTGTTATGGAATCGATGCATGCAGTCTTGGATGACAAGAAGATTCAAGGGTTTTTCATGAATGATACCATGACTCTTTGCATTTTGAGAATGAATCAACTGGTAATGGTGAAGAAAGTGATGATGAAGTGGAATTTATAAGGAATCAAGTACCCAGAAATTTCCCATCAATTGATGTCAATACACTAACAGATAACTTATCAGTTAATGATCATCAATTGACTGATAATACATCAATTGATAACCAATCAATGGTAATAACTCTTCTCAACAATCTTCAAGTAGAGTGTCCATCTCAGGGGGAGGGTTCTCAACCACTCAATCACATCACATTGATCATAACAACTCTAATGATCATGAAACATCATCTTCAAGGACAAGTTTATCTCTATAAAGGAAATGAACCAAAAGTCATCCCTTTGAGTTGATTATTAGGAATGCAAATGATTGTGTCAAAATTAGAAGTACAACTCAAAATGAATGCTTGTATAATAGCTTCCTGTCTCAAGAAGAACCAAAAAGGATTGAAGAAGTCATGAATGATCCTGATTGGGTAATAGCTATGCAAGAAGAGTTAAATTAGTTTAAAAGAAACAAGGTCCAGAAGATGGTGCCTAAACCAAAGAACAAATCTGTTATTGGTGCAAAATGGGTATTTAGGAATAAAATGGATGAAACTGATACAGTAACAAGAAACAAGGCAAGGTTAATGGCAAAATGCTACTCACAAGAAGAAGACATAGATTTTGATAAGACATTTGCACATGTTGTAAGATTGGAAGCTATTAGAATCTTTCTAGCATATGCTGCCCTAGCCAATTTCAAGGTGTACCAGATGGATGTAAAAAGTGCTTTTCTCAATGGGGAATTAGAAGAAGAAGTATATACGGAATAGTCACCTGGTTTTGTGGATCTTATTCATCCTGGATTTGTGTACTATCTTTTTAAAACACTGTATGGTTTGAAACAAGTACCTAGAGCCTGGTATGACACACTTTCTAAATTCTTGATTGAGAATCACTTCACAAGAGGTACTGTTGATAAAACTCTCTTTCATAGAAATGTTAATGGTTCTATTATTCTTGTTCAAATCTATGTAGATGACATTATATTTGGCTCAACTGATGAGAAACTTTGTCAAAAGTTTGCTAAGTTGATGCAGAGTAAATATAAAACGAGCATGATGGGAAAACTTATCTATTTTCTTGGTTTGCAAGTCAAACAAGTTAAAGATAGTATTTTCATAAATCAAACCAAATATATTTCTGACTAATTAACGAAATTTGATTTAAATGAATGTTCTTCTGCAAAAACTCTCATGGCCACTGCAACTAAACTTGAATTGAATACTAAGGAAGCTAGAGTGGACATTTCAAATTATAGATGCATGGTTGGCTCATTCTTATATTTAATTACAAGTTGGCTAGAAATAATATTTTCTACATGTATTTGTACTAGGTTTCAGGCTGATCTTAGAAAGTCTCATTTGATTATTATAAAAAGAATATTCAGATATCTCAAAGGAACACCAAATCTTGAAATTTAGTATCCTAGAGACTCTGGATTTGATCTAATTGATTATTCAGATACAGACTATACAGGTTGCAAAATTGACAGGAAAAGACTACAGGCACTTGTCAATTTCTAGGAAACAAGCTTGTTTCATGGTTTAGCAAAAAACAAAATTCAGTATATACATCCACTGCAGAAGCTGAATATATTGTTGCTGGAAGTTGTTTTGCACAAGTGTTATTGATGAGGAATCAATTGTTTGACTATGGATTTAACTTGAACAAAATTCCAATATTCTGTGACAACACAAGTGCAATTGCCATTACTGAAAATCCAGTTCAACATTCAAGGACCAAATACATTGACATAATGTATCACTTCATTAGGGAACATGTAATGAATGGTACTTTTGAATTACATTTTGTCCCTAGTGAAAGACAACTTGCAGACATATTTACCAAACCTTTAGATGAGTGTACTTTTAATAGATTAGTATGTGATTTAGGTACGCTTAATTATGATTAATCTCTTAAATGTCTGATAAGTTATTTTCTTTTGTTATACTTAGATTATAGCCATTGATTCTGTTAATCTGTTGATTTTTCATAATCAATTGATGAACATTTTGTCCATCGATTGATATTTTTAATCTATCGATAGAAAAATATATCAATTGATGCTATATTTATTTATTGATGGATATCTTTAGCTATCGACAAATAAATATATCAATTGATGATATATTTGTTTAATCAATGGATAGTACTACCTGTCGATGGATAAGTTAGTTATCAATCGATGACCTCGAATTTTTTGGGTCCATGTCATCAATCGACCTGTAAAATATCTAGCTATTGATTACTTATTTTATCAATTGAGTAATACATACATCTCTGTATGTATAACAGTTGACTGCCAAAATTCGTAATTTCTTCTTTTCAATTTTTAATACAACGGTCAATTAAGTTCTATTTTGAGAAAGTAATTGATTGAGACATCTGTTTTTCTTCAAAAATATAAATAGTGAGATTTAAATTTATTTTAATTCTTACTTACATTTTCTAACTGATTCTCTTTCTCTATGTACTCAATTCTCTCTGAGTTTCTTTGCACTCTTTCTCCATTACTCTAATTCTTAATCTATTCAAAGCTTTTGTGTTTCTAACTCTATAATCCAAAGCAATAACATCGTCATCCAAGAAAGTCTCACAAGCCGGTTTCATCTAGGAATTGAATAACTTTGTGGCTTGTACTGTGGTGGAAGAGGCTCCAAAGGAATTTCATTCATTGATGCAGTTCCTGGGAAGTTGCAAGGTGTAAAAGGCTTTGAAGGAGTCACCAATAATCATCTACAATCTGGTGGAAGAATTCTGGACCTCTGCATAAGTTGCTGATGACTTCTCTAGCATTAAATTTAATTGCAAGGGACAAGAGTACACTCTTACTACTTTAACCTTAAATGAATGTTTAGATTTTCCTGTCAATAATGTTGGTAATGCACCATTTGAGTCTGATATTAGAAATATGCTTAGGGCTATTAATTATACAAATCCTGACATTAATTTATATCATGTAGTTAGAAAACATCTTAGGAGAGAGTGGTCTTATTTCTTTAATGTAATTATAAAATGTTTTAGTGGTAAAATTAGTAATTTTGATGCCATAACATCTAGCATGTAAAAGATAACATATAATGTCTTATTTGATAAATATGATGATCTGTCATTTATCTTGTTCCATGAAATTGCTGCTAATTTAGGAAATAAATCTGATAGGTCTAATCATATCTAATATACTAGGTTTATCATGATTTTCATTAACTATTTTGTCAAAGAAATTGAGATATGCAGGGAAACTGAAACTCTTGAGTGTTATACTCAAAACAAAAGAGTTTTCAAGGATCTAGTCAAGATTAATCTCCACAATGAGGTGGAATTGATCTATCATGTATTTATAAAGGTATACATTTCTACTCTAACTCTTTCTTCAAATCCCCCAACTTCTTTGCCTTCTGTGACTATGAAGGGTGTTAGTAATGACCCCAACCCTCCTACCCAGGCCACACAACAAATTTCTAAATCAAAGTCTAAGAAACCAACCTCAATAGGTTCCCAAAAACCCGTTATTATAAAAATAAAGAAAAGAAAAACACCTCTTTTGGTTGATAGGCTAGAGGAGGCAATAACTGGTGAAGGAACTGAGGAACATCAAAGAACCCAGAAGGATAAGGTGAGTGAGGGTGAGATAACCAAAACTAGCCACTCCACAGTCTCCCAACAGACTGTGCGTTAGGAATATATTCATTTTGATGATGTACAAAATACTAGAACATAGTCTAGGATATATATATCTATAATAGAACAAGTCTTTCTTGTCTCTGATCCAAATAAATGTAAATGTAAATGTAAATCAGAGTCTAGTATTTATACTTGGAAGATTTTCTGAAGAAATAAGACCAGAGTCTGGATGCAAATCAGAGTCTGGAGTTTAATCAGAGTCAATAAACTACCAGAGTCTATAGTCTGTCAGACACTGAAGATCATCAGAGTCTGAAGATTTTCAGAGCCTATAAAGTTGAAGCTGAATTTGGAAGATGATCAGAATAATGAAAAGTCTTCAATAATAAAGGCAAAAATATATTGTAGATATGCTATAAGAAGGAAGAAGAATTATAGAAGGAAACTGTTAGCTAATAATTAGGAATTCTATTCCTATTGTAATTTAATTTTCTTTTATTAGTTGATAGACAACTCTTTATATAAACACTCTATGTAACCTAATTTATTTTATCAAACTTTTGAGAGAGCATAGAGATAGAGAGAGTTGTTGTGAGAAATACAAAGAAGCTGCTAGGGTTTTTGTACACCCTAGGAGAGTTTGTATTCATTCATCAATAATACAAATAGTAGTCATTCATATCTTTGTGTTTGTTCTTAATTCAAAACTTTAATTTACATTAAGTTGATTTTAATCAAGCAAAAAGAGCACACAAGTATTCAACCCCTCCTTCTAATTGTGTACTGGGAAAACAATTGGTATCAGAGCCTAATGTTTAAAATTGATCAAAGATGTCTGGAAACAAAAATGATAATTCTAAAATTCTAATACTCAAAAGGAACGAGTACACTCACTGGAAGATCAAGATGCTGCACCATCTGGAAGCCACAGACCCTGACTATCTAGAAAGAATTCATGATGGACCTTATGTGCCTTCAAGGCTTGTTCCTCAAACTATTGTTGAAGGAAAAATTATTGGAGAGCACTTTGTTGATAAACCAAAGGTTGAGTGGTCAACAAATATATCTATCCCACCTATTAAAGTAGATTGGATCAACTAAAGGGCACTTATTATCAAACAATTGCTAGGGACTTATATGATCTGTTTCATCTTACTTATGCCCAATCCATCAATGCAATCCATACAAGGAATTTTTTACATGCTCACATGGATGCATTCATTCAGGTAGAACCAAAAGAGGGAGCATAAGATGGAAGTTGAAAGTCGGGACTAGTGCACCAGTGGTGACTAGTGAAAAAGGTGCTCAGTCTGCCTCACCCACACAAGAACCACCTAGTTAGAGGCTAGGTGATAGTGAGGAAAGAGATCATGCTGATAGGCCCTTTTTGTCAACTCAATAGAATGCTAATGAAAACCTCAGTGAAATTCCACAATCAATTCTATTAGAGTCTATCCACTTTGAGGGGGAGTCTCATGCAACAACAGTCCAAGAAGCTGACACTAAGACTCTGGCTCCTAATGAAGTCGTAATGAAGCAGTCAGAGTCTATAGTAGACCTTGAGACTGGAATATTGGATCCAATAGACTCTGAAAAGAAAGAAGAAGCTAGTAAGGGTTCAGAGTCTGTTGTTGTCCACCTCTTGGTGGATACCCCTAACCTTCAGACATTTGAAGGGGTTCCCATCCATCAAGATTGGTTCAAGTATTGAAGTACAAGTTCATTCTCTTAACCCCATTTCTGTACGACTATTGAGTGCACCTTCCAAAATGAGTGAAAATATTACTGGGGGTTGGTACTAGTCCGGGAAAAAGGAGAGGTAGAAAAGGCTGTAAAGAGCCTGAGTGAGATTGAGGGAGTGGGTGTCCAACCCCACTTTGAGAATGAGAGATTAGGGTATCCTGAACCTAGATTCACTTATTTGGATCAAGATTTTCCCAAGAGTTGGTCTAATAAGTTGAAGCAAGATGTTTTCCTAGTCGTACAAGTAGAAGGGGGGGTTGAATACTTGTATGTCTTTTCTGCCTGATTTAAAATCAAATTAAGAACGAACTCAAACACAAAAATATGAATAAGTACTGTTTTATTTTATTGATTCGTGAATACAAAACTCTCCTAGGGTGTATACAAACCCTAGAAGCTTCTCTGTGTTTATCACAACAACTCTCTCTATCTCTATGCTCTCACAAAATTTCACTCAGACAATTATGCTTCGAGTTCCACACCTTTACAATTAGGTTACATAGAGTTTATATAGAGAGCTGCCTATCAACTAATAACAGAAAGAAAAATTACAATAGGAATAAAATTCCTAATTATTAGTAGACAGTTTCCTTCTAGAATTCTCTTTCTTTCCCATAACATATCTGCAATATATTTATCATGATCTTCGAAGACTTTCTATTCCTGTGATCTTCTTCCAAATTTATCCTCAACTGTATAGACTCTAAAATCTTCAGACTCTGATGATCTTCAGACTCTGATTACATGTAGACTCTGATATATCATAGACTCTGATAGTCTATAGACTCTGATCACCTTCCAGACTCTGATCTTCATGCAGACTCTGGTTTCACTTTCTACAAAAATCCTTCTAAGTACAAGTAACATGAATGTTGACCATCTAGATTCTGATTATACATTTCAGAGACTAGAAAGACTTATTACAGATAAACTGAGCTAGACCCTGTTCTAGTATTTTGTACACCATCAAATGAATATATTCCTAACAATCTCCCCCTATTTATGCTTTATAAAATGTAAGCATAAATCAAGGTTTGATGATGTCAAAACTAAAGAATAAAACTAATAATCTAGAACAGTATAAAAGAATTAAAAATAAAAAAGAATTACTTCTCATTTAATCTTCTCAAAGGCTGGATTGTTTTTCAAAAATTAATTCAGCATATTTTCCTCCACAATTGCCAGAGCCTCACCAACAAATTTCTTCACAATTTCTTCATTTCTTCACTTGACCATTTAATTTGACAGTAAGCTGCTCTCAGATCATTTGCACTACTTTCTTGGTCTTTTAATTCTTTCAACATCAGAACACTAACTTTTCCACTCATAGGCTGAAACCCAAAGTAATGACCTACACCTTCTTGAAATTTAACGTGTTTTTCCTCCAATGGCATGACTTGATCATTTCCTTCAGTATCAACATATTTTAGAGAAAATTTGCCCATTTGTCGATTTGTCTGTCTGTGCAAAGTCAGCTTCCTGTCGATTTCCTTGAACCATTTGTGAGTGATAGCCTCTTTGCTTTTGTTTACTTCATAAGCAATTTGCAGTAAGAATCTAATATACTGTAGTTCCTCAGCCTGTTTGAAAAAGATAAAATTTGACTGACTAATCCATCTTACACTTCCACCTTCTAAGAAGTAAACCAGCATCTCATTCTTCACCTTTTCTGTACCTCCCTGACTTCCTTGTATCTTCGTTTCAAAAACATTATAAACAATTTGAGCATACACCACTTTATTTAAGTGCTTCTGAGTGATCTTCTCAAACTTCCTATCTGTCAAGGATTGAGGATCCCTGGTTAGAGTAGATGTTCTGTCAATGTCAGATTCTTCAAATCCTCCAAGACCTATCTTTTTTTTAGTTCTAAGTTGCAGATTTGATTGACTGCACTTCCAGTATGAAGGTTCTTGAGTTTGATCAGAGTCTGACTTCTTTCTTTGCTTATAAGAGTCTGACTTAGACTCAGATTTCCCATGTCTAGTCCCTGACTGATGTGTTTGAGTTCTTGCTACTCCAGATTGCTTTTGTTGCACATCATCAGGACCCTTAGAACCATGAGAACTATCTTCATCATCACCATTTCTCCTCCTTTTAACTCCCCTTGATTTATCCTTGCATCCCTCATCCTTATGTCGCCTGGAGGACTCACCTAGCTTCTCATTCTCCCTCTTTTTGACATCATTATTACTGGTGACAGCCAAAAGAATCTGCTCAAGAACAGTGGAGATATTGGCCTGGGCTGCAATAACTGAATCAACCTTGGTGGTCAAATCAGAAACTGTAGTTTGAAGAGAGGCTTGAGTTGTAGTGATAGCAGCTAGAGCATCTTTAAAAGCTACTTCTTTGGATAATTGAAGGGAGTGAATTCTGTCAAATCTTGTATTGAGCAGAGAAGTTGTATTATCAACACCAGTGAGCTTGATTTTAATATGAGAAATGTCCTGAACCACACTGGATAATTGAGCAGCAACATCAGGTAACTCAGCTTTAACAGCTCCATCTAAGACTTGATCTTCTTCACCAGGATAGTAACCATGTTCCTGTTGAAAGGATTTTTTCTGAAAAGCTTTAAGTCTCTCAGAATGATGAATATCCAAAATACACTCAAAAGAATCTTTATCATATATGCCTCTTTGTTGTGCAGACTCCCAAGACTGAGGAAACACCTGATCAAAATAGATAAAAGAAGGAGTAATGTGATCATCATCATCAGAAGTGAACTCCTCAGCAACAGGCTCTATCTTTGTGATTGGAGGTGTAGACTCTGGTGGTTTAGACTCTGAAACTGTAACCGGGACTATAGACCCTGACTCCTCCTGAGAGTTATCAGAGACTGTAGACTCTGGAAGTCTAGCCCTTATAGGCATGATTAAAAGAGGTTCTTCTGACTTCAATGTTGCAGCCTCAGTGAAAATGACAGGGTTATCCACCAAAGCCTCCATGACTCTATCTGCTCTCCTTGCTAGAGAATCCACCAGGTGAAGTTGGGGTCTCTGTGTAAATGATTTCTGAGCAGCAAGAGCCTCCTCCTGTTTGCCAATCTGCATAATCAGACATAGTGAATTTTCATCCATCCCCTGCTCCAACTCATTGGACCAACTATTTGGAAAATCTTGATCCCAATAAGTAAAGCTAGGTTCAGGATACCCTAATCTCTCATGCTTACAGTGGGGTTGGACACCCACTTTCTCAATCTCACTCAGGCTCTCTACAGCCTTGTCTACCTCTCCTTTGGCCTGGTCCAGTGCCAGCCTCTCAGATGTTTTTTCACTCAATGTGGAGGGTGAACTCAATAATCCTACAAAAGAGGGGTTGAGAGATAATAATGATGCTTTAATACCTGAACCACCTTGATGGAGGGGAATCCCTTCAAATGTTTGAAGGCTAGGGGTGTCCACCAAGGGGTGAACATCAACAGATTCTGAACCCTAACTAGCATCTTCTCTCTTTTCAGAGTCTGTTGGCTCCAGTATTCCAGTCTCAGGGTCTATCCTAGACTCTGACTGCTTCAGTATGACTTCATTAGAAGTCAGAGTCTGAGTGTTACCATCTTTGACTGTTTGTGCATAAGACTCCCCCTCAAGGTGGATAGACTCTGATAGAATAGATTGGGAAATTTCTTCATGAGCATCCATCAGAGTCTGTCCTCCCATATCACTGGGGTTCTCATCATCTCTTTGGTGAGTTGTCAAGGAGGGCCCAACAGCATACTCCACTGCCCCACTATCACCCAACCTCTGACTAGGTGGTTCTTGTGTGGGTGAGGCAGACTGAGCATCTTTATCACTAGTCACCACCGGTGCACTAGTCCCAACCTCCAACTGCCTTGCATCACCTGCTACCTCCTGTGGTTCTACCATAGTTAATGCATCCAAGTATCCATTTAGAAACATCCTGGCATGGAGTGCATTGATGGCCTGGGCAAGAGTCAAGTGAAAGGAATCCTGCAGTTCCCTTACAATCTTGTGAAAATGTGAGCCCTTGAGTTGATCCAATCTACTTTCATAGGTCGGATAGATGTATTTGTTGGCCACCTTACCTACATTTTGGACAAGAAAAGCAACCACCTTCCTTGAAAATGGTTGAATGGTAGAGATCCAATCAATAGTTGTCCTGTAGGTAATCCCATGATCCCAAATTGCTTCATAGTCAAAAACTGGTTGCTCAATCTCAGTTTCCAACTCAGCAACAGACTCTGATTTTCTCCTTTTGTAGATGCTAAGCTTCTTAGGCTTCTTTGTGATTTGCTGTTCAGAGTCTGGCACACCTAGTGCTTTGATAACTTCATTTGTTCTGCCTTCTATGAGCCCAGCTACTTGTACTTGGAATGAAGAGTTGAATAGGTAGCTGTATAGATTTTTGACCACATCCTATGCAGAAATTTGTAGCTCCTGTTCCATTCTCTTCCTTAGGGCTTCATAGGTTGTAAGAAAATCCAAGACTTGAGATTTAGTCTGATATTGCCCTGGATCTTCAACTGATTCCACCAAAGGATATAAGAATAGCAGTACCTCATTACTTGGAGTAATGATCTCATCAATCAGACTTGAGGCTGCATGCAATGGCATTCTTTCCCAAAATGTTTCATGATCAGAGTCTAAAGGCAGTCTAGACTCTGACTCAACATTAGACTCTGGTTCAGGAGTTTTCTTGCTTTCAGAGTCTGGCTCTGCAGGAGCCTTGGGAGCATCTGTTTCCTGCAAAACAGGGTTAGTAATAATAACAGGCTTGTGTCTGTGTGCAGAATAAGCCATCCTTAACCTTCTATACTTCTGAGCAAAAGATTTCTCAAGAGACTCAATGTGAGAATCCTGAGGTGCTTCCCTAGGTTTTACAGAGTCTGTAGCCTTTTGAGAGTCTACAGACTTGGCTTGAAGGTTAGAATCAAGTGTATCATGACCTTCCTTTAGCAAAGAAAGTCCTTCAACAACTTGCTTCTCTAGTGGATTGAGCTCCTCATCACTGTGCTCATCTATAAGCCTAGATTGAATCAATTTTCTCATCTTTACAACTGGTGTCTGTTGAGAGACACCAGAGGTTGGTTTCTTTTTGGATTTTGGTTTGGAAGATTGTATAATTGAAGGGGATTGGGTGACTTGGGTAGGTGCAGGGGGACTCTCCATAACTTGTTCCTGCACTATGTCACCACCAAAAAAAGAATCATTGTAGATAGAAGGTTTGTAGGTTGAGAGTTTTACCTGCATTACCTGTGGATAGTGCATGACAGGTAGACTCTTCTTTTTGTCATCAATTCTCTTGATGTCAGAGAATATCCTCCTTTGTTGTTTGTAGGCCTGTACACAACAATCATCTGCCAACTTGGTTGACATGTCAGGAATGAAGTGATTAAGGAGAATCATAAGAAATCTATGATAATAGACTTTCTTCCTCCCCTCATGCACATTATTTAATTTTGCTCCCATTTGAGTGAGCAACATATCACCAATGTTGATTACTCTATCAAATAGGAGACTGTGACCAATTTGATAAGTAATAGCAGTAATAACATCAAATCCACTGCACTTACCAGTGAAACACTTAGTAATTTGATCAAAGAAAAATGACCATTCTTTTCTTAAGTAAGGCCTAGTTATCTTGCTCATGTTATCTAAGCTAGCAGAATAACCTATTGCCTTAAACATGCTTTTAATGTCATCATCAGATACAGTTTCATCAAAAGAAGACTTAACAGGCAATTTAAACACAGAATTAAGCACATCTGCAGTAACATCAAAAGTAGTGGAGCCAAAGGTGAACATGATTTTACCTGGTTGATCCTGAGAAGGATCAACGACCTGTGCAGAACTCCAAGCTTTTGAGATAGCATCCATATGAATCACTAGAGATGCTTTCAGAATGTAACTGAGCTCAGATTGCTCCATGAAATCCATCATTGGGAAGTAGTCAGCATCTACTCCTTTCTTATCTCCAAGAGCAGCAACATGATTTGTAGTCATGAAATCAAAATCCCCAAATGTGAAAACAATCGCCTTGGGTCCCCTCATGACAGTAGAAACGGCAGCCATTAAAGTTGTTGAGTTGAAAGTGATGGAAAAGCTTGAAAAAATTAGCTAGGGTTCGTAAAAAGCTCTATGAATATTTTTTCCTTAGAAAATAATTGCAATAAACAAGTGAGTAAATTGTATGAAAAATTCTATTTTGTTCAAGTTGCATACAATACACACGAGTCTACAGTCTGTCCCCAGTCAAAAGATAACTGTTACCGCCTATTTCAAGTCATTTGAACATTTTAAATACAATCAGAGTCTGCAGGCGCGAATTTTAACCGTTTCAGAGTCTAGGTGATATTTTTCTCAGAGTCTACAGACTCGACAGAGTCTACAGACTCACTAGAGTCTAAAAACTAGACTCTGTCAAGGTAAAGTACCAATCAAAATTTTGCAATAATAATTAATCACAGTGTGTTGAGACATGGACTATAATTAAAGTACATACCTTGCTTCTTGTTACTATAGATCACTTAAATATTTAACATACCTAATTCACCTACCAGTCTGAGAAAGGTAGCCTCATCAAGTGGTTTTGTCAAAATGTTTACAATCTGTCTGTCAGTTGGAACATAGTGAAGTATCACAGTACCATTTTCAACGTGTTCTCTAATAAAGTGATACTTGACATCAATGTGCTTTGTTCTGGAGTGTTGGACTGGATTCTCTGCAATTTTAATAGCACTATTATTATCACAATACTTAGAAATATTTGAGAATGTTAGTCCATAATCAAGTAATTGATTTCTCATCCACAGAATTTGAGCACAGCAACTTCCAGCTGCAATGTATTTAGCCTCAGCTGTGGAGGTGGATACAGTTTGTTGTTTCTTGCTAAACCAAGAAATTAATCTGTTGCCAAGAAACTGGCATTGTCCTGATGTGCTAAAAATATACATTTTAAATTGCAAGTGCACAATTCACATCGTTTTAATAATTTAAAGATTCGTTCCGCAAGGACTAAAATTATTTTTACAAAAACTTTAATTTTCAATTTAGGCAAATTAGACCAATTAATTTTGAGATGAGTTATTAACCAAGGACAACAAAAAAAAGGAATGATAATAAGCTAATTAAAAATTCAAGTAACGAAACTAACTAAACTTTAAACATTAATTAAAACACTTGACAAATAAAAAAAAATGGACAAAGGAAGACTAGTGCTTTTAAATCTAGATCTACAAACTAAAGACCATAATTAATACTACTAAAATTAGATCTAAAATTCAATACAACTAAAAAGCAAAACTACATCTAAAATATCAAACCATTAAAGCTATTTTAACAAATCTAACAACTAAAAAGTAGATCTAAATTCTAACACCCAACAAGAAATAAATTTAGCTCTAAAATATTAAACTCACTAATAAAATGGAGATTTAAAAGGGGTTCAACTACAACATAAAAAGAAAAGTAGATCCAAGAACATTAAACTAAAGAGGCTCCTTTCAATTCTCAAGTACTTTACTTTTTTACTTGATGAAATTGAAATGGGTCATAGCCATAAAGGTGAATGAGACAAGTAAAATATAAAAGTAGATCTAAAATTTAAAGAGTTAAGTTTTAACACTACCAACAACTAAATCTATATCTAAAATATTTAGACAACTACAAGTAAATATCAAACCCAACAACCAAAACTAGTTCTACAATCTAGAATAAAAAACCAACTAATAATAATAAATTTAGAGATCTAAATCATTGAACCCACATTTAAAATAGAGGTTTAAAGAGGCTCATGACAAGATAATAAACAATAAAACTAAGGAGTAAAGTAGAGAGATAAGTAAACTAGATCTAGAATATTAATCTAAAAGACTCCTTTCATTTCCCAAGTATACAACTTGTGGTACTTAGAAAGATATCATAGTCATAAATTTAAAGAAGATAAGATGAAGACTAACATAAAAATAAATTAAGACTTAAAGAAGATAAGATGGAGACTAGCATAAAAGAAAATAAAGACTTGCATTAATATGAAAAGTGTTTACAATATTTGAGAGAGCTAAAAATTAGATCTAGAAAATTAAAAGAGAGGCTACTACTAAAACTAGGGTAAAAACTAGAGATGATTACAATGAGAGAATGAGATGTATTTATAGGCTAGGACTAGGGTTTTAGGTGGTGTTGGGTCAATCCCCATCATTCAAATGAGGTGTTTGTTGGTAAAATCTACACCATTGATTTTTGATTTCATCCACCAACTTGCTCTTTTGTCTTTTTCTCCTCTTTACTTTGTTGGCTTCCTTTTCTTCCTTTTTTTTTGCCCTTTCTAACCCATTCTTTCTCCTTTAATTATTTAATTTACTTATCTGCAAAATAAGGAAAATGTAATAAATTAATTAATAAAAATATGAAAGCGAGCAATAAAATAGGCATTAAAATATGTAAAATTATGCACTAATCAAATGCCCCCATACCTATCTTTTGCTCGTCCTCGAGTAAAATCAACAGTTAAAAAGCAAACTAAGAAAAGTTCTAGGCTCCTTTTCGTAGGCGTGACGGGTAATTTTAGGTTTACCAACCCGTTAAACTCATAGACGATCTCTACAAGAGGAGTGCTGTCTCCTAAGGGTTTACAGAAGATATACCCATAAAATCTGTGAAATAATTCCTGCAATTGTCCCGACTCAATTTTCACTCTAGTTTTCAATGGTGCAAACAAAAAGATTTTATAGGGAAAATACATGCCTTAGCAGACTTTTCTAATAATAGTCGAATTGTAGGTAACTTCAATATACTGGGATCGAATCTAAATGTTTATAAAAAATATCAAGGTGTGTAGTGAATTTAAGGCCTCTGATAGATGAACTGCATACGGATATTTTTTCTTTTTCAACCAATATTGAACTGACCCAATCTCTATTAAAACAAGTATCTAGCCAAATATCACAAATTCATATATATAACCTTCTTTTTTTTTTTTAATCGACTGTATAGTGTCTGTTTTCTTAGGCTTTCTATGTTACACATGTAGCGAGCTTTGGGTCAGTGACTCCCAAACCAGTTGGTCTTAGGGCACTAGGTTTTAAAATACCCCAACGGACTTAATTACTCGAGTAACAAAGGCCACAAAACAAGACTAGTCAATTCTACTTGTGCCCATCATCTCATCTATTTATTTTGAGGAATATTGGGTATTGAAGTAATTTATTCTTTCTTTTTCTTTTTTTTTTCATTTTCATCTTCTTCTTTTTTTTGGCTATATATTTATTTTTCGCAAAAATTTGATTCGACATTGTTCTAACATGTGGGTTCTCTCTCAGGTATCGAATAACATCCCTATACAATCTTTCCAACAAAGGTCTTGTGCATATGTGCCGTCTTGAAATTTGGTGTAAAAATCGTTCGACACCAGTTTCATAAAGAAAACCTTACTCGACTAAGTTCAAATTATCTAAAAGGCATTATATATATAATTTTTTTAAAAACAAATGCTAACACCAACTAGTCCTAAAGTTCAAATAGAGGACATGACAACTCAACCTAAATATTTCTATTTTTGGATTTTTAATTTTCTATTTTTTTTTGTATTTCTTTTTAGTTTTAACATTACTAGCACCCTCCCCATACCTAAATCATGCATTGTCCCCAATGTATGCAAATAAGAGAGATATGATAAAATAACATGAAGAGATAATACCTGACATGGGATGACGGAGAAGCAAAACTAGTTTATTCTGAAAACTTACTTTATTCAAAGATCGACAAGGTGGATGACCTCTTCCTCGAGATCAATTGGCAATTCTAAAAATGGTTTGAGCCTTTGTCCATTAACTTTAAATATGTCACCATTATTAGGATTTTCAATTTCAATAGCACCGTGAGGAAAAACTGTTTTAACAATGTATGGTCCTTCCCACCTAGATCTCAACTTTCCAGGAAAGAGATGCAGCCTTGAATTATATAAAAGAACTTTTTGACTGGGAGAAAATGATTTTCTCAAGATGGATTTATCATGAAACACTTTAGTTCTTTCTTTATAGATTTTAGCATTTTCATAGGCATCATTCCTCATTTCCTCTAACTCAGACAATTGCAACTTCCGATGACTACCAGCAGTGGATAAATCAAAGTTTAACTCTCTAATGGCCCACATGGCCCTATGTTCAAGTTCAACAGGGAGATGACACGCTTTACCAAACACTAGTCTGTAGGGAGACATACCCAAGATCGTCTTGAAAGCAGTTTGATAGGCCCATAATGCATCTATCAACTTAATGGACCAATCTTTCCTATTCGAGTTGACAGTCTTTTCTAAAATTTGTTTGATTTGCCTATTAGAGACTTCAACTTGACCACTAGTCTGAGGATGATAAGGGGTAGCCAATTTATGCGTGATGGAATAATTTTTCAAGAGAGATTCAAATTGATGATTTTTAAAGTGCTTGCCTTGGTCACTAATGATAGCTCTAGGTGTGCCAAATCGAGAAAAGATATTCTCTTTTAAGAATTTAAGGACAACCTTGTTATCATTAGTCTTAGTTGGTATGGCTTCGACCCACTTAGACACGTAATCAACCGCTAAGAGAATGTAGAGATTACCAAATGAATTAGGAAAGGGCCCCATAAAATCTATTC
This sequence comes from Oenanthe sinensis, assembly GCA_028671895.1. Classification (NCBI taxonomy): domain Eukaryota; kingdom Viridiplantae; phylum Streptophyta; class Magnoliopsida; order Apiales; family Apiaceae; genus Oenanthe; species Oenanthe sinensis. Next base: position 5,124,565 of record JAPMAC010000212.1, read on the forward strand.
CCCAAACATCAAAAATCTCAATGACAAGGATTGGGCTCATTGGCATCATGTTTCTTCTAGTGATCTTTCCTAAATGTTGACACCTACTACAAGCGGAACAGAATTCGGCGGCATCCTTAAACAAACTAGGCCAATAAAAACCACACTGAAGTATCTTCGCGGCTGTTTTCTTAGCACTAAAATGACCTCCACAAGCTTGGTCATGACAAAAGGACAGTACGCTCCTAACCTCATGGTTTGGAATACATCTCCTAATGATTTGGTTTGGGCAATGTTTAAAAAGATAAGGGTCATCCCAAAAGAAGTGTTTGACTTGAGAGAAAAATTTTGATTTATCTTGCTTAGACCAATTGGAAGGAATTTCACTTGTGGCAAGGTAATTGACAATATCGGCGAACCAAGGAGGACTAGAGATTGAAAGAAGGTGTTCATCGGGAAAAGATTCATTTAAGGGAAAGTCAATAGTGGAATCCACTACTAATCGAGAGAGATGATCGGCAACAACATTTTCTGAACCCTTCTTATCCTTAATTTCTAGGTCAAATTCCTGAAGCAACAAGACCCATCTAATCAATTGGGCCTTTGAGTCTTTTTTGGAGAAAAGGTATCTAAGGGCTGCGTGATCGGTGTAAACAATGATTTTGGAACCGATAAGATACGACCGAAACTTCTCAAGGGCAAAGACTACTGCTAAGAGCTCTTTTTCAGTTGTGGAGTAATTAAGTTGAGCATCATTTAAGGTCTTGCTAGCATAGTAAATGACATGAGGTATCTTATCTATTCGTTGACCTAACACCGCCCCTACCGCATAATCCGAAGCGTCACACATTAACTCAAAAGGTTGATTCCAATCGGGGGACTTAATGATCGGGGCTGAAGTCAATTCTTTCTTAAGTTGGTCAAAAGATTGAACACACTCACTAGTAAACTCGAATTTGACCTCCTTAGAAAGAAGGTTGGTCAAGGGTCTAGCCTTCTTACTAAAATCCTTAATGAAACGTCGATAGAAACCAGCATGTCCTAAAAAGGAGCGAATTTCTTTGACAGATTTTGGTGGCGGGAGATTAGCAATAAGGTCGACTTTGGCCTTATCAACTTCGATTCCCTTTTCAGAAATTTTGTGACCAAGAACAATTCCTTCCTTAACCATGAAATGACATTTTTCCCAATTAAGAACGAGGTCGGTTTCCTTACACCTTTTTAAGACTAAGTCGAGATGGTGTAGACACTGATGAAAAGAAGAACCAAAGATGGAAAAGTCATCTATAAAGACTTCTAGAAAGTCTCCTATCATGTCAGAAAAGATGCTAGTCATGCACCTTTGAAAGGTAGAAGGGCCATTAGTTAGGCCAAAAGCTAATCGACGATAAGCGAAGGTTCCGAAAGGGCAAGTGAACGTGGTCTTTTCTTGGTCCTCGGGAGCAATGGGGATTTGGAAATACCCAGAATAACCGTCTAGAAAGCAATAGTAAGAATGACCCGCTAACCTTTCTAACATTTGGTCCATGAAGGGTAAAGGAAAATGGTCTTTTCTAGTGGCGGCATTGAGCTTCCTAAAATCTATGCATATTCTCCAACCTGACTGAACACGAGTAGGAACTTGCTCATCATTTTCGTTGGTTACTATGGTAATACCTGATTTTTTTGGCACTACATGAACGGGACTGACCCAAGAACTATCAGAAATGGGATAGATTATCCCATTATCGAGACATTTAAGGATTTCTTTCTTTACAACTTCCATCATGGCAGGGTTCAATCTCCTTTGGGGTTCCCTAACAGGCTTAGCATCATCAATTAAGTGAATCCTATGTTGGACAATAGCCGGACTAATTCCTTTGATATCTGAGATACTCCACCCTATCGCTTCCTTATGTTCTCTAAGCACACTTAAAAGCTCTTTCTCTTGTGACTCGGTCAAATTAGAGGCAATTATAACCGGAAGAGAATTGTTAAGTCCTAGAAAGGCATATTTAAGAGTGTTAGGAAGAGGTTTGAGTTCTAATTCTGGCGGGCTTGACTCAACAAGTTCACTAGCTTCGAAAAGAAGGCTTGGTGTGATCTCCTGATTAGTTGTAGAAATGGTGGACTCTAACATTTGGTTGACCTCATTTGTGTAATTGGAAATATCCCAATCCTGACCAAAGTGTTTTAAACAAAAGTCAAAAGCATCACTAGGAGTCATGAGATCTTGATCAACTATTTCATCAATTAAATTGATTCCCATCGGTTGATCAAAATCATCTGATTGTTTTCCAACATGAAAAATATTTAAGTCTATTGTCATATTCCCAAATGTTAGTTTCATTAATCCATTCCTGCAATTAATCAAGGCATTAGAAGTGGCTAGAAAAGGTCTTCCTAAAATGATAGGAATTTGGTTCTTAGGGTTCTTGACCGGTTCAGTTTCTAAGACCACGAAATCAACAGGAAAGACAAAGTCACCTACTTTAATTAACACATCTTCAACAACTCCCTTAGGAATCTTGACAGAACGATCCGCTAATTGAAGTGTAACATTTGTCTTTTGAAGTTCTCCTAAACCTAGGGATTGATAGACAGAAAATGGAAGAAGGTTCACACTAGCTCCTAAGTCAAGCAACGCTTTATCGATGAAGGTATCGCCTAAGACACACAAAATAGTAGGACAACCGGGGTCCTTATATTTTACAGGAATTTGATTTGAAAGGATCGAACTAACGTGTGATGTCAAATCAAAAAGGCTTTCTTCGGGACATGATTGGTGCGCTTATGAGTACACAACTCCTTTAGACACTTAGCGTAAGAAGGAATTTGTTGGATGACATCTAAGAGAGGAATGTTTATCTTGACTTGCTTAAAGACTTCCAAAATCTTGTCTAATTGTTCCGTTTGCTTAGATGAAATGAGTCTTTGGGGATAAGGGGCTTTGGGTTTATAGACTCTTTCACCCGGTTCTTCAGAAGAAGGTTTATTGATCGGTTCACTTGTGGATCCTTGACTTTTCGAATTCTCGGATTTTTCTACACTTGGACCAGGAAAATGATGACTTGGTTCAGAAGTCGATTCCTCATCCTCACGAGATTTATCACCCACTTGGTTATCAACTTGCTTGCCAAACCTTAAGGAAATAACTGCATTCACATTGTCATGAGGTCTTTGGTTCATGGGAAACTTAGGATTCACCTCGGGTTGACTAGGAAACCGGTTCTTCTCCCGCTCACAAATCGTGCTAGCTAACTGACTCATCTGAACCTCTAACTTAGAGATGGCTTGAGAATTGGAATTTAAGATTTGCCTATCTTGGGTCATGGTTTGCATGAAGGTTTGTTGGGATTGAGTCAAATTTGTTTGTGATTTCAACAACGCCTCAATACTCTTCTCTAAGGAACTAAGTCTCTTATCCGAATCATTAAAACCGGGTGGGTTCAAAGGTGTTTGAGTTGAGTTTGGATAAGGACCAAGACTTTGATTTGGGTAAGAGCTAGAATTGGGCTTTTGAAAGTTGGGTTGAGACAGTTGATAGTTTTGACCTTGGTTCCATGAAAAGTTCGGGTGATTTCTCCACCCGGGGTTGTAAGTTTGTGAAAAAGGGTCATTTCTAGGTCTTGGTTGGAACATAGCATTCACTTGCTCCAACTCTTGAAAATTTTGAAGTGCTTGGTTCGGAGAATTATAGTTCGCACACATAGACATTTGTGAGGGAGATCCGATGGTTTCTAAAGCTTCGAGTCGCTTAGTAAGGGTAGCTAACTTGGCCTCGGTGGCAATCGAATTATTAACTACATGCAAACCCCTAGAAGACGAACTCGGTGACTCATTAGACTTAACAGGCTCCCTAGTGGACTCCCACAACATCCTCTTTTCTGCCAATTCCTCAAAAAATTCCCAACCCTGATCCTCATCTTTTTCCATGAACTTACCTTGACACATAGACTCTAACAAAGCAGTAGTCGGACTATCTAAGGCTTCGTAAACAATCTTACAGAGTCTCCATTTCTCTATTCCATAGTGGGGACATTGAGATAGAAGATTTTTAAAACGGTCAAAATATTTCCAAAACGAATCATTTTCTTTTCGATGAAATTGGTTTATCTCATTTGTGATTTTTGTGGTCTTGTGATTTGGAAAATATTTTTTAAGAAAAATTACCACAAATCCCTCCCACGTTGAAATAGAGTTGACCGGTAAACTATACAACCATTTTTTAGCATTTTCTTTTAAAGCGAAGTTGATTAGTCTAAGCCTAATGGAGTCCTCAGTTAATTGTTGGAGTTTTTGTAAGGCACAAACCTCCTCGAATTCGTGAATAAAAAGATATGGATCCTCACCTTCACTCCCGGTAAACTTTGGTAACATGCTAATGTGGTGAGACTTAATCTCGAAATTATTACCATTAACCGATGGTAAGGTAATACACGAGGGTTGGGCAGAACTGGAGGGGTAATAACGGTCTCTAAGAGAAACAGCCATCTTTACTACGGTTTCACTAACTTCTACGGGTTCAGAATTTGAAGAAGAAGAAGAAGACAACTCAATCGGTCTTACTAATCTAGATGATTCGTTCCTAGCCCAAGTAGTTCGCATAAACACGTAGCAAATAAGTGCAAGAATTTAAACACTCAAAAGAAAATGTGGAAAATCGAAAGAAAGAAAAAATTCTAAATCTAGGGTTCCCTATAATTAACTAGACCTTGCTCCTAACAACAAGATAATACTAAAACTCACAAAACTAAAAGTACTCGTCCTGATTGGCCAGGTCGGTGCAAGCATTGCCAAGAGGCTAAACACCTTCCTAAGACACCAATCCAAATGGCCAGGTAAGCTTTCGCTAGCCTAGACACCAACGAATGAATACTTCGAGATTTGTTCATTTTAGGTTCTCTTCCTAGTTGAGCGCGAAATCCTAGGGCTAACGTCTAATTAATTTTATTAAAAAGGCTAGGGTATGCAAGATGAGAGATTAATTGTTGTGGGCTAAGGAAAGAGTGATGAATTCTCTCCCCTTATCTTGTAATTGGGTTTTGCCCTTAAAATTTATTTAAATGATGCAACACACAACGAGTTATAAAAAACGATAAACAATTATGGACGCTTAAACTACGTGTCCTAATCTAAAGAAAATAAGGAATTTAACGTACCTCATTACTCCAGCAATCACCACAATTTACAAGGTACGAAAAATTAAATACAAGAATTTAAATCTAAATGATGTGCTCCTAAGTGATTAATGCATGATGCAACAATTATGTATTTAACCAACTAGTTTTTTTATTTTTTATTTTTTTTAATAACTAAGTGATGAAAAGATGAAAATAGGGAGATACGGGTTACCGAAAAACGCTTTCCAAAAATTTCTTCAAGTTTGGCAATTTCCACGTTCCAACGAGCTTTCCGAATCTCCAATTTTCTAAAAAAAACAAACAAAGAGAGCAAGTAAAACTAATTCGAAAAATTAAAAATTAAGGTGTGAAAAATAATTATAGTCCCCGGCAGCGGCGCCAAAAACTTGATGTGCTAAAAATATACATTTTAAATTGCAAGTGCACAATTCACATCGTTTTAATAATTTAAAGATTCGTTCCGCAAGGACTAAAATTATTTTTACAAAAACTTTAATTTTCAATTTAGGCGAATTAGACCAATTAATTTTGAGATGAGTTATTAACCAAGGACAACAAAAAAAGGAATGATAATAAGCTAATTAAAAATTCAAGTACCAAAACTAACTAAACTTTAAACATTAATTAAAACACTTGACAAATAAAAAAAAATGGACAAAGGAAGACTAGTGCTTTTAAATCTAGATCTACAAACTAAAGACCATAATTAATACTACTAAAATTAGATCTAAAATTCAATACAACTCAAAAGCAAAACTACATCTAAAATATCAAACCATTAAAGCTATTTTAACAAATCTAATAACTAAAAAGTAGATCTAAATTCTAACACCCAACAAGAAATAAATTTAGCTCTAAAATATTAAACCCACTAATAAAATGGAGATTTAAAAGGGGTTCAACTACAACATAAAAAGAAAAGTAGACCCAAGAACATTAAACTAAAGAGGCTCCTTTCAATTCTCAAGTACTTTACTTTTTTACTTGATGAAATTGAAATGGGTCATAGCCATAAAGGTGAATGAGACAAGTAAAATATAAAAGTAGATCTAAAATTTAAAGAGTTAAGTTTTAACACTACCAACAACTAAATCTATATCTAAAATATTTAAACAACTACAAGTAAATATCAAACCCAACAACCAAAACTAGTTCTACAATCTAGAATAAAAAACCAACTAATAATAATAAATTTAGAGATCTAAATCATTGAACCCACATTTAAAATAGAGGTTTAAAGGGGCTCATGACAAGATAATAAACAATAAAACTAAGGAGTAAAGTAGAGAGATAAGTAAACTAGATCTAGAATATTAATCTAAAAGACTCCTTTCATTTCCCAAGTATACAACTTGTGGTACTTAGAAAGATATCATAGTCATAAATTTAAAGAAGATAAGATGAAGACTAACATAAAAATAAATTAAGACTTAAAGAAGATAAGATGGAGACTAGCATAAAAGAAAATAAAGACTTGTATTAATATGAAAAGTGTTTACAATATTTGAGAGAGCTAAAAACTAGATCTAGAAAATTAAAAGAGAGGCTACTACTAAAACTAGGGTAAAAACTAGAGATGATTACAATGAGAGAATGAGATGTATTTATAGGCTAGGACTAGGGTTTTAGGTGGTGTTGGGTCAATCCCCACCATTCAAATGAGGTGTTTGTTGGTAAAATCTACACCATTGATTTTTGATTTCATCCACCAACTTGCTCTTTTGTCTTTTTCTCCTCTTTACTTTGTTGGCTTCCTTTTCTTCCTTTTTTTTGCTCTTTCTAACCCATTCTTTCTCCTTTAATTATTTAATTTACTTATCTGCAAAATAAGGAAAATGCAATAAATTAATTAATAAAAATACGAAAGCGAGCAATAAAATAGGCATTAAAATATGTAAAATTATGCACTAATCACCTGTTGTGCTTTTCCTATCTACTTTGCATCCTGCATAGTCAGAATCTGAATAGCCAATTAGTGAAAAATCTGACTCTTTAGGATACCAAAGTCCAAGAGTTTGTGCCCCCTTGAGATATCGAAAAATTCTTTTCACAGCTATTAAATGTGATTCTCTAGGGTCAGCTTGAAATCTAGCACACAGACAAGTTGTAAACATTATATCTGGTCTACTAGCAGTTAAATATAACAATGAGCCAATCATACCTCTGTAGTTAGTATTGTCAACTTTCTTACCCTTTGGGTCATAGTCTAGCTTAGTGGCTCTTGACATGGGAGTTTTAGCAGTTGCAGAATCTTGCATATCAAACTTCTTCAACAGTTCTTTTACATACTTTTTTTGATTGATGAAAATTCCATCATCATTCTGTTTGACTTGAAGCCCCAAAAAGAAGTTTAATTCTCCCATCATGCTCATTTCATAATTTGACTGCATTAGTTGACTAAACTTTTCACAGAGATTATCATTAGTAGATCCAAATATAATATCATCAACATAAATTTGGACAAGCAAAATATCACCTTTATATTTTCTAATAAAGAGAGTTTTGTCAATGGTACCTCTTGTGAATCCATTTTCAAGATTTTTTTTGAAAGAGTTTCATACCATGCTCTAGGTGCTTGCTTCAATCCATATAGTGCCTTATCTAACCTGTAAACATGATCAGGAAACTTTGGATCAACAAATCCTGGTGGTTGCTCCACATAGACTTCATCTTCCAATTCTCCATTTAAGAAGGCACTTTTCACATCCATATGATACACCTTGAACTTTGAATGAGCTGCAAAGGCCAGAAACATTCTAATAGCTTCCAATCTTGCTACTGGTGCAAAAGTTTCATCATAGTCAATTCCTTCCTCCTGTGAGTATCCTTTTGCAACTAGCCTTGCTTTGTTTCTTACTACAGTTCCATTCTCATCAAGTTTGTTTCTGTACACCCATTTTGCACCAACAACTGATCTATTTCTAGGTCTTGGTACAAGTTTCCACACTTTATTTCTCTCAAATTCATTCAATTCTTCTTGCATTGCAATAATCCAATCAGAGTCTTGCAAGGCTTCCTCAATTTTCTTGGGTTCATTCTTTGAGAGAAAACAGTTATAAAGACATTCATTTTGAGTGGTTGTTCTTGTTTGTATACCACTCTCAGGATCACCAATTATCAAGTCAGGAGTGTGATTCCTTGTCCATTTTCTAGCAGGTGGAAGATTGGTTCTTGAACTTGAAGCTCCCCCTAAGTCATTTGCATCTTCTGTAATTGAGTGAAATTTAAATGAAGAGGCTCCCCCTAAATTGCTTGACTCTGACAAGGGTTCAGAGTTGCTTGACCCAGACCCTGATGAGTTAGACTCTGTCTGTCTAGACTCTGTCTGGATAGACTCTGTCTGGGTAGACTCTATCTGGATAGACTCTGTCTGGGTAGACTCTGTCTGGGTAGACCCTGACCTGTTAGACTCTGAATTATTTGGAGTTGAATTTTTGGGCTCCCCCTCAGAGTGTGCAGGTTTCTGTGTTGGTTTAGGATTTATTTGAGGGTCTTCATCCTCTTCTTCTTCATTTATCTCAGAACTCTTTAGATTTTCAAATTCCAGTGTGGTAGATTCTGACTCATCCTGCCATCCTGTAAAATTTTTATCATCAAATGCAATATGAATAGATTCCATAACAATTTTAGTTCTGAGAATAAACACTCTGAATGCTTTTGTGTTCGATGCATATCCAAGAAAAATTGATTCATCTTCCTTGGTTTCAAATTTGCTTAGATTTTCAGGATGTACTTTCAGTACATAACACTTGCATCCAAATATGTGAAAGTGTTTCACACTTAGCTTCTTGTCCTTTATCATTTCATAGGGAGTCTTTCCATGAAATTGATGTGTGACAGTTTCTTGTGCCATTTCCAGCTTTTGAAGTTGATGTGTGACAGTTTCTTGTGCCATTTCCAGCTTTCTTCAGTTGAGGCCTTACTGTATAGACATGTGACTTCACTGTGTATGCAATCCTCCAAGCTGGCTTCATAAATGTTATCATGTCTGTGTCCTTTGAAAACCAACATGCCTGTTTCTTTGTGAGTCAGTAGACATTCTTTGTTGTCAAAGCCAGTATGGTAACCTTTATCTCCAAGTTGACTTATGCTTATTAAATTGTGCCTTAAGCCATCAACTAGAGCTACTTTTTCAATGATGACATTCCCAAGTACAATCTTGCCATATCCCAGTGTTTGTCCTTTGTTGCCATCTCCAAAGGATACTTCTGGGCCAACCATTTCCTCAAAGTCTGTAAGCAGGGATTTCTTTCCAGTCATATGTCCTGAGCATCCACTGTCCAGGATTAGGGTTACTTTCTTTACCCTGGTTCCCTGCATACATAAAGCAACTAGTTAGATGTTTTGAGGACCTAAACAGTTTTGGATCCTTTTCTTCTAACTTTAGGAGAAACAGGCTTAACAATTTTCACATTTGGTTTACCTGTCTCTTTTGTTGCTCTAGACTCTGGTGGAGTCTTAATAGTGTCATACCAACTTTTATCAATAGAAGATTTTATCTCATAAAAATTGTAATACAAATCATGATAGTCCCTACACATATAAATAGAATGAAATATGCTACCACAGTGATAACAAGGTTTCTGTGGTATGTAGTGACTTTTCAGAGTATGAGAAGGGCTAGACTCTGATTTCATCTCAATTTTTGTTTTACAATCTATAGCTAAGTGGTTGTGATTTCTACATCTATAACACTTCTTTCTAGGAGCATTAGGATCTTTTTGATAATTATTAGCCTTATTAATGCCTTCCTTACCATTCCTATTTCTCCTAGTTTTGGTGGACTCTGATAAGTTCTCTAGCATTTCTTTCAACATAGACTTCGACAAGTACCCAATGTTTATATTTTTCTTAGAGTTATTTGCTCCTGTTTCATCTGTCTTTTTGTCAACAACAAGGGGACTATTGACAGATGAGTTTGTGGTTTCAGTTTTTTCTTTAGGGATCACAAACTTAACAGGAACAAATGTACTTTTGTCTTTAGTCTTATTAAATTTACTAGCTTCTTCATTGTTATCATTCTCAACAATAGGTCTTTTGTCTTAACTCTTGTCATAGCCTAGACCAGCAGTTTGACACACGTTTTGATTATTGAGAATTTCTTGAACTTTTCTTCCAGAGTCTGTCCAAACTTTAAACTTAAGCCTTTCTTCTTCTAGTTCATTCCTAACATAGTCATAGGCTTTCAAAATTTCAGTGTAGTTATGACTATATTTCTCAGAATCCTTTTTGTATTGTTCCATTAATAATAAATCAGACTCTAAATGACCATTCCTTTTAGTTAAGGTTAAATTTTCTTCTCTCAACCTTTCACTTTCACTAGTGAGAGACCTACATGTTGTTATTATTTTATTAACCTCACTCTTCACAATCTCTATGCCATCAGAGTCTAAATTAATTAAGGATTCAGGAGTAAAGATTGATACCTGAGTTTTAGGAGATGAGGGTTCTTTGGGAGACTGTGATTTTCTTGAGGAGGATGCCATCAGTGCTAGATTTTCATAATCAATTTCATCCTCTGAGCTTGAGTCTGCCCAATCCTTTCCTGTTGATAGAAGTGCTTTTCCTTTTCCTTGACTTTTTGACTTTCTGCATTCACTGGCAAAGTGCCCCAATATTCCACAGTTGAAACATTTGACCTTTTCTTTGTCAAGTTTGATTATTATACTCTTGCTCTTCTCAACCATCTCATCTTCCTTCTTGAATGATGGCCTTTTGCTAAATTTGCCAGTTCTTTTGTTGAATTTCATTCTTTTGAAATTTTTAGCAAACATAGCCATCATTTGACTTAGATCAAACTCTTCATCAGAATCAGAGTCTGTGTCAGTAGACTCTGACTCCACAGCAGCTTTACCCTTCTTTCTTGAATCCTTGATTCTTGCTTCTGTGAGTTGTTCATGTTGTTCTTTCTCAGACTCCATCAAGAGTGCCACAAATTTTGTCTTTACATACTTCTTATTCTTTCTCTGTTGCATCTCCAAATCATATGTCTTGAGTCTGCCATACAATTCTTCTAGAGTTAGTTCATCCAAATCTCTAGCTTCCCTTATGGCTGTAGTCTTATTGTCCCACTCTTCAGGAAGTGCTCTCAGAAACTTGGTGTTTGTATCTTCAGAATCATAAACCTTACCAAGCATAGCCATTTCATTCAAGAGTTTTGTAAACCTATCATACATCTCAGTGATAGATTCTCCAGATTTTGCTTCAAAGTACTCATACTCTTGAATTAGCAAAGACCTAGCATTCTTCTTGACATCTTTAGTCCCTTGACAGTGCACCTCAAGTTTTGTCCACATCTCCTTAGCAGTCTTGCATGATATGACACAGTTAGTTAGAACAGAATCCAAACTGTTAAAGAGAATGTTCTTTACTTTTGCCTCCTTAAGGACATTTTCCTTGTCCTCTTTTGTCCATTCAGCCTTTGGTTTCTCAATGAGGTGTTCTTCAGTTATTTTGCCTTCCTCATTGATTTGAGGCACAATTTTTAAGGGCACAAAGGGTCCTTCATTAATCCTGTCAAGATAGTCAGGGTCTGTTGCTTCTAGATGGTGTAGCATCTTAACCTTCCAGTGGGTGAACTCGTTTCTCTTAAGCATAGGAATCTTAGAATTGCCATCTTTGTTTCCAGACATCTTTGATCGATTTTTAAACGTCAGGCTTTGATACCAATTGTTTTCCCAGTTGTACAAGTAGAAGGGGGGTTGAATACTTGTATGTCTTTTCTGCCTGATTTAAAATCAAATTAAGAACAAACTCAAACACAAAAATATGAATAAGTACTGTTTTGTTTTATTGATTTGTGAATACAAAACTCTCCTAGGGTGTACACAAACCCTAGCAGCTTCTCTGTGTTTATCACAGCAACTCTTTCTATCTCTATGCTCTCACAAAATTTCATTCAGACAATTATGCTTCGAGTTCCACACCTTTACAATTAGGTTACATAGAGTTTATATAGAGAGCTGCCTATCAACTAATAACAGAAAGAAAAATTACAATAGGAATAAAATTCCTAATTATTAGTTGACAGTTTCCTTCTAGAATTCTCTTTCTTTCTCATAGCATATCTGCAATATATTTATCTTGATCTTCGAAAGCTTTCTATTCCTGTGATCTTCTTCCAAATTTATCATCAACTGTATAGACTCTGAAATCAGACTCTGATGATCTTCAGACTCTGATATATCATAGACTCTGATAGTCTATAGACTCTGATCACCTTCCAGACTCTGATCTTCATGCAGACTCTGGTTTCACTTTCTACAGAAATCATTCTAAGTACAAGTAACATGAATGTTGACCATCTAGACTCTGATTATACATTTCAGAGACTAGAAAGACTTATCACAGATAAACTGAGCTAGACCCTGTTCTAGTATTTTGTACACCATCAAATGAATATATTCCTAACACAAGAAATGGATAAAAACTCATTTTTATTAATCTTGCAGATTGGCAAGAAGGAGGAGGCTCTAGCTGCTCAGAAATCTTTTACACATAAGCCATAATTTCATTCGGTGGATTCTCTAGCCAAGAGAGTAGATAGAGCCAGGGAGACTCTGATAGATGAATCACATACTCGACCTGGTACTGCATCTATGAAGTCAGGTTAACCTATTTTCATCATGCCAATTTAGACAAGAATTCCAGAGTCTACAGGTCCTGATCACTCTGTTGAGTAGTCAGGGTTTATAGTCCCTTATGCAGTATCAGAGTCTACACCTTCATCAAAGTCTACCCCTCCAGAAACAAAAGTAGGGCCTGTTGATGCTGTTGATGGTTCAGCCTTTGAAGATGAAGGGGATATAAATCCTTCTTTTAATTACTTTGATCAAGTGTTTCCTCAATCTTTGAAGACAACACAGGCTAAGGGAATTGATGATGAATTTACTTTTGCTTGCATTCTGGATATTCATAAAGCTGAGAGACTGAAGGCTTTTCAAAAGAAGTCCTTCTTGTACGAGCATGGTTACTATCTTGGAGAGAAGCTTGATGATTTTTTGCTTGAAGAAGAGCAAGATGTAGCTGTTGACCTCAGCCCTGCACAGGCTCAACTAGCTATTATGGTCACATATATATCTCTTATCCAAACAAAGCTGACAAATATGGATACTACCATTGCTCTACTCCAAACAAAGTTTGAGACTTTGTACTATCTTCAACAGTCTAAGGATGTTGTTATGAAGAATTCCTTGGATGACTTCAAGGCCAAACAGAGAACTCTTCAAGATTCTGACAACTCTCTCACTGTCAAGGTGGATCAAGTTATCACTGCCCAAGCCAACATCACTTCTGTTCTTAAAAAAATTCTTCTGGCTATTACAAAGGGTGATGATGTCAAAAAAGGGAGAAAAGGGCGGCTGGTAGTGGTGAATCATCTTCAAGAAGGAGTAATAAGGATATTAGTAATAAGGATGCGAGTTGCAAAGATGAAGACAAGTTAAAGGGAGTTAAAAGGAGGAGAGATGGTGATGATGATAAGTATTCTCATGGTCCTAGGCGACCTGGTGGTGTGTAACAAAAATAGTCTAGAGTTGTTGTATTAACAAAAACTCAAACACACAAGCCAGAGACTAGATATGAGAAATCAAAGTCTAAGCCAGACTCTGATAAGCAAAGAAAGAGATCAGACTCTGATGAAATTCAAGAACCTAGCTACTGGCAATGCAATCAATCAAATCTTCAGTTGAGAGCCAGGAAGAAGATAAGGCTTGGAGGTTTTGCAGAGTCTGATATTGATAGAACTGTCACTTTAACCAGGGATCCTTAATCCTTGACAGATAGGCAGTTTTAGAAGATTACACAAAAACATTCTAATAAAGTGGTATCTGCTCAAATTGTCTATAATATTTTTGAAAGAACGTTGCCAGGAGGTCAGGGAGGTACCAAAAAGGTGAAAAATGAAATGTTGGTGTACTTTCTAGAAGGAGGGTTTGTTAGATGGATTAGTCAATCAGACTTCATCTTCTTCAAACAGGCTGAGGAATTATAATATATTAGATTTATCTTTGATATGGGTAAAAACAGTCATGAGGAAATAATAAATATAGCATTTATTATTTCATTTTTTAGACGTAGTATGGTCCAAAGTCTTGGACCCTTGAAATGAACTAAGAAAATAAATCATAGGACCAACTGGATTTGTACTCCAAAGATCAACTGGATTTGTAAGTCTAGCCCACAAGCTCTGTTGAAGCCATAGGCCTAGTAAGCCTTTATTATTAATTAATTTCATAATTAATTAATAAAGGCTCAGTAAAGGCCCAAGAATCCTGTTGAAGGCCCTCATCCTAGTAGGATCTAGAAACCCAAACGTAAGAAGAGTGCAACGAGGACCCTCATTCCTAAAAGGTTTTGACAACCTTGTTACTAGGAGACTTGGCCACCAAGTCTCTTAATTTTAATCTGATTCCAAGGCCCTCGTGCGCCTATATAAAGGGCCTAACCCCTCAACAATATAACTACTTTTTTGGCTTGATTTTCACACCCATTGAGATATGTAGGCAGTTAACGAGGACCTGAGTTAGTCACGAAACGTTAATGCAGCCATTAAAGCTCGAAGCTCTCTCTAATCCTAGCATTAATTACGTACTAAATACACATAGTTTTTAATCCGTAACATTAGGCGCCGTCTGTGGGAAGGTGAATAACAACCATGGCAAGAACATTGGTCAATTCAAGGATCTAAGCAGGGCCTTCATTGGTCAATTCATCAGTAGCAAGACTCATGCAAAGAGCTCAGATTCACTAATGAACATTCATCATTAGAAGAATGAGTCCTTAAGAGATTATATGAACAGATTCACAAAGGAATCTTTGAAGGTCCCCGATCTAGATCAGAAGGTAACTATGATTGTCTTATAGCAAGGGACTTCTGACATAAATTTTAGGAGATTATTAGCCAAGAGGGCCCCTGAGAGTATGAATGATCTCCAAGAGAGAGCTGGAAAGTATATCAAGGCCGAGGAAAGTATAAGGAAAGCCCAAGGGTTTCAAGCCTCAAGCACCTACTCTAAGAAATGACCCAACGATACTGATTATACTATCGATACCAAGTATGCAAAGAGTGATGATGTTAATGACTCCAAGAAGAAAGGAGGATCCAGGTTCGCCGAGTATGCAAGGCTAAACACTGCCCGTAGCCAAATACTGATGGATATCGAGAAGGGTAAAGACCTTCGATGGGCGAAACCACTAAGGACTGATCCTGAAAAGAGAAATAAGAATGCGTACTGCCGGTTCCATAGGGATGTGGGACACGACACTGATGAATGCCATCAGTTAAAAGATGAGGTAGAGTTTTCGATTAGAAGATGAAAGTTGGAAAAGTACACCAAGGAGGGCACTATACATGATAGGAGTCACAATGACAAACGAAGAGACTCTGACCCCAAAGACAGAAATAATCAACCCCAAGGGCCTATGATCAATGTAATTTCAGGAGGACCAACCATTCCAAGTAATTCCCGAAACTCCAGGAAGCATATGCCCGAGAGGTAATAAGCATCGTAGGAGAACCTCCTAAGAGAGCAAGGACTGAGGTCTCTTTTTCGTTTGATGATTCTGACTTAGAAGAGGTAAGATGCCCCCATGGTGATCCCCTTGTAATCACCCCTGTCATAGGGAACTCTCTGGTGAAAAGAGTCTTAGTAGACGGTGGATCGTCCTATCTATGGTTTCAATGGACCCAAGACTATGGGCTTATAACCTCGACAGTCTACTCAAATGAGGAATTTCCTAGTTATCAAGTTAAACACCACCTACAATGTGATCCTTGGCAGGACTGGACTGCATGCTTTCAAGGTGATCGCCTCTATATACCATCTGAAGCTCAAATTTTCGACTAGGAATGGAGTGGGAGAAGAGAAAGGAAATCAAAAAATGGCTAGGAGTTGTTATGTGGCCGCCTTAAAGCCTAGTGGCACTGAGGGGCAGGTTCTCCCTATTGAAGACATAGATATGAGGGATCAAGAAGAAAGAAGGGGTAATCCCGTAGAAGACTTGGAGCTTGCTCCTTTGGATCCTTTAGATCACGAGAAAGTGACATATGTGGGGACTTCACTCCCCAAGGACCTGAAACAACAGCTGGTTCAATTCTTGCAAGATAACAGAGATGTCTTTGTGTGGACGGCAGCCGACATGTTAGGGATAGACCCCAAACTTATAACGCATCAATTGAATGTGAATCATAGAAGGACAACAGTCAAACAGAAGAAAAGAATTTTTGTTCCTGAAAGGCAAGAGGCCATTAAGCAAGATGTAGAGAAGTTGTTGGAATCCCGGTTTATTGAAGAAATTCAATTTCCTGAGTGGCTACTTAACCCTGTGATGATCAAGAAGAGCATTGGAAAGTGGAGAATGTGTGTGGACTTCATAAATTTGAATGATGCATGTCCTAAGGACTGTTTCTCATTTCCAAGGATAGACACATTGATATATGTCACAACTGGGCACGAGATATTTAGCTTCATGGATGGATTTCGTGGCTACAACCAGATTAAAATGCACCCCGATGACATCCATAAGGTATCATTCATTACTGACTTTGGTATTTTTTATTATCTGGTTATGGCTTTTGGGCTTAAGAATGCATGAGCAACATATCAAAGGCTTGTGAATAAAATTTTCAATCACCTCATCGGTAAGACCATGGAAGTCTACGTTGACGACATGTTAATCAAAAGCCTAGACAAGGCCGATCATCTTGAGCACCTGAAGGAGGCATTTGAAGTTCTGAGAGCCCACAAGATGATGTTGAACCCGACCAAGTGTGCCTTTGGTGTAGGTTCTGGGAAATTTCTAGGCCTGATGGTTTCCAAAAGAGGCATTGAGGCCAATCCCGATAAGATTCAAGAAATATTGGACATGGAGCCCCCCAATACATTAAAAGATGTCCAAAAGCTCATGGGAAGGGTAGCAGCCCTGGGGCGCTTCATATCCAAGTCTGGAGAAAAGTGTCTACCATTCTTCAAGGCCTTCAAGAAGTTCAAGAACTTTGAATGGAATGACAAGAGTCAAGTAGCTTTTGAAGAGATGAAGAAATATATGGCTGAGCCACCCTTGCTTGCCAAATCGAAACCTGAAGAAGTGTTATACCTGTACATTGCTGTTTCTAGTTCAGCCTTGAGCGCCGTTCTTGTGAAAGAGGAAGCAAAGGTTTAGAAACCCATTTATTATGTTAGCAAGATTCTGCATGGAGCAGAGCTAAACTATCAAAGGTTGAGAAGTTTTCTTTAGCATTGATAATGGCTTCGAGAAAGCTACGCCCGTACTTCCAGGCACATGTTATTGAAGTCTAGACAGACCAGTCCCTGAGAAACATACTGCACAACCCCAAGGCCAGTGGAAGGCTAATCAAATTGGCTATTGAGCTTGGAGAGTTTGAAATCAAATACAATCCAAGAACGGCATTCAAGGCTTAATCTCTAGCTGACTTTTGGTTGATTGTACCATTCTCAACCAAGAAGTTGGGGGCAGGAAGAGGTAAAAGAGGAGGAACTCAAAGAATACTGGCTACTCTTTTTTAAAGGATCTCCAAAAACAAAAACTAGTGGAGCTGGCCTAGTTTTGCAAAGTTCGGATGGGTTTGTTGTCGAGTATGCAATCAAGTTGGATTTCCCAACTACAAACAACGAAGCAGAATACGAAGCTTTGATAGCTGGTCTTGGCCAGAACCCTGAGGGTGAACAACTTGAATATATGTGGCAATTCAAGGCTAGTAATCTCTCAAGTAAATGGGGAGTTTGAGGACCGAGAAGAGACTATGGCAAAATATTTGAGAATTGTTAAAGCTCAAGCTACGCAATTTGAAGAATGTCACTTTGAATATATTCTGAGAGAGGAGAATGTGAAGGATGATGCTTTGTCTAAGTTTGCATCATCGGAGATTGAGAGTTACTCTGACAGTGTTTATTTCCAAGTCTTGAAGACCCCAAACATTGATGCTAAACTAGTATCCCCGATTGGGCTGAGAGCATGTTGGATAGATCCCATCAAACTCTACTTGGAAATAGGGAAAGCACCAACTGACCCTGTTGAGGCACGCAAGCTATCAATGAGAGCCTTGAAGTATGCCCTCATAGAATGAATACTTTACAAGAAATTATATGTGTTACCCTACTTGAAGTGTCTGAGACCCTATGAGACTGAAGCTTCCCTAAGGGAAGTTCATGAAGGTATATGTGGCCAACACCTTCGAAGCAGGGCTATTGCTCATAAATCATGAGGCTGGGATTCTATTGGCCTGAGATGCTTAAACATGCTAAAGCTTATGTTAACAAATGTGATCGCTGCCAAAGGTTTGCACCCATCATCTGGGAGCCCCCTGAGATGCTGACATTCATCAACTCTCCACTCCCCTTTGTCATGTAGGGAATGGATATCTTAGGCCCATTTACTATGGCTAGCCCATAGAGGAAGTTTCTCATTGTCGCCATCGACTACTTCACTAAGTGGATAGAAGCGAAACCCTTGGCCAAGATTGATATTAAGAATGTAACTCAATTCTTCTCGGAGAATGTTATATGCAGGTATGGGTTAGCCTAAATTCTAGTGACGGACAATGGAACTCAGTTTAATAACAAAGATTTCATAGAGTACTATAGAAATTATAACATTGAACTGCGCTTCACTTCGGTAGCACATATGCAGTCAAAAGGGCAAGATGAAGTTGCCAACAGAATTATCCTGGATGGACTTAAGAAGAGGATTGAACGCTCCCAAGGGACTTGGGTTGACGAGTTGCTCCCAATCTTATGGGCATACAAAACTACTTGTAGAGATTCAACAGGGGCTACACCTTTTCAACTGGCCTACGGGGCTGAGGCAGTGGTGCCCGTCGAAATTACTCAGACGCCACCAAAAGTGCAGGAGTTTCAGATTGACACCAATAGGGAAGGCATGGAGTTGGTTGTGGACTTGATAGATGAGATGAGCGATGAAGTCAATGCTAGAATTGTGGCAAACTAGAAGAAAGCTTCGTTCTACTATAACCTTAGAGTCAAGGAAAGGTTCTTCCGCGAAGGAGACTTCATCTTGCGAAAGATCGAGGCATCTGGAGCTGGTCCCAAAGGCAGGCTAGCTCCAAATTGGGAAGGACCATACCAAGTGAAGGAAGTCATAGGGCAGGGCATGTACAAGCTCCAGGATTGAAATCCCAAGAAGCTGGAATGCAACCAACTTAAGAATCTATTATGTTTAGATATTTAACTTTGATTTTTAAAAACATTTATGTGTCGGTTTATAAGCCTCGAAGGCAAGACATGTTTTTAATAACTAAGTTTCATTTAAAAGCTTGATAGTTTCTAAGGAATGTTTTCCGTTTTCCTTATATAGCATTAGTTATTTTCACTAAGTCTTTTACAAGCCTCGCAAGTATTTGTTATTTATGTTCAAGTTAAACACGAAAAATAAGCAAAAAAAAGGCCGAAAATAAAAGACAAAAATGTGAAGAAAAACACGAGTACATAAATAAAAGCCCGAGGGACAAATATTTTTACAAAGCCACTAGGGCCAACATAAATACAGAAATAAAAATCTAACTACTTAGGCGACTCCTCCTCTTCTGAAGACTCCTCCCCACTAGACGAAGACGAATCTTCTCTGTCTTCACTTGATTCTTCTTCTTCAGAAGCACTTTCCTCCCTTGGTTTCTGAGGAGTTGCTTCAGAAATGGCTTGGCGAGGGGAATGAGTGAGACTAGGCTCGCGAGCCCTCTTCTGCCTAATATCGGGACTGTTATCCCCCTCGGTTTCTTCCTCATGAGTCTCGATCAACCGCTTTAAAGCCTCAACTGACTGAGGACTTTGGAAGTCCAACTTAGGTTCAAACAGACCCGGATGCTTCTCTAGCACCGCCCTCAGTGCCTCGTTCCACCCAATTGTATAATTGGTAGGAAAGAAGAGGTCTTCATGCTATAGGATCAAGTCTTGGTATTCTTCTGAGGCCAAATACTTGTCAATAATAGCATTCTTATCGGCCTAGAGTTCAACTATCTCAGCCTGGGTCTGCTTCAAGATTTCTTCCTTCTCGGCCAGCTTCTCCTCCAAGTGCTTGATTTTGCCATTCACCATAATAAGTTACTTCTTATGCTTCCCTGCTTGAGCCTTCCACCACTCTGTCTGGTGCAAGGAAGCCTGAAAATAAGCATTGGCCTAAAAAGCCAACAAACTAGGGTTAGTAGAAAGAACTTTAAGTGTCAAAAAGCTAAATAATGACTGTGTGCAATGGGCATAAAAATGAAGTAGTTAAGGAAAATTACCGAGGCCAACGCTTGTGCACCAAGAGCTTTAGTGCTCTCCTCATCGCGTCCTAACACGATGTCCTTGTAGTCACATGAAGTGAGGGAATTGAGGGACCATCCCTTGCATGGTTTGTGCAACCGACCACGGTATCCTACTTCTTGAATCCCCAGCCTGGTTTGTATGCCAGGGATTTGTGCGCTTTGGCAGACCCACTACTTTCAGCCTCAATTGGCCCTTGTCTGAGGTCATTCATCAACCTTAGCTGCTTCATACAGCCTGTTTCTTCAACGGGTGGAATGGTCCACTCGTTAATTTGCGCCGCAGCTGAAAAAGGAACATAAATACATTAGTAAGGCCATCAAACAGTCAAAGTAAAAAGACAAACTTAAGTAAAGCAATAAAGCGATATACCTTTACTCGAGCCCCTCTATAGGGCCACAGCTTTCAACCTACGCTCATTAAAGAGAGCCCAAGAAACATCCTTGGCCTCCACCTAACTGAGCTTAACATAGGCCTCTTTCTCCTCTTCTGAGAGCATAATGGAGTCGGCACTCCCGTCCGCTACCTTGCCGAAAGTGGGCCTAAAGAGAGTTCCCTAGTCTCCCCCTTCCCATTTGATTTGGACGAAGTTTTCTTTCTAATGGAGGTTGTTGTCAGGAATGGAGGAATTATAAAAAATATGGGGTTTGTTTGGTCTGTGGGCTATGTGAACCCAGCCTAGGGAAAGGCTGGAAGAATTTTTGAATTGAAAGATTTTGTGAAAAAGAGGGATTGGGTACGATTTGGCAAGGATGTATTTGGACATCAACTAAAAGAGTTGGGATGAATTCATGCAAAGGAAACCTAAGCCCCACTAACAGGGCATCTACGTAAACGAATAAGCTATTAGGTTTCCAATGGCAGGTCCTGTCGCCAGGCTCCACCAAGGAAATAGTGAAACGAGGGGGGAAATTAAACAGATGATTGTATTCCTTTACTAAGTCAGAATCAAAAAATTTATTACTGTGGCTATATGAGTCTAGGTGAGATTGGCTGGGATATTCATCCCCCAATTGATTTATCATATCAATCAAAGACTATAAGTGGAGAAAATGGGGATTCGATGAAGTGGTTTACCTCTTTTTGCAGACCCCGCATTCATAGCAGCCAAACAAGAAATCTTCTTATCGGTCATTGATCCTTCGAATTTGTGAATACCCTTGAGAGAATGAAAAGTTGGATTTGCTTGAAGGCTTGAGAGCTCAAGTCTTTATAAGAAAGTAGAGAAGTAAGAAATGAGAAGTTTGGGAAGTGAAGCCCCTCACACTACTCATAAATAACCCTCTAGTCGATCATCCAACCGTTCAAATTCCACTTTTCACAGGTGTTTCTCGGTCGCATAAACTATTGAAGGGTAAATTAACCGGTACAACCGGTGAAGGGACTCATATGACAAGCCCCATAAATGAAGGCCCAAAAAAAAGAATTTTTTAGAACTCAGAAAAAGGATCTAGAAGTTGGGCATGTGAAGTCCATAAGCCATTAAGGCCCACTACCCAATGAAAAAAGCCTTGAAAGGCCTATAATCTAAAAAAAATCCAAGGCCTAGAAGGCCCAATAAAAATGAAAGGTTAGTAAGATAATAAAGGCCCATGATTCAAAATCTTTGGAGGCCCAAGATCCAAAAACGTTGAAGGCCCATTATTTGTAGAGACCTGTTAGACTCTTCAATAGAAGGCCTAATAAGAGCCCACATTGTTGGGGGCCCAAAAACCCAAAGCCTGTGAGGCTCAAATTACTCGAATTCTTGAGGGGCAAATATTTTTAACCTAGGTGAGTATTTGAGGTTCCATTCGATCTCAATCTCCGTCAACGAAAACATTAAGGCATGAAGCCCACAGTAAATCGAATTGGCGGTTAACTAAGGGACAAATCGACCTCAATCTAGGTCGAACACAACACAGGTTTTGAAACCCAAAAATTTCGACATGAGAGGCAAAACAGGGTTTTGATCGACCTCAAACCAAATCGAAAATCACCAAAAACTAGAAAATAAAAAGAATCAACTTGGATGCATATTTAAGGTATAATTCAACCTCAATCAAGGTCGAAATAAAAGATGAAGCCTAGAAGGCCTAACTCGACCTCAATATCGTGTTTGACTTCAAATGAGGTCAATAAATCAACTCTATTTTCATTCGACCTCGAAGTGGTTTTGAGGCATAGTTTGACTTCAAATGAGGTCGAAAACGAAACTCAAGCCTAGAAGGCCTATTCGACCTCAATGTCTCATTCAACTTCGAATGAGGTCGAAAATCAATCTCGATTACCATTTGACTACAGTATATAATTAAAACTTATTTCGACCTCGATCTAGGTCGATAAAATGAAAAGCCAAGAAGGCCTGTTCGACCTCAAAGTCCCTGTTCGACGTCAAATGAAGTTTATAATTGACCTCGATTATTTTTCGACATCACAGACTTTGGAGGCATAATTCGACCTCAATCGAGGTCGAATTCGACCTCAGTCCCATATATCGCTCAAGGACTTTGGAAACATAATTTGACCTCAATCGAGGTCGAATTCGACCTCAGTACCATATATCAACCTCAAGGACTTTGGAGGCATAATTCGACCTCAATCTAGGTTGAATTCGACCTTAGTCCCATATTTCGACCTCAAGGCATTTTGATCCCCTGTTCGACCATAATCGAGGTCGAATTCGACCTCAATCCCACATATAGACCTCAAAGACTTTGGAGGCATAATTCGACCTCAATCGAGGTCAAATTCGACCTCAGTCCCATATATCGACCTCAAGGACTTTGGAGGCATAATTCGACCTCAATCGAGGTCGAATTCGACCTCAGTCCCATATTTCGATCTCCAGGCATTTTGAGCCCTTGTTCGACCTCAATCGAGGTCGATTGCGGCCTCAATCTCCCAAATTGACCTGGGTGTGAAAATGAGCCCCTGGTCGACCTCAATCCAGGTCGATTTAGGGCAGGACTGTAGAAAACTTATCCTTGCCACGTTTACTAGAGATAAAGTCCTTTGGGGACCAATTTATATAATATTAATTCTTTAAAATAATTAATAATGAAAAGGCCTGAGCCCAAAAGACGAGATAAAATTGACTGAAATAGTCAAAAGTCTGACATGGCAAAAAAACCCTTTGTGAAACTTTTACGAAAACTCATGAAGTTTTCTCAAAAGTTGGGGGGCAAATGATATGGGTAAAAACAGCCTTGAGGAAATAATAAATATAACATTTATTATTTCATTTATTACACCTAGTATGGTCCAAAGGCTTGGGCCCTTGAAACGAACTAGGAAAATAAATCCTAGGATCAACTAGAATATAGTGCAAATGATCTAAGAGCAGCTTATTGTCAAATCAAATATGATAATGAAGAAATGAAGAAATTGAAGAAGTATGTTGGTGAAGCTCTTGTTGTTGTTGAGGAGAATATGCTGAAGTCATTTCTGAAGAACAATTCAGCCTTTAAGAAGGTCAATTGAGAAGTAATTTTTTTCCTTGTAAATTTTATGCTGTTTTAGATTAATTGTTTCATTATTTAGTTTTGATATCATCAAACTTTGATTTATGCTTAAAATTTTATAAAGCATAAATAAGGGAAGATTGTTATGAATATATTCATTTTGATGATGTACAAAATACTAAAACAGAATCTAGCATAGATATATCTGTAATAGAACAAGTTTTTCTAGCCTCTGATCCAAGTAAATATAAATGTAAATCAGAGTCTAGTATTTGTACTTATATGATTTTATGAAGAAAAATGACCAGATTCTGGATGCAAATCAGAGTCTGGAGTTCAAGCAGAGTCTATAGACTATCAGAGTCTATAGTCTGTCAGTGTCTGAAGATTTTCAGAGTCTATAAAGCTGAAGCTGAATTTGGAAGATGATCATAGTAATGAAAAGTCTTCAATAATAAAGGAAAATATATTGCAGATATGTTATTGGAAGGAAGGATAATTACAGAAGAAAACTGTTAGCTAATAAATAGGAATTCTATTCCTATTGTAATTTGATTTTTTGTTATTAGTTAATAGACAGCTCTCTGTATAAACACTCTATATAACTTAATTTATTTTGTCGAACTTTTGAGAGAGCATAAAGATAGAGAGAGTTTATATGAGAAAGATAGAGAAGCTGCTAGGTTTTATGTACACCCTATGAGAGTTTGTATTCGTTTATCAATAATACAAATAAAATTTATTCATATCTTTGTGTTTGTTCTTTGTTATTAATGTTGGTGTAGGTGCCCTAGAGGCAATACAATGTTTCTTTTGATAAACCTTTATGTCATTTGATTATTCAATAAACGTATTTATTATGACTTTAATTA
This sequence comes from Oenanthe sinensis, assembly GCA_028671895.1. Classification (NCBI taxonomy): domain Eukaryota; kingdom Viridiplantae; phylum Streptophyta; class Magnoliopsida; order Apiales; family Apiaceae; genus Oenanthe; species Oenanthe sinensis. Next base: position 5,149,263 of record JAPMAC010000212.1, read on the forward strand.
CTGCGATATATTTGTTAGCATAATAAATGTCCTTAGAATCATGATACACATTGTATAGTTTAGTAAATGACTTGAACTTGAGATTATATAATATATCATATTCTTAAATGTCCCTAGTCGAGTATTATTATTATAGGATAATAATAATACATAAATAGACTAGTATGTTGTTTGACAGATAACCACATCTCATTGGTTATAAGTATGGGGATACTAAAGTCAACACATAGGTACATGCAGGAGTACATGGTACTGGACAGACCCACAGTGAGATTCTTCATGTTTAATAAAGTCATAAGAAAGACTCACAGTGATAATGGTGTAATGATCCTCTGACTTGAGATCATTATATTTCTATACGAGGATTAATATACTTTGACTACATTAAAAGTTACCTTTGACCGGGTAATGATAAAAGTGGACATCGGGTATATCATGAGTCGTATGAGAAATATGAATGAAATGCATGGCCGTGCTCAAATAATGATTTGTTTTCATAGTCTACTCATGGATCAAGTAAACCCGGATTAAATGTTGAAGAGGATGACTAAATACATGCCTCGAGTTTAATCTATAATATATATGGTTAAAGGGATTATATTACATGGAAACATTAATCACGAAAGGTTTTATCGAATCACGATTTAATTATTATTTAATTGGGTAGCAATGATGTATTACTAGATACCGCTCATTGTTTATAATTTTATTGGAGAATAAAATTATTGCTAATTAAATAATAGCCTATAGGGTCACACACATAGAGTACTTTACGGAATAATTAATTTAAATTATAGATTTAAATTAATTGATGATTATTTGAATTTTATTATATTAATTAAGTGAGACTTAATTAATTGAAATAATATAAATTCAAATTTGAATTTTGCCATTAATAATTAAGTGTGACTTAGTTATTAATTAAATAATAAAATTCGGTTTTATTATTTAATCCAAAACCTACATGGGTTAGGCTTTGCTGTTATGGGTTGCTATTATGGGCCTATTAACCAACCATTATAAATAGATAATGTAAGGTTAATAAGGGTTAACGTTTTTATAAGAAAAACCCTATAGAGGCAGCAGCAGCAGCAAGCACATCAAAGGCAGTTTCGAAATCATCTAGAGGAGGCTAGTACATCCGTTCCATAATCGAGATCGTGAGACGTTCTTGAAGGTGCTCGTGTGGATACCATAGAGGTGTTTTCAAGAGGAAGACACAAGTCGTGAAAGCTAGGATCTCCGTTGAGTTCGTAGTAGTCAAGACCAAACAAAGGTATGATTCCGTTTCACAATAATCAGTCCATGATTATACATGATCCTGCGTTAGGGTTCCGAAATTTTTCGTTATATTTACGTTTAATCCGCTGCGTTTTATGCCTCGGAACCCAACAATGGTATCAGAGCTACGTGTATACGGGACTGATATGGTTACGTGTTTTATGTATTTGATGCATACATGCCTGTTTTGGTGACTGCCATGCCATGCTTCTGCTATGCTACTGCCATGCTACTGCCATGTATATTCGAATTGTTATTCATATGATGAGTATATAGATTCTGATACTAGCATGTTAATGATTTGTCATGACTGATTTATATGTCTTATTGCGATTTGTATATTATGCATGAGGGTCAGTTTGTATATGATACAAACTGGTGGACAGATTATGTTGGACATGATCTGTTAACTGGGATATGATAAGTATGTATATGATACATGCTTCTGAAACTGTATAAGTTGCAGTGGGGAAAAAGGCCAACAGATATGATCTGTAGTTCAGAAATTGATGATTTCTGAATAGGACTGGTCTTCGAAAATAATTTTTTTTTCTGATTTCGAATCAGTATGTAACTATCAGAGAATGTATATTCTGTGTCTGATCAGAGTTTGTAAAATTGGAGCTGGGTCAGAGTTTAACAAACTCTGATGGACTCGCTCAGAGTTTAATAAACTCTGATGGTCAGGTCAGAGTATAGAGCATGGTCAGAGTTTAACAAACTCTGATGGACTCGCTCAGAGTTTAATAAACTCTGATGGTCAGGTCAGAGTATAGAGCATGGTCAGAGTTTAACAAACTCTGATGGTCTCTGGTCAGAGTTTAGCAGTAAACTCTGATGGACTGTGCTGATCAGAGTTTATCAGTAAACTCTAATGGACTGGCAGAGTTTATAAACTCTTGAAAGGTAGAGTGTCTAAACCCAGCTCGACCCCACCCAGGGGCTGCCGCCCCGGAACCCCGCATTATTTTGTTGTGTACTTGAGCATGGTGCTGGTTATGGCCCTTAGACCCCTAGATTAATGGTTTTGGTTTTGGTTTTATAAATACGACTTGCATGTCGTTTTCTTCATTCTTGTAATTGTTTAACCTCGAATGTAACTCAAGTTTTCTTATGTAAGTACATTAGTATAGGTTGTATTCAATTATTCCATGTAATGTACTTGAAGATTGAAGGATGATCCAAGAAGAGGAGCAAGCACCCATGGATACAAGAAGAATGAAGACATGTAATTGTATTTATATTTCACCACCATAGATTGACTTTGATCCTTTCATTAGCTCGAAAGGATCACATAGGAAAGGGGCCATAACCAAGCACGTTTACATACTGCACTTTATATATTGATGTATGAATGTATGTGTAGAGTAGAAGATGCATGCTTTAATTAGATTAATGATGTATGCATGTATTAGATACGTCACCCATGCCATGCTTGCCATGCTAAACAAGATAAAATCTGTAACGATTTAAGATTTTAAAATTAACAAACGATCATGAGATTCTTGTGTTTATGAAATATGGATTTTTAAAACACGGAATTGAATATGGATTTTGATGTCTATAATTGGGATTTTCTGACAAAAACGGATATGCGTATTCGTAAGGCTGATGGGTTTTAAGTGTGACCACTGGTATCCTCCATCTACCTGGGAAATGAAAATTTTAAGATGTCAATTTGAAATATTTAGTTCAAGGAAAAATTGAGGATCTCTTCATGATGTGATCATGATCGTCGTAAATTTTCTAAACCCCTTAACAAAATATTAAGTTTTAATCGGATGCTTTCCAATGAATGAACACTCATCGAATCCTAGATCGATTAGGGGAAAGACTTTCAGTGGCAGGGGACTCCTATCTATCGTGGTGAGATGTGACGAATATAAACGGTTATATTCGGCCGTTGTATCATTGGGTCAAACTTAACTGAGTCGTCATAATAAGGTGAAAGTAAACGGTTATATTCAACCATTATGAACTTAGAAGCATAGAGTTTGGTTAAAAATCTATTAGATAGATAAGATCAATCGTTGCTCACCAAACTATCCAAGAATTATATATGATATAATTGACAAATGTTGTCTACCTAAATAATCATTCTTAAGGACTTCCAGTGGTTGACTTAAGACATGACGAAATATGGATCTTGGCTCACTAGAAAGAATTATGGGATATACTTTCCAAATTAATAGTAAGGGCTATTAATTTGATAAAAATAGTGGGAGATATATTATGAATGTATCATAATCATTTGAACATAATAAATAACTCAGACAATCTAATGTTTATTTTGTGCTATTACCATTGTAGATACCAAGTAATGACAAACAACACAAACACACTATCCATACGATCTGTCCTTGAGAAGGATAAGCTGACAGGAGGAAACAACTTCCTAGACTGGCAGAGGAATTTGAGGATTGTCCTCAGGCAGGAGCGCAAGCTTCATGTCATTGATATTCCTCCGGCAGGTCCCCTTCCTGAGGGCGCTACTGTTGAGGAACGAGCGGCCCACACAAAGGATGAGAATGATACAACTGATGTTGCATGTCTTATGTTGGCAACTATGAGTGCTGAGCTTCAAAGACAGCATGTGCATATGGATGTATATACTATTAATGAGCACTTGCAAAGCATGTTTGCAAGCCAAACTCGTCAAGAAAGGTTCAACACGAGCAAGTCACTCTTTAATTGCAAACAAGGGGCAAGTGAACCAGTTGGCCCACATGTTCTGAAGATGATTGGTTACATTGAGTATCTTGATACTTTGGGTTTCCCGATTGGTCCGGAAACTGGTATTGACCTAATCTTGAATTCTTTGAACAACAAATTCACTCAGTTTGTTATGAACTACAATATGAATGAATTTGACAAAACACCTACTGAATTGTTGGCTATGTTGAGAACATATGAGACCAACATGAAGACGGCTGAACCTGCTCCCATACTGATGGTGGGCAATAAAGATAAGGCAAAAGGGAAAGGCAAGTGGAAGGGTAAGAAGAAGACAGGTTCTGATTCTACACCCAAGCCAAAGTCAGGTCCTAAACAGGCTTTAAAGCCTAAAGGTGGGGTCGCTAAGGGTGAATGTCACTACTGTAAGAAAACTGGTCACTGGAAGAGAAACTGTTCAGTTTACTTGGAGGATCTGAAGAAGAAGAGGGCTGAGCAAGCTTCTAATTCAGGTATATATGTTATAGAAGTCAATCTGTCTATTTCTACATCTTGGGTATTGGATACCGGATGTGCTTCTCACATTTGTATAAATGTGCAGGAAATGCAGAGAAGTAGGACATTGGCTAAAGGAGAAATGGACCTACGAGTTGGCAACGGAGCAAGAGTTGCTGCTTTAGCTGTAGGAACCTATTATTTATCTTTGCCCTCTGGGATAGTTTTAGAACTGGATAATTGTTATTACGTGCCTGCGATTCGCAGAAACATTATTTCTGTTTCTTGTTTGGACAAGAAAGGTTTTTCGTTTACAATAAAGGACAATAGTTGCTCTTTTGCTTTGAATGATTTAACCTATGGTGTTGCGCGTTTGTTTAATGGTTTATATGTTCTTGACTTAGATAATCCTGTCTGTAATATAGAAAACAAACGACTTAAAGTTAATGACTCAAATCAAACATACCTCTGGCATTGTCGTCTAGGCCATATAAATGAGAAACGCATATCCAAATTACATAAGGATGGATACTTGGATAAGTTTGATTTTGAATCATACCAAGAATGCGAATCTTGTTTGCTTGGTAAAATGACTAAAGCCCCTTTCACTGGTAAGGGTCAAAGGGCCACTGAACGTCTGGAGCTAATACATAGTGATGTATGTGGCCCAATGCGTGTGATGGCTAGAGGAGGCTATTACTACTTCATAACATTTACTGATGATTTCAGTAGATATGGGTATGTATATCTTATGAAGAATAAATCCGATTCTTTTGAAAAGTTCAAAGAATACAAGGCTGAAGTAGAAAAGCAAATTGGCGGAGGTGCAAGTATTAAAATCTTACGATCTGATCGTGGAGGAGAATACTTGAGCACTGAATTTAAAGATTATTTAAAGGAGTGTGGTATTGTATCACAACTCACTCCGCCAGGTACACCTCAATGGAATGGAGTTTCAGAGAGGAGAAATCGCACCTTGTTGGACATGGTGCGATCGATGATGAGTCATGCAGATCTTCCAATTAGTTTCTGGGGTTATGCTCTAGAAACAGCGGCTTTCACACTTAACCGTGTTCCTACTAAGAAGGTTTAAAAGACTCCATATGAGATATGGGAGAAGAAACGGTCAGGCATGAGCTTTATGAAAGTTTGGGGATACAAGGAGTTTGTGAAGCGTCAAGTATCTGACAAGCTTGGACCTAAATCTGAAGAGTGCAATTTTGTGGGATACCCTAGTGAAACAAAGGTGTATTATTTCTATAGTCCTTCTGAGCAGAAAGTGTTCATTGCTCGAGATGTTGTTTTCATGGAAAGAGATTTTGTTTCCAAAAGAAACAGTGGGAGAACTATAGACCTCGATGAAGATCGAGAACCACAAAATAGCATTGAACCTGAAGTGGAACAAGAGCAGGATAATGATAATGCTCAACAAACACAGGTTGTTCGTAGAACTGGTAGAATTCGCCATGAGCTAGAGAGATATGGATTTCTCTTGACTCAATGTGGTGATTTGATACTCATAGACGAAGATGAGCCTCTCACATACCAAGATGCTATGAACAGTCCAGACTCTAAGAGATGGCTAGAAGCCATGAAATCCGAGATGGATTCCATGTACGAAAACCGAGTATGGACCTTGGTTGATCCACCTGAAGGGGTAAAACCCATAGGGTGCAAATGGGTTTTCAAGAAGAAAACTGACATGGATGGAAATGTTCAGACCTATAAAGCAAGGCTGGTTGCAAAAGGTTTCAGACAAATTCATGGTATTGACTATGATGAGACTTTCTCACCAGTGGCTATGGTCAAGTCCATAAGGATTTTGCTTGCTATTGCAGCATTCCATGATTATGAAATCTGGCAAATGGATGTCAAAACAGCCTTCCTTAACGGAATCCTTGAAGAGGATGTGGATGTGTACATGACACAACCTGAAGGTTTTGTCGATCCAAGGAATGTTAGCAAGGTATGTAAATTATGTCGATCCATTTATGGATTGAAGCAAGCCTCTAGGAGATGGAATATCCGTTTTGATGAAACAGTCAAAGAGTATGGCTTTGTTCAAAACGAAGATGAACCTTGTGTTTACAAGAAGGTTAGTGGAAGCCATGTGGCATTCATAGTACTATATGTTGATGACATACTACTAATGGGGAATGACATACCTTCTCTCAAGGCTGTTAAGATTTAGTTAGTGAGCAACTTCTCTATGAAAGACTTAGGTGAAGCATCCTACATTCTAGGAATGAGGATCTATAGGGATAGATCTAGAAGGATGATCGGTATAAGTCAGAGTACATACATCGATAAGGTTTTGCATCGTTTTGGTATGCAAAATGCAAAAAGGAGATATGTCCCCGTATCTCAAGGGATAACGATCTCTAAAGATCAGTGTCCGAAATCATTGGATGGCAAGGACCGCATGAGTAAGGTTCCATATGCCTCAGCAATTGGATCCATCATGTATGCGATGGTATGTACTCGCCCAGATGTTTCGTATGCTTTAAGCATGACGAGCAGATACCAATCTAATCCAGGTGAAGGTCACTGGACGGCTGTCAAGAATATTCTAAAGTACTTGAAAAGGACTAAAGATTCATTCTTGGTGTATGGAGGAAAGGAAAAACTGGTTGTAAAAGGTTACACCGATGCAAGTTTCCAAACAGACAGGGATGATACTGTATCACAGTCTGGTTTTGTGTTTTGTCTAAATGGAGGTGCTGTAAGTTGGAAGAGTTCAAAGCAAGAAACAGTAGCTGATTCTACAATGGAGGCTGAGTACATTGCAGCTTGTGAAGCGGCTAAGGAAGTTGTTTGGATTCGAAAATTCATTACTGATTTGGGAGTGGTTCCATCGATCGCAGATCCCATTGATCTATACTACGATAATAATGGAGCCATTGCACAGGCTAAAGAACCTAGAACTCACTCCCGAACCAAACATATACTCAGGAGATATCACCTCATTCGAGAGATTAATGAAAGGGGTGACATACACATATGTAAAGTGCACACAAATGATAACATTGCAGACCCACTGACCAAAGGCTTATCGCAGACGAAGCACGACGGTCACACTAGTTCCATGGGTATTAGATACATGGGTGATTGGCTCTAGTGCAAGTGGGAGATTGTTGGTGTAGGTGCCCTAGAGGCAATACAATGTTTCTTTTGATAAACCTTTATGTCATTTGATTATTCAATAAACGTATTTATTATGACTTTAATTACTGCGATATATTTGTTAGCATAATAAATGTCCTTAGAATCATGATACACATTGCATAGTTTAGTAAATGACTTGAACTTGAGATTATATAATATATCATATTCTTAAATGTCCCTAGTCGAGTATTATTATTATAGGACAATAATAATACATAAATAGACTAGTATGTTGTTTGACAGATAACCACATCTCATTGGTTATAAGTATGGGGATACTAAAGTCAACACATAGGTACATGCAGGAGTACATGGTACTGGACAGACCCATAGTGAGATTCTTCATGTTTAATAAAGTCATAAGAAAGACTCACAGTGATAATGGTGTAATGATCCTCTGACTTGAGATCATTATATTTCTATACGAGGATTAATATACTTTGACTACATTAAAAGTTACCTTTGACCGGGTAATGATAAAAGTGGACATCGGGTATATCATGAGTCGTATGAGAAATATGAATGATAGATAAAGGATTTAACCCTCATATAATTAGGAGAGATATTATTGGCCTCTTGATTGAGTGAGACTATAAAATGCATGGCCGTGCTCAAATAATGATTTGTTTTCATAGTCTACTCATGGATCAAGTAAACCCGGATTAAATGTTGAAGAGGATGACTAAATACATGCCTCGAGTTTAATCTATAATATATATGGTTAAAGGGATTATATTACATGGAAACATTAATCACGAAATGTTTTATCGAATCACGATTTAATTATTATTTAATTGGGTAGCAATGATGTATTACTAGATACCGCTCATTGTTTATAATTTTATTGGAGAATAAAATTATTGCTAATTAAATAATAGCCTATATGGTCACACACATAGAGTACTTTAAAGAATAATTAATTTAAATTATAGATTTAAATTAATTGATGATTATTTGAATTTTATTATATTAATTAAGTGAGACTTAATTAATTGAAATAATATAAATTCGAATTTGAATTCTGCCATTAATAATTAAGTGTGACTTAGTTATTAATTAAATAATAAAATTCGGTTTTATTATTTAATCTAAAACCTACATGGGTTAGGCTTTGCTGTTATGGGTTGCTATTATGGGCCTATTAACCAACCATTATAAATAGATAATGGGGAAAATAAATTCATTCGTCACTAAACTATTGGTGTTTTATTGTTTTAGTCCTTGAACTAAATATTCCAATATGCGAGTCCTTCAACTTTTGAATTTTTCTGATTGAAGTCCTTCCATCCAAAAAAAACTAACGGACGTTAAAATCCTGATGACGTGTCACTGATGTGTCATAAGAATTTCTGGTTTAGGTCCCTGAATTTTTCCATTTCCTGGTTTAGGTCCTTAAACATAAAATTTTGAAAATAATTGAATATTTATAAATTTTAAACATAAAAATCTGAACATAATTTTTTTTATGTTTATCGTTTATTTTAAAAATAAAATTTTAAAACCATACACAACTCTAAACATCTAAATTTATGGTTATCAAGCCACTTTTAATGTCAATTACAATTAGCATGTCAAAAGGTACCGGGGTAAGATTCTTCTGGGTGTAACTCAAGTTTTGAGATTTTGCGGATATCCATTTACTCATGTATCGGATCATTTTACTTTTATCGTATTTATATTGTGTTTCATCGAATACGAGTCAAATATAATCCACTAACATTAAGTATTATTTTTTTTGAACTATATAAATAACTATTTCATCGAAGAATAAAACAAATCTGATATGCATATCATATGTTCGAGCAGGATACGAACCAGGTTGACGGATAGTCTGAATCAATTTACAGTCCTAGTCATGCCAAGCCGAAAAGCTTCATACAATAAAAATTTAAAAATAATTGAATATTTTTAAATTTTAAACATAAAAATCTTAATATAATTTTTTATGTTATCGTTTATTTTTATTTTAAAAATAATATTTTAAAAATAAACATGATTATCGTTAAAATTTATAAATATTTAATTATTTTCAAAATTTTATATTTAAGGACCTAAACCAGGAAATTGAAAAGTTCAGGGACCTAAACCAGAAATTCTTATGTCACATCAGTGACACGTCATTAGGATTTTAACTTCCGTTAGTTTTTTTGGACGGAAGGACTTCAATCAGAAAAATTCAAAAGTTGAAGGACTCACATATTGGAATATTTAGTTCAAGGACTAAAACAATAAAACACCAATAATTTAGTGACAAATGAATTTATTTTCCCATAGATAATGTAGGGTTAATAAGGGTTAACGTTTTTATAAGAAAAACCCTATAGAGGCAGCAGCAGCAGCAAGCACATCAAAGGCAGTTTCGAAATCATCTAGAGGAGGCTAGTACATCCGTTCCATAATCGAGATCGTGAGACGTTCTTGAAGGTGCTCGTGTGGATACCATAGAGGTGTTTTCAAGAGGAAGACACAAGTCGTGAAAGCTAAGATCTCCGTTGAGTTCGTAGTAGTCAAGACCAAACAAAGGTATGATTCCGTTTCACAATAATCAGTCCATGATTATACATGATCTTGCGTTAGGGTTCCGAAATTTTTCGTTATATTTACGTTTAATCCGCTGCGTTTTATGCCTCGGAACCCAACAATTAATTCAAAGCTTTAATTTACATTAAGTTCATTTTAATGAGGTAAAAAGAGCATACAAGTATTCAACCCCCATTCTACTTGTGTAACTGGGAAAACACTGTTGTAGTTGAAAAGGAAATCACCACATCTCTATTGGCATCCTCTCAAAAGGATAAGAATATTAAAAAGAGCCCTCAATCAGGGACCTTGAACAAGAGTGGAGACACTCAAGCCAACACCCCAATGACCTACATCAGGAGAGGCAAGAAACCAAGGTTTGCACTTGGGGATGCCACAGGAAACTGTAGTGGAGCCTTCTGTTTCTCAGTTTGATGCATCTCCAATAAATGTGGAGATACAGCCCCATTTTCTTTCTATTCCAATTCCTTCTTCACCCCAACCTCAAATTTCTTCAGAAAATGTCTTGATAGTAAATCAGGCATTTTCAAATTCTCTTTCTTTATTCATCAAGGAGAAGCCAACACTCTCTCTTGAGTCTCCTTCACAGGATTCTCAAGACACCATCTCAAACACTATTTCAAACATTCTTTCAAACCTAAATACTGAAATTTCTTCAACTTCATTTGTTTAAACCTCATCAATTGATGTACTCTCATCAGTTGATAATCAGCCATCGACTAATAAGCCATCGATCGATATTCAACATCAATTGATGGGTATGCATCAATCGATGGCTATGCCAAACACATCAACTGTTGTCACTTTCACATCAATTGATGTTTCACACACTCTTTTAGTATTAATTGAGTTGAGTGAGAGGCAAGAAACTTTGTGCATCCTGATCCATGATATCAAGGATTGGCTACTTAAACCAACAGGGATGCTGAGTCAATTCTAGGGTTGGAGCATACTAATCAGAGGACAAGAATCTTAAAGGAGATTATAACTAATGTTGAAGATATGTGCACCTGGCTCCTGGTGATATTGACAATGACAGTGATGAAAAGCCATGGATGAACACCATTGATGGTAGCCTGACAGATGCTGAAGAAGAATTGCTCTCTCAATATAGAAGATATATGATGGATGTGGAATTTGCAGATTCTACTTACAGCATAATTGCAACTTGTTTGAGAGACCAATTAAGAGTTCAAAAGATGACAGTAACTGGAGTCAAGCATGAATTGGCCTCAATCAAGGATTTTATCTCATCTACCAAGGATGTGTTGGACAGAAGGTTAGATGAAAAGTTGCCTCATGCCACTCTCCATCACATTCAACAGAAGTTTCTCGAGGATGCTAAGGGCTTTACTTACTTGGAGAAGAGGGTCTCTACAATTGAGTCCAAGATGGATGATATCATTAGAGGTCAGGCCCTCCATGCATAAATTTTGTAGAAGTTTCTTGACAGAATGTCACCACCTCCCTCTTGTGATAATAACAAAAAAAGGGAGAACACTGATAAGAAATATAAGGATAAGGATGACAATGGTGGTGGTGAAGCTAAAGTTGTTAGGAGCAACAGGATGTTTACAGGAGTGAGTAGGAGTCATAAGGAGTGAGGAGGAACTAGAAGCAACAAGGGACAATCATCCATCTTGGATGATTTAGAGAAGAAAAGGAGCAATGCACAACAATTTTATGCTGACTTGGAAGCTATAAGAAGTTCTAGAGAAAAGGAAACCAAGGAGTTAATTGAAAGAGAAATGAGAAGGTTTGAACAATTGAAGCAAATTACTGAGATGATGAAAAAGGCTGGTCAAACATGAAGCTTGGATGATTTCATTGCATAGACCAAAGCTGTGAATGAGAATGCAACAGAAGTTGCTAATGAAGTAAATGTTCATGCAGAGAAATTTTCTTCAATTAACAGAAAAGAAAAAGGGAAAAGCCATTATGGTTGAAGAGGAGAATAAAAAGAAGAGTAGGTTTTCAGGAGAGAAATTGCTACAAAGAGCCATTACTTCAGGTTTTGCAGATGCAGCTAGGAGAGAAAATGAGGATGTAGAAATAGAAATGCAAATGCAGATGGAGTGGAATCAAATAGATGCAATTGAATACCAATCCTCAAAGCCAAAGAGTCAAATTAAAATGGCCAGAAAAAAGACCGTGAAGCCCAAAAAAATTGTTCAACAAGAACAATCTGCAATCAAAGAGGTACAAGGAGATTCAAAAGAGATTATTCTTGAAGGATATGAAATGTAGGAAGTGCCTAGGATTAGTGAGAAATAGTTTATAGGCTGTAAAACTCATCCAACAACTTCAAATCATGAGGAGTGCATGAGTTTAGAATATGAAGATGGTCACAAAGTAACATATCCAATGAGACTGATTATGAAGCAAGGTTACAACATATTGAAGAGAATTCTGCCTTTAGTCAATAAGAGATACAAGCTAAACATTAATATTACTCAGGAGTTACAACATCAAATCACAAAGCTAAGGAGATTACCTACAGAAGCTTATCCAGACCCTCCTTTGAAGTTTGGGAGTCTGAAGTAAAGACTGTGGTGATGAAACCAGTCTATGCCATGATATTTACAGATATTGAAGGAAAGAAAAAGTACTTTGAAATTTGTAAGTATCTAGACAAAATCACAGATCAGGAGATTTTCTATCTAATGAGGCAACTTGGGAACTCAGATATTTGTAATTATTTGAAGACATGAAAATTATGCAAGTGAAGGATTATCAATTGATATGGAAGCATCAACGGATAGAAGATCAATTGATAAATAATTCAAGTCAGAGATTGAAGACCATGAACTGATATGAAGAACCATCGATTGATAACAACTATCAATCGATAAGCCACAAATATTATCAATCGATGAATATCAAGATCAATCGAAGAAGAATATCAGTTGATGAATACAAGAAAGAATCAATTGATGTGCTTAACAACAAATTATCAATTGATAGGGACTGCACAACAAGACAAAATATTAGGAATCTTCATACTAAAGCATGGTTATGGAAGACAGTCTAGATTGACTGTGAAGACTCAGATTGAAGCTGTCATTCCTGGGATGAAGATATATCTCAAAATAGAAATAAACAGATATGAAAGATAGTTTAGAAACATTCCTAGAATAGATAGTTTTGTTTTACTATTCTTGAGATTGTAAACACTTTTGTGTTATATAAACAAGAGTGATAGCATTGTTAGGAATATCAATTGATTTAGAACATCTTTCTGAATCAACCGTTCAGCCTTAGAGTACTTTGTAAGAATAGTTGATTTTATTTCTAACTTTGTAAAAAACAGCTAGGTTTTCTTAACCTAGATTATTTGAGCAAATATATACACTGATGGAAAAACCAATCCATCAGTAATTTTTAAGTATCTTCTTCAAATATTTATTTTAGTTATTATTTTTCATTGTTCATATTCAAACTTCTCAAACCATTTAAGAAAGGAGAAAAATCTTACAAGTTGTTATATTTGTATTCAACCCCCCTTCTACAAATATATTGACATTGCTATAGGGAATAATAAAACATTTTTTTATAAAAAACTATTTTATAATTTGTGTGTTGGCCTGATTCATTGTAATTTAGTCCAAATATATTTGGTTTATTTCAGAATTTGATTGGACTCATTTCTTTAATTTTGTGTCAAAATTGATATATCTTTATTTTTGTAGATATCTTTGAGAAATTTGGTACGCCACTTGAAAGTCTCTTGTTTCACAACAGTTTTACATAATCATTGTTTTCCATGAGTCCAAATTTGTATATGAATGAGTGTAACCAAATCAATGTATCTCTTATTGGATGTTACAGAGATCCCCGGTTCAATCTTAATCGACAAATAAATGAAAACATAGAATCAATAAAGGTAATGAATTCTGGTAGGTGGAGTTTACTTGGTGAGAATGGAATGAGGAAGAAATAAAATGAAAAATTATAAACAAATTGTATGAAGAAAGAAGAATGTATGAGTAAAATTTTAAATGAACATGAGGATTCTAAATTTTCTATGATGAAGATTGTAGGAAAAATATTGAAGAAATGGAATGGAGCATTCCTTCTAAAACATGTGGAAACATGTGGGTTAGAATTTTGGTATAAATAATTTGGAATGGAATGAAAGAATGAATGGAAATTATAAACATTTTCTCTAATCTCACCCAAATAAGAGTATAAATTTCATTTCATTCTCCTCTCATTCCATTCAAGTGAAGTGAACACAATCTTAGGGTCTTAAACACATTACTTAGGATAAGAAATAATATATTAGGAAAAAGATCAACACATTACTTATGATAAGAAATGTGAGACCAGTAGATCAGTAGACCACCAGAAAAAGAAAACCAAACAAGTAGACAAGTAGTTGTAGGTAATAAGAACATTTCAAAAACTGATAGTTCAATGAAAACATATTATTCCTATAGGTGACTGTGAAGTTCAACCATGAAAACAAAGAACAGATGTTCAGATAAGCATCAACAAACACATCCAAATATGCAGAAAATATAACACATCCACATATGCAATTTGACACGGACTATTCTAACTGGAATACTACGTACCCCGAAACCGTTCCCGAAAAATGATACCGAAGACATGTCTTTCCTTACTGGGCATCCATCGATCTGACAGTTTCTAAACTTTTAATTTACTGATCCTTTATTAATTAACTCCCTGTATTATGCTACAGTATCAATCCCCTTCTAATGAATCATACACTGAGATAACAACAACATTTTGAAATGAATACGTTAGAAAGATAATTGATATGCAGGCCCGGGTTCATTGATAACTTACCTAATTGAGTAGTAATTGATAAGCTACTAGATATTTTTTTAAAGCAAGGAAATTTTATCAGTATAAATTAACATTTGATAAATCAGTTCCAGCTAGAGGTAAAGAACTAGTTTAGATCCTCTCATCCCCTATATTTATGTTCCACCTAGTTATGAAATGAGCTACAACATTACATGTTCTTTTAATATGAATACAAACGAGACCTTTTGAAAACAAACGTTTCAAAGAAACTCTTCAACCTTTTGATTTCTTCATAAAATAAGAATGGGGGGAAGGCAGGCTATCTACGTCTTAATAGTACACAATACACACTCTAAAATCACATGCCTATAGCCAAGTATACGAGCTGTTTGAAAGACAAATAATTCGTTTGCTACCTCTGCAAGGTCAAAACCCCATTATCCACATAATTTTGCAATTGCCATCATAAATCCTCTATTAGGTCCCTGGCAACAGCTTTTATCCCAACATGTATTTCTTTTCTTACATGTGCATCCATAAGAGGGCACATCCCCCATTACATGCAAAGACTTTTTTACTTAGCCATAGTAATCATTGTGAAATATGTACAATGTAGTGGTGAATAATCTCCTCATTAGAGGCATATTGTCATTGTAGGTAAGGTTGTACAACTTTCCAGTTTCCAGTAAACAACTAAACCATATATGTCCTGCATTTGCTTATAATATATCATTAAATTATTACCAAACATAACATAATATAATGCAGTACCTCAATTTGTATTTCATTATTGTCCTGAACAAAATCCTAAAAAAAGCGGATAAGTTTACAAATTATTACAATATTATTTTAAAAAAACAAAAAGTCTTAATTTTATATTAACTTATAATTTAATTTAAACCTTTTCATATATAAAATTCAAATAAACTAAAATAAAATAAAATTTTAAAATATATAAAGAAGTGAAGGAAAGAATAATGAATTGAAATGGAATGTGCGTGTGAAGAAATTAGAACTGAGTAGATAGATACAAACCTAGACACAATGGATTGGGTCAAAAGGATAGGACTCCCAAAGCCCAATATACATTTGTTATTGGAGATTGGATTACGCATATGATGTAACGGTAATTAAAATGTTAAAATTTACCAATCTCTCTCAGAAATGGTAATTTCATTTTGGTAGATTAAATAAGAGTTATTTTTAACATTATTTTGATATGAGAGATCTCTCATATCTATGTTATAGAAATAGATGCATACCTCATTTAACGATATATAGATGTAGTAATAGAATTGATAAATTGGGTCTGGACCCGAAGAACTAACCCGAAATGTAGGGAATCGATAGTCGATTGTGTATCCGAATTTAATAATCTGAAAGTGTAACTGAATGCGAAACAATCTGATCCGAACTGATATCTGTTCAATATAATCAAATCTGAAAATGATCCAAAAATTGATTCGATCCAATCTGATCCGAAAATGATCCGGAACTGAAATTTTAATAAAAAATAATCCAAAATAACAGATCCGATAATGACCCGAAATCGATCAAATCCTAACTAAAAATTATACAAACTGAATATGGCTCAAACTAAATAATAGAATTTAATTGTATTTCATACATACAATATTATGATTTGTTGCACTCGCATGTACATTGTACACTTATACATAATTCATATGTATAATACATGTGTTTGTAAAATAAAATATTAAAAAATTAAGAATAACATTTATTTTGAATTTGCTAGAAAGTAAAAAAAGAAGTGAATATAAATTCATATTTTAAAAATAAATAAATAATATATATATTATATATGTACCTATATAATTTATTTATATTTTTATTTGGACATCAAGATTTTTTTTAAATTATTATATTACATAATTTAGTGAAAATTTATTTTATCATATTGATCAAAATCTGAAATGAAGAAATATATTACTTTATAAAGATAATTATTTTGATCGGTATTATTTTATCAGATTTTAACTATAATTTATCAAATTTACTTAATGATATTTATTTAAATTCAATGATAATTCAAATTAATTTAACAGTAATCTGAACTTAACTTTCAAATCCAAATAAAATCTAATTTAAAATAAAAAATCCAAAAATATTTGAATCGAATTTTATCCGAAATTTAATTCAATTTTAACCCCAATTAACTCATCTCTAGCATCTCTATTTTCTATCTTGAGTCTGTCGAAATGCACTAGCTCATTCTCTAAGTGTGTGTTTCTTTCAGTTAGAGAATTTATGGTATTTTTAGTGTAGTATTTTTTTTGTTTAAGGAATTAAGAGTGACATGCAAATTATACAACTTATTAGTCATTTTAGTAATAGTAGTATTGCATTCATCCTTAGATAACTCCGATAGATTAGTAGAAATTATCTGATTGCTAGAGGAACTAGTTTCTTGGTCATCATGACTGGCCATAAGTGCAAGATTGATGAATTCTTCTTTCTCAGAATCATCCTCAGCAGCCCAGTCTTTTTTCTCTGTTACAAAAGACTTTTCTTTCTATTCTGACAAATCAAAGTACTTATTTTGTAGTTAATACCATCACTGTATTCATTTAAAAAGTGACCTGTCAATCCATAGTTGAAACATTTGAACTGAGTTATGTCAACAAGATTCTTATTTTATTGACTCTCTTTCGTGAACTGGGATCCAGGCCTTTGCATTGGATTTTGTTTGAATTTTAGCTTTGAAAACTTTCTTGATAGAAAAGCTAGATGCTCATCTATTTCATCAATATTTTCCTTGGTGTATGACTCATCATCCTTAACCAATTCTTTTCTCTTGTTAGTTGAAGATCCATCATACATGTACAAACTTATAGCTTTTCCATGACTTTCTTTCTTTCCTTCTTCAACAGCTACATCTTTATAGGGATCTGTAACTGGCTTCTCCTTTACCATCAAGGCAACAAACTTGTCCTTTTTCTGACTCTTCTCAATCTCTTCATCTTGTTGTAATTCCAACTCATATATCTTTAGAATTCCATACAACTTATCAAGAGTGTATTCTTTGAATTCAAGGGACTGTCTAATGGCCACAATCATTGGTTTCCATTTCTTGGGCAAAGATCTCAAAAACTTGAGATTGGTGTCCTCAACAACATATACTCTTCCATATAGTGTTAAGTCATTTAAAAGCTTTTAAAACCTGCTATATGTATCATTAATTATTTCACCACTCTTGAAGTGAAAGGCTTCATGCTTTTAAATCAAGAGTTTCATCTTGTTCTTTCTTACTTGCTCAGTGCCTTCACATAAGGTTTGAGGAGTATCTGAAACTTCTTTGGAGGTTGTGCAATTGATAATATTGTCAAACATATTCTTTTCAAGACAATTAAACAAAATGTTTAAGGCCTTTTCATCCTTGTGCACTTCCTTCTCATCCTCGTCTGTGTATTCAATCATAAGCTTTGGAATGAGTTTGTCTAGAGCTTGAGTGCCATCTGCATTGATACTTGTAACTATTTTCATAGGTACATGTGGACCCTTTTCTATACAATGAATATATGAAGGAAATGGATAATAGATGCAAGTGCATTTGGACCTTCCAGGAAAAGTACTCATCTTTTTCAAGAACTGGAATTTTTACCCCTGTGTGTTTCTGACCCATACTCGATGTACTTAGATCTTAACTCTCGGTGTATTAAAAGTAGGCTCTGATTCCAATTGTTACTTCCCTTAAGTACAAGAAGTTTATAGAAGGGGGGTTGAATACAAAATTAAAATTTATTTTAAATTCTTGCGGATTTAAGTTTGTTCAATAATAATGTTCGAGTGTTTGGAAAGATCAAACAAAAATAAATAACTAGAAGAATTAAAAAGAAACTTGAAAACAAATATTTTTAAAATTACTAGTGGATTAGTTTTTCCACTAGTAAATGTGTTTACTTTCAATAAACCTTGGTCTTAGAACCAAACTGCTTACAACATATGAATGGAACTAAGAAAAACACTACAAATATTTTTTATCTCTCTTGTTCAACATCTTATTTTTACCACAATGAACAGCTAAACTATATATAGCAGCTCATTTTCTACATCTTTTTTCCATCAACTGATATTAATACAAATTACACTTTTTAAGATTTGCACTAAAATAAAGTGTAGCTACTTTCATAGTCTTCCTAGGCCTTTGCCTTATTCTGAAAAAGTCTTGTCTTGTTCTTTTCCTTGAAAAATGTGTTCCCTTGAAAGTCTTCACAGTCCTGACAAAACTGTCTTCCATTGATTTAGACTCCTACAATGATTCCCTTTAGGAAACTTTGATCAACTGATAATTGCTGTGAAACTTATCAGTTGAACATTTTGTGCTTATCTATTGATGGATAACTTATTCATTGATCAATTGATGTATCAATGGATATTTGAGCATCCATCGATTACCTTATCCATTGATTATTTTTTATCCGTTGATTGACTTGATGCATTTATACGTTGATGGAGATCCATTGATTTGACTTTTATTGACCTTTTATTCATCGATTAATCATCAATATCTATAGAATCCTTTATTCGTTGATCACTTCATTTGAGAGAATTCTGACTTAGAATATTTACACTTTGTCAGCCATTCTTCACATCCGTTGATGAGCTATCAATCGAAGCCAATAAATATCAGTTGATTAGATGATCACATTCATCGACATATTTCAATCAATTTATAACACAAGGGATTCTAAATCACTGTTACAATCCATTTTATTAGTTGATTAACAACAACTTCAACTGATAAATGGTTCTCTAATCAATGGATATTTATAGATTACATATCCATTGATCAGTTACAAAATTAAGATCAGAATTACAATTCTAGGTAATTTATTATCATCATACAACATGATTCCTAAAAAATCACCAGTCATAGGCTCCAAATATTTAATAATTGAGGGAGAGCCAAATCAAATATATACCGCTAATCTTCTTTGGGGTCCCATTTTTGTTCGTTTAGGAGAGATATTGGAACATAAACTGCACACCCAAAAACTCTTAATTGTGAGATATTTCGTTCTTGACCATTTACAAGCTACAATGGAGAATATTTATGATAAGCAGTCAGTCTTAATTGAACTAGAGATGCATCATTTAATATTGCATGTCCCCATGCAGAATTTGGTAAATTTGTTTTCATAAGTAAAGGCCTAACAATCAACTTCGGTCTCTTAATTAAAGATTCGTCTAGGCCATTTTGAGTTTGAGTGTGTGCAACATGATGTTCCACTATAATCCCAATTGACATACAATAATTATTAAAAGATTTAGATGTGAACTCTCATGCGTTATCCATTCAGATTTTCTTAATTGTATGATCGGAAAATTATTTGAGCAAAGAGTCTTGCAAATGGAACATTACAAGTGGACAACAAACTTACATGTGACCAACTTGTCGATGCATTAATAAGTACCATAAAATATTTAAATGTCCTACTTGAAGGGATAATTGGTTCACATATATCTCCTTCAATTTACTCCAAAAATGTTAGACATTTAATCGTAACTTTCACTGGCGATGGTTTTGTTATTAGTTTTCCCTGGGAAAAAAAGTAATGCATGAAAAATCCCTGGACAAGGGAACAATTTTGTTCTTCAAAAGATGTCCATTTGAATTTTTTATAATTCTTCACATCATTGTTGAACCTGGATGGTCAAGACGATCATGCCATGTAATAAAAAATTTAGGGTCAACAATTTTTTGATTTATCACCATATATGACTCAACTGGATTTATGAATGTATAATACAATCGAGATTTATATGATGGCAGTTTTTCCTTTATTTGTTTTTTTCCTAAGACAACCGATGTGATATATAAATACTCTTCATAATTTTCACTTGTTGTCTCAATGTGATAACAATTTCGACGTATATCTTTGAAAATCAAAAGGTTTCTTTTTGATATGATGGAAAACATAACATCATTAATGATAAATTTTATACCATTAAGTAATATTATATTTGCTCTTCCAGAGTCTTCAATAAGATCTGATGCACCAGATATTGTATTTACATTAGCTTTAGCTAGTGTCAGATGTGAAAAATATTTTTGACTTTTCAGAATTGTATGTGTTGTTTCACTACCTGCTAAACAAAGCGATTCCTCATCTTTAGCAAAATATGATGAGAGGCTATTGGCCATATGTCATGATATAAGAGAGATGTATAATATCTTAAAAAGAGTGATGGTAGTTGTGGTTACTGCTGGGGCATGAAGAATATGTGGTCATCCCTATAATAACTAATAATAGGCTGTAATTTGTTAAAAACCATGTTGCACTTCTTTGCTCCAGATCCTTTCTAGTCGTGAAATAACTGCCAACAAAAGTATGCAATTTGCTAAACACCAATGCTGCACTACTTCTAATTTTCTCATCGTGCTGATAACATATTATATAATTTAGAGTTTAAAGAGTATAAGAGAGATAATAAACATAGAACTCCATTTCATATTCATATATTGAGATCAAGTACAAGTAAGGCTTTATATAGTCATTTTAGACATATGTTACAAGGGATATGAAACACCAAAAGTTTGGATACTCAAAAGTTGGGAGACCCAAAGGTTGACTTACAAGAAATCATTCAATTATACATAACACTCCTCCTTGGATGACATATACCAACATCATTCCTCATTAAAACCTTACTAGGAAAAACCCTAGTAAAGGAAAAGGAGTACATGAGTCATTTTAAAATTAAAGTGTCTCCCCCTCATTGTGACATGACTATAAATGTTAACATATATCTCAAAATCTGCATAATCCAATCTTGTGTACTAACTTCTTGAATAGAGTTGTAGGAAGTGCTTTTATGAACAAATCTGCTGGATTATCACATGAAAAACATCAATTTATATCCTCTGTTGTGGTTAATGAGTAAAGAAAAATTTTGGTTCAATGTGTTTCGTCTTATCTCCTTTAACGTAGCCTTCTCTTGTCTGAGTGATACATGTTTCATTGTCTTCATAGAGGACAATATGATTTTCTTTATTCGGTGAAAGACCACATGATTTTTGGATATGGTGGACTATGGACCTTAACCATACGCATTCTCGGCTTGCTTCATGAAGTGCTAACAACTCAGCATGGTTGGAAGAAGTTGCTGCAAGAGTTTGTTTCGTAGAATGCCAAGATATTGTGGTATCACCATATGTAAATATGTAACCTATTTATGATATTCCTTTATGGGGATCAGATCGATACCCAGCATCAGCATATCCAACTAATTCCACTTTTGAGTCTTTAGAATAAAATAAACCCATATCCATTGTTCCTCAAAGATATTTAAATATTTGTTTCACACTAGTCCAATGTCTTCGAGTTGGAGCAGAACTATGTCTTGATAATAGATTAACAGAAAATGTAATATCAGGACGTGTACAATTGACAAGATACATTAGTGCACCAATTGCACTAAGATATGGTACTTCAGGACCAAGAAGTTCTTCTCCCTTTTCTCTTGAGCGAAATGGATCCTTTTTCTTTTCAAGTGAACGCACAACCAGAGGTGTGCAGAGTTTTGTTTTCCCTAAATCTTACATTTCAAATTCTCTTTTCAAACAAGCAACCGTCTCATCAAGTTCAACAGGAGTCCCAATGATATTTAAATCATCAACATAAACTGCAATGATAGTAAATCCCATTTTTTTCCTTTTTATAAAGACACATGGACAAATTGTATTATTAACATATCCTTCTTTCAAAAGGTACTCACTGAGATGATTATACCACATTCATCCTGGTTGTTTCAATCCGTATATAGATCTTCGTAATTTAATTGAGTACATTTCTCGGGGTCTTGAGCTATATGCTTCAGGCATTTTTAATCATTTAGGGATTTTTATATAATATTTTTATCGAGTGATCCATATAAGTAGGCAGTCACAACATCTAGTAAATTCATTTGAAGTCCTTCCAAATTTCATAGACTTATCAAGAATCTAAATGTTGTTGCATCCATTACTGGTAAATAAGTCTCTTCATAATCAATTCCCGGTCTTTGTGAGAAACCTTAAGCAACAAGACATGCCTTATATCTTACAACTTCATTTCTTTCATTTCTTTTACACACAAATACCCATCTATAACTAACGGGTTTTGTACCCAGAGGTGTTTCAACAATGGGTCTAAAAACTTAACAAGTGATTTCAATTCTGCCTTAATAGCATCTTTCCATTTTGGCTAATCGTTTCTTCTTTTACAGTCATAGATCGATCTAAGTTCATGATCCTTGATTTCTTCACAAATTTCAAGAGTAGTTGCATATGAAAATATTTCATCCATGACAATTTTTTTCTATTCTACCTTTTCCCTGAAATTATATAATTTATCGAGATCTCTTCATTGTCTTCAATTTCAAGTGTTTAATCATATTTTGAAGACGTCTCTTCATTGATCAAATCTATTTCTTTAGAAATGATGTCATTTGATGTACCAGTTTGCTTATCAAGTTTCCTTACTTTTCTAAGATTTTTATCCTTGGATCCAATAGGTCTACCACGCTTCTGGCTTGCTTTAGATTCATTTGCTAGCATGCTTTTATTTTCTTCAACAAGAAGTTTCATTTATAAGGAACATTGATAGCTGGTATATGTGACTTTGTCACATTCTTGACATTAGTAAATTAATCAGGTAATGTATTTGCAACTTCTTGTTGGTGGAAAATCTTTTGAATTTCAATTTCACTTTTATTTGTGCGAGGATCAAAATGAGACAGAGATGTTGTATTCCATAAAATTTCTTGACTTTCTTTAACAAATTTTGTCTTCTCTCCCCCTAAAATAAAAAAACTGTCTCATCAAATTGATAGTCAGCAAATCTTGCCTTAAATAAATCACCAATCACAGGCTCCAAATATTTAATAATTGAGGGAGAGTTAAATCCAACATATACCCGTAGTCTTCTTTGAGATCCCATTTTTATTCATTTCGGAGGAGATATTGGAATATAAACTGCACACCCAAAAACTATTAAGTGTGAGATATTTGGTTCTTGACCATTTACAAGATGCAATGGGGAATATTTATGATAAGCAGTTGATCTTAATCGAACTAGAGATGCAGCATGTAATATTGCATGTCCCCAAGCAGAATTTGGTAAATTTGTTTTCATAAATAAAAGCCTAGTAATCAACTTCAGACTCTTAATTAAAGATTTGACTAGTTCCACTATAATCCTAATTGACATACAATAATCATTAAAAGATTTGGATGTGAACTCTTCTACATTATCCATTCAGATTTTCTTAATTGTATGATCGGAAAATTATGTCCTTAAACGGATTATTTGAGCAAGGAGTCTTGCAAATGAAATATTACGAGTGGACAAGAAACTTACATGTGACCAACGTGTCGATGCATTAATAAGTACCATAATGTATTGAAATGGCACACTTGAAGGGGTAATTGGTCCACATATATCTCCTTGAATTCCCTCCAAAAATGTTAGACATTCAATCGCAACATTCACTAGCGATGATTTTGTTATTAGTTTTCCCTGAAAACAAGCAATGCATGAAAAATCCTTCAAAGAATGTCCATTTAAATTTTCTATAATTCTTCGTATTATTGTTGAACCTAGATGGCCAAGACGATCATGCGATGTAATAAAAATTTATGGGTCAATAAATTTTTTATTTATCACCATATATGACTCACCTGGATTTATGAATGTATAATACAATCCAGATTTATATGATGGTAGGTTTTCCTTTATTTATTTTTTTCTAAGACAACCGATGTGATATATAAATACTCTTCGTCATTTTCACTTGTCTCAATGTGATAACCATTTCGACACATATCTTTGAAACTAAATAAAACAAAATTTTAGAAATATAATATCTCAAACATTTCATTATTAAAATAAGCAATACATAGAGACAATAAAGTTCAAACATAAACGCTTACGAAACATAAATACATAAAATCTTCATAAGTAAAACAAAACTTTTAAATGTTATTAGCATTTCCTCCAAATTTGGTCATCTCCACATCTTCATCTTCAAAGAAAGCACTGACTTCCATATGGATAAGAGCCGAAGGATCAACTTTATCTCCACCTCCAAGGTATGGTTCAAGATGGGTAAGGCCCAAAGGATCATCTTATTCGGTAAGATTAGTTTCAACATTTTTTAAAGAAGCTTGATAAAGATCAACTAGATGTTTGGAGGTGCGACAGGTACGGCTTCAATGACCTTTCATTCCATAACAATGACAAGTACTTTCGACCCTTTTAGTCACAGTACTTCCCTTACTTTTTCATCATTTCTTATCCACATCTAGTGGTGAGACTTCTTCTTAAAATTTGAGAGATTTGGGTAATTATAACCTCAACCATGCCCAAAACCACGTCCACGAGCATGCCCACGATCACTCCATGTCCACGTCCATGTCCAGACTATTTATTTTGTCCATATTCGTCACTAGTCACCACATTCATTTTAGGAAATGGTGTTGAACCAGTTGGACGTGATTGATAGTTTTTCATTAAGAGTTTATTGTTTTGTTCGACAAGGAGTAGGCATGAAATAAGTTCATAATATTTTTCAAATCCTCTTTCACAATATTACTACTGTAGGAGCATATCATTTGAATGGAAAGTAGAAAAGCTTTTTCCAACATATCTTTGTCAGTGATATTCTCCCCACATAACTTTAATTGGGAAGTAATTTTAAACATAACTGAGTTATGCTCACTTACACTTTTAAAATATTGTAGACGCAAGTGCAACCAATCATAGCGAGCATTAGGGAGTATCACAATTTTCTGATGATCATATCTCTATTAACAGTTAAGTACTCAGCTTTTAAATCTTCATGAAGATGATGACGGAGGAATGTCATGATTTTGTTTTTTCTTGTTCAGCTTTCACATTTCCTTCTTTTATGGTATCTCCAAAACCCATAGCATTAAGATGAATTTCAGCGTCAAGTATCCAAGTCAAATAATTTTTTCCAGAAATATCAAGGGCGTTAAATTCAAGTTTCGTAAGATTTGACATTGTCACTATAATATAATAATAAAAATTCAAATTAGTATTAATTTATAGAACAAACATGTTGTTAAGGATAACCCAAAGAAAGTGCATATTGTATATACTAAAATGATACTTAATAAATTTGAAAATTAAACACTAGTAGTAACGCATTATTATTAATAGAAATTAAAAGTGATTGTACATATTCCTATTTATAAATTTGCTACATATTCCTAATTATTGGTAGAACAATTTAAAATTAAAATTTAGAGACATGCAAAGAGTAACTCATATGGCATATCAAAATAAAATGTCTAATGCCAAATTAAATAAATGACTTATAAAAATGAGATATAACCAATGATAAAGATCAATTTATTTGACACTTAAATAAAAATATATTTCAATCTCATATATTACTGAAAAGGAGAGATTTATAAGATACAATTTAAATTATAATGAAATCATGAAAAATATTTAATAATAATAATAATGAGAACATAAATTCCTATTAAAATAAAAATTGTAAAAAAAAGAATAACATACTATAAAATAATAAATTTATACAATGCTTTTTTTACCGAAAAAAAGTCTTATAAAATTTGGTATGATTAAAATGTCAGGTTCTCAAGCAAATATATATATACATTTACTAGGTTGCAGATGACTTGGCACATATTTTTTTAGCTAATTTGTTTAATATTATAAAAGGTAGAGACCTACCATAATACATGTTGCCATGGAGAGAACATGAAGTGAGTAAACCTCACCTCCAAATCACAACTATGCCAAAGACATAGTAAGTTTATCAGTGTTAGAATACAACTTGAATGAATAGGAAGTTAAAAGCAAACTAACTATTCCAGCTTCGAGCATCAACTTGAGCAGCTTGCAAAAGCAACTAGCTACCACAAGCCTCAAGCATCAATCATCGTTGTTGCTGATGTTGTTAGTGTTATTGCCTGGGTATGAATCCATCTGCTGAAACCTTGAGATGCTTGTCTTGGGTAGATTGTTTGTCTATTTGCTCATATTTTATTTCCCTGTATAGCTTCCTTTGTAGCTACCTTTGTTGTTGCTTCTGAGGCTTCCTTTGTGACTTACTTTGTGTCTCCCTTGATAGCTCGTTTCAGTCCCAATGTCTTCAACCCCATCCAAAGAGACAAGGCACCCCATGAAAGAGGATGAGTCAAACACCATGTGGTCATAGCCAATAGGTAGAATTCTCTCCGGAATCTTAGAGTAGAGGGCATAGCAAAGCAGAATAGAGGTATCGCCAAGTAGCTCTTCATTATCCCCATAAAGGGGAACCCATACCTTAGGAGGATTGGCTTCCGAGGATAGCTTAATCAGCATTTGAACAACATTGTTTGGGCCATTTCCAACCACCGGGTGTCCAATGCAATAGGCTTCACAGTCAAACTAGTTACAAACTCAATACCCTGCTTATTGCAGTACGCCTTTGGGATAGAAGACATAGTTACCCAATTATATTTAGCAGAAACAGTTTGACAACAGAAGCTTAGGCTTTGCATCCAGGGTTTAACAATAAGCACACACCTCTCCATAACAATACTACTTTGCTCTAAAACTGTGTTTTTACTGAATCTATGGGGGAACGCAAGACTAAACAAGCCCTTCGAGTTAAATGCTACACTCAAAAGTCCTAAATTTGCCCAGCAACTCATAATAGTTTCTTTAACAGTTTCAATAGGCAAGGGTATTCCAATAATAAACCACATTAAAGTATATTCATACATTAGCATTACTTGGACATCATCAGTGGTTTCAAAGGTGTTTAGGGGGAAGTTCCCAAAAGCAACAAAGTAAGGAGGGACATGAGATGTTAATTTATGAGTTTGCAGATGTACCTGATTCTTGAAACAGATGATCCCGTTGTCATCCACTAGCCGGTCAGAGACAGAGAGCTTCTTACTTGAATTCTCAGAGGAGGAGACAGCGTTGTCAGAGTAGCGCATCTTGTGAAGCTACAGAGTTCCAATACCAGAGTCTTGCTTGTGAATCGGTGATAATCGGAGCTTTCCGACATTATCAATCCACTCTTGGGTCTGGGTATCATAAAGTCCACCATCCTCATTAGCCACAACCCTTAAAGGAGGGAAGTCCTCATTGACAATTTCAGGAGGGAGAATAAGAAAGATCGTCTTCCAAATCTCATCGCAGTGAATCGGATGAATCCGAAGATTCCGGGAAAGATGGGCAAATATGGTGAGGGAACATGGTGAGAGAGAATAGAGATGAAATCACACGGCGGCTGCTAGGGTTAGGGAAAATGAGAGAAGAGAGAAGGGGGAGAAAGGGGGGAAATAAGAGAGAAAGAAAGGGGGAAAGAGGAGAGAGACAGAGAAAAAAATCGACTCTCATTGATTGTCTAGCTTGACTTAGCTCATGTTATTATTATTATTACATATATATATACATATTAGAAGGATGAAACTCACACCATGCATGCAAATCCACCAACAAAGAATATGACTAATCGAGTGTGACTTGTAAATAAATAATACAAATGTGCTCACTAAATAAATACTGAGGCTAAGAAGAGTATATACATACAAGTAAATAATTAAATAGCATGCAAATACATGATCATAAATAAATTTGTGCAAAAAGCTAAAAGGGTTTTAAGTTTTACCGTGATATAAGAGAGATGTATAATATCTTAAAAAGAGTGATGGTAGTTGTGGTTACTGCAGGGGTTTAAAGAATCTGTGGTCGTCCCTGTAATAACCAATAATATCATGTAATTTGTTAAACACCGTGTTGCACTTCTTAGCTCCAGATCCTTTCTATTCGTGAAATAACCGCGAATAAAAGTATTCAATTTGTTAAACACCAATGTTACACTACTTTTAATTTTCTCTTGGTGCTGAACGTATTATATAATATGTATACATAATCTAGAGTTTAGAGAGTATAAGAGACATAATAAACATAGAATTCCATTTCATATTCATATATTGTGATCAAGTACAAGTAAGGTTTTATGTAGTCATTCTAAACATATGTTACAAGGGATATCAAAGACCAAAAATTTGGATAGACCAAAGGTTTACATACAAGAAGTCATCCAATTAAACATAACACACTTTTATATATCTTTCGATACGAGTCACTAAAATGCAGCATTCTTTATATATGGATGAAGTATTATCAAGATTCAATGTTTGTAATTGGTTCCTAACATTTGTGCTCCCCTGACTTCTCTAAATTATCAACGGGTCAAAAATTTATAACATCTAATATATATTATAAATTTATAAAATTTCAGTGTCAAAATTAAAATTTATCATTATAAATGTTTCTATAGAAAAATATACACCTTGATTGTAATAATATAGTATAGATTCGAATTACATGTATAAAATATCATTTTTCCGGTCCTTGAAATTCTAATTCGAGTACATTTCATCCACAATCATATTCTAAACTGATGTCCTCAAAAACAAAATATTCTAAAACTTTGAGCTGGCGCACATAGATAATAACTAAATTTAGAGGAAGGTACTCGTACTACAAAGGGATATATATTTGACCGGCCATTATTTAATTGTTGTGCTAAAAACATGTCGAAACCATTCATTTATAACGAAATATTGTAGTGTAAGAAAGCTATTCAGAAGCGCATGCCAAACGAATAGGGTAGTTAAAGTTTCAAGTTCAAAGAAAAACATTGAGAAAAAATGGAAGGGTTGATTCCAAAGATATACAAGAGCTTAAAGAGAAGCAAGACTTTCAGAAAAAATAAAAATCTTCAACCAAGTCCAATTCAAAACATTGAAGATTTTTATCCTGATGGTTACAATTTGCGGTATGACATGCCACGGGTGCTGCAGTATCCAAAGATTGATGGATTTGATACGAAAAATAAGTCCATGCAACGACGAGGTCGTGCAAGTCTGAGGTACTGGCCTGAAGAATCCATGGAGTCGCGGAAGAAATTTATTAGATTTGGCAGTCAAAGAAGGATGTTCTCATGTATCACTGGTGCCTAGGACCATTTCTTCTTGATTGTCTACATGCTCTTGTTTCGCTAATCTTGCGGTTTTGACATTTTCAAGTTACCGGTTCTCCTAAAACATTAAGATGTTAAGAACTGGACTTACCAGGATGTTTCATTCATCTTCCAGTTTGAACGTTGAAGGCATTTGGGATTTTATTTTTTTTATTTTTTCGGTTTCTGAAAGTTGATATTGACTGTACATACATAATTAAGTCAAAAATGTCGCAAGACATATTTGGAGAATGGAGTTGTAGCTTCTGTATATTTTTCTTAGTTTTTACTTTTGACATATTGTGTAGCCGACTCGAAATTTATTGTCTGGGTTCAGCATCTTGCACCTTATGTTTTACATTCTGTACATATTCAAATTCGATGAAATTGATCTTTATTTAAAAACAGTCTGCAAATGAAATTGCTACAAGTTCTGTACCCTCGTTGTCGATAAAGATTTATATTTATCCTGCAAGTTGTATGTTTCTCCGATTATTCTTGGCTTTTCCTTCAACTTTACAAACACAATTACTATTTATGAGAATATGATCAACATAGCAAAGCTCTAGTTACAATGCTGAGTTGCCGGTTCAGAAAATTTGGCTGCAACTAAACTTATTTAAAAGCCAAGATTCTATTGACTGCAATTCTAAATTTATTATCCTTGATTTAACTAAAGAATGTTACAAACTAGAACTAATGTGTGGTGATAAGCACCCAGCTAAACTATTGTTATCTTCCCAGTGAGTACCTAAACTCTTAGCCAAAGTGTTCCAACCTTTAATTGAATCCATTTTTACTTCTTCATTTGGGAAGTAGATATGAGCATCCATTCTCGTGATACGCCTTTACCTCTAGGTTCCTGATACGCCTTTACCTCTAGGTTATACAAAGATACGAATGTAATGAAATGAGGGATACGAATGCAATCTTAGATGAAAAACCATTAGAACAAGTCAGAATCAATAAAGGCAACGAATTCTGTTATTGTAGCCAAACTTTAATTAATAAAGTTGTTTCTTTGGGGCTAATTGAGTTTAAGTTGTTTTGCTTGCAGAATATGTTTTACCCGTGACACTTCATTTCACCTTAATTCAGATACTTGATACTGAGGCTTGAATACAAATATTCGACACTTCGTTTTTGGTCCAAAATATATATAATTTACGGAATATTTATCAACTCGTGCACTTGAACGCTTATTTATGTTGGCAACTTGGCATGTCTATGAACTTCTACATCCATCAAATAGCAAGGGGAAAAATTGCAGCAAGGAAAATCAAATGCTTCATAGAAGAAAAGACCTAAAAAAATTTTGGATTGTACAAAAAAGACCAACACAGCACATATAATGTGAGTAAGTGACAATTTCAAGAAATTGACGGTTCAATGATGATAAATGAATGTGTTTGCAGATGATCATCTAACCACAATTCTTACAGGTAACTTCGAATTTAAAACACGAAAACAAAGGAAAAAATGATCAGATGACAGCAGTAAATATCACTCCTCACAAACCTACCCCTTATATATACCAAGTCTAGACAAAACCCATGATACATAGTCTGTAATATAAGCTCGGTGAGTCTATTGGAAATATATTAAAAAGACAAGCATATTTTGAAGAAAATACCATCAACCTAGCTAATACTGGTTGGTGACAAAACAATGAGTGCTGATTATAACTATCATTTGCCATATAAACATATACACTAGGGAACGAAAAGGTAGAAAACGACTGTAACGGACTATTATATGAAAGATAATTTCAAAGTAACTACCTCTTCTAATTTATCTCCGTAATCAAGTTTCATAAACAAAACCAACAATACCATGTATTACGCTCGCAAGTAGGGGGACGGTGAAATGTTTTTTCTAACCGTAGAAAAGTTAAGTAAATAATATTGTTAAACCTACTAAAATCATAAGAATATCTTACAGCTTTCATGTTGTTAACATCAACAAATTAACTAGTGAAACATCCAGCATTTAAATATATAGAGATTTATTGTCCAGCTACAAAGGACAAACATCTGGTACATCCCTTGTAAGATGAGAGGTTGATAATATCAAGAAACATTAGTATAAAATGATTCAGGCCTTATTGCAGTACCAAAGGAGTGAGAGGAAACAAGAAAACCACCATGGATAGATACAGAAGCCTCTTTCTAGTTCTCCTCGTCATAGGGATATCTCATGCCTTTGCTGAAGATGCACCTAAGAAGTTGAAGAGTGAAAGATTATGCAATCAGTGTTCTGCATGTGATACAAGTAAATGTCCTGCAAGTGAAGCCTACCCTCATATGACTGCATATGATAACACACTCATTGCTGGAGCTTTGCAATCCGATTATGTGGATGCCAAAGACAGAGGAGTTTATTCAGTACCAAATATAGTAGGGGGTGAGTCTACCAAGCATAATGCTTATTTTGGGTGGCAATCCACTTCAGGTGCAGCTTCTGGTTATCACAGGTACCCCAAGATGTTCTCGTGGACGATCTAAAATCAGAGTTGCACATAATATTAGCCCAAGACACTTGGATATATGTGTGTGTCTGCTCACAAAATATATGTGTGTGTGTGTGTGTCATAAAATAACAACATAACCTAAGTTACAAAAGTATAACAAGTATAGGCTGGACATGTTGCAATATTGCATCCATTTAGCAAAAGAAATACAATTGACATATACTTAATTTTCTGAGGCAGGTTCAGCAACTATATGGACAAGTGTTCAGGTGGTCAGAACTACCTCACAGTTGACAAGCATGGCAAGGTGAGCCTTCGTGCTTTAAAATCTCTAGAGAGTTTGGCTGAAGCAGATTGGAAGTCGTACAACCCACCCACACATCTGAATCACAGGGAGTATCGATTCTGGTTCTCTCGCAGTACTGGGAAATGCCTCACAGTATTTGGAGGAAAGACGGAGAAACGGATTGTTGGTGTAGCTGACTGTAAATTCAATGGAGAAAACCTCGGCCAGCTATTTGCCTTCCGTTTCCATTACCACAACACCTTCTGTTGTTGCAATCTTTACAACAATTAGTTTCTGAAGTTATAAGCATTCACAGCAGATGCTATCAATCTCGCAAATCTTCTCCTGTGTTTTCTCTCCAACTACATTACTATAGTAATTAATATTTCATGTCGTGATCTGTACAACACTCAGTGTCTTGAGATATGAGCATATATAGTTATATATTATCAACAATGTCGCAAGAAAAAAAGGATGAGTCCAATAAAGAGTGGAATGATTATCTTCCCTTGTGGCTGTCATGTACATTTATCTTTGTCCTATGCAATTAATTTAGAGCATAAAAGACCGTAACAGCAGAACACTAGTTAAACTGAAAAATATTTGAGTCCTAAATTGCCTCATAAGCAATAACCATATACAACCCTAGTTTGTTTTCAATATATATATATATATATATATATATATATACAACTCTAGTTTCATCGCTGTTGAAATCAATTTAGAAGTTTTTCCTGCCAATTGTGAGAACAAAACTGAATTTATTTCTAGTGTGAATCCTTTTCAAGGCCTGGACAACAAATGCATAAATATATTTCAAATATAAATAGTTTCACATTACGGACATTGTAGAGCAACAAACAGAAAGCTTACATCACCATTACTCAAACATCTGCATAAATGGAAATTTTCAAGTTCTACCAATTTCCTTGTCATATTGCATGTCACAACGCTCAGGTGGCAAAAAGACGGCAAAGCGTATAATTCCTAATTTGGCTCTATCGATTACTAACTGGAATGGGAGGGATTGCCTCCTCAACATATCCGGTAGTAGTCAAACAAGGTGGCTTTGCTGCTCCATAATAAAAGAATGCCATTATTTTTGACAACTCGTCTGCTGTTCGAATTGCTGATAGCAGAGAAAAGGAGAAAAAATATCAAGGTCCTGCCCACATCCAATGTTTAAGCAAAAGAACTCATGTAACACGAATAAATCTTACCTTTTTCTCGGTGTAAGATCTTCCCGGCTTTTGTGAAGATAAGCTCCGGGAATTGGGAAACTTGAAGAGCAGACACCAAATCGCACTCGACGACAGCATCAAGAGCTACACACTTTTTTAAAAAATAAATAATAACGAATAAGAAGTCTGGAGTGCAACAGTTTGAAAGAAAATTAAAACAGTGCAGGAAGAAAAAAATATCATATATTCTCGTTAATACATCTTTAAATTGAAAAGAAAAGGATTACACTTGCATAAAATTATGTTCTTACTCTAGGCGAAGGTAGTCTGCAGTTCCATATAATGTGTATGGCTTCTTCCAATTCATTTCGAATCTTTTCATTCTCCTTCGGCCTAAAAAAAGACAAAGTTAACCATAGTTTTTCATCAAAAAGTACATGTTAGTATTTTGATATTTTTTAGAAGGTATAGTAAAATATTATGTGGATGTTGAAGGTTTTAATGTCCTTTTTACTAGATCGTGCAATGTACAATAGATTCTATAATAATCCCAGTTTAGTATAGTTTTTCTTATTAGCACTTCGTTGGTCATGATTTTACTCGTACATTTTTGTTTGTCTGTCTTCTGCTAAGTTCCTTTATCAACAATGCAATAGTCCCCTGTTGGTACAGTGCTGAGATCTTGCATTATCTTATCTAGCAATTTCGTAAAAGCTCCCTTTTGAGATACTTGTAGTTTAGAGTAAGAGAATCCCTTCATATTACATGTCTTACAATATGCTTCTGATTGGTACTTATGTAGAGAAGAGGACAAATACCAAATATAAGTTGATAACTTGAGAAGAACAAGGAATTTGCAGAAGATAAAGAACAAGATAGAAGAATGCACACTTGAAGGATGAAAAAATCCCAAAACTCTGATTATTTCAAGTGTCCAAGAATTTAAGAATCAAGATGAGCTACAATCTTCTGCGAATTGAGAAACAAGAAAGATGGCCAATAAGGGATGGAGTAGCATACTAGCATCTCAAGATAATAATGTCAGAAGATCAGCATCCTATTCTCAAACGATATGTTCGTACATATCAATGGTCAAAGAAAGATACTGAAAACTAAAGTAAATTAACAATTTCCTCTGCCATTAGAAAACTAAAACTAATAACATTAATTTTGATTTACTAATTAGCTATGAGACAAAACACCAACAAATTCAAAACCAAAATTTTATAAACTATAGCAGGGAATATGATCAGTGAAGTCTGAAGCATTCAAAAATTAGATATAGGTACTGAAAGACAATTCTATGGTCTCCAATATACAGGCACGAAAAGAGGCTATGATAATACTGTAGTCTTAAGTACCTATAGCTATTCAACGATGGAAGATTTAGTTGCAAGATAAGGCGATATCTTACAAAAATAAAAATAGATTAAGAACAATTATGTACAAAACATCTTCAAAAAGGATGACGCCTTACAAAGTTAAAAGTGATTCCCTCCGAGGAAAACAGTGAAAACGATATAGTCTAAATGAACAATACAACTATAAAGCAATAGAACTGACCTTTTATAGCGATTATGAACAAGAACTATCAATGGACTTATGTCCTTAAAAAC
The DNA here is from genome assembly GCA_028671895.1 of Oenanthe sinensis. Taxonomy (NCBI): domain Eukaryota; kingdom Viridiplantae; phylum Streptophyta; class Magnoliopsida; order Apiales; family Apiaceae; genus Oenanthe; species Oenanthe sinensis. The sequence goes on from JAPMAC010000212.1 coordinate 5,184,762, forward strand.
AGCCTCTTCCCATTCTGCACCAGTAATGTCTTTGATAGGACGTATGTAGTCATCATCTTGCCATACTATTTCATTTTCACTATCATACTTCTCATCATCTTCGTCCTTCTTGACATTTTTAATGGTGATCTTGTTAAAAAATTGATCTAAACCGAAACCGCGCCCATCAGCATCTTCGGGCCAATCAGGGTCATCTTCTTCCACAACAAGTGGGTAATCAGCTAAAAGCTTTTGCATCTTTTTACTTCTCTCGACAGGATCCAGCTCTTCTTCAACATCAGGATTCATATCAATTACTTCTCTAATTTTTCTTCTCCACACCTTTCGTTCTTCTTCATCACTTACAAAAGTATCATCCTCCCCATCACTTGAACTAAATTCTTCCTTTCCTCTGTCTTTTCCATCATCAGACTTTAGTTCTTCAACTACTTTAGAAGCTCTCAACCGACTTCTTTTGGAATAACTAACCTAAATCATGATTCCGTCTAATGAATAACACATTTTAAGATATATAAAAATACAAAATGGAAAAGAAGAAGAAACCAACCAGCAATTCTGACTTCAAAAAGTATGGCAATGACAAGCCAACGGAGTTTCCACTCGAACTATTGAATTTACTGAAGCTCAATTTGTGTCTTGTAACGGGATTATTATGAGAGAACAAAAGTGGAAACTTCATATTAGTTTCTTGTATGTGAGAGAATAAAGGCAGCATCCACATTGTTTGTTGCAGTGCCATTCTACAATAAAATTCAATTACAAATAAGAGTAAGTAGCTAAAACTGAAAAAGTTAGAGCAATATGAAGTCCGCCATGTACAATACGACACATTGAGTTGCATTTTCGAGCAGATATGAAGGTGACGGAAAACTCTAAAACAGAAAGTCACAACAATAAAGCATAGTAGACAAATCCAAACACAAAAAAAAAAAATTAGTGATGCTCCCCGACAACAATAGATTGCCATTGAAGGAGAGTAGGAGACATTGCAGTCAATTTATGCCATCCTATACCAATCCAAAACATGGTACCTAATCAAACCATAAATGTAATATAGCCTTACCGCTCCACCATAGCAAATTTAACATCATTTATCACTTCTAATATCAAAAAAGTCACACTTAAAGCTAGCAGAACAACAACAATAACATAATCAAGCCAAATTGGACATAAATCTTATCATACACACAATTGTTTCCCATTTATTCAAATTTTACACGGGGGAACATCACGATACACCTAAAGATGTTAACTTGATTCCACTTTTTTCAGAACACCATAAAAGACCAACCTTTAGATAGCTGATAAGCATTCAAGATAATGAATTATTCACATTTAAAGATGAAATATGCCCAAAAATCAAGAAAACTAAGGGGTTTCATACAAAACAGATTTGTAGCAACCCCAGAAATGAATTAAAACATAAGTATCATAAAATTCTAAAAGAAATGTAGATAATACATTAAAAGGTGTCAACAGAATCAGTAAAATAATTAAATTTAGAACACCCATTACCTGAAAGTTGGTTTCTTGAAGTTTTATGAGCTCAATCTTCAACTTGTCTTGTAAATATTTGCTGTTTGGTGATAAACGCTAATAATATTCTAAAACCCAGACGAACTCAAACTCAATGTAGATAACACAAGTTTATTACTGTACATATGTGATACTCCGTATGTGGTGAATAATTATTTTAGTTAATTAATATAATTATTTGTAATAAACTTTCAAGTTTCCTTAGTTGGGAAAAGGAAACAAAAAAAAATTTACTTCGTACTCTATTATAAAGGACCAAATATTCAAAGGAAAATAATGTTTTTTTTAATCTTTGTAGAAAAAAAAATTATTTGAGGTCATCAAATGATTCAAATCAATAGTTTGATGCGTAAATGAAAAAGTTTATTATGTTGCGAATTTTAAAATAAATCATATGAGCTGGCTTTTGATATTGTTGTCATTTAATTTATTAAATTATTGACTTAGATCGTCTTGATATTGAAGTTGTTACCAGAACATCTCCCACCAACTCTAAATTTACACTTTGTACACTGTTTTGATATAAAATTCTTCTCTAACTAAATTTTAAAAGTTGTGCATGCTTGTTAGAATATATTTGTCTTTCTCAATATCTTGTTCATTCACGCTAAAAAAAAAAATGTGTATCGGTAAAAAAACATGCTTTCACCAATCGAGTCACGAGTATGTAACATATTCATACCTAAAAATTTTACACAAGGTAGTAGTGATGAAACATATTTATACTATATTATTAAAGTCAAACAATTAAATATTTGGTCGGTCGTCTGTGTTGGTGAGATTGCAAAGCTGTATGGACAGAAGTCGTGATAACTCAACACTAGAAATAATACTACGTCTACACGGAAATCATGAAAAAATGAATATAAGGCAAATACAGTGAATCAAGACATTAGAAGTTTTGAAGTCTACTACAGATCACTGAAAGAAATTCATTAATATGTCCATACCTCAGTGAAGAATAATGTTTAAAGACTTTCAGGGTTTAAGAAGTGTCACCAGGAGATTTCGGTGTACCAATATTGATTGAAGATAGATAGTGTTCGAAGCAAAGAAATCTAGAAGAATTTGAAGATAGTGTAAAAACAAAGGTTAAAGAAGACAACTGCAGTCTTGAAGTTATACTCACTAAAAAATGTTCGTTAATATGTTCAAGCGTCAGTGAAGAACAGATAATGAAATATTCAAGATTGTAGTAGTAGTGAAGACATTGTCTAAGTACCAGAAAACATTATAGTGAAAGTATAGTGTCTATTGATAGTCAATGTAGTGAAAGTATAGTGTCTATTGATAGTCAATGCTCTAAGCAAATGAACAGTTGAAGAAATGTTAACTGATGTTTCAAATGCAAGTGAAGAGAATTCCATTCAGTGTTAGTAGTATGTGAACCAGATCAGTGCACTAGGCGTCAGCACAACCAGAAAAGAATTATCATTGCAGAAGTCAAAGAATCAGTTAGCTGCAAATGAAATCACTAACAGACGAAGAAATAATAACAGGAATCAAATCATATGGTATTTCTAAAGTCAAGTCAAGCCAAGTCAAAGTCAAGCTTTAGTTCAAGTCAATTCAAATGAATTGAGTATGGAAGATTGCCTAAGTACAAAAGTGCATCCAAAACACAAGCTTAAATCACATCCTAGATGCTATGACTCAAAGTGCATCCAAAGCACAAGCTTAAATCGAGGTGCTTAAATCGCATCCTAGAAGCTATGACTCAAATTGCATCCAAAGAACAAACTTAAATTGCATCCAAGGAATAAATCCTAAATCGCATCCAAGGAATAAAGCTTAAATCGCATCCAAGGAGTAAAGCCTAAATCGCATCCAAGGATTTGAATCATAGGCGCATCCAAAGGCATAGACTCAAGGTGCATCCTAGAATCGCATTAAAGCCAAAACTTAGTCACAAATCGCATCCAAGCTTTCCTTTCCTAAAGTCTATAATATATAAACAAGATGACTTGCTCATTTTGAAGAGTTAAGAAATATACAACCACACACATAGATACAGAGAGAGAAACAGAAATCGGAGCAGAAGAGATACAAAGCCATACATATACCTTCTTCACCGGACATTTATAATCTAGCTGGTTCATTATGTTGCAAATATATAGGGCTATTATAAAACACTTTCTATGAGATTGATTTTCTTTTGTACAAACACATAGTCAAACATTATAATAGGAATCAATAATATCTCTTTGTTGTAGCGAAGAACTAATTTGTTCTTCGGAAACCGGTTCATTTAAAACCAGGTGTTGCACCCCTCTGGGTTTATATATGAAAGATATATTCCCTGAACCTTGCCTCGTCAATTTACTTATTGTTACGGATTAAAAACGAGATGTATTTAATACACAATTACTACTAGGGTTTGAGATAGCTTCGAGCTTCTATGGTTGTACTAACGTTTCGTGACTAATTCAGGTCCTCGTTAACTGCCTACGTATCTCAATGGGTGTGAGAATCAAGCCAATAAAACGTAGTTCTAATGTTGAGGGGTTAGGCCCTTTATATAGGCGTGCGAGGGCCTTGGAATTAGATTAGAATTAGGAAACTTGGTGGCCAAGTCTCCTAGCGACAAGGTTGTTTGAAACCTTTTAGGAATGAGAGTCCTCGTTGGACTCTTCCCACGTTTGGGTTTCTAGATCCTTCTAGGATGAGGGCCTTCAACAGGCTTCTTGGGCCTTTACTGGGCCTTTATTAATTAATTACGAAATTAATTAATAACAAAGGGTTAATGGGCCTATGGCTTCAACAGAGCTTGTGGGCTGGACTTGCAAATCCAGTTGATCCTAAGATTTATTTTCCTAGTTCGTTTCAAGGGCCAAGCCTTTGGACCATATCAGGTCTATTAAATGAAATAATAAATGCTATATTTATTATTTCCCCATGTCTATTTTTACCCATATCATTTTCCCCCCAACTTTTAGGAAAACTTAGTGAGTTTTCGTAAAAGTTTCACAAAGGGTCTTAAGTGCCTCATCGGGCTTTTGACTTATGTCAATCAATCTTATTTCGTCTTTTGGGCTCAGGACTTTTATTATTAACTCTTTTAAAGAATTAATATTATATAAGTTGGTCCTCCAAGAACTTTATTTGTAAAAAATAAGAATTTTTTGAAACCCTGACTAATTCGACATGGAATGATGTCGAATTAAGGCTCATTTTCCATTCCAGGTCGATTCTAGAATCGTGGTCGAAGTGGCCTTAATGGCTTGCTTTCTTTCGACATGGATCGAGGTCAAAAATATCCTCAAATATACCCCCAGGTCAATTTGGGGGATCGAGGTCGAATTCAACTTCGATTGAGGTCGAACATAACCTCAAATACACCCCTAGGTCGATTTAGGGGATCGAGGTCGAATTTGACTTCGATTGAGGTCGAACATAACCTCAAATACACCCTAGGTCGATTTGGGGAATCGAGGTCGAACTCAACTTCGATCTAGGTCGAACATAAGGGCAAAACTACCTTGAGGTCGATTGTGTGACTGAGGTTGAATTCGACCTCAATTGAGGTCGAATTAACCCTCAAAACTACTTGAAGTCGAAACATTATATTGAGGTAGATTTCGACCCTGATTGAGGTCGAAGTAGGCCTTCAAGGCTCTTTGATGTCGAGACAAGGAATGAGGTCGATTTCAACCTTGATTGAGGTCGAACAAGGCCTCAATGGCTCCTTGGTGTTGAAAACTCACACTAAGATCTATTTCGACCTCGATTGAGGTCGAACTAAGACTCTATTTTCCATTGTAGTCGAATGGTTGTTCGAGATCGATATTCGACCTCATTCGAAGTTGAATGAGACTTTGAGGTCGAATATGCCTTCTAGGCTTGGGCTTCGAATTCGACCTCGATTGAGATCGAACTATGCCTTAATTTTTCACTGAGTTCGATTGAGAATCGAGGTCGATTATCGACCTGGAATGAGGTCAATTTTACTTCTAAATATCCTCTCACTTCAATTTTAAAATGAAGTCGATTCCCCTTTTGGCTCTGCTTTATTTCGACCTCGATTGAGGTCGAGTTATTACTTTAATATATGCTCAAGTCGATTAGTATTTGAGGTCGATTATCGACTTAAAACGAGGCCTAATTATTCCTCAAATTTACCTTGAGATCGATTTGAGATTGAGGTTAGATATCGATCTCATTCAGAGTCTATCTTGACTTTTAAAGTTGGACAGGCCTTCTAGGCTATATCTTTGTTTTCGACCATGATTGAGGTCGAGCTATGCCTCAAAAGTACATCCAAGTCAATTTTTTTCATTTTTCAATATTTGTTGATTTTTGGCTTGGTTTGAGGTCGATCAATACTTAGTTTTCCCTTCCATGTCGAAATTGTTTGGGTTTCATGGCTTGATGTTTTTAGACGGATATTGAGGTTGAATTGATCCTCAAATGCCCACCTAGGTTGAAAATTGTTGCCCCCTTAAAGGTTCGAGTAAGTTGAGCCCCATAGGCTTTGGGCCCTTGATAATATGGGCCCTTACTAGGCCTTCTATTGAAGAGTAACTGGTTTCTCTAAATAATGGGCCTTCAAGGTTTTTGAATTATGGGCCTCCAAGGTTTTTACGAACTTTTCACCTTTATTGGGCCTTGGGCTTTTCAGATTCTAGGCCTTCGATGCCCTTGCTATTGGTTGGTGGGCCTTCATGGCTTATAGGTCATGGGTTTAACAGGCCCAACTTCTAGATCCTTCTTCTGAGTTCTAGAAAACTCTATTTTTTATGGGCCTTCGTTTATTGGCCTTGTCATATGAGCCCCTTCACCAGTTGTACCGGTTGATTTACCCTTCAACGGTCATGTGACCTAGAAAAACCAGTAAAAAGTAGAATTTGAATGGGTGGATGACCAGCTAGAGGGTTATATATGAGTGGCGTGAGGGACTTCACTTCCCACACTTCTCATTTCTCACTTCTCACTACACACAAACATTTGAGCTCTCAAGCCTTCAAGCAAATCCATCTTCTAATACTCTCGAGGCCTCAGCAACAAATAAGTGTTCAGTAGATTTCAGACTAAAGACAGTGCAATGATTTAAGTATAGATGTCAAAGCGTTTCAGTGATCAGAAGCAATGAATCAGTCCAAAGTAAATCAGCTGAAACATAACAGAAGTCAAGGGAATTCAATTCAGTGTTAGTCATTTGTGAACCAGACCAGTGGACTAAGCGTCAGCACAACAAGAAAAGAATTGTCTTGATTAATCATAAGAAAATCAGTTGATCAAGCCAGAAGAGTGAAAACCAAGTAGTAATTACTTCAAGAATTCAAGAAATATCTTAAGGCAAGTAATACTAAATTTGGTGGTGTATTCACAGGTGAAACATTGTGTCAAGCGCAACAAACTTCACTTAGGTTCAACAAATCAAGTTGAAAGCTCAAAGAAGACCAAGTGAAGTGATTGTGGCACCTGCACAAGGAAATGGGAGTGCAGGCGCAACAAATCAATATAGGCGTAACATAAATTAGTTAAGGTGCAACAAACTTGATTGGCAGGTTTAGTGGCGCCTATACACTTCAACAAGTGTCCAAGCGCAACAAAGGAGAACAAGGCGCAACAAACCTTGATTAAAATCACAACTCAAGTGAAATGAAGGTTTGTGGCGCCTACACACTACAACCAGTGTGCAGGCGCAACAAAAGGCGCAACTAACTCGTTAGAGACGCAACAAACTTCTAGATGCGCAACATACATTTCTAGTGGCGCATACACTCCACCAACACTCTATAAGGCGCAATAAAGGACTTGATAAATTGTTGGAAATCATTTTTCAAAAAGTCTACAAATTATATATGGGTGAAAATCAATATGGACAGTAAGGAATTCATTCATCTTCAGCAAAAGAGATACAGACGGGAGCATCATTAAAAGCTTAACATTTATATCACCCAACTATATTTCTATTGAAACATTGATTGAACCCATTGAAGCTAATCATTTGATTAGAAGTGTAGCACCTCAGGGATTTAATAATACATTATTATTTCCCCGAATCTTTGTGTTTCATTAACTGCCATTTTAATATCTAAAGAACATAAACACTTAATCCACAATATAACGAAAAATCTACCACATCATATTCAACCCCCCCATTCTCTGATGATTTTGGACCTAACAATTGGTATCAGAACTTGTTGATTGAAGTTACAAATCAAAATCGAAAAATAGTTTTTCGAAAAAGTACATTTTTAGATCTAGAAAAATTTATATTGAAATTTCTTTATTATTAAAGAAAATTCAATTTCGAATTTTTCAAAGATTTTAAGTTCACTAATTTTAAGAAGACTATCAATCATCAAGAATTCGAATTAAAATTTTATTTATCAAAATTTAATTTATATTCGAATTGATTTTAATTTTTAAGAAATTAATTATTTCTTGAGATTTAAAATTCTTCACAACCATGAGTACCCAAAAACTTAGTAGCATCAAAATCTCAGCCTTTGATAAAAATGAATACATTTTATGCAAGAAGAAGATGTCCACTTTCATTAAATCAGCTAATTCTCAATACATGTGAATTTTGGACAATGGACCCTATGTACCTCAGAAGTTGACACTAGAAACAGTCTCAAATGACAGCGAATGGATTCCTCAAGGATTTACCCCAAAGGAGCCTTCAGAGTACACTGACACTGACAAAGATCGAGTTGCATGGGATAATCATCTTTAATGTATCATAATGGATTCACTGGACACTACAATGCCTAATCAAGTGATTAATTGCACCAGTGCCAAACAAATGTGGGATACGATTGATCTGCTAATGGAAGGTACATCAGAAGTGAAGGAGAACATGCTGTATATTCTTACATCCCAGTATGAAGCGTTCAAGTCACTACCAGGAGAAAGTATCACTCAAGTCTTTGAGAGATACAACAAATTATTGAATGACTTCTCACTGCATGGGAAAGCCTATTCACGTAGGGAGATCAACAGGAAATTCATGTTGACACTGCCAGCACACCTGGAACACAAAATATCTGCCATCAGAGAGAGGAGTGACATAAATGACATGTCCATTGAAATTCTATATGGGAAGCTCAAGACTCATGAAATGGAGCAAGAGCAGAGACAAATCATTTATGGGTCAGGTACAGTGGATAGTAAGAATACAACACTGTTAAAGACTACAACACTTGTAGCCAAGGATTTTGTTGTTACAGAGACCAGCACAGTAAAGTCTGTTGTTGAGATAGAAGAGATTCTAGAAGCTGAAATTTCAGAGAATGCTCAAGCAGGTGATGAAGATATAATTGCATTATGAGTCAGAAAATCATTGTCTTCTATCTGATAAAGATATTTTGCAAAACTTTTTTCAAAATGTACAGTGCAAAGGTTTAATGGAAAAGAATCATTTTATCGAGATATAATTTGGTAAGAGAGTTGAATTTCTTCTTTGGTGTAAAGTCACGCATTTTAGTATGGGAAGTTTGTCTTATAAGAAATTCATAAGTGATAGAAACTTTCTTCTTTGATACACTTTCTCGTGTTTTATTATGGGATATGTATCTAAAAGAAAATTTCGTATCATGCTCTTAAATAATAAATCTTTAGTTCCGACAAAACTCTTTTGCTGAAAATCACTTTAATGTAATCTATTACCATTCCTTATTATATTTTTCCTTCGCATTGGGATAACAAATATATTTTGGAATGTTATGGTGATTATATTTTTATCTTATTGATTCTATCCGTTTAGCCCCCAGTGGCTTTAGAAGCTGGCCAAGAGGTTGAAAACTCATCAATCTCTTACCCAGGCCATAGTAGCAAACACTTATTCATTCACTTCCATATATTAACCCTTGGAGATATAAGAAAAATGTGTAAGCTAGAGGTTGATAAGGGAGAAACTGCACTTGATGCAGCAAATAAGGATGAAGTCGGAAGTCCACCCACAACTCTACCTCCAGAGAAGAAAAATAGTATATAACTGAGGTAACTGTAAGCTCATCTGCATCTTTTCAAAAGGATGCAGAGCTGAAAAGGCAATTAAACTGTCTCTAGAATCATTTTCTCAGCAGGGTGAGTCCATTGAAATTCGTTCGTCAGCCAGAGCGTCTTGTAATGAGTCAAGCACACCACCGGCACTCACACTAATGGTAAGCCTAAATAGTTAAATTCTAGGAACACATTGTAAGTGTTAGGAATTATGAGTTTTGATGATAACAAATTACTTAGAATTTCAATAGGGGCTCAAAATTATTTTGTAACTGATCAATGGATATGACTTATAAATATCCATTGACTAGGAAACCAGTTATCAGTTGAAACTTGTTTGTCAACTGATAAACTGGATTGTAGCATTGATTTATGTTTCACTATCAATTGATTGTATTACCTCGATGGATGCAATGATGTAGTCAACTGATGTTATTGACTTCAATTTCTAGCTTCTCAACAGATGTGAAGAATGGCTGATCAATTGTAAATATTCTAAGTCAGAATTCTCACAAGTGAAGTGATCAACTGATGTTGAAGTCGATGGATGAAGACACTACTCAACGGATGAAAGCTATCAACTGATACAAGTCATCAATGGATAATTACAGTCAACGGATAAAGAACCATCAATGGATAAGGAGTCGATGGATAACTCAATTATCCATCGACACATCAACTGATCAATAGATATCCTATCCATCGATGGATAAGCAAATGTGAATCAACTGATAAGCTTAACAGCATTTATCAGTTGATTAAAGTTTCCCTATTTAGCTAAAAGCCAGATATTACGGGAACAGTGCAGAAACTGAATCATTGGAAGACAGTCCTGTCAGGACTGTGAAGACTTTCTAGGCAACACAGCATCCAAGGAATATCTTAAGACAAAAGACACTTCCAGAGCTAGTTAGTTCTACAAGGAAAGCTGTGAAAAGGAGCTAGTTTCTATTTTGATGTAAACAGTATAAATTGTAATATTATATTGTTATCAGTCGATAGAGAACTAGAGAAGTAGTTTTTGTTTATATAAAGAAGCAAAAACACAGTAGCAAAGTAAGAAGTTTTAAGAAGAACTCAAGAAAAGCAAAGTAGAAAATCAGGCAGAACTTGTAATGCTTTTCTAAGTTCTACATTCAACTTTGTACGCAGCTTAGTATTTTTACTAAGATCAATTGAAAGCAAAAACTCACTAGTGGAAAAACAATCCACTAGTAATTTTTAATCTTGTTGTTTCTGTTTTCAACACTTTAGTTATCCAGTTCTTAGTTACATCAATCTTAATTAAACACTCTCTTTGTACAAACTTATTTCCGCAAGAAGTTGAAGACAATTCTTAAGTTTGTATTCAACCCCCCCTTCTCCAAACTTAGTGTACTTAAGGGCGAATAACAATTGGTATCAGAGCAAACTTTCAACAAACAGAAAGTCAAGATCTAAAAGTACATCAAGAATGGGTCAAAGAGAAACAGGAGTTAAGATTCCAGTTCTAGAGAAAGATGAATATTTTCCTTGGAAAGTAAAAATGCACTTGCATCTGCTATCTATTGATCCTTCCTATGTTCATTGCATAGAGAAAGGTCCACATGTGCCTATGAAAATAGTTACAAGTGTAAATGCAGACGGTACTCAAGCACCAGACAAACTCATTCCTAAATCTGTGAGTGAGTATACAGATGAAGATGAAAAGGAAGTACACAAGGACAAAAAGGCCATGAATATCTTGTTTAATGGTCTTGACAAGGACATGTTTGACAATGTCATCAGTTGTACAACCTCCAAAGAAGTCTGGGACACTCTTCAAACCCTCTGTGAAGGTACTGAGCAAGTAAGAAAGAACAAGATGCAACTCTTGATTCAAAAGTATGAGGCCTTTCACTTCAAGGGTGGTGAAACAATAAATGATACATATAGTAGGTTTCAAAAGCTGTTGAATGAGCTTAAACTATATGGAAGAGTTTATGTTGTTGAGGACACCAACCTCAAATTCTTGAGGTCCCTACCCAAAGAATGGAAACCAATGACTGTCTCTATAAGGCAATCTCCTGACTTTAAGGATTATACCTTGGACAAGCTGTATGGCATCTTGAAAACCTATGAGTTGGAGCTACAGCAAGATGAGGAAATTGAGAAAAGTCAGAAGAAAGAAAAGTCCATTGCTTTGGTGGTCAAGGAAAAGCAAGTTGCAGAAATAGATGAAGATGCTGATTTCAAAGAAGGGAAGAAAGAAGGTCATGGCAATGGTGCAAATTGTTTTAGATATGATGAATCTTCTACTGGTAAAGGAAAAGAACTTTGTGACAGTGATGAGTCACTCATCAAAGATGAAATGGATGAAATAGATGAGCATTTAGCTTTTCTATCAAGAAAATTTTCTAAACTCAAGTTCAAAAGGAATCCAATGCAAAGGCCTGGATCACAGTTCAGGAGAGACACTCAACAAGGCAAAAATCTTGTTGACAGAACTCAATTCAGATGCTTTAACTGTGGATTGGCTGGTCACTTTTCAAGTGAATGCAGAAAGCCCAAAGTTGAAAAGAGGTCAAAGTCTAGTGATGGTATTGACTATAAGAAGAAGTACTTTGACTTGCTCAAACAAAGAGAGAAGGCTTTTGTGACAGAAGAAAAGGACTGGGCTGCTGAGGAGGATTCTGAAGAAGAAGAAGAACACATCAATCTTGCACTAATGGCCAATCAAGATGACCAGGAAGCTAGTTCATCTAGCAATCAGGTAATTTCTACAAATCTATCTGAGTTGTCCAAAGATGAATGCAATATTACTATTAATGAAATGTCTAATGAATTGTATAATTTGCATGTCACTCTTAAGTCTTTGAACAAAGAGAACACTAGGCTCAAATTAACATTAGAAACTCTCACTGAAAGAAACAATTTCTTAGAGAGTGAGCTAGTGCAATTGGACAGACTCAAGATGGAAAACAAAGATGCTAGAAATGAACTAGTTGACAGTAAAAAGGAAATAGAGAAGTTAAAAGAAAAATTAGAGGATGAACTAAGAACCATTGACAAGTGGAACAGGTCAAGTAAAGCCAGTAAGAAGATGAATGACATTCATGGAACAAACTCTTTCACCATGTTGTCTGAAACTCTTGAGAAAATAGCCATTGATGAAGATCAATCTTTAGAAAAGAAGCAATCGATTGATAACTCTGAATCAACTGATAAGAATTATCCATCGATTGATAATGCTATTTCAACGGATAATTATCCATCGATTGAGAAGTCATCAATTGCTAAGAAATGTGATATTAAAACTAAGTTAAACAGACCTATTAAATTTGTCAAAGAAAGTAGCTCCTCTGAAGCTCAAATCAAAGTTGAAAAGGCTAATATAGGATTCTTATCTAAAAATCAGTTGAAAGAGAAATTGGAAAAGATAGAACCTAATATTCAGCCAAATGAAAAGAAGAAGAAAAATAGAAATGGTAAAGTAGGCATAAACAAGCACAACAACTACACACCTGACAAATATGCTCCTAGGAAAGTATGTGCTAAGTGTGGTAGTAAAAATCATTTATTTGTGCAATGTAAACTCACCATGCCTACAGCAACAAATGTACCTGCTATACCCAACATGCATACCAGTTCTGTTTTTCCCCATTTAGTTGATTCTCATGCTATTCATGCTCAGTATGCATCAATGCCTTATATGTTTAATCCATATCTTGCATTTGCCAATATGAATATGCCTGCTATGCCATGGAATATGCTTAACAATCTTCATGCACCAAATTTTTTCAACTCTGCAAGCATAAGCATTCCAAATATTAGCACTGAGAATTCTGAGGTAGGAAGACCAACTCCTAAGGTTGAAGTGGAAGTAAAACCACCCAAACCAAAGGTACAAAAATTGGAAACCAAGCCAAAGATAACAACTAATAAGAAAGGACCCAAGGCAACTTGGGTACCAAAATTAACTTGATTTGTTTTGACTGTGTGCAGGGAAAAAGAAGAAATCTTTGGTATTTGGACAGTGGGTGTTCAAGACACATGACTGGAGATAAATCCCTGCTCACAAAGTTTGAGGAGAAAGCTGGCCCTGGAGTAACTTTTGGAGATGACAGCAAAGGGCACACCATGGGATATGGCTTGATTTCGAAAGAGAATGTCATCATTGAACCTGTTGCATTAGTTGATGGCTTAAGACATAACTTGTTAAGCATAAGTCAACTATGTGACAATGGAAATAAAGTCTGTTTCACAACAGAAGCATGCATAATTTCCAACAAGGTAGATGGAAGCCTGGTCATGACTGGGAATAGAAAAGGGAATGTGTACATAGCTGACTTCAACTCAACAAATGCAGAATCAATGACTTGTCTTCTCTCTAAGGCAAGTACAAATGAAAGTTGGCTATGGCATAAGAAATTAGCTCACTTGAATTTCAAAGCCATGAATCTCTTGGTTAAGAAAAATCAAGTGAGAGGCTTACCACAAATGGAATTTGTCAAGGATGGACTTTGTGATGCTTGTCAGAAAGGAAAACAGAGGAAGGCATCATTTAAGTCGAAATTGGAATCTTCAATTGAAAAGCCACTTGAGTTATTACATATGGATTTGTTTGGTCCTGTAAATATCATGTCTATTGCAAAGAAGAAGTATGCTCTAGTCATTGTGGATGATTTTTCAAGATTCTCATGGACTTATTTTCTACATTCAAAGGATGAAGCTAGTCATCTCATCATCAAGCACATAAGAGAAAATGAAAAAAATCTTGAATTGGATGTAAAGAAGATAAGGAGTGACAATGGAACAGAATTCAAAAATTCCACAATAAAAGAGTTCTGTGAATCAAAAGGAATCATACACACATTCTCTGCACCCAGAACACCTCAACAAAATGGGGTAGTTGAAAGGAAAAATAGGACATTGATTGAAGCTCCTAGAACCATGTTGGAAGATGCCAAACTTCCAACATACTTCTGGGCTGAGGCCATAAACACAGCATGTTTTACTCAAAACATCTCCCGAGTAAATAAAGCTCAAGGGAAGACTCCTTATCAATTGATCAAGAAAGACAAAAAGCCAAAGGTGGGATTTCTTCATGTCTTTGGCTGCAAGTGCTATGTACTAAGAAATCAAGGTGAAAATCTAGGAAAATTTGAAGCCAAGGCTGATGAAGCTATATTTGTTGGGTATGCACTATCAGGCGTAGCCTATAGAATCTACAATCTCAGACTACACATTATTATGGAATCTGTACATGTAGTATTTGATGATAAAAAGATTCAAGGCTTGTTTGATGAAGGAAATCATGACACACTGCATTTTGAGAATGAATCAAATGATGTAAATGATGATGAAGAGGCAGAAATTATAAAACCTCAAGTGTTCAGAAACCCAATATCAGTTGATGTTATTGCATCAATGGATAATTTATTAGTTGACATACATCCATCAACTGATAATGCATCAACTGATAACTCCTCAACGGATAATCAACAATCTACATCTAGGGTATCCACTTCAGGGGGAGGGTTTCAGAATCAATCTACAAATTCAGATCACTTTGAGTTCAATACAAATGATAATGAAGCTTCATCATCAAGGCAAAATTTGTATCCTCAAAGAAAATGGACAAGAAGCCATCCATTTGAACTACTTATTGGAAATGCAGAAGATGGTGTCAAGACAAGAAGTGTTACTCAAAATGAGTGTCTGTATAGCAGTTTTCTGTCTCAAGAAGAACCCAAAAGAATTGAAGAGGCTCTCATGGATCCTGATTGGGTTTTGGCTATGCAAGAAGAACTGAATCAGTTTGAAAGAAATAAGGTATGGAAGCTGGTGCCCAGACCAAAAGATAGATCAGTAATTGGTACAAAATGGGTATTCAGAAACAAAATGGATGAAACTGGTATTGTGACTAGGAACAAAGCAAGGCTTGTAGCAAAGGGTTATTCACAAGAAGAAGGAATTGATTTTGATGAAACTTTTGCACCAGTTGCAAGGTTAGAAGCAATTAGAATCTTTCTGGCCTATGATGCACATGCTAATTTCAAAGTCTACCAGATGGATGTGAAAAATGCATTTTTGAATGGAGTACTAGAAGAGGAAGTCTATGTGGAACAACCTCCTGGCTTTGAAGATCCAAAATTTCCTAACTTTGTCTACTTTTTACTCAAAGCACTTTATGGCTTGAAGCAAGCACCAAGAGCCTGGTATGACACTTTATCTCAGTTTCTCATTGAGAATCATTTCACAAGAGGTACTGTTGATAAAACTCTATTCAGTAGAAATGTTAATGGCTCTATCATTCTTGTACAAATTTATGTGGATGACATTATTTTTGGATCAACAAATGAGAAACTTTGCAAGAAGTTTGCCAAACTAATGCAGAGTAAATATGAAATGAGCATGATGGGAGAGCTTACCTACTTTCTTGGGTTACAAGTCAAACAGGTTAAGGATGGTATTTTTATAAATCAAACAAAGTACATTCATGATTTGTTAAAGAAATTTGAGTTAAGTGAATGTTCTTCTGCAAAAACTCCCATGGCCACTGCCACTAAACTTGAATTAAATACCAAAGAAGCTAAGGTGGATATTTCAAGTTATAGAGGCATGGTAGGCTCACTTTTATATTTAACTGCTAGTAGGCCAGATATAATGTTCTCTACATGCTTATGTGCTAGATTTCAGGCTGATCCTAGAGAATCTCATTTAGTAGCTATTAAAAGAATTTTCAGATATCTTAAGGGTACATCAAATTTAGGTATTTGGTATCCTAGAGATTCTGGTTTTAATCTAATAGGCTACTCAGATGCAGATTATGCAGGTTGCAAAATAGACAGGAAAAGTACTACAGGCACCTGTCAATTTCTGGGAAACAAATTTGTGTCATGGTTTAGCAAAAAGCAACACTCAGTATCAACTTCAACTGCAGAAGCTGAGTACATTGCTGCTGGAAGTTGCTGTGCACAAATTTTATGGATGAGGAATCAACTATTTGACTATGGGTTCAACTTGAACAAAATTCCCATCTTCTGTGACAATACAAGTGCCATTGCAATAACAGAAAATCCTGTGCAACATTCCAGAACCAAACACATTGACATAAGGTATCATTTCATTAGGGAACATGTAATGAATGGTACAGTTGAATTACATTTTGTCCCTAGTGAACAACAACTTGCAGACATATTTACCAAACCTCTAGATGAATCTACTTTTAATAGATTAGTCTGTGAGTCAGGTATGCTTAATTATGCTCATGCTTAAAATGTCTGTCAAGTTTTGTAGCCATTGTTCACAATTATCGATGGATATTTATCTATCGACAGATAATTACCTAAGTAATTGTTTATCGACGGATAAATCCCTTCTTATTTGATCAACAGAGAAATGTTATTCCTATTTATCTATCGACAGTTAATTATCTTGATAGTTAGTGATCGATCGATAAATGATTAATTCTCTATTTTTATCCGTCGATAGTAATAGAATTTCTACAGTTTTATTCATCCGTTGATCAGATTATAGCCGTTGGAGAATTACCATCAAGGGTAATAAATTACAGTCTTTTATACATCAACGGTTATCTGCCTAATTAAAAAGTCCTTTCAAGTCTTTTTAATACTAGAAAATATAAATAGCAGTTACAATTAAAAATTCATTCTTACCTGCTATTTTTTTTCTAAACTATTCATCTCTGTCTCTCTCTCTCAAGCTAATTTTATCTAATTCTCACAAGCTCTCACAAATTCTTTCAAGTTCACTTTAATTTCTTGAATATCAACTGAAAGAATGGCACCACAAAAAAAGATCGTCTCTTCCACTGGGTTCACCTATGAACAGAACAACTTCACGGCATGTTTAACGGTGAATGATGCTCCTGTGGACTTTCATCCATTGATGCGATTCCTAGGAGATTGCAAAGTTTCCAAAGCTCTCAGCGAAGCACCAACAATCGTGTGTTCCTTTGTTGAAGAACTATGGACCTCTGCAGAGATTTCACCAGATGGGAAGGTAATTTCTTATTCTTGCAAAGGTAATACCTATACAATTACTAGTACTTCATTATCTGAATGTTTAGGGTTGCCTGCAAATAATTGTGACAAGCCCCCAACTGAAGAAGAAATTAGGGACATGTTAGAATCCGTTAATTATGCAAATGCTGAAACTGGATTAGGAGAAGTTGTTAGGAAGAATCTTAGGAAAGAATGGAGTTATTTCTTTGATGCCATAATTAAAGTATTTTCTGGAAAAATAAGTAATTTTGATGCAATTACAATCAGTATGCAAGAAATTGCTTATTCTGTCCTATTTGATAAATATTTTAATTTTGGCACATTACTCCTAAATGAATTAACTGCCAAGTTAGGACTCAAGTCATCTAGGAAACATAATATCTACTTTGCAAGATTTTTCATGATGATTATTAATGCCTCTGTTGGAGAGTATGAAATAAGTGCAGATATGGAGTCCTTGGAGCCATGGATGCAAAACAAGAGGGTCTTCAAGGATCTTGTGAGAATCAACTTACACCCTAAGTTGTGCCTCATTTATCCTCCTCTTGTGCAGGTATATCTTCAAAATCTCAATCTTTTACATTCTTCTTCAAAATCTCAAATTTCTTTGCCTTCTGCAACAATGGAGGGAGATGGAAATGCCCCCATTCCTCTTACCCAAGTTGCACAACCTTCAAAACACAAGTCTAATCAAACCACCTCAGTAGTTTCTCAAAAGACTACTGTTGTAAGATCTAAGAAAAGAAAAACCACTGAGGGGAGAGTGAAGGTGGTTGATAAGGGTGAGGGAACTGGCCAACATCAAGAAAGCCAGAAGGATAAGGTGAGTGAGATTGAGAGGAACCAGCCTGCCACCAGTCCAATCTCCCAACAGATTGAGGCTGTAGTAAAGGACTTGAACACATCCCTAGTTGCATCTTCTCAAAAAGATGTAACTATTGAAAAGAGGTCTCAACCAGGACCATCAGATGGGGGTAAGGGTCACCGAATAATACAGCCATACAAAAGAAGAAAGAAGGTTACAAATACTGCACAGGGCATACACACACTTGCAAAGCCAAATGAAAATTTGGTGGAGCCTTCAGTTTCTTCTTTTGATGTGTCTCAGAATCTTCCTGAGGCACAGCCCCATTCTTTATCTGAATCTTCTCCTCAATCTCCCTCAAAAACTATTTCTTCAGAAACAGTGTTGATTGACAACTTCATTGTTTCAAATTCACCCTCTTTGCAACTCAGGGTGGAGCCAACACTCTCACCTGCATCACCAAATAAGGTTAACACCTTGGTTGATCAGGCAAATACTGTTATTTCTCTCCAGTCAATTGATATTATGCAATCAACTGATAACTTCCAACATCCATTGACTAGTTCACCTTCATCGATGGATATCCTTACATCCATCGACGCGCTCCCATCAACGGATATTCATCCATCGATGGATACTTCTTATCCATCGATTGATCCCTTAATGACAATTCATGAATCATCTATTGAAACACTTCAGGTGGCCAATACTCTATTAGGATTGAGTGGAGTGGGTGAGGTGTGTGAGAGGCAAGGTTTGCATACCTTGGCAAAAGGAGAGTGTGTGAATGAGGGGCCCTCAAATTCTTCTGAGGTGGCAAAAGGAGAGGGTGTGAGAAAAGAGAGTCCCACCTTAGCAGGTGATGAAAAAGGAGAGGAAAGTAAGGGAGAGGTGAGAATCCAGGATGAGATCCTGATGCAAGAAAAAAGAGAAGAGAGTGAGAGAGAAAAGAATAGAGAGAAACCAATTTCACCATCTCATGAAGCATCAACTTCTAAAACTGAGCAGTTTGAAGCAGGACTCACCCAGGAGTTGGGGCTGGAGTCAGGGGGAGCTGTAGACTATGAAGTCCCTGCAGGAGGTGCAGAAGTCAACATGGAGGTGGAGGATGAAATTGATGTAAATCTTGATGCTTCAACATTTCAACATGAAGATCCTCATTATCAAGAACTAGCAGCAGCATCTAATCAAATAGCTGAGCAAATGCTGGGTTTAGTGCAGACAGAAGAGCAATTCAGGAGTGGGAAAGAGTTTTTGGCCAGTCAACCTGATGATATATCCCACATGAATCCTGAAGATTTTGATGATAATTCTGATGATGAACTTCTAGATCCACAAGTGGCTAGTGATGAAACTAATTTGGCTGAAACAGAAAGGGCCATCATTTCTCTTTACAGAAGGTCCATGGCTGAAGTAGATGTAGTGGATCCCCTGCACAGGAGAATTCTGAACTTTTACAGGGATAATTTGAAGATCCAGAAAATGCATGTCACAAGCTCCAAGTATGAATTGAAGAAAATAAGAGAAGACATTGATAGCTCAAGGATGCATTTTGACACCACCATTGACTCCAGACTCAGCCTCACAATGCTGACTAGAATCAAGCAAAGGTTGGACACTGAGTTTTCAGCAAAGGACAAGGTAATGGAATTGGAGAAAAGAGTAACCTCCATGGAACTTAACATGCAGCAAATTTTGAAGAATCAAGTCACTCAAATCAATCTTCTGGGTAAACTCTTAGAGACTTCCATACTCTCTAAATCAGTAGCACAAGTGCCAGTTGCTGATAACAAAAAGGGGGAGAAGCAAGAAGCTGATGCATTGGAGAAAGCAAGTGGTACTAAAGTTGTGGTAAAGACTACAGATCCCAAGAAGGAGTTGGCTCAAGACATAGTAAGGAAATTTGATGCAATTGCTGCAAGTGCTAGCAAATTCAAGGAAACAAGTTCCAGTAGCTCACAACCTGGTGACAGGAAAGGAAAGGGAAAACTAATTGAAGATGATAAAAAGAAAGTTGTCACAGGTGGAGGGGAAAGTGAAAAATTGTTGAGCAAAGCCATAGTAGTTGGCATAAGAGAAAAGAAGCAACAAGAAAGAAGACAAGAAGAATTAGCCATTCAATTGCAAAGGGAATATGATGAAGAGGATAGGCTAATAAGAGAAGCCAGAAGAAAAGAAGGTGAAAGGAGGCCAAGGATGAAGCAAAGAGCAAACAAGCCCAAAGATGCACCAAAATCATCTGGAGATAAAAGACCATTAGCTGATGAAGACAAAGAAGACAAGGAGAAGAAGCCAAAACAAGTCAAGACTGAAGGTCAAGCTTCTGGGAGTAATCAAGCCAAAGAAATAGAGGTGTTCAAACACAAATCTGAAAACTTTGTGCCAATTAAAGCTGAGGGAATGATTGCAGCAAAAGGGCAAAGGAAGAAAGATGTTGATCTTCTTCACATTGAGTATGAAGATGGATCACACTTAACCTTCACATTCAACCAAGTATTGGATCAAGGATATGGCATCTTGAGGAAAATCTACATTATGCTCAACAGGAAGTATTATCTAACTGAAGAGCTAGGAAAGGCCATCCTTGAAAGAATGAAGAAGATAAGGGAGGCACCTGTTCAAGAAGAAAGGGATGACAGAATAAAGATCTGGAATCCTGAAGGAAGAAAAGTGCTTCATGAGCCCTTCTACTTGATGATATATAAGGACAGGGAAGGCAGAGAAAAATGCATTGATATTTGTCAAGAAATAGACAAACTGCCAAATCTGGAATTAAATCATCTCGCAAGTCAATTGGACTACAGGATTGAAGATGAGAAGATATTGAAGGGAACCCTCTACAGAAAGATGAAGGAGAATGAAGACAAGATGAATGAGTCAAGGGGAAGAAGGAGAAGATAGGAGATTCAACCTCAATCATCAAAATTATCAGAATGCATCCTTGTCTGGTATCTGATTACTCTGTCTCAAACTTTACTTATCAATATTGTAATTCTTGCTAAGAATGAAAATGTTCAGGAGTTTTGTTATAATCAACAGAAAATTTATGCATATTTTAAATATTCATAAATAGGGGGAGATTGTTAGGAATTATGAGTTTTGATGATAACAAATTACTTAGAATTTCAATAGGGGCTCAAAATTATTTTGTAACTGATCAATGGATATGACTTATAAATATCCATTGACTAGGAAACCAGTTATCAGTTGAAACTTGTTTGTCAACTGATAAACTGGATTGTAGCATTGATTTATGTTTCACTATCAATTGATTGTATTACCTCGATGGATGCAATGATGTAGTCAACTGATGTTATTGACTTCAATTTCTAGCTTCTCAACAGATGTGAAGAATGGCTGATCAATTGTAAATATTCTAAGTCAGAATTCTCACAAGTGAAGTGATCAACTGATGTTGAAGTCGATGGATGAAGACACTACTCAACGGATGAAAGCTATCAACTGATACAAGTCATCAATGGATAATTACAGTCAACGGATAAAGAACCATCAATGGATAAGGAGTCGATGGATAACTCAATTATCCATCGACACATCAACTGATCAACAGATATCCTATCCATCGATGGATAAGCAAAGGTGAATAAACTGATAAGCTTAACAGCATTTATCAGTTGATTAAAGTTTCCCTATTTAGCTAAAAGCCAGATATTACGGGAACAGTGCAGAAACTGAATCATTGGAAGACAGTCCTGTCAGGACTGTGAAGACTTTCTAGGCAACACAGCATCCAAGGAATATCTTAAGACAAAAGACACTTCCAGAGCTAGTTAGTTCTACAAGGAAAGCTGTGAAAAGGAGCTAGTTTCTATTTTTATGTAAACAGTATAAATTGTAATATTATATTGTTATCAGTCGATAGAGAACTAGAGAAGTAGTTTTTGTTTATATAAAGAAGCAAAAACACAGTAGCAAAGTAAGAAGTTTTAAGAAGAACTCAAGAAAAGCAAAGTAGAAAATCAGGCAGAACTTGTAATGCTTTTCTAAGTTCTACATTCAACTTTGTACGCAGCTTAGTATTTTTACTAAGATCAATTGAAAGCAAAAACTCACTAGTGGAAAAACAATCAACTAGTAATTTTTAATCTTGTTGTTTCTGTTTTCAACACTTTAGTTATCCAGTTCTTAGTTACATAAATCTTAATTAAACACTCTCTTTGTACAAACTTATTTCCGCAAGAAGTTGAAGACAATTCTTAAGTTTGTATTCAACCCCCCCTTCTCCAAACTTAGTGTACTTAAGGGCGAATAACAGCAAGGCATGCACAGTGAGAGGTATAGGCATTCAGAGGAGATACGGACTCTAATTTGCCATACATTATATTGTCCAAAGTATCTACCTCAAACAGAAGTTAATCTTCTGCATCTCGAAAGAGAGATCTCTTGTTCAGATTTATCTGGGCTTGAGAAGCACTACCTGACAAGAATTGTTCGGATGAGTCAAGTAGGGTATTTTACAAAAAAAACCCATCATAGGGTTACGAGGGAAACGTAGGCTCTAATTTGACATTCATTACATTGCCTACTATGTCGCCCCTCCTGAACATTTTCAGATCCTGAAAAGGAATGTACACCTCCCGTTTATGGAGAAGGTGTGAGGCAACCCCTTAATAGAACAAGGAAGGATACCCTAACAGATTTTAAAATCTTGGGATAACCCATCTTAAAGAAGTGAGGCTCCACTAGACAGTGATTTAACAAAAGCTATTTAGTTTGGTGCTGAGACAGTGCTTATGTATGATAGATCAAGAACACCTCTACGAGGCAATTCTCCACTTGATAGTGATTCAGTTCATTCTGATGAATCAGGTGATGAGAATATAAATGAATTGACGGATTTCACTTGCAGGTACAGAAGACTATATTTGGAATGCAGAGTGAAAAAGAGAGAGAGAAGCACTTAAGTGAAAGTGAGGGAGAGATACACTTGAGTGAGAGATAGGGAGAGAAAGAGTGAAACATTTCAAAGCGACACTTCAGTGTAAACACTAACAAAACGTAGTAAAAGTGAGGAAACCATTGACCAAACACTTACCCTTGCTACTTGCTACTTATGAAAGAAAAGCTACTATGTTTTCCCAATCAATGACAGACAAAAACCTTCTTTGGAAGACAAGCCATGAGAAATTTATGGTCCAGTAGAGGATTCCTCAACTAAGGGGAAGAATTTAGTATACAAGAAAAAAGAGAAAGTCTAATATTCGTATCCTTAGGGGAGAAGTTAATATCATTTGGGGGGGAATTTAGAGAAAAAAAGAAGAAAATCTTATCTTCTAATCCTTATGGGAAACAACAGAATATGAGAGAATCAAGAAACTGTATCCTATACTTGAAAGGATTTGTCAGTAGAGGATTCCTCATCCAAGTGGGATGTACAGAAAAGAATCTACACTTTCATTGTTCATCTGAATGGAGAAGAAGAAAAAAAGAAGAATCACATTCTCAGGGGGAGAACTTTACTTGAGCTATGTTCTATGTTCTATTGAAGATGTTCCCAGGAATTTTAATTCTTACGAAACTTTGTTCATGATAAGCTCTTTAAGTTCAAACTATGAAGTATTTTAAAATAAAGAAAGCTCAGTCATAGAAGAAATGAAGATGATACTACATGAATATCAGTTCAGTGCTAGACGAACAAACATCTTTCATTTCAGTTACTCAAGAATTCTGGAAATGCAGAATTTGATCCAGAAAAGCCAGTAGCATTATTTACAAGTCTCGGAAGATTACTTTTTTCTAGTTGTTAGTTGAGTTATCCTCTCTATGAGATTTGTTTGCTAAGTTTAACAATCAAATAGGGGGAGATTTTTGGTAAGATTGCGAAGTTGTATGAATAGTGATCGTGATAACTCAAAATTAGAACAGGACAAGTAAATAATACTACACTTACACAGAAATTAGGAAGAAATGAAGATAAGGCAAATACAGTGAATCAAGATTATAGAAGAAGTTTTGAAGTCTACTACAGGTCTCTGAAAGAAGTTCATTAATATGTTCATGCCTCAGTGAAGAATGATGGTTAAAGACTTTCAGTGTTTCAGAAGTGTTCAAGATTCAGTATAGAAGTGCCACTAGAAGATTTCAGTGTATTAACATTGATTGAAGATAGACATTGTTCAAAGCATAGGAATCTAGAAGAATTGAAGACATGGTAAAGATAAAGGTTAAAGAAGACAGCTGCAGTCTTGAAGATATACTCACTAAAGGAAGTTCATCTGAATGTTCAAGCAACAGTGAAGAACAGAAAATGAAGTATTCAAGATTGTGGTAGTAATGGAGATGTTGTCTAAGTAACAGAAAAGGTTTCAGTGAAAGTACTATGTTTATTGACAGTAAGAGTTTGAAACAATGAAGTTGCTGCAAACTTAACTATGTACATAAGGCAATAATACGAAGACCTGGATCAAAGTTAGTCGTCTGTGAACCAGACCAGTTGCATTAGGTGTCAGCGATTTGTGAAAGGAATCTGAGTATTATCTATAGAAGAATTATTAAGTTGAAGAACGTACTTGGAAAGAACGTTTATTTATTAAGGTACAAAAAGTGATTTGTAGAGACTATAGCTAAACAACCAAATAACTCAAATGGTGCAGGGTGTAAAGTGTCACAACTTTGGTATGAAAAGTTAAAGTTTCTGAACTACAGTTAAAGAACGGAAACAGCTCAACAGCCAAACCATAAGTGACCAAACCGCAAGTGACCATGCGCAAGAGGTACAAAAGGTTGGTGATCAAATGGTAATTTGATCAAGTCAAATGAAAACATCAACACATAGAAATGCCTTGAAAGAATCTAAGTGATTTATATTCATGTGATAAGAATTCGAGACAGAGAATTTAATCACCAACGCATATACAAGGTGAAGACATTCGACACTTAGTCATACAGGGAAACACAATTCGACACTTAGCCCCTCAGCCAATCAAATTACAGAAGCCTACTTTATTGATTTGAAGACTACACAAATAAGAAGATGTGAGCCACTCATTCAAGGGTCATCTTCTTCAATACAAAAATGTAGAGAGCTACTGTCATGGCTGGAGCAAGAAGATACAATTTATACACACTCATACCTTGCTCCCGGTCAGAGATTAGGACCTAGTTCTTTAATAAAAAAATGCTCAGGACTCCTAGATATCAATCCCTACGGACTCAGTTTTTCCTTGTACTAATTTAGATATATTTGTATAAGAACTGAGCCTTATATTTTTTTGTTAGTAGCGAAGAACTCATTTTGTTCTTCGGGAACCAGTTATATTTTTAACTGGATATAGCACCTCTCTGGGTTTATATATGAAAGATATATTCCACGAAACTTATCTCATTTATTTACTTGCTAATTTTCTAGTACTTTAATATTTATTCATAAATACAGAAAATTAGTAAGCCAGCCTCTTAAACACTATTCATCTCATGAATTCGAACCCACTAACTGAACTCTGAATTATTTATCCGCAAAAGATTCGAAAGAATTTTTTAATTTAGTGAGTATCGTATCCAACCCCCCTTCTACGATACTTCGGGACCCAACAGGTCTCCACAGAAAAGTGATCGTAAAGGAAATATTATTTTTAAGTATTTTGTTTGTTCTAGAGCAGGGATAAATGAAACACAAAGCTGAAAATATGGTCTTCGTATCGACGCAAATAGACATAGAATTAGGAAGACGGTATCAACTAAGTGTATGTGCCCTGCAATGCTTTTAGTTGGTGCTGCAGGGAAGAAAGGGTTTTTTGTCCAAAAATTTATTCAGACATATAACCATAGTTTCGCAAGTAAGGATGGTCTTCAATTTTTACGATGTAACAGAACTTTGTCAGATTTTCGTAAACGATTCATTCTGGATGCTGCCAAATTAAATATCGGTGCATCCCGTGCACTTGGTATTTTCAAGGCAATGCGTGGGTCATATGAGAACGTCGGCACTACAGAATTTGATTTTAAGAATTTTTCAAGAGATATTAAACAATATATTAAAAAACACGATGTTGACATGATTATACAAAAGTTCAAGGATATTCAGGCAATAACTGATGACTCATTTAAATTTAAGTATAAAACTGATTTCAATAATCATCTTACTCATCTAATTTGGGCTGATGGAATTGGCAAACGCAACTACGATATTTTCGGAGATGTTGTCTCATTTGATGCAACTTATCGCACAAATAAGTATATCAAATATCAATTAATGTTGATTTCTTGTTAAAGATTCATTGATATATTTTCTAATATTGTTTTCAGGTACAACATGGTATTTATACCTTTATTTGATATTGATAACCACTAGAAAAATGTTATGTTTGCTGTTTATTACTTGAAAGTGAATCTTCTGAAAATTTTAAATGGCTCTATGAAACATTCAAGAAGATTTTTGGAATAGTTCTAAGATGAGTTATAACTAACCAATGCCCTGCAATGAAAGTTACAATGGAAAATTGTTTTCCTGGTATCAAACACGGGCTTTACATGTGACACATAATGAAAAAATTCCCCACAAAGGTACCTATTTTTTTTAACTAATTTAAAATCTTTTTAATACTTTTATAGTTTTTTGTTTACGGTGAATGCTATAAAGATCATCATTAGTGATAAGCTAATACGTACCTTGCTAATAGGTGAAATAGTCCGAGCTTACTAATATAATAAAAGTATCTTAGATTCATAAGAAAGTGTTTATGATCTTTTCAATATGGTATAATGGAATTTGCTTATTAGCATATAAGATCCTCTCATAAACAAGTTGAGGTAGATCGGATATATTATAGTACTAACACTATAATAAAAGTATTTTTTATTTCCTCATTGTGTTATAGTGCATCATCCTAAACTATGTTTATAAGGCGTTCTCAGCAGGATTAAAGCGTTCAATTATTTATTTTTTCACCTTTGTATATTATTACATGATTATTATACAATATAATAAATATTTTTCATTTTTAGTGTTGAATCGTCCTTTATGGATAAATTGAATAAATTTGTCTAGTGTGATCATGCTTCACCTGTTAACTTCAAAAATGGTTGGAATGAGATTGATGCTGAGTTTGGTTTAAGTGATAACCAATGGTTACAAAAAATGTTTGAAATACGAAAATCTTGAATTCCTGCGTATTTCAATAATGAAACAATGGTCGGGCTTCTAAGGACCACATCAAGGTCAGAGAGTTCAAATATTTTCTCCAACCATTTTGTAAAGAGAGGGGACACCCTCTTAAAATTCTATCTTTGTTACGACAGTACAATCCAAAAACAAAGACAAACTAGTAAAAAGTTTATTCATTATGATCATATTATGCCAGGAATTATCACACTAAAGAATATTGAATGTGATGTTGTAGAAATGTACACTGGGACAATGTTCTATAAAATTCAGGATGGAATACTAGCAAGTGGAGGAGATATGCATTCCGAGGACAATACAGTTCTCGATGGTGTCAAAATTATGCAAATAAAAGATCCGATGAATCTGTCTACAACTTTTAAAGTAAAACAAAAATTTAGGTTTTTAAACTTATTTAGTTTTGTGTTTAACATTAAATCAGAAA
Organism: Oenanthe sinensis; assembly: GCA_028671895.1. Classification (NCBI taxonomy): domain Eukaryota; kingdom Viridiplantae; phylum Streptophyta; class Magnoliopsida; order Apiales; family Apiaceae; genus Oenanthe; species Oenanthe sinensis. The sequence goes on from JAPMAC010000212.1 coordinate 5,212,610, forward strand.
CAATTAAATATATCTTATATATAATATCATGTAGGTTTCTCTTAATTTGGAGACACATGACTTGAAATATTCATGTAAGATATTTATGAGAGTTGTTTATATGTATCGTCATACTTTTTTTTTTGTTTAGCTAATAATGGAATACACAAGATTCTACGGCAGTATGTTACGAACAGGTGGTTGAAGAGAGATGTAGAAAGATTCTCAACTCTACAACTCGGCGAGTTATCAGATTCAATATCCAATAAAGATAAAAAGTGTGATAAAATAAAAAAATTGTTGGTTTGTGGTCTAAGGTTGTGTAAGTGATGCTTCAGTAAATCCAGAACATATTGAATTTCTTCTTGATGGCATGTAAGCCATAAGAAAAAAAATAAAGATGTCATCAAAGAGAGGTAATATTCGTTTAGATGATGAGACTATCGAAGAATTGATTGGATCAAAATTTATGGAAGAAATATCAATTCTACCTCCAAATCAGAGTAATAACAAGGGCTGTCGAAAGAGACTTGTTAATCCCATAGAGAAATCTCTAGGTGGGAAAAAAAGATCCATGAGAGAATATAAATCTTGCATGCAATTGGCATATCATGACTCGAGGAACTGTCCAAACAAAAATCTTTCCAAATAGATTCTTAAGAATTACCAGCAATTCTGATGGCGAGTTCTTTATTGTCTTTGTCATGTATTATTTTAAATGGTACTAAATTTTTTGGTTAATTTTGATAAAAACTGTGATAATATCATGATTTTCTGAAAATCTTTGGTCCAGATTCCAAATTAATATGTAGGTAACTTATTACTTCTGATATACAAATGCCTTTGTATTGTAAAACTTGAATAGCTGGATGATAATCATATCTTTCCTGATGTATCACGTTAGGCGATGCATACATATTAATTTTGTTTGTTAAAAGCCAAGTTTAAATAATTTTAAGTGAAATATAGAAAATATATACATGTAATATTTCACTTTGATATGTTATATGAACATTTATTATCTGTGAAAAAATTTGAAGCTTATGTTATAAGCGTTTCACTGTAGCCAAGCTTACTGGCAGCAGACTGTTTGAGGTCCAATCCACTAAGTCAGAAGCCATCTAAAGAGGTTCCAAGAAAGAGTAAGACAGGTAATGGAGGTCCATCCAAGGATTAGGAACCACCAGGAGAAAATGTCCTGGTGAGACAAGAGTTTAACTATCCAAAGAGCTTCCATTATGTCAAGGCTGGAACCTATTTTGGAGATGTTCCAAGATGCCATTGAATCTGGAAATTTACCTGGGAGGTCCTACATTGCTATAGTTTCCAGGAAACAGGTTCCAGTAGACATGTTCCAGAAATTAGCTTCCAGGACAGCTGCTTGGTATCTCCTAGAAGGACAGTTCTACATGGACTATTTCAACTGATTTTTAGGAGATGATTACTCCACAATTATAAAGGATAATTACCATAATATTCTTATCAGATTAAGGATAATTATGAAAAAAATACATATGATTACATATTCAGTCGATTATACAAGAAAATAGGAGTTTCCAAGGAGTCATAACCTATGTGGACTCTCCTTGTAGATCAAACACTTCGAAATATGCATTAAAACAGAGGATAATTCTTATCAAATCACTGTTGATAATTCATCAAAAAAGTCACAAATGCCAAGAACTAGGGGTGTTCATCCAATCCATTAAAGCGCGGTTTTAGACCGGACCGAGACAATCCAAACCATAATTTAGAAATACCGTTATTAACGGTTCGGTTATCCGGACTTTATAAATTTAAATGGTTTGGTTTTGTTTTGTAAAAAATATTTATTGCTTAATCCGGACCAGACCGTTTAAATATTATATATAATAAATAATAAATAATATATATATATATATATATATTAATATAATTAGTTAAAAATTAATTATTTTACATCTAACTATAATGAGGATAATGATCCTAAGGTTAACCTTAGGATGTATTTCATAAGATCACAGTAAATACATATAAAACAATACATCTAGTCATCTTTTGTTGAATACTAGATTATTTGTCTCTACTACGCATATGGGTAATTTATAATTTATATATTAATAAATATTATTATATTAATGTAATATATTAATTATATATAAATAATTATTTTAAATTTAAAACTTTATTGTAATATGCTTAATTTTTTTTTTTAATTTCTTCTATAAATATTATTTATAATATTTATATATGTTAATTTTTATTTAGGATTTACTTTTATAATAATATTTTATGTATAGTAATTCATAAATAATTTTTATTTTAAATTTTATATATCTTAAATTTTATTCAAAATTACTTTTTTTAAACTACTTATAATATTGTATATGTCTTTTTTTAATAATTTACTCATTGTTACGGATTAAAAACGATGTGTATTTAATGCACAATTAATACTAGAATTTGAGAAAGCTTCGAGTTTTAATGGCTACACTAACGTTTCGTGACTACCTCAAGTCCTCGTTAAGTGCCTACATATCTCAATGGGTGTGAGAATCAAGCCAATAAAACGTAGTTCTTGTGTTGAGGGGTTAGGCCCTTTATATAGGCGCATGAGAGCCTTGGAATCAGATTAGAAGTAGGAGACTTGGTGGCCAAGCCTCCTAGTGATAAGGTTGTCTAAACCTCTTAGGAATGAGGGTCCTCGCGGGACTCTTCCCACGTTTGAGTTTCTAAATCCTTCTAGAATTAGGGTCTTCAACAGGCTTCTTGGGCCTTTACCGAACCTTTATTAATTAATTACAAAATTAATCAATAATAGAGGCTTACTGGGCCTATGGCTTCAACAGAGCTTGTGGGCTGGACTTACAAATCTAGTTGATCCACGGATTATAAATCAAGTTGATCTTATGATTTATTTTCCTAATTCGTTTCAAGGGCCCAAGCCTTTGGACCATACCAGGTCTAATAAATGAAATAATAAATATTATATTTATTATTTCCCTAGGGTTATTTTTACCCACATCATTTGCCCCCTAACTTTTGGGAAAACTTCGTGAGTTTTCATAAAAGTTTCACAAAGGGTTTTAAGTACCTTACCGGACTTTTGACTTATTACAGTCAACCTTATTTTGTCTTTTGAGCTCGGACCTTTTATTATTAATTCTTTTAAAGAATCAATATTATATAAATTGGTCCCCCACATACTTTATTTCTAGCAAACTCACCATGGATGAGTTTCTCGCAGGCCTGCCCCAAATCGACCTGGATCGAGGTCGATTAGGGGCTCATTTTCACCCCAGGTCGATTTGGGGATTGAGATTGAAATTGACCTCGATTGAGATCGAAAATGGGGCCAAAATTACTTTGAGGTCGATTTAACAGACTGAGGTGGAATTCGACCTCGATTGAGGTCAAATTAGACCTGAAAATCCCTTGAGGTCGAAACACGAGCATGAGGTCGATTTCGACCTCGATTGAAGTCAAATTTAGCCTCCATGGCTTTTTGAAGTCGAAACATGAGACTGAAGTGGAATTCGACCTCGATTGAAGTCGAATTTGGCCTCAATGGTTCTTTGAAGTCGAAATATTGTTTTGTAGTTGATTTCGATCTTCATTGAGATCGAACTAGGCCTCAATTGGCTATTAAGGTCGATATAAGTGGTTATTGTCGATTTTGACCTCGATTGAGGTCGAATCATGCCTTCATGGCTCTTTAATGTCTAGATAAGGAACGAGGACGATTTTGACCTCGATTGAGGTCGAAGTGGAGTTCAATTGTCCACTGTAGTCGAATGGCTGTAGAGATTGATTTTCGACCTCATTTGAAATCGAATAAGACTTTGAAGTGCATCATGCCTTCTAGCTTAGGCTTCCAATTCGACCTTAATTGAGGTTGAACTATGCCTTAATCTTCCATTGAGGTCGATGTAGAATCGAGGTCGATTATCGACCTGGAATGAGGTCAATATAATCTTTACTTCTACTCCCAACTCGATTTTGGAACAAAGTCGATTTCCTCTTGGCTATAGCTTAATTTCGACCTCGATTGAGGTCGAATTATACTTAAAAATAAACCCAAGTCAATTAAAATTCGAGGTTGATTGTCAACCTCATTTGAAGTTAATTTTTACCCCCAATTTACAATGAGATCCATTTGAGATTGAGGTTGGATATCGATCTCATTTGAAGTCTAACTTGACTTTAGAAGTTGGACAGGCCTTCTAGGCTTTATCTTTGTTTTCGACCTTGACTGAGGTCAAACTGTACCTCAAAAAGGCATCCAAGTCGATTTATTTTATTTTTCAATATTTGGCGATTTTCGGCTTGGTTTGAGATCGATCAATACTTGATTTTTCTTTCCATGTCAAAATTGTTTTGGGCATCATGCCTTTATGTTTTTAGACGAATATTGAGGTCAAATTGAATCTCAAATGCCCAAATGGGTTTTAAAAATATTGTTCCCGTAAAGATTCGATTAAGTGGAGCCTTACAGGCTTTGGGCCTTTGGGCCCTCACTAAGCCTTTGATTGAAGAGTCTGATTGATTTTTCCATAGTGGGCCTTCACAGCTTTTGGGATTATGGGTCTCGTAATGAACTTTTCACCTTTATTAGGCCTTCTAGGCCTTGGACTTTTCAGATTCTAGGCCTTCGAGGCTTTTTCCTTTTGTTGGTGGGCCTTCATGGCTCATTGGTCATGGGTTTGGAAAGCCCAACTTCTAAATACTTCTTCTAGATTCTAGAAAAATCTAATTACATTTTTTTTACCTTTGAGCCTTTGTTTATGGGCCTTGTTATATGAACCCCTTCACCGGTTGTACCGGTTGATATACCCTTCAACGATCACGTGACCTAGAAACACTGGTAAAAAGAGGAATTTGAATGGGTAGATGACCAGCTATGGGTTATATATGAGTGGTGTGAGGGGCTTCACTTCTCTCACTTCTCATTTCTTACTTTTCAAAATTCTTATATACACTCGAGCTCTCAATCTTTTAAGCAACTTCAACCCTTAGTCCTCCCAAGGATATTCACAAGATCGAAGAAACAATGGCCGACAAGAGAGCTTCCAGGCTAGCGGCTATGAACGCAAGGTCTGCTAAGAGAGGTAAACGCCATCGTCGAATCCCAATCTTTTTCTCTTATATGTCGTTGATAGATATGATAAACCAAATGGGACACGAATACCCTAGTCTGTCTCACTTAGATCCATACAGTCATAGTAATAAATTTTTTGATTCTGACTTGGTAGAAGAATACAACCGCCTCTTTAAATTTCCTCATCATTTTACCATTTCTTTGGTAGAGCCTGGCGAAAGGACCTGCCATTGGAATCCTTCTAAATTATTTGTTTACATAGATGCCCTGTTAGCAGGGCTTAGGTTTCTTTTGCATGAATTCATCCCCATACTTTTAGCTGACGTCCAAATTCACCCTACCCAAATCGTTCCCAATGGATAGAGACTCATCCATTGTTTCATGGTTTCGTGCTTAGAAAAGAAAATCAAAATGACTATCCCTCTCTTTCGCAAAATCTTTCAATTTACAAACTCTTTCAGCCTTTCTCTAGGCTGGGTCCATATAGCCCATAGACCAAACAAACCCCACATTTTTTATAATTCTTCAATTCCCGACAACAACCTTCATTGGAAGGAAAACTTTGTTCAAATCTCACGGGAAGAGGGAGATTGGGGGACTCTTTTTAGACCCACCTTTGGAAAGGTTGCAGACGGGAGCGTCAATTCCATCATGCTCTCATTGGAGGAGCAAAACGCTTATGTTGCGCTTACTCAGGGGGAGACCAAGGAAGTCTCTTGGGCTCTTCTTGATGAGCACATACTAAAAGTTGTGGGCCTATCGAGGGCATCGAGCAAAGGTAAACTACTTCTCTTAGGTTTACCTTTCCACTTTGAATTTTTGTTGCTTTACTTTACTAACGTGTTTATGTTTTGTTGTTTTCAGCTGCTGCACATATCAACGAGTGGACCATTCCATCTGTTGAAGAAACTGGCTGTATGAAGCGGCTAAGATTGATGAATGATCCCAGGAAGGGGAAGGAGATGCTAGTTTTTTTAAAGACTCATTCTGGGCCAAGTGAGGCTGAAGGCAGCGAGACCGTCAAGGCACCAAAATCCCTGGCATACAAGTCAGGTTGGGGATTTAGGAAGTCAGATAATGTGGTTGGCTGCACGGACCATGCTAGGGACTAGTCCCTTCATTCCTTGACTCCTTGTGATTACAAGGACATTGTCTTGGGTTGGGACGAAGAGAGTACCAAAGCTTTGGGTGCGCAGGCACTGGCATCAGTAAGTTTCTTCACTTGTCTAATTTATATTTCATTTTTCTTGTACGCACTATTTATGTTTTGGCTTTTTATGTGTTTTAACTTGGTTTTTATTCTCAGGCCAATGCCTATTTTCAAGCTTCCCTGCATCAAACTGAGTCGTGGAAGGCTCAGGAGGGAAAACATAAGAAGGAGCTTACCGTGGCGAATGCCAAAATCAAACATTTGGAGGAGAAGCTGGCTGAGAAGAAGGAGATTCTGAAGCAGACTCAAACTGAGATTATAGAATTCTGGGCTGACAAAAATGCAATCATTGACAAGTACCTGTCCTCGGAGGAATATCAAGATTTGATCCTTCAACACGACAATCTCCTTTTTCCTGACAACTACACGATTGGGTGGAACGAGGCACTGGAGGCGGTGCTGAAGAAACATCCGGGTATGTTCGACCCTAAGGTGGACTTCTAGAGTCCTCAATCAGTCGAAGATCTAAAACGGTTGATTGCTGCTCAAGAGGAGGAAACCGAGGGGGACAACAGTCCTAATGTAAGGTAGAAAAGGGCTCGCGAGTCTAGCCTTACTTCATCCCCTCAGCGGGCTATTCCCGAGATGACCCCTTAAAAGCCAATGGAGGAAAGCTCCTCTGAAGAGGAAGAATCAAGCGAAGACGGAGAGGATTCGTCTTCGGCTAGCGGGGAGGAGTCTTCGGAGGAGGAGGAGGAGCCGTCGAAGTAGATAGGTTTTTGTTCCTTGTATTTATATTGGCCCCTGGGGCTTGTAAAAACATTTGGCCATCGGGCTTTTTATTTATGTAACCACGTTTTTCACTTTCCTGTCTTTTTACTTTCTGCCTTTGTTTTGTTTGTTTTTCATGTTTAACTTGAACATAAACAACAAACACTTGTGAGGCTTGTAAATAGACTTAGTGAAAATGATAAATGTTAAATAAGGATAATAGAAAACATCTCTTGAAACTTATCAAGTTCTCAATCTTAACTTAGTATTTAAATATGCCATGCCTTCGAGGCTAATAAACCGATACTTAAACGTTTATTAAAATCGAAATCAAAAACTTAAACATAATAAATTCTCAAGTTAGCAGCATTCCAGCTTCTCGGGATTTCAACTACTTCAAGGGTTTGGAGCTTGTACGTGCCCTGCCCTGTGACTTCTTTCACTTGGTATGGTCCTTCCCAGTTCAGAGCTAATTTGCCCTTTGGACCTGCTCTAGATGCCTCGATCTTTTGCATGACTAAGTCTCCTTTGTAAAAGAACTTTTCCTTCACTCTAAAGTTGTAATAGAACGAAGCTTTCTTCTGGTTTGCCACTATTCGGGCGTTGGCCTTATCGCGTAGCTCATCTATCAGGTCTAAAGCTAATTTCATGCCTTCTTCATTGGCGTCAATCTGGAACTCTTGCACTCTTGGTGACGTCTGAGTAATTTCAACGAGCACCACTGCCTCAGCCCCGTAGGCTAGTTGGAACGGTGTAGCTCCTGTTGAAGCTTTATAAGTAGTTCTGTATGCCCATAAGATTTGAAGCAATTCGTCAACCCAAGTCCCTTGGAAGCGTTCAATCCTCTTTTTAAGTCCATCCAGGATGAATCTATTAGCCACTTCGGCTTGTCCAGTTGACTGTGGATGAGCGATTGAGGTGAAACGTAGTTCGATATTGTAGTTCCCACAATACTCTATGAAGTCCTTGTTGTTAAATTGAGTCTCATTGTCCGTTACCTGGATTCGGGGTAACCCATACCTGCATATAACATTCTCCTAGAAGAATTGAGTTACATTCTTGGTATCAATCTTGGCAAGGGGTTTGGCTTTTATCCCCTTAGTGAAGTAATCGATGGCAACAATGAGGAACTTCCTTTGTGCACTGGCCATGGGAAATGGGCCTAAGATATCAATTCCTCATATAGCAAAGGGGAGTGGAGAGTTAATGGATGTCAGCATCTCAGGTGCTGCCTAACGATGGGCGCAAACTTTTGGCAGCGATCACATTTCTTAACATAAGCTTTAGCATCTCAGGCCAATAGAATCTCAGTCTTACGACTTTATGAGCAAAAGCCATTCTTCCAAGGTGTTGGCCACATATACCTTCATGAACTTCTCTTAGGTTTGCTTCAGCCTCGTCAGGTCTCAAACACTTCAAGTAGGGTATTACATACGATTTCTTATAAAGTATTCCCTCTATAAGGGCATACCTCAAGGCTCTCACCGATAGCTTGCATGCCTCTATTGGGTTAGTCGGTGTCTTTCCCGTCTCCAAGCAGAGCTTGATGGGATCCATCCAACATGCTCTCATCCCAATTGGGGCTACTAGTTTAGCGTTAATGCTTGGGGTCTTCAAGACTTAGAAATAAACACTGCCAGAACAACTCTCATTTTCTGAGGATGCAAACTTAGATAAGGCATCGGCCTTCACATTCTCCTCTCTTGGAATGTATTCAAAGTGACATTCTTCGAATTGCGTAGCTTGAGCTTTAGTAATTCTCAAATATCATGCCATAGTCTCTTCTCGGGCCTCAAACTCCCTATTTACTTGAGAGATCACTACCCTTGAATCACCGCATATCTTCAACTTGTTCATACTTAAGGTTCTGGCCAGACCAAGTCCAGCTATCAAATGTTCATACTCTGCTTCTTTGTTCGTAGTGGGGAAATCTAACTTGATTGCATATTCGACAACAAACCCTTCAGGGATTTGCAAAACCAAGCCAGTTCCGCTAGTGATCATTTTTGAAGTTCCGTCAAAAAAGAGTAGCTAGTATTCTTTGAGTTCCTCCTCTTTTTCCTTATTCTTTCCAGTTTCTTTATCCTCTTTCTTCCCCCCGACTTCTTGGTTGAGAATGGTACATTCAATCACGAAGTCAGCTAGAGCTTGAGCTTTAATCGCTGTCCTTGTCTTATATTTGATTTCAAACTTTCCAAGCACAATAGCCCATTTGATTAGCCTCTCACTGGCCTTGGGGTTGTGCAGTATGTTTCTCAGGGGCTGGTTTGTCAAGACTTCAATAACATGCACCTGGAAGTACGGGCGTGGGTTTCTTGAAGCCATTATTAATGCTAAAGCAAACTTCTCAACCTTTAAGTAGTTCAGCTCTTCTCCATGCAGAATATTGCTGACATAATAAATGGGTTTCTGAACCTTTGATTCTTCTTTTACGAGAATGGCGCTCAAGGATGAACCAGAGACAGTAAGGTAAAGGTATAGCACTTCTCCAAGTTTTGGTTTGGCAAGCAAGGGTGGCTCAGCCATATATTTCTTCAGCTCTTCAAAAGCTGCTTGGCACTCGTCATTTCATTCGAAGTTTTTAACCTTCTTGAGGACCTTGAAGAATGGTAGGCATTTTTCTCCTGACTTGGATATGAAGCGTCCCAGGGCTGTTACCCTTCTTGTGAGCTTTTGGACATCCTTTACTGTCTTGGGAGGCTCCATGTTCAAGATTGCTCGAATCTTATCGGGATTGACCTCAATGCCTCTTTTGGAGACCATCAGGCCTAAAAATTTCCCAGAACCTACACCAAAGGCATATTTGGTTGGGTTCAACATCATCTTGTGGGTTCTCAGAACTTAGAATTCCTCCTTTAGGTGCTCAAGATGATCGACCTTGTTTAGGATTTTGACTAGCATGTCATCAACATAGACCTCCATGGTCTTGCCAATGAGGTGCTTGAAGATTTTATTTGTAAGCCTTTGATACGTGGCTCCTGCATTCTTAAGTCCAAAAGCCATAACCAGATAATAAAAAACACCAAAGTCAGTGATGAATGATACCTTAGGGATGTCATCGGGGTGCATTTTAATTTGGTTGTAGCCACTGACTCCATCCATGAAGCTAAGCAACTCGTGCCCGGCTGTGGCATCTATCAACGTGTTTATCCTTGGCAATGAGAAATAGTCTTTAGGACAGGCATCATTTAAATCTGTTAAGTCCACGCACATTCTCCACTTCTCATTGCTCTTTCTGACCATCACAGGGTTAGCCAGCCATTCGGGAAATTGGATTTCTTCAATAAATCTGGCTTCCTACAATTTCTCTATCTCTTATTTAATGGCATCCTGTCTTTCAGGAGCAAAGCTCATTTTCTTCTGCTTTACTGCTGTCCTTCTAGGATTCACATTCAACTGATGTGTTATAAGCTCGGGGTATATCCCTGGCATGTCGGCTGCTGTCCAAGCAAAAACATCCATGTTATCTTGTAAGAACTGAATCAGCTGCTCCTTCAGGTCCTTGGGGAGTGAAGTCCCTACATATGTCACATTCTCGGGATATAAAGGATCCAAATGAGTAGACTCCAAGTCCTCTGCAGGCTTACCCCTCCTTTCTTCTCGATCCCTGACATCCATGTCTTCAATATGGAGGACCTACCCCCAGTGCCACTAGGCTTTAATACGGCCACATAACAACTCCTGAACATTTTTTGATCTACTTTCTCTTCTCCTACTCCATTCCTAGTCAGGAATTTGAGCTTCAGATGGTACGTAGAGGCTATCGCCTTGAAGGCATGCAGCCCAATCCTGCCATAGATCGAATTGTAAGTGGTGCTTACCTTAATAACGAGAAAATTCAGCATTTGAGTAGACTGTCGAGGTTCTTCGCCCATAGTCATGGGTAGTTGTATAATTCCTTCTATCCGAGATTCCACTCCATTGAAACCATAGATAGACATGTTGGAGGGGGTCAGTTGTGAATCGTTATACCCCATCTTCACAAAGGTTTTATAAAATAGGATGTCTACAGATGATCTACCATCTACCAAGACTCTTTTCACCGGAGAGTTTCCTCTGACAGGGATGATTACCAAGGGATCATCATGGGGGAATCCCACCCCTTCTAAGTCAGAATCATCAAACGATAAAGAGACCTCAGTCCTTGCTCTTTTAGGAGGTTCTCCTACGATGCTCATTATCTCTCGGGCATATGCCTTCCGAGAGTTCGAGAGTTACCTGCTGCGGTTGGTCCTCCTGAGATTACGTTGATCACAGGCCCTCGGGCTGATTATTTCTGTCCTTGGGGTCTGAGCCCCTTCGTTTGTCATTATGACATTTGTCATGTCTGGCACCCTCTTTGGTGTACTTTTCTAACTTTCCTCTTCAAATCAGAAACTCTATCTCATCTTTTAATTGACGACATTCATCAGTGTCGTGTCCCACATCCCTATGGAACCAGAAGTAAGCATTCTTATTTCTCTTTTCAAGATCGGTCCTTAGTGGCTTCGGCCATCGAAGGTCTTTACCCTTCTCAGTGTCCATCAGTATTTGGCTACGGGCAGTATTTAGCCTTGTATACTCGGTGAACCTGGATCCTCCCTTCTTCTTGGAGTCATTAACATCATCATTCTTTGCATACTTGGTATCAACAGTATACTCAGTATCACTGGGTCATTTCTTAGAATAGGTGTTCGAGGCTTAAAACCCTTGGGATTTCCTCATACTTTCCTCAGCCTTGACATACTTTCCAACTCTCTCTTGGAGCTCGTTCATACTTTCAGGGGCCCTCTTGGCTAACGATCTCCTAAAATTTTTGTCAGAAGTTCCTTGCTGTAAGGCTATTATAGCTACTCTCTGGTCTAAATTAAGGACATTTAAGGCTTCCTTTGTGAACCTATTCATATAATCCCTCAAGGACTCATTCTTCCCCTAGTGCATATTCATTAGTGAAGCTGAGTTCTTCTCATGAGTCTTGCTACTGATGAATTGACCAATGAAGGCCCTACTCAAATCCTTGAATTACCCAACAGAGTTTGGTGGTAGACGACTGAACCACCACTGAGCCATACTACTCAGGGTTTAGGGGAACGCCCTACACTTGACGGCGTCATTTATAGGCTGTAGCAATAGCGCATTAGAGAATGTGAGAACATGATTTGAGGAATCTCCCGTTCCATCATAGGCCCTAATTGTAGGCATCTTGAACTTCCTTGATATCCTCTCATTCATGATATTCTCAGTAAAAGGGAGAGTAGGATCATCAGGATCTCCAAGTGGTAACAAGTCTTGGGGGTCAGCCCTTATGTGACACGTCCTTGTCTACCTCCAAGTTGGGAGCTAGTCCAAATCTATCACAGGTGCGTTTCTTATCGACCCCCCAGCACCTTCAATTCTGGAGCGATGTCGTCTTGGTAACGCCCTCTCCAGGTCCTTCCTCAGTCGCTGGGCTTCGGCTTCATGAGCGTGTATTCTGTCTTGAAGGCTCAGGGAGTCATTATCTTTAGGCCCTCGGGGTTGGGTATGCCTCCCTACAAGGGGCTCCTTACCGGGTCGCCTCCGTCGTGGGTTTATATCCTCGTCAGACGACTCCTCATCGTCAGTAGAGTAAGGTCCAGAGAAGTCCCGACTTCTTCGTTGTGAGGTATAGTCGGGCAACAGCCCTTGTTCATAAGGGGGTTCGTAGTTTCTTGGGAGCCCATAACGAGGGTCGAGTGTTATGGCAGACGAAATCTGTAAAGTAGGAGGATCAATAAAAGTTGTACGAAGGGGCGAAATTACCTAGAGTGGAGGAACCGAAGCATGGATAGACACGTCAGGGTTGGAAGGATGAACAATGACTCTTAGGGGTCCGGCACGCCGAATACTTGCTTCAGGGTCCTTGATGGAGGTGATGGCAATAATAGTTCCTTGTTCTTGCACCCCAGCAGGGGGAATGATGGTGTCAACAGCGGCGTCAGGGATCTCTCCTTCGAGGGTGCTCGTGATTTTTCGTGTTCTTGCCATGGTTTTTATTCAATTTTCACAAATAGCGTCAAATGTTACGGATTAAAAATGAGGTGCATTTAATGCGCAATTAATACTAGGGTTTGAGAGATCTTCGAGTTTTAATGGCTGCACTAACGTTTCGTGACTACCTCAGGTCCTCGTTAACTGCTTATGTATGTCAATGGGTGTGAGAATCAAGCCAATAAAACGTAGCTCATGTGTTGAGGGGTTAGGCCCTTTATATAGGCGCATGGGGGCCTTGGAATCAGATTAGAGGTAGGAGACTTGGTGGTCAAGCCTCCTATTGACAAGGTTGTCTAAACCTCTTAGAAATGAGGGTCCTCGTGGGACTCTTCCCACGTTTGGGTTTCTAGATCCTTCTAGGATTAGGGCCTTCAACAGGCTTCTGTGGGCCTTTACTGAGCCTTTATTAATTAATTACGAAATTAATTAAGAATAGAGGTTTACTGGCATGTGGCTTCAACAGAGCTTGTGGGCTGGATTTACAAATCCAGTTGATCCTTGGATTACAAATCTAGTTGATCCTATGATTTATTTTCCTAGTTCGTTTCAAAAGCCCAAGCCTTTGGACCATGTCAGGTCTAACTAATGAAATAATAAATGTTATATTTATCATTTCTCCAGGGCTATTTTTACCCACATCACTCATATTATATTATTTCTTTACGTTTAAATATTAATTATATTTAAAATTTATTATTTAATTATGTGTATAACAATTTTTACTTATGTATTATATTATATCAATATTTGATATGGACATTGGATATCAAATTAAGATTATTAATTCAAACATATATATGGATATCAAAGTTGTATATATTATATGATATAATTTACATTAATAAACTTACCATAATATTTCAAATTTTGATAAATTAACGTTAAACTAAATCATGATAAAAATATATAACTAAACAACTTATATATGTGATTTAATATAGGTATGTTAATATTTAATTAAATAAGATATGTGATAATTTAATGAACTTACCAAAATTTTGAATATTCATTCAAATTTTTATTAATGAGTTTACCATAAATATTTTGAATAGTATTAATAGTAATTAAAGTTAGGAGTCAATTTCTATAACTAAGAATGAGTTTATAATGGATATGGATCTTTACAAATGAAAATATGGATACAAAACCTAAAAATGGATGGTCTATGGGTCAAATTTAAGTTAAAAATCTTATCTGAACCTAAACATAGATACCAAAGCTTAGGAATAGGCTATGCATCAATTTATAACATATAGATATAGATATAGATTTACTTATAATTTATTTTACATTATTATTAAATTAGGAAAGTAAGTAATTAGGTTATTAATATAATACACTTAAATCAATCATCACCTTAAGAAATTTTGCTAATGTCTACTTTATGATCCTTAATCTCAATTGTAATAACTTTATTTTATGATAAAAATTTAAGATACCGCTTTATGAAAATTTTGAAAATGATTTGGTGATATTTAAGCTACTCCTTATATATATAAACTTAAATATGTTAGAATTTTAGGGAAGTCTTTTATAAAATATGAAAGTGAAATGTTTAAAATCAAATCAATGAGCTTCTTTCGATCTAACATATAACATTCAAGATTCTAAAATAATTAGACAATTTTTGAAACTATGATTTCATAAGATTTAAAAGTATTATTTATAATTGTTAAATACAATAATTAAATTAAAAAAATAATTAAAAATCAAATTGTGGTTCAAAACTGAACTAAACCGTTTTTATGTGGTTTGGTTTGGCTTGGTTTTTAAAATTTATCGGTTCGGTTTGGTTTTGAATTTTAAAAAATCGCTATTATCGGTTTGGTTTGAAAAATTGATGAATCCGGACCAAACTGGACCATGAACACCCCTACCAAGAACTACATATGGACTTGATCCCTATCAATAGGGTATGTAGGCAACTAGCAAAGGGTTCGAAAAGACTGAGAGGAGAGAGAGCACGTAAAAACTCAAGTATTCTCTAATACTCTGAGGTACTTAGTATGGGTAATCCTGAAGTTATACCTTTGTATCTTGGATCCTTGCTAGCTTAGTACCTTCATCATCAAAATTACCATTCACCCTCTATGGTAGCTCTGTCAGGAAGCTGTTTCTTGACAGGTTTTCATTACTTTTCTTTCGTTATTCCAATAAAAGGCCTCCATAGTATTGTAACCAAATTCCTCTCACAACAATTATAATGTATATTTTTAACATTTTTATTGAATTTTCATGACTTCGATATTGTAGGTCTATAAAAGAATTTTAAGTGAACCTTATTAATCAAAAAACTTAAACGTGATACTTTTAAAATAAGAAGTAATATATCTAATGTATACATTATAACATGTAGACAAAGAGAACATCTTAAATAATTTATTAGTTGCAAAAAAAAAAAGTCATTATGACTCCTACATTGATTTTAGACTCAATCTCAAAACCATGCACAGAATCAAGCAACGGCTTGACACTAAGTCTACAGTCAAAGACAAGGTTGTAAAATTGGAGAAAATGGTCACTGTTATGGAAGTAAGTATGAATCAAATACTAACATACCAAGTCACTCAAGTCAAGCATCTTAGCAGACTTTTAGAAATTCTTTCCTCTTCTCAACCTTTAAACATTGTTGCTGATAAGAAAAAAGGGAGAAAGATAATGCTGATGAATTAAAGAGGGAAGGTGGAAACTCAAATTAAGGCATCTGAAGCTGTAATATCTAAGAAAGATCCAGAGGCTCAAAAAAGGGAAATAGCTCAGAAAATTGTTCAACAGTTTGATGCTATAGAAAGCAAAAACAAAGTCACAGATGCAAAAAAGCCTATTGCACTCATGCATGTAATATTAGAAGATTTTAACTCAGGAGAAATAAGGATGGATGAAGGAAGCTGAAATCCTGGTGATAGAAATGGCAAGGGAATACTAATTGAAGATGGTAAGAAGAAAAATTCTGTCACAGATGGATGTGAAAAACTATTGCAAAAAGTAATAGTTATTGGTATTAAAGACAGAGAGAAGTAGGAGAAGGCAAGAGAGGATCTAGCTATGCTACTTCAAAGAAAATTTGATAAGGAGAATGAGAAAATTCTAGAAGCTAGGAGGAAAGAGGCTAGAAAATCATCAAGGACCAAACAAAGAGCAAACAAGAATGAAAATTCATCAAGAGTAAAGAATAAGCTAAATATAAATGATGAAGTGGTTGCTGATGATAAGAAACAAAAGGAGATAAAAGCTCAAGCATCTGGAGGTGATCAACCAAAAGAGGTAGAACTGTTCTTGACAAAGGCAAGTAATTACATTCCAATAAAATCTCAGGGATTAATTGCTACTAAAGGCCAAAGGAAGAGGGGTGTAAATCTTCTTCATCTTGAATATGAAGATCGCTCACATCTCACTTTTACTTTTTCACAAGTGATGGAACATGATTATGCCACTTTAAGAAAAATTTACACTCTTCTCAACAGAAACTATTATTTGACACAAGGACTTGCCACAGATTTCTTAAAGAGAATGACCACCATGAGAGAGGCACCAATTCATGAATAAAAGGAGGAGATAGTGAAAATCTGGAATCCTGATGGGAAGAAAATTCTTCATGAGCATTTCTACATGATGCTCTACACTGACAGAGATGACAAGGAAATGTGTATTGATATCTGCAAAGGGATCAGTAAATTTCCAAACCTAGAGCTAAATTTCTTGGCAAGTCAATTGAATTATAATGTGGAGGATGATAAGATACTGAAGGGGTCAATATACAGACAAATGAAGGAAAATGAAAACATGGAGCTTGAGGAGTCAAGAAAAACAGGAAGAAGTAGATAATTGATCAAACTCATCAAAAATTTCTCAAAATCTCCCGATACTGGTACTTCAAAATTTGTCTAATATTTTATAAACTGTCAATTTATCATTCATACTGTATTGATAAATGTTAAGGGTTTTTGTTATCATCAACTTAGATTTATGCCTATTTCTCATATTCATAAATAGGGGGAGATTGTTAGGAATCATGTAGTGTAATGATAACAAATTACTTAGAATTATAAATTTGATCTTAATTTTGTAACTGGTCAATGGATATCTGACTTATAAATATCCATTGACTAGGGAACCATTTATCAGTTGAAGTTGTTAATCAACTGATAAAATGGATTGTAACAGTTGATTCAGAGTTCTTTAATTATCAATTGATTGTAATATTTTGATGGATGTAATAGTCCACTCAACCGATGTTTGTTCGCTTCGATTGATAGCTTGTCAATGGATATGAAGAATGGTTGACAAAGTGTAAATATTCTAAGTCAGAATTCTCATAAATGAAGTGAGCAACAGATAAAGGAGTCAATGGATATGGATGTTGATCGATGGATGAAAGTCAACAAAAGTCAAATTAATGGATCATCATCAACGGATAAATACATCAAAGCAATCAACAAATATAAGAACAACCAATGGATAAGGGATCGATGGATATTCAAATATCTATTGATACATCAATTGATCAATGGATAACATATTCATCAATGGATAAACAAAGAAAGATCGTTTGATAAGCTTCACAACAATTATTAGTTGATCAAGATTTCCCAAAATAATTAAAGATAAATGGAATGGAATCTTTACAGAAGTCTGAATCAATGGAAGACAATTTTTGTCAGAACTGTGAAGCCTTTCAAGAAACACAATATTCAAGGAGGAACAAGATAAAGACTTTTCCGGAACAAGGCAAAGACCCATGAAGATTGTGAAAGAAGCTACATTCTATTTTAGTACAAACATTGTAAAATGTATTTTTTTTAATTTTATTAGTTGATGGAAATTAGAAGTATAAAATGTACTGTTATATATAGTTTAACAGTTCATTGTAGCAAATTGTAGAAGTTGAAAAATAAGAACTTTAGAAAAGCACAATAAGAGATAGAAAATATTTGTAGTGCTTTTCTTTGTTCAATTAACATTTTGTAAGCAGCTTGGTTTTAAAACCAATGTTATTTGAAAGCAAATTATTCACTAGTGAAAAACCAATCCACTAATAATTTTTAAGATTTTTTTCCAAGTATTTAGTTTAAATTCTTTTGATTCTTTTTCCAATTTCAATATTTCAAACACTCAAACACTTTTGCATACAAACTTATTAATCTGCAAGAATTTGATAAAATTCTTAAGTCTGTATTTAACCCCCCTTCTATAAACTTGTACTAAGGGAAATAACAGATCCTCTAACACAATACATTATCATTCATGTGAGAACTTCTTAGAGAGTCTCAAGTATAAATGTAAATTCTTTATAGTGTTTCGATATAATATTTGATTCAATTCTACTTCAAAGAACTTTTTAGTATTCAGGATTATCTTAATCTATACATTGTCATCTATAAAGCTAGTATGTAAAATAAGATAACATCCTAAAAATACACATATAAATTGTATTTTTATTAAATATATTAAAAAGATCTTTTAAGACGATCTTGTAAAAAGGAATAATCTTAATTACTACATTGTAATATTAACTAAACGAAGAAAACTAAAAGAACACGAATATATTTTATTTTTTAATGAATACATTACAAAGAACTTTTAAGAGAATCTTATAAATTAAAGAAAAACGTGAAATACCAACCTCATTATCTTAGACTTCATTGCTTTCTTGATGTGATATTTTAGGTTTCTTTGGAAATTTATATATATCGATCAATAAACGTGATCAGTAGCAAGTATGGTAACATATATATATATATATATATATATATATATATATATATATATATATATATATATATATATATATATATATATATAATTTCTTAATTTAGCTAACTTGATATTGATTGATTTTATTACCATAATTAATCATATCAATCAAATATTTATGATGATACAATAGATATGTTGTAGATATTCACAATATTTTCATTTAGATTAATTATTTAATTTATAACAAATATCTTATAAATCAACGTTCTATAACTGTTCTCCCGGTTTTCTTGATATCAACGATCTTATAATTCTAAATTCTCACTAACAACCAATAAGAATTATATATTAGCAAGTAAGAACTAGTAAACAACTAAATAGTAAAGGACACAAGATGCTTAAACTTCAAAATTAATATTTCATTAATTTTGTTACTACAACTTGACTTGAAATAATTCCAGATACAAAGTTACAATAACAATTGAATTTTCTATTGTTACTAAGTATGAGAGAAAAGACAACAAGTTTCTAACTTAGTTCATCTTAGGAAAAGTGCTTGTGAGATGTGTGTATTTATACTGAAACACGTATCTCACTTACAGATGAACTTTTCCTTTGTCCTAGAATAAAGCTTGAAATGGAAACATTACTTTTCCTATCCAACCTTGGCTTCATTCCCTTTGTAGATAAAGTTGTTATGAGATGTACAAAAATCTTTGACTCTTTGAACACACTTTATCTTTTTGCTAGTCTTTTCCCAAGTTGCAGTAGTAGACTTGACAGAGTAGTTTGAGGTGTCAAAATCCTTCCTTGTGTTTTTCCTATCTACTATGCTACCAGGAACAGACTGTCAGCTTCACTAAAAGTGTACTGTCAACTTTTAGCTCCTCTTTAGTGACAGTATCTATGGCTCCGTATACTTTGCTGTCCAGCTTTGATAGTTCATTGAAACGTACTGTCTCCAAAGCTACTGTCAACTATCCCCGCCAATGATGCTGTTAGTAAAACTTGATGTCTTCAATCTTCATTCACCGTCAAGTTTACTGTCGAGATGATAGTTGATATCAGCTGCTACTTTATACTGTCACTTGAATATACTATCATAAGCTTGCGTGCTGAATGTTACTGTTTGGAATTTGAACCATGTTGTGCATGAACACTTTGTGAACTTCTACTTCATGGATCAAGTTATTACATTTGTACAAGAAAGTAACTATTAAACTTATTGTCACCTATTTATGCTACGGTTAAACATACTGTTTCAAGTGACTGTATAAACATGCTATCAATATACATATGACTGAACATTTTACTGAGCTTATTTAAGAATTAAGTCTAAGTACCCTAGTTGATTACAATGTTAACACCACAATCCCTAAAAATCTCCCCCAATTTGTGTTTATGAAGAATAAAGACAAATTCAAAGTAAATTGTAGGTGCTAAATCAACTAGTAAATTGAAGTGTTTATACAGGAAAAATATTCAAGCAATTACAAGTACAATTTTACAACTTCTCAAACTACATGTTCCTCTAGTCTGAGCAGATCTTCATATTTTTCTTGAGCTTCCTTGACTTGATTTCTTTTAAGGATTCATCCTTTCATATAGCAATTTCAAGGATCTTAGAGCTCTCTTTTCTTCAGTAGTTTTAGCATGATCAGCTACATAGTCAAGTACCAGTTTCACTATACTAACTGGTAAAATCTTTAAATCTTGGAAAATATAATAATCTTCCACCGGTCCTCTGGAGATGCAAAGATATTTGACTCCAAATTCATCATTAAGTAATCTGGCTTTAGAAGATGTGTATACTTGATATACTCTATGTTTGTCTATTTCATCATCTTCTTTTGATCTTGATTCAATGATCTTTCTTGCCACTGCACTCAAGTTTCTTTCAGCTTCCCATAATGATCCTGTTGTCAATCTTGATTCAGGCTCCTTTTCTGCCATTATTCTCATCTCATCAAAAGAGATGATGTCATTAGATCCACTAGTATTGTAGAAGATGACTCTATCTGGATTCCTGAGAAGACACATTTAAGCTTTCTCATAATCAACTTTGCTTTCATACTCTATCTTTTCTTTTACTGCAATGATTCTTTAGATTTCTGGAATAAAATTTTGCTCTTCAGGATATGGGTACTCAAACAGCTGCTCCACAAGCTTCAATAAAAGATCATTATTCTTATCCTGTAAAGAATCCACACTCTAGAATTCTTTGACACCTTCATCATTTTCAAACATTATACCATCTGAGTAAATGACTAGTTCAGGTTTTTCCGCATTAGTTCCATCCAAAGGATGTGGCTTGAAGGTATCCATGAGCTGTAGGAATTTCCTAATCAGCATTCCTCTAAAGACATGAGTCTTTACATATGAACCCTTAATAATTTTCAGCATTCTTTTAACCATGAAGTAACTTGCACCATTCAACTTATAGTTCCGTTCTTCAACCAATCCTGTAGAATAGAATACATTCACATTACTCAAGGAGTTGTTCTCAGTCCATTCAGCAACAACCTTAGTGATTAATTCAGCCTTTGTCTCAGCTAAGTTGTTGATTGTAGCTCTCCTTACATCTGAGCACTCTTCTTTTACCTTTTCAGATACAAGCTTCCATCTTATTCTACTAGGCTTCCTTTTGATGCTAGTTCGTTCCTTCGGAACTTCAAAACATCCTTGAGCACCAAGATAGGCTTTGACTCTTTGTTTCCCAATTTTTCTTTTGACATTAATCTTTCTTGATAGTAACTCCTTCCTTATTTCTTCTAACAGTATATTTAAAGTTGATGTCAAGTTGGGTTTGACAGTAGGTTCTTGTTCCTTGACAGTATACTCCACCTTATCACTCCTGACAATATCTATCATGATAGCATCATCCTTGTCAGCTTCAAGACCAAGAACCACTTATTTTAACACTCTTCCTTCAATTTCACCTATAATTATCTCATTATCATCATCATTTTTCACCATCCTTATCACCAGCTCTTGAAGATCCTTCACCATTTTTTTGTTTTGACTAGAGTTACCTGCACCTCCATCGGGCTTTTTATCATCACCATTTCTTCTTCATTGATCTTTTCTTCCTGATTTCTTAGCTTTCATTTCGTCAAAGCTTCTCATCTCTTCTTCCAACACCCTTAAAACTTCAATTCTCTCTTTAGTAACTAGCAGCTGCTTAAAGTAGTTAAAGGCTTCTCTCACAGACCTTGGCCTACATAATCCAACTCTTTCCAGCTTTATTGATATGTACTTCCCATCTGTAAAGCTACTAAACTTTATGTAGAATGGATTGTGAGTTATTTCAGGCAACTTTTCAACTACAAGTTTCTATAGAGTTCTTTTCAAATTTTAATTCAAATATGATTTGTCTGTTTTGATCTTGAGTTTAATGACTTCAATAACATCTACCTTTTATCTACCCAAGTACCCCATACTTATGTACATGCTGAATCCAGCTTTAGTCCTAACATATATCATCCATTTATTACTTTTTGACACCATCACAGCTGCTCCAACTGTTGACTGTCTCATAGTTTCAGAAAATTTTCTGGGATCTTTGTTGGATGAATTTCTCAGATCAGTAATTCTTTTGTTGAAATTGGCATGTTGAAATACTTTACTGTTTTCATTTTCATCCACCATGAGCAAAGAAGCTTGTTCATCATCTAAGTCTTCCCTCTCTACCATAATAAGATCATCATTGTCTATAGGAAAGATTTTATCTTGGGCTTTGCTAGCTACATGAACAGGGGCCTTCACCATATTTTCCCTTATTACAATGCCTTTCTTCTTAGGCCTCTCAACTTTCTTCTCCTTCTCATTATCCTCCACACCTTTGGCAGCTAATTATGTTGCTACTTTGGAAAGTAATACCAATTGTTCTTATCCCCTAATCTTCAACTTCTCATTCCTTAGCACTTCATTTAATTCATCCACAATCTACTCCTCCTTATGACTCCCTTCAACAAACACTTCAACTATACCACTTTTCTCCCCCTTCATTGAGGTAGCAACTACAGAGGTAGAAAATTTATCATCGAATTCTTGAAGCTCGGTAAACACAATTTTGAAGCCTTCATTCATGATTTGTTCCAAGTTAGCCATCTTATTCACTAGCTTGACTTGATTCTTGCCAACTGTTCTCAGGTTCTTTTACAATTTATTAACTTTGTAGGAAAGAGATTTTAACCTTTCATCAGCTTGTTTGGAGGATTTGGATTTTGGGGTTTTGGGGGTTCTCACACCCTCTTATTTTTTTCTGGATGATATCATCATCCCTCACACTCTCACTCTCAAGGCCTAATGCCTATGACTGTGTGGCTCCCTCAAATTTTCTTTTCTTTTGTCCATGGTTAATGCCCTCTCTTTTTACTAGGGATTTTTCATGCCCCTCATTTTAATGCCCACTTCTCTGTTCTTCTATCTCTCTTTTCTTTTTCACACCTTTACTCAACCTAGATGCATGAGACTGAGCAGGTACATCATGCATAAGAGATTTAGATTTTACCTTGAGTAGAGTGGAGATAGGAAGAGAATCACTTCCTGGAGCATCATCCACTTGAGTATTTGCAGAAGTTTGATAAATAATGTCAGGATTTGAAGTGTTGACAGCGTCCTGAGTAGTGAACAACAACTTTTTCATTAATAGCAATAGAGGCTATGACAGTAATGTCTTCTATACTTTGAGTAGAAAGTTCTTGTGGATTATTAATGAAAGGCTCATCCAAACATTGAAAAAGAGAATTAATGGTTGGTTACTCCATTATGTTAAAATATGAAGCATCAAAGTTGAAAGAGTTTTTTCCCATATTTTCTATTACTACCCTATGTGCTTCTTCAAGTATGGGTTTATATTTATGGGTTCAACATGGTGTGCAGACTCTGTACATGGTGTCAGGGAGACTGGCCAAGGTCAATAGATGCCTGCTGTTGAGAGGAGACACCTAGAAATGTGTTATTGTCCCTGTTAAGCTCTATGTCCTTTTGAGGGGACACAGACTGGGTGACAAAGGTTGTACCCTAGCCTTCTTCCTCTTAGGCATTCCAGGGCCTTCTATGGGTTCTGTGATCTGACTACCACCCTTATTTACTGCAACCAGTGTAGTTTCATCACCTACCAATGAAACAGTTTATGTCCTAGAGGTTGTGGTTCTCTTCCTTGTAGAAGCCTGGTCCTTTTGAGAGGAACCAGGCTCTTGGATAGCACTCTTAGACAGTTTGGAGGATCTAGCATGCTTGTAAGGTAGAGTGTGTGGGTTAGGAATGGAGAGGTCAACTCCATTCTCATCACTAAAAGAAAATACATTGAAATCTCCCATAATTTTCAAGTTGAGTAAGGTTGTTATAGATTTCGTGTAATCAGTAATAAACAGACTCAATTATAAATTGAGGGGTTTGCTAGTTAGAATAGAATGAGTATTCTTCTTGAGAGTTGGTGATTCCATGCATTGAAAATTATCTACATTAATTATGCCTACTACAGAGTTAATAATAAGCATAAAGAACCTATGGTAGAAGATTACCTGCTTTCTGGTTATGCACCATGGAATGCACAATCTTTCTGATATAGTCTGGGACCTCATTCCAACCACTAACCTTGCTAGACATTGCTCGAGTGACAACATCCAGAATAATGCTCCAGTCCTTTATCAAATACTTTCTATCTATTCCTCCTGATTGATACTATTCATCTATGCCTGGGCTTGTCTTGGGTCTAGTATACCCAATCATCTTGAAAAACTTGACAAGTTGAGAATCACTTGCAAGTTCCTGAAAAGGCAAACCTTCTTCAGTTACATTGTGGAGAGTAGTGTTGATGTGTGAAGAGTCGATGGTGTAAGACGTGCCATTGATTTGAAACTTGATAGTGCTTGAGTCCTGCTCCCCCTCACAAACTGTAGAGTTCCACAGTTATAAAAATCTTGGTACTTCCAAGTGTGGGCTTTCAGTTAGAGCATAAGAGAGGTATGAGTTGTTCATGAAACCAAAAAAGGGTTTGAAGGATTCTCTAGCTTCACTCACCGTAGCCATGGTGGTGAAGTTAGTCTGAGCAAGAGTATAAATAATTTGAGGTCCAAACATGGTTAGGGTTTTAGAAAGGTTAAGAAATTTAGATAGAGAGAGAAAAAGTAGAAGAAGTTATAGAGAAAGATTTTTGAGTTTAGAGCGTTTGAGAGTTAGAGAGTTTAGAAGAAAGTAAAGAGTGAAGATAATTTTTAAGATTGTATTTATATGTTGTGAAAAAGGAACTGTCAAGATAGAATTGCAATCGACTGAAATGATAGTTGTAGGCTTGATGCTTTCCCCTTTTGACAATAACTCATGTGCTTAAAATCAAAAATACCCTTCACAGTACCATTAGTAGATAAATGGCATACTAACCCTAATTGGGGTATTGATAGTATGTTGTGTGGGAATAGATGAAAGTGTGTTGTCAAAGAGATTGACAACATCTTTTAGTTGAGAAAGTAATATTCAATCATATTCCGCACAGTATGTTGTCAACCCTTTTAAATAAGTACGACAGTAACTTCTAATTATATGGCAGTAAGTTATTTATAGATACTAGCAATACACTTGACATCAAACTGTCTATAAACATTATTGGCCATATAAATATGGTTACTTTTATATTTATTTTATAAAAAAAAATTAGTTAACCTATCAGTTAAGCATCATCATATATTCACTGTGATAAAAATCAAAACATCATAAAGGCCATTAATTCACAGTGAATTTCAGTTAACTGATATTTTACTAAAATAACAACTTGCATTATAATACAATCAATATGAGAGATTTAACATACCCAATTCATACACTAATTTGTTGAATGTTTTCTCATATAGATGTTTGGTTAAGATGTCTGCAAGTTGCTTTTATGTAGGCACATATACCAGTTTAATTGTGCCTTGCTCCACATGCTCTCTTGTGAAGTGATGACTGATGTCAATGTTCTTAGTCTTGGAATGTTGTACTGGATTCTCAGATATAAATATTGCACTTATGTTATCACAAAAGATAGGAATTTCTTGCAGAGATATGTAGGGTTTCGTGACACAAACGCAGCGGAATAAACGCGAAAAATAAATCAAAATAGCGAAACCCTCCGCAGGATCCATGCGAAAACAAAAGATTTAATTCGGAGATAAAGAATAAATACCTTTAGAAGCTTTAACAGTTCATTAGTGGAAGATTAATGGAGGTCCAAAGCTTGTTTAATCACCACGTATCCCGCTCTCGCGATCTACGCTCTACGGTATCCACACGAACACTTTTCATGAAGGATAGATGTGTACTAGCACCCGAAAACTTCTTCTCTCTCTATCTTCCTCCTCTCTCAGAGCGGCTAGGGTTTTTGTAAAATCTCTATCTTATTAAATCAGCCCATAAAGAGATTATATAGAGAGAGGAATAAGTTTTCTAATTATAATCCAATTATAATTAATACTAATCCAAAATTCTAAATTATTTAATTAAGTCTCACTTAATTAATTAATTATTAATTTTGGAATTAGTTTAAGTAATTCATTTATTCTATTTATATAATTAATTAAGTCATACTTAATTAATATCATAAATAAAATAAATTACTTATTTAATTTAAATTCATAATTTAAATTATTTCTCCTTCAAGCGTTCTTTGTGTGTGACCCTGTAGGTTATTATTACGTTGGCAACAATTTTAATATCTAATTAAAATTGTAAACAATGAGCGGCATCTAGTAATACATCATTGCTACCCAAGTAATAATAATAAATCGGTGATTCGATTAAGCCTTTCGTGAATAATGTTCCATGTAATATAATCCCTTTAATCTTGATATTATAGATTAAACTCAAGGCATGTCTCGTGTCATCCTCTTCATAATTTAATCTTTATTTTCTTGATCGATGAGTAGACTATTAAAATCAAATCAATATTTGAGCACAGCCGTGCATTTCATAGTCTCACTCAAACAAGAGGCCAATAATATCACTCCTAAAATTAGGAGGATTAAATCCCATCTAGATTATTCATATTTCTCATATGATTCATAATATACCCAATGTCCACTTTTATCATCACCCGGTCAAAGGTAACTTTTAATGTAATCAAAGTATATTAATTCTCGTATAGAAATATAATGATTTCAGGTCTAAGGATCATTACACCATTATCACAGTGAGAATTACTTATGACACTTATTTAACATGTAGAATCTCACGGCGGGTCATTCCAGTGCCATGCATTGATACATGCACTTATGTTCTTGACTTTAGTATCCCCATACCTATGACCAATGAGATGTGGTCATCTGTCAAGAAACATACTAGTCTTTGTGCATTATTATTGTCCTTAAATAATAATACTCGACTAGGGAATTTTAGGAATAAGATACTATTCATATAATCTCATTTTTAAGTCACATACTTAAAGATATATAATACGTATCAAAATTCCAAGGACATTTATTATGCTTTCAATTTATTATGCAGTAAATAAAACATAATAAATAAATAATAATCAATAAAACATAATCCTTAATAATAAATATTTTCCTTAAAATATAAAAAGTATTGTCTCTAGAGCACAATTACTAACAATCTCCCACTTGCACTAGAGCCAATTACCCAAGTATCCAATACTCATGGAACTAGTGTGACTTTCGTGCTTCTGCTGCGACAAAGCCTTAGTCAGTGTGTCTGCAATATTATTATTAGTATACACTTTACATATATGTATATCTCCTTGATCATTAATCTCATTAATTAGGTGATATCTCCTAAGTACATGCCCAAACAGCCTCCTTGGCTGCTTCACAAGCATCAATATACTCAGGTTCTATTGTAAAATCAACAATTGTCTTTGCTGTGAACCATTCCAGCATACAACATCTCAATAAAACACAAAGCCAGACAGAAACATTAAATTATTGTTATCTGTCTAGAAACCAGTATCACTGAAACCTCTTACAACTAGCTTCGCATCTCCTCCATATAACAAGAATGAATCTTTAGTCCTCTTTAAGTACTTAAGAATATTATTGACTGTCGTCCAGTGACCTTCACCTGGATTAGATCGGTATCTACTCATCATGGTTAAAGCATACGAGACATCAGGACAAGTACATATCATTGCATACATTATAAAACCAATTGCTGACGCATATGGAATTTTACTCATGCAGTCCCTATCATCCAATGATTTAGGACAAATTTTATTTTGAGATCACTATCCCATGAGACATTGGGACATATCCATTTTAGTCTCTTTGCATTTGAAATCGATGCAAAACTTTGTCAATGTATGTACTCTAAATTAGGCCGATCAATCACCTTGATCTATCTCTATAGATCTCGATCCGTAATATATATGTCACATCGCCTAAGTCTTTCATTGAGAAATTATTTCTCAACCAAGTCTTCACAGTCTGTAGAGAAGGAATGTCATTCCCTATTAGTAATATATCATCAACATATAATACTAGGAATGCCACATGGCTCCCACTAAACTTCTTGTAAACACAAGTTTCATCTTCATTCTGAATAAAGTCAAACTCTTTTTGACTATTTCATGAAAATAAATGTTCCATCTCCTCGAGGCCTGCTTTAATCCATAAATGGATCGACGCAACTTACATACATTTCCAGCATCCTTTAGATCAACAAAACCCTTAGGGTGTGTCATGTACACGTCCATATCTTCTTCAAGGCTCTCATTTAAGAAAGCGGTTTTGACATCCATTTGCCAGATTTCATAGTCATAGTAAGCAGCTATAGCAAGCAAAATCCTGATGGACATGACCATAACAACTGGTGAAAAGGTCTCATCATAGTCAATACCATGAATTTTCTTGAAACCTTTTGCCACCAATCGTGCCTTATAGGTCTGTACATTAGCATCCATGTCGGTCTTCTTCTTGAAAACCCACTTGCACCCTATAGGTTTTACCCTTTCAGGTGGATCAACCAAAGTCCATACTTGATTAGTATACATGGATTCCATCTCAGATTTAATGGCATCCAGCCATCTCTTAGAATCTGGAGTGTTTATAGTATCTAGGTAGGTGAGAGGCTCATCTTCATCCACAAGCATCACATCACCATCTTGAGTCAAAAGAAATCCATATTATCTCTCGGGCTCATGGCGAATCCTACTAAACCTACGAACACCTGTGTTTCTTGAGCAGTATTATTTTTCTTGTACATTCTACTCAGGTTCCTCCACTGGTTCAACGTTATCATGTGGGTCTCAAACTTCATTGAGATCTATTATCCTCCCACTGTCTCTCAGCAGTTCGAGCAAAAAACACTTTGTTCTCGGAAGGATTATAGAAAGAATAACCCCTTGTTTCAGTTGGGTATTCCACAAAATTACATTTGTCTGATTTTGGTCCTAGCTTGTCAGAGATTAGACGTTTCACAAACGCTTCACATCCCCAAAATTTTATAAATGACATGCTGTGACGTTGCTCAGTCCATATCTCATAAGGAGTCTTTTGAACCAATTTAGTAGGAACACAGTTAAGTGTATGTGGATCCGTTTCCAGGGTGCAACCCCAGAAACTAATTGGAAGATTCATTGACTCAACATTGATCGCACCATGTCCAACAAGGTGTGATCTCTCCTATCAAAAAAACTTTTCTTTGATATTTTCTACTTCATCTTTATAGTCTTTGAACTTTTCAAATGATTTGGATTAGTTCTTCAAAAGATACATATATCCGTATCTACTAAAATAATTAGTAAATTTTATGAAGTTAATAAAATCTACCTTTTGTCATCGTACACATATGACCACATACATCACTATATATAAGTCATACCCATTCAATGATCTCTTCACCATGTCCGGTAAAAGGAGCTTTAGTCATTTTACCAAATAAACCAAGATTCGCATCCTTTTGTATGATTCATAATCAAACTTATCCATGAATGCATCCTTATGTATTCTGAAAATGCGTTTCTTATTAATACGGCCTCAACAACAGTGCCAAAGGTAATATTTGATTTGAGTCACTTTAGAACATATAAATTGTTAATTAGATGTGCAACATTATAAGGCTCATCATCAAAATAGAATAAACAACTATTGTTATAAAATGAAAAAGCCTTTCTTGTCCAAACAAGAAACTGAAATAATGTCTCTGCCAACTGCAAGCACGCTATAACAATTATTAAGTTCTAAATTTTCCTTATAGGCCAAAAATTAAGTAACGAGTTCCTCGAACCAGAGCAACTATCTTTACTCCAATTCCAACCCGATACCTTAAGCTTGACCCTTATTGATCATCATCTTCCGATCTTCCAATTAAGCATGACAGTTTAATTTCCAGTCTCCCAACTTTCCACAGAAGTGACAATCGTCTTCTTTATCAACACCTCATTCAGACTTTAGAGTCTGCTTTAGGGATTGGACTTTGGTTTGACAACGGAACTAGATCAAATCTTCTCCTTGCCTTTCCATTTTCCTTTCCCTTTTGCATTCCCTATGTTTACCATCAATATAGTAGTAGTTCATGCATTTATCATATTACTTTCAGCAGTTCTCAACATACTTAGCAACTCAATGGGTGTTTTACCAATCTTATTCACTTTATTGTTCATAACAAAATAAGAATAATATTTGTCCAAAGATTGTAAGATCAAATCTAACTGTCTCCAGACCAATCTGGAAACCCAAAATATAAATGGTATTCATTATACCCTATAATCTTTAGAACATGTGGTGTAACCGGGTCTCACTCTCCCTACTTGTAAGTGTATAGTGCCCTTTCAAATATATCTTGTGCTCAATCGTTTCATAAGCATCTATATGCTTGTATTGCTTCTTAAGCTCAGCACATATATTTGCGAGCATGAGACATGAAACATCAGTCGCAACATCAATTTGCTTCCAATAAGCACTATGATTTGCACATGTTACATTCTCAACTTTAAGAGCAGGGGAAGAGATTTGACTAATATCGTGGTGCCCGAGGACGATCCTCAAGCTCCTATGTCAGTCAAGAAAATATATTCTCGTCAACTTGTCCTTCTCAAGAACTGATCGCATAGAGAAGTTATTTGTGTTTATCATTTGATATCTACAATATTAAAGTGCATAAAATAAACTAGATTGCAAATTTAATATTAATTATGTTTAAGTGATTATGGTATATCATCATATACCTCCCACTATTTTTATCAAACTAATAGCCCTTACTATTAATTTGGAAAGTATATCCCATAATTCTTTCTAGTGAGCCAAGATCCATATTTCGTGTAATATTCCCGATTCCCAGGTACTTTTGAAACCTTATTAATAATAATATATATGTTGGATAATAATTATGGAATAAGAATTGATGGGTATTCCAATTATTAGAATTGCCGGAACAAGTTAAAGATTAAATTATTGTCATGGATTATTATGAAATTGGAAAATTCAAGGATTTCCAAGAATTATTAAAGAGCTCATTATTTTATTTTATTTTGACATGGATTAATAAAAATGCAATTACTTGCATTTTATTTAAGGTATAAGAATGCTAGCATCATTGACCAAGTAGTTGACTTGACCTTTGGTGGGTTATAAAGACATGAGCCAAGCTAGTAATTAAACATAACAAAAAAAAAAAAAAAAATCAGTCCTAGCCCTAGCAAGAGAAACCATCGGCTGAAACATAGAGGAAGGAGAGAAGAAAAATTCAAAACTCCATCAATCCTTGCTTGTTTGTGTTGATTAAGAGCTTAAAAGCAAGGTATGATCATTGTCTAGCTTCCATATCAATTTGGAGTAAAGTTAACCATAGAATCTCTTGATTTCCATGATTTCTCAAGAACATGAATAGTGACTCTTCATGTAATTAAATTCTTAAACTCTTGTTTTATGATCCCTTGAGCCTTGCTAGTGTTTGTTATGTGATAATTAGGCTATGGGTAGTTGCTAGAATGCATGGGTAGCCATGTAACCCTTGATATAAGCTATGTGATGATTGAATGATGTAAAATGCCATGTTTTGATTTTGATCATAGTTAAAGCTTGCTTATCTTGTTGGTTATGGTTGTGTAATGTAGAGATGATTTGGTTAAGACATATGGTTGTTAAGAGGATGAAGAGAATTGATTGTTTGTGAATTAGTAAAACAGTTTTAAAAGCTAGCTGCAGTGGTAAAGGAATTGGATGAATTATTGGCAATATTTGGAGTGTTGTTAAATTATGTTTGGGCTTGGGATGTCTTGAGTACATTCCCAAGTAGTAGTGTAAAATATATGGAAGTCATTTGAGTTGAATTGGATGAGTTTAAAACAGGGAAAACGATGAACGTATAAACAGAACCATGCCAAATTTCTTACTGCCTGCCAACTGTTCACCACTCCCGAAGGGTCTAGCCTGTGTTGCTGGATGATTTCTTTATATGGTTAGATAGATATTAGTCTCTAGATCGTTTGCGCGCTAATTTTGCATCAAACGGAGTTGTGAGCTAAAAGTTATGGCTAAAATGGTGAAGAGATGCAGAAACCATGACTGCCCTGTTTTTAATCGACTTTGAGGAGATGATCAGCCTAGTTAGACTGTCTTATAAAATCTGAAACTTTTACACAAAATACTAGGAACATCTGGGAAGACTTGGGAAAAGGTTTCGGATTAAAATGAGTAAAATCTGATTTATAGTAATTGTTGGAAGCAAGTAGGTGCAGTTAGGACACCTTGCAAAAACTGCTTGCATTGTCTTTGCATAAGCTATGTTCTTAGTAGAATTCGAGGCTAGCCTAACAAACGAACTTTTAATGAAATGTGTTGGTAATACTTATAAGTTCATAACTAACTAAAATCCGCGCTAAAACTCGTTAGCAAGATAAGTTAGTATGCATTCATGAGTAGCCATAAATAGCATTAAAAAACCTTTGTGACTAATTAGGACCCGTGTTTTCTTTCTTATAGAGACACGTGCCAAGGAGGGACAAGCGAGCTACCACTTCAACAGTAAAGGCAAGTTCTCTAAACTCTGACCTTATAACATGTTTCTTGGTTATATGGTTGTGGTGCTTGGATTCTTTTCTGTCATTGACTTGTATCATTGATTAATTGTTGTTCGCGCCTCTGAACTCTCAAAAGTTAGAGGACGCTTCCTGTCAGTTTTGCATAACTGATTTCAGTGTTAGGTACATTTCTTTGGTACTTGACAGACGACCGGGAGTAGTATATTATCGCTCGACTATTAGTCGATATTATCCAGGGATTCTTCCTGGAATATAAGTTTTGGGATAATAATTAGTATGGGTTAGGGATTAATCAAGTTGATTAATGTCCCTTTGATATTTTAAATAATATTTAGTTTATTAAATATTATTTAAAAAGGATATATGTATAGTATTTAAATGTTGATTTAAATACTTTCAACTCATTTTGAGTTATTTAAATATTATTTAAATATTTTGGGATTATTTTAAAGTATTTATTCTTGATTAAATACTTTCAATTCTTTTGGGATTATTTAAATATTATTTAATAGTGATTAAATATTACTTAAATATGTTGATTCATTTAAAAACTATTTAAATATTAAATAGTCTTGATTAAATCCTAATTAAATATTTTAAAATATTTTCAGGGACTATTCAAGGTCTCATACTTATTGATTATTTATTTATTGGATCTTTAAAAATATTCTGGAGTTATCTAAAACTTCTTTAAATATTATTTTTCATTAAATAATAAATACTGAGCTGTGACTCAAATATTTTGTACTTATTTTGAGTCGATAACTCCATGTTAGGGAAGGAATATCCCACTTTAACATTCTTTTCATTTAAACTGGTGCCCGTAGGGACCATTATTTTACCTAAAAGTATTATATTTTCGTGGGGTTTATTTTATCACCTAGTAGCGACTCCCCGGTCGTGATCTTGATTCGAACTGTTCATTCGTGACTAAAGGTCAACCCACACATATAAAGAGATTACTTCCACCTCGTTTCGGGAGTTAATCCACTATCGAACATTGTATTCCTAAAGAGCTTTGTTGTTGTTCCGGAAGGTTGTATTAAATTCCCTTCCACGCTTTGAATTGAATATTCCCAGAAAGCTTTGTTGTTATCCTAGAAGGTTGCATTAAATTCCCTTCTAGACTTGTTGATTGTACTCAAAGGGAACTGGAGATATAAAGTGTAAGAGGCTTGTGTGCGGCACAGTCCATCCAGCGTAAGAGGCCGAGTGACGCACGGTCCAGCATTTAAAGGCCCATGTGTTGCCTAGGGTGATGACCAGTTTAGGATCATCCTTCTACTAGTAGTAAAGGTTACTTAACTATTGTACTATACGACTGATCATCGTGTACAATAGGCGTGGTGGATGCTCCAGTATCTTCTTTTCTTCCAATTGGAATTTGACGTTGCACTGTAACGAGAGCCCAGGTGCTTAGTTACCGATAGTGTTAACGAGGATTATGGCAACCTATTATTCTTTGGTTCAGTATCTAGAACTGTTCACCATTTCAGTACAGGTTGCATTTTATTACTCTGATGCACATATTGTTGTTGCTTCTTTATTATGCCATGTTGATTGATTCTATACTTGCTGAGCATTGTAGCTCATTCTTGCTTTCTGTTATCTTTCCACCATCACAGCTGCAGACCATGCCTCGAGGGGTACGCAGGACGTTGAGAAAGACCGTGCGAAGGGCAAGGACCCCTTATGACCGACCCCTTGGCCCTATTCCTGAGGTAGGGAGATTGAGCAGGATAGGATGGCAGCTTCTGCTAGTTAGATTTATTTATAAACACTGTTTATGTAAATATATGTAACTTAATGAGATTTAATCTAACTTTTGGACTGCTATTATAGTTTCAAACAGAAGCTATATTTAGTAGTATGAACTCAACCTTTTGATAACTAGTAATGTAACGATGGAGATCCAAGTATGTATATTAATGTATGCTCGTTTCCTGAGACTATGGCTCGTGTGTGTGTGTTAAAGTGTGTGGGGGTCACCAGATTGTTATTTACCTTAGAATGATTAAATTTTATTATGATTATCAGTGAACTGTAAGTGTATGTATGGTGGAAGTTGGACCGTGACGACCTAGACCTTGGACCCCGGGTCTGGGGGCGCCACATTTCGTCATGTCCTAAGTCAACCACTGGAAGTCCTTAGAAAATGATTATTTAGGTAGACAACAGTTGTCAATTATATCATATATAATTCTTGGATAGTTTGGTGAACAACGATTGATCTTATCTATCTAATAGACTTTTAACCAAACTCTATGCTTCTAAGTTCATAATAGTTGAATATAACCATTTATTTTCACTTATTATGACGACTCAGTTAAGTTAGACCCAATGATACAACGGCCGAATATAACCGTTTATATTCGTCGCATCTCACCACGATAGATAGGAGTCCCCTGCCACTAACAGTCCTTCCCCTTATCGATCTAGGATTCGATGAGTGTTCATTCATTGGAAAGCATCCGAGTAAAACTTAATATTTTGTTAAGGGGTTTTAGAAAATTTATAACGATCATGATCACATCATAAAGAGATCCTCAATTTTTCCTTGAACCAAATATTTCAAATCGACATCTTAAGTTGTTCATTTCCCAGGTAGATGGAGGATACCAATGGTCACACTTAAAACCCATCAGCCTTACGAATACGCATATCCGCTTTTGTCAGAAAATCCCAATTATAGATATCAAAAATCCATATTTAATTCCGTGTTTTAAAAATCCATATTTCATAAACACAAGAATCTCATGATCGTTTGTTAATTTTAAAATCTTGAATCGTTACAGATTTTATCTTGTTTAAGCAAACATGGCATGGGTGTCGTATCTAATACATACATGATTAATCAATATTAAGCATGCATCTCAATTATATCTACGCATACATACCAATACATGCAATCATATACATATATGTAATGTGCGTAAATTAAACGTGTTTGGTTATGACCCCATCCTATGTGATATTTCCAAGCTAATGGAAATATCAAGGTCAGTCTATCGTGGTTTTAAAAATACAATCTATTACATGTCTTCTTTCTTCATTGCTCCATCATCTCCCTTTTGGATCGTCTCCTTGCTTGCAAGTCTTCATTGATAATTACATTAAATAATAAAAAATAAAACTATTCTAATGAAATTACAAGAAGAACTCGAGTTACATTCGAGATAATTAAATTACAATGAATAAACGACATGCAAGTCGTATTTAGAAACCAAAACCATAAATCAAAACCACTATCCTATGGGTCTTTAGGCCATAACCATCCACCATGCTATCATATAACACATATAATATATCTCATATTATATAATCATATCATATAATCATATATAACAAATTTCGAAATTTCAGAAAATTAAAAACAGATTTCTGAAAACAATAAATCGCTATTTAGAGGCCCTTAACGACGTCAAACGCCTTACAGACCCGTCGGTGATAGCATATCTATCAGTGTTGTTCATTGGCCCGATTCCAGTCAGAAAACACATATCGTTTACGAAAATCGGATACAGCAGTCAGATTTCTCCAAATCTGACGGTGTTTCAGAAATCGTATCATATACAATTCTCATAACAAGAACAAGCATATATCATATATACATACACAGAGATACATACAATCATCATATGATTATACATTACATGAATATCATATATTCATAATATATACATACATATACTCAAAATTTTAGAAAATCAAATAATTTTTAGAAAATCATAAATCACCGTTTTGGAGGCTGTAACGACATCTAATGGCTTACAGACGCAGAGCTGACATATTCAGTATTGCTCAGTGACCCGATTCCAGTCAGAAAACACATATGGTTTGCGAAAATCGGACAACGGACACAGATTTCAGAAAATCAATGGCAGTTGTTTCAGAATTCGTATCGAATACGATTCCCATAATAAGAACAAACATGTATCATATACATACATCAACACACATAATCATCATATGATTATACTGTTGGTGTAGGTGCCCTAGAGGCAATACAATGTTTATTTTGATAAACCTTTATGTCAATTGATTATTCAATAAACATATTTATTATGACTTTAATTACTGCGATATATTTGTTAGCATAATAAATGTCCTTGGAATCATGATACATATTGTATAGTTTAGTACATGACTTGAACTTGAGATTATATAATATATCATATTCTTAAATGTCCCTAGTCGAGTATTATTATTATAGGACAATAATAATACATAAATAGACTAGTATGTTGTTTGACAGATAACCACATCTCATTGGTTATAAGTATGGGGATACTAAAGTCAACACATAGGTACATGCAGGAGTACATGGTACTGGACAGACCCACAGTGAGATTCTTCATGTTTAATAAAGTCATAAGAAAGACTCACAGTGATAATGGTGTAATGATCCTCTGACTTGAGATCATTATATTTTTATACGAGGATTAATATACTTTGACTACATTAAAAGTTACCTTTGACCGGGTAATGATAAAAGTGGACATCGGGTATATCATGAGTCGTATGAGAAATATGAATGATAGATAAAGGATTTAACCCTCCTATAATTAGGAGAGATATTATTGGCCTCTTGATTGAGTGAGACTATAAAATGCATGGCCGTGCTCAAATAATGATTTGTTTTCATAGTCTACTCATGGATCAAGTAAACCCGGATTAAATGTCGAAGAGGATGACTAAATACATGCCTCGAGTTTAATCTATAATATATATGGTTAAAAGGATTATATTACACGGAAACATTAATCACGAAAGGTTTTATCGAATCACGATTTAATTATTGTTTAATTGGGTAGCAATGATGTATTACTAGATGCCGCTCATTGTTTATAATTTTATTGGAGAATAAAATTATTGCCAATTAAATAATAGCCTATAGGGTCACACGCAAAGAGCACTTAGAGGAATAGTTAATTTAAATTATAGATTTAAATTAATTGATAATTATTTGAATTTTTATTATATTAATTAAGTGAGACTTAATTAATTAAGATAATATAAATTCAAATTAGAATTGTATTTCTGCCCATAATAATTAAGTATGACTTAGTTATTAATTAAATAATAAAATTCGTTTTATTATTTTCCTAGACCTACATGGGTTAGGTTTTGCTGCTATGGGCCTGTTAACCAAACATTATAAATAGATAATGTAGGGTTAAGAGGCACAACACGTTTTTGATAGAAAAACCCTAGAAGAGGCAGCAAAGAGGCAGGAAGACAATTCGAATTATCAAAGGTTTGCTAGTACATCCACTCCGTAATCAAGATCGTGAGACGCTCTTGAAGGTGCTCGTGTGGATACCATAGAGGTGTTTTCGAGAGGAAGACACAAGTCGTGATAGCAAGGATCTCCGTTGAGTTCGTGACATTCAAGATCGTAATAGGTATGATTCGATTATCACCATAATCCGTCCAATCTTATACATGATCCTGCGTTAGGGTTCCGAAATTTTTCGTTATATTTACGTTTATCCGCTGCGTTTTATGCTTCGGAACCCAACAATGGTATCAGAGCTACGTGTATAAGGGACTGATTTGGTTACGTGTTTTATGTATTTGATGCATACATGCCTGTTTTGGTGACTGCCATGCCATGCTACTGCTTTGTCATAACTGCCATGCCACTGCTTATGCTACTGCCATGCCTGTTATGAAACTGCCATGCCTCTTTGATGACTGCCATGATACTGCCATGCTTCTGCTATGCTACTGCCATGCTACTGCCATGTATATTCGAATTGTTATTCATATGATGAGTAAATAGATGATGATACTAGCATGTTAATGATTTGTCATGACTGATTTATATGCCTGTTTGCGATTTGTATATTTTGCATGAGGGTCAGTTTGTATATGATACAAACTGGTGGAAAGATTATGTTGGACATGATCTGTTAACTGGGATATGATAAGTATGTATATGATACATGCTTCTGAAACTGTGTAAATTGCAGTGGGGAAAAAGGCCAACAGATATGATCTGTAATTCAGAAATTGCAGTGGGATATGATTTCTGAATAGGTCAGCTCGACCCCAGCTGGGGGCTGCCGCCCCCGAACCCCCGCCCAGGGGCTGCCGCCCCCGGACCCCTGCATTATTTTTGTTGTGTACTTGAGCATGGTGCTGGTTATGGCCTTTGGACCCCTAGATTAATGGTTTTTGGTTTTGGTTTTATAAATACGACTTGCATGTCGTTTTCTTCATTCTTGTAATTGTTTAACCTCGAATGTAACTCGAGTTTTCTTATGTAAGTACATTAGTATAGATTGTATTCAATTATTCCATGTAATGTACTTGAAGATTGAAGGATGATCTAAGAAGAGGAGCAAGCACCCATGGATACAAGAAGAATGAAGACATGTAATTGTATTTATATTTTACCACCATAGATTGACTTTGATCCTTTCATTAGCTCGAAAGGATCACATAGGAAAAGGGCCATAACCAAGCACGTTTACATACTGCACTTTACATATTGATGTATGAATGTATGTGTAGAGTAGAAGATGCATGCTTTAATTAGATTAATGATGTATGCATGTATTAGATACGTCACCCATGCCATGCTTGCCATGCTAAACAAGATAAAATCTTTAACGATTTAAGATTTTAAAATTAACAAACGAACGATCATGAGATTCTTGTGTTTATGAAATATGGATTTCAAAACACGGAATTAAATATGAATTTTTGATATCTAAAACTGGGATTTTCTATCAAAAGCGGATATGCGTATTCGTAAGGCTGATGGGTTTTAAGTGTGGCCACTGGTATCCTCCATCTACCTGGGAAATGAACAATTTAAGATGTCAATTTGAAATATTTGGTTCAAGGAAAAATTGAGGATCTCTTCATGATGTGATCATGATCGTCGTAAATTTTCTAAACCCCTTAACAAAATATTAAGTTTTAATCGGATGCTTTCCAATGAATGAACACTCATCGAATCCTAGATCGATTAGGGGAAAGACTGTCAGTGGCAGGGGACTCCTATCTATCGTGGTGAGATGTGACGAATATAAACGGTTATATTCGGCCGTTGTA
This sequence comes from Oenanthe sinensis, assembly GCA_028671895.1. Lineage (NCBI taxonomy): Eukaryota > Viridiplantae > Streptophyta > Magnoliopsida > Apiales > Apiaceae > Oenanthe > Oenanthe sinensis. Next base: position 5,252,315 of record JAPMAC010000212.1, read on the forward strand.
TCATTGGGTCAAACTTAACTGAGTCGTCATAATAAGGTGAAAGTAAACGGTTATATTCAACAATTATGAACTTTGAAGCATGGAGTTTGGTTAAAAATCTATTAGATAGATAAGATCAATCGTTGCTCACCAAACTATCCAAGAATTATATATGATATAATTGACAAATGTTGTCTACCTAAATAATCATTCTTAAGGACTTCCAGTGGTTGACTTAAGACATGACGAAATATGGATCTTGGCTCACTAGAAAGAATTATGGGATATACTTTCCAAATTAATAGTAAGGGCTATTGATTTGATAAAAATAGTGGGAGATATATTATGAATGTATCATAATCATTTGAACATAATAAATAACTCAGACAATCTAATGTTTATTTTGTGCTTTTATCATTGTAGATACCGAATAATGACAAACAACACAAACACACTATCCGTACGATCTGTCCTTGAGAAGGATAAGCTGACAGGAGGAAACAACTTCCTAGACTGGCAGAGGAATTTGAGGATTGTCCTCAGGCAGGAGCGCAAGCTTCATGTCATTGATATTCCTCCGGCAGGTCCCCTTCCTGAGGGAGCTACTGTTGAGGAACGAGCGGCCCACACAAAGGATGAGAATGATGCAACTGATGTTGCATGTCTTATGTTGGCAACTATGAGTGCTGAGCTTCAAAGACAACATGTGCATATGGATGCATATACTATCAATGAGCACTTGCAAAGCATGTTTGCAAGCCAAACTCGTCAAGAAAGGTTCAACACGAGCAAGTCACTCTTTAACTGCAAACAAGGGGCAAGTGAACCAGTTGGCCCACATGTTCTGAAAATGATTGGTTACATGAGTATCTTGATACTTTGGGTTTCCCGATTGGTCCGGAAACTGGTATTGACCTAATCTTGAATTCTTTGAACAACAAATTCACTCAGTTTGTTATGAACTACAATATGAATGAATTTGACAAAACACCTACTGAATTGTTGGCTATGTTGAGAACATATGAGACCAACATGAAGACGGCTGAACCCGCTCCCATACTGATGGTGGGCAATAAAAGTAAGGCCAAAGGGAAAGGCAAGTGGAAGGGTAAGAAGAAGACAGGTTCTGATTCTACACCCAAGCCAAAGTCAGGTCCTAAACAGGCTTTAAAGCCTAAAGGTGGGGTCGCTATGAATGTCACTACTGTAAGAAAACTGGTCACTGGAAGAGAAACTGTTCAGTTTACTTGGAAGATCTGAAGAAGAAGAGGGCTAAGCAAGCTTCTAATTCAGGTATATATGTTATAGAAGTCAATCTGTCTATTTCTACATCTTGGGTATTGGATACCGGATGTGCTTCTCACATTTGTATAAATGTGCAGGAAATGCAGAGAAGTAGGACATTGGCTAAAGGAGAAATGGACCTACGAGTTGGCAACGGAGCAAGAGTTGCTGCTTTAGCTGTAGGAACCTATTATTTATCTTTGCCCTCTGGGCTAGTTTTAGAACTGGAGAAATGTTATTACGTGCCTGCAATTCGCAGAAACATTATTTCTGTTTCTTGTTTGGACAAGAAAGGTTTTTCGTTTACAATAAAGGACAACAGTTGCTCTTTTGCTTTGAATGATTTAACCTATGGTGTTGCGCGTTTGTTTAATGGTTTATATGTTCTTGACTTAGATAATCCTGTCTGTAATATAGAAAACAAACGACTTAAAGTTAATGACTCAAATCAAACATACCTCTGGCATTGTCGTCTAGGCCATATAAATGAGAAACGCATATCCAAATTACATAAGGATGGATATTTGGATAAGTTTGATTTTGAATCATACCAAGAATGCGAATCTTGTTTGCTTGGTAAAATGACTAAAGCCCCTTTCACTGGTAAGGGTCAAAGGGCCACTGAACGTTTGGAGCTAATACATAGTGATGTATGTGGCCCAATGCGTGTGATGGCTAGAGGAGGCTACTACTACTTCATAACATTTACTGATGATTTCAGTAGATATGGATATGTATATCTTATGAAGAATAAATCCGATTCTTTTGAAAAGTTCAAAGAATACAAAGCTGAAGTAGAGAAGCAAATTGGCGGAGGTGCAAGTATTAAAATCTTACGATCTGATCGTGGAGGAGAATACTTGAGCACTGAATTTAAAGATTATTTAAAGGAGTGTGGTATTGTATCACAACTCACTCCGCCAGGTACACCTCAATGGAATGGAGTTTCAGAGAGGAGAAATCGCACATTGTTAGACATGGTGCGATCGATGATGAGTCATGCAGATCTTCCAATTAGTTTCTGGGGTTATGCTCTAGAAACAGTGGCTTTCACACTTAACCGTGTTCCTACTAAGAAGGTTCAAAAGACTCCATATGAGATATGGGAGAAGAAACGGTCAGGCATGAGCTTTATGAAAGTTTGGGGATGCAAGGCGTTTGTGAAGCGTCAAGTATCTGACAAGCTTGGACCTAAATCTGAAGAGTGCAATTTTGTGGGATACCCTAAGGAAACAAAGGCGTACTATTTCTATAGTCCTACTGAGCAGAATGTGTTCATTGCTCGAGATGCTGTTTTCATGGAAAGAGATTTTGTTTCCAAAAGAAACAGTGGGAGAACTATAGACCTCGATGAAGATCGAGAACCACAAAATAGCATTGAACCTGAAGTGGAACAAGAGCAGGATAATGATAATGCTCAACAAACACAGGTTGTTCGTAGAACTGGTAGAATTCGCCATGAGCCAGAGAGATATGGATTTCTCTTGACTCAATGTGGTGATTTGATGCTCATAGACGAAGATGAGCCTCTCACATACTAAGATGCTACGAACAATCCAGACTCTAAGAGATGGCTAGAAGCCATGAAATCTGAGATGGATTCCATGTACGAAAACCGAGTATGGACCTTGGTTGATCCACCTGAAGGGGTAAAACCCATAGGGTGCAAATGGGTTTTCAAGAAGAAAACTGACATGGATGGAAATGTTCAGACCTATAAAGCAAGGCTGGTTGCAAAAGGTTTCAGACAAATTCATGGTATTGACTATGATGAGACTTTCTCACCAGTGGCTATGGTCAAGTCTATAAGGATTTTGCTTGCTATTGCAGCATTCCATGATTATGAAATCTGGCAAATGGATGTCAAAACAGCCTTCCTTAACGGAATCCTTGAAGAGGATGTGGATGTGTACATGACACAACCTGAAGGTTTTGTCGATCCAAGGAATGTTAGCAAGGTATGTAAATTACGTCGATCCATTTATGGATTGAAGTAAGCCTCTAGGAGATGGAATATCCGTTTTGATGAAACAGTCAAGGAGTATGGCTTTGTTCAAAACGAAGATGAACCTTGTGTTTACAAGAAGGTTAGTGGGAGCCATGTGGCATTCATAGTACTATATGTTGATGATATACTACTAATGGGGAATGACATACCTTCTCTCAAGGCTGTTAAGATTTGGTTAGGGAGCAACTTCTCTATGAAAGACTTAGGAGAAGCATCCTACATTCTAGGAATGAGGATCTATAGGGATAGATCTAGAAGGATAATCGGTCTAAGTCAGAGTACATACATCGAAAAGGTTTTGCATCGTTTTGGTATGCAAAATGCAAAAAGGGGATATGTCCCCGTATCTCAAGGGATAACGATCTCTAAAGATCAGTGTCCAAAATCATTGGATGACAAGGACCGCATGAGTAAGGTTCCATATGCCTCAGCAATTGGATCCATCATGTATGCAATGGTATGTACTCGCCCAGATGTTTCGTATGCTTTAAGCATGACGAGCAGATACCAATCTAATCCAGGTGAAGGTCACTGGACGGCTGTCAAGAATATTCTAAAGTACTTGAAAAGGACTAAAGATTCATTCTTGGTGTATGGAGGAGAGGAGAAACTGGTTGTAAAAGGTTACACCGATGCAAGTTTCCAAACAGACAGGGATGATACTGTATCACAGTCTGGTTTTGTGTTTTGTCTAAACGGAGGTGCTGTGAGTTGGAAGAGTTCAAAGCAAGAAACAGTAGCTGATTCTACAATGGAGGCTGAGTACATTGCAGCTTGTGAAGCGGCTAAGGAAGCTGTTTGGATTCGAAAATTCATTAATGATTTGGGAGTGGTTCCATCGATCGCAGATCCCATTGATCTATACTGCGATAATAATGGAGCCATTGCACAGGCTAAAGAACCTAGAGCTCACTCCCGAACCAAACACATACTCAGGAGATATCACCTCATTCGAGAGATTAATGAAAGGGGTGACATACACATATGTAAAGTGCACACAAATGATAACATTGCAGACCCACTGACCAAAGGCTTATCGCAGAAGAAGCACGACGGTCACACTAGTTCCATGGGTATTAGATACATGGGTGATTGGCTCTAGTGCAAGTGGGAGATTGTTGGTGTAGGTGCCCTAGAGGCAATACAATGTTTATTTTGATAAACCTTTATGTCAATTGATTATTCAATAAACATATTTATTATGACTTTAATTACTGCGATATATTTGTTAGCATAATAAATGTCCTTAGAATCATGATACATATTGTATAGTTTAGTACATGACTTGAACTTGAGATTATATAATATATCATATTCTTAAATGTCCCTAGTCGAGTATTATTATTATAGGACAATAATAATACATAAATAGACTAGTATGTTGTTTGACAGATAACCACATCTCATTGGTTATAAGTATAGGGATATTAAAGTCAACACATAGGTACATGCAGGAGTACATGGTACTGGACAGACCCACAGTGAGATTCTTCATGTTTAATAAAGTCATAAGAAAGACTCACAGTGATAATGGTGTAATGATCCTCTGACTTGAGATCATTATATTTTTATACGAGGATTAATATACTTTGACTACATTAAAAGTTACCTTTGACCGGGTAATGATAAAAGTGGACATCGGGTATATCATGAGTCGTATGAGAAATATGAATGATAGATAAAGGATTTAACCCTCCTATAATTAGGAGAGATATTATTGGCCTCTTGATTGAGTGAGACTATAAAATGCATGGCCGTGCTCAAATAATGATTTGTTTTCATAGTCTACTCATGGATCAAGTAAACCCGGATTAAATGTCGAAGAGGATGACTAAATACATGCCTCGAGTTTAATCTATAATATATATGGTTAAAAGGATTATATTACACGGAAACATTAATCACGAAAGGTTTTATCGAATCACGATTTAATTATTGTTTAATTGGGTAGCAATGATGTATTACTAGATGCCGCTCATTGTTTATAATTTTATTGGAGAATAAAATTATTGCCAATTAAATAATAGCCTATAGGGTCACACGCAAAGAGCACTTAGAGGAATAGTTAATTTAAATTATAGATTTAAATTAATTGATAATTATTTGAATTTTTATTATATTAATTAAGTGAGACTTAATTAATTAAGATAATATAAATTCAAATTAGAATTGTATTTCTGCCCATAATAATTAAGTATGACTTAGTTATTAATTAAATAATAAAATTCATTTTATTATTTTCCTAGACCTACATGGGTTAGGTTTTGCTGCTATGGGCCTGTTAACCAAACATTATAAATAGATAATGTAGGGTTAAGAGGCACAACACGTTTTTGATAGAAAAACCCTAGAAGGGGCAGCAAAGAGGCAGGAAGACAATTCGAATTATCAAAGGTTTGCTAGTACATCCACTCCGTAATCAAGATCGTGAGACGCTCTTGAAGGTGCTCGTGTGGATACCATAGAGGTGTTTTCGAGAGGAAGACACAAGTCGTGATAGCAAGGATCTCCGTTGAGTTCGTGACATTCAAGATCGTAATAGGTATGATTCGATTATCACCATAATCCGTCCAATCTTATACATGATCCTGCGTTAGGGTTCCGAAATTTTTCGTTATATTTACGTTTATCCGCTCCGTTTTATGCCTCGGAACCTAACATATACATCATATGAATATCATATATTCATAATATATATAAATATATACATATTATATCAATATAAAATCATGATAGATCGCATACATGCTTATATATCAAAAACTGTTAAGCACATAACCAAATTAAAACGTTTCGCAAGTAGCTCTGATGACATTGTAGGGTTTTGTGACATAAACGCAGCGGAATAAACGCGAAAAATAAATCAAAATAGCGAAACCCTCCGCAGGATCCATGCGAAAACAAAAGATTTAATTCGGAGATAAAGAATAAATACCTTTAGAAGCTTTAACAGTTCATTAGTGGAAGATTAATGGAGGTCCAAAGCTTGTTTAATCACCACGTATCCCGCTCTCGCGATCTACGCTCTACGGTATCCACACGAACACTTTTCATGAAGGATAGATGTGTACTAGCACCCGAAAACTTCTTCTCTCTCTATCTTCCTCCTCTCTCAGAGCGGCTAGGATTTTTGTAAAATCTCTATCTTATTAAATCAGCCCATAAAGAGATTATATAGAGAGAGGAATAAGTTTTCTAATTATAATCCAATTATAATTAATACTAATCCAAAATTCTAAATTATTTAATTAAGTCTCACTTAATTAATTAATTATTAATTTTGGAATTAGTTTAAGTAATTCATTTATTCTATTTATATAATTAATTAAGTCATACTTAATTAATATCATAAATAAAATAAATTACTTATTTAATTTAAATTCATAATTTAAATTATTTCTCCTTCAAGCGTTCTTTGTGTGTGACCCTGTAGGTTATTATTACGTTGGCAACAATTTTAATATCTAATTAAAATTGTAAACAATGAGCGGCATCTAGTAATACATCATTGCTACCCAAGTAATAATAATAAATCGGTGATTCGATTAAGCCTTTCGTGAATAATGTTCCATGTAATATAATCCCTTTAATCTTGATATTATAGATTAAACTCAAGGCATGTCTCGTGTCATCCTCTTCATAATTTAATCTTTATTTTCTTGATCGATGAGTAGACTATTAAAATCAAATCAATATTTGAGCACGGCCGTGCATTTCATAGTCTCACTCAAACAAGAGGCCAATAATATCACTCCTAAAATTAGGAGGATTAAATCCCATCTAGATCATTCATATTTCTCATACGATTCATAATATACCCAATGTCCACTTTTATCATCACCCGGTCAAAGGTAACTTTTAATGTAATCAAAGTATATTAATTCTCGTATAGAAATATAATGATTTCAGGTCTAAGGATCATTACACCATTATCACAGTGAGAATTACTTATGACACTTACTTAACATGTAGAATCTCACGGCGGGTCATTCCAGTGCCATGCATTGATACATGCACTTATGTTCTTGACTTTAGTATCCCCATACCTATGACCAATGAGATGTGGTCATCTGTCAAGAAACATACTAGTCTTTGTGCATTATTATTGTCCTTAAATAATAATACTCGACTAGGGAATTTTAGGAATAAGATATTATTCATATAATCTCATTTTTAAGTCACATACTTAAAGATATATAATACGTATCAAAATTCCAAGGACATTTATTATGCTTTCAATTTATTACGCAGTAAATAAAACATAATAAATAAATAATAATCAATAAAACATAATCCTTAATAATAAATATTTTCCTTAAAATATAAAAAGTATTGTCTCTAGAGCACAATTACTAACAAGATAGACCATAATCCAATAGTTAATTCTTCATCCAAAGTAATTGTGCACAACTACCAGCAGCAATGTACTTAGCTTCTACAATTGAATTTGAAACAGAATGTTCTTCATCCAAAGTAATTATGCACAATAACTACCAACATCAATGTACTTAACTTCTGCAGTTGAATTTAAAATAAAATGTTGTGTCTTGCTAAACCATGATATCAATCTTTCTCCCAGAAATTGACAGCTCCCTGTTGTGCTCTTTCTATCAATTTTAAACTCTGCATAGTCTGAATCAAAGTAGCTAACCATGTCAAAACCAGATTATTTAGGATACCAAAGTCCTAGATTTTGAGTTCCCTTTAGGTATCTAAAGATTCTTTTGACAACCATTAAATGTGACTCATTTGGGTTAGACTAAAATCTTACACATAGACCTGTAGCAAACATGATGTCAGGTCTACTAGCAGTTAGATAGAGAAGAGATCCAATCATCCCTCTATATATCTTGTTTTCCACCTTCTTTCCTTTAGGATCCTTTTCAAGTTGAGTTGATGTAGAAATTAGAGTCTTTGCAGGAGATGAATCTTCCATGTCAAATCTTTTCAAAAGATCCTTGACATATTTAATTTGGCAGATAAATATTCTATCTTTCTGTTGATAGATTTGAAGTCCAAGAAAGATTACTAATTCACCCATCATGCTCATCTCATACTTGTTCTGCATCAACTCAGAGAATTTCTTGCACAATGCTTCATTTATTGAGCCAAAAATGATGTCATCAATATACACTTTGAAAGTCATATGGCTAGGCTTATTTGTAATAAGTGGATAACAACTCAACTCAGATAATAAAGTGAATTAAATAATAAATGTTGAATAAGGAATCAAGACGAAGAATGTCAATTAGACACGAAGAATCAGAATATCAGAAGAAGTTTGACAAGACTGCTACTCAATACTGAAAAAAGTTTATTTATATGATCAAGCGTCGGTGTAAAATAAATGAGTAGTATCTCAAGGATTTCAGAAAATACATAAGATTTTAAGTGCCTACTACATTAAGATTCCAGAAGAAAATTTATAAAGGAAGAATAAAAAGAAGATAAGATATAAAGACCACTATAGCAGAAATGAGAATCAACATTGCAGTTAGTCATCCGTGAACTAGACCAGTGCACAGGGTGTCAACAATGTCAGTAAAGATACGTCATCAAAAAGTTCAAGTGGTTAGAAAGATTATTGTTGAAGAACAAAAGAGTTTTATCTACATCAACAATAGTCCTACCGTCAAGACTTTAATTTAATTCTCTATTAATTAATTAAATTAATTAGTTAATTTAATTAGTAAATTAATTCACTTAGAATTAATTTATTTCTTAAATTAATTAAAGGATTAATTAATTTAGAATTATTTTAGAATGAAGAAGGCAGTGAAGACTCAAGTTAAATCTACAATTATTGTGCAGTGAAAAAACTAAATTAATTCTACTATCAAACGTTAATTAATTATTTAATTTATCTACTTAAATTAATTCATCTTGAATTGATTTAATTTATAAATTATTTAATTAAAATTAATGGAATTAATTAAGTTAAAAAGAATATTTTATTTAACATTTAAAGAAAGTCTTGCTGCATAATTATAGCAAGTCTTACCGGATTAATTCAATAAGACTTTAAAAAGTCTTACTAAATTATGCTAATAAGACTTTTCAAAAGTCTTACTGAATAAATCAATAAAACTTTAATCAAAAGTCTTACCGACTTATTCAATAAGACATGGTATGACACTCTAACTACTAATTACTTGAAAATAATTTTATATTAGAGTCGTTATATATATATATATATATATATATATATATATATATATATATATATATATATATATATATATATATATATATATATAATATAAAGCACACACATAATGTAATATTAGTACAAGTATACCACGATTATATTATATGTGGGTCTACTAACGTAAATTTGGAAAGAGATTTTTGTTAAACTGATGCAGAGTAGGTACAATATGAGAATGTTGGAAGAGTTGCGATTCTTTTTGGATTATGAGTAATTCAAAAGAATGATGACAATTAAAGTAAGTCAAGGATCTTTTGAAAATGCGAAATCTGGAAGATTCTAGACCTGCCAAGACTTCTTGCCAATAAACCACTAAACTTGATCAGGGCAAATCAGGTATATAACTGAAGTGACAAGCTACAGAGATATGATCAGCTCATTACTTATTCAAGTACATAAAGACCATATATTTTATTCTCGATATGCCTATGTGCAAGTTTCCAAGTTGATACTAGATAATCTAATCTTATAGCTAAGATATGAATTGTTAGATATCTTAAGGGATTATCAATTCTAAGAATCAGGTACCCTAAAGATACTAGGTTTAACTTAAATGGCTATAAAGATATAGACGATGCAGGTTGTAAGAAAGATAGGAAAGTAATTCCTATAGAAGTTGTCAACTCCAACAACTTTGTTGGATACTCTCTACATCACGTGTGGAATAAGCGCATAGACATCAGGTATCATTTCTTTCGAGAGTAGTCCTTAGTAGAATAACTTGCAGATATTTGCTAAACAACTTGATAAATTCATTTTGTCTAAGTTGGTTAGTGAAGTTGAGTTATTATTTATGTACATATTTGTTGGAAATCACATCCCCAAGGAATTCTTAAATGAGTTCACAAGTATTAAATCGTCCATATTTAAAGGACTTGTGAATTTATTTATAATCCAGTACCTCGTACTTATTGCTACTACTTTAATTATGATGCTTACAATGTTATATGCATAAGTGGTAATTAAATTTTCTAACATCAGTTAGCAACATAATTATTTGTATGCTAAATATTTGATGAGTATTAGTAAATGATGTCTTGCTTAATTGCTCTGATATTTTGCTATGATACTTTTAATATTTGTTACAAATAATTGTGACACTTTTGGTATTAGTGATGTTATTTACAACCTATGTTCTAAGAAATTAATGTTTATTTCAAAAATCACTAATACTGGAAGGGGAAGTATTTTCTAAGATATGTGTATAAAATTCTGAATATTTTATATACTTAGAAATATTTCTAAAATTTATTTTTACTTCGAGGTATCAACCATTTGTAAAATTATTTGTTTTCAAACACTTGTTTCAATGTATGTTTCACATTGATTCAAAGTACCTAAATAGTGGTTGTTGTTTTGAAGGTCTTGTACTGTATTACTAAGAATACATCCACCCCTATTATCATGAAATTTTCTATTTAAAGTCATGGATAATATTAGGTGGACAAAAATGATGAAGATCATAATTGCCTTATGAGTCAGAAAATCATTGTCCTCTATTTGATAAGAATGGTTTGCAAAACTATTTTCAAATCGTACAGTATTAAGGTATAAAAGAAAAGAGTCAGTTTATCGAGATATAATTTGGTAAGAGAGTTGAATTTCTTCTTTGGTATAAATTATCGCGTTTTATTATGGAAAATTTTCTTTATAGGAAATTCATAAATGATAGAAACTTTCTTCTCTGATATAACTTTCCCGCGTTTTATTATGGGATATGTATCTTAAAGAAAATTTCATATCTTGCTCTTCAAAGATAAATCTTTAGATCCGAAAAACTCTTTTATTGAAAGTGCTTTAATGCAATCTATTAGCATTCCTTATTATATTTTTCCTTCTCTTTGGGATGAAAAATATGTTTTGGAATGGTAAGGTGATTATCTTTTTATCTCGATTGGTTCTTACCAGTTAGCCCCTAGTGACTTTAGAAACTGGCCAACAGGTTGAAAACTCATCAATCTCTTACCCAGGCCAAAGTACCAAACACCAATTCATCCACTTCCATATATTAATCCATGGAGATATAAGGAACTCATGTAAGTTAGAGGTTGATAAGGGAGAAACTACACTTGATGCAGCAAATAAAGATGATGTCGGAAGTGCACCCACGACTTTACCTCCAAAGTGGAAAAGTAGTATATAACTGAGGTAACTATAAGCTCGTCTACATCTTCTAAAAAGGATGCAGAGTTGAAAAGGCAATAAAACTGTCTCTAGAATCATTCTCTCTACAGGATGAGTCCATTGAAATTCGCTCGTCAGCCAGATCACCTGGTAATGAGTCAAGCACACCACTGACACTAACGCTGATGGTAAGCCTAAATAGATAAATTCTAGGAACACATTGCAAGGCGTGCACAGTGAGAGGTGCATGCAACATCCCTAACTTCTTTATTTACCATTTGTTACGGTAAATGAAATTGTTACAAACGCAGAAATGCAACTACCTTCACAGGCATACGAGGGAAATATGGATTCTCAACTACAGTTTTTTTTTTGTTTTTTTCTAATTAGCATTTTTACTGTAAGTATATTTGTTATTATTTTTATTTTCCAACAATTGGTACATACTGTTTTTGTTTTCAAACTTATAGTATCATTATTTCTATATATATATATATATATATGTGTGTGTGTGTGTGTGTGTGTGTGAGTTTATTTTTATTTTTTTAAGATTATCATATTTTTATTTTATAGTTATTTTTATTCCATTTTATTTTTAAAATTTATTTTTGTCTATGAAAAATTGTTCTAAGAATCATAAGTATTAAATGTCAATATTTAAAGGACTTGTGAATTTCTTTACATCTACTTTCTTAAGATTACATATATCACTGATAATTGTTATGAGTATAATTGTTATATGTTTGAGTAAAAATTATTAGATATAATGTATGAAGTTAAATGCTAATTTTCATTCATGTGATTATTTAGTATTTAGCGATGATATTTTATCTTATTAAAATTATGAATTGAAGCAATTAAATATTTATTAGTTTCATAATTTTAATACGATGAGATATTAGGAGCATAATTACTTGCTTTTTGAAATTATTATTAATTATCATGAATTTATAGATTGTTATTGTTTCATTGCAATTAATTATGATTTTTGTTGCTAGTAATAATAATAATAATATATATATATATATATATTATTTATATGAAAATCACTAATAATAAAAGCATATCTATGTCATGTCGAACAAGAGCAATCAACTCGAGGTAAAAGCAGGTAATCTCGATCTTGATATATTCTCTAATTAATTGATATAAAAATATTACAATTAATATATTGAGCCCTCAGTGGCTATAGGACGAGATCAAGGGATTGAAAACCTACAATCTCTAATACAGATCATAGAACCACAAACACTCAAATAGATACAACTTCATGTACTAAACCCCTGAAAAGAAAAGTTTTTTCAACTAAAGAGGGTGAGAGAGTAAGTGTCTCTAGTGCACTAGAAAAGAGAAGTATCTATGAGTGTTCCAGCAGCTCTGCCTCTTTTTAGAATATGAAATTGAAACCAAGGCAACTGCTAACTAATTTATATCATCCCAAAAGGTATAGATTTGTAAATGGCAAAACTGTTACTAGGTTCGTCATTTTAACATGATGATTCTATTGAATTCGGCCTGTTAGCCAAGGCCGTTTGTAAAGAGTCAATTTCATTTGGACACTCTCAAACACTGTCAACCATAAATGTATATATTCAAATCCACTGTAAGGATTGTCACACACTAAGGTTGAATTGACGGAAGCAATTATTCTAAACTTCCATATCAAGGAAGGAAGAATTATTGATGATTCTGACTGAATCAACATGCCTTCACAGGCGTCAGGAGGAAACTTGGATCATTTGCTACATTATAGATCCTTGTCTCCCTCTCAGATGGAACATATCTAGATTCCTAACGGAATAGATCATCTTAGATGATCATCAACTCACTGAATCTATTCCTGAAGCAATTCAATTTTCAAAGTCAAATATTTTAATGGATTCAGTTAAGGACGAGGATTTATGAAATCCCATTGCACCACTAGTGACCTCTCTTGAAGGGGCTATGGTGATATTTCTTACAGGTACAAAAAATTATGTCATCAGTACTGAGAGAAACAATGTTTTGAGAAAAAAGTGAAACACAAGTGAGAAATAGTGAAAATATATATTCTATGAGTGAAACACTTAGAGAGTATATGAGTGAAACACTTGTGAGTTACACAAAGGAAAATCACACACTAGCACACTTACCAGATCTCATTCTCAATTCCTTGTTATAGTTTTCTAATGTTACTCAACTAAGGGCGAGGAAATTTCTTCTGAAGAGGATTACTCAACTAAGGGTGAAAATTGTTGAACAAGATCCAAAGGGGAGAATTGTTGAACAAGAAAAGGTGGTATATAACAATATGCTTGGATTGGTTAGAATTAGTGATTATTTATTGATTCTTCTATTCCATTTGATTTTAGAAGATTCTTGTATATAGGGGAACCAGATTTTTTAAAATGCATAACATGTCATAGTTTGTATTTTTTATATCTGCGATGGTTTAATGCTGTATGTATGCCATGTCTGTTGTTATCTCTATTAAAATGGTTGGATAATTCACGTAAGGGGAGAATGAATTTACCTTGGGTGTGAAGTGAAGACGGAAGTTGGAGAAACAAAGGAGAAGTGGTAAGAAGAGAACAAGACTTCATCCTGTCATCCTAAGGGGGAGTAGTGATGAGTCTGAGAAATGAAGATAATACTACTTGTATAATATGTTCAGTACTAGAGGAACAAACATCTTTCATTTTAGTTACTAAAGAAATCTGAAAATGTACAATCTGAACTAGAGAAATAAGCCCTGAAGATGTACCAATGACACCCGTTCACAAAAGTTCAACTCTAAGAGAAGGTGAAGTTGATACTTCTGAAACTGGTAATGATAAATAAGTCAAGATAGAATGTATTAAATATGTTCAATCTAGAGGAACATTTATCATATATTTATCTTTCATGATTGAAATCTGAAAATGTATTATATGATCCAAAAACTAATTTATTATTTACAGTTCTTAAATGTCGTATTATTTTCTTAGTTGTTAGTTGAGTTATCCTCTAGGAATTTGTGTGTTAAATGTTTAACAACAAATAGGGGGAGACTGAAAGTCATATGGCTAGGCCTATTTGTAATAAGTAGATGACAACTCAACTCAGATAAGAAAGTGAAGTAAATAATAAATGTTGAATAAGGAATCAAGATGAAGAATGTCAACTAGACACGAAGAATCAGAATATCAGAAGAAGTCTGACAAGATTGCTACTCAACACTGAAAGAAATTCATTTATATGATCAAGCATCAGTGTGAAATAAATGAGTAATATCTCAAGGAGTTCAGAAGATACAGAAGATATTAAGTTCCTACTACAGAAAGATTCTAGAAGAAAAATTATAGAAGAAGAACAAAAAAAGACAAGATATAAAGACCACTACAGCAGAAATGAGAATCAATATTGTAGTTAGTCATCCGTGAACCAGACCAGTGCACATGGTGTCAACAATATAAGTGAAGATTCGTCATCAAAAAGTTCAAGTGGTTAGAAATGTTATTGTTGAAGAATAGAAGAGTTTTATCTACATCAACAATAGTCTTACAGTCAAGACTTTAATTTAATTCTCTATTAGTTAATTAAATTAATTAGTTAATTTCATTAGTAAATTAATTCACTTAGAATTAATTTATATCTTAAATTAATTAATGGATTAATTAATTTAGAATTATTTTAGAATGAAGAAGGCAGTGAAGACAGGAAGACAGGAAGACTCAAGTCAAATATACAATGGTTGTGCAGTGAAGAAACTAAATTAATTCCACTATCAAAAATTAATAAATTATTTAATTTATCTACTTAAATTAATTCATCTTGAATTGATTTAATTTATAAATTATTTAATTAAAATTGGTAGATTTAATTAATTTAAAAAGAATATTTTATTTAATATTTAAAGAAAGTTTTGCTGCATAATTATTGAAAGTCTTATCGGATTAATTCAATAAAGACCTTAAAAAGTCTTACCGAATTATGCTAATAAGACTTTTCAAAAGTCTTATCAAATAAATTAATAAGACTTTAATCAAAAGTCTTACCGAATTATTCAATAAGACCTTATTTAAAAGTCTTACCGAACTAATTCAATAAGACTTTTCAAAAGTCTTACCGACCATTTAAAAAGTCTTACCGAGTTTAGAAAGTCTTATCTAACTTATTTAAAAAGTCTTGAAGGCTATTTTATAAAGTCTTTTTGATTTTTTAATAAGTTTTATTCAAAAGTCTTGCTAGCTTTCACCTCTATAAATATGAGGCAATTGTCTTCATTTTTCAATGAGTAGAAAAACAGTCAAATTCAACAATTTGTCTGATCGTCATATTCACAGACTTTCTGTGCTAGTTTGAGTTTAATTCCTTAAGTAGAAAAATTCATGTCAAATCTATTCTAGGATCTAGAAAGTGGAGTAAAGACAAGAAAAACTACTCAGAATGAATGTCTTTTTCATAGTTTTCTTTCTCAAACAGAACCAAAGAAGGTTGAAGATGCTTTGAAGGATGCAGATTGGGTGACTGCAATGCAAGAGGAATTGAATGAGTTTGAAAGGAATGAGGTTTGGACCCTAGTTCCAAGGCCGAAGAACAAATCAATTGTTGACACAAAATGGGTATTCAGGAACAAGACAGATTCTGATGGAATCATTACAAGAAACAAAGCAAGACTGGTAACCAAATATTATTCTTAACAGGAAGGCATTGATTATGATGAAACCTATGCACCAGTAGCCAGAATTGAAGCAATCAGAATTTTTCTTCCTTATGCTGCACATAAGAAATTCAAGGTCTACTAGATGGATGTTAAAAGTGCATTTTTAAATGGTGAACTTGAAGAAGAAGTTTATGTTGAGCAACCACCTGGCTTTGTCAATCCAAAATATCCAAATCATGTCTATAGACTGGATAAATCCTTATATGTTCTCAAAAAAGCACCAAGGGCCTGGTATGAAACTTTAGCTCTATTTTTACTTGAAATTGGTTTCACTAGAGGTACAATTGATAAATCCTTATTTTATAGAACTCAAGGTAAGGATTTATTATTGATGCAAATATATGTTGATGATATTATATTTGGTTCCACTAATGAGAAGCTCTGTGAAAGATTTTCAAAGTCAATGCAGTCCAGGTATCAAATGAGCATGATGGGAGAATTGAGTTATTTTGTAGGCTTACAAGTAAAACAGACTGAGAAAGGTATTTTCATTAATCAGTCTAAATATACAAAGAATCTACTCACAAAGTTTCAAATGCAAGACTCTGCATCTGTTACTACTCATATGGCTACTGCAACAAAGCTTGATCAAGACACTAGAGAACCTGGTGATATTAAAGCTTGATCAACATTCTCTGACAAGGCACATCAGTATCAGATATCATTTCATAAGGGAACATGTTATGGAAGGCGCAATTGAATTATATTTTATTCCTACAGATCAATAAATAGCAGATATATTCACCAAGCCTTTGCCTGAAGCAACATTTAACAGATTGGGTTCTGAATTAGGGATTGTGACAAGTGGCTCAACTTGACTTAGCAAGTTTTAGATAATCAGAGTATATGTCAGAGTATGTGGTAAACTCTGATGAAAAATTGAGTAAACTCTGATCATTGCAGCATCTAATCTCTGCTCACAAGTTATCAGTGTTTATGGTAAACTCTGTCAGAGTATGTGGTAAACTCTGACAGTACATACTAAACTCTGACTCATATAAACTCTGATTTCATGCTTGATAAACTCTGTTGAAGTGGTAAACTCTGAGATCATATTTATGACATCATATTTCATATTTGTGACATCATAATTATCATTCTCATATTGGACTTGAAATAAGGTGCGTGTATCTCACGAATGACGATTCATATACTTACACAGATATACAAACATTCCAAAACTTCACTTTGCTGCCACCAACTATATTGCCCTGTTAAATAAATCTGATGCACCTGAGGATTATCATTTCATTCAAGATTTCTTAAGGCAGAGTTACATAGGCTATGCTTTGCAAAAACCTTTAAACTTCTCTACTCAATCCTTAATAAGAATTTGGTCATCTGCAAAGTTTAACAATGCAGGAAATGATGAAGAACCAATCATCACGTTCAAATGCAATGGCAAGCACTTGATAACACCGGTTGTAGTTCGACAAGCCCTTCATCTTCCAGACGTGGCTGCGTATGATGATATGGTGGAAGATGAACAGATTAAAGAATTTTTCAGGTCTATAGGCTATGGAGGAAGCCTATTAATGTTGGGGAGCCAGACAATACCTAATCTTCGAAGAGAATGGAGTTTCTTCTTCGATTATATTGCAAGGGCCTTCATAGGCAAGTGCACGAATTTTGATGCAATCCCACAGCTAGCACAACATATTGGGTATTCTCTGACCCATAATCTTAATTTTAATTTTCCTTGTTTAATTATTAGGCAGTTGGCTAGCAAAATAAATGATGATGCTCATACTATATATTTTGCTAGATTTCTTTAGTTAATTTTTAACCATTTATTACCTGATGTAAATTTTGAGACTGATCAGAGTTTAGCTAGATTTTGTATGAATAAGAGAATTTTTTGCTGACCTAGCTAGGAAGGATGCTAAGAAAGGTAATCGCTCTCCTCTCTTTTATCCCACATGGGTCAGGCTTCTCTTAAATTAGAGAATGCCTACCATGTATAGAAGGGATTTTCTCTCTGTGGCTATGGATCAGAGTTTAGCACCATCTGATTCAAACCCAAGCCACCCTCCAAACACTGAAACCCAAACACTTTTGCCAACTTCTATAATCTCCCAAAAGGCTGTAGTTGTAAAACACACCTCTCAACAGGGCACAAGCAAAAGGAAGGGGAAGGCATTGAAATAATCTTCTCCTAAAAAGAGAAAATTAATTGATGAAGATTCAGATTCTGATGAAAGGTTTGTTTTTGCTAAGGGAAAGACTGTTGAATAGGCTTCTGAGATACCTCATGTACCTTTTATGAAGCCATTCACAGTGAATCCAATGCCTGAGGTGAAGAAGAAAAGGATAGATTAATCAAGGTTGCAAACACTGAAGGACTAAACTCTGATGCAGCAATAAACTCTGATGTCCTAATCTTTGATCAGCAAAAATCTCAAGATTTAAACTCTGAAGACATCCTAAACTCTGAGCCAAACTCTGATATCTTGACAAATTTTGTTGAAGCATGGCATTGCTGGAAGGAAAATATTCCTTGGAAGGAACCTGGATTACCAGTTTCAACTGAGAACATGATTCTTCGGTATGTCAAGTCAAAAGCTGATTGGTGGACAAATATTGCCCATTATAACCGTGAATGTATTAGACGAGGGGCTACTGTTGACAAGGAAGTTTACAGGAAAAATTTGGGAAATTTAAATGATCTTTGGCTCAAGGCAGAACAGGAGCGACAACCCAATTATTTGAAAGATGGGCCATATGTCACTCCAGAGGAAGCTGTTCCTGTAGCAATCTTTGATTCTCCTACAAACTCACCTAAACAAATTATCAAGGAGATTTCTTATGAAAGGGTTAGGGAGTTGGTAGAACAAGTAAGGAAAGAGATGAAAGCTAAGAAGTCTACATCATCTGTCTCTCCAAGTTCAAAACAATTTTCAAGAAAGAAGAGGAAGTCTGTCACTTTTGGCCATGATACACAAGAACCTATCTCTCAAAGTGAGGTAGCAATCTCTACATGGTCAGGCACACAAGAACCTGTTGATCAAAGTTCAACAACAGCCACAATTCTAGCAGATGAAGCCAGCTTGGATCAGGGGTACAACCCACAAGAACCTTCAGCTCAAAGGGTTAAAGAAGTTGTTAAGGCCCCAGCCACACAAGAACCATCCAATCAAAGTTTGGATGCAGGCACTCAACCTATTCTAGAAGACCTTGATGTTTCTGATGCTGAAGGCCAATCTATGGCAGAGTCAAGCCCACAAGAACCTTTACCTCAAAGTGGTGAAGCAGCTGAAGATGTGACTTAGGTCCCACAAAAACCAATCATCCATTTTATGATTGCAGACCAAGACTCTAATGTTGGACAGACAAACTCTGATGAAGCTCCACTAGCAATCTCTAATGCTCTTATGGTACAACCAATATCTGCATAATCAATGGAGACAACATCCACATCCACAACTCAAGGTATAAACTCTGACTTTTCTTCAGAATATGCATTCTCTGACAGTTTAAGTTCAGATTTTACATTTCCTATTTTAACTGCTAGAATGATCATGAATAGTCCTTAAAAGGGTACCCCTAATAATGTAACTACAATCAACCTTTCTCAGCCACCTCTTATTTATGTAGGACATTGTGTGTTGAGCTTTACTAGTGAGTCTGAGGTAAAATGTGTGAAAAACAGAATTAATGAGAGGCAGACACAGTATCTGGCAAAAGGTGAGGTAGAATTGAGAAGAAGTTAGCTACTTCTAGTGAGAAAAATATAACTCTTAAAAGTTATGATATGTGTGATGTGAGAAGTAATGAGATTAATTTAAAAAATAAGAGTGACTTAGGATGTTCCATATATTCTGCAGGTACTCAGAGTTTATCTGTTGCAAACTCTGATCTTTTAGTAAACTCTGAGAAAGCTATAAACTCTGATGGGGAGGACACAGACTCTGATGATCCTATTTTTGCTGATGAAGAAGTTACAGACCTGTCAATCCCCTAGACACAAAGGTACAATACCAAGAAGTGGCTAGTAAATTTTCATGATGCACATGAAAGACTGAGAATGGAGTATCCTGATTATCTGGTGATTGAGCAACTTAAAGGAGAAATTGAAGCTGCTCTAGATGTTGAAGGTGTAAAGAGAGATTTCACTTCTAAGGCAGAACCATCTCAAGATGTATTGATAAATTCTCACAGACAAAAAGTTTGGGATAGTTCATGGAAATACACAAATGAAGTCATCTCTTGGCCACATGTTCATGAGTTGATAAGTAAAGCTGATAAGGATATAAACTCTGATGAGATGAAGTAAATTTTAAATGCTACTACTGTGTTGTCCAAAGGAATACACAGTGAAATTGGTGAACTCAAGGATTCTATCACCAAAAACTCTACTTCTATTCAATCTGCTGTTACAGCATCACAATATTCTCTGGAATTAAAACTCAAAACTGTCTAAGAAAAACAGGATGC
Source organism: Oenanthe sinensis (assembly GCA_028671895.1). Classification (NCBI taxonomy): domain Eukaryota; kingdom Viridiplantae; phylum Streptophyta; class Magnoliopsida; order Apiales; family Apiaceae; genus Oenanthe; species Oenanthe sinensis. The sequence goes on from JAPMAC010000212.1 coordinate 5,273,036, forward strand.
ATTGGAAGTAAAAGTTAATAATTTTCTACTTCTGTCAGTTCTATGCAGGGAATGCTACATACCATAGTTGAAATTCTTACTGTGAAGACAGGGAGTGATGTTAGAAAGGGGGAGAAGGGTTCAGACAAATGCAAGGAGGATGCTGCATAACAACTTGACAAACCTGATGATGAAGATCAAGGGAGTCATAAGGAGGGAAAACAAACTCTGAAGCAGCAAACTCTGATTGGTCAAACTTCAACCACTCAAACTCTGATGACAGCAAACTCTAACAAACAGTTAATCTCTGATAAACAGCAAACTCTGATAGAAGCTAACTTGGCACTTGCAAAAAGGTTTGAAGAAGAAGAAAAACCTAAGAAAATTGAGGAACAAAATTTAAAGGATGCAGAACTGGCAAGGAAGCTAGTTGAAGAAGAAAATCTGGGATTAGATCCAGTTGATGTGGAAGCTGAATTGAAGAAATCTGGTACTGATAGTGCTCAAGTCCAGAAAAAGAGAAGATATGTGAAGAAAGGTCTAATTCAGAAAAAGGCAACTACTCAACAAAAGAAATTAGAATCTAAGCCTGTTCAAATCAAATCAATTGAAACTTCAAAGCCAGTTGCTCAATCAAAACCAGTCTCAGAAATTCAAACAAGATCATCTTCCAGAATTCAACAAAAAGCTCCAGTTAAGCCAAAGACTCCTCTCACTATGTCCGGAACAACTTTTCTTCCAGGTGGCTCAAGCTTTGATGATGAGGAAAAAGAACATTAAAAATCTCTAATAAGGAAGAAAAGATCTAATCTTCTGTGGACAAAGACTCGAACTCTGACTCTCAATGCCAGGCTTAGAAAAGACAAAGGTGGTATTGGTGATTCACATACTAAGGTCTATAGGGGAGAAGCAAATGTCTTCAGAGATCCTTTTTCATTGAAAGATAAACCTGAGGAAGAGTTGACTCAAGAACATCTGGACAAATTAATCTTTGTTAACATTGTGAAGGATATCTTTGATGGTGCTAAAGCTAAGGAGAAGCTCATTTATTTCTTAGAGGATGGGAAAGTTTTGAAGATTGCTCAAGAAGATTTGATTCAAAAAGCATCTAAAGAACTTGAACTTGTTCTATATCTTATTAATGATGAAAATGAAGTTACTTCTAGATGGGTGAAAATTCTTGAAGGAGTGATAGCTGAGAAAAAGAAGAATGAAAGGCTGATGATGATAAATTTTGAAGAATATGAGCCTGGATACGTATTGAAGATGGAATAAGAAGAGCTATGAGGAAAGGAGATGCAAGGGTCAAAATAGTGTTAGGGATTCCTACACTAATTTTAAATCCTGATGGTATGAAGGCCTGCTGCATTGTCCTGAATGAAAGAATGAAAAGATCATCAATTTATGCTCTAAGGGCTGTAATATTTCAAATAGATGATTCTTCTGAACAAATGAAGGAATTGAAGGAAAAGCTGGATGAGCCGTTGAAAAGTGCTGAAGAAAAGCTCCTGAATCAATTTCTGAAAGAAGATTTCTCCTACAGAAGAATCTGAATCATGAAGGGTAAACAAACTCTGATGTATTTGTCTTGGATTTCTGACATCATAAGTGAAATTTATGTTTTAAATTCTTAAAGAATAAATTGGGGGAGATTGTTAGGAAGCAAACACTGATGGCTGTCAGAGAATACAAATCAGAGTTTACACTGCTGACGTCATCAGAGTTTAAGGAGCTGTCGGACAGAGTTTACTCTATCAGAGAATGCTCTATCAGATAATAATAACCGACAGAGTTTGCAAGACAGAGTTTTTCAAGAAGCAATTCAAATCAGAGTCTGAATAGGATATTAAGAAGGAATCCTAATGCAAGTCTATTTCATTATGTAAAGTTGTTCTATTTCTAATCTGATTTGTAATTGAATTGTAACTGTGTATATATAAACACAGGCATAGGTTAACATCAAAGTAATCTTTGCAAATCATATTATTCATAATCTAGCAGCTCTTGATAACAAAGAACTTCTTGAGAGAGTTTTGTAACCTATTCTTTATCTTTAATACAGAACAGTATTCATCTTTTACATACTTGTGTTCTTAATCGATTTACTGGTACTATTACATTCAACCCCCCTTCTGTAATAGCTTACTTATCTGGACAAACAATACGAAAAATATATTCCCCGAAACTTGTCTCGTTAAATTACTTGCTGATTTTCTAGAACATTAATGATTATTCATAAATACAGAAAATTAGTAAGTCAGCCTCCTAAACACTATTCACCTCATGAATTCGAACCCACTAACCGAACTCTAAATTATTTATCTGCAAAAAATTCGAAAGAATTATTTTATTTAGGGAGTATCGTATTCAACCCCCCCCCTTCTACGATACTTCGAGACCTAACAATTGGTATCAGAGCACACTGATTGATATAGAAATCAAGATCCATCAGCTCAGTGAAGCTCACTGTGCCGAAGCTGCTTACTCAGAAGGAGGCCTTGTTAAATAAGTTTAAAAAAAAACTTTTTAATAAAATTTATTTTATAAACTTTTATAAAATTTATTTTATAAATTTTTATTAGTTTATGTTATAAATTTTAATTAGTTTATTTTATAAATTTTAAATAAAACTTATTTTATAAACTTTTATTAGTTTATGTTATAAATTTTAATTAGTTTATTTTATAAATTTTAAATAAAATTTATTTTATAAACTTTTATAAAAATTTTTTTATAAACATGTATTAGTTTATGTTATAAATTTTAATTAGTCTATTGCATAAATTTTAGATAAAATTTATTTTTTGAACTCTTATAAAATTTATTTTATAAATTTTTATTAGTTTATGTTATAAATTTTAATTAGTTTATTTTATAAATTTTATAATTAAGCTTATAATTTATATTTATTAAACATAAGTTTTTTTTGGTCCACTGTTTTTAGTCACTCGACCATTGACCATTAAACAAACTCCTGGAATGTCAATGCACGCGTCAATAACCTTTCACCCACATATGAATTCATGTTGCGTCTGTTCAGAGTATTTACTGTGTCAACGCCACGAGTGTGACCTGCACAACAAAAATTCTCAAGCGCAACATAATTACTTGGCGCCACTTAATACCAAAATGCAGTTTGGTGCCTCAAAGTTTTGTACCCTTTAATTTTTAATTTTTATTTTAGATTTATTTATTTTTCCAAAAAATTTAAAATTCTTGAAAACTAAATTTTTTCTTTAATATTAATTTACGATATTTTAATTTTTAAGATAATGTAAAATTCTTAAAAATTAATTTGTTGTATATTTTTATTTTTGATTAATTTATTTTCTAAGAAAATTAAAAATTCTATAAATCTAAATTTTTCTTAAATATTAATTTGAGGGTGCTCAAGGGATTTGTAGTTGATGATTTTTTCGGGTATTGAAGACAACTAAAATTGACTGAAGATTATCCAATGAAGTTAATTCTGGAACAGGTTGAAGAATGTGGTACTAATTTCCTCAGAGGTTTACTCCATAGGATCCCACTAATATTTTGGAAGCTGCAAAAGAAGAGATTAATTTTGGTACAATTTTTGGTTAATTTGAGTTATATTTTTGGATAAGAAATCTTAGGGGTTAAAGTAGTGAAGGAGAACAGACTGAACTACCTGATATCTTAGTACAAGTCTTAAAGATTATTCCATAGGGAGATTACAGGAAGTTCGTGCTAACACGCAGATCGTCTAGAACGTAGGGTTATAGCCAATAGGGATTTAAGGATAAAACCACATTGTCTGTAGAAGAACTGTATGTGCTGAAGGCCTATAACTAGAACAAGAGCTAAAGAAGATAATATTTGGTAAAGCAGGTTGTTAGCATATCCACTGTATTTGTGACTCAGGAACCAAATTTGATTGAAGTCAAGGTTGAGAACCTCTGTATAGAAACGAATTGATCCAAGAAGCTGAATTGAAGATGTAGTAGCTCAAGGTAGTGGTCAAGGTGTTATAAGTGAATTTGACACTTTGGAATAACTTGAGAATCTGAACAACAAGTCAAGCCTGTAGGGCAATAGGAAGTTCAGTGACATCAGATTCAGACGGAATCCCAATTCTAAATCTAAGGTCCTTACCTATAGATTCCATGGATGAGGTTTTCAAGATCAGTTCAAGAGGCGGTTGCAAGACAGGGATGGTTTATATTTGAAAGACAAGATCAGGGGTCATGCTACATAGTTTTAAGAAGCCTGTACAAGCAAATGATGACAGACACTATGTTGAGTTGAATCAAGAATCTCAGACATTAGTGAGGATGCAACAAGGGAAAACATATGTTGAAGTTAAATGCAGAAGCTGATTTTATCAGTGACAGTGATGAACCAAATGGATATCTGGCATCAATGACCAATACTGGAGATGAATCACTAAGCACTTCACAGGTACACATTCTAACTAGTATACGTTTATCTAATTCAGAACTGTAAGATTATTAGGTATTGAAATGTATTATATTCATGTCAGCATGTTAGGATCTTAAGACTTAAATGCTTAATTGATTGCTAAGAATGATATTTGCATGCTAGGATTCATGAGTTTAAATATGTACATTTCATATTTAATTTTATATGCAGTAAAATGAATATCTAGAATTAGATAGGGTATTCTAGACGGTTAGGTGTATCCCTAAACATTTGCTGGAACTTGATTTAAATATTCTATGATTTAATACCTCTGTTAATGTTGTGAAAATTGTTAAATAGACAAACATGTCATAGATAAGATATTTTATATTTGTTCTTATTGTGATAAATAACTTGTTAAGTGTATGTGAAATTCGATATTGCTCATAATGTTTTATTCAAATATTCTGCATATTCTTTAGTTATTTATGTGTTTATTTTCATATGATATGCTCCACTCACATAGTTGTACAAAATGTTATATTAGATCATGTATTGCTTGTTAGGAATAAGATGATTAAAAGATGGTAGAATTATCTAAGTAGTCAATAATATTTATAGATCTGAAGCTTAATCTAAAACTGATTTAGGTAATTAGAGATAGTTAAAATGTTAGACAACAACTGAAATGGATTAGACAGAATTAGTAATTAATTTTTTAGTTCTTCTATTCCATGTGCATTTAAAAAATTATTGAATATCTGTAAATCTGCTTTACATCTGTTACACTTGTGTAAAATGATTAAAGTAGATAGTAGTGAATTTTCTAATATGCATATTGAAGCTGTTGTTACCGCTATTTAAAGCAATATCTGTAACCCATCTAGACTCAATTGAAGTTGAGTACCAAGAAGTTTAATAATTTGTGATTGCAGAGTATGTAACAAGAACAAAAGTTATGGGACTTCATGACATTTATTGTTCGAGGCACATGATTAAGATTAAAGCTCTAACATCACAGTTGGTTAAGAAAGCCTACTCAATGGTAACCTTTGGAGATGACAGCAAATGATGTACAAGGGATTTGGCTATAATGATTTTTGGAATTGTCATCAGTGGAAGCATATTTCTTGTTGAAGGACTTAAGCACTATCTACAGGGCACTAGGGAATTCTTTGTCAAGGGTTTTCTGGAAAAGCATTGAAAAGGAAAAGTGATAGATCTCAAACAAAAAGGTTAGAAGCTCACTTAAACTGAGAGTGAGGAAGTTTGTTCGTAGCTGACATGGAATTTATATACAAAGGTGAAGTGAACTTTTTAGTAAAGTTTCATCAGTAAAGATTTAACTATGACATAAGAATCTCTCACACTTGATATTCGAGACAATGGATTCTTTGATAAAGAAGAAATTGGTGATAGGATTGCTTCATTTGGAATTCTATCTAGAAGGACATTTTGAAATATGTCACATAGGGAAGTCAATGAATACATCACACTGAAGCGAATTATGGCATGGAAGAAATATGCTTAGTGGTGATTGATGACAACCCTAATTACAAGTTGGTGATGTTCGTGCATTCAACAGACAAAATATCACCGATGGTGATTGATCACATCAGGTAGATCAAGTTGGAAGAAAAGTAAGATGTGAGAAATTTGAAGTTAGATAATGGAACTGAATTTCGCGAATAAAGTTTTAAATGAAGTCTGCATTTATAAAGGTACTTTGAAGCTGAAACAATTAACACAGCATGCTGCTTTAATCAACAATAAGATCATGAAAAGAAATCATATGAGTTAATGGCCAACCAGAAGCAAACACTGAATCTCTTTCGTGTGTTTGGAGGAAATTGATATTTATATGAGTATCTTGGCAAATTTGAAGTTAAGGCTCATGGAACCATTTTCCTCGGCTACTCATTGAAGTCGAAAGCTTTCAAGACCTAAATGATGTAAAACCAGAAGGTGATTGAAAGTCTGAATGTTTCGTTCTACTACACCAAGCATTCAAATGAAAGAATATTCCGAATCTTTGAAGTTTAACATCCTGTTAGAGTCAAATTCAGACACTGATGATGAAACTGAGGTTGCAGAAGGAATCAATGATAATGATGATGATTCAGATCCTATTAGTGGAAATGGTAGTAAATCTATACAACTCGTGAACTTTAACAGAATCCACTTAACAAGGTGAAGGATCTTCAACATATTCTAGCAGCAACTCAGGGGGGTAAAATAAAAGAAGGATCTACTAGTCGTACTCAACACAATAAAGATCAAAGGAATACATCAAGAACATATCTGCCAAGATAAAAGGTTTGAAGTCAAAGTCATTCCTAGAGTCTAGTTCTTAGTAAACCAGATTATTGAGTAAAGGCTAGAAGTGCTAATCAAGATGAACATATATTTTTCGGGACCTAATATTTGGTATCCCAAAGAATACTGAAGATGCACTGATTGATCCAGATTGGGTGATTGCAATGCAAGATGATCTCAATTAGTTCGAAGGTAGAATCTACTGAAGTTGGAACCCAGACCACAAGACGAAGCTGAAATTGGTATAGTAAGGGTTCTCAGAGACTGGATAATTATTGGCATTGTTATGAGGGACAAAGCCAAATTGGTTGCTACAGGTTACTATCAAGTAGAAGGTATCGATGATGATGGAAACAGATCTTCGGGACTTTCAAGATCAAACAGTAAGCACCAGTAACGAGACTTGATCCTATTAGGGCTGAACAAGTTGATGACCTAACAATAGGACATCCCTAGCTCCTGTTGAGCATTCAAGCATGAATATCTATCAGATGAATGTGAACAAGGAAACTCCTGAATGGTAAGTTAGAATTTGAAGTGGATGTACAAAATTTCCTGGACTTTGAAGTTATAGATCATTGGAATTTGTATATCATTCTCTTCCCAAGCTCTCTATGAATGGAGTTAGGGATTCAAGCAAATCGTCAAGGACATGGTATGACACTTTAACTACTATTTACCTGAAAATGATTTTGGTAGAGTCGTTATACACATATAACTCTCTAGAATACAAAGAACACATAATGTAATATATGTGCAAGTATACCATGATTATATTATATGTAGATCTACTAATGAAAATTTGGTAAGAGATGTTTGTTAAGTAAATGCAGAGTAGATACAAGATGAGCATGTTGGAAGAGTTGCAATTCTTTTTTGGATTACAATTAATTCAAAAGAATGATGGCAATTAAAGTAAGTCAAGAATCTTTAGATATCTAACCAAATCAAGGTTTTGTAGATGTGGTGGATATTGAAGTTTCTTTGGAAGAAGTTATATCACATGATAGTGCAAAGTTCTCACAAGCCTCGTTGGACTCGAAAACTAACAATGTGGGAGGTAATGTCCTTGAAAATCCACCTACTAATATTTTATATGTATCTAATTACTGGACGAATATGCATTTGAATGTCCAAATTCTTCATACTGAGAACATGTGCGGGAATGGAGGAGAATGATCATTTGAGCATCCTACTTCTCCCAAGGAAGAGATTTCATCTTACTTTGATTGTAAAGGAAAGGGCAAAGTATTGGCAAATAGTTTTCTATCATCAGATGGACTTTCGTGCAACAAGGCAATTGTTATTTTAGATAACAAAGAGCTAGTTCATATCTCTAAGGAGTTTGTAAAGGAGGTCATAGGTTTGGAAACTCAAATTGTGCCGGGGGTGACTGCATTAGAGGTCATAGAAAATACAGTTCTGGGCAATTTGGAGCATATCGAGACAAAGATAAAGTGCATTCAAAAGCAGCAGAAGGAAACGATCGAAGAAGACAGGAAAACAAATGAAATGATGAAGGCAACAATACAGAGATTCGAGTTTCCTGAGAATATCATGGACGTGGACCATGTACTGCTAGAGATGAAAATATTTGAGGAACATCATTTTGCATGACAGTGGCTTTAATTGGTCAAAAGGGTGGGGTATTTATAAAGATTTATTTTGGTATAGTCTATGGTAGTATCGTCTAGTTTCGTTGATTCCTTTTGGCATGTATCTATGAATCTCAGTTGGGTTTCTTTCCTTTTTTCTTAATGAAAATTTGCTTATTAAAAAAAAAAAAATTTAGACTATAATCAGAGAGTGATTTATCACGCCTTTTTGCAAGAAAAACATTATTATTATTGAACGAAATAAGAATTTGTCACACCTCTATGCAAAAAAAGCAACATAGTTTCTAAATGCACTCGAGATTTACTTCGTGCACTCGAAAGAATTACCTCAATATCCTTTTTTAATTTTGTGAACTATCTTCGTGTAATCTTATATAAATATTCCTTACCTTATTTAGATATAATTTTTTATTAATTATGTATAGTATCTTCATGTAATCTTATAAAAATGAGTTAATCATACAAAAACCAATCAACTTTGATATTGTTAGCAAAAAAACCATTTAAGATTATTTTTTATTGGATTAACACAACCAACTTGCATAAATAGTGGAAAAAAGTAAAATATTTAATCATGATTAAGTTAAAATATCATATTTATCATTTAACTTTCAAACTATTAGCAAAAATATTATTTAAGATTATTTTTAATATATTAACACAACCAACTTGAAAACCCTAGAACTAAAATAAAATAATATATTCACATGATAATATGGAGTATATTCATATGAATTTTTTTAAGCAATTGGAATGTGATTGTTCATAGTATAATTCATTTCGTATAAAATAAGAAATTTATATAATTGAAAATTAAAATAACAATATTAAAATTATTATTAAAATAAATAAATTAATAATATGAATAATTATATTAATATATTATAAACACAAATATATTATTATTATTATTAATAATTTTGTGTCTATTATATATTTTTATTTATATAATTGAAAATTAAAATAACAATATTAAAATTATTATTAAAATAAATAAATTAATAATATGAATAATTATATTAATATATTATAAACGCAAATATATTATTACTATTAACAACACAAATAGTCAAAGTTAACATAAAAGAGACACAAAAAAGTTAATACATAATTTTTTTTATTAGAATCAAAATTACTATAAACGAGACATAAAAAAATTAATGCATAAAATTTTCTATAAGTAATTTGCAATAATTTATACCAAGTGCATGAAATAATTATCGATTGCATTTAGCGACCCCGGTCTGTTTAATAGTCACCAAAAAGCTATTTATGTTCCTCCAAAAATAATCAAATCAAAATCAATAAAACCACAGATCCATTTTCACTGTACCCTTCTTACAGATTGACTTTGATAGACACACGTATACATACAGGAAAAAATGGCTGCTTCATTCACCGGTTGTATTCAAAACACTCCTCTTTCAGTTGGGCATAAAATAGGCCACAAGCAACTTGCCTTGACTCCTGTCTCGGTCATTTCTTACAAATCTTCATCACATTTGGTAACTTCTTCTTTGTCTTCATTTTCAATCCAACCTACTAACCGAGGTAAAATTTTCTTAATTTTCTTGATTTTCTTGATTTTTAGGTCCGTCCATTTGATTTATGTTTGTGAATTTAGTGTAATTTAGTATGCCAAGGTGGATTTTGTTGTTTCTTGATGTTTGGAGCATGACCCATTTGATATATTTTTGTAAATTAGTCTTATTTTGTTGTGTTTAGTACTCTAGTTAGAATTTTTGCATGTTTCTTGAGTCTTTAGCATGTCCCTTTGATTTATATTCATAAATGTGTGTGCTTTTTTAGTGCCTGTATGAAATTTGAATATTTCTTGATTTTTTAGGATAATCCCATCTGGGGTTCTTTCGTGATTGTATAATTAATTTGCAAATTGTGTTGTTTAATGTGAAGGTGTTGGTGTACCACTGTTTGGTGGAGTTGGGGATGAGAAACATTTAAAAGATAGGTCTGCATTTGCTCAGACTGAAGCTGTTCAACACTTGACCGGTTCCCTTACCTCTGCTGCTGGTTTTCGCTTTGCTGTTGTATGTACTTCTACACCAATTCCTGACACATTGATACATCCACAATCAAATACACACTTGCATACATAGATAATACCAAATCAAAGTTACCCAATGTCCCGCTTGTAAAGAAGGGCGTACACTGACCTATCCTCTACCCCTTGAGGTATTGTTGTAGAGAGGCAGTTTCCATAAAGACCCCTGGCTTTGGCCGTGCAAAAGCAGTAGTTCTTCATATGCATAAGAGCTCCATATAAAAGACGAGAGACAATAAACATCGAGCAGTAAAATACTAGAGCTAAAATTACTGGTAACAACAAACAGGCAGTACAATAGTGACTACTTGTATAAAGGGGCAGAACATGCCTACATATATTTACAATGCATATCTAATGTAATTTCTAATTTCACCACTTCTGGGGTTCAGCTGCAATTTTTTCTTGTAATCAAATATCAATGTTAGTAACAGTCAATGATGAAATTACATCCAATTGTCACCCTAGACAACTTTTTGGTATAGACATCATATAGCAAAATTAGATTTTTTATAATCACATAAGTCTACATTGATCAGCTGCTTATCACACATGGTTGCATCTTATAGCAAGCATAAATCATTAATTCCTTTAAACTATCACTAATATTCGATCTGTTATTCTTTTCTCATTCTTGTTACTGAAAAAGGTGGTTGCTCGGTTCAATGAGATTGTTACCAGGCCACTGTTGAATGGAGCTCTGGAGACGTTCAGCAGATATTCAGTTAAAGATGAGGATATAGATGTATGTGGCATTCTTTTTGCACAACATATCCTTATTGATTTTCCTGCATATTATGGATCTACAGTAGAGTTCTGTATATGTCGGTTAACTCAATACTTTAACATTGTTGTGAAATCACCTTAGGAAACAAGTGATGTAAGCCTGTAAGGACGTATGGATGAAGTAACATATACATACCATACCCTGCTTCCTTTTTTACTGGAAATGATATTCAATAATTATGCAATGAATGTTATAAAACTTTTCCTTGGGCCTTAACTGTGTTAAAAAATAAGTAATTTTGATCAGTGTTTTTAAGTTAAGCTACTCAAACGAGCACATCATTTATATATTGTCCTTATGTTGCACCCTTTGATTACGTGGCTTCTGATATCGGCGCATCATTGTTGTTTCTATCAACCAGGTTGTGTGGGTTCCTGGTAGTTTCGAGATTGGTGTTGTTGCAGAGAGGCTTGGGAAGTCTAAGAAGTATGATGCAATTTTGTGTATTGGGGCTGTGGTATGATTTCGTCTCACTATATCATAAATCAACATGTTCTAATAGAATCACCCGATATCTAATTCTGTTCATATTTATTGATGCTCCATAAACTGTTAAATCAAGCAGGTTGTTTTGGTGCTGTAATGCTTGTCACCACAATCTTGTATATGTGGTATTCATTCAGTAAAGAATTGTTAAAATTAAATATATGTTGGAACTTCATTCAGTTAAGAACTGTTGCTTTTGCCACCTTGTTATAATTGCTATAGTCAGTTTGAAATTATTGTTTTGACTATTAAGCAAAAACGTTACTGGCATACAGAATGATGTGTAAATATTATATCTGCTATTTTCATGGATTCAAAATGTGTTAAAGCATATTCACAAAATGAGTCCATTACTTTTACTGAGTTTATAGGGAAATATCTTTAGATTGAAGCTTAAGGTTTAGTTATAGACTTTAAACACCAGAAGTCTGTAATGAGCTCTTTTTTGCTTCTCTCCCATCCTTTCTTTCCTTGTATAAATTATGATGAATTATTCTATAAATGTACAATGATGCTTTAAAGGAGGCGTATGAGAGTCAAGAGATGGTGGATTCATGTCATTTTTTAACATAATAAGTTTTAGATGAATATAGATGCATCTGGTTTTTTTGTTTCTTTTTAAATTTTTATATTCCTCCATTCTGTGTATGTGCTGTGTGATTGCTTTCTATAACCTGGTCTCTATAATCTGTTAATATTTTGTTGTATAGGTAAGAGGTGACACTACCCACTATGATGCCGTTTCTAATTCAGCAGCTTCTGGAATACTTTCAGCTAGTTTGAGTTCAGGTTGGTTTGAATGTTTCATCGTTGTTTTTATCTCTATATTTGATTAAATTTCCGATTGTAACTTATATTTATTAATATATATGCACATTCCCATCTAGCTTAATTTGTCCCTAAAAGGTCTTTAGTTTATTGATTAATTCATGTAGCTAGCTAATTATCAAGTGAGTTGCCATCAATATTCCATAATTTACACTGCACTTGGTAATTATACAGTCTTTCTTGTTTTAATTTAATTTTTTCTTTTTATTATTCTCATCCACAGGTGTCCCTTGCATATTTGGCGTCTTGACGACTGAAAATATGGATCAGGTAATGCTTTGAGTATCTCGTAGCTTTTTCTTGTTTGACGTGATTACTTTCAGTTATCTTCTTGGCATATGGTGTTCTAAGACACCCTAACAACCATTTATGTACTGATCAAAGTTAGCACTGAAAAATATAAAAAACAGATTACCCATTTTTTGCTGCTGAGGGTTTTGCTAAGTAAAAAAGAAACCCATCTTCTTTTTCTCTTATTGCTACCAGAATGTTCATTAACTTACCTCCACTGCATTGCAGGCTATGAACCGAGCTGGTGGTAAATCAGGGAATAAGGGTGCAGAAGCAGCTCTAACGGCTGTAAGTTTGACTATTGTCTGTCTTTTGTTGCATTCTATTGTTAGTGTTTAGTAATCGGGCATGGCAAGGGCAGACCACCAAAATATACAGAATATCCGTAAAAAATGGAAAACAGAATCATTGATTTGCTTATTTCTGATATATTTTGAACAAAACCATTGTGTTTGATTATATGGACCTATTATAAAATTTTTATGTAGGTTGTGCAAATTACAAAAAACTAGCTTTATGTTCTTAGATGTTTCTTCTGTTGTAATGATAATTGAAAACTAATTATATCCCCGTTTCTATTTACAGATAGAGATGGCATCCTTATTTGAGCACCATCTGAAGCAGCTGTAATACAGTTTGATTGGGGGTAGGGATCAGCTCATTTTCTCTTATCCCAATTCTACTCCGGAAAAGGGTTGACATGCTGTTTTATCTTTCGAGGCACGAGGCTATATATGTCTATTATAGAGTTTAGAGGAACTGCAAAATTGCAATTGTATGTGTTTGGTTGGTAGCTTGAAGATTTAACTGTTGTGAAATAAACATGAACAGCATGTTTAATGTATGAAATAAAGGCCCTTGTATTTCAGTTTACTCTTGTCCTGTAAAACTTATTTTCTCGTTTTAAGAATGTACAACATTTGTGCTGGTACCCTAATATGTTGCATATGCATAAGAAGTTATAGTACAGTTACAATATTTGCCTGAAGTGTCCTGTCTAAGCAATAGCTTGTGACAATCAATACCTTAATGACTATTAGTGATGTGGTGGAATAGTTATAGCTAATGAAGTTTAAGGAGTCCTGTCGTTTTTAGGCAATGAAAAAGAGTTAGAAGAAATAGAAGGGCAATAATTTTCTGTCTTTGTTCAATCATATTAAATAAAATGTACCATGTTAATTTAAAATTTTCATCTTTCTTTTATATGTAAAGATATAAAGTCTAAAATATACATTAAAAAATGCTTGCATTCCTTTCTCTTTTCCATAATATAAAATGAACAATTTTATTCAGTATTGCCGATAATTTTTGCATTACAATATGGAAGATATAAATACCACCAAAACTAACATTAGTGATATATGTACTTCTCTCTTTTAAATATATATCTGACTTTTTGACAAGTATTTTACACCAATTTTAAATAAATAACTTTGATCATATAATTATAATTAATATTTTTAATACATTTTCTATAAAAATATATTTAGTTAATATTTTTATTTATTAAAAATAATAATTTAAATTATACGATCAAATCACTTCAAGATACATATTAAAAAATTAAACGAGGTCCATTTCTAAAATTTTATAATTTTATGATTCTAATATTCAAAAACACAAAAAATAAACAAAAACAGTGGAGTGTATCTTATCTATCTATAATAACAGTTAACCGATTACATTGGTGAGGAGCTCTAAACCCCTTAGCCTGACAAGAAGAAAGATTGGAGCTTCAAGGGAATAGCTTCTGGTAACTTCAACCCATATTGTATAATATATTTTTATATATGTACTGATATAGATTACATATATATCATTATTCAATCAAACCCCACATAAAAAAGAAAGCTTTTTTGTAGTTCTTGTTGTATCCCACCTCAGTTTTATCACTTCATTTTATCATTAAGTATAATTCTTGAAAGTTAATGACTGACCCTTTTTGTATACAACCATATATGTGTGTATATATTCATGGAAGTCTATATAAATAGTTGGAGGTTCTTGAAAATTTAAATTTTTGTGATTGGAATTGAACTATTACTAGAAAGGAATGGAGTCTATCTTGTTACATACATTTTCTCCAGCTCCCTTGTCCTTAAATTGTGTGTATTCGAATCGTTTGGTCACGAGTGGGATTGCCCGTAAATATTGTAGTAGTCTTCAATTCAAGAACTTAAGGTTTGATTTGTGTGGTAGGAAAGTTGAGTTGGGATTTCGAAAGGGTAGTTGTACTTTTAATGTAGGAACGACGGATATTAGTTATGTTAAGAATGTTCGAGAGGGTGATGATAAAGAAGAAGATGACGATGATGGTTCTAATATGGATTGGGAAGCGGAATTTATTGGGGATCTTGACCCTTTAGGGTTTTTGCCCCCTAAGAAAAGAAAAGAGCAGAAAGAATCGAAATTGCTTCAGGATACGGATAATATGGATTGGTGTGTGAGGGCAAGGAAGGTTGCGGTTAAGTCCATTGAAGCTAGAGGATTGACACGGAAATTGGAATACATTGTTAATCGTAGGAAGAACAAGAAAAAGAAGAAGAAATCAGTGTTGAACAAGAAGAAGGGTGATAAGGTGCTTAAGGTAGACGACGATGATTCTGATATCGAGTCTGAGTCGGAGGAGGACGGTATTGGATCGGTTGATTTAAATACACTTCAAGATGCTAATGAACTTAGAAATGCTGTGAGTATGCTTGCTGGTGGGATGTTTGCAGAGAAAAGGGAGAAGACGATGGAGACTTTCGTACAAAGGCTTTCTCAGTTCTCGGGGCCTTCTGACCGTAGGAAAGAGATCAATTTGAATAGAGCAATAGTGGATGCACAGACTGCGGAAGAAGTACTAGAATATGCTTCTGAGATGATTATAACTGTAGGGAAAGGCCTGAGTCCTTCGCCTCTCTCTCCACTGAACATTGCAACTGCACTTCACCGAATTGCAAAGAATATGGAAAAGGTATCTATGATTAGGACGCATAGGCTGGCGTTTGCCCGTCAAAGAGAGATGTCTATGCTCGTGGGTACTGCAATGATGGCCCTGCCTGACTGCTCGGCTCAAGGTATTTCAAATATTGCATGGGCATTGTCTAAGATTGGTGGTGAGCTTCTTTATTTGTCAGAGATGGACAGAGTAGCTGAGGTTGCATTGACCAAAGTTGGTGACTTTAATTCACAGAATGTTGCAAATATAGCAGGTGCTTTTGCTTCTATGCAGCATTCAGCTCCAGAGCTCTTTGCGGAGTTATCAAAAAGAGCTTCAAGCATGATTCACACTTTCCAAGCACAAGAACTCGCACAGCTTTTGTGGGCTTTTGCTTCTCTGTATGAACCTGTGGATGCAGTACTGGATTCACTGGATAATGTGTTTAAAGATCTGGACCAATTCAAATGCTGCTTAGGTGAAGAAAAAGGTAAATACATTGAAGCAATAAGTACAGAAACCAATCTTAATGGAGTTGTAGGGTATCCTGTTCTCAGCTTCAACAGAGATCAGCTTGGAAACATTTCATGGTCTTGTGCTGTTTTTGGGCAACTGGAACGCAGTTTCTTTTCTCATGTGTGGAAAACTTTGAGTCACTTTGAGGAACAACAGATTTCAGAGCAGTATAGGGAAGATATCATGTTTGCCTCCCAGGCTTATCTTGTTAACCAATGCCTGAAGGTTGAATACTCACAACTTCAGCTGGCTCTCAGGAGTGATCTTGAGGAGAAAATCGTCCGTGCTGGAAGAACTAAGAGATTCAATCAGAAAATGACCTCCTCATTCCAGAAGGAGGTAGGTCGCCTTCTAGTAAGTACCGGGCTTGATTGGACCAGAGAATATGTTGTGGATGGGTACAGCTTGGATGCAGTCTTAGTTGATCAAAAGGTTGTTCTTGAAATTGATGGGCCAACACATTTCTCCAGAAATTCTGGTGAGTGTCAAAGTAGCTTAAAGACATTGGTGAATTACTGTCTGCTTATGTTGTTTGATTCAGTAAATAACAAAAATCCTCTTATTAGCTTCAATGTTTATTATGCATCTCTGTAGGGGTCCCATTGGGGCATACTATGCTAAAGCGCCGTTATATTACTGCCGCTGGTTGGAAGCTAGTATTTGTGTCTCACAATGAAGTAAGTTTCTAAATCTCTTACTTGCATAGTTTTATATTCACGTGTTATGGGATGAACAACATTGTTATATCAACATTTTTAATCCAAGTAACCAAAATTACAACTTTTAAAACTAGTTCTTTGTTGTCTGTTTGGAATTCCAAATGAACTAAAGAACTTAAACATAAATTTGTGTGATGCATTTTTGAGCTAGATAATGCTTAGAATCTATACTAGTTAAGATTATATAAAATGTTTTTTGGGTATAATGGATTTCAACTCTGACGCGAAGAAATATGTGATGCTTTTGTTTAGAGCAGATCTCTTGTCGAGGAGGAAAAGTTATTAGAAAAGTTGATGCGAGAGTGTAGGTTAGAAGTTTAATCTATTGATAATATGAAAAAGTTAGTATGAAGTTGAGATCTGTGTCTTTTTATTTGTATGATTTTTACCACTGTCGCAAAGCATATAGGAAAGTCATTTCTTAGTCAAAGATGAAATAATTGATCGTTGTGAACCGTTAAGCATGAACTACTGCTGTGAAAAAGCATCTTTATGTCGGTATGTCAAAAGTTGGGACCATGTTTCTAGTCTTCTACCTAAACTTGTTGTAGGCTTTTCCCATGATTTTTTAAATTGCTCTGACTAAAATTTTAGAATTGCATTGTCATAGAAAAAAATGAAGACTAGTCATAAGGATTAATATAATGATTGAAGATAAAGCCATATTTGTTTTGATAGGGACTAGATATAAGCTAGGAAGCATGGATTCTTTCCTCACCCGCGGCACCGCACACCTCTTCTTGGGGATTCTCGGGGATTCTTGGAGATTCTCGGGGATTCTTGGAGATTCTTATTGGTTAATTAATTAATTAATTAATTAATTTTTTAGTCACTTGAACACTTCATAATGCATCACTTGTGTTTTTAAGTAATTATTATATTAATAGTTAAGGATACTAAACTTATTTATATGACTATTTAGTTTAATTTGAATGCTACTCTTGAAATATATGTATAATTTAAAATAATTTAAAATTTGCCGAATCCCGCCACACCCGTATCCCCATATTTTTTGATTTTCCGAATTCTCTTATCCCCGTATCGCACACCCCGCACCCCGCACTCATGCTTCTTAGGATATAAGATAACTTATGTTTAGATTTTCTTTTTTGTCCCTACAAATAATTGTATTTCATAATTTTAAGTTCTAAACTTTCTACAAGTTACAATATTTAACATTGTGATACTTCATCCTTCTAAAGAAGTTTCATTGTGTTGAAAGCAAATGAGAAATGATATATAAATTATAACACTTCAGCATAGTTAGTATCTGACTATTTGGTATCAAACAAGAGATACAAGTTTTAACTATTCTCAAACTTGATCATTCAAACAAACAATAGCCTTGACATTGGTGTTCCGTAGTGATATTATAGATCACATACGTTTCTTCATAGAACACCACTATTGAAATTTGTCATCTGCTTGCTGAAACACTCTATAAAAGCTCTTCTCTGATATGAACCTAAATACTTTTTGACGAGAAATTACAAAAACTTAAATTGAAGTGAAGTTCTCTATGTTGATTAAAAAAAAAAGAAGTAGAAGACTTTTGATAAGGGTTTCTGCAAGCTTTCTAAGTGATGGTTTAAAATCATCAAGTTGCCAAACAAGGAGACCTTTAACTTTTAATTGTGAGCAATTACTATGTGCTTGTTTGGTAGACATAACAATATGCAAGACCTTTAACTTCCTAGGAAGTGAGAATATATGAAATTGTTTGGTTAACACTAGTATGGTAAGTAGAAATGCCTTGGAAGTGTGACTTCCCACAAAACATGGGAAGTTGCTTACCCACCCTCCCGTAAGTAATTTACACTTCCCATGAATTACATTTTCCTACGTATAAGCCAAACAAGATTTTATACTTCCTAGGAATTTCATGAAAGAATTTAATACGATGGAAATACAACTTCCCATGGAAGTAACTTCCTATGATTAGCCAAACGATACATAGAAAAGTAAGCTTCAACAATAATATCGATGTATCTCTTATAAGAATGAAATTTGTGACTCTTGCTTTTGTACTTGTACACTTGTCTTCACAGCAAGATAGAAATATTGTTCCTTTAAGCTAACAAAGTTGTTAAAAATGCAACTGTTACCTAAAGAATAGCATCCTCCAGCTAAATTTTATTTAATTATTCTTTAAAAAAAATAGTCAAATAGCTTGTTTATTCCTGGTAACTTAAATTTGACAGCCTTTGTAACTTTGTAACTTCTCTTCTTGTTTTAATTGAAGTAGCTTCTCACAAATCTAGTGGCTGTTAGGATGATGTTCAAACTCATGACTTTCTTGAAACCATGCAATTAAGTTATAATATAAGTTCATGCACATATTATCTTATTATGTATTATTTAAGAATAAATTGCAGTTAGGTGGCTTGTACTAATTTTTTTATGCAACTTTATGACCGAGTTCATATATTGCTTTAAAATATTGTGATTAGTCATTACACTGCTAATTCTTATACAACGGCCATCAAGGTGAAGAAATTTTTAAGTACAATCGCCAAACTGCAACTTACTAATTATTTAACTTGTTAATCTGGTTTTTCTTACGCAATATTTATTTTGGCATAATTCTCTATCCTATAGTAAAATCAGTAAATTGGCTTGTAAAAGGATATACTAGTAGTAAAATCAATGTATTAATATGTCTGGTACTAGTTATTGTATTATTTAACTGATTTTTGTTGTAGATAATGTTAGTCAACATTTGAGTATTTGAGCCATATGAGGTTAATATAACATAACTTGGTTGTTCCATATCATCTTCAAGCTACAATACAAGAGTTCTGGGGAATACTAAAGGATGTATGACTTTTACAGTCTTGAATATGGCCAAAAGCCAAGTAATGACTATCTATTATTCCATCTTAAGAGACACTTTAGAGAGATGTGTTATTGTCAGTTCGTTTTTCCTAACATTAAGAGTGCTATTCATTTGTAATAGAAGATTTCAAGGACAAGGTTGCTTATCTAAGTTAGCAAGGTTCATTGTCGAACATAAGTTTTTCTGTTATAGATTAAGCTTCCAACCAAGGGGCCATGAATGTGCCCCGTGACTATCTGTATGCAGTATGCACCTTAGGACCGATTATAGTTTTGCTTTTGTTAATTTTCTTATTTCCTTTTCGTTTGGCAACCGGAAATGATGTTTTGATCAAATCCATACAATCTGCAGTAACTTTCAGATATCAGAACAGAAAGTTAATAGTTAATATTTTGGGGGTAAGTGTTCTGCCCAACCCCTTTACGAACAAGGAGGTGTTTGACGGTTTACATCATTTTAATAACCCAACCCAATAATATCGGTTTGAAAATGCTAATTTTTCATTTTGATTAGTATCGAAATTTTAATAAAGTAGATTATATAATAAGGGAAAAGTTATATGGAGACCGCGTTGCTGCCGGAGACATCGGAAACCATATATGTACTGCAAGATAAACATATTTTGCATTGCAGTACAATATATTATGCAATGTTCTGCAAGCTGTACATATATGGTCTCCGACGTCTCCAATAAAAAGCTGTCTTCATGTAACCTAACGTTATATAATAAAACCTATATACATATACAAAATTTAATACTTTATTTATAAATGAAATTATATAGTGTGTAGTTATATATTATGCATAGATATATAAAAATTATCAAACAAAATTTTTAACTTAAATCGGGTTGGGTTAGTTCAAAAATATATATAACCCATACCCAACCCATTAAAGTTGGTTTGAATTTTTTTTTAACCCATTCAAATGTCGGATTTTTTAAAATCGGTTTAATCAGCCGAAAAGAGGTTCGGGTTGGTTCGGTTTGATAGGTTTAGCTAACCCAACCCATGTGCACCCCTAGTGATGGGGTCTTTGGAGGTTATGGTATTGAATATACTTGTTAGCAATCTTTGCTACCTTTAGAATGAATATTGAAGCAGATTTCCTGTTTCCAACTCTTGATGAGACATTTTATCTAACATTTCCATTTTCATGGCACATTAATATGTTTAAAAGTTAGAAGTCAATTGAATTTCTGTCTAAGTGCATGACAGTTTTTATTTAACCCCAACTGGATTTTGGGTAGATGGAAATATTTATCGCTACTCCTCAGTTTCCTATCCCCTATTTATTTTGTATCTGTTATCCGTTGAACTTTTGTTGTTCTTCGATATTTGTTTATTTTCATTTGATTCTTTGCAGTGGGAGGAACTCCGTGGGGAATTTGAGCAGCTAGACTACCTTAGAGAAATTCTTAAAGATCATATTGGTGGAGGCAGCAACAGTGCTACACAATGACAAGTCAGAAGGTAGTCTAAAGAAATCCTGTTGAGAATATATTAAGTGTTATGATTTAATTTTGAAGCGTTCCTAAATTCTCTGTAATTTTAATTTTTAATTTCATAGGATAAGTAAAAGTAATTCAAATAATTAGGATAATGAATTAGGTTTCTAGAGTAAAACTCTACTACAACCCATCCTTATTGTGAAACTTGTAAATGCACCTAGATGGGGTGAATAGGTGTTTTAGGCTGACTATGTCCACTTTTAATAATTTACCGAACCGTTATAGCTGACTGTAATGTAAGCAGTCTGCTGTGACTTAAGAAATGACTTACTATTTTAATCTGGCAGTGTATTATAGTAAGCTAGAATGAATGCAATACAGATATAATAAAGTACAAATATGTAAAGGAGACACAAGACGTTTAGCCAATTCTAATGGTCTCCATCCTGGTCCCTTACCAACTTGGTAAGAGAATATATATTAATCAATAATATATCTCCCTTTAACCCCAGTCACTGAAATAGCCTGCTAAAATCCTAAGCAGCTTGAGCAAATGACTTTAAGCACTCCACAGATCTTTCCTTGCAACCTGTTCCTCGAACCACCAGAATTCCTTGAGTTCCACTCCTTGAATTCTCTTCATTCTTGAACTCCTTGCCTTGCAGATCAATGAGTCTTCAAGTACCTAGTTCACCTTGTTCAAACTCGAACCCCCTTGCTATAATCAGTGACTCCAATTACACTTTGAACAAGACAATGAATAGAAAGTGTTTACATCTCAAACTAAATTCTCTAAATATTAAGTGATCAATATACAGAAACTTGTTAAATAACCAATTGCATTTTGTTTCTTACTTGTTAAATGATATTTCTTGAAATACAGAAACATGAATGTGATTTTTCTGAGGCAAATTAGTTTAATAATCATAGTCTGTAACGTGCTTATTTGTAGAATTAAATGCTATCTGTTACTTTGATTATTTTATTCTCATGACTGCAATAAATTGTAAAGCATGATACATTTTTAACTGTTGTTGTGAGGTTGAATTGTTATATAATTGTGGTAGCTGATAAGAAGGTCAGCTTCTCATTAAATGAGCATGTTGTTTGAAATACAGACTGCTGTCCTTTTTGATATACATGTCACTGTTTGATGTCCTTTTAGAGTGACTGTTTGATTGACTGCCTTGTACTTGATATATATATATATATATATATATATATATATATATCACTCTATTAAATATTGGGGAAAAAAATTAATGGAATCTTAATGAGTGTAATTACATGAATTATAAAAAAGTACTAAAGCCGAATATTACAAAAATTTCTCTGTGGAACTGTGGTGTAACCGAGTAATTGATCCGAAGATTTTTGAAATTGAATGAATTTGGCACAAGAATGAAATAAAGGTTGAAGATCGAGAAAGGAAAATATATGTATTTGTATGTTTACGTGACTCCAGCCATATGCTTCAAATTTTATGTTTTTTTATTATTAATTCGTGTGGCAAACACATCATATGTTCGCTAATACTTTTGTTAATAATTTTTCAAGATTTAACGGAGTGATATATATAGTGAGTATAGTGGTTTGAATGAGTACTCGTGAAGATCGAATAGTCCTTTATAGTTTTTGGTGAGAATGATAGGCACTTTGATAAAATATCCAATACTTTTCTATCCACGCATGAAAAGACAAACACATATTATGTGTACGATTCAAAATACATGTAATAAAGTAGTCAAATGGTAAGAAGATATATAAATTGGTGTTTTATATAAGTTCGGTCTCAAACAACATTTTTTCCAATAAATAATAAATAAAGGTAAGTTAGTCATTTTAAATCATTATTAAACCATTACTAATTACCAAAATATAAAATATCCTTCTATCCAGACAACGCAATTCACACACACATGTTATGAGTATGATATAAAACACATGTGATAGAGTGGTGTAGTGGTAAGAAGACTTGTAAGTTTTTGGTGGTAAAATCCATGTTTAATTCATTTCAACAACTTTTTTTTTTCAAACATTGCTTTCAAATGAAAAAGCTCGAAAGCTACTTGTTAAATTTGGCATAAAACAATATCAGATGAGCTTTAACAGACTAGCTTGTTAAATATTCAACCTTCCTTTGTCCTTATGTTTACTTTTATAAATAATTAACTATGTATGTATTATTTGAAGAGT
Source organism: Oenanthe sinensis (assembly GCA_028671895.1). NCBI lineage: Eukaryota > Viridiplantae > Streptophyta > Magnoliopsida > Apiales > Apiaceae > Oenanthe > Oenanthe sinensis. Next base: position 5,296,424 of record JAPMAC010000212.1, read on the forward strand.
CATTTTCTGTAAGCAAGCTGCTATTGATATATTCTTTTTTTGCAGAACAAGTTGCTATTGACCGCATTTCAGAAAAGGAAAAAGAAAAAAAAAAGTTCCTATTGACTGGGCTTGAATGACGAACGATATTTTGATGAAGTCTTCACCAATAAAAATCAAATATGCATTTGCATTCTCTTTTGAAGGCAATTACATTTTGCAGTTATAATATACGTTTTATAAAGCAAGTGCGATATTTAAATGACTACTATCATTATACTGTATCTGTAATTATTTATCGATCTCTTTTATTAATTCTCCCCTGTTCCTTGTTTCATTCTCTTTGTTATTTGTTTAGTGCAGTTTCAGCAATTTAATCTTGTGCATCTTTGTTTTCTTTCTTACGCACACTTAGAACCAAAGTTTAATTATGGTTGGCCTGTCGGACATTCCATGCGTGGGAAAAATTGTGGACAGAATATCTGATGCCTCGGTTGATCCATTGTTTCGTGGATTCAATTATATGTTTTATTACAAGGACCATGCTATCCTTGTCGATAAAAGAATTCTGGAACTTAACACTGAGACTGACAGAATGTCCAGAAAAGTTAGGGAAGAAACAGATAATGGTAAAGTAATCATTGATCAGGTAGGGATATGGCAGACAGAAGTAGAAGGAATCCAAAAAAGTGCTGAAGATTTTTTAGACAAATATAAAAACAGATCTTCGTGGAGGTGTATCCAATGTATGCCAATTCCTAAACCGATCTCCCGTTTTCGACTGGGGAGGGAGGCAGTGCATACGGCTAGGAGAGTAACTGAACTCTCTAATTCTGCAAGGGATCTCCTCGCTAATGCTGTTGCATATCTTCCCCCGGTTCCAAATGTACCCACAACTCTTACTGTATTCAAAGAATTCCAATCCAGAAAAGATGCTTATAAGAAGCTCTGGGAAGCACTAGTAACCGATGGTGGTGGTCCAATTCTGGGCATCTATGGAATGCCGGGAGTTGGCAAAACTCGAATGATGGAACAAATTTGGAAGGAAGCCGAGGAAAAGAAGATCTTTAACAAGGTCGCGAGAGCAGTTGTGGGCAGTGAAGAGGTGGATGTGATAAAATTACAGAATCAGATTGCAGGCCATCTAAATTGCCATTTTGAATCTCAAGATAATGTGGAAAGAAGAGCGTCTCAGCTAAAAAATTGTATTATGAATGGGGAAAAGATCCTCATCATATTAGACGACGTATGGAGGGAGATTTCATTAGATAGTATTGGAATTCCACTTGGTGATGGTAGTACTTCCAAGGGTTTGAAGATCCTCGTAACTTCTCGGGAGGAAATGGTATGCAAGCGTAACAATTGCGACAATCCTGTCAAAATTACCGTCCTTACAGTTGATGAAGCATGGGAATTGTTCAGGAATACTGTTGTTACTGATAAATACAACTTTCCAGATGAATCCCTTGCGAAAAACGTGTGTAACAAATGTGCGGGTTTACCTCTCCTCATTCGCGCGGTTGGTAAAGCATTGCAACATACACCTCAAATATCATGGAAGGATGCACTTTGTCAACTTGAGAAGGGAAATATTGCTAAAATAGATAAACAAGTATATGTTTGTGTTAAATTGAGTATCGATCGATTGCCCGTCGATGCAAAATTGTGTCTTTTTTTGTGTTCCATGTATCCTGAAGATGCTGAGATTTATATCAGGAAACTGATCCAAATAGCAACTGACACACAACTTGTACCTGAAGGGGAAGATTATAGGGTACGCAACATGGTTTATATTCTCAGATCATCTTGTTTGTTGCTTGACTGTAAAGAAGATCATAAAATAAAACTGCATGACCTCGTCAGAGATGTAGCTAGATCCATAGCTGTCGAAGACCCAAAATATGCAGTTTCAATTGTAAGATGTGGTTCGCAGTTGCCAGATAATGCTTACACTCGGAAATTCATACATCTACATCTGGAGAAGAATGATTTTCATTTCCCTGATAATCTGGTGTGCCCAGACCTGCATAACTTGTGGTTGCGATACAACAGATTTATAAGACCCGGATTCTCACACGGCTTCTTCTGTATGTTTGCGAATCTCAAATTTTTACTGATTGAAGGTATTTTTGAGATGCGATTCTCTCTTCAACCTTTGAGTAATCTCAAGGCACTGATTTTAGATAATTGTTACATGACTTGCATCAAGCAGACAGATGTTAGCTTTTTGCCAGAAAAGCTGGAAACTCTTTGCTTCTGGGATTGTGAGCTCCCCGTGCCACTAGATTTAACAAACTTGAAACATCTTAAAAAGCTAGAAATCCAAAGGTGGGCCCTAGAAGTGCAAAATACCTTATCCAGTATGCCCAGTCTAGAAGAATTGTGTTTTCAACATACAAATATATTTAATAATCTAAGTGATTATCATATATACGTGGGTGAAGAACCTCGTTATCGTCTAAAATCAAGTGATTCTATTAAGAGGTCGATTGGGTTGTACAATGATGGATTAGAATTAGAAGGCTTGAATAGTCTGATAGAGAGGGCTGAAGAAGTGAGATTAGAAGATTGCAGAAATATTAATGTGGGGAGCATATACAACAACAACAGGGAAGCATTTGCAGATTTAAGAAACTTGTACATGTATGATTGTGACACTGTTGAGTACGTAGGAAGGATAACTCATGGTGAGATTCAACATCACAGATCTTTCTCTAAACTAACCATTTTAGCAATTGAAGATTGCTCAGCAATGAAATACGTATTCAGCAAGTCTGTTGCAAAATGCCTCGGGCAACTGCAAAAGCTCACACTAGAAAGGTGCCGAGTTATGGAAACAATAGTAATGAATGAAGGCAGAAGTGATGGAGATGATGATATCATCAACTTCTCCAATTTAAAGTCATTAACAATAGTCGAAGTACCGAGACTCAAAAGCTTCTACTACGTGGAAGAGAAAGATATCTCTGCCGTGCAAGCTCAACCCCTCTTTGATCAAATGGTACTCCCACCATCTCAATATAATTGTCCTGTTTTGACTTTTGTTAGTCAAATTGACTAATTTTTGAACGAATATTACACATAATATATGACTAAAAAAAATTAAAAATGATATAATTAGAAGATATATCTAATAAACTTTAAATTATGTTGAGCTTTGATATATAGTAATAGATAATAGATAGATTAGCTTAATTTTCTTATTTTTAACTACTACTAGACGTTGAATTTTATTGGTTTTTTAATTCAGTTACCAAACTTGGTGGACTGTGTGCTCTATGATTGTGGGCAATTTAACCATGAAGTGATAGAGTTTGGAGGGGATGATTCCAATTGTCAACTGAGGAAATTAGCGATGGCTTGTCATAACAGGATACAATTATCAGGTGAATGGCTTACCAGATTATATAATCTGGAAAATTTGACATTGAAACACTACCATTGGTGGCCTCAGCTGAAATTCAACTGTTTCAAGAGATTAAAGGTGCTTAAAATTGTACAATCTGGATGCACTTCTATTTTCTCATTCTCAGCCTTTGAAAGTCTGAACCAACTCCAAGAATTAAAAATAGAGGATTGTGCTTTATTGAAAGAACTTGTGGAGGATGTAAGGAGTGGAGAACCGAGGACTGTTACCCTCTTCCACCTAAAATCAGTCTCTCTGAAAAATTTGCCAAAGCTCAAAAGTTGTTTCCACGGTGCAAATTACGAGTTCCATATGCCAGCTTTAGAAGAGGTGACAGTTAGTAATTGTGGAATCTATACTCTTTTCACGTGTTCTGTCTTCAGAGCTGTCCAACAATTCAAACAATTAAGAGTATGGGATTGCAGATTGTTGGAAGAGATTGTTGAGGATGCAAAGGGTGATGAAACTTCTGACACACATCACAAGATTATCACACTCTCTCGATTCCAGTGGGTTTATCTTAGTGAATTGCCAAATCTAAAAAGCTTCAGTAGAAATTCAAGCTATGCTTTCTATATGCCTGTATTAGAGAGCATTGATGTATATAGGTGTCCCCGGCTAGAGAATTTCACTTCTCTGAAAACAACCACACCATTGATTGCTGTTTCTATTAACGGATGCAAAAGGATGAGTTCAGACCTGAACGACTGCGTAAGAGCTGCAAGAGAGAAGACAAAATTAAGTAACAGTGCTGGAGAATCATCAAGCTACAGTCCTAACAACTAGAAATAGAAGCAGAGAGAGGGAGGGAGAGAGAGAGAGAGAGAGGCTTCATGAAATTGAGGAGATTGATTAACGATATATAAACTTCTATGAAGTTGATAAAGACATTTATGTCACCATTGTTGAACCAGAAAAAAGTAAAGAGATGTATTACTGTAAATCTATCTATTACAAGCTTAGCTTACGAGAGAAACTACTATCATCTATTTATACTTGTCTATTAGAGAGTCACAACTGTCATGTTATAACAGAGTTAGTTAGAAGATATGAGGACTTGTTTAAATAAAAGCTTGTTTAAGCTTATTGTTGATTGAAGTGAACTTACTATCACTAGAAAGTTGAATATGCTTGTATGTAATGTATTATTTTATAAATCTATAGGTTTCTAATACTTGTTCAATCTTTTGGATCCTCATAGTCTGGATCTTCGAAATTAAGACGTTTAAAGAGAGGCAGTTACTTATCATGGACGAGGTCTCAGGTTATTATATATGATCCAATATGATTGCATGGAAATTCTTAAAGTTCAGCCCCATATAGTTGAATTGTGTGTATGAATGAGTCATGAGATATTCACTACATGTATAGTTAACACTTAACAGACTATGGGCTATGTTTGTTTTAAGGATAAGCACTGCACTATGTTGTCTTATAATTTCACACTGCAAGAAATAGTCCCAACTAAAAATTTTTAGGCGAGTGGACTTAATATTATCCCGTTGTAGTTCATTCGGTGGAAACAGAAGTTTTTTGAAAAATATTATCCCGTTTAAGGTTTTTTTTAGAGACCATTAAGATACCGGTTTGTCTTGTATATGACGACATTAAGAACACATATGATGATATAAAGCCTGGAAACGTCATACCTTATAAGGTCAAGGTTGACTTTATTGTGGATGTGCCTGTCTTGGGTAGGTTAACTTTGCCAGTAGAGAAAACCGGAGAGATTCCCGTACCATATAAACCTGATATTGATGTTGACAAAATTAAATTTGAAAGTTTCTCAATGGAAGAAACAGTTGCATCCCTCCATCTCAAATTAGATAATAAGAATGACTTTGAAATGGCACTTAAAGCACTAGACTACGAAGTTTGGTTGGGTGATGATAATATTGGTGGAGCAGAACTCTCTAAATCTGCTCATATTGATAAATGTGGTATCACATGCATTGACCTTCCCATCAGCTTTAGGCCAAGGATTTTGGATCAGCTTTAGGCGAGTGGACTTGATATTATCCCGTTTAAGGTTTTTTTTAGTCTTGCACGCACGCTACACGATGTAGCGTTGATGTTTTTTGAAAAATATAATTTTTTAAAACATTTTTACCATTATTTTTATTTGTTTTATAAAATTATAATTTTTGAAATTTTTTATAAACACTCTAGTTAATGTTGAGTTTAAAAAAATTAAGTTTAATATTTCTAAAACCTAAACTCAATTACAGAATTAATGAATCCTAAAATATTAAAAATGATTAAATTAGGGTCATAACTTTAATTAGAGTTTAGGACCCTAAAACCTAAATCGTTGAACATTCTATTATAAACTTATAAATTCAGTACTTAACTTTTAATTTTACTTTAATATTTCTAAAACCTAAACCCAATTAAGAAATTAATGAACCCTAAAATATTAAAAACGGTTAAATTAGGATCCGAACTTTAATTAGGATTTAGGCCCTAAACCCTAAACCCTAAATCATTGAATATTTTATTACACACTTGAAAATTCAAATACTTAATTTTTAATTTAAATTTAATATTTCTAAAACCCAATTAGGGAATTGATGAACCCTAAAATATTAAAAACGGTTAAATCAGGTATGTTTGGTTTTGGGGTTATGTTATTATTATTATTTTATTAGGAATAAAACAAAAATAAAAAACAAGTTCAATTGTAAACGTTACACGATGTAGACCGCTATACGATGTAGCGTGTAGGATAAGAATAACAAGACGCTACTCTATGCAGAGTTTTCAGGTGTCATTTTGAGTCATCTTCCCGCCGATTTGGAAGTTAGAGTTAAAAATAGTTACATAAGCCTTTTCTCACCATGCCATGTTGGACCATTTAGCTGGATAACTGCATTTTAGATATTTGAGTTAAAAATGGTTTCAAGTCCCTTTTCTCAACATTTATACAGTTGAACTCTCCACAATCAACTCAACCAACATTTCATATTCAACTGCTTCTACTCACTCCGTCATACTGTATCTAAATTCACCGTTTCATCAGGTAAATTATCTTATCTTAGAACCCCTCATCATCTTGCTTTAAATTCCTCAACCACTTGTTAGTTTATGAATTACACTTCATAAACTTCATAGTATTTGATTACACTTCATAGTATTTGATATATGTGACATGAATGGATTGGAAATCACGTTACTTTTTTTAAGATTAATTGGATCTTTGTTGCATCTGGTGTTTCATTTGTAGATCTATAGGTTTGGAGTACTTGCCCAATCTTTTATATCCTCGTAGTCTAGATCTTGGAAGTATAAGACGTTTTATGAGATCCAATGTGACTGCATGGAAATTCTTTAAGTTCACATCCAGGAAGCTGGATTGTGTGTATGAAAATGAAATATTCAGTACATATATAGTCAACAGTCTTATAATTTCTCACAGCAAGAAATGGTCCCAAATTTAATCTTCTAAGTTAAGGAATGGACTTAATTTATAGTTCCTTCTGTGGGAACAGAGCTCCTAATATGAATTAAAAAGGGATGAAAAAAATGAGTCCATGGGACTAGTTACAGGATTAAGTATATGATCTGATAGTGTCGTGTGGTGTAATACTATAGCAAAATAGTCCTAGCCCATCTTTGAAACAGACGAGGCTATGGGTATAATTAAAAGATAATAATCTCTTCCTACCTTGTTGGCGGGAGCAATTGGTCCAGGTTTGGAAAGCCACTAACACTTCTGCAGTTCAGTTGTGCCAGAGGTCTTGGTGGAAGTGATAATAACTATATAGATCCGGACTGTTGGTTCACAATATTAAGATCATGGTATAGAGGGGAAATCTGAATTTTATGCATTAAATCTGGAATGATATTCTGACTAACGGATATTTATAGATATTGAGCAATCTGAAAGTATTATCATTTTAGCTCTAGCTCTGTTGTACAATACATATTCCCATAGCTAACATTAGCTAAAGGTACAATTATAGATCTATAGATCATGGTACCTAAAGATTTTTTTCCTTTTACGCTGACATTATTTTCTTTCTTTCCATTTAGTAATGTCTTCAGGTGATAAACCTGAGGTAGTTGAAAGGGGTTCCAAGGACAAAGAAGAAGAAAAAGATGAAGGACAGGGTGGATTTTTTGGAACCATAAAGAACTTTGTCCAAGATATAGGAGAGAAGATTGAGGAAACAGTAGGATTCGGGAAGCCAACTGCAGATGTTTCAGCAATTCATATTCCTAAAATTAACATTGAAAAAGCAGATATTGTTGTCGATGTGCTGGTGAAGAATCCCAATCCCATTCCAATACCTCTTTGTGACATAAACTACTTGGTTGAAAGTGATGGAAGGAAACTACTTTCCGGCTTGATCCCTGATGCAGGAACTCTCCATGCACATGGTTCAGAGACCATTAAGATACCGGTTTGTCTTGTATATGACGACATTAAGAACACATATGATGATATAAAGCCTGGAAACGTCATACCTTATAAGGTCAAGGTTGACTTTATTGTGGATGTGCCCATCTTGGGTAGGTTAACTTTGCCAGTAGAGAAAACCGGAGAGATTCCCGTACCATATAAACCTGATATTGATGTTGACAAAATTAAATTTGAAAGTTTCTCAATGGAAGAAACAGTTGCATCCCTCCATCTCAAATTAGATAATAAGAATGACTTTGAAATGGCACTTAAAGCACTAGACTACGAAGTTTGGTTGGGTGATGATAATATTGGTGGAGCAGAACTCTCTAAATCTGCTCATATTGATAAATGTGGTATCACCTACATTGACCTTCCCATCAGCTTTAGGCCCAAGGATTTTGGATCAGCTCTCTGGGACATGATGAGAGGAAGAGGTATTGGTTACACAATGAAAGGAAATATTGAAGTGGACACACCCTTTGGACCAATGAAGTTACCTATCAGCAGGGAAGGTGGCAGCACACGCCTCAAGAAGATCAAAGAAGATGGATGCGAAGAGGATGATGATGAGGTACACCTATAAGCTATAGTGCTACTTTCTGTTTAGAAATTACAACCTTAATATCCGCCTTCCTAATAGTTTTGCAGTTATTACTAATTCTATAAAATGGTCGATGAATTGATTCAAGATTTGACATCATAAATTCCCATATTACTACCATAGCATATGGCGGTCATGCGATTTACACTTCTAGCATCATGTTAAAACGCATTTCACTACTAATTTGTGGTCATGGTAATTATTACTTAGAGATCTAATACATCATTAATTAGAATATCATTTCCTGCTTCTGATTATGCATAGTGCCAGAAATTTAGGATAAAAACAGTCAAAATATGAGTATAAAAATAAATAGTTTGTTTATGACTGGAATTGCACCTAGTGGTGGAATAGGATTGGCTGATCAGAATTTGTCATTATTTTGGGATGTATGCGATATAATTATGTGAAATAGTTATTCTCTAAATTTGAAATCAGGCAATTTCACCAAGTTAAGCTTTTTTTTTTTATGATGCTATTTTGAGAATATGCTGTAAATATAAATAAAAATGACTAGTGTGACCTCCATACATTTTTATCATCAATTTGGTAATAAATTTACATTTAGGTTCTGTTTTCTTTTTGTGCAGGACTAGACTGATTGCAGTCCTTCAAGACAACTGAGACAGATTGAAGTTTTCCTTTGTGTGTGTTGTGTTTATAGCTGGTTTAGACCTTGTTGCATTTGTGAGGATTTCAACTTGGGCTATTGGTTTCAAATTATAAAGTATTTCAACTTGTGTATTCTTTGCTGTGTGCCGAGAATTTGGTAAAAATAAAATGTATTGCGACTTCTTTAAAACATTAATGTGCTACATATAAAAGTGCTCTAATATGCATCTTATTTATGTTTATTTCCTTGATTTTTATTTTTATTTTTTATCAAGTTATTGATTCTCTTAAAACTTTAATGTGCTACATATAAAAGTGCTCTAATATGCAGAGAAGCACAGCCTTTGAAACTTTGAATCTTCCTCCTTGCGATGATGTGTTTTTAGTCTTTGCCATGAACAATTTTGTAGACCTCCTTACGGGAAAACTTTTTCATCTCTACATACTAATTTGAAATTTATGAAATAATGTGTTCTTAATAAAGGTATCATCAACACAATCTTTTCAAACACTGCATGTTCTTGGTCAGTTTTAGGCCATTTGGCCTATGTTTGACAAATTCAACTGTGTAATTAAGCAGTCCTAAAACAAGCTCAATAGTTTGGTCAAAGCTCATATGTAGCCCTATAAAGAGGGAACACTGTGTTTTTATTCTTTTGATTGTAGCAACTTGTATTATATATTCCTAGTGCTTCGGTGGCTACAATAATATATACTGTAGTACATAGGACTATAGAATAAGAATTCCCTGTATAATACTATGAGTTGAATTTAATGGACAACGTACTAAATGAAGCAATCAATCGAATATTGTTTAACACGTAATCCATCGAACACTACTCGAAAATTTGTATCATATTCTATAATATATAATAAACAGAATATAATACAGCATATATATGATCCGTTTAGTACTCGATACAAGGTTTGATATAACTTTTACCTAATCACTGTACAGCAAATTGGTGCTCTGATTTACTTCTGTTTGCTTGCTTTTGCTTACCGTAAATTAGGTAAAACTGAAATGAAATATTTTAAATGAAATGTTAAAATTATAAATAAATATAACTCAAAAACTAAGAAAAAATCTATTTTCCAAATTATAAGTGGATAATTCAATTTTTGATACCATTAAATTAGGACAGTCAGTCCTTGACAATTCATTGTCAGCAAAAATTATCATATATTCACGTTTTTTTAATTTTTTTACAATGGATATAATTTTTTTTAAGTCATTCCCTTAAACGCGGATAAACTGACAATTTTTTTTGCATTCACGTCAAAATTAAAATTTAATTTTAATTCCAGACCCTTAAATTAGATGTTGATATAAAAAGATCCAATATCAATTAAACTTTATGCAAGTGGAAAAATTATAATTTTGATTGAATTTTTAAAAATAAAATTTATTATTCCATTTTGTTCATCACAAACTGAAGTCCAGATAAGATCATTGATAATATTTTTAAAGCAATCTGAAAGGACAGAGATATTGAGACGCATAAATAACTCCAGTTTGGTAACACCGAATACCAATAGTATACTACCAAGAAATTTAAAGATATGGTCATGAGAGATATAATTTTAGTAAACATAGGCCGTGAAGAAATCTCTTGGAATTACAAATGATTTTGGTAAACATATTTTAAGGTATAAAAAATATATAGTTAGATATATTATAAAATTTAAATTTTGATATTAAATAAAAATTTAAAATCTATATTTTATTTGATATAGTTTTTTTATTTAATAATGAGTCTAATTATAATTTTTTCCACATGTGCTAAAAATCAAAACCACTATTATTTTGGAACAATGAGGAACACTCAGTCATGAAATAATACCAAATATTTATCCATATCACTGTTTAATTATAAATAAATAATCCTGCCAAAACAACCACCGGATTTCCTCAACCGGCTCCATTGCATTTTTAGGACATGTGACGAGTTTGTTTTCAGAAATGGAACGGTTTCGTTCATGCTTTGAAATGGGAGGGTAGGAATTTGGATTAAATACCGTCAGGTAATGTGGCGATCTGCTATCTATTTTTAACAATTATAACCGCCAGATTAAGGGGCGGGCATGCTCTAATTTTCTCAATAAGTGGTGACCGCCACGTTGTGTGACGGTAGCATGCATGCTACGACGTCATAGCAGCACACAATAATAGCAAGAAAACTTGAAGACCGTTGAATCAATTGGCGCTTGAAGAGCAATATCAACCAAGTAACCCTACACACCAAGTATATTCACACAATAATAGCAAGAAAACTTGAAGACCGTTGAATCAATTGGCGCTTGAAGAGCAGTATCAACCAAGTAACCCTACACACCAAGTATATTCTCACATCTATTCATATATCCATATTTATATTCATGCCTCTATTCATATATCTATACTTATATTCACATATTCATGCTTATATTCATATATTTAAATGTTCTACGATTGTGCAAAGTTTAATTTTGATTCCTATACTTTGATTTAGCTCGATTCCTAGATTTCATCATAAATCGTAATATATAGATATCATTAGCGGAATAATATAATTTTAAATATAGGAGTTAAACTAATTAAAATAAATATAATTTTATAAAAAATTAAATTATAAATAAATTATATATATTAATAAAATTAAATATAGGACAACTAATACGCATGAGGAAGGGAACATTGAACCCAATATGTAAATAAATTTAAATTATAGATAAATTATATATCTTAATAAAATGACTATGATAAATTATAAAGTTAATATAGAATATTATAATATTAAAATATTATAATAATGATAATAATAATAACTTTCTTAATAAAATGATAAATTATTTTATTAAAAGAGTATTATATTATAAAATATATGACTTTAATTTAATATTAAAATATTATAATTGTGATAATAATATTAACTTTCTTAAGAAAATGACAATTAATTTTTTTAAAAGAGTATTATATTATAAAATATAATATTTTAGTATAATATTATAATATTGTAATTATGATAATAATATTAAGTTTCTTAATCAAATGACAATTTTTTATTAAAACAGGATTATATTATAAAATATATTATCATTTTTATTAAGAAAATGATAATATTAATGCTTTTTTATTTAAATTAAATACAGAAAAAATATGGCTTCATTTAATTACCACCCTGGTTTTGTAGACGAGTCTTTAGTTACCCAGCCGTTTGAGCATCGATCACAGTTGTTGTGGGTTGGATTTATATATATATATATATATACATATATATATATATATATATATACACACACACACATATTAACTGCAGGATCTTGTTGATTTGTGCTTGATGGTGAACTTTAGTAAGTACTGGGATACCGTGTGAGAGTACCCACTGCCACCAAAGATACATGCAGTTATTAGGTCATTTGGTTTTGATGGAGTATATCAGATAGGGGGATTTAGACATGATAGGGGCTTGATGACAGTTTTTGTGGAGAGATGGCGGCCTGAGACTCATACATTTCATTTCCATTTTGGATAGACCACCATCACACCAGAGGATGTCTATCATATCCTAGGGATACCTACTTGTGGAGCTCTTGTGATTTACTCATTTATAGATCATATTATAGTTGAGCAGTGCCGCATGTATGGTCAAGTATTGGGTGTGTACCCCACGGCAGGAGATGTGAATAGAAACGACTTGAATATCACATGGTTGGTTGGACACTTTGGTAGTTTTCAGCGACTTGATATGGATTCTGATGATTATCACAGGGAGCTGTTATTCCACACACGGGTTCACATGCTTCTTATTATCAGATCTGTGTTTCCGCACTCCTCGAGAAACAGGATCCCGTTCCAATTCATTCATTATATATGGGACCATACCTAGATTCACACTTATAGTTGGGGTTGCGCTGCACTTGCCTATTTGTACAAGAGGTTGTGTTATGCTAATATTAGTGATAAATCGGACATTTACGGTTGTATGACACTCTTGCAGGTACCTACCCTATAATTTCTTTTTAATATGACCTTTTTTGCATCATTCATGCATTAATATTATTGTGTCCTGCTTATGTACTTTAGGTATGGATTTGGGAGTGATTTTCATCCCTAGCCCCTACCCCCGGGATGATGTATACATTGATTATCCCCTAACTTTGAGGTATTATTTAACCCTAATGAAGTTAGTTACTTTTCTTGTTGTAGTTGGTCTTTTTTCATGTCTTAAATGTGGTGTAAATATTTTCCAGGCGGAAGTTAGGGTTGACCATGATCAGTATGCCGCATTCACATGCATTTATTGTTCGTTATGAGTTGGATGACATGGGTACAAATGATTATATATTGTAGAGGCCGTATAGAGATATTAGTTCAGTGCATTTCACATCTGTTATTGGGAGGAGATGGTGGTCTTCAAAGTGTCTGTTGATATGCAACGAGATTGTGGAATGGTGCTATCCTGACAGGGTGACTAGGCAGTTTGGGATGCAGTAGGACGTACCTCGCAGATCGCCAGAGAAGAACCATCAGAGACTACATGACACTATGAATGCGAGAGTAGATTGGTTATTCATCCGTGGTGATTACATTCAAGTTGGGAGTCACGGCTTAGTGAGGCACTCAGCCCCAGGCATTACCGTCCTCTTACGAAGTCAGTACCTGCATGCACACAAGATTATCAGAGTTGGTTTGATAGTATTACCCGCCGATTCTTAGTAAATCCTAGGTACTGGTCTGAGCAGCAGAGATTTTAGGATTCACATCATCATGCAGAATACTATGTAAGTTGTTCATCGTTGGCATACCACTGTCTTCATTTAAACCTTTGTACATATTAATCCATTATTATTATTGACTTATGAACTTTCATATAGGTGGAGGGGATATCACAGGCCTATCATGCCATTGACCCTAGTGATCCACATTTGGAGGAGGCATACTGGATTCTGACAAAATGCATGACATCTACTGGTTATGGTAGTTATCGGTGCTCATTGCCTCCGTAGGCACCAGTAGACGATATATGTCATCGTGCTACTCGACGACATGCTGCTATAGGGAGACCTAGGGGTCGACCGATGGATGTCCATGTTGATCTTGAGCCCCGACTCTGTAGATGTACCTAGATCTCCAGAGGCATCGCATACGTACTCGGTATGGGTGGTGATGTACCTAGATCTCCATGTTGGATGGGTGGCCCTTCATATCAGCAGTCACAGATGGGTGGTGATGGCGGTTGGAGAGGTACGACGGAGGGCACGTCATCAGGGGTTGGTTGGGTTGCTTGGACATAGGACACATCTAGTGGATTATAGGGTTGGGGTTCATAGCCACGTGACCCTGTGCAGAGTCAGACGGAGGGAGGTGGTTGGGATGCTTGGATACAGTTCACAGATACGTGACCTTGTCCATTCTTAGGTGGAGGGAGGTATTTACAGTTCACATATTCAATCACAAATGGGTGGTAATGGATGGGATGTTTGTGTTAACCAGTTAGAGTCTCGTGTACCACATCCCGGTTCTTCACATGGTTTCCACACGGTTCATTGTTTTGCAGAATTCGCATCTTAGAGTAATACATTCTCATCTCCAGAGCCCGGTGGTAGAACAACACATGACGATTAAGTGCAGCAGAAGCATCAGCCAACTAGACGTGTTAAAAGCCGAGGTACGAGATGTTTTACAAGCACTCATATATTGTAGGTTTGCCTTATTGTTCCATTTACTGTTATCTTTGATGTCCCTATAACATTTATTGTGTACTCAATAACGTTTAAGCAATTTGTATTTTATGAAAGTTGTAATATTTCTTCCATTGAGAGGGATTATTATTTGGTAATTATAAATTTGAATTTTTTAACCCTTTTTTAACCCCCTCAATATGGCCCGAAAAATACCAAAAAAATGAAAAAGTATTTACATTTGGATAAGTTTCTTTAATTACATTTGGAATATGCCAAAATTTCAGCCAAATAAACTTAAACAACATCTAGGAAAATAATTAAGATCATAATAATTATTTTAGCAAACTTCTAGGAAAATACATTAGAGTTATATAAAAATAAGAAAACAACTTCTTAAAAAGCACTAAGGTCAACGACTTTTGTTAAATCTTCATCAAAAATTTCCTAGCAAGTTTTTTCATCTTCTCACATTCATCTTTCATCTGCTGGTCAAGATCTGTTTCTTCTGATTATGCAATTTCAATTTTATTAAGTGCTTTTTGCTCCTCAATTTTCATCAATGAGTATGAGATCTTCTCTGCCTTGTAACGTTTATGTATCTCCTTCATTTTCCTTGGTATACAGAATTTCACTCCACTTTCTTCTTCATGGGTAATTTACCACCAAATTTATTGAAACTAAGTTGATAAACTAGGGAATGGTCAAGATCTGCAACACTTTTTCCTTTATCCATTTCTTGCAACCTAACATGTAAACACAATAATTTTTAATTTAATTTTGTAGATATTTGATATGACCAAACAACTTTAACTATAGCTATGCAGAGATTCCTTTTTTGCAACTATTAACAGCTAAATCATAATTGAATAAGCCTTGTAGTTTTATGTCTATATTTAATAGTGTATACTGTAGTTGACATGATTCATCATCTAGTATGTTACAAGATATCATATAAATAGATAGCATCAGGGAGATTAATTAATACATCTTCCTCTCTCCCAATATATACATAGCAAGAATGAGTTATACTCCAAAAGATATCTTCAAAGCTATGGGTAGGAAATGGTGGTGTGACAATGATTTTGACTACTCACTTGATCCAAATTTACGTTACTCGACTCATGCAATAATAAAAATGTAAAATGAGTGGGAATGGAGGTCAGAAAGTCACACAAGTTGTATAGAGAAATGAAACAAGCTTGGATTAAGAATCCCAAAACAACGTGCTAAAAACATGTTGCGCGACACACCTCAGCAACTAGAAACAGTGTTGTTCCGTGCTAAAGAAGAGGAGAATCGAATGTGATTACGTATACTCCGCAATAATTTAGTTGAAGCAACTAGAAATTATGCTGAAGATGGTGAAACAATACAAGCCAGACAATATCACAATCTCAACTTAAGTCTAGACTACGAATCTGATACGATGATGTCTGATGATGAATAAAATAATTTGTTGGTTGTATGGATGTCTCTTTTATTTCTCTTTATTGGTATCTTATTTTGTAATTGCCCTGTTTTCTTGTATTACGTTCTATGGTTCTAAATAAAAGTAAATGTGAGGTTTAATTTGTTTTTATTACATTTTGATTTTGTAAATAATAGCCAACTATGCTACCTTGCGGGTCGATTTGACAAGTCAAAGAATTTACTATGACTTTTACTTTGCAGGTAGATTAATTTTACTTTAACTTTAACTTTACAAATTGTTTTGACATATAGATGAACTTTTAGTCCATAATTTAACTTTAATATTAGATAAAGTCACTTAACTTTATAAAATTTCAAATTTAAGCTATATTTCACCACGAATAAAATATTATAAACCTAGAAAAATGAAGAAACACACAAAATCAAACATACAAACATTACAGAAGAAACATAACATACTAAAAAACATCTTCTAATCCCCTTTTATGGTTTACTAAGATCAATAGCTTATGCCAAATCATCATATCTATCTTCATCTTCATCTTCAGTCTCAACTACTTTCAGTTTCTCCCCTTTATCTGACGCTTCTCATCAGCCCTCTTCATTACATGCTCAAATGAAGCATCAAGTTTGGCCCAACCAATCTTCATTTCATCCTTAAAGATTTCCCCAGTATGATAAGATTGGTAATAATACCTTTTTTATAAGACATCTGAAGTTGGATCGTTTCCATTTTATTATAGTTCTTTTTATCAACCCTAGCTGGGAAACTCTTTCAGAATGGGTATTTCTGTTTTTTATAATGTACCCCTTTCATGATGGGATTCCCCTTCTTCTTCAAATCTTCTATACCGTTTGTCAACCAATACTTTCATCGTTGCATTTTTTTAAACTCCAACTTCTCTTCCCGCTCCACTACCTTCACTAAAATATCCAGATTCTTTTCATGGTCATCAACATGGGGATCACAACTTGGTACGTGGAAGGCTACTTTCTTCCCCTTCTTTGGAGCAACCCTTTCACGCACAACTTCAGGATTCATTGGTTTCTTCTTCCGATCTATTTGATGTAACTTACCTACAATAACTTATTATAAATATTTGTTTAGGAAAATCGTTAAAAGAATGCACATTTATAGGAAAACAATTATCAATACTGATGACCTTGCTTTTAACTTTGGTTGGTATAATTTTACATATCATTCACTTTTACTTTTACTTTGCAAAACTTTAACTTTTACTTTGTACAACTTTAACTTTTAGTTTGCACAACTTTTACTTTTACTTTTACATATCAAGACAATTTTACAAATATTACTAGACTTTTATATTTCACACAGTAATTCATAATCTTTATCTTTAAAATTGCATTTCAAAGGAATATACAGCATATTATGAAGATGATGAATAATTAAATGATGAACTAGAACATCATGTTTTAACTAGATATTAAAGTTGGCAAACGATAAAACAAATCACAAATCCATTTTGAAATATTCTTAAATTCATGACAGTCATACATATAATAAAAACCGAATTTAGGCATACAATATAAATATTATTGTGTACATCACACCCTAATCAACACATTGTGGACATCTTAAACTGCGCCTTGTATGTCCTTTTTGACAATACCGACTATACTTCTTCCCCGTCCTAAGCGCATCCAGCTCTCTTCAGATTCGAACTGATTCCCCCTTACACCGCATTTTTTCTTAACCTTCATTAGCCTCTCATTGTGTACTAATGTGTCATACTGCTGCCAACGCCTCGGTAATACATAATTCCAATACTCAGTCGGTTCCAAAGGCAATATCAAATGTTCCCACAACTTCTACAACTTTATGGTATAATGGTAAAGCTCTATCCATTACCTCCAATTAATGTTGTTTTGCATACATCCATCCACAACATATGAACAAGGCATGTGGTGGCACACCATTTATAACAAATGCAACTAAATGTACGTATATCAACATTTTGCCTGTGACCACCCTTCCATAGCGATTTCAACCGATATCGGTACGTCATCACTGAAAATATGCCGCGTTGTCGACTGAAGGTGTCAAAATTATGTGTAGTTGCCTTCTTCTCAATTTTGGCCAACATTGCATTACTTCTAGCACATAACTCCTCACCTTTTTGTATGTTATCCTCAACATTGCTCTGCCGGTTGTTCACTATCTTCATAGTTTTGTAGAAGAGGTATTCCATCATCGCCGTCACTGGTAGAAAACGGGTCATTCTAATGTTCCCATTGAAACCTTTCATAATATTTGTTGTAGCTTGGCCAAAACGAGCGCCCCCGGTGTCTTGCGACAGGGCCCACAATTCTGGTAGAATTTGCGTAGGTAATGTAAGGCAAGATGTTAGATCTCACCGATTTGTTTCATTTAGGCTTCATATTTTCTGACCTACATGGTTACACCAGCTAACCATATCAAATGCTTTAGCCCTCCCCCGATGTGGTGTGAGGAAAAATTACTTCGCACATAGAACAAGTAAAATCTATGCATGCCCAGAGGTGGTGTAAATCCATTCCTTGAGTCCCTCATCGCTGTAAGAATACCAAATGCCCGGTCTGAAATTATGCAAACACCATACCTTTCCCTACATACGTGTTTGCGCAAGAGTCTTAAAAACCATTGTTGGAGATTACGAAGCTATATAAATAGTAATCGTGATAACTCAACACTAGAACAGGACAAGTAAATAATACTACGTCTACACAGAAATCAGCAAGAAGTGAAGATCAGGCAGATACAGTGAATCAAGACATAAGAAGAAGTTTTGAAGTCTACTACAGGTCACTGAAAGAAGTTCATTAATATGTTCATGCTTCAGTGGAGAATAATGATTGAAGACTTTCAGGGTTTTAGAGGTGTTGAAGATTCAGTATAGCAGTGCCACTAAAAGATTTCAGTGTAACAGCATTGATTGGAAATAGACAGTGTTCGAAGCATAGGAATCCAGAAGGAAAAAGACAAAGGTTAAGGAAGACAGCTGCAGTCTTGAACAGGATTGTAGTAATGAAGACGTTGTCGAAGTACCAGAAAAGATTCTAGTGAAATAACAGTATCTATCAACAGTCAGTGTTTGAAGCAATACAACAGTCCTAGCTTACTCAGCTGAAACAGAAAAGAAATCAAGGGAATTCAATTCAGTGTTAGTCGTTTGTGAACCAGACCAGTGCACTAAGCGTCAGCACAACGAGAAGAGAATTACCTTGATTAATCATAAGAAAATCAGTTGATCAAGCCAAGCCAAAGGAGTGAAACCAAGTGGTAATTACTTGTAGAATTCAAGAAATATGCTAAGGAAAGTATTACTGCATTTGGTGGCATTAATACTCTTGAAGCAATGGAGAGGCGCAACATACATTTCCAAGGTGCAAGAAAAGCTAAGGCAAAATTAAGTGGCGCCTACACAGGGCAATGAGAGTGTAGGCGCAACTAACCTTCCAAGGCGCAGGAAATGTTGGACTTAGAATCTATGTAGTGAGTGGCGCCTGCACTGGGAACTCAGTGTGCAGGCGCAACATAAGTTATCCAAGGTGCAACTCATGAAGTATATAGGCGCAAGGAAACTAAGCAAAGATTCTAAGGCACGAGTGGCGCCAATACAGTGTGACAAGAGTAGAGGCGCAACACACATACTAGGCACAACAGGCAGTTGAAATTACTAAGGCATGAGTGGCGCCTATACAGGGAAACCACTGTATAGGCGCAACTCACGTGAAGGAGGCGCAACTCAAGCATACAGGCGCAACATGACTTCAAGTGGCGCCTACACACCATAACCACTCTACAGGCGCAACTCAGGACTTGAGCAATTGTGAAGCAAATCAATTCTATTGATTTGAAAAGTCTACACTATATAATATGGTTGGTGGAGACACAACCAACAACAGAGAGAGGCAGTGAGATATTTTAGAAGCCGGAGAAGAAGAAGTCACCATGCCAAATCTATACCTTCTTCTCATGGGTTTTACAATCTAGCCGGTTAATCATGTCACAATTACTTAGGGCTATTGTAAAACACTCACTGTGAGTTTGATTCCAGTTACTACTAAATACTGTCAAACATTGTAATAGGGATTAAGCTCATTCTCTCTGTAGCAGCAAAGAACCCAGTTCTTTGGAAGCCAGTTATTAATTTAACTGGGTGTAGCAAAACCTCAGGGATTAATACGAAAGTACTATTCCCCGAAACCTGTCTCGTATTTAATTACTTGCTAATTTTCTAGTTCATTATTTGTTTATTCCTAAACACAGAAAATTAGTAAGTCAGCCTCCTAAACACTCCTAAACACGAACCACTGACTGAACTCTAAATCATGTATCCGCAAAAGATTCGAAAGAATTGTTAGATTTAGTGAGTATCGTATTCAACCCCCCCTTCTACGATACTTCCGGGACCTAACAATTGGTATCAGAGCAGACTGATTGAAGTTAAAAATCAAGATCCGTATCTCAGTGGAGCTCACCGTGCCGAAGCTGTGTGGACTCAGAATGGAGGCCGTGTTAAATAAATTTAATTTTAAAACGTTTTAAATAAAATTTATTTTATAAACTTCTATAAAATTTATCTTATAAACTTTTATTAGTTTGGTTTATAAATTTTAATTAGTTTATTTTATAAATTTTAGATAAAATTTATTTTATGAACTCTTATGAAATTTATCTTATAAACTTTTAATAAGTTTGTGCTATAAATTTTAATTAGTTTATTTTATGAATTTTAAATATTAAAGTTTATCTTTTAAATTTATTAAACATTATACGGCTCATCTCTCAAAGGAAGCAGCTAGACGCGGTTATTAATTTGAAGGTGCTCAAGTTAGTAGATGAAGATTTTTCCGGGTTTTAAAGACAACAAAGATTGACTGAAGATTATCCGATGAAGTTAATTCTGGAACAGCTGAAGACTTAGTGGTACTAATTTCCTCAGAGGTTTACTCCATAGGATCCCACTAATATTTTGGAAGCTGCAAAAGAAGAGGTTAATTTGGGTACAGTTTTTGGTTGATTCAAGTTGAATTTTTGGATGAAAAATCTAAGGGGTTTGAAGTAGTGAAGGTGAACAGACTGGACTACCTGGCATCTCTGTGCAAGCGTTGAAGTTTTCTTTACAGGGAGATTACAGGAAGTTCGTGCTAACACTGCAGATCATCTGGTAAACAGGATGACAGCCATAGGGAATCTAAGGATACAACCACATTATCCTTAGATGAACTGTTTGTGTGCTGAAGGCCTATGAACTAGAACAAGAGCTGAAGCAGATAATATTTGGTAAAGCAGCTTGTTAGCATATCCACTGTATTTGTGACCCAGGAACCAAATTGATTGAAGTCAAGGTTGAGAACCTCTGAACAGAAGAGAATTGATCCTAGAAGCTGAATTGAAGATGTTGAAGCTCAAGGGAGTGGTCAAGGTGTTTGATGTAAATTTGACACTTTGGAATAACCTGAGATCTGGACGACTAGTGAAGCCTGCAGGACAACTAGAAGTTCAGTGACGTTAGATTCAGATGGAATCCCAATTCTAAATCTAAGGTCCATACCTATAGATTCCAGTGAGGAGATTTTCAAGATCAGTTCAAGAGGTGGTTGCAAGACAGGGATGGTTTTAAATGGAAAGACAAGTTTTGGGTTTGCTACACAAAATGAAGAAGCCTGTACAAGCAAAAGATGACAGACTATATTTTGGGTTAAAGCAGGAATCTTAAGCATTAGTGAAGATGCAGCAAGGGAAAGCAATTGTTGATGAAGTTAAATGCAAGGATGATTCTATCAGTGACAGTGATGAACCAAATGGATATCTGGCATCAATGACCAACACTGGAGATGAATCACTAAGCACTTCTCAGGTACACTTTCTAACTAGTATACGTTTATATAATTCAGAACTGCATGATTATTAGGTTTTGAAATGTATTATATTCATGATAGCATGTTAGCATCTTAGGACTTAAATGCTTAATTGATTGCTAAGAATAAGATTGCATGCTAGGATTCATGAGTTTAATTAGTACGTTTCATACTTGATTTTATATGCAGTAAAATGAATATCTAGAATTAGATAGGGTGTTCTAGACGGTTAGGTGTATTCCCAAACATTTGCTGGAACTTGAGTTAAATCTTATGTGATTTAATACCTCTGCTAATGTTGTGAAAATTGCTAATAGACAAACAAGTCATAGATCATATTTTATTTGTTCTTAATGGCAAATGACTTGTTAATTGTTTATGTGCTTATTTTCATATGATTTGCTTTTACTCATATAGTTGCTATTAAATGCTATATTAATTCATGTATTGCTTGTTAGGGTTAAATGGTAAAAAGATGGTAGAATTATCTAAGTAGTCAGTAAGTCATGTAGATTCGAAGCTTAATTTAAAACTGACTTAGGTAATTAGAGATAGTTAAAAATGTTATACAACGACAGAATGGATTAGAAAGAATTAATAATTAATAATTAATTTGTTAGTTCTTCTATCCATGTGCTTTTAGAAAATAATTGAATATCTGTAAATCTGCTTTATATCTGTTACACTTGTGTAGAATGATTAAAGTAGATAGTACTGAATTTTCTAATATGCATATTGAAGCTGTTGTTACCTTTGATAATATCTCTAACCCATCTGGACTCAATTAAAATTGAGTACCAAGAAGCTTAATCATTTGTGATTGCAGAGTATGTAACAAAAGTCAAAAGTTATGTGACTTCGTGACATTTATTGTTCAAGGCATATGATTAAGATTAAAGCTCTACTATCATAGTTGGTTGAGAAGGCCTCCCCGACGGTAACCTTTGGAGATGACAGCAAAGGATGTACAAGGGATATGGCCATCATGCTTTAAGAACTGTCATCAGTGGAAGCAACTTACTTGTGGAAGGACTTAAGCACTAAAGGGCACTAGGGAATTCTTTTTCAAGGGTTTTCTGGAAAGGTGTTTGATCTCAAGCAAGAAGGTTGGAAGCTCGCTCAACTGAGAGTGAGGAAGTTTGTTCGTAGCTGACATGGAATTTGGATGCAAAGGTGAAGTCAACTTTTTAGTAAAGCTTCATCAATGAAGAGTTAGCTATGGCAAAGGAAGCTCTCTTACTTGTTAGTCAGCAAGGCAATGGATTCTGATAAAGATGAAATTGGTGAGAGGACTGCTTCATATGGAATTCTATCAAGAAGGACATTTTGAAGTATGTCACATAGGGAAGTCAATGGAAACATCACAATGAAGAAAAGTCATGAAAGTCATATGCTTAGTGGTGATTGAAATTGGTAACCCTAATTACAAATTGGTGATGTTCGAGCATTCAACAGACAAAATGTCACAATGGTGATTGATCAAATAAGGAAGATCAAGTTGGAAACAATTGGTATGCTGTGAGAACTTTGAAGTCAGATATTGGAACTGCATTTCGCGAGTGAAGTTCTAAATGAAGTCTGCACTGAAAAGGTATTTGGAAGCTGAAGCAATTAACACAGCATGCTGCTTTATTCAACAAGATCGTAAAAAGACATCATTTGAGTTAATGGCCAACCAGAAGCAAACACTTAAGCTCTTTCGTGTGTTTGGAGGGAATTGATTTTTAATGAAGATTTATTTGAGTAACTTGACAAGAAGTTAAGGCTCATGGAACAATTCTCCTCGGCTACTCATAGGTGATCAAATGTCTGAATGTATCGTTCAACTACACCAAGCTCCCAAGCATTCAAATGAACGACTATTCTGAATCTTTGACAAATTCAGATACTGATGTAGAAGCTGAGGTTGCAGAAGGAATTAATGTTTAGCAGCAACTCAGGGGAGCAAATAGAAGAAGGATCTACTAGACGTACTCAACAATGAAGATCAAAGGATTTCATTAAGAACATTTCTGCCAAGACAAAAGGTTTGAAGTCAAATTCTATCCTGGAGTCTCGTTCTTAGTGATCCGGATTCTTGTGTAAAGGCTAGAAGTGCTAATCGAAATGATCATATATTCTTCGGAACCTAACAGTTGGGAAAGAGCAATTGTCAACATCTAACAATTGGTATCACCCATCAATTGGTATCCCAAAGAATACTGAAGAAGCACAGATTGATCCAGATTGGGTGATTGCAATGCAAAATGATCTCAATCAATTCGAAGGCGAAAAACAATGAAGCTGGAACCCAGACCACAGACCACTAAAGTCGAAGCTGAAATTGGTACAGTAGGGGTTCACAGAAACTGGATGACTATTGGCATTGTTATGAGGGACAAAGCCAAACTGGTTGCTACAGGTTACTTTAAAGTAGAAGGTATCGACGATGATGGAAACAGAATCTTCGGGACCTTCTAGATCAAGCAGTAAGCACCAGTGACGAGACTTGATCCTTTGGGACTCATCAATGGGGACCTAACAATTTTCAGGGACCCAACGATTAAGACCAAACAATTGGTATCCCTAGCACATGTGGAGCATTCAAGCATGAAGATTTAACAGATGAATGTGAACAAGTGCACTCCTGAATGGTGAGCTAGAAGATGAAGGTGCAGATCTATTACAATTTGTATATCATTCTCTTCGCAAGCTTTTCTATGACGGAGGTAAAGGATTCAAGCAAAACGTCAAGGACATGGTATGACTCTCTAACTGTTAATTACTTAAAAATGATTTTACATTAGAGTTGTTATACATATCTCTCTAGAAATGCTAAGCACACACAATGACATATATATGTGCAAGTATACCTTAATTCTCGATATGCCTATGTGCAAGTTTCCAAGTGGAATCTAGAGAATCGTATCTTATAGCTAAGTTATGAATTGCTAGATATCTTAGGGGATCACCAATTCTTGGAATCTGGGACCCTTAAGATAATAGGTTTAACCTAATTGGCTATATAGATATAGATAATGCAGGTTGTACGAAAGACAGGGAAGTCATTCCTAGAAGCTGTCAATTTCCAGCAACTCTGTTGAACTCTTCACACCACTAGAGGAACAAGCGCATGGACACCAGGTATCATTTCTTTTGAGGTGTTCTTAGTCGAATAACTTACAGATATTTGCTAAATGACGTGATGAATTTATTTTATATAAGTTGGTTAGTAAACTTGGGATATTATTAATGTGCAGATTTGTTGAAAATCCCATCTGTAAGGAATTCTCAAATGAGTTCACAAGTATTACTTTTTCCCTATCCAAAGGACTTGTGAATTTATTTGAAATCCAAATCCTCATACTTTTTGCTATTAGTTTAATTATCATGCTTACATTGTTATATGCATAAGTGGTAGTTAAATTACTTAGCATAAGTTAGAAGCATAATTATTTGTATGTTTTAAATATTTGCTGAGTATTAGTCAATGATATCTTGCTTAATTGCTTTGATATTTTGCTCTGATATTCTTAAATATTTTATTACAAATAATTGTGATACTTTTGATATTAGTGACAGTATTTAGAATTTCTGTTCTAAATAATTAATGCATATTTCAAAACTCACTAATATTAGAAGGTGAAGTATTTTCTAAGTTATGTGTATAAAATGCTCAATATTTTATATACTTAGAAAATATTTTTAAAAATAAGTTTGTGAGCGAGGAGTTGTAAAAAGAATCACAAGTATTACATTTTTCCTATTTAAAGGACTTGTGAATTTCTTTTCAACTATAACCTCGAGCTTACGTATATCAATTAATAATTGTTATGAGCATGCTTACAATGTGCAAAGTGACAATTATTAGATATGGCGTAGGAAGTTAAATGCTAATATTCAATCCAATGAATATTTTAGTATTTAGCGAATTTATTTTATCTTATTGAAATTATGGATTGAAACAATTCAATGATTATTAGTTTCATAATTTTGATTTGATAAAATAACAGAAGCACAATTTCTTGCATCTTGAAATTATTGATAAATATCGAATAATTGGTATCAGCGTGCAATTAATTGTGATATTTTTAATATTAGTGATAATACAAGTTGTTTATCTGAAATCACTAATAGTAAAAATATATATGCTTATTGTTCTACTGAATAATTGCCATGTATAGTTTATATATATGCATGTGATTGGCAATTGCTTAGTACAGCATAAGTATTTAATTTATTTTGGATTATTTAAATCATGATGATATAAAACAATTCAGTGAAATATCTGTTCCATGATTTAAGTAAATTAAAATAAATTCGAAGCATAATTATTAGTGGTATAAATATTCTCTTTTATTACTTTGTGATAATTGAATAATATTTTATTACAACATAATTGTGATATATTTAGTTTTCTCTCTTTGACTGGTTCACGATCCTGAATGTATTTAAAAGAAATTTTTGTCTATTTCTTTTTCAAAATGTTTTATTCAAAGATACATTCATTTTTCTATCAGTTTTAGTTAAGAAAACTTAATAATTCTTTTTCAAAACTTCTCTTTTGAAAAACTTTTCTTAAGGATAATCTTTCTTTTATCTCAAAATTTTATCCTCTCCCAAAAGCTTGTTTTAAATGTTTTATCTTTAAAAAGCTTTTTCTCTTTTTTGAAAATGTGTTTTAACTTCGAGGTACCAATCACTTGTAAATTGATTTGTTTTCAAATACTTGTTTCAATGTATGTTTCACATTGATTCATAGTACCAAAACAGTGGTTGTTGCTTTGAAGGCCTAGTACTGTATTGTTAAGCATTCATTCACCCCAATTGTCATGTTTTTTATTTTAAGTCGGGGATACTATCAGGCAGACGAAAATGATGTAAATCATAATTGCATTATGAGTCGGAAAATCATTATCTTCTATCTGATAAGGATGTTTTGCAAAATTGTTTTCAAAACATACAGTGCCTAGGTTTAATGGAAAAGAGTCATTTTATTGAGATATAATTTGGTAGAAGAGTTGAATTTCTTATCTGTTGTAAATTCCCGCGTTTTATTATGGGAAGTTTGCCTTATAAGAAATTCATAAGAGATAGAATTTTTTCTCTGATACTCCCGCGTTTTATTATGGGATAAGTATCTTAAGGAAAATTTCTATTAGTGTCATGCTCTTAAATGATTAATTCTTCGATCTGACAAAACTCTTTTATTAAAAGGACTTAAGTGCAATCATTTACCATTCCTTCTTATATTTTTCCTTCTCCTTGAGATGAAAAATATGTTTTGGAATGTTAAACTGATTATCTTTTTATCTCATTTAAATTGATTTTATCCGTTTAGCCCCCAGTGGCTACAGAAGCTGGCCAGGAGGTTGAAAACCCATCAATCTCTGACCCAGGCCTTAATACCAAACACTCATTTCATCCACTTCCATATATTAACCCTTGGAGATATAAGGAACTTATGTTTGTTAGAGGTTGATAAGGGAGAAATAAGGATGAAGTCGGCAGTGCACCCACAGCTCTACCTCCAGCGAAGTAAAGAAGTATATAAACTGAGGTATCTGTAAGCTCATCTGTATCTTCTCAAAAAGATGCAGAGCTGAAAAGGCAATAAAACTGTCTCTGGAATCATTCTCTCAACAGGATGAGTCCATTGAAATTCGCTCGTCAGCCAGAGCATCTTGTAATGAGTTAAGCACACCACCGGCACTCACGCTGATGGTAAGCCTAAACAGATATATACTAGGAACCTTATATAATTTTTGGGACCTAACAATCCTAACAGTTATACTAGGGGCCTAACAATTGGACACATTGCAAGGCGTGCACAGTGTGAGGTATAGGCATGTTAACAAAACACCCGTCATTGGGTTACGAGGGAAACGTAGACTCTAAATTGCCATACATTACATTGTCTACTACGTCGCCCCTCCTGGAAGGAACATTTCCAGATCCTGAAAAGGAATGTCCACCTCCCGTTTACGGAGAAGGTGTGAGGCAACTCCTTGATAGAACAAGGCAGGATTCCCAAAAAGATTTTAAAATCTTGGGATAACCCATCTCAAAGAGGTGAGGCTCCACTAGACAGTGATTTAGCAATCGCTATTGAGTCTGGTGTGAGACAGTGCTTATGCATGATAGATCAAGAACACCTCAACGAGGCAATTCTCCACTTGATAGTGATTCATTTCATTTTGATGAATCAGGTGATAAGAATAGAAATGAATTGACGGATTTCACTTGCAGGTACAGAAGGCTAAATTTGGAATGCAGAGTGAAAGTGAGAGAGAGAAACACTTGAGTGAAAGTGAGGGAGAGATACACTTGAGTGAGAGATAGGGAGAGAAAGAGTGAAACACTTCAAAGTGCTCGACACTTAAGTGTAAACACCAACAGAACGTAGTAGAAGTGAGGAAACCACAAGCCAAACACTTATCCTTGCTACTTGCTACTTCTGAAAGAAAAGTTACTATATTTTTTCCCGATCAACGTCAGATGAGAACCTTCTTTGGAAGACAAACCATTCAAAAGTGGACCTATCAATATCGTGCTATCTTTAAAAATGGGCCATTGGAGGATTCCTCAACTAAGGGGGAGAATTTATAGGGAGAAAAAGGTGAAGTTAATAAGTCTTATCTTCGTATCCTTCGGAAGAGTTAAGAGTTAATCTCCTAAAGGGGTTCGTATCCTGGACTCTTAAGGTAAGTTCCTGGATCCTGGAAGATCAATCCTGGAGATCCTTGGGAAAAGGGGTTCGTATCCTTGGGAGAAGTTAATAGCCTTAGGGGGAGATTTTAGACAAGAAGAAGAAAATCTTATCTTCTGATCCTGAGGGGAAACAACAGAAATATGGGAGAATCAAGGAGTTGTATTCTATTCTTGGAAGAACAGAAATTGACTATTTCATTGATTTTCTAAAGGGAAAAGAAGAGAAAGAAGGAGAATCACATTCGTAGGGGGAGAACATCATTTGAGCTATGTTCAGTTTTGATTGAAGACATACCCAGGAAAATGATTCTTATGAAGCTCTGTTCATGATAAGTTCTTTAAGTTAACACTATGAAGGATTTTGAAACGGAGAAAGCTCAAACAGACAGAAATGAAGATGATACAATTTGAATATCAGTTCAGTGCTAGAGGAACAAGCATCTTTCGTTTCAGTCAAACAAGAAATCTGGAAATGCAGTATCTGATCCAGAAAAACCAGTAGCATTATTTACAAGTCCAGGACGATTACTTTTTCTAGTTGTTAGTTGAGTTATCCTCCCTAGGTGATTTGTTTGCTAAAGTTTAACAATCAAATAGGGGGAGATTGTTGGAGATTACGAAGCTATATAAATAGTAATCGTGATAACTCAACACTAGAACAGGACAAGTAAATAATACTACGTCTACACAGAAATCAGCAAGAAGTGAAGATCAGGCAGATACAGTGAATCAAGACATAAGAAGAAGTTTTGAAGTCTACTACAGGTGTTAGGTCCCGGAAGTATCGTAGAAGGGGGGGTTGAATACGATACTCACTAAATCTAACAATTCTTTCGAATCTTTTGCGGATACATGATTTAGAGTTCAGTCAGTGGTTCGTGTTTAGGAGTGTTTAGGAGGCTGACTTACTAATTTTCTGTATTTAGGAATAAACAAATAATGAACTAGAAAATTAGCAAGTAATTAAATACAAGACAGATTTCGGGGAATAGTACTTTCGTATTAATCCCTGAGGTTTTGCTACACCCAGTTAAATTAATAACTGGCTTCCAAAGAACTGGGTTCTTTGCTGCTACAGAGAGAATGAGCTTAATCCCTATTACAATGTTTGACAGTATTTAGTAGTAACTGGAATCAAACTCACAGTGAGTGTTTTACAATAGCCCTAAGTAATTGTGACATGATTAACCGGCTAGATTGTAAAACCCATGAGAAGAAGGTATAGATTTGGCATGGTGACTTCTTCTTCTCCGGCTTCTAAAATATCTCACTGCCTCTCTCTGTTATTGGTTGTGTCTCCACCAACCATATTATATAGTGTAGACTTTTCAAATCAATAGAATTGATTTGCTTCACAATTGCTCAAGTCCTGAGTTGCGCCTGTAGAGTGGTTATGGTGTGTAGGCGCCACTTGAAGTCATGTTGCGCCTGTATGCTTGAGTTGCGCCTCCTTCACGTGAGTTGCGCCTATACAGTGGTTTCCCTGTATAGGCGCCACTCATGCCTTAGTAATTTCAACTGCCCGTTGTGCCTAGTATGTGTGTTGCGCCTCTACTCTTGTCACACTGTATTGGCGCCACTCGTGCCTTAGAATCTTTGCTTAGTTTCCTTGCGCCTATATACTTCATGAGTTGCACCTTGGATAACTTATGTTGCGCCTGCACACTGAGTTCCCAGTGCAGGCGCCACTCACTACATAGATTCTAAGTCCAACATTTCCTGCGCCTTGGAAGGTTAGTTGCGCCTACACTCTCATTGCCCTGTGTAGGCGCCACTTAATTTTGCCTTAGCTTTTCTTGCACCTTGGAAATGTATGTTGCGCCTCTCCATTGCTTCAAGAGTATTAATGCCACCAAATGCAGTAATACTTTCCTTAGCATATTTCTTGAATTCTACAAGTAATTACCACTTGGTTTCACTCCTTTGGCTTGGCTTGATCAACTGATTTTCTTATGATTAATCAAGGTAATTCTCTTCTCGTTGTGCTGACGCTTAGTGCACTGGTCTGGTTCACAAACGACTAACACTGAATTGAATTCCCTTGATTTCTTTTCTGTTTCAGCTGAGTAAGCTAGGACTGTTGCATTGCTTCAAACACTGACTGTTGATAGATACTGTTATTTCACTAGAATCTTTTCTGGTACTTCGACAACGTCTTCATTACTACAATCCTGTTCAAGACTGCAGCTGTCTTCCTTAACCTTTGTCTTTTTCCTTCTGGATTCCTATGCTTCGAACACTGTCTATTTCCAATCAATGCTGTTACACTGAAATCTTTTAGTGGCACTGCTATACTGAATCTTCAACACCTCTAAAACCCTGAAAGTCTTCAATCATTATTCTCCACTGAAGCATGAACATATTAATGAACTTCTTTCAGTGACCTGTAGTAGACTTCAAAACTTCTTCTAATGTCTTGATTCACTGTATCTGCCTGATCTTCACTTCTTGCTGATTTCTGTGTAGACGTAGTATTATTTACTTGTCATGTTCTAGTGTTGAGTTATCACGATTACTATTTATATAGCTTCGTAATCTCCAACAACAGGTCACTGAAAGAAGTTCATTAATATGTTCATGCTTCAGTGGAGAATAATGATTGAAGACTTTCAGGGTTTTAGAGGTGTTGAAGATTCAGTATAGCAGTGCCACTAAAAGATTTCAGTGTAACAGCATTGATTGGAAATAGACAGTGTTCGAAGCATAGGAATCCAGAAGGAAAAAGACAAAGGTTAAGGAAGACAGCTGCAGTCTTGAACAGGATTGTAGTAATGAAGACGTTGTCGAAGTACCAGAAAAGATTCTAGTGAAATAACAGTATCTATCAACAGTCAGTGTTTGAAGCAATGCAACAGTCCTAGCTTACTCAGCTGAAACAGAAAAGAAATCAAGGGAATTCAATTCAGTGTTAGTCGTTTGTGAACCAGACCAGTGCACTAAGCGTCAGCACAACGAGAAGAGAATTACCTTGATTAATCATAAGAAAATCAGTTGATCAAGCCAAGCCAAAGGAGTGAAACCAAGTGGTAATTACTTGTAGAATTCAAGAAATATGCTAAGGAAAGTATTACTGCATTTGGTGGCATTAATACTCTTGAAGCAATGGAGAGGCGCAACATACATTTCCAAGGTGCAAGAAAAGCTAAGGCAAAATTAAGTGGCGCCTACACAGGGCAATGAGAGTGTAGGCGCAACTAACCTTCCAAGGCGCAGGAAATGTTGGACTTAGAATCTATGTAGTGAGTGGCGCCTGCACTGGGAACTCAGTGTGCAGGCGCAACATAAGTTATCCAAGGTGCAACTCATGAAGTATATAGGCGCAAGGAAACTAAGCAAAGATTCTAAGGCACGAGTGGCGCCAATACAGTGTGACAAGAGTAGAGGCGCAACACACATACTAGGCACAACAGGCAGTTGAAATTACTAAGGCATGAGTGGCGCCTATACAGGGAAACCACTGTATAGGCGCAACTCACGTGAAGGAGGCGCAACTCAAGCATACAGGCGCAACATGACTTCAAGTGGCGCCTACACACCATAACCACTCTACAGGCGCAACTCAGGACTTGAGCAATTGTGAAGCAAATCAATTCTATTGATTTGAAAAGTCTACACTATATAATATGGTTGGTGGAGACACAACCAACAACAGAGAGAGGCAGTGAGATATTTTAGAAGCCGGAGAAGAAGAAGTCACCATGCCAAATCTATACCTTCTTCTCATGGGTTTTACAATCTAGCCGGTTAATCATGTCACAATTACTTAGGGCTATTGTAAAACACTCACTGTGAGTTTGATTCCAGTTACTACTAAATACTGTCAAACATTGTAATAGGGATTAAGCTCATTCTCTCTGTAGCAGCAAAGAACCCAGTTCTTTGGAAGCCAGTTATTAATTTAACTGGGTGTAGCAAAACCTCAGGGATTAATACGAAAGTACTATTCCCCGAAACCTGTCTCGTATTTAATTACTTGCTAATTTTCTAGTTCATTATTTGTTTATTCCTAAACACAGAAAATTAGTAAGTCAGCCTCCTAAACACTCCTAAACACGAACCACTGACTGAACTCTAAATCATGTATCCGCAAAAGATTCGAAAGAATTGTTAGATTTAGTGAGTATCGTATTCAACCCCCCCTTCTACGATACTTCCGGGACCTAACAACCATGACCAGTTCTCATTTGACTTCTCATCCACGAACGCATAACATACATGATATTTATGGTTATTTGAATCCACACTCATAGCAATAAGTAACTTACCGTTATACCTTCCCATCAAGAACATACCATTAATTGAAAGAACAAGATGTGCATGCTCCTAACCATCCATTATTGCTTTCAAACACCAAAAAATACACTTGCATACTGAGGACTGGGATTGGGTTTCGTGACTGACAACATCAATCACAACAACACTCCTAGGATTGGCATGCACAATTGTCATAAAAAACATATGTAGGACATTATAAGTTGTACTCCATTTTCCATATACATCATCCACTACAGACTGCTTCTCTCTCCATGCTCTCAGATAATTCACACGATGATTGTATTCATCATTCATTATTGTAATAGCAGTCATGATGGGTATATTAGGCCTCTCCATCACCTGTTACACATTTCAGAAATATTTACATCAATTAAAATACTAAATCAATCAGCAATAAATTAATTTTGCAACACTATCTCACTTATATGAGGTTTAATAAGCCTAGTAATTAATTTTGTAGATATCTTCCTGTGATCTTGCATCAACTTATTATTCAAACATGTTCGATTTCCCCTCATTTTTATGATTTCAAACATACCGTGTTTCACCATTTTAGCAGCCCTTAACCTCCATGGATAGTAACCGTAAACACACTTTGCAATGAACTGAGTTCGATTATCCTTCTACACTTGGTAGTTCCGATCACTCTTTATATGAACCCCCTTACCGCTGCTATAACAGTTTTCTTATCACGAAACATATAACTAACTAATAATTCAGAATGTTGTGTATTGAAACCACTGGATATGCCATACTAATCTAATACCACAATAGGATTGCACTCTTCATTTTTAAACCAAGGTATCCTAGCTACATGGTGGCCTTGATGTATAGGCATTGGGACTTCTTCTAATTCATCCCCGTCATCCATGGAGTTATCACTGTCATCCTTATATTCATATCAATCCTCACTACTTCAATTATGTGCATCAAATTATTCATTTTCATGGATGAGGGCCAAGTCTCTGCCAGCACTGAGTGTAATTGTATCCCATGGGGGAGACACATCAGTACCAACATTTTCATAGGGGAATCGGTTCTCGAAGCCCCTACTTGTGGAACCACTAGTATATACTTGACCGTTTGAACCGTCAACATACATTTCGGTGTTACCTCATCCACCAAAATAGTAGTCCGACCAACTTGGAGTGTCGTACTCAGGAAATTGTCTCGAACCATAATCTGGAAACTAGCTCAAACCATAGGTTGTTTCATATGTTGCATGCATCGGCTGCGAGTACCAACCCTGGTCAGACATATGAACCTCGTCCGGAACATTCTTTTTGGCCTCTACCTACAGGGAAACACCACTCATTCCCATCTGCATTTGTCTAGGCACATTGAGCATCTTCCATACATCATCACATGTCATATCAGCTCTATAGTATCCCGATACCAAATTACCTACACCTAATTGGGGATATTTAAAACTCATCTTCAAATTTCAAGATGAAATGCTAATATTCATTAATCCATACACCACTTCCTTCAACCCTTCATTAAAAGTTCCTCATTTAATATACTGCATTCTTTTAGGGTCTTTAGTACTATATCTTATATCATCATCTCGTCTGATAATTTCTCCACCCCAAAAGAAATTTACGTTAACGTAATCTTCTATTTTTCCTATTTTTAACACAATAAATACATATTTCAACTATGATTAATAATTATTACATAATAATTTTAAGTTATATAAACACTTATTAAATTTATAGCTCTATCTATATAACTATTAAATAAGCAATTGACTTGACCGAGAAAGAAAAAATACTGATAAAAAAATATTTATTGACAATAATAATTAACTAATAATAATTTTAATTAAGTGTTTATATAAATTGAAATTATTATTTAATGATTACATCAATTTTTATTAATAATTATCTATCATAATTAATAATTATTCACAATTATAATCCACTGACACAAAATAAGAATTACAATAAATTCGAAGTGATTAAACTTATTTCAATACATTAACAGCAAAACATACATTATTGTAATATATCAACCACATAATATTTTCATGTTAACAACAATTTTATATATAATATGCATCTCAACTCAATTAACATTAAGGATGCAGGATATAAATTCAATTCAATTTGTATGAAATCTCATGTTAACAAGCATTTTAACATAATAGGATAACATATAAACTAACATGCATTAAGTTAAATTAAACAATAAAGAAAATGGAATGAATGTAAAAAGAATCATACCTAGAAATGCAGAGGAGAAAACTAAGATAGAAACAGAATGGAGATGAAGATATGTTATAAATAATATATATTCAGAGGATAACTGATGGTAGAGGATATTTGATAAGATAAGATAAGGGGACGTGTATTATTCAAAAAAATGGAAAAATATAAAAAAAGATTAACAACTGCCACATAATCTGGCGGTCATTACTAAAAAACCAATTTTTGAGTTTCAGTAATGACCGCCATATCATTTGGCGGTCTTTACATGTATAAATTTCTAGGATGACCGTCACAGAAACTGGCGGTCTTGACTCTATTTTTCTCGCTTTGAAAGACTCAATGCAGTCGTCCCATATTTGAAATTGAACTTCACAAACGTCTTAGAAAAGAAATGGAACCTATTTGATACAATCCTACAAACATAAATTATAAACATAATATGCATGAATCTGTAATATTTTTAATAAGGACTCCAAATTTAAAATTGCAGACAAGAAGTTTTACTAGGAATTAAGAAAAGGTAGGCTATCATGAGTTATGACTATTCATTGAACCAGGAGAACAAATTTCACGTGCCATTGCACAGTTTATACATTCTTGGTTTCTCCTTTCATTTTATTTTTCGCATCGATTTAAATTATATTGCTTATAGTTACATGCCATAATTTTTATTATTTTAATTAATATATATTAATATTTTAAATAATATATGATAATGCCTTCGGTCCTCCGGTGGTCGGAATGTTCTCTCACCGGTAGCTCCTGGCCGAAAATATGGTTTGACTACGAGTGTGGGTCCTGTAAAATAATTCTCGAACGGGGGTGCGGGGCCGTCAAACACCTCCGGTGTGAGAATCAGTACGGTTTATTGAGAGGAAATAGTTGAAGCATGTATCTGTATTTAATGCCTTGGTGACTGAATTTAATGTGAGTATTTGATGTTTGGATTTTAACTAGGATATTAGTGTGTGTCTGAGTGTGTGAGAGTATTGAATGACTTACCTGGTTTCTTTATGATAGAGGTGTATATATATCTGTTTGTGAAAAGATGGTACAATTTTTGCCTATCATGTATAAGAGTTACCCGGTCTAGCACCGCGTATCCTTTTTCACTGTTTATCCTTCTTTATTGTTGTCCTTTTAGCGGCTACATTGTCGTCCTTTGTCCTTTACTTTTACATCTCCTATGTTGTCCTTTTAACCGTCATGTCCTCCTTTTGTCTTTTGTGTTCTAGGGCCATGCTTCTGTCAACTTCCACCTTTTTGTCTTTTCCATGTTACTTTCGGTTGTTATCCAATATATAATCTTTGTGCCTGGGTATTTTGGACTCCAGAAATTGGGGTACTATCATTGCCCTTACTCTTATCAGTTACTTTAGTGGGTGACAGAAGTATGGTGTATTGTGAACTCATGTCAGGTTCTCCATCATAAATAGCTCTTGGTTCTTTCATTGATCATGCACCTTTCATAACCCTTTCTTATTTTGATACACGTCATTTTAGTGTGAGAGAGCATGGATAAGTGTCTAGATAACTACTTCTGTGAGTTGTGTCCGGTGACTAAGACCCGTTGGCATGGGATAGATGTTGGGCATCATTTTGAGGAGTGACATCAATAAGCTTGCCATTACCTTATTTGGTTGGACGAGCCTCTCAGTATCCAGGCTCGGGAAGCCATTGTTGAGCTTATTCATCAAAAATAGTCTCTACTTTTGCATTATTGGAGAGGTATCAATTCTTCTCGTGTATAGGACACGGAACGCAGAGCTGAGGTAAAATGCCGGTTGGAAGACATGCAAGCTGAGGTGGAGGGCCTTCGGGTGAAGATGCAAGGGGTCCTAGAGCAGGTGGGCTTAGAGGAAATCATGGAGAGTGATGACGATATTGAATTCTGAGCTCTCTATGGTGCTCTTGAGGGATGGCAGCTCTGATGAGTTTTAGTTTTGTTGTTTGTGTGTTGTATTGTTCTTTGTTGACCATATCTATTTATGTATGTGATATTGTATCCCCCCCTTTGGATACCTAGTTGCAGGGTGCATTCATCAACCGGGGATTCAATGTTTATTGTAATCGTGTGTTGTGTTTAAATGAAAGGGTACAATCATGTACTCACGTGTTCTGTTACATGTTTTGTAGTTTGGCTATGTTAAAATTGTTGTCCGGCCATTGGTAACGGGGTAAGTTCCTGTTAGCAATAACTAAAAGAGAAATGAAATTGAATTTGAAATTTTACTGATAAAAATTAAATTTTGGTGCCTCCCAGAAACTGAAATAAATATGGGAAATATAATCAAAATTTATCTGAGATGAAATTGAAATTTAGTTCCCCCAGCCATTGGTAGTAGATAAATTTCCGTTAACAATGACTTAAAAAGGGAAATGAAATTGAAATTAAAATATGACTGATAAAAAATTGAAATTTGGTGTCCCCTAGAAATTGAAATAAATATGAGAAATATAATTAAAATTTATCTGGGATGAAATTGAAATTTGATGCCCCCAGCCATTGGTAGCGGGTAAATTCCCATTAGCAATGACTTAAAAAGGGAATAAAATTGAAATTTGGTATCCTCGTCCATTGGTAGAGGGTGAATTCTTGTTAGAAATGACTTAAAAGGGGAAATGAAATTTAAATTTGGTGCGCCCAGCCATTGGTAGCGGGTGAATTTCCATTAACAATGACTTAAAAAAAGGAAATAAAATTGAAATTTAGTGCCCCCAACCATTGGTAGCGAGTGAACTCCCATTAATAATAACTTAAAAATGGAAATGAAATTAAAATATGGTACCCCCAGCAATTGGTAGCGGGTGAATTCTTGTTAGCAATGACTTAAAATAGGAAATGAAATTGAAATTTGGTGCCCCCAACCATTGGTAGCGGGTAAATTCCCGTTATTAATGACTAAAAAAGGGAAATAAAATTAAAATTTGGTGCCCTCCAACCATTGGTAGGGGGTGAATTCCCGTTACCAATGACTTGAAAAGGGAAATGAAATTGAAATTGAAATATGACTGATAAAAACTTGAAATTTGGTGCCCCTCAGAAATTGAAATAAATATAGGAAACATAATTGAAATTTATCTGAGATGAAATAGATATTTGGTGCCCCCCAAATATATTAAGTGAACCGAAATTTGCCTTGAAGAGAAATTTAATAGGAGGTGGTTGTGCATAAGGGAAGTCAACTGTTTGAATAGTGTGTTTATATAGTGGGGATCATAAGAATAAAATATGTTATATTTTTTTTAGGAATATAAGAACAAGTTGATTACTGTCTTTATTCGAAAAGTTACAAGTGGTTGCATGCGAATTGAATAATGCCAATATAGGTGATTGTGTGGGGACTAGTTTGTAAAGTTTTGAGTTATACAACTAAGCATTTGTGAGTAATTTGTCAGTACGAGGAATATGGGCTTTGAATTTTTTCTGGATAAGTGGGAGCCCATAAGGTAGAATAGAGTTAAAAATGGAACTAAATAAAATGTTGTCACAATTTATTTAACCTTTATGAAATGTGTAAAAGAAAGTTGTGATAGACTTGTTACCGTGTAATAAGCCAGTCAAAGTGATTTTTAGAGGAAAAACAATTCGGTTGTCTGGATAAGCTTGAAACTTGTGTTCTTCATTCATGGCACCTCCATCAATGTTTTGGAAATCTTCACATTTTGACCAATGGCCATTAACTTGCTAAAATCTTCCTATAAAAGACCATCTTTGGTCATTTGTATCACCACTTTACTTTTTGCAGAAAATTTACTAAAAATGGCTGAAAAGGAAGCGTTAATGCGAATGTTGACCGGTCCTTGACCGAACATGATTCTTCTTATGGACGAACTCCGTCATGAGGCGGAGAAAGCTCGAGCCATTTGCGAAGCTGAAGCAGCCAAGGAAGAGGTGGAGAAAGCCCAGCGGGGAGATGGTACAGATAGTGTAGGATGTGTGAAGGTTGGTGGGGTCGTCTTTCCAAAACCACCACAACTGGTGGCAATGGAAGGGATGGTGGTGCCCCACCAAAATAAATGATGTATTTATATGTTTCCCCCTATTATGAATAAAAATATTTAAAAATATTTGATTGTCTATTTTATTTTTCATATGTTTGTTTCTAAGATCCAGAAAGAGTGTGTGTTTGATTGGCAGTTTACTTTGACGTGGGTATGATATGTATATCTGGTGAGTATTTGACATGATTGGACACGATTGTGATTGCATAGGAACCCCGATGAAAACGGCTATAATTTCTGACAGTGTGAGAGAGATGAAAATAAAATAATAATAAAAAGAAAAAAAGTAATTGCCATTTGTTCCTTAAAAGTTGCACCTTAATCAAAAAGGTTTCCAATTTCTATCAAAACTGTTCGTATAACTAGCGCTCTTTTAATATAAAAAACCCAGATCAGTCTTTACCATGAACATAACTGTTTCTACCAGAAGGTTATTTCTGAGACTTCAGATTAGCTGTCGAGATCAATACATACAACACCTCCATTAACGATTGTCGATTCTTTCAAGTAAGCATTTCGAACCTTTTCATGTATTGTGTTATATAATGCTTCATATGAGTATTTATTTGGGTTATTCTTGGTGTATGTGTTGTTGTTGGTATATGAGTTCTGTATGTCTAGTGTATGTTTTTTATATTTTCTATTTAGTGAACAAGGGTAATTGGTGTGTATATCAGTTTTGGCCTCCGTTACTAGTATCTATGCGGGAAAAGAACCTTAATTTATGGTCTATGATTTTAACCCTAAGGATGTTTGTGTATATTGTCTCTTTGTTGATTTTTGGTCGATTTTTCGATTGTTTTGGGTGGGAGGTTTGAAGTTTTCATGAGGGGGGAAATTGTGAAGTGATGTCATAATTGATGACGTACGAGTGATCATTATAAACGGGTGTTATATGCTCATATGGTGTTTGTTTACATGTACGATATATGAGATTGATACCCGCTTAGTGTGTAGATGAGTCGATTATCTATGTTTTTTGCCCTATTATTGAATATGCTTTATTGTGTCATGCAAGTATCATTTGGGGGATTCTTCGCCATGTTCACCCTGAAGGCTTCTCATGTGAAGCTTGTTATGAGCTGATTTTTTGTCAGAAAGGCACCCTACTGGGACAAGCCATGTGTGAGTTCAAGCCGGTTACTCTGCCGCAAAGTATGAAGGACTAGTACGAATAATTCATCATGCTAAAAGGTGGTGACTGGGAGTTCATGCCAAGCTTTGCAGCTAACGTGCAAGTAAGTTCTTCTCTCAGAAGAGATTTGTCTATCCAAGACGTGACATTGCTAAAGGACTTCTATAAGACGTTTACTTGCCCGTGGATGTGCGAGAATGATTATAAAGCCGGAGATCTAGACCAGTATGGCTGTAAGTGATGTATTGTTGTTATTTTTTGTCATGTCATGTAGTTTTAACATTACTGATTTTCCTGTTTTCGTGTGCAGTATTAACTCCTTCTTATAACCGACCTGAGTTTGATTATAGGGATGAAAATGAGAAGGCTGTGATTGAAAAGTTCACGAAGTCCTATTCATTAGCCCCTGCGGGTCACAAATGATCTAGAGGCCGAAAAGTTATTCCTTATGTGGATCTTGAGGACGAGGCTTCTATTGGTGAAGAGGAAGGTCCTGAGGAGGAGGATGAGAGTGCGTTGGAATATGATTGTAGTGATTTTAAATTGATGGAGGTTGATAACCTTAGTCTGGAGATAGGAACATATTCCGAAATGGGTGGTGTAGTTGATGATGAAGTCGACAGTGATGAAATCCCGTTGAAAATGTCATTGGGGAAAAAGAAAAGAGAAATGCCGTTGTTTTTGGTACTGTTGATAGTTGATAGTGATGTTCCTAACGTGGGTGTTGTTGTTGCTCACCAAAATGTGATGGAGGGAAAATCACAAGAGGATCTTATATCTGGGCAAAAATCCGGTGATGCCCGTGATCCTGATTTAGCCATGTTCGATCATGCCCCTTTGAGGGAGGAAAGCTCAGTAGGTAGAGAGGACCCATATAAACCTCCTTTCACCCCTATGTTCATTGATAGAGATTCGCATGTGGATGTGACTTCGCTGGTCATGGAGTCAGAAGTAAGGGAAAATCTTCTTTCAGAAGTTGGTGCTGAGGAGGTGGTCGTGGAGAGAGTTGCAGAGGATGTTTCGGTTGTGAAATATGAGCCCGTTGGTGTGAAAAGGACTAGTGAAGTATTGGACTAAAATCCGTATCAAACATCTCATGCACCGAGTTCGCGTCGGCCACCGAGGTAGGAAATGTTCCCATGGTCTATTGACTAGGGGAATTACCTATGATGCCTCTGCTGGTGATGATGATGTGGGGCAAGGTGAAGCCCGGAGGCCTGAAGTTGGTTACTTATTTTCTCAAGCGCCTAAAAGTCTGGCCCAATATTTTTTTACAGAAGATGATCGTGAAAAGCTTAAACTGCGCAGCACAGAGCAGAAGATGGGCATGTTTAAGAATCATGGTGCTCAAGTATGATTTCTAACTTTTTTTAGATTTCCTTGTGTATTTGGACAGTGTATCTTATGTCTTGCACTCAAACTGTCTTATTATCTCTATTTTACTTCTAATTTCTGAGCTATGGCTTGAGTCTGGCAGAGGATGCTTTGGCGGGTAAGGAACAGAGGTATAATTTTTTGTGAGACTTTGTTCATTAGAAGAGCAGAACCAGAGTCTGAAGGAAAAGATCTATGATTTAGAACAAACTAGTGAATCTTTTAATGTAGCCAAGGCTCAGTTGGAGAAGCTGACAGAAGAGGCTTTTGAAGGGAATCATCGTTTACTGCAGAAATGTGAAGCGGCCGAGCAAAAAGTGGAAGATTTGACCAAAGAAGTGAGTGATATGCAAACCTCATATAGCCGGGTGAATTTGGATTTGGGGAATGCAAGGAATGAAATAGGCAACTTAAAATTCTGCCTATCGACATCCGAGAAAGCTTCAAATGCCTTGGAAACACGCCTAGAGCACAAGGACAAGGATTTGTCTGTTATGCAAGCTAAAATAGATGCTATGCCCAAGGAGGATGACATCATTACCTGATTTAAGTTGAGTCTGGAGATGCAGGTACTAAGGGGTGCTGTTGTGGAAGAGTATAAGAATGTCCCCGCTCTCAGAGTTTTTCGTGCATCCGCCATCGAGGCGTTTAAGGCCAGTAGAGAGTATGCACTAGCTCTGGAGGGGGCTGCTCGAGCCTCTACTCTTCCCCTGATTTAAAGAAGGTTGTTGATGATAAATTGTTACATATGATTCCTATGGTAGTTGAATGTAGTCAGGAGTTCTTCAAGAATGACCTCCGCCGCCTCCGGAATAACGTTGGTGTTTTCTTTAAGGAGTGGAAAATCAAGATGAAGGCTGATCAGACCCAGGAGAGGGTTGCCAAGGCGGGTGCGAGTGGCTCTTCTAAGTCTGCTCCTGCGTGAGCATTTTGTTGTCATATATGGCCATCATTTGACTATGTTTGGGAGATTAGTACCCAACTTCTGTGACGTAAACTTGATGAATATTTGTTTCTGCTTCTATTTAGTCATGTGGTCCATCTTGTGTTGATGGGAGTATTATAACTATTTATGAATTGTGAATGGCATGTTACCTGTTTGTCTTTTGTGATTTTTAAAGGTTGCGATTTTATGACTAACTTGTTTCCTTGGTGTCTGAAATGTTGCAATTGTGACTTGGTTCCTTTGATGTCATAATTGTGACTGATGTATTGTAATTATTTTTGAGGTGTTTTATATGAAATTTGGTATCCGAGGTATTACCATTATTTCTGAGATGTTTATATATGGAACTTTATTACAACTTAGTGTCTGAGGTATTGCCATTATTTCTGAGATGTTTCCATACGAAACTTTGTTACAACTTGGTGTCTGAGATATTGCCATTGTTTCTGAAATGTTTCCATATGAATCTTTGTTACAACTTGGTGTCTGAGGTATTTCCATTGTTTCTGAAATGTTTCCATATGAAACTTTGTTACAACTTGCTGTCTGAGATATTTTATTGACATAGCTTTAAAATACATTACAAGTAAATTATGTTTTAGCCCGTATGGATACAAAATTTGTTTTCTTGACTCAAGCTATGTATTTTTTTAGTTTGTCTGCTTGTTAGGTATTGTTGACCTCTATCCCGTTTAGTCATTCCAGTTTGTAGGGACCTGGGGGTAGAACATGTTTGACCCGGTACGATCCTTCCCACTTAGGCATGGGTTTGCCCATATGCTTGTGGTTTGAGGCTTCCGTGATTCTTAGAACATAATCTCCCTCTTCAAACTCTCTAACCTTGGTCTTGTGGGCGAAGTACTCCCTTATTCGCTCTTTATATTTATCCATGAGCAACACCGCATTGTCGCGTGTTTCATCTATCAAGTCTAAGTTGGTCTGTAGTCATTGAGAATTAGCCTCTTATTCAAAGTTGAGTACCCAGAAAGAGGGTGAGCCCACCTCTACGGGTAGTAATGCCTCTGTACCGAAAGTGAGTTTGAATGGTGTTTCTTTTGTTCTAGCTTTGGAAGTCATTCGATAGGCCCATAGTACATTAGTTAATGCTTCCGACCATTTCCTTTTGGAGGCTTACAACCTCTTTTCCAGTCCACACACTATGATCCTTTTAGTTACTTCGACTTGCCCATTGCTTTGGGGGTGACATACTGAGGCCTTCTTGTTCTTGATTCCTCTATCAGATAGATACTTGGTGAATTTTGACCCCACAAACTGGGTGTCATTGTCAAATATCAGTACCCGGGGTATTCCAAAGCAGGTGATAATGTGTTCATCCACAAATTTGATCGCATCTTCTTGGGTGATATTTATGAGAGCTTTAGCTTCTTCCCACTTGGTCATGTAGTCTATGGCTATAATGATGTACTGCAATTCATTTTTTGCCTTTGGGAATGGCCCCATTATGTCTTTCCCCCACATCGCAAATGGTATCGGGGATAGGATGGAGGAAGGTACGGCTGGTACTTTCCGGGGAATGTTTCCGAACAGTTGACATTGGGTGCATTTCTTAGCAAATTCCTTGCAATCCTGTGCTATAGTAGGCCAGAAATAACCGCGTCTTATGTGATCCCTACAAATTCCTTCATATACTTCCATCATGCAGTATAGAGCCTCATCAGGGTCTATGCATTTTAAGACAGGTGAATCGAAATATCTTTTATATAAAGTGTCATCTTGGATGAAGAATTTGGCTGCCCAGGACTTGAGTTGTTTGGTCTTTATGGCATCTTCGGGGTGTGTCCCGTCCTTCAAATAATTGACTATTGGGGTCATCCAAGTGAGTCCCAAAGCATCAATTTCCATGATCTGGCATCCCTCAGTAGCGGGCATTTTCAATTCTTCGAAATATACTGATGCATCGAAGGCTTCTCTCTTCCTTTCGATAAGTTTAGATAACCCGTCGGCAACCATGTTATCTTCTCTATTGAT
Organism: Oenanthe sinensis; assembly: GCA_028671895.1. Classification (NCBI taxonomy): domain Eukaryota; kingdom Viridiplantae; phylum Streptophyta; class Magnoliopsida; order Apiales; family Apiaceae; genus Oenanthe; species Oenanthe sinensis. The sequence continues at coordinate 5,341,017 of JAPMAC010000212.1, forward strand.
TTGTGTTAACGTGTGGCCTTTGAACCTGCCCAATAACGATTTCACCAAAGCCTGGTATCTTACTAGGGTAATGTCATTAGTGGCATAGTCCCATGTTCTCTGTCTGACAACGATTTGTGAGTCGCTGTATATTGCAATGTTCGACACCTACAAGCTCCTTGCTAAAGTCTATCCGACTATGAGTGCTTCATATTTAGCGTGATTGTTGGTAGCCTTGAAGGCAAACCTGATGGTCTGGCTAACTGTGAAGCCTTCCGGGATAATCAGAATTAACCCGGCTCCGCTTCAATTACTAGTGGATGACCCATTTACGTATAACTTCCAAGTATTGACGGGTGTTTCTATTTCCGGGGGAATTTTTACGTTGCCTTCTGTTTCTGTAATTATTTTGCTAAAGGAAAATTCGACCATGAAGTCTTATAAAGCTTGTGATTTGATAACCCGTCTTGGCTCATAGATCAGGCAAAATTGGCTTAATTCGATCTCCCATTTGAATAGTCTTCCTGAGATGTCACGTTAGTGTAAAATCTTCTTCGGAGGCTGGTTTGTGATTACCCTAATGTCTCTTCCTTGAAAGTAATGTATTAATTTTTGGTTGGCTATCACCAGTGCCAAGGCAAATTTCTCTATGGGCAGGTATCAGGTTTCTGCATCTTTGAGCACTTGGCTCATATAATAGATAGGTTGTTGCCCGTTATCGTCTTCTTTGACTAGCACAAGTCCCACTACCGCATCGGTGGCAGAGAGGTACAAAGATAAAGGTTGCATTGGCTCTGCAGTTGCCAATAATGGTGGTGAAGAGAGGTATGTTTTGAGCTTTTCGGAAGCTGTCTGACATTCGGGTGTCTATTCAATAGTTTTTGCCTTGGCTGCACCTTTTAAAGTGTAAAAAAAAATGTAAGCACCGTTCATCCAACTTTGATATAAACCTTTTCAATGCTGCAAGGCATCCAGTGAGTTTTTGGATTTCTTTTATGGTCCGGGGGGCTTATATCTAGTACTGCTTGCATTTTTTCTGAATTTACCTCGATTCCTCTTTGACTAACCAAGAATCCTAGGAATTTCCCCGCTTCTACCTTGAACGTGCATTTGTCTAGGTTTAGTTTCATGTTGTGTGCCCATAATCGATCAAAACACTCTTGTAAGTCCTTGGGATGGGTGTCCAATAGTTTGAATTTGATTATCATATCGTCAACATAGACCTCCATATTTCTGCCCAGTTGTCCAGTAAATAACTTATTCATCACCCCTCGGTGGGTGATGAATGATGTTTTTTCCCGATCCTCAGGGGCGAGTTTGATCTGGTTGTACCCAGAAAAAACATCTATAAAACTTAGCATCAAGTACCCTGCAATGGCATCGATCAACTAATCAATGCTTGGGAGCGGGTATGGGTCATTTTGACAGGCTGTGTTGAGGTCCGTATAGTCCACATATAACCGCCATTTGCAATTGCTTTTTTATACTAATACCACATTTGAGACTCATTTCGGGTAAGTAACTTCACAAATGAGATCAGCATCTAGCATTTTATCAATTTCTTCGTCAATTGCCTTTTCTCTTTCTAGGGCAAAAATTTTCCTTTTCAGTATTTTCGGAGTCGCATCCGGGCACACGCCTAGTTTATGCATTGCCACCATTTCATCTAATCCGATCATTTCGCTGGGACTCTATGCAAATACATCTACATAATCTCTCAATAGTTTTGTGAGGCCTTTTTTGAATATAGTGTCTAATCCAGCCTCGATACTGGCGGTCTTCTTCTCATCCCCTGGGACAAGTTCGATTCTTTCGGTATCCACGACGGGGGTAACCACCAGGTCCTTTTCTTTCTGTAAGCATTGCTTCAATGTGTTGTCAATTCTGACATTTTCATCTTCCTCCATTTGCTCAATTGACAACTCAACCACTTGGACCTCACGACTGCTTTTACGCTGCCCCTATTGATGCTCCAAGTGTCTCATTTTCTTCTCTTTTTTATGGTGTACAGCCTTAGCCCATCTCAAGTTGCTGGGATCAGATTGGTCTAAGGTAAGGGCAGACCTGTAACAATAGCATGAAGCTTCAGAGTCTCCCTTGATTTCACTAACCACCCCCCATCCGTGGGAAATTTCATTTTCATGTGCATGGTGGATGTGATTGATCTTAATCGTGTCAAAGTGGGATGTCCCAAGATCATATTGTATGATGATGCAGTATTGATTACATAGAGTTTGATGGAATGAGTTATCTGGAGGGGACTTGTCCCAAAGATGATGGGAAATCTCACTATTCTAGTTATAGGTACTGCATTATGTCCGAAACCTTAGAGTGGTGCTTCCTCCGGGCATTCCTCCAATTTGATGTCTTGTAGCTTGTGGCGTTCCCAACAATGCATGAACAAAATATCAACGGACGATTCATTGTCGACTAAAACTTTCTTGATGACGTGCTCTCCCGTTTCTACGTTAACCACCAAGGCTTCTACGTGGTTGGGATCTAACCCTTCTAGATCAGCGTCATTAAATGTGATGACATGGTTTTTTCCTTCTGGGGCCCGATGGATAGTCATGATTTCTTTTCCCACAGAGGCCCTGGGTGGCGAACGGGAACCTCCAAAGACTACATTGATGATATTTTTTCCTTTGTTCCCGGATCTAGATCTGTGTTGTCCGCTTCCCTGCGCTTGTTGGCTCTCCACAACTTGTTGTGGCAGGTATTAATTGAGAAGCCCTTGTCGGGTAAGCTTTCTAAGAAATACTTGATAGATATGCAGTTGTCTGTTGTGTATCCATGGCTTTCATGATACTCACAGTGCTTGGAAGTGTCCCGGTCTGCAGGAGAAGTCCATATGGGTGGCGGGGAATGATAAAAAGGATTGATTTTGATCTCTTTGAGCATGTTGGTGTGTGGCATGCTGAACACCGTCCATTCAGCGGGTTTCCCAATCGTGACTTGTCGAAATTTCCGGAACCCTTTTCTGTAGCTGGTTCATGAGTGGTTTGGACATGGTAGGTTTCTACTTGAGGCTTTTGTGTGAGTTGAAAAGTGAAACGCTCCTTTTGGAAGTACAGGCGTTGGTTGTTTTCCATTGAATGCGGTTATGTGTTTGTTTCATCACCTTCATAGGCTCTGTCTAGTTATGAAATATGAAGCTAACTCATAGGCTTTGGCTAACGTTGTGGGCTTGTGTTCCATTAACTTGCAGATATATCTTTCGCAATCATACGGGTCTAGACCCCGTCTCAAGTGTACCAAGGCCTCTGTCTCGTTGACAGATCCCACTTTGTTGACTGCTTCTTTGAAACGAGTGAGGTAACTTTCCAAAGTTTCCTCGCTGCTTTGTGATATTGTTTCCAGGTACACTGTATGTACCTCATGTGATTTATTGCTTTAAATTTGTTTAAGAAGGCTTTTCTAAAATCTCCCCAGGTATCTATGGATCTAGGGGTGAGTCGGCAGAACCACCTTTACGCGTTTCCCCAAAGAGTAGATGTGAAGAAACGACATCGATTAAGATCTTTGTACTTGTAGAAAAGAGCTAGTTGATCTAAGTAGCTGAGGTGTTCCTCCGAATCCCCCAATCCGTCGTAGGAATTTAAGTTGGGATGTTTAAGGTTGCGTTGTTTACTCTCATTCTCCGGCATTTTCTTGAATTTAGATTCACCGAGTTCTGCGCTGAGTCCTCCATCCACTTTTCTTTTCAAGTCTTCAATGGTGTGGAGAAGTTCGGTCATTGAACTCCTCATCTCATTAACGGACGTTTGTTGCGGGGATTTTTCCTGCTCATCTAAAGCATATTCTTCCTCCATTTTCCTTTGGATTCTTTCATATTAAGCTTTTTTATCCTCGAGTTTGTAACGCAGGTCCCTCTTTCTCCTGTTTTCTCTCCAGGTTTCAGGACGATGGTGGTCTTTCTCGTGTCGGGGATGGTGAATTTCCTGTGATGAACCCAAATGGGTGAACACTGACTGGGATGGTCGGTGCCTTTTGGTGTGTCGTGTGACTTGGCTCTTAGCTTCGTCCTCTACAGGTTTATCTCTCTGCGGTTCTCCATCATTTTCCTGGGCTGCATGTTAGCTGCCATGTTGCATAGTAATTCAACATGTTCGGGTCGAAACTGAGTCAAATCGATTGCATGTTGCCCTGCTATGTTTTGGCTCATGGGCTGGCTGTGTTGCTGTTCATTTTCGTCTTCGTCTTGAGGATGTTGTTCGTTATCGCGGGGTTCTTCTTCTCCTGACATTTTTTGGGTTCTTTGTCTTGTTGCGTATGATGGTGCCATACAATGTCTTTCGTTAATGTCGGCAAGTGAAATCCCTCGATTTGTATGGGCGGGGTTGTCCTTTTAGCGGCCACCGTGTCATCCTTTGTCCTTTACTTTTACATCTCCTAAGTTGTCTTTTGGTGGTTAATGTGTTAAATCGTTATGTCCTCCTTTTGTTTTTTATGTTCCGGGGTCATGTTTCTGTCAACTGCCACCTTTTTGTCCTCCATGTTGCTTTCGGTTGTTATCCAATATGCAATCTTTGTTTCTGGGTATTTTGGACTCTAAAAATTGGGGTACTATAAATATCTATGCATAATATTTTAAAATTTTATTTTTCTATACAAAAGTTTAACATTATTACTGACGAAAAAATATTAGTAACAATACTCTCTCATCACAGCATTTCGTCAGTTGAACATTCACTGCTCCTCAGTCCTCCCCTTCGCGAATCTGATTATTTCACATATGTTAAGAAATAAAAAAAAATTATTTTATAATTTCATTTTTTTAACTTTTTTAATAAAAATAAAATATTTAAATTTTTATTAAAAAATAATTTATGAAAATAAATTTTTATACATTAAAATACGTTTTAAAGTGTAAATTTTTTAAATGATACTTAATTTTGGAACCAAGGGTATACATATTTTCCCATTATTTCTCCATATTACTTCCGTCATTCTAAATTATTTGTTTATTTTAATTTTCTATATATATATTAAGATTTATTGAAAAGTAATTCAACAAATTAATTTTAAATTTCCAATAATTTATGCAATTATTTTTTAATGCATATTCAGATAGAAACTTAAAATAAACAAATAAATGAAAAAATATTTAATTAAACAAATAATTTATGATGAAGTAGGATTAACCAAGGAGACAAGAACTAAATCACCAACACAAAAATATAATTTCTAATAACTCTGTTTCTCGTGGTTTGTACAGTCGAATGTTTTTATATATAAAAAGATGGTCCAGTGAGATCTCAACGTCCAACATTTGCAAATGCAAAAGCTATAATATGTTTATAAAATGTTCTTTGTTTTCTAAATCAATAATACCCATCGTCATGCTCGGCAGCAACCAATGGCCGACACCACAGCCCACGTAGTTATGGTTCATCCTCAGTCATTCCGGAAATCCTGGTTTCTAAGTTCGATTTTGGCTCACCGAGATTATTTAAAATAAAAACTCACTTATAAGGCTATAAATCTAATTAGTCAAAAAAAATAAAATAACAAGTACTCACCTCTTAACTAATTAATTATTTGAGCACGATTGGATAACTTAAGTATTAAAAGGTACTCCTTTTGTAAGGTTATAAATTAAATTATTCAAAATAAGATTAATTAATATTTTCAACAATTTTTTTGACATTTATTATATATATTATAAAGAATCGAAATCAAGAAAATTAAATATTTTTGAATTTATAAATTATTTATAAGAAATTTTTAAACATAACCTATAGAAGGAATCCCGTATCAATTTTAAGGAACCATATTTCCTCTCGTTGCAACTTATTAGGTGTTCCTGAAAATGTCGAAGTTTCGGCGCCGGTATATTTTCATAAATTCATAGAATTATATTAACTTCTTGCAGATGTTTTTTTTTTACTTTTTTGATAATGAAAATTAAATATAAAATAATAATTTATTGCATAAGATTTTATGTTTTCAAAAATAATAATAATAATTAAAAATGATGGTAATCTGATTTATTTAATGTGGGAGTCAAACTAAAATCAAATCATATAATAATGGTATTAAAAAAATATTTCAACGCAAACAATCAATATGATCAACATCTATACGTATAATAAATGACAGACGCTCTCAAATCGCTCGAAACTATTTTTCTAGAATTTATGTATTAAAAATTTATATAAATTCTTATTTGTCTTTTAATAAGAGTCAAATTACTACTTGTCTTCTAGTTGGAAGTTTTATAAAGAAACATTAACTTACTCAAATTAAAAGTCTTATAAAATTAATATTTACTTTCTAATTAGGATTTCAATTACTATTTATCTTTTAATTAAGAGTCTAATTAGTAAATATTAAAATATTTTAATTTTAAGTCTTATAAAAATAATTGTATGAGATATCTAAATGATATGGACTAAAAATAAGCCCTAAAGGCACAATTAATGTAGCATTATTCAGACTTAGTTTGGTCCAAAAGGGAGGTCCATTTAACAAGATTTGAAATCCTAAATTATTAAATAATTTCAGAATTAATTAATTACGTTCAACTACAAAGAAACTACTATAAGGAGTAACCCCTGAGACACCCCAATCAATAAGTAAACATATTCTTACATAGAAACTACTTCTATCACAAGAAGGATCCAGAATCCTTCAAGGAGGTGTTTTGCCCACTAAGGTTCCTAAACTTATTCTAATTCTTAGACTCTCTACGTTTATAAAAAGGGTCTAACATCTTATTCTTAGAACTACGCATGGCTTGATTCTCATATGCACTGAGATACATAGGCATCTTCTGAGGGAAAAACTAAGCTACGAAACACAAGCACATCCATTAAACTCGATAAGCTCCGACACACATCGCAATAAGTACACCCTTGTTTTTAATCCATAACACTAAAAAAGAAATAATAGAGCAACTTATTGGCGAAAAGTTTGTGGGTGATTTAAAAAAAATGATAAAGCGACTTAAAATATCCAAATATTCTAATTGTAAATCTTATAAAAATAAAATTTACTAAATATAAGTTAAATTATTCTCTAATAAAATAATTTTATAGGAGATCTAAATAAGAAACGATAGAACTACTTATCGGTGAAAAATGTGTTTGACAAGAGGGTGGCTCATTAAGCACAAGTCTGTTAATCGTTAGAAGTTAATAGGCCTGGTATGATTTTAACGAAAATTTCTCGGGCGCTTTCAAATCGTTTGAAATTATTTTTCTAATTTTTATAATATAATTATTAAAAAAATTATATAAATTACTATTTGTCTTAAATATTATTTGTCTTCTAATTAAGTGTCTTATAGGAAAATATTAATTTATCTTCTAATTACAATTTCAATTACTATTTATCTTCTAATTAGGGGTCTAATTATTAAATATTAACATATTTTAATTATAGGTTTTATAAAAGTAAAATTTACTAAATATAAGTTGACTTATTCTCTAATAAAAATAATTTTGTGAGAGATTAAAGAAAAATGATGGAGCAACTAATTGGCGATAAATGTATTTAACGAGATAGGGGCTCATTAAGAAAAAGTGTCAACATTGTTAGAATTTAATTGTCATGTTATGATTTTGATTTATCAATAATAAATTTTAAGAAAATTGATGGAGTAACTAATTGACGAAAAATTTATTTAATAAGAAAGCGACTAAGTAACTCCGTAAGAAAAAACGTCATAATTATTAAAATTTAATAATCGTTTTATGATTTTGATTTACAAATAATAAAATTTATTTAGTATATTATTAATTTAAGTTTACGTGAGATCTAAATAAATAATGATAAAACAACTCATTCTTCGGAAAAATGTTTAAAAAAATAGCGGCTCAATTAGTTGAAATATGTTAAATGTTAAAATTTAATAATCTATATTATGATTTTAAAAAGTAAGCTCACTTGAAAAATTTATATAAATTACTATTTGTCTTCTAATAAGAGTCTAATTATTATTTTTCTTCTAATTAGGTGTTTTATAAGAAAATATTAACTTATCTTTTAATTACGATTTCAATTACTACTTAACTTTTAATTATGAATCTAATTATTAAATATTAATATATACTAATTGTAAGTGTTATAAAACTAAAATTTATCAATTATAATTCTCTAATAAAAATAATTTTATGAGAGATTAAAGAAAAATGATAAAGCGACTCACTGACGAGAAATGTGTTTAACGTAAAAGCGGTTCACTAAGGATAATCGTGATAATTGTTAAAATTTAATACTCATGTTATGATTTTTATTTATAAATAATAAAATTTATTTAGTATGTTGTCAATGTAAGTCTACGTGATCTAAATAAACAATGATAAAATGACTTATTCATTAAAAAATGTTTAAAAAGAGAGTGACTCAATTAAAAGAAGCGTATTAAATGTTAAAATTTAATAATTTATATTATAATTTTTAAAAATTAAGCTCACTTGAATTTTGAAGAAAATCAACAATTTTTTTATTTTTTTATTGGGGTAGACAATCAAATAAAAAACGATAGCGAAAAATATGTTAGTAAGTTTTAAGTAAGGTTTTAAATGATATTATTTATTTAATTGTACTGATGATAGAAAATATTTAATTTTAAACCCAATTTAATTTGATAATATTTAAATATTTCACATTTTTTTATTTAAAAATGATCATTTATTTATTTAGCAATCAATTTACAAAATTGTTTGTACTAATTTATATATTATTATAAGAGTAAAATGTATGTTCTTAAAGTTATTTTAGATAAATTCATTTCATAATTGTCTGTTTGATATTTTTTCTAAATTATAAAATTAATTCTTTATAATTTTAATGAATTTATAAAAATATTATAAAGCCGCTGGAAAGCGTGGCTACCCCGACGCCTTCAGATCGCTCAAAACTATATTTTTAATTTTCTAGAATTTTCGTATTAAAGTATTTATATGAAATTTTATTTATTTTCTAATTAAAGTCTAATTACTACATGGTTTCTCAATAAAAATATTATAAGGAAATATTAACTTAGTCTAATTACCGAGTCCAATCAAATTATTATTACCTTCTAATTAGGATTTTAATAACTGCTTACCTTCCAATTAGTAGTATAATTAGTAAATATTTGTTAGTATTGGTGTCCTAGAGACAATACTTTTAATGTTTTATTGAAAACAATTATGTTATGTGATTATTTAATTAATATTTATTATATCTTTATTTACTGCGTCATAAATTGAAAGAATAATGAATGTTCTTGGAATATTAATACGTAATATATGTATTTAAGTATGTGACTTAAAATTGAGATTATATGAATAGTATTTTATTCCTAAAATTTCCTAGTCAAGTATTATTATTTAAGGACAATAATAATGCAATAAGACTAGTATGTTTGTTGACAGATGACCACATCTCATTGGTCATAGGTATGGTGATACTAAAATCAAGAACATAAGTGTATGTATTAATACATGACACTGAAAAAATCCGCCGTGAGATTCTATATGTTAATAAGTGTCATAAGAAATCTCACAGTGATAATGATGTAATGATCCTCTAACTTGAAGTCATTATATTTCTATACGAGAATTAATATACTTTGATTATACTCAAAATTATTTTTAACCGGGTAATGATAAAGGTGGACATTGGGTATGCTATGAATCGTATGAGGAATATGAATGATAGATATAGGATTTAATCCTCCAATTCTAGGAGTGATATTATTGGCCTCTTGATTGAGTGAGACTATGAAATGCATGGTCATGCTCAAATATTGATTTGTTTAAATAGTCTACTCATTGATCAAGGAAACCAAGATTAAATGTTTAAGAGGATGACATTATACATGCCTCGAGTTTGATCTATAATATAAGGTTAAAAGGATTATATTACATAGAACATTATTCACGAAAGGTTTAATTGAATCACCAATTATTATTGTTACTTGGGTAACAATGATGTATTACTAGATGCCGCTCATTGTTTATAATTTTATTATTGGATATTAAAATTATTTTCAACGTAATAATAACCTAAAGGGATCGCACATAAAGAACGTCAAAACGGAGGTTTATTTAAATTACAAATTTAGATATATTATTATTAATTCAAATTTAATTATTGAATTAATTAAGTGGGACTTGATTAATTATATTAGAATTCGAATTTAATAAGATTATTATTAATTTAAATTTAATCATTGAATTAATTAAGTGAGACTTGATTAATTATATTAGAATTCGGATTTAATAATAATAATAACCCAAAATAATAATGGGTTTTGGAAACCACATGGATTAGGGTTAGGCCCAAAATCTTTCTCTCCCCTATATATACCATAATGATGTATAGTATTAGGGTTAATCATCAGATTTCATTTTTAGAGAAAAACTCTAACTGCTCAACATCAAGAGAGGCTAGAGAAAGAGAGAGAGGGAGAGGCAAGCAATTCGCCTAATACCGACTCCGGTGATCGTAGAATGATCGGACGTTCGTGTGGACTTCTTTGGAGAGCAGATCTTTGCAACAAAGGGCTGCTGTGATTCATCTTTTCTGGGCCTCCATTAAACAGCATACGGAAAGATTTGTTAAGTTATAGACTTCTTCACCATAATCATCCAAAGTTATAGATGGATCCTGCGATAGGGTTTTATTTATTTTTTATTTTACGTTATATCCGCTGCATTTTCATTCCCGAAACCCTTCAATATTAACACTAATTATAAGTCTAAATCTAATAAGAGTGTTATTATTATTTCTTTTCTAAGTAGGAGTCCTATAAGGATATTTTATTTTATTGTAATTAAAAGTCCAATCAAATTAGTAATCAGCTTCTAATTAGGATTTCAATTACTACTTACCTTCTAATTAGCAATCTAATTAGTAAATATTAAAATTAATTAAAGGTATAATTAGCAAATATTAATGGGGTTTTTAAATGCATGAATAATAATAAAATATATCAAAAATGATTAAAGATTGTTAAAATTTGTGTAGTATGTTGTCAATATAAATCTACGGGAGATTAAAGAAAAAAGATAGAACGTGGGATTAGCGAGAAATGTGTTTGACGAGAAAGCGGCTCGGTAGTTTGTTAATTGTTAAAATTTAAAACCCATTTATGATTTTTATTTATAAATTGTAAAATTTACGTGAGATCTAAATAAACTATGATTTGTTTGGTATATTGTCGATATAAATTTATGAGAGGGCTAAAGAATAAACAATAGAGCGACACATTAGTGAAATTTGTGTTCGATGAGAGAACGGCTCAACAAGGAGAAGACTGTTAATTGTTAGAATTTCATACACATTTTATGATTTTTACTTATAAATGATAAATAATTGTTCTAATTAAGATTTTAATAATTACTAATCTTCTAATTAAGAGTCTGATTACTAAATATTAACATTAATTAGATGTCTGAATCTAATAAGAGTCAAATTACTATTTTGCTTCTAATTAGGAGTTTTATAAGGAAATATTAACGTGTTCTTATTAAAAGCCAATCAAATTAGTACTCATTGCTTCATTATATTTTTCTAAACTTTTTAATTAAAATAGATAATTAATATAAAATAACTAAAAAATAGGAATTATAAAAGAAATATAATTCATATTTTCACCTAATATCTAAAAGATAGGAATTTTAGAGCTAAAAAAGTGATCATAGAAGGAATACAATTCTTATTTCGAACTAATAGCTAAAAATGGAAATTATTAAAGAAATACAATTCTTATCAAAATTAAAGTAATGTGATATTATAACTAAAAAATAGGAATTGTAAAAGAATATCGTTATAATTTTTATATAATAACTAAGGGATAGGAATTTTTGAAATAAAAAATAGGAATTATAAAAGAAATACAATTCTATTACGAAATGAAATATGAGAAACAACGAGATAAAAACTTATTATTTTATGAGAAACGTGTTTGACGAGATAACGGCTCAAAAAATAGGAATTATAAAAGAAATACAATTCTTATTTCAAAATGTGATATGAGAAACAATGAGAGAGCTGCTTATTCATGAGAAACATGTTTAATGAGAACGGCTTATTCAAGTTAAACGTGTTTAACGAAAAGGCGACTCGAGATTAATTATTATATTTTTACATTTAAAAAATTCATTTTATATACCTTTTAAAATTTTAAAAATATATTATTAGGTCACCGTGAAACGAGGCTTATTCGTCTAGTATATATATAAGGGAGAAGACGAAGACGGTTAGGTGATACTCTCAAATCGTCATAATGTATTTTTTTAAAAATTTTTATATTTACTAATCCAAAAATTCGAGAAAATTAAAAAAAATATATTGAGATGATGTAATATCCTCATTTTTTTAATATTAATTATAGTTATTCTATATATATATATGTTAAATTATATATATGGGTGTGACTTTGTATATTATATATAGTTAAAAGATATGATTATAAAGGTATTAGAATAGTTATTTTTGTTTTAATTGAAATAGACATGACTATCTTTTATTTTGGAAAGTTTTTGAAATTTGAATTGGTTGTTAGAATATTATACTGATATTATGAGTATTAATTTTGACATCAATTAGGGATTGTGTTAAGGGTCAGGAATGTTATAAATAGAGGCTTTGAGTTAAAGAAAATGCACACACAAAGTTAGTCAGAGATTTCACCCTAGGCAATGTCTTGTTTCTCTAGCAATATTACTATGTCCACATCAATTTCTTGATGTGATATATAATTCATATATATTACATTGAGTTTTTGGTAAACAAATATGAATTATAACATTTATTTTTATGTTCTTAGCAATTTCTTGATGTGATATATAATTCATATATATTACATTGAGTTTTTGTAAACACATCTGAATTATAGTATTTTGTGTATATATATATATGTATGTATATTGTGTTGATTTATTTACTCATCAGTTAGCCATGGTATTGATATTTGTTCTCAAGATTTGGGCTATGTCAGATTTTATTTATAATGTAAAGATTGACAGAACCCTAATTGTATTGTAATATTATGAACGATTATGGTGTTACTACTGTATATTATATAGTATTTTAGACTTGTTTTAAGATTGGGGTATGTCAAGCTTTATTTACAATGTAAGAGAGCCTATTTGTATATTTGTATAGTATATGTTATTATGAATAGCTATGGTACTACATATTCTTCTGTATAGTATGTAGTATTTTAGCCATTTTAGGTCAAAACCCCTTTTTGTAAATTTTACTAATGATTATATTTTCGCATCGATGCTATTTTGTTATGTAACTATTATATTATTTCAAATTTTTGTATCAAACACCTCTTTTATATATTGTTATATTCATTGATTTTATCATTTAGTTATAGTTTTGTAGCACATATATTTGTCAATGGATTTGGTCAACAATACTGATATGTTATTTTTCATTGTTATTGGTGTTGAATATGTGATTAATTTAGGATCTCTTCGTGAATAGTTTGATTGTTGATTGAGGTAAGTTTCTCTCCGGACCTTTAGTTGATTTTCGAAATGTATATTTATATGTTTAAACTCTAAAAATTATTGTTTATGTTCCATATTTTATTTTATTAAAATATGGTCAAGTGGTATTATTTTAGATTCGTTAACGTATAAAATGTAAGATTTTAGTACCCCAGTTTAGTCTTTGTATTGGACCCGATAGTACTTGCGTTATAGTTCCGGAACTAGCATTCGATACCTTACTATGGTGCACCACTTTTGGGCCCTTCGGGGATGTGCACTTTTATCGATACCTTAGTAAGGGGCGTAGAATTAGCAATTTTGTGTTAAGGACCGTGTCACCGAGTAAGTGGTCTGAGTATTAAACTGTGGGGATAAAAATGTTTTCAAATTTTGTATCGAAATTGTTATCATATTGTATATCGAAAATTGTTTCAAATTAATATATTCAGTTTACTTGTTTTTTTACCTATACTTACTTGACTAGACTAGTGGCGAGGTTAGTTACTTGACGAGCTTTATAGCTCACTCATTTCTAATATTTCGGGTTATATTTGGGTTAAATAAAGACGCTTCAAGCATGCTATGAGACCTTTTAATTTTATTTCTAAGTTTCAGTATTGTTTATTGTGAGAGCTGCGCCTCTTATTTGTGAACTTCAATTTGTGTTTGACTTTCAGTTGTACCTTGACTAGACTTTTGCCATTAATAAATATGTAGTTTTTCATTTTAGTGGTTTTTCGATATAAGTTTAATATCCCAAAAAAGTCGGGACGTTACAGATGATTTGAGAAAGTTTAGGAGAATATAAAGTAACTTACATTTTTTTTATAATTTTTAATATTTACTAATTCAAAAATTTGAGAAAATTAGAAAAATACTTTGAGACGATCTGAGAAAGTCACTTAATCGCTCTTGTCTTCTCTTTTATATATACAGCTCAATGACCATCGTGAAGCGTGTGTAATTTGTTTAGTGAATTATTTGTGAGGAACGTGTTATTTATAAAATTTGAGAATAGTGAGAGACGATTCAATGGAGAGAAACAAGTTCAATCAGAGACGTCTCAATGGCCGCCGCGAAGCTTGTATTATTTATTTATTGAATTCATTTTAATAAATGTGTTATTTATAGAATTTTAGAATCATGAGAGACTGCTTAATAAAGAGACATATGTTTTACGAGAGAGATGACTCAATATAAAGGAAAAGACGAGCGCGGTGAGGTGGTGTCTCTCAAGACACTCAAAACTATTTTTCTAATTTTTATAGAGTTTTTCAATTTTAAATATTAATAATTAAAATTTCCTTTTCTATCATCAAAATTTTAGAGAAGACATTGTTATACATAAGGTAATTCAAAATTTTAGAGAAGGAATTATTGTGCATAAGGTAAGAGCATCTCCAAGGTTTTAAAGTCCTTACTAATAAATCAGCCACGTAGACAAAAATAGGGATTTGATATAAAAAGTACTACTCCAACCATACCAGTACTTTCCTAATATTTTTAGGAAAGAGAGAGGGTTTCTCTCCACATGGAGATGCCTCATTTTCTCCCAATAATGCCACATCATTTTTCTTTTCTTATAATTCAACATATATCTACTCCAATCATCTCGCTCCTTACCTATATTACTTAAAATATTGAATAAATATTATTTTTCAAATTATAAGGAACAATTATAGGGAATACCTTTGGAATAAAATGACTTTTTGATTTCCTATATTTTAGGTAATCATTATTTTATTATATATTAGGAAATCAAAGTAGGGATTGTCCTCGGAAATGGTCTAAGGGCTCTTTTTATTTTCTGATTTTTAAGAACCGAAATAATTGTATAGAAGAAAATATTGTACAAGATAATTATAAACTATTGCCTAAACTGTATATATTTCGATGTAAAAGATATTTTACTATCACCTATCTATATTATATTATTATAGCTGAAAAATTAAAAGTTTTGGTCGGTCGGTTGGTACTGGGTCACGGACCTAAAAAATATACATGTACTTATTATAATACGGACCCTAACTATATACATATTTATATTAACTAAAATTTATTTTTTAGGCCCGATTATATATTTATTATAACAAGTGTCCAAATTCTAATATATTTATATTAAATAGAATAAATTAATATAAAATAAGAGAACATATAATATTAACATAAATTCTTGATATTATAAAATTTTATATTAAATATTAATAAAAATATAAATTAAAAATTAATTTACTTAAATATTAGTTATATCTCATATTTCGCATGTGTTATAATCTTGTATAAATTGAAGGCCAAACATCGGGAAAATAAATCATATATTAAATAATATAAATATATTTTTATGTAAAAGTTATTTTACCACCACCTATATAAATTGAAGGCTAGTCATAGGCAAAAGCATCAGAAATATAAAACAGAACAAATAAGAGTAAGAGTATGCATTATGTGAAAATCGGAAATCGAGAATCGTAAGTCGGTCAATTCATAGACGAGGAATTATCGTATGATTTTAATATGTTGTTTCTACGTATAATTTCCTTGAGAAGTTGGAAGAAGGAAATATCATCATATTACTACATAGATTTGAGTTCATATGTCATAGTATAATTAAAGGGTTGAAGCACATATTAATAACACAAATATACTCAAGTATTTTGCTAAAACAAGGTATTTATCGGAAAAATAAATCAAGGATTATATTCAGTTCAATGTTTTAAATAATAATATAAATATATTTTAATGTAAAAAATATTTTACGACCACATATATAAATTAAAGACCAAGCATTGGGAAAAAAACATCTGAAAAATAAATCATAACAAATAGGAGTAAGAATATTCCGAATGTGGGAGTTGAAAATCGGGAATCGTAAATTAGTCAATTCACAGACGATGAATTATCATATGAGTTTAACATGTTCTTTTTACGTATAACTGCCTTGAAAAGTTGGAAGAAGATGAGTTAACATGTCCCGATATAATTAAAGGGTTGAAGCACATATTAATAACACTAATATACTCTATAGTATTTTACTAAAACGTGATATTCTAAGTCTACATATGTTAACCTTAAACTATATGCTGTGATTTTCACATAATTTTAATAGGATTGATATTGTTAATGGTGAATACTAAAAAATAGATATTAGAATTGTTAGGAATCAATGTAGCTTTGATGATAACATTAAACCTTATAATCATAAAATTTTATTTTATTGTAACTGATCAATTGATATAAAAATTATAAATATCAATTGATCAGGAAACCATTTATCAGTTGACATGTTTATATGAATCAATTGATAATATGGATGGTAGCATATGTGTACTTAGTCTATTTCAATTGATAAGACTTTAGTCGAATGATAATTCTTTCATCAATTGATGTGTAACTTAGACTGTCAAATTGTAATTATTTGAAGACAGAAAAATTGTACAAGTGAAGGATGATCAATTGATATGGAGGCTTCAACGGGTAGAAGATCAATTGATACAAAGTCAAGTCAAAGATTTAAGACCATCAACTGATATGAAGAACCATCGATTGATATATCGATTGATAAAATCTATCAATTGTTAAGTCAACAGCTATTATCAATCGATGGATACCAAGATCAATCGAAGAAGAATATCAGTTGATGGATACAAAGAAGAACCAATTGATATGCTTAACAGCAAATTATCAATTGATAAGGACTGCATAACAAGATAAAATATCAGGAATCTTCAGACTAAAGTATACATATGGAAGACAGTCTAGATGGACTGTGGAGACTCAGATTAAAGTTGTCCTTCGTGGGATGAAGATATTTCTCAAAATAAAAATAAACAGATACGAAGGATAATTTAGTAAAATTCCTACAATAGTTAGTTTTGTTTTACTATTCTCGAGACTGTAAACACACTTGTGTTATATAAACAAGTGTGATAGCATTGTTAGAAACAGACAATAGAGTTAGATTTATTTTCCAAATCAACTGTTCAGCCTTAGAGCATTTTGTAAGAACAGTTGATTTTATTTCTAACCTTATAAACGCAGCTAGGTTTTATTAACCTAGGTTATTTGAGCAAAAATACTCACTGATGGAATTTTAAAGATCTTGTCTTTGTTCAAAATTCATTTTCAGTTATCTTTGTTCATACTTAAAGACCTTCTCAAACATTATCAAGAAAATACATAAAGTTTTAAATGTTGCCATATTTGTATTCAACCCCCCACCTTCTACAAATATATTGACATTGTTCTATAGAATAACAATTGGTATCAAAGCAAGGCTTTCAACATAGAAAGTTTAAGATCAAGAACAAGTCAATATGGGCCAAAATGATTCAGGTGTAAAGATTCCGGTGTTAGAAAAAGATGAGTATTTTGCATGGAAAGTTAAAATGCACCTGCATCTACTTTTTCTTTACCCTTCCTATATTAACTGCATAGAGAAAGGTCTTCATGTTCCCATGAAGCTAGTCACAGGTGTAAACCCTGATGGATCTCTTGCATTTGAAAAATATTTTCCAAAACTCATCACTGAGTTCATTGAAGAGGATGAAAAAGTGGTGTTCAAGGACAAAAAGGCCACGAATATTTTGTTCAATGGTCTAGATAAAGATATGTTTGACAATGTGATAAATTACACTTCATCAAAAGAGGTATGTGATACTCTTCAAACTCTATGTGAAGGGATTGAACAAGTAAGAAAAAATAAAATGCAACTCTTGATTCAGAAATATGAATCTTTTCATTTCAAGAGTGGTGAGCCCATCAATGATACCTATAGTAGGTTCCAAAAGCTTTTGAATGGACTAAAACTATATTAAAGCATGCTGGCCAGTGGTGAGCCCATCATTTCAAGACTAAAGCTTTTGATGGATCTATCATGATGGCCAGTGATGCTGGTGAAGAATCATCCAAAGGAAAGGGTAAGGGCAAATGTGAAGAAATTGAAGCATGCTTTCAGGATGATTTAGATGAAATTGATGAGCACCTTTCATTTCTATCAAGGAAATTCTCAAAGCTAAAATTCAAGAGGAATCCAAATGCTCAAAGGCCTGGATGCCAGTTTAGAAATGACAATCAAAATAAGAATTTGGTTGATAGGTCAAAATTCAAATGTTTTAACTATGGATTGGCTAGTCATTTCTCTAATGAGTGTAGAAAGCCAAAGCAAGATAAGAAGACAAAGTCATATGATGACATTGACTATAAAAAAAAGTATTTGGACCTTCTCAAACAAAGAGAAAAGGCTTTTGTAATTGTGGAGAAAGACTGAGCTGCTGAGGATAGTGAATCCGAAGAATTCATCAATCTAGCACTAATGACCAATCATGAAGATGAAGAGGTAGTTCATCATCAAATCAGGTACTACATACTAATTTTTTCTGAATTATCAAAAGATGAATGCAATAGTACTATAAATGAAATGTCTAATGAATTATACAATTTGCATGTCACCTTGATATCTCTAAACAAAGAAAATCTCAAGTTAAAGAACACCATTGATACCTTAATTGAGAGAAACACTTTTCTTGAAAATAAACTTATTTGTTTAGAAAGATACAAGCAGAAAAGTAAAGATGATAGGGATGAACTAGTAAACAGTTTGAGAAGAGAAGAATGTTGAAAGAACAATTAGCTGGAGAAATTGAAACCATTAACAAATGAAATAGGTTTGCTAAAACTGTCAAACAAATCATTGATGTTCAGGGTTTAGATACTCTAGAAGAATCCCCTAAATCAATAGGCAAACTAAGTGTTAACACCGCAATGGATAAAGATCAATCGACCGCTAATCCTTTATCGATCGATGAGGATTATTAATCGATTGATGCCGAATCAACTGATAATCATCCATCGATAGGTAAACCATCAATGGCTAACAAGAAGAACAAATTTAGCACCCCTATAAAGTTTGTAAAGAAAAAGGATCTCATAAATCAATTTGAGATTAATGATGAAAAGATCAATATTGGTAGCTTATCTAAGAAACAATTAAAAGTCAAATTAGAAAAGATAGCACATGTTGAAGTCATTCAACCTAAGTCTGAGAAAAAGAAAAAGAATAGGAATGGAAAGGTAGGCATAAACAAGTACAATAATTACACTCCTGATATGTATGCACCTAGAAAGGTTTGTGCTAAATGTGGTAGTGTAAATCATTTGTCTATGCATTGCAAGAAAGAAAAGAATTTTATACCTACAAATGATTTGAATGCATATACTATGTCTGCAAATGTCATGCTTACCAATCCTATGCTCATGAATGCCATGTCTTCTAATTTAGTTGCTCCACATGCTCACATGTCATATGCATAATTTCTATACATGTACAATCCATTCTTTGCATATGCAAATTTGAATATGCTTAGATTGCCATGGAACATGCCTAAAGCTGATAATTATCCCGTTAGTCAAACTGTTAAGTCTGAAAATATGCATGATAATTTTGTCATGAGTTCCAAGGTGTTTGAGCCCCAAAAGTCAACTCCTAAAGTTAAAGTGGATTTAAACCCACCAAAACAAAAGGAACCAAAGTTGAAAACCAAGGCTCAAGCTGCAACTAATAAAAGAGGACTCAAGGCAACTTGTGTACTAAAAATAACTTGATTGTTTTTCATTGTGTGTAGGGAAATAGGAGGAAAAATCTTTAGTATCTAGACGATGGATGCTCTAGGCACATGACATGAGATTTGTCCCTGCTCACAAAGTTTGTGGAAAAGGCTGGACCAGGAGTTATTTTTGGAGATAACAACAAATGTTTTACTCTGGGATAGAAGCATTCCTCAGATAGAATTCACTAAGGATGGTTTGTGTGATGCTTGTTAAAAGGGAAAACAAAGAAAAGCATCATTCAAGTCAAAGTCAGAATCATCAATTGACAAGCCCAAACTGGTTACTGAGATGGCTGAAAAGCTTGGAGGTGATAAGGTGAAGAAAGGTATTGTGATTAGAGAGGGTGTTGTGAAGGCCCATGTTCATGTAGCTTGGAAAGGAAAGGAGAAATTATTCAAGGATGATGCTGATGATTGTATATTTGAGGAGAAGGAGGACTTGGATAATGAAGAAGTATCTTTGTTGATGGTGGATAAGAATGAGAAGAACAAGGTATTCCAGGATGCTAGGTTTAATGACAGGATAAATGATCTAAGAAAATCTTCAAACAGAGATCCTAAAAAAATTTCTGAAGCCATGAGACAGTCAACAGTTGGAGTTACTGTGATGGTTTCAAAAAGAAACAAATGGGTGATCTCTGTTAGGAATGAAGGTGGCTTCAGCTGGTACATAAGTATGGGATATTTGAGTAGACAGATGATTGCTGTGATTGAAACCATTAAACTCAAAATAAAAAAAGACAAATCCTGGTTGAATGAGAACTTGAAAAGAATTTTGTAGAGAATGGTAGTTGAAAAATTACCTGAACTACCTCTCAATCCTCTGTGCATAAAGTTCAACAGCTCAACAGATGGTAAGTACAGATCAATGAATCTTGACAAGTCAGTTTGTGTAGACCAAGGTCTGTGAAAGAAGCTTTCAATTACTTCAAGTAGCTTCTAATGACTGAAAATAGGATTGAAGAAATAAGGTTATTAGCTGAGGAGTTAAGGAGGCTTGAAGAGAAGAAGTCTAAAAAGACAAAAAAGAAGGATCAAGAAAGAAGGGATGATGACAATGATGATGAAAAGCCTGATAGAGGTGCTTGTATTTCCAAGTCCAACAATAACAATGGTGATTAAGGGACCTCTAGAACTGGTAATAAGGATGGAGAAGATGATGGAAATGATGAGGATATAGTTGGTGAAATTAAAGGAAGGATGTTGAAGCTTGTGGTTCTTGGATTCGAAGATGACAAAAAAGATGTTGTTAGGAGATAGACAGAATTAACAAACAAATTAAGGAAGCTGAGATTGATTTGAAATGTGCCAAGCTAAATGATCAATTCTCTAGAAAGTCTAATTATGTGTCTCTTATTTTTACAAATCCATTGAGAATCATCACTGAAAGCATTGAAGTGAAGACTGAAGACTTTGGGATTCTCAACACTGCAACTCTAAGAAGAATTTTCAGATTGACAACAAGATCATTTCTAGAAACTGAAAGGAATTTGAGTGCAGCAGCAGGAAAAATTATTGAAGAAAGGTCTAAGGAAGATGATGATGTGGAAAAACTCAGGGTAAATCAAGTATACACATCTTCCAAAGCCATATTTCTTTCTAATGAATTTGGAGTTAAATTTCTATGCAATTCCAAAGGGCTAGTGGAAGTCTACTATTCTTATCAAGACTTGAAGAACCTGTCTTATAAATTGGTGAAGTTGGTGTTTGACTGTGTGAATGAGCATGCCAAGACCATAGAAGAGAAGAGGGCCCTGAGATTCTTGGAATTACTGTATGAAAGGAAGAATCCTCAGAAGAAATAAGAA
Organism: Oenanthe sinensis; assembly: GCA_028671895.1. Lineage (NCBI taxonomy): Eukaryota > Viridiplantae > Streptophyta > Magnoliopsida > Apiales > Apiaceae > Oenanthe > Oenanthe sinensis. The sequence continues at coordinate 5,362,851 of JAPMAC010000212.1, forward strand.
CAAGGAAGCTCAAGCAAAATTTGAAGATCTGCTTAGACTAGAGGAACATGTAGCTTGAGAAAATGTGGTATTTGTACTTGTACTTTTTTTGAATATTTTTTCTATACAAATACTTCAATTATATTAGTTGAGCTTGCATCTACAATTCACTTTAAATTTGTCTTTATTTTACATAAAACAAATTGGGGGAGATTGTTAGGGATTGTGGTGTAATCAACTAATAAACTTAGTTTTAAGTTTAATTAGGCTAGGTAAAACATATTGTCATATGTATATTGACATATGGTCAATAGTCACTTGTAAACAGTACATTTAAAAGTAATAGTTAGGTGACAGTACATTTGAAAGTTACTGACTTGTATAAAAGAATAAAAATAAGTTATGAAGTAGAAGTTCACTAAGTGTTCATGCACATCATGATTCAAAACTCAGACAGTAACATTTCAAGTACTCAAACCTATGACAGTACATTACAAGTGATAACATAATTGGAACAGTCGACAACAACTATTCCCTTGACAGTAAACTTGGCGAAGAATGAAGATTTGAAGACAACAAGTTTTACTGACAACAACTATTCCAGTGACAGTAAACTTGGCGAAGAATGAAGATTTGAAGACAAAAAGTTTACTGACAGCAACTTTGGCGGGGATAGTTGACGCAACATTGGCGAGGATGATTGACAGCAGCTTTGGAGATAGTATGTTTTAAGTAGACTATTAAAACTTGACAGCAAAGTATGCAGAACTGAAGATACTATCACCGTAGAGGAGCTAAAAGTTGACAATAAACTTTTAGTGAAGCTGATAGTCTGTTCCGGGTAGCAGACTAAGATGGTGAAATTATAAGGAATAATTTAAATATGTCTATCTAGCCTGTTAAGTTTACTACTGCAACTTGGGAGAAGACAAACAAAAGTTAAAGCATACTCAATGAGTCAAACATTTCTACATATCTCAGAGCAGCTTTATCTATAAGTGGAATGAAGACAAGTTTGAATGATAAAATCATAGTTTTTATTTCAAGCTTTGTTCTAGGACCAAGGGAAAATGCACATGTAAGTGGGATATGTGTTTTACTATAAATACACATATTTCACAAGTACGTTTCCTTATGCAACTGAGCTAGATTTTCTCTCAAGTATAGAAACATTATCAATTCATTGTTATTGTATCTATCGAAGCTGGAATTCATTTATAGTCAGTTGTAACAAAATAAAAATAGTAAAATTATTTTTGAAGTTTAAAACATTGTATCATTTATCTGCTTTATTTTTTTGCATCATAAAACTTGTTAATTATTATTCTTCGATGTTGTTCGCAAGAATTAGTCATAATTAATCAAGTTGCATTCAACCCCCTCCCCTTCTGCAATACTTATCTTACCTAACACAATCACTAACTTATATTAGATAAATCATAAATTTGTACTATAAAAATCATTAATTTGTATAACAAGAATTACCAAAATTACTAGTTTTGTTAAATAAATATATATGGAGATTGTCAAAAAATAAAAGTAGCCAGAATATAACACACATGGTATGCAAACTGAACATTGAGGGATGAGAAAAAAATGTGGTGAAGTTAGATTTGCAAAAACGTTCACCAATTGATGAGAAAAATCAAAATAAAAATAGAGGGAATTAGATTAGATTGTGTATATGATGGTGTATTTTAATTATGCGTGGTACCCTCTAGGGAGCCATTAGATTAGATTAAACATGTGACTTAGATTAGTTTCTAGTTTCTAGATTTGATTTGGTTTTTATTTGAACATTTCTATATATATATATATATATATATATATATATATAGAGAGAAAAATGTTTTGGTGAGTCACCCCCCAAAAACCAAGGATGACCTCAGGAAATATACATAAGGTGTTAGATATGAAGAAATGATGCTATTAGAGTCTATCAAATAGAGTCTATCAATCAGAGTTTATAGAAGCTAATCATGAAGGGTTTCGAGGCACAAACGCAGTGAAAAACGTGAAAATTAAATACAAAACATAATATAAATCGAAATCCCTCCGCAGGATCCATGCGAAAACAAAAGATTTAATTCGGAGATTAAGAACAAATACCTTAAAAAGCTTTAACAGTTCATCAATGGAAGATTAATGGAGGTCCAAAACTTGTTTAATCACCACGTATCTCGCTCGCGCGATCTATGCTCTAAGGTATCCACACGAACACCTTTCATGAGGGATTGATGTGTACTAGCACCCGAAAACTGTTTCTCTCTCTCTATCTTCCTCTTTTCTCAAAATGGCTAGGGTTTTAGAAAAATATGTGTATCTCAATTAAATCAGCCCATAAAGAGATTATATAGAGAGATGAATAAATTTTTTAATTATAATCTAAATATAATTAATACTAATCCAAAATTCCAAATTATTTAATTAAGTCTCACTTAATTAATTAATTACTAATTTTGAAATTAGTTTAATAATTCATTTATTTTATTTATATAATTAATTAAGTCATACTTAATTAATATCATAAATAAAATAAATTACTTATTTAATTTAAATTCATAATTTAAATTATTTCTCCTTCAAGAATTCTTTGTGTGTGACTCTATAGGTTATTATTACGTTGACAACAATTTTAACATCTAATTAAAATTGTAAACAATGAGCGGCATCTAATAATATATCATTGCTACCCAAGTAATAATAATAAAATCAGTGATTTGATCAAGCCTTTCGTGAATAATGTTCCATGTAATATAATCCTTTTAACCTTATATTATAGATCAAACTCGAGGCATGTTTCATGTCATCCTCTTCAACGTTTAATCCGGGTTTCCTTGATCAATGAGTAGACTATTAAACAAATCAACATTTGAGCACGTCCATGCATTTTATAGTCTCACGCAATCAAGAGGCTAATAATATCACTCCTAAATAGGAAGGTTAAATCTTTTATCTATCATTCATATTTCTCATACGATTCATAGTATACCCAATGTCCACCTTTATCATCACCCAATTAAAGATAACTTTTAGTGTAATCAAAGTATATTAATTCGCATATAGAAATATAATGATTTCAAGTCAGAGGATCATTACATCATTATCACAGTGATAATTTCTTACGACACTTATTAACATGTAGAATCTCACGGCGGATCATTCCAGTGTCATTCATTGAAACATGCACTTATGTTCTTGACTTTAGTATCACCATATAGATGATCAATGAGATGTGGTCATCTGTCAACAAACACACTAGTCTTATTGCATTATTATTGTCCTTAAATAATAATACTCGACTAGGGAATTTTAGGAATAAGATAATATTCATATAATCTCATTTTTAAGTCACATACTTAAAGATATATAATACGTATCAAAATTCCAAGGAAATTTATTATGCTTTCAATCTATTACGCAGTAAATAAAATATAATAAATAAATAATAATTAATAAAATATAATCCTTAATAATAAAATATTTTCTTTAAAATATGAAAGTAATTGTCTCTATGACACAATTACTAACAATCTCTCACTTGTACTAGAGCCAATTACTCAAGTATCCAATACTCATGGAACTAGTGTGACTTTCGTGCTTCTGTTGCGACAAACCCTTAGTCAATGTGTCTGCAATATTATTATTAGTATGCACTTTACATATATATATATATATATATATATATATATATGCATGATCATTAATCTCATTAATTAGGTGATATCTCCTAAGTACATGCCCAAACAGCCTCCTTGGCTACTTCACAAGCATCAATATACTCAAGCTCTATTGTAGAATCAACAAATGTCTCTGATGTGAACCATTCCAGCATACAACATCTCAATTTAAATAGATAAAACACAAAGTCAGACAGAAACACTAAATGATCGTTGTTTGTCTAGAAACTAGCATCGGTATAACCTTTTACAACCAGCTTATCTTCTCCTTCATATACCAAGAATTGATCTTTAGTCCTCTTCAAGTACTTAAGAATATTCTTGAATGTCGTCCAATGACCTTCACCTGGATTAGACTGATATGTACTCATCATTCTTAAAGCATACGAGACATCAAGATGAGTACATATCATTGCATACAATATAGAACCAATTGCCGATGCATATGGAACTTTACTCATACGATACTTATCATCCAATGATTTAGGACCATTTTCTTTCGAGATCGATATCCCATGAGACATTGGGACAAATCCCCTTTTAGCCACTTGCATTCAAAAATAATGTAAAACTTTGTCAATGTATGTACTCTGACTTAGGCCGATCAATCTCCTTGATCTATCTCAATAGATCCTGATCCCTAATATATAGGTCGCATCGTTTAAGTCTTTCATTGAGAAATTATTTCTCAACCAAGTCTTCACAGTCTGTAGAGAAGGAATGTCATTCCATATTAGTAATATATTATCAACATATAATACTAAGAATGCCATATGGATCCCACTAACCTTCTTGTAAACACGTGGTTCATCTTCATTTTGAATAAACCCAAACTATTTGACAGTTTCATCAAAATGAATGTTACATCTCCTCAAGGCTTGTCTTAATCCATAACTGGATCTACGCAACTTGCATACCTTTCCAGCATCCTTTGGATCAACATAACCCTCAGGCTGTGTCATGTACACATCCACATCTTCTTCAAGGCTCCCATTTAAGAAAGTGGTTTTGACATCCATTTACCAGATTTCAAAGTCATAGTAAGCAGCTATAACAAGAAAAATCCTGATGGACTTGACCATAGCCACTGGTGAAAAGGTCTTATCATAGTCAATACCATGAATTTGTTTGAAACATTTTGCCACCAATCATGCCTTATAGGTCTGAACGTTACCATCCATGTCGGCCTTCTTCTTGAAAACCCAATTATAACCTATAGGTTTTACCCCTTCAGGTGGATTAACCAAAGTCCATACTTGATTAGTATACATGGATTCCATCTCAGATTTCATGGCATCCAGCCATCTCTTAGAATCTGGAGTGTTCATAGCGTCTTGGTAAGTGAGAGGCTCATCTTCATCCACAAGCATCACATCACTATCTTGAGTCAAGAGAAATTCATAATATCTCTCGGCTCATGGCGAATCCTATTAGATCTACAAACAACATGTGTTTCTTGAGCAATATTGTTTTCTTGTACATTCTGCTCAGGTTCCTCCATTGGTTCAATGTTATCATGTGGGTGTCGAACTTCATCGAGATCTATTATCCTCCCACTATCTTTCTTAGAAAGCATTTCTCTTACAAGGAACACTGCAGTTCGAGCAATAAACACTTTGTTCTCGGAAGGATTATAGAAAGAATAACCCTTTGTTTCAATTGGGTATCCCATAAAGTTACATTTGTCCGATTTACGTCCTAGCTTGTTAGAAGTTAGAAATTTCACAAACGCCTCACATCCCCAAATTTTCATAAATGACATGATATGACGTTTCTCAGTCCATATCTCATACGGAGTCTTCTGATCCGTTTTAGTAGGAACTCGGTTGAATGTATAAGCAGTGTCTCAAGGGTGTAGCCCCAGAAACTAATTGGAAGATTCTTTGACTCAACATTGATAGCACCATGTCTAACAAGGTGTGATCTCTCCTATCAAAAAACTTTTTCTTTGATATTTTCTACTTTATCTTTATAGTCTTTGAACTTTTCAAATGATTCGGATTTTTTCTTCAAAAGATATATATATTCGTATCTACTAAAATAATTAGTAAATTTTATGAAGTTAATAAAAGCTAACTTTTGTCATCATACACATCTGACAACATACAACACTATGTATAAGTCATACTCGTTCAGTGACCCTTTTCACCATGTCCGGTAAAAAGAGTTTTAGTCATTTTGCCAAATAAACCAAGATTCGCATCCTTTTGTATAATTCATAATGAAACTTATCCAAGAATGCATCCTTATGTATTCTGGAAATGCGTTTCTCATTAATATGGCATCAATGACAGTGGCAAAGGTAATGTTTGATTTGAGTCACTTTAGAACATATAAATTGTTAACCAGTTATGCAACATTATAAGCCTCGTCATCGAAATAGAATAAACAACTCTTTTTATTTAATTAAAATGAAAAAGCCTTTCTTGTCCAAACAAGAAACTAATATAATGTCTCTGCTAATTGCAAGCACGTTATAACAATTATCAAGTTCTAAATTTTTCTTGTAGGCCAAAAATTAAGTAACGAGTTCCTTCAACCAGAGAAACTACCTTTACTCCAATTCTAACCTGATACTCGAAGCTTGACCCTTACTGATCATCTTCTTCCGATCTTTCGAATAAGCATGACAGTTTAATTTCTAGTTTTCCGATTTTTCATAGAAGCGACAAGCATCTTCTTTGTCAACAACTCATTCAGACTTTAGAGCCTATTTTGGGATTGGACTTTGGTTTGACAAGGAAACTAGATCAAATCTTTTTCTTGCCTTTCCATTTTCATTTCCCTTTTGCATTCCATATGTTTACCATCATTATAATAGTAGTTCATGCATTTATCATGTTGCTTTCAACAGTTCTCGACATGCTTAGCAACTCAATAGGTGTTTTACCAATCTTATTCATTTTGTTGTTCATAACAAACTAAGAACATTTGTTGTCCAAGGATTGTAAGATCAAATCTAGGTGATCCTCAAGACCAATCTGGGAACCCAAAATGTCAAGGTAGTCATTATACCATATAGTCTTTAGAACATGTGGTGTAACCGGGTCTCACTCTCCTTACTTGTAAGTGTATAATACCCTTTAATTGTCAAATATATCTTGAAGAGTCTGTCCCTCAAATATCCTTTAAGGGTTCTTAATCGTCTCATAAGTATCTATATGCTCGTGTTGCTTCTTAAGCTCAGCACTCATAGTTGCAAGCATGAGACATGAACATCAGTCACAAGGGAAGAGATTTGACTAACATTGTGGTGCCCAAGGACGATCCTCAAGCTCCTATGTCAGTCGAGGAAATTTATTTTCGTCAATTTGTCCTTCTCAAGAACTGATCGTATAGAGAAGTTGTTTGTGTTTATCATTTGATATCTACAATATTAAAGTGTATAAAATAAATTAGATTGCAGATTTAATATTAATTATGTTTAAGTGATTATGGTATATCACCATATACCTCCCACTATTTTTATCAAACTAATAACCCTAACTATTAATTCAGAAATCATTTCTTTAAATCTTTCTAGTGAGTCAAGATCCATATTTCATCCATATTTTAAGATAGCGTTGGCTAATACACTCAAAACATGACTATTTAGGTAGAAAACATTTGTCGATTATATCAAATATAACTCTTAGAAAGTTTGGTGGAACAACCCTTTGTACACATTTATCCAATAAATCTCACCAAACTATATGTCTCTAAACCCACAATCCTATTGTGATGATTTAGTTAAGTTAGACCCAACGTTTCAACAAACTAAGTACACTTACTTATCTCGTCTTCCCATGATTGATAAGAGCACCTTGCTTTGGCAAGCCCACTCCTTCTCAACCTAGATGTTGACGAGTATTAAATATTGGAAGACATCCAATTAACTTAATATGTATTTAGGGATTTAAATGTTTATATGAACAATCATGATCCCATCATAAAGAGATACTCAATTTTTCCTTGATCAAATAATTCATTTCAATATTCGTCAATGGATTGATTTTCAGGTAGTCGGAGAAGTCACAAATGGTCTCTCTTAAAAACTGACTTCCTTACGAATTAAACTAATAATCCGCTTTTGACAAAATCTCCCAATATTAGAAAAAGAAAATTCATATTTAATATCGTGTTTCATAAACACAAGAATCTCATGATCGTTTGTTCAATTTTAAAATCTTGAATCGTTAAAGATTTTATCTTTCTTAAGCAAACATGACATGTGTGACTTGAAATATAATGATTTCAAGTCAGAGGATCATTACATCATTATCACAGTGAGAATTTCTTATGGCACTTATTAACATGTAGAATCTCACGGCGGGTCATTCAAGTGTCATTCATTGAGACATGCACTTATGTTCTTAACTTTAGTATCACCATACATATGACCAATGAGATGTGGTCATCTGTCAATAAACATACTAGTCTTATTGCATTATTATTGTCCTTAAATAATAATACTCGACTAGGGAATTTTAGGAATAAGATACTATTCATAAAATCTCATTGTTAAGTCACATATTTAAAGATATATAATACGTATCAAAATTCCAAGGACATTTATTATGCTTTCAATTTATTACGTATTAAATAAAACATAATCAATAAATAATAATCAATAAAACATAATCCTTAATAATAAAATATTTTCTTTAAAATATAAAATTAATTGTCTCTAGGGCACAATTACTAACAAATCAGAGTCTAGATGATGTCGCCAGAGTATACTCAACCGATAAAGTCTAAGATGATCAGAGTCTGTTAGATGGTAATTCGATAAATCAGGACTTGATTGAAGACAGAATATGAAGTGTTTGTATGAATAAAAATTACCTTCTTGAAGCTATCTATTCCGAAGATAATGATGGAAATTGTATTGTTGTAATCATTAATCATTATTCTAGCATTATTTAGATATGTAGTTATGTACTATATAAACATAGTTTAGGTTTACATTGATGTAGTCGTCACATAACATAATATTCTCATAACTTAACAGCTCTTAAGAAATTGATTTTCTTGAGAGAGTTTTGTTTTAACTTTGTCAAAGTTAATACAAACACTGTTTCGTTTATATCCTTGTGTTCTAGTTTCAATTATTTGGTACTATTATATTCAACGCCCCTTCTATAATAGTTTAATTACTGGCTAATAATTGGTATCAGAGCAGGCAGTTTCATTCAACTTAAAAGTTCTCAAACAATGTCTGGAAACAAGTATAAAAGCATCAGAATTCCAATTCTCCAAAAAGGTTGAATACCTACATGGAGGGTGAAGATGATGATGTTCCTGGAAGCAATAGATCTTGATTATCTAAACAGGATTAATGATGGTTAGTACTTACCAACAAAGTTAGTACCACCAACCATAGTTGAAGGAAGACATGTTCCTGAACATTACACTCTCAAGGATAAGAAAAAGTAGACTACTGAAGAAAGACTGGAAGTTCTCAAGGATGCAAAGGTAAAAAAATATCTTACACAATAGTCTAGATTCTGTAATGTCTAACAGAGTAATTGCTTGCAAAACTGCAAAGGAAATCTGGGATGCACTAGAGGTTCAAAGTCAAGGAACCATGGAGATCAAAAAGAATAGAAGATCTGTTCCAATTCAGGAGTATAAATTTTTTGATGCAAAACACAATGAATCTCTAACTGATACATATGACAGATTTCTCACTCTGTTGAATGACTTGACTTTGGTTGATAAGGTGTATGAGAATGAGGACTCCAACACAAAGTTTTAAATGGCTCTACTTGAAGAATGGGACTTACAAACATCATTGATAAGAGACAGAGCAGACCTGGAAGATATGACTCTAGATGAAGTATATGGAAAACTAAAAACTCATGACTTGGAGTTACAACAAAGGAAAAACAGAAAAAGTGGCAAGACAAAGACAGTTGCATTAAATGTGGAGACAAAAACTGTGAAAGCTAATGAACAAATTCCTACAGTCTTAAAAAGAAAAGGAAAAACTGTTAAAGTAAAGGAAAGTAGTGAAGCAAACTCTGATAAAGACTCTGATAATGAATCCACAGACTCTAACATGATGGAAATGGTTGTTATGATTGTCAAGGGCTTCAAAAAGATGAAGTACAAGAAGTTCAGAAATCAGGACAAGTTTTAGAAAAGGACTGGTAATTCTGGGGACAAAAAAAAGTTCAAGAGGGGAGAAACAGAGAAGGGAAGTCAAAAATACTTGACAAATCAAAAGTCAAGTGTTACAAGATGGGGCACTATGCAACTGAGTGCAGGAGCAAGGAAGCTGGAAAGGAACTCATAACATCCAAGAAAGATTGGATGTACTCCTCAGAATCTGATGAGGAAGTGAACTATGCTCTCATGGAAAACTCTGAGACTCCCACTACAAACTCTGATAAGGTACCAGATTCAATCTTCAACATAGACACTGATAATATTTGTGAATTGAAATTATTTCTTAGAACCTTGCTTGTTAGCTTTAAGACTCAATCTCTTGAGAATGAAAGACTAAAATATGAAATTCAAAAATTATCTGTTAAGAATGATTTTCTTGATTATGAACTTGTGCACATGACAAATACTAAGAAAGATTGTGAAAGGGCAATACACATGCAAACTTAGTTAGAAGTCCAAGTGACTTATCTAAAAACTGAATTAGCCAAAGAAAGGGAAACCTTCAGAGTCTAGAAAAACTCTAGTAAAAAGGTTCAGAAAATTTTAGCAGACAAAAATTGGACATCTGCTTTAGGTTATGAGTCTGATAGTGAAAAGAGGAATATAATTCCTAAGACACGCATAAGTGTTAATGAACATTTGATTAAAACAGTGTTAGGGCTAGTATGGAATAGACATTTTTTATAAAGGTTCTAACACTTCCAAAAATAAAGAAAGTAGTTTGTCAAAAGATAAACCAATAAATATTGGTTTTCTTTCTCAGAAACAACTTAAGGAAAAGATGAAGTCTGTTATCAACAAGAATAAGCCTAAAAGAGTAAAAAGAAATAGGAATGGAAAGGTAGGGATATATAAGGAGAGTGATTATAAGAATATTCCTGATGCACCTAGAAAGACCTGTTTCACTTGCGGTAATTCTAATCATCTTGCTATTGACTGCAGGCAGAATAAAAAGAAGGAACCTGAAAGACCTAAATCAGAAGTTAGGAAGCAGAGTAGATATAGGCCACAAAATCTTTGTTTTCATTGTGGTAGCTTATGACATTTTATTTACACTTGTAAAGAATATCATAGTCTTTATTTTAACTATTATAAACTTTTGCCTCATTTGAATAAAACTCGTATTTCCTCTATGTATGCTGTAAAACAAAAGTATGTTATAAAAACTGATAGAGGAAAACCAAACTCTGAAAATGCAAACTCTGTTAACATAAACTCTGATAAAGTTACTTCTGATATAAAATTTAACAATGTTAAAAAGAAAGGATCCAAACTTGTTTGAGTCCTTCAAACCTCTAATTAAGTTGCAAATATGATTGGAGGGAAACAGAAAAAACATCTTAGTGATTGATAGTGGATGTTCTGTACACATGACTGGAAATAAATCCCTGATTTTAGAGTTTGAGGAGAAAGTTGGACCAGAAGTATCTTATGGAGTTGGCAACATAAGAAGAATACTGGGATAAGGCAATGCCATCATTGAATATGTAGCTCTGGTTGAAGGACTCAAGCATAACCTATTGAGTGTGAGTCAAATGACAAACAGAGGTTATTTTGTGGAATTTCATGAAACAAATTGTGAAGTCAAAAGCAAAAAGACTGGCAAAGTGGTTTTCATTGGTCATAGACATAACAATCTATTTGAAGCTGGATTAGAGATAAATCCAGAAGGACCAATAACATGCCTCATTGGAAAAGCAACTCCAATAGAAAGATGGAATTGGCACAAAAATTTATGTAATCTGAATTTTAGAAATATAAATGAACTGGTGAGAAAGGATCTTTTGAGAGGTCTTCCATAAGCTCAATTATATCCTGATGGTCTATTTGACTCATGTCAAAAGCTCAATACATCTTGATTTATTTGGTCCTGTCAATATCATGTTAATTGGAAAGAAAAGGGATACTCTGTTGATAGTTGATGGATTCACAAGATACACTTGGGTGTATTTTCTACACAAGAAGGATGAAACAATTGAGATCATTTTTGACCAAATCACCAAGATTGAAAATGGATCAACATTCAAAGTAAAGATTTTAAGGAGTAACAATGGAACAGAGTTCAAGAACTCTGCAATGGAAGAATTATGTACAAACAAGGGGATAAAACAACAATATTCATCACCTGGTACTCTTCAGCAAAATGGTGTAGTTGAAAGAAAAAAAATTGATTAAAGCTGCTAGAACAATGCTGGAAGTTGTAAAACTTCCTACTTACTTCTGGGGCAAAAGCTCTGAACACTGCTTGCATTACTCAAAACTGTACATTGATCAACAAACATGGAAAAACTCCTTAGGGAGGAAGCCAAATGTGAAGTATTTTCACATAATTGGAAGCAAGTGTTTTATTCTAAAAACACATCATAAACAGCTTAAAAAGTTTGGATTGAAAGTATATGAAGGCATTTTTGTTGGGTACTCCACATCATCAAAGACTTCTTCAAAGGCCTTCAAGGTGTTCAACTTAAGAACAAGGGTAGTCATGGAATCTATAAATGTCTCTTTTAATGAAACTAAGATCATAGGATTACTTGATGAGTAAGCTCAAGAATGTCTGAGATTTGAAAATGAAAAATCAGATGATACAGACTCTGATGAGATAAACTCTAATTTTCTAAACTCTGATTCCTAAAACTCTGAAGAAACAGAGACTACAAGTGAAGATACTGCACATGTTGAGGGGGAGCAACATCAATCTTCTACAGAGAATACTGAACCAAACTCTCTGATTAAAATATCTAATCAATCTCTGACATACATAAATTCTAATAACCCAAACTCTGTTAATATAAACTCTGAAGTAAGCACACCTTCAGGGGGAGGATCAACATTTAGTTCAACGAATCCAAACACTGAAATTCAGACAAAGAGAACAACTCAGAATGAATGTCTGTATCATAACTTTCTTTCACAGACATAACCAAAGAAAGTTGAAGATGCTCTTAAAGATGCAGATTGGGTAACTGCAATGCAAGAGGAATTAAATGAATTTGAGAGGAATGAAGTTTGAAATCTTGTTCCAAGACCAAAGAATAGATCTATCGTGGGCACCAAATGGGTTTTCAAGAACAAGACAGACTCTGATGGAGTCATTACAAGAAATAAAGAAAGATTACTTGCCAAGGGATATTCTCAACAAGAAGCTATTGACTATGATGAGAACTTTGCACCTGTTGCTAGACTAGAAGTAATCCGAATGTTTCTTGCTTATGTTGTACACAAGAAATTCAAAGTCTACCAGATGGATGTTAAAATGCATTTCTAAATGGAGAACTTGAAGAAGAGTCTATATTGAACAACCTCCTGGATTTGTAGATCTAATATATCCAAATCATGTTTACAGGTTAGACAAGGCATTGTATGGACTTAAACAAGCTCCTAGGGAATGATATGAAATACTGGCTCAATTTCTACTGGAAAGTGGATTCACTAGAGGTACAATTGATAAAACCTTATTTTATAGGAATCAAGGTAAGGACTTGTTACTGGTTCAAATATATGTTGATGATATAATCTTTGGGTCCACTAATGATAAATTGTCTGAAAGATTTTCCAAGATAATACAACCTAGGTACCAAATGAGTATGATGGGAGAGTTGAGCTATTTCTTAGGACTACAAATTAAACAAACTAAAGAAGGCATCTTCATCAATCAGTCCAAGTATACAAGAAATTTGCTGACAAAATTCAACATGCTAGACTCTGCAACTGCAACTACTCATATGGCCACATCAACCAAGTTGCATCAAGATACTGGTGAGCCTGTTGATATGACAACCTGTAGAGGTATGATTGGATCATTAATTTACTTGACTGCAAGCAGGATAGATATCATGTTTGCAATTTGTCTTTGTGCTAGATTTCAGGCAAATCTAAGGGAATAGGGGCTGATAGTGATATTGTTGATGAGAAATGCTGGGATAAAAATGATAATGACAATCCTAATACGCAAAATATTGATCCTGCTCTTTCATCAGGCCCAGTAGTAGTCTATGATTCCCCTACCAACTCACCACCTAATTGGATACTTGAATTATCTTATGCAAGTGTGAGTGAACTAGCTTGTGAGGTTGCTAGAGACATGGTTGCTCAAAGAGCTCAGGAGGCTGATGCCATGGATAAAGGAAAGAATGATTCCCTGGTTTTCTCTAGGGAGAAGAAAACAGAGTTTGTTTTGGCCTAGACACACAAAAACCTATCTCTCAAAGTGAGGTAGCAGTCTCTGAAGGGCCAGGCCCATACGAACCTGTTGATCAAAGTTCAACAAAATCTAATCTCCCAGCAAATGAAGCCAACTTGGATCAGGAGTACAACCCACAAGAACCTTCAGCTCAAAGGGTTGAAGAAGCTGTTAAGGCCCTAGCCACACAAGAACCATCCAATCAAAGTTTGGATGCATGCATACAAACTCTGATTGGAGATCTTGTTGTTGCTGATACTGAATGTCAAACTCTAGCAGAGTCTAGCACACAAGAACCTTCACCTCAAAGTGGTGAAGTAGCTACTACACAGACTCTGATCCCACAAGAACCAATCACCACCAATATGATTGCAGACCAAAATAAGGAACAACAACTAAATTCTAATTCAAATGCTACAAATGATGAGACCTCAAACTCTGATGTTACTCTTTTAGCAATCATTGATGCAATCCTGGTACAACCTCTCTCTGCACAGCCAATGGGCACTCCATCAGACTCTACAAATCTTCAAGGTATAAACTCTGAATTTTCTTCAAACTTTATAGACTCTGATAGCTTAAGTTCAGATTTTATACTTAAGAAAGGTACCCTCTATTCATGTGACCACAGATAACTCCTCTCAACCACCTCTTATTTCTGTAGGACATTGTGATTTAAGCCTTTCTTGTGAGTTTGAGGTAAAATGTGAGAAAAACAGAAATGACATAGAGAGGCAGACACTGATTCTGGCCAAAGGAGAGTTAGATATGAGAAATAAGTTAGTTACTTCTAGTGAGCAAACTCTGACTACTGAAAGTCATGAGATGTGTGATGTAAGAAGTAATGAGATTACTTTAAAAGAAAAGAGTGTATTATGTTGTTCTGTTCCTTGTGAAGGTGCTCAGAGTACACCGGAAATAGGCTCTGGTGATCAACCTGTCCCTCAAGTACCAATCTCTGATGCACCTGGTCCTAGTCATGTAGCAGTTGCTCCAGATACAAACTCTGATGATCATCTTTCTCCCATTTTTATTGATGAGGAGCCTACTGATATTTCCATCTCCTATAAAGAAAGATACAACTCCAAAAGATGGTCATCAAATGTTCATGATGCTCTAGACAGATTACAAATGAAGTATCTAAATTATTGTATTGTTGCTCAGATCAAGGATGAGATAGAACACGCCCTTGATAAGGAAGGTATTGTCAGACACACTATACAGAGAGCACCAACCCCTGAAAATCTTACCAAGTAGACATTCTGGGAGACATCTTAAAATTTTTATCATGAAAGGTCATTTGGTCTCGGGCTCATGACCTTGTTCAAAAGGCAAACTCTGACCTCTCATCTGATTAAATGAAGATCCTGTTGAAGGCCACAACTGTGTTCACTAAGGCTCTTCACAGTGAAATGAATTTTCTGCATGAGGATGTTATCAAACAGGGTGCTTCAGTTCAAACTGCTGTACAATTGACCAACCATGACTTTGACAAGAAATTCACTACTCTCTTCAAACAACATTCAGCTTTGGAATCCAAAGTGAAGACTCTAAGTACTACTGTCTCTTCTATTCAGGACTCCTTGACTCTGATTATGGATCATCTCTCTATCCCTCATGATGTCAGAAATGGGGAGAAAGCTTCAAAAGACAAATGCAAAGATGATCTCCCTCTTAAATCTCTTGATAAATTTGATGGTGATGGAAATGGAAAGAATGATACAATTCCTGGGACTCATAAGGGAGATAAAATTGTGAAGATACAGATTCTAATTCCTTTACAAACTCTGATTCTTTCAGGGTCTGGACAAGATAAAGGCAAGCAGAAATCTCTGAGTGAAAGAGATGTTGTAGCTCAATTAGATCAAATAAGGAAGGATGCAGATTTAACAAGAAAACTTTAAAAAGAAGAGAAGCTAGAGAGAGTTGAAGAGAAATTAAAGAAGGATGTTGAACTGGCAAAGAATATGTTTGAAGTAGAATATCTTAACTTACATCCAGTTGCTGCTAGACATGAAGTGAAGAAAATGAATATTGGAACTGATAATGCTCAAGTCCAGTTAAAGAAAAAGAAAACTTTTATTCAAAGGAAAACTCTGATCAAGAAGAAACCTGCAACATCTGAATCTGCTAGACCTCAACAAACATCTACACATGTTACATGGTCAACCAGAGGTACAAGTGCAAATGTTGTAAGTAGTCAACCATCTCCAACAGTCCAACAAAAAGCTCCACCAAAACCAAAGACTCCACTTATCATGCAAGGAATCACATTCCTTTCAGGAGAAACTAGCTTTGAAAATGAGGAGGAGGAATAACAAACTTTGATCAGAAAGAAGAATCCTGATCTTTTATGGACAAAAATTGATTCTCTAACTCTCAATGTTAGACTTGAAAATGATAAGGAAGGAATTTGTGACTCAAAAGCCAATGTCTACAGAGGTGAAGCTAATGCATTTAGAGATCCCTATTCTTTGAAGGACAAACCTGAAGGACAATTGACTCAAGACCATTTGGAAAAACTCATTGTTGTTCACTTGGTGAAAGATGTGTTTAATGGTGTTGTACCTAAAGAGAAACTGCTATACTTTCTAGAGAATAGAAGAGTGTTATATCTATCTGAAGAAGATTTAATTCATAAGTCATCAAAAGAACTGGAATATGTTCTTGATTTGCTAAAAGGAGAGGATGACACCACTGCAAAATGGGTGAAATATCTAGAAAGGGTAATAGCAGGGGTTAAGAAAAATGAAAAGTTGATGAAGTTAGACTCTGAAAAATACAGACCAAGGTACATGATGGAGGATGACATTGAAAAGGAGATGAACAAGGGAGATGTTAAGATAAAAATGGTGTTGGATACTCCAATCTTGAAGCTCAATCTTGATGGACAAAGAATAGTAGTATTCCTTTAGATGAAAGAATGTAGAGAACATCAATCTATAACTTGAGAGCTGCAATTTTTCAAATTGATGATTCAAGTGATCAAATAAAGGGGCTAAAGGAGGAATTGATGAGATTGTTGAAGGTAGCAGAAAAGAAACTACTTGATGATTTCCTGGTTGGAGACTTTTCCTATAAAAGAGTGTAACACAAGGAAATTTAAACACTGGTGCATTTGTCTATGAGGTTTCTGAAATCATCATTAAAATTTATGTTTTATTGTACAAAATATAAATTGGGGGAGATTGTTAGATATGAAGAAATGATGTTGTCAGAGTCTATCCAACAGAGTCTATCAATCAGAGATTACAGAAGCTGATCAGAGTCTAGATGATGTCGCCAGAGTCTACAGAATCAGAGTCTACTCAACCGATAGAGTCTAAGATGATCAGAGTCTGTTAGATGATAATTCGACAAATCAGGACTTGATTGAAGATAGAAAATGAAGTGTTTATATGAAAGAAAATTACATTCTTGAAGCTATCTATTCCGAATATAATGATGAAAATTGTATTGTTGTAATCATTAATTATTATCTTTGCATTATTTAGACATGTAGTTGTGTACTATATAAATACAGTTTAGGTTTACATTGATGTAGTCGTCACATAACATAATATTCTCATAGCCTAGCAGCTTTTAAGAACATTGATTTTCTTGAGAGAGTTTTGCATTAAGTTTGTCAAAATTAATACAAATAGTGTTTCGTTTATATACTTGTGTTCTAGTTTCGATTGTTTTATACTATTATATTCAACCCCTCTTCTATAATAGTCTAATTACTAGGTAACAAAGATTATAAGGATTTTGTATGTAAATAGTAATGACAATTTTGTTATTTTGAAGTTACCTCCTGTAATTACAAACATGCCCTCGTATATTTGTATGAAAATTTCTTTTAATCTTAGGTAAAAAAATTCTAAATTTTAATCTCAAGTAGTTACCTAAGGTCATTCTCAAGAACATGAAACATATATATATATATATATATATATATATATATATTAGTTAATATTATATTCAACACAAGTAAATAAAATATATATCTAATTAAAATACTTTTAATAACAACAATCGAATATATATTTAAAATATTTTTAATATATATTACAATTGAAAATATAATAACATATTTAAATATGAGAAAAAATAATTAACAAATATTACTTTTATATATTATAAAGTATATATTTAAATATATTTTATTATATTGGATTACTAGTATTTTTATAAATATGCAATGTATATTAAAATAATTATATAATTAATTATTAAATTTTATTAATAATAAAACAATAATTTTACGCATAAAATTATATAAAATTCAAAATATTAAATATAAAAAAATTATAATACATATATATATATATATATATAATATCTATACTATATTATTAAAGACGAAAGATTAAAAGTTTTGGTCGTCGGTTGGTTTGGTACTGAGTGAATCATAGAAAAGATCTTGATCGTCCAATTTTAAGTGAACCATAGAAATAATCTTAACCGTTAAATTTTAATAAAATATAATTTTAAAAGAATATAATCATACATACAATTCTAACACAAGTAATCCTCCTTTTATGCAAACAACTCATAAACATTATAATTTTAAAGAATATAAATATTATTACTAAAATACAATCTCATATTAATCTTCTAACTAAAATATCTCACATTAATCTCCTAAGTAAAATACATCTCTATACAAAACAAACAAAAATTATCCTATTAAAATATAAATGCAAATAAATTATATAAAAACATATACATATAATATTAAATAAAATTTAAATTATAATTATACAAATACAAATAAATTCAAATCATTAAAAAATATTAAAATAAAAATATTAAAAAATTAAAAAAATTTATGCACGGGATATAAGCTAGTATATTATTATAACTGAAAGATTAAAAATTTTGGTCAGTCGGTATGGTACTGGGTGAACCATAGAAAAGATCTTAACCGTCCAATTTTAAGTGAACCATAGAAACACTCTTAACCATTGAATTATTTTAATAAAATCTAATTTTAAAAAGAATGTTAGGAATTATGTTGTATGATGATAACAAATTACCTAGAATTGTAATTTTGATCTTAATTTTGTAACTGATCAATGGATATGGGATCTATAAATATCCATTGACTAGGGAACTATTTATCGGTTGAAGTTGTTGTTAATCAACTGATAAAATGGATTGTAACAATGATTTAGAATTCCTTTTGTTATCAATTGATTGTAATATGTCAATGAATGTGATCATCTAATCAACTGATGTTTATTGGTTTCGATTGATAGTACATCAATGGATGTGAAGAATGATTGGCAAAATGTAAATATTCTAAGTCAGAATTCTCACAAATGAAGTGATCAACGGATAAAAGAGTCAATGGATATGGATGATTAACCGATGGATAAAAGGTCAACAAAACTCAAATCAATGGATCTCCATCAACGGATAAAAGCATCAAGGCAATCAACGGATAAAAGACAATCAATGAATAAGGGAATCGATGGATGCTCAAATATCCATTGATACATCAATTGATCAATGGATAACTTATCCATCGATGAATAAGCAAAGAAGACTCAAATGATAAACTTCACATCATTTATCAGTTGATCAAAGTTTCCCAAAACAGTTAAAAGCAAATGAAAGGGATCTTTCCAGAAGTCTAAATCAATGGAAGACAGTTCTGTTAGGACTGTGAAAATTTTCAAGGGAACACAGTTTTCAAGGAGAAGATCAAGACAAAGACTTGTCCAGAATAAGGCAAAGACCTATGAAGACTGTGAAAGTAGCTACATTCTATTTTAATGTAAATATTGTAAAATGTATTTTATGCATTTTATCAGTCGATAGAAAATAGAAGTAGAAATGAGCTGCTATAAGTAGTTTAGCAATTCATTGTAGTAAAAGATAAGAAAATAGAACAAGAACAACACATTAGAGATAAAGAATTATTTGTAGTGCTTTTCTTAGTTCTGTTTTTAATATATTGTAAGCATCTTGGTTCTAAGACCAAGGTTTATTAAAAGAAAAAACATTCACTAGTGGAAAAACCAATACACTAGTAATTTTACAAGATTTGTTTTCAAGTTTCTTTTTAATTCTTCCAGTTCTTTCTTTTTGTTTAATCTTTCAAACACTCAAACATTATTATTGACAAATTTAAATCCGTAAGAATTTGAAATAATTCTTAAGTTTGTATTCAATCCCCCTTTCTACAAACTTCTTGTACTTAAGGGAAATAACAAAGAATATAATCATACATACAATTCCAATCCCCGATAATCCTCCTTTTATACAACTCATCGCGGATATAATAATATTATATTATATTTATTTCTTCTATTTATAATATAAATATTTTAATTTAATCACCGCTCAAATTATTCAATTTAATTTAAATATATTAAAAAATTTAAAGAAATTCATGCATCGCACGGGTTATAAGCTAGTATATATATGTGTGTAATTTCCGTACACTTCAACCGGTATCACACCGGACCGTCTCAAACCCAACACAAGACATGTAAATAGGACTCACTGATTTATTCTTAAAAAAATAATACATATATATTAAATATAATATACACATATGTATTATGTATATAGCTAGATTAGGTTTAAACAATTTAGAAAGTTGACATGAATGTTTTTAGATAATGGATTATGGACTCTACAAATTCAACAAATGTAACGTCTTATTATTATGTTATTTAAAATTATTACTAAAAGATGTTGGCGTTGGAGTGCTCTATATTTTACATGTTAGATAAAATACATGACACGTAGATTTTATACGTAAAAGAAGGCTATCCTTAAAGATGCTATTAGTTGTTAAAGATTCATGTATAGCGACGCAGGCTAGGTGTACTTGTTAATATCTCTCCCGTTTCATGAACCAACAAATCGGACTAAGGCCAGCTCAACCCCTTTCATGCTTTTCGAGCTCAAGATTTAATGAATTAGATTTTTAGAAAAAAGGGTTGAGTTCATGTTCAAGATTGAATTTGTTAGATTTTTTAAAAAAAAGAGATGAGTTCCCTAATAAGACGAATATAAATCTAATCGGCTAGCGAGTCGAGCTCATGATAGATCGACTTATCTATATCTCCTTTGTCCGATTGATCGAAGCGAATTTAATGTGATATTAAATTATACTAATTAATATAAATAATTTAAAATTTTAAAAATAAATATATTTTTCAACTTATAAACTTCTTATAACAAGACCCAAACATCACCAATATGTTGAGCTCATCGATTAAGATATTGGGTCTGTTTAAATTTTATAAAGCGATGGATATTGTTAAATTTCATAGTATTTTTTATAATTTTAAAAATCCATTTAAAATTCATTACATTTATAAAAAAAATATCAAAATTTATGAAAGTTTACCTAGACCGTGAGTCTAGAATTAAAATCAATTATAGCTTTTTAAAATCCATTAGTTATTGTTAATTCATTAAATTTTTAGAATTTAAATTGAATACAACCCTATGAATATATTAGTAACTTAATAAATTATTTAAATTTAAATTAAAATATTAATTTATTTATTTTATAAAAAAAACCGTTCTAAATCCGAATTTGATTATATCCTCTTTAACTTTGTGATCGACAAATATAATTTATAACTGCAAAGAAAAGAGATTTTGGAAACAATAAACTCAAATAATGGGACACAAGTAGAATCAGAAAGATTTCGTCAGAAGTAACATAAATTAAAGGAGAAAGATGCTTGTTTTTGACTGATGTAATAATCTACGGAGAGAGAGAGAGATGTGGAGAGAGGAGAGATTTTGAAGAGTTGGCAAGTTGGGCAGGGGAGAAGAACCTAGGGAAACACCCACTCCCCACTTTCCCAAAACTATCCCCTCTTGCCCTTCTTTACTAGTATTTCTATTCTTCCCCCGTACATATCATCTGCACAGCAGCCCCCACTTGATTCCAACCCATCAAAATATACTTACAAATTCATTGCATGTATGTTTCTCATTCATTTCACCTTCCTATATTAGTCATAACTACCTAAAGCCTACAAAAATCGAACATCATCATAAATCCCATTACTTTTATCTTCATTTTCATCATTCTCTCCCTAATCTCTTTCTTTATAGCTTTAAGTAACCCCAACAATCACAAATACATATATCATATTACATACCCGTTTCTCTTTTCTTGAGTTTGATCTCTTCTTTGCAAGAAACCAAAGTACACCCACCAGGTAAGTCATATTATTCATCTATGTCATAAATTTTTTTTGTAGTTTTATCTTGTTTTTTTATGTGTTTGTAATTGATCTAACCCTTTTCATGATTATTTTTGTTTGATTAAACTCGCAAGACCCATGCCTATTGATTGTTTTCTTATATATACATGCAAGTTCTTCAAAGTTTTATGTTTTTCCAAGATTTTTTATGGGTTTGATTTTGAATCTGATGTTCATATTTGTATTGTTTCATATAACAGCTACAAATTTAATCTGATATCATGTTTTATTTTTATTTTGTTTCAGATCAACAGTTGAAAATCTTGAGGCCTACATTTCAAGAATTTGAAAAGTATTATCAAACAGAATTCGAGTTTTGAAAATAATTTTCACAATTTCGAGATGGATATCAGAACATTGAAGAACAATTCCCCTGCATTTTCAAGAAATAGTTACCATACAACATATGTCGAAAGGCGAAAAATCGAATATCAAAGATCATTGTCACAAGGGCATGACAGAAAAATGAAAAGCTACTTCACATTGCAGTCATTGTTTCTACTCATTTGTCTCACTGCTTCATTGCTGGTGTTACCATTGATTCTTCCACCATTACCACCTCCACCACCATTTATGTTGCTGCTGTTGCCAATTTGCTTAGTAGTAGTACTTATGTTCTTGGCATTCTTGCCTTCTAATGTAAAAGAAGTGACTAATAACTATACATATATGTAGAATGGGGATGTTTTTTAACATAGTTTCTTTACTACCCATAAGCTTAAAAGTGACTTATACTTCTTTCATTGCTTAGTAGTTGGATCTCTCTGACCTTACCTTACTTGCAATAAAAAATTTGGCTTTTTATTTTTTTCTTCCTCTTGTGGTTCCTTTTGATTGTTATAATGCATAAATCATTGCTCTGTATTGTTGAGAAACTGAATTAATTTCAAGAATGAGAATGCAGGGCAGGGGGGTGAGAATGGGATGATATGGAATTTCTAGAGATGGAAATGGTATTATTTATCATTTTAATGGTTAGAGCCTGATCGGTTAAATTTAGAAAACTTAATTATGATTTAAAGTAAAAATTAAAAATGAGAATTTTAATTTAATATATGTTTGGATAATTTTATTGGTAAGAGTAATTTATGTGTTACTAAATGTATAAATATAGAAAGAATTATAAATATAAAAGTAATTATTTTTAATTTATTATATAAATATACATTCTTTATTTAAAATTAAAAATCACTAGAGCTTGTAAGATAAAATTAAGAGGTTGAAAGTTTAAATTCTAACATATATAAAATGAGTGATAAAATGAGTGATAAAAAAATCAAAATCAGTGAATAAAGTGAATGACAGAAGTTAACCCATAAATAATATGATCGAAAATTCACATCACAGAATATTAGAAGTTTCAATTTTGACAGCAGCATATTGTAAACGTTTAAAATTTGTATACTCCAAAGTAAAACTCGTATTCAATTGCAACCAAAGAGGGGGCCAAGACTCACGATGGGCAAAAATAAAGAGCTCTGACCGTGGAAACAAAAAGTCAGGTAAACAGACATGTTTCAAATTATTAATTATTGCAATGTTATAGTAGCATAATTATTACTTTTTTATGATAATTATTTAACATAAGATGTGGACTGATGCATCTAAACAATATCATCAGGCTTATAAATTATAAAGCTAGTTAATTATATTTAAAATATTTCGAAAGAATTAAGAAAGTTATATTTGACCAGATTGATTAAAAAAATTCCTTATTCCGAATATTGTATTAATATCGTTTCTCGCCACATGAACCTAAAGCACGACAAATTGACCTTGACAAAAGAATTATTTATTTGACAAGGAGAAGGTGAACGAAATCTACGGGCATGACTTTATTTGTATCAAAATATTAAATTCAGTCAAGAAAAAATAAAAATTTAAATAAATACTTTTCATTTGAACCGTCTTCTGGTTTCTTGTTTTGCAGCGTGAAATTTCAATATATGAAAAGTCATTTCAACATCGCACATGCCCGTGCCATTCGCCAATCTGCTGTAATATTGTTCAATGTCATGCACAGTAGCTAGACCCGACAATTTTGGACACGACACGATTTACACGACACGAAATGACACGAAAATTTAGTGTTTGTGTTTGCATTTTTAGTACACGATACGAAAGTACACAAGCAAAATTTAGTATCGGCTTTGTGTTTGTGTCGGCTTTGTGTTTACCCTTCGAGTACACGACACGAAGTATACAGCATAGATAAATATATAAATAATTTTTAAAAATAAATAATATTATAATATAACTTAATAAATTTATAAAAATATTTTTATAAGATATTTCAAAATTTTAACAATTTCGTATAACAGTTCGTTTTCATTCGTTTCGTGTACACAAATGGTACACGAAAAAATTCGTGTACTTCGGGTCGTGTTGTGTCTGATGGTGTACAAGTCGTGTCGTGTTCGTGTCACAGTTCAAAGTACACGGTTTGTAATCGTGTCGTTTTCGTGTATACCTAAAAATATACGAAACACGACATTACAAGAAACGACTCGATACGGTTTGACATGTCTAGCCATAGGTCAAGCGACAAGCATGCACATATATCATTGTTTTATTATACTGTTCAAAAACACAGAAAGATACATATTGTAATTTCAAACAATACGTATATAAGGATAGAAACATTCATCACAGGCTAGGGGAGAATCGAAGGTAAAATCCATGTTAAGGGTAGAAAATTTTAGAAATTATAAACTTGACTAGTACAGAAAAAACGGAGGAAGATAATGCTCCAAAACAGCCAAGAGTTCTGTTTCATGTCCAGCATCATTCGATGTCTTACTTCCCAATCTTCTTGCCGCTTCAACAAGTTGTCCTCTCATTTTCTGTGATAACAAATAGCCCCCTGCCTTGACACAAACCATTGAACGACGTGCAGACAACCCTTCTCAGCTGCCCTCATTAAAGGACCCAAAAATATTAAAAAGGTTAGCTTCTATGCTCAAACATTTCTCAACTCCATCAAAAAACACGAAGCTGTTTCAGTTCTTACCATCTATAAGGAGAACAAATCAATATTTCAAATGAAAGTCACACTGCCAATGATGTAGGGCAAGACATGTTTTAGCTCGAGATTTTAGTATTTAGAATTTAGAAAATGAAAGTTCAACTTACTTATATTATACTCTCTCGATCCCACTTCAAGTGTCTCATTTGACTTTTCAAGAGTCAAATTTAATTAATTTTGACCGAAAATTTAAAATATATATATTTAAAATTTTCAAAATCTGAAAAGTACATTTTAAAGAAAATTATATAAAATTTTCAATGATAAATATTTTTTATTTTTTTAATTATAAAATATATGTAATATTTGGTCAAACTTTAAAAATTTTGAGTATTGAAAAGTCAAATCAGTCACTTAAGTGGGACGGAGTGAGTAATATATTTAGTAATTAGGTGAGAATATTTCCAAAATTATATTGAGCTGATTTAATATATTTCCATATAAAGGATAATATATATTATCTCTAAACATTGTAAGAGATTAATTATTTAATTATTATTGATTGAATTATTATTAATTGAATTAAAACCCTAGAGAGTTTCTTTTCTTTTCTTGTGAATTCAAAAATTTTTTGTTGTGAATTCAAGGTGTTAAAGAATTTCTCGTATAAAAATTCTTTATTTATCTTTTAAAAATTAACGCTTATTTTTCATTCGGTTCCGTTATGCTAAATAGATAAATTTGGTGTCAATACGCAGGACATAGTCGGTAACTTGATTAACAACTTATCTTACATTGGCTGACCCAGAACATGTGAGCACTAGGCCTTTATATAATTTTTATTTCTTTAACTAATCTGTTCACTCGGTGTTTACCAAAACTTTAGGAAAATGAAAATATCAAAATAGACCAGATATGGATACAGAGTCAGATCGGATATAGACAATAGAACTGACATCAAAACAAGTGACAAATTTGCATTTTAATCTTAACTGCAGTACAAATACATGGGTGACACATAATTTAGCAACATGCGCTTCCCACATCCCACTCGTGTTTCATAGTAAATTCCAAATTGGAATAAATATAATATATATACAAATATAGGTAAATGTAAAACAAACTTATATTATATTATATATATAAATATAATAATATATATTTGTAGCGGTCCGGTTCGGTTTTAATAGTCGGTTTAGAAATGAAAATCAGACCGGACCGAAAAATAACGGTTTGTATTTAAATCAAACCAAAATCAAACCAAATCGTTTAAAAATCCGTAAAAAACGGTCCGGTCGGTTCGGTCCGGTCTGATGGGTTTGGTTATTTTTTGCTCAGCCTTAATTCCAATGAATGTGAAACATGTTATATAAAATGTTAAGTACCATCTTCAAGGTTAGTAAAGTGAAGACAGAGGTTCATTAGTGCTCTATATCAAGAAGATAAACATAAAAATAAAGTTTTATATTCAGGTAGATGATTTTCAAGTTGAGTCTCACAATTGTTACGGTTTGCCCGTATTACTGGTGTTCTCCGTGATAGTATGTCTCAACTATTTGAAGTTTGCGGATGCATGCGCGCAGAATGGAGAGACGATATAAAATCATTAAAGCAACTTAATTTATCACACATACGCTTGTTGTAACTAGTGAAAGCTTTACTTTAATCTCAAACCTCAAAACTAGGCTACAGCGAAAAACCAAAAACTTAAGGTTCAAGACAAAGAAGAGAATTTAGCAATTGCCAATTGCAGAGAATTCATCACAAACAAAACCAAATTGACTTGAACACAGTTTCTAATGAACTTCAAATGAAACTTAATAACATAAATATTTTTTGATGTATTCTTTGATGTATATGTGATTTTTACATATTATTTATTTGTTTCATATTTTTATAAACAAAACTTTTGCATATCTTTGAGTAATGTACTGCAAATAGCATTATGTATTTTTCATGTTGTATGATTAAATCAAATCGTTAGCAAATATTTTTTTATGTGTGTCAAGTTATTTAGGTATATATATATATATATATATATATATATAAGTAAAAAATATGGTCTAACATAAAAAGTGATCATTTTATATAGTTTGTTCAATTTGGTGGTCATATTTTCTTAATAAAAATTAATTTTATTTAATTTTGATTTAAAATATTTTTGGATAAATTTATTTGTCGGACATATATAATACTCATGTAGATGAAAAGTGTGATGAACATATCATTTTAAAATATTTTTTCTTGCATAATAAAACATTTTATTTTGTTTAAGACATAACGTACTACATATATAATATTACTATGTGCTATATTGCATAACACAATGCTCTACAAGTTGAACACAATGACCTAAATCACAGACTGTTATGTGATTAATTATATAATATTCGGAATGTTTAATAAGTTGAACACAATGTTTTAATCATCAATTGCATCACATACATTTTCTCTCCAAATTAGCACACATCCATAAAAGGGTCAAGATAATAAGACATCATCAAAATAAAATAATTGATTTGGTATTATGTGTTTATAATTTATGTATTTTTTTCATATTTTTGGTGTTTCGGTATGAAAATAGGCATATCTTGCAAGCAAAACAATGTGTTGGACCTAAATCAAGTCTAGCATATGTAATTATTTGTTTTGTTGTAACATAGTTTGTACTTCTGTAATAGTTTAGTGACTTAGATATCCTTGTGTAAAATTGCAGATAGAAGTCTACTCAGTTTGTTTTTTAATTGTAAACGAAGTCAAAATAAAGTCTGTTAGAAGATTCAAGTTGAATCATGCAACAAGACAAAGAAGACTTGTGGGCAAATAAGGAAAGCCATCTGAGAATTCTACTAAGGCAATTACTCAGTCGAGAAGTCAAATCTATGAAAGCAATTCGAGAAGTCTCAAGACACACTCAACAGCTCAGTACTCGATCGAGAAGTATACTATTCGAGAAGTCAAAGTATTGAAGCCATTCGAGTAATGTTAAATGTGGATCATTCGAGAAGTGAGAAAAACAATTCGAGAAATTAGCAAAAGGAGCATTCGAGAAGTGGTAAAACTGAGTCATTCGAGAAGTCACAATTCGATATAGATGGGCAAGAGGGTGGTAAAGGTAGTGTAGGAGGGGATTGGGTGGATCAAGTGCTGGAAGGAGTACTTTTGCAGTTTGCTCAGTGTCTTCCTTCTATTACTAGTTCTTAATTCTCATGCATATGTTGCTTACTTACTTTCATTTGTAATTTTATTTTGTTTTAGGTATGTTTTCACTAATATATGTGCAAAATATTTCGCTTGCTTGCCATTTTGGTTTCAGAAGATTTTGGCTATGTGACAAACATGAAACATCCCGAGTGTTTTTAGGGTGAAAAAGAAACAATGCCAAGGGGAAGTTAAAAAATGAAACCAAATATATTCAAAGAATCAAATTGATAGTGCATAGCCTTGCGAGACTATTCTACCCTTCCATTGAATGTAACAAGTTCAAGCAATTTTTTTTTCCAAATAAATATTAAATTATATTGAGCTTATATAAAAAAAGAACCCTGTGATTCCATTTAAAAGTCCGTAGAGCTTACGGATGCTTTTGATCAACTTAATCATCCTCGAGTTGGTGTTACTTAGAGTTTGCATGGGGCTAAGTAAATTTTATTATGTTTTACACACCTGTTCCCCACAATTTTTTAAGAAGGCTTCTATTTGCTTTGATGCTGCATTGAGGAAGGCGCTTGACAATATAGTGATGTCAGAACGGCCTGATTTCGGCGACCTTCAATGGAGGTTAGAAACACTACCTATCCGAACAGGTGGGTTAGGTATGTATGCCGTAGGTGATGCTTCCCGTATTCGGTCTATTGAGTTGCAGGATCATATTATGCGAGATTGAATGGGGTTCCTATTGGGGACCGGTTTCTTTCGACACAAGATTCTCTGCAATCGGTACTCTCCAATGTGGATTTGGCAAAACTAACCACTAAAGAGGTTGTCCCCCTAAACCTATGCACTACTTGGTAGACCTTTATTTTAGTGTCATTTGCAAAAGTCTACATACTAAATTTGACTTCTCAGAGAGAAACAAGTAGCAGTCTTCCAGTGCTTGGGTGCCAACCATGCTCAAGTCTTTTTATTGGCTACTCCTATAGAGGGATCAGGACAACGTATGACGCTATCAGAGTAACAAATAATCTTACGTTACAGGCTCATGATCCCCCTGTTTTCTAATGGAGCGCAATGTCCCTTATGTTTAAGTCGTATGGATGTATTTGGGAAGTACGCGGTTCACTTTCAGAAACAACCAGGTTTTAAATATAGACATGACTTGGTAAGAGATGTATTGTATGATGTCGTTTGGAGAGCAGGGATTTCGGTTAAGAAGGAGGCACCCGTCAACTTTCTCACCTCTCCAGGTGAAGTTAGATCAACTCTTAGGTCAGTTGATGTATTGGTTTACAGTTGGGATGCTGGAAAACATATTTATGTTGATTTTACCGGAGTTTCTGCTTTGAGCGGATTTGGTAATGGAATTTTTATAGTTGGTCAGACGGCGACTAAAGCGGCAGAGACAAATGTGTATAAACATGATTAGGCCTACAGAGATAACCAACATAGTTTTATGCTTGTTCGCTTTTGACACGTTTAGGTTTTTAGCTTCTGACGCCGTTGAGTTCTTGAGTTTCTTAGAAGAGTTCTGAAGGTCATGAACAAAAACGTCATGAGCAGAATATGTATTTAAAAGAATTTGGATTTGTTATTCAACAAGAGCTTTCGGCGCAGTTTGTTGCCCGCATATCTCGTACACTTGTATATGTTATTAATTTATATGTAAAAATTTAGAAGAGAGGAGCAAAAAAGTTAAAATTTTAATTAAAATTTTCTCTTCAAATTTTGCTATAAAATTTTGTTAATTGAAAGTGTTTTTATAAAAAGATCTCCCCAATTTTTTTTAATCAAAAATAGGATTATCATGGATAAATTTTCCCATATTTCGTTTTAGAAAATAATTTCACTTTTGGCTTTCCTTTTAAAATTTATCTCTTATTTTACAATATACTCACGTCACGAAAACAATTTATAACATATTTCTTGCTTTTATTTTTTTATCTCCATCTCCTCTCAATTAATTGCTTGTTCATCTAATATATTTAAAGCCAAACTGGTAAATATTAAAATGAACTTCCATTATTATAAAATTTTAATAATATATTAAAATTTTAAATATTATAAATACTATTATAAGTTTTTACCTACTTTCACGCCGGTGACTTGTACACACTTCTGCAACTATTAGTCACCTCTCTATATTCTAAAACCAGTACCTTGCAACAGTCTGAATATTATATATTCAATAATAAATTTAATCAAAATTTTACTTTTTATTTAAAATATCAGGAAAAAAAAATCAATAAAAGGGTAAGTTAAACTTATTTTTTGTAAAAAAGTATTTATTTTCAGAAAATAGTACACATTTATATTTTTTCTGAATATAAATTAAAAATTAAATTTATTTTTAAAAAATAACTACTTATTTATTAAAATACATTTTTACGTATTTTTTTAATTATTTTCCGGCAATAAGTTTATCAGATACTCCCTCCATCTCATGTTATGTGTCCATTTTAAGAGAAAAAATCTCATTTTAAGTGTATTGTTATTTATCCTATGCAAATATTTAAGAGTTGTTATCAAAAATATTACTTTTTTAAGGTTTTTTGTGATTTTACTATCTTCTTGATTTGTTTGCAAAAATACGGTTTACAATCAAAATCAACCAGAAGCAACTTATTTTTCTATTTTTCTAAAAAATAATTGAAATTATTTTTAGTTGCATTTTGATATTAACTATGCAACTTGTTAAGCAACTTATTATGCAACCAAAAAATAATTATTTTTACTAAATTTTAAAGTTGCATTTGTGGTTGATTTCGATTGATTGCAGTTGTAAATATGGTTGCAAAGTTACGAACCGTATTTTTATAAAAAAATTAAAAGATGATAAAAACTTTAAAAAAAGTAGTATTTTTGATAATTTCCCTAAATTAAATTAATTTTCATATTAATGTTAATTTAATTTTAGAATAAACCACGTCAAGTCCACAACTCAAGATTTGCATTGATAGAGAGATCTCAAATCGTGGTGGAGGTATTAAAACGGTATCAAAACTCTATGTAATCCAATACATTTCCTGCAACACACCTCCATGAAGATAATCGAAAAGATCCGCGCCTCCCAAAACGACGTCGTCTTCTCATTTGAATTCTTCCCGCCAAAAACCGAAGAAGGCCTGGACAATCTGTTTGACAAAATGGAGAGAATGGTAGCGCATAACCCTGCATTTTGTGACATAACATGGGGAGCAGGTGGATCAACCGCTGATCTAACTCTCGAGATTGCGAATCGAATGCAGAACATGGTTTGTGTGGAGACAATGATGCATTTGACGTGCACCAATATGCATGTTGATAAGATTGATCATGCGTTGGATACGATTAAAAAGAGTGGGATTCAGAATGTGCTTGCGCTTCGCGGTGATCCACCTCATGGGCAGGATAAGTTTGTCCAGGTTCAGGGAGGCTTTTCGTGTGCTCTTGATCTTGTAAGTTGGATTCAATTTATCCTGATTTTTTTTATATCAGCTTCGTAATTGTAGGAATTTGTGTGATCGGTATTTTTTTTGTTTATCTCATGAATTGAATTGAATTTATCGACATTTTATTGTTAACTTTATATACTAGCTTTATAATTGTAGGAATTTGTGTGTTTAGTTTTTTTTTGTTTATCTAGCAAGTTGAATTGTATTTATCGCGATTTCTTTGTTAAATTTATATATTAGCTTCGTAATTGTTGGAATTTGTGTCAAAATTTTGTAGAGCTGAAATAAATTGTGACACATAACGGAAGCGTAGAATAAACAAACGTTAATTCTTAATAAAACACACAGGACTCTTACACGTGTCTTATCGCCATCCATCATGACCTAAATTCGCGTGAATTGCTCATGCATCAAATTGATATGTGAAATACGTTTGTGTCTAACATTTTTCAAGTCAATGTGTTGCTCATGTGTGTTTGAGATGGAAGTGTTTACGTAGATGGAATTTGAGGGAATAGATGTTTGCCGGATGGGTATTAACAATAACTTTTATATTCCAAAACATCATTTTGGTTGAAAGTATTTTTGTGTAAGTTTTTACGTAGAAAGAAAATTGATTACCAGCTGCATAAGGCTCAACCAACTGTGCAATACGGTACTACTGTGTGTTACTTGAATTCTACTAAATGAAAAGAGTATTCAAATTTAGTCAAATGTTCTACAATTCGAAGTTTCTCATTCTTGACAGGTCAAACACATGCGCTCTAAATACAGTGACTACTTTGGCATTACTGTTGCTGGCTATCCAGGTCTCAATTCTTAGAATTCTATGCTTCATTGTCACTGCTTTTTAACCTCTTGCTAAAGGATATGGAATTGGATATTACAATATAACAATTTCCTGCAGAAGCACATCCTGATGTAATACAGAGTACCGGAGAGGCCACATTAGAGAGCTATAAAAACGACCTGACTTACCTAAAGAAAAAGGTAACTACTTCACCTTGCAAATTTTACTCCCATTTATACGAACATCCTTTAAGTTTTCTCAGAAAGGCCCTGCAAATTTTTGTTATTAAGAGATGTCACATTAATGCTTAGAATTGATTTTATTTTCATGCCCCCAAAAACCTCTGCCTCATATTCCTTAATTTCGACTAGAACTGTGATCTTAAACACTTGAAGGAATTTAGAAACTGATTGCTATTAGATGCTGCGAACATCATGCTGCTTGATGTATGTTTATGATATTTTCTTGTGATCATCAGCTTGAAATTGTACAATGCTAAGAAAGTGACAGCAGATGCTACAGATTATGCTAAACACATTTAATTTTTCTCTTGGCAATCTAAAGAATGATTACTATCTTTCAGTGAATCTATGTGAACTTTGGAATGTTCTTTAAAATATAAAAATCACAACTCATCGGCTTGTGCTCAGGAACTTTTTATGCTCCTTGAAACCTTAAGACTACTTTGTGGGCATATGTAGCCTGTTTTACTGATTGTGTTTGATTTACAGGTGGATGCTGGAGCAGATGTTATTGTCACTCAATTATTTTATGATACTGATATTTTCCTCAAGTTTGTAAATGACTGTCGGCAAATCGGAATAACAATTCCAATAATTCCTGGCATCATGCCCATTAACAACTATAAGGGTTTCCTCCGAATGACTGGGTTTTGTAAAACCAAGGTATGCGGTTTTTCACATGTTGAGCCTGAAAAATGCAATTAAGTACATAATTTATTTTGTTTCGTACTCTTTCCATCTCAAATTAGATGTGCCCTTGACTTTTGGCACGTATGTTAAGGTGCATTGATCGGATAGTTCCATAAATTATTTTTTCAATTTCTTTTTTGTAAATAAAGCATAAACCCTCAACCTCTTGTTAACATAAAGAGAGGGGTATCCGCTAGACTATAAGCCAGAGGATTGGTTTCATACAGTTCTAGTGTTCTACATTGTCAAGAGAAAATTGTCACCGGGATTAGCAATACTTTGGTATTATTGTACACAATTTGCCTACAGATTCAAACAGCAAGTATTAAATGTATTTTTAAGCGTGAATAATTGTGTTAGGTAGTGTATCTCTACTGAAGTTAATTGAAACCTTAAAGCTTTTGCTTTTCAATATTGCATGATAATATAACTCTAAAAAATCAGGCAGAAGAGATATCAAAATAGATATATGTAAATGTCATAAACATACCAAGGTACTTTTCCGCCTAGTGGTTATATCAATACACTCGCAAGCAAATGGCAAACACATGGTAAGTTAATCACTCTACAACCAGAGGATTAAGAAGTGAATTTACTCTTTACTTGGCACTTCTTAAGAAACAAAAGTACTTAATCAAAATAACTTTTGATAATGCATCAATATTAGGTTGATGGCTTTTAAAGCCTATTAATGTGGGATTCGGGGCATCCAATTGCAAGGACCTTACTTCAGATGAACCTCGATAGACCTTTTTGTCTTCTCTACAGCCAATGCAAGCTCTATTAATATTTAATATGCCCATCATTTAGTATTCCAATCTTTTCACCATCTCACGAGGCCATATAATGAATTTGAATGTTCATGTTTTGCTTATGCTGCAGAATTCTAAAAACAGAGGACTCTATATTAAGGATTGTATTCAAAAAATTTATGCCTTTTTAGTGAAAATATAAAAATATTGTTAAGCTACCATCTCTCCTAAAACTTTAAGATGTTAAGAAAAGGACTTTTAATTGAATTATATCTTTTTAACAAATACCTCAATATATTACATCTGATAGGATCATGTTTATCCTCTTTATGTGTTTTTTCTATACTTTCTGGACATACTGATGATCAACTATCAAATATCAAATTACATTTGTTATATATATGCTACTTACATGTACACTACAGTTGTAGCAGTAATCCAAATTAGCTTTTGTCAATATTTAATAAAGAAAGGGAAACTTCTGTACTTCATTAGCATGTTTAACAAGTACATCAGGAGATCTCGTCCTGAGTTGAACTTGAAACTTAACTAAAATTAGTTTCCTTGTAATCTCCGGACTGTCAAATATATGGAAGTTTTTTATTCCATAACATGGTTCATCTTTTTACTTGGTTTCCTCACAATGTTATATATATTGCGGGTAAATGTTTTCATATGGCGATGCTTTCAAAGTTTTGTGTAATCTAATGTATATACTTGGTGCAGATACCAGCTGAAGTTACAGCTGCTTTGGAATCCATCAAGGACAACGAAGAAGCTGTAAGAGCTTATGGAATCCACCTTGGAACTGAAATGTGCAAGAAGATCATGGCTACAGGAATTAAGCAATTGCATCTTTACACTTTAAACATGGAGAAATCAGCATTGGCAATATTAATGGTTATATATCATATCCACATGCAATCTTTTTTCAGTTGATTTAAAATATTTGTGTATGTGATATGTATATCTGACTCACGTTAATAGAATCTTGGACTGATTGAAGAGTCCAAAATTTTAAGGCCTTTACCATGGAGAAGGCCAACAAATGTTTTCCGTGTAAAAGAAGATGTTCGCCCAATATTTTGGTATGTAGTATCAATAAATAAACGTGTTACTATGTTTTTACTGCATTTAATGACAACTTACAAAATAATCCTAAATATATTAAATCTTATCTTCAACGATGGCAGGGCTAATCGTCCAAAGAGCTACATATCGAGGACTATAGGTTGGGAGCAATACCCACATGGTCGATGGGGTGATTCTTGTAATGCTTCGTATGGAGCAATGGCGGATCATCAGGTACCTAATTGGTCTCATTCAAGTATGTGAGTTATAAATTATAACCTTGTTTAATGTTGTAAGCTTTCAAGTAAACTCAGTGTCATTCCAGTATATCTAAGTTGTAAACTGTTTGATACATTTGCTGAAAACTGAATAAACTCAGCTTTATGAAACTGACTTTGAGGATTTTGTTGAAAACTTCAAGTATCACGAGTGAGGTTAATGTATTCCTATTTGATAAGCAAAAGTTAAGCTATATTTCCATTGATCTTCTATAGCACAAGACACGAGTGTGGTCATGCAATTAAGTCGCATTTTTAGTCACTATTGCGGCCACATAATACTGAATGTTGTACCTTTTTTTTACCACTCTTTTATCCCTAATCAACTTCATAATAATACATAGTTGAGATGTCTAAGTCACATTATCATTATTCTCGTTCTCTGCTTATGCAACAGTTCATGCGCCCACGTTCACGTGATAAGAAACTTAATGAAGAATGGGTTGTCCCTTTAGAAAATATTGAAGATGTTCACGAGGTATGTGTGTCTGTGGAAATGTGTCCTCTTTTTGAAATTGTTATTATGGTTCTGTTATTGATATGATTCTAAAGGGACTGTCATAAATCAGAGATTTAACATGTTCTGCATGGGAAAATTGAAAAGTAGTCCTTGGTCGGAGCTGGATGGACTTCAACCAGAGACTAAGATTATCAACGAACAGCTTGGAAATATTAACTTGAATGGATTTCTTACAATTAACAGTCAACCAGCAGTTAATGGATTAAAATCTGACTCTCCATCTGTTGGTAAGTCCGATGTTTGTGTATCTACAGTCTACTGTTCATTTCACTTCTGCTCTTATATGTCAACTCATTTTAGCTTGAACGCTATATGAAATTACTATCTATTAGTCATACTGATAAAGGAGCTTATATATATGGTCATGTGATAGGGCAGCCCAAATAATTTGGTAAGTTATTTGAAGCTTCAAAATCTGTATATTGGTATATCCAGTCCCTTATTTATTGTTTTCAACTATCTCCCTTTGTTTATAAATAAAAGTTAATGTATTTGCTTGTGTGTTTTATATTTTACAAAAGTTCTATCATTATGTTCAACTTGACTTTGCCTCTAAAGATTTATCTGGTATTTGTTGCTAGTTTTAGAAGCAGATTGTTAAGTTTAACGGTAAGGAGATTTAATCGAACCTATTTCTAGGTTTTTTGCCAGTGGGAAAATTTGTTAATGTTTCATACTGATCACTACTATCACTATAGATTATTACTTAGAGAACCAAGCCCCGCCCCTCCTAGACCTTATATCCAGGTCCTGGATTCAAGTTTGCTCTCACTGACTTGATATTACAAAACCTTCAGTTGACTTGTGTTCTTTAGACAAGATTAGTTTCATGTATTGTTTTGTAACTTGGTCTGCAGGATGGGGTGGCCCTGGTGGCTATGTTTATCAGAAGGCTTATGTAGAGTTCTTTTGCTCAAATCAGAAATTACATGCTTTTGTTGACAAATGCAAAGCTTTTGCATCGCTTACCTATATGGCTGTGGATAAAAAAGGAATCTGGCTTTCTAACATCGGCAACACTGATGTGAATGCGGTAACATGGGGAGTCTTCCCTTTAAAGGAAATCATACAGCCAACTGTCGTCGATCCTTCCAGCTTTTTAGTATGGAAGGATGAGGCATTCGAACTCTGGTCTAAAGCTTGGGCACAACTATACTCTGATGAGGACCCTTCAAGAAAATTGCTAGAAGAGGTTAGTGCTATTGGTTGATTAGCATGACTTGCATTTTTTATGTAAACAATTCCGGGCTAGTACCTTTGTTAGATGGACGGAAATTTATTTTTGCAGATGACTTATTCCTTTACCTAATCTTGGTTACAGGTACAGAATAATTACTTCTTGGTCAGCTTGGTTGATAATGATTACATCAGTGGTGATATATTTGCTGTTTTCCAAGATATATAAGATGGTGTCTGTACACAGTTGACCATCCTGGATATTAATATCGCAGATATTTGGTGTCACTTGCAGGGTTTGAGTGGGATTATGAAGATCATCTTTGTGCTTATGCAGCTGTAGTGCAACCTAAATGTTCTGTAATAATAAGATTTATTAAATTATGGTTGTATAGCCTGCTTCATACTGCAAACTGCATATGAAGTACTCTTATCTCTCTTTTTCTGTTTTCTTATTCATCATGTACAAGCTCCAGAATATGTCTGGCTTCCAGAATTCTAGCCTACATGTTTACAATTTCTTTACCTCTGACTGATATGTAAGGAAGTAGAGAACTCTATCTATGGAACAACTACACGAATATTGGCCCTATATGTCACAAATTGGAGACAAAATGCCTAAAATGGCACAACTTATAAAAATGACCCTAAATGTCACTTTAAAACTCAACATAGCGTAGCGTTTTTGTTCTTTTGATTTTTGATATAAAACGTCACTTAGTGTCACGTTTTCCACAAATATTTTAAAAAAAATTGTGCAAAACTCAACTTAAAGTAGCTTTTTGCCCTAAAACTCTACTTCATCTTGCGTTTTGAACTTTAAAAATTTAACAAAAAAAAAAATTTGCTCAAGACGCGACACGATATAGCGTTTTTGTGAAAACTCAACTTCATGTAGCATTTTGGGGTGACATTTTGGGTCATTCTACCTGATTGTATCATTTTTGATATTTATTGATGTAATAGTGACACATAGGGTCATTGCCCCAACTACACTTAGAATGACAGTATCTCACGAGTCTTTCAAAACTTCATCAGACGTGCCTATGCATAATTCATGAGTAAAAGATTTATATGATATTTTTTGTATCCAGAGTATTTTACATTAGTCGAGATATTAATCTTAATCTTTACATCTAAATTATAGTACAAAAATACAACAAAATAATAATTAGATAATGGATACTATTAACTTGTAAGCTTACTTTTTAAAAAATAATAATTACAGTATCAGTTTTTTAGTTTGAGGATTAGCACAAGGTTAAACAATATATGAACGTACTAAAGTCTAAAAATCATTATGGGCTTATGGCTATGCATTTGGCAAGTCTCTCTCTTCTTCAGGAAGCACAAGAAGCTCCATATTCTCATGTGATGCATCAGCAGCAGCCATAAGCATTCCAACTACTCGAACCTGAGGTCGTGCAAAACAACAATCTACTAATCCTACTACTAGTCCTTGCACCTGCAAAACACCAGTGACCAGTTACCACTTCTGTTGTGCCTGAAAAGAGACGGCAGGTGAGGACATTGAGCAACACCGACAGAACTTATACAAGAGAGCAATAGTATGCGGCTGCAGTTTGAAAGATTTGCAAGAGTTACCAGCCAACCACCAATCTTACCTAGCACCAGTCCTTCAAGGCTTCAATGCTGTTAGAACTTAAACCCACAAATTTCCCTGGAACAACCGCTTGCCCTGATTATAGATACTTTATGTTATGTACCAAGGATTATACCCTTACAACTTACAAGTACCAAACACGAAGAAACTACTTTGGCGAGAACTAAGCATAAAAGGAATTTTATTATTTTGTTAACAAAATACCAAGTATCCCAGAGAAAATAAATAACTTATACAAAACATATCAACCAGCTCACTCATATAAGTTCATCCAACTTTTAAGAATACAAAGATACAAGGTCATAATTTGAAGTTTCAGTAGTCAAAATTGGCACAGGCCATACAAATTCTAGACCATTTGAACCAAAACTGCGCTAGGGGCCAAATCACAATAAAAACACAACTTTAAATCTATAGTTTAGTTGCAAAGGACAAATAATAAAAAAAAAAGGATGATTAATAATGCCTAAAACTCCGATTGGTGAACCACCCATTAATTGCATAAAAATACACCTGGTCCCTACATAGTCTATCGCCTACGCATTCCTCTACCACGACCACCTCCACCACGCCCTCTACCCATTGCACTTGCAGCAGCTTCACCCTGTGCACTCTCAGACTGCATCGGGAATGTTACAAGAGCCATTAGAAGCTTTAAAATACAACATAAAACAGTAAAAACACATAAAACCCCAGCTAGCTTGGTAGACGGGCATTTCTGAGCTACCAAAAGAACACTAAATAGTTAACCTCAAAATCAACACAACAATTATCACCTCGGATCCATCAACTATTAAATAATAATCAACAATGATTAGAAGTAGTTTTCTTACAAAAATTGGCCACGTTAAAATGAACTATGAGTCCACAGCTGTGACTGAATTTATTTATTATCAAGCAGCTCTAGTAACAGGAAAGAAATATTACCTTCGGGTTCTTTACCGTCTCATCCACACTTAGGATAAGACAAGCTGCCTCCGTAGCTGCATTAATAGCATTGATCTACAGCAACCAAAAAACCTTCATGAAGTCTATATTTTTGGCATGGTCGGGAGATTTAAGTTTTCATAACCTCGACCTCTTATTAAGAGTGGAGGAGTATCTATTAGGTTAAAGCCTTGCAGATGCGGAAGTCATCTACTTGCAGAATTTTCTTTTAAACAGTAATCAAGTAGTCAAAAATATACCTTCACAACTGCTGGTTCCCAGACAAAATTTGCATACGAATCAGCAATCCCACCAGTGTTGATATCTACTCCATAGAGAGCACCCTCACCTGCACATGTTCAAGGCTGAAATGTTAAACACTTAGGGGTTGGTATCAAAACAACAAAACAAAACACAGTAAAAATGTGAAAGCAAATACATCTATGTATCATAGCTACTGCTTCTGAAAGAAAAGGGGTGGATAAGGCAGGGAGGAATTCAGTTCTGCATTTCTCAAGATGACTTAATCATCAAGGGCACAGATAAGTACATATATGACGTCTTAAAGATTTTGTGAAAGGTCAGATCCAATGCCTATACAGGAGAACCCAAGCCAACACGCAAACACAACCATCCCTTAGATATCCTACTGCCTACAAAAACTTTGGGGACATTTAAAGCTCATACACAAGTGACAAAGCAATCCTAAATTCATAAAAGATGTGCATTACAAATGCTAATCAATAACTTTAAGAATCTTTTTGAGAGTACAAATATATGTTGAGAATGAAAATGAAAAAAGTGGCTTACCTGATGCTAGTGCATGTTTCTGTCTTAGATTGTTCAGCACATCAGTTGCATCAAATCCAGCATTGTCACAAAGTTGCCGTGGGATAACCTGTAACATAGTTTACGATTACATGTGGAACATATATTAATTCATTATTAAGGATTTTACTGACAGACGGCTATACAGGGCGGTCTCCTAATTAGCATTATACTGAATTTAGCTTCAATATTAAAGCTAGCAGAATGTTTCATACAACGGACATTTTGATAGAGTTGTTGAACTTCCAAGGATCTGAAACTGTACTGCACAGCATTTGTATTCAATGAGAACGTTTGATATCTAAACTTCTCACTGAAATCGAGCAATCACCAGAAGCAGAGGCAAGTATATTCCTACCACCATCTGATTAATGTCTCGCCCCACACCTGGATCACATTTAAAACTACTCCTGTCCACATTTACACTAGTCCAGATTATAATCACTATTTTCCAAACTTACCGAGATTTCAAATTTCTAGACCTAAGAACTCACACAGTAACCAATACATGCTTGTTAACTCGAATTAATATTCTTTGCGGAATATCAATCAAGGATTCTTCATATATGATACTGCATAATCTCGATTGCTGTCACCAACATATCAAAGGTATAATTATGCAAACTGAGAACTTAAACTACCTGCCTCAGATATGTGTGTTTAACTTACTGGTTGACAAGGAGAAGTAACAAAATTTGTGCTCAGTTTAGAGTTTCAAAAAAATAGAGATAAAATGAAGCAGAAAAAGGAATTGCACTTGAGTACTTGAACTAACAAAAATATTGTGGCTTCATTTCTGCCACTACTCAGTAAGCATATGATTTTCTTGAAATTCATTCAAACATATACCTCAAGAGCTTTTGCATAGGAGTTTATAAATAGTTGGGACTTTCCAGCTATTGTGCGTGAATGCTGCCTCAAGTATCTGCTTATCTCCATCTACAAAATAACAAAATATTAGTCATCAAGGTTCTATCATATATATTATATATACATAAAATTGTCCAAGAGGAAGATTCATACATCTATAGCACCCCCACCAGCAACTACAGTAGAGTTCTTCATGGCCCTCCGAACTATCATAATTGCATCATGTAAACTGCGCTCTGCTTCCTCGATGAACTGATATAGCAGCAACGAAAATTTTAATCGACAGTGTAATAACTAGAATACACAAAAAATACACAACGGTAATAAAAAAACCTGGTCAGCTCCCCCACGGAGAACTATAGTGGCTGTCTGGCCTGAAGGGCATCCACTAAATATATTAAAGCGCTCATTTCCAACTTGTCTCTCCTCAAAAATCTCACAAGTTCCAAGAACCTACTTGACAAATCAATCTCAATAACTTAATGAGATGAAAAGAAAAAGGGATCGGATTTAATACAATATCAGGTAATTCTATATTTCTAATTATTTTTTATACTGATGTATTTGACAGTCCAATGGGATAAATCTTGTAAGCAAATTCAAAGGTTAAACCTCATCAATGACATTGTTGACTGATGTCTGAACAGTTCCACCTGTGGCTGCTGCAACCCGCTGCAAATCCTCTTCAGCAACACGGCCAGCACAGAAGATATCTCGATCTGCAAAATACTGAAGAAAACATACAATTCACCATATTATCATTGTAAATCTGGATTTTTAAGTTTTAACATAACGATTCCTAATATTGCAATAAGTTCAAACTGCAGTAAGCACGATGAATGTCTGAACAACGCATACTGCAGCAAGTTGGCAACTTGGACGATTTCCAAGTTCCAACACTTGTATAATAAAAGGATACTTGTTGGAAATTTTAGTGAACTAAAATGGACAGCAAGCAACTATAAGTAATGTTTGCAAGAAATCACATCAGGTAATAAGATAATTTGAATCAATGCTCAAAATAAGTGAAATTGGTCGTCACCTGTGTTCCT
The DNA here is from genome assembly GCA_028671895.1 of Oenanthe sinensis. Lineage (NCBI taxonomy): Eukaryota > Viridiplantae > Streptophyta > Magnoliopsida > Apiales > Apiaceae > Oenanthe > Oenanthe sinensis. The sequence goes on from JAPMAC010000212.1 coordinate 5,405,440, forward strand.
AGATCACCAATAGCCAGACGTGAAAGAACAATTTTGGCTCCACTCTGCACACATTTATCCAATTTATCATAAATGATATTCCATTCTGCATCAACAATCGACTGATACTGTAATGGATCTGATAGCCTGTGGTGTACAAGAGCAATCATCAAGTAGGGTTCATATTTCTTAAAAAATATTTCTACAAGTTGCCAACCAATCCAACCTTATCTCGGCATTTTCTTTTTCTGATTTCAGCTCCAATTCAATGTTAAGTAGGAGTATCTTCGGATTTTCGAATTTTTTTGGTTGCTGTTCAAAACCAGCATATGAAAATGTCTTCTTGAAGGCAACACCATTTACGAGGAAAGAGTCGCGCATTGTACCTCCAGGAACCTGTGAAATAAGTTTACAAGAAATAAACAATGAAAACGAAAATGACTTTTAACATTGAAGGTAACCTAATAATCCACAAGCTTGGCTACAGCATTACACCAAAATTTAGTTTACACAACATGGTACTTCAGTACAGTTCTGTACATCTCACAATATTGAGAAAGTAACTAGACTTCAGTATTAACTTCACAACAGTTTCTACAGTGGCATGTTGATGTAGATGAGTACGGACAAACTAAACAATAAAGAAATTTCAGTAAGGAGAAGAGAAGTGTTATATATGCATATTAATATGCCAGGTCCAAGCCACTTAATGATGTGTTGCAACACCTTTAAACATTAGCAAAAACATAGGATAACAAGCAGACCAACTGTAATTCCAAATAAAGACCCACAAATGTTACAAAAGCTTGTTAAGAGTTTTGTAGTGATGTCTATATAGTATATACTATAACACTATACAGTATACACCAATGTCCATAAGACATAATCACTCTGGATACCTTCAAAATGTATTCCAGATTCAATATGAAACATGATTACCTTCTTTATTCCGATCATGTTTAGCCTATCATCATTCCCAATTGCTAGGACGGAATCAACAACCATTGATGCAAAGAACTCTTTCTCTCCTCCTATAAGCTTTGACGAGAGGGTTGTAGCAGCACATTTAGCTAATAGACTTTTCTTTTCTTCTAAACTTTTCCCCTCTATGCTAACAGCTAATTCTTTGATCTTCTCTATCGCCTATTGAAAATTACATAATACCAGGGATGAATTTAATAAATCAAGAGAAAAACCACAATCATTAGTCATTATTACAAAAGAACTATGATTCTCTACCAGATAGGAAGCAGTCCGATAACTCCGAATGAGGTTTTGGGGGTGCACACCATCTTCGATGAAAGGCTTTGCCTCCTTCAGGAACTCCCCTGCAAGAAGAACTACTGTAGTGGTTCCATCACCCACCTGTCACATTATCCCGACATCTTCATTATTAACAGCATCATGAACATATTAGTAACATCAATTTCTTAGTTAAGACCATACTAAACTTGCCACATTATACAGTATACACAGCCAAAGACCATTGGTAGTTTTAAAATGTGGATTATAATGTCTATATAAATGTATATAAGACATCTTTATTTGTTCTTGAACACTATATGTGACAAGTAACAGTTTCTGCATGAAATCTTTTGTGTACAAACAAAAACCTTATTCTTTGAAAGGATTAGGAGTTGCTTCAATTATTTCAATTGCAATTTTGCATCATTCCCTAACAACCACTTTTGTAGAACCACGTAGCTTAATGCCGCAACTTTTTTATTTTGCAGGAACCAACACAAATCAAGAGTCATATGGTTGGATAATTCAGTAATGCAAGCATTTCTGCTATATCCCAATCTATCAGCTTACTTCAATATTAACTCAATCTAAAAAAGCATGCCACAACAATATTAGAGCAACAAGTAATAAATCAAATTAATCACGACTATAACTTATTGCAAAGTGCAAACAAAGTGAAACGAGTATGATTGGCACAAGTTCATTCCTCATTACGGAAAACAATTAAAAAAGTCACTAGTGGAGCATAATTAACCACTACCCATATCATATTGTGGCACTAGAGTAAAAGCAATTACGGTAACAATTAATCGAAAAATAAACAAAAAGCCCCACCTCAGAGTCTTGTGACTTGGCAATATCAACAAGGATCTTAGCTGCAGGGTGGACAATATCAAGAAGCTTCATAATGGTGGCACCGTCATTAGAAATAGTGGTATTACCCTTATCATCGTGAATCAACTTGTCCATACCCCTTGGTCCAAGAGTGGTCCGGACCACATCTGCGACAGCCATACATGCATTAATGTTGCTCACTAACTGAGCCTTCCCTTGTGACGTATCTGTCCCTTCTTTCAGCAATATAATCTGTGGTTGCTGTTTTTACATGTAATTTTTTTAATTTTATTTCATCAAAAATAAACAGTCATAATTAATACTCTCACTTACATAAATACAAGCATATTAAATTAAATGCTACCTAAACAGCATTATTCTCAACAATTAACATATAAATGACAATTAACACACCCAATGTTCACGATTAGCCCAATGTAATCAAAATTCTAACAAGAAACACGCCTAATGTTCAGGATTAGCTGAATTTAATCGAAAATCTACCAAAGAAAACGTCTAACTTTTACTATTAAAATTAGATGATTAGCTCAATTGAATCACATTCTAACACCGAACTCGCCTAATTTCTCCGATAAACACGTCTAATGTCTACTATTAGCTAAACTAAATTGAAATTCTAACACTGAACACGCCTAATGTATACGATTAGCTCAACTAAATCGAAATTCTAACAATGGACACCTCTAATGTATACGATTAGCTCAATTAAATCCAAATTCTAACAAACACATCTAATATATACAATTAGCTCAATTAAAACCATATTCTAGCAACATACACATCTTATGTCTACGATTAGCTCAATTAAATCACATTCTAACAACAAACACACCTAATTTTTACGATTTTCAAAAATCAAAGTAAATGTCAGTTTAATCCAACAATGACAATCTCACATACTGTGATCTATACATATACACACAAACATATATACATAAACCTACTACTTATGAGTTAATAATTTCAGTTCAATCAATAAATGAGAAACTCTCAAACACTGAGTCTGTGATCTATATAATACATACACATATACATATATAAGCATATAAGTTGGTAAATTAAAGTGAGATGCAAGAGAACAAGTTACCATCATAGTAGACATTGTGACTGGCGATGTTTACACACACACACACACACACAGAGAGAGAGAGAGAGAGAGAGAGGGTATGGTATGTATGTATAATTAGGGTTTTAACTAGTTTCTTACCCTTCTTTCATATCATTGATTTTTATGGAAAATATATTGAAATTATAATGTTTAAATGAGAAGTTACTGTTTGTTATAAATTTTGTGTTTTTTAGGAAATTAATAAAATAGTTTTTTCTTTTTGAAATATATTCATTTGTAATTATGCTATCAATAAATTTTGTGTTTTTTAGGAAATTAATAAAATATCAATAAAAATATGACAATATCATTAAAATTGAAATTAGATTTTAATATTTATTTTTAAAAGAAAAAAAGAGTTGGTGGTTATATTAAGTTGATCTTGATTGTAAATTTTTTATATTTTAGTTGTATTTAATTATAAAAATATATCTTTAAAACAATAAAAGTTATGTACTTTTTATAAATATTAAAATATATATTTAAAAAACTTTATTCTTTTATTAATTCATAGTTTTATCAGAAGATCTTATAAATTAATAAGAAATTTTATTTAAATACAATCTTAAGCAACTCTCAAATTTAAGAAATAATGTGCTAAAAATTTAAACAAAGATTATGGTTATTGATTATAAATAAATAAAATTTTAAATTAATAGAAAAGACAATAGTTAGCAACAAATATTATGTTGGTTTTTAATATAATTTCTATTTTCGTACCAGCTCACTTTTGTGTAAAATGCGAATTCACGTAATAACATTAATTTTATACATCTTTGTGCCAGAAAAAGTGAGCAAATTAATAAGAAAAATATTATTTTCTGAGCAATTTTTTAATTTTCAGGACAGTTTATATTAGGATTTTATAGGGTTAAATATTAAAATGGTTACTGAACTGAAGACCATGTATCAATTGACTCACCCAAATTATTGGGGTCTCATTTACACCACTCTAGTAACAAGTAATGATATAGTCGTTTCTCTGGGCCTTTGACTTGACGGGAGAACCAACGTGGCATAGTTGACTAGGATAGCGTGGAAGCTAACGGCCTTTTATGTGATCTGGACAATTTCAACGGATATATAATTTATATCTTTGTCTGTGTATATATATATATATATGAGTTAGGGTTCATATATAAAAATCGATTGACTCATAAATCTAGTTAGTATTACTTCTATTGGACCAAATCAAGCCTACTGTATTGAATGTACTTGTTTTATTATAGCACATGTAAAACTCTTGTATTAGGTTGATGACTTAGTGCTTCTAATGTTTACTTGCATATAGAAGCATGTTTCTATTACAAATTCAAATGTATAATTGTAAGTCAAGAATAAAGATTGATAGAAGATTCAATTCCGGATCATGCATCAAGCCTGAGAAGACTTCACCAAAATAAGAATTGCAGGATGGAAAATCTTCTAAGTCAAGTGCTTGATCGAGAAGTCACCCTAGTAGAGAAGTCACACGTGAAACTGGTAGAAAAGTCAAGGAATTGAAGCCAATCGAGTAGTGTGCAAATGATATACATTCGAGAAGTCCAGAATAGCAAATCGAGAAGTTAGCTAAGGAAGCAATCGAGAAGTTGAGGAAATGGGTCAATCGAGAAGTCTGTAAAATCAAGTCATTCGAGAAGTCTAGCCTGACCGAGAAGTCATCAAAAGAAGTATGCAATCGTGAAGTCTAGACATTCGAGAAGTGATCAGTTAAAAGTTAATCGAGAAGTCTTAGAAGTACTCGATCGAGAAGTCTATCTCATGACTTCTCGAAGCAACATCAGTTTAGTATTCGAATGTTTCAAGAAGCTAGTTTCAAGAAATTTTTTAGAAGAACAAGACAAGTAATTTAAAGTATTGTCATGATCAGGTCAGTCAAACCTGTGAAGATAATGGAAAGTCTATAATGAAGTTTGAAAAGAAAACAAGACAAAGACAAAAGGAAGAAAGTAGAATGGAGCATATTGTCAAGTCATAGAACTTAGCTAGAAATAGATTATGTACAATGTAAAGTAGTTTTGTCTATTTCTAGTTATAGAAAAACAGACTGTGAAAGCATATGCACCCAAGACATGTTGTCTATTTAGTAAGTGTGCACAGCTTCACAAGTGTGTGTGTGTTGAATAATTTTCCATACCTTGTTTTCTTTCAAGAACAAGAAACTGAGATTCAAATCAAGAATCTCATATTTGTAACATTTCATTCTAATACAATTAGTTTGAAAGTTCATATATGTTTTTGTTTACTCTATTTCGCATGTTTATGATAAACACCATATAGATTAACCAACCTACAAACAAGCTAGCATCTTAGTTCATTAAACAAATCAAATAGAAGTTTAAAGAAGTTGAAAAAAAGAAATCAGTTATACATTCACCCTCTTTGTATAGTTTATGTAGTTTTCATTTCTAACAGGTGGTATCAGAGCACGGGCTGTTGACATACAAATAATACAAAGATCAAAATGAGTTCCCAGAAACTTAACAACATCAAGATTCCTCCATTTGACAGAGAATACTACATATTATGGAAAAAGAAAATGTCGACATTCATCAAGACTGCATACTACATGTATCCTGAGATCTTGAAGAAGGGACCATTCATGCCCACACTAGTTCCTGAAACAACTAGTGGCTCAAAGGTAATATCAGCTATATGGGTACCAAAAGATCCATCCCAGTACACTAACACTGAAAGAGAGAAATTTGTTATTGACAACAGTTTAATACTCATACTGACTGATTCTTTAGATATGGTCATGTATAGAAATGTTATCAACTGCACCACTGCCAAGTAAATTTGGGAAACCATAGAGCTACTGTGTGAAGGTACAGTAGAAGTGAGAGAAAACCAAAGACAATTGTTGGTCTCACAATATGAAGCTTTTATGTCAAAACCAAATAAAGGCATAACTGAGGTTTTTTAAAGGTTCAATAGACTAATAAATGAACTACAACTACATGGAAAAGTCTATGAGACAAAAGAAAAGAACTTGAAGTTTTTATTGACTCTTCCTGAGCACTTAGAACATAAAATTGCTGATATAGGAGAAGGAAGAGATCTAACAAAACTTCTATTGGAAACTCTGTATGTGTTATTAAAGACCTATGAACTAGAACTCTTTTAGAAGAAATCCATTAAAGCAAGCAAAGGCAAAATGGCAAATGTCTCTAGTGCATTGATTGTTAAAGAACCTGTGAAGATGGAAAAGATGATTAGTACAAGCCAAAGAATGAAAATTGAAGAGATTGTTGAAAAAGGCAAAGAAGATAAGGAATATGTCAAGAGTGAATCTGATGAAGATGAGTTTTACACTATTGAAGAGCTTGAAAGCATGGATAACAAATCTATGGCTTTCATGGCTAAAAAGTTTGGAAACTTGAGGTTCAAGAAAAACAAAAGCTTTAAGCAAAAACCAAACTTTAGCTCTTCAAGCAAAGGCAAAGCTCCTAAGAGTAATTTTAAAAGAGGTTATAAGACTGAATTTGTTGAAAGGTAAAAAATAAGGTGTTATAAATGTGATGAACTGGGACACTTTACCACTGAGTGTAGAAAGCCAAAGGCAGCCAAGAAGAACAAAGACTATTTGGAGTTGGAAGCCAAGTATGAAGCCATGTTGAAAAAGCAAACTGGTAGAGCTTATATTGCTGAAGGAAAGTGTTGGGATGACATTGATAAGGATAGAGAAGAAGAGTATGGAAACATAGCACTCATGGCCAAATCAGATGAAGGAGCATCAACCTCAATAAGTCAGGTACCAATCTTAACCTCTATTGACATATCAAACTCTCAATATAAGAAAACTGTTGAAGAATTGAGCACTGATATATTTAACATACATACCAGCATGACTGCAGCTTATGAAGAAATTAACAGATTGCTTAATGCTAATGATGAATTGCCCATTAAAAATGAACTTTTAGAATTATCCATAGTTGACATGGAATCAATGAAACAGCAGAATGAGTACTTGAAGAATAAGGTCACATGTTTAGAACATATTGAAAAATGTCTAAGGGACCAAATTTCTGAAAGTGAATTATAAATCAGATCTTATTAAAACTCATCTATAATGCTTCAAGACTTCCATGAAAAACATCAAGAAAATTCTAAGGTTGGAGTTGGGTTTGACTATAACACTTTCAAAAAGAAAAAGTCTATATCAATAAAAGGCAAGAAAACTGAAGTCCTTGGTAATCCTCACATTTTGAAATATGTTAAGACTCCAATTTTTAAGAAAGCAACTGCTGAGTTTGATGAAGTCAGTATGGTCATCAAATAATTGAATGTTGAGGATGAGCTAAAGGCTAATAATGATGTGGCTTATGTTGAAGTAGAAGAGAAAACAGTCAAGGCCAAGTCCACCTCTACTAAGCTTGAAAGAAGGAAATATATCAACAAAAGGCAAGAAAACTGAAGTCCTTGGTAATCCTCACATTTTGAAAAATGTTAAGAGTCCAATTTTTAAGAAAAGAACTGCTGAGTTTGATGAAGTCAGTATGGTCATCAAATAATTGAATATTGAGGATGAGCTAAAGGCTAATAATGATGTGGCTTATGTTGAAGTAGAAGAGAAAACAATCAAAGCCAAGTCCACCTCTGCTAAGCTTGAAAGAAAAGAAAATGTCCAAAAAAATGATATCATGCATGCTAAGAAGAAAAATGCAAATAGGAATAGAAAAATAGGCATTAATAAACACAACAATTATGCACCTGTTCACAATGCCCCTAGAAAGAATTGTAAAAATTGTGGTTCAACAAGTCACATTACTCATGTATGCAAGAAACCTATTGTTGATAATGTTGAATTTGCTTATGATTATGTTAAACCTTTAATGCAGGATAATCATAAATTCTGTGACAAATTTGATTGTATGCCATGCAACCTGAATGTTATGAATATTTTCTTTAGATTAAGGAAACAGTTTTTTGAAGGATGCATCAGTCAAAATGTAAACAACAAAACTGCAAGACCTAAATCTGATAGTCCAATTAAAGGAAGAAAAAATTCTCTGTCACCTAGAAATGCATCTAGTTCAGGTAGCACTAACCAAACTAGAACTGAAAATCAGAAAAAGGAAACTGTGCATGACAAAATGACTATGAATGTTAAGAAGGAAAATATCAATTATGCAACTAAGTAAAAAGGACCTAACCTAGTTTGGGTACCAAAGAAAACTTGATATTGTTTTGATTGCAGGGCACATGTAAGAAGAAGAAGGTTATGTAGATATTGGACAGTGGATGCTCAAGGCACATGACTGGTGACAAAGCCCTATTGTCATAATTCAAGGAAAAGGTTGGCCCAATAGTAACTTTTGGAGACAACAATATTGGTTTCACTATGGGGTATGACAAATTGATTCATGGAAATGTTGTCATTGAAGATGTAACTTTGGTAAATGGTTTGAAGCATAATTTATTGAGCATTACTCAATTCTACAACAAAGACTTGAAGGTGGAGTTTGATAAAGAAATGTGCATCATATCACACAGAAAGACCAAAGAAATTGTTCTACATGAAGTAAGGAAGGAAAGCCTGTTTGTAGTTGATTTGAACTTTGCAAGCAAGGATAAAATCTACTGTTTCTACACCAAAGCCTCATAAAGAGAGAGTTGACTATGGCACAAGAGACTGTCTCATTTGAACTTCAAAAATTTCAACTCTCTAGTCAAAAGAGAGTTAGTAAAAGACCTGCCTTCACTTGAATTCTGCATACAAGGATTGTGTGATTCATGTCAAAAAGGAAAGATGAAAAGATCAAGTCACAGAAGCAAGGAATTCACCTCAATCATAAAGCCTTTACAATTAATTCACATGGATCTTTTTGGACTAGTAAATGTTATGTCAATGTCCAAAAAGAAATATGCACTTATCATGGTGGATGATTTTTCTAAATATACATGGGTGGAATTCCTGTACTCAAAAGATGAAGCTCTTGAGCTAATTATTAAAAACCTAAGAAGATTGGATAAAGGCCCAACACCTATTGTGGCCATAAGGAGTGATAATGAGATAGAATTCAAAAATGCTACATTAAGTGAATTCTGTAAAGAAAATGGAATTACTCACCAATTCTTAACTCCAAGAACTCCACAACAAAATGGAGTTGTTGAGAGGAAAAAGAGGACTTTAATTGAAGCTGTAAGGACTATGTTAGCAGAAGCTAGTCTACCAACAAGTTTTTGGGCTGAAATTGTCATGACTGCATGTTACACTCAAAATAAGATATTCATCACAAAATCTATTGGAAAGACTTCTTATCATATCATGACAAATAGAAGACCACCTGTCAAGCATATGCATGTGTTTGGAGCAAAATTCTTTATTCTCAAAGATGATGCTGACCATCTAGGAAAATTTGAAGCAAGGCATATAAAGGAATCTTTGTAGGATACTCCTTGGATAAAATTGTCTACAGAGTATATGTGTTTGATCAACAAAAGGTGATGGAAAGCACAAATGTGACTAGTGATGATTTCAAGTTTCCTGCCATGACTTTTGAAGGAGAAAACTGTGACACTTTGAGGTTTGAAAATGAAATGGAATGGAAACATCTGAAAATGAAAAAGATGACAATGCACATAAAGGCTCACATGTGGAAATTTCACATGATACAAATGAAGGGAGAAATATCAAGGATTTCAGTCATATACAAGTTGAGAATTCTCCACACAACTCTAGCATTCATTCAAGGCGAGCTTCTCAAGGATCAACAACAAATGCAAACAAATTAATTTAGGAAGAAACAAGTTCTAATGCAAGAGGTGTGGCTCATGAAACAAAATGGAATAGAGCTCAAACTGTAGACCAAATTATTGATAATCCTGATGAAGGACTGAGAACAAGAAGGGAAACCATAAATGAATGTTTGTATGCCTGCTTTCTGTCTCAAAATAAACCTAAAAAGGTTGATGAAACGTTGTTGGATCCAGGCTGGATTTTTGTCATGCAGGAAGAGCTAAATCAATTTGAGAGAAACAATGTTTGGGAATTAGTGTCACTTCCTAAAGATAGATCAATCATTGGCACTAAATGGGTTTACAGAAACAAAATGGATGAACATGGAATTGTTATAAGAAACAAGGCAAGGTTGGTTGCAAAAGGATATTCACAAGAAGAAGGCATTGACTATGATGAGACTTTTGCTCTTGTTGTAAAGACTAGAGGCAATAAGGATCTTTTTAGCCTTTACTGCCTACTCAAATTTTAAGGTTTATCGAATGCATGTCAAGAGTGCATTTCTAAATGGTGAATTAGAAGAAGAAGTTTATGTGCAGCAACCACCTGGCTTTGAATACTCAAAATTTCCTGATTTTGTTTATAGACTCCTCAAAGCATTGTATGGAATCAAATAAGCACCTAGAGCATGGTATGACAGTTTGTCAAAGTTTTTATTGGAAAATCAGTTCACTAGAGGAACAATTGATAAAACTCTCTTTTACAAGAAACATGGTGATGACATCATTCTAGTTCAAATTTATGTGGATGGTATCATTTTTGGCTCTACAAATGAAAAGTTGTGTCAAAGGTTTTCAAAGCTTATGCAAAGTGAATATGAAATGAGTATGATGGGAGAGCTCAATTATTTCCTAGGCCTTCAAATAAGTCAAAGGACAGATGGTATCTTCATAAGTCAAACCAAGTACATAAATGACTTATTAAAGAGATTTGATATGCAAGATTGCTCACCTGCAAAAATACCAATGTCTACAGCTATCAAGCTTTATGAAGATAAGAAATGAAAGAGTGTAGATATGAAGACCTATAGAGGAATGATTGGATCTCTTCTCTATTTAACAGCTAGTAGGTCAGACATCATGTTCTCTGCATGTTTGTGTGCAAGGTTTCAGGCCAATCCAAAAGATTCTCATCTCATTATTGTCAAAAGAATTCTGAGATATTTAAAGGGAACAACACAGATGGAATTGTGGTACCCAAAGGAAACATGATTTAACCTAGTTGATATTCTGATGCTGATTTTGTTGGATGCAGAGTTGATAGAAAGAGCACCTCTGGAAGCTGTCAATTTCTTGGATAGAGATTGGTTTCATGGTATAACAAAAATCAACAATCAGTTTCAACTTCTACAGCTGATGCTGAATACATAGCTGCTGGGAGTTGTTATGCTCAAGTGCTTTGGATAAGAAATCAGTTAAGGGACTATGGACTAGTTTTGAAAGAATTCATATCATGTGTGACAACACTAGTACCATATCCATTATTGCAAATCTAGTGAATCATTCAAAGACAAAACACATTCATGTAAGGTACCATTTCATAAGGGAACATGCAGAAAATGGAGTAATCGAACTATTTTATGTTCCTACACAAAAATAGTTGGCAGATATATTTATTAAATCACTTGATGAAGCCACATTCAGCAGGTTAGTTAGTGAGATTGGAATGCTAAATTATTCTGTCTAAGTGGCCAAATAAATATATCTAACTAACTGTTACAACAATTACTTCACCAACAATCGTCTATGAACTGGTGGAAGAGTTTTGGAAGTCTGCAGAAGTCTCTAAGGATGAAAAGGTAATTTCGTACACTTATAGAGGTAAGGAATACACTATTACTAGCACTATTGTTTCTACTTGCTTAGAAATTCATGTTGATAATTGTGATGCCATGCCTAGAGATGAGGACATTATAAACATGTTAGCTTCTGTTAATTATGCTGAAAATGATTATAATCTAGGTGAGGTAATTAGAAAGAACTTAAGAAAAGAATGGAGTTATTTCTTTGATGCCATTATCAAGGTATTTTCTGGAAAAATAAGCAATTTTGATACTATTGCTACTAGTATGCAACAAATTGCTTATAGTATCCTATTTGATGAGTATTTTGATCTTGGCACATTGCTCCTAAATGAGTTAATTGCTAAGTTAGGTAATATAGAGTCTAGGAAAAACAACATATATTTTTCTAGATTCATTATGTTGTTGATTAACCACTCTGTTGGAGAACTTGAGATCACATATGCCATGGAGACAATGGAGCCATGGACTCAGAACAAAAGGGTCTTCAAGGACTTGGTGAGAATCAACTTACACCCTAAGTTGTGCCTCACCTATCCCCTTTTTGTAAAGGTATTTCTCAAATCTCACAACTTTTCTTTCCTTGAGGTAGAAATACCTATTTCTTTACCTTCTGCAATAATGTAGGGAGTTGGAAATGCCCCATCCCCCATACTCAAGTTACAAAACCCTCCAAATCTAAATCTAAGAAAATAACCTCAACAGTTTCTCAACAAACTGTTGTTAAAAAATCTAGAAAAAGAAAAATAACTGAGGGGAGTGTGAAGGTGGTGGTTGAGGGTGAGGGAACTGGCCAACATCAAGAAAGCCAGAAGAATAAGGTTGGAAAGGGTGAAAATGTCCAGCCAGCCTCCAGTCCAATCTCTCAAAAGATTGAGACTGTGATCAAGTAATTGAACACATCTCTAGCTGCACCTTCTCAATAAGGTGTAGTTATTGAAAAGAGGTCTCAACCAGGACCATCTGTTGGGAAAAAGGGACACAAAGTAATTCAAGCCTTCAAAAGGAGAAATAAGGGGAATATAGATGCACAAGGGGCACACATAATTACAAAGCCAAATGAGAATTTGGTGGAGCCTTCAGCTTCTTCTTTTGATGTGTCTCAGATAAATGCTGAGACACAGCCCTACTCTTTATCTATTCCTTCTCCTTAATCTCCTTCTAAATATCTTTCTTCAGAAACTTTGATGATAGATAACATCAATGTTTCAAATTCACCTTCTTTATAATTCAGGGTGGAGCCAACACTCTCGCCTGACTCACCACATAAGGTTAACACCTTTGTTAAGCATGATAAACTTGAAAATTCCTCTAAGTAAATGGATATTTTTCAATCAACTAATAATTTCCAACATCCATTGACTTGTACTCATCCATCGTTGAATATCTTTACATCCATCGACGATCTCATTTCAACTAATATTCATCAATCGATGAATATTTCTTACCCATCGATTACTACTTTTATTCCTAATGATGACACTGCCGTTGAAATTGGACAAACTCTTTTAGGATTGACTGGAATGGGTGAGGTGAGTGAGAGGCAGAATTTGCACATCCTAGTAAAATGAGAGTGTGTGAATGAGAGGCCATCATCTTCTTCTGAGGTGGCAAAAGGAGAGGGTGTGAGGATTGAAAGTTCCACCTTAGTAGGTGATGCAATACGTGAGCCTTGTGATGAAGAGGTGAGAATCCAGGATGAGATCCTGATGCAAGAAAAGAGAAAAGAGAGTGAGAGAGAAAAGAATAGAGAGAAATCAATTTCACAAATCCATGAAGCTTCAACTTCTAAAACTGAGAAATTTGCAGTAAAACTCACCCAGGAGTTGGGGTTGGAGTTAGGGGGAGTTGGAGAAAATGGAGTTCCTACGGGAGTTGCAGATGTCCACATGGTGGAGGAAGATACAATTGATGTTAATTTGGATGTTGTCACATTTCAACATGAAGATCCTCATTATCGAAAATTGGTAGCAACCACTAACCAAGAAGCTAAGAAGATTTTGGGGTTGGTTCAGATTGAGGAAGAATTCAGGAGTGGGAAGGATAGTCTATCATGGATGCCTGATGATGTTTCTCACATGAAATCCTGAAGACTTTGAGTCTGATGGGGATGATGACACATTGGAGCCCCTCATGAAAGATGATGCAACGACTTTGACTGATACTGAAAATGAACTTGTGACTCAATACAAAAGATCAATGGCTGAAGTCAATGTGGAGGACCCTGTTCAAAGAAGAATCTTAAATTTCTACAGGGATAATCTTCGAATTCAGAAGCTTTATGTCACATGAACTAAAAATAAGTTGAAGGAGGTTAGGAATGAAATTGACAATGCCAGAACACACTTTGATTCTATTGTGGATTCCAGGCTTAGTTTCACTCTCATGGGCAGAATCAAACAAAGGCTTAACACTGAGTCCACAGCCAAGGACAAGGTTGTGGAATTGAAAAAGAGGGTTAGTGTCATGGAGGTCAACATGAATCAAATTTTAGCCAATCAATTCACCCAAGTCAAGCTTCTAAGCAAATTATTAGAAACACCTTCCTCTTCTCAACCTTTGAATATTGTTAGTGATAACAAAAAGGGGGAGAAAGAAAATGCTGATGACTTAAGGAGGGAAGTGGAGAACCAAATCAAAGCCTATAAAGATGTGATATCGAAGAAGGATCCATTGGCTAAGAAAAGAGAATTGGTAAGAAAATTGCTCAGAAATTTGAAGCACTTGAAAGGAAGAACATGGCCATCAATGCAGAAAAGCCAATGGAGATCATAACAACTACTTCATTGCCAACAAGGTCAATTTCTGAAACTATAGTTGTTGAATCTCTTGAGGTTAGAGTTATAAGGATGAATGAAGTAAGCTCTCAGCCTGAAGGTAAGAAGGGGAATGGAATAATGATTGAAGATGAAAAGAAAAAGAAGACTATCTCAGGTGTAGGTGAGAAGTTATTGCACAATGTAATAACTGTTGGAGTTAAAGACAGAGAGAGGCAGGAAAGGAATTCGCCTTGATTCTTCAAAAGCAATTCGATGAAGAAAATAAAAAGATTTTTAAAACAAGAAGGAAAAATGCTGAGAAGAAATCAAGGATAAAACAAAGAGAAAACAGATCCTCAAAGCCTGTAGGAGTAAAGGGGAAGTTGAACATTGATAAAGGTGGAGTGGCTGAGGAGAAACAGCCAAAGGAGATAAAGATTCAAAGGACTGACAATGATCAACCAAAAGAAGTAGAATTGTTCCAGTCAAAGGCAAGCAATTACATCCCAATTAAATCACAAGGATTAATTGCTACAAGAGGCCAAAGGAAGAGGGGTGTGGATCTGCTTCACCTTGAATATGAAGATGGTTCACATCTCACCTTTACTTTTCAAGGGTGATAAAACAAGACTATGCAACTCTGAGGAAAATTTATACTCTTCTCAATAAAAATTACTATTTGACTCAAAGACTAGCCAATGATATCTTACAGAGAATGACCACCATGAGAGAGGCTCCAATTCAGGAAGAAAAGGAGGAAGTAATAAAAATCTGGAATCCTGAAGGAAGAAAAATTCTTCATGAGCCTTACTACATGATGCTCTACATAGATAGGGATGGCAAAGAAAAATGCATTGATATTTGCAAGAAAATTAGGAAATTGCCAAACCTGGAGCTGAATTACTTGGCAAGTCAATTGGACTATAGTATTGAAGATGAGAAGATACTTAAGGGGTCATTGTACAGGCAAATCGAGGAGAATGGAAATGGTTAAGTCTAGCAGGAGGAAGAGAAGAAACTAGACAAGTCAATACCATCAAAATTCTTCTCAGAAATCACATGTTACTGGGACTTCTAGTCTCATTTTTTTTAATCTGTCAATTTATTATTCTCAATGTATTGATAAATGTTTAAGGTTTTTTTTATTATCATCAGCCTAGATTTATGATTATTATTCATATTCATAAATAGGGAGAAATTGTTAGGAATCATATTGTATGATGATAACAAATTACCTAAAATTGTAATTTTGATCTTAATTTTATAACTGATCAATGGATATGTGATCTATAAGTATCCATTGACTAGGGAACCATTTATCAGTTGAAGTTATTGTTAATCAACTGATGAAATGGATTGTAACAGTGATTTAGAATTTCTTATGTTATCAATTGATTGTAATATATCGATGGATGTGACCATCTAATCAACTGATGTTTATGGCTTCGATTTATAGCTCATCAATGGATGTGAAGAATGGTTGACCAAGTGTAAATATTCTAAGTCAGAATTCTCTCAAATGAAATGATCAACGGATAAAAGAGTCAATGGATATGGATGATTAATCGATTGATAAAAGGTCAATAAAAGTCAAATCAATGGATTTCCATCAACGAATAAAAGCATCAAGGCAATCAACGGATAAAAGACAATCAATGGATGCTCAAATATCCATTGATACATCAATTGATCAATGGATAACTTATCTATCTATAGATAAGCAAAGAAGGATCAACTGATAAGCTTCACAGCATTTATCAGTTGATCAGAGTTTCCCAAAATAGTTAAAGGCAGATGAAAGGAATCTTTATAGGAGTCTAAATCAATGGAAGACAGTTTTGTCAAGACTGTGGAAATTTTCAAGGGAACATAATTTATAAGGAGAAGAACAAGACAAAGACTTGTCCAAAATAAGGAAAAGGCCTATGAAGACTGTGAAAGTAGCTACATTCTATTTTAATGTAAACATTGTAAAATGTATTTTATGCATTTTATCAGTCGATAGAAAACAGAAGTAGAAATGAGTTGTTATATATGGTTTAACAGTTCATTGTAGAAAAAATAAGAAAGTTGAACAAGAATAATAAAATAGAGTGATAGAGACTAATTTTTACTGTTTTTCTTAGTTCTATTCATATGTTGTAAGCAGCTTGGTTTTAAGACCAAGGTTAATTAAAAGCAAAAATATTTACTAATGAAAAAACCAAACCACTAGTAATTTTAACAGATTTATTTTCAAGTTTCTTTTTAACTCTTCTAGTTTCTTCTTTTTGTTTAATCTTTTCAAACATTATTATTGATCAAACTTAAATCCGCAAGAATTTGAAATAATTCTTAAGTTTGTATTCAATTCCCTTTTTATAAACTTCTAGTACTTAAGGGAAATAACACTTTGGACCTCCATTAATCTTTCATTAATGAACTGTTAAAGCTTTTTAAGATATTTATTCTTTATCTCCGAATTAAATCTTTTGTTTTCGCATGGATCCTAGATAGGGTTTTGATTTATATTACGTTTTGTATTTATTTTTCACGTTTTTCTACTGCGTTTGTGCCTCGAAACCCCTCAATTAGTATTTTTATATATCTGTTAAGTTAGACACCGACTTTAATACGAGGGTAGAGATATGTCGATTAGTTGTGAAGAGTAAAGGCATGAAGTAAAAAATGTAAGATAATTAAATGAGTTTAGACTATAAAGGCTATTGGGGTATATGATTACCTTTTGTATTTATAAAATTTATAACTTAAATACTTTAATTGAACAAATTTAAGACTTAGTTTTTCAATAAGTAGAAAGTATGATTCATATAAATAATAATTTTTATTTCTGATTAATCAATGATTGGATGTTCTATCACATTATATTGGTAGTTAACTAACATGTTTGAAAAATGAGATTAATTGAAGAACTTGAATAAAAGTAAATATACAGAATTTTGTTTATTTTTTAAGTAATAAAAATCTCAAACCCATAACAACAAGATTAAAAAAACTGTGCAAGAGTTTATAATGGTAAAATCGGAGAAAATGTATTTTAAAGGAACAAACATTTAGGAAAAAATAGATAGTAAATTTGCATGCCAAAAAATTTCAAGGTATTATAATGATAGTAATAAGTTTTGAGCAACATAACACTTGTGAAAAAATTCAGTATTATAGAAACAAGTTTTAATTGACAATAATCTTGATCAAGGTCAAAGTCACAATATATTTTGAGTCATGACAACAACTTTAGCAGACACGATAATAATATCTTTTAAATTGATCGTGTTTAGTATTATTGTTACTACTTTTGGTTGAAAGGCATGTAAAAAATTATTTGGTAAAATTTAAAAGTAACTTTCTTAAAAGTATTTTTAGCCTAAAAAATATTGTTAGAACTTCATTTAAAATTGATAGACAGAAATTTTTGTGGCTATTGAAGGCTTACAACTACATAATTATATGATATGTGAATATTAAGTCTAATCATGAAAATTTGGAGCGATCTTAGGTCCAAAGAGTAATGCAGAATGTAGTTGAATGCAATACTATAATTTCTTTTTCAAATTACAAAGTTTGTGCTAACAATAACATACACAAAAAAATCATAGTACAATTAAAAGCAAACAACAAATAGTATTTTCAAAATGAATATATTATTAATTTTATAATGCTCCAAATGACTGGAAAATTATTATAGTTTTTTGTTCAATGGTAAAGTGAATTTGTTGGCATTACAAAGTGTTTGAAAGAGAATTGTACAAGAATTGAATTTTTGAAGCTTAATTGTAAAGTTCTACAAGAAATTTATTACATGGATACACATTTCTCACTCATATTTGTACTTTACAATATTTTCTAAAATGTAACTAGATAAGAAACATTTTTTTAAATCAATTTTAGATACATTATATTTATAGATAAAGTTATTTTTTGGTTCAAATGGACGGTAATTTTCCCTTCTCGATGTCATCATCTATTTTGCATGCTCTTTCAAGTTGTAGTCAAGGTTTTAATATGATTAAAATATAATCAAAGTAATTTTTTGACTTTCATTTTCAATCATACTTGAAACGCATGTTTGTTTTGACAGAAATAACTTAATATTAATGAATTGTAATGAAGTACAATGACCTAAAAAAGGAGTTTATTTCATTCACTAAGTTTATCATCTAACCAAAAGGCATGCATGTTACCTCCGGACATTTAGATAATAACACCTTAATGTCTGAAAAAACACCGACAGGAGAAAGGCCTCGTTAATACCCCACATGAGCAAAACCCTATGGGGAAAAACTCAAGGGGAAAAAAGAGTGCCCTACTAAATACAAGAAAAAATCTAATTATAACAAGCCTATTAAACAAAAAACTGGAACTTCTTATTGATATTGTGAGTCCTCATTACCACTAGTACTTTGCCACCCATGCCTTTTGAAAATCAACAACTTAAAACACGCTTGTTGCTTTGCCTTCATACTTGCCCATATGACATATGAAATCGGCCACCTTCCTACTTTATTTCAAAAGGAAGTTTCGTCTATATACATCTAAAACCACCAAAATAAAACATATCAAAAGCTAATTAGTCGATTAGACGATAAAATAAAATAAGACTAAATATATATAGCATATTGTAATTCAAATAAAATGAATTCATGTTTATTTAACTAAAACAATTTGTTATTATTTTATCTTCATTATCTGTGACTGAGTGTTCCCCTATTAAGTTTGTTGTCAAGAAAATGAGGTGTAAAATTCTCCATTAACTTTATTGTCACGTAGTTTATAATAAAACTGTTTGTCACAGTTGTGTCAAACATGTTGTGACAGTCTCCTCAAACATGTTATTTTCAAACATATTATCTTCTTCAATCTTTTAGCGCCAAGTTGTTGTCTGCTATAAAAACATATGTTAATTGATCATACTATTACTTAGACTTTTTTTCATGTGTTGATCATAGGCAATATCTTTCGAAGATATTGTCCAGAACCTTGGTAGTCTTTTATATGAACATATTGATCAATTTTTTACAAACTCCATTTATTCTTATTTTTCTTGATCGATGAGTAAACGATTTAAACAAATCAATATTTGAACATAAAAATAATTTTCATAGACTCACTCGAACAACTAGCCAGAAATATCACTCATATGGTTAAATCACATCTAGATGATTCATATTTCACATATGATTCATAATATATCCAGTGTCCATCTTTATCATTATCCAATTAAAAATAGCTTTGGATAGAACCAAAATATATTAATCCTCGTGTAGAAATATAATGAGTTCAGTTTCGAGGATCATTATACCATTATAGTTATGAGATTACTTATAATAATATTTATAATTTAACATGTAGAATCTCATAGTGGGTATGTCCATTACATTATAGTCTTACATGTACCTATTCATTGACTTTAGTATCCCTATACTTATGACCAATGAACATGAACATCTATCAATCAACATACTAGCCAGTCTCAATATTTTATAGTTTCTATATTTCAATTTGTATTCAGAAAAAAATTCGTCCTCAAGAGATTTTAATTAAGGTATTGTATTATAATTAAATATTTAAAACGAGGAGTGATACGTAAACAAGAAAAAATAAATAATCAAAATACTAATATATTTTGAATTAAGATCGACGCTGCGTGCTAAATATTTAAAAGAAAGTCTATAAAAATTGATAATCCCTAGCTTGATTATAACCAATGATCTTAATAGTTTACGAGTAATAAAGAATTAGTTTTCAAAATAAATTAGAAATCCTTAGCAGCTAGGCTAATGATATGAAACATTGTATAGATATATATTGTATGCCCACATAATGCATACAAATAAATATATGATGACAACATATACAAAACCTATTGTTAGTTCTTTATTTACTATCATGGTCTTAGCCATCTTCACAACTATTAGTATTCTTCCTAATTTTATACTCATTTGATTATTGTGTAATCTCTTCTTCTGTTTAAATTTTTCTACTTGTGTGGAACTTGAGCCTAAGTCAACTGTTTCTACAAAGTCCAACAAGTCTGATGAGGCGCAAAATAAATTTGATAAGTAGCTTGATATTTTCTTGTGAAGGTCTGTTTGACAAATTGTACTTATCTCTTTTATTTTTATTGCTACATATCATATATTCTTATAGGTTTTTTATATGACTTTCTTGTCTGCGATTTTAGAACAAAATTTAAATTTTAAAAATATATGTTTTTAACTCTGGTTACATGTATGAGTGCAGATTAAATTTAGGAAAACACTGAAGAGGTTGAATGTATTTATATATTATGAGAATTTGCACTTTATTATGGATGAACTGAGAGACATGATTACTTATATCTTTGGTTTACCAAAGTACACAGAACTTGAGATATTGTTGTATATTGATGAAGATGGGAAATTGATTAATAATAATACTTGAATATGGATATTTACGAATATATGAAACATTTGCATTATATTATCTCTTGTTTAAGCCACATTCTTGAAATTATATAATTTGTATAAAAATATCAAAGACATTTATTACGCTAACATTTATATTGTTGTAAATAAAGACAAAATATATTATATTAAATAATCAAATAAAACATAGCGTCATAAATAATATTTCTAAAAAGTATAATATATTTCCTCTAGGGCTCCTACACTAACATGATGATGTAATTATATAAATTAATATGGATGTATTTGTTTACATATAATCTGAGTTATCCTGAAAATTTAAATGTGTAATTGAATTAGATCGTTAAGTAAAATTTCTGAAATTCAGACTCAAACTTTTATAGAAAAATCTTATTATTTACAATTTAAAAATAATCAAGTTGAGTTTTTTATATATATTGAACTCGAGTTTGATTGTGCTTCATATCGAGTAATTTAATTCGTTCATAAATATATTTACTAAAAATTGTTATATTATATGATTCTTTTTAAATGAAAATTTATACGAACTGAACGGCTGCATTTAAAGACCTATATGTAACATAGGAAAAATAATTCAAAACAAGAATAAGACATGTAAATAATGTGAAATAAACATAGGAATCTTGAAGATATGAAGACATGACAAAGACAATTGATCAAGAGGGCATCTACATTCTTGAAGAATTAGCTCACTAAAAGAATCTCATTAATATATTCATTGATTAGTGAAGAATAAAGATTGAAGTATTCAAGAATGTAGAAGTAATGAAGAATTTGTCTAAGTACCAAAAGATTCTATTGTACTCACAATGATTGTCTAAAATTATTGTTGAAGCAAGGAAGACTGGTTAAAGTGGTAGTGGTTGAACATTGAGGAGGGAAGATCTAACCCTTTGTTAGGAATAAGGAGTCTCATCAGTTTACAGAGGGGGTGAATGTATACTTCAAGACTTTTACTCTTCTTATGATAAAACTGTGATGAACTTTTAGATTGTTTGTTTTAAGGGTTTATTGAAATAAGCTTGGTATTTTTCAAGAACATAAAGCAATAAGTAATAAAACACCAAATGTAACTTTCAATCTAATTGTATTAGAATGAATCTTTGCTACAATCAGAAATTCAACTTGAATTTCAGCTTCTTGTTCTAGGAAGATTATAAATGTATGAATACGCTTTTTAAAACTCTTTCAAAGACACTGTCAAATGAGGCTGTGCATAAAATATATAGACAACATGTCATGTGCGTATGCTCACATAAGACAGTTTAGCTAAAACTAGAAATAGACAAGAAATACTTTACATTTGACTAATATCTATTTCTAGCTAACACTATTTTGACAGTCTGCTACTTTCAGCTTTATATCTTCTGTCACTTGTCTTACATATCTTCTCAGCTTTATTGTAGTCTTGTCTCTATCTTCACAAGCTGACTTGTCCTACAAAGACAGAGATGCAAGCTATTTTATTCTTCTGCAATTCTCCTTAAAAATAGCTCTTTGGAACAGTCGAGTACTATATTGAAATTGCTTCGAGAAGTCATGGTGATTGACTTCTCGATTGAGTACTAGCTGTGACTTCTCGATTATTCCTTGAATGGATGACTTCTCGAATGTTTAGACTTCTCGATCGCATACTGTATTTGATGACTTCTCGATTAGACTAGACTTCTCGAATAAACGCTTTGAAACTGAGACTTTTCGATTGGTTCAGCTCTACCACTTCTCGAATGCTCTTTTTGCTAACATCTCGAATTGATTTTCTGGACTTCTCGAATGTGTAACATTTCACACTACTCGATTGGCTTCAATATCTTGACTTCTCGAATGGATACTTCTCGATCGAATACTGAGTCAATGAGTGTTTTAAGACATTGCTTCAATTTCTTGATTTTATCATTCTCAACTTCCTTCCTTATCACTCCATTAACAATAACTTTTACAAACATTCTTCTTGGAGATTTGGATTTAGGGGCTATAGCAGTTTCAGAAACTGTTGGGACCACACTAGTACCCTGGAATTTGGTAGGTGTACTAAAGTGAACACTAACAGCTTCCTGCTTAGAAGGCTTATTTCTTTGATATTTCTTCTCCTTTTCAGAATCTTCTCTCTTCTTTTTATCCACACACTCCTTTTTCTTATCTTCTTTCTTTCCACCCTTATCACTTCTGGACTCAGGCTTCTTGTCATTCTTGTCTTGATCCTTGTCCTCATCATCCCTTTTCTATTTCTTCAGCTCCTCACTTGCAAAGTCAGACACTTGGTCATTGATAAACTTCTTCATCTTCTCCATAATCAAATTAGCTTCCACTTGCTTGACCTTTTTCTTTTCAATCAACTCAATTAGGTTTATGATTTGACTTCTGCTTCCTAAATTAATATGTTGAGGAATTTTGAAGTGAGCAAGTTTTTCTCCTCTTGCCATGTACATTACTCCATCTAGGTTGCAGTATGTCTCAAGAAGAGCATTAGGTAAGAGATGACCCAATATCTGATTTTTCAACTCTTCATCCTCCTGAGTAACTAATTCCATTGCTTTGTACAGGCATTCCAGCTTAGTGTAAGATAGTCTTTGGAATAATGCAACAGGGACCTTGAAATAGCCAGACTCCATCTGCACTATTGGTTCCTTAAACATCTTGTCATTCTATTCAAACTTGACTCCCCTTACTGCAATAATAGCATTGTCAAGCATCTTCTTGTAGCTCTAATGGTTTCCCATGACTTGCTTTTTGATATGATGCAAAAGGTCCAAGAAGTCTTTATCAACATTGGGCTTTAGAATTTCTCCTCTAAGTTTCCTCATAACAGCCTTTTGCCTTTCAGCCTCTATTTCTTCTCTTCTTTCCTTCTCCTCCTTAGGGTTGATATCTTGTTTTGGTAGACATGTAGAATGACTCGGTTTCATGTGAGTTGGAACTGGTTCTGGAGGAGCTTGATTTGTTTGTCCCAAGTTGGAGATAAGATTCTGCAGAGAGGTGAGTTGAGCAGAAATATTTGCAAGTGTGGTGCCTTGAGTGGTAGAAGAAGTGACAAACTCCTTTTTGAGATTTTGTACATTTGACACAACTGTAGAAACAGTAGTGGAAAGAGAGTCAACTCTAGCATTTAATTCATCAATTGTTGTGGCCTTGGCAGCTTCATCTTTTTCTTTAGATTGATAGTAGATGTCCACTTGAAGAGGTGACAAAGTATGCAGAGGCACGTCTTTAGGCAACCTATCTGCATGCCTGTTTTTGTAGAGTACTTCAACCATATTATTGATTCTTCTTTGATTATCCAAGATGAATGTGTTACTATTACCATTTCTTTGAAAACCTTCTCCATGGCATCTATCTTTGAGTGGAGAAGAGATGACTTTCCTGATTCTTCTCTTGAAATATTTCCATAAAAACCTCCAGGCCTCAATTTGTCTTCTATTGCTTTCAAAGTGCCCTCTACCTTGGTTCTGTGATCATTGATTTCAGATTGCACACCTTTGGCAAGGTAGTGATTTGATTAGAGTTGAACCTTGGCAGCTTCATGAATGGCATCATACATAGCACTAGGAGTGAATATCTTCTCATAGGATCCAAGAGATGTTAGATATTTCAGTCTTGTCCATTCCAACACCTCCTTCATACTTATAACAGATTTACTATCCAACCAAGCATCCACATTGGCCTCTTCATCTTCGGCCAAATTTACATTTTTCTCCTTTAAATCCTCCTGATCCTTTGCATACTCCAGTATGATTGCAGCATAATCCTTGTTGGGAAAATTAGACGTAAGAAGTTGCTGAGCAATGTGATAGAAACCTTCCAGCTGATCTCCATATAATTCCTTTAATTTTTTATTAGAAAGTGACCCACCAAGAGATGATGGTCCTGATTCCCTGTCATGTTGCACAGGTTTCAGCTACTATGACAAAGAATGAGAGCTAGGGCCCCTTGTTATAGTGTTCCCGTCAGTATCTATTTCTTCATCCAATTTCTCATATGATTCTCTAGACACTGGATGGATAGGTGATTTCTCCTGAGGAGACAGTCTTTGAATGACTAAGGAGTGTCCATGGGATGCCATTTGTATAGTGTGGAGGTCCCCTAGATTACCCAATGTCTGTGAAGACACTTGGCATTAGCCACCATAGAGTCTGAAGTAAAGACTCCTAAAGCCTTTGTGGTTTTGATGGTGTCATTAGGATATGCCTCAGCATGCATTCCCTGACCATCTAAATGTGTTTCCTGAGTGGTGAGCAAGGTGTCATGCACCAAGTCACTTGAATTGGGCTCACCAGGAAATAAATCCTGATAATCAACAACCTCATGTGTTTGACTAGACATATTTGGTTGAAAAGCAATTTGGGGAATTGAAGAGAGATTGTGAGTAGAAATGAGTGTTGATTGTGAGTAGAAATGAGTGTTGGCAACTCCCCCTGATAAAATGGGGGAAGTTTCAATAGAAGATCCTAATTGTGCACATTGTGTCTTCTTTTCTACCGTGACTTCTTCATTGACATGAGTGAGTTCCTACAATTGTGCAGACTCTGTACAAGGTGGAGTGGGCTGACTCCCAATTTCAATAGATGCACCTTGTTGAGAAAGTGCACCTAGAAGCAGGTTTAATCCCTTGTTAATCTCTACATCCTGTTGGGAGGATGTAGAGTGGTCTGTTGTGGCCTTTTTCATCTTTTTATTCCTGGTCAAAGGTTCCACAGGTGACTCATCAATATCATCTTCATTTTCTATAGCTACCTCTAACACTCTTTTCTTTATAGGTTTCTCCCATTTCTTCTTTACAACTATATCCTGTTGAGAGGATGTAGAGGTTGGTTTGATAACATCTAGTGGATTCAAAGAAGGGTTAGCAGTTGGGTTAGAAGTCCTTGGGTTAGGTGCATTAGGTTCTTCTACTACCTTAGGACCTCTTACTGCATCAAGATAACCATATTTAGGCTGCACAAGTGGGTACCCTCTAAATACACTCTCCATGTGAGGTGTAATTAAAAGAGGTACATTTATTGTGTTTCTCATATCCAATGTAGCAAAAATGATTTTTGATAAGAATTTGGAGTAGCCAATTCTTTGTTTGTTCATCCCAGGCAATTCAATTAAACTAGCATTTTTATAGTTGAGAATTAATTGAATAAAGCGAGGGAAGAAAATCCTATTACCTTTCGTGGGAATCCTGGTTATGAGTTCCCAAAAACTAGCTTTCCAAAATTGAGCTTTTGGTTGTATGTCAATGAGTATGCCAGCTTCATGGCAATGAGGCTTATCTAGTCAAACCCTATTTTTCTGCAAGTGAAAGCTCTTATGATGGTGTCGAACAGGAATGACCACTCCTTCCTCATAATCAGCATACCTAATGAACTCTAGGAAGTCTAGAAGATCATCTTTTGTAGGTTCTTCATTAAATTCCCCTGTTGGTACTTTCAAACTTTTGTTAAAATCCTCTTCATCAAAACTTATGTCTTCTCCTTGGATTTTATAGATGACAACCACTTTCGACCTCCCATCCTCCAAAGTTATATTTTCCTAGTTTATAGTCATCCAAAACTGCTCAAGAATGTCAAGATATAGAGTGGGGTTTGCTAACAGAGCTTCTTTCAAGTAGGAATCGATGAGAAACCTAGTGAAACATTTGTATTGAGGTTTAGCATCTGCATCTCTTGCTATGGCTAGAAAGTTGGTTTCAGGAATGACATATACTTCGGTTGCAGGGGTGGAACTAGAGGACGCCATTGAATGAGTGTATAGAAAGAGAGAAGCGAAGAAACTAAAGTTTTAGAGAGTAGAAAGCAAGGGTTCAAGTGTAACTGTTTGAGAGCAAGAGTTTCTTTGAGTTTGCAGTTAAGTGTAGAAATGAAATGTTAGATCTAATTTGCTATTTATATGACACAGACAACTCGACTAGAATCACAATCGATTTTAGTGATCGAGAACTCTGAAAAGAGTAAAGTTATTTTAGTAGAGAACTGTCAGACTTTGATCGAGAACTAAGACAGTCGAGAACTCATCCAAACTATAGTCGAGAACTTTGATGATTTGAGAATGTTAGCAATTATGAGTTTTGATGATAACAAATTACTTAGAATTTCAATAGGGATTTAAAATTCATTATAACTGGTCGATGGATATGTGACTTATAAATATCCATTGACTAGGAAACCAGTTATCAATTGAAGCTTGTTTATCAACTGATAAACTGGATTGTAACATTCGATTCATGTTTCATTATCAATTGATTGTATTGCCTCAATGGATGCTATAAAGTAGTCGACTGATGTTATTGACTTCAATTTATAGCTTCTCAACTGATGTGAAGAATGGCTGATCAATTGTAAATATTCTAAGTCAGAATTCTCACAAGTGAAGTCATCAACTGATATTGGAGTCGATAGATGAAGACACTACTCAACGGATAAAATCTATCAATGGATACAAGTCATCAACGGATAAAGGCAATCAACGGATAAGGGATCATCAATGGATAAGGAGTCGATGGATAACTCAAATAGCCATCGATTCAACAACTGATCAATGGATATCCTATCCATCGATGGATGAGCAAAGGAGAATCAACTGATAAGCTTAACAACATTTATCAGTTGATTAAGGTTTCACAATTTAGTTAAAGACAAGAAGAAAGGAAACTGTGCAGAAACTGAATCATTGGAAGACAGTCCGGTCAGGATTGTGAAGACTTTCAAGGCAACACAGTCTTCAAGGAATGCATCAAGACAAAGATACTTTCAGGACTAGACAGGTCCAAAGAAGACTGTTCAAGTAGCTAATTTCTATTTTCATGTAAACATTATAAGTTGTAATTTTATAATGTTATCTGTCGATAGGAATTAGAAGTGAAGAAAACCACTATATAGTGGTTAGTAGTTCATTGTAGCAAAGTGTAGAAAAACAAAAAAGTGTGAGATATATTGTAAGCATTCTCTGTGCAGAAACACTTTGTAAGCAGCTTGGTACTTTTACCAAGATCAATTGAAAGCAAAAACATACTAGTGGAAAACCAATCCACTAGTAATTTTTAATATTGTTTGTTTTGTTTTCAATACTTTAATTATTACATTCTTAGTTCATTTAGAAATCTCTTCTTACACTCAAATTCTTTAGTTGAACAAACTTAAATCTGCAAGAATTTAAATAATTCTTAAGTTTGTATTCAACCCCCCCTTCTCCAAACTTAGTGTACTTAAGGGCAAATAACAGAGAACTCTCAATAGTGCTTGATCGAGAACTCTTGACATGAGCTATTCGAGAACTCACAACATCATGATTCGAGAACTCAAAAATGAGTTATTCGAGAACTCAAGACATTCGAGAACTCTTAGAATTGAACTTTTTCGAGAATTAAAGAATTTATACCTAGTCAAGAAGTCAAAAAGATTGGCAACTTAACTACAAACTCTAGTTTTTTTGAGAGATTATTCTATTTTCACTTGGAAAATAAAATAATAATTTACAAACTTCATTTCTTAGATAAATAAAAATTATTTATTCATCCTAAAATGAGAAATGTGTTTGATTGATATTCCAGAAATTTTAATTACCACACTTGTTATTTAATAATGCACAAGTATAATAATTCTTTTCAGGCTGTCTCAGAATAAAGAAATAGTTTCATGTTAGTTTTTACAATGTATAATTTTTTTTAAGTAAAATCATGTACAACAATATAACTGACATATTTATAAATATACACCAGTTTTGTTTCACTTAGATAAATCATTTAGGTTCATGTCTGTGAAATAATTGATTTAATAGTTGGAGAGAGATATTTATTGGGCCACTTATCCTGAAGAATTTTTGCATTCCAATTTCAATAATCAACCTGTTGAAGGTAGTTTTATCAAGTGGTTTAGTAAATATATCAGCCAAATATTTTTGTGTAGGAAATAGAATAATTTAATCACTCTATTTTCTGTATGTTCCCTTATGAAATGGTACCTTACATCAATATGCTTTGTCTTGGAATGGTTGACTGGATTGGCAACAATTGATATGGAACTAGTGTTGTCACACATGATAGGAATTCCTTTTAACATCAGTTCATAGTCCCTTAATTGATTCCTGATCCAAAGCACTTGAGCACAATAACTTCCAGCAGCAATATATTCAGCCTCAGCTGTGGAAGTAGAAAATGATTGTTGTTTTTTACTAAACCAAGACACCAATCTCTGTCCAAAAAATTGACAGCTTCCTGAGGTGCTTTTTTTATCCACTCTACATCCAGCAAAATCAACATCTGAATATCCAACTAGGTTGAATCATGTTTCTTTAGGGTATCATACCCCCATGAAAGGTGTTCCTTTGAGGTATCTCAGAATTCTTTTGACAGCAATGAGATGAGATTCCTTGGGATTTGCCTGAAATCTTACACATAGACATGTAGAGAACATAATGTCAGGTCTACTAGCTATGAGATAGATGAGAGATCCAATCATTCCTCTGTACGTCTTCATGTCTACATTTTTTCCTTTCTTATCTTCATCAAGTTTTGTAGCTGTAGACATTGGAGTTTTAGCAGTTGAGCAGTCTTGCATGTCAAACCTTTTGAGTAAGTCATTGATGTATTTTGTTTGACTTATGAAAATGTCATCAACCCTTTGGCTTATTTGGAGACCTAAAAAGTAATTGAGCTCTCCCATCATGCTCATCTCATATTCACTTTGCATAAGTTTAGAGAACCTTTGACATAATTTTGCATTTGTAGATCCAAAAATGATACCATCCACATTAATTTGAACTAGTATAACATCTTCATTATACTTCTTATAGAAAAGAGTTTTGTCAATAGTTCCTCCAGTGAATTGATCCTCTAGAAGAAATTTTGACAGAGTGTCATACCATGCTCTAGGGGCTTGTTTGAGTCCATACAATGCTTTGATGAGTCTGTAAACAAAGTCTGGAAAGTTTAGATCTTCAAAGCCAGGTGGTTATTGCACATATACTTCCTCTTCTAATTCACCATTGAGAAATGCACTTTTAACATCCATTTGATAGATCTTAAAGTTTGAGTGTGCTGCAAAAGCTAGAAAAATTCTGATTACTTCCAATCTTGCAACATGAGTAAAAGTTTCATCATAGTCAATGCATTCTTCTTGTGAATACCCTTTTGCAACCAACCTTGCCTTGTTCCTTATTACTATTCCATTTTCATCCATTTTGTTCCTTGTTATTCCTTAGAACAATGCCAATATTTGTAGAAGGGGGGGGGGGGTTTGAATACAAATATTAAAACTTTTTCCTTGTTCTAATATTTGTTCTTGATGTTTGAAAGAATAAGAGAATTGAGTTCGAACAAATTAGTGCTAAAAATAAAACTAAACAAAGAGATTTAAAATTATTGATGGATTGGTTTTTCCATCAATATATATTTTTGCTCAATGCTCCTAGGTTAGAAGAAACCTAGCTGCGTTTACAAGATTAGAAAACAAATCAACTGTTCTTACACATGTGCTCTCAAGCTTGAACAGTTGATTAAGAAATATGTCTAACTTGTATGTTTTCTAATAATGCTACTACACTTGTTTATATACCACAAGTGTTCTTTTACAATTCCTATACTAGGATTGTTTCTACCTGCCTTCCTTTTACCTTTTTCTATTTTACAAAAAGGTTTGAAAGACAGCTTCTGATTAAGTCTTCACAGTCACTCTAGACTATCTTCCATAGGTGTGCTTTTGTTCTCTGGATCTTCAACAGATATTCTTTCTGTGTTGTCACACTCAATTGATAATTTGCTGTTAAGCATATCAATTGATCCATTCTTTAATCCATCAACTGATGTACTACTTCGATTGATCTTTATATCCATCGATTGATAAAAGATGTCTTATCGATTGATAGATGTTATCAATCGATATATCAGTCGATGGGTCTTCACATCAGTTGATGGTCTTCAATGCTTGACTTGGCTTCTTCGATTGATCCTTCATCCATCGATGCTTCAATATCAATTGATCATCCTTCACTTGTGCAATTTCCTGTCTTCTCATAATTACAATTTAACAGTTTAATTTACACATCAATTGATGATCTATATCAATCGACTCTAACATCAATTGATGAACAAAATATCAATTGATTTACACCTTATCGATTGAAATAGACTAAGTACACCTATGCTACAATCCAAATTATCAGTTGATTCATATAAACACTTCAACTGATAAATGGTTTCCTGATCAATTGATATTTATAACTTTCATATCAATTGATCAGTTACAACAAATAAAATTTCTATGATTCTAAGATTAATGTTATCATCAAATCACATGTAGATTCCTAACAATCTCCCCCTATTTGTGTCTGTGTTATTAACAGGCATAAATCTACTTGATGATAACAAAAATCCTTAAAAAAAAAATTACATTTAGATAGAATCAAGAAACTTAATTGGCATATTAATTTTGGAAGTACCAGATTGATAGATAACTCCTGCAAGCAGCTTCAATGTCTTCATAATTTAATTTAGTTCTTCCTCCTCCTTTTCTCAGCATTTTCCTTTAGTTGCCACATGAAAGAACTTCTCAATATTGCTTCATCCCTGTCAGTTTCTCCAAGTTGCCTCATAAGGTAGTGTATTTCTTCATCTGTGATTTTATCCAGATATTTGCAGATATCAAAGAACTTTGTGTTTCCCTCTATATCTGTAAAAATCATAGCATACTTTGGCTCCAACACCACCTTTTTGACCTATGACTTCCATAGCTTTAGAGGTGAATCAGGTTCAGCTTCTGCCTTGGATCTCCTTAACCTTGAAATTTGTTGTTGTATCTCCTGAGCAATTGTTGTGTTGAGTTTGTACTTTCTGTTGAGTAGAGGAAGAATAGTCTTTAAAACATTGTAGCTTTGCTTCATTATCACCTTCAATGAATAGATTGTTTTCACTCCATTTTCATACTCCAACCTCATTGATTCTTCATGGTTAGAGGTTGCAGGGTGAGTCCTCACTCCAATTAATCCTTTTTCATTGATTACTGGTATTCCCTTCAAATCATATCCTTCAATTGTGACCTCCTCCTTGATTTCCTCTTGTTGACCCTGGAGGTTTTCCTGAACCACTATTTCTTGAGTAGAACTTGACCTTTTCTTGGCCATAGAACCTTTTCTCCTTTTTCTCAAAGGTTGCTCTGCCTGTAGCTCTTCTTCCAAATGCCATTGCATTTCCATCTGTCTAGCAATCTCTTCATTCTCCCTTTCTCTCCTTGAGGCATCTGAGATTCCTGTAGTGATGACTCCTTGAAGTAGCTTTTGACTTACTGGTTCAGTCTCTTTCTTCTTCTCTTCTTCAATCACTATTGCTTTCCCTTTCTTCTTTTCCTTAAGAGCTTCAATATCCAATTGAAGAAAAGCTTCTGTATTTGAGTTTCTTTCCTTGGCAGCCTTTTGTGCATCTTCATTTATTTTTCTTGTTTGAGCAATGAACTCATCCAAGTCTCCTTTTTCTACTGCCTCTGTTACTAACTCAGTGTTTCTCCTTAGATCTTCAATTCTTTTCTTTTTCCCTCTCAATCATTAATTGAGTTTCTTTCTCCCTCGAAATTCTCCTAGCTTCAGTATCTTCATCAAACTTCTTGTATTCTTTCTTTTTCTGTTCTAAATCATCTTTTGGAGAATTAGATGACTTAGATTTCTTTGAAGATTAATTGTCCCTGTTACTTCTGCTTTTATATCTTTTGAGTGCAGAACCACCAATGCCACTTGACTTATCCATACCAGAACCACCTATACCACCACTTCCACTGCCTTTGCCATCACCACCATCATCATCCTTCTTCTTTGTATTCTCCCCCTTTTTGTTATCATCAATTGGAGGGGGTGGTGGAAGTCTGTCAAGAAACTTTTGAAGAATGGAAGCATGAAGATTTTGACCTCTGATAATATCATCCATCTTCTTTTCGAGAGAACCTACTCTTGTCTCCAAAGATGTAAAATTTTTGGATTCTTTGAAAAGCTTGTCTTTGATGCTATTCATGGTGTTGAATGGTAGCTTCTCATCCAATCTTCTGTCCATTGCATCCTTGTTAGATGAGATAGAGTCCTTAATCCTCTCCAGTTCCCTCCTTACTCCTGTTACTGTCATCTTTTGAATTTTCATTGATTCTCTCATATAGTGAGCAATTCTCCTTTGAGTAAGATCTTCAATTTCTCCTTCCACCATTGTTCTTCTATATTGAGAGAGAATTTCAGTCTCAGTAGCTTCTAAGGAACCATCAATAGTGCTCATCCATGGCTCTTCATCATAATCACTCTCCAACTCTTCAGGTGCCATATAACAAGTGTCTGTTGTATTGGCAATGCTTTCCTTCAGATTCCTGGTCATTTGATCTGTATGATCAATGCCCAAGAGTTGTTCTGCATTCCTGTTACTTGAAGTAGCCAACCCTTGATATTGTGGATCAGGATGAATGAAATTCTTTGGATCCAATTCACCAGCATCTATTTCCTCTTCAAAGTCTTTAGCAATTCCACTCCCACTAGCTTCAGCATTATTTGCTCCCCCTATCTCTTTTACTCCTTCTTCTGCCATCAGTTCAATTTCCAATTCCTGTGCAAAAAGTAGAATGTTTTTATCACTTTCACTCATCTCTCTATTTTGCATCAGGATCTCATCCTGGAATCTCACCTCTCCCTCACTCATTTCTTTTGCACCTACTAAGGTGGGGCCCTCAAGTGTTTCACTCTCATTCCTGGAAGAAATAGGAATGTTTTTACTCACTTCCTCTCCTTTTGCCAGGTTACAATCCTGCCTCTCACTCAACTCACTCAATCCTAAGAGTGTTTGTGCAACATCAATTGATTGAGCATCAATTGATGTATTGACATTATCAGTTGAAGTGGTGTTTGGGATATCCATCGATTGATGCATACCCATCGATTGATCTTGAGTATCGATCGATGGCTTATCAGTCGATGGCTGAATATCAATTGATGAAGGAACATCAATTGATGGAGAAGAAACAATTGAGATAATTTGTGAAGTTATGTTTGAGATGATATTGGAAATAGAATCCTGAAAATTCTGAGAAGAAGATTCAGGAGAGAGTGTTGGCTTCTCCTTGAAAAACAAAGAAGGAGAATCTGAAAATGTTCGATAATCTATCAAAACATTTTCTGAAGAAGTTTGAGATGGGGAAAGAAGAATAGAAGAGATAGGAATTGAAAGAGAATGGGGCTGCATCTCATCATTTATATGAGATGCATCAAGCAGACTTTGTGAAGGCTCCTCCACAGTTTCCTGTGGTTTTGCAGTGTGTGATTCCCCAAGTGCAAAGGTGACTTTCTTTTCTCTCCTTTTGTATGGTGTTAGTGTTTTGGCTTTTGTGTCCCCAACTTGATTCTGTGCCCCTGGTTGTGGGCTATTTTCAATATTGTCATCCTTTTGAGAGAATGTCAATAGGGATGTGGTATTTTCCATGTTAACATCCACAGTCTTTTGGGAGACTATGGAGTGGCTTGGTTGAGGTTGCACACCCTCACTCTCCTTATCCTTCTGGGTTCTTTGATGTTCCCCAGTTCCCTCACCACCTACATCCTCCTCTAATCTATCTACCACACTAGTTGATTTTCTTTTCTTGGTTTTTACAACAGCTGATTTTTGAGAACCTGCTGAGGTTGGTTTCTTATATTTGGATTTAGAGATTAGTTGTGTGGCTTGGGTAGGAGGGTTGGGGTCATTACTACCACCCTCCATAGTCACAGAAGGCAAAGAAGAATTAGGTTTAGAAGAGTTTAAAGAAGAGATAAATACCTGAACAAAAGGGGGATAGATCAATTTCACATTGCTGTGAAGATTGATCCTAACCAAGTCTTTAAAGACCCTTTTGTTTTGAGTCCAGCAATCCAAAATTTCTGTATTCCTGTTAATCTCAATATCCTTGACAAAGTGGTTAATAATAATCATAATAAATCTTGCATAATAAATATGATTAGATCTATTTATTTTATTCCCCAATTTGGCAGATATTTCATTGAGTAACAGGCTTCCTAAATTATGATATCTATCATATAAAATGCTATACCCTACTTGTTGCATACTTGTTGTTATTGCATCAAAATTACTGACCTTACTAGAAAAACACTTTATTAAAGCATAAAAGAAATATGACC
Organism: Oenanthe sinensis; assembly: GCA_028671895.1. NCBI lineage: Eukaryota > Viridiplantae > Streptophyta > Magnoliopsida > Apiales > Apiaceae > Oenanthe > Oenanthe sinensis. The sequence goes on from JAPMAC010000212.1 coordinate 5,440,463, forward strand.
ATTCTTTTCTTAGATTCTTTCTAACAATACTACCTAGACTAGCATCAGGAGCAGTATAGTTTATTTCCCTAAGCATGTTTCTAATATCTGTGTCAGTGGGTGCATTTTAGGTATTATTTGCAGGAATATTTAAACACTCACCCAAGACCACAGTGGTTAGAATATACCTTTGTCCTTTGCATTCAAAGGAGATTGTAGAAAAATCATCTGCTACTTCTGCTATTGTCCAGAATTCTTCAACTAGATTGCACACTATTTTTGGTGCTTCTGAGAGGGCCTTTGCAATTTTTGAACTCCTTAGAAATTCCATTAGGGGATGAAATTCTGTTGGGGCTTCCTCCACCATAGTGCAAGCAACGAAGTTGTTGAGCTCATAGTAGAATCCAGATTGTGAGACTTTCTTTGAAGATGCCATTATCGAGTTTGAAGATTTATAATTGAATTAACTAGCAAACTTGTTAGTAATTATAACAGAAACAATAATTAGACAGTAGTAGATTAGGGTTCTTAGCAAGAGATAGATACAGAGTCAGTTCGAATATTGAGAAAGAGAAAGAGATAGAAAAATCGATAGTAAAAATGCAAGTAAGAATTAAAAAAAGTTTTAATCTCACTATTTATATTTACTGATTTCCAAACAATTTCTTACTCAAAATAGAACTAAATCGACCGTTGGAAGAGTATTGATAATTAAAAGTTACCAATTTTGGCAATCGATTGATATATATACAGGAATGTACGTATTAATCAATTGATAAAATAAGTAATCAACGGCTAGATTTTTGTACAGGTCGATTGATGACATGGACCCCTTTAAATTCTAGGTCATCGATTGATAAATTGCTTATCCATCGACAGGTACAATTATCCATCGATAGACAAATATATCATTGATTGATATATCTATCTGTCGATAGTTACCCCTATCCATCGATAAACAAATATATCATCAATTGATATATTTATCTGTCGACAGCTCCAATAATATCCATTGATATGTAAAATTTTTATCAGTTGATTATTGAAGAATCAATAATTTAACATAGTCAATGGCTACATGTAATATAAATACATAACTTGTCAGACATTTAAAGGATTAAATGTAATTAAGCATACCTAAATCACAGACCAATCTATTGAAGGTAGATTCATCTAATGGTTTGGTAAAAATGTCTGCAAGTTGTCTTTCACTAGGGACAAAATGTAATTCAACTGTACCATTCATTACATGTTCCCTAATGAAGTGATACCTTATGTCAATGTGCTTGGTTCTGGAATGTTGCACAGGATTTTCTGTTATAGCAATGGCACTGGTATTATCACAGAAAATAGGAATCTTGTTCAAGTTGAACCCATAGTCAAGTAGTTGATTCCTCATCCATAATATTTGTGCACAGAAACTTCCAGCTGCAATGTATTCAGCCTCTGCAGTAGATGTAGACACTGAATTCTGCTTCTTGCTAAACCATGAAACAAACTTATTTCCTAGAAATTGACAGGAGCCTGTTGTGCTTTTTCTGTCAATTCTGCAACTTGCATAATCTCTTGTGAAGTGATTCTCAATCAAGAATTTAGACAATGTGTCATACCAGGCTCTAGGTGCTTGCTTCAATCCATAAAGTGCCTTGAGAAGATAGTATACAAATCCAGGATGAATAGGATCAATAAAACCAGGAGGTTGTTCTACATATACTTCTTCTTCTAATTCTCCATTGAGAAAAGCACTTTTCACATCCATCTGATACACCTTGAAATTTGCATGAGCAGCATATGCTAAGAAGATTCTGATTGCTTCCAACCTTGCAACTGGTGCAAAGGTTTCATCAAAGTCAATGCCTTTTTCTTGTGAATAGCCCTTTGCCACTAATCTTGCTTTATTTCTTGTCACTGTACCAGATTCATCCATTTTGTTTCTGAACACCCATTTTGTACCAATGATAGACTTGTTCTTTGGTTTGGGCACCAGCTTCCATACCTTGTTTCTTTTGAAATGATTCAACTCTTCTTGCATAGCAATTATCCAATCAGGATCATTCAAGGCTTCTTCAATCCTTTTTGGTTCTTCTTGAGACAGGAAGCTACTATACAAGCATTCATTTTGAGTTGCACTTCTAGTTTTGACACCATCATTTGCATCTCCAATTATTAATTCAAAGGGATGGCTTTTTGTCCATTTCCTTTGTGATGGTAAATTTGTCCTTGAAGATGATGCTTCATGATCATTGGAAGTGTTATGATCATTGTGATGTGATTGACTATTTGAGAACCCTCCCCCTGAGATGGACACTCTACTTGAAGATTGTTGAGCAGAGTTGATATCCATCGAATGATTATCAATTGATGTATTATCAGTTGATTGATGATTGTCAACTGATAAGTTATCTGTTGATGCATTGACATCAATTGATGGGAGGATTCTAGGTACTTGAACTCTTGTGTTTTCCACATCATCATCACTATCTTCAATATTACTTGTGGATTCATTTTCAAAATGTAATAGATCATGAAATCCTTCATCAAACAACCCTTGAATTTTCTTGTCATCAAAGACTACATGCATAGATTCCATAACAATGTGTAATCTAAGATTGTAGACTCTGTATGCTTTGGTTGTTATTCCATATCCAACAAATATAGCTTCATCAGCTTTGGCTTCAAATTTTCCTAGATTATCACCTTGATTTCTCAGGACAAAGCATTTGCAACCAAAGACATGAAGAAAGTTAACTGTTGGCTTCTTGTCTTTCTTTATCAATTGATATGGAGTTTTGCCTTGAAGTTTATTGATCATGGAAATATTTTGAATGTAACAAGCAGTATTAATTGCTTCTGCCCAGAAGTATGTAGGAAGTTTTGCTTCTTCTAACATAGTTCTAACAGCTTCAATCAAGGTCCTATTTTTCCTTTCAACTACTCCATTTTGCTGTGGAGTTCTTGGAGCAGAGAAATGATGAGTGATACCTTTTTCTTCACAGAATTCTCTCATTGTTGAATTCTTGAATTCAGTACCATTGTCACTTCTAAATTTCTTGACCTTCCATTCAGTGCCATTGTCAACATTCTTCACATGATTGATAATTAATTTGCTTGCTTCATCCTTAGAGTGTAAGAAATATACCCATGAAAATCTTGTGAAGTCATCCACAATTACTAAGGCATATTTCTTTTTGGCAATTGACATGATGTTGACTGGACCAAATAAATCCATGTGCAATAATTCCAGAGGCTTGTCAATTGATGATTCAGACTTTGACTTGAATGATGCTTTTCTTTGTTTTCCCTTTTGACAGGCATCACATAGTCCATCCTTGGTGAATTCCATCTGTGGAATGCCTCTAACCACATTCTTTCTAACCAATAAATTCATGGCTTTGAAATTCAAGTGGGCTAGTTTCTTGTGCCAAATCCAACTTTCAGCTGTATTGGCTTTGCTAAGTAGACATGTCATTGAATTTGCCTTTACAGAGTGAAAATCAGCCACATAGACATTCCCTTTTCTTTCTCCAGTTAAGAGAATTTCACCAGATTCTTTGTTGGCTATGATGCATGATTCAGTTGTAAACCACACACCATTACCATTATCACACAGTTGACTAATACTGAGCAAATTGTGCTTCAATCCATCAACTAGTGCTACAGTTTCAATGATAACATTTTCTTTTGCAATTGAGCCATATCCTAGAGTAAAACCTTTGTTGTTATCTCCAAAAGTAACTCTTGGGCCAGCCTTTTCCACAAACTTTGTGAGCAGGGACAAATCTCCAGTCATGTGCCTTGAACATCCACTATCCAAATACCAGAGATTTTTCTTCCTATTTCCCTGCACACACATAAAACAATCAAGTTGCTTTTGGTACCCAAGTTGCCTTGGGTCCTCTTTTATTAGTTGCAGCCTGAGTCCCTGTTGTCAACTTAGGTTCCTTTTGTTTTGGTGGGTTTAAATCCACTTTAACTTTGGGAGTTGACTTTTGGGGCTTTGACACCTTGGAACTCATGGCAGAATTTCCATGAATTTCATCATTTACATTAAGCATGTTCCATGGCATACCAGGCATGTTCATATTAGGATATGCAAAGAAGGGATTATACATGTATAGAACTTGTGCATAAGGCATATGAACATTAGGTGCAACCAAATTAGAAGACATGGCATTCATGAGCATAGGATTGGTAAACATGGCATTTGCAGTCATGACATGTATATTTAAATCATTTGCAGATATAGAATTCTTTTCACTTTTGCATTATGGACAAATGATTTACACTACCACATTTAGCACAGACTTTTCTAGGTGCATACATGTCAGGAGTGTAGTTACTGTGCTTATTTATGCCTACTTTACCATTCCTATTCTTTTTCTTTTTCTCAGGCTTAGGTTGAGTAATTTCCACAGGTGCTGTCTTTTCTAATTTTTCTTTTAATTGTTTCTTGGATAAGCTACCTATGTTGATTTTCTCCGCCTCAGCCTCAACTTGATTTTTGGTTTCCTTAACAAACTTAATAGGAGTGCTAAATTTGTTCTTTTTATTAGCCATTGATGATTTACTTGTTGATGGATGCTTATCGATTGATTCAGCATCAATCGATTGATAATCCTTATCAGTTGATGAAGGATTAGCGGTCGATTGATCTTTATCCATTGAAGTATCAGCCAATGACTTGCCTATTGATTTGGGGAGTTCTCCTAGAATATCTACACCCTGAACATCAATAATTTGTTTGGCAATTTTAGCAGACCTATTCCATTTGCTAATGGTTTCAATTTCTTCAGCTAATTGTTCTTTCAACAATTCTTCTCTTTTCAAACTGTTTACTAGTTCATTCCTAGCATCCTTTCTTTCCTGCTTAAATCTTTCTAAACAAACAAGTTCATTTTCAAGAAAAATATTTCTCTCAGTTAAGGCATCAATGGTGTTCTTTAACTTGAGATTTTCTTTGTTTAGAGATTTTAGAGTGACATGCAAATTGTACAGTTCATTAGACATTTCATTAATAGTACTATTGCATTCCTCAGATGTAAGCTCGGAAAAGTTGGTAGCTAGTACCTGATTAGATGTTGAACTAGCTTCTTCATCTTCATGATTGGCCATTAATGCAAGATTGACATATTCTTCAGAATCATTATCCTCAGCAGCCCAGTCCTTCTCCTCAGTTACAAAAGCCTTTTCTTTTTGTTTTAAAAGGTCAAAGTATTTCTTCTTATAATCAATACCCTCATATGACTTTGCCTTTTCTTGTTTTGGCTTCCTGCACTCACTTGAGAAATGACCAGCCAATCCACAGTTAAAGCATTTGAATTTAGATCTATCAACCAGATTTTTATTTTGATTGTTGTTTCTAAACTGGGATCCAGGCCTTTGAGCATATAGATTCTTCTTGAATTTTAGCTTTGAAAATTTCCTTGTCAGAAATGCAAGGTGCTCATCAATCTCATCCAAATCATCCTGAGAGCATGTTTCATCTTCTTCACACTTGCTCTTTCCTTTTCTCTTGAATGATTCTTCAACAGCATCACCAGCCATCATGACTGACTCTTCTTCATAGCCATTTTCCTTCTTCTCTTCATTTCCCTTGACTACCAAAGCCACAGTTTTCTCTTTTCTTTGATTCCTCTCAATCTCTTCATCTTGTTGGATTTCCAACTCATATGTCTTGAGAATACCATAAAGTTTCTCCAGTGTAAAATCCTTGAAGTCCTGAGATTGTCTAATGGAAACAGTCATTGGTTTCCATTCTTTTGGAAGAGATCTAAGAAATTTTAGATTTGTATCTTCAGTTGCATAAACCCTACCATATAGCTTCAGTCCATTTAACAACTTCTGAAATCTGCTATAGGTGTCATTGATAGATTCTCCACTCTTGAAATGAAATGATTCATATTTTTGAATCAAGAGTTGCATCTTGTTTTTCCTTACTTGTTCAGTTCCTTCACACAGAGTTTGAAGTGTATCCCATACTTCTTTTGATGAAGTACAGTTTATAACATTGTCAAACATATCTTTATCTAGACCATTAAACAGAATGTTCATGGCCTTCTTGTCTTTAAGTACTTCTTTTTCATCCTCTTCTGTGAACTCAGAAATAAGTTTTGGAACATGTCTGTCAAGTGCAGTAGTTCCATCAGGGTTTACACCTGTGACTAGCTTCATGGGAACATGAGGACCTTTTTCTATACAGTTAACATAAGAAGGGTCGAGAGAAAGAAGATGTAGATGCATTTTGACCTTCCATGGAAAATATTCATCTTTCTCTAAAACTGGAATTTTCACACCTGAATCTTTTTGACCCATATTGATTGTTCTTGATCTTTAAACTTTCTTTATGTTGAAAGCCTGCTCTGATACCAATTATTATTCCTTAGAACAATGCCAATATTTGTAGAAGGGGGGGTTGAATACAAATATTAAAACTTTTTCCTTGTTCTAATATTTGTTCTTGATGTTTGAAAGAATAAGAGAATTGAGTTCGAACAAATTAGTGCTAAAAATAAAACTGAACAAAGAGATTTAAAATTATTGATTGATTGGTTTTTCCATCAATATATATTTTTGCTCAATGCTCCTAGGTTAGAAGAAACCTAGCTGCGTTTACAAGATTAGAAAACAAATCAACTGTTCTTACACATGTGCTCTCAAGCTTGAACAGTTGATTAAGAAATATGTCTAACTTGTATGTTTTCTAATAATGCTACTACACTTGTTTATATACCACAAGTGTTCTTTTACAATTCCTATACTAGGATTGTTTCTACCTGCCTTCCTTTTACCTTTTTCTATTTTACAAAAAGGTTTGAAAGACAGCTTCTGATTAAGTCTTCACAGTCACTCTAAACTGTCTTCCATAGGTGTGCTTTTGTTCTCTGGATCTTCAACAGATATTCTTTCTGTGTTGTCACACTCAATTGATAATTTGCTGTTAAGCATATCAATTGATCCATTCTTTAATCCATCAACTGATGTACTACTTTGATTGATCTTTATATCCATCGATTGATAAAAGATGTCTTATCGATTGATAGATGTTATCAATCGATATATCAGTCGATGGGTCTTCACATCAGTTGATGGTCTTCAATGCTTGACTTGGCTTCTTCGATTGATCCTTCATCCATCGATGCTTCAATATCAATTGATCATCCTTCACTTGTGCAATTTCCTGTCTTTTCATAATTACAATTTAACAGTTTAATTTACACATCAATTGATGATCTATATCAATTGACTCTAACATCAATTGATGAACAAAATATCAATTGATTTGCACCTTATCGATTGAAATAGACTAAGTACACCTATGCTACAATCCAAATTATCAGTTGATTCATATAAACACTTCAACTGATAAATGGTTTCCTGATCAATTGATATTTATAACTTTCATATCAATTGATCAGTTACAACAAATAAAATTTCTATGATTCTAAGATTAATGTTATCATCAAATCACATGTAGATTCCTAACATTCCTGTAGACCTACTTAGTGCCAATTACTGATCTATCCTTTGGAGGTGGCACTAATTCCCAAACATTATTTCTCACAAATTGATTTAATTTCTCTTGCATGGCAATTATCCTGTCTGGATCCAACATGGCTTCTTCAATCCTTTTTGGCTTATTTTGAGACAAGAAGCAAGCAAATAGGCATTCATTCATAGTTTCTCTTATTGTCTTCACACCTTCATCAAGATTTCTAATTATTTGATCAGCTTTGTGAGCTCTATTCCATTTAGTTTGATGAGCTCCATCTTTATCATTTGAGCATGTTTCCTTTTGATTGAAGTTTTTGCCATTTGTTGCAGATCTTTGAGAATCTCCCCCTGAGTTGATGCTAGGGTTGTGTGGAGAATTCTCAAGTTGAATGTGACTGTAATCTTCATTTTCTCTTTCCTCAATTGTTCCATGTGAGATATCTACATGTGACTCTTCATGTGTGTTGATGACATTTTCAGTTGCAAATGTTTCAGAATCCATTTCATTTTCAAATCTTAAGGTGTCACAGTTTTCACCTTCTAAATTCATAGCAGGGAATTTGAAATCATCAAATGTCACATTTGTGTTTTCCATAACCTTCTGTTGATCAATCACATATACTCTATAGACAGTTTTGTCCAGAGAGTATCCCACAAAAATTCCTTCATAAACCTTGGCTTCAAACTTCCCAAGGTTGTTAACATCATCCTTGAGAACAAAACATTTTGTTCCAAACACATGCACGTATTTTATAGATGGTCTTCTATTTTTCATGATGTGATAAGGAGTCTTTCCAACTGGTTTTGTGATGAGTGTTCTGTTTTTAGTGTAACATGCAGTACTAACAGCTTCAGCCCAAAAACTAGTTGGTAGATTTGCTTCTGCTAACATGGTTCTTGCAGCTTCAATGAGAGTTCTGTTCTTTATCTCAACCAATCCATTTTGTTGTGGAGTTCTTGGGGCTGAGAATTGGTGAATGATTCCATTCTCTTTGCAGAATTTATTGAGTATAGCATTTTTGAATTCTGTTCCATTATCACTTCTTATGGCTACTACTGGTGTAGGGCCTTTATCCAATCTTCTCAAATTCTCAATGATAACCTCATGAGCTTCATCTTTTGAGTGCAAGAATTCAACCTAAGTGTACTTTGAAAAATCATAAACCATGACTAGAGAAAATCTTTTCTTAGACATGGATATGACATTTACTGGTCCAAACAAATCCATATGAATTAATTGCAGTGGTTTGATGATTGAAGTAAATTCCTTATTTTTGTGACGTGATCTCTTCATTTTCCCTTTCTGGCATGCCTCACACAATCCTTCTATGCAGAATTCAAGTGTGGACAGGTCATTCACTAATTCTCTTTTAATTAGAGAATTGATGTTTTTGATATTTAAGTGTGATAACCTCTTGTGCCAAAGCAAACTTTCATTTTCTGAGGCCTTGGTATAGAAAAACAAATTTTTTCCTTGTTTGCAGAATCCAAATCTGCTACAAATAGGCTTCTCTTTCTTACTCGTTGGTCTTTCGATATAATATGAGACACAATTTCTTGTCAAACTCCAACTTCAAATCTTTGTTGCAGAATTGAGTGATACTGAGAAGATTATGCGTCAAACCACTGACCAGGGCTATAACTTCAATGACAACATTTTCATGAATTAATTTGTCATATCCCATGGTGAAACCAATGCTGTTGTCTCCAAAAGTTACCATTGGGCCAACCTCATCTTTGAATTGTGACAGCAGGGCCTTGTCACCAGTCATATTCCTTGAACATCTACTATTCAAGATCCACATGACCTTCTTCTTACCTGTGCCCTGTAAACACACACAAATCAAGTTTTCTTTGGTACCCAAACAAGGTTGGGTCCTTTATATTTAGTTACATTAATGTCATTCCTGTTTTTAATATTTTTAGTTGCTTGCACATGCATGTTCTCATTTTTCTTATTTTGACTTTTATCTTGATTAGTGCTTTCAGAACTAGATGCATGCTTAGGTGACATGGAGTGTTTTCTATGTTTAACAGAACTAGCAGATTTAGGCTTAGTGCTGTTGATGTTCATATTCTGACTTATGCATCCATCAACAAACTATTTCCTGAGCCTAAAGTAAGTATTCATGATATTCATGTTGTATGGCATACAATCAAATTTGTAAAAAAAATTATGATCATCATGCATCAAAGGTTTTACATATCCACAGGCAAATTCATCATTTTTAACATGTTTCTTGCACATATGAGTAAGATGATTTGTTGAATCACAGTTTTCACAAATCTTCCTAGGTGCATTATAAACAGGTGCATAATAAGTGTGTTTGTTAATGCCTATCTTTCCATTCCTACCAATTAGTTCATCATTAGCTTTTAGTAACCTAGCAATTTCCTCATATGCAGCAGTCATACTGGTGTGAATATTAAACATTTCAATGCTCAATTCTTCCACAGATTTCTTATATTGAGAATTTGACATGTCAAGAGAGATCAATGAAGGTACCTGAGAATTTGAGACATTTGTGTCATCCCAACATTTTCCTTCAACAATATAAGTCTTTCATGTCTGCTTTTTGATGAGAGCTTCATACTTGGCTTCTAGTTCCAAGTAATCTTTATCCTTCTTAATTGCTTTAGGTTTTCTACATTCTGTTGCAAAGTGTACAAGCTCATTACAGTTATAGCATCTTATTTTAGATATATCAACTGTTCTAGTTTTATACCCTCCATTGGTATTGCTTCTTGTTGGATTCTTTCCTTTACTTGAAGATTCGAAGTTTGGTCTTGGTTTAAACTTTTGTTTCTTTTAAACCTCAAATTTCCAAATTTCTTTGCCATGAAGGCCATGGTTTTGTTGTCCATGCCTTCAAGTTCTTCAATGGTGTAGAAATCTTCTTCCCCTGATTCACTCTTGACAGAGTCTTTCTCTTTCTGTTCCTGTTATTCAAACTCTTCAGTTTTCAACTTTTTGCTTGTACCAGTCTTCTCAATTTTTAAAGGTTCCTTTGCAAACAAGGCATTTGAGACATTTGCCATTTTCCCTCTATTTGCTAAAATGGCCTTCTTTTGATAAAATTCAAGCTCATATGTCTTTAGTATTCCATAGAGAGTCTCAAGTGGAAGCTTTGTGAGATCTCTTCCCTATCTTATTGTAGAGATTTTGTGCTCCAGGTGCTCTAGGAGAGTCAACAAGAACTTTATATTTTTCTCCTTTATTTCATAGTACTTCCCATGAAGTTGAAGATCATTGATTAGTTTGTTGAACCTCTCAAATACTTCAGTTATACCTTTATTTTGTTTTGACATAAAGGCCTCATACTGAGAAATAAAGAGTTGTCTTTGATTGTCCCTTACCTCTTCAGTTCTTTCACACAGAATTTCTATATTTTCTCATATGTGTTTGGCAGATGTGCAATTTACAATATTATTGTACATGACAATGTCCAGTGACTCAATTAGTATGAGCATTAGACTATTGTCAAGAGACACCTTCTCATTTTCTGTATCCGTATACTGAGATGGGTCCTTAGGTATCCATGTTGCAGGGATAACTTCAAAACCACTGGTAGTTTCAGGAACTAATGTTATTGGCACGAAAAGACCATTCTTTAATATTTCTGGATACATGGAGTTTGCAGAAATGTTACAAATGTATGAATACACTTTTTAAAACTCTTTCAAAGACACTGTCAAATGAGGCTGCGCATAAAATATATAGACAACATGTTATGTGCACATGCGCATATAAGATAGTTTAGCTAAAACTCGAAATAGAGAAGAAATACTTTACATTTGACTAATATTTATTTCTAGCTAACACTGTTTTGACAGTCTTCTACGTTCAGCTTTATATCTTCTATCACTTGTCTTGCATATCTTCTCAGCTTCATTGTAGTCTTATCTCCATCTTCACAGGTTTGACTTGTCCTGCAAAGACAGAGCTGCAAATTATCTGTCTTGTTCTTCTGCAATTCTCCTTGAAAATAGCTCTTTGGAACAGTAGAGTACTTTATTGAAATTGCTTCGAGAAGTCATGGTGATTGACTTCTCGATTGAGTACTAGTTGTGACTTCTCGATTAGTCCTTGAATGGATGACTTCTCGATCGCATACTGTATTTGATGACTTCTCATTAGACTAGACTTCTCGAATGAATGCTTTGAAACTGAGACTTCTCGATTGGTTCAGCTCTACCACTTCTCGAATGCTCCTTTTGTTAACTTCTCGAATTAATTTTATGGACTTCTCGAATGTGTAACATTTCACATTACTCGATTGGCTTCAATATCTTGACTTCTCAATTGGATACTTCTCAATCGAATACTGAGCCAATGAGTGTTTTGAGACTTCTCGACCAGTTGCATATTCCTGACTTCTCGAAAGGGTGACTTCTCGAATGTGCATTTGCTTTAGTCGAATTCTCAGACTGCATTCCTTATTTCTTCAATAAGCCTTCTTTGTCTTGTTGCATGATTCAACTTGAATCTTCTAACAGACTTTATTCTTTGGCTTTAATTACAAATTGGAATTACAATCTGATCAAACTTCTATCTACAATAATGCATAGAAATGTCTAAGTCACTACCCTATTACAGAAGTTCTAAATATGTTATAGCAAGACAAATAATTACATAGAATATGCTTGATTTGGTCCAACACCCTTTGTTAGTCACTAGGGAACTAGACCAGTATATTCAATGACCACAATATAAGGGGAAAAATTATTACAAAAGTTATGAGTTAAAGAACGTAAGGCTTAAAATATTCTGAGTCGTAATTATAGTAAAAGGAACACCCTAAAACCAAAGTTGCAAACTTAAAGATGAAATTAATTATGTGCTAGATTATCCAAAAATGGAGATCTCAATCTTTGTTAGTCACTTATCAACTAGACTAATGATGAACTAACTATCAACAAGTACAAGATAAAGATCATCATTAAGTTACTTCTAAAAGTTTCTAGAATATCATCATTCATTATTTATAATCAATGTTCGAAGCAATAATAAAGTGTAAGTTGATTATATACAATATGTACATGAATGAAGATCTCAGCCCGTACAAATCACTTATGAGCCATACTAGTGCACTAAGAGTTAGTACAATTTGTTAAAGATCGTCATCAAAGTTTTTGTTAGAAAAATTCAAAGAAAATATTATTCTTATTTAGATTAAAAATTGCACATGTAATTTTTCAAAGGGAAAAAATATAGTTAAAATCTCGAGTAGGAAAATAAAAATAAAATAAACTGAAAGGTTTGAGTTACAACACAACTGAAACTCGAGGTACTAAATAGTACTTTGGTCAAAAGGCATACCAAACAAATCAGACGTTTTCTTTATGTATTCTGATTTGTTGAACCATTTTTGTTTCGTCTATTATTTATTAATTAAGTGGTCTACCTCATTCTTCAGAACTTGATTTCTCCCAAATAAAGTGTGGCCCAGTTTTTTGGGGCAATTTAGGGTACACTAAAATAAGTTAATTTTTACTTCTTTAAGAAAAGTGCAATATAACTAATAAGTAACTTTTATTTATAAGTTGTTAAGTGTTTGAATAAATTACTTATAACTTCAGTAAAGTGTTTAGTAAATAATAACTTATAAATTAATAATTTAATTTTTTGTTAAAAATAAAAAAAATCAATTTAAAGTGGATATTAAATTTTAAATATAAATTTTAGAACATAAAGGTTGAAATAAAATTAATAAAAGTACATAAGACAATAAAATCACTACATTCATGTTTGATTGTTAATATCGATAACTGTTGGTCCCTGATATTGTAGAAGGGGGGTTGAATACAATATCTATTAATTATCGCGGAATATTTGATTTAAAAATATTATTTTAAATTCACACAAAATATTAATTGAAATGAAACACTGTTCAAGTAGAAGATATAATTTTAACTTGAAAAGTATTACAAAATTAATAAGTAGAAAGTTTATATAATTGTTTAAAAAGCTTAGAACGATTTTGACATGAATTGTTCGAGTTTAACAATTATATACCAAACTTGCACAGAAATCTGTGAATATTACAATGCAGACAAATTTCTGAATTTGAACTCATTTTCTAACTATGAAAAATGAAGACAATCTCCTCATATTTATAGAGGTGGAAAGCTAGCATGACTCATCCCAAAATGACCTTTTTCCTAATTGATTTAACACTAATATGACTCATAAAAAGGCTGGACATGACTTAAAATGGTCGGTATGACTGATTGAAATTCGGTATGACTCTTTGCAAGTCATATTCGAATTTTCTTTAATTTAAAATAAATAATAAATTTAATTCAGAAATTATAAAAATAAATATCTAATATTATTTAGATATTTATAAATATAATTTACTAAATAAATAAAATATTTATTAATTAAATAAATCCTTACGCTCTCAGCTGCGGTCTTCTGAACGTCTGGAACCGAACTCCTTTTGACTTGGAAATGATAAATCAATTCCAATCGGGGTTCCACTTTTACGAATATATGAATTTGCATTTCTTCCGTGTCAATCCTTTTTCCGCTTTTTCTTCAAGTCAGTGCTGTCAGGCATGTTTGACTGTTTCTGTATCCCTTTGAGCTTCCAGCTTCTTTCTTCTGTCATTCTAAAATAATTCTAAATTAATTAATCCTTTAATTAATTTAAGAAATAAATTAATTCTGAGTGAATTAATTTACTAATTAAATTAACTAATTAATTTAATTTAATTAATAGAGAATTAAATTAAAGGTTTGACTATTGTTGATGTAGATAAAACTCTTCTGTTCTTCAACAATAACCTTTCTAACCACTTGAACTTTTTGATGACGAATCTTCACTGACATTGTTAACACCCTGTGCACTGGTCTGGTTCACGAATGACTAACTACAATGTCGATTCTCATTTCTACTGTAGTGGTCTTTGTGTCTTGTCTTATTTCTAGCTTTGTCTTCAATATTTCTTTTCTTGGAATCTCTTTGTAGTAGGCACTTGAAATCTTCTGTATCTTCTGAACTCTTCTGAAATACTACTCCTTTATTTTTCACCGACGATTGAACATATTATGAACTTCTTCCGGTGTAGAGTAGCAGCTTCATTAGAACACTTCTGATATTTAGGATTCTTTGTGTCTAGTTGACATTCTTTGACTTGATTCCTTCCTCAGTATTTATTACTTAATTTTCTTACTTGAGTTGAGTTGTCATCTACTTATTACAAATAGGCCTTGTCATATGCCTTTCAATCTCCCGCTATTTGTTGTTAAGCATTTAACATACAAATTCCTAGAGGATAACTCAACTAACAACTAAGAAAATAATATGACATTTAAGAACTGTAAATAATAAATTGTTTTCTGGATTATATAATACATTTCCAGATTTCCTGAGTTAACTGAAATGAAAGATGTTTGTTCCTCTAGCACTGAACATATTATACATGTAGTATTATCTTCATTTATCAGACTCATCATTACTCCCCCTTAGGATGGCAGAGATGATGTATGTTCTCTTCTTACCACTTTTCCTTTGAATTTCCAACTTCTGTTTTTACTTCTCACCCAAAGTAGATTCATTTTCCCTTTTTGTAAATTATCCAACTTTTCTTGTTCAACAATTAAGTAATCCTCTTCTGGCAAAAGTCTTTGTTTACTTCTCCCCTTTTGATCTACTCCCCCTTAGTTGAACACTTTAACACTTTGGAGTAATCCTCTTAGTAATTCTCCCTCTTAGTTGAGTAATCCTCTTAATAATTTTAACAGTCCTTTGCTGGAGAAATTTCCACCTTGGTTAGGTAACATTAGAAATCTGTAACAGGCAATTGGGAAAGGGATTCGGTATGTGTGCTAGTGTGTGATTTTACTTTGTGTTCCTCACAAGTGTTTCGCTCATATACTCTCTAAGTGTTTCACTCATAGAATATATATTTTCACTCTTCCTTACTTGTGTTTCATTCTTTTCTCACATCACTATATCTCTCACAGTACGGATGACTCAGTCTTTTGTACCGGCAAGAAAGATCACCATAGCCCCTTCAAGAGAGGTCATTGGTGGTGCAATGGGGTTTCATAAATCCCCGTCCTCAATTGAATCTATTAAAATAGTTGATTTTATAAACTGAATTGCTTCAGGAATAGATTCAATGAGTTGCTGATCATCTAAGATGATCTATTCCATTAGGAATCCAGATATGTTCCATCTGGGGAGGGAGACAAGGATCTATAATGTAGAAAATGATCCAAGTTTCCTCCTGACGCCTGTGAAGGCATGTTGATTCAATCAGAATCATCAATCATTCTTCCTTCCTTGATATGGAAGTTTAGAATAATTGTTTCCGTCAATCCATCCTTACTGTGACATTTCAATTGCTCCCTCTTGCTCCATTTTGGTCCCAAGTAAGTCCTTACATTGTTGGACCCTAAAACATAAGACATAAAATTTGTGGTTTCTAGAAAAATGTCAGATGAAATTGACTCTTTACAAGTGGCCTTGGCTGACAGGCCGAATTCAATAGACTCACTCTGTTGAGAGAATGAACCTAGTAACAGTTTTGCCTTTTCCAAGTCTGTATCCTTTTGAGAAAACACAGATGAGCTAACAGTTGTCTCAGCTTTTGTATATTTGAATCACCTTTCTGGAGATAGAGCTGTTGGTCCACTCACAATACCAACCTTATCAAATGCAATCAAGGCATTGACTCCCTCATTATTAACAATTAGGTATTCTGTTTAATGGTTAGAGAGACGGACGTGATTGTGTTTGTGTGTTTGGTTCTAAGATCTTGGATAGAGATTGATGCCAATAATTGGGATCTAACTATTAGAAACAATTGGATGATCAAGCACATAGATCTTTCCTACTTCTCAAAAGAGACGTGAAATAATCAGCGCATATTTATAAAAAAAATAAAAACATAAATAAAAATAAGGATGCCAATGTTGAAAAATAACTAAAACTATACATACTTATATATATAAATAATATATGCCAATTATTGGAAAACAACAGTAATATAAAATATTTACAGTGGAGATGCCAAATAAATAAAACTGTACAAAAATAAGGAAAATCTTTTTGAGTTTTCTTTTTCATTTTGTTTGTTTGCTTTTGATAATTTTTAAGGAATATATACAATGTATTTATAGTGATTGCTTAAAATTAAATATGCAATTTAAAACATCATGCAATAATCAATTCATGTTTAACATCCCTAACTCACTAACCAACTTAGAGAAAGTGGATTCATCAAGTGGTTTCGTGAAGATGTCAGCAATTTAT
Source organism: Oenanthe sinensis (assembly GCA_028671895.1). Classification (NCBI taxonomy): domain Eukaryota; kingdom Viridiplantae; phylum Streptophyta; class Magnoliopsida; order Apiales; family Apiaceae; genus Oenanthe; species Oenanthe sinensis. Next base: position 5,457,199 of record JAPMAC010000212.1, read on the forward strand.
TCTTCTGTGGGTACAAAATGTAACACCACAGTTCTATTCATGACATGCTCTCGGATAAAATGATACCTTATGTCTATGTGTTTGGTTCTTGAATGTTGTACAGGATTGTTGGAAATTGCTATGACACTTGTGTTATCGCAAAGTATTGGAATTTTAGTTAGCGCAAGTCCATAATCATTCAGGTGATTCCTTATCCACAAGATCTGTGCATAACAACTACCTGCCGCAATGTATTCTGCTTCGGCTGTCGAGGTAGATACTGAGTGCTGTTTCTTGTTGTACCAGGAGATCAACCGTTGTCCTAGAAACTGGCAGCTTCCAGAAGTACTTTTCATGTCCATCCTGCATCCTGCATAATCTGAATCTGTATAGCCTATTAGTTCAAAATCGGTATCTTTAGGGTACTAAATTCTGAGATTTAGTGTACCATTCGGATATCTAAAAATTCTTTTAACAGCTATAAGATGAGATTCCCTAGGGTCAGATTGAAACCTTGCACATAAGCATGTTGCAAACATTATATCGGCTCTACTAGCAGTTAGATATAATAATGAGCCTATCATACCTCGGTAGCTTGTGATGTCAACCTTCTTACCAGTTTCATCTTTGTCAAGCTTTGTGGCTGTTGGCATATGGGTTTTTGCCCGTGAAGAATCTTCTAGACTGTATTTTCTCAGAAGATCCCTTACGTACTTTGATTGGCAAATAAAAATCCCTTCTTCCTTTTGCTTTACTTGCAATCCTAGGAAGAATGACAGCTCACCCATCATGCTCATTTCATACATGCTCTGCATTAACTTAGCAAATCTTTTACACAAATTTTCGTTAGTAGAACCAAATATAATATCGTCAACATAAACTTGGACAAATATCATATCTTTTTCATGCAGTTTGTAAAAGAGAGTTTTATCTATAACACCTCTAATGAAACCATTTTCAAGTAAAAATACAGAGAGAGTGTCATATCATGTCCTCGGTGCTTGCTTGAGCCCATAGAGAGCTTTGAATAGAAAATACACAAAATCAGTAAACTCTGGATTTTCAAAGCCAGGGGGCTGTTCCACATATACTTCCTCTTCTAACTCTCCATTCAGAAATGCACTCTTCACATCCATTTGAAAAACTTTAAACTTGGAATGTGCTGCGAATGCCAGAAATATCCTGATGGCTTCAAGTCTTGAAACTGGTGCGTAGGTCTCGTCATAATCAATTCCCTCTTCTTGGGAGAAACCCTTTGCAACCAGTCTGGCCTTGTTCCTTGTAACAATGTCATCACCGTCTAACTTATTCCTGTATACCCATTTGGTGCCAATTATAGATCTGTCTTTTGGCCTGGGTACCAGTGTCCACACTTCTTGTCTTTCGAACTGATTGAGTTCTTCTTGCATGGAAAGAACCCAATCTGGATCAGTTAGAGCATCTTCAATTTTCTTTCGTTCTTCTTGAGATAGAAAAACCGAAAATAGACATTCATTTGAAGTTGCACTTCTGGTTCTAACCCCAACATCTGGATCACCTATGATCAATACAAAAGTATGATCTCTGCTCCAAATCCTTTCCCTGGGTAGGTTTGATCTTGATGATTCGCCTCGAATTCATTGTGATGTTGTGTCCTGCCAGTTGATCTTTCATCTCCCCCTAAGTTGCTGCCAGGATGACTTGTTGATCCACCACTGGTATTAGTGGTATCTCCAGTGTTACCATTGTTTCCACCACTATTACCTGGATCATCATTATTATTGTCATCATCATTTCCTGTTGCAACCTCAGGTTCTTCTTCGTCATCCAAATGTGAGTCTGGATAATTATTAAATTTTAATGACTCAGAAGAATCTTCAGTTTGGATACTTGGGAGTTTAGTGTCATCAAAAGTAACATTAACACTTTCTTTTACTTGATATTGATCAATTATGTACACCCTATATGCTCTTCTTGAATATCCGACAAAAATAGCTTCATGTGCCTTGGCCTCAAACTTGCCACGATGTTCATCTTCATCCTTTAGCACAAAGCATTTGTCTCCAAATACATGAAAGTACTTTAGAGTAGGTTTCTTGCCAGCCATTAATTCATAGGGTGTCTTCATATATTCTTTATTGATCAGAGTTCGATTCTGGGTATAACATGCTGTACTTATTGCTTCAGCCCAGAAGTAGATAGGTAACCTTGATTCACTTAGCATAGTCCTTGCAGCTTCAATCAGGGTTCTATTTTTCCTTGCTGTAACTCCATTCTGTTGCGGAGTTCTTGGCGCTGAATATTGCCTTGTTATCCCCTTGTCTGGGCAGAAGTTATTCAGAACTTCATTTCTGAATTCTGTTCCATTATCTGATCTGATTGCTCGGACAGTTAACTTTGAATCTAACTCAATCAGCTTTATATGATCAATCACCAAATGTGGAGTTTCATCCTTAGAGTTCAAGAATTCAACCCACGTATATTTTGTGAAGTCATCCACAATCACTAAGGCGTATTTCTTCCTTAACATAGACATAATATTTACTGGACCAAATAAATCCATGTGAATGAGTTGAAGTGGTTCAGTGATGTTTGAAGTGTCTGTGCCTCTGTGAGTTGCTTTCTTTGACTTTCTTTTCTGACATGCCTCACACAATCCTTCCTGTGTAAATTCCATCGGAGGCAGTCCTCTCACTAAATCCCTCTTGACTAAAAAGTTCATTATTTTAAAGTTTAGATGTGAGAGTTTCTTGTGCCATATCCAGCTTTCTTCTGATGAAGCCTTTGAGTAGAAACAATTTGCTTCATCTTCAGTTCCTGAGTTGAGATCGGCTACGTACAAGTTTCCTTTCCTTACTCCACGCAAGGCTAGTTTGTCATCTTTAGAATGAGCTATTAAGCATTTCTCCTTGATAAAATTTACTTTGTACCCTTTATCACAAAATTGACTGACGCTGAGTAGATTGTACTTAAGTCCTTCCACTAAAGAGACGTTTTCAATGATAACATTCCCAGTATTTAACTTGCCATATCCCGTAGTCATTCCTTTGTTGTTATCTCCAAAGGTGACGATTGGGCCAGCTCTCTCAACCACGTCTGATACCAGGGCTCTATCTCCGGTCATATGCCTTGAAGATCCGCTGTCCAGGATCCATATAACCCGATTTGCCTGTTTAACTCCCTGCACATACCAAACGGATTAATTCATCTTCGGAACCCAAAATTGATTGGGCCCGACATACTTAAAGAATTGACCTTTGTCAGCTTTGACAACAGATCCTTTTCGAATAACATCATTATCTTCCTTGACTGTTCCTACCTTCCTATAAATAGTCTTAACAACTTTCTGTTTAGACTTAGGAGTATATGATTCTTTCTTCTCAGGTGAAGGAGTCGCAGTCTTGGATTTAACAAATTTATTATTGATGCATTTTCTAGGTGTCATGTTATCTTTCTTAGCTATCATGCATTTAAAGTAAGAAGTCATAGCATTAAAAGCACATAACATACAATTTAAAACACCACAAGGTTTATGGAATACATCAATAGCAGGCATGTTATTCAAAGCAGTAGGTGTCTTAACAGTTTCTACTTTAACTTTTTCAACAGTCTTAATGTTCTCAGTAGAATGACATTGGTTGTTACTATTCTTACTTTTAACAAACTTATTGTTAGGTTTGTTCAAATTATTCTTTAAGTTCTTAGCACCTATACCAGGTTTGGGGAAATCAAAAGTTCCCACAACTTTCGTTGGTGTCTTGGGCGCAATTATCTCTTCTTAGACATTTACTCCTTTTATGTCCCTCGCTTGTTCCTCTCTTTTCTTCTCTTCCTCATGATCCTCTAAATTCACTTCATAGGCAATCATTATAGAGCTCTCAAGGATTGGTTCTGCTACAGGTGTTATGAAAAGAGGTTTACGTGCGTCCTTAACAACATGAGGAATACCCCTTTCTTTAGCACTTTGCTTGAATGGGGTAATGTTGCTTGCCTTTCCTACAGATTCATTATACTCAAACCCTATTCCAACTTTTCATTTTATCACCTGTTGGTCAACTAGGTTTTTTATAATTTAAGAGGAGTTTTCATAGGCTAGACACCTTTTCTTTTCTTCCACTATCTGGTTTCTGAGATAAGTTTCAACATCAATATAACACTTGACTCTGTTGACTTGAAAAGCTAAGTCTTTAGTCAACTGGTCAGTCAACTTGTCATGATTTCTTTTTAACTGTTTAAGATCTTCAGTCTCATCAATTAACTCTTTGACTTTGAGTCTGAGTTTCTTAACCTTATCTCTTTCGCCAAATAGTTCTTTACCTAGCAATGCAAATATTTTAGGGCAAGAAGGATTTACATCTATTCCTCATTGACGGGTGGGAGACAGTGATTCCTCGGATGAAGCCATAAGAGCAAGATTTCCCAGCTCTTCCTCATCATCATTGTCTGAGTCGTCCCAGCTTTTTCCCTTTGCTAGATAAGACTTTCCTTGATGCTTCTTCACAAGTGAATCATACTTTTTCTCGAGATCTTCATAAGACTCTCTCATTTTCCCTTGCTTTGACTTTTTGCATTCCGTTGCAAAGTGGCCTAGCTCATTGCAGTTGAAGCAACGAAACTTGCTTCTATCAACTAAGCCGGTCTTGTAGCCGCTTCTTGATTCAGCTGTTGAAGACCCTCCTTTTTAGTAACTTCCAAAATTAGGTTTTACTTTGTAGGATGAGTTCTTTCGAAATCTCATGTTGCGAAACCTCCTGGAAACCATAGCTAGAGACTCATCTTCCAGCTGATCCAGTTCTTCCAAAGTGTAGAACTCACCGTCTTCTCTGTTATCTGAAGTATGTCCAAATTCTGGAACCACATACTCCACTGTAATGTTAGAAGGTGCAACAACCTTCACTTCTTTCTTCTCTGGTGCTTCCACTATCAGTGATTTGGATGAACTTATAACCTTACCTCTGTCGTAGGTCTCTCTGGTCTGAATCTGTTCTAATTCATAGGTCTTTAGTACTCCGTAGAGTCTCTCTAGGGTAACCTCTTTCATGTCCCTAGATTCCCGGATTGCTGCAATCCTATGTTCCAGATGCTCTGGCAGGGTCAATAAGAACTTCCTATTGACCTCCTGGTTCAAGTAATACTTCCCGTTTAGATTGAGCTCATTCATCAATTTATTCAATCTCTGAAACACCTCAGAGATACCCTCACCAGGGTTGGATCTAAACTGTTCGTACTGGGAAGTCAGGATTTCCAGTCTATTCTATTTCACTTCCTCCATCCCCTCATTGATAATCTCTATAGTATCCCAGATTTGCTTGGCGGTCTTGCAGTTGACCACATGATTGTACATGACATAGTCTAGGAATTCTATCAGTATAAGCTTGAGGTTATTGTCCAGGGATACAGCTTCCTTTTCTTCAATTGTGTAGTCAGCTAGACTTTTTGGAAACTGTCTATGAGGAATTACGATCCCATCTATCTCGTGTACGAGAATAACTGTTATAGGGGGTTCAACACCGTTGGCCAAAATTAATGCATACTTGGGATTGGCAATCCCAATGAATAGTAGCATTTTGTGCTTCCACAAATTATAGTGATCTCTATCAAACTGTAGAATTTTAATGCTCGTCACATTTTGTGTACTCATCTTTAATAAGATTAAAATTTAAGTGTTTCAAAAATTATTTTAATTTTTGACTGAAAATAATTTTTGATCAAAAATTTTTTTAAAAAAAAAAAATTATTTCAAATTAAAAATAATTTCGAATTAAAAATAATTTTTGAGATCTGTACGAGTCGCGGAATATTTGGTTCGGATCTGATATTATAAATATCAACCAGCTCTGATGCCAATTGTTGGTCCCTGATATTGTAGAAGGGGGGTTGAATACAATATCTATTAATTATCGCGGAATATTGGATTTAAAAATATTATTTTAAATTCACACGAAATATTAATTGAAATGAAATACTGTTCAAGTAGAAGATATAATTTTAACTTGAACAGTATTACAAAATTAATAAGTAGAAAGTTTATATAATTGTTTAAAAAGCTTAGAACGATTTTGACATGAATTGTTCGAGTTTAACAATTATATTCCAAATTTGCACAGAAATCTGTGAATATTACAATGCAGACAAATTTCTGAATTTGAACTGTTTTTCTAACTATGAAAAATGAAGACAATCTCATCATATTTATAGAGGTGGAAAGCTAGCATGACTCATCCCAAAATGACCTTTTTCCTAATTGATTTAACATTAATATGACTCATAAAAAGGTTGGGCATGACTTAAAATGGTCGGTATGACTGATTGAAATTCGGTATGACTCTTTGTAAGTCATATTCGAATTTTCTTTAATTTAAAATAAATCAAAATGACTTATATTAAAATAAAGAAACTCGGTATGACTCACATAAAATCTCTCGGTATGACTCTTTTTCACCCGCCATATTCATTTCTTTTTTACAAGAATGGGACACGTGTCAAGCTGGTACTGGTTACTTTAAAAAAAAGCTTCTCCTGCCATTTCAATTTGAAAAAGCAAAGGGGCTTATTTTGTCCTGTAGTGATGAGCTCCGTAGAAATGCTTTTCGACCCGCACAGCTTATATTCTTTGATTAATAAATAATAAATTTAATTCATAAATTATAAAAATAAATATATAATATTATTTAGATATTTATAAATATAATTTACTAAATAAATAAAATATTTATTAATTAAATAAATCCTTACGCTCTGAGCTGCGGTCTTCTGAACGTCTGGAACCGAACTCCTTTTGACTTGGAAATGATAAATCAATTCCAATCGGGGTTCCACTTTTACAAATATATGAATTTGCATTTCTTCCGTGTCAATCCTTTTTCCGTCTTTTCTTCAAGTCAGTACTGTCATGCATGTTTGGCTGTTTCTGTATCCCTTTGAGCTTCCAGCTTCTTTCTTCTGTCATTCTAAAATAATTCTAAATTAATTAATCCTTTAATTAATTTAAGAAATAAATTAATTCTGAGTGAATTAATTTACTAATTAAATTAACTAATTAATTTAATTTAATTAATAGAGAATTAAATTAAAGGCTTGACTATTGTTGATGTAGATAAAACTCTTCTGTTCTTCAACAATAACCTTTCTAACCATTTGAACTTTTTGATGACGAATCTTCACTGACATTGTTAACACCCTGTGCACTGGTCTGGTTCACGGATGACTAACTACAATGTCGATTCTCATTTATACTGTTGTGGTCTTTGTGTCTTGTCTTATTTCTAGCTTTGTCTTCAATATTTCTTTTCTTGGAATCTCTTTGTAGTAGGCACTTGAAATCTTCTGTATCTTTTGAACTCTTCTGAAATACTACTCCTTTATTTTTCACCGACACTTGAACATATTAATGAACTTCTTCCGGTATAGAGTAGCAGCTTCATTAGAACACTTCTGATATTTAGGATTCTTTGTGTCTAGTTGACATTCTTTGACTTGATTCTTTCATCAGTATTTATTACTTACTTAATTTTCTTACTTGAGTTGAGTTGTCATCTACTTATTACAAATAGGCCTTGTCATATGCCTTTCAACAACAATAGCATCACGAACTACACATTACCATTTCTTTCGACATATCCAGTTTTATTATTAGTAGTTCTAGAAGCAGAACCTCTTGGAAAGTAATTTTCTCTTTTAGCAGTTTGAAACACTTTTCTCTTACATTTGAATTTCGATGAAATTGTGAATAACCATTGTAGCGAGAATGATATCAGTCTGTGTATCCACTATATATATTGGCATATTTTCTGAAATAGCAAATCTAGCTTTCTACACCCTAAATGTCCGATCAATAATAATTCGACATGAAGAATGAAAATGACTAAAATTTTCTTTTACATTACGAGGTGCCCGCTTAATATCATCACGCCGGTGAAACTCTTGAAGGTGATATCTCACTCATGCACCTTTGTGCGGAGTCATACTGATTTGTGTGGATACGCTACATCTAAAAGATAAAATTTATTTTTAGTTGGATTTGAAAAATTAAGGTCACCTCTGGTTATAACATCATTTAAAATGTGACTATCATGTGTTCCTCCTTCTTATCCTTCTCATCCAAAATGAAAAGACATGTTAAAGTCATACACTGCAAGATATTTTGAGCGGCATATCCTTTTCGTCCAAAGTAAGGTGTACGTTCTATTTTTATTTACTCGGCATTTGATATGAGTGTCTTCAATAGCTCCAATATCATTATGCAATTAATAGTAAAATAAATTAAAAATATTAATTAAAAAATTATATGAAAAAAATTACACATAAATATATGAGCTTACTATAAAATATGGATGATAACGAGTGTGTTGAGGTGAATGGTAACCACGTCCAATATTATAATTTGAAGAGGGTTTTGTGAAATCGTTTATCATTCTACATAATGCTTGTAAAACTGAATGAAAATATCAAGAAATTATTTCACCGGAGTGATTAAACATTTCTTGCATTAAACGATTTCGGTACCATGTACCACAGTCATTAAAAACATATCGACCTCCTCATACTAAGACATATCTCGTATTGAACAGATTGATAACACTCAACTAGTAGTCGATATAAGCTTATAAATGTGTCTTTGTTCACATAAAAATATTGATAACATTGAGTTTCGTTTCTATTTAATATTTCACATGACTATTTGTGCACAAAATTATCATAATGGTATACCAAAGTGCATGCAACAGCTGCCCATACAACCCGCCACTTGAGCAATTTATTTTTTTCGTCATTGTCATTTGTTCTTTCTACTTCATTATCTTCATTGTTCTCGATCTCATTTTCATCATCAACATCTTCGTCATTTTTATCTTCATACATGTTAGAAGATTGACTAAAAAGAAATGCACTAGAAGACTGACCAAAAGAAAATGTATTAGAAGAGTGACCATAATAATTATTACCAAAATGATCCACCCTGATAAATTATTTGTGATAGTTTTGATGATTTTACAAGTGTATTTTTAGGCTTCCATCTTTATGAAAGCTATGATACTACTCAATGCATTGTAGTATATATATAGCAAATAAAAGTAGATATACAACGGATACATGTGAATAAATAGTAACATACAAGTTGAAAATATACAATAAAAAATTACAGTGAAGTTCAATCAATACTATAACTACTGGACACTACACTATTGTGTGATACCCTAATGCCATAATAGTAGATTTGTAAATCTACCAATTGTCATGTCACAATAAAGAATATACATCAACTACTTAAAATGAATATACTCAAGGGAGAAGTAAACAGTAGGCTCTAGTGATAGTGCACTAGAACAATTTATTGGCCACTGAAATTCCCTTCAAATTGTCCACTATATTGGCCTCCGAATACTCCACTGAAATTCCCAACATTCGCACTTTGATTTCCAGCATAGTGGTTATTATACTTGAAATTATATAAAAGTTGGTCATAACGTAGTTCATTGTTCTGCTCATTCAGAAAAGGAGTCATATTTTGCTTATTGAGTAAATGGCATTGTGAATAAAAAATAAAAGTCTCCACCGTATAGAACCTCATTCATGGACTTAATAATTTCAACAGCCTCCACTAGTGACTTATCTTCATTAGCAGTTGTCATAGAGGTGCTTGATGCATTTTAAAATATAATATCGCAAGTGCACGGTGTCCATTGTTAGCAGAGACTAGCAAGTAACTTGTGCCATAATCATAGTTCCTCTCATAATCACCTAATGTCTCATCCAACATAAAATCGAATTCCCCCAATATTCATCAGAACTTGTTTTCCTTTCTTTCAAAGCAATCATTATGTAAACTCCCAGCACCTACACTCTACCATATTTGTTCCCGTTTTTGGTATATACAATTAGAAAGTCCCCCTACGCAAATTCTCATATACACCACCTTCATGTTATCTACTTTGACCAAATTTCAAGCAATTATTAGTTAACTCACAATAGTAAAAAAGACCTTAGTTGCAACTTGCAATAAAATTCCATTCAAAATGAACCAGAGCAGTAGGCATTTTTCCTAAAGTTTTAGATGCAACAAACTTTGAACCGTTCAACTTCAGCCAACACTTAAAAACTCATAAAACAACTCCAGGCATGAACTTTTTTTTTTTGCTAAATAATAAATTTTATAACACAAAGGCAAGAGACAAAACTAGGGGCAAACCTCGCGAAAATAAAGGGACCCCATAACTACAGAAAGCTAAGAAGCTAACTACAAATTATAGATAAACCTAGAGCTTTAGTACATCAGTGGCAACACTAATTAATAAATATCAAGTACAAGACTCGGGTCTTTAGCTGCTGCCCTCTGAAATAGCCGACTAGAAAAGACTCTATCTCGCACCATGCTCTTGATTTCGCATAAGACAGTAAAAACATCATGCCTACTCCAGGCATGAACTTGGTTACACTTAAAGTAAGCACGGATATAGCACAAACCCCAACACCACACGATTCTAACAAACCATATATTCATACGAAAATAATAATAAATTTAACCACATAATTGCAAGCTCTCCTTTAAACTCTTACTACTGTATACAAATGATCAACTAATTTCCCCCTCCTATTAATGGGATAATTTACGCCATCTACTCGAGAACCAAGCTATCGAATAAATACAATATCATTCTCATCTATCTTATAAAGGCACCCTAATAATGTCAGAAACTTATGAGTCCAGTTCATTCATTCCAATCCTCTTATCTACTTATCATAAACTTGTCGAAAATTGAATATTTAATGATGAGGCCTAAGCTCTAATGCTACTTCAATTACACACATCCTAATTCAAAAAAACCTCAACAATTAAGCTCAAAATTGCAATCACAATCAAATCAATAGAATAAACAACAACAAAACATAACATAAATAATGCGTGTAATGAAGAGAAGAGAAGCTTACTCGCCAGGAGAAGACATTGTTGTGTAAGCGTGTGCGATCTGAGTTGTGTTGTACTCAAATTACACAGACTCTTAGAGGATTTATGAGACGACTCTTCTTGTACTTGTATCTTAATAACTGCCTATTAAAATTACATAAACTGCTTCTTGTATTTGTATTTGTGAATTTTAACAATCACATACTGAATTACATATCACAAATTAAGATTAAAAAGTCCGTAATAAAAATAGGGGAGACAGAAAGAGGGAGACGGAAGAGAGGGAGGGAGAACAGGGGTTCAAAATAAAGATTGGGGTGCTATAGAAAAACACGGGGGGGTTCCGTAAATATTTGGGTGTCCTTTCCAAATTAAGAGGTGCTATAAAAATTGGGGTGTCAGCAAAAATATACGGGCCAAAAGGAAATGGGTCTCCTCCAAAATATAAATATAAGGGGTGCTTTTCGTGTCGTTCCGTGTCATGTTAGTAATAAAAATATAATAATAAAAATTAAGACAATAAAAAATTATACTATCTTATAAACTTATTATTTCGATTTATAATTAAATGTTACATTCCTTACTGGTAGGGATGCATACGAGTCGGATTGTCCGGGTTTAAGATATTCCAGCAAACCAACCCAAATAATTCGGTTTGTAATTTTTTAATCCAACCTGTAAAAAGTAAATTATAACCCGACCCTATTTATTATCATACCCTAATATTCCGGACACTATTTGAATAAATATTTATCTCTTCTTAAAATATCTCGTTTCATCTAGAAAACATTATGCGTATTAAACGAATTTTTAGTTAAGTAAATCATTTATTCGAATTTTTTAAATAGAACCCAAACCCGAACTCATCTGGTCTTGTATGGGTTCGGGTAGGCCTGTCAACGGATCGGATTTGGATCGGATTACCCTAAATCCATATTCAAATTCATTTATTTTTTCGGATCGGATCGGATCGGATCGGATCAAGTGTCGGATATTTTAAAGGTGAATCCATATCCGTTCCATTCGGATCTCGGATAATCGGATCGGATATCCAATCCAATTAAATTTTTTATAACTAATTTTTTATAATTAAATTATTTACCAAAAAGTATATTGAAATTTATATATTAATAAATATTATCATTATAATATAACATAATAATATTTATATTTAACTATTTTATATTTAAAACTTTCACATAATAATTTTAAATTATTTAGTTATTTCCTAAATTTATTTTAAATATTTTAATTTCTTCTTTATTATTATTTATAATATTTTACATGTATTAATTTTTATTTAATATTTACTCATACAATATTATTTTATCTGTTTCAATTCATATTTAATTTTTATTTTTAATTCTTTGCATCTTAAATTCTATTCAAAATTATTTTTTCCAAACTACTTATAATAGTATGTATATGTTATTTTTTAATGATTTGCTCATATTATATTATATCTATATATTATTTATTATTTAATTATGTGGTATCTTAATTTTTATATAAAATTTATTATATTATATCAATATTTGATACGGACACTAGATACCAAATTATGATTATGGATTCTATCCAAACCTACGTATGTTATGATATAATTTATATTAATGAACTTATTTTAATATTTCAAAATTTGATACGAAGTTTACCATAAATATTTTAATTTCTCCTTTATTATTATTTATAATATTTGATATGTATTAATTTTTATTTAATATTTACTTATACAATAATATGTAATCTGTTTTAATTCCTATATAACATTCTTGATGATAGAGATGTATGAATATTAGCTATTTAAGGTATGAATATTAGCTATTTAAACCTTGTTCAGATCTTTGCTGATTGTATTATTTTGGTATGAATGAAAGGTTATCGTGTAAGTTTGGTTGTTCTCTTTAAAGCACACGCATCGAAAGTGATTGAATCAAACTGAATAAATGTAGTCAGATTGGTTTTCTATGGCTCTTGAAATAATCTAAATATAACAATTACATCTAAATAAATGTTACCGTTGCATAATCCAAACTTTGCGACTTTACTTTTGGTTGACCCGTGTTCGTTTCCCGGTAACGGAACCAAGTACAATGTCAAGAGCATATCCATAGTCATACGAGAGCTCCTTCAGGGGCGGTATGTTATCAAATGCGAAGAACACAACCCGAGCCAGCTTTGCATCATGATGGGTGCTCAACTTGCACTGCACAAATAAATTGGATTGACAGCTGTGATTGATGAACATAGCGACATTGCCATTCTTTAGTTGATAAAAATTCTCAATAATCGTTTTACTCTGGAAATAATTCATAATAATTAGATTAAATTTCTTAGAACCCGTATTTATGCTTATAAGAATAAGCAATTTCAGTGAGTTTTTCTGTAATTTCAATAGTACTGGGACAGGGGCCACCTGGAGCATCATTAAGATTGAGCATCGCCATTTGCAGTGTGTGCAATATTACTTTGTGTCTTTCACTTACTAAGGTCACCTCTAATGTGTCTGTACTATGCACATAATCATAGTACATGGTTACTAGGTTTACCAATCTCTCGTCTGTCCATAGGTAGTCCATCTGCATAAAACAAGAAATACTCCAAAATTGTATTAAAACAACAACAAAATCATCTTAAGAGCATAAACTTAAGAGGATAAACTTAGGAGCATAACCTCTTGATCAAAGTTATCTCCAATACTCTCACATTCACTATGCTTTTATTTTTTTTGAACTACAAGTAAATCATTGAGTTAATCAAAATCAAAATGCCAAGAGAAAGTTAAACTTCAGATAGAACATTATATGCATTAAACTAGTAGCACTGCTCAATATGATATTTTCAAAAGGCAAAAGAATAGTCCATATACGTAGACTAACATTGCCATGTTTTGGCCACTTGAACAATCATCTACCTAAAAGAGAAACTCATAACAGTTTCTTGACTGTCCATTTCCACATATAATATTCATATTTCTGATCACATACATTGAACTTGTTAATAAATGAGTTCTTGATGAGTTGCTTAAACAAACCTGAAATATTACAAGACTAATGCTTTATTATAAAGTCTGGAATCAACAACATGGTAGTTTTCAACAGAGGTCATACTGGTTTCGCAGTGGTGGAGTTTGGAAAACAAGATTACATAATATGCTCCTGTCAAATCTGAGTAATGTAATAGAGGAAAAAGCTAGTAATTGTGCAATAATAGGCTTTCAAACAATAAGCAATTATACATTTTGTAAAAATCACATTGAGTAACAAAATCCACATTGAATCCACATTGAGTAAATTGGGTCGAAACTTCACTTAGTTACTCTATCAAACAGTTTGTAATCACAATATCAAACAGTTTGTAATCACAATGCAATTATACATTTTGTAAAAATCACAGTTTGTAATCACAGTTTATAACCTTACTATTTTGTGTTCCAGAACTGCCACTGCTGCATGCTTCGCATGCTTCGTCTTCACAGTTTCTTTTCCCTTTTCTAGATGAACTTGGTTCATCCATAACAATTAATAATTGTCAAATCAGAAGGAAAGCAGCTACGGGAGTAAATTTTCTCGAGCGCCGAGCAAGAGTAAGTCTTTTAGTAGGAAATTGTACAGCCGAGGTACATTAAGTCAATAATGTTATTAATTTTGGGTGGTTGATAATTAGATAGTTATTAATTAGAGGCCTTTTATAATATTGTTATCTTTTCTTATCACTATCATTATTTTTTTATTTTCTTCATTTTCCAATACTTTTTACCTAGCTTGTGAAATGTATTAAAAATTAAACAAAAAATAGCCAAATTTCGAATTCAAAATTCATACACGCTCAGTAGTGGTATTCACTAATTTTGATAAGTCCAAAATTCTTTCATATTAATAAGTTCACAAATTTTCATATTAAATTTTCATAGTAAAATTTTGTACGATTTTTGATCAAAAATTTTATAGTAAAATATGCAAAAATCGTACAAAATTTTATAGTAAAATATGCCATGGGAACGATTGCTTTCCTAATTTATTTTAATGATTAAATTTTAAAATAATCACAACATAAAATGATAACTATTATATTTTGACAAAGAACGAGCTTGATCCTTCGAAGAACGAACACAACAACAACAACACACAAAAAAATATGGCACAAAAAACATGACAATTTGCAAATGATAAACAACAACAAAAAATACTACAAAGCTAAACAAAGTATTTCCAAAATAAATTATAAAAACATGTCTCGACATTCTAAAAAAATATCTCTAAAATCAATTACAAGATAAATTAGATAACTAATTTCTCGGTGCTTGAAAATCCATAGCATTCTTAAATCTCGTCAACTTTCTTCTTCCCTTATTCTTTTCAATACTTTTGTCATGAGTCACCTTTGGGAAATCAATATGCGTTGGCCAACGCGCATCCCCTTTTTACGGTATTGGTTCAAATATACCACTACATACCTTCGATACGTTCTCCAACTTATAACAATGACCAATAAACATTTTATGGTTTATTTTCACATGGGCACAACAAGCAATCAAATAAGAATATGGGATCCGATAATTTTTCCATTTCCCACATAAACACATAGACTCGTGGATCCAAACGGTATGACTATTCTCACCCTTGATTCCAACCTTCCTAGTAACTACTTGAAACAACCAAGTGTCTCGGTCAAACACTTTCACACTATGCCCACTAGCATGTGTGATCATTCTACTCAACATCTTGTTGGCATACTTAGTGAACATTTGACCTCTAAGGGATTGTGATGCAATTTTCACCCGTCTTTGATCAAAATATTCAATAATTTTCAAAAATTGCTCTCTAACTAAGGATGTAATAGGGAGTTTTCTAGCATTAAGGGCAACATTATTTCAACTTCCAGCATGGTTAGTGGTCATGATCCCAAAACATTTTCGTTCATCATGTGCTAATGGTTTGTTCTCAAACCACTCAGCCGCCCTAGGCTCCATAATCAACAACTGCTCTCATAACAAATCAACTTCTTCGGCTGCACCTGAGAAGCCAAATGAACAACCTTATCTCTCAAACCCTTTCTACTATGTGCTGAAGCAAAGTTTACAGTGTGGTGTCCAACACAGAACCGATGGTAGTCATATGGCTCACACCATCCGGACTGTTGCATAACTTCCATGATCCCAGCATGTCTGACAAAAATAACACAAATACCATGCCTCCTACCTGCCACAAACCTCCTCAATCTCTCCATAAACCAACCCCAACTAGATAGGTTCTCAGCTTCAACTATTCCAAATGCTAATGGAAGAATGTGACTGAATCCATCCACTGTTGCACTCAAAAGAACAGCGGGATAAGGTCCATAAAGGTGAGTGCCATCTATCTGAATGACCAGTATGCAGTGCTCAAATCCATCAATGCATAGCTTAAAAGCCCATAACAGTCTCTTGAATTCCACTTTCTGTTTCAAATATATATTATAGCATTCATTAGTATAGAACATTTCTAAACCCCAAATGTGAACTATTTAACCCAAACATATTCAAAAATTAAAAGAACATACACATGAATGCACTACTAGTGTAAAAATAGAAAAATACCTCTAAATTCACATGTTCTCCCAACTCATTTTCTTTAAAAAAACCAATTAACCTTGGTTCCAACATTAAATGATTGCAATGTTTCCATCAAATGAGTGAGGTCTTTATATGATCTTTCCCAATCCCCATGTACTTCATCCATTATAAGTTTCTTGGCATTTCTAATTTTCTTCCTACCCGGTAACAAAAAATATTTTTCGCCGTCGCCATTAACACTTTTTCTTTAATTGTGGGATCAACTACAATTTGTTATTTAATTACCTCAACAATATCTGAAGAAGTCAAGTTAGGGTGGTCCTGGGTAATGGTGGTGTTCATACATGTGTGTGTCCCGAATGTTTCCATGATTTGGAATTTTCCATGTGCCTTCCGCAACCTAGCCTTTAGCTTCCACACACAAGCATTATCTTTCCACTTACAAGTCACATGCCAATTCAAACTATTTGACCTAGTAACAACAATCTCTTGATGACTACGAACATGAACGTTTTTCAAGGTATGCATCAACTCCTCTTTGGAACCAAATATTATCCCCTCCCTCAAATTCATAGGATTTGACACAACATCTTTCGTCTTCAAAAGCGACTCATCAAAAGAAACAATATTAAATCTCAATTTTTCAATCATCAATCCACTATCAACAACATCATTAACCTCAACACTTCTACTACTACTAGATTCTCCACCAAAATATCTGCTACTACTTGTTTGCCCTTGAAGACATCTACTATTACTCCATTCAACACCTCTCGAGCTACTTTCAACCAATTGCAATTTTGATAATTTTTCCAAATAAATCTCAGAAAAGAAAGGGGGTTCTTTTGCAAGAACAACTTCAAGCATTAACTCAACATCATCATCATCTTCAATTGGCACAATACCAAATTTCATATCATCCGGGTTTTTACATCTGTAATACAACTTCAGCTCATACTTACACTTTTCAATTTTCAATTTCAAAAATAACACATCACACAATATACTAAAATTCAAACTACAATCAAGTTTAACATGCTTAGAAATAGGCCTATCATAAATACACCCATCTAATTGAGTTTGTTGAATAATACCATCCATGTAGATCCACGCCACCACGGAAGAACCCGAATCCAACAACATTCCGAAATCAATTGAAGCTGAAATTTGTGTTTAGATTAAATTTGTATTTAGGGCACCAATAGACACAAATCAAATAATAGACAAGAAGAAGCTGCTGGGCTTCGATTAAATTCTCTAAAGTGGCGTTTTGACTCATAAACGCTATTTCGTGTAGTGTTTTCGACAAAAAAACAAATTCAACTTCATGTGGGTTATGAAATGCTATTTGAGACCTTATTTCTCATGTGTTATTCTGGACATTTTGTGTACAACATGTGTCATATGGGTCATTTTGTTTTTTCATTTTTTTAAGAGTTGTGTATAAAATCGAATACAATCGAATACATTGAGGGTACAAGAATAAATAAAGTTTTTAAAATTCATATATACTTTCAGTTTTTCTTTGGCAACGTGATATATACAACACATATATAAAACATTTTTCGTTTTCATCTCTCTACTTCATAGAGCTCCACAGTACATCAAGATCTAAAAAATCAACCCAACAAAAGCCTTCTCTTATAGTACACACACACACACACCATGTATGTATAATTTCAAACAGTTGGAATCTCGAGGCGTTTCTTAAATCTCACTCGAACACTACATTTCTGTTCCTGATCTACAAATTTATCGCAATTGTGAGTTTAATTTCTCTCATTATCGTTGTTAATTGCTATAATTATGGCTTGCTTATTAATATAATCAATTATGTAGTGCAGATCACTTTGTTTTAATATTCAATCTCTACGTCTTGTATGAATTGAATATGATTACGTGAGATCGATTCGTTAGGTTAATTGAGGTTGAATTTAGTTTTAGTTGATTAGTGTTATGCTGACTTTTCAAGGTTTTGATGTTGTCTAATTCGGTTTTTCGTAAATGTTGTTGTTTTCATGGAGTAGGAGTTGTGATTGAAAGACGAAATGGCTGGTGCGGCTGCTGGAGGATTTGTTTCTCGAGCATTTGAGTCGATGCTCAAAGAGTGTTCCGGAAAAAAATTAACAGCTCTTCAGACTGCGGTCCAGACTTATTTAGGTTAGTATGTTGTACTATCTTAGTTTGCATATGCTGTTCAGTGGAAATCATGAGAAGTTTGTTTTGGATGATGTGATGTGACGTGAATGTTATTTGTCGATAATTTTAGAATTTTTTTACTGTATGCTGCTTTAATTAGGATAAAGGAAATGCTAACAAGTCCAATGACTACACATGTGAAAATTATTTATTAATTAGATTTGTATTATGTTGGAAAATGGTTTGAAGGCTTATTTATCTTTGATTTATTTCCTTTTCATAAATAATATGTTTGGAACACCTAATACCATGACAAGAGTTAATTATTTGATACATCTTTTGATGCAGAAGATTTGAGTTACGGTGTTATAATTATGATCTTCATGCGTAGATTTTTATCCTCTCTTCCCTTTTGATAAATCATATTTTTCCTTTCTATTGAGAGAGAACATTAGCAGTTTTCCTGAGGTTAACATTGACTAATAATTATATATTAAGTGTTGAGCATTTTGACTCGTACCTTGTTGAGTTTTGAACTGTATTTGATTCTGAAGATATATAATATATTAACACATAATTTCAATTTGAGGTAATCATGTTCTTTTTCTGTTTAGCTGATGATGCTCCTTTCATAAAATTACTATTTAATTATTTTTCCAGCGCCATATTATACTGTTTATGAGAGAATGGAATTGACTTTAATTTTCTTTATGCCTTCAGATAGTACAAAGGAGGTCAGTAAGAATTTAATTTCCAGTGAGACTGAGCGAGCAACAACATTGGAAGGAGATCAGAGGTAAACTACATATGTAAAGATATTATTAAAGTTAAAGTAGTTAAAATGTAACAATATATAATTATGGTTGCTAGTTTTTTTTTAAATTTATATTATTATTTCTAATGGAGGTTATTTTATCACTTTAAAACAATTAATTTGTCCCATAGAAGTCAAAATAAGATGGTTGCGTGGACAGAAACATTCTAATAGTTTGTGATTATTATTCAGACTTATTTCGATTCTGACCTTTTATTCTTGAATAGCTACATGTCTGTATATAGTGGCATCTATATGTTTCATTAAGAAAGTTCTATTAGCACGAATGAGTCTGTTACTGTATAATTGTATATGTACGCATTTAATTTCTTACATCCACATGTTTTGAGTTATCTTTGATTCTTTTGTTAGTTTGAGTGAAAGCGGTAGTGGACCTGCAAAAAATGATGCTGAGCATGATTCAGCTGCAACTTTGCCTACTGATCAGGTGGGCGAACAAGCTGGTAAGCAGGTTGTAAAGAGTCAATCTATTACAACCACCTTGGCAAGTGCTGGACACGTTTTAGATGGAGCTGATGCAGAGCTTGTTCTGAATCCCCTTCGACTTGCTTTTGAGACGAAGAACATTAAAGTCATAGAGCTTGCACTAGATTGTCTTCATGTATGTCCTTTTTTGTAATGATTGTACATCGTTATTAAGTTCAGAATTTTTTCATTTTTTTGCGCATAGATGTGTATGGAAGGTGTTTGTTCCCCACAAGGCCATAACTTTATTTCTTTTTAATAGTTTAAAGTTGTCATGGAGAGACAAATGTCACAGTGCTTCTCTCTCTTTTTGTGTGTGTGTGACACCTGGCAACTTGATGGCTAGATCCTAATAAAATATTAATCTCACAGGCAGTGCTGATGTATTCTTAAAATTTTCTATATGTAGAAACTCATTGCCTACGACCATTTGGAGTGTGATCCTGGTCTAGATGGTGGTAAAGATGCGGTAATGTTCACAGATATCCTAAACATGGTCTGCGGTTGTGTGGATAATTTGTCCCCCGACAGGTTTGTCACATCTTTGAATTTATCAGTTATAGTTTTGTCTATATCTGAATTAATAGGCTGCATATATGTAACTTCTGCACTCATAAAATGCAGCACTATTCTTCAAGTCTTAAAGGTTCTTCTTACTGCTGTATCATCAGCAAAGTTCAGAGGTAATAATGGTGGAGGAAGATGTTTAATTCATATATTCATAGTAATTCAAATCTGTTACAGTAGTATTGTTTTTATAGGCTTGTCAATTGTACATTAGAATGCAAAAATTAGCAGACAATACTCATTTTATGTGCTCTGTTCTATCTTTGAGCCACTGCTGGGAGGTCTGTAACAACTAAAAAGTAATGTTAGTGTTCTCTTAGGAAGGATATTCCCTTACTTTTTTCTTACAAGTAATACTAGGGTTAAGTTTCCATTGTTTGTGTACATGCTCCAGA
This sequence comes from Oenanthe sinensis, assembly GCA_028671895.1. Taxonomy (NCBI): domain Eukaryota; kingdom Viridiplantae; phylum Streptophyta; class Magnoliopsida; order Apiales; family Apiaceae; genus Oenanthe; species Oenanthe sinensis. The sequence continues at coordinate 5,478,015 of JAPMAC010000212.1, forward strand.
AGATACATTTCGACAGGGTTAACACCATAGTCTGCAGCCTTTAACTTAGTAAATCCTTACCTGTTTTAATCTAATATTTTATGCACTCATCTGACAAGGGAATTTAACCTTGAATATCTCCATTATTGGGAAATGGCTTGAGTTGCTACTAAATTGGGACCACTTGAATTCACAAATGTTATTTGAACCAAGTTTTGTGTTTAGTCAAACTTGATAATGGATAAAAACACGCTGATCAAGTTATTTCAGAATGTTTCCCAGTTGCACATTTGCAAGAGTTTGGGGCCATATCCTCTCACAATGTTTTGGATGAGCTGAAAAATTGCAACTTAAAAATTTGAAAAGGAAGAGAAAGCATATTTTCTTGAATTGACAAATAAGCGTCTACCAGTTATGGAAAGTTTCAGATTCATGTCGATTTTACAAAGATACAAATAACATAATGAAATCAATTAGGAGGGAAACAATGTTATATTTATGTTATCTGCTAATGAAATCAATTAGGAGGGCAACAATGTTATATTTATGTTATCTGCTTGCTAGGTAGAATATGGGTTTAGTTTTATTAAATGTGAATAATATAGATGGTAGAATGACACAAACTATAACAGTTTGCCTTATTAGCCCAAATTAATATCACCACATGTTTATACTTTTGATCTATGCTTTGTAGCTATATTTCCATATAGTTTGTACACCAAGTTAGGCTATTGACTTATTCCGTGTGCTGGTTTGCATTCTGCAGTTCACGGGGAACCGTTGCTCGGAGTAATTAGGGTCTGCTATACTATTGCACTTAACAGGTACTTCCAATTTCTTTCTTTATTTCTGCATAATTTGCATGTTTCAGTTTCGAGTAGGATTCATTCGATATGTTTTGTTTGCAGCAAGAGTCCTGTGAATCAAATGACTTCAAAGGCAATGTTGACCCAGATGATCAGCATTGTTTTCAGGCGAATGGAAACAGATCTGGTGCACAATTAGAACTTTCTAATTTCATATTTTTGTAATTAATGAAATGTAGCTTACGAGTGTGTAGCTGAAACAGCTTAAATTTATAGTTACTAGGGTGTCGCCTTATGGACGATATGGTGTCCAGGCATACTCAAATGATATGGCGTTGGCGTCGACTTTATTTATGTGTAGTTATATGTTTACTTTTTTAGATTATATATATATATATATATGTATGTATACCCACACATATATAAATGATTTGATCTTTATATAAAATTTTATGTTTTTAATTTGTGGACATAGTTATTGCTTATATATATATATATTTATGTATACACACACATATAAATGATTTGATCTTTATATAAAATTTTATGTTTTTAATTTGTGGACATAGTTATTGCTTACTTATTTATAATAACATATATTATAATCTGATTATTTATTAACATGTACATAGCGTTCACTTTTTACATCACAGTTATACACAATGATACATAGATCACATATTTGTATATCTAAGAAGCAGAATGATAACATGACATAATGAATAATTAATAATGCTTTTTGTAGAATATTTGATGGCATATAAGAATTTTATTGAAGTAACTTTAAGTTATATATTTTAATACATATTGATACATATACATAAACGTATAATTAACATTCAACTATTGTACGGAAAATAATGTCTTTAGCCAATGCAGGGTTCTGCTTCTAGCGGTTCTGCCAAACATAAAGAAGCTGCTTCTAAAAATGGTCTGGACACGAAAATTGAAGATCTCCCAAGCATGGAGAGCAGAGAAGGAGCAACTTCTGCAGATGCATCTCCTGTGAATGAAGTCAAAGACACACCTGTTGCATCTGTTGAGGAACTTCAGAATCTTGCTGGTGGATCTGATATAAAGGTGCCGCATTTTTGTAAACACGCATAAACATTTTTTTTTGGGGGTGGATTTGAAGGATTTGTAGACCACTAATACCGAAAATGTATTTATTCTCTATGGATTGCTACGAGAATGCAGTTTATGCATAGGCTAGAACTTAGAATTATGGGTATAAGATTGAGTTGATCTACTTTTGAGTATGATGATTTACAATTTTTTTCCCACTGACCTATTATATTGTAATTTTTTTATTGAATTTAGTTACGTTGACCGGAGTCTGGAGTTATTTACTTGACACCTTCAGGCCTTAACATAACATATATGTTTGTATATATATAAAGATAATATATACACATGACAAAAAACAAAAATAAGAAATAGTATCACTAGAATAGGGGTGAAACTGTGTGAAGTGTAAACTACATCACTACCAATTTTTCTGCCAAAGTATGGTACCCTCCATTAGCCAGTTTGTCTTCTGATCTTCTCATAACATCTTATACGTTACATCCTTGTTTTAATTTCACGAATATAATTCTGTTTTTGTATGATCATATATATATATATATCTGTAGTCAAAACTGCATTGTCTCCAGATTTTACTAGCATCTTCATGTATAATATCTTACATTGTATCTTTCTATCACTATATGTTATTTATCTCTTTTCGTAGAAGGATATCCTGGGTGGAAATTAGTAAGTTTTCTCTAAATTTGTTTGCATACCATCTAGTAGATAGCCAATAAATTCAAATGGCTAGAGGTTACTTTCAGTTGTAAGTAATAAATGCTAATGTTTATTAGTCATTGTTACATTAATGGCAATTATGCAACTGACTTTGCCACGTCAACTTGATTATTCATCCTCTCATAACAAACAAAATGTATGCATGGTCTTCTGGTTGCGACGTCTTCAGTTATAGATGCTTCCTGTTTGTGTTTTTTTATATACATGTTGAACCCATATTATTATATTTTTTAGGGTCTAGAGGCAGTTCTCGACAAGGCTGTGAATCTTGAAGATGGTGAAAAGACTACAAGGTATCATCCGAGATTGTTGCACTAGCTGTAAGCTTAATTTTATGACCTTGAGTAACTGATGTACACTGTTTTTTCCTATGTGCTTGCTATTGGTATCATCTTTTGAAGAGGAATTGATCTTGAGAGCTTGAGCATTGCTCAACGGGACGCTTTACTGCTTTTCCGTACTCTATGCAAAGTTCGTATTCACTGTCCTTTTGATGTTTCAGTTTTGAGATTTTTTTCCCCCTCTTAATATTATATTCTTGCAGATGAGTATGAAGGAAGATAGTGATGAAGTTACGACGAAGACACGTATTTTGTCACTTGAGCTTTTGCAGGTTTGTTTTGGTGTATACCACTGTGCAATTTGTTTAATCTTTTGGTTGTAGGATGAATGCTTGAATCCCAATTTATGCACATAAACATGTACTCTTATATTCAGTGAAGTTGTGTCTATTGAACGAAATGGCTTTTTGTTTAAATTGTACCAAATTATCAGGATAACGTTTAACCTTTATTCCTTTAACAAATGGATTTCTTAGATTTAACCAGTGTTGCATGGTTCGTGGGTCAGCCTATGAAATCGCGATCCAGTTCCCTTGTTCTGGAACACAATTCCTTTTCGACCCGGATCACTCGGGGTCACGCTCTAGTTCGCCACCCCGGCGATCCCCCTTATAACTCCGAAAATCATTATATAAAAAGGAGAGAATAAAAAATAGGAAGATAACTTGATACCATCTAGATTGATATTAATTTTGAAACGTAAATTTGAAAAGAAATAAAAAATGGAAGAAAAGACACACAAGACATGCCTCAATTACTTGAACATATTTGAATCCCCTTAATATTATGTGTAGAAACTTTAAAATTCTACATTTCCCGATTAATTTACTTATATATTTTAGTTATAAAATAGTAACTGAAACATAGATACAATAGCAAATATGCAAATGTTTTCTATAGAAATAACTATATAAGGGATCCTTATATCGACCCGCGTATCCGATTCGCGGGTCACCATACCCGATTCATAAAAACTAACGTTTCACGTACCCGATCCCGTACCACGTACCCGAATGACCCGTGGACCGTGCAACACTGGATTTAACTGGTTTTTCTATTTTACATAACGAACAAACTACCAAATCAGTCTGAATGAATTGATTCCAATTGCTGAAAATTGACAAACACTGTGGTAGTACATCCTATTTTACTGGAGTAATTTAAATCATATAATCTTAGTAAACAGCATAGCAATTTTTTTTGTAACTTGTTACAAAAATATTCTATTTTAGTTTCTCTGGACATATAAATGTTATAGTCTCTCAAATGTTGTAAAATTCTCAGATAATTGAACTAATGGATGAAAACTCTGATGTTCAATGATGTATTATAGGGCCCTGTTAAGTGTGGATCAAACTGGTTGCCAAGTGTTGTTTCATTCTTACACTTTTAAAAATCAAAACAGTAGAATCTTTTAAGCATACATAATAGATGAACTTATGAAGCGATCATACCTTTTGCAGGGTTTATTTGAAGGAGTCGGTCACTCTTTTACAAAGAATTTCAACTTTATCGACTCAGTAAAAGCCTACCTTTCTTATGCATTGTTGCGGGCATCAGTTTCTCAGTCTCCTGTCATATTCCAGGTTTCAGTTGGATGCTTCGTATTTTCATTTCCTTCATATAATGTTCCAAGTATAAAATGGTCCTATGATTTTGTCTTTTTGGGTTGCAGTATGCATCGGGAATCTTCTCAGTACTTTTGTTGCGGTTTAGGGAATGTCTTAAAGTATGAATGAGTTTTTTTTACATTTTTTTTTGTAGTAATCTTCTTTAATATATTTTTTGAAACTTTCTTATGTTTCTCTTTGATTATTCATGCCTTGCAACTATTTTCAGGGTGAAATTGGTATATTTTTTCCGCTAATTATATTACGCTCATTGGAGGGCACAGAATGCCCCCTTAACCAAAAACTAAACGTTCTTCGGTATGTAGTTTGCTTTTGAATGTTAATATAGTGGTGCTCCCAAGTTTATCATTTAGTGCTTCAGATACTCGATATTCATCACAATAACTTTTTGCAGGATGCTAGAGAAAGTCTGCAAGGATTCCCAGATGCTTGTTGACATTTTTGTAAACTATGATTGTGATCTTCAGGCACCTAACTTGTTTGAACGCATGGTAAGAGACCAGTTGTTTCACTGTTATTATATTCTTCATTTAATTTTCAAGGTTTTTTGGCATGCCTGTAAACATAATTTGCCTTTTTTTTATATACCTCATATAGGTTGTCACCTTATCTAAAATTGCTCAAGGAACTCAAAATGTAGATCCAAATTCAGTGACTGCATCACAGATGGGATCAATCAAGGGCTCATCTGTTCAGGTAAACCACTATACATTTTGTGGTGGTCCATGCCATTTTTCATGGGCTATGCAAGGATTAGTTACTGACTTCTCTTATTTGATCCTTGTAGTGTCTTGTAAGTGTTTTAAAATCACTAGTTGATTGGGAGAAGTCACGTAGAGATTCAGAGAATCAGGGAAAAGCCAACATAAGTTCAGAAAGTGGTTCGGCTACAGAATCTCATACAAAAATTGGGGAAGATATGCACAACAACTTTGAGAAGGCAAAGGCTCATAAATCTACCTTGGAAGCTGCAATATCTGAGGTATATTTTGCTGCAACTCATGTTTATTAAGAACACGACAAAAGCTAGTTAAATATATATGAATTATGAACACAATGATAATTTAATAGATTCAATGCCTATTTCTTGCTAACATAAGGCTGCTGCATACCACAGTTCAACCGAAACCCTGGGAAGGGTATTGAATATTTGATATCCAATAAGTTGGTGGATAACACTCCATGTTCAGTAGCTGAATTTCTGCGGAATACTCCCAATCTGAACAAGGTAGAAGTTCTGTTTTGCTCAACTGTAGATTCTGGGCAAAGCTGAAATTGTAGACCCACTGTTTCAGGTTATGATTGGTGATTACATGGGCCAACACGAGGACTTTCCACTTGCAGTCATGCATGCTTATGTTGATTCTATGAAGTTTAGTGGAATGAAGTTTGGAGCTGCAATCCGAGAATTTCTCAGAGGATTTCGTTTACCTGGAGAAGCACAGAAGATCGATCGCATGATGGAGAAGTTTGCTGAACGGTAGGTGTCTTTGCACTCTGATTGCGGTGTATACTGAATTAATTTTAGTAGACATTGACATTGCTGCATGACAAGTTTTAAGTAAGATTTAGGACTCGTGTAGAATACACATAGGCAAGGGTCCACCGAAAATTTTGTTGAATACATGAACATGAACTTTCAAAAGTATGTAGTAAGTAATGAGATTGCATTAGGTACAGAGATGACCCAACTAAATATTGTGTAAACTTCAATCCTGCCAGCCAATGTTGTATTGAAACAACAGACTTACAGACATAATAAATTAAATCTACTTTTAATTTAACAGGACTTGAATTCAATGGACCTTATCTTATAAAACCATTAGATTATCACATATCTGGTGGGCTGCTATGCATTATTTAATAGGCGGTGCAAATTTTAGGTATTTGCTGGGAAGTGAGCTTAGATGCATAGGAGAAGGCATATAGAATATAGATATTCTTAGTGTGTAAAGTTTGTTGAACTAGTTGACTTGTGTGCGCAACCTGTTTTTCCTTTTTTACATAAACAATGTTCCCGGTGAAGCGACATAAAGACTCCTTCCTTATTCTTACTTGTATTGAATTCTTATTGATGAAATGAAGTCAATACTCCAGTTTAGCTTATCTTATTTATTTCCCATTTTGTTTGTGGAAAGTGATGCATGCCTAGGTGGCCGAGTAGGCATCTAGTCCCTGTATCTTTTTAATGCTCTGTAAGTGGTCTTATTTTTTAACTATCTTTATCATTCTATCTTACTGACGTGTTTGTATGTTTTAGTCTATGGTCTCTTTTGTTTCGATGTAACCCAGCAACGTAACTACAAATTCCTTGGAAGTGAACTGAGTTACTTTGTTCAGTTCATGTTTTTAGATTTGAACAAAGTAACTTGTAGTTCCAAGGTACTTATGTTTACTCCAAAGCCAAGGAAACCACTTACCTACCTTACACACGGTAACTACAAGTTACTTGGTCCATTTAATTATAAAATAACCTGACTTGCGAAAATTTAGTATGCAACTACTGATTACATAGTACTCAACCAGACACTGATATTCAGTTTACCTGGGAACTATATAGTGTAACTTGATTTCAGCGATGTGCTAGTTCCTCTTGTAACTACAATTTTGGCGAAACAAATGAGGCTTGTATAATATATGATGAATGTATTTGATTTAAAAATTATAATTTTTATTGAACAAGTAGTTGCCAGAATTATTTTGCAAGACAGAACAGATTTTCATTTGCATTATACAGTTTTGTAGCTTTGATCAAGTTAGTGGGGTGGATCATTGGTTGTCTAGGCGGGTGCAGGCACATCTAACCAATTGAAGTTCTCTGACCACTGTCTATAATCATGGAATTGTTTGTGGAATGCAATTAGCATTTTCTGGGGTCTAGAATGCGTTCCGTGTCATTGCTTCATATTGTTTGCGATGTAGTACTTATTGCCATCTAGTTTCCTCGATAGAGCGAAATCACACCGTGACTTGATCCCTGACCATGTTTTAGGCAGATTTATGGCTTGGACCAACACTTTTTTGAAGTCTAATTTGTGACTCTTTTGTGGCTTTGATATCTTGCTATTAGAGATTATTGACTTGACCTCTGCATCTCTAGGTGTATCTGGTGCTGTCTAGGTTCTTAGTTTCTTAGGCTCCCTTTGTCCCGCTTCATCTACAAAGATTGAAATTGTCCAAAATGCTTGGGTACATGTTGACTCTGCTGTAATTTTCTATATTGTTCATTAAAATGAGTTGTGGATATTATCTATCTATAAAATTATTTTTGATGGAATTGAAATTGTTGCCGAAAACATGAGTTAATATTGAGGGGATAAAAATTAGACCCTTCAATTTAGTATACGACACGAATAACATGACACGAAACGACACGAAAATTTAGTGTTTGTGTTTCAATTCTGAGTACACAAAACGAAAGTACACGATCTCAATTTTGTGTCGTGTTTGGGTTATCCTTTGGATATACGACACTAAAATATGAAATTATAAATATAATATTTTTATATATTTATCTATATATTTATCTATTAATTTTGACATCGAAAAGTACACGACACGAAAGTACACAAACACTTTCCACGAACTCTAAATGGATCGTGTTTGGGTTTAACATTTCAATACACGAAACACGAAAGTATACGATACGACACAAACGAATTTCCAGGTCTAATAAAAATTCATGTGTCTCCACAGTTCTCAAGTGAGGTAGTATAAAAAGTGACAAGGCTAAAATTACAAACAAGGGAATATAGAGTACAAACAAGGGAAGATAAAGTTTCTTACATGAAACCTTCTATGGAATTAACATTAAGAACACAAAATTGTTGCAAAATGCAAATGAAGCACGATGGATTGAGTGGCCTTCATGTATACAAAAAAATATTGACGGGGAATGAAAATAAAAGGAAACTTTTGTTTTTATTAGTAAATAGCTTAATTATATTTTGTAGTGGAATTAGTGTATTTACATGTATATTTTATATGCCGGGCTAGTAATTTATAAAATATGTAGCTTATTTAGAATAAGCCTAATTGTTTTGGGCTTTAGCCCATTAGGTAATTTTATTAGGGTATCTATTCCCTATATAAGCATTGTAATTCTACATATTATCTTAGACTTGATTATTAAAAATAATTTTGAATATTGAATTGAGTCTTGTATTTGGGAGGATAGTGGGTTTTCTGCGGTTAATCCATCCATGTTCATCTTTTTATTCGCTTTTACTCAATAATTACTCCTTCCGTTCCACAAAAACAGGCGTGTTTTGAAATTTAAAAGTCAAACTAGCCCAACTTTGAATAATAATTATTATTAGACACAAAAATTAAGAAAAAAGTATTTTTGAAAAGTATATTTATTTACTATTAGATTTAACTTTTAAATTTGTTAAAATATAAATTAATAATATTTAATTTACAGTCAAACTTAAATAAATTTGACTTAAAAAAATTATAACACGTTAGTTTTTGTGGAACGGAGGGAGAGAATACATCAATATGTCCTGCATCAAATATGTTGCATGTTAAATTTAAATTTTGCATCACATTTGGAAGAATGACCGAGAAAGGGAGAGCAAATTCAGATTGAGAATTCCATGGCTTTATAAACCATGATCAATTTGATGTGATGGATTTTTTATTGCTTTTTTGTAGGCGGTGCCTTGGGCATAGCCAATGTAGAGAAGCCAATTCCACATTATTTTGGTGGTTTGTAGAAAAATGTCATTGTCTGTGCCTAAGTACGGATGTTTTCTGATTCTTCCGAATTTATTACCAAATCATAAATTGGAAGTTTTCTCATTATGGGCCTTTTAAGTAATATCTAAGTTTTATAGATTACTAAATTTTATTCTGCATGTTTAGTATTAAGTAGGTTGACCATTGATGTCTGGGTTTTGACGCTCACCTCTGTTCCACTTAATTCGAAAAAAGCACAGTGCAAAATATAAGGGAACATGTTGACTCTGATGTAAAGGACTAAGGTATAGGATGGAATGTAGTATTATATCATACAATTACCTTGCATTTCATCACCCTGCTGTAGCAAGCGTAATGCCCAAGGTTGTCAGTTCTATATAAAGAACTCTCTCATTTTAATATAATAGATATACAATTAATACACAGCATAATTTATGGCCTATTCCTCTCTAATATTCATACTATTTTAATCTAATACTATACTAACTATATGAAAAGATAATACTGTATATATCAGTACATATAATAGGGCCATAAGTTTGTTGTTAGCAAAGTTGAATATTAGTGGAAGTATGAGTTATTTAAAAGGTGAGCAAGATTGGTTGGGCGGGATTCTGAAGTTTGAAGTGGCGGGGTTTATAGATAGAGTAATTTGGGGAACTAAAAGACAAACAGTAATGCATGTGATTTCCAAAACAGAAATTGTTTCCAAATGCAAATGAAGCGGGTTGGACATAGTAAGATAAACTTGTATGCATGATATTAAAGATTTTATGTTATATTTCTATTGTGCATCATATTTGGTTTTGTCACTGAATATCAAACCTGAAAAACAGCCAATGCCGTTTTTTTATATATTTATTAATTAATATTAATATATATGCCTTCATTTTTTATTTTATAGTTGTTTAGATGCCTTTGCTTTATTAATATTTTTATTACTAATAAATTGAATAAAAATAACATGTAGTTAATACGAATTAGTATTTTTAGAACTAATAATATAAATATTAGATTTAATATGTTGTTCAGATTTGAACGTTAAGCCAATGTTGGTATCTTTGGAACTATAAATATTAGACTTGAATATGTTGCTAATGAGTATTGAACCTTTGACCATTGGTAGTACTTTTGGATAAGATCCGTCTAACGCTTATTATATATAGGATATTGTTGTCCTGTTTGCATTGCTGTCATTCAGAAGTAGTCAATTGCTCACTTGAGTAAAAGGTGCAGCTTATTACTAATCATCATGTTCCAGCTATATGTCATTACAAACCCAAGTTACTAGAGTGGTCCCATTATGTCATGATTTTTCCTTAATGAAGCGAAAGCTTGAATATTGATGCAAGTTAAACTCCGGTGCTAACCATAATCTCTATCTGATTATTGTCATTCGTTTACTTTTGAGTTTTTAGCTTGTATCCAGACTTTTAGAGTACATTTTTGCCAGGTCTTTCTAATCTGTGTTTAAGGCGATTTTTTCCTGTGTGTGCAGCTATTGTGCAGATAATCCAAGTTTGTTCAAGAATGCAGATACTGCTTATATTCTTGCATATGCAGTTATAATGTTGAATACTGATGCTCATAATCCAATGGTTTGGCCTAAAATGAGTAAGGCGGATTTCATACGCATGAATGCTTCTAATGATGCCGAAGAATGTGCTCCTACAGAACTTTTGGAGGAGATCTATGATTCTATTGTTAGAGAAGAAATTAAAATGAAAGATGATACTGATCATCTAGGACGAAGCAGTAAACAAAAGCCAGAGGAAGAGAGAGGCCGCCTTGTCAGCATTCTTAATCTGGCCCTTCCCAAAAGCAGATCTTCATCTGACACTAAGTCTGAGAGTGAGGCTATTATAAAAAAAACACAAGCTATTTTTCGGAATAAAGGACCAAAAGGAGTTTTTCATACATCATATCAAATTGAGCTTGTAAGGCCTATGGTTGAAACTGTTGGTTGGCCTTCACTTGCCACTTTTTCTGTTACCATGGAGGAAGGAGAGAATAAGCCAAGGGTTGTCCTCTGTATGGAAGGATTTAAAGCAGGGATACACCTTACTCATGTTCTTGGAATGGATACCATGCGCTATGCCTTCTTAACTTCTCTACTCAGGTAGAGTACCTATTTGTAACTTTTTTGTCTTCTATCGCCGTAGGTTACCATGTTACATTATTTTTTTCTCTCTATGTTCTTCAAAACTCCACTGTCTTTTTATCCTTTAATTTTGCAACAAATACAATTCTCACTTAGTTTGAACATATCTAAAGATAATTTTCTTTAGAAATGAAGCATAACTAATTGAACCAAATGTGTCTTATCAATTCTTACTCTTGAGCTTCTACACCTACATGGCTATCTCCATGATGTTTTAGTGACCGCAGCAATTAGAATTTAGAATAAAAGCTAATTTGCTAATCCAGATTGAAGTACACATATTTCATAAAAGTTTCTAATTATGTGATAGACAATTGTTATTGTCAACATAAAAAGGGTGTTTTGGGTAGAGATTTGCCTCGTTTGAGGGCTGAAACTTGACCTAAACATAAGAGGCAAAACTTTTACCCCAAACACCCTCTTAATGTTTGTCAGCACCAGTGAAATATGTATATAACATATGAACCATGTATCAGTATCAGAGTCCATGTGTAACATTAAGAGCCTGTATGAATTATATCATGTTTGTGAAATCGCATAATTTCAAATTGTAATATGCATTCACTTAAATATTAATTAAAAATTTAGTACATTGTCAAAGTTTTAAAAGTTACGAGTTCAAGGCTATGGAATGAACATTAGTTTCCGAAACTTGCAGTGCAAATTTAATGTTATAGATCGCTAGTGTACATTGTTAAAGCACAAGTAATATTTCTTTTTTGTGCAAAGGAATATCTATTATATCTGTATATTATCATTATCAGGGTTATTTCCGTTTTATATTTATATTGCTTTTTAGTAAACTTAAATTCTATGCTTTGAAACTTGTTTTACAGATTCAACTTCTTACACGTGCCAAAAGATATGCGTAGTAAAAATGTTGAAGCATTGCGGACTCTTCTGGATTTATGCGATTCTGATACTGGTGCTCTTCAGGATACATGGATTGCCATTTTGGAATGCATTTCACGACTCGAGTTTTTAACATCAACTCCTTCTATGGCTGCAACTGTCATGCAAGGATCGAACCAAATCTCTAAAGATGCCATTCTTCAATCTCTTAGGGATCTGGCTGGAAAACCAGCTGAACAAGTGTTTGTTAATAGTGTTAAGTTGCCCAGTGAATCAGTCGTGGAGTTCTTTACTGCTCTCTGCAATGTGTCAGCTCAAGAACTTCGGCAGACTCCAGCTCGTGTTTTCAGCTTGCAGAAACTTGTAGAGATCAGCTACTATAACATGGCTCGTATACGCATGGTAATTCCTTCACTATTTAGTTTCTGTTAAGCTGTAAGTCGTGATTATATTTGCAAGTTGTGCTTAAGCTTATTAGTGTATAAACCATTTGTTGGTTCTTTGGTTAATGCCAATGACATGGTTGTGCACTTGTGCAAGATGAACTCTCTGATCAATTATATATTCTTGGTCAAGTTGAATGATATTTAGTATTTACATTGACTCCCTGGTTTATGAGGATTGGCGATTCTCTCTGTCTTTCTATTTCAGTTTTTATGTGGGATGGAAATATAAAACACATGATGTGCACAAACACACTTGATGTTATGAATTTTCCACACACACACACACGTGTTGAACTCTTGCTTAATATCTGTACCGATGTCAAATTCTGGATCCAAATCCAAGGATCCGTATATTTACTTAAATTTGAAAAAGCTAATGTTTGGATTCATACCTATGTCCATCTCCCCCACCCAAGTCACGCAACTGTGTGTCACCTTAGATGAGCTCTGTACTTTCTCGCATATATATTGTTGCTAATTTTAGCCAGTGCATGCTTTTAACACGTTATACTTGATCTAACAACTTATATTTAAGTCACCAAGCTAAACCTTTGAGTGGCGAATATAAAGGGTGTTATTAATATGAATGTATTTTAACTTTATATAATCTGTTCTACTTTTAAATCTAAATTATTTCTGAAGATTAATTATCTGTCTGATGCTTGATTCAGGTATGGGCAAGGATATGGTCTGTGCTGTCTAGTCATTTTATCTCGGCTGGTAGCCATCATGATGAGAAAATTGCTATGTACGCCATAGATTCTCTACGACAACTTGGGATGAAATATTTAGAACGCGCTGAACTGGCAAATTTTACCTTTCAGAATGATATTTTAAAACCATTTGTCATTCTTATGAGGAGTAGTCGAAGCGAATCTATTCGAAGACTGATTGTTGACTGCATTGTTCAAGTATGCCTGATTAGTCGAATGTCACTTGGTTGTTTTTTCGAACCTTTTATCTTTCTGGTTTATTATACTTATATTGGTACTTTCTTCCTCTTGAAAAATTTCAGATGGTGAAATCAAATGTTGGGAACATCAAGTCTGGTTGGCGAAGCGTATTTATGATTTTTACAGCCGCTGCTGATGATGAATTGGAACCAATTGTTGAAAGTGCATTTGAGAATGTAGAACAGGGTGATGACATGCTAATCTTTCCCTTGTTCTTATACAATATATATACACTTGCACAAAATAAAAAACCAGACACACATACACACGGAGAGATTAGATGAACAGAACTTGATCATCAGTGGAGCTGCCTATAACTACAGCCCAATGCAATTTAGTTTTTTTTTTGAAAAATATTGATGGAATATAGGAATTATCTTGGCATCACTTCTATGTTTTTTCCTACATTTACTGAGCATTATCTTGGCATCACTGCTGTATTTTTTCCTACTTTTTCTTACGTTCTTCCATTTACATATTATCTAACACCGACAAAGTTGCAGTTATATTGGAACACTTCGATCAAGTTGTTGGTGATTGCTTCATGGACTGTGTTAACTGTCTAATTGGGTTTGCCAACAACAAAACTTCTCATCGTATAAGTTTAAAGGCCATTGCACTCCTCCGCATCTGTGAGGATCGTCTTGCCGAGGTTTGTCCTTTATATTTCAATTTTTCTGGTAACTTTTCAATGTAAATGAATATTTTATGCTTAGAAACATGATGCTTGGTTCTGACTTATGAGGTTTTAGTCAGTTTTTCATAATTTGTAACTGAAGTAGTGATCGTGGCTGATGTTATGCTATTGTGATCTATTCAAAATTTGAATCGAGACCTTTGAGGCTCTAAGGCACACCCTATAGCTCTGATAGCTGGATATGCAAGGTTATGGCAATTGTAATATCTCAAATTATTAAGATAAGTAATTACCACCAACTTGATTGTTGCTGACTAACCAGAACGCAACAAAAGAGGGGGGGGGGGGGTATTAGAGGATTGCATATTAAAGGTGTTGTTTAGTGGAGAAGGAAATGCAAAAGGAGTTCAAGCCATTTTGCTGCTAGTAGTGTTAAAAGTTGGGAGGACATGAACAAAAAGAAAAATCAAAGTAGAAGAAGCTATGCACACTACTGTTAGATATAATCGACCTTAGCTCCATCCTCTTATGCTGAACTACTGGTCCTGTCCTGATACAATTATGACACGCTTACCATGTTATACCATGTATGGGCATCATGTGACTGACTGTGACCCTGATATAATCGACCTTAGCCCCATCCTCTTATGCTGAACTACCAGACCTGTCCTGATACAATTATGACACACTTACCATGTTATACTTTATCCTGATGTAGTCTGCTAAATTGAATCCCAGTAATCTCAGTTAAAACAATCTAGACTTGTCCCTGATAAATTCATGTGATACTTACCATGTCATACTTTGACCTTCTGTAATCCCGTAAATTTGAATCTGTTCTTCTAGTTTAAGCTATAGAGATGTGTCCCTGACTTTTAAACTTCCTTCTTCACTCTTTTGTACCAACCCCCAGAACTTCTTATAACATTACTTTGTTGGTGCAGTATTGATGCCTTAGATCAGAGAGAGCTGTGAGGTTTTTATTGATTAATGTTTAGTTAGTAATTATTCTTGTCCTTTATGCGTGTGAGCATGTTTGTGCATTTACTGCCAAGCCGAACTCTCTATAGGAATTGATACACTTATTTCCATTATGTTAGTACAGATATACAGAATTGCATGAAAGAGTCAGAATGTTACTATATTACATTATGTGTCCATGCAGGGCCTTGTACCAGGTGGTAGTTTAAAGCCCATTGATGTGAACGCAGATATAAGTTTTGATGTTACAGAGCACTATTGGTTCCCAATGCTTGCTGGGCTGTCTGATCTTACATCTGATTCAAGACCCGAAGTCAGAAGTTGCGCACTTGAAGTGTTGTTTGATCTTCTGAATGAGAGAGGAAGCAAGTTTACATCATCATTCTGGGAGAGCATATTCCACCGTGTCCTATTTCCCATTTTTGATCACGTAAGACATGCTGGAAAAGAAAATTCAGTCTCTTCTGGAGATGGGTGGATTCGTGAAAGCAGCATTCATTCACTTCAGTTGTTGTGTAACTTATTCAATGCATTTTACAAGGTATAGTTTTTATTTTATTGTCTGTAACAATGAGACACTACGATTTTGATGTAGCCCTGTTTGATAGTTGAAATGAAAGCATTCTGTTCTCAGTACATTCCTAAAATTTGCATTGTTCCACATCTTGGTGCTTGTTGGTAACCCATTTCTAAGGCACACCCAAAATGGTTAGACTCATTCCAGATGAACAAGGCCTAGTGGATTGTTATTGTTGTATTTCTTTCTTCCCCCAATCATCTTTCGGAGTCCTGAAGTTAAGCAGCACTTGCATATCAGTTTGTTTCTGGTACTTTGAGATGTTTCTGTCAATCCTGCTATCGTTAATCTTCAATGTTTTTCTGCTAACAGAGAATGTAGGATTTTATGTACATTTTTTTCTGTTGTCTTCCTGCACATCGCTTTTCTATTAACACTCTAGTTCCTCTAAGTGTTGCTGAACCTAATTTATTACCCGTTCTGGTTGCTATTATCAGTTGTAAGGAATGTTCCTTTTGTCTCCCAGTTTTGCTCCAAATCTACATTGTGTTTCGATTCTATATAAAACTAATTGGCGACATATTTCACTTTTATATTATACTTAGGAGGTATCGTTTATGCTGCCTCCACTGCTCAGTTTGCTGTTAGATTGTGCCAAAAAGACAGATCAGTCAGTGGTGTCAATTTCTTTGGGGGCATTAGTCCATCTCATAGAAGTTGGAGGACACCAGTTCAGTGAAACTGACTGGGATACATTGTTGAAGAGCATAAGGTGCATGTTTGTTCTCTTAGCACATGACTGTTCATACTGAAAATTGTGACCTAAATAATTAGAATCACTAAAATATTTAAAATAAGCTTTCTAATTTGTACTTGGTATAAAAATGTTTATTTTGATTAGGGATGCATCATACACGACACAACCTCTAGAGTTGCTCAATACTATAGGTTTTGGGAACTCTCAAAATCAAACAATAGTGACTAGGGACTTGGAGGTGAATATGGGGGATACCCCGAAGTTTACAGATGCTGAAAAATCGGATAATCATCAGGCCATTGATAGCAGTGCAAGGAGTCATTATTCATCTTCCATTTCAGACCAAGAAATGGGTTTTCGTACTGATGCCGATGCTGAAGGTTAGACCTTTTATGTATACAATGTTGTCTATTACATGCAAAAGTAAAACAGTAGCATCTAATGAAGTTGATTGGGATTGATTTATTTCTAAAAAAATACCCTGTGTAGGCCTTCCATCACCTTCCGGAAGATATCAAAAACATGCCGATGATAATGAACTTCAACGGAGTCAAACATTTGGGCAGAGAATAATGGGAAATATGAGGGACAGCCTTTTTGTCAGAAGTTTTACTGCCAAGCCTAAAAGTCGTGCGTCAGATGTTTTACCACCTTCTCCATCGAAGGTAACATTGATTTCAATTCTCCTTAGGATGTGTATATTCTGAGTCTCCATTTAAACGATTATACCACTATAAGCAAAAGACATCGTTTCTGTGTCTTATTATGATTGAATTTGGTGTGGTAAAATATGCAAGTACATAATACTATATGCTTTATGCTTTAGAATTTAGAGTATAATATTTATGGATCTCTTGTTAGTCATTTGGGAAATCCACTATTTTGAAATATTAACCTATTTATTACTTAATGTGGGAACAAAGTAAAATAATTCAGCAATATGGCTTTAACATAATTTTTAAATTTGGCCGTGAGCCTGGTTTTACTATTATTAGGAATTTTTTGTATGTAAAGAGGCTTGGGCCGTTAACCCCATGGAAATCTGAATTATCCGTGCCCTATAATGATTATGCGTCTTGGATTAATATAAATGAATTCTCTACTGCAAGTACTTATTTGGTGTTTTGCAAAACCATTTCTTAACAATTATGGAAATTTATTCCTCCAAAAATCAATGATCTATATTCTCGCGAGTCACAACTTGCTTTTAAAATTTTACCTTAAGGATTATGCTTCCTTATTGTGTTTATCAAGTTTTTATTGCAAGTAGTCTTATGTGTTTATTGTTCCAAAGTCGTTTTTTGCGTACTACAAGTTCCTGAAGTTGTATATTGTAACCGATGGAGAAAAAGATAGAACTACGAGAGGCAAATGTCGTTTAGTAGTTGTTTAAACTTGCGTACATAGTACATAATAATTGTACTCCTTACGAAAGAGTGTGACCTATTAACTTTGATGATAATGGGGACTTGTAGAAGATGGCATTGAATTAATTTTTTTTAATGATTTACTTGGCAATAGATTGGAATTTCTATATTTGTTATTTAGTTAATAGTTATGTACTTTTGGTCTCTTGAACCGTTAAATACTGTGGTAATTCTACTCATATGCATAAACATACTTTGACTATCCAATTTGAAAAATAGTATCCTTTGTTGTGGCATCATTGCATATTTCACAAATTATTATTATTTTTACTATTTATTTTGACTTTTTATCCTTCCATAATATTTTGCAATTGTTTTTTATTTTTCTCTTCTTGTCTGGTTTCCAATACCATTTTTTTCTTTGATATCCCCTAGCTCTCTGATGTTGTGGATTCTGTGGAGATCGATGCAAAAGATGAAGAATCCTTAATTATGGGAACAATTAGGAGCAAATGCATAACTCAACTGTTGCTACTGGGAGCCATCGATAGCATCCAGGTACTATCTGATCTGGCATATTCTTCACTAGTAGCAGAAATAAGTTGATATTACTTGACATTGTGTGTGTGTGTGTGTGTGCGTGCATGCGTGAGATTCCTAATTACATTTTGTGAGTGTAGCATGAAAAGAATATCGTGAATACAGTTGTTAGACATTAACTCTTGAACTTGCAGAAGAAATACTGGGGCATGCTAAAAACTTCACAAAAGATCACTGTTATGGATATTTTGTTCTCTATAGTAGAGTTTGCTGCCTCATATAATTCATATTCCAACCTCAGATTGCGCATGCACCACATTTCCGCTGACAGGTAATAAGCACCTCTGCACATTGATATATGTTTGTTTCTATGTTCCTACTTTTGATTGCCTACATACGCCATAAGAACCGTGAACATATTCGACAGGCCACCTTCAAATCTTCTTCGCCAAGAAGTGGCTGGAACTTGCATCTATTTAGATGTGTTACAAAAATCAACTGGTGGAAATAACTCTAAAACAGAGGGGAAACTTGCATCAAGCCTTTCTGAAAAAGCTGATGCCTCACTAAAAAATAGTGATGATGAACTTGTGGGGATAGCAGAAGCAAAATTAGTCACTTTTTGTGCACAAGTAATAAGGGAAGCATCTGAATTCCAGTCTAATATGGGGGAGACCACTAACATGGATATTCATCAAGTTCTAGAATTACGTTCTCCAATTATTGTTAAGGTATAGAATTTCTTTTTTTTTTTCTCATCTGTGAAATGTTGTTAATGTGTGACAACTCACTGAACTGTCAATATAGGATATAATTCAATGGCTAATAGCATTCTTATTTATCATATAGTATGCCTAGTGACAGAATATGCAAATGATATTAATAATCAGACAGTTTTAATATGAAATTAGTGAGGACCATTTATGATAATCCCTATGCCCTTGAATGTTGTAAGCTACATAGAGCTTAGTTTCCTTTATTCCCACAACGAAGAATGGTACTTGATCTGCTGGATTGTAAGCATCCCTAAGCAAACGAGAACCTTACATTTGCACATATTATGAATCTGTCGGGATAAGTTACTTTATGAATTTTGAAATACTTAAATGTCTTGTGATTATCACTTTATGAATCTGTCGGAATAAGTTACTTTATGAATTTTGAAATACGTAAATGTCTTATGATTATCACTTTGTTTGGTGTAAATAGCTACTATTGAACAGATCACCCGTGCCACCTAACTGCAAGGTTTGCTGCTTTGCCAAAACTGGATTTACAACTTTGTTTACTATTTTGCACTTCGTATCTGGATCAAAAAACTCTCAAGCTTACTATGGCATTTATTTCTTGTTATGCTATACTACATTTTGTCTAAGAAGCATGAGTGCGGGTGTATGGTGTGGAGATGTGAAGATTTAGAAAATTTTAAAAAATAATGAGATTCGGTTACAGAGGTATATGGCATCATACAATATTAATACACACAAACACACATGCTGTTATTTATTGTAAAATTTAATAAATCAAAACTTTTATTTCAATTATTTTTTTCAAAATTCAATTATTCCTGCCAGCTTACCAGGTCTCTTTGATCCTACCGCATATATACTTTGAGCTCACTTGTTTGGGATGGGTTAGACTAATAAGCCCTACTTTAGTGCATGACTTGGCCACTCCTCCTTGACTTCACGAAACTGCGTAGCTTTTCTATCCGGCGACTTTTTTTGCTTTTCTCCTTCCTCTGTTTTATTATTAATCAACTCTTTTTATGTTCTTTCTTTTCTTCCTCATTCCTCTTATTTTTCTGATAGTATTATGATGTTCATTAATGGGGACAGTTTTATAATTACTCATTGTTGGTATTTCAGGTGCTAAAGGGGATGTGCTATATGAACAAACAAATATTCAGAAAACACCTGAGAGAGTTCTATCCTTTAATTACTAAACTTGTATGCTGCGACCAGGTAATTAACTGTTCAAAGACCAAGATGATTACAATTCGATTTTTTTAAAATCAACAGTCTAACTGAATTGAATACTTAAATATTCAAGAGTCGAGACATAATTTTTTGTTATTGACATATATGCAGTTGTGTATTAAAAAAGGCCGATCAGTATTACTTTAAGGCTGTGTTCTGTTCCACCTGAACATATATAGTGATCCACGTTTCTAGATTTTAGTCTTGACAGTCCAATAGCATAAAAGAATAATAATTTTTATCTTTTATTCCCATTGTGATAAAATATGAGCCACATTGTTTTGACTATTGAAAGTCTGTTTTATCATTTTGAAATCCAACAAATGCTAATTTTTCCTGGGAGTAATTACCTTTAATATATATTTGGAATTTTGGTGACTTTATTTGTTCAGATGGATGTTCGTGGAGCGCTTGCGGATCTATTTAAGGTGCAGTTGCATGCAATGTTGCGGTAAAAGATTTGTATTCTCGAACTTCTCTTACTGTACCAATTTTCCGATCCCCCATTTGTTTGGGGATGTTGATGAGATTTATTTTAGTTGATACTTCAACAAGCATTGTTATGTCAAACGGATATTTGTAATTAATTTTAGTTGATGCTTCAACGAGCATTGATATGTGTCAGTATGTCTAGATAGTTGTACTCTTATATGATAGTATTTGGTACAGAGGAAACTGAGGGTTTTTAGGGGAGAACATCTTAGAGGCCGAAGATCAGTTATTCAGATTTTATATGCTTATGTATTCTTGTGATTTATATGTTATACTGTTCCATAGGAGTGTGATGCAAAGTTTTTAACTATCCAGAAAATAAACAGATATATATATATATATATATATATAGAGAGAGAGAGAGAGAGAGAGAGAGAGAGAGAGAGAGAGAGAGAGTCTTATTCTAATAGAAATAAAATTAAAATAGAAACTAAAAATCAGCTCAATCCATAATATTTTTAAATAGTCCGGCCCAAATTGTTATATGCCTCAACAAATTCTTATATGCCTCAAATTAATAGGTTAAATTAACAGTTGTACATAAATTATTTTAGAAACATATTTATCACGTTATTTTTCAA
Organism: Oenanthe sinensis; assembly: GCA_028671895.1. NCBI lineage: Eukaryota > Viridiplantae > Streptophyta > Magnoliopsida > Apiales > Apiaceae > Oenanthe > Oenanthe sinensis. Next base: position 5,499,542 of record JAPMAC010000212.1, read on the forward strand.
TGTCCATGGAATTAAATACGAATAAAAAGTTGTCGGAGGGAGTACCTTATCAAGTAGTTAAAGCAAATGAATATGGAAATGAGCAAGGAATGGATGATATTCGAGCAGGGATGAGATCCAGTATGCTCGGGACTGGTGCAAGCAAATATTGAATATGGAAACTAGCAAGGGACTATGTAAACCAGCAAGGGATCGAACATAGTAGAGCAGGAATTAGGAATGAGATCCACTAGATGTTATGAACTGGTGCAGGCTATGAACTTGAAAACCGGCAAGGGATTGGCGTATTCGAGGAGGAATTAAATCTACTGGATATTATGAACTGGTGCAAGTAACTGAATATGAAAATGAGCAAGGGAACTGTTGAATATGGTAATGATCATAAATATGGCCTCCTAATATCTTAAAATTTTGGGAGTTGGGAGCTCAGTTTGGTTTAGGGAGGGGTCTCGGGTTTGAGTCGTATCATCCGCAATGGTTTAAAATTAGTTGTTTGTTTGTCTGTCTGATTTTCAACAAACAATCAAGCAGTACGTATTTTGATGTGGTACAATTAAAAACCTGAAGATAAAGATTAATTATCAGAAGATCAATCATATTGGATCAAGTATAAGATCAACAATGCATATCGTCTTTTTAGTGACATGGACTTCTCATTTAAGAGCTTATATCTCTCTCTGAAAATGCTACTTGCTCATTCATCAATGTAAGTACTGAATTTTTTGGATTTAAACTGCTAATTTGTATCAAGGAATTCTGGTCTGTATTTTTGAAACTCCACATCCTCACTCTGATGGTCTGACCCGAAGGCTACCATACTAATTCTGTAAGTTTGTTAAAAAAATTTGAAGCACAGAAAAATTATCCTTAAGATAAATAAAAACAATTTTTCATCTGAATTTCTATACAGAACACTCGTTTTCATCTCCAATCAATCACTTTGTGGGATTTTAATCATACTCCCTGCATAAATGGCACCAATTACATACTCCACATTATATATATATATCATGACGATCATCAATACATCATGATCGTGTTAGAGTAGTGAGCACTAGTAGTGGCACCAGGGGCTAGAGGTGCATGATCAACTTGTGCAGCCATTGCCAGCTCAAACTGCTTCAATGAAACTGAGGAAAATGAAATGATTTCAGGAGTCTTGAGATTTTCCCAACTTTTTAAAGAGTTTGATCCGTCCCATCCTATGTGTCCAACATGCTTTACATCTGTTGGTAACCCTATTTCCATTTCTTTTTCCATCTCTTCTTTGTAGACTGTAGAATAATTAAAGTACAGTCATCAAACGGCTTATGTCACAACAAATACGAATATAAAGAAAAAAAATGCAGTTCTTTCTGTTTCGCAGCTTGAATCGATATACTGCAACAACCGTATATTTATTTTTAGAGTTCATTCAGGCTGCAAATTATGTTTTCATGCCTGCATTGGTTGATTACTGCAATTTTTTTAAATAAAAACTAGGACTGCCATATGCCAATGAGCTCTAGCTGTGGAACTATGTTCTTGCTTACCAAATAATTGAGAGAAATTCTTAAAACTCCTGATGATCAGTTTGTGTATCCCGAATGTGATGTTAGGCTTCTGAAATGAAACGAGTCCCCAAGAATTCTTCATCTTTATTCCTGATGACCTCTCTTCTTCTCTTTCTTGTCTTCCTTGATATATTTATCAATGACCAACCAAATTTAAAACACGAAAACACACACAATATATAAACAATTTGTAGGGAGAGAGATCATACTTGTAATAACATCTGGATTTGATCCTGACTTTGATTTCCTGGAATGGGAACTGCCAACTTGAGTACTTGACTGAGAAGCACAACCCATGGATAAACGAAGAAGTACAAATCTTTCAACAATGTTTCTCATCACCTCATATAATAAAATAAAGACTTGATTTTTACTATTGCAGGTTGATCTTCTTTAAAGTCTGTGTATAAAAAATGGCTTGATTATATTGGGTGCTCTAGTCTTTATAAACAAGCAAGAATGATTGTGGTCTTGGAAATGTAAAATACACCCAAGTTTGGTGGAGTTAAAGAGAGAGATAAAGAAAGATATGAACAGTGAAGTGGGCTGGGAGTAGTTATAGTTAGTTAGTTAAACTGTGCAACTCAACCTACTTTTGCTAATTACAAGTCCTATTTGCCTTTCAAGACTAAGGTTGCTAGTCTGTAAACCAACCCCTTTGTCATCATACTAATGACTAATCCTCATATTCTTTCAAAGTACTCAAACTATGTATATTAATGTATTCATTAAGCACCCATGCATTCAATTGCTTAATGATCTGATCATTTTAGTGATGCTATGTATCAACCTATAAAGAATGTAGCTCTTTATTTTTAAGCAATAATACTTGTGGACACTTGTGACTTGTGAGCTCACCTTATGAACTTGTGGTAAATGTTTACACAAAACTTCAGTTCTTTTTGCAATCAGTCCAACATAACTAATTCACTTGTAGTTATCCATGTTTTAAGTTATTGCAACTCTTATTACTAATTCTTGGTAGGTGAGGATGGGGTCATATTGTGAGTAAACTCCTGAAAGAAGATGGAAAAAAGACAGAAACAAAGAGAATAAGCAACGTTTGTGTCAACGCAAGCCCCTGAATACTGTACTTCGTTTGTCGAATTTTAGATGATATTAATTGCATATACTACATAGTCTCTTGTTGCATCTTCTGCCGATTACTTGCACAAGATCTTCCTTAACTAGATATCTTCAAGCTCAATCATCAGTCACATTGAATATATCGTGTTAACTTAATTGAAATGACTGCAGCATTCTTAACCATATTAACCTCGATTAATATTTTGGTTACCCTTACCCCATAGGTGCTAGTTTTTTTGTTCTGCTTCAGCATCTTCACAACCTCAATCATGGTAAGTTGTTTACATGACTCATCACACGTATAAGATTGCACAGTGCTTATAACACATAGCATATGATCTTTCCACTTGTTCAATTTGAGTAACATGAATCAAGAACCTCATACTCCCTCCCGTTTGGAACAAATTATCTGACCATCCTACAAGATTATCCCCCCCTCCAGCCCCGCAATGTCAGCTGGTCCATCTGGTGCCCTTGCCGTGACAAGATCCATCATCACAACTCCAAACAGGGGCGTAGCCAGAACTCCTCACGTTATTAGGGTCAAAATTTATAGAAATTTTACATAAAATTCCAGTTTAGTGCTGTCAAAGTGTTAAAATAATGTACAAATTTTTATAAAAAAAATATATTTGAAATGATAAAAATGTATACACAAGTTCACTATGGTCATTTGAGCCCACTCGTTATATGTTGGCTACCCCCTGAACATAATAGTAACCACCATTGTCTGACCATGTTTGGGAGGAACCTATTCATCTGTTCAAAGTAAGATTAGTGCTACTGCTAACACGAGTTTCACAGGCACTGATGACCCGAGCTAGTTCCAAAATCAAAAACCCGAAGCTTAATTTTGCTGTCTAAAAAGATAATGCTTGTTTTGATGTCTGTTTAAATTGTTAGAAAATGGAAAGTTTAAGACATATTTTATATATGTTCTTAATGTAATTTCTGGAAACTACTATCGGAAGTTGTTCCTTGCTATGAGGACTTAAACTTTCATGTTTGGATCTAAGACATTTTCTTAGTGTAATTCATAAATAAATTGAGTAGAAATTGCTAATTTGAAATGAGTTAAAAGTGTTGTCCCACATAGAGAATGTAATATGAGTGTGGGTGTTTTATATGCATATATGTGCAAATGTAGTGTCAATCACTAAGACATGTCAGTGTGCATGGTGTACTAGTGTGTCCTCGCGCACACGCGCGTCGCCGCCTCGCCAGACATCTCGAGTACGCGAAGCTGGACGAGGAGTTTTATTACATGATGATTAATTAATTTAAAAGTTAGACTATGCAAAGTTACTGTCATGAGCTGGGAATTAATTTAAAAGTTAGACTATGCAAAGTTACTGTCATGAGCTGGGTCAGAGTTTATCAGTAAACTCTGGTATCTGATTCTGATAAGTATTCTATTAAATGCTTTTTAAGTCAGAATAATTAATTAATATTTTATCTGTTGTTACGTTTTATTGTATTATATATACATAAAATCGTTGGAAATAAAGGAGACGAAGATTTTGACACAAGTTTGAGAAAACCCTAGCAGCCATACTCTGTGTCTTCCACATTCATATTATACAGAATTTTGTATAAGGTTTTCTGGGCGAATTGAGGTGCAGGTCGCTGTTGAGTGCTACGTAAACCTCCAATATTTCTTGCAAGTATAAATTCATCAGCTAGTGTTTGAATAATGTTGTTCATAAGTATAGATGATGGTTCACAAAAAGTCAAAAACCAAACATGGCATCATGGTACATTGTTACAAGGTTAGTTTGTAAACTCAACCAAATTAGGAAAAGAGTAATACTTCCAACAGCCTGATTACAAGAATTTATATCATTGCATGTATGAAACGACAATTCTATCCATCTTACAGCAATAATTTGCACAGCTAACACTTAAGCATGGCAAAGATTGTAGCCCTTTTATCACTTTCTTTATTATGCTTTGTCGCTTCTGTACAATGTTATGGTGGAAAGGGAAATAATCCTCTTGTCAAACTTATCGAGTCTCCGAAGTCGAAGAGACCATCTACTTCCGCAATGATGAGGTTCTAAATGTTGAGTATTCACCCGTGTTTGTTGGATCTCAAGATGGATTGAAGGAGGCTGACAAGGTAGAATCATTTCCAGGTCAACCTGATAGAGCAACTTTTGATCAATACTCGGGCCATGTCACAGTTGATCCGGTTGCTAGAAGAGCACTTTTCTACTATTTTGCAGAGTTTGAAAATTCTTCTAGCAAACCTCTTGTGCTCTGGCTTAATGGAGGTAAATATGGAAATCAGTTGAACTATACTTTCTCAATTGTAAAGAGCATGCAATAATGCATTGTGGAAATATGATTTTTTTTGTGCCAACTGAAAATGTGAAACAGAAAGCATGCATGTTTAGAGTTTGAATGAACAGTATGTAATATATTTTTTCCTTAAGATAAAGTTTAGCATATCTGAATTGATACACCTTTATCACAAGCCTCACTTGACAATTAATATAATCAATTTGAATCATAGGACCTGGCTGTTCATCATTTGGAAATGGAGCAATGATGGAGCTTGGACCATTTAGAGTCAATAGTGATGGTCAAACCTTATCCCAGAACAAGTATGCTTGGAACAGTGGTAAGTGAATTTCTTTTTCATGAAGAAACATTATCGTCGATCAATCTCTTGTAAATATTACATTGTCTAGTCAATAACACTAGTTGGGTCGGCAATGCAGAGGCAAATATGTTATTCTTGGACTCACCAGTTGGTGTTGGATTTTCATACTCTAACACAACATCAGAATATGTTACTGGGGATGCAAAAACCGCAAAAGATGCTTATACATTTTTGATAAACTGGCTAGAGAGATTTCCTGAATACCAAACCCGAGATTTCTTCATTACTGGAGAGGGTTATGCAGGACACTGTATTCCTCAATTAGCTCAACTAATTCTTCACAACAACAAAATCACTAACCAGACTGTTATTAACCTGAAGGGAATTGCTGTAAGTTTCTACTGACCAAAATTCCTTGAAGCAAAAACACACTTTCATATATCAGAATTAGAGAAAAGTGTCATTGACTATCTATATTTGATTTACAGATTGGGAATGCATATGTAGACGAGGAAACACAGAACAGAGGATCATTTGATTATTACTGGTCACATGCTCTATTATCTGATGAAGTTCATGCAGGCATCACTTTAAACTGCAACTTTTCTCCAAATGCAAATGTTTCAGACGCATGTAAAACCTATCTTAAGCAAGTAGACCTTGGGGATATCTTTCCTTATGATATATATGCTCCCCGGTGCGATTCTTCAATTGGTTCACCCACGGTATGTTTCTTTTACAAACTTTTTTCTACTAGTCTTTTGTTCTAAAAATCAAGTATTAATTAATCAGCAAAAAAACTTATATGTTTGCTTTTCTTATTGTATTCCTAACAGACATCAGGATTTGATCCATGTACTGATATTTATATCGAGTTTTACTTGAATACTTACCCAGTTCAGACTTCACTTCATGTCACTGTTTCTCCAAAGTTTTGGATATCTTGCAGGTACACTTCTAAACTCGCCTAGTTAAGTCAACCTATAAGTGCAGTCAACAATCCTGCATTGCATGAGCAATGAAAATTGCACAATCTTTGTCACTTGCAGTCGGCAGATATACTAAATAATATGACGACACATTCTATAATAAATTGTGACAGATATATTTTGTTAATAGTTACTTACAAATGGTAGTTTATAATTTATCTGACCTTGTTATAGCTATGATGTTAATGATCAATGGACGGATTCCCCAGCAACAGTCTTGCCAGTTATTAAGGAACTCATGAGCAGTGGCATCAGTGTTTGGCTATACAGCGGAGACACGGATGCTGTAGTGCCAGTGACAACAACACGATATGCGATAGACAATCTTCAGACATCAGTCAAAACTCAGTGGTACCCATGGTACACTCAAGCTGATGAGGTACAAATTTTCTTTAAACTTTTAAACACTTATTTTCCATTTCCGGCCTGACTGAAATTCCTGTTTTAGGTTGGAGGGTATGCAGTTGGATATGAAAATTTGACATTCGTGACAGCAAGGGGATCTGGACATTTTGTTCCAAGTTATCAGCCTTCTCGTGCTCTTGCTTTATTCTCTTCCTTTTTGGCTGGAGAGCTTCCACCTTCCAACAAGAATTAATCTATATTTTATGTAGTCCAGGAAAGAAGGCTTCTTAAATTTAACTGCATGTTGAGTTTGTAATAATATGTTGTGATACATTCACAAATAATACAGCTCGTTTTATTAGAACAGATACTCACATTGTAAGGCATATAAGCCAAATTAGTCAAAAAATACAGCTCGTTTTAAGAAGTAAATAGTTTATTATGCTGCCTTCTATATGTCTGATCTATTATTAGATCATACAAAAATCACCTATTTTTTGTATCCTTTCCTTATCTTCCTTTTTGATTTTTTCTTAAATTATTTAATTGAAGACAGAAATTTGTTTGGAGCTCTTCATTGTGTTTCAGGTCAGTGGCAATCTCTTTGAAATTAGTTTTCAGGTTTCAGGGAAACAAAGAAGCGCAGTTTCTTTTTCCTTGGATGCTTTTAAAAAAAAAAAAAAATTCCTGGTGCTTGCTTTAGCTCATACATACTATAGGCAAGTACTTTGTAGAGCTTTCTGGTATAGTACAGCTGTTTATGTTCGAGTCAAGGGAGGTAAAGTCCGGTGAAAGTCGTTTTAATCATAGCTTAATGCTTAAGAGTAGTAATGTGCCTGCTGATATAATGATAGCCATCTTAGCTGGGGGTGTTCTTGTTAATGAAGCAATTCTGACTGGCATATTTAACCTACAATGGAAGGTCAGCTTTCTTTCTTATTCTTCATTTGTCATTTGCTTTACATAGTTCTGTTAAATATGTTAAAGAAGAAGAAGACATTATATACAAAGAAACTATAGACTAATGGAATGCTTTGGCCTACAGGTTGGTAAAAATTTGATCACTGGATTTGTTACATATATACATTGAACTTTGAAATATTGTATAGGAAAAATTTAAGTGTTTTGACGAATTCATTGAACTATGTCTGAAGCTATTGCAGATGGATGAAAAGTTCACGATGGTAGCAAAAGATATTGTCAAGAATTTTTGCAGCAGACAGTCCAGAATGCCAATTATCATACCTTTGTGCCATTTCTTGAATCTTGTATTTTGAAAAAAATACAAGTATTAAACCTTTTTTTACAAGTATTAAACCTTTTTTACACCTTGAGTCTTCACTTGTTTCCCATTTTCCATCAGCTAAGGTTGGGTGATACGGTGATATACCTTGAAGAACTTATTTTTCCAATTATCAGCATATAAAATCTATTTTTTGTATATTTAGCACAGATTATGAAACAATAATCCCAAAATTATGCAGCATACATGTATCCAGTAAAAATTCCAAGATAGTTGTATATGTTTTTCTTTTGCATTACATAAATAGGACAAATTTATACATATGCTAAAAACTTCAATCAACTAAGTAAACAAAACGACTACAAAAACGAACTATGATGTTCATAGTTACTAATAGTCTAGTAGACGATTAGGCAACTATAATGCATACATTCATCACTTGCCCAAGCTACTGGTAATTCCATACATATTCTTCTCTTCAAATTTCCTTTCCAAGCTCGCTGATAGTACCAGTGTCTTCAATTGGCCCCTGTTCCCCATGTGCAAAGTGGGATTTCCAACGAACTAATTAGACTCTTGAAAACCATTCTTCTATTGATCAGCAACAGCTAGATAACCATCGAATCCACCAACACCAGTATCTATCAGAAAAAAAATTAATCTGAAATTCAACAGTCGTCAGTGCCCTCAATACTGTGACCAACACTGCTATTCATCACAACCTGACTTTTTGATGTAATGATATTAAATTTCCCTCTAGATCATCACCAACACTTCCCTCAAGATTCTTGTTGTTATTTTGTTCTTTCTTTTGACGTTCACCGCTACTTTTTGAAACACGATCAGTACTTTTGGAACCCAACTTAAACATGAATTCCTTGGGAGAATTAATGGTGATCATACAAAAAACACCACGACTAACACCAGCAACTGATTTAAGACCCATATTAACCCCACATATAGAGACTAGAGTACCCATTAAAAATATCCAGCCTTACTACCCCAATGTCATTGATCTTGAAAACTAACATTCTTTTCTCCAATTTGCCTTGGAACTTTGGCTCTACAGCCTCTACCTGGAGTATCTCTTATCATGGCATGAACATCTACCACCCAAATCTCCATCCTTAAGGTAGCAAGAAGCTCTGGCTTGATTCTAGAATTTCGTAGCCTTTGCTACAAGAATGTGATTGGAATTGATTCTCTTTATTATTTAACAAGGCTCTCTCTTGCCTGTTACACTTAAAAAGCAGGAATATTGAGACACTCAGACCAATGCCTCGTGTTAAGATTTAGGTGTCATATTGATGCGGGCTGGATGTGATGTTAATAGTTTATTTTGTGAACTTATCTATGCAGTTTTCTCCTACATAACATGCATGAAGACTGTACGTCCCAACATATTTTTTAAGATCCTGAGAGAAACTATCATACTCTTATTGCAACTCAGTGTCTTAAAATCCTGCTTTAACAATTTGTTTAATAAAGAACGTCATATAGCTGCAGTTAAATATAATTGGATCAATAAATTTAACAAGATTAATTTTAAGAGGGTTAAATTCTTTAACTTTTAGTGTTAGGCTAAAGACAGTAAGCACCGAATTCATGCAGCAGTACAAGTATGTAAATCCAGCTTGGTTATGATTCTCCCAAGAATAAAATGTTCTGGTTTTCTTGTTATGTATGAATTATGTGCTTCATAGACCATTATGATTTCTGAATTTAATCGTGCTTTAATTTTATTATGCAGGTATACTTAAAAGGGGCGTCTTTATATGTTTTCAAGGGTCTGGCTGGATGGTTTGCTCCATCTGGAGTACATTTTTCATTACTATTAATAATGGCGGGGTGGAGTCCTCAGTGCAGCAGGGAGCTTTATAGTATCTGTAAAAGTTCCTGAGGGTTTAAACTTTAAACTTTGTGGCTGGAGATGTTCCGGAACCAAGTGGGTTTCTGTGTACTCTAGATGGTTTTAGTACCGAGGTTCATGTCAACAAGTTCAAAATGGAAATATTATGATAGTGGAGTGGAGAGTTATGCAGCCTTAGAGGGACCGTGCAGGAGTATTTTTTTACTGTCCATAGGGCTTATTCCGTTTGTGTATTCTTCTCTCATCGAGTTATTATTAATGTATTAGGTCTCCCAGTTTTACACTGATTTTTCACTATATGACATGGAGGTATGGAGGTATTGAGGAAACCAATCAAAGTGAATGATCAATTAAGGTATGGTGAAAATTGAAATCACTATAGTCCAGACAGATTGGAGTATTTCTGCTCTCCAAATTCTCAAAAATGATGAGGGCCCTTTCAAGATATGGAACCTTTACAAATGAAGGGCGACAAGAAGCTCTATGGACTTATTTTGCCTGTTGAAAGTGTTGATTCTCCGAATATTAAGGGAATGTATCTTATAATCTTGTCTATTGTATGAAGGGAAAATAAATCCATTAGTCCCTAAACTATTGGTGTTTTATTGTTTTAGTCCTTGAACTAAATATTCCAATATGCGGGTCCTTCAACTTTTGAATTTTTCTAATTGAAGTCCTTCCGTCCAAAAAAACTAACGGACGTTAACAGTATGCTGACATGGCAGTTACGTGAAAATCAAAAATTCACCGATTGAATTCAAATTTTGATATGTTAATCTACGAGTGATAACAAGAATACAGGTGGTAAAAGTTTTCAATTTCGAGTTCACTAACGTATAGAAGTTTGCACTTTAATTTCAAGAACACGAAATAATAAGTTTTTTTCATATAGATTTCTATACGTTAGTGAACTCGAAATCGAAAACTTTTACCACCTGTGTTCTTGTAATCACTCGTAGATTAACATATCAAAATTTTAATTCAATCGGTGAATTTTTGATTTTCACGTAACTGCCACGTCAGCATTGACTAACGTCCGTTAAGTCAAATTTGGACGGAAGGACTTTAATCAGAAAAATCAAAAGTTGAAGGACCCGCATATTGGAATATTTAGTTCAAGGACTAAAATAATAAAACACCAATAGTTTAGGGACGAATGAATTTATTTTCCCTTGTATGAACTGATTTACAAGGTTTATACTCATTTCCGTTCAATAAGACATCCCCTCATTTTTAATATATTATCAATTTCGTTTGAAAACAGATCAATGCTTGCTCACGATCTCCAGCCAATAAGTTGTTCTTTATGATCAAGAAGGCAAATTTACAGGAATTTGATGACCAAAACTCTAAGTCTAAGGCAAATTGTAATAGTTGATGAAATAGTTAGCAGTTAGAAATATATTCATTTGATGATGTACAAAATATTAGAATAAGGTCTAGCATAGCTTATTTGTAACAAGTCTTTCTAGTCTCTGAAATTGTATAATCAGAGTCTAGATAGTCAACATTCTTATTACTTGTACTTAGAAGAATTTCTGTAGAAAGTGAAACCAGAGTCTGCATTAAGATCAGAGTCTGGAAGGTGATCAGAGTCTATAGACTATCGGAGTCTATGATCTGTCAGAGTCTGAAGATCTGTCAGAGTCTGAAGATTTCAGAGTTGAAAGGCATAGGTGTACTAACTTGTAACACTTAATTATTATGTAACTCAACTAAGTAAAAGATAAAACAACAGCAAAACAAGAGAAACGGAAGAAGCACATGGAATCAATCAACTGAAGAAATGGTAATGATACTTGGTAACTACAAGTAACTAATTTGGTTAATCAAGGATGCATAAGTGAGAAGAAGTTCAATCTGAGTATTGCTCATGCCCTAACTTATCTAATGGAGAATCAAATTAATGTCAAGGAAGTATCAAGAAGACCAAAGTGATTTCATGTAATGTATATCAACATCTGGATAATGTAAAGGTTAATCAACAAATGAGAACTGACATTCAGAAGCAAGAACCCCTACAAGACTAGTCACTTATGAACCAGACTATTGCATCAAGTGTCAGGACATTGGAGGCAAGTTCATGTCAGTAATAGAAGATCTCATTTGAATTGAGTGAGGAAAAGAAATTGAGGAAGCTAAGGAAACTTGCTCATAAAGGTTAATCCTCAATTAGTCACTAAAGAAGGTCAACATTGGATGTGTGCATATTTGCCAAGGCAAATGTCGATCCACAGCAGATCGAGATGCGGGTGGAGATTTACAAGTGAAGTAAAACACTGCAAAGGCAAATCTCGATCCAGGCGATAGATCGAGATCGAGATTCTCCCAGATCGAGATCGAGATCTTCACAGATCGAGATCGAGATCTTCACAGATCGAGATCTTCATAGATCGAGATCGAGATTCTCCCAGATCGAGATCGAGATTTTCACAGATCGAGATCGAGATGGGTCCAGGCGAAGATCGAGATGCGGGTAGAAATGTAACATTTAATGTTCAAGGGACAAGTGGCTTATTGTGAACGGTTGATCCAGAGTTGTTGTTAAAGTACTTTTTGTTGTCAAAGTCCTGATTGGGCCACGTACACAAAAAGGACAAGATCAAGACTACATGACATTATAAAAGCAGCACTTTGATTTTATTAGTGAATAGACTTTTTCATCATCTCAATATTCAACGATATTTTTAAGAGAGAGCATTTACTGTAAAACAAAAAGTGAGAGAGAGGATCAGTTGAATCTAGCTTTAATTGCTGTATTTATTGTTCAACTGATCATGATGCTTTTATGAATGTTGTAGCAAATCCATCAATGAATATAATGATATATTCTTGAAATTCTGTGTCATCATTTATTACCTGCGTATTGCTTATTCTCTCATAAATTTTAAACAGTTGTATTCACCCCCCCCCTCTACAACACTTTGGACCTAACAATTGGTATCAGAGCTCCTGTTAAACACATCTAACAGAGATCCTACTGTGTTGTTTGAGTTGGTTCTTGAAAATCTCAGATCTAATTTTTTTTTCTTGAAGTTTGTGCCGAAAGTTTTTATTTGTTTCTTCTTGAAAAAGTCGTAGATCTAAAAAGTTCGGAGTCATGGTGTAAGGAATATTTGTACAAAATTCCAAAATACTGTACTTTAGAGCTTTGTGGATTTTCTTGTGGTCAAAACTGGAATCAACTGATTGGCTAAACAAAAAGGACAATTTCGAACTTCTGTCAACTAGAAAGTGGACACCTTTTTGTTTGGACTTGAAAAATTGTGGACCCTGCTACTGTTCCTGTGATTAAAACTAACTTGCTTGAATCTTAAGTGCAAAATCCGTTGGATATTAAGTGTTGGATATTTAAAGTGAGATAATTAATTTTTCAAGTAAATACAATTTATTGTAATTTGAAAAGTGTATTATCTTAATTTTAAATTTTATTAAAATGGCCGCCGCACACAGATTTAAGATACCTCCGTTTGATGCACAACATTATGACGAATGGACCGGAAGGATGAGAGCTTACCTTGAATCAATAAACAAGGTATACTTGAGAATATTGGAAAACGGTCCATACATACCCATGAGAATTGAGCCAGAGCGAATGGAAGGAGGGATACTAATTCCATCCCGGTCTGTTCCTAAAGAGGAAATGGAGTTTTCAGACGCAGATAAAGAATTGGTTGGTATGGATGCGTCTTTACGCAACGTCATAATTGAATCCCTAAACTCAGAGTACTATGTTCAAATAAAGGGATTAAAAACAGCTAAAGCCATGTGGGATAAACTGGCTGTGGTGATGGAGGGGACCGAGGAAGTTAGAGATAATCACAAACGCATTCTGATATCTGAATATGAATCGTTCAGATGCGAACGAGGAGAAAGCGTAGCGGATGTTTACAAACGTTACAGTAAATTGCTTATCGAGCTGAGTATAAGAGATAAAGTCTATCCACTAGCAGATTCAAATATCAAGTTTCTATTGAATTTGCCTAAACATCTGGAACACAGGATCACTGCCATTCGAGAGTCAAGAGACTTGAAAAATACTTCTCTGGAAAAACTGTATGGTGTTTTGAAGACCTACGAGCTGGAGCAGGAACAAAATGACAGAAGAAGATCCTACAATAGTGGAGAAAACAAAGCGGTAAGTGAGTCTGGACTTGTAGCTGAAGAGTCTGCTGTAAAGGCACTTGCAGCTGTCTCATTGAAAACTGCTAATCCTGAAAGGGTGGTATTAGACATTGAAGATCCATCCGAAGAAAGTGAGGATGAATACTATACCCTTGAAGAGCTGGACAAATTAGAAGACAAGTCATATGCTTGTATTGCTCGAGAATTTGCTCATATCAGCTTCAGGAAGCAAAGAAGTGGGAAAGGACGATTTGGTAGTTCTTTCAGCCGAAGAGGCAGCAGTAGCGGCAGAGGCAGTAGTGTAAGTGGTCGGGGAAGTTACAATGACCGAGGTAGCACATCCGGTAGTGGCTACAGACCTAACCTGGTAGACAAGAACAAGTTCAGATGCTACAACTGCAATGAATTGGGGCACTTTGCAACAGAGTGCAAGAAGCCCAAGTACGTTCATCCCAAGGAATCCTATGCTGATCTGAAAAAGAAATATGATGCCTTGGTTAGCAAGCAACAGAAGGGAAGCCGGGCGTATGTTGTGACTGAAGGGAAGGGTTGGGACGAGTCTGATGAAGATGAAGATCAGGAGCTATGCAATTTCGCTTTAATGGCAAAATCTTCAGAACAATCAGAGGTACCGATTCTAACCGTAAATGAAATGTCTATTCCTGAGTACCAACATGAATTAGCTGCCATGACTAAAGATATGTACAATCTCGAACTAAATCTAATTGCTGTTAATGAGGAAAATGCTAAACTCTCCCTTAAGAATAGACTTCTCGAGGCCAGGGTAGAGGAATTAGAATCAGGAGAAATTAAAGAAAGGCAATTAATGAATCAGGTAGACGTTTTAGAACACAAGCTTAAAATTAGGGAAGACCTTAACGAAGAACTTAAAAATGAATTAGCTGAGCTCAAAATAACATGTAAATCTTTTGAAGAAGCCGCAAATAAAGTTTTCGTAGAAAGGGACATGTACATGAAACTGGCAGGCAAGAGTAAAAATGAAAAAGTAAACATAGGACTTGACTACACACAGAAAAAGAAAAATAGGGCTGCTGAGTTGTTAGAGCCAGTGTTAGTCAAAGAAAATGTGCCTGAGGTTTTAATGGATGTTAGAAAACCTATCTTTAAGCAGTTTGAGCCCAGGACCATAGATCCTGTTGCTACTAAAATTGAACAAGAAATTAAAATTGAAAGAGATTCAGAAGAAAAAGTAGTAGAACCTACAACTTCCAAGAGAGCGAGTAAGATTGCTTATGCTAAGAGAGGTGTAGGAACTAAGGAGGCTAAGACGGTGTCATATAAACAATGGGTAGCAGGGTCAGACCAAATGAAAGCACCTGTAAAGGCAATTAAAACTGAACCTGCATCTGTATCTACATCTACACGAGCTAGAAAGGCATGCTATATTTGTAATCAAACTGATCATTTGTCTTACTATTGCCCGTTCTATGTAGAGGAAGAAAAATCTGTTGGTTGTAATACCATGCCTGCAACTACTGCTTTGCCTAACATTGTTAGGTCCAAATGTGTTGTAGAGGGGGGTGAATACAACATTTCAAATTAATGAAGCAATAAATACTATGTAATAAATGAACACAATGATTCAAGGAATATATATCTTATATATAACTTGAAAGGGTTGCTACAACATTCATTACAATAGTACAACAGAAGTAAAGAGGGTAGTAAATGATACTAAGCTCTGTGAATATACTTTCTCTCTATTACAAGTGTTTCTCTCGAATATTGCTCTCTTAATAAGTTACACAAGTACTTCTATTTATACTACTTTGTAATCTATGACTTGTAGTCTTCAAAAGATAAGATATGAGTGGCCCAATATTGTCCACGTGAATCTTATCTTGTCTTGAAAGCTTGGAAATCTGCCACCAGGATGATGCCATGTGTCATGTTGAAACTGTCCTCTATGTAGAATTTCTACATAGGAAATTCTACTTGGCTCTATCTCGAATTCTAAGTAGAATTTCTACATAGGAATTTCTACTTAGGAATTTCTACATAGAAAATTCGAGATAGCCTTCTTCCTGAGTACTTAGAAAATATTTTCACCTCCAGAATTTCTACATAGGAAATTCGACTTAGGAATTTCGACATAGGAAATTCGAGATAGCTTCCTGAGTTGAGTACTTAGAAAATATTTCCAACTCCAGAATTTCTACTTGGCTCTAAGTAGAAACTTATCCAGAATTTCTAGATAGGAATTTCTACATAGGTTCCCTTGTAAGTACTTAGAGAAATTCTGGGCTTCAACTTGAAACTTCAATGCAACATCTTGAACTTGTGATTTCTTCATGTCTTCTATTTTCTTCAACAAGCTCTTGAACTTGGATCTCTACTACTGACATGAACTTGCTACCAATGTCCTGACACTTGATGCACTGGTCTGGTTCATAAGTGACTAGTCTTGATAGGTTTCTTGCTTCTGAATAGATTACCATGTTCAATTAGAAATGTGGCTTTCCAACAATTGCTTTCCTTCTTTTTCACTTGAAATCAATTAGTCTTATTGATACTGATAGTTATGATCTTGATTCTTTGAGTTACAAATCACTGGGGCATGAACAACTTTGACTTGAACTTCTTCCAATGATTTCTTCTTTGTTTGATCATATTTAACATGTTGAACTGTATCAATTACTTTGTCTTCATTTGTATTGATTTCTTTGTGACTTCTCGTTCTTGATTGTCTTCGGGTTAAGTATCTTTTCTTTAGTTGAGTTACATAAATTATAGTGTTACAAGTTTAAACACTCTGCCTTTCAATCTCCCCCTATTTGATTGTCTAACAACGACATTCAAATTAAAGAAGGATAACTCAACTAAATAATGAGACGAGAAAAGATAAGTAACATTAATGTCTTGTACATTTTACACTTGAATAAAAACTTGAAAACAATACAAAGAACTTTAGAAAATAAACATAAGCTTAGAAAGAAAATTCGAACCTCGAATTAAAGACCATTGAGATGATCTCTATCACCTGGATTATTTCATACCTTTCAGTCCAACTCATATCACCTTATTGGATCCACTCTGATTCACGGTTACAGTATGGTGAATTAGCCTATCTCGCATACCGTGGTCAGATGAATTTTCCTCAAGTGAGTTAGAGCAACCAAAAGATATGAAGTTTTTCCAACTTCAAGTTCACATCCCTTTGAACTTTAACTCTAATTCCGTTTCCCCTTCCTAACTTCCTTAACAGCACTGCGCTTATCTTCTCCTTGTTTTCTGCGCCTTTCTTTCCTTTGCTGTTCTCTTTTGTATACTGGATCGTGTAGTTGTGCCCATCTCGCATTCAGCAAACTTACTGCTTCCATTTCCAGAGGATTCTTGGGTTCTGGATATGGATGTCTGAAAAGCCTTCTTAGTTTATCAACTTCCTGGGTAGTTCTGATCTTTGGAATGTCCTCAAAGTTTTTCATGATGAGCTGAGGCTTCCAATGAGCTTTATCAGCTTTGAACTGACAGTAGATCATTTTAGGGTAGCCCTTGACACGGTTGGTATTGAACCTACTAGCCGCATCTGACTCCATTCTCCTTTTCTCTTTTACTACTTCAGATAAGTACTTTAATAGTCTCTGCTTTTCATCTGCAAACCTATCCTCTACATCTCCCAATTTGAATTCATCTCTGACTTTGTCTAGAAATGCAGCATCTTGAGTCTGCAGCAGCCATTTCCTACTCATATGCAAGAAGGTTTGATTCTGGTCTGCATCAATGAACACCAAGGCATCAGCTGTATCATCTGTGTAAGAATGAATCCAGTATACACTTTCTCTTCCTGGAACACCAACTGCCTCCCTTATCTCTCCTTGTTCCAGGGGTCCTGAAGGAAGAGTCAGAGCTTCATCTACGCTTTTCACAGCTTGTAGAATATCCCATTTTCTTTGCATTAGCTCTGGCTCAATCTTCACGTTATCCAGAGGATTTGGAGCAACGACATCGCACTTCCATATTTCACTGCTCTTCTGAAAGATTATCTTCTCAATGAACTCCACTGATTTTTCTTTAATATCCGAGGTGAATCCCTTGCCCATCATTTGTCTGCAAACAGCTTTAAGGGATTCCACCGATAGAGCCATCAAGTCATTTTCTTCCAAACTAACCCTCTTCATCTTTCCATCAACAACCATTCTGACAACGTCTGGATTGGCTGAGAATTCTGGTCCCTTGTCCTCTGCTAACTGCATTAACTGATCTCTATACAGAATGCTTAGCTCCTCAGCTTGAGAATATTGAATTTTAGTTGCTAGCAAGAACAACTCTGACGCAGATCTTCTCGACATAAACTGATCATCGACATACATAAAAGACATCGGGGCTCCATCAATTAAAGACAAGATGACTTGCCATTCATTATCCACCGTTTTGTATCCAACACGGACTTTAGAAATCATTCTCTTCAAAGCATTTATATAGTCCATCGTCATCGGATTCTTCATGTTCAAGTTGAAGAACAAGTCATCTGCCTCCTTATTATGAACTCCATGTGCACACGACCCCATCAGTATCTTTCGTGCATCGTCCCATTTCTGTCCAATCCTCCTTTTGTCCAGATCAACTTGAGGATCAGCTAGTCTGGCAAGCTCATGATCATACTGCTTTTCCTTGAGCTCCACTTGCTTCTCAAGAAAAACAGCTTTATCCTGCATCATCTTCATTTTGAAAAATTGAGCTTGTTCCAGAGCTAACTGCTGAGCTTTCAGGGTCTCCTCATCAACAGGAATCTCTTCAGCAGACGCCCCAGCACCTTCACCTTGTTCCTCCAAAGATCTCTTAATTGCATGTGCTAGAGGTATGTCTTCCATATCAGAATCTGAATCAACTTGCACGTGTTCCTGTCGATCACCAAAGTCAGTGAATGGCTCTTCTTGTTCAACCATCACTGCTTTACCCTTTCGCTTCCTCTGAGCCTCCTCATCAGTCACCATTGGATCAATCTCTTCTTCAGCACGGGGTGACTGTTGTGTCGTCTCATTACCTCCTTTCTCCCCCTTAGGTGAGTTATCCTGAACATCACCTGGTACACCAGAGCCACTAACATGTGAACCAAAACCAGAAGGTCCACCAGCACCACCTGCACCACCTGTACCATCATCATCAGCCGGGGGAGGTTGTGTGAATTGTTCTTCAAAGCACTCCGGGGGAACCAAATGCCGAACTGCATACATCATTCCACTGACCTCCGTTGCCAGTGTATGCAGAACGCTTTCAACACTCCCCATTCTGTCATACAGACCACCAGCATGGCCCAGGTCATTGACTTTGTTTGTCATATCTTTTAAAGCTTCGGCTTGACCTGCCATTCGTGCTGCGTAGTCATCAAGAGCTCTCTTGTGATCGCCGACATTAACCCCTAACTGCCCCATAGATTGGCCAAACTGCTCCATCTGATTTTCTACAGTTGACATACGTGTTGCAAGAGTTTCAAGAACCAGGGACGGTGTTTGGCTTAGGTTTTCTCGCTCTAAGAATCATTCTGTTTGTGTTTGACGCTCAGTTTCGGGCCTTAAAAATGAAGGTCCCTCACTCCCTAAACGCTCACACTCACTCCCTGTCTCACGCTCGTGTATGTCTTCAATAAGAGCACTCAGATTCAAAGCAGTACCTGCAGAAACTGGATAAGAAAAATGAGGAACAGTTATGGGATCAATGTTTCCTGTTTTGTCCTGAGGTGGAATCTCAGGCTGAGAGGCTGCAGAGTGTTCAAGTACAACAGTAGAACCGATCCTCTCTGCAGCATCAGGACGTACCGGTGAAGGTACTTTCGAAGCTCGTAAAACTTCCGGCCTAACTGAAGGAACAGGCTCTTCAGAAGACACTGAATCCTCAGCAACCATCCTAGGTGTTGACTGTGCAAGGGGAGAACCACTCTCGTGAGGTGGAGTGGTTGTGATAGACACGCTAGGGATGGACTGGGCTTTGGAAGTAGCAGCTTGTGAAAATTTGGCTCGCTTCCTTAAAACTGGCTGCACTTCAGGGTCACTCTCATCAGGACTCTCACCTAATTCTAAAGGTGCCGGCCTTTTAACTCCCGTTAACAGGGGTGATAGTGAAGAAGTTAGAGAAGCAGACGGAGAAATATGGCTATCACCCTGGGATAGATCCTGCGGGTTAGCAGAATCTTGGGCCACGGAATCAGAATCAGAGGAGGAAGGAGTGTTAGGTTCGAAGAATGTACCTCCTTCATTACCTTGGCCAACAGAGGAATCAGAATCAGCATGTGGTGTCCTAGGAGACGGTTGCTGTTCCTTTTGCCTGGCTGTGAAGTGACTGAGAGATTGGCCCTCATCTTGTTCGTCATCAATATGCTCATCAGGAATCCCTTGAAATGCTTCATTGTGGGCAGATGGATTCTGAGCATGTGATGAGAGTTGAGACGTCCCCGCTAAAGTAGTTACACCTGCATCAAAAGAAAGCCACACTTGAATGTTCTCAGGAATAGACATAGGTTTACCCTGATGTTTATCCTGGTTAGCGATAGTGGTTAGTGACTTAGTGCCCATGCCTAGAGGGGCAGAGGTGGGACTTCGAACAAATGCCTGCCTAATTGAGAAAGCATTAGAAGGCACGAGATGATTGATTAGCATTTGTAAGAAACGAGGATACCAGCAGACAATATCATTGTGTGAAATGTCTCTGGTTTCAGGTGATCCCATTGAAGCCACTAATTCTGAAAGAACAAGCCTGCCATAATTAATGTTTAGTTCCTGGGCTAGGGAAACACCAAAAATTTGCATGGGAATGGAAATTTGATGAAAACGCCTTTCTCGTGCCCGAAAGCATCTAGTAATGGCCTCGAAAAAGTAATTCCATTCCACATGAAAAAATTGTTTTTGAATATTTGAAGTGGATAGTCGTCCAGGGGGAGGATAACATCCAATTGCTTCAAAAAAATTCTGGCGCTCAGCCGCTGTAGGTTCAGGGTCATAAGAATCCTTGACTGGAAAACCAAGAACTGTATTAAAAATAGCCTCTGTAACCTCAAAATTTTGACCCTCCAAGGTAAAAGTAAAACCGTAGGGGGTCGATTTACTCCCAAAAGGTACTGCACTAGTCCATAACTGCTGCAAAGCATCATGGACCAGTGTAGGTTTTGCAGTAAAAGCAGTACTAGCTTTGGAGTACAAATTAAGAAATCGTACCCAAAACTTGAAACGCGGGAGTTGATCACCAATTTCAGTCGGAATATTATAAAAATTATGTTTTGCAAGAGAAAATTGGTGAGTCATTTGTTTTTGTTTATATAAAAAAATCGTGTTAATCCCTTTTAATTTAGAAAACAACTAAGATGTTGTACTGAAAATTAAACTACGGAATTAAACAAGAATCAGTAACAAACTACTATGAAAACAAAATCTGCAGTAATAATATTTATGTGAGAAGTGTGTGTAAATCGTGTGTATGTATCTATCTGTGAAGATGAACAGTCACGATGTGAAACACAAAACTACGCACAATATAAACGGTTAAACGTGATGCAGATAGTAAAATCAAGAAACAAAATGGACAGTAGTTCGTTATATGTAAGAGATTCAACCACAACTATGAACAGTCGTGGGGGGGAGGGAGGGCTGCTGTAAAAATTAGGTTTTAAAACAATTGGGTAAAAGTGAAAGTAAAATCGGGTTAATTTTGTATATATAGGCAATAGAGTGAAATGACAAAAATATCCCTGTGAAAATGAAAAAAAACTTAAGTACGCACAGGGTAATCTAAGTCGAACTCTATGTCGAACTTCTAAGTCGAACTTCTATGTCGAACTTCTATGTCGAACTCTATCTCGAACATCAAGTCGAAATTCGAGATAAGTTTCGACATAGAGGCTAACTCGAATTAAATTCACTTAAACAATTTTAAACAGCATTAAACCTCAGAGGGAAAACCCATCTCGAACTTCAAGTCGAAATTCGAGATAAGTTTCGAGATAGACTCCAAGTCGAACTTCAAGTCGAATTTCGAGATGAATTTCGAGATAGACTCCAAGTCGAACTTCAAGTCGAATTTCGAGATGAATTTCGAGATAGACTCCAAGTCGAACTTCAAGTCGAATTTCGAGATGAATTTCGAGATAGACTCCAAGTCGAACTTCAAGTCGAATTTCGAGATAAATTTCGAGATAGACTCTAAGTCGAACTTCAAGTCGAATTTCGAGATGAATTTCGAGATAGACTCCAAGTCGAACTTCAAGTCGAATTTCGAGATAAATTTCGAGATAGACTCCAAGTCGAAAATTTTTTTTACTAGACTTAGAATTTTCAAAACTTCACTCCTGGAAGCTTAAAGTCGAAATTCAAGCCGAATTTCGAGATGAGTTTCGAGATAGACCCTATCTCGAAATTTTGAAGGTACTTAGTAAAATTTGGTAATTTTCCAAGAAAAACAATAATTAAATTTTTGCCAAATTAAAATAAATACCAATTCAAGGATTTTTAATAAAAACCATTAAAAGAAACATTCCTTGACAATTCTAAGGCTTCAAATTATATAAAAATTACATGAAAAATATAGAAAAATTCATTTAAAAATCATGACAAATTTAGAGATCCATGAATTTAACTCCCCCTATGTTCATGCAATTAATGAGCATAAATTCAAAGTTTTTATCAAAAATTACAATCAAAGCACAGTGAATTTATGGAAAATACCACAACATACAACATATAATAATCATTAATAAGGCATTTTAAAGTCTAAGTACATAATGATTAAACAGCATGCAGAAGTGATATTTTGAGCAATTTTAAAGATTATTTACACATGTTTTCAACTAGGCAATTAACAAGAAAAATAAACAAATGTAAATGATCAAAAACTTGGATTTTACAGATAGAAGGATTTACTAACTTGTGTTAAGCATCCCTAATTCACCAACCAACCTATTGAATGTTAATTCATCAAGAGGTTTGGTGAATATATCTGCAATTTGTTGCATTGTGGGTACAAAATGTAACTCCACAGTCCCCTCCTCGACATGTTCTCTGATGAAGTGATACCGGATATCTATGTGCTTGGTTCTTGAGTGATCTACAGGATTGTTGGTCATGGCAATGGCACTAGTATTGTCACACATGATTGGAATCTTTGTATGTTTCATGCCATAATCTTTCAATTGGTTCCTCATCCACAGTATTTGAGCTACACAGCTTCCAGCAGCAATGTACTCAGCTTCAGCAGTAGAAGTAGATACTGTATGTTGCTTTTTACTTTGCCAGGACACCAATCTTCTGCCTAGGAATTGACAAGCACCAGATGTGCTTTTCCTATCGATCCTGCAACCTGCATAGTCTGAATCCGAATAGCCTATTAGATTAAAACCTGTATCTCTTGGGTACCAAATCCCTAGATTTGGTGTTCCCTTGAGATACTTAAAGATTCGTTTGACGGCTATGAGATGTGACTCTCTAGGATCCACTTGGAACCTTGCACACAAACAAGTTGCGAACATGATATCAGGTCTACTTGCAGTTAAATAGAGAAGTGAGCCAATCATACCTCGATAGCTTGTGATGTCAACTGGTTTACCTGATTTGTATTCATCAAGCTTCGTGGCTGTTGGCATGGGAGTTTTAGCTGCTGATGCATTTTCAAGATTGTACTTCTTGAGTAAATCTTTGATGTACTTAGATTGACAGATAAAGATTCCTTCTTTTCTTTGACTGATCTGTAATCCAAGGAAGAAAGACAGCTCCCCCATCATGCTCATCTCATATTTATCCTGCATTAACTTGGCAAATTTCTCGCACAAGCGCTCATTAGATGACCCAAAAATAATATCGTCCACATACACTTGAACAAGTATCAAATCACCCTTTACATTTTTGTAGAACAATGTTTTATCAATTACTCCCCTAATAAAACCATTTTCAATTAAGAACAAGGATAGGGTTTCATACCATCGTCTTGGGGATTGCTTGAGGCCATAGACAGCTTTGAAGAGAAGAAACACAAAATCTTCAAGTTCTGGATCAATGAAGCCAGGTGGCTGTTCCAGATACACTTCTTCTTCTAGCTCTCCATTCAGGAAGGCACTTTTCACATCCATCTGAAAAACCTTGAAATTCTTGTGTGCTGAAAAGGCCAAGAACATCCTGACTGCCTCAAGTCTTGCAACTGGAGCGTAGGTTTCATCATAATCAATTCCCTCTCGTTGAGAGTAACCTTTTGCTACCAAACGAGCCTTGTTTCGTGTTACAAGTCTGTTTTCGTCCAGTTTATTTCTGTATACCCACTTAGTTCCAATTACTGATCTGTTCTTTGGTCGGGGTACCAGCTTCCAAACTTTCTGTCTTTCAAACTGATTGAGCTCCTCTTGCATTGCAATCACCCAATCAGCATCACCAAGAGCTTCTTCTATTTCTTTAGGTTCTAGTTTGGACAAGAACCCAGAGTACAAGCAGATATTTGCCATGTCAGCTCTTGTAGATCTTCTAGTAGTCACACCAGCATCTGGATCACCAATAATTAATTCAAACGGATGGTCTCTACTCCATACCCGTTCTCTTGGTAATTGTCTTGATGATTCAGCTTGACTTTCTGAATTGTTGTGCTGACTACTTGTGTTGTTTCTACTAACTCCCCCTGAGTTAGTACCAGCTCCTACAGAACTAGTGTCATTTCTCCTCGAGTCTTGATCACCTGTTCTTGAGCTGCTATTTACTCCCCCTGAGTTGTTGCTAGAACGTGCGGAAGAAGTTTCTTCTGATCTCATAGAATTCGATTGTCCACTAGACTCAGGTATAGCTTCACGATCACTTGGTATATTTGAAGTAACAACCAACTCAGGTTCATCCTCAATTTCATCCAAGTCCAGATTATGAAATTTTAGGGACTCAGGTTCACTATTATCTTTAGAAATTGATGGGAGTTTGGTATCGTCAAATCTGACGTTGTAGCTTTCAATCACTTTCCGTTCATTCACTAAGAATACCCGATAAGCTGCCACCGTATTTGTAGAATAACCAATAAATATTCCTTCACGTGCCTTTGCTTCAAACTTGCCTAGATTTTCATCATCTATAAGTACATAGCATTTAGCTCCAAAGACATGAAAGTATTTGATTGTTGGTCTTCTGTTATTCATTAGTTCACATGGTGTCTTTTCTTTATCTTTTATGATCAAGGTTCTATTCTGAGTGTAACACACTGTACTCACTGCCTCGGCCCAAAAGTATAGAGGAAGTTTCGATTCATACAACAAAGTTCTTGCTGCTTCAACCAATGTTCTGTTCTTCCTTTCAACTACTCCATTCTGTTGTGGAGTTCTCGGGGCTGAGTACTGATGATGTATTCCTTTAGAAACACAGAAGTCATTCAATATTGCATTTTTAAATTCTGTGCCGTTGTCTGATCTTATCGTCTTCACAGTGAGTGTTGATACATTCTCAATCTCAGTGATGTGATCAATGATTTGAAAAGGCACTTCGTCTTTTGTCATTACGAACAATACCCATGTATACTTGGAGAAGTCATCCACGATTACCAAAGCATATCTTTTCCTAGACAATGATAGGACATTCACTGGGCCAAATAAATCCATATGAAGGAGTTGCAGAGGCTCAGTGACACTAGAAATTTCTTTACTCTTATGCAATGCTCGCTTTGACTTTCCCATTTCACAGGCTTCACAGAGTCCTTTAGGAGCAAACTCCATTTGAGGTAGATCTTTCACCAGTTCTCGCCTTGCGAGAGCATTCATCGTTTTGAAGTTCAAGTGAGACAGCTTCTTATGCCATAGCCAGCTTTCATCATCTGACGCTTTGCTATAGAAACAGGTCACTTCATTCTGGTTTGCCGAATCCATATCAGCAACAAAAAGATCTGCCTTTCGAACTCCTCTCAAAGCCAACGAACCTTCCTTAATGTGAGTGATTGATACACCTTTCTTGTTGAAGACAATTTCATATCCTTTGTCACAAAATTGACTAATACTCAAC
Source organism: Oenanthe sinensis (assembly GCA_028671895.1). Lineage (NCBI taxonomy): Eukaryota > Viridiplantae > Streptophyta > Magnoliopsida > Apiales > Apiaceae > Oenanthe > Oenanthe sinensis. Next base: position 5,525,318 of record JAPMAC010000212.1, read on the forward strand.
AAATTGTGTTTTAGTCCCTCAACATAGGAAACATCTTCAATGATGACATTACCAGATTTCAGTTTGCCATATCCCTTTGTCACACCAATGCTGTCATCTCCAAAGGTAACATAAGGGCCAGCCTTCATAACCAACTCTGTAAGCAGGGACTTGTTTCCTGTCATATGCCTCGATGCTCCACTGTCTAGCACCCATATAACTTTATTCCTTTTTCGCTTAATGCCCTGCAATGACAGATTGATTAGGCGTTCTTCGGAACCCATGTTTGATTGGGCCCGACTTTTCTATAAGATCGAGAATTATCAGTTTTAACAAAAGTAGATGCACCTATTTTAACATTACTCGAGCTTTCGACTTTGTCTTTTCTTCTTTCAGACTTGACAATTTTGTTAGTCTTAGGAGAAGGTTTGTCACTCCTAACTTTAGGAGGACTGGCAGTCTTAGCTCTAACATGCTTCTTTTTGACATTTGAACTAGCATTAGAATTTTGACATGATTGGCTAGTTGCATTCATCAAGTTTACAAATGTTTGCATGACGTTAAAAGTGCATGGCATACAATTAGGTTGACCACATTGTGCATGGTTCATATGCATGTTATTCATTGTGTGTGGTACAGGCATGGCATGAGTAACAGGAATATTCATGTTAGATTTGCATGCGTAAGAAAGATGTTCAGTAGATTTACAATGATAGCACTCTTTCTTAACACGTTCAGCCTTAACCTCTTTTATGCCTTTTTCCTTTTTCTGTTGTTTAACAGCCTTAGCTCCTAATCCTTGTCTAGATTCTTCTCTAGTGGATTTGATTTTAACTGATTTAATAGGAGTTACAGGTTGTTCTTCCTTTCGATCTTCCATCTCTATCTCATATCTAACTAATAATTCAGTCTCTTCTTCTACTTGAGGAACGAAGTGTTTAAAGATGGGTTTGACAGCTGATTTAAGAAAAGTAGGTATTTCAGTCTTGGTCTTACTGGAACTAATGTCTACAGGTCTTTTCCCTTCTTTCTTAGATAAGTTAGAATAATCAAGACCTACACCAACTCCAGTTATCTTCTTAAATGTATCACTGTCAACATTCACCTTACTAGCAGCTAGTTTATAAGCTTCGCATTTTGTTCCTAACTCAGCTAGTTTATTCCTAAGACATGCTTCTATTTCATCTTTAAGGCCAAGCTTGTGTTCCAAAGATTTAATAGAGTCTCTTAGGGAAGTATCTACAGTGCAAACAGCCTCTAACTCTTCCACTTTTGCCTCAAGCATTCTGCATTTGGCAACAAGTGTTTTCTGTTCCTTTTGAGAAGTATTTAGGCTTTTGCACAACATATAGATCTCTTCGCTAAGAGCCCCGTTCTGCACCCTATAATCATCAATAGACATTTCTTCCTTAAGGGTTAGAACTGGTACCTCTGGTTCTTCTGATGTCTCAGCCATGAGGGCAAAGTTTGCATGAATAACTTCTTCCTCATCTGAATCATCCCAAGCTCTTCCTTCTGTAACAACTAAAGCTCTCTTTCCATGTCTTTCCTTTACCAGGGCTTCATACTTGCTTTTGAGGGCTTCATAAGTTTCTTTTGGATAAGTCTGTTTTGGCTTCTTGCAGTCGGTAGCAAAGTGTCCAGCTTCACCACAGTTAAAGCATTTGAACTTCATTTTGAAATCCAAAGGAGATTTGTAGCTAGAACTCTTGCCTTTCCCTTTGTAACCTGAAGAACTACCACCACCCCTTGTAATCCGATAGAAAGATGAAGATTTTCTCTGTGGTCGGTTACTCTTTTTGAATCTGATATTGCTGAACTTCCTTGCCATGTATGCCACGACACTATCATCCATGTTGTCCAGCTCTTCTTGGGTGAAGTAGTCATCATCACTATTGGAGGTGCACTCATCATCATTCTCAACTTGATGTGGTGCCGGTGATGATCTTGGTTTTTCTGCAACCATTGCCTTCTTCGACTCTTCCTCATCAGCAACCAATCCTGATGCCACTTCTTTTCCTCTTGAATCATTGTCCCATGCTTGATCTTGAAGGGTCTCCAGCTCATAGGTCTTTAGTATTCCATAATACTCTTCCAGAGAAGTTGTATGCAAATCTCTGGTTTCTCTTACAGCGTAGACTCTATGTTCAATGCTCTTTGGCTGGTTCCTTAGATATCTCGTATTGACTTCAACAATGGGGAGAGTTATACCTCTCAGATTCAAATCCAAAACCAACTGACTGAATCTCAGATAGACATCTGTAATGCTTTCTCCTTTTCTTATCCTGAAAGTGTCATACTCCATCTTGAGTATGAGTGTCTTATTGCTTCTAACCTCAGCTGTACCTTCCATGACAACCTCTATCTTATCCCAGATCTTCTTGGCTGTAGTTAGTCCTTTAACTACATTAAACATTTCGTGATCGAGGGATTCCACCAATGTTTGTCGAACGGATGTATCAAAGGCTATCTGCTCCTTATCAGCATCTGAAAAGTCCGCTGCCTTTTTAGGCTCAGACCGCTGTGGTACAACCACATCTCCTTCCATGTGCTCAGGAACAACCACCATTGGAACAAATTTACCTTTGTCAAGGACTTCCAAGTATTCAGGGTTAACTGACTCAAGGTATAATTTCATTCTCAACACCCACTCTTCATAGTGATCTCGGTCGAACATAGGAATTTTGAATTGATTTTTGGGTGCCATCTTAATATAGATTTAAAGTAGAGATAATAAACTTTTCTTATTACTTGAGTAGTAATTAAAAGAAAATTGAATTATCTCAAAATAAATCAAAGTTCAAAAACTGGTCAAAAAAAAAATTCTAAGTACACAAGACTAGGCTAAGTCGAAATTTCTATGTGGAACTTTTTGCCAAGTCGAAATTTCACCAAGTAGAAATTTGCTCAAGTCGAAATTTCTAAGTAGAAATTGTCAAGTAGATATTCTATGTAGAACTTTTGCCTTGGAGAAAATTTGCTGCAGGTCACTTTCACACTTTTTGACTTTTATGACTAATCTCACCTAACTTCACCTAACACCCACGTGAAAGGTACAGAGTCTTCTGACAATTCCCTTTTTCTGTGAGTATATTGTCCAATCAAAAGCCAATAACACCTTTTACACTTTTTGTCTTTTTGAAAAGAAGATCAAAAGTTACTGGGTTTGTCTTCTTTGTCAAGAACAATGAAGAACACTACAAACCAAAGTACCCAGATTAATTCACAAAAATTATCTAAAATCCACCCAAGCTAAATAATCACACCTGGAGTATTTAAATAATTTTTGGGATGAGTTTTCACCAAAAAAAAATTAAGGCACACTTTTCAAGAAAAACTCGAAAATTAGATCTGGAAGAGAAAACTCATTAATCTTCTACCAAACACAAGGATCTATGTTTTGTTTGTCAAACATTAAGCTCTGATACCAATTGTTAGGTCCAAATGTGTTGTAGAGGGGGGTGAATACAACATTTCAAATTAATGAAGCAATAAATACTATGTAATAAATGAACACAATGATTCAAGGAATATATATCTTATATATAACTTGAAAGGGTTGCTACAACATTCATTACAATAGTACAACAGAAGTAAAGAGGGTAGTAAATGATACTAAGCTCTGTGAATATATTTTCTCTCTATTACAAGTGTTTCTCTCGAATATTGCTCTCTTAATAAGTTACACAAGTACTTCTATTTATACTACTTTGTAATCTATGACTTGTAGTCTTCAAAAGATAAGATATGAGTGGCCCAATGTTGTCCACGTGAATCTTATCTTGTCTTGAAAGCTTGGAAATCTGCCACCAGGATGATGCCATATGTCATGTTGAAACTGTCCTCTATGTAGAATTTCTACATAGGAAATTCTACTTGGCTCTATCTCGAATTCTAAGTAGAATTTCTACATAGGAATTTCTACTTAGGAATTTCTACATAGAAAATTCGAGATAGCCTTCTTCCTGAGTACTTAGAAAATATTTTCACCTCCAGAATTTCTACATAGGAAATTCGACTTAGGAATTTCGACATAGGAAATTCGAGATAGCTTCCTGAGTTGAGTACTTAGAAAATATTTCCAACTCCAGAATTTCTACTTGGCTCTAAGTAGAAACTTATCCAGAATTTCTAGATAGGAATTTCTACATAGGTTCCCTTGTAAGTACTTAGAGAAATTCTGGGCTTCAACTTGAAACTTCAATGCAACATCTTGAACTTGTGATTTCTTCATGTCTTCTATTTTCTTCAACAAGCTCTTGAACTTGGATCTCTACTACTGACATGAACTTGCTACCAATGTCCTGACACTTGATGCACTGGTCTGGTTCATAAGTGACTAGTCTTGATAGGTTTCTTGCTTCTGAATAGATTACCATGTTCAATTAGAAATGTGGCTTTCCAACAATTGCTTTCCTTCTTTTTCACTTGAAATCAATTAGTCTTATTGATACTGATAGTTATGATCTTGATTCTTTGAGTTACAAATCACTGGGGCATGAACAACTTTGACTTGAACTTCTTCCAATGATTTCTTCTTTGTTTGATCATATTTAACATGTTGAACTGTATCAATTACTTTGTCTTCATTTGTATTGATTTCTTTGTGACTTCTCGTTCTTGATTGTCTTCGGGTTAAGTATCTTTTCTTTAGTTGAGTTACATAAATTATAGTGTTACAAGTTTAAACACTCTGCCTTTCAAACATGCATGCAAATCATGCTAAATGCAATAATCCTAATTGTATGCCATGTGCTGTAAACATCATGCATGCTTATTTTAATTTAATGAATACTGCTAGTGCATCTGTTGAACATACATCTAGTAGTGGTAAGAAAAAGCATGTGGGGTCAAAAACTAAGACTTCAAGTCCTCCTAAAGTTAGGAGTGACCAGTCTACTCCCAAACCTGACAAACCAGTCAAGGTTGACAAGGGAAAAGACAAAGTCAAGATGAATGCCCCTGATGGCAACAAGGCAAAGCCTTCTGTATCTGAAAAGAAAAAGGGAATTATTGATGCCGGGCCCAAACATCATTGGGTTCCGAAGAACACCTAATCTTTCTGGATTTGCAGGGCAGTGAACAGGAAAAGAGTAAAGTCATATGGGTGCTGGACAGTGGAGCATCGAGGCATATGACCGGCAATAAGTCCCTGCTAACAGACTTGGTGTTGAGAGCCGGCTCCGTGGTTACTTTTGGAGATAACAGCAAAGGTTACACCAGGGGATATGGCAAGATCGTTTGTGGAAATGTTATCATTGAGGATGTATCTTTTGTGGAAGGATTGCGACATAATCTTCTCAGCGTTAGTCAGTTCACCGACAGGGGTTTTGACGTCAACTTTGGGAAGCATGATTGTTCGATTCGAAGCAAAATGGATGGAAGTCTTGCTCTCAAAGGAGTAAGGAAGTCAAATTTGTTCATAGCTGACATGAATTCTGCTGATCAGTCTGAAGTCACGTGTTTCTACAGCAAGGCTTCTGCTGATGAAAGTTGGCTATGGCATAAAAGATTATCTCACCTGAACTTTAAAGCAATGAATAATCTCGTAAGGAGAGAATTGGTGAGAGGGTTGCCGCAGATGGAGTTTACTCCAGATGGACTCTGCGAAGCATGTGAGATGGGAAAATCAAAAAGAGCCTCGCATAAGGATATGCGCTGGTAATTGTCGATGACTTTTCCAAATACACATGGGTGAAGTTTGTGACATCGAAAGATGAAGTGCCACATGAGATCATTAGACATGTACTGGTAATTGAAAACGTAGCAAGTCTGACTGTGAAGACTATCCGATCCGACAATGGGACAGAATTCAAGAACTCAGTGTTAAGGGATTTCTGCATATCTAAAGGGATCAGACGACAGTATTCAGCACCGAGAACACCACAGCAAAATGGGGTGGTAGAAAGGAAGAACAGGACAGTGGTTGAAGCAGCTAGGACAATGCTGTATGAGTCAAAACTTCCTTTATATTTTTGGGCTGAAGCAGTTAGCATGACTTGTTATACACAGAACAGAACCCTGATTATAAAGGACCATAATGAGACGCCGTATTACATGATGAATAAACGAAAACCATCTATCAAGTACTTTCACGTATTTGGTGCCAAATGCTTTGTGTTAAGAGACAATGCACAACTTGGAAAGTTTGATGCCAAAGCAGATGAAGGGTTTTTCATTGGATATTCTCTTGAAGTAGTAGCAGCGTACAGGGTGTTTGTGCTTAATGATCGCAAGGTGGTTGAAAGCCTTAATGTCACATTCGACGACTCAAAGCTCCCTTCTATACAAAAAGAAGATAGTGAGCCCACTTCCCTAAGATTTGAAAATATGGATGTTGATGAAGTGGATACAGTTCCTGAGTCGGTAGTGCAGGGTAGTGATCCAACTATAAATAATGAAATTAATCAAGAGTCTAGTGTTTCACAAATTCAAAACACTAGGGCTGAGGGATCACCTTCCGTCAGACCTGGTACTAACTCAGGGGGAGTCAGTATGCACTCAGGGGGAGCAGCTCACTCAGGGGGAGCCAGTACTAGCTCAAGGGAAGCTAGTGAAAGTGCTTCTAGACTAAGTCACCTTCACTTACAAGAACAAGCTGAATCATCAAGAACATTTGCTAGGGATCGCACTTGGAACAAGGACCATCCGTTCGAGCTAATTATTGGTGATCCAGAAGCCGGAGTGACTACTAGAGGAAAAGCTAGAGCTGAAATTACCACTGAGAATGAATGTCTATATTCAGTGTTCCTTTCCCAGATGGAACCTAAAGTGGTGGAAGAAGCTCTAGATGACGCTGATTGGGTGATTGCTATGCAAGAGGAACTCAATCAGTTTGAAAGGCAGAAGGTGTGGAAGCTGGTACCCAGACCAAAGAATAGATCTGTTGTTGGGACAAAATGGGTATTCAGGAACAAGCTGGATGAAGACGGACGTGTAACACGAAATAAAGCTCGCCTGGTTGCTAAGGGTTACACTCAAAGAGAAGGAATTGATTATGATGAAACCTATGCACCAGTAGCAAGGCTAGAGGCAGTGAGGATGTTCTTGGCATTCGCAGCACATCATGGTTTTAAAGTCTATCAAATGGATGTCAAGAGTGCATTCTTAAACGGTGAACTGGATGAAGAGGTGTATGTCGAGCAACCTCCCGGGTTTATCGATATCAAATATTGTGATTATGTTTATCGACTCTTCAAATCAGTATATGGCCTTAAGCAGTCTCCGCGGAAGTGGTATGAAACTATGTCAGACTTCTTACTAGAAAGTGGTTTTACAAGAGGAGTAATCGACAAGACGCTTTTCTACAAGAAATGCAAAGATGATCTAATAATGGTGCAAGTATATATGGATGACATTATCTTTGGGTCTGCAAATGAGAAGCTGTGTGCTAAATTCGCTAAGTTAATGCAATCAAGGTATGAGATGAGCATGATGGGAGAGCTGACGTTCTTTCTGGGCATTCAAGTTAGTCAGAAGAAGGACGGGATATTTATCTGCCAGACCAAGTACATTCATGATCTATTGAAGAAGTATGGTCTCCAAGATGTATCACAAGCAAAGACTCCTATAGCAACAGCCACGAAGCTTGATGAGGACAAAGCGGGTAAACCTATAGACATCTCAAGCTATAGAGGTATGATCGGCTCACTTTTGTATTTAACTGCTAGCAGACCTGATATTATGTTCTCTACGTGCCTATGTGCAAGGTTCCAAGCGGATCCTAGAGAGTCACATCTCATAGCCGTAAAGCGTATTTTCCGGTATCTCAAGGGAACATCAAATCTTGGGATTTGGTATCCAAGAGATACAGGGTTTAATCTTGTTGGCTATTCGGATTCAGATTACGCAGGTTGTAGAATAGATAGGAAGAGCACTTCAGGAAGCTGTCAGTTCCTTGGAAGAAGGTTGGTGTCTTGGCAAAGCAAGAAACAACACACAGTATCTACCTCGACAGCTGAAGCAGAATATATCGCTGCTGGAAGCTGTGTGGCCCAGATACTGTGGATGAAGAACCAACTCAAGGACTACGGTGTGGAAGTATCTAAGATTCCTATCATGTGTGACAACACAAGTGCTATTGCAATGACCAACAATCCTGTGGATCACTCAAGGACCAAGCACATTGACATCAGGTATCATTTTATTAGAGAGCATGTAGAAAATGGAACTGTAGAGTTGCATTTTGTGTCTACTGAACGTCAAATAGCAGATATATTCACTAAACCTCTAGACGAATCAACATTTTCTAGATTGGTTGGTGAATTGGGGATGCTTAACACCTGTTAGTTTTGCTACCTATCTGTTATAATTCAGTTTGTGTACATATTATTGTTATTCATGAATATTCATAATTAATAATGTGTACTTAACTTCATAAATGTATGTGTTGCATATCATAAGGGGTTAGAAAGTTTCATGACATTAATCTTGTGCTGATCTGTATATCGTTATGGTTAGTGTCTAAATGAAGTAATGAGAAATTTTCTATGGCAAATCTCGATCTATCCACATCGAGATCGACATCGAGATGTAGATCGAGATGCGGATCGAGATCGACATCGAGATCGACATCGAGATGTAGATCGAGATGCGGATCGAGATCGACATCATGATCGACATCGAGATGTAGATCGAGATGCGGATCGAGATCGACATCCAGATCGACATCTAGATGAGGATCGAGATGCGGATCTCGAGATCGAGATGTGACTTGTCTTTTCAGTCACTTCTTTTTAGGCGTGCAAGTATATATTATAGCATTAAAAAGGCTGTTCATTATTTACATTAACTTTCTTTCTCTCTAAAAGCTTAAGCTCTTCATATACACACGCGTATACATACATTACATCAAGTTTTCTTGTGATTTTCTTAAACAAAAATAACTAACTGTTACTTAAAAGCATCAATAACTAAAACGAAACTCTGCTAAAATTTTGTTAAAACTGTTGAACTTCTTGTGTTGTTTTAACGTCATTACTGTTCTTGCAATTAGTTCTTTAGTTTTCTTCTTCATTCGAGTAAGTTTGTTTTTGTTTCGTGGTTTCCTATTCTTAAGTTCTTTGTGTTCTTGAGCAAAATTAGTTGTGAGTACTACTGGTTAATCCTTAAAGTGCAACTTTACCGCCGTGTTTGTGGTTTTCTGGAAAAATAATTTATTTTGTAACTGCTGTTCACTTTAATTTTTGAAAACTCAACTGTCAATCTTTAGTGGGGAGTTAAGTGGTCATTAGTGGGGAAGTTAATTTGTTTTAATGTGTGTCACTAATTACGTGGGGTAATTAGTGGGGTTCGTGTACGTTTTATTTTGTTTAAATTTAGAACTTGTTCTCTAAAAATTCCATTGCAAAACCATTTCAGAACATTTCTTTTCTCAAACACAAAATTAAAATGGCAAACCCAAATTTCACAATTCCCAAGACCAACTTTGTTAATCTCTCTGCTGATCGAGCAACTGGTAGATTTATTCACTATCAGTTCTGGATTGAATCCCTCAACAACACATCAATCATAAGTCATGCCCTAACCGCCTCTCCCATCCTGAATGTCGAAGCCCTTCAAGCTGCTTACTCTACACTACAGATTCAGGGTGGAAAAGCCAATCCAACAGGCCTATCCTTTACTATTGGTGGTGTCAAATATGAAGTCAGTCTGCGGAAGTTCAATGAGTTACTCGGGCTTCCTACAGAAGATTATGCTCCGGAACCCACTATGGAGGATATGTTGCAATTATTCACGGAGATAGGTTGTCGCCCTCCCACGGGTCCTATCAAGGTAACAAAGGTTAACACCGGTATGCTACCAGCTGAGTGGGATTATGTAGTTCAGGCCATTCAGCGCTGCATGTTCCCAAAGGACAAAGACTACAGGCCAATGAACAACAGCTGCCGGGTAATACTATATGGAGTGGCAAACAATAGGAGAGTGAATGTGGGCAAACATCTGTTGATTCAGTTGCATGAGAGGTGGGCATTGGAGAAAAATGCCTCAAGGAATCCAGAAGATGGTCCAGTCAAATGCTGGATGCCAAGATTTCTTCAGATGGTTCTGGATGACGTCCTTTCAGAGGAACACCGAAGAATATTTCAAGGCTCTGAAAGGATGGCATGTTTTGATATGACTCTAAAGAGTATCTCCACCATGGAAACCCAGCAAAAGTCAAGACTTTTTGAGTTGCGCCTGACTCCATACTTCCAGGATCTGCAAGATGAGTATGCTAGGAGGCATGCTTCTCAGTTTACTGCAGTAGAAGCTGAGAGTAGCGGTAACGAAGCTGAATGTGGAGATCAAGTGCCTAGAAATCTGGAACAAGCACGTATGGATGATGACATGGCCGAGGCAAATGTTGCAGAAGCTGGAGCTGACAAGGATGACGATCTTCTGAGTCAGGTACCTATTCTTGCTGATCTTGATCAATCATCAATTCAACCTGTTTTCTACAGCCGTGGGTCTGAAAACCCCCAGGCTCTATCCCAGGCTGCAAGCCCTTCTGTTCATAAACGTTCAGCCAGCCCTAAAACTGGTTATAAAAGGAAGGCAAGCTTATCTGAGTCGAGTGAATCGAGTGGAGGAAGTGTAGGAGTTGAGAGAGTAGTCACTTCAGCAGCTCTGCCACCTCCAAAGAAGCAAAAGGTGGATTCAAACCCAGTGGCAACTGCACAACCTGTTAAGGCTAGTTCACCTCTCACAGCCACCACACCTCACGCTGGTGGCTCTCCTCTCCAAATCATTTCAACACATTCGCACTCGCCTAGGCATGTTGGTGAGAGTCAAGAAGGGGGTCCAGCTCAACAGCCAATAGGAGCTGGCCCTACCTTCCCTGAGTTGTCCGCTCAGGGCTCTTTGAGCAATTTCTCGGAAGGGGAATGGCAAACTGAGACTAGCACTTCTGATACTAGTATCTCAGGCAGTTTTAATGAGGAAGAGTCTGTCGAATCCAGTACGGATGACGCTTCCTCATCTAAATCAGAAAACAAGTTGCTTGCAGAGCAACGACATCTGGTGACTGGTGGGTCTACGCCTCCAGAACAGCCCAGCGAACCAGAAAAGGTTCTAAGTGAACAAGGGGATGACATGGTCATAACGTCATCTCCCGTCGTAGACACAGCGCTTAAAGGCTCAGTCTCACTGACCGATATCGCCGACCAACTCACCGCTAGTCCCCAGCGATTAGTGGATGAGGCTCTAGTACTGTTAGGCTCTAAACACGAGGGAGAGACAGGGAGAGTAGATCCCTTCTTTTTAGGGATCTTGAGTGAAACAGAACCCGGCGAGAGTAAACAGTCTAACCCAATCCAAACACCGTCCCCCAAATTGCAGGATTTAGTGAAGAAAGTGGAGGCTTTGGAGGCTGGAGTTGCTGGTGTTACTGCTGCTGTCTCTTCTCACTCTGGAAGATTGGAGGTTGGAGCTCAGTTCATGGAGAACCTCATTGCCGTCCAAAATCAAATGATTGACAAGATAAACAATCTCGGCATGGCACAGGTGGAGGTTGGAAGATCAGTAGATGATGTCACTTATGGCATGTCTCAAGTTTGGACGAAGCTCAATGAACTACTTGATGCTGTCTTTGGCCGTAACAGGGCTGGACCTGGTCCTTCAACCGGTGGTGGTGGTGACGATAATAATGATGATGATGCTCCTGATGAGGATAACACACCTAAGGGGGAAAAGGAGGATCAGGGTCTGAAAAAGCTGACTAGTAAGGGTCCGGTGATCGAGTCCTCAAACAAATCTGGTGAAAAGGTGGAGGAGGCTCAACCGGCTCTTAAGGACAAAGGCAAGCAGAAGATGGTAGTTGAAGAAGAAGCTGAGAAAGAAACACCTCTTGTTGATGCATTTATGGGAGACTTTATTGAAGATTCTGATGATGACGAGATGGATGTAGAAGCCTTAGTGGCAAGGAGGTCGAGACTCGAGCAACGGGCAAGAGAATGGGAACAAGAAAGAGGTCTAAATCCTGGCGGATCTGGCGCAGGAGTTGCAGGTGATGCAGGAGACCACTCGGTTGCTGACGAGCATGTTCCAGAAGAAGAAATTGATGAAGCGGAGATGCAAGGAGAAATTTTCAGGGAAGCCAGAAAAAGAGTAAATGAAGAAGTTCTACAAGGGATAGTTGAAAAAGAACTAATGGCAAAGGAGAAGAGAGCGGCTCAGAAAACTCAGCATGAGTATGAAATGAAAAAGATCAAAGATCCTAAGGTCCAGGCTGACATAAGGAGGGAAGGTCCCGAGTGGGACAAGGCTAGAGAAGCCTTAGCTGGACCAAGAGCCTATGCTCATGACTCAGGAAGATTGAGCTTTCTTCTTCATAAGCTAGAAAATCTAAACCCTGGGCTGCTGAATTATCTAAATTGCATAAGACAGGGATGCACCTCAGTACAAGTCATATTCAAGGAGAAGGCATGGAATCTGATGATCACTTGGACACCCATAACAAAAATCGGGCCGTGTATGGTCGATGAAGCTTTCTTCCATGAAAGGGGTGCAAGTGAACTGGTAGAATTCGGTCACAAGGTAGACACCTCTGTCAAGACTGGAGTGCTGTTTAAGGAGAAATTGTTGAAGATGGCTGAAGACAGAGGGGTTGACATCATTCTAAATCCCTACCAGATCAGATATGTCCATGACAAAGTCTTGAGGATCGTAAATCTGCATGACTCGAAACTAACTCCGAGCGGAAATGTGCTGAAGGCAGTTGCAAAGCTAGTCCTCTCTAAGGGTTTTCTAACAAAGGAAAAGAAGCTGGTGGCTAAGGACTTGGAGAAGCTGATAAGAAGGCAAGATGCTAGATACAAGCTGCCTGAAGCTACACTACCAGTGGTTAAGAAGGAACCTGAAGACTATGCATTCGAGCAGCAGGACGAGGCAATAAGAGAGCATGTGCAAAGATACGGAGATCTAAGAATAGACATTCCAGAAGAAGGGGAAATAAGGAAGGAAGCTAGTGCAGTGGTTAGTGCAAATGTCAAGTTTGTCAAGAGCAAAGCTGAGAATGAGAATGATCTGCTGATCTATACAGATAAGTATCAAGTGGAAACCATCATTGAAATCAAGTACGACATCTTTGCAGAACACAGTCATGAAACACTGTGTATTATAAGGGAATTGATTGAGGAGATGGATGATGTTGACGAGTTTGATCAGGATTATCTGAGGGTCACATTTGATAACTTCTGTAAGAGAAGACAACAGCTTGATATTCAGAGGCTACAGCAATGCACCACCGCTATTGTCATTGGATACCCTAAGCAGCTGGTTATAAGGAAGAAAGGGGAAAAGGGGTACCCTGACAAAGTCACGAAGCTGAGGTTTGAAGACATTCCCACGAAGCTTACCACTCGCAGCATGGTTGAAAGGTGGTTGAGGTTGTTTCGAAATTACAAGATCAGAAATCATGTGGAAGCAGAAGGACTTAATCTTCTCAAGAAAAGAATGGATGAAGTCTGCAACCCTGAGTTCATGAAGAAAGAAAAAGCAGCCAAGAAGAAAGCTCGTGAGGAAGAGGAGCGCAAGAAATAAAAGTTTTAATGTATCATGCTTGTAATGTTTCTTTGCGTTGTAATTTGTTTTCTTGTTTTCCTGCATTGTAAAAATATATTATCTGTTTTCTTGTGTAGTGTAAGGTAGAAGTTAGTTAGCTAAGTGTCTTGAAACTGGTTTATATTAGGCGTCAATTATTTCGCGAAGTTCGGCGGTGGTAATACTGCTAAAAGGACTTCAGAAGGATAATTGAAGATTGAGTGGACCGTGCTCTTAAAGTACTTAGAGAAAATCTCTAGAAGAGCATGAAGCCATTTAATCGAGCCAACAGGTGTCCAATTTTGGCACTTGAAGTATCAGTAATAGACATGAAGTTAATTAATCAAGCCCAGCATTATGTAAGTTAACATGATCATTTATGAATGTTATTTTATCTTTTTTTTCAGTCCCTGTTTAGTTGAGTTATCCTCATTGTGAATTTGGTTGTCATTGTTAGACAATCAAATAGGGGGAGATTGAAAGGCATAGGTGTACTAACTTGTAACACTTAATTATTATGTAACTCAACTAAGTAAAAGATAAAACAACAGCAAAATAAGAGAAACGGAAGAAGCACATGGAATCAATCAACTGAAGAAATGGTAATGATATTTGGTAACTACAAGTAACTAATTTGGTTAATCAAGGATGCATAAGTGAGAAGAAGTTCAATCTGAGTATTGCTCATGCCCTAACTTATCTAATGGAGAATCAAATTAATGTCAAGGAAGTATCAAGAAGACCAAAGTGATTTCATGTAATGTATATCAACATCTGGATAATGTAAAGGTTAATCAACAAATGAGAACTGACATTCAGAAGCAAGAACCCCTACAAGACTAGTCACTTATGAACCAGACTATTGCATCAAGTGTCAGGACATTGGAGGCAAGTTCATGTCAGTAATAGAAGATCTCATTTGAATTGAGTGAGGAAAAGAAATTGAGGAAGCTAAGGAAACTTGCTCATAAAGGTTAATCCTCAGTTAGTCACTAAAGAAGGTCAACATTGGATGTGTGCATATTTGCCAAGGCAAATGTCGATCCACAGCAGATCGAGATGCGGGTGGAGATTTACAAGTGAAGTAAAACACTGCAAAGGCAAATCTCGATCCAGGCGATAGATCGAGATCGAGATTCTCCCAGATCGAGATCGAGATCTTCACAGATCGAGATCGAGATCTTCACAGATCGAGATCGAGATCTTCATAGATCGAGATCGAGATTCTCCCAGATCGAGATCGAGATTTTCACAGATCGAGATCGAGATGGGTCCAGGCGAAGATCGAGATGCGGGTAGAAATGTAACATTTAATGTTCAAGGGACAAGTGGCTTATTGTGAACGGTTGATCCAGAGTTGTTGTCAAAGTACTTTTTGTTGTCAAAGTCCTGATTGGGCCACGTACACAAAAAGGACAAGATCAAGACTACATGACATTATAAAAGCAGCACTTTGATTTTATTAGTGAATAGACTTTTTCATCATCTCAATATTCAACGATATTTTTAAGAGAGAGCATTTACTGTAAAACAAAAAGTGAGAGAGAGGATCAGTTGAATCTAGCTTTAATTGCTGTATTTATTGTTCAACTGATCATGATGCTTTTATGAATGTTGTAGCAAATCCATCAATGAATATAATGATATATTCTTGAAATTCTGTGTCATCATTTATTACCTGCGTATTGCTTATTCTCTCATAAATTTTAAACAGTTGTATTCACCCCCCCCCCCTCTACAACACTTTGGACCTAACAAGAGTCTATACAGTTGAAGTTATATTTGGAAGATGATCACAAGAATGGAAAGTCTTCGAAGATCAAGAAAAATATATTGCAGAGATGGTTTGAGAAGGAAATTGAATTTCAGAAGGAAACTGTCAACTAATAATTAGGAATTATATTCCTATTGTAATTTGTTTTTCTGTTATTAGTTGATAGACAACTCTCTATATAAACTCTATGTAACCTAATTGTAAAGGTGTCGAAGAATAATAGTCTTAGTCATATTTTGTGAGAGCATAGAGATAGAGAG
Source organism: Oenanthe sinensis (assembly GCA_028671895.1). NCBI lineage: Eukaryota > Viridiplantae > Streptophyta > Magnoliopsida > Apiales > Apiaceae > Oenanthe > Oenanthe sinensis. The sequence continues at coordinate 5,540,852 of JAPMAC010000212.1, forward strand.
AGTTGCTGTGATAACACAGAGAAGCTGCTAGGGTTTGTGTACACCCTAAGAGAATTTGTTTTAAAAATCAATAATACAAACAGTATTTATTCACATCTTTGTGTTTGATCGTTCTTAATTCATATCTGTTAATTCACATTGAGTTGGTTTTAAATCAGGCAGAAAAGGTATACAAGTATTCACCCCCCTTCTACTTGTGCAACTGGGAAAACAATTGGTATCAGAGCCTAACATTTAAAATCGATCAAAGATGTTTGGAAAAAAAGATGACAATTCTAAGATTTCTATGCTTAAGAGAAACGAGTTCACCCACTGGAAGGTTAACATGCTGCACTATCTGGAAGTTACAGACCATGACTATCTTGAAATGATTCATGAAGAACCCTATGTGCCCTTAAAGCTTGTACCTCAAATCATTGAAGAAGGTAAAGTAATTGAAGAACACTTCATTGAAAAACCTAAGGCTGAATGGACAAAAGAGGACAAGGAGAATGTCCTTAAGGAGGCAAAGGTCAAAAACATTCTCTTTAACAGTTTGGATTATGTTCTTGCAAACTGTGTTATATCATGCCAAACTGCTAAGGAGATGTGGATAAAACTTGAAGTGCACTATCAAGAAATTAAGATGTCAAGAAGAATGCGAGGTCTTTGCTAATTCAGGAGTATGAGTATTTTGAAGTTAAATCTGAAGAATCTATTACTGAGATGTATGATAGGTTTACAAAACTCTTGAATGAGATGGCTATGCTTGGTAAGGTTTATGATTCTGAAGATACAAACACCAAGTTTCTGAGAGCACTTCTTGAAGAGTAGGACAACAAGACTACAACCATAAGGGAAGCTAGAGATTTGGATGACATAACTCTAGGAGAATTGTATGGCAAACTCAAGACTTATGATTTAGAGATGCAACAGAGGAAAAATAAAAAATCTGTGAAGACGAAATCTGTGACACTCTTAATGGAGTCTAATAAAGAACAACAAGAACAACTCACAGAAGCTAGAATCAAGGATTCAAGGAAGAAGGGTAAAGTTATTAAGGAGTCAGAGTCTACTGACACAGACTCTGATTCTGATGAAGAAATTGATCTAAGTCAAATGATGTCTATGTTTGCAAAAAAATTCAAAAGAATGAAATTTAATAAAAGGACTGACAAATTTAGCAAGAGACCATCATTCAAAAAGGAAGATGAGAAGGTTGAGAAGAGCAAGAGTACTATAATCAAACTTGACAAAGCAAAGGTCAAGTGTTTCAACTGTGGAATATTGGGACACTTTGCTAGTGAATGCAGAAAGTCAAGAAGTCAAGGAAAAGGGAAAACACTTCTATCAATAGGAAATGATTGGGTAGATTCAAGCTTAGAGGATGAAATTGATTATGAAAATTTAGCATTGATGGCATCCTCCTCAAGAAAATCACAATCTCCCAAAGAATTCTCATCTCCTAAAACTCAAGTATCAATCTTCACTCCTCAATCCTTATTAAATTTAGACTCTGATGGTATTCAAATTGTACAAAGTGAGGTTAATAAAATAATGATAAACTGTAGATCTCTCACTAGTGAAAGTGAAAGGTTAAGAGAAGAAAATTTAACCTTTACAAACAGGAATGATCATTTAGAGTCCGAGTTAATATTAATGGAACAATACAAAAAGGATTCTAAGAAATATAGTCACAATTACACTAAAATCTTGAAAGCCTTTGACTATGTTAAGAAAGAACTAGAGGAAGAAAGACTTAACTTTAGAGTCTTGACAGACTCTGGTAGAAAATTTCAGGAAATTCTCAATAATCAAAATGTGTGTCAAACTGCTGGTCTAGACTATGACAAGAGTCAAGGCAAAAGACCTATTGTTGAGAATGATAAAAATAATGAAGCTAGCCAAGTTAATAAGACTAAGGACAAAAGTACATTTGTTCTTGTTAAGTTTGTGACTCCTAAAGAAAAGACTGAAACCACAAACTCATCTGTCAATAGTCCCTCTATTGTTGACAAAAAGACAGATGAAATAGGAGTATATAAGTCTAAGAAAAACATTAACATAGGGTACTTGTCTAAATCTAGGTTAAAGGAAAGGCTAGAGAACTTATCAGAGTCTACCAAAACTAGAAGAAATAGGAATAATAAGGAAGGCATTAATAAGGCCAATAATTATCAAAAGGATCCCAATGATCCTAGAAAGAAGTGATATAGATGTGGCAACCATAACCATTTAGCTCTGGACTGTAAAACAAAAATTGAGAAGAAATTAGAGTCTAGTCATTCACAGACTCCGAAAAGTCACTACATTCCATAGAAGCCTTGTTATCACTGTGGTAGCATATTTCATTCTATTTATATGTGTAGTGACTATCATGATTTGTATTAAAAAATTTATGAGGTAAAATATTCTATTGATAAGAGTTGGTATGACACTGTTAAGACTCCATCAGAGTCTAAAGCAACAAAAGAGATAGGTAAACCAAAAGTGAAAAATACTAAGCCTGTTTCACCTAAAGTTAGAGGAAAAGGATCCAAAACTGTTTGGGTCCTCAAAACATCTAACTAGTTGCTAAATGTATGCAGGAAACCAGGGTAAAGAAAGTAACCCTAATCCTGGACAGTGGATGCTCAGGACGCATGACTGGAAAGAAATCCCTGCTTACAGACTTTGTGGCAATGGATGGCCCAGAAGTATCCATTGGAAATGGCAATAAAGGACAAACACTGGGATATGGAAAGATTATACTTGGGAATGTCATCATTGAAGAAGTAGCTCTAGTTGATGGCTTAAAACATAATTTAATTAGCATAAGTCAACTTGGAGATAAAGGTTACTATACTAGCTTTGACAACAAGGAGTGTCTAGTGACTCACAAAGAAACAAACATTTTGGTTTTCAAAGGACACAGACATGGTGACATATATGAAGCCAGCTTGGAGGATTGCATTCACAATGAAGTCACATGTCTATATAGCAAGGCCTCAACTGAAGAAAGCTGGAAATGGCACAAGAAACTGTCACACATTAACTTCAAAACACTCAACAAGTTGGTTAAACAGAATCTTGTAAGAGGATTACCACAGGTTGATTTTGTACAAGATGGACTTTGCGAAGCATGTCAACTTGGAAAGTAAAGGAAAACATCCTTCAAGAGCAAAACAATTAACACCATTTCTGAACCCTTTTATTTATTGCATCTTGATTTATTTAGTCTAGTAAATGTGATGTCAATTAATAAAAAGAAATATACTCTTGTTATTGTAGATGATTTTACAAGGTTCACATGAGTTTTCTTTCTACATTCAAAGGATGAAGCTCCACAACACATAATAGACCATATCACTTTTCTGGAAATAAAATCAAAGAAAACAGTTAGAGTTCTAAGGAGTGACAATGGTACTGAATTCAAGAATTCAATCAAGGAGGATTATTGTGCATCAAAGGGAATTTCTCAACAATTTTCTGCACCAGGAACACCTTAACAAAATTGAGTTGTGAAGAGAAAGAATGGAACACTCATAGAAGCTACCAGGACAATATTGGCAGAGTCTAAGCTATCGATATACTTTTGGGCTGAGGCAGTCAATACAGTATGTTTCACTCAAAACTATACTTTAATTAATATGCATGGAAAGACTCCCTATGAGATGGAAAATGACAAGAAGCCAAGTGTGAAACACTTTCACATATTTGGATGCAAGTGCTTTGTATTGAAAGTACATCCTGAAAATCTGAGCAAATTTGAAGCCAAGGCTGATGAAACAATTTTTCTTGGATACGCATCGAACACAAAGGCATTCAGAGTGTTTAATCTCAAAACCAGAATTGTAATTGAATCTATTCATGTTGCATTTGATGATAAAAAGTTTACAGGATTGCAGGATGAGTCAGAGTCTACAACACTGGAATTTGAAAAACTAAAAAGTTCTGAGATAGATGAAGATGATGAGGATGAAGAGCCTCAAATAAATCCTGAAACAACACAGGAACCTGCACACTCTGAGGGGGAGCTAGAAAATTCAACTCCAAATAATTCAGAGTCTAACAGTTCAGGGTCTGCCCAGACAGAGTCTAGACAGACAGAATCAAGTTCTTCAGAGTCTAATTCATCAGGGTCTGGAACAAGCAACTCTAAATCCTTGTCAAAGTCAAGCAATTTAGGGGGAGCCTCTTCATTTGAATTTCACTCAAATACAGAAAATGTCAATGATTTAGGGGGAGCTTCAAGTTCAAGAACCAATCTTCCACCAGCTAGAAAATGGACAAGGGATCACAATCCTGACTTAATAATTGGTGACCCTGAAAGTGGTGTACAAACCAGAACATCCACTCAAAATGAATGTGTTTATAACTGTTTTCTCTCAAAGAATGAACCAAAGAAAATTGAGGAAGCCTTGCAAGACCATGATTAGATTATTGCAATGCAAGAAGAATTGAATGAATTTGAGAGAAACAAAGTGTGAAAACTTGTACCAAGACCTAGAGATAGATCATTTGTTGGTGCAAAATGGGTGTTCAGAAACAAACTTGATGAGAATGGAACTGTAATTAGAAACAAAGCAAGGCTAGTTGCAAAATGATACTCTCAGGAGGAAGGAATTGACTATGATGAAACTTTTATACCAGTAGCAAGAATGGAAGCTATCAGAATGTTTATTCCTTTACAGCTCATTCAAAATTCAAGGTGTATAAGATGGGTGTAAAAAGTGCCTTGTTAAATGGAGAATTGGAATAAGAAGTCTCTGTGGAGCAACCACCATGATTTGTTGATCCAAAGTTTCCTGATCATGTTTACAGGTTAGACAAGGCACTATATAAATTGAAGCAAACACCTAGAGTATGGTATGAAACTCTATCAAAAAAATTTCTTGAAAATGGATTCATAAGAGGCACCATTGACAAAACTCTCTTTATTAAAAAATATAGAGGTGGTATTTTGTTTGTCCAAATTAATGTTGATGATATTATATTTGGTTTTACTAATGACAAACTCTGTGAAAAGTTTAGTAAATTAATGCAGTCAAATTATAAAATGAGCATGATGGGAGAGTTAAACTTCTTTTTGGGACTTCAAGTCAAACATAATGATGATGGAATATTCATCAATCAAACAAAGTATGTGAAAGAACTATTGAAGAATTTTGATATGCAAGATTGTGAAACTGCCAAAACTCCCATGTCAACAGTCACTAGGCTAGACTCTGACTCAAAGGGTAAGAAAGTTAACAACACTAGCTATAGAGGCATGATTGGTTCATTGTTATACTTAACTGCTAGTAGACCAGATATAATGTTTGCAACTTGTCTGTGTGCAAGATTTCAAGCTAACCCTAGAGAATCACATTTTATGGCTGTGAAAAGAATTTTTAGATATCTCAAGGTTCTCAAACTCTTGGACTTTGGTATCCTAGAGAGTCAGATTTTTCACTAATCGGTTATTCAGACTCTGACTATGCAGGATGCAAAGTAGACAGGAAAAACACTACAGGACAATGTCAATTTCTTGGCAACAGATTAATTTCTTGGTTTAACAAGAAACAACAGACTATATTAACCTCAACAGCTGAGGCTGAATACATTGCAGCTGGAAGTTGCTGTGCTCAAATTCTGTGGATGAGAAATCAGTTACTAGATTATAGACTAACATTCTCAAATATTGCTATGTATTGTGATAATACTAGTGCTGTTAAAATTGCAGAGAATCCAGTCCAACATTCCAGAACAAAGCACATTGATGCCAGGTATCATTTTATTAGAAAACATGTTGAAAATGGTATTGTGATACTTCATTATGTTCCAACTGACAGACAGATTGCAGACATTTTGACAAAATGATGAGTCTACCTTTCTCAGACTGGTAAGTGAACTAGGTATGTTGAACATGTAAGTGATCATTAATTAAAAAAAGTAAGATATGTACTTTAATTATAATCCTTGTTTTATCAAACTATAATTTGTTATTGCAAAATTTGTAAGGTACCTTATCTTGACAGAGTCTAACTCCTAGACTCTGACGAGTCTGTAGACTCTGAGAGTTTTTAGACTCTGAGAATAATATCACCTAGTCTATAAAACTGTTAAAATTCGCGCATGTAGACTCTGATTATGTTTAAACTGTTTAAATGACTTGATATAGGCGGTAACAGTTATTTTTGACTGGGGACAGGCTGTAGACTCGTGTGTATTGTATGTAACTTAAACAAAATAGAAAATTTTCATACATTTTACTCACTTGTTTATTGCAAATTATTTTCTAAGGCAGAATTAATCACAGAGTTTTTCACGAACCCTAGCTAATCTCTTCAAGCATTTTCATCACTTTCAACTCAACAATTTCAATGGCTGCTATCTCAACTGTCATGAGGGGACCCAAGGCAATTGCATTCACTTTTGGGGATTTCAAATTCATGACCACAAATCATGTTACATCACTTGGAGAAAAGAAAGGGGTAGACGCTGACTACTACCCTGTGATGGATTTCTTGGAGCAATCTGAGCTAAACTACATTATCAAGACATCACCATTCATTCACATGGATGCTGTCTCACAAGCCTGGAGCTCTGCAAAGGTAGTTAATCCTTCTCAAGATTAACCAGGTAAAATTATGTTTACCTTTGGCTCCACTACCTTTGATGTCACTGCTGATGTGCTTAATTCTGTGTTTAAATTGCCTGCGAAAACACCTTTTGATGAAACTATTTCTGATTCTGATATTAAGAACATGTTTAAATCACTAGGTTATTCTGCTAGTTTAGAAAACATGAGTAAGTTAACTAGGCCCAATTTGAGGAAAGAATGGTCTTTCTTTTTTGATCAAATTGTTAAGTGCTTTACTGGTAAATGTAGTGGCTTTGATGCTATTACTGCTATTACTTATCAAATTGGTCATAGTTTCTTGTTTGATAAGGTGATCAACATTGGTGATATGTTGCTCACTCAAATGGGAGCAAAATTAAATAATGTGCAAGAGGGGAGGAAGAAAGTCTACTATCATAGATTTCTTATGATTCTCCTCAACCACTTCATTCCTGACAAGTCAACCAAGTTGGCAGATGCCTGTTGTGTGCAGGCCTATAAGCAACAAAGGAGGATTTTCTCTGACATCAAGAGAATTAATGACAAAAAGAAGAGTCTACCTGCCATGACTTATCCACATGTAATGCAGGTAAAACTTTCTAACTACAAACCTTCTATCTATAATGCTTCATTTTTTAGTGGTGAAATGGTGTAGGAAAAGATAATGAAGAGTCTCTCTGCACCTACCCAAGTAGCCAAATCCCTTTCACCTAAAAAATCTCAAAAACCTAGAATAGCTATTTGGGATAAAGGAATTAACTACAGGACAACTATTGAATGGATTTCTGCTATTCATCTTCTTCCAAGGAAGGTGGCTGACTATCTTGTCCACAATATAGGTACAATTGCCAATAAATACATCTATCCAACCTACTAGAGTAGATTGGATCAAATAAAGGGCTCATACTTTCAAACAACGAGAAGGGAACTGCAAGAACTCTTCAATCTCACAGATGCCTTGGCAATCAATGCAATCCATCTAAGGGCTTTTCATCATAATTTGGACGCATTTATTATTGAAGAACAACAGGAGGTAGCAGGTGATGCAAGGAAGTTGGAGGATGGGACTAGTGCACCAGTGGTGACTAGTGAGAAAGATGCTCACTCTGCCTCACTCACACATGAACCACCTAGTCAGAGGTTGGGTGATAGTGGGGCAGGGGAGTATGCTGTTAGGCCCTCCTTGACAACTCAATAAAATGCTGATGAGAACCCCAATGATATGGGAGGATAGACTCTGATAGATGCTCATGAAGAAATTTACCAATTTATTCTATCAGAGTCTATCCACTTTGAGGGGGAGTCTCATGCACCAACAGTCAAAGATGGTGACACTAAGACTTTGGCTTCTAATGAAGTCATATTGAAGCAGTCAGAGTCTAGAGTAGACCCTGAGATTGGAATACTGGAGCCAACAGACTCTAGAAAGAAAGAAGATGATTGTAAGGGTTCAGAGTCTGTTGATGCTCACCCCTTGGTGGAAACCCCTAGCCTTCAGACATTTAAAGGGGTTCCCCTCCATCAAGGTGGTTCAAGTATTGAAGCAAATATTTTCTCTCTCACACCCTCTTCTATAGGACTTTTGAGTGCACCTATCCATATGAATGAAAATATAAATGAGAGGCTGGCACTGGTCCATGTAAAAGGAGAGGTAGATAAGGCTGTAGAGAGCCCGAGTGAGAATGAGAGAGTGGTATAAGGCATATTGTAACATGCAATGTAATCGATGATCTGTAACTCAACTAAATAATGTTATTTATGTAATCACACGAATCTACAATGAAGATCAGGTAGCTACATGTATCAGGGTATTTGATGAAATAGTGAAGAACACTGACAGAAGTTCATTTAAATGTTCAAGCGTCAGTGAAAGAATAAGTCACTCAGTGTTTCAGCAGGTATTAAGATTCAAGTAGTCAGTGCCAGAAGATTTCAGTGAAAACAAGAAGCAATAAAGGAATACAACATTCATGTCAATTGGTTTGATTGAGAACATGAAGATTAATACAGTGTTAGTCACTTGTGAACCAGACCAGTGCACTAAGTGTCAACACAAAGAATTTGATTAACATGTTTATTGTAAAAGAAGAATTGACAGAAGCCAAATAAGCAAGGTTTTTCTAAGTCATTGTACAAGGTGAAGAAAATCGATACCTAGGCTTGCGGAAGCGTCGAACAACGACTAATTTTTCGCCTCAGTGATGCGCCAATTCCGCTTAACGAAGCCTGGCCAGCAATGCGCAGCTAACCCTGGGCTTTGTCTTTTACGACCCCTGCCCCACACACCGGGTTAGTCATCTCCTTGATAGGCCTAGCGGGAAATCCGCGCGCCTTGTGTACCTCTTCCTAGATCACCTTCTAGTAGAGTCCACCTCATCACAGTGCCTAGTCTCACGTACACCCGTGATGTACTCCTTGTACCCCTGCCTAGCTCACATGCTGGTAGGGTCTAACTCATCACAGCGCCTAATCACTTACACCCGTGATGCACTCAAGGTGCCTCTCCCTAGCTCACCTGCTAGTAGAGTTCCCCGTATCACAGTGCCTCGTCATATACGCCCGTGATGCACTGACTCCTTGCCCTTCTTCTGTGCTCTATTTTCCTAGCACTCTAGTCCGACAACTCCTGGAACCAGTGTATGATACCTCAGTTAAAAGATATCCTCGCCTCAGTCTTGGTCTCTCTCCAAACTCTGAGGATATGCCCTACCTCTGATCAACTATGATAAGCCATGCCTTGATGTATTACTTCATTAGGCATGCACATCCATGCATGATCCATATAAGCGCATATATGTGCCTTCCACCTTGAACCTGGTTAGGTAAACAAGTTTCTTCAACCCTGATCCTGTATCAGCTACCTCTCACAGAGTATTGCATGAACTGTAGAACTGTAGAACCCTGGTTATCTTACACCTTCACCCTGTCTCTCTACTAAGGAACTCTTCCGCCATACGCCTAGGTTTCCAAACGACATATAGTCTAGGTGTCCATACGCCCTTCGGCCTGATTCCTCCCAAGAACAAAGTGAACTGCTAAACCCCAAGTCTTTATTATTTTGCTCCCATGCTCCTTGTCTTGGTGCCTTCGGTCTCTGTTGATCTAACTAACTCCTAACCTATTCAACTTGTGACAAGGTCTCTCAATGATGTCTGAACACATTTACACCTTCCACCCAGATTCTAGGTAAGCATGCATTCCTCCTCAACCCTGACCTCCATACAGACTGCCACCCACAAACTAGATGCACCTTAGAAACATGACTCTACTATACACCATCTTGTTTCATCCTGAAGAACCCTTCCACCATGTCGCCACTACCCGACTCCATACGACCTGACTTCCCATGAACCAAGTGTGTCACTCGAGCCCCTGTTCTCACAATGTGCTCTACCTGCCTTGTGTATCTCTGTACTTGATCTCCGTTGCCTGAATCAATGCCCCCAACCTGCTATACTGGTACACAGGACTCCATGTGCTACACATCTACCCCAAAGCCTAAGTCTGCCACTTAGCTGCTTCGATCTTTCTCCCAGCTACCCCCGTAACTAAGATGTCCATCCACTCCCGGATGTGTATGAAGACATAATGATTAGCAGGATCCCCTAGCCCCACCTATACTGCCCAACACTGTCCCCTTTATGTTCACAACCTTGTTACTGACTTGTATCCTCAGTCACACTTATACTGCCCAACACCATTGCCTTAGTGCTCACAGCCTTGTTACTAACTAGAATCCACAGTCACACTTATTGCCCAACATTGTTGCTTGAGTGTTCACAACCTTATTGATGACTAGATCCCTTCTCAATCTGTCTCCACCATAATCCAAGTCATCTATCCCCTTTAAAGGTCTGACTCCAAAGATCCCCGTTATTCCACAGGAACAACCTTGTTGACTTCGCCCAAACCCAATTGGACTTGTCGACTCTGATCCAATTGCCTATGCCTTTAGCACCCCTGGACAATTGTACCTATCAGCATGACCGGACATCGTCTCCCTAGATGCACCGCCACCCTATGGTTGGAGAGTCTTGCTTATGTGAACCATTCACAAGCGAGAGTTCCCATAGATGGTCTGCCCGACTCCCAGCACGGGTCAATCAATACTGATACCAAGTTAATTAGACACCCTTATGCTCTCTTCGAACTATATGACTGGTTTCGCCCTGCCTTGGGCTCATCAGGGGAGCGGCTCTAGCTCCCGACCAGTCTTGCGCGCCTGACTGCATTGTGCAGCCCTCGCAAGCCCTCGCAAGCACTCGCCATCCCATGAAACCCCCATCCCCTGGTCCAACAGCATAACCCAAAACCCTCAAAAGTCTTTAGAGCAATCCCATGTCTAACCCTGCCAGTTATCACCTACGCCCAGCGCCGTGTCAAGTCGCTCACGCCTAGTGACTCCCATTGGCACTATTATGTAGTCAACAATGCCCAACACCTCCCATCAATAGTCGATGCCCGATGCCTGGGCCTAAGCCTAGCGTTTTGGCAGTCCACGCTAGCCAGCGCCTCAAGTCACCGTTTATGGGTGTTACAAACCACCCCCACTTGAAGAGCTCGATGTCCTCATCGAGTTGAGAATATGCATCTCGAGAAACCACCAATCCTCCAACACTGCAACTTGAGTTCGAACCTTTGCCCATACACAATCCTTCGACACTCCATCACTAGCCTGAACCTTTGTCCTAGTTTCCCCTTCATGTTTTAGATATCTAGGCCATGTCTTTCAATTTGCTATCTTGATCTCTTCTAGAAATGTAGTGATACCACCATAGATGAAATACCAACTGTCCTAGTGCCTTTCAGCCTTTACATCTACCACTCAGTCCCGTGCCTCCCCGATTTATGCAAAACTGGTTGTTCTAACTGAACTACACCCCACTAGTAACCCGATCCTAAGCCTTATTCTGCACTTTCCCTGGTACCCCTAAACCTTTAGAAGATGGAACCCGGTTCCGTAGTTCGCCAACCACCACCTGAACTCATCCTTCCAAACCCAGATATTATCCATTTCTAGCCAATCTATCATGACATTCACCTATTTTGATATCCAAATTACCTCACCCAAGCCTTTTGCTTGCAATGAAGGTTGAAAGGCATATGATTAGGCCTATTTGTAATAATTAGATGACAACTCAACTCAATCTAGAAACAGTGATAAATAATAAATATCTAACAGGAATCAAGGCAAAGACAGTCAACTAGTCACTGAGAATCAAAAGAATAAGAAGTACTCAGTTGAACCTGCTACTCAACACTGAAGAAGTTCATTAATATGTTCAAGCGTCAGTGGAAAATAATCAAGTAGTAAATTCAAAAGGATTCAGAAGATTTTGAGTGATTACTACACGAAGATTCCAGAAGAAGATGAACAGAAAAAGAAGACAGAAAAGCTAAGCAAAGACAGAAGGCCACTATACTAAAATGTTAAAAGACATGAAGAATATTTATTTAAAGTATGACACAAATGAACCAGACAGTACATTTATGTGTCAACTTTAATTAATAAATATTCAACATCAAGCTGAAGTGGTTCCATGACAAAAGACGGACTAAAGAGTTGAACAAAAGACTTAATAGTATTTTAATTCTACAATTAAAATTAAGTTAATTATTTAATTTATTTTATTAAATTAATTCAAGTCTGAATTTAATTTAATTCATAAATTAATTAATTAAATTAAGTAGAGTTGATTTACTAAGAAAAGAAATGATTCATATGACTCACAATGAGTCATATCGAGCAGAATTATGAGTCATACCGAGCAGAACAATGAGTCATACCGAGCAGAATTTATGAGTCATACCGAGCAGAATTTATGAGTCATACCGAGCAGAATTCATGAGTCATACCGAGCAGAATTTATGAGTCATACCGAGCAATTCACAGTGAGTTATACCGAAGTCTAGAAATGAGTCATACCGACCATTATGAGTCTTGCCCAGCCTTTTCATGAGTCATACAAGGGTTAAATTTAATTGAAAAAGGTCATACTAGGATGAGTCATGCTGGCTTTCCTCCTCTATAAATATGAGGAGATGGTCTTCATTTTTTAGTTGTCATTCAAACATTCAAATTCAGAAATTTATATGCATTGTAATATTCACAGATTTCTATGCTTAGTTTGGAATATAAATTGTTAAACCCGAACAAGTCATGTCAAAATCACTCTGGAAAATTTATCAGATATAGACACTATTCACTATATTAATTCTATAATACTTTTCAAGTTAAAATCAAATATTCTACTTGAACAGTATTTCACCTATTAATATTTCAGGATTATAATTAACTTTTTATTCTTAATCCAATTTCACGAATTTTATTAGATATTGTATTCAACCCCCCTTCTACAATATCAGGGACCAACAATTGGTATCAGAGCAGGTTGATATATTAAATATCAGATCCGAACCAAATATTCCGCGACTCATACAGATCTCAAAAATTATTTTTAATTCGAAATAATTTTTATTCGAAATAATTTTTTTTAAAAAAATTATTATTTTTAATCAAAAATTATTTTCAGTCAAAAATTAAAATATTTTTTGAAACACTTAACTTTTAATCCTATTTAAAGATGAGTACACAAAAGGTAACGAGCATCAAAATTCCATCATTCGACAAAGATCATTATAACCTATGGAAGCATAAGATGCAGTTATTCATTGGGATTGCCAATCCCAAATATGCCTTGATCTTAGAAAAAGGTATTGAACCTCTAATAACAGTTGTTCTCGAACACGAGGTAGATGGGGTCGTAATTCCTCATAGACAGGTTCCAAAAAGTCCTGCAGACTACAACGATGAAGAAAAGGAAGCTGTATCCCTGGACAATAACCTCAAGCTTATTCTGATAGAATCCCTAGACTATGTCATGTATAATCATGTGGTCAACTGCAAGACCTCCAAGCAAATCTGGGATACTATAGAGGTTATAAATGAAGGGACTGAAGAAGTCAAAGAGAATAGACTGGAGATATTGACCTCCCAGTACGAGCAGTTTAGATCCAACCCTGGTGAGGGTATCTCTGAGGCGTTTCAGAGATTGAACAAACTTATAAACGAGCTCAACCTCAACGGGAAATATTACTTAAACCAAGAGGTCAACAGGAAGTTTCTATTAACCTTGCCAGAGCATCTGGAGCACAGGATCGCGTCCATCCGAGAGTCTAGGGACATGAAGGAGATAACCCTAGAAAGACTCTACGGAGTTCTGAAGACATATGAATTGGAGCAGATCCAGACAAGAGAGATGTATGGAGAGGCAAAGTTTCGAGTTCTTCTAAAGCACTGATAGTAGAAGCACCAGAGAAAGAGGAAGTGAAGCCTGTTGTACCTTCAAAAAGTTCAGAGGAGTATGTTGTTCCAGAATATGATCATACTCCAGAAAAATAGGAAAATGGTGAATTCTATTCTCTAGAAGAATTGGATCAGCTAGAAGATGAATCTCTAGCTATGTTTGCCAGGAAGTTTGGAAACATGAGATTCAGAAGAAACTCCTCATTTAAATCTAAACCTACCTTTGGAAGGTTTCAAAAAGGAAGTTCTTCAACAGCTGTATCAAGAAGCGGCTACAAGACAGGCTTGGTTGACAGAAGCAAGATCCGTTGCTTCAACTGCAATGAGCTTGGTCATTTTGCAACTGAATGCAAGAAGCCGAAGCAAGGACAGAAGAGAGACTCTTATCAAGAGTTGAAAGACAAATATGATGCCTTAGTGAAAAAGCATCAAGGGAAGTCTTATCTAGCAGAGGGCAAGAGCTGGGATGACTCAGACAATGATGAGGAAGAAGAGCTAGGAAATCTTGCTCTTATGGCTTCATCAGATGGATCAGTATCTCCACCTCGGACAGAAGGAAAAGAGGTAGATCCCTCCTGCCCTAAAATGTTTAAACTGTTAGGAAAAGAATTGGACGACACCAGAGATAGGGTTAACAAACTACGTCTCAAAATTAAAGAATTAACTGATGAGAATGATAGTTTAAAATTGTTAAAAACCAGAAATATAAAACTGACCGAGGACCTAGCTTTTCAGGTTAATAGAGTCAGTTGTTATGTCAAGGTTGAGGCCTATCTCAGAAATCAGATTGTAGAGGAACAGAAAAAGTGTCTTGCCTATAAACATTCCTCTTATATTGTAAAATACCTAGTTGACCAACAAGAAATAAAACGTAAAGTTGGAATAGGCTATGAATACAATCAATCTGTAGAAAAGGCGAGCAACATAACCCCTTTCAGAAAAAGTGCTGAAGAAAGGGGTATCCCACATGTTGTTAAGGACACACCTAAACCTCTTTTCATAACCCCTATAGTAGAACCTATCCTAGAAAGCTCTATACTTATTCAATATGAAATGAAGTTAGAGGATCTCGAGGAAGAAAAGAAAAGAGAGGAACTTGCTGAGGACATAAAAGGAGTTAATGTCCAACAAGAAGTGACTGCACCAAACAGACCAAACAGACCCAATTCCTTTGTGAATAGTAGGAACAGTAACAACAGATTTCATTCTCCTGAAAACTTTAAATTTGCTGAAAAAGTTGAGGAAGAAACTGTTAAGACACAAACTGTTAAGCCACCTACTATACTGAATAACATGCTTACTATTGATGCTTTCCATAAACCTTGTGGTGTTTTAAATTGTATGTTATGTGCTTTTAATGCTATGACTGCTTACTTTAAATGCATGATAACTAAGAAAGATAACATGATACCTAGACAGCACATCAATAGTAAATTTGCTAAATCCAAGACTGCAACTCCTTCACCTGAGAAAAAGGAATCATATATTCCTAAGTCTAAACAGAAAGTTGTTAAGACTGTTTATAGGAAGGTAGGAACAGTCAAGGAAGATAATGATGTTATTCGAAAAGGATCTGTTGTCAAAGCTGACAAAGGTCAATTCTTTAAGTATGCCGGGCCCAATCAATTTTGGGCTCCGAAGACGAATTAACCCGTTTGATATCTGCAGGGAGTTAAACAGGTAAACCGAGTTATATGGTTCTTGAACAGGGGATCTTCAAGGCATATGACCGGAGATAGAGCCCTGCTATCAGACGTGGTTGAAAGAGCTGGCCCAATTGTCACCTTTGGAGATAACAACAAAGGAATGACTACGGGATATGGCAAGTTAAATACTGGGAATGTTATCATTGAAAACGTCTCTTTAGTGGAAGGACTTAAGCACAATCTACTAAGCCTCAGTCAATTTTGTGATAAAGGGTACAAAGTAAACTTTATCAAGGAGAAATGCTTAATAGTACATTCTAAAGATGGAAAACTAGCCTTGCGTGGAGTAAGGAAAGGAAACTTGTACGTAGCCGATCTCAACTCAGGAAGTGAAGATGAAGCAAACTGTTTCTATTCAAAGGCTTCATCAGAAGAAAGCTGGCTATGGCACAAGAAACTCTCACATCTAAACTTCAAAACAATGAACTCTTTAGTCAAGAGGGATTTAGTGAGAGGACTGCCTCCGATGGAATTTACACAAGAAGGCTTGTGTGAGGCATGTCAGAAAGGGAAGTCAAAGAAAGCAACTCACAAAGGAACAGACACTACAAATATCACTGAACCACTACAACTGCTACATATGGATTTATTTGGTCCAGTCAATATTCTGTCTATGTCCAGAAAAAGATACGCCTTAGTGATTGTAGATGACTTCACAAAATATACATGGGTTTTATTCTTGAACTCTAAGGATGAAACTCCACATTTGGTGATTGATCATATAAAGCTGATTGAGTTAGATTCAAAGTTACCCGTTCGGGCAATCAGATCAGATAATGGAACAGAATTCAAAAATGAAGTTCTGATTAACTTCTGCTCAGACAAGGGAATAACAAGGCAATATTCAGCACCAAGAACTCCGCAAAAAAATGGAGTTGTAGAAAGGAAAAATAGAACCCTGATTGAAGCTGCTAGAACAATGATAAGTGAATCAAGGTTACCTATCTACTTCTGGGCTGAAGCAGTGAATACAGCTTGTTACACTCATAATCGAACTCTGATCAACAAAGATCATATGAAAACTCCCTATGAATTAATGGCTGGCAAGAAACCAACTCTCAAGTACTTTCATGTATTTGGAGCTAAATGCTTTGTGTTAAAGGATGGAGATGAACTTCGTGGCAAGTTTGAGGCCAAGGCACATGAAGCTATTTTTGTCGGGTATTCAAGAAGAGCATATAGGGTATACATAATTGATCAGCACCAAGTGAAGGAAAGTGTCAATGTAACTTTTGATGACACTAAACTCCCAAGTATCCAAACTGAAGATTCTTCTGAGTCATTAAAATTCGACAATTATCCAGACTCACATTCTGATGACGAAGAAGAACCTGAGATTGCAACAGGAGATGACAATAATAATAATAATGATCCAGGTAATGGTGGTGGAAACAATAACACTGGAGATACTACTAATACCAGTGGTGGATCAACAAGTCATCCTGGCAGCAACTCAGGGGGAGATGAAGGATCAACTGGTAGAACACAACATCAAAATGAATTTCGAGACGAATCATCAAGATCAAACCTTCCCAGGGAAAGGATTTGGAGCAGAGATCATCCTTTTGAATTGATTATAGGTGATCCAGATGTTGGAGTAAGAACCAGGAATGCAACTTCAAATGAATATTTATTTTCAGTTTTTCTATCTCAAGAAGAACCAAAGAAAATTGAAGATGCACTAACTGATCCAATCGTTCTTGCCATGCAAGAAAAACTCAATCAATTTGAGAGACAGGAAGTATGGACACTGGTACCCAGACCTAAAGATAGATCTGTTATTGGCACGAAATGGGTATACAGGAACAAGTTAGACGGTGATGGCATTGTTACGAGGAACAAGGCCAGACTGGTGGCAAATGGTTACTCCCAAGAAGAGGGAATTGATTATGATGAGACCTACGCACCAGTTGCAAGACTTGAAGCCATCAGGATATTTCTGGCATTCGCAGCACATTCCAATTTTAAAGTTTATCAAATGGATGTAAAGAGTTCTTTTCTGAATGGAGAGTTAGAAGAGGAAGTTTATGTGGAACAGCCCCCTGGCTTTGAAAATTCAGAGTTTGCTGGTTTTGTATATTTTCTATTCAAAGCTCTCTATGGGCTCAAGCAAGCACCAAGGACATGGTATGACACTCTCTCTGTGTTTTTACTTGAAAATGGTTTTATTAGAGGTGTTAAAGATAAAACTCTCTTTTATAAATTGCATGAAAAAGATATGTTATTTGTCCAAGTTTATGTTGACGATATCATATTTGGTTCTACTAATGAAAACTTGTGCAAGAGATTTGCTAAGTTAATGCAGAGTAGGTATGAAATGAGCATGATGGGTGAGCTGTCATTCTTCCTTGGATTGCAAGTAAAGCAAAAGGAAGATGGAATTTTTATTTGCCAATCAAAGTACGTAAGGGATCTGTTAAGAAAATACAGTCTAGAAGACTCTTCACCGGCAAAACCCCCAACGCCAACAGCCACAAAGCTTGATAAGGATGAAACTGGTAAGAAAGTTGACATCACAAGCTATAGAGGTATGATAGGCTCATTATTGTACTTAACTGCTAGTAGACCTGATATTATGTTTGCAACATGCTTATGTGCTAGATTTCAAACAGATCCTAGAGAATCTCATCTTATAGCTGTGAAAAGAATTTTTAGATATCTTAAGGGCACACCAAATCTTGGAATTTGGTACCCTAAAGATACAGGTTTTGACCTAATTGGCTATACAGATTCAGATTATGCAGGTTGTAGGATGGATAGGAAAAGTACTTCTGGAAGCTGTCAGCTTCTAGGACGTCGACTGATTTCCTGGTATAGCAAGAAACAACACTCAGTATCTACCTCGACAGCCGAAGCAGAATATATTGCGGCAGGCAGCTGTTGTGCACAGATCTTGTGGATAAGGAATCAGCTGAATGACTATGGGCTTGCGTTGAATAAAATTCCAATATTCTGCGACAACACAAGTGCAATAACAATTTCCAACAATCCTGTACAACACTCAAGAACCAAGCACATTGACATAAGGTATCATTTTATCCGAGAGCATGTCATGAATGGAACTGTAGTGTTACATTTTGTACCCATAGAAGATCAGATAGCCGACATCTTCACGAAACCACTTGATGAATCCACTTTCTCCAAGCTGGTTAGTGAACTAGGGATGTTAAATAATGGCTAATTTTTGATTGCTAGGAATTAATTTAAAGCTCAGAAATATTAAATGTTAATATTTAAAAAATTTATGAGACTTGAATTAATAAAGTCCTAGAGCTTATGAATTTTTGGAAAATTATCTCAAGATTAAATTAATTTTCTGAATAGATAATTATTTCAATTATAGCATAAGTATTTTTAATATAAATTAAGCATTTTATGTATTTATTTATTTGTTTGTGTTTCTAATTATTATTGTACATTAATAATAATTATGTTATTAATTAATTAATTAATTTACTCATTAAATTAATTCAAGTATTGAGTTAATTTAATTTCTAAATTAATTAGAACAATTGATAATATAAATAATTATTATATGTCCTTAATAATTTAGTTTCTTTTTATATATATTTTTCTTCTCAGCATGACTTATTTCTAAGTCATACCGACTGCATTTTATTTTCTAAAATAAAATCTCGGTATGACTCATTAATAAGTCATACCGATTGAATTTTATTTTTAACAAACAAAATCTCGGTATGACTCATTAATAAGTTATACCGAGAGCTTATGTATTTTCTTTTCTCGGCATGACTTGTTAAACCAATCTCTCGGCATGACTTATTTATAAGTCATACCGAGTGATTAATTAAAGAAGTCATACCGACGAGTTAAGTCATATTGAGATTGAATATTATACATACACACACACTCGTTATACACACACAAACAGCTTTTAGAAATCTGCAAAGCTCCTTGACTTTCAATCGTTTTCAACTGATATTAGTTGCTTCGTGTGTGTACAAGTGTTTTCACTTGCTAGTTTGATCTATTTCAACTACTTTAAACGTTATGCTGCCCAATGTTCGTGAGTAATTAACCGAGTTAACTGAGTTGGACTGGGTTGTAAGAATTATAGAACCGATTTTGGACTGGGTTAGTGAAGAATAAGGACTGGGCTTGTTGATTTTGTGATTGAATCGAAATTTGGGTGATTTTTAGTTTTAGTGGTGTGTTTGGCAGTAACAATTGGTTAGATTAATTAAGTGAATTAATTAATCAGTTTAATTATTTTATTAAATAATAATAATGGCTGGTTTTTGCGAGATTGTTAAGACTAATTTTGTCGGATTTTTTAATCCGGAGATTTGTACAGTGGCAAAGTTTAGACCCTGGATTATTTTCATGAACGAACACTCATTGGTTAGGACTGCCATTACCCTAGACGCTCCATTACAGACTCTAGCATTAAGAGCATTATACAGCACTGCTAGGAATAGATCAACTGAAGCCAGAGTGCAATTCTCATTCAAAATTAGGGAACGTGGATATATGGTAACTGAAGATGATGTGAACAGAATTCTGTAATTTCCTTTGGACAACTTTGTTGACCCACCTACTGTTCCAGAAATTCTTGAGTTCTTTACTACTATACAGTATCAGGGTGAAATTAACTTGGTAAGACTAACTAAGTCAAAGCTAGTACACGAGTGAGATTATTTCTTCGACACACTGGCTAAGGTGTTTGCACCTACAACGAAGAGCAACTTCAACAATATTTCTTCTTTGCTGCAAATCATAGGATTTTCAGTGGCCCACAATCGAAGAATAAATTTTGGGAAGTTGGTGCTGAAAGAAATAATCAGGAAAATGGGAAAGCCAGAACACAGGGAACAGTATGTACAAATCTACTATCTATGGTTCCTAATGCTGTTCATGAATGACTTGTTGTTGGATGAAGATAAAGCCTTATTTCAGAATAGTCCAGCACAAACATCTCCATCCACACAGAATGCTCTGTTTGCAAGGCTAAACAACAATCCCAGATTTGAAAATGTGCCAGTGGTGAGGACAAACTACATGGGTCAGATATTGGATCAAATTGCCAACCCAGAACAGGCTCAGCAAGTACCAGAACAAGAAACAGAGGAAGTGCCAATGGAAACTGAGTCAGTGCAACTACTACTTGAAGCTGCACAACATGCTGAACAAGAAGATGAAGAACAACAGGTAATATCTCAAACCTTAGCTTCTAATTTCCTACCTATAAATATAACTACTGCTCTTTTAGATTTATCTGTGGCGGACTATGATTGTGGTTTTTCACTTCAGGACATTGGCCATGAACCTGAAAACACCCAGGTTCAAACCTAGGCTGATTTAGAGCCACAAACAGTTTCTCCTTCACCATCCTCAATCAGTCATATTCGTAAAAGGAAGAAACCTGTTAGAAAAGTTAGGGGGAGAATTGTAAGTGCAAGTGAACCCGCAGCTCTGTCTCCACCTACTAAAAGATCAAGATCAGAACCTGAGACAACTGCAGATTCATCCATTTCCTCACAATGGGATATGGATTTTGAAACAGCTATCCAAAAATCTCTAGATACACTTGATGAAACGGGTGATTCAGATTCAGATCCTAGCACACTGCTAGCTCTTACAATAGCAGGACCTCCACTTGCAGAAACAGAATCATGTGAGGGCACTTTTATTGAAGAAAATGTTTTTGATAAAAACTCGTCGGATGCCACCTATGTTGTGGACCATGACATTTTCGATGCAATGCGGCATCAGTTACCCTCAATGGAACTAAGGGGCACCACAGACTCTAATGAGCCACTCACTACATTGTCTAAGGTGGTGACCCCCTGGATTTCTTACATCCAGTTCTTTTAAAAGAAGGTCTCGAATCCACTGGTGGATTTGAGAGGCAACCACTCCATAGAGGGAGATGGGACTCCATTCACGGAGTAGCTACGTCAGTAGCGGAGCCATTGCAAGTTCATCTTGTTGAGGACGCGCCTTCACAGGCATCAGAAGAGCATTTCAACTCTTCAAAAGCTATTATTATATATACAGGTACAGTATCAGGATCTGGAGGATATAAGGATCTAAACACGAGTGATGTGAGGCAAACACTGAGCGATACACATGCACGTAGTGATAGTCCAAACAGGAATGCAAGCGAGGTGAGTGCACACACACAGTGAACTCATGTTAAAAATGGAAGCTCTCCAAAAACAGATGCAGATTGTTCAGACTGAAATAAACAAAGGGAAGGAACAAGCATAAATCAAGTCTGCCTCTGTAACTGCACAGCTGTCAATCATAAGAAAGGATGTTGATAATGTCAAGTCAAATGTAATATTAAAAACTCAAAACATCCAGGATGTTCAGAAGTTGATTGCTGATGACATGGAAGAGATTTCCAATTTAAATGAAAGAATTGATAATGTGGAAAGAAATTTAAACGAAAGAATTCGTTTAAATGAAGAAATCTCATCAGCAAGATTCAACAAGTTAGATGATGGAATGGAACATCTTAATGAAGGTATGAAGCAGGTCTACTTGGCGATTGCAAATCTCAGTAAATCATTGGATGCTTCAAAACCTGTAGAGGATCCCTCAACTAAGGGGGGGAAAGGAAAGTCTGTAGCTGAAGAAGAAGAAGGGGCTACTAGCAAAGGAAAAGAAAAACTGTACTATGAGGAAGATCAATTTCTATCGAATATTCCAGAGGAACAGTACTATCAACAAGAGCAATTAATTGAAGAAGTAAGTGCTGAAAATCAAGGTTTCAATCCTGACTACTGCAGAGCTGAAAATGAAGCTGTCTTTGAAGATGATTTTCTATTTCCAAAAGAAAAGGAACATGATCCTGCCTATGAAGAGGCAATAAGAAAGCTAAAAGAAGACATCAAGGCAAGCCATGCCAAAACTATAAATTTAAAATCTCTAGTCAAGGAAAGAACCCAAGCTGAAGGAGAGGCAAGCTTAGAAAAACATAAGCTTTGGGCCTTAGCAGTAAAGAAGAAGAAGGAAGATATTGAGATGAAGATAGGGGACAGATGGGATGCAGCAAGGAAAGTCCTAGATAAAATTCAGCAAGGTCCCTTTGAAGACAGACAAATGCTTTCAGTTATCAAAAGTCTTGAAGATTCAAATAATAATCTAGATAACTTCATGAAGGCATTAAAGGAAGAAGTTGATTATATCACTGTTGTAGTGGATCACATTCTTGAAGACCGGCAACTACTAGTGTACACTCACAGGAATGGGACAATCAGAGTATCTTTAGAATTCTTCCGAAAGAGATCACTATCAGTGATATGGGTTCTGTTAAACAAAGTAAAGAGAAGCTCAGAAGAAAATGAACTACTCAGGGACAGACTCAGAGAAATAGCAACAGCGGCTAGTCCTCAGATCTTATATGATCCTCATGAAGTGAGATTTTTCTCAAACAAGTTGTATCAAATCATGAAGCTAGATGAGGAGTCATTTAAGGGCTACACGGTGAGGTATATGATCCAAGTTGAAAGGATGCTGAGATCAAAAGGATTCAGGTCACAAGCCAAGCTAGATGCTGCACAGAAAATAAGGAACTACTGTTTATCCAGAAACATCAAATCCTACATCAGGCAAATGCCAAAGATAGATTCCACACAGCCTTATGATGTACAAAAAGAAACAGTAGATCTTATTGAAGAGGAAGTCATGTTTCAGCTAGCAAAGGCTCAACAGAGAAGATTGTATGGAGAGTCAACCGCAACTCCGACTGAAACTGAAGAGGTACCCAGAACACCTGTGCACAAGAGTTCTAATCTAGAAGAAGGTGAATTGGATACCACTGAAGACTGAAGTCTTAGATAGGCCAAGATAGAAACTATGTTATATTTGTTCAGTACTAGAGGAACAACTATCTTATATTTATCTTTTAAGTATGAATCTGGAAAATTGTTAAATATAAAACCAGAACTTTTGTTTATTATTTACAAGCTCTTACATGTCATATTTATGTTCTTAGTTGTTAGTTGAGTTATCCTCTAGGAATTTGTATGTTAAATGTTTAACAACAAATAGGGGGAGATTGAAAGGCATATGATTAGGCCTATTTGTAATAATTAGATGACAACTCAACTCAATCTAGAAACAGTGATAAATAATAAATATCTAACAGGAATCAAGGCAAAGACAGTCAACTAGTCACTGAGAATCAAAAGAATCAGAAATACTCAGTTGAACCTGGTACTCAACACTGAAGAAGTTCATTAATATGTTCAAGCGTCAGTGGAAAATAATCAAGTAGTAAATTCAAAAGGATTCAGAAGATTTTGAGTGATTACTACACGAAGATTCCAGAAGAAGATGAACAGAAAAAGAAGACAGAAAAGCTAAGCAAAGACAGAAGGCCACTATACTAAAATGTTAAAAGACATGAAGAATATTTATTTAAAGTATGACACAAATGAACCAGACAGTACATTTATGTGTCAACTTTAATTAATAAATATTCAACATCAAGCTGAAGTGGTTCCATGACAAAAGACGGACTAAAGAGTTGAACAAAAGACTTAATAGTATTTTAATTCTACAATTAAAATTAAGTTAATTATTTAATTTATTTTATTAAATTAATTCAAGTCTGAATTTAATTTAATTCATAAATTAATTAATTAAATTAAGTAGAGTTGATTTACTAAGAAAAGAAATGATTCATATGACTCACAATGAGTCATATCGAGCAGAATTATGAGTCATACCGAGCAGAACAATGAGTCATACCGAGCAGAATTTATGAGTCATACCGAGCAGAATTTATGAGTCATACCGAGCAGAATTCATGAGTCATACCGAGCAGAATTTATGAGTCATACCGAGCAATTCACAGTGAGTCATACCGAAGTCTAGAAATGAGTCATACCGACCATTATGAGCCTTGCCCAGCCTTTTCATGAGTCATACAAGGGTTAAATTTAATTGAAAAAGGTCATACTAGGATGAGTCATGCTGGCTTTCCTCCTCTATAAATATGAGGAGATGGTCTTCATTTTTTAGTTTTCATTCAAACATTCAAATTCAGAAATTTGTATGCATTGTAATATTCACAGATTTCTGTGCTTAGTTTGGAATATAAATTGTTAAACCCGAACAAGTCATGTCAAAATCACTCTGGACAATTTATCAGATATAAACACTATTCACTATATTAATTCTATAATACTTTTCAAGTTAAAATGAAATATTCTACTTGAACAGTATTTCACCTATTAATATTTCAGGATTATAATTAACTTTTTATTATTAATCCAATTTCACGAATTTTATTAGATATTGTATTCAACCCCCCTTCTACAATATCAGGGACCAACAAAGGTAGGCACTCAAACTGCTTCCAAAGATACCACACCTTTCCCAAGGGTGTTGCATTCCTTAGTCCACATTGAAGTCGCCTAGCAAGTCACCCCCCGAGTATTTTTACCCCACTCATTTCCAATGAGCCCGATATTCCTATCGGTTATGACCTTGCTCCCTTAAGACATAGCAATAATTTTCTATACCAGTCCAAGGATATATGAACATCCAGCTCTAACAACCAAATCGCCTCACTTTTCCCAAGAGCTTAACTCCTTGATTGCTTCACCTCCATGTCCATTCTTTGTGCTATTTTCTACACAAAGTAATGCCTCCATCCTCCAGAGACACTTCTATAAGATAATTTATGGAAAGTATTCTTCACACACCCTATTGACTCGCCCTACCTGGCCATAGGCAGTACACCATCACGCCAATTTCGTTGTGCCATCCTGAAGACTTCTCCTTTAAACTATCCTTACACCCCCAATGAAACAGTCCATGGCTCCTCAACAAGGTACTCACCACGACTTCCTTTCACTAGAATGAGCTTATATAAGTAAGCTCCTCAATAACTCCATCCTAGAAATGAAAAACCAACACATTCAGCTAGTTCCACACTCTGTGCTTCGCATACGAATGTCTCACTTCAACATCTACGCCCTGCACTATGTGCCTTTACGAGATTATGCTAGTGTATCATTCATGGGCTTTGTAGTCGTCACTATCTACCCTACACTCAGCATCTCCTGTCATTTCCATTTGAAGCATCCTTGCCAAATACAATTTGGACTTAATTGTAGTTGCCTAGGACCTTGGCCTTTCGAAATTCTTCCCCAGATCTTTCAACCTAGAAAATCACTACAATACCTTTTGTTAACTCCATGTTGCTTCCTCCCTTCCTCAAGGTTCTGCCTAACAAGGAGTTCTCAAGTGATTGCAGTATTCACTTGAATTCTCCCGAATTCAACATGATCATTAGCAATACCCCTGCCCAAGATTTTTCTCCTCTTGTGCTCCGGCCTTTGCTTCAGATACAACTGTTCCTAATTAAGTGTTTGCAGTTTCCCTGTGAACTCCCTTGAATTCAATCCCATCTCCAGTTCTGTCCCTGCATCTAATCTTCACAAGATTTCTTGCTCCGACTCTACCTCAAAATGGTCGAGATCCTACTATCACCCATTTTAGAACTAGTCAATCCCTCCAGTCACAAATTCTCCCTCGCTTTCTACAAAGCGTTATGAGGCCCCCAAACGATTTCAATGGTATGATCTAAGCCTTATACCCTTGCCACATCTTTCTACCCCAGATTTCCTGACATAGTACCTACTCCTGATCATAACTCAACTCTGGTCCACCCCAACATGAGCAATTTGACATATGGAAGTTCCCTAAGCATTGGTCCAACAAAAGAATTCCCCAACCTTGAGCTTTAATTATCCAATCTTTTCCTAAAATTGAATGTGTCACCTCCCTGGCTTCACCAGCCTGGTGCTCTGATACCAACTGTCACGGAGGCTTGCGGAAGCGTCGAACAACGACTAATTTTTCGCCTCAGTGATACGCCAACTCCGCTTAACGAAGCCTGGCCAGCAATGCGTAGCTAACCCTGGGCTTTGTCTTTTACGACCCCTGCCCCACACACCGGGTTAGTCATCTCCTTGATAGGCCTAGCGGCAAACCCGCGTGCCTTATGTACCTCTTCCTAGATCACCTTCTAGTAGAGTCCACCTCATCACAGTGCCTAGTCTCACGTACACCCGTGATGTACTCCTTGTACCCCTGCCTAGCTCACCTGCTAGCAGGGTCTAACTCATCACAGGGCCTAATCAATTACACCCGTGATGCACTCAAGGTGCCTCTCCCTAGCTCACCTGCTAGTAGAGTTCCCCGTATCACAGTGCCTCGTCATATACGCCCATGATGCACTGACTCCTTGCCCTTCTTCTGTGCTCTATTTTCCTAGCACTCTAGTCCGACAACTCCTAGAACCAGTGTATGATACCTCAGTTAAAAGATATCCTCACCTCAGTCTTGGTCTCTCTCCAAACTCTGAGGATATGCCCTACCTCTGATCAACAATGATAAGCCATGCCTTGATGTATTACTTCATTAGGCATGCACATCCATGCATGATCCATATAAGCGTATATATGTGCCTTCCACCTTGAACCTAGTTAGGTAAACAAGTTTCTTCAACCCTGATCCTGTATCGGCTACCTCTCACAGAGTATTGCATGAACTGTAGAACTGTGCCCGTGATGCACTGACTCCTTGCCCTTCTTCTGTGCTCTATTTTCCTAGCACTCTAGTCCGACAACTCCTGGAACCAGTGTATGATACCTCAGTTAAAAGATATCCTCGCCTCAGTCTTGGTCTCTCTCCAAACTCTGAGGATATGCCCTACCTCTGATCAACTATGATAAGCCATGCCTTGATGTATTACTTCATTAGGCATGCACATCCATGCATGATCTATATAAGCGCATATATGTGCCTTCCGCCTTGAACCTGGTTAGGTAAACAAGTTTCTTCAATCCTGATCCTGTATCGGCTACCTCTCACAGAGTATTGCATGAACTGTAGAACTGTAGAACCCTGGTTATCTTACACCTTCACCCTGTCTCTCTACTAAGGAACTCTTCCGCCATACGCCTAGGTTTCCAAACGACATACAGTCTAGGTGTCCTTACGCCCTTCGTCCTGATTCCTCCCAAGAACAAAGTGAACTGCTAAACCCCAAGTCCCTACTGTTTTGCTCCCATGCTCCTTGTCTTGGTGCCTTCGGTCTCCGTTGATCTAACTAACTCCCAACCTATTCAACTTGTGATAAGGTCTCTTAATGATGTCTGAACACATTTACACCTTCCACCCAGATTCTAGGTAAGAATGCATTCCTCCTCAACCCTGACCCCCATACAGACTGCCACCCACAAACTAGATGCACCTTAGAAACATGACTCTACTATACCCCATCTTCTTTCATCCTGAAGAACCCTTCCACCATGTCGCCACTACCCGACTCCATACGACCTGACTTCCCATGAACCAAGTGTGTCACTCGAGCCCCTGTTCTTACAATGTGCTCTACCTGCCTTGTGTATCTCTGTACTTGATCTCCGTTGCCTGAATCAATGCCCCCAACCTGCTATACTGGTACACAAGACTCCATGTGCTACACATCTACCCCAAAGCCTAAGTCTGCCACTTAGCTGCTTCGATCTTTCTCCCAGCTACCCCCGTAACTAAGATGTCCATCCACTCCCGGATGTGTATGAAGACATAATGATTAGCAGGATCCCCTAGCCCCACATATACTGCCCAACACTGTCCCCTTTATGTTCACAACCTTGTTACTGACTTGTATCCTCAGTCACACTTATACCGCCCAACACCATTGCCTTAGTGCTCACAGCCTTGTTACTAACTAGAATCCACAGTCACACTTATTGCCCAACATTGTTGCTTGAGTGTTCACAGCCTTATTGATGACTAGATCCCTTCTCAATCGGTCTCCACCATAATCCAAGTCGTCTACCCCCTTTAAAGGTCTGACTCCAAAGATCCCCGTTATTCCACAGGAACAACCTTGTTGACTTCGCCCAAACCCAATTGGACTTGTCGACTCTGATCCAATTGCCTATGCCTTTAGCACCCCTGGACAATTGTACCTATCAGCATGACCGGACATCGTCTCCCTAGATGCACCGCCACCCTATGGTTGGAGAGTCTTGCTTATGTGAACCATTCACAAGCGAGAGTTCCCATAGATGGTCTGCCCGACTCCCAGCACGGGTCAATCAATACTGATACCAAGTTAATTAGACACCCTTATGCTCTCTTCGAACTATATGACTGGTTTCGCCCTGCCTTGGGCTCATCAGGGGAGCGGCTCTAGCTCCCGACCAGTCTTGCGCGCCTGACTGCATTGTGCAGCCCTCGCAAGCCCTCGCAAGCACTCGCCATCCCATGAAACCCCCATCCCCTGGTCCAACAGCATAACCCAAAACCCTCAAAAGTCTTTAGAGCAATCCCATGTCTAACCCTGCCAGTTATCACCTACGCCCAGCGCCGTGTCAAGTCGCTCACGCCTAGTGACTCCCATTGGCACTATTATGTAGTCAACAATGCCCAACACCTCCCATCAATAGTCGATGCCCGATGCCTGGGCCTAAGCCTAGCGTTTTGGCAGTCCACGCTAGCCAGCGCCTCAAGTCACCGTTTATGGGTGTTACAAACCACCCCCACTTGAAGAGCTCGATGTCCTCATCGAGTTGAGAATATGCATCTCGAGAAACCACCAATCCTCCAACACTGCAACTTGAGTTCGAACCTTTGCCCATACACAATCCTTCGACACTCCATCACTAGCCTGAACCTTTGTCCTAGTTTCCCCTTCATGTTTTAGATATCTAGGCCATGTCTTTCAATTTGCTATCTTGATCTCTTCTGGAAATGTAGTGATACCACTATAGATGAAATACCAACTGTCCTAGTGCCTTTCAGCCTTTACATCTGCCACTCAGTCCCGTGCCTCCCCGATTTGTGCACTACCGGTTGTTCTAACTGAACTACACCCCACTAGTAACCCGATCCTAAGCCTTATTCTGCATTTTCCCTGGTACCCCTAAACCTTTAGAAGATGGAACCCGGTTCCGTAGTTCGCCAACCACCACCTGAACTCATCCTTCCAAACCCAGATATGATCCATTTCTAGCCAATCTGTCATGACATTCACCTATTTTGATATCCAAATTACCTCACCCAAGCCTTTTGCTTGCAATGAAGGCAGGCACTCCAACTGCTTCCAAAGATACCACACCTTTCCCAAGGGTGTTGCATTCCTTAGTCCACATTGATGTCGCCTAGAAAGTCACCCCCCCGAGTATTTTTACCCCACTCATTTCCAATGAGCCCGATATTCCTATCGGTTATGACCTTGCTCCCTTAAGACATAGCAATAATTTTCTATACCAGTCCAAGGATATATGAACATCCAGCTCTAACAACCAAATCGCCTCACCTTTCCCAAGGGCTTAACTCCTTGATTGCTTCGCCTCCATTTCCATTCTTTGTGCTATTTTCTACACAAAGTAATGCCTCCATCCTCAAGAGACACTTCTATAAGATAATTTATGGAAAGTATTCTTCACACACCCTATTGACTCGCCCTACCTGGCCATAGGCAGTACACCATCACGCCAATTTCGTTGTGCCATCCTGAAGACTTCTCCTTTAAACTATCCTTACACCCCCAATGAAACAGTCCATGGCTCCTCAACAAGGTACCCACCACGACTTCCTTTCACTGGAATGAGCTTATATAAGTAAGCTCCTCAATAACTCCATCCTAGAAATGACAAACCAACACATTCAGCTAGTTCCACACTCTGTGCTTCGCATATGAATGTCTCACTTCAACATCTACGCCCTGCACTATGTGCCTTTACGAGATTATGCTAGTGTATCATTCATGGGCTTTGTAGTCGTCACTATCTACCCTACACTCAGCATCTCCTGTCATTTCCATTTGAAGCATCCTTGCCAAATACAATTTGGACTTAATTCTAGTTGTCTAGGACCTTGGCCTTTCGAAATTCTGCCCCAGATCTTTCAACCTAGAAAATCACTACAATACCTTTTGTTGACTCCATGTTTCTTCCTCCCTTCCTCAAGGTTCTGCCTAACAAGGAGTTCTCAAGTGATTGCAGTATTCACTTGAATTCTCTCGAATTCAACATGATCATTAGCAATACCACTGCCCAAGATTTTTCTCCTCTTGTGCTCTGGCCTTTGCTTCAGATACAACTGTTCCTAATTAAGTGTTTGCAGTTTCCCTTTGAACTCCCTTGAATTCAATCCCATCTCCAGTTCTGTCCCTGCATCTAATCTCCACAAGATTTCTTGCTCCGACTCTACCTCAAAATGGTCGAGATCTAACTATCACCCATTTTAGAACTAGTCAATCCCTCCAGTCACAAATTCTCCCTCGCTTTTTACAAAGCGTTATGAGGCCCCCAAACGATTTCAATGGTATGATCTAAGCCTTATACCCTTGCCACATCTGTCTACCCCAGATTTCCTGACATAGTACCTACTCCTGATCATAACTCAACTCTGGTCCACCCCAACATGAGCAATTTGACATATGGAAGTTCCCCAAGCGTTGGTCCAACAAAAGAATTCCCCAACCTTGAGTTTTAATTTTCCGATCTTTTCCTAAAATCGAATGTGTCACCTCCCTGGCTTCACCAAAATCGACTCCTAGATTATCAAGGTGAAGAAAATCAACACCTAGTGATATAAGGTAAAGAAAACCGACACCTAGATTATCAAGGTGAAGAAAATCGACACCAAGGCAATACATGGTGAAGAAACTCGACAACTAGCTAGCAATGACTAAAAGAAGTTAAGTGCCACTTCTATGTATCAAGAAATCGACACATAGGAATGAGGCACTTAAAAATGGACACATTGCCATGAAGAGAAGGAAAATCGACACCTAGGGTATACATGAGAACAATATTCGACACCTAGGTGGTTGAAAAGTCAAGGCATATAAGGTTAAGGAAAATCGACACCTATCTGTACATGGGAGAAGAAATTCGACACCCAGCTGTTTTATGACTAAGGAAATTCGACACCTAGAAAATGTACACGGGTTTCTTAAAGTCAAATCAAGTCAACATACAGGGGGAAAAGAATTCGACACTCAACTGTGTTTCACTTTATTGTAAAGTCTACATATAAAATAAAATGTATTTTCATTTGATAGGTAATCATATACACAACCCAAAACAATTAGATACAGCTGAGAAAGAGACAGAGAGAATACACAGAGCCATTAAAGACTGTATTTATTGTTGTTGTAAGATTCATCAGAAGCTCATACATCTGTGTGAGAAGTGTAGCACTCGGGGTATATATAATATAAAGTATATTCCCAAAGATTGTCTTGTTGCTGTGTGTTTCTTTACTGTCATATTTATTACTCAACAAGAACGTATCTGTGAACACGAACTATTTGGAAAAACTACCACATCATATTCAACCCCCCCTTCTATGATGATTTTGAACCTAACAATTCGTATCAGAGCTTGTTGATTGAAGTTACAAATCAAGATCCAAAAATAGTTTTTCTAAAAAGTGTATTTTTAGATCTAGAAAAATTTATATTGAAATTTCTTTAATTTTTAAAGAAAATTCAATTTCGAATTTTTTAAAGATTTTAAATTCACTATTTTTTTTAAGGCTATCAATCATCAAGAATTCGAATTAAAATTTTATTTCTCAAAATTTAATTTTTATCCGAATTGATTTTAATTTTTAAGAAATTAATTATTTCTTAAGATTTAAAATTCTTAACAACCATGAGTACCCAAAAACTCAGCAGCATTAAAATCCCAGCCTTTGACAAAAATGAATACATCCTATGGAAGAAGAAGATGTCCATTATCATTAAAACATCAAATTCTCAATATTTGGAAATTTTGGAAAATGGACCCTATGTACCTCAGAAGCTTACACCAGAAACAGTTTCAGAAGACGGCGAACGGATTCCGCAAGGATTTACCCCAAAGGAACCTTCAGAGTTTACTAACACTGATAAAGAGAGAGTTGCATGGGACAATCATCTTCAATGTATCCTGATGGATTCTTTGGACACTACAATGCTAAATCAAGTGATTAACTACACAAGTGCCAAACAGATGTGGGATACAATTGATCTGCTGATGGAAGGTACATCAGAAGTGAAGGAGAACAGGCTTGATATTCTTACTTCCCAATATGAAGCTTTCAAGTCACTACCAGGAGAAAGTATCACTCAAGTCTTTGAGAGATATAACAAATTTTTAAATGACCTGTCACTGCATGGGAAGGCCTACTCACGTAGAGAAATTAACAGAAAATTTATGTTGACACTGGTAGCACACCTGGAGCACAAAATCTCTACAATAAGAGAAAGGAGTGACATAAATGAGATGTTCATTGAAATGTTATATGGGAAGCTCAAGACTCATGAAATGGAGCAAGAGCAAAGGCAGATCATTTATGGTACACGTACAGTGGACAGTAAGAATACAGCACTGTTGAAGACTACAGCTCTTGTAGCCAAGGATTTTGCTGTCACAGAAACTAGAACAGTGAAACCTGATGTTGAGAAAGAAGAAATTCTGTTCCAGTTTCTGTGACACTCAACCAGAACAGTGAAGACGATCCACCTCAAGTTTAGGAGGAACCCTAAGTATAAATTTAAGAGCAACTCCGGTTACAGTGGTTCCAGTTTCAGAAACAGCAACCGAGGTGGATCGTCTTCAGGGTCTCATAGCAAAGTAGGTTATAAGACGGGAATGGCAGATCACAGTAAGTTCAAGTGCTACAACTGTGATGAACCCGGGCATTTTGCAACAGAATGCCGGAAGCCGAAGCAAGTGAAAGAAAGAAAGGAGTCATATGATCAACTCAAGCAGAAATATGATGCACTGGTGAAGAAGCATCAGGGTAGAGCTTATATAGCTGAAGGAAAGAGCTAGGATGATTCAGACAACGATGAGGAAGAAACTTATGGAAATATTGCTTTAATGGTAGACTTTTCAGAGGCATCCCCTCAATCATCGAAGGTATCATTTCTTTCCTCCATTGACATGTCTAATTCTGAATATAAGAAAACTGTGGAAGATCTGAGTATAGAAATGTTTAACATACATACAAGCATGCTAGCATCTGAAGAAGAAAATACTAAACTAGTTCTAAAGAATAAAATGCTAGAAGCTAGAAATGAAGAACTAGAGCTTGCATGTGTTAATCTAGAAGATCTGAAACAGAAAATAGAATACCTTCATAATAGAGACAAGTGCAATCAGGAAGTAGAAACAGCTCTTAGAAATAAAATTTCTAATCTAGAATTAAAACTTCAAGCTTATAAGAAATCTGCGAATCTTGTAAAGGAGGCTATAGACAAACAAGTCATAGGTCAAAAAACTGGAATAGGATTTAACTATGATAAAAAGGCAGGAAAAATGCATGTAGAATCAATTGCTAAGGAAAGTCCTATGAAGCAAGACATTCCACATATATTAAAGAATGTAGCTAAGCCCCTATATAAGAAGTTCGTCATTGATCCCTTAAATGAAGAAAAGCTCTAAATAAAAAAAGAACTCATTGCTGAGGAAAAAGAGAAAAAGGTAGAAGATAAGAAACAAGTGCCTAAGAAATCTGTTAAAATTGAAGAGCCTAAGAAACAGGTTAAAATTGATTTAGGCAACAAAATTGATAACAAGAAAGCGAACAGAAATGGTAAGGTAGGTGTTAACAAGAAAAATGCTAATGCTTATTCTACTAGTGGTTCTAGGAAAGTTTGTAACAATTGCAATTCTACTGGTCATCTTACGCATGCATGCAATAAGATAAAAGTAGCAAAAACAGAAACTCCTAGTATGCCTGCCATGTCTATTTCTCATCAACCATGCGGTAAAGTAGGTTGCATGCCATGTGCTTTCAATATCATGTCTGCATACATTAACTTAATGAATACATCATCAAGTACTTGCATGAATACAAATGTGAACATGACTAGAAAGCATGTTAGGGCAAAGACTGGCAGTCCTCCTAAATCTAGGAAGGAAGCCCATGTCCCTAAGCCTAAAGACACTCCTGTCAAGGCTAAACCAAAGGACAAGGGTGCAGTCGATGAGAAAGACAAGGACCAGAAAATTTCTGTAGCTAAAACTGTTTACTTATCTAAGTCTCTTGGACCCAATCAAATTTGGGTACCAAAGAAAAAGTAATCAATCTGTGGATGCAGGGTATAGCAAAGAACAAGCGTGTTATGTGGATTCTCGACAGCGGCTGTTCTAGGCATATGACTGGTGATAAAGCCCTGCTATCAGATGTGATTGAGAAAGTTGGCCCGATAGTGACCTTTGGAGATAACAACAAGGGATTCACAACGGGATATGGCAATCTGGAAATTTGAAATGTTATCATAGAAAATATATCTCTTGTGGATGGATTAAAGCACAACCTTCTAAGTATCAGTCAGTTCACTGACAAGGGCTTCAAAGTAACTTTTGAGAAAGAAAAATGTGCAATCCAAAACAAGAAAGATGTGAAGCTTGCTCTTTAAGGAGTGAAAAAGGGGAATCTCTTTGTAGCTGACTTATTCTCTGCAAGCAAAGGCGAAGCTCAATGTTTTTACAGCAAAGCTTCAACAGATGACAGTTGGTTATGGCATAAGAAACTTTCACACCTGAACTTCAAGGCAATGAACTCTTTAGTCAAGAGGGAATTGGTTAGAGGTTTACCTGAGATGGAATTCTGTCAAGAAGGGTTATGTGAAGCATGTGAAAAAGGGAAGTCAAAGAAAGCAACTCACCGAAGCAAAGACTCTTCAGACATTACTGAACCACTACAAATAATTCATATGGATTTATTTGGTCCAGTCAACGTCATGTCAATGTCAAGGAAGATATATGCACTTGTAATGGTAGATGACTACTCTAAGTACACGTGGGTGTTGTTTCTAGCCACAAAGGATGAAGCCCCTCAAATAATCATTGATTACATAAAGAAGATAGAGGTAGAAGCTGGTTTGCCTGTCAGAAAAATCAGGTCTGACAATGGAACAGAATTCATGAATGTATCTCTAAATGAATTATGTGTTGAAAAAGGTATCTCAAGACAATACTCAGTGCCCAGAACTCCACAACAAAATGGAGTAGTAGAAAGGAAGAACAGGACTTTGGTTGAAGCAGCAAGAACAATGCTGAATGAAGCTAAGTTACCTTTATACTTTTGGGCTGAAGCAGTCAACACAGCTTGTTACACTCAGAATCGTACCCTGATCAACAAAGACCATGACAAGACTCCGTACGAGATAATGGCAAACAAGAAACCAACATTGAAGTATTTTCATGTGTTTGGAGCAAAGTGCTTTGTATTGAAAGATGATGAGCACCTAGGAAAGTTTGAATCCAAGGCTCATGAAGGCATATTTCTTGGCTACTCTCTGGAATCTAAGACGTACAGGGTTTATGTGATTGAAAACAAAAAGGTCATTGAAAGCATGAATGTAACTTTCGATGATCTCAAGCTCCCAAGTCTACAATGAATAGACGACACTGAAACTCTGCAGTTTGAAAATATGAACTCAGATGAAAGTGAATTAGAACCTGAAGCTGCAACAGAAAATCAAGTTCCAAATGAGAATAACAACAATGATTCTGACCCTAGTAGTGGAAAAAGTGGAAGATTCACAGAAACTACTAGTAGTGGCAGAGAATCTCATTCTCATCCAAGCAGCAGCTCAGGGGGAGCAACTGAAGGATCAACTAGCAGGACTCAGCAGTTTAATGATAATCAAGCTGAGTCTTCAAGGGAAAATCTTCCTAGACATAGGGTGTGGAGTAGAGATCACCCCTTTGAGTTAATTTTAGGAGATCCAGATGCTTGAGTTCAAACTAGACGTGCTTATCAAAATGAATGTTTATTCTCTGGTTTTCTCTCTGAGATAGAGCCAAAGAAAGTGGAAGAAGCACTAGAAGATCCAGATTGGGTTATCTCTATGCAAGAAGAACTCAATCAATTTGAGAGACAAAAAGTCTGGAAGCTGGTACTAAGGCCAAAGAACAAGTATGTAATTGGCACAAAGTGGGTATTCAGGAACAAGCTAGATGAAGATGGCATTGTTACAAGGAACAAATCCAGACTGGTTGCTAAAGGGTATTCCCAAGAAGAAGGAATAGATTATGATGAAACTTATGCACCAGTGGCAAGGTTTGAAGCTATCAGGATGTTTCTAGCATTTGCAGCTCACTCCAATTTCAAAGTATATCAAATGGATGTGAAGAGTGCATTTCTGAATGGAGAGCTTGAAGAAGAAGTGTATGTGGAACAACCCCCGGGGTTTGAAGATCTAGAATTTGCAAATTTTGTATACTTTCTATTCAAGGCACTCTATGGCTTAAAGCAGGCACCACGGACATGGTATGACACTCTATCTGTATTTTTACTTGAAAATGGTTTCACTAGAGGTGTCGTAGATAAGACTCTGTTTCATAAAATGCACAAGAATGATATGATATTAGTACAAGTATATGTAGATGACATTATATTTGGTTCTACTAACGATCAATTATGTAGTAGATTTGCTAAGCTAATGTAGAGTAGGTATGAAATGAACATGATGGAAGAGCTGAATTACTTCCTTGGACTCTAGGTAAGTCAAAGGAAAGATGGAATCTTCATTTGCCAGACCAAGTACATCAAAGATCTGTTGAAAAAGTATGGTCTTGAAGATGCATCATCAGCCAAAACCCCAATGGCAACTGCCACTAAGCTTGATAAAGATGAGCCTGGTAAGAGGGTAGACATCACAAGCTATAGAGGTATGATCGGCTCATTATTGTACTTAACTGCAAGTAGGCCAAATATTATGTTCGCTACATGCTTATGTGCTAGGTTTCAATCAGATCCTAAAGAATCACATCTTATAGCTGTTAAACGGATTTTTAAGTATCTTAAGGGAAGTCTGAATCTTGGAATTTGGTACCTTAAAGATACAGGTTTTGACCTTATTGGATATACAGATTCTGATTATGCAGGGTGTAGGATTGATAGAAAAAGTACATCAGGGAGTTGTCAATTCCTTGGTAGAAGATTGGTGTCCTGGTATAGCAAGAAGCAACACTCAGTTGCAATGTCGACAGCTGAAGCTGAATATGTTGCTGCTGGAAGCTGCTGTGCTCAGATTTTATGGATAAGGAACCAACTTCAAGACTATGGACTGTTGCTGAACAAAATTCCAATATACTGTGACAACACAAGTGCCATAGCTATTACAAACAATCCTGTTCAACATTCAAGGACCAAGCACATTGATATCAGGTATCATTTTATTAGAGAGCATATCATAAGTGGTACTGTAGAGTTACACTTTGTACTTACAGAACAGCAAATTGTAGACATTTTCACTAAACCACTGGATGAAGTTACCTTCACTAGACTAGTTTGTGAACTTGGGATGTTAAATATTTAGATCTTAACTGCAATTTGGTGTAAATAAGTTCACAAATATTTAATCTTCATTATTAAAAGAATTTGTGAACTTATTTGATCATCCAGTAAATAAACTTCTAGCATCTTAATTGACAATTAATTAATTGCCCAGAGTATATCTTGATATATTGATAAGGTAATTAATTAAGTGTGAATTATAATTATTTAAATACTTATATCTATTTCAAATAGATTTTGAGTATTTATTTAATAAGATTTTTGTTAATTTATGTAAGTTATGAAGATAGCAATTAAAGGCAATATTTGCTTCATAATTTAGGTTTATTAATAAAAATAAGAAGCATAATTATTTAAATATTCTATTTGATTAATATCAGTCAATGATATTTTAATTAAATAATTTATTATAATAATTATGATATTATCAATTTGGTAATATTTTATTTAGAATTTTATTCTAAATAAGTTCTTATTTGGTTATTTATTTAAATGTTGTCAATTGATAATAGAGTATATTTTGTTCAAGTACAAAATATACAGGGTAGAAAAATCGACAAGGGCTAAGTGTCGAATTTTTGCTTATGTGATTGACTTGGTCAACACAGTGGTAGCAATTTTCGACACATAGCCTTTTTAATTTAGAATTTTTTTCTGTCTGTCGTCTTTCATTACAGTGTTAAAATTTCGACACATAAGCTTGCCTTAGTTTTCTTATTGTGTGTATCGAGTTTTAAACTTTACAGGGAACAAAATTCGACAGGTAGATTTGTACTTAAGTTTTTTTAAGTCGAATTTTAGTAGCCTGTGTTGACTTGGTCAAGACAGGGGGAGTAAAAATCGACACATTGCTTTTTAACAAGTTTTTTTCTTAGTCGATTTTTATTTCTAGGTGTCGAGTTTTGGAGCTCTAGGGTAATTCTAGGTATCGAAATTGTTTTTAATTTCTATGTGTCGATTTTCTAGTACGCTGTGTAGATTTATCTTAAAAACTAGAATTTTGGCCATGTAATTCTATGTGTCGAATTTGTGTAGCATAGAGGGTTTTCCAGTAATTTCGTCTATATGTCGATTTTAGTATAATGAAGGAAACATGCCTTGGCCTTTATTTATTTCCAATCACAGTCGACACATATACATACACACACACACACCATTGTTACTCTTCAACAAAAACTCGACAACCACCATTGTTAATCATATTTTAATCACCCATTTTAAATTAAAAGACCAGTTCTGTGTGTCATTTTCAAAGATCAATAACATATTTAAAAATCAAATCATTTGGTACAGTTTCTTTGAAAATCCCATTTCGAGTTAACCCTTCGAATTTACTCAGATCTAGTCATTTTTAGGTGATTAAAAATTGATTAAAAATTATAATATTGTAGCAAATCACTTTTAGTACTTAATATAATTTTTCCATAATTTTTAGAAGTGATTTGAATTTGAGTTAATTTTACTCGAATTATTTTTTTTCTAAAATTGGTGTTGCAAATTATTTGTCTTAATTAATCAATAAATTATATGCTCATTTTTAATTAATTAAATATGGTTGGAAGATTTATTGTACTTAAAACAAATAGTGCACTCACATTAGAACCTGAGTCTGTTGCTGAACCTTATAGCAATTGGATTAGGTTTTTACGTGAACATTCAAATGTACGACATGCTTTAATTGCAAGCCCAGAATTAAATCTTGATGCACTGCTTGTATGTTATCATTCAGCTGTCGATACATCAGATGCAAATAATTTGGATTTTACTTTTTCATTAGAAACTAGAGATGTTCGGGTAACGGATCAGGACTTAAATCGTATTTTGCAGTTTAACACTGAAAATTTTGATCCTTTACCTGATGAAGCTGAACGTGCCAATTTCTTCAATTCCATCACACACAATGGACCACTGAACTTAACAGTAATTTACAAACATAATCTTCCTCGTGAATGGAACTTTTTCTTTCATATAGTGAACCATGTTTTTGCAAAAAAAAAGAGTGGATGGAGTGGTATTCCTAAAATGACTCAATATATTGGTTGTGCCATCTCTAACAATCTTAATATCAATTATGGTAAGCTAATAATGAAAAGCATTCTTCAGGCTATGGGATTTAGTGCCAAAAGGGACATCAACAGAGTCAATGTTGAATGTTTTTATCCTAGATTTCTACAATTAGTGCTTAATGATCTACTATCCAATGACGAAATGCTTGCTTTCTCTGCAAGTCAGTACGAACAAAGTACTATAATTTGTGGTAGTAACGCTGCACTGATAGCAAACAGGGGTGATTACCTAAATGGGAATGTAGCACGTCTAACAGAATACATGGAAAGTGTTATGCTTCCTGTAGTAGGTGAACAGTAAGAAGAGGTTCCTGATCTCGAAGATTCAATGGATGAGGACCACGAAGCTGAACCTGAGTCTGAAAATGCAGAAGAAGCAGAAGAAGAAGAAGAAGGAGAAGTACAAATGGAAAATGAGCAAGTTGCAAGTGATACAGAAATGGTTGATGAAGTAGGGACTGAAAACGATGCAGAATCTTATCACCCTGGTACACCAAGAGTAACTCCTAGTACAGGTAGTCTTCCTGAATTTGATCTTTCACTAGTCCTTAGTGAAGATTATCTTGCTATGTTGGACAACTCACTGCCAACTCTGAAAACACACTCACCAATGTCCCTAGTGGCAGTAGAACTTGACAATGAGCCTGAAAACCAACAGGTTCTAACCCCTATCATAGAACAACAAACACATATCCCAACTCATTCCGTCATTATTGTTGAAACCCTAAGTGAGGATGAGGGAGTTAGTGCCTGTAGTGCACCACATAAGCTGGATGTTAAAACCACTGAAGCAGCTCTGCCTCCTAGCAAAAGAAGGAGAATATGTTTTGAACCAGAGGCAACTGCTAGCCAAAATCCCGATTCACCTGAGCCTACCAATGTACAAAGGATGGAGAAATTAAATGCACAAATCTGTTTCTCTTTGTTTGGGAATGAAAATGAATTGATGGTTAAACAAGCTACTTCAGTAGCAGAGCCTTCACAGGTAGATCCTGTGTTAGACAGGCCTTCACAGGCTTCGAGGGGCATCACAAACTCTTATTTGCCACGCATTACATTGTTCGAGGTGGTGACCCCCTGGATAGAAAATCTCCAGCTCCGTTATCGGAGGTTCTCCCATCCAAGTCTGGAATAGGTGAGAGGCAACTCCTCCATAGAGGGAGCGAGGGTTCCATTCAAGGAACAGCTATACAAGTAGCGGAGCCTACTCAGGTTGAGCCTGAGCAGGACATGCCTTCATAGGCTTTAGCTGGCACCACAGATACTCAACTGCCAATCACTACAGTATCTAAGGTGGTGACCACACTGGAACCAACACTTCCAGTTCCTGAAAAAGGAGGTCTCCTTGCCATTCATGGTCAAGAGGAGAGGCAACCTTTCCATAGAAGGAAGCGGGGTTCCCAGAATGTACTTTCTAGGGACAACCCATCTCTCAGAGATGAGGCTCCACTCGGCGATGAAGTAATTACTGAGCCTTGTGATGAGATAGTGCTTAGGCATGAAAGAGTTCCAAATCCTTCTGCAGGTAATTCTCCACTTGGTAATGATTCTTCGGAAGAACCATGTGCGAGGAATTTCCCAGATTCTGAACCAACTCAGCACAATACAACAATACTTCAAAGGATTATCAATCTCGAAGCACAATTAGGACTCTTTAAACATTCTATGTCCAAGATTGTGAAAGGTCAAGAAAAGCTTCAGCGGGACAACAAAGAAATCAAAGATTTACTCAAACAGCTGATAGCACAAAGATCAACTTCCTTACCTCTTCAATCAACCCCAGTTCTTGAGGATAACACAACTAAGGGGGAGAAAGAAGGACAAGGACAAGAAAAAGATATATCTGACAAGGGAAAGGAAAAAGTAATAGATGATGGTTCTTCTGAACAAGCAACAGAAAAAGATCATGCATATGCTGAGGGGGAGGAGTTAGAAGAAGGAGAAATTATAAATGATGATTCGTTCAGTGAGATGGATTCATATGTGAATGAAGCTGCATATCCAAGAACATTCTCTGACTATATTGACAAGCATAAGATCAAGAAAGTTAAGGAGGATGATTACAAGACATATGAAGATGTTAATTCTATTGATGAGCAAATAAGGTAATCAAACTGGGTAACTTATCAGAAAAAGAAGAAGAAGCTCTATACTTCAAAGACAGGGAGAAAATGGGAAATGGCCAGAGCAAATTTAAGAAGGCCCGACAATGGAGCCTTAATCAATAATGATGAAGAAGTTCTTAGGCTATTTCAAATCTTCAGAAGAAGAAACAAAAGTCTGAGCAACTACTACTTTGAACTGAAAAGTGAGATATCCTATCTGGTAGTTTCTATGGCACCGGAATCAGAAGGTTGGAGGTTAACCTTGTCTTTCAACAACTACGGGTTAATGACCATATCAAGTGAATTTCTAAAGAGAAGGTCGTTAACTGAGTTGTTTGCACTTAAACAAAAAATCAAGATTCATGAATCCTCTGAAAATGAATTAATGGCTGAAATGATAGAAAAGCTTATGGAGAAAGTATAGCCAGAGATTCAACAGGATCCATATCAAGTCAGGTACTTCAAAGATAGATTTCTTCAGATACTAAGGCTGGATCATGAAGCATTGCCATTCTACTCACTCAGACGATTAAAGTTTGTTGAGGGCTTGCTCAGAGGAAAAGGATTCAGAAATCCTGAGAAGTGGAAAGCGACAGAGAGAATATTTGCCTACAGGTTAAACGTATCAGAAGCTTTGGGAAGAGATATCCAAAACATAAAAAGATTTGATCCATCTAAAGGAACTCAACCTAGAGAACCATTCAAAGCTGATCCGGGTGATGAACACATGTTTGATCTGTTAAAAGAAGTGCCAAAAACAGACCCCAGTTTTGGAATAGCAGAAGCAAAAGAACTAATGGTCATCACCAATCCACTAACAGTGATCTACTCAAACAAAGATGAAAGTGAAAGACAAATTGAAATGAGTAGAATCAGAAATGAAAATTCAAAAGTGATTGGAAGAATATTGGAAAAGCTAAGGAACTCCACAAATCCTGATGATAAGATTGTGCTACGAGAAGTAGAAAAAGCCTATTTGGACAAAGTATTAAGAGAAGATCAGATGATTACAAATAGGGTGGATGTTAATCCAAAGAGGGTTATAGTACAAGGGTGGACTCAGCAACTAAGTTTTAAATTCAGTGAATTGAAAAGATTCAGGAGTATGCCACTACTACAACTCATCTTTGATCAACTTCAATATCCAATACAAAGAAATCTTCTAGAATGGGAGGCTCACGACATTGTCAGAAGGAGAATAGTAAAGTTCCGAGAATGAAGAATCAAATAGAATTGTTAGCTCAGTCTAGAGGAACAAAATCATTCTTGTAACTTAGCTGTAATGAAATCTGGAATTGTAATATTTAATCCAGAATGCAATTAATATTATTTACAGTCTTTCCGCACTTTACTTTTTCTGGCATTATTAGTTGAGTTATCCTCTTTTCTTTAGAATTTGCTTGTCGAACTCTATCAATCAAATAGGGGGAGATTGTAAGGCATAATGCAATATGCAATGTAATCAAGGATCTGTAACTCAACTAAAAGTAAAGGACTGATTAAATAATGTTATTTATGTAATCACAGGAATCTACAATGAAGATCAGGTAGCTACATGTATCAGAGTATTTGATGAAATAGTGAAGAA
The DNA here is from genome assembly GCA_028671895.1 of Oenanthe sinensis. Lineage (NCBI taxonomy): Eukaryota > Viridiplantae > Streptophyta > Magnoliopsida > Apiales > Apiaceae > Oenanthe > Oenanthe sinensis. The sequence continues at coordinate 5,584,490 of JAPMAC010000212.1, forward strand.
CACTGACAGAAGTTCATTTAAATGTTCAAGCGTCAGTGAAAGAATAAGTCACTCAGTGTTTCAGCAGGTATTAAGATTCAAGTAGTCAGTGCCAGAAGATTTCAGTGAAAACAAAAAACAATAAAGGAATACAACATTCATGTCAATTGGTTTGATTGAGAACATGAAGATCAATACAGTGTTAGTCACTTGTGAACCAGACCAGTGCACTAAGTGTCAACACAAAGAATTTGATTAACATGTTCATTATAAAAGAAGAATTGACAGAAGCCACGTAAGCAAGGTTTTTCTAAGTCATTGTACTAGGTGAAGAAAATCGACAACTAGTGATACAAGGTGAAGAAAATCGACTCCTAGATTATCAAGGTGAAGAAAATCGACACCTAGTGATACAAGGTGAAGAAAATCGACACCTAGATTATCAAGGTGAAGAAAATCGACACCAAGGCAATACATGGTGAAGAAACTCGACAACTAGCTAGCAATGACTAAAAGAAGTTAAGTGCCACTTCTATGTATCAAGAAATCGACACATAGGAATGAGGCACTTAAAAATCGACACCTAGCCATGAAGAGAAGGAAAATCGACACCTAGGGTATACATGAGAACAATATTCGACACCTAGGTGGTTGAAGAGTCAAGGCATACATGGTTAAGGAAAATCGACACCTAGCTCTACATGGGAGAAGAAATTCGACACCCAGCTGTTTTATGACTAAGGAAATTCGACACCTAGAAAATGTACACGGGTTTCTTAAAGTCAAATCAAGTCAACATACAGGGGGAAAAGAATTCAACACTCAACTGTATTTCACTTTATTGTAAAGTCTACATATAAAACAAAATGTATTTTCATTTGATAGGTAATCATATACACAACCCAAAACAATTAGATACAGCTGAGAAAGAGACAGAGAGAATACTCAGAGCCATTAAAGACTGTATTTATTGTTGTTGTAAGATTCATCAGAAGCTCATACATCTGTGTGAGAAGTGTAGCACCCTGGGTATATATAATATAAAGTATATTCCCAAAGATTGTCTTGTTGCTGTGTGTTTCTTTACTGTCATATTTATTACTCAACAATAACGTATCTGTGAACACGAACTATTTAGAAAAACTACCACATCATATTCAACCCCCCCTTCTATGATGATTTTGGACCTAATAAGTGGGTGCCCAACCCCATTGTGAGGATGAGAGAATAGGGTATTATGAACCTAGCTTTACTTATTGGGATCAAGATTTTCCACAGAGTTGGTCCATTGAGTTGGAGCAGGGGATGGATGAAAATTCATTTTTATTGATTTTGCATATTGGCAAGAAGGAGGAGGCTCTTGCTGCTCAAAAGTCATTCACACAGAGACCACAACATCATTTGGTAGAATCTCTAGAAAGGATAGCAGAAAGAGTCATTGAGGCTTTGGTGGATCAAACTTTCATTCCAACTGAGGCTGCAGAATTGAAGTCAGAAGAACCACTTTTGATCATGCCTATAAGGACTAGGCTTCCAGAGTCTACAGACTCTGATCACTCTAAGGAGGAGTCAAGGTCTATAGTCCCTTTTGCAGTTTCAGAGTCTACACCACTACCAGAGTCTACACCTCCAATTACCAAGATGGAACCTGTTGATAAGGATTGCACTTCTGAAGATGATGGTCCAGTTAATCCATCTATTGATTATTTTGATCACGTGTTTCCTCAGTCTTAGGAGTCTACACAATAAAAAGGCATAGATGATAAAGCATCTTTTGATTGCATTTTGGGTATTCACCAGTCTGAAAGACTTAAAGCTTTTCATAATTTTTTTATTCTAAAACATGGTCACTATCCTGGTGAAGTAGATCAAGCTGTAGATGCAGATGTTAAGGCTGAGATAGAAAATGTCACTGCACAGTTAGCTAGTGTGGTCAAGGACATTTCTCATATTCAAACCAAACTCACTGGTGTTGATAATACAACTTCTCTGCTCAGTACTAGATTTGACAGAATTCATTCCCTTCAATTATCCAAAGAAGTAGCTTTCAAGGATGTTCTAGCTACTATCACTACTACTCAAGCATCTCTCCAAACTACAGTATCTGATTCAACCACCAAGGTTGATTCAATAATTGCAGCACAGGCCAACATCTCTACAGTTCTTGAACAGATTCTTTTGGCTGTCACCAGTAGTGATGATGTCAAAAAGGGGGAGAAGAAAGGTGAATCCTCCAGGAGAAATAAGGATGATGTATGCAAAGATGATAATGATAAAAAGGGAGTTAAAAGGAGGAGAGATGGTGATGATGGAGATAGTTCTCATGGTCCTAGGGGTCCTGGTGGTGTACCACTCAAACATTCTGAAGTGGCTGCATTATCAAGAACTCAAACACACCAGTCAGGGACTGGACATGGAAGATCATAGTCTAAGCCAAACTCTGATAAGAAAAGGAAAAATTCAGACTCTGATGAAGCTAAAGAGCCTTCTTACTAGAAATATAGTCAATCTAATATGAAACTGAGAGCCAAAAAGAAGACAGGACTTTGAGGCTTTGAAGAATCTGATATTGATAGAACATCTACTCTAACCAGGGATCCTCAATCCTTGACACATAGGCAGTTTGAGAAGATCACACAAAAGTATTTAAACAAAGTGGTGTCTGCTCAAATTGTTTATAATGTATTTGAAAGGACATGGAGGCACATAAAAGGTGCAAAATGAGATGCTGGTTTATTTCTTAGAAGGTGGATCTGTTAGATGGATAAGTCAATCAAACTTCATCTTTTTCAAACAGGCTGAGGAACTACATTATATTAGATTTCTCCTACAAATTTCCTATGAAGTGAATAAAAACAAAGAAGTTGTCACACACAAATGGTTCAAAGAGATTGACAGGAAGCTGACTCTGCACAGACAGACAAATCGACAGATGGACAAATTTTCTTTAAAATATATTGATGATGAAGGAAATGATCAAGACATGCTAGTAGAAGAAAAGCAAATCAAATTTCAAGAGGGTGTGAGTCATTACTTTGGGTTTTAACCTATGAGTGGGAAAGTTAGTGTTCTGATGTTGAAAGATTTAAAAGAACAAGAAGGCAGTGCAAATGATCTGAGAGCAGCTTATTATCAAATCAAATGTTCAAGTGAAGAAATGAAGAAACTGAAGAAATTTGTTGGTGAAGCTCTTGCAATTGTGGAAGAAAATATGCTGAATTCATTTTTGAAGAATAATCCAGCCTTTGAGAAGATTAAGTGAGAAATAATTCTTTTTCCTTTATAATTCTTTTATACTGTTCTAGATTAATTGTTTTAATCTTTAGTTTTGACATCATCAAACTTTGATTTATGCTTATATTTTATAAAGCATAAATAGGGGGAGATTGTTAGGAATATATTCATTTGATGATGTACAAAATACTAGAACAGGGTCTAGCATAGCTTATTTGTAACAAGTCTTTCTAGTCTCTGAAATTGTATAATCAGAGTCTAGATAGTCAACATTCTTATTACTTGTACTTAGAAGAATTTTTGTAGAAAGTGAAACTAGAGTCTGCATTAAGATCAGAGTCTATAGACTATCAGAGTCTATGATCTGTCAGAGTCTACATATGATCAGAGTCTGAAGATCATCGTATTCTGAAGATTTCAAAGTCTATACAGTTGAAGTTATATTTGGAAGATGATCACAGGAATGGAAAGTCTTCGAAGATCAAGACAAATATATTGCCGATATGCTAGATATGCTATGAGAAGGAAAAAGAATTTCAGAAGGAAATTGTCAACTAATAATTAAGAATTATATTCCTATTGTAATTTATTTTTCTGTTATTAGTTGATAGGCAACTCTCTATATAAACTCTATGTAACCTAATTGTAAAGGTGTCGAAGAATAATAGTCTTAGTCATATTTTGTGAGAGCATAGAGATAGAGAGAGTTGTTGTGATAACACAGAGAAGCTGCTAGGGTTTGTGTACACCCTAGGAGAATTTATTTTTACAAATCAATAATACAAACAGTATTTATTCACATCTTTGTGTTTGATCTTTGTTCTTAATTCATATATGTTAATTCACATTGAGTTGGTTTTAAATCAGGCAGAAAAGGTATACAAGTATTTAACCCCCTTCTACAGGGTGCAACTGGGAAAACAAGCCTGAACTTGAAGCCTTGAAGGTAAAGGAAATAACCAGTCCATCAGAAAACATCTACAGTAATTATCACAAGTTTCTGTCCCAGAATTTAGAGTGTCTTTCTTTACCCTTCCTATCAGCTGATAAAAACTTAATTATATTCCAGACTGAACCAGGAGTACCAATTGACTATGCTGGATTGGGGACTCTAATTCTCACAACTGGCATCAATTTTCTATCTCATTCACAGGTAAAATTTCTTCTTCTTTATTATTTTATATGTCTGCCATCTGTTATATTAACCTAATAGTTAAATACTTAAATATAAATATATAGATTCTTTGTCAAGGTTCAGAACATTGTCAGGTTGTTTTCTTTTACTTTTTACGGTTCTAAAATTGTGTTTAGGTAAATTTTAAGTATAAAAGTATTGATGAATTCATTGAACCATATCCGACACTATTGAAGATGGGGAAAAAGTTCATAAAAATTTATATTTCCTGAAAGTGTGGATTATTGTGTTTTTTGTTTGTGTGGATAATTTGGACCATCATATTAGAGTCATCTAGAAGTGTTTTTTAAGTTTCTATCTTCATGCTATCCCTCTTTTTTTGCTACAAAACTCTAGGTAATCTTTATTTCTCTTTTAACAGTTTTATTCAGAATACTAATCCAGTGACTTTTTATAAGTATTAAACCGATTCTACACCTTAATGTTATGTTTGGTTGGTTAGAATGAAATGGAATGTAATGGAATGAACAAAAATAGAAGGAAGTTAATGGAGGGTGTATGGAAGATTTTAAAAAAATAAATGAGTGCAAAATTTCTATAATGAGATTTGGGTAGAAAATGGGTGTTAGGGAGAATGGATCATTCCTTTCTAAATTGGGGTGCTTGAGTTCTAATTTAGGTGATTAGGAATGGAATGGAGGAGAGAATGCAAATTTTAAACTTTTACCCATAATTTAGTTCAAAATTTCATTCCATTCCCTCCAATTTCATTCATCTCAACCAAACACAACCTAAGACTTTTACTAAATCCACATTTTTCTCTTCGACTCACGATGGGTAATACACCTTTAAAACTTGTTTTCCAATTATCAGCAATTCAGCATATATGATCTATTTTTTTGTATATTTAGCACAGATCATGAAACAATACTCAAAATTATGCAGCAGGAATAACAGGGAAGCATATATGTATCCAATGAAAATTCAAAAATAACTGTATATGTTTTTCTTTGGCATTACATAAATAGTTCAAAATTATGCATATGCAAACAAAATTCAATAACTAAGTATACAAAATGACCTATGAGATTCACAGGTAGTAAATAGGCAAGTAAACAACTAGTGATGCATACATCTATCACTTGACCAAGCTACTGCTAACAATTACCAAAGACACGTTCTCTTATTCGGGTGCAAATTCTCCTCTTTAAATTTCCGTTTTCCAAGATTGCTTATAAAACTACTATCCTCAACTGGCACCTCTTCTTCATTGGAATTCAGCAAGCCGATTAACCAATCCATGTCGAAACTGGTATCCCCACCAAAATCACTAAACTCTTCAAAGCCATTGTCATACTGATCAACAGCTAGATAATTATCAGAATCACCAACACCACTATCTATCAGAACCAAATCTTCTGATGTTAAACACTGAGTGCCCTCAACATTATTACCAACATCACAATTCACCCCAATCGAATTTTCTGATGTCAAATTCCCAGTTCCCTCCAGATTACCATCAGCACTTCCCTCAAAATCATTCTGGATCATGTTCTATTCTTCCTCTTGATCTTCACCGATACTCTTGGAAACACGACCATTACTCTTGGAACCCAACTTAAATACACACTTCTTAGTAGAATCGTATGTGATCTTACAAAGAACCAGAACACCAACACCAGCAGCAGATTTAAGACCCTTATTAACCCCACATAACGAGTACTCATGCATCTTAAAGTACCCCGCCTTACTAACATCAAATTCACCACCAATGTCATTGACTTCAAAAACGAGCAGTCTCTTCTCCCCGATAACATTACCCTCACGATCCCTGATCAGTTTACAACCTGTCTTGCCACCCCAAGTCCCACAGCCAGCTTTCTTACAAGTATTTTCCCTACATCTGGCCTTATTACTATCCAAACTACGTAACTTAGATAGAGTTGTGAACACAAACAAGAACTTCTCAGCGGGTTTACCAAAGGACTCAATCCAAGAAACATCATTATTGACATCGAACAATTGCCATGGAGTGCAACCAGGCCCGTAGAGTTGTGTAGTGTTGATAATGTCGCATAAAAGCTTTTGACCAAGAATCTTGGGCTTCAAGTAATAAGAAATAAGTTCTTGATCAGTTGGGTAGAACTTGAACCCAGGAGGTAAATTAATCTTCTCAGCCATCACCACTGCTATACAAGAGCTTATAATATATATAAGAGTGTATGTGTATGAAAATATGTAATGTAGGTATATAGTATTTAACAGAGATCTATTTTAGCAATTCTTGAAAGATATATATATATATATATATATATATATATATATATACACACACACAGGGGACTATATAAACCTCATTACCTCGTACTATTGAAGCGATGTAACTCTCCTAATCCTAATCACATTATGATTAGTGTATCTGGTCCGGGCTTCGATTACCGTCGTAGTTTGGTCCGAAGCCAACTACAAAATTTAATTACGTAAATACCATATACTAATACCATGAATATATGTAAGAGTTTATCTCTTGTTGAATGACATATAAGCCAAATTAGTAAAAAAAAATACCTTGAATATATAATATAAGTATATACTGTTGAATAGATATACATGTAATTTTAAATTAAATATTTTTTATAATTGTGTCCTTACATTAATGAAAAAATCAATAAAAAGTTTTTTTAACTTGTATGACATTTTAGGTTTAGATCCTTGAATTTTTTTTTTTAATTATATACTTCAATTAACTTATTTTTTTGAAATAGTATCCTTTTGTGTAAATTTTTAATGGACATTAATTTAATTGTTGAGATATAACTTATAATCTCTTATAACCTGTGTAAAACACGGTCGAAATTAATAAATTATATATTAATTATTTATATAATTTAAATATTTAATTTATTATTAATCTATTTTTATATGGAAACGAATATGTAATTGAAAAAAATGATTTCATTAAGATTATATTTTACCAAAAAATTTCACCAAAATTTTCATATTTTGTTAAAATAAATTTTGTAAAATTTACCGAAAGTGTTCGAGAGAGTTGTTTTTAATGGGGTTGGGCAGGGGAAATTGACTAGGTCCAATTTTAAATGGGTGAAGACTAGCCCTGACAATGCAGTCCATAAAAGATGAGATTTTAACTAAATAGAAAAGAATTAAAGGTAGGAGTTGTGTTATCTCGAAAATAGAAATTTCATATATTTTTAATGCGTTTTTCAAAAGGAAAGATAAGACGAAAGGGTCTATATATATATTTGAGTTTTGCTCAGTTGTAAAATATTTTACGCAAGAATTGAGAATATTTTATTGAAAATGAATTTGACAATTCTTTATACATTTTGAAAAATGAGAGTTCTATTATAATGTTATAAATATACATGGATGCTATATAGTTAGGAAAAATTGAAAAAACAACAAAGATATGTTGAACAAAACTAAGTTGAGACCTAGTAGCAAAATTAAATTGAAAGATATCGGAGAAACATATATACTCGAGAACATTGAGATTAGTGATAATATTGATATGATTGCAAATTCTTTAATATGAGATATTCTTGCGAGAACATTTGTTAAACATGAGATGACATAAAAATAAGTTATATGGAATGTCATGGTGCCCAATAGTGAGAATGCAAAATATTCTAAAAATGTGGAAGTTATAAAGATATTTGACAAAAAGTCAAGTGAGAAATGTAATATTTGACCTGTTTTGTTAAATAATATAAAAGAATTATATATATGAATAATATATCTAAAACATTTATTATATAAATTAATAATTGGAAGTTAAAAAATATATATGTATCAAGCACTATAAATTGGAAGTTAAATATTTACACATTGATTATTTTTTTGACCAAATTTAAAGCAGATTTCATTAATAATTTGAAAGAGGCCCAATCGGGACAAACCCCCTGACCATGCAACCAGGTTGAAAAATAAATAAATGAGCTAAACAATTAGCCGCTTTATTTCTGGATCGCTTAACAAACTGAATACGAATATTCTAAAAATTAAAAATGACTTCAATGGTCTCCCGAGCAATCCAACCTACATCTCCCCTAAAAACAGTAGCTTCACAATTGACCTTCACAATAATTCTGTGGATAGTGCGATGTTCAGAGGACTCAGTTGCAAAACTGAGCTTAGGTGCATGTTATGAACAAACTTTTTTTGTGAGAAGTGAGCACATGCGATTTTCACCACCGTCCCAAACGCACATCAGCTATCTACATGTCGGATGCCGAAAGTGTTGTCGATGCAGGATATCCCGATCTCCCAATATACCATATAATTCATTTTCAATGCAGCAAACACAAGAGCACTCACATAAAGTGATACAACTAACAACATAAACAATAAACTCACACAAAACGATATGAAAAATCCTAAAAATTTAAAGATCTCGGAATGACATCAAATTTTGATATGATCTTAGGCCGAAGATTTTGAATCCAAAACAGATTTTTATTTGAAAATCTGATCTCTTAACCGTAGTAGATCTGAAAGACAAAATGAAGAACTCAACTGGATTTTTTCGAAATTTATGGAACTAAAACTTGATTTTATTGAAGAAGAAGCGATAACAAAATTATGAAGGGGGCCTCCGGCCGGTGATTAAACCACCGCCGGAGTTAGAGACAACAACGGCGGCACAAGGAAGAGGAGAGAACGGAGACTTGAAACCATAATAACAAGTATTGTAATATGAATATTCAAAATTATATTAGTTACACATTGATTATATTAGTTATATATTAGTAAAATTTATTTGACACAAGTATTGTAATATGAATATTCAAAATTAGTACAAGTATCATAATAATATTCAAAATTAGTACAAGTATCATAATAATATTCAAAATTGATTGTATTTAATAACTTGATTGAAATAGTGAAAGTCATATGACTAGTACTATTTGTAATAAGTAGATGACAACTCAACTCAGATAAGAAAGTGAAGTAAGTAATAAATATTGAAATAGAAGAAGAATAAAAAGAAGTCAAGACAGGACAAACACAAAGACCACTACAGCAGGAATGAGAATCAACATTATAGTTAGTCATCTGTGAACCAGACCAGTGCACATGGTGTCAATAATGTCAATAATGTCAATGAAGATTCGTCATCAAAAAGTTCAAGTGGTTAGAAATGTTATTGTTGAAAAACAACAATAGTCCTACAGTCTAAACTTTAATATAATTCTCTATTAATTAATGAAATTAATTAGTTAATTTAATTAGTAAATTAATTCACTTAGAATTAATTTATTTCTTAAATTAATTAAATAATTAATTAATTTAGAATTATTTTAGAATGAAGAAAACAGAAGCTGGAAATTCAAAGGGATACAGGTTTGTTTGGAATGCAGTGTACAAGAGTCAGAATCTATGACTGAATATTTGACTGGGTACATGGAGTGGTGAAAAGAAGTATTGTCTAGTTTAAAGAATCAGATTATTTCAGTAATAGAGGTACTTCTAATTGCAACTATAGATACAGCTACACATGCCTGACAATACTGACTTAAAGAAAAGACGGAAAAAGAATTGACACGGAAGAAATGCAGAGTCATATATTCTTAAAGGTGGAACCCCGGTTGGAATTGATTTATCATTTCCAACTCAAAAGGAGTTCGGTTCCAGACGTTCAGAAGACCGTATCTTAGAGCGTAAAGATTTATTTTATTAATAAATATTTTATTTATTTAGTAAATTATATTTATAAATATCTAAATAATATTATATATTTATTTTTATAATTTCTGAATTAAATTTATTATTTATTATTAAAGATTATAAGTTGTGCGAGTCTAAAAACATTTCTACGGAGCCTATCTATAATAAGACGAAATAGACCCCTTGCTTTTTGTAATTGAAGTGGCGGGTAATTAAAACAACCAATCCAAGGCTGCCACGTGTCCAAACAAATTTAAAAAGAAATGAAAAAGGCTGTCGAAGGAAATGTCTTCTTTTCAAAAGGTCATGCTGAAGCAAAATAAAAAGTCACACCGAGCAAATTTTATTTAATTAAAAAGTCATACCGATTTTTTTAATTAAAAAAAGTCATACCGATTTTTGAGAAGTCATACCCAGCTATTTTAAATGTCGTACAAGTGTTAAAAATGTCATACAAAGTTAAATAAAGTCTGTAAAATGTTTTGATCAAGAAAGTCATATCAGCTTTCCACCTCTATAAATATGAGGTCAGGGGCTTCATTTTTCAGAAGTAGAAAAACTTTCAAATTCAGTAATTTGTCTGCAAAGTTATATTCACAGACTTTCTGTACTGGTTTGAATTCTTAATTCCTTAAGTAGAATAGTTCATGTCAAATTTGTTCTAAGAAATTAAGAAAAATTCTACCGAATGTTGTAACACCCGTTCAAGTTTAATATACGTATTTAACTTGAATCTTGTTTACTTACTTGCTAATTTTCTATATCGTAAATGTTATATCATAAAAATAGAAAGTTAGTAAGTCAGCCTCCCAAAAACTAGAAAAACTCGAACCCTCAACAAAAGTAATAATTTAATTCCGCAAATTCTGAAAAAAAATTAAATTGTTTTCAGTATCGCATTCAACCCTCCTTCTACGACAGGACCCAAAAAATAGTAACAAATTAAAAAGTTAGCTTCCTTTTAGTTGTTATATTATTTATTAATTAATAATCCATATAGTTTAAAACTATTACAACATTTCTATTATTATTTTATAACATTAATTATATATACTACAATAAAATGAACGATATATATTACTGTCTTTAAGTTTTCTATGTAAAAGGTTTTTTTTTTGTTCCCTACTATATATATGTAATATGTTCTTTAATAATTTTACAATATATTATATATGAGATTAGGGAGCCTATGATAAATCTTAGGTAAACTATCTAATATACATAAAATTTTATATGCAAAAATGGGAGGTGCATTTTTGAAAATTAAAATTCATTTAAAATTTTACTAATATATTATTACTTTATATTAAACTCCTAGGAAATTACCTAAAATGTATTTTAGGTTCTTTTTTCTCATTCTATATTATAAGTAGAATATCATGGAAGACATACATGTCTCCAATTAGTATTTCATTTAATAGTACTCCATGTAACTTTAACATATAATTAATATTTATATATAAAAAATAGATAAATGAAAATTTTTAACCCATATATACAATTTTGGAAGTTTGATTTTTTATTTTCATATATATCAAAAGTTTTCAAATATGTAAATTTACATTAAAAAAATCCAATTTCCTATGATGTGTGATACAACATAAAAACATTATCTTTTATTAATTTTTATTTTTAAGTAATTTTAATGTTGGATTCCCCAAATTATTTCTCAAAAGAGTTTTCAAATAACACTTGTTTAATTAATTTTAATTAGTTAGGAAAATAATAAATAAAAAGGACCTCTTTTACAATCACATTAACACACGAATTATAACATTTCATTCTAACACGTCACTAATGCCACATCATTTTAAAAACATTTTTTATTGGTTTGATTATTTGAATGATGGTCCACATACCACAGCAAAATCAATCCATAGTCCATACAAGATATTCTTATAAACACTGTAAAACACAAGATTTGCGCGAATTCCAGAAATAACATATTTGTTTGTCATTTTTACTTTGGACTTTTGGATATACGTGTAACAGGGATTTTCCAAAATCTTAACAAACCCCACATGCATTTCCAATTCATATACTACACAAAATATTTACAATTATATATGTTTTAAAATATTAATAATATACCTAACTCCACCGGTACAAAAAAATAAATTTATAATCTCCGAATCAAATCTCCTACGATTTGATTAGGTATATATTCAAGTTCTGTGAAGAAAGGGGTATAAGTAAGATATATATATATATATATATATATATATATATATAAAAGAAATGGAAGCTAAAGAATTTATTATTATTGGTATAGTTTACATTCATCTCCTTGATCTTTACTCTTGACCTCTTGTACAATATATTTCCTTATATTTGAAACGTCACATCCATACAAACACACATAAACAATATACATACATGCGGAGACTGAGGGGGTGGCGAGGAGGGACCGCTGACCCCCAAATTTTAAAATAAAAAAATTATGTATAAAATATGTTACTTTTTATAAAAAATTTGATAATTTAAGAATAGAATTATAGATTTTTTTAAATTAGTTCTCCCAAGACATATATTTTTGTTAATATTTGATGTTATTTTTAATAGATTTGATTATAAATTTCGGTCTTAAATTGGGCCACAATCTTAAGCATAGATATTTTACACTAATTTATTTTAAAATGTGCTAAATAAACTCTTCATTTCAAAATCATCAAACAAAATCAATAAAGTTCATCTTAAATTCGATTGAAAATAATTAAAAATGTTAAGAGTTAAGATAAATCTGACATACACACTTGCAGACTTTTAACTAAGACATTGTTCAAACAATTTGAGTTTGAATTTTTTTTCCATTAAATTTGAGTTTTTCTTTATCATTTTGAGTTAAATTCAAAATTTTTGAATGTAGTTTTTACTCGAACTCCATCTGAGTAAAGTTCTTTTGCTAAAATTTCGAATTGAGTTCAAATTACTCGGTAATATTGAAGTTATGGTGCCATTGCCAGTCGAAGAATTCAGATTTGACAACACAAACACTGTTCTGTTTAGTCCACGAGGTTTCGACAATTACTTCTTTAGTGCCCCCACGAGCCCGATGTCTCAACTTTCAATCTACAATTACAATCATGATTGTGGCGATAAAGATGATGAAAATAGAGCATTCACGTTTAGTATTCATGCTGATTCAGATTTACTTCGACTTTCCGTGAAATAGTCTGCCAAAAACACAATAATAAATCACGAATGATTGTGTGTGCAAACAACAGAGTAGTGTATGACAATAAAGAAACTGTTAAAGAGAATGGATAAGAAACGTAGGATGTCTCGAGTCCAGTGCGGAACTGTCTCCTCAAAGCTATTTCGTCTCTCACTGTATGTTTGAGTCGATAGCCTCCGAGGATAAAACGAGAACAAGATGATGTCACGAAGAACAACACCTTCAGCGAGCTTGAACAGAGCAAGAAAACTATCACCAGGAAGAGGACGACTGTGTTCAGGGCAGAAGATAGACTTACTAACCTAAGACCGAATAAGATGAATATATAGAGTGAGAAAAACTTAGGCGCTACACAATTTCCTAAATTACCACGCTTTTTTCGTAATTAATCACGCGTTAATTAATAAAGGAAATCGGTCGTCAAAATCAATTCGTAATCAATTTCGAATTAATAATAATACTTATTATTAAAACAAAATAACGAATTATTATATTGAGCTAAAGCACAGTGGAAACATGACAGTAAGTAAATTTCTTGACAGCAGGTTTGTAATGCTGACAGTTACTTTGATTTCAGCAAAACTAGTCCGGATTTATTCGCCCCAAATTTTGCTGTATTCGTGTCCACAGGTCGCCCACGCGGAAAGCCCGAAGTCTTGCGAAGCTACGAATTTGCCCTCGAAATCTCATAATTTGCACCCCCTGCGCGCACGTGGGTGGTGGAACAATACCATACTAACACATCTTAAACACTACATAAGTGTTCTACTATATAAAATCATGGGAAACTCTTTTCCAATTCAATGTGGGATTCAAGTTCTTATTTCCAGATTTCCACTTTCAAGGTACCAACTTTGAATAATCATATCTCATCCATTCCTTGATCATTTTGAATACTTAAATATGCGTTGGAAAGCTCTCTCGAAGAAGAACATACTCTAATCATAACTTGTTACGCGCACACACCCAAGAAGCATTCAAACTTAGGCTCAAAATGACTTGACAATGTGAGGCTTCTACCCACATTTTCCAACAATCCCCCACATGGATGAGATTGTTGTTTCAGTAGCACACACCAGACAGACAGCTCTTGGATTACTTGAGAATATATACTTTATATGCACCTTAAAATTTAACATTAAATTTTTATTTAGAAAAAAAAATTAAAAATAAGTTATGGAACTATACTTTATATGCACCTTAAAATGCGTGCCGAAACTTCTCTGCGAAACGTTAACAATTGGGTGGGACGAAGGTAATATATCTTATTGCGTTGTATAAACACAAACTCACACGTACATTATCCATTTATCGACCCACTGCACACGTCATAATTGTTTTTAGATAAGTTGCTTTATATCTATACTATATTATTATAGCCAAAAAATTAAAAAATTTGGTTGGTTGGTTGGTCGGTACTAGGTCACGGGCCTAAAAAATATACATATATTAGATATAATTTTACTTATTATAATACGAGCCCTAACTATATACATATCTATATTAACTAAAAGTTTACTTTTTATGCCCAATTATATATTTATTATAACACGGGTCCAGATTAGAACATATTTATATTAAATAGAATAAATTTATATAAAATAAGATAACATATAATATTAATATAAAATTTTATATTAAGTATCAATAAGAATATAAATAAAAAATCAATTTACCTAAATATAAGTTATCCCGTGCTTCGCACGGTTATAAGCGTGTATAGAGTAATGCTAGGTACACAGAATTGTATATAGAATTGTGTACTGAATGACTTGGCTATAACTGTCACCCACTTTGCAGACGTTATTTGTTTACTTTTATATATTATTAATGACTTTTGTTCTTTTTTTTACCTGTATATATTTTTAATTTGAAGATTTATTTCTTTTCAAAAGTATTATCAAATCTACGACTTATAACCTAGATTTTTAACTTAAAAAACTAAACAATGACATATTGTCATTGTAAGAGAGTTGCGGTCGAGAGAGTTGCCTAGACTGATGGTAATACTAGGCATTGATTCATAAATTGCTCTGATCGTCAGGTTAGTTATGAGTTTTTTCGATGGATGGATGCTCCTCTCTGTAATCGAGTTAAATTTTTGATTTTGTGAGGAGATTGAAAAAAAATAGAAGTTGAGCACTTGATTGAATTGCAAGAAGTGAAAAAAGGAAAGGAAAAAATGGATTATTCAAATTGTATTTGCATATGTTTGTTTACGGAAAGGTTAGACACTATATTGAGAATTTGAAAGTTTGGCTACTATTTTGAAAATTAGTGTAAAGTACGACTACCACTTTATAATTTACTCTTTACAAATATTAGTTAAAACCAAAAACTTAACGGGATTTAACGGGAGTCATTTTTTTTTAACGCAGAAAGAAAGGTTGGCCACTATTTTGAGAATCCAAAAGTTTGACCACTATTTTAAAAATCGATGTAAAGTACAGCCAGCCACCATTCTGTAATTTACTCTATAGATATTATAACCAAAACAAAATATTGTGCAATCTCTAATAGAAGATAGACTATCAATAGTAGCCTAATTCCCCGTTTGGTATTGCTGTTACGCTACAACAACTTTTTGTTGAAAAATTGTCAGAAATGTGTTTGATAAATTTTAAAAGCTGTTGTCTAGAAAAATGCTTTTGGTTGTTGTTAGAGAAAGCATGTACCCTATGCTTTTGGAAAGAATTTCTTTGTTATTTGATTTTCCTAACATCACTTTTTACGCCCACATTTTTTCTCACACCACTGTAGTTTTCAACAGCAATCCCAAACAGAGCCTAAGTTCAACCAGCACAATCTAAGTACAATAAAAACATAACCATGAAAAAAAAGATCAACACAATGTGCTAACTACTTAACAAAAATGCAACTACTACAAGTTACGATGATCAGAAAAAATAACTTAAAAGGTACTCTGTTGATGCCAAAACCCTTTACCTTAGGAAATATTGAAATCCTAAAAAAACCTTAATTTATATATGGTAGGCAACAAAACCACCTAGATTCTCAAATAATTTTCGACTTTACCTTGTTCTCGTTGTTATGTCAAGTTACCAGTTACCCTAAAACCTCAAGGATAATATTTGATTACAGCTTTTGGTCACCCTAAAAGTATAGTGAATCAGTTAATCAGTGAAATTGATGATAAAGAATGAATAATAGTCATGGGAGCTTTGACCCCTACCGACTAGACGCTCTGATATCATGTCAAGTTACCAGTTCTCCTAGTATTAGGAGACCGACTTACCAGGATCTAATATTATATTCTAACATGTTTGTTGGATCGTAATTAAAAACTACACACTGTTGGTGTAGGTGCCCTAGAGACAATACATTGTTTCTTTTAATAGACCTTTATGTCATTTGATTATTCAATAAACGTATTTATTATGAATTTAATTACTGCAATATATTTGTTTGCATAATAAATGTCCTTAGAATCATGATACACATTGTATAGTTTAAGTACATGACTTGAACTTGAGATTATATAATATATCATATTCTTAAAGGTCCCTAGTCGAGAATTATTATTATAGGACAATAATAATACATAAATAGACTAGTATGTTGTTTGACAGATAACCACATCTCATTGGTTATAAGTATGGAGATACTAAAGTCAATACATAGGTACATGTAGGAGTACATGGTACTGGACAGACCCACAATGAGATTCTTCATGTTTAATAAAGTAATAAGAAAGACTCACAGTGATAATGGTGTAATGATCCTTTGACTTGAGATCATTATATTTCTATACGAGGATTAATATACTTTGACTACATTAAAAGTTACCTTTGACTGGGTGATGATAAAAGTGGACATCAGGTATATCATGAGTCGTATGAGAAATATGAATGATAGATAAAGGATTTAACCCTCCTATAATTAGGAGAGATATTATTGGCCTCTTGATTGAGTGAGACTATAAAATGCATGGTCGTGCTCAAATAATGATTTGTTTTTTTATAGACTACTCATGGATCAAGTAAACCCGGATTAAATGTTGAAGATGATGACTAAATACATGCCTCGAGTTTAATTTATAATATATACGGTTAAAGGGGTTATATTACACGGAAATATTAATCACGAAAGGTTTTATCGAATTAGGATTTAATTATTATTTAATTGGATAGCAATGATGTATTACTAGATACCGCTCATTGTTTATAATTTTATTGGAGAATAAAATTATTGCCAATTAAATAATAGCCTATAGGGTCACACGCATGGAACACTTAGAGGAATTGTTAATTTAAATTATGGATTTCAATTAATTGATAATTATTTGAATTTTATTATATTAATTAAGTTAGACATAATTAATTGAGATAATATATAATTCAAATTAGAGGAGTATTTCTGCCCATAATAATTAAGTATGACTTAGCTATTAATTAAATAATAAAAATTCGTTTTATTATTTAATCATATCCCTACAAGGGTTAAGTTTTGCTGTTATGGGCCTATTAATCAGCCATTATAAATATATAATGAAGGGTTAAGAGGCAATGACGTTTTTGAGGAAAAAAACCCTAGAGGGGACAAAAGCATAGGAGGAAGAAACAAACAACTCGAATTATCAAGAGGGAGGCTAGTACGTCCATTCCGCAGTTAAGATCGTGAGACGTTCTTGAAGGTGCTCGTGTGGATACCATAGAGGTATTTTTCGAGAGGTAGACACAAGTCGTGAAAGCTAGGATCTCTGTTGAGTTCGTGAAAGTCAAGATCTTAATAGGTATAATTCTGTTTCACCATAATCTGTCCAATCTTATACATGGATCCTGAGTTTGGGTTCTGAATTTTTTTTGTTATATTTACATTTATCCGCTGCATTTTATGCCTCGGAACCCAACAATGGAATCAGAGCTACGTGTATAAAGGGTTGATTTGGTTACGTGTTTACTGTATTTTATACGAGTATGCATGTTTGATGAATCTGCCATGATACATTTATGTTATATGAATGATATAATGAATCTGTTAATATTATGATATGATGATACCATGCCTGCCATATTTATAATCTGCTTAGATTGAATCGGAATTGAAAGAACAATGGGTTAATGATATTGTATAAACAGAATCCGAATTGGATTTGGATTGATTATATAATTTTTATATGATCAGTTTATATGTATATGTAATGTCTGATTGTATATGATATGATAGGTAGTAGCAATAGTTTAATCGGAATTGTTCTGTGAAAGCTAGAAAAGAAACTGTAATAGAAAGTGTTTCTGGTGTCCGTTTTCGACCCATAATATGTTTTCAGAAACGGTTTTTGAATAGTTGAAATAATTTTCTTGGTCCATCGTCATTAGACCTTGCCGGAAGTTTTGTTTTCACATTCTGACCTTCAAAAATGCGATTTACTATTTTCCTGAAATTTTCTGATTTTTCTGATTTAGCCATATATGATGTTTGATGATTGGATCATGAGATATATGATGTGGAATACTCTTATATATGATTTTACATGTTCTTTAATGGTTAATTGAGCATGGTGCATGATTATGGCCTTCAGACCCTAGTTGTAATAATTTATTCTTTTGGTTTGTAATAAATATGACTTGCATGTCGTTTTCTATTTGTAATTGTTTATCTCGAATGTAACTCGAGTTCTTTTATAAGTTCATTAGTATAGTTATTAATGTAACATCCAAGAAGGACAAGGGGAACAAGGAGGCAATCCATGGAGACTAAGGAGTCAATGGAAGCAATAGAGAAGACATATGTAATAGTTACTTAGTTATTACCCCATAGATTGACCTTGATCTTTTCATTAGCTTGAAAAGATCACATAGGATTGGACCATAACCATTGCACGTTTACTTTCACGCTCTTTACATATGTTGTATGGAATGTATGTGTAGAGTAGTAGATGCATGCTTTAATTAGATTAATGATGTATGCATGTATTAGATACGTCACCCATGCCATGCTTGCCATGCTAAACAAGATAAAATCTGTAACGATTCAAGATTTTAAAATTAACAAACGATCATGAGATTCTTGTGTTTATGAAATATGGATTTTTAAACACGGAATTAAATATGGATTTTTTGATATCTATAACTGGGATTTTCTGACAAAAGCGGATATGCGTATTCGTAAGGTTGATGGGTATTAAGTGTGACCATTGGTATCCTCCATCTACCTGGGAAATGAACAATTTAAGATGTCAATTTGAAATATTTGGTTCAAGGAAAATTGAGGATCTTTTTACGATGTGATCATGATCGTTATAAATTTTCTAAACCCCTTAACAAAATATTAAGTTTTACTCGGATGCTTTCCAATGAATGAACACTTATCGAATCCTAGATCGATAAGGGGAATGACTGTCAGTGGCAGGGGACTCCTATCTATCGTGGTGAGATGCGACAAATATAAACGGTTATATTCGGTCGTTGTATCATTGGGTCTAACTTAACTGAGTCGTCATAATAAGGTGAAAATAAACGGTTATATTCAACTATTATGAACTTAGAAGCATAGAGTTTGGTTAAAAGTCTATTAGATAGATAAGACCAATCGTTGTTCACCAAACTATCCAAGAATTATATATGATATAAGTGACAACTGTTGTCTACCTAAATAATCATTTTTAAGGACTTCCAGTGGTTGACTTAGGACATGACGAAATATGGATCTTGGTTCACTAGAAAGAATTATGGGATATACTTTCCAAATTAATAGTAAGGGCTATTAATTTGATAAAAATAGTGGGAGATATATTATGAATATATCATAATCATTTGAACATAATAAATAACTCAGAAAATCTAATGTTTATTTTGTGTTGTTATCATTGTAGATACTAAGTAATGGCAAACAACACAAACACACTATCCGTACGATCAGTCCTTGAGAAGGATAAGCTGACATGAGGAAACAACTTCCTAGACTAGCAGAGGAATTTGAGGATTGTCCTCAGGAAGGAGCGCAAGCTTCATGTCATTGATATCCCTCCGGCAGGTCCCCTTCCCGAGGGCGCTACTGTTGAGGAACGAGCGGCCCACACAAAGGATGAGAATGATGCAAATGATGTTGCATGTCTTATGTTGGCAAGTATGAGTGTTGAGCTTCAAAGACAACATGTTCATATGGATGCATATACTATCAATGAGCACTTGCAAAGCATGTTTGCAAGCCAAACTCGTCAAGAAAGGTTCAACACGAGTAAGTCACTCTTTAATTGCAAACAAGGGGCAAGTGAACCAGTTGGCCCACATGTTCTGAAGATGATTGGTTATGTTGAGTACCTTGAAACTTTGGGTTTCCCGATTGGTCTGGAAACTGGTATTGACTTAATCATGAATTCTTTGAACAACAAATTCACTCAGTTTGTTATGAACTACAATATGAATGAATTTGACAAAACACCTACTGAATTGTTGGCTATGTTGAGGACATATGAGACCAACATGAAGACAGCTGAACCTGCTCCCATACTGATGGTGGGCAATAAAGGTAAGGCCAAGGGGAAAGGCAAGTGGAAGGGTAAGAAGAAGACTGGATCTGATTCTACACCCAAGACAAAGTCAGGTCCCAAACAGGCTTTAAAGCCTAAAGGTGGTGTTGTTAAGGGTAAATGTCACTACTGTAAGAAAACTGGTCACTGGAAGAGAAACTGTTCAGCTTACTTGGAGGATCTGAAGAAGAAGAGGGATGAGCAATCTTCTACTTTAGGTATATATGTTATAGAAGTCAATCTGTCTATTTCTACATCTTGGGTATTGGATACTGGATGTGCTTCTCACATTTGTATAAATGTGTAGGAAATACAGAGAAGTAGGACATTGGCTAAAGGAGAAGTGGACCTACGAGTTGGAAATGGAGCAAGAGTTGTTGCTTTAGCTGTAGGAACTTATTATTTATCTTTGCCCTCTGGGCTTGTTTTAGAACTGGAGAATTGTTTTTACGTGCCTGCGATTCGCAGAAACATTATTTATGTTTCTTGTTTGGACAATAAAGGTTTTTGTTTACAATAAAAACAACAGTTGCACTTTTTCTTTGAATGATTTAACCTATGGTGTTGCGTGTTTGTTTAATGGTTTATATGTTCTTGACTTAGATAATCCTGTCTATAGTATAGAAAACAAATGACTTAAAGTTAATGACTCAAATCAAACATACCTTTGGCATTGTCGTCTAGGCCATATAAATGAGAAATGCATATCCAAATTACATAAGGATGAATACTCGGATAAGTTTGATTTTGAATCATACCAAGGATGTGAATCTTGTTTGCTTGGTAAAATGACTAAAGCCCCTTTCACTGGTAAGGGTCAAAGGGCCACTGAACGTCTGGAGCTAATACATAGTGATGTATGTGTCCCAATGCGTGTGATGGCTAGATGAGGCTACAACTACTTCATAACATATACTGATGATTTCAGTAGATATGGATATGTATATCTTATGAAGAATAAATCCGATTCTTTTGAAAAGTTCAAAGAATACAAGGCTGAAGTAGAGAAACAAATTGGTGGAGGTGCAAGTATTAAGATCATATGATCTGATCGTGTGGGAGAATACTGGAGCACAAAATTTAAAGAGTATTTAAAGGAGTATGGTATTGTATCACAACCCACTCCGCCAGGTACACCTCAATGGAATGGAGTTTCAGAGAGGAGAAATCGCACCTTGTTGGATATGGTGTGATTGATGATAAGTCATGCAGATCTTCCAATTACTTTCTGGGGTTACGCTCTAGAAACAGCTGCTTTCACACTTAACTGTGTTCCTACTAAGAAGGTTCAAAAGACTCCATATGAGATATAGGAGGAGAAACGGTCAGGCATGAGCTTTATGAAAGTTTGGGGATGCAAGGCGTTTGTGAAACGTCAAGTATTTGACAAGCTTGGACCTAAACCTGAAGAGTGCAATTTTGTGAGATACCCTAATGAAACAAAGGCGTATTATTTTTATAGTCCTTCTGAGCAGAAAGTGTTTATTGCTCGAGATGCTGTCTTCATGGAAAGAGATTTTGTTTCCAAAAGAAACAGTGGGAGAACTATAAATCTCGATGAAGATCGAGAACCACAAAATAGCATTGAACCTGAAGTGGAACAAGAGCAGGATAATAATAATGCTCAACAAACACAGGTTGTTCGTAGAACTGGTAGAATTCGCCACGAGCCAAAGAGATATAGATTTCTCTTGACTCAATGTGGTGATTTGATGCTCATAGATGAAGATGAGCCTCTCACATACCAAGATGCTATGAACAGTCCAGACTCTAAGAGATGGCTAGAAGCCATGAAATCCGAGATGGATTCCATGTACGAAAACCAAGTATGGACTTTGGTTGATCCACCTGAAGGGGTAAAACCCATAGGGTGCAAATGGGTTTTCAAGAAGAAAACTGACATGGATGGAAATGTTAAGACCTATAAAGCAAGGCTGGTTGCAAAAGGTTTCAAACAAATTCATGGTATTGAATATGATGAAACTTTCTCACCAGTGGCTATGGTCAAGTCTATAAAGATTTTGATTACCATTACAGCATTCCATGATTATGAAATCTGGAAAATGGATGTCAAAACATCCTTCCTTAATGGAAGCCTTGGAGAGGATGTGTACATGACACAACCTGAAGGTTTTGTCGATCCAAGGAATGTTAGCAAGGTATGTAAATTACGTCGATCCATTTATGGATTGAAGCAATCCTCTAGGAGATGGAATATTCGTTTTGGTGAAATAGTCAAAGAGTTTGGCTTTGTTCAAAATGAAGATGCACCTTGTGTTTACAAGAAGGTTAGTGGGAGCCATGTGGCATTCATAGTACTATATGTTGATGACATACTACTAATGGGGAATGACATACCTTCTCTTAAGGCTGTTAAGACTTGGTTAGGGAGCAACTTCTCTATGAAAGACTTAGGAGATGCATCTTATATTCTAGGAATGAGGATCTATAGGGATAGATCTAGAAGGATGATCGGTCTATGTCAGAGTACATACATCGATAAGGTTTTGCATCGTTTTGGTATGCAAAATGCAAAAATGGGATATGTCCCCGTGTCTGAAGGGATAACGATCTCTAAAGATCAGTGTCCGAAATCATTGGATGAGAAGGACTGCATGAGTAAGTTTCCATATGCCTCAGCAATTGGATCTATCATGTATGCAATGGTAAGTACTCGCCCAGATGTTTCGTATGCTTTAAGCATGACGAGCAAATACCAATCTAATCCAGGTGAAGGTCACTGAACGACATTCAGGAATATTCTAAAGTACTTGAAAAGGACTAAAGATTCATTCTTGGTGTATGGAGGAGAGGAGAAACTGGTTGTAAAAAGTTACACCGATGCAAGTTTCCAAACAGACAGGGATGATACTGTATCACAGTCTGGTTTTGTGTTTTGTCTAAACGGAGGAGCTGTAAGTTGGAAGAGTTCAAAGCAAGAAACAATAGCTGATTCTACAATGGAGGCTGAGTACATTGCAGCACCCACTAACCAAAGGCTTGTCACAGAAGAAGCACGACGGTCACACTAGTTCCATGGGTATTAGATACATGGGTGATTGGCTATAGTGCAAGTGGGAGATTGTTGGTGTAGGTGCCCTATAGGCAATACATTATTTCTTTTAATAGACCTTAATGTCATTTAATTATTCAATAAACGTATCTATTATGAATTTAATTACTGCGATATATTTGTTAGCATAATAAATGTCCTTAGAATCATGATACACATTGTATAGTTTAAGTACATGACTTGAACTTAAGATTATATAATATATCATATTCTTAAAGGTCCCTAGTCGAGAATTATTATTATAGGACAATAATAATACATAAATAGACTAGTATGTTGTTTGACAGATAACCACATCTCATTGGTTATAAGTATGGGGATACTAAAGTCAATACATAGGTACATGTAGGAGTACATGGTACTGGACAGACCCACAGTGAGATTCTTCATGTTTAATAAAGTCATAAGAAAGACTCACAGTGATAATGGTGTAATGATCCTTTGACTTGAGATCATTATATTTCTATACGAGGATTAATATACTTTGACTACATTAAAAGTTACCTTTGACCGGGTGATGATAAAAGTGGACATCGGGTATATCATGAGTCGTATGAGAAATATGAATGATAGATAAAGGATTTAACCCTCCTATAATTAGGAGAGATATTATTGGCCTCTTGATTGAGTGAGACTATAAAATGCATGGTCGTGCTCAAATAATGATTTGTTTTTATAGTCTACTCATGGATCAAGTAAACCCGGATTAAATGTTGAAGATGATGACTAAATACATGCCTCGAGTTTAATTTATAATATATACGGTTAAAGTGGTTATATTACACGAAAATATTAATCACGAAAGGTTTTATCGAATCAGGATTTAATTATTGTTTAATTGGATAGCAATGATGTATTACTAGATACCGCTCATTGTTTATAATTTTATTGGAGAATAAAATTATTGTCAATTAAAATAATAACCTATAGGGTCACACGCATGGAACACTTAGAGGAATTATTAATTTAAATTATAGATTTCAATTAATTGATGATTAGTTGAATTTTATTATATTAATTAAGTTAGACATAATTAATTGATATAATATATAATTCAAATTAGAGGAGTATTTCTGCCCATAATAATTAAGTATGACTTAGCTATTAATTAAATAATAGAAATTCGTTTTATTATTTAATCATATCCCTACAAGGGTTAAGTTTTTCTGTTATGGGCCTATTAATCAGCCATTATAAATATATAATGAAGGGTTAAGAGACAATGACGTTTTTGAGGAAAAAAACCCTAGAGGGGACAAAAGCATAGGAGGCAGAAACAAACAACTCGAATTATCAAGAGGGAGGCTAGTACGTCCATTCCGCAGTCAAGATCGTTAGACGTTCTTGAAGGTGCTCGTGTGGATACCATAGAGGTGTTTTTCGAGAGGTAGACACAAGTTGTGAAAGCTAGGATCTCTGTTGAGTTCGTGAAAGTCAAGATCTTAATATGTATAATTCTGTTTCACCATAATCTGTCCAATCTTATACATGGATCCTGAGTTTGGGTTCTGAATTTTTTTTATTATATTTACATTTATCCGCTGCGTTTTATGCCTCGGAACCCAACACATACAACAATGGGGCAGTTATATATAACAGTTTAATAAGTACAGACAGATTAAACCAATTAACAAAACAAAGCACGAAGATAAAAATAAAATATATAAATTAGTAACTGTAAGGACAAGAGAAAAGATAGAATACTTAGCTCTAACAGAAGCTTTAAGCATACACTGATAGAACCAAAACAACTGCTGAGTCGCCAAGCCTTGCTAGAAGTCTTGACTGTTCTTGAAGAGATTATTGCCCCACTACGCTGTGTTGGGTTGCAGCAATATCACTTCCAGGATAAAATAGCACAGAGTACTTCGTCCACAGATATGTAGCACTCAACAGCGACCTGCACCCCAGTTTGCCCAGAAAATCTTATGCAAATCTGTATGAATATGGAAGACCTAGAGTATGGCTGCTACGGTTTTCTCAAAATTGTGTTAAGACTTTAGTCCACTCTATCTACAACGTTTTCATGTATTTATAATACAATAAAATGTAACAACATATAAAATATTAATTAAAATAATTATTCTGACTTAAAAAACATTTAATAGAATATTTATCAGAATCAGGAACAGTTACCAGAGTTTAGCTAAAGTCTGATTAGGCCCATCAGAGTTTATCTGCTAAACTCTGACCACCTTCATCAAAGTTTATTTGCTAAAATCTGACCAGCAGATGACTCTAAATGGGTTGTCAGCCCCATCCCCAACCTCGACTTAAGGACAACAGCATGCTCAAGTCCCTTAGTCAAAGGATCAGCCAGGTTGTCTTGAGTTCCAATAAACTCAATAGCAATGATCCTGTCAGACACCAAACCCCTTATAGACTTTCATCTAACTTGGACGTGTCTCTTTGTTTTCACATTATAGTTCTTACGGTTTATCTTATCGATAGTTGTACGACTATCACAATGAATAGCAAGAGCAGGAAACGGTTAGATTACTATAGGAATCACAGACATAATTCCATGCAAACATTCAACCTCTGTCCCCGTGGCATCTAATGCACACAACTCAGCCCCAAAAGTAGACCGAGTTATAATAGTCTATCTAACAGACTTCCAGGATATAGCTGCACCCGAAAGGGTAAACACGTATTCAGTCACTCCATTGGAACCAGATTTCTTAGCTATCCAACTTGCATCACTATATCCCTCTAGCACTCCAGGAAACCTCCTGTAGTGCAAACCAAGGTAGATGGTGCCTTTTAGATAACTAAGCACTCTATCAAGAGTATCACAATGAGTCTTGTTTGGACAGCTTGTATATCTAGCTAACTTAGACACATAATATGAAATATCTGGTCTAGTACCATTAGCAAGATATTGCAAACTCCCAATAATCTGAGAATATCTTAACTGAGACACAGGAACTCCTGACTTATTCTTGACAAGAGTAACTTTTGAATCATATGGCGTGCTTGCGATTCTATAATTTGAATAACCATACTCCTCAAGTATAGATTTCTCTATATAATGATATTGTGACAAGGTTATTCCATCAGCTGACTGAGTCAGGTTGATACCAAGAATCACATTAGCAGCACCCATATCTTTCATTTCAAAGTGCCTTTTCAAGAAACTTTTTGTCTCGTTAATAATCTCAATATTGGTTCCAAACAAAAATATGTCATCCACATACAGGCACAAAATCACTTTTTCCTTTCCTTTAACCTTATAGTAGACACACTTGTCACTTTCATTAACCAAAAATTCCGAAGTCAAAACAGTTTCATCAAACTTTTTGTGCCAATTTCTAGGAGCTTGTTTCAAGCCATAGATAGATTTGATTAACTTACAAACTTTCCTTTCGTTGCCAGAAGCAACAAATCCCTCATGCTGATCCATATAAAACTCTTCTTCAAGATCACCATGAAGAAAAGCTGTCTTTACATCTATTTGATGGATGATAAGACCATGTACGGAAGCCAATGCTATAAGCATTCAAATTGTTGTCATTCTTGCAACAGGAGAATATGTTTTAAAGTAGTCAATGCATTCCATTTGCTTAAAACACTTAGCTACCAGCCTAGCCTTACACTTATCTATTGAGCCATCTGGGGTCATCTTTCTTTTGAAAATCCATTTACATCCTATAGTAGTACACCCAGGAGGGAGATCAACCAACTCCCATGTTCTGTTAGAAACAATAGAGTCGATCTTACTCTTTACAACGCCTTTCCAGTGCCTTGACTTCACAGAATCCATGGCATGTCGAATAGTTAAAGGTTCGTCCTTGACATTGTAAGTGATAAAATCACTTCCAAAGTCCTTGACCACCTTTTCACGCTTACTCCTTCTAGGTTCCCCTACTTCGTTAGGAGTAGGCTACTAGCAGGATCCGCCCCCACATTTGTCATCCTTTCCACATGATCAGGAATGGAACTCGATGTGCGAGTGGGATCATCATCAGAAATACCCTGAGGTATACCAGTCTTCATAGGGAACACATTCTCAAAGAATGTTGCATTACAAAACTCAACTATAGTATTGGCCACTATCCCATCTATGTCAGATTTTAACACTAAAAATCTCATAGTGGTTGTGGTTTCAATATAGCCCAGAAAGATGCAATCAACAGTTTTTGACCCCAGTTTCTTTCTCTTATGTTCAGGGACAAGTACCTTTGCAAGGCAACCCCACACACGAAAATACTTTAAACTAGCCTTTCTGCCTTCCCTTAATTCATAAGGCGACTTGTCCATATGTTTTAGAGGGACTCTGTTCAGAATATGGCAAGCCGTATTCAGAGCCTCTCCCCACATGTACTTAGGCAACCCAAAATTAATTAGCATACTATTAATCATATCTTTAAATGTTCTATTCTTTCGTTCTGCCACCCCATTAGACTCAGGAGTGTATGGTTGAGTCACTTCATGAACTATACCATTGCTTCTACAAAATTCATTAAATGATGACCCGTATACTTTCCACCCTTATCCGACCTCAAACGTTTAAGTACTCTGCCAGTTTGTGTTTCAACTTCATTTTATACATAATGAATTTATCTAGTGCTTCATCTTTATGTTTAAGTAAATAAACATAACAGTATCTACTACAATCGTCTATAAAGGTAATGAAATATCTTTTATTATCTTTAGTCAAAACACCACTGAATTCACATATGTCTGTGTGTACTAATTCTAATACTTCTGAATCCCTAACAACTTATGAAAGAGTTTCCTAGTTAGTTTATAATCACACATACTTGACATTTAGATTTCTTTTCAATGGCATACTTTGGAATCAACTCTAAATTCATCATATTCTTTAGAGCATCAAAATTTAGATGACCAAGACGTGAGTGCCATAATTCAAATGATTCAACACAATTCACCTTCTTAGTGACAGACTTTCTTTTCTGTCCAACAGTCACTACATTCACCTTCGAACTCCCATGTTCAGCAGGCATCACATGTCCCTATTTGGACTTGTGTTGCTCCTGCACTGAGATGTCCAACATCAAGTTAGTCCACGTGATCTCTTCTTTCTGTCTTTTCAGGGAGAGAGACTCTTCCCAAGACTTTGGGAGCTTTTCAATCACCGACATAACTTGAAACTTCTCAGGAAGATCCATTCCAGACTCTTTCAAAGCATGTACCAACATCTCAAACTCATGCACTTACTCCGTCATGGATTTAGTATCCACCAGTTTAAAATCAAGGAACCAAGCCACACTATACTTTTCCAGACCCTGAGAGTCAGTATTGTGGGTTTGGTCCAACTTCTCCCATAAGAGCTTAGCAGTGAAGGCATCCGATGAATAAACATCGAACAGAGTGTTCGCTAAAGCTACCAAAATAGCAGCCCTTGCCACTCCATCCTTTTCATCCCATAAAGCATAGACCTTAACAGAGTCAACCTGCTCTTGATTCACAACAGGAGGATCATATTGCACCACCGGCCATAGACCCTTAACCGTTAACAACAACTTCATCTTTTTCTGCCAACGAGAAAAGCCAGCCCCACCGCTGAACTTATCAGGCATACCAGACAGATCAATAGGTTGTGGGAAACGGTACGTAGCCCAATCAATGGCAGTAGTAGTAACCCCAGACCCAGAACTAGTAGCACCAACAACAGGAGTTTCAGTTTCGTTAACCATCTTGTTAATTAACAATATATAACACAAATAATCTCTTTAAGATTGTTGGATCGTAATTAAAAACTACACACAACAATGAGGCAGTTATATATAACAATTTAACAAGAACAGGTAGATTAAACCAATTAACAAAATAAGGACAAGAGAAAAGATAGAATACTTAGCTCTAACAGAAGCTTTAAGCATACACTGATAGAACCAAAACAACTGTTGAGTCGCCAAGCCTTGCTAGAAGTCTTGACTATTCTTGAAGAGATTATTGCCCCACTACGCTGTGTTGGGTTGCGGCAATATCACTTCCAGGATAAAACAGCACAGAGTACTTCGTCTACAGATACATAGCACTCAACAGCGACCTGCACCTCAGTTCGCCCAGAAAACCTTATGCAAATCTGTATGAATATGGAAGACCCAGAGTATGGTTGCTAGGATTTTCTCAAAATTGTGTTAAGACTTTAGTCCACTCTATCTACAACGTTTTCATGTATTTATAATACAATAAAACGTAACAGCAGATAAAACATTAATTAAAATAATTATTCTGACTTAAAAAATATTTAATAGAATATTTATCAGAATCAGTAACAGTTACCAGAGTTTAGTTAAAGTCTGATTAGACCCATCAGAAAATATATATTCTCTGTGCATACTGACTCAATATTCATATTAAATTAATATTTAAAGTCATAATTAATTTAATTAGCAATGTAATAAAATTTCTCGCCCCTGACGCCGAGACATTTGCCCAAATCGCGACCTGTGGCGTGGCGGCGGGAGCATAGGCGGCCGCGCGTGTATGCGCGAGGGCACACTAGTACACCATGCACACTACATGCCTTAGTAGTTGACACTACTCTTGAACATCCATGCATATAAAACACTCACACCCATATTACATATTCTATGTGGGACAACACTATAAACTCATTTTCAACTATCAATTTCTACTCAATTTATTTATGGATTACACTAAGAAAATGTCTTAGATCCAAACATTAAAGTTTAAGTCCTCATAGCAAGGAACAACTTCCGATCGTTAGTTTCCGGAAATTATATCAAGAACATATATAAAATATGTCTCAAACTTTCCATTTTCTAACAATGTTAACATCTCAAAGAATTTGATCATCATGCTTAGAGTGAGGGAGAGTATCGTATTATAGTCTTTCTTTCAAGTTTCGAAAGAGTCTATTTAATGGTGACGCTGATTAGAAGGGGCTGTGAAGATTATACCAATCCATGCATAATACATGTTCTTTCACTAAGGAATGAATTTTGAATATGTTCAGTTGACACAAGTTCTAAGATTACAGATATGTTTATTATGAAGTTTTTAGATTAGTCTGCATATTGTATAATCTGTATGATTTGGATCAGGTCTGGTGTTTTTTTTAACAAGATTTAAAATGGAATCGGTTTCATACTGCCTAGGGTATGTATACAAAATTTTCATCTCCATTTTTTATACCTTCAGCTATATATTATTCGTCATTGCTGGTAACTGATATATATGTTAATTCTCTTTGAGATCAGTTTTGTTTTGTCTCTGCAAGAGCCCAATAAGTTCTATCTGTGGATTGAAAAGAAACAAAACGACTAATGGAGGAAGCAGTGCTAAACAACATGTAATCTCTAATCAAACTACTTCTTGACATTCAACTGGAACTATAAACAAATCTATTTATTTTTTGAAGTCAGCGAACGACCAGAGAAAGCAGTCTTAAAATTGTTCAAAAGTTCATAAAGAACTTCAATATAAATACTCATAATTATGTTGCTGCTAATATCAGTGGCTCCAACAAATTAATTTATTACCAAAGATTTGATTAGATTTATTTGTTATGTAAATATCTCTCAATATATTTAAATTTTTGTACATAATCTTTAACAAAAAAGAGCCAAGGTATTAGCAGATCAGTAGACTATAGAAAATCAGTCCCAGAGATATCTGTTTTTCAAACTATTTTTTTAATAACTTGGGCTAGAACCTAGAAGAAATTGGATACATTTAGTAGCTAGCCTAGTCAGATTTTCTCGTTTACAAATCAAATTTCTTTTGACTATAAATTTATTTATGCTTTTCAACTTATAATTTCATCCTGTTCTGTTTGGAATATTTGATGGGGTTCAAAAAGATATTTAGAACTGTTAGCTGCATGTTTTGATGCATAGTTAAGGTACACCTCATCCAACTCTAAAATTCAGAGATCTTTTACGTTTTGATTTAGCAGCTTGTGTTTGGATGTCGACTGGACGGACAAAAATGTTGTTCATAAGTATAATCGCATGGTTTATAAAAGCAAGATAGTGAACTTTAAAAGCATAGGTTAAACTCAACAAGAATAAGAAATAATTAAGTGATACATCCAACAGTTTGTGTAACTAGCAATCAAGAATGACAAAGATTTCCCATCTTTTATCACTTTCTTTGTTATGCCTTGTGGTTTCTGTACAATGATAAGGTGGGAATGGAAATAACCCTCTTAAAAAGCATATCAAGGCTCAGAAGTCAAAAAGGATATCTACTTCTGGTGAGGAGTTCTAAAAGTTAAGTATTCACCTGTGTATATTGGACCCGAAGATGGATTGATGGAGTAAATTTTGATCAATACTCGATCGGGCTATGTCACAGTTGATCCGGTTGCTGGAAGAGCACTTTTCTACTATTTTGCAGAGTCTGTAAATTCATCTAGCTAGCCTCTGATTCTATGGTTAAATGGAGGTAAATGTGGAATCCCATTGAACGTTACTTTCAAAATTTTAAAGGCATACTATACTGCCTAGTAGAAAATAAGAACTGAAAGATCTGTGGAAGAATAATGGCATATAAAGTTTGAACATGAAAGGTTCGCTATACTCTTCGATCTTACATGTAGTTGTAGTCAAAAATCCAAATTTACCAATTGACAATGAACCTCTTGAACTAATAATCAATTTGAATGACAGGGCCCGGTTGTTCTTCGTTTGGAAATGGAGCAATGATGGAATTTGGACCATTTAGACTTAACTGTGATGGCAAAATCTTATCCCAAAACAAGTTTGCTTGGAACAGTGGTAAATGCAATATTCTTTTTCCAATAAAATTGAAATTATCCATCCATCAATCTCTTCAGAAGATTACGATGTTAGGTTAATTACTAACAATAGTTGTGTTGACAATGCAGAGGCAAATATGTTATTCTTGGAATCCCCAGCTGGTGTTGGATTTTCATATTCTAACACAACATTAGATTATACAACTGGATATACAAAAACTGCAGCAGATGCTTATACATTTTTAATAAACTGGCTCGAAAGATTTCCTGAATACCAAACCCGAGATTTTTTCATTACTGGAGAGAGCTACGCAGGACACTATATTCCTCAACTAGCTCAACTAATTCTTCACAACAACAAAATCACTAACCAAAATGGCATTAACCTAAAAGGAATTGCTGCAAGTTTTTACTTGAAGCAATGAAACTATTACATGGGTACACATAAAACATGAATCAAGAAAACTGATACAGAGATTTTTTTTTTAGATTGGTAATGCATATATAGACGACGAAACACAATTTGCAGGAACAGTAGATTATTACTGGTCACATGCTCTACAACCTGATATTCAATTAAAATGTTATGATATAAATTTTCAACCGCCATTTATATCTGATTATTGGATATATCGAGAAGCTTTCTATAAGTTTATTCATTTTCGTTCAATATTTTGACCTTTTATCCATCATGATGTCACTTCACACTCGTAATTTTCTCCCTTTTTTAGACACTTTTTAATAAGATTTTTTCAGGAAAAGAAGAGGTCTTCACTGTCTGCCAATTACTTAGAATTGGGAGATGACATTCATACATTCCAAGATATAAAAAGGTTCTTCGGTGGTGACAAACACTGAAAGCATCAATAGCAGTACCATACTCACCAACCAGAGGTACCACTCAGACAGTAGGTTCGATATATGATGACATTGGTATAATGCAAACCGAAGAAATTCTTCTTATTGTTCTGGCAACAATTGTATAAAGCTACCATTTTCTGGGCAGCGGTTTTAGTTTTTATCCAATAACTCAAAAAATAAACTCAGTCATCGTTTTGAAGACGGTCACGCATGATCTTTCTTCTCTTATAACGGCAGAACCGCATGCCCTACTGGATGCACTCGTGGCTTTTTGTGGAGTACTGCTAATAGCAGGCCTCGAAGAGAAAAGTAGTGGCATCTCCTTCCCTATCTGATCAATATCCTCATAGTGACAAAACACCGTTAGGTTGATAAGGCTAAACTTAATATTTTGAAAAATCTCTATCATATTTCTCTTCGGTCCAAGAATCAGATACAATTTAGTTACGAGGCCCCAAGTAATTCCATCTTTTGTGCAACATGGAAAAGTTGCATTCTTAGAATTCACTAGATTGGATTTCATTTGGTGAGTATGGATGACTTTGAAAAGGTTTCAAATGTTGAATTGGAATTTAAGGATATAGTTAGAAGCAGGGATTAAAAAGGAGAACATAACAAACACATCTGAATCTTGGTAAAATGATTTGGTACAAACTAGTGAAATTCATATTGTATTTATACTAGTTGGTAAGCCAAGATTATTATAATTCAATTACAATATATTCAAATTTTATTGCAACATATAAAGACTGTTAATTTATTATTTTTTTGAAAGAAAAAAAGATTGTGACAGGCGTTGCACATAAAGAGTATGTGGTATGCATGGCAGTACCAAGCTTCGTTTTTTAGAAAAAAAAAGTTGAAATTATGCAGAATCAGGGTATTACAATTCTACAATAGTAGCATGTCTGGGCATAACCCGGGTATATTTTATTGCTTACACTCTTTGTTTCCTCTTTATTCCCGGATACTTTACTTGCACCTTTTATTTTATTATATTCCGGACCAGCAGCTGATACAAATATCCTCCCTGACTCTTTACTCAATGTTTATATTATCACTTCATCTCAACATTTCTTCCGCACTCATATTGATCTCCTTGTCAGGAAGTGATATTGCTGCAATCTAAAACAGCGTAGAGGGACAATAATCTCTTCAAGAACAGTTAAGACTTCTTATAAGATTTGACGACTCAGTAGTTGTTTTGGTTCTATCAGTGTATGCTTAAACCTTCTGTTAGAGCTAAATATTCTATCTTTTCTCTTGTCCTTACAGTTACTAATTCATATATCTTGTTTTTACCTCCGTGCTTTGTTTTGTTAATTGGTTTAATCTGCCTGTTCTTGTTAAACTGTTTATATAATTGCCCCATTGTTGTGTGTAGTTTTGAATTATTCCCAACAATCTTGAAGAGATTATGGTTATATATTGTTAATTAACAAGATAGTTAACGAAACAGAAACTCCTGTTGTTGATGCTACTGGTTTTGGGTCTGGAGTTACTGTATCCACCTTTGATTGGACCACGTACCGTTTCCCACAGTCCATTGATTTGTCGGGCATGCCTGATAAATTCGGTGGGGGTATTGGTTTTTCTCGTTGGCAGAAAAAGATGAAACTGTGGCTAACGGTAAATGGTCTATGGCCGGTGGTGCAGTATGCTTCACTAGTTGTTGATTAAGAGAAGGCTGACTCTGTTAAGGCCTATGCTATGTGGAAAGAAAAGGATGGGGTGGCTAGGGCTGCAATATTGGCAGTTTTAGCGAACACTCTGTTCGATGTTTATTCATCAGATTCTTACACTGCTAAGCTCTTATGGGAGAAGCTGGACTAGACACATAATACTGACTCACAAGGTCTAGAAAAGTATTCTGTGGCAAGGTTCCTTGATTTCAAGCTGGTGGATACAAAATCCATGACTGAGCAGGTGCACGAATATGAGATGTTGGTACATGCTTTGAAGGAGTCTGGAATGGACCTTCCTGAGAAGTTTCAGGTTATGTCGGTGAT
The DNA here is from genome assembly GCA_028671895.1 of Oenanthe sinensis. Taxonomy (NCBI): domain Eukaryota; kingdom Viridiplantae; phylum Streptophyta; class Magnoliopsida; order Apiales; family Apiaceae; genus Oenanthe; species Oenanthe sinensis. The sequence continues at coordinate 5,619,831 of JAPMAC010000212.1, forward strand.
TGAAAAGCTCCCGAAGTCTTGGGAAGAATTTGTTCTCTCCCTGAAAAGACAAAAAGGAGAGATCACCTGGACTAACTTGATATTGGACATCTCTGTGCAAGAACAACACAAGTCCAAACAGGGACATGTGATGCCTGCTGAACATGGGATTTCAAAGGTGAACGTAGTGACTGTAGGACAGAAAAGAAAGTCTGTCACTAAGAAGGAGAATAACAAGCCTAAAACTGACAAGAATAAGGCTAAGAAACCAAAGACAAACAAATCATGTTGGTCTTGTGGACATGTTTGTCACTGGAGCAAGGACTGTCCTGCTAAGAAAGCGAAGAAACCTAATGTGATAGCACAAACTAATACTGTGCTTGCAACCACTAGGGGGCATGTGGTTAACATGGTTGTTGGTGAGGCTATTGCTTCTGAAACCAATGACGGGTATGTCACGTACAACCCTACACTACTTTCCACTTATCTATCAAATGAATGGTTGATTGATACTGGAGCTAATGTACATATTTGTACAGATATTACTCTGTTTGTATCTTATCGACAGATTCAAAGAATGACAGTGACGATAGAGAATGCTAGTGCTACTCAAGTACTTGGAGTAAGAAACGTGAACCTGAAGTTTACTTCTGGGTGTGTTCTATCCCTTACTAGAGTGCATCATGTTCCTGACATTCATAAAAATATAATAAGTAGAAGCTGTTTAGTTAGAAATGGTTTCGAACTTTCTTTGAAGTATAATAAAGTAGTTATTACACGTACTGATGTATTTTTTGGCAAAGGTTACTTGTCTGATGGTTTATTTTTAATAAATGTGGAGCCTGATTTGGACAGTTTTATTAATGATAATGTTGTTCCTTTTGTTATTTATGTTGAATCATCTGAATTATGGCACTCACGTCTTGGTCATCTAAATTTTGGTGCTCTAAAGAATATGATGAATTTAGAGTTGATTCCAAAGTATGCCATTGAAAAGAAAACTAAATGTCAAGTATGTGTGACTCCTAAACTAACGAGGAAACCCTTTCATAATGTTTTTAGGGATTCAAAAGTTTTAGAATTAGTTCACACAGACATATGTGAATTCGGTGGTGTTTTGACTAGAGATAATAAAAGATATTTCATTACCTTTATAGACAATTGTAGTAGATATTGCCATGTTTATTTGATTTAACATAAAGATGAAGCACTTGATAAATTCATTATGTATAAAAATGAAGATGAAACACAAACTGGTAAAGTACTTAAACATTTGAGATCTGATAGAGGTGAAGAGTATACGGGTACGTCATTTAATGAATTTTGCAGAAGCAATGGCATAGTTCATGAGGTGACTCCACCATACACTCTTGAGTCTAATGGGGTGGCAGAACGAAAGAACAGAACTTTTAAAGATATGATTAACAGTATGCTTATTAATTATGGGTTGCCTAAGTACATGTGGGGAGAGGCTTTAAATACGGCTTGTCATATTCTGAATAGAGTCCCTCTGAAATATATGGACAAGACACCTTATGAATTATGGAAAGGCAGAAAGGCTAGTTTAAAGTATCTTCGTTTGTGGGGCTGCCTTGCAAATGTACTTGTCCCTGAACACAACAGAAATAAATTGGGCCCAAAAACTGTTGATTGCATATTTCTGGGCTATATTGAAACCACTACAGCTATGAGATTTTTAGTGTTAAAATCTAACATAGATGGGAAAGTGGAAAACACTATAGTTGAGTTTCGTGATGCAACATTCTTCAAGAATGTTTTCCCTATGAAGACTGGTATACCTCTGGGTATTTCTGATGATAATCCCACTTGCACATCGAGTTCCATTCCTGATCATGTAAAAAGGATAACAAATGTGGGGGTGAATCCTGCTAGTAGCTCTACTCCTAACGAAGTAGATGAACCTAGAAGGAGTAAGCGTGCAAAGGTGGTCAAGGACTTTGGAAGTGATTTTATCACTTACAATGTCGAGGACGAACCTTTAACTTTTCGATAGACCATGGATTCTGCGGAGTCAAGGCACTGGAAAGGTGCTATAAAGAGTGAGATCGACTCTATTGTTTCTAATGGAACATGGGAGTTGGTTGATCTTCCTCCTGGGTGTACTACAATAGGATGTAAGTGGATCTTCAAAAGAAAGATGAACCCGGATGGCTCAATAGATAAGTATAAGGATAGGCTGGTAGTTAAGGGTTTTAAGCAAATGAAAGATATTGACTATTTTGATACATACCCTCTTGTTGCAAGAATGACAACAATTCGAATGCTTATAGCATTTGCTTCCATATATGGTCTTATCATCCATCAAATGGATATAAAGACAGCTTTTGTTCATGGTGATCTTGAAGAAGAGATTTATATGGATCAGTCTGAGGGATTTGTTGCTTCTGGCAATGAAAGGAAAGTTTGTAAGTTAGTCAAGTCTATCTATGGCTTAAAACAAGCACCTAGAGACTGGCATAAAAATTTTGATGAATTTGTTTTGACTTCGAAATTTTTGGTTAACGAAAGTGACAAGTGTGTCTATTATAAGCTTAAAGAAAATGAAAAAGTGATTTTGTGCCTGTATGTGGATGACATACTGTTGTTTGGAACAAATATTGAGATTATTAATGAGACAAAAAGTTTCTTGAAAAGGCACTTTGAAATGAAGGATATGGGTGTTGCTAATGTGATTCTTGGAATCAAGCTGACTTAGTCAGCTGATGGAATAACCTTGTCACAATCTCGTTATATAGAGAAATCTATACTTGAGAAGTATGGTTATTCAAATTGTAGAATCGCAAGCATACCATATGATTCAAAAGTTGCTCTTGTCAAGAATAAGTCAGGAGTTCCTGTATCTCAGTTAAGATATTCTCATATTATTGGGAGTTTGCAATATCTTGCTAATGGTACTAGACCAGATATTTCATATTATGTGGCTAAGTTAGCTAGATATACAAGCTATCTAAATAATACTCATTGGGATGCTCTTGATAGAGTGCTTACATATCTAAAAGGCACCATCTACCTTGGTTTGCACTACAGGAGGTTTCCTGGAGTGCTAGAGGGATATAGTGATGCAAGTTGGATAGCTAAGAAATTTAATTCCAATAGAGTGACTGGATATGTGTTTACCCTTGGGGGTAGAGCTATATCCTGGAAGTCTGTTAGACAGACTATTGTAACTCGGTCTACCTTTGAGGTTGAGTTGTATGCATTAGATGCCACAGGGATGGAGGCTGAATGGTTGCATGGACTTATGTTTGTAATTCATGTAGTAAGCCAACCGCTTTCTGCTCTTGTTGTTCATTGTGATAGTCGTACAACTATCAATAAGATAAATAGTAAGAAGTATAATGTGAAAACAAAGAGACACGTCCAAGTTAGACTAAAGTCTATAAGGGGTTTGGTGTCTGACAGGATCATTGCTATTGAGTTTATTGGAACTCCAGACAACCTGGTTGATCCTTTGAATAAGGGACTTGAGCATGCTGTTATCCTTAAGTCGAGGTTGGGGATGAGACTGACAACCCATTTTGAGTCATCAACAGCGGGAACCCAATACATCTGAGAGGAGATCCCTAGAAGTGTATTCAATGTGGTAATAAAAAGTTGTGAGGGTGATTCGGTAGTACCTCTACTACAAATCTATAGATACTCACGTATCTGAGTCTTTCCCATGTAAACCTCAAGAGGTTCTGTAACTACTAGTTAGCAAGAGTTTTAAGAACTCTGAATGGGGTCAAGTCGTGAGATGAGATGTTGGCAGTACATCTTTGGAGATGCCCAGCTAAGCGAATGTTATTGTGTGGTCGTAATTAGAGGATAGGGTTATTCCTCGAAGTATTCGACGAACAGGATCGAGATATGACCATTAACGTCTTGAAGCCGTAGATCGGCACCATAGCCTATGACTTTTCGTCGTCTTTGGAGTGTGGTTACATACAAACGGATAAAGATTCAAGGTGAAACATTCCATCTATATCCGGTAGCCATCGAAGTAGAGGACTTAGGAGGGTTCAAACCTTGACCGGTACAAACTCTGAAAAGCAAGTCATGAGTAGAACCTGATATGCATTTCTGTATGGATTTATGGGGGATTGTTAGAAAATGGAAAGTTTAAGACATATTTTATATATTTTCTTGATGTAATTTCTGGAAACTATATTGGAAGTTGTTCCTTGCTATGAGGACTTAAACTTTCAAGTTTAGATCTAAGACATTTTCTTAGTGTAATCCATAAATAAATTGAGTAGAAGTTGCTAGTTTGAAATGGGTTAAAAGTGTTGTCCCACATAGAGAATGTAATATGAGTGTGGGTGCTTTATATGCATATATGTGCAAGAGTAGTGTCAACAATTAAGGCATGTGAGTGTGCATAGTGTACTAGTGTCCCCTCGCGCGCGCGCACTCACGCGCGCCGCCGCCACCGCCTCGCCTCGCCATGCCACGCCTCGCCTTAGGTTGGGTCGGGCCGAAAGGCGATTTGGGCGAATGTCTCGGTGTCTCGCGTACACGAGGTGACCTGAGCGAGGAGTTTTATTACATGATTAATTAATTTAATTATGACTTTAAATGTTATTTTAATATGAATATTGAATCAAAGTTACTATCAAAGAATACTTACTATCAGCATAAATGTGTACAAAGTTACTGTCAGGATATGTGTGTACAAAGTTACTGTCAGCATAAAAGTTGCTGTCAGGATAATTGTATACAAAGTTGCTGTCAGGATAATGTTATACAAAGTTGCTGTCAAGAACTATGCAAAGTTACTGTCATGAGCTGGGTTAGAGTTTATCAGTAAACTCTGGTAACTGTTACTGATTCTGATAAATATTCTATTAAATGCTTTTTAAGTCAGAATAATTATTTTAATTAATGTTTTATCTGCTACTACATTTTATTGTAAAAACATTGGAGATAAAGGAGACAGAGATTTTGACACAAGTTTGAGAAAACCCTAGAAGCCATACTCTGTGTCTTCCACATTCATATTATACAGAATTTTGCATAAGGTTTTCTGGGCGAATTGAGGTGCAGGTCATTGTTCTATGCTACGTATCTGTGAACGAAGTACTCTGTGATGTTTTATCCTGGAAGTGATATTGCTGCAACCCAACATAGCGTAGTGGGGCAATAATCTCTTCAAGAACAGTCAAGACTTCTTGCAAGACTTGACGACTCAACAGTTGTTTTGGTTCTATCAGTGTATGCTTAAACTTCTGTTAGAATTAAGTATTCTATCTTTTCTCTTGTCCTTACAGTTACTAATTCATATATCTTGTTTTTACATTCGTGCTTTGTTTTGTTAATTAGTTTAATCTGCATGTTCTTGTTAAACTGTTTATATAACTGCCCCATTGTTGTGTGTAGTTTTGAATTATTCCCAACATAAATGGTGTAGAGAACAAACTTATAAAGTTATAATGGAAAAAAGAAAGGCAATTCCCATGGCTGAACCTAAGTAGATCTTGCATGGGGTGGGCTATCAAGTAATTTATGGTAGAACCTCGATAAATAAATATTTGATAAACAAATAACATTGTTAAATGAATATTTTTTCGGTCCCAACATAATAGAGATAATGTATTTTTAACATCGATAAATGAATAATTTCTATTAATAAATATAATTTTCCGGTCCCGAGCGTATTCATTTATCGAGGTTTAACTGCCCTTATTTACATTTTTTACTATAAACACCTGCAAATTTTTCAAAACATTAAAATTATTCAAAGTTTTACAGATAAATTAATATTTAAATATACATTTTATTATAATTCTACAAATTTTAATAAATCATTATTTTAACCCATTTATTTTTATTTCTTTATTACAATTCTACACAATTTAATAAAAATTTCCATTATTAAACAATTTTCATTTGAACTTATTATTTGTGAAGAAGATCATGGAAATATGTACAAAATTATATTGAGTATTGTGTTGAGTTTCTAATATATACAAAGTACTAACTAACTTTTGGTGGGAGAATCTAACTAACTATCCACTATCTAACAAGCTATTAACTATTTGTACAAAAGATGTTGTTGGGCTACTTAATTGTTGTGTTGCTTATGGGATGAGCCCACTATCTTATTACTGGACTCTTTTGTATCTGCAATAGCCCCCCTCAAGTTGGGTGTTGGATGATGTGAAAGATCATATAGACCTAACTTGAAAGTGAGTACATTGAGCTGAGGAGAGGGAAGAGTCTTAGTAAAAACTTGTGCAAGTTAATTAACGGTGGGTAAGAAAAAAAGCTAAACCAAGCCTTGAAGTACTTTGTCTCAAGTGAAATGATAATTCACTTCAATGTGTTTTGTCCTTTCATGGAAGATAAGATTTTTAGCTATGTGTATAGCTGATTGATTGTCACAATGTAAAGTGACCAGGGCCATATTTAAAGCTCCCAATTCTTTTAATAACCAGACTATCCAGGTGACCTCCGAAGCTGTAGAAGTCATTGCTCTGTATTCTGATTCTGAACTTGATTTAGAAACTGTAGGCTGCTTCTTTGACTTCCAGGTAACAGAAGAATTACCAAGTAAAAGAACATAACCTCTTACAGATATACGAGAATCAGGGCAAACAACCCAATTTGAGTCAGAGAAAGCCTGTAGTGTCAATTTTTCAGAAGCTTTCAATAGGATTCCCTGGTATGGGTAAGATAGTTCAACTTGCCTATAAAACATCTATACAACTCAGGGTCTAAAAATAAATGACCTTTTATCAGCATGTAGTTTTAGGTGAATAGGAAGAGGTGTGACTGATTTCTTGGATAAATCCAAGTCAATGAGGTTTAACAATTCATTTGTGAATTTCTTTTGACTAAGGACAATACCTTCAGGCAAATAAATAACTTCAATGCCTAAGAAGTAATATAGGAGGTCAAGATATTTAGTAGTGAAAGTAGTGTGAAAGTAATCTTTAATGAAAGAAATATAGGTTTCCTTATTCACGGTCAGAATAATGGCATCCATATAGACAATTATTTTTAGACTAAGTGAATAAAGAGGCTATATCATTTTTAGACTAAGTGAATCCCTGAGAACTTAAAGCAGCAACTAAATTTCAAAACCACATCTTATAGGATTGCCTTAAACCATAAACTGATTTCATCAATCTGCATACCTTATGTCTAGGATTATCATAACCTTTAGGAACTTTCATATAAACCTCCTCATTCAAGTCACCATGTAAAAACATTGTTCACATCTAATTGGAATAATTTCCACTTCTCGTTGGCTGCTAAGGCAATAAGACACCGAATTATAACCATTTTTATAATCAGGGAGAAGGTTTTCTCAAAATCTATACCATATTTCTGATTAGATCCCTTGGCTATCAACCTAGCCTTACATCTTTCCAATATGCATCAATATTTAATTTGACTTTGTAGACCCATTTACTCCATATAGCCTTCTCATTAGGGGTAAATCACCAAGATCCTAAGTTCTATAGAGTTCAAGACCCTGAATTTTGTTTTCCATAGCAATAATCCAAAGTGGATTTTAACAAGCATCTTTATCACTAAATGTTTTAGATATGACACTTTCATTGACCAGTAATGCATGATGGGAAGAAGGTAAGGCAGAACTGGATATCATATTATACCAATGAAAAGCAGTGCAAACATAATCCCAGAGATAAGTACGTGATTGTCTACTTCTATGGGATTGCCTAGCTGGTGTATGATTAGATGAACTATCTGATGAACTGTTTGATGAATGAAGATCATGCTCATGAAAAGAACCAGTAACAGTAGTATGATCATTATCGGTGGTATGAGCATTATCAGTGTTGCATGAAACATGTATGTGATCAGTAGGTGTGGGTGATGTGCTGACACAAGGATACAAACTTGATTTATGAACTCTGTTTGAGTTTGTTTGGTATTGACAATGATTTGAAATAGAAAAGTGAATTCATGGAAGACTACATCCCTGGACAATAATACCTAATTATGTTTAGTATCATACACCTTATAACCCTTAGTAATGTTAGAATAGCCCAAGAAACACCAGCTAAAGCTTTAGGATCTAGTTTGGTCCTGTTGACTTTATGAGTAGAAACAAAACACAAACATTCATAAGATCTAATATGATCAACAGAAGGAACAAAGTCATATAATTTAAAATAAGGAGTTTGATGATTCAAAAAAGAAAGAGGCATTCTCCCCAGAATTTAGAAGATATAGTATCCTGCAATTAAAGAGCCCTGGCTATTTTTAAAAGGTATTTGTACTTTCTCTCCACAACCCTAGTTTATTGTGGAGTGTAAGCACAAGTGGTTTGGTGGATAATCCCATACTTGGCATACAATCTCCACTCAATTCAAGTGCATTGTCAGATCTAATACATTGCACTGAAGTATGAAATTGAATTTTGACATAAATTAGAAAATTTCTAGAATAGAATAAACTTCAGATTTAAATTTTAACAGATGAATCTATGCGAATCTTGAAAAATCGTCAACAATTATTAAGAACAGTGTAACACTAGAAGAATAGTTTGTCTTATAAGGACCTAAATGTCAATATGTAATAGTTGGAAAGCACAAATAGTTTTGATAGTACTTACAAGAAAAGATTTTCTAGTTTATGTAGCAGCAGGACAAACTTGACAAATGGTAGTATTCACACAATCTTTCACAGAAGAGATATGTGCAATGAGAGAAATTTGATTAAAAGGAAGATGGTCAAGCCTGAGATGCCACACCTTAGCTGCATCTATACTTGATTTAACAGATTGGGAAGTGAACTGGGAGGTAGTAGAATCCTTACTTGAGTGAAGGGAAGCACTCTTTTTATTGTAAAGACAATTAATGACACTACAAAGAAGAAACTGAGACATGTTCTGAGAAAGGCCCTAGATAAAGCATCCTGAATTATTAAACATAATCTGACTATTCATCTCAACACATAATTGTTTCACTAAAATTAGGCAAAAATGAAAGTATGGTACATGAATGACTCTTTTAAAAATGATATCATCATTTAGTTTAATATTCCCAGTAGGAAGAATCTATATTTGTCTTCCATCGGGAATAGTAATAAAACTGTCTTTTAATGTTACATGTTCAAAAAGTTGAAATTTGTCAAGGTGAGGACAAATATGATCAGTGGCTCCACTATCTATTAACCAATCATGGTTAGATGTGAAAAGAAGACAAATAGTACCTGCAACCAAGGCATGTTTGGAAGCATTATGTAACATCCCATATTGTTTATAATATATTTAAATATTTTATGTATTATTAATAATAATATTAGTGATTTATTACTAATATTATTATTTGAATATGAATATAGATATTTTATAATTATGATATTATTTTAGAGATTATTGGTTCAGAGAAGAAAAAAGAAAAAAAGAAATAGATTAGAAAGAAAAGGGGGAAAAGAGTTAGGGTTAGAAAAAAAAGAGGTAGATAAGTTTTCTTGGAGCAACCATAGAGAATACAGAGAGAGAGAAGGAGAAAGAGAGGAAGATGGATGAGGAGAAGAAATAGAAAGAAGATATGAGGAAAGGACTCAAGAGGGTAGTTTATGATTTGAATTAGGGTTCATATGATGAGTACATCTGAATTTTTGAGGATCTTTGATATTTAAGGTACAAATATCTTTTCTTTGTCTTTGTATTCATATCATTACTTAAATTTGTATTGTTGCTTCAAATCGTGTGTATATTGTGTAGCAATTGTATCCATTCTGAATTATTATAAAATTTGTATCTCATTCATTCTTTATCTGATTGTTGTGATTTTATACTTCCTGGAAATTATTTCAATTATCTACAACATTCGTTCTTTATGTTTTCTGAAATTCGGTCTATAAGTATATTAAAATCTTTCATTTGTATAATCTGGTTGATTATTAGAATTTTTTTGCTATAACTTCAGAAATTCATAGTAAATTTATTATTTATTCAATATTAATGTGTAATATCATTCTGAAAAGATCTTTCCAAACTCTTCATTCTTTGTTTACATTCCGTTGTCATATTATGTGATATTGATGTCGTAAATATCGAAATACTATTGTAATTAGGTACTGATTCTGTTCTAAAAGCTCATATTTGTTTATTTTCTGCATTCGTTATTTCTCCATTTTTGACGAGTCTTACCATCCTGGAAAGGTCTCGGAATTGTCTAAAAGTTTCGTGTTTTATGATTTATCATTCAAGTTCATCTTTATAGAGTTAATTGGCTTTCTTTGGAACTTGTCTGGTCTGATTTCGTTTTTATAGTCTAATCTATATGATATTTGGGTTGGTAATATTGGAGTAAGCTATTTTTGATTGATTTGTAATATATGTATTATTATTATACTTCTTTTCGAGTAAGATATATATAATTTATTTATGATATTATTTTGATTTGAGAGATATTGTAAGAATCTGTCATGAGTGGATTAATCTCATGCTTTGGCACCTCCTATGCAGTGTATTTAAATAGTATGGGTGTGTCGCCGGAGTTAAATGACACATATAGTCATGACTACTTTGTATGTGTGTTTTGGCCATTTGGATAGTATTGTGCTTAGTGCTTTGCAAGCTCCTGTAAGATTTTGGATATCATTTGATTTGTTCTATGCAATCTCTTGTAAGTTTTGATGACTACATATTCTAGAGAACCGGAATGTAGGACATCCTGTAAGTGTAAGATTACCTCCCATATCCGTAAGTAAGTTCACTTTTGATCTATTTGATATTATTATCAGTAAGTGGTAAGAGTATGTGTGAGTAAGTTTTCTTTGATTTTAAGTATGTACGTTTGTATTTTAAGTTAAGTATTTATAGTATTCTGTCTCGTTCAATTTTCTTTATCATCACTCATCATTTTGATATTCAGTTTGAATTATATATTGTCATCATCTAATCTTTGTTCACCTTGTGTATTGTTTTATATATCTGTATACGAGCCTTTCGCTCACTGCCGGTCTATGTTTCTTGATTTTCTCCGACAGGTATTCATTATTAGATGGGATACCTTTTAGGAAGAGTGCTAGTTGCTGACTTTGAGAAGTTATAACGTTTATATTTAGATTTAAATTTGTATAGTTGAATTGTACCTTTTAAATTTTGGATTGTAAGATGTTAGATATTGAGCAGTTGTACGATTCATTGGATTTTTGGAGAATTTTATTTAAGTGAACAATTTTGATATTTTAAATATTATCAGAAGTATCATTGGAGCCAGCGAAGATTGGTGACCAAGAAGATTCAAGAACTGATCATATTGCTCATTTGTAAGAGTATGACTCGTAGTGTCTGTTGCCCAGATAATAAACTATTATAGAAGGGGGGTTGGATATAATAGTTTCAGATCAATCGACTAAGAACACAAGTATGTAAATGATGAACTGTTTTTTATTAACTTTATTTGAATGAATACAAAACTCTCTCAAGAAAATTAATGTTCTTAAGAGCTGCTAGGTTATGAGAATGATATATCTTGAACTTTTTCAATGTTAACCTAATTATGTGTTTATATAGTACACAGTTATAAAATCAAATATATAACAAGGATATTGATTAATGATAGATTTCAGAAATGTAATTGGATTACAAAAAGACACTTCCATCTTTATCCTAATCAATCTCTGATTTATCTGTTTCCTTATTTGACAAACTCTGATCTTCATAATCTTTGTCGGTTTATAATCTCTGATTGACTTATACTCTGATTTGCTTAAACTCTGTCTGAGTAAACCCTGTTTGACAGCTTCTAAACTCTAATGACGTCATCATAAACTCTGTTCTTCAATAAATTCTGTTTGTGATATTCTCTGACAACATCAGTGTTTGCATTTCTAACAATCTCTCCCAATTTATGCTTTATTCAGTAAAACATAAATTTAACTTGTGATGTCAGAAACCATAGAGACAAATGTACCAGAGTTTGAGTTTTCCCTCTTGACTTATATTCTTCTATAGGAAAAATCTTCAGATAGAAATTTATCCAGCAACTTCTTTACAGCCATTTTTAATAATTCCACCAGTTTCTCTTTTAATTCTTTCATCTGGTCACTGGAGTCATCAATCTGGAATATTGCAGCTCTCAAGTTGTAAACTGAATTTCTTTCCATTCTGTCATCCAGAAGAATGCAACATGCTTTCTTTCCATCAGGGTTTAGTATAAGTGTAAGAATTTCTAACACCATTTTAACCTTAGCATCCCCTTTAGCCATTTCTTTCTCAGTACCATCTTCAAGAATATAACCTGGTATATACTCCTCAGAGTTTACCATTAATAGCCTTTCATTCTTCTTCTTCTCCTCAATAACTCCCTCCAAAATCTTCACCCACTTAGCAGTAACTACATTATCATCATTCAACAAGTAGAGAACATATTCAAGTTTCTTAGATGACTTATGGATTAGATCTTCTTCAGTATCTTCATTGTTCTTCCATCTTCAAGAAAATACAACAACTTCTCTTTTAGAACAACACCATCAAAGATATCATTTACAATTTGAACAACAATAAGCTTGTCCAAATGATCTTGTGATAATTCTTCCTCAGGCTTGTTCTTCAAAGAAAAAGGATCTCTAAAAGTGTTTGCTTCACCTCTGTAGACCTTAGCTTGAGAATCACCAATACCACCCTTGTTTTTACCAAGTCTGGCATTGAGAGTCAGAGTTTCAGTTTTAGTCCACAAAAGATCAGGATTCTTCTTTCTGCATAGAGACTGATGTTCTTCTTCTTCATCTTCAAAACTTGTTCCTCATGGTAGAAAAGTAGTACCAAGCATTGTAAGAGGAGTTTTGGGTTTTGTTGGAGCTTTCTTTGAAATTATAGGAGTTGGCTTTGTTGAAACTTGTTTGGCTACAGTTGGCTTTTGCACTTCAACAGCCTTGGATACATTCTTCTTTGCTTGAACAAGTTCTTTCTTTTGTACTGGGATCCTTTTTGTTCTTACACTTCTTTTCTTCTGGACTTGAGCATTGCCAGTACCAATTTTCTTGACTTCTTCTACATCAACTGGATCCATTCCTGGATTTTCCTCTTCTAACAATTTCATTGCCAATTCTGCATCCTTCTTATTTTGTTCTTTAATGATCTAATGTTAGAAAAGAAAACACTGATGTTGTTAGAGAATAATCAAGAACGGAGTTTATGTTGCTGACATCATCAGAGTTTAAGAAACTGTTGTTAGGTCCCGTAGTATCGTAGAAGGGGGTTGAATACGATACTCACAATAATTTAATTTTTTTTCCGAATTTGCGGATAAATAAATTATTACTTCAGAGTGGGTTTGGCCATTTGTAGTGTTTAGGTGAGCTGCCTACTAATTTTCTGTGTATCCGGATAAATCAATTAGGTTCAAGAAAATCAGCAAGTAAAATAAACGGGACAAGATTCGGGGAATATATCTTTTATATATATACCCGGAGGTTGCTACACCCAGTTAAAATTATAACTGGTTTCCAAAGAACAAATTAGTTCTTTGCTACCAACACAAAAATATAAGGCTCAGTTCCTATACAAATAAATCTAAATTAGTACAAGGAAAAACTAAGTCCGTATGGAGTGATATCTAGGAGCCCTGAGTATTTTTCATTAAAGAACCGGGTCCTAATATCTGACCGGGAGCAAGATATGGGTGTGTATAAATTATTTCTTCTTGCTCCAACCATGACAGATGCACTCTACATTTTTGTGTTGAAGAACCGTGTTGTATTCCAGTATATTTCCATTCAAACTCTGCTTACACACAATATATTTGGCATTTACCAAAAAAATAACACAAAATATTCGGTGCTTATTCCTGAGGAGACCTTGCATGATAAAAATGTGAAAATTGAGGAGATACTTAAGGAGATTCCAGAAGATGAAGTGGAATCAATGAGAAAAGAGGTGGTAAGGTTAATTCCAAAGATAATATATGCTGATCCAAGGTCGAGTTTGGAGACATTGGAAGATGCATTTGATATAGCGGTACAAAAAGTTCTTCAGAGAATAAATAGTTTAACCAAGAACGAGAAACCTGGGCATTGATTATGTTATTATTAACTTGGCTACGGTATAAAAAGTAAGGTAGTTTTAGACACTACAAGATGTAATTAAATTGTATTTGGATACATTTCCCCTTATGCTAATTCCATTATTATATATTGGTTTTAATGTTAATTCAAATTTTTTACACGCATATTGCAACATTGTCAAGTTTAAAATTTTATATTGAACTTGTTAATATTACAAATCTTACATATATTAATTAGTATTTATATAATACAAAATAATATTATTAGAAAAAATAATAAATTGAATTTATTAACTATAACTACAAATTTGTAACTCGTGCGTTACATGAGCTTTTTTTATATATTTCTGGACATTACTTTATTATAATTTTATATTGAAAAAAATGTATCATAATTTGTATATTGCATGCATCAATATTTAAATTATTTTTCCAAGTATATGTACTTTTAAAGTAATAGATCTAATTTTTTTAAAAATTAGACCAATTGCAACATATATATTTGTGAAACATATGATTTTGTGAGATACATACTTTTTATTTGCTTATGATCATATTGTCTAAATAATAAGTATAAGTTAGATTAGAATTTGGAAGTTTAGTAAGTCATATAGTAAATCTTCCCAAAGTCCTATTAGAAATATCGGTCAAAAAGTCAAAAATCAAACCCGCTAAACTAATTTTTATAAATAAACCACGGTGATTATATCTCAATATATACTTGGATGAGATATATCAAATTAATGATGAAATTAAATTTAAGTTACAAATGTCCCTTTTATAAGAAAAGACTAAACATAAAAAAATACAATATATATAAAACCTAGTTTTACAAGATGAAAATTATCAAATTATATAAAATAGTGTTTGTATTAAATATTTTTGAAGAAATATATTTGTTTTAATATATATTTGATATAGTCTTACTAACATGTAAAACATAGATTTTATCATGTTGGGTGGTGTCAACTCAAGTACCACATCGAGGAGATAGTTAACTCCATTAGTATGAGGCATTCTGGGGTGTATCCAAATACAAATTTGTGCGGGTTCAGCCCAAAACGGACAATATCATACTATTGCGGAGGTAAGGCTTGCTTGCATCCCAGCAAGTGGTATCAGGGCCTAAGGTTCGGAGATGGATCTTGGGGGTTATGGGTTGCGGTTATTCAATGTCGGCGTCCGTCGGTAAACACACGGAAAAAATCTGTGGAGCCTCATGTCGAAATTCTTCCTAATACGATGACTGTGGTCAGGCGGCGTGTCTCGCGGGTGACGGCAACAGTACAGTGGTCATGAGATTTGTGGTTCTTGGTTTGAGGGGAGAATTATTGGGTGGTGTCAACCCAAGTACCACATCGAGGAGGCAAGAGAAAATACTCATGTATATAAGCAGCCAATTAACTCCATTAGTGTGAGGCCTTTTTGGTACGCCCAAATATAAATATGTGTGGGTTTGGCCCAAAACGGACAATATCATACTATTGTGGAGTTAAGGCTTGCTTGCGGCCTAACAAGTGGTATCCGACTAGAATTCAGATTTGGGTGGTAAAGCCCCATTTGAGGTGATTCTGGGTTTTGTCTTGTGTAGTGCACACAAGGTGTTCGCTAAAATTTCTGAGAAGGACTGGGTGTGAAACAAGTTAGGGATGACTTTTATAAACAGTATGGTTAAAGTTGGAAAGTACGAGATTGAGAAATTCAATGGGAAGAATGAATTTTCCAACTGGAGGATGCAAATTAAAAATTTGTTAATATCTCAGAAATTACACAAAGCTTTGTCGGGTAAGGTAAAGAAGAGCAAGGATATGTCGGATGAAGACTCGGAAGAATTAGAAGGGTAAGGTAAAGAAGAGCAAGGATATGTCAGATGAAGACTCGGAAGAATTAGATCTCGAAGCACGGGCTTCAATCATGTTTTGCCTTGAGAGAGATGTTGCATTCTTGGTTGATGGCGAGAAGATGGTTGCTGCTGTTTGGACAAAGTTGGAGTTTAATTTCATGATGAAGACTCTAACAAATTGGATCTATTAGAAGTCGAAACTATATACTTCCGAGAGAGAGGAAGGTTCATCTATTCGGCAGTACATCAACAAGTTTGATAGGTGCATATCAAATTTGAAGGATATTGATGTGGAGGTAGGTGACAAAGATCAAGCACTTCTATTACTTCTTTCAATGCTGAAGTCATATGAAAATCTTGTACAAATATTGATTCTTATGGGTGACACTCTTACGATGGATGAGACTAGAACTTCACTTCTAGGTGATGATCTGCGGAAGATTGCAATGGTATATGGCTACTAGCGGTGACAAAGAGCAGGCACAAGGGTTGTTTGTAAGAGGCAGAAGAAATGAATGAGGAAAAGACAAGGGAGGAAAGTCTAGGACAAATTCTAGACTTCTTGCAGAGATAAAGTGTTTCAAATATGGTGAGCTTGGGCATTTTAGAGGAAATTGTCCTAACAAAAAGGTAGCTTGGAAGAACAACAACAAAAATACTAGAAAAGTACAAGAGAAACAAGAGGCTGGTTATGATTTAGAGGAAGGGGCATTGATGATTGTTATTCTGTCACTTGTGAACATGAAATTACTAATAGGTGGATTCTTGATTCTGGTTGCTCTTATCATATGTGTCTGATGGTTTGTTACTTATATAAGCACTGAAGGTGGAACTGTATTGATGGGGGATAGTCATTCTTATAAAATGGTGTGACTTAGTTCTATAAGGATTAAGATGCATGATAGAGTGGTAAGAATATTGACAGATGTGAGGCATGTCCATTAATTAAAGAAGAATCTAATTTCTGTTGGTGATTTAGATTCCGGTAGATGTAAAATTAATACATGGAATGGTGAAATGAAGGTTATTTCTGGTTCCTTGGTAGTGATGAAAGGTATTTGTCATGGAAATCTCTATGCACTTTTGGGTACCACGGTGACTGAAAGTGCAGCTGTTGCAGTAACTGATAGCGGGGGAGACCCATATGAAGGTACTCGATTATGGCATAGACGACTTGGGTATATGTCTGAGAAATGTCTAAATTATCTTGGTAATGAGGGCTTGTTGAAGAACTTGAAAAAGGCTTGCATGGACTTTTACAAGCATTGCGTGTACGGTAAAGCACACCGGGTTCAGTTTAAGTCAAGCAAACATAGAAGTAAAGGTATACTGAAATATGTGCATACAGATGATTGAGGTCCAGTTACAGTCACTTCTAATGGAGGTTCAAGGTTTTTGTTACCTTTATTGATGATTATTCTAGGTATGTTAGGGTTTACTTTATGAAACATAAAAATGAGGTATTCAACACATTCAAGAAGTAGAAGAAAATGCTTGAGAAATGAATTGGCAAGAAATTGAAAACACTACAATCAGATAATGGTACAGAGTATACAGATGGTGGAGTATTGTGACCAGGAAGGCATTATTAGACACTGGACAATCAGAAAAACACCACAGCAGAATGGGGTTGTGGAAAGGCTGAATCGCACATTGAGAGAAAAATTAATGTGTATGAGATCTTATGCTAGTTTAGGGAGAAAATGGTGGGCAGAGTCAATTTTTACAGCTCACTATATTGTCAATCGATCACCTCATGCATCTCTAGATGGAGAAGTACCTTATAAGGTATGGTCAGGAAAATATGTAGATTATGAAAGGCTTAGAATTTTTGGGTGCACAGCCTACTATTATGTTGACGAAGAAAAGTTTGATGTGAATGACAAGAAAGCTATATTCTTGGGGTATGCAACAAGTGTGAAATATTATTGTCTTTGGTGTGTTGATGATTCTGAGTTCATAATTAGTAGAGATGTAACATTTGATGAGGACTTTATAATAGTATCGCCAAAATCTAAGGTGGCTGTTGGTAATAATATTGAGGCATCTAAGTCTTAGATGGTTGAGATAGAATCTAGTCGTGTTCAATAGGATGATCATGGAGACACTCATGATGATGAAGGTGATGAGTTTGATCATGAAACTATTGAACAAGAAAATATGCGAACACACGAATAACAATAGTTCGATGATAGTTTGGGTTCCACTAGGCCAATGTTGGGCCATAAGAAAGTCTTAACTCCACAATAGTATGATATTGTTCGCTTTGGGCCCAGTCTACACAGATTTGTATTTGGGCACAACCCAAAAGGGCTCATTCCAATGGAGTTAACTTGACTGATTTTTAACTAGTAAACTACTCCTCCCACAAACGATATGGGATAACTCCCAACAATCTCCCCTTCACACATCGGACTCGACACCTATCGAATATGCCTCCTTCAGTATAACCAGGCTCCCCCTTTACCCATACTAAAAGTCCATATGGCTCTCTGGCTCCCCCTAGGCCCATTCTTGAATGCCCACATGCCTCTCCCTTAAGCCCATCACAGAGCAAGTCTATCTTCCTCTTCCTAGGCCCATTCTGAAAGCCCATATGAGATTGTTATAAACCGTTATAACCTGGATCTGATACCACTTGTTGACCCATAAGCAAGCCTTAACTCTATACTAGTATGATATTGTCCGATTTGGGCCCAGCCCACACAAATTTGTATTTGGGAACATCTCAAAAGGCCTCATTATAATGGAGTTAACTTGACTAATTTTTAACTAGGATACTGCCCCTCCCACAAACGATATGGGATAACTCCCAACAATATCCCCTTACACACATCGGGCTCGACACATGTCGGATCTGCATCCTTAGTGTGACCAGACTCCTCCTTAACCCATACTAAAAGTCCATCTGGCTCTATGGCTCCCCTTATTCAGTTGTTGAGTATAGAAAATAATGAAAACAAACCCAAAGCGAATAAACAAGAACAAGAAAATTACACAAGACAAGATTTAACTTGGTTAGGAAATTTCTACTCCACAAGCCGCACTAACTTTGTATTGATATCTTACAATTGTGTTATGTTAGGTTTTTACAATTACATAAGAATATTTATAGGAGAAGAAACTAGGCCTAACTCAAATGATAGTACTAATTTGAAAAGTAGACTGAATCATATTCTAGTCCAAATCTGAAAATTAGACAACTCATATCCTAGTCCAAATCTGAAAAGATAGACTCCACAAAACCCAACAATCTCCCACTTGGAGTTTGACCACATCTTCACTTCACTCTTATAAATCTAGTAAAACCCAATACTTCAATCAATAACTCTAATTAGTGCAGTGTTTTCTCATCAATCAATTCTGAAGGCCAGTTGAAACTATGGAAAGCTTTAACTTTTCATTGGTAACCACCTTAGTCAATATATCTGCAGGATTCTTTGAACTAAGGATTTTCTTCAAGGACAAAGTACCATTGCTAATCAACTCTCTTGTAAAGTGACATCTCAGCTATATATGCTCTGTCCTAGCATGAAACACATGATTCTTCACAAGATGAATGGCACTTTGACTATCGCTATACAAAGCATTATCCATCTGTTTCTTGCCCAACTCCTCAAGAAAATTCTTCAATCAAATCATCTCTTTGCTTGCTTCAGAGATAGCCATATATTTTGCTTTTGTGGTTGAAAGAGCAACACTCTTTTGTAGTCGAGACATCCAACTAATTGTCGTGCTACCCAAAGTGAAAATATATCCAGTAGTACCCTTTCTTGTATCCAGACATCCACCCAAATCAGCATCAGAGAACCCTTCCAAGATAACATCTTTCTCACTAAAATATAATTCAAGCGTGGATGTACCTTTCAGATAGCATAACAACCACTTGACTGCTTTCCAATGCTCCTTTTCCTAGATTATACATGAACATGCTAACAACTCCCACTGCATGAGCAATGTCTGGCCTTGTACACACCATAACATACATCAAACTGCCAACTGCAGATGCATACAGAACTTTAGCCATATATTTCTTGTCTTCATCCCTTTTAGGTGATTGCTTCTTTGTCAGATTGAAGTGAGTAGCCAACGGTGTACTTCTGATCTTCGTATCTTGGACACTGAACTTCTCTAACAAATTCCCAATACACCTCTCTTGAGATAATTTCAAAGTACCTTCAGATTTATCCCTCATGATGCTGATACCAAGTATTTTTTTTGCTGCACCCATATCCTTCATCTCAAATTTCTCAAACATCGGACTCAACACCTGTTGACTCTGCCTCTTTCAGTGTTACCAGGCTCCCCCTTGACCCATACTGAAAATCCATCTGGCTCCCCCTAGGCCTATTATTGAAGGCCCATCTGCCTCGTTCTTAAGCCTATCATGGGGGCAAGTCCATCTGCGTCTTCCTAAGTTCATTCTGGAAGCCCAAATGAGATTGTTATGAACTGTTATAACTTGACTCTGATACCACTTGATTAGGCCACAAGCAAGCCTTAACTCCATAATAGTATGATATTGTCTGCTTTGGGTCGAGCCCGTACAAATTTGTATTTGGGCACACTCCAAAAGGCCTCATACTAATGGAGTTAACTGGTTTCTTATATACCGGAGAATTATCTCTTTCCTCCTCGATGTAGAACTTGGGTTGATACCACCCAACAACCAAAATGAGCATACAAAAGGGTTCAAAAGCTTGGATTAGATAAGCCTTTAAAGCACTACGGGTAGGCTAATGCAGTAGAATATCTTCAAAGAAGCTATTCTGAATAGTAATAGTGAGAGTTGGGTGTCAGCGATGGAAAAAGAGATGAAGTCTTTGTAAAAGAACCAAACTTGGGACTTAGTCATTTTGCGTGCAAGTAGAAAACCTATTGGTTGCAAGAATGTGTTAATCAAGGTAGTGACGAAAAGTAAGTTCCAAGATTGTTTAGACTTAAGCAATATCATCCGTTATTAAATGCCCTTCGGGGCGGTGTTGGGGTGAGGTGGAGATTTTACCCCATGATGAGATACGTAGGCAACTATGGTATAATGGTACAACAAGTTGGGGTTTATATATCAAGTTATTCATAATTTTCTTGGTGTTCATCCAGAATTTGAGGTCTATCAAATGATGTATGAGGTGGAGAATTGTGAAGGTAGTATGGTTGAGCTAGTTTTTGGTGTTAATCTGAAAAATTCATAGGAATTTTTCTAGTTGATTCAGCTACCTTGTTTTTGCAATTCCCGGAGTTTTAATGGTCGAATCATCCTGAATTTTGGATAGCATGTTCCTTACTTCGATATCTAAATTCTAAACGGTGGAGATTAGATTTAGATGTCCAAAAGGTAGGTTTATTAGGGAGCCAGACAACGGTTTGTCACCACGGTGACGAGTTATGTTCACCGTGGTAATTTGATTTATCCTTTGGTTAATGGTTGACTTGGACCGGGTAGCCCGGATATGTTTTTGGGATTATTCTTAGACTATGCTCATGGTTTCTAAGATATGTAAACGGAAGTGAATTAGCTAGGTTTTAACCTAAGGTGTGATATATTGTATACATACAAAATACACGAATCAATATATACAATAAAAGGCTCTTTCACTTGACCAACAAAATACTTCTTTGTGTTTCTCGGTTTACTTATTACATATTTTATTGTTTGTGTTGAAACTTATAACTTGTGGCGGTAGAACTCATTGGGAGTTCTAGATATAAAAGTTTCTTTTCATGTGTTATTCCGCTACGTCATAGTTTGTCCCTCGTTTGAGACTCAACAAGTGGTATTAGAGCCTAAGGTTCGGAAATGGATCTTGTGGTTACGGGTTGCGGTTATTCGATGTCGACGGCCATCGGCGAACACATGGAAAAAAATATGTGGAATCTCATATAGAAAGTCTTTCTAATACGATGATTGTGATCAGACGGCATATCTCGCGGGTGATGGTGGCGGTACAGTGGTCATGAGATTTGTGGTTCTTGGTTTGAGGGGAGAATTATTGGGTGGTGCAATCCAAGTACCACATCGAGGAGGCAAGAAAAAATACTCTTGTATATAAGCAACCAATTAACTCCATTATTATGAGGCCTTTTAGGGTGTGCCCAAATACAAATCTGTGTGTGCTTGGCCCAAAGCAGATAATATCATACTATTGTGGAGTTAAGACTTGCTTGCGTCCCAAGAAGTGGTATTAGAGCCAAAGGTTTGGACCAGGACCTTAGGGGTAATAGGCTACGGTTATTTGATGTGGGCGTCTTTCGGTGAATACACGAAAAAAATCTGTGAAGCCTTTTGTTTAAAGTCTTCTGGATACTGTGATGTGATCAGACGGCATGTCTCGCGAGTGATAGTAGTGGTACAATGGTCACGAGATTTGTGGTTCTTAGTTTGAGGGGAAAATTGTTGGGTGGTGTCAACCCAAGTACCACATCGAGGAGATAAGAGAAAACACTCTTGTATATAAGTAGTTAGTTAACTCCATTAGTATGAGGCTTTTTAGGGTGTGCCCAAATACAAATTCATGCGGGCTCGGCCCAAAACGGACAATATAATACTATTTTGGAGTTAAGACTTGCTTATAGCCCAACATATCCTGAAAACTATGTATTGTATTATTTAAATAGAGAAAATGTATTTTATACAAATTTAAATATTCCACAAAACTCATAGCCATTAATTTATAAGCAATATTATGTCTAAATATATTTTCAATTCAAAACTGTACTTTAAGTATCAACAAGTTTCAATAAACAGTTATCGAATATTGTTTCGGTCTGTAAAGACACTATAAAAATCTTTTCGTTAAAAAAAGATACTTATTTCTATTTGAGAAAAAAAAGTCTATATCTCCTGGGTCCCTTGAGTGTGAATGATCTTATCAATACACAAATATATAACTTCTACATTTTTGATGAAATACAAGATGCTCATTGAAGTAAATAAATGAAGATTTTTCAATGAAAAAGTTTTTTTAAGTTCATTCCATACCGGACCAGACCAGAATAATCAATATTATCCATTTTTATTAATTGGCCTATTGGTACTGGTGGAGTATGATTGATCTGCGGTAAAAGGACGAAAAATTCATGGACCAATCCTACTCTAATAAATTCTAATCATTACGGTGATAACATGTTATTTTATTATACCGAAAGAACTGGAGTTCCATCCCTTTTTTCATTTTCAAATGATAAAAATATTTTTGAGAAAAAGATGGCTTTTCCCGAAATCATGGATCAACTAATCCCTCTTGGGGACAACCAAATTGCCCTAGTGGATAAACCAGGAATATAGAAATAAAAACAGAGTGTATTCGTCCGTGAAAAAGCTCTGTTCTTGACCTAACTACAAGGACGAGGTTTTATAATAGGTTGTTTAAAATGATCCATGTTCTTTAATTCATAAAAATAAAGAAATTAAAATCAATATGTCAAAGCAAACTACCATGAGACAAGAAATCATATTTCTAAAGTGATTCGATTCGGAACTCTTATATAATATTTTAAGACTCTATTTCAAAAAGAACTCAAAGGTTTTATTCGTCTTTATAAGAATTCGTCAAAAAAAATTTGTTTATTTAAAATACTTAAAATTTGGGGGTTTTGGCCTTTTCAATCACAATTTAAAGATAAAATGCTCAAAATATCAAATATTATGAGAGCAACCCTTTCTTATCACAATAAAATTCAAGTTAAAATGGTATTTTTGAAAAACATAACTTAAAGAACCGCTACTTAAGTTTCGTTGAATTTATTTTCCATATATGGACGGTTAAGCCCTATAGCTAGAATAAAAACGCAACATGAATTTTTGTTCTCAAGGACCTTAAAATACCCAAACTGCATAAAATATTGAATTTTTATCAGTAATATCATTCTCTCTCTATTTCACGTCTTATGTGACCTTGGACCAAAGCTTATCAATGTTAACAATTGAGTTGTAAAACATGCTACAGAGCTTGGGGAAGTAATGAATAAGTAACACATACCCATTTTACTGGAATAACGAAGATGATGCGATGACGGTGCTTTGATAGACATTGATCGAAATGACCACGTTTCTTGCGATTCTTCTCAATTGTGTTATCATTTTCAAACAAGGGTTTGTTTGTGTGAAGCAGCTAGTGGGAGAAATGAATTTTTGTTAGAATTTGGTTTGGATTTATGAG
The DNA here is from genome assembly GCA_028671895.1 of Oenanthe sinensis. Classification (NCBI taxonomy): domain Eukaryota; kingdom Viridiplantae; phylum Streptophyta; class Magnoliopsida; order Apiales; family Apiaceae; genus Oenanthe; species Oenanthe sinensis. The sequence goes on from JAPMAC010000212.1 coordinate 5,643,806, forward strand.
GTATTAGCATTTTCTTGTGGGAAAAGGAATCGTTAGTTGAGAAACACCATGTAAAGTTACGCTTTGTTGTGATTAAGATATTTGCGATATTTAGACCATTTTTTAAAATTTGGGGGATGTAATTAGGATAATTATAAAAATTTAATAATTTTCCAATAATGTATTATAGACTTTTGTCGAGAGCCCAAAAATCAATACATAATTGATTTCTAAGAATTCCATGAAGTCATCTAAAGTCATAAGGTTGAGGTAAAATTTGATTTATCGTTTAGTAACGTGTTCATCCATATTTTTTAATTACACATTATATCATGACATAAATTCAAAGAAAATATATGATATTTATACAACCTGCACGACATGCGAAAAAGGCAAATGACAGCACGTCCATTTGCCATAAGTGCAACTAAGGTTATGAATATCCAGATTCTACCTGTTACCACCCTTCCACACTGATTTCACATGATATCGGTGGAGGAATTTATGCACCAGCGGAAGCATTGAATAACATTTATTTGCATATATTCCTATGTATACATACATATAGATACAAAACTATTTTATAAATTGAAGAATACCTCGATTGCTTTCCGGCAACAGCTAGAGAAGATCTTGTTCTTCAATCCTTGCAATCACCCATCAAGTGTGGAGTGCTCTAAAGATATCCACCAAGAATCAAACTAAAAGATGAAAGATGACGCTAGAGAGGAAATTAGGGTTGCCTCCCTTTTAAAATATTTCTCACAAATATTAGGGGTCCAGTATTAGGATTTATAATCCTATATTTATAGGCAAATATCTCAGCTGAGATATTTTCTATAAATATCTTATTATTAATTCTCTTTTTAATTAATTAATCTTATTAATTAATTAGTTAATGATTAAAACTATTTTAATCATTAATTCCTTTTTCTAAACTCTTTTAAAAAATTATTCTCTCTTCATATTTAATTACTTTAATTAAATATTTAATTAACAATATTAAGATATTATCTTAAATAATTTATAATCAATTAAATCTCATTTAATTAATTTATAAAATTTGCTAAGTAATTATTTATTTCATAAATAAATAATGACTAGCTATTATTAATTATTCCTTCATCTGTAATTTAATCTCTTTTATGGTGCGACTCTTTAGGTTCAATATTAAGCCGGTAGTAGAAATAAATAATAATAAACATTTTATTTATTATTTATATGAATTCTAGTAATTCATTAAATATAATTAATCTGATTAATTATATTTATTCTACATCGTGAGTGATGTTTCTCAACATATCGCGACTATCCAGATAATACGAAATCATTGCTTAGAATACTTAGAACCTGTCAGTAATTAGTTACCGTACAATTAATTCCTTCTACCCTTCAATATCCCGATTAAATACAAGGCATGTAACTCGTGTCAAGCCAATCTAATTTAATCATATGATTTCTTATTCATAATGCAAAGTTCCTTTTAATGCATATTAGAAACTCTTTCTAATTTCATTCACTCTGGCCAGAGATTCCTGAACTTGCATATCTAAGAATAACATAGGATATTCACTTCCTTTACTGGAAGGGGCAGATCCTTTATTGACCTGTTAACTATCTCCATACACAAATCACTATGCCCAGAATGGACCTAATGAATGTCCTAGAGACTAAGGACTAAACCAAAGCATAAATCATTGTGTACGAGATTACTCTAACGATCTCAAGTCTAAGGATACTTGTACAACTATTTACTTAATAAACAACTATCTCCCACTTGGCCTAAAGCCAATCACTCTGGTATCTAATACCCATCCGCTCCTTATGATGATCAAAATTTAACTGAGACAGCGGCTTCTTGAACGGGTCTGCTATGTTGTTATGTGTGTAAACTCTTTCGATCTTGACATCTTCTCTTTCAATGATCTCCCTAATCAAATGAAACCGCCGCAATATATGTTTGGTATTCTTGTGAGACCTCGGTTCCTTGGCTTGAGCTATTGCAGCGTTATTGTCACAATATAACACAATAGGCCCCTCTATGCCAGGAACTATGCCCAACTCAGAAACAAATTTCTTCATCCAAACAGCTTCTTTTGCAGCCTCACTTACAGCTATATACTCTGCTTCTACTGACATGGATGTACTATCATCACACTCTGACTGAAAACTAGAGTCAGTGTAACCCTTTATTTTCAACTCAGACCCACCAAAAACAAGAAAAATATCCTTAGTCCTTCTCAAGTACTTAAGGATGTTTTTCACTACTTTTCAGTAGTCTTCACCTGGATTTGACTGATATCTGCTAGTCACACTAATTGAGTGAGCAACATCAGGTCTAGTACATAACATCGCGTACATGATAGATCCTATTGCCGACGCATAAGGAATCCTACTCATACGCTCTCTTTCTTCAGGTGTCTTAGGAGACATCTTGTTAGAAAGGGAGACTCCATGGCTCATCGGTATGAGACCTCTCTTGGAGTTTTCTATGCTAAACCTTTTAAGCACCTTATCGATATACGTACCTTGGGTTAGATCTATCATTCTTCTTGATCTATCTCTATAGATCTTCATACCAAGAATGTAGGACGCTTCTCCCAAGTCCTTCATGGTGAAGTTCTTTGATAACCACATTTTTACTGATTGCAGCATTGGTATGTCATTTCCTATTAAGAGTATGTCATCTACATACAAAATAAGAAATGTTACTGCGCTCCCACTAACCTTCTTGTAGACACATGGTTCATCTATGTTTTTGATAAAATCAAACTCTTTGATTGTCTCATCAAAACGAATGTTCCATCTTCGAGAAGCTTGCTTTAACCCATATATGGTTCGTAGTAGCTTACATACTAGATGTTCATTTCCTATGGAAATAAAACCCTCTGATTGTGTCATATACACTTCTTCTTCAAGTACCCCATTGAGGAAAGCCGTTTTTACTTCCATTTGCCAGATCTCATAGTCATAGTAAGCTGCAATAGCAAGTAAAATCCGAATTGATTTTAGCAAGGCTACAAGCGAAAAAGTTTCATCAAAGTCAATCCCTTGTCTTTGTTTAAATCCTTTTGCCACGAGCCTGGCCTTGTAGGTCTCTACCTGGCCATTTGCTCCAATCTTTCTCTTGTATACCCACTTGCACCTCATAGGCTTCATATCCTTGGGTGCCTCTACCAAAGTCCATACTTGGTTGGCATACATGGAATCCATTTCGGATTTCATGGCACTCTGCCATTTCTCTGAGTCAACGCTACTCACAGCCTCGTTGAAGGTCATAGGGTCGTCTCCATCAATGACTGCCAATTCATTGTCATTCTCAATAACAAGGCCATAATACCTCTCAAGTTGGCGAGACACCCTTTGTGATCTACGGATGGGCTGTTCTACAGAAGGTTGTTCAATATGAACAGGTGTTTTCTCTTGAACCGTAGTAGTTTATGCTTCATGAACTTCATCAAGTTCAATCTTGCTCCCACTATTCCCTTCAAGGATAAACTGTTTTTCCAGGAAGGTAGCATATCGGGAGACAAACACCCTTTTGTTCGGTGTAAAAGTAATACCCTAAAGTCTCTTTAGGATATCCTACAAACCTACATTTCACGGATCTAGATTCTAGCTTATCGGGGTCAACTTTCTTGACATAAGCCAGACATACCCAAATCTTAACGTGCTTAAGACTCGGTTTCCTTTCTTTCCATATCTCATACGGAGTTTGAAGAACAGATTTGGAAGGCACCTTGTTCAATATATATGCTGATGTTTCCAATGCATAACCACAAAGTGATACTGGAAGATCTGTATAGCTCATCATGGATCGAACCATGTCCAACAAAGTTCGATTTCTCCTTTCGGATACTCGATTCAACTAGGGAGGGGCCGGAGGAGTCCAATGAGAGACTATACCATTTTCTTTGAGATAATCTAGAAACTCGCCACTTAAGTATTCACCTCCTCGATTTGATCGAAGGGTTTTAATACTATACTTGGTTTGTTTCTCTACTTCATACTTATATTCTTTGAACTTTTCAAAGGCTTCGGATTTGTATTTCATCAAATACACATATCCAAATCTAGATCGATCATCTGTAAAAGTAATGAAGTATGAAAATCCACCCATGGCTTGCGTGGACATCGGCCCACACACATCTGTATGTACCAATCCAAGCAACTCCGCAGCTCTTTCTCCATGTCCACTAAATGGAGATTTGGTCATTTTGCCTAACAGACAAAACTCGCATGTAGGATATGATTCAAAATCAAAAGGTTCTAGTAACCCTTCCTTATGCAATGTCTTAAGTCTATTTTCACTAATATGACCAAGTCTGCAGTGCCACAAGTAGGTGGGATTTTCATCATCTCTTTTTCTTTTATTACTATGTTCAATTTGAAGTAAACTATGTTCTACGTCACATACATACAAACCATTATTTAAAATACCAACACCATAAAGAACATTATTTCTAAAAATTGAACATTTATTATTCTCAATAACAAACGAAAAACCATCCAAGTCTAACATGGGAATAGAAATGATATTCCTCACAATTGAGGGAACAAATTAACAATTATCCAAAATAATAGTCTTGCCCGTAGGCATAAGTAAATCAAACGATCCTACAGCTACAGCAGCAACTCTTGCTCCATTGCCCATACGTAGTATCACCTCCTCTTCTTCAAGTGTCTTACTTCTCCTTAGTCCCTGCAACGAATTGCAAATGTGAGAACCACAGGCGGTATCTAATACCCAAGTAGAAGTTTGATTAAGTGACATATTTAGTTCGATCATGAACATACCTGAAGCAGAAGCGGTAGTCTCACCACCCTTCTTTTTCTTCAACTCTGCAAGGTAAGCCTTACAGTTTCTATTCCAGTGCCCCACTTTGTTACAGTGAAAGCAAACAACTTTTCTTATGGGATCTTCAGCTTTTGGCGGAACTGGCCTTTTCTCACCTACCTTCTTCTTCTTCTTAGGAGGGCTCCTCTTCCTCTTCTTAGGGTTAGAGCCCTCACCAATTAGAAGAACAGAACTCTTCTTTGTGGGAAAATTCGACTCAGTAGTTTTCAGCATGTTATGGAGTTCAGGCAAGCTGACATCCAACTTGTTCATGTGAAAGTTCACAATGAACTGCGAGAATGAATCTGGAAGTGATTGCAAGACCAGATCTTGATTCAGCTCCCCATCCATGACAAATCCAAGTTGTCCAAGACACTTAATCAAATTGATCATCTTGAGCACATGAACATTCACAGATGATCCCTCAGTCATCCTACAACGGAACAGCTCCTTCGATATCTCATATCGAGCTGTCCTTCCTGCCACATCATACAAATCTTGTAGATGCATAAGGATAGAGTGAGCATCCATATGCTCGTGTTGCTTTTGGAGCTCATCATTCATGGATCCCAGCATAACACACTGTGCAACTCTTGCATCATCTATCCAATTACGATACACAATATGTTCATCATTATGTGCATCCTGAGCAGGTTCAGCAGGTTTAGGCGAGTCTAGTACATATTCCTTCTTCTCAATCCTGAGAACAATTCTCAGGTTTCGAAGCCAATCAGCATAGTTGGGACCAGTTAATTTGTGTGCATTGAGCATGCAACGGAGTGATAGTGCAGAAGACATTATGTATATAGTAAATCTGCAAATAATAAACACATAACAACATTTAGCAAATACTCTATTTCATTATCTAAAACACCATATGAATCGGGTCTTTATTCATAAGTGCCTCCCACTATTCTATCTAATTTCTATATCACTTATTGAAATTAAGCATTCATAATGCTAGTGGGATAGGGATCCTACATTCCATCACACAACCTCGGCTGTAGCACGAAACACCATGTAACGTTCAATAGGCAGACAACTCTTATCAGCTACATCTCATGTTATTCCCTAATCTTACTTTAGCCTCTTGAATACTTGAGTCACGGCTGTGGCACGACAAACTCAATATTCTAAGTCAAGTCAATCCCAACATCTCGTATAATTAAACTAGTTTCAAATAGCCCACGGCTGTAGCACGTAACGACCATAAGATTCCAATTCATCATACACATCTCATGTTATAGACAAGTATCTCTTCTTTCGGAAACAACGCCCTCAGCTGTAGCACGAAACGACAGAGTTTCAAAAACAAGAAATACTTTCTATTATGTTGGAAGGCTATGACCAACTCAAGCCCTTTGTGTTTTATGGTCAATTACTACTTGATATTCTTTATATTTTAGGAGATTATATTATATTACAATCATAATCATATTATAAAGAGATTCTTTTAGATTGGATTAAATATTTCAAATCAACTATTGATACTTGGAGTCATCCCAGGCCAGGGGTGGAGCATTGTCAAGAGGCGTCTCTTAATAACCCCCTTTCTTACAGATAGAACATCTGTTGTTTGACAGAATCATCCTTTCACTTAAGTTGAAAATTCATATTCAATCACATGTTTCATAAACACAAAAATCTCATGATTGTATTCATAATATGTAAATTAAGGTCACGAAACAATTTCACTATTCTAGATTGTCTAACATACGCCTTATGTTAATTAAGTTCACCTAAATCTATCATATCATGATAATTCAAGCATATATCACATATATATAATCACGAATAAACATAAGGTAGGCATGTTAAATCATATATTACAACATATAAGCATTATACATCTCTATGTATCACATGGTGTATTTAAAAGCAACTTAAAACAGTTAAAACTTATTTTAAAACACTTTTAGAAGCTCTAAACAGTCCGAACCAATTTCAGAAAAATTATTGTAATGTACCATTAGAACCGTCTCGAAAAGAAGGAAAAAAACGAATCCAACGGTATATTACACGTCCCATTCTGAGCTCCTACGCGCCCGCACGAGCCCCGAGAAGTTTTTGATGCGCCCCCACGCGCGCACGTGCGCACGCGCGCACGCGCGTCAGGCGCGTGCAAGACACCCTGTCACGCATCTCGGGTATGCGTTACAAGCCAAAAAACCTTTTTTTTTTTATAGATATTATTATTTAATTACAAATTAATTAAAAATAGCTTTAAAAATTCATAATAAATAATTTATAGCTCAAAAAAATATTCTAAAAATATCTGGACGATCTACAACACTTGTAGAACATATGAAAAATATAAAATAAATTTTCAGGAACAGTAATGAATTAATCATAATTAAATCATTATTATTACTTTCAAAATTCATAATAAATATTCTACGCATCAGAAAATTATGAAAAATTAACTGGACTATCTACAACACTTATAAAACCCAGGAAAATTATCAAAACGATTTTGACAAATAGTATCATATTAATCATAATTAAAATATGATATTGCTTGTATAAATCATAATAAATACATACATGCTCGTAAAATTCTGAAACTTGACCACGAATCTATATGCATACAACATATGCTCTGATACCATTGGAGGAATTTATGCACCAGCGGAAGCATTGAATAACATTTATTTGCATATATTCCTATGTATACATACATATAGATACAAAACTATTTTATAAATTGAAGAATACCTCGATTGCTTTCCGGCAACAGCTAGAGAAGATCTTGTTCTTCAATCCTTGCAATCACCCCTCAAGTGTGGAGTGCTCTAAAGATATCCACCAAGAATCAAACTAAAAGATGAAAGATGACGCTAGAGAGGAAATTAGGGTTGCCTCCCTTTTAAAATATTTCTCACAAATATTAGGGGTCCAGTATTAGGGTTTATAATCCTATATTTATAGGCAAATATCTCAGCTGAGATATTTTCTATAAATATCTTATTATTAATTCCCTTTTTAATTAATTAATCTTATTAATTAATTAGTTAATGATTAAAATTATTTTAATCATTAATTCCTTTTTCTAAACTCTTTTAAAAAATTATTCTCTCTTCATATTTAATTACTTTAATTAAATATTTAATTAACAATATTAAGATATTATCTTAAATAATTTATAATCAATTAAATCTCATTTAATTAATTTATAAAATTTGCTAAGTAATTATTTATTTCATAAATAAATAATGACTAGCTATTATTAATTATTCCTTCATCTGTAATTTAATCTCTTTTATGGTGGGACTCTTTAGGTTCAATATTAAGCCGGTAGTAGAAATAAATAATAATAAACATTTTATTTATTATTTATATGAATTCTAGTAATTCATTAAATATAATTAATCTGATTAATTATATTTATTCTACATCGTGAGTGATGTTTCTCAACATATCGCGACTATCCAGATAATACGAAATCATTGCTTAGAATACTTAGAACCTGTCAGTAATTAGTTACCGTACAATTAATTCCTTCTACCCTTCAATATCCCGATTAAATACAAGGCATGTAACTCGTGGTAAGCCTATCTAATTTAATCATATGATTTCTTATTCATAATGCAAAGTTCCTTTTAATGCAAATTAGAAACTCTTTCTAATTTCATTCACTCTGGCCAGAGATTCCTGAACTTGCATATCTAAGAATAACATAGGATATTCACTTCCTTTAGTGAAAGGGGCAGATCCTTTATTTATCCGTTAACTATCTCCATACACAAATCACTATGTCCAGAATGGACCTAATGAATGTCCTAGAGACTAAGGACTAAACCAAAGCATAAATCATTGTGTACGAGATTACTCTAACGATCTCAAGTCTAAGGATACTTGTACAACTATTTACTTAATAAACAACTATCGACACGTGAGTAAACTCCATTAGTTGTTCTACTTATCGAGTCATGTTCAGTGAACTTATTCCTTAATAAGCACCTACATACTAGATATAGTGTCACCACAAAAATGTCTATGAGAACAGACATCCTCCTAAGAGAGCTAGCATAGTATGTACTGATCTTTACGGATTTACCAATTTCCAATTAGTTATCCTATGATCAGGAACTGTTTAAGTCTAAATCTATTATCTTCTAGATCTCATTATTACAATCTCATTATAATTCTAGAAGCTTTGCTCTAAACTATGGAACATTTTATTTAATACACTTCAAATAGATTAAGCCCGTAACATAACAAATAAATACTTTATTATTATCAAATGAAATTAAATAAGAGTAGCAGAAAGTTTTTCTTAACTCATCGTACATGATTGGTTTTAGGTCAAACACTTTCAATCGGTGTGTCATCACTGAAAAAATCCCCCTCTAACGACTGAAAGTCTCAACATTATGTGCACTAGCCTTCACCACTATTTGTGTTAACTTGATACTCGTCCTAGCACACAACTCTTCCCCCTTTTGCAAGATTTCCTAAAAAATGTTTATTTGTGTGTTCACTATCTTCACAGTCCTGTGGAAGATATACTTCATCATCACTGTCAGTGGAAGAAATTGAGCCATTTTAATTTTACCATTAAAACCTTATTCCATTCGTGGTACTTCATCCATAACGAACACCACTAGTGTCGTGACACAAGGTCCATAATTCTCTTGGAATGTTTTGAAGGTACAGCAATGCTAGAGGAGATATCTAGCCAATTCTTTTCTTGTAAGGTTCATGTTTTTTAACTTGCGTGGTTACCCTAACTAACCACATCAATTTCTTCAACTCTCCCCCGGGGTGATGTGAGTAAAATTTACTTCTCACATGGAACAAGAAAACCTATGTACGCCTAATAGTTGTGTCAATCCATTATCTTTTCTTGCAAACATATGGTTTCAAAAACCAAGACCAGTTTTCATGTCTCCTCATCAACTAAGGCATAACAAATGAGATATTTGTGGTTATTTAAATCAACTCCCATAGCAATAAGTAACATCCTCGTGTATCTTCCCTTTAAGAGGGTTTCATGTATTTCGTGTTGTATCAACACATTATTTTTAAATATTATATATAACATATATAATTTTGTGTTGTACTATGTTGCTTTTGGCAAACAGAGCATGAATGCACCCATGTTTTTTGTCATCAGCGACCGAGATCAATTTAGATTTTCCTTTGTTGTTCGTCAACATCACTGGGGTACATGCCGCCACCTCTTTTTACATTGTCCTTGAATCAGTCTACGACTCTTTTTGAATGTGTTAATCAGAATTGGGTATTCAATGTGCCATGCATTAAACACTGAACAAAATTATACCATTTTTATTATTCAACCAAGTTTGTTGTGCCATACATGTAACTGAACCCTAGTAAGAAACGGAACCCTTTTATTTTATTTCTTATTTAGAATTTCTATATATTTATTTAGCGCTACCAGTAGGATTATTTAAAAACAACTTGGGTGTTTCTTAATTTTTAACATCTATATTTTTTTTCAAAAATTAAAAATGAGTAACTATCAAGAATTATGAAATTTTGATATTTAATTACTATTTTGATTTTAATTTTAAAATTTATATATATATATAATTTATATTTATAAAATTATAAATTATTTATTTTTTATTTTAATAATTTTTTTGAAGCATTTTTTATTTTAATAATTGATTTAATTAATCAAAATCAAATCTAATCATACGGTTTAATTTTAATTTCAATTTTATATGAGTCGGTACCATTTCAATCCGTTTTTAATTTTATTTAGATTTTTTGTCGTGTCTGAACGCGCTCTCAGAAGATCCGTCATAGGGATGCGCCCCTGATCATTCAATTTCACTCAACAAGTCACTTTATCTCCATATACTTACACACACCTACACACAACATCTGTATCTATAGGTTTCCCATGATTCTCAACTTGTCCCCTTACTCAACCCCACCTTCAAACATTCAATAATATCTAAACCCATTGAGTTACTGTGTGTAAAAACTCACACACACACATGGATTCTATGCGTGTATTGCATTCTTGCTCTACTGCAACTTGGAATAATTGTCAGCAACGGCAGTATCGATTCGTGTCAAATTTGAGTAGTTTAAAGCCTGGAGTAATGGGTACTTGTCGAATTTCGAAGCTGGGGTTCTTGTATAGACCTGGTAGAGCTCTCTCTGTTTCTTCTTGTGTTGTAACCAGGTATACTGTTTTGATAAACTTTTGTTTTTTCGTGTTGTTTAGTTAGATCTCGATAAATGAATACTTGTGGAATATAGGAAAGTTTTATTTGTTTATCGAGGTTAAAAATATATCGAAAAAAGTTATGGTTTGGTTATGGAATATTTAAAGTATGTTGTGTGAGGTACATGGCCTATATGGTTATGGGGTGAAGTGCTTCATGTGTATGTGCAGTTTGGTCGACATAACACTTGTAATAGTGTACTTTAGAAGCTACTACTTGCAATTTCAGGTGGTTTTGCTATAATTCTTTTGTTAAATTCACATTTGCATGATTTATTTGTATTCTGTGTTTTTATATTATATATATTTGCACCTAGAAATATTATTTGTTGAAATATGGATTAGATGTAAAATTCCTCATAAGTTAGCCGAAGCAGACATAATGTGTATAAATGCAGCGAAATGTGAACTCTGGTCTTGCAAATGATAGTTTTGAGGGTTTAGTATTGCAAGTGGTATATCGACCTAAATGGAGGTACAACTCCATGGTCAAACAGTTTCTCACAAGAAACAACCACCAGTGTTTGGTGCAGCACTTGAATTTTGGTGCGAGTCTCAATTTCACTACAGGATTTGCGAATGAATTCTGGACGAAGCCTGCTTATGCTGCTTCGGTGGCTCTTTTTCACCCTCTCCCACTGCTTCATTTCGTGTAGTGGTAACGCTTTACCAGGATGGTAAGGCGCGGCATTCGCCCACACCTAGTGGCCTAGAGCTAGCCTGAAAGAAAGTGAAATACAAATGATTGGCATTCTTCTATAGCCTCCTCACAATCATACCTATTTGCTTTGAAATCCCACGAGAGTAATGCCAATAAAAATTGAAAATGAGAGGCCCAAATTTATCTATTTCTAATTATAATTGATTGGTTGTTCCTCTACTGACCTGTATGCCGCCATTAACCTAAGCAAGCAGCACAGTTCCATCGTTCTGGCCCATCTCACATGATGCACTTTACTCTTGGGTATATAAATATAGTTCTAAAAAATAACCACGGCACACGACTTTTTTAGTGTAGGAAGATAAACTTTGAGAAATGTGAATAGAACATTAAGCTGACATGTCATTGTCTTAATATGTATCTGATTTCAGAAAAACTAAATTAGGAATCATATTCTCCTATTGGCTGATATAATATGATGTGAGAGATTATAAGAAAGAAGATATGGTTCTAGTTTTGGAAGATGGAATTATATATATATTATATTAGAACCGTTTTGAAATAAATATTGGTAGTATAATAACTAAGTGGTTCTGATGCAGGGAAGTAGAGAACAAGAAGTCAACGAGCAACATGGTGCGATTAATTGTTTTACTGGCACACCAGGTTAAATTTGGGGAGCACATTGCACTTCTTGGTTCAGCAAAAGAATTTGGGTCTTGGAAGGAGAAGAAGACAATGAACTGGACGAATGATGGATGGGTTTCTGAGTTTGATCTTAAAGGTGGTGAGTCTATTGAGTTCAAATTTGTGATTGTGAGAGGGGGCGATAATATGGTTTGGGAAGGGGGTGATAACAGAGTCTTGAAGTTGCCAAAACAAGGGAGTTTTGAGATGGTATGTCGATGGAATAGGACCAACGAGGTTGTGAATCTGATACCCTTGGGCACCGAAGTTGTTGAGGAAGAACAAGGGAATGTACATCTCAACGGGTCTTCACATGCGGAGGAAGTAACTAGTTCTTTTGTGGATCAGTGGCAAGGGGATGCTGTGTCTTTCATGCGATCGAATGATCATGGAAACAGAGAAAAAGAAAGAAAGTGGGATACATCAGGGCTTGAAGGGATCGCTTTGAACTTGGTGAAGGGCGACCAAAATGCCCGAAATTGGTGGCAAAAGGTTTGTGTATCAACTTCTAACCCTTCTTAGCGCTTTCTCCCTTCAAAGTTGTGCCATCAACATAAGTAGTTTAATTTCTCCATATGATTTTTTTGCAAGATGAACATTTCTACATAATTAGTTTTAGTGTACATCATGCTTTCATGCTGTTATGTAATTCTGTAAGCTTCTAGCCATGTTAGATATGGCTAAGTGGCTGTAGAAGAAAATTAAATTGATTAGGCTAAATTTGGCCAGCTTTTTTGATTCATCTTTCTATAAAAAGAATAACTTTATTAGATAATGTATTCTACAGTCCTACGTTAATGTCACCATTAATGGGATTGAAAGATCCGGGACATTGTTAGAATATGCATGCAGTGGTTAATTGGAGAGTACTGAGTATTGTATGGCAAAGGTCTGTCAGAGATATATTCTAATTGGGATGCTGGAGGAGAATCCTCCTGTTGTTGAAAATGGCTATATTGACGATGTGTGATATTCTTCAAAAGTAGATGTGAGTGTGAAGAGTAACTTTAACTATAATAGTCGAGCTTTCTTTGTGATAATTGAAGTTGGTCTTTTATGAGGGGTGACATCTGATACTAGATTGAGTTTTATTATGTTAAATAGTTTCGTACGAAGCTCTATAACTTCCAGTTTCCAGTTTAAGGGAAGCTAAAAGGCTGTTTACTTGCCTAAATTTTTTCTAATTTTCTATTTCTGAATTTTCAAAACTTTTCTAAATTTTCTTTTTCTAAAAAAATTAATGAAAACTATAAAAACATGTTTCAAACCCTGCTCAGGTTTCAAAATTAGAAAAAATGGAAACCTTGTTTCACGTAAAACAATTTTCTTAAATTTCCTCGTATATAGTTAATTTGGATTTTGTATTATATAGATAGGTTGGAGTTTTTTTTTTGTTGAATAGGTTTTTAAAAGATATTGTATATATATATTTTTTTCTTTCCCAAAAAAATGATATTATATTTATATATTTTTAATTTTACATATAAGTAATCTTATTTTTTATTTAATTAACACAACTATTAAATTTAAATGATATGAAAGTAGTTTTTAACATATACAGTATAAATAAAAATGTATAATACTAATATCATGCATATTATATATTCAGAATTTATAAAAAAGCGTATTAAAAAATTTAAATGTTTTTTTATTCAACTGATGTTCTTGTATGTTGTGATGGAAAGTTGTGATAATTACATGCAAATAAGTGTCCACTAACTGATCATTCCGAGTTTTTAGCCATGTTTTCTATTTTTCCAAAGTTGAAAAATTGATTTTAAGTTTTAACGGGAAACACAGAAAACGATTAAAAAAAGTTTTCCAAATTTTTCTAAATTTTAGTTATAATTTGGAAAAGTATAAAAAACACGATTTTCCACTTTTTAAAATTTTCAGTTTGGAATTCTACTAAAATGAACATATTTTGTAGTTTTTCAGTTTTTTATGAAAACTTTTCTGGAAAAGTGTGCAAGTAAACAGCCCCTAAGATATTCAGATTATTATACAATACTATTTTTATGACATGATAAGAGGGTTTGTTAGATTATTGTATGTGACTATGTGATGCTTGAGGTATGATTGATATACTTTTCAGTTTTTATGTAAAACACCTTTGCAGTTCTTCAGTTATCCACTTTTCTCATAAGCCTGCCGGTTCCTGTTATATTCAGCTCCACAAATCTCTTTCTGAAACACTCCCAAGAAAATTCTGCTCAACAACTCTCTCTATATATACACCTTTCTTGATAATATATTATCGATACACCTCTGGCTGGTGTATTAAAGAGCGGTTTTACGAAAATATCAATTGTAGCAATAGCTAGCGTATATCAATAATAATATCGAAATGGAGTTTTTTTCTCTCCTTAAATTAAAAAAAATTATAAAATTTATTATTGGTTTACAAATATCCGTTAACTTTGTACCTCTTCTACTGCTGCAGCTTGAAGTTGTTCGTGAACTACTAGTTGGAAGTCTTGAGGGTGCAAACCGTTTGGAGGCTCTTATATATTCAGCTATATATCTTAAGGTTTATCGATTGACTGCTTGTTTTAATCTTGACTATTCCTTCATGTCTTCTTATATTTTGATTCTTACATGCAGTGGATAAACACAGGACAAATTCCATGCTTTGAAGGTGGAGGTCATCACCGTCCAAACAAGCATGCTGAGATTTCCAGGCTTATATTTCGCGAATTGGAGAGAGTTTCCAGCAGGAAGGACACTTCATCTCAGGTGATTTTCCTGTCATATTATTTTGAACTTTTATTGTAGTGTGAGCACAGAAAGGGTCGGAGTTCTAGTTTTCGTCATATGATTAGTATGGTTTTTTCAGATGGACATTTAGAATTATTCTTCCTTTAATATTTCTTCTAAATATGTATTTCATTCTAGTTTTCTTTTTTCAATGTGCACATAATTTTTTAATTTTACTAAATGTAAGCCCTTGATTTTTAATGTAATTATATTATAAAATTATTTAACATTTCCCCATTCTTCATGTTTCTTAGTTCTCTTGATTCTGTGTACTGCTAACCTCTAGAAGGCAAGGTCTTCTGCTGTCTTTTTAGCAAGAATATCCACATTTCAACTTACAATCATGAGAAAATTATTATATGCAATCATATCATTGTATTATAATATAATGTAGCAGTTCACACTTTTTAATCATTTGAACATTCACCGATGTCAGACATTAAACTTTTTTGCTCTTCTTAATACTTACTCTTTACTAGTTGGTTATGATACTATCTTGATTCCAAAGGAGAGCTTTGTTTGGCTAGAAGATTCCGAAATCGTTACCATTAGAATGACTCCCCAAGTTTATTATTTCAAAGATTCAATATATTGTGTTACCTACTTAACTATTCAGTCATTGCATTTAGGGTAAATTTGGAATTTCATCATAGTATCTAAAAGTTGTTGATTGAAATTTTTTAATATAGTATCCAGAAATTGTTGATTGAAGTCTTTTGTTTTTCCTAATGGAAGTGAGGGTGTGAAATATCCAAGTAAATTATATTAAAGTACCTATGGCTCAGCATTGAACTTGGGGATTCAAATTAGAATCAGAGCTACCAGATACTTGTCACCACTAAACTTTAAAGTTTAATCGTATGTCTAACATGGTATGCATATGAAAAAACATACTCTAATATAAGTCCTAGCCATATTCATTGTTTTGAGGATTAGTATTGTTATTCCACCAAATGAAAAATCACATAATGACCAGGTAGCTGAAAGAAATGTGCCCATAATATTATTACTCCATGAAATTTATATTCTTTTTATTGTTGCTTACATTGAATTTGTTTGTAACTACTGTATAATTTATCTATAATGTGCAGGAAGTACTTGTAATTCGCAAGATCCAACCTTGTTTGCCATCTTTCAAGGCAGAATTCACTGCATCAGTTCCTCTAACACGTATAAGGGATATTGCTCATCGAAACGATATCCCTCATGACCTCAAGGTTATAATTGTTATCATGTGCTAAATTGATTATAGCTAACTTTTTCCGTATGTAATGTCTTATTTGAATTTCTACAACTCAGCAAGAAATCAAGCATACAATACAGAACAAGCTACATCGCAATGCCGGCCCTGAAGATTTAGTTGCTACACAAGCAATGCTGGCAAGAATTACCAAAAATCCTGGAGAATATAATGAAGCATTTGTAGAACAATTCAAGATATTTCATCATGAACTAAAAGATTTTTTCAATGCCGGAAGGTGCATTTTCTAATATATTTGTTTATTGTTTTTCTTTCTTCTGTTAATTTAAATAACCTTTTCTTTAATCGTACTAGCTATAGAGCTATGATAGGTTCCCCTTTATATCTTTAAATAACTATATAGGAAAATCTGTTTTTTAGTGGCACGCTATCTATCTATAGGCTAATTGTTCTTTTTCACGGCCTGTTAATCTTTACCAAGATTGAGGTGTTTCCCATATTCCATGTACGTCGTCTCCCAACACATTCTCTACGGATTGAAAGTACGACTTCAGAAAAACACTTATTTAATCTATGCTTTCAGAAAAACAGTGCTCCATCATTTCTAAATACAACTTGTAAGTTTTTATGTCACTTGACATAGTTTTTTATTAAAAGTTGTATACAACTTTAATATGCTAAATTACTATTTCAGTGCACGGACAAAAGTACAATAAACAAGGTTGGTCCCACTCTAAAAAAATATAGACAAAGCCAAGTGACACTTTTTTTTAAAAATGGACTTCATAGGATATATGGTTTATAGGGGTGAAGATAAATAGTTTTTCTGTCGTTCAAAACGGGCGATTCAAGCACTGCTCATTCCCACCAAACAATCGACCAATTCTTTGAGTGCTTCAGAATTTTGGCGGGGGCTTCCAATCTTGCCTCTATGTTTCCTCCGATTTGTTAAGAGGGCTTTGGTCCTATTTGTGAGGACAATTTGGGTCTGATGATTGCCTCCCCAACTTAGATAAGTTATGGAAGTCTATACTTTACCATTTCTGATTAGGATTTTTTTTGTTTAACTGCATGCGAGTAAATTTCATCCTTTAATAACTAAGTAACAGTAGGGCTTGACCACTGGACTCTGGAATACTCTTATCTGCTGCTGGTAGTAAAAGAAAGGAAGAAGAAAGAACATTTATTTCATGAGCTTTGGGACTTGAGGTTTTAAATGACATAGGTTAAACTGCTCTAGTTACCAATATTTTTGTATTAATTAAAAAGCTCTGGTCTGTGGAGAAACTCCCACATCAAGTATAGAGGTTAAATGATGTATAGGATGTACCACTTGAATGGTAAATGATGTGCACTAAAGAGATTGAACCAAGCGAGTCCCATTTATTTTTGTTATCCCCTCCACCCGTTGATCAGTACAGATCAACGAGTGGGGACTATATGAGTAAAGAATTAGAGTTGCTCACATATTCATCACTTAGGAACTGGGTTCTTGTTTTTCCGGGCCATTAACCATTTCTTCTTTCTCGAAGTTCGATTTCTACCCTAGAAAACATATAGACAAGAGAAACCATACATTATCAAGGGTATTGTGAATATACGTTAAAAAGGTTGACGAACTAGAGATTTTCTTTCTTGTTGCCAGATATGCAATAAATTATTATTTATGTTACAAGGCACAATAAGAAAACAAGTTAATTTGGCTCTATAAGTTGATTTTAACTTATAAAGTTGTAAGGGCATACATACCCTTTGTGTGAGACACATATAAAGGACATATGCTCTTGTAATAGATTGTATGTACTGGTGTTGCACGTTTTTCAACAGTATAAGAGATGTCACCCTTTAGTGACTAAATGTACAATCATTTGGTCATTTGAATTCCATCTCTTACCTTCTCTAATCTAAAATACAACTCTTAGATTTCTGGGTTTCATGTCTACATTATATCTATCTATTTTTGCAGCCTAGCAGAACAACTCGAGCAAATAAAGGAATCTTTTGATGAAAGGAGCTTATCAACCCTTTCTCTGTTTTTGGAGTGCAAAAAGGTGTTTGTCTATTTCATACTATTCCTTTCTGCATGCATTAGCAGGTACAAGATTTGAATGGAAAATAGTAAGCGGTGGAGGGGAAGCGTAGGGAGGGCTCAAGACCCTGTTTGGTTTAAATGAAAACATATTACTTAAAACTTATATTATAATTTATCAGTTAATATTTTTAAACGGGAAGTAGTTATGTGTTTAATTAGAATTAGATTATCAGCTAGAAAAATATAAATGATAAAAAGGAATCAGTTTGAAGGTAATTGCGTATCTGGTAAAGAAAGAGCTTACTTTATTATAAACTTAAAATTTAGTAAATTAATTGTCCAATTAAAAAAATTAGAAATTGAATAAGTGGAGTAAGCAACTTAAAAGTTGAGCTAAAAACGTAGTTCCTGCAATTCTTTTATTTCATGGGCTTTTTCATTCACTTTAAGCACCCCTTTGTAAGTTGCCTAATGAAATTATAAATGATAATTTGGACTTGGAAGTTTGGTTGCCACTTATCACAGTTGGGTTGCCAATTATCAAACTAGCCAATGATTGCTAAGTCAGTCACATAAAGACAAGCAAGTTCATTTTTGTGCCAAAAAAATAAAGTAACTATTAGCTGCATAGTTGCAGATGTTTTTATCTTTTAATTTTTATTAGCATTATTGGAACAAATAATTTATAACTTACCAATCAAACATTTTGCTTCTATTGATCTAACTTATGATCTGTTCCTATGGGATTAATTTGTTGAGTGTAGGGTTTGGACAATTCTGGAGGAAGTACTATGTTGAAAAATGATGAGATGGAACTACTGATGAAAACACTACAGTCTTTGCACAGTTTGCGAGGAGAGATTGTGAGGGGTCTTGAAAGTGGCATCCGAAATGATGCTCCTGATTCTGCAATTGCAATGCGCCAAAAGGTTCACCATGACATTTAATATTAATTACTAAATCTGATATTTATGTGAACTGAACTTTCATCCCTATTGATGGTTTGACACAGTGGCGTCTTTGTGAAATTGGACTGGAGGACTATTCATTTGTTCTCTTGAGCAGGTATTTTTTTATTCTTGATCTTATCTGAGATACTCCTCAGCAGCACCTCGAGGCACATTTAGTTGTCTTGCATGAGACTCTGTATGTAATAGAACATCCACTTTTAACCAATATGAACATGCTTTCACTTTGCATTAATAGACTGTTTTTTTTTAGGAAGCATTAATAGACTGTTATAGAAGGCTCAATATCGTATAGCTTTAAAGTTTGCATGAGTCCATGCCTGTAGCAGTTTTTACAAAAGTTTAAGCACTTTTGGTACTTTGAAAGTTTCAAGTAATTATTATGATTATATGTTTAAATTATCTGAATGTGTTGCATGATATTCTCAATGTGAGATATATATTAGTATTTCATTAGTTAGTGCGTAAGTATTAGTATGACATATATTCAAAACGTCATTCCGTCTAGTTGAAGGGATTGAAAATAGATAGGAACATAATGGAATTTGTTCTATTTTGTGGGTATATATTTATATTTTTCAATTATCTCTAAAAATTAATAAATAGATATTCATATTTCTCATTCCTTCCTCCATTCCATTCAAAAAAATATCCATGTTTCTTATTCCTTTGTCCTTTCCATTCAAACAAATATTCATGTTTAACCACTATGTCCGCTAGCATATTTCTATTTGTGTCCAAGTATATGTTTGCAATGCATCTCACATGACAAATCGTAGAAATACCCCCTCCATTCATTTTACCTGTCCCTGTGACTTCTTTTGCTTTAAATTATAAGGAATGATATGCGTGCACATTCTATCTTTTATGGTTTTTTTCCTTGAATTAAAGTTTGATGTTATTGTTTTTATTTTAATCAAAAAGTAGAAAAAATAATTATGTGCAGAAACTATTATAAAATTTTCAAGTGCACTAAAAAAGTCATAGGGACAAGTAAAAGGGTTACTTTTCTGTATTGGATAAGATTCTATGTTGTTAGATGCCCACTATGATTTATATCTTAATCTGTAGATTGGTAGAAGTTAGTTGCTAGTTTAGCTAGTGACTGGAAAAGGTGTCACTGTGATGATCGGGTCAATGTATAAAAGCCTTGGATTAATATAAAAAACACAAACCCTACTTCTACTTTTAGTCAAATATATTCTCTGCTACAATATTCTCTTTGTTTACAATTTATAATGTCCCTTCGGATCCAAAAGTAAGTCATAATATCCTGTCTTTTTTTCAAATTGAGACGACACTTGACATAAATTCCTCTGTTGAAAGTATAAAATGATTGCCCATATACCATTACAGAATGATACCGATGTGACGATGTCAGAACTGAAATAATTTTTACTATCCATTTGATAAGTATGAATTATCTTTAACTACAAGAATAAATACATAGTTCTAAAGACTAGGATAGCATGACATGCTAAGTTGGTGTTGGTTGTTACCATACAAAGGAAAAAAATCTGTTAAGAGGTGATTACCATGGGTAGGACATTCTTTGCTGGCACATACTGACATGCTCTATATTAATTCTACATCATGTCTATCATTATAATATTCTCATATTAATGATAATAAAATATGAGGCGTGTAATATACTAATATGTGTAGGTGCCTTAATACTCTCGAAGCTGCGGGAGGTGCTCATCAGCTTGCAGAACTTGTGGACGAGAAAAATATTAAATCTTGGAATGATCCTATAAGGGCTCTCGTGGTTGGCATCCATCAGCTTGGTCTATCTGGTTGGAAGAGAGAGGAATGTAATGCTATTGGAAATGAACTTGTAGCATGGCAAGAGAAAGGCCTTCTGGAAACAGAAGGTATATTTTTATAGTAACCATTGCTTCACTTGGATTGTATGTAATGCCTCTCTAGTCTCAACTGGCATGTTATATATCTTATTAAGGCAATGAAGATGGTAAAAAAATTTGGGCATTGAGGCTCAAAGCAACTCTTGATAGATCGAGAAGGCTGACGGAAGAGTACTCCGAGGCACTTCTTCAGATATTTCCAGAGAAAGTCCAGGTATAATACATTTTTCCGGTCTAGAGTCATCTCTTCTAATGTATTTTTTGTTGGTGTTCAAAAAATAAATTGAAAGATCGATCTATCACGAACTTCTCTCTTTTTGGCAATTGTCTACTTTCAAGACTCCAGAGTAAACTACTTTATAGGTCTTATTCGACTAGGTACCCTGGTAGAGATTTCATGTGTTCTCTTGATATATAATCTGTAATAATTTACAATATTTTTAGTCCAATTTCACTGTGGGACCTGTGTTTTAAATATCCATAGCATTTTGCAAAGTTCAGCGGGGTTCCTGACAGTCGACAAGCTTTATATCCACTAATAGTATCTCAATGTTTGTATGTTAGGGAGTCCTGAGCATCCACTACTTAGTTACTTTGTCCTACATATCTGCCTGGATAATTAGAGAATATTTTGTCCTTTGCAGATATTAGGAAAAGCTCTAGGAATACCTGAAAATAGTGTCCGCACTTACGCTGAAGCAGAGATTCGCGCTGGGTATGGTGAAATTATATTTGATATCTTCCATATTATAATTTGTGATTTCTGATTGTGTATCGGCAGCTAGTTCTACTTATTATGAATTACCATATACATCTAACTTGCAAGTGTCGCTTCTAGTGTTATCTTTCAGGTTTCAAAACTTTGTACAATTCTCCTAAAAGCTGTAAGAACTGCCCTCGGATCTCAAGGTTGGGATGTTCTGGTTCCAGGAGCCGCTTCTGGAACTCTAATACAGGTACTTTAGTGCAGCAATAATGCCTCCACCAGTTATCGTAAAACAGTTAAATATATTTTCTCAATGATAAAAAAGAATTATATCGTCTCCAATTCCAAAAAGATGAACCATGGATACCCAGAAGAAGATACCTATTGAGGTTTACGATAACCAATTCACTAATGTCCTATATGTTTTATAATAATTGGAGTCTAGTGCAGGAACAAGAACATCACTCATATAATCATATGATCCATTTGCACAACTTTACTCCTCTAAATTGTGTCCTCGATTGTTTTTTTGTTTTTGAAATTGAAATTCTCAGTATAGAATACATTCTCCAATGTTCATCTGTGCTGTTATTACATTATCTCATCCACATGTGGTTCATGCTGCACTTTTAATACAGTAGTTCCTGTTTTCTGTTTAGTTCTATATTTCTATCATTCATGTGACATATGTCGGATGTAGCGGGTTACATCTATATTTTTTGCCCATCTTTCCTCAAATTTCAATTATTGATGACTTGCATGAATGGTTCTCGACTTTCAGTACTTCATATTGGTAGACAGTCTGGCAATTAACATAGATAATTTACTCTATATATTTTGCGTTTCTAACTGTTCTTCATGTTTAGGGCTATCACCTTTGCGTCTAATATACACTGTCAATATATAATGACTTGCATATGATATACTGATAATTCTGATCACTGGTACATCTTTCAGTCTCACTTACTCGGTTCTGCAGGTTGACAAAATTGTTCCTGGGACACTGCCAGCATCTATAACAGGCCCTGTAATTCTTGTGGTTAGCAAAGCAGATGGAGATGAAGAGGTTAGGAAATTTTCTGTATATGGATTCTAAGCTATCCATTATTACCCCTAGGAGCTAATGAGTAGCATTTATTCTTGCTAATGCAATCTTGCAGGTAACAGCTGCTGGAAGTAACATAGTTGGAGTTGTGCTTCTGCAGGAGCTTCCCCACTTATCCCATCTTGGTGTTAGAGCCCGGCAAGCAAGTCACGTTCATCACTCGCATAAATTGCTCCCTCCATTCATAATTAATGTAGTATATATACTAATTAGATCATGAAATAAATAAAAACAAGTTTTAATTTTCAGGAGAAGGTTGTTTTTGTAACTTGCGAAGACGATGATAAGGTTAATGATATCAGAAAACTTGACCAAAAATACGTGAGGTTATTATCTTCCCGTCTTTTCTATCACATAATCAGTTTCCCTCGGAGGCCCTCGTAACAACTGATGACGGGTTCATCCAGTCCTTCAACGATCCATATCCACCATTTTTTCTTCCTTTTTCGTCCTTTATTTGTCTTTATGCTAATTTTGATTTATTATTTCTTTTCCAGGTTAGAAGCATCATCATCAGAAGTTAACTTGATTACATCAATGCGTGAAAGCGATCCTTCTTTAAAAGATCTTTCAAGCAATGGTTCTTCAACAGCCAGAAACACAACTGATAATGGTCCTTCCTGGTTAGTTGGGGAAACCACTACAATTCAGGTACCAACTAATTGTGCTTCAGTGTTAGAATATCATGCTCCTAACCTCTGTAGTTCAATCTTCTCTTAGTTATCATATTGTTGAAAAGTGCAATTTTGTTCAGGTTGACTCTACTGAAGGCATCATACCAGTTGCTGATGCAAATGTTCAATCTTCAGGTGCAAAGGCTGCTTCTTGTGGTTGCTTAGCTTCTCTTGCAGCTATTTCAAGTAAAGGTAGTGCACTTGTGCTGAAGACCATATTTTTTGTTATGAAAATATGTTCATATTGTAAAAGCAGAAGAACTTTAGAAACTTAGTCGTACTTTGTTACTAGCTCACTTGTATTTCCTTAGTGTAAAATATCTTGTCTACCTCTCTAATATATCACGAGTCTAGGAAACCTATCAAATTTCTCTAATATATCACACGGCATCATAACCTAATGTCTATCTTCTACATCTTTCTCTAATAAAAACTACATAACCTATTGAAATATACAAGCATTTAATTTAACTTTTCTTCCACACCATCACAGAAGCTCGACCAACTCTTCCATGTCCAGTGGTATGCTAGTTTTGGATTAGTTCCCATATTAATTTGTCATCGATTTCTTTTTAAGGAATCATGTCGATTTCTTTTTTAGGAATCGCATAGGTTCAATTGTTCAAAGATGAATACTACCACTTTTGTTCAAGTTTTGAATGGTATTTGATGTAGGAAAACATTAAATAGCATGGGATAACAGAACAATATCTATGAAAACAAGCAATATCTATGAAGAAGGGAGAAATTTTTTTGGATCACTAGCCAAAAGAAGAGAATGATCTCAAGTGTAACAGTCAGTTGAAGACTATAAACTGTCCCATGGGATGGGTTTACATGAATATTTAATGATAAACTAAAACTTTGAAATTTTGGTGTTGAAAGTAAATACCTGCGTACTAATATAAGGACTTCCTAAATTAATTTTAAGTACATCATAATAATCCCCAACTCAATGTTAAATCCTGAATCCCTAGTATTACCTCAAATAAAAGATGCATAATATATTCCCTTACTTGAATATTGTGGCAGTGTTGACGTTAAAGATAATATCTATAAATATTTTCTCTCCCATCAGTATTGCTAGTGTGGGCATGATGCATATCACTAGCTGCTAGTCTTGTGATTGGCACGTTTCTTCTTAGTCATTAGCTGGAGCTAATAGAAATTCCAGCTTGTAGCGGCTTTCTGTAGTCCCTGCTTCTTATAGCGGAGTATGTTTTTGGTGCCAATTAGATCAGTTTATTAGATTCCTAATTGTTGTGGTTTCTCATGAAATATGTAAGGGTGGAAAAATATAAGTAAGACAATTTTCTAATTTTTCTGGATAGTATTGTTTTCATCTGGCACATATAATGTGAAGAAGTGGTTAAGAATTTGAAAGACATGGAGAAGAAATCCTGTTGGAAATTGGCCCAAAATACGACACCTTTTTGTATATGGGGAATGGCCAACCCTGGTTTTTTATAGGTAGCACACTTCTTCTGTATGGAATGTAATATATTTTTCATCGTGCATGCCTGTTGCTGGGACATCATAAAATTTTCAATGCCTGCGTGTTTGGGAGATTGACTTTTTGAAAGAGCCTTACTAATATGGTACAGCGGGTCAAACATATAGGTGTGGTATACTAGGCACTTTATTATCATTTTATAGTCATGGGGATAACCCAGTTCTTTTTCCCCATTTAATAACATATATAAAATAAATAAGTCTTTTTCTTTTTTTTGTGTTTTTTTAATTGTAATAGTGATAATCTCAATACTAAACCTGGAACATTAGTCCATTTCGCTCCATATTTTCCGGTGATGATATAACCAACTGTCTCAAGACCTACTTACTAATTATTCATGTAATTATGTTTATTTATCAACTTAAAAATGAACAACACCTATAGTAGTTAAATGTCTGTGTGTGCTATTTGCTGCCCTTCCATTTTTTTCCTTTTCTTTTTGAATATGGTGGCATGTATACTTTTAAGAATGTGTACATGTTAACTATGAAATTGAGAATGGGAAAAAATTGTTTCTACTTTTCCACTAACGAGGTTACTC
Source organism: Oenanthe sinensis (assembly GCA_028671895.1). Classification (NCBI taxonomy): domain Eukaryota; kingdom Viridiplantae; phylum Streptophyta; class Magnoliopsida; order Apiales; family Apiaceae; genus Oenanthe; species Oenanthe sinensis. The sequence continues at coordinate 5,669,534 of JAPMAC010000212.1, forward strand.
ATCAAATGGCAGTTTACAATGAACAAGGAGTTCCAGCTCTGTTCAAAGTTCCTGCTGGAGCAGTAATACCTTTTGGCTCTATGGAGTTGGCGCTAAAGCAAAACAAATTAATGGAAGCCTTTAGCTCCCTTATTGAGCAGATAGAGTCGGCCAAAATGGAAGGTGGTGAACTTGACAAACTCTGCAATGAGCTCCAGGAGCTAATATCTTCTGTACATCCTTCCAAAGACATAGTTGAAATCTTAGGAACAGTTTTTCCTGGTAATGCGCGATTAATTGTCCGCTCAAGTGCAAATGTCGAGGACTTGGCGGGAATGTCAGCAGCTGGACTTTATGACTCGATTCCAAATGTCAACCTTTCAAATCCAATAATTTTTGGGGATGCTGTTAGCCGAGTTTGGGCTTCATTATACACTCGTAGAGCAGTTCTAAGCCGTAGAGCTGCTGGTGTGCCTCAGAAGGAAGCTATGATGGCTGTTCTTGTCCAGGAGATGCTCTCTCCTGAACTGTCATTTGTACTCCACACACTCAGCCCAACAGATCAAGACCATAACTCTGTTGAGGCTGAAATTGCTTCCGGGCTTGGTGAAACTCTAGCATCAGGCACCCGTGGCACACCATGGCGTCTATCTTCAGGAAAATTTGATGGATCAGTACGCACATTGGCATTTGCAAATTTCAGTGAGGAGATGGTTCTCGGTGATGGTCCTGCCAATGGCGAAGTTGTCCGTTTAACAGTGGACTATAGCAAAAAACCCTTGACAGTGGACCCAATCTTTCGTCAACAACTTGGTCAGTGTCTTGGTGCTGTAGGTTTTTTCCTGGAGCGCAAGTTCGGTTGCCCACAAGATGTTGAAGGATGTATGGTCGGCAAAGATATCTACATTGTGCAAACTCGTCCCCAACCCCATTGAGGATCATATTTCCAGAGTTACTTTCAGCCTTTGAACTCTGCGGCAATAACTGCACCTGTAAACTATGTGGAACTAGTGTACATACGACTTCAGCTCTCCTAAGCAGTAAAACTTTGGTGCATCACCCCAATAAGATTATGTACAAGTTACTGAACATATAACTTAAATACTTCGACTTAAATATATCTTTATTTATATGCACGAGTTCTTTTACAAAAGTTGCAAGTTATCTTTCTGCTGTGTGCGTCTTCATATGCCATTCTTTTATCTTTTGGCTAGATTCTTTTGTTTGTTATTCAGATGAATCTCTAGGAAACACATTGTGATTTACAGTTTTTGAAGTTTACGCCATGGTGACTAAGCGATGCAAAAACCTCATATAAGTTATGCAGTATAGATTCCTCTCTTGATACAGGAATTGCTTCTGAGACACTTGAACTGACTACGTAAGTTTTATTTGTATGTGTTACATATCCCTGTATATATGCTCTGTTACTGTCAGTATGTTCCTTTCCTAGTAGGCTTATGCATGGGCCAACTGTGGAGCTCTGTTTCCTCAGTGATGGTAAGTGCTGGTGTAGAGTTGGTTCTATGGGGTGTTGGCCCTATATGTCACAATTTGGGGAGAAAATGCCCTAAATGGCACACCCCAAACAAATGGCCCTAAATAGCACTCCAAAACGCTACATCGTGTAGAGTTTTGGAAAAAAAAAAATCCCCAAAACGCTACTTTAAGTTGCGTTTTTTAGCCTAAAACCCAAGATAAAGTAGCGTTTTTCCCCAAAAAAAATTTAAAAAAAAATGTAAAACGCTACACAAAATAGCGTTTTTTCCCGAAAAAAATTTAAAAAAAAGTGCAAAACGCTACACGAAATAGCGTTTTCACCCCTTTTCCAGTACGCCAGACTATGTAGCGTTTTGGAGTGCTATTTAGGGCCATTATTACGAGTTGTGCCATTTAGGGCATTTTCCCCTCAAATTGTGACATACAGAGCCTTTTCTCGGTTCTATTTTAGTCACATATGTATGTATTTCATGCTTGATTAGTTGAATCAGTATCATATTCCCCTCAACCATGGAAAAATGATTTATTCTGCATACTCAATCATACATAAACATTGCATACAATGTATATCGAATTCGACATGAAATTCTTCCTTGTATTGCGAATTTTATTTTCGGAATTACTTGAGTTGATTTATTATGTCATCAGATTCCCATGTTCTGTCTTTGTTTCTGATGATTGTGGTGGCATCAATTTTTTCTAGATACAATCACAACTAAACTGGAATCCAAACAATGGGAAATGAAAGATATACAAAATCTGGAGGAATAAGAGAAGTGGATTCCTCACTCAGCCATTTGGTTTTAACTATTACAATTTAATTAGTATTTCAATCGGCCTAATTAAATATTCTGCAGCCATCGTCGTACTCGATCACATAGAAGCTACCGGATAGAGAATGCAAAATAAAACGAAAATGAATCCATCAAAAGTTATGAATAAAATTTGAGAAATGTTAGGTTACCCAAAAATTGTTTCAAATATTGAATTATTATGTATATAATTTGTAATTTTCGTAATAATAACATAAGATCTCATGTGCATATATAAAAACGTGCATATATAATGCGTCCACGTGTCAAAATAAGTAAAAAATTGACAAGTATCATGACACTTCATTTTGAGAAAAAATTTAGGATTATTTATGCGTACCTAGCCCTACACATAAAATTTATTTAGAAACAGTAAAATAAAAGAGAAGAAAATCGATAGGAATATAGGATTGCAAGAGTGAAAGAAAAGACTATAAATTTCTTACAATGAATTTTATAAAGAAAATGAATAAAATGTGAATTTTTGAATTGTTGGGTTTTGATAAAGAATCAAAATGATAACATTTTATTTATAAATTATTTCAAACTTCATTACATTTTCTGCTAATTTTCCCAATTAAATACAATATAAGATATTTGTACAATAACTTTGTAAAAAAATATCAAAGTGATTTTTTTCAAAAAAAACTTAGAACCCATCTAATTATAACGTGATTAATATCCGATCAACAATTAACTCCACTAACACTTGATACCTAACAAGCAAATGTGACTTTGCACTGAATTTAGAGAATATGTTCGAAATGGCCACTCCACTTCCTTTTGTCTCTGTCTATATTTGACATAAATTATGAATATTAGCTACTTTCTCATGTTATGATTTATTATTCTCTCTCTCAACCACATAAATTATCAACTTATCTCGTATTCTTTTATCAATATTATTATCATATCATTATCCCTGATAGCACAAATTAAAATTTCAATTTCATGTATAAGAGATGAGTAGATATCTTGATAATTTTTTTGTGAAAGCTCAAGTTGTCACCACATTTTTACATTTTTTATGCAGTCATCTTTTTTTTCCGATGTAAATTCGGGTGCGTAACACGGGTAAAATTCTAGTGTACGTAAATAACGATAAAATCAAATAATTATCTTTTTTTTTCATTGCATTATTTAAAAATTAGTAATGCATCATTACTCGTTATAAAAAGAAAATTTCAAACCAGTAATTAAAAATGTACAAACAAACTACAAATTAACAACTAAACAAGTGATTTACATTGCTTTATATTATACATGTGATTTATAGTAAAGTAGACACACATGACCACATACATATATAAGGTTTAATTTATTCCATTGATTCTGTAAATTGTTGACACTAGCTCATGTTCGACTCTCCATCTCAACAGAGAATATATTTATATTCCGATTCTTTCCAATAGCATCAACAAGCATGCATTTCATGCAGCAACTTTTACAATGCTAAAAATGTACTCCCATATTTGCACTATAAATATACACTATGTTTCACCATAAATCAAGCAGCACCAAGTATCTAGGAAGCTTGCATAGGTTACAAGTTCCTAGTACTACTACTATACTAATATTCTCTCTTCCATTTTCCAAACTTGTGGGAACTTGACATTAAACTTCTTTTTTTTAAGAAAAAATTAAAATGTTCAAATCACTTGGAAACTCGGCCTGCCCCGACTCAGCTTGTTGTTGCTTACGTTGTCGATCCCAGGTTTCAGCAGACGATGATCAAGCTGTTGATGCACAGTGGCGGATTGGCTGTGAAGGGTGTCTGGAGGCTAATAAAACATGCACCTGCAATAGTACTATTGGGAATGATGGTACTGCCAAGGACTTGAAAGATGTTCAGCATAAGGCTAATAGCTCTTTCCTTCATGCAGTTGTCAACATGATAGGAATGCTCATAGGTATTAGTTTTGAGGATTAATTAAAGTACTATAGTATTTGAAATGCTAGGATTTTCACTTGTATGCATTTGCATGTCGCATGCATTATTGTTGGATATTATTTGGACTTATGGTATACATGCTACTGTTAAAAAACAGGTCTGGGGCAACTATCGACCCCTTATGCTCTAGAAACTGGAGGTTGGGCTTCTGCATTCCTGCTAGTAGGACTAGGAATAGTATGTGCCTATAGCTCTCATCTACTAGGAAAATGCCTGAACAATTATCCAAAATCAAAAAACTACCCTGATATCGGATACCAAGCATTTGGAAGACGAGGAAAAATTATAGCTGCAACCTTCATCTACATGGAAATTTTCATGGCCCTCGTTTCTTACACAATCTCACTTCATGACAACTTGAATATAGTGTTTTTAGGTACACGGATCAATTTGGCATGGCCTTGTTTATCAACTTCTCAGCTCTTGACAGTAATTGCTGTTTTAGTGGCCCTTCCTAGTCTTTGGCTAAGAGATCTTTCTTCCATATCCTTCCTCTCAACCGCTGGCATTCTCATGTCTCTTATCATATTCTTGAGCGTGGCATGGACTGCCATTTTTGGAGGGATCAAAGTTGATCAGACGATACCAGTTTTACAGTTTAGGAACATACCTACTGTATCTGGTCTTTATATCTTCAGTTTTGCTGGACATATTGTTTTCCCTAATATTCAAGCAGGAATGAAAGATCCTTCCAAGTTCACCAAGGTTGGGAACTCTTTAATTTTTTCCCCTTATTTTCCTTCTCTAAAATAGTATTTACAAGAGCAATTAATGTCCATATACAGATCACATTCTTCTCCTTCTGCAGGTATCCATAGTGAGCTTTACACTAGTCACAATGCTCTACACATCCCTAGCTTTCATGGGTGCAAAAATGTTCGGTCCACATGTAAATGCTCAGATCACACTCAGTTTGCCAAGAAACTCGATTGTCACCCATATTGCTTTGTGGGCAACTGTCCTAACTCCCATGACTAAATACGCCCTAGAATTCGCACCATTTGCGATGCAGCTCGAGCATTGCCTTCCCGACTCTATGAAATCAAGAACAAAGATGATCATCAGGGGTGGAGTAGGATCATTTTTTCTCCTACTAATATTAGCTCTTGCCCTTTCTGTCCCATATTTTGAGTATGTTCTTAGCCTTACTGGTTCACTTGTTAGTGTGGGAATATGCATAATTTTCCCTTGTGCATTCTACATCAAGATCTTCTGGAGTCAACTTTCGAAGCCTGCTTTGATTCTTAATTTGGCACTTATCGCGATTGGATTTCTTATGGGTGTATGTGGAACCATTTCTTCAATGAACTATCTCATAGGTAGCATGCAGAGGGGACGCTAAAATCTGACTAGCATGAAGACTCATGAGCAACTAATAACCAAGAAACCTCATGTTTGTACATCCAACTATAAATATGTAGCACAACTCTATACAAATTACACATATAAACAGGATACTTAAATCTGCCTAGCTTGAGAAAATCACAACCAGCTACCAGTTTCATTATAAATGAATATCGTGTTTGTACTTGCAACTATAATATATACATATGTACTCTTCGCCTTGCTTGAGGATTGACTATAATGAATGAATGCATAAACAAACAGCTTTATCTGTTAATTATTATGTAATCTACCCCAGCAGCCCAGAGATGACCAAAAATATAATGAATCTGCATTTTACACCAGAAAATGAGTAATAGGCAAACATTAAGGCTGAGAGCAGCCCCTAGCATAAATTGAAAATAAGTGTAACTATAAGGGGATGAACAGATATTCTCTGAACTGCCAAATAGATATTCACAAAATGAAAGAGTTGATATTGGAGCTTGCATCGATTAAAGTTCACATAATGCCTATTTTAGCTCTCTGGGCTCTGGGGTCATAACTGTTTGATCAAAATTAAAAAAGAAAAAAAAGGTTACCTCTACATTCTTCGTTTATGAATATGCATTTCATACTTTTCGAACTTGAAAAAGTTTCAATGGTAAATAGTAATTAATGGAACTATTTTCAGCGACCCTCGCTACCATTTATATTACACTAGTATTTCTGAATGGGCTTACCAGAAATATTGAGTGAGAGTAACATATAGAACCTGCTCAGCTGGGGAAGGATAGATACTCTATAAACGTTATTATTCCATTATTGCCTCACTACAACGTTTCAATTTGATACTCTCTAAATGAAACAATTCAACTGCATCACTGGGCTCTCCAAGTGCAATTTAATCTATGCTAGAAAACATAAAGTGCATGTGTTCTTTCCCACACTAGACTATGACTACACATTGACTCCATTAGGGAGTGATAAAATTTTAGTATAATGTTGATTCTAAAAGAACACATTCGTAAATTGACAACTGGAATTAAACAAAGGTTAAGGTTGAAGTGGCAACAAAAATCTTAAGAGATTGTCGCAAGGAAAATTAAAGAGCTCAAGTAAAATATTTTCACAGAGCATATACCCAGTGGCGGACCGACAGCCCCGCGAGGATATGCCTCGGCCTATGTTGAGTTTTCTGGACTTTAAAAAAAAATTATTATTTTTTTAATATATTGTTCAATTCATAAATATTTATATTTGGCTCATGCTGAAATTTGGTTTGGCCCATATTGTAAAAGTAAAAATAAATTAAAACAAATAGTAGAGAGAAGATATACACACGGAGAAAAAAAATATCAACATAGTAGACAGACAATATACTAATTGACAAAAAAAAAATATATTTTGGCCCCGCCTCACAAAATTTCCTACTTCCGCCACTGCATATACCAATGGCCGAAGAAAAAAGTCATCTGACATATAAATAGTAAATGGTTATATTTTGTATACGAAACCTCGCAGCCATAAAATCAATGGCTGAATAAAATTGGAAAAAAAAGAAAGAGTACATATCATACATACACACGTAATAGAAATGTTTGAAAGGCATGCTGGAAGTAGGATTCTCTGCTATCAATCCTATGATGGATTGATGGTAGATTAGAAAAGTAAAAGAATTCAGTTTAAAGGAGCATTCTGTTTCAGTACTTTCAAAAGATGTAAATGAAAACACACATATAGGATCATACAATGAAACTATTGATGTTGCTGCTGAGATGGAATACAGTCACTCACAAATGTATATGTTGCAGCATTATATAGATAATAATAGATTATTGCTAAAGATATTAAATTAATAATCATATGTTATAATATAAAAAATACCAAAAAAACCTTCATGCCGAGAACTATAGAGCATATTTCTATTATTGGGGCTTCAAACCATACATATATTAGATAATAAGTGGACAGAAACACAAATTGAATCATTAAAGAAAATAATGTGCATATCAGAACAACCAGAAGACATTCAAATGACATATTGAGCTCAACGGTGCCACCTCAAGATCGTACTCTGGAGCTTCGTTTGTATAGCAGCAACACTATTAGTAAGAATATCCCAAGCCTCCAATAATTGTGAATCAGTTCTTTGTGCATTAAGTACACATCTAAAAGACTGAAGGTTCTAAAATAACCTTTCAGCATTGTTAAATGCAAGTGAAAATAAAGAAAGTGAAGCAACGGTTTCTGATAATACCCTTTCAATATGAGGGGAATGCAAGCATCATATAGCCCTTATTCCAGCATTCAGCAACAGCAGATCCAAACCTGTGAAAGAACCACCAGGAATATTATCGAGATTTTGCTGTCTTGGCTGCTATGCAGTTGCATTATCGTGGCTGCTACCTGTCCACATATGGCGGAAAATTAGCCCAACAATGATAAGTCTTATATTTGTTCTTTGGCCGATAAGGTTCCAATTAGGAAAAAAATTTGCACACCTGATAGGCATAGTTAGGTTCCATAAAAAGTATACTGTATTAAATGGTTCTGAGGCCCAAATTCTTAACTAACTATTAAGATCACTCTAAAAATTAACTGGAGCTCAGTATTCCCTAACACATGGATTACTAATCTGCTTGATAAGTTCAGCTTAAACATGCCGTGTCCACTCAGACTGTTTTTTATAGTCCTATCTTTGAACTATTTCATCTATTAATATAGCTTAAGTACTCTGTTTTTTGGACAGGAGTTTTGCCTTTTTTATGCTGCAGGATTGTACTGGCTCTATACTTTTGTGTTACACTATTTATGTTGACCAAATAGTGCAGTGGAGGTTGTAAAATCATTTTTCGTATTTTTTTTAACCTTGGTAGGAGTTCAATTAGAAAAAAACATATTCTATTAATAGGTGCAAATGAAGAGATGGCCCAGGAATAGTTCTTTGTTTAGCTACAGTGTGACCTAGTAGCTGGGGTGAACTTTAGTTTATGATGTATATGGGTTGGCTTATGCAGCCTTAAGCTTTAACACCGATGACTTCATTAACGGAGCTTAATTGGCATATTTCCTGTGTCAGTAGTTGCTTTCATCAGTCTAATCCCCTCTCCCGAGCTCATTTCTTGTTATAGTTACTCAGCGAGTCTCGGCAGTTGAAGTGAAAGTTTCTTAGACTAGTCCCACTAAAATGGCGGGGAAACTTACTTCCGAGAGAGCTGTTTTCGCCTCAGGAATTACCTAACGAGAGAGCCGATGCAAAAGTATAGCCCTTGACGCAAGGGAATATCCGACACACTAAGCTGCTCTGATGGACTAAAAACATCATCAATTCAACCAGCAATTCCATATTCATGGAACTAACACTGATCAGTCATATATGAAAATACTTATAGATAAATATATAACTATCGAAAAGTTTTAAAATCTAGTGAGGTCATGACCTCACATGCCTCTACTTGCCTCTGTTAGTGTGAGTAAGATTATTATATTGTTTATTCACATGATTGGTCACTGGCTCAAACACTTTGAAAGTACATTCTAAAATCAAATATATACACATATGATTAAGAATTAATTACTTCTTCTAAATTTATATAGATACCATAACAAATTATAAATAAATAAGTAGAACTAAATCAACATATGAATGCAAATAGGGGTACAAGGTAATTGCTTACCTGCACTAGATGCTATATCCTCCAGTTGAATGTCTAACTCTTCTGCGAGTGCATGAGTCTGAATGTCTGATCACTTGCACAAAACAAAGCTATAAAGTTAACCTCACAAATGTATATAACTTCGTACAAGTTTTATTTTAGAATCTGTAACCTTCATTTGAAAACAACTCATTCACCAGTTTACACAATTTTTACTCAGCCATCCAACACTAGCTACATAATGTTGCGGAGTATGCAACTACCTCAAAATACATGATACTGTGTCGAATCCGAAGAGTCATGTTTCTGGATCTGACAATTCTCACTTTTTTCCTTACATTCACTAAAAGTGAGAACGTTACAAGTAATAAAACCAACAGAAGTGCCCCAGAACTAAAACAAGAGAAAATTACTTTCACGTGGCTTGACATTTTAGGACCTGATGATGATGCGCAAGGCCTAAACATTTCTGATGCCACTATCACTACACAACTCCGAATTTCCCAACAAAACTCTCATTGAACACATTAAATCATACAGAATCTGGTATATGGCCGATCAACTGGTTGGATGACAAATCAAGAAAGCTTTAATCTAGATCAAGACAGACTCTCTACAATCTTTCCAACAAATTTTCTGTCTGGCAGATTTAAGGAGTTCAAGCTTTGTAAATAACCAAGAGTTGCAGGAATATCACAAAGTGAATTTTCAGCAAGACTTGAAACATTTAAACAAACACGTGATCCTAATGAGTGTCAGATGGCACCATATATATTGTTGTCATCTAAGAAAAAACTACTCAAGCTTACCAATTCTCCAACTGTTGAAGTTCACCAGAAAACTTGTTTGGAATCAACAAACTTGTGTCCAAAAAGAAGCTTTTGAAATGATTATTGCCTAGTAACAGCTGTGACAAATACCTATTGGGACTTCAAACTAATTGAATGAAAGATTGAATATTCTAAACTTTGGCAACCCCCATATTCCAGTAGAAGCTGGGCCTGACAGAGAATTATTACTTTCCCGAAAGCATTCCAAAATTAAACATGCATAGCTCTCAGGTATTTCGCCACTAAAATTATTTTACAGGATGTGAAGATGCTAGAGCAATGAACTCACTACACTCCTGTAGAAAACAAGGTCCATAAGATAGATTTAGTCAACCAGCTAGAGAGCATGTAACAACATGCAGGGTTGGAGCCTATGGGGTGCATGTGGGGGCCATCAACCCCCTCCTAAAACTCCCCAATAATTTAGATATATTTAAATTTTATGTTTAAAATTCATAATATGGTGTATTTAGTCCCCATAATTTGTTATATATCTTTAATTTTTATGTTTAAAATTCATAATATGGTGTATTTGTGTTGGAATTTAATTTTAAATTTGTTATTTAAGTATTTGTTTTATTTGTTATTTTGAAATAATAGACGTTGGTGTCAAAGCTGTAATAGAGGCATTAGACTAGGTCATGATGTTGTTGCAGTATTATTATGAGAGTTAGTGTTAAGTGGAAGTAGCGGAAATAGTAGAGAGTTTTTAGCTTGTAGTTGCATAATTTTAGCTACCACCTTACTGTGGTATATCTATTTATTTTCTTCATGTAAGTTGTTTAACGTAAGGCAATATATCAGTTAGTTTGTTTTTCTCCGTTTTATACAAATAACTCATCTGTCTTCACATTGTTGGTATTCAAATATCAGCCTAAATACTACACTTGGTATCAGAGCATTATGATCTAGGGCTTGTGTACATACATATATATAGTATTCATCTTCCATATATATAGTATTCATCTTCCATATCTAATGACATCAAACAATTTTTTTATTTCTATTCCAATTTTCAAAGGAGACAATTATCATGCATGGGTCATCAAGATAAAATCATACTTGAAAGCCTTAAGCTTGTGGGAAGTTATTGAGAATGATATTGAGTTTACTCCTCTTCCGGAAAATCCAACAGTAGTCCAAATCAAGAAACATGAGGAAGAAAAGGCTCGAAAGCCAAAAACACTTTCATGTCTACACTCGACTGTGTTGGAAGAGATTTTTACAACTATTATGGGTTGTGATACTCCTAAAGAAGCGTGGGAAAAGATTAAGGAAGAGTTTGAAGGCAACCAGCAAACCAAACTAATGCAAGTTCTGAACCTCAAGAGGGAGTTTGAGATGATGGGAATGAAAATCAATGAAGGCGTTAAAGAATATGGGAGTAAATTGATGTCTATTGTCAATCAAATCAAACTACTTGGTGGAGAATTTTCAAGTCAAAGAGTTGTTGACAAGCTTCTTGTAACTCTTCCCGAGAGGTACGAAACAAAAATTTCTTCACTTGATGATACTAAATATCTCTCAAAATTAACAGTTTCAGAATTGATCAATTCACTCCATGCCATAGACCAAAGGAGATCAATGAGGGATGAAGAAAATGGAGGAAAAAATGAGGGACTCTTATTAGCTAAAACTTCATTTTCAAAAGGCACAGGCAATAAAGTTCAATGCAACCATTGTCAAAGGATCGGCCATGAAAAAAAGGATTGTTGGCACAAAGGAAAGCCACAATGCTTCAAATGTAAAAGATATAGGCATCTGGCAAAGAATTGTATATTCCAAGTTGATGAAGAAATCATGGAACAATTGATCGAGGGAGAACCTCTCCTTTAGAATTATGGGTGATTATGTGCACCATGGGGAGAAATGCTCCAATATATTAAAATGTAGTTGATGAGATGTGCATCAAAATTGATGGTGGTGAGAAGTGCATCACAGATGAAGAAAAGTGCTTCGTAAATTTAAGATTATGGGGGTGATTGTTGGAATTTAATCTTAAATTTGTTATTTAAGTATTTGTTTTATTTGTTATTTTGAAATAATAGAAGTTGGTGTCAAAGCTGTAATAGAGGCATTAGACTAGGTCGTGATGCTGTTGCAGTATTATTAGGAGAGTTAGTATTAAGTGGAAGTAGTGGAAATAGTAGAGAGTTTTTAGCTAGTAGTTGCATAATTTTAGCTACCACCTTGATGTGGTATATCTATTTATTTTTTTCATGTAAGTTGTTTAACGTAAGGCAGACATCAATTAGTTTGTTTTTCTCCGTTTTATACAAATAACTCATCAATCTTCACATTGTTGGTATTCAAATATCAGCCTAAATACTACAATTTGGTGCCAAAATTTAAATTATCTTTTTAGTACATCAAATTATTATCAATATTTTAAAAAATATTAATTTTTTTATCAATAAATATTCATAAATATATGTTATTTTACCCTCTATAACCTACGATAACTTGTGAAAGGCAGAGTGTCTAAACTTGTAACACTATAACTTATGTAACTCAACTAAAGAAAAGATACTTAACCCGAAGACAATCAAGAACGAGAAGTCACAAAGAAATCAATACAAATGAAGACAAAGTAATTGATACAATTCAACATGTTAAATATGATCTAACAAAGAAGAAATCATTGGAAGAAGTTCAAGTCAAAGTTGTTCATGCCCCAGTGATTTGTAACTCAATGAATCAAGATCATAACTATCAGTATCAATAAGACTAATTGATTTCAAGTGAAGAAGAAGGAAAGCAATTGTTGGAAAGACACATCTCTAATTGAACATGGTAATCTATTCAGAAGCAAGAACCCTATCAAGACTAGTCACTTATGAACCAGACCATTGCATCAAGTGTCAGGACATTGATAGCAAGTTTTTGTCAGTAGCAGAGATCCATGTTCAAGAGCTTGTTGAAGAAAATAGAAGATATGAAGAAATCACAAGTTCAAGATGTTGCATTGAAGTTTCAAGTTGAAGCCCAGAATTTCTCTAAGTACTTACAAGGGAACCTATGTAGAAATTCCTATCTAGAAATTCTAGATAAGTTTCTACTTAGAGCCAAGTAGAAATTCTGGAGGTGAAAATATTTTCTAAGTACTCAACTCAGGAAGCTATCTCGAATTTCCTATGTAGAAATTCTACTTAAAAGTTCGAGATAGCCAAGTAGAAATTCCTATGTAGAAATTCTACTTAAAGTTCGAGATAGATTCAAGTAGAATTTCCTATGTAGAAATTCTACATAGAGGACAGTTTCAACATGACACATGGCATCATCCTGGTGGCAGATTTCCAAGCTTTCAAGACAAGATAAGATTCTCGTGGACAACAGTGGGCCACATATATCTTATCTTTTGAAGACTACAAGTCATAGATTACAAAGTAGTATAAATAGAAGTACTTGTGTAACTTATCAAGAGAGCAATATTCGAGAGAAACACTTGTAATAGAGAGAAAGTATATTCATAGAGCTTAGTATCATTTACTACCCTCTTTACTTCTGTTGTACTATTGTAATGAATGTTGTAGCAACCCTTTCAAGTTATATATAAGATATATATTCCTTGAATCATTGTGTTCATTTATTACATAGTATTTATTGCTTCATTAATTTGAAATGTTGTATTCACCCCCCTCTACAACACATTTGGACCTAACAATTGGTATCAGAGCTTAATTTGAGATCTATATGTTGTGCAAAAGCCTAAACACTTCTCAAAAGGAACAGAAAACACTTGTTGCCAAATGCAGAATGCTTGAGGCAAAAGTGGAAGAGTTAGAGGCTGTTTGCACTGTAGATACTTCCCTAAGAGACTCTATTAAATCTTTGGAACACAAGCTTAGCCTTAAAGATGAAATAGAAGCATGTCTTAGGAATAAACTAGCTGAGTTAGAAACAAAATGCGAAGCTTATAAACTAGCTGCTAGTAAGGTGAATGTTGACAGTGATACATTTAAGAAGATAACTGGAGTTGGTGTAGGTCTTGATTATTCTAACTTATCTAAGAAAGAAGGGAAAAGACCTGTAGACATTAGTTCCAGTAAAACCAAGACTGAAATACCTACTTTTCTTAAATCAGCTGTCAAACCCATCTTTAAACACTTCGTTCCTCAAGTAGAAGAAGAGACTGAATTATTAGTTAGATATGAGATAGAGATGGAAGATCGAAAGAAAGAACAACCTGTAACTCCTATTAAATCAGTTAAAATCAAATCCACTAGAGAAGAATCTAGATAAGGATTAGGAGCTAAGGCTGTTAAACAACAGGAAAAGGAAAAAGGCATAAAAGAGGTTAAGGCTGAACGTGTTAAGAAAGAGTGCTATCATTGTAAATCTACTGAACATCTTTCTTACGCATGCAAATCTAACATGAATATTCCTGTTACTCATGTTGTGCCTGTACCACACACAATGAATAACATGCATATGAACCATGCACAATGTGGTCAACCTAATTGTATGCCATGCACTTTTAACGTCATGCAAACATTTGTAAACTTGATGAATGCAACTAGCCAATCATGTCAAAATTCTAATGCTAGTTCTAATGTCAAAAAGAAGCATGTTAGAGCTAAGACTGCCAGTCCTCCTAAAGTTAGGAGTGACAAACCTTCTCCTAAGACTAACAAAATTGTCAAGTCTGAAAGAGGAAAAGACAAAGTCGAAAGCTCGAGTAATGTTAAAATAGGTGCATCTACTGTTGTTAAAACTGATAATTCTCGATCTTATAGAAAAGCCGGGCCCAATCAAACATGGGTTCCGAAGAACGCCTAATCAATCTGTCATTGCAGGGCATTAAGCGAAAAAGGAATAAAGTTATATGGGTGCTAGACAGTGGAGCATCGAGGCATATGACAGGAAACAAGTCCCTGCTTACAGAGTTGGTTATGAAGGCTGGCCCTTATGTTACCTTTGGAGATGACAGCATTGGTGTGACAAAGGGATATGGCAAACTGAAATCTGGTAATGTCATCATTGAAGATGTTTCCTATGTTGAGGGACTAAAACACAATTTGTTGAGTATTAGTCAATTTTGTGACAAAGGATATGAAATTGTCTTCAACAAGAAAGGTGTATCAATCACTCACATTAAGGAAGGTTCGTTGGCTTTGAGAGGAGTTCGAAAGGCAGATCTTTTTGTTGCTGATATGGATTCGGCAAACCAGAATGAAGTGACCTGTTTCTATAGCAAAGCGTCAGATGATGAAAGCTGGCTATGGCATAAGAAGCTGTCTCACTTGAACTTCAAAACGATGAATGCTCTCGCAAGGCGAGAACTGGTGAAAGATCTACCTCAAATGGAGTTTGCTCCTAAAGGACTCTGTGAAGCCTGTGAAATGGGAAAGTCAAAGCGAGCATTGCATAAGAGTAAAGAAATTTCTAGTGTCACTGAGCCTCTGCAACTCCTTCATATGGATTTATTTGGCCCAGTGAATGTCCTATCATTGTCTAGGAAAAGATATGCTTTGGTAATCGTGGATGACTTCTCCAAGTATACATGGGTATTGTTCGTAATGACAAAAGACGAAGTGCCTTTTCAAATCATTGATCACATCACTGAGATTGAGAATGTATCAACACTCACTGTGAAGACGATAAGATCAGACAACGGCACAGAATTTAAAAATGCAATATTGAATGACTTCTGTGTTTCTAAAGGAATACGTCATCAGTACTCACCCCCGAGAACTCCACAACAGAATGGAGTAGTTGAAAGGAAGAACAGAACATTGGTTGAAGCAGCAAGAACTTTGTTGTATGAATCGAAACTTCCTCTATACTTTTGGGCCGAGGCAGTGAGTACAGTGTGTTACACTCAGAATAGAACCTTGATCATAAAAGATAAAGAAAAGACACCATGTGAACTAATGAATAACAGAAGACCAACAATCAAATACTTTCATGTCTTTGGAGCTAAATGCTATGTACTTATAGATGATGAAAATCTAGGCAAGTTTGAAGCAAAGGCACGTGAAGGAATATTTATTGGTTATTCTACAAATACGGTGGCAGCTTATCGGGTATTCTTAGTGAATGAACGGAAAGTTATTGAAAGCTACAATGTCAGATTCCACGATACCAAACTCCCATCAATTTCTAAAGATAATAGTGAACCTGAGTCCCTAAAATTTCAAAATCTGGACTTGGATGAAATTGAGGATGAACCTGAGTTAGTTGTCACATCAAATATACCAAGTGTTCGTGAAGAAATACCTGAATCTAGTAGACAATCGAATTCTACAAGATCAGAAGATACTTCTTCCGCACATTCCGGCAATAACTCAGGGGGAGTAAATAACAGCTCAAGGACAAGTGTTCAAGAGTCGAGGAGTAATGACACTAGTTCTGTAGGAGCTGGCACTAACTCAGGGGGAGTTAATGGAAATAACATAAGTAGTCAGCACAACAATTCAGGAAATCAAGCTGAATCATCAAGTCAATTACCAAGAGAACGGGTATGGAGTAGAGATCATCCATTTGAATTAATCATTGGTGATCCAGATGCTGGTGTGACTACTAGAAGATCTACAAGAGCTGACATGGCTAATATCTGCTTGTACTCTGGGTTCTTGTCCAAACTGGAACCTAAAGAAATAGAAGAAGCTCTTGGTGATGCTGATTGGGTGATTGCAATGCAAGATGAGCTCAACCAGTTTGAAAGACAGAAAGTTTGGAAGCTGGTACCCCGACCAAAGAACAGATCAGTAATTGGAACTAAGTGGGTATACAGAAATAAACTGGACGAAAACGGACTTGTAACACGAAACAAGGCTCGTTTGGTAGCAAAAGGTTACTCTCAACGAGAGGGAATTGATTATGATGAAACCTATGCTCCAGTTGCAAGACTTGAGGCAGTCAGGATGTTCTTGGCCTTTTCAGCACACAAGAACTTCAAGGTTTTTCAGATGGATGTGAAAAGTGCCTTCCTGAATGGAGAGCTAGAAGAAGAAGTGTATCTGGAACAGCCACCTGGCTTCATTGATCCAGAACTTGAAGATTTTGTGTTTCTTCTCTTCAAAGCTGTCTATGGCCTCAAGCAATCCCCAAGACGATGGTATGAAACCCTATCCTTGTTCTTAATTGAAAATGGTTTTATTAGGGGAGTAATTGATAAAACATTGTTCTACAAAAATGTAAAGGGTGATTTGATACTTGTTCAAGTGTATGTGGACGATATTATTTTTGGGTCATCTAATGAGCGCTTGTGCGAGAAATTTGCCAAGTTAATGCAGGATAAGTATGAGATGAGCATGATGGGGGAGCTGTCTTTCTTCCTTGGATTACAGATCAGTCAAAGAAAAGAAGGAATCTTTATCTGTCAATCCAAGTACATCAAAGATTTACTCAAGAAGTACAATCTTGAAGATGCATCAGCAGCTAAAACTCCCATGCCAACAGCCACGAAGCTTGATGAAGACAAATCAGGTAAACCAGTTGACATCACAAGCTATCGAGGTATGATTGGCTCACTTCTCTATTTAACTGCAAGTAGACCCGATATCATGTTCGCAACTTGTTTGTGTGCAAGGTTCCAAGTGGATCCTAGAGAGTCACATCTCATAGCCGTCAAACGAATCTTTAAGTATCTCAAGGGAACACCAAATCTAGGGATTTGGTACCCAAGAGATACAGGTTTTAATCTAATAGGCTATTCGGACTCAGACTATGCAGGTTGCAGGATCGATAGGAAAAGCACATCTGGTGCTTGTCAATTCCTAGGCAGAAGATTGGTGTCCTGGAAAAGTAAAAAGCAACATACAGTATCTACTTCTACTGCTGAAGCTGAGTACATTGCTGCTGGAAGCTGTGTAGCTCAAATACTGTGGATGAGGAACCAATTGAAAGATTATGGCATGAAACATACAAAGATTCCAATCATGTGTGACAATACTAGTGCCATTGCCATGACCAACAATCCTGTAGATCACTCAAGAACCAAGCACATAGATATCCGGTATCACTTCATCAGAGAACATGTCGAGGAGGGGACTGTGGAGTTACATTTTGTACCCACAATGCAACAAATTGCAGATATATTCACCAAACCTCTTGATGAATTAACATTCAATAGGTTGGTTGGTGAATTAGGGATGCTTAACACAAGTTAGTAAATCCTTCTATCTGTAAAATCCAAGTTTTTGATCATTTACATATGTTTGTTTTTCTTGTTAATTGCCTAGTTGAAAACATGTGTAAATAATCTTTAAAATTGCTCAAAATATCACTTCTGCATGCTGTTTAATCATTATGTACTTAGACTTTAAAATGCCTTATTAATGATTATTATATGTTGCATGTTGTGGTATTTTCCATAAATTCACTGTGCTTTGATTGTAATTTTTGATAAAAACTTTGAATTTATGCTCATTTAATTGCATGAACATAAGGGGAGTTAAATTCATGAATCTCTAAATTTGCCTTGATTTTAGATGAATTTTTCTATGTTTATCATGTATTTTTAATGTCATGAGAAGGTTTAGAATTGTCAAGGAATGGTTCTCTTAATGATTTTAAATAAAAATCCTTGAATTGGTATTTATTTTAATCTGGCAAAATTTAATTTTTGTATTCCTTGAAAAATTGTCAAATTTTACCAAGTATCTTCAAAATTTCGAGATAGGGTCTATCTCGAAACTCATCTCGAAATTCGGCTTGAATTTCGACTTTGAGCTTCCAGGAGTGAAGTTTTGAAAATTCTAAGTCTGGTAAATTTTTCGCCTTAGTGTCTATCTCGAACCTTATCTCGAAATTCGACTTCAGTTCGAGATAGAGTTCCAGGTGTGAGAGATTTGAATATTCCAAGTCTGGGAAAATTTTCGAGTTAGCATCTATCTCGAAATTCATCTCAAAATTCGACTTGAAGTTCGACTTAGGATCTATCTCGAAATTCATCTCAAAATTCGACTTGAAGTTCGACTTAGGATCTATCTCGAAATTCATCTCGAAATTCGACTTGAAGTTCGACTTAGGGTCTATCTCGATATTCATCTCGAAATTCGACTTGAAGTTCGACTTAGGGTCTATCTCGAAACTCATCTCGAAATTCGACTTGAAGTTCGAGATGGGTTTTCCTTCAGAGGTTTCATGCTGTTTAAAATTGTTCAAGTGAATTTAATTCGAATTAGCCTTTATGTCGAAACTTATCTCGAATTTCGACTTGATGTTCGAGATAGAGTTCGACATAGAAGTTCGACTTAGAGTTCGACATAGAGTTCGACTTAGATTTCCCAGTGTGTGTACTTAAGTTTTTGTTTATTTTCACAGGGATATTTTTGTCATTTCACTCTACTGCCTATATATATACATCTCTAACCCGTTTTTACTTTCACTTTTACCCAATTGTTTTTAAAACCTAATTTTTACAGCAGCCCTCCCTCCACCCACGACTGTTCATATTCGTTGTTAAATCTCTTACACATAACGAACTACTGCCCAGTTTTTCCTTGATTTTACTGTCTGCATCAGTTATATACGTTTATATTGTGCGTGGTTGTGCGTTTTACATCGTGCCTGTTCCTCTTCTCAGATACATACATACACACGAACTGCACACATCTCTCACATACATATTTTTTTCTGCAGATTTTGTTTTCACAGTAGCTTGTTACTGATTCTTGTTTAATTCCGTAGTTTAATTTTCAGTACAACATCTTAGTTGTTTTCTAAATTAAAAGGGATTAACACGATTTTTTATATAAACAAAAACAAAATGACTCACCAATTTTCTCTTGCAAAACATAATTATTATAATATTCCGACTGAAATTGGTGATCAACTCCCGCGTTTCAAGTTTTGGGTACGATATCTTAATTTGTACTCCAAAGCTAGTACTGCTTTTACTGCAAAACCTACACTGGTCCATGATGCTTTGCAGCAGTTATGGACTAGTGCAGTACCTTTTGGGAGTAAATCGACCCCCTACGGTTTTACTTTTACCTTGGAGGGTCAAAATTTTGAGGTTACAGAGGCTATTTTTAATACAGTTCTTGGTTTTCCAGTCAAGGATTCTTATGACCCTGAACCTACAGCGGCTGAGCGCCAGAATTTTTTTGAAGTAATTGGATGTTATCCTCCCCCTGGACGACTATCCACTTCAAATATTCAAAAACAATTTTTTCATGTGGAATGGAATTACTTTTTCGAGGCCATTACTAGGTGTTTTCGGGCACGAGAAAGAGATTTTCATCAAATTTCCATTCCCATGCAAATTTTTGGTGTTTCCCTAGCCCAGGAACTAAACATTAATTATGGCAGGCTTGTTCTTTCAGAATTAGTGGCTACAATGGGATCACCTGAAACCAGAGACATTTCACGCAATGATATTGTCTGCTGGTATCCTCGTTTCTTGCAAATGCTAATCAATCATCTCGTGCCTTCTAATGCTTTATCAATTAGGCAGGCATTTGTTCGAAGTCCCACCTCTGCACCTCTAGGCATGGGCACTAAGTCACTAACAACTATTGCTAACCAGGATAAACATCAGGGTAAACCTATGTCTATTCCTGAGAACATTCAAGTGTGGCTCTCTTATGATGCAGGTGTAACTACTCTCGCGGGGACTTCACAAATCTCATCACATGCCCACAATGAAGCATTTCAAGGGATTCCTGATGAGCATATTGATGACGAACAAGATGAGGGCCAATCTCTCAGTCACTTCACAGCCAGGCAAAAGGAACAACAACCGTCTCCTAGGACACCACATGCTGATTCTGATTCCTCTGTTAGCCAAGGTAATGAAGGAGGTACATTCTTCGAACCTAACACTCCTTCCTCCTCTGATTCTGATTCCGTGGCCCAAGATTCTGCTAACCCGCAGGATCTATCCCAGGGTGATAGCCATATTTCTGCGTCTGCTTCTCTAACTTCTTCACTATCACCCCTGTTAACGGGAGTTAAAAGGCCGGCACCTTTAGAATTAGGTGAGAGTTCTGATGAGAGTGACCCTGAAGTGCAGCCAGTTTTAAGGAAGCGAGCCAAATTTTCACAAGCTGCTACTTCAAAAGCCCAGTCCATCCCTCGCGTGTCTATCACAACCACTCCACCTCACGAGAGTGGTTCTCCCCTTGCACAGTCAACACCTAGGATGGTTGCTGAGGATTCAGTGTCTTCTGAAGAGCCTGTTCCTTCAGTTAGGCCGGAAGTTTTACGAGCTTCGAAAGTACCTTCACCGGTACGTCCTGATGCTGCAGAGAGGATCGGTTCTACTGTTGTACTTGAACACTCTGCAGCCTCTCAGCCTGAGATTCCACCTCAGGACACAACAGGAGACATTGATCCCTTAACTGTTCCTCATTTTTCTTATCCAGTTTCTGCAGGTACTGCTTTGAATCTGCGTACTATTATTGAAGACATACACGAGCGTGAGACAGGGAGTGAGTGTGAGCGTTTAGGGAGTGAGGGACCTTCATTTTTAAGGCCCGAAACTGAGCGTCAAACACAAACAGAACGATTCTTAGAGCGAGAAAACCTAAGCCAAACACCGTCCCTGGTTCTTGAAACTCTTGCAACACATATGTCAACTGTAGAAAATCAGATGGAGCAGTTTGGGCAATCTATGGGGCAGTTAGGGGTTAATGTCGGCGATCACAAGAGAGCTCTTGATGACTACGCAGCACGAATGGCAGGTCAAGCCGAAGCTTTAAAAGATATGACAAACAAAGTCAATGACCTGGGCCATGCTGGTGGTCTCTTGGGCAGCACTCTGTATGACAGAATGGGGAGTGTTGAAAGCGTTCTGCATACACTGGCAACGGAGGTCAGTCGAATGATGTATGCAGTTCGGCATTTGGTTCCCCCGGAGTGCTTTGAAGAACAATTCACACAACCTCCCCCGGCTGATGATGATGGTACAGGTGGTGCAGGTGGTGCTGGTGGACCTTCTGGTTTTGGTTCACATGCTGGTGGCTCTGGTGTACCAGGTGATGTTCAGGATAACTCACCTAAGGGGGAGAAAGGAGGTAATGAGACGACACAACAGTCACCCCGTGCTGAAGAAGAGATTGATCCAATGGTGACTGATGAGGAGGCTCAGAGGAAGCGAAAGGGTAAAGCAGTGATGGTTGAACAAGAAGAGTCATTCACTGACTTTGGTGATCGACAGGAACACGTGCAAGTTGATTCAGATTCTGATATGGAAGACGTACCTCTAGCACATGCAATTAAGAGATCTTTGGAGGAACAAGGTGGAGGTGCTGGGGCGTCTGCTGAAGAGATTCCTGTTGATGAGGAGACCCTGAAAGCTCAGCAGTTAGCTCTGGAACAAGCTCAATTTTTCAAAATGAAGATGATGCAGGATAAAGCTGTTTTTCTTGAGAAGCAAGTGGAGCTCAAGGAAAAGCAGTATGATCATGAGCTTGCCAGACTAGCTGATCCTCAAGTTGATCTGGACAAAAGGAGGATTGGACAGAAATGGGACGATGCACGAAAGATACTGATGGGGTCGTGTGCTCATGGAGTTCATAATAAGGAGGCAGATGACTTGTTCTTCAACTTGAACATGAAGAATCCGATGACGATGGACTATATAAATGCTTTGAAGAGAATGATTTCTAAAGTCCGTGTTGGATACAAAACCGTGGATAATGAATGGCAAGTCATCTTGTCTTTAATTGATGGAGCCCCGATGTCTTTTATGTATGTCGATGATCAGTTTATGTCGAGAAGATCTGCGTCAGAATTGTTCTTGCTAGCAACTAAAATTCAATATTCTCAAGCTGAGGAGCTAAGCATTCTGTATAGAGATCAGTTAATGCAGTTAGCAGAGGACAAGGGACCAGAATTCTCAGCCAATCCAGACGTTGTCAGAACGGTTGTTGATGGAAAGATGAAGAGGGTTAGTTTGGAAGAAAATGACTTGATGGCTCTATCGGTGGAATCCCTTAAAGCTGTTTGCAGACAAATGATGGATAAGGGATTCACCTCGGATATTAAAGAAAAATCAGTGGAGTTCATTGAGAAGATAATCTTTCAGAAGAGCAGTGAAATATGGAAGTGCGATGTCGTTGCTCCAAATCCTCTGGATAACGTGAAGATTGAGCCAGAGCTAATGCAAAGAAAATGGGATATTCTACAAGCTGTGAAAAGCGTAGATGAAGCTTTGACTCTTCCTTCAGGACCCTTGGAACAAAGAGAGATAAGGGAGGCAGTTGGTGTTCCAGGAAGAGAAAGTGTATACTGGATTCATTCTTACACAGATGATACAGCTGATGCCTTGGTGTTCATTGATGCAAACCAGAATCAAACCTTTTTGCATATGAGTAGGAAATGGCTGCTGCAGACTCAAGATGCTGCATTTCTAGACAAAGTCAGAGATGAATTCAAATTGGGAGATGTAGAGGATATGTTTGCAGATGAAAAGCAGAGACTATTAAAGTACTTATCTGAGGTAGTAAAAGAGAAAAGGAGAATGGAGTCAGATGCGGCTAGTAGGTTCAATACCAACCGTGTCAAGGGCTACCCTAAAATGATCTACTGTCAGTTCAAAGCTGATAAAGCTCATTGGAAGCCTCAGCTCATCATGAAAAACTTTGAGGACATTCCAAAGATCAGAACTACCCAGGAAGTTGATAAACTAAGAAGGCTTTTCAGACATCCATATCCAGAACCCAAGAATCCTCTGGAAATGGAAGCAGTGAGTTTGCTGAATGCGAGATGGGCACAACTACACGATCCAGTATACAAACGAGAACAGCAAAGGAAAGAAAGGCGCAGAAAACAAGGAGAAGATAAGCGCAGTGCTGTTAAGGAAGTTAGGAAGGGGAAACGGAATTAGAGTTAAAGTTCAAAGGGATGTGAACTTGAAGTTGGAAAAACTTCATATCTTTTGGTTGCTCTAACTCACTTGAGGAAAATTTACCTGACCACGGTATGCGAGATAGGCTAATTCACCATACTGTAACCGTGAATCAGAGTGGATCCAATAAGGTGATATGAGTTGGACTGAAAGGTATGAAATAATCCAGGTGATAGAGATCATGTCAATGGTCTTTAATTCGAGGTTCGAATTCTCTTTCTAGCTTATGTTTACTTTAAAAAGTTCTTTGTATTGTTTTCAAGATTTTCATTCAATTGTAAAATGTACAAGACATTAATGTTACTTATCTTTTCTCGTCTCATTATTTAGTTGAGTTATCCTTCTTTAATTTGAATGTCATTGTTAGACAATCAAATAGGGGGAGATTGAAAGGCAGAGTGTCTAAACTTGTAACACTATAACTTATGTAACTCAACTAAAGAAAAGATACTTAACCCGAAGACAATCAAGAACGAGAAGTCACAAAGAAATCAATACAAATGAAGACAAAGTAATTGATACAATTCAACATGTTAAATATGATCTAACAAAGAAGAAATCATTGGAAGAAGTTCAAGTCAAAGTTGTTCATGCCCCAGTGATTTGTAACTCAATGAATCAAGATCATAACTATCAGTATCAATAAGACTAATTGATTTCAAGTGAAGAAGAAGGAAAGCAATTGTTGGAAAGACACATCTCTAATTGAACATGGTAATCTATTCAGAAGCAAGAACCCTATCAAGACTAGTCACTTATGAACCAGACCATTGCATCAAGTGTCAGGACATTGATAGCAAGTTTTTGTCAGTAGCAGAGATCCATGTTCAAGAGCTTGTTGAAGAAAATAGAAGATATGAAGAAATCACAAGTTCAAGATGTTGCATTGAAGTTTCAAGTTGAAGCCCAGAATTTCTCTAAGTACTTACAAGGGAACCTATGTAGAAATTCCTATCTAGAAATTCTAGATAAGTTTCTACTTAGAGCCAAGTAGAAATTCTGGAGGTGAAAATATTTTCTAAGTACTCAACTCAGGAAGCTATCTCGAATTTCCTATGTAGAAATTCTACTTAAAAGTTCGAGATAGCCAAGTAGAAATTCCTATGTAGAAATTCTACTTAAAGTTCGAGATAGATTCAAGTAGAATTTCCTATGTAGAAATTCTACATAGAGGACAGTTTCAACATGACACATGGCATCATCCTGGTGGCAGATTTCCAAGCTTTCAAGACAAGATAAGATTCTCGTGGACAACAGTGGGCCACATATATCTTATCTTTTGAAGACTACAAGTCATAGA
Organism: Oenanthe sinensis; assembly: GCA_028671895.1. NCBI lineage: Eukaryota > Viridiplantae > Streptophyta > Magnoliopsida > Apiales > Apiaceae > Oenanthe > Oenanthe sinensis. The sequence continues at coordinate 5,694,689 of JAPMAC010000212.1, forward strand.
TTACAAAGTAGTATAAATAGAAGTACTTGTGTAACTTATCAAGAGAGCAATATTCGAGAGAAACACTTGTAATAGAGAGAAAGTATATTCATAGAGCTTAGTATCATTTACTACCCTCTTTACTTCTGTTGTACTATTGTAATGAATGTTGTAGCAACCCTTTCAAGTTATATATAAGATATATATTCCTTGAATCATTGTGTTCATTTATTACATAGTATTTATTGCTTCATTAATTTGAAATGTTGTATTCACCCCCCTCTACAACACATTTGGACCTAACAACTTGTATATTTCGCTTTTATAATTTTGAGCCCCTAAAAAAAATTCTGGTCCCATCCCTGACAACATGATTAAAGCAAACATCTGATTAAAGGCTTTGTCCTAAGTAAATCTATCTTTTTCATAGTAACCTATAATTTTCCTTCAACCATACGAGCCAAAAGAAATAAGTGTGTAAGAATGATTTTCTAAGTTCTTGAAATTTACAAAAATCATAGGTTAATCCGTAAATACCTAGATTTCCATTCATATTACTGTACTAATAAACACAGGTACAAGGAAACACATAATTCATATTTTTCCTTGGCTCTTTAGTGCAGTAGATTATCATTTTATGCATCTAATCTGCTATAACATTTGCATAATTAACTTTGCAAAAATGTTAATTTATTTAGCCAACATGTGTAAGCAAATAATAACCAGTAAACCTAATGGTGATATATTAAGCAAGGCTTCAACTCAAGTAACATATATATAGATCTAAACATACAAATATAAGAGGAGAGAAATATGGGAAATACATAGTTACAAATTCTTTCTTGTAACTTCTTTAAGTATGCTAGTATAGAGATTACCACTATCACCGCAGAAGTTTGCCTCTTGCCTCAAGTAACTGCATCATAGCAACACTAATGCCAATGCGTTTTTGTGGCGTCTCATTTGAACATAATATCCCCACTTCGAAAATTGATGCCAGGCATAACTCTATAGTATCTCTGCTGTATGACTGATTTACAATCTGTGGGTCAACAATGTTCATCACTCTTCGTGGAAGTGCCTTCTTGACATAGTCATGAAGATTACTACCATTATCTATTAATATGCTTCTTTCTGTAGGCCGTTTCCCCGAAAAAATTTCTAGTAAAAGAATTCCATAGCTATACACATCTCCCTCTGTAGATATCTTCCCACACATTCCATACTCTGTACAACTATAGGGTAAGAAAAATGACAAAAATAACATATTACAGTTTTTAGTATTATAATTCTCTATCTTCAAGCAAAATATAATTGTCGTGTAACTCAATACTATAGCAGTACTAAACAAATTGAAGGAAAATATTTAATATCAACAGTTAACAAAATTGATTTTTATTAAAAATATAAAAAGTCAAAAATAATTAGACTTATTGATTTTGTCATGTAAACTGTTTGTTTCTTTGTAGCCGTTTTTGTCACCCTGGTTTAGTAAAAGTAGTTTTGTAAAGTTGTTGCAAGTATAGTTGTAGAATGATATTAGTTTTAAATAAACATGATCTATCTTTAATATATTATAAAATTAAAAATATATAAAACATGAAATATTCTTAACTTGTATATATCAATAATTAAAATTTTTAGAAATATAGGAAGTTGACATGACATAACAAAACATATTGTTTACCATCGTAACAATGTCTAGAAACTAAGCAAAGCCATTGTTCCAAAAACGTCTCGACAATAAAAGGAATTTATTTAATTGCTAATGAAGAAACCTTAAATGGAAACACGGATAAAAAACCTACAATCAGTATTGTATATGTAAAACACGTACCCAGGAGTCAAACATATATATATATATATATATATATATATATATATATATATATATATATATATACTGAACAACTAAATATTTTGAATCAATACTATGAAAGAAAGATTAAAGACGAAGAAGATGAATAAACAAAAACTTAGGAAGCATGAATTAGGGATTTGTATAAAAGAATAATAAGAGTGAAAAAGATACGTAATATAAGATTTGAAATTTGAAATTTTTTAAAAGTGGAATAGGCTAGATTTTATATTGGAAATAGACTAAAGAAGTTTTGACTAAATGAGGTTATGACATCATTAGGAAGGGGTTATGACATAATTTAGGGAGATTATTACATCAACAACTATTCAGGATTCATTATTAGTATTGATGATTTATAGGCTTTCTTCGCATCATTTCCGCCCCTTTCTCTTCATAACTGCCCCGAGATCCTTTCTTACTCATAAATAAGAAGATTTGTAATTCCAATATAACTTTCACAATAAATGTAATCATAATTATCATAAATAAATATTTGATTTGTAACTCCATGTAATCAATATATATTTTATTTCTATTATTTAGAAATGATTTAATCATTTCTTTAAAATGTTTCGATCTAAAATGTCATATACATATACAAAAATAATTTGATAGAAATTCAAATATTATTATCAATGACCAACTCCCTCATAAACTTTAAACATCTCATGGGATCATATTCTCCCATTATTGACAGACTTGGACGTAACTTAAAAACTCAAAACAGCTCATGGTTGGGCTCACACTTGCACATTATTAATAAATTTTAAATTATAATTTAAAGTTTGACCAACTCATGGTCAGACTCATACTTACCCATGACATATACCTTCTTGTCCTTACCAATTAAAACTCTATTATTATAAAACCGCACCTCTAATCCATTTTTAAGAAGAGCATGAACAGAAATAAGGTTGCACCTCATTCCAGGAGCAAACATCATATTCTTGAGGATCATCACATTGTCCTCAAGTTCCAACCTGTAAGTACTAATCCCCACCATATCCAAGTAGGTGTTATTTCCCATGAAAATTCTTTGCTCACCCTTTTTCAACTCTAGAAAATATGTCAAGCCCTCCTTAGTTTTTGCAGTATGGCGAGTTGCACCGGAATCAATCCACCATCCATCTATGTTTGTGGAGACATGACTATCATTACACTCAATGACCCTAACAAACTCATGTTTATTTTTTGCTATTTGCCCATGGCTCTTTCCCTCATGTCCTTCTTGATTCTTAGGACATTCATTCTTAAAATTGCCATACTTTCCACAAGTATAACAACTTCTAAGAGGAAACTTCTTCTTTTGTTGTGGTTTGAAATCCCTTCTTCTTGAAGGACCCAATTTCATTGTCCTCTATTTTGATAGCTCGGCTTGAATTTAGCTTGAGCTAAGTTCAACTCCCTTTATTGAACTAAATTCAACCCTAATCATTTCCAACTATTCACCAAATCATGTTCCATATCTAAAGCCGCCGAAAGATGAGATGCATTTCTGATAGTTCCATGCAACCTCAAAGTTGTTGCAGCCATGTTAAGTGAACTCGGCAGGCTGTTCAAAATCCTTGTAATTTACATATTCTCTGAAAGCTCATTTCCAGTTGCTGCCAAATCCTTGACCATTATCAACATCTTGTTGCAGTGATTAATTACATTGTCGCTCTCATTCATCTTACGTGTATTGTACTTGTGCAATAAGAGTTGAACATTCACATCATAAATGGCATCATACTTTTCTTTGAGTGCATCCCAAAATTTCTTAGCACTTTCATATGTTTCAAAAACCTTGATCAGATTATCTTCCATAAACATCAACATTAGAGTCTTCGCCTTTTTGTCATACATTTGCCACTGCTCGTACTCCTTCTTTTCAGTAACATTAGGAGTGTCTCTTAAAATTAATCCATCCTTTTCAATGGCACTTTCCAACTTATCATGAATTAAACCATATTTGATTTTTTGACTCCACATATCATAATTAATTTCGTTCAATCTTTCGATTTTTACCATTCAGATGCAATCAACTTGCTTGCCATTTTTAAATCTAAAAAAATAAACAAAACAACATTAAACTTTTAATAATGGAGAAATTATTCAACGATATATATACATATATCTAAAGAGCAAGCAACAAGTAAAAATAACATGCTCCAAGGAAAAATAGATTTCATGACATGCTAATATATATATATATATATATATATATATATATATATATATATTCTTCATTTCCTCAACATTATTGAATTTCGTGGTAGTACAATATTACCATATTTAACTAATTCATTATTACCATATTTACCATATATTCTCCATTATATGTGAACAAATTAACATGATATGATGTACTAATATTAAAAAACATGTCAATTACAAAGTACACAAACACATGTACAAGAAAAATAATAATAAAAGCTCATAATATTAAAATAGAGATTAGTGATATATAAAAACAGATAAGGACAAGAGACTAAGACTACTGGATAAGAAAGGATACTCTATATGCAGACAATTTTTGAAAAGATAATAAAAATAGCTATGCAAGAATTAAACAGAAGGAGTGATAATAAAAAAAATTACTACTAAAATAAACCGCAGGAGGCAAAAAAAAATGACATAAAAAAAATATAAATGCGAGGGGAGCATGAAACATAGTAAAAAAATTAGCAGAAGAATACTAAAAACAAAACTAATAAAATGCCGGGAAAAAATGAAAATAAAAAAACTTATACTACACATAATTAGTAGCCATGTATATAGGCACAAAACAAAAGAGTTATTAACACATCTATTTATGATATGAGCTAAAAAATACCCTAGAAAAATAATTAATGTTGCATTAATTAAATCTAATTTGGTCCATAGGGATGACCCAATTAATGAGGTTCGAAACCCAATTTATTTCATTATTAATAAAGGCACAATTAAAGGTATCCTACGAGGCCCCTCATCTATGGAATGTTCTAGAGATCCTATCACAAAGATAAGACCTCATCTACAAGAGTCTAACGAGGACTCTCATTCCTAAGAGGTTTCAACAACCTTGTCACTAGGAGACTTCGTCACCAAGTCTCCTAATTCTAATATGATTCCAAGGTCCTCGTGCGCCTATATAAAGGGTCTAACCCCTCAACATTAGAACAACATTTTTTGGATTGATTCTCATCACTTGAGATACGTAGGCAGCTTACGAGGACCTGGTTTAGTTATGAAACGTAAGTGCAACCATTAAAACTTGAAAACTCTTACCACTCATTAATTATTATTAATTGTATTTGATTTTGTTCCGTAACATTTGGCGCCGTCTGTGGAAGCGAATAACAACTATGGCGAGAACACGAAGTACCACAAGCAGCCTCGAAGAAGAAGTCCCAAACTCCATTGTTGACACCAGAAATGTTCCTCCTACCGTCTTGCAGGAACAAGGAACAAGCTCTGTTGCGGACCCTGGAACAAGCTCTAGACGAGCAGGACCCTTGAACGTCATTGTTCATCCTTCAAATTCGGAGGTCTCAATTTACACTTCGGTTCCCCCATTTCAGGTAATTCCACCCCTTAGTACTACTTTTGCTGCTCCTCCCTCGTTGCAGGTCTCAACAGCAGTGGTGCCCATCCCACATTATGGGCTTCCACCAAATTATGAGCTCCCATATGAGCAATGACTGTAATATCAATACGGCTCACGCCATAGAAATCAAGATTTCTCTAGCCCATACTCCACTGATGATGAATCATCAGATGATGACGTTAATCCTAGGAGGAGGCGACCTAGCAAGGATCCCCTTGGAGGGAGGAGTACCCAGCTTCGAGGGCCTCAAAGCATTGACTTTGCATCCCTTCAAGAAAGGATACGAGCTCATGAAATCGAAGCCCAACGACTGAGGAAATACCCGGATAGGGCATTAGCAAGGCGTCCGCGCCCAAGAGCCAAAGTGGATGGAGGATCGGCAAAGAATACATCTGTGATAGACCTTGATGAGCCACTAACAAGAAGGCGTGTCAGGTCAAGTCATTTTAGGGTTGATCCCAATGACCTGTTACTACTTGAAGATCCCGATGATCCAGTACCTCCCTTTACACAGGAAATTATGAATGAAAAAAATCTCAAGAAAGTGAAAGATGCCCACAGTCAAGGCCTATGATGGGATGGGAGACCCCTCAAACCATGTCCTCACTTTCACTAATGCACTGTTGTTACATCCGGTGAATGATGTCATAAAGTGTAGGGTGTTCCCCCAAACTCTAAGTGGTATGACTCAGAGATGGTTCAGCCATTTCCCCTAACTCTATTGGGTCATTTAAAGATTTGAGCAAGGCCTTCATAGGTCAATTCATCAGTAGCAAAACTCATGAGAAGAGCTCATCATCATTGATGAATATGCATCAGGGAAAGAATGAGTTCATGAGGGATTATTTGAACAGATTCACAAAAGAAGCCTTGAAGGTCCCTGATCTAGACTAGAATATAGCTATGATAGCCCTACAGCAAGGGACATCAGACAAGAAATTCAGAATGTCTTTCGCCAAGATGGCTCCAGAAAGTATGAATGAGCTCTAGGAGAGAGCATGAAAGTATATCGAAGCTGAAGAAAGTATGAGGAAAGTCCAAGGGTTTCTAGCCTCTAACACCTACTCTAAGAAACGAGCAAGTGACACCGAGTATACAGTCGATACCAAATATGTGAAGAGTGACAATGCTGCTGACTCCAAGAAGAAGGGTGGATCAAGGTTCACTGAGTATACAAGACTAAATACAGCCCGGAGTCACATATTGATGGATATTGAGAAGGACAAGGACCTTTGATGGTCGAAGCCACTAAGGACTAATCCTAATAAAAGAAATAAGAATGCTTATTGCCGGTTTCACAGAGATGTGGGACGTGAAACTGATGATTGCCGTCAGTTAAATGATGATATTGAATTTTTGATCAAAAGAGGAAAGTTGAACAAATACACCAACGAAGGTGATATAAATAACAGGGATTACAATGACAAGCGAAGGGATTCTGACCCCAAAGAAAGGAGTAACCAGCCCCGTGGGCCTGTGATCAATGGAGAAGTGATGAGTATCATTGGAGAAGCTCATGAGAGAGCAAGAACAGAGGTCTCCTTGGCCTTTGATGATTCTGACTTGGAAGGGGTGAAGTTCCATCATGATGACCCCCTGGTGATCACCCCTATCATCGGGAATTCACCTATAAAAAGAGTCTTTGTAGATAATGGGTCGTTAGTGGACATCTTGTTTTACGATGCTTTTATGAAATTGGGTTACAATGATTCACAACTGACTTTTTTCAACATGCCCATCTATGGTTTCAATGGAGTGGAATCCCAGATAGAAGGAATAATACAACTACATATGACTATGGGTGAAGACCTTTGACAATCAACACATATGCTAAATTTTCTGGTTATTAAGGCAACTACCACCTATAATACGATCCTTGGAAGGACTGAGCTACATGCCTTCAAGGCTATAGCTTCTACATATCATCTAAATCTCAAGTTCCCTACTAGGAATGAGATATGAGAAGAGAGATGAGAACAAAGAATGGCCAGAAGCTGTTATATGGCTACTCTAAAACCCGATGGCATCGGGGGTAGGTTCTGCCTATTGAAGACATGGATGTCTGAGACCAGGAGGAAAGAAGGGGAAAACTTGCAGAAGACCTTGAGCCCATCCCCCTAGATCCTCAAGATCCTAATAAAGTGACCTATGTTGGGGCTTCACTCCTCAAAGACATGAAATAACAACTAATTATGTTCTTGTAAAACAACGAAGACATATTCGCTTAGACAGCCGCCGACATGCCAGGGATAGACCCCAAACTTATTACACATCAGCTGAATGTAGATCTTAAAAGGACATCCATCAAACAAAAAAAAAAGAGAAGTTTTGCTCCTAAAAAGAAAGAAGCCATTAAACAAGAGGTGAAGAAGCTATTGGAAGCATGATTTATTGAAGAGATTCAATTCTCGGAGTGGCTAGCAAACCATGTAATGGTTAAGAAGGCCAATGAAAAGTGGAGGATGTGTGTCGACTTCACAGATTTAAATGATGCTTGTCCAAAGGACTGTTTCCCCTTGCCATGGATCGACACTCTAATTGATGCCACAGCTGGGCAGAAGATGCTTTGTTTCATGGATGGCTTCAGTGGCTACAATCAAATCAGAATGCACCCTAGTGACATCCCTAAGGTGTCATTCATAATTGACTTTGGTATTTTCTGTTATCTCGTTATGGCTTTTGGACTAAAGAATGCTCAACATACCAAAGGCTTGTGAATAAAATTTTCAAGCACCTCATCAGTAACACCATGGAGGTCTATGTTGATGACATGCTTGTCAAAAGTCTAGACAAGGTTGATCACCTTGAGCACCTAAGGGAGGCATTTGAGGTTCTTAAAACCCACAAAATGATATTGAATCCAGCAAAGTGTGCCTTTGATGTAGGCTTCAGAAAGTTTCTAGACCTGATGGTTTCAAAGAGAGGCATTGAGGCCAATCCTGATAAGATTTAAGCTATCTTGGGCATGGAGCCCCCTAAAAATATTAAAGAGGTCTAGAAGCTTACCGAAAGGATAATAGCCCTAGGACGTTTCATATCCAAGTCTGGAGAAAAATGTTTACCATTCTTCAAGGCCCTCAAGAAAGTGAAAGATTTTGTATGGAACGAAGAGAGCCAAACGACATTTGAGTAATTGAAGAAATATATGGCAGAGCCACCATTGCTTACCAAACCTAGCCCTAGAGAGATGTTATTTCTATACTTGGTTGTTTCTAGCTCAGCTATGAGTGCTGTTCTTGTGAGAAAAGAAGCCAAAGTTCAGAAACCCATCTACTATGTCAGTAAAATTCTGCATGGTGCAGAGCTGAATTATTCAAAAGTTGAAAAGTTTGCCTTAGCATTGATAATGGCTTCAAGAAAGCTATGCCCCTACTTCCAAGCACACGTAATTGAAGTCTTGACAGACCAGCCCCTAAGAAACATACTGCATAGTCCCAAGGCCAATGGAAGGATGATTAAATAGGCAATTGAGCTTGGAGAATTTGAGATCCGCTACAAGCCTAGGACGACCATCAAGGCCCAAGCTCTAGCTGACTTCATGGTTGAATATATCATTCTCAACTAAGAAGTCGGGGGGCGGGAAGAGAATGAGAGAATGAGGAAGGAACCAATGAAGAAACCAAGGAGTATTGGTGCTCCTTTTTGAAAGAGCTTCAAAAATAAAAACAAGTGGAACTTGTTTAGTTCTGCAAAGCCCCGAGGGCTTCATTGTAGAATATGCAATCAAGTTTGATTTTCCAACTACGAATGATGAGGTAGAGTACGAAGCTCTGATAGCTAGACTCGGTTTAACCAGAGCCTGAAGGTAAAGAATATGAAGGTTTGTGGTGACGCAAGGCTCGTAATCTCCCAAGTGAATGGGGAGTTTGAGGCTCATGAAGAAATAATGATGAAGTATCTGAGAATTGTTAAGGCTCAAAGAACTCAATTTGATGAATGTCACTTTGAATACATCCCGAGGGACGAGAATGTGAAGGCTGATGCCATCTAAATTTTCATCATAAGAAATTGAGAATCATTCTTCCAGTGTTTATTTTCATGTCTTGAGGACCCTAAGCATTGATGACAACTTGATAGCACCGATTGGGCTTGGGACGTGTTGGATGGATCCCATCAAGATTTACTTGGAGACGGAGAAGACACCAACTAATCCTATAGAGGCCCGAAAACTATCAGTGAGGGCCCTGAAGTATGCTCTTATTGAAGGGATACTTTACAAGAAGTCACACGTGATACCGTACTTGAAGTGTCTGAGACCCAATGAGGCTGAAGTTGCCCTAAGAGAAGTTCATGAGGGTGTATGTGGCAAACACCTAGGAAGCAGGGCTCTTGCTCATAAGATTGTAAGGTTGGGATTTTATTTTCCTGAAATGCTTAACGATGTCAAAACCTATGTTAAGAAGTGTGATCGCTGCCAAAGGTTTGCACCCATAGTTAGGCAGCCCACTGAGATGTTGATACCTATTAATTTACCAATCCCTTTTTCTATATGTGGAATGGATATTCTAGACCCATTTCCTATGACCAGTGCACAAAGGAAATTCCTCATTGTTGCAATTGACTACTTCACTGAGTGGATAGAAGCCAAGCCTTTGGCAAAAAATGATACCAATAATGTGACATAATTCTTCTGGGAGAATGTTATATGCAGGTATGGATTATTGAAGATCCTAGTGACAGACAATAGGACTCAGTTCAATAACAAAGATTTACTGAGTACTGTGGAAATTATAACATTGAGTTGCGTTTTACTTCGGTTGCTCATCCTTAGTCAAATGGACAAGTAGAGGTTGCGAACAAAATTATCCTAGACGGACTCAAAAGGAGAGTTGAGTGCTCTCAAGGGAATTGGGTTGATGAATTACTCCCAATCCTATGGGCATGCAGAACTACTTGTAAAATCTCGATATGTGCGACACCATTTCAGCTAACCTACGGGGCAGAAGTCGTGGTGCCTGTTGAGATCACTCATGCCTCACTAAGGATGTAGGATTTCGAACCTGAAATGAATGAGGAAGGTATAAAACTTTCCCTGGATTTAATTAAAGAAGTGTGTGATGAAGCTAATGCTCGAATTGTTGAAAGCCAGAAGAAAACTTTGTTTTACTATAACCTTAGAGTCAAAGAAAAGCACTTCGTGAAAGAGACTTAGGCCTACGAAAGATTGAAGCCTCTGGATTGAGAAGGACCTTATCAAGCCCTGAATTGGGAAGGACCTTATCAAGTCAAGGAAGTCATTGGGCAAGGAGCATACAAACTCCAGACCTTAGAACGAGTTGAAATCCCTAGAAGCTCGAATGCTGCCAACTTGAGGATTTATCATGTTTGATTGAAGGCCTTGAGGCCTAAGCATTTTAAGTATTTATTTACTAATTTGTAAGCTTTGTAGGCTAGGCATGTTTAAATTTCGAGAACTTGATTCCTTCTATTATATAAAAGATTGTTTCCCATTATCTTCATTTTAATGACAATATTAAGTTTCGATAAATCTTTAAAATTCATGAGGACGTTTATTGTTTATGTTCGAATTAAACACGAAAAACAAATAAAATTGAGACAGAGAAAAAAGCATAATACAGAGGCTCGAAGGCCAAGAGTTTACAAAAGGCCTTGTAAGGCTGAGATAAATAAAAAACTACAAAGATGAAAATCCTAAACTACTCAGCACCCTCAATATCTTTGGCCTCCTCACTCCCCGAAGATTCTCCCAAATCACTAGATTCATCCTCCTCCGATAAGCTAGAAGCACAAGAACTCTCCATAGCCGACTTTTGAGGAGTTACTTCAAGAGTAACCTTCTTAGGCTCAACACGGTGAGGAGAAGGGGAAGGAGCACTGAAATCTATCTTCTTGATGTCGGGGCTACTCTTTCTGTCGGTGTCCCCCTCTTGTGCATCAATCAAACGCCACAAAGCGTCGGCTGATTAAGGACTTTTGAAGTCCACCTTCGTGTCAAACAATCCCGAATGCTTTACTATCACCGCCCTCAGAGTTTCGTTCCACCCAATGGTATAGTGGGAAGGATAGATCATATCATCGTGCTCCTTGATCAAATTCTGGTATTCCTCCAAACCCATGTAGGTGTCGATAATTGCATTTCTACCACCTCTTCCTGAGCCTGCTTCAGAAGCTCAGCCTGTTCGCTCATCTTCTCTTTAAAGCTCCTCAGTTTGGCCTCCACAACAGTCAAATCCCTCTTACACTTCCCATCCTACGTCTTCCAAACCTCGGCCCAGTTGAGGGAAGCCTGGAAATAGGCATTAGCCTAAAAAGTCAACAGACAGTGGTAAATGAAGAAACTAATCATAAGTATAGAAATGCTAAAGTACTAAATGCAATAGATTGAAACAGTTAAGCAAGAAAACTCACCGAAGCCAAATCCTGCATACCTAGAGCCTTGGTGCTTACTTCGTCGCGCCCCACGACAATTTCCTTGTAGTCACAAGGAGTAATGGAGTGAAGGGACCACTCCTTGGCATGATCCATAGATCCCACCACCATATCTGTTTTCTTGAATCCCCAACCAGGCTTGTATGCCAGGGACCTTGCTCACTACCCTCCACAACAGTTACCCCGGTATGGGGCTGCAAGAATGCCAACAACTCCTTGGATTGTCTGGGGTCATGCATGAGCTTAAGCCGCTTCATACTACCAGTTTCTTCAACTAGTGGAATGGTTCACTCACTTATCTGCACAGCAGCTGAAAAAGAAACACGAAAACTTTAGCAAACAATCAATAAAAAAGGTAAAAACAAAAGCTAAGTTAAATAAAATACCTTTGTTGGAAGCCCTCGAAAGGCCAACAGCCTTTAGCCGATGCTCGTTAAGGAGAACCCAAGAAGCTTCCTTGGTCTCACCCTTACTGAGCTCAACATAGGCAGCTTCTTCCGCCTCTATGAGCACTATGGTTTCAACACTCCCGTCGGCTACCTTCATAAAGGTGGACCTAAAAAGGGTACCCCAGTTGCCGCCTTCCCACTTAATTTGGACAAAGTTTTCTTTCCAATTAGGGTTTTTGTGAAGAATGGAAGAGTTGTCAAAAATATGGGGCATGTTGGACCTATGACCTATATGGACACAACCTAACGACAAACTAGAAGAATTTTTAAATTGAAAGATTTTTTGAAAGAAAAGTACTATCATCTTTATTTTCTTTTCAAGACAGAGAACCATAAAACAATGGATGATCCTCCACCCATTGGGGGCTATTTGGTAAGGGTTGATTTGAACGTCGGCCAAAAGAGTGGGGATAAAGTCATGCAAAGGAAACCTAAGCCCAGTTAAAAGGGTATATACATAGACAAACAAATAATCGGGCTTCCAATGACATGTTCTGTCACTGGGCCCAACCATGGAAATGGAAAAATGAGAAGGAAAATTGAACAAACTATTATACTCTTCTACCAGGTCAGTGTTAAAAAACTTATTACTATGGCTATAGGAATCTAAGTTAAGCTGGCTAGGGTGCTCATCCCCTCTTTGGTTAATCATAACTATTAACGACATGTATGTGGTATAAATAGGGATACAACGAAGGGGTTTACCTATTTTAGCTGACCCTACATTCATGGCTGCGATTTTGGATGCTTTCCTATCTTGAGAGATAGATTTCTGAAAAGCTAGAGAGCTCGAGGTATGGGAAGAAATTTGAGAGTAGGGAAATGGGAAGTGGGAAAAATGAACACCCTCATACCACCTATATATAGCAATTTAGCCGGTCACATGACCATTCAATTACCCCCGTGAACGGGCATTTCTAGGTCATATGACCTTTGGGAAACAAGGCAACCGGTATAACCGGTGAAGGGGCTCAATTGTGAAAGTCCATGACTAAAGGCCCAAGGTATGCAGATTAACAAAATAAGATAAATAAAAATAGGAATAGTATTCCTGAACCTCGAGGAATAATCTAGAAGGTGGGACAAGGAGTTGGGTCAGATCCATTAAGCCTAGAAGGCCCATAATTCAATTTTAAAAGAGGCACGATTTAAAAGCCTAGAAGTCCTGCAAATTGAGTCTGAAGCCCTTGCAGGCCCATTATCGAAGGCTCAAAAATGATAAAAGAAAAGCATAAGTTCTAACCAAAGAATATGTTGGGCTTAAATAAATTTCAATCCCATAGGGCTCGATCCACTATAATTCCAAGGGGAAAAAAACTTCGACCTCAATCCCAGTCAAAGAGAATTTAGTCATGTTCAGTGAACTTATTCCTTAATAAGCACCTACATACTAGCTATAGTGTCACCACACAAATGTCAAATGTCTATTAGAACAGACATCCTCCTAAGAGAGCTAGCATAGTATGTACTAATCTTTACGGATTTACCAATTTCTAATTAGTTATCCTATGATCAGGAACTATTTAAGTCTAAAGATATTATCTTCTAGATCTCATTATTACAATCTCATTATAATTCTAGAAGCTTTGCTCTAAATTATGGAACATCTTATTTAATACACTTCAAATAGATTAAGCCCGTAAGATAAATACTTTATTATTATCAAATGAAATCAAATAAGAGTAGCAGAAAGTTTTTCCTAACTCATCATACATGATTGGTTTTAGGTCAAACACTTTCATGAAGCCCATCGACCTCGTTCCAGGTCGATAAAAATTAAAGGCAATTGGGCTCATCGACCTCGTTCCAAGTCGATAAAAATTAAAGGCAATTGAGCCCATCGACCTCGTTCTAGGTCGACAAAAATTAAAGGCAATTGAGCCCATCGACCTAATTCCAAGTCCAAAAAAATTAAAGGCAATTGAGCCCATCGACCTCATTCCAGGTCAACAAAAAATATAGGCAATGAAGCACATTGACCTCATTCCAGGTCGACAAAAAATTAAAGGCAATAGAGCCCCATCGACCTCAATTCCATCGACCTGGGTGAGGAATAAAGGTCTAATTCGACCTCATTCCAGGTCGATAGGAAACAAAGGCAGATGAGCCCTATCGACCTCAATTCCATCAACCTGGGTGAGGAATTGAGGTCTAATTCGACCTCATTCCAGGTCGATGAAATTGTCGACCTCAATCCTCATTTTCACCTAGAGGGTAGAATGAGGTCGAATTCGACCACATTCCAGGTCGAATTAACCAGTGAAAAATCTTCCCATTTTTAAGAAAAAATGGTATTAAAATCCTAGGGGACTTTAACTTTATGAAAAACAATCCTTACTAAAGGATTAGTTATAAAAGGCTCGAGCCCAAAAGTAAAAGTGAAATTTATAAAATTTCATTAAGTTAGACAAATGAGTCCAATTCCCGATAGGCACGAAAAACCCTTGGTAAACTTTTACGAAAACTCATGAAGTTTTCCTAAAAGCTGGGGGCAAATGATATGGGCTAAAAATATCCAGGAAATATAATAAATGTTGCATTAATTAAACCTAGTGTGGTCCAAAGGGATGACCCAATTAATGAGGCCCAAAACCTAATTTATTTCGTTATTAATAAAGGCTCAATTAAAAGCCTAAAGACTCTTACGATGACCCTCATCTATGGAAGGTTCTAGAAATCGTATCACAAAAGATAAGACCTGATTTACAAGAGTCTAACGAGGACTCTCATTTCTAAGAGGTTTCAACAACCTTGTCACTATGAGACTTGGTCACCAAGTCTCTTAAAGGGCATAACTCCTCAACATTAAAACTACATTTTTTCTCCATTGTTCTACATTTATGACAATAGGAGATGTTCTAAGTCCTATGTATTCTAAGGCCCTCGTGCGCCTATATAAAGGGCATAACTCCTCAACATTAGAACTACATTTTTTGGCTTGATTATCATCACTTGAGATACATAGGAAACTTACGAGGACCTGGTATAGTCACGAAACGTAAGTGCAGCCAATAAAGCTTGAAATCTCTCACCACTCATTAATTATTATTAATTGCATCTGATTTTGATCAGTAACAATTTAATAATACAAATTATGAAATATCTATCCATTTAAAAGTCTATCATGCTTGAATACAAGAAGTGGTTAAAAACACAATAGAGTTTTATAAATAAATAAAAATATGAGATGGAGTCACTGTGAATATGCAAAGTAGAGGATAAGCCGGAGACACAAAATATTGTATAAAGACAATAATGAAAAGACAAGACAAGACAAGACATGGTAGCAAAACAAAAGGATAAAAATAGATTAACCCATGGCATGCTAATAAAATATTGAAGGTTATTCAAGTACGTTAATTGTATAAGATAAAGTGAAGTATATATGAATTATATATGTTATGGATTAAAAACTAGGGTGTATTAATTGCGATGTGTGTCGGAGCTTATCGTGCTTTAATGGTTGCGCTTGCTTATCGAAACTATCTATATTATAGCAAGATGCCTACGTATCTCAAGCATGTTGAGAATCAAACCAGGACATTTTTCTAAGAATGAGGGGTTAGGCCCTTTACATAGATATTGGGAGTCTTAGAATCATATTAGGGTTATGAACTTTAATGGATGATGCCCTCGAAATTTGATGGTGATGCCCTCGGAGCTTAGTAGTGCCCATTGGGGATGGTGATGATAGGCTTAATAATTCCCATTAGCCTTAGTGATGAAGCTCTCGGGACTTAGTAACGCTCATAAGGTTTGGTAATGATACCCTCGGGGCTTAGTACTACACATGGGGCCATCAGGGTTTGGTAGTTCCTTCAAGGCATGGTGATGATGCCCTTGGGGCTATGTAATGCCCCTAGGGAATGGTGATGGTGCCCTCAAGGCTTAGTAGGGCACTCAAGGCATGCTGATAAAGCCCTCGGGGCTAAGTAATGCCCATGGGGCATGGTGATGGTGCCCTCGGGGATTAGTTGTGCCCTTGGGACTTAGTAGTGCCTTCAAGGCATGGTGATGATGCCCTCGGGGCTAAGTAATGCCCATGGGGCATGGTGATGGTGCCCTCAGGGATTTCTGACATATGAAGTTGTATCCATAAATTTTGTCCCACTTGATATTCAAACATAGGCAAATATATATAGTGGTTCAGGTGACTTGTTACTCAAATCCCATCAATGAAGACCTTCATCAGTAGAGAAGACAAACTTGTCAAAGGCAGAATCAGTATTATCTGTGTGAGGAACAGAGGAGGAAGAAGTGGGAAGATGGGGGGCAATAGAAGCAAGAGAGGGGGGAGAGGAAAGGATGAAGGGGGAAGGAGAAGGGGGAATAGCCATGGAGGAGGGGAGAGAAAAGCTACATAATTTTCAACGTGATTAAAGAAAATTTTGAATGTAAGACAATATACGAGACAATGTATTAAATGATGTGGGAGAAGAAATTATGTATTTAATAGGCTTGTCGATAAACTTAACTTTAGGTCCTTACAAGTTCATCAAACCACAAAAATCACATAAAATCGTCCATATTATATCATAAAATGTTGTTTTAAATTTTTGTGGTGCGGTTGTGGTTTGAATTTTTACTAATGGCGCAGTGCAGTGCAAGTTGCGGTTTAAAATTATTAAAAGTTTATAGTTAAATTATTCA
Organism: Oenanthe sinensis; assembly: GCA_028671895.1. Taxonomy (NCBI): domain Eukaryota; kingdom Viridiplantae; phylum Streptophyta; class Magnoliopsida; order Apiales; family Apiaceae; genus Oenanthe; species Oenanthe sinensis. The sequence goes on from JAPMAC010000212.1 coordinate 5,711,586, forward strand.
AAATTTTATTTATATATTTATCTAAAAAGGAGAAAACGGGGTATGAGACTAACCTTATATAAACATATCCCTGACATCAGGTTAAATGAAACTATAGTACGTTGTTTTACCCCTAATCTTTTATATCACGTTCTTTTCATAAAACTACCATCTTCCTACATTTTTTTCTTTTATTTCAAACTTCGATCTAATCTCTATACATCATATGCATACAATTATATATACATGATACAAACATATCTGCAAACACAATACTTCATTCTTGTGAATACAACAAGATTCAATTCAAGTATTATATTTTTATTTGTATTGCTCATAATTACCAAGCAGTACCGATTAATGTTTAGATTTAAATATTTGGTTTGCTCTAGTCATAATAAATCATTATAATGATATTTTCATCTAATGATCTGGGTATTTTAGGCACTGACTGACGATATTTGTTAAATTAATATATTTATTTATTTATTATGAGTATGTATAAATGATTATATTTTGATAAGTATTATATATGAAACAGGGAGATGACCGGTAGCTCTGAAATTGTAAAAACTTAGAAGGTTCACTATCAACTAATTATAGCACTGGTGATGATTTTGACGTCCAAACGGGTACAAGAATATCAATTATGCCTCATGAAGGTGTGAAATTTCAATCCCATCTACGACATTTTTTTAAAGTTCATAAACCAAAACTATTGATATAACAACTACACTAGGATGCAATGTAATGCCCATGGGGCATGGTGATGGTGCCCTCGGGGCTTGGTAGTGCCCTCAAGGTATGGTGATGATACCCTCGGGGCTAAGTAATGCCTATGGGGCATGGTGATGGTGCCATCGGGGCTCAGTAGTGCCCTCAAGGTATGGTAGTGATGCCCTCGGGGTTAAGTAATACCCATAGGGCATAGTGGTAGTGCCCTCGGGGATTAGTGGTGTCCTCGGGGATTAGTGGTACCCTCGAGGCTTAGTAGTGTCCACAAGGCATGGTAATGATATCCTCGGGGTTAAGTAATGTCCATGGGGCATGGTGATGGTGCCCTTGGGGCTTAGTAGTGCCCTCAAAGCATCGGGGCTTAGTAGTGCCCTCAAGGCATGGTGATGATGCCCTCGGGGCTAAGTAATACCCATGAGGCATGGTGATGGTGCCATCGGAGATTTGTGACATATGGAGTTGTATCTATAAATTTTGTTCTCATTGTTATTCAAACATAGGCAAACATATATAGTAGTTCGAGGGACTTGTTACTCAAATCCCATCAATGTGGTATAAGTTCAAGTCTTTTCTCTCCTATAAATTAATTGTGAGCCTCTTTATATAGGAAAAAGAACATAACTTGTTTCAGATCTCCTCGATATGGGAAAAGTAAACGCCTTTTATATAGGAGTTTTCAAACTTATATTCTTTGTAGGAATATAATTCTCGGGGAGGAAGTAACCTCCTTAGATGAGATTCTAGATCCTTCTTTATGGAAACTAACTACTTATAGGAATATTTGACTTGCCCATTAATTAATTACAGATTTATGTAATAATAAGATTTCAGGGCCTTATTAATTGGGTCTTCCTTACGGACCAATTCAGGTCTAATTAATGCGACATTGATTATAACTCTAGGGTTATTTTCAGCCCATATCAATATACACTGTAAATTAAATAATAAGACCCGAAAAAATATAAAAATTTTGTTATCGAAAGATCACTGGGGTGCCAAAAAAAGGAATAACTGAGAAAACCTTGCGCTGATACCATTGTAATATTTAACTATAAGTTATATGCTTACTAGAGGATTGACTATGAGAAAAGAGGTTCCAATAATAGTTAGAACAAGTAACTTCAAGTGTGCTTTTTCTTTGAAATATTATTCACTATTTATAGGCTTTCTTCACATCATTTCTATCCCTTTCTCTTTATAACTACCCCATGATTCTTTCTTATTCGTAAATAAAAAGATTTGTAACTCCAATATCACCCTCACAATAAATTTAATCATAATTCTCATAAATAAATATATGATTTGTAACTCCTTGTAATCAATGTATATCTAATATATATTTTACTTTTATTATTTAGAAAAAGCAAGTCAAATATATTACTATATATATATATATGAACACACTCAATTAAACTTGATATTTAGAAATTATGGGAATTATTTGGGATCAATAGCATTACTTATAACAGAAGTAGTAATATTACTTGTGCTTTGCACACAAAAAATTATACTCTTATCTAAAAAAATTTTAAAAAGAAAGTAGAGTTCGATAATGATGACATAATGGTGTTTAAAAAAAAGACAAAATAAAAAAGTCTCTTATTTAAAAACTCAAATAGTTCGAGTCATAGAACAACGTTCACAAACCAAAATGTCATAAATAATGTTACAGAGAACGGATGTATTGAGCAACTTATTTACACGGTAAATGAAGTAAAATCTCCTAATACTAATGTTGCCATCCTCTTTGTTAAAAACCCAAATAGTTCGAGTCCTAGAACAACGGTCCCAACCAAATTATTGTAAAACAATATAACAAAGAATGGATGTATTGAGCAACTCATTAAAATTTTTAATCCAGAACATGATGCTTCAGAATCCTTGTTTTTCAATCCAGAACTTGATGCTTCTGAGGCCTTATATTTTGTGTACCAAGCTGTAGTGCATGTCATTGACAATTATCAGGATTTTGATGTTATATATTATGCGTATTATGAAAACTATAAGAGAATTTAAAGTATTAACCTAGACATAGTATTAAAAATTGTTTAACATTTGGTATCGTTACAGTGATATAACATTCATTTTCCTTCCATTTTGCAAATTAAAAATCTCCATTATGCGATAATCAATCTGGGTCTGGAAATAATATGAATTAGATGGTTCTAAATCGTGTACACCTCGATATGAGAATTATAGTAACAATGGTTACCTAATGATGCATGTTGTTGGACATAAGTCATACTGAAAAATAAGTGTAATTGATCACCCCTTTAACGTTTTATACCTTTGTTGTAAGATGAAATAAGTCATGGATCAAGATTATTTGAAAAAGAATTCATATTGGGGGATATTCTTGATGTCGGGAGTTGAAAAGGGGTGCATACATTATTGAGTGTTGTAGGTGTGCTACAGGACTTTGATAACTAAGTCCTACATTATACAAAAAAGTCATGAAATTTATGAAAGCTGGATGTGATTCTCATAAAAATTATTTGAGTAAAATATTTATCTTACCTCATAAATAAACATTACATTTATCTCCTTTGTGACGGTGTAAGATAACCTTCACTGCTAGAATATAAAACTGCCTTTCCTAAATTTATATACAAAGAAAAATATACCAGAATAAAGTAACAATAATATAAATAAAAGTAAATTGTGATTGTTATATGTCATTATTAGTTTCACATACTAGAAGAAGATGTCGTATTTGTGATGGAATATGAATCTTGTTAGTGACTTATGTAAGGCATGACCGAGTTGATCCTGGTATAAAAATTAAAATTTTAATATGGAAGTTACATATATATAATTTTTATTATCATATGTGAATATTTTATTACCATTTTAAAAATAATTTAGAATGTACCCGATAATTTAGCACCATTAAATTTATATGGAATACTTTTTTTATTGAGATCATTCTTTTCTAGAAGTAGCCGTTATTTAGAGACTGCAACAAATTATTAATCTCATATATATTCAAATATATGTTGAATAGTGTTAATATTGATTTCCTTGCTAATATGCATCACCTATTCATATGCAATAATGACATTGGAAAGAACGTAAAGAACATAACTTTTATAAGTCTAATAAAGGAAATTTATTTTTACCTTGAAGCTAACACCGTTACCTGGTATTCCCTCTCATGGTGTAAGAAGATTTCTATAGTGAACATCTCGAGAGACATTTCCTTCATTAAAACATAAAAATCTTATAATTAAAATTAGATGGATAAGGCAACATTCGAATGAATACAAATGTGATGATCTAGTATTATAAATATTATCATGTATCCAACAACTTTGATTGACCGCATCATTGGCGGAAGACAACACATGAGCATTGAAGTTAAAGATCAACCATCAACTTTAAAAAGTTGACGATCTATTTCGTGAGGATTGAACAGTTCATCACATGGGTTACTCAATTCACTGATTTGGTTCTGTCTAGTCTACTACTACAACTTGAGAGAGCACGAGGATAAAGATAAATGATTCATAGAAATCAAGATCTAATCAGAGAAAATCAAGGATATTTTTTATCTATAAATAGAATACATCCAAGACTACTTTAGAAAAGTAAATTTCTATTTTAATTGTATTCTAGGATTATACGTGAAGTACTTTTGTAAGTGTGAGAAGTGTATTCATATAAACACTTCTCCAAACAGTACTTTACTTATGGATTTTAGAACTAAAACTCAGTATTCTCTCTCAAGCACTTGTAACAATAGCATTCACAAAACTTTTGAGACAAAGGAGTTGGAATCATTGTTTCAGTCAATTATAGTACAAAATTAATCATATATGAATTTTAGAAATAATTGTTGTGTTGTCTACTTTCAATTTCTCTTTACACTACACCTTACACTTGTGGTTTGTCATTAAATTTAATTTTTAAATTAGAAAAAAGTGTAGTGTTCATCCAACCCCACCCCCCTGACAAGAAGCTTACTAGCTTACTATCTTAGTTTCTTAACTTACTTATTCAAATACTATTGTTGGTTTGGTTTGCATTATGGTTTGGTTGGTTAAGTTGTTAAGTTAAGTTGCTTATTTACTTAAGTTAGTGTTGTACTCAAGTTAAAAAGTTGTGTGGTCTTGCCCCACTACCTTGTGTGACATTACTCAATGGGAGTCGAGGTGATTTATTTGTCACTTCTTTATCAAATATATATATATATACCCAAATTAGCTAAAAAGAACTATATTTCTTTGAGCATGAAACTAGTATGAGGGCATATTTGATAATATCTTCCACTGTTTTTTCCAAAATCCAAAAGTTCTTTCGATGCAGTATTTAAGGGATGAATGTTCCTTATTAAATACCTCTCGGTATCCTTGTGGTGGTTGACCACATCAAAAATCAAGAAGATGATATCTAATTCCTCTGTACGGGCCAAAATATCCTAATGTTTGAGTATATTCAACATCTACAGTATTTACCTGTAATTATTAATAGGTATGTTAATTTACATATATAAAGATATATACAGATTTATATGATAAAACTTACCATGTGGTGAAGAAGGAAAATTTGAATTTCGCATATTAACGACTGCATTAAAAATACGGCTGTCATAAGTTGTGTCTTCCCAACCTACTAGAAGGTATGTAAATCGCATATCAAAATTACAAACTGCCATCATATTTTGCGTCGGTTGATTTTTTCGCTTCACAAAATGCACTTGATCATTTACAAGTAAACATGCATGCACATGAGTGGCATCAATAACGTCAATACAATCCTATAAGTAAATACAATTAATAAATTATTATAATAGTTAACTTATTACAAGAGAATAAAAAATATTTGTTTTACCTTGAAATGAGGCATATATCTACGATCATTACGAAATTGTTATGGAATTTCTTTAAATTCTGGATCATCCGATTTTATCATATCGCTTGCTAATAAACAAATTGCGTGTAGAACCTCATGAAAAACACGATTACTTGTTTCACCCAAATGTTGAAAATATTTTTGTGCATGCCTATTTGATTCACTTTGAGCTATTATAATGATAAAAATTCCTACATTTTTTATCACTATCACCCTCCTTAAAGATTTTATTGCATACACATTTTCCAAGTCATTAGATAACTTGAAAAAATACATCTTTTTCCATTCAGAATATATTTTTGCAGTTGATCCCATTCATAGATTGTATTTCTTGCATCCATTTATGTCTAGTTTGATAAGTTGTCATCCACGGTTCCTTATAGAGATTAGTGTAATAGTAATCCACAATTAAAGTGGTTGTACATTTTATCAAATCCCAAAATTCATCATTATCATCGACCTCATCATCAAGATTGTAGAGTGAGACCACTCATATCTATTAAGATGAAAATATAAAAATAAAATTAGCATTTAATAAATAATCATAGTTGAATACATATATAATTAGGTAAAATAAAACGAGTGTCACGAAAAATATCAACATATTAGTCTGATATAATCATTCAAATGCAAAGTAATAAAAATATAAAAATAATATGAGTATCATATATTAATCTCCGTCTTTCTCAACATCTCTTTGTTTTTGATATTTGAACCAGCCAAGTTTAGCCTCTGAAGTCTCCAAATGTTTCTAAAGTTCCTTTTTTGCTTTATGCTCGAACACCAACACAGCCAAAAAGTACACGTCACTATCCTTCTAAATATCTAGAGTACTACGTATATCCTACATGGCTTCTTTTATAGTATAATCAACCTCTAAAGTATTTATGTTTTTGACAGTTACCCCCAATTTTGATATATCATACCATAATTTTGTTGCAACGCCACCCTTTTACATTTTACCTTTTGTTTTCTTGTTTTCAATCACATTAAGGCCAGATCTAAGTTTTTTTTACCTTTCCTCTTCCTTTTATCTCCATCTGACATGTCATCATCTCCTTGTAAGAACCTTATCATACTTTTTTCAAACAGATCATCCTCAAAATCATTCAAAGTACAAATATTTTCTTTAGCATTGTTTGAATGATTGACCAATGACACATTATAATTAGAAGATGAAGTCCAAGCAAACTCTCCGGTTGCCACTATACTCCCAAAAATAAAGTCATTTTTAGAAACATGGTTAGGATCTAATCCTTTCTTACGAAATTTTGCATACTCCTTGTTAATCTACAAATCAATCAAACACAATAAAATAGATATATAAGATAATCATCAAAATTTTATACTAAGCGCCAAATAAAATAAAATAAAATAAAGATACAAAATACAGAGTACCTTAATTTTAGAGTCCCACCAATCGGGATATGCATCCACTGTCTCTAATCTTAGATCCCAGCCTAATTCTGTTTCTTTACCAATTAATTCTTTTTAAAGTTTCCATTCTGTTCTCATCAAATCTCACTTATTTTTTAACTTTGTTTTGTCATACTCCAAACCAGTAATGCTCTAAAAATTTGAAACAACAAATTCTCATCCTTCAATACTAAAGTGCGTAGAAGGACCTTTATAACAGCTTTTACACAAATATCACAAAACACATGTGTAGTAGCCAAATTACATTTTACTTTCCTAGATTTCTCAGATTCTTAAGTTGACTCTTGAGTTGTATTCTTTTACTTGTTATTTGTCATCTTGTATAGTTATAAGCATGAGAAAAATTACTATAAAAATTAATTGTTTTGTTACTTATTAATAAAATATAATTTTACTACATATGAAAAGATACACATGAACATATGATATGTAATCTAATAATTAAAAGCATAAATATAGCACTCACTTATAATCCATTACAAAATGAAGAATTATTTGTTATTATACAGTTAGGCAAAAACATATACAAATACAATAAAAAAATAGGAGTATACATTTCTTATAAATAATCATTTGACTTAATTTATCTAATTTGAAAAAGAGGACGATAAAACTACTAATATTTTAGCTTATTCTGGATGCTTTAAAAACTACATACATTGCTTATGAACTATAAATGTAGAAAGTGGTGGAACTACAAAATGAGGGGCACAATGGTAATGTGATTTCCTATCGAGCTGAAATCGAGCTGACAAGAAATGGGAGACTATTAGACATCTATACTTTTTCTGTAGAGTATTACAAGAATGGATATCAAAAGCCTTATCCAGCATTTATAGGGCTAAACTTGTGATGTTTCTTACAAGCCATAATTTTTTTTTAAATTTACGTACTAATGTTCTGCACATTATATAACCTGTGTAGCTAGGGCCGACTACTTGAAAATATAGTTGCTTATAATTTACTTGGACCTCAGATGCGTTGAGCTCTACAGATTTTTCAACATTATTCTCAATATTTAACTAGTTTAAACTTTTTAAAAATGTCATAGTCCTGTCTGTAATCTTGAAATTTTAGTGTCATAGTTTACTATATAACTGGTACAAGTCTCTTGTAGCTTTTTACTTCTCCATAAAAAGATATATGGTCATATGAAATTAAAAAAATTCAACTAGAGCTACGTACAAAATTTTATATAACATGACTACAATAATTTCATATTATCATATGAATGATTTCTATATTTAAGTTGATTAGAAGAAGTAACATTCATAGCTGCATGTACTAGCAGGAAGCAAACAAATTTGGAAGCTATTTAACTAGAATACCCTACAATTAGAATGCATTATTAATTACTCAATGCAAAAAAAATTATTTCTTATATGAAGCCAATCCAATAATATCATAATTCCATCATCAAATATTGCTTCTCCTACACTGGTGCTTGTGGTTTTCTTTATTTATAATAATTTTTATACACTGTTGTTCTATAATCCAAGACAAGTCATTAATAATTCAATATCACATTATATCATTACTTACGATTCAAGGTGCAAAAGATCCATAACAAATATACAAAATGTAACAATAGAAGCATAAAGATGAAGATATAAAGGAGGAAGAAGATTACTGCTATTTTAGATTTGGTTTGGTTGGAATTGAATTAAAGCTACTGCTCAACCCTGTAACAATAACCCCTAATTTGATCGTAAATCTGTGTATATATATCTTGAAGAGTTTGTTTTTGAGTCTATTACTTATTTTGTGTATAATAGAGTGCAATTTTATTTTTTTCATAAATGTGTTGGTAGTGAGGCTCGAGGGCTGAAAAGCACATGTTGTCCGCCTCAATTTTTTAACTGCTTTTTGGAAAAGCATAGGGACCGTGATGTTAGTATTGGTGTCCTAGAGACAATACTTTTAATGTTTTATTGAAAACAATTAAGGATTATGTTTTATGTGATTATTTAATTAATATTTATTATGTCTTTATTTACTGCGTCATAAATTGAAAGAATAATAAATGTCCTTGGAATATTAATACGTAATATATATCTTTAAGTATGTGACTTAAAAATGAGATTATATGAATAGTATTTTATTCCTAAAATTCCCTAGTCAAGTATTATTATTTAAGGACAGTAATAACGCAATAAGACTAGTATGTTTGTTGACAGATGACCACATCTCATTGGTCATAGGTATGGTGATACTAAAATCAAGAACATAACTGTATGTATCAATACATGACACTGGAAAGACCCGCCATGAGATTCTACATGTTAATAAGTGTCATAAGAAATCTCACAGTGATAATGATGTAATGATCCTCTGACTTGAAATCATTATATTTCTATACGAGAATTAATGTACTTTGATTACACTCAAAGTTACCTTTAACCGGGTAATGATAAAGGTGTACATTGGGTATGCTATGAATCGTATGAGGAATATGAATGATAGATATAGGATTTAACCCTCCAATTCTAGGAGCGATATTATTGGCCTCTTGATTGAGTGAGACTATGAAATGCATGGCCATGCTCAAATATTGATTTGTTTAAATAGTCTACTCATTGATCAAGGAAACCGAGATTAAACGTTGAAGAGGATGACACTATACATGCCTCGAGTTTGATCTATAATATAAGGTTAAAGGGATTATATTACATGGAACATTATTCACGAAAAGTTTAATTGAATCACCAATTATTATTGTTACTTGGGTAGCAATGATGTATTACTAGATGCCGCTCATTGTTTATAATTTTATTATTAGATAATAAAATTATTGCCAACGTAATAATAACCTAAAGGGTCACACACAAAGAACGTCAAAACGGAGGTTTATTTAAATTATGAATTTAAATATATTATTGTTTATTCGAATTTAATTATTGAATTAATTAAGTGGGACTTGATTAATTATATTAGAATTCGGATTTAATAAGTATTATTATTATTCGAATTTAATTATTGAATTAATTAAGTGGGACTTGATTAATTATATTAGAATTCAGATTTAATAATAATAATAACTCAAAGTCATAATGGGTTTTGGAAACCACATGGATTAGGGTTAGACCCAAAATCTCTCTCTCCCCTATATATACATAATGATGTATAGTATTAGGGTTTAATCCTCAAATTTCGTTTTTAGAGAAAAACCATAGCTGCTCAACATCAAGAGAGGCTCGAGAAAGAGAGGGAGAGAGGCAAACAATTCGGCTAGTACCGACTCCGGTGATCGTAGGACGATCGGGCGTTCATGTGGACTTCTTTGGAGAGCAAATCTTTGCAACAAAGGGCTGCTGTGATTCATCTTTTCTGGACCTCCATTAAACAACATATGGAAAGCTTTGTTAAGGTACAGATTTCTTCACCATAATCATCCAACGTTATACATGGATCCTGCGATTGGGTTTCGTTTTTTTATTGTTTTTACGTTAATTCCGTTGCATTTTCATGCCCGAAACCCTTCAATGGCATCAGAGCTACGTGTATAATGGGATGATTTGGTTATGTGTTTAACAGTTTTTCGATGTATGTAAACATATATATGATATGCCATGACTATATATTGATATATATGTTTTATATGATTTTGAATATATGATATTCATGTGTTGTATAATCATGGGATGATTGTGTGTATTACTGTATGTATATGATACATGTTTGTTCTTGTTATGGAAATCGTATTCGATACGAATTCTGAAACGGCTTCGGTAGATTTTCTGAAATCTGTGTCTAGTGTCCGATTTTCGCAAACGATATGTGTTTTCTGACTATAATCGTGTCACTGAGCAATACTGACAACGTCAGTTTCGCGTCTTTAAGCCGTTTGACGACGTTACAGGCCCCGAAACGGCGATTTATTATTTTCTGAAATTTATTTGATTTTCTGAAATTTTGAAATTTATTATATATGATTATATGATACGTTTATATAATCTGAGATATATTACATGTGTTATGTGATAACATGGTGGATGGTTATGGCCTAAAGACCCATAGGATAGTGGTTTTGTTTTATGGTTTTGATTTCTAAATACGACTTGCATGTCGTTTATTCATTATAATTGTTAATCTCGAATGTAACTCGAGTTTTTCTTGTAATTTCATTAGAATAGATTTATTTATTATTCAATGTAATTGTTCAATGGAGACTTGGAAGCAAGGAAGCTAGGAGGCGATTCAGATAATGGAGCAATAAAGAAGATAAAGACATGTAATAGTGTAGTATTTGAAACCACCATAGATTGACCTTGATAATTCCATTAGCTTGGAAATATCACATAGGATGGGGCAATAACCAAACACGTTTAATTTATGCACAATACATATATGTATATGAATGCATGTGTAGATATGTATGTGTTGGAATGATGTATGTATTAGATACGACACCCATGCCATGTCTGCTTAAGAAAGATAAAATCTGTAACGATTCAAGATTTTAAAATTAACAAGCGATCATGAGATTCTTGTGTTTATGAAATATGGATTTTTAAAACACGGAATTAAATATTGATTTTTGATATTTATAACTGGGATTTTCTGACAAAAACAGATATGCGTATTCGTAAGGCTGATGGGTTTTAAGTGTGACCACTGGTATCCTCCATCTACCTGGGAAATGAACAATTTAAGATGTCAATTTGAAATATTTGGTTCAAGGAAAAATTGAGGATCTCTTTATGATGTGATCATGATCGTTATAAATTTTCTAAACCCCTTAACAAAATATTAAGTTTTACTCGGATGTTTTCCAATGAATGAACACTCATCGAATCCTAGATCGATTAGGGGAAGAACTGTCAGTGGCAGGGGACTCCTATCTATCGTGGTGAGATGTGACGAATATAAACGGTTATATTCGGCCGTTGTATCATTGGATCTAACTTAACTAAGTCGTCATAATAAGGTGAAAATAAACGGTTATATTCAACCATTATGAACTTAGAAGCATAGAGTTTGGTTAAAAGTCTATTAGATAGATAAGATCAATCGTTGTTCACCAAACTATCCAAGAATTATATATGATATAATTGACAACTGTTGTCTACCTAAATAATCATTTTCTAAGGACTTCCAGTGGTTGACTTAGGACATGACGAAATATGGATCTTGGCTCACTAGAAAGAATTATGGGATATACTTTCCAAATTAATAGTAAGGGCTATTAATTTGATAAAAATAGTGGGAGATATATTATGAATATATCATAATCATTTGAACATAATAAATAACTCAGACAATCTAATGTTTATTTTATACATTTTAAACATTGTAGATATTTAAATGGCAAACAATACAAATACTTTCTCCGTACGAGCAACCCTTGAGAAAGACAAGCTGACAGGAACTAACTTCCTGGATTGGTATAGGAATTTGAGGATTGTCCTCATGCAAGAGCGTAAGCTCCATGTCATTGAAATTCCTTCACCTACTCCTCCTGCTGAGAATGCAACTCGCGTTCAGAAAAATGCTTATCAGAAGCATATTGATGATGTGAATGATATTGCATGTCTCATACTGGCAACCATGAGTGTTGAGCTTCAAAAATAACATGAGCATATGGATGCTTATGAGATGATTGAACACCTTCAAAGAATGTTTGAGGGACAAGCTCGTCAAGAAAGGTTCGACACGAGCAAAGCACTGTATGCTTGCAAACAGGGAGAGCGTGAACCTGTTGAACCACATGTTCTGAAGATGATAGGTTATATTGAGTATCTTGATACTTTGGGTTTCCCGATTGGTTTGGAAGCTCAGATTGACTTAATCTTGAAATCTTTGAACCGCAACTATACTCATTTTGTTATGAACTACAATATGAATGAGATAGACAAAACACCCACTGAATTGTTGGCCATGTTACGAACTGCTGAAACCAACATGAAAAGGCTAAACCTGCTGCCATGTTGATGGTAGATAACAAACGTAAGGCTAATAGGAAAGGCAAATGGAAGGGAAAGAAGAAGATTGGATCTGCTTCTGGTCCCAAGCCAAAGGTTAATCCCAAACAGGCTTTAAAGCCTAAGGGTGTTGTTGCAAAGGGTGATTGTCACTACTATGGTAAACCAGGTCATTGGAAGAGAAACTGTCATGCTTGTTTGGAGGATCTGAAGAAGAAGAAGGCTGGTCAAGCTTCTGATTCAGGTATTTATGTTATAGAGGTCAATTTGTCAACTTCTACATCATGGGTATTGGATACTGGATGTGGTTCTCACATTTGTATAAATGTACATGAACTATAAAGGAGTAGGAATTTGGCTAAAGGAGAGGTCGACCTACGAGTTGGCAATGGAGCAAAGGTTGCTGTTTTAGCTGTAGGGACTTATTATTTATCATTGTCCACTGGGCTTATTTTAGAACTTGAGAACTGTTTTTACGTGCCTGCAATTTGCAGAAACATTATTTTGGTTTCTTGTTTAGACAAGAAAGGTTTTGCATTTTTAATTCAGAACAATAGTTGTTCCTTTTCTTTGAATAATGTTACCTATGGGGTTGCACGTTTATTTAACGGTTTATATGTTCTTGATTTAGACACTCCTATCTATAATGTGAATAACAAACGTCTTAAAATAAATGACTCAAATCAAACATACCTCTGGCACTGTCGTTTAGGCCATATAAATGAGAAGCGCATTTCCAAGTTATATAAGGATGGATACTTGGATAAGTTTGACTTTGAATCATACGAAGCATGCGAACCTTGTCTCATTGGAAAAATGACTAAATCTCCTTTTACTGGACAAGGTGAAAGGGCCACTGAACGATTAGAACTTATACATAGTGATGTATGTGGTCCTATGTGTACTATGACAAGAGGTGGCTTTTACTACTTTATCACGTTTACTGATAATTTCAGTAGATATGTGTATCTTATGAAGAACAAATCCGATTCTTTTGAAAAGTTCAAAGAATACAAAGCTGAAGTAGAAAAGAAAACTGGCGGAAGTATTAAGTCTCTACGATCTGATCGTGGAGGTGAATACTTAAGCCATGAATTTAAGAGTTTATTAAAAGAGTGTGGTATTGTATCACAACTCACTCCTCCCGGAACACCACAATGGAATGGAGTTTCTGAAAGGAGGAATCGTACTTTGTTGGACATGGTACGATCGATGATGAGTCATGCAGATCTTCCAATTAGTTTCTGGGGATACGCCCTGGAGATGGCTGCTTATACACTTAACCGAGTTCCTACTAAAACGGTTCAGAAGACTCCATATGAGATATGGACTAAGAAACATCATAGCATGTCATTTATGAAAATATGGGGATGTGAAGCGTTTGTGAAACGTTTAACTTCTGACAAGCTAGGACCTAAATCAGACAAATATAATTTTGTGGGATACCCAATTGAAACAAAGGGTTATTCATTCTATAATCCTTCCGAGAACAAAGTGTTTGTTGCTCGAACTACAGTTTTTCTTGAAAGAGAAATGCTTTCGAAGAAAAACAGTGGGAGGATAATAGATCTCGATGAAGTTCGAGGCCCACAAGATAACATTGAACCAATGGAAGAACTTGAGCAGGATGTACAAGACCACAACACTGCTCAAGAAACACAAGTTATTCGTAGGTCTAGTAGGATTTGCCATGAGCCTGAGAGATATTATGGATTTCTCTTGACTCAAGATGGTGATGTGATGCTTATCGACGAAGATGAGCCTCTCACCTACTAAGATGCTATGAACACTCCAGAATCCAAGAGATGGCTGGATGCCATGAAATCTGAGATGGAATCCATGTATACTAATCAAGTATGGACTTTGGTTGATCCACCTAAAGGGGTAAAACCTATAGGGTGCAAGTGGGTTTTCAAGAAGAAGACCGGCATGGATGGTAATGTACAGACCTATAAGGCACGATTGATGGCAAAAGGTTTCAAACAAATTCATGGTATTGACTATGATGAGACTTTTTCACCAGTGGCTATGGTCAAGTCCATCAGGATTTTGCTTGCTATAGCTGCTTACTATGATTATGAAATCTGACAGATGGATGTCAAAACCGCTTTCTTAAATGGGAGCCTTGAAGAAGATATGGATGTGTATATGACACAGCCTGAAGGTTTTGTTGATCCAAATATTGTTGTAAAGGTATGTAAGCTGCGCCGATCCATTTATGGATTGAAACAAGCCTCAAGGAGATGGAACATTCGTTTTGATGAAACTGTCAAAGAGTTTGGGTTTATTCAAAATGAAGATGAACCATGTGTTTACAAGAAGGTAAGTGGGAGCAATGTGGCATTCCTATAATTATATGTTGATGATATATTAATAATAGGGAATGACATTCCTTCTTTACAGGCTGTTAAGACTTGGTTGAGTAAGAATTTCTCAATGAAAGACTTAGGCGAAGCGACCTATATTTTAGGTATCAAGATCTATAGAGATAGATCAAGAAGAATGATCGGCCTAAGTCAGAGTAGATACTAGTCTAATCCAGGTGAAGGTCACTGGATAGCAGTCAAGAATATTCTTAAGTACTTGAAGAGGACTAAAGATTAATTCTTGGTATATGGAGGAAAAGATAAGCTGGTTGTAAAAGGTTACACCGATGCTAGTTTCTAGATAGACAAGGATGATTCGATTTCTCAGTCTGGATTTGTGTTTTGTCTAAATGGAGATATTGTATGCTGGAATGGTTCACAGCAGAGACAGTTGTTGATTCTACAATAGAGCCTGAGTATATTGATGCTTATGAAGCAGCCAAGGAGATTGTTTGGGGATGTACTTAGGAGATATCACCTAATTAATGAGATTAATGATCAAGGAGATATACATATATGTAAAGTGCATACTAATAAGAATAATGCAGACCCACTGACTAAGGCTTTGTCGCAGCAGAAGCACGAAGGTCATACTAGTTCCATGGGTATTAGATACATGATTGATTGGCTCTAGTACAAGTGGGAGATTGTTAGTATTGGTGTCCTAGAGATAATACTTTTAATGTTTTATTGAAAACAATTAAGGATTATGTTTTATGTGATTATTTAATTAATATTTATTATGTCTTTATTTACTGCGTCATAAATTGAAAGAATAATAAATGTCCTTGGAATATTAATACGTAATATATATCTTTAAGTATGTGACTTAAAAATGAGATTATATGAATAGTATTTTATTCCTAAAATTCCCTAGTCAAGTATTATTATTTAAGGACAGTAATAATGCAATAAGACTAGTATGTTTGTTGACAGATGACCACATCTCATTGGTCATAGGTATGGTGATACTAAAATCAAGAACATAAGTGTATGTATCAATACATGACACTGGAAAGACCCGCCGTGAGATTCTACATGTTAATAAGTGTCATAAGAAATCTCACAGTGATAATGATGTAATGATCCTCTGACTTGAAATCATTATATTTCTATACGAGAATTAATATACTTTGATTACACTCAAAGTTACCTTTAACCGGGTAATGATAAAGGTGTACATTGGGTATGCTATGAATCGTATGAGGAATATGAATGATAGATATAGGATTTAACCCTCCAATTCTAGGAGCGATATTATTGGCCTCTTGATTGAGTGAGACTATGAAATGCATGGCCATGCTCAAATATTGATTTGTTTAAATAGTCTACTCATTGATCAAGGAAACCGAGATTAAACGTTGAAGAGGATGACACTATACATGCCTCGAGTTTGATCTATAATATAAGGTTAAAGAGATTATATTACATGGAACATTATTCACGAAAGGTTTAATTGAATCACCCATTATTATTGTTACTTGGGTAGCAATGATGTATTACTAGATGCCGCTCATTGTTTATAATTTTATTATTAGATAATAAAATTATTGCCAACGTAATAATAACCTAAAGGGTCACACACAAAGAACGTCAAAACGGAGGTTTATTTAAATTACGAATTTAAATATATTATTGTTTATTCGAATTTAATTATTGAATTAATTAAGTGGGACTTGATTAATTATATTAGAATTCGGATTTAATAAGTATTATTATTATTCGAATTTAATTATTGAATTAATTAAGTGGGACTTGATTAATTATATTAGAATTCAGATTTAATAATAATAATAACACAAAGTCATAATGGGTTTTGGAAACCACATGGATTAGGGTTAGACCCAAAATCTCTCTCTCCCCTATATATACATAATGATGTATAGTATTAGGGTTTAATCATCAAATTTCATTTTTAGAGAAAAACCATAGCTGCTCAACATTAAGAGAGGCTCGAGAAAGAGAGAGAGAGAGGCAAACAATTCGGCTAGTACCGACTCCGGTGATCGTAGGACGATCGGGCGTTCATGTGGACTTCTTTGGAGAGCAAATCTTTGCAACAAAGGGCAGTTGTGATTCATCTTTTCTGGACCTCCATTAAACAACATACAGAAAGCTTTGTTAAGGTACAGACTTCTTCACCATAATCATCCAACGTTATATATGGATCCTGCGATTGGGTTTCGTTTTTTTTATTGTTTTTACGTTAATTCAGTTGCGTTTACATGCCCGGAACCCTTCACGTGATTTTTCTAAAAGTTGTTTTTAAACAAAAAATGCTTATTTTAAAAGCAGTTTTTAAAGGTAACCAAACACTATTTAACCAACTTTTAGATTAAACGATATTATAGTTGTCTCGACCAGCACTCTCAAACGCACCCTAAGTTACACACCATTGTTAAGCTTATGGAAAAACATGTACCCTATTTCATATAATATTGCCATGTACCCTTTTGTTGGACCAAATCAAGCATATTCTATGTAATTATTTGTCTTGCTATAACATATTTAGAACTTTTGTAATAGGGTAGTGACTTAGACATTTCTATGCATTACTGCAGATAGAAGTTTGATCAGATTGTAATTTTAAGTTGTAATTAAATCCAAACATTAAAGTTTGTTAGAAGATTCAAGTTGAATCATGCAACAAGACAAAGAAGACTTATTGAAGAAATAAGGAATGCAGTCTGAGAATGCGACTAAGGAAAATGCATATTCGAGAAGTCACCCTTTCGAGAAGTCAGGAATATGCAACTGGTCGAGAAGTATTAAAACACTCATTGGCTCAGTATTCGATCGAGAAGTATCCATTCGAGAAGTCAAGATACTAAAGCCAATCAAGTAGTGTGAAATGTTACACATTCGAGAAGTCCAGAAAATCAATTTAAGAAGTTAGGAAAAGGAGCATTCAAGAAGTGGTAGAGCTGAACCAATCGAGAAGTCTCAGTTTCAAAGCGTTCATTCGAGAAGTCTAGTCTAATCGAGAAGTCATCAAATACAGTGCGATCGAGAAGTCTAAATATTCAAGAATTCAGCCATTCAAGGACTAATCGAGAAGTCACAGCTAGTACTCAATCGAGAAGTCAATCACCATAACTTCTCAAAGCAATTTCAACAGAGTACTCGACTGTTCCAAAGAGCTATTTTCAAGGGGAATTGCAGCAGAATAAGATAGATAATTTGCAGCTCTGTCTTTGCAGGACAAGTCAAACCTGTGAAGATAGAGACAAGACTACAATGAAACTGGGAAGATATGTAAGAAAAGTGACAGAAGATATAAAGCTGAACGTAGCAGACTATCAAAATAATGTTAGCTAGAAATAGATATTAGTCAAATGTAAAGTATTTCTTGTCTATTTCTAGTTTTAGCTAAACTATCTTATGTGAGCATGTGCACAGGACATCTTGTCCCTCATTTGACAGTGTCTTTGAAAGAGTTTTAAAAAGTGTATTCATACATTTGTAATATTTCTATAACAAGAAGCTGAAATTCAAGTTGAATTTCAGATTGTAGCAAAGATTCATTCTAATACAATTAGATTGGAAGTCACATTTGGTGTTTCATTACTTATTGCTTTATATTCTTGAAAAACACCAATCTTGTTTCAATAAACCCTTAAAACAAATAATCTATAAGTTCATCACGATTTTATCATAAGAAGAGTAAAAGTCTTGAAGTATACATTCACCCCCATGTAAACTTCTGGGACTCCTTATTCCTAATAAGTGGTATTAGAGCTCAGGCTGTTAACATACATACAGTCTAAAAGATCAAGATGAGTTCTCAGAAGCTAAGCAGTATAAGGATTCTTCCTTTTGACAGACAAAACTACAACTTATGGAAGAGAAAAATGTTGATGTTCATAAAGGCTGCAAACTCCATGTATCCAGAAATATTGAAGAATGGTCCTTTCATGTCAGTAAAATTAGTTCCTGAAACTACCAGTGGTTCTGAAGTTATCCCTGCAACATGGATACCTAAGGACCCATCTCAGTACACAGATACAGAAAATGAGAAGGTGTCTCTTGACAATAGTCTAATGCTCATACTAATTGAGTCACTGGACATTGTCATGTTCAATAATATTGTAAATTGCACATCTGTCAAACACATATGGGAAATTATAGAAATTCTGTGTGAAGAAACTGAAGAGGTAAGGGACAATCAAAGGCAGCTCCTTGTTTCTCAGTATGAGGCTTTTATGTCAAAACTAAATGAAGGTATAAGTGAAGTATTTGAGAGGTTCAACAAACTAATCAATGATCTTCAACTTTATGGGAAGTACTATGAAACAAAGGAGAAAAATATGAAGTTCTTGTTGACTCTCCCATAGCACATGGAGCACAAAATCTCTGCAATAAGAGAGGGAAGAGATCTCACAAAGCTTCCACTTGAGACTCTCTATGGAATACTAAAGACATATGAGCTTAAATTTTATCAAAAGAAGGCCATTTTAGCAAATGGAGGGAAAATGACAAATGTCTCAAATGTCTTGGTTGCAAAGGAACCTTCAAAAACTGAGAAGACTGGTACGAGCAAAAAGTTGAAAACTGAAGAGTTCGAAAAACATGAACAGGAAGAGAAAGACTCTGTCAAGAGTGAATCAGGGGAAGAAGATTTCTACACCATTGAAGAACTTGAAGGCATGGACAACAAAACCATGGCCTTCATGGCAAAGAAATTTGGAAATTTTAGGTTTAAAAGAAACAAAAGTTTTAAACCAAGACCAAACTTTAAATCTTCAAGCAAAGGAAAGAATCCAACAAGAAGCAATACCAATAGAGGGTATAAAACTGGAACAGTTGATATATCTAAAATAAGATGCTATAACTGTAATGAGCTTGGATATTTTGCAACAGAATGTAGAAAACCTAAAACAATCAAAAAGGATAAAGATTACTTGGAACTAGAAGCCAAGCATGAATCTCTCCTCAAAAAGCAGACATGAAAGGCTTATATTGTTGAAGGAAAATGCTGGGATGACACAGATGAAGATGAGGAGGAGGAGGAGTATGGGAATCTGACACTCATGGCTAACTCATATGATGGAGCTTCATCCTTAAATTCTCAGGTACCTTCATTGATCTCTCTTGACATGTCAAATTCTCAATATAAGAAAACTGTGGAAGAATTGAGCATTGAAATGTTTAATATTCACACCAGTATGACTGATGCATATGAGGAAATTGATAGGTTACTAAATTATAATGATGAACTAATTTCTAGGAATGAGACCTTAGAATTATCTTTGATAACTCTGGAGAACTTGAAACAGGAAAATGAGTATCTCAAAAACAAAGTTGTTTATTATGAACAAATTGAAATTTTTTATTAAAGAACAAATATCTGAAAATGAATTAAAAATCAGATCTTATCAAAACTCAGCTACTATTATTCAAGAATTCCATGAGAAGCATAAGGAAAACTCTAGGATTGGAGTTGGTTTTGATTATGAGAATCTCAAAAAGAAGAAATTTGTTTCAATAAAAGGCAAGAAAGTTGAAATCCTTGGAAATCCTCACATCTTGAAAAATGTTAAGGAATTAATTTTTAAGAAAGCAACTGTTGAACTTGATGAGGTTAGTATGGTCATCAAACAACAGTTGGATGATGAGGATGAGGAAACAATTAAAAATAATATGCCATCTATTGAAGAAGAAGAACCAACAATCAAAGCCAAGCCCATTCCTGCTAAAACTGAACCAAAACAAAATGTTCAAAAAAATGACACCATGCATGTTAAAAAGAAAAAGGCAAATAGGAATGGAAAGATAGGCATTAACAAACACAACAATTATGCACCTGTTCATAATGCACCTAGAAAGATTTGTAAAAACTGTGGTTCAACAAATCATCTTACTCATATGTGCAAGAAACCTGTTGTTAAAAATGATGAATTTACTTATGGATATGTAAAAACTTTGATGCATGATGATCATAAATTTTGTGATAAATTTGATTGTATGCCATGCAACATGAATATCATGAATACTTGCTTTAGGCTAAGGAAACAGTTTGTTGATGATTGCATAAGTCAGAATCTGAACATCAACAGCACTAGGCCTAAATCTGCTAGTCCTGTTAAACATAGAATACACTCCATATCACCTAAGCATGCATCTAGCTCTGAAAGCACTAATCAAGCTAAAAGTCAAAATAAGAAAAATGAGAACATGCATGTGCAAGAAACTAAAAATGTTAAAAATAGGAATGACATTCATGTAACTAAGCATAAAGGACCCAACCTTGTTTGGGTACCAAAGAAAACTTGATTTGTGTGTATTTGCAGGGTAAGAAGAAGGTCATGTAGATCTTGGATAGTGGATGTTCAAGGTATATGACTAGTGACAAGGCCCTGTTGTCACAATTCAAAGATGAGGTTGGCCCAATGGTAACCTTTGGGACAACATCATTGGTTTCATCATGGGATATGGCAAATTAATTCATGAAAATGTTGTCATTGAAGATGTAGCCCTGGTCAGTGGTTTGAAGCATAATCTTCTCAAAATCACTCAATTCTGTAACAAAGATTTGAAGGTGGAGTTTGACAAGGAATTGTGTCTCATATCACAGAGAAAGACCAAGGAGATTGCTCTGCAAGGAGTAAGAAAGGGAAGCCTATTTGTAGCAGATTTGGATTCTGCAAACAAGGAGAAAATTTTATGTTTTTATACCAAGGCCTCAGAAAATGAAAGTTTGTTTTGGCACAAGAGGTTATCTCACTTCAATCTCAAAAACATTAATTCATTATTTAAAAGATAATTAATGAAGGACCTGCCCACACTTGAATTATGCATAGAAGGATTGTGTGAGGCATGCCAGAAAGGGAAAATGAAGAGATCAAGTCACAAAATTAAGGAATTTACTTCAATCACCAAACCACTGCAATTAATTCATATGGATTTGTTTGGACCAGTAAATGTCATGTCCATGTCTAAGAATAGATTTGCTCTAGTCATGGTTTATGATTTTTCAAAGTACACTTTGGTAAAATTCTTGCACTCAAAAGATGAAGCTCTTGAGGTTATCATTGAGAATTTGAGAAGATTGGATAAAGGCCTTACACCAATAGTAGCCATAAGAAGTGACAATGGAACAAAATTCAAAAATGTTATACTCAATGAATTCTGTAAAGAGAATGGAATCACTCACCAATTCTCGACCCCAAGAACTCCACAAAAAACTGGACTGGTTGAGAGAAAGAACGTGACTTTCATTGAAGCTGCAAGAACCATGTTAGCAGAAGCAAATCTACCAATTAGTTTTTGGGCTGAAGCTGTTAGAACTGCATGTTACACTCAAAACAGAACACTCATCACAAAACCAGTTGGAAAGACCCCTTATCACATCATGACAAATAGAAGAGCGTCTGTAAAATACATGCATGTGTTTGGAACAAAATTCTTTATTCTCAAGGATGATGTTAACAACCTTGGGAAGTTTTAAGCCAAGGCATATGAATGAATTTTTGTGGGATACTCTCTGGACAAAACTGTCTATAGATTATATGTGATTGATCAACAGAAGATTATGGAAAGCACAAATGTGACATTTGATGATTTCAAATTCCCTGCTATGAATTTGGAAGGTGAGAACTGTGATACCTTGAGATTTGAAAATGAAATAGATTCTGGAACATTTGCAACTGAAAATGTCATCAACACTCTTGAAGAGTCACATGTAGATATCTCACATGGAACAATTGAGGAAAGAGAAAATGAAGATTACAGTCACATTCAACTTGAGAATTCTCCACACAACCCTAGCATCAACTCATGGAGAGATTCTCAAGGATCTACAACAAATGGAAATAACTTCAATCAAGAGGAAACATGCTCAAATGATAAAGATGGAGCTCATCAAACTAAATGGAATAGAGCTCACACAGATGAACAAATCATTGGAAATCTTGATGAAGGTGTGAAGACAAGAAGAGCAACTATGAATGAATGTCTATTTTCTTGCTTCCTATCTCAAAATGAGCCAAAAAGGATTGAAGAAGCCATGTTGGATCCAGACTGGATAATTGCCATGCAAGAGGAATTAAATCAATTTGTGAGAAATAATGTTTGAGAATTAGTGTCACCTCCAAAGGATAGATCAGTAATTGGCACTAAGTGGGTCTACAGGAACAAAATGGATGAACATTGAATAGTAATAAAGAACCAGGCAAGGTTGGTTACAAAAGGGTATTCACAAGAAGAAGGAATTGACCATGATGAAACTTTTGCTCCTGTTACAAGATTGGAAGCAATCAGAATTTTTCTAGCCTTTGCAGCACACTCAAACTTTAAGGTCTATCAAATGGATGTCAAAAGTGCATTTCTCAATGGTGAATTAGAAGAGGAAGTATATGTGCAACAACCACCTGGCTTTGAAGATCCAAACTTTCCAGACTTTGTTTACAGACTCATCACAGCATTGTATGGACTCAAACAAGCCCCTAGAGTATGGTATGACACTCTGTCAAAATTTCTTCTAGAGAATCAATTCACTAGATGAACTATTGACAAAACTCTTTTCTACAAGAAGCATAATGAAGATGTTATACTAGTTCAAATTTATATGGATGATATCGTTTTTAGATCTACAAATAAAAAATTATGTCAAAGGTTCTCTAAACTTATGGAAAGTGAATATGAGATGAGCATGATGGGAGAGCTCAATTACTTTTTAGGTCTCCAAATAAGCCAAAGGGCTGATGGCATTTTCATAAGTCAAACAAAATACATCAATGACTTACTCAAAAGGTTTGACATGCAAGACTGCTCAACTGCTAAAACTCCAATGTCTACAACTACAAAACTTGATGAAGATAAGAAAGGAAAAAGTGTAGACAGGAAGACCTACAGAGGAATGATTGGATTTCTCCTCTATCTAATAGCTAGTACACCTGACATTATGTTCTCTACATTTCTATGTGCAAGATTTCAGGCAAATCCCAAGGAATCTCATCTCATTGCTGTCAAAAGAATTCTAAGATACCTCAAAGGAACACCTTTCATGGGGTTATGGTACCATAAAGAAACAGGATTCATCCTAGTTTGATATTCGGATGTTGATTTTGCTGGATGATGAGTGGATAGAAAAAGCACCTCGGGAAGCTGTTAATTTCTTGGACAGATATTGGTGTCTTGGTTTAGTAAAAAGCAACAATCAGTTTCTGCTTCCACAGTTGCGGCTGAATATATTGCTGCTGGAAGTTGTTGTGCTCAAGTGCTTTGGATCAGGAATCAATTAAGGGACTATGGACGGGTGTTAGAAGGAATTCCTATCATGTGTGACAACACTAGTGCCATATCAATTGTTGCCAATCCAGTCAACCATTCCAAGAAAAAGCATATTGATGTAAGGTACCATTTCATAAAGGAACATGAAGAAAATGGAGTAATTAAATTATTCTATGTTCCTACACAAAAATAGTTGGCTGATATAATTACTAAACCACATGATGAAACCACGTTCAACAGGTTGGTTAGTGAAATTGGAATGCTAAATTCTTCAGGATAAGTGGCCTAATAAATATATCTCTCCAACTGTTACAACAATTGTTTCACAGACATGAACTTAAATGATTTATCTAAGTGAAACAAAACTGGTGTATACTTATAAATATATCAGTTATATTGTTGTACATAATTTTTAAATAAAATTAATTATATAATTTGTAAAAACTAACTTGGAACTATTTCTTTGTTCTAAGACAGCCGGAAAAGAATTATTATACTTGTGCTTTGTTAAATAACAAGTGTGATAATTAAAATTTCAGGAATATCAATCAAACACATTTCTCATTTTTAAGATGAATAAATAAATTTTATTTATTTAAGAAATGAGGTTTGTAAATTATTATTTTGTTTTCCAAGTGAAAATAGAATAATCTTTCAAAAAATGGAGTTTGTGATTAAGTTGCCATATTTTCTGACTTCTCGACTAGGGATGAATTCTTGAGTCCTCGATTAGTTCATTTCTAAGAGTTCTCGAATGTCTTGAGTTCTCGAGCAGTTCATTTCTAGAGTTCTCGATCGAGTACTGTTAAGAGTTCTCGAATCATCAGAGTTCTCAACTACAGTTTGGATGAGTTCTCGACTGTCTTAGTTCTCGAATCATACATATATATTTTTGAGAGTTCTCAATCAAATTCTAACAGTTCTCTATTAAAACAACTTTACTCTTTTCTGAGTTCTCGAACATACAAAATCGATTTCTATTCCAGTCGAGTTGTCTAAGTCATATAAATAACAAAGTAGATCTAACATTTCATTTCTACACTTAATTGCAAACTCAAAGAAATTCTCTCTCTCAAACAGTTATACTTGAACCTTTGCTTTCTACTCTCTAAAACTTTCGTTTCTTCGTTTCACTCTTTCTATACACTAATTCAATGGCGTCCTCTAGTTCCACCTCTACAACCGAAGTATGTGTCATTCCTGAAACTAACTTTATAGCTGATATGGGCTGAAAGTAAGCCCTAAAGACACAATTAATGTGGCATTAATTGGACCTAGTCTGGTCCAAAAGGGAGGCCCAATTAATGAGGTTTGAAACCCTAATTAGTAAATAAATTTGTAATTAATTAATTGGCTAAATATACAGCTAATTAATTATGTCCGAGTACATGGAAACAACTCCAAGGAGTAGCCCCCAAGACATCTCAATCAACAGGGAAACCTATTCCTACTTGGAAACTACTTCTATCACAAGAAGAATCCAGAATCCCTCTAGAATCCAGAATCCTTCTAGGAGGTGGCCTACCCACCAAGGTTCCTAAACTTACTCTAATTCTTAGACTCTCTACATTTATATAAAAGGGCCTAACCCCTCATTCTTAGAACTACGTTTTGGCTTGATTCTCTAAACACAACAGAGATACGTAGGCATCTTGTGAGGGAAGAACCAAGCTACGAAACACAAGCTCGGTCATTAAAGCTCGTTAGGCTCCGACATACACCGGCTGAAAGTAAGCCCTAAAGACACAATTAATGTGGCATTAATTAGACTTAGTCCGGTCCAAAAGGGAGGCCCAATTAATGAGATTTGAAACCCTAATTAGTAAATAAATTCGTAATTAATTAATTGACTAAATATACAGCTAATTAATTATGTCCGAGTACATGGAAACAACTCCAAGGAGTAGCCCCCAAGACATCTCAATCAACAAGGAAACCTATTCCTACTTGGAAACTACTTCTATCATAAGAAGAATCCAGAATCCCTCTAGGATCCAGAATCCTTCTAGGAGGTGGCCTGCCCACCAAGGTTCCTAAACATACTCTAATTCTTAGACTCTCTACGTCTATATAAAAGGGCCTAACCCCTCATTCTTAGAACTACGTTTTGGCTTGATTCTCTAAACACAACAGAGATACGTAGGCATCTTGTGAGGGTAGAATCAAGCTACGAAACACAAGCTCAGCCATTAAAGCTCGTTAAGCTCTAACATACACCGCATTAACTACACCCTAGATTTTGTTCCACAACATTTGGCGCCGTCTGTGGGAAAAAGACATCAACCATGGCAAGAACACGACGAACTGACGGAGACATCGTCCCTACCACGGGTGATCCTACTACTATCATCCATCCTGATGAAACTCAAACTACCGAGGTCCCCGCTACCACCACTATTCCCGCTGGAACTGAAGGGCAAAACATCCAAAGGCTTGGTCCGTTTAGTGAGGTCGTCGACTCCACCAATCTTGAGGAAATTGTCCATGGATCAAACCCACTCTCTCAGGTAACTCAAACTCCTTTTATGGCTACTGTTCCTTACGCACAAATTTCTACTATTGTTATCCCCAGTAACACTGTTGCCCAAACAAGACTTGGAATCTCACAAGCCTATCCCCCTCCTTACATCAGAGGGTTGGAACCACAGAACTATGGGCGTAGAGAAGATGTACGTGATTTCTCAGGACCATACTCAACTGATAATGAAAGCTCAGAAGGCACCGATGTCCATCCCAGGAGAAGAAGGCCTGGTAAAGAGCCCGCAGGAAGCCAGCGTTCATAGTCCCGTAGGACACTAGAACAGAAAATTGCTTCCTACGAGGCTGAACTCAAAGAACTAAAGAAAAGCTTGGATCGGCAGGATAGAAGGACAATCTCGAGGTATGAAGTCCCCGACATCATAGAACTGGATGAAACCCCACGAGGGAGAAGAACGGAAATTGCAAGGGCTGACCCCGCTAAATTATTGCCGCTTGGAGATCCTGATGATCCCACACCGCCCTTCACCGAAACCATAATGAACGCTCACATCTCAATTAAGTTCAAGATGCCCACCATCAAATTTTATGATGGAGCAGGCAATCCAGCCAATCATGTGAGGACCTTCTCGAATGCATTGCTGCTACAACCTATCAATGATGCTGTGAAGTGTAGGGCATTTCCCGAAACCCTGGGAGGCATGGCCCAACGTTGGTATAGCCGGCTGCCGCCCAACTCCATTGAATCCTTCAAAGAGCTCAGCAAGGCCTTCATAAGCCAGTTTATAAGTGGAAGAGTGCACGAAAAAAGTTCAGCTTCTCTCATGAATATAGAGTAGGAGAAGAACGAATCTTTAAGGGATTATCTGAACCGTTTCACCAAGGAAGCCTTGAAAGTCCCGGACTTGGACGAGAAAGTGTCCATGATAGCCCTACAACAGGGAACAACTGATCCTTACTTTAAGAGATCTCTGGCTAAACATCCGCCTGAGAACATGCTTCTTCTCCAAGACAGGGCAGGAAAATACATTAAAGCGGAGGAAAGTATGAAGAAAACCACTATATCAGTGGCGACACACGGGAATAATAATAAGAAGAGAAAAGGTGATCAAGAATATGACGCCCGAGACAAGTACTCCAAGATGGAGAAGAATTCAGAATCTCCCCCTAAGAAAAATAATCTGGGGCAAAAGTTTGCCGAATACGCAAGGCTGAACGCACCTCGAAGTCAAATCCTTATGGATATTGAAAGAGATCGAGACCTGAGATGGCCTAAACCCCTAAAATCTGATCCTGAGAAAAGGAACAAGAACGCGTTTTACCGGTTTCATAGGGATACCGGGCATGATACGGATGACTGTAGACAACTGAAGGATGAAATCGAATTCTTTATCAAAAGAGGAAAACTTTCTAAGTACACCAAGGATGGAAGTCATGATAGGCGCGACGATAACAGAAAAAATAATGATGGCTGGGACAGGAATCCTCAACCTAGAGGACCGGTTATTAATATGATTTTCGGAGGACTCACTGCTGCTGGGAATTCAAGGAATTCAAGAAAAGCATACGCAAGAGAAGTTATGCAAGTCGTAAGAGAAGCACCTAAACGTGCTAGGACGGAGGCGGTCATATCTTTTGATGACTCAGACCTGGAAGCGGTAAAGTTTCCTCATGATGATCCTCTCGTTATTGCCCCTTTGATAGGCAACTCAGAAGTAAAGAGAGTCCTAGTGGACAACGGAGTGTCTATTGATATCTTGTTCCATGATGCATTTGTAAAGATGGGATACAATGATTCCCAGCTAACCCTTTCGGATGTTCCCATCTATGCCTTCAATGGAGTTGAGTCGAAAGTAGAAGGAACCATTCAGCTACCCGTGACAATGGGGAGATAACCTAGAGAGGTCACTCAGATGTTAACTTTTATGCTGGTCAAAGCATCTTCTACATACAACGCCATCCTTGGAAGAACAGGTTTGCATGCTTTTAAGGCTGTAGCCTCAAGTTATCACTTAAAAATCAAGTTCCCCACTAGAAACGGTATTGGAGAGGAGAAAGGAGACCAGAAAATGGTGAGAAGTTGCTACGTGGCAGCCCTGAGACCCGATGGAATCGGGGGACAAGTCCTACCCATAGAGGACATGGACTCAAGAGAAGACGAGGAAAGAAGGGGAAAGCCATCCGAAGACTTGGTCCCAATTCCCTTAGTACCAGGAGAGCCTGAAAAAGTCACATACATTGGAGCCTCATTAGAAGAGCCTATGAAAGCGAAACTGACCAAATTCTTGCAAGAGAATGGGGACTTATTTGCCTAGACAGCCGCTGATATGCCATGAATTGATCCCAATCTAATTACTCATAAGCTTAATGTGGATTCACGGCGAAAAACGATAAAGCAAAAGAAGAGGAATTTTGCTCCAGAAAAGTAGGAAGCCATAAAGCAAGAGGTGGAAAAGCTCTTAGAGGCTGGATTCGTCAAGGAAATTCAATTCCATGAATGGCTTGCTAATCCTGTAATGGTCAGGAAATCCAATGGAAAGTGGAGGATGTGCGTGGACTTCACTGATTTAAATGACGCATGCCCGAAGGATTGTTTCCCACTCCCGAGGATCGATGCGCTTATAGATGCCATGGCAGGACATGAGATGCTAAGCTTCATGGATGGCTTTAGTGGATATAATCAGATCAGGATGCACGAGGATGACATTGCCAAGGTATCTTTCATCACTGACTTTGGTGATTTTGTTATCTAGTTATGGCCTTTGGATTAAAGAATGCAGGAGCCACCTATCAAAGCCTAGTAAACAAGATATTTAAGCACCTCATTGGAAAAACCATGGAGGTCTACGTTGATGACATGCTAGTCAAAAGCCTCGACAAGGCCGACCATATTCAACACTTAAGAGAGGCGTTCGAAATGTTGAGATACCACATAATGATGTTAAACCCTGCAAAATGCGCCTTTGGCGTAGGATCCGGGAAGTTCTTAGGAATGATGGTCTCTAAAAGGGGGATTGAGGCTAATCCTGACAAATTAAAGCTATAATTGACATGGAATCCCCAAAGACAGTAAGGGATGTCCAAAAATTAATAGGGAGAATTGCAGCCCTAGGAATGTTCGTTTCAAAGTTCGGGGATAAGTGTTTACCTTTCTTCCAAACATTAAAGAAAGTAAAAGACTTCGTGTGGACAGAGGAAAGTCAGGCAGCTTTTGAAGAGTTGAAGAAATATATAACTGAAGCTCCATTATTGGCCAAGCCTAGTCCCGAAGACGTTTTATACCTATACTTGGTTGTATCTGATAAAGTCCTGAGCGCTGTCCTTATAAAGGAAGAAGAGAAGATTCAAAAACCAGTGTATTATGTAAGCAAGGTCTTGAACGGAGCAGAACTTAACTACTCCAAGATTGAGAAGTTTGCACTGGCCTTGGTAATGGCCTCGAAAAAATTGCGTCCTTATTTTCAAGCACACAAAATCGAGGTACTAACTGATCAGCCGCTAAGGAACATCTTACACAGCCCTAAAGCAAGTGGGAGGTTGATTAAGTGGGCCATAGAGTTAGGAGAGTTCGACATCAAGTACAGGCCTCGAACGCCATAAAAGCTCAAGCTCTTGCTGACTTCTTGGTCGAATGTACTATTAACGACCAAGAAGTCGGGGGGCAGGATAAGGATAGTATGACGGCAATACAAGAAGCAAAACAGCCTCCTAAAGAATATTGGGTGCTCAATTTTGATGGGGCATCAAAAACAAAATCTAGTGGAGCAGGCTTGGTGCTACAAAGTCCCGAAGGATTCATTATCGAATACGCTATTAAGCTTGACTTCCCAACAACCAACAATGAAGCCGAATATGAAGCTCTGATAGCAGGCCTAGGTTTGGCCAAAGCACTAAATGTCAAGCATCTCAAAGTCGGTGGAGACTCAAAGCTGGTTATATCCCAGGTAAATGGGGATTTTGAAGCAAGGGAAGAAATCATGATCAAATACCTCTAGTTGGTCAATGACTCAATTTGAAGAATGTCAGGTTGAGTATATTCCTAGAGAAGAGAATACGAAGGCCGATGCCTTGCCAAAGTTCGCCACATCAGAAGCAGACGAACATGTGGGAAGCGTTTACTTCCAAATCTTGAAAACCCCCAGCATCGACGCAAAGCTGGTAGCCCCGTAAACATGGGCAGTTGCTGGATGGATCCAATTAGAGCTCACCTTTAATCTGGATGGACACCTTCCAACACCATGGAAGCTAGAAAACTCACTGTGAGGGCCTTAAGGTACGCTCTTATTGATGGGATTCTCTACAAGAAATCTTTTGTTATCCCATACTTGAAATGCTTAAAGCCAGATGAAGCCCATGAGGCTTTAAAAGAAGTACACGAAGGAATCTGCGGCCAACACCTGGGGGGCAGAGCGTTGGCTCATAAGATCACCCGTCTAGGCTTTTACTGGCCTGACTTGTTAAAAGATTCAAAAGAGTATGTGAAAAAGTGTGACAGGTGCCAAAGGCATGCACTAGTCGTTAGGCAACCTCCAGAGATGTTAACGTCCATCAATTCACCCATCCCATTTGCAATGTGGGAAATGGATATTCTTGGGCCCTTTCCAATGGCTAGCGGACAAAGAAAGTTCCTAATCATTACAATTGATTACTTCACTAAATGGATTGAGCCAAACCACTAGCCAAGATAACCACAAAACAGGTAGCTCAATTCTTCTGGGAAAACATCATATGTAGGTATGGGATACCACGAATCCTGGTGACGGACAATGGCACACAATTCAATAACGAGGAATTTAAGGGATATTGCAACGATAATGACATCGCTCTACGCTTCACTTCTGTTACACATCCTCAAGCAAATGGGCAGGCTGAGGTAGCTAATTGAATCATCCTAGATGGTCTTAAGAAAAGGATGGATCGTTCTGCCAACACTTGGGTGGATGAGCTTTTGCCAATACTCTGGGCTTACAGAACCACTCATAGAGTCACTACTAATGTAACTCCATTCTTTCTGGCTTATGGAGCCGAGGCAGTAGTCCCAGTTGAAATATCACATGTATCCCCAAGAATTAAAGCCTTTGAGCCTGAGGATAATGAAGAAGGAATGAAACTTGCATTAGACTTGATAGATGAAGTCAGAGACAAAACTCATGCAAAAATCATTGAATATCAAAACAAGTCATCTTTCTACTACAACTTAAGGGTTAAAGAAAGATTTTTTAGACAAGGGGAATTGGTCCTCAAGAAAGCTGAAGCTTCTGGGGTAGGCCCCAAAAGCAAATTAGCCCCCAACTGGGAAGGGTCGTACAAGATAAAACAAGTTAAGGGAGGAGGATCATACATCCTTGAAACCCTAGAAAATGTTGAAGTGCCAAGGTCGTGGCATCTCAAATCTGAAGATTTATTATATTTAAAGAATTCAGCTATGAGTTCTTATATTTAGTAGGAACTAAGTAGAAATAAAGTTCGATGAAACCATTAGGATGTAAGAGCTTTTCGCTCCAGACAAGATTCTCATTTTGTAAGGGCTGTGCCCACTTTAGCCTCGAAGGCATTATTAATAAAACTCTCAACTGTATAACACCTTCAAAAATATGTGTGTTTAGCCTAGATTGGTAATTTTTATTACGTTCCTGTATGATAAAGGAACAGGATCCAGCCTGGATAGGCACTAATATATATACTTATTAGTTCTTTTATGCTCAAAAAGTATATTTTGTCAAATATACTAAGGCATGAAAAAGAAGAACAAATAACAAGGACTTTTTATAGATAAAGAGTCTTAGGAATACATAAATTAAAAACAGAAACGTAATACAGGAAATATAAGAGATACAAGAAATAAAAGAAACTAAGGAAGATCTTCTACATCTTCATCCTCCCCTGCCTTCTCTTCTTCCTCTGCTCCCTTCCTAGCATTCTCATCAGCCTCTGGAGAGGAGTCGAAGACCCGATCAAACTCATCTAAGGCCTCGCCGCCCGACAAGTCTCCCGAACCTGTCCCTTCGGCAGCAGAAGTCAAGGCCAAAGGCTGACCCATAGGACAAGAAAATTCGGCAGGATCGAAAAGACCGGGGTGCTTGGCCAAGACGGCGTCGAGGCACTTTTCCCAGGCCTGAGCACAAGTAGCCGGGAAGACCATATCGTCATGCTTATCAATGAAAGCATAAAAGTCCTCCGACTCCAAGTACTCATCAATCACGACATTCTTCCCGGCCCTAAGCTCCTGCAGCTCTGCGTGGGCCACCACCAGTTCTTGCTCCTTCTCAAGCAGCTTCTTCTCCAAATTGGCCACTTTGGCCTTCGCCTTGACCTTGCCCGCTCTCTGGGCCTTCTCAGAAAAACGCCAAGTTTTGGCCTGATGGGCCATGGTCTGAAAGTACGTATTGACCTGTTCAAGAAGAACGGCTCAGTAAGAAATTAAGAAAATCAAAAAGTGACTAAAAATGGAGGGATAGGAAAGGAGTGTGCCTTACCATGGCAACAGCTTGGGCCCCCAACGTCTCGGCCTCTTCTATGTCCGTCTTCAAGACAATCTTGGCCTTGTCGACCGGAGGAATAGAATTCTGCGACCAGTCGAGGGAGTTCAAAGTACTCCCAACAACAGTGTCTTGCCTCCTCAAACCCCAGCTGGGCCTCCAAGCCGCGGTGTCTGGGTTCTCTTCCTCTTCGACCCGAGGCCTCTTTCCTTGGGCTTTGTCACAAGGCTGAAGAAACCCAGGAAGGTTGGGCTCCTTGATTGGGCCTTCAACAGCCTCGCGGGCCTTCCTCATCTTGTGGGTCTCTTGATCGCCCACGCCCACGTGAAAATTGATATTTTCCGCCACTGCAAAATAAACAAGAAAATAAACAACCAAACTCAGAAAAGTCAAAAAGAAAAGACAAGCCGAGAAAAGAAAATACCATTATCGGAAACATTCAAAAGGCCCACGGCATTTAAAGAAAAATCCTTTAATATCTTCCTGTGATGGGTCGAGCCCTTATCCTGGCCAAAGTCAGCAATAATGAGTTTCTCTTCGGGAGAAAGCTGAATCAGGCCTGCATTCCCATCTTTGACTTTGCAGAACTTGTGCCTGAAGAGAGTGCCCCAATCTCCTCCTTCCCATTCTAAATATAAAAAGTCCCTCCGCCAATCTGTGTTGTTGTCGGACAAAGACTTGTTGCAGAATATTGGGCTAACCCCCTGCCTATGACTTATGTAGATCCACCCCAATATGTTTGACGGGCTGTTCTTAAACTGAAAGATGCTTCTAAAAACGGCAACAGAAAGGGGATAATTCTTTCTAAGACATAAAACAATAAAACAAAGAAGTGTTCGCCACGAATTTGGGCTCAGTTGACACGGGTTTATCCTAACTTCAGCTAATAACCTAATTACAAACTCATGGAAAGGGAACCTAAGCCCACCTATAAGGGCATCTCTAAAGATACATAACTTATTGGGCCGCCAATGACAGGCCCGATCCCCAGGCTCAGCTAAAACAAATCTATATCTTGGATGAAGTTTATACAACCTTGTAAATTTATCACAATGGGCCTGGTTGGTGAAGGTACTAGAAAACCCAAAGGCATCTAACTCAGCTAATGTAGAAAACTCGTCTCCCATGGTTTGAAGGAGATTAGAAAGTGAAGAAAAAGTGGAGTTTACGGTAACTATATTACCTCTTTTCGCCGCCCTGGCAAGGAGTCATTGTTGAGCAGCATCCTGTTCCGCCATGGATATTCAACAGATAAAGATTTAAAAGGTGGAGAAGATGAAGATTCATCGGAGAGGACTTGCCGGAAATCATCTTAACAAAATGAACTAGAGAGAAATCTGAGAGAAGTTTACTGAGAAAGTGATAAGTGAAAAGTGAAATTCTTACTTCACTGATTTATAGCCGAAGAAAACGGTAGTTCAACCGGTTGAACTTCCTATAGCCGGTAAAAACAAGGCCCATAAATTGTTGGGCCTAGCAGGCCTGTGGCCCAAAAATCGAGGATGACTGAAACGCTTGAAAGATGGAAATGGGTCAAGACCCATTAAGTCACTATATTTATGGGCCCTGTCAACTAGAAATCAAGATGTGAAATAAATCGACCAGGAGTCTCATTCGACCAGGATACATTTTGGTTGCTAAAATCGACCAGGAGTCTCATTCGACCAGGATACATTTTGGTTGCTAAAATCGACCAGGAGTCTCATTCGACCAGGATACATTTTGGTTGCTAAAATCGAGCAGGATTCTCATTCGACCAGGATTCGAATGATTCCTAAAACCGACTAGGATCCTGGTCGAAAATCGACCAGGAATCCTGCTCGACCAGGATTCAAATGATTCCTAGAATCGACCAGGAATCCTGCTCGACCAGGATTCAAATGATTCCTAGAATCGACCAGGATCCTGGTCGAAAATCGACTAGGATCCTGGTCAAAAATCGACTAGGATCCTGGTCAAAAATCGACCAGGATCTCTTGTCTACCAGGATCCCACAGGGAAGCAAGAATCGACCAGGATCCTGGTCGAAAATCGACTAGGATCCCCTGTCGACCAGGATCCCATAGGGAAACAAGAATCGACCAGGATCCTGGTCGAGTAACAACTAGGATTCCTGGTCGAAAATAATATTAAAAAATGCCAGAAAATCATTAAAAATGATTTATAAGGCAAATAAATTTGGGAAAATTCTCTAAATATAGAGAATAATTCCTAGAAATTAAGGAAAAATACCTGTGGATACCAATAAATTATGGAAAATTCTTTAAATATAGAGAAAAATTCCTAGAAATTAAGGAAAAATACATGTGGGTACCAATTATGGAAAATTCTCTAAATATAGGGAAAAATTCCTAGAAATTAATGAAAAATAGTGATGGGCACAAGAAAAGAATTATAAAAATTCTGCATGAGAACTTGAGTAACAGAGTCATGAAGCTTAACTTCTACAAAGTATTACACACTTTAAAGAAGTTGGGGGGCAAATGATATGGGCTGAAATTAAGCCCTAAAGACACAATTAATGTGGCATTAATTGGACCTAGTCTGGTCCAAAAGGGAGGCCCAATTAATGAGGTTTGAAACCCTAATTAGTAAATAAATTCGTAATTAATTAATTGACTAAATATACAGCTAATTAATTATGTTCGAGTACATGGAAACAACTCCAAGGAGTAGCCCCCAAGACATCTCAATCAACAAGGAAACCTATTCCTATTTGGAAACTACTTCTATCACAAAAAGAATCCAGAATCCCTCTAGGATCCAGAATCCTTGTAGTAACATGTAAAAAACAGAAGGAGGACATAAGTTTCAATGAAAAAGATATGAACAAAAGTTTGTTGCTGCCAACTGAAATATTTGATGCTGAACCATCTGAAAATGACCTTCTAGATTTCCTAGAGTTCATTAGGTACTCAGATGCTGTGGAGAAAGGAGCTGGGAAATTCAAGCTAGGAAAAATAAACAAGAAGTTCATGAAGAAGGAGTGGTCATT
Organism: Oenanthe sinensis; assembly: GCA_028671895.1. Lineage (NCBI taxonomy): Eukaryota > Viridiplantae > Streptophyta > Magnoliopsida > Apiales > Apiaceae > Oenanthe > Oenanthe sinensis. The sequence goes on from JAPMAC010000212.1 coordinate 5,748,058, forward strand.
CCTGTTTGACACTGTTCTTAGAATGTTCACTTGCAGAAAAACAGGGTTTGACCAGATTAGTAGCATTGCCTTGAAGCTGGCCTATTCATTGGCTTACAACTAGAAGCTCAATGTTGGGAAACTGATTCTCAGGGAGCTCACTACCAGGATTCCTAAGAGAGGTAATAAAAGTTTTTTTCCTCACTTTATTCAATTACTTCTTAATTATAAAAATGTTGATTTAATTGAATTGTCTGGGATGAACAAAAAAAGAATTGGCTACTCCAAATCTATGTCAAAAATCATTTTTTGCTACATTGGATAGGTGAACCACAGTGAATGTACCTCTCATAATCACACCTTACATGAGGAGTGTATTTGAGGGATATCCACTAGTGCAGCCTAAATATGGTTATCTTGATGCAGTAGAAGGTCCTACGGTTTCAGAAGAACCTAATGCACCTAATCCAAGAACTTCTAACCCAACTGTTAACCCTTCTTTGAATCCATTAGATGCTAGTAAACCAACCTCTACGTCCTCTCAACAGGATGTAGTTGTAAAGAAGAAGAAAGAGAAACCTATCAAGAAAAGAAATTTGAGTGCAATAGAAGAAAATGAAGAAGAAATTGATGAATCACTTGTGGAACCTTTAACAAGGAGGAAAAAGAATAAAAAGGCCACAACAGACCACTCTACATCGTCCCACCAGGATGTAGAGGTAAACAAGGGACTAAACTTGATTCTAGGTGCACTTTTTCAACAAGGTGCGTCTATTGAATTTGGGAGTCAGCCCACTCCATCTTGTACAGAGTCTGCACCATTACATGAACCCACTCCTGTCAATGAAGAAGTGTTAGTAAAAAAGGAGACACATTGTGCACATTTAAGATCTTCTATTGAAACTTCCCCATTTTCTCAGGGGGAGTTGCCAACACTCACTTATACTCACAATCTCTCTTCTATTCCTCAAATTTATTCTCAACCAAATGTGTCTAGCCAAACACATGAGGTTGTTGATCATCAGGATTTCTGTTTCCCTGGTGAGCCAAATTCAAGTGACTTGGTGCATGACACCTTGCTCACCACTCAGGAAACACATCTAGATGGTGAGGGAATGCATGCTGAGGCATATCCTGATGACACCATCAAAACCACAGAGGCTTCAGATGTCTTTACTTCAGACTATGTGGTGGCTAAGGCATATGAAAGCCAAATGTCTTTATAGACATTGAATAATCTAGGGGACCTCCACACCATGCAAATGGCATCCCTTGGACACTCCCCAATTATTCAAAGACTGTCTCCTCAAGATAGATCACATATCCATCCAGTGTCTAGAGAATCATCTGAGAAATTGGATGAGGAAATAGATACTGAGGGGATCACTATAACAAGTGGCCTTAGTTCTCACTCATCGTCACAATGGCTGAAACCTGTGCAACATGACAGGGAGTCAGGACCATCATCTGTTGGAGGGTCACTTTCAGATGAAAAATTAAAAGAGCTATATGGAGATCAGTTAGAGGGCTTCTATCACATAGCTCAGCAACTCCTTACCTCACATATGCCCAATAAGGATTATGTTGTAATCATGCTGGAGTATGCCAAGGATCAAGAAGAAATAAAGGAGAAAAATATTAATATGACTGAAGATGAAGAAGCCAATGTGGATGCTTGGTTGGACAGTAAATCTACTGTAAGCATGAAGGAGGTGTTGGAATGGACAAGGCAAAAATACTTAACCTATCTTGAATCATGTGAGAAAATCTTCACTCCTAGTGCCATATATGATGCCATCCATGAAGCTGCCAAGGTTCAACTCCAATCAAATCAATACCTTGCCAAAGGTGTGCAAGCTGAAATCAATGATCACAGAACCAAGGTAGAGGGAACTCTAAAAGCAATTGAGGACAAGTTGAGGCCTAGAGGTATCTATAAAAGCATATCAAGAGGAGAATCAGGCAAATCATTACTTCTCCACTCCAAGATAGATGCAATGGAGAAGGTCTTCAAAGAAATGGTTAACAGTAACTCAGCCATCCTGGACAATCAAATAAGAATAAACAACATGGTTGAAGTGCTTTACAAAAACAGGCATGCAGATAGGTTGCCTGAAGATGTGCCTCTTCATACCTTGTCACCACTTCAAGTGGACATCTACTATCAATCCAAGGCAAAAGATGAAGCTGCTAAGGCCTCAACAATTGATGAGTTGAATGCTAAAGTTGAATCTCTTTCCACTACTATTTCTACAGTTGTGTCCAATGTATAAAATCTCAAAAAGGAGTTTGCCACTTCTACTACCACTCAAGGTACCACACTTGCCAATATCTCTACTCAGCTCACTGTAGGGTTTCGTGACACAAACGCAGCGGAATAAACGCGAAAAATAAATCAAAATAGCGAAACCCTCCGCAGGATCCATGCGAAAACAAAAGATTTAATTCGGAGATAAAGAATAAATACCTTTAGAAGCTTTAACAGTTCATTAATGGAAGATTAATGGAGGTCCAAAGCTTGTTTAATCACCACGTATCCCGCTCTCGCGATCTACGCTCTACGGTATCCACACGAACACTTTTCATGAAGGATTGATGTGTACTAGCACCCGAAAACTTCTTCTCTCTCTATCTTCCTCCTCTCTCAGAGCGGCTAGGGTTTTTGTAAAATCTCTCTCTTATTAAATCAGCCCATAAAGAGATTATATAGAGAGAGGAATAAGTTTTCTAATTATAATCCAATTATAATTAATACTAATCCAAAATTCTAAATTATTTAATTAAGTCTCACTTAATTAATTAATTATTAATTTTGGAATTAGTTTAAGTAATTCATTTATTCTATTTATATAATTAATTAAGTCATACTTAATTAATATCATAAATAAAATAAATTACTTATTTAATTTAAATTCATAATTTAAATTATTTCTCCTTCAAGCGTTCTTTGTGTGTGACCCTGTAGGTTATTATTACGTTGGCAACAATTTTAATATCTAATTAAAATTGTAAACAATGAGCGGCATCTAGTAATACATCATTGCTACCCAAGTAATAATAATAAATCGGTGATTCAATTAAGCCTTTCGTGAATAATGTTCCATGTAATATAATCCCTTTAATCTTGATATTATAGATTAAACTCAAGGCATGTCTCGTGTCATCCTCTTCATAATTTAATCTTTATTTTCTTGATCGATGAGTAGACTATTAAAATCAAATCAACATTTGAGCACGGCCGTGCATTTCATAGTCTCACTCAAACAAGAGGCCAATAATATCACTCCTAAAATTAGGAGGATTAAATCTGAAGGGTTTTGTGACACAAACACAGCGGAATAAACGCGAAAAATAAATCAAAATAGCGAAACCCTCCGCAGGATCCATGCGAAAACAAAAGATTTAATTCGGAGATAAAGAATAAATACCTTTAGAAGCTTTAACAGTTCATTAATGGAAGATTAATGGAGGTCCAAAGCTTGTTTAATCACCACGTATCCCGTTCTCGCGATCTACGCTCTACGGTATCCACACGAACACTTTTCATGAAGGATTGATGTGTACTAGCACCCGAAAACTTCTTCTGTCTCTATCTTCCTCCTCTCTCAGAGCGGCTAGGGTTTTTGTAAAATCTCTCTTTTTTTTAAATCAGCCCATAAAGAGATTATATAGAGAGAGGAATAAGTTTTCTAATTATAATCCAATTATAATTAATACTAATCCAAAATTCTAAATTATTTAATTAAGTCTCACTTAATTAATTAATTATTAATTTTGGAATTAGTTTAAGTAATTCATTTATTCTATTTATATAATTAATTAAGTCATACTTAATTAATATCATAAATAAAATAAATTACTTATTTAATTTAAATTCATAATTTAAATTATTTCTCCTTCAAGCGTTCTTTGTGTGTGACCCTGTAGGTTATTATTACGTTGGCAACAATTTTAATATCTAATTAAAATTGTAAACAATGAGCGGCATCTAGTAATACATCATTGCTACCCAAGTAATAATAATAAATCGGTGATTCAATTAAGCCTTTCGTGAATAATGTTCCATGTAATATAATCCCTTTAATCTTGATATTATAGATTAAACTCAAGGCATGTCTCGTGTCATCCTCTTCATAATTTAATCTTTATTTTCTTGATCGATGAGTAGACTATTAAAATCAAATCAACATTTGAGCACGGCCGTGCATTTCATAGTCTCACTCAAACAAGAGGCCAATAATATCACTCCTAAAATTAGGAGGATTAAATCCCATCTAGATCATTCATATTTCTCATACGATTCATAATATACCCAATGTCCACTTTTATCATCACCCGGTCAAAGGTAACTTTTAATGTAATCAAAGTATATTAATTCTCGTATAGAAATATAATGATTTCAGGTCTAAGGATCATTACACCATTATCACAGTGAGAATTACTTATGACACTTACTTAACATGTAGAATCTCACGGCGGGTCATTCCAGTGCCATGCATTGATACATGCACTTATGTTCTTGACTTTAGTATCCCCATACCTATGACCAATGAGATGTGGTCATCTGTCAAGAAACATACTAGTCTTTGTGCATTATTATTGTCCTTAAATAATAATACTCGACTAGGGAATTTTAGGAATAAGATACTATTCATATAATCTCATTTTTAAGTCACATACTTAAAGATATAGAATACGTATCAAAATTCCAAGGACATTTACTATGCTTTCAATTTATTACGCAGTAAACAAAACATAATAAATAAATAATAATCAATAAAACATAATCCTTAATAATAAATATTTTCCTTAAAATATAAAAAGTATTGTCTCTAGAGCACAATTACTAACAATCTCCCACTTGCACTAGAGCCAATTACCCAAGTATCCAATACTCATGAAACTAGTGTGACTTTCATGCTTCTGCTGCGACAAAGCCTTAGTCAGTGGGTCTGCAATATTATTATTAGTATGCACTTTACATATATGTATATCTCCTTGATCATTAATCTCATTAATTAGGTGATATCTCCTAAGTACATGCCCAAACAGCCTCCTTGGCTGCTTCACAAGCATCAATATACTCAGGCTCTATTGTAGAATCAACTATTGTCTCTGCTGTGAACCATTCCAGCATACAACATCTCAATAAAATTAGATAAAACACAAAGACAGACAGAAACATTAAATTATCGTTATCTGTCTAGAAACCAGTATCACTGAAACCTCTTACAACTAGCTTCACATCTCCTCCATATAATAAGAATGAATCTTTAGTCCTCTTTAAGTACTTAAGAATATTCTTGACTGTCGTCCAGTGACCTTCACCTGGATTAGATCGGTATCTACTCATCATGGTTAAAGCATACGAGACATCAAGACAAGTACATATCATTGCATACATTATAAAACCAACTGCTGACGCATATGGAATTTTACTCATGCAGTCCCTATCATCCAATGATTTAGGACAAATTTTATTTTGAGATCACTATCCCATGAGACATTGGGACATATCCATTTTAGTCTCTTTGCATTTGAAATCGATGCAAAACTTTGTCAATGTATGTACTCTAAATTAGGCCGATCAATCACCTTGATCTATCTCTATAGATCTCGATCCCTAATATATATGTCACATCGCCTAAGTCTTTCATTGAGAAATTATTTCTCAACCAAGTCTTCACAGTCTGTAGAGAAGGAATGTCATTCCCTATTAGTAATATATCATCAACATATAATACTAGGAATGCCACATGGCTCCCACTAAACTTCTTGTAAACACAAGTTTCATCTTCATTCTGAATAAAGTCAAACTCTTTTTGACTGTTTCATGAAAACAAATGTTCCATCTCCTCGAGGCCTGCTTTAATCCATAAATGGATCGACGCAACTTACATACATTTCCAGCATCCTTTAGATCAACAAAACCCTTAGGGTGTGTCATGTACACATCCATATCTTCTTCAAGGCTCTCATTTAAGAAAGCGGTTTTGACATCCATTTGCCAGATTTCATAGTCATAGTAAGCAGCTATAGCAAGCAAAATCCTGATGGACATGACCATAACAACTGGTGAAAAGGTCTCATCATAGTCAATACCATGAATTTTCTTGAAACCTTTTGCCACCAATCGTGCCTTATAGGTCTGTACATTAGCATCCATGTCGGTCTTCTTCTTGAAAACCCACTTGCACCCTATAGGTTTTACCCCTTCAAGTGGATCAACCAAAGTCCATACTTGATTAGTATACATGGATTCCATCTCAGATTTAATGGCATCCAGCCATCTCTTAGAATCTAGAGTGTTTATAGTATCTAGGTAGGTGAGAGACTCATCTTCATCCACAAGCATCACATCACCATCTTGAGTCAAGAGAAATCCATATTATCTCTCGGGCTCATGGCGAATCCTACTAAACCTACGAACACCTGTGTTTCTTGAGCAGTATTATTTTTCTTGTACATTCTACTCAGGTTCCTCCACTGGTTCAACGTTATCATGTGGGTCTCAAACTTCATTGAGATCTATTATCCTTCCACTGTCTCTCAGCAGTTCGAGCAACAAACAATTTGTTCTCGGAAGGATTATAGAAAGAATAACCCCTTGTTTCAGTTGGGTATTCCACAAAATTACATTTGTCTGATTTTGGTCCTAGCTTGTCAGAGATTAGACGTTTCACAAACGCTTCACATCCCCAAAATTTTATAAATGACATGCTGTGACGTTGCTCAGTCCATATCTCATAAGGAGTCTTTTGAACCAATTTAGTAGGAACACAGTTAAGTGTATGTGGAGCCGTTTCCAGGGTGCAACCCCAGAAACTAATTGGAAGATTCATTGACTCAATATTGATCGCACCATGTCCAATAAGGTATGATCTCTCCTATCAAAAAACTTTTCTTTGATATTTTCTACTTCATCTTTATAGTCTTTGAACTTTTCAAATGATTCGGATTAGTTCTTCAAAAGATACATATATCCGTATCTACTAAAATAATTAGTAAATTTTATGAAGTTAATAAAATCTACCTTTTGTCATCGTACACATATGACCACATACATCACTATGTATAAGTCATACCCATTCAATGATCCCTTCACCATGTCCGATAAAAGGAGCTTTAGTCATTTTACCAAATAAACCAAGATTCGCATCCTTTTGTATAATTCATAATCAAACTTTTCCATGAATGCATCCTTATGTATTCTGAAAATGCGTTTCTCATTAATATGGCCTCAACAACAGTGTCAAAGGTAATATTTTATTTGAGTCACTTTAGAACATATAAATTGTTAATTAGTTGTGCAACATTATAAGGCTCATCATCAAAATAGAATAAACAACTATTGTTATTTAATTAAAATAAAAAGCCTTTCTTGTCCAAACAAGAAACTGAAATAATGTCTCTGCCAATTGCAAGCACGTTATAACAATTATCAAGTTCTAAATTTTCCTTATAGGCCAAAAATTAAGTAACGAGTTCCTCGAACCAGAGCAACTATCTTTACTCCAATTCCAACCCGATACCTTAAGCTTGACCCTTATTGATCATCATCTTCCGATCTTCCAATTAAGCATGACAGTTTAAGTTCCAGTCTCCCAACTTTCCACAGTAGTGACAATCGTCTTCTTTATCAACACCTCATTCAGACTTTAGAGTCTGCTTTAGGGATTGGACTTTGGTTTGACAACGGAACTAGATCAAATCTTTTCCTTGCCTTTCCATTTTCCTTTCCCTTTTGCATTCCCTATGTTTACCATCAATATAGTAGTAGTTCATGCATTTATCATATTACTTTCAGCAGTTCTCAACATGCTTAGCAACTCAGTGGGTGTTTTACCAATCTTATTCACTTTATTGTTCATAACAAAATAAGAATAATATTTGTCCAAAGATTGTAAGATCAAATCTAACTGTCTCCAGACCAATCTGGAAACCCAAAATATCAATGGTATTCATTATATCCTAAAATCTTTAGAACATGTGGTGTAACCGGGTCTCACTCTCCCTACTTATAAGTGTATAGCGCCCTTTCAAATATATCTTGTGCTCAATCGTTTCATAAGCATCTATATGCTTGTATTGCTTCTTAAGCTCAGCACATAAATTTTTGTGAGCATGAGACATGAAACATCAGTCGCAACATCAATTTGCTTCCAATAAGAATTATGATTTGCACATGTTACATTCTCAACTTTAAGAGCAGGGGAAGAGATTTGACTAATATCGTGGTGCCCGAGGACGATCCTCAAGCTCCTATGTCAGTCAAGGAAATATATTCTCGTCAACTTGTCCTTTTCAAGAACTGATCGCATAGAGAAGTTGTTTGTGTTTATCATTTGATATCTACAATATTAAAGTGCATAAAATAAACTAGATTGCAAATTTAATATTAATTATGTTTAAGTGATTATGGTATATCATCATATACCTCCCACTATTTTTATCAAACTAATAGCCCTTACTATTAATTTGGAAAGTATATCCCATAATTCTTTCTAGTGAGCCAAGATCCATATTTCGTCATGTCCTAAGTCAACCACTGGAAGTCCTTAGAAAATGATTATTTAGGTAGACAACAGTTGTCAATTATATCATATATAATTCTTGGATAGTTTGGTGAACAACGATTGATCTTATCTATCTAATAGACTTTTAACCAAACTCTATGCTTCTAAGTTCATAATAGTTGAATATAACCGTTTATTTTCACTTATTATGACGACTCAGTTAAGTTAGACCCAATGATACAACGGCCGAATATAACCGTTTATATTCGTCGCATCTCACCACGATAGATAGGAGTCCCCTGCCACTGACAGTCCTTCCCCTTATCGATCTAGGATTCGATGAGTGTTCATTCATTGGAAAGCATCCGAGTAAAACTTAATATTTTGTTAAGGGGTTTTAGAAAATTTATAACGATCATGATCACATCATAAAGAGATCCTCAATTTTTCCTTGAACCAAATATTTCAAATCGACATCTTAAATTGTTCATTTCCCAGGTAGATGGAGGATACCAATGGTCACACTTAAAACCCATCAGCCTTACGAATACGCATATCCGCTTTTGTCAGAAAATCCCAATTATAGATATCAAAAATCCATATTTAATTCCGTGTTTTAAAAATCCATATTTCATAAACACAAGAATCTCATGATCGTTTGTTAATTTTAAAATCTTGAATCGTTACAGATTTTATCTTGTTTAAGCAAACATGGCATGGGTGTCGTATCTAATACATACATGATTAATCAATATTAAGCATGCATCTCAATTATATCTACGCATACATACCAATACATGCAATCATATACATATATGTAATGTGCGTAAATTAAACGTGTTTGGTTATGGCCCCATCCTATATGATATTTCCAAGCTAATGGAAATATCAAGGTCAGTCTATGGTGGTTTTAAAAATACTATCTATTACATGTCTTCTTTCTTCATTGCTCCATCATCCCCTTTTGGATCGCCTCCTTGCTTGCAAGTCTTCATTGATAATTACATTGAATAATAAAAAATAAAACTATTCTAATGAAATTACAAGAAGAACTCGAGTTACATTCGAGATAATTAAATTACAATGAATAAACGACATGCAAGTCGTATTTAGAAACCAAAACCATAAATCAAAACCACTATCCTATGGGTCTTTAGGCCATAACCATCCACCATGCTATCATATAACACATATAATATATCTCATATTATATAATCATATCATATAATCATATATAACAAATTTCGAAATTTCAGAAAATTAAAAACAGATTTCTGAAGACAATAAATCGCTATTTCGAGGCCCTTAACGACGTCAAACGCCTTACAGACCCGTCGGTGATAGCATAGCTATCAGTTTTGTTCATTGGCCCGATTTCAGTCAGAAAACACATATCGTTTACGAAAATCGGATATGGCAGTCAGATTTCTCCAAATCTGACGGTGTTTCAGAAATCGTATCATATACAATTCTCATAACAAAAACAAGCATATATCATATATACATATATAGAGATACATACAATCATCATATGATTATACATTACATGAATATCATATATTCATAATATATACATACATATACTCAAAATTTTAGAAAATCAAATAATTTTCAGAAAATCATAAATCACCGTTTTGGAGGCTGTAACGACATCTAATGGCTTACAGACGCAGAGCTGACAAAGTCAGTATTGCTCAGTGACCCGATTCCAGTCAGAAAACACATATCGTTTGTGAAAATCGGACAACGGACACAGATTTCAGAAAATCAACAGTAGCCGTTTCAGAATTCGTATCGAATACGATTCCCATAATAAGAACAAACATGTATCATATACATACATCAACACACATAATCATCACATGATTATATATCATAAAATATCATATATTCATAATATATATAAACATATACATATTGTATCAATATAAAATCATGATAGATCGCATACATGCTTATATATCAAAAACTGTTAAGCACATAACCGAATTAAAACGTTTCGCAAGTAGCTCTGATGCCATTGAAGGGTTTCGTGACACAAACGCAGCGGAATAAACGCGAAAAATAAATCAAAATAGCGAAACCCTCCGCAGGATCCATGCGAAAACAAAAGATTTAATTCGGAGATAAAGAATAAATACCTTTAGAAGCTTTAACAGTTCATTAATGGAAGATTAATGGAGGTCCAAAGCTTGTTTAATCACCACGTATCCCGTTCTCGCGATCTACGCTCTACGGTATCCACACGAACACTTTTCATGAAGGATTGATGTGTACTAGCACCCGAAAACTTCTTCTGTCTCTATCTTCCTCCTCTCTCAGAGCGGCTAGGGTTTTTGTAAAATCTCTCTTTTTTTTAAATCAGCCCATAAAGAGATTATATAGAGAGAGGAATAAGTTTTCTAATTATAATCCAATTATAATTAATACTAATCCAAAATTCTAAATTATTTAATTAAGTCTCACTTAATTAATTAATTATTAATTTTGGAATTAGTTTAAGTAATTCATTTATTCTATTTATATAATTAATTAAGTCATACTTAATTAATATCATAAATAAAATAAATTACTTATTTAATTTAAATTCATAATTTAAATTATTTCTCCTTCAAGCGTTCTTTGTGTGTGACCCTGTAGGTTATTATTACGTTGGCAACAATTTTAATATCTAATTAAAATTGTAAACAATGAGCGGCATCTAGTAATACATCATTGCTACCCAAGTAATAATAATAAATCGGTGATTCAATTAAGCCTTTCGTGAATAATGTTCCATGTAATATAATCCCTTTAATCTTGATATTATAGATTAAACTCAAGGCATGTCTCGTGTCATCCTCTTCATAATTTAATCTTTATTTTCTTGATCGATGAGTAGACTATTAAAATCAAATCAACATTTGAGCACGGCCGTGCATTTCATAGTCTCACTCAAACAAGAGGCCAATAATATCACTCCTAAAATTAGGAGGATTAAATCCCATCTAGATCATTCATATTTCTCATACGATTCATAATATACCCAATGTCCACTTTTATCATCACCCGGTCAAAGGTAACTTTTAATGTAATCAAAGTATATTAATTCTCGTATAGAAATATAATGATTTCAGGTCTAAGGATCATTACACCATTATCACAGTGAGAATTACTTATGACACTTACTTAACATGTAGAATCTCACGGCGGGTCATTCCAGTGCCATGCATTGATACATGCACTTATGTTCTTGACTTTAGTATCCCCATACCTATGACCAATGAGATGTGGTCATCTGTCAAGAAACATACTAGTCTTTGTGCATTATTATTGTCCTTAAATAATAATACTCGACTAGGGAATTTTAGGAATAAGATACTATTCATATAATCTCATTTTTAAGTCACATACTTAAAGATATAGAATACGTATCAAAATTCCAAGGACATTTACTATGCTTTCAATTTATTACGCAGTAAACAAAACATAATAAATAAATAATAATCAATAAAACATAATCCTTAATAATAAATATTTTCCTTAAAATATAAAAAGTATTGTCTCTAGAGCACAATTACTAACAAAATCCCATCTAGATCATTCATATTTCTCATACGATTCATAATATACCCAATGTCCACTTTTATCATCACCCGGTCAAAGGTAACTTTTAATGTAATCAAAGTATATTAATTCTCGTATAGAAATATAATGATTTCAGGTCTAAGGATCATTACACCATTATCACAGTGAGAATTACTTATGACACTTACTTAACATGTAGAATCTCACGGCGGGTCATTCCAGTGCCATGCATTGATACATGCACTTATGTTCTTGACTTTAGTATCCACATACCTATGACCAATGAGATGTGGTCATCTGTCAAGAAACATACTAGTCTTTGTGCATTATTATTGTCCTTAAATAATAATACTCGACTAGAGAATTTTAGGAATAAGATACTATTCATATAATCTCATTTTTAAGTCACATACTTAAAGATATATAATACGTATCAAAATTCCAAGGACATTTATTATGCTTTCAATTTATTACGCAGTAAATAAAACATAATAAATAAATAATAATCAATAAAACATAATCCTTAATAATAAATATTTTCCTTAAAATATAAAAAGTATTGTCTCTAGAGCACAATTACTAACAATCTCCCACTTGCACTAGAGCCAATTACCCAAGTATCCAATACTCATGGAACTAGTGTGACTTTCGTGCTTCTGTTGCGACAAAGCCTTAGTCAGTGTGTCTGCAATATTATTATTAGTATACACTTTACATATATGTATATCTCCTTGATCATTAATCTCATTAATTAGGTGATATCTCCTAAGTACATGCCCAAACAGCCTCCTTGGCTGCTTCACAAGCATCAATATACTCAGGTTCTATTGTAAAATCAACAATTGTCTTTGCTGTGAACCATTCCAGCATACAACATCTCAATAAAACACAAAGCCAGACAGAAACATTAAATTATCGTTATCTGTCTAGAAACCAGTATCACTGAAACCTCTAACAACTAGCTTCACATCTCCTCCATATAACAAGAATGAATCTTTAGTCCTCTTTAAGTACTTAAGAATATTCTTGACTGTCGTCCAGTGACCTTCACCTGGATTAGATCGATATCTACTCATCATGGTTAAAGCATACGAGACATCAGGACAAGTACATATCATTGCATACATTATTGAAAGGCATATGTTTAGAAGCCTATTTGTTTAGCGAGATGACAACTCAACTCAAGCATAGATAATATGTAAGTAAATATATTATCTGTCACAGAAATCTTCAGCAGGTATTATCTGACAAGAAAAAGAAGATCAAAGTCAATCTACAGACTTGAAGCAGTACTGCATTGAAAGAAGATCAATTTAATTGATCATGCCTCAGTGGAGTATTTAAGTTTGAAGAAGCTACAATGTCAGAAGATTTCATTTTTGTGTGACATCAGAAATAGTCAAGTCAGAAGGAGCAGAAGTGAACCATTATAAAAGTCAAGTGAAGAATTTTATTTGTTGTGAATCACTCGTGAACCAGACAGTACACGGAGTGTTGGCAAAATACAGAGAAAGTTCTTTATTACAGAAAAAATGGTCAGCTACAGACATTGGTGTGAAGATAGAAGATTTAAAATTATATCATCAACAGTCGTGGAGTCAAGACTTTAATTTAATTCTCTATTAATTGATTAAATTATTTAGTTAATTTAATTGGTAAATTAATTCAATCAGAATTAATTTATTTCTTAAATTGATTAAGAAATTAATTAATTTAGAATTATTTTAGAATGAAGAAGACTTTAATTTAATTCTATTATCAAAAAGATAATTTATTATGTATCCTAATTACTTAGATTAATTCAAAAGGAATTAATTTAATTAATAAGATATATAATAAAACAAATAGAATTTAATTAAAAAGAAAAAAAAAAGGAAGAAGGTCAGAAGATATGTATATCAAAGGACAGAAGCAAGTCGGCCAAATTTGTTGGTCGGGAAGACTTTTGAAAAGTCTCCCGGAGACTTTTCAAAAGTCTCCCCGAGGCTTTATTAAAAAGAAAAAAAAAGAAAAGAAAGCACATGTACACTTCACATATGTCATGCATGTCGGCAGGAACTTCACTCGGGAAGACTTTTCAAAAGTCTCCCGGAGACTTTTCAAAAGTCTCCCCGAATTTTTGAAAAGTCTCCCATTGATAAAAAGGTCTTCCCGAGCTATCAAAGTCTTCCCTAATAAATTAAATGATTTTTTATTTAATTCCAGAAGTCTCTACAAGCTGTGAAAGTCTCCCTGAAAAGTCTTCCCAAGCTCAGAAAGTCTCCCCGAGGAGAAAAAGTCTCCCCGAGCCAGAAAAGTCTCCTGAGTCTGAATTTGTCTATAAATAGCAGATTAAGTTAGTAGATTCTAACAATTCAATTCACTTTCTATTCAGCTAAAAAAGAAAAATACAGAGCATTCATGTTAAATATTCTGTAGAAATTCTAAAGAGCTATTAGTGTTTATCTGATTTAATCTTGTAACCCACATCAAGTTTAATATAAGTATTTTACTTGAACTGTGTTTCTTTGATTATTATTTCGTGATAATAATTAAATTGTTTAATCAAAAATTATCCGAAACAGATTTTAATATTTAATAGAGATTGTATTCAACCCCCCCTTCTACAATCATTTGGACCTAACAATTGGTATCAGAGCCATCTGATTGACATAAAAATCAAGATCCTAATATTTTAATTTATTAAAAATTCGAAACTTTTAATTTATTAAAAATTCGAAACTTTTAATTTATTAAAAAATTCGAAACTTTTAATTTATTAAAAATTCGAAACTTTTAATTTATTAAAAATTCGAAACTTTTAATTTATTAAAAAAAAATTCGAAATTTTAATTTATTAAAAATTCAAAAATTTTAATTTATTAAAAATTCTAAAATTTTTAATTTCTTAAAAATTTGAAATCTCTTTAGCTCCTAAAAATTTCACAACTTTTAATTCTTTAAAAAAAAAATTCGAAATTTTTAATTTATTAGAAATTCGAAAATTTTTAATTTCTTAAAAATTCGAAAATTTTTAATTCCTAAAAATCTCAAAACTTTTTAATCTTCCATTATTTTAATATGAGTACTCAAAGAGTGAGTAGCATTAAAATTCCTCCATTTGATAAAGATAATTATAATCTTTGGAAGAGGAAGATGACACTATTTCTTCGAACTGCAAACCCTAAGTACAAAGATATTTTGAAGACCGGTGTTGTTGCTCCAATAACAATCATTCCTGAGCATATGATAGATGGTGTACTTATTCCGCACAGACAATTTGATAAAGAAATTTCTGAGTACACTGATACTGAAAAGGAACTGGATTCTTTGGACACCAGCCTGCAGTTAATTTTAGTAGAATCTCTTGATCCCGGAATGTACAATCATGTTGTTAATTGCAAAAATGCTAAACACATCTGGGAAACGATAGAGATACTGAATGAAGGAACAGAAGAAGTGAGGGAGAACAGATTGGAAATCTTAACGTCTCAATATGAGCATTTTAGATCAAATCCTGGAGAAGGTATCTCTGATGTTTTTGAGAGATACAATAAATTGATAAATGATCTAAATCTCAATGGCAAACACTATACGAAGAAGGAGATTAATAGGAAGTTTTTGCTGACAATGTCAATTCACTTAGAGCATAGGATTACTGCCATCAGGGAGTCAAGGGACATGAATGAAATTTCATTGGAAAGACTTTATGGGGTATTAAAGACCTATGAGCTAGAGCAGATTCAACAGAAAGAAATATATGGTACAGGCAAGGTGGTCAGCAAGTCTACAGCTCTTGTAGCAGAAGTACCAGAACACAGAGAAGCTATGACTGAATCTTCTTCAGTCAAAGTCATTGATCAGGGTATTGTTGCAGAAGTTGGTGCAACTCAAATGAATTCATCTGAAAGTGAATTCTACTCAATGGAAGAACTTTATCAACTTGAGGATGAATCTCTGGCACTGATTGCTAGAAAATTTGGAAATACAAGATTCAGGAGGAACCCTAATTTCAAATTCAAGCCTATGGGAAACAGATTTCAGAGAGGTGGTTCTTCTAGCTCATCCAATACAAGAGGTGGATACAAGACAGGGATGGTTGACAGAAGCAAGATCCGTTGCTTCAACTGCAATGAAATGGGACACTTTGCTACTGATTGTAGAAAGCCCAAGCAGGAAAGAAAGAAGGATTCATATGACGAGCTAAACCAGAAATATGAAGCTCTATTGAAGAAGCATCAGGGAAGATCATACTTAGCAGCAGGAAAAAGCTGGGATGATTCTGACAACGATGAAGAAGAAGATATGGGAAATCTTGCTCTAATGGCCTCTTCTTCTGAAGGATCACAATCCCCACCTCGTCAAGGAATTGAGGTAAATCCTAGCTGTCCTAAAATGTTTAAATTGCTGGGTGAGGATTTAACTAATGCTAGGGATCGAATAAAAGTCTTAATTCTCAAAAATCAAGTTTTATCAGATGAGAATTCTGAATTGAAAAAGCTGAAACTTATAAATGAGAAATTAACTGAAGATGTTGCATTTCAAGTTAATAGAGTCAACTGTTATGTTGAAATTGAAGCCTTTTTGAAGGATAAAATTGAAAAGGAAAAGGTCAGGTGTCAAGCCTATAGAACTGCTTCATTTGTTATGAAAGACCTAGTTGACCAACAAGAGATTAAACGCAAAGTTGGGATAGGTTTTGAATATAACCAATCCGTAGGTAAGGCTAGTAACATTACCCCTTTTAAAAAGACTGCTATAGAAAGGGGTATTCCACATGTTATTAAAGACACTAAGAAACCTCTTTTCATAACTCCTATTGCAGAACCAGTTCTTGATAGTTGTGTAATAGTGGATTATGAAATTAAACTTGAAGATCTTAAAGAGGAAGAGAAAGTACAGGAAAAACCTGTTAGGGACATAAAAGGAATAAATGTCCAGGAAGCTAAATATGTACCTAAAAAACCAATACAAAATGTGAACACTGCTAGTTCATCCACTCCTGGTTTAGGTGCTAATGAGCTTAAGAAAAATCATAACAGACCTAATAAGTTTGTTAATAGTAGGGAAAAGAACAACAGATTCCATGCTACTGAGAACTTTAAAAATGTTAATAAAGTTAAGGTAGAAACTGTTAAGACTCCTGCTATTGTGAATAAAATGCCTACTATTGATGTATGCCATAAACCATGTGGTGTAGATAACTGTATGCTATGTGCTTTCAATGTTATGTCTGCATATTTTAAAAGCATGCATGCTATGAATGTCAATACTACACCTAGACAGCACATAAATCACAGGCATGCTAGATCAAAGACTGCCAGTCCTCCTATTTCTCAGAAGGAGACATTTTCTCCTAAGCCTGTATACAAAAATGTTAAGGCTGTTTACAAGGAGAAGTGTTCAGTCAAAGTAGTAGATGAGTTTGTCAAGTTGGGTTCTGTTGTTAAACCTAACAAAGGACAATTTTTCAAATATGCCGGGCCCAATCAATGTTGGGTTCCGAAGAAGTCCTAACTCATTTGATGATTGCAGGGTGTAAAACAGGTGAACCAGGTCATTTGGATTCTCGACAGTGGATCCTCACGACACATGACCGGAGATAGAGCCCTGCTATCAAATGTAGTTGAGAGAGCTGGCCCAATAGTTACCTTTGGAGATGACAGCAAGGGTATGACTAAGGGATATGGCTGTTTAGAAGCTGGCAATGTCGTCATTGATAATGTATCTTTTGTGGAAGGTCTCAAACACAATCTTCTGAGTATCAGTCAGTTTTGTGACAAGGGATACACAGTGAACTTTGTGAAGGAGAGATGTTTGATTTCTCACAAGAAGGATGAAAAGCTTGCTCTTCAGGGAGTAAGGAAAGGAAACTTGTTCGTAGCCGATCTGAACTCAGGTTGCAGAGATGAAGTCAATTGTTTTTATGCTAAAGCTTCGTCAGATGAAAGTTGGCTATGGCACAAGAAACTCTCACACCTTAATTTCAAATCTATGAATTCTCTAGTCAAAAGAGAATTAGTGAGAGGACTGCCTCAATTGGAATTCACACAAGAAGGACTTTGTGAGGCATGTCAGAAAGGGAAAGCAAAGAAAGCATCACATCCAAGCACTGACACATCTAGTATTACTGAGCCACTACAATTAATTCATATGGATTTATTTGGTCCAGTTAATGTTATGTCAATATCACATAAAAGATATGCCTTGGTGATTGTTGATGACTATTCAAAGTATACATGGGTTTTATTCCTGCACTCAAAGGATGAAACTCCTCAAGTGGTGATTGATCATATAAAAATGATTGAGTTGGATTCGAAGCTTCCAGTTAGAGCTATAAGGTCAGACAATGGAACTGAGTTCAAGAATGCAGTTCTGAATGACTTTTGTTCTGAAAAGGGAATAACAAGACAATTCTCAGCACCTAGAACTCCGCAACAGAATGGAGTTGTAGAAAGGAAGAATCGTACATTAATTGAAGCTGCAAGGACTATGTTGAGTGAATCAAGGCTTCCAATGTACTTTTGGGCTGAAGCTGTAAATACTGCATGTTATTCCCAGAATCGAACTCTGATCAACAAGGACTTAATGAAGACACCCTACGAAATAATGGCTAACAAGAAACCAACGCTCAAATACTTTCATGTATTTGGTGCTAAATGCTTTGTACTTAAAGATGGAGAAGAACGTATTGGAAAGTTCGAGGCTAAAGCTCAAGAAGCTATTTTTGTTGGTTATTCTAGAAGATCTTATCGGGTGTATATTATTGATCAACACTATGTCAAAGAAAGTGTCAATATAACTTTTGATGACACAAAATTCCCTAACATCCAAAATGATGATCCATCTGAAACTCTTAAGTTCAACAATATGCCAGACTCACACTCAGATGATGAAAACGAACCTGAGGCTGCAACAGGAAACAACAATGTTAATAATGCTGATGATCCAAGTGGTAGTGGTGGAAACAGTGAAAACTCTGGAGATACCACTAACACACAAGGAGATTCATCAAGAGATCCTAGCAGCAACTCAGGGGGAGGAGATGAAGGATCAGCAAATCAAACACAACATCACAATGTAATTCAAGGTGAATCATCAAGATCTAATCTGCCAAGTCAGAGAATTTGGAGTAGAGCTCATCCTTTTGAGCTGATCATTGGTGATCCAGATGTTGGTGTTAGAACAAGAGGTGCTACACAGAATCAATGCAATTATTCTGGGTTTCTATCTGAAATGGAACCTAAGAAAATAGAAGAAGCACTGTCTGATCCTGATTGGGTGATTGCTATGCAAGATGAACTCAATCAATTTGAATCTCAAGAAGTTTGGAAACTGGTACCCAGACCGAAGGACAAGACTGTAATTGGCACACGATGGGTATTCAGAAACAAGTTGGATGAAGATGGCATTGTAATAAGGAACAAGGCCAGACTGGTTGCAAAAGGTTATTCCCAGGCTGAAGGAATTGATTATGATGAAACCTATGCTCCAGTTGCAAGACTTGAGGCTATCAGGATGTTTCTGGCATTCGCAGCTCACTCCAATTTTAAAGTTTATCAAATGGACGTGAAGAGTGCATTCCTGAATGGAAAGCTAGCTGAAGAGGTATATGTACAACAGCCCCCAGGCTTTGAGGATCCAGATCACATGGACTTTGTATATTTTCTTTTCAAGGCTATTTATGGTCTCAAACAAGCACCCAGAACATGGTATGACACTCTTTCTGAATTTCTTCTTGAAAATGCTTTTGTTAGAGGAGTCATAGATAAAACCTTATTTTATAAGAAACACAATAATGATCTGATAATGGTACAAGTATATGTTGATGACATAATATTTGGGTCTACTAATGATAACTTGTGCAAGAGATTTGCTAAGTTAATGCAGAGTAGGTATGAGATGAGCTTAATGGGAGAGCTGAAATTCTTCCTCGGACTTCAAGTGAGTCAAAGAATAGATGGAATATTCATTTGTCAGTCCAAGTATCTTAAAGAACTTCTGAAGAAGTATCACATGGAAGATTCAGCATCTGCAAGAACTCCCTCATCTACAGCTGTCAAGCTTGGATTATGTGAAAACTCAATAAAGGTAGACATCACAAGCTACAGAGGTATGATTGGATCTCTACTTTACCTAACTGCAAGCCGACCAGATATTATGTATGCCACTTGTATATGTGCAAGGTTCCAAGCGGATCCTAGAGATATTCATCTTGTTGCTGTGAAAAGAATCTTAAGATATCTTAAGGGTACACCTAATCTTGGTATCTGGTACCCTAAAGAATCTGGTTTTAATCTAATAGGATATACAGATTCTGATTATGCAGGTAGTGTTGTTGATAGGAAGAGCACCTCAGGGAGCTGCCAATTCCTAGGGAGAAGATTGATTTCCTGGTACAGCAAGAAACAGCAAACAGTTTCCAATTCTACAGCAGAGGCTGAGTACATTGCTGCGGGAAGCTGTTGCGCTCAGATCTTATGGATAAGGAATCAACTCAGAGATTATGGCTTTGTGTTAAATAAAATTCCTATTTTATGTGATAACACAAGTGCCATTGCAATCTCCAACAACCCTGTACAGCACACGAGGACAAAGCACATAGATATCAGGTATCATTTTATTCGAGAACATGTTATGAATGGTACTGTGGAGTTACACTTTGTACCCACAGAAGAACAGACTGCAGATATTTTTACTAAACCACTTGATGAATCCACATTCACCAGGTTGGTTGGTGAACTTGGGATGCTAAATAGTTCTTCATCTTAAATCCCAGTTCACATCTACATTATGTTCTTAAATAAAATTTCAAGTGTTTGTTATGTAAATATTTGTCATAACACTTGTGAATTTATTTTACTAAATTCTAGTTCTCGAATGTGTGTTTAGTGTAAATTATTATAATATTTTATATTTTATTTGTTTTGTTTGTATTCTACTATATTTTAATTTTAGATTATTATCTTTAAAAATAATTTAATCAAAATTTTACAAGTTAGATTTTTGGTAAAAATTATTTTTATTTGAAAATAATCAAATATTAAAGTATAGTTATTATTGTATATATTTATGTTAAGTTTAACTAATAGGTTAATAGAACTTTGTACAGTTTTATTTAATTGGCATCTTTACTGTATATATATCTTTATTATTTTTGTTTTCCAACAATTGGTACATATTGTTTTTATTTTTAAACCTTTAGTATCATTATTTCTATATATATGTGTGTAAGTTTTTTTTTTCTACGAGAAATTGTTCTAAGAATCATAAGTATTAAATGTCAATATTTAAAGAACTTGTGAATTTCTTTACATCTACTTTCTCGAGCTTACATATATCTCTAATAATTGTTATGAGTATAATTGTCATATGCTTGAGTAACAATTATTAGATATAATGTATGAAGTTAAATGCTAATTTTCATTCCTATGATTATTTAGTATTTAGCGATGATATTTTATCTTATTAAAATTATGAATTGAAGCAATTAAATGTTTATTAGCTTCAGAATTTTAATACGATGAGATATTAGGAGCATAATTACTTGCTTTTTGAAATTATTATTAATGATATTTTGATAGTTTGTTATTGTTTCATCGCAATTAATTGTGATTTTCGTTGTTAGTGTTAATATATATTGTGGTATCTGAAAATCACTAATAATAAAAGCAGATCTGTGTCCTGCCGATCAAGAGCAATCGACTCGAGGTAAAAGCAGGTAATCTCGATCTTGATATATTCTCTAATCAATTAGTATAAAAATATATATATACAATTGATATATTGAGCCCTCAGTGGCTATAGGACGAGATCAAGGGATTGAAAACCTCCATTCTCTAACACAGATCATAGAACCACAAACACTCAAACAGATACAACTTCATCTACTAAACCCCTGAAAAGAAATGTTTGATCAACTAAAGAGGGTGAGAGAGTAAGTGCCTCTAGTGCACTAGAAAAGAGAAGTATCTATGAGTGTTCCAGCAGCTCTGCCTCTAGTTAGAATATGTAATTGAAACCGAGGCAACTGCTAACTAATTTATATCCTCCCAAAAGGGTATAGATTTGCAAATGGCAAAACTGTTACTAGGTTCGTCATCTTAACATGATGAGTCTATTGAATTCGGCCTGTCAGCCAAGGCCATTTGTAAAGAGTCAACTTCATCTGGACACTCTCAAACACTGCAAACCATATATGTAATATTCAAATACACTGTAAGGATTGTCACACACTAAGGATGAATTGACGGAAGCAATTATTCTAAACTTCCATATCAAGGAAGGAAGGATGATTGATGATTCTGACTGAATCAACATGCCTTCACAGGCGTCAGGAGGAAACATGGATCATTTGCTACATTATAGATCCTTGTCTCCCTCCCCAGATGGAACATATCTGGATTCCTAACGGAATAGATCATCTTAGATGATCAGCAACTCATTGAATCTATTCCTGAAGCAATTCAGTTTTCAAAGTCAGATATTTTAATGGATTCAATTAAGGACGGGGATTTACGAAACCCCATTGCACCACCAGTGACCTCTCTTGAAGGGGCTATGGTGATCTTTCTTGCAGGTACAAAAGACGGTGTGATCCGTACTGAGAGAGAAACAGTGTTGTGAGAAAAGAGTGAAACACAAGTGAGAAAGAGTGAAAATATATATTCTATGAGTGAAACACTTAGAGAGTATATGAGCGAAACACTTGTGAGAAACACAAAGTAAAATCACACACTAGCACAATTACCAAATCACATTCCCAATTCCCTGTTACAGATTTCTAATGTTACTCAACTAAGGGAAAAGAAATTTCTTCTGATATTAAGGATTCTGAAGAGGATTACTCAACTAAGGGGGAGAAGTTTCAACAAGATCCAAATAGGAGGAAAGTGTTGAACAAGATCCAAAAGGGAGAATTGTTGAACAAAGTTTTTTTACTAGAAGAGGATTACTCCATTGTTGAACAAGAAAAGGGGGTATATAACAACATGCTTGGATTGGATAGAACTAATGATTATTTATTAGTTATTCTATTCCATTTGATTTTGGAAGATTCTTGTATATAGGGTTAACCGGATTTTCTAAAATGCATAACATGTCATAGTTTGCATTTTTTATATCTGCGATGGTTTAATGCTGAATGTATGCCATGTCTGTTGTTACCTCTATTAAATTGGTTGGATAATTCACGTAAGGGGAGAATGAATTCGCCTTGGATGAGAAGTGAAGATAGGAGTTGGAGAAACAGAGGAGAATTAGTAATAAGAAGAGAACAAGACTTCATCCCTGCCATCCTAAGGGGGAGTAGTGATGAGTTTGAGAAATGAAGATAATACTACTTGTATAATATGTTCAATGCTAAAGGAACGAATATCTTTCATTTCAGTTACTCAAGAAATCTGGAAATGTACAATCTGATCCAGAGAAACCAGCCACTGAAGATGTACCAATGACACCTAGTCACAAAAGTTAAATTCTAGAAGAAGGTGAAGTTGATACTTCTGAAGCTAGTAATGATAGGTAAGTTAAGATAGAACTTTGTTCTATTTGTTCAGTCTAGAGGAACAACTATCTTGTATTTATCATTAATGTTTGAATCTGGCAATGTTTAATATAAACCAGAACTAAGTTTGTTTATTTACAAGTTTTAGTGTTATATTTTTTTCTTGTTTGTTAGTTGAGTTATCCTCTAGTGATTTGCTTGTTATTGTTTAACAAACAAATAGGGGGAGATTGAAAGGCATATGTTTAGAAGCCTATTTGTTTAGCGAGATGACAACTCAACTCAAGCATAGATAATTTGTAAGTAAATATATTATCTGTCACAGAAATCTTCAGCAGGTATTATCTGACAAGAAAAAGAAGATCAAAGTCAATCTACAGACTTGAAGCAGTACTGCATTGAAAGAAGATCAATTTAATTGATCATGCCTCAGTGGAGTATTTAAGTTTGAAGAAGCTACAATGTCAGAAGATTTCATTTTTGTGTGACATCAGAAATAGTCAAGTCAGAAGGAGCAGAAGTGAACCATTATAAAAGTCAAGTGAAGAATTTTATTTGTTGTGAATCACTCGTGAACCAGACAGTACACGGAGTGTTGGCAAAATACAGAGAAAGTTCTTTATTACAGAAAAAATGGTCAGCTACAGACATTGGTGTGAAGATAGAAGATTTAAAATTATATCATCAACAGTCGTGGAGTCAAGACTTTAATTTAATTCTCTATTAATTGATTAAATTATTTAGTTAATTTAATTGGTAAATTAATTCAATCAGAATTAATTTATTTCTTAAATTGATTAAGAAATTAATTAATTTAGAATTATTTTAGAATGAAGAAGACTTTAATTTAATTCTATTATCAAAAAGATAATTTATTATGTATCCTAATTACTTAGATTAATTCAAAAGGAATTAATTTAATTAATAAGATATATAATAAAACAAATAGAATTTAATTAAAAAGAAAAAAAAAAGGAAGAAGGTCAGAAGATATGTATATCAAAGGACAGAAGCAAGTCGGCCAAATTTGTTGGTCGGGAAGACTTTTGAAAAGTCTCCCGGAGACTTTTCAAAAGTCTCCCCGAGGCTTTATTAAAAAGAAAAAAAAAAAAGAAAAGAAAGCACATGTACACTTCACATATGTCATGCATGTCGGCAGGAACTTCACTCGGGAAGACTTTTCAAAAGTCTCCCGGAGACTTTTCAAAAGTCTCCCCGAATTTTTGAAAAGTCTCCCATTGATAAAAAGGTCTTCCCGAGCTATCAAAGTCTTCCCTAATAAATTAAATGATTTTTTATTTAATTCCAGAAGTCTCTACAAGCTGTGAAAGTCTCCCTGAAAAGTCTTCCCAAGCTCAGAAAGTCTCCCCGAGGAGAAAAAGTCTCCCCGAGCCAGAAAAGTCTCCTGAGTCTGAATTTGTCTATAAATAGCAGATTAAGTCAGTAGATTCTAACAATTCAATTCACTTTCTATTCAGCTAAAAAAGAAAAATACAGAGCATTCATGTTAAATATTCTGTAGAAATTCTAAAGAGCTATTAGTGTTTATCTGATTTAATCTTGTAACCCACATCAAGTTTAATATAAGTATTTTACTTGAACTGTGTTTCTTTGATTATTATTTCGTGATAATAATTAAATTGTTTAATCAAAAATTATCCGAAACAGATTTTAATATTTAATAGAGATTGTATTCAACCCCCCCTTCTACAATCATTTGGACCTAACAATTATAAAACCAACTGCTGACGCATATAGAATTTTACTCATGCAGTCCCTATCATCCAATGATTTAGGACAAATTTTATTTTGAGATCACTATCCCATGAGACATTGGGACATATCCATTTTAGTCTCTTTGCATTTGAAATCGATGCAAAACTTTGTCAATGTATGTACTCTAAATTAGGCCGATCAATCACCTTGATCTATCTCTATAGATCTCGATCCCTAATATATATGTCACATCGCCTAAGTCTTTCATTGAGAAATTATTTCTCAACCAAGTCTTCACAGTCTATAGAGAAGGAATGTCATTCCCTATTAGTAATATATCATCAACATATAATACTAGGAATGCCACATGGCTCCCACTAAACTTCTTATAAACACAAGTTTCATCTTCATTCTGAATAAAGTCAAACTCTTTTTGACTGTTTCATGAAAACAAATGTTCCATCTCCTCGAGGCCTGCTTTAATCCATAAATGGATCGACGCAACTTACATACATTTCCAGCATCCTTTAGATCAACAAAACCCTTAGCGTGTGTCATGTACACATCCATATCTTCTTCAAGGCTCTCATTTAAGAAAGCGATTTTGACATCCATTTGCCAGATTTCATAGTCATAGTAAGCAGCTATAGCAAGCAAAATCCTGATGGACATGACCATAACAACTGGTGAAAAGGTCATATCATAGTCAATACCATGAATTTTCTTGAAACCTTTTGCCACCAATCGTGCCTTATAGGTCTGTACATTAGCATCCATGTCGGTCTTCTTCTTGAAAACCCACTTGCACCCTATAGGTTTTACCCCTTCAGGTGGATCAACCAGAGTCCATACTTGATTAGTATACATGGATTCCATCTCAGATTTAATGGCATCCAGCCATCTCTTAGAATCTGGAGTGTTTATAGTATCTAGGTAGGTGAGAGGCTCATCTTCATCCACAAGCATCATATCACCATCTTGAGTCAAGAGAAATCCATATTATCTCTCGGGCTCATGGCGAATCCTACTAAACCTACGAACACCTGTGTTTCTTGAGCAGTATTATTTTTCTTGTACATTCTACTCAGGTTCCTCCACTGGTTCAACGTTATCATGTGGGTCTCAAACTTCATTGAGATCTATTATCCTCCCACTGTCTCTCAGCAGTTCGAGCAACAAACACTTTGTTCTCGGAAGGATTATAGAAAGAATAACCACTTGTTTCAGTTGGGTATTCCATAAAATTACATTTGTCTGATTTTGGTCCTAGCTTGTCAGAGATTAGACGTTTCACAAACGCTTCACATCCCCAAAATTTTATAAATGACATGCTGTGACGTTGCTCAGTCCATATCTCATAAGGAGTCTTTTGAACCAATTTAGTAGGAACACAGTTAAGTGTATGTGGAGCCGTTTCCAGGGTGCAACCCCAGAAACTAATTGGAAGATTCATTGACTCAACATTGATCGCACCATGTCCAACAAGGTGTGATCTCTCCTATCAAAAAAAACTTTTCTTTGATATTTTCTACTTCATCTTTATAGTCTTTGAACTTTTCAAATGATTCGGATTAGTTCTTCAAAAGATACATATATCCGTATCTACTAAAATAATTAGTAAATTTTATAAAGTTAATAAAATTTACCTTTATCATCGTACACATATGACCACATACATCACTATGTATAAGTCATACCCATTCAATGATCCCTTCACCATGTCCGGTAAAAGGAGCTTTAGTCATTTTACCAAATAAACCAAGATTCGCATCCTTTTGTATGATTCATAATCAAACTTATCCATGAATGCATCCTTATGTATTCTGAAAATGCGTTTCTTATTAATACGGCCTCAACAACAGTGCCAAAGGTAATATTTGATTTGAGTCACTTTAGAACATATAAATTGTTAATTAGATGTGCAACATTATAAGGCTCATCATCAAAATAGAATAAACAACTATTGTTATAAAATGAAAAAGCCTTTCCTGTCCAAACAAGAAACTGAAATAATGTCTCTGCCAATTGCAAGCACGCTATAACAATTATTAAGTTCTAAATTTTCCTTATAGGCCAAAAATTAAGTAACGAGTTCCTCGAACCAGAGCAACTATCTTTACTCCAATTCCAACCTGATACCTTAAGCTTGACCCTTATTGATCATCATCTTCCGATCTTCCAATTAAGCATGACAGTTTAATTTCCAGTCTCCCAACTTTCCACAGAAGTGACAATCGTCTTCTTTATCAACACCTCATTCAGACTTTAGAGTCTGCTTTAGGGATTGAACTTTGGTTTGACAACGGAACTAGATCAAATCTTCTCCTTGTCTTTCCATTTTCCTTTCCCTTTTACATTCCCTATGTTTACCATCAATATAGTAGTAGTTCATGCATTTATCATATTACTTTCAGCAGTTCTCAACATTCTTAGCAACTCAATGGGTGTTTTACCAATCTTATTCACTTTATTGTTCATAACAAAATAAGAATAATATTTGTCCAAAGATTGTAAGATCAAATCTAACTGTCTCCAGACCAATCTGGAAACCCAAAATATCAATGGTATTCATTATACCCTATAATCTTTAGAACATGTGGTGTAACCGGGTCTCACTCTCCCTACTTGTAAGTGTATAGTGCCCTTTCAAATATATCTTGTGCTCAATCGTTTCATAAGCATCTATATGCTTGTATTGCTTCTTAAGCTCAGCACATATATTTGCGAGCATGAGACATGAAACATCAGTCGCAACATCAATTTGCTTCCAATAAGCACTATGATTTGCACATGTTACATTCTCAACTTTAAGAGTAGGGGAAGAGATTTGACTAATATCGTGGTGCCCGAGGACGATCCTCAAGCTCCTATGTCAGTCAAGGAAATATATTCTCGTCAACTTATCCTTCTCAAGAACTGATCGCATAGAGAAGTTGTTTGTGTTTATCATTTGATATCTACAATATTAAAGTGCATAAAATAAACTAGATTGCAAATTTAATATTAATTATGTTTAAGTGATTATGGTATATCATCATATACCTCCCACTATTTTTATCAAACTAATAGCCCTTACTATTAATTTGGAAAGTATATCCCATAATTCTTTCTAGTGAGCCAAGATCCATATTTCGTCATGTCCTAAGTCAACCACTGGAAGTCCTTAGAAAATGATTATTTAGGTAGACAACAGTTGTCAATTATATCATATATAATTCTTGGATAGTTTGGTGAACAACGATTGATCTTATCTATCTAATAGACTTTTAACCAAACTCTATGCTTCTAAGTTCATAATAGTTGAATATAATCGTTTATTTTCACTTATTATGACGACTCAGTTAAGTTAGACCCAATGATACAACGGCCGAATATAACCGTTTATATTCGTCGCATCTCACCACGATAGATAGGAGTCCCCTGCCACTGACAGTCCTTCCCCTTATCGATCTAGGATTCGATGAGTGTTCATTCATTGGAAAGCATCCGAGTAAAACTTAATATTTTGTTAAGGGGTTTTAGAAAATTTATAACGATCATGATCACATCATAAAGAGATCCTCAATTTTTCCTTGAACCAAATATTTCAAATCGACATCTTAAATTATTCATTTCCCAGGTAGATTGAGGATACCAATGGTCACACTTAAAACCCATCAGCCTTACGAATACGCATATCCGCTTTTGTCAGAAAATCCCAATTATAGATATCAAAAATCCATATTTAATTCCGTGTTTTAAAAATCCATATTTCATAAACACAAGAATCTCATGATCGTTTGTTAATTTTAAAATCTTGAATCGTTACAGATTTTATCTTGTTTAAGCAAACATGGCATGGGTGTCGTATCTAATACATACATGATTAATCAATATTAAGCATGCATCTCAATTATATCTACGCATACATACCAATACATGCAATCATATACATATATGTAATGTGCGTAAATTAAACGTGTTTGGTTATGGCCCCATCCTATATGATATTTCCAAGCTAATGGAAATATCAAGGTCAGTCTATGGTGGTTTTAAAAATACAATCTATTACATATCTTCTTTCTTCATTGCTCCATCATCCCCCTTTTGGATCGTCTCCTTGCTTGCAAGTCTTCATTGATAATTACATTGAATAATAAAAATAAAACTATTCTAATGAAATTACAAGAAGAACTCGAGTTACATTCGAGATAATTAAATTACAATGAATAAACGACATGCAAGTCGTATTTAGAAACCAAAACCATAAATCAAAACCACTATCCTATGGGTCTTTAGGCCATAACCATACACCATGCTATCATATAACACATATAATATATCTCATATTATATAATCATATCATATAATATATAACAAATTTCGAAATTTCAGAAAATTAAAAACAGATTTCTGAAGACAATAAATCGCTATTTCGAGGCCCTTAACGACGTCAAATGCCTTACAGACCCGTCGGTGATAGCATAGCTATCAGTTTTGTTCATTGGCCCGATTCCAGTCAGAAAACACATATCGTTTGCGAAAATCGGATACGGCAGTCAGATTTCTCCAAATCTGACGGTGTTTCAGAAATCGTATCATATACAATTCTCATAACAAAAACAACAATATATCATATATACATATACAGAGATACATACAATCATCATATGATTATACATTATATGAATATCATATATTCATAATATATACATACATATACTCAAAATTTTAGAAAATCAAATAATTTTCAGAAAATCATAAATCACCGTTTTGGAGGATGTAACGACATCGAATGGCTTACAGACGCAGAGCTGACTTTGTCAGTATTTCTCAGTGACCCGATTCCAGTCAGAAAACACATATCGTTTGCGAAAATCGGACAACGGACACAGATTTCAAAAAATCAACGGCAGCCGTTTCAGAATTCGTATCGAATACGATTCCCATAATAAGAACAAACATGTATCATATACATACATCAACACACATAATCATCACATGATTATATATCATAAAATATCATATATTCATAATATATATAAACATATACATATTGTATCAATATAAAATCATGATAGATCGCATACATGCTTATATATCAAAAACTGTTAAGCACATAACCGAATTAAAACGTTTCGCAAGTAGCTCTGATGCCATTGTAGGGTTTTGTGACACAAACGCAGCGGAATAAACGCGAAAAATAAATCAAAATAGCGAAACCCTCCGCAGGATCCATGCGAAAACAAAAGATTTAATTCGGAGATAAAGAATAAATACCTTTAGAAGCTTTAACAGTTCATTAATGGAAGATTAATGGAGGTCCAAAGCTTGTTTAATCACCACGTATCCCGCTCTCGCGATCTACGCTCTACGGTATCCACACGAACACTTTTCATGAAGGATTGATGTGTACTAGCACCCGAAAACTTCTTCTCTCTCTATCTTCCTCCTCTCTCAGAGCGGCTAGGGTTTTTGTAAAATCTCTCTCTTATTAAATCAGCCCATAAAGAGATTATATAGAGAGAGGAATAAGTTTTCTAATTATAATCCAATTATAATTAATACTAATCCAAAATTCTAAATTATTTAATTAAGTCTCACTTAATTAATTAATTATTAATTTTGGAATTAGTTTAAGTAATTCATTTATTCTATTTATATAATTAATTAAGTCATACTTAATTAATATCATAAATAAAATAAATTACTTATTTAATTTAAATTCATAATTTAAATTATTTCTCCTTCAAGCGTTCTTTGTGTGTGACCCTGTAGGTTATTATTACGTTGGCAACAATTTTAATATCTAATTAAAATTGTAAACAATGAGCGGCATCTAGTAATACATCATTGCTACCCAAGTAATAATAATAAATCGGTGATTCGATTAAGCCTTTCGTGAATAATGTTCCATGTAATATAATCCCTTTAATCTTGATATTATAGATTAAACTCAAGGCATGTCTCGTGTCATCCTCTTCATAATTTAATCTTTATTTTCTTGATCGATGAGTAGACTATTAAAATCAAATCAACATTTGAGCACGGCCGTGCATTTCATAGTCTCACTCAAACAAGAGGCCAATAATATCACTCCTAAAATTAGGAGGATTAAATCCCATCTAGATCATTCATATTTCTCATACGATTCATAATATACCCAATGTCCACTTTTATCATCACCCGGTCAAAGGTAACTTTTAATGTAATCAAAGTATATTAATTCTCGTATAGAAATATAATGATTTCAGGTCTAAGGATCATTATACCATTATCACAGTGAGAATTACTTATGACACTTACTTAACATGTAGAATCTCACGGCGGGTCATTCCAGTGCCATGCATTGATACATGCACTTATGTTCTTGACTTTAGTATCCACATACCTATGACCAATGAGATGTGGTCATCTGTCAAGAAACATACTAGTCTTTGTGCATTATTATTGTCCTTAAATAATAATACTCGACTAGGGAATTTTAGGAATAAGATACTATTCATATAAACTCATTTTTAAGTCACATACTTAAAGATATATAATACGTATCAAAATTCCAAGGACATTTATTATGCTTTCAATTTATTACGCAGTAAATAAAACATAATAAATAAATAATAATCAATAAAACATAATCCTTAATAATAAATATTTTCCTTAAAATATAAAAAGTATTGTCTCTAGAGCACAATTACTAACACTCACCTCATTGCAAAATCTCATCTCCAACTTGGGTCAAGCCAATCAAGTTCTTCTAAAACCAGTACCATCTCACATCAAGCCCAGTTATTCTACATTTCTTCCAAAACAAGATAACAACCCTAAGGGGGATAAGGAAAGAATAGAAGAAATAGAGGTTGAGAGGCAAAAGGCTGTTATGAGGATACTAAGAGGAGAAATTCTAAAGCCTAATGCTGATAAGGACTTCTTGGACCTTCTACAACATATCAAAAAGCAAGTCAAGGGCAATCATTGGAGCTACAAGAAGATGATTGACAATGCTATTGTTACAGTAAGAGGAGTCAAGTTTGAATAGAATGGCAAAATGTTTAAGGAACCAATAGTACAGATGGAGTCTGGCTATTTCAAAGGCTCTGTTGGGATGTTTCTCAATCTATCATATACTGAGCTGGAATGCCTGCACAAAGCAGTTGAATTAGTTACTCAGGAGGATGAAGAGTTGAAAAATAAGATATTGGGTCTTCTCCTACATAATGTTCTTCTTGAGACATACTGCAACCCAGATGGTGTAATGTATATGATAAGAGGAGAGAAACTTGCTCACTTCAAAATTCCTCAACATCTCAATTCAGGAAACAAAAGTTAAATCATAAACCTAATTGAGTTGATTGAAAAGAAAAAAATCAAGCAAGTGGAAGATAAGTTGATTCTGGAGAAGATGAAAAAGTTTATCAATGATCAAGTTTCTGACTTTGCAAATGAGGAGCTAAAGAGACAAAAGAGGAATGATGAGAACAAGAATGACAAGAAGCCTGAGTCCAGGAGTATAAGGGTGGAAAGAAAGATGATAAGAAAAAGGAACCTGTAGATAAGAAGAAGAGAGAGGATTCTGAAACAGAGAAGAAATATCAGAGAAACAAGCCTTCCAAGCAGCAAGCTGTTGGTATTCATTCTAGTACACCTACCAAACTTTAGGGTACTAGTATGGTCCCAACAGTTTCTGAAACTGCTATGTTCCCTAAATCCAAATCTCCAAGAAGAATGTTTATAAAAGTTACTGCGCATGGAGTGATAAGGAAAGAAGTTGAAAAGAATCACATCAAGAAATTGAAGCCATGTCAATAAGTAAAGGTCAACACTACTACAACAACAAAATTCAAGAAATCTATTAGCTCATTGCTAATTAGATGTCCTAAATGGAGAAAGCATCTTATTGTTCTTGATAAAGGTCTTCAAATTAAGCCCATCCAAGAAGTTGCAAAGTTTGATAAAAGAATAATCAAGCAATGGAAGACAAACAGAATCATCAAGGTAGAAATCAAGGAAAAGAGGATGTTTGTTATAACTGCTGATGGAGAAGAAAAAGGTTTTCATCATGACAACTCAAATTCAACCACTCATAAAATTAGAAGAGTGATTAGTCTGTTTGACAAGAAGTGCATGATTGATAAACTAAAAATGATGGAGATGACTGAGTACTTGGCTAAGAAGTGTCAAAAGAAGATTCACAAAGTCAAGTACATGGAGGAGATGATTTACAAGAAAAGGAAAGAAGAAGAATGAATAGAAAGATTGTCTGAAGAACTGAGAAGACAGGGAAAGTGCAGAGTATTCAATGATCCTGATAGAGTTGAATTCAAGCTGAGAAATGGGGCAACAATCAAAATCAGATTCAAGTTTATTTATGACTATCCTATGCACACCCTCAAAATTCCTACTGACATGTTAAAAGATGTTATTCTAATTGAAGAAGTCATGGCCAGACAACAAATTCTTGAGGCAATTGAAGAAATCAACACAAGGCAAGAGAAAGAAAGGAAAGAGAGATATGATCATGCCAATCATCAACAACAACAAAATAGGTAGGCTTGATATCTTGTATTAATTTGTGAAATTTATTATTTCCCAAATTGGGGGAGATTGTTGGACCTAATCAAGCCTACTCTATGTAATTATCTGTCTTGCTGTAACATTTGTATACTTCTGTAATATGTTAGTGACTTAGATAATTCAATGTATTGTTATAATTAGAAGTATGATCAAATTGTAATTCCATGATGTAATATAAAGCCAAAGAATAAGGTCTGTTAGAAGATTCAAGGTGAATCATGCAACTAGACAAAGAAGTCTACTTGAAGAATAAGGAATGCATCTTGAAAATTCTTCTAAGACAAACAGATCATTCAAGAAGTCATATCATTCGAGAAGTCAAAAATGCAACTGGTCGAGAAGTCTCAAAGTGCTCAACTCAGTATTCGATCGAGAAGTAATATAGATGAACCATTCGAGAAGTCAGGATATAGAAGTCAATCGAGTAGTGTGAAAAGTACACATTCGAGAAGTCCTGTAAAACAATTTGAAAAGTTAGCCAAAGAAGCATTCGAGAAGTGGTAAAACTTAACCAATCGAGAAGTCTCAGTTTCAAGTGATCATTCGAGAAGTCTAGACTAATCGAGAAGTCGTCAAATATAGTATGTGATCGAGAAGTATAAACATTCGAGAAGTAAGTCATTCAAAGACTAATCGAGAAGTCACAGCTTGTACTCAATCGAGAAGTCAATCACCATGACTTCTTGAAGCAATTTCAACAGAGTACTTGACTATTTCAAAGAGCTATTTTCAAGGAGAATTATAGAAGAACAAGACATATAATTTGTAGCTCTCTCCTTGCAGGATAAGTCAAGCATGTGAAGATAGAGACAAGACTACAATGAAGCTTGGAAGATAAGCAAGACAAATGATAGAAGATATAAAGCTGAACATGGCAGACTGTCAAGACAAGCGTTAGCTAGAAATGGATAGTAGTCAAATGTAAAGTATATCTTGTCTATTTCTAGTTTTAGCTAAACTGTCTTATGTGAGCATGTGCCATAGGACATGTTGTCTATATATTTTATGCACAACCTCATTAGACAGTGTCTTTGAAATTGTATCAAGTGTATTCATACCTTGTATTCTTCCTAGAACAAGAAGCTGAAATTCAATTTGAATTTCAGATTGTAGCAAAATTCATTATAATACAATTAGATTGAAAGTTACATCTGGTGTTTATTTTATGTGTTGTTTTATGTTCTTGCAAATACCAAGCTTTTTTTAAAAGACTCTAACTCAAATAACAAACAGTTAATCATAGTTTCAAAAAGATCAAAAATCTTTGAAGTATATATGCACCCCCCTCTGTAGACTTCTGGGACTCTTAATTCCTAACAGTGAAGCTGATAGAGAAGTCTTAAAATGGCTAAGTGTTACTCATACATTTGAGAAGTCAAATGTGCTAACCATTCGAGAAGTCAAGAATCACAGTTATTCGAAAAGTCCAGTAATCAACACAATCGAGAAGTTAGCAAGTGAAGCAACTGAGAAGTCTAAAGAAGAGGCTAATCGAGAAGTTAATGGTAGTAAACCATTCGTGAAGTCTAGTCTGACCGAGAAGTCATTGAAACATTAATCTAATCGGGAATTTTAGGCAATCGAGAAGTATCAAGTCAAAGATAATCGAGAAGTCTCAAGAGTAGCCGATCGATAAGTGTATGTCATGACTTCTCGAAGTGATTTCAGTAGAGTATTTGATTATTTCAAGTGAGCTAATTTCAAGGAGATGTGCAGAAGAATAAGACAAGAAATATGAAGCATTGTCATGATCAAGATTAGTCAAACCTGTGAAGATAATGACAAGTCTACAATGAAGCTTGAAAGAAGAACAAGACAAAGACAGAAGATAAGGAGTAGATGGCATGGACTGTCAAGTCATATAACTTAGCTAGAAATAAATTGTGTACAATGTAAAGTTCCCTTTTTCTATTTCTAGTTATAGTATAACTGACTGTGAAAGCATGTGCAATCAAAGACTAGCTGAGATTTACATTTGAAATCTTATATTGTAATAAATTCATTCTAATACAAAATTAAATTGCAAGTTAGTTGTGGGTTTGTTTTACTACTCTTATATTTCCAGTTATTAATCAAGCATCTATACAAATTACACTAGCCTACAACAATTCATATACACTATCAATTCATCAAGACAAAAAGAAGAAAAACCGAACATATACATCAACCCCTCTCTGTATAAGTTTCTATCATTAAGAACTAACAATTATTTGTACTATCTATACTATACTATTAAAACCTAAAAATTAAAAGTTTGGTAATCGATGGTCATGGTCGGTATTTGGGTCAGATAGTTATTATTGAGCTTAATTTTTAAACACTAATCTCATAATTAAAATACATCTCACATTAATCTCTTAAATAAAACACAACTCTAAACAAAACACACAAATATTATCCTATTAAAATACAAAAAAATATATATGAAAAATTATATAAAATATATACATATAACATTAAATAAAATTTAAATTATTATTACAAAAATAAAAATATATTCAAATTATATAAAAAATATTAAAACAATTCAATCTGTGCATCACACGGGATATAAGCTAGTATATTATTAAAACCAAAAGATTAAAAGTTTGTAGTCGGTCGCCCTTGGTCGATATTTGAGCCGAATAATTATTATTTAATCTAATTTTTAAACATTAATCTCCTATCAAAAATACATTTCACATTAATTTTTCAAATAAAACACATTTCTAAATAAAAACTACAAACATTATCCTATTAAAATATAAATAAATTATATAAAATATATACATATAATATTAAATAAATTTAAATTATTATTATAAAAATTAAAATAATTCAAATTATATAAAAAAAAATATTAAAACAAATTCGATGAGCATATAAGCTAGTATAATATACTTCTGTACCGATACATACAACCCACAGCCCCAAAATTGCAACTCCTTACAAATCTCAAACTCGACAGTTCCCCACAAAACACACGCACACCAGGTAATCTACACGCCACTCATTTATATTTAACATTATTACATACATACATGTATATGCATACTTGTGTTAGCTAACTAGCAATTTTAGGGTTTTGTTGAAATCTGATAACAAACGAAACGACATCGATTCTGATTTAAAATTAGTATAGGAAACCCTAGTATGTAATTTAATTTATAATTGGCTGATTTTGCATTTTTTAATATTTTTTTATTGCTTAGAAGCATTATAATACATATATATGTATATGTAGATAGGCAAATGATCCTCCCTAATGTATATGTGCAAGTAGATAGGCTAATTTCTTTTGTAATTTGGCAGATTTTTAATTGTGAAAGAAATGGTTCCGTAATTTTGGATTTTTGGTTATTGTAATGTCTGCGTTTAAGTTTCTTATTATACTTATATGGATAGCGTAATTAGCTAGTGTCGTATTGTAGACTAATTAGTCGATAAGTTATGGTATGGTAGGATTGGTAGGCGGTAACTAATATAATAATATCTACTATGTGTCCTATACGTGCCGTTTAGATGAACTTTGGTAGTTCGATTAAGATGCCTAAATGTGTTGTGTAAAAATGTGGTGCCCTTTATAGTAATGCTTTGCGATATGTAGTTATCTAGGTAACTTGTGGATTAAAAGAGAGAAGTTCTATTATGCATTTTTATTTGAGTAACACTCTTTCTATGACTCTTAATAGTCGAATT
The DNA here is from genome assembly GCA_028671895.1 of Oenanthe sinensis. Lineage (NCBI taxonomy): Eukaryota > Viridiplantae > Streptophyta > Magnoliopsida > Apiales > Apiaceae > Oenanthe > Oenanthe sinensis. The sequence goes on from JAPMAC010000212.1 coordinate 5,785,552, forward strand.
GCACTTGTTGATGGTGTGGAATACTCGTAGTTTATGTTTGAGCAACTTAGGTGTTTTATGTTGTGCATATGAGAAGTGTTTTTTACTCTCTTTTTCCACCATTTTTCCTATATATGTTGTAGTACTTTTTTAGTGTGCCATATATATAATGAACTTAATTGTTAAACCTTACGAAACAGATATATTTCTGAAGTTTGCTGGAGCTTGGATTCCCCCGTCTGGACTTTGATTGTAAAGGTTGATGGATCGACAACCTCATGATTACTCTGCTATGGCATTTGCACAGCAGCAGCAACAAGTAGCTAATATTCAACAGCAACAGCAACAGCAGCAGTTTGGTTTTCCTCCACAGCATCAACAATTCCCCCCATCAGTTCATGGTCCCCCGTTCATGCCCCCGCATCCTTCTATGCAACCGTACCCTTTTCACCACATGCAACAAGGTCAACTCCATCCACACCCTCCCCATCCTCACCTTCTTCATCTCCAGCAGCAACAGCAGCTCCCGCCTTCTTTTCCACCCCATTTACACCCCCATATTGTACCTTCACCATTCAGAGGCTCATATGATTCACCACCCCCGGCTCCTCCTCCTTCTGATTCTGAATTGCAGAAATGCATTGATAAACTTGTAGAGTATGCAGCAAAACATGGCCCTGAATTTGAAGCAATGGTACGTGAAAATCAGAAAGATAATCCTGCTTATAGTTTTCTTTTTGGCGGTGATGGGCATAATTACTACCGTTACACGCTTTGGTTAGCTACACGTCCTCCTGGTGGTCCCTTTAATCCTCCTTTTCCCTCTTCATCTATACCTGTGATGCACCCACCTAATCCAATGGTAAGTCCATCACCTCCGAATGTTACTAAGTTAAATGCCTCAGGGGTTGGTTCTGGGACTTCACCCTCGCTGCTCAATGCACCTCAACTGCACCAACCTCCTTTTCCACCATTCTATGAACAACAGCATCCTCAGCCTTTTCTGGGGAATATGGGTGGTCCTGGTCGTCCCCACTATGATCAGTCTTCGGGGACTTTCAAAGGTCTATCTGGACCACTTCCCTCTGATGTTGCAATGGAGCTGAATAATGTGCTCAATGGCTTAACTGGTACCAAAGAATCAATCAAAGGTGCAAAGCTGTGGTTCATGCAGCGTTCACCTTTTGCACCAGCGCTGGCAGAAGCTCTCAGGGACAGGGTATTTGCTGTGGATGATTCTGAGAGGCAACTACATATACTTTTCCTTTCCAATGACATTTTATTTGACAGGTAAGTTCCACGACTTTCGAAATCCTTTGGTATAATTGCTTTGTTCCCAGACATTCCCTACCTGGATTATTAATTATTTCGTGTTCTGTTTCTTTAGCCAATAATACACTCTTATTGGCCAATAATTAGTACAAATCCCTAATAGCTGCTCTTTCTTTTTACTGACTTGGAAAACTCTTTCTGTTCAGTAAAGCATGTGCTTATTCTTTTTTTTTGTGTGTGTGTGTGAAAATGACCACATTATGTGATCAATGATGTAAGGGGGAGCATTGCTGGTACCTCTTACCATAGAATAGCTACACTATTTTTTGTGGAATTTAAGTTGGAACATTTAAGCTACTTCTTATAAGGGACAGGTATCATTTATGTAAAAAAAACTCTCTTTGTTTACGGAGCATAAGCATAAAATCTGGGTATTTATGTCTAATGTGTTTGGTCACATGATGATGACTGCATTTGTAACAAGAGACTTCATCTTTCAGAACCTGTATAGTTGAATATATTTTATATAGTTTAATTCTGCACTTTTACCCGAATGACTTCTATGGATTTAATTGCATGCTCATTAGTCACCTGTCTGACCAGTCATTGCTAGATGTGATTTATTATGTGGAAAGACATGTTTACAACATGTTCCTATTTGTTAGCATCCCCGATTCATGAAAAATTCCTTTTTTTTAACTGTCGAATTTATACAAAAAGCTAAGCATCCTGTCAAAACAAGGTTGCACCATGAATAACTGTAACCTACTCTACTTCTTTAGAAGTAAGGACATTATATTCCTGTATTTTACTTATATAAAATAATTTAAACTTTATATATGGAAAAAAGTGTAATGATTTCGATATAATACTTGAGACGAATGGTAATCTAGATACATGTCTAAAAGGGATCTCAGACTAGTTAACTATATTTGTATGTGGAGTATTAAACATTGTTATTTGATAATTATATTAATTAGAAGTCTGCCGTACTTGTTTCTTGAAAGATAGTATATTCAAAGAATTGTAGATGCACATGCAAAGGTATTCATGGTGCCCTATGTGAAGTGTAATATGGGGGAAACGGACTAAGATAAAGAATCCATGTTGGTATGATTTTTGTTAGTATAAAGATATAGTTAGAGTCATAAACTTTGTAAACAAGGCAGTACAAAGGTTGAATAAGTTAATCTTTCTTATCAATTTATGAAGGAGAAGTATATGGAGTGAAGTTTTTTAAATTGTAGTTAATATATATAAAATAGAATCCTTTAACCTTGGTTTATAAGTTTCACTTTGGTATGTGAAATAGAGTCTTATTGCCCTAAATTCATGAATGGTAGAGCAAGTATAAATTTGAGACTACCTTATATGTTAAAAGAAAGTTTTTAATTTATGGGAGAAAAATATTTCTAATCAGGTAGCTATCCATAGTGCTTGCTTAATAAAAAATAGGGTTAAATTGATTGTACTATTAATATCGAGCCTGTGATGGAGTTGATTAAGGCATAAACCAAAAAACCCATATGTTACATCAGACCTATGTTAATTTGGAGAGGTCCACGAGTAGTAATTAATATCTAGTTCAAAAGTGCTAGTTCATGAACTGAGATATGACCACTTTTGACACAAAAGTCGAATACAACTAATTTAAAATCTTATCGGATAGGTATCAGAATCAAAGGATCGGTTTGGAGTGAGCCAAGGCATATAAACAAAAGTGCAGGGCTGATGAGTTTCTCCATTCTATCCAGAATTTTTAAAACAGTTTTTTGGCACTGAACATATTGAAATGTGAAAATGATTAAGCTAGAAAGTTTTAGAAAATCCCACGAGGTATTCAGAACATGTTTGATCATAAAAAACGGACATACGGAACTCAAGTTATGGTTTTTCTTTTAAAGTAAAACAACGAATCCTTAAATTTAAAGTCTGAGTTACACATGGTTTTGAAAAATGAATTACAGGTTTCATAGTGATATAAAACCTTACGAGCATGAAATTTCAGATAACTGATTTATGCTTAGGACCAAATAGGTTTCATCATCTTAGGTTTAATATCAAAACAATCATATGTAATTAGAGAGCCACATGGCAGCCACACTTCTCAAGCTGTCCAGAAATCTTGAACCAGATTCTAAATACAGAGACCATACTAGTTTGGGATATATTTAGCTATAGGGTTTTAGTATATCCAAAATCTTTCCAAAACATTATATATTTCAGAGACCGGACGTACACAACTCAATGTATGGATTTTTAAATCAAGTAACGGACACAGAAATTGTGAAATTCCGCATTCCACCTATAGTTCCCTGTGAGTATTAATAATCTGCTTACTACCACAAATCCATACAGGTTGAAGCATTTAGGTAATAAGCCCACTTGTGGAGACCTGGACTCCTCACTCATTAGCGTGATATTGGTGGCAATTGTTTCCCTACTATCATAGCACGTAAGACTTATATCAATTACTATTCGTGGACCTCTCCAAATTACCATAGGTCTGATGTAACACATGGGTTATCTAATTTATGCCTTAATCAATTCCATCACAGGCTCGATATTAATAGTATAATCAATTTCACCCTATTTGTTATTAAGCAAGCACCGTGGATAGCTACTTGATTAGAAATATTTTTCTCCCTATAAATTAAAAACTTTCTTTTAACATATATGGTAGTCCCAAATTTATACTTGCTCTACCACTCGAGAATTTAGGACAATAAGACTCTATTTCACATACCAAAGTGAAACTTATAAACTAAAGTTAAAGGATTCTATTTTATACATATTAAAATCAAACCAGACACCATCACTCCCAATTGAATACCTTTGTTCTTCATGTCTAACTATAGCATCTTTGATCTTTTTGCATTGATCATCACAATCCTGACATTCTCAGATTCTATCGAGTAATGCTGGTTTAACGCTAACTAAAAATAGTAGATCTTCTCCTCCAGATATTACCACTTCCAATTCTAAAGCCTCAAACTCTTTCCTTAACTCCTCTATTGATACCAACATATTTAATCTTTCCTTACGACTCAATGCATCTGCTACCACATTAGCTTTCCCAGGATGACAGTTAATGGTACAATCATAGTCCTTTAGAAACTCTAACCACCGTCTTTGCCTCGTGTTTAAATTCCTTTTGAGAAAATAAATACTTCAAACTTTTATGATTGGTATAAACTTCACACTTTTTTCCATATAGATAATGTCTCCAAATCTTTAAAGAAAAAACAACCGCTGCTAGCTCTAAATCATGAGTTGGATACCTTTTCTCGTACTCTTTCAATTGCCTCGGAGCGTAAGCAATAACTTTTCAATGTTGCATTAACACGCACCCCAAACCTTTGCGAGGCATCACTATACACCACAAATCCTCCTGTTTCATCCGGTACTGATAATACAGTTGCTGTCACCAATCTGTTCTTTAACTCTTGAAAACTTTCTTCACATTTCGATGTCCATTCGAATTTTTCATTTTTTCTTGTTAGTGCCGTCAAGTGTGTTGCTATCTTCGAGAAATCTTTGATAAATCTTCGATAATATCCTGCAAGGTCCAAGAAACTCCTCACTTAAGTAGGTGTTTTTGGTCGTGACCAATTTAAAACAGCTTCAACCTTTGCCGGGTCAACAGATATCCCTTCTTTGCTAACCACGTGTCCCAAGAATTGTACTTTCTCTAATCAAAATTCACACTTTGATAATTAGAAGTCATACTTTAATGCTCTGCCGTACTTGTTCCTTGAAAGATAGTATATTCAAAGAATTATAGATGCACATGCAAAGGATATTCATGGTGCCCTATGTGAAGTGTAATATGGGGGAAACGGATACTTATGTGTTGAAATTGGAAATTTGTAAATTCATGGATTGTCGCCCTATATGCATAGGGCATATGTGGTTCTATCTGCGATTTTAATTGTATTTGCTTATGCATCCATGCAACGTGCAGCTTGCAAAGACGGACTAATACTCATGATATTAGTAACGAGGCACTTGCATTTAGACCTGTCTTGGGTTCCATGCTTGCAAGAATTTACCACAACCCTCAAAATAAGGAGGAAAATCAAGAACGCCTGCAGAAAGTTTTGCAGTTTTGGGCTTCCAAAGAAGTGTATGACCGTGAAACAATTCATTTGCTAGAGAGTGAGATGATTGGACTGCCAACAAATTCATTTGCAGGGCATCAACAACGTGACTTTTCTTCTGTTCCAGCAGATCCGTCAACATTTGCAGGTATTGTGTTCTCATATATATATGCACACACATCAATAAACAATTAAACATTATATTTTTGGCAGTATATATGAAGGTTCCCAAGATTGAAAAAGTTTTTAATTGTGGTTGGGGAAGTTTAAGTCAACCACTGCATATAACCATGAAGTCTCTTGTTGCGGAAATACTCTTTTGTGCTAGCTGATATTTGTTTTCTGTATATTCAGGACTTCCGCATCAAGCATCCAATCATAATGCCTTGCATTGGCAGTCTGATAAGCAAAATTTCTCAGATCAAGAGCATCTTGAAAAACAGGTTCCTTCTCTATCAGCAATTCCACAACAATTTCTTCTGAATTCTTCTCCTGCTGGCGGGTTCCCTGGGGCCATACCTATGATGTCTTCTTCTCAACCTACAAACCTTCAGTCTGCACCACATCTTTTGCCAGCACAAACATCTAATATTGGGGAAAAATTACCGCCATATCCTTTGTTCCCTCCTGGTCTTATTCCTGGAATGGTTCGGAAGATGCAAATTGGTAGTGGGGTACCTTACTCTCCTATGAGCCCATTAGATATCCCAACTATGATACCTCCTTCAACCACATCGCCATCTGAACTTCTTGAGAGGGTATCGAAATTCTTTAGAGAAATCGGAGAGGTCAATCCTTCTGAAGGGCCTTTGAATTCAGCTGATGATGATGACGAGTACGAAAGAGATTCTCCTGTAAGGAAAGGAGGAACTTGTATTCCTCCACCTCCGAATCTACAGGTTGACCCAGAGACCGGGACTTTACCCGATGGAAGTGTAGAGCGGAAGCCAGGATCAGTTAGCTCAGGAAGGCTTGGGCTGGGCGCCACAGCAAATCCTAATGAGGTGAGTCAATATGATGATGTTTATTCATCTTACAGGAAGCAAAGAAGCACCAACTACCATACATCTATGAGTGCAAGATCTGCTACTGCTACTACCAGATAAAAACCAGTTTTTTGATGTGCTCAGTAGAGCAGTCAATAGAACTTGGTCCTATTTGAGTTCTCTCATGCTTCTCGTTTCTTGTTTGAGGGACATGAATCGGAAATGTTGCAACTTAGAATGTATAATTATCTGCTTAGCAGGACAAGTATCTTAGTTTGGTGAGATCGCAGGTCATGGATTTAAATGCTTGAAAATAGATTGTGTGATTCAGTAACAATGTGCAATTGTATTCTTGATGTACTTTTGATTTCATTCCCTCGGCATTTGGCATAAATTGCATGATCATAGTATATATAACTTGTCGCTCGTATAAGCTCTTGTGTATTTATTGACTAGTAAAAGCTCTTGTGTATATCGTTTATGATATAATATTTGAAAAGGCTTGAATCTAAAAGCATTAACATTTTGGTAGCTATAGCAAGGAAATTGCTAATCGAATGTAAGGTCTATGGAACAAATTATTTATTCAAAGTTGTTTTTTTTGTTAAAAACTATGGATATGAAATGTTTTTCTTTCGAAAATGTTAATATATAGATTAAAATATATTATATTAAGTATCAGAGTTTAGTTTTTTCTTGTGGTTAGGTTAATATAAGCACTAAGATTAGCAGGATTTCAAAAAAAAAGGGGGTACTAAGATTAGCAGATTGTTTGCATCTCTGGCTAAACCCTGGGTGCCTCATTCTGTCTATGACCATATCTATACTACTCGATAGCCACATAAAATGAAAATAAAAAATGTTTCAAAATAATAACTATAATTGTAAATTCAATCCAAACATAAAAATACTTTACCTCAAGAAACGATGTGATTATAGTAACATGACAGTATATTTGAAATAGGTTTTAGAATAAACAGCATGCTTCTTGCCATCAAGTGATTATATATATGTCATCTACATTGTAGTGTCTACTATCCAGATGCAAAAAAAGATCATTTTTAATTGAGAATCCTGCTCCAGGTTGTTCAGGCAAATACCCGAGATTAAATCAAAAAAACGTTATAACCTCATGTACTACCCGAGAACACCCTCAAGCAATCTCTTTAACTAATATTTTTTTAAAAACACTTAAAATGTAAAAACTAAATACAGATGAACATTTTCACAATGATATCCACAATCAAAATATATGGGAATATTAATTAGGTTTCGGGTGCCAACAAACGATGATTGTAACAATCTATCCGCGGTTTTTTTAATCACGGATAAAATTATGTGAATTCAGCGGCGGCGTATTAATAAACATGTTTGAATCTTAGAAAACCCCACATGAAATAAATGATGCAAAAGATGTCTGAATATTCAAAACCACATGCACTCAAAAGAGAGTTAAAGTACCCTAGTACATTTCACTACTTGAACATTCATCATGACAAATATAAAATATAGGACAACTTCAAACAGCATTAGTACTGTTGGTTTTGGTTTAGTGATTGTGTTTGTTTTCCCCTACTACTTTTCAGAGAGTTGGTTGTGCTTTGTTGAAGAACCTTTGCAAAGCATGGCTGGGTATTTTTTGGCATTAAGTTCAAGTTTCCTAAGAGCAGCTTTTCCAAGATCAACACCACAAATATCAGATAGCCTAACAAGATAGAGTAGCACATCAGAAAGCTCCTCACCCAAGTGTTGTTTCTCTTCTTCTTTCCAATCTGGCAGTCCTCTTGGAACCTCCCCTTTCCACTGAAATATCTCAGACAACTCTCCCACTTCTCCCACCTGGACACACACACACATATTATACAAAGTACAAGTTCTAAAAAAGTACAATTTTTCATTAACATTGCAACTTGCAAGGACTGCCATCAAGTATTGCATTGGGTTTGACAAGTGTGAATTTTTTGTACAACCTTTTCTCATATAGATAAAAAGTTGGTTGTGAAAAGTAAGGGTTTATCAGCAATTAGTATACATTTCAACTGTAAGATTGAAAAAAAAGTATACTTTTATAAAAATAAATAATACTAGATATATTGTGGCCTAATGGATAATGCAGCACTAGTTTCAATATTCAGCGTTTTCTAACTTACTGACATGTTCCCAAACATGATGATGTTCTGAGCCTTAAGGTCTACTATCTCACTCCATCTCACTAATCTACTATTCCATCGTCTACAAAAAAGTACTGTAATATATAATAATATACTAATATTCTAAAAATTAAAGTTTGCATTGTTTTTCTTTTATGGTAAAAAAAGTTTGCATTTTATTTCTTCTTATGATATTCATTTTCCAATAGCAGCAGAATGATAATTTGAAAAGACTCCCATGGGGTTTCTAACAAATTTTCACAAATGATTAATCCCTCTGCCTCAAATTATTTGCTTTTTTCACGTATTCTGGTATGTATAGAAAAGATAGTTTTCCAGATTACTTTTAAGCGCAAATAATTTAAGACACGGGGACTAGAAAATTAAAATCCCGAAGGATTAGGGAATTGTTTTAAAAACTAAATTTCGAAGTTCAACCGGAACCCAAGCCATCCATCACACCCATGAATCAGCCACATGTCTTATTTCCACAACCTATTTTTTCCATTTTGCCTTAAAATTCATAGTTTCTCCCTAGTTTCTGATTCAGTACCATGCATAAAACACCATTTTAAACCATCTATAAAAATACTAAAACAGTAAAAAAAATAAAAATAAAAAGGATACCACTCTATTTAATCTCCATCTTTCACAACCATAATCTTTGATTTCATTTCTTACAACTACAAAGTACACTATATCATATAGTAAAAAGCCTATATAACCAGACAAAAAACACAAAAAACAACATTACACACAGACACATGTAAGTATATAAAACAGACAACACAACAGCACAAACATACAAAAAAAAGAAAAAGAACAGGCAAGAAAAAAGGGTTGGTTTGAAAATAAGTACCAGGGCCAAGAGTAGATTTCTTGGGCTATGAAACTGATCCCAATCTCTTTCTTTAGCAAACTCAGCCATTTTGTCCTTCAAATCATCAAGACTGACCCCTTGTTTTTCTTTTTCCAAAACCCCATTCATTTTTCAAGGATGTTATTATGAAATGCTCATCAAATGTGTTGGCACAACGTTATATATAGTGTCAAGTGGGAGATGAGGCTAGATACAGGGGTTTAGTGGGTGCACCCGGTCCATGAAAAGACAGGTGTTGGTTTGGTGATTTCGAGGGACTGCTAATATATTTACTGTATGAGGAAGATATTGGGCCCATTTGTTTTTTATCGTTCAAGAATTATACACATTTTTGTTGAGTTGTGTGTGATTGATTCGTTCACAATTTTACACACAATGAGAATATTTTAATTAACTTAAAAATAATTGGTTATAAAAAAAACTTAAAAATAATTGAATAATGAGAATATTTTAACGTGTACATTTGTTTTGAACCTCTTTCGGTTAAAATTTCACCATTACAAATATTTTCAAACACTTTATTCGTTTGTTTATTTTGAAGCAAATCTTGTTTCTCACCTGAAAATAATATTTATTATTTGTGATAATTGAGCAAAGAATATTGGAGTTTGCTTATCTTTATGCATTATATCCCAAATCTTACGAGAGTAAAAGAAATTTTATCCAAATTTTATCAAAAGTCAAAATATCGATTTTTAATAATTACACTATATTATATACTAATTATTTATAAATTATATATATATATTAATTATTTATAAGTTATCAACTATATATTTTCTTACCTCTCATCAGATTATAACTCAAATTCTATTAGATATCTTATTAATATATAAATTTATAATTAAAAGAGCTATTTTGAAGTTAAATTAAAAAAAATTCATAATTATTGTACTACTTACACGACATGTGAGCCATATTTTGAGTTTCAGAAGTCAAAATTGGACGATTTTATAGCCCAAGCGAAACTTACAAAATTATCTTTAATTATAAAGTGGTCCAACATCCAAATCCAACTACAGCAACCCGTAACCTAGACAGAAAAGACAATAACGAATTTTTATGGGAGATTTTTATTCCGTTTAGGAAACTTTTTTATAATTGGTTTAAAAAATTAAAATAATTTTTATATTAGATTTATATAGAGACATATCATATATTATTATGTATTATATATTAGATTAGAGCAGAGATAGTATTAGGGTTTTACATAGAGAGGGATGAAGGGATGTCGTGAATTTTCCTTGTGAGATGGAGGACTAAATTTTTTTTATCCAAATCTTTTCTATAAAAATATTTAATATATTATATAAGATATTAGGATAACTTTATACGGAGAACCAGTTATACTTATAGGAGAAATTATTATATTTAGAACTCAGAAACCTTATTAATTCATTTGTTTGGATCGAATAGAAGAAATTAAGTTTTTTTAAAAATAATTATTTGAGTTCCCCGACTAAAGTTCACATTTAGCCTAAGATATTAAACACACATTCTATTTTGTTATTATATTATATCAAAAATACGTTATCACATACTTTGAATTGTGCTATTTGATAAATAAAATAAATCAAATTAAAATTAAAATAATATAAATTAATAAATATTAATACATTTTTTAAATTTAATCAATTTATATATGATAAAATTATATTGAATTAAATTTTAATAAATGAGGACTACTATTAACTATTTTTATAATTAAAAGTCATTTATATTTCTAAAAAAATGTTATTAGACAAGTTGAATTGTCATAATACACATTAAGTACTAATTATATCATTATATCGTATATATAATAAGAGTAAGATGGATCTTATCCAAATACTACCATAGGTCAAAAGATCGATTCTTAATAATTACATAATAATATACTAATTATTTATAAGTTATAATTATTATTAAGATTTCTAACAATTATGATTTTTTATCTCGCTTCATATTATAACTCAAACTCTATTAGATATCTTAATAATATATAAATTTAAATTTAAAGAGCTATTTTGGATTTAAATTTTAAAAAAAATCATAATTATTGTGCTACTTATATGACACACATTATTTGAGCCATATTTTGAGTTTCATAAATTAGAATTGGACGATATTATAGCCCACACGAAACTTATAAAATTATCTTTAATTCTGAGGTGGTCCAACATCTAAAATCTAACTGAACCAGCCTGTAATCTAAACAGAAAAAATAATTACGAATTTTTATCCGATAATTTTACCGTTTAGGAAACCTTTTTATAATTGATTTAAAATATTAAAATACTTTTATATTAGATCTATATAGAGACATATCATATATACGACATTATTATGTATTAATATTAGACTAGAGTAAAGATAATATTAGGGTTTTACATACATAGAGGGATTTCGTGAATTTTTCTTGTGAGAGGATGGATTAAAATTTTTCTTATCCAAATATTTTCTATAGAAATATTTAACATATTATATAAGATATTAGGGTAACTTTATATGGAGAACCAATTAAGTTACACTTACTGGAGAAATTATTATATTGAGAACTCATAAACCCTATTAATTCATTGGTTTGGATCGAATTGAAAAAATTAAATTTTTTTTAAAAAAATAATTATTTGAGTTCTTCGGCTAAGAGTTCAACCTTAGCCTATGATATTAAATACACATTCTATTTTGTTACTATATTATATATAATACTATATCAAAAATATGTTATCACATTGTTGGGAATGAGTTGAGCAGAAACTATACATAGGGGTGAATGTATAGCTTAAAATCTTTTTCCTTGGCCTTTGATTCTGGTTACTTTTGAACTAATAACTTATATTGTAGCTTTACTAACTTTATCAGTATTTACCTTAGAGATGCGAAAATTAAATAAACATTTCACATTTAACTTTCAATCTAATGGTATATTAGAATAAATTGCTACAATTTGAGAATCTTTATATTATTCTCAGCTTCTTGTTCTTCAAAGAAAACAAGGAAAAATGAATACTATTTTTCACACTCTCTAGTGAAGATGTGCTCTATAATATATAGACAACATGTCTAATTTGTACATGCTCTCACTAGGTAGTTATGTTAAAACTAGAAAAAGACAAGACATACTTTATATTTGACTACTATCTATTTCTAGTTAACATAATTCTTTGACAGTCTTTTCCATTCTGCTTTCTTCCTTTTGTCTTTGTCTTTTTTCCTTTCAAGTTTCATTGTAGACTTGTCATTATCTTCACAGGTTTGACTGACCTGATCACGACAATGCTTTAGATTACTTGTCTTATTCTTCTACAAATCTCCTTGAAAATAGTTGTTTGAAATATTCAGTTACTCAACTTCATTGCACTTCGAGAAGTCATGTTGTGGACTACTCGATCGAGTACTTGTGAGACTTCTCGATTGGTCTCCCTCAATAAGCTCTAACCTTCAACTATCACAATCGCATTCACATTGTATAAAACACACAATATACTTATATATGTACATTTAACGTAAACAATACGATGCATTAATTTTACACAACCAATATCGATCCACACAATACATCAACAAGGGAACACTGTATTTAGAGCTTTAGACTCCATAACCTTAAAAAAACACTAGCACCACAAAACAACATAGACCCTATGTTTGAATAAGCTTCAAATTATTAGTTGTTTATGTCTTGTATTATTTAGTATCAGTTGTAGATGGCAGTTAAATGTGTGTTAGTTTTATGTTCAGTTATTTCACATTCCGGTATTTTAGATAGCAGTTAGAGCAGTTGTAGTAGTTATTCAATAAGTCTGATATATACTACAGACTTTGTATCTTTACTTCTTTAAATGTGTAGTAAGAATATTAGCCTGTATTCTTCTATGTTTTGATATCTTTCTCCAACAAATTGGTATCAGAGCCATCAAAAGTAAAACGAAAGTGAATACATCTGGAATGAATCAAAGCACCAGTTTACATAAAATATAAAACACATGGCTAGCAATGGAAGTTCTTCGATCTAACCTTCGATCCCTCCATTTAAAGGGCAAAAATATCATCTCTGGAGTTTTAAAATGAAGATTGTGTTCAAGTCCCAGGAGTTATGGGATTTGGTGGAGAACAATTATGATGAACCTAATCCGGTACCGGCAGTGCCCGATCAACAATTGAGAGAGAACCGCAAGAAAGATGCAAGAGCGTTGTTCTTTATTCAATCAGCGTTAGATGATAATATTTTTCCTCGAATTTCATCAGCCACCAGTGTACATGGAGCATGGGAGATACTTAAGCATGAGTATTTAGGTGATCAAAGAGTGATTAAGGTACGGTTACAAACACTTCGGGTTTCTTTTGCTGAATTGGTCATGGGATAAAATGAATATGTTCAAACTTATTTGTCTAGAGTGACTGAAATTGTTAGTCAGATGAAGTCATATGGAGAAGACATTAGTAATGAGATTGTAGTGTGTAAAATTTTGAGAACTTTAAATGAAATTTTCAATCATGTAGTACCTGCAATAGAAGAATCAAAGGATTTATCAACATACACCTTTGATGAATTAATGGGTTCTCTATTAGCGCATGAAGCCAAACTTAAAAAATCTAGTACTAAGATGAAGGAAAAGGCTTTCCAAGAAAAAGTAGAGTCATCCTTTAAGGGAAGATTGGAAAGCTTTGGAGGTCGTGGACATGGAAGGAACAATTTTTGTGGTAGAGGTCGCGGTGTTGGCAGAGGACGTGGCTGGTTTATTAATCATCAACACAAAGGTTCAATACAGTGTCATTATTGCAATAAATTTGGGCACAAAGAGGCTGAATGTTGGACCAAACAGAGAAATGAGAAGCAAGTCAATCTTGCCGAGAATGTTGAGAATGAAACAAAATTATTTGTGATGCAGGCTCCTACTCAAGTAACTAATGATGGATTTTGGTTTATCGATAGTAGATGTTCAAACCATATGTGTGGCATGAAAATGATGTTCATAGATTTGGATGAATCAAAAAAGAGTGAAGTTCGTATTGGTGACAACAAACTCATGCGAGTTGAAGGAAAATGGACTATTGGAAACAAAACCGCTGATGGTAATGTAAAATTTCTTAATAATGTTCAATATGTTCCAAATCTTGCACATAATTTATTAAGTGTTGGACAATTATTGGAAAGTGGTTACTTTGTTTTGTTTGATAATGGTTGTTGCTCAATCCATGACAAGAAATCTGGTAGACTTTTAGTTAGCATACCAATGACAAAAAATAATATGTTTCCGTTAAATGTCAGTGATGTGAAAAATTGTGCTTTGGTTGCTAAATCTGATGATACAAAATTGTGGCATTTACGTTATGGGCACTTGAATGAGAAAGGTCTGAAATTATTGACAAGGAAGAACATGGTTGTGGGATTACCCAAATTTGGTGATCTAAGTTTCTATAAAGGTTGTGTTTATGGAAAACACCGTAGAAACTTTTTTCCTATAAATAAGTCATATAGAGCTTCAAATTGTCTTGAAATTGTGCATGCTGATTTGTGTGGTTCTATGAGTGTGGAGTCTTCTGGTGGTAGTAAATATTTTCTGTTGCTTACTGATGATTACAGTCGTTTCAGTTGGGTGTATTTCTTAAAGTCCAAATCAGAAACTTTTGAAAATTTTAAGATTTTCAAAGCGTTGGTTGAAAATGAGTTTGGACAAAGTATTAAGGTGCTTCGTACTGATAGAGGCGGTGAATTTACTTCTAATGCTTTTAATAACTATTGTGAATTGTATGGGATTCATAGAGAGCTTACTGCACCGTATACCCCCCAACAAAACGGAGTGGCAGAGCGCAAAAACAGAACCATTGTTGAAATGGAAAAGAGTATGATGACATCTACAGGGCTTCCTAAACAATTCTGGGCGGAGGCTGTAGCAACTTCAGTATATTTACTTAATATCTCTCTGACAAAGGCCGTCTTCAATAGGACTCCTTACTAGGCTTGGAAAGAAAGGAAGCCACGAGTAAGTCACTTGAAAGTATTTGGTCGCATATCTTATGTCTTGGATACATCAAACACTCGTGAGAAACTTGATAAAAATCAATAAAGTGCATTTTTATTGGTTATAGTATTCAATCCAAGGCATATAAATTGTATGATCCACTAAGTGGCAAGGTAATCATTAGTAGGGATGTCAAATTTAATACAAATGAGACTTGGAATTGGGATACTAGCAATAAAGAAACATCGATTCATGTGATTACTCAAATTGATGCACCTGTTGCTGAACAATTAAATGAATTGGAATTTTTGGAGCCATCAGAACTATCAACTCAAGGCAGCAACAATAACACGAGCTCTTCAGATACATCCTCTCAACGATTCAAATCACTTAAGGATATCTATGTTTCGTGTAATTTTGCCTTATGTATTTCAGACCCCGTAAATTATGAAGATGCTGCAAGTAGCGAGATTTGGCAGAACGCAATGGCTGAGGAGATGTTAGCGATTCAACAAAATGAAACATGGGAACTGGTAGATTTACCAGAAAGGAAAAAATGTCATTGGCTTAAAATGGGTGTACCGTACAAAGTTTAATGCAGATGGAGAGGTTCAGAAGTACAAAGCTCAATTAGTTGCTAAGGGATATGCACAAAAGCAAGGTGTTGATTTTGATGAAATGTTCTCTCCTGTTGCACGCTTTGAGACAGTAAGAACATTTCTTACTTTAGCAGCACAACTTCAATGGCCTGTTTATCAGTTTGATGTCAAATCTGCTTTTCTGAATGGCGAATTAAATGAAGAAGTGTATGTTTCTCAACCAGATGGATTTATTGTGAGTGATGTAGAGTATAAGGTTTACAAGCTAATAAAGGCATTATATGGTTTAAAGCAATCCCCACGATAGTAAGCTGGATTCATATTTTCTTGAGATAGGATTTGAAAGAAGTCCAAGTGAGCCAACTCTATTCGTAAAAAGGCAAGGTAATTCTGATTTTCTGTTTGTGTGTGTGTATGTTGATGATATGATTTATATGGGGTCTAATGAAGCTATTGTTGAAAATTTTAAAGCTTGCATGATGGAGAAGTTTGAAATGTCGGACTTGGGTTTATTACGATATTTTCTTGGGCTTGAGGTAATCCAGAATTCAGATGGCATTTTCATTTCTCAACAAAAATATGCTACTGATTTGTTGAAAAAAAATTAATATGTTGAATTGTAAACAAGCCTCTACACCCATGAATGTTAGTGAGAAGTTGGTGGCTGAAGATGGTACTGGAATGACAGATGCAAGACGTTATCGTAGTATTGTCGGAGGTCTAAATTATCTGTGTCATACTAGGCCTAATCTTGCATTTTTTGTAAGTGTAATTTCTAGATTTATGCATAATCCTACTCAGCATCATTATGGAGCAGCAAAACGGATCTTACGATATGTTGCTGGAACTGTAGATCTGGGAATCTGGTACACAAGAGTGTCCAATTTTAGGTTAGTTGGGTTCTGGGCAGGATGTTTAGAAGACCGAAAAGCACATCTGGATACTTGTTTTCTCTAGGGTCTGATGCTATAGCATGGAGTTCAAATAAGCAAGATGTAGTTGCATTGTCTTCTTCAAAAGCAGAGTATATTGCAGTCGCAACGGCAGCTTGTCAAGTTGTTTGGTTACACAGATTGTTAGCTGATTTTATTCAAGTCCAAGAAGGTGCAACTGCTATATATTATGACAACAAAGCAACCATCGCAATGATAAGAAATCCAGTATTTCACCGCAGGACTAAACACATAGATATACGTTACCACTTCATTCGAGACTTGGTTAATGATGGAAAAATAGTCCTGGAATATTGCAATACAAATTATCAAGTTGTTCTTACAAAATCTTTGTCTCAAGCAAAGCATCAGTTCTTCCATTTACAGATGGGAGTGACAAAATTTGAAGCAGGGGGAGTGTTTGAATAAGCTTCAAATTATTAGTTGTTTATGTCTTGTATTATCTAGTATCAGTTGTAGATGACAGTTAAATGTGTGTTAGTTTTATGTTCAATTATTTCGCATTCCAGTATTTTAGATAGCAGTTGTTATTCAATAAGTCTGATATATACTAAAGACTTTGTATCTTTACTTCTTTAAGTGTGTAGTAAGAATATTAACATGTATTCTTCTGTGTTTTGATATTATTTCTCCAACACCCTATACAAACACACACACACACTAAAAAAGAACCACCTAATTATTCAAGTACTTAAACATCCATATCTCAAACAAACACCCTAGGAACAGAATCAACAGGCTTACAATCAATCTCCCTCAACACAGTCTTAATCCCCTTCCCACCCGCATTCGCCATCGGGTGAATCCCATGCACCGGCCCAGTCATACTTTTCCGATTCTCCCTCTCCCTATCAAACGAAACACTAAACCTCGTCTCCACATCCTGTTGCAGCTTCTGGTACAGCTGCCCGTCTCTCGTTAACGCCATCATAACCTGCGGAATTCCCAACGGGAGATCATCTCCCTTGTCCACCTGCCAAAAATGAAAAACTTTGCCATACGTTTTCGCCACTTTGTCGAGATCCTGGCGCTGAATAGGCCCCGGGATGCCTGGCATGAACAGCACACCGCTCTTGACTTCGTACTCGTGGGAATGCCACATGCACTTTTCTTCGTCCGGGAGGGTCATGAAGAGATTTTCAGAGACTATGTATTCGACTCCGATGAGACGAGCGTCTTTGTTCGGGCTGTCGTAGATCAAGCATTGCAGCATCTCTTCGTTTTGGTGCGCGCAGAAATGGTGTGCTTCCACTTGCCGAGTCATGTCATCCCCGTAGAAATGAAATCTACAGTGCAGTAATTATAAATATAAAATAAAATTAACAAATTTAAAATATAATAAGATAGACTTACAGTTTTGATCGAAAAAGAAATTTGATTTATTTCGACGAGATTCAACCTTTGCATTTTATCTTTACGGGGCGTCCGTGTGATCTTTCTCAAAAAAGTTTTTGAGTTCGATTCTAACTCAATTAAAATCAGATTTGAAATTTTAAACTCAATTCCCGCTCAATCCGAGAATTATCAAAAAAACAGATTTTACTCTTTAGGCTTTATAAAAAATTTCAATATAAGACCACGATTGAATAGATCAAGTAATAAAGACTTATCCTCATATTCGACTCTGACTAATCTCGAAAATTTATTAAAACGGATATTCACTTTATAAGACTGTAAGTTTAATTAATCAAAAAAAAACTTAATACAATAATTTAGAATTTTCGAGACATACGCGCAAAGGTTCTGGTGGATCTTGTTAATGGGACCGAAGCCTTGGATGGCAGCAGTGGCGGTCTCGACGACGGCGGTGCCGGTGTGAGTCTTTTCTCCGGGGATTTCCGGGTGAGTTGAGATGTTTTTTCCTTCCATTTTCTCTCTTCTTACTAATTTTTACAGAGTTGTCTGACAAGTTGATGAGAATGAACTAAACAAAAGAGAGAGGCTGCAACTTAAAGCTCCGTAGAAGAAGTGCATGCAATTGACACGTGGCATGGATGTGTTACACGTGTCTATTTTTGCTCATTACGTGGCACTTGGGCATGCAGACTTCTAGGCAACTAGCTGACCACATGCACTTGTTTAATTTATTATACAATATTTTATTTTGTTAGATCATGTGGCTGTTAACCACAAGGTCGGAGGTTCGACCCCTCCTTCTAGCGCTTTTTTTTAGTTTTCTCTACCGTTGTAACAAGTATTAGTGAAAGGTTTTTGGACCCAAATTTTAGCAAATAAAAAAACTCATTCACTAAACATGAAAGAAAAGATACTTGACATTCGAAGGTCTTTGGTAAAACATGTTTAAATAAATTCTACTGTCAATATGATTTTTCAGGGTCATTTTGATTAGTTATTAACTTATTATTGTCATTTGTACTGCAAAGTAAAACTCAAAAAAAAAAAACAATTCCTTTCTTTAGCACTGAGATTGATGTGGCAAATTCATTCTGTATGAAGCTTAATCTGATTTGTAATACTTTAAATTTACAGTTACACCAGCAAAGCAGCAATCAGCCTTTTTAACTTGGTTGTTTCTGACAGAAGTATCCCACTGTTATTTTCGATGTCCCGAAGATGCCATCAAAACTCCAACAGCAACAATGAACATCAACAACATGCTATTGAGTAATATATAAGTTCTCCTTGATGATCTTCGGTACTCTCCAAACAGAAGAATTCCCCAAAATGTGCTCACAAGTGGAAGTGCCTGTTTTATGTTGGATATATTAGTTGAAGCATACTTACAAATTGTCCATTCTGAGGTTACAAGTCCTTTGTGCACCTTAAACTACGACTACTTGGCAGAAACAAAATAAGCATACCTGGACTGCATCTGCTGCTGCATATCCAGCAGCTTGACCTCCCATAAATTGGAGTCCATTTCCAAAGCCACACAGAAGTCCAGCAAGTAATGCCCATTCTCTTCCGTTCCAATCTGACAAATAAGCTTTGAATGATGATCGAGGCAAGTTCAGAACAGGGCGATACAGGAAGCTGACATTCAGAATTATGGCAATCACAAAACAAGAGACCGAAAACCAGAAAAATGCTGTGTACACGCTTATGTGTGGGACACCTTCTTTTAAAGTGTCCCATTGATCATTCGTTGCTAGGTTGAATGCCGGAGAAAAGAGAGAAAAGCAAAGTCCAGCAAAGAAAGTTATGCCCAAACCAATAAACGTGCTCTTCCCAAATACCTGAAAAAGTGCCATCCCCACATAATCTACTAAATACTCATAGTGATATTTCAATGAAAGCGCAGAAACCAGCAAGCAGTATACAAAACGGAAAAAGATCATATGATAGATGTACAGTATATTATCAAAAAATGAGTGTATAAAATTTAATAAAGCGATAATGATATACGAAACTGAAGGATCTTAGCACCAGTCAGGCAGAATATTGTAGATCATTATAGATGTTACAATAGTTAAAACAACCATAAATGATATGCCTCAGATTGAACAATGCAATTTCCATAAAATAGAGCCGTGACTTGGCAAAACATATAATTAAAATTTAGTCACATATCAAATACTTCACAATTTTACAAACACAGAAATGCACGGGATAAACATTATCTTGGAAAAGACTGATTACGCATGAAGCCTGCACAAACCTTAATGGACCTCCTATTTTCAATTTCTAGAAGAAAGTCTGCAGTTCCAACTTTTGCCTTCTCTGTCTTGCCAATTCCATTTTCCAGATCTTTTTTAACTGCTATTGCCTTTGTTTCTTTAGAAATAAGAACTTTTGTGACCCTGCATTATTATTCTACGTTAGCATTAAAACTGCATAATGTGTCGCGATATTCATTAATGTTCTATACGATTTTTGTTCTTTTGTTTCCCTGATCATGAAATGACCTCGTCTGCTTTCATTTCAAAATTAAATGCAAAGCATACTTAAATATTTCAAATATGAGGAGAGGTATACCCAGATTCATCTATTTTATGATTTGCCAAAGCACTAAGTTTTGCTTTATTATCTTTTGCATTAGATGCATGAACACCTGAGGCCAGACAAACAGCAATCAAGAAGCATCCCACCCCAGGAAAAAGTATTTCAGCTTTATTAATTCTGTCATCCAAGAAGTAGTTCAAAGTTGTTCCTGAATCAAACGATAAACAACCATAATTCTAATATCGTTCAACAGCATATATAAATGTAGATAAACATCTAATAATCATACCTATCACCACAGTTATGCTTGCAGTGATCACTTCAGTCACTGATAAGCCAACAAATGCCCAAGCATATTGTGTTGAGAGGTTTCCGAGACTAAGAACCACTCCACCAGCCATTGCAAACAAAACACTTGGCCAGTTAACCTGCAATATGAACCTTAAGAATTTTATCACAGCTAGTCAAGAACATACAATGTGGGAAGACAACTCAAAAAAATCATTTGAAATGACAACCATGTCATAAAGCCAATATGACCTATTGTGGTTGATGCACATTTAAATGACACATTAACATGTTTATATCTAACTCTACCTATGTAAAGCGATGTTATGTGATATATAATATATATTCACATAAATTAACTACAATCAAATGAAGAAAACGGGAGTCAGAAGGCCACATAATATACTCATCATGCACTAGTTCATATTGTAGTCAATTACAGGTTGGCTCACCTGAGAAAGTTGAATCAGGAAATTCGGCTTTTCAGCTGTACTTTCGCCTATCTCCCCAAAAGTAAAAGCAATGATCACAGCAGCTAAAAGATTGGTAATCGTATAATCAAGATACGTATGCTGAGGAAGACGGCCTCGTCTTTCCAGGAGAGTCAACAGAGCAGGCCAGGTACCCAAAAAGAATAGTGCAAGCAGCATGCAAAATATGGCACCTCCTTTGCTCTCTACCAGATACATCTTCAACCCAACAAGAAGACTAAACAAGAATGTAATTCGTAAAAGATCCTAACAGAAACGAAGCATAAACTTGTCAGGCATTATCCACTAGCTAACAAAATTACAAAATAAATATCGATTTTCTTGCAAACTATTTGAACTATGACCAGTGAATGTGAGATGATGATGAGAGAACACAGAAGTTAAAATTTATATAATGTGCAAGTCACCATCTGTATTCTGAACCAAAACAAAAACTTATAGACTAATATGGAGAAAGATAAAAAATTCAGAGTCAACTGATCAACAACCATAAGCACATCTATAATTATTTACAGACTAATTATATAAGTTTACAGTTCAGAACACAGATCTGATTTATTATCTATATCATTTACAGTTGGAAAATATATAATGCCATAAACTACAACCCATCATTCATTGCACAAATAAAGGAGAAGCAACCAAGATTTGCAATTTTTTCCTTAAAAAATCCTAAATGATTAAATCTAATAACTCAGAAAGGTCACGTAGTCTTGTACCAAGACGAATAAATTTAGCTTACAAACATACTACACCCGTCATAATAGTAGTACAAATCAATTAGCGTCACATTACAAATTAAAATGTAAATTACTTATTTGTAACTCGTAAGCTAAATTAGTTTGCATATGAAAAATGCAAACACAAATGTACAAGTGTTAGAATATTACTCGTGATACATTAATTCAGGAGAACCGATAACTTAACTATAACAACAACATTTGTAATCATATATTAACAATGGAAACAAACAGATGGTGAAAGATTACCTGCCAAGAAAATAATGACAGAGAAATAGGCCAACATGTCACGATCATAATGTATCCCACATAATCGTATATAATAATGAAAATATGAATATTCCAAGAAGTTGGCCTTGTTAACAAGATTCAATTATTATCTTTGTTAGGAGTAAAATAAAAAGTATCAACGACTCAAATATAGAAGGTGTTGGGGGTTTAGGTGTTTCATTTACTTCAAAGTTAAAAATAGTACAGTAGTACTCTTAATAAACTTGGCCGCACGAGAATCGTAGATTCAGTATTTGCATGTGACAAACGCGGTGTTTGACCTCGTTAAATTATGAAAATAATTCCTTATTTTTGAAAAAAATAGAATAAAGTGTACTTTTTTTAAAAATAAAATTTTATTTTTTAAAAATAAGTTTAGTTCTTAATTTGTTTTTCAGAAATAATTATCTATTTCCAGAAAAAATAGATAAATATGTATTTTTTTCAAAAATAAACACTTAACTTTCAAAAATAAGTTTAGCGAAACGGTCGAAGAGGGAATCTTTACCGAACTGGTGGGTGAGCATTTGAACCTAACCCGAGGGGAAGCGGGAAGGACATTTCACCGTATTTTTTACACTAAAAATACTCCCGAGCTCTCAAATTTCGTTTTTGTGATTAAATTGATAAAATTTTAACTAAAAATTATATATGTTATATAGTTAAAAATATATTATCAAAAAATATATTTCATATAATTTAATTATAATTTTTTATCATTAAAATTATTTAAAAAATTATTAATTTTTAATATTCAATCAAATTTTGATCAGATTAATAATGAGAAATCAAACAAACACTTAATTTGAAATAGAGATAGGGTAAAATATATTATATTAGAATTTTAGTCATTTATGAAAATAATATAAAATACATATTTGAAAAAGAAATATTCAAGATAAATATTTCAAAATGAAATGTAAAGAAAAAAATATTTTTATTAAAAGTAATCAATTTTAATAAAGGGTATTTACCAAAATTACTGTTTTTTTACTTTTTTTGCGATTTTAACATTTCTGGATTTTTTGCAAAAATACGGTTTGCAACCAAAATCAACCGGATGCAACTTATTTTTCAAAATACAACCATAAATGCAACCAAAAAATTATTATTTTTACTAAATTTTAAAGTTATATCTGTGGTTGATTTCGGTTGATTGTAGTTGCAAATATGGATGTAAGATTGCCGACCATATTTTTGCAAAAACAATTCAAAAATCGTATTTTTGCAAAAGAAAAATTAAAAATCATATTTTTGTAAAATATTTTTTAAAAATCAGTATTTTTGCAAAAAAATAATAATTTATCCTTAGATATATTTTTTTTAAAACCCTTTAATGAATGCTTACTTGTCAAATGGCTGCTTAATTTAGGTTCTGCTTATGATTTCCGTTTTAAATTATTGAAAAAGGCTAGATATTCTAAAATTTGTCCTAAAAAATGTCCAAATACTTATGTGTGTAATTGATAATTTTTCTATAATAATATGAAGTCTCGCGTGTATACATATACTTCTACGAATTAAAGCAAACCATATCTTATATGACGTTATTTGAAAAAAAAATTGAGATAACTTTTCACATACATAGTATTGTTCTAAATTATTATGTTGTGAGAATAAATAGTGTTTAAAAAAGTTTTATTTAAAAACTTAAACTGTGTGATAATATTTTCGATATGTATCTATTTAATACATAATAAAAAAATGATATTTTGAAAAAAAATTAATAACGTAAACATTGTTCTTTCTCCGCCAAAAAACAAATTTTTTTCAAGAGGGTAACCTACCTTCTCCAAGAGCTTTCTCTAAGAGCTGTTCACGAGTTTTAGGGGGGGGAAAGAAAGGAAAGGGTTATTTAAAGAAAGAAAAGTAAAAAATGAATTATTTTCATTTGTCTCTAATTTTTTTCAAAATAATAAATTATTTTCTTTATTTTTCTTAAATAATTTTTAAATTTTAATAAAAACTTTTTAAACTGTTTTTCGACTAAAAATTATTGTCCAGTCAAGAGTAAATTTTATTTTAGTGATCAAAGTTTATGCCGAATTTCAAAATGATGATCACAATTTAAAATTTTCAAATCAATAGGTAAAGTTTTAATTGAATTTCAAAATATTGGCTCTGATTTATAAATAGTGACCATTATTTTTATCAAATTTCAAAACAATGGTTGTGCTTTAATAAAATAAGTTAAATAACAAATATAAAAAATCAAAGTTATTTTTAATAAATTTAAAAATAATTTTGATGACATTTAAGTGTTATGTTAACTCGAACTTTACTAGAAAACTTTTTTATCTTGAGTTTGAGCACAACCATCGTTTAAAAATCCCGCGAAAATAAAGCCACCATTTGTAAATCATAAATAAGAGTCAGTATTTTGAAATTTAATTAAAACTTTATCCACATATTTGAAAATTTGAACTAGGTAATCATTTTGAAACTAGGTACAAACTTTGGCGATGAAACTGAAATTTACTCTAAAAATTTATTTTCATCTTATTAACACATACATTGAATTGTGTGTATGGGTGTGATTCCACGGGGTTGTCTGGGTCCCCCCACAGTCCCGCCCAAGTTGCATGTAATGATAGACATTGTCATGTGGCACCCCTGTGACCTCTACTCACTCTCACTCTGTTTTCAAGAACAGCCTCAACTCAGAACACACACACACACACTCAAAAGACCCACCCCAGAAACTGAATTTGAGTGTGTGTATATATATCTGCTACAGACCTTTCCTACTATATCTTTGATTTTGTCATCCTGTTACATCGCCGTAGTAAAGATGGTCTTCATGTCACTGGCTATTGGTGCTGCAACGCCAACGAGTATTAGCAGACAGGCCTACTATAAATGCTGCACTGATGGGGTTCGTATCATAGTATCTGATAATGAATTTCCATCATTTCTACCGCAACAAGTGGAGAATGTGAAAGATTTGTTTGCTCGAAAAATGGCCTCAAGAATTCAGAGGCTACCGGTTGAGGTAAATATATAATGTATTTTGTGTACTATGTCGTGTTGGTGCAATTGGTAGTGGTACTGACTTTAAGTCGGTGTGGGACTGAGGTGTTACATTCATTGCATTAGATCTTTAAATGCTGCATCGAATTTTGTTATTGTTGCATATTATGTGGAATCATGTTTAACAAATAGTTCATCTTTCCATTGCAGCTTAGCAGCTTAAACAGGCCTATATTGAGTAGCTGTGTGAAGCCTATGGTGCATGCGAAGACCAATCCGTTGGTTCTTTTGCATGGTTTTGACAGGTCAGGGAACCATTTACGGTTATTTAGTTAGTTACTTTTGGAATCACTGCTTTTCACTAGTTTATGAGTTCTTATTCCTCAGCTCCTGTTTAGAGTGGAGGTACACTTTTCCATTGCTGGAGGATGCTAATCTGGAAACATGGGCGGTCGACATTCTTGGTTGGGGCTTCTCTGATTTAGGTTTGTGTTGTCAAGTTCTATGTACTTAATGGATTAGTATAAATTTATGGCCTGTTTGGGAACATGAATTTCATTTGAAATTCTGAATTTGATTAAATGACATGTTTGGGTAATTATAAGAATTTGGATTTCATTTGAAATCCAAGGCATTCAAATATTAGTATAAATATGAGAATTTGAAATGACAACTCAAATCCTGTCATTTGAAATCTATCATTTGAAATGAAATCTAAGTTCCCAAACACAATCTTAATGCATTGTAATTTGATCATGTTCTGATATAAACTTCATATGTATTAGAGAGTCGTCCAGCGTGTACTGTTACTTCCAAGCGTGAACATCTTTATCAGGTGCATGACTTGATCTCTCCCTCATTAGGCAAGTTTTAACCCTTCAGTTATCTTCGACATATATAAGAACCTACATGTCAGTAAAACGGATACTTTAAAACTACGGAGTTTGCATCCATTCCGGAGGTAACACATATAGAAATTTTGTATTTTAAAGTATAGCCTGATGTGAAAATATGGGTCTTGTTGACTTCATTTCCATTGCATGGTAAATTTGGTTGATATGCACAGTAATTCGCTGTCCTGGCATAGCCCACGGTTCATCATAAAACACCGAACTATCCCTGTTTTGCAGTTTTGGAAGTCGTACATCAAAAGGCCTATGATTTTAGTCGGGCCAAGCCTTGGAGCAGCAATTGCAATTGATTTTGCAGTCAATCATCCTGAAGCTGTAAGTACATATTATTTAATTAAGGCCTTGCACCAGCTGCATCCTTCATCTTTCTCCAATGAGAGGTCGAGGCTTAAATCCCCTCACCCTTATAAAAAACGGAATTAAATTGAAATAAATCAATAATATACGTACATATATCAACAGTATGATTTTGTTTTCTAAGGTCTTGCCCCCAGCTGTATCCTTCTTCCTCCAGTGAAGGATTGAGGGTTCAGTCCCCACCCCTTCTAAAAAGAATTGAATTACATTGCGATAATATGTACAAAATAAAAGATGAAAATTAATAAATTTAATTATGTTTCTTCTGCTATTAGACTTACTGCAGCATAATTTCTTACAATAAGGTGTTTCTATATATATTTCCAGGTCGATAAGCTGATTCTAATCGATGCCAGTGTTTATGCAGAAGGTTCAGCAAGTCGCTTGCCTAAAGCTGTAGCGTATGCTGGGGTGAGTCTGTTATTATAACTTACTGCTAGAAATTACTAGTAGACTTTCGTAAGCCATCTGGAGCCTGTCATTAGTCATGGAAATAAGTGCTAATATATCGATATCTTTTGGCAGGCTTATATCCTAAAGAGTCTCCTACTGCGGTTTTATGCAACTAATTTGACTTTTAATGGCTTACCATTCGATACCTGCTTAGACTGGACTAATGTGAGTATTTATTTATATAGTATATGCAAATGAAAAGCTAATCAGGGTTAACAATTTCACTACAAGTTGTCTGATATCCTGCTGTGTTCCTAGATTGGGCGTTTGCATTGTCTGCTACCCTGGTGGGTGGACACAACAGTTGATTTCATAATTAGCGGGGGTTATAATGTTCGTGAGCTTATAAAACAGGTATGAATGTTACAATGTATCCACTATCCAGTATACTAGTATAGGTATCAGCAGATTGCGATCTTGCATAAAGCTCTCTTCGCTGTTTGGATGCACCTCAATTCTGAATTTACACTCTTCGTTCTCATTTGATATGGATGCAACAGACGTTGTCTTCTTTTGAGAAGTTCTTAATATAAGTTGAGAATTTTTTTTGGTATGCCTAACAATGCATTATAAAGCAGACATCAGTTTAAACTTTAAATACAATCTTTTGATGTGTTTCGATATGTGGTGTGTAGGTGAAGCAGGAAACACTTATTATTTGGGGAGAAGATGACCAAATTATCGACAATAAGCTTGGAGTGGTAAGTACTTTCGGGAGTTCTGTATTTTATGTTGTGACTTGCAGCTTAATAGCATTTGTATGACATATTTACTTGTTTCGACTGAATAATGCAGAGATTACACAGTGAGCTAGCAAATGCAAGAATACGTCAAATACCAAATTGTGGTCACATCCCACATGTTGAAAAGCCAAATGATGTAGCCAAACTGATTGAGGAGTTTGTCCAAGATCGTTCTCGTGTACTCGCTGTGTAACAGTTTACCATCGATTTGTAGTCATCTTCCCATCAATATTTAACATTTGTTTGCCAATGTACAGCTATCTTCCGATAAATGTTAACAACTGGTTTTATTTGAGCTTGTTTCTGAAGTAGCAAAGCTGAAAGTGCAGGTTCCTTGGATCATGGGGACAGATCAAATTTTAATACTGTGGTTGTTTCAAACTCATGCCTAATTTATGACCAGCAGAATTTATCAAAATTAATAAAGAAAATTTTAGACTGTTTGTTTCAAGTTCAAGGATCTGAATAAAAATTTAAAAAAATACAGACTCTCTTCAGATAGATATACAAATGGAAAAATCTATATAGAGGAGAGATCAGGTTTTCTACTTAACTAGGAGCCATGTCATATCATCATCTAGACAACAGGGAATCAAATTCCCACCTTTTCACTTAGAAAGCCCCAAGTCCTAATGATGTGCAAATGATCTGATTCCCCTTGCTAGTAATTAAAGTTCAACCCTAAGTGCCAAATATTTTCCACATATGATTAAAGAAACCCCCGCTGCCTTTATCAATTCTCTCCTCATCCTCTTAAACAGAGCAGGCCTGATAACGAAAGGGCTAGAGTTAAAGAGTAAAACAAGTTTGTTGCTTGACTGAGCCTCCCACTTCCATTGCCGTCTGGATTGTTGATGCCACCTGTGGGGCCAAGACTAGAAAACGGCGAGCCTGGAACAAAACCTGTGCCAGTCCCTGGCGGACCCATGCCTGCTGGTGTGCCCGTGCCGGTGCCTGGTGTTCCGGTACCTGGTGTGGTTGGGGTTCCTCCACTGAACAGCAAGTTACAAAACTAGATAAATATTTACCCCTGTACTTGTGTAATAGTCTAAAACAACAGATGTATCATAAAGGACTTTGAACTATACAGATTTGATAGAGTAACAAACAACATAAGTGGGAACATTGTTTTGTAGGTATATACCAATGTCTTCTTGAGTTCCTCTATTACTGATGTAAAAAGACTTTTTTAAAGTTTTAACCTTTTAATAAAGCAGACTAATAATATACACCTAACAAAGCCTGGACTAGTAAGCAGACTAATAATATACATCTAACAAAGCCGGGACTAGTTACCTAACAAGGAATATTTCTTAACACGGACAGATAGATATGCATACAGACAATCTTCAAATTAAAACTATTATAAGTGGACAGCTCAAAGCTTCAACCACAGTCGCGCAACTGCTGATCAATTATTATGGTTTAATGACAAATTAATCGATTTTTCTGGCACAACTGCTTTTCAAGTAAAAAAATTATCCCTCCTTCACGAACTTATGAGACATGCTTATACAATTAACGAAAAACATATTAAAAAAAAAGATATCAACAATTCGGGAGTGTTGCACATATCTTTTGACATTACATATTTACATGTAATTTTATGCTCATTTAATCCATTAGCCACAATATTTTGAAAAAATTAGGGACCACATTTTGATTAAAAAAATAAACTACAGTATGATGAGAGCAAGAAAACTAGTGTGCATATGAAAATCAACATCATCATTCATGCCAAATTTAATAATGACAAAATGGTGAGGGTCAAAATTTCAATTATCAAATTTATTGGCAGCACACAAGTTGAGCATATGAAAATCAACATCATCATCCATGCCAAATTTAATGAGCAAGATATCAAATTTATAATTATTATCAATTGTTATGGCAGCTCATCAGTTCAATAGTGTCAGAAGATACTGTAGTAGAAAATCTAGATCTACTTGAGAAACTTTGTAGTAAACTAGGCACAAAAAATCAACACCATTGACTGCCACAACTATTAATATTGGTTCTCTAATCTGATTCTTCAATCAAACACATGACACTTAAAATCAAAACATAAGATCTACAACAATATAGACACAAGCACAAGTCATACACACCTGGCACTTGATGGGTAAACACATCCAGTAGTAGGAGCTGCAAACAGACATATATACACACATGTAAGTATAGGCATAAATCAAAGGAAATGAACTGGAGAATGTGAAGATTAGTACTACTTACTAGGTGGATTTGCACTTTTGGTAGCAGAGCCTGAGAAATCACAGCTAGTATCAGTCTGACCCTTTTTCTGAAAATAGCTATTAACAGCATAATTACAATGATCTTTGATAGTGTTTGGATTATAACAAGAACCACCCTGTAAAATTGCTGTACAATCAGCTCCATTTCCACAAGCATAATCTATGCTCTTCTGAAGTATAGAGTCACTTATTCCATTTCTACATAAACAATATGTAGCAGCACCTGCAAAATAATCAAACCCCATCAAATTTTTTATCAAAAAAAAAGCCACCCCACCTAAAGAAAGACACTTAAATATCAAATCTTGAAAAAAAGAGTGAAATTTAGAACAAATTTTGATCAAACCCCATCAAATTTTATGAAAGTAATGCCACCCCACCTAAAGAAAGACACTTAAAAATCAAATCTTGAAAAAAAAGAAGTGAAATTTAGAACAAATTTTAATCAAACCCCATCAAATTTTTATCAAAAAAATGCCACCTCACCTAAAAATCAAATCTTGAAAAAAAGAGTACAATTTAGAACAAATTTTAATCAAACCCCATCAATTTTTCATCAAAAAAATGCTACCCCACCTAAAGAAAGACACTTAAAAAATCAAATCTTGAAGAAACAAGTGAAATTTAGAACAAACAAACATACTTGAATTTTTAGTCATTGCAAACAATAAAAGCAACCCCAGTAAAAGCACAGCCATACTTTTAGCAACTTTGTGAGAAAATTACGAGTACAAGGGTTGATAATAAATGCTTTAAAGATACTAGCTTTCTGTATCTATATTTTTTTTAACCAAAAGGAGAGAGGAGAAAAGTGGTGTATGGTGTGTGAAGAGGAGGTTTCTTGAGAGAAATGAGAGGTGGAGGGTAGGGGTTTGGCCGGTTTGCGTGTCCACATCATGCTTTTTTATACTTGAAAAGTCATTATTATATGGTAATATTATAATACTAGGTGCTGTAGAGGATGGGGGACAAGTAAATTTGGAGTAGTGTAGGTGTACTATACGTCTATACTATACATGAGAATATATGTATGTGTGCATGTCAGTAAGTGTCTGCATATTGTAACGGTCATGAACTGACCTGCATAATTAAAGCTTAACTACAACTTTGCGGTCTAGTTCAGTCAAAATTAAAAAAATAATAATAAAACAAATAAAATAGATTGAAAGACGGACTGAGAACTTGCAAGAACAAAATGTAAGAAATAAAGTTGGGAGCCTTTTACTCCAATCCCTGCAACTATCTCGGCTTTCGTTCATTTCTCTACAAAACTACACTACTGCTTTATCTTTAACTGATTACTTATATATCTTTTTATCTCTGTGTGATGGTAACTTCTATATTGGCACCCGATATAATTAGAGTTGTTTAACGACCCGAGCTGTGGATAAGCTCGACTCGATAAGCTCAGCTCGACTCGACTCGATAAGTAATCGAGTTCGAATTTGGAAAAAAAAAGTGTCTGAAGATATAAATATTAGATTTAAAATGTATTTTTACTTTTTAGTGAATATCCAACATTTGACATTTGTTAATATTTGGATAAAATTTCTATTATACTTATTATATATATATATATATACATATATATATATATATGTATGATATAATTTAATTTATAACAAAACTCATAATTTGCAAATGTGAAACTAATAAATCATTTCTTTTAAATGGAAATTTTATATATTGAAATTTAGTAATTTTTTAATCTGGCTTCAAACTCTTCATTTTATTATTAATTATTCTATGTATCTTAATTTGTGTCTCTATTTGTTTAGTACTTTAATGTAAATAAACTCAAATACTAATATGAAAAAAATTTAAAATTTAAAAAAAATTATTTTTTTAAAAAAAATAAAATTTTAGGATCAACCCGAACCCGAACTCGATTGCTGAACCCGAACTCGACTCGACTCGAGTGTTCGCGAGTAGCTCGAACTCGACTCGTTTGTTAACGAACTCGAGTTCGGGCACAGAAAAACGTCCGATAAGCTTATCGAGTTTGGCTCGACTCAGTAAGGAAAAACTCGAACTCGAACTCGATAAGAAAAAACTCGACTCGAATCGACTCGGTTCGTTTACAGCCCTACATATAATACAACTACATGTGTATGAATTTTTATTTATGTGTGTTTCTCTTTTCATAAGCAATATAAAGTCCTTTGTTTGACACAAAAATAAAACCTTATAATTTAACTTTTAAATGCTATTAACGGAGGAATTTTGTGAAAATAAATTCGAGAAGGGTTGTTAGAATTGCGGTGGTTGTTGACGATGTTGAACGGCGTTGGTGGGAGGAGATGTAGTGTTTTTGTGGGGCTAAGATTATTTAATTGAAAAGCTCTAGCACAAAAAAATTAGGGTTCTTGAGAACTAATATCATATCTTAATCAAATAATGTGCCTACATACCCTATTTATATAAATCTATGCCAAACGTAGTTTTTGGGAATAAAGAATCTATTAAGATTAGATTTCCTCTCCTATGAAAATTCGATCACCGCCTTAACTGCTCCCAGGTTCAGACCTTTGAGGCCCAACTACTTTCAAAAAACGTGGCAGCTAAGTCATTGATCTGAGTATGTCGGTGTCAGCCTAGTCATGTCCCATCGTTGACCTCAAATAATAATTTTAGTGGGATAGCCTCCTAGAAGTGTCACTAAGAGGCGAGGTGAGGCAACTAGACTTCCCATAATTGGGTGAGAACCCAATTAGCCTGGGTGGAGTCTAGCCTTCGAACCCTGTTTTTGAGCTACATCAAGTCTTTGACATTTAAATAATATTGATTGGGCTAGCCTTTTGAGCTTTCACTTTATGATTCTGACAATATATAATTAACTGGATCACTATCGGCGAAGATGATGCCAAACTGGCTAGCACATGTTCTCCCGTGTTAACCAGTACTGGGCCTTACCTCTCAAGCGGGGTCCTTGTTTTCTCAAATGAGCGAGGTTCCTTATCATGGGCCTATCTAGACTATTCTTCTGGGCTCACTATTTATATGAAGAGGCTCCTATTTGAGAGTGAGAACCTCCCTAAATTACGGAGAGACAGATTTTACCCATAACAACTATCCACAGTGTCTTGCAATTTTATAAAAATAAAAGAAATTATCGTCACTTTTTTCTTCAAAAAATCTGAATATCCTTCCGCTTCTCTAGGCTAAAACTCCAAACAGACGTTACCACTTCATACCTCTTCACACAACTTCTATGTCCAGGTGAAGCACCTTAAACGCCTTCACCCCTTCCATTTCTGACTCTTCAAGTTCTATGCAACCGTTATAATATGTATATATGTACTTGTATCTATATTTCAAGAAAATCTTTAGCAAGTAATTATTCTTTAACCGTTTATTATGCATTTTCTCCATTTGTAATTGCCTAATGCCATGTTTGTATACATATTCGCATATATTTAGAGTAGTTATACCTGCAAATTGATGAAAAGGGAACTAACTCGCCTGCTCATATAAATCTTATATGTTTACATCTTTGTATTGAGGAACAAGCTCCCATGTCCATACATATATTTACATTTGTCTGCATGCGCCCAGTTTACTTAATTATTTCGCTTGTTAATTAATCTTTCTTCCTGTTCCCTGAAATTAGCCGTAACATTATTCATTTCTATATTAATCCGATCATCTATAAACACGTCACTTAGTTGAACCTGGCGAGGCTCTTTAAATGATTGACACATCTAACGGGTGAGCCTAACGGGCTTGAACTTCTTTAGGCAACCTTATTACTAAACGACCTACCTTACTCAGGCATCGTTACTCGGGACAAATATGAACTTATGCATATTATTATATTTTACTTTCTTGCCTCCCACCTTCATTATTTCTTTAGTGCGCACACTAACTTGTGCACCATCTTTTCAAATGTCGAGTGACGCAACTTCAGCCTCGGGTTCTAGTCCTCAACCCCTTAAACATATACCTTCTGGAGTGGTAATTCCTCAAATGGGCGACATTAATGAGTTTGAATCGAGAGTGGCTTAGAGGTCACTACTCAGACTCCTCCTACACCAATAATCTTCCATCCCCCAAGAAACAATTCCATTATCAAGTTAATCAGACATTGATGACTTGAGGAGAAATTACTATACTAAAGACCATGGCGAGGAACTTTACAACTTCTCAGAATTTGAGCAGATGTTGGATGATATCGATCCCGAGAAGATGAATCCTCAAAAGACTAGCTTAGGTAAAGGCAATGACATTCGCCACTATAGTGAAGAAATTCAAGAGGTAGCCCATTAGCAAGAAAGACATCAAGAAGACGAAGTTGAAAATGAAAATGACTACGATCTAGATGGTGAAGTCCCCGAAGACAGGGAGACTAACTTTGAGGCAAGGTTATAGACAAAAAGTATTTGACCATGAAATTGACCTTCAATGCTTAGAAAAAAGTGATAGAAATACATAGGGTGGAGCTGAGAAAGAGAAATAAGATTGTGTCATGTACAAGCCTTGCCTCCGAGATTTCCTTAGAGGAAATTATATGGAACATCGAATATCACAACTTGAAGAAAAGATTCATGTATCCTCGCCACATGATGATGATGATGCATTGGTTTAACATTCCCAGACTTTCAACACCTAGGATGGTGAATACCAATAAGCTCGCAGAGTTGGTTTTGGCTCGCCCTTTCATCCCTTCATGCAATCGATCACCAGTCATCACAAAATTGCACCAATTCAGCTTTTTCCCAATAGCTATAGGCTCGCTATTGGGATATACATGATGTATATAAGTCAAGGATTTCCTCCACCAACCATGGAAGAGTTAAGTTATTTTCTTAGTCTGTGAAGTAGTAGGGGAGACCTCGATTTCTATTATTATATGTTGTGGGGATCACTCAGAAAACCCAATTTCTCTATCGAGAACCCTAGCAACATGAAAAATTGGAAGGGACTACTTCTACTTGTATGATATCCCTCGAATCCAAACGTAATTCAACCTTCAAGCATGTAATAATTTCGCCTATTTGCTTGACTTCGTCCATTTACCCAATTATCCTTAATTGTCTTTTCATTCATTTCATTTTTTTAAAGGATAAACCTCACCAGACCGAACTCGTAGGTAAGACTCTCCAAAGGGCCAAGGTTATTCTCAACACGCCCAAGGCGGACAAAGATCTTGATAAATTAATAATTCCGACTACTCTACAAACAATTGGTTTTTACAATGAGGGATACATGAAGGTTCCTTTTATAAAATTTACCAAAAGAAGAGTTATAGAAAATAGAGAAGAAAATAATTAGCAGGTCTCAAGGATAAAGGTTAGAGGCTCGCCCTCTAGTCAATTTATGAACATTACGTACATAATTTACTTTGCATACTTTACTTATGTCTCATATCTACACCTGCATCGCATGTTCATAGCACGCTTCGCCTTTTATTATCCAATTTGCTTTGCTTACTTACCCCACTTGTATTATTTTTCGAGAAAAATGACTAAGATTTCTTTTGGCATCAACCCCTTCGTCAAGAAAAAGGGATCCCCTCCAACTGATGCAAATCGTCATGCAACAACCACCATCTATCTTCCAATCCTTCCACTCTTCGTGATAAATTGAAAAAAATTAAAAAGAACAAGCGAACACCATTTAGAACAATCAAACCTTGCCAAAAATGCGAAGCACATGGCGAAGGCTCCCTCAAACGGCATGGAGAATTTATTTACCATGGTCTCCCAAGATAATTACACAATCAAAGACATCAACATTTGATGCAATCGTTTTGACATGGAAGCGAATTTTAGCTTTCGTCAAGTAATGAGCGAGGCATTCATTCACGGCTTAAGCCGTTTTACTACAAAAGATTTGAAAATTCTTGAAATATCAAAGAAAATTGTTAAACTATTTAAAGATGAACAAGGCTACAGAATCAATGTGGCTTCTTTAGAAAAGAAAGTAGAGACGAGGCCAAGAGCCATCAGAAGAAAGTGGCTCGCCTCAACTGTGCGCTCGAAGATTTTAAAACTGAAGCTTCAACGAATATTAACTCTTTATCTAGCTAACGTCGCCACATCTACTGAAGAGTAGCAGACGAAACTCATAGAGGCCTATAACACAAGCTTCCTAGGCTATGTCCAACTCTAGGTGCATACAACCTAATAATCATTAAATATAAAATATAAAGAATACTACTCCGAACACTATCCAGGATCTTTAACAGGTAATGGTATGAAACAAGCATTTACTAACTCAATTTATTATTATAAACCAGAATCTGTCTTACAAAGTTATTAAGAAATTTACTAAGAGTTCTCACTAAGTTCATTACATCATTCACTACATTTGCCTCTCAACAAAATCCTACCTGAGTTGCCATGGCAAACCTAATGGATCTAGGGGGTCCATAATATGCATTCTTCCTGGCTATTTGCTTAAGTCGAACCATCTCCTTTCTTAGCTACAAAGGGTTAGAGATAATAACAAGTAATGAGCCAAAGAGTTTCTCAATAAGTAACTATAAAATGAACAATAAAGGTAGGCATTTCAACATGTAGTGGACAGAGTAAAGCAGGATATAATAAGCAACAATTTACAATTTCAAGCGGTAAACCAGTTTAGTAGTAAAGAAATCATTTTATCAACAATTTCAAGTGGCAAACCAATTTGGCAGTAAGGAATCACAATTTTAAGTGGTAAGTTGGTTTGGAAATAAAGAAATCATTTTATCAACAATTTCAAGTGGTAAACCAATTTCCTTTTTTATAAAACTTTCATTTATAAAACCTTTAATTTGATTGGAGTTTTTTCATAATGCTTGTACTGAGCCGGTGATGAACCGCGAACGATACTGATACCGGACACGAAGCCCCTCTCGACCTTTAGATAGGGTACACAAAATAACACATTGGCCTTTAACATGACTAGCTATACTAGTCTAATACAGAATAAAATGTTGGACTGCTGTCACTCGGCCGCTTACGCCTCCAATCCATAGTAATCCGCAGATACCATAAGACGGAATTCCTATCTTTCTTATCACACCAGTTCTACCTTACCATTCCATACACCTGATATGTCTTGTGAGTATGATACTCCATTTAATGTTTCAATCCAAACTGAACCTATTCCCTCTATTTCCATTTAATGACGATTCAGATACTAAACGTCCTTGTACTGAATTTTCTGTTGATGAAGTTTCGGAGACTGAACATTCTGCTGAGCAGTCTTTGCCTTCTAAATTTTCTACCAAGCAGAAACTACAACCCGCATGGATGAAAGATTATCATTTATCTTCCGCCGCAAACACATGTGCTTCTGCATCCACTGTTATATTATAGTTCTCAAATGATCATAACAAGTATGATTGTTCTATTATCAATCCAGTATATGTTTGTTCTATTACCGTTGGTCCTGTTTTCAAGGAACCTTACACTTACAATCAAGAAGCTTCTGATCTAAATGGGTTGATGCCATGACTTAGGAGCTTAATGCTCTTGAATATAATAAAACATGGTCATTAGTACCTCTTCCGCCTGGCAAGAAACTTATAGGCTACAAATGGGTCTATAAGGTTAAATACTTAGGTGATGGTACCCTTGATAAATTCAAGGCACGCTTAATTGTAAAGGGTTACACTCAAACAGCTGGTAAGGACTACTTCAACACCTTTTGTCCTGCACAAAATTATAAACTCTTAAAACTTTGTTAGCAATTGCTACTATAAATCATTGGGATATCCATCAGATAGACATCAACAATGCCTTTCTTCACGGAGACCTTCAAGAAGATGTTTATATAGACTTGCCTAAGGGTCATCATTTATATGGCACTACGTCATTGGTTTGCACGTTGCTTAAAGGAATCTATGGTCTTAAGCAAGCTTCTCGGCGATGGTTTGCCAAGCTTGGAAATCTCTTAATTCAATTGGGTTTTGTTCAGGCTGTTGCAGACTATTTACTGTTTATATTTAAGAAAGGTTTTTTTTGTTGCTTTAGTCTATGTCGATGACATTCTAATTTCGGGCACTGTTTCTTCCTTTATTGCTCATGTGAAGAAAGTATTAGATGCTTCTTTTACCATTACAGATTTGGAAATTATCAAGTACTATCTTGGTTTGGAAATTGATCATGCCTCAGATGGTTTATTTTTGCGGCAACATAAATTTCTCTATGATATACTTCTTGATGCTGGGTTGGAGGATGGTAAACATTTATCTCTTCCGGTTGACGCTACAGTCAAATTGTCTGATTCAGAAGGTCTTTCTCTAGATGATGCTTCTATTTATAGAAAGTTTATTGGGTAGTTACTTTACCTTATTGTTTCTTGACCAGACATTTCCTATATTGTTAATCACCTTAATCAATTTCTGCAAGCTCCCAAGGTTCCTCATCTACTTGTTGTTCAAAGAGTTGTGAGATATCTCAAAGCAATACCTTATCATGTTTTATTTTTCTCTGCTACTTCTTATCTGAAGTTACAGGCCTTTTGCGACAGTGACTGGGGTACATGTCCTGATTCCTCCAAGAGTATCACTGGTCTATGTTTTTTACTTGGTTATTCTCTTAGTGTTTGGCAATCCAAGAAACAGAAATTGGTTTCTAGATCTACTACCGAAGATGAGCTTAGAGCCTTGGCTGATTATATTTTTGAAATTTCTTGGTTGCAACTGTGACAGATTATATATTTATATATATTTTATAGGATTTTATTCTCATATTTCTAGTATTTTATACATAAATAGATAATTATTAATTACAGTGTTTTCCCAGTTGTACAAGTAGAAGGGGGGGTTGAATACTTGTGTTCCTTTTATGCCTGATTTAAAATCAATTCGATATGAATTAAGAACAAGAATCAAACACAAAGATATGAATAAGTACTGTTTGTATTATTGATGACTAAATACAAAACTCTCTTAGGGTGTACACAAACCCTAGCAGCTTCTCTGTGATTATCACAGCAACTCTCTCTATCTCTATGCTCTCAAAAATATCACTCAGACAAATTATGCTTCGACTTCCACTCTTTTACAATTAGGTTACATAGAGTTTATATAGAGAGCTACCTATCAACTAATAACAGAAAGAAAAATTACAATAGGAATATAATTCCTAATTATTAGTTGACAGTTTCCTTCTAAAATTCTCTTTCTTTCCCATAGCATATCTGCAATATATTTATCTTGATCTTCGAAGACTTTCCAATCCTGTGATCTTCTTCCAAATTTAACTTTAACTGTATAGACTCTGAACCCTTCAGACTCTGATGATCTTCAGACTCTGATCATATGTAGACTCTGATAGATCATAGACTCTGATAGTCTATAGACTCTGATCACCTTCCAGACTCTGATCTTCATGCAGACTCTGGTTTCATTTTCTACAGAAATTCTTCTAAGTACAAGTAACATGAAAGTTGACTATCTAGACTCTGATTATACATTTCAGAGACTAGAAAGACTTATTACAAATAAATTAAGCTAGACCCTGTTCTAGCATTTTGTACATCATCAAATGAATATATTCATAACAATCTCCCCCTATTTATGCTTTATAAAATATAAGCATAAATCCAGGTTTGATGATGTCAAAACTAAAGAATAAAACTATCAATCTAGAACAGTATAAAATAATTTTAAAGGAAAAAGAATTACTTCTCATTTAATCTTCTCAAAGGCTGGATTGTTCTTAAAAAATGAATTCAGCATATTTTCCTCCATAATTTCCAGAGCTTCACCAACAAATTTCTTCAACTTCTTCATTTCTTCACTTGAGCATTTGATTTGACAATAAGCTGCTCTCAGATCATTTGCACTTCTTTCTTGATCTTTTAAGTCCTTCAACATTAGAACACTAACTTTCCCACTCATAGGCTGAAACCCAAAGTAATGACCCACACCTTCTTGAAATTTAATATGTTTTTCTTCCAATGGCATGACTTGATCATTTCCCTCAGTATCAACATATTTCAAAGAAAATTTGCCCATTTGTCGATTTGCCTGTCTGTGCAAAGTCAGCTTTCTGTCAATCTCTTTGAACCATTTGTGAGTGATAGCCTCTTTACTCTTATTTACTTCATATGCAATCTGTAAGAGAAATCTAATGTACTGTAATTCCTCAGCTTGTTTGAAAAAGATAAAATTTGATTGGCTAATCCATGTAACTGATCCACCTTCTAAAAAGTAAACCAACATCTCATTCTTCACCTTTTCTGTGCCTCCTTGTCCTTCTTGCATGTTTCTTTCATAGACATTATAAACAATTTGAGCAGACACTACCATGTTTAGATGCTTCTGTGTGATCTTCTCAAACTGTCTATCTGTCAATGATTGAGGATCCCTGGTTAGAGTAGATGTTCTGTCAATGTCAGATTCTTCAAATCCTCCAAGACCTATCTTCTTTTTAGCTCTAAGTTGCAGATTTGATTGACTGCACTTCCAGTATGAAGGTTCTTGAGTTTCATCAGAATCTGATTTCTTCCTTTGTTTATTAGAGTCTGAATTAGACTCTGATTTCCCATGTCTAGTCCCTGACTGATGTGTTTGAGTTTTTGCTACTCCAGATTGCTTTTGGTGCACATCATCAAGACCCCTAGGACCATGAGAACTATCACCATCATCACTATCTCTCCTCCTTTTAACTCCCCTTTTATCATCTTTGCAACCATCATCCTTATTTCTCCTGGAGGATTCACCTTTCTTCTCCCCTTTTTTGACATCATCATGACTGGTGACAGCCAAAAGAATCTGTTCAAGAACTGTAGAGATATTGGCCTGTGCTGCAATGACTGAATCAACCTTGGAGGTTAAAGCAGAGACTGTGGATTGGAGAGAAGCTTGAGTAGAAGTGATATCAGCTAAAGCATCCTTGAAGGCGACCTCTTTGGATAATTGAAGAGAGTGAATTCTGTCAAATTTGGTACTGAGCAGAGAAGTAGTATTATCAACACCAGTGAGTTTGGTGGTAATATGAGAAATGTCTTTGACCACATTAGCCAACTGCTTAACAACAGTCTCTGGCTCAGCTTTAACATCCCCATCCAGAGCTTGATCTTCTTCACCAGGGTAGTGACCATGTTCCTGGAGATAAGATTTTTTCTGAAAAGCTTTCAGTCTCTCAGATTGATGAATAGCCAGAACACAGGCAAAAAAATCTTTATCAGTGAAGCCTCTTTTCTGTGCAGCTCCAAAGATTGAGGAAACACCTGATCAAAATAGACAAAAGAAGGGTGAACTGCATCATCATCTTCAGAAGTGCACTCATCAGCAACAGGCTCAAGCTTTGTGATTGGAGATGTAGACTCTGGTGGTGGTGTAGACTCGGAAACTGCAAACGGGACTATAGACCCTGACTCCTCCTGAGAGTGATCAGAGACTGTAGACTCTGGAAGTCTAGCCCTTATAGGCATGATCAAAAGTGGTTCTTCTGACTTCAATTTTGCAGCCTCAGTTAAAATGACAGGGTTATCCACCAAAGCCTCCATGACTCTATCTGTTCTCCTTGCTAGAGAATCCACCAGATGAAGTTGTGGTCTCTGTGTAAATGACTTCTGAGCAGCAAGAGCCTCCTCCTTTTTGCCAATCAGCACAATCAATAAAAGTGACATTTCATCCATCCCCTGCTCCAACTCATTGGACCAACTCTTTAGAAAATCTTGATCCCAATAAGTAAAGCTTGGTTCAGGATACCCTAATCTCTCATTCTCACAGTGAGGTTGGGCACCCGCTCTCTCAATCTCACTCAGGCTCTCTACAGCCTTTTCTACCTCTCTTTTTTCCTGGACCAGTGCCAACCTCTCGGATATTTTTTCACTCATATGGAAAGGTGCACTCATGAATCCTACAGAAGAGGGGTTGAGAGATAAAGAATGTGTTGCAATACCTGAACCACCTTGATGGAGGGGAACCCCTTCAAAAGTCTGAAGGCTAGGGGTTTCCACCAAGGGGTGAGCAACAACAGATTCTGAACCCTTACTATCATCTTCTTTCTTTTCAGAGTCTGTTGGCTCCAGTATTCCAGTCTCAGGGTCTACTCTAGACTCTGACTGCTTCAGTATGACTTCATTAGAAGCTAGAGTCTGAGTGTCACCATCTTTGACTGTTTATGCATGAGACTCCCCCTCAAGGTGGATAGACTCTGATAGAATGGATTGGAAAATTTTTTCATGAGCATCCATCAGAGTCTGTCCTCCCATACCACTGGGGTTCTCATCAGCTCTTTGGTGAGTTGCCAAGGAGGGCCCAACAGCATACTCCTCTGCCCCACTATCACCCAACCTCTGACTAGGTGGTTCTTGTGTGGGTGAGGCAGACTGAGCATCTTTATCACTAGTCACCACTGGTGCACTAGTCCCAATCTCCAACTGCCTTGCATCACCTGCTACCTCCCGAGGTTCTACCAAAGTTAATGCATCCAAGTGTCCATTGAGAAAGATCCTGGCATGGAGTGCATTGCTGGCCTGGGCAAAAGTCATGTGAAAGGAATCCTGCAGTTCCCTTGCAAGCTTCTGATAATATGAGCCCTTGAGTTGATCCAATCTACTTTCATAGGTTGGATAGATGTATTTGTTGGCCACCTTTCCTACATTTTGGACAAGAAAATCAACCACCTTCCTTGAAAGAGGCTGAATAGTAGAAATCCAATCAATAGTTGTCCTGTAGGTAATCCCTTGATCCTAAATTGCTTCATAGTCAAAAACTGGTTGCTCAATCTCAGTCTCCAACTCAGCAACAGACTCTGATTCTCTCCTTTTGTAGATCCTAAGCTTTTTAGGCTTCTTTGTGATTTGCTTTTCAGAGTCTGGCACACTAGTGCTTTGAGAACTTCAGTTGTCCTGCCTTCTATGAGCCCAACTGCTTTTTCTTGGAATGAAGAGTTAAATAGGTAGCTGTATAGAGATTTGACCACATCCTGTGCAGACATTTGTAGCTCATGTTCCATTCTCTTCCTTAGGGCTTCATAGGTTGAAAGAAAATCTAAGACTTGAGATTTAGTCTGATGTTGTTCTGGATCCTAAACTGATTCCACCAAAGGATATAAGAATAGCAGTGCCTCATCACTTGGAGTAATGATTTCATCAATTAGACTTGAGGCTGCATCCAATGGCATTCCTTCCCAAAATGTCTCATGATCAGAGTCTAAAGGCAATCTAGACTCTGACTCAACATTAGACTCTGGTTCAGGTAATTTCTTGCTTTCAGAGTCTGGCCCTGCAGGAGTCTTGGGAGCATCTGTTTCCTGCAAAACAGGGTTAGTAATAATAATAGGCTTGTGTGTGTGTGCAGAATAAGCCTTCCTTAACCTTCTGTACTTCTGAGCAAAAGATTTTTCAGGAGATTCAATTTGAGAATCCTGAGGTGCATTTCTAGGTTTTTCAGAGTCTGTAGCCTTTGGAGAGTCTACAGACTTGGCTTGAGGGTTAGAATCAAGTGTTTCATGACCTTCTTTTAGCAAAGAAAGACCTTCAACAACTTGTTTCTCTAGAGGGTTGAGCTCCTCATCACTGTGCTCATTTATAAGCCTAGATTGAATCAATTTTCTCCTCTTTACAACTGGTTCCTGTTGAGAGACACCAGAGGTTGGTTTCTTTTTGAATTTTGGTTTAGAAGATTGTGTAATTGAAGGGGATTGGGTGACTGGGGTAGGTGTAGGGGGACTCTCCATTACTTGTTCTTGCACCATTTCACCACCAAAAACTGAAGCATTGTAGAGAGAAGGTTTGTAGGTTGAGAGTTTTACCTGCATTACCTGTGGATAGTGCATGGCAGGTATACTCTTCTTTTTGTCATCAATTCTCTTGATGTCAGAGAATATCCTCCTTTGCTATTTGTATGCCTGCACACAACAATCATCTGCCAACTTGGTTGACATGTCAGGAATGAAGTGGTTGAGGAGAATCATAAGAAATCTATGATAGTAGACTTTCTTCCTCCCTTCATGCACATTATTTAATTTTGCTCCCATTTGAGTGAGCAACATATCACTAATGTGATTACTCTATCAAACAGGAGACTGTGACCAATTTGATAAGTAATAGCAGTAATAGCATTAAAACCACTACATTTACCAGTAAAACACTTAGCAATTTGATCAAAAAAAAATGACCATTCTTTTCTTAAGTAAGGCCTAGTTATCTTGCTCATGTTATCTAAGCTAGCAGAATAACCTAATGCCTTAAACATGCTTTTAATGTCATTATCAGATATAGTTTCATCAAAAGGTGTTTTTACAAGCAATTTAAAAACTGAATTAAGCACATCAGAAGTAACATTAAAATAGTAGAGCCAAAGGTGAACATTATTTTACCTGGTTGATCCTGAGAAGGATCAACTACCTGTGCAGAACTCCATGCTTTGGATACAGCATCCATATGAATCAC
Organism: Oenanthe sinensis; assembly: GCA_028671895.1. Classification (NCBI taxonomy): domain Eukaryota; kingdom Viridiplantae; phylum Streptophyta; class Magnoliopsida; order Apiales; family Apiaceae; genus Oenanthe; species Oenanthe sinensis. The sequence continues at coordinate 5,830,137 of JAPMAC010000212.1, forward strand.
TGGGGATGCCTTCAGAATGTAACTGAGCTCAGATTGCTCCATGAAGTCCATCATTGGGAAGTAGTCAGTATCTACTCCTTTCTTGTCTCCAAGAGCAGCAACATGATTTGTGGTCATGAAATCAAAATCCCCAAAAGTAAATGCAATCGCTTTGGGTCCCCTCATGACAGTAGAAATTGCAGCCATTGAAGATGTCGAGTTAAAAGTGTTGAAAAAGATTTAGAAAATTAGCTAGGGTTCGTAAAAAGCTCTGTGAATAATTCTGCCTTAGAGAAAATAGCAATAAACAAGTGAGTAAAATGTATGAAAATTTCTATTTTGCTCAAGTTGCATACAATACACACGAGTCTACAGTCTATCTCCAGTCAAAAACAACTATTACCGCCTATTTCAAGTCATTTGAACAATTTAGACACAATCAGAGTTTGCAGGCGCGAACTTGAACCGTTTCAGAGTCTAGACGATAATTGTTTTTCAGAGTCTACAGACTCTCAGAGTCTACAGACTAGTCAGAGTCTACAGACTCGTCAGAGTCTAAAAACTAGACTCTGTCAAGATAAAGTACCTCAAGAATTTTGCATTAACAAATTATAGTTTGACACATCAGGAGCTATAATTAAAGTACATACCTTGCTTCTTGTAATTTGTAATCACTTACATGTTTAACATACCTAATTCACCTACCAGTCTAAGAAAGGTAGAACCATCAAGTGGTTTTGTCAAGATGTCTGCAATCTGTTTGTCAGTTGGAACATAGTGAAGTGTCACAGTACCATTTTCAACATGTTCTCTGATAAAATGATATCTGACATCAATGTGCTTTGTTCTGGAATGTTGGACTGAATTCTCTGCAATTTTAATAGCTAGTATTATCACAATACATAGGAATATTTGAGAATGTTAGTCCATAATCAAGTAATTGATTTCTTATCCACAGAATTTGAGCACAGCAGCTCCCAGCGGCAATGTATTCAGCCTCGGCTGTTGAGGTTGATACAGTCTGTTGTTTCTTGCTAAACCAAGAAATTAGTCTGTTGCCAAGAAATTGGCACTGACCTGTTGTGCTTTTCCTGTTTACTTTGCATCCTGCATAGTCAGAATCTGAATAACCAATTAATGAAAAATCTGATTCTCTAGGATACCAAAGTCCAAGAGTTTGTGCCCCCTTGAGATATCTAAAAATTCTTTTTACAGCTATTAAATGTGATTCTCTAGGGTCAGCTTGAAATCTGGCACACAGACAAGTTACAAACATTATATCTGGTCTACTAGCAGTTAAATATAGTAATGAGCCAATCATACCTCTATAGCTGGTGTTGTCAATTTTCTTACCCTTTGGGTCAGAGTCTAGCTTAGTGGCTGTTGACATGGGAGTTTTAGCAGTTGCAGAATCTTGCATATCAAACTTCTTCAGTAGTTTTTTTACATACTTTGTTTGATTGATGAAAATTTCATCATCATTATGTTTGACTTGAAGCCCCAAAAAGAAGTTTAATTCTCCCATCATGCTCATTTCATAATTTGACTGCATTAGTTTACTAAATTTTTCAGATAGTTTGTCATTAGTAGAACCAAATATAATATCATCAACATAAATTTGGACAAGCAAAATGTCACCTTTATACTTTTTAATAAAGAGAGTTTTGTCGATGGTACCTCTTATGAATCCATTTTCAAGAAGAAATTTTGAAAGAGTTTCATACCATACTCTAGGTGCTTGCTTCAATCCATAAAGTTCCTTATCTAATCTGTAAACATGATCAGGATATTTAGGATCAACAAATCCTGGTGGTTGCTCCACATAGACTTCTTCTTCCAATTTTCCATTCAAGAAGGCACTTTTTACATCCATCTGATACACCTTGAATTTTGAATGAGTTGCAAAGGCAAGAAACATTCTTATGGCTTCCAATCTTGCTACTGGTGCAAAAGTTTCATCATAATCAATTCTTTCCTCCTGTGAGTATCCTTTTGCAACTAGCCTTGCTTTGTTTCTTATTACAGTTCCACTCTCATCAAGTTTGTTTCTGTACACCCATTTTGCACCAAAAACTGATCTATCTTTAGGCCTTGGTACAAGTTTCCACACTTTGTTTCTCTCAAATTCATTCAATTCCTCTTGCATTACAATTATCCAATCAGGGTCTTGCAAGGCTTCCTCAATTTTCTTGGGTTCATTCTTTGAGAGAAAATAGCTATAAAGACATTCATTTTGAGTGGATGTTCTTGTTTGTACACCACTTTCAGGGTCACCAATTATTATGTCAGGAGTGTGACCTCTTGTCCATTTTCTAGCTGGTAGAAGATTGATTCTTGAACTAGAAGCTCCCCCTAAGTCATTTGCATCTTCTGTATTGAAGTGAAATTCAAATGAAGAGGCTCCCCCTAAATTGCTTGACTCTGTCAAGGGTTCAGAGTTGCTTGATCCAGACCCTGATGAGTTAGATTATGAGGAATTTGACTTAGTCTGTCTAGACTCTATCTGGGTAGACCCTGACCTGTTAGACTCTGAATCATTCGGAGTTGTATTTCCGATCTCCCCCTCAGAATGTGCTGGTTCCTGTGTCAAATTAGGAGTTACTTGAGGGTCTTCATCCTCTTCTTCTTCATTTATCTCAGAACCTTTTAGATTTTCAAATTCTAGTGTGGTAGATTCTGACTCATCTTGCAATTCTGTAAACTTTTTATCATCAAATGCAACATGAATATATTCCATAACAATTTTGGTTCTAAGATTAAACACTCTGAATGCTTTTGTGTTTGATGCATATCCAAGAAAAATTGATTCATCTGCTTTGGCTTCAAATTTGCTCAGATTTTCAGGATGTACTTTCAGTACATAACACTTGCATCCAAATATATGCAAATGTTTCACACTTGGCTTCTTGTCCTTTATCATTTCATAGGGAGTCTTTCCATGCATATTTATTAAAATACAGTTTTGAGTGAAACATGCTGTATTGACTGCCTCTGCCCAAAAATATACTGGTAGCTTAGACTCTGCCAGCATTGTTCTGGCAGCTTCTATGAGGGTTCTATTCTTTCTCTCCACAACTCCATTTTGTTGAGGAGTTCCTGGTGCAGAAAATTGTTGAGAAATTCCTTTTAATGCGCAGTAGTCTTCCATGATTGAATTCTTGAATTCAGTACCATTGTCACTCCTTAGAACTTTAACTGTTTTCTTTGAATTTCTTTCCAGAAAAGTGATATGGTCTTTTATGTGTTGTGGAGCTTCATCCTTTGAATGTAGAAAGAAAATCCATGTGAATCTTGTAAAATCATCTACAATAACAAGAGCATATTTCTTTTTATTAATAGACATAACATTTACTGGACCAAATAAATCAAGATGTAATAAATAAAAGGGTTCAGAAATAGTGTTTATTGTCTTGCTCTTGAAGGATGATTTCCTTTGCTTTCCAAGTTGACATGCTTCACAGAGTCCATCTTGCACAAAATCAACCTGTGATAATCCTCTTACAAGATTCTATTTAACCAACTTGTTTAGTGTTTTAAAGTTGATATGTGACAGTTTCTTATGCCATTTCCAACTTTCTTCAATTGAGGCCTTGCTATATAGACATGTGAGTTCACTGTGTATGCAATCCTCCAAGCTGGCTTCATAAATGTTACCATGTCTGTGTCCTTTAAAAACCAGAATACCTGTTTCTTTGTGAGTCACAAGACACTCTTTGTTGTCAAAGCCAGTATGGTAACCTTTATCACCTAGTTGACTTATGCTTATCAAATTGTGTCTTAAGCCATCAACTAGAGCTACTTATTCAATGATGACATTCCCAAGTACAATCTTGCCATATCCCAGTGTTTGTCCTTTGTTGCCATCTCCAAAGGATACTTCTGGGCCAACCATTTCCACAAAGTCTGTAAGTAGTGATTTCTTTCCAGTCATGTGTCCTGAGCATCCACTGTCCAGGATTAGGGTTACTTTCTTTACCCTGGTTCCCTGCATACATAAAGTAACTAATTAGATGTTTTGAGGACCCAAACAGTTTTGGATCCTTTTCTAATAACTTTAGGAGAAACAAGATTAATATTTTTCTCTTTTGGCTTACCTGTCTCTTTTATTGCCTTAGACTCTGATGAAGTCTTAACAGTGTCATACCAACTCTTATCAATAGAAGATTTTAGCTCATAAAAATTGTAATACAAATCATGATATTCCTTACACATATAAATAGAATGAAATATGCTACCACAGTGATAACAAGGTTTCTGTGGTATGTAGTGACGTTTCAGAGTCTGTGAAGGGCTAGACTCTGATTTCATTTCAATTTTTGTTTTACAGTCTATAGCTAAATGGTTGTGGTTACCACATCTATAACACTTCTTTCTAGGAGCATTAGGATCCTTTTGGTAATTGTTTGCCTTATTAATGCCTTCCTTACCATTCCTATTTCTCCTAATTTTGGTAGACTCTGATAAGTTCTCTAGCCTTTCTTTTAATTTAGACTTAGACAAGTATCCTATATTTATATTTTTCTTAGAGTTATTTGCTCATGTTTTATCTGTCTTTTTGTCAACAACAGGGGGACTATTGACAGATGAGTTTGTGGTTTCAGTTTTTTCTTTAGTGGTCACAAACTTAACAGGAACAAATGTTCTTTTGTCTTTAGTCTTATTAACTTGGCTAGCTTCCTCATTGTTATCATTTTCATCAATAGGTCTTTTGTCTTGACTCTTGTCATAGCCTAGACCAGCAGTTTGACACACATTTTGATTATTGAGAATTTCTTGAACTTTTCTACGAGAGTCTGTCCAGACTCTAAACTTGAGTCTCTCTTCTTCTAGTTCTTTCTTAACATAGTCATAGGCCTTCAAGATTTCAGTGTAGTTATGACTATGTTTCTCAGAATCCTTTTTGTATTATTCCATTAATATTAACTCAGACTCTAAATGATCATTCCTTTTAGTCAAGGTTAAATTTTCCTCTCTCAACCTTTCACTTTCACTAGTGAGAGATCTACATGTTGTCATTATTTTATTAACCTCACTTTGCACAATTTTTATACCATCAGAGTGTAAATTAATTAAGGATTCAGGAGTAAAGATTGATACCTGAGTTTTGGGAGATGAGGGTTCTTTGGGAGATTGTGATCTTCTTGATGAAGATGCCACCAATGCTAGATTTTCATAATCAATTTCATCCTCTGAGCTTGAATCTGCCCAATCCTTTCCAGTTGATAGAAGTGCTTTCCCTTTTCCTTGACCGTTTTGCTTTTTGCATTCACTAGCAAAGTGTCCCAGTATTCCACAGTTGAAACACTTGACTTTTTCTTTGTCAAGTTTGATTATTGTACTCTTGCTCTTCTTAACCTTCTCATCTTCCTTCTTGAATGATGGTCTCTTGCTAAATTTGCCAGTTCTTTTGTTAAATTTCATTCTTTTGAAATTTTTAGCAAACATAGCCATCATTTGACTTAGGTCAATCTCTTCATCAGAATCAGAGTTTGTATCAGTAGACTCTGACTCCACAACAGCTTTACCATTCTTTCTTCATCATTTGATTCTTAAGTCAATCTCTTCATCATTTGATTCTTGCTTCTGTGGGTTGTTCCTGTTGTTCTTTCTCAGACTCCATCAAGAGTGCCACAGATTTTGTCTTCACAGACTTCTTATTCTTTCTCTGTTGCATCTCCAAATCATATGTCTTGAGTCTGCCATACAATTCTTCTAGAGTTAGTTCATCCAAATCTCTAGCTTCCCTTATGGCTGTAGTCTTATTGTCCCACTCTTCAGGAAGTGCTATCAGAAACTTGGTGTTTGTATCTTCAGAATCATAAACCTTACCAAGCATAGCCATCTCATTCAAGAGTTTTGTAAACCTATCATACATCTCAGTGATAGATTCTCCAGATTTTGCTTCAAAATACTCATACTCTTGAATTAGCAACGACCTAGCATTCTTCTTGACATCTTTAGTACCTTGACAGTGCACTTCAAGTTTGGTCCACATCTCCTTAGCAGTCTTGCATGATATGACACAGTTAGTTATAACAGAATCCAAACTATTAAAGAGAATGTTTTTCACTTTTGCCTCCTTAAGGACATTTTCCTTGTCCTCTTTTGTCCATTCAGCCTTTGGTTTCTCAACGAGGTGTTCTTCAGTTATTTTGCCTTCCTCGTTGATTTGAGGCACAATTTTTAAGGGCACAAAGGGTCATTCATTAATTTTGTCAAGATAGTTAGGGTCTGTTGCTTCCAGATGGTGCAGCATCTTAACCTTCCAGTGGGTGAACTCGTTTCTCTTAAGCATAGAAATCTTAGAATTGCCATCTTTATTTCCAGACATCTTTGATCGATTTTAAACGTTAGGCTCTGATACCAATTGTTTTCCCAGTTGTACAAGTAGAAGGGGGGTTGAATACTTGTGTTCCTTTTATGCCTGATTTAAAATCAATTCGATATGAATTAAGAACAAGAATCAAACACAAAGATATGAATAAGTACTGTTTGTTTTATTGATTATTAAATACAAAACTCTCCTAGGGTGTACACAAACCCTAGCAGCTTCTCTGTGATTATCACAACAACTCTCTCTATCTCTATGCTCTCAAAAATATCACTCAGACAAATTATGCTTCAACTTCCATTCTTTTACAATTAGGTTACATAGAGTTTATATAGAGAGCTACCTATCAACTAATAACAGAAAGAAAAATTATAATAGAAATATAATTCTTAATTATTAGTTGACAGTTTCCTTCTAAAATTCTCTTTCTTTCCCATAGCATATCTGCAATATATTTATCTTAATCTTCGAAGACTTTCCATTCCTGTGATCTTCTTCCAAATTTAACTTTAACTGTATAGACTCTGAACCCTTCAGACTCTGATGATCTTCAGACTCTGATCATATGTAGACTCTGATAGATCATAGACTCTGATAGTCTATAGACTCTGATCACCTTCCAGACTCTAATCTTCATGCAGACTCTGGTTTCACTTTCTACAGAAATTCTTCTAAGTACAAGTAACATGAATGTTGACTATCTAGACTCTGATTATACATTTCAGAGACTAGAAAGACTTATTATAAATAAACTAAGCTAAACCCTATTATAGCATTTTGTACATCATCAAATGAATATATTCCTAACATACAGTTTAATGTTTTATTGCAGGAAATAAAGAAATCCTAAACTTGGAAGAATTGGAGATTAAAGAGTCCAATTTGGAGATAAATTAGAATTAAATTCGGAATTGATGGGTTGCGCACACACGGTTCACTATTTGGGCCATAACTTGAGTTCTAGAAGTCAGAATTGGGTGATTTCACAGCTCACGCAAAAATAATAGAAAAATCTATAATTCAGAGGTGGTCCAATACACATATTTCAAGTGGAGTAACCCAGAAACAGGTCTGGATAGCTGACTACGAATTTTGTATTACAATTCTATCTCGTTTAGGAAAGTGAGCCTTGTTTTCTTGGAAACCATTAAAAATACTTACATATTAGGTTTTGTAAAAAAATTAGTGGCGGCCGTATATTACCTAGAGCGAGAATCAGAGAGAAAACTTGGAGAGAGAACTTGAGCAAGGAATGAAGGGATTCACTCCAAGTTCAAGAGATTTTGTCAAGTTGTATCTTTTTAACTCTATACTCTTATAACCATGGTTTTTAATATTAATATATGTTTGTTTTCTTTCTTTACTATGAGTAACTAATTCTCTAATTTGGGGATTAGGTAGTATTCATTGGTGTGCGATGTTTGTTTAATATTGTATTGTGATTTTTATGCTTTTCTAATCTGTCATACTGTGCTTAACACAATTATGGGAGTAGCTAACCTTTAATTGTATCTGTAGGGGTTATTAACGAATTGGGAGAGGAGTTGTAATTCTAGTTCATGATATGATAGACATAAGTCAAATATTTAATTGGGAGATTAATATGAGACTTATGAGACTGAAAATCCTTGGGTCTTGATAACTTATAGTTGTACTTCAATTGATCATGTGAGTGACGGTTAAGGCACAATTGTAAGTATTATATTGTATCTTGAGAGAGAACATTATAAACTTTAGAAGGATTGTTTTTAACAGAGTAAAAGACTTGTGTGTCGCAATTGATAGACATTCATCAATGCCAATGAAGAACCCTATTTCCTGGATTGCCTTTTATCATCGTTAATTTAACAATTTTATTTGCTTATTAGTTTATTTTAGTTTATAAACAAAAACCCAAAAATCATTCTTCTCACTTCTAGATTATAAGAGATAATATACTTGAAATTGATATTGATAACAATCCTTCCCTGCGAAGGATACCCTCCAAAATACTCGACAACAAGCTGCTTCTTTCAGAACTCCAGGTTCCACAATCTCCACCTATCTTGATTCACTGTGATAATCAGGCCGCTCTAGATATTGCGGCTGATCCTGATTTTCATCCTAAGACCAAGCACTTTGCGGTTGGTTGTCATTTTGTAATGGAGCAAGTACAACCGCAAGTTGTTCAACCTCTGTTCATTCCCAGTGTTCTTCAATTCACTGATATCTTCACAAAGGATTTATGTAGGCAATCACATTGAAATATTTCCAAATTTTCATCCTTGGGGACAAGGATCTGCTCAAGGAGGAGGGAATTTGTCACTAATTTTTGAGTAAATAGATCAAGTATAATGGCGCCAGATGGTAGTTTAGGTGATGGGTCAGTTGGCTGGTAAATTGTTAGTCCAGTGATATAGAAATTGGGCCGGGTCATAGCTGGAGTATATGGTTGTATTTATATGTCTTGCTGTAGGAGGAAAGATTATGATTATGGAATATAACTCGGTCTTGCTGTAACCCTAATTTTGCAAGTTGTAACAGATTATGGTGCGGCCGTGTTGGTCATATATTTTCTTTCATCAAACTCTATAGATTTTTATTTTATTTTTTGGTAGGGTTTTTGTAGCTTTTGAGTTCCAGGCCCGTGAGAAAAATACATTTTAAAAGTTTAAAAAATACATTTGTGAGTAGATTAAATATATTTCCAACATTGTAAATCTTAAAATTTTAGTTTTTTTAATTATATACTACCTCCGTTCTATTTATGTCTCAATTTGACTTTTCAAAATCAAAGTAATCTGACTTTGATCAAACAATTAAAAAATAAAAAATTATTATTTTATAAATCTATAAATTGATTCATAACATAAAATAATCAAAGTTTATTATGATATTTTAAAATCATATATATATATTATCTAATATATTTTATTTGTTAGTTAAAATTGATTAGTTTTATTTTAAAAGTTAAATAAAAACAAAATTTAATAGAACAGACCGAGTATTATATATACAGGGGTGGATCCAACGAGAATTGCCCCCGGGTGGTCTACCATCTTCTTGGATCAAAGGTTTGAAATGAAAAAGTCACCAATAATACTTAATTTTGCCCACTCACCCCACTATTACACTGTGTTTCCGAGTTTGAAAAATGAGAAAAGAGAAAAAAAAAATTAAAATTTTATTCTCAAATCGTGCTCCCGAGTTTTTTTTTGGAAGACAAGAAAAAAGATGCAGAAAGAAAATTGTCACAAATTTCTCCTCAAAATTTTCTTCCCTAAAATGGAGTGATTGAAAGAGAAGCTCTCACACTTCTTTTTAAATAATACCCAACATATTTTTTTTTTTCAAAATTTTCTCTCCCTTACTACCATAAAATCGGGAGCACATTAAAGAAATTTTTTATACTTCTTTTTTCTTCTCTTTTCTTCTCCAAAATAAAAAAACTCTGGAGCACAGTTTTAAACTGTGCTATTTAGGCATTGATATATGTATAGTTATTACTTATTACTATAAAAAGATAATGATGTTTAATTTTTAAAAAGGATTTTACACTAATATGAAGGGTCTCGACCTTATCAATTTCAATGACAATTATTTATTAATTAAAGTATATTTCACAGATTGATATTACATTTTTAGTCTTTTTTTAATAATTATTTTATAAAAATTCAGATATATAGCACAAATTATTATTAATTTATAAAGTTTAGTATTATTAAAACCTAAAGCTTATATATCATCATGCACGTAATTGAATTAATCATTAAAAAAATATTTAAATATATAATTTAATTATAAAAAATTTAAATTATGATTATCATCCCCAACTTCAATTTCTGGTTCGGCCACTACATATGTATATATGATTTTAAATCCAGATTTAGTATGACAAAAAAATTTGGGACACTCGAAATAATATGCATTTCTATTTGTTTGACACGACAGATTTTACGAACCAAAATTTTTCAATGAATGCGCACTTGTTCCGTACAGAGAACTCGGAAGGATTCTCAGCAAGCATCATGTTTAAATTCTGTATATATGTCCATGTTCATACCCTTCATCATTCTGGCCAGCCTTAACAGAATTTGAGACCTGCTTGCTTTCGCTGAAGACATTCATCGTATCTTCAAAAACTCTAATATCTGACTCATCCGCTTTCTGGATTTCCTCAGGATCTTTGTCTTCAAAATCAAGAATATTTGCCGAGGAGCATTTGAAACTGATGGCCTACTGCATCTGCTGCTCCCGGCGGGGCAAGTCTTGCTCCACTGCTTTGAGTTTTCCGAAAAAATTTCAAAGCATTGAGGAATAGAGTTAGTAAAGGGGCCGTATTTTTTTTGAATAATAAAATAGGTTAATATTAAAAAAATTGGATTAAAATTGGATAGAAATTAAAATTTATAATTGGATTAAAATAATGTACTTTCGAATATGGATCAGATTTGACTCGTATTAGGTTTTAGTGTAAGGTTTTGAAACTCTATATATTGATTAAGATCTCCTCGTTCTTTTGTATTTTTTTCGAATCACCAAAACTAAACAGTTACAAATCTCTTTCAATACAATTCTTCATTCTTTTTCTTCGTATTTGTTCATAAAATTCATAAAAGTTTTCATACACAATTCAGTTGTCTTGTAAAGTTCGTAATCAATTCATCGTAATTCGGAATTCGTTGATTCTAGACATTTCGGAAAGATCTTTGATGTGTTGAAATACTGCAAGCGCACAGTGTTTAATTGTAGCAATCACAGATCGATCCTCAGAGACTATGAAATTTCCAAACCCTAATAAATAAATCAGGCAGACTAGACAAATAATGTTGAGATGAGATTTGTTTAACCTAATAAGCAAATAAGAATAAATAAATATGGAAAACCTAGGAATCCGAATCCATCAATTAATCACAATTAATATCCAACTTGCTCTAAAAATCAATTCTCTTTCTTCAATAAATAAATATCAATTAACGAGACAAGCATATACTATGAAACTTATTATCTAACAATAACCCATCAAAACTTCATGGAGCAAGCATAGGCTATGAAAAATAAATTCGGTAACAATAATATATCAAAATCACTTTGTTAATTAAACAATTAAGCACCAAGAAAAATCATGAGAATTAATTAATAGGAACAAGAATATATTAAAAATAATTAACTAACTTTATCTTCTTCCTAGGGCAAGAGAATTATCTAGACATGCTTTTAAAATTAATAAAACAAATATATATAATATGTATTAAACAGGAAGCAGCGATGGAACAAATTAATAATATTATGACTTAACTAATATGAAGCAACGGTGACTACACGTGAAATCAGGTAACATGCATGTGATGGTGAACTAACTTAAAACAAATGAAGCACTTAAATAATATTATGCATGGTAAAGATTTTATGCGAGAGAAAACAAACAATTAAAATGTTAAAGCACAAAATCAAAGAAAGAACGCAACGGGGGAGAACAACCAGTGATGGACAAATAACTTGAAAAGAAAACCGTGATCAAATAAAAAAAACTAGGAAGACAGAGTATTATCGGTGAGAGAAAAATAACTAAATAAACAACTATCGAATTCTAGGGTAGCAAATACAAGAGAGGAGACCCATATATATAGGGGAAATAATATAGGTTTTCTATATCGATTACAAATTGAATTCTAAATATTTCCTTCTATTCCTTTTTCTTCTCCAACAAACATTCGATTTTATCTCCTTTTTCTTTGCCTCCAAGTAATCTCCACCTCCTTCCTTGTATTCTCCTTTTTCTGCTACAATTCTGATTTTAATTAATTTCCTACAAAACAAAATAAAAATAATTAATTAACTAATAAAATTATGAAAACAAACATAAAATAGGTATTAAATATGTATTAAATATGGACCTATCAAATACCCCCATACCTATCTTTTGCTCGTCCTCGAGAAAAATCAAAAGAAAAAAATTATAAAAGTCCTATGCTCCTTTTCGTAGGCGTGACGGATAATTTTAGGTTTACCAACCCGTTAAACTCGTAGACGATCTCTACCAGAGGAGTGCTATCTCCTAAGGGTTTACAGAAGATATACCCATAAAATCCGTGAAATATTCTAGCAAGCATCCCACTCTATCAATAACGTTCATCAGTGTCAACAAAAGAAGATTTTTAGGAAAATACATGCCTTAAAGACTCTTCTAATTATAGATAAGATGTAGGTATCCAAAATCCACTTATATCGACGCAAACGTTTGCAAAAACTCCCAAGGTGTGTCGTGAAAATAGGTCTCTGAAGAATTAATTGAATAAGTACATTTCCTCTTTTTCAACCAATATTGAACTGACCCAATCTCTATCAAAACAAGTATCTAGCCAAATTTCATAGTTTTTTTCAATTGACTGTGCAATGTCCGTTTTCTTAGACTTTCTATGTTACCCATGTAACGAGCTTTGGGTCAATGACTCCCAAACCAATTGGTCTTAGGGCACTAGGTTTCAAAATACCCCTACGGACTTAATTACTCGAGTAACAAAGGCCATAAAGCAAGACTAGTCAATTACTACTTTTATCCTAGCTCGTCAAGTAATTCTCCAGTAACCAAGGGCAGTGAAAAGTCACCAAGAAAAATTTATTTCTCATACAATCGCACTTAATACCAGCACATGTACATGGATCGTTCCTTTCATATAACATTGTATTTGCCACCCATTGATCTCAAAGGAGCACTTGATGCTTTATATATTTTCCACAAACATTTGATTCGACATTGTTTTAACATGTGGGCTCTCTCTCAGGTATCGAAAACTTCCCTAGACAATCTTTCCAACAAAGACCTTGTGCAATAAGTGCCATCTTAGACTTTTAAGCAAAAATTTGTTCGACACAAGTTTCATGAAGAAAACCTTACTCAACTACGTTCGAATTATCTCAAGGCATTACATATATATAATTTTATAAAAAATTGTTAACACCAACTAGCATCAAAGTATAAGAGTGGAAAACTTAGCTAAAACATCTCTATTTTTGGATTTTCTAATTTTTTTTAATTTTTTTGGATTTTTGAATTTTTTATAATACTACTAATTCCCTCCCCCATACCTAAATCATGCATTGTCCTCAATGTATGCAAAGAAGAGAGAAATGACAAAAGAAAAGGACGATAATACCTGATAAAAGCATGATGGAGGAAGCAAAAGGAACTACTATACAACAACAAGGAAACTTACTTGAATCACGCATCCATGAGGTGAATCACTTCTTCCTCGGAATCAACTGGCAATTCTAAAAATGGCTTGAGCCTCTGACCGTTAACTTTTAAAATTTCACCAGTTTTAGGATTTTCAATTTCAATAGCACCATGAGGAAAAACAACCTTAACAAAATATGGTCCCTCCCACCGTGATCTCAACTTACCAGGAAATAAATGCAGCCTGGAGTTATACAAAAGAACTTTTTGACCAGGAGAGAATGATTTTCTCAAGATAGATTTATCATGCAAAAGTTTAGTTCTTTCCTTATAAATTTTAGCATTTTCATAGGCATCATTCCTAATTTCCTCTAACTCGGACAATTGTAACTTCCTATGATCACCAACAGTGGGTAGATTAAAATTGAATTCTTTGATAGCCCACAAGGCTTTATACTCAAGTTCCACAGGTAGATGACATGCTTTACCAAACACAGTGTTAGTGGACTTTTTGTCCACTATATACGTTCCAATTCGACTTAAATTGATCGCTTGTGCCCAAGTATGTAGTGTCTTTTGATGTGTTTTGTGTCTTTGGTGTGCAGATTGCCGTTCGTAGCAGAATTGTTGAATAATTGCATAATTTGGTGGTATATGAGCTGGGATTTCAAATGAGGAAGATCAGGACTTGAGTTGAGATCAAAAGAGGGCAAGACGAGGCGTTAAAAGAGTAAACGCGCAAGAAAATCAGTTGTTGGACAGAAGCTGCAGGCGCGCCCACGCTCCGTCAAGCGCGCCCGCGCTGCAGCAAAGAAAGTGCAAGGGCGCCAGCCCTTCCTCAAGCGCGGCCGCGCCCCTGTCGAAATTAGAATTTTTATTTTGCAGTTGTTTAGCTTTTAAGGCCCAGTTAGAAGCAGGCCCATGGATATTTGGTTTTTATGTAACCTAGTATAAAAACATCAGGGTTTTTTATTATGGATTATCTAGGTCATTATCATAACATAAGTAGTAGTACTTTGTGAGCCGTCAAGCTATTTTTCTTTTGTAATTTTCATCACGTGGATTATCGGTTGTTTCTTTTACTCTTGCAATTAATATCAGTCTTTTATGTTTAATTGGTTTTCTACTATGTTTTCAATTGAACCCATGATGTCAGCTAGTTTAATTATGGGCTAAACGTTATCATGGGGTTTTAATGGATTTTTCTATCGATTCTAGATATTGATTGTCTTTATGCCAAAGTGTGTGATTGTTATGGATATCCTAGTATGGTTAAGCTTATTCGTTGTAAATGCGTCGCGAACATTTATGATTGTTTGTTGAACCCTTGTGAATGCGAAAGTGGATCTAGGGTTTAGAACATGCCATGCTAGCATAGGTTTTTGCAGGTTAAGAGCATGTATTAATTTGTGGTGTAATTCTAACCATCTTGCACTGACTATGTGATTTTATGGATTCTTGTGCTTAAGCCATTATGTTTTCAATCTCTATAGACATATAGGTACTAATCGTAGTGGTTGACTATTTGACTTCTATCAATTGTGGATGTTCATTAGGATGGTATGCGTACAACGAAAGTTGGCGTTTATCAGTTTAGAGGGTCTGATCAGTTATCATCACTTTCACATGCTAGGTTGAAAAGGCATAAGATTCTAGATGAGATAGATTATGAAGTTAAAATCCCATGTTTATTTCATATAAGTAATTCGTTAAGTTTTAATTAGTAGTGTAATCAAAACTCCAATTGTTATTTTCTTAGCATTGAAACTTAATCATACTCTGGTGTATAAGTGAACTAAACGTAAGCAAGTCGAGTCTCTGTGGGAACGAATCTTACTTATTACTGTATTACTTGTGACCACGTTCTCTTGCGTGAATAAAGTGCGAACAAGTTTTTGGCGTCGCTGCCGGGGACTCGGTCCATTGTTTTGTTTAGTTAATGTGCTTATCATCAGTGATCGTTAGATATCACTGACTGAGATTTGTTACTAATCGTTCTTGTTTGTTACGTGAATTCAGGTAATTGATCGTGTATGCGTACTCGTTCTCAATCGAGTAAGGAAAAACTGGAAGAACACTTAGACGAAGAAGGGGGAATTACAGTTCCGGAAATTGAACCAGAAATAGTAATGGGGGATCCAGTGAAAGCTCTTAAGGATTACTCTCAACCGAAGATCAATGACATTCAGTCAAGCATTGTTAGGCCGGCTATTGCAGCTAATAACTTCGAAATCAAGCCGGGCACAATTCAAATGGTTCAGAATTCTGTGCAGTTTGGGGGTTCACCTGCTGAGGACCCTAATATGCATATCAGAGACTTCATCGAGATCTGTGATACCTTTAAAATCAACGGGGTTTCTGAAGATGCTATAAAACTGAGGCTGTTTCCATTCTCTCTATGAGACAAGGCAAAGAGCTGGTTGCATTCGCTGCCAGCAGGTTCTATAACTACTTGGGAGGATCTCACACAAAAGTTTCTGACTAAATTCTTTCCTATGGCTAAGACGGCAGCCATGAGGAATGCTCTTACACAGTTCAATCAACATTCTGGAGAAACGTTGTGTGAAGCTTGGGAAAGGTATAAAGAGATGCTTCGAAAGTGTCCCCATCATGGGATGCCAGATTGGATGGTCATTAACGGTTTCTATAATGGATTGAATCATTCACGACCTATTCTTGATGCAACATCTGGAGGAGCTCTTTGGGCCAAGAGCTATGAAGAAGCTTATGACTTGATTGAAATGATGGCTACCAACGAGTATCAGAATCCTACTCAGCGATTGCCGCAGAGTAAAACTGCAGGTGTTTTTGAAGTGGACGCTGCCACGGCTATAACAGCTCAACTACAGGCGTTATCTATAAAGGTGGACGCATTATCCAAGGCAGGAATTCAGCAAGTCGCTATGGTTTGTGATCTATGTGCAGGTGCTCATGATACAACTCAGTGTGCTATTTCTAGCGATTCAGCGTATTTTGTCGGTAACTTTCAGAAGTCTACACAACCGGCACCTAATACATATCACCCCAACAACAGGAATCATCCTAACTTCAGTTGGAGCAACAATCAGAATGCCATGCCACAACCATCGCAGGGTCAACAATTCGGAACAAGGCCTTTCAACAATTCTGTTCCTCAACAATCTTATGCACCAAGACAATCATACAACCCTCCTGGTTTCCATCAACAACCTCAAGGAGGACAAGGGCATTCAAATGAAAAGTCAGAGATGGAGGAACTGAGAATGATGTATAAAAGTCAAGCCGTGACACTGAAAACATTGGAAAATCAAATTGGTCAACTAGCAAAGCTCTTCTAAACAGACCTCAAGGACAATTACCAAGTGACACAGAGGCTAACCCAGGCAAGAAAGAAAGCAAGGAACAAATACACGCTATTACATTGCGTTCTGGAAGGATTACGAATAATCAGGAGGTCGAAATTCCACAAAACGAAGAACGTCAGCATTCTGGGCAGGAGGTGCAGGGCGGGCGCGCTTCCTCAGGCGCGGGCGCGCCTCACCTTACTGCTGGAAAAAGATTTTCTGCAGAAAAAGTTACGCAGGAGGAGCCGATTAAGAAAAAAATGAATGATTCAGAGGAGAAAAGTATTTCAGAGAAAGACAGTGATCACAAGGAAGTATTTCCTCCTCCACCATTCCCTAAAAGGCTTCAGAAGCAGAAATCGGATAAACAGTTTGCTAAATTCTTGGAAGTTTTTAAGAAACTACACATCAACTTACCTTTTGCTGAAGCGCTGGAGCAAATGCCAAGCTACGCCAAATTCATGAAAGGCATTCTATCTAGGAAACTGAAGCTAGAAGAGTTAAACACTGTTGCCTTGACGGAAGAGTGTAGTGCAGTATTGCAGCAGAAGTTACCACCAAAGTTGAAGGATCCTGGTAGTTTCACTATACTATGCATAATTGGGAATTTGTCGTTCGACAAATGTTTGTGCGATTTGGGAGCGAGCATCAACCTCATGCCATACTCTATATTCTTACAACTTGGTCTTCCTGAGCCAAAGCCGACTAACATGTCACTGCAGTTGGCGGATCGTTCAATCACTTATCCGCGAGGAATTGTCGAAGATGTTTTGGTGAAAGTCGACAAACTAATCTTTCCAGCAGATTTTGTCATCCTTGATTTTGAAGAAGACAAGAAAATCTCTATCATTCTTGGTAGACCATTCTTGGCAACGGGAAAGACATTGATTGACGTACAGAAGGGAGAACTCACCATGAGAGTGCACGATCAGAATGTCACATTCAATGTGTTCAAAGAAATGCAATTTCCAACAGAAGAAGATCAATGCTTTAAAGTAGATGTAGTGGAATCTGCTGTGCAAGTAAAAATTGAACACATGCTTATGAATGATACACTGGAAAAGGCTTTAAGTGGGGACTTTACAATTGAAGAGGATGAGGTTGAAGAACAGGTACAGTCTCTGAATGCTTCTCCTTGACAACAAAAGTTTGAGAAACCAGAATCGTTGGGTTTATCTGAATTGAGAGAATCAAATCAGCGGTTGAAACCATCTATCGAGGAAGCACCAAAGCTAGAGCTCAAACCATTGCCTGATCACTTAAGGTATGCTTCTCTTGGGTAATCATCTACTTTACCTGTGATTATTGCTGCTAACCTTACAGGTCCTGAAGAAGAAAAGCTGTTAAGGGTTCTCAGGGAATTCAAATCAGCCATTGGTTGGACTATTGCAGACATAAAAGGAATCAGCCCTACCTATTGCCAGCATAAGATTCCGCTGGAAGAAGGAAGTAAGCCAACAGTAGAACATCAGAGAAGGCTTAATCCACTCATGAAGGAAGTAGTGAAGAAGGAAATTATTAAGTGGTTGGATGCAGGGATTATCTATCCTATTTCTGACAGTGCTTGGGTGAGTCCAGTTCAATGTGTGCCAAAGAAAGGAGGCATGACGGTGGTAACTAACGAAAAGAACGAGCTCATTCCTACGCGGACAGTCACTGGTTGGAGAATCTGCATGGATTACAGGAAGCTGAACAAAGCTACTAGGAAGGATCACTTCCCTCTTCCTTTCATTGATCAAATGCTAGACCGACTTGCCGGCCATGAGTACTATTGCCTTCTGGATGGATATTCGGGTTACAATCAGATCTGCATTGCTCCAGAGGATCAGGAGAAGACAACATTTACATGTCCGTTTGGTACCTTCGCTTTTCGAAGGGTTTCTTTTGGGTTATGTGGTGCACCTGGCACTTTTCAGAGGTGCATGATGGTAATTTTTTCAGACATGATTGGTAAGACAGTGGAAGTCTTCATGGATGATTTTTCAGTATTTGGGTTTTCTTTTGACGAATGTCTACACAATCTTAGCATGGTTCTGAAAAGATGCGTGGAGACTAATCTGGTTCTCAACTGAGAGAAATGCCATTTCATGGTACAAGAGGGAACTATTCTTGGACACAAGGTGTCACGTCGAGGCCTGGAAGTGGATAAAGCAAAAATAGAGACAATTGAAAATCTTCCACCGCCCAATTCAGTGAGAGGAATTCGTAGTTTCCTCGGTCATGCAGGTTTCTACAGAAGATTCATCAAGGATTTCTCCAAAATTTCTAAACCTTTGTGTAAGCTATTGGAGAAGGATATTCCCTTCAAATTCGATGATGATTGTATGACAGCTTTTGAGACATTGAAGAGGAAGTTGATTTCAGCACCTGTGATCATCGCCCCAGATTGGAATGAACCTTTTGCTATGATGTGTGATGCTAGCGATTTTGCAGTAGGGGCTGTTCTTGGTCAAAAGAAAGACAAGATTTTTCATGTTATCTACTATGCAAGCAAGACACTCAATGATGCGCAATTGAATTACACAACCACGGAGAAGGAGCTGTTAGCCATTGTATATGGCTTTGAAAAATTCAGATCATACTTGCTTGGTACGAAAGTAACGGTGTATACTGACCACGCAGCTATTAGATATCTGCTCTCTAAGAAGGATTCTAAACCCCGCTTGATTCGATGGGTTCTTTTATTACAAGAATTTGATGTTAAGATCAAAGATAGAAAGGGGACAGAAAATCAAGTAGCTGATCACCTCTCACGATTAGAAGATCTTGGTAAATCATCTCAAGACAGTACCCTCATCAATGAATCATTTCCGGATGAACAGCTGTTTGGAATACAAGAAGAAGAACCATGGTATGCTGATATTGTGAATTATCTGGTGAGTCAAATTGTTCCACCTGAGTTGTCGCCAGCTCAAAGGAAGAAATTCATGCACGACGTCAAGTGGTTTCGTTGGGACGAGCCATATCTGTTTAAACAAGGGGCTGACCAGGTTATCAGGAGATGTGTACCATATAGTGAGACAGACAATATTATGAGGGATTATCATGCCACAGCTTATGGAGGCCATTATGGAGGTGAAAAGACAGCGACTCGTATTCTGCAGGCTGGATTTTATTGGCCATCACTCTTCAAGGACGCTCATCAGTTTGTAACCAGGTGTGATCGTTGCCTGCGAGTAGGCAACATTTCAAAAAGGGATGAGATGCCCCTTAATGTAATGCTAGAGGTAAAAATTTTTGATGTGTGGGGGATCGACTTCATGGGCCCATTCATTTCATCATGCAATAACCAATACATCTTGCTAGCTGTGGATTACGTCTCCAAATGGGTTGAGGTCAAGGCACTTCCAACTAATGATGCCAATGTAGTGCTCAACTTCCTTCACAAGAACATTTTCACCAGATTTGGGACTCCAAGGGTCATTATCAGCGATGAGGGTTCTCACTTTTGCAATCGGAAGTTCACTAATCTGATGGCAAGATTCAACATCAACCATCGGGTGGCGAAAGCATACCACCCTCAAACCAATGGCCAAGCTGAAGTATCAAACCGTGAGATCAAACGCATTCTGGAAAAAGTGGTAAGTCCTTCTCGTAAGGATTGGTCTTTAAAACTGGATGAAGCTGTGTGGGCTTACCGAACTGCGTTCAAAACACCTTTGGGTATGTCACCATATCAACTTGTCTATGGAAAGGCTTGTCATCTGCCGGCAGAATTGGAACACAAGGCTTATTGGGCATTGCAGAAGCTGAATTTTGATTGTAAAGCCGCAGGGGAAAAGAGGATGGTGCAAATCAATGAAATGGACGAGTTTCGTCTACAAGCTTATGAGAATAACAAGCTCTACAAGGAAAAAGTGAAAAGATGGCATGATCGTCGGTTGACAACAAAGGTATTGGTTCCTGGTCAATTAGTTTAATTATTTAACTCTCGTCTGCGATTGTTTCCAGGAAAACTTAAGTCAAGGTGGTCAGGACCCTTTGTTGTGAAGACTGTGTTTCCACACGGAGCGGTGGAGATTTATGAAAAGACCCCAGATCAAGCGTTTAAAGTCAATGGTCAGAGATTGAAGCCTTATTTGGGAGAACAAGTAAATCGCGAAGCTGAAGTCGCGATTTTGTCTACATCGGATTGAGGACCTGAAGTAACGTCCGGCTAAATGACGTTAACGACAGCGCTCGTGGGAGGCAACCTACGGCTTGAATGGTAATTTTTATTCTTATAAAAGATAAAAAAACAAAAAAAAAAGCAAAAACACAAAAAAATCAGAAAAATGGACAGAAGCACCAGGGGCGGGCGCGCCTGGGCGCGGTTCCAGAAAAAAAAATAGTAAAAAAAATCAGAAAAACGAAAAATGAAGAATTTTTTTTTAATCTTTTTATTAGTTTTTAGCCCAACCCAGCCCACTCTCATTTGTTTATATAGTCTTGGCATACCCTAACCCTAGCTACTTACTTTCTTCACTTCTTGCATTCTCACATATACACACAACTATACACGCACCACATCTCATCTCTTCACACATCTACACTCAACCAATGGCACCCAAGAGATCTAGGCGCTCAGGGACATCAAGTTCTTCTTCGAGTGGGGGAGTTGTGCCCCAATTCAATTCACCGGAGGCCCAAATTGAGTTTGCACGCTTGATGACCAAATCTGTGGTCAAGGAAAGGGGATTCATTCCGGGTGTTCTTGATGGGTCTCTAATCGCGATGGTTAGTGAGCGCGGTTGGGAGACCGTGTGTGAGGCTGCGGAGGCGATACCATTAAGTATCGTTAGGGAGTTCTATGCTAATGCCAAGCAAGAGAAGAATGGGTATTCTGCCGTTCGAGGGTATGTAGTGGATTATACTCCTGCCGCTATCACTAGGGTTTTGAATTTGCCTGCACCGCAGGAGGGAGTGGAAGATTTTGGGTTAAAGACCCGTGGGGAGGTTGACCTTGAGGCCATTCTGCGGGATATGACAGTTCCCGGCACTACTTGGAAGCGTAGGGCAGGCTCTACTGAGCTGGTTACCTTCTCCGCCATGGTGTTGAACCCGTATGCTAAGGCCTGGAACCTGTTTCTGTGTGCTAACATTGTGCCGTCGTCGCACACTCATGAGGTGACCGTGGATCGGGCTATTTTGTTGTGGGCTATTCTCAGCGGGCGATACATCGACCTAGGCTCCCTTATCCACAGGCACATGATCCGATTTTTGCAGGGCAGTACTACTGGCGCGATTCCGTATGGCTCAGTGGTTGTTCGTCTGTGTGTTGATGTGGGTATTCACTGGCCGGCGGAGGAACAGTTGCAACTTCCTGCGAGTGCCATTGACACGGCGGCGATAGCTCGACTACCTGAATGGGACGGTGGTGTACCACATCCCAGAGGCTTAGGGTATATTGTGGGTGGTGACGTGCCACCTAGACAGCAGAGGGAGGCTAGGGCTGGATCTTCTCGGGCACCGCCAGCTGTGGCTAGTACTGGTATGGGAGAGGCTCATTTTCGGAGGTTGGCACGGCGGTTGGACGCAGTTGATGATAGGCAGAGCCGGTTTGCTGCTGACCTGACTCAGGCTCTCGGTGCAGCCTTTCTGGCTACTGGTGTACAGGTCGATTGGCCTATTTATGGAGCTGGCACCGTGTATCCACCACCGGATTCACCCGAGGAGGGTGACTCTGCTGACGACTGAGGTATATCTGCGCACTTTCTTTGTTTCTTGCCTTCAATGGGGACATTGAATATTTTAAGTTTAGGGGTGGGAAATGGAGATTGTAGTTAGATGCATATAGGACATGTAGTTATAGTGTTTTTCATGCATTTGGTTTTAATTGCCATATAGAGCATTTTGTTTGCAATTCTTGTTCTGTTTGAAATTCTTGTTCTGTTTACCATGATCCCTTAGGACGAGCTAATTCTGATTGTTAGGTCGATGTCGAATTGAGTGTGGTATTGATGAGCAGAGGGTTGATTTACAGTCCCTATGAAATGGAATTGCATGTTTCAGAAGCACTGTCTTTACACAGTCTCATCGGTTGCTTTTGGGCTAGGTTGAGTCATGCCTGTTTAGTTGTTTTAGATTTAATCGCATGTTTATATCTAGAATGTTTGTTATTCCCTTGATAATGTAAGAATACCAAAGTATAAGTTTGGGGGAAAACAAAGATTCATCCTAATTGTTAGTAATTGTCAAGTATGGCTAGGCGTCAAATGGCTAGTAGCCGGCTCATATTTTTATGAGTAGTCTAGGGTTGGAATTGAGAATTCTCATTCCAGATTCTGTCAAAAAAAAAAGAAAAAAAAAAAGAAAAAAAGAAAAAAAAGAGTCATGTGAATAATTCGAAGCAAAATTAACCAGGATGAGCTCTTTAATACTCGGGCAATTAAGTTCGAGGGGACTTTGTGCCTAGTGACCTAAGGCTTTTTATAGTCTGGGATCCACTAACCTAACGCTCGCTACATGGGTATTATTGTATAAGCCTTTAGGGGTCTCATCCATTGCACGGTTAAATAAGCCTATGTATTGTGTTATGTGTCGTAGTGGTGGTTTAGCAATTAAGTGTGATTCCCTGTCTAACTCAAATGAATGACGGCGGTGTTTGTATGTTATGGAGTGTTTACCACTCATTCTGTTTATAAGCAGGTGATTGTCTTGGCAAAAAATAGGTATGATTTTGATCTAGTGTCAGAGTATATTCGATGAACATCGCACACACCCACGTTTCTGTTCATGTAGTACTGGTATACGGGGGCTTGGTCGAGCTCTGTTTGGATGTATTGCATCTCTTTGAGGCTTGGCTTATCGATTGGTTTTGGTGAGTTCGAGGGGGTCCTTGCATTTTCATAGTAGTTGCATCCATGCATTGCATTGCCTTAGATTGTTTAGAGTCTGTTTATGCTTGGGGACAAGCATCGGTTTAAGTTTGGGGGTGTGTTAGTGGACTTTTTGTCCACTATATACGTTCCAATTCGACTTAAATTGATCGCTTGTGCCCAAGTATGTAGTGTCTTTTGATGTGTTTTGTGTCTTTGGTGTGCAGATTGCCGTTCGTAGCAGAATTGTTGAATAATTGCATAATTTGGTGGTATATGAGCTGGGATTTCAAATGAGGAAGATCAGGACTTGAGTTGAGATCAAGAGAGGGCAAGACGAGGCGTTAAAAGAGCAAACGCGCAAGAAAAGCAGTTGTTGGACAGAAGCTGCAGGCGCGCCCACGCTCCGTCAAGCGCGCCCGCGCTGCAGCAAGGAAAGTGCAAGGGCGCCAGCCCTTCCTCAAGCGCGGCCGCGCCCCTGTCGAAATCAGAATTTTTATTTTGCAGTTGTTTAGCTTTTAAGGCCCAGTTAGAAGCAGGCCCATGGATATTTGGTTTTTATGTAACCTAGTATAAAAACATCAGGGTTTTTTATTATGGATTATCTAGGTCATTATCATAACATAAGTAGTAGTACTTTGTGAGCCGTCAAGCTATTTTTCTTTTGTAATTTTCATCACGTAGATTATCAGTTGTTTCTTTTACTCTTGCAATTAATATCAGTCTTTTATGTTTAATTGGTTTTCTACTATGTTTTCAATTGAACCCATGATGTCGGCTAGTCCAATTATGGGCTAAACGTTATCATGGGGTTTTAATGGATTTTTCTATCGATTCTAGATATTGATTGTCTTTATGCCAAAGTGTGTGATTGTTATGGATATCCTAGTATGGTTAAGCTTATTCGTTGTAAATGCGTCGCGAACATTTATGATTGTTTGTTGAACCCTTGTGAATGCGAAAGTGGATCTAGGGTTTAGAACATGCCATGCTAGCATAGGTTTTTGCAGGTTAAGAGCGTGTATTAATTTGTGGTGTAATTCTAACTGTCTTGCACTGACTATGTGATTTTATGGATTCTTGTGCTTAAGCCATTATGTTTTCAATCTCTATAGACATATAGGGACTAATCGTAGTGGTTGACTATTTGACTTCTATCAATTGTGGATGTTCATTAGGATGGTATGCGTACAACGAAAGTTGGCGTTTATCAGTTTAGAGGGTCTGATCAGTTATCATCACTTTCACATGCTAGGTTGAAAAGGCATAAGATTCTAGATGAGATAGATTATGAAGTTAAAATCCCATGTTTATTTCATATAAGTAATTCGTTAAGTTTTAATTAGTAGTGTAATCAAAACTCTAATTGTTATTTTCTTAGCAGTGAAACTTAATCATACTCTGGTGTATAAGTGAACGAAACGTAAGCAAGTCGAGTCTCTGTGGGAATGAATCTTACTTATTACTGTATTACTTGTGACCACGTTCTCTTGCATGAATAAAGTGTGAACACACAGTCCTATAAGGAGACATACCCAAAACAGTCTTAAAAGCAGTGCGAAAAGCCCAAAGTGCATCTATCAACTTAATAGACCAATCTTTCCTATGTGAGTTGACTGTTTTTTCTAGAATTTGTTTAATTTGCCTATTAGAGACTTCAACTTGACCACTGGTTTGAGGATGGTAAGGGGTAGCCAACCTATGAGTGATGGAATACTTTTTCAAAAGAGACTCAAACTGATGGTTTTTGAAATGCGTACCTTGGTCACTAATTATAGCTCTAGGCGTACCAAATCTAGAAAAGATATTCTCTTTTAAGAACTTAAGAACTACCTTGTTATCATTGGACTTAGTTGGTATGGCTTCGACCCATTTGGACACATAATCAACCGCTAAGAGAATGTAGAGGTTACCAAAAGAATTAGGAAATGGACCCATGAAATCTATTCCCCAAACATCAAAAATCTCAATCACTAAGATGGGATTCAACGGCATCATGTTTCTTCGAGTGATTTTTCCTAAATGTCGACACCTACTACAAGCGGTACAAAACTCTGCAGAATCTTTAAACAAACTAGGCCAATAGAAACCACATTGAAGGATTTTTGCAGCTGTCTTTTTAGTACTAAAGTGACCTCCACAAGCCTGATCATGACAAAAGGAAAGTACACTTCTGAAATCATGGTTGGGAACACACCTCCTAATGATTTTGTCTGGACAATATTTGAAAAGATAGGGATCATCCCAAAAGAAGTGTTTGGCTTGTGGGAGAAATTTGGATTTATCTTGCTTAGACCAATGAGAAGGAATCTCACCAGTGACAAGGTAGTTGACAATATCAGCAAACCAAGGAGTAACAGAGATGGAAGGAAGATGTTCATCGGGAAAAGATTCATTTAAGGGTATATCAATAGTGGAATCCACTATTAATCGAGAGAGATGATCGGCAACAACATTTTCTGAACCCTTCTTATCCCTAATTTCTAGGTCAAATTCCTGAAACAACAAGACCCATCTAATCAATCGGGCCTTTGAGTCTTTTTTTGAGAAAAGGTATCTAAGGGCTGCGTGATCGGTGTAAACAATGATTTTGGAACCGATAAGATATGAACGAAACTTCTCAAGGGCAAAGACTACTGCTAAGAGCTCTTTTCAGTTGTGGAGTAATTAAGCTGAGCATCATTTAAGGTCTTACTAGCGTAGTAAATGACATGAGGTAGTTTATCTATTCATTGACCTAACACTGCCCCTACCGCATAATCCGAAGCATCACATATTAACTCAAAAGGTTGAGTCCAATCGGGGGACTTGATGATCGGGGCTGAAGTCAATTCTTTCTTAAGGTGGTCAAAAGATTGAACACACTCACTAGTAAACTCGAATTTGACCTCTTTAGAAAGAAGGTTGGTCAAGGGTCTAGCCTTCTTACTAAAATCTTTAATGAAACGTCGATAGAAACTGGCATGTCCTAAAAATGAGCGAATTTCTTTGACAGATTTTGGTGGAGGAAGATTAGCAATAAGGTCGACTTTGGCCTTATCCACTTCAATTCCCTTTTCAGAAATTTTGTGACCAAGAACAATTCCTTCCTTAACCATGAAATGACATTTTTCCCAATTAAGAACGAGGTCGGTTTCTTTACACCTTTTTAAGACCAAGTCGAGATGGTGTAGACACTGATGAAAAGAAGAACCAAAGATAGAAAAGTCATCTATAAAGACTTCTAGAAAGTCTCCTATCATGTGAGAAAAGATGCTAGTCATGCACCTTTGAAAGGTAGAAGGGCTAGTAGTTAGGCCAAAAGCTAACCGACGATAAGCGAAGGTTCCGAAAGGGCAAGTGAACGTGGTCTTTTCTTGGTCCTCGGGAGCAATGGGGATTTGGAAATACCCAGAATAACCGTCTAGAAAACAATAATAAGAATGACCCGCTAACCTTTCTAACATTTGGTCCATGAAGGATAAAGGAAAGTGGTCTTTTTTAGTGGCAGCATTAAGTTTCCTATAATCAATACACATTCTCCAACCAGACTGCACACGAGTGGGAACTTGTTCACCATTTTCATTAACTACTACAGTGATTCTTGACTTTTTAGGCACAACTTGAACAGGACTGACCCAAGGGCTATCAGATATAGGAAAGATGATTCCATTATCTAGACGTTTGAGGATTTCCTTCCTAACCACTTCCATGAGTGTGGGGTTCAACCTCCGTTGGGGCTCTCTAACTGGTTTAGCATCATCAACTAAGTGAATCTTATGTTGGACAATGGCAGGGCTAATTCCCTTGATATCAGATATACTCCACCCTATGGCTTCTTTATTCTCTCGAAGCACGTGTAAAAGCTCTTCTTCTTGAGAAATAGTAAGATCAGATGCAATGATCACGGGAAGAGACTTGGAAGGACCTAGAAATGCATACTTTAGAGTATTAGGAAGGGGTTTGAGTTCTAACTCTGGTGGACTTGACGCAACAGATTCACTAACTTCGTAAAGCGACAAAGGAAAGGTTTCGAACTCATGATTAGAACAAAGAGTGGTTAACTCTAACATTTCATTGACCTCACTTATATAATTTGTTTCATCCCAATCTTGACCAAAATGATTTAAACAAAGGCTTAGAGCAGCATCGACATCCACTAAGTCATCAATCATGTTGACTTCTAGAGGTTGGTCAAAATAGTCATGGGGTTGTTTTCCTACATTGAAAATGTTGAGATCAATGGTCATGTTTCCAAAAGTTAGTTTCATTAAACCATTCCTACAGTTGATTAAGGCATTGGAAGTGGCTAAAAAAGGTCTTTCTAGAATGATAGGAATTTGGTTCTTAAGATTTTTGACAGGTTTGGTTTCTAGAACAATAAAATCCACGGGGAAGACAAAATCACCAACCTTAATTAACACATCCTCGACTATGCCCTCGGGAGTTTTAACAGAGCGGTCAGCTAATTGAAGAGTGATACTAGTGTTTTTGAGTTCACCTAAACCCAAAGCTTGATAGACAGATAATGGAAGCAGATTCACACTAGCTCCTAGATCAAGTAAAGCTTTGTCAATGAAAGTATCACCTATGGTACAAGAGATAGTGGGACAACCAGGGTCCTTATACTTCACAGGGATTTGATGCGATATGATGGAACTAACATAAGAAGTTAGGAAAGTTTTCTTAGGAACATGAGTGGTTCTTTTATGAGTACACAAATCTTCTAGACACTTCGCATAAGAGGGAATTTGTTGAATTGCATCTAAAAGAGGAATGTTGATCTTGACTTGTTTAAAGACTTCCAAAATCTTATCCAATTGAGCAGATTGCTTGTTTGAAGTAAGTCTTTGAGGAAATGGGGCTTTTGGTTTGAAGACTTTTTCACTAGACATATCAGAGATGGGTTTTGAAGGTGATTTATCAGATTTGGAAGGCTCACTAGATTGCACTACTACTTCAGAACTCTTGGGAGACAAGGATTGGTCAAGACTAGGATTTAGGAGTAAAGGATTTGGTTCAGAAGTGAGTTTTTCTTCCTCTTGAGTATTGAAACCAGCATGATTGTTGAATTGATTACCAGACCTAAGAGATATGATGGAATTCACATTTTCAGGAGTTTTTTGGTTTGGATGAAATTTAGGATTAACCTCAGGTTGACTAGGAAATCGGTTTTTCTCTCTCTCACTGATTGTGTTGGCTAACTGACTGATTTGGACCTCTAGTTTAGATATGGCTTGAGTATTGGAATTTAGTAACTGCCTATCTTGGGTCATAGTTTGCATGAAAGCCTGTTGAGATTGAGTTATATTAGCTTGGGATTTCAATAACACCTCATTACTCTTTTTCAAGAAATTCATTTTCTTATCAGTTTCATTAAAACTAGGAGGATTCAAAGGGACTGAAAAAGAATTTGGATATGGGTCAAAGTTTTGAGCAGGAAAAGAATTAGGATTTTGGGTTGGAAATGGACCAGGATTGGGCTTTTGAAAAGCAGGTTGAGAGGGTTGGTTATACTGATTATATTGACCTTGGTTCCATGAGAAATTTGGGTAATTTTTCCAACCAGGGTTGTATGTGGGTGAAAAGGGATCATTCATAACTCTCGCTTGAAACATGGCATTAGCTTGTTGAATTTCAGGGCAATTATCTATCACATGATTAGATGAGTTACAGTTTGCATAGACAGACACTTATGGAGAAACTTTGTTGGTTTCTAAGTCTTCTAATCTTCTTGTGAGTGTAGCTAATTTAGCTTCAGTTGCAATAAAATTACCAACTACATGTATGCCTTTAGATGATCTAGGTTTTTCGATTTCTTGACTTGGTTCCCTAGTTGACTCCCACAACATTGTTTTTTCAGCTAACTCCTCAAAAAATTTCCAAGCTTCTTCTTCATTTTTATCCATGAACTTACCTTGACACATTGACTCTAACAAAGAAGTGGTTGGGCTATCTAAGGCTTCATAAAGAATTTTACAAAGTCTCCATTGTTCTATACCATGTTGAGGACATTGGGACAACAGATTTTTAAATCTATCAAAATATTTCCAAAAAGACTCATTTTGTTTTTGTTGAAATTGGTTGATTTCATTCCTAAGTTTGTTGGCCTTATGGTTTGGAAAATATTTTTTTAGAAATATGCTAATCCCTCCCAAGTTGAAATAGAATTAATGGGTAGACTATATAACCATTTTTTAGCATTTTCTTTAAGAGCAAAGTTGATAAGTCTCAATTTAATGGAGTCATCAGTCAATTGTTGAAATTTCTGTAGGGCAAAAAACTTCCTCAAACTCTCGGATGAAAAGATATGGATCCTCACCCTCTACCCCAGTAAACCTAGGTAACATGCTAATGTGATGAGATTTGATTTCAAAATTATTACCATTTACTGTTGGTAGGACTATGCATGAGGGTTGGGCGGAATGAGTGGGGTAACAACGGTCTCTAAGAGGAATATACATGATTACTAATGGGGCTTCTACTTCTTGTGACTCGATTTTACTAGGTGAAGAGAAATCAAGTTGTCTTACTATTTTAGGTGATGCAGGGCTTGCTTGTCTCACTAATCTAGATGTAGTATCACGAACCCAAACACTTTGCATACACAAGAGAGTCAACTAAGCACGTAGCAGAAAAGAGATAAAAGTAAACCAAAAAAAATGCAGAAGAAAAATCTTATTTCTATGTTAACCTATAGAAAATCTAGACCTGTTCCTAACTTTAAGATAATACTAAGAGTTACAAATCTAAAAATATTCAAACTGATTGGCCAGGCAGATGGAAGCATTGCCAAGAGGCTAACCACCTTTCTAGACACCAATCCAAATTGGCCAGGTAAGCTCTCGCTTTCCTAGACACCAAAAGTAAGAATACGTAAAGATTTGTTTCTTCTTAGGTTCTCTTCCTAAGTGAGCGCGAAATCCTAGGGGCCAACGTCTACTTGATTTTATTAAGGTAAGGGGAATGCAAGATGAACGTATTAGTGATTTGTGGGCCAAGGAAAGGGTGATGAAATCCCTTACCTTATCTTGTAATCGGGTGGCACCCTTAAGATTGATTAAATGAATGCAACACACAAATAACGAGAAAATAAACAACTATGGATGCACTATACTACGTGAATTAATCTAAATTATACGCACCTCTTTCCTCCAGCAATCACCATAATTTTAAGATGGAAAGAAATAAAATACAATAAAGAAAAATTAGATGATGTGTTCCTATGTGATATGTGAATGATGCAACAAAGTGGTTTTTAACAAGACAAATAACTAACTTTTTTTTTTACTTTTTTTTAATATTTATTTTTTTTGGATTTTTTAATATTTGTGAGAAAAAAAACAAAATTTAGAGAGGTGATACGGAATACCGAAAAGTGCTTTCCAAAAATTTCTAAGGAGACAACGATGGCTTCTAACGATCTTCTTGTCCAAACTTTTCTCCGCTTCACAAATTCCTAAAAAAAATACAAAGAAAAACAAGAAACTAATCCGAAGAATTAAATATTAAGGAGTAAAAATTACCAATAGTCCCCGACAGCGGCGCCAAAAACTTGATGTGTTGAAATACTGCAAGCGCACAGTGTTTAATTGTAGCAATCACAGATCGATCCTCAGAGACTATGAAATTTCCAAACCCTAATAAATAAATCAGGCAGACTAGACAAATAATGTTGAGATGAGATTTGTTTAACCTAATAAGCAAATAAGAATAAATAAATATGGAAAACCTAGGAATCCGAATCCATCAATTAATCACAATTAATATCCAACTTGCCCTAAAAATCAATTCTCTTTCTTCAATAAATAAATATCAATTAACGAGACAAGCATATACTATGAAACTTATTATCTAACAATAACCCATCAAAACTTCATGGAGCAAGCATAGGCTATGAAAAATAAATTCGGTAACAATAATATATCAAAATCACTTTGTTAATTAAACAATTAAGCACCAAGAAAAATCATGAGAATTAATTAATAGGAACAAGAATATATTAAAAATAATTAACTAACTTTATCTTCTTCCTAGGGCAAGAGAATTATCTAGACATGCTTTTAAAATTAATAAAACAAATATATAATATGTATTAAACAGGAAGCAGCGATGGAACAAATTAATAATATTATGACTTAACTAATATGAAGCAACGGTGACTACACGTGAAATTAGGTAACATGCATGTGATGGTGAACTAACTTAAAACAATTGAAGCACTTAAATAATATTTTGCATGGTAAAGATTTTATGCGAGAGAAAACAAACAATTAAAGCGTTAAAGCACAAAATCAAAGAAAGAACGCAACGGGGGAGAACAACCAGTGATGGACAAATAACTTGAAAAGAAAACCGTGATCAAATAAAAAAAACTAGGAAGACAGAGTATTATCGGTGAGAGAAAAATAACTAAATAAACAACTATCGAATTCTAGGGTAGCAAATACAAGAGAGGAGACCCATATATATAGGGGAAATAATATAGGTTTTCTATATCGATTACAAATTGAATTCTAAATATTTCCTTTTATTCCTTTTTCTTCTCCAACAAGCATTCGATTTTATCTCCTTTTTCTTTGCCTCCAAGTAATCTCCACCTCCTTCCTTGTATTCTCCTTTTTCTGCTACAATTCTGATTTTAATTAATTTCCTACAAAACAAAATAAAAATAATTAATTAACTAATAAAATTATGAAAACAAATATAAAATAGGTATTAAAGATGTATTAAATATGGACCTATCAATCTTTTCATTCTCTACAACTTTCGTGTTTTAAGTTTTTCATGAAAACATCGTTTAGATGGTCCAAAAGGTGAAATACAGATCTGGGCAAACGGGTCAATTCAGCAGCAAAGGAAAGTTCAGTCAAATTATCATAAAGAAGTAGTGTTAGGAATCCATGTAGTTTTGATGATAACTTTAACCTTAGAATTATAGAATTTTATTTTATTATAACTAATCAATTGATATGAAAATTATAAATATCAATTGATCAAAAAACCATTTATCAGTTAAAATGTTTATGTGAATCAACTGATAATATGGACAGTAGCATAAGTGTACTTAGTCTATTTCAATTGATATGGTTTCAGTCGATTGATAATTTTCTCATCAATTGATACTAGAGTCGATTGATATTGGTCATCAATTAATGTGTAACTTAGACTGTCTAATTGTAATTATTTGAAGACAGGAAAATTATGCAAGTGAGGGATGATCAATTGATATGGAAGCATCAACGGATAGAAGATCAATTGATAAACAAGTCAAGTCAGAGATTGAAGAACCATCGATTGATAACATCTATCAATCGATAAGTCAAAAACTATTATCAATCGATGGATATCAAGATCAATCGAAAAAAAAATTAGTTGATGGATACAAGGAAGGATCAATTGATATGCTTAACAGTAAATTATCAATTGATAGGAACTGCACAACAAGATAAAATATCATGAATCTTCAGACTAAAGCATGCCTATGGAAGACAGTCTAGATTGACTGTGAAGACTCAGATTAAAGTTGTCCTTCCTGGGATGAAGATATTTCTCAAAATAGAAATAAACAGATAGGAAGGATAGTTTAGTAACATTCCTAGAATAGATAGTTTTGTTTTAATATTCTCAAGATTGTAAACACTTTTGTGTTATATAAACAAGAGTGGTAGCATTGTTAGAAATATCAATAGAGTTAGAACATCTTTCTGAATCAACTGTTCAACCTTAGAGCATTTTGTATGAACCATTGATTTTATTTTTAATTTTGTAAAATACAGCTAGGTTTTCTTAACCTAGGTTATTTGAGCAAAAATATATACTGATGGAAAAACCAATCCATTAGGATTGTTAGAAAAGCAAACATTGATGCTATCAGAGAATATCAAGAACAAAGTTTATGTTGCTGACGTCATCAGAGTTTAAGAAGTTGTCAATAGAGTTTACTCTATCAGAGAATACTCGATCAGAGTTTACTCTAAAAGAGAATACTCTATCAGAGATTATCAACCGACAGAGTTTAGTATCGGAGTTTATCAAAGAAGGAAACAGACAAATCAAAATTCGATTTGGATAGTGAAGAAGGAACTCAAATACAATTCTATTACCTTATGGAAGTTATTCTTA
This sequence comes from Oenanthe sinensis, assembly GCA_028671895.1. Taxonomy (NCBI): domain Eukaryota; kingdom Viridiplantae; phylum Streptophyta; class Magnoliopsida; order Apiales; family Apiaceae; genus Oenanthe; species Oenanthe sinensis. The sequence continues at coordinate 5,863,827 of JAPMAC010000212.1, forward strand.
TCATTATCTGTTTTGTAATTGGATTTGTAACTGTGTCTATATAAACGTAGAAATAGGTTTACATTATTAATTCATTGAAGTTATATTATTTCCATAACCTAACAGCTCTCAAGAACATTGATTTTCTTGAAAGAGTTTTGTATTCAGTTCATTAAAGTTAATACAAGACAGTTTATCTTTTATATACTTGTGTTCTTGATCGATTATTTGATACTATTATATTCAACCCCTTTCTATAATAGTTGATTTATCTAGGCAACAATTGGTATAAGAGCCAGACAGTTAATTACAACTAAAAGATCATATAAACATGTCTGGAAACAAGTATGAAAGTATCATAATTCCAATCTTGAAGAAGGCTGAATACCTTACATGGAGGGTAAAGATGATGATGTTCTTAGAAGCAACTGATCCTGATTATATAGACATAATCATTGAAGGTCAGTACCTCCCAACCAAACTAGTGCCATAAAAAATTATGGAAGGCAGACAAGTTCTTGAATATTATACTCTGAAGGACAAAAAGGAGTGGACCAATGAAAAAAAACAAGAAGTCTTGAAAGATGCAAATGTAAGAAATATTCTCCATAATAGTCTTGTCTCTGTGATGTCTAACAGGGTAATTGCGTGTAAAACGGCCAAAGAAATCTGGGATGCACTAGAGATTCAATGTCAAGGAACCAAGGAGATAAAGAAGAATAGAAGATCTGTGTTAATTCAAGAATATGAATACTTTGAGGCAAAACAGAATGAATCTCTCACATATATCTATGACAGATTTTTCACTTTGTTAAATAATCTAGCTTTGGTGGATAAGGTATATGACAATGAGGATTCAAACACCAAATTTCTAAGAGCTCTTCCTGAAGAATGGGATCTACAAACATCATTAATAAGAGATAGGGCTGATTTGGATGAGATGTCTCTAGATGAAGTCTATGGAAGATTGAAGACTCATGACTTGGAATTACAGCAAAGAAAGAATAGGAAGAGTAGCAAGGAAAAATATGTTGCCTTAAATGTTGAGACTAAAATTGAAGAACCAAAAGAGAAAGCTTTGAAAGCCTCAACAAGAAAAGGAAAAGCTGTGATAATTAAGGAAATCAATAAATTAGAGTTTGAGGCAAACTCTGATGACTCTTCAGACTCTGACATGATGGAGATGGTAGCTATGATTGTCAAAGGCTTTAAAAAGATGAAATATAGGAAGTACATAAAGCAAGAAAACTTCCATAAGAAGCATGGAGAATCGGAGAAGAAAGATAGATTCAGAAAAAGAGAAGACAGAGATGGAAAATAAAAAACTCTTGACAAATCAAATGTCAAGTGTTACAAGTATAACAAGATGGGGCACTTTGCTACTGAGTGCAAAAGCAAGGAATCTGGAAAAGCACTAATCACATCAAAAAAATATTGGATGGATTCTTCAGACTCTGAAGAGGAAACAAATTATGCACTCATGGTAAACACTGATACTCCTATCATAAACTCTGATAAGGTATCAGATTCTATCTTTAACATTGACACTGAAAATATCTATGAATTAAAGTCTTTCCTTAGATCCTTGCATGTTAGCTTTAAATCACAGTCACTTGAGAATGAAAGATTAAAATCTGAAATACAAACTCTGACTGCTAGGAATGAATTTCTTGAATCTGAAAATTCAAACATGCTTAGCACTAAGAAAGACTGTGAGAATGCTATACACATGCAAACTCAGTTAGAAATACAAGTTGAATATTTAAAATCTGATATAGCTAAAGAAAAGGAGAGTTTCAGAGTTTGGACAAACTCTGGTAAGAAAGTCCAACAAATGATTTCTAACAAGAATTGGAAATCTGCCTTAGGTTATGAATCTGATAAGGAGATACATTTTAAGACACACACAAAAGGGAAGTTGATTGAACCTATGAATTTTGTTAGAGCTAGTAATGAAAAGAAGAATATCTCTAGTGAATGTTCTAATAATAACTAAAGTAAAGAAAATAGTGTATCGGAGAATAAAACAGTAAATATAGAACTACCCTCACAGAAGCAACTTAAAGAAAAGTTGAAGGCAATCACAAATAAAAATAAACCTAAAAAGGTGAAAAGAAATAGAAATGGAAAAGTAGAAATTTTCAAGGAGAATAACAATAAATATATCCTTGATGCTCTTAGAAAATCCTGTTTCACATGTGGTAATTCTAATTACCTTGCCATTGACTGCAAACAAAATAAAAAGAAGGAACCTAAGAGACCTAGTTCAGAGGCTATGAAACAAACTAGATATAGGCCACAAAATCCCTTTTTTCACTGTGGTAATTTATGACATTCAATTTACACATATAAAGAATATCATAGTTCGTATTTCAACTATTATGAACTATTGCCTCATTTGAATAAAACTCTTGTCTTTTCTAAACATGCTGTCAAACAAAAATATGTTATAAAAGCTGGTAAAAGAAATATAAACTCTGACAGTACAAACTATGTTAACATAAACTCTGATAAAAATACTTTTGCTGCAGAAGTTAACAAGTTTCAAAAGAAAGGACCCAAAATTATTTGGGTCCCCAAATTTACTAATTAATTTGCATTAATGATTGCAGGGAAACAAGAAAAACATCCTAGTAATTGATAGTGGATGTTCAACACATATGACTGGAAATAAATCCCTTCTTTTAGAGTTTGAGGAGAAGGCTGACCCATCAGTATCTTATGGAGATGGCAACATAAGAAGAACACTGGGATATGGCAATATTGTTATTGGAAATGTCATCATTGAAAATGTAGCTCTGGTTGAAGGACTCAAGCATAATCTGTTAAGTGTGAATCAAATGACAGACAGAGGTTATTCTGTGGAATTTCATGAAACACATTGTGAAGTGAAGAGCAAAAAGAATTGCAAAGTGGTTCTCATTGGTCACAGTCATAACAACTTATTTGAAGCTAGCTTGGAGGTAAACTGTGATGGTCCATTAACTTGTTTACTTGGAAAGGCATCATCTTTGGAATGATGGAATTGTCATAAAAAGTCGTGTCACTTGAACTTTGGAAACATAAATGAATTGGTGAAAAATGATCTAGTTAGAGGTCTTCTAAAAGTTCAATTTCATCCTGATGGACTATGTGATTCATGTCAAAAGATCAAACAAAAGAAGACATCTTTCAAGAGCAAAACTGAAAATTCTATTGATCAATCTTTCCATCTATTGCATCTTGATTTATTTGGTCCTGTCAACATTATGTCCATTGGAAATAAGAAAAATACTCTGGTGATAGTGGATGATTATACAAGATTTACCTGGGTGTACTTTTTGCATAAAAAGGATGAAACAACTGAGATTATTTTTGAGCATATCACCATGATTGAGAATGGATCACCACACAAGGTAAATAATTTAAGGAGTGATAATGGAACAGAGTTTAAGAACACTACAATAGAGGAATTCTGCTAAATAAAAGGAATCATTCAACAATTCTCAGCACTTGGTACACCTCAATAAAATGGTGTAGTTGAAAGAAAGAACAGGACTCTCATTGAAGCTGCCAGAACAATGTTAGAAGGAGCAAAGCTACCTACTTATTTTTAGGCAGAAGCTATGAATACTGCATGCATTACTCAGAATTGCACTTTGATAAATAAACATGGAATGACTCCATATGAAACAATGAAGGGAAGGAAGCCAAATGTGAAATACTTTCACATATTTGGAAGCAAATGTTTTATTCCCAAAACACATCCTGAACAATTGAAGAAGTTTGAACTCAAAGCAGGTTAAGGCATTTTTGTTGGTTATGCACAACTTCTAAAACTTCTTCAAGGGCATTCAAAGTTTTTAATCTAAGGACCAGGGCAGTCATGGAATCTATTAATGTCGCTTTTGATGAAGAAAAAATAACAGGGTTACATGATGAAAATGTTCAGAAATCTCTGAGTTTTGAAAATGAATTGCAGAACACAAACACTGATGAGGTAAACTCTAATGAGATAAACACTGCTGATGTAAATACTGATTCCTTAAACTCTTATTCAGACATAATTGAAACAGTAATTGAAGATTCTACACATGTTGAGGGGGAGCAACATCAATCACTTACTGAAATTGAAGAAACAATCTCAATTATTGAAATTTCAGAGTTTGACCAAACTCTAACAAATACAAACTCTGAAACTCTAAAATCTGATCAATTAAACTCTGAAACCACAAACACTGATCACTCAAACTCTGATCATTCAAACTCTGAGCTGTTAAACTCTGTGTCATCAAACACTGATGGAAGCACAACTTCAGGGGGAGGATCAACATTTACTGAGGAATCATACTATGAAGGCACAAATAATGGGGGAACATCTAGTTCAAGAAATTTTCCACATCCAAGGAAATGGACCAAAGATCACACACCTGATTTGATTATTGGTGATCTAGAAAGTGGAGTACAGACAAGGAAAGCTACTCAAAATGAATGTCTATTTCATAGTTTTCTTTCTCAAACAGAACCAAAGAAGGTTGAAGATGCTATGAAGGATGCAGATTGGGTTACTGCAATGCATGAACAATTAAATGAGTTTGAAAGAAATGAGGTTTGGACCTTGTTCCAAAGCCAACGAATAGATCAATTATTGGCACAAAGTGGGTGTTCAGAAATAAGACAGACTTTGATGGAATCATAACAAGGAACAAAGCAAGACTAGTTTCCAAAGGTTACTCACAACAGGAAGGTATTGATTATGATGAAACTTTTACACCATTAGCTAGACTTGAAGTAATCAGAATCTTTCTTGCTTATGCTGCACACAAGAAATTCAAGGTCTACCAGATGGATGTTAAAAGTGCATTTTTAAATAGAGAACTTGAAGAAGAGGTATATGTTGAACAACCACCTGGCTTTGTCAATCCAAAATATCCAAATCATGTCTACAGATTAGATAAAGCCTTATATGGACTTAAGCAAGTACCAAGAGCCTGGTATGAAACTCTGGCTCAATTTTTACTTGAAAGTGGTTTCACAAGAGGTACAATGGATAAAATATTGTTTTATAGAACTCAAGGTAAGGACTTATTATTGGTTCAAATATATGTTGATGATATTATATTTAGTTCCACTAATGAGAAACTCTGTAAAAGATTTTCAAAACTAATGCAGTCCAGGTATCAAATGAGCATGATGGGAGAAATGAGTTATTATCTAGCGTTGCAAGTGAAACAAACTGATGAAGGTATTTTCATAAATCAGTCCAAATACACAAAGAATCTACTCACTAAGTTTCAAATGCAAGTCTCTGCATCTGCTAAAACTCCAATGGCTACTGCAACCAAGCTTGATCAAGACACTGATGAGCCTGTAGATATTACATCATACAGAGGAATGATTGGATCGCTTCTCTATTTAACTTCAAGCAGACCAGATATCATGTATGCAACCTATCTATGTGCTAGATTTTAGGAAAATCCAAGGGAACCTCATTTGATTGATGTTAAAAGAATTTTTAGATATCTCAAGGGCACCATTAATCTTGGCTTATGGTATCCTAGAGAGTTTGACTTTAAATTAATAGGTTATTCAAATGCTGACTTTGCAGGATGTAAAATTGATAGGAAAAACACAAGTGGAAATTGTCAATTTCTAGGTGGAAGAATTGTCTCATAGTTCAGCAAGAAATAGAAATCTATTTCAACATCAACAGCAGAGGCCGAATATATAGCTGCAGGAAGCTGCTGTGCACAGATTTTATGGATGAGAAATCAACTGTTAGATTATGGATTGAACTTTTCAAAAATTCCTATTTATTGTGATAATCAAAGTGCTATTGCAATGACAGGAAATCCAGGTCAACATTCTCTGACAAAGCACATCAGTATCAGATATCACTTCATAAGGGAACATGTCATGGAAGGAACAATAAAATTGTATTTTGTTCCCACAGAACAACAGTTGGCAGACATATTCACCAAGCTATGAGTGTGTTGGTCCCTGATATTGTAGAAGGGGGGTTGAATACAATATCTGAAAATTAATCGCGGAATAATTTGGATTAAAAATATTATTTTAATTATTCGCGAAATATTAATTAGAATGAAATACTGTTCAAGTGAAAGATATAATTTTAACTTGATTAGTATTACAAAATTAATATTTAGAAAACTGTTATATAATTGATAAAAAGTCTAGAACGAATTCGACATGAAGTGTTCGTGTTTAATCAATTATATTCAAACTCAGCACAGAAATCTGTGAATATTACAATGCAGATAAATTACTGAATTTGATCTGATTTTCTTAACTTCTAACAACTGAACTCTTAAAAATGAAGAGCTGATCTCATATTTATAGAAAATGAAAAAGGTTGCTATGACCTTTTTCAGTATGACTTAATTTCAAGAAAATAAGTCTGTATGACTTATTTTAACCCTTGTATGACATTTAAAAACTGGGTATGACTTCTGAATGGTCGGTATGACTTACTGAATCTTGGTATGACTTATTTAAGGTCATATTCAGATTTTATCTAATTAAAATAAATCGGTATGACTTATTTTAATTAAACAAAATAGGTTCAGTATGACCTTTTGAGCACAGAAATCTCGGTATGACTTATCCACTGAGCTCGGTATGACTTATCAGTCGGCTGTTCCGGTATGACTTTTCTTTAACAGCTTCGGTATGACTTATCAGTCGGTTGCTCCGGTATGACTTTTCTTTAACAGCTTCGGTATGACTTATCAGTCGGCTGCTCCGGTATGACTTTTCTTGAACAGCTTCGGTATGACTTTTATTAATATAATTCGGTATGACTTATTAATTAACAGTCGGTATGACTTATTTATTAGTCATTTGAATTATATTAAAAGTCATATTAAGTCATATCTTTTATAATAAATTAATTCTACTTAAATGAATTAGTTAATTTACAAATTAAATTAAATTCAACTTGAATTAATTTAATTAGATAAATTAAATAATCAATTAACATTTGATAGTAGAATTAAAATACTATTTCGTCTTGAATTACCGTGCTATCAGTCTTGAAGTCTTCCAGTCTTCGTTGTGTCTTTTGTCATAAAACCACTTGAGCTAGATGATGAATATTTATTATTTTAGTTGACACACAAATGTATTGTCTGGTTCATTTATGTCATACTATAATAAATATTCTTCATCTTTAACATTAAACTGTGGTCTTCTGTTCTTCTTCTACTTCACTGTCTTCATTCTTCTTCTGGAATCTTCTGTAGTAGCCACTTAGAATCTTCTGAATCTTCTGAACAACTGCTTCTCTATTTTTCTCCGACGCTTGAACATATAAATGAACTTCTTCCGGTGTAGAGTAGCAACTTCATTATAATTCTTCTGACAAGTTGATTCTTTGTGTCTAGTTGACATTCTTCGATTTGATTCCATCCTCAGAATTTATTACTTACTTTAATTTCTTACATGAGTTGAGTTGTCATCTACTAATTACAAATAGGCCTTGACATATGCCTTTCAATCTCCCCCTATTTGTTGTTAAACATTTAACACACAAATTCCTAGAGGATAACTCAACTAACAACTAAGAAACTAATATGACATTTAAGAACTGTAAGTAAATAAATTGTTCTCTAGATCATATAATACATTTCCAGATTTTTTTGTGTAACTGAAATGAAAGATGTTTGTTCCTCTAGCACTGAACATATTATACATGTAGTATTATCTTCATTTCTCAGACTCATCACTACTCCCCCTTAGGATGTCAGAGATGATGTATGTTCTCTTCTTACCACTTCTCCTCTATTTCTCCAACTCCTGTCTTCCCTTCTCTTCCAAGGTGAATTCAATTTCCCCTTACTTGAATTATCCAACCATTTTAATAGAGGTAACAAACATGGCATACATACAGCATTAAACCATCGCAGATATAAAAAATGCAAACTATGACATGTTATGCATTTTTGAAAATCCGGTTAATCATATTTACAAGAATCTTCTAAAATCAAATGGAATAGAATCCAAGCATGTTGTTATATACCCCTTTTTCTTGTTCAACAATTGAGTAATCCTCTTCTGGCAAAAGCCTTTGTTTACTTCTCCCCTTTTGATCTACTCCCCCTTAGTTGAACACTTTAACATTTTGGAGTAATCCTCTTAATAATTCTCCCCCTTAGTTGAGTAATCCTCTTAATAATTCTCCCCCAATTGTAGATAGGTAACAATTGTTGGTCCTTTTCTGAAGAAATTTCCACCTTGGTTAAGTAACATTTGAAATCTGTAACAGGGAATGGGGAAAGGGATTCGGTAAGTGTGCTAGTGTGTGATTTTACTTTGTGTTCCTCACAAGTGTTTCGCTCATATACTCTCTAAGTGTTTCACTCATAGAATATATATTTTCACTCTTCCTTACTTGTGTTTCACTCTTTTCTCACATCACTATATCTCTCTCAGTACGGATGACTCAGCCTTTTGTACCTGCAAGAAAGATCACCATAGCCCCTTCAAGAGAGGTCACTGGTGGTGCAATGGGGTTTCGCAAATCCCCGTCCTCAATTGAATCTATAAAAACATTTTGACTTTGAAAACAAACTGAATTGCTTCAGAAATAACAATTCAGTCTATCTGCAAGAATCAATCGACTGATAAATATCGATCGATAAGTCATCAACTGATGGTAAGCCATCGACTGATAAAGCCAATCGAGAAGTCATCGATCGAGAAGTCATCAACTGATATTTATCAATCGAGAACTCAAGTCATCAACTGATATTCATCAATCGAGAACTCAAGTCATCAATTGATATTTATCAATCGAGAACTCAAGTCATCAACTGATATTTATCAATCGAGAACTCAAGTCATCAACTGATATTTATCAATCGAGAACTCAAGTCATCAACTGATATTTATCAATCGAGAACTCATCAACGGATATACTACCGTCAATTCATCCTTCCTGTGACATTTCAATTGTTCTTTCTTGGTCCATTTTGGTCCCAAGTAAGTTCTTAAATTGTTGGTCCAAAATGCCAATTGAGTTGGTCCATTGTTGTCCCTAAAAATAAGACAATATTTGTGGTTTCTTGAAAAATGTCAGATGAAATTAACTCTTTGCTGATAGCCTTGGCTGACAGGCTGAATTCAATAGGCTCACTCTGTTGAGAGAATGAACCTAGTAACAGTTTTGCCTTTTCCAAGTCTGTATCCTTTTGAGAGAACACAGATGAGCTAACAGTTGTCTCAGTTTATATGTATTTGAATCACCTTTCTGGAGACAGAGCTGTTGGTTCCCTCACATTACCAACCTTATCAAATGCACTCAAGGCATTGACTCCCTCATTCTTAGCAATTAGGTATTCTGTTTAATGGTTAGAGAGACGGATGTGATTGTGTTTGTGTGTTTGGTTCTAAGATCTTGGATAGAGATTGATGCCAATGTTTGGGATCTAACTATTAGAAACAATTGGATGATCAAGCTCATAGATCTTTCCTACTTCTCAAAAGAGACGCGAAATAATCAGCTTATATTTATGTATATATATAAAAATAATAAAGATAAGGATGTCAAAATTGAAAAACAAATAACACTATACATACTTATATATATATATAAAATATATGCCAATTGTTGGAAAACAATTATAATAAACAATATTTACAGTAAAGATGCCAATGAAATAACAACTGTACAAAATAAGGAAAATCTTTTTGAGTTTTCTTTTTCAATTTGTTTGTTTGTTTTTGATAATTTTTTAAGGAATATATACAGTGTATTTACAGTGCTTCAAAATAAATATGTAATTTAAAACAACATGCAATAATTAGTTCATGTTTAACATCCCTAACTCACTAACCAACTTAGAAAAAGTGGATTCATCAAGTGATTTCGTGAAGATGTCGACAATTTGATCTTCTGTGGGTACAAAATGTAACACCACAGTTCCGTTCATGACATGTTCTCGGATAAAATGATACCTTATGTCTATGTGCTTGGTCCTTGAATGTTGTACAGGATTATTGGAAATAGCTATGGCACTTGTGTTGTCGCAAAGTATTGGAATTTTAGATAGTGCAAGTCCATAATCATTCAGCTGATTCCTTATCCACAAGATTTGTGCACAACAACTACCTGCCGCAATATATTCTGCTTCGGCTGTCGAGGTAGATACTGTGTGCTGTTTCTTATTGTACCAGGAAATCAACCGTCGTCCTAGAAACTGACAACTTCCAGATGTACTTTTCCTGTCCATCCTGCATCCTGCATAATCTGAATCTGTATAGCCTATTAGTTCAAAACCTGTACCTTTAGGGTACCAAATTCCAAGATTCGGTGTACCCTTCAGATATCTAAAAATTCTTTTAACAGCTATAAGATGAGATTCTCTAGGGTCAGTTTGAAACCTTGCACATAAGCATGTTGCAAACATTATATCGGGTCTACTAGCAGTTAGATATAATAATGAGACTATCATACCTCTATAGCTTGTGATGTCAACCTTCTTACCAGTTTCATCTTTGTCAAGCTTTGTGGCTGTTGGCATAGGGGTTTTTGCCGGTGAAGAATCTTCTAGATTGTATTTCCTTAGAAGATCCCTTACGTACTTTGATTGGCAAATAAAAATCCCATCTTCCATCTGCTTCACTTGCAATCCAAGGAAGAATGACATCTCACCCATCATGCTCATTTCATACCTACTCTGCATTAACTTAGCAAATCTCTTGCACAAGTTTTCATTAGTAGAACCAAATATAATATCGTCAACATAAACTTGGACAAATATCATATCTTTGTCATGTAATTTGTAAAAGAGAGTTTTATCTATGACACCTCTAGTAAAACTGTTTTCAAGTAAAAACTGAGAGAGTGTGTCATACCATGTCCTCGGTGCTTGCTTGAGTCCATAGAGGGCTTTGAATAAGAAGTATACAAAATTAGCAAACTCTGGATTTTCAAAGCCAGGGGCTGTTCCACATATACTTCCTCTTCTATCTTTCCATTCAGAAATGCACTCTTCACATCCATTTGATAGACTTTAAAATTGGAATGTGCTGCGAATGCCAGAAATATTCTGATGGCTTCAAGTCTTGCAACTGGTGCGTAGGTCTCATCATAATCAATTCCCTCTTCCTGGGAGTAACCCTTTGCCACCAGTCTGGCCTTGTTCCTTGTAACAATGCCATCACCGTCTAACTTGTTCCTGTATACCCATTTCGTGCCAATAACAGATCTATCTTTAGGCCTGGGTACCAGTGTCCATAATTCTTGCCTTTCGAACTGATTGAGTTCTTCTTGCATGGCAAGAACCCAATCTAGATCAGTTAGAGCATCTTCAATTTTCTTTGGTTCTTCTTGAGATAGAAAAACCGAAAATAAACATTCATTTGAAGTTGCACTTCTGGTTCTAACACCAACATCTAGATCACCTATGATCAATTCAAAGGGATGATCTTTGCTCCATTTCCTTTCCCTTGGTAGATTTGATCTTGATGATTCGCCTCTATATTCATTGTGATGTTGTGTTGTGCCAGTTGATCCTTTATCTCCCCCTGAGTTGCTGCCTGGATGACTTGTTGATCCACCACTGGTATTAGTAGTATCTCTAGTGTTGCCATTGTTTCCACCACTATTACCTAGATCATTACCATCATTGTTGTCATCATCATTTCCTGTTGCAACCTCAGGCTCTTCTTCATTATCCGAATCTGAGTCTGGATGATTGTCAAATTTTAATGACTCAGAAGGATCTTCAGTTTGGATGCTTGGGAGTTTAGTGTCGTCAAATGATACGTTGACACTTTCTTTTACTTGGTGCTGATCAATTATGTACACCCTATATGCTCTTTTTGAGTAGCCGACAAAAATTGCTTCATGTGCCTTGGCCTCGAATTTGCCACGATGTTCATCTCCATCTTTTAGCACAAAACATTTGGCTCCAAATACATGAAAGTATTTGAGTGTTGGTTTCTTGCCAGCCATTAATTCGTAGGGCGTCTTCATATGATCCTTGTTGATTAAAGTTCGATTCTGGGTATAACAAGCAGTGTTTACTGCTTCAGCCCAGAAGTAGATAGGCAACCTTGATTCACTTAACATTGTTCTTGCAGCTTCAATCAAGGTTCGATTCTTCCTTTCTACTACTCCATTCTGTTGCGGAGTTCTTGGCGCTGAGAATTGTCTTGTTATCCCTTTGTCTGAGCAGAAGCTATTTAGAATTTCATTCTTGAATTCTGTTCCATTATCTGATCTGATTGCCCGGACAGGTAGCTTTGAATCTAACTCAATCAATTTTACATGATCAATCACCAATTGTGGAGTTTCATCCTTAGAGTTCAAGAATAAAACCCACGTGTACTTTGTGAAGTCATCTACAATCACTAAGGCATATCTCTTCCTTGACATAGACAGAATATTTACTGGACCAAATAAATCCATATGAAGCAGCTGCAGTGGTTCAATAATATATGTAGTGTCTGTGCCTTTGTGAGTTGCTCTTTTTGACTTCCCTTTCTGACATGCCTCACACAATCCTTCTTGTGTAAATTCCATCGGAGGCAGTCCTCTCACCAAATCCCTCTTGACTAGAGAGTTCATTGTTTTGAAATTCAGGTGTGAGAGTTTCTTGTGTCATAGCCAACTTTCTTCTGATGAAGCTTTTGAATAAAAACAGTTTGCTTCAGCTTCAGTTCCCGAGTTGAAATCAGCTACGTACAAGTTTCCTTTCCTTACTCCACGCAAGGCTAGTCTGTCTTCTTTAGAATGAGCTATTAAGCACTTCTCCTTGATAAAGTTTACTTTGTAACCTCTATCACAGAATTGACTGACGCTGAGTAGATTGTGCTTAAGTCCTTCTACCAAAGAGACGTTTTCAATGATAACATTTCCAGTATTTAACTTGCCATATCCCGTAGTCATTCCTTTGCTGTTATCTCCAAAGGTGACGATTGGGCCAACTCTTTCAACCACGTCTGATAGCAGGGCTCTATCTCCGGTCATATGCCTTGACGATCCGCTGTCTAGGATCCAAACAACCCGGTTTTCCTGTTTAACTCCCTGCACATATCAAACGGATTAGATTATCTTCAGAGCCCAAAATTGATTGGGCCCGGCATACTTAAAGAATTGACCTTTGTCAGCTTTGACAACAGATCCTTTTCGAACAACAGCCGCATCCTCCTTGACTGTACTTACTTTCCTATAAATAGTCTTAACAATTTTTTGTTTAGACTTAGGAATATATTTTTCCTTCTTGACAGGTGAAGGAATAACAGTCTTGGATTTAGCAAATTTATTATTGATGTATTGTCTCGGTGTCATGTTCTTTTTATTAGCAGTTATGCGTTTGAAATAAGCAGTCATAGCATTAAAAGCACATAACATACAATTTAACATACCACAAGGTTTATGGCATACATCAATAGCAGGCATGTTATTCACAGCAGTAGGAGTTTTAACAATTTCTACTTTAACTTTTTCAGCAGATTTAAAGTTTTCAGTAGAATGGCATCTGTTGTTACTATCCCTACTTCTAACAAACTTATTGTTAGGTCTGTTCAAATTATTCTTTAAGTTCTTAGCACCTAAACCAGGAGTGGATGAACTAGCAGAGTTCACATTTTCAATTGGTCTTTTAGGTACATATTTAGCTTTCTGGACATTTATTCCTTTTATGTCCCTAGTCTGTTCTTCTCTTCAAGGTCTTCACATTTAATTTCATAATCCACTATTACACAACTATCAAGAACTGGTTCTGCAATAGGAGTTATGAACAGAGGTTTCTTGGTGTCCTTAATAACATGTGGAATACCCCTCTCTATAGCAGTCTTTTTAAAAGGGGTGATGTTACTAAGCTTTTCTACTGATTCATTATATTCAAAACCTATTCCAACTTTCCGATTGATCTCTTGTTGGTCAACTAGATCTTTCATAACAAATGAAGCAGTTCTATAGGCTTGACACCTGACCTTTTCTTTTTCAATTTTATCTTTCAAAAAAGCTTCAATTTCAACATAGCAGTTGACTCTATTAACTTGAAATGCAACATCTTCAGTTAATTTAACATTAATAAGTTTCAGCTTTTTCAATTCATAATTCTCCTCTGATAAAACTTTGTTTTCGAGAATTAAGACTTTTATTCGATCTCTAGCATCAGTTAAATTCTCACCTATCAATTTAAACATCTTAGGACAGCTAGGGTTTACCTCAATTCCTTGTCGAGGTGGAGATTGTGATCCTTCAGAAGAAGAGGCCATTAGAGCAAGATTTCCCATTTGATCTTCTTCATCATTGTCGGAATCATCCCAGTTTTTTCCTGCTGCTAAGTATGATTTTCCCTGATGCTTCTTCAGTAGAGCGTCATATTTCTGTTTGAGCTCGTCATATGAATCCTTCTTTCTTTCCTGCTTGGGCTTTCTACAATCAGTTGCAAAGTGTCCCATTTCATTGCAGTTGAAGCAACGGATCTTGCTTCTGTCTACCATCCCTGTCTTGTATCCACCTTTTGTGTTGGATGAGCTAGAAGAACCACCTGTCTGAAATCTGTTTGCTATAGGCTTGAATTTGAAACTAGGGTTCCTCCTGAATCTTGTATTTCCAAATTTTCTAGCAATCAGAGCCAGAGATTCATCCTCAAGTTGATCGAGTTCTTCCATTGAGTAGAATTCACTATCAGTTGAATTCACTAGAGTTGCACCAACTTCTGCAACAATACCCTGATCAATGATGTTGACTGAAGAAGATTCAGTCTTAGCTTTTCTGTACTCTGGTTCTTCTGCTACAAGAGCTGTAGACTTGCTGACCACCTTGCCTGTACCATATATTTCATTCTGTTGAATCTGCTCTAGCTCATAGGTCTTCAGAATGCCATAAAGTCTTTCCAAAGAAATTTCATTCATGTCCCTTGACTCTCTGATGGCTGTTATCCTGTGCTTTAGGTGTACTGGCATTGTCAGCAAAAACTTCCTACTGATCTCCTTCTTCGTATATTGTTTGCCATTGAGATTTAGATCATTTATCAGCTTGTTGTATCTCTCAAAAACTTCAGAGATACCTTCTCCAGGATTTGATCTAAAATGCTCATATTGAGACGTTAAGATTTCCAATCTGTTCTCCCTTACTTCTTCTGTTCCTTCATTTAGTATCTTTATCGTTTCCCAGATGTGTTTGGCATTTTTACAATTAACAACATGATTGTACATTCCGGGATCAAGAGATTCCACTAAAATTAACTGCAGGCTGGTGTCCAATGTATCCAGTTCCTTTTCTGTCTTAGTGTACTCAGAAATATCTTTTTCAAATTGTCTGTGCGGAATGAGTACACCATCTTCCATATGCTCAGGAAAGATATTTATTGGAACAACAACACCAGTTTTTAAAATATCCTTGTACTTGGGATTTGCAGCTCGAAGAAACAAGGTCATCTTTCTCTTCCACAGATTATAATTGTCTTTATCAAATTGTGGAATTTTAATGCTACTAACTCTTTGAGTACTCATCTTTAAATAAGATTAAAAATTAATTGTTTCAAAAAAATATTTTAATTTTTGACTTAAAATAATTTTTGATCAAAAATAATTTTTCGGAAAAAAAATTATTTCGAATAAAAAATTATTTCGAATTTAAAATAATTTTTGAGATCTGTATGAGTTCGCGGAATTTGATTTGGATCTGATATGAAAATATATCAACCAGCTCTGATGCCAATTGTTGGTCCCTGATATTGTAGAAGGGGGGTTGAATACAATATCTGAAAATTAATCGCGGAATAATTTGGATTAAAAATATTATTTTAATTATTCGCGAAATATTAATTAGAATGAAATACTGTTCAAGTGAAAGATATAATTTTAACTTGATTAGTATTACAAAATTAATATTTAGAAAACTGTTATATAATTGATAAAAAGTCTAGAACGAATTCGACATGAAGTGTTCGTGTTTAATCAATTATATTCAAACTCAGCACAGAAATCTGTGAATATTACAATGCAGATAAATTACTGAATTTGATCTGATTTTCTTAACTTCTAACAACTGAACTCTTAAAAATGAAGAGCTGATCTCATATTTATAGAGAATGAAAAAGGCTGCTATGACCTTTTTCAGTATGACTTAATTTCAAGAAAATAAGTCTGTATGACTTATTTTAACCCTTGTATGACATTTAAAAACTGGGTATGACTTCTGAATGGTCGGTATGACTTACTGAATCTCGGTATGACTTATTTAAAGTCATATTCAGATTTTATCTAATTAAAATAAATCGGTATGACTTATTTTAATTAAACAAAATAGGTTCAGTATGACCTTTTGAGCACAGAAATCTCGGTATGACTTATCCACTGAGCTCGGTATGACTTATCAGTCGGCTGTTCCGGTATGACTTTTCTTTAACAGCTTCGGTATGACTTATCAGTCGGCTGCTCCGGTATGACTTTTCTTTAACAGTTTCGGTATGACTTATCAGTCGGCTGCTCCGGTATGACTTTTCTTTAACAGCTTCGGTATGACTTTTATTAATATAATTCGGTATGACTTATTAATAAACAGTCGGTATGACTTATTTATTAGTCATTTGAATTATATTAAAAGTCATATTAAGTCATATCTTTTATAATAAATTAATTCTACTTAAATTAATTAGTTAATTTACAAATTAAATTAAATTCAACTTGAATTAATTTAATTAGATAAATTAAATAATCAATTAACATTTGATAGTAGAATTAAAATACTATTTCGTCTTGAATTACCGTGCTATCAGTCTTGAAGTCTTCCAGTCTTCGTTGTGTCTTTTGTCATAAAACCACTTGAGCTAGATGATGAATATTTATTATTTTAGTTGACACACAAATGTACTGTCTGGTTCATTTATGTCATACTATAATAAATATTCTTCATCTTTAACATTAAGCTGTGGTCTTCTGTTCTTCTTCTACTTCACTGTCTTCATTCTTCTTCTGGAATCTTCTGTAGTAACCACTTAGAATCTTCTGAATCTTCTGAACAACTGCTTCTCTATTTTTCTCCGACGCTTGAACATATAAATGAACTTCTTCCGGTGTAGAGTAGCAACTTCATTATAATTCTTCTGACAAGTTGATTCTTTGTGTCTAGTTGACATTCTTCGATTTGATTCCATCCTCAGAATTTATTACTTACTTTAATTTCTTACATGAGTTGAGTTGTCATCTACTAATTACAAATAGGCCTTGACATATGCCTTTCAGAGTGTTTATGGTAAACTCTGTCAGAGTATGTGGTAAACTCTAACAGTGAATGCAAACTCTGATTACTATAAACTTTGATCTAAGTCTTCATGCTAAACTCTGAGATATTATTTAAGACTTCATATTTAACTTTGTGACATCATATTTGTTATTCTCTGATTGGAGTAATCATTATGGCGCATCCATTTCATGAAAAATGATTCGTATTTATATACAATTACACATACATATGCAGTATTTTGAGAATTGCACTACTCATTACTCTACCACTCAAAATTTGCCACGTGTCCCATTACAGAGTATATGTAAATGAGAGGGAATAGTTTAATTTTTATTTTCACTTTGAATTACTGTAACGAACGGGAAAGATTACGTGTATTTTATAATATTTAAATATACTTTTGTTATAATTTATTGTATTTTAGATTATTTTCAATGCAATTAATTGTGTTTAGATTTTTATTAAATAGGAAAATTACCCTATACGTGTTATGTGACTTCTGTGTATCTTAAAATATTTTATTCTATTTTAATGTAATTTTGGTATTGTTAAAATCAAATTATTTTATTTTATGATTATCGGACCCAACCCCTACAGAAAACTAGAGACCTTGTTTTTTGTGCTTTAATTTTTTTGGAAATGATAAAATTCTCAAAATAAATTTATTTTATTATTTTTGAAACATTCAAAATTTTTGGGGAATTTTAGCATATATATTGTATTATTTTAAAAATATTTATTTTTCTATTTTATCTGATAAAAATGATTTTTGGGCTTTTTATTTTAATTATGGGATAATTTATCTTTTAATAAAATTTTAGCCCCTAAAATTTTCTAAAATATAAATAGATTTTTTATTAATAAAATGTTTACTTACAATTATTAAAAATAAACACCAGCAACTTTAAAGTTGGGGAAGAACACAACTAATAGGGTTCTGAGAATCAACAGATCGTTTAAGGTGATTCTGTTATCCGTTCTTGAGTATCCATAATCAAATTGAAGCTCATAACATATCCTAACTACTCATATTATCAATTTAAGTTGAAAATTATTATTTGTGATTTTCATTTTTAGCTGTCTATATATTTGATTTTGTAGGTTTTTAATCATTAATTGTTTGTTCGTTTTGAGTCCATGATTGCATAGCCCATAGAACAACGATTGTATTGGTATATTGGTTGTGGATTTTTGAGTTTGTTTCCGACTTCGTCGAAAAATCTGCCCGGTCCTGATTGCTTTGTTTTACCGGCTTGCTTGTTAGTGTTTGTGAGTATATATGAGTTGTATGTATATCTGGGAGTATCCCATTAATTTGGTATAACTATAGCTTCTTTGGCTCACTCTTGCTTTTTATTAAATTCTGCCAGATATCCAGTATGAGTCACAATGGTAGCTCTAGCGGGCATAGGAGGCTCAGGTGTTAGGGTGGCTCGCTTCTTGTGCTTTCCAGGTATTTAGTTGTTTACAGTGTTGCCGTAGATAGAATGTGTAATAAAAGGAATTTAGACTTAAAACTTATCTAAACTTATAGATTTGAGTTTTGGATTTAGTTTCTGGTTTATAATAAAGTGATTTGGTTTACTTTTAGTATCGACTACTTGATTTCATACTATAAACTGTTTGCGATCTTTGGTTTGGCAGGGTCAATGCACACTTGATTTATATTATTTTGTTTTTGATTCATTGGTGACCCCCAAATCTAGATCCCGGGTTTGGAAGGCGTCACAGTTGGTATCAGAGCTACATGTTGGTAGTCACTTAAATAAGAAGAGATATAGCTTGTGAAAGATTTGGTAGATCACATGAGATGGGTTTACATTCACATGAGATAGGTTTTTGTTTGACTTTAGCTTTAAGCCTATATTGTGAGTTGTATTGTGGTACTATATTATATGGTTACTGCCGGGTCCCGTTGTAGTACCCTAGCCGGTACCGGATATGGCACCTCAGCCTATACTTATGCCTGAGCCAAAGTTCTGCCGCCACTACCGAAGGACTTAGATCATGTAGCAGCTACTATGCAGCCAGACTATCAGCCCATAGAGCCAGGGCAATGGTTGGGATTTGGATTTCCCTTAGAGCCTGTTCTAGTACAGCAGCCGGAGGTAGAGATGCCACATGTTGTACCAGCGCCAGTTCTCGCAATCCTAGCCAAGCAGTTCGTACCATATGAGCCTGGGATGGACAGTGACGAGTCTGATCCATCAGTCCAGGGTCCTATGTTCCACCGCCGCCACCACTACCTTGGCATCAGATGCCATTAAGTCCAGCTAGAGATCAGGCCATGGCAGATGAGATCATGGGCAGGTCAGATGCTAGTTCGAATGGCCATGTTTGTGAGCCGCGCATTGTTTCCATGCGTGCGTACCGTCAGTTGTTGACTGCTTATCATGAGATGAGGGCACAGAACTGGGTGTTGCAGCAGTTGAGAGGCCCACGTACATCCGAGGTGGAGTTTCTACATAACATAAGGGAGTTGATTACAACGGGAGGGTATGAAATAGACGTTTTGCATTTGCAGGGTTCAGATAATGTGGACTATTGTCATGCTTATCGTATCCTTATGAGGATGATAGCGGATCTTAGAGATATGGTTGGTCCCTACTGGGATTAGTTGAGGTTGGTCAGGTGAGCTAGCTAGAGGTAGTCATAGACTACCGTTTATCTGTGCTGTGTGTAGTGATGCCTAGATATAAAGGTGTTTGATTGTAGTAGTAGCTATGTCAGGATTTTTGGTGTAAATATATAGCTGACATCTAACCAGTAGTGTGTATTAGAAGCCAGATGTATTAAGTTATCCAGTCAACTGTTGATCCACTATAAAACAGTTATTATATATAGCAGCAACAATTTTGTAGTGTAAATTCGTGTTTTTATATTACATCATGCATTTATCTTCAAAATTCAAGTAAATTAGCAATTGTGTGACATGACTTGATAACATTAATGGAAAAAAATTAAATTATTTATGTTTCATATGCATGGCTTTCCATAATAAATGTTATATCAAAGACATGTACAACAAATTACTAAAGGACTTGTTTGTTATTTTATTAGAACAATGGAAAATCAACCACTAGTCGAGAACAATATAGAGAATGAAGATGGCAATCAGAACCCTGGGGAGCAGGGTAACATGAACGTCATGCAACAAATATTAGAGCTATTCCGTCAGTAAATGTATAATCTCACCCGTCAGCAGCAACGGCCGCCAACACCACAGGATGTGACATTCAAGACATTTCAAGCTGTGAAACCTCCAGAGTTTTATGGGACAGTAGATCCCGTAGAGGCTAGAGCATGGCTAAAAGAGATAGAGAAAACTTTTGCATTGGTGAAAGTCGAGGATAATCAGAAGAGAGAATATGCTAGCTACTTTCCAAAGGGAGAAGCCAATTATTGGTGGGAATCTAGGAAGTCTCTTAAGGGGACAGGAGTAACCACTTGGGAAAGGTTTAATGAACTGTTCTTGGAAAATTATTTTCCACGTTACGTGCAGAATCAAATGCAGATCAAATTCCTAGAGCTGAAGAAGGAAGGAAATGTGGCGGATTACGAGACCAAGTTTACAGAATTGGCTAGGCTTGTGCTAGATTTTGTAGACACTGATGAGAAGAGGGCTAAAAGGTTCCAGCAAGGATTAAAGGCATGGGTCAGAAGTAGGGTGGCTGTTTTCGAGTTAACCACCTACACTACGATAGTACAGAAGGCGATGATCATTAAAGTTGAGAGTGACATGTCTCAGAAAGAGAAGGATAGAAAGAAGAGGAAGTTTGACAACCGATCAGGGAATCAAAAACAAAACCGATTTCAGAGCAATTTCAACAACCGACCAGGATTTCAGTTCAAGAGAAATGGTGGACCAGGGAATGGAGGTCATAATTTTGGCAATCAAGGGAATCGATTTCAGAATAATAACCAGTAGCAAGTGAACCGATTCTTTAACAACAATCAGCAACAGGGAAATTGACCACCACCAGTATGCAAGATATGTGGGAAAAACCATGGTGGGGTGTGTAATCGACTTAATGCGGTGTAATATAAATGCAAGCAAAAAGGACATTACGCTAACGAGTGTTCTTTACCACGGAATCCTGAGATGTTTTGTTATAAGTGTGGCAATAAAGGTCATATATCTAAGGACTGCAAAGTCAACGTTAACGATGGGAATCATAATAAAGCTACAAGGTCCGGCAATGCAAGTCAACCCAAGACTAGTACTTTTAATATGAGCATGTAGATATTCAACATGATTTATCTTACGTTGAAAAACTAATTGAGATATTAGATCGTAAAGATAAGGTATTAAGGAATAAGAAAATTCCTTTAGTTAGGATATTGTGGAGAAATCCCTTGGTTGAGTAAACAACATGGGAGGTAGAGAGTGAAATGTTAGCTCGGTACCCTCACTTGTTTTCTTAAGTTGGATTCTGGGGACAGAATCCTTATAAGGAGGAAGGATGTAACGAACGAGAAAAATTACTTGTATTTTATAATATTTAAATATGCTTTTGTTATAATTTATTGTGTTTTAGATTATTTTCAATACAATTAATTGTGTTTAGATTTTTATTAAATAGGAAAATTACCCTATACGTGGTATGTGACTTCTGTGTAGCTTAAAATATTATTCTATTTTACTGTAATTTTTGTATCATTAAAATCAAATTATTTCAATTTATGATTATCGGGCCCAACCCCTACAGAAGATTGGAAACCTTGTTTTTGGTGCTTTTATTTTTGTGAAAATGATAAAATTCTCAAAATAAATTTATTTTATTATTTTTGAAATATTCATAATTTTTGTGGAATTTTGACATATATATTGTATTATTTTAAAAATATTTATTTTTCTAGTTTATCTCATAAAAATGATTTTTGGGCTTTTTATTTTAATTATGGGATAATTTATCTTTTAATCAAATTTGAGCCCCTAAAATTTTCTAAAATATAAATAGATTTTTTATTAATAAAATTTTTACTTACAATTACTAAAAATAGACACCAGCAACTTTAAAGTTGGGGAAGAACACAACTAATAGGGTTCTGAGAATCAACAGATCGTTTAAGGTGATTCCGTTATCCGTTCTTGAGTATCCATAATTAAACTAAAGCTCATAACATATCCTAACTGCTCATATCATCAATTTAAGTTGAAAATTGTTATTTGTGATTTTCATTTTTAGCTACACATATTTAATTTTGTAGGTTTTTAATCATTAATTGTTTATTCTTTTTGAGTCCATGATTGCATAACCCATAGAACAACGATTGTATTAGTATGTGGGTTGTGGATTTTTGAGTTTGTTTCCTACTTCGTCGGAAAATATGCCCGGTCCTGATTGCTTTGCTTTACCGGCTTGCTTGTTAGTGTTTGTGAGTATATATGAGTTGTATGTATATCTGGGAGTATCCCATTAATTTGGTATAGCTATAGCTTCATGTTGCCTTTAGATTTATGTTGGTTGGATGTTGTTTGGATTTCACGAGAGGTCGTCTTCTTCATTGAAGTTGTGGACGGTGAGGCTACGGCTTCATCCGTTCCGTTTACTGCTTGTGGAGGCTCAGTCTCTGGCCTCCGTTTCTGGCCTTTCCTCCGACTTGTTGTGTGTATAAGTTGTATATTTTGTTGCTTTATTATTTACATAACCCTATAGTTTTGTCCGATGGTCAAGCTATTAGTGTTTGGATTTGTTTCTTGTGCTAGTGCTTATGTTCTTAGCTAATTCTGGTTCCTCTTTAAGTGTAGCATATGTGTACTATATGATGATCATACAAATAACTAATTTTGACGTTTAATTTAACTCCTGATGTCCTTCTTCAATTTTTCTGGAGTTCAAGATATTTATTGTGTAATTGCAGTATATCATTAGTTAATAGTTAATATTTAATATCATCTTATATATAGTATATGGTGCTTAAATGCGACACCCATATCATTTCATACATGATCTGGGAGGTGACTTTTACTGGAAGGCTGAAAGTGTTGATGCAAATTTAACAGCAACATTGGATTTTATAAATTTATATAATCTCATGGAGGCATGTCTCCCTCCAAGTTAAAGTTAGTGTGTGCAATTCCATTTCTTTTCACTCAGTAGGTATCATTCCCAGGTCATTTTTTTCGAGCAATGTCTTATGCACACATTTAATGTCTGAGGTGTAGTGTAATTTATAAGATAAGTTGTGATCTGCTGAGAATTGGCACTACAGTATGATATATATCATTATATGTCCACGCGACACAGATATCAGGGGTGTGTAATTGGGTTTCTAAACTTTGTTTTCCAAATCATCTTTAAAAATAATTTATTTTAATTCTAAAAATTTTGTTAGAAATTATTTTTATTTCGAAAAATGTTTTAAGCATTTAAAATAAATTGTTTTTATTTCAAAATCAATTTGATTTAATTATTTTAATTCATATAGATAATAATTTAATTAATTATAATTAATTGGTTAATTTATTTTAATTAATTAATTAAATATTATTTGAATATAATTAAAAATAATTGGATTTAATTATTTTGAGAAATAAAAATGATTTATTTATTTTTATTTTTTTAATAATCCCTTTACCTGTTTTAAATGAAATAAAATTGTTTGAGACCCTAAAAATAATCTGGAAATGATAAAAATAATTTGAATTCCCTTATTTATCTACAAATCCGGATTAATATTTCTTTAAATATTTAGGGATCTACTAATTATCCGGAATGGATAACAATGATCCCCTTTGACTCAAATAGTATTTTAGAGTCTACTTTTAATTATTTGACTGCACTTTAATTTGTGAGTCTTACCTGTTATATGATTTATATATATATTCACCTATTAATTGATGCTTCTTGTTTATTTATTATTATTTGGTGTTGGATATTGATAGAACGCATGGGTAGATGCTAGAATCTAAATTAGAATATTGTATCTGTAGATACGAGCGAGGTGGTAGATAGACAAGCAGTGTAGTCGTCCCATTCTAGCTTTAGGACAGCTTCGATATCAGGCATGTATTTTCTCCTTGATCATCATAAATACTTTTATTTTACTGTTTTTATTATTTATATTATGATAAATAGTTATTGTTCAGAACGATTTATGATTCATGTTTCATTCTGTGCATCAGAGTTACTTGTTATTCATACTCTGAATATTGGAAGTTGATTATAATAAACACATCATATCTTGTGTTATCGTAGCAAATAATGAGGATATGGTTTGTATTTAAAACTAAGCATACCTTTATTTTATTTGGGTTGCTCTATATTGGATTGAAATTTAGCGTAAGAGGCCAGTAATAGACCCTGGTCCAGTGGTGTGATATAATTGGCGTAAAAGGCCAGTAGACGTTGGTGCTCTGGTCCCGCGGTATGACTCAGAATGGGAATAAGCCTGAGTTCATACCTTTCAATTCACAGTATATTTTAGGAAGATATGATAACCATTCCATCTTCCTATAGGCTAATATTACTTGACTACGGTACCTAACTGAAATCTAGATTATGTGGTGTGGCATAACTAGTCCTATTGCTTTTTAACCTGATCAGGGGGCAATAGTGGTGTGTGGTGATTATCCAATCCATATTGCCTGTATGGCTATTATATATTGATTTTGAGCAGTTGATTCATTTTGATGACATACTGCATTTTTTCAGTTGAAATACACGGTAATTTATTTTACTGTCCAGTTTTGATAATAACTATTTTATATTTCGTTATCTGTACAGATCTCCTATCTTGATTTAATTTCAATTGTTCATTTACTTGCTGAGCACTTCTTTGGCTCACTCTTGCTTTTTATTAAATTCTGCCAGATATCCGGTATGAGTCACAGCGGTAGCTCTAGCGGGCATAGAGAGCCGCAGGTGTTAGGGTGGCTCGCTTCTCGGGCTTCCCAGGTATTTAGTTTTTTACAGTTTTGCTGTAGATAGAATGTGTAATAAAAGGAATTTAGACTTAGAACTTATCTAAACTTATGGATTTGAGTTTTGGATTTACTTTCTGGTTTGTAATAAAGTGATTTGGTTTACTTTTAGTATCGACTGGTTGATTTTATACTATAACCTGTTTGCGATCTTTGGTTTGACGGGCTGAATGTGCACCTGATTTATATTATTTTACTGTTGATTCATTGGTGACCCCCAAATCTAGACCCCGGGTTTGGAGGGCGTCACAATTACTCACCTGCATCTTATTATTCCTATCTTTCTCTCTCATTTTCTATAAACCCTAATTTTTCATATCTGCAAATCTCTATTCTTCAATGGCATCCAAGGGAATATCTTTCCAAAAATATACATTTGTTGCTACAAACTACATCTCACTCTTGTCCAAAATTGATATTCCACAGGACTATCATGTAATTCAATTTTTTTTACAGAACAGCTATATTGGGTATGCTCTTCAGGAACCCAATCACTTCTCGTCTCAATCTCTGATCAAAGTCTGGTCAACGGCTAAGTATAACAATGCCGGTGATGATGAAGAGCCAGTAATAACATTTCAATGTAATGACAAACACTCAATAACTCCTGCTGTGGTTCGTCAAGCCCTTCATCTTCCAAAAGTGGCTGTGTATGATGATCTTGCAAATGATGAACAAAATAATGCATTCTTCAAAGAAATAGGCTATGGAGGAAGTCTATCTAAGCTGGGGAGTCTGACAAGTCCCCATTTGAGACATGAATGGAGTTTCTTCTTTGACTGCATTACAAGGGCTTTCACTGCCAAATGCATAAATTTTGATTCCATTCCACAGTTATCACAACAGATTGGGTATTCTCTGACCCATAACTTACAATTTAATTTTTCCTGTTTGATTATTAGGCAATTAGCTACCAAGATTAGTGATGATGCATACACTGTATATTTTGCTCAATTTTTACAATTAATTTTTAAGTACTTATTGCCTAATTTTAGTTTTGAGAATGATCAAAGTTTAGTTAATTTTTGTATGAATAAGAGAATATTTGCTGATCTAACAAGAAAAGACCAAAAGAAGGAAGCTGAAGGTAAACTCTCTAATCTTTTTTATCCCACATGGGTCAGGCTTATCTTAAATCAGAGAATGCCTACTGTGTATGGGAGGGATTTTCTTTTTGTGGCTCTAAACCAGAGTATAAGACCCTCTGATTCTAACCCAAGCCACCCACTAAACACTGATCCACAAACACATATTCCAACTTCTGTAGTCTCCCAAAAGACTGTAGTTGTAAAACAAACCTTTCAATAGCAAGGCCCAAATAACAAAAGGAAGGGAAAATTAATGATGGAGTCATCTCCAAAGAAAAGGAAACTGATTGATGAAAACATTGACTCTGATAATAGTGGTGAAAGTCTGGTATTTCCTGTAAAGAAGATTGTCAAGAAGACTTCTGAGATTCCTCCTACAGCACTCATGAGGCCATTTACAGTCAATTCAATGCCAGAAGCTAAAAAGAAAAGAAGAAGATTAGTTAAGGCATCAAACACTGATCAAGTAATCTCTGAACCTTCACAAACCTTAAACTCTGAAGGTTTACTAAACTCTGATGTCTTAAACTCTGATCAACCAAACTCTGATCAACTTCAAGGAATAAACTCTAATGCAATGATAAACTGTGATGCTGTTATGAAGTCTGGTGAATCTATATTGCTTGACCAAATAAACAGTAACATCGGTGGAATTGAGGTAGATGGTGATGATGAAAATGCCAATAGAGAAGAAAATGATGAATTGGCTGAAATGGATGGTAATTCTCTTCATGTTAATCCTTTTACCAGTCCTGTAATCACTTTGGAAAGTGTTGATGTTGCAAATAAAGTTGCTCCAGTTATAATATCTGATTCTCCTGTACATTCACCCAAGAAAATCATAAAGGAGATATCTTATGAAAGAATAAGGGAGCTAGTTGAAGAAGTTAGAAAGGAGATGGCAGAAAAGAAGTCTAAACCATTTATAATGTATCCAAGTTCAAAGCTCTTTTCAAGAACAAAGAAAAGGAAGCAAGTCAGTTTTGGCCAGGACACACAAGTGTGGTAGCAGTCATTGATAGGCTGGGCACACAACAACATGTTGCTCAAAGTACAACAGCAGCCACCCAAGACGCAAATGAAGCCAACATGAATCAGGGGTACAACCCACAAGAACCTTCAGGTCAAAGGGTTGAAGTAGTTGTTAAGGCTCCTGCCACACAAGAACCATCCAATCAAAGTTTGGATGTAGGCAGAACATTTTAAATGGAAGATTCTGCTGTTGCTGATGCTGAGAAGTTAAACTCTGATGCTATTTTGGTGCAACCTCTTTCTGCATAGCCTTTAGAGACTCCATCCACATCCACAACTACTCTCTAACTTTTCTTCAGAATTTCTATTCTCTGATAGTGTAAGCTCAGAATTTATATTCCCTACTTTTACTGTTGGGATGACCATGGATAGTCCTGAAAAAGGGTACCCCTATTCATGTGACCACAGAACTCATTTCTCAGTCACCTATTATTTCTGTAGGACAATATGATTTGAGCCTTTCTAGTGAGCCTGAGGTAAAATATGTGAAAAACAGAACTAATACTGAGAGGCGGACACTTGATCTGGCAAAATGAGAGGTAGAATTGAGAAAGAAGTTAGTTACTTCTAGTGAGCAAACTCTGACTATTAAAATTTATGATATGTGTGATGTGAGAAGTAATGAGATTACTTTAAAAAAAAAGAGTGATTTAGAATGTTCTAATTCTTTTTGCGGTACTCAGAGTTTATCTATCACTGCAAACTCTGATCATGAAGACACATTATTTAATGAGCCAATATTTTTAGATGAAGAAGTTACAGATCTTTTGATTCCCTACACTCAAAGGTACAACTCCAAGAAGTGGCCTATTGATGCTTTTGATCCACATGAGAGATTGATGATGGCATATCCTGACTACATGGTTGTAGAAACCCTCAAGGGTGAAATTGAAGCAGCTTTGAATGAAGAAGGAGTCAAGAGAAATTTTACTTCCAAGGGAGAACAATCAACAAAAGATCTTCTCAGCTCTCACAGACAATCCATCTGGGATATGTCTTGGAAATTTCCTAATGAAGAAATTTCATGGCCTCATGTTCATGAACTAATCCAAAAGGCTGACACTGAATTAAACTCTGAAGAGATGAAAACTGTTCTGAAAGATACTATTGTGTTGACAAAGGGTCTTCACAATGAAGTGTGTGATTTGAAGGATTCTGTTAGCAAAACCACTGCCTCTATACAGACTTTTGTCACTATTTCTCAACATGCTTTGGAATTAAAGCTCAAGAATGTTTCTGCAAAACAGGATGCTTTGGAAGTCAAAGTTCATAATCTTTCTACTGCTGTCACATCCATGCAAACAATGCTGCATACAATTGTGGACATCTTAACCATTAGAAAAGGGAATGATGTCAGAAAGGGGGAGAAGGTTTCACAGGACAAATGCAAGGAGGATGTTGCACATAAATCTGATAAACCTGATGATAATGATCAAGGGAGTCATAAGGATGGAAAACAACAAACTCTGATGACTTCTCAAACTGGACAAACTCTGATGACTACTCAAACTCTGATTCCATCAACCTCTGGAATAAACTCTGAAAACAAGCAAACTCTGATGGATGCTGATATGGAGTTAGCAAAGAGGCTTGAAGAAGAAGAGAAGCCTGATAAAATAGAAGAAAAAAACATGAAGGATGCATAACTGGAAAGAATATTATTTGAAGAAGAAAATCCAGTAATGGATCGAGTTGCTATTGAAGAAGAATTGAAGAAATCTGGTACTGACAATGCTAAAGTCTAGAAGAAAAGAAAATATGTGAAAAGGACTCCAGTACAAAGGAAGGCACCTTCTCAATCAAAGAAAATTATATCTAAACCTATTCAAGCCAAACCTACTGAAGCTCCTAAGTCTGTTGAAGCTCAAGCCAAGCCTATTGGTCAATCAAAGCCTACTCTTGCAATTCAGAATAAAGCTCCAGCTAAATCAAAAACTCATCTTTCTATATCAGAAACAACATTTCTCCCAGGAGGATCAAGATTTGAAGATGAGGAAGAGGAACAACAAACTCTGATCAAAAAGAAAAATCCTGATCTTCTGTGGACTAAATCTGAAACCTTAACTCTCAATGCCAGATTTGGTAAAAACAAGGGTGGTGTTGGCGATTCTCAAGCCAAAGTGTACAGGGGTGAAGCTAATACTTTCAGAGATCCTTTCTCTCTAAAAGACAAGCTTGAGGAAGATTTAACATAAGAATATCTAGACAAATTGATATTTATTAACATATTGAAGGACATTTTTTATGGCGCTCAAGCCAAAGAGAAGCTATTATATTTCTTAGAAAATGGGAGAGTTATGAAAATTGCTGAGGAAGATTTGATTCACAAATCATCTAAAGAACTTGAATATGTTCTTTATATCCTGAATGATGAGAATGAAGCTACTTCTAGGTGGGTGAAGATTCTTGAAGGAGTAGTCAATGAGAAGAAAAAGAATGAGAGGCGGCTAATGATAAACTCTGAGGAGTATAAACCAGGATATTTATTTGAAGATGATTCTGAGAAGGAAATGGCTAAAGGAGATACAAAGGTTAAGATGGTGTTAGGAATCCCTACACTTATATTAAATCCTAATGGAAAGAAAGCCTGTTGCATTCCTCTAGATGTAAGGATGGAGAGATCATCAATATACAACTTGAGAGCTGTAATATTCCAAATTGATGATTCTTATGATCAAATGAAAGAGTTAAAGGAGAAGCTGAGTGAATGTTAAAGAATGCTGAGAAGAAGTTATTGGAAAATTTTCTTACATAAGATTTCTCATACAGAAGAATTTAAGTCAAGAAGGAAAACTCAAACTCTAATGCATTTGTCTCTGTTTCTGACATCATAAGTAGAATTTATGTTTTACTTAATAAAGCATAAATTGGGGGAGATTGTTAGAAAAGCAAATACTGATGCTGTTAGAGAATATCAAGAACATAGTTTATGTTGTTGACGTCATCAGAAATTTAGAAGCTGTCGACAGAGTTTACTCTATAAGAGAATACTAAATCAGAGTTTACTCTAACAGAGAATACTCTATCAGAGATTATCAACCGACATAGTTTAGTATCAGAGTTTATCAAATATGGAAACAGGCAAATCAAAATTTGATTTGGATAGTGAAGAAGGAACTCAAATACAATTCTATTACCTTATGGAATCTATTATTATCATTATCTATTTTGTAATTGGATTTGTACCTGTGTCTATATAAACACAGAAATAGGTTTACATTATTAATTCATTCAAGTTATATTATTCTCATAACCTAGCAACTCTTAAGAACATTGATTTTCTTGAGAGATTTTTGTATTCAGTTCATTAAAGTTAATACAAGACAATTTATCTTTTATATACTTGTGTTCTTGATCGATTATTTGGTACTATTATATTCAACCCCTCTGCTATAATAGTTGATTTATCTCGGCAACAAGTAATTTTTAAATATCTTGTTCAAATATTTATTTCAGCCATTATTGTTCATTGTTCATATTTAAACTTCTCAAACCATTTAAGAAAAGAGAAAAATCTTAAAAGTTGTTATATTTGTATACAAGCTCGTAGTGTGTTACTGTTACTTGAATTTCATGCAATATTCTTTTGATTGTAATGTGGATATTTAACCATGTGGAATACCATACATGATATATACTTAATAAGAATGAAAGAACTCAGCAATCTTTTTTACAAAATCATGTTTAAAGTGAGTTTCATTATTGTTAATTTTAATATTAAATTTAATGTGATATACTATATCAGATATTTTTTGTCTCCGAATAGTCTTCGTATTCGCGTTCAAATATAAGAAACAGGTCTCGAGTCTTGATTTAAAAAAAATTCCAAAGTCGGCACTTAACTGCATGTCCGATGCTTCTTACCCGAGTTTGAGTAACATATATTGTATCAAGTGCATTAAACTCTCGCACAAGTTGATGGTAATTTTGTGGTGTAAGGAGTCTTACTCTTATATTTGATTATAAAACTATTGTCGTAAGAGACTGTCATGATTAGTTTAAAGTCGTGCCTTCGAGCGAATACAAGCATTGTTTCTACAGGATTTTAAACTCCGAATCCATTCTAATGCTCCTTAATGTTAACTTGACTTCAGAATACTTGGGACAGCTCCATTTCTTATGATATTCTGGTGGCAATAGAATTTCATTTTCCAACCAGAACGATGAAAACTAACATTTTTCTTGTTTTTCTTTCACCTCTGCTTCTTCCATTCTCTAATGCCCAAATAGCTTCATCAGAGATAAATGTTCTTCTCCAAATGCAACAACTTCTTGAATATCCACAAGTGCTCCAAGGTTGGAATAACTGGCCTAATTTTTGCAATCTTCCGCCCTCGCGATCTCTATCTATTGTTTGCTCAGGTAATCATATTACGGAAGTAAGTGTTGTTGGAAATAATACAAATCTGCAAATTCTGTCCCAAAATTTCTCATTACATTCATTATTCACTGCACTAAGAAACCTTTCAAATTTGAAAGTTTTATCACTTGTTTCTTTAGGTTTATGGCGTCCATTACCTCGTAACATCAATCTTTTAGGGTCCCTTGAAGTATTAAACATTAGTTCGAGTCAAATCTATGGAAACATTCCTGCATCAATTG
The DNA here is from genome assembly GCA_028671895.1 of Oenanthe sinensis. Taxonomy (NCBI): domain Eukaryota; kingdom Viridiplantae; phylum Streptophyta; class Magnoliopsida; order Apiales; family Apiaceae; genus Oenanthe; species Oenanthe sinensis. The sequence continues at coordinate 5,895,661 of JAPMAC010000212.1, forward strand.
CCACAATCAAGAATCTCAAGAATCTTGTTTTGGCTGACAATATGTTGTATGGGAGAATTCCGAATTTAAGAAGTTTACAAAATCTTGAAGAACTTGACTTGGGTAACAATCACTTGGGGCCTAGATTACCATCTTTTAGTGATAATGTTGTTAGTGTCACTTTAAAAAACAATTCGCTGTTCTTCAAAGTTACGATAAACTTGAACGTCTCGATGTCTCTTCCAACAAACTAAGTGGTCCGATTCCGTCCTTTCTATTTTCTCTTCAATCAATTCAGTACCTCAGTCTGTCCAGGAATCATCTAAGTGGAGAACTTGCCACAAATGTATCCTGCAACAAAACTCTTATGTACGTAGATATATCTGATAACTTTTTGATAGGAAATTAGTTGCCTCTTTGCATCGGATCAAATTCTCTGAACCGGACAGTAATTAGTCTGTGGAATTGTCTATCTAATTCAACCTCGAAATATCAGCACAGATACTCGTTCTGCCAGAAACAGGCCTTAGCTGTCAAGCCTTCAGCTATGGATCAGAAGAAGCGAACAACCATGAAACTTGGGATTGTTTTGAGTATTATTGGAGCAACCGTGGGAACTGTGTGCGCAATTGGGATACTTGTTTTTATTATTTTCAGAAGAAAAGAAGCTAGAAAACACAAGACTGATGGCTTTATTTTTGACCAAAACCCAACCCGAGGCTCTCCTATTGTGGATAGCAGTAAGGCATTTTCCTTATATTATGTAAGTTATTAGCTTGTTCTACCATCATACTTGAACGATCTGACTTAATCTTACACATTTGTAAAGGGCATAGACCACACACAATGAGAAGAATGGCAACCTTTGGGCTCCCACCTTATCAAAACTTTACATGGGAGGAAATACACGATGCAAGTAACAACTTTCTCTTCGAACTTAGTAGGGGAAGACTCTCAAGGGCAGGTAAAATCTTTTTAACCTTGGTTCCAAATGAGTTCTTCCCCCCTGGAAATTTAGAATTTTAAAGTATTTCTATGGATTCGTAAAGGAAAGTGATGTAAATCTATTCTTGCTGCAAATACTTTCTTCAATTACAATATTTTCTCAGGTCTATAATGCTTGGCTTAGAGAGTGAACGCCAGTACTACTGAAATGTATGAACATGAAACAAAAGCATGCACCTCAGATAATGAAGCAGTATAAAGAAATCTTATTGAAGCTAAGGCACCAGAATCTAGTCAGTGTTCTTGCACACTGCATTGTTAATTACGTAGGCAATCCCAATATGAGCACTATGTATGTTGTCCAAGAATTCAGTGACAATGGATCACTGAGGGACCATTTTAAAGGTATTAACATATATTTCGTTCAATTTATGTTTTCTTCTGATTCGAATCCGTTTATGATGCATCTTCTATGTAGATTGGAGAAAGCGAGAAGTCCTCAAGTGGCTACAGAGAATGGGCATCATAATTGGTATTGCAAAGGGCATCCGGTACTTGCACAGAGGAACATCCCCCGGACATTTTGGGAACAATATAAAGATCAAGAACATAATGTTGGACGAAAATCTCACTCCAAAAATTAGTAGTTACACGTTACCCTTACCATCTAGGGTCTGTTAACACTATAACATTTAATTTCAACAAATGGCGTAGAAAACTTTTGATTTAGATATTTAGTATTCCATTGTTCAAATTTACAGGTTGGTCAGGAAAGCCCTCTTAACTGGGACGTACAAAATCAGGAGTTTGCCCGTAAAAGCTCATTATATGCCAGTGAAAATCCTGAACAAGTGGATATTTACCAGTTTGGTGTCATTTTACTAGAAGTTATGTACTCTCATTTTGTATTATATGTTACATCTTCCAGTTGAGTGTCAACAAGGTCAATATCTTTTGCAGCTAGAGACAAACTTAACAGAGGAATTGCCAGAATCATCACCAAAAATAAGTGGCATAGTAGATCCTTCTCTACAAGGGACGTTTGCATACGGATTGCTAAAAACTGCAGTTCAAATTAGTGTGAACTGTCTAGGGCACGATTCAAACACAAGACCATCAATAGATGATGTCCTTTGGCACCTGCAGTATTCAATCCAGGTTCAGGAAGGATGGAACAGTAGTGGAAACCTAGACACAAAAAGCTGATATGTATATAAACCGCTTGTAATCACGTTCTTCTGTGACACCATAACAAGGTTGAGTCGATATTATTGACATTTCATATCACTGTAACTTGCTTAATTGGGCAACGAAGTGGAACAAATGAAAAAAAATAAAAATGTACTGGACCTGTCTCCATTTGCTCTAGTACAAGCAGTAATTTAGATGGTCATTTATCTATTTATATGATATGTTTCAGATGCTAAACTATAATGACATATATACTAATCTGTCAGGAGCAGGATAGCACCCGGGTTTACTCATATACACAAGTCACAAGGTCCTTAAGAAAAAACAAGAGTAATATGATAAATCAGTTTTAAGATACATCTGCAGAATGTAATCAGAATTGTTGTACAAGCAGAAGTTTAAGAGTTTTTGCAACAATAGTTTGAACCATTAATATTATTCCAAGCCATTGAACAACTTTCAAATTCCAAAGCATGCCAATGTGCCATATCAGTCGGCTGTCCAGCTCTGCTCTACAACCTCACGTACTCTTCTGTTGTACTCATGTTTGTTCTCACTAAACATCCTTGCAGCTTCTGAATTGGCAGGTGAATTTGGATTTGGGTCACAGAGCAATGACTGCAAAGATATATTTACAAAAGCAAAACTGGGTTAGTTCCACTGCACATATATAAAACCTAAAATGGAACAACTATAAAGAGTGCAAACATATATAAGTCCCCTCATCTATTATGCTTGCATGCATAAACATATGCATATGAATGCAGCACAGGATCGTCCATCATAATAAAATGATTACTTCATAGTCCTTCCATTATTAATGCTCAATATTATCCTCAGAGGAATCACAATCCTTTTCTATATTGGTCATGGTTAAATTAATATATACCCAGACCACATCTTTAACAGTTCAAAAAACGCTAACATGTTTGGGGTTGCTTAAATTTTGTTTCAATCCCCTTTAAAGTTGGATCCATGTTTGGGGTTGCTTATATTGGTCTGCTTATTTTGTGGTTCAAAATTTTAAGTACCTTGCAGGTACCTTTTTCCGTTTAACTTCCCCCCCCCCCTCCCCCCCCAATTCATTTCAACTAGTATTTTCTTAAATTATTGAAATAGATATCTTATATCTTTATTTTATGTTTAAACAACATGAAAATTTTCTTTGTAAGTTAAAATTTACCAAATAATTAATTTATTTTAAGTAAAATTACCCAAACAGGCACATCTAACTTGTAGCAAAATATTTCACTTTTAACTTAAAGTAAATATAAAATATTTTTAAATTATAAGTAACTTATTTTTAGTTGAGCCAAATGGGGCTCTAAGACACATGCAAAAAGCATAAGTTAATGCTGCCACAGTAAACAATCAGTAACAAGACATATCACTGCCAGCTTAATAAACTTGTGTTAGAAGAAAAGTTGCAATGTAAATAAACTCACAACCAGCAATAATCATGACTGTACATACGTCAACAATATTAACCGGTCGTGTTCAGAAAACCAACAGAGGTACAATGCTTTATGCTGATAAATACCTGGATAGAGGTAAGAATAGCAGCCACATCATAGATAGGACTCCACTGATTTTGCAGAATGTCCAAGCATGTGCTTCCATCAGCATAAACTGGGAAAATTCCAATATAAAACAAGAAATTAGGTCTAACTTAGATAATATAAGCAATTTTTTTAACCTCTTTCATTGTTAATCTGAAACCATTTGTTTAAGCCATATTTGTACTCAAGACTATAACTGTTACAAGCTTTGTGACAGTGAAGGTAATTAGCTTTTGTTCCCAAACAATAAATACTTAATACAGTGGAAGCAACCCAATATCTTACAAGTTACTCAAATCTAAGAGAAAACAAAGAAACAAGTACAAGAAGTAACACTTGCCCTCTTAATATCTATTTATAAGTGAATCTAATAAGTTGGTGTTGAGGGCAAATGCTGTTACAAACTGACAACCATTATGTTATATATTGTAGAAAATATCCTCAATTTCATATTTGCAGACAGCGGTGCCTCATAGCTCAAAATCAACTTTAAATTTCATATATTGAAACCACATCCTTCAGTTAGATGCCCATCCAAAACTCCATCTTTGACACTCGACGACATCCAACTAGGTTACTAAAATGATCAACCAAACTACAGGACTCGGAAAACTGCCTCTGATTATGAGTTTATCCCAGATAGCCGTGGTTTTAGTCTTATGGACATCATATATGTTGGAATTAGTGTGTCAAACAAGTGGTTTATTAAAAAAATAGTGTTTGCAATTATATTTTTTTCCTTCTTGTATCTAGCTTGACAAGACAAGCTACAGGAACATGGGAAAGCTCTACAAAATACAGTAGACTAAGATCCTGAAAGGAAAAAAAAGACACAGGAAACTGCAGACTTCATTTAAGTACATCAAGGATTTCAAAAAATCAAACAAACTACTAGACTTGGGAAAACTAGCTTCATTTATCAGTTCAGCCCAGATGTCTTATGTTTTTAGTCCTTTCTCAATCCAGTCTACACTGGATTCTCATTTCCAAAACACACTTGATTATCAAGTTACTTCTGTTCAAATATCAATTTTAAAAATTGAATTGGTTGACCAGAGAAGCTCAAAGAGCAAGTGCAAAAGCTAGACAAATTATAGTAGATAGCTAAAAGATCCTCAGGGAGACGAAGACACAAGTATATGTAATCAAGTGTATCACTGACCAAATGTCAGATACAAGCCCCAGGAACCAAACAACAAAGAAACTGTCCAACTTCACTTACACATGTGATAAGAGGCCAACTCTTGGCAAGAATAAACTACATTCAAAAGGAACTCCAATTGTAAACAGTGCTTTAAGCTGCAGATATGAATTATATATTCGTTATGTTTAAGTTCCGACTTACTGTTTGGATGGAACATCCGAGAAACAAAGCGAACTGTTGGCGGCTTATTCGGATAATCCTCTGAAAACTGAAGTGTCAACTTAAACGTACCTGATGAAGCAAGAAAATAACCAAATAAAATAAGTGGGAGATAGTTGATGAATCACATTCCAGCATTGGAGCAAAACATTCATTAGCTTAACGTAAAAATAGAAAACTAGAGTAATTGCTGATACGAGTCATTTGGCATATTATATTCCTTACTTTATTCGGAAAAAAACCGAGCCTAAAAACTATATTTCATTATTACAAGCTTATTTTTACACTACAAAAGCTAAGACTGCAACAGAACATTCAAATACTACACCCACCATTCCAAAATGAGTCCCATATTTGATTTTCTGCAAGATAATAAATTTGCACATCATAGGAATCAGTTTTGACTTGGATAAAAGTAAGCATAGCTGAAAGTGATGTCTACTCGAAATCCTCTAGGTGATGGGTTCAAATGCTGTTTCAAAACCCTAAAACAACCTCTTTAAGAAAAATAAGTTTAAGCTGCGTTCATTGGGACCTTCCCCAACAATCAATCCACAAAATAGCACCATAAGCTTTGACAAATCTCAACACAAAAATACATATACTTATTTACATATTTTCAAGCATTAAAATATCATACACATTGTTGTCATGGCACTCGACTAGTTGTCAAGTCAGGTTGAGATGATCGACTGGAAATGTCGACTTGTGAATGGTTGAAATGTGGGTCGACTTGGTCAATTAGTCGGTCGACGGTGAAGAGATCAGGTCAAAACCGGTCCAAATTGAATAATATTTTCTACTAACCTAATCAACAACAAGAACAATGTGCACATATAAGCTCAAGTTTTCTTCTTCTGGCTTTATTCTCTGTTGGGTTGAAACTGATATGTGTCTGTGCTTATGTATGTACAGATCGATTAAACCTAATATATATGTATAGTCAACATATATACATATATGTATATAAAATGGAAAAAAGAGATGCTCATAATAATATACATATGACAATGTTGGACTTCTGTTGCGGAAACCACATATATAAGATATATTGTTACATATTAGTTAACTTATTATTATGTTATCGACTAGTCGTTAACGAGCTAGACCTCGACCTCCATCGACTCGACTTATTAACTTGACAACCATGATCACACACCAAATTTCATTAATCTCTATCAATAATCCCATTGGAAAATAAAATATTCATTTTCGGTATTTAATCAATAATAATAAATCAAGTCAACTAATATCTTATATATTCTTAATAGCCAAAACAATTTGTCGAATCAATAGTCAAAACCATTACAACCCCTAGTTTTGTACCAAAATTCTAGCATCACTTCAAAAACCCTGTATATATATAATCAAGCACATACATACAAATTAAAACAGCCCAAATAAGCAATTGTAAAGTAAACCCTAATTTTTAATCAGCAAAAACAAGATTAAATAATAGAAATAAGTAATAAAAACCCTAAAGATTGAAACATTAAACTAATAAAAAGCTCAAAGATCAAAACTTTGACAATAACCCTCAATTAAAACCATAAAAACAAGAATCCCCAGATCCACAAACCAAATGAACATGAAAGTTCAAGCATATATCGAACAAACCCAACAAAAATAAAGATATATAAACACATGTGGGTATGTATGTATATAATGATAGAATCCAATAAATGTGGACAGAAAGTTAGATGAAAAGTTGCCTCATGGCACTTTCCATCACATTAAACAGAAGTTTCTCAAGGATGCAAAGTGCTTTACTGACTTGGAGAAGAGGGTCTCTACAATTGAGATCAAGATGGGTGATATCATTAGAGGTCAAACCCTCCATGCACAAATTTTGCACAAGTTTCTTGACAAAATGCCACCACCTCCCTCTTGTGATGATAACAAAAAGGGGGAGAACACTGATAAGATAGATAAGGATAAGGATGACAATGGTGGTGGTGAAGCTGGAGCTGCTGGGAGTAGCAGAATGTTTGCAGGAGTGAGTAGGAGTCATAAGGAGACGTGAGGAACTAGAAGTAACAAGGGACAATCATCCACCAGGGATGATTTAGAGAAGAAAAGGAGCAATGCACAGCAATTTGATGCTGACTTGGAAGCTAGAAGAATTTTTAGAAAAAAGGAAACCAAAGAGTTAATTGAAAGAAAAATGAGAAGGTTTGAGCAATTAAAGCAAAGTACTGAGATGGTGACAAATGCTGCTCAAACAGGAAGCTTGGATGATTTCATTGCATAAACCAAAGCTGTGAATGAGAATGTAACTGAAGCTTCTAATGAAGTAAATGTTCATGCAGAGATATTTCTTCAATTAGCAGAAAAGAAAAAGGGGAAGACCATTATTGTTGAAGAGGAGAAGAAAAAGAAGAGTAGGTTTTCAGGAGAGAAATTGCTACAAGGAGCCATTACTTCAGGTATTACAGATGCTGTTAGGAGAGAAAAAGAGGATGTAGAAATAGCAATGCAAATGCAGATGGCGTGGAATCAGATGGATGCAATTGAAGACCAATCCTCAAAGCAAAAGAGGCAAATTAAAATGGCTAGGAAAAAGACTGTCAATCCTCAAAAAATTGTTCAACAAGAACAATCTGCAACCAAGGAGGTACAAAGAGATTCAAAAGAGATTTTTCTTGAAGGATATGAAATGCAGGAAGTGCCAAGGATTAGTTAGAAAGGTTTGATAGGCTGCAAAACTCATCCAGCAACTTCAAATCATGAGGAGTGCATGAGTTTAGAATATGAAGATGGTCACAAAGTAACCTATCCAATGAGGCTGATTATGAAGTAGGGTTACAACACATTGAAGACAATTCTACCTCTACTCAACAAGAGATACAAGTTAAATATCATTGTTGCTAAAGAGTTACAACATCAAATCACAAAGCTGAGGAGATTGCCTGTAGACGCTGATTCAAACCCTCCTTTGAAACTTTGGGAGTCTCAAGTAAACACTATGGTGTTGGAACCATTCTATGTCATGATATTTATAGATGTTGAAGGAATGAAAAAGTACTTTGACATTTGTAAGTATCTGGACAAAATCGCAGATCAAGAGATCGTCTATCTAATGAGGCAACTTGGGAACTTAGATAGGGATGAACAAATATTAAGAGGATCATTCACGAGGCAACTAAAGGAGAATGCTGAGAAGAGAAAGAAGATGAAGAAGTGATTGAAGCCCTGGGAAGATTGAAGCAGCCTGCAAAATTCAACAAACTGGTACTTCTAAATTTTAAAGTGCTTTTAAAATTCTTAATTCTACATGAATGTAATTATTTTAGGGGTTTTGTTATCATCAAGTATATTTATGCATGTTTTTGTCATAGACACCAATGGGGGGAGATTGTTAGGAATGAATGTAGTTTTGATGATAACTTTAACCTTAAAATCATAAAATTTTATTTTATTGTAACTAATCAATTGATATGAAAATTATAAATATCAATTGATCAGGAAACCATTTATCAGTTGAAATGTTTACGTGAATCAACTAATAATATGGATGGTAGCATATGTGTACTTGGTATATTTCAATTGATATATCTTTATCCGATTTATAATTTTCTCATCAATTGATATTAGAGTCGATTGATATTGGTCATCAATTGATGTGTAACTTAGACTGTCAAATTATAATTATTTGAAGACAAGAAAATTATGCAAGTGAAGAATGATCAATTGATATGGAAGCATCAACAGATAGAAGATCAATTCATAAACAAGTCAAGTCAGAGATTGAAGACCATCAACTGATATGAAGAACCATCGATTGATAACATCTATCAATCGATACGTCAACAGCTATTATCAATCAATGGATATCAAGATCAATCAAAGAAAAATATCAGTTGATGGATACAAGGAAGAATTAATTGATATGCTTAATAACAGATTATCAATTGATAGGGACTGCACAACAAGATAAAATATCAAGAATCTTCAGACTAAAGTATGTCTATGGAAGACAGTCTAGATTGACTGTGAAGACTCAGATTGAAGATGTCCTTCCTGGGATGAAGATATTTCTCAAAATAGAACTAAACAAATAGGAATGATAGTTTAGTAACATTCCTAGAATAAATAGTTTTGTTTTACTATTCTCGAGATTGTAAACACTTTTGTGTTATAAAACAAGAGTGGTAGCATTATTAGAAATATCAATAGAGTTAGAACATCTTTCTGAATCAACTGTTCTGCCTTAGAGCACTTTGTAAGAACAATTAATTTTATTTCTAACTTTGTAAAAATCAGCTAGGTTTTCTTAACCTAGGTTATTTGAGCAAAAATATATACTGTTGGAAAAACCAATTCATCAGTAATTTTTAAATATCTTGTTCAAATATTTATTTCAGTCATTGTTGTTCATTGTTCATATTCAAACTTCTCAAACCATTTAAGAAAAGAGAAAAATCTTAAAAGTTGTTATATTTGTATTTAACCCCCCCCCCCCCCTCTACAAATATATTGACATTATTCTAGGGAATAACAAGTAGAGATGGGAATAAAAAGAGGGGAAAGGCTAGTAGTAGTCATGTATTGAATAATTTGTTATTTTCTTATCTTGCAATTGGAGAGAGTTGAACCTCTCGAAAGTTTAGTGTGTTTTCTTTCCTTACATACTATATTTCCAGTGAGGTTGATTATTACTTTGAGATTCTTTTTAAAGTTATGTGGTTGTGTTTTTCAATTGTGGTCGAATTGTGCAATTGTAGTAGTGAATTCATCAAACACTTCTGGCCAGAGAAGGAATTCATCTTAGAGGCCCTAAAAAGAGGTAACACAGAATCTCCTAGTTCCTTACCATTTGAAATCTACACTATTGAAAGATCAGAAAATCTTGATGATCTATTCCACAGTACGTTACAGAAAAGGCAAACAATCAGTTGGAAAATAGAATAAATAATGGATTATGTCCTTACTGTCCTGCACTCAACGGTGCCCAGCATGTTTACAAACATGCCAATAAATAAGGACGAAAGAGAAATAAGGTGGAATTTTTTTTATTTTCCTAATTTAACAAGGACAGAATACTCAAGAAGTTAATGATAAGACTGACCAAATTGTCTGTTAAACAGAATGAGTGTTGAAGAAGGGGGGTTGAATGCAACTTGATTAATTATAACTGATTCTTGTTAACAACAAACAAGATTTATAATTAACAAGTTTAAACTGTAAAAAATGAAAGCAAATAAAAAAGACAGTGCTTTTAAACTTCAAAAATAATATTATTGTTTTTGATTTGCTAAAATTGACTGGAAATGGATTCTAGTTACAATAAAAATAATAACAATGAATTTGCTAATATTTTTAAGCTTGAGAAAAAATCTAGCTCAGTTGCATAAGGAAAAAGTACTTGTGAGATATATGTATTTATACTGAAACATATATCCCACTTATAGATGCACTTTTCCTTGGTCCTAGAATAAAGTTTCAAATAGAAACTTTACTTTTGTTGTTCAATCCTTGGTTTCATTCCATTTGTAGATAAAGTTATTTTGAGATATGCAGAAATCTTTGACTCCTTGGACCACTTTATCTTTTTGTTTGTCTTCTTCCAAGTTGTAGTAGTAGACTTGACAGACTAGATAGACATGTCCAAATCAATCATTGTATTTTCACTATCTAGTCTGCTACGTGGAACAGACTATCAGCTTTTCTAAAAGTATACTGTCAACTTTTAGCTCCTCTATGGTACAGTATCTTCGGCTCCACATACTTTGTTGTCAAGCTTTGATAGTCTACTAAAACATATTGTCTCCAAAACTGCTGTCAACTATCCCCATCAATGTTATTGTTAGTAAAACTTGTTGTCTTCAAATCTTCATTTTCCGCCAAGTTTACTATCGAGGGAATAGTTGTTATCACATGTTCCTTTGTACTGTCACTTGAATATGCTATCATAGGCTTGAGTGTTGAATGTTACTATCATGAGTTTGAACCATGCTGTGCATGAATACTTTGTGAACTTCTACTTCATGAATAAAGTTATTACATTTGTACAAGATAGTAACTATTAAACTTACTGTCACCTACTTATGCTATATTAAACATACTATTTCAAATAACTATCTAAACATACTATCAATATACACATGACAGTACATTTTACTTAGCTTATTATAAATTAAGACTAAGTAACTTTAGTTGATTACACTATTAATACCTCAATCCCTAACATTGTCAATGAGATCAATGGACAAAATTGTAATTTTGTGTAGGCTGGGATGATTGTAATACCATACATGCACACTATGCAGAAACAATGTACCCTTGAAAAGAAAAGTGTTATAAAAACCATCTTCGGTCCAAAAAGATACATATTTGATGTAGTGCAATCAAACGGACTTGGAAAAAATCAAAATTAAAATAAGTTCCAGAATTTTCTGAAAGAGTTGAGGTAGTTCCAGAATTTTCTAAAGATATATTAATTAGTTTGGACCAGATTTTGAAAGTCAGTCAAATTAGTCTTGAAGTCGACTATATTTATTGATTAAATAGCTAGAATGTTCTTAAGAGTCATATATATTGATGTACCCAAATTAGCAAAAATCAGATTGGTTAATATATAAGTTTCTTTCTATATATTCTTGGGTGTAAGACCTAAGTACTCTATGTACTCTAGGTGTGAGGCCTGGTCTTAATCTATACTATACTCTAAATATTCACTAAAGCATATGCTGAATAAAGATCTTGCATCAATATTGTATTTCTGTAATGCCCAACTCGCTGGTGACACTTCTGAAATTCTATATGTTCACCGGTTGTTTGCAATGAGTAAGAATCATTTAACAACCTGTGAAGTTCACATATACCATGAGAAAAAGAATAAAAGAGATAGGAGCCAAGTAAGACAAGGAGGGTAATTGCGCCTTTTAATACTTAAGGGTAAAATAGGAAATGTAGTCGTACAAAGAGAGAATATAGATAAAGGAAGGGAGTATAGAGACATGAAAGAATTGGTGTGTGGAGATCTAGGAGAGTCCTTAACCTCTCGAATGTTAAGGGTATTATCTGATTGGGGAATAATTTCTATTCTATGCAACTTATCTAAACAATATCTCTTGAATTAGTATTACCTAATGCCTTTTGTTCTATTTCTCAGTGTTTGTTTGAGCTATATTGTGTGGTAAAGAGGTAAACTCTAGCATTGTTGCAAGATTTCAATGGAAAAGCGTTGTGCATGAAAGGAAAAGATTACATATCAGATATGTACTTGATCGAGGTGGACCAAAGTTGTTGTTAGAAAATGGAAAGTTTAAGACATATTTTATATATGTTCTTGATGTAATTTTCGGAAACTAACTATTGGAAGTTGTTCCTTGCTATGAGGACTTAAATTTTCATGTTTGGATCTAAGACATTTTCTTAGTGTAATCCATAAATAAATTGAGTAGAAGTTGCTAGCTTGAAATGGGTTAAAAGAGTTTATCCCACATAGAGAATGTAATATGAGTGTGAGTTCTTTATATGCATATATGTGTAAGAGTAGTGTCAACTACTAAGGCATGTGAGTGTGCATGGTGTACTAGTGTGCCCTCGCGCGCGCGCGCCTCTGCCGCCTCGCCACGCCACGCCACGACACGACTCGGGTCGAAGGGTGATTTGGGTGAATGTCTCGGCGTCTCACGTACGCGAGGCGACTTGGGCGAGGAATTTTATTACATTTTTAATTAAATTAATTATGACATTAAATATTAATTTAATATGAATATTGAGTCAGTATGCAAAGAGAATATATATTTTCTGTGACTGGTCAGAGTTTGAGCTGGGTCAGAGTTTATAATAAACTCTGATGGTCAGATCAGAGTTTATATATTCTGTAACTGATCAGAGTTTACAAAGAACTGGGTTAGAGTTTATTAATAAATTCTGATGGACTAGCTGATGGTCAGAGTTTAGCAGATAAACTCTGATGGGTCAGGTCAGAGTTTAGCAGTAAACTCTGATGGACCACCTCATCAGAGTTTAGCAGTAAACTCTGATGGAAGGCTGAGTCAGAGTTTAACAGTAAACTCTGATGGAAGGCTTGATCAGAGTTTAGCAGTAAACTCTGGTAGGCTATTTAACTAAACTCTGATGACTGTTACTGATTTTGATATATATTCTATTAAATGTTTTTAAGTCAGAATAATTATTTTAATTAATGTTTTATCTGCGGTTACATTTTATTGTATTATATATACATAAAAACGTTGGAGATAAAAAAATAGAAAGGAGAAGAAAATTTAACACAAGTCTGAGAAAACCTTAACAGCCATACTCTGTATCTCCTGCACACGTATTCTTACAGATTTTGCATAAGGTTTTCTGGGCGAACTGAGGTACAAGTCGCTATTGAGTGCTACGTATCTGTGGACAAAGTACACTGTGCTGTTTTATCCTGGAAGTGGTATTGTTGCAACCCAACATAGTGTAGTGGGGCAATAATCTCTTCATGAACAATCAAGACTTCTTCCAAGGCTAGGCGACTCAGCAGTTTTCTTGGTTCTATCAGTGTATGCATAAAGCTTCTGTTAGAGTGAATTATTCAATCTTTTCTCTTGTCTTTATAGTTACTGATTTACATATCTTGTTTATACCTTTGTGCTTTGTTTTGTTAATTAGTTTTAATCTGCATGTTCTTGTTAAATCTTTTATATAACTGCCCCATTATTGTGTTTAGTTTTGAATTATTCCCAACAATCTTGAAGAGATTATCTGTGTTATATATTATTAATTAACAAGATGGTTAGTGAAACTGAAACTCCTGTTGTTGGTGGTACTAGTTCTGGGTCTAGGGTTACTGCTACTGTCATTGATTGGGCTACGTACCATTTCCCACAACCTATTGATTTGTCTGGTATGCCTGATAAGTTCAGCGGTGGTAGAAAAAGATGAAGTTGTGGTTAACGGTTAAGGGTCTATGACCGGTGGTGCAGTATGATCCTCCTGTTGTGAATCAAGAGCAGGCTGACTCTGTTAAGGTTTATGCTTTGTGGGCTAAAAAGGATGGAGTGACAAGGGTTGCCATTTTGGCAGCTTTAGCGAACACTCTGTTCGATGTTTATTCATCGGATGCCTTCACTGCTAAACTCTTATGGGAGAAGCTGGACCAAACCCACAATACTGACTCTCAGGGTCTGGAAAAGTATAGTGTGTCAAGGTTCCTTTATTTCAAACAGGTGGATACTAAATCCATGATGGAGTAAGTGCATGATTTGAGATGTTGGTACATGCTTTGAAGGAGTCTGGAATGGACCTTCCTGAAAAGTTTCAAGTGATGTCGGTGATTGAAAAGCTCCCGAACTCTTGAGAAGAGTTTTCTCTCTCCCTGAAAAGACAGAAATGAGAGATCACCTGGACTAACTTGATGTTGGACATCTCTGTGCAGGAGCAACACAAGTCCAAACAGGGACATGTGATGCCTGCTGAACATGGGAGTTTGAAGGTGAACGTAGTGACTATAGGACAGAAAAGAAAGTCTGTCACTAAGAAGGAAAACACGAAGCCTAAAAATGACAAGAACAAGGCTAAGAAACCAAAGGCAAACAAACCATATTGGTCTTATGGATAGGTTGATCACTGGAGCAAGGACTGTCCTGCTAAGAAAGCTAAGAAACCTAATGTGGTAGCACAAACTAATACTGTGCTTGGAACCACTGGTGGGTGAAAGGCATATGACTAGGCCTATTTGTAATAATTAGATGGCAACTCAACTCTAACTAATAAAGAGAAGTAAATACTAAACACTAAACAGGAATCAAGACGAAGACAGTCAACTAATCACAAAGGATCTAAGTATCAGAGGTATTTTGTAGGATTGCTACTCAACACTGGAAGAAGTTCAATTATTTGTTCAAGCGTCAGTGAAATTAATAATGTAGTAGTACTTCTATTGAAGACAGAAGATATAGAAGATTTCAAGTGGTTACTACAAGCAGATTCCAGAAGAAGAATGCAAACAATGAAGAAGAATTAATGACAGAAGGCCTCTAGTTAAATGTTATTTAAATGGAGAATATTTATTGGGATGACACAAATGAACCAGACAGTACATTTGTGTGTCAACTAATATAATATTTATTCTTCATTTAATTCAAGAGGTTTCAAGATTAGAAGACGAAGAAAAGACAGGAAGATTTCAAGACTTTCAGCACGGCTGCGACTAAAGATAGTATTTTAATTCTACTATCAATTGTTAATTAATTATTTAATTTATCTAATTAAATTAATTCAAGTTGAATTTAATTTAATTTGTAAATTAACTAATTAATTTAAGTAGAATTAATTTACTATAAAAGAAATGGATTAAAATGACTTATATATATATATATATAATCAGTTAGTATGACTTATTCAATAAGTCATACCGAATTTCTTATATATATATATATATAAATAAGTCATACCGAGCCTATTTAAATAAGTCATACCGACCTATTTACATAAGTCATACCGAGCTCTATTCATAAGTCATACCGAGCAGTTTTAAGTAAAGGTCATGCTGATTGAATTTTGTTTAAATATAATAAGTCATACCGACTTATTTTAATTAAATATAATTCGAATATGACTTTCAATAAGTCATACCGAAATTTAGAAAGTCATACCGACCAGAAATAAGTCATGCCCAGTCTTTTAAAAGTCATACAAGTGTTAAAATAAGTCATACAGACTTATTTTCTTGAAATTAAGTCATGCTAGAAAAGGTCATACCAGCCTTTTCTAATCTCTATAAATATGAGATGATTTCTTCATTTGTTAGTGTTCAACTTGTTAAGAGTTAAGAAAATCAGTTCAAATTCAGAAATTTGTCTGCATTGTAATATTCACAGATTTCTGTGCAAGTTTGAATATAATTGATTAAACTCGAACACTTCATGTCGAATTCGTTCTAGATTTTTATATCAGTTATAGAATCTAATCTTCATATTAATTGTGTAATACTAATCAAGTTAAAATTATATCTTTCACTTGAACAGTATTTCATTATAATTAATATTTCGCGAGTAATTAAAATAATATTTTTAATCCTAATTATTCCGCGGTTAATTTTCAGATATTGTATTCAACCCCCCTTCTACAATATCAGGGACCAACAATTGGTATCAGAGCAGGTTGATATAGAAAATATCAGATCCAAACCAAAAATTCCGCAACTCATACAGATCTCAAAAATTATTTTTAATTCAAAATAATTTTTTATTCGAAATAATTTTTCACTAAAAATTATTTCTGATCAAAAATTGTTTTCAGTCAAAAATTAAAATATTTTTTTGAAACACTTAATTTTTAATCTTATTAAAGATGAGTACCCAGAAAGTTACAAGCATCAAGATTCCACAGTTCGACAGAGAACACTACAACTTGTGGAAACAAAAAATGCTACTGTTTATCGGGATTGCAAATCCTAAGTATGCATTGATTATGGCTAAAGGTGTTGAGCTCCCTATATCAGTTGTTCTCGAACATACAGTAGATGGGGTCGTAATTCCCCACAGACAGTTTCCGAAAAGTCCGGCAGACTATACAGATGAGGAAACAGAAGCTGTGTCCCTTGATAATAATCTGAAGCTCATATTAATTGAATCCCTAGACTACATCATGTACAACCAAGTAGTCAATTGCAAGAATGCAAAACAAATCTGGGAAACAATTGAAATTATCAATGAGGGAACTGAAGAAGTTAAGGAGAATAGACTGGAGATCCTGACCACCCAATATGAACAGTTTAGATCCAACCCTGGTGAGGGTATCTCTGAGGTGTTTCAGAGACTAAACAAATTGATAAACGAGCTAAACATGAATGGAAAGTTTTATCAGAACCAAGAGGTGAACAGGAAGTTTTTGTTGACCTTACCAGAGCATCTGGAGCACAGGATTGCAGCCATCCGGGAATCTAGGGACATGAAAGAAGTAACCCTAGAAAGACTCTACGGAGTTTTAAAAACTTATGAGCTGGAACAGATCCAAACCAGAGAAATGTATGGAAGAGGTAAGGTACTGAGTTCCTCCAAGGCATTAATGGTAGAAGCACCAGAGAAAGAAGAAGTGAAGGCTGTTGCACCTTCTAACAGTTCAACAGAGTATGTGGTTCCAGAACTTGGACATACTGCTGACAAACAAGAAGATGGTGATTTCTACTCACTGGAAGAACTAGATCAGCTAGAAGATGAATCTCTAGCTATGGTTGCCAGGAAGTTTGGCAACATGAGATTCCGAAGAAACTCCTCATTCAGAAGTAAGCCTAATTTTGGAAGATTCCAAAGAGGAGGTTCTTCGACAGCAGTATCAAAAAGCGGCTACAAGACCGGCTTAGTTGATAGAAGCAAGTTTCGTTGCTTCAACTGTAATGAGCTAGGCCACTTTGCAACTGAGTGCAAGAAGCCTAAGCAAGGGAAGAAGAGAGAGTCTTATGAAGAGCTCAAGGAGAAGTATGATGCGCTAGTGAAAAAGCATCAAGGAAAGTCCTATCTAGCAGCAGGCAAAAGCTGGGATGACTCAGATAACGATGATGAGGAAGAGCTGGGAAATCTTGCTCTTATGGCTTCATCAGAGGGATCACTGTCTCCCACCAGTGACAGAGGAAAAGAGGTAAATCCTTCGTGTCCTAAGATGTTTGCTTTGCTAGGTAAAGAACTAGATGGTGAAAGAGAAAAAGTTAAGAAACTCAGACTCAAAGTCAAAGAGTTAATTGATGAGACTGAAGTTTTTAAACAGTTAAAAAGAAATCATGACAAGTTGACTATTAAGTTGACTGAAGACTTAGCTGTTCAAGTCAGCAAAGTCAGTTGTCATGTTGTAGTAGAAACTAATCTCAGAAACCAGATAGAAGAAGAAAAGAAGAAGTGTCTTGCTTATAAGAATTCCTCATATATTGTTAAGAACCTAGTTGACCAACAAGAAATAAATCGTAAAGTTGGAATAGGTTTCGAGTATAACAAATCTGTAGGAAAGCCAAGCAACATAACCCCCTTTAGAAAAAGTGCTGTAGAAAGGGGTATCCCACATGTTGTTAAAGACACACCGAAACCTCTCTTCATAACACCGATAGCTGAACCCATCCTTGAGAGCTCTGTTCTAATTGCATATGAAATGCAGTTGGAAGATCTTGAGGAAGAGAAGAAGAGAGGAGAACAGGTTAAGGACATAAAAGGAGTTAATGTCCAGAAAGAAAAATGTGCACTAGAGACACCAGTGAAAGATGTGGGAACTTCTGATTCCTCCAGACCTGGTGTAGGTGCAAAAGACTTAAAGAATAAAATGAACAGACCCAACACGTTTGTGAACAGTAGGAACAGTAACAATAAATTTCATTCTACTGAAAACTTCAAATATGCTGATAAAATTGAAGTAGAATCTGTTAAACCCCCTACTGTATTGAATAACATGCCTACTATTGATGCTTTCCATAAACCATGTGGTATAATGAATTGCATGTTATGTGCTTTTAATGCTATGACTGCTTACTTCAAACGCATGATAGCTAAGAAAGATAACATGACACCTAGACAGCACATCAATAGTAAATTTGCTAAATCCAAGACTGCGACTCCTTCACCTGAGAAGAAGGAATCATATATTCCTAAGTCTAAACAGAAAGTTGTTAAGACTGTTTATAGGAAGGTAGGAACAGTCAAGGAAGAAAAGGATGTTGTTCGAAAAGGATCTGTTGTCAAAGCAGACAAAGGTCAATTCTTTAAGTATGCCGGGCCCAATCAATTTTGGGCTCCGAAGACAAATTAATCCGTTTGATAATTGCAGGGAGTTAAACAGGAAAACCGAGTTATATGGATCCTGGACAGCGGATCGTCAAGGCATATGACCGGAGATAGAGCCCTGCTATCAGACGTGGTTGAGAGAGCTGGCCCAATCGTCACCTTTGGAGATAACAGCAAAGGAATGACTACGGGTTATGGCAAGATAAATACAGGAAATGTTATCATTGAAAATGTCTCTTTGGTGGAAGGACTTAAGCACAATCTACTCAGCGTCAGTCAATTTTGTGATAGAGGTTACAAAGTAAACTTTATCAAGGAGAAGTGCTTAATAGCTCATTCTAAAGAAGACAGACTAGCCTTGCGTGGAGTAAGGAAAGGAAACTTGTACGTAGCTGATTTCAACTCGGGAACTGAAGCTGAAGCAAACTGTTTCTATTCAAAAGCTTCAACAGAGGAAAGTTGGCTATGGCACAAGAAGCTCTCACACCTGAATTTCAAAACAATGAACTCTCTAGTCAAGAGGGATTTGGTGAGAGGACTGCCTCCGATGGAATTTACACAAGAAGGATTGTGTGAGGCATGTCAAAAAGGCAAGTCAAAGAAAGCAACTCACAGAGGCACAGACACTACAAACATCACTGAACCACTTCAACTCCTTCACATGGATTTATTTGGTCCAGTAAATATTCTGTCTATGTCAAGGAAGAAATACGCCTTAGTGATTGTGGATGACTTCACAAAGTATACATGGGTTTTATTCTTGAATTCTAAAGATGAAACTCCACATTTGGTGATTGATCATATAAAGCTGATTGAGTTAGATTCAAAGTTACCTGTCCGAGCAATCAGATCAGATAATGGAACAGAATTCAAAAATGAAGTTCTGAATAACTTCTGCTCAGACAAGGGGATAACAAGGCAGTACTCAGCACCAAGAACTCCACAACAAAATGGAGTTGTAGAAAGGAAAAATCGAACCCTGATTGAAGCTGCAAGGACTATGCTAAGTGAATCAAGGTTACCTATCTACTTCTGGGCTGAAGCAGTTAATACAGCTTGTTATACTCAGAATCGAACTCTGATCAACAAAGATCATATGAAAACTCCCTATGAATTAATGGCTGGCAAGAAACCAACTCTCAAGTACTTTCATGTATTTGGAGCCAAATGCTTTGTGCTAAAAGATGGAGATGAACGCATTGGCAAATTTGAGGCCAAGGCACATGAAGCCATTTTTGTCGGATATTCAAGAAGAGCATATAGGGTTTACATAATTGATCAGCACCAAGTGAAGGAAAGTGTCAATGTAACTTTTGATGACACTAAACTCCCAAGTATCCAAACTGAAGATTCTTCTGAGTCATTAAAATTCGACAATTATCCAGACTCACATACTGATGATGAAGAAGAACCTGAAGTTGCAGCAGGAAATAATGACATCAATGATGGTAATGATCCAGGTATTAATGGTGGAAACAATGGCAACACTGGGGATTCTACTAATACCAGTGGTGGATCAACAAGTCATCCTGGCAGCAACTCAGGGGGAGATGAAGGATCAACTGGCAGAACTCAACATCACAATGAATTTCGAGGCGAATCATCAAGATCAAACCTACCTAGGGAAAGGATATGGAGCAGAGATCATCCTTTTGAATTGATCATAGGTGATCCAGATGTTGGAGTAAGAACCAGAAGTGCAACTTCAAATGAATGTTTATTCTCAGTTTTTCTATCTCAAGAAGAACCAAAGAAGATTGAAGATGCACTAATTGACCCAGATTGGGTTCTTGCCATGCAAGAAGAGCTCAATCAGTTCGAAAGACAAGAAGTCTGGACACTGGTACCCAGGCCTAAAGATAGATCTGTTATTGGCACAAAATGGGTATACAGGAACAAATTAGACGGTGATGGCATTGTTACAAGGAACAAAGCCAGACTGGTTGCAAAAGGTTACTCCCAGGAAGAGGGAATTGATTATGACGAAACCTACGCACCAGTTGCAAGACTTGAAGCCATCAGGATATTTCTGGCATTCGCAGCACATTCCAATTTTAAAGTCTACCAAATGGATGTGAAGAGTGCATTTCTGAACGGAAGGCTAGAAGAGGAAGTATATGTGGAACAGCCCCCTGGCTTTGAAAATCCAGAGTTTGCTGATTTTGTGTACTTTCTTTTCAAAGCTCTCTATGGACTCAAGCAAGCACCGAGGACATGGTATGACACTTTCTCTGAGTTTTTACTTGAAAATGGTTTCACTAGAGGTGTCATAGATAAAACTCTCTTTTATAAATTGCATGGAAAAGATATGATATTTGTCCAAGTTTATGTTGACGATATTATATTTGGTTCTACTAACGAAAACTTGTGCAAGAGATTTGCTAAGTTAATGCAGAGCAGATATGAGATGAGCATGATGGGTGAGCTGTCATTCTTCCTTGGATTGCAAGTAAAGCAAAAGGAAGATGGGATTTTTATTTGCCAATCAAAGTATGTAAGAGATCTTCTCAGAAAATACAATCTAGAAGATTCTTCACCGGCAAAAACCCCAATGCCAACAGCCACGAAGCTTGACAAAGATGAAACTGGTAAGAAAGTTGACATCACAAGCTACAGAGGTATGATAGGCTCATTATTATATCTAACTGCAAGTAGACCCGACATAATGTTCGCAACTTGCTTATGTGCAAGGTTTCAATCTGACCCAAGAGAATCTCATCTAATAGCTGTTAAACGAATTTTTAGATATCTAAAGGGTACACCAAATCTAGGAATTTGGTACCCTAAGGATACAGGTTTTGACCTAATAGGCTATACAGATTCAGACTATGCAGGGTGCAGGATGGACAGGAAAAGTACCTCTGGAAGCTGTCAGTTTCTAGGACGACGGTTGATCTCCTGGTACAGCAAGAAACAACATTCAGTATCTACCTCGACAGCCGAAGCAGAATACATTGCGACAGGTAGCTGTTGTGCACAGATCTTGTGGATTAGGAATCAGCTAAATGACTATGGACTTGCGTTGAACAAAATTCCAATTTACTGCGACAACACAAGTGCTATAGCTATTTCCAACAATCCTGTACAACATTCGCGAACCAAGCACATTGACATAAGGTATCACTTTATCAGAGAGCATGTCATGAATGAAACTGTGGTACTACATTTTGTACCCACAGAAGATCAGATAGCCGACATCTTCACAAAACCACTTGATGAATCCACTTTCTCAAAGTTGGTTAGTGAATTAGGGATGTTAAACTATGGCTAAATTTTTGTTTACTAGGAATTAATTTAAGCTCATAAATATTAAATGTTAATATTTAAAGAGTTTATGAGACTTGAATTAATAAAATCCCAGAGCTTATGAATTTTTGGAAAATTATCTTAAGATTAAATCAATATTCCTACAAGATAATTATTTCAATAAAAGCATAAGTACTTTTGTTTAAATTAAGCATTTATAAGTATTAAGTAAATTAATGAATATATTTTTCTAATTTTTAGTATAGTTATGTTAAGCATGTGTATATTATTGTTTATTTTTCAAATTTTTTATTGTACTTTAAAAAATAAATGTTTATGTTATTAATTATTCAATTAATTTGCTTATTAAATTAATTCAAGCTGAGTTAATTTAATTCCTAAATTAATTAAAACAATTAGTAATGTAAATATTTATTTATTTTATGTCTTTAAAAAAAAAAATTATAAGTATGTAAATTTTTGTTATATTTATTAAAATAGTTTCTTAATTTTATTGGTTTAGTTCAACAGTATGACTTTATTAAAAAATCTCGGCATGACTTATTGAATAAATCTCGGCATGACTTATTGAATAAATCTCGGCATGACCTTTTTTGTTTGTAAATAAGTCATACCGAGAGTTAATCAAAAAAGTCATACCGACATATTCACTCAGTTTTATGTAAATAAAACTCGGTATGACTTTTGTTAAGTCATACCGAGAAATACAAGTGCCTTGTTTTTAATTAAAGTCATACCGAGCATATAAGGTTAATTCCCTTAATTAAGTCATACTCAGTCCTATTTTCATACATATACACACACGCAGTCATACACACACTCATATAATCGAACAGTTTTTTTAAACAAGAAAACGATCGATCTTTATCATTTTTCAACTGCTATCAGTTGCTTTGCTCCCAGATTACAAGTATAATTACTTGCTAGTTTGTTAAAATCGTGTAAAGCTAAGCAAAACTCTGCCCAATTTTCGAAGAAAATCGATTGTTCTTGTTGTTTGATTTAAATCGTAGTTATATGCGATTTTTATTGATTTAGAGGTCTGTTTGTGTAGTGTTTTGTTGCTTAAAGTTGAAATGGGGATTAATAAAAATTAGGGTTGTTAATTTTTCTTTGGTTGTAATTTTCGAATTATTGGCTGTATTTGTTAATTTTAAATTTTGTAATCGCACTTTATAATTTTATTATTTGTAATAGCTTAAATCAAAAAAAAATGGCTGGTTATTGCGAATTAGTAAAAACTAATTTTGTTGGATATTTTAATCCGGTGAATTGTTCAGTCGAGAGGTTTCGACCGTGGATCGTATTTATGAATGAACATTCACTCGTCAGAACTGCAATTACTCTGGACGCCCCGTTGCAAGTGTTAGCACTTAGGGCTCTGTATTCCACTGCTAGGAATAGGAGTACTGCAGGCAGAGTTCAGTTCTCATTCAGCATAGGAGATCATGAATATATGGTGACTGAAGAGGACGTGAACAGAATTTTGGGCTTTCCAACTGACAACTTCGTGGATCCACCCACTGTACCAGAAATTCTAGAATTTTTCTATTCTATTAGATATCAGGGTGAGATCAATTTGGTAAGACTGACAAAGTCCAAGTTGGTAAGCGAGTGGGACTATGTGTTTGACACGTTAGCCAAAGTGTTTGCTCCCACTATAAAGAACAACTTCAACAACATATCTTCACTACTGCAAATCATAGGGTTTTCCGTGGCCCACAATCGGAGGATAAATTTTGGGAAGTTGATTCTAAAAGAAATAATCAGGAAAATGGGGAAACCAGAAAGCAGGGAACAGAATGTTCAAGTCTACTATCCGAGGTTCCTGATGCTGTTTATGAATGACTTGTTGATGGAAGAAGACAAAGCCTTATTTCAGAATGGTCCTGTAGAAGAATCTCCGACTTCTCAGAACAACTTATTTGCAAGGCTCCACAACAACCCCAAGTTTCAAGATGTGCAAGTGGTAAGGACAGATTACATGGCTGAGATATTAGATCATATTGCTAATCCTGTGCAGGAACAAGAGCAAGAACAAGTGCCTATGCAATTAGAACATCCTGTGCACCTTCTACTTGAAGCTGCTCAGCATGTCGATCAAGTGGCACAAGATCTACAGGTAATATCTCAATCACAATCTTCTAGTTCAATACCTATAGAAATATCTACTGCACTATTAGATTTATCTGTGGCGGACTATGATGGTGTTCTTACACTCCAGGATATCAGCTACGAACCTGAAAACACACAGGTTCCGCCCCCAGCTGAATTAGAGCCTCAAACAGTTTCTCCTTCATCCTCCTCTTCACTAAAAGTCAGAAAAAGGAAGAAACCTGTCAGAATAGTTAGGGGTCTTGGTGCTGATGTGAGTAAACCCGCAGCTCTGTCTCCTCCTTCAAAAATTTCTAGAGTTGAACCTGAGACACCTGCAGACTCATCCTTTTCCTCTCAATGGGATATGGATTTTGACATGGCCATCCAAGGTTCTTTAGATACACTTGCTCAACCAGGTGATCTAATTCGCTGTTCGGCCACAGCTTCAGAAAGTGAGGAAAGCACACTGCTAGCTCTCACACTAGCAGGACCTCCGCTTGCAGATACACAAACACATGAGAGCACATTTTTTGAAGAAAATGTTTTTAATAAAAACTGGTCGGATGCCACCTATGATGTGGACCATGACACTTTCGATGCAATGCAGCATCAGATACCCTCTGAGGTACTTAGGGGCACCACAGACTCTAATGAGCCATTCACTACATTGTCTAAGGTGGTGACCCCCCTGGATATATTACATCCAGTGATTTTAAAAGGTCTCGAATCCACTGGTGGATTTGAGAGGCAACCACTCCATAGAGGGAGATGGGACTCCATTCACGGAGTAGCTACGTCAGTAGCGGAGCCACTTCAAGTTAATCTTGTTGAGGACGCGCCTTCACAGGCATCAGAAGAGCAATTTGACTCTTCAAAAGCTATTGTTATATATGCAGGTACAGCTTCAGGATCTGGAGAAGAGCTAAACACGAGTGATGTGAGACAAACACAAAGTGAAACACATGCACAGAGTGCTAGTGAGATAAACAGGAGTGCAAGTGAGCTGAGTGCACACACACACAGTGTTCTATTATCTAAAATGGAAGCTCTCCAGAAAGAAATGCAAATTGTTCAGGCTGAGTTGGTAAAAGTAAAAGCACAAGCAGAAGAAAAAACTACATCTGCCTCTGTAACACAGCAGCTGACAATAGTACGAAAAGATGTTGATGATGTCAAAACCTCCATTCTTCTAAAAACTCAAGACATCCAGAGTGTACAGAATCTTATTGCTGAAGACATGAAACAAGTCAGCAAATTACATGAAAAGATTGATGAGGTTGAGAAAAGCTTGACATTAACAATCATTGAAAATGAGAAGATCTCTTCACAAAGATTCAGCAAACTGGATGATGGAATGACACATTTGAATGAAGGAATGAAGCAAGTCTATCTGACTATGCAGAAAATGTTGACATCTTTTGAAGCCTCTAAAACTCAAGAGGATCCCTCAACTAAGGGGGAGAAATCAAAAGAGAAAGTAGCTAAAGATGGAGGGGCTTCTACTCAAGAAAAAGGGAAAGATAAACTGTACTCTGAAGATCAATTTCAGTCGTATGATCCAGAACCAGAAAAACAGTTTTATGATCAAGAGAAATTCATTGATGACAGTGCTCATGATGAATCAAACTTTCCTGACTACTGCAGAGCTGAGGAAGAGATTGCATTTGATGAAGATTTTCTGTTTCCAGAAGAAAAAGAAGTTGATCCAGCCTATGAAGAGGCAATGAAGAAACTAAAAGAAGACATCAAGGCAAGTCATGCAAAAACTGAAAATCTGAAAGCTCTAGTCATAGAAAGAACAAAGGCAGAAAGAGAAGAAAGCCAAGAAAAGCAAAATCTCTGGGCCATAGCAGTCAGAGAAAAGAAGAGAGATGTACAGCTCAAGATTGGAAAGAAATGGGATACTGCAAGAAAAATAATGGACAAACAACAAAAGGGTCCATTTGAAGACAAGCATCTGAAATCAATAATTGAGCGTCTAGAAAAGTCAAATGACAACATTGACAACTTCATGAAAGCTCTGAAAGAGGAAGTGGACTACATCACTATCCTAGTGGATCACATTCTTGAAGACTGGCGGATACTAGTCTACACACACAGGAATGGAACATTCAGAATTTCCTTAGAGTTTTTCAGACAAAGAAGTTTATCAGTAATATGGACGTTCTTGAACAAAATAAAAAGGAGCTCAGAAGAAAATGAACTTCTCAGGGATAGACTTAGAGTCTTTGCCACAGCTGTTAGTCCTCAGATCTTATTTGATCCTCATGAGGTAAGATTTTTCTCAAACAAGTTGTATCAAATCATGCAGTTAAATGAGGAATCTTTTAAGGGCTACACAGTTAAGTACATGATTCAAGTTGAAAGGATGCTAAGGTCAAAAGGTTTCAAATCTCAAGCTAAAATGGATGCTGCAGAGAAGATAAGAAACTACTGTCTGTCAAAAAGAATTCATTCATACATCAGGCAAATACCAAAGATAGATTCAACACAACCATCTGATGTAGAAGAAGAGATAGTAGATCCTGTTGAACAGGAAGTACTGTGGCAGTTAGCAAGAGCTGAGCAAAGAAGGTTGTATGGAGAGGCCACTACAACAGAACAATCAGTAACCGAAGAGGTACCAAGGACACCTGTGCATAAAAGTACAACCCTGGAAGAAGGTGAAGTTGATACTTCTAAAGACTGAAAACGTAGATAGGACAAGATAGAAACTTTGTAATATTTGTTCAGTGCTAGAGGAACATCTATCTTGTATTTATCTTTTATGTATGAATCTGGAAAATTGTTAAATATAAAACCAGAACTTTTGTTTATTATTTACAAGTCATTAAATGTCGTACTACTTTCTTAGTTGTTAGTTGAGTTATCCTCTAGGAATTTGTGTGTTAAATGTTTAACAACAAATAGGGGGAGATTGAAAGGCATATGACTAGGCCTATTTGTAATAATTAGATGGCAACTCAACTCTAACTAATAAAGAGAAGTAAATACTAAACACTAAACAGGAATCAAGACGAAGACAGTCAACTAATCACAAAGGATCTAAGTATCAGAGGTATTTTGTAGGATTGCTACTCAACACTGGAAGAAGTTCAATTATTTGTTCAAGCGTCAGTGAAATTAATAATGTAGTAGTACTTCTATTGAAGACAGAAGATATAGAAGATTTCAAGTGGTTACTACAAGCAGATTCCAGAAGAAGAATGCAAACAATGAAGAAGAATTAATGACAGAAGGCCTCTAGTTAAATGTTATTTAAATGGAGAATATTTATTGGGATGACACAAATGAACCAGACAGTACATTTGTGTGTCAACTAATATAATATTTATTCTTCATTTAATTCAAGAGGTTTCAAGATTAGAAGACGAAGAAAAGACAGGAAGATTTCAAGACTTTCAGCACGGCTGCGACTAAAGATAGTATTTTAATTCTACTATCAATTGTTAATTAATTATTTAATTTATCTAATTAAATTAATTCAAGTTGAATTTAATTTAATTTGTAAATTAACTAATTAATTTAAGTAGAATTAATTTACTATAAAAGAAATGGATTAAAATGACTTATATATATATATATATAATCAGTTAGTATGACTTATTCAATAAGTCATACCGAATTTCTTATATATATATATATATATATAAATAAGTCATACCGAGCCTATTTAAATAAGTCATACCGACCTATTTACATAAGTCATACCGAGCTCTATTCATAAGTCATACCGAGCAGTTTTAAGTAAAGGTCATGCTGATTGAATTTTGTTTAAATATAATAAGTCATACCGACTTATTTTAATTAAATATAATTCGAATATGACTTTCAATAAGTCATACCGAAATTTAGAAAGTCATACCGACCAGAAATAAGTCATGCCCAGTCTTTTAAAAGTCATACAAGTGTTAAAATAAGTCATACAGACTTATTTTCTTGAAATTAAGTCATGCTAGAAAAGGTCATACCAGCCTTTTCTAATCTCTATAAATATGAGATGATTTCTTCATTTGTTAGTGTTCAACTTGTTAAGAGTTAAGAAAATCAGTTCAAATTCAGAAATTGGTCTGCATTGTAATATTCACAGATTTCTGTGCAAGTTTGAATATAATTGATTAAACTCGAACACTTCATGTCGAATTCGTTCTAGATTTTTATATCAGTTATAGAATCTAATCTTCATATTAATTGTGTAATACTAATCAAGTTAAAATTATATCTTTCACTTGAACAGTATTTCATTATAATTAATATTTCGCGAGTAATTAAAATAATATTTTTAATCCTAATTATTCCGCGGTTAATTTTCAGATATTGTATTCAACCCCCCTTCTACAATATCAGGGACCAACAGTGGGCCTGTGGTTAACATGGTTTTGGTGAGGCTATTGCTTATGAAACCAATGACGGGTATGTTACCTACAACCCTACACTACTTTCCACTTATCTGTCAAATGAATGGTTGATTGATACTGGAGCTAATGTACATATTTGTACTGATATTACTCTGTTTGTATCTTATCAACATATTCAAGGCATGATAGTGACGATGGGGAATGCTAGTGTTGCTCAAGTACTTGGAGTAGGAAACGTGGACCTGAAGTTTGCTTCTAGGCATGTTTTATCCCTTACTAGAGTGCATCATGTTCCTAACATTCGTAGAAACATAATAAGTGGAAGCTGTTTAGTTAGAAATTGTTTCAAACTTTCTTTGAAGTGTAATAAAGTAGTTATTACACATACTGGTATATTTTTTGGCAAAGGTTACTTGTCTGATAGATTATTTTTAATAAATGTGGAGCCTGTTTTGGGCAGTTTTATTAATGATAATGTTGTTTCTTCTGTGAATTGTGTTGAATCATCCGATTTATGGCACTCACATTTTGGTCATCTAAATTTTGGTACTCTAAAGAATATAATGAATTTAGAGTTGATTCCAAAGTATGCCATTGAAAAGAAATCTAAATGTCAAGTATGTGTGACTGCTAAATTAACTAGGAAACCCTTTCATAATATTGTTAGAAATTCAGAAGTATTAGATTTAGTACACACAAACATATGTGGATTTAGTGGTATTTTAACTAAGGATAATAAAATATATTTCATTACCTTTATTGATGATTGTAATAGATATTGCCATGTTTATTTGATTAAACATAAAGATGAAGCACTTGATAAATTCATTATGTATAAAAATGAAACCACTACCGCTATGAGATTTTTAAAGTATCTTCGTATGTGGGGCTGCCTTGCAAAAGTACTTGTCCCTGAACACAAGAGAAAGAAACTGGGACCGAAAAGTGTTGATTGCATCTTTCTGGGCTATATTGAAACCACTACCGCTATGAGATTTTTAGTGTTAAAATCTGACATAGATGGTATAGTGGCAAACACTATAGTTGAGTTTCGTGATGCAACATTCTTTTAGAATATGTTCCCTATGAAGACTGGTATACCTCAGGGTATTTTTGATGATGATCTCACTCGCACATCAAGTTCCATTCCTGATCATGTGGAAAGGATAACAAATGTGGGGGCAGATCCTGCTAGTAGCTCTACTCCTAACGAAGTAGAGGAACCTAGAAGGAGTAAGCGTGCAAAGGTGGTTAAGGACTTTGAAAGTGATTTTATCACTTACAATGTCGAGAATGAACCTTTAACTTTTCGACAGGCCATGGATTCTGCGGAGTCAAAGCACTAGAAAGGCGCTGTAAAGATTGAGACCGCCTCTGTTATTTCTAACAGAACATGGGAGTTGGTTGATCTCCCTCTTGGGTGTACTACTATAGGATGTAAATGGATCTTCAAAAGAAAGATGAATCCGGATGGCTCAATAGATAAGTATAAGGCTAGGCTGGTAGCTAAGGGTTTTAGGCAAATGGAAGGCATTGACTATTTTGATACATACTCTCCTGTTGCAAGAATGACAACAATTCGAATGCTTATAGCATTGGCTTCCGTACATGGTCTTATCATTCATCAAATGGATATAAAGACAGCTTTTCTTCATGGTGATCTTGAAGAAGAGATTTATATGGATCAGCCTGAGGGATTTGTTGCTTTTGGCAACGAGAGGAAAGTTTGTAAATTAGTCAAATCTATCTATGGCTTGAAATAAGCTCCTAGAGACTGGCACAACAAGTTTGATGAAACTGTTTTGACTTCAGAATTTTTGGTTAATGAAAGTGACAAGTGTGTCTACTATAAGGTTAAAGGAAATGATAAAGTGATTTTGTGCCTGTATGTGGATGACATACTGTTGTTTGAAACCAATATTGAGATTATTAACGAGACAAAAAGTTTCTTGAAAAGGCACTTTGAAATGAAAGATATGGGTGAAACTAACGTGATTCTAGGTATCAAGCTGACTCAGTCAGCTGATGGAATAACCTTGTCACAGTCTCATTATATAAAGAAATCTATACTTGAGAAGTATGGTTATTCAAATTGTAGAATCGCAAGCACACTTATGATTCAAAAGTTGCACTTGTCAAGAATAAGTCAGGAGTTCCTGTATCTCAGTTAAGATATTCTCGGATTATTGAGAGTTTGCAATATCTTGCTAATGGTACTAGACCAGATATTTCATATTCTGTGTCTAAGTTAGCTAGATATATAAGTTGTCCAAACAAGACTCATTGGGATGCTCTTGATAGAGGGCTTAGATATCTGAAAGGCACCATCTACCTATGTTTGCATTACAGGAGATTTCCTAGAGTGCTAGAGGGATATAGTGATGCAAGTTGGATAGCTAAGAAATCTAGTTCCAATGGAGTGACTGGATACGTATTCACCCTTGTGGATGGAGCTATATCCTGGAAGTCTGCTAGACAGGCTATTGTAACTCGTTCTACCTTTGAGGTTGAGTTGTGTGCATTAGATGCCACGGGGACGGAGGCTGAATGGTTACATGGACTTATGTCTGTGATTCCTGTAGTAAGCCAACCGCTTCCTGTTCTTGCTGTTCATTGTGATAGTCGTACAACTATCGACAAGATAAATAGTAAGAAGTATAATGTGAAAACAAAGAGACACGTCCAAGTTAGACTAAAGTCTATAAGGGGTTTGGTGTCTGACAGGATCATTGCTATTGATTCACCAAAATACAATTGCATGTTCATAGATATTCACTCTATTCCTATCATATATGCATATATTGTTCTTCAATATAATAAAAAAAATGGAGGACGTGTGTCATAATTGCTCAAAATGTTGGTATTTTATCCCTGTATCATAATGTTTCTATTCAACTCATATGTTAATTCTTTTTGCTCTCATTTTTAAAGAACTTCAATTCCAATCCATATTTTGAAGACTCAAAGCTCATGAAATCTTTTACATTCCTCGATGAAGGACTAGTGAAAGTAACTGCTACAAAAATCAAGTGGAAAGATGGCATGGTAATATCTTTGTTCATGGCTCGAGTTGATTTCACCTGTTATTTATGGTCTACCATTACCAACATAGCTAATGTTTTAAATCTTTTAGGGACTTCCCAATGGAGTTGCTCATGACAAAAAAGGAAATAAAAGACCTCATGAAGAAGATGAAAGGTTTCTATGGAACACCCCTCCCCCCAAATTCATTTTGCATGAGTATAAGAGTGTATTATATTATGGCACCATTATAATATATATATATATATATATATATATATATATATATATATATATATATATATTATAGCATTACAATATTTTTAATTAATAGTATCTTTTATCTCATGTATATCCTGTGGCATTAATGGATGGTAGCATGACCTCTATTTTTTTGACTCAAGAAAACCTGGTTGATCCTTTGACTAAGGGACTTGAGCATGCTGTTGTCCTTAAGTTGAGGTTGGGGATGGGACTGACAACCCATTTTGAGTCATCAACAGCGGGAACCCAATACACTTGAGAGGAGATCCCTCGAAGTGTATTCAATGTGGTAATAACAAGTTGTGAGGGTGATTCGGTAGTACCTCTACTACAAATATTTAGATACTCATGTATCTGAGTCTTTCCCCTGTAAACCTCAAGATGTGTTGTAACTGCTAGTTATCAAGAGTTTTAAGAACTCTGAATGGGTGTCAAGTCGTGAGACGAGATGTTGGCAGTACATCTTTGGATAAGTGAATGTTATTGTGTGGTCACAATTAGAGGATAGGGTTATTCCTCGAAACATTCGACGAACAGGATCGAGACATGACCATTAACGTCTCAACGCCGTAGATCAGCACCATAGCCTTTGACTTGTCGTCGTCTATGGAGTGTGGTTACACACCAACGGATAAAGATTCAAGGTGAAGCATTCCATCTATATCCGGTAGCCATCGAAGTAGAGGACTTAAGAGGGTTCAAACCTTGACCGGTACCAACTCTGAAAAGCAAGTCATGAGTAGAACCTGATATGCATTTCTGTATGGATTTGTGGGGGATTGTTAGAAAATGGAAAGTTTAAGACATATTTTATATATGTTCTTGATGTAATTTCTGGAAACTAAATATTAGAAGTTGTTCCTTGCAATGAGGACTTAAACTTTCATGTTTGGATCTAAGATATTTTCTTAGTGTAATCCATAAATAAATTGAGTAGAAGTTGCTAGCTTGAAATGGGTTAAAAGAGTTTGTCCCACATAGAGAATGTAATATGGGTGTGGGTACTTTATATGCATATATGTGCAAGAGTAGTGTCAACTACTAAGGCATGTGAGTGTGCATGGTGTACTAGTGTGCCCTCGCGTGCGCACACGCGCGCGCCGTCGCCGCCTCGCCTCGCCACGCCACGACACAACTCGGGTCGGGTCGGGTCGAAGGGTGATTTGGGCGAATGTCTCGGCGTCTCGCGTATGCGAAGTGACCTAGCCGAGAAATTTTATTACATTGTTAATTAAATTAATTATGACTTTAAATACTAATTTAATATGAATATTGAGTCAGGATGCACATAGTATATATATTTTTTGTGACTGGTCAGAGTTTGAGCTGGGTCAGAGTTTATAATAAACTCTGATGGACTAAAACAAACTCTGATTGTCGGATCAGAGTTTATATATTCTATAACTGATCAGAGTTTATAAAGAGCTGGGTTAGAGTTTATTAATAAACTCTGATGGACTAGCTGATGGTCAGAGTTTAGCAGATAAACTCTGATGGGTCAGGTCAGAGTTTAGCAGTAAACTCTAATGGACCACCTTATCAGAGTTTATCAGTAAACTCTGATGGAAGGCTGAGTCAGAGTTTAGCAGTAAACTCTGATGGAAGGCTGGATCAGAGTTTAGCAGTAAACTCTGGTAGGCTATTTAACTAAACTCTGATGACTGTTACTGATTCCGATATATATTCTATTAAATTTTTTTAAGTCAGAATAATTATTTTAATTAATGTTTTATTTGCTGTTACGTTTTATTGTATTATATATACATAAAAACGTTGGAGATAAAAAAATAGAAAGGAGACGAAAATTTAACACAAGTTTGAGAAAACCCTAGCAGTCATACTCTGTATCTTCTACACACGTATTCTTACAGATTTTGCATAAGATTTTCTTGGTGAATTGAGGTGCAGGTCGCTGTTGAGTGCTACGTATCTGTGGACGAAGTACTCTATGCTGTTTTATCCTGGAAGTGATATTGCTGCAACCCAACACAGCGTAGTGGGGCAATAATCTATTGAAGAACAGTCAAAACTTCTTGCAAGGCTTGGCGAATCAACAGTTTTCTTGGTTCTATCAGTATATGCATAAAGCTTCTGTTAGAGCTAAGTATTAGATCTTTTCTCTTGTCATTACAGTTACTGATTTACATATCTTGCTTATACTTTCGTGCTTTGTTTTGTTAATTGGTTTTAATCTGTCTGTTCTTGTTAAATCTTTTATATAACTGCCCCATTGTTGTGTTTAGTTTTGAATTATTCCCAACAGTTGTGAAGTCCATGATCCACCATGAGTATATGGTGGCATTTTAAAGGGGAGGATTATTAAGAACTATTTCTTACTCAAATATATAGAAAACTACAAAAATTTATAAAAACACAACTTAGAAATTTGTAGTTCCTGATAGAAAGTTGGTTATTAATACCTAAGATCTTTCTTTGAAGTTTTTTTTCATTTGCCTTCTACAATTCCAAATCCTTCATCTTTGTTTTGTCTTTTCCTTCATATTGTGGTTGATGTTTCTCTTTCACTGCATGTCCTTTCTTTGTTCTGTCTTTGAAGTTAACGACGGCAAGGATCTGCCCAGCAGAGTACTAGCCCACCTTCTCTTCTAGGACATCCGTCCCCTTTTTATTCATATACCTTAGCACGTAATGCTATTTCCCACTTCTGATTGACTTTGAAATTCCACTCCAAGCCCACGCGATGCCCAGAG
Source organism: Oenanthe sinensis (assembly GCA_028671895.1). Lineage (NCBI taxonomy): Eukaryota > Viridiplantae > Streptophyta > Magnoliopsida > Apiales > Apiaceae > Oenanthe > Oenanthe sinensis. The sequence goes on from JAPMAC010000212.1 coordinate 5,930,128, forward strand.
TTCTTTCAGATGGAAAATGAACAGCTCCCTAGCTGAAATGTTTAAACCAATAAGTAAATGCCGCTCTATTTCAAACGATCTAACAGCCTCACGTGTGGCCCCGACTATGGTAGTCAATGCCGGACACCATTCAGCATCATTCCCATACCCATACTCACGTGCCAATACTGCCACAACATTAGTAAGATCACAGCGGGTATAACTCGCGCAACCAGGATCTGCAAAATAGATTTTTGTTAATTAGAGCTTGATAGTAGGATAATAAGATATTTAAAATGCAAAACTACAGTTGAAATCATGAATGGAAGTACTGAAGTTACTAAAAGTCGATGTTATGTAAATAATAAAACGAAAGTGAAATGCAATAAAAGTATGGCAACGCAACATACTACAAACAGAATGGTCGATAAAAAAAGACAAATAATCCTTATTCCTGACTAATGACGTACAATCAAATAGTAATACGCCATCTTTGACGTACGGGTATCCTGATCCGGACTGTTAGACTCGATAAATTGTCCAACCAAACACAACCTGTACCCAAATTGACTAGTTCGACCTAAAACAACCTGAAATGCCCAAAGTGTCTTCTATGACCTATATTTTTAAGATTGATATATAATCCATTAAAATAAAGTTATATTTTACAACTCTCTTCCACATTTCAAATCAATTGTAAGATTGACATATTGAGGGGAGTATATATATGTATCTTCCAGTCTACTGTTGAAACCCCAACCTTCCAAATTCTATAATCACTTTCGTGCACATTATTTTCATAATAAGATGAAATACTAACAGCAGAAGACACTTCTCAATAAACGCATATACATCCACTATGTTAACTGAACTGCTGATAGTATCTCAGTGCAATCAAGGAATTCATCTGTCAAAAATACATGCATTAAGTTAATTGTGTACATGACAACTTATGAGAAAGGTGGTTGCTCAAATGCGAAGATATTTAATACCCAAATAAATTTTGAGGTGCTACGACTTGATTGACCAAAAATAATGTTAGTTTCAATACTTAATTGTTTTAAATAGAAGTGAACATAAATAAAAATGAGAATAAGGATCCTAAGGTAGATCTTAGAAAAATTTCATAAGGTAATCAATGATTTCAGTGTATTATATTAACTATCTAATTATTTACTTTCCTAATTTGTGAATAATATAAAATAAATGGCAAGTACATATTTAATAATAAAGGATGAGATGAATTTGTTTATATGCATTTGTTGTGATCTTAGAAAAAATATCTTAAGATTAACCTTAGGATCCTTATTCTCAAATAGAAATATGTGTTACTGCCAAGTGTAAATTTTGAACCCAAGAACCCAAGATAGAGTATATTTCACCAAATCACAGACAAATAAAGAGACTAGTGTGTTAATTCTAGAGGCATTTCAGTAATCAGTAAGAGCTATGACCAAATATATATTTTAATTTATCAACAAAGACAATGTATTGCAGTACTGTACAAGAGCTTAATGAACACATAAAAAGTATGTGCACCAGCCGACATAACTAGTTGAGTCTGTCTACTTAAAAGCAGTCACACATTAACACTACACAAGTATGTAAAATACCTGACAAGCAATACAAACAAAAACCTCCCAAACACATTGACCTCTCTCAAATTCTGTGCAAACCCAACAATTGGCGTCAAATAACAAACCTCTGTCATTCGGGCATTTCACCCAACAACTTACATGCACTATCCAAACAGTAATTTTATAATAAAAAATTAATTAATCCAGTCAGAGCCCTACCGGAGATTTGGAGTGCCCTGTATAAAATTTTAAAAAAAGTTCTCTAATAACTTAAAAAGTATATAAAAAACATGAAATAATAAAAATTAACTTATAGTTGTAAAAAATAAATAAATTAGTGTACACATTTAAATTAATTAACTTTAATGAAATCAATAAAATTAGTAGTTTATCTCGTTAAAGGAGAGTTGATAACACGTACCGATGAATATATTTATTTTTTTAACATGTTTTCTATACTACTGTTTCTAGAATTATGTGACTTATTCAACTTAAAAATTAAAAATTATTTAAATATATAATATTTTTTAAAATTAAAAGTTAACTGCAGATGTAAACTCAACTAACATAAATTGAAGTATTTGTACAAGAAAAGTATACAGAAAATTACAAGTACAAATACAACAAGTTTTTTTTTCAAACTAGGCTCCTCTAGACTGAACAGATCTTCAATTAGAGTTTGAACTTCCATGACTTGGTTTCTTCCTTTCATACAACAACTCCAAAGTTCTCAGGGCCCTCTTTTCTTTTATTGTCTTGGCATAATTAGACACACAGTCAAGAACCAGATTCACCAATTTATGAGAAAGGTTCTTCAAGTCTTGATAAGAGTAATAGGCTTCCACAGGTTCTTTGGAGATGCATAGAAATTTGATTCCAAACTCATCAGAAAGAAACCTGTCATTGGAAGATGTGCACACTTGTTTCACCCTTAGGTTGTCCACTTCATCATCTTCCTTGGACCTTGCATCAATAATTTTACAACTTCTGTGCTTAAATTTCTTTCAACTTCCAGAGAAGAGCCTGTGGTTAATCTAAAAATTCTTCTGAGGTTTGCAGTGTTGAGTACTCCAAAATCTTCAACCTTGATTTTAATTCTATCAATGACGATTCTGAGTGGATTTGTTAAGATAGGAGACAAATAGTTTGGCTTCCTGGAGTATTGATCATTCAGCTTGGCACATTTCAGATCAATCTTAACTTCTTTAATTTGTCTATTTATCCTATCTAACTCCTTCTTTGTGGCTTCAACATCATCTGCAACCTTATTTCTCTTCTCTTCTTCCACCTTCTTCTTTTTCTCCTTCAAATCACAGATTTTCAGAGCTTTCATCTTAAGATCAAACACCTCAAAATTTGTGATATTGAGGAGTTATCTCTTTACTAGTTCTGTGATTTGTGGTTCTTTTTTAGCTAGCATCTTTAATTGGTCAAAGGTGATCTCTTCTGCAGATCCACCAGTGTTGTAAAAGATTATCATGTTAGGATTTATGAGAAGACATTTTTAAGTCGTCTCATACTCAACCTTCCTTTCAAATTCCTTCTTCTTTTTAGCTTGAATGATTCTTTGAATTGTTGGGATGAAATTCTGCTCCTCAGGATAGAGATTGTTTTCCCAGTTATACATGTAGAAGGGGGGTTGAATACTTGTATGCTTTTTCTGCATGATTAAAATCAACTTAGTATGAATTAAAGATTTGAATTGAGAACAAAGATCAAACAAAAAGATATGAATGAATATTGTTTTTATTATTGATGATTAAATACAAACTCTCCTAAGGTGTACACAAACCCTAACAGTTCTCTGTGTTTCTCACATCAACTCTCTCTATCTCTATGCTCTCACATAATTCGACTCTTTTCCACACATTACAATTAGGTTACATAGAGTGTTTATATAGAGAGCTGCCTATCAACTAATAACAGAAAATCAAATTACAATAGGAATATAATTCCTAATTATTAGTTGACAGTTTCTTTCTGAATTTCTCCTTCCTTCCCATAGCATATCTGCAATATATTTGTCTTTATCTTCGAAGACTTCCCTTTTCTGTGATCATCTTCCAAATTCAGCTTTGACTTTATAGACTCTGAAATCTTCAGACTCTGCCACACTATAGACTCTGATAGTCTATAGACTCTGATCACCTTTCAGACTCTGATCTTCATCTAGACTCTGGTTTCACTTTCTATAGAAAATCTTCTAAGTACAAGAATGTTGACTAACTAGACTCTGATTATAAAATTTTAGAGACTAAAAAGACTTATTACAAATAAGCTATGCTAAATCCTGTTCTAGTATTTTGTACATCACCAAATGAATATATTCATAACAATCTCTCCCTATTTATGCTTTATAAAATGTAAGCATAAATCGAGATTTGATGATGTCAAAACTAAAGAATGAAACAATTAATCTAGAACAGTATAAACATATATAAGGAAAAAGAATTACATCTTACTTAATCTTCTCAAAGGCTGGATTATTCTTCAAAAATGAATTCAACATTTGACTTATAAATATCCATTGACTAGGAAACTAGTTTTGTTATCCTCAACAGAAAATTTATGCATATTTCACATATTCATAAATAGGGGGAGATTGTTAGGAATTATGAGTTTTGATGATAACAAATTTCATAGAATTACAATAGGGACTTAAAATTACTTTGTAACTGGTGGATGGATATGACTTATAAATATCCATTGACTAGGAAACCAGTTATCAGTTGAAGCTTGTTTTTCAACTGATAAACTGGATTATAGCATTGATTTATGTTTCACTATCAATTGATTGTATTGCCTCGATGGATGCAATGAAGTAGTCGATTGATGTTATTGACTTCAATTTCTAGCTTCTCAACTGATGTGAAGAATGACTGATCAATTGTAAATATTCCAAGTCAGAATTCTCACAAGTGAAGTGATCAACTGATGTTGAAGTCGATGGATGAAGACACTACTCAATGGATGAAAGCTATCAACAGATGTAAGTCATCAATGGATAAAGACAGTCAATGGATAAGGAACCATCAATGGATAGGGAGTCGATGGATAACTCAATTATCCATCGACACATCAACTGATCAACAGATATCCTATCCATCGATGGATAAGCAAAGGAGAATCAACTGATAAGCTTAACAGCATTTATCTGTTGATTAAGATTTCCCAATTTAGTTAAAGACAAGAAGTATGGGAACTGTGCAGAAACTGAATCAATGGAAGACAGTCCTGTCAGGATTGTGAAGACTTTCAAGGCAACACAATATTCAAGGAATGTATCAAGACAAAGATATTTCCAGGGCTAATCAGTTCAAAAAGAAGACTGTGCTAGTAGCTAGTTTCTATTTTCATGTAAACAATATAAGTTGTAATTTTATTGCTATTTGTCGATAGAAATTAGGTGTGAAGAAAACTTCTATATAGTTGTTAGAAGTACACAGTAGCAAAGAGAGAAAAAACATTAAGAACTCAAAAAGCACAAAAAAAAATAGGCAGTATCTTGTAGTGCTTTTCTGAGTTCAAAACTCACTTTATAAGCAGCTTGGTATTTGTACTAAGATCAATTGAAAGCAAAAACATACTAGTGGAAAACCAATCCACTAGTAATTTTTAACATTGTTGTATTTTGTTTTTCAATATTTTTCTTGTCAAGTTCTTAGTTACATCAGTTCTTTCTATACTCTAAAATACTGTCCTTGAAACAAACTTTATTCTGTAAGAAATATAATTAATTCTTAAGTTTGTATTCAACCCCCCCTTCTCCAAACTTAGTGTACTTAAGGGCAGATAACAATTGGTATCAGAGTAGATTTTCAACATACAGAAAGTTAAGATCTAAAAATACATCAAGTATGGGTCAAAAATACACAGGAGTTAAGATTCCAGTTCTAGAGAAAGATGAGTATTTTCCCTAGAAATTGAAAATGCACTTGCATCTTCTATCCATTGATCCTTCCTATGTTCACTGCATAGAGAAAGGTCCACATGTGCCTATGGAGATAGTTACAAGTGTAAATGCAGATGGTACTCAGGTACCAGACAAACTCATTCCTAAACCAGTGAGTGAGTATACAGATGAAGATGAGAAGGAAGTACACAAGGATAAAAAGGCTATGAACATTTTGTTTAATGGTCTTGACAAGGATATGTTTGACAATGTTATCAACTGTACAACCTCCAAAGAAGTCTGGGATACTCTTCAAACCCTCTGTGAAGGCACTGAACAAGTAAGAAAGAACAAGATGCAACTCTTGATTAAAAAATATGAGGCCTTTCACTTCAAGAGTGGTGAAGCAATCAATGATACATATAGTAGGTTTCAAAAGCTGCTGAATGAGCTTAAACTATATGGAAGAGTATATGCTGTTGAGGACACCAACCTCAAATTCTTGAGGTCCTTACCCAAGGAATGGAAACCAATGACTGTTTCTATAAGACAATCTCCTGACTTTAAAGAATATACTCTTGATAAGTTGTATGGCATCTTGAAAACCTATGAGTTGGAGCTACAACAAGATGAGGAAATTGAGAAAAGTCAGAAGAGAGAAAAGTCCATTGCTTTGGTTGCCAAGGATAAGCAAGTTGGAGAATCAGGTGAAGTTACTCCTATCAAAGAAGGGAAGAAAGAAGGTCATGGCAATGGTGCAAGCAATGTTAGATATGATGAATCTTCTACTGGGAAAGGAAAAGAAATTTGTGAGGATGATGAGTCATTCACTAAAGATGAAATGGATGAAATAGATGAGCATTTAGCATTTCTATCAAGAAAATTTTCAAAACTCAAGTTCAAAAGGAATCCTATGCAAAGGCATGCATCACAGTTCAGAAGAGACACTCAACAAAGCAAAAATCTTGTTGACAGGACTCAATTCAGATGCTTCAACTGTGGATCGGCTAGTCATTTTTCAAGTGAATGCAGAAAGCCTAAAATAGAAAAGAAGTCAAAGTTTAGTGATGGTATTGACTATAAGAAGAAGTACTTTGAATTGCTTAAACAAAGAGAGAAGGCTTTGATGACAGAAGAAAAGGACTGGGCTGCTGAGGAGGATTCTGAAAAAGAAGAAGAACACATCAATCTTGCACTAATGGCCAATCAAGATGACAAGGAAGCTAGTTCATCTAGCAATCAGGTAATTTCTACAAACATATCTGAGTTATCCAAAGATGAATGCAATATTACTATTAATGAAATGTCAAATGAATTGTATAATTTGCATGTCACTCTTAAGTCCTTGAACAAAGAGAACACTAGGCTCAAATTAACTTTAGAAACTCTCACTGAAAGAAATAATTTCCTAGAGAATGAGCTAGTGCAAATGGACAGACTCAAGGTAGAGAACAAAGATGCTAGAAATGAGCTAGTTGAGAGCAAAAAGGAAATAGAAAAATTGGAAGAAAAATTGGAAGAAGAACTAAGAACCATTGACAAGTGGAATAGGTCAAGTAAAGCTAGTAAGAAGATGAATGACATTCATGGAACAAATTCTTTCACCATGTTGTTTGAAACTCTTGAGAAATTAACCATTGATGAAGATCAATATTTGGAAAAGAAGCAATCGATTGCTAATTCTGAATCAACTGATAAGAATTGTCCATCGATTGATAATGTCAATTCAACGGATAATCATCCATCGATTGATAATGTCATTCCAACGGATAATTATCCATCGATTGAGGAATCATCAACTGCTAAGAAGTGTGTTGTTAAAACCAAGCTTAACAGACCTGTTAAATTTGTTAAAGAAAGTAGCTCCTCTAAATCTCAAGTCAAAATTGAACAGGCCAATATAGGGTTCTTATCTAAAAATCAGTTGAAAGAAAAATTGGAAAAGATAGAGCCTAATATTCATCAAAATGAAAAGAAGAAGAAAAACAAAAATAGTAAAGTAGGCATAAATAAACACAATAACTACACACCTGACAAATATGCTCCTAGGAAGATATGTGCTAAGTGTGGTAGTAAAAATCATTTATCTGTGCAATGCAAACTCAACATGCCTACAACAACCAATGTGTCTATTATACCTAACATGCATTCTAATTTTGTCTTTCCTCATTTAGGTGACTCTCATGCTATTCATGCTCAGTATGCATCAATGCCTTATATGTTTAATCCATATCTTGCATTTGCCAACATGAATATGCCTGCTATGCCATGGAATGTGTTTAATAATCTTCATGCACCAAATTTTTCCAATTCTGCAAGCATGAGCATTCCAAATATTAGCACTGAGAATTTTGAGGTAAGGAAACCAACACCTAAGGTTGAAGTGGAAGTAAAACCACCTAAACCAAAGGTATAAAAATTGGAAACCAAGCCGAAGATAGCAACTAATAAGAAAGGACCCAAGGCAACTTGGGTACCAAAATCAACTTGATTTGTTTTGACTGTGTGCAGGGAAAAAGAAGAAATCTTTGGTACTTGGACAGTGGGTGTTCAAGACACATGACTGAAGATAAATCCCTGCTCACAAAGTTTGAGGAGAAAGCTGGCCCTGGAGTAACTTTTGGAGATGACAGCAAAGGGTACACCATGGGATATGACTTGATTTCAAAAGAGAATGTCATCATTGAACCTGTTGCATTAGTTGATGGCTTAAGACATAACTTGTTAAGCATAAGTCAACTTTGTGACAATGGAAATAAAGTTTGTTTCACAACAAAAGCATGCACAATTTCCAACAAAGTAGATGGAAGCCTGGTTATGACTGGGAATAGAAAAGGAAATGTGTACATAGCTGACTTAAACTCAACAAGTGCAGATTCAATGACTTGTCTTCTCTCTAAGGCAAGTACAAATGAAAGTTGGTTGTGGCATAAGAAATTAGCTCACTTGAATTTCAAAGCCATGAATCTGTTGGTCAAGAAAAATCAAGTGAGAGGCTTACCACAAGTGGAATTTGTCAAGGATGGACTTTGTGATGCTTGTCAGAAAGGAAAGCAAAAGAAGGCATCATTCAAGTCAAAATTGGAATCATCAATTGAAAAGCCACTTGAGTTATTACATATGGATTTGTTTGGTCCTGTAAATATCATGTCTATTGCAAAGAAGAAGTATGCTCTAGTCATTGTGGATGATTTTTCAAGATTCTCATGGACTTATTTTCTACATTCAAAGGATGAAGCTAGTCATCTCATCATCAAGCTCATAAAAGAAGTTGAGAAAACCTTGAATTGGATGTAAAGAAGATAATGAGTGACAATGGGACAAAATTCAAATATTCCACAATGAAAGAGTTTTGTGAATCAAAAGGAATCATACACACATTCTTTGCACCAAGAATACCTCAACAAAATGGGGTAGTTGAAAGGAAAAATAGGACACTGATTGAAGCAGCTAGAACTATGTTGGAGGATGCCAAACTACCAACATATATCTGGGCTGAGGCCATAAACACCGCATGTTACATTCAAAACATCTCCTTAGTAAATCAAGCTCAAGGGAAGACCCCTTATCAATTGATTACGAAAGACAAAAAGCCAAAAGTGGGATTTCTTCATGTGTTTGGCTGCAAGTGCTACGTGCTAAGAAATCAAGGTGAAAACCTAGGAAAATTTGAAGCCAAGGCTGATGAAGCTATATTTGTTGGGTATGCACTATCAGGCATAACCTATAGAGTCTACAATCTCAGACTACACATTGTTATGGAATCTGTACATGTAGTATTTGATGATAAAAAGATTCAAGGCTTGTTTGATGAAGGAAATCATGACATACTGCATTTTGAGAATGAATCAAATGATGTAAATGATGATGAATAGGCGGAAATTATAAAACCTCAAGTTTTCAAAAACCCAATATCAGTTGATGTTACTGCATCAATGGATAATTTATCAGTTGACAGAAATCCATCAACTGATAATGCATCAACTGATAACTCCTCAACGGATAATCAACAATCTACATCTAGGGCATCCTCTTCAGGGGGAGGGTTTCAGAATCAATCTACAAATTCAGATCACTTTGAGTTCAATACAAATGATCATGAGGCCTCATCATCAAGGCAAGATTTGCATCCTCAAAGAAAATGGACAAGAAGCCATCCATTTGAACTAATCATTGGAAATGCAGAAGATGGTGTCAAGACTAGAAGTGCTACTCAAAATGAGTGTTTGTATAGTAGTTTTCTATCTCAAGAAGAACCCAAAAGAATTGAAGAGGCTCTCATGGATCCTGATTGGGTTTTGGCTATGCAAGAAGAACTGAATCAATTTGAAAGAAATAAAGTATGGAAGCTGGTGCCAAGACCAAAAGATAGATCAGTAATTGGTACAAAATGGGTATTCAGAAACAAAATGGATGAAACTGGTATTGTGACTAGAAACAAAGCAAGGCTTGTGACAAAGGGATATTCACAAGAAGAAGGAATTGATTTTGATGAAACATTTGCACCAGTTGGAAGGTTAGAAGCAATCAGAATCTTTCTAGCTTATGCTGCACATGCTAATTTCAGAGTCTATCAGATGGATGTGAAGAGTGCTTTTTTGAATGATGTACTAGAAGAGGAAGTCTATGTGGAACAACCTCCTGGCTTTGAAGATCCAAATTTCCCTGACTTTGTCTACTATCTACTCAAAGCACTCTATGGCTTGAAGCAAGCACCAAGGGCCTGGTATGACACTTTATCTCAGTTCCTCATTGAGAATCACTTCACAAGAGGTACTGTTGATAAAACTCTATTTAATAGAAATGTTAATGGCTCTATTATTTTGTACAAATTTATGTGGATGACATTATTTTTGGCTCAACTAATGAGGGACTTCGCAAAAAGTTTGCCAAATTAATGCAGAGTAAATATGAAATGAGCATGATGGGAGAGCTTACCTACTTTCTTGGGTTGCAAGTCAAACAAGTTTATGATGGTATTTTTATAAGTCAAACAAAGTACATTCATGATTTATTAAAGAAATTTGACTTAAGTGAATGTTCTTCTGCAAAAACTCCCATGGCCACTGCCACTAAACTTGAATTAAACTCCAAGGAAGCTAAGGTGGATATTTCAAGCTATAGAGGCATGGTTGGCTCTCTTTTATATTTAACTGCTAGTAGGCCGGATATAATGTTCTCTACATGCTTATGTGCTAGATTTCAGGCTGATCCTAGAGAATCTCATTTAGTGGCTATTAAAAGAATATTTAGGTATCTCAAGGGTACATAAAATTTAGGTATTGGGTATCCTAGAGATTCTGGTTTTAATCTAATAGGCTACTCAGATGCAGATTATGCAGGTTACAAAATAGACAGTAAAAGTACTACAGGCACCTGTCAATTTCTAGGAAACAAACTTGTGTCATGGTTTAGTAAAAAGCAACATTCAGTATCAACTTCAACTGCAGAAGCTGAGTACATTGTTGTGCACAAATATTGTGGATGAGGAATCAACTATTTGACTATGGGTTCAACTTGAACAAGATTCCCATCTTCTGTGACAATACAAGTGCTATTGCAATAACAGAAAATCCTGTGCAACATTCCAGAACCAAACACATTGACATAAGGTATCATTTCATTAGGCAACATGTAATGAATGGTACAGTTGAATTACATTTTATCCCTAGTGAACAACAACTTGCAGACCTCTTTACCAAACCTCTAGATGAATCTACTTTTAATAGATTAGTCTGTGAGTTAGGTATGCTCAATTTTGCTCAATCTTAAAATGTCTGTCAAGTTTTCTTTGTCTTGTAGCCATTGTTCACAATTATCTGTTGAAATCAAGTAATCAATTAATAAATGTGTTAATTAATAATGGATATTTTATTCCATCAATGGATATTTATCTATCGACAGATAATTACCTTAGTAATTATTTATCGATGGATAAATTCTTTCTTATTTGATCAATAAATAAATTTTATTCCTATCGATGGATATTTATCTATCGATAGATAATTACTCTGGTAGTGAGTGATCGATTGATAAATGATTAACTCTTTATTTTATCCGTCGATAGTAATAGAATTTCTACAGTTTTATTCATCCGTTGATCAGATTATAGCCGTTGGATAATTACCACTTAGGGTAACATACTACTTTCTTTTATTCATCAACGGTTATATCCTTAATTAAAAAGACTTTTTAAGTCATTTTAATATCAGAAAATATAAATAGCAGTTACAATTAACAATTCATTCTTACTTGCTATTTTATTTTCTATCTCTAATCTCTGCAACTCTGTCTTTTTCTCAAGCTAATTTTCTCTAATTCTCTTAAGCTCTTCCAAGTTTTCTTTAATCTCTTAAGAATAACTGACAAATGGCACCACAAAAGAAGATTGTTTCCTCCACTGGGTTCATCTACGAGTAGAACAACTTCACAGCATGCCTAACGTTGAACCAAAGCTCCCGTAGATTTCCATCCCTTGATGCGATTCCTGAGTGACTGCAAAGTGTCCAAAGCTCTCAGTGAAGCACCCACAATTGTGTGTTCATTTGTTGAGGAACTGTGGAACTCTGCAGAAGTATCACAAGACGGGAAGTTAATCACTTACACTTGCAGAGATAATTCCTACACCATTACTAGTACTTCTTTATCTGAATGCTTAGACTTACCTGCAAATAATTGTGATAAACCTCCAACTGAAAAAGAAATTAGGGACATGCTAGAATCTGTTAATTATGCAAATGTTGAAACAGGATTATGAGAAGTTGTTAGGAAAAACCTTAGAAAAGAATGGAGTTACTTCTTTAATGCCATTATTAAAGTATTTTCTGGAAAAATTAGTAATTTTGATGCAACTACAACTAGTATGCAAGAAATTGCTTATTCTGTCCTGTTTGATAAATACTTCGATTTTGGCACACTACTCCTAAATGAATTAACTGCTAAGTTAGGAACCAAGGCATCTAGGAAAAATAACATTTATTTTGCTAGATTTTTCATGATGATTATTAATGCCTCCATTGGAGAATACAAGATTAGTGCAGATATGGAGTCCTTGGAGCCATGGATGCAAAACAAGAGGGTTTTCAAGGATTTTGTGAGAATCAACTTACATCCTAAGTTGTGTCTCATTTATCCTCCTCTTGTGCAAGTATATCTTAAGAATCTCAATCTTTTAACTTCTTCCTCAAACCCTCAAATTTCTTTGCCTTCTGCAACAATGGAGGGAGATGGAAGTGCCTCCATCCCTACTACCCAAGTTGCATAACCTTCCAAACACAAGTCTAAACAAACCACCTCAGTAGTTTCTCAAAAGACTACTGTTGTAAAATCTAAGAAAAGAAAAACCAGTGAGGGGAGTGTGAAGGTGGTTAATAAGGGTGAGGGAACTGGCCAACATCAAGAAAGCCAGAAGGATAAGGAGAGTGAGATTGAGAGAAACCAGCCAGCCACCAGCCCAATCTCCCAACAGATTGAGGCTGTAGTAAAGGACTTAAACACATCCCTAGGTGCATCTTCTCAAAAAGGTGTAACCATTGAAAAGAGGTCTAAACCAGGACCATCAGATGGGGATAAGGGTCACCAAATAATACAGCCATACAAAAGGAGAAAGAAGGTTACAAATACTGCACAGGGTACACACACACATGCAAAGCCAAATGAAAATTTGGTGGAGCCTTCACTCTCTTCTTTTGATGTGTCTCAGAAACTTCCGGAGGCACAACCCCATTCTCTATCTGTCTCTTCTCCTCAATCTCCTTCAAAATCTATTTCTTCAGAAACATTGTTGATTGACAACTTCATTGTTTCAAATTCACCCTCTTTACAACTCAGGGTGGAGCCAACACTCTCACCTGCATCACCAAATAAGGTTAACACCTTGGTTGAACAGGAAAATGCTGAAAATTTCAACAAGTCAATGGATGGCATTTCATCAACTGATACATTTCAACACTCATTGACTAGTTCACTTCCATCGATGGATATCCTTACATCCATCAACGAGCACCCGTCAACGGATATTCCTTCATCGATGGATATCTCTTATCCATCGATTGAGTCTTTTATTCCAATTCATGAACCTTCCACTGAAACAATTGTGGCCAACACCCTATTAGGATTGAGTGGAGTGGGTGAGGTGAGTGAGAGGCAAGGGTTGCATACCTTGGCAAAAGGAGAGTGTGTGAATGAGGGGCCCTCAACTTCTTCTGAGGTGGCAAAAGGAGAGTGTGTGAGAAAAGAGAGTTCCACCTTAGAAGGTGATGCAAAAGGAGAGCTTAGTGAGGGAGAGGTGAGAATCCAGGATGAGATCCTGATGCAAAAACAGAGTGATGAGAGTGAGAGATAAAAGAATAGAGAGAAATCAACTTTTCAATCTAATGAAGCATTATCTTCTAAAACTGAGCAGATTGCAGCAGAACTCACCCATGAGTTGGGGCTAGAGTCAGGGGGAGTTGTAGGCCATGGAGTTCCTGCAGGAGTTGTAGAAGTCAACCTAGAGGTGGAGGATGAAATTGAAGTCAATCTTGATGCTTCAACCTTTCAACATGGAGATCCTCATTCTCAAGAACTAGCAGCAGCATCTAATCAAGTAGCTGAGCAAATGCTGGGTTTGGTGCAGACAGAGGAGCAATTCAGGAGTGGGAAGGAGTTTTTGGCCTGTCAACATGATGATGTATCTCACATGAACCCTGAAGATTTTGAAGACAGCTCTGATGATGAACTTATGGATCCACAAGTGGCCAGTGATGAAACTAGTTTGGCTGACATAGAAAGGGCCATCATCTCTCACTACAGAAGATCAATGGATGAGGTGGATGTGGTGGATCCCTTGCACTGAAGAATTCTGAACTTCTACAGAGACAACCTGAAGATCCAGAAGATGCATGTCACAGGCTCCAAATATGAGTTGAAGAAGATAAGGGAAGAAATTGACAGTTCTAAGATGCATTTTGACCACACCATTGATTCTAGACTCAGCCTCACAATGTTAACCAGAATCAAGCAAAGGTTAGATACTGAGTATTCAGCCAAGGACAAGGTAGTTGCATTGGAGAAAAGAGTAACTGTCATGAAGCTCCACATGCAGTAAATCCTGAAGAATCAAGTCACTCAAATCAATCTTCTAGGCAAAATCTTGGAAACTCCTCTCATGTCCCAGTCATTAGCACAAGAGCTAGTTGCTGATAACAAAAAGGGGGAGAAGCAGGAAAGTGAAGTTGTGGTGATAAAGTCTACAGATCCAAAGAAGGAGTTAGCTCAGAATATTGTAAGGCAATTTGATTCAATTGCCAACAAAATCAAGGAGATCAATTCAAGTAGCTCAGAACCTGGTGACAGGAAAGGAAAGGGCAAACTGAATGAAGTTGGTAAAAAGAAAGTGGAAGCTGTCACAGGTGGAGGTGAAAAATTGTTGAGCAAAGCCATAGTAGTTGGCATAAGAGAAAGGGAGCAACAAGAAAATTCTCAAGAACAATTAGCTATTCAATTGCAAAGGGAATATGATGAGGATGATAGGCTAATTAAAGAAGCCAGAAGAAAAGAAGGTGAAAGGAGGCCAAGAATGAAGCAAAGAGCAAACAAGCCTGTGGATGCACCAAGAACTTCTGGAGTTAAGAGAAAATTGGATGTTGAAGACAAAGAGAAGAAGCCAAAAGAAGTCAAGGTTGAAGGTCAAGCTTCTAGGAGTAATCAAGCTAGAGAGATAGAGGTGTTCAAACACAAATCTGAAGACTTTGTGCCAATCAAAGCTGAAGGAATGATTGCAGCAAAAGGACAAAGAAAGAAGGATGTTGATCTTCTTCACATTGAGTATAAAGATGGATCATATTCAACTTTTACATTCAATCAAGTCCTGGATCAAGGATATGGCATCTTAAGGAAAATCTACACTATGTTCAACAGGAAGTATTATCTAACTGAAGAGCTAGGAAAGGCCATCCTTGAAAGAATGAAGAAGATGAGGGAGGTACCTGTTCAAAAAGAAAGGGATGACAGGATAAAGATCTGGAACCCTGAAGGAAGAAAGGTGCTTCATGAGCCATTCTACTTGATGATATATAAGGGCAGAGAAGGCAGAGAAAAGTGTATTGACATTTGTCAAGAAATAGACAAACTGCCTAATCTGGAATTGAATCATCTAGCAAGTCAATTGGACTACAAGGTTGAAGATGAGAAGATCTTGAAGGGAACTCTATACAGAAAGATGAAAGAAAATGAAGACAAGATGAATGAGTCAAAGGGAAGAAGAAGAAGATAGAAGATTCAATCTCAATCATCAAAATTATCAGAATTCATCTTTTACTGGTATCTGATTACTCTGTCTCAAACTATCTTTGTCAATGTTGTAATTCTTGCTAAGAATAAAAATGTTTAGGAGTTTTGTTATCATCAACAGAAAATTTATGCATATTTCACATATTCATAAATAGGGGGAGATTGTTAGGAATTATGAGTTTTGATGATAATAAATTTCTTAGAATTTCAATAGGGACTTAAAATTACTTTGTAACTGGTCGATGGATATGACTAATAAATATCCATTGACTAGGAAACCAGTTATCAGTTGAACCTTGTTTATCAATTGATAAACTGGATTGTAGCATTGATTTATGTTTCACTATCAATTGATTGTATTGCCTCGATGGATGCAATGAAGTAGTCGACTGATGTTATTGACTTCAATTTCTAGCTTCTCAACTGATGTGAAGAATGGCTGATCAATTGTAAATATTCCAAGTCAGAATTCTCACAAGTGAAGTGATCAACTGATGTTGAAGTCGATGGATGAAGACACTACTCAACGGATGAAAGCTATCAACAGATGCAAGTCATCAACGGATAAAGACAGTCAACGGATAAGGAACCATCAATGGATAGGGAGTCGATGGATAACTCAATTATCCATCGACACATCAACTGATCAACAGATATCCTATCCATCGATGGATAAGCAAAGGAGAATCAACTGATAAGCTTAACAGCATTTATCTGTTGATTAAGATTTCCCAATTTAGTTAAAGACAAGAAGTATGGGAACTGTGCAGAAACTGAATCAATGGAAGACAGTCCTGTCAGGATTGTGAAGACTTTCAAGGCAACACAATATTCAAGGAATGTATCAAGACAAAGATATTTCCAGGGCTAATCAGTTCAAAAAGAAGACTGTGCTAGTAGCTAGTTTCTATTTTCATGTAAACAATATAAGTTGTAATTTTATATTGCTATTTGTCGATAGAAATTAGGTGTGAAGAAAACTTCTATATAGTTGTTAGAAGTACACAGTAGCAAAGAGAGAAAAAACATTAAGAACTCAAAAAGCACAAAAAAAAAATAGGCAGTATCTTGTAGTGCTTTTCTGAGTTCAAAACTCACTTTGTAAGCAGCTTGGTATTTGTACTAAGATCAATTGAAAGCAAAAACATACTAGTGGAAAACCAATCCACTAGTAATTTTTAACATTGTTGTATTTTGTTTTTCAATATTTTTCTTGTCAAGTTCTTAGTTACATCAGTTCTTTCTATACTCTAAAATACTGTCCTTGAAACAAACTTTATTCCGTAAGAAATATAATTAATTCTTAAGTTTGTATTCAACCCCCTTTCTCCAAACTTAGTGTACTTAAGGGCAGATAACAATTTCTTCATTAAAACATTTGATTTGACAATACGTTGCTCTCAGATCATTTGCACTGCTTTCTTGTTCTTTTAAATTGTTCAACATTAGAACACTAACTTTCTCACTCATAGGTTGAAATCCAAAGTAATGACCCACAACCTCTTGAAATTTGACTTGTTTTTCTTCTACTGGCATGTCTTGATCATTTCCTTCAGTATCAACATATTTTAAAGAAAATTTGCCCATCTGTCGATTTTCCTGTATGTGCAGAGTCAGCTTCCTATCAATCTCTTTGAACCATTTGTGAGTGACAGCCTCTTTGCTTTTATTTACTTCATAAACTATTTGTAAGAGAAATCTAATATACTGCAATTCCTCAGCCTATTTGAAAAAGATGAAGTTTGATTGACTTATCCATATAACAGATCCTCCTTCCATAAAGTACACAAGCATCTCATTTTTCACCTTTTCTGTACCTCCCTGGCCTCCTTGCACTCTTCTTTCAAAATCATTATAAACAATTTGAGCAGATATTACCTTGTTCAAGTGTTTCTATGTAATCTTCTCAAACTGTCTATATGTCAAGGATTGAGGATCCCTGGTTAGAGTGTATGTTCTATCAATGTCAGTTTCTTCAAGGCCTCCAAGTCCTGTCTTCTTTTTAGCTCTCAGTTGCAGATTAGATTGACTGCATTTCTAGTATGTAGATTCTTGAACTTCTTCAGAGTTTGACTTCTTCCTTTGCTTATCAGAGTATGTCCTAGACTATGATTTCCCCTGTCCATTCCCTGACTGGTGTGTTTGAGATTTTGATATTATAGCCACTCCAGACTGCTTTTGTGGCACACCACTAGGACCCCTAGGACCATGAGAACTATAACCAGCTTCATCATCATCACCATCTCTCCTCCTTTTAACTCCCTTTTTAGCCTCCTTGCACAGATCATCCTTATTTCTCCTAGAGGAATCACCAACTTTCTTCTCCCCCTTTTTGACATCATCACTACATATGACAGCTAAAAGAATCTGTTCAAGTACTGTGGAAATGTTGACTTGTGCTGCAATGACTGAATCAACCTTGTTGTTTAAAGCAGATACTGTAGATTAGAGTTTGGCTTGAGTAATAGTGATATCAACAATAACATCCTTGAAAGCAACTTCTTTGGATAATTGAAGGGAATGAATTCTGTCAAACCTAGTACTGAGCAGAGAGGTAGTATTATCAACACTAGTAAGTTTGGTTTGAATATGAGATATGTCCTTGACTACACTAGTTAGTTGTGCAGTAACATTCTCTGTCTCAACCTTAAATTTTGCCTTGATAGTTCTGTCATCTTAAAAGAAAGAGGCATCAGTATCCACATTAGGATAATGACCATGTTCTTGTAGAAAAGACTTTTTATGAAAAGCTTTAAGTCTTTCAAACTGGTGAATGGCCAAGATGCACTCAAAAGAAGCTTTATCTGTAATACCTTTGAGCTGTGCAGATTCTCAAGTTAGAGGAAAAAACTGATCAAAATAGATAAATGATGGATTTACTGGTCCATCATCCTCAGAATTGTAATCCTCCTGCATCTCAGCATCAATAGGCTCAATCTTTGTAATTGGAGGTGTAGACTCTGGTGGTGGTGTAGACTCTAAAACTGCAAAAGGGACTATAGACCCTGACTCCTCCTTAGAGTGATCAAAGTTTGTAGACTCTGGAAGCCTAGCCCTTATAGGCATGATCAAAAGTGGTTCTTCTGACTTCAATTCTACAGTAT
This sequence comes from Oenanthe sinensis, assembly GCA_028671895.1. NCBI lineage: Eukaryota > Viridiplantae > Streptophyta > Magnoliopsida > Apiales > Apiaceae > Oenanthe > Oenanthe sinensis. The sequence goes on from JAPMAC010000212.1 coordinate 5,948,952, forward strand.
CAGTTGAAATGATAGTTGGATCCACCAAAGCCTCCATGACTCTTTCTGCTCTCCTTGCTAGAGAATCTACCAAATGATGTTGTGGTCTTTGTGTGAATGACTTCTGAGCAGCAAGAGCCTCCTCCTTTTTGCCAATCTGCATTATTAGTACAAGAGAATTTTCATCCATTCCCTACCCCAACTCATTGGACCAACTCTTTGGAAAATCTTGATCCCAATAAGTGAATCTAGGTTCAGGATACCCTAATCTCTCATCCTCATAGTGGGGTTGGGCACCAACTCTCTCTTTCTCACTCAGGCTCTCTACAGCCTTATTTACCTCTCCTTTTGCATGGACCAGTGTCAGCCTCTCATTTATATTTTCACTCATTCGGATAGGTGCACTCAAAAGTCCTACAGAATAGGGGGTGAGAGAAATAATAGTTGCTTTAATACCTGAACCACCTTGATGGAGGAGAACCCCTTCAAATGTCTAAAGGCTAGGGGTTTCCACCAAGGGGTGAGCAGCAACAGACCCTGAACCCTTACAAGCTTCTTCTTTCTTTTCAGAGTCTGTTGGCTCCAGTATTCCAGGCTCAGGGTCTACTCTAGACTCTGACTGCTTCAGTATGACTTCATTAGAGGTCAGAGTTTGAGTGTCACCATCTTTGACTGTTGGTGCTTGAGACTCCCCCTCAAGGTGGACAGACTCTGATATAATAGATTATGGAAATTCTTCATGAGCATCCATCAGAGTCTGTCCTCCCATATCACTAGGGTTCTCAACAGCATATTTCAGAGTTGCCAAGGAGGGCCTAACAGCATGCTCATCTGCCCCACTATCACCCAAACTCTGAATATATGGTTCTTGTGTGGGTGAGACAGACTGAGCATCTTTATCACTAGTCACCACTAGTGCACTAGTCCCATCCTCCAACTTCCTTGCAACACCTTCTACCTCCTGTGGTTCTACCATGGTTAATGCATCAAAGTTGTCATTTAGAAAGGTCCTGCCATGGATAACATTGATGGCCTGGGCATGAGTCATGTGAAAGGAATCCTGCAGTTCCCTTACAATTTGTTGATAATATGAGCACTTGATTTGATCCAATCTACTTTGATAGGTTGGATATATATACTTGTTGGCCACCTTCCCTACATTGTGGACAATAAAATCGACTACCTTCCTTAGAAGAGGCTGTATTATAGAAATCCAAGAAATTGTTGTCATGTAGGTAATTCCTTTATCCCAAATGGCTTCATAGTCAAAAACTAGTTGCTCAACCTCAGTTTCTAACTCAGCAACAGACTCTGATTCTCTCCTATCATGGACCTTAAACTTTTTAGGCTTCTTTGTTTTTCACTTTTCAGAGTCTGGCACACCAAGTGCTTTGAGAACTGCATTAGTTCTGCCTTCTATGATCCCAACTTCTTTAGATTGTAATGAAGAATTGAATAGGTAGCTGTAAAGATTGGTGACTGCATCATGTGTAGACAAATGTAACTCCACTTCCATTTTCTTCTTTAGGGCTGCATAGGTTATGAGAAGATCCAAGACTTGTTGTTGTGTCTTGTATAGTTGAGTATCTTTTAGAGATTCTACCAAAGGATATAGAAATAGCAATACCTCATCATGTGGAGTAATGATTTCATCAATGAGACATGTGGCTGCATCCAGTGGCATTCCTTCCCAAAATGTTTCATGATTAGAGTCTAAAGGCAGTCTAGACTCTGACTCAACATTAGACTCTGGTTCAGGAGTTTTCTTGCTTTCAGAGTCTGGCCCTGCAAGAGCCTTGGGAGTATCTATTTCCTGCAAAACAGGGTTAGTAATAATAATAGGCTTGTGTGTATGTGTGCAGAATAAGCCTTCCTCAACCTCTTATACTGCTTAGCAAAAGATTTCCCAGGAGACTCAATTTGAGAATCCTGAGGTGCATCCCTAGGTTTATCAGAGTCTGTAGCCTTTTGATATTCTACAGACTGAGCTTGAAGGTTAGAATCAAGTGTATCATGACTTTCTTTTAGCAAAGAAAGCCCTTCACCAACTTGTTTCTCTAGAGGGTTGAGCTCCTCATCACTTGGCTCATCTATTAGCCTTGATTGAACTAGTTTTCTCCTCTTTACAACTGGTGCCTGTTGAGAGACACCAGAGGTTGGTTTCTTTTTAGATTTTGGTTTTGGAGATTGTTTAGTGGAAGAGGATTTGGTTACTTGGGTAGGTGCGGGGGGACTCTCCATAACTTGTTCCTGTACCATTTCACCACTAAAAAATGAAGAATTATAGATAGAAGATTTGTAGGTTGACAGCTTTACCTGCATTACCTGTGGGTAGACCATGACAGGTAGATTATTTTTCTTCTCATCAATTCTCTTAATATCAGGGAATATCCTCCTTTGTTATTTGTATGCCTGCACACAACAATTATCTGCAAGCTTGGCAGACATGTTAGGAATGAAGTGATTGAGGAGAAGAATAAAGAATCTATAATAATAGACCTTTTCCCTCCCCTCCTGCACATTATTCAATTTTGCTCCCATTTGAGTGAGCAACATATCACCAATGTTGATCACTTTATCAAATAGGAGGCTTTGACCAAGGCTTCACTGCATTTACCAGTGAAACACTTAGCAATTTGATCAAAAAAGAATGACCACTCTTTCCTTAAGTAAGACCTAGTTATTTTACTCATGTTTTCTAAACTAGAAAAATAACCTATTGCTTTAAACATGCTCTTGATTTCATCATCATACACAGTGTTATCAAAAGAAGATTGAACAGGTAATGGAAACACAGAATTGAGCACATCAGCAATTACATCAAAAGTAGTGGAGCCAAAGGTGAACATGATTTTACCTGGTTGATCCTGAGAAGGATCAACTACCTTTGCAGAGCTCCAGGCCTGAGAAACAACATCCATATGAATCACTGGTGATGCCTTGAAAATGTAACTGATCTCACTCTGCTCCAAGAAATCCGTCACTAGGTAGTAATCAGCGTCTACCCATTTTTTATCTCCAAGAGCTGCAATATGATTCATGGTCATGAATTCAAAGTCTCCAAAAGTGAATGCAATTGCCTTGGGTCCCCTAATGACAGTTGAGATAGCAGCCATTGAAATTGTTGAGTTGAAAGTGATGAAATTTCTTGAGAAAATTAGTTAGGGTTCGTGAAAAGCTCTATGAATATTTCTGCCTTAGAAAATAATTTGCCATAAACAAGTGAGTAAAATATATGAGAATTTTCTATTTTGTTTAAGTGCATACAATACACACGAGTCTACAGCCTGTTTCTAGTCAAAAATAAACTGTTACCACCTATTTCAAGTCATTTGAATAGTTTAAACGGAATCAAAGTCTGCAGGCGCGAATTTTAACCGATTCAGAGTCTAGGCGTTATTATTCTCAGAGTCTAAAGACTCGTCAGAGTCTACAGACTCTTCAGAGTCTACATACTCGTCAGAGTTTATAGACTCATCAGAGTTTACAGATTCATCAGAGTTTAGGAGTTAGACTCTGTCAAGATAAAATACATCAAAAATTTTGTCATAACAAATCATAGTTTGATAAAATAGGGACTATAATTAAAGTACATACCTTGCTTCTGTTTATGATAGATTACTTACATATTTAACATACCTAACTCACCTACCAGTCTGAGAAAGGTAGACTCATAAAGTGGTTTTGTTAAAATGTCTGCAATCTATCTGTCAGTTGGAACATAGTGAAGTACCACAGTACCATTTTCAACAGGTTCTCTAATAAAATGATACCTGACATCAATGTGCTTTGTTCTGGAATATTGGACTGGATTATCTGTAATTTTGATAGCACTAGTGTTATCACAAAACATAGGAATATTTGAGAATGTTAGTCAATATCAAGTAACTGATTTCTTATCCACAGAATTTGAGCACAACAACTTCAAGCTGCTATGTATTCAGCTTCAGCGATTGAGGTTGATACAGTTTGTTGTTTCTTGCTAAACCAAGAAATTAATCTATTGCCAAGAAATTGATATTGACCTATTGTGCTTTTTCTGTCCACTTTGTATCATGTATAGTCAGAGTCTGAATAACCAATTAGTGAAAAATCTGACTCTCTAGGATACCAAAGTCCAAGTATTTGTGCACCCTTGAGATATCTGAAAATTCTTTTCACAGTTAACAAATGTGATTCTCTAGGGTCAACCTGGAATCTAGCACACATGCATGTTGTAAACATTATATCTGGTCTACTTGAAGTTAAATATAACAATGAGCCAATCATACCTCTATAGCTAGTGTTGTTAACTTTCTTACCCTTTGGGTTAGAGTCTAGCTTAGTGGTTGTTGACATGAGAGTTTTGACAGTTGCACAGTCTTGCATATCAATCTTCTTCAATAGTTTTTTCATATACTTTGATTGATTGATGAAAATTCCATCATCATTCTGTTTGACTTGAAGTCCCAAAAAGAAGTTCAATTCTCCCATCATGCTCATTTCATAATTTGACTGCATTAATTTGCTAAACTTTTCACAGAGTTTTTCATTTGTAGAACCAAATATAATATTATCAACATAAATTTGGACAAGCAAAATATCACCTTTATGTTTTCTAATAAAAAGAGTTTTGTCAATGGTACCTCTAATGAATCCATTTTCAAGAAGAAATTTTGATAGAGTTTTATACCATGCTCTAGGTGCTTGCTTCAATCCATATAGTGCCTTGTCTAACCTGTACACATGATCAGGAAATTTTGGATCAACAAATCCAGGTGGTTGCTCCGCATAGACTTCTTTTTCCAATTTTCCATTCAAGAAGGAACGTTTTACATCCATCTGATACACCTTGAATTTTGAATGAGACGCAAATGCAAGAAACATTATGATATCTTCCAATCTTGCTACTAGTGCAAAAGTTTCATCATAATCAATTCTTTCCTCCTGAGACTATCATTTTGCAACTAGCCTTGCTTTGTTTCTAATCACAGTTCCATTCTCATCAAGTTTGTTTTTGAACACCCATTTTTCTCCAACAATGGATCTATCTCATGGTCTTGGTACAAGTTTCCAAACTTTATTTCTCTCAAATTCATTCAATTCCTCTTGCATTGCAATAATCCAATCAGGATCTTGCAAAGCTTCCTCAACTTTCTTGGGTTCATTCTTTGAGAGAAAACACCTATACAGACATTCATTTTGAGTGGCTGTTCTAGTTTGTACACCACTCTCAGGATCGCCAATTATCAAATCAGGAGTGTGATCCTTTGTCCATTTTCTATCTGGTGGAAGATTGATCCTTGAACTTGAAGCTCTCCCTAAACCATTTTCATTTCATGTGTGTGAGTGAAATTCAAATGAAGAGGCTCCCCCTGAATTGTTTGCCTTTGAGAAAGATTCAGAGTTGCCTGATCCAGACCCTGATGAGATAGACTCTGAAAAGCTTGATTCTGTATGTCTAGACTCTGTCTGGGTAGACTCTGAACTATTAGGCTCTGAATTATTTAGAGTTGAGTTTTCTGGCTCCCCCTCAGAGTTTGCAGGTTCCTGTGTTGTTTCAGGAGTTATTTGATTTTTTTCATCCTCATAATCTTCATTTATCTCAGAACTTTTCAAGTTTTCAAATTCCAGAGTTATAGACTCTGATTCATTCTGCAATCCTGTAATCTTTTTGTCATCAAATACAACATGAATAGATTCCATAACAATTCTGGTTCTGAGGTTAAACACTCTGAATGCCTTTGTGTTTGATGCATATCCAAGAAAAATTGCTTCATCAGCCTTGGCTTAAAATTTGCTTAGATTTTCAGGATGTACTTTTAGTACAAAGCACTTGCATCCAAATATGTGAAAGTGTTTCACACTTGGCTTCTTGTCTTTTACCATCTCATATGGAGTCTTTCCATGCATATTAATCAATGTACAGTTTTGAGTGAAACATGTTGTGTTGACTGCCCAACCCAAAAATATACTGGTAGTTTAGACTCTGCTAACATTGTTCTGGAAGCTTCTATGAGTGTTATATTCTTTCTCTCCACAACTCCATTTTATTGGGGTGTTCCTAGTGCAGAAAATTGTTGAGTAATTCTCTTTGATGCACAGTATTCCTCCATGATTGAATTCTTGAATTCAGTACCATTGTCATTCCTCAGAACTCTAACTGTTTTCTTTGATTTTGTTTCTAGAAAAGTGATATGGTCTTTTATGTGTTGTGGAGCTTCATCTTTTGAATGTAGAAAGAAAACCCATGTGAATCTTGTAAAATCATCTACAATGGCAAGAGCATATTTATTTTTGTTAATTGACATCACATTTACTCGACCAAATAAATCAAAGTGTAATAAATAAAAGGGTTAAGAAGTGGTGTTTGTTGTCTTGCTCTTGAAGAATGTTTTCCTTTGCTTTCCAAGTTGACATGTTTCACAAAGTCAATCTTGCACAAAGTCAACCTGTGGTAGTCCTCTCACAAGATTCTGTTTTACCAACTTGTTGAGTGTTTTAAAAGTGATATGTGACAGTTTCTTGTGCCATTTCCATCTTTCTTCAGTTGATGCCTTGCTATATAGACATGTGACTTCATTGTGAATGTAATCCTCCAAGCTGGCTTCATAAATGTTACCATGTCTGTTTCCTTTGAAAACCAAAATGTTTATTTCTTTGTGAGTCACAAGACACTCTTTGTTGTCAAAGCCGGTATGGTAACCTTTATCTCCAAGTTGACTTATGCTGATTAAATTGTGTTTTAAGCCATCAACTAGAGCTACTTCATTAATGATGACATTCCCAAGTACAATCTTGCTATATCCCAGTGTTTGTCCTTTGTTTCCATCTCTAAAGGATACTTCTGGGCAAGCTATCTCCACAAAGTCTGTAAGCAGAGATTTTTTTCCAGTCATGTGTCCTGAGCATCCACTGTCCAGGATTAGGGTTACTTTTTTTACCCTAGTTCCCTACATACATAAGGCAACTAGTTAGAAGTTTTGGGGACCCAAACAGTTTTGGATCCTTTTCTAATAACTTTGGGTGAGACATGCTTAATATTCTTCACTTTTGTTTTACTTATCTCCTTTGTTGCTTTAGACTCTGGTGGAGTCTTAACAGTGTCATACAAACCTTTATCTGAAGATTTTAGCTCATAAAAGTTATAATACAAATCATGATAGTCTCTCACACATGTAAATAGAATGAAATATGCTTCCACAATGATAACAAGGCTCATGTGAAATGTAGTGACTTTTCAGAGTCTTTGAAGGAATAGACTCTGACTTCTTCTCAATTTTTGTTTTACAGTCTAGAGCTAAATGGTTATGGTTGCCACATCTGTAACACTTCTTTCTAGGAGCATTAGGATCCTTTTGATAATTACTGGCCTTGTTAATTCCTTACTTACCATTACTGTTCCTCCTAGTTTTGATAAACTCTGATAAGTTCTCTAACCTTTCTTTTAACTTAGACTTAGACAAGTACCCTATATTAATGTTTTTCTTAGAGACCTACATGTTATCATCATATTATTAATCTCTCTTTGCACAATTATTATACCATCATAGTCTAAATTAAGCAAGGATTCAGGAGTGGATATTGATACCTAAAACTTAGGAGATGAAGGTTCTTTGGGAGATTCTGATTTTCTTGAGGAGAAAGCCATCAATGCTAGATTTTCATAATCAATTTCATCCTCTGAGCTTGAATCTGCCCAATCCTTTAATGTTGATAGAAGTGCTTTCCCTTTTCCTTGACTTTTTAACTTTTTGCATTCACTAGCAAAGTGCCCCAATATTCCATAGTTGAAACACTTGACCTTTGCTTTGTCAAGTTTGATTATAGTTCTCTTGCTCTTCTCAACTTTTTCATCTTCCTTCTTGAATGATGGCCTCTTGCTAAATTTACCAGTTCTTTTGTTGAATTTCATTCTCTTGAAATTCTTAGCAAACATAGCCATCATTTCACTCAGATCAATTTCTTCATTTGAATCAGAGTCTTTGTCAGTAGACTCTGACTCCACAATAGTTTTACCTTTCTTTCTTGAATCTTTGATTTTAGCTTCTTTGGGTTCTTCTTGTTGTTCTTTGTCAGACTCCATTAAGGATGCCACAGATTTTGTCTTCACAGATTTCTTATTCTTTCTCTGTTGTATCTCTAAATCATATGTCTTGAGTCTGCCATACAATTCTTCTAGAGTTATTTCATCCAAATCAAAAGGATACGGAATTAATTTGAGTCATTTATTTTAAGACGTTTGTTATTCACATTATAGATAGGAGTGTCTAAATCAAGAACATATAAACTGTTAAATAAACGTGCAACCTCATAGGTAACATTATTCAAAGAAAAGGAACAACTATTGTTCTGAATTAAAATGCAAAACCTTTCTTGTCTAAACAAGAAACCGAAATAATGTTTCTGCAAATTGCAGGCACGTAAAAATAGTTCTCAAGTTCTAAAATAAGCCCAGTGGGCAATGATAAATAATAAGTCCCTACAGCTAAAACAGCAACCTTTGCTCCATTGCCAACTCGTAGGTCGACCTCTCCTTTAGCCAAAGTCCTACTCCTTTGTAGTTCATGTACATTTATATAAATGTGAGAACCACATCCAGTATCCAATACCCATGATGTAGAAGTTGACAAATTGACCTCTATAACATAAATACCTGAATCAGAAGCTTGACCAGCCTTCTTCTTCTTCAGATCCTCCAAATAAGCATGACAGTTTCTCTTCCAATGACCTGGTTTACCATAGTAATGATAATCACCCTTTGCAACAACACCCTTAGGCTTTAAAGCCTGTTTGGGATTAGCCTTTGGCTTGGGACCAGAAGCAGATCCAATCTTCTTCTTTCCCTTCCATTTGCCTTTCCTATTAGCCTTACCTTTGTTATCTACCATCAACATGGCAACAGGTTCAGCCTTTTCATGTTGGTTTCAGTAGGTCGTAACATGGCCAACAATTCAGTGGGTGTTTTGTCTATCTCATTCATATTGTAGTTCATAACAAAATGAGTATAGTTGCAGTTTAAAGATTGCAAGATTAAGTCAATCTGAGCTTCCAAACCAATCGGGAAACCCAAAGTATCAAGATACTCAATATAACCTATCATCTTCAGAACATGTGGTTCAAAAAGTTCACGCTCTCCCTATTTGCAAGCATACAGTGCTTTGCTCGTGTCGAACCTTTCTTGACGAGCTTGTCCCTCAAACATTCTTTGAAGGTGTTCAATCATCTCATAAGCATCTATATGCTCATGTTATTTTTGAAGCTCAACACTCATGGTTGCCAGCATGAGACATGCAATATCATTCACATCATCAATATGCTTCTGATAAGCATTTTACTGAACGCGAGTTGCATTCTCAGCAGGAGGAGCAGGTGAAGGAATTTCAATGACATGGAGCTTACGCTCTTGCCTGAGGACAATCCTCAAATTCCTATACCAATCCAGGAAGTTAGTTACTGTCAGCTTGTCCTTCTCAAGGGTTGCTCGTACGGAGAAAGTATTTGTACTGTTTGCCATTTAAATATCTACAATGTTTAAAATGCATAAAATAAACATTAGATTGTCTGAGTTATTTATTATGTTCAAATGATTATGATATATTCATAATATATCTCCCACTATTTTTATCAAATTAATAGCCCTTACTATTAATTTGGAAAGTATATCCCATAATTCTTTCTAGTGAGCCAAGATCCATATTTCGTCACGTCCTAAGTCAACCACTGGAAGTCCTTAAAAAATGATTATTTAGGTAGACAACAGTTGTCAATTATATCATATATAATTCTTGGATAGTTTGGTGAACAACGATTGATCTTATCTATCTAATAGACTTTTAACCAAACTCTATGCTTCTAAGTTCATAATGGTTGAATATAACCATTTATTTTCACCTTATTATGACGACTCAGTTAAGTTAGACCCAATGATACAACGGCCGAATATAACCGTTTATATTCGTCGCATCTCACCACGATAGATAGGAGTCCCCTGCCACTGACAGTCCTTCCCCTAATCGATCTAGGATTCGATGAGTGTTCATTCATTGGAAAGCATCCGAGTAAAACTTAATATTTTGTTAAGGGGTTTAGAAAATTTATAACTATCATGATCACATCATAAAGAGATCCTCAATTTTTCCTTGAACCAAATATTTCAAATTGACATCTTAAATTGTTCATTTCCCAGGTAGATGGAGGATACCAGTGGTCACACTTAAAACCCATCAGCCTTACGAATACGCATATCCGTTTTTGTCAGAAAATCCTAGTTATAGATATCAAAAATCAATATTGAATTCTGTGTTTTAAAAATCCATATTTCATAAACACAAGAATCTCATGATCGTTTGTTAATTTTAAAATCTTGAATCGTTACAGATTTTATCTTTCTTAAGCAGACATGGCATGGGTGTCGTATCTAATACATACATCATTCCAACACATACATATCTACACATGCATTCATATACATACATGTATTGTGCATAAATTAAACGTGTTTGGTTATGGCTCCATCCTATGTGATATTTCCAAGCAAATGGAATTATCAAGGTCAATCTATGGTGGTTTCAAATACTACACTATTAGATGTCTTTATCTTCTTCTTTGCTCCATCATCTGGATTGCCTCCTAGCTTCCTTGCTTCCAAGTCTCCATTGAACAATTACATTGAATAATAAATAAATCTATTCTAATGAAATTACAAGAAGAACTCGAGTTACATTCGAGATTAACAATTACAATGAATAAATTGTTAGTAATTGTGCTCTAGAGACAATACTTTTTATATTTTAAGGAAAATATTTATTATTAAGGATTATGTTTTATTGATTATTATTTATTTATTATGTTTTATTTACTGCGTAATAAATTGAAAGCATAATAAATGTCCTTGGAATTTTGATACGTATTATATATCTTTAAGTATGTGACTTAAAAATGAGATTATATGAATAGTATCTTATTCCTAAAATTCCCTAGTCGAGTATTATTATTTAAGGACAATAATAATGCACAAAGACTAGTATGTTTCTTGACAGATGACCACATCTCATTGGTCATAGGTATGGGGATACTAAAGTCAAGAACATAAGTGCATGTATCAATGCATGGCACTGGAATGACCTGTTGTGAGATTCTACATGTTAAGTAAGTGTCATAAGTAATTCTCACTGTGATAATGGTGTAATGATCCTTAGACCTTAAATCATTATATTTCTATACGAGAATTAATATACTTTGATTACATTAAAAGTTACCTTTGACCGGGTGATGATAAAAGTGGACATTGGGTATATTATGAATCGTATGAGAAATATGAATGATCTAGATGGAATTTAATCCTCCTAATTTTAGGAGTGATATTATTGGCCTCTTGTTTGAGTGAGACTATGAAATGCACGGCCGTGCTCAAATGTTGATTTGATTTTAATAGTCTACTCATCGATCAAGAAAATAAAGATTAAATTATGAAGAGGATGACACGAGACATGCCTTGAGTTTAACCTATAATATCAAGATTAAAGGGATTATATTACATGGAACATTATTCACGAAAGGCTTAATCGAATCACCGATTTATTATTATTACTTGGGTAGCAATGATGTATTACTAGATGCCGCTCATTGTTTACAATTTTAATTAGATATTAAAATTGTTGCCAACGTAATAATAACCTACAGGGTCACACACAAAGAACGCTTGAAGGAGAAATAATTTAAATTATGAATTTAAATTAAATAAGTAATTTATTTTATTTATGATATTAATTAAGTATGACTTAATTAATTATATAAATAGAATAAATGAATTACTTAAACTAATTCCAAAATTAATAATTAATTAATTAAGTGAGACTTAATTAAATAATTTAGAATTTTGGATTAGTATTAATTATAATTGGATTATAATTAGAAAACTTATTCCTCTCTCTATATAATCTCTTTATGGGCTGATTTAATAACATAGAGATTTTACAAAAACCCTAGCCGCTCTGAGAGAGGAGGAAGATAGAGAGAGAAGAAGTTTTCGGGTGCTAGTACACATCAATCCTTCATGAAAAGTGTTCGTGTGGATACCGTAGAGCGTAGATCGCGAGAGCGGGATACGTGGTGATTAAACAAACTTTGGACCTCCATTAATCTTCCATTAATGAACTGTTAAAGCTTCTAAAGGTATTTATTCTTTATCTCCGAATTAAATCTTTTGTTTTCGCATGGATCCTGCGGAGGGTTTCGCTATTTTGATTTATTTTTCGCGTTTATTCCGCTGCGTTTGTGTCACGAAACCCTACAATGGCATCAGAGCTACTTGCGAAACGTTTTAATTCGGTTATGTGCTTAACAGTTTTTGATATATAAGCATGTATGCGATCTATCATGATTTTATATTGATATAATATGTATATGTTTATATATATTATGAATATATGATATTCATATGATGTATAATCATGTGATGATTGTGTGTGTTGATGTATGTATATGATACATGTTTGTTCTTATTATGGGAATCGTATTCGATACGAATTCTGAAACGGCTGCCGTTGATTTTCTGAAATCTGTGTCCGTTGTCCGATTTTCGCAAATGATATGTGTTTTCTGACTGGAATCGGGTCACTGAGCAATACTGACAATGTCAGCTCTGCGTCTGTAAGCCATTAGATATCGTTACAGCCTCCAAAACGGTGATTTATTATTTTCTGAAAATTATTTGATTTTCTAAAATTTTGAGTATATGTATGTATATATTATGAATATATGATATTCATGTAATGTATAATCATATGATGATTGTATGTATCTCTGTATATGTATATATGATATATGTTTGTTTTTGTTATGGGAATTGTATATGATACGATTTCCGAAACACCGTCAGATTTGGAGAAATCTGACTGCTGTATCCGATTTTCGTACACGATATGTTTTTTCTGACTGGAATCGGGCCAATGAACAAAACTGATAGCTAAGCTATCATCGACGGGTCTGTAAGGCGTTTGACGTCGTTAAGGGCCTCTAAATAGCGATTTATTGTCTTCAGAAATCTGTTTTTAATTTTCTGAAATTTCGAAATTTGTTATATATGATTATATAATATGAGATATATTATATGTGTTATATGATAGCATGGTGGATGGTTATGGCCTAAAGACCCATAGGATAGTGGTTTTGATTTATAGTTTTGGTTTCTAAATACGACTTGCATGTCGTTTATTCATTGTAATTTAATTATCTCGAATGTAACTCGAGTTCTTCTTGTAATTTTATTAGAATAGTTTTATTTTTATTATTCAATGTAATTATCAATGAAGACTTGCAAACAAGAAGGCGATCCAAAATGGGATGATGGAGCAATGAAGAAAGAAGACATGTAATAGATAGTATTTTTAAAACCACCATAGACTGACCTTGATATTTCCATTAGCTTGGAAATATCATATAGGATGGGGCCATAACCAAACACGTTTAATTTACGCACATTACATATATGTATATGATTTCATGTATTGGTATGTATGCGTAGATATAATTGAGATGCATGCTTAATATTGATTAATCATGTATGTATTAGATACGACACCCATGCCATGTTTGCTTAAACAAGATAAAATCTGTAACGATTCAAGATTTTAAAATTAACAAACGATCATGAGATTCTTGTGTTTATGAAATATGGATTTTTAAAACACGGAATTAAATATGGATTTTTGATATCTATAATTGGGATTTTCTGACAAAAACGGATATGTGTATTCGTAAGGCTGATGGGTTTTAAGTGTGACCATTGGTATCCTCCATCTACCTGGGAAATGAACAATTTAAGATGTCGATTTGAAATATTTGGTTCAAGGAAAAATTAAGGATCTCTTTATGATGTGATCATGATCGTTATAAATTTTCTAAAACCCCTTAACAAAATATTAAGTTTTACTCGGATGCTTTCCAATGAATAAACACTCATCGAATCCTAGATCGATAAGGGGAAGGACTGTCAGTGGCAGGGGACTCCTATCTATCGTGGTGAGATGCGACGAATATAAACGGTTATATTTGGCCGTTGTATCATTGGGTCTAACTTAACTGAGTCGTCATAATAAGTGAAAATAAACGGTTATATTCAACTATTATGAACTTAGAAGCATAGAGTTTGGTTAAAAGTCTATTAGATAGATAAGATCAATCGTTGTTCACCAAACTATCCAAGAATTATATATGATATAATTGACAACTGTTGTCTACCTAAATAATCATTTTCTAAGGACTTCCAGTGGTTGACTTAGGACATGACGAAATATGGATCTTGGCTCACTAGAAAGAATTATGAGATATACTTTCCAAATTAATAGTAAGGGCTATTAGTTTGATAAAAATAGTGGGAGGTATATGATGATATACCATAATCACTTAAACATAATTAATATTAAATTTGCAATCTAGTTTATTTTATGCACTTTAATATTGTAGATATCAAATGATAAACACAAACAACTTCTCTATGCGATCAGTTCTTGAGAAGAACAAGTTGACGAGAATATATTTCCTTGACTGACATAGGAGCTTGAGGATCGTCCTCGGGCACCATGATGTCTTCTTTTTGGCTCTAAGTTGTAGATTTGATTGACTACACTTCCAGTATGAAGGTTCTTTTACTTCATCAGAGTCTGATCTTTTCCTTTGCTTATCAGAGTCTGGCTTAGACTCTGACTTCCCATGTCCAGTCCCTGACTGGTGTGTTTGAGTTTTAGTCACTCCAGATTGTTTTTGCACACCACCAGGACCCCTAAGACCATGAAAACTATTACCAGCTTCATCATCATCTTCTCTTCTCCTTTTAACTCCCTTTTTAGCTTCTTTACAAGCCTCATCCTTATTTCTCCTGGAGGAATCACCAACTGGCTTCTCCCCATTTTTGACAACATCACTACCAGTAACAGCTAAAATAATCTGTTCAAGTATAGTTGAAATATTGGCTTGTGTGGCAATAACATAATCAACTTTGGTGTTTAAAGCTGAAACTGTAGATTGAAGTTGAGCCTGATTGGCAGTGATATCAGCAATAACATCCTTGAAAGCAACCTCTTTGGATAACTGAAGGGAGTGAATCATGTCGAACTGAGTATTGAGCAAAGAAGTTGTATTATCAACACCTGTAAGCTTAGTTTGGATATGAGAAATGTCCTTGACCATATTAGCTAACTGTTCAGCAACATTCCCTGTGTCAATTTTAACATCCCCGTCAAGTGCTTGATCTTCTTCACCAGGAGAGTGACCATGTTCCTGAAGAAATGATTTTTTCTGAAAGGCTTGAAGTCTTTCAGACTGATGAATACTCAAAATGCATTCAAAGGTTGCTTTATCATGTAAGCCTTTTTGTTGTGCAGACTCCCAAAACTGAGGAAACACCTGATCAAAATAAGTAAAAGATGGATTCACTGTTAGTAATTGTGCACTAGAGACAATTACTTTTATATTTTAAGGAAAAATATTATATTATTAAGGATTATGTTTTATTGATTATTATTTATTTATTATATTTTATTTACTGCGTAATAAATTGAAAGCAAAATAAATGTCCTTGGAATTTTGATACGTATTATATATCTTTAAGTATGTGACTTAAAAATGAGATTATATGAATCGTATCTTATTCCTAAAATTCCCTAGTCGAGTATTATTATTTAAGGACAATAATAATGCAATAAGACTAGTATGTTTGTTGACAGATGACCACATCTCATTGGTCATAGGTATGGTGATACTAAAGTCAAGAACATAAGTGCATGGCACTGGAATGACCCATCATGAGATTCTACATGTTAATAAGTGTCATAAGTAATTCTCACTGTGATAATGGTGTAATGAACCTTTGACCTGAAATCATTATATTTCTATGCGAGAATTAATATACTTTGATTACATTAAAAGTTACCTTTGACCGAGTGATGATAAAAGTGGACATTGGGTATATTATGAATCGAATGAGAAATATGAATGATCTAGACTGGATTTAATCCTCCTAATTTTAGGAGTGATATTATTGGCCTCTTGTTTGAGTGAGACTATGAAATGCACGGTCGTGCTCAAATATTGATTTGATTTTAACAGTCTACTCATTGATCAAGAAAATAAAGATTAAATTATGAAGAGGATGACACGAGACATGCTTTGAGTTTAATCTATAATATCAAGATTAAATGGATTATATTACATGAAACATTATTCACGAAAGGCTTAATCGAATCACTGATTTTATTATTATTACTTGGGTAGCAATGATGTATTACCAGATGCCGCTCATTGTTTACAATTTTAATGAGATATTAAAATTGTTGCCAACGTAATAATAACCTACATGGTCACACACAAAGAACGCTTGAAGGAGAAATAATTTAAATTATGAATTTAAATTAAATAAGTAATTTATTTTATTTATGATATTAATTAAGTATGACTTAATTAATTATATAAATAGAATAAATGAATTACTTAAACTAATTCTAAAAATAGTAATTAATTAATTAAGTGAGACTTAATTAAATAATTTAGAATTTTGGATTAGTATTAATTATAATTGGATTATAATTAGAAAACCTATTCCTCTCTCTATATAATCTTTTTATGGGCTGATTTAATTAAACAAAATTTATTTTTCTAAAACCCTAGCCGTTTTGAGAAAAAAGGAAGATAGAGAGAGAGAGAGAAGCAGTTTTCAGGTGCTAGTACACATCAATCCTTCATGAAAAGTGTTCGTGTGGATACCGAAGAGCGTAGATCGCGAGAGCGGGATACATGGTGATTAAATAAGCTTTGGACCTCTATTAATCTTCCATTAATGAACTGTTAAAGCTTTTTAAGGTATTTGTTCTTAATCTCCGAATTAAATCTTTTGTTTTCGCATGGATCCTGCGGAGGGTTTCGATTTATATTACGTTTTGTATTTATTTTTCGTATTTTTTCCGCTGCGTTTGTATCTCGAAACCCTTCAATGGCATCAGAGAGAAGCAGTTTTCGGGTGCTAGTACACATCAATCCTTCATGAAAAGTGTTCATGTGGATACCTTAGAGCGTAGATTGTGAGAGCGGTATACGTGGTGATTAAATAAGCTTTAGACCTCCATTAATCTTCCATTAATGAACTGTTAAAGCTTTTTAAGGTATTTGTTCTTAATCTCCGAATTAAATCTTTTGTTTTCGCAAGGATCCTGCGGAGGGTTTCGATTTATATTACGTTTTGTATTTATTTTTTGCATTTTTTCTGCTGCGTTTGTGCCTCGAAACCCTTCAATGGCATCAGAGCTACTTGCGAAACGTTTTAATTCGGTTGTATGTTTCCAATTTTTCATATATATGAGCATGTATATGACCGCCATGATTTTGTTGTGATACAATATATATGTATATATATATGCGTGTATATATGATTTTGAATATATGATATTCATGTGATGTATAATCATGTGATGATTGTGTGTATTGTTGTATGTATATGATACATGTTTGTTCTTATTATAGAAATCGTATTCGATACAAATTCTGAAACGACTTTAGTAGATTTTCTGAAATCTGTGTCCAGTGTCCGATTTTGACAAACGATATGTGTTTTCTGACTGGAATCGTATCACTGAGAAATACTGACAAAATCAGCTTCGCGTATGTAACCCATTTGATGACGTTACAGGCCCCAAAAGGACGATTTTTTTCCTGAAATTTATGTAATTTTCTGAATTTCGGTTAATATCCTATGTATGACGATATGATCTGAAATATGATATGTGATACCATGTTTAGATTATATGAGATTTTTTAATGTATTATATGATAGCATGGTGGATGGTTATGGCCTAATAACACATATGATAGTGGTTTTGTTTTATGGTTTCGGTTTCTAAATACGACTTGCATGTCGTTTATTCATTGTAATTGTTAATCTCGAATGTAACTCGAGTTCTTCTTGTAATTTCATTATAATAGATTTATTTATTATTCAATGTAATTGTCAATGAAGACTTCGAAGCAGGGAGGCAATCCAGATGATGAAACAATGAAGAAGATAAAGACATGTAATATTGTAGTATTTAAAACCACCATAGATTGACCTTGATATTTCCATTAGCTTGGAAATATCACATAGAATGGGGCCATTACCAAACATATTTAATTTACGCACAATACATATATGTATATGAATGCATGTGTAGATATGTATGCGTTGGAATGATGTATGTATTAGATACGACACCCATGCCATGCCTGCTTAAGAAAGATAAAATCTGTAACGATTCAAGATTTTAAAATTAAACAAACGATCATGAGATTCTTGTATTTATGAAACACGGTATTGAATATGAATTTTGTTTTTTCTGATATGGGGAGATTTTGTCAAAAGCGAATTATTATTCGTAAGAAAATCGGGTTTTAAGTGAGACCGCTTGTGACTTCTCCGACAATCTGGAAATCAAACCATTGACGAATATTGAAATGGATTATTTGATCAAGGAAAAATTGAGAATCTCTTTATGATGGGATCATGATCGTTAAACATTAAAATCCCTAAATACATATTAAGTTAATCAGATGCCTTCCAATGTTTAATACTCGTCAAGATCTAGATTGAGAAGGAGTGAGTTTGCCAAAGCAAGGTGCTCTTATCAATCATGGGAAGACGTGATAAGTAAGTGTACTTAGTTTGTTGAAACATTGGGTCTAACTTACAAGTAGGGAGAATTAGACCTGGTTACACCAAATGTTCTAAAGATTATAGGGTGTAATGAATACCATTGATATTTTGGGTTTCCAGATTGGTCTGGAGACAGTTAGATTTGATCTTACAATCTTTGGACAAATATTATTCTTATTTTGTTATGAACAATAAAGTGAATAAGATTGGTAAAACACCCATTGAGTTGCTAAGCATGTTGAGAACTGCTGAAAGTAATATGATAAATGCATGAACTAGTACTATATTGATGGTAAACATAGGGAATGCAAAAGGGAAAGGAAAATGGAAAGGCAAGGAGAAGATTTGATCTAGTTCCGTTGTCAAACCAAAATCCAATCCCTAAAGCAGACTCTAAAGTCTGAATGAGGTGTTGATAAAGAAGACGATTGTCACTTCTGTGGAAAGTTGGGAGATTGGAAATTAAACTGTCATGCTTAAGTGGAAGATCGGAAGATGATGATCAATAAGGGTCAAGCTTAAGGTATCGGGTTGGAATTGGAGTAAAGATAGTTGCTCTGGTTTGAGGAACTCGTTACTTAATTTTTGGCCTATAAGGAAAATTTAGAACTTAATAATTGTTATAGCGTGCTTGCAATTGGCAGAGACATTATTTCAGTTTCTTGTTTGGACAAGAAAGGCTTTTTCATTTTATAACAATAGTTGTTTATTCTATTTTGATGATGAGCCTTATAATGTTGCACATCTAATTAACAATTTATATGTTCTAAAGTGACTCAAATCAAATATTACCTTTGGCACTGTTGTTGAGGCCGTATTAATAAGAAACGCATTTTCAGAATACATAAGGATGCATTCATGGATAAGTTTGATTATGAATCATACAAAAGGATGCGAATCTTGGTTTATTTGGTAAAATGACTAAAGCTCCTTTTACCGGACATGGTGAAGGGATCATTGAATGGGTATGACTTATACATAGTGATGTATGTGGTCATATGTGTACGATGACAAAATGTAGATTTTATTAACTTCATAAAATTTACTAATTATTTTAGTAGATACGGATATATGTATCTTTTGAAGAACTAATCCGAATCATTTGAAAAGTTCAAAGACTATAAAGATGAAGTAGAAAATATCAAAGAAAAAGTTTTTTTGATAGGAGAGATCACACCTTGTTGGACATGGTGCGATCAATGTTGAGTCAATGAATCTTCCAATTAGTTTCTGGGGTTGCACTCTGGAAACGGCTCCACATACACTTAACATTGTTCCTACTAAAATGGTTCAAAAAAATCCTTATGAGATATGGACTGAGAAACGTCACAGCATGTCATTTATGAAAATTTGGGGATGTGAAGCGTTTGTGAAACGTCTAATCTATGACAAGCTAGGACCAAAATCAGATAAATGTAATTTTGTGGAATACCCAACTGAAACAAGGGGTTATTCTTTCTATAATCCTTCCGAGAATAAAGTGTTTGTTGCTCGAATTGCTGAGAGACAGTGGGAGGATAATAGATCTCAATGAAGTTTGAGACCCACATGATAATGTTGAACCAATGGAGGAACCTGAGCAGAATATACAAGAAAAATAATACTGCTCAAGAAACACAGGTATTCGTAGGTCTAGTAGGATTCGCTATGAGCTCGAGAGATAATATGGATTTCTCTTGACTCAAGATGGTGATGTGATGCTTATGGATGAAGATGAGCCTCTCACCTACCAAGACGCTATGAACACTCCAGATTCTAAGAGATGGTTGGATGCTATTAAATCTGAGATGGAATCCATGTATACTAATCAAGTATGGACTTTGGTTGATCCACCTGAAGGGGTAAAACCTATAGGGTGCAAGTGGGTTTTCAAGAAGAAGACCGACATGGATGCTAATGTACAGACCTATAAGGCACGATTGGTGGCAAAAGGTTTCAAGAAAATTCATGGTATTGACTATGATGAGACCTTTTCACCAGTTGTTATGGTCATGTCCATCAGGATTTTGCTTGCTATAGCTGCTTACTATGACTATGAAATCTGGCAAATGGATGTCAAAACCGCTTTCTTAAATGAGAGCCTTGAAGAAGATATGGATGTGTAAATGACACACCCTGAGGGTTTTGTTGATCTAAAGGATGCTGGAAATGTAAGTAAGTTGCGTCGATCCATTTATGGATTAAAGCAGGCCTCGAGGAGATGGAATATTTGTTTTCATGAAACAGTCAAAAAGAGTTTGACTTTATTCAGAATGAAGATGAAACTTGTGTTTACAAGAAGTTTAGTGGGAGCCATGTGGCATTCCTAGTATTATATGTTGATGATATATTACTAATAGGGAATGACATTCCTTCTCTACAGACTGTGAAGACTTGGTTGAGAAATAATTTCTCAATGAAAGACTTATGCGATGTGACATATATATTAGGGATCGAGATCTATAGAGATAGATCAAGGTGATTGATCGGCCTAATTTAGAGTACATACATTGACAAAGTTTTGCATCGATTTCAAATGCAAAGAGACTAAAATGGATATGTCCCAATGTCTCATGGGATAGTGATCTCAAAATAAAATTTGTCCTAAATCATTGGATGATAGGGACTGCATGAGTAAAATTCCATATGCGTCATCAATTGGTTTTATAATGTATGCAATGATATGTACTTGTCCTGATGTCTCGTATGCTTTAACCATGATGAGTAGATACCGATCTAATCCAGGTGAAGGTCACTGGACGACAGTCAAGAATATTCTTAAGTACTTAAAGAGGACTAAAGATTCATTCTTGTTATATGGAGGAGATGTGAAGCTAGTTGTAAGAGGTTTCAGTGATACTGGTTTCTAGACAGATAATGATAATTTAATGTTTCTGTCTGGCTTTGTGTTTTATTGAGATGTTGTATGCTGGAATGGTTCACAGCAAAGACAATTGTTGATTTTACAATAGAACCTGAGTATATTGATGCTTGTGAAGCAGCCAAGGAGGCTGTTTGGGCATGTACTTAGGAGATATCACCTAATTAATGAGATTAATGATCAAGGAGATATACATATATATAAAGTGTATACTAATAATAATATTGCAGACACACTGACTAAGGCTTTGTCGCAGCAGAAGCACGAAAGTCACACTAGTTCCATGAGTATTGGATACTTGGGTAATTGGCTCTAGTGCAAGTGGGAGATTGTTAGTAATTGTGCTCTAGAGACAATACTTTTTATATTTTAAGGAAAATATTTATTATTAAGGATTATGTTTTATTGATTATTATTTATTTATTATGTTTTATTTACTGCGTAATAAATTGAAAGCATAATAAATGTCCTTGGAATTTTGATACGTATTATATATCTTTAAGTATGTGACTTAAAAATGAGATTATATGAATAGTATCTTATTCCTAAAATTCCCTAGTCGAGTATTATTATTTAAGGACAATAATAATGCACAAAGACTAGTATGTTTCTTGACAGATGACCACATCTCATTGGTCATAGGTATGGGGATACTAAAGTCAAGAACATAAGTGCATGTATCAATGCATGGCACTGGAATGACCCGCCGTGAGATTCTACATGTTAAGTAAGTGTCATAAGTAATTCTCACTATGATAATGGTGTAATGATCCTTAGACCTTAAATCATTATATTTCTATACGAGAATTAATATACTTTGATTACATTAAAAGTTACCTTTGACCGGGTGATGATAAAAGTGGACATTGGGTATATTATGAATCGTATGAGAAATATGAATGATCTAGATGGGATTTAATCCTCCTAATTTTAGGAGTGATATTATTGGCCTCTTGTTTGAGTGAGATTATGAAATGCACGGCCGTGCTCAAATGTTGATTTGATTTTAATAGTCTACTCATCGATCAAGAAAATAAAGATTAAATTATGAAGAGGATGACACGAGACATGCCTTGAGTTTAATCTATAATATCAAGATTAAAGGGATTATATTACATGGAACATTATTCACGAAAGGCTTAATCGAATCACCGATTTATTATTATTACTTGGGTAGCAATGATGTATTACTAGATGCCGCTCATTGTTTACAATTTTAATTAGATATTAAAATTGTTGCCAACGTAATAATAACCTACAGGGTCACACACAAAGAACGCTTGAAGGAGAAATAATTTAAATTATGAATTTAAATTAAATAAGTAATTTATTTTATTTATGATATTAATTAAGTATGACTTAATTAATTATATAAATAGAATAAATGAATTACTTAAACTAATTCCAAAATTAATAATTAATTAATTAAGTGAGACTTAATTAAATAATTTAGAATTTTGGATTAGTATTAATTATAATTGGATTATAATTAGAAAACTTATTCCTCTCTCTATATAATCTCTTTATGGGCTGATTTAATAACATAGAGATTTTACAAAAACCCTAGCCGCTCTGAGAGAGGAGGAAGATAGAGAGAGAAAAAGTTTTCGGGTGCTAGTACACATCAATCCTTCATGAAAAGTGTTCGTGTGGATACCGTAGAGCGTAGATCGCGAGAGCGGGATACGTGGTGATTAAACAAGCTTTGGACCTCCATTAATCTTCCATTAATGAACTGTTAAAGCTTCTAAAGGTATTTATTCTTTATCTCCGAATTAAATCTTTTGTTTTCGCATGGATCCTGCGAAGGGTTTCGCTATTTTGATTTATTTTTCGCGTTTATTCCGCTGCGTTTGTGTCACGAAACCCTACATAAATGACATGCAAGTCGTATTTAGAAACCAAAACCATAAAACAAAACCACTATCCTATGGGTCTTTAGGCCATAACCATCCACCATGTTATCACATAACACATGTAATATATCTCAGATTATATAAACATATCATATAATCATATATAATAAATTTCAAAATTTCAGAAAATCAAATAAATTTCAGAAAATAATAAATCGCCGTTTCGGGGCCTGTAACGTCGTCAAACGGCTTACAAACGCGAAGCTAACTATGTCAGTATTGCTCAGTGACACGATTCCAGTCAGAAAACACATATCGTTTGCGAAAATCGGACACTGGACACAGATTTCAGAAAATCTACCGAAGCCGTTTCAGAATTCGTATCGAATACGATTTCCATAACAAGAACAAACATGTATCATATACATACAGCAATACACACAATCATCCCATGATTATACAACACATGAATATCATATATTCAAAATCATATAAAACATATATATCAATATATAGTCATGGCATATCATATATATGTTTACATACATCGAAAAACTGTTAAACACATAACCAAATCATCCCATTATACACGTAGCTCTGATTCCATTGAAGGGTTTCGGGCATGAAAACGCAGCGGAATTAATGTAAAAATAAAAAAAAAATCGAAACCCAATCGCAGGATCCATGTATAACGTTGGATGATTATGGTGAAGAAGTATGTACCTTAACAAAGCTTTCGTATGCTGTTTAATGGAGGTCCAGAAAGATGAATCACAGCAGTCCTTTGTTGCAAAGATTTGCTCTCTAAAGAAGTCCACACGAACGCCCGATCGTCCTACGATCACCGGAGTCGGTACTAGCCAAATTGTTTGCCTCTCTCTCTCTTTCTCTAGCCTCTCTTGATGTTGAGCAGCTAGGGTTTTTCTCTAAAAACAAAATTTGATGATTAAACCCTAATACTATACATCATTATGTATATATAGGGGAGAGAGAGATTTTAGGCCTAACCCTAATCCATGTGGTTTCCAAAACCCATTATGATTTTGGGTTATTATTATTATTAAATCTGAATTCTAATATAATTAATCAAGTCCCACTTAATTAATTCAATAATTAAATTCGAATAATAATAATACTTATTAAATCCGAATTCTAATATAATTAATCAAGTCCCACTTAATTAATTTAATAATTAAATTCGAATAAACAATAATATATTTAAATTAGTAATTTAAATAAACCTCCGTTTTGACGTTCTTTGTGTGTGACCCTTTAGGTTATTATTACGTTGGCAATAATTTTATTATCTAATAATAAAATTATAAACAATGAGCGGCATCTAGTAATACATCATTGCTACCCAAGTAACAATAATAATTGGTGATTCAATTAAACCTTTCGTGAATAATGTTCCATGTAATATAATCCATTTAACCTTATATTATAGATCAAACTCGAGGCATGTATAGTGTCATCCTCTTCAACGTTTAATCTCGGTTTTCTTGATCAATGAGTAGACTATTTAAACAAATCAATATTTGAGCATGGCCATGCATTTCATAGTCTCACTCAATCAAGAGGCCAATAATATCATTCCTAGAATTGGAGGGTTAAATCCTATATCTATCATTCATATTCCTCATACGATTCATAGCATACCCAATGTACACCTTTATCATTATCCGGTTAAAGGTAACTTTGAGTGTAATCAAAGTATATTAATTCTCGTATAGAAATATAATGATTTCAAGTCAGAGGATCATTACATCATTATCACAGTGAGATTTCTTATGACACTTATTAACATGTAGAATCTCACGGCGGGTCTTTCCAGTGTCATGTATTGATACATACACTTATGTTCTTGACTTTAGTATCACCATACCTATGACCAATGAGATGTGGTCATCCGTCAACAAACATACTAGTCTTATTGCATTATTATTGTCCTTAAATAATAATACTTGACTAGGGAATTTTAGGAATAAAATACTATTCATATAATCTCATTTTTAAGTCACATACTTAAAGATATATATTACGTATTAATATTCCAAGAACATTTATTATCCTTTCAATTTATAACGCAGTAAATAAAGAGATAATAAATAATAATTAAATAATCACATAAAACATAATCCTTAATTGTTTTCAATAAAACATTAAAAGTATTGTCTCTAGGACACCAATACTAACAATATTACCACAAAGGTATGTTGACCTTCGTCAACTGATGTCTTTCATTTGAGGAAAGAAAAACCATTTAGAATCACGACCCGGGAGTTAGTCGGAAAACCTCTCATGTTTTGATAAGTTGAAAGCTCTTATTATTGTGGAAACTGTTTCCAAAACTTGACTGCTTTTGATAAGTAAATAGCTATTCACTTCCTATACCGAGTTCCCTATTTTTGATAAGTTTGAACGTATTTTATTCTTATTAAAAGAATAAATTAAATATTATGGAGCTCTCACTATTTTTAAATCATTTTCTAAAGGTCAGAAAGTATTTAAAATAATTATCGAAAGCTTCAAATAATTATTAAAGACCTAAAATCATTTGTAAATGAATTTTAAATAATTAATAAATATTTAAATAATATTTATTAATTTTAATTAATAAATGATCCTCGATAAATGAATATTTAAAATAATATTCATTAATTAAATAAATATTAAAATAATATTTATTATCCTCATTTAATTCTTTTATCAAAAGAATATCAAAATATAAATATCGAAGTATTTATATCGTCTCTTCAAAATAATCTGTCTCCGGCTTCTTTCGGATTACGACAGTACTTAACATAATCTTCCGACTCCCGGTCTACGTTCAAAAATACATAATTTGCTATACACTTAGAGCTTTTTTCCTCTTACCGGCTTATATCTATATTTCTTATGGCATATAACCGAAACATTTGCGAAATATGTAACTATACATAAAAC
This sequence comes from Oenanthe sinensis, assembly GCA_028671895.1. Lineage (NCBI taxonomy): Eukaryota > Viridiplantae > Streptophyta > Magnoliopsida > Apiales > Apiaceae > Oenanthe > Oenanthe sinensis. The sequence goes on from JAPMAC010000212.1 coordinate 5,975,254, forward strand.
AGTTCATACTTTTCAACATACAGTTATATCACAACATCAACAGTCTTTCGACAAAACATTTGTACATTAGGTACGAGTTTTGAAAACTTGCATAAGCATAATTATACAAATGTTTTAATATGTAAAACATAGGAATAGAAAACTTGCCTGGAGTCCAAGATACATTCTCAGAGTCCCACTCGTTCCAGATTTTCTATCAATAGATACCATAATCCTGATTAGTACTCTTAATCCCATCAACCACTTATATTACTAATAAGTATAATCGCATATCGAGTCCAATTATTACACTTACAATTTGTACTTAGTCATTTTTATTAACACTCGTTTTACCCGGCATTCACCTCCTCGGGTCTATCTTGACCATTCGTAACCATCTCTCGTCAACGGCTTTTAATCTAATCCTTTTACTCCAATACATAGTGATGTTATTCCTTAACATCTTTCGTATATAACTCGTGTAGGAATTAAGTCTCAAGGTTCAACTTACGTCTACGTTTTATAGTGAGAATAAGCACTTAGTCACTTTTTAGTAATTCTCACTTTAAACACCCAACTTCTAGCATTTTTAGTAAATTGAGTTTTAATCCGATTAACTCAAATCTTTCTCTGGAGTCATACTTGACATCCCTAGTATCTTAGATAAAAGTTTCATATGCAAGTAAGCATACTAGCTACTTCGATGATAGCCTCAAAGTTGGCTATTAACATGGTTTCTAAGTTATGCGATACCTTTAGTAAATTGGTCATAACTTTTGACTCGTAACTCCAAATAACGCAAACTTAGCGCGCAAACAATCTAGAGAATAACTAGAATACAATCCATCAAAGTTTTGCCCCTGGACAGAGGACTCATTTTCGAATATTCAAAACAGGGCAGTAGCTTCTCCTATGAACAGTGTCACCGCGCAACTTTGGTTTCAACATTTTTATAAAATCGAAATATTAACATGTGTATATGAAATTTTGCAGGGGCCTTAATCACTGTCAACAATATTTATCCTCAAAATTTCATGCTTTTTGGAAACTGGTAAGGGGTCCATTTATATTCACAAAGGGAGCACAAGACAGCAGTTTGGTTCCCTTGCGCCACTTTCATTAAAACGGACTTATCTCCTAAACCGTAAATCGTATCGATATGATTTTTATACCAAAACAAACTAAAAAGGAAGGCCTACACATACATGGGCAGTGGTGTTCAAAATCATTATTTTGACAGTTCGTAAATCTTAGTTAAAACAGGCCTATATGCAAACGGGCATTACGACGGCTATAATCGTAACGTTTTCCGGATTTAACTAAGTTAATCCATTCAACATCAACCAAATCATCAACCCAACCATTTTTAATAAAACTCAGTTTATATACTTCATAAACATATCACCATCAACAATCCATAATATTCAACCAACCATATTCAACCATTTACATCCAAACTCCTTAACTCAACATATGCTTAAACATAACTTAAACTCAAGCTTATAACTTAAAGCAAAATCAAAGGGTGGATGATGTTTATACCTTCCTTGAGTCCTTAACATACTAACAAGAGCTTGTAAGCCTTAAGGGAGCCTTGATCTATGCTTAACATCCTTAAACTTGCAAGAGAAATCAAGAAACAAGTTAGTAAATTTTCGGAGTTACTATTCACCTTCAACTTCTACATTTTCTTTTCCTAACCAAAACACCTCCAAAAAAATTATGAAATTAAATATGTACCTTCTACATATAGTGAAGAAGCTATGGTTAAAATTTGGTGATTTTTGGATGAGTAGAACTTGAGTTATGAATTATTCTTTCCACCTTACTCTAGCTGGGCAGAAAATGGAGAGATGGAAGGGGAGAGCTTTTCTCTCTTTTCCAATATGTGTTGGCTGATTTTTTTGTGTTTTTATAACTTGTATGTAATGTATATGGCTAGTCTTGGTTGATTTAAAATCAAAAGTCCAAAGCAAGTACTAAAGCTTCATGAATTTAAGGATCTTGTTTTCTACTTTTCCATGAATTATGGAACTATGTTTCCTTAACTTGGCTAGTTACTTGACTTCTTGACTTGGTCCCTCATTAACCAACTTGGTTGCATGGTCCTTGCATGGGATTTCCCCTTAGTCACTTATTATCCAACACTTAATCATTGATCCTCCACGTAAGTTCGATTAATTTCTGAAAACATTTCTTCGTAGGAATTCCGTATCGTAAATCCTTAATATTCTAAATACTTAATTCGATTATAACCATGAACTTTCTAAATTATAATCCTCTTGGTCACAAATTAATTCTCTTATTCCTCGATATCTCATAAATTATGAAACAAATAGATAAAGTGAAAATCATCGGATTTTGACAACTTTTACATTCACTCATTTGTTTCATACAACAACATTACATCTTCTAATTTCCAACGTTCCATCACTTACTTAGTGTGGGCTAAAAAGTTTTTCATAATCCGTAAAATCACTATTCATCAAGGTCTTTTATAAATAAATAAAAAAAAATACGTCAAAAATACGGGTTATTACAGTCTACCCTCCTTAAAAGGATTCCGTCCTCGGAATCTAAACAAAAGTAACTAAGGTTTGCCTCTTCAACCTTTTGATTCATCCATACACTCTTTCTGGTGCTATGGTTTTATTTCTCTACACTTGTTCTTTTCGGTCATTGACCTCTACTAGTCGTAAGACACATTTGCTTACCATCTCCACGATTTCTTATTATAACACATGCCTAGCATTCACATTGTTCTCTCGTAATATAGACGTAAGGCACACGAGGTTTTTGTATTACAAATATTGCGAAAAGGCACTAACGTATATGTATTTTCTATCATGCTTCAGACTTACCCGATTTAATATCGTCAAGCTTAACTTTCTCATAAGTCAAATCTCGTTACCACTTTTGGTGATAATGTCTCTAGAAAAGTGAAGTCTCTCAATTCATGCTTTCTAACTTCTCTGATTTGATTAGCGTACCTGCGGGTTCCTTCTTTGTCTTAGTCCTAAAGTGAGGGAGATCGACATTATTCTTCTATACACAATTTCATAAGGTGGCGTGACTACATTCTGAATGTAAATATTCTCGAATGAAAACTCTATCTGTAGTATGTGATTTTCCCGACTCCTCTCGATATCCAAGGTATAAACCTTTTTATGAAGTGCTATCTTTGCTCGAGATTTTTAACTGGAGATCCTTTTATCGGATAACATTACAATAAAATGATCCGAGTGAATTGAAGATAAATAAACTCACTTCTGTATATGAGAAGAGGAAAATTTGATATGAATGAGAACAACCATATACGTACTTGTGATGAAAAATCTTTAGCATCATTTGGTTTTTCAACACATAATTGGGCGGCGTCCCACCAGACTTTTGTCACATAGACAAGAAGTCACACCATATGTATTGTCAACCCCAATCGGATGACGAATTGTCAAACATAAAAAGAAGGAAAAGAAAATGATGTTGAAAAGATGTAAGGAGTTTTCCTTCCTGAATGCGTTACAGAACTTTAACATAATACAAGTCTGTACTTATCTAGGATTCGATCTTACAAAGTCTCAAACCCAACATCCCAACTCTTGACTTTCGGCTTGAATATCTCTATGACACTCATGTTCCTCATAAATCCTAAACTCTCATATGTGTAATTTAATGCTTTTATAACTCAAGTGCATATATTATAGTTATCGACTACGATCATGAGTCAGATACCTTAACAAACATTTATAACGACCTGTAGTCCACAAGTTCTCACCTCCTTTAGTACATTGGGTCTTTCCCATTTCCCAACAATTTCAATACGTCAACACATCCCTTTTGCTACTTATTAATTTCTGAGAATTTAACTTTACTCAACCAAAACTCACACTTTAGAGAGAATGGCATACATTCTATTTTCTCTTTCTAAGGCTAATTACACTCATCCTTCGTTCTCTCTCTTCATCTTTTAGTAGCTCGAAATATCATTTATAAAAACTATGGCCATTTGCCCAATCATATCTTAATAATTCCATTGATTAAACCCATAAAAATTATAGGTGCATTCATTGCTCCAATTGACAACATATCTTAGAACTCGTAATGTTCGTAACTCTTGTCGAATGCAACCTTGGGCAATTCATCTAGGTCAATCTTTATTTCAGGATATCTAATCCTCAAATTTATCCTCGAAAGGAAAATTATGTCCCCAAATGGTCGGATAATCTCTATCCATGGTTAGGATATTCATTCCTAATTGTAATCTTAATCAATTTTGGCAATCAACACACTGAATCATGGTGTTATCCTTTTCTTTAACAATCAAAATAAGTGCACCTCATGGTGATACTTTAAATATCATCATGCCTTTCTCTAATACTTCTTACAATTGGGTAACTAATCCTTTTCATCTTAGTAGGTGCAACTTCTAATATGACTCTGATGCTAGTGTTATTCTTGACACTAGATCAATGGTGAATTCTACAACTTTATTAGGTAGTACCTCATAAGGTCACTGATAATTACATCCTCAACCCATTATCTACTACATACTCTTTCGTACCAATCACGGTTGCCCAACAACCTATCATTCAAGTGTAATACATTACTTCCATCGTAATAAAAAATTCCTCAGTTTGTCTCTCTGTCCTTGAACACAACTTCATCATTATTGTGTAATCTTAACCTTCACTATTTTATCTCCATCACTAGTTTGATTATCCTTATACAGATGATATTTTTATCTTGACATTACATCTATTCTCTTTTCTCATCAGAGATTAAATCTCCGCTGAATGGCCCTAGTAAATATTTGTACAATATTACTCTTCCTGCCTCAGTCTTGCACTCTCGAATCACTACTCCTTATGCTTCGACTTTTTATTATAGCAATTTCCTGAATAATTTATACTTAATAAGTTATATCCATCACGACAATTTCATTTAGTCACAGCATATGAGACAACCACTCAACAACTACTGTAAACTCTAATTCATAATATTCCATACTTAGGTTATTTCATCCTATTCCCAATTTCAACTTCATCCAGCTTCCCAAATATTTAGGAAAGTATTTGTAGGACTATCATATTACTCAACAGGGTATCAAGCACTACACGTGAGATATGCCAGATCAATATTACCTATCAGGTCGCTAGCTAAGGGGAGATTCCTCACAACTTGTACCAATTTCATGTTCATACATTCATCGTCTGGTCCTTCCAACTGTCACTTTTCAAAACTCATGGTCTACACGACATATGGTATATTACTAAAAGGACGAGACATACTACCCATTAGGTCATCTCAATCAATTCACACCTAAGGGTCTATAATTGTATTACGGGACCTCTTTCCCTGAACCATTTATCTTAACTAACCCATTAAATTCTCATTGAATGCTCGGAACTCCCTTCTAGCCTCAGCCCCACCACTACCAGAAGGAGCTTTGTACCAACACCTACACACCGGCTCATTCCTACTTTTCATCCTGACTACAATATCCTGAATGTGTGGGTCACTAAACTAAGGCTCACTTTGATCAGAAAGTACTTAACATACTTAGAAGATACAACAAATGTGCGTCTTAACTCCTCGTTGCGTCTTTATACCATATCAATACTACGTATCGTCTTATCAATTATCCTTGACTTCTTATCATCAATAGAATCCTCAAAATCTTTATACTTATCAGCTTTCTACAAAATATATCATTGCCTCTTCCGGAATGGTCTTGCCAATTTCCGTCCAAAATCTATATCCTAAATGTCATTCATAATTTCCTCACTACTAACTCCAAGTAGATGACCTTTTCTTAACTCATTCATTGGTACTACATACGGTAGTCCAATTACGAACTCTATGTGAGTTCTCACGTTATCCTCTTATATATTAATAACTCTTAACACTCTCATATCTAAGTACTATAACTCATGCTCTGATACCACTTCTGTAACGCCCCCAAATCCGGGGTCAGGGATTTGAGTCGTCACGTCACCATCCAATTATTTAAAACTTGCAATACTCAATAATCCAACAAAATCACATCATAGACCCCTCTCTCTTACACATACAAGTTATAGCCTTAGAAACGATATACAACAAGTACCATTAGTTATTATAAACCAAATGTACTTAACTAGGATCTCACGCTATCAATGACAACCTCTACCTGAAGTGACATTAATAACTAGATCAATACTAAAACCTATCTACTTACTTCTGCGGAATAGTTCTGAACCGAACCACCTCAAAGGTGAATCTCCTACTTTCCTTCCTCGAAGTAAGGAGCCAATCCAATGCGTTATCGCTACCTCTGAAAAATTTATTATAAAGCAAGGGTGAGAGAAAGAATGCTCAGCAAATTATCCACCCAATTATCTAGGTGATTCTCATCAAAGAACATGATAATTACTACTATCTCGATAGTATATCATAAAGTTACCGGTATAGGGTAAGCATAGCAAAGTATCTCTCGACGATACATATAGTCAGAGTTTTCTGTTAAAAGCATTTATAATCAATCCTAGAGTTTAGAAGGATATAATCCGAACGATTTAGTTCATTATATAAAATAAGACACTATCGAATATAGTGTTACCACTCTTTCATACTTCCTATGAAACTTTTGAAATAAAACTCAATGAACTTATTATGTTCTAACGTTTTGAGATAATCTTATCTATAACTTAGCAAAATAGTATCAACTATAGCTTTACTAGATTCCCATAAATATAATAAGTACCTAATTTAAGATACCGCAATAATAGTTGTTTCTCATCATAACCTCTAGACTGACGTGTTGTGTTGTGATATATATAAGGAAAGCAAGGGTGAGCAATATAGCTCAGCAATAGATAATATACTTCTGAAGACATGCTGTAAGTTATTTGTACAAGCATTATGAACAGACAACTGAAGTTTAAAATAACTTTCGTCGAAACATGATGAATAAGATAAATCTTTTTAAAACGTTTCTCCGCTAACAACACCATCGGTAACTATGCCCTTAGCGGCTTTCCTTACGGTGCGTAGCCGCTAACAACACCATCGGTAACTATGACCTTAACGACTTTCGTTACGGTGCGTAGCACAATTCCAATTGGAAGAAGGGACTATAACTGGAGCTTTTCATCATACTACTACCGTATACACACGATGATCAGTCGCATCATACGGAAGCTCTTGTTGTTTCTCTACATGTAGAAGGGGGAGCCATGGCGTTCTCTACCATTATTGGGGATCACCCTAGAACGCATATGGGCCAAACGCTGGGCCGGTGTCAATCGACCTCTTACGCTAACCGGGCGACATCAAAAGCCCGAAATTCATCCGCTGGGCCGGTGTCAATCGACCTCTTATGCTAACCGGGCGACATCAAAGGCCCGAAAATTTTCTCCAGTCCCTGGAATAATCTATAACCTGGACCCAGAACTTAATCTTAGTTCTCCAAGTATATCATACTTGTTAATAGATTCATCTATCTAACCTGGAACCAGAACTTAATCTTAGTTCCCCAAGTATCCCATACTTGTTAATAGATTCATAAAACTCTGAATGGGTACTGCCAGAAAAATGGGGGCAGCCCTATTACCACAAAGGTATGTTGACCTTCGTCAACTGATGTCTTTCATTTGAGGAAAGAAAAACCATTTAGAATCACGACCCGGGAGTTAGTCGGAAAACCTCTCATGTTTTGATAAGTTGAAAGCTCTTATTATTGTGGAAACTGTTTCCAAAACTTGACTGCTTTTGATAAGTAAATAGCTATTCACTTCCTATACCGAGTTCCCTATTTTTGATAAGTTTGAACGTATTTTATTCTTATTAAAAGAATAAATTAAATATTATGGAGCTCTCACTATTTTTAAATCATTTTCTAAAGGTCAGAAAGTATTTAAAATAATTATCGAAAGCTTCAAATAATTATTAAAGACCTAAAATCATTTGTAAATGAATTTTAAATAATTAATAAATATTTAAATAATATTTATTAATTTTAATTAATAAATGATCCTCGATAAATGAATATTTAAAATAATATTCATTAATTAAATAAATATTAAAATAATATTTATTATCCTTATTTAATTCTTTTATCAAAAGAATATCAAAATATAAATATCGAAGTATTTATATCGTCTCTTCAAAATAATCTGTCTCCGGCTTCTTCCGGATTACGACAGTACTTAACATAATCTTCCGACTCCCGGTCTACATTCGAAAATACATAACTTGCTATACACTTAGAGCTTTTTTCCTCTTACCGGCTTATATCTATATTTCTTATAGCATATAACCGAAACATTTGCGAAATATGTAACTATACATAAAACAGTTCATACTTTTCAACATACAGTTATATCACAACATCAACAGTCTTTCGACAAAACATTTGTACATTAGGTACGAGTTTTGAAAACTTGCATAAGCATAATTATACAAATGTTTTAATATGTAAAACATAGGGATAGAAAACTTGCCTGGAGTCCAAGATACATTCTCAGAGTCCCACTCGTTCCAGATTTTCTATCAATAGATACCATAATCCTGATTAGTACTCTTCATCCCATCAACCACTTATATTACTAATAAGTATAATCGCATATCGAGTCCAATTATGACACTTACAATTTGTACTTAGTCATTTTTATTAACACTCGTTTTACCCGGCATTCACCTCCTCGGGTCTATCTTGACCATTCGTAACCATCTCGTCAACGGCTTTTAATCTAATCCTTTTACTCCAATACATAGTCATGTTATTCCTTAACATCTTTCGTATATAACTCGTGTAGGAATTAAGTCTCAAGGTTCAACTTACGTCTACGTTTTATAGTGAGAATAAGCACTTAGTCACTTTTTAGTAATTCTCACTTTAAACACCCAACTTCTAGCATTTTTAGTAAATTGAGTTTTAATCCGATTAACTCAAATCTTTCTCTGGAGTCATACTTGACATCCCTAGTATCTTAGATAAAAGTTTCATATGCAAGTAAGCATCCTAGCTACTTCGATGATAGCCTCAAAGTTGCTTATTAACACGGTTTCTAAGTTATGCGATACCTTTAGTAAATTGGTCATAACTTTTGACTCGTAACTCCAAATGACGCAAAATTAGCGCGTAAACGATCTAGAGAATAACTAGAATACAATCCATCAAAGGTTTGCCCCTGGACAGAGGACTCATTTTCGAATATCCAAAACAGGGCAGTAGCTTCTCCTATGAACAGTGTCACCGCGCAACTTTGGTTTCAACATTTTTATAAAATCGAAATATTAAATCTGTGTATGAAATTTTGCAGGGGCCTTAATCACTGTCAAAACTATTTATCCTCAAAATTTCATGCTTTTTGGAAACTGGTAAGGGGTCCATTTATATTCACAAAGGGAGCACAAGACAGCAGTTTGGTTCCCTTGCGCCACTTTCACTAAAACGGACTTATCTCCTAAACCGTAAATCGTATCGATATGCTTTTTATACCAAAACAAACTAAAAAGGAAGGCCTACACATACATGGGAAGTGGTGTTCAAAATCATCATTTTGACAGTTCGTAAATCTTAGTTAAAACAGGCCTATATGCAAACGGGCATTACGACGGCTATAATCGTAACGTTTTCCGGATTTAACTAAGTTAATCCATTCAACATCAACCAAATCATCAACCCAACCATTTTTAATAAAACTCAGTTTATATACTTCATAAACATATCACCATCAACAATCCATAATATTCAACCAACCATATTCAACCATTTACATCCAAACTCCTTAACTCAACATATGCTTAAACATAACTTAAACTCAAGCTTATAACTTAAAGCAAAATCAAAGGGTGGATGATGTTTATACCTTCCTTGAGTCCTTAGCATACTAACAAGAGCTTGTAAGACTTAAGGGAGCCTTGATCTATGCTTAACATCCTTAAACTTGCAAGAGAAATCAAGAAACAAGTTAGTAAATTTTCGGAGTTACTATTCACCTTCAACTTCTACATTTTCTTTTCCTAACCAAAACACCTCCAAAAAAATTATGAAATTAAATAAGTACCTTCTACATATAGTGAAGAAACTATGGTTAAAATTTGGTGATTTTTGGATGAGTAGAACTTGAGTTATGAATTATTCTTTCCACCTTACTCTAGCTGGGCAGAAAATGGAGAGATGGAAGGGGAGAGCTTTTCTCTCTTTTCCAATATGTGTTGGCTGATTTTTTTGTGTTTGTATAACTTGTATGTAATGTATATGGCTAGTCTTGGTTGATTTAAAATCAAAAGTCCAAAGCAAGTACTAAAGCTTCATGAATTTAAGGATCTTGTTTTCTACTTTTCCATGAATTATGGAACTATGTTTCCTTAACTTGGCTAGTTACTTGACTTCTTGACTTGGTCCCTCATTAACCAACTTGGTTGCATGGTCCTTGCATGGGATTTCCCCTTAGTCACTTATTATCCAACACTTAATCATTGATCCTCCACATAAGTTCGATTAATTTCTGAAAGCATTTCTTCATAGGAATTCCGTATCGTAAATCCTTAATATTCTAAATACTTAATTCGATTATAACCATGAACTTTCTAAATTATAATCCTCTTGGTCACAAATTAATTCTCTTATTCCTCGATATCTCATAAATTATGAAACAAATAGTAAAAGTAAAAATCATCGGATTTTGACAACTTTTACATTCACTCATTTGTTTCATACAACAACATTACATCTTCTAATTTACAACGTTCCATCACTTACTTAGTGTGGGCTAAAAAGTTTTTCATAATCCGTAAAATCACTATTCATCAAGGTCTTTTATAAATAAATAAAAAAAATACGTCAAAAATACGGGTTATTACATCCACTTTTATCATCAATCGGTCAAAGATAACTTTTAATGTAATCAAAGTATATTAATTCTCGCATAGAAATATAATGATTTCAGGTCAAAGGATTATTACACCATTATCACAGTGAGAATTACTTATCACACTTATTAACATGTAGAATCTCATGACGGGTCATTCCAGTGCCATGCACTTATGTTCTTGACTTTAGTATCACCATACCTATGACCAAGGAGATGTGATCATCTGTCAACAAACATACTAGTCTTATTGTATTATTATTGTCCTTAAATAATAATACTCTATTAAGAAATTTTAGGAATAAGATACTATTTATATAATCTCATTTTTAAGTCACATACTTAAAGATATATAATACGTATCAAAATTTCAAGGACATTTATTATGCTTTCAATTTATTATGCAATAAATAAATAATGATCAATAAAACATAATCCTTAATAATAAAATATTTTTCCTTAAAATATAAAAGTAATTGTCTCTAGTGCACAATTACTAACAATCTCCCTCTTGCACTAGAGTCAATTAACCAAGTATCCAATACTCATGGAACTAGTGCGACTTTCGTGCTTCTGCTGCGACAAAGCCTTAGTCAGTGGGTCTGCAATATTATTATTAGTATGCACTTTACATATATGTATATCTCCTTGATCATTAATCTCATTAATTAGGTGATATCTCTCAAGTACATGCCTAAACAACCTCCTTAGCTGCTTCGCAAACATCAATATACTCAGGCTCTATTATAGAATCAACAACTGTCTCTGATGTGAACCATTCTAGCATACAACATCTCAATTTAAATAGATAAAACACAAAGCCAGACAGAAACTCTAAATGATCTTTGTCTGTCTAGAAACCAACATCACTGAAACCTCTTATAACTAGCTTCACATCTACTCTATATAACAAGAATGAATCTTTAGTCCTCTTTAAGAACTTAATAATATTCTTGACTCCCATCCAATGGCCATCACTTGGATTAGACTGGTACCTGCTCGTCATGTTTAAGGCTTACGAGACATCATAAGGAGTACATATCATCTCATACATTATAGAACCAATTGTCGAAGCATATGGAACTTTACTCATACAATCCTTATCATCCAATGATTTAGGACAATTTTATTTTGAGATCATTGTCCCATTAAACATTGGGGCATATCCATTTTAGCCTCTTGCATTCAAAAGCGATGCAAAACTTTGTCAATGTATGTACTCTGACTTAGGCTGATCTATCTCTATAGATCCTGATCCCTAATATATAGGTCGCATCGCCTAAGTATTTCATTGAGAAATTATTTCTCAACCAAGTCTTCACAGTCTGTAGAGAAGGAATGTCATTCCCTATTAGTAATATATCATCAACATATAATACTAGGAATGCCACATGGCTCCCACTAACCTTTTTATAAACACGTGGTTCATCTTCATTTTGAATAAAACCAAACTATTTGACAGTTGTATCAAAATAAATGTTACATCTCCTTGAAGCTTGTCTTAATCCATAACTGGATCGACGAAACTTACATACATTTCCAGCATCCTTTGGATCAACAAAACCCTCAGGCTGAATCATGTACACATCCACATCTTCTTCAAGGCTCCCATTTAAGAAAGCGGTTGTGACATCCATTTACCATATTTCATAGTCATAGTAAGCAGTTATAACAAGTAAAATCTTGATGGACTTGACCATAGCCACTGGTGAAAAGGTCTCATCATAGTCAATACCATGAATTTGCTTGAAACCTTTTGCCATAAATCGTGCCTTATAGGTCTGTACGTTACTATCCATGTCGGCCTTCTTCTTGAAAACCCACTTGCACCCTATAGGTTTTACCCCTTCAGGTGGATCAACCAAAGTCCATACTTGATTAGTATACATGGATTCCATCTCAGATTTCATGGCATCCAGCCATCTCTTTGAATCTGGAGTGTTCATAGCGTCTTGGTAGGTGAGAGGCTCATCTTCGTCCACAAGCATCACATCACCATCTTGAGTCAAGAGAAATCCATAATATCTCTCGGCTCATGGCGAATCCTACTAGACCTACAAACAACCTGTGTTTCTTGAGCAGTATTGTTTTCTTGTACATTCTGCTCAGGTTCCTCCATTGGTTCAATGTTATCATGTGGGTCTCGAACTTCATCGAGATCTATAATCCTCTCACTATCTTTCTTAGAAAGCATTTCTCTTATAAGGAACACTGCAGTTTGAGCAACAAATACTTTGTTCTCGAAAGGATTATAGAAAGAATAACCTTTTGTTACAATTGGGTATCCCACAAAGTTACATTTGTTTGATTTACGTCCTAGCTTGTCAGAAGTTAGACGTTTCATAAATGCCTCACATCCCCAAATTTTTATAAATGACTTGTTATGACGTTTCTCCGTCCATATCTCATACGGAGTCTTCTGAACCGTTTTAGTAGGAACTCGGTTAAATGTATAAGCAGCTGTCTCTAGGACGTAGCCCCAGAAACTAATTGGAAGATTCCTTGACTCAACATTGATAGAACCATGTCCAACAAGGTGTGATCCCTCCTATCAAAAAACCTTTTCTTTGATATTTTCTACTTCATCTTTATAGTCTTTGAACTTTTCAAATGATTCGGATTTGTTCTTCAAAAGATACATATATCCGTATCTGCTAAAATAATTAGTAATTTTATGAAGTTAATAAAAGCTACCTTTTGTCATCGTACGCATATGACAACATACATCACTATGTATAAGTCATACTCGTTCAGTGACCCTTTCACCATGTCCGGTAAAAGGAGTTTTAGTCATTTTGCCAAATAAACCAAGATTCACATCATTTTGTATAATTCATAATCAAACTTATCCAAGAATGCATCCTTATGTATTCTGGAAATGCGTTTCTCATTAATATGGCCTCAACGATAGTGCCAAAAGTAATGTTTGATTTAAGTCACCTTAGAACATATAAATTGTTAACTATTTGTGCAACATTATAAGCCTCGTCATCGAAATAGAATAAACAACTCTTGTTATTTAATTAAAATGAAAAAGCCTTTCTTGTCCAAACAAGAAACTAATATAATGTCTATAACGATTTTGATATATATATATATATATATATATATATATATATATATATATATATATATATATATAATTAATATGAGTTGTATTATTTTTTTGCTCCAATGTGATAAGATGTGGTATGTGGTCATTTTATATGTCCAGTTGACTGCCTGTTTGACCACAATGTGTTTAAGTGATTTATTAAAGTGATTAATTGATTTTTATGCTAAATTGAGGTACTGTTTTATTTTTATAAATTTATTGGTGTGTCCAATAATTATGAAATTTTATATGTATCTTCTATGTGATTTTAGAGACTTTCTAAAAATGGTGGTGTATTTAATTCCAGTCCCAATGATTTTATATAAATCTTTCATTCCTATTTTATTCTAGAGATATTTCTCTTCTAAATTCCATATTTAAATTTTGGAATGTCCACAAATCATGAAACCTTTTCCAAAATTCTCTTTGGATATTCAAAAATTTTTAAAAATAAAAGTTCATTTTATTCGAGCCCAAAAATATTTTTAATAATTTTCCTACTCTTATTTTCTATTTTTGTGCTAAAACTTCCAAGATCTTTAATTAATTATTCGTTCATCAGAAAAATATTCTAAAAATATGGGTGAGCTTCTAAAATCGTGTTATTTATTTTAAAAATATAAAAATTATTTTTTTACCCATTTTCCCTCAAAATTCGAATTATTAATTGTTTTAATTCAAAAATCAGTAATTGTGAAATTACCTTTTTACCCCTGCCTTCTATATATCAGCACCACCCACTTTCTTTTCTTCCTTGTTCTACTTCTCGACTGCCCAGGTCCTGTTCCCTTGCTCTCTCTGTATTCTTTCATTTTTCCTCTCGAATTTGTGCCTTAAATCGAGATATATGCATGATTTTAGCTAGTATTAGTATTAATAATCTCATCTTCTATTACTTTGTTGCAATTTGTATATATATGTGTGCTTGCCGTGTATGTATGTATGTCAAAGAACTGCATGCAAAGCTTAAAGTGGGTTTGTTTTGATTTTTAACAGCAATAACAAGTTGATTATGATGCCATGAACTCGATTTGGTAGTTAATTAGCCTTGCATGTTAATGATTATATTTTTCCGGCCATAGCTTTGATTTTCCGATCGGTAGTGATGCAATCATGCATGTATGTATGTAAATGAGATAGTTTGAGTATGTACTTGCAAGGATTAGTTCAACTTGATAATTATAAGAGGAGTACATGTATAGTTGTGATTAAATTATGGATTAATTATATATTATTGCAAACTTTTGAAATGATGTATATATATATATATATATATATATATATATATATATATATATATATATATATATATTATGCTCGAATTAGTATTTATACTTGAATGTTAGTTTGAGTTAGTGCTAATTACTATGTGTCTATAGCTATTTCAATGATATATGGGAATTGGAGAAGTATTTGCTTGAGCACTTGAAAGTTTTGAATTATAGTAGTATATTTTCGAATATATAATAATGATATATTCGAATTCTTATAATTAAATGGCAATAGTAATGTTAATTATATAATTTTTATAGACATTGCTTTGTATGACATAAATTTGGAATAATATGTGATTGGCTGTGTATATATATGATTGGATGAATGTTTGTGTCAGTTGTATTCCGACGGGTAGCTCCACTTATAGAGGAGATGTTGCCAAAATTTTCTAAAAATAATGATTTATTAAAACATTAATGGCACATTACTCCTGTATAGGTAATGCTACCAGTCAGGAAGAGTATTAGTATTATATAATTAAAGAGATTGTATATGTACTACGTGCTAATTGGTTGTCAGCCTATCTCTATTTAATAATTGGTACTTCTGCTAGTATCAAGGTCTGATATGAATTACCTGATATGTCAATTAGTAAATGTTCAAATAACTGTATATGACTGCTATTACATGATGCAAGTTTGTTGACTTCTGTGATAAGATGAGTATTATGGTAATATAGCTTAATGGAAACGAAAGGGGTAGATTGAGTTAGACGTTATAGAGAACGTCGAGGTTGATTGAGATACTGAAATAGTATTATACGTGTGTAGATACGAAGGAAAGAGAAGTGAAAGATAAAGGAAAGGCAAAAGTAGAGAGTTAGAGTCGGTGATAGTGAGATCCACCTGTTCAGCAGCTGTAGCAATCTTTTTTAGGCAAGCAACTATTGCCTAATCCCTTTAAACTCATGAACTGTTTTATGAAGTGTTTTATAATCCTGCAAGTGTTTTACTTTATCTCAACTGTTTTAAGATATAGCATGCCTTATTTTAACTGTTTTACTTAAACTGCAACCTTATACAAGTTTTGACTATACCTTAAACTTTTCAATCCCTGAACTGCTACTGATAACTTATAAACTAGTTTTAAATTCTTAAACCATCAACCTTAACTATGACTTATGTTTTTCACCATTTCCTTAACCTTGTTTACTTGTACTTTAACCATGATGAGTACCCTATTGCTATTACCTAAGCACTATTTTAAATCAGATGCTTTATAATTGTTTTAAAACCTCTTGTTATACCTGTGAAATTGACCCTACAACCTGACTTTACCCTATAAAATGATTTTGATCCCTATGTCATGATTCCTGCTTACTTTACTGCAAAAGAGACTTGTATATAAATTTGTCTTCGAATAAAATTTACATCTGTCTCTTAACTTTTAAAAGATGGATTTAAATATGAAAGCCGACTTTCAAAAAGTCTTTTTCATCAAATGATTTGGTAATTTTAAAAGAAATGGTGTTGATATTATAGGAATTCCGATCAAAATGGTTTCTGCGGATTCCTATAGGTTGGAGGCGTAAGAGGCCGAGTGACGCCGGTCCAACACTTTTATGTGAAGACTATAATGAGATAGTCAATGGCTATAATGAGATAGCCCGAGGCCAATGGCAATAAGTGCCTTTATGAGTACTCCTTATGTCCAGAGGGACTTCGGTCCGTTATGGGGACTTTACGTGGCTGATCACCCGTATTGTCCGGCGTTGTGAGAAAACTCTAATCAAAATGATTTGGTTTTATAAGTAAAAGTCCTAATGAAAGGACAGTTTTATGAAATGATTTGGAAAACAAAGTCCTAACGAAAGGACAGTTTTATGAAATGATTTGGAAAACAAAGTCCTAATCAAAGGACGGTTTTATGAAATAATTTAGAAAACAATATTCTAATGAAATGATAGTTTTACAAGAATGATTTTTAAAATGATTAGTAATGAATTTTGAAATGCCTTACAATACCCAGCTTTATATAGCATAGAATTGTCAGATATATCTTGATTTTGACTTCATTTCATTTTTGTCTGCGAAGTATTCCTAAACCTTGAAATGATTATTTTGTAGAAGTTTCTTAAAACCTTGCACCCTAGACAATTAGAAACATTAACCCTGAACTGAACTCTTCAAATACCTGTGCTTCTATCAGTGAAAGCCATGAAAGAAAGTTTTTCTTATAATGAATACCAAGATTGGAAATTGTAAAGTATAATTATGGGACAATGATGTCCAGGAATGATTTTTACGTATGAATATGAAAAAGGATTTCTAAATTTTATATAATACTGTAAAACTATTTTAACCTGTATGGTTACTTGCTGAGCTTTTGTGGCTCATTCTTTTATTTTGTAATCTCGACAGCTTTTGAGAATCATGATACGTCGTAAGCAGACTGCCAGGAAGAACATGTCTTTCATTAACTATGCTAGGCTGGCTGCCAGTGAACAGGTAGGATCGAGGACGAGTTAGTAGGAAAGACTTTGTTAAGTCTAGTACTTTTGTTAATAGATTTTGAGATGTTGCAGAAGTTGTAATAATATTATTTTGTTATTATAAATGTAAATGTAAATGAATGTAGATGTGTGCTTGTTTCATACCATTACCCTGAAAGGTCTAGGGTAGTAGTCGGGGTCGTGTATATACGTATATTCTGTTATTGTTATTTAGGGTGCATGCATATAGAGTGTTAGTGACTCCCCGATCTAGACCCCGGGTCGGGAGGGCGTCACAGGTTGGTATCAGAGCAAAGGTTTTGGTCACTGAACAAGCCAGGATTAGGTTAACGAAGTAGTTCACTAAATAAAAGATATATGAGTGATATTAAGATAGGATTAGATAACGAAGAGTGGTATAAACGTTAGGATTTCAACTTTAGATTTAAGATAATCTTTATCTCCTTTTTGCTCTGCATACTATTTTATATTATTGCAGGCTCGTGGCATTTATGAGTTACCACCACCCTCTTCTGGTACTTCTTCATTTCTACTACGGATTCTGATGATACTATCGTCATTTCTAGTTCCGAGAGTGAGGAGGAGCTGACTCTTGAGCCCCCTGTTCAGACTGATCTACCATCAGGGAGTGCCCCACCGTCAGAGAGTGCACGTGCCCTTATACACCGTAGGTTCTATAGGCCAGCCATTACCCGATCCCAGTTGCGAGTTCCTGACCACCTCGCTGAGTGGTGGGAGGAGCGGATTAGAACCGTGGAGGAGGAAGGTCGTCTGCAGATGGCAGCTAGAGCCTTCACTGATGATGTGGTGAAGCAGGCGAGAGAGTTGACTCGAGTGGTTAGCAGATTGTTGGTTGGACTCAGGGCTGCCCGAGACCGGGACCACCGGGGCGACTAGATGTTAGGGTGTTTGGGTGCTTAGATGGGACATCTGTTAGAGCCCTCTAGCACACTCGATCAGACTTTATCTCCGCTTTTCATCTCGTACTTTTATTTCTTGTTGTTGTACTTTGACTTGAACTTGTTCTGCACTTTAATGTTGATATTCCTCGTATTTATTTATGGTTGTTCTTCAGTTTCCAGTGCCTTCTTATATACCTGTTATTTACCCTTCGCACATCTGTCCATAACTGTTTCTTACCTTTATCAGTACCTTGTTTATACCTATTGTTAACCTTTATGATTGCCTTATTCATACCTGTTGTGCTAACCTGTTTTTTATAGAACCTTTATACCCTTGTTTTCCCTATAGTAAAATGCCGACAAAGACCAGAAACACATCAAATTCATCCCAAAATCGTGATACACAAGATCAACCCCCTATGGACCCCACTGTTGCCCAACTTATCCAGTTGTTACAACAACAAACAACTATTTTGACCCAGCAACAACAAAGACCCCCAGTACCCCCAGCGGTCACTTTCAAATCATTTCAAGCGGTTAAACCTCCTGTGTTTAGAGGATCAGTAGACCCGATAGAAGCCAAGTCATGGCTTAAAGAGATTGAGAAAGCTTTCCAATTAGTAAATGTAAGTGAAGACAAGAAGATAGAATATGCAAGTTATTTTCTAAAAGCTGAAGCTAGTTATTGGTGGGAGTCTACAAAGGTACTACAAGGTGAAGGTGTGATTACATGGGCCCGGTTCACAGAGTTGTTCTTAGAGAAGTATTTTCCTAGTTTTATGAAGGATAAAATGGAGATCAAATTTTTAGAATTAAAACAAGGAAGCATGAGCCTGGCAGAATATGAAGCCAAGTTCTCCGAAATGGCCAGGTTTGTACCGGAGTTTGTAAATACTGATGTGAAGAAGGCCAAAAGATTTCAGCAGGGCTTGAGGCCATGGATTCGAATCAGATTGGCAGTTTTTGAGCTACAGAGCTTTGCCACAATGGTTCAGAAGGCAATGATTGTGGAAAATGAAAGTGATATGTCTCAAAAGGAAAAGGATAATAAGAAGAGGAAGTTTGGGGCTAGAGGAAAAGGCCAAGGACAAAGTAATTTTAGAAGCAAGTTCAACAAAAGATCAGAAGGTTAGAAGAGTGACTTTCACAGTCTAGGAATGTTAACGGAGGACGAGGAGGACAGAATAGTAGAGCCCAAGGTTTCAATCAGCAGAAGGCAATAAGACAATATGTTCCTGAATGTAAGACTTGTGGAAGGAAGCATACCGGAGTGTGTAATAAGCCAAATGTTACTTGTTTCAAGTGCAACAAAAAGGGACACTATGCTGTAGAATGTAATAGTCAGACTCAGAGTCAAATTCAGAAGTCTGGAATCAAGTGTTACAAGTGTGGCAAGCTAGGCCATATAGCAAGAGAGTGCAATGAGCCTACTCAGACTACAAATGTTCTCAGGATAGCTGGAACTCCATCGCAGTCTTCAGTACCACAAACCAGAGCAAGAACTTTCAATATGACCCAGAGAGAAGCTGTCTAAGATGTGGATGTAATTTCAGGTACACTTCCTGTTAATTCAGTTCAAGCTAGTGTGTTGATTGATTTTGGAGCTACTAAGTCTTTTATATCTAAAGAATTTATTGGTAAATTACAATGTGAAGTTCAAC
Source organism: Oenanthe sinensis (assembly GCA_028671895.1). Taxonomy (NCBI): domain Eukaryota; kingdom Viridiplantae; phylum Streptophyta; class Magnoliopsida; order Apiales; family Apiaceae; genus Oenanthe; species Oenanthe sinensis. Next base: position 5,995,473 of record JAPMAC010000212.1, read on the forward strand.
CTTTGGAACAAACCTTGTTTATAGAAGTAGCCAATCAGGCAAAGATCCCAGTAAGTCAAGTTTGTCCTAAGTGTGATATTGAAATAGGCAGTTGTCATTTTCTCGCTAACTTGATACCTTTTAAGTTAGGTGAATTTGATGTAATCCTAGGAATGGATTGGTTAACAGAGTATGAGGCTCAGATAGATTGTAGAAATAAGAAGTTAAAAGTGAAAACCCCAGAAGGTAAGGAAGTTGAATTTCGAGGCACCAGGTAAGTTAAGAAGTTTCTGAATATCAATCAGGCGAAGAGATTTTTGCGTCAAGGATGTGAGGCTTACTTAGCCTATGTAGTAGATACTGAGAAGAAGCCAATACAATTAGAGGATGTTCCCATAGTCAATGAATTTCTCGACGTGTTTCCAGACGAATTGCCAGGTTTACCTCCCGATAGAGAAATCGAATTTTATATTGATTTAGCCCCAGGCACCGAGCTAGTTTCTAAAGCTCCATATAGGATGGAACCTGTTGAGATGAAAGAGTTGGCAAGTCAAATACAAGATCTTTTAGATAAGGGAGTTATAAGGCCTAGTGTGTCCCCATGGGGAGCACCAGTGTTGTTTGTAAAGAAGAAAGATGGAAGTATGAGATTGGGTATAGATTATCGAAAGTTAAATAAGTTGACTATCAAGAACAAGTACCCGTTGCCAAGAATCGATGATCTATTTGACCAGTTGAAAGGAGCCGTATGTTTTTCCAAAATTGACTTAAGGTCCGGATACCATCAACTCAAGATTTAACCCGAGGATATATCTAAAACAGCGTTCAAAACGAGGTATGGACACTACGAATTTTTGGTTATGGCTTTTGGATTGATGAATGCTCCAGCGGCGTTTTTGGATTTGATGAACAGAGTTTTTAAGAAGTATTTGGACAAATTTGTGATTGTATTTATCGACAACATCCTGATATATTCAAAGTCGGAGGAAGAACATGCTGAACACTTGAGAATTGCTTTAGAGATTTTAAGAAAGGAAAAGTTGTATGCAAAGTTTTCTAAATGCGAATTTTGGCTAAAGGAAGTACACTTCCTAGGACATGTTGTCAGCAACGAAGGCATCAAAGTTGATCCTGCAAAGATAGAAGCAGTAATGAAGTGGGAAAGACCAAGAACTCCAACAGAAGTAAGAAGTTTTCTGGGATTAGCGGGATACTATCGAAGATTTGTTCAAGATTTTTCGAAGATAGCTACCCCTATGACCAAGTTGACCAGGAAGAATGAAAAATTTATGTGGAATGAAAAGTGTGAAGAAAGTTTCAAAGAACTAAAGCAAATATTAGTGTCTGCACCAGTGTTGGTATTACCTGACGATCAAGGGAATTTTGTTATCTACAGTGACGCTTCTCACAAAGGCTTGAGATGTGTTTTGATGCAACACGGAAAGGTAATTGCGTATGCTTCCAGGCAGTTAAGACCTCATGAATTGAAGTATCCTACACATGATCTAGAATTAGCTGCTATTGTGTTTGTACTGAAGATTTAGAGGCACTATTTGTGTGGAGAAAAGTGTGAGATTTACACTGATCAGAAAAGTTTGAAGTATATCTTTACTCAGAAAGAGCTGAACATGAGACAGAGAAGATGGTTGGAATTGATTAAAGACTACGACTGTACGATTAACTATCATCCAGGCAAAGCAAATGTTGTGGCAGATGCTTTAAGTCGAAATGAGAGATTGAAAATAATGATTTCATCTGAAGAGTTAATCAAAGAATTTGAAAGGTTGGAAATAGAAGTATGTGGTTCTGATTCGGTAGAAGAGATGGTGTATACAATGACCTTCCAACCAGAGTTGTTAGAGAAGATCAAGCGATGTCAAGAACAAGTATTGATACAAGACAAAGCTCAATTGACGGGAGAAGAGTTAAGAAGTCAAAAGAACGATAAAGGCATTTTAAGATATTCTTCACGTGTATGGATTCCCAATGTTAAGGAATTGAAAGATAAAATTTTGCACGATGCGCACAGTTCAAGATTCTCAATCCATCCAGGAAGTACAAAAATGTATAAGGATTTGAAAGAAAATTTTTAGTGGCCTAATATGAAAAGAGATGTAGCAGATTGGATCAGTAAATGTTATACGTGTCAAAGAGTCAAAGCTGAACATCAAAGACCCAGTGGATTACTTCAACCGTTAGAGATTCCAGAATGGAAATGGAAAAATCTTGCTATGGACTTTGTAGTGGGATTGCCAAGGACAAAGGCTAATCATGATGCTATTTGGGTGATAATTGATAGATTAACCAAATCAGCGCACTTTCAACCGATTAACGAGAGATTTTCACTAGACAAGTTGGTTCATTTGTACCTGAAAGAGATTGTTATGCGACATGGCGTTCCTGTATCGATTGTATCCGACAGAGATCCGAGGTTTAATTCAAAATTTTAGCGGAAGTTTCAGGAATGTTTAGGAACTAAGTTGAATATGAGTACTGCATATCATCCTCAGACAGATGGCCAGAGTGAAAGGACAATTCAGACCATTGAAGACATGCTGAGAGTATGTGCACTAGATTTTGAAGGAAGTTGGGACAAGCATCTACCGTTAGTGGAGTTTTCATATAACAAAAGCTATCATGCCAGTATTGGAATGCCTCCGTATGAAGCTTTGTATGGAAGAAAATGTAGATCTCCTGTGTGTTGGAATGAAGTTGATGAACGTAAGATTTTGGGTCCAGAGTTAGTTCAACAAACCAGGGAAAAGATCGAATTGATTCAGAAAAGGTTGTTAGCTGCTCAAGATAGGCAAAAGAAGTATGCTGATCAATCAAGAAAGGATATGAGTTTTGCAGAAGGTGATCAAGTGCTATTAAAGATTTCTCCATGGAAAGGTGTTAGTAGATTTGGCAAGAAAGGAAAGCTTAGTCCAAGATACATAGGACCTTTTGAAATTTTGAAGCGAGTTGGGAAAGTCGCGTATGAATTGCCTCTACCGCCGCAGATGCAGCATATCCACAATGTTTTTCACATATCTATGCTTAGAAAGTATAACCCTGATATGAGTCATGTAATAGAGTATGAACCCCTGGAGATTCAACCCGATTTGTCTTATGTAGAACAGCCTGTAGCGATTCAGGATCGTAAGGATAAGGTTTTAAGGAATAAATCTGTTAGGCTTGTTAAGGTTTTGTGGAGAAATCCGCGAGTTGAGGAATCCACATGGGAACTTGAGAGTGAAATGCTCGAAAAGTATCCCTACTTGTTTACTTAGGCTGATTCTAAGGACAGAATCCTTATAAAGGGGGGGGGGAGAATGTAATGATTGTCATATTTATATATATATATTTAATTAATATGAGTTATATTATTTTTATGCTCCAATATGATAAGATGTGGTATGTGGTCATTTTATATGTCTAGTTGACTTCCTGTTTGACCACAATGTGTTTAAGTGATTTATTAAAGTGATTAATTGATTTTTATGCTAAATTGAGGTACTGTTTGATTTTTATAAATTTATTGGTGTGTCCAATAATTATGAAATTTTATATATATCTTCTATGTGATTTTAGAGACTTTCTAAAAATGGTGGTGTATTTAAATCTAGTCCCAGTGATGTTATATAAATCTTTCATTCGTATTTTATTCTAGAGATATTTCTCTTCTAAATTCCATATTTAAATTTTGGAATGTCCACAAATCATGAAACCTTTTCCAAAATGCTCTTTGGATATTCAGAAAGTTTGAAAAAATAAAATTTTATTTTATTCGAGCCCAAAAATATTTTTAATAATTTTCCTACTCTTATTTTCTTTTTTGTGCTAAAACTTCCAAGATCTTTAATTAAATATTCGTTCATCAGAAAAATATTCTAAAAATATGGGTGAGCTTCTAAAATCGTGTTATTTATTTTAAAAATATAAAACTTATTTTTGTACCCATTTTCCCTCAAAATTCGAATTATTAATTGTTTTAATTCAAAAATCAGCAATTGTGAAATTACCTTTTTACCCCTGCCTTCTATATATCAGCACCGCCCACTTTCTTTTCTTCCTTGTTCTGCTTCTCGACTGCCCAGGTCCTGTTCCCTTGCTCTCTCTCTATTCTTTCATTTTTCCTCTCGAATTTGTGCCTTAAATCGAGATATATGCATGATTTTAGCAAGTATTACTATTAATAATCTCATCTTCTATTACTTTGTTGCAATTTGTATATATATATGTGCTTGCCGTGTATGTATGTATGTTAAAGAACTGCATGCAAAGCTTAAAGTGGGTTTGTTTTGATTTTTAACAGCAATAACAAGTTGATTATGATGCCATGAACTCGATTTAGTAGTTAATTAGCCTTGCATGTTAATGATTATATTTTTCCGGCGATAGCTTTGATTTTCCGATCGGTAGTGATGCAATCATGCATGTATGTATGTAAATGAGATAGTTTGAGTATGTACTTGCAAGGATTAGTTCAACTTGATAATTATAAGAGGAGTACATGTATAGTTGTGATTAAATTATGGATTAATTATATGTTATTGTAAACTTTTGAAATGATGTATATATATATATATATATTATGCTCGAATTAGTATTTATACTTGAATGTTAGTTTGAGTTAGTGCTAATTACTATGTGTCTATAGCTATTGGAATGATATATGGGAATTGGAGATGTATTTGCTTGAGCACTTGAAAGTTTTGAATTATAGTAGTATATTTTCGAATATATAATAATGATATATTCGAATTCTTATAATTAAATGGCAATAGTAATGTTAATTATATAATTTTTATAGACATTGCTTTGTATGACATAAATTTGGAATAATATGTGATTGGCTGTGTATATATATGATTGGATGAATGTTTGTGTCAGTTGTATTCCGACGGGTAGCTCCACTTACAGAGGAGATGTTGCCAAAATTTTCTAAAAATAATGATTTATTAAAACATTAATGGCACATTACTCCTGTATAGGTAATGCTACCAGTCAGGAAGAGTATTAGTATTATATAATTAAAGAGATTGTATATGTACTACGTGCTAATTGGTTGTCAGCCTATCTCTATTTAATAATTGGTACTTCTGCTAGTATCAAGGTCTGATATGAATTACCTGATATGTCAATTAGTAAATGTTCAAATAACTGTATATGACTGCTATTACATGATGCAAGTTTGTTGACTTCTGTGATAAGATGAGTATTATGGTAATATAGCTTAATGGAAACGAAAGGGGTAGATTGAGTTAGACGTTATAGAGAACGTCGAGGTTGATTGAGATACTAAAATAGTATTATACGTGTGTAGATACGAAGGAAAGAGAAGTGAAAGATAAAGGAAAGGCAAAAGTAGAGAGTTAGAGTCGGTGATAGTGAGATCCACCTGTTCAGCAGCTGTAGCAATCTTTTTGAGGCAAGCAACTATTGCCTAATCTCTTTAAACTCATGAACTGTTTTATGAAGTGTTTTATAATCCTGCAAGTGTTTTACTTTATCTCAACTGTTTTAAGATATAGCATGCCTTATTTTAACTGTTTTACTTAAACTGCAACCTTATACAAGTTTTGACTATACCTTAAACTTTTCAATCCCTGAACTGCTACTGATAACTTATAAACTAGTTTTAAATTCTTAAACCATCAACCTTAACTATGACTTATGTTTTTCACCATTTCCTTAACCTTGTTTACTTGTACTTTAACCATGATGAGTACCCTATTGCTATTACCTAAGCACTATTTTAAATCAGATGCTTTATAATTGTTTTAAAACCTCTTGTTATACCTGTGAAATTGACCCTACAACCTGACTTTACCCTATAAAATGATTTTGATCCCTATGTCATGATTCCTGCTTACTTTACTGCAAAAGAGACTTGTATATAAATTTGTCTTCGAATAAAATTTACATCTATCTCTTAACTTTTAAAAGATGGATTTAAATATGAAAGCCGACTTTCAAAAAGTCTTTTTCATCAAATGATTTGGTAATTTTAAAAGAAATGGTGTTGATATTATAGGAATTCCGATCAAAATGGTTTCGGCGGATTCCTATAGGTTGGAGGCGTAAGAGGCCGAGTGACGCCGGTCCAACACTTTTATGTGAAGACTATAATGAGATAGTCAATGGCTATAATGAGATAGCCCGAGGCCAATGGCAATAAGTGCCTTTATGAGTACTCCTTATGTCCAGAGGGACTTCGGTCCGTTATGGGGACTTTACGTGGCTGATCACCCGTATTGTCCGGCGTTGTAAGAAAACTCCAATCAAAATGATTTGGTTTTATAAGTAAAAGTCCTAATGAAAGGATAGTTTTATGAAATGATTTGGAAAACAAAGTCCTAATGAAAGGACAGTTTTATGAAATGATTTGGAAAACAAAGTCCTAATGAAAGGACAGTTTTATGAAATAATTTGGAAAACAATATTCTAATGAAAGGATAGTTTTACAAGAATGATTTTTGAAATGATTAGTAATGAATTTTGAAATGCCTTACAATACCCAGCTTTATATAGCATAGAACTGTCAGATATATCTTGATTTTGACTTCGTTTCATTTTTTTGCATTGCTTCCTGTTATCCATCTAACCCCTGCGAAGTATTCATAAACCTTGAAATGATTATTTTGTAGAAGTTTCTTAAAACCTTGCACCCCAGACAATTAGAAACATTAACCCTGAACTGAACTCTTCAAATACCTGTGCTTCTATCAGTGAAAGCCATGAAAGAATGTTATTCGTATAATGAATACCAAGATTGGAAATTGTAAAGTATAATTATGGGACAATGATGTCCAGGAATGATTTTTACGTATGAATATGAAAAAGGATTTCTAAATTTTATATAATACTGTAGAACTATTTTAACCTGTATGGTTACTTGCTGAGCTTTTGTGGCTCATTCTTTTATATTCTAACCTCTACAGCTTTTGAGAATCATGGTACGTCGTAAGCAGACTGCCAGGAAGAACATGTCTTTCATTAACTATGCTAGGCTGGCTGCCAGTGAACAGGTAGGATCGAGGACGAGTTAGCAGGAAAGACTTTGTTAAGTCTAGTACTTTTGTTAATAGATTTTGAGATGTTGTAGAAGTTGTAATAATATTATTTTGTTATTATAAATGTAAATGTAAATGAATGTAGATGTGTGCTTGTTTCATACCATTACCTTGAAAGGTCCAGGGTAGTAGTCGGGGTCGTTTATATACGTATATTCTGTTATTATTATTTGGGGTGCATGCATATAGAGTGTTAGTGACTCCCCGATCTTGACCCCGGGTCGGGAGGGCGTCACAATGTCTCTGCTAATTACAAGCACGTTATAACAATTATAAAGTTCTAAATTTTCCTTGTAGGCCAAAAATTAAGTAACGAGTTCTTTCAACCAGAGAAACTACCTTTACTCCAATTCCAACCTGATACTCGAAACTTGACCCTTACTGATCATCTTCTTCCAATCTTCCAAATAAGCATGACAATTTAATTTCTAGTCTCCCGATTTTTCATAGAAGCGACAATCGTCTTCTTTGTCAACACCTCATTCAGACTTTAGAGCCTATTTGGGATTGGACTTTGATTTGACAAGGAAATTAGATCAAATCTTCTCCTTGCCTTTCCATTTTCCTTTCCCTTTTGCATTCCCTATGTTTACTATAATTATAGTAGTAGTTCATGCATTTATCATGTTACTTTCAGCAGTTCTCAACATTCTTAGCAACTAAATAGGTGTTTCACTAATCTTATTCATTTTGTTGTTCATAACAAACTAAGAATATTTGTTTTCCAAAGATTGTAAGATCAAATCTAGGTGAGCCTCTAGACCAATCTGGAAACCCAAAATGTCAAGGTACTCATTATACCCTATAGTCTTTAGAACATTTGGTGTAAACAGGTCTAATTCTCCCTACTTGTAAGTGTATAGTACCCTTTAATTGTCAAATATATTTTGAGAGTCTGTCCCTCAAATATTCTTTAAGGGTGCTCAATCGTCTCATAAGCATCTATATGCTCGTGTTGCTTCTTAAGCTCAGCACTCATAGTTGCAAGCATGAGACATGAAATATCAGTCGCAACATCAATTTACTTCCAATAAGCACTATCATTTGCAAATATTACATTCTCAGCTTTAATAGCAGGGGAAGAGATTTGACTAACATCATGGTGCCCGAGGACGATCCTCAAGCTCCTATGTCAGTCGAGGAAATTTGTTCTCGTCAACTTGTCCTTCTCAAGAACTGATCGTATAGAGAAGTTGTTTGTGTTTATCATTTGATATATACAATATTAAAGTGTATAAAATAAACTAGATTACAAATTTAATATTAATTATGTTTAAGTGATTATGGTATATCACCATATACCTCCCACTATTTTTATCAAACTAATAGCCCTAACTATTAATTCGGAAAGCATTTCTTTAAATCTTTCTAGTGAACCAAGATCCATATTTCGTCCCTGTTTTAAGATAGCGTTGGCTAATACACTCAAAACATGATTATTTAGGTAGACAATATTTTTCGATTATATCAAATATAACTCTTGGAAAGTTTGGTGGAACAACCCTTTATACACATTTATCCAATAAATCTCACCAAACTATATGCCTCTAAACCCACAATCCTATTGTGATGATTTAGTTAAGTTAGACCCAATGTTTCAACAAACTAAGTACACTTACTTATCACGTCTTCCCATGATTGATAAGAGCACCTTGCTTTGGCAAACCCACTCCTTCTCAATCTAGATCTTGACGAGTATTAAACATTGGAAGGCATCTGATTAACTTAATATGTATTTAGGGATTTTAATGTTTAACGATCATGATCCCATCATAAAGAGATTCTCAATTTTTCCTTGATCAAATAATCCATTTCAATATTCGTCAATGGTTTGATTTCCAGATTGTCGGAGAAGTCACAAGCGGTCTCACTTAAAACCCGATTTTCTTACGAATAATAATTCGCTTTTGACAAAATCTCCCCATATCAGAAAAAACAAAATTCATATTCAATACCGTGTTTCATAAATACAAGAATCTCATGATCGTTTGTTTAATTTTAAAATCTTGAATCGTTACAGATTTTATCTTTCTTAAGCAGGCATGGCATGGGTGTCGTATCTAATACATACATCATTCCAACGCATACATATCTACACATGCATTCATATACATATATGTATTGTGCGTAAATTAAATGTGTTTGGTTATGGCCCCATTCTATGTGATATTTCCAAGCTAATGGAAATATCAAGGTCAATCTATGGTGGTTTTAAATACTACAATATTACATGTCTTTATCTTCTTCATTGTTTCATCATCTGGATTGCCTCCCTGCTTCGAAGTCTTCATTGACAATTACATTGAATAATAAATAAATCTATTATAATGAAATTACAAGAAGAACTCGAGTTACATTCGAGATTAACAATTACAATGAATAAACGACATGCAAGTCGTATTTAGAAACCGAAACCATAAAACAAAACCACTATCATATGTGTTATTAGGCCATAACCATCCACCATGCTATCATATAATACATTAAAAAATCTCATATAATCTAAACATGGTATCACATATCATATTTCAGATCATATCGTCATACATAGGATATTAACCGAAATTCAGAAAATTAAATAAATTTCAGGAAAAAAAATCGTCCTTTTGGGGCCTGTAACGTCATCAAATGGGTTATATACGCGAAGCTGATTTTGTCAGTATTTCTCAGTGATACGATTCCAGTCAGAAAACACATATCGTTTGTTAAAATCGGACACTGGACACAGATTTCAGAAAATCTACTGAAGTCGTTTCAGAATTTGTATCGAATACGATTTCTATAATAAGAACAAACATGTATCATATACATACAACAATACACACAATCATCACATGATTATACATCACATGAATATCATATATTCAAAATCATATATACACGCATATATATATATATATATTGTATCACAACAAAATCATGGCGGTCATATACATGCTCATATATATGAAAAATTGGAAACATACAACCGAATTAAAACGTTTCGCAAGTAGCTCTGATGCCATTGAAGGGTTTCGAGGCACAAACGCAGCAGAAAAAATGCAAAAAATAAATACAAAACGTAATATAAATTGAAACCCTCCGCAGGATCCTTGCGAAAACAAAAGATTTAATTCGGAGATTAAGAACAAATACCTTAAAAAGCTTTAACAGTTCATTAATGGAAGATTAATGGAGGTCTAAAGCTTATTTAATCACCACGTATACCGCTCTCATGATCTACGCTCTAAGGTATCCACATGAACACTTTTCATGAAGGATTGATGTGTACTAGCACCCGAAAACTGCTTCTCTCTGATGCCATTGAAGGGTTTCGAGACACAAACGCAGCGGAAAAAATACGAAAAATAAATACAAAACGTAATATAAATCGAAACCCTCCGCAGGATCCATGCGAAAACAAAAGATTTAATTCGGAGATTAAGAACAAATACCTTAAAAAGCTTTAACAGTTCATTAATGGAAGATTAATAGAGGTCCAAAGCTTATTTAATCACCATGTATCCCGCTCTCGCGATCTACGCTCTTCGGTATCCACACGAACACTTTTCATGAAGGATTGATGTGTACTAGCACCTGAAAACTGCTTCTCTCTCTCTCTCTCTATCTTCCTTTTTTCTCAAAACGGCTAGGGTTTTAGAAAAATATGTGTTGTTTAATTAAATCAGCCCATAAAAAGATTATATAGAGAGAGGAATAGGTTTTCTAATTATAATCCAATTATAATTAATACTAATCCAAAATTCTAAATTATTTAATTAAGTCTCACTTAATTAATTAATTACTATTTTTAGAATTAGTTTAAGTAATTCATTTATTCTATTTATATAATTAATTAAGTCATACTTAATTAATATCATAAATAAAATAAATTACTTATTTAATTTAAATTCATAATTTAAATTATTTCTCCTTCAAGCGTTCTTTGTGTGTGACCCTGTAGGTTATTATTACGTTGGCAACAATTTTAATATCTCATTAAAATTGTAAACAATGAGCGGCATCTGGTAATACATCATTGCTACCCAAGTAATAATAATAAAATCAGTGATTCGATTAAGCCTTTCGTGAATAATGTTTCATGTAATATAATCCATTTAATCTTGATATTATAGATTAAACTCAAAGCATGTCTCGTGTCATCCTCTTCATAATTTAATCTTTATTTTCTTGATCAATGAGTAGACTGTTAAAATCAAATCAATATTTGAGCACGACCGTGCATTTCATAGTCTCACTCAAACAAGAGGCCAATAATATCACTCCTAAAATTAGGAGGATTAAATCCAGTCTAGATCATTCATATTTCTCATACGATTCATAATATACCCAATGTCCACTTTTATCATCACTCGGTCAAAGGTAACTTTTAATGTAATCAAAGTATATTAATTCTCGCATAGAAATATAATGATTTCAGGTCAAAGGTTCATTACACCATTATCACAGTGAGAATTATTTATGACACTTATTAACATGTAGAATCTCATGATGGGTCATTCCAGTGCCATGCACTTATGTTCTTGACTTTAGTATCACCATACCTATGACCAATGAGATGTGGTCATCTGTTAACAAACATACTAGTCTTATTGCATTATTATTGTCCTTAAATAATAATACTCGACTAGGGAATTTTAGGAATAAGATACGATTCATATAATCTCATTTTTAAGTCACATACTTAAAGATATATAATACGTATCAAAATTCCAAGGACATTTATTTTGCTTTCAATTTATTACGCAGTAAATAAAATATAATAAATAAATAATAATCAATAAAACATAATCCTTAATAATATAATATTTTTCCTTAAAATATAAAAGTAATTGTCTCTAGTGCACAATTACTAACAGTGAATCCATCTTTTACTTATTTTGATCAGGTGTTTCCTCAGTTTTGGGAGTCTGCACAACAAAAAGGCTTACATGATAAAGCAACCTTTGAATGCATTTTGAGTATTCATCAGTCTGAAAGACTTCAAGCCTTTCAGAAAAAATCATTTCTTCAGGAACATGGTCACTCTCCTGGTGAAGAAGATCAAGCACTTGACGGGGATGTTAAAATTGACACAGGGAATGTTGCTGAACAGTTAGCTAATATGGTCAAGGACATTTCTCATATCCAAACTAAGCTTACAGGTGTTGATAATACAACTTCTTTGCTCAATACTCAGTTCGACATGATTCACTCCCTTCAGTTATCCAAAGAGGTTGCTTTCAAGGATGTTATTGCTGATATCACTGCCAATCAGGCTCAACTTCAATCTACAGTTTCAGCTTTAAACACCAAAGTTGATTATGTTATTGCCACACAAGCCAATATTTCAACTATACTTGAACAGATTATTTTAGCTGTTACTGGTAGTGATGTTGTCAAAAAGGGGGAGAAGCCAGTTGGTGATTCCTCCAGGAGAAATAAGGATGAGGCTTGTAAAGAAGCTAAAAAGGGAGTTAAAAGGAGAAGAGAAGATGATGATGAAGCTGGTAATAGTTTTCATGGTCTTAGGGGTCCTGGTGGTGTGCAAAAACAATCTGGAGTGACTAAAACTCAAACACACCAGTCAGGGACTGGACATGGGAAGTCAGAGTCTAAGCCAGACTCTGATAAGCAAAGGAAAATATCAGACTCTGATGAAGTAAAAGAACCTTCATACTGGAAGTGTAGTCAATCAAATCTACAACTTAGAGCCAAAAAGAAGACAGGACTTGGAGGCCTTGAAGAATCAGATATTGACATAATAGAAACTCTATCCAGGGATCCTCAATCCTTGACAGATAGGCAGTTTGAGAAGATTTCACAAAAGCATTTAAACAAAGTGATGTCTGCTCAAATTGTTTATAATGTTTTTGAAAGAAAGATGCAAGGAGGACAGGGAGGCACAGAAAAGGTGAAAAATGAGATGCTGGTATACTTCTTAGAAGGTGGATCTGCAAGATGGATTAGTCAATCAAACTTTATCTTTTTCAAAAAGGCTGAGGAATTATAATATGTTAGATTTCTTCTACAAATTTCCTATGAAGTTAACAAAAGCAAATAAGTTGTCATACATAAATGTTTCAAGGAGATTGACAGAAAGCTGATTCTGCACAGACAAGTAAATCGATAAATGAGCAAATTTTCTTTAAAATATGTTGATACTGAAGGAAATGATCAAGACATGCCAATAAAAGAAAAGAAGATTAAATTTCAAGAAGGTGTGGGTCATTACTTTGGATTTCAGCCTATGAGTGGGAAAGTTTGTGTTCTAATGTTGAAGGATTTAAAAGATCAAGAAAGCAGTGCAAATGATCTGAGAGCTGCTTACTGTCAAATCAAGTGTTCAAATGAAGAGATGAAGAAATTGAAGAAATATGTTGGTGAAGCTCTTGCTATTTTGAAGAATAATTCAACCTTTGAAAAGATCAAGTGAGAAATAATTCTTTTTCATTATACAGAATTTTTGTTCTAGAATAATTGTATCATTCTTTAGTTTTGACATCATCAAACCTTGATTTATGCTTAATTTTTATAAAGCATAAATAGGGGGAGATTGTTAGGAATATATTCATTTGATGATGTACAAAATACTAGAATATGATTTAGCATAGCTTATTTGTAATAAGTCTTTCTAGTCTCTGAAATGTTATAATCAGAGTCTAGTTAGTCAACATTATTGTGCTTAGAAGAATTCCTGTAGAATGTGAAACCAGAGTCTAGATGAAGATCAGAGTCTGGAGGGTGATCAGAGTCTATAGACTATCGGAGTCTACAATCTGTCAGAGTCTACAAATGATCAGAGTCTATAGCCCATCAGAGTCTATAGTCTGGCAGAGTATGAAGATTTCAAAGTCTATGAAGTCAAAGCTGAATTTGGAAGATGATCACAAAAAAAGGAAGACTTCGAAGATAAAGCCAAAGATATTGCATATATGCTATGGGAAGGAAGGAGAATTGCAGCAGGAAACTGTCAGCTAATAATTAGGAATTATAGTCCTATTGTAATTTGTTTTCTGTTATTAGTTGATAGGTAGCTCTCTATATAAAGACTCTATGTAACCTAATTAAAAAGTATCAATTAAGTGAAGAAAAATAGTCAAACTTTTGTGAGAGCATAGAGATAGAGAGAGTTGTTGTGAAATACACAGAGAAGCTGTTAGGGTTTGTGTACACCTTAGGAGAGTTTGTTTTTATACATCAATAAAACAAACAGTTGTTATTCATATATTTGTTTTTAATTTGAATCTACAATACATATTGAGTTGATTTTATTCAGGCAGAAAAATCATACAAGTATTCAACCCCCCCTTCTACTTGTATAATTGGGAAAACATTGTTGTTATCTGTTCAAATTGTGATGCCACTTGTAATGTACTGTCATAGGCTTGTGTACTTGAAATGATATTGTTTGAGTTTTGAATTATGTTGTGCATGAACACTTAGTGAACTTCTACTACATGACTCATTCTTATTCTTTTATACAAGATAGTAACTTTCAAATGTACTGTCACCAAACTAATACTTTTCAAATATACTATCTACAAGTGACTACTAACTATACTGTCAATATACATATGACATTAAGTTTTACTTAGATTAATTAAACTTAAAACTAAGTACATTAGTTGATTATATCACAATCCCTAACAGATGGCAATTCTAAGATTCATATGCTCAAAAGGAATGAGTACACCCACTGAAAGGTTAAGATGTTGTACCATTCTGGAGGCTATAGACCTGACTATCTTGACAGTATTCGTGATGGACCTTATGTGCCCTCAATACATGTTCCTCAAACCACTGTTGAAGGAAAAATCATTGGAGAGCACTTTGTTGACAAACCAAAGGCTGAGTGGTCAAAGGAGGACAAAGAGAACGTCCTTAATGAGGCAAAAGTCAAGAACATCATATTTAATAGTTTGGAATCTATTCTCACAAACTGAGTTATATCATGAAAAACAGCTAAAAAGATGTGAACAAAACTTGAAGTGCACTGTGAAGGAACCAAGGATGTCAAAAAGAATGCAAGGTCTCTGTTAATTCAGGAGTATGAGTATTTTGAGGCAAAAGATGGAGAGACCATCACTGAGATGTATGATAGGTTTACCAAACTCCTGAATGAGATGGCTATACTTGGTAAAGTTTATGACTCTGAAGACACAAATATTAAATTTCTAAGAGCCCTTCCTGAAGAGTGGTGTTAGGAATTAGAGTTAACAGAAATTTACAAAGGGGGGTGAATATATAGCTTTAAATTTTTATGTTCTTTGATTTTGATGAACTGTTTGATAGTGTTTATAGCTTTATCAATTCAAGTGTTTATAAAAACATAATGTAGAAAATAAGGTAAACACAGAATTGAACTTTCAATCTAATTTGTATTAGAATTGAACTTTGCTACAATCTGAAATTCAGTGTGAATTTCAGCTTCTTATTCTTGGAAGATATAAGGTATGAACACTTGATAATTTTCAAAAGATTTCTAACTAATGAGGCAGTGCATAAGCTATATAGACAACATGTCTTTTGGTACATTCTTTCACTAATCAGTTAAGCTAAAACTAGAAATAGACAAAAACAACTTTACATTTGACTACTATCTATTTCTAGCTAACACATTCTGTTGACAGTCTGTTGCTTTCAGCCTTATCTCTTCTGTCATTTGTCTTGTGTATCTTCCAAACTTCATTGTAGACTTGTATCTATCATCACATGTTTGACTGACCCAGTAATGATAAAGCTTCAGAATCACTTGTCTTATTCTTCTGCAAATCTCCTAGAATTTAGCCTTTTGAAACATTCAAATACTCAGCTTCATTGCACTTCGAGAAGTCATGATATTGACTTCTCGATCGAGTACTGAGAGACTTCTCGATTAGTCTTGACTTCTCGAATAGATATGGCTTTGATGACTTCTCGATTGGACTAGACTTCTCGAATGAGCTATCATCACAGACTTCTCGATTGATCCAATAGCTTACTTCTCGATTTGTTTTCTGGACTTCTTGAATGAATAATATTTTCACAGTACTCGATTGGCTTTAATTCCTTGACTTCTCGAATGAGCACTTCTCGATCGAATACTGAGCCAATGAGTGTTTTGAGACTTCTTGACCAGTTACACATTTATGACTTCTCGATTGTAGTGACTTCTCGTGACAACATTGACAACTTCATGAAAGCTCTGAAAAAGGAAGTTGACTATATCACTATCTTAGTGGATCACATTCTTGAAGACTGGCAGATTTTAGTCTACACTCACAGGAATGGAACATTCAGAGTTTCCATGGAGTTTTTTAGGCAAAGAAGCTTATCAGTGATATGGACGTTTTTGAATAAAGTAAAGAGAAGCTCAGAAGAAAATGAACTTCTCAGGGATAGACTTAGAGTCTTTGCAACAGCTGTTAGTCCTCAGATCTTATTTGATCCTCACGAGTTGAAAGGATGCTAAGGTCGAAAGGATTCAGATCCCTAGCTAAGTTGGATGCTGCACAAAAGATCAGAAACTACTGTCTGTCAAAGAAAATTCCTTCGTACATCAGGCAAATACCAAAGATAGATTTGTTAGGAATTATAAGTTTTGATGATAACAAATTACTTAGAATTTCAATAGGGACTCAAAATTATTTTGTAACTGATCAATGGATATGACTTATAAATATCCATTGATTAGGAAACCAATTATCAGTTGAAACTTGTTTATCAACTGATAAACTGGATTGTAGCATTGATTTATGTTTCACTATCAATTGATTGTATTACCTCGATGGATGCAATGATGTAGTCAACTGATGTTATTGACTTCAATTTCTAGCTTCTCAACAGATGTGAAGAATGGCTGATCAATTGTAAATATTCTAAGTCAGAATTCTCACAAGTGAAGTGATCAACTGATGTTGAAGTCGATGGATGAAGACACTACTCAACGGATGAAAGCTATCAATGAATAATTACAGTCAACGGATAAAGAACCATCAATGGATAAGGAGTCGATGGATAACTTAGTTATCCATCGACACATCAACTGATCAACAGATATCCTATCCATCGATGGATAAGCAAAGGTGAATCAACTGATAAGCTTAACAGCATTTATCAATTGATTAAAGTTTCCCTATTTAGGTAAAAGCCAGATATCACGGGAACAGTGCAGAAACTGAATCATTGGAAGACAGTCCTGTCAGGACTGTGAAGACTTTCTAGGCAACACAGCATCCAAGGAATATCTTAAGACAAAAGACACTTCCAGAGCTAGTTAGTTCTACAAGGAAAGCTGTGAAAAGGAGCTAGTTTCTATTTTTATGTAAACAGTATAAATTGTAATATTATATTGTTATCAGTCGATAGAAAACTAGAGCAGTAGTTTTTGTTTATAAAAAGCAAAAACACAGTAGCAAAGGAAGATGTAGTTGTTTTTAAGAACTCAAGAAAAACAAAGTAGAAAATCAGGCAGAACTTGTAATGCTTTTCTAAATTCTACATTCAACTTTGTACGCAGCTTAGTATTTTTACTAAGATCAATTGAAAGCAAAAACTCACTAGTGGAAAAACAATCCACTAGTAATTTTTAATCTTGTTGTTTCTGTTTTCAACACTTTAGTTATCCAGTTCTTAGTTACATCAATCTAAATTAAACATTCTCTTTGTACAAACTTATTTCCGCAAGAAGTTGAATTAATTATTAAGTTTGTATTCAACCCCCCCTTCTCCAAACTTAGTGTACTTAAGGGCGAATAACAATTGGTATCAGAGCAAGCTTTCAACAAACAGAAAGTCAAGATCTAAAAGTACATCAAGAATGGGTCAAAGAGAAACAGGAGTTAAGATTCCAGTTCTAGAGAAAGATGAATATTTTCCGTGGAAAGTAAAAATGCACTTGCATCTGCTATCTATTGATCCTTCCTATGTTCATTGCATAGAGAAAGGTCCACATGTGCCTATGAAAATAGTTACAAGTGTAAATGCAGACGGTACTCAAGCACCAGACAAACTCATTCCTAAATCTGTGAGTGAGTATACAGATGAAGATGAAAAGGAAGTACACAAGGACAAAAAGGCCATGAATATCATGTTTAATGGTCTTGACAAGGACATGTTTGACAATGTCATCAGTTGTACAACCTCCAAAGAAGTCTGGGACACTCTTCAAACCCTCTGTAAAGGTACTGAGCAAGTAAGAAAGAACAAGATGCAACTCTTGATTCAAAAGTATGAGGCCTTTCACTTCAAGGGTGGTGAAACAATAAATGATACATATAGTAGGTTTCAAAAGCTGTTGAATGAGCTTAAACTATATGGAAGAGTTTATGCTGTTGAGGACACCAACCTCAAATTCTTGAGGTCCCTACCCAAAGAATGGAAACCAATGACTGTCTCTATAAGGCAATCTCCTGACTTTAAAGATTATACCTTGGACAAGCTGTATGGCATCTTGAAAACCTATGAGTTGGAGCTACAGCAAGATGAGGAAATTGAGAAAAGTCAGAAGAGAGAAAAGTCCATTGCTTTGATGGTCAAGGAAAAGCAAGTTGCAGAAACAGATGAAGATGCTGATTTCAAAGAAGGGAAGAAAGAAGGTCATGGCAATGGTGCAAATTATGTTAGATATGATGAATCTTCTACTGGTAAAGGAAAAGAACTTTGTGACAGTGATGAGTCACTCATCAAAGATGAAATGGATGAAATAGATGAGCATTTAGCTTTTCTATCAAGAAAATTTTCTAAACTCAAGTTCAAAAGGAATCCAATGCAAAGGCCTGGATCACAGTTCAGGAGAGACAATCAACAAGGCAAAAATCTTGTTGACAGAACTCAATTCAGATGCTTTAATTGTGGATTGGCTGGTCACTTTTCAAGCGAATGCAGAAAGCCCAAAGTTGAAAAGAGGTCAAAGTCTAGTGATGGTATTGACTATAAGAAGAAGTACTTTGACTTGCTCAAACAAAGAGAGAAGGCTTTTGTGACAGAAGAAAAGGACTGGGCTGCTGAGGAGGATTCTGAAGAAGAAGAAGAACACATCAATCTTGCACTAATGGCCAATCAAGATGACCAGGAAGCTAGTTCATCTAGCAATCAGGTAATTTCTACAAATCTATCTGAGTTGTCCAAAGATGAATGCAATATTACTATTAATGAAATGTCTAATGAATTGTATAATTTGCACGTCACTCTTAAGTCTTTGAACAAAGAGAACACTAGGCTCAAATTAACATTAGAAACTCTCACTGAAAGAAACAATTTCTTAGAGAGTGAGCTAGTGCAATTGGACAGACTCAAGATGGAAAACAAAGATGCTAGAAATGAACTAGTTGACAGTAAAAAGGAAATAGAGAAGTTAAAAGAAAAATTAGAGGATGAACTAAGAACCATTGACAAGTGGAACAGGTCAAGTAAAGCCAGTAAGAAGATGAATGACATTCATGGAACAAACTCTTTCACCATGTTGTCTGAAACTCTTGAGAAAATAGCCATTGATGAAGATCAATCTTTAGAAAAGAAGCAATCGATTGATAACTCTGAATCAACTGATAAGAATTATCCATCGATTGATAATGCTATTTCAACAGATAATTATCCATCGATTGAGAAGTCATCAACTGCTAAGAAATGTGATATTAAAACTAAGTTTAACAGACCTATTAAATTTGTCAAAGAAAGTAGCTCCTCTGAAGCTAAAATCGAAGTTGGAAAGGCTAATATAGGATTCTTATCTAAAAATCAGTTGAAAGAGAAATTGGAAAAGATAGAACCTAATATTCAGCCAAATGAAAAGAAGAAGAAAAATAGAAATGGTAAAGTAGGCATAAACAAGCACAACAACTACACACCTGACAAATATGCTTCTAGGAAAGTATGTGCTAAGTGTGGTAGTAAAAATCATTTATCTGTGCAATGTAAACTCACCATGCCTACAGCAACAAATATACCTGCTATACCCAACATGCATACCAGTTCTGTTTTTCCTCATTTAGTTGATTCTCATGCTATTCATGCTCAGTATGCATCAATGCCTTATATGTTTAATCCATATCTTGCATTTGCCAATATGAATATGCCTGCTATGCCATGGAATATGCTTAGCAATCTTCATGCACCAAATTTTTTCAACTCTGCAAGCATGAGCATTCCAAATATTAGCACTGAGAATTCTGAGGTAGGGAGACCAACACCTAAGGTTGAAGTGGAAGTAAAACCACCCAAACCAAAGGTACAAAAATTGGAAACCAAGCCAAAGATAACAACTAATAAGAAAGGACCCAAGGCAACTTGGGTACTAAAATCAACTTGATTTGTTTTGACTGTGTACAGGGAAAGAGAAGAAATCTTTGGTACTTGGACAGTGGATGTTCAAGACACATGACTGGAGATAAATCCCTGCTCACAAAGTTTGAGGAGAAAGCTGGCCCTGGAGTAACTTTTGGAGATGACAGCAAAGGGCACACCATGGGATATGGCTTGATTTCAAAAGAGAATGTCATCATTGAACCTGTTGCATTAGTTGATGGCTTAAGACATAACTTGTTAAGCATAAGTCAACTATGTGACAATGGAAATAAAGTCTGTTTCACAACAGAAACATGCATAATTTCCAACAAGGTAGATGGAAGCCTGGTCATGACTGGGAATAGAAAAGGGAATGTGTACATAGCTGACTTCAACTCAACAAATGTAGAATCAATGACTTGTCTTCTCTCTAAGGCAAGTACAAATGAAAGTTGGCTGTGGCATAAGAAATTAGCTCACTTGAATTTCAAAGCCATGAATCTCTTGGTTAAGAAAAATCAAGTGAGAGGCTTACCACAAATGGAATTTGTCAAGGATGGACTTTGTGATGCTTGTCAGAAAGGAAAATAGAGGAAGGCATCATTTAAGTCGAAATTGGAATCTTCAATTGAAAAGCCACTTGAGTTATTACATATGGATTTGTTTGGTCCTGTAAATATTATGTCTATTGCAAAGAAGAAGTATGCTCTAGTCATTGTGGATGATTTTTCAAGATTCTCATGGACTTATTTTCTACATTCAAAGGATGAAGCTAGTCATCTCATCATCAAGCACATAAGAGAAAATGAGAAAAATCTTGAATTGGATGTAAAGAAGATAAGGAGTGACAATGGAACAGAATTCAAAAATTCCACAATGAAAGAGTTCTGTGAATCAAAAGGAATCATACACACATTCTCTGCACCCAGAACACCTCAACAAAATGGGGTAGTTGAAAGGAAAAATAGGACATTGATTGAAGCTGCTAGAACCATGTTGGAAGATGCCAAACTCCCAACATACTTCTGGGCTGAGGCCATAAACACAGCATGTTTTACTCAAAACATCTCCCTAGTAAATAAAGCTCAAGGGAAGACTCCTTATCAATTGATCAAGAAAGACAAAAAGCCAAAGGTGGGATTTCTTCATGTCTTTGGCTGCAAGTGCTATGTACTAAGAAATCAAGGTGAAAATCTAGGAAAATTTGAAGCCAAGGCTGATGAAGCTATATTTGTTGGGTATGCACTATCAGGTGTAGCCTATAGAATCTACAATCTCAGACTACACATTGTTATGGAATCTGTATATGTAGTATTTGATGATAAAAAGATTCAAGGCTTGTTTGATGAAGGAAATCATGACACACTGCATTTTGAGAATGAATTAAATGATGTAAATGACGATGAAGAGGCAGAAATTATAAAACCTCAAGTGTTCAGAAACCCAATATCAGTTGATGTTACTGCATCAATGGATAATTTATCAGTTGACAGAAATCCATCAACTGATAATGCATCAACTGATAACTCCTCAACGGATAATCAACAATCTACATCAAGGGTATCCACTTCAGGGGGAGGGTTTCAGAATCAATCTACAAATTCAGATCACTTTGAGTTCAATACAAATGATCATGAAGCTTCATCATCAAGGCAAAATTTGTTTCCTCAAAGAAAATGGACAAGAAGCCATCCATTTGAACTAATTATTGGAAATGCAGAAGATGGTGTCAAGACAAGAAGTGCTACTCAAAATGAGTGTCTGTATAGCAGTTTTCTATCTCAAGAAGAACCCAAAAGAATTGAAGAGGCTCTCATGGATCCTGATTGGGTTTTGGCTATGCAAGAAGAACTGAATCAGTTTGAAAGAAATAAAGTATGGAAGCTGGTGCCCAGACCAAAAGATAGATCAGTAATTGGTACAAAATGGGTATTCAGAAACAAAATGGATGAAACTGGTATTGTGACTAGGAATAAAGCAAGGCTTGTAGCAAAGGGTTATTCACAAGAAGAAGGAATTGATTTTGATGAAACTTTTGCACCAGTTGCAAGGTTAGAAGCAATTAGAATCTTTCTGGCCTATGCTGCACATGCTAATTTCAAAGTCTACCAGATGAATGTGAAAAGTTCATTTTTGAATGGAGTACTAGAAGAGGAAGTCTATGTGGAACAACCTCCTGGCTTTGAAGATCTAAAATTTCCTAACTCTGTCTACTTTTTACTCAAAGCACTTTATGGCTTGAAGCAAGCACCAAGGGCCTGGTATGACACTCTATCTCAGTTTCTCATTGAGAATCATTTCACAAGAGGTACTGTTGATAAAACTCTATTCAGTAGACATGTTAATGGCTCTATCATTCTTGTACAAATTTATGTGGATGACATTATTTTTGGATCAACAAATGAGGAACTTTGCAAGAAGTTTGCCAAACTAATACAGAGTAAATATGAAATGAGCATGATGGGAGAGCTTACCTACTTTCTTGGGTTACAAGTCAAACAGGTTAAGGATGGTATTTTTATAAATCAAACAAAGTACATTCATGATTTGTTAAAGAAATTTGAGTTAAGTGAATGTTCTTCTGCAAAAACTCCCATGGCCACTGCCACTAAACTTGAATTAAATACCAAAGAAGCTAAGGTGGATATTTCAAGTTATAGAGGCATGGTAGGCTCACTTTTATATTTAACTGCTAGTAGGCCAGATATAATGTTCTCTACATGCTTATGTGCTAGATTTCAGGCTGATCCTAGAGAATCTCATTTAGTAGCTATTAAAAGAATTTTCAGATATCTTAAGGGTACATCAAATTTAGGTATTTGGTATCCTAGAGATTCTGGTTTTAATCTAATAGGCTACTCAGATGCTGATTATGCAGGTTGCAAAATAGACAGAAAAAGTACTACAGGCACCTGTCAATTTCTGGGAAATAAACTTGTGTCATGGTTTAGCAAAAAGCAACACTCAGTATCAACTTCAACTGCAGAAGCTGAGTACATTGCTGCTGGAAGTTGCTGTGCACAAATTTTATGGATGAGGAATCAACTATTTGACTATGGGTTCAACTTGAACAAAATTCCCATCTTCTGTGACAATACAAGTGCCATTGCAATAACAGAAAATCCTGTGCAACATTCCAGAACCAAACACATTGACATAAGGTATCATTTCATTAGGGAACATGTAATGAATGGTACAGTTGAATTACATTTTGTCCCTAGTGAACAACAACTTGCAGACATATTTACCAAACCTCTAGATGAATCTACTTTTAATAGATTAGTCTGTGAGTTAGGTATGCTTAATTATGCTCATGCTTAAAATGTCTGTCAAGTTTTGCAGCCATTGTTCACAATTATCAATGGATATTTATCTATCGACAGATAATTACCTAAGTAATTGTTTATCGACGGATAAATCCCATCCTATTTGATCAACAGATAAATGTTATTCCTATCGATGGATATTTATCTATCGACAGTTAATTATCTTGGTAGTTAGTGATCGATCGATAAATGATTAATTCTCTATTTTTATCCGTCGATAGTAATAGAATTTCTACAGTTTTATTCATCCGTTGATCAGATTATAGCCGTTGGAGAATTACCATCAAGGGTAATAAACTACAGTCTTTTATACATCAACGGTTATCTGCTAATTAAAAAGTCCTTTCAAGTCTTTTTAATTCTAGAAAATATAAATAGCAGCTACAATTAAAAATTCATTCTTACCTGCTATTTTTTTTTTCTAAACTATTCATCTCTGTCTCTCTCTCTCAAGCTAATTTTATCTAATTCTCACGAGCTCTCACAAATTCTTTCAAGTTCACTTTAATTTCTTGAATATCAACTGAAAGAATGGCACCACAAAAGAAGATCGTCTCTTCCACTGGGTTCACCTATGAACAGAACAACTTCACAGCATGTCTAACGGTGAATGATGCTCCTGTGGACTTTCATCCATTGATGCGATTCCTAGGAGATTGCAAAGTTTCCAAAGCTCTCAGCGAAGCACCAACAATCGTGTGTTCCTTTGTTGAAGAACTGTGGACCTCTGCAGAGATTTCATCAGATGGGAAGGTAATTTCTTATTCTTGCAAAGGTAATACCTATACAATTAATAGTACTTCATTATCTGAATGTTTAGGATTGCCTGCAAATAATTGTGATAAGCCCCCAACTGAAGAAGAAATTAGGGACATGTTAGAATCCGTTAATTATGCAAATGCTGAAACTGGATTAGGAGAAGTTGTTAGGAAGAATCTTAGAAAAGAATGGAGTTATTTCTTTGATGCCATAATTAAAGTATTTTCTGGAAAAATAAGTAATTTTGATGCAATTACAATAAGTATGCAAGAAATTGCTTATTATGTCCTATTTGATAAATATTTTGATTTTGGCACATTACTCCTAAATGAATTGACTGCCAAGTTAGGACCCAAGTCATCTAGGAAACATAATATCTACTTTGCAAGATTTTTCATGATGATTATTAATGTCTCTGTTGGAGAATATGAAATAAGTGCAGATATGGAGTCCTTGGAGCCATGGATGCAAAACAAGAGGGTCTTCAAGGATCTTGTGAGAATCAACTTACACCCTAAGTTGTGCCTCATTTATCCTCCTCTTATGCAGGTATATCTTCAAAATCTCAATCTTTTACATTCTTCTTCAAAATCTCAAATTTCTTTGCCTTCTGCAACAATGGAGGGAGATGGAAATGCCCCCATTCCTCCTACCCAAGTTGCACAACCTTCAAAACACAAGTCTAATCAAACCACCTCAGTAGTTTCTCAAAAGACTACTGTTGTAAGAACTAAGAAAAGAAAAATCACTGAGGGGAGAGTGAAGGTGGTTGATAAGGGTGAGGGAACTGGCCAACATCAAGAAAGCCAGAAGGATAAGGAGAGTGAGATTGAGAGGAACCAGCCAGCCTCCAGTCCAATCTCCCAACAGATTGAGGCTGTAGTAAAGGATTTGAACACATCCCTAGTTGCATCTTCTCAAAAAGATGTAACTATTGAAAAGAGGTCTCAACCAGGACCATCAGATGGGGATAAGGGTCACCAAATAATACAACCATACAAAAGAAGAAAGAAGGTTACAAATTCTGCACAGGGCACACACACACTTGCAAAGCCAAATGAAAATTTGGTGGAGCCTTCCGTTTCTTCTTTTGATATGTCTCAGAATCTTCCTGAGGCACAGCCCCATTCTTTATCTGAATTTTCTTCTCAATCTCCCTCAAAAACTATTTCTTCAGAAACAGTGTTGATTGACAACTTCATTGTTTCAAATTCACCCTCTTTGCAACTCAGGGTGGAGCCAACACTCTCACCTGCATCACCAAATAAGGTTAACACCTTGGTTGATCAGGCAAATACTGTTAGTTCTCTCCAGTCAATGGATATTATGCAATCAACTGATAACTTCCAACATCCATTGACTAGTTCACTATCATCGATGGATATCCTTACATCCATCGACGAGCTCCCATCAACGGATATTCATCCATCGATGGATACTTCTTATCCATCGATTGATCCCTTAATGTCAATTCATGAATCATCCATTGAAACACTTCAGGTGGCCAATACTCTATTAGGATTGAGTGGAGTGGGTGAGGTGTGTGAGAGGCAAGGTTTGCATACCTTGGCAAAAGGAGAGTGTGTGAATGAGGGGCCCTCAAATTCTTCTGAGGTGGCAAAAGGAGAGGGTGTGAGAAAAGAGAGTCCCACCTTAGCAGGTGATGAAAAAGGAGAGGAAAGTAAGGGAGAGGTGAGAATCCAGGATGAGATCCTGATGCAAGAAAAGAGAGAAGAGAGTGAGAGAGAAAAGAATAGAGAGAAACCAATTTCACCATCTCATGAAGCATCAACTTCTAAAACTGAGCAGATTGAAGCAGGACTCACCCAGAAGTTGGGGCTGGAGTCAGGGGGAGCTGTAGACTATGAAGTCCCTGCAGGAGGTGCAGAAGTCAACATGGAGGTGGAGGATGAAATTGATGTAAATCTTGATGCTTCAACCTTTCAACATGAAGATCCTCATTATCAGGAACTAGCAGCAGCATCTAATCAAATAGCTGAGCAAATGCTGGGTTTAGTGCAGACAGAAGAGCAATTCAGGAGTGGGAAAGAGTTTTTGGCCAGTCAACCTGATGATATATCCCACATGAATCCTGAAGATTTTGATGAAAATTCTGATGATGACCTTCTAGATCCACAAGTGGCTAGTGATGAAACTAATTTGGCTGAAACAGAAAGGGCCATCATTTCTCTTTACAGAAGGTCCATGGCTGAAGTAGATGTGGTGGATCCCCTGCACAGGAGAATTCTGAACTTTTACAGGGATAATTTGAAGATCCAGAAAATGCATGTCACAAGCTCCAAGTATGAATTGAAGAAAATAAGAGAAGACATTGACAGCTCAAGGATGCATTTTGACACCACCATTGACTCCAGACTCAGCCTCACAATGCTGACTAGAATCAAGCAAAGGTTGGACACTGAGTTTTCAGCAAAGGACAAGTTAATGGAATTGGAGAAAAGAGTAACCTCCATGGAACTTAGCATGCAGCAAATTTTGAAGAATCAAGTCACTCAAATCAATCTTCTGGGTAAACTCTTAGAGACTCCCATACTCTCTCAGTCAGTAGCACAAGTGCCAGTTGTTGATAACAAAAAGGGGGAGAAGCAAGAAGCTGATGCATTGGAGAAAGCAAGTGGTACTGAAGCTGTGGTAAAGTCTACAGATCCCAAGAAGGAGTTGGCTCAAGACATAGTAAGGAAATTTGATGCAATTGCTAGCAAATTCAAGGAAACAAGTTCCAGTAGCTCACAACCTGGTGATAGGAAAGGAAAGGGAAAGCTAATTGAAGATGATAAAAAGAAAGTTGTCACAGGTGGAGGGGAAAGTGAAAAATTGTTGAGCAAAGCCATAGTAGTTGGCATAAAAGAAAAGGAGCAACAAGAAAGAAGACAAGAAGAATTAGCCATTCAATTGCAAAGGGAATATGATGAAGAGGATAGGCTAATAAGAGAAGCCAGAAGAAAAGAAGGTGAAAGGAGGCCAAGGATGAAGCAAAGAGCAAACAAGCCCAAAGATGCACCAAAATCATCTGGAGTTAAAAGACCATTAGCTGATGAAGACAAGGAGAAGAAGCCAAAACAAGTCAAGACTGAAGGTCAAGCTTCTGGGAGTAATCAAGCCAAAGAAATAGAGGTGTTCAAACACAAATCTGAAAACTTTGTGCCAATCAAAGCTGAGGGAATGATTGCAGCAAAAGGGCAAAGGAAGAAAGATGTTGATCTTCTTCACATTGAGTATGAAGATGGATCACACTCAACCTTCACATTCAACCAAGTTTTGGATCAAGGATATGGCATCTTGAGGAAGATCTACACTATGCTCAACAGGAAGTATTATCTAACTGAAGAGCTAGGAAAGGCCATCCTTGAAAGAATGAAGAAGATAAGGGAGGCACCTGTTCAAGAAGAAAGGGATGACAGAATAAAGATCTGGAATCCTGAAAGAAGAAAAGTGCTTCATGAGCCCTTCTACTTGATGATATACAAGGACAGGGAAGGCAGAGAAAAATGCATTGATATTTGTCAATAAATAAACAAACTGCCAAATCTGGAATTAAATCATCTGACAAGTCAATTGGACTACAGGATTGAAGATGAGAAGATATTGAAGGGAACCCTCTACAGGAAGATGAAGGAGAATGAAGACAAGATGAACGAGTCAAGGGGAAGAAGGAGAAGATAGGAGATTCAACCTCAATTATCAAAATTATCAGAATTCATCCCTGTCTGGTATCTGAGTACTCTGTCTCAAACTTTACTTATCAATATTGTAATTCTTGCTAAGAATGAAAATGTTCAGGAGTTTTGTTATCATCAACAGAAAATTTATGCATATTTTAAATATTCATAAATAGGGGGAGATTGTTAGGAATTATAAGTTTTGATGATAACAAATTACTTAGAATTTCAATAGAGACTCAACATTATTTTGTAACTGATCAATGGATATGACTTATAAATATCCATTGATTAGGAAACCAGTTATCAGTTGAAACTTGTTTATCAACTGATAAACTGGATTGTAGCATTGATTTATGTTTCACTATTGTTGGTCCCTGATATTGTAGAAGGGGGGGTTGAATACAATATCTGAAAATTAATCGCGGAATAATTTAGATTAAAAATATTATTTTAATTACTCGCGAAATATTAATTGGAATGAAATACTGTTCAAGTGAAAGATATAAAATTAACTTGATTAGTATTACAAAATTAATATTTAGAAAACTGTTATATAATTGATATAAAGTCTAGAACGAATTCGACATGAAGTGTTCGTGTTTAAACAATTATATTCAAACTCAGCACAGAAATCTGTGAATATTACAATGCAGACAAATTACTGAATTTGAACTGTTTTTCTAACTCTTAACAAGTTGAACAACTGAAAAGTGAAGCACTCATCTCATATTTATAGAGATTGAAAAAGGCTGCTATGACCTTTTTCAGTATGACTTAATTTCAAGAAAATAAGTCTGTATGACTTATTTTAACACTTGTATGACATTTCTAAAGCTGGGTATGACTTCTGTGTGGTCGGTATGACTTATTTATTAATTAAAAAATCGGTATGACTTTTTAATTAAATAAAAAATCAATTCAGCATGACCTTTTGAACACAGAAAATTCGGTATGACTTATTCTGGTATGACTTTAGGTCGGCAAAAGCTCAGTATGACTTATTTTAATTAATTAAAAAGGTCGGTATGAATTTTTTAATTAAATAAAATCGGTATGACTTTTGAAATTGTTCTCGGTATGACTTTTCTTTTCTCGGCATGACATCTTGAATTGTTCTCGGTATGACATATGAATTCACTGCCTTTTTCATTTCTTTCCCACTTGAATGGACATGTGTCAGCCTTTCATTGGATGCTTTCAAAACATAAAACACCTGCCCTTTCAAATTGAACAAATCAGCGGCCTATTTCGTCTTATTATAGACAGGCTCCGTAGAAATACTTTTCGACCCGCACAGCTTATTATCTTTGATTAATAAATAATAAATTTAATTCATAAATTATAAAAATAAATATCTAATATTATTTAGATATTTATAAATATAATTTATTAAATAAATAAAATATTTATTAAATAAATAAATCCTTACGCTCTAAGCTGCGGTCTTTTGAACGTCTGGAACCGAACTCCTTTTGACTTGGAAATGATAAATCAATTCCAACCGGGGTTCCACCTTTAAGAATATATGACTCTGCATTTCTTCTATGTCATTTCTTTTTCTGTCTTGTCTTCAAGTCTGTACCGTCAGGCCTGTTTAGCTGTATCTACAGTTGCAATTAGAAGTACCTCTGTTCCTGAAATAATTTGACTCTTTAAACTAGCCAATACTTCTTTTCACCACTGCATGTACCTAGTCAAATATTCAACCTTGGATTCTGACTCTTGTACACTGCAATACAAACAAACCTGTATCCCTTTGAGCTTCCAGCTTCTGTCTTCTGTCATTCTTTTTAACCACTTGAACTTTTTGATGACGAATCTTCACTGACACTGTTGACACCCTGTGCACTGGTCTGGTTCACGGATGACTAACTACAATGTCGATTCTCATTTCTACTGTAGTGGTCTTTGTGTCTTGTCTTGGCTTCTAGCTTTGTCTTCACTATTTCTTTTCTTGGAATCTCTTTGTAGTAGGCACTTGGAATCTTCTGTATCTTCTGAACTCTTCTGAAATACTACTCTTTTATTTTTCGCCGACGCTTGAACATATTAATGAACTTCTTCCGGTGTAGAGTAGCGGCTTCATTAGAATACTTCTGATATTAGGATTCTTTGTGTCTAGTTGACTGTCTTCATCTTGATTCCTTCCTCAGTATTTATTACTTACTTTATTTTCTTACTTGAGTTGAGTTGTCATCTACTTATTACAAATAGGCCTTGACATATGCCTTTCAACTATCAATTGATTGTATTACCTCGATGGATGCAATGATGTAGTCAACTGATGTTATTGACTTCAATTTCTAGCTTCTCAACAGATGTGAAGAATGGCTGATCAATTGTAAATATTCTAAGTCAGAATTCTCACAAGTGAAGTGATCAACTGATGTTGAAGTCGATGGATGAAGACACTACTCAACGGATGAAAGCTATCAATGGATAATTACAGTCAACGGATTAAGAACCATCAATGGATAAGGAGTCGATGGATAACTCAATTATCCATCGACACATCAACTGATCAACAGATATCCTATCCATCGATGGATAAGAAAAGGTGAATCAACTGATAAGCTTAACAGCATTTATCAGTTGATTAAAGTTTCCCTATTTAGCTAAAAGCCAGATATCACGGGAACAGTGCAGAAACTGAATCATTGGAAGACAGTCCTGTCAGAACTGTGAAGACTTTCTAGGCAACACAGCATCCAAGGAATATCTTAAGACAAAAGACACTTCCAGAGCTAGTTAGTTCTACAAGGAAAGCTGTGAAAAGGAGCTAGTTTCTATTTTTATGTGAACAGTATAAATTGTAATATTATATTGTTATCAGTCGATAGAAAACTAGAGCAGTAGTTTTTGTTTATAAAAAGCAAAAACACAGTAGCAAAGGAAGATGTAGTTGTTTTTAAGAACTCAAGAAAAGCAAAGTAGAAAATCAGGCAGAACTTGTAATGCTTTTCTAAATTCTACATTCAACTTTGTACGCAGCTTAGTATTTTTACTAAGATCAATTGAAAGCAAAAACTCACTAGTGGAAAAACAATCCACTAGTAATTTTTAATCTTGTTGTTTCTGTTTTCAACACTTTAGTTATCCAGTTCTTAGTTACATCAATCTAAATTAAACATTCTCTTTGTACAAACTTATTTCTGCAAGAAGTTGAATTAATTATTAAGTTTGTATTCAACCCCCCCTTCTCCAAACTTAGTGTACTTAAGGGCGAATAACAAGATTCTACACAGCCATATGATGTAGAAGAAGAGATAGTAGATCCTGTTGAACAGGAAGTATTGTGGAAGTTAGCAAGAGCTGAACAAAGGAGGTTGTATGGAGAATCCACTACAACAGATCAATCAGTATCTGAAGAAGTACCAAGGACACCAATTCATAAAGGTTCAATCCTAGAAGAAGGTGAAGTGGATACATCTGAAGACTGAAGACATTGATAGAACAAGATAGAAACTTTGTAATATTTATTCAGTGCTAGAGGAACATCTATCTTGTATTTATCTTTCATGTATGAATCTGGAAAATTGTTAAATATAAAACCAGAACTTTTGTTTATTATTTACAGTCATTACATGTCGTACTACTTTCTTAGTTGTTAGTTGAGTTATCCTCTAGGAATTTGTGTGTTAAATGTTTAACAACAAATAGGGGGAGATTGAAAGGCATATATGACTAGACCTATTTGTAATAATTAGATGACAACTCAACTCTAGCTAATAAAGAGAAGTAAATAATAAACACCAAACAGGAATCAAGACGAAGACAGTCAACTAATCACAAAGGATCTAAGTATCAGAAGTATTTTATGGGATTGCTACTCAACACTGGAAGAAGTTCATTAATATGTTCAAGCGTCAGTGGAAAATAAAGAGGTAGCACTTCTAAAAGATACAGAAGATATAAAGGATTTCAAGTAGTTACTACAGACTGATTCCAGAAGAAGATCAAAGACAGTGAAGCAGAAGAATGACAGAAGGCCTCAACTTAAAGTATTAATAAATGAAGAATATTTATTAGTATGACACAAATGAACCAGACCGTACATTTGTGTGTCAACTAAATTAATATTTATTCTTCATTTAGTTCAAGAGGTTTCAAGAACAGAAGACAAAGAAAAGACGGGAAGATTTCAAAGCTGACTGCAGATTAAACAGATCACTATAGTATTTTTATTTCTACAATCAAAGTAAGTTAATTATTTAATTTATTTAATTAAATTAATTCAAGTTAAATTTAATTTAATTTATAAATTATTTAATTAATTTAAATAGAATTAATTTATTATAAAAGAAATGAATTAATATGACTTATATATATATATATATTTCTCTCGAATGACTTCTAAATAAGTCATACCGAATGACTCATAAGAAAAGTCATACCGATATATATATATATATATATATATATATATATATATATATATATATATAAAGAAAGTCATACCGAAATTCTGTTTAAAAGAAAAGTCATACTGAGCTTGTTAAAAGAAAAGTCATAACGAGCTTGTCAAAAGAAAAGTCATACCGAGAGAAAAGAAAAAGTCATACTGATTTTCTTTGTTCAAAAGGTCATACTGAATTGATTTTTTATTTAATTAAAAAGTCATACCGATTTTTTAATTAATAAAATAAGTCATACCGAGAAAAAAGTCATGCCCAGCTTTCTGAAAAGTCATACATGGCTTATTTTCATTAAATTAAGTCATATTGATAAAGGTCATACAAAGCCTTTTCAACATCTATAAATATGAGGATTGTGCTTCACTATTTCAGAGTTAGAAAATCAGTTCAAATTTAGAAATTTGTCTGCATTGTAATATTCACAGATTTCTGTGCAAGTTTGAATATAATTTATTAAACTCGAACACTTTATGTTGAATTCGTTCTAGATTAATTTATCAGTTATAAACTCTAATCCTCAGATAAATTTTGTAATACTTTTCAAGTTAAAATTTTATCTTCTACTTGAATAGTATTTCATTAAAATTTATATTTTGTGGTTATTTAAAATAATATTTTTAAATCCTAAATATCGCGACGATTTATAGATATTGTATTCAACCCCCCTTCTACAATATCAGGGACAAACAAAAGTACAACCTATGGAAAAGGAAAATGTTGATGTTCATAAGGGCTGCTAACTTCATGTATCCAAAAATCTTGAAGAATGACCCATTTATGCCAGTAACATTGGTTTCTGAAACTACCAGTGGCTCTGAGGTAATACCTGCAACATGGATACCCAAAGATCCATCTCAGTACACAGACACAAAGAAAGATAAGGTGTCACTTGACAATAGTCTAATGCTAATACTCATAGAATCTCTAGACATTGTTATGTATAACAACATTGTTAACTGCACCTCTGCAAAACACATATGGGAAACCATAGAAATTCTGTGTGAAGGAACTAAAGAGGTAAGAGACAACCAGAGGCAACTCCTTGTCTTATAGTATAAGGCTTTCATGTCAAAACAAAATGAAGGAATAACTGAGGTGTTTGAAAGATTCAACAAACTCATCAATGACCTTCAACTCCATGGAAAGTACTATGAAACAAAGGAGAAGAACATGAATTTTTTGTTGACTCTCCCAGAACATTTGGAGCACAAAATCTCTGCAATTAGAGAAGGGAGAGATCTAACAAAACTTCTACTTGAAACCCTCTATAGAATTTTAAAGACATATGAACTGGAGTTCTACCAAAAGAAGTCCATTTTAGCAAATAGAGGAAAGATGACAAATGTTTCAAATGCCTTGGTTGCAAATGAACCATCAAGAACTGAGAAGACTGGTACAAGCAAGAAATTAAAGATTGAAGAACTTGAAGAACATGAACAAGAAGAAAAGGACTCTGTCAAGAGTGAATCAGGTGAAGAAGAATTCTACACTATTGAAGAGCTTGAAGGAATGGACAACAAAACCATGGCCTTCATGGCAAAGAAATTTGGAAACTTACGATTCAAGAAAAACAAAAGTTTTAAACCAAAACCAAATTTCAAATCTTCAAGCAAAGGAAAGATTACAATAAAAAGCAACACCAATAGAGGGTATAAAACTGAAACAGTTGATAGATCTAAAATAAAATGTTATAACTGTAATGAGCTTGGACACTTTGCAATAGAGTGTAGAAAACCTAAAGCAAATAAGAAGGACAAAGATTACTTGGAACTGTAAGCCAAGTATGAGGCAATCCTCAAAAAGCAGACAAAAAAGCCTTACATAGTTGAAGGAAAATGCTGGGATGACATAGATGGGGATGAGGACGAGGAATATGGAAATTTGGCACTCATGGCTAACTCACATGATGGAGCATTATCCTCAAACACTCAGGTACCCTCATTAGTCTCACTTGACATGTCAAATTCTTAGTATAAGAAAACTGTTGAAGAATTGAGCATTGAAATGTTTAATATTCATACCAGTATGACTGCTGTATATGAGGAAATTGCTAGATTGCTAAAAGCTAATGATGAACTGACTGCTAAGAATGAAACCTTAGAATTGTCTTTGATAACTCTGGAAAATTTGAAACAAGAGAATGAGTATCTCAAAAACAAAGTTATTTGCTCTGAGCAAATTGAAAAATTTCTTAAAGAACAAATTTCTGAGAATGAATTGAAAATAAGATCTTATCAAAACTCATCCACTATTGTTCAAGAATTCCATGAGAAGTATCAGGAAAAATTTTAGGATTGGGATTGGTTTTGATTATGACACTCTCAAGAAAAAGAAATATGTTTCAACAAAAGGCAAAAAAACTGAAATTCTTGGAAACCCTCACATTTTGAAAAATGTTAAGGGACCAATTTTTAAGAAAGCAACTGTTGAACTTGATGAAGTCAGTGTGGTCATCAAATAACAGTTGAATGATGAGGATAAGATAACAACTAAGAATGATGTGCCTTCTGTTGAAATAGAAGAACCAGTAGTCAAGGCCAAGTCCATCCCTGTTAAAATAGAATCAAAACAAAATGTCCAGAAAAATGACACCATGCATGTTAAGAAGAAAAAGGCAAATAGAAATGGCAAGTTAGGCATTAACAAACACAATAACTATGCACCTGTTCACAATGCTCCTAGAAAAATTTGTAAAACCTGTGGATCAACAAATCACCTTACACATGTGTGCAAGAAACCTGCTGTTAATAATGCTGAATTTGCCTGTGGCTATGTGAAACCCTTAATGCATGATAATCATAAACTCTGTGACAAATTTGATTGTATGCCATGTAACATGAATATCATGAACACTTGCTTTAGGCTCAGAAAATAGTTTGTTGATGGATACATGAGTCAAAACTTAAACATCAACACCTTTAGGCCTAGGACTGGTAGTCCTGTTAAACAAAGAAAACACTCCATATCACCTAAACATGCATCTAAATCTGGAAGTATTAATCAAGCTAAAAATCAAAACCAGAAAAATGAAAGTATGCATGATCAAGTGACTAAGACTGTTAAGAACAGGAATGACATTCATGTGACTAAGCATAAAGGACCCAACCTTGTTTGAGTACCAAAGAAAACTTGATTTATTTGTGTTTGCAGGGCACAGGTAAAAAGAAGGTCATGTGGATCTTGGATAGTGGATGTTCAAGGCATATGACTTGTGACAAAGCTCTGCTGCCACAATTCAAAGATGAGGCTAGCCCAATGGTAACCTTTGGAGACAACAACATTGGTTTCACCATGGGATATGGCAAATTGATTCATGAAAATATTGTCATTGAAGATATAGCTTTGGTCAGTGGTTTGAAACATAATCTACTCAGCATCACTCAATTCTGCAACAAAAATTTAAAGGTGGAGTTTGACAAAGAATTGTGCCTCATATCACACAGAAAGCCCAAAGAAATTGCTCTACAAGGAGTAAGAAAAGGAAGCCTGTTTATAGCAGATTTGGACTCTGCAAACAAGGAGAAAATCTGCCGTTTCTACGCCAAGGCCTTAGAAAATGAAAGTTGGCTTTGGCATAAGAGACTGTCTCATTTAAATTTCAAGAACATTAATTCTCTAGTCAAAAGAGAATTAGTGAATGACCTGCCTTCACTTGAATTCTGCATAGAAGGATTGTGTGAGGCATGTCAAAAAGGGAAAATGAAGAGGTCAAGTCATAGGAGTAAGGAATTTACATGAATCACTAAACCACTACAATTGATTTATATGGATCTCTTTGGACCAGTAAATGTCATGTCCATGTCCAAGAAAAGATATGCATTAGTCATGGTTGATGACTTCTCCAAATACACTTGGTTGGAATTCTTGCACTCAAAAGATGAAGCTCCTGAAGTTATTATTGAAAATTTGAGAAGATTGGACAAAGGCCCAACACCTGTTGTAGCCATAAGAAGTGACAATGGAACAGAATTCAAAAATGCTACACTAAATGAATTCTACAAAGAAAATGAAATCATTCACAAATTCTCAACTTCAAGAACTCCACAACAAAATGAAATTATTGAGAGAAAGAACATGACTCTAATTGAAGCTGCAAGAACCATGTTAGCAGAAGCAAATCTTCCAACCAGTTTTTGGGTTGAAGCTGTCAGGTTTGCATGCTATACTCAAAACAGAACACTCATCACAAAACCAGTTGGAAAGACTCCCTACCACATCATGACAAATAGAAGACCATATGTGAAGTACATGCATGTGTTTGGAACAAAATGTTTTGTTCTCAAGGATGATGCTGACAACCTTGGGAAGTTTGAAGCCAAGGCATATGAAGGAATATTTGTGGGATACTCATTAGACAAAATTGTCTACAGAGTATATGTAATTGATCAACAGAAGGTAATGGAAAGTACAAATGTGACATTTGATGACTTCAAGTTTCATGCAATGAACTTAGAAGGTGAAAACTGTGACACATTGAGATTTGAAAATGAAATGAAGCCTGAAACATTTGCAACTGAAAAGGTTATCAATACTCATGAAGACTCACATGTAGACATCTCACATTGAGCAAATGAGGAAAGAGAAAATGATGATTTCAGTCATATTCAGCTTGAGAATTCTCCACACAACCCTAGCAACAACTCAGGGGAGCTTCTCAAGGGTCTGCAACAAATGACACCAACTTCAATCAGGAGGAAATATGTTCAAGTAATAGAGATGTAGCTCATCAAACCAAAAGGAATAGAACTGATACAGTTGATCAAATCATTGGAAATCCTGATGAAGGTGTAAGGACAAGGAGAACAACTATGAATGAATGTTTATTTGCTTGCTTTCTATCTCAAATTGAGCCAAAAAGAGTTGAAGAAGCCATGTTGGACCCAGACTGGATAATTGCCATGCAAGAGGAATTGAATCAATTTGTGAGAAGTAATGTTTAGGAATTAGTGTCACCTCCAAAGGATAGATTTGTAAATGACACTAAGTGGGTCTACAAGAAAAAAATGGATGAACATGGAATTGTGATAAGGAATAAAGCAAGGTTGGTTACAAAAGGCTACTTACAAGAAGAAGGCATTGACTATGATGATACTTTTTCTCATGTTACAAGACTGGAAGCCATTAGAATTTTTCTAGCCTTTGTAGCATACTCAAACTTCAAGGTCTATCAAATGGATGTCAAAAGTGCATTTCTTAATGGTGAATTAAAAGAAGAAGTATATGTGCAGCAACCACCTGGCTTTGAGGATCCAAATTTTCCAGATTTTGTTTATAGACTCATCAAGGAATTGTATGGACTCAAACAAGCCCCTAGAGCATGGTATGACACTCTGTCAAAATTTCTTCTAGAAAATCAATTCACTAAAGGAACAATTGACAAAACTCTTTTCTACAAGAAACATGGTGAGGATATCATAATGGTTCAAATTTATGGGGATGATATCTTTTTTGGGTCTACAAATGAAAAATTATGTCAAAGGTTCTCTAAGCTAATGCAAAGTAAATATGAGATGAGCATGATGGTAGAGCTCAATTATTTTCTAGGCCTTCAAATAAACCAAAGAATGGATGGAATTTTCATAAGTCAAACTAAATACATCAATGACTAATTCAAAAGGTTTGACATGCAAGATTGCTCACCTGCCAAAACTCCAATGTCTACAGCTACAAAACTTGATGAAGATAAGAAATGAAAAAGTTTAGACATGAAGACCTACAGAGGAATGATTGGATCTCTTCTCTATCTCACAGCTAGTAGACCTGACATTATGTTCTCTACCTATCTATGTGCAAGATTTTAGGCAAATCCCAAGGAATCTCATCTCATTGTTGTCAAAAGGATTTTGAGATATCTCAAAGGAACACCTTTCATGGGTTTATCGTACCTTAAAGAAATAAGATTCAACTTAGTTGGATATTTAGATGCTGATTTTGCTGGATGCAAAGTGGATAGGAAAAGCACCTCAGGAAGCTGTCAATTTATTGGACAAAGGTTGGTGTCTTGGTTTAGCAAAAAGCAACAATCAGTTTCTACTTCCACAGTTGAGGCTGAATACATTGCTTCTGGAAGCTGTTGTGCTCAAGTGCTTTGGATCAGGAATCAACTAAGGGACTATGGACTAGTATTGGAAAGAATTCCTATCATGTGTGATAACACTAGTGCCATCTCAATTGTTGCCAATCCAGTCAACCATTCCAAGACAAAGGATATTGATGTAAGGTACCATTTCATAAGGGAGCATGCAGAAAATGGAGTAATTGAATTATTCTATGTTTCTACACAAAAATAGTTGGCTGATATATTTACTAAACCACTTGATGAAGCCACGTTCAACAGGTTGGTTAGTGAAATTGGAATGCAAAATTCTTCAGGATAACTGGCCAAATAAATATATCTTCCCAACTGTTACAATAATTGTTTCACAGACATGAAGCTAAATGATTTATCTAAGTGAAACAAAACTGGTGTATATTTATAAATTGATATGGGCTGAAAGTAAGCCCTAAAGACACAATTAATGTGGCATTAATTGGACCTAATCTGGTCTAAAGGGGAGGCCCAATTAATAAGGCTTGAAACCCTAATTAATAAATAAATTCATAGTTAATTGATTGGCTAAAGATACGGCTAATTAATTATGTCCAAATACATGGAAACTACTCCAAGGAGTAACTCCCAAGACACCTCAATCAACCAGGAAACCTATTCCTACTTGGAAACTACTTCTATCACAAGAAGAATCCAGAATTCTTCTAAGAGGTGGTCTATCCACCAAGGTTCCTAAACCTACTCTAATTCTTAGACTCTCTACGTCTATATAAAGGGCCTAACCCCTCATTTCAAGAACTACGTCTGGCTTGATTCTCAAACAAATACTGAGATACGTAGGCATCTTGTGAAGGCAGAACTAAGCTACGAAACACAAGTGCAGCCATTAAAGCTCGATAAGCCCCGACACACCTCGCAATAACTACACCCTAGTTTTCCATCCATAACATTTGGCGCCGTCTGTGGGAAGGAGACATTAACCATGGCAAGAACACGACGAACTGACAGAGACATCGTCCCCACCACAGGTGATCTGACTGCTATCATCCCTCCTGATGAAACTCAAACTACCGAGGTCCCCGCTACCATCACTATTCCCGCTGGAACCCAAGGTCCTAATACTCAAAGGCTTGGTCCGTTTAGTGAGATCATCCACTCCACTAATCCTGAGGAAATCGTCCATGGATCCAACACACTATCCAAGGTAACTCAAACTCCTTTTATGGCTATTGCTCCTCACGCCCAAATTTCCACTATTGTTATCCCCAGTAGCACCGTTGCCCAAACAAGACTTGGAATCTCCCAAGCCTATCCCCCTCCTTACATCAGAGGGTTGGAACCCCAGAACTATGGGCGTAGAGAAGATGTCCGTGATTTCTCAGGACCATACTCAACTGATGATGAAAGCTCAGAGGGCACTGATATCAATCCCAGGAGAAGAAGGCCTGGTAAAGAGCCCGCAGGAAGCCGGCGTTCACAGTCCCGTAGGACACTAGAGCAGAAAATTGCTTCCTACGAGGCTGAACTCAAAGAACTAAAGAAAAGCTTGGATCGGCAAGATAGAAAGACAGCCTCGAGGTATGAAGCCCCCGACGTCATAGAACTGGATGAAACCCCACGAGGGAGAAGAACAGAAATTACTAGGGCTGACCCCGCTGAATTATTACCGTTCGGAGATCCTGATGATCCCACACCGCCCTTCACCGAAACCATAATGAACGCTCACATCTCAACTAAGTTCAAGATGCCCACCATCAAAGTTTATGATGGAGCAGGCGATCCAGCCAATCATGTGAGGACCTTCTCGAATGCATTGCTGCTACAACCTATCAATGATGCTGTGAAGTGTAGGGCGTTTCCCCAAACCCTGGGGGGAATGGCCCAACGTTGGTACAGCCGGTTGCCGCCCAACTCCATCGGTTCCTTCAAAGAACTCAGCAAGGCCTTTATAAGCCAGTTTCTAAGTGGAAGAGTGCACGAAAAAAGCTCAGCTTCTCTCATGAATCTGGAGCAAGGAAAGAACGAATCCCTGAGGGACTACCTGAACTGCTTCACCAAGGAAGCCTTGAAAGTCACAGACTTGGACGAGAAAGTGGCTATGATAGCCTCACAACAGGGGACGACTGATCCTTATTTCAAGAGATCTCTAGCCAAACACCCACCTGAGAACATGCTTCTTCTCCAGGACAGAGCAGGGAAATACATCAAGGCAGAAGAAAGCATGAAGAAAACCACTATATCAGTGGCTACACATGGGAATAATAACAAAAAGAGAAAAGGCGATCAGGAGTATGATGCCCGAGACAAGTACTCCAAGACGGATAAGGATTCCGAATCCCCTCCTAAGAAAAATAGCTTTGGGTCAAAATTCACTGAATATGCAAAGTTGAATGCACCTTGAAGTCAAATCCTTATGGATATTGAAAGAGATCGAGACCTGAGATGGCCTAAACCCCTAAAGTCTGATCCTGAGAAAAGGAACAAGAATGCATTTTGCCGGTTTCATAGGGATACCGGGCATGATACGGATGACTGCAGACAATTGAAGGATGAAATCGAATTCCTTATCAGAAGAGGAAAACTTTCCAAGTACACCAAGGATGGAAGTCATGATTGGCGCGACGATAACAGAAAAAATAATGATGGCCGGGATAGGAATCCTCAACCTAGAGGACCGGTTATTAATATGATTTTCGGAGGACTCACTTCTGCGGGGACTTCAAGGAATTCAAGAAAAGCATACGCAAGAGAAGTTATGCAAGTCATAGGAGAAGCACCTAAACGTGCTAGGACGGAGGCGGTTATATCTTTTGATGACTCAGACCTGGAAGGGGTAAAGTTTCCTCATGATGATCCTCTCGTTATTGCCCCTTTGATAGGCAACTCAGAGGTAAAGAGAGTCCTGGTGGACAATGGAGTGTTTGTTGATATTTTGTTCCATAATGCATTTGTAAATATGGGATACAACGATTCCCAGCTAACCCTTTCGGATGTTCCCATCTATGGCTTCAATGGAGTGGAGTCGAAAGTAGAAGGAACCATTCAGCTACCCGTGACAGTGGGAAGAGAACCTAAAGAGGTCACTCAGATGCTAACTTTTCTGGTGGTCAAAGCATCTTCTACATACAACGCCATCCTTGAAAGAACAAGTTTGCATGCTTTTAAGGCTGTAGCCTCAAGTTCTCACTTAAAAATCAAGTTCCCCACCAGAAACGGTGTTGGAGAGGAGAAAGGAGACAAGAAAATGGCGAGAAGTTGCTACGTGGCAGCCCTGAGACTCGATGGAGTCGGGGGGCAAGTCCTACCCATAGAGGACATGGACTCAAGAGAAAACGAGGAACGAAGGGGAAAGCCAGCCGAAGAATTGGTTCCAATTCCCTTAATACCAGGAGAGCCTGAAAAGGTCACATACATTGGAGACTTATTAGAAGAGCCTATGAAAGCAAAACTGACCAAATTCTTGCAAGAGAATGGGGACTTATTTGCTTGGACAACCACTGATATGCCAGGAATTGATCCCAATCTAATCACTCATAAGCTTAACGTGGATCCACAATGAAAAACGGTGAAGCAAAAGAAGAGAAATTTTGCTCTAGAAAGGCAGGAAACCATAAAGCAAGAAGTGGAAAAGCTCTTGAAGGCTGGATTCAGCAAGGAAATTCAATATCCCGAATGGCTTGCTAATCCTGTAATGGTCAGGAAATCCAATGGAAAGTGGAGGATGTGTGTTGACTTCCCCGATTTAAATGATGCATGCCCAAAGGATTGCTTCCCCCTCCCGAGGATTGACGCACTCATAGATGCCACGGCGGTGCATGAGATGTTAAGCTTCATGGATGGCTTTAGTGGATACAATCAAATCCGGATGCACGAGGATGACATTGCCAAGGTATCCTTCATCACTGACTTTAGTGTATTTTATTATCTCGTTATGGCCTTTGGGTTAAAAAATGCAGGGGCCACCTATCAAAGGCTAGTAAACAAAAATTTCAAGCATCTCATTGGAAAAACCATGGAGGTCTATGTTGATGATATGCTAGTCAAAAGTCTCGATAAGGCCGATCATATTGAGCACCTGCGAGAGGCTTTCGAAGTGCTAAGACGCCACAATATGATGCTTAACCTTGCAAAGTGCGCCTTTGGCGTGGGATCTGGAAAATTCCTAGGAATAATGGTCTCTAAAAGAGGGATTGAGGCTAATCCTGACAAAATCAAGGCCATACTCGACATGGAACCTCCAAAAACAGTAAGGGACGTCCAAAAATTGACAGGAAGAGTTGTTGCCCTGGGAAGGTTTGTCTCGAAGTCTGGGGATAAATGTCTACCCTTCTTCAAGACATTGAAAAAAGTTAAAGATTTTGTGTGGACAGAAGAAAGTCAAATGGCCTTTGAAGAACTGAAGAAATATATGGCTAAATCCCTGTTGTTGGCCAAGCCTAACCCCGAGGACATCTTATACTTGTACTTGGCCATATCAGAAAAGGCCCAGAGTGCTGTCCTTATAAAGGAAGAGGAGAAAATTCAAAAGCCAGTCTATTATGTGAGCAAGGTCTTGCATGGAGTGGAACTTAACTACTCCAAAATTGAGAAGTTTGCACTGGCCTTGGTAATGGCCTCAAGAAAGTTACAGCCGTACTTTCAGGAGCACAAAATCGAAGTATTAACTGATCAACCCCTGCGAAATGTTATACACAGCCCCAAGGCAAGTGGAAGACTGATTAAGTGGGCCATTGAGCTAGGAGAATTCGACATCAAGTATAAACCTCGAACAGCCACTAAAGCCCAAGCTCTTGCTGACTTCGTGGTCGAATGTACTATTGACGACCAAGAAGTCGGGGGGCAGGACAGTGAGGAAATAACACAAAAAGGAGGACAGACTCCTAAAGAATATTGGGTGCTCAATTTTGATGGGGCATCAAAAACAAAATCAAGCGGCGCAGGCTTGGTACTACAAAGTCCCGAAGGATTCATCATTGAGTATGCTATTAAGCTTGATTTTCCAACAACTAACAATGAAGCCGAATACGAAGCCCTGATAGCAGGCCTAGGTTTGGCCAAAGCACTAAATGCCAAGCATCTCAAAGTCTGTGGTGACTCAAAGCTGGTTATATCCCAAGTAAATGGGGATTTTGAAGCAAGGGAAGAAATCATGGTCAAGTACCTCCGATTAGTCAAAGCTATAATGACTCAATTTGAAGAGTGTAAGGTTGAGTATATTCCTAGAGAAGAGAATACAAAGGCCGATGCCTTATCAAATTTCGCCTCATCAGAAGTGGATGAACATATGGGAAGTGTTTACTTCCAAGTCTTGAAGACCTCCAGCATCAATGCGAAGCTGGTAGCCCCGATACACTTGGGTAGTTGTTGGATGGATCCAATCAAATCCCACCTGCAATCTAGATGGACTCTTGCCAATACCATGGAAGCTAGAAAGCTTACTACAAGGGCATTAAGATACGCTCTTATTGATGGAATTCTCTATAAGAAATCTTTTGTTATTCCATACTTGAAATGCCTAAGGCCAGATGAAGCCCATGAATCCTTGAAAGA
Organism: Oenanthe sinensis; assembly: GCA_028671895.1. NCBI lineage: Eukaryota > Viridiplantae > Streptophyta > Magnoliopsida > Apiales > Apiaceae > Oenanthe > Oenanthe sinensis. Next base: position 6,039,537 of record JAPMAC010000212.1, read on the forward strand.
AGTACACGAAGGAATCTGTGGCCAACACTTAGGGGCCAGGGCTTTGGCTCACAAAATCACCCGCCTTGATTTTTACTGGCCTAACTTGATTAAATATTCGAAAGAATACGTAAGAAGATGTGACAGGTGCCAAAGGCATGCACCGGTTGTCAAACAACCACCTGAGATGTTGACGTCCATCAATTCCCCTATCCCCTTTGCAATGTGGGGAATGGACATCCTTGGACCCTTTCCAATAGCTAGCGGACAGAGAAAGTTCTTGATCGTTGCGATCGATTACTTCACTAAATGGATCGAGGCTAAACCACTAGCCAAGATAACCACAAAGCAAGTAGCTCAATTCTTCTGGGAAAACATCATATGTAGGTATGGAATACCACGAATACTGGTGACGGACAATGGCACACAATTCAACAATGAAGAATTCAAAGGATATTGCACTGATAATGACATCAATCTACGCTTCACTTCTGTTGCACACCCCCAAGCAAATGGGCAGGCTGAGGTAGCCAATCGAATCATCCTTGATGGTCTCAAGAAAAGGATCGAGCGTTCTGCTAATACTTGGGTGGATGAGCTTTCGCCAATACTCTGGGCATACAGAACCACCCATAAAGTTACTACTGATGCAACTCCATTCTTCCTGGCTTATGGAGCCGAGGCAGTGGTTCTAGTTGAAATATCACATGTATCCCCAAGAATCAAGGCCTTTGAGCCTGAGGAAAATGAAGAAGGAATGAAACTTGCATTAGACTTGATAGATGAAGTCAGGGACAAAGCTCATGCAAAAATCATCGAATATCAAAAGAAGTCATCTTTCTACTACAACCTAAGGGTTAAAGAAAGATTTTTTAGACAAGGGGAATTGGTCCTCAGGAAAGCTGAAGCTTCAGGGGTAGGCCCCAAAGGCAAATTAGCCTCCAACTGGGAAGGGTCGTACAAGATAAAACAAGTTAAGGGAGGAGGATCATACATCCTAGAAACCCTGGAAGATGTTGAGGTGCCAAGGACATGGCATGCCTCAAACTTGAAAATTTATTACGTTTAAAGAATTTAGCTATGAGTTCTTATATTTAGTGGGAACTAAGTAGAAATAAGGTTTGACGAAACCATTAGGATGTAAGAGCTTTTCGCTCCATACAAGGTTCTCATTTTGTAAGGGTTGTGCCCACTTTAGCCTCGAAGGCATTATTAATAAAATTCTCAGCTTTATAGCACCTTAAAACATGTGTGTCTAGCCTAGAGTTGGAAATTCCTAAGTTCCTTTATGGTAAAGGAACTGGATCAAGCCTGGATAGGCACGTTAATATATATGCTTATTTGCTTGAAGGTATATTTTGTCAAATATACTAAGGCAAGAAAAAGAATACAAAGGAGCACGGTTGGCACTTCAAAAAAAAATTCCAGGTTCATATGTTCTTTTATGCTCGAAAAGTATATTTGTGCTAAAGCATAAAACAGAAGAGCAAATAACAAAGAGGTTTTTTATAAATAAAAAGTCTTCAGGATTCCATAATTTAAAAACTAAAAGGAAATACAAGGAATACAAGAAATACATGAAAAGGAAAAAGAAACTAAGGGAAATCTTCAACATCTTCATCCTCCCCTATCTTTTCTTCTCCCTCTGCTTCCTTTCTGGCATTCTCCTCGGCTTCTGGAGTAGAGTCAAAAACCCGATCATAATCATCCAGGGCCTCGCCACCTGACAAGTCACCTGAACCTGTCCCTTCAGCCGTCGAGGTCAAGGCCAATGGCTGGCCCATGGGATAGGGAAAGTCGGCCGGATCAAAGAGGCCGGGGTGCTTGGCCAAGACTGTGTCAAGGCACTCCTCCCAGGCTTGAGCACAAGTCGTCGGGAAAATCATGTCGTCGTGCTTATCCATGAAGGCATAAAATTCATCGGACTCCATATATTTAGCAAGTTGATCCTCTTTGTCCGCCTTCAACTCCTGAACCTCGGCATGGGCCGCTAACAGCTCTTGCACCTTTTCGAGCAGCTTCTTCTCCAAATTGGCCACTTTGGCCTCTGCCTTGACCTTGCCCGCTCTCTGGGCCTTCTCAGAAAAACGCCAAGTCTTGGCCTGATGGGCCATGATCTGAAAGTAGGTATTGACCTGTTTTAAAAAAACAAAAAATAATAATGGTGAGAAGCAGGGAAAGTTAAAAAGCAATCAAGTAGGAAAAGAGAGGAAAAAAAAGTAGGCCCTACCATGGCAACTGCTTGGGCCCCCAAAGTCTCGGCCTCTTCGATGTCCGTTTTCAGGACAATTTTAGCTTTATCGACTGGAGGAATAGAGTTCTGCGACCAGTCAACGGAGTTCAAAGTACTCCCTACAACGGTATCTTGCCTCCTTAGGCCCCAACTAGGCCTCCATGCCGTCGTGGCTGGATCTTCCTGCTCCTCACGGGGCCTTTTCCCCATGGCCTTATTATGGGCCCCCTCGCAGGGTTGAAGAAAGCTGGGAAAATTGGGCTCCTTTATTGGGCCCTCTAAAGCCTCACGAGCCTTCCTCATTTTATGAGTTTCCTGATCGCCCACACCCAGATGAAAATTAATGCTCTCAGCAGCTGCAAAACAAACAAGGAAATAAAAAGGTGGACTCGGAAAAAATTTAAAGTAAAGGAAAAAGAGGGTAAGGAAATTACCCTTGTCAGAAACATTAGAAAGGCCCACGGCCTTAAAGAGAATTCCTCCAAAAGCTTTCGATGGTGGGTCAAGCTCTTGTCTTGGCCCAAATCCGCGATAATGAGTTTTTCCTCAGGAGTCAGTTGGATCAAGCCCGGATTCCCGTCCTTGACCTTGCAGAATGTGGGCCTGAACAAGGTGGCCCAGTCGCCGCCCTCCCACTCCAAAAACAAGAAATCCCTCCTCCACTCTTGATTGGAGTCGGGCAAAGATTTAGTGCTAAAAATTGGGGAGACACCTTGCCTATGGCTGATATAGACCCAGCCCAACATTGAAGATGGACTATTCTTGAATTGAAAAATACTTCTAAAAATAGCTATGGAAAGGGGATAATTTTTCCTAAGGCATAAAACTAAGAAACAAAGAAGGGTTCGCCATGAGTTTGGGGATAATTGGACTGGGCTTATTCTAACCTCGGCTAAGAGTCTAACAATGAACTCATGGACTGGAAATCTAAGGCCACCTAAGAGGGCATCCCTAAAAACACACAACCTGTCAGGCCGCCAATGGCAGGCCCGATCTCCAGGTTTGGCCAAAACGAACTTAAAACCGGAGGGTAGTTTATACAATTTTGAAAATTTATCGTAGTGAAGTTGGTTAGTAAAAATACTAGTATACCTAAAAGCATCTAACTCGGCCTGGATAGGAAATTCGTCACCCATTAATTGCAAAAGATCAGAAATTGAGGAAAAATTAGAAGTCACGGTAACAATGTTACCTCTTTTTGCCGCCCTGGCAAGAAGCCTTTGCTGTGCAGAATCTTGATCGGCCATCGATCTTCAACAAATGAAAGCTTGATAGACGGAGAAGACGAAGATTGGTCGGAAAAAACTTGCCAGAAATCGCCTTGCCAAGAGAACTCTAGAGAGAAGTTTTAAGTGAGAATTACACGGAGAAAGTAATAAGTGAAAAATGAAGTTCTCACTTCACTAATTTATAGCCGAAGAAAACAGTAATTCAACCGGTTGAACTTCCTATACCCGGTAAAAATAAGGCCCATAAACTAGTTGGGCCTAGCAGGCTTGTGGCCCAAAAATCGAAGAAGACTGAAACGCATGAAAAATAGAAATGGGTCAAGGCCCATTAAGTCACTATATTTATGGGCCATGCTAACTAGAAATCAAAATGTGAAATAGATCGACCAGGAGTCTCATTCGATCAGGATATATTTTGGTTGCTAAAATCGACCAGTAGTCTCATTCGATCAGGATACATTTTGGTTGCTAAAATCGACCAGGAGTCTCATTCGACCAGGATACATTTTGGTTGCTAAAATCGACCAGGAGTCTCATTCGACCAGGATACATTTTGGTTGCTAAAATCGACCAGGAGTCTCATTCGGCCAGGATACATTTTGGTTGCTAAAATCGACCAGGAGTCTCATTCGACCAGGATATATTTTGCCATCAAAACCGACTAGGATCCTGGTCGAAAATCGACCAGGAATCCTGCATGACCAGGATTCAAATGATTCCTAAAACCGACTAGGATCCTGGTCGAAAATCGACCAGGATCCCCTGTCGACCAGGATCCCACAGGGAAGCAAGAATCGACTAGGATCCTGGTCGAAAATCGACCAGGATCCCCTGCGACCAAGATCCCACAGGGAAGCAAGAATCGACTAGGATCCTGGTCGAAAATCGACCAGGATCCCCTGTCGACCAGGATCCCACAAGGGGGCAAGAATCGACCAGGATCCAGGTCGAGTAACAGCCAGGATTCCTGGTCGAAAATAATATTTTTTTAAAAAATGCCAGAAAATCATTAAAATGATTTATAAGGCAAATAAATTTGGGAAAATTCTCTAAAAATAGAGAAAAATTCCTAGAAATTAAGGAAAAATACCCGTGGGTACTAATAAATTTGGGAAAATTCTCTAATAGAGAAAAATTCCTAGAAATTAAGGAAAAATACCTGTGGGTACTAATAAATTTGGGAAAATTCTCTAAAAATAGAGAAAAATTCCTAAAAATTAAGGAAAAATACCTGTGGGTACTAATAAATTTGAGAAAATTCTCTAAAAATAGAGAAAAACCCCTAAAAGTTAATGAAAAATAGTGATGAGCATAAGGAAAGAATTGTAAAAATTCTTCATGGGAACTTGAGCGACAGAGTCATGAATCTTAACTTCTACAAAGTATTGCACACTTTACAGAAGTTGGGGGGCAAATGATATGGGATGAAAGTAAGCCCTAAAGACACAATTAATGTGGCATTAATTGGACCTAATCTGGTCCAAAAAGGAGGCCCAATTAATAAGGCTTGAAACCCTAATTAATAAATAAATTCGTAGTTAATTGATTGGCTAAAGATACGGCTAATTAATTATGTCCAAATACATAGAAACTACTCCAAGGAGTAACTCCCAAGACACCTCAATCAACCAGGAAACCTATTCCTACTTGGAAACTACTTCTATCACAAGAAGAATCCAGAATTCTTCTAAGAGGTGGTCTGTCCACCAAGGTTCCTAAACCTACTCTAATTCTTAGACTCTCTACGTCTATATAAAGGGCCTAACCCCTCATTCCAAGAACTACGTCTGGCTTGATTCTCAAACAAATACTGAGATACGTAGGCATCTTGTGAAGGCAGAACTAAGCTACGAAACACAAGTGCAGCCATTAAAGCTCGATAAGCCCCGACACACCTCGCAATAACTACACCCTAGTTTTCCATCCATAACATAAATATATCAGTTATGTTGTTGTACATTATTATGCTTAAAAATATTTTTGTATAAATTAACTTGGAACTATTTCTTTGTTCTAAGGAAGCCTGAAGAAAATTATTATACTTGTGCATTGTTAAATAACAAGTGTGATAATTAAAATTTCAGGAATATTGATCAAACACATTTCTTACTTTAAAAATGAATAAATAAATTTTATTTATTTAAGAAATGAGGCTTGTAAATTATTATTTTATTTTCCAAGTGAAAATAGAATAATCCTTCAAAACTGGAGTTTGTGATTAAGTAGCCATCCTTTGTGACTTCTCGACTATGTTTCATGAGTTCTCGAACAGTTCATTTCTAGAGTTCTCGATCGAGTATTATTGAGAGTTCTCAAATTACCTGAGTTCTCGAACAGTTCATTTCTAGAGTTCTCGATCGAGTATTATTGAGAGTTTTCAAATCACCAGAGTTCTTGACTACAGTTTTGGGTGAGTTCTCGATTGACTTAGTTCTCGAATCAATAAACAAACACAATCTGAGTTCTCGGTCAAAATTAAATATTTCTCTACTAAAAGTAACTTTATTCTGTTCTGAGTTCTCGATCACTAAAATCGATTAAAATTGTAGTCGAGTTGTCTAAGTCATATAAATAACAAAATAGATCTAACATTTCATTTCTATACTTAATCGCAAACTCAAAGAACCTTTTGCTCTCAACACTTACATTCGAACCCTTGCTTTTATTTTCTCTAAAACCTTCGTTTCTTCTTTTCTCTCTTTCTATACACAATTCAATGGCATCTTCTAGCTCTAAATCTTCAATTGAAGTGTATGTAATCCATGAAACAAATTTTCTAGCTATTGCAAGAGATGCAGATGCAAAGGCGCAGTATAAGTGCTTCACTAGGTTTCTCATTGACTCCTATTTGAATGAAGCTTTGTTGGAAAACCCCACCTTGTACCTTGATATTCTTGAGCAGTTCTGGAAGACTGCAGACTGGGAAAATATATCATTGGAGGATGGTAGCTCGAAAGTGGTAGTAACCTGTAAAATCCAAGGAGAAGACATCAGTTTTGATGAAGATGATATGAACAAAAGCTTGAAAGTGCCAAAAGAGGATTTTGATGATGAACCTACTGAAAATGACCTTCTAGACTTCCTAGAGTTTATTAGGTACTCTAACACTGTGAAGAAAGGAACTGATGATAAAAAGTATAGGCTGGGTCATTCCTGTTTGACACCATACTAAGAGTGTTCAACTGCAAAAAAATAGTGTTTGACCAGATAAGCTTAATTGCCTTAAAGTTGGCCTACTCATTGGCTTACAATCAAAAGTTAAATTTTAGAAAGCTAGTTCTTGGGGAGCTCGTAACCATGATTCCCAATAGGGGTAATGAGATTTTCTTCCCTCGCTTTATTCAATTAATTCTCAATTATAAAAATACTAGTTTAATTGAATTGCCTGGGATGAACAAAAATAGAATTGGCTACTCCAAATCCATGTCAAAAATCATTTTTTCCACATTGGATAGGAGAAGCGCAGTGAATGTACCTCTTCAAATCACACCTCATATGAGGAGTGCATTTGAAGGGCATCCACTTGTGCAGCCTACATATGGTTATCTTGAAACAGTAGGAGGACCTAAGGTTGCAGAAGAACTAAATGCACCTAACCCAAGGACCTCTAACCCAACTGTAAACCCTTCTTCAAAATCCATAGATGATAGTGAACCAACCTCCGCATCCTCTCAACAGGGTGTGGTTGAACAGATGAAAAGGAAAAAAACAGCTAGCAAGAAAAGAAATTTGAATGTAATAGTAGAAAATGTAGAAGAAATAGATGAGTCACCTGTGGAACCTTTAAAGAGGAGAAAGAAAATTCAAAAGGCCATAACAAACTACTCTACATGCTCCCAACATGATGTAGAGGTACGCAAGGGATTAAACTTACTTCTAGGTGCACTTTCTCAACAAGGTGTATCTATTGAATTTGGGAGCCAGCCCACTCCACCCTGTACAGAGTCTGCACCATCACAGGAACACACTCCTGTTGATTCCAGGTGTGAAGTTGAAAAGGAGACACAAGAAAACATAGAACTCTCTCTTGAAAATTCCCCATTTTCTTAGGGGGAGTTGCCAACACTCACAACTACTCACAATCTCTCTTATATTCCCAATATTTCTTCACAACCAAATGTGTCCAGCCAAACACATGAGGTTTTTGATCATCAGGATTCCTCTTTCCCTGGTGATCCCCATTCAAGTGACTTGGTGCATGACACCTTTTTCACCACTCAGGAACCACATTTAGATGGTGATGGAATGCATACTGAGGCATATCCTGATGACACCATCAAAACCACAAGGGATCCAGGAGTTTTTACTTCAGACTCTGTGGTGGCTAAGGAGTTTGTACCAATAGCCTTTGATCTCATTAATGATTCATTGGAGCAACAAGTGTCTCCACAGACATTGGGAAATCTAGGGGACCTTCACACCATGCAAATGGCATTCTCTGGACACTCCCCAGTCATTCAAAGACTGTCTCCTAGGGAGAGATCACCTATCCATCCAGTATCAAAGGATTCATCTAAGTAATTGGATGATGAATTTGATGCTGAGGGGACCACTATAACAAGTGGCCCTAGATTTAACTTCATGTCACAATGGCTAAAACCTGTGCAATATGACAGGGAATCAGGACCATTATCTCATGGTGGGTCACTTTCAGATGAATAATTAAAGGAAATTTATTATGATCAATTGGATGATTGGTACCACATAGTATAACAACTTCTTACTTCTCATTTACCTAACAAGGATTATGTTGCAATCATGTTGGAATATGCCAAATATCAGGAGGAACTTAAGGCTAAAAATGCTGAAATGGCTGAAGATGGAGAAGCCAATGTAGATGCATGGTTAGATATCAAGAATACTATGAGCATGGAGGAGATGCTATAATGGATGAGACCGAAATATTTAACAACTCTTGGATCTTGTGAGAAGACCTTCACTCCAACTGTCATCTATGATGCCATACATGAAGCAGTCCAACTTCAATCCAATCATTATCTTGCAAGGGGATTTCAATCAGAAATTGCGGAGCATACAGCTAAAATGGAAGGGTTCTTGAAGGCTATTGAAAACAAATTAAAGCCTAGTGGTCTTTATGCTCATGCTACCTCTAGATCAGATTCTTCATTTTCAAGGCATAATGTTCCAGAAATGAATCATAAATTGGAGAAGATGGAGAAAACCTTTAAAGAAATGATTGATGTACAAACAAAAACTCAACAAAAATAGGCCAAAATCAACAACATGGTTGAGGTTCTGTACAAAAACAGGCATGCAGACAGGCTGCCTGAAGATGTTCAAATTCATGACCAGGCTCCCTTGTGTTTGACTTGAAGTCCCAAAAAGAAGTTCAATTCAACCATCATGCTCATTTCATATTTAGACTGCATTAGTTTGCTAAACTTTTCACAGAGTTTTTCATTAGTAGACTCAAATATAATATCATCAACATAAATTTGAACAAGTAATATATCACCTTTATATTTTCTAATAAATAGAGTTTTGTCAATGGTACCTCCAATGAAACTATTTTCAAGGAGAAATTTGGATAGAGTTTCATACCATGCTCTTGGTGCTTGCTTCAGTCCATAAAGTGCCTTGTCCAACTTGTAAACATGATCAGGAAATTTAGGATCAACAAATCCCGGTGGCTATTCCACATAGACTTTTTCTTCTAATTTTCCATTTAAGAAGGCACTTTTTACATCCATCTGATATACCTCGAATTTTGATTAAGCTACAAAAGCTAGAAACATTCTTATTGCTTCAAATCTACCTACAGGTGTAAAGCTTTCATCATAGTCTATTATTTTCTCTTGAGAATATCCTTTTGCAACCAACCTTGCTTTGTTTCTTACCATAGTTCCATTCTCATCAAGTTTATTCATGAACACCCACTTTGCACCAATAATTGATCTATCCCTGGGCCTTGGTACAAGTTTCCACACTTTATTTCTCTCAAATTTATTCAATTCTTCTTGCATTGTAATAATTCAATCAGAGTCTTGCAAAACTTCTTCAATTTTGTTGGGTTCATTCTTGGCGAGAAAACAGTTATAAAGACCTTCATTTTTAGCGGCTTTTCTAGTTTGTACACCACTCTCAGGATCACTAATTATCAAATCAGGAGTGTGATCCCTTGCCCATTTTCTAGCTGGTGGAAGATTGGTTCTGGAACCTGAAGCTCCCTCTAAATCATTGGCATTTCATGTTTATGAATAGCATTCAAATGAAGAGGCTCCCCCTGAGTTGCTTGAATCTAAAAAGGATTCAGAGTTGCCTGATCTATACCCTGATGAGTTAGACTCTGAAGAACTTGATTATGTCTGTCTAGACTCTGTCTTGGTAGACCCTGAACTGTTAGACTCTGAGTTGATTGGAGTTGAATTTTCTGGCTCTCCCTCAGAATGTGCGGGTTCCTGTGTTGTTTCAGGAGTTATTTAAGACTCTTCATCCTCATCATCTTCATCTATATTTGGAATCTTCAATAATCAATCAAAATATATCAAATACCTATTGAAGAAGTTTGATCTATAAGATTGTGCAACTGCCAAAACTCCAATGTCAACAACCATTAAGCTAGACTCTGACCCAAAGGGTAAGAAAGTTGACAACACTAGCTATAGAGGTATGATTGGCATATTGCTTTATTTAACTGCTAGTAGACCTAATATAATATTTGCAACTTGTCTATATGCTAGATTTGAAGCTGACCCTAGAGAATCTCACTTAATTGCTGTAAAAATAATTTTCAAGTATCTCAAAGGGGCTCAGACTCTTGGACTTTGGTATCCTAGAGAGTCTGATTTTTCATTAGTTGGCTACTCAGACTCTGATTATGCAGGATACAAGGTAGACATGAAAAGCACAATAGGTCAATGCTAATTTCTCGGCAAGAGGTTGATTTCTTGGTTTAGCAAGAAGCAACAGACTATATCAACCTTAATAGTTGAGGTTGAATACATAGCAACTGGAAGTTGTTGTGCTCAGATTCTGTGGATGAGAAATCAATTACGTGATTATGGACTAACATTCTCAAATATTTCTATGTATTGTGATAATACTAATGCTATTAAAATTGTAAAGAATCCAGTCTAATATTTCAGAACAAAGCACAATGATGTCAGGTATCATTTTATTAAAGAACATGTTGAAAATGGTACTGTTGAACTTCGTTATGCTCTAACAGACAGACAGATTGCAGACATTTTAACAAAACCACTTGACGAGTCTACTTTCTCATATTGGTAGGTGAATTAGGTATGTTAAATATTTAATTGCACAACCATTTTAAGTAGCAAGGTATGTACTTGAATTATAGTCCCTAATTTTCTAAACTATAATTTGTTATTACAAATTTTTTGAAGTACTTTATCTTGACAGAGTCTAACTTCTAGACTCTGATGGGTCTATAGACTCTGAGAGTCTATAGACTCTAAAGGTCATGACTATTAGACTCTGAAATGGTTAAAATTCATGTATGCAGATTCTGATTATTTTCGAACCGTTCATTTGACTGGAAATAGGCGGTAACAGTTACATTTTACTGGATATAGGCTGTAGACTCGTGTGTATTGTGTGTAATTCTAATAAAATAGAAAATTTACATTCATTTTACTCACTTGTCTATTGCAATCTATTTTTCCAAGGCAAAAATATTCCTAGAGCTCTTCAAGAACCCTAACAAATATTTATATGTAACTTCATTACATTCAACTCAACAACTCAAATGGCTGCTCAATCTACTATTACTCGAGGATCCAAGGCTATTGTTTTAACCTTTGGTAATTTTGAGTTCATGATAACAAACCATGTCTCAGCCCTAGGAGACAAGAAGGGGGTAGATGTTGATTACTACTATGTGCTGGAATTCTTAGAGCAGAGTGAGCTCAGTTACATTCTCAAGGCATCTTCAGTTATTCACATGAATGCTATGTCTCAAGTGTGGCACATCAGCAATTACATCAAAGGTAGTTGATCCTTCTCAGGATCAATGAGGTAAAATTATGTTCACCTTTGGCTCAACTACTTTTGATGTAACTGCTGATGTGCTCAATACTGTGTTTAAGCTGCCTGTTAAAATACCTTTTGATGAAACTATTGATGATTCTGAAGTCAAAAGCATGCTTAAGTCACTAGGTTATACTGTTAGCTTAAATAACATGAGTAAGTTAACTAGGCCTTATTTGAGAAAAGAATGGCCTTTCTTTTTTGATCAAATGGCTAAGTGTTTTACTAGTAAATATAGTGATTTTGATACTATTACTTTTATTACTTATCAAATTGGTCACAGCCTCCTATTTAACAAAGTGATTAACATTGGTGATATGTTGCTCACTAAAATGGGAGCAAAATTGAACAATGTACAAGAGGGGATGAAGAAAGTCTATTACCATAGATTTCTCATGCTTCTCCTCAATCACTTCATTTCTAATATTTCTTCCAAGCTTGCAAATGAATGTTATGTGCAGGCATACAAGCAATAGAGGAGAATATTATCTGACATCAAGAGAATAGATGAGAAAAAGAAGAGTCTACCTGCCATGGTTTACCCACATGTAATGCAGGTAACACTCTCTAACTATAAACCCAATATCTATAATTCTTCATTTTTTGTGGTGAAATGGTGCAAGAACAAGTAATTGAGAATCCCCCTGCACCTACCCAAGTATCCAAATCCCCTTTCATAAAACAGTTTCAAACACCTAAATCCAGGAAACCAACCTCTAGTATCTCTCAAAAGGCACCAGTTGTAAAAAAGAGGAGATTGGTCCAAACCAGACTTATAGATGAGCATAGTGATGAGGAGCTCAACCCCATAGAGAAACAGATTATTGAGAGGCTTTCTTTATTAAAAGAGGGTCTTGATGCACCTAAGTCTAACCTTCAAGCCAAACATGTAGACTCTCAAGAGGCTACAGACTCTAAAAACCTAGCGATGCACCTCAGGATTCTCAAATTAAGTCTCCTGAGAAATCTTTTGCTAAGAAATATATGAGGTTGAGGAAGGCTTATTTATCTCACACACACACAAGCCTAGTATTGTTACTAATCCTGTTTACAGGAAATAGATGCTCTCAAGTCTTTTACAGGGCCAGACTTTGAAAATCAACAATTTTCTAAACCAGATTCTAATGTTGAGTCAGAGTCTAGAATGTATTCAGACTCTGATCATGACACATTTTGGGAAGGAATGCTAAATGAAGCAGCCTCAAGTCTTATAGACTTCATTATCACTCCATCTGATGTGGTTGATCAAAATGCTAAATGAAGCATCCTCAAGTCTTATAGACTCCATTATCACTCCATTATCATGAATCATCAGTTGGAGTGATGATAGACTCTATAAGACTTGGGGCTGCATACTTTGGCATACCTTCCCAAAATGTGTCATGATCAGAGTCTGAAGGCAGTCTAGACTCTGACTCAACATTAGACTCTGGTTTAGGAACTGATTGTTGTTCAGAGTCTGGCTCTGCAGGAGCCTTGGGAGCATCTATTTCCTTCAAAACTGGGTTAGTAATAATTACAGGATTATGTATGTGTGTATAAAAAACCTTCCTTAATCTTTTATACTTCTTAGCAAATGATTTTTCATGACTCAATTAGAGAATCCTGGGGTGCATTCCTAGGTTTTTCAGAGACTGTAGCCTTTGGAGAGTCTACAATCTTAGATTCAAGGTTAGACACAGGTGCATCAGGAGCTTCTTTTAATAAAGAAAAGCCATCAATAACCTGTTTCTCTAAGGGGTTGAGCTTTTCATCACTTTGCTCATCTACAAGCCTGATTTTAATCAATCTTATCCTCTTTATAACTGGTGCCTGTTGAGAGACACCAGAGGTCGGTTTTGTTTTGGATTTTGGTTTTTGAGATTGTTTGATGGAAGGGGATTTGACTACTTGGGTAGGTGCAGGGGGACTCTCCATAACTTGTTCCTGCACCATTTCACCACCAAAGAAAGAATCATTGTAGATAGAAGTTTTGTAGGTAGAAAGTTTTACTTGCATTACATGTGGATACACCATGGCATGTAGCTTCTTTTTCTTGTCATCTATTCTCTTGAAATCAGAGAATATCCTCATTTATTGTTTGTAGGCCTACACACAACAATCATCTGCCAACCTAGTTGACATCTTAGGAATAAAGTGATTGAGGAGAATCATGAGAAATCTATAATAATAGACTTTCTTCTTCCCCTCCTGCACATTATATAATTTTGCTCCCATTTGTGTGAGCAACATATCACCAATGTTGATCACTCTATCAAACAGGAGACTGTAGCCAATTTGATAAGTTATGAAATTTAAAGCATTAAATCACAACACTTAGCTATTTGATCAAAAAAGAAGGACCATTCATTTCTCAAATAGGGCCTAGTTAACTTGCTCATGTTGTCTAAACTAGCAGAATAACCTAGTGACTTAAGCATGCTTTTGATTTTAGAATCATCAACAGTAGCATCAAAAGGTTCTTTAGTAGGTAATTGAAACAAAAAGTTTATAATATCAGCAGTTACATCAAAAGTGATATTACCGAAGGTAAACATAATTTTACCTGGTTGATCCTGAGTAGGATCAACAACCTTAGAAGAACTCCAAGCCTGAGAGAATGCATCTATGTGAATGACTGGGAATGCCTTCAACACATAGTTGAGCTCACTTTGCTCAAGAAAGTCCATCACTGGGTAGTAGTCTGCATCTACATCCTTCTTGTCTCCTAAAGCTGCAACGTGATTAGTGGTCATGAATTCAAAGTCTTTGCGTCCCCTCATGACAGTTGATTATGTAACCATTAAAGTGATTGAGTTGAGAGGGATTAAAATTCTTGAAAAACTTTGCTAGGGTTCTTGAGTAGCTCTGATAATATTTTTACCTTAGAAAATAGATTGCAATAAACAAGTGAGTAAAATGTTTATAAATTTTCTATTTTGTTTAAAATACACACGAGTCTACAACCTGTATCTAGTAAAAAGTAACTGTTATAGCCTATTTCCAGTCAATTGAACGGTTCAAAAATAATCAGAATCTGCATGCACCAATTCTAACCATTTGAGAGTCTAATAGTCATGGCCATCAGAGTCTACAAACTCTCAAAGTCTATAGACCCTTCAGAGTTTAGAAGTTAGACTTTGTTAAGATAAAGTACTTCAAAGATTTTGCAATAACAAATTATAGTTTTTCAAATCAGGGACTATAATTAAAGTACATACCTTACATATTTTGTTAAAATGTCTGCAATTTGTCTATCAGTTGGAACATAATGAAGTTCAACAGTACCATTTTCAACATGTTCTCTAATAAAATGATACTTGATATCACTGTGTTTTATTCTGGAATGTTGGATTGGATTTTCTGTAATTTTAATAGCACTAGTATTATCACAATACATAGAAATATTTGAAAATGTTAGTCCATTATCAAGTAATTGATTTCTTATCCACAGAATTTGGACACAATAACTTGCAAATGCTATGTATTCAGCCTCAGATGTTGAGGTTGATATAGTCTGTTGTTTCTTGCTAAATCAAGAAATTAACCTGTTGCCAAGAAATTGGCATTGAACAGTGGTGCTTTTCCTGTCTACTTTACATCCTGAATAATCAGAGTCTGAATAGCCAACTAATGAAAAATCAGATTCTCTAGCATACCAAAGTCCCAGAGCTTATGCACCCTTGAGATATCTAAAAATTCTTTTCACAGCAATTAAATGTGATTCTCTGGGGTTAGCTTGAAATTTAGCACATCGGCATGTTACAAACATAATGTCTGGTCTACTAGCAGTTAAATATAATAATGAGCCAATTATACCTCTGTAGCTAGTATTGTCAACTTTCTTACCCTTTGGGTCAGAGTCTAGCTTAGTGGCTGCTGACTTGGGAGTCTTGGTAGTTGCACAATCTTGTAAATTAAACATCTTCAAAATTTCTTTCACCTTTATATTTTCTAATAAAAAGAGTTGTATCAATGGTACCTCTAATGAAACCATTTTCAAGGAGAAATTTGGATAGAGTTTCATACCATGATCTAGGTGCTTACTTTAATCCATAAAGTGCCTTGTCTAACCTGTAAACATGATCAGTAAATTATGGATCAACAAATCCTTGTGGTTGCTCCACATAGACTTCTTCTTCCAATTTTCCATTCAAGAAGGCACTTTTTACATCCATCTAATAGACTTTGAATTTTGAATGGGCTGCAAAAGCAAGAAACATTCTGATAGCCTCCAATCTTGCTACTGGTGCAAAGGTTTCATCATAGTTAATTCCTTCCTCTTGAGAGTATCATTTTGCAACTAGCCTTGCTTTGTTTCTTATCACAGTGCCATTCTCATCAAGTTTGTTCCTGAACACCCATTTTGCACAAATAATTGATCTATTTCTAGGTCTTGGTACAAGTTTCCACACTTTGTCTCTCTCAAATTCATTTAGTTCCTCTTGCATTGCAATAATCCAATCAAGGTCTTGCAAAGCTTCCTCAATTTTCTTTGGTTCATTCTTTGAGAAAAAATAATTGTACAGTCATTCATTTTTAGTGGTTTTTCTTCTTTACACACCACTCCCAGGATCACCTATTATCAAATCAGGAGTGTGATCCCTTGCCCATTTTCTAACTGGTGGAAGATTGGTTCTGGAACTTGAGGTTCCCCCTAAATCATTGGCATTTACTATTTGTGAGTGGTATTCAAATAAAAAGGCTTCCCCTGAGTTACTTGAAGAGTTAGACTCTGTCTGTCTAGAATCTGTCTGACTAGTCCCTGAATTGTTAGACTCTGAGTTGATTAAAGTTGAGTTTTCAGGCTCCCCCTCAGAATGTGCAGGTTCTTGTCTTGTTTCAAAAGCTAATTGAGACTCTTCATCCTCATTTTCTTCATTTATCTCAGAACTTTTAAAATTTTCAAATTTCAATGTTGTAGACTCTACTTTATCCTGTAATTATGTAATCTTTTTGTCATCAAATGTAACATGAATAGACTCCATAACAATTCTAGTACTGAGATTAAAGACTCTGAATGCCTTTGTATTTGGTGCATATCCAAGAAAGATTGCTTCAATAGCCTTGGCTTCAAATTTGCTTAGATTTTCAAGATGTACTTTCAGTATAAAACACTTGCAACCAAATATGTAAAAGTGTTTCACACTTGGCTTCTTGTCATTCACCATTTCATAGGGAGTCTTTCCATGCATATTTATCAAGATGCAGTTTTGAGTGAAATATGATGTATTGACTGCCTCAGCCTAGAAATATACTGGCAGTTTAGACTCTGCCAACATTTTCCTTGCATCTTCTATGAGTGTTATGTTCTTTCTCTCCAGAACTCCATTTTGTTGGCATGTTCCTGGTGCAGAAAATTGTTGAGTAATTCCCTTTGATGCACAGTATTCCTCCATGATTGCATTCTTGAATTCATTACCATTGTTACTCCTTAGTATTCTTACAGTCTTCTTTAATTTAGTTTCCAGAAAAAAGACAAGGTCTATTGTGTGTTGTGAAGGTTCATCATTTGAATACAAAAAGAAAACCAATGTGAATCTTGTAAAATCATCTACAATGACAAGAGCATAGTTCTTTTTATTAATTGACATCATATTTACTAGACTAAATAAATCAAAATGTAATAGATAAAAAGGTTCAGAAATGGTGTTTATTATTTTGCTCTTGAAGGATGTTTTCCTTTGTTGTCTAAGTTGACATGCTTCACAAAGTTCATCTTGAACAAAATTAACAAGTGGTAGTCCTCTCATAAGACTCTGTTTCACTAACATGTTGAGTGTTTTGAAGTTGATGTGTGACAATTTCTTGTGTCATTTCTAGCTTTCTTCAGTTGAGGCCTTGCTATATAAATATGTGACTTCTTTGTGAGTGCAATCCTCCAAGATGGCTTCATATATGTTACCATGTCTATGTCCTTTGAAAACTAAAATGCCCGTTTCTTTGTGAATCACAAGACACTCTTTGTTGTCGAAGCCAGTATGGTAACCTTTATCTCCAAGTTGACTAATGATGATCAAGTTATGTTTCAAGCCTTCAACTAGAGCTACTTCTTCAATGATGACATTACCAAATACAATATTGCCATATCCCAGTATTTTTCCTTTGTTGCCATCTCCAAAAGATACTTCTGGGCCATCCATTTCCATAAAGTCTGTAAGCATGGATTTATTTCCAGTCATGTGTCCTAAGCATCTACTGTCCAGGATTAGGCTTACTTTCTATACCCTGGTTCCCTGAGATTTAGGAGATGAGGGTTCTTTGGGAGATTCTGATTTTTCTGAGGAGACAACCATCAAAGCTAGATTTTCATAATCTATTTCATCCTCTGAGCCTTGAATTTGCCCAATCCTTTCCTGTTGAGATGTAGATTCCATAACAATTCTGGTTCTGAGTTTAAAGACTCTGAATGCCTTTGTATTTTTTGCATATCCAAGAAAGATTGCTTCATCAGCCTTGGCTTCAAATTCGTTTAGATTTTCAAGATGTACTTTCAGTACAAAACACTTGCAACCAAATATGTGAAAGTGTTTCACACTGGCTTCTTGTCCTTCACCATTTCACAGGAAGTCTTTCCATGCATATTTATCAAGGTACAATTTTGAGTGAAACATGTTGTATTGATTGCCTCAGCCTAGAAATATACTGGCAGTTTAGACTCTGCCAACATTTTCCTTGCAGCTTCTATGAGTGTTATGTTCTTTCTCTCCAGAACTCCATTTTGTTGGCGTGTTCCTGGTGCAGAAAATTGTTGAGTAATTCCCTTTGATGCACAGTATTACTCCTTAGTATTCTTACAGTCTTCTTTGATTTAGTTTCCTGAAAAATGACAAGGTTTATTGTGTGCTGTGAAGCTTCATCATTTGAATACAAAAAGAAAACCAATGTGACGCCCCCAAACCCGGGGTCAGGGATTTGATTCGTCATGTCACCATCCAATCATTTAAACCTGCAATAACTCAATAATCCAACGAAATCACATCACAGACCCCTCTCTTGCACACATACGAGTTATAGCCTTAGAAACGATATACAACCAGTATCACTAGTTATTACAAACCAAATGTACTTATCCAGGATCTCACGTTATCAATGATAACATCTACACGAAGTGACATTAATAACTAGATCAACGCTGAATGCCTATCTAACTTACTTATGTAGCATAATGTTGAATTGAACCACCTCAAAGGTAAATCTCCTACTTTTCTTCCTCAAGGTATGGAGCCAATTGAATTCATTATCACTTTCTCTGAAAAATTTAATATAAGCAAGAGTGAGCGAAAGAATGCTCAGCAAATCATCCACCAAATTATCTATGTGATTCTCATCTAAGAATATGATAATCACTACTATCTCAATAGTATAACATAAGGTTACCGGTATAGGGTAAGCATAACAAAGTATCTTTAGACGATACATTTAGTCAGAGTTTTCTGTTAAAAGTATTTATACTCAACATGAAATTTAGAAGAATATAATTTGAACAATTAAGTGCAATATATAAAATAAGACACTATCGAATATAGTGTTACCACTCTTTCATACTTCCTCTGAAGCTTTTGAGATAAAACCCAATGAACTAATTAAGTCCACAATTTTGAAATAATATTATCAATAACTTAGCAAAATAGCATCAACTATAGCTTTGCTAATCTCCCATAAATATAGTAAATACACAATTCAAGATACTGGAATAATAGTTGCTTCTCATCATAAGCAAATCAAATCACTTTGAACCATACCATTTGTAAGGTTTAAAATCCTATAAAATATTTTAATTAAAGATTTATAAATTGTTTGATGTACCTCATGTACCCGCTTAAGTTTTCAAAATAACTTTTCGTCAAAACATCTCGGATGAGTAAGGAGGGGAATATCAAGATATCAATCACTGAAAACACCATCGGTAACTCAGCTCATAGACTTTCATTACGATGTTGCAGCACAATTCTAATTGGAAGATGGGACTGTATCCAGAGCATTACACTATGCTTCTACCGTACATACACGATGATCAGTCGTAACATACGAAAGCTCTTATTGTTTCTCTACATGAAGAAGGGGGAGCAACGACGTTCTCTTCCGTTATTGGGAATCACCCTAGACCGTATATGAGCCAAAGTGTTGGGTTGTGCGTCATTCGGCCACTTACGGCATATCTCCTAGTCTACTGGAACAATCTATAACCTGGTACTGGAATTTAATCCTAGTTCCCCAAGTATATCATACTTGTTAATAGATTCATCTATCTAACCTGGAACCATAATTTAATCCTAGTTTCCCAAGTATATCCTACTTGTTAATAAATTCACAATCTCTGATGGGTTACTTCCGAAATATTCGGGGAAGTATGAATATCACAACATATATATTGACCTCCGTCAACTGATCTCATATATCAAGAAATGAAAATCATTTGAAAAATCACGACGTGGGAGTTACTCGAAAAATCTCTTTGATTTTGATAAGTTGAAAACCCTAACTAAAATAGGGCGGTGATCCCAAAACAAAATCGTATTCGAGGAAAGTAAATTATTTATTTACTTTCTAGATTGGATTCCCAATTTTTGATAAGTCAAAGAATATTTTATTCATATTTAAAGAATTAATAAAACATAAAATAAATATTTGGGAACCCCTACTATATTTAAATCATTTTCTAAAGGTCAGACAATATTTTAATTATTATTAAAGACCTTAAATAAATTTTAATCAATTTAGAATATTTAACAAACATTTAAATAATATTTATTAAATAATTAACAATTAATAAACCCTTTTTAAATGAATATTCAGAATAATATTCATTAATTAAATAAATATTCAAATAATACATATTAACACTATTTAAAATATTTATCAATAAAAATATCCAAAATATAAATATTGGAATATTTTTAATCACTATATAAAGCAATCTGTCTCCGGCAACTTCCGAGTTACGACAGTATTTAAAATAACACTTCTGACTCCCGATCTACGTTTGAAAATAAGAAAGTCCGCTCTACTCTTAGAGCATTTATATATACACTGGCATATATCTATATTATCTTCTAGCATATAAACCAAAACATTTGTGAAAGATTAAACAACAGTTAAATCAATTTGTAATTTTAGTAAACAGTTGTATCACAACATCAACAGTAGTGTATAAAGCACAGGTTACGAAAACTTGCATGTAGTCCAAGATACGTTCTTAGAGTCCCACTCGTTCCAGATTTTTTTATCAATAAATATCACAATCTCAATTAGTACTCTTAATCTCATCAACTATTTATATTACTAATGAGTATAATCGCATATCGAGTCCAATTATGACAACTTCAATTCGTACTTAGTCCTTTTACTAACACTTATCTTATCCGGCATTCACCTCCTCGGGTCTATGTTGACCGTTCGTAAACCATCTCGTCAACGACTTTTAATCTAATCTGTTTACTCCAATACATAATAATGTTATTCCTCAACATCTTTCATGTTTTAACCGACTCGAAATTATCCTTTTATCCTGGCCAAAGTGGCTCGTCAAAACAGTGCCCCTAGAGTTGACTTTCCTAAGAATTATTATTACGCGACTCTCATTCCAACATTTTTAATAAATTATAAAATTCATAATTAAATACGAAACTGCCTCAAGGAGCTTCTTGAGTATTTATAATAATTATCAAAAATATTTTTATTTGGAACACATGAGTTTAACTTGGTGAAAAGTATTTTACAAAGTAGGTCAACTACGGAATTTTACTATTTACGTTAGCTTCACTAAAACGCTCATAACTCATTAACCGTTAACTCAAATGATGCATCATTTTTGCGTACACGATCTAGAGAATGCCTAGAATACAATACATGAAAATTTTTGCACTGGACAAAGGGCTCTTTTTTCCCGAATTTACTGAACAAGGCAGTAGCTTTACCCAGAGGGGTGCTACACCCGGTTTTAATGAACCGGTTTTCGAAGAACAAATTAGTTCTTCACTACAACAAAGAGATCTGACTGATTCCTATTACAATCTATAGATCTATAAATTTACAAAAGAAAATCAATCTAACAGAGAGTGTTTTATAATAACCCTATATATTTACAACATAATGAATCAGCTAGATTATAAAACTTTGGTGAAGAAGGTATGTGTATGGCTTTGTATCTCTTCTTCTCCGTCTTCTGTTTCTCTCTGTATCTCTCTGTGTGGTTGTGTGTATTCACGCCAAATGAATTAGATTCATTTGTTTATATTGTGTAGGCTTTACAATAATTGAGCTGCTTTCTACGTGTCGACAACTTATCCCTTGTAGCTTGACTTGAGTTGACTTGAAGTTCCCGTGGATATTTTGTAAGTGTCTAATTATTTGTCCCTGTATTAGTACTTAAAAAATAATCCATTCTTCTTTAAGGGCTAAGTGTCGATTGGTGTCACCATGTATACATGCCTTAGTCAATTTGATGCAGCTTGAATAGTAGGTATTGAATTCTTCTACCCTGTAGGACTAAGTATCGAATTTATCCACCATGTATAACTAAGTGTCGAATAGATTAGCCTTGTACATGCCTTAGAATTAATTTGATGATCCATGGCTAATAAATGTCGAATTCCTCTTCCATGTAGAGCTAAGTGTCGAATTCTCCTTCCATGTAGAGCTAAGTGTCAAATTCTCTTACATAGTACACATGACTTAGAATCTTTTGACATCTTGTAGACTATGTGTCGAATTTCTTCTCCATGTATGGCTAAGTGTCTAATTCTTCACCATGTATGCATGACTTAGAATATTTTTCACCACTTAAAAGCTAATTGCCTAATTCTTCACCATGTATGCATGACTTAGAATATTTTTCCATCCTTTCAATGCATATACTTAGACTTCCTATCAATTCGTCTTGTACAATAAACATGTTTACCAATTCATTTGTGTTGAAACTTAGTGCACTGGTCTGGTTCATAAATGACTAACACTGATCTTGATCTTGATCTTCATATTCTCATTTAATTCAAGTGACATGATTGTAGCATTTCTTTATTGCTTCGAACACTGACTATTAATAAACACTATACTTTCACTGGAATCTTTTCTGGTACTTAGATAACATATTCATTACTACTACAATCTTGAATACTTCATTCTCTGTTCTTCACTGACGCTTGAAAATATAAAAGAACTTATTTCAGTGAGTATAACTTAAAGACTGCAGTTGTCTTCTTTAACCTTTGTCTTTACCCTGTCTTCAATTCTTCTAGATTCCTATGCTTCGAACACTGTTTATCTTCAATCAATGCTAATACACTGAAATCTTCTAGTGGTAGTTTTATACTGAATCTTCAACACTTTTAAAACCCTGAAAGTCTTTAAACATTATTATTCACTGAAGCATGAACATATTAATGAATTTCTATCAGTGACATGCAGTAGACTTCAAAACTTCTTCTAAAGTCTTGATTCACTGTATTTGTCTTATCTTCATTTCTACCAAATTTCTGTGTAGTCGTAATATTATTTATCTGTCATGTTCTAGTGTTGATTTATTACGACTTCGGTTCATATAGCTTCGCAATCTCACCAATAGGGAATTGTCTAGGGGATGCCATTTGTATGGAGTGGAGGTCCCCCACGTTATCCAATGTCTGTGAAGACACCTGATGCTCCAATGGCTCATGAATGAGACCAAAGGGAAATTTTTCCTCAGCCACCACAGAGTCTGAAGTAAAAACTCATGGAGCCTTTGTGATTGTGATGGTGTCATCAGGATATACCTTAGCATGTATTCCCTCACCATCTAAATGAGTGTCCGGAGTGGTGAACAAGGTGTCATGCACCAAGTCACTTGAAATTGGCTCACTAGGAGGATTGGATTCCTGGTGATCAACAACCTCTTGTGTTTGGATAGAAACAATTGGTTGAGAAGAAATTTTTGGAATAGAAGAGGGATGAGTAGAAGTGAGTGTCGGCAACTCCCCCTGAGAAAATGGGGAAGTTTCAATAGAATTTCCTACGTGCTCCAGTGTCTCCTTTTCAACTTCACACCTGGCATCAACATGAGTGGGTTCATGTGATGGTGCAGACTCTGTACGAGGTGAAGTGGGATGACTCCCAATTTCAATAGGTACACATTGTTGAGAAAGTGCACCTAGTAACAGGTTTAATCTCCTTGTAACCTCTACATCCTGTTGGGAGGATGTAGAGTGGTTCAGTGTGGCCTCCTTACTTTTATTTCTCCTCTTGAGAGGTTCCACATGTGACTCATCTAGTTGAGATTCTACAGCACTTTCTACAACTACTTCTAACTTCTTCTTTGGTGCATGTTTCTTCCTTTTCTTCTTTCCAACTACACCATGTTGAGAGGATGTAGAGGTTGGTTCACTATCATCTATCAATTTCAAGAAAGGGTTTACAGTTAGGTTAGAAGTCCTTGCGTTAGTTACATTTGGTTCTTCTGCAGCCTTAGGACCTCCTACTATTTCAAGATAACCATATGTATGCTGCACAAGTGGGTACCCTTCAAACACACTCCTCAGATGAGGTGTGATTTGAAGAGGTACATTCGCTGTGCTTCTCCTATCCAATATAGAAAAAATGATTTTTGACATGGATTTGGAGTAGCCAATTCTATTTTATTTATCCCTGGTAGTTCAATCAAACTAGCATTTTTGTAATTAAGAATTGATTGAATAAAGCGAGGAAAGAATATATCATTAGCTTTCTTGTGGATCCTATTTGAGAGTTCCCTCAGAATTAGCTTCCCAACATTGAGCTTCCTGTTGTAAGCCAATGAATGGGACAACTTCAAGGCAATGGAGCTTATTTGATCAAAGCATGTCTTCCTACAAGTGAAAACCCTGAGTAGAGTGTCAAAAAGGAATGACCACTCTTTTCTAACATGTTTCTTGTTCAACTTTCCCAGCTTGATCTCATCAGCATATCTGATGAATTCCATGAAATCCTCCAACATAGCGTCAGTTGGTACTTCATCAAAGTTTTCTATTGGGAGAGACATACATGTATTCACATCTTTTTCATCAAAACATAAGATTACTTCATGTATCTTGCAGGTCACCACAATCCTGGAGCTCCCATCCTCCAAGGCCTTTTCCTTCCAGGTAGCAGTGTTCCAGAACTGCTCTAGTATGTTGAGATAGAGTGTGGGATTGGACAACAGTGCTTCTTTTAAGTAGGAATCAACAAGCAACCTAGTGAAACACTTATACTGAGGCTTGGCATGAGCATCTCTTGCGATTGCTAAGAAGTTTGTTTCAGGAATGATGTACACCTCAATTGCAGGGTTGGAACTAGAAGAAGCCATTTGGAGTTGTGTGTAGAAAAGAGAAGTGAATAAGCGAAAGATTTTAGAAAGAAGGAAAGAAAATTTGAGTGCAAGTATTCAACTGTTTGAGAGCAAGAGTTTCTTGAGTATTCGAATAAGCGTAGAAATGAACTGTAGATCTACTTTGCTATTTATATGTCCAGACTTCTTGACCTAGATTTGTAATCAATTTAGGCTTAGTTGAGAACTCACAAATGAGTAAAGTAACTTTGTTCGATAATTATCAATTTTGAATCGAGAACTCAGTGTAACTTGTCGAGAACTATATCAATCGAGAAATCTTTATTTGTACTTAATCGAGAACTCTGAGAAATGTAATTGATCGAGAACTCTTCAACAAGACTTGGTCGAGTACGCAAAGAATGAGTCGAGAACTCAGTAAAATGAACTAGTCGAGAATTATGATTTAGAATGGAAACTATTCAATTACTCAAGTTTCAGTTTTTGAAGAATTGTTTTATTTTCACTTGGAAAACAAAATAACAATTTTCAAACACATTTTTCAGATAAAATAAATAAGATTTATTTAACTGGAACTAAAAATGTATCTATTAAATATTCTTGTAGAATTAATTATCACACTTGTTATTTAAAGATGCACAAGTATAATAATTCCTTTCAGGTTTCCTTAGAACAAGAAATAGTTCCAAGCTACATTTGATTTTCATTTTTAAAATAAAATGTACAACAATATAACTGATATATTTATAAATATACACCAGTCTGTTTCACTTAGATAAATTATTAAATTTTATGTATGTGAAACAATTGTTGTAACAGTTGGAGATATATATTTATTTAGCCACTTAATTTGAAGAGTTTTGCATTCCAATTTCACTAACCAACCTGTTGAAGGTCGCTTCAACAAGTGGTTTAGTTAATATATCTGCCAACTATTTTTGTGTAGGAACATAGAATAATTCAATTACTCTATTTTATGCATGTTCTCTTATGAAATGCTACCTTACATCAATGTACTTTGTCTTTGAACGATTCACTAGATTTGCAATAATAGATATGGCACTAGTGTTGTCACACATGATAGGAATTCTTTCCAAAACTAGTCCATAATCCCTTACTTGATTTCTTATCCAAAGCACTTGAGCACAGCAACTTCCAGCAGCTATGTATTCAGCCTCAGTTGTAGAAGTTGAAACCGATTGTTGTTTTTTGTTGTACCATGACACCAATTTCTGTCCAAGAAATTGAAAACTTCCAGAGGTGCTCTTTCTATCAACTCTGCATCCATCAAAATAACCAACTAAGTTGAATCATGTTTCCTTTGGGTACCATAATCCCATTTGAGTTATTCCCTTGAGATATCTCAGAATTCTTTTGATAGCTATGAGATGAGATTCTTTTGGATTGGCATGAAACCTTGCACATAAACATGTAGAGAACATGATGTCTGGCCTACTAGCTGTTAGATATAGTAAGGATCCAATCATTCCTCTGTAGGTCTTCATGTCTACACTCTTTCCTTTCTTGTCTTCATCCAGTTTGATAGCAGTAGACATTGGCGTTTTAGCAGGTGAGCAATCTTGTATGTCAAACCTCTTTAGCAAGTCATTGATGTACTTGGTTTGACTTATGAAGATGCCATCTATTCTTTGACTCATTAGAAGGCCTAAAAAATAATTGAGCTCTCCCATCATGCACATTTCATATTCACTTTGCATGAGATTTGAAAATCTTTAACACATTTTTTCATTGGTAGATCCAAAAATGATATCATCCACATAAATTTGAACTAAAATGATGTCGTCACCATGTTTCTTGTAAAAGAGAGTTTTATCAATTGTCCCTCTTGTAAATTGATTTTCCAGTCGGAACTTTGATAAAGTGTCATACCATGCTCTAAGGTTTTGTTTGAGTCCATACAGTTCTTTGAGAAGTCTGTAAACAAAATCGGGAAATTTAGAATCTTCAAAGCCAAGAGGTTGTTGTACATAAACTTCTTCTTCTAATTCATCATTCAGAAAAGCACTCTTGACATCCATTTGATAGACCTTGAAATTTGAATGTGCTATAAATGCCAGAAAAATTCTTATTGCTTCTAGCCTTGCAACAGGAGAAAAAGTCTCATCATAGTCAATGCCTTCTTCTTGTGAATATCCTTTTGCAACCAACCTTGCCTTGTTTCTTATGACAATTCCATGTTCATCCGTCTTGTTTCTATAGACCTATTTGGTGCCTATAATTGATCTGTCATTTGGAGGTGGCACCAATTCCCAAACATTGTTTCTCTCAAATTGATTTAGCTCTTCTTGCATGGCCACAATCCAGTCTTGATCCAACAATGCTTCTTTAATCTTCTTAGGTTCATTTTGAGACAGAAAGCAAGCATACAAGCATTCATTTATGGTTGTCCTTCTTGTCCTCACACCTTCATCAGGATTGCCAATTATTTGATCTGTAGTGTGAGCTCTATTCCACTTTATTTCATGAGCCACACCTCTAGCATTTGAGCTTGTTTCTTCCTGATTCAAATTATTTGCATTTATTATTGATCCTTGAGAAGCTCCCCCTGAATGCATGCTAGGGTTGTGAGGAGAATTCTCAAATTAAATGTGACTGAAGTCCTCAGTATTTCTCTCTTCATTTGTACCATATTAAATTTCCACATGTGAGCATTCATGTGCATTTTCATCCTTTTTATTTTCATATGCTTATATTTCCATTTCATTTTCAAATCTCAAAGTGTCACAGTTTTCTCCTTCAAGACTCATGGATGGGAACTTGAAGTCATCAAAGGTTACATTTGTGATTTCCATAACTTTTTCTTAATCAATCGCATATACTCTATAGACAATCTTGTCCAAAGATATCCTACAAAGATTCTTTCATATGCTTTGACTTCAAACTTCCCAAGATGGTCAGCATCATCCTTGAGAACAAAGAATTTTTCTCCAAACATATGCATGTAGTTGACATATGGTCTTCTGTTTGTTATGATGTGATAAGGAGTCCTTCCAACAGGTTTTTTGATGAGTATCCTATTTTGAGTGTAATAAGCAGTCCTAACAGCTTCAGCCTAAAAACTAGTTGGTAGACATGCTTCTGCTAACATGGTCCTTATAGCTTCAATTAGTGTCCTATTTTTTCTTTCAACCACTCCATTTTGTTGTGAAGTTCTTGGAGCTAAGAATTGGTGAGTGATTCCATTTTCCTTGCAGAATTCACTTAATGTAGCATTTTTGAATTATGTTCCATTATCACTCCTTATGGCCACAACAAGTGTTAGGCCTTTATCCAATCTTCTCACATTTTTAATAATGAACTCAGGAGCTTCAGCTTTTGAGTGCAGGAATTCCACCCATGTATATTTAGAGAAGTCATCAACCATGACAAGTGCATATCTTTTCTTGGACATTAACATGACATTTACTGGTCCAAAAAGATCCATGTGAATCAGTTATAATGGTTTTGTGATTGAAGTAAATTCTTTACTTTTGTGACTTTACCTTTTCATTTTTCCCTTTTGACATGCCTCACACAATCCTTCTATGCAGAATTCAAGTAAAGACAGGTGTTTCACTAATTCTCTTTTAACTAGAGAATTAAGATTCTTGAAGTTCAAGTGAGATAACCTCTTGTGACAAAGCCAACTTTCTCTTTTAGAGGCTTTGGTGTAGAAATAGCAAATTATTTCCTTGTTTGCAGAGTCCAAATCTGCTACAAAAGGGATTCATTTCCTTACTCCTTGCAAGGCAGTTTCTTTGGTCTTTCTGTGTGATATGAGGCACAATTCTTTATTAAACTCCACTTTCAAGTCTTTATTGCAGAATTAAGTGATGCTCAATAAATTGTGCTTCAAACCATTTACCAAAGCTACATCTTCAATGACAACATTTCCATGAATTAACTTGCCATATCCCATAGTGAAACCAATGTTGTTGTCTCCAAAGGTCACCATTGGGTCAGCCTCTTCCTTGAATTGTGACAGTAGGGCTTTGTCACCAGTCATGTGCCTTAAGCATCCACTGTCCAAGATCCAGATAAACTTTTTCTTCTTACATGTGCCCTTCAATCAAAACAATATCATGTTTTCTTTGGTACCAAAACTAGATTGGGTCATTTTTGCTTAGTCACATGAATGTCATTTTTCTTATCAACATTCCTAGTCACTTTATCATGCATAATTTCACTTTTCTGGTTTTGATTTCTAGTTTGATTAGTGCTTCCAGAACTAGATCAATTTCTAGGTGACATATAGTGTTTTCTTCCTTTAACTAGACTAGTAGACTTAGGTCTAGCAGTTTTGTTGTCTTGGTTTTAACTGATGCATCCTTCAACAAACTGTTTCCTTAGTCTAAAGCAAGTATTCATCACATTCAAGTTGCATGGTATACAATTAAACTTGTCATATAATTTATGATTATCATGCATTAAAGGTTTCACATAGCCACAAACAAATAATATTATTAATAGCAGGTTTCTCGCACACATGAATAAGGTGATTTGTTGAACCACGGTTTATACAAATCTTCCTAGGAGCATTGTGAACAGGTGCATAGTTAGTGTGTTTATTAAGGCCTATTTTTTCATTTCTATTTGCCTTTTTCTTTTTAGCATGTATGGTGTCATTTTTCTGGACATTTTCTTTTGATTCTGGTTTAACAGGGATGGACTTGTCCTTGATTGCAGGCTCTTCTATTTCAACATAAGGCACATCACTTTTAGTTTTTAGCTCATCCTCATCATTCAACTGCTGTTTGATGACCATACTGAATTCATCAAACTCAGCAGTTGCTTTCTTAAAAATTGGAGCCTTGACATTTTTCAAAATGTGAGGATTACCAACAACTTCAGTTTTCTTGCCTTTTGCTGACATAGGTTTTTTCTTCTTAAGAGTGTCATAGTCAAACCCAACTCTAACCTTAGAATTTTCCTGGTTTTCATCATGAAACACTTGTAGTATTATAGATGAGTTTTGATAGGATTTTATCTTCAATTCATTTTCAGAGATTTGATCTCTTAAGAATTTCTCAATATGCTCTAGACAAGTGATTTTGTTCTTTAAGTACTCATTCTCTTGTTTCATGGATTGCATGTTAACCAAGGACAGTTCTAAATGTTCATTCTTAGCATTCAGTTCATCATTAGCTTTTAACAGTCTATTAATTTCCTCATAACCAGAATTCATACTAGCATGAATATTAAACATTTCAACACTCAATTCTTCCACAGTTTTCTTATATTGAGATTTTGACATGTCAATGGAGGTTAGAATTGGTACCTGACTTGTTGAGGTTGATGTTCCTTCATCTGATTTGGCCATGAGAGCCAAGTTACCATATTTTTCTTCTTTATCTTCATCAGTATCATCCCATCATTTGCCTTCAGCAATGTATGCTCTACTAGTTTGCTTCTTTAGCAAAGCTTCATACTTGGCTTCCAAATCCAAGTAGTCTTTGTCCTTCTTGACTGCTTTTGGCTTTCTACACTCAGTAGCAAAGTGTCCCAATTCATCACCGTTATAACACCTTATTTTTGACCTTTCAACATATCCAGTCTTGTAACATCCTTTGAAGTTACTCTTGGAAGCCTTGCCTTTACTTGAGGAGCCAAAGTTTGGTTTTGGCTTGAAGATTTTATTTTTCTTGAACCTTAAGTTTCCAAACTTTCTAGCCATAAAAGTCATAGACTTAGTCCATACTCTCAAGCTCTTCAAGAGTGTAGAACTCATCATCTTCAGATTCACTCTTGACAGATTTATTTTTTTCTTTGTCATTTTCAACATTTTCCTCATTCTTCATCCTTTGACTTGTACCAGCTCTTTCCACCTTCATTGGTTCTTTGACAATTTGTGCACCAGAGACATTTGCCATTTTTCCTCTATTTCCTAGAATAGACTTCTTTTGAAAGTATTCTAGTTCATATGTCTTCAAAATTCCATACAAATTTTTTAATGGGAGTTTTGTTAGATCTCTTCCTTCTCTGATAGCAGTAATTTTATGCTCCAAGTGTTGTGGAAGAGTCAATAAGAACTTCAAATTTTTCTTTTTTGTCTCATAAATTTTTCCATGTAACTGTAGTTCGTTGATCAGTTTATTGAACCTCTCAAAAACCTCAGTTATGTCTTCATTTGGTTTAGACATAAATGTTTCATATTGTGAGACCAACAGTTGTCTTTGATTTTCTCTTACTTCCGTTGTGCCTTCACATAGTAGCTCTATGGTTTACCAAATGTGGTTGGAAATGGTGCAGTTGACAACATTGCTATACATGACCAAATCTAGAGAGTCGGTCAGTATGAGCATGAGGCTGTTGTCAAGAGCCACTTTCTCTCTTTCAGTGTCAGTGTACTGATATAGATCTTTTGGTACCCATGTGACTGGTATCACTTCTGAGCCACTGGTTGTTTTAGGAACAAGTGTTACTTGCATGAATGGTCCATTCTTCAAGATCTCAAGATACATGTAGTTTGCAGTCTTGATGAATGTTAGCATTTTCTTTTTCCATAGTATGTAGTGTTCTCTGTCAAATGGAGAAATCTTGACATTGTTTAGATTCTGTGAATTCATCTTGATCTTTTTACTGTTTGTATATCAACAGTCTGTGCTCTGATACCACTTGTTAGGAATAAGAATTACAGAAGTTATACAGAGAGGGGGTGAATGTATATCTTAAAATACTATACTTTTCTTCTGGTTTTGCTTGTTATGAACTATTTATAAAATATTGTAGCTTTAATAACTTAATCAATATTTACTGTGAGAAATGCGGAATTGAAATGAACACTCAAAGTTAACTTTCAATCTAATGGTATATTAGAATGAATTGCTATAATATGAGATTCTTGATGTGAATCTCAGCTTCTTGTTCTTGGAAGATACATGGTATGAATACACTTGATAATATTCAAAGATGATCCTTACTAATGAGGTTGTGCATAAGCTATATAGACAACATGTCTTTTTGGCACATTCTCCCACCAGACAGTTATGCTAAAACTAGAAACAGACAAGGAACACTTCACAGGTTTGACTAATCCTGATTATGATATAGCTTCAAAATACTTGTCTTGTTCTTCTGCAAATCTCCTTGAATTTAGATCTTTGAATCAATTGAATACTCACTTGAATCTGTTTCGAGAAGTCATGGTGATTGACTTCTCGATTAGGTACTCCTTAGTGTTGGTCCCTGATATTGTAGAAGGGAGGTTGAATACAATATCTAAAAATTATCGCAGAATATTGGATTTAAAAATATTGTTTTAAATTCACGCGAAATAGTAATTGTGATGAAATACTGTTCAAGTAGAAGATATAATTTTAACTTGAAAAGTATTACAAAATTAATAAGTAGAAAGTTTATATAACTGTTTAAAAGCTTAGCACGATTTAGACATGAATTGTTCGAGTTTAACAATTATATTTCAAACTTGCACAGAAATCTGTGAATATTACAATGCAGATGAATTTCTGAATTTGAATTGTTTTTCTAACTACGAATTATGAAGCCCCTGGCATCATATTTATAGAGGTAGAAAAACTAGTATGACTTTTTTCACTATAACTTTATTTAATTGATTTAACCCTTGTATGACATTTGAAAAAGGTTGGGCATGACTTTAAAATTCGGTATGACTTTTAGAAAATTCGGTATGACTTTTCTAAAGTCATACCCGAATTTTCTTTCATTTAAATAAATTAGAAAGACTTATTTTAAAAAAAAATCTGTATGACCTTTTTCACAAAAGTTCGGTATGACTTATTTAAATAAATCAAAATGACTTATTTAAATAAATTTGGTATGACTTTTGATATATAATTCGGTATGACTTATTTTAGCAAAATTCGGTATGACTTCTGATATATAATTCGGTATGACTTGTTTTAAAGTCATTTGAATTATGTTAATAATCATACTAAGTTATATATTTTATAATAAATTAATTCTACTTAATTTAATTAGTTAATTTATAAATTAAATTAAATTCAACTTGAATTAATTTAATTAGATAAATTAAATAATCAATTAACTAATGATAGTAGAATTAAAATACTATATTGTCTTACTTAATTATACAGTCTTCTTCGAAGTCTTCCCGCCTTGGCTTTGTCTTCTGTCATAAAACCACTTGAGCTAACTGAAGAATAAATATTAATTTAGATGACATACAAATGTACTGTCTGGTTCATTTGTGTCATACTAATAAATATTCTTCACGTATTAACTTTTAAGTTGTGGCCTTCTGTCATTCTTTCGTTTTACTGTCTTTCCTCTTCTTCTGGAATCTTTCGGTAGTAACCACTTGAAGATAAGTTGCGCGTCCTCAACAAGATTATATTGCCTTGGCTCCGCTACTGACGTAGCTACTCCGTGAATGGAGTCGCATCTCCTTCTATGGAGTGGTTGCCTCTTAAATCCACCAGTGGATTTGAGACCTTCTTTTAAAAGAATTGGATGTAAGAAATCCAGGGGGGTCACCACCTTAGACAATGTATTGCGTGGCTCATCAGAGTCTGTGGTGCCCCTCAATACCTCTGAAGGTATCTAATGCTGCACTGCATCAAAAAAGTCTTGGTCCACTGTAAATGTGGCATCCGACCAGTTTGTTTCAAAAATATTTTCTTCATTCCTAGATGTGCCCTCATCTGACTATTTTTCTTCAAGTGGAGGTCCTGCTAGTGTGAGCGCTAGCAGTGTGTGTGACTCTTCACAAGATGCCGAGGCCGGACGACGAACTTCAATAGAATCACCTGTTTGATCGAGTGAGTCCAGTGACTGTTGAATTTCCTTTTCAAATTCCATATCCCACTGAGAGGATAAGAACGGGTCTACAGTTGTCTCTGGTTCAGTTCTTGATCTTTTTGTTAGAGGAGACAGAGCTGCGGGTTCACTCATAGAAACACTTTTATCTCTTACTTTCCTAACTGGTTTCTTCCTTTTTCTGATTAGACTCAAAGAGGTTGAAGAAGGAGATACTGTTTGGGGCTCTAACTCAGCTTGGGATTGAAACTGTGTGTTGTCAGGTTCATAGCCGAAGTCCTGAAGTGAAAGACTACAATTATAGTCCGCCACAAATATATTTAAAGGTGTAGTAGGTATATTTATAGGTAGGAAATTAGAAGCCAAGGTTTGAATTGTTACATGTTGTACCTATGCCTCATTTTCTGCATGCTGAGCAGCTTCAAGTAAAATTTGTGCAGAGGTTTCGACTTCCATTGGTACTGGATCTAGATTTTGCTCTAGCTCTGGTTGATGTGATTGAGCTTGTGCAGGATTTACAATTTGATCTAAGATCTCACCCATGTACCCTGTTCTTACCACTGGAACATCTTGAAACTTTGGATTATTGTTGAGCCTAGAAAATAGGTTTCTTTGAGAAGATGGAGATACTTTTGTAGGACTATTCTGGAATAGCTCTTTATCTTCATCTGACAGCAACTCATTCAAGAACAGCATTAGGAACCTTGGATAGTAGACTTGCACATACTGTTCCCTGCTTTCTGGCATTCCCATTTTCTTGATAATTTCTTTCAAAATCAACTTCCCGAAATTAATCCTCCGGTTATGGGCCACATATACCCAATAATTTGAAGTAGTGAAGAAATGTTGTTGAAGTTGCTCTTTGTAGTGGGTGCAAACACTTGTGCTAGTGTATGAAAGAAGTAGTCCCACTCGCTCACCAGCTTGGCTTTTGTCAGCTTCACCAGGTTTATCTCACCTTGGTACTGAATAGCATTGAAGAATTCAATTATTTCTAGAACAGTTGGTGGATCAACAAAATCTCTGTCTGGGAACCTTAAAATTCTGTTCACATCATCTTCAGTCACCATGTATTCATGTTCTCCAATGGTGAATGAGGATTGTATTCTATCTCCAACAGTTTTGTTCCTTGCTGTCGAGTATAATGTCCTAAGTGCTAACACTTTTAACGGGACTTCTATTGTGATTGTTGTTCTAATTAGTGAATGCTCATTTAAAAATATTATCCACGGCCTAAACCTCTCGACTGAGCAGTTCACTGGATTAAAAAATCTTACAAAATTGGTCTTGATGATTTCACAATAACCAGGCATTTTAATTTAAACTATTACAAATAATAAATTACAAAGTGCAAATACAATTAAAAATAACAAATACAAGTCCAAAAGTTGAAAATTACACAGATAAAAATAAGAACCCTAACTTCTACTAATAACCCTTCAAGTCGATTCTAACCAATCAATAACTACACAACTGTCCTCTAATCAGTAAAATCACAAAGCTTCGATTTGTCCAAGAAGATGATCAGTCAAAACGAATTTAACAAAAATTGGGCAGAGTTTCGTTTGTTTTGATTGATTCTAACAAGTAACAAGCAAGCATAAGCTTGTAATTAATCAAGAACAAACAACTAATTCAGTTGTAGGTGAAAAAAACTGATCGTGAAGATGAAGAACCGTGTGTGTATCGTTTATATATCTGTTGATAGCTGGTATGACTTTTTAAAAACTCAAAATGACTTTTAATTACAAAACAGACTTGGTATGACTTTTAAAAAGTCATACCAAAAAAAAAAGTCGGTATGACTTATAAAGAGTCATACCGAGTTTTATTTGATAATAAAACACAAAAGAAATAAAATAAATAGTGGGTATGACTTATTTCTTATAAAAACTCGGTATGACTTTCTATTAAAGAGAAAAGTCATGCCGATTTTGTAAAAAAATAAGGCATGCTGAACTATTATAGGATAATAATATATAATAGAATAATATAAACTAAATACTTATATTATTAATTATTTCTAAAATTAAAATAAAATAATAAAAATCTTATTCGAATTTTAGATAAATTAATAATGATAAAATAAATATTAAAAAATAATTTTTATTTAGAAACTTTAAGATAAATCACAATAATTTACATACTAATAAATTATTAAAGACATATAATAAATATTTATATTATTAACTATTCTAATTAATTTAGGAATTAAATTAACTCATGCTTGAATTAATTTAATGAGTAAATTAATTAATAACATAATTATTTATGTTAATGTACAATAATAATTAGAGAAATATATATATTAATTAATATAAATGCTTATAAATGCTTAAAATAAACTAAATTACTTATGTTATGATTGAAATAATTATCTATTAAAAATATCAATTTAATCTTAAGATAATTTTCCAAAAATTCATAAAGCCTAGGATTTTATTAATTCAAGTCTCATAAATTCTTTAAATATTAATATTTAATATTTATGAGCTTAAATTAATTCCTAGCAACAAAAAATTAGCCATTATTTAACATCTCTAGTTCACTAACCAACTTAGAGAAAGTGGATTCATCAAGTGGTTTTATGAAGATGTTGGCTATTTGATCTTCTATGGGTACAAAATGTAACACCACAGTTCTATTCATGACATGTTCTCGGATAAAGTGATACCTTATGTCAATGTGCTTGGTTCGCGAATGTTGTACAAGATTGTTGGAAATAGCTATAGCACTTGCGTTGTCGCAGAAAATAGGAATTTTGTTCAACACAAGTCCATAGTCATTTAGCTGATTCCTTATCCACAAGATCTGAGCACAACAGCTACCTGCCGCAATGTATTCTGCTTCGGCTGTCGAGGTAGACACTGAGTGATGTTTCTTGCTATACCAGGAGATCAATCGTCTTCCTAGAAACTCACAGCTTCCAGAAGTACTTTTCATGTCCATCCTTCACCCTGCATAATCTGAGTCTGTATAACCTATTAGGTCAAAGCCCGTATCTTTAGGGTACCAAATTCCAAGATTTGGTGTACCCTTTAGATATCTAAATATTCGTTTAACGGCTATAAGATGAGATTCCCTAGGGTCAGATTGAAACCTTGCACATAAGCATGTTGCAAACATTATATTGGGTCTACTAGCAGTTAGATATAATAATGAGCCTATCATACCTCTGTAGCTTATGATGTCAACTTTCTTACCAGTTTCATCTTTGTCAAGCTTGGTGGCTGTTGGCATTGGGATTTTTACCGGTGAAGAATCTTCTAGACTATATTTTCTGAGAAGATCCCTTACGTACTTTGATTGGCAAATAAAAATCTCATCTTCATTTTGCTTTACTTGCAATCCAAGGAAGAATGACAGCTCACCCATCATGCTCATTTCATATCTGCTCTGCATTAACTTAGCAAATCTTTTGCACAAGTTTTCGTTAGTAGAACCAAATATAATATCGTCAACATAAACTTGGACAAATATCATATCTTTTTCATACAATTTATAAAAGAGAGTTTTATCTATGACACCTCTAATAAAACTATTTTCAAGTAAAAACACACAGAGAGTGTCATACCATGTCCTTGGTGCTTGCTTGAGTCCATAGAGAGCTTTGAATAGAAAATACACAAAATCAGCAAACTCTAGATTTTCAAAGCCAGGGGGTTGTTCCACATACACTTCATCTTCTAACTCTCCATTCAGAAATGCACTCTTCACATCCATTTGATAGACTTTAAAATTGGAATGTGCTGCGAATGACAGAAATATCCTGATGGCTTCAAGTCTTGCAACTGGTGCGTAGGTCTCATCATAATCAATTCCCTCTTCCTGGGAGTAACCCTTCGCTACCAGTCTGGCTTTGTTTCTTGTTACAATGCCATCACCGTCTAACTTATTCCCGTATACCCATTTCGTGCCAATTACAGATCTGTCTTTAGGTCTGGGTACCAGTGTCCAGACTTCTTATCTCTCAAACTGATTGAGCTCTTCTTGCATGGTAAGAACCCAATCTGGATCAATTAATGCATCTTCAATTTTCTTTGGTTCTTCTTGAGATAGAAAAACTGAAAATAAACATTCATTTGAAGTTGCACTTCTGGTTCTAACTCCAACATCTGGATCACCTATGATCAATTCAAAAGGATGATTTCTGCTCCATATCCTTTCTCTAGGTAGGTTTGATCTTGATGATTCGCCTCGAAATTCATTGTGATGTTGTGTTCTACCAGTTGATCCTTCATCTCCCCCTGAGTTGCTGCCAGGATGACTTGTTGATCCACCACTGGTATTAGTAGTATCTCCAGTGTTACCAATGTTTCCACCACTATTACCTGGATCATCATTATTATTGTCATCATCATTTCCTGTTGCAACCTCAGGTTCTTCTTCGTCATCAGAATGTGAGTCTGGAAAATTGTCAAATTTTAATGACTCAGAAGAATCTTCAGTTTGGATACTTGGGAGTTTAGTGTCATCAAAAGTTACATTGACACTTTCTTTTACTTAGTCCTAATCAATTATGTACACCCTATATGTTCTTCTTGAATATCCGACAAAAATAGCTTCATGTGCTTTGGCCTCAAACTTGCCATGATGTTCATCTCCATCCTTCAGCACATAACACTTGGCTCCAAATACATGAAAGTACTTTAGAGTAGGTTTCTTGCCAGCCATTAATTCATATGGAGTCTTCATATGATCTTTATTGATTAGAGTTCGATTCTGGGTATAACATGTTGTATTTACTACTTCAGCCCAGAAGTAGATAGGTAACCTTGATTCACTTAGCATAGTTCTTGCAGCTTCAATCAGGGTTCTATTTTTCCTTTCTACAACTCCATTCTGTTGCGGAGTCCTTGGTGCTGAATATTGTCTTGTTATCCCCTTGTCTGAGCAAAAGTTATTCTGAACTTCATTTTTGAATTCTGTTCCATTATCTGATCTGATTGCCCGGACAGGTAACTTTGAATCTAACTCAATCAACTTTACATGATCAATCACAAAATGTGGAGTTTCATCTTTAGAGTTCAAGAATAAAACCCACGTATACTTTGTGAAGTCATCCACAATCACTAAGGCGTATTTCTTCATTGACATAGACAGAATATTTACTGGACCAAATAAATCCATGTGTAGGAGTTGAAGTGGTTCAGTGATGTTTGTAGTGTTTGTGTCTCTGTGACTTGCTTTCTTTGACTTCCCTTTCTGACATGCCTCACACAGTCCTTCTTGTTTAAATTCCATCGGAGGCAGTACTCTTACTAAATCCCTCTTTACTAAAGAGTTCATTGTTTTGAAATTCAGATGTGAGAGTTTCTTGTGCCATAGCCATCTTTCTTCTGATGAAGCCTTTGAATAGAAACATGTTAGGTCCAAAGTGTTGTAAAGGGGGGGGTGAATACAACTGTTTAAAAGTAATGAGAGAATATACAAATATGCAGGTAATAAATGATGACACAGAATTTCAAGAATATATCTGTATATTCATTGAGGGATTTGCTACAACATTCATCAAAGCATCAGGATCAGTTGAACAATAAATACAGCAATTAAAGCTTGATTCAACTGATCCTCTCTCTCACTATTGTTTTACAGTAAATGCTCTCTCTTGAAAAATATCATAGAAATACAGAGATGGATAAAAAATCAAATACAAATGAAAACAAAGTGCTGCTTTTATAATGTCGTGTAGTCTTGATCTTGTCCTTTTTGTGTACGTGGCCCAATCAGGACTCGACAACAAAAAGTACTTTCCCAACCACTCTGATCAACCGTTCACGATAAGCCACTTGTCCCTTGAACATTAAATGCTACATATCGACCCGCATCTCGATCTCGGCCTGGACCCATCTCGATCTCGATCTTGGTCGACAATCTCGATCTCGATCTCGATCTGTGAAAATCTCGATCTCGATCTATGAGAATCTCGATCTCGATCTGTGAAAATCTCGATCTCGATCTATGAGAATCTTGATCTCGATCTGTGAGAATCTCGATCTGCCGTGGATCGAGATTTGCCTTGCAATGTTTTTCTTCAATTATCAATCTCGATCTGCTGTGGATCGACATTTGCCTTAGCAAATATGCACTCATCCAATGTTGACTTTCTTTAGTGACTAATTGTGGATTAACCTTTATGAGCAAGTTTCCCTAGCTTCTTCAATTTCTTTTCCTCACTCAATTCAAATGAGATCTTCTATTACTGACATGAACTTGCCTCCAATGTCCTGACACTTGATGCAATGGTCTGGTTCATAAGTGACTAGTCTTGTAGGGGTTCTTGCTTCTGAATGTCAGTTCTCATTTGTTGATTAACCTTTACATTATCCAGTTGTTGAGATACATTACATGAAATCACTTTGGTCTTCTTGATACTTCTTTGACATTAATTTGATTCTCCATTAGATAAGTTAGGGCATGAGCAATACTGAGATTGAACTTCTTCTCACTTAGGCATTCTTGATTAACCAAATTAGTTACTTGTAGTTGCCAAGTATCATTACCATTTCTTCAGCTGATTAATTCCATGTGCTTCTTCAGTTTCCCTTGTTTTGCTGTTGTTTTATCTTTTACCTAGTTGAGTCACATAGTAATTAAGTGTTACAAGTTAGTACACCTATGCCTTTCAATCTCCCCCTATTTGATTGTCTAACAATGAAAACCAAATTCACAATGAGGATAACTCAACTAACCAGGGACTGAAAAAGATAAAATAACATTCATAAAAGATCATGTCAACTTGCATAATGTTTGGCTTGATTAACTAGCTTCATGTCTATTACTGATACTTCAAGTGCCAAAATTGGACACCTGTTGGCTCGATCAAATGGCTTCATGCTCTTCTAGAGATTTTCTCTAAGTACTTAAGAGCACGGTCCACTCAATCTTCAATTATCCTTCTGAAGTCCTTTTAGCAGTATTACCACCGCCGAACTTCGCGAAATAATTGACGCCTAATATAAACCAGTTTCAAGACACTTAGCTAACTAACTTCTACCTTACACTACACAAGAAAACAGATAATATACTTACAATGCAGGAAAACAAGAAAACAAATTACAACGCAAAGAAACATTACAAGCATAATACATTAAAACTTCGATTTCTTGCGCTCATCTTCCTCACGAGCTTTCTTCTTGGCTGCTTTTTCTTTCTTCATGAACTCAGGGTTGCAGACTTTATCCATCCTTTTCTTGAGAAGATTAAGTCCTTCCGCTTCCACATGATTTCTGATCTTGTAGTCTCGAAACAACTTCAACCACCTCTCAACCATGCTGCGAGTGGTAAGCTTCGTGGGAATGTCTTCAAACCTCAACTTAGTGACTTTGTCAGGATACTCCTTTTCCCCTTTCTTCCTTATGACCAGCTGCTTAGGGTATCCAATGACAATAGCGGTGGTGCATTGCTGTAGCCTCTGAATGTCAAGTTGTTGTCTTCTCCTACAGAAGTTATCAAACGTGACCCTTAGATAATCCTGATCAAACTCGTCAACATCATCCATCTCATCAATCAATTCCCTTATGATACACAGTGTTTCATGATTGTGTTCTGCAAAGATGTCGTACTTGATCTCAAGACGGTTTCCACCTGATGCTTGTCTGTATAGATCAGCAGATCATTCTCATTCTCAGCTTTGCTTTTGACAAACTTGACATTTGCACCAACCACTGCACTAACTTCCTCCCTAATTTTTCCTTCTTCAGGAATGTCT
The DNA here is from genome assembly GCA_028671895.1 of Oenanthe sinensis. Taxonomy (NCBI): domain Eukaryota; kingdom Viridiplantae; phylum Streptophyta; class Magnoliopsida; order Apiales; family Apiaceae; genus Oenanthe; species Oenanthe sinensis. Next base: position 6,080,717 of record JAPMAC010000212.1, read on the forward strand.
AATCTTGGATCTCCGTATCTCTGCACATACTCCTTTATTGCCTCTTCTTGCTGCTCGAATGCATAGTCTTCAGGCTCCTTCTTAACCACTGGTAGTTTGGCTTCAGGCAACTTGTATCTAACATCTTTCCTTTTTATCAACTTCTCCAAGTCCTTAGCCACCAGCTTCTTTTCCTTTGTTAGAAAACCCTTTGAGAGGACTAGCTTTGCAACTGCCTTCAGTACATTTCCGCTTGGGGTCAGTTTCGAGTCATGCAGATTTATGATCCTCAAGACCTTGTCATGGACGTATCTGATCTGGTAGGGATTTAGAATAATGTCAACCCCTCTGTCTTCAGCCTTCTTCAACAGTTTCTCCTTAAACAACACTCCAGTCTTGACAGAGGTGTCTACCTTGTGAGCGAATTCTACCAGTTCACTTGCACCCCTTGCATGGAAGAAAGTTTCATCGACCATACACGGCTCGATTCTTGTTATGGGTGTCCAAGTAATCATCAGATTCCATGCCTTCTCCTTGAATATGACTTGTACGGAGGTGCATCCCTGTCTTATACAGTTTAGATAGTTCAGCAGCCCAGGGTTTAGATTTTCTAGCTTGTGGAGAAGGAAACTCAATCTTTCTGAGTCAGGAGCATAGGCTCTTGGTCCAGCTAAGGCTTCTCTAGCCTTGTCCCACTCGGGACCTTCCCTCCTTATGTCAGCCTGGACCTTGGGATCTTTGATCTTTTTCATTTCATACTCATGCTGAGTTTTTTGAGCCGCTCTCTTCTCCTTTGCCATTAGTTCCTTTTCCACTATTCCTTGAAGCACTTCTTCATTCATTCTTTTTCTGGCTTCCCTGAAAATCTCTTCTTGCATCTCCGCTTCTTTCACTACTTCATCAACTTCTTCTTCTGGCACATGCTCGTCAGCAACCGAGTGGTCTCCTACATCACCTGCAACTCCTACGCCGGATCCGCCAGGATTTAGACCTCTTTCTTGTTCCCACTCTTTGGCCCGTTGCTCGAGTCTCGACCTCCTTGCCACTAAGGCTTCTACATCCATCTCATCATCATCAGAATCTTCAATAAAGTTTCCCATAAATACATCGACGAGAGGTGTTTCTTTCACAGCTTCTTCTTCAACTACCATCTTCTGCTTGCCTTTGTCCTTAAGAGCCGGTTGAGCCTCCTCCACCTTTTCACCAGATTTGTTTGAGGACTCGATCACCGGACCCTTACTAGTCAGCTTTTTCAGACCCTGATCCTCATTCTCCCCCTTAGGTGGGTTATCCTCATCAGGAGCATCATCATCATTATTATCGTCACCACCACCACCGGTTGAAGGACCAGGTCCAGCCCTGTTACGTCCAAAGACAGCATCAAGTAGTTCATTCAGCTTCGTCCAGACCTAAGACATGCCATGAGTGACATCATCGACTGACTGCCCAACCTCCACCTGTACCAATCCAAGATTGTTTATCTTTTCAATCATTTGATTTTGGACGGCAATCAGGTTCTCCATGTACTGAGCTCCGACCTCCAATCTTCCAGAGTGAGAAGAGACAGCAGCAGTAACACCAGCAACTCCAGCCTCCAAAGCCTCCACCTTCTTCACTAGATCCTGCAATTTAGGGGACGGTGTTTGGCTTGGGTTAAACTGTTTACTCTCGCCGGGTTCTATTTCACTCAAGATCCCTAAAGAGAAGGGATCTACTCTCCCTGTCTCTCCCTCGTGTTTAGAGCCTAATAGTACTAGAGCATCATCTACTAGTCGCTGGGGACTAGCGGTGAGTTGGTCGGCGATATCGGTCAGTGAGACTGAACCTTTAAGCGTTGTGTCTATGTTAGGAGATGGCGTTATGACCATGTCATCCCCTTGTTTACCAAGAACCTTTTCTGGTTCGCTGGGCTGTTCTGGGGGCGTAGACCCACCAGTCACCAGATGTCGTTGCTCTACGAGCAACTTGTTTTCTGATTCAGATGAGGAAGAGTCATCCATACTGGATTCGACAGACTCTTTCACATATAAACTTCCTGAGATCCTAGCATCAGAAGGGCAAGTTTCAGTTTGCCTTTCCTCTTCCGAGAAATTGCTCAAAGAGCCCTGAGCGGACAACTCAGGGGAGGTAGGGCCAGCTCCTATTGGCTATTGAGCTGGACCCCCTCCTTGACTCTCACCAATATGCCTAGGCGAGTGCGAACGTGTTGGAATGTTTTGGAGAGGTGAGCCACCAGCGTGAGGTGTGGTGGCTGTGAGAGGTGAACTATCCCTAACAGGTTGCGCAGTTGCCACTGGGTTAGAATCCACCTTTTGCTTCTTTGAGGGTGGCAGAGCTGCTGATGTGACTACTCTCTCAACTCCGACACTCCCTCCACTCGATTCACTCGACTCAGATGATCTTGCCTTCCTTTTATCATCAGTTTTAGGGTTGACTGTATGTTTGTGAACAGAAGGGCTTGCAGCCTGGGATAGAGCCTGGGGGTTTTCAGGCCCACGGCTGTAGAAAACAGGGGTTGGTTGAATTGACGATTGGTCAAGATCAACAAGAATAGGTACCTGACTCAGAAGATCGTCATCCTTGTCGGCTCCAGCTTCTACAACATTTACATCGGCCATGTCAACATCCACACCTGCTTCTCCCAAATTTCCAGACACTTGATCTCCACCTGCAGCTTCGTTACCGCTCCTCTCAGCTTCTACTGTGGTAAACTGAGAAGCGTGCATCCTAGCATACTCATCTTGCAGATCCTGGAAGTACGGAGTCAGGCACAACTCAAAAAGTCTTGACTTTTGCTGGGTTTCCATGGTGGAGATACTCTTTAAGGTCATATAAATATATGCCATCCTTTCAGAGCCTTGAAATACTCTTCTGTGCTCCTCTGAAAGGACGTCATCCAGAACCATCTGAAGGAATCTTGGCATCCAGCATTTGACTGGTCCATCTTCCGGATTCCTAGATGCATTCTTTTCCAATGCCCACCTCTCAAGCAACTGAATCAACAGATGTTTGCCCACATTCACCTTCCTGTTGTTGGCCACTCCATATAGTATTACCCGGCAGCTGTTGTTCATTGGCCTGTAGTCTTTTTCCTTTGGGAACATGCAGCGTTAAATGGCTTGAACTACATAATCCCACTCAGCTGGTAGCATACCAGTGTTAACCTTTGTTACCTTGATAGGACCCGTGGGAGGGCGACAACCTATCTCCGTGAATAATTGTAACATATCCTCCATAGTGGGTTCCGGAGCAAAATTTTCTGAAGGAAGCCCGAGTATCTCATTGAACTTCTGCAGACTAACCTCATATTTAGCACCACCGATAGTGAAGGATAAGCCTGTTGGATTTGCTTTACCACCCTGAATCTCTAATGTTGAGTAAGCAGCTTGAAGGGCTTCGATATTCAGGATGGGAGAGGTGGTTAAAGCATGACTTATTATGGATGTGTTGTTGAGGGACTCAATACAGAACTGGTAGTGAATGAATCTACCAGTTGCTCGATCAGCAGAGAGATTTACAAAGTTGGTTTTGGGAATTGTGAAATTTGGGTTTGCCATTTTAAATTTGTGTTTGAGAAAAGAAATGTTCTGAAAAGGTTTTACAATGGAAATTTAGAGAACAAGTTCTAAATTTAAACACAAAAAAAACGTACACCATCCCCACGTAATTAGTGACACAATTTAAAATAAATTAACTTCCCCACTAATGACCACTTAACTCCTCACTAATGATTGACGGTTGAGTTTTAGAAAATTAAAGTGAACATCCGTTTTTGTTGTTTTAGCTATGAGAAAAAAAACCTATAATTCGGAAAAACACAAAACAGGGCGGTTAAGTTGCACTTTACGGATTAAACAGTAATACTCACAACTATTCCACTCAAGAACACAAAATAAATGAAGAACAAGAAAGCACAAAACCAAAAAAAAAACTCACTCGAATGAAAAGAAAACTAAAGAACGATTTGCAAGAACACGAATGACGTAGAAAAAGTGCAAAGAGTTCAACAGTTTATTTTAAACAAAATTTTGGCAGAGTTTTGTTTTAGTGATTAATGCTTTCAAGTAACAGTTAATGATTTTTGTTTAAGAAAATCACAAGAAAACTTGGTGTAATGGCAGGGAAGAGGATGCTGTGTATGTATGTATATGCGTGTGTATATGAATGAACTTAAACTTTTTGAAAGAGAGAGAGAAAGTTAATGGAAATAATGAACAGTCTATATAATGTTATATATATATAGGCACGCTTAAAAAGGTAACTGAAAAGACAAGTCACATCTCGATCTCGAGATACGCATCTCGATCCACATCTCGATCTACATCTCGATGTCGATCTCGATGTCGATCTCGATGTCGATCTCGATCTATATCTCGATCTCGATCTCGATGTGGACAGATCGAGATTTACCTTAAACTTTTAAAGCAATTTTCGCAAGTCGATCTCGATCTCGATCCAGAAACAGATCGAGATTTGCCTTAGAAAATTTCAATGAAATTACAGGAATTAAACATTTATATGTAAAATTCGTAAGATTTCACCACAAATTTTCACACCATTTTAGAAACTTACAATTTTGAAATGACAGGGAATTTAGCAAATAAATTATGCATTTCAAAATTAAGTCTAGCATTAAATCCCATCACTTCATTTGACATTAATCATATAGATACACAGATCAGCACAAGATTAATTTCATGAAACTTTCTAACTTTCCCTTATGACATGCAACACATACATTTTTGAAATTAAGTACACATTATTAATTATGAATATTCATGAACCACAATAATATGTACACAAACTGAATTATAACAGATAGGTAACAAAACTAACAGGTGTTAAGCATCCCCAATTCACCAACCAATCTAGAAAATGTTGATTCGTCTAGAGGTTTAGTGAATATATCTGCTATTTGAAGTTCAGTAGACACAAAATGCAACTCTACAGTTCCATTTTTTACATGCTCTCTAATAAAATGATACCTGATATCAATGTGCTTGGTCCTGGAGTGATCCACAGGGTTGTTGGTCATTGCAATAGCATTTGTGTTGTCACACATGATAGGAATCTTAGATACTTCCACACCGTAGTACTTGAGTTGGTTCTTCATCCACAGTATCTGGGCCACACAGCTTCCAGCAGCAATATATTCTGCTTCAACTGTCGAGGTAGATACTGTGTGTTGTTTCTTGCTTTGCCAAGACACCAACCTTCTTCCAAGGAACTGACAGCTTCCTGAAGTGCTCTTCCTATCTATTCTACAACCTGCGTAATCTGAATCTGAATAGCCTACAAGATTAAATCATGTATCTCTCTGGTACCAAATCCCGAGATTTGATGTTCCATTGAGATACCTAAAAATACGCTTTACGGCTATGAGATGTGACTCTCTAGGATCCGCTTGGAACCTTGCACATAAACATGTAGAGAACATAATATCAGGTCTGCTAGCAGTTAAATACAAAAGAGAGCCGATCATACCTCGATAGCTTGAGATGTCTACAGGTTTTCCCGCTTTATCCTCGTCAAGCTTCGTGGCTGTTGCCATAGGAGTCTTAGCTTGTGATACATCTTCGAGACCATACTTCTTCAATAGATCATGAATGTACTTGGTCTGGCAGATAAATATCCCGTCCTTCTTCTGACTAACTTGAATACCCAGAAAGAACGTCAGCTCTCCCATCATGCTAATCTCATACCTCGATTGCATTAACTTTGCGAATTTAGCACACAGCTTCTCATTTGCAGACCCAAAGATAATGTCATCCACATATACTTGCACCATTATTAGATCATCTTTGCATTTCTTGTAGAAAAGCGTCTTGTCGATTACTCCTCTGGTGAAACCACTTTCTAGTAAGAAGTCTGACAGAGTTTCATACCACTTCCGCGGAGACTTCTTAAGGCCATATACTGATTTGAAGAGTCGATAAACATAATCACAGTATTTGCTGTCGACAAACCTGGGAGGTTTATCGACATACACTTCTTCATCCAGTTCACCGTTTAAGAATGCACTCTTGACATCCATCTGATAGACTTTAAAACCATGATGTGCTGCGAATGCTAAGAACATCCTTACTGCCTCTAGCCTTGCTACTGGTGCGTATGTTTCATCATAATCAATTCCTTCTCTTTGAGTATAACCCTTAGCAACCAGGCGAGCTTTATTTCGTGTTACAAGTCCGTTTTCATCCAGCTTGTTTCTGAATACCCATTTTGTTCTAACAACAGATCTATTCTTTGGTCTGGGTACCAGCTTCCACACCTTCTGCCTTTCAAACTGATTGAGTTCCTCTTGCATAGCAATCACCCAATCAGCGTCATCTAGAGCTTCTTCCACCACTTTAGGTTCCATCTGGGAAAGGAACACTGAGTATAGACATTCATTCTCAGTGGCAATTTCAGCTCTAGCTTTTCCTCTAGTAGTCACTCCGGCATCTGGATCACCAATAATTAGCTCAAACGGATGGTCCTTGTTCCAAGTACGATCCCTAACAAATGTTCTTGATGACTCAGCTTGATCTTGTAAGTGAAGGTGACTTAGTCTAGAAGCACTTCCACTAGCTCCCCCTGAACTAGTACTAGCTCCCCCTGAGTGAGCTGCTCCCCCTGAGTGCATACTTACTCCCCCTGAGTTAGTACCAGGTCTAACGGAAGGTGATCACTCAGCCCTAGTGTTTTGTATTGGTGAAACACTAGACTCTTGATTAATTACATTATTTATCGTTGGATCACTACCCTGCACTACAGACTTAGGAACTGTATCCACTTCATCAATATCCATATTTTCAAATCTTAGGGAAGTGGGCTCACTGTCTTCCTTTAGTATAGAAGGGAGCTTTGAGTCATCGAATGTGACATTAAGGCTTTCAACCACCTTGCGATCATTAAGCACAAACACCCTGTACGCTGCTACTACTTCAAGAGAATATCCAACGAAAACCCCTTCATCTGCTTTGGCATCAAACTTTCCAAGTTGTGCATTGTCTCTTAACACAAAGCATTTGGCACCAAACACGTGAAAGTACCTGATAGATGGTTTTCATTTATTCATCAGATAATATGGCGTCTCATTATAGTCCTTTATAATCAGGGTTCTGTTCTGTGTATAACAAGCCGCGCTAACTGCTTCAGCCCAAAAATACAAAGGAAGTCTTGACTCATACAGCATTGTCCTAGCTGCTTCAACTAGTGTCCTATTCTTCCTTTCTACCACCCCATTCTGCTGCGGTATTCTCGGTGCTGAATACTGTCGTCTGATCCCTTTAGATATGCAGAATTCCATTAACACTGAGTTCTTGAATTCTGTCCCGCTGTCGGATCGGATAGTCTTCACAGTCAGACTTGCTACGTTTTCAATTACCAGTACATGCCTAATGATCTCATGTGGCACTTCATCTTTCGATGTCACAAACATCACCCATGTGTATTTGGAAAAGTCATCGACAATCACCAGCGCGTATCTTTCCCTTGACATTGACATAACATTAACGGGTCCAAACAAATCCATGTGAAGTAGTTGTAGGGGCTCGGTAATGCTATTCACTTGTTTATCCTTATGCGAGGCTCTTTTCGATTTTCCCATCTCACATGCTTCACAGAGTCCATCTAGAGTAAACTCCATCTGCGGCAGCCCTCTCACCAATTCTCTCCATACGAGATTATTCATTGCTTTAAAGTTCAGGTGAGATAATCTTTTATGCCATAGCCAACTTTTATCAGCAGAAGCCTTGCTGTAGAAACACGTGACTTCAGACTGATCAGCAGAATTCATGTCGGCTATGAACAAATTTGACTTCCTTACTCCTTTGAGAGCAAGGCTTCCATCCTTTTTGCTTCGAATCGAACAGTCATGCTTCCCAAAGTTGACGTCAAAACCCCTGTCGGTGAACTGACTAACGCTGAGAAGATTATGTCGCAATCCTTCCACAAAAGACACGTCCTCAATGATAACATTTCCACAAACAATCTTGTCATATCCCCGGGTGTAACCTTTGTTGTTATCTCCAAAAGTAACCACGGAGCCGGCTCTCAACACCAAATCTGTTAGCAGGGACTTATTGACGGTCATATGCCTTGATGCTCCACTGTCCAGCACCCATATGACTTTACTCGTTTCCTGTTCACTGCCCTGCAAATCCAGAAAGGTTAGGCGTTCTTCGGAACCCAATGCTCTTTGGGCCCGGCATCAATAATTTTCTTTTTCTTTTCAGATACAGAAGGCTTTGCCTTGTTGCCATCAGGGGCATTCATCTTGACTTTGTCTTTTCCCTTGTCAACCTTGACTGGTTTGTCAGGTTTGGGAGTAGACTGGTCACTCCTAACTTTAGGAGGACTTGAAGTCTTAGCCTTTGACCCAGCATGCTTTTTCTTACCACTACTAAATGTATGTTCAACAGATGCACTAGCAGTATTCATCAAATTAAAATAAGCATGCATGATGTTTACAGCACATGGCATACAATTAGGATTATTGAATTTGGCATGATTTGCATACATGTTAGGCAAAGCAGTAGTTGCAGGCATGGTATTACAACCAACAGGTTTTTCTTCCTCTACATAGGACGGGCAATAGTAAGACAAATGATCAGTTTGATTACAGATATAGCATGCCTTCCTAGCTCGTGTAGATGTAGATACAGATACAGGTTCAGTTTTAACTGCCTCTACAGGTGATTTCATTTGGTCTGACCCTGCTACCAATTGGTTATATGACACCGTCTTAGCCTCCTTGGTTCCTACACCTCTCTTAGCATAAGCAATCTTACTCGCTCTCTTAGAAGTTGTAAGTTCTACTACTTTTTCTTCTGAATCTTTTTCCATTTTAATCTCATGTTCAATTTTAATAGCAACAGGATCTATGGTCCTAGGCTCAAACTGCTTAAAGATAGGTTTTCTAACATTCACTAGAACCTCAGGCACATCTTCTTTGACTGACACTGGCTCTAACAACTCAGCAGCCCTATTTTTCTTTTTCTGTGTGTAGTCAATCCTATGTTTACTTTTTCATTTTTACTCTTGCCTGCCAGTTTCATGTACATGTCCCTTTCTACGAAAACTTTATTAGCTGCTTCTTTAAAAGATTGACATGTTATTTTAAGCTCAGCTAATTCATTTTTAAGTTCTTCGTTAAGGTCTTCCCTAATCTTAAGCTTTGTGTTCTAAAACGTCTACCTGATTCATTAACTGCCTTTCTGTACTTTCTCCTGATTCTAATTCCTCTACCCTGGCCTCGAGAAGTCTATTTTTAAGGGAGAGTTTAGCATTTTCCTCATTAACAGCGATTAGATTCAGTTGGAGATTGTACATGTCTTTAGTCATGGCAGCTAATTCATTTTGGTACTCAAAAATAGACATTTCATTTACGGTTAGAATTGGTACCTCTGATTGTTCTGAAGATCTTGCCATTAAAGCGAAGTTGAATAGTTCATGATCTTCATCTTCATCATACTCGTCCCAACCCTTCCCTTCAGTCACAACATACGCCCGACTTCCCTTCTGTTGCTTGCTAACCAAGGCATCATATTTCTTTTTCAGATCAGCATAGGATTCCTTGGGATGAACGTACTTGGGCTTCTTGCACTCTGTTGCAAAGTGCCCCAATTCATTGCAGTTGTAGCATCTAAACTTGTTCTTGTCTACCAGGTTAGGTCTGTAGCCACTACCAGATGTGCTACCTCGACCGCTGTAACTTCCCCGACCACTTACACTACTGCCTCTGCTGCTACTGCCTCTTCGGCTGAAAGAACTACCAAATCATCCTTTACCTCTTCTTGACATCCTGAAACTGATATGAGCAAATTCTCGAGCAATACAAGCATATGACTTGTCTTCTAATTTGTCCAGCTCTTCAAGGGTATAGTATTCATCCTCACTTTCTTCAGATGGATCTTCAATGTCTAATACCACCCTTTCAGGATTAGCAGTTTTCAATGAGACAGCTGCAAGTGCCTTTACAGCAGACTCTTCAGCTACAAGTCTAGACTCATTTACCGCTTTGTATTCTCCACTATTGTAGGATCTTCTTTTGTCATTTTGTTCCTGCTCCAGCTCGTAGGTCTTTAAAACACCATACAGCTTTTCGAGAGAAGTATTTTTCAAGTCTCTTGACTCTCGAATGGCAGTGATCCTGTGTTCCAGATGTTTAGGCAAATTCAAGAGAAACTTGATATTTGAATCTGCCAGTGGATAGACTTTATCTCTTATACTCAGCTCGATAAGCAATTTACTGTAACGTTTGTAAACATCCGCTACACTTTCTCCTCGTTCGCATCTGAACGATTCATATTCAGATATCAGAATGCGCTTGTGATTATCTCTAACTTCCTCGGTCCCCTCCATCACTACAGCCGGTTTATCCCACATGGCTTTAGCTGTTTTTAATCCCTTTATCTGAACATAGTACTCTGAGTCTAGGGATTCAATTATGACGTTGCGTAACGACGCATCCATACCAACCAATTCTTTATCTGCGTCTGAAAACTCCATTTCCTCTTTAAGAACAGACCGGGATGGTATTAGTATCCCTCCTTCCATTCACTCTGGCTCAATTTTCATGGGTATGTATGGACCGTTCTCCAATATTCTCAAGTATACCTTATTTATTGATTCAAGGTAGGCTTTCATCCTTCCGGTCCATTCGTCATAATGTTGTGCATCAAACGGAGGTATCTTAAATCTGTGTGCGGCGGCCATTTTAATAAAGTTTAAAATTAAGATAATACACTTTTCAAATTACAATAAATTGTATTTACTTGAAAAATTGATTATCTCACTTTAAATATCCAACACTTAATATCCAATGGGTTTTGCACTTAAGATTCAAGCAAGTTAGTTCTAATCACAGGAACAGTAGCAGGGTCCACCAGTTTTTCAAGTCCAAACAAAAAAGTTGTCCACTTTCTAGTTGACAGAAGTTCGAATATGTCCTTTTTTTTGTTCAGTCAAACAGTTGATTCAAGTTACCTAGTCAACCAATCAAATATTCTTTTATAACCAGATTTTTGACCACAAGAAAACCCACAAAGCTCTAAAGTACAACATTTTGGAATGTTGTACAAATATTCATTACATCACGACTCAGAACTTTTTAGATCTATGAACTTTTCAAGAAGACACAAATAAAAGCTTTCGGCACAAACTTCAAAAAAAATGGATCTGGGATTTTCAAGAACCAACTCGAACAACACGGTAGGATCTCTGTTAGATGTGTTTAATAGTGGCTCTAATACCAATTGTTAGGTCCAAAGTGTTGTAGAGGGGGGTGAATACAATTGTTTAAAAGTAATGAGGGAATATACAAATATGCAGGTAATAAATGATGACACAGAATTTCAAGAATATATCTTTATATTCATTGAGGGATTTGCTACAACATTCATAAAAGCATCATGATCAGTTGAACAATAAATACAACAATTAAAGCTTGATTCAACTGATCCTCTCTCTCACTATTGTTTTACAGTAAATGCTCTCTTGAAAAATATCGTAGAAATACAGAGATGGATAAAAAATCAAATACAAATGAAAACAAAGTGCTGCTTTTATAATGTCGTGTAGTCTTGATCTTGTCCTTTTTGTGTACGTGGCCCAATCAGGACTCGACAACAAAAAGTACTTTCCCAACCACTCTGGATCAACCGTTCACGATAAGCCACTTGTCCCTTGAAAATTAAATGCTACATATCGACCCGCATCTCGATCTCGGCCTGGACCCATCTCGATCTCGATCTTGGTCGACAATCTCGATCTCGATCTCGATCTATGAAAATCTCGATCTCGATCTATGAGAATCTCGATCTCGATCTGTGAGAATCTCGATCTCGATCTGTGAGAATCTCGATCTGCCGTGGATCGAGATTTGCCTTGCAATGTTTTTCTTCAATTATCAATCTCGATCCGCATCTCGATCTGCTGTGGATCGACATTTGCCTTAGCAAATATGCACTCATCCAATGTTGACTTTCTTTAGTGACTAATTGTGGATTAACCTTTATGAGCAAGTTTCTCTAGCTTCTTCAATTTCTTTTCCTCACTCAATTCAAATGAGATCTTCTATTACTGACATGAACTTGCCTCCAATGTCCTGACACTTGATGCAATGGTCTGGTTCATAAGTGACTAGTCTTGTAGGGGTTCTTGCTTCTGAATGTCAGTTCTCATTTGTTGATTAACCTTTACATTATCCAGTTGTTGAGATACATTACATGAAATCACTTTGGTCTTCTTGATACTTCTTTGACATTAATTTGATTCTCCATTAGATAAGTTAGGGCATGAGCAATACTGAGATTGAACTTCTTCTCACTTAGGCATTCTTGATTAACCAAATTAGTTACTTGTAGTTACCAAGTATCATTACCATTTCTTCAGTTGATTGATTCCATGTGTTTCTTCAGTTTCCCTTGTTTTGCTGTTGTTTTATCTTTTACCTAGTTGAGTTATATAGTAATTAAGTGTTACAAGTTATTACACCTATGCCTTTCAAAACAGTTTACTTCATCTTTAGTTCCGGAATTGAGATCGGCTACGTACAAGTTTCCTTTCCTTACTCCACGTAAGGCCAGTTTGTCATCTTTAGAATGAGCTATAAAACACTTCTCCTTGATAAAGTTTACTTTATATCCTTTATCACAAAATTGACTGACGCTAAGTAGATTGTGCTTAAGTCCTTCCACTAAAGAGACGTTTTCAATGATAACATTTCCAGTATCTAACTTGCCATATCCCGTAGTCATTCCTTTGTTATTATCTCCAAAGGTGATAATTGGGTCAGCTCTTTCAACCACGTCTCATAGCAGGGCTCTATCTCCGGTCATATGCCTTGAAGATCCGTTGTCCAGGATCCATATAACTCGGTTTACCTGTTTAACTCCCTGCACATATCAAACAGATTAATTCGTCTTCGGAGCCCAAAATTGATTGGGCCCGGCATACTTAAAGAATTGACCTTTGTCAGCTTTGACAACAGATCCTTTTCGAATAACATCATTATCTTCCTTGATTGTTCCTACCTTCTTATAAATAGTCTTCATAACTTTCTGTTTAGACTTAGAAATATATAATTCCTTCTTCTCAGGTGAAGGAGTCGCAGTCTTGGATTTTGCGGATTTACTATTGATGTGTTGTCTTGGTGTCATGTTATCTTTCTTAGCTATCATGCATTTAAAGTAAGCAGTCATAGCATTAAAAGCACATAACATACAATTCAATATTCCACAAGGTTTATGGAAAGTATCAATAATAGGCATGTTATTCAATACAGTAGGTGGCTTAACAGATTCTACTTCAATTTTATCAGCAGATTTGAAGTTTTCAGTAAAATGAAATTTGTTGTTACTATTTCTACTGTTAACAAACGTATTAGGTCTGTTCATTTTATTCTTTAAGTCTTTTGCACCTATACCAGGATTGGGCGACTTAGAAGTTCCCACATCTTTCACTAGTGTCTCCGGTGCACTCTTCTCTTTCTGGACATTAACTCTTTTTATGTCCTTAACCTGTTCTCCTCTCTTCTTCTCTTCCTCGAGATCCTCTAACTGTATTTCATATGCAATCAGTATGGAGCTCTCAAGGATGGGTTCAGCTATCGGTGTTATGAAGAGAGGTTTTGGTGTGTCTTTAACAACATGTGGGATACCCCTTTCTTCAGCACTTTTTCTGAAAGGGGTTATGTTGCTTGGCTTTCCTACAGATTTATTGTACTCGAAGCCTATTCCAACTTTACGACTTATTTCTTGTTGGTCAACTAGGTTCTTTACAATATATGAGGAATTCTTATAAGCAAGACACTTTTTCTTTTCTTCCTCTATCTGATTTCTGAGATTGGTTTCTACTACAACATGACAACTGACTTTACTAACTTGAACAGCTAAGTTCTCAGTCAACTTGACAGACAACTTGTCATGATTTCTTTTTAACTGCTTAAGAACTTCAGTCTCATCAATTAACTCTTTGACTTTGAGTCTTAGTTTCTTAACCTTATCTCTTTCACCATCTAGTTCTTTTCCTAGCAGAGCAAACATTTTAGGGCAAGAAGGATTTACCTTTATTCCTCCTTGACGGGTGGGAGATAGTGATTCCTCGGATGAAGCCATAAGAGCAAGATTTCCCAGTTCTTCCTCATCATCAATATCTGAGTCATCTCAGCTTCTGCCCTCTGCTAGATAGGACTTTTCTTGATGCTTTTTCACGAGCGCATCATACTTCTCTTTGAGATCTTCGTAACACTCTCTCTTTTTCCCTTGCTTAGGCTTCTTGCACTCAGTTGCGAAGTGACCTAGCTCATTACAGTTGAAGCAACGAAACTTGCTTCTATCAACTAAGTCGGTCTTGTAGCCGCTTTTTGATACTGCTGTCGAAGAACCTCCTTTTTGGTATCTTCCAAAATTAGGCTTTACTCTGTAGGAGGAGTTTCTTCAGAATCTCATGTTGCCAAACCTCTTGGCAACCATAGCTAGAGATTCATCTTCCAACTGATCTAGTTCTTCCAGCGAGTAGAACTCACCATCTTCTTGTTTGTCAGAAGTATGTCCAAGTTTTGGAACCACATACTCCGTTGAACTGTTAGAAGGTGCAATAGCCTTCACTTCTAATTTCTCTGGTGCTTCTACCATTAATGCCTTGGAGGAACTTAGTACATTACCTCTCCCATACATCTCTCTGGTTTGGATCTGTTCCAGCTCATAAGTTTTTAAAACTCCATAGAGTCTTTCTAGGGTAACCTCTTTCATGTCCCTAGATTCCCGGATAGCTGCGATCCTGTATTCCAGATGCTCGGGTAAGGTCAACAAAAACTTCCTATTCACCTCCTGATTTTAATAAAACTTTTCATTTATATTGAGCTCGTTTATCAGTTTGTTTAATCTCTGAAACACCTCAGAGATACCCTCACCAGGGTTTGATCTAAACTGATCATATTGGGAGGTCAGGATTTCCAGTATATTCTCATTTACTTCTTCAGTTCCCTCATTGATGATTTCAATTATTTCCCAGATCTGTTTTGCATTTTTACAATTGACTACTTGATTGTACATTACGTAATCCAGGGATTCAATCAGAATTAATTTGAGGTTGTTGTCCAGGGACACAGCTTCTGCTTCCTCATCTGTATACTCTGCCGGACTTTTCAGAAACTGTCTGTGGGGGATTACGACATCATCTACCTGATGTTCGAGAATAACTGATATAGGGGGCTCAACACCTTTGGCCATGACTAATGCATATTTGGGATTGGCAATCCCGATAAATAGTAGCATTTTATGTTTCCACAAATTGTAGTGTTCTCTGTCGAACTGTGGAATTTTGATACTAGTCACTTTCTGGGTACTCATCTTTAATAAGATTAAAAATTAAGTGTTTCAAAAATTATTTTAATTTTGACTGAAAACAATTTTTGATCAAAAATAATTTTCAAGAAAAAAAATTATTTCGAATTAAAAATAATTTTTGAGATCTGTATGAGTTACGGAATATTTGGTTTGGATCTGATATAAATAATATCAACCAGCTCTGATGCTAATTGTTGGTCCCTGATATTGTAGAAGGGGGGTTGAATACAATATCTAAAAATTATCGTGGAATATTGGATTTAAAAATATTATTTTAAATTCACGCAAAATATTAATTATGATAAAATACTGTTCAAGTAGAAGATATAATTTTAACTTGAAAAATATTACAAAATTAATAAGTAGAAAGTTTATATAACTGTTTAAAAGCTTAGAACGATTTAGACATGAATTGTTCGAGTTTACCAATTATATTTCAAACTTGCACAGAAATCTGTGAATATTACAATGCAGACAAATTTCTAAATTTGAACTGTTTTTCTAACTACGAATTATGAAGCCTCTGGCCTCATATTTATAGAGGTTGAAAAGCTAGTACGACTTTTTTCACTATGACTTTATTTAATTGATTTAAGCCTTGTATGACATTTGAAAAAGGCTGGGCATGACTTTAAAATTCAGTATGACTTTTAGAAAATTCGGTATGACTTTTCTAAAGTCATACCCGAATTTTTTTTCATTTAAATAAATCAGAAAGACTTATTTAAAAGAAAATCGGTATGACCTTTTTCACAAAAGTTCGGTATGACTTATTTAAATAAATCAAAATGACTTATTTAAATAAATTCGGTATGACTTATTTTAGCAAAATTCGGTATGACTTTTGATATATAATTCGGTATGACTTATTTTAAAGTCATTTGAATTATGTTAATAATCATACTAAGTTATATATTTTATAATAAATTAATTCTACTTAATTTAATTAGTTAATTTATAAATTAAAATAAATTCAACTTGAATTAATTTAATTAGATAAATTAAATAATCAATTAACTAAAGATAGTATAATTAAAATACTATATTGTCTTACTTAATTATGCAGTCTTCTTCGAAGTCTTCCCGCCTTGGTTTTGTCTTCTGTCATAAAACCACTTGAGCTAACTGAAGAATAAATATTAATTTAGATGACACACAAATGTACTGTCTAGTTCATTTGTGTCATACTAATAAATATTCTTCACTTATTAACTTTTAAGTTGTGGCCTTCTGTCATTCTTTCGCTTTACTGTCTTTCCTCTTCTTCTGGAATCTTTCTGTAATAACCACATGAAATCTTTTATATCATCTATATTCTTTAGAAGTACTACCACTTTATTTTTCACTGACGCTTGAACATATTAATGAACTTCTTCCAGTGTTGAGTAGTAATCCCATAAAATACTTCTGATACTTAGATCATTTGTGATTAGTTGACTGTCTTCATCTTGATTCTTGTTTGGTGTTTATTATTTACTTCTCTTTATAGCTAGAGTTGAGTTGTCATCTAATTATTACAAATATGCCTAGTCATATGCCTTTCACTTAAACTTCTCGATTCGTCCTTACATAGACTCACTTCTCGAATGACTAGACTTTTCGATTGCATACTTCATATGATGACTTCTTGATTAGACAAGACTTCTCGAATGTATACTTAAAACACAAACTTCTCGATTGGTTCTATCCTTGGTACTTCTCGATTGCTCTTTTGACCAACTTCTCGATTTGTTCAACTGGACTTCTCGACTAACTGCAGTTTCTTTGACTTCTCGATCACTTCTCACTTCTCGATCGACTACTAAGCTAATTGAGTATCTGAGACTTCTCTACCAGCTTCACATGTGACTTCTCTATTAGAATGACTTCTCGATCACATACTTGACTTAGAACATTTTTCAGCTGCAACACTTATTTGATCAAGTCTTCTTTAATTTGATGCATGATCCAGAACTGAATCTTCTATCAATCTTTATTCTTGACTTATAATTACATTTTGAGTTTGCAATAGAAATATGCTTCTATCTGTAACTACATATAAGAGATGTTAAGTCACAAATCCTAATACAAAGTTTTACATGTGTTACATCAAAAAAGTAATTAATATAACTATGGTAGGCTTGATTTGGTCCAACAAAGGCCCAATATGGCACTATTCACTACTAGAAAAACTGCATACAACATCAGTTGCCAACTGATGTCTGAGAAATTTCTGACCGATGTCTTCGCATGTGATGTTAAAATTATATACTTTACACATCAGTTTTCAACTGATGTCTAAGCTATACTTGCACAATATTTTTTTCATAAAAACTGATATCTTTTTCTAAATTTTTTATATATATTACATGATTTCCTTTTAAATATTGCTATATTTTGAAGTCTAAATCCTCATTAATATGCTTCATATAAGGTACCAAATGACATTTATATCGCTTTTATTAAAAAAATGATGTCTAAGAAAGGTATTAACATCAGCCGAAAAATGAAGTGATTTTAAAACAGATCTAACATATCGTTTCCTAAATACAGACGATGTTAAAATGTATTAACAACATCATCACTTAACTACAGTCGATGTAAAAGTTAAATGACTAATCTATTTAACATCAGGAACTTAAAACTATATGATGTTTATACTAGTTTTTAACATCGGTTATTTTACTATATACGATTTGGTAGGTACCTTAGCACATCAACAGTTTAATACAAATCGATGTCTATTGAGATTTTTAACATCGACTTTATTTAAAAGATGATTTAGTAAGACACTTAGCACATCTATTGTCTTATAAATGTCGATGTCTATAGTTACATTTAACATCAGTTGTTTATGTTTATGTCTGATGTCTATTACAAATTTAACATCAGTTTTTTTAGTTTAAATGATGTCTTTGTAATTTTAGACATCAAATTTTTTTTATAAAATGTTGTTAGATATACTATTACACATCCCTTTAAAAAAATTGTGATGTTATTTCTTTAGGTTTAGATGACAGTGTCCTGTGTACATTGATATTAGCCAAAATCAATTGAACCAACTAACAAACTAATTCAACCACAACCAAGCTAGAGAAAAAGAACTTCTGCCACAAAAAGAAATTTAAATTGCCAAACTCAATTAATATATATCATTACCAATAACCAAAGTAACACATCCACATAAATAAACATGGCTTGAAGTACTTCAATCCAAAAACTGGAAACCATTCAACTAAATAACCCCAGATTCCAAAATAAGTACTACACCAAATTCAAACCAAATGCTTCCAACGACAAAATTACCAACATCTAACAATAACAACCTAAGTACTGGAACTAGCCATGAAATATAGTGAACCAAGTTGTCAAGCTCAAAGATAAGTATAATTAAAAGATTTATATCTTGTCTTCAATAAATTTGAGGGTCTCCAAGTGCACCTCATCCAGCTACTGCACTGTGTAAGACTTTCGAGTCTTCACCACCCACTAAAATATAGCAAAATAGAAAAACTAAATTATAAATGCAGTTTAACTAAAGAAAACAGATATGTGCATGCAGATTACAGGGCCTACTTTTACATGTATAAAATTAGTGTAATTATTTCGTACCTTCATAAAAAAAGGCATTTCTTTATCAAAAATTATATCCCTCATATATAACATGACAACATAGCCACATTCACGGCCTCCGGGCTGTTCAGGAGATCCCTATTCCAATAGTAGTTCCAATTATAATATAAGTCGGTCGTAAAAGGGGAAAAAACTTGACTAGCTAGACAAATTAAAATGAAAACTACTTACGAGAAGATTGACTATTTTAGGGGCTCTCTTTGGCCTTCCAGTTTGAGCATTGTTAGATTGCAGTGCACTATACATAAGAAAATATATATGTCATTTTGGTCATACAACACTTGATAAAATATTCAAGTTTTTAGTACAAAGAGACACCATCAAACCTTCTATAATGCAATACGAGCTGCATCTCTTTCTTTCTCCCGACGTATTCTCAATTCCTCTTGAGCTCTCAATGAAGAGGCAACTTCAGCAGCTCTGGTTTGGGCTTCAATTATAGCCTTCTCTATTAAGGAAATTTTAAGTGTAAGCATGAATTTCATAATTTCAGCATTTGTCATAGGTAGGGATTTAATAATTTTGTGCTTCTTATACGAAATTATGAACAAAGAAAATATATTAATCTTACTGCCAAACTAAACACACCGGGTGACCTCAAATATACATGGGTAAGGAGCAAAGAGATATTTTCTTAGCAGAGTATATGCACTAAACGGATAGCAGAAAGAAACAAAGTATACAGAAGCTTTAAACCTCAATACCACAACTATCCCAATAATCATTAGGCAACATACATAAAGTAAGTATAGAGGATATGTTTAAATATAGATAGATAAGATGTGGTTTGGAGTTAGTTTTTGCTCACCCTCTTGTTGTTGTTTTTCCAGTTTTTGTTTTTGTTACAATAATTTACCTGGATCCAACTTCTAAACTTGGATGTTGCAATAATAAGCAAAATATATAATGCTCCCAAGGCAATTAGTTTCATATTAACAATATGAATATGCATGCCAAATATATATCAAGAACTAACAATTGTATTATATGAGCAAGAAGTGTCTTCTATTTTGCCTTCAATATAGTTCCAGCAAAACGGCTTTTTAGCATTGCCACACGATGAACTTTCTTTGGAGATAGCTAGTATCCTACAACGGAAACCAATCATTGTTTTAAATTGCAGTGAACATAAAGCTAGTATCCTACAACGGGAACCAATCAACAAGTTATTACAGCCACAACATATATTGTCTATATTGTCTTATCAAACTCCAATGTAAACAGATCTAAAAACTTTATATTTGGTGTTCAATGAAGTCGAGAGTCTCCATGTGAACCTCATCGAGCTCCTGCATTGTATAACACTTCCTAGTCTTGGTCGCCTCATAAAATGTAACACAAAATATGGCTTAAGAGACCTTATATTGCTACCTATAAAACAAAACTAAAATTCTCGGTACACGAGTTTGAGTTGTAAGTATAGCATGTGGTAAATTTGTTTTGATTAAATGCACATGTATTAGAAGAAAATTATAAAAAAAAATACACACACACACACACATATATATAAGGGATACATATAGTACCAGTAGCGAAATGAGACAAAAAAATCCTTAACGCTTTCAACACTTTCTTGGTCTACACAGAACAGGAAAATGAGAATCTGCATATAATTAGTTTCAAAACTAAAAAATGTAGTGAGCTTTCTGTTACCTTTTTCCAGTCAAGAGAGAATGGATCATTGGCATTCTGATTGTTTATCAGGAAATCAACAAGAAGTCCAGGTCTGATAATCATTGTGTTTGGTACATCTGATAGTCACAAAACAAAGTTAGCTAGGCCACTTGTATCATCGGGATGTAAGTACAAAATATGAGTGTCATGACGCATTTACAAAACTCATGTAACATGTCATAGTAAAATAAGAATTTAAACAAATATTCTATCTTTATTTTAACATTCAAGAACTTATAATCCCAAATAGTAACTTGATATATCTCTCTAATATCTTTAAATTACATAAGACCTATATCAAGATTGATCATTATAAACAAAAGTAGAGATATAACAAGATAAAAGCGACAATAGGAATGCATAAGTCTTAAGAACACGGTACCTTAAACAGTTGAAACAATATTTCTTATATCACATAAATAATAAAGGATGTTTAAACATATTTGTAATCACTCTACTCCTGAGTACTTAACATGACTATATTTACAAGCAAATACGTAAACATACAATTTCAACTTCAAAATGCTAAAATCGGTAATATAACACAAATCATCATTGAACAACAAATTAAAGCCACAAGAACATTATAAATATACACAAACAATGTATATATACATAATATCACTAAAAACATGAAGAAAAACACAAAAAAATAGAAAAAAATACATATATTGCAATACACACACATGCAGATAGAAATTGGTCCAAAAATACATACATATATACACAAGTGGTTTAAACCAAAGCTCTAAGGAACACTTACAAATTTTTCAAATAGAAATTATTCAAGATCCAATTAGCCTCAAACCCAATTAGCCCAAGATCTGTTCAAGGAGTAAAATTAAAATTCAAAAATAAAATTTGAAAAACACTTGCTAACTATAGAGAATAACAAATAGGAGTTGAGATTTGAGTTTAGATTTTCCTAATTAACAAATAGAAGTTTGGATGGTTTAGAGAATGACAAACTAAAAATCTAGGGTTTGTATTTGAGAGAGAAAATTGGTGAGATCGATGTTGAACTTCGGTGTATTTGAGAGATAGTAATAGTGTAAGAGAGTTGTGAGAGAGCTGAGAGAGTATGAGAGTATCGATCGATCGAGAGATAGCTAGAGTTGCAGAGTGTCGAGAAAGATGAGAGAGAGGGGTGAAAGAGAGAGGGTTGCAAATCGGGCGCGGGGCGGGAGATATTTTGTCTAAGGGGGGAATATTTGGATATTAAGGAGGGGGACATATTTGGTTAAAAAGGGGAAGTAGTATGACCATGTTTTTTTATTTTTTAAAACAGAACATACGACATCGGGTTTTTTAACGAGCGATATATTACATATGCTTTGATATCGTTTTAAATAAAATGGATGTTAAAAAGACCTTTAACATCGGTAGTTTTTGTGACCGTTGTTAAATCACTAATGTTATATCCAATTTTTCTAGTACTGATTTTTAACTAAAATGCCCAAAATGACACAATCTAGGGAGATGGCCCAAAATGGCACCCGGAGACGCTACATAGAGTAGCGTCTTGGTATTCTTGCCTTACACGCTACATCGTGTAGCGTTTAGAAATTTTTTAGCCCTACACGCTACATCATGTAGCGTTTAGGGTTTTTTTAGCCCTATAGTAGCGTTTAGGGTTTTTTAGCCCTATACGCTACTAGGTTTTTTTAGCCCTACACGTTAAATCGTATAGCGTTTACAATTTAATTTTTTTTTTGTTTTACTCCTAATAAAATAATAATAATAACATAACCCCAAAACCAAACATACCTAATTTAACCATTTTTAATATTTTACGGTTCAACAAATCCCTAATTGGATTTTAAAAATATTAAACTTAACTTAAAAGTTAAGTATTTAAATTTATAAGTCTGTAATACAATGTTTTAGGATTTAGGGACCTTAGACTCTAAACCCTAATTAAAATTAGGACCCTAATTTAACCGTTTTTAATATTTTAGGACTCATTAATTTCTTAATTGGGTTTAGGTTTCAAAAATATTAAACTTAAATTAAAAGTTAAGTACTGAATTTATAAATTTGTAATAGAATGTTCAACGATTTAGGGTTTAGGGCCCTAAACCCTAATTAAAGTTAGGATCCTAATTTAATCATTTTTAATATTTTATGATTCATTAATTCTCTAATTGGGTTTAGATTTTAGAAATATTAAGCTTAAATTTTTTTAAACTCAACATTAACTAGCGTTTTTATAAAAAAATTCAAAAATTATAATTTTATAAAACAAATAAAATTAATGGGAAAAAAGTTTAAAAAATTTATATTTTTCAAAAAACCTCTAATATTTAATATGTAAAGTTAGCGTGTAGCACTAAAAAAACCTAAACGCTACCTGATGTAGCGTGTAGGGCTAAAAAAAACTTAAACGCTAGATCGTCTAGCATTTCTTGGTGCTATTTCAGATCATTTTCCAACTCTGTGCCATTTTAAACATTTTGTATAGAAATTGTGTAGGGCCAACACCAGGCAGGAGTTCCGTTTTTCTGTTTTTACCTCTTGGCTCTCGTACATGGGATTGCTACTTCACGAAACTAGTGCTATATTCAGGTCAAGACCGTCCAGGGTGATGTTTTCCAACTGTGTTGTCTCCCCCGAATATGATATGCTTTGGTTTGGCTCCTTATTTTATGTAGTAATATCCAACATCGTTTACAAATAAGAACAAGTTAATAATTAATATATACTCCCTCCGTCCCGGCCAAATGTTTACATTTGGTCCGGGCACGGAGACCAAGGATAGTGGGTGTAATAGTGATTTTATTGTTAAAATAAATGAAATAGTGGGTGTAATAGTGTAAAGTGTTGAAAAAGTGGAGTGAAGTAGTGGATGTAATAATATATTTATTGTTAAAAGTTACTATTTTTAGTAATGTAAAGAATTGGGTGGGACGTCCCAAAAAGGAAAGTGTAAAGAATTGGTTGGGACGGAGGGAGTACTAAATTACCAGTTTTTTCAGACTGATATTTGATGGATTGTTAGATTTGATATACATCAAATTGTGCGTTTAGATTCTTTTACTTTATCAAGAGCCACGTCTTTCTAATCTACATGGTTTTTTCATAGCTTCTGTGGGTCATCGCACATGCCTGGTGCCACACCCACAACTATTAATTCGGCACATTTAACTCTGTTGTTACAGTTTAGTTTTCTTATAATTGCACTATTTTTGTGTATGTTTTAATTTTTGCTGTTGAATATTGCTCATGGAATTCATCACGGATGTATGGTAGATGTGCTAAAAATAAACAGCAATGTAAATTTATGGAAAGCGTTATTTCAATTACACTAAACATTAACGATTCGAGTATTCGACAAGTACAACCATGATTTTTTGTATTCCCTTCTCTGTCCCTATATTTTGTAAGATATTTATTTTCTGAAATATCCAATTCATTAACATTTTTTTAAATAATATTTCTTTTCTTTCACTAATTTTCTAAAATACTTCTTTCGTCTCATTTTACCTGTCACTTTTAAAAATATTATGCATATTAACTTATTAAGAAATTCTAATATAAAAATTATTTCTCGTATCAATTAAAATGATTGAAATAGTTTCAATGCATAATTTAAATGTTACTGTAGTTACTTTATATTAACTAGCATTAGAGCCCGTGCAAGGCACGGGACTCGTGTAAATTCTCGTATTTGAACGTACTTTAGTAAATGTCATAAATTGTAGAAACAAATATATGAATAATGGTGATTGTTTGCTGCATTATTTTATAAATAGTATGTGTTATATTTTTGATTTTCTAAAACTTACCTCAAAGAATATTAATATGTGCTTAGATGTAATAAATTAAGCACTTTATTCATAGCAATGTGTCTTAAGTAGTAAACTGGTTACACGTTTTATTCATAAATTATAGATAATTTCATTTTATTTATATAGAGAGTAATTCATAGGGATAATTTTTGCAAGTTAAGTAGCCTCCTGCCTCTTTGCCATCATGGTTACTGGATTTCATACTTGTTACTGGAGTCTGCATGAAATCCAAAGAGTAATGATCGTGTTATAACTTCATTTCATTTTAACATTTCATCAAACAGGTAGCGTGCGAGCTTCCATAACAATTCAATTTGCGAGATGAATTCACCCTATTAGAGGCCTATAACTTGCGCATTAAGTGACTAAACACCTATAATACATATAATAGAAGTAGATGCAATTAGACTCGGGACGTAGAAGGGTAAAATGGGTTTTTCATGTAGATTTAATTTGCTCAGGAGCTGGGCTTGGAGTCAGGTTTATAACAGAAGTAGATGCAATTAGGCTCGGGACGTAGAAGGGTAAAATGGGTTTTTCATGTAGATTTAATTTGCTCAGGAGCTGGGTTTAGAGTTAGGTTTAAACGTAATGTTCTCCTATAAGATATATAGTAGAAGTAGATTATTATAACAAGTATCAAAATCTAGTCAAAGGATTATTTTAAATTTTTTCCTATAAAATTGTATTGAAAAGAAGTATTGAATACGTAATATCTGACAATTTTTTTAAAATAACATTTAAAATGGAACGAAAAAAATAATGCTTTTTCTTTTTACTAAATTTAGTAGAACTTACTAACCTACCCACCTTTAAACAATATCAAGTTTTTTCATTTTTGTATTTATCGTTAATTCTCTTGGGGGCTCTCTCTCTCTCTCTCTGCAAAACCCTAGTCTTCATTAAAGTTTTTTTAGAGGGCTTCCATCGGTTTTCACCGGTGGAAAGCCCGAATCCCTTTATTTTTTATTTTTTTGTTTAAAAAAAAATTCCTTCAATAAATTCCCACCTTATTTAGGTTTTGTTAGTCTCTCCTTGTGAGAGTTTGGTTTTTGGTTTGTTGTGTTTTGGTGTTCTCCATGATCGAGTTTATAGATTGGCATGATTTTCATAGGGTTGATTCACGGATGAGGGTTAATATGGGATCGCAACTATAGTCGATTGCACAGAACATGTTAGGAAAATATTTGTAGAAAATAGTTACATATATATTTTATGACTATTAAAATCTGAAAATTAGAACATGTGTACCGGATTTTTCTGGGATGAGTCACGGATCTCGCTCTCTTTAAGACGTTTTGCGGTTATGTCGAAATGGCAAGATGCACTTTTGTCACTCCATCCATAGGATAAAACAGCCCAGAATATTTCCTTACGATAACCCTTTGCACCAAGAAATTACCGGTCGAACTACACACCTTTAATAACTGCTCAAAAAATAATAATAATAGAGGAAGATGTACAAGTGTATGGATATGTATATGGGTGACTGAGAAGAAAAGAAAAGTAGTGAGTTATTAGAAAAAGCACACCATGATCAGACTCTATATGCTACTTGTTGAACTCAATATTTTGGTTTTTTAGTGATGCCCGAAATGCAAAGACTTAGCGTCTATTTATAGGCCCAAGAGGAGCCTAAAAATTAAATGAGGCAATAAACGAAAATCACAAGACAAACCTCCCACCAAGTTTGCTAGCATTAAAACTACCGTTATACATTGAACTTGAACAAGAAATTTGAAATGAAAATTTCACCCATAAAAGCTGATTTGATTTTGAAAATAAATGATTAAAAAATCATTTTTCTAATTATTATTTAAAATAATTCACACAAAAATCCAACAATCCCCCACTTGAATATTTTAAAAAATAATATTATATTTGAGCAGTATTTGAAAAATAAGGTTGCACATTAACAAATGTGTCATCAGACTTGAACATTCGCGTAGTGAATAAGATTCCGAGTTAAGTAAGAGTGACCCATAGTCTTGAACTTTATCCCGGGTATCAAAACACGTACAATCTTTCAAGGTGTAGTCAATTAGCCCGTGCATTATAGGCCATGCACGTCTATCCCAGTATGTGAATGCTCTAGAAATTTATGCTCGAAATTTCATAAAAAGCGGTCATCACTCTCACATTCACATCGGTGAGTCTATCAAGAGTACTCCTGAAGTTAGGTACTCCCTCCAAATAGAGTATAGGTCTCATTAAGAGTTTTAAACAACTCATCCTCTTATCATTTCAGGAAACATGCTTTAATAAAAATTAAACTTATATGTTCTTCGCATATCACTTCATGACTTGTTATTACCACATTGAACCTATTTCTTGGGATATCCAGTCAGTTAGGTTGGGTTCCCATCACGAGTGACTACTCTCTAAGGGCAATAGTCCCATATTAACCGATGTTTTATAGACTTTCTCTCTAGGTAATCCTTTCGTCAAAGGATCTGCCAAATTATCATCAGACCGTATGTAATCCACTCTAACAGCTCATTTAGAGAGATACTCTGTAACAGTGTTGTGCTTACGACGTATATGTCATTTCTTACCTTTAAAATAACGGTTATTAACCTTATCGATAGCCGTGGTACTATCACAGTGGATTAACACATATGGAATCGGTCTTTCCCATAAAGGGATCTCAGCTAGCAGGTTTCTTAACCAACTTGCTTCTTCACTAGCACTAGCTAGTGCTATTAATTCTGCTTCCATGGTGGAATCAGCTAAGATAGTCTGTTTCTTTGATTTCCAAGAAACAGCTCCACCAGCTATATTAAATATATAGCTACTTGTTGCTTTGGAGTCTTCTGACAAGGTATTCCAGTCAGCATCACTGTATCCTTCAAGGACAGCGAGAAACTTTCCATAATGCAATCCAAGGTTCAAAGTTTTCTTGAGGTATCTCATGACTCTCTCAATAGCATACCAATGTTCATTACTAGGTCTATTGTTAAATCTGCCTAACAAGCCCACAACATATACAATGTCGGGTCTAGTACTATCTGCAGCATACCGAAGGCTACCTATAATACTTGCATATTCTTGTTGTCTTACACCATATCCCTTATTTTTAAACAGCTTAACACTAGGATCATATGGTGTACTAGCAGGTTTGCAGTCAAAATAATTGTATTTCTTTAAGATCTTCTCAATGTATTGAGTCTGATCTAAAGAAAGTCCTTTTTTTGACCTAGTAATCTTGACACCAAGGATTACACTTGCTTCTCCAAGATCTTTCATATCAAAGTTGGCATTCAACAATGATTTCACTTTATTCACTGCATGAATATTTGAACCAAACATTAGCAGGTCATCTACATATACGCAAATAATAGTGCAAATGCCATTTTTGAATTTGTAATAAATGCATTTGTTACTTTCATTGACTCGAAAGTCATCTGACATAATAAGTTTGTCAAACTTCTCATGCCACAAAGTAGGTGATTGCTTAAGTCCATATATGGACTTATCTAACTTGCACACCTTCTTCTCATGCCCATGGATCACAAAACCCTCTGGTTGATCCATATAAATTTCCTCATCTAGTTCACCATTTAAAAACTCAGTCTTAACATCCATTTGGTGAATCACTAGATTATGGATGACAGCTATAGAAATTAAAACTCTAATGGACGTCATCCGAGTGACTGGTGAAAATGTGTCAAAGAAATCCATATTTTCCCTCTGTCTAAAGCCTTTGGCCACCAAACAGGCCTTGTATCTTTCAACAGTACCATCAAGTCTTAACTTCTTAAAGATCCATTTACACCCTATTGGCATTTACACCAAATGCCAAGTCTTATTGGTTTCTAAAGAATCTATCTCATCATTAATGGCTTCTTGCCAAAGATCGACATCTAAAGAAGACATGGCTTCTTTAAAGGTAGTAGGATCTTCCTCAAGGTTATAAGCGTAGAAGTCAGAGCTAAAATCTTTGGCGACTCTAGCTCTCTTGCTCCTCCTCGGCTCAATTTCTGATTCTTCAGTGTGTTCTTTCTCCTTTAATAAAGGAGTAATACTCGTTGATGCACCCCCACTATTTCTCAATTTAAATGGAAACTTGTCTTCATAGAAATCAGCATCGACTGATTCTATTATAACTCGTGCATTTAAATCAAAGAATCTGTAGGTCTTGATATCAAAGCCATATCCAACAAATACACACTCATAGGCTCTACTTGCAAGTTTAAGCCTCTTAGGATCAGGAATTCGAACATAAGCTAGGCAACCCCAAGATCTAAAATAGGAAGTATCGGGTTGTCTACACTTAAGTATCTCATAGGGAGTTATCATACTTCTAGATTTTGGTACTCTATTGAGCACATGACAGACCGTTAGTATGATCTCCCCCCACCAGTGAGACGCAGCACCAGAGCCAAGCATAATGGAAACCACTAACTCTGTAAGAGTCCTATTCTTTCTTTCGACTTTTCCATTCATTTCTGGTGAGTAAGGAGCAGTTCTCTCATGTATAATCTCATGAGAGTCATAATATTTGGTAAATAGGTTTGATTCGTATTCTGCTCCTCTATCACTACGAAGTCTCTTGATTTTCGTCTTGTACTGATTTTCAACTCTATTCGCAAATAACTTGAACATGTCAAATGCGTCACTTTTGTTTTGTTTTTCATAAGATAAACAAAAGTATAATTAGAACAATCATCGATAAATGTGATAAAGTATCTCTCACCACTTCGAGTTAAAACTCCATCTTATTCACATATATCTAAATGAATTAGGTCCAGTTATTCTGTATTTTTAATCACTACAAACTTGTGGGAAGTCTTTGTGATTTTCGCTTGACTATAATATTCACAGTTATCTAACTCAGAGGAAGACAACTTGGGAATTAATCCTAAGTTGCTCATATTTATTATGCATCGTCTATTAATGTGACAGAGTCTAGTATGCCAAGTATTGAAATGAGTGATGTAAGAGGAAATAGAAATTTTATTAACTTCAGCATTCAACTTAAACATTCAATTTATAGCATACCCTTTTTCCACAAAAGTACCATTCTTAGTAATGGAGTACAAATCAGAACCTATAGTCTGGGTAAACCCTCCCTTATTAAGCAGAAACCCAGACACCAAATTCTTTCTCATCTCAGGAGTGTGCAAGAAATCCTTTAACAGTAGGGTCTTTCCAGAGGTAAACTTGAGCTCCACATTTCCAATCCCAACAAAATTGGTGGTGTGGGAGTCTCCTAGCAGCACCTTCATTTTATCAGCATTCGTGTATGTCTTGAACATCCCACGATCATAACAGACATGGCGGGAGGCACCAGTGTCTACCCACCACCCATCAGCTCCACCGACAAGATTAACCTCCGTGATCATAGCAACGAAGGCTTCTTCAACCATGTTGGCTTGTGGCTGAGCTTGGCGTTTGAGTCTGCACTTCTTCGCCATATGTCCTGGTTTTCCATAATTGAAACAGTGGAATGTTTCAGCGGCATTCCTGGGTGGTTGTTGTCTAGTCTGATTCTTCGGAGGTTAATAGTTTCCTTGCGGGTTGCTATTTGCCTTCTTGAAGTTCTTTCCCTTAGCCCTCAAACCTGCACCAGAGTTCTTCTTTTGCTTGTTGTTGGACACAACTAGCACCTCTTCCTTCCGATCTTGTTTTCTTGCTTCCTCTTCAATCCTAAGGCGAGTGATAAGACTCTCTAAGGAGAATTCCTTAGTCTTATGTCTTAGGATATTCTTGAAATCCTTCCAGCTTGGCGGCAACTTGTCTATTATCACGGCTACTTGAAATTGTTCATCTAGTGGCATTCCCTCGGTGATGATCTCGTGTGCAATCTTCTGCAGCTCGTGTGATTGTTCCTCTACAGACTTGTCGTCGGTCATTTGGAAATTGAGATAACGACTTACCGCATACTTCTTGGCGCCAGCCTCCTCCATATCGTACTTCTTTTGCAGAGCTTCCCATATTTCTTTTGCAGACTTATCCGAATTATAGTAATCGTACAAGTTATCGGATAAGCCATTCAAGATAAAGTTCTTACACAGAAAATCATTTTCTAGCCATAATTCTATCTCCTTAGCAAGTTCAGTATTAACGGGAGCTATAATAGAAGAAGATTCAGTACTAGCAGGAGGAGCAGACATAACAGGTTTTGCAGTAGTTAACACTTAAGCTACTTTACGCATGGTAAGGAAAAATAGCATTTTTTCTTTCCAACGCTTAAAGTTCACTCCCTCAAAACGAAAAGGCTTATTAATATCAAAAGCTACATTACCAGAAAAATCAACGGTAGACATGATAGACATATATTTAATAATCGTAAAATCGTAAAATTCCGAAACATCATAAAATTGTTAGGAAAATATTTGTAGAAAATAGTTACATATATATTTTACGACTATTAAAATCTGAAAATTAGAACATGTGTACCGGATTTTTCTGGGATGAGTCACGGATCTCGCTCTCTTTAAGACGTTTCGCGGTTATGTCCAAATGTGCAAGACAATCACTTTTTCCACTCCGTCCCTAGGATAAAACAACCTAGAATATTTTCTTACGATAACCCTTTGCACCAAGAAATTACCGGTCGAACTACACACCTTTAATAACTGCTCAAAAAATAATAATAATGGAGGAAGGTGTAGAAGTGTATGGATATATATATGGGTGACTGAGAAGAAAAGAAAAGTAGTGAGTTATTAGAAAAAGCACACCATGATCAGACTCTATATGCTACTTGTTGAACTCAATATTTTGGTTTTTTAGTGATGCCCGAAATGCAAAGACTTAGAGTCTATTAATAGGCCAAAGAGGAGCCTAAAAATTAAATGAAGCAATAAACGAAAATCACAAGACAAACCTCCCACCAAGTTTGCTAGCATTAAAACTACCGTTATACATTGAACTTGAACAAGAAATTTGAAATGAAAATCTCACCCATAAAGGCTGATTTGATTTTGAAAATAAATGATTAAAAAATCATTTTTCTAATTATTATTTAAAATAATTCACACAAAAATCCAACAATCCCCCAATTGAATATTTTAAAAAATAATATTATATTTGAGCAGTATTTGAAAAATAAGGTTGCACATTAACAAATGTGTCATCAGACTTGAACCTTCGCGTAGTGAATAAGATTCCGAGTTAAGTAAGAGTGACCCATAGTCTTGAACTCTATCCCGAGTATCAAAACACGTACAATCTTTCAAGGTGTAGTCAATTAGCCCGTGCATTATAGGTCATGCACGTCCATCCCAGTATGTGAATGCTCTAGAAATTTATACTCGAAATTTCATAGAAAGCGGTCATCACTCCCACATTCACATCGGTGAGTCTATCAAGAGTACTCCTGAAGTTAGGTACTCCCTCTTATCATTTCAGGAAACATGCTTTAATAAAAATTAAACTTGTATGTTCTTCTCATATCACTTCATGACTTGTTATTACCACATTGAACCTATTTCTTGGGATCTCCAGTCAGTTAGGTTGGGTTCCCATCACGAGTGACTACTCTCTAAGGGCAATAGTCCCATATTAACCGATGTTTTATAGACTTTCTCTCTAGGTAATCCTTTCGTCAAAGGATCTGCCAAATTATCATCAGACCGTATGTAATCCACTCTAACAGCTCATTTAGAGAGATACTCTCTAACAGTGTTGTGCTTACGATGTATATGTCATTTCTTACTTTTAAAGTAACGGTTATTAACCTTATCGATAGCCGTGGTACTATCGCAGTGGATTAACACATATGGAATCAGTCTTTCCCATAAAGGGATCTCAGCTAGCAGGTTTCTTAACCAACTTGCTTCCTCGAGTAACAAGGGAGTTCCTCATTGAACCTATGTATATATATATATATATATATATATATATATATATATATATATATATATATATAATTTCAGTCAATTTGACCACAAAAAAGTCAAACACATGACAGATAATTTGGGACGGAAGGAGTCGTAAAATTGAAACTTGAATTCCCTCGAGGAAAAAATTTGAAATTTGCCTTGCTAAATCTTTTACATGTAAATACCAACTTCATTTGCTGACAAAAACAAGTACAGATACACATTGTTGAGGAGAACTGAACATATATATAATTGGCTAAAAACTCATCAGCCTATTTAATAGCTAATATAAATGAATTGTTCTGAACCAAGACCACATAAATACAATTCATCGGTGGCAACAAAATGTCACAACTTAGCACCCCTGTTGCAATTATTTAAATATGAACTGTTCCAAGTTATTAATTCTCATCACTACTTTCAAAAAAAAAAATTAATTCTCATCACTCACAGGCCCTAAACCTTTCCTCGTGAAGCAAAAGAATAGAGGGACCATTGTAGCAATATCAGGCATGGAAATCTAAAGTCCTAAATTAAACCTGCTAAGATTCATTATCCAGCAAAATCAGATGTACAGACGAGGTTGATGTGTTGAACAGCATGAACAAAGCTGATTTCAGAAACTCAGGGATCCCAAAAGTTTTCCCTCTGATATCATAAAAACCTGGAAAAAGATTTACTAAGGTTAACAAGGACAAAGCCTGGCAGAATCAAGATCTATTAAACACAAATTTAACTGGAATTCCTTCCCAATTCTAGGCAGATTACATCGAATAAGATGACTAGTTCACCTAAGACCCATCAAAAATTTGCACTCACTATTTTAAATAAATTCAGAAATGTAGCCACACTATAAGACCATCTCCAATGCACCGCACCAAAAATGGTGCAACTTTTACACTATTTTAATGTCAAAATTACATCATTCACAAAATCAACTCCAATGCAAATACATTATATTCTACGCTATTCGGAAATCTTTACATGTAAAATAGAATATTCTAACTATTTAAATTTTTATATCAAAAATTACTTTTCTTTTTTAATATATTATTTAACACAAAAATTTACAAACACACACCATTTTTGTTTCTTTTTCTCTTCAAATTACAAAAGATTTACTTATGCATGCATTCTAAATTTTTATTCAAAAAATATATTTATATAATATTTTTATTACGATCTTTTTTAAAGGTTTAATTAAAATCACAAAAAATCATTAATAACTTAGACTCAAAAGATATAAAATAAATTGTAGAATTAATAAAAAAAATTAAGTTAAAATACAAAAGAAATGAGATTATTTGGACTTGGAAGGGATAAAGATGTTTTTATTAACAAACATGAGGGTATAGTGAGAATTTTAAAAGACACCAAATTTGGGTTAAAGATGACACCAAATTTTGTGTCACAATATTCATTTGGTGTAGAATTTACATTATTATAGTGTTCCATTGGAGATGATTTTACACCAAAATAGTGTTAAACTAACATTATTTTGGTGTTTTAGTAACCCATTGGAGATGCCCTAAGAAAAATATGCAGGTGAACTACAAAGACACAATTATATACAAGTTCAAAGCTGCCTTACCTTCATCTTCTAAAAACTATATAATTCTGACGTGCATCATAGTTTCACCTCTCCTGCACATAATCAGCACTGTACTGAAGATTAAAAAGTAAATTACGCCGATTCTCTGAACCCATGCGGATATCAAAGCTTTTGGCCACGGCTTCCACCTGGTCATTACTTTCATAGTCCATCTCCCTAATACAGCGTCTCCGGACCTTCTTTAGAATCTCCTTTGTTGGTGTAAATCCTGAAATTACCTGAAGCATGGAATTTATTGAAGAGAACATTAAAATCACTGAATTAATCAAGTGGAGTAAAGGGCGATTAGCCATTTTAATGTCAAGAGGAGAAGGTAATCACCATTTCGTCTATGATAGAGAGTGCAGCTTTTGGATCTCTTGCAATAAGATGAGCATCAACCAGCAGCGCATATGTCATTGCATTTGGTTTAATACCCAAACCTTTAAACTGCTCAAATAGATTTAAAGTTTCTTCCCTCTGTCACAAAGATTCATCAGTCAAAATAATTTATCAACACGTTAAAACATGCAAATATGCAATGCACATTTATGATCGACCAAAATGACTTGACTTGGTACTAAAGCACCTCAATCCAAAATATACTATACAGTTACACCTTTCTCATTATCTACCCATAATCCTTGAGGCACATTTCTAATGCCCCGAACTTGATGCAAATTCAAAGAGATATGGAAAAACATATTCAAGAAAGAAGAAGGTTCAGAAAATTACCAAGTTCAGTGGATGTCCAGATTCATTTCATGATGAAGTTACTTGTATGAAGTCCTAGTCTCATGTGAATCATTTAAGCAAATCTAGAAGTCTCTTAGGAGTTCAAAGGTCCCTAAAACTAAATGTTATCTAGCTAGAATCTTCCTAAGAGACCTATAAATACTTGTAATCAGATTTGTTTGAGGCGGATTGGAATGAATTAAGTTATATATTACTTTTCTTGGGTGTGAGACCTACGTAATCTAGGTGTGAGGCCTAGCTTATACTCTCTTTCTTCCCTAAAATCAGTTCATCTTTGTAAATATAGTAGCGCCCGCCATCATGTCGAGCAAATCATCGAGCCGTATATGGGAAAGCAGTACTTAACAGTAATTCTGTTAATTGCACGACTATCTATACACATGCACCAACTTCCATCCTTCTTTGGTGTTGAAAGTGCCGGGACAGCTCACGGGCTTAAGCTTTTCCTAATGAAACCCTTTGACAAGAGACCCTCTATCTGCCTCTTCAATTCAGCATGTTCAGTGGGATTCATTCTGTACGCCAGTAGATTTGGAAGTTGTGCTCCAGGAAGAAGATCAATTGCATGTTGTATATTGCAAATAGGAGGTAAAGCATCAGGTAGTTCG
The DNA here is from genome assembly GCA_028671895.1 of Oenanthe sinensis. Classification (NCBI taxonomy): domain Eukaryota; kingdom Viridiplantae; phylum Streptophyta; class Magnoliopsida; order Apiales; family Apiaceae; genus Oenanthe; species Oenanthe sinensis. The sequence continues at coordinate 6,115,889 of JAPMAC010000212.1, forward strand.
TCAGGGGCAATGTCAGAAAATCCTTGCAACAATGTCTCAACTTGATATCTTCTTGGTGGTTCACTGCCATGCCATAAATAATTCCAGTTTCATTGCTTTCTCGCAAGAACTGCTTCTGTGTAAGCAACTAGAGGACCTTCTCATGTTTATATGGCTGATTTGAGTTATTAACTACAGAATTTGAGTTGATTAACTTCTGATCTGTTGCAGTTTCTGAAACTTTTGGCCTGATCTTCATCTTCTTCAGCCTCTCGGAACTTTGAAGATAAAGTGTGATATTTTTACCATTCCAGAAAAAATTAAAGGTGTTCTCCTTGCCACAATGATATACATCATAATCAAACCATGGCCACCCAAGTGAAATGTGCGTTACATTCATAGGCAAAACATCACAATGAATAGAATCTTTGGAAAGACCACAAATTATTAGAACTAGGCAATGTTTATCACTGGAATGGATGTATTATCGATCCATGCAACACGATAGGGGTGAGGATGTGGTTCTGTAGGAATTTTTAATCGTTCCACTGCCGAGGCTGAAAGCACATTCATGCAGCTTCTGCCATCAATAACAAGCTTAAGTAACTCAATTTTGCAAGCTACTAGTTTTGAAATATTGTGGTCCTTCTCCAATCTGCCTCCGCTTTTGGAACAGCAAGTATGCGTCGAACAGATGAACAACCATATTCAAGAATTATCCTGATCAGAATCAGCCAAGACTTCAGCATTGAATTCTGGAGTTTCTTCACCATCTTTATCACTGGCCACTTCATTTTCCTTTTGCTCCTCTCCGTCCACTCCTGTGTGCAGATTGTTTCTAGTAGGATATTGATAAGCTTTATGCCCTTTACCTTCACATCTGAAACAACGATCACTATTGTCAACGCCCTTTATTTTCCTTCCTTCCATCTTATTTGCTGTCTACTGTGGTTGCAGCAAAGAGCTGTTGATATTAAACTTTCTTGCTACTTGCTCTTTCATCTGAGCACTACTTTTAGAAGTCTTGTTCATATATTCCTCCAAGTCAAGTGCAATCTGGAAAGCATTTCCACGCCATAAGGAGTGTATCTCAGCATTTCTTTTCTTATTTCAAATATGAGACCAGATTTGAATCTTGCCAAGCTATGACGAGGATCTTCAACAATCTGACTCCTTGTTTTTAATTCATCAAATTTCTGCATATACGCCACCGTCATTGTTCCTTGCTTCAAATTTACAAGTTGTCCACATAACCTGCCTTCATAGTTTTGTGGCATGAATTTTTCACGCAGTCTTGCTTTCATCTCGTGCAAGGTTGCTATCGGAGGTCGCCCCAACCTCCTCATGTCTGCTTCAACACCATTCCACCATAACTTTGCAAGATTTACCAACTTCATTTTGGGAAACCTCCCACGTTGCTCATCTGACATCTCATACCAGTCAAAGTATTCTTCAGCGGCAGAAATCGAATCAGCAAAGGTTGTTGCATTAAATATTCCATCAAAGTTTGGTACATCAATTCTCACCTTTGTGATGTCTCAGCTGTGTCATAAGGATCATACGGGCCTCTTTTAATGAAGTTTCTTGGCATGTTAAACATGTGTGGCTGTTTCTTGGCATGTTAAATATGTGTAGACATGCTGAATTTAAGGTTGAAGATCAAGTAATGGTGCGTGTGTTCGGCCTGACCGCTTTCCAAATAGAAATTACAAAATGCTACCATACAGGCGCATTAGCCCGTAAAGAATCAGTCATAAACTAAATTCAAATGCTTATGATTTAAACCTTCCAACTGATAGGAAGCAGAAACATCTTTTGATGTTGAAGATCTTACTATTTATCACGGACATGATGATTGTCCAAATCTATTGTTCGAGTTTGCCTCCCTCCAGCTACAAATATTTGTGATGAGATTGAAGATATAGAGATACAACTATTGCTGCTACTCGCAATGGTGGCTATCAAAAATATTTGGTCAAATAGAAAAATAAGCCAAGTCTGACTACTTGGATGTCTGATGAGGAATTTAACCGTTCAGATCCTGATATTTATAACAAGTATCACTCTTTTAACTCGTCGGAGCCCAGTTTTCCCATGCCGGGGAGAAGTGATGCAAATTCAAAGATATATGGAACAATATATTCAAGAAAGAAGAACGTGGTTCCAGAAAATTACCAAGGTCAGTGAATGTCTAGATTCATTTCATTTATGAGTATTTGAGTTACTTGTATGAAGTCCTAAAGTCTCAAATAAATCATTTAAGCAAATCTAGAAGTCTCTTAGGAGTTCACAGGTCCCTCAAATAAATGTTACCTAGCTAGAATCTTCCTAAGAGAGCTATGAACACTTGTAATCAGATTTTTCTGAGGCAGATTGGAATGCATTAGTGATATATTACTTTTCTTGGGTGTGAGACTTAAGTAATCTAGGTGTGAGGCCTAGCTTATGCTCTCTTTCTTTCATAAAATCAGTCCATCTTCTTTCACTTGTTCTATTTATTTCGTTTCTGAATTGTTCTGCATTAATTCTTAGTGTTGAGATTTAAGATCCTGCATCACTGCTGGGTGAACTCAACATAAAGAAACCTCATTAGGTCAAAACTAGGAAGTGTTTACTTTCAGATATGAATCTATCTGATTCAAAACGGAAAGAAAGATCTTCTAGGCTGGTTTACTTTACTTGGGGGACGGAACTTAAAGAAAATACAGGGAGCAAAATTAAAAGAGAAGCTTGCATAATATGTGTGTATATGCATATAACATAAGAGGTGAGAGGCAGCATGTTAGCTCTAAATAACTTTTTTACCGGCTTTAGCTTTCCATAAGCACAGATTAGACTATTGTATGAATGGATATCAGGTGTTAATCCAAACTCAGTGCTTATGGCCGCAAAAGTCTGGTGGGCACGATCAACATCCCATATATTTGCACAACCTAGGATTATACAATTTAATGCAGCAACAGACTTGTACGGAGGATTTGCCTTGCTCATACGCTCGAGCTGATAATAGACCTGAGTAAATTTCAAAATTTCATGTTAGGCACTGATCACTTTGTCCTTGTTATAGATGGCAAAGTATGATACAATAAGCAGCACCAGGCGCCAAGAGGCAAGAGCACCTCAAAGCGCAAATACTTTCAGTTAGGAAGAAAGTGAAAGATCAAATGCATGGCTAAGAGTGCCAATTGTTCAGTAAAATGGCCTTCAAGGCATAGCAAAACATTTTTTGTGGGTACTACAAACAGTTCACCCACACAATGGTGCCACCAATAGAGAGTTTTTTTAGAAAATATATTAGATCCGATATTTAACTGAACTAGAGGTCCCCTACCAGGCACATATTCATCAACAATTCCAAGCGTCTGTAGAAGAGTTAGGATGAACCAGTGAAGAAAACTTAATTTATATTCTCTTTAGATTGTAATCTTAGTTTTGTATTCATATTCTCTTCATAGTAATTTTGATTTCATATATATTACAACTAACATGAAGGAAAATGCTTTAGAATAGATGGAACAAATTTCAGATCGAACAGGCAGCATATTATATATGTTATAGACCAATAGCAACAGAAACCCGTAATAACAAATACAAGATTACAAGTGCAGTTACTGCTATACATTGCTATAGAGTATTGTTTTCAAATGAAAAATAAAATTCAAACATAAACTAATAAATCATCGCAACCAATCAGTATTGAACACCCAATAGCTTCATTTATACTATAATATGTATGGAGAAGTGTACCACTGAAATTGGTAATTTGTGACACTAGAACTGGTAGTGATTTATATTTAAGGCTAGTATGCTTTTAACTTTTTAGTGGGACATGAATCCCTTTATATATACATGACTCTCAAAAACTAATCAAGAAGATGTATAAAATCTAAAGTTGCCAACGGACGAAACATGATTGAGAAGACGTACAGTATCTAAGGTTTCAAAACCGTTGTGCGAGCATGCCACGACCAATGGATAGAGAGCTGTAAATGGAGAAAATAGATGTTCTTCAGCCTGTTTATCAGCGCCTCCATATAAGGATTCAAATTCATGAAGAACACTAAATGCCCTCTGCAGATGCTGATTCCCCAGAGATGCATGGGCCTGTATCCTCGCAATGTATGTTTCTGCACTAGCCACCTTATGACGCAGTGATCGCTTAAGAATTGTCCAAGAAGCATCCAGGAGTTTTTTGCTGTAAGTTCTGCCAGCAGTTGCAAGCAAAGACATGACCAGACCCTCTTCCACAGAGAGATAACGAGGAGGTTTCATATTCTCAAACCTAATCATCAACTTAGCCATGAATTCAAGGCCTTTGTATGCTAGCTCACTATGATCAACTTTCATAGCATGGTCTAGCATCTGGAGGCACAAGTTCCAGTTTAGAAATAAAGCCTTGTTTTTGTCCATTTTCTGGTAGCATAATAAAACACATCATCAAGAGATAAAACAATAAGGAGGCAGAAATATATCATTCATGAATTTAATGCTAGGCTTCATCACGTGTACCTTGCACCTTTCAATAAGTGAGACCAGTGTATCCAAACTTCCGCTATTCAGTAATCTCGTCACACATTTAGAAAACACATCTAACGACATACTGTTTCCATATTTTAAGTTCAAATCTATATACTTAAATGCAGCAGCTTCCGTCTCATTTCTAGCAGCAGCTTCCGTCTCATTTTTAGCAAGTAGCATACTAATAACCAAATGAAACGACTCGTCATCAGGCATGGAGTCTTTATTTTCTTTTCCTGTGTCAATCGTCTCGATCATACTGAGAACATAAAGTTAAATAAGTAGACAAAAGAGTAATAGTGCACATTTATCATTAATTTATACATTGTTTAAAAACTCAACTATCATTATGTGGGCAGCAATAGTACCTTCATTAACACTGAATGATTATATGCATACGAAAATGAAGCATGAACCACATATTATTCTGTTACTTGCCAACTCTCAACAGCCCGTACAGATAATTTTTGATATAATTCCTAAGTCTTAATAGAACACACCCTGTTTATTTGTATGAGCCAAAGAAGACATTACTATTCATATTGTTCTTTACACTGATAAAGACACGAACTGTCGTGGCTCCTCCAACAGCTCACCAGAAATCACACACACACACCCACTTCTAAATTAGCAGCCAACTAGAGAGTCAAGATTTGCATAAACAACAATTTTTTAATAAAAAAAGAAAAAATCACAGAAAGGAATGCATACATGACATTTCTTTTAAGATAGTGGGGAAGACATTCCATTTCGTATCATTCTTACACTAATTAAGGACATTATCCTTCAAAATCCCGTCCAGAACCTCTCACAGACGAAAATAATAACAATGTAATAATTAATGCCGACATTTCATTATACATAGTAATAAAGACATTATAATTCATATCACTACTTACGCTATTAAAGACAATATATTAACAACACACCCAAACACGCACAACATTTCAAAATATTAACCAACTAAAGAATCAAGATTTACATAAACAACAATTTATATTAACACAAAAACGATGAAATATCAGGTAAAAAGACATTACTTTTCATAACCCCTCCAACAAATCAGTTGAAAACACACACACACACATAATTAGGTGATTAAACAACCAGCTAAACACACAAGGTTCACATTAATAGTATAAAAATGCGTAATGTACAGACATCCGTTTCTATCAACACCTTTCTTCTTAACCTCGACAACAAAAACACATTTTCAACCCCCCCCCCCCCAAACAAAATCATCCAAAACACACACATTCTTAGAACACAAACCAACTAAACAATCAACACACGCACGCAAAAGCACAAACAAAAGTACCTATCAAGCACATTAACAGCAGCCTCTATCTCCTTATACTCATACATAGCCTTCAAAACCAAATTATACGACGCAGTATTAGGCAAAATCCCAAACTTATTAACCATATCATCAACCATATCAAGAATTTGTGCTGGAAACACTTTCAACATGACATTAGCTCTCAAATAATGATTAACCAAACTAACATCAGGCACATTCAATTTCCCATCCTTATCAAAACTCTCAATCCAATACTCAAACACTGATTTCATATCACCCCATCTCAACAAAGTCATCCAATCAGCAAAAAGTTCTTTAATTGACTCCAAATCCAAGCCCATTGCAAGTCTCTTAAGCCCAACATTATGGGTCTGTAAAAAGTCCAGTGGGACCAAAGATTGGGTGGGCCCAGATGGGTTTATCCAGTTATCAGAGAAGATTTGATTGGTGGGTTGTGAGTGTGATGGTGGGGTGGGTATGGGTGGGTCAGTGGAGAGGTGTTGGGGCTCTTGAGAGAGGAATGGGAAGGTGGAGATGGGTTTGAAGAAGATGGGGTTTAGGGTTTTGAAGAGTAGAGGTCGAGATCTGTTGAAGATTATATTCATCGCCATTGTTGTTTGTTTGAGTGAAGAAATGAGAGAAATGGAGGATTAGGGTTTTAGATGTATGTATATTGTATTTGTATACACAATTCATATACATACATGTTTTGTGTAATTGTATATACGGAATTTGGTGGTGATATTTGGGTTTTACATCCAAATAAAGTAAAATTCAGTATTAAAGGTATAAATAATAAAAATATAATTATATATGATATTAAATCAAAATTGAGAGGAGTATAAATTAAATGGAATTATTAAGAGATAAAAAAATTATTAATAATATAATCATATTTGATATTAAATAAAAATAATAAATCTTAAAATAAAATAATAAAATAAATACAATATAAAAATTAATATATCTATTAAAAATATAATAATCTAATTACAAATAATATTAAATCAAAATTATATAAAAATAAATCTAAATCAAAAAATAAAACAAAAATTTGTAAATAATAAAAAATTCTAGATTAAAAGGTTCCTAAAATTAACTTTAGATAAGTTACCTAAAGTTACTAGTATTTTGAATATAAAAAATGGATTGTATTTTTGTAATAATAGAATATGCCCCTTGTTACGGATCAAAAACGAAGTGTCTTTAATGCGTAATTAGTGCTAGGGTTTGGGGAGCTTCAAGCTTTAATGGCTGCACTAACGTTTCGTGACTAACTCAGGTCCTCGTTAACTGCCTACGTATCTCAGTTCGTATGAGAATCAAGCCAACAACGTAGTTCTAATGTTGAGGGGTTAGGCCCTTTAAATAGGCACATGAAGGCCTTGGAATCAAATTAGGGTTAGGAGACTTGGGGGCCAAGTCTCCTAGCAGCAGGGGTCTCCAAAACCTTATAGGAATGAGAGTCCTTGTTGGACTCTTCCCACGTTTGGGTTTCTAGATCCTTCTAGGATGAAGGCCTTCAATAGACTTCTTGGGCCTTTACTGAGCTTTTATTTATTAATTACGAAATTAATTAATAACAAGGGCTTAATGGGCCTATGGCTTCAACAGAGCTTGTGGGCTAGACTTACAAGTTCAGTTGATCCGAGGATTTATTTTCCTAGTTCGTTTTGAGGGCCCAAGCCTTTGGACCATAACAGGTCTAATTAATGAAATAATAAATGCTATATTTATTATTATTTACTCAGGGTTATTTTTGTCCATGTCATTTGCCCCCCAACTTTTGGGAAAACTTCGTGAGTTTTCGTAAAAGTTTCACAAAGGGTTTTAAGGGCCTTACCGGGCTTTTAACTTATTTTAGTCAACCTTATTACCTGGGCTCAGGCCTTGTATTGTTAATTCTTCTAAAGAATCAACATCATATAAATTGGTCCCCCAAGGATATCAAGCTTATAGAAAAATGAGAAAAATTTTAGGATTCACACTATTTCGACCTCGAATGTGGTCGATTTCGATCTCAATTCTACCTCCAAGTCGATGGGACTCGAGGTCGAAGTGGGCTTCTGTCATTCTGACCATTTCGACCTGGATTGAGGTCGAAAATGACCTCAAATTCTACTCCAAGTCGATTCTTGGAATCGAGCTCGAAATCGACTTGGATCGAAGTCGAATAACATAAATTGTGCCTCCTAGTCGATAAGAGGTATTGAAGTCGAACTCGATTTCGATTGAAGTCGAATATACCAGTAAAATTATATTGAGGTCGATCATGTGATTTGAGGTCGGATTCGACCTCGATTGGGGTCGAATTAGACTTGAAAATTCCTTGAGGTCGAAACACGAGCATGAGGTCGATTTCGACCTCGATTGAGGTCGAATTAGGCCCCAAAATTCCTCGAGGTCGAAACAAATAAGGGTGTCTCTTTCGATCTCGATTGAGATCGAATAAGCCTCCATGGCTACTTGGTCAAAAATGAGACTCGGTTTGATTTCGACCTCGATTGAGGTCGAATTAGACCTCAAAAACCTTTGAGGTCGAAAACACCTGAGGGCCTCAAGGCCTGTTAATCTTCGACTAGAAATGAAGTCGAATTAGACCTCAAAACTCTTTGAGGTCGAAACTCTTTTGGGCCTCAAGGCCTTGTAACCTTCGACTAGGAATGAAGTCGAATTAGACCTCAAAACCCTTTGAGGTCGAAACTCTTTTGGGCCTCAAGGCCTTGTAACCTTCGACTAGGAATGAAGTCGAATTAGACCTCAAAACCCTTTGAGGTCGAAACTCTTTTGGGCCTCAAGGCCTTGTAACCTTCGACTAGGAATGAAGTCGAATTAGACCTCAAAACCCTTTGAGGTCGAAACTCTTTTGGGCCTCTAGGCCTTCTATCCTTCGACTAGGAATGAAGTCGAATTAGACCTCAAAACCCTTTGAGGTCGAAACTCTTTTGGGCCTCTAGGCCTTCTATCCTTCGACTAGGAATGAAGTCGAATTAGACCTCAAAACCCTTTGAGGTCGAAACTCTTTTGGGCCTCTAGGCCTTCTATCCTTCGACTAGGAATGAAGTCGAATTAGACCTCAAAACCCTTTGAAGTCGAAACTCTTTTGGGCCTCTAGGCCTTCTATCCTTCGACTAGGAATGAAGTCGAATTAGACCTCAAAACTCTTTGAGGTCGAAACTCTTTTGGGCCTCCTGGCTATGCAAATTTAATTAAGTGGAACCTTATAGGCTCTTGGGTTATGGACCTCCAATGGTCTTAAACCATGGGCCTTTAGTGTCTTAGGTCTTGCGGGCCTTTTATCCTTTAGTGATTGGGCCTTGGGGCTTATTGACCATGGGCCTTTATTGGCCCAATTTCTAGATTCTTCTTCCAGGTTCTAGAAGCTTTTTTTTTTTTTTTTAGTGGGCTTTCATTCGTGGGCTTTATCGTATGAGGCCTTTTACCTATTGTACCGGTTAATATTCCCTCCAACGGTAATGTGACCTTGAAACGCCGGTAGAAAGTGGAACTTGAACGGGTTGGTGACCGGTCGAGGGTTGTATAAGAGTGAAGTGAGGGGCTTCACTTCCCTCACCTCTCATTTCTCAATTCTCAAATTCTCAAAGTCTTCTACAATTTCGAGCTCTCAAGTCTTCAAGTAGTCCCAGCTTCTAATACTCTCGAGGATACACAGTAGCTCGAAAATGGCCGACAAGAAGAATTCAAGACTGGCAGCTATGAACGTGGGGTCTGCTAAGCGAGGTAAACCTCTTCGACGAATTCCCATTTTCTCTCCTTACATGTCATTAATCGATATGATAAACCAACGGGGGGACGAGTATCCTAGCTTGTCCCATTTAGATTCTTATAGTCGTAGTAATAAGTTTCTTGAGTCTGATTTGGTAGAAAAGTATAATCATCTTTTCAATTTTCCTCCTCGCTTCACCATCTCTTTGGCAGAGCCTGGCGACAGGACCTGTCATTGGCACCCTTCCAAATTATTTGTTTACATAGATGCCCTGCTAGCGGGGCTTAGGTTTCCTTTGCATGAATTTATTCCCACACTTTTAGCCGACGTTCAAATTCACCCCTCTCAAATCGTTCCCAATGGATGGAGGCTCATTCATTGCTTTATGGTCCTTTGTTTAGAAAAGAAAATAAAAATGACTGTCCCCCTCTTTCGTAAAATTTTTCAATTCAAAAATTCCTCTAGCCTTTCTCTTGGCTGGGTTCACATAGCCCATAGGCCAAATAAACCTCACATTTTCGATAACTCTTCAATTCCCGACAATAATCTTCACTGGAAGGAAAACTTCGTTCAAATTTCATGGGAGGGGGGAGACTGGGGTACTCTCTTTAGGCCCACTTTTGGAAAAGTCGCAGATGGGAGCGCCGATTCAATCCTGCTCTCTTTGGAGGAGCAGAATGCTTATGCTGCGCTTACTCAAGCGGAGACCAAGGAAGTCTCTTGGGCTCTTCTTGATGAGCGTAGGCTAAAGGCAGTGGGCCTATCGAGGGCCTCAAATAAAGGTATGCCGCTTAGATTTGTCTTTTTACTCTGCACATTGGATTGTTTTACTGTCATACTTATATTCTGTTCGTTTTTCAAGCTGCTGCGCAAATCAACGAGTGGACCATTCCACCCGTGGAAGAAACTGCCCGTATGAAGCGGCTAAAGCTGATGAACGACCCCAGACAGGGGAAAGAGCCTCCGGCCTTTTTGCAACCTCATTTTGAGCCAACTGAGGCAGGAGTCAGTGAAACTGTCAGGGTACCAAAATCCCTGGCTTATAAACCAGGCTGGGGATTTAGGAAGTCGGATACCGTGATCGGCTGCACGGATCACGCTAGGGATTGGTCCCTCCATTCTTTAACTCCTTGTGATTACAAGGATATCGTCTTGGGACGAGACGAGGAGAGCACCAAAGCTTTGGGTGCACAAGCATTGGCGTCGGTAAATTTCTTAACTTATCCAATTTGCATTTCACTTGCACACACCACTCCTGGTCTTGGATGTTTTTTAACGTGGTTTGTTGGTTTTTCAGGCCAATGCCTACTTTCAGGCTTCCCTCCACCAGACAGAGTTGTGGAAGGTTCAAGCAGGAAAGCACAAAAAGGAGCTCACTAAAGCTAACGCCAAGATCATGCAACTGGAGGAGAAGTTGGCGGAGAAGGAGGACATGCTAAAGCGGGCTCAGGCTGAGATAATAGAACTCCGGGCCGATCAAAATGCAACCATCGACAAGTATTTGGGCTCGGAGGAGTACCAAGACTTGATTCAGCAGCATGATGATCTTCTTTTTCCGGCCAACTACACAATTGGTTGGAATGAGGCTTTGAAGGCAGTGTTAGCCAAACATCCGGGGTTGTTTGACCCTAAAGTGGACTTTCAGAGTCCCCAGTCGGCTGAAGCTCTAAAGCAGTTGATTGCGGCTCAGGAAGAAGCCGAGGGGGACAGCAGTCCTGATGTTAGGCAACAAAGGGCTAGCGAGCCTAGCCCCACTCCGTCTCCCCCGCAGTCAGTTCCCAAGACAACTCCTCCAGCCCCGACAGAAGACAGTTCATCTGGAGAAGAAGAATCTGATGAAGGTGAAGAGGGGTCGTCTTCAAGCGGCGAGGATTCTTTGGGAGAAGAGGAGGAGGGAGAAGAGGAGGAAGAAACATAGATAGAATTTCTTTTGCCTGTATTTATGTTGCCCCCAGGGGTTTTGTAAAAACATTCAACCTTTGGGTTCTTATTTATGTATTTTACTTTCCTGCCTTTTTACTTCTTGCCTTAGTTTTGCTTTGTTTTTCGTGCTTATCTTGAACATAAACAACTACTACTCTTGAGGCTTGTAAAAAGACTAAGTAAAAATGACGAACGTCGTATAAGGAAAACAGAAAGCATTTCTCGAAACTTATAATTTAGCATAAAAAGAAACAACTTATGCCTTCGAGGCTTGAATAAGTCATTAATTAAATATCCTCAATAAAAACTAACAAGTTAAACATAATAAACTCTCAAGTTGGCAGCATTCCAGCTTCTAGGGACTTCAATCCCTTCAAGGGTCTGGAGTTTGTATGCTCCTTGCCCGGTGACTTCCTTTACTTGGTACGGTCCTTCCTAGTTTGGGGCTAACTTGCCCTTGGGACCAACTCCAGATGCCTCGATCTTTCGTAAGACTAAGTCTCCTTCGCGGAAGAACCTTTCTTTGACTCTCAGGTTGTAGTAGAATGAAGCTTTCTTCTGGCTTTCTACTATTCTGGCATTAGCTTCGTCGCGCAGCTCATCTATTAGGTCTAGAGCCAGTTTCATGCCTTCTTCATTGGTGTCAACTTGAAATTCTTGAATCCTGGGTGATGTCTGAGTAACTTCAACGGGCACCACTGCCTCGGCTCCATAGGCTAGTTGAAATGGAGTAGCTCCTGTTGATGTTCTGCAAGTAGTTCTATAAGCCCATAAGATTGGGAGTAGCTCATCAACCCACGTCCCTTGGGAGCGTTCAATCCTTTTCTTGAGTCCATCTAGGATAATTCTGTTAGCAACTTCAGCTTGCCCATTTGACTGCGGATGAGCTACTGAAGTGAAGCATAGTTCAATGCTATAATTCCCACAGTATTGCATAAAGTCCTTATTGTTGAACTGAGTTCCGTTGTCCGTCACTAGGATTCGGGGAAGCCCGTATCTGCAAATAACATTCTCCCAGAAAAACTGAGTTACGTTCTTTGTGTCGATCTTGGCCAAGGGCTTGGCTTCTATCCACTTAGTGAAGTAGTCAATGGCAACAATGAGAAACTTTCTTTGTGCACTAGCCATAGGGAACGGGCCTAATATATCCATTCCCCACATAGCAAAGGGGATTGGAGAACTTATTGATGTCAACATCTCAGGGGGCTGCCTGACGAGGGGTGCAAACCTTTGGCAGCGATCGCATTTTTTAACATATGCTTTTGCATCTTTGAGCATATCAGTCCAATAGAATCCCAGCCTCATGACTTTATGAGCCAAAGCTCTGCTTCCAAGGTGTTGGCCACATACACCTTCATGGACTTCTTTTAGGGCAGCTTCAGCCTCTTGGGGTTTCAGACACTTTAAGTAGGGCATCACATATGATCTTTTGTAGAGTATTCCTTCTATGAGGGCATACCTCAAGGCCCTTACCGATAGCTTGCGAGCTTCCACCGGGTCGGTCAGTGTCTTTCCTGTTTCCAAGTAGAGTTTGATGGGATCCATCCAGCATGCTCCCAGCCCAATCGGGGCTACTAACTTTGCATCAATGCTTGGGGTCTTTAAGACTTGGAAATAGACGCTGCCAGAGTAACTTTCGATCTCAGATGACGCAAATTTAGACAAGGCATCAGCCTTCACATTCTCCTCTCTGGGGATGTATTCAAAGTGACATTCTTCAAATTGCGTGGCTTGAGCTTTAACAATTCTCAAATATCTTGCCATAGTTTCATCACGGGCTTCGAATTCTCCATTTACTTGGGAGATCACTAGCCTTGAATCGCCGCATACTTTCATATTTTTTACCCTCAGGGTTCTGGCCAGGCCAAGCCCAGCTATCAAAGCTTCATATTCTGCCTCGTTGTTTGTAGTTGGAAAATCTAACTTGATTGCATACTCAACAATGAAGCCATCCGGGCTTTGCAAAACTAGGCCAGCTCCACTAGTTTTTGTTTTTGAGGCTCCGTCAAAAAAGAGCAACCAGTATTCTTTGAGTTCTTCACCTTTTTCTTTCTTTTCTTCAACTTCTTTATCCTCTTCTTGCCCCCCGACTTCTTGGTTTGGAATGGTGCATTCAACCACGAAGTCAGCCAGAGCCTGAGCTTTAATGGTCGTCCTTGGTTTGTATCTGATTTCGAACTCTCCTAGTTCTACAGCCCATTTGATTAGCCTTCCACTGGCCTTGGGGCTATGCAGTATGTTTCTCAGGGGTTGGTCTGTCAAGACTTCAATAACATGTGCTTGGAAGTATGGACGCAGCTTCCTTGAAGCCATTATCAACGCCAAGGCAAACTTTTCTACCTTTGAGTAGTTCAGCTCTGCACCATGTAGAATTTTGCTGACATAATAGATAGGCTTCTGAACTTTAGCTTCCTCTTTCACAAGAACTGCACTCAAGGCTGAGTTTGAGATAGCAAGATACAGAAATAGCACCTCCTCAGGTTTTGGTTTGGCAAGTAAGGGTGGCTCAGCCATATACTTTTTTAGTTCTTCAAAAGCCGCTTGACTTTTGTCATTCCACTCAAAGTTCTTGACCTTCTTGAGGGCCTTGAAGAATGGGAGACATTTCTCTCCAGACTTGGATATGAAACGTCCCAGGGCTGCTACCCTTCCAGTGAGTTTTTGGACTTCCTTCACAGTCTTGGGGGGTTCCATGTCCAGAATCGCTTGGATTTTATCAGGATTGGCCTCGATGCCTCTCTTCGAGACCATCAGGCCTAGAAACTTTCCAGACCCTACACCGAAGGCACACTTGGCTGGGTTTAACATCATCTTGTGGGTTCTCAGAACTTCGAACGCCTCACTCAAGTGCGCAAGGTGATCGGCCTTGTCTAGGCTCTTGACTAACATGTCATCAACATAAACCTCCATTGTTTTGCCAATGAGGGCCTTGAATATTTTATTCACAAGCCTTTGATACGTGGCTCCTGCATTCTTAAGTCCAAAAGCCATAACCAGATAACAAAAAATACCAAAGTCAGTGATGAATGATACCTTAGGAATGTCATCGGGGTGCATTTTAATTTGGTTATAGCCACTAAAACCATCCATGAAGCTAAGCATCTCGTGCCCAGCTGTGGCATCTATTAACGTGTCTATCCTTGGTAAGGGGAAACAGTCCTTGGGACATGCATCATTCAAGTCAGTGAAGTCCACACACATTCTCCACTTCCCATTGCTCTTTTTAACCATCACAGGGTTGGCCAGCCATTCAGGAAATTGAATTTCTTCAATAAATCCAGCTTCTAGCAATTTTTCCACCTCCTGCTTAATGGCCTCCTGTCTTTCAGAGGCAAAACTTCTTTTCTTCTGTTTGACCGCTGTCCTTCCAGGATTTACATTCAACTGATGTGTTATAAGTTCGGGGTCTATTCCTGGCATGTCAGCTGCTGTCCAAGCAAAAACATCCCTGTTATCCTGCAGGAACCGTGTCAGTTGTTGTTTCAGGTCCTTGGGGAGTGAAGCCCCAACATATGTCACTTTCTCAGGATATGAAGGATCCAGGGGGATGGACTCCAAGTCCTCCGCAGGTTTCCCCTACCCTCTTCGTGATCTCTAATATCCATATCTTCAATGGGGAGAACCTGCCCCCCAGTGCCATCAGGCTTCAAAGCAGCCACATAACAGCTTCTGGCCATCTTCTGATCTCCTCTTTCTTCCCCCACCCCATTCCTGGTAGGGAACTTGAGTTTCAAGTGGTATGTAGAAGCTATTGCTTTGAAGGCATGCAACCCTGTCCTCCCAAGGATGGCATTATAGGTAGTGCTCGCCTTAATAACTAAGAAATTCAGCATCTGAGTGGACATTCGAGGTTCTTCGCCCATAGTCATTGGTAGTTGTATGATCCCCTCAATCCGAGACTCCACTCCATTAAAACCGTATATGGGCATGTTGGAGGGGATTAGCTGTGAATCACTGTATCCCATTTTCACATAGGCATCATAAAATAGGATGAAAGGGGAGATAGGAGTGAAGGGAAGTAACTCACTGCACTTTCATGTGTACTAGGAATGCTAAATGTAATCTCTATGTAATGGTTGATGATAACTCAACAATAGAACAGGACATGTAATAATATGCAGGTGCACATAAATCTTGGATCACAGAGTTCAGTTAAGACAAAGTATCAAAGGATCATCTACAAACTTGAAGCCCACTGGAAGAAGTTCATTAACATGTTCATGCCTCAGTGAAGAATAAAAGATGTTGACATCTATTCAAGGATGTGGAAGCTACAGAAGATTGTCTTAGTCTATGAAGATTTTAGTGCATTACAATCGAAGCAACAAGTAAGGTTTGCAAAGAAGAATGTGAAATCATGTTCGGAATCAAGAGCCCCTATCAAGACTAGTCACTTATGAACCAGACCGTTGCATCAAGTGTCAGGACATTGGAGGCAAGCTCTCGTCGGTTAATATGGTTTTAATCATTCTAAAGTTGTTGGTTTTCTTGAGTCAAGTGGAGGATCAACAAAGGTGGTAAATCAGTGTTGGAGAAATGCCAGCCTAATGGATAAGGGACAGACGGCACAACCTGATTGGATCTTACTAAAGCTTCACAAATTTGATGGCCAAATACTTGGACGTGGTGGAGTCACGTATACGGGGCCAAGTATTTGGATAAGGAAGTCTACACAAATTGAAGAGTGGAATGGAAATATTTAATTTAATTAAATAAAGTATTTATTTAATTATTTATATATTTTATAAATAAAGACACTCTTTATTTATATTATATATATTTATTTAAATATTACTTTTATATTAAATATTTCCAAAGGCATGTTTGGCACATGACTTTGAAGATATGATTTGAGTGGACAAAAGTAAAAGGTTGAAAAACAAAGTAACACCTTTTTCAATATATAAAGAAGAAACCCAAGTCATCATTAGGTGAGAGTATTCGGATGAAAAAGAAATGGGGAGAGAGAGAGAAAATTATTTTCTCTCTCCCCCATGGCCGAACTCATACTTTAATATTATGGGGCCATGAATTTCTTTGTCATACCACTCATCTATCTTCTATTGTAAACATTGCTAAATCTTGTTTAGAAGATAGGTTTGATTTTTGTCTCCTAGATCTAGAATTTGTAATATTTTTAGAGGAGCCAAAAATCATTTCTTTGTTGTGTTCTTGAGCTTATGTTCTTGAACTTGTTTGTAGCATCTACCCCACTTCAATGAATATAAAGTTATATTCTTGGATCTTGTTGTGTTGTGTGTTTTGGATGATTTGCCGTTCATTGTCTTGGTTATTTTAATGGTGTTCTTGAGGTTGAAGAAGATGATGAACAGTACCCGGGTTTGAACCAAAGTAATTTTTATGTTATCCCAAAAATAATTAAAAGTCATAATTTTATTTGAGAATCGTATTCACCCCCCCTCTACGATCTCCAGGACTTGACAATTGGTATCAGAGCTACTCGATTGACATACAAATCGATTGGATCTATTTTTATTTTTGAGATTAAAGAGGGTACAATTGGTTCACTGGGCATCCAGAATTTTTTTTGAAGCCCGGATTTTTTCTAAGTACAAAATGTTCTAGATGGCCAAGTAGAACATTTCTATGTAGAAATTCTACTTAGATGTTCGAGATAGCCAAGTAGAACATTTCTATGTAGAAATTCTACTTAATGTTCTAGATAGAACCTAAGTAGAAATTCTGGAGTTAGAAATATTTTCTAAGTCAGAAGTTCTACTTAATGTTCTACATAGAGCCTAAGTAGAACATTTCTATGTAGAAATTCTACTTAATGTTCTAGATAGAACCTAAGTAAAAATTCTGGAGTTAGAAATATTTTCTAAGTCAGAAGTTCTACTTAATGTTCTACATAGAGCCTAAGTAGAACATTTCTATGTAGAAATTCTACTTAATGTTCTAGATTGAACCTAAGTAGAAATTCTGGAGTTAGAAATATTTTCTAAGTCAGAAGTTCTACTTAATGTTCTACATAGAGCCTAAGTAGAACATTTCTATGTAGAAATTCTACTTAATGTTCTAGATAGAACCTAAGTAGAAATTCTGGAGTTAGAAATATTTTCTAAGTCAGAAGTTCTACTTAATGTTCTACATAGAGCCTAAGTAGAACATTTCTATGTAGAAATTCTACTTAATGTTCTAGATAGAACCTAAGTAGAAATTCTGGAGTTAGAAATATTTTCTAAGTCAGAAGTTCAACTTAATGTTCTACATAGAGCCTAAGTAGAACATTTCTATGTAGAAATTCTACTTAATGTTCTAGATAGAACCTAAGTAGAAATTCTGGAGTTAGAAATATTTTCTAAGTCAGAAGTTCTACTTAATGTTCTACATAGAGCCTAAGTAGAACATTTCTATGTAGAAATTCTACTTAATGTTCTAGATAGAACCTAAGTAGAAATTCTGGAGTTAGAAATATTTTCTAAGTCAGAAGTTCTACTTAATGTTCTACATAGAGCCTAAGTAGAACATTTCTATGTAGAAATTCTACTTAATGTTCTAGATAGAACCTAAGTAGAAATTCTGGAGTTAGAAATATTTTCTAAGTCAGAAGTTCTACTTAATGTTCTACATAGAGCCTAAGTAGAACATTTCTATGTAGAAATTCTACTTAATGTTCTAGATAGAACCTAAGTAGAAATTCTGGAGTTAGAAATATTTTCTAAGTCAGAAGTTCTACTTAATGTTCTACATAGAGCCTAAGTAGAACATTTCTATGTAGAAATTCTACTTAATGTTCTAGATAGAACCTAAGTAGAAATTCTGGAGTTAGAAATATTTTCTAAGTCAGAAGTTCTACTTAATGTTCTACATAGAGCCTAAGTAGAACATTTCTATGTAGAAATTCTACTTAATGTTCTAGATAGAACCTAAGTAGAAATTCTGGAGTTAGAAATATTTTCTAAGTCAGAAGTTCTACTTAATGTTCTACATAGAGCCTAAGTAGAACATTTCTATGTAGAAATTCTACTTAATGTTCTAGATAGAACCTAAGTAGAAATTCTGGAGTTAGAAATATTTTCTAAGTCAGAAGTTCTACTTAATGTTCTACATAGAGCCTAAGTAGAACATTTCTATGTAGAAATTCTACTTAATGTTCTAGATAGAACCTAAGTAGAAATTCTGGAGTTAGAAATATTTTCTAAGTCAGAAGTTCTACTTAATGTTCTACATAGAGCCTAAGTAGAACATTTCTATGTAGAAATTCTACTTAATGTTCTAGATAGAACCTAAGTAGAAATTCTGGAGTTAGAAATATTTTCTAAGTCAGAAGTTCTACTTAATGTTCTACATAGAGCCTAAGTAGAACATTTCTATGTAGAAATTCTACTTAATGTTCTAGATAGAACCTAAGTAGAAATTCTGGAGTTAGAAATATTTTCTAAGTCAGAAGTTCTACTTAATGTTCTACATAGAGCCTAAGTAGAACATTTCTATGTAGAAATTCTACTTAATGTTCTAGATAGAACCTAAGTAGAAATTCTGGAGTTAGAAATATTTTCTAAGTCAGAAGTTCTACTTAATGTTCTACATAGAGCCTAAGTAGAACATTTCTATGTAGAAATTCTACTTAATGTTCTAGATAGAACCTAAGTAGAAATTCTGGAGTTAGAAATATTTTCTAAGTCAGAAGTTCTACTTAATGTTCTACATAGAGCCTAAGTAGAACATTTCTATGTAGAAATTCTACTTAATGTTCTAGATAGAACCTAAGTAGAAATTCTGGAGTTAGAAATATTTTCTAAGTCAGAAGTTCTACTTAATGTTCTACATAGAGCCTAAGTAGAACATTTCTATGTAGAAATTCTACTTAATGTTCTAGATAGAACCTAAGTAGAAATTCTAGAGTTAGAAATATTTTCTAAGTCAGAAGTTCTACTTAATGTTCTACATAGAGCCTAAGTAGAACATTTCTATGTAGAAATTCTACTTAATGTTCTAGATAGAACCTAAGTAGAAATTCTGGAGTTAGAAATATTTTCTAAGTCAGAAGTTCTACTTAATGTTCTACATAGAGCCTAAGTAGAACATTTCTATGTAGAATTTCTACTTGATGTTCTAGATAGAGTCTATGTAGAACATTTTTATGTAGAATTTTTTTTCTTAGAAGGCTGTTTCAACATGACACATGGCTACATAGTTTAACTTTTATTTAAAACAAAAATTGTTTTTCTCTTAAATTATTTTTAGTTTAATAATTAATTTAATAATTAAATTTGAATTTAATTATATAAAATATTTTGAAAATAATTTTTAAATTTAAATAATTTATTTTTCAAGTTTATTTTACATCTTGGAAAATATTTTATTTTCTTTTAAATTTTAGAGTCAAATATTTTATATTTTTAATATTCTTAGTTAAGAATTTTATTAATTTAAAAACTAAAATTAATCTTAAAATCCAATTTAATTTCTTTTGAGTTTAATATTCTTAAAAGTATTTTGAGAATTATTTTTGAGGTTTAATAATTTATTTTTTATAGAAGTTTTAATTATAAATCTCATAAAACTTTTTGGAAAATCATTTTGGTTGAAATAATTTATTTTCAAGAATATCTAAGATGACTTGAAAATTTATTATTTTTATATCAAACTTATATTTTCAATCTGTTTTATTTTAATTATAATTAAAACTGTTTTGTATTATAAATTCTATAAAATTCTTTGAAAATTGATTTTGATTTGAAATAATTTCTTTTTCATGATTATTTAATATACCTTGAAAAATTTGTTATTTCTATATCAAAACTTTCTTTTCGAATTATTTTATTTTATTTATAATTTGAAATTGAGAAATTTATTATTATTTATCAAAAATGCATTTTCAATTTATTTTGATTATTTAAATTCCTAAAAAATTAAATACTTCTATTTGAACAAAATGTTTTATTAAACGAAACAACAGGAGTTGATTCTTCGTTCGTTGAGGACAAACGAACTGACTGAAGAACATTCTAATGGAGTTGAGACCTGATCTTACCATTGGAGATGTATTTCTACATCGGTCTACTCAGTGGATCATTTGGTTATTGAAAGGGGATTAGTTCATTTAGGGAAGAGTCTTCGATCAGTGGTTTTCGAATCAATATCTGAAGAATTTGGGATTTTGAAAAGGAATTCAGTTTAACGGTCAAAGAACCAAAACAATAATTGAAGATTTGGTTAAAGGACATCAGTGGCAGAAATACACAAGGTTTGATTATCACTGACATATGATAATCAAGGGGTTATTGCTACACATACAAAGAAGATTGATCTTTTCAAGCAGAACATGAGACATTCTATGTCGGGGTCTTTAAGCAGAACAATCAGGTATCAATTTGGGTTGAAGCAGGAACATCATTTGTTATTGAGGTCAAATGCAAGGATACTTCCATGAGTGTCAGTAGAATGGAAATTGATTTGGATCAATTGATTATCACTCGAGATGGAATGCTAAGCATCGCTCAGGTATACTTTCTAACTAGTTTATACTTGTTTGATTCAATTATAGAGTATTAAGTGCTGAACTGCATTATATTATAAGTTTGATGTAATGCATGTCTCACCTTGATTTCTATATAAATTAGATAACTTATGCTAGTTTGTTAGTGTTGCTTGTTTATCAGTATTTGACTTCATGATTAGATCTTGTGTGATTTAATGCTTGCTTTACGATAATTGATCATGTTAGCATATAGAGTCTTAGGTATTTGTAGGGGTACATTTACCGGAAAGAGTATTTGCTGCATGCTAAGTGCCTTGATGTTTACATTGTCTATAATCTGTTTATACTCGCATGGTTGTATTAAATGTTATATCTGATCATGTGCTTGTTAAGATGAGTTTGTTTCTAATTTGGGAATTACCTAGGGGTCAGTATAATAAACCATGAATTAAATTTTTAAATTTAAATTGACTCGGGTAATTAGAGATAATATAATGTTAAAGTGAACAACAAAGGTGAATTAGAAGAATTAGGAATCTGGGTGATTGATTCTTCTATGACTACAAATATGTACGACATAATTCTTATAGACTGCTAGTCCACCTTAAGTTAGGTTGGGATCACTGAGCTCATAGCCAAGACTACTTGTTGAGGCTGATATAGATGGGGAGTGATCAGTCAGATAAGAATGAACATGTTGAACTTGAATGCTTTGTTGTTAACTATGTTTAGAAATATCTCTAACCCTTGGACTCAATCAAAATTGAGGACCACGTGTCTTAATCATTTGTGAATGCAGAGTATCTTTCAACATGTACAAGTTATATATCTCTGACATTTTCATGTTCGAGGCATGTAACTACTTTTGCTTTGGTATTCAAATGGTTAAGCAAGGTTACCTATTTCTCTTGAATGATCTGAAGCACAATATTAAGGAAGACCTAGGGAATTCTTTGCGAAGGGTTTCCTAATATCAGTTCGGGATGAACAGTATTGATCGGGGTCAAGAGAAATAGAAGCTCACTTTACTGGAAGTGAGGTTATTGCTGACACAAAATGTAATTCTTATGATGAAGTCAACTATTCGTTGAAGTTTATCAGAATGGAGTTAGCTACAACAACAAGTGATGCTCTCCCACTTGGTTTATCAACTAATACTTGGTTTATCAAGATAACGGATTCGACAGTAAAGATGAAGTTGGTGAGAAAGGACTACTTCTAATGAAATTCTTTTAAGAAGGACATTAGTGAAGTATGTCAGTTGAAGGGAAGTCAAGTCAAAGGCTACCCTGTTTAGTTTTGGTGTTTGTTCATGCATTCGATAGATGAAGCATCTCAGTGATTAATCACATTCAAAGGATTAGGCAGATTGCTGTAGGAACACTTTGAGGGCAGGTAATGGAATTTGTTGACGAATGAAGTTCTATGTTATGTCTGCACTGAAAGGAGTATTCTAGAGTAAAGTTCAGTTTTCGGACTTCATGACCAAATGGAGGAGTTAATAGGGAAATCGAGACCTTGAGTGAAATTACAAGGATAATGGATAGACTTAAGGTTTCCTATTCACTACGGCTGAATCAGTTGACACAGCAAGTCTAATCAGCAAATGTAAAGAGAAGACATCAAGTAAGATTAATCATGCCTGAAGTCACATGGTGTGATGAAAGGCTATCTTATTTGGAGTTAAGAGCTTACACAGAGTCTGTGATTGATTTAAGATGATCTAGATGCAGTGAACATCATCATCAAGCTCCCTAGCATTCGTTTGATTTTAGCTCTGAATTTCTAAAGGTTGACATCCTGTTTAGGGCTCAAGATCAGATGACACCAGATGAAGAAAAGCTGCAAGCATCATCACAGGGGGAGCATCAGTAAGTTGGATCAACTAGTCGTGTTTGATGTTCAAAGGCTAGCAGTGGTCATTGAGTAAGAGTTGAGATTCTTAGGAACACTGAGTGATCCAGATTGAGTGATTGCATATTAGAAAGGAAATTGTCAATTTAAAGATAATGCAAGATGATCTCAATCATATTTGAAGAACACTACTCTACCCACTGAAAATCTAAGGAAACATTAAGGACACATCTGTCATGACAAAGGGTTTTGTGTAACAACATTTCCTAGAGTCAGTTCTTGATGAATCTGGGTAGTAGAGTAGTGATTAGTAGTGCCGTGCATGTATAAGAGTATTTCATTGGTTTTTCTGAGTGAATTCAATGAAGACTGAAGATGCACTAACTAATCAAGATTGAGTAGGGTTCGAATCAAGGAACTAACTCAATTGAACCAGAGGCAGATACACTTAGCACAAGGAATCAATCCACATGAAGACTTGGTATTGATAAAGAAGCTGAAGGGTAGTTCAGAGTTTTTTTTTAAGGTTCTACTCTGCTAGTGTCAAGACTATTGGTTTCTAGAGTGCTGAGTTTAGTGAAGCTGCTGCCAAGACCAATATCTACAAGAAAATATTTGGGTGCTGAAGGTAATGCAGTTTCCGTCTGGATGAGCGTGGTATTGTTTCGAGGAACAATGTTAACTGGTAGCTGAAAAGTTATTCCTGTCCAAATGGAGTAAACGTTCGATCTCGAAAGGAGTAAACGTTTGATCTCTCGGGCAAAGAGGAGTAATTGTTCATTCAACGATCATACACTAGTAAAAGCTCTATTGACTAAGGTATGTCACTCTAGTCTAATATTGATTTATTTAAATGTAAAGTTTATAGAGAGTGTTCATGCTATTTAGATGTCTACGATCTCTAGGAACTGATTAATGTTTGGCTTGTGACCACCCGGGACCCAATATTATCGGTATGAGATTACCTATGATCACCCGGGACCTAGGGACCTAACATTGTAGCATCTCTTTGTATAGTCAATTTATATCCAGGATCTCGTACTTTGTGCTGTCATATGTTATTCATGCTATATGTATCAAATGTTTCAGCATAAGTATTTGTATATATTAATTAATTGTAATTTTATTTATTTTTAATTGTTTAATGCTAATATTAATGGAACCACTTAATATGTAGTTTAAGTGATGTAATTCATGTCTTTTGCAAAATCCATTAATATTAGTTGTCATTCTTTTGATATTAGTGATGTCACTTAGAATTTCTGCACTAAGTGACAAAAAGATTATTTCAAAAACACTGATATTGAAAGTAAGTTACTACATCGCGAGGGGTTGTCAAAGATCATAAATTTTAGTATTAATATTTAAAGGTATTTGATCTCTGATGCAACTAGTACCTCGAGCTTACATACATTCTGATTGTCATGAGTATTTTCAATATGCTTATGTGATAATTGTTGAGATGTAGTGTAAGAAGTTAAATGCTGTCATTCGGTCAATGTATGTTCAGTGTTTAGCGGATGCTTATGTTTTATGCTTTAGAATTACCATGATCTATATTGCAATATGTGTTTGTTTCAAGCGACAAATGGTAATTGTCTAGCATAATGTAAGTATCTTATGTGCTTGATTATTTTGTAGTAAGATGCATTTTATTACAAAATGATTGAATGATGTTAGTACTTTTGAATGTATTGTCACTCATATCTTTGATAATTCATTAGTATTAACATATGTTTTTCATTTTTTAGAACTTGAATACATAAAGAAATTTCTTGTCTATTTCTTGTGAAAAATGTTTTATCTAAACATGCATTCATTTGTCAGAGAATGAAAAGCCACTAAAAGTTTTCTTTGAAAGAGAACATTTCTTGAGGATTATCTTTCTATTTCAAAATCATATATCCTCTCTCTCTAAATGTTTTGTAATGAAAACTGTTTTCTTTCCACGATTTGTTTAAATAAAGTTACTTGATAACTTATAACTTAGGTTGCATAATATCAGGCTATTTTATTTGAGTAAATTATTTTGATCTTGAGGTATCAACCATTGGTAAAACGTTTTTCAAAACTCTTGTTAATGTCTATTTCACATTGACCTGTAGTATTAAAACAATGGTTGTTTGCTTTGGGATTAGTGCCTTGGACTGTATGACTAAAGCATTCATTCGATTTTTTTTAAATGATTTATGTTTTAAGTCGGAGATAATATCCGATAAGAATGAATTGCAAAACAATTTCTGAAAACATACAGTGAGCAAGATGAAATAGATTTGAGTTATTAATCAAAATGTTTTTGTTAAAAGAGTTGGATTTCAATTGGATATTTGTCTAAGAGAAATTCAAAAGAACACTTTTGTTAATCTGTTAAATTTTTTTTCAAAGTTATGAGTTTATGAAATTTGGCTTAATATTCTTTTACCTATTCTTTATTAATTCCCACATTTTAGCTCTGGTGCATTGTTTCTTGAGGACACATTGCTCCGATGCTATATTTCTGAGAAGGAATAGAGAATAAGTTTAATCATACTCTACCAAATTTTATATAGCTCTGATCAACTCTATCTATTTAGCCGAAATGGCTTGGCCTTAGTGGCTATAGGGGAAGGTCAAGAAGTTGAATAATCCATCAATTTCTAACCAAGGCCTTAGTACCAAACACTATCATTCAAATTCAAACTTTCAACCCTTGGTGATATAAGGAACTTATGTTAGTTAGAAGTTGATAAGGGAGAAACTGCACTTGATGCAGCAAATAAGGATGAAGTCGGAAGTGCACCCACAGCTCTACCTCCAGAGAAGAAAAGAAGTATACAAATTGAGGTAACTGTAGCTCATCTGTATTCTCTCAAAAGGATGCAGAGCTCAAAAGGCAATTCAACCGTTTCTGAATGAACTCTCTCAACAGGGTGATTTCATTGAAAATTCGCTCGTCAGCCAGAGCACCTTGTAATGAGTCAAGCACACCAAAAGCATTCACGCTGATGGTAATCCTAAAGTTTTTGCATCTAAGGGATGTTAAAGGACCTAACAGTTCTCTAGCCTCTCTTGGGACTAACAATTGTGAGGACACATTGCAAGAAGTGCACATTGTGAGGTATAGGTAAAACCCCTAAACTTCTTTGTTTACCATTCATGGTGAATGAAGTTGTTGAGCCACCTTCACAGGTATTTGAGGGAAACTTGGATTTCTTGCCATATATTAGAATCCTTGTCAACCTTCGTAGGAGGAACAGTCCTAGTTCCCTAACGGGATTTCACATCCGCAGAGCAATCTGTTGATGTTGAGAGGCAATCACTAACAGTTTTCCATGACTGAAAATAGTGAGTTAATTCATCTTCACAGGTGATTGAGAGAGATGTTTGTACACGTCTACTCTTCCAGGAATTCAAATTCTGGAATACATGGATCGCTCACAACTTAAAGGCATATCACCGTCAACGATCCAGTGCATGGATTTGCATATGGGGAGTCGGTTGATGCTTAGATAGCTGCTAGTACGCATACCACATTCAACGATCCAGTGCATGGATTTGCATATGGGGAGATTGTTGATGCTGAAAGTAGCTGAGCAACAACTCGTAGACTATGATTCAGTTGGTTTACCAATTTGATGAGTCTTTTGAGGATCAGGGTGTTGGGATTTCAGTCACTCCTGGAATGGAGGAGATTCCAATTTCAGAAGGGTTATTCCCCGACGACGAACCACGTGTGCATGAATTTGCTCATGGTGAGTTGGGTGACGGCCTAACTGTAACCCTGTCTGAGATTCCATCTCAGAACCTAGATCTTTAGTGATCGACAACATGCTACAGTCAACGATCCATAATATCTTGGTGAGACTAGCATGGAGTTACTTGCAGGTACAAATTGCTATAAATGGAATGAGTGCAAGTAAGGGAGAGAAACACTTGAGTGAAGTGAGGGAGTGATACACTTGAGTGAGAGAAATAGGGAGAGAAATGAGTGGAACACTTACGCTTGAAAGTGTAAACACCAACAGAACGTAGTAGAAGTGAGGAAACCATAGACCAAACACTAACCTTGCTACTATGCTTGAATCCTGTTACTGAATTTTCCAGCTCTGAAATGTTGAAGAGATTCTTTTCTGGAAGACAAGCTGAAGAAGAGTCTAGCTGAAGCTTAGTGGGAATGTCCAAACTATTACCTTTGGGTCTATTAATTCATGTTGTTCTCAATCTCAAAGGGGGAGACGTTAATTTTTAGACCTAAGGGGGATTTTATGTTCAATTGGAGGAGAGTTTCTTATTCGATTGGATGTAGATGATACTTTTATTGTTTTAAAGGATATTCTCAACTAAGGGGGAGAATTTGGTGATACAAGAAACGAGATCTCTTGGTGATACAAGAAATGAGATCTGTCAATCCTATCTTGTGGAGGTTACTTAGAGGATATCTAAAGACACAAGGGTGGATTGGAGCTTGCATGAACTAAGGGGGAGAATTAGATAAAATTGAAACCTTAGTGATGCAATGGAGAAATTACTAAGGGGGAGTTTCTTAGTAATTGGTTGGAGCCTAATCCCTAAAGGTGTTGTAGATTTAACTGATTTTTCGTCTGAAGTGGAGAAGTTACTTTTTGTCAATTGGGAAGAAGTTACTTGTCGTACTAAGGGGAAGAAGTTATGGAGAATCTTAACATCTTGGTTTGCAATGCTATATCTTATTCTGAAAAGATATCTAAGGGATTTTGCTCTATTTGTTTGAAGATCTGTCCTTGGAACATTCTTAGGAGAGGTTCGGCAGAAGAATTCTTTCTAGCACGATCAATGAATGAAAATGAAGATTTCTTTAAAGAGTATCAACTCAGGGGGAGTTTTTGCTAAGTAGAAGTTTTATGGGTAAAGAAGAATGTGAAGGAGATTTTCAAGGGGCATCTGAGAAGTGTCCAAGTGTGTTCTATTTCTTGTTTCAGTGATAGATGAAGTCAGTGGAATAGTGCAGGGAAGAAAGAAAAATATGTTTCCTGGAAATAGAACATCCTGAAGAAAAAGAGGAAGTGACTTTCATTCCAAGAGAGAACAACCTTAAGGGGAGAATGAGTTGACCTCTTATGGGGAACATAGAGAGCTGTATGTTCTAGTTTGAATTGCAAGATGAACAAGAATGATTGGTCAGAAGTCTTTACTAATGATTTGTTTCTTTATTGAAAGAACCCCATCATTGAAGAACATTGAAGTGGAGGAAGCTAAAGGAAAATGAAATTCAGAAATTTATCATTCATTTTCAGCAACTCAGGAAATCTGGATTTAACTGATTATATCTTTCCAGAACCTTTTGTATATTATTTTCATGTCCAGTACTTTAATTGTTTCTTGTATATTAGTTGAGTTATCCTCTAGTAGCTAATTTTATTTGGAAATCTGGATTTAACTGATTATATCTTTCCAGAACCTTTTGTATATTATTTTCATGTCCAGTACTTTAATTGTTTCTTGTATATTAGTTGAGTTATCCTCTAGTAGCTAATTTTATTTAATTGCTTTTGAGGGAAATTGTAAATGGAAATAGTATTTGATTGCTATTCCATATCAACCAAATAGGGGGAGATTGAAAGGGGAGATAGGAGTGAAGGGAAGTAACTCACTGCACTTTCATGTGTACTAGGAATGCTAAATGTAATCTCTATGTAATGGTTGATGATAACTCAACAATAGAACAGGACATGTAATAATATGCAGGTGCACATAAATCTTGGATCACAGAGTTCAGTTAAGACAAAGTATCAAAGGATCATCTACAAACTTGAAGCCCACTGGAAGAAGTTCATTAACATGTTCATGCCTCAGTGGAGAATAAAAGATGTTGACATCTATTCAAGGATGTGGAAGCTACAGAAGATTGTCTTAGTCTATGAAGATTTTAGTGCATTACAATCGAAGCAACAAGTAAGGTTTGCAAAGAAGAATGTGAAATCATGTTCGGAATCAAGAGCCCCTATCAAGACTAGTCACTTATGAACCAGACCGTTGCATCAAGTGTCAGGACATTGGAGGCAAGCTCTCGTCGGTTAATATGGTTTTAATCATTCTAAAGTTGTTGGTTTTCTTGAGTCAAGTGGAGGATCAACAAAGGTGGTAAATCAGTGTTGGAGAAATGTCAGCCTAATGGATAAGGGACAGACGGCACAACCTGATTGGATCTTACTAAAACTTCACAAATTTGAAGGCCAAATACTTGGACGTGGTGGAGTCACGTATACGGGGCCAAGTATTTGGATAAGGAAGTCTACACAAATTGAAGAGTGGAATGGAAATATTTAATTTAATTAAATAAAGTATTTATTTAATTATTTATATATTTTATAAATAAAGACACTCTTTATTTATATTATATATATTTATTTAAATATTACTTTTATATTAAATATTTCCAAAGGCATGCTTGGCACATGACTTTGAAGATATGATTTGAGTGGACAAAAGTAAAAGGTGGAAAAACAAAGTAACACCTTTTTCAATATATAAAGAAGAAACCCAAGTCATCATTAGGTGAGAGTATTCGGATGAAAAAGAAATGGGGAGAGAGAGAGAAAATTATTTTCTCTCTCCCCCATGGCCGAACTCATACTTTAATATTATGGGGCCATGAATTTCTTTGTCATACCACTCATCTATCTTCTATTGTAAACATTGCTAAATCTTGTTTAGAAGATAGGTTTGATTTTTGTCTCCTAGATCTAGAATTTGTAATATTTTTAGAGGAGCCAAAAATCATTTCTTTGTTGTGTTCTTGAGCTTATGTTCTTGAACTTGTTTGTAGCATCTACCCCACTTCAATGAATATAAAGTTATATTCTTGGATCTTGTTGTGTTGTGTGTTTTGGATGATTTGTCGTTCATTGTCTTGGTTATTTTAATGGTGTTCTTGAGGTTGAAGAAGATGATGAACAGTACCCGGGTTTGAACCAAAGTAATTTTTATGTTATCCCAAAAATAATTAAAAGTCATAATTTTATTTGAGAATCGTATTCACCCCCCCTCTACGATCTCCAGGACCTAACATAGGATGTCAACAGAAGAGCCATTGTCTACCAAGACTCTTTTCACAGGAGAATTCCCTATGGTGGGGGTGATTACTAAGGGATCATCGTGGGGGAATTTTACCCCTTCTAGGTCGGAGTCATCGAAGGACAACGAGATCTCAGTTCTTGCCCTCTTAGGAGGTTCTCCTACAATGCTCATTACCTCCCGGGCGTACGCCTTCCTGGAGTTTCGGGAGTTGCCTGCTGCAGTTGGCCCTCCTGATATTACGTTAATCACAGGCCCTCTGGGCTGATTGTTTCTTTCCTTGGGGTCTGAGTCCCTTCGTTTGTCGCTCCTTCTATCGTCTC
Organism: Oenanthe sinensis; assembly: GCA_028671895.1. NCBI lineage: Eukaryota > Viridiplantae > Streptophyta > Magnoliopsida > Apiales > Apiaceae > Oenanthe > Oenanthe sinensis. The sequence goes on from JAPMAC010000212.1 coordinate 6,145,993, forward strand.
TAGCACCATCCTTGGTGTATTTTTCCAACTTCCCTCTTCTGATCAGAAATTCGATCTCGTCTTTCAACTGACGACAGTCATCAGTGTCGTGTCCCACATCCCTATGGAACCGGCAGTATGCGTTCTTATTTCTTTTTTCAGGATCAGTCCTCAGTGGCTTTGGCCATCGAAGGTCTTTACCCTTCTCAATGTCCATTAGTATCTGGCTACCGGCGGTGTTTAGCCTTGCATACTCGGTGAACCTGGCACCTCCTTTCTTCTTGGAGTCATTGGCGTCACCATTCTTCGCATACTTGGTATCAACAGTGTACTCGGTATCGCTGGATCGTTTTTTAGGATAGGCGTTCGAGGCCTGAAACCCTTGAGCTTTCCTCATACTTTCCTCAGCCTTGATATACTTTCCTGCTCTCTCTTGGAGCTCATTCATAGTTTCAGGGGCCCTCTTGGCTAATGACCTTCTGAAATTTTCGTCAGAAGTTCCTTGCTGCAAGGCTATCATAGCGACCTTCTGATCTAGATCAGGGACCTTCAAGGCTTCCTTTGTGAACCTATTCATGTAATCCCTCAAGGATTCGTTCTTCCCCTGGTGCATGTTCATTAACGAAGCTGAGCTCTTTTCATGAGTTTTGCTGCTAATGAATTGACCAATGAAGGCCCGGCTCAGATCCTTGAATGACCCAACAGAGTTTGGTGGTAGACGACTGAACCACCGCTGAGCCATGCCACTCAGGGTTTGGGGAAACGCCCTACACTTAATGGCATCGTTTACAGGCTGCAACAACAGTGCATTAGAGAACGTGAGCACATGATTTGAGGGATCTCCCGTTCCATCATAGGCCCTGATTGTTGGCATCTTAAACTTCCTTGATATCTTTTCATTCATAATATTCTCTGTGAAGGGGGGCGTAGGATCATCAGGATCTCCAAGCGGCAGTAAGTCTTGGGGATCAGCCCTAACATGACTTGTCCTTATTTGCCTCGGGGGTTCATCCAAATCTATTACAGAGGTGTTTCTCATCAACTCTCCAGCACCCTCCATTCTGGGGTGCTGTCGCCTTGCCAATGCCTTTTCCAGATCTTTCCTTAGCCATTGAGCTTCGGCTTCATGAGCGCGTATTCTTTCCTGAAGGTTCAGGGAGTCATTACTTTGAGGCCCTCGGGGCTGGGTACTCCTCCCTCCAAGGGGCTCCTTACCAGGTCGCCTCCTTCGTGGGTTAACATCTTCGTCAGATGACTTCTCGTCATCAGTTGAGTAAGGTCCAGAGAAGTCCCGACTTCTTCGTTGTGAGGTATAGTGGGGAAACAGCCCTTGCTCATAAGGGGGCTCATAGTTCCTTGGGAGCCCATAACGAGGGTCGGGAGTTATAGCAGACGGGACCTGCATAGTAGGAGGAGCAACAAAAGTAGTATGAAGGGGCGGAATTACCTGGAGCGGAGGAGCTGAAGCATGAATTGACACATCGGGGTTGGAAGGATGAACGACAATGCTGAGGGGTCCAGCACGCCGGGTACTTGCTTCAGGGTCCTCAACAGAGGTGGTTGGAACAACAGCTTGTTGCCCCTGAGTTGTAATAGGGGGAACAGTGGTGTCGACAGCGGCGCCAGGGATCTCTCCTTCAAGGGTGCTTGCAGTACTTCGTGTTCTCGCCATGGTTATTATTCGATTCCCACAGACGGCGCCAAATGTTACGGATCAAAAACGAAGTGTCTTTAATGCGTAATTAGTGCTAGGGTTTGGGGAGCTTCAAGCTTTAATGGCTGCACTAACGTTTCGTGACTAACTCAGGTCCTCGTTAACTGCCTACGTATCTCAGTTCGTATGAGAATCAAGCCAACAACGTAGTTCTAATGTTGAAGGGTTAGGCCCTTTAAATAGGCACATGAAGGCCTTGGAATCAAATTAGGGTTAGGAGACTTGGGGGCCAAGTCTCCTAGCAGCAGGGGTCTCCAAAACCTTATAGGAATGAGAGTCCTTGTTGGACTCTTCCCACGTTTGGGTTTCTAGATCCTTCTAGGATGAAGGCCTTCAATAGACTTCTTGGGCCTTTACTGAGCCTTTATTTATTAATTACGAAATTAATTAATAACAATGGCTTAATGGGCCTATGGCTTCAACAGAGCTTGTGGGCTAGACTTACAAGTTCAGTTGATCCGAGGATTTATTTTCCTAGTTCGTTTTGAGGGCCCAAGCCTTTGGACCATAACAGGTCTAATTAATGAAATAATAAATGCTATATTTATTATTATTTACTCAGGGTTATTTTTGCCCATGTCACCCCTATATTTACAAAAATAACATTAATATAGTATTATATAGAAACAAAATTGTAGTTTTTATCCTCGAAGTTTTTAAACTTTGCACTTTAGTGGCCGGAATAAAAAAGTTGTCACTTGCATGGCTAATATTTTTTTTTAAACACTTTAAAGTCTCATTAAAAAGGTAATGTATCATTGCACTTTTGAAAGGTAAAATGGTCAATATGATAAATTTTTGTTCCTGGATTTTAGATAATATTCATTATTGTATTATCTCAAACTTATATTCATTAAAATTTTATGCTTTTATTTTTATTATAAATAAGTGTTCTAGATATTATTTTTTACCTCATTCGTTCTTAGTCAATTATTTATGAATATATAAAAGAATCTTAATAATTTAATACTTAATAAATTATTTATGAATATATAACATGAACACTTTGTAGAACATTAAATTTTGCTCTTCTAAATATTTTTCTAATTTTGTTATTAATTAGAATATTATAAGATTCAATATAATTTATTATATTAAATTATAATATTAAGATTCTACTAAAAGTTTCTCTAAAATTTTATACATATTTTAGATTATTCAACATAATTGAATATTAGTATAATTAAAAATATATATAATATCATTTTAAATTAATACCATGACATTATGAAAAAAAAATATTTATAAATATCATTAAACAAACTCTCAAAATGAGCGATTTACTAAATAAAAAATGCATATTTTAACAATATAAACACCTTATTGTACACTAAATATTGAGTTTTTTTTACTAATCCTTTCATTAATTAAATTAAAATAATATATTATATTAAATCATGCTAGGAAACTTCAACTAAGTGTTCCATTAAAATTCTAATATTCTTTTAATATCTAAATAAGCAATCTTCTCATAAAATTCATTATAATTTTTTTAATCCAATAAATGCTCTACTAATTATTAAAAAAAGTGGTATATGCAATAACCTTTTTTATTTAATAAAGGTTCTACAAAGTGTTTAACTAAAATTTAAAATTTTTTTATGATAATTATTGATGTAATCCAACATAATTAATATATTAAAATATTAATATAAAATATGGATCTTTAACGAATTTTGACTAATTATTTTTAAAGAAGTTCGGTATTTATACTATATACGATAAAATATATATGTTATAGTATTCAATATAATTGTTGTTTAAATTAATTTTATAATCGAGCATCAACAATATTTAAAAACATATAAAATATGTTTAATATTACTACAATATTTTAAAAAAAATTAATAAAGAATATTTTATATAAAAAAAGGAACACGTTATGACATAATAAAAAATGCATTTTTTAATGACATGAACACTTTATAGAACACTAAGTATTTTTTTAATAAACCTTTTACTAAGTCTTTTATTAATTAGACTATAATAAGATTCTTTACAATTTATTACATTAAATTATAATAATACAGTTCTATTAACCACAAGACAAAACCTCTACAACATATGAATCACAACTAAGCATTTTTCCTGCAATTCTAGAACGGAGCTTTAAACCCTCCAACATGTTTAGAATAAACCTCAAGGAGATAGAGATCACAACTGAAACAAACACCCAGTAAAACCCAGCACCACCAAACCATACAAAGAAATTGCAACATATACATTTTGCTAAAGAACCCACAAAAATAAGCAACTCTCACCTGCAAGACTCTTCATTGCAGCTGCAGGAACACAAAGTGCATGTCTGGGACAAAGGCCCACCTGATACTGCGATAACCTCTACCACTAGCCCCACATCCTTCACTCACCATATCTAACCTTTAAAACCAAACATGTACTCACAATACCAACTTCTCACCATTTTTTTGATACTGTCTTCCCCCGCCTCATTCTAATGCCCAGAGCACTACTGCAGTCCCAACATCTTTCCCTGGTTCAATTAATATTAAAATAGAGAAAAATATCGCCACATAATGAATCTACACATCCCGAACTAATTTGCAAAAATAGAGCAAATAAATAATCACAAAAATCTTGAGTTGTAGATCTTGCTTCATCTCAAGTTTTGAAATAAGTCCTGAACTAAATTTGAACCAAAGAAAATCCACACAACAGCTACAGGCCTGAATACTGAGTTTTCTACTCGGAACCAATTCATAATTAATTCTTATGTCAACACCATACTAGAATATAAACTCATCTGTATATATGTTGTGATTGCAACATCCATATTTTACAGATAAAAACCTCATAATGAAACCCCCCCTGTAATTCCAACCCTTATTACCCCACTTGCACATAACTAAATAATTAAATCTCAGAGCTAATTTTCATAGAGTCATCTTTTCTCGAATCCACTTTAACATAATAACATTCAACCTAACATCCATAACACCCTAAAAATACTTGCACAACACTTACCAGGTTCCAGCATTAAGAATGAAATACCAATCATACCACTTAGAGGACATCTGCAAACTCAATCTTCATTATGCTAAAAAAATAACTCTGCACCCCTTACAACCCATACCTACAGTCTAACCTTTGCAACCCCCCTCCCTCCGAGAATTTTAGTTAATGGGAACACTTTTCAGAATTCTAGATAAACACTTTGTAGAATCTGGATCAACTCAATACTGTATGAGAACAAAAACACTATACGAGAATTCATTGTATTTTGTTGGAATTGTGTTCATATTTCGAGTGATCAATTCCCTCCGCTTAAAATATTGTTGGTTCAATTCCCATTTGAGTTGAGTTTTGGAGCGTTGAAAAAGTTTATTCAGTATTCAGAATCGTGTTCTGTAATTACATCATACAAGAAATTATGATGACTCTGCAACGATAGTGATGCCAACGATGATTCTACAATGATTGTGATGGCAATAATGATTCTAGAAAGACTTATTCTATTACATATATATCTATGCTAGACTTTGTTCTAGTATTTTGTACATCATCAAATGAATATATTCCTAACAATCTCCCCTATTTATGATTTATAAATTTTAAGCATAAATCAAGGTTTGAAAATGTCAAAACTAAATAATGAAATAATTAATCTAGAACAGTATAAAATTCACAAGGAAAAAGAATTACTTCTCAATTAATCTTCTCAAATGCTGTGTTGTTTCTCAGAAATGACTTCAACATATTCTCCTTCACAATTGCTAGAGCTTCACCAACAAACTTCTTCAATTTCTTCATCTCTTCATTCTCATATTTAATTTGACAATAAGTTGCTCTTAGATCATTTGCACTGTAATCTTGTTCTTTTAAATCTTTAGGCATCAAAACATTAATCTTCCCTTCTATACGTTGAAACTCAAAATAGTGACCCACACCTTCTTGAAATTTTATTTCCTTTACTTCTAGAGGCATGTCTTGATCCTTCCCTTCAGTGTCAACATATTTCAAAGAAAATTTGTCCATCTGCTTATTTGTCTATCTATGCAGTGTTAATTTCCTGTCAATTTCTATGAACCATTTCTTGGTCACTTCCTCCTTGCTCTTGCTCACCTCAGATGTTATTGATAGAAGAAATCTGATATATTGCAACTCATCAGCCTATTTAAAGAATATGAAATTTGATTGGCCTATCTACCTTATAGTTCCTCCTTTCAAAAAGTATACCAGCATCTCAGTCTTCACCTTTTCAGTTTCACTCTATTCTCCTGTCAACTTTCTTTCAAAAACATTGTAGACAATTTGAGCAAACACCACTTTATTCAGGTGTTTTTGAGTGAGATTTTCAAATTGTCTATCTGTAAGTGACTGTGGATCAGCTACTAGAGTTGTAGTCTTATCAATATCTGATGCTGAGAAACCTTCAAGCCCTTTTGTTTTCCTAGCCCTTAATTGAGTATTAGTTTGACTACACTTCCATAGCTTGGCTCCTGCACTTCTTCTTCCTTCTTCTCATCAGAGTCTGTACTATATTTTCCCTTACTAGAGTCTGACTTAGACCTTGATTTCCCATGTCCAGTCCCTAACTGGTGTGTTTGTGATTTTATTTTAACAAACACTCTATATTTCTTTTGTTGCACACCACCAGGACCCCTAGGACCATGAGAACTATCATCTCATCCATCAACATCCCTCTTCCTTTTGACTCCCTATGAATCATCCTTGCATCTGTCATCCTTATTACTCCTTAAAGAATCACCAATTTGCTTATCCCCTTTTTGACATCATCACCACCTATGACATCCAAAAGGATTTATTCTAAGACTGATGAGATATTAGCCTGAGCAGCAATAACAGAATCCACTTTGGTGGTGAGAGTATTGATAGAGTTTTGAAGTTTGGTCTGTTTAGCCTTGAAAGCAGCCAAGGAATCTTCGACAACAACATCCTTAGATTGTTGAAGAGAGTACAAAGTTTCCAACTTTATTTGGAGAAGAGCTGTAGTGGTATCCACGTTGGTCAATTTAGTCTTTATATGAGATATGTCTGTGACCACATCAACTAGTTGTTCAACAACATTTTCCTTTACAGATCTGAGGGTAGCAACCACATCTTTTCCTTCTTGAATTAGAGAAGCATCAGGCTCATTATCAGGATAATGACCATGCTCTTGCAAAAAGGACTTCTTTTGAAAGGCCTTAAGTCCCTCAGAGTGGTGAATAGCCAGAATGCTCTCAAAAGTGTCTTTATCATTTATGCCTTTACCCTGTGTTGTTTCCCAAGATTGAGGACAAACTTGATCAAAGTAAGTGAAAGATGGATTCACCTCCCCTTCATCTTTAGAGGCTGAATCATCAACAACATCAACATGCTCAATCTTTGTTACTGGAGGTGTAGACTCCGATGGAAGTGTAGAATCTGACACTGCATAAGGTACTATAGAACCTGACGCATCAACAGAGTGATCAGGACCTGCAAACTCTATAAGCCTTGCCTAAATTGGCATGATTAAGATAGGTTGTGCTGCCTTCAAAGATGCAGTATCAGGTTGAATTTGTGAATCATCTGTTAAAGTCTCCCTGACTCTATCTGCTCTCATGGCTAGAGAATCCACTAAATGGAGTTGTGGTCTCTATGTAAATGACTTCTGTGTAGCTAGAGCCTCCTCCCTTTTTCCAATCTGAAAAATAATAGTGTAAGTGTTTTCATCTATTCTCTGCCCCAACTCATTGGACCAACTCTTGGTAAAATCATGATCCCAATAAGTGAAGCTAGGTTCAGGATACCCTAATCTCTCATCCTTAGAGTGGGGTTGGGCACCCACTTTCTCATCCTCATTATGGCTCTCTACATCCTTATCTGCCTCTTCTTTTGCTTGGACCAGTGTCAGCCCCTCATTTTCATTTTTTTCACTCATTTTTTCAATTTGGTTGGGTGCACTCAAACGTCCTATAGAAGAGGGTGTGAGAGAAATAAATGGTTCTTTAATACCCGAACCACCTTGATGGAGGGGAACTCCTTCAAATGTCTGAAGGTTAGGGGTTTCCACCAAAGGGTGAGCAGCAACAGACTCTGAACCTTTAATGTCTTCTTCTTTCTTTTCAGCGTCTGTTGGCTCCAGTATCCCAGTCTCAGGGTCTACTATAGACTCTGACTGCTTCAGTATGACTTCATTAGAAGCCAGAGTCTTAGTGTCACCTTCTTGGACTGTTGGGCATGAGAGTCCCCCTCAAAGTGGATAGACTCTGACAGAATTGATTGTTGATTTTCTTCATGAGCATCCATCAGAGTCTGTCCTCCCATATCATTGGGGTTCTCATCAGCATTTTGTTGAGTTGTCAAAGAGGGCCTATCATCATGCTCTCCTACCCTACTATTACCCAACCTCTGATTAGGTGGTTCTTATGTGGGTGAGATAGGCTAAACACCTATGCCACTAGCCACCACTGGTGCACTAGTGCCCTCTTCCAACTTCCTTTCATCACCTACTACCTCTCGTGGTTCTACCAATGTTAATGCATCTAAGTTATCATTTCAAAAAGTCATGGCATGGATTGCATTGATGGCCTGAGCAAAAGTCAATTGAAAGTGATCCTGCAGTTCCCTTGCAATTTTCTGATAATAAGAGCCCTTGAGTTTATCTAATCTACTCTGATAGGTTGGATATATATATTTGTTGGCCACCTTCCCTACATTATGGACAAGATGATCAACCACCTTCCTTGGAAGAGGCTGAATAGTGGAAATCCATTCAATGGTTGTCCTGTAGGTAATTCCATTTTCCCAAATTGTTTCAGTCAAAAGTTGGTTGCTCAACCTCATCTTCTAACTCAACAATAGACTCTGATTCTATCCTTTTATAGACTTTTATCTTTTTGATCTTTTTAGATTTTGGCTTTTCAGAGTCTAGCACAGTAAGTGCTTTGAGAACTTCAATTGTCCTGCCTTCTATGATCCCAGCTGCTTGATTTTGTAGTGAAGAGTTGAAGAGGTAGTTGTATAAATTTGTGACTGCATCCTGTGTAGACATATGTAGCTCCATATCCATTCTCTTCCTTAGGGCATCATATGTTGAGAGAAGATCCAAGACTTATTGATGTGTCTTAAAGGATTCTGGATCTTCAATAGATTCTACCAAAGGATATAGAAATATAAGCACCTCATTTGATGGAGTAATAATTGAGTCAATGAGACTAGAGGCTGCTTCCTTTGGCATTCCTTCCCAAAATGTGTCATGATGAGAGTCTAAAGGCAATCGACTCTGACTTAATATTAGGCTCTAGTACATGAGATTTTTTGCTTTCAGAGTTTGGCCCTGCAGAATCCTTGGGAGCATCTGTTTCCTATAAAACAGAGTTAGTAACAATTACATGCTTATGTGTGTGTGTAGAAAAAGCCTTCATTAATATTTTATACTTCTTAACAAAGGATTTTTCATGAGACTCAATTTGAGAATCTTGGGGTGCATTCCTAGGTTTTTCAGAGACTGTAGCCTTTGGAGAGTCTACAGTCTTGGCTTCAAGGTTAGACTTGGGTGCATCAGGACCTTCCTTTAATAAGAAGAGCCCTTCAACAACCTGTTTCTCTAAAGGGTTGAGCTCCTCATCACTTTGCTCATCTATAAGCCTGGTTTTGATCAATCTTCTCCTCTTTATAACTGTGCCTGTTGAGAGACACCAGAGGTTGGTTTCCTGGATTTTGTTTTTTGAGATTGTTTGGTGGAAGGGGATTTGGCTACTTGGGTAGGTATAGGGGGAATCTGCATAACTTGTTCCTACACCATTTCACCACTAAAAAATGAAGAATTATAGATAGAAGGTTTGTAGGTTGAGAGTTTTACCTGCATTACCTGTGGATACACCATGACAGGTAGACTCTTTTTCTTGTCATCAATTCTCTTGATGTCAGAGAAAATTCTCCTTTGTTACTTGTATGCCTGCACACACCACTCATCTGCAAGCTTCGCAGACATGTTAGGAATAAAGTGGTTCAAGAGAAGCATCAAAAATCTATGATAATAGACTTTTTTCTTCCCTCTGGCACATTTTTCAATTTTGCTCCCATTTGAGTGAGCAACATATCACCAAAGTTGATCACCTTATCAAATAAGAGACTATGGCCTATCTGGTATGTAATGAAAGTAATAGCATCAAAACCACTACATTTATCAGTAAAACATTTAGCAATTTGGTCAAAAAAGAAGGACCGTTCTTTCCTCAAGTAAGGCCTAGTTAACTTATCCATATTATCTAAACTAGCAGAATAACCTAATGACTTAAGCATGCTTTTGATTTCATCATCAGAAACAATTTTATCAAAAGGTTGTTTAACAGGTAGCTTAAACACATTGTTAATCACATTAGCAGTGACATCAAAAGTAGTAGAGCCAAAGGTGAACATTATTTTACCTGGTGGATCCTGAGTAGGATTAACAACCTTTGTAGAGCTCCATGCTTGAGAGACTGCATCCATATGAATGCCAGGAGATGCCTTCAACACATAGCTGAGCTCACTTTGCTCAAGAAAATCTATCATTGGGTAGTAGTCATCGTCTTCACCCTTCTTCTCTCCTAGGGTTGTAATGTGGTTCGTCGTCATGAACTCAAAATCACCAAAAGTGAATGCAATAGCCTTGGGCCCCCTCATGATAGTGGATTGAGCAGCCATTGAAGTTGTTGAGTTGAGAAAGATGAAAATTCTTGAAGAAATAAGCTAGGGTTCTTGAGAAAACTCTGAGAGTATTTTTGCCTTAGAAAATAGATTGTAATAAACAAGTGAGTTAATTGTATGTAAAATTGGTATTTTATTAAACTTGCATACAATACACATGATTCTACAGCCTGTAACCAGTAAAAAGTTACTTTTACCGCCTATTTCAATTCATTTGAACGGTTCAAAAATAATCAGAGTCTGCAGGCACAAATTCTAACCGTTTCAGAGTCTAATAGTCATGGCCTTCAGAGCCTACAGACTCTCAAAGTCTATAGACCTGTCAGAGTCTAGAAATTAGACTCTGTCAAGATAAAGTACTTCAAGAATTTTGCAATAACAAATTATAGTTTGGAAAATCAGGGACTATAATTAAAGTACATATCTTGCTACTTGTAATGACTGTGCAATTACATATTTAACAAACCTAACTCACCTACCAGTCTGAGAAATGTATGTTATTCCCTAGAACAATATCAATATTTGTAGAAGGGGGGTTGAATACAAATATTAAAACTTTTTACTTGTTCTAATATTTGTTCTTGATGTTTGAGAATTAGAGAGAATATGTTCAAACAAATTTAGACTGAAAAATAAACTGAACAAAGAGATTTAAAATTACTGATGGATTGGTTTTTCCATCAGTGTATATTTTTACTCAATGTTCCTAGGTTAAAAGAAACCTAGCTGCATTTTTACAAGATTAGAAAACAAATCAACTGTTCTTACAAATATGCTCTCAGACTAGAACAGTTGATTAAGAAATATTGTCTAACTTGTATGTTTTCTAATAATGCTGCTACACTTGTTTTTATACCACATGTGTGCTTTTACAATTCCTATGATAGGATTGTTTATACCTACCTTCCTTTTACCTTTTTCTATTTTAGAATAAAGGTTTGAAAGACAGCTTCTGATTGAGTCTTCACAGCCATCATAGACTGTCTTCCATAGGTGTTCTTTTGTCTTTCTGGATCTCTGACAGATTGCCTTTTTGTCACAGTCAATTAATAATTTACTGTTAAGCATATCAATTGACTCTTCCTTTATTCAACAACTGATAATGTTCTTCGATTGATCTTGATATTCATCGATTGATAAGTATAGTTGCCTTATCGATTGATAAATGATATCAATCGATATATCAATCGATGGGTCTTCACATCAGTTGATGTTCTTAAACTCTTGACTTGGTTTCTTCAATTGATCTTCTATCCGTTGATGCTTCAATATCAACTTATCATCCTCACTTATATAATTTTCATGTCTTTAAATAATCACAATTTAACAGTCTAAGTTACACATCAGTTGATGACCTATATCAATTGACTCTAGTATCAATTGATGAAAATATCAATTGATTTACACCTTATCAATTGAAAATAGACTAAGTACACCTATGCTATAATCCATATTATCAGTTGATTCAGATAAACATTTCAACTAATAAATGGTTTCCTGATCAATTGATATTTATAACTTTCATATCAATTGATCAGTTACATCAAATAAAATTTCTATGATTCTAAGATTAATGTTATCATCAAATTACATGTAGATTCCTAACAATCTCCCCCTATTTGTGTCTGTGATATGAACATGCATAAATCTACTTGATGATAACAAAACCCTTAACTATAATCATTCAAATAGAATCAAGAAATTTTCATAGCACTTTTAGGAAATACCAGTTGATGATTATTCTTTGCAGACTGTTCCAGTGTCTTCAATTCTTCATGGTCTTCAATCTTCAATTACTTCTTCTTCTTCTTCTTTTCAGCATTTTCTTTTAATTGCCTCATAAAGGTGCTCCTCAATATTGCTTCATCTCTGTCAGTTTCCCCAAGTTGCCTCAGAAGATAGTGGATTTCCTCATCTGTGATTTTGTCCAGATATTTACAGATATCAAAGAATTTTGTATTGCCTTCCAGATCTGTAAAAATCATGGCATACTTTGGTTCCAACACCACCTTCTTGACTTGAGGTTTCTATAGCTTCAAAGGAGAATCAGGTTCAGCTTCCGCTTTTGGTCTCCTCATCTTTGAGATTTGTTGTTGGATTTCCTGAGAAATAGTCACATTGAGTTTGTACCTTTTGTTTAGAAGAGGTAGAATTGTCTTCAACACAGTGTAGCCCTGCTTCATAATCACCTTTATTGAGTAAGTGAGTTTAGAACCATTTTCATACTCCAACCTCATGGATTCCTCTTGATTTGAAGTTGCAGGATGGGTTCTAACTCCAATTAATCCTTTCTCACTTACAACTGGAGTTCCTTTTAATTGGTATCCTTCAAATGTCACTTCCTCCTTGGTTTCTCCTTGAGTGACTTGAGGATTCTCCTGAACCACCATCTTCTGAGATGAATCTGCCCTTTTCTGGGCCATTGCTATTTTTCTCCTTTTTCTCAATGATTGCTCTGCCTGTAGCTCTTTCAAATGTCATTGCATTTCCATCTATCTAGCATTCTCTTCATTCTCCTTTCCTCTCCTTGAGCATCTGAGATTCCTGTAGTGATGGCTCCTTGAAGTAGCTTTTGGCCTACTAGTTCAGTTTTCTTCTTCTTCTCTTCTTTAATCATTATTGCTTTCCCTTTCTTCTTTTCTTTAAGTGCTTCAACATCCAATTGAAGAAAAGCTTCTGTATTTGAGTTGCTTTCCTGAGTGGCCCCCTTTGCACTTTCATTTACTACTCTGGTTTGAGCAATAAATTCATTTAATTTTCCTGACTCTGCAGCCTTTGCAACCAACTCAGTGTTCCTTTTTAAGGTTTCAAGTCTTTGACTTTCCCTCTCAATCATTAGTTGAGTTTCCTTTTCTCTAGAATTTCTTCTAGCTTCCACATCATCTTCAAATTTCTTAGCATCTCCCCTTTTCTGTTCCATGTTATCTTTGGAATATTTTGAAGATTGACCCTTATAGCTTCCACTGCCACTTGCACCACTTTTTGAGGTCCTGCTGTGACCACCCAAATTGACTCTAGGATTATCACTCCCAGCTCCTCCAACACCACCATCACCATCTTTATCATTATTCTTCTTTGTATTCTCCCCTTGTTAGGCCCCGGAAGTATCGTAGAAGGGGGGTTGAATACGATACTCACTGAATTAAAAAATTTTCGAATCTTTTGCGGATAAATAATTTAGAGTTCGGTTAGTGGGCTCGTGTTCTTGAGGTGAATAGTGTTTACGGAGCTGCTTACTAATTTTCTGTGTTTAGGATTAATCATTTCGGTTCTAGAAAATCAGTAGGAAAATAAACAACACAAGATTCGGGGAATATATCATTTGATAAATATAAACCCTGAGGTTGCTACACCCGGTCAACAAATCCGGTCCGAAGAACAAGTTCTTCGCTGCTTAACAAAAATATAACTCTCAATTTCCTATACAAGTATTTCTAGATCAGTACAAAGGAAACTAAGACCGTAGAGAGTGATATATAGTGGCTCTGAACATTTTCCGTTAAGGGACCGGCCACTAATACATCTCCGGTGAAGAGGTATAGATTTTCTGGGTGTTCTCTCTTCTCCGGTTGCCTTTTCTCTCTCTGGTTATTTTTGTAGTGTTGTTGAAGACAGACTCAAATGAATGGCTCTGCTTCAATTTATGTGTAGACTTTTTCAACCAAGATACGTGGCTCATTCAGGACCAAGTAAACTAGTTGCTGCTTCACTTCTGTTTTTCCTTAAGTATCGGAACAATTTACTGAGTAATTGTTTAACCATCGATGAGTCTGTAGAATAAGTATCGGAGGATTAAAACAATTCCTGAAATAAAATCAATTACTTCAAACATTAGTAACCATCGGGAAGTGGGTTGTTGGCTTGGAAGTCTTTCCCGATAGTTATTAACTATCGGCATATAAGACAAAATAAGCCCTTGAATTATTTCACCATTTCTTTCCTTTCACCCGATGGTTGTTAACCATCTGTGAATAAGACAAAATAGCTTGTGTAACCATTGGTGAATAAGACAAAATAGCTTGACCAAGTTGACTTCTGGATACAGCTTCTGTAGTCTTCTTTACTTAGCCAAATTCGAACCTGATAAGCCCTTAATATATTTTCTTCCACTGCAACCAAGTCTAATAAATATTTCCTTGATTATTCAAACTTGATTTATTCTGAGCTTTATCATATACCACTTCACTTGTTACCCATTTCAGTAAATAGTCAATTCTTCTCATACACAGATGCAATTCTCAATCTCTTTTGTGGTGACGTTTGGTGCAACTGGTCTGGTTCACAAACGACTAACACTATCTTGATCTTCACATCTTCTTTACAATACAATTGACTTTGTTCCTTGTTGATTAGAAGTGCTTCGATTGTAAGTACATTGGAATCCTCTGGCACTTATGCTGAACCACAAACTTATCTGAAACCCTGAACATCTTCGAACTTTATCCTTCACTGAAGTCTGAACATATGAATGAACTTTCTCTAGCAATCTATAGTAGACTCCAAGATTCCATCTAATATTTTGATTCTTTGTATTTGCCGTATATTCTATCTTATCGATTCCTATACTTGAACTCTGCAAATCATTGCTTGACTGATTCGCAGATTTGGATCACTAGAATCTTTCTGGTACTTTGACAACTGCTTCACTGCTTCCACATCCTTGAATACTTCAACATTTATTCTTCACTGAGGCATGAACATATAAATGAACTTCTTCCAGTGAGCTAATGCTTCAAGTCTGTAGATTTCTTCTTTATCCTTTGTCTTTACCAAGTCTTCATGTCTTCCTGATTCCGGTGATAACTTCATATTATTTACACGTCCTGTTCTTGTGTTGAGTTATAACCCTATGTTACATATAGGTCTATACATACAGCCTTTCAATCTCCCCCTATTTGTTTGGTAGAGATTAACAAGCAAATCCCTAGAGGATAACTCAACTAACTACAAGAAAATATTAATGCTCTAGACTTGTAAATAATACTACTTGGGTTCTGGATCATATAATACATTTCCAGATTTCTATAAAGTAAAGAGAAATAGAAAATGAGTGTTCCTTTAGCACTGAACGCATCTTCAATAGTTATCATCTTCATTCCTCTGTGTTTGAGCTTTTCTCTGCTTCAAAATCCTTCATTGCTTGACCTATAAAGAACTTATCATAAACTGAGCTTCATAAGAATCAAAATTCCTGGGAACATCTTCAATAAAATATACAACATTGCTCAAATAATGTTCTCCCCCTGAGAATGTGATTCTCCTTCTTATTCTTCTTCTCCCTTTAGAAAATCAATGGAATAGTCCTCTGTTCTTCCCACTTGGATTAGGAATCCTCTTCTGACAACTCCTTTCAAGTATAGAATACAGCTTCTTGATTCTCCCATATTTCTGTTGTTTCCCCTCAGGATCAGAAGATAAGATTTTCTTTTTCTCGTCTCAAATCTCCCCCTATGGATATTAACTTCTCCCAAGGATGCGAACCCCTTTTCCCCTTAAGGATCCAGGAACTTCCCTTAATGATCCAGGATACGAACCCCTTTAGGATATTAACTTTTCCAAAGTACGAAGATATACGAACCCCTTTAGGATATTAACTTTTCCAAAGTACGAAGATAAGACTTGATTAACTTCTCCTTTTTCTTCCTATAACTTCTCCCCCTTAGTTGAGGAATCCTCCAATGGCCCACTTTTGAATGGTTTGTCTTCCAAAGAAGGTTCTCGTCTGTCATTGATCGGGAAAAATATAGTAGCTTTTCTTTCAGAAGTAACAAGTAGCAAGAGTAAGTGTTTGGCTTATGGTTTCCTCACTTCTACTACGTTCTGTTGGTGTTTACACTTTAGTATCGAGCATTTTAAGTGTTTCACTCTTTCTCTCCCTATCTCTCACTCAAGTGTATCTCTCCCTCACTTTCACTTAAGTGTTTCTCTATCTCACTTTCACTCTGCATTCCAAATATAGCCTTCTGTACCTGCAAGTGAAATCCGTCAATTCATTATTCTGATCACCTGATTCATCAGAATGAACTGAATCACTATCAAGTGGAGAATTGCCTCGTTGAGGTGTTCTTGATCTATCATGCATAAGCACTGTCTCAGCACCAGACTCAATAGCTTTTGCTAAATCACTGTCTAATGGAGCCTCACCTCTTTGAGATGGGTTATCCCAAGATTTTAAAATCTGTTAGGGAATCCTTCCTTGTTCGATCAAGGAGTTGCCTCACACCTTCTCCGTAAACGGGAGGTGGACATTCCTTTTCAGGATCTGGAAATGTTCCTTCCAGGAGGGGCGACGTAGTAGACAATGTAATGAATGGCAAATTAGAGTCTACGTTTCCCTCGTAACCCAATGGCGGGTAATTTGTTAACATGCCTATACCTCTCACTGTGCACGTCTTGCAATGTGTTCCTAGAATTTATCTGTTTAGGCTTACCATCAGTGTGAGCGCTAGTGGTGTGCTTGACTCATTACAAGATGCTCTGGCCGACGAGCGAATTTCAATGGACTCACCCTGTTGAGAGAATGATTCCAGAGACAGTTTTATTGCCTTTTCAGCTTTGCATCCTTTTGAGAAGATGCAGATGAGCTTACAGTTACCTCAGTTATATACTACTTTGCTTCTCTGGAGGTAGAGCTGTGGGTGCACTTCCGACTTCATCCTTATTTGCTGCATCAAGTGCAGTTTCTCCCTTATCAACCTCTAATTTACATAAGTTCCTTATATCTCCAAGGGTTAATATATGGAAGTAGATGAATCAGTGTTTGGTATTAAGGCCTGGGTAAGAGATTGATGGGTTTTCAACCTCCTGGCCAGCTTCTGTAGCCACTGGGGGCTAATCGAAAAGAATCAATCAAGATTAAAAGATAATCACCTTAACATTCCAAAACATATTTTTCATCTCAAGGAGAAGGAAAAATATAAGAAGGAATGGTAATGGATTGCATTAAAGCACTTTTAGTAAAAGAGTTTTGTCGGTTCTAAAGATTTATCATTTAAGAGCATGAAACCAATAGAAATTTTCTTTAAGATACTTATCCCATAATAAAACGCGGGAGTATCAGAGAAAAATTCTATCCCTTATGAATTTCTTACAAGGCAAACTTCCTATAATAAAACGCGGGAATTTATACCAAAGAAGAAATTCAACTCTCTTACCAAATTATATCTCGATAAAATGACTCTTTTCCATTAAACCTAAGTACTGTAAGTTTTAAAAACAATTTTGCAAAACATCCTTATCAGATAGAGGCTATGATTTTCCGACTCATAATGCAATTATGATTTACATCATTTTCGTCCACTTGATAGTATCCCCGACTTAAAATAAAAACATGACAATTGGGGTGAATGAATGCTTAACAATACAGTACTAGACTTTCAAAGTAACAATCACTGTTTTGGTACTATGAATCAATGTGAAACATACATTGAAACAAGTATTTAAAAACAAATCATTTTACAAGTGATTGGTACCTCGAAGTTAAAACAATTTTCCAAAAGAGAGAAAAGCTTTTAAAGATAAGACTTTTAAAAATAGCTTTTGGGAGAGGATAAAAGATTTTGAGATTTAAAGAAAGATTATCCTCAAGAAAAGTTTGATTCACACCCTAAGATTTAGAAATCAAAGTAGGGCTGTAAATCAAATGATTTTCAAAAGAGAAGTTTTGAAAAAGAATTCTGAAGTTTTCTTATCTAAAACCGATAGAAAGTGAATGTATATTTGAATAACACATTTTGAAAAAGAAATAGACAAAAATTTCTTTTAAATACATTCAGGATCGTAAACCAGTCAAAGAAAGAAAACTAAATATATTAATACTAACGGCTTTTTCAAAAACCAATATTTACTTAGAATAAAGACTAAGCAAATCCATTAGTATTAATATATCACAATTATTTTGTAATAAAATATTATTCAATTATCACAAAGTAATAAAAGAGAATATTTATACTACGAATAATTATGCTTCGAATTTATTTTAATATACTTAAATCATGGAACCAATATATCACTGAATTGTTTTATATCATCATGATTTAAACAAATCAAAATAAATTAAATACTTATGCTGCACTAAGCAATTGCCAATCACATGCATATATATAAATTAACTAAACATGGCAATCATTCAGTAGAACAATAAGCATTAAGACATATTTTTATTATTAGTGATTTCAGATAAGCAACTTGTGTTATCACTAATATTAAAAATATCACAATTAATTGCACGTTGATACCAATTATTTGATATTTATCAATAATTTCAAGATGCAAGAAATTGTGCTTCTTATATCATATCAAATCAAAATTATGAAACTGATAATCATTGAATTGCTTCAATCCATAATTTTAATAGGATAAAATAATTTCGCTAAATACTAAAATATTCATAAGATTGAATATTAGCATCTAACTTCCTACACTATATCTAATAATTGTCACTCTAGCATATTACAATTATACTCATAACAATTATTATTGATATATGTAAGCTCGAGAAAATAGTTGAATAGAAATTCACAAGTCCTTTAAATATAGACATTTAACACTTGTGTTCCTAATAGCAACTTCTCGCAACAAAAACAAATTTAGAAATATTTTCTAAGTATATAAAATATTGAGAATTTTTATACACATAACTTAGAAAATACTTCGTCTTTCAATATTAGTGAGTTTTGAAATATGCATTAATTACTTAGAACAGAAATTCTAAATACTATCACTAATATCAAAAGTATCACAATTATTTGTAACAAAATATTTAAGAATATCAGAGCAAAATATCAGAGCAATTAAGCAAGACATCTTGACTAATACTCATCAAATATTTAACATGCAAATAATTATGCTTCTAACTTATGCTAAATAATTTAACTACCACTTATGTATATTGCATTGTAAGCATGATAATTAAACTAGTAGCAATAAGCACGAGGAACTGGATTATAAATAAATTCACAAGTCCTTTAAATATGGAAAATTTAATACTTGTGAGCTTATTTAAGAATTCCTTGCAGATGGGATTTCCAACAAATATGCACATTTAATAATATCCCAAGTTCACCAACCAACTTAGACAAAATGAATTCATCAAGTTGTTTAGCAAATATCTACAAGTAATTCACTTAAGAACAACTCTCGGAAGAAATGATACCTGGTGTCCATGCGCTTGTTCCATACGTGGTGTGAAGAGATCAACAGAATTGCTGGAAATAATGACAGCTTCTAGGAATGACTTCCCTGTCTTTCTTACAACCTGCATATCTATATCTATATAGCTAATTAGGTTAAACCTAGTATCTTTAGGGTCCCAGATTCCAAGAATTGGTGATCCCCTAAGATATCTAACAATTCATAACTTAGCTATAAGATAAGATTCTCTAGTATCCACTTGGAAACTCGCACATAGGCATATCGAGAATAAAATATATGGTCTTTATGCACTTGAATAAGTAATGAGCTGATTACCTCTATAGCTTGTCACTTCAGTTCATATACCTGATTTGCCCTGATCAAGCTTAGTGGTTTGTTAGAAAGAAGTCTCGGCAGGTCTTGAATCTTCTAAATTGCGCATCTTCAAAAGATCCTTGACTTACTTTAATTGCCATCATTCTTTCGAATTACTTGTAATCCAAAAAGAATTGCAACTCTTCCAACATGCTTATGTTGTACCTACTCTGCATTAACTTAGCAATAAACTCTTGCCAAATTTTCGTTAGTAGACCCACATATAATATACTCAAGGTATACTAGCACATATATATGACATTATGTGTGCCTTGCATCCTAGAGAGATATATGTGTATAACTACTCTACCAAATCATTTTCAAGTAATAAACTAGTTAGAGTGTCATACCATGTCCTTGACGATTTGCTTGAATCCCTAACTCTGTTAGGTCCTCATCTTGTTAGGCCCAATTGTTAGGTCCTAAGAGGATCAAGTCTCGTCTCTGTTGCTTGCTGTTAGATCTTGAAAGTCCCGAAGATTCTGTTTCCATCATCATCGATACCTTCTTCTTGATAGTAACCTATAGCAACCAGTTTGGCTTTGTCCCTCATAACAATGCCAATAATTATCCAGTTTCTGTAAACCCTTACTGTACCAATTTCAGCTTCGACTTTAGTGGTCTGGGTTCCAGCTTCAGTAGTTTCTGCCTTCGAACTGATTGAGATCATCTTGCATTTGCAATCACCCAATCTAGATCAATTAGTGCATCTTCACTATTCTTTGGGATACCAATTATTGATTGTTGGGTCCCGAAAAATATATGTTCATCTTGATTAGCACTTCTAGCCTTTACTCAAAATCCGGTTTACTAAGAACTAGACTCCAGGAATGACTTTGACTTCAAACCCTTTGTCTCGGCAGATATGTTCTTAATGTATTCATTTGATCTTCATTGTGTTGAGTACGACTAGTAGATCCTTCTATTGTTTTGCTCCCCCTGAGTTGCTGTTAGGATGTGTTGAAGATCCTTCACCTTTTTCAGTGGTTTCTGTTAAAGTCCACGAGTTGTGTAGTTTCACTACCAATTCCACTAATAGGATCTGGATCAACATCATTATCACTGATTCCTTCTGCAACCTCAGTTTCATCATCAGTATCTGAATTTGACTCTGACAGAATGTCAAACTTCAAAGATTCAGAATAGTCTTTCATTTGAATGCTCGGGAGCTTGGTGTAGTAGGTCGATACATTCAGACTTTTAATCACCTTCTGGTTTTCCATCATCAATGAGTAGCCGAGGAAAATTGTTTCTTGAGTCTTAACTTCTTGTCAAGATACTCATATACGTCTTCAGTAAATATCAATTTCCTCCAAACACAAGAAAGTGCTTCAGTGTTTGCTTCTGGTTGGCCATTAACTCAAATGATGTCTTTTCACGATCTTGTTGATTAAAGCAGCATGCTGTGTTAATTGCTTCATCTTTAAAGTACCTTTTCAGTGCAGACTTCATTTAGAACTTCATTCGCGAAATTTCAGTTCCATTACCTGACTTCAAAGTTCTCACAGCTTACTTTGCTTCCAACTTGATCTACCTGATTTGATCAATTACCATATGTGACATTTTGTCTGTTGAATGCACGAACATCACCAACTTGTAACTAGGGTTGTCATCAACTACCACTAAGCATATTTCTTCCATGACTTGATTTGCTTTAGTGTGATGCTTCCATGACTTCCCTAAATGTGACATACTTCAAAATGTCCTTCTGGATATAATTCCATTAGAAGTAGTCCTCTCATCAATTTCATCTTTATCGAGAATCCATTGTCTTGTATATCAAGTGTGAGAGCTTCTTATGCCATAACTAACTCTTTACTGATGAAGCTTTACTGAAAAGTTCACTTCACCTTTGCATACAAATTCCATGTCAGCTACGAGCAAACTTCCTCACTCTCAGTTGAGTGAGCTTCCAACCTTCTTGTTTGAGATCAAACACTTTTCCTTTTCAATGCTATTCCAGAAAACCCTTGACAAAGAATTCCCTAGTACCCTGTAGATAGTGCTTAAGTCCTTCCACAAGAAAGATGCTTCCACTGATGACAGTTCTTAAATCATGATAGCCATATCCCTTGTACACCCTTTGCTGTCATCTCCAAAGGTTACCATCGGGGAGGCCTTCTCAACCAACTGTGATGTCAGAGCTTTAATCTATGTCTTTTGTTACATACTCTGCAATCACAAATGATTAAGCTTCTTGGTACTCAATTTTAATTGAGTCCAGATGGGTTAGAGATATTATCAAAGATAACAACAGCTTCAATATGCATAAAAGCACATGGATAGAAGAACTAACAAATTAATTACTAATTCTGTCTAATCCATTCTATTGTTGTCTAACATTTTTAACTATCTCTAATTACCTAAGTCAGTTTTAGATTAAGCTTCGAATCTACAAAACTTACTGACTACTTAGATAATTCTACCATCTTATCCCTAACAAGCAATACATGATCTAATATGACATTTAAGTGCAACTATGTGAGTGCAACCAAATCATGTGAAAATAAGCACATAAACAATTTAAGAATATGCAGAATATTTGAATAAAACATTATAAGCAATATCAAATTCCACATATACTTATCAAGTCATTTATCACAATAAGAACAAATATAAAATATCTAATCTATGACCTGTTTGTCTATTAGCAATTTCACAACATTAGCAGAGGTATTAAATCACATAAGATTTAAAATCAAGTTCAAACAAATGTTTTAGGGATACACTTAACAGTCTAGCAACTATCTAATTCTTGATATTCATTTTACTGCATAGAAAATCAAGTATGAAATGTACTCACTAAACTCATATAACTAAGCATGAAATCTTATTCTTAGCAATCAATTAAGCATTTAAGTCCTAAGATGCTAACATGCTGACACGAGTCTAATACATTTCAAAACATAATAATCATACAATTATGAATTAGATAAAGATATACTAGTTAGTAAGTGTACCTGTGAAGTGCTTAGTGATTCATCTCTAGTGTTGGTCATTGATGCCAGATATTCATTTGGTTCATCACTGTCACTGATAGAATCATCCTTGCATTTAACTTCATCAACAAATGCTTTCCCTTGCTGCATCCTCACTAATGCCTAATTCCTACTACAACCCAACATAGTGTCTGCCATCTTTTGCTTGTACAGGCTTCTTCAAACTGTGTAGTAAACCCCTGATCTTGTCTTTCAAATATAAACCATCCCTGTCTTGCAACCGCCTCTTGAACTGTTTTTGAAAATCTCCTTGTTGGAATCTATAGATAAGGACCTTAGATATAGAATTGGGATTTCATCTGAATCTGACGTCACTGAACTTCCAGTTGTCCTGCAGGCTTGACTAGTCGTCCAGTTCTCAGGTTATTCCAAAGTGTCAAATTTACATATAACACCTTGACCACTACCTCGAGCTACAACATCTTCAATTCAGCTTCTTGGATCATTTCGTTTCTGTTCAGAGGTTCTCAACCTTGACTTCAATCAACTTTGGTTCCTGGGTCACAAATACAGTGGATATGCTAACAACCTGCTTTACCAAATATTATCTTCTTTAGCACTTGTTCTAGTTCATAGGCTTTCAGCACATACAGGTCTTCTACAAACAATGTGGTTGTATCCTAAAATCCCTGTTGGCTGTATCCCTACGTTCCAGATGATCTGCAGTGTTAGCACGAACGTCTTGTAATTTCCTGTAGAATAATCTTTAAGGCTTGTACTGAGATTCCAGGTTGTCCAGTCTGTTCTCCTTCACTACTTCAAACCCCTTAGATTTTTCATCCAAAAATACAACTCAAATTACCCAAAAACTGTACCAAAATTAATCTCTTCTTTTGCAGCTTCCAAAATATTAGTGGGATCCTATGGAGTAAACCTCTGAGGAAATTAATACCACTATTTTTTCAACCTGTTCCAGAATAAGCTTCATTGGATAATCTTCAGTCAATTCTTGTTGTCTTCAATACTCGGAAAAATCTTCAACTACTAACCCTTGAGCACCCTCGAATTAATATTTAAGACAAATTTAAATTTACAGAATTTTTAATTTTCTTAGAAAATAAATTAATCAAAAATAAAAATATACAACAAATTAATTTTCAAGAATTTCGAATTTTCTTAAAAATTAAAATATCGTAAATTAATATTTAAGAAAAATTTTAGTTTTCAAGAATTTTAAATTTTCTGGAAAAATAAATAAATCTAAAATAAAAATTAAAGAGTAACTATCGGGGACGTGGCCAACTGCATAACAATCGGGGACGTGGCCACCATTCACTAACAATCAGAGTGAATTCCTGACCACAACAATCGATGACCAACTCTACTCAATCAACCCAGCTTGACTAGCATGCATTCGACACCCTTAATTTAATATTTAAGAAAAAATTAAATTTTCAAAAATTTTAATTTTCTTAAAAAATAAATTAATCAAAAATAAATATTTACAGAAAAATTTAATTTTCAAGAATTTTAAATTTTCTTAAAAATTAAATAAATCGTAAATTAATATTTAAGAAAAATTTAAAGTTAAGAATTTTAAAATTTTTAAAACATAATCAATCAAAAATAAAAAATATCAGAGGGGCTCCGATAGTTAGTAACTATCGGGCAATTCAAGGACAAAGTGACCTGCGCGTGTTAACTATTGCTTGACAAATGACTTGGTCAATTTGAATACACATGCGCGTGATGTTCAGCTGCCAAAGAAATGGATATCAGTTTTCGATTGGCCAGTGAATTAAATGGACCACGCTGCCAATGTTAAATAGATTTAAAAGTAAAACTTTTATAAATTTTATAAAATAAACTAATTAAAATTTATTACATAAACTAATAAAAGTTTATAAAACAAATTTTATAAAAGTTTATAAAATAAATTTAATATTAAGTTTATAAAATAAACTAATTAAAATTTATAATATAAACTAATAAAAGTTTATAAAACAAATTTTATAAAAGTTTATAAAATAAATATAATACTAAGTTTATAAAATAAACTAATTAAAATTTATAATATAAACTAATAAAAGTTTATAAAACAAATTTTATAAAAGTTTATAAAATAAACTTATTAAAAGTTTATAATTAAACTTATTTAACAAGGCCTCTAAACATTTAAGTCCAAGCAGCTTCGGCACGGTGAGTTTCACTGGGTTATGGATCCTGACTTGTATATCAATCAGTAGGCTCTGATACCAATTGTTAGGCCCTGAAAGTATCGTAGAAGGGGGGTTGAATACGATACTCACTGAATTAAAAAATTCTTTCGAATCTTTTGCGGATAAATAATTTAGAGTTCGGTTAGTGGGCTCGTGTTCTTGAGGTGAATAGTGTTTACGGAGCTGCTTACTAATTTTCTGTGTTTAGGATTAATCATTTCGGTTCTAGAAAATCAGTAGGAAAATAAACAACACAAGATTCGGGGAATATATCATTTGATAAATATAAACCCTGAGGTTGCTACACCCGGTCAACAAATCCGGTCCGAAGAACAAGTTCTTCGCTGCTTAACAAAAATATAACTCTCAATTTCCTATACAAGTATTTCTAGATCAGTACAAAGGAAACTAAGACCGTAGAGAGTGATATATAGTGGCTCTGAACATTTTCCGTTAATGGACCGGCCACTAATACATCTCCGGTGAAGAGGTATAGATTTTCTGGGTGTTCTCTCTTCTCCGGTTGCCTTTTCTCTCTCTGGTTATTTTTGTAGTGTTGTTGAAGACAGACTCAAATGAATGGCTCTGCTTCAATTTATGTGTAGACTTTTTCAACCAAGATACGTGGCTCATTCAGGACCAAGTAAACTAGTTGCTGCTTCACTTCTGTTTTTCCTTAAGTATCGGAACAATTTACTGAGTAATTGTTTAACCATCGATGAGTCTGTAGAATAAGTATCGGAGGATTAAAACAGTTCCTGAAATAAAATCAATTACTTCAAACATTAGTAACCATCGGGAAGTGGGTTGTTGGCTTGGAAGTCTTTCCCGATAGTTATTAACTATCGGCATATAAGACAAAATAAGCCCTTGAATTATTTCACCATTTCTTTCCTTTCACCCGATGGTTGTTAACCATCTGTGAATAAGACAAAATAGCTTGTGTAACCATTGGTGAATAAGACAAAATAGCTTGACCAAGTTGACTTCTGGATACAGCTTCTGTAGTCTTCTTTACTTAGCCAAATTCGAACCTGATAAGCCCTTAATATATTTTCTTCCACTGCAACCAAGTCTAATAAATATTTCCTTGATTATTCGAACTTGATTTATTCTGAGCTTTATCATATACCACTTCACTTGTTACCCATTTCAGTAAATAGTCAATTCTTCTCATACACAGATGCAATTCTCAATCTCTTTTGTGGTGGCGTTTGGTGAACTGGTCTGGTTCACAAACGACTAACACGATCTTGATCTTCACATCTTCTTTACAATACAATTGACTTTGTTCCTTGTTGATTAGAAGTGCTTCGATTGTAAGTACATTGGAATCCTCTGGCACTTATGCTGAACCACAAACTTATCTGAAACCCTGAACATCTTCGAACTTTATCCTTCACTGAAGTCTGAACATATG
The DNA here is from genome assembly GCA_028671895.1 of Oenanthe sinensis. Classification (NCBI taxonomy): domain Eukaryota; kingdom Viridiplantae; phylum Streptophyta; class Magnoliopsida; order Apiales; family Apiaceae; genus Oenanthe; species Oenanthe sinensis. The sequence continues at coordinate 6,172,408 of JAPMAC010000212.1, forward strand.
AATGAACTTTCTCCAGCAATCTATAGTAGACTCCAAGATTCCATCTAATATTTTGATTCTTTGTATTTGCCGTATATTCTATCTTATCGATTCCTGTACTTGAACTCTGCAAATCATTGCTTGACTGATTCACAGATTTGGATCACTAGAATCTTTCTGGTACTTTGACAACTGCTTCACTGCTTCCACATCCTTGAATACTTCAACATTTATTCTTCACTGAGGCATGAACATATAAATGAACTTCTTCCAGTGAGCTAATGCTTCAAGTCTGTAGATTTCTTCTTTATCCTTTGTCTTTACCAAGTCTTCATGTCTTCCTGATTCCGGTGATAACTTCATATTATTTACACGTCCTGTTCTTGTGTTGAGTTATAACCCTATGTTACATATAGGTCTACACATACAGCCTTTCACCCCTTTTTTGTAATCATCACAATTAGGAGGTGGTGGCATTCTGTCAAGAAACTTCTGAAGAATTTTAGCATGTAGAGTATGTCCTCTAATTATAGCTTCCATCTTAGTTTCTATGGACTCTACTCTCATTTCCAAGGCTGAAAAATTCTTTGACTCCTTAAATACTTTGTCCTTAATTTGCACCAGAGTGTTCATTGGCAGTTTCTCATCCAATCTTCTTTCCAATACATCCTTGTTTGTTGAGATTGAATCTTTGATGCTGTCCAATTCCCTTCTTATGCCAGTGACTGTCATTTTTTGCAATTTTAACTGATCCTTCATGCAGGTGGCAATTCTCCTATGAGTTAAGTCTTTAATGTTCACCTCCATCATTGCCCTTCTGTATTGTGATAGGATCTCTGTTTCTGCATCTTCAAGAGAACCATCAATGGTACTCATCCATGGCTCCTCATCTGAATCACTTTCTAGATCACCAGGAGTCATATGACAGACATCTATGACATTGACCAAACTTTCCTTCAAGTTTCTAGTTCTCTGTTCAGTATGATCAATGCCTAAGAGTTGTTCAGCATCCCTGTTGCTTGATGTGGCTAGTCCCTGGTACCTTGGATCAGGATGGACAAAGTTGCTTGGATCCAAGTCACTTGCATCAACTTCCATATCTGCAACAGCTACTTCCTCCAATAATTCAGCTTCTTTCTCTACACCACTTCCTCCTGATTCATTTGCATTAGGGACTCCCCCTAACTCCTTTACTCCCTCCTCCCCAGACATCAATTCATTCTCCAACTCCTGAGCATTTTCGAGAATTTTTCTGTCACTCTCACTCATCTCTCTATTTTTCATCAGGATCTCATCCTGGAACCTCACCTCTTCCTCACTCATTATCTGTCCACCTTCTAAGGTGGGGCCCTCAAGTGTTTCACTCTCATTCCTGGAAGAAATAGGAATGACCTCACTTACTCCCTCTCATTTTGCCAGGCTGCAATCATGCCTCTCACTCAACTCACTCAATCCTATAATTGTTTGTGCAACATCAATTGATTGGGTATCAATTGATGTTAAAAAAATATCAATTGATGAGGTGTTTAGGATATCCATCGATTGATGCATACCCATCGATTGAACTTGAGTATCGATCGATGGCTTATCAGTCGATGGCTGAATATCAATTGATGTTGAGACATCAATTGATGGAGTAGAAACATTTGATGTAATTATTTGAGAAGTTACATTAGAGATGATTTGAGAAATGGAATCTTGAACTTCCTGGGAAGAAAATTCAGAATGGAGTGTTGGCTTCTCCTTGAGTAACAAAGAAGGAGAATCTGAAAATGCTTGATTGTCTATCAAAACATTTTCTGAAGAAATTTGATGTGGAGGAGAGAAAGGAATGGAAATAGATAAAGAATGGGACTGCAACTCCACATTTATTGGAGATGCATCAAACTGAATTTGAGAAGGCTCCAACACAGTTTCCTGTGATTTTGCAGTGTGTGAATCCCCTTGTGCAAAGGTTACTTTCTTCTTTCTCCTTTCATAGGATTTGGGGGTTTTGGCTTGAGTGTCCCCCATCTTTGTTCAGTGCCCCTGGCTATGGGCTCTTTTCAATATTGACATCTTTTTGGGAAGATGCCAACAGAGATGTGGTATTATCCTTGTTAACATCCATAGTCTTTTGGGAAACTGTGGAGTGGGTAGGTTTGGGTTGCACACCCTCTCTCTCCTTATCCTTCTGGGTTCTTTGACTTTCCCCAGTTCCCTCACCAGAACCTGCTCCATCTAATCTATCACCACCTGGAGTTTTTCTTTTCTTTGGTTTTACAACAACAGATTTTTGGGAACCTGTTGAGGTTGGTTTCTTAGATTTGATTGATGAAATAGGTAGTGTGGCTTGGGTAGGAGGGTTGGGGTTACTGCTAGCACCCTCCATTGCCACAGAAGGCAAAGAAACTTGAGTTTTAGAAGAAGTAAGGGAAGAAATAAATACCTGAACAAAAGGTGGATAGATCAATTCCACATTGCTGTGAAGATTGATCCTGGCCAAGTCTTTGAAGACCCTTTTGTTTTGGACACAGCAGTCCACAGTTTCCATCTCTCTGGTTATTTCAATGTCCTTCACAAAATGGTTAATAAACAGCATAATATATATGATTCGATCTATTAGCCTTATTACCCAGTTATGCTGCAATTTCATTTAGTATGATGGAAGATAGATTGAAAAATTTATCAAACAAAATACTATATGCTACCTCCTGCATACTAGTTGTTATTGCATCAAAATTGCTAATTTTACCACTAAAGCATTTAATTATGACATCAAAGAAATAAGACCATTCTCTCCTAAGATGTTTTCTAACCACATGATCTAGTCCTATTTCTGGTTCAGCATAATTAACAGATTTTAGCATTAACCTAATTTCTTTATCTGTTGGGCTTTTATCAGTATTATTAGCAGGTAATTCTAAGCATTCATTAATAACAACATTAGTAACAGTGTACTTATCTCCTTTACAAGTGAATGTAATTGCAGAGTTGTCACTTGTGATTTCAGCACTTGCCCAAAATTCTTCCACCACGTTGCAGACGATCTTTGGAGCATCTTTGAGTGCCTTCTTTACCTTGCAACTTTCCAGAAATTTCATCAGAGGATGGAACTCCTTGGGTGCCTCTTCCACTATTGTACATGCTACGAAATTTGTAAGTTCGTAGATGTAACCACTCTGTGAAACTTTCTTTGATGAAGAGGCCATTGCTTTGACTTTTGGCTAGAAATCACTTACTTGACAAGGATTAAGTATTTGAGAGAGATTGAAAATTGAGAGATTAGAGACTAAGTTCGCCGATTGAGAGAGAGAAAGAGAGAGACAAAGAGAAATTAATAAACAAAATGCAGGTAAGAGTAAAGAAAAATTTTAATCTCACTATTTATATTTACTAGTTTCTCAATCAATTTCTTACTCAAAATAGAACTTAATTGACCGTTAAAAAAAATGAATAAGTGAATTACTTATTTTGGCAATCGACTGTTATATATACAGGACTGTATGTATTTATCAATTGATAAGACAAGTAATCAACGGCTAGATTTTGTACAGGTCGATTGATGACATGGACCCTAAAACTTTCATGCCATCGATTTATAAATCTTGTTCATCGACATGTACTCTTATCCATCGATAACTAAATATATCATCAATTGATGTATTTATCTGTCGATAGCTACAAACATCAATCGATAAGTAAATATATCATCAATTGATATATTTATCTGTCGACAGCTTCAGTAATATCCATTGATATGTAAAATGCTTATCAATTGATTAATGAAAAATCAACAGATTAGCATTATCAACGGCTACCTACTAGAACTAAAACAACTAACTAACTTATTAGACATTTCAAATGTTAATTAAAATTAAGCATACCTAAATCACAGACCAATCTATTAAAGATAGATTCATCTAATGATTTGGTAAAAATGTCTGCAAGTTGTCTTTCACTAGGGACAAAATGTAATTCAACAGTACCATTAATTACATGTTCCCTAATGAAGTGATACCTTATGTCAATGTGCTTGGTTCTGGAATGTTGTACATGATTTTCTGTTATTGCAATGGCACTTGTATTATCACAGAAAATAGGAATCTTGTTCAAGTTGAACCCATAGTCAAGTAGTGAAAGGCATATGATTAGGCCTATTTGTAATAATTAGATGATAACTCAACTCAATCTAGAAACAGTGATAAATAATAAATATCTAACAGGAATCAAGGCAAAGACAGTCAACTAGTCACTGAGAATCAAAAGAATCAGAAGTACTCAATTGAACCTGCTACTCAACACTGAAGAAGTTCATTAATATGTTCAAGCGTCAGTGGAAAATAATCAAGTAGTAAATTCAAAAGGATTCAGAAGATTCAGAAGATTTTGAGTGATTACTACACGAAGATTCCAGAAGAAGATGAACAGAAAAAGAAGACAGAAAAGCTAAGCAAAGACAGAAGGCCACTATACTAAAATGTTAAAAGACATGAAGAATATTTATTTAAAGTATGACACAAATGAACCAGACAGTACATTTGTGTGTCAACTTTAATTAATAAATATTCAACATCAAGCTGAAGTGGTTCCATGACAAAAGACGGACTAAAGAGTTGAACAAAAGACTTAATAGTATTTTAATTCTACAATTAAAATTAAGTTAATTATTTAATTTATTTTATTAAATTAATTCAAGTCTGAATTTAATTTAATTCATAAATTAATTAATTAAATTAAGTAGAGTTGATTTACTAAGAAAAGAAATGATTCATATGACTCACAATGAGTCATATCGAGCAGAATTATGAGTCATACCGAGCAGAACAATGAGTCATACCGAGCAGAATTTATGAGTCATACCGAGCAGAATTTGTGAGTCATACCGAGCAGAATTCATGAGTCATACGGAGCAGAATTTATGAGTCATACCGAGCAATTCACAGTGAGTCATACCGAAGTCTAGAAATGAGTCATACCGACCATTATGAGTCTTGCCCAGCCTTTTCATGAGTCATACAAGGGTTAAATTTAATTGAAAAAGGTCATACTAGGATGAGTCATGCTGGCTTTCCTCCTCTATAAATATGAGGAGATGGTCTTCATTTTTCAGTTGTCATTCAGACATTCAAATTCAGAAATTTGTATGCATTGTAATATTCACAGATTTCTGTGCTTAGTTTGGAATATAAATTGTTAAACCCGAACAAGTCATGTCAAAATCACTCTGGACAATTTATCAGATATAAACACTATTCACTATATTAATTCTGTAATACTTTTCAAGTTAAAATCAAATATTCTACTTGAACAGTATTTCACCTATTAATATTTCAGGATTATAATTAACTTTTTATTCTTAATCCAATTTCACGAATTTTATTAGATATTGTATTCAACCCCCCTTCTACAATATCAGGGACCAACAATTGGCATCAGAGCAGGTTGATATATTAAATATCAGATTCGAACCAAATATTCCACGACTCATACAGATCTCAAAAAAAAAATATTTTTAATTCGAAATAATTTTTTTTTCGAAATAATTTTTTTCTAAAAATTATTTTTGATCAAAAATTATTTTCAGTCAAAAATTAAAATATTTTTTGAAACACTTAACTTTTAATCTTATTTAAAGATGAGTACACCAAAGGTAACGAGCATCAAAATTCCATCATTAGACAAAGATCATTATAATCTATGGAAGCACAAGATGCAGTTATTTATTGGGATCGCCAATCCCAAATATGCCTTGATCTTAGAAAAAGGTATTGAACCTCCAATAACAGTTGTTCTCGAACACGAGGTAGATGGGGTCGTAATTCCTCATAGACAGATTCCAAAAAGTCCGGCAGACTACAACGATGAAGAAAAGGAAGCTGTATCCCTGGACAATAACCTCAAGCTTATTCTGATAGAATCCCTAGACTATGTCATGTATAATCATGTGGTCAACTACAAGACCTCCAAGCAAATCTGGGATACTATAGAGGTTATAAATGAAGGGACTGAAGAAGTCAAAGAGAATAGACTGGAGATATTGACCTCCCAGTACGAGCAGTTTAGATCCAACCCTGGTGAGGGTATCTCTGAGGTGTTTCAGAGATTGAACAAACTTATAAACGAGCTCAACCTCAACGGGAAATATTACTTAAACCAGGAGGTCAACAGGAAGTTTCTATTAACCTTGCCAGAGCATCTGGAGCACAAGATCGCGGCCATCCGAGAGTCTAGGGACATGAAGGAGATAACCCTAGAAAGACTCTACGGAGTTCTGAAGACATATGAATTGGAGTAGATCCAGACAAGAGAGATGTATGGCAGAGGCAAAGTTTCGAGTTCTTCTAAAGCACTGATAGTAGAAGCACTAGAGAAAGAGGAAGTGAAGGTTCTTGTACCTTCAAAAAGTTCAGAGGAGTATGTTGTTCCAGAATATGGTCATACTCCAGAAAAACAGGAAAATGGTGAATTCTATTCTCTAGAAGAATTGGATCAGCTGGAAGATGAATCTCTAGCTATGTTTGCCAGGAAGTTTGGAAACATGAGATTCAGAAGAAACTCTTCATTTAAATCTAAACCTACCTTTGGAAGGTTTCAAAAAGGAAGTTCTTCAACAGCTGTATCAAGAAGCGGCTACAAGACAGGCTTGGTTGACAGAAGCAAGATCCGTTGCTTCAACTGCAATGAGCTTGGTCATTTTGCAACTGAATGCAAGAAGCCGAAGCAAGGACAGAAGAGAGACTCTTATCAAGAGTTGAAAGAGAAATATGATGCCTTAGTGAAAAAGCATCAAGGGAAGTCCTATCTAACAGAGGGCAAGAGCTGGGATGACTCAGACAATGATGAGGAAGAAGAGCTAGGAAATCTTGCTCTTATGGCTTCATCAGATGGATCAGTATCTCCACCTCGGACAGAAGGAAAAGAGGTAGATCCCTCATGCCCTAAAATGTTTAAACTGTTAGGAAAAGAGTTGGACGACACCAGAGATAGGGTTAACAAACTACGTCTCAAAATTAAAGAATTAACTGATGAGAATGATAGTTTAAAATTGTTAAAAACCAGAAATATAAAACTGACTGAGGACCTAGCTTTTCAGGTTAATAGAGTCAGTTGTTATGTCAAGGTTGAGGCCTATCTCAGAAATCAGATTGTAGAGGAACAGAAAAAGTGTCTTGCCTATAAACATTCCTCTTATATTGTAAAAGACCTAGTTGACCAACAAGAAATAAAACGTAAAGTTGGAATAGGCTATGAATACAATCAATCTGTAGGAAAGGCGAGCAACATAACCCCTTTCAGAAAAAGTGCTGAAGAAAGTGGTATCCCACATGTTGTTAAGGACACACCTAAACCTCTTTTCATAATCCCTATAGCAGAACCTATCCTGGAAAGCTCTATACTTATTCAATATGAAATGAAGTTAGAGGATCTCGAGGAAGAAAAGAAAAGAGAGGAACTTGCTGAGGACATAAAAGGAGTTAATGTCCAACAAGAAGTGACTGCACCCAAGACATCAGTGAAAGATGTGGGAACCTCTATTTTCCCCAATCCTGGTATAGGTGTTAAAGACTTAAAGAACAAACCAAACAGACCCAATTCCTTTGTGAATAGTAGGAACAGTAACAACAGATTTCATTCTACTGAAAACTTTAAATTTGCTGAAAAAGTTGAGGTAGAAACTGTTAAGACACAAACTGTTAAGCCACCTACTATACTGAATAACATGCTTACTATTGATGCTTTCCATAAACCTTGTGGTGTTTTAAATTATATGTTATGTGCTTTTAATGCTATGACTGCTTACTTTAAACGCATGATAACTAAGAAAGATAACATGACACATAGACAACACATCAATAGTAAATTTGCTAAATCCAAGACTGCAACTCCTTCACCTGAGAAAAAGGAATCATATATTCCTAAGTCTAAACAGAAAGTTATTAAGACTGTTTATAGGAAGGTAGGAACAGTCAAGGAAGATAATGATATTATTCGAAAAGGATTTGTTGTCAAAGCTGACAAAGGTCAATTCTTTAAGTATGCCGGGCCCAATCAATTTTGGGCTCCGAAGATGAATTAATCCGTTTGTTATCTGCAGGGAGTTAAACAGGTAAACCGAGTTATATGGTTCTTGGACAGCGGATCTTCAAGGCATATGACCGGAGATAGAGCCCTGCTATCAGACGTGGTTGAAAGAGCTGGCCCAATTGTCACCTTTGGAGATAACAGCAAAGGAATGACTACGGGATATGGCAAGTTAAATACTGGGAATGTTATCATTGAAAACGTCTCTTTAGTGGAAGGACTTAAGCACAATCTACTAAGCGTCAGTCAATTTTGTGATAAAGGGTACAAAGTAAACTTTATCAAGGAGAAATGCTTAATAGCTCATTCTAAAGATGGCAAACTAGCCTTGCGTGGAGTAAGGAAAGGAAACTTGTACGTAGCCGATCTCAACTCAGGAAGTGAAGATGAAGCAAACTGTTTCTATTCAAAGGCTTCATCAGAAGAAAGCTGGCTATGGCACAAGAAACTCTCACATCTAAACTTCAAAACAATGAACTCTTTAGTCAAGAGGGATTTAGTGAGAGGACTGCCTCCGATGGAATTTACGCAAGAAGGCTTGTGTGAGGCATGTCAGAAAGGGAAGTCAAAGAAAGCAGCTCACAAAGGAACAGACACTACAAATATCACTGAACCACTGCAACTGCTACATATGGATTTATTTGGTCCAGTCAATATTCTTTCTATGTCCAGAAAAAGATACGCCTTAGTGATTGTAGATGACTTCACAAAATATACATGGGTTTTATTCTTGAACTCTAAGGATGAAACTCCACATTTGGTGATTGATCATATAAAGCTGATTGAGTTAGATTCAAAGTTACCCGTTCGGGCAATCAGATCAGATAATGGCACAGAATTCAAAAATGAAGTTCTGATTAACTTCTACTCAGACAAGGGAATAACAAGGCAATATTCAGCACCAAGAACTCCGCAACAAAATGGAGTTGTAGAAAGGAAAAATAGAACCCTGATTGAAGCTGCTAGAACAATGATAAGTGAATCAAGGTTACCTATCTACTTCTGGGCTGAAGTAGTGAATACAGCTTGTTACACTCAGAATCGAACTCTGATCAACAAAGATCATATGAAAACTCCCTATGAATTAATGGCTGGCAAGAAACCAACTCTCAAGTACTTTCATGTATTTGGAGCTAAATGCTTTGTGTTAAAGGACGGAGATGAACATCGTGGCAAGTTTGAGACCAAGGCACATGAAGCTATTTTTGTCGGATATTCAAGAAGAGCATATAGGGTGTACATTATTGATCAACACCAAGTGAAAGAAAGTGTCAATGTAACTTTTGATGACACTAAACTCCCAAGTATCCAAACTGAAGATTCTTCTGAGTCATTAAAATTCGACAATTATCCAGACTCACATTCTGATGACGAAGAAGAACCTGAGGTTGCAGTAGGAAATGACAATAATGATGACAATGATCCAGGTAACAGTGGTGGAAACAATGGTAACACTGGAAATACCACTAATACCAGTGGTGGATCAACAAGTCATCCTGGCAGCAACTCAGGGAGAGAAGAAGGATCATCTGGTAGAACACAACATCAAAATGAATTTCGAGGCGAATCATCAAGATCAAACCTTCTCAGGGAAAGGATTTGGAACAGAGATCATCCTTTTGAATTGATTATAGGTGATCCAGATGTTGGAGTAAGAACCAGGAATGCAACTTCAAATGAATGTTTATTTTCAGTTTTTCTATCTCAAGAAGAACCAAAGAAAATTGAAGATGCACTAACTGATCCAGATTGGGTTCTTGCCATGCAAGAAGAACTCAATCAATTTGAGAGACGGGAAGTATGGACACTGGTACCCAGGCCTAAAGGTAGATCTGTTATTGGCACGAAATGGGTATACAGGAACAAGTTAGACGGTGATGGCATTGTTACGAGGAACAAGGCCAGACTGGTGGCAAAGGGTTACTCCCAAGAAGAGGGAATTGATTATGATGAGACCTACGCACCAGTTGCAAGACTTGAAGCCATCAGGATATTTCTGGCATTCGCAGCACATTCCAATTTTAAAGTTTTTCAAATGGATGTAAAGAGTGCTTTTCTGAATGGAGAGTTAGAAGATGAAGTTTATGTGGAACAGCCCCTGGCTTTGAAAATCCAGAGTTTGCTGGTTTTGTATATTTTTTATTCAAATCTCTCTATGGGCTCAAGCAAGCACCAAGGACATGGTATGACACTCTCTCTGTGTTTTTACTTGAAAATGGTTTTATTAGAGGTGTTATAGATAAAACTCTCTTTTATAAATTGCATGAAAAAGATATGTTATTTGTCCAAGTTTATGTTGACGATATCATATTTGGTTCTACTAATGAAAACTTGTGCAAGAGATTTGCTAAGTTAATGCAGAGTAGGTATGAAATGAGCATGATGGGTGAGCTGTCATTCTTCCTTGGATCTGTTAAGATGGGATTTTTATTTGCCAATCAAAGTACGTAGGGGATCTGTTAAGAAAATACAGTCTAGAAGACTCTTCACCGGTAAAAACCCCAATGCCAACAGCCACAAAGCTTGATAAGGATGAAACTGGTAAGAAAGTTGACATCACAAGCTATAGAAGTATGATAGGCTCATTATTGTACTTAACTGCTAGTAGACCTGATATTATGTTTGCAACATGCTTATGTGCTAGATTTCAAACAGATCCTAGAGAATCTCATCTTATAGCTGTTGGGTTCCGAGGCATAAAACGCAGCGGATAAACGTAAATATAACGAAAATTTTCGGAATCCAAACGCAGGATCATGTATAAGATTAGACGGATTATGGTGAAATAGAATCATACCTATTAAGATCTTGAATGTCACGAACTCAACGGAGATCCTTGCTATCACGACTTGTGTCTTCTTCTCGAAAACACCTCTATGGTATCCACACGAACACCTTCAAGAACGTCTCACGATCTTGAACACGGAACGGAAGTACTAGCCTCCTTTGATATGTTTCGAATTATCTCTGCCTCTTGCTGGTTGCTGCCTCTTCTTCTAGGGTTTTGTTAAAAACATGCAAGCCATTTAACCTATCATTATCTATTTATAATGATTGGTTAATGGGCCTTTTTAGCAAAAACCTAACCCATGTAGGCATAGGATTAAATAATAAAACATGCTTCTATTATTTAATTAATAACTAAGTCACACTTAATTATTATTGGCAGAAATACAATTCTTCAAATTCGAATTTATTTCAATTAATTAAGTCTCACTTAATTAATATAATAAAATTCAAATAATCATCAATTAATTTAAATCTATAATTTAAATTAACTATTCCTCTAGGTGCTCTATGTGTGTGACCCTATAGGCTATTATTTAATTAGCAATAATTTTATTCTCCAATAAAATTATAAACAATGAGCGGTATCTAGTAATACATCATTGCTACCCAATTAAATAATAATTAAATCGTGATTTGATAAAACCTTTCATGATTAATGTTTCCGTGTAATATAATCCCTTTAACCAAATATATTATAGATTAAACTCGAGGCATGTGTTTAGTCATCCTCTTCAACATTTAATCCGGGTTTACTTGATCCATGAGTAGACTATGAAAAACAAATCATTATTTGAGCACGGCCATGCATTTTATAGTCTCACTCAATCAAGAGGCCAATAATATCTCTCCTAATTATAGGAGGGTTAAATCCTTTATCTATCATTCATATTTCTCATACGACTCATGATATACCCGATGTCCACTTTTATCATCACCCGGTCAAAGGTAACTTTTAATGTAGTCAGAGTATATTAATCCTCGTATAGAAATATAATGATCTCAAGTCAGAGGATCATTACACCATTATCACTGTGAGTCTTTCTTATGACTTTATTAAACATGAAGAATCTCACTGTGGGTCTGTCCAATATCATGTACTCCTGCATGTACCTATGTGTTGACTTTAGTATCCCCATACTTATAACCAATGAGATGTGGTTATCTGTCAAACAACATACTAGTCTATTTATGTATTATTATTGTCCTATAATAATAATACTCGACTAGGGACATTTAAGAATATGATATATTATATAATCTGAAGTTCAAGTCATTTACTAAATTATACAATGTGTATCATGATTCTAAGGACATTTATTATGCTAACAAATATATCGCAGTAATTAAAGTCATAATAAATACGTTTATTGAATAATCAAATGACATAAATGTTTATCAAAAGAAACATTGTATTGCCTCTAGGGCACCTACACCAACAATCTCCCACTTGCACTAGAGCCAATCTCCCATGTATCTAATACCCATGGAACTAGTGTGACCGTCGTGCTTCGTCTGCGATAAGCCTTTAGTCAGTGGGTCTGCAATGTTATCATTTGTGTGCACTTTACATATGTGTATGTCACCCCTTTCATTAATCTCTCGAATGAGGTGATATCTCCTGAGTATATGTTTGGTTCAGGAGTGAGCTCTAGGTTCTTTAGCCTGTGCAATGGCTCCATTATTATCGCAGTATAGATCAATGGGATCTGCGATCGATGGAACCACTCCCAAATTAGTAATGAATTTTCGAATCCAAACAGCTTCCTTAGCCGCTTCACAAGCTGCAATGTACTCAGCCTCCATTGTAGAATCAGCTACTGTTTCTTGCTTTGAACTCTTCCAGCTTACAGCACCTCCGTTTAGACAAAACACAAAACCAGACTGTGATACAGTATCATCCCTGTCTGTTTGGAAACTTGCATCGGTGTAACCTTTTACAACCAGTTTCTCCTCTCCTCCATACACCAAGAATGAATCTTTAGTCCTTTTCAAGTACTTTAGAATATTCTTGACAGCCGTCCAGTGACCTTCACCTGGATTAGATTGGTATCTGCTCGTCATGCTTAAAGCATACGAAACATCTGGGCGAGTACATACCATCGCATACATGATGGATCCAATTGCTGAGGCATATGGAACCTTACTCATGCGGTCCTTGTCATCCAATGATTTCGGACACTGATCTTTAGAGATCGTTATCCCTTGAGACACGGGGACATATCCCCTTTTTGCATTTTGCATACCAAAACGATGCAAAACCTTATCGATGTATGTACTCTGACTTAGACCGATCATCCTTCTAGATCTATCCCTATAGATCCTCATTCCTAGAATGTAGGATGCTTCACCTAAGTCTTTCATAGAGAAGTTGCTCCCTAACCAAATCTTAACAGCCTTGAGAGAAGGTATGTCATTCCCCATTAGTAGTATATCATCAACATATAGTACTATGAATGCCACATGGCTCCCACTAACCTTCTTGTAAACACAAGGTTCATCTTCGTTTTGAACAAAACCATACTCCTTGACTGTTTCATCAAAACGGATATTCCATCTCCTAGAGACTTGCTTCAATCCATAAATGGATCGACGTAATTTACATACCTTGCTAACATTCCTTGGATTGACAAAACCTTCAGGTTGTGTCATGTACACATCCTCATCAAGGGTTCCATTAAGGAAAGCTGTTTTGACATCCATTTGCCAAATTTCATAATCATGGAATGCTGCAATAGCAAGCAAAATCCTTATGGACTTGACCATAGCCACTGGTGAGAAAGTTTCATCATAGTCTATACCATGAATTTGTCTGAAACCTTTTGCAACCAGCCTTGCTTTATAGGTCTGAACATTTCCATCCATGTCAGTTTTCTTCTTGAAAACCCACTTGCACCCTATGGGTTTCACCCCTTCAGGTGGATCAACCAAAGTCCATACTTGGTTTTCATACATGGAATCCATCTCGGATTTCGTGGCTTCTAGCCATCTCTTAGAGTCTGGACTGATCATAGCATCTTGGTATGTGAGAGGCTCATCTTCATCTATGAGCATCAAATCACCACATTGAGTCAAGAGAAATCCATATCTCTCTGGCTCATGGCGAATTCTACCAGTTCTACGAACAACCTGTGTTTGTTGAGCATTATCATTATCCTGCTCTTGTTCCACTTCAGGTTCAATGCTATTTTGTGGTTCTCGATCTTCATCGAGATCTATAGTTCTCCCACTGTTTCTTTTGGAAACAAAATCTCTTTCCATGAAAACAGCATCTCGAGCAATAAACACTTTCTGCTCGGAAGGACTATAAAAATAATACGCCTTTGTTTCTTTAGGGTATCCCACAAAATTACACTCTTCAGATTTAGGTCCAAGCTTGTCAGATACTTGACGTTTCACAAACGCCTTGCATCCCCAAACTTTCATAAAGCTCATGCCTGACCGTTTCTCCTCCCATATCTCATATGGAGTCTTTTGAACCTTCTTAGTAGGAACACGGTTAAGTGTGAAAGCCGCTGTTTCTAGAGCGTAACCCCAGAAACTAATTGAAAGATCTGCATGACTCATCATCGATCGCACCATGTCCAACAAGGTGCGATTTCTCCTCTCTGAAACTCCATTCCATTGAGGTGTACCTGGTGGAGTGAGTTGTGATACAATACCACACTCCTTTAAATAATCTTTAAATTCTGTGCTCAAGTATTCTCCTCCACGATCAGATCGTAAGACTTTAATACTTGCGCCTCCGCCAATTTGCTTCTCTACTTCAGCCTTGTATTCTTTGAACTTTTCAAAAGAATCAGATTTATTCTTCATAAGATATACATATCCATATCTACTGAAATCATCAGTAAATGTTATGAAGTAGTAGTAGCCTCCTCTCGCCATTACACGCATTGGGCCACATACATCACTATGTATTAGCTCAAGTCGTTCAGTGGCCCTTTTACCCTTACCAGTGAAAGGGGCTTTAGTCATTTTACCAAGCAAACAAGATTCGCATTCTTGGTATGATTCAAAATCAAACTTATCCAAGTATCCATCCTTATGTAATTTGGATATGCGTTTCTCATTTATATGGCCTAGACGACAATGCCAGAGGTATGTTTGATTTGAGTCATTAACTTTAAGTCGTTTGTTTTCTATATTACAGACAGGATTATCTAAGTCAAGAACATATAAACCATTAAACAAACGCGCAACACCATAGGTTAAATCATTCAAAGCAAAAGAGCAACTGTTGTCCTTTATTGTAAACGAAAAACCTTTCTTGTCCAAACAAGAAACAGAAATAATGTTTCTGCGAATCGCAGGCACGTAATAACAATTATCCAGTTCTAAAACTAGCCCAGAGGGCAAAGATAAATAATAGGTTCCTACAGCTAAAGCAGCAACTCTTGCTCCGTTGCCAACTCGTAGGTCCATTTCTCCTTTAGCCAATGTCCTACTTCTCTGCATTTCCTGCACATTTATACAAATGTGAGAAGCACATCCGGTATCCAATACCCAAGATGTAGAAATAGACAGATTGACTTCTATAACATATATACCTGAATTAGAAGCTTGCTCAGCCCTCTTCTTCTTCAGATCCTCCAAGTAAACTGAACAGTTTCTCTTCCAGTGACCAGTTTTCTTACAGTAGTGACATTCACCCTTAGCGACCCCACCTTTAGGCTTTAAAGCCTGTTTAGGACCTGACTTTGGCTTGGGTGTAGAATCAGAACCTGTCTTCTTCTTACCCTTCCACTTGCCTTTCCCTTTGGCCTTACCTTTATTGCCCACCATCAGTATGGGAGCAGGTTCAGCCGTCTTCATGTTGGTCTCATATGTTCTCAACATAGCCAACAATTCAGTAGGTGTTTTGTCAAATTCATTCATATTGTAGTTCATAACAAACTGAGTGAATTTGTTGTTCAAAGAATTCAAGATTAGGTCAATACCAGTTTCCGGACCAATCGGGAAACCCAAAGTATCAAGATACTCAATGTAACCAATCATCTTCAGAACATGTGGGCCAACTGGTTCACTTGCCCCTTGTTTGCAATTAAAGAGTGACTTACTCGTGTTGAACCTTTCTTGACGAGTTTGGCTTGCAAACATGCTTTGCAAGTGCTCATTGATAGTATATGCATCCATATGCACATGCTGTCTCTGGAGCTCAGCACTCATGGTTGCCAACATAAGACATGCAACATCAGTTGCATCATTCTCATCCTTTGTGTGGGCCGCTCATTCCTCAACAGTAGCGCCCTCAGGAAGGGGACCTGCCGGAGGAATATCAATTACATGAAGCTTGCGCTCCTGTCTGAGGACAATCCTCAAATTCCTCTGCCAGTCTAGGAAGTTGTTTCCTCCTGTCAGCTTATCCTTCTCAAGGACTGATCGTACGGATAGTGTGTTTGTGTTGTTTGTCATTTCTTGGTATCTACAATGATTAAAAGCACAAAATAAATATTAGATTGTCTGAGTTATTTATTATGTTCAAATGATTATAATATATTCATAATATATCTCCCACTATTTTTATCAAATTAATAGCCCTTACTATTAATTTGGAAAGTATATCCCATAATCCTTTCTAGTGAGCCAAGATCCATATTTTGTCATGTCTAAAGTCAACCACTAGAAGTCCTTAAAAATGATTATTTAGGTAGACAACAGTTGTCAATTATATCATATATAATTCTTGGATAGTTTGGTGAACAACGATTGATCTTATCTATCTAATAGACTTTTATCCAAACTCCATGCTTCCAAGTTCATAATAGTTGAATATAACCGTTTATTTTCACCTTATTATGACGACTTAGTTAAGTTAGACCCAATGATACAACGGCCGAATATAACCGTTTATATTCGTCGCATCTCACCACGATAGATAGGAGTCCCCTGCCACTGACAGTCTTTCCCCTAATCGATCTAGGATTCGATGAGTGTTCATTCATTGGAAAGCATCCGATTAAAACTTAATATTTTGTTAAGGGGTTTAGAAAATTTACGACGATCATGATCACATCATGAAGAGATCCTCAATTTTTCCTTGAACTAAATATTTCAAATTGACATCTTAAATTGTTCATTTCCCAGGTAGATGGAGGATACCAGTGGTCACACTTAAAACCCATCAGCCTTACGAATACGCATATCCGTTTTTGTCAGAAAATCCCAATTATAGACATCAAAATCCATATTCAATTCCGTGTTTTAAAAATCCATATTTCATAAACACAAGAATCTCATGATCGTTTGTTAATTTTAAAATCTTAAATCGTTACAGATTTTATCTTGTTTAGCATGGCAAGCATGGCATGGGTGACGTATCTAATACATGCATACATCATTAATCTAATTAAAGCATGCATCTTCTACTCTACACATACATTCATACATCAATATGTAAAGTGCAGTATGTAAACGTGCTTGGTTATGGCCCCTTTCCTATGTGATCCTTTCGAGCTAATGAAAGGATCAAAGTCAATCTATGGTGGTTGAAAGGCATATGACTAGGCCTATTTGTAATAATTAGATGGCAACTCAACTCTAACTAATAAAGAGAAGTAAATACTAAACACTAAACAGGAATCAAGACGAAGACAGTCAACTAATCACAAAGGATCTAAGTATCAGAGGTATTTTGTAGGATTGCTACTCAACACTGGAAGAAGTTCAATTATTTGTTCAAGCGTCAGTGAAATTAATAATGTAGTAGTACTTCTATTAAAGACAGAAGATATAGAAGATTTCAAGTGGTTACTACAAGCAGATTCCAGAAGAAGAATGCAAACAATGAAGAAGAATTAATGACAGAAGGCCTCTAGTTAAATGTTATTTAAATAGAGAATATTTATTGGGATGACACAAATGAACCAGACAGTACATTTGTGTGTCAACTAATATAATATTTATTCTTCATTTAATTCAAGAGGTTTCAAGATTAGAAGACGAAGAAAAGACAGGAAGATTTCAAGACTATCAGCACGGCTGCGACTAAAGATAGTATTTTAATTCTACTATCAATTGTTAATTAATTATTTAATTTATCTAATTAAATTAATTCAAGTTGAAATTAATTTAATTTATAAATTAACTAATTAAATTAAGTAGAATTAATTTACTATAAAAGAAATGCTTTAAAATGACTTATATAGATATATATAAACTGCTAGTATGACTTATCAATAAGTCATACCGAAATTCTTTATATATATATATATATATATATATATAAGTCATACCGAGCATGTTAGCATAAGTCATACCGAATTGTGTATATATATATATATATATATAATCAGTTAGTATGACTTATTAATAAGTCATACCGAAGGACTTGTTAATAAGTCATACCGAACTATATATATATATATAATAAGTCATACCGAGATTTCAAATGCTCAAAAGGTCATACTGGATTGATTTTTTATTTAATTAAAAAGTCATACCGATTTTTTAATTAGAAAAATAAGTCATACCGACCAAAATAAGTCATGCCCAGTCTTTTGTAAGTCATACAAGTGTTAAAATAAGTCATACAGACTTATTTTCTTGAAATTAAGTCATATGGAAAAAGGTCATACCAGCCTTTTTCCAACCTCTATAAATATGAGGTGCTTGCTTCATTTGTTAGTGTAAAAAAAACTTGTTAAGAGTTAAGAAAATCAGTTCAAATTCAGAAATTTGTCTGCATTGTAATATTCACAGATTTCTGTGCAAGTTTGAATATAATTGATTAAACTCGAACACTTCATGTCGAATTCGTTCTAGATTTTTATATCAGTTATAGAATCTAATCTTCATATTAATTGTGTAATACTAATCAAGTTAAAATTATATCTTTCACTTGAACAGTATTTCATTATAATTAATATTTCGAGAGAAATTAAAATAATATTTTTAATCCTAATTATTCCGCGGTTAATTTTCAGATATTGTATTCAACCCCCCTTCTACAATATCAGGGACCAACAATTGGTATCAAAGCTGGTTGATATAGAAAATATCAGATCCAAACCAAAAATTCCGCAACTCATACAGATCTCAAAAATTATTTTTAATTCAAAATAATTTTTTATTCGAAATAATTTTTCACTAAAAATTATTTCTGATCAAAAATTGTTTTCAGTCAAAAATTAAAATATTTTTTTTGAAACACTTAATTTTTAATCTTATTAAAGATGAGTACCCAGAAAGTTACAAGCATCAAGATTCCACAGTTCGACAGAGAACACTACAACTTGTGGAAACAAAAAATGCTACTGTTTATCGGGATTGCAAATCCTAAGTATGCATTGATTATGGCTAAAGGTGTTGAGCTCCCTATATCAGTTGTTCTCGAACATACAGTAGATGGGGTCGTAATTCCCCACAGACAGTTTCCGAAAAGTCCGGCAGACTATACAGATGAGGAAACAGAAGCTGTGTCCCTTGATAATAATCTGAAGCTCATATTAATTGAATCCCTAGACTACATCATGTACAACCAAGTAGTCAATTGCAAGAATGCAAAACAAATCTGGGAAACAATTGAAATTATCAATGAGGGAACTGAAGAAGTTAAGGAGAATAGACTGGAGATCCTGACCACCCAATATGAACAGTTTAGATCCAACCCTGGTGAGGGTATCTCTGAGGTGTTTCAGAGACTAAACAAATTGATAAACGAGCTAAACATGAATGGAAAGTTTTATCAGAACCAAGAGGTGAACAGGAAGTTTTTGTTGACCTTACCAGAGCATCTGGAGCACAGGATTGCAGCCATCCGGGAATCTAGGGACATGAAAGAAGTAACCCTAGAAAGACTCTACGGAGTTTTAAAAACTTATGAGCTGGAACAGATCCAAACCAGAGAAATGTATGGAAGAGGTAAGGTACTGAGTTCCTCCAAGGCATTAATGGTAGAAGCACCAGAGAAAGAAGAAGTGAAGGCTGTTGCACCTTCTAACAGTTCAACAGAGTATGTGGTTCCAGAACTTGGACATACTGCTGACAAACAAGAAGATGGTGATTTCTACTCACTGGAAGAACTAGATCAGCTAGAAGATGAATCTCTAGCTATGGTTGCCAGGAAGTTTGGCAACATGAGATTCCGAAGAAACTCCTCATTCAGAAGTAAGCCTAATTTTGGAAGATTCCAAAGAGGAGGTTCTTCGACAGCAGTATCAAAAAGCGGCTACAAGACCGGCTTAGTTGATAGAAGCAAGTTTCGTTGCTTCAACTGTAATGAGCTAGGCCACTTTGCAACTGAGTGCAAGAAGCCTAAGCAAGGGAAGAAGAGAGAGTCTTATGAAGAGCTCAAGGAGAAGTATGATGCGCTAGTGAAAAAGCATCAAGGAAAGTCCTATCTAGCAGCAGGCAAAAGCTGGGATGACTCAGATAACGATGATGAGGAAGAGCTGGGAAATCTTGCTCTTATGGCTTCATCAGAGGGATCACTGTCTCCCACCAGTGACAGAGGAATAGAGGTAAATCCTTCGTGTCCTAAGATGTTTGCTTTGCTAGGTAAAGAACTAGATGGTGAAAGAGATAAAGTTAAGAAACTCAGACTCAAAGTCAAAGAGTTAATTGATGAGACTGAAGTTTTTAAACAGTTAAAAAGAAATCATGACAAGTTGACTATTAAGTTGACTGAAGACTTAGCTGTTCAAGTCAGCAAAGTCAGTTGTCATGTTGTAGTAGAAACTAATCTCAGAAACCAGATAGAAGAAGAAAAGAAGAAGTGTCTTGCTTATAAGAATTCCTCATATATTGTTAAGAACCTAGTTGACCAACAAGAAATAAGTCGTAAAGTTGGAATAGGTTTCGAGTATAACAAATCTGTAGGAAAGCCAAGCAACATAACCCCCTTTAGAAAAAGTGCTGTAGAAAGGGGTATCCCACATGTTGTTAAAGACACACCGAAACCTCTCTTCATAACACCGATAGCTGAACCCATCCTTGAGAGCTCTGTTCTAATTGCATATGAAATGCAGTTGGAAGATCTTGAGGAAGAGAAGAAGAGAGGAGAACAGGTTAAGGACATAAAATGAGTTAATGTCCAGAAAGAAAAATGTGCACTAGAGACACCAGTGAAAGATGTGGGAACTTCTGATTCCTCCAGACCTGGTGTAGGTGCAAAAGACTTAAAGAATAAAATGAACAGACCCAACACGTTTGTGAACAGTAGGAACAGTAACAATAAATTTCATTCTACTGAAAACTTCAAATATGCTGATAAAATTGAAGTAGAATCTGTTAAACCCCCTACTGTATTGAATAACATGCCTACTATTGATGCTTTCCATAAACCATGTGGTATAATGAATTGCATGTTATGTGCTTTTAATGCTATGACTGCTTACTTCAAACGCATGATAGCTAAGAAAGATAACATGACACCTAGACAGCACATCAATAGTAAATTTGCTAAATCCAAGACTGCGACTCCTTCACCTGAGAAGAAGGAATCATATATTCCTAAGTCTAAACAGAAAGTTGTTAAGACTGTTTATAGGAAGGTAGGAACAGTCAAGGAAGAAAATGATGTTGTTCGAAAAGGATCTGTTGTCAAAGCAGACAAAGGTCAATTCTTTAAGTATGCCGGGCCCAATCAATTTTGGGCTCCGAAGACGAATTAATCCGTTTGATAAGTGCAGGGAGTTAAACAGGCAAACCGAGTTATATGGATCCTGGACAGCGGATCGTCAAGGCATATGACCGGAGATAGAGCCCTGCTATCAGACGTGGTTGAGAGAGCTGGCCCAATCGTCACCTTTGGAGATAACAGCAAATGAATGACTATGGGATATGGCAAGTTAAATACAGGAAATGTTATCATTGAAAATGTCTCTTTGGTGGAAGGACTTAAGCACAATCTACTCAGCGTCAGTCAATTTTGTGATAGAGGTTACAAAGTAAACTTTATCAAGGAGAAGTGCTTAATAGCTCATTCTAAAGAAGACAGACTAGCCTTGCGTGGAGTAAGGAAAGGAAACTTGTACGTAGCTGATTTCAACTCGGGAACTGAAGCTGAAGCAAACTGTTTCTATTCAAAAGCTTCAACAGAGGAAAGTTGGCTATGGCACAAGAAGCTCTCACACCTGAATTTCAAAACAATGAACTCTCTAGTCAAGAGGGATTTGGTGAGAGGACTGCCTCCGATGGAATTTACACAAGAAGGACTGTGTGAGGCATGTCAAAAAGGCAAGTCAAAGAAAGCAACTCACAGAGGCACAGACACTACAAACATCACTGAACCACTTCAACTCCTTCACATGGATTTATTTGGTCCAGTAAATATTCTGTCTATGTCAAGGAAGAAATACGCCTTAGTGATTGTGGATGACTTCACAAAGTATACATGGGTTTTATTCTTGAATTCTAAAGATGAAACTCCACATTTGGTGATTGATCATATAAAGCTGATTGAGTTAGATTCAAAGTTACCTGTCCGAGCAATCAGATCAGATAATGGAACAGAATTCAAAAATGAAGTTCTGAATAACTTCTGCTCAGACAAGGGGATAACAAGGCAGTACTCAGCACCAAGAACTCCACAACAAAATGGAGTTGTAGAAAGGAAAAATCGAACCCTGATTGAAGCTGCAAGGACTATGCTAAGTGAATCAAGGTTACCTATCTACTTCTGGGCTGAAGCAGTTAATACAGCTTGTTATACTCAGAATCGAACTCTGATCAACAAAGATCATATGAAAACTCCCTATGAATTAATGGCTGGCAAGAAACCAACTCTCAAGTACTTTCATGTATTTGGAGCCAAATGCTTTGTGCTAAAAGATGGAGATGAACGCATTGGCAAATTTGAGGCCAAGGCACATGAAGCCATTTTTGTCGGATATTCAAGAAGAGCATATAGGGTTTACATAATTGATCAGCACCAAGTGAAGGAAAGTGTCAATGTAACTTTTGATGACACTAAACTCCCAAGTATCCAAACTGAAGATTCTTCTGAGTCATTAAAATTCGACAATTATCCAGACTCACATACTGATGATGAAGAAGAACCTGAAGTTGCAGCAGGAAATAATGACATCAATGATGGTAATGATCCAGGTATTAATGGTGGAAACAATGGCGACACTGGGGATTCTACTAATACCAGTGGTGGATCAACAAGTCATCCTGGCAGCAACTCAGGGGGAGATGAAGGATCAACTGGCAGAACACAACATCACAATGAATTTCGAGGCGAATCATCAAGATCAAACCTACCTAGGGAAAGGATATGGAGCAGAGATCATCCTTTTGAATTGATCATAGGTGATCCAGATGTTGGAGTAAGAACCAGAAGTGCAACTTCAAATGAATGTTTATTCTCAGTTTTTCTATCTCAAGAAGAACCAAAGAAGATTGAAGATGCACTAATTGACCCAGATTGGGTTCTTGCCATGCAAGAAGAGCTCAATCAGTTCGAAAGACAAGAAGTCTGGACACTGGTACCCAGGCCTAAAGATAGATCTGTTATTGGCACAAAATGGGTATACAGGAACAAATTAGACGGTGATGGCATTGTTACAAGGAACAAAGCCAGACTGGTTGCAAAAGGTTACTCCCAGGAAGAGGGAATTGATTATGACGAAACCTACGCACCAGTTGCAAGACTTGAAGCCATCAGGATATTTCTGGCATTCGCAGCACATTCCAATTTTAAAGTCTACCAAATGGATGTGAAGAGTGCATTTCTGAACGGAAGGCTGGAAGAGGAAGTATATGTGGAACAGCCCCCTGGCTTTGAAAATCCAGAGTTTGCTGATTTTGTGTACTTTCTTTTCAAAGCTCTCTATGGACTCAAGCAAGCACCGAGGACATGGTATGACACTCTCTCTGAGTTTTTACTTGAAAATGGTTTCACTAGAGGTGTCATAGATAAAACTCTCTTTTATAAATTGCATGGAAAAGATATGATATTTGTCCAAGTTTATGTTGACGATATTATATTTGGTTCTACTAACGAAAACTTGTGCAAGAGATTTGCTAAGTTAATGCAGAGCAGATATGAGATGAGCATGATGGGTGAGCTGTCATTCTTCCTTGGATTGCAAGTAAAGCAAAAGGAAGATGGGATTTTTATTTGCCAATCAAAGTATGTAAGAGATCTTCTCAGAAAATACAATCTAGAAGATTCTTCACCGGCAAAAACCCCAATGCCAACAGCCACGAAGCTTGACAAAGATGAAACTGGTAAGAAAGTTGACATCACAAGCTACAGAGGTATGATAGGCTCATTATTATATCTAACTGCAAGTAGACCCGACATAATGTTCGCAACTTGCTTATGTGCAAGGTTTCAATCTGACCCAAGAGAATCTCATCTAATAGCTGTTAAACGAATTTTTAGATATCTAAAGGGTACACCAGATCTTGGAATTTGGTACCCTAAGGATACAGGTTTTGACCTAATAGGCTATACAGATTCAGACTATGCAGGGTGCAGGATGGACAGGAAAAGTACCTCTGGAAGCTGTCAGTTTCTAGGACGACGGTTGATCTCCTGGTACAGCAAGAAACAACATTCAGTATCTACCTCGACAGCCGAAGCAGAATACATTGCGGCAGGTAGCTGTTGTGCACAGATCTTGTGGATTAGGAATCAGCTAAATGACTATGGACTTGCGTTGAACAAAATTCCAATTTACTGCGACAACACAAGTGCTATAGCTATTTCCAACAATCCTGTACAACATTCACGAACCAAGCACATTGACATAAGGTATCACTTTATCAGAGAGCATGTCATGAACGGAACTGTGGTGCTACATTTTGTACCCACAGAAGAACAGTTAGCCGACATCTTCACAAAACCACTTGATGAATCCACTTTCTCAAAGCTGGTTAGTGAATTAGGGATGTTAAACTATGGCTAAATGTTTGGTTGCTAGGAATTAATTTAAGCTCATAAAATATTAAATGTTAATATTTAAAGAATTTATGAGTCTTGAATTAATAAAATCCTAGAGCTTATGAATTTTTGGAAAATTATCTTAAGATTAAATCAATATTCTTAGAAGATAATTGTTTCAATTAAAGCATAAGTAATTTTGTTTAAATTAAGCATTTATAAGCATTATGTAAATAAGTATATATTTTTTTTAAGCATGTGTACATTAATATAAATGATTATGTTATTAATTATTCAATTAATTTGCTTATTAAATTAATTCAACATGAGTTAATTTAACTTTTAAATTAATTAAAATAATTAGTAATGTAAATATTTATTTTATATCTTTTAGTATTTAATTTATTAATATTTATCTCATAATTTCTGCCTATTATTATTTATTGTATAATTTTGTATTATCTCAGTATGACTTTTATAATTAAAACTCGGCATGACTTGTTATGTTAATAATAAGTCATACCGAGAATTAAGAAATAAGTCATACTGACAATTTTTTTTCCTTCCCGGAATGACTTGAGATATTAAAACTCGGCATGACTTTTTATTTTAAATAAAAAGTCATACCGAGAAACTAGTATAGTAAGTCATACCGACTCCTTAGCAACTGATTTACTTAAGTTTTTTTTTTTTAAAACTCGGCATGACTTTTAATAAGTCATACCGAGAAATGCTAAGGTTCTATTCTTATTAAACATTAAGTCATACTCAGTTTAATAAACACATACACACGCTGTTACACATATATACACACGAACAGTCGATTTTTTTTCTTTCATAAATCGACTGTTATCCATCTAAATCAACTGCCTTCAGTTGCTTATCCTTGTTTACAAGCATCTTTGCTTGCTAGTGTGTTAAAAACGATTAAAACAAACAGAGCTCTGCCCGATTTTAGTAAAATCTACTGTTCCTGTTCTTGTTTTTGAAAAAAAAAATTCGAAGCAAGCAAGTGGTTTTTGTACTTAGAGTGACTGAAAGACAGCAGTGTAGTGAATTGTTGATTATAGTCAATTTTGGGAAGTTGCTTCTAAAAGAAATTATAAGGAAGATGGGGAAACCAGAAAGCAGGGAACAGAATGTTCAAGTCTACTATCCGAGGTTCCTGATGCTGTTTATGAATGACTTGTTGATGGAAGAAGACAAAGCCTTATTTCAGAATGGTCCTGTAGAAGAATCTCCGACTTCTCAGAACAACTTATTTGCAAGGCTCCACAACAACCCCAAGTTTCAAGATGTGCAAGTGGTAAGGACAGATTACATGGCTGAGATATTAGATCATATTGCTAATCCTGTGCAGGAACAAGAGCAAGAACAAGTGCCTATGCAATTAGAACATCCTGTGCACCTTCTACTTGAAGCTGCTCAGCATGTCGATCAAGTGGCACAAGATCAACAGGTAATATCTCACTCACAATCTTCTAGTTCAATACCTATAGAAATATCCAATGCACTATTAGATTTATCTGTGGCGGACTATGATGGTGTTCTTACACTCCAGGATGTCAGCTACGAACCTGAAAACACACAGGTTCCGCCCCCAGCTGAATTAGAGCCTCAAACAGTTTCTCCTTCATCCTCCTCTTCACTAAAAGTCAGAAAAAGGAAGAAACCTGTTAGAATAGTTAGGGGTCTTGGTGCTGATGTGAGTGAACCCGCAGCTCTGTCTCCACAATCTAAAAGATCTAAATTTCAACCAGAGACACCTGCAGACTCATCCTTTTCCTCTCAATGGGATATGGATTTTGACATGGCCATCCAAGGTTCTTTAGATACACTTGCTCAACCAGGTGATCTAATTCGCTGCACGGCTACAGCTTCAGATAGTGAGGAAAGCACACTGCTAGCTCTCACACTAGCAGGACCTCCGCTTGCAGATACACAAACACATGAGGGCACATTTGTTGAAGAAAATGTTTTTAATAAAAACTGGTCGGATGCCACCTATGATGTGGACCATGACACTTTCGATGCAATGCAGCATCAGATACCCTCTGAGGTACTTAGGGGCACCACAGACTCTAATGAGCCATTCACTACATTGTCTAAGGTGGTGACCCCCCTGGATATATTACATCCAGTGATTTTAAAAGGTCTCGAATCCACTGGTGGATTTGAGAGGCAACCACTCCATAGAGGGAGATGGGACTCCATTCACGGAGTAGCTACGTCAGTAGCGGAGCCACTTCAAGTTAATCTTGTTGAGGACGCGCCTTCACAGGCATCAGAAGAGCAATTTGACTCTTCAAAAGCTATTGTTATATATGCAGGTACAGCTTCAGGATCTGGAGAAGAGCTAAACACGAGTGATGTGAGGCAAACACAAAGTGAAACACATGCACAGAGTGATAGTGAGATAAACAGGAGTGCAAGTGAGCTGAGTGCACACACACACAGTGTTCTATTATCTAAAATGGAAGCTCTCCAGAAAGAAATGCAAATTGTTCAGGCTGAGTTGGTAAAAGTAAAAGCACAAGCAGAAGAAAAAACTACATCTGCCTCTGTAACACAGCAGCTGACAATAGTACGAAAAGATGTTGATGATGTCAAAACCTCCATTCTTCTAAAAACTGAAGACATCCAGAGTGTACAGAATCTTATTGCTGAAGACATGAAAGAAGTCAGCAAATTACATGAAAAGATTGATGAGGTTGAGAAAAGCTTGACATTAACAATCATTGAAAATGAGAAGATCTCTTCACAAAGATTCAGCAAACTGGATGATGGAATGACACATTTGAATGAAGGAATGAAGCAAGTCTATCTGACTATGCAGAAAATGTTGACATCTTTTGAAGCCTCTACAACTCAAGAGGATCCCTCAACTAAGGGGGAGAAATCAAAAGAGAAAGTAGCTAAAGATGGAGGGGCTTCTACTCAAGAAAAAGGGAAAGATAAACAAAAAGGGAAAGATAAACTGTACTCTGAAGATCAATTTCAGTCGTATGATCCAGAACCAGAAAAACAGTTTTATGATCAAGAGAAATTCATTGATGACAGTGCTCATGATGAATCAAACTTTCCTGACTACTGCAGAGCTGAGGAAGAGATTGCATTTGATGAAGATTTTTTGTTTCCAGAAGAAAAAGAAGTTGATCCAGCCTATGAAGAGGCAATGAAGAAACTAAAAGAAGACATCAAGGCAAGTCATGCAAAAACTGAAAATCTGAAAGCTCTAGTCATAGAAAGAACAAAGGCAGAAAGAGAAGAAAGCCAAGAAAAGCAAAATCTCTGGGCCATAGCAGTCAGAGAAAAGAAGAGAGATGTACAGCTCAAGATTGGAAAGAAATGGGATACTGCAAGAAAAATAATGGACAAACAACAAAAGGGTCCATTTGAAGACAAGCATCTGAAATCAATAATTGAGCGTCTAGAAAAGTCAAATGACAACATTGACAACTTCATGAAAGCTCTGAAAGAGGAAGTGGACTACATCACTATCCTAGTGGATCACATTCTTGAAGACTGGCAGATACTAGTCTACACACACAGGAATGGAACATTCAGAATTTCCTTAGAGTTTTTCAGGCAAAGAAGTTTATCAGTAATATGGACGTTCTTGAACAAAATAAAAAGGAGCTCAGAAGAAAATGAACTTCTCAGGGATAGACTTAGAGTCTTTGCCACAGCTGTTAGTCCTCAGATCTTATTTGATCCTCATGAGGTAAGATTTTTCTCAAACAAGTTGTATCAAATCATGCAGTTAAATGAGGAATCTTTTAAGGGCTACACAGTTAAGTACATGATTCAAGTTGAAAGGATGCTAAGGTCAAAAGGTTTCAAATCTCAAGCTAAAATGGATGCTGCAGAGAAGATAAGAAAATACTGTCTGTCAAAAAGAATTCATTCATACATCAGGCAAATACCAAAGATAGATTCAACACAACCATCTGATGTAGAAGAAGAGATAGTAGATCCTGTTGAACAGGAAGTACTGTGGCAGTTAGCAAGAGCTGAGCAAAGAAGGTTGTATGGAGAGGCCACTACAACAGAACAATCAGTAACCGAAGAGGTACCAAGGACACCTGTGCATAAAAGTACAACCCTGGAAGAAGGTGAAGTTGATACTTCTAAAGACTGAAAACGTAGATAGGACAAGATAGAAACTTTGTAATATTTGTTCAGTGCTAGAGGAACATCTATCTTGTATTTATCTTTTATGTATGAATCTGGAAAATTGTTAAATATAAAACCAGAACTTTTGTTTATTATTTACAAGTCATTAAATGTCGTACTACTTTCTTAGTTGTTAGTTGAGTTATCCTCTAGGAATTTGTGTGTTAAATGTTTAACAACAAATAGGGGGAGATTGAAAGGCATATGACTAGGCCTATTTGTAATAATTAGATGGCAACTCAACTCTAACTAATAAAGAGAAGTAAATACTAAACACTAAACAGGAATCAAGACGAAGACAGTCAACTAATCACAAAGGATCTAAGTATCAGAGGTATTTTGTAGGATTGCTACTCAACACTGGAAGAAGTTCAATTATTTGTTCAAGCGTCAGTGAAATTAATAATGTAGTAGTACTTCTATTAAAGACAGAAGATATAGAAGATTTCAAGTGGTTACTACAAGCAGATTCCAGAAGAAGAATGCAAACAATGAAGAAGAATTAATGACAGAAGGCCTCTAGTTAAATGTTATTTAAATAGAGAATATTTATTGGGATGACACAAATGAACCAGACAGTACATTTGTGTGTCAACTAATATAATATTTATTCTTCATTTAATTCAAGAGGTTTCAAGATTAGAAGACGAAGAAAAGACAGGAAGATTTCAAGACTATCAGCACGGCTGCGACTAAAGATAGTATTTTAATTCTACTATCAATTGTTAATTAATTATTTAATTTATCTAATTAAATTAATTCAAGTTGAAATTAATTTAATTTATAAATTAACTAATTAAATTAAGTAGAATTAATTTACTATAAAAGAAATGCTTTAAAATGACTTATATAGATATATATAAACTGCTAGTATGACTTATCAATAAGTCATACCGAAATTCTTTATATATATATATATATATATATAAGTCATACCGAGCATGTTAGCATAAGTCATACCGAATTGTGTATATATATATATATATATATAATCAGTTAGTATGACTTATTAATAAGTCATACCGAAGGACTTGTTAATAAGTCATACCGAACTATATATATATATATAATAAGTCATACCGAGATTTCAAATGCTCAAAAGGTCATACTGGATTGATTTTTTATTTAATTAAAAAGTCATACCGATTTTTTAATTAGAAAAATAAGTCATACCGACCAAAATAAGTCATGCCCAGTCTTTTGTAAGTCATACAAGTGTTAAAATAAGTCATACAGACTTATTTTCTTGAAATTAAGTCATATGGAAAAAGGTCATACCAGCCTTTTTCCAACCTCTATAAATATGAGGTGCTTGCTTCATTTGTTAGTGTAAAAAAAACTTGTTAAGAGTTAAGAAAATCAGTTCAAATTCAGAAATTTGTCTGCATTGTAATATTCACAGATTTCTGTGCAAGTTTGAATATAATTGATTAAACTCGAACACTTCATGTCGAATTCGTTCTAGATTTTTATATCAGTTATAGAATCTAATCTTCATATTAATTGTGTAATACTAATCAAGTTAAAATTATATCTTTCACTTGAACAGTATTTCATTATAATTAATATTTTGAGAGAAATTAAAATAATATTTTTAATCCTAATTATTCCGCGGTTAATTTTCAGATATTGTATTCAACCCCCCTTCTACAATATCAGGGACCAACAGTGGTGAAATATAAATACAATTACATGTCTTCATTCTTCTTGTATCCATGGGTGCTTGCTCCTCTTCTTGGATCATCCTTCAATCATCAAGTACATTACATGGAATAATTGAATACAACCTATACTAATGTACTTACATAAGAAAACTCGAGTTACATTCGAGGTTAAACAATTACAAGAATGAAGAAAACGACATGCAAGTCGTATTTATAAAACCAAAACCAAAACCATTAATCTAGGGGTCTAAGGGCCATAACCAGCACCATGCTCAAGTACACAAAATAAAATATTGCGGGGGTCCGGGGGCGGCAGCCCCTGGGCGGGGGTTCGGGGGCGGCAGCCCCCGGGCGGGGTCTGGGGGCGGCAGCCCCCAGCTGGGGTCGAGCTGCCAGGTCAGCTTGGAAATTTTTTATTTTCGAAGACCAGTCCTATTCAGAAATCATCAATTTCTGAACTACAAATCATATCTGTTGGCCTTTCTCCCCACTGCAATTTATACAGTTTCAGAAGCATGTATCATATACATACTTATCATATCCCAGTTAACAGATCATGTCCAACATAATCTGTCCACAAGTTTGTATCATATACAAACTGACCCTCATGCAAAATATACAAATCGCAATAAGGCATATAAATCAGTCATGACAAATCATTAACATGCTAGTATCATAATCTATATACTCATCATATGAATAACAATTCGAATATACATGGCAGTAGCATGGCAGAAGCATGGCAGTATCATGGCAGTCATCAAACAGGCATGACAGTTTCATAACAGGCATGGCAGTAGCATAAGCAGTGGCATGGCAGTTATGACAAAGCAGTAGCAAGGCATGACAGTCACCAAAACAGGCATGTATGCATCAAATACATAAAACACGTAACCAAATCAGTCCCTTATACACGTAGCTCTGATACCATTGTTGGGTTCCGAGGCATAAAACGCAGCGGATAAACGTAAATATAACGAAAATTTTCGGAATCCAAACGCAGGATCATGTATAAGATTAGACGGATTATGGTGAAATAGAATCATACCTATTAAGATCTTGAATGTCACGAACTCAACGGAGATCCTTGCTATCACGACTTGTGTCTTCTTCTCGAAAACACCTCTATGGTATCCACACGAACACCTTCAAGAACGTCTCACGATCTTGAACACGGAACGGAAGTACTAGCCTCCTTTGATATGTTTCGAATTATCTCTGCCTCTTGCTGGTTGCTGCCTCTTCTTCTAGGGTTTTGTTAAAAACATGCAAGCCATTTAACCTATCATTATCTATTTATAATGATTGGTTAATGGGCCTTTTTAGCAAAAACCTAACCCATGTAGGCATAGGATTAAATAATAAAACATGCTTCTATTATTTAATTAATAACTAAGTCACACTTAATTATTATTGGCAGAAATACAATTCTTCAAATTCGAATTTATTTCAATTAATTAAGTCTCACTTAATTAATATAATAAAATTCAAATAATCATCAATTAATTTAAATCTATAATTTAAATTAACTATTCCTCTAGGTGCTCTATGTGTGTGACCCTATAGGCTATTATTTAATTAGCAATAATTTTATTCTCCAATAAAATTATAAACAATGAGCGGTATCTAGTAATACATCATTGCTACCCAATTAAATAATAATTAAATCGTGATTTGATAAAACCTTTCATGATTAATGTTTCCGTGTAATATAATCCCTTTAACCAAATATATTATAGATTAAACTCGAGGCATGTGTTTAGTCATCCTCTTCAACATTTAATCCGGGTTTACTTGATCCATGAGTAGACTATGAAAAACAAATCATTATTTGAGCACGGCCATGCATTTTATAGTCTCACTCAATCAAGAGGCCAATAATATCTCTCCTAATTATAGGAGGGTTAAATCCTTTATCTATCATTCATATTTCTCATACGACTCATGATATACCCGATGTCCACTTTTATCATCACCCGGTCAAAGGTAACTTTTAATGTAGTCAGAGTATATTAATCCTCGTATAGAAATATAATGATCTCAAGTCAGAGGATCATTACACCATTATCACTGTGAGTCTTTCTTATGACTTTATTAAACATGAAGAATCTCACTGTGGGTCTGTCCAATACCATGTACTCCTGCATGTACCTATGTGTTGACTTTAGTATCCCCATACTTATAACCAATGAGATGTGGTTATCTGTCAAACAACATACTAGTCTATTTATGTATTATTATTGTCCTATAATAATAATACTCGACTAGGGACATTTAAGAATATGATATATTATATAATCTGAAGTTCAAGTCATTTACTAAATTATACAATGTGTATCATGATTCTAAGGACATTTATTATGCTAACAAATATATCGCAGTAATTAAAGTCATAATAAATACGTTTATTGAATAATCAAATGACATAAATGTTTATCAAAAGAAACATTGTATTGCCTCTAGGGCACCTACACCAACAATAGCTGTGAAAAGAATTTTTAGATATCTTAAGGGCACACCAAATCTTGGAATTTGGTACCCTAAAGATACAGG
The DNA here is from genome assembly GCA_028671895.1 of Oenanthe sinensis. NCBI lineage: Eukaryota > Viridiplantae > Streptophyta > Magnoliopsida > Apiales > Apiaceae > Oenanthe > Oenanthe sinensis. Next base: position 6,205,465 of record JAPMAC010000212.1, read on the forward strand.
TTTTGACCTAATTGGCTATACAGATTCGGATTATGCAGGATGTAGGATGGATAGGAAAAGTACTTCTGGAAGCTGTCAACTTCTAGGACGTCGACTGATATCTTGGTATAGCAAGAAACAACACTTAGTATCTACCTCGACAGCCGAAACAGAATACATTGCGGCAGGCAGCTGTTGTGCACAGATCTTGTAGATAAGGAATCAGCTGAATGACTATGGGCTTGCGTTGAATAAAATTCCAATATTCTGCGACAACACAAGTGCAATAGCAATTTCCAACAATCCTGTACAACACTCAAGAACCAAGCACATTGACATAATGTATCATTTTATCCGAGAGCATGTCATGAATGGAACTGTGGTGTTACATTTTGTACCCACAGAAGATCAGATAGCCGACATCTTCACGAAACCACTTGATGAATCCACTTTCTCAAAGCTGGTTAGTGAACTAGGGATGTTAAATAATGGCTAATTTTTGGTTGCTAGGAATTAATTTAAAGCTCATAAATATTAAATGTTAATATTTAAATAATTTATGAGACTTGAATTAATAAAGTCCTAGAGCTTATGAATTTTTGGAAAATTATCTCAAGATTAAATTAATTTTCTGAATAGATAATTATTTCAATTATAACATAAATATTTTTAATATAAATTAAGCATTTTATGTATTTATTTATTTGTTTGTGTTTCTAATTATTATTGTACATTAATAATAATTATGTTATTAATTAATTAATTAATTTACTCATTAAATTAATTCAAGTATTGAGTTAATTTAATTTCTAAATTAATTAGAACAATTGATAATATAAATAATTATTATATGTCCTTAATAATTTAGTTTGTTTATATATATATATATATATTTTTTTTTCCTTCTCAGCATGACTTATTTCTAAGTCATACCGACTGCATTTTATTTTCTAAAATAAAATATTGGTATGACTCATTAATAAGTCATACCGATTGAATTTTGTTTTTAACAAACAAAATCTCGGTATGACTCATTAATAAGTCATACCGAAAGCTTATGTATTTTCTTTTCTCGGCATGACTTGTTAAACCAATCTCTCAGCATGACTTATTTATAAGTCATACCGAGTGATTAATTAAAGAAGTCATACCGACGAGTTAAGTCATATTGAGATTGAATATTATACATACACACACACTCGTTATACACACACAAACAACTTTTAGAAATCTGCAAAGCTCCTTGATTTTCAATCGTTTTCAACTGATATCAGTTGCTTCGTGTGTGTACAAGTGTTTTCACTTGCTAGTTTGATCTATTTCAACTGCTTTAAACGTTATGCTGCCCAATGTTCGTGAGTAATTAACCGGGTTAACTGAGTTGGACTGGGTTGTAAGAATTATAGAACCGATTTTGGACTGGGTTAGTGAAGGATAAGGACTAGGCTTGTTGATTTTGTGATTGAATTAATTAATCAGTTTAATTATTTTATTAAATATTAATAATGGCTGGTTTTTGCGAGATTGTTAAGACTAATTTTGTCGGATTTTTTAATCCGGAGATTTGTACAGTGGCAAAGTTTAGACCCTGGATTATTTTCATGAACGAACACTCATTGGTTAGGACTGCCATTATCCTAGACGCTCCATTACAGACTCTAGCATTAAGGGCATTATACAGCCCTGCTAGGAATAGATCAACTGAAGCCAGAGTGCAATTCTCATTCAAAATTGGGGAACGTGGATATATGGTAACTGAAGATGATGTGAACAGAATTCTGCAATTTCCTTTGGACAACTTTGTTGACCCACCTACTGTTCTAGAAATTCTTGAGTTCTTTACTGCTATACAGTATCAGGGTGAAATTAACTTGGTAAGACTAACTAAGTCAAAGCTAGTACATGAGTGGGATTATTTCTTCGACACACTGGCTAAGGTATTTGCACCTACAACGAAGAGCAACTTCAACAATATTTCTTCTTTGCTGCAAATCATAGGATTTTCAGTGGCCCACAATCGAAGAATAAATTTTAGGAAGTTGGTGCTGAAAGAAATAATCAGGAAAATGGGAAAGCCAGAACACAAGGAACAGTATGTACAAGTCTACTATCCAAGGTTCCTAATGCTGTTCATGAATGACTTATTGTTGGATGAAGATAAAGCCTTATTTCAGAACAGTCCAGCACAAACATCTCCATCCACACAGAATGCTCTGTTTGCAAGGCTCAACAACAATCCCAGATTTGAAAATGTGCCAGTGATGAGGACAAACTACATGGGTTAGATATTGGATCAAATTGCCAACCCAGAACAGGCTCAGCAAGTACCAGAACAAGAAACAGAGGAAGTGCCAATGGAAACTGAGTCAGTGCAACTACTACTTGAAGCTGCACAACATGCTGAACAAGAAGCTGAAGAACAACAGGTAATATCTCAAACCTTAGCTTCTAATTTCCTACCTATAAATATAACTACTGCTCTTTTAGATTTATCTGTGGCGGACTATGATTGTGGTTTTTCACTTCAGGACATTGGCCATGAACCTGAAAACACCCAGGTTCAAACCCAGGCTGATTTAGAGCCACAAACAGTTTCTGTGACGCCCCCAGATCCGGGGTCAGGGATCCGGGTCATCACGGTCCAATTTTTACCACCATAACATCATTCACCTGCTTTAACCATTATAACAACCAAACATAAAAGCAGTGACCCCAAACCAAACACACAACTCGGGTTATAGTCTCAGGGAACGAACTTAAAATAATAACGGTTATTACAAACCAATGTAACCTCAGGATCTCACACTATTAATATAACTTCCACATGATGTTATATTGGAAGTAAACATTAATCCAAGATCTATTGTCACATTACATATTTTTCAGCAATTCTAGGATTCTAATCTGGAATCCCATCTTTCTTGCACCATTTATCAAAGTCCTGAACCTGACTAGCTCAAGCTCGAATCTTCATGTTCCTGAACATAATACTCGAGGTAGACAATTCATAGTCATCTCTTTCTGCAAGATATAAGATTTACAAAAAGCAAGAATGAGCTAAAGAATGCTCAGCAAGTTATTTATCAGAATATTTCAAGGAAAAGGTGATAGCCATAATTATCCCAACTGGATATTCAACAACAACAGTATATAACTTACAATATGAGTGAAGATGTATAACCAATTATATCTCGACAATAACGGAAGCAAAGTTCACGAGACAAGAAGATGTTCATGATAAGAGCGCAGTTCAAGTTATTGCAATACAACAATCTAAGTTCACAGATTTTGGGAACGACAGAATCGACATTTTAGCACAATGGCATCAACCATAGAGTACAATTTATTTGAGCATCAATAAGAAGGTAGTTCAAGATACTGCGATAAGAATCAATAAAATCTCAACAGTTCCCATTAACACTATCGTTAGTGTAGGAACAGTGACATTGATATATGCAAATAACACAGTACTCAAAACAACCAAACCAACTCAGAGTGGATTACATTCCCGTTGACACTATCGGTAACTCAGCACCTAGGCTTTCGTTACAGTGCAACGTCAAATTCCAATTGGAAGAATCGGGCTTAATCTGGAGATTTCTCGACACCCTATTGTACCCGATGATCATTCGCACGTACAATAGAAACTCACTTTCTCTACTAGTAGAAGGACAACCCCTTATCGGGACGTCACCCTAGGCAACTCATGGGCCTTTAGGTTACGGCTGGGTCGGGTGCCATCGACCCCCTTCGCAACCTTTCTCCAGTCCCTGATGAATACTTAAACATTCATCAAACCTCTAGAAGGAGATTTAATTGAACCTTCTAGACAACAACAATCCACTCTATGATTTCAATCAACTGTTAAGGAAGGGAATTTAATACCACCTCCCAGAACAACTCGACAATCCATCACAGGATTTCGATTAACAGATAAGGAAGGGAATTTAATACGACCTTCCAGAACAACTCGACAATCCATCACAGGATTTCAATCAGCAGATAGGGAAGGGAATTTAATACAACCTTCCAGAACAACAACAATCCATTCTAGGATTTCAATCAACAGATAAGGAAGGGAATTTAATACGACCTTCCAGAACAACTCGACCTATTGTAGATTTCAATATCTGACAATAGCTTGACTCCCGAACGAGGTAGGAGTACTCTCGAAACACCTGAGTTGACCCACAGTCAACACATTTAACAAGACAGACCCTTGAATCAAAGAGACTCAAGAACGCGACCGGGGAGCCGCTAATACTAGCTAAAATAGACTCCACAAAACATTTATCGTTTTGGAGTGAAACCATGGGCCATAAGGCACCAATACAACTGGGAGGGATATCGGAGCCGGACGTTACCTCCTGAACCTGGAGTTATCGACTCAGAATAAATCCAAAATATCCGAGTCATCGCTCGCTATTTATTATCTAATGAAAAATAATAATCAAAGGTGCTTAGACAACTCCAGAATATTTTTAAAGAACCAATAAATATTTTAATAATATTTAGGAGGCCCATACTAGTCCTCGGAAAATATTAAAAGGATTTAAAAGAATTAAATATTTAATTCTAGTATAATCAAGATCATTTGATATTTAAATAATCTCAAATGATTTAACATATTTAAATAATATTTAATCAATATTAAATAATATTTAAATAAGCCAAAACAGGTTGGAAGTATTTAATCAGTGGTTAAATACCTTTAAAATGTCCCAAAATATTTAAATAATATTTAATCAATATTAAATAATATTTAAATAATTTAAAATGTCCCGAAAGTATTTATTAACCTCTAAATACTTTCTATACTCTTTAAATAATATTTAATAAACTAAATATTATTTAAAACAGTGTACCTCGACTAACCGTCGAGACACGCTAGACTACTCCCGGTCGACCATCGAGCACCAAAAAGATGTACTCGACACCAGATTCAGTTATACAAAACTGAAAACAAACGTCCTCTACTTTTTGAGAAGTTCAGAGGCACGAACACACAGTATATAGTTCCATCTGAATGGAACTTCAAACATCACAGAGCTTTATAACCAATAAACCGTTATAAAGTCTAGAATTTAGAAAGCTGCTATACGAACTCTGACTTTTCAAGAAGTTCAGAGTCGTCTCAGAATTAGGTTGAAAGAGATTCGAACTGACTCACGATGAGCAATCTTAACAACCTATACATACTCTAACTTTTCGAGAAGTTCAGAGTAGCAGAAGAATTAAGTGATAAATGAATAAAACAGTTCAATCGTGAAATGCCGACGTGCATTTCCAATGACAACAATGAACTAAGTAGTTCCAAGCACAACAAAAATGTATAATCACATAATTTATCATCAAGTCAAAGAATTCAAGAATTTTGGCATCACCATGAATAAATAATATTCTGATATGGAGTAAAATAGTAGAGTTGGAAACTTGCCTGGAGTCCAAGGAATGCTATTTCAACTTCTCCACGTTCTACACTTAGAACCTTTGTTTTCAAAATTTATCGACCCTAGACGCTTATTAAGCCTAAGCGACTGTCTTTTCTGCAGAAAATCGGGCATGACCTTTTCGTAAATCGGACTATCCACCTGTTTTCAAACCAAGCCAATCAACAATTCATTTCAATATCCAACACTTTCTCTAACAATAAACATTTATCATTTTCAACTATTTCCTCTTAGAAATCATATGTTAAAATATTAACCACCATTTCAATTTGTACCATTCTTGGTATACAACTAGACAAGATTAAAAGTAACAACTTTTATGTTTTAATCATTTCGAAATGAGTCATCTAACTCACTCGACTTTAATTCCCAAACTGCTTCGTGATTGTTAAACCTCATGTTGTTGATAGCTCGGATCTCAATGCTACTCAACAACCTATCTCGAGTCCAAACGTGACCATTACAACTCGTACTTTGTCATTTTATTAACTCTTATTTTGCCCGACATTTCACCTTCTCGGGCCTACTTTAGCCATTCGTAAAACTATTCTCTCAATAGTTTTTAATCAAGTTCTTTGCACCTACGTATAGTCATGATGTTTCTTAACAACTTTCGTTACTAGGCCGACTCGAGACAAGTTCTCTAACTTGCTCGAAATCGTTTCCCAAAACGATTGCTTTACATTTTTCTCATGTTCATTTCATTCTCACACCCTGTTTTCTAGCATTTTTAATAAATTGGAAATTAATCCATTCGACATGATTCCTTTTCTCAGGTCTCCCTTGTACTACTAACAACATGCTATAAAAATTTCAACTCGAGCTCAGGTTGTTAGCTAGATGAAACAATTCTCCAAAGTTCAATGTTTAATCACTTCGTAGGTTATGGATAACCTTTACTAAAATAGCTATATCTCCTAGCTCGTTAATCCAATTGACTCACCGTTTGAGGCTATGCAAACTAGACTCCAATTATAACATAGACCCAGAAAATACACAGTCCATAAACGGTGTTAAGTATTCCAAACAATTCATTCAAAACAGGGCAGTAACAGTGGCTCCAGAATTCATGTTTCTGAAATTTACTATTACATGCCTTGCACTCATCCAATTTTAATAAATCAGATTTTACTCCTTTTAATCCAATTCTTTTTCCCAGGTAATCTCAGATGTTCCAAGTATTTTAAATAAAAGTTTCAAGATTTATGGAGCCCCCTAACTAGGGTGATCATAGCTCCAAAGTTCGTAGAAACAGAATGGTTAGGTTTCTGCGCTACCTTTATTAAATCGGCCATATCTTTTTGCTCGTAAATCCGAATGACGCAAAATTAGCGCCCAAACGATCTAGAGACTATCTACTATCTAACCATATCAGCCATAAGCTAAGAACAGTGACCGAATGTTCCCAGATTTTCTGGACAGTTTACAGCAGTAAGGTTCTAAAAAAAAATTGGCATGGTTCCGTTTGTACGTTCGTCGTTTGCCTCATTTTAAGCTTATCCAATTCAACCCAAACGACTTCCATATATTTTACACTACTACTTGGGAATGTACTCAAGACATCCCAAGCCCAAACACAATTTAATAACACTCCAAACATTACTAATAATTCACCCAACTTCTTCACCACTGCAACTAGCTTTTAAAACTGTTTTACTAATTCACAAACAATCAATTCTCTTCATCCTCTTAACATCCACAAGCCTTAATCAAATCATCTCTACATTACACAACTATGGCCAACAAAACAAGCACCTTTACATATGATCAAAACCGCAATATAGCATGTTAAAATCACATAAACATCAAATAGCTAGGGCTTGGGTTTTCAAGCCATTCATGCTTCACTACTACTACCCATAACATATATAAGCTATAACAAGCATCAATCAAGCCCTAGGAATCCAAGAATCCAAGAAAACAAATTTTCAATTTTCGTAGTTACTGTTCATTCGAACTTCTTTGAATCATAACTCAAGATTCCATGGAGGGAATGAAATGAAATCAAAGACAAGCGTAGTAGGAGTCGGTACCTTCGATTTGAGCTATTAAACGCAAGAAACAAGCAAGAATCGAGTGAGTTCTTGATTTTTCTTCTTCCTTGCTCCATGCCATCAGCCGAAGCTTGAAAAAGGGGGGGGGGGAAAGAACTGATTTTTGTTTAGTGTGGGGTGAAAGCTCGATATTTAATAAGGCTTGCGCGGGAGTCGCGTAATTTCCCGACAACGTTTTAATCTCTCGTTCTCGTTCTCTTTTCTTTCGTCCCACCTAAGTTTTAAAACTTAAAATCTCATATTATGATTCTAATATAATTTAGAATCATTAAATTAATACTCTTTAATTGTTTCGAGAGTTTACGAAACAATTCTCCGAATAAACACTAATTACTTACACCGTCTCTCAAATTCTGCCACGACTTCCATCCGGACTTCAAATTTATTTTTGTTGGACCAAAAATAATTATAAGTCCCATATTAATTGCGTATGCTACCCCAACACCGATACGCATGTTTCTGAATATCCCGTATATTAAGAATACGGTCTCACACTTCAAGTACCTTATGGAGAAAATAAATCCATAAAATCATTCATTCATAAAATAAAAAAATTTTATCCAAAAATCGTAATAACTCCAAGCGTCAAAAATACGGGTTATTACAGTTTCTAAAAGATCAAGATCAGAACCTGAGACAACTATAGATTTATCCACTTCCTCACAGTGGGATATGGATTTTGAAACAGCTATCCAAAAATCTCTAAATACACTTGATGAAACGGGTGATTCAGATTCAGATCCTAGCACACTGCTAGCTCTCACAATAGCAGGACCTCCACTTGCAGAAACAGAATCACATGAGGGCACCTTTCTTGAAGAAAATGTTTTTGATAAAAACTCGTCGGATGCCACCTATGTTGTGGACCATGACATTTTCGATGCAGTGCGGCATCAGTTACCCTCAGTGGAACTAAGGGGCACCACAGACTCTAATGAGCCACTCACTACATTGTCTAAGGTGGTGACCCCCCTGGATTTCTTACATCCAGTTCTTTTAAAAGAAGGTCTCGAATCCACTGGTGGATTTGAGAGGCAACTACTCCATAGAGGGAGATGGGACTCCATTCACGGAGTAGCTACGTCAGTAGCGGAGCCATTGCAAGTTCATCTTGTTGAGGACGCGCCTTCACAGGCATCAGAAGAGCATTTCGACTCTTCAAAAGCTATTATTATATATACAGGTACAACATCAGGATCTGGAGGATATAAGGAGCTAAACACGAGTGATGTGAGGCAAACACTGAGCGATACACATGCACGTAGTGATAGTCCAAACAGGAGTGCAAGCGAGGTGAGTGCACACACACACAGTGAACTCATGTTAAAAATGGAAGCTCTCCAAAAACAGATGCAGATTGTTCAGACTGAAATAAACAAAGGGAAGGAACAAGCAGAAATCAAGTCTGCCTCTGTAACTGCACAGCTGTCAATCATAAGAAAGGATGTTGATAATGTCAAGTCAAATGTAATATTAAAAACTCAAAACATCCAGGATGTTCAGAAGTTGATTGCTGATGACATGGAAGAGATTTCCAATTTAAATGAAAGAATTGATAATGTGGAAAGAAATTTAAACGAAAGAATTCGTTTAAATGAAGAAATCTCATCAGCAAGATTCAACAAGTTAGATGATGGAATGGAACATCTTACTGAAGGTATGAAGCAGGTCAACTTGGCAATTGCAAATCTCAGTAAATCATTGGATGCTTCAAAACCTGTAGAGGATCCATCAACTAAGGGGGAGAAAGGAAAGTCTGTAGCTGAAGAAGGGGCTACTAGCAAAGGAAAAGAAAAACTGTACTCGAAGGAAGATCAATTTCTATCGAATATTCCAGAGGAACAGTACTATCAACAAGAGCAATTCATTGAGGAAGTAAGTGCTGAAAATCAAGGTTTCAATCCTGACTACTGCAGAGCTGAAGATGAAGCTGTCTTTGAAGATGATTTTCTATTTCCAAAAGAAAAGGAACATGATCCTGCCTATAAAGAGGCAATAAGAAAGCTAAAAGAAGACATCAAGGCAAGCCATGCCAAAACTATAAATTTAAAAGCTCTAGTCAAGGAAAGAACCCAAGCTGAAAGAGAGGCAAGCTTAGAAAAACAGAAGCTTTGGGCCTTAGCAGTAAAGAAGAAGAAGGAAGATATTGAGATGAAGATAGGGGACAGATGGGATGCAGCAAGGAAAGTCCTAGATAAAATTCAGCAAGGTCCCTTTGAAGACAGACAAATGCTTTCAGTTATCAAAAGTCTTGAAGATTCAAATAATAATCTGGATAACTTCATGAAGGCATTAAAGGAAGAAGTTGATTATATCACTGTTGTAGTGGATCACATTCTTGAAGACTGGCAACTACTAGTGTACACTCACAGGAATGGGACAATCAGAGTATTTTTAGAATTCTTCCGAAAGAGATCACTATCAGTGATATGGGTTCTGTTAAACAAAGTAAAGAGAAGCTCAGAAGAAAATGAACTACTCAGGGACAGACTCAGAGAAATAGCAACAGCGGCTAGTCCTCAGATCTTATATGATCCTCATGAAGTGAGATTTTTCTCAAACAAGTTGTATCAAATCATGAAGCTAGATGAGGAGTCATTTAAGGGCTACACAGTGAGGTATATGATCCAAGTTGAAAGGATGCAGAGATCAAAAGGATTCAGGTCACAAGCCAAGCTAGATGCTGCACAGAAAATAAGGAACTACTGTTTATCCAGAAACATCAAATCCTACATCAGGCAAATGCCAAAGATAGATTCCACACAGCCTTATGATGTACAAAAAGAAACAGTAGATCCTATTGAAGAGGAAATCATGTTTCAGCTAGCAAAGGCTCAACAGAGAAGATTGTATGGAGAGTCAACCGTAACTCCGACTGAAACTGAAGAGGTACCCAGAACACCTGTGCACAAGAGTTCTAATCTAGAAGAAGGTGAATTGGATACCACTGAAGACTGAAGTCTTAGATAGGCCAAGATAGAAACTATGTTATATTTGTTCAGTACTAGAGGAACAACTATCTTGTATTTATCTTTTAAGTATGAATCTGGAAAATTGTTAAATATAAAACCAGAACTTTTGTTTATTATTTACAAGCTCTTACATGTCATATTTATGTTCTTAGTTGTTAGTTGAGTAATCCTCTAGGAATTTGTATGTTAAATGTTTAACAACAAATAGGGGGAGATTGAAAGGCATATGATTAGGCCTATTTGTAATAATTAGATGACAACTCAACTCAATCTAGAAACAGTGATAAATAATAAATATCTAACAGGAATCAAGGCAAAGACAGTCAACTAGTCACTGAGAATCAAAAGAATCAGAAGTACTCAGTTGAACCTGCTACTCAACACTGAAGAAGTTCATTAATATGTTCAAGCGTCAGTGGAAAATAATCAAGTAGTAAATTCAAAAGGATTCAGAAGATTCAAAAGATTTTGAGTGATTACTACACGAAGATTCCAGAAGAAGATGAACAGAAAAAGAAGACAGAAAAGCTAAGCAAAGACAGAAGGCCACTATACTAAAATGTTAAAAGACATGAAGAATATTTATTTAAAGTATGACACAAATGAACCAGACAGTACATTTGTGTGTCAACTTTAATTAATAAATATTCAACATCAAGCTGAAGTGGTTCCATGACAAAAGACGGACTAAAGAGTTGAACAAAAGACTTAATAGTATTTTAATTCTACAATTAAAATTAAGTTAATTATTTAATTTATTTTATTAAATTAATTCAAGTCTGAATTTAATTTAATTCATAAATTAATTAATTAAATTAAGTAGAGTTGATTTACTAAGAAAAGAAATGATTCATATGACTCACAATGAGTCATATCGAGCAGAATTATGAGTCATACCGAGCAGAACAATGAGTCATACCGAGCAGAATTTATGAGTCATACCGAGCAGAATTTGTGAGTCATACCGAGCAGAATTCATGAGTCATACATAGCAGAATTTATGAGTCATACCGAGCAATTCACAGTGAGTCATACCGAAGTCTAGAAATGAGTCATACCGACCATTATGAGTCTTGCCCAGCCTTTTCATGAGTCATACAAGGGTTAAATTTAATTGAAAAAGGTCATACTAGGATGAGTCATGCTGGCTTTCCTCCTCTATAAATATGAGGAGATGGTCTTCATTTTTCAGTTGTCATTCAGACATTCAAATTCAGAAATTTGTATGCATTGTAATATTCACAGATTTCTGTGCTTAGTTTGGAATATAAATTGTTAAACCCGAACAAGTCATGTCAAAATCACTCTGGACAATTTATCAGATATAAACACTATTCACTATATTAATTCTGTAATACTTTTCAAGTTAAAATCAAATATTCTACTTGAACAATATTTCACCTATTAATATTTCAGGATTATAATTAACTTTTTATTCTTAATCCAATTTCACGAATTTTATTAGATATTGTATTCAACCCCCCTTCTACAATATCAGGGACCAACAAGTAGTTGATTCCTCATCCATAATATTTGTGCACAGCAACTTCCAGCTGCAATGTATTCAGCCTCTGCGGTAGATGTAGACACTGAATTCTGCTTCTTACTAAACCATGAAACAAGCTTATTTCCTAGAAATTGACAGGAGCCTGTTGTACTTTTTCTATCAATTCTGCAACCTGCATAGTCTGCATCTGAATAACCAATTAGATCAAATCCAGAATCTCTAGAATACCAAATTCCAAGATTTGGAGTTCCTTTGAGATATCTGAATATTCTTTTTATTGCAATCAAATGAGATTCTCTAAGATCAGCCTGAAACCTAGCACAAAGACATGTAGCAAATATTATGTCTGGCCTACTTGCAGTTAAGTAAAGTAATGAGCCAACCATGCCTCTATAACTTGAAATGTCCAATTTAGCTTCCTTAGTGTTCAATTCAAGTTTAGTTACAGTGGCCATGAGAGTTTTTGCAAAAGAACATTCATTTAAATCAAATCTCTTTAATAAATCAGAAATATATTTGGTTTGATTTATGAAAATACCATTTTTGACTTGTTTGACTTGCAAACCAAGAAAATAGGTAAGTTCTCCCATCAAGCTCATTTCATATTTACTATGCATCAACTTAGCAAACTTTTGACAAAGTTTTTCATTAGTTGAGCCAAAAATAATGTCATCTACATAGATTTGAACAAGAATCATAGAGCCATTTACATTTCTATAAAAGAGAGTTTTATCAACAGTACCTCTTGTGAAGTGATTCTCAATCAAGAATGTAGACAAAGTGTTATACCAGGCTCTAGGTGCTTGTTTCAATCCATAAAGTTCCTTGAGAAGATAGTATACAAATCTAGGATGAACAGGATCAATAAAATCAGGAGGTTGTTCTACATATACTTCTTCTTATAGTTTTCCCTTGAGAAAATCACTTTTCACATCCATCTGATACACCTTGAAGTTAGCATGAGCAGCATATGCTAGAAAGATTCTGATTGCTTCTAATCTTGCAACTGGTGCAAATGTTTCATCAAAATCTATGCCTTCTTCTTGTGAATAGCCCTTTGCCACTAATCTTGCTTTATTCCTTGTGACTGTACCAGATTCATCCATTTTGTTTCTGAACACCTATTTTGTACCAATGACAGACTTGTTCTTTGGTTTGGGCACCATCTTCCATACCTTGTTTCTTTCAAACTGATTCAACTCTTCTTGCATAGCTATTGCCCAATCAGGATCATCCAAGGCTTCTTCAATCCTTTTTGGTTCTTCTTGAGACATGAAGCTACTATACAAGCATTCATTTTGAGTTGCTCCTCTAGTTTTGACACCATAATTTGCATCTCCAATAATTAATTCAAAGGGATGGCTTTTTGTCCATTTCCTTTGAGATGGTAAATTTGTCCTTGAAGATGATGCTTCATGATCATTGGAAGCGTTATGATCATTGTGATGTGATTGACTATTTGAGAACCCTCCCCCTGAGATGGACACTCTACTTGACGATTGTTGAGCAGAGTTGATATCCATCGAATGATTATCAATTGATGTATTATCAGTCGATTGATGATTGTCAACTGATAAGTTATTTGTTGATGCATTGACATCAATTGATGGGAGGATTCTGGGTACTTGAATTTTTGAGATTTCCACATCATCATCACTATCTTCAATGTTACTTGTTGATTCATTTTCAAAATGCAACAGATCATGGAATCCTTCATCAACCAACCCTTGAATTTCCTTGTCATCAAAGACTACATGCATAGATTCCATAACAATGTGTAATCTAAGATTGTAGACTCTGTATGCTTTGGTTGTTATTCCATATCCAACAAATATAGCTTCATCAGCCTTGGCTTCAAATTTTCCTAGATTTTCACCTTGATTTCTCAGTACAAAGCATTTGCATCCAAAGACATGAAAAAAAATTATTGTTGGCTTCTTGTCCTTCTGCATCAACTGATATGTAGTTTTACCTTGAATTTGATTGACCATGGAGATATTCTGAATGTAGCAAGCAGTATTAATTGCTTCTGCCCAGAAGTATTTAGGAAGTTTTGCTTCTTCTAACATAGTTTTGGCAGCTTCAATCAAGGTCCTATTTTTCCTTTCAACTACTCCATTTTGCTGTGGAGTCCTTGGTGCAGAGAAATGATGAGTGATACCTTTTTCTTCACAGAATTCTTTCATGGTTGTATTCTTGAATTCCGTACCATTATCACTTCTAAATTTCTTGACCTTTCATTCAGTGCCATTGTCAACATTCTTCACATGATTGATAATTAATTTGCTTGTTTCATCCTTAGAGTGTAAGAAATATACCCATGAAAATCTTGTGAAGTCATCCACAATTACTAAGGCATATTTCTTTTTGGAAATTGACATGATGTTGACTGGACCAAATAAATCCATGTGCAATAATTCCAGAGGCTTATCAATTGATGATTAAGACTTTGACTTGAATGATGTTTTTCTTTGTTTTCCCTTTTGACAGGCTTCACATAGTCCATCCTTGGTGAATTCCATCTGTGGAATGCCTCTAACCAAATTTTTCCTAATCAATTGATTCATTGATTTGAAGTTTAAATGTGCTAGCTTCTTGTGCCAAATCCAACTTTCATCTATATTGGCTTTGCTGAGTAGGCAGGTCATAGAATTAGCATTTACAGAATTAAAGTCAGCTACATAGACATTTCCTTTTCTTTCACCTGTTATGAGAACATCACCAGTTTCTTTGTTGGCTATAATGCATGATCCAGTTGAAAACCACACACCATTTCCATTATCACACAGTTGACTAATACTTAGCAGATTTTGCTTTAGTCCATCAACTAGTGCTACAGGTTCAATGACAACATTTTCACTTGCAATTGAGCCATATCCCAGAGTATAACCTTTGCTGTTGTCTCCAAAAGTAACTCCTGGGCCAGCCTTTTCCACAAACTTTGTGAGCAGGGACAAATCTCCAGTCATGTGCCTTGAACATCCACTATCCAAATACTAGAGATTTTTCTTCATGTTTCCCTGCACACACATAAAACATTCAAGTTGTTTTTGGTACCCAAGTTGCCTTGGGTCTTCTTTTATTAGTTGCAGCCTGAGCCCCTGTTGTCAACTTAGGTTCCTTTTGTTTTGATGGGTTTAAATCCACTATAACTTTGGGAGTTGACTTTTGAGGCTTAGACACCTTGGAACTCATGGCAAAATTTCCATGCACTTCATTATCTATATTAGGCATGTTCCATGGCATACTAGGCATGTTCATATTTGCATATGCAAAGAAAGGATTATACATGTATGGAACTTGTGCATAAGGCATATGAACATTAGGTGCAACTAAATTTGAAGACATGACATTCATGAGCATAGGATTTGTAAACATGGCATTTGCAGTCATGGCATGCATATTTAAATCATTTGAAGATATAGACTTCTTTTCATTCTTGCATTGCATGGACAAATGATTTACACTACCACATTTATCACATACTTTTCTAGGGGCATACATATCAGGAGTGTAGTTGTTGTGCTTATTTATGCCTACTTTACCATTCCTATTCTTTTTCTTTTTCTCCGACTTAGGTTGAGTAATTTCCATAGGTGCTATCTTTTCTAATTTTTCTTTTAATTGTTTCTTGGATAAGCTACATATGTTGATTTTCTCAGCCTCAGCCTCAACTTGATATTTGGTTTCCTTAACAAACTTGATAGGAGTGCTAAATTTGTTCTTTTTATTAGCCATTGATGATTTACTTGTCGATGGATGCTTATCGATTGATTCAGCATCAATCGATTGATAATCCTTATCGATCGATGAAAGATTAGCAGTCGATTGATCTTTATCCCTTGAAGCATCATCCAATGGCTTGCCAATTGAATTGGGGGATTCTCCTAGAGTATCTACACCCTGAACATCAATGATTTGTTTAGCAGTTTTAGCATACCTATTCCATTTGTTAATGGTTTCTATTTCTTCAGCTAATTGTTCTTTCAACAATTCTTCTCTTCTCAAACTGTTTACTAGTTCATCTCTAGCATCCTTACATTCCTGCTTGAATCTATCTAAACAAACAAGTTCGTTTTCAAGAAAAATATTACTCTTAGTTAAGACATCAATGGTGTTCATTAACTTGAGGTTTTCTTTATTTAGAGACTTAAGAGTAACATGCAAATTGTACAATTCATTGGACATTTCATTAATAGTACTATTGCATTCATCAGCAGTAATTTCAGAAAAGTTGGTAGCTAGTAAATGATTAGATGCTGAACTAGCTTCTTCATCTTCATGGTTGGCCATTAGAGCTAGATTGATATATTCTTCAGAATCAGTATCCTCAGCAACCCAGTCCTTCTCCTCAGTAATAAAAGCCTTTTCTTTCTGTTTCAAAATGTCAAAGTATTTTTTTTTGTAATCAATACTCTCATATGACTTTGCCTTTTCTTGTTTTGGCTTTCTGCACTCATTAGAGAAATGACCAGCCAATCCACAGTTAAAGCATTTGAATTTAGATCTATCAACCAAATTTCTGATTTGATTGTTGCTTCTAAACTGGGATCCAGGCCTTTGAGCATTTGGATTCCTCTTGAATTTTAGCTTTGAAAACTTCCTTGACAAAAATGCAAGGTGCTCATCAATCTTATCCAAATCATCCTGTGAGCATGTTTCATTTTCTTCACACTTGATCTTTCCTTTTCTCTTGAATGATTCTTCAACAGCATCACTAGCCATCATGACAGACTCTTCTACACAGCCAGTTTCATTCTTCTCTTTCTTGTCTTCATTCCGTTTGACCATCAAAGCCACAGTTTTCTCCTTTCTTTGATTCTTCTTAATCTCTTCGTCTTGTTGAATCTCCAGTTCATATGTCTTGAGAATACCATATAGTTTTTCGAGAGTATAATCTTTAAAATCTTGAGATTGTCTAATGGAGACAGGCATTGCCTTCCACTCCTTTGGAAGAGATCTAAGAAATTTAAGATTTGTATCTTCTGTTGCATAAACCCTACCATATAGCTTTAGACCATTCAATAACTTTTGGAATCTGCTATAGGTATCATTGATGGCTTCACCACTCTTAAAATGAAATGATTCATATTTTTGAATTAAGAGTTGCATCTTATTTTTCCTTACTTGCTCAGTTCCTTCACACAGAATTTAAAGAGTGTCCCATACTTCTTTTGATGAAGTACATTTTATCACATTATCAAACATATCTTTATCTAGACCATTAAAAAGAATGTTCATGGTCTTTTTGTCTTTAAGTACTTCTTTTTCATCCTCTTCTGTGAACTCAGAGATGAGTTTTAGAACATGTCTATCAACTGTAGGAGTTCCATCAAGGTTTACACCTGTAACTAGCTTCATGGGAATATGAGGACCTTTCTCTATGTAGTGAACATAGGAAGGGTCAAGAGAAAGAAGATGCAGATGCATTTTTACCTTCCATGGAAAATATTCATCTTTCTCTAAAACTGGAATCTTCACACCTGAATCTTTCTGGCCCATATTGACTGTTCTTGATCTTTAAACTTTTTGTATGTTGAAAGCCTGCTCTGATACCAATTGTTATTCCCTAGAACAATGTTAATATTTGTAGAAGGGGGGGTTGAATATAAATATTAAAACTTTTTGATTGTTCTAATATTTGTTCTTGATGTTTGAGAATTAGAGAGAATATGTTCAAACAAATTTAGACTGAAAAATAAACTGAACAAAGAGATTTAAAATTACTGATAGATTGGTTTTTCCATCAGTGTATATTTTTGCTCAATGTTCCTAGGTTAAAAGAAACCTAGCTGCGTTTTTACAAGATTAGAAAACAAATCAACTGTTCTTACAAATATGCTCTCAAACTATAACAGTTGATTAAGAAATATTGTCTAACTTGTCTGTTTTCTAATAATGCTGCTACACTTGTTTTTATACCACAAGTGTGCTTTTACAATTCCCATTCTAGGATTGTTTCTACCTACCTTCCTTTTACCTTTTTCTATTTTAGAATAAAGGTTTGAAAGACAGCTTCTGATTGAGTCTTCATAGCCATCATAAAATGTCTTCCATATGTGTTTTTTTATCTTTCTGGATCTCTGATAGATTGCCTTTTTGTCACAGTCAATTGATAATTTGCTGTTAAGCATATCAATTGACTCTTCCTTTATTCATCAACTGATAATGTTCTTCGATTGATCTTGATATTCATCGATTGATAAGTATAGTTGCCTTATCGATTGATAAATGATATCAATCGATATATCAATCGATGGGTCTTCACATCAGTTGATGGTCTTCAACTCTTGACTTGGTTTCTTCAATTGATCTTCTATCCGTTAATGCTTCAATATCAACTGATCATCCTTCACTTGTATAATTTTCCTATCTTCAAATAATCACAATTTAACAGTCTAAGTTACACATCAGTTGATGACTTATATCAATTGACTCTAGTATCAATTGATGAAAATATCAATTGATTTACACCTTATCAATTGAAAATAGACTAAGTACACCTATGCTACAATCCATATTATCAATTGATTCAGATAAACATTTCAACTGATAAATGGTTTCCTGATCAATTGATATTTATAACTTTCATATCAATTGATCAGTTACATCAAATAAAATTTCTATGATTCTAAGATTAATGTTATCATCAAATTACATGTAGATTCCTAACAATCTTCCCCTATTTGTGTCTGTGATATGAACATGCATAAATCTATTTGATGATAACAAAACCCTTAACTATAATCATTCAAATAGAATCAAGAAATTTTCATAGCACTTTTAGGAAATACCAGTTGATGATTATTCTTTGCAGACTGTTCCAGTGTCTTCAATTCTTCATGGTCTTCAATCTTCAATTACTTCTTCTTCTTCTTCTTTTCAGCATTTTCTTTTAATTGCCTCATAAAGGTGCTCCTCAATATTGCTTCATCTCTGTCAGTTTCCCCAAGTTGCCTCATAAGATAGTGGATTTTCTCATCTATGATTTTGTCTAGATATTTGCAGATATCAAAGAATTTTGTATTGCCTTCCACATCTGTAAAAATCCATGCATACTTGGCTTCACTTGGCTTCCTTTCAATTCTTTTTGTACAATAAACATGTTAACCAAATCCTTTCTGTTGACACTTTGTGCACTGGTTTGGTTCATAAATGACTAACACTGATCTTGATCTTCATATTCTCATTAAAATCATATGACAGGTGTAACGCCCTGGAAAATTATATGTATTTTATAATATTTAAATATGCTTTTATTATAATTTATTGTGTTTTAGATTATTTTTATATGCATTTATTTGTGTTAGGATTTTTAATAAATAGAAAATTATCCGATATGTGTTATGTGACTTCTGTGTAGCTTAAAATATTTAATTCTATTTTACTGTAATTTTTGTATCATTAAAATAAAGTTATTTCGATTTGAGATTATCGGACACAACCCCTATAGAAGACTAGAAACCTTATTTTTGGTTTCTTTATTTTTTTTATAGGAATGATAAAGTCCTCAAAATAAAATTATTTTATTATTTTTGAATCATTCATAAATTTTGGGGAATTTTGACATATATATTGTATTTATTTGAAAATATTTATTTTTATATTTTATCCCATAAAAATAATTTTTGGGCATTTTATTTTAATTATGGGGTAATTTATCTTTTAATCAAATTAAGCCCCTAAATTTTCTTTAAAATATAAATAGCTTTTAGTTAATAAAAATATTTATTAGTTTTACTAATTATAGTAAAGATCAGCAGCTTGGAACTTAGGGAATTTGGGAGAAATCCATTTCTAGGGCTCTTATAATCGATTGATTATTTGAAGGTGATATCGACCTCTTTTTCTTGCATATGAGTAGTTGATGTGAAGCTTGTAATCTCTACTATATGATTATGTCATCTATTTTGATTGAAAGTCGCTAGTGTGCAAAGTCATGTTTAACTGCTTATATTCTGATTTTTATATCTGGAGTTCCACTGCTTGGTTGTTTAATTGATTAGCGTAGCTGTGTAGAGCGTAGCTTGGTGAATCTATGAATATTTTATTTTGATTTTTGGAACAAAACGAGTTCACCGGATTTTGACTGTAAGTTGTTTGTTTTGGCCGGAATCGGTTTTGTTGAACTCAGTTCTTGATTTTACTGGTATGGTTGAGTTATGTTAGGGTTTGGTAACTTGTAGATGTAAGCTTTACTGATTTTTGTGACGGTCTTGGTTCCCCGGAATCCATGGCCGGTGTGCTTCATTTTTCACCGGAAAACGAGTCATAGAGCTCGGTTCTTGATGCTAGTTATATGACCGGATTGCTTACCTGACTAGGAGTCTGTTGGTATCGTTTTTATTGAGTTTGCTGATGTTTGACTTGTGTTGCTGGCTAGCTGCTATTTGTGTATGTTTGCGTATGCTTGCGAGTCACCAGTGTTTCCTTGGTTTCTACTATCTGGCAAGTTATGTTTTTCTATGTACTTGTGTGATTTATATGACTATTTCTGTAACATAAATTTATTAAATGAACATATATGTGTGCATGTCTATGTGTAGTGCAACTTTTTGATGTCTGTCAATATTTTCACTATTTAAAATGGTAATTTACTGCAAAGTTTTCTAGGACTAGTATCTACACTAGTGACAGAATTAATCATGCCTGCTATACTATTACTAGTACTAATTTGAGGTACTTGTTAACATGTGGTTTGCCTATGACACCCTATGACTGACTATATGATTTTTCTTGTTCTCCTAACCTTGATTTTCAGTCCTGTGTGATTTGTCAAGCATGCCCTGTACTAGTTCAGTATTACTAAGCCAATTACTTGCTCATTTCTTATCGTTGATGCACCATTGTTTGAAATGATGGATTCTGATGCATTAGTATATAGTATGTTGCTCCCTATAACATAAAGATTTATCCCTAGGTTAATTCTAGTTCTTACCAGCAGTAAAATTAGAAATTTGCCATGAATGATTCTTTATATGTTATTTGCTTTGAGAATTTTATTTGCATGCTAAGTTCAGTATATTCTTTACAGATATACAAATTCTTCTGAGAAGTAGATTAGTGCAGTGACAAATTCTTTATCAGTCTTAAATGCTTATTCTACAAAATCCTGTGCCATCTACTTAATTGAATATTTTACTGCTTAATTTGCTGAGTCATATGAAAAGTATTGCATGCCTCTTTGTTACTTGTCGAATGAGCTGATATAAGTCTGTGGTAGGTGTTAAGAACTTCTGCATCTCATTAAATGAGCGTGGTATATGCCTGTACTGTGCAATGTAACTAGTTGTCCTTGTCTGTGTACTGTCTCCATTTGTGAATGAATAATTGGTGCAACTGTGTATGTGATATACTATGCTTGATTACTTCTTTTATGGCATACAGCTCATGTAAACTTGTGTGTCAACACCTTATTCATCCAAACTCTAGTCTATATGCTATCTGTGACATCTATGCTACACTACTCTCCTTATCTACATCTTCATGCTCAGATTAGTAACCCTGTAACCTGATTTTGTGAAAAGGATGTATTATAGTCTCTCAATTGTCTGAGTTTATCATGCCTTGCTAGTTTTGTGATCAATATCATAATTAATCTAAGTGCATTAGTTCATAATCCATTGTGTTGACATGTCAATTGATTAATATGATCTAGTAACTCAAAGACCTACGACCATACTTAACCATGCTACATTAAGTATATTCATGAATCATCTGTATTCCTTTTAGACCAAGTTTTACATGTGTATTTTTAGTACATGATACCACACATGTATGAATAAGATTTACATGAAAACATGCTTTTAAAATTGTCTGTTGTGAAATTCTTGTTACTCTTGTTGAATATGTGTCATTCTTGGTCTCCAGCATGTAAATTGACCTGCTTAATTAAGTATCAGTTTTATGCTCTTGGTTGTTTCAGTATCTGGAAAATCCTATTTTCATTATCTGAATTTTCCGTTCATCATCTGCTAATTAGCTTAATTTATTAAGACATGATGAATTGCAAATTTTTGTTTTAATTTTAGGATGCCTTCTTTTATTACTTGCAATATTTACTTGTAATATGTGCAGTATTTAGCTTTCTAATTCCTGTCTGAAACATGATGCACTACTGGCTTAATTGATTACTTTTAATATTAAAATTGACACTAGATACAGAGTTTGATGCACCTCTATTTGTTTCTTGACATAAATTGATAATTGTTTAGAGAAAGTGATAAGAGTTTCTGCAACTCATTTAATGACCATGGCATATAAGCATGCCATGCTCTTACAGTCCATCTGATAATTTGCTGAGATTATAGATTAATGTGCAGTAATAGAAATATGTATATATATATTGAGAGTTCTGTAAAAAGCATGTATATGGTAATTTATTACTATGTGCTGGCTCCTTATTAAATGTTTTTGAAATTTATTTTCAGAAATATTTTTAATTTTGAAAATGATTTCAAAAACTAAAATAAATTATTTTGATTCCAAAATTGATTTAATTTAATTATTTTAATGTATTTAGATAATAGTTTAATTAATTTAAGTTGATTGATTAATTTTCGTTAATCAATTAATTTGATTGATTAAATATTATTTAAATATGATTAAAATAATTGGATTTAATTATTTTGAGAAATAAAAATGATTTATTTATTTTTATTTAATAATCTCTTTATCTGTTCTAAATGAAACTAATTTGTTTGAGACCCTAAAAATAATCCGGAAGTGATAAAAATGATTTCAATTCCTTAATTTATTTATAAATCTGGATTAATATTTTATTAAATATTTATGGATCCAATAATTATC
This sequence comes from Oenanthe sinensis, assembly GCA_028671895.1. Lineage (NCBI taxonomy): Eukaryota > Viridiplantae > Streptophyta > Magnoliopsida > Apiales > Apiaceae > Oenanthe > Oenanthe sinensis. The sequence goes on from JAPMAC010000212.1 coordinate 6,228,236, forward strand.
TGGAGTTGATAATGATGATTCACTTTGACTCGTATAATATTTTAGATTCTACTCTTATTTATTTGACTGCTATTTAATTTGTGAGTCTTATCTAATATATGATTTATATGCTTACTTGTCTGCTAATTGATGCTACTTTTTTATTAACTATTATTTGGTGTTCGTTATTAATAGAACGCGGGGTAGACACTAGAATCTAAATTAGAATATTTTATTTGTAGATACAAGCGAGGTACTAAATAGACGAGCAGAGTAGTCGTCCCATTCCAGCTTTAAGGCAGTTGTGATATCAGGCAAGTATTTCTTCTTTGATCCTCTTAAACACTTTTGTTTTACTGTTTTCAGTTATTCGTATCATGATAAATAGTTATTGTTCAGAACTATTTATGATTCCTGTTTATTCTGTGCATCAGAGTTACTTGTTATTCGTACTCTGAATATTGAAAGTTGATTATAAAAACACGTCATATCTGGTATTATCGTAGTAAATAATGGGGATATGGCCTGTATTTAAAATTAAGCATACCTTTATTTATTTGGGGTTGCTCTATTGGATTGGACTTTAGCGTAAGAGGCCAGTAACAGACCCTGGTCCAGCAGTGTGATATAATTGGCGTAAGAGACTAGTAGTGGGACTAGTCCAGCATATTTAAGGGGATATGGTAACCATTCCATCCTCTTATAGGCTAACATTACTTGTCTATGGTACCTAACTGAAATCTAGATTATGTGGTGTGGCATAACTAGTCCTATTGCTTTTGAACCTGATCAGGGGGCAATAGTGGTGTGTGGTGATTACCCAATCCATAGTGCCAGTTTGGCTATTATAAATTGATTTTGAGCAGTTGATTCATTTTGATGACATACTGCATTGTTTCAGTTTGAGATAAACTGTGATTTATTTTATTGTTCAGTTTTTATAATAAACTGTTTTATATTCCGTTCTCTATACAGATCGCATATCTTGATTTAAATTCAATTATTCATATACTTGCTGAGCATTTCTTTGGCTCACTCTTGCTTTTTATTAAATTCTGCCAGACAGTTAATATGAGCAGTCCCAGCCATTCACACAGAGCTAGGCGGAGAAGAGTTAGGGGACCGCTCACTCATTGGGCCTCCCAAGTAGTAGCTGTTTAGTTTGTCTGTCGATAGAAGTTGTAATAAAATAAATTTAGACTTAAAACATATCTAGACTTTTGGTTTGAGTTGGTAAGCTACTTGTGAGTTTGTAATAAAGTATTTGGATTTACTTTTAGTTTCAGTTACTTAATTTCATACTATAACCTGTTAGCGATCTTTGGTTTGGCGGGGTCAGTGCGCCTCTGATATATTATTGGGCCAGTGTGCCTTTAATTTATATTATTTTATTGTTGATTGGTTGGTGACCCCCAGATCTAGACCCCGGGATTTGGAGGGCATCACAACAGGAATGCAACAGTTATTTATTGATTCGAACACTGACTGTCAATAAACACTGTACTTTTACTAGAATCTTTTCTGGTACTTAGACAATGTCTTCATCACTACCACAATCTTGAATACTTCATTCTTTGTTCTTCACTGACGCTTGTATATATAAATGAACTTCTTTCAGTGAGTATAACTTCAAGATTGTAGCTGTCTTCTTTAACCTTTGTCTTTACGTTGTCTTCAATTCTTCTAGATTCCTATGCTTTGAACATTGTCTATCTTCAATCAATGTTGATACACTGAAATCTTCTAGTGGTACTTTTATACTGAATCTTCAACACTTCTGAAACCCTGAAAGTCTTTACACATTATTCTTTACTGAGGTATGAACATATTAATGAACTTCTCTCAATGACCTGTAGTAGTCTTCAAAACTTCTTCTGATATCTTGATTCACTGTATTTGCCTCATCTTCATTTCTTCCTGATTTCTGTGTAGGCGTAGTATTATTTACTTGTCTTGTTCTAGTGTTGAGTTATCACGATTACTATTCATAAATCTTTGTAATCTCACCAATAGAACATAATGAAGTTTAACAGTATCATTTTCAACATATTCTCTAATAAAATGATACATGACATCAATGTGCTTTGTTCTAGAATGTTGGACTGGATTGCTTATAATTTTGATAGCACTAGTATTATCAGAATACATAGAAATATTTGAGAATGTTAGTCCATAATCAAGTAATTGATTTCTCATCCACAGAATTTGAGCACAACAACTTCCAACTGCTATGTATTCAGCCTCAGCTGTTGAGGTTGATACAATCTGTTGTTTCTTGCTAAACCAAGAAATTAACATGTTGCCAAGAAATTGGCATTGTCATATTGTACTTTTCATGTCCACTTAGCATCCTGCATAATCAGAGTCTGAATAGCCAATTAGTGAAAAATCAGACTCTCTAGGATACCAAAGTCCAAGAGATTGTGCATCTTTGAGATATCTGAAAATTCTTTTCACAGCTATCAAATGTAATTCTCTAGGGTCAGCTTGAAATCTGGCACACATGCATGTTGCAAACATTATATCTAGTCTACTAACAGTTAAATATAATAACGAGCCAATCATACCTCTATAGCTAGTATTGTCAACTTTCTTACCCTTTGGGTTAGAGTCTAGCTTAGTGGCTATTAACATGGGACTCTTGGTAGTTGCACAATCTTGTAAATCAAGCTTCTTCAAAAGTTCTTTCACATACTTTGATTGACTGATGAAAATTCTATCATCTATTTGTTTGACTTGAAGTCCCAAAAAGAAGTTCAATTCTCCCATCATGCTCATTTCATATTTAGACTGCATTAGTTTGCTAAATTTTTCACAGAGTTTCTCATTAGTAGAACCAAATATTATATCATCAACATAAATTTGGACAAGTAGAATATCACCTTTATGTTTTCTAATGAAAAGAGTTTTATCAATGGTACCTCTAATGAAACCATTTTCAAGGAGAAATTTGGATAGAGTTTCATACTATGCTCTAGGTGCTTGCTTCAATCCATAAAGTGCCTTGTCTAACCTGTAGACATGATCAGGAAATTTTGGATCAACAAATCCTGGTGGTTGCTCCACATAGACTTCTTCTTCCAATTTTCCATTCAAGAAGGCATTTTTTACATCCATCTGATAGACTTTGAATTTTGAATGGGTTGCAAATGCAAGAAATATTCTGATGGCTTCCAATCTTGCTACTGGTGCAAAGGTTTCATCATAGTCAATTCCTTTTTTTTGAGAATATCCTTTTGCAACTAGTCTAGCTTTGTTTCTTACCACAATTCCATTCTCATTAAGTTTGTTTCAGAACACCCATTTGACACCAATAATTGACATGTTTCTAGGTCTTGGAACAAGCTTCCATACCATGTTTCTCTCAAATTCATTCAATTCTTCTTGCATTGTGTTGGTCCCTGATATTGTAGAAGGGGGGTTGAATACAATATCTAAAAATTGTTGCGGAATTTTTGATTTAAAATATTATTTAAATTAATCACGAAATATTGATTTTAATGAAATACTATTCAAGTAGAAGATATAATTTTTAGCTTGAAAAGTATTACAAAAATTATCTGACGAAAAGTGTATGTAATTGATAAGGTGATCTAGAACGAATTCGACATGAAGTGTTCGGGTTAATCAATTATATTCCAAACTTCTGTGAATATAACAATGCATACAAATTTCTGAAATTTGAATGTTTTTGATCTTTTCAATCTTGAAAATAATGAAGACATTTTTCTCATATTTATAGAGAAAAAAACTAGCAAGACTTTTGAATAAAACTTATTTAAAAAATCAAAAGACTTTATAAATTAGCATATAAGACTTTTTAAATAAGCTGGGCAAGACATTTAAACTCGGTAAGACTTTTCAGAAACTCGGTAAGACTTTTGAAAAGTCTTGCCGAGACAAATGAAAACTCAGTAAGACTTTTATAATGTCTTACCGATTTAATTCGGTAAGACTTTTAAAATGTCTTACCGATTTAATTCGGTAAGACTTTCTTAAAAGGTCTTACCGATTTAATTCGGTAAGACTTTCTTAAAATATCTTCTTTTATTGGAATCATTCTGAAGTAGCCACTTGAAATCTTCTGAATCTTCTGAACTCTTCTGAAACACTACTTCTTTATTTTTTGCCGATGCTTGAACATACTAATGAACTTCTTTCGGTGAAAAGTAGCAGCTTTGTTAGAACACTTCTAATTCCTTGGATTCTTTGTGTCTAGTTAACTTTGTTTGTCTTGATTCATGTTATCATATTTACTATTTACTTCTATTTCTTATTTGTGTTGAGTTGTTATCTAATTATTACAAATAGGCCTAGTCATATGCCTATCAATCTCCCCCTATTTGTTGTTAAACATTTAACACACAAATTTCTAGAGGATAACTCAACTAACAACTAAGAAAGTAATACAACATGTAAAAACTGTAAATAATAAAAAGTTCTGGTATTATATTTAACAATTTTCCAGATTCATGTTTTGAATGATAAATACAAGATAAATGTTCCTCTAGCACTGAACAAATATTACATCATTTTCTATCTTGACTTATCTAAGTCTTCAGTCTTTAGACGTATCAACTTCACCTTCTTCTAGGTTTGAACCTTTATGCACTGGTGTCCTTAGTACCTCTTCAGTTACTGATTGTTCTGTTGTAGTGGATTCTCCATACAACCTTCTCTGTTCAGCCTTTGCTAACTGAAACATCACTTCCCGCTCAACAGGATCTACTGCTTCTTTTTCCACATCAATTGGGTGAGATGAATCTATCTTTTTAATTTGTCTGATGTAAGATGGAATCTTTTTAGATAAGTAGTAGCTTCTTATCTTCTATGCAGCATACAACTTGGCTTGTGATTTGAACCCTTTCGACCTTAACATCTTCTCAACTTCAATCATGAATTTGACTGTATAGCCCTTCAATGACTCCTCATCTAACTTCAAGATCTGATATAGCTTGTTAGAGAAGAATCTTCATGAGGGTCATATAGGATTTGAGGACTAATAGCTCTTACGAAGTCTCTAAGCCTATCTCTCAAAAGTTCATTCTCTTCTGAACTTCTTTTGACTTTATTCAACAATGTCCATATCACTGATAAACTTCTCTGTTTGAAGAATTTCAATGATATTCTAAATGTACCATTCCTGTGAGTGTAGACTAAAATCTGCCAGTCTTAAAGAATGTGATCCACTATGACAGTGATATAGTCCACTTCTTCTTTCAGTGCTTTCATGAAGTTATCAATATTGTCATTTGAATTTTCCAGACGCTCAATGATTGACTTAAGATGCTTGTCTTCAAATGGACCCTTCTATAGTTTATCCATGATTTCTCTTGTTATGTCCCATTTCTTCCCAATTTTTAGATGCACATCATTCTATTTCTCTCTTACAGCAACAAGCCAAAGGTTCTGTTTCTCTTGACTTGCTTCCCTTTCAGCCTGTGCTTTTTCCTTGACTAGAGGTTTTAGTTTCTCTGTTTTAGCATGGCTTGCCTTGATGTCTTCTTTCAATTTTCTTATGGCCTCTTCATAGGCAGGATCAGACTCTTTCTCTTTTGGAAATAGAAATTCCTCATCAAAGGCAGCTTCTTCCTCTGCTCTACAATAGTCAGGATTCATCAATAAATTTTTAATCAACATAGTATTGTTCTTCTGGTTCTGGAACATAAGATTCAAACTGTTGTTCAGAATACAGCTTCGCTTTGCCTTTATCTTCAGTAGCCCCTTCATTCTCTCCCTTAGTTGAGGGATCCTCTTCAGATTTAGAAGCTTCAAAAGATGTAACAAGTTTCTGCATGGTCAAATAGACCTGCTTCATTCCCTCATTCAGATGTGCCATTCCATCATCTAGCTTACTGAATCATTTTGTTGAGTTCTTTTCGTTTTCAATAATTCTCAGAGTCAACCTTTTCTCAACCTCATCAATTCTTTCATTTATTGAGCTTACTTCTTTCATAACCTCAACAATAAGACTTTGCACGTTGTGGATATCTTGAGTTTTCAGGAGAATAGAGGATTTAACATCTTCAACATCTTTCCGCACGATTGTCAGCTGTTCTATTACAGAGGCATATATAGACTTTATTTCTGCTTGTGCTTTTACTTTTACCAACTCAGCTTGAACAATCTACATTTCTTTCTAGCGAGCTTCCATTTTTGATAAAAGTTCAATGTGTGTGTGTGCACTCACCTCGCTTGCACTCTTGTTTGTTTCACTTAAACTATGTGCATGTGTTTCGCTCGGTGTTTGCCTCACTTCACTCGTGTTTTCTCCTTTCCAGATCCAGATGTTGTACCTGTATATATTATTATAGCTTTTGAAGAGTCGTAATGCTCTTCTGATGTCGGTGAAGGCGCGTCCTCAATAAGATTAACTTGAAGTGGCTCCGTTACTGACGTAGCTACTCCATGAATGGAGTCCCATCTCCCTCTATGGAGTGGTTGCCTCTCAAATCTACTAGTGGATTCGAGAACTTCCTTTAAAGGAATTGGATGTAAGAAATCCAGGGGGTCACCACATTAGACAATGTAATGTGTGGCTCGTTAGAGTTTGTGATGCCTCTTGATACCTGTTATGGCACCTGATGCTGCACTGCATCAAAAATGTCTTGGTCCATTGTAAATGTGGCATCTGACAGGTTTTCATCAAAAACATTTTCTTCATTAATTGTGCCCTCATTTGATTGTGATTCTTCAAGTGGAGGTCCTGCTAGTGTGAGCGCTAGCAGTGTGCGTGACTCTTCACATAATGCCAGTGATTATTGTATTGCCATTTCAAAATTCATATCCTAATGAGAGGATAAGGATAGGTTTGTAGTTGTCTCAGGTTCATTCTTCGATCTTTTTTATGGTGGAGACAGAGTTGCAGGTTCACTCACTGTAATTCCTCTATCTCTAACTTTCCTAACAGGTTTCTTCTTTTTTCTGATTTGACTCAAGGAGGTTGAAGAAGGAGAAACTGTTTGAGGTTCTAATGCAGTTGAGGATTGAACATGTGTGTTGTTAGGTTTATAGTCGAAGTCCTGAAGTGAAAGACCACAATCATAGTCCGTCACAGATATCTTTAAAGGTATATTAGATATATTTATAGGTAGGAAATTAGAAGCCAGGGTGTAATATATTACCTGATGTTCCTGTGCCTCTTATTCTACATGATGAACAGCTTCAATTAGTAGCTGCATAGAACTTTCCATTTACCCTTGTTCTGACTCTTGCTGAAGCGGTTGAGCCTATGTTGGATTGGCTATTTGATTGAGAATGTCAGCCATATATTTTGTTGTTTGAATGGCTACCCCTTCAAATTTGTTCTTGTTGCTTAGTCTTGTGAACAAATTCTTCTGAGTTGAAGGGGATTCTTCCACTGGGCTGTTTGTAAATCTAGCTTTGTCCTCCTCTGATAAAATAAAATTCATCAAGAGCATTAGAAACCTTGGATAAAAATAAGCTACTTTCTGATCTACATCCAGTCTTCTGCTCTCAGCAATGCCCATCTTCCTTATTATTTATGTTAAGATTAGTTTCCCAAAATTGATTCTTCGGTTGTGGGCCATAGAATACCCAATTACTTGCAGAAGAGTTGAAATATTGTGTAAGTTTCTCTTCATGGTTGGTGCAAAGACTTTAGCTAAAGTGTCGAAAAAATAATCACATTCGCCTACTAACTGGGATTTTGACAGCTTTACTAAATCAATAGTGCTCTGATAGTGAATTGACTGTAAAAAGTCGGTTATGTCTTCAACTGTGGGTAGGGTCTCGAAATTATCTGTCGGGAACCCTAACACTCTATTTGCATCAACTTCATCTATAATGTACTCCGTCTCTCCAATTCTGAACAAGAATTGAACCAGCCTGTCATTTGAAATATTCCTTGCTATTGAATATAAGGCTCTGAGAGGTTCAATTTGTAGAGGAGTGTTCAGGGTAATAGCTGTCCTTACTAGAGAGTGCTCGTTCATAAATTTGATCCATGGCCTAAATCTAGCCTCTTTGCAATTAATCGGATCAAAATACCCAATAAAATTGGTCTTGGCAATTACAAACATGGCTGTCATTTTAATTAATTAATTTAAATTTTAATAGACAAATTACTAATTAATCTCGAATTAACAATTAATAATTAACACTTAGCCCTTAATTCGAAAATTTTAACCAAATAATTAGCACCCAAACAATTCGATTAATACTAGAATTGACAAACCCTAATTCGATTTGTAACACTCAAACCACTCTAATAACATTTCTTCAATAACAATTAATCAACCAAAATCAGTTCTTAATATAAGTTCAAGAACCGGTTCATTTTTCACGAAAATCGGGTAGAGGTTCGACTATTTTTACTTGATTTATCAAACTAGCAAGCTTTTAGCTTGTAAGACCAAAAAAAAGCAACTGATAGCAGTTGTTTAAAGATTTAATCGAGGGTTTTGAAGAGTTTTCCAAAAGTCTTGATGAAGAACTGATCTTGATGCGTGTATGTATGTGTGTATATGATAAGAACTGAATAAAACAACTAAAAAACGTTTAAGTAGGAAAATCCACGGTAAGACTTTTAATTATAAAGACTCGGTAAAAAATTTAAAAGTCTTGCCGAGTTTTATAAAAAAAAGTCTCGCTGAGTTTTAACTAAAAATAAAACAAACAAAAAAAATTAAATATATATTTGGTCGGTAAAACTTTTTAATATACACTCAGTAAAACTTTTGAAAAGTCTTGCGAAGTTTTTATAAAAAGTCTTACTCAATAAAAGTTTTTCTGAATAAAACTGTTTAAATAGAAAAAAATATCTCCGTAAGACTTTTAAAAAGTCTTGCTAAGTTTTTCAAATAAAAAGTCTTTCCGAAAAATAAAAACCAAACAAAAATATATTTATCCATAATTTATAGACATATTTAATATATAATTGTAAACAAATATATACAAATATTATTAATTTTCCCAAAATTCGTAATAAAATAAAGGAAATTTTATTCAAAAATTAGATTAATTAATAATAATTAAACTAAATATTTACAAGCAACTAAATTATTAAAGACATATAATAATTAATTTAATTCCTAAACTAATTAGAACAGTTAATAATATAAGTAATTATTAATGTGCAATAATAATTAGAAAAACATACAATAATTTATATACTAATGTTACTAGTGCTAAAAATAAATATAAGTACTTATGCTATAATTGAAATAATTATCTATTAAGAGTATTAAATTAATCTCAAGATAATTTATCCAAATATTCATAAGCCCTAGGATTTTGTTAATTCAAGTCTCATAAATCCTTTAAATATTAACATTTAATATTTATGAGCTCAAATTAAATCCTAACAACTAAAAATTAGTCATTGTTTAACATCCCTAGTTCACTAACCAACTTAGAAAAAGTGGATTCATCAAGTGATTTTGTGAAGATGTCGACTATTTGATCTTCTGTGGGTACAAAGTGTAGTACCACAGTTCCGTTCATGACATGTTCTCGGATAAAATGATACCTTATGTCAATATGCTTGGTTCGAGAGTGTTGTATAGGATTGTTGGAAATAGCTATAGCACTTGTGTTGTCACAGAAAATTGAAATTTTATTCAAAGCAAGTCCATAGTCATTTAGCCGATTCCTTATCCACAAGATCTGTGCACAACAACTACCTGCCACAATGTATTCTGCTTCGGCTGTCGAGGTAGATACTGAGTGCTTTTTCTTGCTGCACCAGGAGATCAACCGACTTCCTAGAAACTGATAGCTTCCAGAAGTACTTTTCCTGTCCATCCTGCATCCTGCATAATCTGAATCTGTATAGCCTATTAGGTCAAAGCCTGTATCTTTAGGGTACCAAATTCTAAGATTTGGTGTACCCTTCAGATATCTAAATATTAGTTTAACAGCTATAAGATGAGATTCTCTAGGGTCAAATTGAAACCTTGCACATAAGCATGTTGCAAACATTATATCGGGTCTACTAGCAGTTGGATATAATAATGAGCCTATCATACCTCTGTAGCTTGTGATGTCAACTTTCTTACCAGTTTCAACTTTGTCAAGCTTGGTGGCTGTTGGCATTGGGGTTTTTGCTGGTGAAGAATCTTCTAGACTATATTTTCTCAGAAGATCCCTTACGTACTTTGATTGGCAAATAAAAATCTCATCTTCCTTTTGCTTTACTTGCAATCCTGGGAAGAATGATATCTCACCCATCATGCTCATTTCATACTTACTCTGCATTAACTTAGCAAATCTCTTGCACAAGTTTTCTTTAGTAGAACCAAATATAATATCGTCAACATAAACTTGGACAAATATCATATCTTTAATATGCAATTTATAAAAGAGAGTTTTATCTATGACACCTATAATAAAACTATTTTTAAGTAAAAACTCAGAGAGTGTGTCATACCATGTCATCGGTGCTTGCTTGAGTCCATAGAGAGCTTTGAATAGAAAATACATAAAATCAGCAAACTCTGGATTTTCAAAGCCAGTGGGCTGTTCCACATATACTTCCTCTTCTAACTCTCCATTCAGAAATGCACTCTTCACATCCATTTGATAGACTTTGAAATTGAAATGTGCTGCGAATGCCAGAAATATCCTGATGGCTTCAAGTCTTGTAACTGGTGCGTAGGTCTCGTCATAATCAATTCCCTCTTCCCGGGAGTAACCCTTTGCCACCAGTCTGGCTTTTTTCCTTGTAAAAATGCCATCACCGTCTAACTTGTTCTTGTATACCCATTTCATGTCAATAACAGATCTATCTTTAGGCCTGGGTACCAGTGTTCAGACTTCTTGTCTCTCAAACTGATTGAGCTCTTCTTGCATGACAAGAACCCAATCTGGATCTGTTAATGCATCTTCAATCTTCTTTAGTTCTTCTTGAGATAGAAAAATGGAAAATAAGCATTCATTTGAAGTTACACTTCTGGTTCTAACTCCAACATCTGGATCACCTATGATCAATTCAAAAGGATGATCTATGTTCCATATCTTTTCCTTTGGTAGGTTTGATCTTGATGATTCGCCTCTATATACATTGTGATGTTGTGTTCTGCCAGTAGATCCATCATCTCCCCCTGAGTTGTTGCCATGATGACTTATTGATCCACTACTGGTATTAGTAGAATCTCCAGTGTTACCATTGTTTCCTCCACTATTACCTGGATCATTATCATTATTGTCATCATCATTTCATGTTGCAACCTCAGGTTCTTCTTCGTCATCAAAATGTGAGTCTGGATAATTATCAAATTTTAATGACTCAAAAGTATCTCAGTTTGGATACTTGAGAGTTTAGTGAAATCAAAAGTAACATTGACACTTTCTTTTACTTGGTGCTGATCAATTATATACACCTTATATGCTCTTCTTGAATATCTAACAAAAATAGCTTCATGTGCCTTGGCCTCGAACTTTCCACGATGTTCATCTCTATCCTTCAGCACATAACATTTAGCTCCAAATACATGGAAGTACTTGAGTGTAGGTTTCTTGCCAGCCATTAATTCATAGGGAGTCTTCATATGATCTTTGTTGATCAGAGTTCGATTCTTGGTATAACATGCTGTGTTTATTGCTTTAGCCCAGAAGTAGATAGGTAACCTTGATTTACTTAACATTATTCTTGCAGCTTCAATCAGAGTTCTATTTTTCCTTTCTACAACTTCATTTTGTTGCGGAGTTCTTGGTGCTGAATATTGTCTCCTTATCCCCTTGTCTGAGAAAAAGTTATTCAGAATTTCATTCTTGAATTCTATTCCATTATCTGATCTGATTGCTCGGATAAATAACTTTGAATCTAACTCAATCAGCTTTACATGATCAATCACCAATTTTGGATTTTCATCATTAGAGTTAAAGAATAAAACTCATGTGTACTTTGTGAAGTCATCTACAATCACTAAGGCATATCTTTTTCTTGACATAGACATAATATTGTCTGGACCAAATAAATCCATGTGTAGGAGTTGAAGTGGTTCAGTGAGTTTTGAAGTGTTTGTGCTCTGTGACTTGCTTTCTTTGACTTCCCTTTCTAACATGCCTCACACAATCCTTCTTGTGTAAATTCCATCGGAGGCAGTCCTCTCACCAAATCCCTCTTGACTAGAGAGTTCATTGTTTTGAAATTTAGATGTGAGAGTTTCTTGTGCCATAGCCAGCTTTCTTCTGATGAAGCCTTTGAATAGAAATAGTTTGCTTCATCTTCAGTTCCGGAATTGAGATCGGCTACATACAAGTTTTCTTTCCTTACTCCACGTAAGGCCAGTTTGTCGTCTTTAGAATGAGCTATTAAACACTTCTCCTTGATAAAGTTTACTTTATATCCTTTATCACATAATTGACTGACGCTGAGTAGATTGTGCTTAAGTCCTTCCACTAAAGAGACGTTTTCAATGATAACATTTCCAGTATTTAACGTGCCATATCCTGTAGTCATTCCTTTGCTGTTATCTCCAAAGGTGACAATCGGGCCAGCTCTTTCAAACACGTCTGATAGTAGGGCTCTATCTCCGGTCATATGCCTTGAAAATCCGCTGTCCAGGATCTATACAACCCGATTTACCTGTTTAACTCCCTACAAATTTCAAACGGATTAATTCGTCTTTGGAGCCCAAAATTGATTGGGCCCGGCATACTTAAAGAATTGACCTTTGTCCGCTTTGACAACAGATCCTTTTCGAATAACAACATCATCCTCCTTGATTGTACCTACCTTCCTATAAACAGTCTTAACAACTTTCTGTTTAGACTTAGGAATATATGTTTCCTTCTTGACAGGTGAAGGAGTTGCAGTCTTGGATTTAGTGAATTTATTATTGATGTATTGTCTAGGTGTGATGTTATCTTTGTTAGCAATCATGCGTTTAAAATAAGCAGTCATAGCATTAAAAGCACATAACATATAATTCAATATACCACAAGGTTTATGGAAAGCATCAATAGTAGGCATGTTATTCAATACAGTAGGTGACTTAACATATTCTACTTCAATTTTATTAGCAGATTTGAAGTTTTCAGTATAATGAAATCTGTTGTTACTATTCCTACTGTTAATAAACGTATTAGGGCTGTTCAGTTTATTCTTTAAGTCTTTTGCACCTATACCAGGATTAGGCGATTTAGAAGTTCCCACATCTTTCACTAGCGTCTCTGGTGCACTCTTCTCTTTCTGGACATTAACTCTTTTTATGTCCTTAACCTGCTCTTCTTTCTTCTTCTCTTTCTCGAGATCCTCTAACTGCATTTCATAAGCAATCAGTATAGAGCTCTCAAGGATTGGTTTAGCTATTGGGGTTATGAAAAGAGGTTTAGGTGTGTCTTTAACAACATGTGGGATACCCCTTTCTTCAGCACTTTTTCTGAATGGGGTTATGTTGCTTGGCTTTCCTACTGATTTATTGTACTCAAAGCCTATTCCAACTTTTTGGTTTATCTCTTGTTGGTCAACTAGGTTCTTTACAATATAAGAGGAATTCTTATAAGCAAGACACTTCTTCTTTTCTTCCTCTATTTGATTTCTGAGATATGTTTCAACTTTAACATAACAACTGACTCTATTGACTTGAAAAGCTAAGTCCTCAGTCAGTTTCTTACATTTGTTTTTTAACGTGTTTACAACATCATTCTCATCATGTAAGACTTTATTTGCGAGAATTAGTTTTTTAACCTTATCTCTTTCACCATCTAGTTCTTTACCTAACAAAGCAAACATTTTAGGGCAAGAAGGATTTATATCTATTCCTTTTTCTCTGGTGGGAGACAGTGATCCCTCGGATGAAGCCATAAGAGCAAGATTTCCCAGCTCTTCCTCATCATCATTGTCTGAGTCATCCCAGCTTTTTCCCTCTACTAGATAAGACTTGCCTTGATGCTTTTTCACAAGTGCATCATACTTCTCCTTGAGCTCTTCATAAGACTCTCTCTTCTTCCCTTGCTTAGGCTTCTTGCATTTTGTTATAAAGTGGCCTAGCTCATTGCAGTTGAAGCAACAAAACTTGCTTCTATCAACTAAGCTGGTCTTGTAGCCGCTTTTTGATACAGCTGATGAAGAACCTCTTTTTTAAAACTTTCCAAAATTAGGCTTAACTCTGTAGGAGGAGTTTCTTCTGAATCTCATATTGCCAAACCTCCTAGCAACCATAGCTAGAGATTCTTCTTCTAGCTGATCTAGTTTTTCCAAAGAGTAGAACTCACCATCTTCTTGTTTATCTGAAGTATGTCCAAATTCTGGAACCATATACTCCATTGTATTATTAGAAGGTGCAACAACCTTCACTTCCATCTTCTCCGGTACTTTCACTATCAATGCTTTGGAGGAACTCAGAACCTTACCTCTGCCGTACATTTCTATAGTCTGGATCTATTCCAATTCATATGTCTTTAATACTCCATAGAGTCTTTCTAGGGTTACCTCCTTCATGTCCCTAGACTCCCGGATTGCTGCGATCCTGTGTTCCAGATGCTCGGGTAAGGTTAGCAAAAAATTTCTGTTTACCTCCTGATTCTGATAGTACTTGTCATTCATGTTGAGCTCGTTTATCAGTTTATTCAATCTCTGAAACACCTCAGAGATACCCTCACCAAGGTTAGATCTAAACTGCTCGTACTGGGAGGTCTGGATTTCCAATCTATTCTCTTTGACTTCCTCAGTTCCCTCGTTGATAATCTCTATTGTTTCTCAGATCTGTTTTGCATTTTTGCAATTGATCACGTGATTGTACATGACGTAGTCTAGGGATTCAATCAATATGAGTTTGAAGTTGTTGTCCAGGGACACAACTTCTGTTTCTTCTTCTGTAGAGTCTTTTGGAATTTTCAGAAACTGTCTGTAGCATACTAATGCATACTTGGGATTGATAATCTCGTGTTCGTGAATAATTGTTATTGGGGGTTCAACACCTTTAGCCAATACTAATGCATACTTGGGATTGACAATCCCAATGAATAGTAGCATTTTGTGCTTCCACAAGTTGTAGTGATCTCTATCAAATTGTAGAATTTTGATGCTCATCAGTTTCTGTGTACTCATCTTTAATAAGATTAAAAATTAAGTGTATCAAAAAATATTTTAATTTTTGACTTAAAACAATTTTTGATCAAAAATAATTTTTAGAAAAAGAAAAAATTACTTCGAATTAAAAATTATTTCGAATTAAAAATAATTTTTGAGATCTGTATGAGTTGCAGAATTTTTAGTTCAGATATGATATTAATAATATCAACCAGCTCTGATACCAATTGTTGGTCCCTGCTATTGTAGAAGGGGGGTTGAATACAATATCTAAAAATATTCGCGGAATTTCTGATTTAAAATATTATTTTAATTAATCACGAAATATTAATTTTAAGAAATACTGTTCAAGTAGAAGATATAATTTTTAACTTGAAAAGTATTACAAAAATTATCTGATGAAAACTGTATATAATTGATAAGGTGATCTAGAACGAATTCGACATGAAGTGTTCGGGTTAATCAATTATATTCCAAACTTACCTTTGAAAAGACTTTATAAATTAGCCTATAAGACTTTTTAAATAAGCTAGACAAGACATTTAAACTCAGTAAGACTTTTCAGAAACTCGGTAAGACTTTTGAAAAGTCTTGCCAAGACAAATGAAAACTCGGTAAAACTTTTAAAATGTCTTACCAATTTAATTCAGATTTAAAAATATTATTTTTATTTCTCATGAAATATTAATTTTAATGAAATACTGTTCAAGTAGAAGATATGATTTTTAACTTGAAACATATTACAAAATTAATATGATGAAAGTGTAAATAACTGTTTAAAATTCTAGAACGATTTAGACATGAATTGTTTTAAATAACAATTATTATTCAAACCAGCACAGAAAGTCTGTGAATATTATAATCAGACAAATTACCGAATTTGAATGTTTTTCCAACGAACACGAAATATGTAGCTGATGCCTCATATTTATAGAGGCAGTAAAACTTGTATGACTTTCTAGATCATGACATTTTTCAGACATTTTATAAGCCTTTGTATGACATTTTTTGCTCTTGTATGACTTTTCAAATAACCCTTGTATGACTTTCAAAAAGTCGGTATGACTTTTCGATATACTCGGTATGACATTTCTCTTATAGAGTTCGGTATGACATTTCCTTGTAGCTTTGTATGACTTCTTGACTTTGGTCGGTATGACCTTTTCTTTATGGCTTTGTATGACTTTTTGAAATCAATTCAGTATGACCTTTCTTCAAAGTTTTGTATGACTTTTCATCAAGAATTTGGTATGACTTTCTTGGGTAGCTCAGTATGACCTTTGATTTGGCTTTGTATGACCTTTTTTAACCAATATTTGATATGACTTTTTATTATAGTCTAAAAGCCTTATTAAAAGTCATACCAAGTCCTATCTTTTATAATAAATTAATTCTACTTAATTAAATAATTTATAAATTAAATTAAATTCAACTTGAATTAATTTAATTAAATAAATTAAATAATTAATTTACTTTTGATAGTAGAATTAAAATACTATCTTGACTTGTACAACCTTGTTGTTAGTACCGAAATTTTTCTGTCTTTGCTCTATCTTCTATCATAAAACCACTTAAACTAGATGGTAAATATTTATTAATTAGTTGACACACATTTGTACTGTCTAGTTCATTTGTGCCATACTAAAATAAATATTCTTCACCTTTTAACTTTAAAAGCCATGGTCTTCTGTCCTTCTTCTGTTTTATTGTCTTTCTTCTTTTATTTTCTTCTTCTGAAATCTTCGTGTAGTAGCCACTTAAAATCTTCTGTATCTTCTGAACTCTTCTGAAATATTACTTCTTTATTTTTCACTGACGCTTGAACATATTAATGAACTTCTTCTAGTGTTGAGTAGCAATCTCATCAAAATACTTCTGATACTAGGATTCTTTGTGTCTAGTTGACTTTCTTTGTCTTAATTCCTGTTATCATATTTATTATTTACTTCTCTTTCTTATCTGGGTTGAGTTGTCATCTAATTATTATAAATAGGCCCAATTATATGCCTTTCAAAACTAATTTAGACTCTAGGTGGTTATTCCTACTTGTTAAGATTAGGTTTTCTTCTGTTAACCTATCATTGTCATTTGTAAGTGATCTAAAATTAGTCATGAACTTTTTAACTTCACTTTGAACAATCTTTATACCATCAGAGTATAAATTAAGTAAAGATTTAACAAAAAAGATTGATACCTGAGATTTAGGAGATGAGGGTTCTTTGGGAGATTTTGACTTTTCTGAGGAGACAATCATCAATGCTAGATTTTCATAATCTATTTCATCCTCTGAGCTTGAATCTGCCCAATCCTTTTCTGTTGAGATGAGTGCCTTTCGTTTGCCTTGATTTTTAGTTTTTATACACTCACTAGCAAAATGCCCCAATATTCCACAGTTGAAGCACTTGACTTTTGCCTTGTCAAGCTTAATTATGGTGCTCTTGCTTTTCTCAACTTTTTCATCATCCTTTATGAATATTGGCCTCTTAGCTAAATTTTCCAGTTCTTTTGTTGAATTTCATCCTTTTGAAATTCTTAGCAAACATAAACATCATTTGACTCAAATCAATCTCATCATCTGAATCAGAGTCTGTGTCAGTAGACTCTGACTCAACAACAATTTTTCCCTTTTTCTTTAATTCTTTGATTCTTGTTTCAGAGCGTTCTTCCTGTTGTTCTTTCTCAGACTCTATTAAGAGTGCCACAAATTTTACTTTTCCAGATTTCTTGTTCTTTCTTTTTTGTATCTCTAAATCATATGTCTTGATTCTGCCATACAATTCTTTTAGAGTTATTTCATCCAAATCTCTAGCTTCCCTTATAGCAATTGTTTTGTTATCCTACTTGTTGGTTCAAATCAAGCCTACTCTGTATAATTACTTGTCTTGTTGTAATACATCTAGATATTCTATATTAGGTTGGTGACTTAGATACTTTAATGTACTATTGCAGATAGAAGTATGATTAAATTGTAATTCCAGGTTTTATTAAAGTCAAAGAATAAAGTCTGTTAGAAGATTCAAGTTGAATCATGCATCTAGACAAAGAAGACTTATTAAAGAATAAGGAATGCAGTCTGAGAATTCTTCTAAGGCAAATAACTGATCGAGAAGTCACTACAATCGAGAAGTCAGAAATGTGTAACTGGTCGAGAAGTCTCAAAACACTCATTGGCTATGTATTCAATGGAGAAGTGCTCATTCAAGAAGTCAAGGAATTAAAGCCAATCGAGTAGTGTGAAAATGTTATTCATTCGAGAAGTCTAGAAAACAAATCGAGAAGTAAGTTATTGAACCATTCGAGAAGTGTGAGGAATTGGATCAATCGAGAAGTCTGTGATGATAGCTCATTCGAGAAGTTTAGTTCATTCGAAAAGTCTAGTCCAATCGAGAAGTCATCAAAGATATATCTATTCGAGAAGTCAAGACTAATCGAGAAGTCTTTTAGTACTTGAAAGGCATATGACAAGTCCTATTTGTAATAATTAGATGACAGCTCAACTCTAGCTAATAAAGAGAAGTAAATAATAATCACCACACAGGAATCAAGACGAAGACAGTCAACTAATCGCAAAGGACCTAAGTATCAGAAGTATTTTATGTGATTGCTACTCAACACTGGAAGAAGTTCATTAATATGTTCAAGCGTCAGTGTAAATAATAAAGAGGTAGTACTTCTAAAGAATACAGAAGATATAAAAGATTTCAAGTGGTTACTTCAGTAGATTCCAGAAAAAGAACAGACAGTGAAGCAGAATAATGACAGAAGGCCTCAACTCAAATTGTTAATAAATGGAGAATATTTATTAGTATGACACAAATGAACCAGACAGTACATTTGTGTGTCAACTAAAATAATATTTATTCTTCATTTAAATCAAGAGGTTTCAAGATCAGAAGACAAAGAAAAGACAAGAAGATTTCAAAGCTGACTGCAGTTTGATCAGATCTCTATAATATTTTTAATTCTACAATCTAAGTAAGTTAATTATTTAATTTATTTAATTAAATTAATTCAAGTTGAATTTAATTTAATTTATAAATTATTTAATTAATTTAAGTAGAATTAATTTATTATAAAAGAATTGGATTAATATGACTTTTATATATATATATATATATATATATATATATATATATTTATATATATATTTCGAATGACTTATTAATAAGTCATACCGAATGACTTACTAATAAGTCATACCGAGAGTTATATATATATATATATATATATATATATATATATATAAGTCATACCGAGCTCTGCCGACCTTCCTTTTTAATAAGTCATACCGAGCTTATTAAAGGAAAGTCATACCGAAGTTTCTTTGCTCAAAAAGTCATACTGGAATGATTTTTTTTTAATTAAAAAGTCATATCGATTTTTTAATTAATAAAATAAGTCATACCGACAGAAAATGTCATTCCCAGTCTTTTTGAAAAGTCATACAAGGCTTAATTTCAATAAATTAAGTCATACTGATAAAGGTCATACAAGCCTTTTTCATTCTCTATAAATATGAGAAGAATGCTTCACTTGTTAGTAGTTAGAAAAAACAGCTCAAATTCAGAAATTTGTCTGCATTGTAATATTCACAGATTTCTGTGCTGAGTTTGGAATATAATTGTTAAACACGAACAGTTCATGTCAAATTTGTTCTAGATCCTTTTATCAATTATATAACAGTTTTCTTCATATTAATTTTGCAATACTAATCAAGTTAAAATTATATCTTTTACTTGAACAGTATTTCATTATAATTAATATTTCGCGAGCAATTAAAATAATATTTTAAATCTAATTATTCCGCGATTAAATTTAGATATTATATTCAACCCTCCTTCTACAATATCAGGGACCAACAATTGGCATCAGAGCTGGTTGATATTTATAATATCATATCTGAACCAAATATTCCATGACTTATACAGATCTCAAAAATTATTTTTAATTCGAAATAATTTTTTATTCGAAATAATTTTTTTTCAAAAATTATTTCTGATCGAAAATTGTTTTCAGTCAAAAATTAAAATATTTTGTGAAACACTTAATTTTTAAATCTTATTAAGATGAGTACCCAGAAAGTGACTAGTATTAAAATTCCACAGTTTGACAGAGAACACTACAATCTGTGGAGACACAAAATGCTACTGTTTATCGGGATTGCAAATCCCAAGTACGCATTAGTCATGGCCAAAGGTGTTGAGCCCCCTATATCAGTTATTCTCGAACATACGGTTGATGGGGTCGTAATTCCCCACAGACAGTTTCTGAAAAATCCGGCAGACTATACAAATGAGGAAACATAAGCTGTGTCCCTTGATAACAACTTG
Organism: Oenanthe sinensis; assembly: GCA_028671895.1. Classification (NCBI taxonomy): domain Eukaryota; kingdom Viridiplantae; phylum Streptophyta; class Magnoliopsida; order Apiales; family Apiaceae; genus Oenanthe; species Oenanthe sinensis. The sequence continues at coordinate 6,248,543 of JAPMAC010000212.1, forward strand.
AAGCTTATATTAATTGAATCCCTGGATAACGTAATGTGCAATCAAGTAGTCAATTGCAAAAATGCAAAACAGATCTGGGAAACAATTGAAATTATCAATGAGGGAACTGAAGAAGTAAATGAGAATAGACTGGAAATCCTGACCTCCCAATATGAGCAGTTTCGATCTAACCCTGGTGAGGGTATCTCTGAGGTATTTCAGAGACTAAACAAACTGATGAATGAGCTCAATATGAATGGAAAGTTTTATCAGAACCAGGAGGTGAAAAGGAAGTTTTTGTTGACCTTACCCGAGTATCTGGAACACAGGATTGCAGCTATCCGGGAATCTAGGGACATGAAGGAAGTAACCCTAGAAAGACTCTACGGAGTTTTAAAGACTTATGAGCTGGAGCAGATCCAAACCAGAGAGATGTACGGGAGAGGTAAGGTACTGAGTTCCTCCAAGGCATTAATGGTAGAAGCACCAGAGAAATTAGAAGCGAAGGCTGTTGCACCTTCTAACAGTTCAACAGAGTATGTGGTTCCAGAATTTGGACATACTTCTGATAAACAAGAAGATGGTGATTTCTACTCGCTGGAAGAACTGGATCAGCTGGAAGATGAATCTCTAGCTATGGTTGCCAGAAAGTTTGGCAACATGAGATTCCGAAGAAACTCCTCATTCAGAGTGAAGCCTAATTTTGGAAGATTCCAAAAAAGAGGTTCTTCGACAGCAGTATCAAAAAGCGGCTATAAGACCGGCTTAGTTGATAGAAGCAAGTTTCGTTGCTTCAACTGTAATGAGCTAGGCCACTTCGCAACTGAGTGCAAGAAGCCTAAGCAAGGGAAAAAGAGAGAGTCTTACGAAGAGCTCAAAGAGAAGTATGATGCGCCTGTGAAAAAGCATCAGGGAAAGTCCTATCTGGCAGAGGGCAGAAGCTAGGATGACTCAGATAATGATGATGAGGAAGAGCTGGGAAATCTTGCTCTTATGGCTTCATCCGAGGAATCACTGTCTCCCACCCGTGAAAGAGGAATAGAGGTAAATCCTTCTTGTCCTAAAATGTTTGCATTGCTAGGTAAAGAACTAGATGGTGAAAGAGATAAAGTTAAGAAACTCAGACTCAAAGTCAAAGAGTTAATTGATGAGACTGAAGTTCTTAAACAGTTAAAAAGAAATCATGACAAGTTGACTCTTAAGTTGACTGAAGACTTAGCTGTTCAAGTCAGTAAAGTCAGTTGTCATGTTGTAGTAGAAACTAATCTCAGAAACCAGATAGAAGAAGAAAAGAAGAATTGTCTTGCTTATAAGAATTCCTCATAAGAAGTAAAGTTGGAATAGGCTTCGAGTACAATAAATCTGTAGGAAAGCCAAGCAACATAACCCCCTTTAGAAAAAGTGTTGTAGAAAGGGGTATCCCACATGTTGTTAAAGACACACCAAAACCTCTCTTCATAACACCGATAGCTGAACCCATACTTGAGAGCTCCATACTGATTGCATATGAAATGCAGTTAGAGGATCTCGAGGAAGAGAAGAAGAGAGGAGAACAGGTTAAGGACATAAAAGGAGTTAATGTCCAGAAAGAGAAGTGTGCACCGGAGACACCAGTGAAAGACGTGGGAACTTCTGATTCCCCCAGACCTGGTGTAGGTGTAAAAGACTTAAGGAATAAAATGAACAGACCCAACACGTTTGTTAACAGTAGGAACAGTAACAATAAATTCCATTCTACTGAAAACTTCAAAGATGCTGATAAAATTGAAGTAGAATTTGTTAAGCCCCCTACTGTATTGAATAACATGCCTACTATTGATGTTTTCCACAGACCTTGTGGTATAATGAATTGTATGTTATGTGCCTTTAATGCTATGACTGCTTACTTTAAACGCATGATAACTAAGAAAGATAACATAACACCTAGACATCATATCAATAGTAAATTTGCTAAATCCAAGACTGCTACTCCTTCACCTGAGAAGAAGGAATCATATATTCATAAGTCTAAACAGAAAGTTGTTAAGACTGTTTTTAGGAAGGTAGGAACAGTCAAGGAAGAAAATGATGTTATTCGAAAAGGATCTGTTGTTAAAGCAGACAAAGGTCAATTCTTTAAGTATGCCGGGCCCAATTAATTTTGGGCTCCGAAGACGAATTAATCCGTTTGGTATGTGCAGGGAGTTAAACAGGTAAACCGAGTTATATGGATCCTGGACAGTGGATCTTCAAGGCATATGACCGGAGATAGAGCCCTGCTATCAAACGTGGTTGAAAGAGCTGGCCCATTCGTCACCTTTGGAGATAACAACAAAGGAATGACTACGGGATATGGCAAGTTAAATACTAGAAATGTTATCATTGAAAATGTCTCTTTAGTGGAAGGACTTAAGCACAATCTACTCAGCGTCAGTCAATTTTGTGATAAAGGGTACAAGGTAAACTTTATCAAGGAGAAATGCTTAATAGCTCATTTTAAAGATGACAAACTAGCCTTGCATGGAGTAAGGAAAGGAAACTTGTACGTAGCCGATCTCAACTCAGGAACTGAAGATGAAGCAAACTGTTTCTACTCAAAGGCCTCATCAGAAGAAAGCTGGCTATGGCATAAGAAACTCTCACATCTAAACTTCAAAACAATGAACTCTTTAGTCAAGAGAGATTTGGTGAGAGGACTGCCTCCAATGGAATTTACACAAGAAGGCTTATGTGAGGCATGTCAGAAATGGAAGTCAAAGAAAGCAAGTCACAGAGGCACATACACTACAAACATCACTGAACCACTTCAACTCCTACACATGGATTTATTTGGTCTAGTAAATATTCTGTCTATGTCAAGGAAGAAATACGCCTTAGTGATTGTAGATGGCTACACAAAGTATACGTGGGTTTTATTCTTAAACTCTAAAGATGAAACTCCACACTTGGTAATTGATCATATAAAGCTGATTGAGTTAGATTCAAAGTTAACTGTCCGAGCAATCAGATCAGATAATGGACCAGAATTCAGAAATGAAGTTCTGAATAACTTCTGCTCAGACAAGGGGATAACAAGGCAATACTCATCTCCAAGAACTCCGCAACAGAATGGAGTTGTAGAAAGGAAGAATTGAACCTTGATTGAAGCTGCAAGAACTATGTTTAAGTGAATCAGGTTTACTTATCTACTTTTGGGCTGAAACAGTTAGCACAGCATGTTATACCCAGAATCGAACTTTGATCAACAAAGATCATATGAAAACTCCCTATGAATTAATGGCTGGCAAGAAACCTACTCTAAAGTACTTTCATGTATTTGGAGCTAAATGTTATGTGCTAAAGGATGGAGATGAACATCGTGGCAAGTTCGAGGCCAAGGCACATGAAGCTATTTTTGTCGGATATTCAAGAAGAGCATATAGGGTGTACATAATTGATCAGCACCAAGTAAAAGAAAGTGTCAATGTTACTTTTGATGACACTAAACTCCCAAGTATCCAAACTGAAGATTCTTCTGAGTCATTAAAATTTGACAATTTTCCAGACTCACATTCTGATGATGAAGAAGAACTTGAGGTTGCAACAGGAAATGATAATGACAATAATAATGATGATCCAGGTAATAGTGGTGAAAACAATGATAACACTGGAAATACTACTAATACCAGTGGTGGATCAGCAAGTCATCCTGGCAGCAACTCAGGGGGAGATGAAGGATCAACTGGTAGAACACAACATCACAATGAATTTCGAGGCGAATCATCAAGATCAAACCTACCCAGGGAAAGGATATGGAGCAGAGATCATCCTTTTGAATTGATCATAGGTGATCCAGATGTTGGAGTTAGAACCAGAAGTGCAACTTCAAATGAATGTTTATTTTCAGTTTTTCTATCTTAAGAAGAACCAAAGAAAATTGAAGATGCATTGATTGATCCAGATTGGGTTCTTGCCATGCAAGAAGAGCTCAATCAGTTCCATAGACAAGAAGTCTGGACACTAGTACCCAGGCCTAAGGATAGATCTGTTATTGGCATGAAATGGGTATACAGGAACAAGTTAGACGGTGATGGCATTGTTACAAGGAACAAAGCCAGACTGGTTGCAAAGGGTTACTCTCAGGAAGAGGGAATTGATTATGACGAAACCTACGCACCAGTTGCAAGACTTGAAGCCATCAGAATATTTCTGGCATTCGCAGCACATTCCAAGTTTAAAGTCTATCAAATGGATGTGAAGAGTGCATTTCTGAATGGAGAGTTAGAAGATGAAGTATATGTGGAACAGCCCCTGGCTTTGAAAATCCAGAGTTTGCTGATTTTGTGTATTTTCTATTCAAAGCTCTTTATGGGCTCAAGCAAGCATCGAGGACATGGTATGACACTCTCTCTGTGTTTTTACTTGAAAATGGTTTCATTAGAGGTGTCATAGATAAAACTCTCTTTTATAAATTGCATGAAAAAGATATGATATTTGTCCAAGTTTATGTTGACGATATTATATTTGGTTCTACTAAAGAAAACTTGTGCAAAAGATTTGCTAAGTTAATGCAGAGCAGGTATGAAATGAGCATGATGGGTGAGCTGTCTTTCTTTCTTGGACTGCAAGTAAAGCAAAAGGATGATGGGATTTTTATTTGCCAATCAAAGTATGTAAGAGATCTTCTAAGAAAATACAGTCTAGAAGATTCTTCACCGGCAAGAACCCCAATGCCAACAGCCACCAAGCTTGACAAAGATGAAACTGGTAAGAAAGTTGACATCACAAGCTACAGAGTTATGATAGGCTCATTGTTATATCTAACTGCTAGTAGAACCGATATAATGTTTGCAACTTGCTTATGTGCAAGGTTTCAATCTGACCCTAGAGAATCTCATCTAATAGCCGTTAAATGAATTTTTAGATATCTAAATGGTACACCAAATCTTGGAATTTGGTACCCTAAAGATACAGGCTTTGAACTAATAGGCTATACAGATTCAGATTATGCAGGGTGCAGGATGGACAGGAAAAGTACTTCTGGAAGCTGTCAGTTTCTAGGAAGACGATTGATCTCCTGATATAGCAAGAAACAGCACTCGGTATCTACCTCGACAGCCGAAGCAGAATACATTGCGGCAGGTAGCTGTTGTGCACAGATCTTGTGGATAAGGAATCAGCTAAATGACTATGGACTTGTGTTGAACAAAATTCCAATTTTCTGCGACAACACAAGTGCTATAGCTATTTCCAATAATCCTATACAACATTTGGGAACCAAGCACATTGACATAAGGTATCATTTTATCCGAGAGCATGTCATGAATGGAACTGTGGTGTTTCATTTTGTACCCACGGAAGATCAACTAGCCGACATCTTCACGAAACCACTTGATGAAGTCACTTTCTCAAAGCTGGTTAGTGAAGTAGGGATGTTAAACAATGGCTAAATTTTTGGTTGCTAGGAAATAATTTAAGCTCATAAATATTAAATGTTAATATTTAAAGAATTTATGAGACTTGAATTAATAAAATCATAGGGCTTATGAATTTTTGGAAAATTATCTTAAGATTAAATTAATATTTTTAAAAGATAATTATTTCAATTATAGCATAAGTACTTATATTTATTTTAAGTTTTTTAAAGCATTTTTATGTAAATTAATGTTTATTTTACAAATTATTATTGTACATAAATATAAATGATTATGTTATTAATTAGTCAATTAATTTACTCATTAAATTAATTCAAACTTGAGTTAATTTAATTCCTAAATTAATTAGAATAATTATTAATGTAAATATTTATTATATATCTTTAATAATTTATTAGTATGTAAATTATTAGTATTTGTCTTAAAGTTTCTAAAAGAGTATTGGTTGTTAATATTTATTGTAAAATTAATAATTTATCTAATATTTTTCTAATATTTTTATTATTTTATTTCGAATTTAGAAACAATTATTAATATAAGTAATTATTCTATTTTATTTGCAAATCAACATGACTTATTCTCATAATATCAGAATGACCTTTTGTTTTAAATTTCGGCATGACTTTTTATTTTTAATAAAAGTCATACCGAGTGTTTAAGATAAAAGGCATACCGAGTCTTTAATAGCATAAGTCATACCGAGAGTTATTTTATTTTATTTTATTTTCAGTTTTCTTTCTGTTTTAATTAAGTCATACCGACTTATTTATCAATAAGTCATACCGACTTATTGATTAATAAGTCATACCGAGACTTTGTAATTTAAAATCATTTCAGTTACTCTTTATAAGTCATACCAGCAAACATCAGTCCACATACACGCATATACACACGATTTCTTAGCAGTTTTTGGGATAAATTTTGATCGATTTTTCTTGAAGAATCAACTGCTAACAGTTGCTATACCTTGTTTACAAGCTTTATTGCTTGCTTGTGTGTTTAAATCGAACCTAGATAATCGAAACTCTGCCCGATTTTCATTAGAAATCAAGTGACTGTTCATTTTTTTTTAAATCGAAGCTATCTGTTTATTTGTTAACTGATTGGGATCAACTGGTTAGATTATTAATAGCAATTAGGTTTTTAATTTTTCAGTGTAATTTTCGAATTATTGGACTTGTAATTTTACTGTTTTATTTTTAAATTGTAATCGCACTTTGTAATTTGTTTAATTGTAATAGTTTAAAGAAAAATGGCTGGTTTTTACGAATTAGTAAAAACTAATTTTGTAGGATTTTTTAATCCGGTGAATTGTTCAGTCGAGAGGTTTCGACCATTGATCGTTTTTATGAATGAACATTCACTAGTCAGAACTGCAATAACTCTGGACCCCCCGTTGCAAGTGTTAGCACTTAGGGCTCTGTATTCCACTGCAAGGAACATGAGTGCTGCAGATAGAGTTCAATTCTCATTCACCATAGGAGAACGTGAATATATGGTGACTGAAGACGATGTGAACAGGATATTGGGCTTTCCAAATGACAATTTTGTGAATCCACCCACTGTACCAGAAATTCTAGAATTTTTCTATACTATTCTATATCAGGGTGAGATCAATTTAGTAAGATTGTCTAAAGCCAAGTTGGTAAGCGAGTGGGACTACTTCTTTCACACTCTAGCACAAGTGTTTGCACCCACAACTAAGAGCAACTTCAACAATATTTCCTCACTACTTCAAATTATTGGGTATTCTGTGGCCCATAACTGGAGGATAAATTTTGGAAAGTTGATTCTAAAAGAAATAATCAAAAAAATGGGGAAGCCAGAAAGCAGGGAACAGAACGTACAAGTCTACTATCCGAGGTTCCTGATGCTATTCATGAATGACTTTTTGCTGGATGAAGACAAAGCATTACTTCAGAATAGTCCTGTAGAAGAATCTCCAACTTCTCAGAACAACTTGTTTGCAAGGCTCCACAACAACCCCAAGTTTCAAAATGTGCCAGTGGTAAGGACAGATTATATGACTGGGATACTAGATCATATTGTTAATCCTGTGCAGGATCAAGAACCAGAACAAGTGCCAATGCAAATAGATCATCATGTCCAACTTCTAATTGAAGCTGCTCAGCATGTTGAACAAGAGGCACTGGATCAACAGGTAATATCTCAATCACTGACTTCTAGTTTCCTACTTATAAATATATCTACTGCACTTCTAGATTTATCTGTGGCGGACTATAATTGTGGTCTTACACTTCAGGAAATCGGCTATGAACCTGACAACATACAGGTTCAAACCCAAGTTGTCATAGAACCTCAAACAGTTTCTCTTTCTCCAACTTCTTTAATTCACCTCAGAAAAAGGAAGAAACCTGTTAGGAAAGTTAGAGGTAGAAGTGATTCTGGAAGTGAACCCGCAGCTCTATCTCCACCATCTAAAAGATTGAGATCTGAACCTGAGACAACTGCAGACCCGGTCTTATCCTCTCAATGGGATATGGATTTTGAAACGGCTATCCAAGAGTCTCTAGATACACTCAATCAAACGGGCGATTCTATTCGCCGTACATCCACGGCATCCGCTTCAGATTCTGATTCTCGCACACTGCTAGCTCTCACACTAGCAGGCACTCCACTTGAAGAAACTCAAACACAAGAGAGCACAATGATTATTGAACAAAATGTTTTTGAAGAAAACTCGTCGATTGCCACATTCATAGTGGATCAAGACATTTTGGATGCAGTGCGGCATCAGTTACCCTTAGAGGTACTCAGAGGCACCACAGATTCTCAAGAGCCATTCAATACATTATCTAAGGTGGTGACCCCCTGGATTTATTACATCCAGTTCTCATTAGAGAAGGTCTCGAATCCACTGGTGGATTTGAGAGGCAACCACTCCATAGAGGGAGATGGGACTCCATTCACGGAGTAACTACGTCAGTAGCGGAGCCACTTCAAGTTAAACTTGTTGAGGACGCGCCTTCACAGGCATCAGAAGAGCATTTCGACTCTTCAAAAGCTATTATTTTGTACACAGGTACAACATCTGGAACTGGAAAGGAGCTAAACACTAGTGTTGTGAGGCAAACACAGAGTGAAACACATGCACAGAGTGATAGTGAGTTAAACAGGAGTGCAAGTGAGATGAATGCACACACACACACACACACAGTGAACTATTATCCAAAATGGAAGCTCTCAAGAAGGAAATGCAGATTGTCCAAGCTGAGCTGGTAAAAGTTAAAGCACAAGCAGAAGAGAAGTCTACATCTGCCTCTGTAACACAACAGCTGACAATGGTGCGTAAAGATGTTGAAGATGTCAAATCCCCCATTCCTCTAAAAACTCAAGACATCCAGAACGTTCAGACTCTAATTGATGAAGATATGAAAGAAGTGAGCAAACTACATGAAAGAATTGATGACGTTGAGAAAAGCTTAACCCTCACAATCATTGAAAATGAAAAGATCTCTACTCAACGCTTCAGTAAACTGGATGATGGCATGACACATCTGAATGAAGGAATGAAGCAAGTCTATTTGACAATGCAGAAAGTGATGACATCTTTTGAAGCCTCAAAAACTCTAGAGGATCCCTCAACTAAGGGGGAGAAAGCAAAGAAGAAAGCAGCTGATGAAGAAGGAGCTACTGCTCAAGATAAAAGGAAAGCTAAACTGTATTCTGATGAAGAACAATTTCACTCATTTAATCCAGAACCAGAAGAACAGTATTATGCTCAAGAGCAATTCATTGATGACAGTGCTCATGATGAATCAAACATTCCTGACTACTGCAGAGCTGAGGAAGAAACTGCATTTGATGAAGAATTTTTGTTTCAAAAAGAAAAAGAAGTTGATCCAGCCTATGAAGAGGCAATAAAGAAACTTAAAGAAGACATCAAGGCAAGTCAGGCAAAGACTGAAAATCTGAAAGCTCTAGTCATGGAAAGATCTCAGGCAGAAAGAGAAGAAAGCCAACAAAAGCAAAATTTGTGAGCTATAGCTGTCAGAAAGAAGAAAGAAGATGTGCGTTTAAAAATAGGGAAGAAATGGGATACCGCCAAAGAGATCATGGACAAACTTCAGAAAGGTCCATTTGAAGATTACAAGTTACAATTTCTAATTGAATGCCTGCAAGATTCAAATGACTGTCTGGATAACTTCATGAAAGCAATCAAAGAAGAAGTTGACTACATCATTGTGATTGTGGATAACATTCTAGATGACTGGCAGATTCTGTTGTACACACACAAGAATGACACATTCAGAGTCTCTATGGAATTCTTTCGACAAAGATCTCTATCTGTAATCTGGACGTTAATGAACAAAGTCAAAAGAAGTTCAGAAGAAAATGAACTTTTAATAGACAGACTTCGAGACATAGCAAGAGCTGTTAGTCCACAAATCTTAAACGACCCTCATGAGGTAAGGTTCTACAACAATAAGCTTTATCAGGTTATGAAGCTGGATGAGGAGTCACTAAAGGGATACACAGTTAAATACATCATTGAAGTTGAAACTATGTTGAGATCCAAGGGATTCAGGTCCCAGGCTAAGTTGGATGCAGCTCAAAAGATCAGAGACTACAGCCTATCAAAGAAGATTCAATCATACATCAGGCAGATGCATAAAATTGATTCAACACAGCCATATGATATAGAAGAAGAGATAGTAGATCCTGTTGAACAGGAAGTGTTGTGGCAGTTAGCAAGAGCTGACCAAAGAAGGTTGTATGGAGAATCCACCATAACAGATCAATCAGTATCTGAAGAAGTACCGAGGACACCAGTTCATAAAGGTTCAAACCTAGAAGAAGGTGAAGTTGGTATAACAGAAGACTGAAGACTTAGATAGAACAAGATAGAAACTTTGTAATATTTGTTCAGTGCTAGAGGAACATCTATCTTGTATTTATCTTTCATGAATGAATCTGGAAAATTGTTAAATATAAAACCAGAACTGTTGTTTATTATTTACAGTCATTACATGTCATACTACTTTTTTAGTTGTTAGTTGAGTTATCCTCTAGGAATTTGTGTGTTAAATATTTAAAAACAAATAGGGGGAGATTGAAAGACATATGACAAGGCCTATTTGTAATAATTAGATGACAGTTCAACTCTAGCTAATAAAGAGAAGTAAATAATAATCACCACACAGGAATCAAGACGAAGACAGTCAACTAATCGCAAAGGATCTAAGTATTAGAAGTATTTTATGTGATTGCTACTCAACACTGGAAGAAGTTCATTAATATGTTCAAGCGTCAGTGTAAATAATAAAGAGGTAGTACTTCTAAAGAATACAGAAGATATAAAAGATTTCAAGTGGTTACTTCAGTAGATTCCAGAAGAAGAACAGACAGTGAAGCAGAAGAATGACAGAAGGCCTCAACTCAAATTGTTAATAAATGGAGAATATTTATTAGTATGACACAAATTAACCAGACAGTACATTTGTGTGTCAACTAAAATAATATTTATTCTTCATTTAAATCAAGAGGTTTCAAGATCAGAAGACAAAGAAAAGACAAGAAGATTTCAAAGCTGACTGTAGTTTGATCAGATCTCTATAATATTTTTAATTCTACAATCTAAGTAAGTTAATTATTTAATTAAATTAATTCAAGTTGAATTTAATTTAAATTATAAATTATTTAATTAATTTAAGTAGAATTAATTTATTATAAAAGAATTGGATTAATATGACTTATATATATATATTTCGAATGACTTATTAATAAGTCATACCGAATGACTTACTAATAAGTCATACCGAGAGTTATATATATATATATATATATATATATATATATATATATATATATATATATATATATATATATATATATATATATATATATATATATAAAAGTCATACCGAGCTTATTAAAGGAAAGTCATACCGAAGTTTCTTTGCTCAAAAGGTCATACTGGATTGATTTTTTATTTAATTAATAAGTCATACCGATTTTTTAATTAATAAAATAAGTCATACCGAGAGAAAATGTCATTCCCAGTCTTTTTGAAAAGTCATACAAGGCTTAATTTCAATAAATTAAGTCATACTGATAAAAGTCATACAAGTCTTTTTCATTCTCTATAAATATGAGAAGAATGCTTCACTTGTTAGTAGTTAGAAAAAACAGCTCAAATTCAGTAATTTGTCTGCATTGTAATATTCACAGATTTCTGTGCTGAGTTTGGAATATAATTGTTAAACACGAACAATTCATGTCAAATTTGTTCTAGATCCTTTTATCAATTATATAACAGTTTTCTTCATATTAATTTTGTAATACTAATCAAGTTAAAATTATATCTTTTACTTGAACAGTATTTCATTATAATTAATATTTCGTGAGCAATTAAAATAATATTTTAAATCTAATTATTCCGCGATTAAATTTAGATATTGTATTCAACCCCCCTTCTACAATATCAGGGACCAACAGTACTCGATCGAGAAGTCAATATCATGACTTCTCGAAGTGCAATGAAGCTGAGTATTCGAATGATTCAAAAGGCTAAATTCTAAGAGATTTGCAAAAAAATATGACAAGTTATTCTAAAGTTTTGTCATTACTGGGTCAGTCAAACCTGTGATAATAGAGACAAGTCTACATTGAAGCTTGGAAGATACACAAGACAAATGACAGAAGAGATAAGGCTAAAATCAACAGACTGTCAACAGAATGTGTTAGCAAGAAATAGATAGTAGTATCATCCAAGAACAAGAATCTGAAATTCACACTGAATTTCAGATTATAGCAAAGTTCAATTCTAATACAAATTAGATTGAAAGTTAAATTATGTGTTTACCTTATTTTCCGCATTATGTTTTTGTAAACACTTGAATTGCTAATGCTACAAACACTATCAAGTAGTTCATCAAAATCAAAGAACATAAAAATTTGAAGTTATACATTCACCCCCCCTTGTAAACTTCTGTTAACTCTAATTCCTAACAAGTGGTATCAGAGCCAGGTTGTTAACATACATGGAGTTTGAAGATCAAAATGATTTCTCAGAAGCTGAGCAGTATAAAGATTCCTCCTTTTGACAGAGAAAACTTGAAAGGCATATGACTAGGCTTATTTGTAATAATTAGATGGCAATTCAACTCTAGCTAATAAAGAGAAGTAAATAATAAACACCAAACAAAAATCAAGACGAAGACAGTCAACTAATCACAAAGGATCTAAGTATCAGAAGTATTTTATGGGATTGCTACTCAACACTGGAAGAAGTTCATTAATATGTTCAAGCGTCAGTGGAAAATAAAGAGGTAGCACTTCTAAAAGATACAGAAGATATAAAGGATTTCAAGTGGTTACTACAGAATGATTCCAGAAGAAGATCAAAGACAGTGAAACAGAAGAATGATAGAAGGCCTCAACTTAAAGTATTAATAAATGAAGAATATTTATTAGTATGACACAAATGAACCAGACAGTACATTTGTGTGTCAACTAAATTAATATTTATTTTTCATTTAGTTCAAGAGGTTTCAAGAACAGAAGACAAAGAAAAGACGGGAATATTTCAAAGCTGACTGCAGATTAAACAGATCACTATAGTATTTTTATTTCTACAATCAAAGTAAGTTAATTATTTAATTTATTTAATTAAATTAATTCAAGTTGAATTTAATTTAATTTATAAATTATTTAATTAATTTAAGTAGAATTAATTTATTATAAAAGAAATGAATTAATATGACTTATATATATATATATTTCTCTCGAATGACTTCTAAATAAGTCATACCGAATGACTCATAAGAAAAGTCATACCGATATATATATATATATATATATATATATATATATATATATATATATATATATATATATATATATATATATATATATATATATATATATATCATACCGAACAGGAATCATAGCGAAATTCTGTTTAAAAGAAAAGTCACACCGAGCTTGTCAAAAGAAAAGTCATACCGAGAGAAAAGAAAAAGTCATATCGAATTTTCTTTGTTCAAAAGGTCATGCTGAATTGATTTTTTATTTAATTAAAAAGTCATACCGATTTTTTAATTAATAAAATAAGTCATACCGAGAAAAAAGTCATGCCCAGCTTTCTGAAAAGTCATACAAGGCTTATTTTCATTAAATTAAGTCATATTGATAAATGTCATACAAAGCCTTTTCAACCTCTATAAATATGAGGATTGTGCTTCACTATTTCAGAGTTAGAAAATCAATTCAAATTCAGAAATTTGTCTGCATTGTAATATTCACAGATTTCTGTGCAAGTTTGAATATAATTGATTAAACTCGAACACTTCATGTTGAATTCGTTCTAGATTAATTTATCAGTTATAAACTCTAATCCTCAGATAAATTTTGTAATACTTTTCAAGTTAAAATTATATCTTCTACTTGAACAGTATTTCATTAAAATTTATATTTCGTGGTTATTTAAAATAATATTTTTAAATCCTAAATATCGCGACGATTTATAGATATTGTATTCAACCCCCCTTCTACAATATCAGGGACCAACAATTGGCATCAGAGCTGGTTGATATTATTATTATCAGATCCAAACCAAATATTCCGCAACTCATACAGAAATCAAAAATTATTTAATTCGAAATAATTTTTTATTCAAAATAATTTTTTCACTAAAAATTATTTTTGATCAAAAATTGTTTTCAGTCAAAAATTAAAATATTTTTTTGAAACACTTAATTTTTAAATCTTATTAAGATGAGTACCCAGAAAGTGACTAGTATCAAAATTCCACAGTTCGACAGAGAACACTATAATTTGTGGAAACATAAAATGCTATTGTTTATCGGGATTGCAAATCCCAAGTACGCATTAGTCATGGCCAAAGGTGTTGAGCCCCCTATATCAGTTATTCTCGAACATGAGGTAGATGGGGTCGTAATTCCCCACAGACAGTTTCTGAAAAGTCCAGCAGACTATACAGATGATGAAGCAGAAGCTGTGTCCCTTGATAATAACCTGAAGCTTATATTAATTGTATCCCTGGACTACGTAATGTACAATCAAGTAGTCAGTTGCAAAAATGCAAAACAGATCTGGGAAATAATTGAAATTATCAATGAAGGAACTGAAGAAGTAAATGAGAATAGACTGGAGATCCTGACCTCCCAATATGAGCAGTTTAGATCCAACCCTTGAGAGGGTATCTCTGAGGTGTTTCAGAGACTAAACAAACTGATAAACGAGCTCAATATGAATGGAAAGTTTTATCAGAACCAGGAGGTGAACAGGAAGATTTTGCTGACCTTAACCGAGCATCTGGAACACAGGATTGCAGCTATCCGGGAATCTAGGGACATGAAGAAGGTAACCCTAGAAAGAATCTACGGAGTTTTGAAGACTTATGAGCTGAAACAGATCCAAACCAGAGAGATGTACGGGAGAGGTAAGGTACTGAGTTCCTCCAAGGCATTAATGGTGGAAACACCAGAGAAAGAAGAAGTGAAGGTTCCAGAAGAGAGGTAAGGTACTGAGTTCCTCCAAGGCATTAACAGTTCAACAGAGTATATGGTTCCGGAATTTGGACACACTTCTGACAAACAAGAAGACGGTGAGTTCTACTCGCTGGAAGAACTAGATCAGCTGGAAGATGAATCTCTAGCAATGGTTGCCAGGAGGTTTGACAACATGAGATTTCTAAGAAACTCCTCCTACAGAGTAAAGCCTAATTTTGGAAGATTCCAAAAAGGAGGTTCTTCGACAGCAGTATCAAAAAGCGGCTACAAGACCGGCTTAGTTGATAGAAGCAAGTTTCGTTGCTTCAACTGTAATGAGCTAGGCCACTTCGCAACTGAGTGCAAGAAGCCTAAGCTAGGGAAGAAGAGAGAGTCTTACGAACAGCTCAAAGAAAAGTATGATGCGCTCATGAAAAAGCATCAAGGAAAGTCCTATCTAGCAGAGGGCAGAAGCTGGGATGACTCAGATAATGATGATGAGGAAGAGCTGGGAAATCTTGCTCTTATGGCTTCATCCGAGGAATCACTATCTCCTACCCATCAAGGAGGAATAGAGGTAAATCCTTCTTGCCCTAAAATGTTTGCTCTGCTAGGAAAAGAACTAGATGGTGAAAGAGATAAGGTTAAGAAACTCAGACTCAAAGTCAAAGAGTTAATTGATGAGACTGAAGTTTTTAAACAGGTAAAAAGAAATCATGACAAGTTGACTGTCAAGTTGACTGAGGACTTAGCTGTTCAAATCAGTAAAGTCAGTTGTCATGTTGTAGTAGAAACCAATCTCAGAAACTAGATAGAAGAAGAAAAGAAAAAGTGTCTTGCTTATAAGAACTCCTCGTATATTGTAAAGAACCTAGTTGACCAAGAAGAAATAAGTCGTAACGTTGGAATAGGTTTCGAGTACAATAAATCTGTAGGAAAGCCAAGCAACATAACCCCTTTCAGAAAAAGTGTTGAAGAAATGGGTATCCCACATGTTGTTAAAGACACACCGAAACCTCTCTTCATAACACCGATAGCTGAACCCATCCTTGAGAGCTCCATACTGATTGCATATGAAATGCAGTTAGAGGATCTCGAGGAAGAGAAAAAGAGAGGAGAACAGGTTAAAGACATGAAAAGAGTAAATATCCAAAAAGATAAGAGTGCACTAGAGACACCAGTGAAAGATGTGGGAACTTTTAAGTCGCCCAATCCTGGCATAGGTGCAAAAGACTTAAAGAATAAAATGAACAGACCTATACGTTCGTTAACAGTAGGAACAGTAATAACAAATTTCATTCTACTGAAAACTTCAAATCTGCTGATAAAATTGAAGTAGAATCCGTTAAACCACCTACTGTATTGAATAACATGCCTACTATTGATGCTTTCCATAAACCTTGTGGAATAATGAATTGTATGTTATGTGCTTTTATTGCTATGACTGCTTACTTTAAATGCATGATAGCTAAGAAAGATAACATGACACCTAGACAACATATCAATAGTAAATTCGCAAAATCCAAGACTGCGACTCCTTCACCTAAGAAGGAGGAATCATATATTCCTAAGTCTAAACAGAAAGTTGTTAAGACTGTTTATAAGAAGGTAGGAACAGTCAAGGAAGATAATGATGTTATTCGAAAAGGATTTGTTGTCAAAGCTGACAAAGGTCAATTTTTTAAGTATGCCGGGCCCAATCAATTTTGGGCTCCGAAGACGAATTAATCCGTTTGATATGTGCAGGGAGTTAAACAGGTAAACCGAGTTATATGGATCATGGACAGCGGATCTTCAAGGCATATGACCGGAGATAGAGCCCTGCTATTAGACGTGGTTGAAAGAGCTGGCCCAATCGTCACCTTTGGAGATAACAACAAAGGAATGACTACGGGATATGGCAAGTTAAATACTGGGAATGTTATCATTGAAAACGTCTCTTTAGTGGAAGTACTTAAGCACAATCTACTCAGCGTCAGTCAATTTTGTGATAAAGGGTACAAAGTAAACTTTATCAAGGAGAAATGCTTAATAGCTCATTCTAAAGATGACAAACTGGCCTTGCGTGGAGTAAGGAAAGGAAACTTGTACGTAGCTGATCTCAACTCAGGAACTGAAGATGAAACAAACTGTTTTTATTCAAAGGCTTCATCAGAGGAAAGCTGGCTATGGCACAAGAAACTCTCACATCTAAACTTCAAAACAATGAACTCTTTAGTCAAGAGGGATTTGGTGAGAGGACTGCCTCCGATGGAATTTACACAAGAAGGTTTGTGTGAGGCATGTCAGAAAGGGAAGTCGAAGAAAGCAAGTCACAGAGGCACAAATACTTCAATCATCACTGAACCACTTCAACTCCTTCACATGGACTTATTTGGTCCAGTAAATATTATGTCTATGTCAAGAAAGAAATATGCCTTAGTGATTGTAGATGACTTCACAAAGTATACGTGGGTTTTATTCTTAAACTCTAAAGATGAAACTCCATATTTGGTGATTGATCATATAAAGTTGATTGAGTTAGATTCAAAGTTACCTGTCCGGGCAATCAGATCAGATAATGGAACAGAATTCAGAAATGAAGTTCTGAATAACTTCTGCTCAGACAAAGGGATAACAAGGCAATATTCAGCACCAAGAACTCCGCTACAGAATGGAGTTGTAGAAAGGAAAAATAGAACCCTGATTGAAGCTTCAAGGACTATGCTAAGTGAATCAAGGTTACCTATCTACTTCTGGGCTGAGGCAATAAATACAGCTTGTTATACTCAGAATCGAACTCTGATCAACAAAGATCATATGAAAACTCCCTATGAATTAATGGCTGGCAAGAAACCTACTCTAAAGTACTTTCATGTATTTGGAGCTAAATGCTATGTGCTTAAGGATGGAGATGAACACCATGGCAAGTTCGAGGCCAAAGCACATGAAGCTATTTTTGTCGGATATTCAAGAAGAGCATATAGGGTGTACATAATTGATCAGCACCAAGTAAAAGAAAGTGTCAATGTTACTTTTGATGACACTAAACTCCCAAGTATCCAAACTGAAGATTCTTCTGAGTCATTAAAATTTGAAAATTATCCAGACTCACTTTTTGATGAAGAAGAAGAACCTGAGGTTGCAACAGGAAATGATGATGACAATAGTGGTGAAAACTATGATAACACTGGAAATTCTACTAATACCAGTGGTGGATCAACAAGTCATCCTAGCAGCAACTCAGGGGGAGATGAAGGATTAACTGGTAGAACACAACATCACAATGAATTTCGAGGCGAATCATTAAGATCAAACCTACCAAGGGAAAGGATGTGGAGCAGAGATCATCCTTTTGAATTGATTATAGGTGATTCAGATGTTGGAGTTAGAACCAGAAGTGTAACTTCAAATGAATGTTTATTTTCAGTTTTTTTATCACAAGAAGAACCAAAGAAGATTGAAGATGCATTAATTGATCCAGACTGGGTTCTTGCCATGCAAGAAGAACTCAATCAGTTCGAAAGACAAAAAGTGTGGACACTGGTACCCAGGCCTAAAGATAGATCCGTTATTGGTACGAAATGGGTATACAGGAACAAGTTAGACGGTGATGGCATTGTTACAAGGAACAAAGCCAGACTGGTTGCAAAGGGTTACTCCCAGGAAGAGGGAATTGATTATGACGAGACCTACGCACTAGTTGGAAGACTTAAAGCCATCAGGATATTTCTGGCATTCGCAGCACATTCCAATTTTACAGTCTATCAAATGGATGTGAAGAGTGCATTTCTGAACGGAGAGTTAGAAGAGGAAGTATATGTTAAACAGCCCCCTGGCTTTGAAAATCCAGAGTTTGCTAATTTTGTGTATTTTCTATTCAAAGCTCTCTATGGACTCAAGCAAGCACCAAGGACATGGTATGACACTCTCTCTGTATTTTTACTTGAAAATGGTTTCATTAGAGGTGTCATAGATAAAACTCTCTTTTACAAACTTCATGAAAAAGATATGATACTTGTCCAAGTTTATGTTGACGATATTATATTTGGTTCTACTAATGAAAACTTGTGCAAAAGATTTGCTAATTTAATGCAGAGCAGGTATGAAATGAGCATGATGGGTGAGCTGTCATTCTTCCTAGGATTGCAAGTAAAGTAAAAGGAAGATGAGATTTTTATTTGCCAATCAAAGTATGTAAGGGATCTTCTGAGAAAATACAGTCTAGAAGATTCTTCACCGGCAAAAACCCCAATGCCAACAGCCACCAAGCTTGACAAAGATGAAACTGGTAAGAAAGTTGACATCACAAGCTACAGATGTATGATAGGCTCATTGTTATATCTAACTGCTAGTAGACCCGATATAATGTTTGCAACATGCTTATATGCAAGGTTTCAATCTGACCCAATGGAATCTCATCTTATAGCCATTAAACAGATTTTTAGATATCTGAAGGGTACACCAAATCATGGAATTTGGTACTCTAAAGATGTAGGTTTTGACCTAATAGGCTATACATACTCAGATTATGCAGGGTGCAGGATGGACAGGAAAAGTACTTCTGGAAGCTTTCAGTTTCTAGGAAGATGATTGATCTCCTGGTATAGCAAGAAACAACACTCAGTGTCTACCTCGACAGCCGAAGCAAAATACATTGCGGCAGGTAACTGTTGTGCACAGATCTTGTGGATAAGGAATCAGCTAAATTACTATGTACTTGAGATGAAAAGAATTCCTATTTTCTGCGACAACACAAGTGTTATAGCTATTTCCAACAATCCTGTACAACATTCACGAACTAAGCACATTGACATAAGGTATCATTTTATCCGAGAGCATGTCATGAATGAAACTGTGGTGCTACATTTTGTACCCACAGAAGATCAACTAGCCGACATCTTCACGAAACTACTTGATGAATCAACTTTCTCAAAGCTGGTTAGTGAACTAGGGATGTTAAATTATGGCTAAATTTTTGGTTGCTAGGAATTAATTTAAGCTCATAAATATTAAATATTAATATTTAAAGAATTTATGAGACTTGAATTAATAAAATCCTAGGGCTTATGAATTTTTGAAAAATTATCTTAAGATTAAATTAATATTTTTAAAAGATAATTATTTCAATTATAGCATAAGTACTTATATTTATTTTAAGTTTTTTAAAGCATTTTTATGTAAATTAATGTTTATTTTACAAATTATTATTGTACATAAATATAAATGATTATGTTATTAATTAGTCAATTAATTTACTCATTAAATTAATTCAAACTTGAGTTAATTTAATTCCTAAATTAATCAGAACAATTATTAATGTAAATATTTATTATATGTCTTTAATAATTTATTAGTATGTAAATTATTGTTATTTATCTCATAGTTTCTAAAGGAGAATTGCTTGTTAATATTTATTGTATATTTATTAATTTATCTAATATTTGAATAAGATTTTTATTATTTTATTTCGAATTTAGAAATAATTAATAATATAAGTAATTATTCTATTTTTTTTCTTATTTCAAATCAGCATGACTTTTATTTTAATACCAGCATGACCTTTATTTTAAATTTCGGCATGACTTTTTTAATGATAATAAAAGTCATACCGAGTGTTTAAAATAAAAGTCATACCGAGACTTCAATAATATAAGTCATACTGAGTTAATTTATTTACTATTTACTTTGTTGTTTTATCTCATTAACATAAGTCATACCGACTTATTTATAAATAAGTCATAACGACTTATTTATCAATAAGTCATACCGACTATTGTTAATATATATACATATAAATAAGTCATAGTCAGTTAATTTCCAACATATCAGTCTATATACACACAAATACTCACGATCATCTACTGATCCTTGATAAAATCGATCGATTTATTCTTCAACAACTGCCACAGTTGCTAATCCGTGAATGATTACATGCTTTTGCTTGCTCAGTACTGTCAAAATCGATTAAAAGCAACAGAACTCTGCCCGATTTTAGTTAAAATTGTAGTCACTGTTCGTGTTTTTGGACAAATTAAAGCTATTTGTGATTGTTTTGATTAAAGGACTGGTGTGACATAATTTTGACTGATTATAATCGACTTGGCAGATTAATAGCAATTAGGGTTCTAATTTTTCAGTGTAATTTTTGAATTCTGGACTTGTTGTTGTTATTTTTATTTGTATTTGCACTTTGTAATTTATTAATTGTAATAGTTTAAATTAAAATGGCTGGTTTGAATTAGTAAAAACTAATTTTGTAGGATTTTTTAATCCGGTGAATTGTTCAGTCGAAAGGTTTTGACCGTGGATCATATTTATGAATGAACATTCACTAGTCAGAACTGCAGTCACTCTAGACGCCCCATTATAAGTGTTAGCACTTAGGGCTCTGATTCCACTGCTAGGAATAGGAGTACTGCAGACAGAGTTCAATTCTCATTCACCATAGGAGAACGTGAATACATGGTGACTGAAGAGGATGTGAACAGGATCTTAGGCTTTCCAAATGACAATTTTGCGTGTCCACCCACTGTACCAGAAATACTAGAATTTTTCTATACTATTCGATATCAGGGTGAGATCAATTTGGTAAGATTGTCTAAAGCCAAGTTGGTAAGCGAGTGGGACTACTTCTTTGACACACTAGCCAAAGTGTTTGCACCCACTACAAAGAGCAACTTCAACAATATATCTCCTATACTGCAAATCATAGGGTTTTCTGTGGCCTACAACCGGAGGATAAATTTTGGAAAGTTGATTCTAAAAGAGATAATCAAGAAGATGGGGAAGCTAGAAAGCAGGGAACAGAATCTACAAGTTTACTATCCGAGGTTCCTAATGCTGTTCATGAATGACTTGTTGTCAGATGAAGATAAAGCCTTATTTCAGAATAGTCCTGTAGAAGAATCTCCAACTTCTCAGAATAACTTGTTTCCAAGGCTCTACAACAACCCCAAGTTTGAAAATGTGCAAGTGGTAAGGACAAATTATATGGCTGAGATATTAGATGAAATTGTTAATCCTGTGCAGGATCAAGTGCCAACGCAATTAGATCATCCTGTGCAACTTCTACTTGAAGCTGCTCAGTATGTCGAACAAGAAGCACTGAATCAACAGGTAATATCTCAATCACTGACTTTTAGTTTCCTACCTATAAATATATCTAATGCACTTTTAGATTTATCTGTGGCAGACTATGATTGTGGTTTTACACTTCAGGACATTGGCCATGAACCTGAAATCACACAGGTTCAAACCCAGGCTGAGTTAGAGCCCCAAACAGTTTCTCATTCACCTACTTCTCTAAGTCATATTCGAAAGAGGAAGAAACCTGTTAGGAAAGTAAGATGTAGAAGTGTTTCTGAAAGTGAACCCGTAGCTCTGTCTCCACCAACTAAAAGATCGAGATCTGAACCTGAGACAACTGCAGACCCGGTCTTATCCTCTCAGTGGGATATGGATTTTGAAATGGCAATCCAAGATTCTCTAGATACACTCGATCAAACGGGTGATTCTATTCGCCGTCCAGCCGCGACATCAGATGAAGTAGAGTCACGCACACTGCTAGCACTCACACTAGCAGGACCTACGCTTGCAGAAACACAAACAGATGAAGGCACATTAAATAAAGAAAACTTCTTTGAAACAAACTGGTCGGATGCCACATTTAAAGTGGACCAAGATTTTTTTGATGCAGTGCAACATCAGTTACATTCAGAGGTATTAAGGGGCATCACAGACTCTGATGAGCCACTCACTACATTGTCTAAGGTGGTGACCCCCCTGGATTTCTTACATCCAGTTCTTTCAAAAGAAGGTCTCGAATCCACTGGTGGATTTGAGAAGCAACCACTCCATAGAGGGAGATGTAACTCCATTCACGGAGTAGCTGTTGGGTTCCGATGCATAAAACGCAGCGGATTAAACGTAAATATAACAAAAATTCGGAACCCTAAACGCAGGATCATGTATAAGCCTAGACTGATTATTGTGAAACGGAATCATACCTTTGTCTGGTCTTGGTTTACACGAACTCAACGGAGATCCTAGCTTTCACGACTTGTGTCTTCCTCTCGAAAACACCTCTATGGTATCCACACGAGCACCTTCAAGAACGTCCCACGATCTTGATTACGGAATGGATTGTACTACCTCCTTTGATGATTTCGAATTTGTTTCTGCCTTGCTGTGCTTGCTGTTGTGTGCTTGCTGCTGCCTCTAGGGATTTTGTTTCTCAAAAACGTAATCCCTCTTAACCCTATCATTATCTATTTATAATGCTGGTTAAGAGGCCCAATCAGCAAAACCTAACCCATGTAGGTTTAGAATAAATAATAAAACCGAATTTCTATTATTTAATTAATAACTAAGTCATACTTAGTTATTAAGGGCAGAATTCAAATTCGAATTTTATTATTTCAATTAATTAAGTCTCACTTAATTAATATAATAAAATTCAAATAATCATCAATTAATTTAAATCTATAATTTAAATTAACTATTCCTTTAAGTGCTCTATGTGTGTGACCCTATAGGTTATTATTTAATTAGCAATATTTTTATTCTCCAATAAAATTATAAACAATGAGCGGTATCTAGTAATACATCATTCCTACCCAATTAAATAATAATTAAATCGTGATTCGATAAAACCTTTCATGATTAATGTTTCCGTGTAATATAATCCCTTTAACCATATATATTATAGATTAAATTCGAGGCATGTATTTAGTCATCCTCTACAACATTTAATCCGGGTTTACTTGATCCATGAGTAGACTATGAAAACAAATCATTATTTGAGCACAACCATGCATTTTATAGTCTCACTCAATTAAGAGGCCAATAATATCTCTCCTAATTATAGGAGGGTTAAATCCTTTATCTATCATTCATATTTCTTATACGACTCATGATATACCCGATGTCCACTTTTATCATTACCCGGTCAAAGGTAACTTTTAATGTAGTCAAAGTATATCAATCCTCGTACAGAAATATAATGATCTCAAGTCAGAGGATCATTACTCCATTATCACTGTGAGTCTTTCTTATGACTTTATTAAACATGAAGAATCTCACTGTGGGTCTGTCCAATACCATGTACTCCTGCATGTACCTATGTGTTGACTTTAGTATCCCCATACTTATAACCAATGAGATGTGGTTATCAGTCAAACAACATACTAGTCTATTTATGTATTATTATTGTCCTATAATAATAATACTCGACTAGGGACATTTAAGAATATGATCTATTATATAATCTCAAGTTCAAGTCATGTACTAAACTATACAATGTGTATCATGATTCTAAGGACATTTATTATGCTAACAAATATATCGCAGTAATTAAAGTCATAATAAATATGTTTATTGAATAATCAAATGACATAAAGGTCTATTGTATTGCCTCTAGGGAACCTACACTAACAATCTCCCACTTGCACTAGAGCCAATCACCCATGTATCTAATACCTATGGAACTAGTGTGACCGTCATGCTTCGTCTGCGACAAGCCTTTGGTCAGTGGGTCTGCAATGTTATCATTTGTGTGCACTTTACATATGTGTTTGTCACCCCTTTCATTAATCTCTCGAATGAGGTGATATCTCCTGAGTATGTGTTTGGTTCGGGAGTGAGATCTAGGTTCTTTAGCCTGTGCAATGGCTCCATTATTATCGCAGTATAGATCAATGGGATCTGCGATCGATGGAACCACTCCCAAATCAATAATGAATTTTCGGATCCAAACAGCTTCCTTAGCCGCTTCACAAGCTGCAATGTACTCAGCCTCCATTGTAGAATCAGCTACTGTTTCTTGCTTTGAACTCTTCCAACTTACAGCACCTCCGTTTAGACAAAACCAGACTGTGATACAGTATTATCCCTGTCTGTTTGGAAACTTGCATCGATGTAACCCTTTACAACCAGTTTCTCCTCTCCTCCATACACCAAGAATGAATCTTTAGTCCTTTTCAAGTACTTTAGAATATTCTTGACAGCCGTCCAATGACCTTCACCTGGATTAGATTGGTATCTGCTCGTCATGCTTAAAGCATACGAAACATCTGGGCGAGTACATACCATTGCATACATAATGGATCCAATTGCTGAGGCATATGGAACCTTACTCATGTAGTCCTTCTCATCCAATGATTTCGGACACTGATCTTTAGAGATCGTTATCCCTTGAGACACGGGGACATATCCCCTTTTTGCATTTTGCATACCAAAACGATGCAAAACCTTATCGATGTATGTACTCTGACTTAGACCGATCATCCTTTTAGATCTATCCCTATAGATCCTCATTCCTAGAATGTAGGATGCTTCACCTAAGTCTTTCATAGAGAAGTTGGTCCCTAACCAAATCTTAACAGCCTTGAGAGAAGGTATGTCATTCCCCATTAGTAGTATGTCATCAACATACAGTACTATGAATGCCACATGGCTCCCACTAACCTTCTTGTAAACACAAGGTTCATCTTCGTTTTGAACAAAGCCATACTCTTTGACTGTTTCATCAAAACGGATGTTCCATCTCCTAGAGGCTTGCTTCAATCCATAAATGGATCGACGTAATTTACATACCTTGCTAACATTCCTTGGATCGACAAAACCTTCAGGTTGTGTCATGTACACATCCACATCCTCTTCGAGGCTTCCATTAAGGAAGGCTATTTTGACATCCATTTGCCAGATTTCATAATCATGGAATGCTGTAATAGCAAGCAAAATCCTTATGGACTTGACCATAGCCACTGGTGAGAAAGTTTCATCATAGTCAATACCATGAATTTGTTTAAAACCTTTTGCAACCATCCTTGCTTTATAGGTCTGAACATTTCCATCCATGTCAGTTTTCTTCTTGAAAACCCATTTGCACCCTATGGATTTTACCCCTTCAGGTGGATCAACCAAAGTCCATACTCGGTTTTCGTACATGTAATCCATCTCGGATTTCATGGCTTCTAGCCATCTCTTAGAGTCTGGACTGTTCATAGCATCTTGGTATGTGAAAGGCTCATCTTCATCTATGAGCATCAAATCACCACATTGAGTCAAGAGAAATCCACATCTCTCTGGCTCATGGCGAATTCTACCAGTTCTACGAACAACCTGTGTTTGTTGAGCATTATCATTATCCTGCTCCTGTTCCACTTCAGGTTCAATGCTATTTTGTGGTTCTCGATCTTCATCGAGGTCTATAGTTCTCCCACTGTTTCTTTTGGAAACAAAATCTTTTTCCATGAAAACAGCGTCTCGAGCAATAAACACCTTCTGCTCAGATGGACTATAAAAATAATACGCCTTTGTTTCTTTAGGGTATCCCACAAAATTGCACTCTTCAAATTTAGGTCCAAGCTTGTCAGATACTTGACGTTTCACAAACGCCTTGCATCCCCAAACTTTCATAAAGTTCATGCCTGACCGTTTCTTCTCCCATATCTCATATGGAGTCTTTTGAACCTTCTTAGTAGGAACACGGTTAAGTGTGAAGGCCGCTGTTTCTAGAGCGTAACCCCAGAAACTAATTGGAAGATTTGCATGACTCATCATCGATCGCACCATGTCCAACAAGGTGCGATTTCTCCTCTCTGAAACTCCATTCCATTGAGGTGTACCTGGCGGAGTGAGTTGTGATACAATACCACACTCCTTTAAATAATCTTTAAATTCTGTGCTCAAGTATTCTCCTCCACGATCAGATCGTAAGATTTTAATACTTGCACCTCCGCCAATTTGCTTCTCTACTTCAGCCTTGTATTCTTTAAACTTTTCAAAAGAATCGGATTTATTCTTCATAAGATATACATATCCATATCTACTGAAATCATCAGTAAATGTTATGAAGTAGTAGTAGCCTCCTCTAGCCATCACACGCATTGGGCCACATACATCACTATGTATTAGCTCTAGACGTTCGGTGACCCTTTGACCCTTACCAGTGAAAGGGGCTTTAGTCATTTTACCAAGCAAACAAGATTCACATTCTTGGTATGATTCAAAATCAAACTTATCCAAGTATCCATCCTTATATAATTTGGATATGCGTTTCTCATTTATATGGCCTAGACGACAATGCCAGAGGTATGTTTGATTTGAGTCATTAACTTTAAGTCGTTTGTTTTCTATATTATAGACAAGATTATCTAAGTCAAGAACATATAAACCATTAAACAAACGCGCAACACCATAGGTTAAATCATTCAAAGCAAAAGAGCAACAATTGTTCTTTATCGTAAACGAAAAACCTTTCTTGTCCAAACAAGAAACAGAAATAATGTTTCTGCGAATCGCAAGCACGTAAAAACAATTCTCCAGTTCTAAAACTAGCCCTGAGGGCAAAGATAAATAATAGGCTCCTACAGCTAAAGCAGCAACTCTTGCTCCATTGCCAACTCGTAGGTCCACTTCTCCTTTAGCCAATGTCCTACTTCTCTGCATTTCCTGCACATTTATACAAATGTGAGTAGCACATCCAGTATCCAATACCCAAGATGTAGAAATAAACAGATTGACTTCTATAACATATATACCTGAAGTAGAAGTTTGCTCAGCCCTCTTCTTCTTCAGATCCTCCAAGTAAACTGAACAGTTTCTCTTCCAGTGACCAGTTTTCTTACAGTAGTGACATTCACCCTTAGCGACCCCACCTTTAGGCTTTAAAGCCTGTTTGGGACCTGACTTTGGCTTGGGTGTAGAATCAGAACCTGTCTTCTTCTTACCCTTCCACTTGCATTTCCCTTTGGCCTTACCTTTATTGCCCACCATCAGTATGGGAGCAGGTTCAGCCGTCTTCATGTTGGTCTCATATGTTCTCAACATAGCCAACAATTCAGTAGGTGTTTTGTCAAATTCATTCATATTGTAGTTTATGATAAACTGGGTGAATTTGTTGTTCAAAGAATTCATGATTAGGTCAATACCAATTTCCTGAATAATCGGGAAACCCAAAGTTTCAAGATACTCAATGTAACCAATCATCTTCAGAACATGTGGGTCAACTGGTTCACTTGCCCCTTGTTTACAATTAAAGAGTGACTTACTCGTGTTGAACCTTTCTTGATGAGTTTGGCTTGCAAACATTCTTTACAAGTGCTCATTGATAGTATATGCATCCATATGCACATGTTGTCTTTGAAGCTCAGCACTCATAGTTGCCAACATAAGACATGCAACATCAGTTGCATCATTCTCATCCTTTGTGTGGGCCGCTCGTTCCTCAACAATAGCGCCCTCAGGAAGGGGACCTGCCGGAGGAATATCAATGACATGAAGCTTGCGCTCCTGTCTGAGGACAATCCTTAAATTCCTCTACCAGTCTAGGAAGTTGTTTCCTCCTGTCAGCTTATCCTTCTCAAGAACTGATCGTACGGATAGTGTGTTTGTGTTGTTTGCCATTACTTGGTATCTATAATGATAAAAGCACAAAATAAACATTAGATTGTCTGAGTTATTTATTATGTTCAAATGATTATGATATATTCATAATATATCTCCCACTATTTTTATCAAATTAATAACCCTTACTATTAATTTGGAAAGTATATCCCATAATTCTTTCTAGTGAGCCAAGATCCATATTTCGTCATGTCCAAAGACAACCACTGGAAGTCCTTAAAAATGATTATTTAGGTAGACAACAGTTGTCAATTATATCATATATAATTCTTGGATAGTTTGGTGAGCAACGATTGATCTTATCTATCTAATAGATTTTTAACCAAACTCTATGCTTCTAAGTTCATAAGCTTCGAAATCAGAAAAAAAAATATTTTCGAAGACCAGTCCTATTTAGAAATCATCAATTTCTGAACTACAGATCATATCTGTTGGCCTTTTTCCCCACTGCAACTTATGCAGTTTCAGAAGCATGTATCATATGCATACTTATCATATCCCAGTTAACAAATCATGTCCAACACAATCTGTTCACCAGTTTATATCACTATACAAACTGACCCTCATGCATAATATACAAATCGCAATAAGGCATATAAATCATTCATATCATGTCATAACAGAGTATAACATTGCAGTAGCATGGCAGTCTCAAACAGGCATGGCAGTAGCAAAGCAGTAGCATGGCAGTGGTATAACAGATTATGACAAAGCAGTAGCATGGCATGGCAGTCACCAAAACAGACATGTATGCATCAAATACATAAAACATGTAACCAAATCAGTCCCTTATACACGTAGCTCTGATGCCATTGTTGGGTTCCGAGGCATAAAACGCAGCAGATTAAACGTAAATATAACAAAAATTCGGAACCCTAAACGCAGGATCATGTATAAGCCTAGATTGATTATTGTGAAACGGAATCATACCTTTGTCTGGTCTTGGTTTACACGAACTCAACGGAGATCCTAGCTTTCACGACTTGTGTCTTCCTCTCGAAAACACCTCTATGGTATCCACACGAGCACCTTCAAGAACGTCCCACGATCTTGATTACGGAATGGATTGTACTAGCTCCTTTGATGATTTCGAATTTGTTTCTGCCTTGCTGTGCTTGCTGTTGTGTGCTTGCTGCTGCCTCTAGGGATTTTGTTTCTCAAAACGTAATCCCTCTTAACCCTATCATTATCTATTTATAATGCTGGTTAAGAGGTCCAATCAGCAAAACCTAACCCATGTAGGTTTAGAATAAATAATAAAACCGAATTTCTATTATTTAATTAATAACTAAGTCATACTTAATTATTAAGGGCAGAATTCAAATTCGAATTTTATTATTTCAATTAATTAAGTCTCACTTAATTAATATAATAAAATTGAAATAATCATCAATTAATTTAAATCTATAATTTAAATTAACTATTCCTTTAAGTGCTCTATGTGTGTGACCCTATAGGCTATTATTTAATTAGCAATAATTTTATTCTCCAATAAAATTATAAACAATGAGCGGTATCTAGTAATACATCATTGCTACCCAATTAAACAATAATTAAATCGTGATTTGATAAAACCTTTCATGATTAATGTTTCCGTGTAATATAATCCCTTTAACCATATATATTATAGATTAAACTCGAGGCATGTATTTAGTCATCCTCTTCAACATTTAATCCGGGTTTACTTGATCCATGAGTAGACTATGGAAAAACAAATCATTATTTGAGCACGGCCATGCATTTTATAGTCTTACTCAATCAAGAGGCCAATAATATCTCTCCTAATTATAGGAGGGTTAAATCCTTTATCTATCATTCATATTTCTCATACGACTCATGATATACTCGATGTCCACTTTTATCATCACCCGGTCAAAGGTAACTTTTAATGTAGTCAGAGTATATTAATCCTCGTATAGAAATATAATGATCTCAAGTCAGAGGATCATTACACCATTATCACTGTGAGTCTTTCTTATGACTTTATTAAACATGAAGAATCTCACTGTGGGTCTGTCCAGTACCATGTACTCCTGCATGTACCTATGTGTTGACTTTAGTATCCCCATACTTATAACCAATGAGATGTGGTTATCAGTCAAATAACATACTAGTCTATTTATGTATTATTATTGTCCTATAATAATAATACTCGACTAGGGACATTTAAGAATATGATCTATTATATAATCTCAAGTTCAAGTCATGTACTAAACTATACAATGTGTATCATGATTCTAAGGACATTTATTATGCTAACAAATATATCGCAGTAATTAAAGTCATAATAAATATGTTTATTGAATAATCAAATGACATAAAGGTCTATTGTATTGCCTCTAGGGCACCTACACTAACAGTAGCTACGTCAGTAACAGAGCCACTTCAAGTTAAACTTGTTGAGGACGAGCCTTCACAGGCATCAGAAGAGCATTTCGACTCTTCAAAAGCTATTGTTTTGTATACAGGTACAACATCTGGATCTGGAAAGGAGCTAAACACTAGTGATGTGAGGCAAACACAGAGTGAAACACATGCACAGAGTGATAGTGAGTTAAACATGAGTGCAACTGAGATGAGTGCACACACACACAGTGAACTACTATCTAAAATGGAAACTCTCCATAAGGAAATGCAGATTGTCCAAGCTAAGTTGGTAAACGTTAAAGCACAAGCATAAAAGAAGTCCACATCTGCCTCTGTAACTCAACAGCTGACAATGGTGCGCAAAGATGTTGATGATGTCAAATCCTCCATACTTCTAAAAACACAAGATATCCAGAATGTTCAGAGTCTCATTGCTGAGGACATGAAAGAAGTGACCAAATTACATGAGAGAATTGATGAAGTTGAGAAAAGATTGACCTTAACAATCATTGAAAATGAAAAGATATCAACGCAATGATTCAGCAAACTAGATGATGGAATGACTCATCTGAATGAGGGCATGAAGCAAGTCTATCTGACTATGCAAAAACTGATGACATCTTTTGAAGCCTCAAAATCTCAAGAGGATCCCTCAACTAAGGGGGAGAAAACAAAGGAGAAAGTAGCTGTAGATGAAGGGGCTACTACTCAAGACAAAGGGAAAGCTAAGCTGTATTCTGAAGAACAATTTCAATCGTATGATCCAGAACCAGAAGAACAGTATTATGCTCAAGAGCGATTCATTGATGACAATGATCATGATGAATTAAACATTCCTGACTACTGCAGAGCTGAGGAAGAGACTGCATTTGATGAAGAATTTTTGTTTCCAAAAGAGAAAGAAGTTGATCCAACCTATGAAGAGGCAATGAAGAAACTAAAAGAAGACATCAAGGCAAGTCATGCAAAGACCGAGAAACTGAAAGCTCTAGTCATGGAAAGAACAAAGGCTGAAAAAGAAGCAAGCCAAGAAAAGCAGAATCTCTGGGCCATTGCAGTTAGAGAAAAGAAGAGAGATGTAAAGCTCAAGATTGGAAAGAAATGGGACACTGCAAGCAACTTATACTTACACTTTTCAATTTCAAAAATAACACATCACACAATATACTAAAATTCAAACTACAATCAAGTTTAACATACTTAGAAATAGGCTATCATAAATACACCCATCTAACTGAGTTTGTTGAATATTACCATCCATGTAGATCCACGCCATCACGGAAGAACCCGAATCCAACAACATTCCGAAATCAATTGAAGCTGAAATTTGTGTTTATATTAAATTTGTATTTAGGGCACCAAAAGACACAAATCAAATAATCGACAAAAAGCTGCTAGGCTTCGATTAAATTGTCGAAAACGCTACACGAAGTGGGGACAAACAACAGAAGGGGCCATTTGAAGACAAGCATCTGAAATCAATAATTGAGCGTCTAGAAAAGTTCAGTTATTTTCCTTAGAAGAATTCTCAGACTGCATTCCTTATTCTTTAAGAAGTCTTTTTTGTCTAGATGCATGATTCAACTTGAATCTTCTAACAGACTTTATTCTTTGACTTTAATTACAACTTGGAATTACAATTTGATCATACTTCTATCTGCAATAGTACATTAAAGTATCTAAATCACCAACCTAATACAGAATATCTAGATGTGTTACAACAGGACAAGTAATTATACAGAGTAGGCTTGATTTAATCTAACAATCTCCCCTAATTTGGAAAAAGACAATTTTATAAATTACTACAACATATCAAGCCTACATATTTCTATTGTTGAAGTTGTTGTTGTTGTTGCATGAATAGATCATATTTTGCCATCTTTTCTTTTTCTTCCTTGGTTTTGATTTCTTCAATGGCTTGAAGAATTTCTTGCCTAGCTATGAATTCTTCAATCAGGATTGCATTTTTCATAATATCAGCTGCAACTTGTAGAGTTTGAATGGGATAGACTTTGACAAACTTGAGTCTTATTCTTGAAGTTACTCCATCTCTTAGTTTGAACTCAACTCTGTCTGGATCTTTGAAAACTCTGCACTTTCCCAATCTCCTCAACTCTTCAGACTTTCTTTCTAACTCCTTTTTCTCCTTGATTTTCTTCTCTGCCATTTCCTCTCTCTCCTTCACCTTGTCAATCTTTTTCTGATATTTTCTTTCCAAATACTCAGCTAATTCAACCATCTTCAGTTTATTCACCATGCTCTTTTTATCATAAAGGCTTATTACCATTTTGATATCATGAGTAGTAGACTTTGAGCTATCATGGTAGAATTCATTTTCTTCTCCATCAACATTTGTAACAAACATCTTCTTGTCCCTTATCTCAACTTTACATATCCTATCTACTTTCCATTGTTTGAGTCTTACCTTATCAATTACAACTTCTTCTTGGATGGGATGGATAGGTAGACCTTTATTAGGTACAACAAGTTGCTTCTTCCATTTTGGACACCTTACTAATAATGAGCTAGCAGACTTCTTGAAATTTGTCCTAGTTACTGAATTGACTTTGATTTGCTGGCATGGCTTTAGGTTTTTGACTTGATCTTTATTTATCTCCATCCTTATTACTCCATTTGCTATCACTTTGACAAAATGTCTTCTAGGTGATTTGGAGTTTAGGATCATAGCAGTTTCAGAAACTGTTGGAGTCACATTAGCACCCTGAATTTTGGTAGGTGTAGTAACATGACTACCAACTACTTGCTGCTTTGAAGGTTTCTTCCTTTCATATGTCTTCTCTTTTCTTGAGTCATCTCTCTTATTCTTGTCATCACTTTCTTTCTTCTTTTCATCTTTCTTTCCATCATTATCACTTCTTGAATCAGGTTTCTTGTCTCCCTTTCCCTGTCCCTTATCTTCATCATCCTTCCTTTTCTTCTTCAACTCATCATTTGCAAAAGTTGACACTTGACCATTGATGAATTTCCTCAATTTTTCCATAATCAACTTGTCTTCTTGTCTAATGACTGGCTTCTTCTTTTAACAAATCCAAGAGACAGATGATTTGGCTTCTGTTGTCAGGATTTAGATGCTGAGGAATTCTGAAATGAGAGAGAGTGTTTGACTTGGTCATGTAGAGAATCCCATCAGGGTTGCAGTAGGCTTCAGGAAGTGCTTTGGGCAGCAAAAGGCCTAGCATGTTTTTCAATTCATTGTCTTCCTTTGTCACATTCTCTATTGCTTTCTGCAGACACTCTAGTTCTGTATATAAAAGTCCATGAAACAGTCCTAGAGATACCCTGTAGTAGCCAGATTCCATCTGTACTACTGGCACTTTGACCTCTTCACCATTCACTTGTATATTCACACCTCTCACTATGTAGATACTATTTTGCAGCAGTTTCCTATAGTTCCAATGATTGTCTTTTACATTTGCCTTTATTGCTTTCAAATTCAGCATAAACTATTTGTTTGCAAGTGGCTTCCTGGCCTCCTCCCTTAGTATTGCCATTACAGCTTTTTATCTCTCAGCTTCTATCTCATCCCTTTGTCTTTCAATCTCTTCCCTTGTCTTCTCCCCCTTAGGGTTGATATCTTGGTGCAGGGGTAAGAATGAAGAATGAGTTGGCTTGAGTTGAGTGGGAACTTCAACCTGAGGTGCTTGGCCAGACACAGTCATTGTTGAAAGAAAAATTTGAATTGAGGCAAGTTGAGTGGAGATTTGTTGAAGTGTAGCGCCTTGAGTGGAGCTAGAGGTTTCAAATTCTTTCTTGAGAGAATCAACAGTAGCCACCACTTCTGAAACTGTGGTTGAGAGTGTAGATTGAGAATCTGTCAATGTATCCACTTTCTTCTTGAGTTTGGACAATGTAACAGCCTCATCCTTTTCTGTCTTTCCTTTGCCTTGATTCTTGGCATTTCTGCACTCACTAGCAAATTGCCCCAAAATCCCACAGTTAAAACACTCGACCTTTGCATTGTCAAGCTTGATTTGGTATTTTTGCCCTTCTCAAAATTTTCATCTTCCTTCTTGCATGTTGGCCTTTTACTAAATTTCCCAGTTCTTTTGTTAAATTTCATTCTTTTGAAATTCTTAGCAAACATGGCCATCGTTTGACTCATATCAATCTCCTCATCAAAATCAGAGTCCGTGTCAATAAACTCTGACTCAACAACACTTTTACTCTTCTTCCTTGAATCCTTGATTCTTGCTTCTCTAGGTTCTTCTTGTTATCCTTTCTCAGACTCCATTAAGAGTGCCACATATTTTGGTTTTCCAGTCTTCTTATTTTTTCTCTATTGCATCTCTAAATCATAAGTCTTGAGTCTTCCATACAATTCTTCCAAAGAGATTTAATCTAAATCTCTAGCTTCCCTTATAACAGTTGTTTTGTTGTCCCACTCTTCAGGAAAGGCTATCAAAAACTTGGTATTTGTGTCTTCAGAATCATACACTTTACCAAGAATAGCCATCTCATTCAAGAGTTTGGTAAACCTATCATAAATCTCAGTGATGGTCTCTCCAGCTTTTGCTTCAAAATACTCATACTCCTGAATTAGCAGAGACCTTGCAATCTCCTTGACATCCTTGGTTCCTTCACAGTGCACTTCAAGTTTTGTCCACATTTTCTTAGCAGTTTTGCATGATATAACACAGTTTGTGAGAACAGAGTCCAAACTGCTAAAGAAGATGTTTTTGACTTTTTCCTCCTTAAAGACATTTTCCTTGTCCTCCTTTGACCACGTAGCCTTTGGTTTGTCAACAAAGTGCTCTCTAATAATTTTTCCTTCAACAGTGGTTTGAGGAACAAGTCTTGAAGGCATGTAAGGTCCAACATGAATCATATCAAGATAGTCAAGGTCTATAGCCTCTAGATGGTGTAGCATCTTAACCTTCTAGTGGGTGTACTCATTCCTTTTGAGCATATGGATCTTAGAGTTTCCATCTTTGTTTCTACACATCTTTGATCGATTTTAAACTTTAGGCTTTGATACCAATTATTTTCCCAATTACACAAGTAGAAGGGGGGTTGAATACTTGTGTGCTATTTTTACCTGATTAAAATCAACTCAAAGTAAATTAAAGCTTTGAATTAAGAACAAAGAACAAACATAAAGATATGAATGAATACTATTTGTATTATTGATGTATGAATACAAACTCTCATATGGTGTACACAAACCCTAGCAGTTTCTCTGTGTTTCTCACAACAACTCTCTCTATCTCTATGCTCTCAATACTTCGACAAATAAATTAGGTTACATAGAGTGTTTATATAGAGAGCTATCTATCAACTAATAAAAGCAATTACAATTAATTATGAATAAATTCCTATCTATTAGTTGATAGTTGCCTTTTGTAACTCTCCTTCCTTCCCATAACATATCTGCAATATATTTGTCTTTATCTTCGAAGACTTTCCATTGCCGTGAACACCTTCTAAATTCAGCTTCAGCTTTATAGACTCTGAAAGACTTTAGACTCTGATGATCTTCAGTCTCTAATAGACTATAGACTCTAATAGTCTATAAACCCTGTTCAACTTCCAGACTCTGATTTGCATCCAGACTCTGGTTTTTCTTCTCTTGAAAATATTCTAAGTACAAATACTCCTGATAGCTGTACAGGGAATAACTAGACTCTTATTTACATTTACTTTGATCAGAGACTAGAAAGACTTATTACAAATAAAACTAAGCTAGACTATATTATAGTATTTTGTACATCATCAAATGAATATATTCCTAACAGTCTTTATGATGATTTCAATTATTACTAATCATATGTTTATCTATTATTGAGGGTAACAATCAGGTGAAAACTGTTTAGCGTGAGAACCGTGAAAAATTTCATTAAAATTTGCAGAACCATGATAAATGTTTAGATCAACTTTTTATTATAGTTTTGCAAATAAAATTATGGTTATGCACTATTTTTTTTCATTTTTTATTATGGTTCTACAGAATTTAGTAAAAGTTTTCACGGTTCTCACGCTGAAAATTTTGCAGCACAGTGTTACCCATATTATTGAAACAGTATGGATGTTTCTCATTCTCGCATTGGATATATAACTAAAGAGGAAGACATTTGTCTTATAGATAGCACAACTACTCACACTATCCTTAAAAATGAAAAATATTTCATCTCTTTAAATAAACATAAAGGCAATGTCTGCACCATTTCTAGAAGCATAAAGTTGATTGAAGGCTCCAGAAGAGCTATTATATTATTACCCAAAGGAACAAAATTTATTATAGATGATTCATTGTTATCCCCAAAGTCAGAGAGAAATCTATGGAGTTTTAAAGATATCCATAGAAATGGATATCATATTGAAACAATGAATCGAAATAACAAAGAGTTTTTTTACATCACAAGCATTGTTTCGAGTAACAAATGTGTTAAAGAAAAATGACTATCTTTTACTTCTGGATTATACTATACTGATATCTGAAATGTTGAGGTTAATGCCACAGTAAACCAGAAGTTTACTGACAAAAGTAATTTTATTATTTGGCATGATCGGCTGGGACATCCTGGATCAATCATGATGTGAAAAATAATTGAGAACTCACATGGGCATCAATTGAAAAACCATAAAAATTTTCAATTTAATGAATTCTCTTGTGCTGTTTGCTCTTAAGGAAAATTAATTATCAAGCCCTTTATAACAAAAGTTGGAACGAAATCTCCTAAA
This sequence comes from Oenanthe sinensis, assembly GCA_028671895.1. Classification (NCBI taxonomy): domain Eukaryota; kingdom Viridiplantae; phylum Streptophyta; class Magnoliopsida; order Apiales; family Apiaceae; genus Oenanthe; species Oenanthe sinensis. The sequence goes on from JAPMAC010000212.1 coordinate 6,285,846, forward strand.
TTGTTGGAAAGAATATAGGGTGATATATGTGGGCCCATTCACCCATCATGTGGACCATTTAAATATTTTATGGTATTGATTGATGCATCGACAAGATGGTCATATGTGTGCTTGTTATCGTCTCAAAATTTGGCATTTGCGAGACTACTTGTGCAAATAATATGATTAAGAGCACAATTTTTAGATTATAATATTGGAATAATTCGGTTAGATAACGCTGGAGAATTCACATCAAAAGCTTTTAATGAGTTCTGTGCATCAATTGGTATATGTGTTGAACATCCTGTATGTGTTGAACATCCTATAGCTCATATTGATACACAAAATGGTCTAGCAGAATCATTTATTAAACGACTCCAACTAATTGCCAGACCATTGATTATGAAAACAAATCTCCCTCTTACAGTTTGGGGCATGTTATTTTACATGCAGCAACACTTGTATGCATCAGACCTACAAGTTATCACAAATTTTCTCCCTTACAATTGGTCTCTGGAAGAGAACCTGATATTTCTCATCTTAGGACCTTTAGGTATGCGGTATATGTCCCAATTACTCCGCCACAACGTACAAAGATGGGTCCCCAAAGGAAATTGGGAATATACGTTGTTTTTGAATCTCCCTCAATAATTAAATATCTAGAGCCAATGATAAGAGATCTATTCACTGCAAGGTTTGCAAACTGTCATTTTGATGAAAATATTTTCCCAGAATTAGGGGGAGAGAATAAAATATTCCCAAAATCAAGGGGAGAAAATAAACAGTTGGAAAGAGAAATTTTATATAATGCATCTGCATTGAATAATTTTGATGCTCGTACAAGTCAGTATGACTTAGAAGTACAAAACATAATTCATCTACAAGGTATAGCAAATCAGCTGCCTATGCATTCACCGACATCAATAGAGTAACAAAGTCACATATTTCAGCTGTAAATTTTCCTGTAAAAATACAAGTCCCTGAAGGACAAATTGTCAAGGCAAATAAGTCAAAATTTCACTTAAAGAGGGGTAGACCAATTGGTTCCAAAGATAAAAATCCTCAAAAAAGAAAAGGAGCAAACACTCAAGATGCCCAAGTAGAGGAAATAAAATCTTCAGCAAAGACTCTAGAAGAGACCCGTTATATGATAGACGATACTCCTAAAGAGGAACAAGTACCTGAAAATGTTGACATCATTGAAGAGATTTATATAAATTATGTTGTCACGGGGAAAATATGGAACCGAAATGATACTGTCATTGTCGAATATTTCGCATATAATGTACCGCTTGATATAATGATGGATCCCGAAGATCTTGAACCAAAATCTGTCGATGAATGTCGACGTAGAAAAGATTGGCCAAAATGGAAAGAAGCAATTGAAAATGAATGGAGCTCACTTAATAAGCATAATGTTTTTGGACCTATAGTCCAAACCCCTGAAGGGACTAAACCAGTTGCTTATAAATGGGTATTTGTAAGAAAAAGAAATGATAAAAATGAATTTTTAAGATACAAAGCATGTTTGGTTGCTCAAGGTTTTTCACAAAGACCAGGCATTGATTATGAGGAAACTTATTCCCCTGTGATGGATGCTACAACTTTTCGTTATCTTATTAGCCAAACAGTCATTGAAAAGTTAGAAATGCGATTGATGGATGTTATGACAACATATTTGTATGGTTCCTTTGAGAAATATATATATATATATATATATATATATATATATATATATATATATATATATATATATATATATATATATATATATAAGGATCCCTGAAGGATTTCAAATGCTTGAAGCATCTAAATCACATTCTCGCCATCTTTATTAGATTAAATTGCAAAGATCCATATATGGATTAAAATAATCTGGTCGAATGTGGTATAAAAGATTAAGTGAATATTTGTTAACGGAACAATACAAGAATGACCCTATTTGTCCATGTGTTTTTATAAAGAAAACAAGATCTTCATTTTCTATAGTTGCTGTGTATGTTGATGACATAAATATTATTGGAACTCCTGAAGAGCTTTAGAAAACAGTGAATTATATCAAAGCAGATTTTGAAATGAAAGATCTTGGGAAAATGAAGATTTGCCTTGGGCACAAATAGAGCATCTACGAGATGGAGTTTTTATGCATCAGTCAGCATATACAGAAAAAGTCTTAAAACGTTTTTACATGGATAAATCACATCCATTTAGTTTTCCAATGGTTGTTCGATCACTAGATAAAGAGAAGGATATCTTTAAAGAGAAAAATGAAGAAATTCTTGGTCTTGGAGTACCTTATTTTAGTGTTATCGGTGCATTGATGTATCTTGCTAATAATACAAGACCCGATATAGCATTTTCAGTAAATTTATTAGCAAGACATAACTCTACTCCTATTTAAAGACATTGGTCTGGAGTAAAACATATTTTTCGGTATCTTCGAGGTACAACTAATATGGGCTTATTTTATTCTAACAAATCCAAAGCTCGATCACAAACAGGTTATTTGTTTACTTATGGAGATACAACCATATCATGGCGCTAAGTGAAAAAATCTTTGACCGCTACTTCTAATCACGCAGAAATTCTTGCAATTCATGAAACTAGTCGAGAATATGTTTGGTTAGGTCAATAATTCATCATATTCGGGAGTTATGTGGCATGTATCATAATAGGGCAATCCCCACAATAATGTTTGAAGACAACACATGATGCATCCAATAATTGAAGGAAGGCTAATTAATGGTGATAAAACTATAAGCATATATCACCAAAAAAAAAATTCACACATGACCTTCAAGAAAATGGAGAAATTGAAGTTCAGCAGATTCGTTCAAGTGACAATCTTGCAGACCTGTTTACCAAGTTATTGCCGCCAACGATTTATAAAAAATTGGTACATAAGATTGGGATGCGTCGACTTAGAGATCTCAAATAAATTTTCAAAATCGATGTACTCTTTTTCCTTTACTAGAATTTTTTTCCAAAGGGTTTTTCCTAGAAAGGTTTTAACAAAATACGTTTATTGAAAATTGAACATCCAAGAGGAGTGTTATAATATGAATGTCCCTAGATGGCTAGATTCTTCTTGAACAAACTCTTGGATTTTGGATTTTAGCTTTTGGCTTTTCAAGTTCAAGGACTTTTGACTTTTAGATTCATGTCTGTATCTTATAGAAAACCTATAAATAGGCTTCATATATCATTTTGTAATATGCGCTTGAATGAAATACAATTTCATAGTATTATTTTATCTCTCAAATTTCTCATACAAATAATATATAGATATATTTCTAATAAATTTGAATTTTTGAAACGGTAACCCTTCAAAAATCTAACCAAATCGAAACTGCATATACTTTCCCTTACAAACTATTGCACGTATATATATATGTATGATTGCAAGTATTGGTATTAGTCGGCGGAGGTGGTAGTGATGAGATCAACAAGAACACATAAACCTCTCTTAAACCTCTTCTACTCCTTCCGTACAATTACCACCGAGTCAACCACTCCTACCCAACTCACTACCACACCCTCACCCGCCCGAGTCAACCCAGACCACCTCCTCCGAGTTTGCACAATTCTCTACCAACAACAAAACTCCCCACTCTCCAAACTCCACTCCTCCCTAACTCGCTCTAATTTCCAACTCACCCACGAGTTTTTCCTCCGAGTCTGTAATAATTTCCCATTTTCTTGGAAGCCCATTTACAATTTCTTCCATTTTACCCTCTCAAACCCTAATTTTCAACACACCACTCTCACTTTTAATAAAATGTTGGGTATTTTTGGTAAGGCTAAAAATGTTGATGCATTGTGGGATTTGATTCAGGAAATGGGTAGGCGTGGTTTGGTTAATGATCAAACGTATCGTATTGCGTTGAAAGCTTTGGCTTCATCGCGAGAAATGAAACGTTGTGTTGAGTTTTTTCACTTGATGAATGGTTATGGGTATGATTATAGTTTGGTGAGATTGAATTGTGTGGTGGAGAGTCTTTGTGGGGCTAAGTTGGTTGAGGAAGCTAAGTACATTGTTGCGAAATTGAGGGATTGGGTTAAGCCTGATCATGTGACTTATAAGTGTTTGATTCTCGGGTTTTGTGATAAGGGTGATTTGGTTGAGGCTTCGATTGTTTGGAATATGATGGTTGATGAAGGGGGTGAGGTGAATGTTGATGCTTTGGATAAAATGATGGATACCCTTTTTAAGACTAATCGGTTTGATGAAGGGATGAAGCTTTTTCAGTCGATGAGGGTGAGGGATATCGATGTTTTGGGTGGTTCGAGTTATGGGATTGTGATTAAGTGGATGTGTAAGATTGGGAAGCTTGGGGGAGCTCATGTGATGTTTCAAGAAATGCAGCAAAGAGGGATTGAGCCGGATAGTGAGACGTTGGGGTCAATGATATATGGACTTCTATGTAAGGCGCGAGTTAGGGAGGCGTATTTGCTTGTCGATGGCATTGAGAAACCTGATATAAGTGTGTATCATGGGTTTATCAAGGGGTTTTTGAAGTTAAAAAGGGCGAAAGATGCAACAAATGTTTTCAGAGAGATGATAAAGAGAGGGTGTGAGCCTATAATGCATACGTATATCATGTTATTACAGGGGCATTTAGGAAAGAGAGGTCGAAAGGGATCGGACCATTTAGTTAACTTTGATACCATTTTTGTTGGGGGAATGGTGAAAGCCGGAAAGTCTTTAGAAGCAACTAAATATGTGGAGAGAATGCTAAATAGAGGACAAGAGGTGCCCAGGTTTGATTACAATAAGTTTTTGCATTGCTATTCAAATGAAGAAGGCGTGGTTATGTTTGAGGAAGTGGCGAAGAAACTGAGAGAGGTTGGATCTTTCGACCTGGCAGACATTTTTGCAAGATATGGGATGAAAATGGCTACTAGAGATAGGAGGAGAAATAGAGGAATTGAGGTATGAGAATAGTGCATTTGGTGCTACCGAATTATAACACTAGTAGTAGTTGCATAAGTGTTAACTTGTAAATGTTGGCTTGATATTTAAATTTCTTCTTGATCTTAATGAGAATAAAACTACATAATTGTTGAAGTAAAATGCATCGTGTACATCGGCTGCGCTTTTGGTGCATTTCTGTATCTTGAAAATTAAAATGGCACTTTGTGCATCTCACCTTCAAGAACCCTTGCAATTTTCTTATAAACAAATATAAGAAAATAGTTGAGGAGTTTTCTGTAATTTTTTACTTTCTAAAATTTACAAATTTACTGATGTCTGAGCTACAATATGCATATAATGTTTTTCGTATGAGGGATGCGAAATCTCATACATAAAGAAATTATCTCGAAAAAGAAATGTGGGAGTTGTATTTTCGAATCTTATATTGGCAATTATCATTTATACATCTCCTGGTTCATGACAACTCATGGAACTGGAGCAGAATTTTAAGTACAAAAATGACTTGAATTACTACTCTATCAAGCGATGTAAAACCATACAAAGGAAGCCGAAAGCCAAAAAAATGGATTGGATTAGTGGAATTGCTACAATATCCTCCGGAGAAGAACTGACTGCAGCGACACCTGAAGCAAAACTTTCCCTACACTATGATTCTCACAAACTTCTATTTGAAATTGTAATATATGCAAAACCTTGTGTTGAAAGATCATGGCGAGCCTGTGCAATAAAAGATAAATTGGGGAGCCCGACTTCGTCTTTCAGTAATCATTATACATCATGTCATTATAGATTTCATATCTACCAGTGCTTTGAAGAATTTCATTATGGCTGAACTGAGATTTATCCAGCAGACCTCAGATATGAACTTCAGATTGTCATGAATTAGCTATCTCATAAATAGCCAGACTTCTATACTTGGCTTCAAGTCATGAAAAGGAGACATAATTCAGACTCCACTACTTCATACAGAAAACATACCGCATTACAGGCAGTAAAGTTTTTAGTCAAATCAAAGCAACTGTGTGCAAGTCTTGTGCCTAATCAATTATTTATTATATTAATAAAATGCACAGAGCGCCAGAAGGCTTAGAACCAATGTCTAAATAGACTTAGACATGGATAAATACTCGAAAAGGAACAAGAGACATTTGCATCAACCCCTAATAGCTACAGAACTGATTTATAAGCTCAAGGACATGGACTGAAGTAATACTTACCAGAGAAAGAAGTGAAGGAGCTCTAGGAAGTGAACCTTACTCGAATTAAACAATTATTTCCTCACAAACGGCTTTTGGCAAACAAGCAGCCGTTGGTCTCTGCCATTTTGAAGATCAATCACTCTTGCTTCCCAGCGTATCTCTGTAGCAAGCATTCGAGCCTTTTCTATAGGCCCTAATTTATCTGAAAGAACTACCCACCCCTGTCAACCAATGATTCTCTACTAGTCAAAACATGTCATATGAAGTGTTGAAATAACAAACAAGAAAGATATGTCAGGAGCAACTCTACATAAAACATGCTCCTTGATAAGCTGTTTCGTTGAGAAACAAGAAAAAATCCAATATAGTAAACAATATATAAATCAAGTACACCGAAATATAATTGACAGAGGCAATAGATACAGAATGGGAAGGAAATTACTTCAGGCCGCAGAATACGGTCCATTTCAAAAAGTAGGTCTGTCAAACTGCATCCTTCTGAATCGAGGTGTGAGAGGAGTCCATTTGCATGGAGCATGTCATATGTTCGTGGATAGGTGGGAAAGGGCTCACACCTATGGCAGTTAATAGCAAATCAGAATTCAGGTTAGAGATCTTGCAAAACGCTTGATATAAACGATTACAAAGGCATGAAAAGCACATATACAATGATTAATGAAAATGCAAAGACTGTGTTATAAAGGTAAGATATTCATATTACAGTATAAGGGTAAAATGGACATCCTAACTACAAAAAGGAGCATGGTTTTTCTTGTTTTAAATAACAGAAAGACCTGATTATCAGCATTCATATAAACAAACATTTGATCTTCAATTCAAAATACAAATAGAAACCAATTAAGCTCTTACCAGTCATGAAATACACCAGCAAACCCTTGATCAATTATAAGAGGAAGTGTATTGCGTTCTCTGACAGGAACAACATTCATCACCCATACTGACATTTTAGCTTCAAGAAATGCAGTATTTAGACCTCCATAATGAGCATTCATGTCTAACACATTCCTTATCATATTATATGGAGGCAATGGATCTTCTTCGCCTGGACGCTTGGGATGATCCGAGAAAATCAAGGGTGTAAGCAAAGACCAATAATTTTTTAGTGACGATCTCCAATAATCCAAGTCTTCAAGGTAGTCATCCTTAAGCACTCCTACAATAGTAGAAGATAAATGATAAATTGACGTGACTGAGGATTACATAATAAGAAAATTTTAGATACTTAAGACTTTGCACAGAATTCACAACGAAACTGTGCAAAATCACAGTGGAGAAAATCAAACTAGTACAAGCCTAAAATTGAACAATACATGCCATGAATTTCAAGTTCAGCAGAGTTCAATGGAAAGCTAGAAGACCGGTTCTGAATTGGAATCCAACGTTGACTAACAGTTCCGCTTATGCAAGATGCTAGTGGCCGGTAATACGATTGGATTTCACGCTCTTCTTGACAAGTAGTTAAAGCACCCTGCTTGCTACATTTAGTGAAAAGCATATTAGATAATTTCTGTAGAATTTTTAAGAAAGGGAGGAGGTTGGAAAGAATAAGAAACTATAGAGAAGAACTTGGCAAGATTACAATTGCAGGTAAGGTCTTTCATCTTTGAAATGACAAAAGTTATTCTTAAATGCTTATAATGAAAATGTAAAAAGACGTGGAGACTTCATGACAAGAGTATAAGTTTATTAGTAGCCTCACCTACTATAGCATTGAGCATCTGTTGTTTTCTGCCAGACAAAAGTCTCTTCTTGCTGAGCTAAGATATTCCAACAAAGTTTCTGTGTGAAGACTTCAATTCGTCTGAAAGAACCTCCTTGTACTCTGTTTGCTGGCGAGGTTAAGACAAAGTAACCTCCAGGTTTTAAAAGGCGGTCAACTTCAATTAGGAACATGCCATCTGATTAAAGAAAAAGCTCTTTATTTATGAAAAAAGTTACTGAAAAATGATAAGAAAAAATATTTCTTCTCATGCTAGTTACGTAAAGTAGCAACTTCTTGCTCTTTTCCAGACTATCTTCAGTCCAACATCTTTCCATGAATTGGCGAAATGCTGAAGTGTCGCATTTTTTCTTTTGAGAATGCTATAGAACCTAACTCTGACAGAGAATTGGTAAAAAAACAACCAAGTCCTAACATTTATTCTCAAAGATCCAATTATTCATCTAAAACTTTAACACCAACTCCTGCTTTATTCCAGACTATATGTTCACCCCTACATATTCCAACTATTGGCAGAAAATCTGAAGATGTCTGTTTTGGTCTATTAATAAGCTTCTGATAGCCGAGATAGAGAGAAAAAGGGGTAAAAGAAGGCTATAGAACCTATCTCCGAAAGAGACTTGTTAAGACAATTCTCTATAAAGTAAGGGAGACTACAACAGTTGAAAAAGAGGTTCCAAAAACTAAGATACCAATGCAAGTTTTAGTAAGAACCTACTTTACCTGGACTCGTCTATGGATTCTAGTGTCGGCCTCTGATTATAAGAATTTTTGGGATTCTTGGATATGGATCGCATATTGGACATGTACAGGTACCCGGCATGTGAATTTTATTTATTCTTAGTTGTTTGAATGTTTATAAGTTCGATGTATGTTACTATTAACAAATGCAATAATTTATGTATACACCAAATTTATAATGTAAAATCAAAATAGTATACAATATCTACACAAGTCACCATTCAAATTAAGTCATAAATTTTAAGTACCTCAATTATAATAATTAATGAACGGTGATAAAGGTAATCAATGTAAATATTAAAAAACAACAAAGGTTATACCGAGAGTCGGCTCTGGTATTTTTGGCACGAGTATGATAGAGAATCTGGAGAGTCCAGGTAATTGAGATTAGAATGCCAAATTCTCACAACTGATATCTACTTTCTTATAAGTTAAAACTATCCATTACCATAAATAGAAGATAAAGAATTTTTTATTTCTATCATAATTAAGCTATTAATAAATCAATTATGACTAATCCATGACATCTGCAATTTAAATATGCAAGGCCTGCAGAAGTGAGATCTTGTATTATTAGTTGAGGCTAATTTCCACACATCGTAAAGATTCATATAAATGATGGAAAAAAAATTAAAGAACTTGTATCTTCTCAGAAGCATACCCCACCAAAAATTTAAAAACTGCACAAGGATTACCAAGAAGTCTCCTGAACAAGAGATCCAAGTTTCATGCTACAAGACATCATCCCAAAATACTAGCAAAAAGTCCAACAAAGCATTATTGGTATAGACTCGTGATTAATTTAGCTACCCATGATTTGACATGAAAAAACTGTAAGCACTGAAAGATTGATGGTATTAAATCATTCATCTCAAAAGACTTGAATAACAGGAGGTGTCACTATATATGTATTTGTTTTCAGTTTTGCATTTTCTTCCCCATGTCTAAGTCTCAATGTTAATCTCTTTAAAGTAATCATATTAAAAATATGCTTCAGTGGTAGAGTTATAAGAAGATCTAATGTCTACTCCATATTTCTACATCTGTGCCGATGCGTGTACATACGGGTCAAGGACTCATGGGTGCTATATGCTCATGGAGGAACACACTGACAAAAAAGACAATGTGGTTGGCACAAAGTGTGAAGAACTGACAAAATGTCAACCAGGTTGTACTGGTAGGACGGGAAACTAAGAATGTGATTCTGAAAATGTTGTACAACCAAAACTGTTTTTAGTACTGCAGCGGCAAAGTGAATCCAAGCATGATACATCTGAATAAGGATAACAGAATAGGAGTCCCTATAATAGCAACATAATACCTTTATTCTCCCAAAGTATTCCACACTGAGCACAGTGAACCATGTCATATGACAAAGATGGAAATGGAAGCTGTTTGGAAACAAAGTTTCCAATAACAGCAGGAAGACCTCTTTCGAGGGATAATTGAACTTGGCTACCAGTTGACTCATATGCTGCCATACAGATGGCCATCAACTTAAGTGAGAGCAAGTGGGCTCCAAAGCTACCAAACCCGCAGCCAATGTCTAATATAGTGCGAACCTGTGATAAATGTCAATAAGAGACTGTCAATACACAAAAATTTCTACCGCAGTTCCAGAAATAAGTAATAGGTCATATCTCTATGCTATAGAACTTAATTATACAAGGAAATTTAAGTAGAAAATCAAGTATTGCACATTCCTAATTGCGAACTTTCAACTGTTAGTTTTCAGACCCCATAAAGAAAAAACGTAAAGAAAAAGATATGGAAATATTTACCAAGAAAAATAAGTACTTACCCCAGCCTGGTGAAATTCGGAATCACTCGCCAGGCCTATCATATCTGCAATTTGGCGTGAGTAAACTTTAACACCATCAACGACCACTCCATCATCTGAGTGGAAAGCAATTTGATTTTCCTCTAGCAACATTAACCTTAAAGTACAAAAGACCGAAAATGTAAGACTAATATGATATAAGCAACCTGAAATTCATCAGGGGTCAGGATAAGGTCATAAATTCCAATTTGGATACAGTCCAGTAAAACAAACAAAGGAGCTTACAGTTACCTTTTTGTCATGCTTCCAGAAGAAAGAAATTGGTCTTTGGTTATCTTCACATTTGCACTCCATATGATATCTCTGCCAGCTGGCCAACTCAAGGGCGCCTTGTAGTTATACGGAGGACGAATCAAACAGTTTTGACGATCACTTGATACACCACAATGACGATCAAACTCCTCTCCATCTTTAAAACCCCATAATAAATTACTCGATACATTATAACACGGTACAAAATTCTCTCTTTCCTTGTTACAAAGAGGAATATCCTTCAGACGATTGGCTCCTAATGACAGAGACCTCAATTCTAAATAATCACTAGTTGCTTGCTCCTTTAACCTTCTATAACCGGAGTAAATATCTAGTCTTGCAGTGGAAGTAATACGGTCAAAGTCCTTAGAAGTCGATGGCCCCAACAACGCAATAATTACAAAAACACAAACAACACATAAAATTAACAAGGTACGTGGTGGTCTGGGGCCAAAAACTCGAGAGAGTTTCTTGAACCAGGGGCCTCTCATATCAAGATTCGACAACCCCTCCAAGAAAAACACTATCTTTTCACCCTAAATTTCCAGAAAGCAATAAAACCATAACCGATCATAACATATATGCTGTCATGTATTTCATAACAAAATCCACAAACTTCCGTAGGCAGTAAAACAAGTTCCAATTAAAAAACCTGCTAATCATCCCACCATATTCACACAACTAAATTACGAAAAAGTCGAAACTCATCAAACAACCACCCAATCTAAATAACTGAGACAACCAAATTCAGATCCAATTATCCAAAAAACACTCTCTTCAAAACCCAATTATTTTCTTGATAGATCACAACTGCATTTAATTCCAATTTAGAAAAAGGCTTGATTTTTACCAGCAATGAAATAATTGTAAAATGTCAATGATCTGCAACAAACAAACAATAAAACAAAAAAAAACAAATGAGCATCAGAACAAATCATATGAATAAATGTGTATATATATTATTCATCATTATAAGATCAGATCTGAGATAAATATACATAAAGAACAGGAGGGGTGAGTGTAAAAAGTGGGAAATGAAATAGGGTTTAAATATGTAAGCATACCCAGGTGGTTAAGTTGGTTGCAGAGAGAGAGAGAGAATGTGTGTGTCTGTGTGTATACATACAATGTTGGGAATGGCTTAGAAGAGGGAATGAGTTAGTTGTGATGATGAAACAAGACGAGAGAGAGAGAGGGAGAGAGAGGGAGGTTGGTTATGTTGCCAATAAATCCGATTATTCGTTAAAAATATGAGTTCTATAATTAGCGAGTGAGTGTGTGTTTTTCTAGTTTGTAACTGTATGTATACATCAATTGGATCCAAACGCAACCACTCACGCTCCCCAGGTCCCAACGACATCTTTGTTGTTGCATGCTCTTTTTGTTTAATGTTTTTCTTTTTAAAACAAGATCATCAAATTACACGTAATAATGTATAGCATTTTTCTTTAAAAAAATATTTGGGTTGAACAGGGTGTATGTGATTCGGTGTGATATGGTTATTAGGTAAAAATCAATCTAAATTGTATAAAACGGTTTTGTGAAATTTTCAACCATAATAGCAAATACGATTGCAATTAATCGCATCAATTTCAATAGTAAAATTGTGATTTATGCGGTTCAACCACATATTAAAACTTGTTATGAAATAAATTTGGTACAACGCCCGTGAAGGTTATTTGTTGAATAACGGATGAACAAGGTTTATGGATGGCCGGAACACGTTCGCGATCGTCTTCAGATGAGTGTGGGTGGCTGTTTTGATGGATGAGACTTAATTTGTAGTGTTTTCGGAGGATAAGAACCTAGAATGAAGCCCTGAAATTGTCAATTTAAGTGTATATGACTCGTAGTACTTACCCGTGCAAACTGCATAGATACCGGATCAAGTCTAGAAGCAATTATTAGGGTTTGGAATCTTTGAATGATGAGATCAGCCACGTTGTTGATGTGTTTGATGTTGATCCAAACGTTATATTGATAGTCTTTAAGTTAAGATAGGTATTCAACCTTGAATAGGATACTTGAACATTCATTCTTCATGTATATATATATATGTATGTCATATATATTCAGTAATTATCTTGTTTGTAGTGACATAGTTCGTTCGTGTTGCCATATCTAAGATGATATAACAACTCCTAAAGATTAGAAGATTGAGTCCAAGTAGAAGTATAATTCTACTCAATTATCGGGAAGTTACTTCTGAAAGATGTCTCTTGAAACATGCCCAATTGAACCCTGAACCCATTTTCTAGGCACTATAGCATCATAAAAACCCTTCAAGTGAATTCCTCATTGATCTCCTGTAAACTCTCCAAAATAGGTTCCAACATTGACATATTATATCTTATAGATTGGACCTCAAGAACTCCATAGGCCCAAATCCATCCCATGTGAGATTTTGGGTACAACAACTAACCCCGGTTCCTTGAAGTCATTGAATGTTAAAGGAACCACAGAAGACAAGGTAGTGAGGTCCAATCCCCATCCTAATTTGCTCAAAAGGTTTATACCTTTAACACTATATTTATAAACTTACATGATCTAACTCGGCGTAAGAAATACAAGACATAATACAAAAGCTTGCACATCATAAACTTAACTTCATTCTTCGAGATGTTTCTTTCTTCTCAGGGTTGAAATTCATGCGATCTCTCGTGAGCGACTTGCATAGACCTCTTGTTGTAGAAAAGGATGCTTTTAAGCTTCAGGTTCCCTAGCTACTAAGATAACTAAAAAAAGATTAATAGTATGAGCTGAATATCTCATATATATATATATATATATATACACATAAACATATACACGTGATGCATATATATAAGTATGAATGATTTTGTATAAGCATGAATATTGTTGCCTTTTTAATCAAGTAGAACCTCAATGAACACACTTTTCAAGACACAGTGTTGTAATTTTTGGAGGTTTTCAATCCTTATTCAAGTCGTTCATCTATGCCCAATTTTGCGGGACTTATATGGTAGTGCCCATATTTATGGGGCTTACAAGATAGTGCTTAGCTACGTGGGGATTATGAGATGGTGTCCAGCATCGCATGGCTTGTCAGATGTTGGCTAGCTATTTGTGGGGATTGTGATTAGAGAAAATTTCCATAGACCTCCTCAATTAAAATGATGCCTTTCCAAGTCGTAACATTGTGGGGTATATAGAGTGTCTAAGTCACCTATTTGACAGCTTCAACTAGCAAGTTATAAAATATTTTTAAAATTCATGCATAGTGTGAAGTGTAAACTTGTATGACTCGTTTACCTCCCAGGTCCAGGTTCACATATATTTCATTTTTTGAGACCATGTGGTACACATATTAAGACATGCATGAATTTATGCATAGTAAAAGATAATGAGATATCATAGCAAATTTGATCACATCGGTGATTTAGATGAAATATGTGGAGTTTTACATGTATATGCGTAAAAATAAGCATGATAATGAATATGTAAAGGAATGAAAGTAGAAGTTATTTGTGTTTTTATCTTTCGAATTCTGGTTCAGGTTGCATAAGTGAACCTTTTAGGCGTGAGATTCATCTATGCAGCTCAAGATGAGAACCTCTTCTCCATTATATGAGCTTACTTTTTATAATGAGATATTTGGAGACTGAATTACCCTCCAATCATTAGATTTCCTTCTAATAGGATATGGAAACCTACTCAAGCTTCCTAAGCCAACTGAGATGACTAATAGCTCCACTCTATTTAGTGACCCTTGCTTTTCGAGTGGAGTAATTGTGATGTAAGAGACTTAGATCGAGCATCACTTTTTAAAAATTGTGACGATGTGGTAGAAGTAAGAGTTTTATCTTGAACCTCCTTCCAAGATAAGGAAGGTAAGAGCTCATTGTTGGATCAAATCAAGCCTACTACTTTGAATGTACTTGTCTTATTGTAACATACTTAGAACTCCTGTACTAGGTTGGTGACTTAGTTATTTTAAGGTACTCTTGCAAATAGAAATATGATCAAATTGTAAGTCCAAATTGTAATTAGAGTCAAAGAATAAAGTCTGATAGAAGATTCAAGTTGGATCATGCATCAAGACAAAGAAGACTTCATCAAGAATAAGGATTTTAGTGTAAAAATTCTTCTAAGGTTTAATAAACCAATCAATGAACTACAGCTACATGGAAAGGTTTATGAGACAAAAGAAAAGAACTTTAAGTTTTTGTTGTCTCTTCCTAAGCACTTGGAGCATAAAATTGCTGCTATTAGAGAAGGAAGAGACTTAACAAAACTTCCATTGGAAACTCTGTATGGAATATTGAGAACCTATGAATTAGAATTTCTTCAAAAGAAATCTATTCAAGCAAATAGAGTAAAAATGGCAAATGTCTCTAGTTCCTTGATTGTTAAAGAACCTTTGAAGATGGAAATGGTTGCTACAAGCCAAAGAATGAAGATTGAAGAGATTGTTGAAAAAGACAAAGAGGAAAAGGAATATGATGAAGATTAGTTCTACACTATTGAGGAGCTTGAAAGCATGAATAACAAATCTATGGCTTTTATGGCTAAAAAGTTTGAAAATTTGAGGTTCAAGGAAAATAAAAGCTTCAAGCCAAAACCAAACTTTGGCTCCTCAAGCAAAGAAAAAACTCCTAAGAATAGTTTTAAAGGAAGGTTGTAAAATTGGATCTATTGAAAGGTAAAAAATAAGGTGTTATAACTGTGATGAATTGGGACACTTTGCCACTGAGTGTAGAAAGCCAAAAGCAATAAAAAGGGACAAAGATTATTCAGAATTGTAAGCCAAGTATGAAGCCCTGTTGAAAAAGCAAACTGGTAGAGCATACATTGCTGAAGAGAAGTGTTGGGATGACACTAATGAGGATGAAGAAGAAGAGTATGGAAATTTGGCACTCATGGCCAAATCAAATGAAGGAAAATCAACCTCAATAAGTCAGGTACCGATTCGAACCTCCATTGACATGTCAAACTCTCAATATAAGAAAACTGTTGAAGAATTAAGTGTTGAGATTTTAACATACATACCAGTATGAATGCTGCTTGTGAGGAGATAAATAGATTATTAAAAGCTAATGATGAACTATCTATTAAGAATGATCACCTAGAATTATCTTTGATCAACTTGGAATCCATAAAACAAGAAAATGAGTATTTGAAAAATAAGATTACCTACTTAGAACAGATTGAGAAATTTTTAAGGGATCAAATCTCTGAGAATGAACTGAAAATAAATCTTACAAAACTCATCTGCAGTAGTTCAAGAGTTTCATGAAAAATACCAAGAAAATTCTAAGGTTGGAGTTGGGTTTGACTATGACTCTCTCAAGAAAAAGAAGTCTATGTCAACAAAAGGCAAGAATACTAAATTTCTTGGGAATCCTCACATTTTGAAAAATGTCAAAGCTCCAATTTTTAAGAAAGTAATTATTGAGTTTGATGAAATAAGTATGGTCATCAAACAATAGTTAAATGGTGAGGATGAACAAGAAAATAAGAATATTGTTCCTTGTGTTGAGATAGTAGAACCTGTAGTTAAGGCTAAGTCCAAACCTATTCATGTTGAAAGAAAGGAAACTGTCCAGAAAAATGAAACTATGCATGCTAAGAAGAAAAAGGCAAATAGAAATGGTAAAGTAAGCATCAACAAACATAACTACTATGCACATGTTCACAATGCTCCTAGGAAGATTTATAAAAACTGTGGATCAATAAATCACCTTACTCATATGTAAAAGAAACCTGTTGTTGAAAATGTTGACTTTGTTTGTGGATTTATTAGGCCTTTGATGCATGATAGTCAAAAAATTTGTGACAAATTTGATTATATGCCATGCAACCTGAATGTCATGAATACTTTCTTTAGGTTAAGGAAACAGTTTGTTGAAGGTTGTATCAGTCAAAATATAAACAACAAAACTGCTAGACCTAAATCTGCTAGTCCAATCAAAAGAAAGAAACATTATGTTAAACCTAGAAATGCATCTAATTCAGGTAACATAAACCAAACTAGAACTGAAAATCAGAAAAAGGAAATTATGCATGATAGAATGACTAGGAATGTTAAAAAGGAAAATGGTAGTTATGCAACTAAACAAAAAGGACCCAAGCAAGTTTGGGTACCAAAGAAAACTTGATATTATTTTGATTGCAGGGCACAGGTAAAAAGAAGAAGTTTATGTAGATCTTGGACAGTGAATGCTAAAGACACATGACTGGTGACAAAGTCCTACTGTTACAGTTCAAGGAAGAGGTGGGCTCAATGGTGACCTTTGGAGACAACGACATTGGTTTCACTATGGGATATTGCAAACTGGTTCATGGAAATGTTGTCACTGAAGATGTTGCTTTGGTAAATGGGTTGAAGCACAATTTATTGAGCATCACTCAATTCTGCAAAAAAGACTTGAAGATGGAGTTCGATAAAGAAATGTGCATCATATCACACAGAAAAACCAAAGAAGTTCATCTACATGGAGTAAGGAAAGGAAGCCTATTTGTAGCTGACTTGGACTCTGCAAACAAGGATAAAATATGTTGTTTCTATACCAAAGCCTCAGAAAGAGAAAGTTGGTTTTGGCACAAGAGACTGTCTCACTTGAACTTCAAGAATCTCAATTCTTTAGTCAAAAGAGAATTAGTAAAGAACTTGCCCTCACTTGAATTCTACATAGAAGGATTGTGTGAGACATGTCAAAAAGAAAAAATGAAAAGGTCAAGCCACAAAAGCAAAGAATTCACTTCAATTACAATGCCTCTATAATTAATTCACATGGATATTTTTGGACCAGTGAATGCCATGTTAATGTCCAAGAAGAAATATGCTTTTGTCATGGTAGATGATTTCTTCAAGTATACATGGGTGGAATTCCTGCATTCAAAAAATGAAGCTCATGAGCTCATTATTGAAAATCTAAGGAGATTGGATAAAGGCCCAACACTTGTTGTGGCTCTAAGGAGTGACAATGGAACAAAATTCAAAAATGTTAAATGAAATAAATTCTGCAAAGAAAATGGAATTACTCACCAATTCTCAGCTTCAAGAACTCCACAATAAAATGGAGTTATTGAGTGAAAAAATAGAACTTTAATTGAAGCTGCAAGGATCGTGTTAGCAGAAGCTAGTCTACCAACAAGCTTTTGGGTTGAAGCTGTCAGAACTGCATGTTACACTCAAAACAGGACACTCATCACAAAATCTGTTGGAAAGACTTCTTATCATATCATGACAAATAGAAGGCCATCTGTTAAGCATATACATGTTTTTGGAGCAAAATGTTTTGTTCTCAAGGATGATGTTAACCATCTAGGGAAGTTTGAAGGCAAAGCATATGAAGGAATCTTTATAGAGTACTATTTGGATAAAATTATCAACAAAGTATATGTGATTGATCAACAAAATGTGATAGAAAGCACAAATGTGACTTTTGATGATTTTAAGTTTCCTGCCATGAGCCTTGAAGGAAAAAATTGTGACACCTTGAGATTTGAAAATGAAATGGAAATGGAACCATCTGAAAATGAGAAAGATGATAATGCACATGAAGATTCACATGTGGAAATTTCACATGGTGCAAATGAAAAGAGAAATACTGAGGATTTCAGTCACATACAACTTGAGAATTCTTCACACAACCATAGCATTCATTCAGGGGGGAGCTTCTCAAGGATAAAAAAAATGCAAATAACTCTAATCAGGAGGAAACAACTTCAAATTCTAGAGGTGTGACTCATGAGACTAAATGGAATAGAGCTCACACTGTAGATCAAATAATTAGAAATCCTGGTGAAGGTGTGAGAACAAGAAGAGCAATCATAAATAAATGTTTGTATGCTTGCTTTCTATCTCAAAATGAACCAAAGAAAATTGACGAAGCATTGTTGGATCCAAACTAGATTATAGTCATACAAGAGGAGCTAAATCAATTTGAGAGAAACAATGTTTGGGAATTGGTGCCACCTCCAAATGATAGATCAATCATTGGCATTAAGTGGGTTTATAGAAACAAAATGGATAAACATTTAATTGTCATAAGAAACAAGGCAAGGCTAGTTGTTAAAGGATATTCACAAGAAGAAGACATTGACTATGATGAGACTTTTGCTCCTGTTGCAAGACTAAAGGCAATAAGGATTTTTCTAGCCTTTGCAGCCTACTCAAATTTTAAGGTCTATCAAATGGTTGTCAAGAGGGCATTTCTAAATGGTGAATTGGAAGAAGAAGTTTGTGTGCAGCAACCACCGGCTTTGAAGACTCAAAATTTCCTGATTTTGTTTATAGACTCCTCAAAGCATTGTATGGACTCAAACAAGCTCCTAGAGCATGGTATGACACTTTATCAAATTTTCTATTGGAAAATAAGTTCACTAAAGGAACAATTGATAAAACTTTCTTTTATAAGAAGCATAGCGATGACATCATTCTAGTTCAAATTTATGTGGATGATATCATTTTTGGCTCTACAAATGAAAAACTGTGTCAAAGATTCTCAAAACTCATGCAAAATGAATATGAAATAAGCATGATAAAAGGAGTAGATGACAAGAAGTTCAAGCTAGGGAAATTGAACAAGAAGTATGTTAAAAAGGAGTGGTCATTCTTGTTTGACACTCTACTCAGGGTGTTCACATGCAGGAAAATTGGTTTTGACCAAATCAGTTCCATTGCCTTGAAGCTGGCCTACTCATTGGCTTACAACCAGAAGCTGAATGTTGGGAAGATTATTCTTGGGGAGCTCATAACTAGGATTCCCAAGAGAGGTAATGAAATTGTATTTTCTCACTTTATTCAATCAATTTTAAATTTCAAAAATGCTAGTTTGACTGAATTTCCTGGAATGAATAAACAAAGAATTGGCTATTGTAAATTCATGTCAAAAATCATTTTTACTATATTGGATAGACGTAGCACAGTGAATGTGCCTCTGCAAATCAATCCTCATATGAGGAATGCATTTGCAGGGTACCCACTTGTGCAGCCTAAAAATGTTACCTTGAAACAGTAGAGGGTCCCAAGGTGATAGAAGAACAAAATGCACCTAACCCAGGAACTCTCAACCCAACTGTAGACCCTTCTTCAATTCCCCTAGATGTTAGTGAATCAACCTCTACATCCACTCAACAAGGTATAGTTGAAAAAAAAGAAAAGGAAGAAACCAGTTGCTAAGAAGAAAGTAGAAGTAGTGGTAGAAGAATCTGAAGAACCTGAGTCACACGGGGCAACTCTAAAGAGGAAAAAGAAAAACAGAGAGACCACATAAAGCCACTCTACATCCTCCCAATAGGGTGTAGAGGTATCAAATGGACTAAACTTGTTACTAGATATTTTTTCTCAACAAAATGTATCTATTGAAATTGGGAGCCAACCCACTCCACTTTGTACAGAGTCTGCACCATCACAAGAACACACTCCGGTTGATGCTAGGTATGAAGTTGAAAAGGAGACATATGAGCACTTATGAACTTCTTTTGAAACTTCCCCATTCTCTCAGGGGGAGTTGTCAACACTCACTTCTACACAAAATCTCTTTTTTATTCCTCAAATTTCTTTTCAACTAATTGTGTCTATCCAAACACAAAAGGTTGTTGATCAACTGGAATCCAATCCTCCTGGTGAGCCAATTTCAAGTGATTTAGTACATGACACCTTGTTCACCACTCAGGACCCATTTCTTGATGGTGAGGGAATACATGCTGAGGTATATCCTGATGACACCATCAAAACCACAGAGGTTCCAGGAGTTTTTATTTCAAACTCTGTAGGGGATAATGATAACATTCCATTTGGTTGCATTAATGAACCATTGGAGCAACAGGTGTCTTCACAGACATTGGGTAATCTAGGGGACCTCCACTCCATGCAAATGGCATCCCCTAGTCACTCCCAGCTATTTAAAGGCCGTCATCTAGGAAGAATTCACCTATCCATCCAGATTATATTAATGATTCATCTGAGAAATTAGATGAGGAGATAGATACTGAAGGACCCACTATCACAAGTGGTGCTCCTAGCTCTAACTTTAAGTGAGAATGATTGAAGCTTGTGCAGCATGACAGTGCTTTAGGACCATCTACTGATATCTTTGTGTGTGAAGAAAAATTGAAAGAATTATATGACAGTTTCTTCCACCCTTTGAGTGAAAGGTTCTTGTGTACTGCCAAAGAAAGACTTCATAGTAAGTTGTTCCCCCAAATCAAAATGAGATGCATCATATTGAAATGAGGATTCTTCCATGTGCTCAATAATAAAAGTGTATGTATCTACAAGTGGAAGCTCATGTTGAGTGAGTTCAACATGGGGTGCAGACTTTGTACAAGTTGCCATGAGAGATTGGCTAAGTTCAATAGGTGCCCCCTATTGAGAGGAGACACTTAGTAAGGAACTATTTTCCCTTTGAAGTTATGTGCCGTTTTGAGAGGAAACAGACTGTGTGACAAAGTTTAATGTCCTTTCCTTCTTCCTCTTAGGCCCACCAGGCCCTCTATGGGTTCATTGACATTTCCATCCTTATTTGCTGCACTTTGTGCAGTTATGTTATTCCTTAGAACAATGTCAATATTTGTAGAAGAGGGGGTTGAATACAAATATTAAAACTTTTTGCTTCTTTTAATATTTATTCTTGATTTTGAGAGTTTGAGAGAATATGTTTGAACAAATAATAACTGAAAATTAAACTGAACAAAGAGATTTAAAAATTACTGATGGATTGGATTTTCCATCAGTTTATATTTTTGCTCAATGTTTCTAGGTTAAAAAAAACTTAGCTGCGTTCTTACAAGGTTAGAAAAATCAATTGATCTTACAATGTGCTCTGAAGCTTGAACAATTGATTAAGAAATATTGTCTAACTTCTATATATTTCTAACAATGCTACTACACTTGTTTATATACTACAAGTATATTTTTACAATTTCTATTCTAGGATTGTTTCTATCTGTCTCTCTTTTTCCTTTTTCCTTTTTAGGAAAACAGGCTTGAAAGACAGCTACGGATTGAGTCTTCACAGCCACCCTAGGCTGTCTTCCATAGGTGTACTTTTGTTCTGTGGATCTACAACAGATAGTGTTTCTGTGTTGTCACAATCAATTCATAAATTACTGTTAAGCATATCAATTGATTCATCCTTTAATCCATCAACTGATGTTCTTCTTTGATTGATCTTTATATCCATCGATTGATAAAGAATGACTTATCGATTGATAGATGTTATCAATCGATATATCAATCGATGGGTCTTCACATCAGTTGATAGTCTTCAATTCTTGACTTGGCTTCTTCGATTGATCTCTCGTCCATCGATGCTTCAATATCAATCGATCATCCTTCACTTGTACAATTTCCTATCTTCAAATAATTACAATTTGATAGTTTAATTTACACATCAATTGATGATCTATATCAATCGACTCGAACATCAATTGATAATAATAATATTAATTGATTTACACCTTATCGATTGAAATAGACTAAGTACACCTATGCTACAGTCCAAATTATCGGTTGATTCATATAAACATTTCAACTGATAAATGGTTTCCTGATCAATTGATATTTATAATTTTCATATCAATTGATCAGTTACATCATATAAAATTTCTATGATTCTAAGATTAATGTTATCATCAAATTACATGTTGATTCCTAACAAGTTTTTCCCTAAACAACTTTAGACACTATTTCTAACCTAGAGGTTGATGATCTCTTCTTTGTAGAAACCTGATCCTGTTGAGAGAAAACAGGCTCTTGGCTGACAACCCTAGACTATCTGGAGGCTCTAACAGACTTGAAAGGTTGTGAATATGGGTTAGGAATGGAGAGGTCAACTTCATTCTCATCACTCAA
Organism: Oenanthe sinensis; assembly: GCA_028671895.1. NCBI lineage: Eukaryota > Viridiplantae > Streptophyta > Magnoliopsida > Apiales > Apiaceae > Oenanthe > Oenanthe sinensis. The sequence goes on from JAPMAC010000212.1 coordinate 6,308,358, forward strand.
AGAAAAGACAGAAAAATCTCCCACAATTCTTAAGTTGAGTGAGTTTATTATAGACCTCATGTGGTCTGTAATAAACAGACCCAACTCAGAATTGAGGGGTTTGCTAGAAAGTATGGAGTATTTTTCTTTAAAGTGGGGGACTTCATACATTGTATATTATCTAAATTAATTATGCCTACAACAGAATTAATAATAAGCATAAAGAATCTAGGATAGTATATTACCGGCTTCTTGCTTTCCTTCTTGCCTAGCACCAACTTGAAGAGAGGCATCAGGATCTTTTCAATGTCGATTATGTAATTCTGCACCATGGAGTGCACAATCTTCCTGATGTAGGCCGGGACTTCATTCCAGTCATTGGTCTTGCGTGACATGGCTTGAGTGAAAGCATCCATTATCATGCTACACTATTTAACAAGGTACTTCCTATCCATCCCCCTGATGGATACCATTCATCTGAGTTTGGGTTTAATTTGGGTCTAGTATACCCAATCATCCTGAAGAATTTTGTTAACTAAGCATCAATAACAAGCTCCTGGAATTGCGAACCTTCTTCAACTTCAACATGAAGAGTAGCATTGATGTGGGTTGAGTCAATGGTGTAGGAGGTGTTGTTGATTTGGAAGGTTATGGTGTTGCATCCTGCTCCCCCTTACATGTAGCAGAGTTTCATAGATGCGACAATCTTTGAATTTCTAACATTGGGCTCTCCGTTAATGCATAAGACATGAATGTGTTGTTCATGAAGCCAGACAAAGGTTTAAAGGCTTCTTCAGCTTCACCCACCATAGCCATGGTAGGAAAGTTGGTTTGGGCAAGAGTATAAACAATTTGAGGTCCAGACATGGTTGTAAAAAAGTTAAGGGTTAAAAAATTTTGCTAGAAAAGAGAACGAAACAAACTGAGTTGTAGAGAGAGAGAGTAGAAGGTTTAGTGCTTTTGAGAGTAAAAGATTTTTAGAAGAAGTAAAGAGTGGGAGTGATTTTACTGTTTGTATTTATATGAAATGAAAAAGAAATTGTCAAGAAAGAATTTTAATCAATTAAATTGATAGTTTATACTCAATCCATTCTCTTTTGACAATAACTCTTGCGCTAGAAATCACAATTCTTGACAGTAACATTAGAAGTTAGAGAATAAATAATTAACCAATAACCCTAATTTAACTGTTGACAGTATGTTATGCGGGGATTTTAGAAAACTATACTATCAATGAATACTAACAGTAAGTTATTGACAGTAAGTTTCAGTTTCGCATACTATGCTATCAAGACTCCTTCAAGTGATCGACAATTAGTTTCACTAGCCTGTTGAATGTCTTTCATCCAATGGTTTAGTGAAAATGTCTCCAAGTTATTTCTCTGTGGACACATACATTAGTTTGATTATGCCATGCTCCACATGCTCTCTAATGAAATGATGTCTGATGTCAATGTGCTTAGTCTTGGAGTGTTGAACAAGATTTTCAGCAATGGCTATTGCACTAGTGTTGTCACAGAATATAGGGATCCCTTGCAATACCAAGCCATAGTCCAACAATTGATTCTTCATCCAAAGTAACTGAACACAACAACTACCAGCTTCAATGTATTCAGCCTCAACCGTTGAATTTGACACAGAATGTCGCTTCTTGCTAAACCATGAAACCAATCTTTCTCCCAGAAATTGACAGCTTCCTATTGTACTTTTTCTATCAATTCTACATCCAGCATAGTCTGAATCTTAGTAGCCAACCAAGTCAAAACCAGATTCTTTAGGATATCAAAGGCCTAAATCTTGAGTGCCTTTCAAGTATCTAAAGATTCTTTTAACTACCATCAAATGTGACTCTTTTGGATCAGATTGAAACCTTGTACACAAACCTGTAGCAAATATGATGTCAGGTCTGCTAGCAGTTAGATAGAGGAGAGAGCTAATCATTCATCTATACATCTTATTATCCACCTTCTTTCCTTTTGAATCCTTGTCTAGTTGAATTGCTGTTGAGATTGAAGTCTTTGCAGGTGATGAGACTTCCATATCAAATCTCTTCAAAAGATATTTGACATATTTAGTTTGGCAAATGAATATTCCATCTTTCTTTTGATAGACCTGAAGTCCAAGAAATAATACTAATTCACCCATCATACTCATCTCATATTTGTTTAGCATTAACTCAGAGAATTCTTTGCACAGTTCTTCATTTATTGAGCCAAAGATGATATCGTTTACATAAATTTGGACTAGAATGATATTGATTTTTGTAGAATAGAACCTTATCCACAATCCCTCTTGTTAAATTGTTCTCAAGGAGAAATTTGGAAAGGGTGTCATACTAGGCCCTTGGGGCTTGCGTTAAACCATACATTGTTTTGAGTAGCCTGTACACAAAGTTTTGCATATTTGGATCTTCAAAGCCTGGGGGCTGTTCAACATAAACTTCTTCTTTTAGTTCTCCATTTAGGAAAGCACTTTTTACATCCATTTTTAATACCTTGAAGTTGTTGAATGCAGCAAAAACCAAGAAAATTCTTATGGCTTCAAGTCTGGCAACAGGGGCAAATTTTTCATCATAATCAATTCCTTCCTGTTGACAGTAACCTTTTGGTACTAGCCTTGCTTTGCTTCTTGTGACAACTCCACTGTCATCCATCTTGTTTCTGAAGACCCACTTAGTATCAATTATAGACTTATTATTTGGTCTAGGCACCAATTCCCAAACACAGCTTCTTTCAAACTGGTTGAGTTCTTCTTGCATTGCATTAATCCAATCTGGTTCAAGAATGGCTTCATCTAGAGTTTTAGGCTCAACTTGTGATAGGAAGCAGGAGTACATGAATTCATTGGTTACGTTTCTTCTAGTCTTTACTCTTGTTCCTAGATCACCAATAATTAAATCATTTGTGTGATCCCTGTTCAACTTAATTTCTCTTATAGTATATCCATAATCTTCTGCATTCTGTTGATTGACAACATCATTTGCTCTTGCACCGTTGACAACATCAATTTCTTCAAGTCCACTATCCATGGGAACATTCTCAGAGTAATCTATTGTTTGAGCAATTCCTTCATTCTCTACATATTGATTAGGAATCTTAGTTGGACCAGAAATTGTGTGTTCAACTCTTGGTGATTCTTCATTATCAACATCTTCCAAATAGCATTGATTCTAAAAAACTAAGGACTCTGATTCTTGACTACCTTCAACACTAGGAAACTTGGTTTTATCAAAGGTGGCATTCACACTATCATCAACAACTTTGTGATCAATGATATAGACTTTATATGTTGTTCTGTCAATACCATAGCCCATCAATATCCCTTCATAAACTTTAGTATCAAACTTCCCTTTGAACTCTATTGAATCTTTCATGATATAGTATTTGCTTCCAAACACATGAAAGTACTTGACAATAGGTTTCATACTAGTTAGCAGCTCATAGGGTGTTTTTCCAAAAGCCTTGTTGAAAATTGTCATGTTTTGAGTATTATAGACTGTATTAATAGCTTCACCCTAGAAATGAGTAGGAATTTTTGCTTCACTCATCATGGTTCTTGCAGCCTCAATGAGAGTTCTGTTTTTCTTTTCCACAACACCATTTTGGTGAGGTGTCCTCGGTATAGAGAATTTTTTAGTGATGCCATTGTCTTTGCAGAAGTCATTCATGATACTGTTTTTAAATTCATTACCATTGTCACTTCTTAAGAATTGGACTTTGAACTTAGGATTCTTGTCAAGGACTCTTACTAGATCAATAATTTCTTGTACAACTTCATCCTTGGTTACTAGGAACCTCACCCAAGTGTATCTTGAAAAATCATCAACCATTACAAGGAGATATCTTTTCTTTGCTAGTGACTGCACATTCACAGGACCAAATAAGTCTAAATGAATAAGTTGAAAAGCTTCATTTATTGAACCACTGGGAGTACTTTTGTAGATAGATCTCCTTAGTTTCCCTTTTTGACAATCCTCACACAATCCTTCTTGACAGATTTCAAGTTGAGGAAGGCATTTCACCAATTCTCTCTTCATTAGATAATACATTGCTTTGAAATTCAAATGAGAAAGCTTCTTGTGCCACAACCAGCTTTAAGAAGATGAAGCTTTGCTGTTGAAATAGTAGATTTTGTCCTTTCTAACTGAGTCAAGGTCAGCAATGAATAAACTTCCTTTTCTTACTGCTTGAAGAGCTTCATCTCCTGTCTTCTTGTTGACAATTGAGCATCTGTCTTGATCAAACTCAACTTTGAAATATTTCTCACAAAATTGAGTAACACTCAATAAATTGTGCTTCAAAACATTCACTACAACAATTTTCTCAATCTTCAAGTTACCAACTTCCAGTAAGCCATATCCCATTGTGAAACCAATGTTGTTGTCACCAAAGGTTACACATGGGCCATCCGTATCCTTAAACTGTGATAGTAGGGCTTTATCACCGGTCATGTGTCATGGGAATCCACTGTCAATGATCCACGTGATTCTTTTATTTTTTATGTTGCCCTGCAATGCAAAGTTTTCAAGTTACTTTTGGTACCCAACTCTCATTGGATCTATTTGGCTTAGCCAAATCACAATTTAAGGCATGATTAGTTCATTTTCTTTCATTAGCTTTTAGCATGACTCCTACGACCACCCATTTAGATTTGATAATTGGTTTTGGGTTCTTGTTTCTGGGTAGCTTTCACATCCTAGCTTTAGGAGGGCTTGGAGTCTTTGCCTTCTTAGTTTTGACTGACTTATGTAAGCATACATCATTGGAAGCAATAGGCATGTTAAAGTAGAGACTTAGTATATTTAGTTTAAGAGGCATGCAATCAAATTCCACAATGAGATACTTGTCTATCTAACAAAGGAGTGCTATGCAAGTTTACATTAACAGATATGAGATGTTTTACTTTAGACTTACTCTTGGTACAAGCATGAGTTAAATGACTAGAAACCCAGAGTTGTTACATAATTTCCTTGGAGAATTAGGAATATAACCATAATCATTTTTCTAATTTATTCCCAACTTTCCATTCCTGTTCTTCTTGGTCTTTATGACATTAGGTTTAGAAGTTACTGTCTTACTAGTGTTGACAGTAGGTTTAGATGAGACTGTCTTGATAGTATGTTTTAATCTTACTGTCTCGACAACAACTTCTGAACTTGCTGTCTTGTTAGTGTTGACAGCATCTTCTAGACCCTAAGTACTATCAAGGTCAAAACTAATTGTCTTGGGGAGTTTGACAGTATCTTTTGACCTAGGATTTTTTGTGACAATAACATTGTCCTCATCATTTAGAATTTTCTTAAGAATTAAAAATTCCTTATCAAATTCAAACTCATCCTTTTTAAACATTGGATTCTTGACATTCTTAAGTATAGAAGGTCTGATAGTAAGTTTATCCAAAGTAGTGTCCTCCTCTACCACATGCTTCTTGCCATTTTTCTTCTCATAGTTAAACACTATACCGACCTTTTGATTTTCAGTATTATCAGCATGGTATGATTTTAACAATGAAGAAGAATTTTTGTAGGCTTTGATTTTAAGTTTATTTTCAATTATCTGTTTTATGAGAAACTCCTCAATCTGAGAAGCACAGACTACCTTGTTCTTTAGAAATTCATTTTCTTGCTGTAAGGACTCAAAAGCATTTTGTCTTAGTTCTAGTTCTCCATTTTTTACATTTTAATAATACATTAGCATTTGTTAGTTTAACAATCTCTTCATTAGCAGCTAGCATGCTTGTATGAATATTAGAGATTTCAGAACTTAAACTTTCAATAGTTTTCTTGTACTGATATGTAGTCATATCAATAGTAGTAAGAAAATGTACTTGTCTTGATGAAGGAGGTGACTCTTCTCCAGAGTTTGCTATTAGAGCTAGGTTCCCATATTCTTCCTCCTCTTCATCATCAGATTCCTCCCAGCATTTGCTTTCAGATATAAATGCCCTATCTTGTTGCTTCTCGAGCAAGGCATCATACTTCGCCCTGAGTTCCTCATAGTCATTGTCATTTCTTTTCACTTGCTTTGGCTTTTTGCATTCAGTTGCAAAATGCCACATCACACTACAATATCTCAATGGTTTCCCATATTTGTTTGGCACTTGTGCAGTTGACAATGTTGTTGTACATAACATTGTCAAGTGCTTCAATAATTATGAATTGTAAACAATCAACCAAAGATACTTTTTCCCTTTATGTATCATTGTACTCTAAAACCTTTTTAGGAACCTAGTGGGTAGTTATTGTCTCACCTTTCATCGTGGTTTCAGGAACATATGATTGAGGGATAAAAGGACCATTAACCAAAATACATAGATAAAGTGGGTTGGCTGTTTTTATTAATAAAATCAATTTTCTTTTCCAAAGATTGTAATGTTCTTTATCAAAAACGGGTATTTTTATGTTGTTTACTTTCTGTGCACTCATTTTGGATCTTTTCAGGTTAGATATGATAAACATGTTGCTCTGATACAAGTTGTTAGTTAAGATGAGTGTTGTAGAAGGGGGTTGAATACAACTTGATTAATTATGAAAGATTCTCACTAACAACAATAAGAATGATAATTGACAAGTTAATGATGCAAACAAACTAAGTAGATAAAATGACAGAGTGTTTAAAATTCAAAAATTAATTTTATTAATTTTTGTTTTGCTACAACTGTCTAAAAAGTAATTCAAGCTTCAATAGATACGATAACAATGAGTTTGAAAATGTTTCTATATGTTAGGTCCAAAATCATCATAGAAGGGGGGTTGAATATGATATGGTAGATATTTCATTTAATTGCAGATTAAGTGTTTTTGTTCTTGAGATATGAAAATGACAGATATTTAAACACAAAGATTCAGGGAAATAAAAGTATATTATTAAATCCCTGAGTGCTATACTTCTAATCAGTATGATTAGCTTCAATGGGTTCAATCAATGTTATAACAAAAATACAGTTGGGTGTGTTTAATGTAGAGCTTTAATGGAGTTCCCATCTGTATGTCTTTTTATTGAAGATGAATGAATACCTTACTGTCTAAATTGATTTCACCCATATTTAATCTGTAAGCTTTTTGGAAATTGATTTCCAACAATGTGAAGTCCTTTGTTGTGGCTGTAGAGTGGGAGTGGTGTGTAGGTACCACATACAAGTTTGTTGCGCCCCAGAATGTTTGTTGCGCCTCTATATCACTGTTAGTTACGCCTATACAGTGGATTCCTTGTATAGGCACCACTAAATACTCAGAAACATTCTCACAAGTGTTTTGCTGTGCCTATTGATATTTTGTTGCGCCTGTACACTTGTTGCAGTGTGTAGGCGCCACAAAATCCTCTAATTAAGTTTGTTGCGCCTTGACTTTACTATGTTGTGCCACTACTTGTTTTGTTGTGCCTGCACTCCCATTCTCTTGTGCAGGCACCACAAACACTTCACTTAGACATCCCTTAGCTTTCAACTTGATTTGTTGCACCTAAGTGAAGTTTGTTGCGTTTCACACAATGTTCCACTTATGTAGGAACCACCAAGTGCAATATTACTTGCCTTAACATATTCCTTGAGTTCTTGAAGTAATTGCCACTTGGTTTTTGCTTTTCTGGCTTGATCAACTAATTTTCTTCTTATTAACCAAGATAATTCTTTTCTTCTTGTGCTGACACCTAGTGCACTGGTCTGGTTCATAAACAACTAGCACTGAATTGAATTCCCTTGATTTCTGTTCTATTTCAGCTGATTAACTTTGGACTGATCCATTGCTTCTGATCACTGAAACCCTTTGACATTTATACATAAATCATTACACTGTCTTTAGTCTGAAATCTTCTGAACTTTTATTTGTTGCTAAGGCCTGAACATTTTAATGAACTTCTCTCGCTGACGTCCAGTAAGCCTTTCATCTTGAATGCTCTGCAATGATGTATGTATGATTCTTGTTTACATGTCCTTCTGGATTCTTGTGCTGCATATTAGTATTATTTATCTGTCTTTGTTTCTTGGTTTAGGGATGTACACCTCTGTAGTCTGAGGCTCTTCCATTTCTGCCTCAACAACTATCTCCTCTGTTTAAGATTCAGGGCTCTTCCTTTATTTTTCAGAAATTGGTTCCTGCTCATGTTCAGAACCAGCTCATTCTATAATTTCATCTTCTTTATCAGCGCCTGGTTCTTCTTCTTCTATTGCTGCTGTGCTTCCTGAGTCACTTGAAGTTTCAGCTTCATTGTCCTCTTCAGAGATTGCTATTTCTTCTTTTTCTGTTGCAGCTTCTTCTTCTTCTACTTCTTCTTCATTAGTCTATCTAAGAAGATCAAAGTAATCTCTAATAGGATCAGTCATTGGAGCAGGAGTATACCTGTTAGGATAGTCCGCCTCATTCTGTAGCAGCATAATAGTCTTGAACTGTAGTGATGGTGACTCTTCCAATTGACTGTTCTGAAACTCTTGTAATTGATCAGCTCTCAACACTTGATTCAACACCAACTGCAAAAATCTGGGATATAGACTGAAGTTTTCCATCTTTGCCTAGTTCTTGAGAATCTCTGTCATGATCAGCTTACCAAAATTTATTCTTGACCCAGAAGCTACTGTATATCCGATCACCTTGTTGAACTGCATAATCCCGTGGAAGCCACCTGTCTTCGGTGCAAAGCAATGAGACAAGATGTTGAAGAACAGGTTCCACTCCTTAGGTAGGTGATTTTTGTAAATCTTCTTTGGGAGATTATTGTTTACTCTGGTGCAGTGCAAGAACATGAAAAAATTGTTTAAATCTGCTTGATTCAGCATTGTAGTGTCCAGTGAATCAATTAGGATACATTGAAGATGATTATCCCATGCAACTCGATCTTTGTCAGTGTTAGAGTACTCTGAATGCTCCTTTGGGGTAAATCCTTGATGAATCCGTTCGCCGTCATCTGAGACAGTTTCTGGTGTCAGCTTCTGAGGTACATAGGGTCCATTTTCCAAAATTCCCATATATTGAGAATTAGTTGATTTAATGAAAGTGGACATCTTTTTCTTCCATAAAATGTATTCATTTTTATCAAAGGATGGGATTTTGATGCTACTAAGTTTTTGGGTACTCATAGTTTTATAGAATTTTAAATCTCAAGAAATAATTAATTTCTCAAAAATTAAAACTAATTCGAAAATATTTTTTTTTTGAATTATTGATGATTGATAGATTTTTAAAATTAGTGTATTTAAAATCTATAAAAAATTCAAAATTGAATTTTCTTTAAAAATAAAGAAATTTCAATATAAAATTTTCTAGATCTAAAAATGCACTTTTTCGTAAAACTATTTTTGGATCTTGATCTGTACCTTCAATCAACAAGCTCTGATACCAATTGTTAGGTCCAAAATTATCATAAAAGGGAGGGTTGAACATGATATGGTAGATATTTTGATTAATTGCGGATTAAGTGTTTGTGTTCTTGAGATATGAAAATGATAGATATTGAAATACAAAGATTCAGGGAAATAAAATTATATTATTAAATCCCTGAGTGCTACACTTCTAATCAGTATGATTAGCTTCAATGGGTTCAATCAATGTTACAACAGAAATATAGTTGGGTGTGTTTAGTGTAGAGCTTTAATGGAGTTCCCGTCTGTATATCTTTTTGTTGAAGATAAATGAACACCTTACTATCTGAATTGATTTCACCCATATTTAATCTGTAGGCTTTTTGGAAATTGATTTCCAATAATGTGAAGTCCTTTGTTGCGCTTGTAGACTAGGAGTGGTGTGTAGGCGCCACATACAAGTTTGTTGCACCCCAGAATGTTTGTTGCGCCTCTATATCACTGTTAGTTTCGCCTATAGAGTGGATTCCTTGTATAGGCGTCACTAAATACTTGGAAACATTCTCACAAGTGTTTTGTTGCGCCTATTGATATTTTGTTGCGCCTGCACACTTGTTGCAGTGTGTAGGTGCCACAAAAATCTCCAATTAAGTTTGTTGCGCCTTGAATTTACTATGTTGCGCCACTACTTGTTTTGTTGAGCCTGCAGTCTCATTCCCTTGTGTAGGTGCCACAAACACTTCACTTAGACTTCCCTTAGCTATCAACTTGATTTGTTGCGCCTAAGTGAAGTTTGTTGCGCTTAACACAATGTTCCACTTGTGTAAGAACCACCAAGTGCAATATTACTTGCCTTAACATATTCCTTGAGTTCTTGAAATAATTGCAACTTGGTTTTCACTCTTCTGGCTTGATCAACTGATTTTCTTCTGATTAACCAAGATAATTCTTTTCTTCTTGTGCTGATACCTAGTGCGCTGTTCTGGTTCACAAACAACTAGAACTGAATTGAATTTCCTTGATTTCTGTTCTGTTTTAGCTGATTAACTTTGGACTGATCCATTGCTTCTGATCACTGAAACCCTTTGACATTTATACACACATCATTACATTGTCTTTAGTCTAAAATCTACTGAATTCTTATTTATTGATGAGGCCTGAACATTTTAATGAACTTCTCTCGCTGACGTCCAGTAAGCCTTTCATCTTGAATGCTCTGCAATGATGTATGTATGATTCCTGTTTACATGTCCTTCTGGTTTCTTGTGCTGCATATTAGTATTATTTATCTGTCTTTGTTTCTTGGTTGAGTTATCGTTATCACTATTACATACTATGTTACATTATGCTTTACACTATACTTGAGAAATTCTAGATCAGTTGCATAAAAGAAAGTACTTGTGAGATATATGTATTTATACTGAAACACATATCTCACTTACAAGTGTACTTTCTCTTGTTCCTAGAACAAAGCTTTAAATAGAAACTTTACTTTTTTTTCATTTATATTTGTCTTCATTCCATTTGTAGATAAAGCAGTTCTGAGATATGCAGAAATCTTTGATTATTTAAGCACACTTTACCTTTTGCTTGAATTCTCCCAAGTTGCAGTAGTAGACTTGACAAACTAGATAGTAATGTCAAAATCATTCCTTATATTTTCACTATCTAGTCTGCTACCTGAAACAGACTGTCAGCTTCACTAAAAGTTTACTGTCAACTTTTAGCTTCCCTTTGGAGACAGTATCTTCGGCTCCGCACAGTTTATTGTCAAGCTTGATAGTCCATGAAATATACTGTCTTCCAAAATTGTTGTCAACTATCCCCGCTAATGTTGCTGTCAACTACTCCGTCAAAGTTGCTGTCAGTAAAACTTGTTGTCTACAATTCTTCATTCTCCGTCAAGTTTACTGTCAATGGATAGTTGTTGTCAGTAAATCTTGTTGTCTTCAAATCTTTATTCTCCGCCAAGTTTACAGTCAATCGAATAGTTGTTGTCAGGAAAACTTGTTGTCTTCAAATCTTCTTCTCCGCCAAGTTTATTATCAATGGAATAGTTGCTGTTACTTGTTCCAAATGTGTCGTCACTTGTAATGAACTGATATAGGCTTGAGTACTTGAAATGTTGCCGTCTGAGTTTTGAATCCTGTTGTGCATGAAAACTTAATGAACTTCTACTACATGACTCATTTTTATTCTTTTATACTAAACAGTAACTTTCAAATGTACTATCACATAAATAATAATTTTAAGTGTACTGTCTATAAGTGACTACCAACTATACTGTCAATGATTATGTGACAGTATATTGTCAATGATTATGTGACAGTATATTTTACTTAGTTTATTAACCTTAAACTAAGTACATTAGTTGATTACACCACAATCCCTAACAATTATTTCTGCCATAAAATTTTTATCTGAGTTATAGCAATTGCAATAACTAATATTAGAATTAACTCAACAAATAATAGAAAGATTTGAACAAAATTACATAATTAAAAAAAAAATATGAGCAAAACTCGGTCATAAAATTTAGAAATTAAGAGAGGTAAGAGCATTTTTAAGATTTTTTCTATATGGACACTTTACTTTAAATTTGAAATGAGAAAAAAAATGTTGTTTTAAGAGATTTTTAGTGACTTTCTAAATCACTAACGGTCCTTTTTCTCTCCTCATTTTTAAGAGTATCATTTCACTGCTAATTAATATTATATAATATATTTATAAAAATAATTTCTTTCTCTCTCCACTTTGTTTGTATTTTAATAAATTCAAATCACTTTTAATAATTAAAAATTGTATAAAAATTAAATATAAAGAATATTATTAAAAATATATCCACCTTAAATTATTAAAAATTAATATTTTATAGTATATTAAAAAAAGAGGTTAAAAACTAGACAACATTATGCGTTTTTCTATGTGAAGTATTATTAGTCTCTCAAAAGTTTTGCTAAATTCTAGTTTTAGTAATTTTTCCCCCTATGATGAACTTGGATTCCATTATTTTTCATATAAATATAGGGTTTAAAAAACCTATACTGGCTTTTATAGCTTAATCAGAGCTATAAGAAAATAAATATAATTATTTAAGAGGTCGGTAGTACTATTAAATTATATAATATATTTAATTTATCGATAAAAAATGATCAATTTAAATTTAAAATTCTAAATAAAATTAAAATAATAAAACTGGAGAGTTGCATTTAAAATCTGAAAAGTTGGTAATCGATGCAACCAATGAATAATATGAAATGAATTGCCTCAAAATCAATCTTCTCGTACAATCTGATTCTGTATATAAATAAATATTCTTTTTAATATAAAAACATGTAAAAGAAAAATTAGAATATTCGACTAAAAGTAGCGTAACGATTATATGTCAGTAGAAGACAAAAAAAAAGTTTTTTTTGATTTTTTGATTTTTTGCGAAGTACAAAGTAAAAGCTTGTGGCGTAATGTGAAGCTGGAGACTTGTGATTACTTGCACGGTTTTATTTAGAAGAAATTCAGTCTTCTCGGACTCTATGTTAAAATTTATATGATATTTTTATATATCACCTTAGAGTAGTAAAGATTTTTAATATGTGTTTAAGAGAAATTGTTATTTTTGAAACCCTCTTGCAATATATAAAATATAAATTATTATACTAAAAATATATAACAATTATATATATTGTCAAAAGCTAGTTAACTAACAATCATTCTTTCAAATTTCAATTGTTCAAAACAATCAAAATTATTTCTTTCTTTTTTTCAAACTCCGCGTATATTTTTTGCGGAGTCTCTATTCTTGAGCCGCTTCTAAAATTTTTCGTAAAGTGATAAATCTTACAAGAAGCTTTGTGAAAACTTTCTGAAAAATGAACATATTAAATTTTTTGTTTCTTTTTCTTTTAAAATGTTTCATTTTATTTTGAAATTCAGAATGTTAAATTATCAGTTTTCCTAAAATCTTAAAGTGATAGGATACTGACTTACCGAGTCTTATATTATTCTAACATTCACCCTCACTCGAAAATCTACTGACTTACTAGGATCTTATGATAATATTGGGGGTGACAGAAAATGTTCATTAGAACATTGATACCATGTTAATAATTCTCCTAAAACCTCAGCGAGTAAAGGATCTTATATTTATCCTAACACAGAAAACATAAAAATGATCTTAGTTGTATTGGACAATATTATGAATCATTTTATAGCTGTGTATTTATTTATGTCCAATAATCTGTATTTTTTTATATTTATTGAATTATCAGAATTAAGAACCTAAAATTTGTAGAACTTTAGTGTACGGTAAAAACTCAATTTAAGATATTTTTGATAGAAATTAAATTCTAAATAAATATTGGTTCTAAAAAATTGAGTCAATGATCGTATAACTTGCGCGTTTAATTATTGAGATTAGAACTGAACACAGAAACCTAACTATATCCATAATATTATAGCAGTGAGAGTGATGGCAGTCTTAAAATTTTAAGTTATGACTTTCTCAATCAAACATATGTAGTAGCCCTGATGGGTAGAAAAAGGTTTTTTTTTAGATAATTTTTTTTTATATACAAGCTTGTAACCTGTGTTTGACATGAGATAACTAATATTTAAGTAAATTAATTTTTTATTATATCTTTAGTGATATTTAATATAAAATTTTATAATATTAAAAATTTATGTTAATATTATATATATGTTCTCTTATTTTATTTAAATTTATTTTATTTAATATAAATATATTATAATTTGGACCCGTGTTATAATAAATATATAATTGAGCCTAAAAAGTAAAATTTTAGTTAATATACATATGTATATAGTTAGAACCTGTATTATAATAAATAAAATTATATTTAATACATGTATATTTTTTAGGCCAGTGGACATTTCTAATAATATTAAGTCTTATTCCTATTTTGGCATTTTTCATTTCTGGAGTTTTAGCCCCGATAAACAAGGGCTTGAGAAACTTTCTGGTTATGAATGGGGTATAGAACCAATGGGCAACGCTTGGTTACAATTTCGAATACCGACCGATCAAAACTTTTAATATTTCAGCTATAATAATATAATATATATATTAATATTCATAAAGTTTAATGATATATTAAATAAAAATTATGGGATAAGTATGATTTCTAAAATAGAAAATATAGAATATAATTTAAATATAATATAATATTATCCGTGAGGAGTTGTGGTTAGAGTTGTATTTATGATATATATTCTTTCTAAAATTGGGTTTTATTAAAATTGAATGGTTAATTAGATGGTTAGAATCTTTTCTACGGTTCACTTTATCTGGCCTAGTACCGTAAGGTCATACCAAAATTTTTAATCTTTCATATATAATAATATAGTATAGTTATATAATTGGGCCTAAAAATTAAAATTTTAGTATATATATATATATATACATATAGTTAGGACTCGTATTATAATAAGTAAAATTATATCTAATACATGTATATTTTTTAGGCCCGACCTAGTACCGACCAACCAACTGACCAAAACTTTTAATCTAATATAAATATATTATAACAAGCTTATAACCCGTGCGAAACACGGGATGAATGACTAATAATTAGGTAAATTTATTTTTTATATTATATTTTAATAATATTTACTATAAAATTTTATAATATTGAGAATTTATGTTAATATATGTGTTATATTGTCATATTTTATATAAATTTATTAACAATGTGAGTGATAATAAATCAATTAAAAAAGTTATTCTGATAATAATTAAAAATTATATATAATAAATAATTTTTTAATAAATATGTATGTTATTTGGATTTATAAAAGTTAAATATGATACATAGTATTCTAATATAATTTGGACATATTTAAAATTAAATTTTAGTTAATATATATATATATATATATATATATTTGGACTAACTATCGTAAAATTATATATAATATAAATATGTACATCGTTAGGCCTGGCCCGTACCGAACGACCGACCAAAACTTTTAATCTTTTGGTTATATGATCTCAGATGGATAACAAAATTGTTACAAAAGAGTTATTTAATTGAAACATGATGTAGTAAAAAAAAATTAGCCCATGAGAATGAGCCCGGAAGAAGTGATATGTATTTGAATTAGGATAATGAGTGATAGTTTGTTTTACACTTATGTTTGAGAAATAAAGATAAATAGATTAGTGAAGAATTTGATTCATAGCCCAATAAATAGATCCGGCCAGTACCGTACCGACCAACCAACAAACCAAAACTTTTAATATTTTGGCTATAATAATATAGTATAAATTTGGACCTGTGTTATAATAAATATATAATAGGGTCTAAAAAGTAAAATTTTAGTTAATATACATATGTATATAGTTAGAACCTGTATTATAATAAGTAAAATTATATTTAATATTGTTAAGAAATAAACATTGATGTTGTCAGAGAATATCAAAACAGAGTTTATGTTACTGACGTCATCGGAGTTTATGAAGCTGTCGGTCAAAGTTTATTCTATCAGAGAATACTCAATCAAAGTTTACTCTAACAGAGAATGCTCAAGTCAGAGAATAAACAACTGACAGAGTTTACAAATCAGAGTTTGTGAAGGAAACAGACAAATCATAATTTGATTTGGATAGTGAAGAATGAATTCAAATACAAGTCTAATTACCTAATGGAAGCTATTCATATCTTAATCTATTTTGTAATTGTATTTGTAACTATGTCTATATAAACACAGAAATAGGTTAACATTGAGGATCGATTAATGTAAACTTTCAAGTCTTATTTTTCATAACCTAACAGCTCTTAAGAATAAAGATTTTCTTGAGAGAGTTTTGTATTCAGTTTATTCAAGTTAATACTCAACAGTGTTTCTTTTTTTACATACTTGTGTTCATAATTGGATTAATTGGTACTATTACATTCAACCCCCCCTTCTATAATAGATATCTTTTTGGGCAAACAATTGGTATCAGAGCAGATGGTTAATTACAACTCAAAGATCACATAATCATGTCTAGAAATAAGTATGAAAGCATCAAGATTCCAATATTGAGGAAGGATGAATACCCTACATGGAGGGTGAAGATGATGATGTTCCTGGAAGCAACTGATCCTGATTATTTAGATAAAATCCATACAGGTCAGTATCTACCAACCAAACTAGTGCCATCTACAATTGTGGAAGGAAGACAAGTCCTTGAATATTATACCTTGAAGGACAAGAAAGAATGGACCAATGAAGAAAAACTAGAAGTCTTCAAAGATGCAAAGGTAAGGAATATTCTGCATAATAGTCTTGACGTTGTACTATCTAACAGGGTAATTGCATGCAAAACTGCCAAAGAAATTTGGGATATACTAGAGGTTCAATGTCAAGGAACCAAGGAGATAAAGAAGAACAAGAGATCTGTCCTCATACAAGAATATGAATATTTTGAGGCTAAACAGAATGAATCTTTCACAGATATATACGACATATACTCTGTTAAATAATTTGGCATTGGTTGATAAAGTATATTACAATGAAGATTCCAACACCATATTTTTAAGGGCTCTTCCTGAAGAATGTGATCTGCAGACATCCTTGATAAAAGACAAGGTTGATCTAGATGAGATGTGAAAGGGGAGATAGGAGTGAAGAGAAGTAACTCACTGCACTTTCATGTGTACTAGAAATGCTGAATGTAATCTCTATGTAATGGTTGATGATAACTCAATAATAGAACATGACATGTAATAATATGCAGGTGCACAGAAATCTTGGATCACAGAGTTTAGTTAAGACAAAATATCAAAGGATCATCTACAGACTTGAAGCTCACTGGAAGAAGTTCATTAACATGTTCAGGCCTCAGTGAAGAATAAAAGATATTGACATCTATTCAAGGATGTGAAAGCTACAGAAGATTGTCTTAGTCTATGAAGATTTTAGTGCATTACAATCGAAGCTACAAGTAAGGTTTGCAAAGAAGAATGTGGAATCATGTTCGGAATCAAGAGCCCCTATCAAGACTAGTCACTTATGAACCAGACCGTTGCATAAAGTGTCAGTACATTGGAGGCAAGCTCTCGTCGGTTAATATGGTTTTAATCATTCTAAAGTTGGTTTTCTTGAGTCATGTGGAGGATCAACAAAGGTGGTAAATCAGTGTTGGAGAAATGTCAGCCTAATGGATAAGGGACAGACGGCACAACCTGATTGGATCTTACTAAAGCTTCACAGATTAGAAGGCCAAATACTTGGACGTGGTGGAGTCACGTATACGGGGCCAAGTATTTGGAAAAGGAAGTCTACACAAATTGAAGAGTGGAATGGAAATATTTAATTTAATTAAATAAAGTATTTATTTATTTATTTATATATTTTATAAATAAAGACATTCTTTGTTTATATTATATATATTTATTTAAATATTACTTTTACATTAAATATTTCCAAAGGCATGCTCGACACATGACTTTGAAGATAAGATTTGAGTGGACAAGAGTAAAAGGTGAAATAACAAAAAGAAAAAAGCAACACCTTTTTCTATAATAAAAGAAAAAACTCAAGTCTCCATCTTTAGTATGGGTGTGTGTGCATCCGGATGAAGAATTGAAAAGGGGAGAGAGAGAACAAAAAAATTATTTTTCTCTCCCCCATGACAAAACTAGATCTTGAATATTTTGGGGCCATGATTTTCTTTATCTACACCACTCCTCTATCTTTCTATTGTAAACACTTGCAAAATCTTGTTTAGAAGATAGGGTTCATTTTTTGTCTCCTAGATCTATAACTTGTATATATTTAGAGGATCCAAAAATCATTTCTTTGTTGTGTTCTTGAGCTTATGTTCTTGAACTTGTTTGTAGCATTTACCCCACTTCAATGAATATAAAGACATATTCTTGAATCTTGTTGTGTTGTGTGTTTTGGATGTTTTTCTGTTCTTGGCCTTGGTTATTTTTAATGGAATTTTCGATCTTCAAGAAGACAATGAACAGTAACCGGGTTTGAACGAAAGTAAATTTTTAATTGTCCCAAAAATAATTAAAAGTCATAATTTCAATTGGGAATCGTATTCACCCCCCCCTCTACGATCTCCGGGACCCTACAAGATGTCTCTTGATGAAGTCTTTGGATGATTGAAAACTCATGATTTAGAATTACATCAAAGGAAGAATAGGAAAAGTAGCAAGGCAAAATCTATTGCTTTGAATGTTGAAGCCAAGATTGAAGAACCTATTGAAAAAGTCCTTAAGGCATCAACAAGAAAAGGAAAAGCTGTAATGGTCCAAGAAAATAGTGAATCAGAGTTTGAGGCAAACTCTAATGATTCTTCAGATTCTGACATAATAGAGATGGTTGCTATGATTGTCAAAGGATTCAAGAAAATGGAATATATGAAGTACAGAAAGAAAGGGAACTTCCAAAAGAAGCAAGGAGAATCAGATAAGAAAGACAGATTCAGAAAAAGAGAATACAGGGATGGAAAATCAAAAACTCTTGACAAATCAAATGTCAAGTGTTATAAGTGTAATAAGATGGGACACTTTGCTACTAAGTGCAGAAGCAAGGAATCTGGAAAAGCACTCATCACATCAAAGAAAGATTGGATGGATTCCTCAGATTCTGAAGAGTAAACAAACTATGCTCTCATGACAAATTCTGATGCTCCCATCCTAAACTCTGACAAGGTACCAAACTATGTCTTTAATTTTGACACTGAAAATATCTGTGAATTAAAATCTTTCGTTAGATCATTGCATGTTAGTTTTAAGGCTTAAATGTAATTTAAACCTTGCGTTATTAACAATATACAATTCAAACCCTCTTTTAATATATTTAGTAAATTTAACCCTATGTTTTTTAACTATTTACAATTGAAATCTTTTTTAAAATAATTAGTAAATTTAACCCTACGTTTTTGAACTATGTACAATTGAAACTTTTTAAAAAATAAATAGTAAATTTAACCATACGTTTTAACATATTTAATAAATTTAACCTTGACTTTTTAATTTTGGAATAAAATAAATTTTATGACAAAATTTTGAATAAATATTCGTCAAATGCACTATTTTCAATTTTTTTGTATAGATATTATCTAAGCATAATAGATATTTGCAATTATTTGGGTTTTTTCTTATAAAATGGATATTTAGATGTTCTTTTCAATATTAATATATCTATATGTATAATATATTATATATGTTCAATAAAATTTTAATATGTGTTTATATTATTCCATCTTGCCATCACACTTCCCGCTCAATATATTCATGATTTTTCATCACCGAATTTCATTAATTTTCAAAAATACTCTTCGGTGAATATATTCTCGAAAATACTTTTTCGATATAAAATTTATTTTATTCCAAAATTAAAAAATCAAGGTTAAATTTATTAAATATTTTAAAACGTAGGGTTAAATTTACTGTTTATTTTAAAAAAGGTTTCAATTGTACATAGTTAAAAAACATAGGGTTAAATTTACTAATTATTTTACAAATTTACTAATTATTTTAAAAAAGGTTTCAATTATAAATAGTTAAAAAACATAGGTTAAATTTACTAAATATATTAAAAGAGAGTTTGAATTGTATATTGTTAATAACATAGGGTTTAAATTGTAAATAAGCCTAGTTTTAAATCACAGTTTCTTGAAAATGAAAGATTAAAATCTGAGATACAAACTCTGACTGCTAGGAATAACTCTCTTGAATCTGAAAATTCTAACATGCTTAGCATTAAGAAAAACTGTGAAAATGCAATACACATGCAAACTCGATTATAAATTCAAGTTGAATATTTGAAATCTGAGATAGCTAAGGAGAATAAGACTTTCAGAGTTTGGACAAACTCTGGCAAGAAAGTCCAACAAATGCTTTCTGAAAAGAATTGAACATCTGCCTTAGGTTATGAATCTGATAAAGAAACACACACTAAAGCACACACAAAAAGAACATTGAGTGAACCTGTGAAATTTGTTAGAGCTACTAATGACAAGAAAACTACATCTGGTGAATGCTCTAATAATAACAAAGGTAAAAAGAATAGTGTGTCAGAGATTATACCTGTCAATATATGATTACTCTCACAAAAGCAACTTAAAGAAAAGTTGAAGGCAGTCACTAATAAGAACAAACCTCAAAAGGTAAAAAGAAATAGAAATGGAAAAGTATGAATTACTAAGGAAAATAACTATAAGTATATCCTTGATGCCCCTAGAAAAATCTACTTTACTTGTGCTAATTCAAAACACCTTGCCATTGACTGCAAACAAAACAAAAAGAAAGAACCTGAGAGACTTAATTCAGAGGCTAGAAAACAAACTAGATATAGACCACAAAATCTCTGTTTTCATTGTGATAGTTTATGACATTCTATTTATACATGCAAAGAATATCATACTTTGTATTACAATTATTATGAACCATTGCCTCAATTGAATATATCTCCAAAACATGCTTTCAAAAAAATTTATGTGATAAAATATGATAAAAGAAAAGTAAACTCTGACAGTATAAACTCTGAATATGCAAACTCTGATCATGAAAACTCTGTTAACATAAACTCTGATAAAAATACTTCTGCTGCAAGAGTTAACAAGTTTCAAAAGAAAGGATCCAAACTAGTTTGGGTCCCCAAACCTACTAATTAATTTGCATTAACTGATTGCAGGGAAATAGAAAAAACATCATAGTGATTGATAGTGGATGTTCTGCACATATGACTGGAAACAAATCCCTGCTTTCAGAGTTTGAGGAGAAGGCTGACCTAGCAGTATCTTATGGAGATGGCAACATAGGAAGAATACTGAGATATGGCAATATTGTTATTTGAAATGTCATCATTGAAAATGTAGCTCTGATTGAAGGACTCAAGCATAATCTGTTAAGTGTGAGTCAAATGATAAATAGAGGTTATTCTCTGGAATTTCATGAAACTCATTGTGAAGTAAAAATCAAGAAAGATGGCAAAGTAGTTCTTATAGGTCACATACATAACAACTTATTTGAAGCTAGCTTGGATATAAACTCTGATGGTCCCTTAACTTGTTTACTTGGAAAGGCATTGAAAGGCAAAGTGTCTAAACTTGTAACACTGTAACTTATGTAACTCAACTAAAGAAAAGATACTTAACCGGAAGACAATCAAGAACAAGAAGTCACAAGGAAATCAATACAAAATGAAGACAAGGTAATTGATACAATTCAACATGTTAATTATGATCAATCAAAGAGGAAATCATTGGAAGAAGTTTAAGTCAAATTTGTTCATGCCTCGGTGATTTGTAACTTAAAGAATCAAGATCATAACTATCAGTATCAATAAGGCTAATTGATTTCAAGTAAAGAAGCAGGAAAGCAACTGTTGGAAAGCCACATTACTAATTGAATATGGTAATCTATTCAGAAGCAAGAACCCTATCAAGATTAGTCACTTATGAACCAGACCATTGTATCAAGTGTTAGGACATTGATAACAAGTTTATGTCAGTAGTAGAGATCCATGTTTAAGAGCTTGTTGAAGAATATAGAAGACAAGAAGAAATCACAAGTTCAAGATGTTGCATTGAAGTTTCAAGTTGAAGCTCAGAATTTCTCTAAGTACTTACTAGGGAACCTATGTAGAAATTCCTATCTAGAAATTCTAGATAAGTTTCTACTTAGAGCCAAGTAGAAATTCTGGAGGTGGAAATATTCTCTAAGTACTCAAGGAAGGAAGCTATCTCAAATTTCCTATGTAGAAATTCCTATGTAGAAGTTCTACTTAAATTTCGAGATAGAACCTAAGTATAAATTCCTATGTAGAAGTTCTACTTAAATTTCGAGATAGAGCGTAAGTAGAAATTTCCATGTAGAAGTTCTACATAGAGGACAGTTTCAACATGACACATGGCATCATCTGGTTGGCTGATTTGCAAGCTTTCAAGGCAAGATAAGATTTACGTGGACAACATTGGGCCACTCATATCTTATCTTTTGAAGACTACAAGTCATAGATTACAAGTAGTATAAATAGAAGTACTTGTGTAACATTTTAAAGAGAGCAATATTAAGAGAAACACTTGTAAAAGAGAGGGAGAGTATTCACAGAGCTTAGTATCATTTACTACCCTCTTTACTTCTGTTGTACTAGTGTAATGAATGTTGTAGCAACCCTTTTAAGTTATATATAAGACATATATTTCTTGAATCATTGTGTTCATTTATTACATAGTATTTATTGCTTCATAAAGCTAAAAAGTTGTATTCACCCCCCTCTACAACACATTTGGACCTAACAATTGGTATCAGAACCTTATGTTTTACATGCAAAACATAGATCCTTGTGTTTGGTAGAAGATTTGTGAGTTTTCATTTCCAGATCTACTTTTCAAGCTTTTCTTAAAAAGTGTGCTTTAATTCTTTTCTCAGTGAAAACTCATCCCAAAAATTATTTAAATACTCCAGGTCTGATTATTTAGCTTGAGTGGATTTTAGATAATTTTTGTGAATTATACTGGGTACTTTGGTTTATGGTGTTCTTCACGTATTCATCACTGTTCTTGATAAAGAAGACAAACCCAGCAACTTTTAATTTCCTTTTCAAAAGACAAAAAGTGAAAAAAGTATTATTGGCTTTTGATTGGACAACATACTCACTGCACAAAAAGAAATTACAGAAGACTCTGTACCTATCACGTGGGTGTTAGGTGAGTTAGGTGAGATAAGACACAAAAGTCAAAAAGTGTGAAAAATAATATTGTTTATTCAATATTAAAAGTGACCTGCAGCAAATTTTCTCTAAGGACAAAAGTTCTACATAGAATCTCTACTTAGAAATTTCGACATGAACAGAGTTTCTACTTAATGAAATTTCAACTTAGGCAAAAGTTCTACATAGATTTTCTATATAGCCTAGTCTTGGGTACTTAGAAATTTTTAGTGACTAGGATTTGAACTTTGATTTATTCTGAGATAATTCGATTTTCTTTTAATTACTACTTAAGTAATAAGAAAATTTTATTATATATACTCTAAATCTACATTAAGATGACACCTAAAAATCTATTCAAGTTTCCAATGTTCAACCGAGATCACTATGAAGAATGGGTTTTGAAAATGAAACTCTACCTTGAGTCCGTTAATCCTGAATATCTGGAAGTCCTTAACAAGGGTAAATTTGTTCCGATGGTTGTTGTTCCTGAGCAGATGGAAGGAGACATGATTGTACCACAACGGTCTGAGCCTAAAAAGGCAGCGGACTTTTCAGATGCTGATAAGGAGCAAATAGCTTTCGATACATCCGTACGACAAACCTTGATGGAATCCCTAGATCATGAAATGTTTAATGTATTCAAAGGACTAACTACAACTAAGAAGATTTGGGATAAAATAGAGGTCGTCATGGAAGGTACCATTGAGGTCAGAAGCAAAAAAACACTTATACTCAAGATGGAGTATGACACCTTCAGAATCAGAAAAGGTGAAAGCATAACAGATGTCTATCTAAGATTCAGTCAGTTAGTGTTGGATTTGAATCTGAGAGGTATAACTCTCCCCATGGTTGAAGTCAACACGAGATATCTAAGGAACCTGCCGAAGAGCATTGAGCATAGAGTCTACACCGTAAGAGAAACCAGAGATTTGCATACAACTTCTCTGGAAGAATATTATGGAATTCTAAAGACCTATGAGCTGGAGACCCTTCAAGATCAAGCAGGGGACAATGATTCAAAAGGAAAGGAAGCTGCATCAGGATTAGTTGCTGATGAGGAAGAGTCTAAAAAGGCAATAATTGCAGAAAAACCTAGATCATCACCTGCACCACATCAAGTTGATAATGATGATGAGTGCACCTCTAATAGTGATGATGACTACACCCAAGAAGAGTTGGACAACATGGATGATAGTGTCGTGGCATACATGGCAAGGAAGTTCAGCAATATAAGATTCAGAAAGAGTAACCGGCCACAGAGAAAATCTTCATCTTTCTATCGGGTTACTAAGGGTGGTGGTAGCTCTTTAGGTTACAAAGGGAAAGGTAAGAGTACCAGCTACAAATCTCCTTTGGATTTCAAAATGAAGTTCAAATGCTATAACTATGGTGAAGCTGGACATTTTGCTACAGACTACAAGAAGCTGAAACAGACCTATCCCAAAGAGACTTATGAAGCCCTCAAAAGCAAGTATGAAGCCCTGGTGAAGGAAAGATATGGAAAGAAAGCTTTAGTTATAACAGAAGGCAGAGCTTGGGATGATTCAGATGAGGAAGAAGTTACTCATGCAGCAAAATTTACCCTCATGGCTGAGACATCAAATGAACTAGAGGTACCAATTCTAACCCTTAAAGAAGAAATGTCTATTGATGATTATAAGGTGCAGAACGGGGCTCTTAGCGAAGAGATCTATATGTTGTGCAAAAGCCTAAACACTTCTCAAAAGGAACAGAAAACATTTGTTGCCAAATGCAGAATGCTTGAGGCAAAATTGGAAGAGTTAGAGGCTGCTTGCACTGTAGATACTTCCCTAAGAGACTCTATTAAATCTTTGGAACAGAAGATCAACCTTAAAGATGAAATAGAAGCATGTCTTAGGAATAAACTAGCTAAGTTAGAAACTAAATGCGAAGCTTATAAACTAGCTGCTAGTAAGGTGAATGTTGATAGTGACACATTTAAGAAGATAACTGGAATCGGTGTAGGACTTGACTATTCTAACTTATCTAAGAAAGAAGGAAAAAGACCTGTAGACACTAGTTCTAGTGAGATCAAAACTAAAATACCTACATTTCTTAAATCTTCTGTCAAACCTATCTTTAAACACTTCGTTCCTCGTGAAGAAGGAGAGACTGACTTGTTAGTTAGATATGAAATTGAAATGGAAGATTCTAAGAAAGAACAACCTGTAACTCCTACTAAATCAGTTAAAATCAAATCTCCTAGAGAAGAATCTAGACAAGGATTTGGAGCTAAGGCTGTTAAACAACAGAGTAAAAAGGAAAAAGGCATAAAAGAGGTTAAGGCAGAACGTGTGAAGAAAGAGTGTTATCACTGTAAATCAACTGAACATCTTTCTTATGCATGCAAATTTAACATGAATATTCCTGTTGCACATGCCATGCCTGTACCACTCACAATGAATAACATGCATAAGAATCATGCACAATGTGGTCAACCTAATTGTATGCCATGCACTTTTAACGTCATGCAAACGTTTGTGAACTTGATGAATGCAACTAGCCAATCGTGTCTAAATTCTTCTGCTAGTTCTAATGTCAAAAAGATGCATGTAAGAGCTAAGACTGTTAGTCCTCCTAAAGTTAGGAGTGACAAGTCTTCTCCTAAGACTGACAAATCTGTCAAGTCTGAAAAAGGAAAAGACAAAATCGAAAGCTCTAGTAATGTTAAAGAAGGTGCATCTTCTGTTGTTAAATCTGATAATTCTCGATCTTATAGAAAAGTCGGGCCCAATCAAACTTGGGTTCTGAAGAATGCCTAATCAATCTGTCATTGCAGGGCATTAAGCGAAATAGAAATAAAGTTATATGGGTGCTAGATAGTGGAGCATCGAGGCATATGACAGGAAACAAGTCTCTGCTTACAAAGTTGGTTATGAAGGCTAGCCCGTGTGTCACCTTTGAAGATGACAGCATAGGTGTGACAAAGGGATATGGCAAATTGAAAACTGGTAATGTCATCATTGAAGATATTTCCTATGTTGAGGGATTGAGACACAATCTGTTGAGTATCAGTCAATTTTGTGACAAAGGATACGAAATTGTATTCAATAAGAAAGGCGTATCAATCACTCACATTAAGAAAGGTTCGTTGGCTTTGAGAGGAGTTCGAAAGGCAGATCTGTTTGTTGCTGATATGGATTCGGCAAACCAGAATGAAGTCACCTGTTTCTACAGCAAAGCTTTAGATGATGAAAGCTGGTTATGGCATAAAAAGCTATCTCACTTAAACTTTAATGTTTTCCCAGTTGCACAAGTAGAAGGGGGGGTTGAATACTTGTGTTCCTTTTATGCCTAATTTAAAACCAACTCGATATGAATTAATAACAAAGATCAAACACAAAGATATGAATAAGTATTGTTTGTATTATTGATGATTAAATACAAATCTCTCCTAGGGTGTACACAAACCCTAGCAGCTTCTCTGTGTTTATCACAGCAACTCTCTCTATCTCTATGCTCTCACAAAATTTCACTCAGACAATTATGCTTTGACTTCCACACTTTTACAATTAGGTTACATAGAGTTTATATAGAGAGCTACCTATCAACTAATAACAGAAAGATAAATTACAATAGGAACATAATTCCTAATTATTAGTTGACAGTTTCCTTCTGAAATTCTCTTTCCTTCCCATAGCATATCTGCAATATATTTAACTTGATCTTCGAAGACTTTCCATTCCTATGATCTTCTTCCAAATTTAACTTTAACTTTATAGACTCTGAAACCTTCAGACTCTGATGATCTTCAGACTCTGATCATATGTAGACTCTGATAGATCATAGACTCTGATAGTCTATAGACTCCGATCACCTTCCAGACTCTAATCTTCATGCAGACTCTGGTTTCACTTTCTACAGAAATTCTTCTAAGTACAAGTAACATGAATGTTGACTATCTAGACTCTGATTATACATTTCAGAGACTAGAAAGACTTATTACAAATAAACTAAGTTAGACCCTGTTCTTGTATTTTGTACATCATCAAATGAATAAATTCCTAACAATCTCCCCCTATTTATGCTTTATAAAATGTAAGCATAAATCCAGGTTTGATGATGTCAAAACTAAAGAATAAAACTATCAATCTAGAACAGTATAAAAGAATTATAAATGAAAAAGAATTATAAATGAAAAAGAATTACTTCTCATTTAATCTTCTCAAAGGCTGGATTGTTCTTTAAAAATGAATTCAGCATATTTTCCTTTACAATTGCCAGAGCTTCACCAACAAATTTCTTTAATTTCTTCATTTCTTCATTTGAGCATTTGATTTGACAGTAAGCTGCTCTCAGATCATTTACACTACTTTCTTGATCTTTTAAGTCCTTCAACATTAGAACACTAACTTTCCCACTCATAGGCTGAAACCCAAAGTAATGACCCACACCTTCTTGAAATTTGACTTGTTTTTCTTCTAATGGCATGGCTTGATCATTTCCTTCAGCATCAACATATTTTAAAGAAAATTTGCCCATTTGTCGATTTACCTGTCTGTGCAAAGTCAGCTTCCTGTCAATCTCCTTGAACCATTTGTGTGTGATAATCTCTTTACTCTTATTTACTTCATATGCAATCTGTAAGAGAAGTCTAATGTACTATAATTCCTCAGCCTGCTTGAAAAAGATAAATTTTGATTGACTTATCCATCTAACTGATCCACCTTCTAAGAAGTAAACCAGCATCTCATTTTGCAGCTTTTCTGTGCCTCCCTGTCCTCCTTGCATCGTCCTATCAAAAGTATTATAAACAATTTGAGCAGACACCAATTTGTTTATATGCTTCTGTGTGATCTTCTCAAACTGCCTATCTGTCAAGGATTGAGGATCCCTGGTTAGAGTAGATGTTCTGTCAATGTCATATTCTTCAAAACCTCCAAGTCCTGTCTTCTTTTTAGCTCTAAGTTACAGATTTGATTGACTGCATTTCCAGTATGAAGGTTCTGGAGTTTGATCAGAGTCTGACTTCTTTCTTTGCTTATCAGAGTCTGACTTAGACTCTGATTTCCCATGTCTAGTCCCTGACTAATGTGTTTGAGTTTTTGCTACTCCAGATTGCTTTTGTTGCACATCATCAAGACCCCTAGGACCATGAGAACTATCACCAGTTTCATCATCATCATCATCTCTCCTCCTTTTAACTCCCTTTGATTTATCTTTGCAACCATCATCCTTATGTCTCCTGGAGGATTCACATTTCTTCTCCCCCTTTTTAACATCATCATTACTGGTGACAGCCAAAAGAATCTGTGCAAGAACTGTGGAGATATTGGCCTGTGCTGTAATGACTGAATCAACCTTGGAGGTCAAATTAGAGACTGTAGTTTGGAGATAGGCTTGAGTTGTACTGATAGCAGTAAGAGCATCCTTGAAAGCCACCTCTTTGGATAATTGAAGGGAGTGAATTCTGTCAAATCTTGTATTAAGCAGAGAAGTTGTATTATCAACACCAGTGAGTTTGATGTTAATATGAGAAATATCCTTGACCACAGCAGCCAATTGTGCAACAACATTCTCTGTCTCAGCCTCAACATGTCCATCTAGAGCCTGATCCTCTTCACCAAGATAGTGACCATGTTCCTGTTGAAATGATTTTTTCTGAAAAGCTTTCAGTCTCTCAGACTGATGAATTTCCAAAATACAGGCAAAAGAATCTTTATCATGTATGCCTCTTTACTGTGCAGACTCCCAAGACTGAGGAAACACCTGATCAAAATAGACAAAAGAAGGGTGAACTGCATCATCATCTTCAGAAGTGCACTCCTCAGCAACAGGCTCAAGCTTTGTAATTGAAGGTGTAGACTCTGAAACTGCAACCGGGACTATAGACCCTGACTCCTCTTGAGAGTTATCAGAGACTGTAGACTCTGGAAGTCTAGCCCTTATAGGCATGATTAAAAGTGGTTCTTCTGACATCAATGTTGCAGCCTCAGGTAAAATGATAGGGTTATCCACCAAAGCTTCCATGACTCTATCTGCTCTCCTTGCTAGAGAATCCTCCAGATGAAGTTGTGGTCTCTGTGTAAATGACTTCTGAGCAGCAATAGCCTCCTCCTGTTTACCAATCTGCACAATCAAGAAAAGTGACATTTCATCCATCCCCTGCTCCAACTCATTGGACCAACTCTTTGGAAAATCTTGATCCCAATAAGTAAAGCTAGGTTCAGGATACCCTAATCTCTCATTCTCACAGTGGGGTTGGACACCCACTTTCTCAAGCTCACTCAGGCTCTCTACAGCCTTTTCTACCTCTCCTTTTGCCTGGACCAGTGCTAGCCTCTCAGATATTTTTGCACTCATTTTGGAGGGTGCACTCAAGAATCCTACAGAAGAGGGGTTGAGAGAGAATGATTGTGCTTCAATACCTGAACCATCTTGATGGAGGGGAACCCCTTCATATGTCTGAAGGCTAGGGGTTTCCACCAAGGGATGAGCAACAACAGATTCTGAACCCTTACTAACATCTTCTTTCTTTTCAGAGTCTGTTGGCTCCAGTATTCCAGTCTCAGGGTCTACTCTAGACTCGGATTGCTTCAGTATGACTTCATTAGAAGCCAGAGTCTGAGTGTTACCATCTTTGACTGTTTGTGCATGAGACTCCCCCTCAAGGTGGATAGACTCTGATAGAATAGATTGGAAAATTTCGTCATGAGCATCCATCAGAGTCTGTCCTCCCATATCACTGGGGTTCTCATCAGCTCTTTGGTGAGTTTTCAAGGAGGGCCCAACAGCATACTCCTCTGCCCCACTATCACCCAACCTCTGACAAGACAGCTCTTGTGTGGGTGAGGCAGACTGAGCATCTTTATCACTAGTCACCACTGGTGCACTAGTCCCAACCTCCAACTGCCTTGCATCACCTGCTACCTCCTGTGGTTCTACCAAAGTTAATGCATCCAAGTGTCCATTGAGAAAGATCCTGGCATGGAGTGCATTGATGGCCTGGGCAAAAGTCAAGTGAAAGGAATCCTGCAGTTCCCTTGCAATCTTGTGATAATGTGAGCCCTTGAGTTGATCCAATCTACTTTCATAGGTCGGATAGATGTATTTGTTGGCCACCTTTCCTACATTTTGGATAAAAAAATCAACCACCTTCCTTGAAAGAGGCTGAATAGTAGAAATCCAATCAATAGTTGTCCTGTAGGTAATCCCTTGATCCCAAATTGCTTCATAGTCAAAAACTGGTTGCTCAATCTCAGTCTCCAACTCAGCAACCGACTTTGATTCTCTCCTTTTGTAGATATGAAGCTTTTAGGCTTCTTTTTGACTTGCTGTTCAGAGTCTGGCACACCTAGTGCTTTGAGAACTTCAGATGTTCTGCCTTCTATGAGCCCTGCTACTTTGGCTTGGAATGAAGAGTTGAATAGGTAGCTGTATAGAGTTTTGACCACATCCTGTGCAGACATTTGTAGCTCCTGTTCCATTCTCTTCCTTAGGGCTTCATAGGTTGAAAGAAAATCCAAGACTTGAGATTTAGTCTGATGTTGCTCTGGATCTTCAACTGATTCCACCAAAGGATATAAGAATAGCAGTGCCTCATCACTTGGAGTAATGATCTCATCAATTAGACTTGAGGCTGCATCCAATGGCATTCCTTCCCAAAATGTGTCATGACCAGAGTCTAAAGGCAGTCTAGACTCTGACTCAACATTAGACTCTAGTTCAGGTGTTTTCTTGCTTTTAGAGTCTGGCTCTACAGGAGCCTTGAGAGCATCTATTTCCTGCAAAACAGGGTCAGTAACAGTAATAGGCTTGTGTGTGTGCAGAATAAGCCTTCCTTAACCTTCTGTACTGTTGAGCAAAAGATTTTTCAGGAGATTCAATTTGAGAATCCAGAGGTGCATTCCTAGGTTTTTCAGAGTCTTTAGGCTTTTGAGAGTCTACAGACTTGGCTTGAAGGTTAGAATTAAGTGTATCATGACCTTCTTTTAACAAAGAAAGACCTTCAACAACTTGTTTCTCTAGAGGGTTGAGCTCTTCATCACTGTGCTCATCTATAAGCCTAGTTTGAATCAATTTTCTCCTCTTTACAACTGGTGCCTGTTGAGAGACACCAGAGGTTGGTTTCTTTTTGGATTTTGGTTTGAAAGATTGTGTCTTTGAAGGGGATTGGGTGACTTGGGTAGGTGCAGGGGGACTCTCCATTACTTGTTCCTGCACCATTTCACCACCAAAAAATGAAGCATTGTAGATAGAAGGTTTGTAGGTTGAGAGTTTTACCTGCATTATCTGTGTATAAGTCATGGCAGGTAGACTCTTCTTCTTGTCATCAATTCTCTTGATGTCAGAGAATATTATTCTTTGTTGTTTGTATGCCTGCACACAACAATCATCTGCCAACTTGGTTGACATGTCAGGAATGAAGTGGTTAAGGAGAATCATAAGAAATCTATGATAGTAAACTTTCTTCCTCCCCTCATGCACATTATTTAATTTTGCTCCCATTTGAGTGAGCAACATATCACCAATGTTGATTACTCTATCAAATAGGAGACTGTGACCAATTTGATAAGTAATAGCAGTAATAGCATCAAATCCACTACACTTACCAGTAAAACACTTAGCAATTTGATCAAAGAAAAAGGACCATTCTTTTCTCAAATAGGGCCTAGTTAACTTACTCATGTTTTCTAAACTACCAGAATAACCTAGTGATTTAAACATATCTTTAATTTCAGCATCAGAAACAGTTTCATCAAAAGGTTGTTTAACGGGTAATTTAAACACAGAATTAATAACATCAGCAGTAACATCAAATGTAAAATCACCAAAGGTAAACATTATTTTACCTGGTTGATCCTGAGAAGGATCAACTACCTTTGCAGAGCTCCAGGCTTGTGACACAACATCCATGTGAATGACTGGTGATGCCTTGTGAATGTAGTGGAGCTCGGATTGCTCCAAGAAATCCATCACAGGGTAGTAGTCAGCGTCTACCCCTTTCTTTTCTCCAAGGGCGGCAACATGATTTGTGGTCATGAACTCGAAATCCCCAAATGTGAAAGCAATTGCCTTGGGTCCCCTCATGACAGTAGAAATGGCAGCCATTGAAGTTGTTGAGTTGAAAATGATGGAAAAGCTTGAAGAATTTAGCTAGGGTTCGTAAAAAGCTCTGTGAATATTTTTTCCGTAAAAAATAATTGCAAGAAACAAGTGAGTAAATTGTATGAAAAATTCTATTTTGTTTAGGTTGCATACAATACACACGAGTCTACAGCCTGTCTCCAGTCAAAAGATAACTGTTACCGCCTATTTCAAGTCATTTGAACAGTTTAAACGTAATCAGAGTCTGCAGGTGCGAATTTTAACCGATTCAGAGTCTAGGCGATATTTTTCTCAGAGTCTACAGACTCGTCAGAGTCTAAATGCTAGACTCTGTCAAGGTAAAGTACCAAACAAAACTTTGCAATAATAATTAATCACAGTGTGTTAAGACAGGGACTATAATTAAAGTACATACCTTGCTTCTTGGAATTCTTGATCACTTGCATATTTAACTTACCTAATTCACCTACCAGTCTGAGAAAGGTAGACTCATCAAGTGGTTTTGTCAAAATGTCTGCAATCTGTCTGTCAGTTGGAACATATTGAAGTGTCACAGTACCATTTTCAACATGTTCTCTAATAAAGTGATACCTGACATCAATGTGCTTTGTTCTGGAGTGTTGGACTGGATTCTCTGCAATTTTAATAGCACTAGTATTATCACAATATATAGGAATATTTGAGAATGTTAGTCCATAATCAAGTAATTGATTTCTCATCCAAAGAATTTGAGCATAGCAACTTCCAGCTGCAATGTATTCAGCCTCAGCTGTTGAGGTGGATACAGTTTGTTGTTTCTTGCTAAACCAAGAAATTAATCTATTGCCAAGAAACTGGCATTGTCCTGTTGTGCTTTTCCTGTCTACTTTGCATCCTGCATAGTCAGAATCTGAATAGCCAATTAGTGAAAAATCTGACTCTCTAGGATACCAAAGTCCAAGAGTTTGAGCCCCCTTGAGATACCTAAAAATTCTTTTCACAGCTATTAAATGTGATTCTCTAGGGTCAGCTTGAAATCTAGCACACAGACAAGTTGCAAACATTATATCTGGTCTACTAGCAGTTAGATATAATAATGAGCCAATCATACCTCTGTAGCTGGTGTTGTCAACTTTCTTACCCTTTGGGTCTGTGTCAAGCTTAGTGGTTGTAGACATGGGAGTTTTAGCAGTTGCAGAGTCTTGCATAACAAACTTCTTTAATAGTTCTTTCACATACTTTATTTGATTGATGAAAATTCCATCATCATTCTGTTTGACTTGAAGTCCCAAAAAGAAGTTTAACTCTCCCATCATGCTCATTTCATAATTTGGCTGCATTAGTTGACTCTTATGAATCCATTTTCAAGTAGAAATTTTGAAAGAGATTCATACCATGCTCTAGGTGCTTGCTTCAATCCATATAGTGCCTTGTCTAACTTGTAAACATGATCAGGAAACTTTGAATCAACAAATCCTGGTGGTTGTTCAACATAGACTTCTTCTTCCAATTCTCCATTTAAGAAGGCACTTTTTACATCCATCTGATACACCTTGAATTTTGAATGAGCTGCAAAAGCAAGAAACATTCTGATAGCTTCTAATCTTGCTACCAGTGCAAAAGTTTCATCATAGTCGATTCCTTCCTCCTGTGAGTATCCTTTTGCGACTAGTCTTGCTTTGTTTCTTACTACAATTCCATTCTCATCAAGTTTATTTCTGTACACCCATTTTGCACCAATAACTGATCTATTTCTAGGTCTTGGTACAAGTTTCCACACTTTATTTCTCTCAAATTCATTTAATTTTTCTTGCATTGTAATAATCCAATCAGGGTCTTGCAAGGCTTCCTCAATTTTCTTGGGTTCATTCTTTGAGAGAAAACAGCTATAGAGACATTCATTTTGAGTGGTTGTTCTTGTTTGTACACCACTCTCAGGGTCACCAATTATTAAGTCAGAAGTGTGATCCCTTGTCCATTTTCTGGCTGGTGGAAGATTGGTTCTTAAACTTGAAGCTCCCCCTAAATCATTTACATCTTCTGTATTTGAGTGAAATTCAAATGAAGAGGCTCCCCCTAAATTTATTGACTCTGACAAGGATTCAGAGTTGCTTGATCCAGACCCTGATGAGTTAGACTCTGTTTGTCTAGACTCTGTCTGGATAGACTCTGTCTGGGTAGACCCTGACCTGTTAGACTCTGAATTATTTGGAGTTAAATTTTATGGCTCCCCCTCAGAGTGTGCAGGTTCTTGTGTTGGTTCAGGATTTATTTGACGGTCTTCATCCTCTTCTTCTTCATTCATCTCAGAACTTTTTAGATTTTCAAATTCCAGTGTAGTAGACTCTGTCTCATCTTGCAATCCTGTAAACTTTTTGTCATCAAATGCAACATGAATAGATTCCATAACAATTTTGGTTATGAGATTAAACACTCTGAATGCTTTAGTGTTTGAAGCATATCTAAGAAAAATTGATTCATCTGCCTTGGCTTCAAATTTGCTTAGATTTTCAGGATGTACTTTCAGTACATAACACTTGCATCCAAATATGTGAAAGTGTTTCACACTTGGCTTCTTGTCCTTGATTATTTCATTGGGAGTCTTTCCATGCATGTTTATTAAAGTATAGTTTTGAGTGAAACATGTTGTATTGGCTGCCTCAGCCCAAAAATATACTGGTAGCTTAGACTCTGCCAACATTGTTCTGGCAACTTCTATGAGTGTTCTATTCTTTCTCTCCACAACTCCGTTTTGTTGAGGAGTTCCTAGTGTAGAAAATTGTTGAGTAATTCCTTTTGATGCACAGTAGTCCTCCATGATTGAATTCTTGAATTCAGTACCATTGTCACTCCTTAGAACTCTAACTGTTTTCTTTGAATTTCTTTCTAGAAAAGTGATATGGTCTATTATGTGTTATGGAGCTTCATCCTTTGAATGTAGAAAGAACACCCATGTGAACCTTGTAAAATCATCTACAATAACAAGAGTATATTTCTTTTTATTAATTGACATAACATTTACTGGACCAAATAAATCAAGATGCAATAAATAAAAGGGTTCAAAAATGGTGTTAATTGTCTTGCTCTTGAAGGATGATTTCTTTTGATTTCCAAGTTGACATGCTTCACAAAGTCCATCTTGCACAAAATCAACCTGTGGTAATCCTCTTACAAGATTCTGTTTAACCAACTTGTTGAGTGTTTTGAAGTTGATGTGTGACAGTTTCTTGTGCCATTTCCAGCTTTCTTCAGTTGAGGCCTTGTTGTATAGACATGTGACTTCACTGTGTATGCAATCCTCCAAGCTGGCTTCATAAATGTTACCATGTCTGTGTCCTTTGAAAACCAAAATGCATGTTTCTTTGTGAGTCACAAGACACTCTTTGTTGTCAAAGCCAGTATGGTAACCTTTATCTCCAAGTTGACTTATGCTTATCAAATTGTGCCTTAAGCCATCAACTAGAGCTACTTGTTCAATGATGACATTTCCAAGTACAATTTTGCCATATCCCAGTATTTTTCCTTTGTTGCCATCTCTAAAGGATACTTCTGGGCCAACCATCTCCACAAAGTCTATAAGCAGGGATTTCTTTCCAGTCATGTGTCCTGAGCATCCACCGTCCAGGATTAGGGTTACTTTCTTTACCCTGGTTCCCTGCATACATAAAGCAACTAGTTAGATGTTTTGAGGACCCAAACAGTTTTGGATCCTTTTCTACTAACTTTAGGAGAAACAGGCTTAATATTTTTCTCTTTTGGCTTATCTGTCTCTTTTGTTACCTTAGACTCTGATGGAGTCTTAACAGTGTCATACCAACTCTTATCAATAGAAGATTTTAGCTCATAAAAATTGTAATACAAATCATGATAGTCCCTACACATATAAATAGAGTGAAATATGCTACCACGGTGATAACAAGGTTTCTGTGGTATGTAGTGACTTTTCAGAGTCTGTGACGGGCTAGACTCTGATTTCTTCTCAATTTTTGTTTTACAGTCTATAGCTAAATGGTTATGGTTACCACATCTATAACACTTCTTTCTAGGAGCATTAGGATCCTTTTGATAATTGTTTGCCTTATTAATGCCTTCCTTACCATTCATATTTCTCCTAGTTTTGGTAGACTCTGATAAGTTCTCTAGCCTTTCTTTTAACTTCGACTTAGACAAGTACCCTATATTAATAATTTTCTTAGAGTTATTTACTCCTGTTTCATCTGTCTTTTAGTCAACAATAGCGGGACTATTGACAGATGAGTTTGTGGTTTCAGATTTTTCTTTAGGGGTCACAAACTTAACAGGAACAAATGTACTTTTGTCTTTAGTCTTATTAACGTGGCTAGATTCTTCATTGTTATCATTATCAACAATAGGTCTTTTGTCTTGACTCTTGTTATAGCCTAGACCAGCAGTTTGACACACATTTTGATTATTGAGAATTTCTTGAACTTTTCTACCAGAGTCTGTCCAGACTCTAAACTTGAGTTTCTCTTTTTCTAATTCTTTCTTAACATAGTCATAATCCTTCAAGATTTCAATGTAGTTATAACTATGTTTCTCAGAATCCTTTTTGTGTTATTCCATTAATATTAACTCAGACTCTAAATGATCATTCCTTTTAGTCAAGATTAAATTTTCCTCTCTCAACCTTTCACTTTCACTAGTGAGAGATCTATATGTTGTCATTATTTTATTAACCTCACTTTGCACAATTTTTATACCATCAGAGTCTAAATTAATTAAGGATTCAGGAGTAAAGATTGATACCTGAGTTTTGGGAGATGAGGGTTCTTTGGGAGATTGTGATTTTCTTGAGGAGGATGCCATCAATGCTAGATTTTCATAATCAATTTCATCCTCTGAGCTTGAATCTGCCCAATCCTTTCCTGTTGATAGAAGTGCTTTTCCTTTTCCTTGACTTTTTGACTTTCTGCATTCACTAGCAAAGTGCCCCAATATTCCACAGTTGAAACATTTGACCTTTGCTTTTGTTGGAAATGACGAAGCTGTATAAATAGTAATCGTGATAACTCAACACTAGAACAGGACAAGTAAATAATACTACGATTACACAGAAATCAGCAAGACATGAAGACAAGGCAAATACAGTGAATCAAGACATTAGAAGAAGTTTTGAAGTCTACTACAGGTCACTGAAAGAAGTTCATTTATATGTTCATGCCTCAGTGAAGAATAATGTTTAAAGACTTTCAGGGTTTCAGAAGTGTTGAAGATTCAGTATAGCAGTGCCACTAAAAGATTTCAGTGTAACAGCATTGATTGAAGATAGACAGTGTTTGAAGCATAGGAATCTAGAAGAATTGAAGACATGGTAAAGACAGAGGTTAAAGAAGACAGCTACAGTCTTGAAGTTATACTCACTGACAATCAGTGAAGAATAGGGAATGAAGTATTCAAGATTGTAGTAGTAATGAAGACGTTGTCGAAGTACCAGAAAAGATTCTAGTGAAGTTACATTGTTTATTAACAGTTAATGTTCGAACCACTTATTGGGAAGCCACATTACCAATTGAACATGGTAATCTATTCAGAAGCAAGAACCCTATCAAGACTAGTCACTTATGAACCAGACCGTTGCATCAAGTGTCAGGACATTGATAGCAAGTTTATGTCAGTAGTAGAGATCCATGTTCAAGAGCTTGTTGAAGAATATTGAAGAAGCTAGGGAAACTTGCTCATAAAGGTTAATCCACAATTAGTCACTAAAGAAAGTCAACATTCGATGAGTGCATATTTGCCAAGGCAAATGTCGATCCACAACAGATCGAGATGCGGATCGAGATTGATTATTAAAGGTAAAACATTGCAAGGCAAATGTCGATCCACGGCAGATCGAGATCGAGATCGAGATTCTCACAGATCGAGATCGAGATTCTCATAGATCGAGATCGAGATTTTCATAGATCGAGATTTACACAGATCGAGATCGAGATGGGTCCAGGCCGAGATCGAGATGCAGGTCGATATGTAGCATTTAATGTTCAAGGGACAAGTGGCTTATTGTGAACGGTTGATCCAGAGTGGTTGGGAAAGTACTTTTTGTTAACGAGTCCTGATTGGGCCACGTACACAAAAAGGACAAGATCAAGTCTACAAGTCATAGATTACAAAGTAGTATAAATAGAAGTACTTGTGTAACATTTCAAGAGAGAGCATTGAACGCAATGTAAAGCAATATTGAGAAAAACACTTGTAATAGAGAGGGAGTATATTCACAGAGCTTAGTATCATTTACTCCTCTCTCTTTACTTCTGTTGTACTATTGTAATGAATGTTGTAGCAAATCCTTCAATGAATATAAAGATATATTCTTGAAATTCTGTGTTGATTTATTACATAATATTTATTGCTTCTCATATTCCTTAAATCGTAAAAAGTTGTATTCACCCCCCCCCCCCTCTACAACACATTTGGACCTAACAATTGGTATCAGAGCTTAATGTTTGACATACAAAACATAGATCCTTGTGTTTGGTAGAAGATTAGGGAGTTTTCAAATCAAGATCTACTTTTTAAGATTTTCTTGAAAAGTGTACTTAAATTAATTAAACTGTGAAAACTCATCCTAAAATTATTTAAATACTCCAGGTGTGATTATTTAGCTTGGATGTATTTTAGATAATTGTTGTGAATAATTCTGGGTACTTTGGTTTATGGTGTTCTTCACGTGTTCATCGCTGTTCTTGTAAAGAAGATAAACCCAGCAACTTTTTGATTACCTTTTCTAAAGACATAAAGTGAAAAAGGTGTTATTGGCTTTTGATTGGACATACTCACTGCACAAAAAGTAATTATCAGAAGACTCTGTACCTAGCACGTGGTTGTTAGGTGAGTTAGGTGAGAAAAGACACAAAAGTCAAAAAGTGTGAAAGTGACAGGCAGCAAATTTCGACCAAGGACAAAAGTTCGACTTAAGAATATCTACTTAAGAATTTGGACTTGGTGAAATTTTGACGCGGGCAAAAGTTTCGTGGATCGAGATCGAGATCGACTTGCGAAAATGGCTTAAAATATGCTAAGGTAAATCTCGATCTGTCGACATCGAGATCGACATCAAGATGTAGATCAAGACTGACATCGAGATCGACATAGATTTTCTACATAGCCTAGTGTCGGGTACTTAGAATTATTTTTGGTGACCAGTTTTGGAACTTTGATTTATTTGGAGATAATTCAATTTTCTTTTAATTACTACTCAAGTAATAAGAAAAGTTTATTATCTCTACACTAAATCTATATTAAGATGGCACCTTAATATCAATTCAAGATTCCAGTGTTCGACCGAGATCACAATGAAGGATGGGTTTTGAGAATGAATTTGTTCCGATGGTTGTTGTTCCTGAGCATATGGAAGGAGATGTGATTGTACCACATCGGTCTGAGCCTAAAAAGGGAATGGACTTTTCAGTTGCTAATAAGGAGAAAATAGCTTTCGATACGTTCGTTCAACAAACCTAGAAATAGAGGTCATCATGGAAGGTACAGCTGAGGTCAGAACAAAACACTTTTACTCAAGATGAAGTATAGCACCTACAAGATCAGAAAAGGAGCAAGCAAAAGATGAAGACACTATGTTGGGTTGAAGTATGAATCTCAAGCATTAGTGAGGATGCAGCAAGGGAGAGCATTTGTTGGTGAAGTTAAATGCAAGGATGATTCTAACAGTGATGCACCAAATGGATATCTGGCATCAATGACCAACACTGAAGATGAATCAATAAGCACTTCACAGGTATACATTCTAACTAGTATACGTTTATCTAATTCAGAACTGCATGTTTATTAAGTTTTGAAATGTATTATATTCATGATAGCATGTTAGCATCTTAGGTCTTAAATGCTCAATTGATTGCTAAGAATAAGATTGCATGCTAGGATTCATGAGTTTAATTAGTACATTTTATACTTGATTTTATATGCAGTAAAATGAATATCTAGAATTAGATAGGGTGTTCTAGACGGTTAAGTGTATTCCCAAACATTTGCTGAAACTTGAGTTAAATCTGATATGATTTAATACCTCTGCTAATGTTGTGAAAATTGCTAATAGACAAACAGGTCATAGATCAGATTTTATTTGTTCTTAATAACAAATGACTTGTTAATTGTTTATGTGCTTATTTTCATATGATTTGCTTTTACTCACATAATTGTACTTAAATGCTATATCAGTTCATGTATTGCTTGTTAGGGATAATTGGTTAAAAGATGGTAGAATTATCTAAGTAGTCAGTAAGTCATGTAGATTCGAAGCTATATCTAAAACTGACTTAGGTAATTAGAGATAGTTAAAAACGTTAGACAACGACAGAATGGATTAGACAGAATTATTAATTAATTTGTTAGTTCTTCTATCCATGTGCTTTTTATGCAGTGAAGCTGAATATTTACCATGTGTTCTTATTTCCATGCTTGTTTAGTTAAATTTGAAAATGCATATCTTAGGACTTGCATAATTTTAGACAAAGCATGTGTAAGAATCACAGTAGGGTAAAGACTGCTAGTTCACCTTAAGTAAGGTTGAAATCACTAGTCTCATAGCTTAAAGACCACTTTGTCAAAGCTGCAGAGTATGAGAAGTGATCAGTCAAAGATTAGTTTATGCATATTAAGGTTGAAGCTGTTGTTACCTTTGATAATATCTCTAACCCA
The DNA here is from genome assembly GCA_028671895.1 of Oenanthe sinensis. Classification (NCBI taxonomy): domain Eukaryota; kingdom Viridiplantae; phylum Streptophyta; class Magnoliopsida; order Apiales; family Apiaceae; genus Oenanthe; species Oenanthe sinensis. The sequence continues at coordinate 6,349,023 of JAPMAC010000212.1, forward strand.
TCTGGACTCAATTGAAGTTGAGTACCAAGAAGCTTAATCATTTGTGATTGCAGAGTATGTAATGAAAGGCTAAAGTTATGTGACTTCATGACATTTATTGTTCAAGGCACATGATCAAGATTAAAGCTCTTCTATCACAGTTGGTTAAGAAGGCCTCCCCGACGGTAACCTTTGGAGATGACAGCAAAGGATGTACAAGGGATATGGCTATTATGTTTTAAGAACTGTCATCAGTGGAAGCATCTTTCTTGTTGAAGGAGTTAAGCACTTTTTATAGGGCACTAGGGAATTCTTCGTCAAGGGTTTTCTGGAGAAGTGTTTGATCTCAAGCAAGAAGGTTGGAAGCTCGCTCATCTAAGAGTGAGGAAGTTTGTTCGTAGCTGACATGAAATTTGGATGCAAAGATGAAGTGAATTTTTCAGTAAAGCTTTATCAATGAAGAGTTAGCTATGGCAAATGAAGCTCTCACACTTGTTAGTCTGCAAGGCAATGGATTCTCTGATAAAGATGAAATTGGTGAGAGGACTGCTTCATATGGAATTCTTTCTAGAAGGACATTTTGAAGTATGTCACATAGAGAAGTCAATGGAAACATCACATTGAAGGAAAGTCATATGCTTAGTGGTGATTGAAATTGATAACCCTAATTACAAATTGGTGATGTTCAAGCATTCAATAGACAAAATGTCACAACGGTGATTGATCAAAAAGGAAGATCAAGTTGGAAACAATTGGTAAGCAGTGAGAACTTTGAAGTCAGATAGTGGAACTGCATTTCGCGAGTGAAGTTCTAAGTGAAGTCTGCACTGAAAAAGGTACTTTGAAGCTGAAGCAATTAACACAGCATGCTGCTTTATTCAACAAGATCGTGAAAAGACATCATTTGAGTTAATGGCCAACCAGAAGCAAACACTGAAGCTCTTTCGTGTGTTTGGAGGGAATTGATTTTTAATGAAGATTTATTTGAGTATCTTGACAAGAAGTTAAGGCTCATGGAACAATTCTCCTCGGCTACTCAGAAGTGATTAAAAGTCTGAATGTGACGACCAACTACACCAAGCTCCAGTGCATTCAATCGAACGACCATTCTGAATCATTGACAAATTCAGATACTGATGTTGAAGCTGAGGTTGCAGAAGGAATCAATGACAACGATGATGATTCAGATCCTTAGTGGAAATCCACTGTAGAAGGTGAAGGATCTTCAACACATCCTAGTAGCAACTCAGGGGGAGCAAATAAAAGATGGATCTACTAGTCATGCTCAACAATGAAGATCAAATGATTTCATTAAGAACATTTCTGCCAAGACAAAAGGTTTGAAGTCAAATTCAATCCTGGAGTCTAGTTCTTAGTGATCCAGATTCTTGTGTAAAGGCTAGAAGTGCTATGCAAATTAAATAGTTACTCTTGGGAAAGAGCAATTGTCAAGAACTAACAATTAGTATCATTAACAATTGGTAGCCCAAAGAATATTAGAAAAGCACAGATTGATCCAGATTGAGTGATTGCAAAGCAAAATGATCTCAATCAGTTAGAAGGCAGAAACCATTGAAGCTGGAACCCAGACCACTAAAGTTGAAGCTGAAATTGGTACAGTAAGGGTTCTCAGTAACTGGATGACTATTGGCATTGTTATGAGGGGCAAAGCCAAACTGGTTGCTACAGGACTTTAAAGTAGAAGGTATCGACGATGATGGAAACAGAATCTTCGGGACTTTCAAGATCAAGCAGTAAGCACCAGTGACGAGACTTGATCCTTTGGGACTCATCAATGGGGACCTAACAATTTTCAGGGACTCAACGATTAGGAACTAGCACATGTGGAGCATTCAAGCATGAAGATCTATCAGATGAATGTGAACAAGTGCACTCCTGAATGGTGAGCTAGAAGTTGAAGTTGATGTACATCATTTCCTGGACTTTGAAGTTGCAGATCCATTGGTATGACGGAGATAGGGATTCAAGCAAAACGTCAAGGACATGGTATGACACTCTGACTGTTAATTACTTTAATATGATTTTACAGTAGAGTAAGTTATACACACATATCTCTCTAGAATACAAGGCACACACAATGTTATATATGTGCTAGTATACCATGATTATATTATGTGTGGGTCTACTAACGAAAATTTTGCAAGATATATTTTTGCTAAGTTAATGCAGAGTAGGTACAAAATGAGCATGTTGGAAGAGTTGCAATTCTTTCTGGATTATAATTAATTCAAAAGAATGATGGTAATTAAAGGAAGTCAAGGATCTTTTGAAGATGCGCAATTTGGAAGATTCTAGACCTGCCAAGACTATTTTCCAACAGACCACTAAGCTTGATCAGGGCAAATCAGGTATATGAACTGAAGTGACAAGCTATAGAGGTATGATAAGCTCATTACTTATTCAAGTGCACAAAGACCATATATTTTATTCTCGATATGCCTATGTGCAAGTTTTCAAGTGGAAATTAGAGAATCTTATCTTATAGCTAAGTTATGAATTGTTAGACATCTTAGGGGATCACCAATTCTTGGAATCTGGGACCCTTAAGATAATAGGTTTAACCTAATTGGCTATATAGATATAGATAATGCAGGTTGTACGAAAGACATGAAAGTTATTCCTAGAAGCTGTCAATTTCCAGCAACACTGTTGATCTCTCCACACCACTCAAGGAACAAGTGCATGGACATCAGGTATCATTTCTTTTGAGAAATGTCCTTAGTCGAATAACTTGCAGATGTTTGCTAAATAACTTGGTGAATTTATTTTATCTAAGTTGGTTAGTAAATTTGGGATGTTACTTATATGCATATTTGTTGGAAATCCCATATGCAAGGAATTCTTAAATAAGTTCACAAGTATTAAATTTTCAATATTCAAAGACTTGTGAATTTATTTGAAATCCAGTACCTCATGCTTTTTGCTATTAGTTTAATTATCTTGCTTGCAATGTATTATGCATAAGTGATAGTTAAATTATTTAGCATAAGCATTTAATTTATTTTAATTTATTTAAATCATGATGATATATAACAATTCAGTGAAATATCTGTTCCATGATTTAAGTAAATTAAAATAAATTAGAAGCATAATTATTTGTATATTAAATATTAGATAAGAATTAGTCAATGATATCTTGCCTAATTGCTTTGATATTTTGCTCTAAGAGTCTTAAAATATTTTATTACAAGTAATTGTGATGCTTTTGATATTAATGACGGTATTTAGAATTTCTGTTCTAAATAATTAATGCATATTTTAAAACTCACTAATATTGAAAGATGAAGTATTTTCTAAGTTTTGTGTATAAAATTCTCAATGTTTTATATACTTAGAAAATATTTCTAAAAATAAGTTTGGTTGCGAGGAGTTGCAATTAGAATCACAAGTATTACTTTTTCCCTATGTAAAGGACTTGTGAATTTATTTTCAACTATTACCTCGAGTTTACGTATATCAATTAATAATTGTTATGAGCATGCTTACAATGTGCTTCAGTGACAATTATTAGATATAGCGTAGGAAGTTAAATGCTAATATTCAATCTAATGAATATTTTAGTATTTAGCGAATTTATTTTATCTTATTGAAATTATGGATTGAAGCAATTCAATGGTTATTAGTTTCATAATTTTAATTTGATAAAATAACAGAAGCACAATTTCTTGCATCTTGAAATTATTGATAAATATCGAATAATTGGTATCATCGTGCAATTAATTGTGATATGCTTATTGTTCTACTGAATAATTGCCATGTATAGTTTTTATAAATGGATGTGATTGGCAATTGCTTAGTACAGCATAAGTATTTAATTTATTTTGGTTTATTTAAATCATGATGATATAAAACAATTCAATGAAATATCTGTTCCATGATTTAAGTAAATTAAAATAAATTCGCAGCATAATTATTTGTAGTACAAGTATTATCTTTTATTACTTTGTGATAATAGAATAATATTTTATTACAAAATAATTGTGATATATTGATACTAATGGATTTACTTAGTTTTTATTTTTAGAAACAATTGGTATCAATATATTTAGTTTTCTTTCTTTGACTGGTTTACAATCTTGAATGTATTTAAAAGAAATTTTTATCTATTTCTTTTTCAAAATATTTTATGCAAAGATACATTCATTTGTCTATCAGTTTTAGTTAAGAAAACTTAAGAATTCTTTTTCAAAACTTCTCTTTTGAAAAACTTTTCTTAAGGATAATCTTTCTATTCTATCGAAACTTTATTCCCTCCTAAAAGCTTGTTTTAAATGTTTTATCTTTAAAAAGCTTTTTCTCTCTTTTGAAAATGTGTTTTAACTTCGAGGTACCAATCACTTGTAAAATGATTTGTTTTCAAATACTTGTTTCAATGTATGTTTCACATTGATTCATAGTACCAAAACAGTGATTGTTGCTTTGAAGGCCTTGTACTGTATTGTTAAGCATACATTCAACCCCAATTGTCATGTTTTTATTTAAAGTCGGGGATATTATCAGGCAGAAGAAAATGATGTAAATCATAATTGAATTATGAGTCGGGAAATCATTGTCTTCTATCTGATATGGATGATTTGCAGTGCTTAGGTTTAATGGAAAAGAATCATTTTATTGAGATATAATTTGGTAGAAGAGTTGAATTTCTTCTTTGGTGTAAATTCCCGCGTTTTATTATGGGAAGATTGCCTTATAAGAAATTCATAAAAGATAGAAACTTTTTCTCTGATACTCCCGCGTTTTATTATGGGATCAGTATCTTAAGGAAAATTTCCATTGGCGTCAGACTCTTAAATTATAAATCTTTAGAACCGACAAAACTCTTTTATTAAAAGGACTTAAATGCAATCGTTTACCATTCCTTCTTATATTTTTCCTTCTCCTTAAGATGAAAACTATGTTTTGGAATGCTAAACTGATTATCTTTTTATCTTATTTAAATTGATTTTATCTGTTTAGCCCCCAGTGGCTATAGTAGCTGGCCAAGAGGTTGAAAACCCATCAATCTCTGACCCAGGCCTTAATACTAAACACTCATTTCATCCACTTCCATATATTAACCCTTGGAGTTATAAGGAACACATGTTTGTTAGAGGTTGATAAGGGAGAAACTGCACTTGATGCAGCAAATAAGGATGAAGTCGGAAGTGCACCCACAGCTCTACCTCCAACGAAGTAAAGAAGTATATAAACTGAGGTATCTGTAAGCTCATCTGTATCTTCTCAAAAAGATGCAGAGCTGAAAAGGCAATAAAACTGTCTCTGGAATCATTCTCTCAACAGGATGAGTCCATTGAAATTCGCTTGTCAGCCAAAGCATCTTGTAATGAGTCAAGCACACCAACGGCACTCACGCTGATGGTAAGCCTAAACAGATATATCTTAGGGACACATTGCAAGAAGTGCACAGTGTGAGGTATAGGCATGTTAACAAAACACCCGTCATTGGGTTACGTGGGAAACGTAGACTCTAATTTGCCATTCATTACATTGTCTACTACGTCGCCCCTCCTGGAAGGAACATTTCCAGATCCTGAAAAGGAATGTCCACCTCCCGTTTACGGAGAAGGTGTGAGGCAACTCCTTGATAGAACAAGGCAGGATTCCCAAAAAGATTTTAAAATCCTGGGATAACCCATCTCAAAGAGGTGAGGCTCCACTAGACAGTGATTTAGCAATTGCTATTGAGTCTGGTGTGAGAGTGCTTATGCATGATAGATCAAGAACACCTCTACGAGGCAAATTCTCCACTTGATAGTGATTCAGTTCATTCTGATGAATCAGGTGTTGGGAATATGTATGGATTGACGGATTTCACTTGCAGGTACAGAAGGCTACATTTGGAATGCAGAGTGAAAGTGAGAGAGAGAAACACTTAAGTGAAAGTGAGGGAGAGATACACTTGAGTGAGAGATAGGGAGAGAAAGAGAGAAACACTTAAAATGCTCTATGCTAAAGTGTAAACACCGACAGAACGTAGTAGAAGTGAGGAAACCATAAGCCAAACACTTACCCTTGCTACTTGCTACTTCTGGAAGAAAAGTTACTATATTTTTTCCCGTTCAAACGTCAGACGAGAACCTTCTTTGGAAGACAAACCATTGAAAAGTGGGCCTTTGGAGGATTCCTCAACTAAGGGGGAGAAGTTATAGTAAGAAAAAGTTATAGTTATAACAAGTTTATAAACAGGGAGAAGTTATAGTGTTATAGTTATAACAAGAAAAAGGAGAAGTTAATAAAGTCTTATCTTCATAACCTTCGGAAAAGCTAATATCCTAAAGGAGTCGCATGATTATAAGGGAAGAGGCCATTGGAGGATTCTAAGGGAAGATCCTTGAAGAAAGGGGGTTCGTATCCTTAGGGGGAGATTTTAGACTGGAAAAAGAAAATCTTATCTTCGGATCCTGAGGGGAAACAACAGAAGATGGGAGAATCAAGAAACTGTATCCTAGACTTGAAAGGAGTTGTCAGAAGAAGATTCCTAATGCAAGTGGGAAGAACAGAAAAGAATTGACTATTCCATGGATTTTCTAAAGGGAGACGAAGAATAAGAAGGAGAATCACATTCTTAGGGGGAGAACAGTATGAGCTATGTTCTGTGTTCTATTGAAGATGTTCCCAGGAATAATGATTCTTATGAAGCTCTGTTCATGATAAGTTCTTTAAGTTCAAACTATGAAGGATTTTGAAGCAGAGAGAGCTCAAACAGACAGAAATGAAGATGATACAACTTGAATATCAGTTTAATGTCAGAAGAACGAACATCTTTCATTTCAGTTAAACAAGAAATCTGGAAATTCATTATCTGATCCGAAAAATCCAGTAGCATTATTTACAAGTCTCGGACGATTACTTTTTCTAGTTGTTAGTTGAGTTATCCTCCCTAGGTGATTTGTTTGCTAAAGTTTAACAATCAAATAGGGGGAGATTGTTGGAAATGACGAAGCTGTATAAATAGTAATCGTGATAACTCAACACTAGAACAGGACAAGTAAATAATACTACGATTACACAGAAATCAGCAAGACATGAAGACAAGGCAAATACAGTGAATCAAGACATTAGAAGAAGTTTTGAAGTCTACTACAGGTCACTGAAAGAAGTTCATTTATATGTTCATGCCTCAGTGAAGAATAATGTTTAAAGACTTTCAGGGTTTCAGAAGTGTTGAAGATTCAGTATAGCAGTGCCACTAAAAGATTTCAGTGTAACAGCATTGATTGAAGATAGACAGTGTTTGAAGCATAGGAATCTAGAAGAATTGAAGACATGGTAAAGACAGAGGTTAAAGAAGACAGCTACAGTCTTGAAGTTATACTCACTGACAATCAGTGAAGAATAGGGAATGAAGTATTCAAGATTGTAGTAGTAATGAAGACGTTGTCGAAGTACCAGAAAAGATTCTAGTGAAGTTACATTGTTTATTAACAGTTAATGTTCGAACCACTTATTGGGAAGCCACATTACCAATTGAACATGGTAATCTATTCAGAAGCAAGAACCCTATCAAGACTAGTCACTTATGAACCAGACCGTTGCATCAAGTGTCAGGACATTGATAGCAAGTTTATGTCAGTAGTAGAGATCCATGTTCAAGAGCTTGTTGAAGAATATTGAAGAAGCTAGGGAAACTTGCTCATAAAGGTTAATCCACAATTAGTCACTAAAGAAAGTCAACATTCGATGAGTGCATATTTGCCAAGGCAAATGTCGATCCACAGCAGATCGAGATGCGGATCGAGATTGATTATTAAAGGTAAAACATTGCAAGGCAAATGTCGATCCACGGCAGATCGAGATCGAGATCGAGATTCTCACAGATCCAGATCGAGATTCTCATAGATCGAGATCGAGATTTTCATAGATTGAGATTTACACAGATCGATATCGAGATGGGTCTAGGCCGAGATCGAGATGCAGGTCGATATGTAGCATTTAATGTTCAAGGGACAAGTGGCTTATTGTGAACGGTTGATCCAGAGTGGTTGGGAAAGTACTTTTTGTTAACGAGTCCTGATTGGGCCACGTACACAAAAAGGACAAGATCAAGTCTACAAGTCATAGATTACAAAGTAGTATAAATAGAAGTACTTGTGTAACATTTCAAGAGAGAGCATTGAACGCAATGTAAAGCAATATTGAGAAAAACACTTGTAATAGAGAGGGAGTATATTCACAGAGCTTAGTATCATTTACTCCTCTCTCTTTACTTCTGTTGTATTATTGTAATGAATGTTGTAGCAAATCCTTCAATGAATATAAAGATATATTCTTGAAATTCTGTGTTGATTTATTACATAATATTTATTGCTTCTCATTGCTTCTCATATTCCTTAAATCGTAAAAAGTTGTATTCACCCCCCCCCCTCTACAACACATTTGGACCTAACAGCTTTGTCAAGTTTGATTATAGTACTCTTGCTCTTCTCAACCTTCTCATCTTCCTTCTTGAATGATGGCCTCTTGCTAAATTTGCCAGTTCTTTTGTTAAATTTCATTCTTTTGAAATTTTTAGCAAACATAGCCATCATTTGACTTAGGTCAATCTCTTCATCAGAATCAGAGTCTGTGTCAGTAGACTCTGACTCCACAACAGCTTTACCCTTCTTTCTTGAATCCTTGATTCTTGCTTCTGTGGGTTGTTCCTGTTGTTCTTTCTCAGACTCCATCAAGAGTGCCACAGATTTTGTCTTCACAGACTTCTTATTCTTCCTCTGTTGCATCTCCAAATCATATGTCTTGAGTCTGCCATATAATTCTTCTAGAGTTAGTTCATCCAAATCTATAGCTTCCCTTATGGCTGTAGTCTTATTGTCCCACTCTTCAGGAAGTGCTCTAAAAAACTTGGTGTTTGTATCTTCAGAATCATAAACCTTACCAAACATAGCCGTCTCATTCAAGAGTTTTGTAAACCTATCATACATCTCAGTGATAGATTCCCCAGATTTTGCTTCAAAATACTCATACTCTTGAATTAGCAAAGACCTAGCATTCTTCTTGACATCTTTAGTCCCTTGACAGTGCACTTCAAGTTTGGTCCACATCTCCTTAGCAGTCTTGCATGATATGACACAGTTAGTTAGAACAGAATCCAAACTGTTAAAGAGAATGTTTTTTACTTTTGCCTCCTTAAGGACATTTTCCTTGTCCTCTTTTGTCCATTCAGCCTTTTGTTTCTCAACAAGGTGTTCTTCAGTTATTTTTCCTTCCTCGTTGATTTAAGGCACAATTTTTAAGGGCACATAGGGTCCTTCGTGAATTCTCTCATGATAGTCAGGGTCTGTTGCTTCCAGATGGTGCCGCATCTTAACCTTCCAGTGGGTGAACTCGTTTCTCTTAAGCATAGGAATCTTAGAATTTTCATCTTTGTTTCCAGACATCTTTGATCGATTTTAAACGTTAGGCTCTGATACCAATTGTTTTCCCAGTTGCACAAGTAAAAGGGGGGGGTTGAATACTTGTGTTCCTTTTATGCCTGATTTAAAACCAACTCGATATAAATTAATAACAAAGATCAAACACAAAGATATGAATAAGTATTGTTTGTATTATTGATGATTAAATACAAATTTCTCCTAGGGTGTACACAAACCCTAGCATCTTCTCTGTGTTTATCACAGCAACTCTCTCTATCTCTTTACTCTCACAAAATTTCACTCAGACAATTATGCTTTGACTTCCACACTTTTACAATTAGGTTACATAGAGTTTATATAGAGAGCTGCCTATCAACTAATAACAGAAAGATAAATTACAACAGGAACATAATTCCTAATTATTAGTTGACAGTTTCCTTCTGAAATTATCTTTCCTTCCCATAGCATATCTACAATATATTTATCTTGATCTTCAAAGACTTTCCATTCCTGTGATCTTCTTCCAAATTTAACTTTAACTTTATAGACTCTGAAACCTTCAGACTCTGATGATCTTCAGACTCTGATCATATGTAGACTCTGATAGATCATAGACTCTGATAGTCTATTGACTCCGATCACCTTCCAGACTCTGATCTTCATGCAGACTCTGGTTTCACTTTTTACAGAAATTCTTCTAAGTACAAGTAACATGAATGTTGACTATCTAGACTCTGATTATACATTTCAGAGACTAGAAAGACTTATTACAAATAAACTAAGTTAGACCATGTTCTAGTATTTTGTACATCATCAAATGAATAAATTCCTAACATTCAAAACGATGAATGCTCTCGCAAGACAAGAATTGGTGAAAGATCTACCTCAAATGGAGTTTGCTCCTAAAGAACTCTGTGAAGCCTGTGAAATGGGAAAGTCAAAGCGAGCGTCGCATAAGAGTAAATAAATTTCTAGAATCACTGAGCCTCTACAACTCCTACATATGGATTTATTTGGCCCAATGAATGTCCTATCATTATCTAGGAAAAGATATGCATTGGTAATCGTGGATGACTTCTCCAAGTATACGTGGGTATTGTTCGTTATGACAAAAGATGAAGTACCTTTCCAAATCATTGATCACATCACTGAAATTGAGAATGTTTCAACACTCACTGTGAAGACGATTATATCAGACAACGGCACTGAATTTAAAAATGCAATACTGAATGATTTCTGTATTTCTAAGGGAATACGTCATCAGTACTCAGCCCCGAGAACTCCACAGCAGAATGGAGTAGTTGAAAGGAAGAACAGAACATTGGTTGAAGCAGCATGAACTTTGTTGTATGAATCAAAACTTCTTCTATACTTTTGGGCCGAAGCAGTGAGTACAGTGTGTTACACTCAGAATAGAACCTTGATTATAAAAGATAAAGAAAAGACACCATGTGAACTAATGAATAACAGAAGACCAACAATCAAATACTTTCATGTCTTTGGAGCTAAATGCTATGTACTTATAGACGATGAAAAACTAGGCAAGTTTGAAGCAAAAGCACGTGAAGGGATATTTATTGGTTATTCTATAGATACGGTGGCAGCTTATCGGGTATTCTTAGTGAATGATCGAAAAGTGATTGAAAGCTACAATGTCAGATTCGACGATACCAAACTCCCATCAATTTCTAAAAATACTAGTGAACCTGAGTCCCTAAAATTTCAGAATCTGGACTTGGATGAAGTTGAGGATGGACCTGAGTTGGTTGTTACTTCAAATATACCAAGTGTTCGTGAAGAAATACCTGATTCTAATGGACAATCGAATTCTACGAGATCAGAAGAGACTTCTTTCGCACGTTTTGGCAATAACTCAGGGGGAGTAAATAGTAGCTCAAGGATAAGTGCTCAAGACTCAAGGAGAAATGACACTAGTTCTGTAGGAGCTGGCACTAACTTAGGGGGAGTTAGTAGAAATAACACAAGTAGTCAACACAACAATTCAGAAAACTAAACTGAATCATTAAGACAATTACCAAGAGAATGGGTATGGAGTAGAGACCATCCGTTTGAATTAATTATTGGTGATTCAGATGCTGTTGTGACTATTAGAAGAACTACAAGAGCTGACATGGCTAATATCTGCTTGTACTCTGGGTTCTTGTCCAAACTTGAACCTAAAGAAATAGAAGAAGCTCTTGGTGATGCTGATTGGGTGATTGCAATGCAAGAGGAGCTTAATCAGTTTGAAAAGCAGAAAGTTTGTAAGTTGGTACCCTGACCAAAGAACAGAAATAGTGAAACTAGATGAAGAAGGACTTGTAACTCGAAACAAGGTTCGTTTGGTAGCGAAAGGTCACTCTCAATGAGAGGGAATCGATTATGATGAGACCTACGCTCCAGTTGCAAGACTTGAGGCAGTCAGGATGTTCTTGGCCTTTGCAGCACACAAGAACTTCAAGGTTTTTCAGATGGATATGAAAAGTGCCTTCCTAAATGGAGAGCTAGAAGAAGAAGTGTATCTAGAATAGCCACCTGGCTTCATTGATCCAGAACTTGAAGATTTTGTGTATCTTCCCTTCAAAGTTGTCTATGGCCTCAAGCAATCCCCAAGACGATGGTATGAAACCCTATCCTTGTTCTTAATTGAAAGTAGTTTTACTAGAGAAATAATTGATAAAACATTGTTCTATAAAAATGTAAAAGGTGATTTTATACTTGTTCAAGTCTATGTGGACGATATTATTTTTGGGTCATTTAATGAGTGCTTGTGTGAGAAATTTGCCAAGTTAATGCAGGACAAGTATGAGATGAGCATGATGGGGGGGCTGTCCTTCTTCCTTGGATTACAGACCAGTTAGAGAAAAGAAGAAATCTTTATCTATCAGTCCAAGTACATCAAAGATTTACTCAAGAAGTACAATCTTGAAGATGCATCAGCAGCTAAGACTCCCGTGGAAACGGCCACGAAGCTTGATGAAGAAAAATGAGGTAAACCAGTTGACATCACAAGCTATCGAGGTATGATTGGCTCACTTCTCTATTTAACTGCAAGTAGACCCGATATCATGTTCGTAACTTGTTTGTGTGCAAGGTTCCAAACGGATCCTAGAGATTCACATCTCATAGCCGTCAAACGAATCTTTAGCTATCTCAAGGGCACACCAAATCTAGGGATTTGGTACCCAAGAGATATAGGTTTTAATCTAATAGGTTGTTCGGATTTAGATTATGCAGGTTGCAGGATTGATAGGAAAAGCACATCTGGTGCTTGTCAATTCCTAGGCAGAAGATTGGTGTCCTGGCAAAGTAAAAAGCAACATACAGTATCTACTTCTACGGCTGAAGCTGAGTGCATTTCTGCTGGAAGCTGTGTAGCTCAAATTCTATGGATGAGGAACTAATTGAAAGATTATGGCATGAAACACAAGAAGATTCCAATCATGTGTGACAACACTAGTGCCATTGCCATGACCAACAATCCTGTAGATCACTCCAGAACCAAGCACATAGATATCAGGTATCACTTCATAAGATAACATGTTGAGGAGGGGACTGTGGAGTTACATTTTGTACCCACAATGCAACAAATTGCAGATATATTCACTAAACCCTTGATGAAGTAACATTCAATAGGTTGGTTGGTGAATTGGGGATGCTTAACACAAGTTAGTAAATCCTCCTATCTGTAAAATCCCAGTTTTGATCATGCACACATGTTTTTCTTTTTGTTATTTGCCTAGTTGAAAGCATATGTAAATAATCAATAAAATCGCTCAAAATATCACTTCTGCATGCTATTTCATCATTATGGACTTAGACTTTAAAATGTTTAATTAATGATTATTATATGTTGTATGTTGTGTTATTTTTCATGAATTCATTGTGCATTGAGTGAAATTATTAGTAAAAACTTTGAATTTATGCTCATTTAATTGCATGAACGTAGGGGGAGTTAAATTCATATATCACTAAATTTTTCATGATTTTTAGATGGATTTTTCTATGTTTTTCATGTAATTTTTATGCAATGAGAGGCCTCAGAATTGTCAAGGAATGTTTCTATTATTGGTTATGATTAAAAATCCTTGAATTGGTATTTATTTTAATTTGGCAAAATTTAATTATTGTTTTTCATGAAAAATTGCCAAATTTTACTAAGTATCTTCAAAATTTCGAGATAGGGTCTATCTCGAAACTCATATCGAAATTCGACTTGAAATTCGAATTTGAGCTTCCAGGAGTGAAGTTTTGAAAATTCTAAGTCTGGGAAGATTTTCGATATAGAGTCTATCTCGAAACTCATCTCGAAGTTCGAGATAGAGTTCTAGGTGTGAAAATTTGACGAGTCTAAGTTTGGGAAATCTTTCGAGATAGTGTCTTTCTCGACATTCATCTCGAAATTCGACATAAATTTCGAGATAACTCATATCTCGAAACTTATCTCGAATTTCGACTTAATGTTCGAGATAGAATTCCCTGGTGGTACTAAGAATTTGTTTTGGGATTCAGGGAATTTCGAGATAACTCCTATCTCGAAACTTATCTCGAATTTCGACTTGAAGTTCGAGATGAGTTTTCCCTAGAGGTTTTATGCTGTTTAATTGTTTAAGTGAATATATTTCGAGTTAGCCTCTATGTCGAACCTCAAGTCGAATTTCGACATAAAGTTCGACATAGAGTTCGACTTAGATTCCCCAATGCGTACTTGAGTTTTTTTTCCTCATTTTCATAGAGGTATTTTTGTCCTTTCACTCTAATGCCTATGTATACATCTCTAACCCGATTTTACTTTCACTTTTACCCAATTTTTTCAAACCTAATTTTTACAACAGCGTCCCCACCCTACCCAGCGATTTCATAATCACAGCACTGTTCATAATTTTTGGGTCTAATCTCATACATATCACGAATTACTGCCCGTTTTTTTCTCTATTCTTTGTCTGCATCATTTATCTTGTGCATTTTTGTGTTATTGGGTCGTGCCAATTCCTCTTCAAATCTCGATATATACACACGCCTATACACACACTTTCTCACATACGTATTGTAATTGCAGGCTTTATTTGGCTTTGATCAGGTATTATTCAGTAGTTTATTTGTTATTGCTGTGTTTGATTTCGTATTATTGCTTTTAATTCCGTAGTTTAATTACAAGTAAAGCACCACGTTTGTTTGCTTAATTAAAAGGAATTAATCTGCATTCGTTTCGTTTTCTTAATTTCCTTGCTTAATTGTCTGCTTTGTTTTTTTTTTCTCAATTAATTCAAGGAATTTCTTTTTCAAAAATGACTCACCAATTTTCACTTGCTAATTTTTTTTTTATAATATTACTATGGAAATTGGTGATCAACTCCCGCGTTTCAAGTTTTGGGTACGATTTCTCAATTTGTACTCCAAAGCTAGTACTGCTTTTACTGCAAAACCAATACTAGTCCATGATGCTTTGCAGCAATTATGGATTAGTGCGGTTACCTTTAGGAGTAAATCGACCCCCTATGGTTTTAGGTTTACCTTAGCAGGTCAGAATTATGAGGTTACAGAGGCGGTTTTCAATCGAGTTCTTGGTTTCCCAGTCAAGGATTCTTATGACCCTGAACCTACAGTGGCCGAGCGCCTGTAGTTTTTTGAGGAAATTGGATGTTATCTTCCTCCTGGACGAATATCTACTTCTAGCATTCAAAAACAATTCTTTCATGTAGAATGGAATTACTTTTTTGAAGCTATTACTAGATGTTTTTGTGCACGAGAAAGAGACTTTCATCAAATTCCGATTCCCATGCAAATTTTTGGTGTTTCCCTATCCCGTGAACTCAACATTAATTATGGAAGGCTCATTCTTTCTGAAATAGTGGCAATGATGGGATCACCTGCTACCAGGGACATTGCAACTACCGATGTTGTCTATTGGTATCCTCGTTTCTTACAAATGATTATTAATCATTCAGTATCGACTAATGCTTTATCTGTTAGGCAGGCATTTGTTAGGAGTCCCACATCTGCATCTCTTGGTATGGGTACTAAGTCACTTACTACTATTGCTAACCAGGATAAACATCAGGGTAAACCCATGTCTATTCTTGAGAATATTCGAGTATGGCTTTCTTATGATGCAGGTGTCAATTCTCTTGCGGGGACTTCACAAATATTATCACATGCTCAGAATCCATCTGCTCATACTGATGCATTTCAAGGGATTCCTAACGAGCATCTTGATGACGACCAAGATGATGGCCAATCTCACAGTCAATTCACAGCCGGACAAAGGGAGTAGCAACCGTCTCATAGGTCAACACATGCTGATTCTGATCCCTTTGCTGGACAAGGTATTGAAGGGGGTACTTTTTTTGAACATGACAAACTCTCTGTTCACACTACTAATAATTCTTCTTCCTCTAATTCTGATTCTGTGGCCCAAGTTTCTGCTAACCCGCAGGATATATCCCAGCGTGATAGCCAAATTTCTGAGTCTGATTCCCTAAATTCTTCCCTTTCACCCCTGTTAACGGGAGCTAAAAGGCCGACATCTGTAGAATTAGGTGAGAATTCTGATGAGAGTGACCCCGAAGTGCTGCCAGTAATAAGGAAGCGAGCCAAAATTTCCCAAGCTGCTACCTCAACAGCCCAGTCCAAACCTAGAGTGTCTCTCACAACCACTCCACCTCATGTGAGTGGTTCTCCCATTGCACATTCAGCACCTAGGACTATTGGTGAGGATTTAGTGCCTTCTGAAGAGCCTGTTGCTTCAGTTAGGCCGGAAGTTTCAACTGCTTCTAAAGTACCTTCACCGGTATGTACTGATGCTGCAGAGAGGATCGATTCTCATGTTGTACATGAACACTCTACATCCTCTCAGCCTGAGATTCAAGCTCAGGACAAGACAGGATCCTTAGATCCCATAACTGCTACTAATGTTACTTATCTAGTTTCTACAGGTATTGCTTTTAATATTAGTCATGTTGTTAAAGACATACACGAGCGTGAGACAGGGAGTGTGTGTGAGCTTTTAGGGAGTGAGGGACCTTCATTTTTAAGGCCCGAAACCGAGTGACAGACTATAACAGAACGATCTTTAGAGCGAGAACACCTAAACACCGTCTCTAGTTCTTGGAAATCTTGATACTCGTATGACAGCAATTGAGACTCAAATGAAACAGTTCGGGCAGTCGATGAGGCAGTTGGGGGTCAATGTTGGAGATAACAGGAGAGCTCTTGATGACTACGCGGCACGAATGGCAAGTCAAGCTGCAGCTTTAAACAAACTGACGAACAAAGTGAATGACTTGGGCCATGCTGATGGTGTCTTGGGCAGTACACTATATGACAGAATGGGGAGCGTAGAAAACATTCTGCATACCATGAAAACGGAGGTCAGCAGAATGATGTATGCAGTTCGGCATTTAGTTCCCCCAGAGTGCTTTGATGAGCAATATAATCAACCTCCCCCGGATGATGATGGTGCTGGTGGTGCTAGTACTAGACCTTCTGGATTTGGTTTTGGTGGTTCCTATACTGCTGGAGGATCTGGTGCTCAAGGTGGTGTTCAAGATAACTCACCTAAAGGGGAGAGAGGAAATGAGACGAGACAACAATCACTCATAGTTGAAGAAGAGATTGATCTATTGAAGGAAAGTGAGCCAGTGACTGATGAGGAGGCTCAGAGGAAGAGAAAGGGTAAAACAGTGGTGGTTGAACAAGAAGAGCCATTAACTGACTTTGGTGATCGACAGGAAGAAGTACATGATGATTCTGATTCTGATATGGAGGATGTACCTCTAGCACATGCTATTAAGAGATCCTTGGAGGAACAAGGTGGAGGTGTTGGGTCGTCTACTAAAGAGATTCTTGTTGACGAGGAGACCCTGAAAGCTCAACAGTTAGCCTTGGAACAAGCTCAGTTCTTTAAAATGAAGATGATGCAAAATAAGGCTATTTTCCTTGAAAAGCAAGTGGAGCTCAAGGAAAAGCAGTATGATCATGAGCTTGCCAGATTAACTGATTCTCATATTGATTTGGACAAACGAAATATTGGACAAAAATGGGACGATGCACGGAAGATACTAATGGGGACTTGTGTGAATAGAATTCATAACAATGAGGCAGATGAGTTGTTCTACAACTTGAACTTGAAGAATCCAATGACTGTGGAATATATAAGTGCTTTGAAGAGGATGATTTCTAAAGTCTGTGTTGGATATAAGACGGTGGTTAAGGAGTGGCAAGTCATTTTGTCCTTAGTTGATGGAGCCCCAATGTCTTTCATTTACGTGGATGATCAATTCATGTCGAGAAGATCCGTGTGAGGGTTGTTCTTGCTAGCAACTAAAATTCAATACTCTCAAGTTGAGGAACTTAGCATTCTGTACAGAGATCAGTTAATGCAGCTAGCAGACGACAAGGGACCAGAATTCTCAGAAAATCCAGATGTTGTTCGAATGGTGGTAGATGGAAGAAAGAAGAAGATTAGTATTGAGGAAAATGATCTAATGGCTCTATCGGTGGAATCTCTAAAAGTTGTCTATAGACAAATGATGAGTAATGGATTTACCTCTGACATTAAAGAAAAATCAGTGGAGTTAATTGAGAAAATAATATTCAAGAAGTGCAACGAGATATGGAAATGTGATGTTGTTGCTCCAAATCCTCTAGATAATGTGAAGATTGAGCCAGAGCTTATGCAGAGAAAATGGAATATTCTACAAGCTGTGAAAAGTGTAGATAAAGCTCTGACTCTTCCTTCTAGACCACTGGAACAAGGAGAAATAAGGGAGACAATTGGTGTTCCAGGAAGAGATAGTGTATATTGGATTCACTCTTACGCTGATGATACAGCTGATGCTTTGGTATTCATTGATGCAGACCATAAACAGACCTTCTTGCATAAGAGTAGGAGATGACTGCTACAGACTCAAGATGCTGCATTTTTAGATAAAGTTAGAGAAGAATTCAAATAGGGTGATGTAGAAGATATGTTTGTGGATGAGAAGCAGAGACTACTGAAGTACTTATCTGAGATAGTGTAGGAGAAGAGACGAATGTAGTTAGATGCGGTTAGTGTTTTCAATACCAACTGTGTCAAGGGTTATCCTAAGATGATCTACTGTCAGTTTAAAGCTGATAAAACTCACTGGAAGTCTCAGCTCATCATGAAGAACTTTGAAGATATTCCAAAGATCAGGACTACTCAGGAAGTGGACAAACTCAGAAGGCTTTTCAGACATCCGTATCCAGAACCCAAGAATCCTCTAGAGATGGAAGCAGTAAGCCTATTTAATGCAAGATGGGCACAGTTACATGATCCAGCATACAAGAAAGAACAACAAAAGAAAGAAAGGCGCAGAAAACAGAAAGAAGATGAGCGCGGAGTTGGAAAAGAAGTTAGGAAGGGGAAACGGAATTAGAATTAAAGTTCAGAGGGATGTGAATTTGAAGTTGGAAAAACTTCATATCTTTTGGTTGCTCTAACTCACTTGAGGAAAATTCACCTGACCACGGTATGCGAGATAGGCTAATTTACCATACTGTAACCGTGAATCAGAGTGCATCCAATAAGGTTATATGAGTTTGACTGAAAGGCATGAAATAATCCAGGTGACAGAAATCATTCCAATGATCTTTGAGTCGAGGTTCGAATTCTCTTAGTTTTGGGCAGAAGATGTGAATACTTCATGCATTACTTAGAATTGCACTTTGATAAATAAACATGGAATGACTCCATATGAAACTTTGAAGGGAAGAAAGCCAAATGTCAAATACTTTCACATCTTTGGAAGCAAATGTTTTATTCTCAAAAAACATCCTGAACAATTGAAGAAACTTTAACGTAAAGCAGATGAAGGAATATTTATTGGTTATGTAACAACTTCTAAAACCTCTTCAAGGGCATTCAAAGTGTTTAATCTAAGGATAAGGGCAGTCATCGAATTAATTAATATCTCTTTTGATGAAGGAAAAATAGCTGGATTACATGATGAAGATGCTCAAAAAACTCTGAGATATGAGAATGAATTTCAGAACACAAACTCTGTTAAACCAAAATCTGATGATTTAAACTCTGTTGAACCAAACTCTGATGAGTTAAACACTGATGAACCAAACTCTGATTCCTTAAACTCTGATTCAGAAATGATTGAAATAGAAATTGAAGATTCTGCACACATTGAGGGCAGTAACATCAATCAAATACTGACATTGGAAAAGAAACCTCAGTTATTGAAATATCATAGTCTGACCAAACTCTGACAAACACAAATTCTGAAACCCTAAACTCTGATCAATCAAACTCTAAGATCACAAACTCTGATCACTCAATCTATGATCATTCAAACTTTGAGTACATAAACTCTGAGACATCAAAAACTGATGGAAGAACATATTTAGGGGGAGGATCAGCATTTACAAAAGAATCATTCTATGAAGCCACAAATCATGGAGGATCATCTAGTTCAAAAAATTTTCCACATCCAAGAAAATGGACCAAAGATCACACATCTGACTTGATTATTGGTGATCTAGAATGTGGAGTACAAACAAGAAAAGCTACTCAAAATGAATGTCTATTTCATAGTTTTCTTTCTTAAACAGAACCAAAGAAGGTTGAAGATGCTTTTAAGGATGCAGATTGGGTTACTACAATGCAGGAAGAATTAAATGAGTTTTAAAGAAATGAAGTTTGGATCCTAGTTCCTAGGCCAAAGAATAGATCAATTGTTGGCACAAAGTGGATTTTTAGAAACAAGACAAACTCTAATGGAATTATTACAAGCAACAAAGCAAGACTAGTTGCCAAAGGTTATTCTCAATAGAAAGGTATTGATTATGATGAAACCTTTGCACCAGTAGCTAGACTTGAAGAAATCATAATTTTTCTTGTTTATGCTGCACACAAAAAATTCAAGGTCTACCATATGGATTTTAAAAGTTCATTTTTAAATGGAGAACTTGAAGAAGAAGTCTAAGTTGAACAACCACCTGGCTTTGTCAATCCAAAATATCCAAATCATGTCTATAGACTGGATAAAGCCTTATATGGACTCAAGCAAGCACCAAGAGCCTGGTATGAAACTCTAGCTCAATTTTTACTTGAAAGTGGTAAGGATTTATTGTTGGTATAGATATACGATGATGATATTATATTTGGTTCCACTAATGAGAAACTCTATAAAAGATATTCAAAGCTAATGCAGTCTAGGTATTAAATGAGCATGATGGGAGAATTGAGTTATTTTCTAGGATTACAAGTAAAACAGACTGAGGAAGGTATTTTCATAAATCAGTCTAAATATACAAATGCAAGACTCTGCATCTGCTACAACTCCAATGGCTACTGCAACAAAGCTTGATCAAGACACTAGAGAACCTATAGATATTATAGCATACAGAGGTATGATTGGATCTCTACTCTATTTAACTACAAGTAGACCAGACATCATGTTTTCAACCTGTCTATGTGCTAGATTTCAGGCAAATCTAATGGAACCTCATTTGATTACTGTCAAGAGAATTTTCAGATATCTCAAAGGGACCATTAATCATGGCTTATGGTATCCTAGAGAGTCTGACTTTAAATTAATAGGCTATTCAGATGCTAACTTTGCAGGATGCAAAATTGATAAGAAAAGCAAAGTGGCAGTTATCAATTCTTAGGAGGAAGAATTGTCTCATGGTTCAGTAAGAAACAGAAATCTATCTCAATATCAACAGCAGAGGCTGAATATATTGATGCAGGAAGCTATTGTGCACAAATCTTATGGATAAAAAATCAACTGTTAGACTATGGTTTGAAACTTTCAAAAATTCCTATTTATTATGATAATCAAAGTGCTATTGCAATGACAGGAAATCCAGTTCAACATTCTTTGACAAAGCACGTCAGTATCAGATATCACTTCATAAGGGATCATGTCATGGAAGGAAAAATTAAAATACATTTTGTTCCCTCAGGTCAACAGTTAGTAGACATATTCACCAAGCCCCTATGTGAAGCAACTTTTGCAAGATTGGTTTCTGAATTATGAATGATGACAAGTGGCTCAACTCCAGATGGTAAATATAAGACAATCAGAGTATATGATAAACTCTGTTAGAGTGTGTGGTAAACTCTGACGGAAATGAAGTAAACTCTGATCATTAGAACATATATTCTCTGATCAAGTTATTAGTGTTTTTTAGGGTAAACTCTATCAGAGCATATGGTAAACTCTATCAGATAATGCAAACTCTGATTACTATAAACTCTAATTCATATTTTACATGTTAAACTCTATTTTCTCTAAACTCTGATTTCATGTTAAACTCTATTTATTTTAAACTCTATTTGCTCTAAACTCTGATTACATGATAAACTCTATTTACTTTAAACTCTGTTACATGATTAAACTCTGAGTTATTCCTTGTTTGGTCTAATCATTAGGGCGCGTGTATCTCACGTAAATCATTTCATTTTTAGACATAGATACACACACACTTGCTGTATTTTGAGACTTGTACTACTCATTACTCTTCCAATAATTTTATGCCACACGTCCCACTAAACATAATATGCAATTGAGAGGGAATAGTTTAATTCATATTTTCACTATCTGCATCTTGTTTTCTCTCTCAATTTTCTTCTCAAACCCTAATTTTTCTTGAACTGCAAATCTGTTTTTCAATGGCATCCAAAGGTCTTACATTCCAAAACTACTCATTTGCTGCTATAAACTACATATCTCTTCTATCTAAAACTGACATACCCCAAGATTTTCATGTGATTCAAGATTTTATATAGCATAGATACATTGGGTATGCGCTTCAGGAACCATCAAACTTCTCTGCTCAATCTCTAGTCAGAATCTGTTCTTTGCTAAATTTAACAATGCTGGTGATAATAAAGAGCCAGTAATAACATTCCAGTGTAATGGCAAATATTTTATTACTCCAGTAGTGGTGAGACAAGCCCTTCATCTTCCAGAAGTGGTTGTTTATTATGACATAGTGGGGGATGATCAAATAAAGAAGTTTTTCAGAGAAATAGGCTATAGTGGAAGCCTATCTAAGTTGAGGAGTTTGATAAGGCCTCATTTAAGAAGGGAATGGAGCTTCTTTTTCGTTTGCATAACAAGAGCCTTCACAACAAAATGCACCAATTTTGATGCAATTCTGCAGCTATCACAACAGATTGGATATTCTCTGACCCACAACTTGAATTTTAATTTTCCATGTTTAATTATTAGGCAATTAACTAGCAAAATTGAAGATGATGCTCGTACTGTTTATTTTGCTAGATTTTTATAATTAATTTTTAGCTACTTATTGATTGATGTAAATTTTGAGAATGATCAGAGATTATTTAGTTTTTGTTTGAATAAGATAATTTTTGATGATCTAACAAGGAAGGATGCTAAGAAAAAATCTGGAGGTAATTTTTCTAAACTCTTTTATCCTACGTGGGTCAGGCTTCTCTTAAATCAGAGAATGTCTACAATGTATGAGAGGGATTTCTTATATGTGGCTATGGATCAGAGTTTAGCACACTCTGATTCTAACCCAAGCCATCCACCAAACACTGATAACCAAACACTTTTACCAACCTCTGCAATCTCCCAAAAGACTGTAGTTGAAAAACACATCTCTCAACAAGGCCCAAGTAAGAAAAAGAAAGAAAAATCAATTAAAGAGTCATCTCCAAAGAAAAAGAAGTTGATTGATGAAAAGACTTATTCTGAGGACAGTAATGAAGGTTTAGTTTTTCCAGAAAAGAAAGTTATAAAGAAGGCTTCTGAAATTCCACATGCACCATTTATGAAGCCATTCACTGTCAATCCTATGCCAGAAGCCATAAAGAAAAGGAGAAGATTGGTAAAGGCTGCAATTTCTGATAATATGGCAAACACTGAAGTACTAAACTCTGATCAGCCAAATTTTGATCAAATTCAAGCCTTAAACACTGATAATTTGATAAACTCTGATGTCTTAATCTCTAATTAGACAAACTCTGATCAACTTCAAGTGTTAAACTCTAATGCTACATTAAAACCTAATGAAGGATTAAACTCTGATGAATTAATGAAGTCTGAGTTAGTTGGTGTTGATGTACATTCTAGTGAAGCTGCTCCAGTTATAGTATCTGATTCTCCTGCTCATTCACCTAAGCAAATTATCAAGGAGATATCTTATGAAAGAATAAGGGAGCTAGCAGAGGAAGTAAGAAAAGAAATGGAAGCAAAGAAAGCTAAATCATCTTCAGAATCTCTAAGTTCAAAGCTCTTCACAAGGAGGAAGAAGAAGAAGCAAGTTTCTTTTGGCCAGGACCCACAAGAACCTGCCTCTCAAAGTGAGGTAGCAGTTATTTCTAGGCCAGACACACAAGAACCTTCAACACAAGGAATTGAAGAAGCCATCAATGAAGCAGATGAAACTAACGGGAATCAGGTGTACAACCCACAAGAACCTTCAACTCAAAAGGTTGGAAAAGTTGTTAAGGCCCCTGCCACACAATAACCATCCAATCAAAGTTTGGATGCAGGCACAACTATCATAAATGAAGATTCTGATGTTGCTGATGCTGGTGAGACAAACTCTGAGACAACTTCAATGGCAATCTCTGATGCAATCATGGTGCAACCACTTTCTACACGGCCATTGTAGACTCCTTCCACATCAACAAACACTCAAAGTATAAATTATGACTTTTCTTCAGAATTTACATTCTCTGATTTGATAAGTTCAGAATTTATATTTTCTACCTTTATTGCTGGGATGACCATGGATAGCCCTAAAATGGGTACCCCTATTCATGTGACTACAGACCTCCCTTCTCAGCCACCACTTATTTTTGTATGAAACTGTGATTTGAACCTTTTTAGTGAGTCTGAGGTAAAATATGTGAAAAATAGAATTAATAATGAGAAGCAGATTCTGAATCTGGCAAAAGGAGAGGTAGAATTGAGAAAGAAGTTAGTTACTTCTAGTGAGCAAAATCTAACTATTAAAAGTTATGATATGTGTGAAGTGAGAAGTAATGAGATTATTTTAAAAGAAAAGAGTGATTTAGGATATTCTGTTATTTTCGCAGGTTCTCAGAGTTTATCTGTCACTGCAAACTCGGATGCTTTGCCAAACTCTGACCAAGTCATAAACTCTGATAGGGAGGACACACACTCCGATGAACCAATTTTTTCTGATGAAGAAGTTACAGATCCGTCAATCCCCTACACACAAAGGTACAACTCCAAAAGGTGGCATGTTAATGCACATGATGCACATGAAAGATTAAGGATGGATTATCCTGATTACATGATTGTAGAAACCCTCAAGGGTGAATTTGAAGCTGCTCTAGATGCAGAAGGTGTCAAGAGGGATTTCCAGTTCCAAAACAGGGCCAACTAAAGAAGATCTTCTCATCTCTCTCAAACAAAAGGTCTGGGATATGTCTTGGAAATATTCAAATGAAGAAATCTCCTGGCCACAAGTTCATGAATTATTCAACAAGGTAGACAAAGAATTAAACTCTGATGAGATGAAAACTATGTTGAAAGCTACCATTGTATTGTCCAAGGGACTTCACAATGAAGTCTGCGATCTTAAAGAATTTGTCAACAAAACCACTGCATCTGTTCAAACTGCTATTACAACATCTCAACATTCTCTGGAATTAAAGATCAAGAATGTCTCAGCAAAACAGGATGCATTAGAAGCCAAAGTTGATAATCTTTCTACTTCTGTCAATTCTATGCAGAGTATGCTACATACAATTGCTGAAATTCTTACAGTTAGAAAGGGTTATGATGTCAGAAAGGGGAAGAAGGTTACAGACAAATGCAAGGAGGATGCTATATAAAAATCTGACAAACCTGATGATGAAGATAAAGGGAGTCATAAGGATGAGAAGCAAACTCTGAAGCAGCAAACTCTGATTGGACAACCTCTCAAACTCTTATGACAACAAACTCTGAGATAAACTCTTATAAGCAAACTCTAATAGATGCTGACATGGAATTAGCTAAAAGGATTGAAGAGGAAGAAAAGCCTGAGAAGATAGAAGAACAGAACTTAAAGGATGCAGAACTGGCAAGAAAATTATTTGAAGAAGAAAATACAAGAATGGATCCAGTTGCTGTTGAAGAAGAATTAAAGAAATCTGGTACTAACAATGCTCAAGTCTAGAAGAAAAGGAAGTATGTAAAGAGAGCTCCAGTACAAAGAAAAACTCCTGCACAACAAAATAAAATTATTCCTAAGCCTTCTCAAATCAAACCTATTGAAGCTCCTAAACCTGTTGAAAAGCCAATCATCAAATCAAAGCCTACTTCTTCAATACAGAAGAAAACTCCAGCTCCTCTCACTACGTCAGGAACAACATTTCTCCCAGGTGGATCAAATTTTGAAGATGAAGAAGAGGAACAACAAACTCTGATCTGAAAGAAAAAGTCTGATCTTCTGTGGACCAAAACTCAAACTCTGACTCTCAATGCCAGAGTTGGTAAAAATAAGGGTGGTATTGGTGATTCACAAGCAAAAGTCTACATGGGTGAAGCAAACACATTCAGAGATCCCTTCTCATTGAAAGACAAACCTGAGGAAGAATTATCTCAAGAACACCTTGACAAACTAATATCTGTCAACATAGTGAATGATATTTTTGATGGGGCACAAGCAAAAGAGAAGCTTCTATACTTCTTGGAGAATGGAAGAGTTTTAAAAATTGCTGAAGAAGATCTAATCCACAAGGAATCAAAATAACTTGAACATGTTCTGTATCTTCTTAACGATGAAAATGAAATCACTTCCAGATGGGTAAAGATCTTTAAATGAGTGATAAATGAGAAGAAGAAGAATGAAAGACTATTAATGACAAACACTGAAGAATACAGACTAGGATATGTACTTGGAGATGGAACAAAGAAAGCAATGCTAAAAGGAGATGTAAAGGTCAAGATGGTGTTAGGAATTCCTACACTTATTTTAAACCCTGATGGAAAGAAGACCTATTGCATTCCTTTAGATGAAAGGATGGAGAGATCATTAATCTACAACTTGAGAGCTTTTATATTTCAAATTGATGATTCTTCTAGGCATATGAAAGAATTAAAGGATAAGTTGTTGATTTGTTGAAGAATACTGAGGAAAAGCTACTTGATCAATTTATGAAAGAAGACTCCTCATAGAGAAGAATTTAAGTCAAGAAGAAAGATTCAAACTCTGATGCATTTGTCTTCATATTTCTGACATCAAAAGTGAAATTTATGGTTTACTTCATAAAGCATAAATTGGGGGAGATTGTTAGGAAACAAACACTGATGCTGTCAGAGAATATCAAAATAGAGTTTATGTTGCTGACATCATCAGAGTTTATGAACCTGTCGGTCAGAGTTTACTCTATTAGAGAATACTCAATCAGAGTTTACTCTAACAGAGAATGCTCAAGTTAGAGAATAAATAACCGACAGAGTTTACAAATCAGAGTTTGTGAAGGAAATAGACAAATTAGAATTTTATTTGGATAGTAAAGAAGGAATTCAAATACAAGTTTAATTACCTTATGGAAGCTATTCTTATCATAATCTGTTTTGTAATTGTATTTGTAACTATGTCTATATAAACACATAAATATGTTAACATTGAGGATTATTAATGTAAACTTTCAAGTCTTATTTTTCATAACCTAGCAGCTATTAAGAACAAATAATTTCTTGAGAGAGTTTTGTATTCAGTTTATTCAAGTTAATACAAAACAATGTTTCTTTTTTACATACTTGTATTCATAATTGGATTAATTGATACTATTACATTCAACCCCCCTTCTGTAATAGATATCTTTCTGGGCAAACAAATACATGTATATTTTTTAAGCCCGTGGCCTAGTACCAACCGGCCAAAACTTTTAATATTTTGGATATAATAATATAGTATAGATATTAATATTCATTAACTTTAATGATATATTAAATAAAAATTATAAGATAAGTAGAATTTTTAGAATAGAAAATATAGAATATAATTTAAATATAATATAATATTATCCGTGAGGAGTTGTGGTTAGAGTTGTATGTATGATATATATTCTTTATAAAATTAGGTTTTATTAAAATTGAATGGTTAAGATCGTGGTTCACCTAAAATTGGATGTTTAGGATCTTTTCTATGGTCCACCTTATCCGGCCCAGTACCGTGCAATCAGACCAAAACTTTTAATCTTTCAGCTACAATAATATAATATAGATATATAATGGGGCTTAAAATTAAAATTTTAGTTAATATATATATGTATATAGTAAGGGCTCGTATTATAATAAGCTAAATTATATCTAATACATGTATATTTTTTACACCCTGCCCAGTACCGAAAAATTATATCTAATACATGTATATTTTTCAGGGCCGGCCCAATACCGATCGACTGATCGACCGACCAACAGACCAAAACTTTTAATATTTCGGCTATAATAATATAGTATAGATTATAACAGAGTGAATAAACTTCATTACAGTCCATACTTGGAGAAAGTCATGATACACAATTCTTTGGGAGTATCGCTCATACATCAAAACCAATAAAATAACAATCTTAACAGACTTCAAAAAACTAACTTGTTTGACCATCAACACATGGTCCTCTTTGGCCATGCAAACCAACATCAACCATCTATTCATTCAGTCCCAGCAACTATTCTGCATCATTCTCATTCCCAGCCTTGGTATTATGATCCTCTAGACTTGGCATGTTCATTCTAAGTTCCTTTTTCCTACATTGTGAGAAATGATCTCCTTTGGGAGACCTGCATAACCATAATTAGCAGTATGATCATCTAACTCAGGCTTCAGAGCACTTTGACACACCTTCTCATCCAAATCACCGTCCATCTTTTTCAAGATTCATCGCAGTAGGTGTTGGAAAATGTGGGTAGAAGTCCCACATTATCAAGTCATTTTGAGCCTAAGTTTGAATGCTTCTTGGGTGCGTGCGCGTAACAAGTTATGGTTGAGTACATTCTTCTTTGAGAGAGCTTTCCAATGCAAATTTAAGTATTCTAAATGATCAAGGATTGGATGAGATATGATTATCCAAAGTTGGTTCCTTGAAAGTGAAAAATTAAGAATGAGAACTTGAATTCCACATTGTATTGGAAAAGGGGTTTCCATGATTTTATATAGTAGAACACTTATGTAGTGTTTAAGTTGTGTTGGTATGGTGTTTCTCTACCACCCACGTGCGCGCAGGCGGGGTGCAAATCATGGGATTTCGAGAGTAAATTTGTGGCTTCGCAAGCCTTCGAGCTTTCCGCGTGGGTGACCTGCGGACACGAATGCAACAAAATTTGGGCCAAATAAATCCGGACTAGTTTTGCTGAAATAAAAATTTCTACTAGGCTTTGGCTCAATAAATAATTCGTTATTTTGTTTTAATAATTATTATTATTATTAATTCGAAATTGATTACGAATTGATTTTGACAACCTTATTCCTTAATTGGTTAACGTGTGGTTAATAAGAAAACTGTGTAGCGCACAAGTAAGGAAATTGTGTAGCACACAAGAAAGAAATTGTGTAGCGCACAAGGAAATTGTGTCGTCGACAAGTCGTTTATGCATAATCGTCATGTATTTGCGATACTCAACGAGTTAGTTGTTCAATTTATGGACGAGTTCTATAAAACTCGTATATATGCAGAAGAAAATAAACCATGTCAGGTCATTTGTAGTTTATGTTAAAATATCATATATGTGTATCTGGCGAAGTGTTTAATTGTTTAGACATGCGATTATATAATCTTATACTCGTCAAGTTGTTTATTCGTTGATTTGTTGACTCATCGATTCGTTGCGTCGATCGTCGGTATTGTATTTCTTACATAAGTGCATGTTTTATTGATATACAAATGAAACACATAACTTACTATATGTCTCGCTGAAATGTGATTGACGGACGTCGATATTCTGATGGTCTACATCTGATTGGAGCATGCTGGTGACAAGCGTCACATTTTGTTAGGCCCCGGAAGTATCGTAGAAGGGGGGTTGAATACGATACTCACTAAATCAAAAAAAATTCTTTCGAATCTTTTGCGGATAAATAATTTAGAGTTCGGTTAGTGGGCTCGTGTTCTTGAGGTGAATAGTGTTTACGGAGCTGTTTACTAATTTTCTGTGTTTAGAATTAATCATTTCGGTTCTAGAAAATCAGCAGTAAAATACACAACACAAGATTCGGGGAATATATCATTTGATAAATATAAACCCTGAGGTTGCTACACCCGGTCAACAAATCCGGTCCGAAGAATAAGTTCTTCGCTGCTTAACAAAAACATATAACTCTCAATTTCCTATACAAGTATTTCTAGATCAGCACAAAGGAAACTAAGACCGTAGAGAGTGATATATAGTGGCCCTGAACATTTTCCGTTAAGGTACTGGCCACTAATACATCTCCGGTGAAGAGGTATAGATTTTTCTGGGTGTTCCTCCTCTCCGGCTTCGCCTTCTCTCTCTGGTTATTTTTGTTGTGTTGTTGAAGACTTCTCCAAATGAATGGCTCTGCTTCAATTTATGTGTAGGCTTTTTCAGTACAACTACGTGGCTTCATGTGGTCCAAGTAACTGAGCTGCTTCTTCACTTCTTGAATTAACAACCGTCGAGACAATTGATTTATAACCATCGGTGAGTCTGTTGATAACCATCGAGACTGAAATAAATCACTTAATACAATTCTGCTCAAAGATATCAATGATAGGTGGCATACTGTGGCTGGCTGTAGATTAAACAATCTTAAACCTCAACTATCGAAGTGCCATAACTATCGAATGACTTAACCGTCGATGGAATAAATAATCTGGATATTTATCTGAGTACCTTAACTATCGAGATGCTGTAACCGTCGACGAAACAGTCAAACCCAATAACTATCGACTCAATATAAATTATTAAACCATAACTATCGACTCAGAATGAATTATTGAAACATAACCGTCGAGAGAAATGAATTAATAATTTATCCAAAATGGTAACCGTCGAGTGATTTGCTAACCGTCGGTAAATAAGACGAAATAGCCAAACAGGAAACCCAACCGTCGGAAATAAGACAAAACAGCCAAACAGCTAAAACCAACTGTCGGTAAATAAGACGAAACAGCCAAACAGCTAAAACCAACTGTCGGTAATTCACCTTAGCCGTTTTTCCAACGATTCGTAGCTCTGTAATATTTCTTTTCACTGCAACCAAGTTAATAAATTTACCTTTACTACTTGAACTTGATTTTCTCCGAGCTTTAGCACACAACGGTTATACAGCCAATTCTTTTCTAACATAGATGCAGTTCTCAATTCCTTTTGTGCTGACGTTTAGTGCGACTGGTCTGGTTCACAAACGACTAACACGAACTTGATCTTCACATCTTCTTGACTATTCAATTGGCCCTATTTCTTTAGCTGTTAAGAAGTGCTTCTATTGTATGTACATTGGAATCCTCTGACACTTATGCTGAACCATAAACATATCTGAAACCCTGAACATCTTCGAACTTTATCCTTCACTGAAGTCTGTACATATGAATGAACTTCCTCCAGCAATCTATAATAGACTCCAAGATTCCATCTAATATTTTGATTCTTTGTATTTGCCGTATATTCTATCTTCTCGATTCCTGTACTTGAGCTCTGCAATTCATTGCTTGACTGATTTGCAGATTTGGATCACTAGAATCTTTCTGGTACTTAGACAACTGCTTCACTGCTTCCACATCCTTGAATACTTCAACCTTTATTCTTCACTGAGGCATGAACATATTAATGAACTTCTTCCAGTGAGCTAATGCTTCAAGTCTGTAAATTTCTTCTTTATCCTTTGTCTTTACCAAGTCTTCATATCTTCCTGATTCTGGTGATAACTTCATATTATTTACACGTCCTGTTCTTGTATTGAGTTATAACCCTATGTTACATATAGGTCTATACATACAGCCTTTCAATCTCCCCCTATTTGTTTGGTAGAGATTAACAAGCAAATCCCTAGAGGATAACTCAACTAACTACAAGAAAATATTAATGCTCTAGACTTGTAAATAATACTACTTGGGTTCTGGATCATATAATACATTTCCAGATTTCTATAAAGTAAAGAGAAATAGAAAATGAGTGTTCCTTTAGCACTGAACGCATCTTCAATAGATATCATCTTCATTCCTCTGTGTTTGAGCTTTTCTCTGCTTCAAAATCCTTCATTGCTTGACCTATAAAGAACTTATCATAAACTGAGCTTCATAAGAATCAAAATTCCTGGGAACATCTTCAATAAAATATAGAACATTGCTCAAATAATGTTCTCCCCCTGAGAATGTGATTCTTCTTCTTATTCTTCTTCTCCCTTTAGAAAATCAATGGAATAGTCCTTTGTTCTTCCCACTTGGATTAAGAATCCTCTTCTGACAACTCCTTTCAAGTATAGAATACAGCTTCTTGATTCTCCCATATTTCTGTTGTTTCCCCTCAGGATCAGAAGATAAGATTTTCTTTTTCTCGTCTCAAATCTCCCCCTATGGATATTAACTTCTCCCAAGGATGCGAACCCCTTTTCCCTTTAAGGATCCAGGAACTTCCCTTAATGATCCAGGATACGAACCCCTTTAGGATATTAACTTTTCCAAAGTACGAAGATAAGACTTTATTAACTTCCTTTTTCTTCCTATAAATTCTCCCCCTTAGTTGAGGAATCCTCCAATGGCCCACGTTTGAATGGTTTGTCTTCCAGAGAAGGTTCTCGTCTGTCGTTGATCGGGAAAAATATAGTAACTTTTCTTCCAGAAGTAGCAAGTAGCAAGGGTAAGTGTTTGGCTTAAGGTTTCCTCACTTCTACTACGTTCTGTTGGTGTTTACACTTTAGTATCGAGCATTTTAAGTGTTTCACTCTTTCTCTCCCTATCTCTCACTCAAGTGTATCTCTCCCTCACTTTCACTTAAGTGTTTCTCTCTCTCACTTTCACTCTGCATTCCAAATATAGCCTTCTGTACCTGCAAGTGAAATTCGTCAATTCATATATTCCCAACACCTGATTCATTAGAATGAACTGAATCACTATCAAGTGGAGAATTATCTCGTAGAGGTGTTCTTGATCTATCATGCATAAGCACTGTCTCAGCACTAGACTCAATAGCAATTGCTAAATCATTGTCTAGTGGAGCCTCACCTCTTTGAGATGGGTTATCCCAAGATTTTAAAATCTGTTAGGGAATCCTGCCTTGTTCTATCAAGGAGTTACCTCACACCTTCTCCGTAAACGGGAGGTGGACATTCCTTTTCAGGACCTGGAAATGTTCCTTCCAGGAGGGTCAACGTAGTAGACAATGTAATGAATGGCAAATTAGAGTCTACGTTTCCCTCGTAACCCAATGACGGGTAATTTGTTAACATGCCTATACCTCTCACTGTGCACGTCTTGCAATGTGTTCCTAGAATTTATCTGTTTAGGCTTACCATCAGCGTGAGTGCCAGTGGTGTGCTTGACTCATTACAAGGTGCTCTGGCTGACGAGCGAATTTCAATGGACTCACCCTATTGAGAGAATGATTCCAGATATAGTTTTAATTGCCTTTTCAGCTCTGCATCTTTTTGAGAAGATACAGATGAGCTTACAGTTACCTCAGTTTATATACTACTTTACTTCTCTGGAGGTAGAGCTGTGGGTGCACTTCCGACTTCATCCTTATTTGCTGCATCAAGTGCAGTTTCTCCCTTATCAACCTCTAAGTAACATTTGTTCCTTATATCTCCAGGGGTTAATATATGGAAGTGGATGAATGAGTGTTTGGTATTAAGGCCTGGGTAAGAAATTGATGGGTTTTCAACCTCTTGGCCAGCTTCTGTAGCCACTGGGGGCTAAAAGGATAGAATCAATAAATAAGATAAAAAGATAATCACTTTAACATTCTAAAATATATTTGTCATCCCAATGAGAAGGAAAAATATAAGAAGGAATGGTAATTGATTGCATTAAAGCACTTTTAGTAAAAGAGTTTTGTCGGTTCTAAAGATTTATCATTTAAGAGCGTGAAACCAATAGAAATTTTCTTTAAGATACTTATCCCATAATAAAACGCGGGAGTATCAGAGAAAAATTCTATCCCTTATGAATTTCTTATAAGGCAAACTTCCCGTAATAAAATGCGGGAATTTACACCAAAGAAGAAATTCAACTCTCTTACCAAATTTTATCTCAATAAAATGACTGTTTTCCATTAAACCTAAGTACTGTAAGTTTAGTAATTTGTTTTGCAAAACAACCTTATTAGATAGAAGACAATGATTTTCCGACTCATACAGCAAATATGATTTACATCATTTTCTTCCACCTAATATTATCCCCGACTTAAAATAAAAATATGACAATTGGGGTTGGATGAATGCTTAATAATACAGTACTAGGCCTTCAAAGCAACAATCACTGTTTTGGTACTTTGAATCAATGTGAAACATACATTGAAACAAGTGTTTGAAAACAAATCATTTTACAAGTGATTGATATCTCGAAGTTAAAATAATTTTTCCAAATAAAATAGCAGTCACAAAGTTTCTGCCACTTCAAAAAGAAAAATTAAGAGAGAAAACGGTTTTGAAAATATAGCATTTAAAACCAGCTTTGGAGAGAGGATAAAATATTTTGAGATTTAAAGAAAGATTATCCTCAAGAAAAGTTTGATTCACACCCTAGGATTGGAAAAATAAAGTAGGGCTATAAATCAAAAGATTTTCAAAAGAGAAGTTTTGAAAAAGAATTTGATGTTTTCTTCTCTAAAACTGATAGAAACATGAATGTATCTTTGAATAAAACGTTTTGAAAAAGAATCAGACAAGAAATTCTTTTTAATACATTCAAGTTTAAAATTCAGTCAAAGAAAGAAAACTAAATATACTAATACTAACGGCTTTTTCAAAAACCAATTTTTACTTAGAATAAAAACTAAGCAAATCCATTAGTATCAATATATCACAATTATTTTATAATAAAATATTATTCAATTATTACAGAGTAATAAAAGATAATAATTATACTACAAATAATTATGCTTCTTATTTATTTTAATTTACTTAAATCATGGAACCAATATATCACTGAATTGTTTTATATCATCATGATTTAAACAAATCAAGATAAATTAAATACTTATGCTGCACTAAGCAATTGCATATCACATACATATTTATATTAACTAAACATGGCAATCATTCAGTAGAACAATAAGTAATAAGACATATTTTTATTATTAGTGATTTCAGAAAAATAACTTGTGTTATCACTAATATTAAAAATATCACAATTAATTGCACGCTGATACCAATTATTTGATATTTATCAATAATTTTAAGATGCAAGAAATTGTGCTTCTTATATTTTATCAAATCAAAATTATGAAACTGATAATCATTGAATTGCTTCAATCCATAATTTTAATAGGATAAAATAATTTCGCTAAATACTAAAATATTCATAAGATTGAATATTAGCATCTAACTTCCTACACTATATCTAATAATTGTCACTCTAGCATATTTCAATTATACTCATAACAATTATTATTGATATATATAAGCTCGAGAAAATAGTTGATTAGAAATTCAAAAGTCCTTTAAATGTAGACATTTAACACTTGTGTTCCTAATAGCAACTTCTCGCAACAAAAACAAATTTAGAAATATTTTCTAAGTATATAAAATATTGAGAATTCTATACACATAACTTAGAAAATACTTCGTCTTCCAATATTAGTGAGTTTTGAAATATGCATCAATTACTTAGAACAGAAATTCTAAATACTGTCACTAATATCAAAAGTATCACAATTATTTGAAATAAAATATTTAAGAATATCATAGCAAAATATCAGAGCAATTAAGCAAGACATCTTGACTAATACTCATCAAATATTTAACATGCAAATAATTATGCTTCTGACTTATGCTAAATAATTTAACTACTACTTATGCATATTGCATTGTAAGCATGATAATTAAACTAGTAGCAATAAGCATGAGGAACTGGATTTAAAATAAATTCACAAGTCCTTTAAATATGAACAATCTAATACTTGGGAACTCATTTAAGAATTCCTTGCAGATGGGATTTCCAACAAATATGCAAATAAATAATATCCCAAGTTTACTAACCAACTTAGATAAAATGAATTCATCAAGTTATTTAGCAAAGATCTGCAAGTTATTCTATTAATGACAATCTCGAAAGAACTGATACCTGGTGCCATGAGCTTGTTCCATAAGTGGTGTGGAGAGATCAACAGAGTTGTTGGAGTTGAAGTGGTTTCATTGTCTAGTAGATCAGAGCATCACATTCACTAGTTGCTTTAAGTTTAGCCTTTGCTGCAACTATGTGTGTTGAATGCTTTCTCTCATTTCAACAAGAATCCAACTTCTTCCACGAAATTGACAGCTTCTAGGAATGACTTCTCTGTCTTTCTTACAACCTGCATCATCTATATCTATATAGCTAATTAGGTTAAACCTAGTATCTTTAGGGTTCCAGATTCTAAGAATTGGTGATCCCCTAAGATATCTAACAATTCATAACTTAGCTATAAAATAAGATTCTCTAGTATCCACTTGGAAACTTGCACATAGGCATATCGAGAATAAAATATATGGTCTTTATGCACTTGAATAAGTAATGAGCTTATTACCTCTATAGCTTGTCACTTCAGTTCATATACCTGATGTGCACTGATCAAGCTTAGTGGTCTGTTGGCAAGAAGTCTTGGCAGGTCTAGAATCTTCTAAATTGCGCATCTTCAAAAGATCCCTGACTTACTTTAATTGCCATCATTCTTTTGAATTAATTATAATCCAAAAAGAATTGCAACTCTTCCAACATGCTCATGTTGTACCTACTCTGCATTAACTTAGCAATAAACTCTTGCCAAAGTTTTCGTTAGTAGACCCACATATAATATAATCATGGTATACTAGCGCATATATTACATTGTGTGTGCCTTGTATTCCTGAGAGATATATGTGTATAACTACTCTACCAAATCATTTTCAAGTAATAAACTAGTTAGAGTGTCATACCATGTCCTTGACGATTTGCTTCAATCCCTAACTCTGTTAGGTCCTCATCTTGTTAGGCCCAATTGTTAGGTCCTAAGAGGATCAAGTCTCGTCTCTGTTGCTTGCTGTTAGATCTTGAAAGTCCCGAAGATTCTGTTTCCATCATCGTCGATACCTTCTACTTGATATTAACCTGTAGCAACCAGTTTGGCTTTGTCCCTCATAACAATGCCAATAATTAACCAGTTTCTGAGAACCCTTATTGTACCAATTTCAGCTTCGTCTTGTGGTCTGGGTTCCAGCTTCAATAATTTCTGCCTTCAAACTGATTGAGATCACCTTGCATTTGCAAATACCCAATCTGGATCAATCAGTGCATCTTCACTATTCCTTGGGATACCAAATGTTGATTGTTGGGTCCCGAAAAATATATGTTCATCTTGATTAGCACTTCTAGCCTTTACTCAAAATCCGGTTTACTAAGAACTAGACTCCAGGAATGACTTTGACTTCAAACCTTTTGTCTCGGCAGATATGTTCTTGATGTATTCCTTTGATCTTCATTGTGTTGAGTACGACTAGTAGATCCTTCTTTTGTTTTGCTCCCCCTGAGTTGCTGTTAGGATGTGTTGAAGATCCTTCACCTTTTTCAGTGGATTCTGTTAAAGTCCACGAGTTGTGTAGTTTCACTACCAATTCCACTAATAGGATCTGAATCAACATCATTATCATTGTTTCCTTCTGCAACCTCAGTTTCATTATCAGTATCTGAATATGACTCTGACAAAATGTCAAACTTCAAAGATTCAGAATAGTCTTTCATTTGAATGCTTGGGAGCTTGGTGTAGTAGGTCGATACATTCAGACTTTTAATCACCTTCTGGTTTTACCTCATCAATGAGTAGTCGAGGAAAATTGTTCCTTGAGTCTTAACTTTAGATTGCCAAGATGCTCAATTAAATCTTCAATAAATATCAATTTCCTCCAAACACACGAAAGAGCTTCAGTGTTTGCTTCTAGTTGGCTATTAACTCATATGATATATTTTCATGACCTTGTTGATTAAAGCAGCATGCTGTGTTAATTGCTTCAGCTTTAAAGTACCTTTATCAATACAGACTTCATTTAGAACTAAATTCGCAAAATTCAGTTCCATTATCTGACTTCAAAGTTTTCACAACTTACTTTGCTTCCAACTTGATCTACCTGATTTGATCAATTACCATCTGTGACATTTTGTCTGTTGAATGCACGAACATCACCAACTTGTAACTAGGGTTGTCATCAACTACCACTAAACATATTTCTTCATTGACATAATTTTCTTCGGTGTGATGTTTTCATTGACTTCCCTATATGACATACTTCAAAATGTCCTTCTGGATAGAATTCCATTTGAAGCGGTCCTCTCACCAATTTCATCTTAATCGAGAATCCATTGTCTTGAAAATCAAGTATGAGAGCTTCCTATGCCATAGCCAACTCTTTACTGATGAAGCTTTACTAAGAAACTCACTTCACCTTTGAATATAGAATCCATGTCAGCTACGAACAAATTTCTCACTCAGATTAGAGTAAGCTTCTATCTTTCTTGCTTGAGATCAAACACTTTTCCTTTTCTGCTTTTCTAGAAAACCCTTGACAAAGAATTCCCTAATGCCCTGTAGATAGTGCTTAATTCCGTTTATAAGAAAGATGCTTCCAGTGATAACAGTTCTTAAATCATGATAGCCATATCCCTTGTACATCCTTTGCTGTCATCTCCAAAGGTTACCATTGGGGAGGCCTTCTCAATCAACAGTGATAGAAGAGCTTTAATGTTAATCATATGCCTCGAACAATAAATGTCACGAAGTCACATAACTTTTGCTTCTTTTTACATACTCTGCAATCACAAATGATTAAGCTTCTTGGTACTCAATTTTAATTGAGTCCAGATGGGTTAGAGATATTATCAGAGATAACAACAGCTTCAATATGCATAAAAGCACATGGATAGAAGAACTAACAAAATAATTACTAATTCTGTCTAATCCATTTCTGTTGTTGTCTAACATTTTTAACTATCTCTAATTACCTAAGTCAGTTTTAGATTAAGCTTCGAATCTACAAATTTTACTGACAAATTAGATAATTCTACCATCTTATCCCTAACAAGCAATACATGATCTAATATGACATTTAAGTGCAACTATGTGTGTGCAAGCAAATCATGTGAAAATAAGCACATAAACAATTTAAGAATATGCAGAATATTTGAATAAAACATTATAAGCAATATCAAATTCCACATATACTTATCAAGTCATTTATCACAATAAGAACAAATATAAAATATTTGATCTATGACCTGTTTGTCTATTTAGCAATTTTCACAACATTAGCAGAGGTATTAAATCACTGAAGATTTAACTCAAGTTCCAGCAAATGTTTAGTGATACACCTAACCGTCTAGAACACCCTATCTAATTCTAGATATTCATTTTACTGCATAGAAAATCAAGTATGAAATGTACTCACTAAACTCATAAATCCTAGCATGCAATCTTATTCTTAGCAATCAATTAAGCATTTAAGTTCTAAGATGCTAACATGCTGACACGAGTCTAATACATTTCAAAACATAATAATCATACAGTTATGAATTAGATAAAGATATACTAGTTAGTAAGTGTACCTGTGAAGTGCTTAGTGATTCATCTCTAGTGTTGGTCATTGATGCCAGATATTCATTTGGTTCATCACTGTCACTGATAGAATCATCCTTGCATTTAACTTCATCAACAAATGCTTTCCCTTGCTGCATCATCACTAATGTTTGAGATTCTTGCTACAACCCAACATAGTGTCTGTCATCTTTTGCTTGTACAGGCTTCTTCAAACTATGTAGCAAAACCTCGATCTTGTCTTCTATAATCAACCATCCCTGTCTTGCAACCGCCTCTTGAACTGATCTTGAAAATCTCCTTTATGGAATCTATAGGTAATGACCTTAGATTAAGAATTTGGATTCCGTCTGAATCTGATGTCACTGAACTTCCTGTTGCCCTGCAGGCTTGACTTGCAGTCCAGTTCTCAAGATATTCCAAAGTGTCAAATTTACATACAACACCTTGACCACTACCTCGAGCTACAACATCTTCAATTCAGCTTCTTGGATCATTTCATTTCTGTTCAGAGGTTTTCAACCTTTACTTCAATCAACTTTGGTTCCTAGGTCACAAATACAGTGGATATGCTAACAACTTCTGCTTTACCAAATATTATCTTCTTCAGCTCTTGTTCTAGTTCATAGGCCTTCAGCACAACATATAGATCTTCTAAAGATAATGTGGTTATATCCTTAGAATCTCGTTGGCTGTAATCCTGTGTTCCAGCTGATCTGCAGTGTTAGCACGAACTTCCTGTAATCTCCTTGTAGAATAATCTTTACGTCTTCTGTACTGAGATGCTAGGATGTCCGGTTTGTTCTCCTTCACACTACTTAAACCCCTAAGATTTTTCATCTTCAAATTCAACTCAAACCAACTAAAAACTGTACCCAAATAATCTTTTCATAACCAGAATCAACTTCTTTGGATAATCTTCAGTCGATCTTCATTGTCTTCAATAATCCGGAAAAATCTTCATCTACTTCTTCTTGAGCACCCTCGAATAAGTACTTAAGAAAAATTTAAATTTACAGAATTTTTAATTTTCTTAGAAAATAAATTTAAAAAAAATAAAAATTTACAGAACTTAATTTTCAAGAATTTTGAATTTTCTTAAAAATTAAAATATTGTAAATTAATATTTAAGAAAAATTTAATTAACAAGAATATTAAATTTTCTGGAAAAATAAATAAATCTAAAATAGATATTAGAGTTTCAAAACGTTAAGTAGGCCGAAATAGTATCTGAGGCGCTTATGTCCAAGAGTAACACTAATGATTCACAATTTTCCTCAAAAAGAAACTTCGCCAATATTAATATCTAAGACATGATTACACAGTAAAAATACTATATGATCATGTTTCAGAGTTTAATAAACACTGACCAATTTTTATTCCGGAAACAAAAATTACACCAGGGGCAAATATCTTTTTCTGAGACGCAATTCAAAAATGAACACTCTGCGACGTCCAAGCAGCTTCGACACCCTTAATTTAATATTTAAGAAAAATTCAATTTCCAAAAATTTTAATTTTCTTAAAAAAAATAAATTAATCAAAAATAAATATTTACAGAAAAATTTAATTTTCAAGAATTTCAAATTTTCTTAAAAATTAAATAAATCGTAAATTAATATTTAAGAAAAATTTAAAGTTAAGAATTTTAAATTTTTTAAAACATAATAAATCAAAAATAAAAAAATTCAGAATGCAGCTCCGATAGTTAGTAACTATCGGGGACGTGTCGATAGTTAATAACTATCGGACAAATAAGGCGCGTGCAAAAGGCAAGTGTTGAATAATTTGGCAGTTAGGTGTCGATTCACAGGGACTCAGACTAGTCAAATTTGTTAACAGTCGATTCCTTCAAGTGTCGATTTTCACTAGGTGTCGAATTCATCCAATGCCTTCAACCTGCTGCTGCATTTCGAAAAATGGACCAAATAATATTTAATAAATTTAATTTATAAACTTAATTTTAAAATTTATAAAATAAACTAATTAAAATTTATAATATAGACTAATAAAAGTTTATAAAATATATTTTATAAAAGTTTATAAAATAAATTTAATATTAAGTTTATAAAATAAACTAATTAAAATTTATAATATAAACTAATAAAAGTTTATAAAACAAATTTTATAAAAGTTTATAAAATAAATTTAATAATAAGTTTATAAAACAAACTAATTCAAATTTATAATATAAACTAATAAAAGTTTATAAAACAAATTTTATAAAAGTTTATAAAATAAACTTATTAAAAGTTTATAATTAAACTTATTTAACAAGGCCTCTAAACATTTAAGTCCGAACAGCTTCCGCCTGACGAGCTTCACTGAGCTAATGGATCTTGATTTGTATATCAATCAGTTTGCTCTGATACCAATTGTTAGGCCCCGGAAGTATCGTAGAAGGGGGGTTGAATACGATACTCACTAAATCAAAAAAAATTCTTTCGAATCTTTTGCGGATAAATAATTTAGAGTTCGGTTAGTGGGCTCGTGTTCTTGAGGTGAATAGTGTTTACGGAGCTGTTTACTAATTTTCTGTGTTTAGGATTAATCA
Organism: Oenanthe sinensis; assembly: GCA_028671895.1. Lineage (NCBI taxonomy): Eukaryota > Viridiplantae > Streptophyta > Magnoliopsida > Apiales > Apiaceae > Oenanthe > Oenanthe sinensis. The sequence goes on from JAPMAC010000212.1 coordinate 6,390,623, forward strand.
TTTCGGTTCTAGAAAATCAGCAGTAAAATACACAACACAAGATTCGGGGAATATATCATTTGATAAATATAAACCCTGAGGTTGCTACACCCGTTCAACAAATCCGGTCCGAAGAATAAGTTCTTCGCTGCTTAACAAAAACATATAACTCTCAATTTCCTATACAAGTATTTCTAGATCAGCACAAAGGAAACTAAGACCGTAGAGAGTGATATATAGTGGCCCTGAACATTTTCCGTTAAGGTACTGGCCACTAATACATCTCCGGTGAAGAGGTATAGATTTTTCTGGGTGTTCCTCCTCTCCGGCTTCGCCTTCTCTCTCTGGTTATTTTTGTTGTGTTGTTGAAGACTTCTCCAAATGAATGGCTCTGCTTCAATTTATGTGTAGGCTTTTTCAGTACAACTACGTGGCTTCATGTGGTCCAAGTAACTGAGCTGCTTCTTCACTTCTTGAATTAACAACCGTCGAGACAATTGATTTATAACCATCGGTGAGTCTGTTGATAACCATCGAGACTGAAATAAATCACTTAATACAATTCTGCTCAAAGATATCAATGATAGGTGGCATACTGTGGCTGGCTGTAGATTAAACAATCTTAAACCTCAACTATCGAAGTGCCATAACTATCGAATGACTTAACCGTCGATGGAATAAATAATCTGGATATTTATCTGAGTACCTTAACTATCGAGATGCTGTAACCGTCGACGAAACAGTCAAACCCAATAACTATCGACTCAATATAAATTATTAAACCATAACTATCGACTCAGAATGAATTATTGAAACATAACCGTCGAGAGAAATGAATTAATAATTTATCCAAAATGGTAACCGTCGAGTGATTTGCTAACCGTCGGTAAATAAGACGAAATAGCCAAACAGGAAACCCAACCGTCGGAAATAAGACAAAACAGCCAAACAGCTAAAACCAACTGTCGGTAAATAAGACGAAACAGCCAAACAGCTAAAACCAACTGTCGGTAATTCACCTTAGCCGTTTTTCCAACGATTCGAAGCTCTGTAATATTTCTTTTCACTGCAACCAAGTTAATAAATTTACCTTTACTACTTGAACTTGATTTTCTCCGAGCTTTAGCACACAACGGTTATACAGCCAATTCTTTTCTAACATAGATGCAGTTCTCAATTCCTTTTGTGCTGACGTTTAGTGCGACTGGTCTGGTTCACAAACGACTAACACGAACTTGATCTTCACATCTTCTTGACTATTCAATTGGCCCTATTTCTCTAGCTGTTAAGAAGTGCTTCTATTGTATGTACATTGGAATCCTCTGGCACTTATGCTGAACCATAAACATATCTGAAACCCTGAACATCTTCGAACTTTATCCTTCACTGAAGTCTGTACATATGAATGAACTTCCTCCAGCAATCTATAATAGACTCCAAGATTCCATCTAATATTTTGATTCTTTGTATTTGCCGTATATTCTATCTTCTCGATTCCTGTACTTGAGCTCTGCAATTCATTGCTTGACTGATTTGCAGATTTGGATCACTAGAATCTTTCTGGTACTTAGACAACTGCTTCACTGCTTCCACATCCTTGAATACTTCAACCTTTATTCTTCACTGAGGCATGAACATATTAATGAACTTCTTCCAGTGAGCTAATGCTTCAAGTCTGTAAATTTCTTCTTTATCCTTTGTCTTTACCAAGTCTTCATATCTTCCTGATTCTGGTGATAACTTCATATTATTTACACGTCCTGTTCTTGTATTGAGTTATAACCCTATGTTACATATAGGTCTATACATACAGCCTTTCACATTTTATAATGTAATTAAAACATTTGATCTAATGTATGTCAGTAGTAACTCATTGATGGAAACTAAATTGGCGAGTAGAAATTATCATGTCAGGTACAAAAGCAGTTTTAAAGTCGGATGGATACTTCAAGTGTCAGACGGGTGCTCCAGTTGTCGGAATGATACATCTATATATGATTGAGCCCTCTTGACGCATCCAAGAGTGTGAGTAGCTCGTAACCAGTTGTCGTGTCAAACATCATGTCAATATATGGCAAATGACATGGCTAGACTATCGTGTTATGGTTCTGTCACATGTCCATGCTAGTTGATTATTTTTTGTTACTACGAGGTTTTCACATTTGTCTCCTTTGTTGTGTGTTTCGCTGGCGAATACGTCGTAGCCATCTCTAAGTAGTTAACATATCAGTTGAACATGGAGTTGTCAACCTATCATGTTCGACTTGTAGTTTTTCTCTTCTACGCATCATGCATCAGTCGTTCTGACACGTGGCCTATCTTGACGAGTTGTTCTAACATGTGATCTTTCTTGACGAGTTATCTTTTGGTTTGTCGGTTTTAAGAGATCTAACATTGTCCCCCAGATTGTTTAGTTCTTTCACTAGTGATGATGGACTAATGTTAAACTCATAGGTATCAAAATCTTTTTTAACCTGTCATGTCCAGTAGAGAACTGACATGTGTTTTCTATCGTCGACTTCTGGTATATGTCTTGTAATTTGTAGCTTTTATGTCATCTTCTTCTTGTTGGAATAATAGTGGTTGTCAAAATATTCCACATTGTCCTCCTCTCGTCTGATTTGTGTCATTTACTTTAGAGTGTGCGTCGTCTATCGTCTAGTAGGGATATTTCATCAACTCATCATAAATGGGTGAATCTCTTACCAGAACTCGTCGGAAAGCCTCTATTGTCGTGGGCATGCCACAATTGTTTGTAGCCATTATTTCTTTGTTTAACCTTGATAATTACTCTTTTGGACATACCATATATCTTTGAACAATGCGGTACGAGTCTCTCATCATTTTCTTAAATTGTCTGATACTTGTGTGTTGTAGATTAAATGTGTCGACAAGATCTGCAGACGAGCTGATTGATCTGTCGGAAAATCCATAACTTGTTGTAGCATCATACTTGTCAATGTAGCTCTTGACATTTATAATTGTAAACATTTATTGTCTACATCAGTTGCATCGTCATAATAAAATTTTTTATGTGTGAATCTCTTTTTGACATATCAGTACAAAAAACTAATATAATACTGAAACGGTGAATTCGTGTAGAATGCAAGAGTCATTTTTTAAAAGAGTTTGGGACTTTAGGAACATGTTAAATTATCTCTCTTAAATCTGAACTAATGATATTTTCAAGTGATATATGTGAATACAAGATAAGGAAGCTACTTTAACATATATAAAGATGTAGAAGTTGTCTTAAACAAAGCATTGCAATATAAAATTGACAACTAGTTTTGAAATATAAACCAAATATGTACTTGGTATGTGGTATTCATTCACACATTCCTTACCAAGTTATAGATGAGTCGCACGGTTGAGTCCAAATGAGTTACCGATTTATTAACGTGTTGTTGACGAGTTCATCTCTCTTGTTTCCATCAGTTTTTCCTTACTAATGTCCACTCTCATAATTCAGGGTTGTTATTGACTCATTCTGTTCATGTCTACATCTTATTCTCCCGTCGTGCCTAGTCAAATTGACGTCAACTTCTTCATGTCGTGTTATTGCTGTCATAGCTTCATTCTTTCATGTTTGGATATGTATCCATGTGATTTGTAACTTTCATGTTTAGACATTATATTGGTCATGTCGTACTCTGTTAGAAATGCAAACACTGATGCTGTCAGAGAATATCAAACAGAGTTTATTGACAAAGTTTATTGTTGACGTCATCAAAGAATGAAGAAGTTGTCAGTCAGAGTTTACTCTATCAGAGAATACTCAATCAGAGTTTACTCTAACAGAGAATGCTCAAATTAGAGAATAAATAACCGACAGAGTTTACTATCAGAGTTTGTGAAGAAGCAACCAAATTAGAGTATGATTAGGATAGTGAAGAAGAAATCCAAATATAAGTCTATTACCTTATTGAAGCTATTCTTTTCATAATATGTTTTGTAATTGAATTGTAACTGTGTCTATATAAATACAGAAATAGGTTAACATTATTGATAACTTTCAAGTCTTATTTTTCATAACCTAGCAGCTCTTGAGAACAAAAATTTCTTGAGAGAGTTTTGTATACAAGTTCATTATTAATACAAAACAATATTCCATTCTACATACTTGTATTCATAATCGATTATTTGGTACTATTACATTCAACCCCCCTTCTGTAATAGTTATTTATTTGGGCAAACAATTTTGATTTAAACTCTAACAAGCAATTACTGTGTTGTCCAAGGGACTTCACAATGAAGTCTTTGATTTAAAAGAATATGTCAACAAAACCACTGCATCTGTTCAAACTGCTGTTACAACATCTCAACATGCTCTAGAATTGAAGCTCAAGAATGTTTCAGAAAAACAGGATGCTTTGAAAGTCAAGGTTGATAATCTTTCCACTTTTTTCAATTCTTTACAGAGTATGCTAAATACAATTGTTGAAATTCTCACAGTAAGAAAAGACAATGATGTCAGAAAGGGGGAGAAGGAGTCAACAGAGAAATGCAAGGAGGATATTATACAAAAAGATGACAAACATGATGATAAAGATCAAGGGAGTCATAAGGAGGGGAAGCAAACTCTGAAGCAACAAACTCTGACAACCTCTCAAACTCTCATGACATCAAAGTTTGAAATAAACTCTAACAAGCAAACTCTGATAGATGAATTAGCAAAAAGGCTTGAAGAACAAGAAAAGCCTGAGAAGATTGAAGAACAAAATCTAAAAGATTCAGAACTGACAAGAAAATTATTTGAAGAAGAAAATCCAGGAATGGATCCAGTTGCTGTAGAAGAAGAATTGAAGAAAACTGGTACTGACAATGCTCAAGTCTAGAAGAAAAAGAGAAAATATGTGAAAAATACACCAGCTCAAAAGAAGACAATAGATCAGGTAAAGAAAACTGGTAAATATTCTACTCAATCAAAGCCTATTCAAAAGCCAATCATTCAAGCAAAACCAACTCCTACCATCCAAACAAGGTCAACTTCAATTCATAAGAAAGCTCCAACTAAATCAAAAACTCCTCTCACATGGTCAAGAACTACATTTCTCCCAAGGGGATCTAGCTTTAATGATGAGGAACAAGAACAACAACAATCTCTGATCAGAAAGAAAAGTTCTGATCTTCTGTGGACAAAAACTCAAACTCTGACTCTCAATGCCAGACTTGGTAAAAACAAGGGTGGTATTGGTGATTCTCAAGCCAAAGTCTACGGGGGTGAAGCCAATATCTTCATAGATCCCTTATCATTGAAAGATAAGCCTGAACAAGATTTGTCTCAAGATCACCTAGATAAACTAATCTCTGTAAACATAGTGAAGAACATTTTTTATGGTGCACAAGCTAAAGAGAAACTATTATATTTCTTAGAAAATGGGAGATTCATGAAAATTGCTGAAGAAGATTTGATTCACAAATCATCCAAAGAACTTGAACATGTTCTTCATCTTCTTGATGATGAAAATGAAACTACTTCCAGATGAGCAAAGATTCTTGAAGGAGTGATAAATGAGAAAAAGAAGAATAAGAGATTACTGATGATAAACTCTGAATAATACAAACCTGGATATGTACTTGAAGATGGAACAGAGAAAGCCATGAAAAAAGGATATACAAAGGTCAAGATGGTGTTAGGCATTCCTACACTAATTTTAAATCCTTATGGTAAGAAGGCATGTTGCACTCCCCTAGATGAAAGGATGGAAAGATCTTCAATATACAATCTGAGAGCTACTATACAAGAAATTGATGATTCTTCTGAGCAGATGAAAGAATTGAAAGAGAAGCTTAGTGAATTACTTAAGAATGCTGAGGAAAAGATACTTAATCAATTTCTGAAAGAAGATTTCTCATATAGAAGAATCAAAGTCAAAAAGGAAAAATTAAACTCTGATGCATTTGTCCCCATATTTTTGACATCATAAGTGAAATTTTTGTTTTAATTCATAAAGCATAAATTGGGGGAGATTGTTAGAAATGCAAAAACTAATGTTGTTAGAGAATATTAAACAGAGTTTATTGCTGACGTCATCAGAAAATGAAGAAGCTGTCAGTCAGAGTTTACTCTATCAGAGAATACTCAATCAGAGTTTAGTCTAACAGAGAATGCTTAAATCAGAGAATAAACAACCGACAGAGTTTACTATCAGAGTTTGTGAAGAAGCAATCAAATCAGAGTATGATTAGGATAGTGAAGAAGGAATCCAAATACAAGTCTATTACCTTATTGAAGCTATTCTTTTCATAATCTATTTTGTAATTGAATTGTAACTGTGTCTGTTGGGTCCCGAAGTATCATAGAAGGGGGGGGGGTTGAATACGATACTCACTAAATTAAAAAATTCTTTCGAATCTTTTGCGGATAAATAATTTAGAGTTCGGTTTATGGGTTCGAGTTCATAAGGTGAAAAGTGTTTAGGAGGCTGGCTTACTAATTTTCTGTATTTATGAATAATCATTAATATTCTAGAAAATTAGCAAGTAATTTAATGAGATAAATTTCGGGGAATATATCTTTCAAATATAAATCATGAGGTTCTTATACCCAGTTAAAAATATAACTGGCTTCCAAAGAACATATTAGTTCTTTTCTTCTACAAAGAGATATAACTTAATCCCTATACAATAGATGACTATGTATTTCTACTAACGGAATCAAGATAACAGAGAGTTTTTTACAATAACCCTATGTATTTACGACATAATGAACCGGCTAGAATATAAAACTCCGGTGAAGAAGGTATATGTATGGCTTTTTATCTTCTTCTTCTCCGGCTTCAATTTCATCTCTGTATCTCTCTGTATGGTTATATATTTCAACAATTCAAAATGAGCACATCATTTTGTTTATATGGTGTAGAATTTTCAAAATAATTAAAATTGATCTGTTCTTCACAATGCTAAGTCATTTTGTTTCGCTTGTAGAGTGAGTGCAGTGTATAGGAGCCACAAAACTTTTGTTATGCCTAAGGGAAAGTTTTGTTGCGCCTACACTTTGTGTCCCTTGTAGAGGAGCCACGAAACTCTTGGTTTTGTCTTAAACTCTTTTGTTGCTCCTAAGACAAAGTTTTGTTATGCCTCGTAGAGTGCTTGCAGTGTGTAGGAGCCATGAAAGTACTTAGAAACTTATTCACAAGTATTTCGTTGCGCCTGAGGAGTTTTGTTGCGCCTCTAGAGTGCTTGCCGTGTGTAGGAGCCACGAAAGTACTTAGAAACTTATTCACAAGTATTTCGTTGTGCCTAAGGAGTTTTGTTGTGCCTCCTACATTGCTTGCAGTGTGTAGGAGCCACGAAAGTACTTAGAAACTTATTCACAAGTATTTTGTTGCGCCTAAGGATTTTGTTGCACCTCCTACATTGCTTGTAGTGTGTAGGAACAACAAAAGTACTTAGAAACTTATTCATAAGTATTTTGTTGCGCCTAAGGTGTTTCGTTGCGCCTCCAACATTGCTTGCAGAGTACAAGAGCCACCAAATATTGTAATATTTGCCTTAACCAATTTCTTGAAATGTTTGAAGTATTTGCCACTTGGTTTTCACTCTTCTGGCTTGATCAACTAATTTTCTTCTGATACATCAATGTAATTCTCTTCTTGTTGTGCTGACACTTAGTGCACTGGTCTGATTCACAAATGACTAACACTGAATTAAATTCCCTTGATTTCTTTTTTGTTTCAGCTGATTAACCTTGGACTGTTGCATTGCTTCAAACACTGATTGTCAATAAACACTGTACTTTCACTAGAATCATTTGAGGTACTTAGACAACGTCTTCATTATTACCACAACCTTGAATACTTCATTCTCTTTTCTTCACTGACACTTAAACATATAAATGAACTTCTTTCAGTGAGTATAACTCCAAGACTGTAGTTGTCTTCTTAATCCTTTGTTTTTACCATGTCTTCAATTTTTCTAGATTCCTATGCTTCGAATACTGTCTATCTTCAATCAATGCCGGTACACTGAAATCTTCTAGTGGCACTTTATACTGAATCTTCAACACTTCTGAAACCCTGAAAGTCTTTACACATTATTCTTCACTGAGGCATGAACGTATTAATGAACTTCTTTCAGTGACCTGTAGTAGACTTTAAAACTTCTTCTAATGTCTTGATTCACTGTATCTGCCTTGTCTTCATTTCTTCCTGATTTTTGTGTAGGCGTAGTATTATTTACTTGTCCTGTTCTAGTGTTGAGTTATCATGATTACTATTCATATAGCTTTATAATCTCACCAACAGTGTCTATATAAACACATAAATAGGTTAACATTATTGATAAATTTCAAGTCTTATTTTTCATAACCTAGCAGCTCTTGAGAACAAAAATTTCTTGAGATAGTTTTGTATACAAGTTCATTATTAATACAAAACAGTATTTCATTATACATACTTGTGTTCATAATCGATTATTTGATACTATTACATTCAACCCCCCTTCTATAATAGTTATTTATCTTGGCAAACATACTCAGCATTACGTCCTTCATTCACGTCATGTTGTCAGGTGTGTTCTGTGTGTAGTGTCTATTCATACTTCATCAGGTACGTGTACCACACGTTTCTTATTTTTTTTTATCAGGTGTTTCACGTTATCTACTATCAGCATATTTCCTTACACATACTCTTCTTCTATCAGACATGTTACTTGGCCGACGACTATCTCTTACTCGTCTAACGCGTCAGATTGATGATATGTGTATTTAATCCCTTTAGCAACTGTCATGGGTCAGAAGTCTCACAAGTGACCTATTAACTTGGAACTTCTACATGTTTGAACCTCCTATTGGACCTGTCAAGCTCAATGTTGTGTCCTTCTTTTAGGTAATGTTGTCGTCGGTCTTCTATCATTTTATCATATATCTCATCCGTTTCTTGATGTATGTCATCAGGTAAGTCATACATATTCAGGCGTCACACTACACCTACAACTATCCGTCGTGATACCATTTTCCTATTTGATTTGATTGTAGTTAATTCAACCTTAAGTGCTTCATTCTCTGATCATAGAAACTCCATGTCAAATTTAGTTTTTTCAGGGTCGAAATCATGTCATCTTTCATCATTAGGTTATCACCTTGATTCGTAGACTTTTCACATTTTTGATTGTCATGTATCATCATTGTATTCGTATAGACTCTTAGCTAATTTCCCATAGATGGCGCCAAACTGTTTTAGCCAATCTTTTTAGGGTTAATAGCTAAGTCTAATCGATTTCATGTTTGAAGAACAAGCAACAAAGTAGAAAGACAAGTGCAGAAAAATGAACCAAAGAACAAGAACACCAGCAACTTTGGTGACACGGAAAACCTCTTGTTAAAGGTTAAAAATTACGGGTGAGAGTGACCCAGCCAAATTTATCCACTATAATTATAATTGAGATGAAGTAAAAGTGATTTGAATAAGAAAACAAGTATAAAAAATGTTTTCGTCCATTGCAGTTCATACTCGTCGGTTGTATGTATCTATTCATCGGCTGAATAATGAAATAAATTTGTAGTAGATGAGTTAGAGGCTAAGAGTCCCCTTTTATCTTCACTTTGGGATGTATTTATTGCTGCTAAAACTCCTTCCCATGATCATATTTTTCATGTGGTTGATAGTTTCACGTTGCTATATTGTAGGGATGGTGGTTGATTTATCTCCTAGATTTTAGGAGTCATCGGTCGATGAATAGACTTGGTCAGCTCCCGTAAGTGTATTGTGTACTCGTTATTTGTTCTTTTGTTCCTATTTTGGTGTATATTCTAGTTGACCATGTTTTACTATTTTAGAGAGTCTTATTATTATTTTATCCAAGTGATTGAGTCGTTGCAATTGATAAGACTTATCTCTTCCTTGATTCTCGGCCGTCAAGTGTTGTTCAACTTTACTCGTCCAGAACTAGTCTACTCATCAACTGTTAGCCATCCCTATTTTATTGGGCCTTGATTGTAATATTAATGTAATTATTATTCTCACTTGCGTAATTAAATAATCCAATGAATATTTAATTATTCACAGAATAATAATATCTAATATTATTGTTTAAATTGATAACGTCTAATAAAATTCTACTCATCAACTATGTCGTCCAGCTTCCATCAGTCACCAGCAATTTCATCACTCGTCAATACAAAATTGCACTTTCAGTTTTTTGGTTATAACATTGACCATGCAATTTAACCAAAACAGAGTAGATCTAAGATGCATAACATCAGTTTCTATGAGAATCACAGCATGGGGTATAGGGTCTTCATGAATGAAAATTTCATAAGTATCTCGAGACAGAGTAAGTGATTGTCCTATTGCACGACCAATATAATAAAGACCCTAAAAGGTCTAATATAGGAATGAAATATTCTTAAAGGTTACCCAAATGGTAGCCTTTTCAGTGGGGTTGAGAGCATGAACATGCTCAAACTAATTTTTCATAGGAAACAAAATATCATCAATCTCTAAGGGATTGTATTTCAACGCCTTTAAAACACAAGATTCTTTTTGAATTTAAACATCATGTACCTGACATGATGTTGTAAAACATTAATTAGTCCAGCAAAACCATACATTTCTTAACAAAAGCAAAGTCAAAATTAATCTCATCACACATACCATAACAATAATGTTTCCAAATCAAACAAGATTCATGAAGAAAATCGATCGGGGGTTTAATACAAATCAATCCATTTACCCTAATTAATACACTATTTTTCCTACTAGTAGTGGCTAAGTCATGTAAACTAAATAGATTAAAGAGTGGATAAACTTGACCTCGATTCTCTATCTTTTTTGTGTAGGAATCATATTCTTGTTACTTAAGATTTGAGGAAAGAGTCTCTGAACCTTTGATTCTTCATCCACGCTCGTAAGATTGTTCATTTCCTTGTGTTAACATATATGTTAATATATTATTATAGGAAAATATGAGAGTTACCTTTATTATTATTAGGGAGAGTTTCGTTATTATATTAGTTTCCTTTATTATTAATTAGGTATTGGCTATATAAACAATTGTGATATTGTAATAGAATTAAGGCATATGCCTTCAAAAGTGAATGAGAAGAAGAGAATTTGAGATTATTTTATCATGGTATCAGAGTCAGGTTAGATTATTTGTGAGGTTAGGTGAGATGAATGAGAGCATAAGTGATAGAAATTGAGAATTTTATCACCTTGTTGAGAAACTTCACTTGGATTGTGCTGCTCTAAGAGATCGGGTTAAGGCTTCGGAGGTTGGACATCTTGAAGACAGTGAGTAGAGTTTGAGTTGTTCAAGGAAGCGGAAGATGGAACAACGGTGAGAGGGGTAGAGAAAAAGGTAAAGTAAGAGAAAGAGAAGAGAGAGTCGACTCTCATTTATTTTACTCCTTCAAAAAAATCTTTTTGATGTATATAATATATTGAGGTCAAGTCCTTAGAATTCACATCGTTCAAACAATCTCCCATTATAATTTAATTGAGATTTTTATTGGGTATTAACTCATTTAATATATATATATATTAATTTAAATCTAATTGAACTCTTTATTTGATCATGTAATGCAACTCAATAAGATAAATAGCTATAATAATCGATATGTAACCCATTACCCATATAAATATTATTATTATTATTATTATTAAGATAATAGTAACAATCTCACATTTGGGCTGCATATAAATTTAGAATCAATTATACAAAAGTTTCAGTATAAAACTTTATGCTATTTATTGTCCTTGGATTTTACTAAAATACGATTCAGTTCGTCTTCTGTATTAGTATGAGATTCTGGTAGCATTCGTTACTTTTATATCGTGACTAAACCTTCTGTAGTCACCATATAAATATATTCAACGATAAGAATCAAAGTATGAATAAGTGATATGAAATTACATTCAATATGATCTAAATAATGTCTATCTCTAAATTGTCTGTTTTCAATCTTTAATGAAATTGATTTTTCTAATTTTTTAAACTTAATATTAAACCACAATAATAAAATTGAATAATTTCAGAGTGATACCTGACAAAATTATTTTTATCAACTATATTTTGTGAAATATATATAATTAAATGTTTAAAACCTAAATCACAAAAATACCAACTCTTATTAAACTAAAATGTCAAATAAGGTCATACTCATATGAGCAGTATGCTCGTGAAAAACTTCAGGTGCTAAACCTTTAGTGAGCGGATCCGCAATCATGAATTTTTTTTTCCAATGTGTTCTATTGATATTTATCCACTCTATATATTTTCCTTTACAACTAGAAACTTTACATCTTTATATTTTTCATCTGAATGCTCCTATTATTTGAATACTCTAATGTAGGTTTATTATCACAAAATATCTTTAATAGTCTTTTAGTACCATCAATAATACGCAAGGTGATTAAATTTCAGAGTCATAATGTTTGATTAGATGTCTCAAATGTGCTATATATTATTCTATCATGGTGGATAAAGCTATGAGTATCTTATTGTCAGACCTCCATCAAATTGCTCCACTAGTAAGTAGATAAACATATTCTGAAGTAGTCTTTCTTTCATCTATGTATCCCCCGAATTCCGAATCATAATATCAATTGACTTCTATATTTTTTAATTTCTTATATGTGAAAATATAATATTTTATTTTTTTCAAATATCGTAGGACACTTTTGACTCTTTTTTTATTGATCCACCCCCAAATTACTCAAATATCTATCAAAATTCCAACAATGAATGATATATCAGGAAGAATACACATTTAAGCATACATCAGACTTCCCATTGATGAAGAATATGGTAATCAAGTTTATTTTTGGGACATTATATGAGACTATTTAAATTCATCTTCAAGTTTACAAACTTCGGTTTACAAACGTCTTTAATGGTCGAGGTTCATCATCTTCATGTGGCATCTTGGGTTTATAGATCTTCAACAAGATGGATTAAATATTTTATCCCTTTCTTGAACTAAGTCAACAGAAAGGGGCTCTTATCAATTTGATTTCATGACAACCTACTTCCAAAATTATTTATGGATTCAAGGTCTATTTATTAAAGGTTCTCATATTCCAATGACAACAAATCTTACTAAGGTTCACCAACATAAATACATACACATGTGTGTATACATTCTCATGTGAATCCTAGTGGCTCATTTAAAGTGCATGTATTTATTAAATAATGCATAATGAGTAACCTATATGTTCTATTATAATGCAATGTAATCTATCTTATCTCTATTATGATACAATCATATTATCCGACGAAGAAGTATAAAGGAATGACAATTATCCATACAATTTGTGAAACATATAAGGTGTCTGCTACCTCATTTAAATTCGTAAGTCATTAAAAAAATCAAGTTGTTCAGAAGAACGACCCAAAATGTCTGTACGAGAAAATTAAAAGCAAAGAAGTTCATCTGAGAGGTCTTTCAGAACAACTTCTGTAGCAGATCCATCTTTGACAGGTTCTACTTGAGGGACCTCAACTCTTTGAGGGACCTCAACTCCTTGAGGGTCTCTAGGAACCTCTTCCTGGCATCTAATGAGAACTTTGAACTGATCAGATGTTTTATCTATAGTCTTTGTTACTAATGGAACCTGCATCTCTACTCCTTTATCTTTCAGCTCCTACCAGAATATGTTGACCATTGCAATGATATCTTCTCTTAGAGCTGCATTTTGGAGAGTATCAACCTGGAGCTGAAGTTCGGCCACTTTCTTGTTGTGAGGGGTCAACATAGTCTCATTCTCATACTCCAAGGCCTGGACTTGGGCCACTAGATTTTCCTTTTCTTTGTTCATATTGGATTCAACGGCCTTTAGCTTTTTGTTAAAATTTATAAGCTCCTTCTCCTTTTTATCACCTATGAGAAATTACATGAAAAGTGATCTCATCTAGCAAGTCAATAAAAAGGTTCAAGAATGAGTGTTAGGAATGAGTTGAACAGAAACTAGACAGAGAAGGTGAATGTATAGTTTGATTCTTTTTTTAACTTTTTTATCTGAATTGAATTTGTTATGCTTTGCAATTCTGTTTGTAACTTAGTTAATCATGTAATGTATATATGAGAAATGCAGAAATGAAATAAACACTCAAGATTAACTTTCAAACTAATATTGTATTAGAATGAATTGCTACAAATATGAGATTCTCTGTATGAATCTCACCTTCTTGTTTTTGAAGAAAACAAGGAGTGAATATAATGAAAATATTAAAATTACAAATCTATAAGGTTGTGCCATCTTCTATTTAGACAACATGTCTCATTAGCACATGCACTTACAGATTAGTTACTAAAACTAGAAATAGACTAAAGATACTTTACATTTTACTCTATTCTATTTCTAACTAAGTCTTTCTCTAGACAGTTTGCTACTTCTACATTCTACTCATCTTTCTTTGTCTTGTTCTTCTTTCAAGCTTCTTTGTAGATTGTCTCTATCTTCACAGGTTTGACTAATCCTGATCATGACAGAGATTCAGAACACTTGTCTTATTCTTATGTAAATCTCCTCGAATTTAGCCTCTTGAATCAACCGAACACTCAACTGTTGTTACTTCGAGTAGTCATGAAATAGACTTCTTGATCGAGTACTTCTAAGACTTCTCGATCAACCTTTTGACTTGTTACTTCTCGAATAACTAGTCTTCTCAATTGATCATGACTTGATTACTTCTCGATTGAGCAAGACTTCTCAAAAGGTCCATTACCATAGACTTCTTGATTGGTCCCATTCTTCATACTTCTCGATTGCTTCAACATCTTACTTCTCGATTTGCTTCACTGGACTTCTCGAATGCATATCATTTTCACACTACTCAATTAGATTCAATTCTTTGACTTCTTGAATGAACACTTCTCGATCGAATACTGAGTGTTTTGAGACTTCTCTACCAATTATGCAATTTTGACTTCTCTTCTATAGTGACTTCTCGAATGGTTCCTTGACTTAGAAGAATTTTCATATTACAATCCTTATTCTTGATGAAGTCTTCTTTGTCTTGATGTATGATGCAACTTGAAACTTCTATCAGACTTTATTCTTTGACTTTAATTATAATTTAGACTTACAATTTGATCATACTTCTATCTGCAAGAGTGCATTAAAATAACTAAGTCACCAACCTAGTACAGGAGTTCTAAGTATGTTACAATAAGACAAGTACATTCAAATTAGTAGGCTTGATTGGATCCAACAATCTCCCCCAATTTGGGAAAAGACAATTTCATAAATTATTACAAGATATGAAGCCTACCTTTGATTTTGATTTTGAGTTGCCATGAATTGATCATTTCTGGCTTTCTTCTCTTTCTCTTCTCGTTGATTGATCTCTTCAATGGCTTGAAGAATCTCTTGCTTGACAATTATCTCTTCAATTAAGATTGCATTTTCTAACATATCGGCTGCCACTTTGAGAGTTTTCATAGGATAATCTGTGACAAACTTGATTATGATTTTTAATGTCACTCTATTTCTGAGTTTGAACACAACTCTGTCAGGTGCCTTGAGAAATTTGCATTTTCCTTATTTCCTCAACTCTACAGACATCCTTTCAATCTCTTTGTCTTATTTAAGCTTCTTCTCATTCATTTCTTTCATGTATTCGACCTTGTCAACCTTCTTTTGATATTTTCTGACCAAGTATTCAGCTACTTCAACCATCTTTAGTTTATTCACTATACATTTCTTATCATAGAGGCTAATTACTCTTTTGATATCATGAGTGGTTGAAGTTGAGTTGTCATGGTAGAAGGGCCTTTCTTCTCCATCAATCATGGTTATAAACATCCTTCTATCCCTCATTTTAACTTTTGAGATTTTGTTTGTAATCCATTGCTTGACATATAGTTTGTTCTGTGCAACTTCTTCTTGAATTAGCTGTACTGGCAGACCCTTGTTAGGAACAATAATTTGCTTTCTCCACCTAGGATATCTAACTAGTGAAGAACATGTAGAATGTTTAACCTTCATCTTGATAGATTCATTGACTGGGATTCTCTTGCAAGGTTTGAGATTCTTGACATTGCTTCCTTTGATTTCCCTCCTTATTACTCCATTTGCAGTTGTTTTGCCAAAATGTCTTTTTGGTGATTTGGATTTAGGGAAAATAGCAGTTTCAGAAATTATTGGAGCCACATTAGTACCCTAAATTGAGGTAGGTGAACTAACATGACTATCAATAACTTGTTGCTTGGATGACTTCTTCCTTTCATACATCTTCTCTTTGTTTGACTCATTTCTCTTTTCATCTTCATCTTTATTGGGTTTGTTATCTTTCTTTCCATCCTTGTTACTCCTAGAATCAGGCTTCTTGCCATCTTTCTTTCCTTGGCCTTTGTCTTCATCATCCTTCTTCGTTCTCAACTCCTCATTAGAAAAGTCTGAGATTTGTTCACTCATGAATTTCTTCATTTTCTCCAAAATCACTTTGTCTTCTTCCTGTTTACCAGGTTTGTTTTCAAGTAGATCAATTAGACTCATGATTTGGCTTCTATTTCCTTGATTTAAGTGTTGAGGGATCATGAAGTGTCCCAGCTTATTTGCCTTGGTCTTGTACATTACTCCATCAAGATTGCAGTATATCTCAGGAAGTGAAATAGGTAGGAGAGGACCTATGAAAGATTTCTTTAATTCTTCATCTTCCTGAATAAATGTTTCAATTACTTTGTATAGACATTCTAACTCAGTGTAGGAGAGTTGACTAAAGAGTCCAATTGTGACTTTGAAGTAGCCAGATTCCATTCACACTATAGGATCTTTGAATAATTTTCCATTTTGCTCAAATTTAACTCCCCTAACAGTTATGATTGCATTTTCAAGATTTTTCCTATAGTTCTAGTGATGCCCTTTAACTTGTGCCTTGATGGCCTTCAAAAATGCCAAAAATTCTTTATCAGCATTTCGCTTCATCACTTCTTCCCTCAAGGTTCTCATCACAACTTTTTGCCTTTTAGCCTCAATCTCATCCATTCTTTCCTTCTCCCCCTTAGGGTTGATATCTTGTTGCTGTTGTAGAAAAGATGAATGAGTTGGCCTGATTTGAGAAGATAATTGCACTTGAGGTGCTTGACTTGGAACAGTCATTGTGGAGAGAAGAGTCTGAATGGATGCCAATTGAGTTGACACTTGTTGAAGAGTGGTGCTGTGAGTTGATATGGATGTGTCAAATTCCTTCTACAAGGCACTCACACTTAACACCACTTCTGAAACAGTATTGGAGAGAATTTGTTGGTCTATATTCAGTTTCTCAACCTTCTCATTTAGCTTTGCAATAGAGATAGCTTCAGCCTTTTCTTCTTTATCTTTGGACTGATAAAACAGATCCACTTAGAAAGAGGCTAACTCGTGAATAGGTACATCTTGGTTCAATCTGTTTGCATGCCAATTTTTGTACAGAACCTCCACTATATTATTGATTTTGGACTAATTTTGTTGAATTGCACAATTGTTTTCCACCATCTCCTTGAAAGCCTTCTTCATCCTTTCCATCTTTTCATTCATTTCTCTCACTTGGATTCTTACCAATGGGGACTCAGACTTTGTGTGAGCAGGTGCATAGATGCCACCAGGCTTCATCCTTTCTTCAATACTCTTCAAGGTGCCTTCCACTTTTAGTCTTTGATCTTCAATTTCAGATTATAGACCCCTTACAAGATAATGATTGGCTTGCAATTGCACTTTAGCAACCTCATAAATTGCATCATATATAGCAGCTGGAGTGAAGACTTGTTAGGAATCGATGTAGGTTTGATGATAATTTTAACCTTAGAATCATAAAATTTTATTTTATTGTAACTGATCAACTGATATAAAAATTATAAATATCAATTGATCAGGAAACCATTTATCAATTGAAATGTTTATGTAAATCAACTGATAATATAGATGGTAACATAGGTGTACTTAGTCTATTTCAATTGATATGGCTTTAGTCAATTGATAATTTTCTCATCGATTAATACTAAAGTCGATTCGATTGATATAGGTCATCAACTGTTGTGTAACTTAGACTTTCAAATTGTAATTATTTGAAGACATTAAAATTATGCAAGTGAAGGATGATCAATTGATATGGAGGCATCAATGGATAGAAGATCAATTGATAACAAGTCAAGTCAGAGATTGAAGACCATCGGCTGATATAAATAACCATCGATTGATAACATCTACCAATCGATAAGTTAACAACTATTATCAATTGATGGATATCAAGATCAGTCGAAGAATAATATCAGTTGATGTATACAAGGAAGAATCAATTGATATGCTTAATAGAATATTATCAATTGATAGGGACTGCACAACAAGACAAAATGTCTGAAATCTTAAGACTAAAGCATACATATGGAAGACAGTCTACATTGACTGTGAAGACTTAGATTGAAGCTGTCTTTCCTGGGATGAAGATATTTCTCAAAATAGAAATAAACAGAAAGGAATGATAGGTTAGTAGCATTCCTAGAATAGGTAATTTTATATTACAATTCTTGAGATTGTAAACACTCTTGTGTTATATAAACAAGAGTGGTAGCATTTTTAGAAATATAGAAGTTATAATATCATTCTGAATCAACTGTTCAGCCGTGGAGCACATTATAAGAACAGTTAATTTTATTTCTAACTTAAAAAAAATCAGCTAGGTTTTATTAACCTAGATTATTTGAGCAAATATATACACTGATGGAAAAACCAATCCATCAGTAATTTTTAAATATCTTGTTCAATATTTTTTTAGTTGTTGTTCTTCTATATAAATTTCTTAAACTACTTAAGAAAATACTAAAATCTTCAATAGTTGTAATATTTGTATTCAACCCCCCCCCCCCCTCTACAAATATATTGGCTTTGTTCTAGGGAATAACAATTGGTATCAGAACAAGGCTTTCAATATACAGAAAGTTTAAGATCAAGAGCAAGTCAATATGGGCAAAGAGGATTCAGGTGTAAAGATTACAGTGTTAGAAATGGATGAATACTTTACATGGAAAGTAAAAATGAACCTGCATCTACTCTCTCCTGACCCTTCCGATGTTAATTTCATAGAGAAAGATCCTCATGTTCCCATGAAGCTGGTCATAGGTGTAAATCATGATGGAACTCATGTATTTGACAAACATGTTCTAAAACTCATCACTGAGTTCACAAAAGAGGATGAAAAGGAAGTGCTAAAGGATAAAAAGGCCATGAATATTCTGTTCAATGGTCTAGATAAAGATATGTTTGACAATGTAATAAACTTCACTTCATTAAAGGAGGTATGAGATACTCTTCAAACTCTATGTGAAGCGACTGAACAAGTCAGGAAAAATAAGATACAACTCTTGATTCAGAAATATGAATCTTTTCATTTCAAGAGTGGTGAGTCCATCAATGCCTATAGTAGGTTCCAAAATCTTTTGAATGGACTAAGACTATATAGTAGGTTTTATGTAATTGAAAATACAAATCTGAAATTTCTTAGATCTCTTCCAAAAGAATGGAAACGAATGACTGTCCCCATTAGATAATCTCAGGATGTCAAGGACTATACTCTTGATAAACTTTATGGTATTCTCAAGACATATGAGTTGGAAATCCAACAAGATGAAGAGATTGAGAAGAATTGAAGAAAGGAAAAGACTGTGGCTTTGATGGTCAAGGAAAATGAAGACAAGAAGGGTAACAGTGAAAGTGGCTATGAAAATGGATCTATCATGATGGCTGGTGATGCTATTGAAGAATCATCCAAAGGAAAGGGAAAGGGCAAATGTGAAAAAATTGAAGATGCTCTTAGGATGATTTAGATAAAATTGATGAGCACCTTACATTTCTGTCAAGGAAATTTTTTCAGCTAAAATTCAAGAGGAATCCAAATGCTCAAAGACCTGGATCCCAGTTTAGAAATGACAATCAAAATAAGAATTTGGTTGATAGGTCAAAATTCAAATGTTTTAACTGTGCATTGGCTGGTTATTTCTTTAATGAATGTGGAAAGCCAAAACAAGAGAAGAAGGCAAAGTCATGATGGCATTGACAATAAAAAAAAGTACTTTGAACTTCCCAAACAAAGGGAAAAGGCTTTTGTGACTAAAGAGAAAGACTAGGCTACTGAGGATAGTAATTCTAAAGAATTCATCAATCTAGCTCTAATGGCCAATCATAAAGATGAAGAGGCTAGTTCATCATCAAATTAGGTACTAGCTACTAACTTTTCTGATTTGTCAAAAGATGAATTCAATAGTACCATAAATGAAATGTCTAATGAATGGTACATTTTGTATGTCACCTTGTATTGGGTCTCGGAAGTATCGTAGAAGGGGGGTAGAATGCGATACTCATAACAATTTAAAATTCCTTTCAGAATTTGCAGAATTAAATTATTATTTTGGCTGAGGGTTCGAGTTCTTGTAGTGTTTGGGAGGTTGACTTATTAGCTTTCTTTTTTCACGATAAAACATTTAAGATCTAGAAAATTAGCAAGTAAATAAATAAGATTCAAGTTAAATACATATATTAAACTTGAAAGGGTGTTACATTATTCGGTAGAATATTCCTTAATCCCTAGAATATATTTGATATGAATTATTTTACTTAAGGAATTAAATTCAAACCAGCATAGAAAGTCTGTGAATATGGCAATCAGAAAAATTATTGAATTTGAATGTTTTTTCAACTTCTGAATTATGAAGCACAAGCCTCATATTTATAGATGATGAAAAACTGATATGACTTGCTAGATTAGGACATTTTTCAGACTTTATTTAAGCTGTATGACATTTGAAAAGCATTTGCATGACTTTTTAAAATGCTTGGTATGATTTTTTTACTCGGTATGACCTTTTAAAAAGTCGGTATGACTTTTCAATTTGTCTCGGTATGACTTTTTTCTTCACAGCTCGCTATAACTTTTCATTGAAGCTCGGTATGACTTTTATTTAAAAAGTTGGTATGACCTTTTAAATAATTCAGTATGACATTTTCTGAGCAGCTCGGTATGAATTTTTTTGTAGAACTCGGTATGACTTTTTTAATCAAGCTCGATATGACTTCCCTATTTCAATTCGTATGTCTTTTTTTAAACAGAATTTTCGTATGACTTTTAAATAAGTCTTTTAGACTTTATTAAAAGACATACCAAGTCATATCTTTTATAATAAAGTAATTCTACTTAATTTAATTAAATAATTTATAAATTAAATTAAATTCAGCTTGAATTAATTTAATTACTTATATTGAAAAATTAATTAACTTTTGATAGTAGAATTAAAATACTAGCCTGACTTGTATAACCTTTTTGTTAGATCTGAAATCTTTTTGCCTTTGCTCTATCTTCTATCTAACCACTTGAACTTTTGGATGACGAATCTGCACTGACATTTTTGACACCCTATGCACTGATCTGGTTCACGGATGACTAACTACAATGTTGATTCTCATGTCTGCTGTAGTGGCCTTTATATCTTGTCTTCTTTTTGTTCTTCCTCTATAATTTTCTTCCTCCGAAATCTTTCTGTAGTAGGCACTTAAAACCTTCTGTATCTTTTGAACTCTTCTGAAGTACTATTCCTTTATTTTACAACGATGCTTGATCATATAGATGGTAATAATTTTGCTAGTCAAACTGTCAAGTCTGAAAACATGCATGATAATTCTGTTATGAGCTCCAAGGTGTTTGAGCCTCAAAATTCAACTCTCGAGGTAAACTCACCAAAATAAAAGGAACCAAAGTTGGCAATCAAGGCCCAGGCTACATCTAATAAAAGAGGACCCAAGGCAACTTAGGTACCAAAAATAACTTGATTGTTTTTAATTGTGTGCAGGGAAATATGAGGAAAAATCTCTGGTATCTAGATAGTGGATGTTCTAGGCACATGACATGAAATATGTCCCTGCTCACAAAGTTTGTGGAAAAGGCTGGCCCAGGAGTTACCTTTGGAGATAACAGCAAAGGTTTTACTCTGGGATATGGCTCTATTATAAGTGAAAATGTTATCATTGAACCTGTAGCACTAATTGATGGATTGAAGCATAATTTGATGAACATTAGTCAATTGTGTGATAATGAAAATGGTGTGTGGTTTTCAACTGGATCAAGCATCATAGCCAACAAAGAATCTGATGAAATTCTCTTAACTAGAGGAAGAAAAGAAAATGTCTATGTGGCTAATTTTAATTCTGTGAAGGCAAATTCAATGACAAGTGTACTAAGCAAGGCCAACACAAATGAAAGTTGGATTTGACACAAGAAGCTAGCCCATCTAAATTTCAAAGCCATGAATCAATTGGTTTGAAAGAATTTGGTTAGAGGCATTCCACATATGGAATTCATCAAGGATGGTCTGTGTGATGCTTGTCAAAAGGGAAAGCAAAGGAAAGCATCATTCAAGTCATAGTCAGAATCATCAATTGACAAGCCTTTAGAATTATTGCACATGAATTTATTTGGTCATGTCAACATTATGTCTATTTCCAAAAAGAAATATGCCTTAGTAATTGTGGATGACTTCACAAGATACACATGGACACATTTCTTACATTCCAAGTATAAGGCAAGAAAATTTATTATCAATCATGTGAAGAATGTTAATAATGGTACTGAATAGAAGGTCAAGAAGATAAGGAGAGATAATAATACTGAATTTAAGAATGCAACAATTATAGGATTCTATGAAGAAAAAGGTATCACTCATCATTTCTCTACTCCTAGAAATCCCCAAAAGAATGGAGTTGTTGAAAGGAAAAACAAAACCTTGATTGAAGTTGCTATAACTATGTTGGAAGAAGCTAAATTTTCCACATATTTCTGGGCAGAAGCAATTAACATTGCATGCTACATTCAGAATATCTCCATGGTCAATCAACTACAAGTCAAAACTCCATATCAATTGATGAAGGAAAACAATAAGCCAACGGTAAATTTTCTTCATGTTTTTAGCTACAAATGTTTTGTCCTAAGGAATCAAGGTGAAAATTTGGGAAAATTTGAAGCCAAAGCTGATGAGGCAATATTTGTTGGGTATGGAATAACAAACAAAGCCTACAGAGTCTACAATCTTAGATTTCACATTGTTATGGAATATATGCATGTAATCTTTGATGACAAGAAGATTAAAGGGTTTCTTGATGAGGGATACCATGACTCTTTATATTTTGAGAATGAATCAACTGGTAATGGTGAAGAAAGTGATGATGAAATGAAGATTCTAAGGAATCAAGTACCCAAAAACTCCTCATCAATTGATGTCAATACACCAACAAATAATTTATCAGTTGATGATCATCAATTGACTGATAATACTTCAATTGATAACCAATCAATAGGAAATAACTCTACTCAACAATCTTCAAGTAGAGTGTCTATTTCAGGGGGAGGGTTCTCAACCACTCAATCACATCACAATGGTCATAATAATTCTAATGATCATGAACCACCATCCTCAAGGATAAGTTTACTTCCACAAAGAAAATGGACTAAAAGTCATACCTTTGAGTTGATTATTGGGAATGAAAATGATGGTGTCAAAACTAGAAGTGAAACTCAAAATGAATGCTTGTATAACAGCTTCTTGTCTCAAGAAGAACCAAAAAGGATTGAAGAAGCCTTGAATGCTTCTGATTGGGTAATAGTTATGCAAGAAGAGTTGAATCAGTCCCAAACTAAAGAACAAATATGTTATAGGTAGAAAATGGGTATTCAGGAACAAAATAGATGAAACCGGTACAGTAACAAGAAACAAGTCAAGGTTAATGGCAAACGACTACTCACAAGAAGAAGGCATAGATTTTGATGTTACATTTGCACCTGTTGCAAGATTGAAAGCTATCAGAATCTTCCTAGCATATGCTGCTCATGCCAATTTCAAGGTGTACTAGATGGATGTAAAAAATGCCTTTCTTAATGGAGAATTAAAAGAAGAAGTATATGCGGAACAACCAACTGCTTTTGTGGATCCGATTCATCCTGGATTTGTGTACTATCTTCTTAAAGAACTGTATGGTTTGAAAGAAGCACCTAGAGCCTGGTATGATACACTTTCTAAATTCTTGATTGAGAATCACTTCACAAGAGGTTTTGTTGATAAGGCTCACTTTCATAGAAACATTAATGGTTCTATTATTCTTGTTCAAATCTATGTAGATGATATTATTTTTGGCTCAACTGATTAGAAAATTTGTCAAAAGTTTGTTAAGTTGATGCAGAGAAAATATGAAATGAGCATGATTAGAGAACTTACCTATTTTCTTGGTTTGCAAGTTAAATAAGTTAAATATGGTATTTTCATAAACCAAACCAAATATATTTCTGCCTTATTAAGGAAATTTGATTTAAATGAATGTTCTTCTGCAAAAACTTTCATGGCCACTGCAACTAAACTTGAATTGAATACTAAAGAAGCTAAAGTGGACATTTCAAGTTATAGAGGCATGGTTGGCTCATTGTTATATTTAACTGCAAGTAGGCTAGACATAATGTTTGCTACATGTCTTTATGCCAGGTTTCATGCAGATCCTAGAGAGTTTCATTTGATTGCTATAAAATGAATATTCAGATATTTCAAAAGAACACCGAATCTTGGAATTTGGTATCCTAGAGACTCTGGATTTGATCTAATTGGTCATTCAGAAGCAAACTATGCAGGTTGTAAAATTGACAAGAAAAGTAATACAAGCACTTGTCAATTTCTTCGAAATAAGCAAGTTTCATGGTTTATCAAAACGAAAAATTCAGTGTCCACATCTACTGTAGAAGCTGAATATATTGTTGCTGTAAGCTGTTGTGCACAAGTGTTCTAGATGAGGAATCAATTGTTTAACTATGGATTTAAATTGAACAAAATGTCAATATTCTATGATAACACAAGTGCAATTGCTATTACTTAAAATCCAGTTCAACATTCAAGGACCAAACACATAGACATAAGGTATCACTTCATTAGGGAACATGTAATGAATGGTACTGTTGAATTACATTTTATCCATAGTGAAAGATAACTTGCAGACATCTTACCAAACCATTAAACGAATCTACTTTCAATAGATTGGTCTGTGATTTAGGTATGCTTAATTATGTTTAATCTTTTAAATGTCTGACAAGTTTTTTTTTTTGTTATATTTAGTTTGTAGTCATTGATTATGTTAATCTGTTGATTTTTCCATAACCAATTGATGAATAGTTTACCCATCAATGGATATTTTCAGCTATCGACATATAAATATATCAATTGATGATATATTTGTTTATCAATGGATAGTACTACCTATCGATGGATAAGTTATTTATCAATCGATAACATGGAAGTCTTAGGGTCCATTTCATCAATCAACATGTACAATATCTATTCGTTGATTACTTATTTTATCAATTGATGAATACATACAACCCTGTATGTATAACAGTCAATTGCCAAAATTAGTAATTCTTTCATTTTACTTTTTAATACAATGGTCAATTGAGTTCCATTTTGAGAAAGTAATCGATTGAGAGATCAGTAACTCTTCAAAAATATAAATAATGAGATTAAAATTTCTTTTAACTCTTACTTATTTTTTCTAACTGTATCACTTTCTCTCTACGAACTCAATCCTTAATTATCTCTGTTCTCAATCTCTTTCTCTAAGCTACTAATCTCTCTCTCAAGTATTTGTGCTTATTTTCTATTGAACAAAAATGGCATCTTCATCTACTTCTTCATCCAAGAAGGTTTAACAAGCAGGATTCTACTATGAGTTGAGTAACTTTATTGCCTGCACAATTGTGGAAGAGGCACCCCAAGAATTTCACCGATTGATGAAATTTCTGGTAAGTTGTAAGGTGAATTAGGAGCTGAAGGATGCACCCAAAATAATTTGCAAATTGGTGGAGGAATTCTGGGCCAGTGCTAATGTTGACAAGGATTGCTCAACCATTTCGTTCACTTGCAAGGGAGATAAGTATATTCTTACTACTGTAGTTATAAATGAATGCTTAAATTTACCTGCTAATAATACTGATAAAGGACCAACAGATAGTGAAATTAGAAAAATGTTAAAATCTGTTAACTATGTTGAGCCTGAAATCAGTTTAGGACATGTAGTTAGGAAACATCTTAGGAAAAAATGGTCTTACTTCTTTGATGCTATCATAAAATACTTTAGTGGTAAGATTAGTAAATTTAATGTTATAACTACTAGTATGCAGGAAATTACCTATAGCATTTTGTTTGATAAATATTATAATTTGTCATCAATCATGTTAAATGAAATTGCTGTAAAATTGGATGATAAATCTTATATGTCTAACCATATATACTATACTAGATTTATTATGCTATTTATTAACCATTTAGTGAAGGACATTGAAATCACAAGAGAGATAGAGAAACTAGACTGTTGGGTCCAAAACAAAAGGGTCTTCAAAGACTTAGTAAGGATCAATCTTCACAGTGATGTGGAATTGGTCTATCCACCTTTTGTTCAGGTATTTATTTCTAATATTCTTCTTCTAATCCCCAAACTTCTTTGCCTTTTGTGGCTATGGAGGGTGCTAGAAATGACCCCAACCCTCATACCCAAGTAATACACCAAATTTCCCAACCCAAATCTAAGAAACCAACCTCAACAGGTTCTCAAAAACCTATTGTTGTAAAATCAAAGAAAAGAAAAACACTTGTTTTGGTTGATAGATTAGAGGAGGCTATTACTGGTGAGGAAACTGGGGAACATCTGTGTGAGGGTGAGCAACCCAGCCTAGCCACTCCACAGTCTCCCAACAGATTGTGGTAGTTGAAAATGAATCTATCACATCCTTATTGGAAGTCATATGACTAGGCATATTTGTAAGAAGTAGATGACAACTTAACTCAGATAAGAAAGCGAAGTAAATAATAAATATGGAATAAGGAATCAAGACAAAGAATGTCAATTAGACATGGAGAATCAGAATATCAGAAGAAGTTTAACAAGACTGCTACTCAACACTAAAAGAAGTTCATTTATATGATCAAGCGTCGGTGTAAAACAAAATAGTAGTATCTCAAGGAGTTCAGAAGATACAGAAGATTTTAAGTGCCTGCTACAGAAATATTCCAGAAGAAGAATATAGAGGAAAAATATAGAGAAGACAAGATAGGACAAGACAAGACATAAAGACCACTACAACAGAAATGAGAATCAACATTGTAGTTAGTCATCCATGAATCAGACCAGTGCAAAGGGTGTCAACAATGTCTGTGAAGATTCGTCATCAAAAGTTTCAAGTGGTTAGAAATGTTATTGTTGAAGAAAATAAGAGTTTGAACTACATCAATAATGGTCTTACAGTTAAGACTTTAATTTAATTTTTTATTAATTAATTAAATTAATTATTTAATTTAATTAGTAAATTAATTCACTTAGAATTAATTTATTTCTTAAATTCATTACATGATTAATTAATTTAGAATTATTTTAGAATGAAGAAGACATAAGATAGAGCAAAGGCGGAAAGATTATCAAAACGTTATACAAATTAAGATGGTATTTTAATTTTACTATCAAAAGTTAATTATTAATTTAATTTACTAAATTAAATTAATTCAAGCTGAATTTAATTTAACTTAAAAATTATTTAATTAAATTAAATAAAAAAAGGTTATACAAATCAAGATAGTATTTTAATTTTACTATCAAAAGTTAATTATTTATTTAATTTATTAAATTAAATTAATTCAAGCTGAATTTAATTTAACTTAAAAATTATTTAATTAAATTTAGTAGAATTAATTTATTATAAAACTATGACTTGGTATGACTTTTAATAAATATTTTTAGATTTTATTAAAAGTTATATCGAAATTTCTGTTTAAAAAAGTCATACGAATAGAAATAGAAAGTCATACAGAATTCAGCAAAAAAGTCATACCGAATTCTGTATAAAAAAAGTCATACTGACTTTTTAAATAAAATTCATACTGACTTTTTAAATAAAAGTCATAACGATTTCTGTTCAGAAAAAGTGATACATATGTATATTATTTAAAAAGTTATACCGATTTTTTAAATAAAAGTCATACCGAGATTCTGAAGAAATTCATACCGAGTTGCTCTGAAAAAGTCATACCGAAGCTGTTGAAAAAGTCATACCGAGCAAACTGAAAAGTCATACCAAATTTTCAAAGGTCATACCGACTTATTGGAAAGTCATACAAGTGCTTTTGGAAAATCGTACAGGCTTAAATAAAGTCTAAAAAATGTCATGTTCTAAGAAAGTCATATCAATTTTCATCCTCTATAAATATGAAGCTTGTGCTTCATAATTAAAAGGTAGAAAAACTTTCAAATTCAGCAATTTGTTTGAGCGTCATATTTACAGACTTTATGTGCTGGTTTGAATTTAATTTCTTAAGTAGAACAATTCATGTCAAATTTGTTCTAGGAATTAAGGAATATTCTACCGAATATTGTAATACCCTCTCAAGTTTAATATGCGTATTTAACTTGAATCTTGTTTACTTATTTGCTAATTTTCTAGATCTTAAATATTTTATCATGAAAATAGAAAGTTAGCAAGTCAGCTTCCCAAACACTACAAGGACTCAAATCCTTAGCAAAAACAATAATTTAATTCCGTACATTTTGAAAAAAAAAATTAAATTGTTGTGAGTATCGCAATCAACCCCCCTTCTACGATACTCCTGAGACTCAACATGTTAGGAATATATTCATTTGATGATGTACAAAATACTAGAACATGGCCTAGATTAGTTTATCTGTAATAAGTCTTTCTAGTCTCTGAAATGTATAATCAGAGTCTAGATAGTCAACATTCATGTTACTTGTACTTAGAAGAATTTCTGTAGAAAGTGAAACCAGAGTCTGCATGAAGATCAGAGTCTGGAAGGTGATCAGAGTCTATAGACTATCAGAGTCTACATGTGATTAGAGTCTGAAGATCATCAGAGTCTAAAGGATTCAGAGTCTATACAGTTAAAGTTAAATTTGGAAGAGGATCACAGGAATGGAAAGTCTTCGAAGATCAAGATAAATATATTGCAGATATGCTATGGGAAAGAAAGAGAATTCTAGAAGGAAACTGTCAACTAATAATTAGGAATTCTATTCCTATTGTAATTTATCTTTCTGTTATTAGTTGATAGACAGCTCTCTATATAAACTCTATGTAACCTAATTGTAAAAGTGTGGAAGTCAAAGCATAATTGTCTGAGTGAAATATTGTGAGGGCATAGAGATAGAGAGAGTTGCTGTAATAAACACAGAGAAGCTGCTAGGGTTTGTGTACACCCTAGGAGAGTTTTGTATTCACAAATCAATAATACAAAACAGTACTTATTCATATTTTTGTGTTTGAGTTTGTTCTAAATTTGATTTTAAATCAGGCAGAAAAAACATACAAGTATTCAACCCCCCCTTCTACTTGTACAACTGGGAAAACAATTGGTATCAGAGCCTAACGTTTAAAATCGATCAAAGATGTCTGGAAACAAAGATGGCAATTCTAAGATTCATATGCTTAAGAGAAACGAGTTCACCCACTGGAAGGTTAAGATGCTGCACCATCTGGAAGCAACAGACCCTGACTATCTTGAAAGAATTCATGAAGGACCCTATGTGCCCTTAAAGCTTGTGCCTAAAATCAATGAAGAAGGCAAAGTAACTGAAGAACACTTCATTGAGAAACCAAAGGCTGAATGGACAAAAGAGGACAAGGAGAATGTCCTTAAGGAGGCAAAGGTCAAAAACATACTCTTCAACAATTTGGATTCTGTTCTTACAAACTGTGTTATATCATGTCAAACTGCTAAGGAGATGTGGACAAAACTTGAAGTGCACTGTCAAGGGACTAAAGATGTCAAGAAGAATGTTAGGTCCTTGCTAATTCAAGAGTATGAGTATTTTGAAGCAAAATCTGGAGAATCTATCACTGAGATGTATGATAGGTTTACAAAACTCTTGAATGAGATGGCTATGTTTGGTAAGGTTTATGATTCTGAAGATACAAACACCAAGTTTCTGAGAGCACTTCCTGAAGAGTGGGACAATAAGACTACAACCATAAGGGAAGCTAGAGATTTGGATGAACTAACTCTAGAAGAATTGTATGGCAGACTCAAGACATATGATTTAGAGATGCAACAGAGAAAGAATAAGAAGTCTGTAAAGACAAGATCAGTGGCACTCTTGATGGAGTCTGAGAAAGAACAACCCACAGAAGCAAGAATCAAGGATTCAAGAAAGAAGGGTAAAGCTGTTGTGGAGTCAGAGTCTACTTACACAGACTCTGATTCTGATGAAGAGATTGATCTAAGTCAAATGATGGCTATGTTTGCTAAAAATTTCAAAAGAATGAAATTCAACAAAAGAACTGGCAAATTTAGCAAGAGGCCATCATTCAAGAAGGAAGATGAGAAGGTTGAGAAGAGCAAGAGTACTATAATCAAACTTGACAAAGCAAAGGTCAAATGTTTCAACTGTGGAATATTGGGGTACTTTGCCAGTGAATGCAGAAAGTCAAAAAGTCAAGGAAAAGGAAAAGCACTTCTATCAACAGGAAAGGATTGGGCAGACTCAAGCTCAGAGGATGAAATTGATTATGAAAATCTAGCATTGATGGCATCCTCCTCAAGAAAATCACAGTCTTCCAACTAAAACTCAGGTATCAATCTTTACTCCTGAATCCTTAATTAATTTAGACTCTGATGGCATAGAGATTGTGAAAAGTGAGGTTAATAAAATAATGACAACATGTAGGTCTCTCACTAGTGAAAGTGAAAGGTTGAGAGAAGAAAATTTAACCTTAACTAAAAGGAATGGTCATTTAGAGTCTGAGTTATTATTAATGGAAAAATACAAAAAGGATTCTGAGAAATATAGTCATAACTACACTGAAATTTTGAAAGCCTATGACTATGTTAGGAAAGAACTAGAAGAAGAAAGGCTTAAGTTTAAAGTTTAGACAGACTCTGGAAGAAAAGTTCAAGAAATTCTCAATAATCAAAACGTGTGTCAAACTGCTGGTCTAGGCTATGACAAGAGTCAAGACAAAAGACCTATTGTTGAGAATGATAACAATGAAGAAGCTAGCAAAATTAATAAGACTAAAGACAAAAGTACATTTGTTCATGTTAAGTTTGTGATCCCTAAAAAAAAACCTGAAACCACAAACTCATCTGTCAATAGTCCCCCTGTTGTTGACAAGAAGACAGATGAAATAGGAGAAAATAACTTTAAGAAAAATATTAACATAGGGTACTTGTCTAAGTCTAAGTTTAAAGAAAGTCTAGAGAACTTATAAGAGTCCACCAAAACTAGGAGAAATAGGAATGGTAAGGAAGGCATTAATAAGACTAATAATTATCAAAAAGATCCTAATGCTCCTAGAAAGAAGTGTTATAGATGTGGCAACCACAACCATTTAGCTATAGATTGTAAAATAAAAATTGAGATGAAATCAGAGTCTAGTCCTTCTCAGACTGAAAAGTCACTACATACCACAGAAACCTTGTTATCACTGTGGTAGCATATTTCATTCTATTTATATGTGTAGGGACTATCATGATTTGTATTACAATTTTTATGAGCTAAAATCTTCAATTGATAAAAGTTGGTATGACACTGTTAAGACACCACCAGAGTGTAAAGCAACAAAAGAGACAGGTAAACCAAAAGGGAAAATTACAAAGCCTGTTTCTCCTAAAGTTAGTAGAAAAGGATCCAAAACTATTTGGTTCCTCAAAACATCTAACTAGTTGCTTTATGTATGCAGGGAATCAGGGTAAAGAAAGTAACCCTAATCCTGGACAGTGGATGCTCAGGACATATGACTGGAAAGAAATCCCTGCTTACAGACTTTGAGGAAATGGCTGGCCCAGAAGTATCCTTTGGAGATGGCAATAAAGGACAAACACTGGGATATGGCAAGATTGTACTTGGGAATGTCATCATTGAACAAGTAGCTCTAGTTGATGGCTTAAGGCACAATTTAATAAGCATAAGTCAACTTGGAGATAAAGGTTACCATACTGGCTTTGACAACAAAGAGTGTCTTATGACTCACAAAGAAACATGCATTGTGGTTTTCAAAGGACACAGACATGGTAACATTTATGAAGCCAACTTGGAGGATTGCATAAACAGTGAAGTCACATGTCTATACAGCAAGGCCTCAACACTCAACTTGGAAATGGCACAAGAAACTGTCACACATCAACTTCAAAACACTCAACAAGTTGGTGAAACAGAATCTTGTAAGAGGATTACCACAGGTTGATTTTGTGCAAGATGGACTTTGTGAAGCATGTCAACTTGGAAAACAAAGGAAATCATCCTTCAAGAGCAAGACAATTAACACCATTTCTGAACCCTTTTATTTATTGCATCTTGATTTATTTGGTCCAGTAAATGTTATATCAATTAACAAAAATAAATATACTCTTGTTATTGTAGATGATTTTACAAGATTCACATGGGTTTTCTTTCTACATTCAAAGGATGAAGCTTCACAACATATAATAGACCATATCACTTTTCTGGAAAGAAAATCAAAGAAAACAGTAAGAATTCTGAGGAGTGACAATAGTACTGAATTCAAGAATTCAATCATGGAGGACTACTGTGCATCAAAGGGAATTACTCAACAATTTTCTGCGCCAGGAACTCCTCAACAAAATGAAGTTGTGGAAAGAAAGAATAGGACACTCATAGAAGCTGCTAGAACAATGTTGGCAGAGTCTAAGCTGCCAGTATATTTTTGGGCTGAGGCAGTCAATACAGCATGTTTCACTCAAAACTGCACTCTAATAAACATTCATGGAAAGACTCCCTATGAAATGATAAAGGACAAGAAGTCAAGTGTGAAACACTTTCACATTTTTGGATGCAAGTGTTATGTACTGAAAGTACATCCTGAAAATCTAAGCAAATTTGAAGCCAAGGCAGATGAATCAATTTTTCTTGGATATGCATCGAACACAAAAGCATTCAGAGTGTTTAATCTCAGAACCAAAATTGTTATAGAATCTATTCATGTTACATTTGATGATAAAAAGTATACAGGATTGCAGGATGAGTCAAAGTCTACTACATTAGAATTTGAAAATCTAAAAAGTTCTGAGATAAATGAAGAAGAAGAGGATGAAGACCCTAAAATAAATCCTGAACCAACACAGGAACCAGCACACTCTGAGGGGGAGCTAGAAAATTCAACTCCAAATAATTCAGAGTCTAATAGGTCAGGGTCTACCCAGACAGAGTCTATCCAGACAGAGTCTAGACATACAGAGTCTAACTCATCAGGGTCTGGATCAAGCAACTCTGAACTCTTGTCAGAGTCAAGCAATTTAGGGTGAGCCTCTTCATTTGAATTTCACTCAAATACAGAAGATGCAAATGACTTAGGGGGAGCTTCAAGTTCAAGAACCAATCTTCCACCTGCTAGAAAATGGACAAGGAATCACACTCCTAACTTGATAATTGGTGATCCTGAGAGTGGTGTACAAACAAGAACAACCACTTAAAATGAATGTCTTTATAGCTATTTTCTCTCAAAGAATGAACCCAAGAAAATTGAGGAAGCCTTGCAAGTCCCTGATTGGATTATTGCAATGCAAGAAGAATTGAATGAATTTGAGAGAAATAAAGTGTGGAAACTTGTACCAAGACCTAGAGATAGATCAGTGGTTGGTGCAAAATGGGTGTACAGAAACAAATTTGATGATAATGGAACTGTAATTAGAAACAAAGCAAGGCTAGTTGTAAAAGGATACTCACAAGAGGAAGGAATTGACTATGATGAAACTTTTGCACCAGTAGCAAGATTGAAAGCTATTAGAATGTTTCTAGTCTTTGCAGCTCATTCAAAATTCAAGGTGTATCAGATGGATGTGAAAAGTGCCTTCTTAAATGGAGAATTGGAAGAAGAAGTCTATGTGGAGCAACCACCAGGATTTGTTGATCCAAAGTTTCTTGATCATGTTTACAGGTTAGACAAGGCACTATATGGATTGAAGCAAGCACCTAGAGCATGGTATGAAACTCTTTCAAAATTTCTTCTTGAAAATGGATTCACAAGAGGTACTATTGACAAAACTCTCTTTATTAGAAAATATAAAGGTGATATTTTGCTTGTCCAAATTTATGTTGATGATATTATATTTGGATCTACTAATGATAATCTCTGTGAAAAGTTTAGTCAACTAATGCAGTCAAATTATGAAATGAGCATGATGGGAGAATTAAACTTCTTTTTGGGGCTTCAAGTCAAACAGAATGATGATGGTATTTTCATTAATCAAACAAAGTATGTAAAAGAACTGTTGAAGAAGTTTGATATGCAAGATTCTGCAACTGCTAAAACTCCCATGTCAACAGCCACTAAGCTAGACTCTGACCCAAAGGGTAAGAAAGTTGACAACACTAGCTACAGAGGTATGATTGGCTCATTGTTATATTTAACTGCTAGTAGACCAGATATAATGTTTGCAACTTGTCTGTGTGCCATATTTCAAGCTGACCCTAGAGAATCACATTTAATAGGTGTGAAAAGAATTTTTAGATATCTCAAGGGGGCACAAACTCTTGGACTTTGGTATCCTAGAGAGTCAGATTTTTCACTAATTGGCTATTCAGATTCTGACTATGCAGGATGCAAAGTAGACAGGAAAAGCACAACAGGACAATGTCAGTTTCTTGGCAACAGATTAATTTCTTGGTTTAGCAAGAAACAACAAACTATATCCACCTCAACAGCTGAGGCTGAATACATTGCAGCTGGAAGTTGCTGTGCTCAAATTCTGTGGATGAGAAATCAATTACTTGATTATGGACTAAAATTCTCAAATATTCCTATGTATTGTGATAATACTAGTGCTATTAAAATTGCAGAGAATCCAGTCCAACACTCCAGAACAAAGCACATTGATGTCAGGTATCACTTTATTGGAGAACACGTTGAAAATGGTACTGTGACACTTCACCATGTTCTAACTGACAGACAGATTGCAGACATTTTGACAAAACCACTTGATGAGTCTACCTTTCTCAGACTAGTAGGTGAATTAGGTATGTTAAATATGTAAGTGATCAAAAATTACAAGAAGCAAAGTATGTACTTTAATTATAGTCCCTGTCTTAACACACTGTGATTAATTATTACTGCAATATTTTGTTTGGTATTTTACCTTGACAGAGTCTAGTTTTTAGACTCTGACGAGTCTATAGACTCTGACGAGTCTGTAGACTCTGAGAAAAATATCGCCTAAACTCTGAAACGGTTAAAATTCGCGCCTGCAGACTCTGATTGCATTTAAAATATTCAAATGACTTGAAATAGGCGGTAACAGTTATCTTTTGACTGGAGACAGGCTGTAGACTCGTGTGTACTGTATGCAACTTGAACAAAATAGAATTTTTCATACAATTTACTCACTTGTTTATTGCAATTGATTTCTACGGAAAAAATATTCACAGAGCTTTTTACGAACCCTAACTAATTTCTTCAAGCTTTTCCATCACTTTCCACTCAACAACTCCAATGGCTGCCGTTTCTACTGTCATGAGAGGACCCAAGGCGATTGCTTTCACATTTGGGGATTTCGAGTTCATGACCACAAATCATGTTGCTGCCCTTGGAGAAAAGAAAGGGGTAGATGCTGACTACTACCTTGTGATGGATTTCTTGGAGCAATCCGAGCTACACTACATTCTCAACCAGTCATTCACATGGATGTTGTATCACAAGCATGGAGCACTGCAAAGGTAGTTGATCCTTCTCAGGATCAACCAGGTAAAATAATGTTTACCTTTGGTAACTTTACATTTGATGTTACTACTGATGTTATTAATTCTGTGTTTAAATTACCAGTTAAACAATCTTTTGATGAAACTGTTTCTGATGCTGAAATTAATGATATGTTTAAATCACGAGGTTATTTCGGTAGTTTAGAAAACATGAGTAAGTTAACTAGGCCTTATTTAACAAAAGAATGGTCATTTTTCTTCGATCAAATTGCTAAGTGTTTTAATGGTAAGTGTGGTGGATTTGATGCTATTACTGCTATTACTTATCAAATTGGTCACAGTCTCCTATTTGATAGAATAATCAACATTGGTGATATGTTGCTCACTCAAATGGGAGCAAAATTAAATAATGTGCATGAGGGGAGAAAGAAAGTCTACTATCATAGATTTCTTATGATTCTCCTCAATCATTTCATTCCTGACATGTCAACCAAGTTGGCAGATGATTGTTGTATGCAGGCATACAAACAGCAAAGGCGGATATTCTCTGACAAGAAGAAGAGTCTACCTGCAATGACATATCCACAGGTAATGCAGGTAAAACTCTCATCCTACAAACCCTCTATCTACAATGCTTCATTTTTTGGTGGTGAAATGGTGCAGGAACAAGTAATGGAGAGTCCCCCTGCACCTACCCCCGTCACCCAATTCCCTTCCATTACACAATCTTCCAAACCAAAATCCAAAAAGAAACCAACCTCTGGTGTCTCTCAACAGGCACCAGTTGTAAAGAGAAGAAAATTGATTCAATCAAGGCTTATAGATGAGCACAGTGATGAGGAGCTCAATCCACTAGAGAAGCAAGTTGTTAAAGGACTTTCTTTGCTAAAGGAAGGTCATGATACACTTGATTCTAACCTTCAAGCCAAGTCTGTAGTCTCTGAAAAGGCTACAGACTCTGAAAAACCTAGGAATGCACCTCAGGATTATCAAATTGACTCTCCTGAAAAATCTTTTGATCAGAAGTACAGGAGGTTAAGGAAGGTTTATTCTGCACACACACACAAGCCTCTTATTATTACTAACCCTGTTTTGCAGGAAACAGATGCTCCCAAGGCTCCTGCAGAGCCAGACTCTGAAAGCAAGAAAACACCTGAACTAGAGTCTAATGTTGAGTCAGAGTCTAGACTGCCTTTAGACTCTGATCATGAAACATTTTGGGAAGGAATGCCATTGGATGCAGCCTCATGTCTAATTGATGAGATCATTACTCCAAGTGATGAGGCACTGCTATTCTTATATCCTTTGGTGGAATCAGTTGAAGATCCAGAGCAATATTAGACTAAATCTCAAGTCTTGGATTTTCTTTCAACCTATGAAGCCCTAAGGAAGAGAATGGAACAGGAGCTACAAATGTCTGCACAGGATGTGGTCAAAAATCTCTACAGTTACCTATTCAACTCTTCATTCCAAGTACAAGCAGCTGGGCTCATGGAAGGCAGAACAAATGAAGTTCTCAAAGCACTAGGTGTGCCAGACTCTGAACAGCAAATCATAAAGAAGCCTAAAAAGCTTAGCATCTAAAAAAGGAGAAAATCAGAGTCTGTTGCTGAGTTGGAAACTAAGATTGAGCAACCAGTTTTTGACTATGAAGCAATTTAGGATCATGGGATTACCTATAGGACAGCTATTGCTTGGATCGCTACCATTCAACCATTTTCAAGGGAGGTGGTTGATTTTCTTGTCCAAAATGTAGGTAAGGTGGCCAACAAATACATCTATCCGACCTATGAAAGTAGATTGGATGAACTCAAGGGGTCACATTTTCACACGATTGCAAGGGAACTGCAGGATTCCTTTCACTTGCCTCTTGCTCAGGCCATCAATGCACTCCATGCCAGGATGTTTCTCAATGGACACTTGGATGCATTAACTATGGTTGAACCACAGGGGGTAGCAGGTGATGCAAGGCAGTTGGAGGTTGGGACTAGTGCACCAGTGGTGACTAGTGATAAAGATGCTCAGTCTGCCTCACCAAGAACCACCTAGTCAGAGGTTGGGTGATAGTGGGGCAGGGGAGTATGCTGTTGGGCCCTCCTTGACAACTCACCAAAGAGCTGATGGGAACCCCAATGATATGGGAGGACAGACTCTGATGGATGCTCATGAAGAAATTTCCCAATCTATTCTATCAGAGTCTATCCACCTTGAGGGGGAGTCTCATGCACAAACAGTCAAAGATGGTAACACCCAGACTCTGACTTCTAATGAAGTCATACTGAAGCAGTCAGAGTCTAGAGTAGACCCTGAGACTGGAATACTAGAGCCAACAGACTCTGAAAAGAGAGAAGATGCTAGTAAGGGTTCAAAATCTGTTGATGCTCACCCCTTGGTGGAAACCCCTAGCCTTCAGACATTTGAAGGGTTCCCCTCCATCAAGGTAGTTCAGGTATTGAAGCACAATTATTATCTCTCAACCCCTCTTCTGTAGGATTATTGAGTGTACCCTCCACATTGAGTGAAAAAATATCTGAGAGGCTGGCACTAGACCAGGCAAAAGGAGAGGTAGAAAAGGCTGTAGAGAGCCTGAGTGAGATTGAGAAAGTGGGTGCCCAACCCCGCTGTGAGCATGAGAGATTAGGGTATCCTGAACCTTGCTTTACTTATTGGGATCAAGATTTTCCAAAGAGTTGGTCCAATGAGTTGGAGCAGGGGATGGATGACAATTCACTATGTCTGATTGTGCAGATTGGCAAACAGGAGGAGGCTCTTGCTGCTCAGAATTCATTTACACAGAGACCACATCTTCATCTGGTGGATTCTCTAGCAAGGAGAGCAGATAGTGTCATGGAGGCTTTGGTGGATAATCCTGTAATTCTAAATGAGGCTGCAAATTCGAAGTCAGAAGAACCACTCTTAATCATGCCTATAAGGGCTATACTTCCAGAGTCTACAGTCTCTGATCACTCTCAGGAGGAGTCAGGGTCTATAGTCCCATTTGCTACACCACCACCAGAGTCTACACCTCCATTCACAAAGCTAGAGCCTGTTGCTGAGGAGTGCACTTCTGAAGATGATGATCACGTTACTCCTTCTTTTATCTATTTTGATCAGGTATTTCCTCAATCTTGGGAGTCTGCACATCAAAGAGACATCAATGATAAAGATTCTTTTGAGTGTATCTTGGATATTCATCATTTTGAGAGCCTTAAAGCTTTTCAGAAAAAATCCTTTCAACAGGAACATGGTTACTATCCTGGTGAAGAAGATCAAGTCTTAGATGGAGCTGTTAAAGCTGAGTTACCTGATGTTGCTGCTCAATTATCCAGTGTGGTCCAGGACATTTCTCATATTAACATCAAGCTCACTGGTGTTGATAATACAACTTATCTGCTCAATACAAGATTTGACAGAATTCACTCCCTTTAATTATCCAAAGAAGTAGCTTTTAAAGATGCTCTAGCTGCTATCACTACAACTCAAGCCTCTCTTCAAACTACAGTTTCTGATTTGACCACTAAGGTTGATTCAGTTATTGCAGCCCAGGCAAATATCTCCACTGTTCTTGAGCAGATTCTTTTGGCTGTCACCAGTAATGATGATGTCAAAAAGGGGGAGAAGGAGAAGCAAGGTGAGTCCTCTAGGAGACATAAGAATGAAGCAAGGTGAGTCCTCCAAGAGACATAAGGATAAGGGATGCAAGGATAAATCAAGGGGAGTTAAAAGGAGGAGAGATGGTGATGATGGTGATAGTTCTCATGGTCCTAGGGGTCTTGATGATGTGCAACAAAAGCAATCTGGAGTAGCAAGAACTCAAACACATCAGTCAGGGACTAGACATGGGAAATCAGAGTCTAAGTCAGACTCTGATAAGAAAAGAAAGAAGTCAGACTCTGATCAAACTCAAGAACCTTCATACTGGAAGTGCAGTATATCAAATCTGCAACTTAGAGCTAAAAAGAAGATAGGTCTTTGAGGATTTGAAGAATCTGACATTGACAGAACATCTACTCTAACCAGAGATCCTCAATCCTTGACAGATATGCAGTTTGAGAAGATCACTCAGAAAAACTTAAATAAAGTGGTGTCTGCTCAAATTGTTTATAATGTTTTTGAAACAAAGATACAAGGAGGTCAGGGAGGTACAGAAAAGGTGAAAAATGAGATGCTGGTTTACTTCTTAGAAGGTGGAAGTGTAAGATGGATTAGTCAATCAAATTTTATCTTTTTCAAACAAGCTGAGGAACTACAGTATATCAGATTTCTTCTTCAAATTGCTTATGAAGTTAACAAGAGCAAAGAAGCTGTCACACACAAATGGTTCAAGGAGATTGATAGGAAGCTGACTTTGCACAGACAGACAAATCGACAAATGGGCAAATTTTCTTTAAAATATGTTGATACTGAGGGAAATGATCAAGTCATGCCATTGGAAGAAAAACAGATTAAATTTCAAGAAGGTGTGGGTCGTTACTTTGGGTTTCAGCCTATGAGTGGGAAAGTTAGTGTTCTGATGTTGAAGGACTTAAAAGATCAAGAAAGCAGTGCAAATGATCTTAGGGTAGCTTATTGTCAAATCAAATGCTCAAGTGAAGAAATGAAGAAATTTGTTGGTGAGGCTCTGGCAATTATGGAGGAAAATATGCTGAATTCATTTTTGAAGAATAATCCAGCCTTTGAGAAGATTAAATAAGAAGTAATTCTTTTTCCTTTATAAATCTTTTATATTGTTCTAGATTAATAGTTTTATTCTTTAGTTTTGACATCATCAAACCTTGATTTATGCTTACATTTTATAAAGCATAAATAGGGGGAGATTGTTAGGAATATATTCATTTGATGATGTACAAAATACTAGAACAGGGTCTAGATTAGTTTATCTGTAATAAGTCTTTCTAGTCTCTGAAATGTATAATCAGAGTCTAGATAGTCAACATTCATGTTACTTGTACTTAGAAGAATTTCTGTAGAAAGTGAAACCAGAGTCTGCATGAAGATCAGAGTCTATAGACTATCAGAATCTACATGTGATCAGAGTCTGAAAATCATCAGAGTCTAAAGGATTCAGAGTCTACACAGTTAAAGTTAAATTTGGAAGAGGATCACAGGAATGGAAAGTCTTCGAAGATCAAGATAAATATATTGCAGATATGCTATGGGAAAGAAAGAGAATTCTAGAAGGAAACTGTCAACTAATAATTAGGAATTCTATTCCTATTGTAATTTATCTTTCTGTTATTAGTTGATAGGCAGCTCTCTATATAAACTCTATGTAACCTAATTGTAAAAGTGTGGAAGTCGAAGCATAATTGTCTGAGTGAAATATTGTGAGGGCATAGAGATAGAGAGAGTTGCTGTAATAAACACAGAGAAGCTGCTAAGGTTTGTGTACACCCTAGGAGAGTTTTGTATTCACAAATCAATAATACAAAACAGTACTTATTCATATTTTTGTGTTTGAGTTTGTTCTTAATTTGATTTTAAATCAGGTAGAAAAAACATACAAGTATTCAACCCCCCCCCCCCTTCTACTTGTACAACTGGGAAAACACAACAATTGGCATCAAAGCCTGCTGATTGATATACAAATCAAGATCCGTAGTCCAGTAAAACTCAGGGTACCGAAACTGTTTGGATTTTAAATGTTTAGAGGTCATGTTAAATAAATTTAATTCATAAATTTAAATTAAGACAAATTTATTTTATAAGTTTTATTTAAAATAAATTTATTTTATGAATTTAATTTAAATTATTATATTATTTAAACTTAAAAAAAGTTTATTTTATAAACTTAATTTTAATAAGTTTATTTTATAAATTTAAATTAAATCAATTTATTCTCTAAATTTAAATAGATTTACTTTTATAATATAATTTTACTTTATAAATTTAAATTTAGAAAAATTTATTTTATAAATTTTATTTAAAATAAATTTATTTTATGAATTTAATTTAAATGAGCTTATTATTTAAACTTGAAAAAGTTTATTTTATAAACTTAATTTAAATAAGTTTATTTTATAAATTTAAATTAAATAAATTTATTCTCTAAATTTATATAGATTTACTTTTATTATTTAAATTTGTTTAAATAAATTTATTTAAATAAATTTATTTTATAAATTTAAGTTAAATTATTTTTTAGTTAAACTTTGAAAGGTTTATTTTATAAATTTAATTTAAATAAATTTATTTTATAAATTTAATTAAAATAAATTTATTTTATAAATTTAATTTAAATAAATTTATTATTTAAATTTATATAGATTTAATTTATAATCTAAAGTTATTAAAAATCTTGGTCCATTTTTCCAAAAGGGTTTGTAGTTAAAAAATTCTTAATTTTAACTTAGAATTAATTCGCAGAGCATGTGACCCAGTTTCAAGGAATGTGGTCATTTCATATTAGGAGGTTTATTCCGGAGTGTTTGGATTTTATTGTGGATGTAACTACTGTTTATGTTATAGTTCCATAAACTGCTCAAATGTAAAGAAATGATAGATTTATTAGTAGGGAACTCTGCCGAATTTTTCTCTGACCCTGATCATTCTAGTTTTTGTACAATTGTACTTGTACAAAATGGATTTAAGAATCGTTAGAGGTCACAACTGAAGGAACATATGAGGATAAAAGTAGCAAGACAAGATCAGAGTTGTGTTACAATATTCAAGAAGCCTGAACAAACAAATGATGACAGAGACTGTGTTGGGTGTAAAGCAGGAACATGAACATTAGTAAGGTTACAGCGAGGGAAATCATTTGTTGGTGAAATTAAATGCAAAGTTGATTCTATCAGTGACAGTGATGAACCACATGGATATCTGGCATCAATGACCAACACTGGAGATGAATCACTAAGCACTTCACAGGTACACATTCTAACTAGTATACTTTTATCTAATTCAGAACTGTATGATTATTATGTTTTGAAATGTATTATATTCATGTCAGCATGTCAGCATCTTAGGACTTAAATATTTGATTGATTACTAAGAATGAGATATTGCATGCTAGGACTTATGAGTTAAAGTTAGTACATATCATAATTGATTTTCAATACAGTTAAACGAATATCTAGAATTAGATAGGTTATTCTAGACGATTAGGTGTATCCTGAACATCTGCTTGAACTTGATTAAAATCTTATGTGATTTAATAACTCTGCTAATGTTTTGAAAATTTCTAATAGACAAACAGGTCATAGATCAGATATTTTATATTTGTTCTTATTGTGATAAATGACTTATTAAGTGTATGTAGAATTTGATATTGCTTATAATGTTTTATTCAAATATTCTACATATTCTTGAAATTGTTTATGTGCTTATTTTCATATAAATTGCTCACACTAACATAGTTGCACTTAAATGTCAAATCACTTCATGTATTGTTTGTT
This sequence comes from Oenanthe sinensis, assembly GCA_028671895.1. NCBI lineage: Eukaryota > Viridiplantae > Streptophyta > Magnoliopsida > Apiales > Apiaceae > Oenanthe > Oenanthe sinensis. Next base: position 6,433,653 of record JAPMAC010000212.1, read on the forward strand.
AAGGTGTAGAAGATTAAAAAATGGTAGAATTATCTAAGTAGTCAGTAAAATTTGTAGATTTGAGACTTAATCTAAAACTGACTTAGGTAATTAGAGATAATTAAAATTTTAGACAACAACATAAATGGATTAGACAGAATTAGTTGTTAATTTGTTAGTTCTTCTATTTCATGTGCTTTCAAAGAATTATTGAATATCTGTAAATCTGCTTGACACCTGTCACATTTATGTAGAATGGTTAAAGTAGATAGTACTGAATTTTCTAATATGCATAACATGCCTGAAATGTATAATTCTTATCTATAATGCATTAAAGTTGAATGTTACCTTGTGTTCTTATTTTTAGGTTGTCTCGATAATAAAGTAATTTCGTGCTCGTCGAGATTTTCTAACTCTTCGTTCAAATCGTCGTCATTTTCATCTTCATCGATAAGTATTGCCTTTAAGGCCACACTCTGTCTCTTCTCTTCAACTTGAGGAAGAGATTTATCCGGAACATTATCTTCTTTGTATGCACGAAGGTTGCCGAATAAACTATTGATGGTATATGCATTTAAATTATGCATTTCTTTTATTGTGGTAACTTTAATTTTCCAACTCGGAGGTAAGGCTTTCAAGAGCCTTCGATTTTTTCTCATTAATAGAGTAAAATTTTCCGAGTTGTGCAAGTTCATCGATGATACAATTAAATCTCGTTTCCATGTCGATGATGGTTTCACCCTCGAGGAGTTTAAAGTTCTCGTATTCTTGGATTAGAGTATCCATTCGAGAGTCTTTAATATCCATTGTTCCTTCGTATGTGATAACCAATTTGTTCCACATTTCTCGTGCGGACTTGCAATTATTAATACGTTTGTATTCTTTTTCTGCAAGTGCACTAGTTAAGACCATTTCTGCTTTAGCGGCTAGGTTCATTAACTCTTCTTCCTCACGGGTGTATTCACTGGCTTTCTTTTCGATGACTATTTCATCAACTACTTTAGTCAGGAACAACAACACCATCTTCGATAGGCATCAACACTTTGACATCTTGGGATTTAGCATAGATTCTAAATCTTGTTTTCCATGTGACAAAGTTAGTGCCATCAAATCGGGGAGGTCTCGAACTAGAAAGACCTTTACCACAACCAATAGTACACAAATACACCTTAAAAGATCTACTCTTTATCGCGTTCGTAGGCATTAAAAAGGCCACGGAACAGAGTTAAGAGCACTGCTCTGATACCAACTGCTAGGTCCCAAATAATGGGCGTTATTAGCTAGAAGGGGGGGTTGAATAGCTATATACCTTTTTTAAAATTTATAGCTTAAATTTTTAAATTTCTTTTGTCTTTTTAAAATCTTTACTAGTCAACTAGTAAATAAAATGCAGAAAGTAAAAAGAGAGAAACGAAACAGAGTACAACACAATATTTTTATCCTGGTTTGCGATGGCACAATCCCCTAACGGATCTGCTCACCCCTAATCCAGTCCCCGAGTCCCTCCCTAAACTCGAGATTTTGCACTATAAAAAGATATACTCCTTATTGTGGCGGAAAAGCCTTTTACAACACTATGTATCTATCTTAGATCTTAACTCCCCGTTAATCCCTCAAAATACAATAGCAAACCAACATGATTTATCTTGGAGTGTAACTCCCCATCACCTCCTCAAAATTAAAGTAGAACCCCTACAAGTTGGTCTTAGAGCGTAACTCCCCGTTACCTCTTCACAGGCAAGTAGTACCCCTACGAGCTGGTCTTAGAGCATAACTTCCCGTTACATCTTCACGGGTACGTAGTATTCCTTACGATCTTATCTTAGAGCGTTACTTCCCCTTTACCTCCTCAAAGTTACGTAAAAATTCCTGCATAGACTATGTTCCTCTACAACAATGTAGGTCTTGGATCTGGGTCTTGGGTTTTTCCTTTTCCTTACGGTGCAAAGATACCTAACTCCCCGTCGGCGTGTCTAGGACTTGGGTCTTAGAACAAGGATCACCACACTTCACTTTCACCTCACAACAAAGTCTAAACAACAAGTACTACGACTTTATATCCCTGTTTAAGAATGAAATGTGGTGGACTAGTATATTACAGTATTAGACCAAAGAGACAAACAAATATATATATATAAGATAGCCTAAGCAATAATATATATAAATGTGAGTCGGGGTAAGTCACTAAGTGAAAGGACTAACCACTCGAAGGGGTAAGTCACTTTGTCAAAAATGATTGTATGCAAGAAAATAAGTGCATATGCTAAAGTAAAGTGTGGAAATTTAAAAGCGTATGAATGCAAGCACTTAAAGTAAATCTTTTCTTTATATTTTCTTCTTATTATTGTTCGATATATAAGGCCGAGGGTATATGAACTAAACTAATGCCGAATATATTGACTTGATTTATATCAAGCTCGTTGAGTCTTGTTGTTTATAAAAGCCTTGATCCGAAGAACAAAAATGAAACTATAAGGCTCTTTTAAAACTAACAAAGACAATCTAAGATTCTACAATGGGAGTTCGTTTATGTCTATATAGGACTTATACGAATTCTTGTAACTCAGAATCAAAGAATATATAACTTCTTAAACTCGAAAAGTAAAAGGCTCCTTTATGTCTTAATATATAACTTATACGATAAACCTTTTCACTTTGAATTCGAAGCTACTTCAACTTATAGATCTCTATGAGGAAGCCTTGTTTATATCTCTACTATATATGGGACTTATACAAGTACCTTCTAACTCGGAGTTCGAATTCAGATAAACTCACTAATATTCTATGAGTATGACTCAGAATAAGAGCTCATTTTTTTCACTTTATAACTCAACAAGGAAGCTCTTTGTTTATACCTTAATATATAGGTTTATACAAAGTTGTTTCGACTCGGAATAAAAAGTGAGAATAACCCACAAATATTCAACAAGTAGTGTTTGTTTATATCTCTATAGAAGACTTATACAAATTACTTTTAACTCGGAATATAAGTTAGTTATGAACTTTACGTTCTATATATACGAGAAAAGATAACAACAATTAAAGTTCGTGTATATATAAAACCGTAAACAAGTGCAAGTATATATAAGCTAAAGATCTAACTAAGAAAGAAAAATATATATACTACTACACTAAGAAGCCGAATATATATATATATATATATATATATATATATATATATATATATATATATATATATATATATAGTTATGCAAGAAAAGTAACCAACTTATAGAGATAAATTATTTCTTTCGAAATCAAGATATACGAGTTGGGTTCGTAAACGAGAGTGGTGTGTACATAAAGATCAACCAAGAAAGCAAGATGTACACACTACTAAACTCGAACAAAGCTTATATATATATATATATATATATATATATATATATATATATATATATATATATATAATCAAGTAACTAACTTATAACCCTTGAGATCTAAAAAGAAATCAAGAGAAAAAACTAGGATCGAAGCAAAAATACACAAAAACTAGTCGTCGGAAAAAGTCGCCGGAAACTAGCCAGAATCTTAACTTTTGGTACACTTTTTGGGGCAACTAAACAAGTCTAGGGGCTTTTGGAATATGATATTTAGTTAGCCTAAACTAGCTTGTGTGATGTGTGTAATATATGAGTGCGAAAGAGGGTGAAACAAGCTTTAAAAGTGATGAAATTAGAAAGAATCAAAGCTTACTTGCTATAACTTTTAGAGGATGATATTTTTTGGGATATTGATGATATGAGGAGAGAACTATGCAGCAATTTCTTGGCTCAAAAAGGCTTGAGAAAGAAGTGGGGGAAAGCCTTGTATTTATAGGCAAATATTAGAGTTTAGGTGGGAGAAAGGGGTGACAAGGCTACTACATGGAGCAGTGAGAGCCACAACAATTCAAATTAAAGTTGCATCAGCTGAAAGAGGCTAAATAGATGCATAGAAAAAACATGCTAACATCATTCAGTTAATTAATAAGGCTAATAAACACGAAACCGAACGATATGTAGGAAATATGACGTTTTTCAAAATATGCTCTAAAATTTATGAACATTTGGGAATCATCTGGGAATATTCTCAATAGGTCATGGTCAAAATTCTACTCAATTTGGAGTTGACCTTCATTGACTTTTAATTGACCAAACATTCAATTACGTATCGAAAATATATGCCAAAACTAAAAGTCACCCAAAAATTATGAAATAAATCTTAAAATTCTTTTTCAATATTCTAGTGACATTTCCCAAGTTTCAAGTCATTCGGACATGTGTAACCATTTCTTTGAGAAAACGATCATTTCGTTGTCACTATAGACCGAAACAATAATTGACAGCCATTTATCCGAACTAGTCGACATTTAGATTAAAGTTTTGACTTCAAATATATTCAAACATAATATTCCTAAATAAATGATGACTATGAGGTCCATGGAATATTTTTGTTTGTATTAAAATGTAGTTTATCCATTTAAATTATGTAGTTAGGGGCTTTGGGATAAAATCTGTATTTTATATTTAGGCAGGATTTTGTTGAAGAAAAATGGAACAAATAAATTTAGAAAATATATTATAAATATATTCCCTTGAAAATCTTTGAAACCAACACTCTTTTGATTTGATGTTGCATTTTTTGTTTCATAAAAACAGTGTTAAAAATAATGTATTTGTTCGTCTTTAGTCTTTGCCTCAAAATATAACATATATAAATTAGATTTGATTTTATCATTATTTTGATAAATCTTGTCTAATTATATGTTGAAAGAAAATCATTTGGTTAGTTTATAAAAACAGTTTGACCAATTTTGACTTTCTACTCGTTGATTGTCATTTTGAATAAGCCTAAGGGAGGTTTACTATATTATTTAGTAATTTAATATTTCTAATTTAATTTACACTTAATTTTTAGACAAAATAATCCAAAACCTAATAAAAAGACTGTATCTCACACCATTCAGAAAGGCACTCTTCACTTCCATTTGATAAACTTTTAAATTGGAGTGTGCTGCGAATGCTAGAAATATTCTAATTGCTTCAAGTCTTGCAACTGGTGCATATGTCTCATCATAATCAATTCCCTCTTCTTGGGAGTAATCCTTTGCCAGCAGTCTGGCCTTGTTTCTTGTAACAATGTCATCACCATCTAATTTGTTCATGTATAACCATTTGGTGCCAATTACGGATCTGTCTTTAGGCCTGGGTACCAGTGTCCACACTTTTTGTCTTTCAAACTGATTGAGCTCTTCTTGCATGGCAAGAAACCAATCTGGATCATTTAGTGCATCTTCAATTTTCTTTGGTTCTTATTGGGATAGAAAAATTGAAAATAGACATTCATTTGAAGTTACACTTCTGGTTCTAACCCCAACATTTGGATAACCTATGATCAATTCAAAGGATGATCTCTGCTCCATATCATTTCCCTTGGTAGGTTTGACCTTGATGATTCACCTTGGTATTCATTATGATGTTGTGTTCTTCCAGTAGATCCACCATCTCCCCTTAAGTTGATGTCAGGATGAATTATTGATCCACCACTGGTATTAGTAATATCTCCAGTGTTTCCATTTTTTCCACCACTATTACCTGGATCATTATCATCATTATTGTCATTACCATGCCCTGTTACAGCTTCAGGTTCTTCTTCATCATCGAACTGTGAGTCTGGATGATTATCAAATTTTAATGACTTAGAAGGATCTTCAGTTTGGATACTTGGGAGTTTAGTGTCGTCAAATGTAACATTGACACTTTGTTTTACATGGTGCTGATCAATTATGTACACCTTATATCCTCTTCTTCAATAACCGACAAAATAGCTTCGTGTGCCTTAACCTCGAACTTTCCACGATATTCATCTTCATCCTTCAGCGCATAACATTTGGCTCCAAATACATGAAAGTACTTGCGTGTTGGTTTCTTTCCATCCATTAATTCATATGGACTCTTCATATGATCTTTGTTGAGTAGAGTTTGATTCTGGGTATAACATGTTGTATTTACTGCTTCAGCCCAAAAGTAGATAGGTAACCTTGATTCACTTGACATAGTTCTTGCAGCTTCAATCAAGGTTCGATTCTTCTTTTCTACAACTCCATTCTATTATGGATTTCTTGGAGCTGTGTATTGTCTTGTTATCCCCTTGTCTGAACAAAAACTATTCAGAATTTCATTCTTGAATTCTGTTCCATTATCTGACCTTATTGCCCGGACTGGTAGCTTTGAATCTAACTCAATTAACTTGACGTGATTAACCACCAATTGTGGAGTTTCATCCTTTGTTTTCAAGAATAAAACCCACGTGTATTTTGTGTAGTCATCCACAATCACTAAGGCATACCTTTTCTTTGACATTGACATAATATTAACTGGACCAAATAAATCCATGTGTAGCAATTGAAGTGGTTCAGTAATGTTTGTAGTATTTGTGCCTTTGTGACTTGCTTTCTTTGACTTTCCTTTCTGACTGCCTCACACAACCCTTCTTATGAAAATTCCATCGGACGCGGTCATCTCACTAATCCCTCTTGACTAGAGAGTACATTCTCTTGAAATTTAAATGTGAGAGTTTTGTTGGGTCCCGGAGATCGTAGAGGGGGGGTGAATACGATTCCCAAATTAAAATTATGACTTTTAAATATTTTTGGGACAACATAAAAATTAGTTTGGTTCAAACCCGGGTACTGTTCATCATCTTCTTCAACCTCAAGAACACCATTAAAATAACCAAGATAATGAACGGTAAATCATCCAAAACACACAACACAACAAGATCCAAGAATATAACTTTATATTCATTGATGTGGGGTAGATGCTACAAACAAGTTCAAGAACATAAGCTCAAGAACACAACAAAGAAGTGATTTTTGTCTCCTCTAAAACTATTACATTTTGTAGATCTAGGAGACAAAAATCAACCCTATCTTCTATACAAGATTTAGCAAGTGTTTACAATAGAAAGATAGAGGAGTGGTATGATAAAGAAAATCATGGCCCCAAAATATTAAAGTATTAGTTCGGCCATGGGGGAGAGAATAATTTCTCTCTCTCTCCCCTTTTCTTTCTCATCTGAATTCTTACTTAAGATAAAGACTTGGATTCTTTTTGTATATAGAAAAAGGGGTTGCTTTTTGCTTTTCCACCTTTTACTCTTGTCCACTCAAATCTTTTCTTCAAAGTCATGTGCCAAGCATGCATTTGGAAATATTTAATGTAAAAGTAATATTTAAATAAATATATATAATATAAATAAAGAGTGTCTTTATTTATAAAATATATAAATAATTAAATAAATACTTTATTTAATTAAATTAAATATTTCCATTCCACTCTTCAATTTGTGTAGACTTCCTTATCCAAATACTCGGCCCCGTATACGTGACTCCACAACGTCCAAGTATTTGGCCTTCTAATCTGTGAAACTTTAGTAAGATCCAATCAGGTTGTGCCGACTGTCCCTTATCCATTAGGTTGGCATTTCTCCAACACTGATTTACCACCTTTGTTGATCCTCCACTTGACTCAAGAAAACCAACAACTTTAGAATGATTAAAACCATATTAACCGACGAGAGCTTGCCTCCAATGTCCTGACACTTGATGCAACGGTCTGGTTCATAAGTGACTAGTCTTGATAGGGGCTCTTGATTCCAAACATGATTCCACATTCTTCTTTGCAAACCTTACTTGTTGCTTCGATTGTAATGCACTAAAATCTTCATAGACTAAGACAATCTTCTGTAGCATCCACATCCTTGAATAGATGTCAACATCTTTTATTCTCCACTGAGGCCTGAACATGTTAATGAACTTCTTCCAGTGGGCTTCAAGTCTGTAGATGATCCTTTGATACTTTGTCTTAACTGAACTCTGTGATCCAAGATTTCTGTGCACCTGCATATTATTACATGTCCTGTTCTATTGTTGAGTTATCATCAACCATTACATAGAGATTACATTTAGCATTTCTATTACACATGAAAGTGCAGTGAGTTACTTCCCTTCACTCATATCTCCCCTTTCAATCTCCCCCTATTTGGTTGATATGGAATAGCAATCAAATACTATTTCCCTTTACAATATCCCCCAAAAGCAATTAAATAAAATTAACTACTAGAGGATAACTCAACTAACATACAAGAAACAATTAAAGTACTTGACATGAAAATAATATACAAAAGGTTCTGGAAAGATATAATCAGTTAAATCCAGATTTCCTGAGTTGCTGAAAATGAATGATGAATTTCTGAATTTCATTTTCCTTTAGCTTTCTCCACTTCAATGTTCTTCAAAGATGGGGTTCTTTCAATAAAGAAACAAATCATTAGTAAAGACTTTTGAACAATCATTCTTGTTCATCTTGCAATTCAAACTAGAACATACAGCTCTCTATGTTCCCCATAAGAGGTCAACTCATTCTCCCCTTAAGGTTGTTCTCTCTTGAAATGAAAGTCACTTCCTCTTTTTCTTCAGGATGTTCTATTTCCAGGAAACATATTTTTCTTTCTTCCCTGCACTACTCCACTGATTTCATCTATCACTGAAACAAGAAATAGAACACACTTGGACACTTCTCAGATGCCCCTTGAAAATCTCCTTCACATTCTTCTTTACCCAGAAAACTTCTACTTAGCAAAAACTCCCCCTGAGTTAATACTCTTCAAAGAAATCTTCATTTTCATTCATTGATCGTGCTAGAAAGAATTCTTCTGCCGAACCTCTCCTAAGAATGTTCCAAGGACAAATCTTTAGGGATTAGACTTCAACCAATTACTAAGAAACTCTCCCTTAGTAATTCTCCCTTGCATCACTAAGGTTTCAATTTTATCTAATTCTCCCCCTTAGTTCATGCAAGCTCCAATCCACCCTTGTGTCTTTAGATATCCTCTAAGTAACCTCCACAAGATAGGATTGACAGATCTCGTTTCTTGTAGATCTCGTTTCTTGTATCACCAAATTCTCCCCTTTAGTTGAGAATATCCTTTAAAACAATAAAAGTATCATCTACATCCAATCGAATAAGAAACTCTCCTCCAATTGAACATAAAATCCTCCTTAGGTCTAAAAATTTATGTCTCCCCCTTTGAGATTGAGAACAACATGAATTAATAGACCCAAAGGTAATAGTTTGGACATTCCCACTAAGCTTCAGCTAGACTCTTCTTCAGCTTGTCTTCCAGAAAAGAATCTATTCAACATTCTAGAGCAAGAAAATTCAGTAACAGGATTCAAGCATAGTAGCAAGGTTAGTGTTTGGTCTATGGTTTCCTCACTTCTACTACGTTCTGTTGGTGTTTACACTTTCAAGCGTAAGTGTTCCACTCATTTCTCTCCCTATTTCTCTCACTCAAGTGTATCACTCCCTCACTTCACTCAAGTGTTTCTCTCCCTTACTTGCACTCATTCCATTTATAGCAATTTGTACCTGCAAGTAAATCCATGCTAGTCTCACCAAGATATTATGGATCGTTGACTGTAGCATGTTGTCGATCACTAAAGATCTAGGTTCTGAGATGGAATCTCAGACAGGGTTTCAGTTAGGCCGTCACCCAACTCACCATGAGCAAATCCATGCACACGTGGCTCGTCGTCGGGGAATAACCGTTCAGAAATTGGAATCTCCTCCATTCCAGGAGTGACTGAAATCCCAACACCCTGATCCTCAAAAGACTCATCAAATTGGTAAACCAACTGAATCATAGTCTACGAGTTGTTGCTCAGCTACTTTCAGCATCAACAATCTCCCCATATGCAAATCCATGCACTGGATCGTTGAATGTTGTATGCGTACTAGCGGCTACTTAAGCATCAACCGACTCCCCATATGCAAGTCCATGCACTGGATCGTTGACGGTGATATGCCTTTAAGTTTTGAGCGATCCATGTATTCCAGAATTTGAATTCCTGGGAGAGTAGACGTGTACAAACGTCTCTCTCAATCACCTGTAAAGATGAATTAACTCACTATTTTCAGTCATGGAAAACTGTTAGTGATTGCCTCTCAACATCAACAGATTGCTCTGCGGATGTGAAATCCCGTTAGGGAACTAGGACTGTTCCTCCTAGGAAGGTTGACAAGGATTCTAATATATGGCAAGAAATCCAAGTTTCCCTCAAATGCCTGTGAAAGTGGCTCAACAACTTCATTCACCATGAATGGTAAACAAAGAAGTTTAGGGGTTTTACCTATACCTCACAATGTGCACTTCTTGCAATGTGTCCTCACAATTGTTAGTCCCAAGATAGGCTAGAGAACTGTTAGGTCCTATAACATCCCTTAGAAGCAAAAACTTTAGGATTACCATCAGCGTGAATGCTTTTGGTGTGCTTGACTCATTACAAGGTGCTCTGGCTGACGAGTGAATTTTCAATGAAATCACCCTGTTGAGAGAGTTCATTCAGAAACGGTTGAATTGCCTTTTCAGCTCTGCATCCTTTTGAGAGAATACAGATGAGCTACAGATACCTCAATTTGTATACTTCTTTCCTTCTAGAGAGGTAGAGCTGTGGGTGCACTTCCGACACATCCTTATTTGCTGCATCAAGTGCAGTTTCTCCCTTAACAACCGTTAATCTACATAAGTTCCTTATATCACCAAGGGTTGAAAGTTTGAATTAGAATGATAGTGTTTGGTACTAAGGCCTTGGTTAAAAATTGATGGATTATTCAACTTCTTGACCTTTCCCTATAGCCACTAAGGCCAAGCCATTACGGTTAAATAGATAGAGTTGATCAGAGCTATATAAAATTTGGTAGAGTATGATTAAACTTATTCTCTATTCCTTCTCAGAAATATAGCATCGGAGCAATGTGTCCTCAAGAATCAATGCACCAGAGCTAAAATGTGGGAATTAATAAAGAATAGATAAAAGAATATTAAGCCAAATTTCATAAACTCACACTTTTTTTTTAAAAAAAAAGTTTAACAGATTAACAAAAGTGTTCTTTTGAATTTCTCTTAGACAAATATCCAATTGAAATTCAACTCTTTTAACAAAAACATTTTGATTAATAACTCAAATCTATTTCATCTTGCTCACTGTATGTTTTCAGAAACTGTTTTGCAATTCATTCTTATCGGATATTATCTCTCACTTAAAACATAAATAAAAAAAAATCGAATGAATGCTTTAGTCATACAGTCCAAGGCACTAATCCCAAAGCAAACAACCATTGTTTTAATACTACAGGTCAATGTGAAACAGACATTAACAAGAGTTTTGAAAAACGTTTTACCAATAGTTGATACCTCAAGATCAAAACAATTTACTCAAATAAAATAGCCTGATACCATGCAACATAAGTTACAAGTTATCAAGTAACTTTATTTAAACAAATCGTGGAGAGAAAACAGTTTTCATTACAAAACATTTAGAGAGAGAGAGGATATATGATTTTGAAATAGAAAGATAATCCTCAAGAAATGTTCTCTTTCAAAGAAAACTTTTAGTGGCTTTTCATTCTCTGGCAAATGAATGCATGTTTAGATAAAACATTTTTCACAAGAAATAGACAAGAAATTTATTTATGCATTCAAGTTCTAAAGAATGAAAAACATATGTTAATACTAATGAATTATCAAAGATATGAGTGACAATACATTCAAAAGTACTAACATCATTCAATCATTTTGTAATAAAATGCATCTTACTACAAAATAATCAAGCACATAAGATACTTACATTATGCTAGACAATTACCATTTGTCGCTTGAAACAAACACATTTTACAATATAGATCATGGTAATTCTAAAGCATAAAACATAAGCATCCGCTAAACACTGAACATACATTGACCGAATGACAGCATTTAACTTCTTACACTACATCTCAATAATTATCACATAAGCATATTGAAAATACTCATGACAATCAGAATGTATGTAAGCTCGAGGTACTAGTTGCATCAGAGATCAAATACCTTTAAATATTAATACTAAAATTTATGATCTTTGACAACCCCTCGCGATGTAGTAAATTACTTTCAATATCAGTGTTTTTGAAATAATCTTTTTGTCACTTAGTGCAGAAATTCTAAGTGACATCACTAATATAAAAAGAATGACAACTAATATTAATGGATTTTGCAAAAGACATGAATTACATCACTTAAACTACATATTAAGTGGTTCCATTAATATTAGCATTAAACAATTAAAAGTAAATAAAATTACAATTAATTAATATATACAAATACTTATGCTGAAACATTTGATACATATAGCATGAATAACATATGACAGCACAAAGTACGAGATCCTGGATATAAATTGACTATACAAAGAGATGCTACAATGTTAGGTCCCGGGTGATCATAGGTAATCTCATACCGATAATATTGGGTCCCGGGTGGTCACAAGCCAAACATTAATCAGTTCCTAGAGATCGTAGACATCTAAATAGCATGAACACTCTCTATAAACTTTACATTTAAATAAATCAATATTAGACTAGAGTGACATACCTTAGTCAATAGAGCTTTTACTAGTGTATGATCGTTGAATGAACAATTACTCCTCTTTGCCCGAGAGATCGAACGTTTACTCCTTTCGAGATCGAACGTTTACTCCATTTGGACAGGAATAACTTTTCAGCTACTAGTTAACATTGTTCCTCGAAACAATACCACGCTCATCCAGAAGGAAACTGCATTACCTTCAACACCCAAATATATCCTTGTAGATATTGGTCTTGGTAGCAGCTTCATTAAACTCAGCACTCTAGAAACCAGTAGTCCTGACACTAGCAGAGTAGAACCTTCAAAAACTCCGAACTACCCTTCAGCTTCTGTATCAATACCAAGTCTTCATGTGGATTGATTCCTTGTGCTAAGTGTATCTGCCTCTGGTTGAATTGAGTTAGTTCCTTGATTCGAACCCTACTCAATCTTGATTAGTTAGTGCATCTTCAATCTTCATTGAATTCATTCAGAAAAACCAATGAAATACTCGTATACATGCACGGCACTACCAATCACTACTCTACTACCCAGATTCATCAAGAGCTGACTCTAGGAAATGTTGTTACACAAAACCCTTTGTCATGACAGATGTGTCCTTAATGTTTCCTTAGATATTCAGTGGGTAGAGTAGTCTTTTTCAAATATGATTGAGATCATCTTGCATTATTTTTAAATTGACAATTTCCTTTTTAATATGCAATCACTCAATCTGGATCACTCAGTGCTCCTAAGAATCTCAACTCTTACTCAATGAGCACTGCTAGCCTTTGAGCATCAAACATGACTAGTTGATCCAACTTACTGATGCTCCCTCTGTGATGCTGCTTGCAGCTTTTCTTCATCTGGTGTCATCTAATCTTGAGCCCTAAACAGGATGTCAACCTTTAGAAATTTAAAGCTAAAATCAAACGAATGCTAGGGAGCTTGATGATGATGTTCACTCCATCTAGATCATCTTAAATCAATCACAGACTCTGTGTAAGCTCTTAACTCCAAATAAGATAGCCTTCCATCACACCATGTGACTTCAGGCATGATTAATCTTACTTGATGTCTTCTCTTTACATTTGCTGATTAGACTTGCTGTGTCAACTGATTCAGCCGTAGTGAATAGGAAACCTTAACTCTATCCATTATCCTTGTAATTCCACTCAAGGTCTGGATTTCCCAATCAACTCCTCCATTTGGTCATGAAGTCCGGAAACTGAACTTTACTCTAGAATACTCCTTTCAGTGCAGACATAACATAGAACTTCGTTCGTCAACAAATTCCATTACCTGCCCTCAAAGTGTTCTTACAACAATCTGCCTAATCCTTTGAATGTGATTAATCACTGAGATGCTTCATCTATCGAATGCACGAACAAACACCAAAACTAAACAGGGTAGTCTTTGACTTGACTTCCCTTCAACTGACATACTTCACTAATGTCCTTCTTAAAAGAATTTCATTAGAAGTTGTCCTTTCTCACCAACTTCATCTTTACCGTCGAATCCGTTATCTTGATAAACCAAGTATTAGTTGATAAACCAAGTGTGAGAGCATCACTTGTTGTTGCAGCTAACTCCATTCTGATAAACTTCAACGAATAGTTGACTTCATCATAAGCATTACATTTCGTGTCAGCAATAACCTCACTTCCAGTAGAGTGAGCTTCTATTTCTCTTGACCCCGATCAATACTGTTCATCCTCGAACTGATATTAGGAAACCCTTCACAAAGAATTCCCTAGGTCTTCCTTAATATTGTGCTTCAGATCATTCAAGAAAAATAGGTAACCTTGCTTAACCATTTGAATACCAAAGCAAAAGTAGTTACATGCCTCGAACATGAAAATGTCAGAGATATATAACTTGTACATGTTGAAAGATACTCTGCATTCACAAATGATTAAGACACGTGGTCCTCAATTTTGATTGAGTCCAAGGGTTAGAGATATTTCTAAACATAGTTAACAACAAAGCATTCAAGTTCAACATGCTCATTCTTATCTGACTGATCACTCCTCATCTATGTCAGCCTCAACAAGTAGTCTTGGCTATGAGCTCAGTGATCCCAACCTAACTTAAGGTGGACTAGCAGTCTATAAGAATCATGCCGTACATATATGTAGTCATAGAAGAATCAATCACTCAGATTCATAATTCTTCTAAATTACCTTTGTTGTTCACTTTAACATTATATTATCTCTAATTACCTGAGTCAGTTTAAATTTAAAAATTTAATTCATGGTTTATTATACTGACCCCTAGGCAATTCCCAAATTAGAAACAAACTCATCTTAACATGCACATGATCAGATATAACATTTAATACAACCATGCGAGTATAAACAGATTATAGACAATATAAACATCAAGGCACTTAGCATGCAGCAAATACTCTTTCCGGTAAATGTACCCCTACAAATACCTAAGACTCTATATGCTAACATGATCAATTATCGTAAAGCAAGCATTAAATCACACAAGATCTAATCATGAAGTCAAATACTGATAAACAAGCAACACTAACAAACTAGCATAAGTTATCTAATTTATATAGAAATCAAGGTGAGACATGCATTACATCAAACTTATAATATAATGCAGTTCAGCACTTAATACTCTATAATTGAATTAAACAAGTATAAACTAGTTAGAAAGTATACCTGAGCGATGCTTAGCATTCCATCTCGAGTGATAATCAATTGATCCAAATCAATTTCCATTCTACTGACACTCATGGAAGTATGCTTGCATTTGACCTCAATAACAAATGATGTTCCTACTTCAACCCAAACTGATGCCTGATTGTTCTGCTTAAAGACCCCGACATAGAATGTCTCATGTTCTGCTTGAAAAGATCACTCTTCTTTGTATGTGTAGCAATAACCCCTTGATTATCATATGTCAGTGATAATCAAAGCTTGTGTATTTCTGCCACTGATGTCCTTTAACCAAATCTTCAATTGTTGTTTTGGTTCTTTGACCGATAAACTGAATTCCTTTTCAAAATCCCAAATTCTTCAGATATTGATTCGAAAACCACTTATCGAAGACTCTTCCCTAAATGAACTAATCCCCTTTCAATAACCAAATGATCCACTGAGTAGACCGATGTAGAAATACATCTCCAATGGTAAGATCAGGTCTTAACTCCATTAGAATGTTCTTCAGTCAGTTCGTTTGTCCTCAACGAACGAAGAATCAACTCCTGTTGTTTCGTTTAATAAAACATTTTGTTCAAACAGAAGTATTTATTTTTTTTGGAATTTAAATAATCAAAATAAATTGAAAATGCAATTTTTGATAAATAATAATAAATTTCTCAATTTCAAATTATAAATAAAATAAAATAAAATAATTCGAAAAGAAAGTTTTGATATAGAGATAACAAATTTTTCAAGGTATATTAAATAATCCTGAAAAAGAAATTATTTCAAATCAAAATTAATTTTCAAAGAATTTTATAGAATTTATAATCCAAAATAGTTTTAATTATAATTAAAATAAAACAGATTGAAAATATAAGTTAGATATAAAAATAATAAATTTTCAAGTCATCTAAGATATTCTTGAAAATAAATTATTTCAACCAAAATGATTTTCCAAAAAGTTTTATGAGATTTATAATTAAAACTTCCAAGCTTAAATTATAATTAAAATAAAACAACTCGAAAAAATAATTTTGAAATAGAAATACTAAATTTTCAAAACATTTAAAATGTTCATGAAAATAAATTATTTCAATCCAAAAAATATTTTCTAAAGAGTTTTATAAAATTTGTAATTAAAGTTTTAT
Organism: Oenanthe sinensis; assembly: GCA_028671895.1. Lineage (NCBI taxonomy): Eukaryota > Viridiplantae > Streptophyta > Magnoliopsida > Apiales > Apiaceae > Oenanthe > Oenanthe sinensis. Next base: position 6,449,866 of record JAPMAC010000212.1, read on the forward strand.
GAAAAATAAATTATTAAACCTCAAAAATAATTCTCAAAATACTTTTAAGAATATTAAACTCAAAAGAAATTAAATTGGATTTTAAGATTAATTTTAGTTTTCAAATTAATAAAATTCTTAATTAAGAATATTAAAAATATAAAATAAAATATTTTCCAAGATGTAAAATAAACTTGAAAAATAAATTATTTAAATTTAAAAATTATTTCCAAAATATTTTAAATAATTAAATTCAAATTTAATTATTAAATTAATTATTAAACTAAAAACAATTTGAGAGAAAAACAATTTTTATTTTAAATAAAAATTAAGCTATGTAGCCATGTGTCATGTTGAAACAACCTTCTAAGTAGAAATTCTACATAGGAATGTTCTACATAGATTCCATCTCGAACATCCTATCTCGAACATCCAAGTCGAACATCCAAGTCGAACATCCTATCTCGAACATCCAAGTCGAACATCCTATCTCGAACATCCAAGTTGAACATCCTATCTCGAACATCCAAGTCGAACATCCTATCTCGAACATCCAAGTCGAACATCCTATCTCGAACATCCAAGTCAAACATCCAAGTCGAACATCCTATCTCGAACATCCTATCTCGAACATCCAAGTCGAACATCCAAGTCGAACATCCTATCTCGAACATCCAAGTCAAACATCCAAGTGGAACATCCTATCTCGAACATCCAAGTGGAACATCCTATCTCGAACATCCAAGTCGAACATCCTATCTCGAACATCCAAGTCGAACATCAACTCGAACATCAACTCGAACATCAACTCGAACATTAACTCGAACATCAACTCGATCATCAACTCGAACATCAACTCGAACATCAACTCGAACATCAACTCGAACATCAACTCGAACATCATCTCGAACATCAACTCGAACATCAACTCGAACATCAACTCGAACATCAACTCGAACATCAACTCGAACATCAACTCGAACATCAACTCGAACATCATCTCGAACATCAACTCGAACATCAACTCGAACATCAACTCGAACATCAACTCGAACATCAAGTAGAACATCAAGTAGAACATCAAGTAGAACTTCTACATAGGAATATTCTACTTGGCCATCTAGAACATTTTGTACTTAGAAAAATTCTGGGCTTCAACAATTAACAAAACACCTACTGCTTCCTTTCTGGATGCCCAGTGAACCAATCGTACCCTCTTTAATCTCAAAAATAAAAATAGATCCAATCGATTTGTATGTCAATCGAGTAGCTCTGATACCAATTGTTGGGTCCCGGAGATCGTAGAGGGGGGGTGAATACGATTCCCAAATTAAAATTATGACTTTTAAATATTTTTGGGACAACATAAAAATTAGTTTGGTTCAAACCCGGGTACTGTTCATCATCTTCTTCAACCTCAAGAACACCATTAAAATAACCAAGATAATGAACGGTAAATCATCCAAAACACACAACACAACAAGATCCAAGAATATAACTTTATATTCATTGAAGTGGGGTAGATGCTACAAACAAGTTCAAGAACATAAGCTCAAGAACACAACAAAGAAGTGATTTTTGTCTCCTCTAAAACTATTACATTTTGTAGATCTAGGAGACAAAAATCAACCCTATCTTCTATACAAGATTTAGCAAGTGTTTACAATAGAAAGATAGAGGAGTGGTATGATAAAGAAAATCATGGCCCCAAAATATTAAAGTATTAGTTCGGCCATGGGGGAGAGAATAATTTCTCTCTCTCTCCCCTTTTCTTTCTCATCCGAATTCTTACTTAAGATAAAGACTTGGATTCTTTTTGTATATAGAAAAAGGGGTTGCTTTTTGCTTTTCCACCTTTTACTCTTGTCCACTCAAATCTTTTCTTCAAAGTCATGTGCCAAGCATGCATTTGGAAATATTTAATGTAAAAGTAATATTTAAATAAATATATATAATATAAATAAAGAGTGTCTTTATTTATAAAATATATAAATAATTAAATAAATACTTTATTTAATTAAATTAAATATTTCCATTCCACTCTTCAATTTGTGTAGACTTCCTTATCCAAATACTCGGCCCCGTATACGTGACTCCACCACGTCCAAGTATTTGGCCTTCTAATCTGTGAAACTTTAGTAAGATCCAATCAGGTTGTGCCGACTGTCCCTTATCCATTAGGTTGGCATTTCTCCAACACTGATTTACCACCTTTGTTGATCCTCCACTTGACTCAAGAAAACCAACAACTTTAGAATGATTAAAACCATATTAACCGACGAGAGCTTGCCTCCAATGTCCTGACACTTGATGCAACGGTCTGGTTCATAAGTGACTAGTCTTGATAGGGGCTCTTGATTCCAAACATGATTCCACATTCTTCTTTGCAAACCTTACTTGTTGCTTCGATTGTAATGCACTAAAATCTTCATAGACTAAGACAATCTTCTGTAGCTTCCACATCCTTGAATAGATGTCAACATCTTTTATTCTCCACTGAGGCCTGAACATGTTAATGAACTTCTTCCAGTGGGCTTCAAGTCTGTAGATGATCCTTTGATACTTTGTCTTAACTGAACTCTGTGATCCAAGATTTCTGTGCACCTGCATATTATTACATGTCCTGTTCTATTGTTGAGTTATCATCAACCATTACATAGAGATTACATTTAGCATTTCTATTACACATGAAAGTGCAGTGAGTTACTTCCCTTCACTCCTATCTCCCCTTTCAAGTTTCTTATGCCATAGCCAGCTTTCTTCTGATGAAGCCTTTGAGTAGAAACAATTTGCTTCATCTTCAGTTCTTGAATTGATATCGGCTACGTACAAGTTTCCATTCCTTACTCCACGTAAGGCTAATTTGTCATCCTTAGTATAAGCTATTAAACACTTTTCCTTCATAAAATTTACTTTGTATCCTTTATCAGAGAACTGACTGACACTAAGAAGATTGTGTTTATGTCCTTCCACTAAAAAGACATTTTCAATGATAACATTTCCAACATTTAACTTGCCATATTCCGTAGTCATTCATTTACTGTTATCTCCAAATGTCACGATTGGGCCAACTCTTTCAACCACATTTGATAGCAGGGATCTATCTCCGGTCATATGCCTTGAAGATCCGTTGTCCAGGATCCATACAACCCGTTTTACCTGTTTAACTCTCTGCAATCATCAAATGGTTAAATCTTTTTCGAAACCCAAATTTGATTGGGCCCGTTATACTTAAAGTATTGACCTTTATCAGATTTGACAACAGATCCCTTTTGAACAAGAGTAGTTTTTCCTTGACTGTACTTACCTTCCTATAAACAGTCTTAAAAAATTCTGTTTAGACTTAGGAACATATGTTTCCTTCTTAACAAGTGAAGGAATTGCAGTCTTGGATTTCACAAATTTATTATTGATATGTTGTCTAGGTGTCATGTTATTTTTATTTGCAAGCATACTTTTAAAATATGCTGACATAACATTAAAAGCACATAACGTACAATTTTTAACACCATATTTTTATGGCATACATCAATAATAGGCATGTTATTCAAAACAGTAGGTGTCTTGACATTTTCTACTTTAACTTTATCAACAGTCGTAAAGTTCTCAGTAGAATAACATGTTAGTGTAGGTGCCCTAGAGGCAATACAATAAACCTTTATGTCAATTGATTATTCAATAAACACATTTATTATGACTTTAATTACTGCGATATATTTGTTAGCATAATAAATGTCCTTATAATCATGATACACATTGTATAGTTTAGTACATGACTTGAACTTGAGATTATATAATAGATCATATTCTTAAATGTCCCTAGTCGAGTATTATTATTATAGGACAATAATAATACATAAATAGACTAGTATGTTGTTTGACTGATAACCACATCTCATTGGTTATAAGTATGGGGATACTAAAGTCAACACATAGGTACATGCAGGAGTACATGGTATTGGACAGACCCACTGTGAGATTCTTCATGTTTAATAAAGTCATAAGAAAGAATCACAGTGATAATGGTGTAATGATCCTCTGACTTGAGATCATTATATTTCTGTACGAGGATTAATATACTTTGACTACATTAAAAGTTACCTTTGACCAGGTAATGATAAAAGTGGACATCGGGTATATCATGAGTCGTATGAGAAATATGAATGATAGATAAAGGATTTAACCCTCCTATAATTAGGAGAGATATTATTGGCCTCTTGATTGAGTGAGACTATAAAATGCATGGCCGTGCTCAAATAATGATTTGTTTTCATAGTCTACTCATGGATCAAGTAAACCCGGATTAAATGTTGTAGAGGATGACTAAATACATGCCTCGAATTTAATCTATAATATATATGGTTAAAGGGATTATATTACACGGAAACATTAATCATGAAAGGTTTTATCGAATCACGATTTAATTATTATTTAATTGGGTAGCAATGATGTATTACTAGATACCGCTCATTGTTTATAATTTTATTGGAGAATAAAATTATTGCTAATTAAATAATAGCCTATAGGGTCACACACATAGAGCACTTAAAGGAATAGTTAATTTAAATTATAGATTTAAATTAATTGATGATTATTTGAATTTTATTATATTAATTATGTGAGACTTAATTAATTGAAATAATAAAATTCAAATTTGAATTCTACCCTTAATAATTAAGTATGACTTAGTTATTAATTAAATAATAGAAATTCGATTTTATTATTTATTCTAAACCTACATGGGTTAGGGTTTGCTGATTGGGCCTCTTAACCAGCATTATAAATAGATAATGATAGGGTTAAGAGGGATTACGTTTTTGAGAAACAAAATCCCTAGAGGTAGCAGCAAGCACAACAAGGCAGAAATAAATTCGAAATCATCAAAGGAGCTAGTACAATCCATTCCGTAATCAAGATCGTGGGACGTTCTTGAAGGTGCTCGTGTGGATACCATAGAGGTGTTTTCGAGAGGAAGACACAAGTCGTGAAAGCTAGGATCTCCGTTGAGTTCGTGTAAACCAAGACCAGACAAAGGTATGATTCCGTTTCACAATAATCAGTCTAGGCTTATACATGATCCTGCGTTTAGGGTTCCGAATTTTTGTTATATTTACGTTTAATCCGCTGCGTTTTATGTCTCGGAACCCAACAATGGCATCAGAGCTACGTGTATAAGGGACTGATTTGGTTACGTGTTTTATGTATTTGATGCATACATGCATGTTTTGGTGACTGCCATGCTATGCTACTGCTTTGTCATAATCTGTTATGCCACTGCCATGCTACTGCTTTGCTACTGCCATGCTTGTTTGAGACTGCCATGCTACTGCAATGTTATAATCTGTTATGACATGATATGAATTATTTATATGCCTTATTGCGATTTGTATATTATGCATGAGGGTCAGTTTGTATAGTGATATAAACTGGTAGACAGATTGCGTTGGACATGATTTGTTAACTGGGATATGATAAGTATGTATATGATACATGCTTCTGAAACTGCATAAGTTGCAGTGGGGAAAAAGGCCAACAGATATGATCTGTAGTTCAGAAATTGATGATTTCTGAATAGGACTGGTCTTCGAAAATAAAAAAAATTCTGATTTCGAGCTGACCTGGCAGCTCGACCCCAGCCGGGGGCTGCCTCCCCCAGACCCCGCCCGGGGCTACCGCCTCGGACCGCGCCAAGGGGCTGCCGCCCCCGGACCCCCGCCCAGGGGCTGCCGCCCCCGGACCCCTGCATTATTTTTGTTGTGTACTTGAGCATGGTGCTGGTTATGGCCTTTGGACCCCTAGATTAATGGTTTTTGGTTTTGGTTTTATAAATACGACTTGCATGTCGTTTTCTTCATTCTTGTAATTGTTTTACCTCGAATGTAACTCGATTTTTCTTATGTAAGTACATTAGTATAGGTTATATTCAATTATTCCATGTAATGTACTTGAAGATTGAAGGATGATCCAAAAAGAGGAGCAAGCACCCATGGATACAAGAAGAATGAAGACATGTAATTGTATTTATATTTTACCACCATAGATTGACTTTGATCCTTTCATTAGCTCGAAAGGATCACATAGGAAAGGGGCCATAACCAAGCACGTTTACATACTGCACTTTACATATTGATGTATGAATGTATATGTAGAGTAGAAGATGCATGCTTTAATTAGATTAATGATGTATGCATGTATTAGATACGTCACCCATGCCATGCTTGCCATGCTAAACAAGATAAAATCTGTAACGATTTAAGATTTTAAAATTAACAAACGATCATGAGATTCTTGTGTTTATGAAATATGGATTTTTAAAACAAGGAATTGAATATGGATTTTGATATGTATAATTGGGATTTTCTGACAAAAACGGATATGCGTATTCGTAAGGCTGATGGGTTTTAAGTGTGAACACTGGTATCCTCCATCTACCTGGGAAATGAACAATTTAAGATGTCAATTTGAAATATTTAGTTCAAGGAAAAATTGAGGATCTCTTCATGATGTGATCATGATCGTCATAAATTTTATAAACCCCTTAACAAAATATTAAGTTTTAATCGGATGCTTTCCAATGAATGAACACTCATCGAATCCTAGATCGATTAGGGGAAAGACTGTCAGTGGCAGGGGACTCCTATCTATCGTGGTGAGATGCGACGAATATAAACGGTTATATTCGGCCGTTGTATCATTGGGTCAAACTTAACTGAGTCGTCATAATAAGGTGAAAGTAAACGGTTATATTCAACCATTATGAACTTAGAAGCATAGAATTTGGTTAAAAATCTATTAGATAGATAAGATCAATCGTTGCTCACCAAACTATCCAAGAATTATATATGATATAATTGACAACTGTTGTCTACCTAAATAATCATTTTTAAGGACTTCCAGTGGTTGTCTTTGGACATGACGAAATATGGATCTTGGCTCACTAGAAAGAATTATGGGATATACTTTCCAAATTAATAGTAAGGGCTATTAATTTGATAAAAATAGTGGGAGATATATTATGAATATATCATAATCATTTGAACATAATAAATAACTCAGACAATCTATTGTTTATTTTGTGATTTTATCATTGTAGATACCAAGTAATGGCAAACAACACAAACACACTATCCGTACGATCAGTCCTTGAGAAGGATAAGCTGACAGGAGGAAACAACTTCCTAGACTGGCAGAGGAATTTGAGGATTGTCCTCAGACAGGAGCGCAAGCTTCATGTCATTGATATTCCTCCGGTAGGTCCCCTTCCTGAGGGCGCTACTGTTGAGGAACGAGCGGCCCACACAAAGGATGAGAATGATGCAACTGATGTTGCATGTCTTATGTTGGCAACTATGAGTGCTGAGCTTCAAAGACAACATGTGCATATGGATGCATACACTATCAATGAGCACTTGCAAAGCATGTTTGCAAGCCAAACTCGTCAAGAAAGGTTCAACACGAGTAAGTCACTCTTTAATTGCAAACAAGGGGCAAGTGAACCAGTTGGCCCACATGTTCTGAAGATGATTTGTTACATTGAGTACCTTGAAACTTTGGATTTCCCGATTATTCAGGAAATTGGTATTGACCTAATCATGAATTCTTTGAACAACAAATTCACCCAGTTTATCATAAACTACAATATGAATGAATTTGACAAACCACCTACTGAATTGTTGGCTATGTTGAGAACATATGAGACCAACATGAAGACGGTTGAACCTGCTCCCATACTGATGGTGGGCAATAAAGGTAAGGCCAAAGGGAAAGGCAAGAGGAAGGGTAAGAAGAAGACAGGTTCTGATTCTACACCCAAGCCAAAGTCAGGTCCCAAACAGGCTTTAAAGCCTAAAGGTGGGGTCGCTAAGGGTGAATGTCACTACTGTAAGAAAACTGGTCACTGGAAGAGAAACTGTTCAGTTTACTTGGAGGATCTGAAGAAGAAGAGGGCTGAGCAAGCTTCTACTTCAGGTATATATGTTATAGAAGTCAATCTGTCTATTTCTACATCTTGGGTATTGGATACTGGATGTGCTACTCACATTTGTATAAATGTGCAGGAAATGCAGAGAAGTAGGACATTGGCTAAAGGAGAAGTGGACCTACGAGTTGGCAATGGAGCAAGAGTTGCTGCTTTAGCTGTAGGAACCTATTATTTATCTTTGCCCTCAGGGCTAGTTTTAGAACTGGAGAATTGTTTTTACGTACCTGCGATTCGCATAAACATTATTTCTGTTTCTTGTTTGGACAAGAAAGGTTTTTCGTTTACGATAAAGAACAATTGTTGCTCTTTTGCTTTGAATGATTTAACCTATGGTGTTGCGCGTTTGTTTAATGGTTTATATGTTCTTGACTTAGATAATCCTGTCTATAATATAGAAAACAAACGACTTAAAGTTAATGACTCAAATCAAACATACCTCTGGCATTGTCGTCTAGGCCATATAAATGAGAAACGCATATCCAAATTACATAAGGATGGATACTTGGATAAGTTTGATTTTGAATCATACCAAGAATGCGAATCTTGTTTGCTTGGTAAAATGACTAAAGCCCCTTTCACTGGTAAGAGTCAAAGGGCCACCGAACGTCTAGAGCTAATACATAGTGATGCATGTGGCCCAATGCGTGTGATGGCTAGAGGAGGCTACTACTACTTCATAACATTTACTGATGATTTCAGTAGATATGGATATGTATATCTTATGAAGAATAAATCCGATTCTTTTGAAAAGTTTAAAGAATACAAGGCTGAAGTAGAGAAGCAAATTGGCGGAGGTGCAAGTATTAAAATCTTACGATCTGATCGTGGAGGAGAATACTTGAGCACAGAATTTAAAGATTATTTAAAGGAGTGTGGTATTGTATCACAACTCACTCCGCCAGGTACACCTCAATGGAATGGAGTTTCAGAGAGGAGAAATCGTACTTTGTTGGACATGGTACGATCGATGATCAGTCATGCAGATCTTCCAATTAGTTTCTGGGGTTACGTTCTAGAAACAGCGGCTTTCACACTTAACCGTGTTCCTACTAAGAAGGTTCAAAAGACTCCATATGAGATATGGGAGAAGAAACGGTCAGGCATGAACTTTATGAAAGTTTGGGGATGCAAGGCGTTTGTGAAACGTCAAGTATCTGACAAGCTTGGACCTAAATCTGAAGAGTGCAATTTTATGGGATACCCTAAAGAAACAAAGGCGTATTAACTTTATAGTCCTTCTGAGCAGAAGGTGTTTGTTGCTCGAGACGCTGTTTTCATGGAAAGAGATTTTGTTTCTAAAAGAAACAGTGGGAGAACTATAGACCTCGATGAAGATCGAGAATCACAAAATAGCATTGAACCTGAAGTGGAACAGGAGCATGATAATGATAATGCTCAACAAACACAGGTTATTCGTAGAACTGGTAGAATTCGCCATGAGCCAGAGAGATATGGATTTCTCTTGACTCAATGTGGTGATTTGATGCTCATAGATGAAGATGAGCCTCTCACATACCAAGATGCTATGAACAGTCCAGACTCTAAGAGATGGCTAGAAGCCATGAAATCCGAGATGGATTCCATGTACGAAAACCGAGTATGGACTTTGGTTGATCCACCTGAAGGGGTAAAACCCATAGGGTGCAAATGGGTTTTCAAGAAGAAAACTGACATGGATGGAAATATTCAGACCTATAAAGCAAGGCTGGTTGCAAAAGGTTTCAAACAAATTGATGGTATTGACTATGATGAAACTTTCTCACCAGTGGCTATGGTCAAGTCCATAAGGATTTTGCTTGCTATTGCAGCATTCCATGATTATGAAATCTGGCAAATGGATGTCAAAACAGCCTTCCTTAATGGAAGCCTTGAAGAGGATGTGGATGTGTACATGACACAACCTGAAGGTTTTGTCGATCCAAGGAATGTTAGCAAGGTATGTAAATTACGTCGATCCATTTATGGATTGAAGCAAGCCTCTAGGAGATGGAATATCCGTTTTGATGAAACAGTCAAAGAGTATGGCTTTGTTCAAAACGAAGATGAACCTTGTGTTTACAAGAAGGTTAGTGGGAGCCATGTGGCATTCATAGTACTGTATGTTGATGACATACTACTAATGGGGAATGACATACCTTCTCTCAAGGCTGTTAAGATTTGGTTAGGGAGCAACTTCTCTATGAAAGACTTAGGTGAAGCATCCTACATTCTAGGAATGAGGATCTATAGGGATAGATCTAGAAGGATGATCGGTCTAAGTCAGAGTACATACATCGATAAGGTTTTGCATCGTTTTGGTATGCAAAATGCAAAAAGGGGATATGTCCCCGTGTCTCAAGGGATAACGATCTCTAAAGATCAGTGTCTGAAATCATTGGATGAGAAGGACCACATGAGTAAGGTTCCATATGCCTCAGTAATTGGATCCATCATGTATGCAATGATATGTACTCGCCCAGATGTTTCGTATGCTTTAAGCATGACGAGCAGATACCAATCTAATCCAGGTGAAGGTCACTGGACGGCTGTCAAGAATATTCTAAAGTACTTGAAAAGGACTAAAGATTCATTCTTGGTGTATGAAGGAGAGGAGAAACTGGTTGTAAAGGGTTACACCGATGCAAGTTTCCAAACAGACAGGGATGATACTGTATCACAGTCTGGTTTTGTGTTTTGTCTAAATGGAGGTGCTGTAAGTTGGAAGAGTTCAAAGCAAGAAACAGTAGCTGATTCTACAATGGAGGCTGAGTACATTGTAGCTTGTGAAGCGGCTAAGGAAGCTGTTTGGATTCGAAAATTCATTACTGATTTGGGAGTGGTTCCATCGATCGCAGATCCCATTGATCTATACTGCGATAATATTGGAGCCATTGCACAGGCTAAAGAACCTAGATCTCACTCCCGAACCAAACACATACTCAGGAGATATCACCTCATTCGAGAGATTAATGAAAGGGGTGACATACACATATGTAAAGTGCACACAAATGATAACATTGCAGACCCACTGACCAAAGGCTTGTCGCAGACGAAGCATGACGGTCACACTAGTTCCATGGGTATTAGATACATGGGTGATTGGCTCTAGTGCAAGTGGGAGATTGTTAGTGTAGGTGCCCTAGAGGCAATACAATAGACCTTTATGTCAATTGATTATTCAATAAACATATTTATTATGACTTTAATTACTGCGATATATTTGTTAGCATAATAAATGTCCTTAGAATCATGATACACATTGAATAGTTTAGTACATGACTTGAACTTGAGATTATATAATAGATCATATTCTTAAATGTCCCTAGTCGAGTATTATAATTATAGGACAATAATAATACATAAATAGACTAGTATGTTGTTTGACTGATAACCACATCTCATTGGTTATAAGTATGGGGATACTAAAGTCAACACATAGGTACATGCAAGAGTACATGGTACTGGACAGACCCACAGTGAGATTCTTCATGTTTAATAAAGTCATAAGAAAGACTCACAGTGATAATGGTGTAATGATCCTCTGATTTGAGATCATTATATTTTTGTACGAGGATTAATATACTTTGACTACATTAAAAGTTACCTTTGACTGGGTAATGATAAAAGTGGACATCGGGTATATCATGAGTCGTATGAGAAATATAAATGATAGATAAATGATTTAACCCTCCTATAATTAGGAGAGATATTATTGGCCTCTTGATTGAGTGAGACTATAAAATGCATGGCCGTGCTCAAATAATGATTTGTTTTCATAGTCTACTCATGGATCAAGTAAACCCGGATTAAATGTTGTAGAGGATGACTAAATACATGCCTCGAATTTAATATATAATATATATGGTTAAAGGGATTATATTACACGGAAACATTAATCATGAAAGGTTTTATCGAATCACGATTTAATTATTATTTAATTGGGTAGCAATGATGTATTACTAGATACCGCTCATTGTTTATAATTTTATTGGAGAATAAAATTATTGCTAATTAAATAATAGCCTATAGGGTCACACACATAGAGTACTTAAAGGAATAGTTAATTTAAATTATAGATTTAAATTAATTGATGATTATTTGAATTTTATTATATTAATTAAGTGAGACTTAATTAATTGAAATAATAAAATTCGAATTTGAATTCTGCCCTTAATAATTAAGTATGACTTAGTTATTAATTAAATAATAGAAATTCGGTTTTATTATTTATTCTAAACCTACATGGGTTAGGTTTTGCTGATTGGGCCTCTTAACCAGCATTATAAATAGATAATGATAGGGTTAAGAGGGATTACGTTTTTGAGAAACAAAATCCCTAGAGGCAGCAGCAAGCACACAGCAGCAAGCACAACAAGGCAGAAACAAATTCGAAATCATCAAAGGAGCTAGTACAATCCATTCCGTAATCAAGATCGTGGGACGTTCTTGAAGGTGCTCGTGTGGATACCATAGAGGTGTTTTCGAGAGGAAGACACAAGTCGTGAAAGCTAGGATCTCCGTTGAGTTCGTGTAAACCAAGACTAGACAAAGGTATGATTCCGTTTCACAATAATCAGTCTAGGCTTATACATGATCCTGCGTTTAGGGTTCCGGATTTTTGTTATATTTACGTTTAATCCGCTGCGTTTTATGTCTCGGAACCCAACATAACATTTATTGTTACTATTCCTACTTGAAGTTTTTAACAACTATACCAGGATTGGGGGAATTATAAGTTCTCACATCTTTCACTGGTGTCTTGGGTGCCCACTTCTCTTTTTAGACATTAACTCATTGTATGTCCTTAGCTTGTTCCTCTCTTTTCTTTTCCTCCTCGAGGTCCTCTAAATTCATTTCATAAGCAATTAATATAGAGCTCTCAAGGATTGGTTATGCAATAGGTGTTATAAAAAGAGGTTTAGGTGTGTCCTTAACAACATGTGGAATACCCCTTTCTTCAGCACTTTACCTAAATGTGGTGATGTTGCTTGCCTTTCTTACAGATTTATCGTACTCAAAGCCTATTCCAACATTACGTTTTATTTCATGTTGGTCAATTAGGTCTTTTACAATGTAAGAAGCATTTTTATAGGCTAGACACTTCTTTTGTTCTTCCACTATTTGATTTCTGAGATAAGCTTCAACCTTGACATAACAACTGACTCTATTTATTTGAAAAGCTAAGTCCTTAGTAAATTTGTCATTTTTGGTTTTTAACAATTTTAAAACATCATTCTCATCATGTAAGACTTTGTTTTGGAGAATTAGTATCTTAACTATATCTCTAGTATCATCTAGTTCTTTACCAAGCAGTTTAAATATTTTAGGGCATGAAGGATCTACCTCTATTCCTCCTTGATGAGTTGGAGACAATGATTCTTCAGATGAAGCCATAAGAGCAATATTTCCAATCTCTTCCTTAACATCGTTGTCTGAGTCATCCTAGTTTTTGCCCTCTGCCAGATATGACCTGCCTTGATGCTTTTTCACAAATGCATCATAATTTTCTTTGAGCTCGTCATAAGACTATCTCTTCTTCCCTTGCTTCGGCTTCTTGCATTCAGTTGTAAAGTGACTTAGCTCATTACAGTTAAAGCAACGAAACTTGCTTCTGTCAACTAGGCCTACCTTGTAGCCACTTTTTGATACAGCTGATGAAGAACCTCCTTTGTGGAACCTTCTAAAATTAGGTTTGACTTTGTAAGAGGAGTTTCTTCAGAATCTCATGTTTTCAAACTTCCTGGAAACCATAGCTAGATATTCATTTTCTAGTTGATCTAGTTCTTCCAATGTGTAGAACTCACCATTTTCCTGGTTAACTAAATTATGTCCAAGTTCTGGAACCACATACTCCATTGAACTGTTTGAAGGTACTACAACCTTTACTTATTTTTTCTCTGGTGCTTCCACTAACAGTGCTTTAGAAGAACTAACAACTTTTCCTCTTACATACGTTTCTCTGGTTTGGAGATGTTCCAATGCATAAGTCTTTAGAAATCCGTAGAGTCTGTCTAGTGTAACTTCTTTCATGTCCGTAGATTCTCGGATGGTCGTGATCCTGTGTTCCAGATGCTTTGACAAGGTTAGTAAAGACTTCCTGTTCACCTCCTGGTTCTTATAATATTTACCATTGAGATTCAGTTCATTCATTAATTTGTTCAGTCTCTGAAACACCTCAGAGACACCCTCACCAGGGTTGGATCTAAACTGCTCATATTGGGAGGTCAGGATCTCGAGTCTATTTTCCATGACTTCTTCAGTCCCCTCATTTATAATTTCTATAGTATCCCAAATTTGTTTGGCGTTTTTGTAATTGACGACGTGATTGTACATAACATAATCTAGGGATTCTACCGGTATGAGTTGGAGACTGTTATCCAAGGCTACATTTTCCCTTTCGTCCTCTATGTAATCAGCCGGATCTTTAGGGAACTGTCTGTGAGGAATTACAACCCCATTTACCTCATGCTCGAGTATGCCTGTAATTGGGAGCTCAATACCTTTGGCCAAAATCTTATGCTCGAGTATGACTGCATATTTTGTATTGGCAGTCCCGAGAAATAACAGCATCTTATGCTTCCACAAGTGGTAGTGATCTTTGTCAAACGGTGGGATTATAATTATCATTATTTTTTGTGTACTCATCTTTAATAAGATTAAAAAAATAAGTGTTTCAAAAAAATAATTTTTGACATAAAATAATTTTTGATCAGAAATAATTTTTCGAATATAAATTATTTTGAATTAAAAATAATTTTTGATATCTTTATGAGTTGCATAATTTTTTGTTTGGATCTGATATTACAAATATCAACCAGCTCTCATGCCAATTGTTGGTCCCTAATATTGTATAAGCGGGGGGGGGGGGGGGGGGGGGGTGAATACAATATCTGATTTTAATCGCGAAATTATGTATTTAACTTTTTTCTTTAATTTCTCATGAAATATTAATTATAATGAAATATTGTTCAAGTATAAAATATGATTTTAACTTGAAAGGTATTACAAAAATAATATATTAAAAATGTAAATAACTGTTTAGAATTCTAGAACGAATTAGACATGAACTGTTCTAAAATAACAATTATTATTCAAAATAACACAGAAAGTCTGTGAATATTACAATCAGAAAAATTACTGAATTTGAATATTATTCTGTGATGCAAAATATGAAGTGCTCACATCATATTTATAGAGGAAACTAAATCTTGTATGACTTTTCAATTCAGGATATTTTTCAGACGTATTTAAGCATGTATGACTTTTGATTAATACTTGTATGACTTTTGAAAAGACTTGGTATGACTTTCCAAAAATGTCGGTATGACTTTTTATAATAAAAATTTGGTATGACTTTTTTTAATAAAAAGTTGGTATGATTTTTTATAATAAAAAGTCGGTATGCCATTTTATTATAACAGTCAATATTACTTTTTATAATAAACGTCGATATGACTTTTTATTACAAAACTCTATATGACTTTTGACTTTTGTTACACTGAATTCAATATGACTTTTATTATAATAAAAAATGATTTATTAAAAGTCATACCAAGTCTTACCAAGTCATATCTTTTAAAATAAATTAATTCTACTTAATTTAATTAAATAATTTATAAATTAAATTAAATTCAACTTGAATTAATTTAATTAAATAATTAATTAACTTTTGATAGTAGAATTAAAATATTATCTTGACTTGTATACCCTTGTAGTTAGCATCGAAATCTTCTCGTCTTTGCACTATCTTCTGTCATAGCTCCACTTAAGCTAGATGATAAATATTTATTAATTAGTTGACACACAAATGTACTGTCTGGTTCATTTGTGTCATAATAAGATAAATATTCTTCACCTTTTAACTTTAAAAGTTGTGGTCTTCTATCCTTCTTCTGCTTTACTGTTTTACCTCTTTTTGTTTTCTTTTGCTGGAATGTTAATCGTCCTTAAGTACACTAAGTTTGGAGAAGGGGGGTTGAATACAAACTTAAGAATTAAGTGAAAATTCTTGCGGATTTAAGTTTGTTCAAAGAGAGTGTTTATTTAAGACTGATGTAACTAAGAACTAGATAATTAAAGTATTGAAGACAAAACTCAGCAAGGTTAAAAATTACTAGTGGATTGATTTTCCACTAGTGTGTTTTTGCTTTCAATAGATCTTAGTAAGAATACCAAGCTGCTTACAAAGTTGAATTTGGAACTCAGAAAAGCATTACAAGTTCTGCCTATATTTCTACTTTGCTTTTCTTGAGTTCTTGAAAACTATTGCCTTCCTTTGCTACTGTGTTTTTCTAACTTCTATATAGAAAAACTACATCTCTAGTTTTCTATCGACAGATAACAATATAATATTACAATTTATATTGTTTACATGAAAATAGAAACTAGCTACTTTTCACAGCCTTCCTTTTTGAACTAACTAGTCCTGGAGATATCTTTGTCTTGATATATTCCTTGGATGTTGTGTTGCCTTGAAAGTCTTCACAATCCTGACAGGACTGTCTTCCAATGATTCAGTTTCTGCACAGTTCCCGTAATTCTTGGCTTTAGCTAAATAGGGAAACTTTAATCAACTGATAAATGATGTTAAGCTTATCAGTTGATCCTCCTTTACTTATCCATCGATGGATAGGATATCTGTTGATCAGTTGATGTGTCGATGGATAATTGAGTTATCCATCGATTCCTTATCCATTGATGGTTCTTTATCAATTGATGATTGGTATCCGTTGATAGCTTTCATCCGTTGAGTAGTGTCTTCATCCATCGACTTCAATATCAGTTGATCACTTCACTTGTGAGAATTCTGACTTGGGATATTAACAGTTGATCAGCCATTCTTCACATCTGTTGAGAAGCTAAAGATTGAAGTCAATAATATCAGTCGACTACTTCATAGCATCCATCGAGGCAATACAATCAATTGATAATGAAACTTGAATCAAATGTTACAATCCAGTTTATCAGTTGATAAACATGCTTCAACTGATAACTGGTTTTCTAGTCAATGGATATTTATAAGTCATATTCATCGACTAGTTACAAAGTAATTTTAAGTCCCTATTGTAATTCTAAGAAATTTGTTATCATCAAAACTTATAATTCCTAACATGGAATCTTCGTGTAGTAGTCACTTAAAATCTTCTATATCTTTTGAATTCTTCTGAATTATTATTTCTTTATTTTTCACTGACGCTTGAACATTTTAATGAACTTCTTTCAGTGTTGAGTAGCAATCCAATCAAAATACTTCTGATACTATGATTCTCCGTGTCTAGTTGACTTTCTTCATCTTGATTCCTGTTATGATATTTATTATTTACTTCTTTTTCTTATCTGAGTTGAATTGTCATCTAATTATTACAAATAGGCCTAATCATATGCCTTTCAGTTAGTAACATTCCTAGAATAAGCAATTTTTTCTTACTATTCTTGAGATTGTAAACACTCTTGTGTTATATAAACAAGAATGTTAGCATTGTTAGAAATATAGAAGTTGGTATATCATTCTGAATCAACTATTCAGCCTTAGAGCACTTTGTAAGAATAGTTGATTTTATTTCTAACTTTCTAAAAAAAGCAGCTAGGTTTTATTAACCAAGATTATTTGAGCAAATATATACACTGATGGAAAAACCAATCCATCAGTAATTTTTAAATATCTTGTTCAATATTTATTTCAGTTATTGTTGTTCTTTGATATACATTTCTTAAACTTCTCAAGAAAATACTAAAATCTTCGAGAGTTATAATATTTGTATTCAACCCCCCCCCCTTCTACACATATATTGGCTTTGTTCTAGGGAATAACACGAACTTTTCATAAGACCCAAGAGAATTCAAATACTTTTCCCTCATCCATTGTAGCATCTCCTTCATTCTCACAGTCTGTTTAGCATCCAACCAAGCATCAACATTAGCCTCTCCTTCTTCAGCCATCTCAATATTTTTATCTTTTATCTCCTCTTGGTCTTTTGCATACTCCAACATAATAGCAGCATAATCTTTGTTGGGCACTCTATTGGGTCAGGATGTTGTCATAGCTATTGCTGCTATTAAAGACACAGTTACTGTCAACACCCGTATTGACAGTAACTTTGAAGCTGAAGATACTATCAACTCTCCTCATCCTGAAAGTAACTCTCAAGGACCTGAAGTACATTAAGATAGTGATTCAACTCCTATCTCCTCAGTCATAAAGGTAAAATCTAAATCAAAAGTGCAAGGTGTACCTGATCATTCCCTTGCACCTAGGATACGTGAGGGTGTGAAAAAGAATAAGAGTAAAAGAAAAGAGAGAAGTGAGCAAGAAAAAATAGAGAGGTAAGGAAATAACTTGGCAAAAGGAGAGGGCCTTAAGCATGGTCATAACATAAAAGAGGGCACCAAAAAATGTAGGGCACTAGGCCCTAAGAGTGAGAGTGTGAGGGATGATGAGATCATCCATAAAAAACCAAAGTGTGTGAGCACCCCAACAGCCCCTGATTCTAAACAAGCTGATGGAAGGTTCAAATTTCTTTCAAAGAAAATATTTAAATTGTCTAAGCAGGTGGGCACTGTGAGGATGAATCAAGTCAAGCTATTAGCCAAGATGGAGCGGTTTGAAAAATGTATGAATGATGGCTTCCAGACTGTGTTTTCTCAATTGAAGGAAATGAAGACTCAATTGACAATCCATGCAGCTGCCAACTCAACTAAGGGGGAGAAGGTTGCTGAAGTGTGTAAGCTGAGAAAGTTGACATGAGTGATAAGGAGACACAAGCTACATCTCAGGGGGAGAAGAGCCAATTTGCATTGTTGTCCAAGGCGGCTACTGAGATGGCTGAAAAGCTTAGAGGTAATTAGGTGGAGAAATGAATTATGATCAGAGAGAGTGTTATGAAGGCCCGGTTCAAATAGATGGGAAAGGAAAAGAGAAATTATTCAAGGATGATGCTGATGATTTTATTGTTAAAGAGAAGGAGGACTTGAATAATGAAGAAGCATATCTGCTAATGGTGGATAAAAATGAAAACAGTAGAGTGTTTCAGGATGCTAGCTTCAATGATAGGATTAATGCTCTAAGAAACTCTTCCAACAGAGATCCTAGGAAATTTTCTAAATCCATGAAGAAGTCAACATTTGGAGTTGTTGTCATGGTGTCAAAGAGCAATAAATGGGTGATCTATGTTAGGAATGAGGGTGGTTTTAGGTGGTATATTAGCATGGGGTGTTTGAGCAGGCAAGAGATTGTAGTAATTGAAGTCATCAAGCTAAAAATCAAGACCGACTAGTCCTGGCTAATTGAAAATTTGAAGAGAATCCTGCAGAGAATGGTGGTTGAAAAACTACCTGAGGTTACTATCAATCCTCTTTGTATCAAGTTCAGTAGCTCAACAAATGGGAAGTATAGATCAATGAACTTGGACAAGATCAGTTTGTGCATGCCTAGATCAGTAAAAGAGGCTTTCAACTACTTTAACCAGCTGCCAAAAACTGAAAAAAGAATTGAAGTAATAAGGGTGTTAACTGAGGAATTAAGAAGGTTGGAAGAGAAGAAAACAAAGAAGAATCAGGAAATAATGGACAATGATAATGATGATGAAATGCTTGAGGATGGTGCATGTAGTTCCAAGTCCAACAACAACAATAATGGTGATGTAAGGACTTCTGGAACTGGTAATAAGGATGGAGAAGATGAGAACATAGTTGGTGAGATTGAAGGAAGGGTTATCAAGGTTGTGGTGCTTGATTTTGAAGTAGATAAACAAGATGTTGTTAGGAGAAATAAGGTAGAGTTTGCTGTCAAGGAGCCTGAACCTGCTGTCAAGCCTGTATTGACAATAACTTTAGAGTCACTGTTAAAAGAAGTGAGGGAAGAGTTATTGTCAAAGAAAATTTCTTTATCTAGATCAAGATCACACTCAAGTAGGAATCCTAGTAAAAGGATGTGGAAGTTGGTAACTGAAGTTATTAATGAAGATTGTCTGGATGTCAGGAAACCTACAATCAATAACCTGGCTCAATCGAAGGCAGAATCTTTAATCAAGGTGAATGTTGAATGGTCTAAGGTTAACTCTTTGAGTAAGATAATTATTCTCTACTTAAATTGAGAAATGGAAGAGATGACCTATGAAATAAAAAATGCCAGCTATTTTTTGATCAAGAAGATGATATTAATCATCCATGGGACATATATAAGTACTCAAGTATTGAGAGGGATGCTGATCAGGAAATTTCTGGATTTAATGGACTCTTACAAACCTCACCCCTAAGATTTTACTAATGAAGAAGAACTTGAAACTGTTGTTTACTCAGATGGGGTGATGTTTGCAAATGAAGATGGAGTCAAGGAATTCTGGAGTATGGATTCCATACAAGATAAGAATGTGGAACTCCTAGTGAAGCTGGTGGAGCAGTTGGAAGAGTATCCATACCCTGAGGAGAAAGACTTTATTCTAATTGTTTGAAAGAAAGGTTGAGTATGAGAGGACTAAAAAATGTCTTCTCAGAAATCCTGACAAGATAATCTTCTACAACACTGGTAGATCTACAGAATAGATCACCTTTGACCAACTAAGGATTCTAGCTGAAAATGAACCACAAATCACATAATTCATCAAGAGACAACTCTTCAATATTACAAATTTTGAGGTGTTTGATCTCAAGAAGAAAGCTCTGGAAATCTGTGATTTGAAGGAGAAAAAAAGGAAGGTAGAGGAAGAGTAGAGGAGCAAGGTTACAGATGATGTTAAAGCCACAAAGAAAGAGATAAAAAGAATCAACGGACAAATCAAAGAAGCTAAGATTGATCTAAAGTGTGCCAAGCTTAATGATCAATTCTCCAAAAAAGATGATTATGTATCTCCTATCTTTACAAGTCCACTCAGAATCATCATTGACGGTATTGAAGTCAAGGTTGAAGATTTTGGAGTACTCAACACTGCAAACCTCAAAAGAATTTTCAAATTAACCACAAGTTCTCTTCTAGAAGTTGAAAGAAATCTAATTACATAAGCTGGAAAGATAATTGATGCAAGGTCTAAGGAAGATGATGAAGTAGATAACCTGAGGGTGAAACAAGTGTACACATCTTTCAAGGACATGTTTCTTTCTGATGAGTTTGAAGTCAAATTTCTATGCATCTCCAAAGGACATGTGGAAGCTTATTACTCTTATCAATACCTGAAGAACCTTTCTCATACAATGGTGAAGTTTGTTCTTGACTGTGTGTCTAATCATGCCAAGATAACAGAAAAAAAGAGTGCCTTGAGAAATTTGGAGTTGCTATATGAAAGGAAGAAACCAAATCAAGGAAGCTCAAGCAAAAATTGAAGATCAGCTAAGTCTAGAGGAGCCTAGTTGAGAAAAATAATCTGTTGTATTTGTACTTGTAATTTTCTGTATACTTTTCTTGTACAAACACTTCAAGTTATGTTAGTTAAGTTTGCATCTACAATTAGCTTTTAATTTGTCTTTATTTTACATAAAAATAAATTATGGGAGATTGTTAGGGATTGTGGTATAATCAACTAATGTACTTACTTTAAGGTTAATAAGCTAAGTAAAACATACTATCATATAATAATTGACAGTATAGTTGGTAGTCACTTGTATAAAGTACATTTAAAAGTATTAGTTAGGTGACAGTACATTTGAAAGTTACTGTTTTGTATAAAAGAATAAAAATGAGTCATGTAGTAGAAGTTCACTAAGTGTTCATGCACATCATGATTCAAAACTCAGATAACAACATTTCAAGTACTCAAATCTATTACAGTACATTACAAGTGACAGCACATTTGGAACAACTGACAACAACTATTCCATTGACAGCAAAGTTGACGGAGAATGGAGATTTGAAGACAACAAGTTTTACTGACATCAACTATTCTATTGACAGTAAACTTGGTGGAGAATGAAGATTTGAAGACAACAAGTTTTACTGATAATAACTATTACATTGACAATAAATTTGGCGAAGAATGAAGCATTGAAGACAACAAGTTTACTGACAACAACTTTGGCAGAGTAGTTGATTACAACATTGGCGGGGATAATTGAAAGCAGCTTTGGAAGACAATATGTTTCATGGACTATCAAGCTTGACAGCAAAATATGAGGAACCGAAGATACTGTCACCAAAGGGAAGCTAAAAGTTGACAGTAAACTTTTAGTGAAGCTGACAGTCTATTTCAGGTAGCAGATTAGATAGTGAAAATTCAAGAAATGATTTTGACATTACTATCTAGTCTGTCAAGTCTACTACTGCAATTTGGGAGAATTCAAGCAAATGGAAAAGTGTGCTTAAAGAGTCAAAGATTTTTGCATATCTTAGAGCTGTTTTATCTGCAAATGGAAGGAAGACAAATTTGAATGGAAAAAGCAAAGTTTCTATTTCAAGCTTTGTTCTATGAACAAGAGAAAGTACACTTGTAAGTGGGATATGTGTTTCAGTATAAATGCACATATCTCCCAAATACTTTCTCTTATGCAACCGAGCTATAATTTCTCAAGTATAGAAATATTAGCAAACTCATTATTATTGTATTTATCGAAGCTGAAATTATTTCCAGACAATTGTAGCAAAACAAAAATTAATAAAATTAATTTTTGAAGTTTAAACACTCTGTCATTTTATCTGCTTAGTTTGTTTGCATCATTAACTTATTAATTATCATTCTTGTTGTTGTTAGCGATAATCCTTCATAATTAATAAAATTGCATTCAACCCCATTTCTGTAACACTCATCTTAACTAACAATAATTAATATTTATTTTTGTAATAGGGGTATAATGATTGAATAACTAATAGCCTCGTAAATCGTAATATATATTGATGAGGTTATTTTCACTACTCTAGTTAATGAATCTATTTTATTCCCTATCAAATATATAAATTTCAAATGAGGAAAAAGTTGCAGCATTCATTAGCTGTTATCCCTTCTCCAAATAAAAAACAGGCCAAGTGTCAACAATAAAATGCATTTGTGTACTTTTTATTAGTAATTTATACTTTTAATAGAGATTGAAGGCCTGAGGGGGTCCTAACGGAGTTATTAGTTATGTGAGTTTAAGAGAAATGCTAGCATAAATAGAAGGGTATTTTGTGAATAAGGGGTTGTATTTATTATTTATATTTTTATCCTTTTCAATTTATATGTAAAATAACCCTAACCTTATGGGAATTTCCTGAGGACAACTTCAAGAGAAGTTTTCTCCTTTTAATATTACTAGTTTATACCCGTGCAAAACACTTATGTTATTAATAAATTATATATTAATTATTTTATATAATTTAAATATTTCATTTAATATGATAATTTGTTTTAGTATTAGTTTCTTTTTATATTTTTCTGTACAATAATATTTATATATTAATATTTATAAAATTTAATGATAAGTCATAATTTTAAATAAATAAAAGAGTTTGAATGGTAATAAAATTGAGTTGAATGTGAGTAAATTATATTTAAAAAAATTATAGGATAAGTAGGATTTTAAAATTAGAAAATATATAATATAATATATGATAGAGTTGTATGTATGATATATTGATATTTCTTTTTAAAAATAGATTTTATTAAAATTGGATGGTTAGGATCGTTTCTATGATTCACCTAAAATTGGACAATTATAATTTTTTTATAGTTCATCTAGGTAAGATGAAAAAAATTCTATTATTTAACTATAATAATATAGTATAGATATATTAATATTCATAAAATTTAATGATATATTAAATAAAAACTATTGTATAAGTAACATTTTTAAAATAGAAAATATAGAATATAATATAATATAATCCGTGAGAAGTTGTATTAAAAAAGGATTATCAGGGACAAAATTGTATGTATGATATATATCCTTTCTAAAATTAGATTTTATTAAAATTAAATTATTAGGATCGTTTCTATAGTTTACCTAAAATTTGACGGTTAGGATCTTTTTATGGTTCACCTAAGTGTTTCAAAAAAAAAGTTTTCTAATTTGGTTATTATAATATAGTATAGATAGATAGATTACTTTATTAGTATCATAATATTTTGTTCAACTAATAGTTTTAGAAAAATGTTAGGTATCCAAAAATTATCTCAAATACTCGGTTGTCATATGTGTAATCGGTAATTTTCCTATAATAATAATATGAGACTCAGCGTACATGCATATGATCCACGAATTAAAATAACTCATATATCATGCCACGTCATTTGAGAAAAAATTTTGGGATAATTTTTTAGATACGTAGCAATTGCTCATAGTTTTAAGACGAGTGGCTCAAAATTATAATCGATTTTAATCATTTTTTTCTTTTTTGAAACAAATCTATTTTAATCCTTACAATTTCATGCTTTTATTTGAATATTAAATTTATAATTCTAAATTTTACACAATAAATATTAATTCAAAATGAACTTCATATTTCTGAATTTTAGACTAGCAAATAATTTAAAACTACATAGACACATAAAAATTTAAAAAACCACTTGTATTTTTAATTTAAAAAGTTCACAAAGAAAGAAAAAATCAACTATCTCGCACTCATGGCGATGGAGATGGAACGAAAACTTAAAAAAAAACACAAAGTAGGAGATGTTGGGTGTCATATTACTATCATTCTTTGGTCCTGCGTGCTACTTATATATATACACAAATATATTAATGTTACTGTCAGTCGGCAAATTGTGTAACCAAACCAAACTTACCTCGTATATCCCCTTATCGCAGGGTTCAGGATATAATATACGCAGCCTTATCTTTATTCAATGAATAAAAAAATTATTTTCACAAAGACCTCAATTTGTGTCTGAATATGTGTAACATATGTAAAATAATACTTTCAATAGGAAATATGATACAATAATATCAATAATGACTATCGTAAGTCATTTGTATTTCTCCATACTTCCCAATCTTGTGTCATCTTACTCTTTACTCCTGAAATTCACATATCAACCTGCTTAAATGAATTTAAACACTACAAATCATAAGCAACAAAACACATATATATACAGGAAAGTATACACAAATAGTACTCATACACATTATTTATCAAATACATATATATACATACATATGAAAAGACTTTAAAAGAAATTTTACATAAACATATAATTAATTACATAATTTATAAATTAATTGAAATCATACATGATCCCATGATTTTCTTCACATGAGACTTACCTTTGAAAATTCCAAAAAATGGGGTTGTGGTGTTTAATTTGTGTTTAGACATTCACGTAGAAGTCTAGTAATAGCCATAAATCTATCCACAGAGAGAACTCTGATGTGGCGAATAATCCGATATATAAAAGTTGTTTATATATATATGTGTATGTATATCAATGAATATGAAGAATGTTTTCTTTGGACAGATGTTCATATCTTCAACCGGGTTACGATGAATTGATCAATTGAATAGAGAAATTGGGATGCGGTTCTATCCTCGGGGCCAGAGGCCAGAGTTTGAAGTGCTGAAGAACCGAAGTAATAAGAGCATCCGCAATGCATGAACCCAAATCCATTTTATTTGAGTCTCATTTCAATGATAAAATAAAAAATTATGATTTTGTTAAAAAGTTGTCCAAATAACTCTCATGCATGCAATTCCAACTCAATTAATTAATAGGTCCTACTTGTTTTCTTTATATTTTTTTTACCGTGCTTTCTTTATGTATTATAGTTGTGTAAAAAAATAACAAGACAAAAGTTTGTCACTTTTTTACTTTTGCAGGGAGTTAGGCTTGGATATCAAAGTGGGTCTAACCAGTTCTTGCATTTGGCTCCAATGATATATTAACGGGGGATAAGTCAGTTTGCACTTCCCCATGCGGCAACTAAGCATGTGCTGCAGATGCTCTAAAGCCCACTATGTAGTACTCCCTCCGTCCCAACCAATTCTTTACACTTTCCTTTTTGGGACGTCCCAACCAATTCTTTACATTACTAAAAATAGTAACTTTTAACAATAAATATATTATTACATCCACTACTTCACTCCACTTTTTCAACACTTTACACTATTACACCCACTATTTCATTTATTTTAACAATAAAATCACTATTACACCCACTATCCTTGGTCTCCGTGCCCGGACCAAATGTAAACATTTGGCCGGGACGGAGGGAGTATATAAATATATCGAAGATTGCTCAGGATTCACTACCTTTATATTAATATTCAACAATTTAAAAAAGTATTTAAAATGTATCTTATCAATGTATATAACATTAACCCATATCCAGGGAATTAACATTAACACATTCGAAACTCAACATCAGAAGTTGTTATCCGTAAGTCTCACTATTTACGAGTTCAGCATTAATTGAATTGGCAGCTATTAATTGGCAGCGATCCCAACATAACAAACTGAAACACTTTAAACCAAAATTCCCCAAAACTAAGTTTATCAACTCCGAGAATTACACTGCTTACACATTTCTCCTTGAAACCGCAAACACTAATCTATTAACTACATAACACTATCTGAATTCTCAACAACCGAAACTGGTGGAATAATTATTTGATGATGATGATTGGTGATCCGTCGGCAAATTGTGTGTGTATAATTATTTTTTGGTTGATGGACGTACTACAATATCATGTTACATGCCTACAGGAATGTTGCTTTCATGTACGTGACTCGTGTTATTTGAATTAAAAATATTAGTACATCGAGTTATTTTTAAATTTTTATTTTATTTTATTTTTTAATAATATTTTTAATTTTATTTAATATCATCTATAATTATTTTCAATATTCTTTGATTTCATATTTAGCTCATCGCCGGATCGTAACCTTTTATCCTGGCCATTTGTTTGGTCTCTGCTTTAATGGGGTTAAAAATTCGGGACATTCTATTTCGTTTTCCATTCCAATTTTTCGCAACACTTCAAGCAAGGGGTTCGGTTTTACAGAGCTGTTCCGTCTGTTTTTTGGTATGTCAGTTTTAATTTTTGATACATGTTCTTACTGGGGTATGCAAAAATTGAAATAAAATCAAAACCAAACCGAAATTGATAAAAATCGATCTACATAAAACTGAAATCCAAATAGAAAATTTAAAAACCAAACTGATGGATTGGTTCCAGTTACGATTCCGGTTATAGGTTAAAACTGAACTGTAAAAAATCGAACCGAACCGATTATTAAAACAAATAAATAATTTATGTATAATTTTTAAAAAATAATAAATACATATATATATAGTATTACAACTTTTTGAAATATAAATACATCAAAATGATAGTGAAATAGCATTTATTTAAAATTTCTATTCATATTAAGAATTTCAAATAGTAATTTTAGGAGAGAGGAGATTGAGACATGAAAATAATAGGAGGATTGATTATTAATTAATGAAGTTAGTATTTATTTTATTATTTAATTGAGATAATTATAATCAATTATATAACTCATTAATATATAATTTCAGTCAAGTTTAATATAAAACTAACTAATAAATAAGTAAGTTATAAATTTTGTTTCTACAAGTCGAGAACATTACTATAAATTTAAAGCCTTTTATAATATTTTTATAATTTTTTCGTTTGGTTTTATAACAGAAACCGTACTAAGCTTTTTAAAATCGAAACCGACGGTTTGGTTGCGATTTTCAATTTTGAAACCAAAGACATGTGATTTCGGGATAAAACCGCCCCAGAACCGAAACATGCTCTCATCTAATTCTTATGTATTTTAATCATGTAGTAAAATATATTATTTTTTTTAAAAAAATTAAAATTAAAATATGTAATCAAAATGTTAATTCATAAAAAGTCAATCAAAAATTATAATTTTTATTATACAGTCAAAGAAGCGAAAGTACATGCTAAAAATTAAAATGACATAATAAAAACAGGAATAATTACTAAGAATTATAGTATCAATACATTCAAATTCCACATTTGTTTCGGTGATTTGTTTTTCAAGGATGAAAACTTTCTAATTCTACCTTCGCATAATCGATGAGCGATTTTCTAAAGTGAATGCAGTTTCTATGTTAACCACCACCTCCATCCCGTTAGTAACCAGAAATCATCTCCAAAAAATTTATAAACCACATTGCTGAACAAATAGGATCGAATACAAGATTTATTTGGTGTTATTAATTGAATTTCTTATTGGTGTGATTAAACCCTTGTCAGTTGTCACTACAATCAGAAACCTTTGTAGGCTTTTTTACTCCCATATATTTAGTACTCCACAATATTTGCACAAGCTGTGATCAAATGGAACCTCTGCCACTAAATTATCCCCATACCCTCAAGAAAAACAGTTGAAAACAACACTGTTGTACAAATTTAACTAATTAAAATTATTATCAGAACAGATACAAAATAGAGCTGCTTCTGAATTATATGCAGTACAAACTCACCTACAGGATAAAATGAATTGATACCTTACAGGACCTTTTTTAAAGTTTAACAAGATCAAACCAAAGACTTTCTCTTCGATTTTTTCATCTAGTATGTTGCTTAAACAAAAGACAAAGTAGCATAAAAAGTCCCAACTATGAAGAAAAAACAAGTATCATGAAGTTGCCAGTGTACAGGCTCTAAATGATTCAAGAAGAATTTCCTCATTAAGTGAATGGCCTGAAAACAAGTTCATGATATATGTATTGTTAGTGAGTTGTGTGCGCGAGTGAGGAGCGGGGGGGATTAATATACGCATAAGTTTTTACCTATGAAAACTATCTTGTTCATTCGACTTTCTTCAGATCTCCAGTTGCGAGTGGGAACAATCTCATATATTTCCCTGACAGCCTGGAAACAACTAAAACTTATCCATTTGGGCATGTCACATATAATGAGAACATTGGTGAAAATATAGTATTGCATTAACAATGGATTTGAAATGAAAGAAATGGAGAAAGATAACAGATAACAAACAATACTGAGAAGAATGGAAAGAGAGGTGATGGTTCATAATTTGTGGAGAGAAATGATATACATATATGTCTCTGTTGATAATATGTTTATGACAGATTGTAAGGTTCAAACTACATACAATTCAGCCATTTATTGAGGCAGAATGCACGTGTTTTCTTATCGCATCAATGGCATGGTATATGGGACAAACCAATATATAGGACTCTGAAAGGACCATACTACCAATTTCGAGTTTCTACTTTAGAGTGATCTTGAGCACATCAGTAAAGACATCCATATTGAATTTAAAGCTAAGATGGTCAGTGCATGCATAAGTAATTTCCTGACTATAGCCTAGCCACTTAGTCATGTTCTCAATGATAACATACCCGAAGGATCAATGACTAGAGGTTGATTTACTAGTAATGAAAATATCCATCTCCATAACAAACTGATCATAACTTTGTTTAATCACCTACTGGAACCAAATGTGGGAGGATGGATTCGGGGAACTTGGGATAACACAACTTCAATATTGCGTAGAAAACTTTACCTGAAGAGTGTGAAGTTGATCTGAGTTTGAAATTCTCAGAACACCTTTACACCGGTAGACATCCATGCCATATTTCTTTTCCCAGAGAATGTCCTCAAGCCACAGACGGACCTTTACTTATAAAGATGCAGTCTTAGATACAAACATAGGCTTCAAGATATGATATATGCATCTGAACATACTGGTAAAAGGGGGGTCATGTGTGAATAAAAGGATTATGCATTCTGGATACACAATATGGTTATTATGGCGCCAAGTTGAGCCTTGACGCACAACTATCTGCAAGAAAACTAGTCGACAAGTCGCTCGACTATTCGTAAAAAGTCGACAAGTTATTCATCTACATATATTTATTAGATTTAATAAATAATGTTGCTAAACACATCAATATCACAATTTAAATCAAAAGTAATAGAGTAATAAGTTCCGATGAAGCATATTTACTCCATAAAAACATGCAAATATCAAATATCAAACATGTCCAAGCAAATAAAAACACAAGTAATGACGAAAATCAAGTAAAGTAATTCTTCTCAATATTAAATTCATCTATATCCCTTTCTTGTGTATTGTCATTGATCAAATCATGCGATTGTACACCATAATCATGGTCATCACGGCGTCAAGTCGGACATCGAAAAGTCTTGGTGCCCGAGTACCTTCGTGTCGACTAGTCCTCTTTGTGATAACAAACAATGATACACAGTGATGCAAAAGTAGTACAATCCCCCTTATTACGGTATTGGATTCTACCAAAAAGGCCAAAAGCATAGATGAAGTTTATACATAGTTATAAAATTTACAGTATCTTGAAACCACTCCCTGCACAAAGATATGTTTAATGAATAGCAACACAGTAAAAATATCTAACAGAATATGGGAAATACTCCATATACAAGAATAAACCAAACCAAATATACCCAGTATATACTTACTCCATATAAAAGAATCATAATCACAAATGTTCTCACAAACATTACTTAAAGGTAACCATAATTTGAATTTTCCAAAAGTTTTATCTGAATATCACTTATAGAATTAAGATTAAAGATACACCTCAGAAAATGAACACCAGAGATACAACAGTCGATAACACAGTCACTAAGACTTTTGTCACTAGCCATTTATTATGACACATACAAGTAAAATCAATTTACAGGTACCTTGTCTAGATCAACGTCACGAGTTTCACATATGCACAAGGTTCTCACACCACTGTCATGAAGATCTTCAGTGGTTAGAGATTTATGTTCTTCTAATAGAGCTTCCAAATGAGTAGCATGCTGGAGAAACGAATTAAATATTGGATAATAGTTTAAGATCATAATATAATCTTGTATTATATCATCCAAACCACCTAAATGGAAAAATAATGTCAGATGAATTTGTAAAAGTATTACTAACCGAAGCATCATAGGCATGACAGTCCAAGATACTGGACAAATCAACTTGACATCTGACAGAGCGAATTATAGTAGCTAGAGAATTTATGGTACGTATTTCTTTCTCCAGTTCCTCTACAACACATTTGGAATCATCTGGAGGGATCAGATCAACCTTGTTTAGAATTACAACATCCTACAGCAGATTAGCAACAATTATGACAATATCAGATAATCAAAACCATGAAAGATCCTTTAATTAACAGAAACAATGTTAACAAAAATGGCTTGATCACAAAAGTTTATTAAAATATTGAGCATGAAAATTAGCTAGGAAATCTCCACATTACCGCAAAAACTATTTGTAAAAATGCTTCAGGAAACGAGGACGAGTCACTATTCCTTTGGAGCTGATAACGGAGATTTTGGGCATCTACAACCTACCAATAAAGTAATTACCAAAAAAAAAAAAGCTTAACAAAAAGATATATAGACATTAGACAGAAAAGCACCAGTAATTGAAAACATATTGCACCCTGCACCAATAGACAATAAACCACAATCAACATAAATATTTAAAACTGTAGATGAGCTTATATACTCACAGTAATAATAGAGTCAAGTTTAACTGCTGATTCGAGCTGATCATCCAGCCAGAGAACAGATGCAAGAGGAGCAGGGTTTGCCAAACCAGTGGTCTCTAGCAATATATGATCAAGTCTACAAAACAATATAACTAATGAAATTACGGATTCTTAACTGACATATCTGAAATGCATAACTGAACTCATGCAGTGAAAACCATATGCTAGCAAGAAGTAATTATCCTAAAGGAACACTGGAGGTGAACAGCTAATAGTGTGCAAAACGTCTTCTCATAGTACTAACATTGATTATATACTTTTTCCATTAAAACTTTAAAAGTGTATCATATGTGAAAATATAGTAGATTAGGGAGTCATATTTTCCTCATATAGCTCAATAACAGGATCTTTTAGTAAAATTAATGGCTTAAAAATAAATCTAATTCCCTTTCTAGTAAGGCAATTGCACGATATAATATAATATCAGTTAGACTCGGACCTCTTATTTACAACATATATTAATTTCAAAAAAGACCTTTTGGATCAGACCTATACAAAACCTCTAACATCATTTCCGTACCCTTGTTGTACCCTTGTTATAATCAATGCTATAACAAGAATATCGAAATGTAATGTAAACTATACGCCATTTCATTACAAAAACCTCAATCTCGATCCTCTTTCAAGCAGCATTCAGCATTTAAACTAAGTACGAGACCCAATCAAGAAACACAAGACAAAAAAGTTACTACCTTTCTTTTCGATGAACAAGTTGCTCCAAAGCTTGAACAAGACTATGTTTAACAGTACAACAAATGCAACCATTAGCCAACTCAACCCATTCTTCAACAAGGGCCCCATCATCTCCTTCATTAATCATAGCTCTCTCCACTCCAATCTCTTCTCCAAACTCATTTAAAATCACAGCTATTCTTTTCCCATGTTGGGTATTCAATATATAATTCACTAACTACAACAATTCAAAATAAAAGCACTAAATTTCAAGATTATAGAAATACAAGACCATTTACTTGTATATATGTATATGGGTGTATGTATATGCTTACAGTGGATTTTCCGGCGCCGAGATAACCGGTGATGACGGTAACGCCGACGGTGGGAAGAGGGGTGGGGTTGATTTGGATAGCGAGTGGTGGGTCTTCGTCTTCTTCCTCCATTTTCATGCTTTCTGTCTTGTGGGGTTTTACAAGAAGTGTAATATATAATATCTCGAGGTTTTTTGAAAAATATATATATTTTTCAATTTTGTTTTTGTAAAAATATGTTTTTTTTAATTTATTTTTTACAAAAATAAAAATTTTAAATTTTTTGTAAATATACAAATTTTCAATTTAATAAAAAATATTGCAATTAAAATCAATATTAAAAACAATTTTTAATCAAAATAAAAAGTTACGGTGGGTTGCATTCGAATACAAATTATATATATAAAAAAAATTAGATGTGATTGTTGTATTTTTACAAATATTTTCAAAACATAGTAAAATCGTAAAAAAAATGAAAAATAGTATTTTTCTTATAATTTCTCTAATATTATCTTTTTAAAATATTAAAAATTATTTGGAATTAATTTTATAATTATATTCTACTAAATCTTATTATAATAATGGTAAAATAATTCATATCTTGTTATAAAGTATATATATATATCGTAAATTAAAAACCATAAAACATAAGCGAAAGAGAAGTGCATATGTAGCTCTTGTTTTCCTTGTATGTGTGTCTCAAATATATGTACAAGATCTCTATTTATAGACCAAGACTACCGCCTTTACTTTGTTTTCTTTCTCAAGTAAGTAATATATCATATCTATCTTAAGGCGGTTATATTAAAATATTTACAATCAATACATAACACTTCCCCTTAATTGTCAATGTGAAGGTGGACTGTCTCGTTAAAACCTTGCAAGAAAAAACTCAGTGGGATAAAAACCATGACGAAGAAGAAAGAATACAGTCTCCCCCCTCAATGAAATACCTCATACTTTGACATCTTGATGTATCAGATTTCTCAAACTTCGCATCCTAATATTATTGCGCAGCTTTTCAAAAATTGATGTAGGTAATGACTTTGTAAGCAAATCTGCCAGATTTTCACTTGAGCAAATTTGTTGTATATTAATGTCATCACTTTATTAAAGTTCGTAAGTGTATAAGAATTTTGGCAAGATGTGTTTTGTTCGATCCCCTTTGATGTATCATTCATTGAGTTGTTTAATGCAGACTAAATTATCTTCAAACTTAATTGTAGGACTCTCTGAGATACTTGATAAGGCACATGATTCCCGGATATGTTGAATAAGAGATCGCAGCCCAGATACATTCTCTGCTTGCCTCATGGATCGCTAGTAGTTCTGCTTGATGTGATGAGGTTGACGCCATAGTTTGTTTCATAGACTTCCAAGAAATAGCAGTGCCACAATATGAGAATACATAACCTTTTTGTGATCGTCCAAAATGAGGATCCGACAAGTACCCGACATCAGCATATCCAGTTAGTTGCGAATTCGAGTCTTTTGGAAAGAATAATCCAAGATCACCCGTCCTATGAAGATATCTCAATATATGTTTGACTCCATCCCAATGCCTTTTGGTAGGATCAGAATTGAATCTCGCCAATAGATTTACAACAAATGCAATATCAGGTCGTGTATTGTTTGCAAAATACATAAGAGCGCCAACTGCACTAAGATATGGAACTTCAGGTTCAAGAATATCTTCATTTGGCTTTTTAGGTCGAAATGGAACTTTATCAGGTTCAAGTGACCGAACAACCATCGGCATCGTTAGTGGATGAGATTTGTCCATATAGAACTGATCAAACACCTTTTCTGTGTAGGTTAACTGATGAACTAATATGCTTGAAGATAAGTGTTCCACCTGTATACTTGTCTGTCAAAGATCCTTCATTTCAAACTTATTTTTCAAATAGTTACCAACATTAATAATATTTTTAAAAGTACTAACAAGATTCAAATCATCCACATATACAGAAATAATAACAAAACCAGTTTTTGACATTTTAATAAACACACATGGACACACTTGATTATTAATATACCCATCATTTAATAATATTCACTAAGCCTGTCATACCACATACGACCAGATTGTTTTAAACCATATAATGGTCGTCATAATTTAACAGAATATAGATGTTGAGTCTTAGTTTCATCTAACTTTAATCCTTCAGAGATTTTCATATAAATATCACTATCAAGTGATCCATATAGATAGGCTGTTACAACGTCAATGAGACGTGTTTCCAAGTTTTCCATACAAGGCATACCCATTAGAAAATGAAAGGTAACTCCATTCATAATAAGAGAGTATATTTCCTGGTAATCAAGTCCAGGCCTTTGAAAGAATCCCTGGGCTACCAACCGGGTTTTATATCTCACAATTTCATTTCTCTCATTTTATTTTCATACAAATATCCATCTATTCCCAACAGGGACTACACCAGCTGCTGTTTGGACTACATGTCCAAATACATTTCTCTTGCGCAAGGAGTGCAATTCTTCCTTGATTACAACTTTCCATTTCGGCCAATCATCTCTTTGTCGACATTCTTTCACACTTTGTGGTTTAGGATCGGAGTTCATCATAATATCACATGTCACAGAAAAAACATATACATCATCAATTTCAGTAATCCCATGATCCAACAATTTCCCGTTATGTACATAACTTATCGAGATTTCATAATTTCCGGGTACCTTTGCTTCTATGGAAGCATGTGCCACTTCTGGGGAAATATCCTCTTTAGGAGGCAATACCACTTCAGGGATTTTTGTCATAGCCACTTTCGGGGCTTGTACCTCTTCAGGAGGTAATACCACTTATGGGGTATTTTCTGGAATGCATGCCGCTTATGAGGCATGCCCAATTAATTTCCGTTTTCGTGGTACAATATCTTTTTCACCAATAGGTCTATGACGTGGTTTTGAATCACCAATCAATTCTTCAGGAATTAATTTTTTATTTAGGAATTTCAACCTTCGTTGGAGCATTAACAGCGGGTATATATGATTTCATAATGCGTTTAGAATCATTAAAATCATCTGACATTTGATTAGTAATATTTTGTATATGAATAATTCTTTGAACCTCAATTTTACATTGATTATTACGTAGATCAATAGAGTTAAATCCTGATGCATTCCATGACAGTTCAGAATTTAATTTGTGCAAAACATTATATCCCCCTAATGGAGGGAACAAAGACTCATCAAAATGACAGTCAGCATATCGGGCAGTAAAGACATCATCAGTTAATGGTTTAAGATATCTTATGATAGATGGTGAATCAAAACCGACATATATACCTAATTTTGTTTATACTCTCATTTTAGTTCTTTGTGGTGGTGAAATTGGGACACATACAGCACAACCAAAAATTTTAAAATATAAAATATCAGGTTTTTGACCAAAAAATAATTGATGGGGTGATTCTTTATGATAAGCGGATGGTCTAACTCTTATTAGGTTCGTGTCATGAAATATAACATGACACCAAACAAATGTAGGTAATTTACTTCTAAGAAGTAAGGGAAATGCAATAAGTTGGAGTCTCTTAATCAAAAATTCGGCAAAACCATTTTGTGTATGCACGTGAACAACCGGGTGTTCAACAAAGATTTCTACTGACATATAATAATCATTGAAGGTTGAAGACGTAAATTTGGCAGCATTATCCAAACGAATTGATTTAATAGGATGACAGGAAATTGAGCTGGCAATTTGATTATTTGGGCAAGTAATTTTGTAAATGTGGTATTTTAGGTTGAAAGAAGACAAACATGAGACCATCTAGTTGAAGCATCAATTAAAACCATGAAATATCTAAAAGGACCAGAAGATGGATGAATAGGGCCACAAATATATCCTTGAATTCTTTATAAGAAATTCAGAGATTCATTCTAAAGTTTAATAGGAGATGGTTGGATAATCAATTTTTCCATAGATTACGTTGAACAAGGAAGTTCATTACGTGGTATGACTTTTTGATATCTAAGAGGATGTCCCGTAGAATTTTCAATAATACGATGCATCATTTACACTGCTGGGTGACTTAGTCTTTCATGCCAAAGGGTAAGAGATATTGGATCTATGATTTTGGGAATATTGATAGTATGAGATTCAATGACTTTAATCTTTATAGCATGTAGCCCGACAGAGATTGAGGGTAATTTTTCTAAAAAGCCTAAGCTAGTTGAAGTAATAAAAAGATATTCCTTTTCATTTTCATTAGTGGTTTCAATATGAAAACCATTAAGAAGAATATCCTTAAAACTCAGAAGATTTCTGGTGGATTTACTAGCATAGAGAGCATTAGGTATATGAATTTGTGTTTCATTTGATAAAAGAAAAATAGATTTCTCGAGACCTTCTATTATGTTTGATGTACCCAAAATCGTCCACACATATGAACTGGTTTTAGTCAACTGTGAGAAATATTTCTGATTTTGTTGAATTGTGTGAGTGGTTGTGTAGTCAATAATGCATATATCTTTCATACTACACTGTATATATGAAAGTAAACATTATTTTCATAAAATAGAAACATAGAAAATATTATACATAAAACAAATACATGAAAATTAATTATCTAAGTTGTAATAAAGTTTGGCATTCGTGTCTGTTACATTTAAGGGTTCATTATTGTCTATGGCATCATTAACTAAATTTTGGTTATAATTGGCAAAGTTGCTCTCCCCCATTTTTCCTTTAGGCCTTTTAGATGATAGATACAAGTCAACTAGATGTTTTGGCGTTCGGCAAGTATGAATCCAATGTCCTTCAGCCTCACATCTATGAAAAATATCTCTAGCATCTCCTTCTTGTGATACCTTCCTTTTATTTGGCATTTTAGGTTACAACCTCGAATTACAAGAGTTATTGTAACATCATCCTGCCACTTTAGGTGGCCATAATTATATTGATTTCGAAACCGACCAAATAAACTTTCTTGTCCACGGTTCCATCCATAACCTCGTCATCCTCTATGCCTTTTTCCACATTCATTCTTCTGGAATGATGTGTTATGTACTTCATTTAACTAGGCAGAGCCTGTAGGACGTGTGTGATGATTTTTTTAGCAACAACTCATTATTATTTTCAATCACAAGGAGAGCTATCAACTCACTATATTTCTGAAAATTTCGCTCTCTGCATTGTTGCGCTAGTATCATAGTGTTGGGTGAAAAGTCAAAAAAGTCTTTTCAATCATCTCAACATCAGTAAATTTCCTCATCACATAAAATTAGTTTTGACCTTATTTTGAATAACATGGAATTATATTCCGTAACAGATTTAAAATCTTGTAGCTTTAAATCAATCCAGTCATATCGGGCCGACGGTAAATAAACAAGTTTTGATGATCAAATCTATCTTTGAGATTATTGCAAAGAGTGAGCGGATTTTAAATCGTTAGGTATTTTGATTTTAAATCTTCGTGGATATGATGCCTAAGAAATATTATAGGTTTTGCATTTTGTTCGATAGCTGAGTTTTTCCAGGCTCAGTAGTATCTTTTAACCCGTTTGCACTAAGATGTAATTCTGCATCGAGCACCCATGATAGATAAATATTCCCGGAAACATCCAGTGCAAAAATTTCTAATTTTGCAAGGTTTTCCATTCTCGTAAATATTTAAAACATGATATATTATAACACATCAATATTTAAACAATTAGTAAATCATGCGTACTAATATATATAATATAATTTAATACAAAATAGTTTTGAAATAGCCGACCATTGAACTTTTGAAATAGTTTAGTCCAAAATTTACGGCGGCATAGCCGACCATTGAACTTTTGAAATAGTTTAGTACAAAAATTACGCCTACATAGCCGACCATTGAACTTTTGAATAATAATTGATGGCAGAGCCATCTTTATAATAATAAATCATATAAATAAATTTATAACCAATGAGATAAAATAAAATTAATAAGATTAGATCATACCTCCATCTTAAAATAAGATTTAGTTGGATAGAGGCTCGTGCCGATAACGCGTTATAATGTGTGTGTGTGTGTGTGTGTGTATATATATATATCAGTAATTAAAAACCATAAAACATAAGCAAAAAAGAACTGGTTGTGTGGCTCTTTTTTTTCATTCCTTATATGTGTGTCTCAAACATATGTACAAGATCTATATTTATAGGCCAACACTACCGCATTTGCTTTGTTTTCCTTCTCAAGTAAGTAATATATCATATCTATCTTAAGGAGGTTATATTAAAATATGTACAATCAATACATAACATATCTGAAATTATTGATACGACCCTACTTTTCTTGTTTTTCTTAATCTTATATTTATTTGAATAACTTTAAGGGTTTTGTACTTATTAATTAGTTTTTTCTATATCTATTTTGGGTTTATTTCTCCCTTAGTGGAGTTTTAATGCATTTTTATATCCTAGATCTTGAGATTTGGGCTGTCATTTCCAACATATGTAATCCCTGTAACTTAGTGATCACCATGCATTGGTGAACGAGTATTTCATAGTGGCGTACGACTAATATTAACATAAATAAATCATATATGAGGAACGCAAGTTGCACATAACTTTGATATAGAGTAACATTTATTGGAATTTGTTTATATATTATTCCAATTTCAGTTTGTTTCAAAAGAAAATTAATATTATTTATTAATATATTTTTTAAATTTTATGTGCGAGACTTTTTAAAAAACACTTTTAAATCTGAGACTTTTGGTTTCTTGAACTTCTTCAGTTATATTGTGACCTATGGCTCTCTACTCTTCTAGAGATGAGTTTTTTAAAAGTTTGATCGATGTGAAAAGGAGGGTTCTACTTGAGTTGCAGGTTTTTTATCAATACAAAAAGAGGTCTTTACTATGGTTTTGGATAAACAACCAAAAATTACTCTCACACATAGATAATCAAGTTTATGGGCAATGATCAAGAGTGGTTTTCAATCTGTTTCCCTGTACTACATCAGTGAGATAGATATCGTGTAATGCTAGAGGTTGATTGTCATGACTCTGTGTGTACGTAGCGGGAAAAATTCAACTTTAGCACATCGATTAAGTT
Source organism: Oenanthe sinensis (assembly GCA_028671895.1). Lineage (NCBI taxonomy): Eukaryota > Viridiplantae > Streptophyta > Magnoliopsida > Apiales > Apiaceae > Oenanthe > Oenanthe sinensis. The sequence continues at coordinate 6,489,272 of JAPMAC010000212.1, forward strand.
CACGCCACGACTTCTGTTCAGATAAGTTATCTTGATCTTCGTATGATAAATTTTGATTTGTTCCCTATTTTTATTTTCATCACATGAGATATCATATACTCTGCTTAATATTTTGTCTACCCATTGTGATTACATACGTATCCCCAACAACTATAACATTACAATATGTATATATATGGCATATACTTTATAGAATCACCAATATTAGGGTTTATTACACTCAAAGCAGAAATTAGAGCTTCTAGCCTTATTTGTATGTACATGCCTTTTCTTGAGCCTTCTCCTTGCCCTTATTGAGTGTCATGTTACCTTCAGTGGGTTCACCTTTGATTGTAAAGATAATAAAAGATTTGTAAGAATGAGATAATAATGCTCAACACGTTCCATACCATGATAGGCCAAGCAATAATAATAAAGTAGCAATTAATAAAATCACTTGATAAGTAGAAGAATCAACTTACGGTCAGATATTAAAATGAAAAGCCATATAACGTTTATACGCAAATGAAACAATAGGGAGAACCAAATTTTAAAGTATTCAGATAATCTGGTCTTCTGACAATACCCATAGCGCGATCAACTACTATGTCTCAAGTATTGCCCATTTTATTATGCTAGCAGAAAGGTTATCATTTCCAACCCAAGTATATTATGGCCAAAAAACTTTGGTTGTCCATACACAGAACATCCACAGATTGATTTCTCGTTATCAGTATGTCCATAATAGGATAATAGTGAATTTAAATAGCCCCCCCCATGGATATATTACTATATATATGTGCTTCAGTTTCTCGGTTTTTGGTATTCCCGTTTATGTGTATAGGCTACTGTGTTATATTTATTTGTCATGTTGTGTAACACATTTAGAACTTCTATAATAGGTTGGTGACTTAATTTCTTTATGATGTATACTTGCAGATAGAAGTATGTTCATATTGCATTTCCAAGTTGTAATTAAAAGTCAAAGAATAAAGTCTGATAGAAGATTCGAGATGGATCATGCATCAAGACAAAGAAGATTTCACCAAAATAATGAATGCAGTATGAAAAATCTTCGTGGATATGATGCCTAAGAAATATTATAGGTTTTACATTTTGTTCGATAGTTGTTTTCCGGGCTCAATAGTATCTTTTAACCTGTTTGAACTAAGATGTAATTCTGCATCGAGCACCCATGATATATAATTATACCCGGAAACATCCAGTGCAAAAAATTCTAATTTTGCAAGGTTTTCCATTCTGGTAAATATTTAAAACATGATATATTATAACACATCAATATTTAAACAATTAATAAAGAATGCATACTAATATATATAATATAATTTTAATACAAAAGTTACGACGACATAGCCGACCATTAAACTTTTGAAATAGTTTAGTCCAAAATTTACGGCGGCATAGCCGACCCTTGAACTTTTGAAATAGTTTAGTATAAAAGTTACGGCGGCATAGCCGACCATTGAATTTTTGAATAATAATTGATGGCAAAACCATCTTTATAGTAATAAATCATATAAATAAATTTATAAACAATGAGATGAAATAAAATTAATAAGATTAGATCATACCTCTTTCTTTAAATAAGATTCAGTTGGATAGAGGCTCATGCTGATAACGTGTTATAAAATATATATATATATATATATATATATATATATATATATGTCAGTAATTAAAAACCATAAAACATAAGCAAAAGAGAACTGGTTGTGTGGCTCTTGTTTTTCATTCCTTGTATGTGTGTCTCAAACATATGTACAAGATCTATATTTATAGGCCAATACTACCGTCTTTACTTTGTTTTCCTTCTCAAGTAAGTAATATATCATATCTATCTTAAGGCAGTTATAATAAAAATATTTACAATCAAGACATAACATATCTTAAATTATTGATACGACCCTACTTTTCTTGTTTTTCTTAATCTTATATTTATTTGAATAACTTTGGGGATTTTATACTTATTAATTAGTTTTTTCTATATATATTTTGGGCTTTATTCTCCCTTAGTGGATGTTAGGAATCTACATGTAATTTGATGATAACATTAATCTTAGAATCATAGAAATTTTGTTTTATGTAACTGATCAATTGATATGAAATTTATAAATATCAATTGATCAGGAAACCATTTATCAGTTGAAATGTTTATATGAGTCAACTGATAATTTGGACTGTAGCATAGGTGTACTTAATCTACTTCAATCGATAAGGTGTAAATCAATTGATATTATTCTTATCAATTGATGTTAGAGTCGATTAATATAGATCAACAATTGATGTGTAAATTAAACTGTCAAATTGTAATTATTTGAAGACAGGAAATTGCACAAGTGAAGGATGATCAATTGATATAGAAGCCTCAACAGATGAGAGATCAATTGAAGAAGCCAAGTCAGGAATTGAAGACCATCAACTGATGTGAAGACCCATCGATTGATATATATCGATCGATATCATTTATCAGTCGATAAGTCATTCCTTATCAATCGATGGATGTAAAGATCAATCGAAGAAGAACATCAGTTGATGGATTAAAGGATGAATCAATTGATATGCTTAACAACAAATTATCAATTGATTGTGACAACACAGAAAGTCTATCAGTTGTAGATCTAGATAACAAAAGCACACCAAGACAGCCTAGGGTGGCTGTGAAGACTCAATTAGTAGTTGTCTTTCATGTCTGTTTTCCTAAAAAGGAAAAAGGAAAAAGAGAGACATATAGAAATAATCCTAGAATAGGAATTGTAAAATACACTTGTAGTATATAAACAAGTGTAGTAACATTGTTAGAAAATATAGAAGTTAGACAATATTTCAACAATCAACTGATCAAGCTCAAGAGCACATTGTAAGATCAGTTGATTCTTTCTAACTTTGTAAAAACGAAGCTAGGTTATCTTTAAACTAGGAACATTGAGCAAAAATATATATTTGATGGAAAAACCAATCCATCAGTAATTTTTAAATCTCTCATTGTTCATTTTAATTTTCAGTTGTTTGTTCAAACATATTCTGTCAATCTATCAAACATCAAGAGCAAATATTAAAAGTCCTAAAACGGTTTAATATTTGTATTCAACCCCCCCCCTTCTCCAAATATTGACATTGTTCTTAGGAATAATAATTGGTATCAGAGCAGGCTTTCAACATACAGAAAGTTTAAAGATCAAGAACAGTCAATATGGGCCAAAAAGATTCAGGTATAAAGATTTCAGTGTTAGAAAAGGACGAATACTTTCCATGGAAGGTAAAAATGCATCTGCACCTTCTTTCTTTCGACCCTTCCTATGTTCACTGTATAGAGAAAGGTCCTCACATTCCCATGAAGCTAGTCACAGGTGTGAACCCTGATGTAACTCCTGCACTTGACAAACATATTCTTTAACTCATCTCTGAGTACACAGAAGAGGATGAAAAGAAGTTCTTAAAGATAAGAAGGCTATGAATATTCTGTTTAATGGCCTAGATAAAGATATGTTTGACAATGTGATACACTGTACTTCATCAAAAGAGGTATGAGACACTCTTCAAACTCTATGTGAAAGAACTGAACAAGTAAAGAAAAATAAGATGCAACTCTTGATTCAAAAATATGAATCATTTCATTTCAAGAGTGGAGAATCCATCAATGATACTTATAGCAGATTTCAGAAGTTATTAAATGGACTGAAGCTATATGGTAGGGTTTATGCAACTGAGGATACAAATTTAAAATTTCTTAGATCTCTTCCAAAAGAATGGAAACCAATGACTGTTTCCATTAGTCAATCTCAGGACTTCAAGGATTATACTCTTGAGAAACTCTATGGTATTCTCAAGACATATGAGTTGGAAATACAACAAGATGAGGAGATTGAGAAGAATCAAAGAAAGGAGAAAACTGTGGCTTTGATGGTCAAAGGAAATGAAGAAAAGAAGGAAAGTGGTTGTGAAGAAGAGTCTGTCATGATGGCTGGTGATGCTGTTGAAGAATCATTCAAAAGAGGAAAAGGCAAGTGTGAAGAAAATGAAACATGCTCTCAGGATGATTTGGATGAGATTGATGAACACCTTGCATTTCTGTCAAGGAAGTTTTCAAAGCTAAAATTCAAGAGGAATCCAAATGCTCAAAGGCCTGGATCCCAGTTTAGAAGTAACAATCAAAACAAAATTTTGGTTGATAGATCTAAATTCAAATGTTTTAACTGTGGATTGGCTGGTCACTTCTCAAATGATTGCAGGAAGCCAAAACAAAAAAATTCAAAGTCTTATGATGGTGTTGATTATAAAAAGAAATACTTTGACCTCTTAAAACAGAAAGAAAAGGCTTTTGTCACTGAAGAGAAGGACTGGGCTGCTGAGGACAGTGTTTCAGAGGAATTCATCAATCTAGCACTAATGGCCAAACATGAAGATGAAGAAGCTAGTTCATCATCAAATCAGGTTCTAGCTACAAACTTTTCTGAGCTTACAACTGATGAATGCAATAGTACTATCAATGAAATGTCCAATGAATTGTACAATTTGCATGTCACTCTAAAATCTCTAAACAAGGAAAATCTCAAGTTAAAGAACACCATTGATGTCTTAACTGATAGGAATATTTTTCTTGAAAATGAACTTGTTTGTTTAGATAGATTTAAACAGGAAAGTAAGGATGCTAGAAAAGAACTAGTAAACAGTTTGAAAAGAGAAGAATTGTTAAAAGAACAATTGATTGAAGAAATTGAAACCATTAACAAATGGAATAGGTCTGCTAAAACTGCCAAACAAATTATTGATGTTCAAGGTGTAGATACTCTAGGAGATCTCCCCAAATCAATAGGCAAGCCATTGACTGATACTTCAATGGATAAAGATCAATCGACTGCTAATCATTCATCAACTGATAAGGATTATCAATCGATTGATGTTGAATCAACTGATAAGCATCCATCGACAAGTAAATCATCAATGGCTAACAAAAAGAACAAATTTAGCACTCCTATCAATTTTGTTAAGGAAACCAAAATTCAGGATGAGACTGAAGCTGAGAGGATTAACATAGGTAGCTTATCCAAGAAATAATTAAAAGAGAAATTAGAAAAGATAGCACTTGTGGAAATTACTTAACCTAAGTCTGAGAAGAAGAAAAAGAATAGGAATGGTAAAGTAGGCATTAATAAGCAAAACAACTACACTCCTGACATGTATGCTCCCAGAAAGGTATGTGCTAAATGTGGTAGTGTAAATCATTTGTCTATGCAATGCAAGAATGAAAAGAAACCTATGTCTTCAAATGATTTAAATGTAAATGCTATGACTGCTAATGCCATGTTTACCAACCCTATGCTCATGAATGCCATGTCTTCTAATTTAGTTGCACCAAATGTTCATATGCCATATGCACAAGTTTCATACATGTATAATCCCTACTTTGCATATGCAAATATGAACATGCCTGGTATGCCATGGAACATGCCTAATATAAATAATGAAATGCATGGAAATTCTGCCATGAGTTCCAAGGTGTCTAAACCCCAAAAGCCTACTCCCAAAGTTAAAGTGGATTTAAATTCACCAAAATAAAAGGAACCAAAATTGGCAACAAAGGCTCATGTTGCAACTAATGAAAGAGGACCCAAGGCAACTTGGGTACCAAAAACAACTTGATTGTTTTATGTGTGTGCAGGGAAATAGAAAGAAAAATCTCTGGTGTTTGGATAGTGGATGTTCAAGGCATATGACTGGAGACTTGTCCCTGCTCACGAAGTTTGTGGAAAAGGCTGGCCCAGGAGTTACTTTTGGAGATAACAACAAAGGTTTTACCCTGGGATATGGCTCAATTGCAAAAGAAAATGTTATCATTGAACCTGTAGCACTAGTTGATGGATTAAAGCACAACCTGCTCAGTATTAGTCAACTGTGTGATAATGGTAATGGTGTATGGTTTACAACTGGATCATGCATCATAGCCAATAAGGAATCTGGTGAAATTCTCTTAACTAGAGAAAGAAAAGGAAATGTCTATGTGGCTGATTTTCACTCTATAAAGGCACATTCAATGACATTCCTACTGAACAAAGCAAATTCAGATGAAAGTTGGATTTGGCACAAGAAACTAGCCCATTTGAATTTCAAAGCCATGAATCTATTGGTCAGAAAGAATATGGTTAGAGGCATTCCACAGATGGAATTCACCAAGGATGGACTGTGTGATGCATGTCAAAAGGAAAAACAAAGAAGAGCGTCATTTAAGTCAAAGTCTGAATCATCAATTGATAAGCCTTTGGAGTTATTGTACATGGACTTATTTGGACCAGTCAACATCATGTCAATTGCCAAAAAGAAATATGCCTTAGTCATTGTGGATGACTTTATAAGATTCTCTTGGATATACTTCTTACATTCTAAGGATGAGGCAAGTAAATTAATTATCAATCATATGAAGATTGTTGAAAATGGAACTGAATGGAAGGTCAAGAAGAGTAGAAGTGATAATGGTACTGAATTCAAGAATGCAACAATGAAGGAATTTTATGAAGAAAAAGGTATCACTCATCATTTCTCTGCACCAAGAACTCCACAACAAAATGGAGTAGTTGAAAGGAAAAATAGGACCTTGATTGAAGCTGCTAGAACTATGTTAGAAGAAGAAAAATTACCTATATACTTCTGGGCAGAAGCAATTAATACTGCTTGCTACATTCAGAATATTTCCATGGTCAATCAAATTTAAGGCAAAACTCTATATCAGTTGATGAAGAAAGATAAGAAGCCAACAGTTAACTTTCTTCATGTATTTGGCTGCAAATGTTATGTACTGAGAAATCAAGGTAAAAATCTAGGAAAATTTGAAGCCAAGGCTGATGAAGCTATATTTGTTGGATATGGAATAACAACCAAAGCATACAGAGTCTACAATCTTAGATTACACATTGTTATGGAATCTATGCATGTAGTCTTTGATGACAAGAAAATTCAAGGGTTGTTTGATGAAGTATTTCATGATCTGTTGCATTTTGAAAATGAATCAACAAGCAAAATTGAGGATAGTGATGATGATGTGGAAATTTTAAGAAATCAAGTACCTAGAATCCTCCCATCAATTGATGTCAATACATCAACAGATAACTTATCAGTTGACAATCTTCAATCGACTGGTAATACATCAATTGATAATCATTCGATGGATAACAATTCAGCTCAACAATCTTCGAGAGGAGTATCCATCTCAGGGGGAGGGTTCTCAAATAGTCAATCACATCACAATGATCAAAACACTTCCAATGATCATGAAGCATCATCATCCTCAAGAACAAATTTACCATCTCAAAGAAAATGGACAAAAAGTCATCCCTTTGAATAATTATTGGAGATGTAAATGATGAAGTCAAAACCAGAAGTGCAACTAAAAATGAATGCTTGTATAACAGCTTTCTATCTCAAGAAGAACCAAAAAGGATTGAAGAAGCCTTGAATGATTCTGATTGGATAATTGCTATGCAAGAAGAGTTGAATCAGTTTGAAAGGAACAAGGTATGGAAGATGGTGCCCAAACCAAAGAACAAGTCTGTCATTGGCACAAAATGGGCATTCAGAAACAAAATAGATGAATCTGGTACAGTGACAAGAAATAAAGCAAGATTAGTGGCAAATGGCTATTCACAAGAAGAAGACATAGATTTTGATGAAACATTTGCACTAGTTGCAAGGTTGGAAGCAATCAGAATCTTTTTAGCATATGCTGCTCATGCAAATTTCAAGGTGTATCAGATGGATGTAAAAAGTGCATTTCTCAATGGAGAACTAGAAGAAGAAGTATATGTAGAACAACCTCCTGGTTTTATTGATCCTGTTCATCCTGGATTTGTGTATTATCTTCTGAAGGCACTTTATGGATTAAAACAAGCACCTAGGGCCTGGTATGAAACTCTATCTAAATTCTTGATTGAGAATCACTTCACTAGAGGTACTGTTGATAAAACTCTCTTTCATAGAAATGTTAGTGGCTCTATGATTCTTGTTCAAATCTATGTAGATGACATTATTTTTGGCTAAACTAATGAAAACTTTATCAAAAGTTTGCTAAGTTGATGTAAAGTAAATATGAAATGAGCATGATGGGAGAACTTACCTATTTTCTAGGTTTGCAAGTCAAACAAGTCAAAAATGGCATTTTCATAAATCAAACCAAATATTTTTCTGATTTATTAAAGAGATTTGATTTAAGTGAATGTTCTTCTGCAAAAACTCCCATGGCCACTGCAACTAAACTTGAACTGAATACTAAAGAAGCCTTGATAGACATTTCAAGTTATAGAGGCATGGTTGGTTCATTACTTTATTTAAATGCAAGTAGGCCAGACATAATGTTTGCTACATGTTTGTGTTCTAGATTTCAGGCTGATCCTAGATAATCTCATTTGATTGCAATAAAAAAAATATTCAGATATCTCAAGGGAACTCCAAATCTTAGTATTTGGTATCCCAGAGACTCTGGATTTGATCTAATTGGTTATTCAGATGCAGACTATGCATGTTACAGAATTGACAGAAAAAGTACAACAGGCTCCTGTCAATTTCTTGGAAACAAGCTTGTATCATGGTTCAGTAAAAAGCAGAATTCAGTGTCTACATCTACTGCAGAGACTGAATACATTGCAGCTGGAAGTTGCTGCACACAAATATTATGAATGAGGAATCAACTACTTGGCTATGGGTTCAACATGAACAAGATTCCTATTTTCTGTGATAATACAAGTGTCATTGCTATAACAGAAAATCCTGTACAACATTCCAGAACCAAGCACATTGACATAAGGTATCACGTCATTAGGGAACATGTAATGAATGGTATAGTTGAATTACATTTTGTCCCTAGTGAAAGACAACTTGCAGACATTTTTACCAAACCACTAGATGAATCTACCTTCAATAGATTGGTCTGTGATTTAGGTATGCTTAATTATAATTAATGATTTAAATGTCTGATAAGTTATATATATGTATATATATAAATTTTAACCATTGACTATGTTAATCTATTGATTCTTCATTAATCAATTGATAAACATAGTTCTTATCAATGGATATTTGTAGTTATCGACAGATAAATATATCAATTGATGATGTATTTACTTATCGATGAATATTTGTAGCTATCGACAGATAAATATATCAATTGATGATATAGTTATTTATCGATGGATAAGTGTACCTGTCGATAAACAAGATTTACCAGTTGATGACCTGGAATATAAAGAGATCTATGTCATCAATCGATCTGTACAAAAATCTAGCCGTTGATTACTAATTTTATCAATTGATTAATACATACATTCCTGTATGTATAACAGTCGATTGCCAAAATTGGTAACTTTTACTTTTTATTTTTTTAACGGTCAATTAAGTTCTATTTTGAGTAATAAATTGATTGAGAAATCAGTAAATATAAATAGTGAGATTAAAACATCTGTTCATTGTTACTTGCAATTTTTACTAACAAATTCTCTTTCTCTCTTTCTCTCTTAATCTCTGAACTCTCTCTCTGTATCTATCTCCTATTGATAACCCTAATTGCTACTTTCTAATTGTTGTTTCTGTATAATTACTAACAAGTTTGCCAGTTAATTCTCATCTCATCTTCAAATACATTTATGGCATCATCAAAGAAAGTCTCACAATCTGGATTCTACTACGAACTCAACAACTTTGTTGCTTGCACTATGGTGGAGGAAGCCTCAACTTTGATAGTGAATGCAGATTCCAACTGATAAATGGTTTCCTAATCACTTGATATTTATAATTTTCATATCAATTGATCAATTACATCAATTAAATTTTTTATGATTCAAAGATTAAAGTTATCATCAAATTGTAGGTAGATTCCTAACATTAGTTAATACAGAAAAGTCGGATATAAACAAAAGGTACAAAGAATAACATAAGATCAATTAACTTCGTATGGCTATTGTAAGTTGGAACATACAAGGATTAAATGGAGAAGAAGCTATAAGACAAACAAGGTTCCTTAGTAAATATTATAAACCTGATTTTATGTTTCTTATGGAAACGAAGCTAGCAGAAGGCAAAATAAATTTTATGTGCAATAAACTTGGGTTTGATCAAGGGTTCGAGATCCCAAGAACCGGACTTGGGGGGCATTGATGGCTATGTGGAAAGATACGGTAGAAGTCATTCACCTAACATCATCAACTAATCATTTTAGTTGTTTTTTAAGATGGGGGAATCAACCAAGGTCCTGACATTTTTGTGATTTCTATGCGAACCAAAAATGTCAAAAAAACATTACACTTGGGATTTATTACCAAAAACTAATGATTGTCCATAATAGATCTTGGTTGGTAAAGGGAGACTTCAATGAAATTTTGAGTCAAGAAGACAAAGAAGGGGAAGTGAACAGTGACTCAAAAATTGAAGCTTTTTAATTTAATTTGGAAGTTTGCTAACTAAAACATGTTGACTATAAGGGAAATCACTTTACATGGTATAGGAACACAGAGTTTGGAGGTATTAAAGAAAGGTTGGACTGGGCAATGGCACATGAAGAATGGTTTAACTACTTTTTAAATAATTCTCTGACGCACTTGGATTTATTTCATTCTGACTATAGAGCTCTTTATCTGTGTTTTCAAGACCCTCAAGGATTATCCGGACATAATACAAGAAAATGATCCAGGTTCAGGTTTGAAAACATGTAGGAAGAAGAACCAGATTGTAGGGAGATCATAACATCTAATTGGAACTCAAAAAATCAATCAGCCCTATTGTCAATAATTAGTAATATTGAACAATGTTCCACTAACCTGGCATCTTGGAATCAAGCCAAATTTGGTTCTATAGCTAGAGAAATTAAAGAAACTCACCAAAGCATTAAATGTATTCATAATATGCAAGACCAAGCAGACAAGATATGGGAACTAAAGGTTATGAACTAGAAGTTAAATGATCTATTACTCAAAGAGGAAATATTCTAAAAGCAATGATCTAGAATTTTATGGTTGAAATAGGGAGATCAGAATACAATTTTTTTCATCAAAGGGACAAAACAAGAAACAAAATTAATATCATCAAAGGTACGAGTTCAATAAAGTAATTATATTTACTACAGTTTTAGTATTTCCTCGATAAAGTATTATGTCATATAGAACACTAACTAATACATGTAACTAAATAATAATAATAATAATAATAATAGATAACATATTTCTAATTGTTGGTTACAGGATTACTAAATGGAGAGGGTGAGTGGCGTGTATTTTAGGACGATATTAGTGCAATAATTCAAAGATTTTATGTGAATCTTTTCACATCATCTTTACCAACGATGGAGAAAATAGATGAGTTGTTGATAGCAGTTCAACCAATTCTAACAGAAGACATGGGCATATCTCTAGAAAAAGGTTTCACTTTAGAAGGAATAAAAAAGCAGTGTTCTCAATATTAGCTGATAAAAGCCCGAGACCGGACGGGATGAACGCTATGTTCTACCAAAAACATTGGGATATTACAGGACAATTAGTGTTGAAAGTAGTTCTTGATTGCTTAAATGAACAGGTTAATATGAGCTTAATAAACTCCACTTTAGTCACACTCATCCCAAAGTGAAGGAATCGAGGACAGTTGGGGATTTTCATCCCATTAGCTTGTGTAATGTCCTTTACAAAGTAATCTCGAAAGTCATAATTAACAGGCTCAAACCAATTCTACTGATGATAATTAATGAAAAAAAGAGTGCATTCATTCCGGGTAGACTAATAACAGATAATGCTTTGATAGCATATGAATGATTACATCATCTGAGGTTAATGAAAGTCAGGAAAAGATGTTACACAACAATGAAGTTGGATATGAGTAAAGCCTATGATCAGGTTGAATGGATATTTATCGAAAAAATGCTTTGAAGGTAAAAAAGATAATGTGACGTGTCACGTTAGTGCAATATTCTTTCCAAATCAACTGGCAAACCTATGGTGAAGTAATTCCTTCTAGAGGATTACGACAAGGAGATCCACTTTCACCTTATTTATTTCTTATATACGTGGAAGGTTTTTTAGCCTTGTTGAGAAAAGCACAAAGGCAAGGGGATATTATGGGATTAAGAATAGAAACAAAATGCCCCGGTTATCAGCCATCTGTTTTTTGCTGATGATAGTTTACTATTTCTCAAAACTACTACAAGATCTTTACAAGCTATTCAGAAAATTTTCTAACTTTATTCTGATTGTTCAGGACAAGTATTTCTTTTAGCTCAGGAAGTAATAATTGGAGTAGATATAGGTTACAATAATTAATTTCATACAAAACAGAAGAAATATCAGCCTATGCGATAATATGCCATTGATTATAAGACTTATAGGGACTTTGGCTATTTTTTTATTGCAGATGATTAATTTTAATAAATTTATCTTGTATTTTCCCCAAACACCACAGAAGACATTCACTCAGTTTTTACAAGTTCCCTGGGAATGCAGACGACTGAGGCTATTGAATCTTATTTAGGTTTGCCAATACTGGGGGAATAAGAAAGTATTATTCCGAATAGTAAAGAATAAGATACGGGTATGATTACATACATGGAGATCTGATCTTTTTTCCCAGGCGGGAAAAGAATTTTTTTTTAAAGTAGTAATCCAAGCCATGCCGACATACTGTATGTCATGTTTCAAAATCCCAGAAGGATTGTGCCAAGAAATTGAGAAACTATTAGCACGTTACTAGTGGGGATATGTTAATTCTTAACATAAAATCCATTAGAGGACATGCAAAAAGCTGAGCATTCCAAAAAGTGAAGGAGGTTTAGGATTTAGAAGTTTTATCTTGTATAATCAAGCTTTACTAGCTAAACAAGAATGGAGAATTTTAGTGAACCAAACATCTACCCTCTCACAAGTATTAGGAGCGAGATATTTCACTAATTCTAGTTTTTTGGAATCAAAAGAAGGGATTTGTCCTTCTCTAACCTAAAGGAACATTTGCTAGGGTAAAGGCTTACTAATCGAAGGTTAAGAAGGCAGATAGTAAATGGACAAAGTACTAAGGCATATAAAGACCCGTGGCTACCACGACCACCATCCTTTAGACCAATAACTTAATAAGTAAACGAAAATATGAAAGTCTCGGATCTTATCCAACACCCTAGTAAGTGGAATAGCGAATTTATGTTTGTGTGGAGGGGATACCATGAAATTTTGCCTACAGGGAAATGATTATATAACAGAAATGTATCTCCTCAAAGTAATGGTCCACTATGTGGTTTTGGTGAAGATTTCAATGCACACGCAGTCTTTTAGTGCCCTTTCTCACAAAATTTATGGGTATTAATGGATTATATATTTTTAAAAGGACACAAAGAAGATATCTCTTTTAAAGGTGTGTTGTTATATGCTTCTGAACTATTAGAAAAAGACATTTTTTCTAAGATGATTATCACAGCATGGGGATTATGGTTAGAAAGAAATAACATAACTCATGGGAAACAATAAAGAAACCCTCAACTGATAAAAAATTGGCCCTCCTCGTAGTATGATGAAATAAAGAACACGCACATAAAAGAGGGTTTAACACGAGTTGGAGGGGAACCCTCTCGTGCGGGTCAGATGAAAATGGAAGTACACAATTTTGTACTCTTTGTCGATGCGTCAGTACCCAATCATACACAAAGGATAGGATTAGGAGCCGTTATCACAACATTTGATGGAAGTGTTCAGGCCGCCCTTTCAAAAACATTAGAGGGCACCTTATAGGTGTTACATGCAGAAGCTTTAGCAATTTTAGTGGGTCTACAGTGAGCACTATCTATTATTTTATCAATAAAGAGGGTTTTAAGTGACTTACTTTCATTAGTTCATGCGATAAACAAGAACGAGGAGTATCATAATGAGTTGGGGATCTTTATTACTAATATAAGAATGCTTTTATCAAATACTCCAAGTACGTCTGTTTCCCATGTCAATAGAAAGTTCAACAGTGTGGCTCATAATAAGACTAAGCAAGCCTTACACCTGAATGAGGAAGTTTCATGGATTGAAGAGATTATACACTTTTGTTGAGAATCATTCCTTCTTTTTTGATAAAATAAAGGTGTGTTGCAGATCTATTATATTAATCTAAGTCATTAATTAAAAACATGGTGGGATAAAATGGGTCAGACTAGATTATAACAGCTTGAATTTAGTAGGTGTTGTAATTTTAGTCATTTCATGATGACAAGACTCTACTTTATCTCCCAGTGTTAATTACATGTTGTTTTCTTTTCTAATCATCAAAGCACTATGACTAATTTATGTACTATATTTATGGGGCAAACTTATCTTGTTTTTGTCGAACCGTAGTATTTGGTTCACTCCACAATCAGTAGTTCATTATAGGCCAGAGTGTTGACATGTGTAACAAAATTAATTGAAATTATTTCCAAATTAACTGATACTAAAAGCTTGTAACATTTGTTAGATTTGTATAGCAACATAGGGAACTTCCACATATGTACATATGTCATGCGTATCAGTGTAGCGTTACACGTGAAAGATGAATTTTATATATTTTATTACCTATGAGTGTTCTAACACAATCTATTAGTAGTTTCTACTCTACCATCTATATGATGCTTTCAAAAGGGTTACACATTACTCTGTTCCATGAATAAGGGTTTGGACTTCTTCATAAATATAAGTTCCTAAATAATATAAGCAATAAATACATTTCATATTCATATCCACGGTATATATAATCCAGGTCGGCAACATAAGTTTATCGCTCTTACATAATTAATAAAAAAAGATAATTGTAATAATTAAGATGCTAATATAGGCAGCAACTTTGATAATTGCCGATATGGATGAAGTTCTAATTGAGTCTAACACATAGGCTTTGATCCCATTTAACAATCCTTTCATTTCTTTTCTTTTTCTTCTCTTTAAAGATAAATTTTTTGTTACTCATACAACTTGGTATTTAATTTTGTTTGAAAATATAAGTTGTTAGAATTTGTGTTTGATGATTATAGTTGTGCTTACTACTGTTCGTTTCAACAAACTTAGTTTTTGTGCTATACTAAATGTCTTGGAGTTTTACACCCGGTGTATGGTTCAGGGATAGCAAAGGAAGGACAATAACTTCTTTTTTGATGTTTTTATGATTTTAATTCATGCCTCTAGTTGGTGTAAATTAATATGTTGTCTGGCCCATTACCATTGTCTGATCTATAGGGGATTGCCACAATTCTTCATTGATTTCTATTGTAACTGACACTTGTAAAGTTATATTGACTTCTTGCTTATCATTTGCCATAAAAACATAGAAAATCAGGCAGACCCAGAAAGCCAAAATAAATTAACGCAATTATGTTATTGACAATGTATCGACAAGGTTGAGAGGTGGAAAAAATAAACCTTCTGTTCCAGTTGAGACTGCCATTGATTAAGCCATAATCTAGATCCCCAATTATGTGGTTAAGTATCTCCTGATAATGTGTAGATTCACTCATTTATGAGATAAAGTTGTTTAACAGGTCCATGGTCCTGCAGCTGACATTGAAATGCAATGTGTGGGACCGTATTATGTCAACCGAGAGGAGAATTTCTTCTTTGTACTACATAACATCTTAGAGGGGATAGAAGAAGTTATGGATTTACGGGCTCTAACAGATGCTTAGATCACAGTCACGAAATTCATGTATGATGGAATACCAATCGATCTTCTATAAGCTAGTGTTTCTCTTTTGGTTGTGCCAGATGTAAGTTATGAAAATAATATATTATGTTAGTAGGTCACTGATGAGAATGCATAAGTCTTTAAGTTTTCTTTATCCATTATTTATCTTCGCAGCACATTTCATCGGTATGCTTTGTTTATTACTCGAGAAACTTTTCCTTTGTATGGTTATTCACTACTTCAGGTAGGGTGAATATATGTAATTAAACTACCTCGGTGTGTATGTCATATTTAACTAGTTGATGAATCAAGCCTATATGCAATGTAACATCAGACGCTTTTTAAACAAAATATCATGACTTTCAAAAAATATATTAATGTGGTGTTTATAATTTATTCATGTATGAGGATTTTTATTCATCTTTCAGCAGGTGCCTAAAAGTGTTATATAGGTATGCGGAATGAGAGTCTCATATTGCAACAACGGTGTTCAATATTCTTGGACAAACAAGAGAAGTCCTGGAGATCATGCCCCAACACCTAGAGGTCATATAAATTGCCGACAAAGCAAGAATTCAAATTAAAAGGAGATAAAGTTGAATAGGTATATGAGCATTAATGTTAAGAATTTCGTAGATGTAATACAATTTAGTCACAACATGTACGTGACTGGAAAAATGTATAGGTTCGTCAAATTGAAGTTATAGTTAAGTACATGCAGTTGAGAACATGAACTTTTGAAATAAACATATACATCCTATTTTAGTAGAACCTATTTGGACTAAATTAGTAATAGTAGCATTGCAGTTACTTGGTCTGTATAAGAGTATATGTATTAGGTTATTTAAGAGTTGATGGTGCTAAAAGTGATTTGATGATTCCAGTGTGGTGGTGAATTGCGCTGTAGTAATTTTCTGAATTGGCATTTGATGGTATTGCGCGATGTAACAACAAATGAAAAATGTGTACCCCTCAAGAGGCTAGTAATTTAAAGGTGAAAAGGGGAACTATCTAGTATCTAACCAAAGAGTGTCTTTGGTTAGATTTTATTTACTTCTAATATGTGTCTAGCATACGTTATAATACTAATACCTAGATGATTTTATTTTATTGTTTTTGTGGGTCTAACCAAAGGGATCCCTTTGGTTAGCTTATTTATATATTAATAGTATTATTTGTATATTTTAGTAGGCTAATAATCATTTTATTGTATGTATATGGGTATTATGTGGTTTCGCAGCAGGATTTGGAAACGAACGTTATGAGTGTTTCTTGTAAGACATTAAAAATTTATTGTCTAAATGTCTGCGCCCATCTTACATGACAAATCGCTTAGACGATAAAATTTTTTGAATTGAAAGAGACTGTTGGGTCCCGGAGATCGTAGAGGGGGGTGAATACGATTCCCAAATTAAAATATTAGTTCGGCCATGGGGGAGAGAAAAAAAATTTCTCTCTCTCCCCTTTTATTTTCTCATCCGGATACACACTTTCTTGCAAGAGGAGACTTGGGTTTCTTTTCTTTTTTTATTGAAAAAGGTGTTGTTTTTTGCTTTTTGCTATTTCCTTTTGCTTTTCCACCTTTTACTCTTGTCCACTCAAATCTCATCTTCAAAGTCATGTGCCAAGTATGCCTTTGGAAATATTTAATGTAAAAGTAATATTTAAATAAATATATATAATATAAATAAAGAGTGTCTTTATTTATAAAATATATAAATAATTAAATAAATACTTTATTTAATTAAATTAAATATTTCCATTCCACTCTTCAATTTGTGTAGACTTCCTTATCCAAATACTTGGCCCCGTATACGTGACTCCACCACGTCCAAGTATTTGGCCTTCAAATTTGTGAAGCTTTAGTAAGATCCAATCAGGTTGTGCCGTCTGTCCCTTATCCATTAGGCTGACATTTCTCCAACACTGATTTACCACCTTTGTTGATCCTCCACATGACTCAAGAAAACCAACAACTTTAGAATGATTCAAACCATATTAACCGACGAGAGCTTGCCTCCAATGTCCTGACACTTGATGCAACGGTCTGGTTCATAAGTGACTAGTCTTGATAGGGGCTCCTGATTCCGAACATGATTCCACATTCTTCTTTGCAAACCTTACTTGTTGCTTCGATTGTAATGCACTAAAATCGCCATAGACTAAGACAATCTTCTGTAGCTTCCACATCCTTGAATAGATGTCAACATCTTTTATTCTCCACTGAGGCCTGAACATGTTAATGAACTTCTTCCAGTGAGCTTCAAGTCTGTAGATGATCCTTTGATACTTTGTCTTAACTGAACTCTGTGATCCAAGATTTCTGTGCACCTGTATATTATTACATGTCATGTTCAATTGTTGAGTTATCATCAACCATTACATAGAGATTACATTTAGCCTTTCTAGTACACATGAAAGTGCAGTGAGTTACTTCCCTTCACTCCTATCTCCCCTTTCAATCTCCCCCTATTTGGTTGATATGGAATAACAATCAAATACTATTTCCATTTACAATTTCCCCCAAAAGCAATTAAATAAAATTAGCTACTAGAGGATAACTCAACTAATATACAAGAAACAATTAAAGTACTGGACATGAAAATAATATACAAAAGGTTCTGGAAAGATATAATCAGTTAAATCCAGATTTCCTGAGTTGCTGAAAATGAATGATGAATTTCTGAATTTCATTTTCCTTTAGCTTCCTCCACTTCAATGTTCTTCAAAGATGGGGTTCTTTCAATAAAGAAACAAATCATTAGTAAAGACTTCTGAACAATCATTATTGTTCATCTTGCAATTCAAACTAGAACATACAGCTCTCTATGTTCCCCATAAGAGGTCAACTCAATCTCCCCTTAAGGTTGTTCTCTCTTAGAATGAAAGTCACTTCCTCTTTTTCTTTAGGATGTTCTATTTCCAGGAAACATATTTTTCTTTCTTCCCTGCACTACTCCACTGACTTCATCTATCACTGAAACAAGAAATAGAACACACTTGGACACTTCTCAGATGCCCCTTGAAAATCTCCTTCACATTCTTCTTTACCCAGAAAACTTCTACTTAGCAAAAACTCTTCAAAGAAATCTTCATTTTCATTCATTGATCGTGCTAGAAAGAATTCTTCTGCCGAACCTCTCCTAAGAATGTTCCAAGGACAGATCTTCAAACAAATAGAGCAAAATCCCTTAGATATCTTTTCAGAATAAGATATAGCATTGCAAACCAAGATGTTAAGATTCTCCATAACTTCTCCCCAAGTGACAAAAAGTAACTTCTCCACTTCAGACAAAAAATTAGTTAAATCTATAACACCTTTAGGGATTGGGCTCCAACCAATTACTAAGAAAATTCCCCCTTAGTAATTTCTCCCTTGCATCACTAAGGTTTCAATTTTATCTAATTCTCCCCCTTAGTTCATGCAAGCTCCAATCCACCCTTATGTCTTTAGATATCCTCTAAGTAACCTCCACAAGATAGGATTGACAGATCTCATTTCTTGTATCACCAAGAGATCTCGTTTCTTGTATCACCAAATTCTCCCCCTTAGTTGAGAATATCCTTTAAAACAATAAAAGTATCATCTACATCCAATCGAAAAAGAAACTCTCCTCCAATTGAATATAAAATCCTCCTTAGGCCTAAAAATTAATGTCTCCCCCTTTGAGATTGAGAACAACATAAATTAATAGACCCAAAGGTAATAGTTTGGACATTCCCACTAAGCTTCAGCTAGACTCTTCTTCAGCTTGTCTTCCAGAAAAGAATCTCTTCAACATTTCAGAGCTAGAAAATTCAGTAACAGGATTCAAGCATAGTAGCAAGGTTAGTGTTTGGTCTATGGTTTCCTCACTTCTACTACGTTCTGTTGGTGTTTACACTTTCAAGCGTAAGTGTTCCACTCATTTCTCTTCCTATTTCTCTCACTCAAGTGTTTCACTCCCTCACTTCACTCAAGTGTTTCTCTTCCTTACTTGCACTCATTCCATTTATAGCAATTTTTACCTGCAAGTAAATCCATGCTAGTCTCACCAAGATATTGTGGATCGTTGACTATAGCATGTTGTCGATCACTAAAGATCTAGGTTCTGAGATGGAATCTCAGACAGGGTTTCAGTTAGGTTGAATTGCCTTTTCATCTCTGCATCCTTTTGAGAGAATACAGATGAGCTACAGTTACCTCAATTTGTATACTTCTTTTCTTCTCTGGAGGTAGAGCTGTGGGTGCACTTCCGACTTCATCATTATTTGCTGCATCAAGTGCAGTTTCTCCCTTATCAACCTCTAACTAACAAAAGTTCCTTATATCACCAAGGGTTGAAAGTTTGAATTAGAATGATAGTGTTTGGTACTAAGGCCTTCGTTAGAAATTGATGGATTATTCAACTTCTTGACCTTCCCCTATAGCCACTAAGGCCAAGCCATTACGACTAAATAGATAGAGTTGATCAGAGCTATATAAAATTTGGTAGAGTATGATTAAACTTATTCTCTATTCCTTCTCAGAAATATAGCATCGGAGCAATGTGTCCTCAAGAAACAATGCACCAGAGCTAAAATGTGGGAATTAATAAAGAATATGTAAAAGAATATTAAGCCAAATTTCATAAACTCACAATTTTTAAAAAAAAGTTTAACAGATTAACAAAAGTGTTCTTTTGAATTTCTCTTAGACAAATATCCAATTGAAAATCAACTCTTTTAACAAAAACATTTTGATTAATAACTCAAATCTATTTCATCTTGCTCACTGTATGTTTTCATAAATTGTTTTGCAATTCATTCTTATCGGATATTATCTCCGACTTAAAACATAAATCATTTTTTAAAAAAATCGAATGAATGCTTTAGTCATACAGTCCAAGGCACTAATCCCAAAGCAAACAACCATTGTTTTAATACTACAGGTCAATGTGAAACAGACATTAACAAGAGTTTTGAAAAACGTTTTACCAATAGTTGATACCTCAAGATCAAAACAATTTACTCTAATAAAATAGCCTGATACCATGCAACATAAGTTACAAGTTATCAAGTAACTTTATTTAAACAAATCGTGGAGAGAGAAAATAGTTTTCATTACAGAACATTTAGAGAGAGAGAGAGAGGATATATGATTTTGAAATAGAAAGATAATCCTCAAGAAATGTTCTCTTTTAAAGGGAAAAAAATTTTTAGTGGCTTTTCATTCTCTGGCAAATGAATGCATATTTAGATAAAACATTTTTCACAAGAAATAGACAAGAAATTTCTTTATGCATTCAAGTTCTAAAGAATGAAAAACATATGTTAATACTAATGAATTATCAAAGATATGAATGAAAAGACATTCAAAAGTACTAACATCATTCAATCATTTTGTAATAAAATGCATCTTACTACAAAATAATCAAGCACATAAGATACTTATATTATGCTGGACAATTACCATTTGTCGCTTGAAACAAACACATATTGCAATATAGATCATGGTAATTCTAAAGCATAAAACATAAGCATCCGCTAAACACTGAACATACATTGACCGAATGACAGCATTTAACTTCTTACACTACATCTCAACAATTATCACATAAGCATATTGAAAATACTCATGACAATCAGAATGTATGTAAGCTCGAGGTACTAGTTGCATCAGAGATCAAATACCTTTAAATATTAATGTTAAAATTTATGATATTTGACAACCCCTCGCGATGTAGTAACTTACTTTCAATATCAGTGTTTTTGAAATAATCTTTTTGTCACTTAGTACAGAAATTCTAAGTGACATCACTAATATCAAAAGAATGACAACTAATATTAATGGATTTTGCAAAAGACATGAATTACATCACTTAAACTACATATTAAGTGGTTCCATTAATATTAGCATTAAACAATTAGAAGTAAATAAAATTACAACTAATTAATATATACAAATACTTATGCTGAAACATTTGATACATATAGCATGAATAACATATGACAGCACAAAGTACGAGATCCTGGATATAAATTGACTATACAAAGAGATGCTACAATGTTAGGTCCCTAGGTCCCGGGTGATCATAGGTAATCTCATAATGATAATATTGAGTCCCGGGTAGTCACACGCCAAACATTAATCAGTTCCTAGAGATCGTAGACATCTAAATAGCATGAACACTCTCTATAAACTTTACATTTAAATAAATCAACATTAGACTAGAGTGACATACCTTAGTCAATAGAGCTTTTACTGGTGTATGATCGTTGAATGAACAATTACTCCTCTTTGCCCTAGAGATCGAACGTTTACTCCTTTCGAGATCGAACGTTTACTCCTTTTGGACAGGAATAACTTTTCAGCTACCAGTTAACATTGTTCCTCGAAACAATACCACGCTCATCCAGACGGAAACTGCATTACCTTCAGCACCCAAATATTTTCTTGTAGATATTGGTCTTGGCAGCAGCTTCACTAAACTCAGCACTCTAGAAACCAGTAGTCTTGACACTAGCAGAGTAGAACCTTCAAAAACTCCGAACTACCCTTCAGCTTCTGTATCAATACAAAGTCTTCATGTGGATTGATTCCTTGTGCTAAGTGTATCTGCCTCTGGTTCAATTGAGTTAGTTCCTTGATTCGAACCCTACTCAATCTTGATTAGTTAGTGCATCTTCAGTCTTCATTGAATTCACTCAGAAAAACCAATGAAATACACTTATACATGCACGACCAATCACTACTCTACTACCCAGATTCATCAAGAACTGACTCTAGGAAATGTTGTTAAACAAAACCCTTTGTCATGACAGATGTGTCCTTAATGTTTCCTTAGATATTCAGTGGGTAGAGTAGTCTTCTTCAAATATGATTGAGATCATCTTGCATTATTTTAAAATTGACAATTTCCTTTCTAATATGCAATCACTCAATCTGGATCACTCAGTGCTCCTAAGAATCTCAACTCTTACTCAATGAGCACTGCTAGCCTTTGAGCATCAAACACGACTAGTTGATCCAACTTACTGATGCACCCCTGTGATGCTGCTTGCAGCTTTTCTTCATCTGGTGTCATCTGATCTTGAGCCCTAAACAGGATGTCAACCTTTAGAAATTCAGAGCTAAAATCAAACGAATGATAGGGAACTTGATGATGATGTTCACTGCATCTAGATCATCTTAAATCAATCACAGACTCTGTGTAAGCTTCTTAACTCCAAATAAGATAGCCATCCATCACACCATGTGACTTCAGGCATGATTAATCTTACTTGATGTCTTCTCTTTACATTTGTTGATTAGACTTGCTGTGTCAACTGATTCAGCCGTAGTGAATAGGAAACCTTAAGTCTATCCATTATCCTTGTAATTCCACTCAAGGTCTGGATTTCCCTATCAACTCCTCCATTTGGTCATGAAGTCCGGAAACTGAACTTTACTCTAGAATACTCCTTTCAGTGCAGACATAACATAGAACTTCGTTCGTCAACAAATTCCATTACCTGCCCTCAAAGTGTTCATACAGCAATCTGCCTAATCCTTTGAATGTGATTAATCACTGAGATGCTTCATCTATCAAATGCATGAACAAACACCAAAACTAAACAGGGTAGTCTTTGACTTGACTTCCCTTCAACTGACATACTTCACTAATGTCCTTCTTAAAAGAATTTCATTAGAAGTAGTCCTTTCTCACCAACTTCATCTTCACCGTCGAATCCGTTATCTTGATAAACCAAGTATTAGTTGATAAACCAAGTGTGAGAGCATCACTTGTTGTTGCAGCTAACTCCATTCTGATAAACTTCAACGAATAGTTGACTTCATCATAAGCATTACATTTTGTGTCAGCAATAACCTCACTTCCAGTAGAGTGAGCTTCTATTTCTCTTGACCCCGATCAATACTGTTCATCCTCGAACTGATATTAGGAAACCCTTCGCAAAGAATTCCCTAGGTCTTCCTTAATATTGTGCTTCAGATCATTCAAGAAAAATAGGTAACCTTGCTTAATCATTTGAATACCAAAGCAAAAGTAGTTACATGCCTCGAACATGAAAATGTCAGAGATATGTAACTTGTACATGTTGAAAGATACTCTGCATTCACAAATGATTAAGACACGTGGTCCTCAATTTTGATTGAGTCCAAGGGTTAGAGATATTTCTAAACATAGTTGACAACAAAGCATTCAAGTTCAACATGCTCATTCTTATCTGACTGATCACTCCTCATCTATATCAGCCTTAACAAGTAGTCTTGGCTATGAGCTCAGTGATCCCAACCTAACTTAAGGTGGACTAGCAGTCTATAAGAATCATGTCGTACATATATGTAGTCATAGAAGAATCAATCACTCAGATTCCTAATTCTTCTAAATCACCTTTGTTGTTCACTTTAACATTATATTATCTCTAATTGCCTGAGTCAATTTAGATTTAAAATTTTAATTCATGGTTTATTATACTGACCCCTAGGCAATTCCCAAATTAGAAACAAACTCATCTTAACAAGCACATGATCAGATATAACATTTAATACAACCATGCGAGTATAAACAGATTATAGACAATGTAAGCATCAAGGCACTTAGCATGCAACAAATACTCTTTCCGGTAAATGTACCCCTACAAATACCTAAGACTCTATATGTTAACATGATCAATTATCGTAAAGCAAGCATTAAATCACACAAGATCTAATCATGAAGTCAAATACTGATAAACAAGCAACACTAACAAACTAGCATAAGTTATCTAATTTATATAGAAATCAAGGTGAGACATGCATTACATCAAACTTATAATATAATGCAGTTCAGCACTTAATACTCTATAATTAAATCAAACAAGTATAAACTAGTTAGAAAGTATACCTGAGCGATGCTTAACATTCCATCTCGAGTGATAATCAATTGATCCAAATCAATTTCCATTCTACTGACACTCATGGAAGTATCCTTGCATTTGACCTCAATAACCAATGATGTTCCTGCTTCAACCCAAACTGATACCTGATTGTTCTGCTTAAAGACCCCGACATAGAATGTCTCATGTTCTGCTTGAAAAGATCACTCTTCTTTGTATGTGTAGCAATAACCCCTTGATTATCATATGTCAGGGATAATCAAACCTTGTGTATTTCTGCCACTGATGTCCTTTAACCAAATCTTCAATTGTTGTTTTGGTTCTTTGACCGTTAAACTGAATTCCTTTTCAAAATCCCAAATTCTTCAGATATTGATTCGAAAACCAATGATCGAAGACTCTTCCCTAAATGAACTAATCCCCTTTCAATAACCAAATGATCCACTGAGTAGACCGATGTAGAAATACATCTCCAATGGTAAGATCAGGTCTTAACTCCATTAGAATGTTCTTCAGTCAGTTCGTTTGTCCTCAACGAATGAAGAATCAACTCCTGTTGTTTCGTTTAATAAAACATTTTGTTCAAACAGAAGTATTTAATTTTGTAGGAATTTAAATAATCAAAATAAATTGAAAATGCATTTTTGATAAATAATAATAAATTTCTCAATTTCAAATTATAAATAAAATAAAATTCGAAAAGAAAGTTTTGATATAGAGATAACAAAATTTTCAAGGTATATTAAATAATCCTGAAAAAGAAATTATTTCAAATCAAAATTAATTTCCAAAGAATTTTATAGAATTTATAATCAAAAACAGTTTCAATTATAATTAAAATAAAACAGATTGAAAATATAAGTTTGATATAAAAATAATAAATTTTCAAGTCATCTTAGATATTCTTGAAAATAAATTATTTCAACCAAAATGATTTTCCAAAAAGTTTTATGAGATTTATAATTAAAACTTCCAAGCTTAAATTATAATTAAAATAAAACAACTCGAAAACATAATTTTGAAATAGAAAAACTAAATTCTCAAAACATTTAAAATGTTCATGAAAATAAATTATTTCAATCCAAAAATATTTTCCAAAGAGTTTTATAAAATTTATAATTAAGGTTTTATGAAAAATAAATTATTAAACCTCAAAAATAATTCTCAAAATACTTTTAAGAATATTAAACTCAAAAGAAATTAAATTGGATTTTAAGATTAATTTTAGTTTTCAAATTAATAAAATTCTTAACTAAGAATATTAAAAATATAAAATATTTGACTCTAAAATTTAAAAGAAAATAAAATATTTTCCAAGATGTAAGATAAACTTGAAAAATAAATTATTCAAATTTAAAAATTATTTTCAAAATATTTTATATAATTAAATTCAAATTTAATTATTAAATTAATTATTAAACTAAAAACAATTTAAGAGAAAAACAATTTTTGTTTTAAATAAAAGTTAAGCTATGTAGCCATGTGTCATGTTGAAACAGCCCTCTAAGTAGAACTTCTACATAGGAATGTTCTAAATAGACTCTATCTCGAACACCAAGTAGAACTTCTACATAGGAATGTTCTACATAGACTCTATCTCGAACACCAAGTAGAACTTCTACATAGGAATGTTCTACATAGACTCTATCTCGAACATCAAGTAGAACTTCTACATAGGAATGTTCTACATAGACTCTATCTAGAACATTAAGTAGAACTTCTAGATAGGAATTTATACTTAGGCTCTATCTAGAACATTAAGTAGAACTTCTGACTTAGAAAATATTTCTAACTCCAGAATTTCTACTTAGGTTCTATCTAGAACATTAAGTAGAACTTCTGACTTAGAAAATATTTCTAACTCCAGAATTTCTACTTAGGTTCTATCTAGAACATTAAGTAGAACTTCTAGATATGAATTTCTACTTAGGCTCTATCTAGAACATTAAGCAGAACTTCTGACTTAGAAAATATTTCTAACTCCAGAATTTCTACTTAGGTTCTATCTAGAACATTAAGTAGAACTTCTAGATAGAAATGTTCTACTTAGGTTCTATCTCGAACATTAAGTAGAATATTCTACATAGGAATATTCTACTTGGCCATCTCGAATATCTATCTCGAATATTCTACATAGGAATGTTCTACTTGGCCATCTAGAACATTTTGTACTTAGAAAAATTTCGGGCTTCAAAAAAATTCTGGATGCCCAGTGAACCAATCGTACCCTCTTTAATCTCAAAAATAAAAATAGATCCAATCGATTTGTATGTCAATCGAGTAGCTCTGATACCAATTGTTAGGTCCCGGAGATCGTAGAGGGGGGTGAATACGATTCCCAAATTAAAATATTAGTTCGGTAATGGGGGAGAGAAAAATTTTTTCTCTCTCTCCCCTTTTATTTTCTCATCCGGATACACACTTTCTTGCAAGAGGAGACTTGGGTTTCTTTTCTTTTTTTATTGAAAAAGGTGTTGCTTTTTGCTTTTTGCTATTTCCTTTTGCTTTTCCACCTTTTACTCTTGTCCACTCAAATCTCATCTTCAAAGTCATGTGCCAAGTATGCCTTTGGAAATATTTAATGTAAAAGTAATATTTAAATAAATATATATAATATAAATAAAGAGTGTCTTTATTTATAAAATATATAAATAATTAAATAAATACTTTATTTAATTAAATTAAATATTTCCATTCCACTCTTCAATTTGTGTAGACTTCCTTATCCAAATACTTGGCCCCGTATACGTGACTCCACCACGTCCAAGTATTTGGCCTTCAAATTTGTGAAGCTTTAGTAAGATCCAATCAGGTTGTGCCGTCTGTCCCTTATCCATTAGGCTGACATTTCTCCAACACTGATTTACCACCTTTGTTGATCCTCCACATGACTCAAGAAAACCAACAACTTTAGAATGATTAAAACCATATTAACCGACGAGAGCTTGCCTCCAATGTCCTGAAACTTGATGCAACGGTCTGGTTCATAAGTGACTAGTCTTGATAGGGGCTCTTGATTCCGAACATGATTCCACATTCTTCTTTGCAAACCTTACTTGTTGCTTCGATTGTAATGCACTAAAATCGCCATAGACTAAGACAATCTTCTGTAGCTTCCACATCCTTGAATAGATGTCAACATCTTTTATTCTCCACTGAGGCCTGAACATGTTAATGAACTTCTTCCAGTGAGCTTCAAGTCTGTAGATGATCCTTTGATACTTTGTCTTAACTGAACTCTGTGATCCAAGATTTCTGTGCACCTGCATATTATTACATGTCCTGTTCTATTGTTGAGTTATCATCAACCATTACATAGAGATTACATTTAGCATTTCTAGTACACATGAAAGTGCAGTGAGTTACTTCCCTTCACTCCTATCTCCCCTTTCAGAGACTCTTTGCCTCCGGCTACTGTATTCTGATACAATTCATCATACGTTCCCGTATTTGCTGACAAAAAAAAATCACTAAACATAATATTAATTTTACCTTTTCTTGTAAAAAATGACGATTAATCGGGATTAATTGTCGCTTAATCATTATTTCGTGACTTTTCGAACTGATTTTATATTAATCGTATTAAAAATATATTTTGCTGTAAAAGTTGGTCAAAAATTGGATAAATTGGTCAAAATTTAATACATATATATATATATATATATATATACTAGTCTTTTAGCCCGCTCTGCTGGGCCTTGTTTTCAAAAGTAATAATTTTTGCTTTGAAATAGTAATATCAATTATGCATATAAATTAAAAAATTTATATTGTAGAGTAACTATATTTTGAAGCTACAACTTGATTAAATAACTTTTTTTTAATTTTTGAAAATAATTATAAATAAATAAGGATAAAAAATGATGCACTCTCTATTTAATTTATAATTGCATATTAAAATCCGGGCATTATATAATTTATAATTTGAAATGAATAAGATACCATTTTCATACACTGTTAGTTAAAAATATTTTTCTTAAATAATTTTTAAAGACATATAAATAAAAGTGATTAACAAATCCATGTAATGGAATTTGTTGAATAAGTGCATTGTTACATAAGTCATAATATTACAATAAATTTAATGTTATAATAGAACTGACATGACAGATTTGAACTGTTGGTGATGACCTTGCTCTGTTTCTATGGGGAATGAATATTGTTCTCTGACATTCCGTCTAAGTGGTAGGTAGATGTTGTGGCCTAAAAAAGAAAATTTTAATAATTTCATGAAAAAGAGAGATAATATTCCAGTAATATGATTAGTAATTTACCTCTGTGGTTGATTGTTCCATAGTACTCTCTATTTCCATAATCTCTTCTTCTGGCATTGTGAACACGGTGCAAATGTTAACCGCTGTATAGACTTCAATCTTGTCCACAATATTCATTTCCTTCAACAAAAGCACGATTGTGCATTTCATGTTGTCCAAATTTGTTAAACATGGAGGGAAATTGTCATCACCACCTTGCAGTATAATTAACAGGTTAACAAAATGTTTTAACAAATAATTGATGTAATGTTAAATTTGAAATTAAATCTGTTGAATGTATACATCCTCGAGAATTTCATAAACTCTTTTTCCCACTAGTGTACGAATTTCTCGGTCTGTCAATTCGATATGTATTACAACCGTTTTGTATGTTCCAACAATAGAAACTGCAAACCTGTAGATTATATATATTTTTTTAAAAAAAAATAGAAAATACAAATATCACACAAATGAATAATTTCTTTAGTAATGAAAACATACTTCTTGTCTGGATGTGGAACAATTCTGTTACAGGTAGAGCATAAGAAATATTTCTTCACAACTTCACACTCTTTGTTGCAAGTAGTGCAGACAATGATATACCACTTGCTTCTGTCAACATCTGTTATTTTGACATGAACAATCACTGTATCCTACAAAATATAATTGAAATTTATAGTTTAAACAATAATTTTTTTTTCTTAAATAGAATCCATTTATCTAAGTTATTATTTGTTTACCTCAATATGTTGTTTGTCAAGCGTTTGCATAGCTTCAATAGTATAAAGTTGAAGCTTTTTTCTTTCTGGTGCAGCAAATATTTGTTTTGTAAAAAACGGTAGTGCTAATCTATGAAATGGATTTAAAACATGTGTGTAAATATGAAATATATTGTACGTGATATATAATATTGTCATTTCATTACCTCTTTCTGATTTGCAACACACTGTGATGATTTGAATTAAGGTAGAAACTTGTAGCTGGAACATTTGATAGAACAATTGCCTCTGTAAAGTAGAAGTTTTATGCATTATTGTCCACTAATAAATAATTTTTAGGTAACAACAAATCTTAAGAAAGTACCATTCCAGATTGAAACTCTGCAACCGGAAATGATTATGATAACTGGATAAACTACTACATCCTCCATTTGTTGTTCAAAGTTGACAGCAAAAGAGTCCCAGAAGATAACTTTCACTTTGGAGCTATTAAATATAAATAAAAATTATGAATCTATGATATATTAATCATAAAAATTTTGTTATTGCTTCTAACCTTCCATCAGTGATTATAAAATTAGATTGCCATTGCTTTTGTCCATGTCTGTTTAGTATCTCTCCAAGTGGTTCACGTAGATTTATTATTCCAACCACATCTTGGTAATGCCATAAAATAAAGATCAATATGTTGTGTAGATAGTTGTATGCCAAAAAATGAATTACATAAATATACATGTTAAGTAGACATTCTGAGTTGACAGTTTTGTAAGATCACTGTGATCATAGAAATCAAATGCATCTTGAACAATGTTTGTTCCTTTTTCTTCAATTTCTTTGATCTTTGTATATCATTAAAGAAAAGCAACTGGCTGTCATTGTACACACATCTAAATTTTTCCTCTAGTTTATATTGTTGTACTGTGAAGTTTGAAATCAAGTAAACTTTTCCAACAGTTAACTTCATATAATGATCATCTGCACAGAATCCTGGAATAAAAGCATGTATTCGAGTCATCTGCACGAAAAAATCAAATTTAGTTGTTAGACTTTTATAATGATACTTTATAAAGTTGAGTTCATACCTTCTTATCCAATAGTAATATGTTGAAACTTTTGAATTCTTCTCTTGTTTTGCTTATTCCCCTCCACAGTCTAATAACCCTGACCTGAATTTTCCAGTCATATCTTCCTCTCCTTAAACTTGTTAAATCATCATACATTTTGGATATGTTGAAATAAAGATGTGTATTACTGTTATTGAAAAGTGTGGATAGCTAACATGTAATATGTGGTGTTGAGTAGCTTATAAATAGTAGTAAAGAAATTTTTACAGTATAATTAACAATATATGCATTTAAACCTGATTTGATAGTTGTCATGATACAGGAGCTGTATGAATAAATATTATAGTTGCAGTTAATATTTCAGTTCACAGAAGTTATCATACAGAATAGTTGAACAACATAATATATCAATACACTTCAAGTGGCTTAATATTTGATTGGCCTTAACATAATCTGAAGCTTTATAATACAAAACATTTGAAGCCCTTTAGGGTAGCAGCACTTCAGGTGTTTCACATGTCCTTCAATTTCTGTACCCCAAAAAAGTATTGAAAGTATGAGTTTGAGAACTTTTAAAATTATTCCCGAAGAAAAATAAATATAACTTATAGGTTCATTTTTCAAATTTTTGAACTGTTTTAGGGGCAGATGTTCTTCAGGATCAAAAGTGACCGGGTGTACAACTTTTCGAGTCTTGCTTTTGTTTGTTGATATTGCTGTATTTGGTGTCTCAGTCTTTTCATTGTGTGTTTTCATTTCCTATAGAACAAATAATGTACAATAATAAATTATAAATTGTTCAAGTATGTGTATTAAAGATAATTTTATTACCATAGTAAGTGTTTCTTGTTGAATTCCTTTTAGTTTATCTTTGGATGGGCTAAAATTCCCATATTGTTCCATCTCTTGAACAATTTCCTTAGCAGCATACACCATTGAACCATTTTTGATATTATCTTCAGTTAAAAGAAGCGTGATGGTGTATTTTTGATTTATAATTTGCTTCAGTATTGGTGGGAAAATCTCCTCCATTTCCTAATATGATATTGTAATAAAAACAATGTTAAGGTATCCAGATTGAATATCCACATTTCCTAATTTAAATTGTTATTAATTTGTGTAAAATAAATTTACCTCACTGCATTCAGATTGAATATCCAAAACAGACTTGTCGGTAATCATTTGGATTGCCGAATCATTGAATATAATTGCTATGGATCTAGTTTTATCTGAACATAATGTGTAAACTTTGAATCTGCAAAGATATATAAAAATTTAGGTATTATATTTGAGTAATATTGTATATATTTAAATCGATAAATTTGTGAACATAATTTACCTTCAATCTGGCCAGGGAATTAACCTTATACAATTCCCACAATCATATTTTCCACCATCTAAATTGAGCTCTTTATCACACCCTGTACATTTGTTATAGTACCATGGCATCTTCTCATCCATTTTTTTTACAATGATATTGCAACAAACATATTTCTGAAAGTTGAAAACAGGAATATTTTCAGTGGAAAGAACTTTTAATTGTAATGTGCTGCAAAATGGAGCACTTGTATAAAATCTTCCTTCAACATTTTAATTTCTGCGAGAGTCAGAATTTCCTTTGTCTTTGCTTGAGGTGGACTACAAATTTCCAAAGGAGGATATTCTAGCACCTTTTCATTAAGTTCATTCACACTATAGTGGGTGGGATTAATGTAAATCCTTGTTGCTGGATAATTTATCAGGTAGACATTTTCTAAATCATAATATGAAATTAGTTATATGTACTGAATTGATAAACAACTTTAAACATAAATTTTCAATTTACCTTCATATTTATTGACTTTTGCACATGAAAAAATGATTATAACATCTTCATTTCCTATTGGTTTCAGTGCATCCTCATACGCATCTCCAAACTCGTTAAACAATGTGACATTAACGCGGAACCTGTTGATTATGTTAGCAAAATAAGAATAAAAAATGTACAATATATAAATTTGGTATTCTGCAAACCTTCCATCTGATAATTCAAACTTCAATCTTCTTTTTTCCTCATTGTTGTTTATTGTAGTTAACTTTGGTTGTAGATTCTCCATAATTCCAACAATATCTGGTAAAATATATTGTATTACTTTTAGTGTGGCACATGTATTATCATAATAATTAGAAATTACATATTACCAATTGTTGTGCATCCCAAAATAAAAGAAATTACCCACTAAGAAGCGGTTATCAATTGCTAATTTTTCCACATCCTGAATGTGAAAAAGATCAAATCCGTATTGTTCAATTTGCAAGTCCTCAGTTGTTTCCTTCTTGAATTCAGTATTTTTGGTGAAATATATATGTTTCTCATTCCTGAGTGAACGGTAAGTTTCATCACCTAAAAAATCTTTAACTTTGAAATTTGTCAAAATATAAATATCTCCTTCTGTAATTGAGTCTTTTATATCTTCACAATATTTGACACTGGAAAACGCGTGCACTCGAGAATTCTACAGTAAAGTCATATATTCAATAATATGATAGAAAATATAAATGAAGAAATATGAATGTAAACAAAGTAAACGGAAAGGCTAACACAGTCATCCAGTAATATCATATTTAGTCCATAATATTGTTGGGTCTCCTGATTTATTCCTTTCCAAACAGTCTGCAGTCTAACTCTACATTTCCACTGATTTTTGGACGTGTCCAATTGCATGAGTGTGTTGTACTTGTTTAGGTTCATCTACAGAACAAATATTATCATGATGTGTAAGTTATAAATAAGTATTTAATATGTATAATAATAGTCCTGCGACAAATATAGAGAATGATCATGAACTTACCTTGTTCAGTTAATTCGTCTTAAATTTTGTGGTTGAAAGTTGCAGTTATAGCTTTTCTCCTCTTCAAATCAGTAATGTGCAATAACTTTTATAAGCTGTGATTTGCTTTAGTTTTGTAGTGATAGTTTATTTGTTATTTGTGGTTGTAAAACTGACACGGCAGGTGTAAATATTATTTTAGTGAAGCAGTAGAGTAAGAGAGTACTACTCTACAATTTACTATGTCATGGTATAGGTATATGTCA
Organism: Oenanthe sinensis; assembly: GCA_028671895.1. Taxonomy (NCBI): domain Eukaryota; kingdom Viridiplantae; phylum Streptophyta; class Magnoliopsida; order Apiales; family Apiaceae; genus Oenanthe; species Oenanthe sinensis. Next base: position 6,522,864 of record JAPMAC010000212.1, read on the forward strand.
TGGTATAGGTCATAATACATGTCATGGTATAAAATAAATTCAAATTCAAATCTAAAATTATAGTATACAATCAAATAGATATTATTAAAATGTAAAACATTAAAATTATTATCTTAAATTTTTTTTTATATTTTTAAGAATATTAAAAACTAAATTACATTAAAACACTCATATAAAAAATTACTCATTTATGACATTGAATGAAAATAATAAAAAAGAATATTCGAAATTGTATATAAAGTTATTCAGAAAAAAATGAAAATTAAAAATAAATTTTATTTTAAATGTAATACTATACTATAAATTAAAAAAATAATATAAGTATATGAGTATGAATAAAATACATATTAATAAAAATTAATAAATTTAAATAATTAAATTATAATTATATATATTTAGAAATATAATAATTTATATATTTATATAAATAATATTTATAACATATTATGTGCATCGCACATGTATGAAGGTAGTGTTTGTAATTTAAAAATATGAGAAATTGTCATGTTTACTGTGTACTGGGTAGTTGAAGAGAAAGTTTTGGCTCTTTACTTTTCATCTAGAGCCCAACAAAACATCAGTCGTCATCTTTAAAGATGGGTTATATTTATTTGTAAAGATTTAGATGAGATTGCTCTAATGATAAGTATTGTGCGACAATTCAATGACTTCAATATACTCTGATGCTAAATGTTGTACTACTCATATAGTACTACATTATATTCGAACTTGTACTGGATGTTATATCGTAATAGTTTAATTTGTTAGACTTTATATTTGAAATCTTAGAATAGGTAAATTTAATGTTTAATATCTTTATAATAGGTTATCTAAATTATATCTTATATATAATTGGAGTAAAAAGTTTAATGCGTAAGTATGGTGGTCGTGGTCGTGGTCGTCAATTGGACTTGGGCAAATAGATAATTTAATATTTAAAATTGCACAAGTAAACATGTCTATTACATGTATAATTATACCAATTTTAAATTTTTAAAAGTGAATTATTATTGATAACTAATTAAAAGCTCAATTTTTATATTAATATATTTTTTTAAATTAAAAGTTAATAATAAAAATATATACTAAATTTAAAAATAAAATAAATTTAAATTCAAATCTAAAATTATAGTATATAATAAAAAAGATATTATTAAAATGTAAAACATTAGAATTATTATCTTAAAATATTATATATATTTTTAAGAATATAAAAAACTAAATTACATTAAAACAGTCATACAAAAATATTACTCATTTATGATATTGAATGAAAATAAAAAAATTGAATATTCAAAATTGTATATAAACTTATTCAGAAAACAATGAAAAGTAAAAATATATTATATTTTAAATTTAATAATATACTATAAATTAAAAAACTAAAATAAGTATATGACTATGAATAAAATATATATTAATAAAATTTAATAATTTTAAATAATTAAATTATAATTATATAAATTTGAAAATAAAATTATTAATATATTTATATAAATAATATTTATAACATATTATGTGCATCACACATGTATGAATGAAGGTAGTGTTTATAATTTAAAAATATGAGAAACTGTCATGTTTACTATGTACTGGGTAGTTGAAGAGAAAGTTTTGGCTCTTTAATTTTCATCTAGAGCCCAACAAAACATCAGTTATCATCTTTAAAGTTGGGTTATAGTTATTTGTAAAGATTTAGATGAGATTGCTCTGATGATAAGTACAATGCGACAATTCAATGACTTCAATACTCTCATGTTAAGTACTGTACTACTCATATAGTACTAAAGTATATTCAAACTTCTACTGTATTTTATATCGTCATAGTTTAATTAGTTAAACTTTATATTTGAATAATTTATAAAAATAAAATATGGAACAAAAATTATTCTTTTTGTTAATTAATATTTGTAAAAATAATTTATATGTAAATTATAATTTGCATGAGTATTGTGAATTTAAAAATGAAATAATGGTATTATGTTTTTGTTGGATTTTGAATATTTTCAAGATATAACTTTTATATTGGGAAATTATAAAATTGAGTAACGGGGAATAATATTTTTTTTGGTTTTTTTGAATTCGTACTCTCGAATTAAAATTATTTTAATAACAAACTAATTTGTAAGTTATATTAATATTATTTGATGTTTATTGAGCATGAATGTTCATTGATTACAAAATTGAAATAGATATTGAACGTATCAATTTCGCAGTTGTTAATAGATTATTTTCAAAATTTTCCTTTTAAATTAGCTTTCTTCTATAATAGATTTGTCCGAATTTTTTATAATTTAAACTTTATCGAATTTTTTATTGACTTGTATTTCATAACCTGATAATTTACTTTAATTAAATTATCTTTATTTTGTTTTTCCAAATGAGTTTTAAATGTGGTTTTGTAGTTTAGAATATTAACAAATGACTTGTTTTAATGGTGTAGTTGGTAGTTGCTGACATACTGATAATTCTTTAATAAAATTATAGAGCCCAACAAAATTTGAACTGACATCTTTGTGTTAAATTAGGGCTTTAATTGTACAGTTTTATTTTTATGACATTACTCTCTGTATATATTTAGTGTCATTGTTTTGTAACACTGTCACTGTTCAAACGATGGGTTCTTCAGAAATGGGTATGTAATTTTCTATTTCTGCACCTTACAATCTATGTTTCAATATCTTGTACCCTGAACTGAAATATTAGAACATTCTGATTCTGGATTATATTATTCAGGTAATCAATTAAGGATTTTAGAGAATAATGAAGTGAACTTTATATGCTTAAATTTTCTGTCAACGTATAAGAAATGAGAATTGGTAAATTTTTCCTGCTTTAGCTTTTTGTGATTCGTTTATACTGACTAATATGTATATTTTGATATTAACATACTCCTATATATATATATATATATAATATCTACAGATATTACCTGTTTCGTTCTGTGAGAATTATGGGTCCAGAATAACTGAGAGGGTTTACTTACATATGCCATTAGGAGATATATGGTTAGGTAGTTATAATAGAAGTGATGCACGCATCAGACGATTATATAGTATGATGGACCATTACTCAGTCAAACCTTACCATGTATTTTTAGTTAAATACACAGGAGGGCCTAATTTCAGTTTAGAGATATTCAATCAGTATGCAGTTGAAATTTATTATCCTCCAAGAGGTATGCCCTTGAAGAAAGCAAGACACGAAGATGATGAAAGTTCTCATGTTGATAATGTAATGGTGGACCTTTTGAAAATTGAAGTAGACAAACTATGTGCCACCCTTGCTTATAATGGTTTGGAAAATACTCGTGTATTTTACGACATAATGATTACGCCAGCGCTTTTGTTGAAGAAAACTGTGTATCATGTATGTTACTTGAAACTGTTACAGTTGGCAGTAGACTTTTCATTACATAGTTGTAATAAAATTGGCATGTTTAATTCTTTTTGGCAGGTTCTTACGAAGGATGCATGTTCAAATTTGGGTTTGGGTGAACGTTTTAGTTGGATTGAGCTTTGTTTTGAAAGTTTCAAGTGGAAAGTGAACCTAATGTGGAGTGGTGGTAAGATGTTTTTCAATGAAGAATGGTATAATTTTACAAAGGCAGCCAAATTATGTGTTGGAGATATTTGTGTCATTCAAGGTACTATGGATTATCAAATATATCGAGTGACAGTGTTTGAAAAAGAGAATATATTTCATTTTAATACTAAAAGTAATTTCCTTTTATTTAGTTAGTTTACTCCTTTTTATTATGTATAGTCTGTAACTTTTAACTTATTGCATTATTATCAGGTGTTGACCAAGGAAAGTCGCTCATGAAATTTTTCAAAATAATTAACAGTTATACTGTCACGACAGGATTATTGGTAATCTGTTTGAATAAATTTTTTAAAACTTTTTTTAAGTTATGATCTAATTTTTATATGATTTTTTTTAATGATCAGGAGCTATCAAGGTTATTCATCAATAATTATGGCTAAAAACTAAAAAAAAAAAACCTGTGTTGATGACTGATGGACAACAATACCAGCTGGAGTATTGTAGGCTGAATAACTTTCATTTGGACTTGGAAGTGATATTGAAAGCATATTCAATTAAGGAGAGTTTTGTAGTGTTCTTTGATTATATTGGGAATTCAACTTTTTATGTTTCGGCTTTTGACACATTATGTTTGGATATATTTAATAACACGGAATACAAATTATTCTTCAAAAATGTTCATGTGAACTATGAAGAAATGAAAGGTTTCTCAAGTATCAAACTTGGTTTTGGAGGTATATTTAACTTGTCCATAAAATTCTTTAATTTGTGTTAATTTTAATTCTGACTTGGTATTTTTATGAGCAGCATCACGGCGTCTAGTATCAATTGAGGAGGATAGTGGAACTATGGACTCTACAGATTCTGACAGTCAAGGTATATTGAGTTTCTACCTTCATTATAAAGTAGTTTTCTATTCAGTAATTTTCCAAATTTAATTGGTTAATTTCATGACTGAATCAGTAAGTGGCGAGGATTTGAGTAATGCATATGTCATAGAAAGTAGTGGTACTCGATCCGGGGGAGATGTCATTCTTGATTTTTTCACTGTCACTTTAACTAAATCGCATGTAGATCAAAAAGGCCATGGAGTGGTAAGTGACTGGTGCTCATATTTTCTAAAGTAAGATGTTGGTTTACTTTATGTCTAATTTTGAGTGATTATATATGCAGTATTTACCTCGTCATCTACTCTTCATTTATCGGCCATGGAAAAACTCTACAATGGTGAAATTGGTATTTGGTGAGAATGATTGGAGTGTTGTTGTTCATCGAAAGAAGAAAATGTGTAGGTTTGGATTAGGGTGGAACAATTTCATGAAGGAAAATGGGTTTATAACTGCGCAGAAGTTGAGATTTGAGTATTGTAGTGACTACAACTTCAAAGTCACTTATGTTTGATTAGATTGTTATTCATTTCCTACATTGTTTGTACTTGAATATTGCACTGAATGTTTTTATTTAGAATATGGAAGTGGGATCCGTTGGTTTGGTTTATTACTATTCCACGAAATTCATATTACTCTTCTTATTTTTTTTGTTTAAAATAGTGTGAAGCAAGCATATCATCTTTATGTATTGTACTGAATACAACTTCAAAGTCACTTATGTTTGATTACATTGTCTTCATTTCCTACATTGCTTGTACTTTAATAATGCACTGAAATTTTTTATTTAGAATATAGAAGTAGAATCAGTTGGTTGGGTTTTTAACTATCAAACGAACTACATAGTACTCTGATTGTTTTTTTTATATGGTGTGAAGCAAACATCTCATCTTTATATAATCTATCTACATTTTTACCAATATCTGGTGAAATATGGTCTTCACATGGATTAATGCAGCAGTTTAAATTATGTTCAATCTTAAATTTGATCATACCTATGGTCTACTGATAAAGAAAAAAGAATGGCAACTGACGAAAATGGCCCTACGTAAATGTTATACATCTACAAATTTCTGAACTGTTTTACATAATAAACATGATGAACATTGATGCCAAAAAGTTAAGGTTGTAGAACATACAGATACATAATTAACTGAATGTTAAACAACCTAAACACGCGGTAGAGAGTAGAACACTTCTTTGTAGACCACATTTTCAGTTATATTGGTTGCAGCTCCACTTTCATCATCAATGAATAATTTTAATACTTGGGGAGATGTCACCCGACTGATAGCAACATAAAACTGGCCATGGCTAAAAATAGACTTGGGCAAATATAAACCAATTGTATTGAGAGATTGACCTTGTGATTTATTAATAGTCATGGCATAGCAAATCTGTAATGGCATCTGTTTGCGTACCAATTTGAATGGCATTCTTGAGTCACTGGGACATAACTCCATTCGTGGAATAAAATGTCTTGTACCAATGAAAGATCCACATATAACCTCACATTCAACACAAAATTTCAAACATTTAGTGACAATCATTCTTGTACCATTGCATAAACCTAATGTTTGATTCAGATTTCTCATGAGCATAACTACTGTACCAACTTTTAGTTTAAGTTCATGTTGAGGCAAACCTGGAAGGTTTATTGAATTTAGATATTCTACAGGAAATGCAGAGTCAAGATCAGCATTAGTACCTCCAAAATCTTCAGCTTGATCAACACTGGAATAGGAAGTCGATTCGCCAGGAAGTTTTTCCACAATAAGAGAATTGAGATGCCCAAGTGTTTGATTTGTTGGAGCTAAAATAGCTCTCTCACTTGGGTACTTCGGATTTTGGCAATTTTCCTTGAAGTCTGGATATGTACAGGCTATCATCTTCTCAATTGTGTTGGGATTATTCAAATTATAGAACTCCATTGGAATTTTAATTTCCATCTCAGTATACTTGTGTGGACCACTCTGCGGAGGCAATATTTTCCCATCACCAACATCTAGAACCCACTGAGCAAATACTTTTAAATCTTCTTTCTCTGCATCAGAGTTGCCTTTATTAAGACGCATGTTTTTGGTTAGTATAAACCCTTTGCATATGGACCACAAATGTGATCTAGTGATACATGCCGACACAATGTCACCTCATTCACCATACGGTATGACATGTAAAATTTGCCTAAAGTCTCCACCAAGCAATACTGTTATTCCTCCAAATGGCATATGAAAACGTTGTAGATCTACAGATTTCATTATATCTTTTAGAGATCGATCCAAGCATTCAAAGGCATAGCGGTGTTGCATTGGAGCTTCATCCCAAATTATAAATTTGGTATGTCTGATAAGTTGAGCAATATCTGAATCCTGGCCAATGTTGCAGAGAGAAAAATCATCAAGTACAATTGGGATTTTGAAGCGTGAATGGGTTGTACGACCTCCAGGCATAAGAGTAGCTGCAATACCAAATAAGGCAATTGGTAAAACAATCTTCCCTTGAGATCTTAATTTTGAAATTAGTGTTCACCATAAAAAGGTCTTTCCACATCCACCACTACCATAAACAAAGAAGATACCACCTTCATTTCTCTCTATAGATTCAAGCACAGAATTGTAGACATTTAACTGATCTTCATTACATTTGGCAGACAAATTTTTAAACTCAGTGTCCATTTCTATAATATTGTAACTCGTCTCTTCAATGATTAAGTTATTTGAACCATGATTCAAGTACATACTGGGAGGTTGAGGCAACTGATTTTAATTCTTCAAACATTTCCCAATACTCTTAAACAATTTATCGATTTCTGTAAAAAATTGTTTATGAATGTAAATCAGTTAATAATTAATTAAATTTAGAATATTATTTAGTTTCGTAAAGTAGGAAAGATCATGTTTTACTAACCTGAAAGAGCATAAAATTGGAGCTGCTAGTCATTCAATATCATATTTTTATTCAAACTTGACTCGTGTCTCCGATATAATATGTCATCTGCCATATTCTTCCAATGACAATTCCATAATTTTGCCAAATCAGTTACTTTACAATTAACTATAATATGAACAAAAAGCTGACGAATTTGTGCATGGAGTCCAGATACAGAGCATTGCTCCATGACCTCATGCCATTCTTTATCGTCATCAAGCAAATCATATTCCTTGCATGCATCACGAAAAGTGGGAAATTGCACACCATTAACAGTCCTCAAATATTTGTAAGAAGTTAGACCACGTACTTTTGTAAGAAGCATACGTAAGTACCAAGGTTCACCACTACTATGATGAGTGTATGACAAATGGCCAATTTGAATACCTCTCTTTCTTACATTCCATCTCCTTTCACCATCATTCCACACATAATGTTGAGGAATTTTTTCATACGTGTATTTATGGGCATTAATATCCTCCTGATTTAGTACAAAAAGTGCTTCTAACTTACTTAGGTGCCATTTTTCTCTTTGTGCCAGTTTATGTAAGGGTTCATTTGAACGGAAAATATAATTTCTTTCTCCTGGCAGATGAAATGGAAGACGTTCATCAGAAAAAGTCCGATGATATATTGGAAAATCAAATATACGATACGAAGCTTCAGCTCCACATAAATATCTCCCATCAAAGAACGCCTGAATTTGATCAATTATGTCATCAGTTCCTTTATCATGCCTCTTTCTTTTTTGGCCATTGATTTCAATAGTTGCTCTGTCATGGCCTTTGAGGCAATATTTAAATAAATATTTGAGACTTCTGGCATGACAACATATTTCCACATTTATATGAAACTAATATTTGACCAATAAGTCCCAGATAAAGGGAACAACCCACTGATTGTCAAGATTTGCTTTCCGTACATGCACAGTTACATTCTGTCTCCGTCTCATGTACAACGGAAAACCACTCTCATCAAAAGTTGTACGGGGACAATACCTATATTGATTTATAATAATTAGATTTATTTAAATTTTATATGAAATAATCAAAATTATTACATATAATAGCTTACTTTTTTGGGAAATGTCGAATACATTTAAATTCTTTTATGCAAGGAGATTTCATGTTTTGCAATCCACATGGACCATGGATCATAAATGCTTTGACAGACTCATAACCAACAGGATCTAAAATAGGATCGGGGATCTCTGCAGAAACAAATTTGTCCACATTTTGCTTAAGAAATTATTTGGAAACACTGTCAAGCCATATTAACATGTGAACGTGTGGAAGACCTCTCTTCGGGAACTCAAAAAAATACATAACTACATATTTTAGAAAAAGTAAGCAGTTTAAAGAATTAGAAATATATTGAATTAATATATTAAGTCAGAGTATGCGTAAAAAATTATCAATTACATATACCTCCAATGCAAGTCACAAAATAAGACTTTTTTAATATCTGTGAGGAGCTGATCAAGCTTTAATCGAAAAACTCTAGAGATGATATCAGGACAATTTTGAGACTTACATCCAGGAACATATTCCATCATTTTCTGAATTTCATCCCACATTGGATTACACGTCATTGTGAGAGAAATGTCTGGATGACCAACTCAACGGCAAATAGCTAAGGCATCCTGAAAATTTTGTTGCATGTACCTTTTCGATCCAACAATCCCAGCAGGGAATATGACTCATTTGCCAACATTAGTAGAATCGGAATCATCTCTATTAATAGAATCACATATATGACTGTATAGTTCATTCCTTAAAATTGTCTGATTTTTCCGGAATCACCACAATCGAGTCTGCTCAATTGAAGAATAGGCATCAATAATGTACTGCTGGAAAAGTCTACCACCTAATCGAGGCGTAATTGCTGTAATAAAAAAATTAGACACTTACAATGACAACAGTCTAACCAAATTTACGCAATCTTAATAAATTTAAATTAAAAGAATAGATAATCTGTCATGGGTTTTCTTGGAGTTCTTAGCAGCACTTTGAAACTTTATGTCATCATGATACCCATATTCACCATTAGGAAAAAGTATTGTATATTGAAGAGACATCAACTTGCGATGAACATATGATACACGCTTTAAACCTTCTTTTTTGCTATCAACAATGATATCGCGTGCACCACAAGTATCATCAATATCACCAACCATTACTCCTGCAACTTCATCTGAAGGAGCAATATGATTCTCGCGGCCACTTTGTGAATGATAGACCTTTAGTGTAACTTTCAGATCAACTAAATCGTTATTTTCCCAACGATCACATGCATTTCTGAATTCTTCTACTAATTCATTACTTTCATCCAACATGTTAATAAGACCCTGCAAAACCTCTACATCTGCATTATTTTGATCAGTAACATTTAACCATCGCAATCTATTGTTCACTTCATTGGCAGTGTCATATACGTAAAGTTGACAAAATTTTGGAGTATATCCATCATCAAGTATCAAAGAACCAAATACATGATGATTTTGACCATTCAACCTATAAACATAAGGAGCTCCTCCACGATTTATAGAATGATCAATATTTCCACCAGTTGAGGTAAAAGAAAACATGGAATTATATAAACAGATTTGTCGATCAAAAAATGAACCTTTTATGTTATGAGTATAGAGATGCATTAGGTAAGGAGGAGTTGGAAGTGGATCGGGCAGCTTGATTTCACCTTTTTGGCAACACATTGAGAATATTGGAGTTCCTTTAATCACGTTCTTATTTACATGCTCTTCTTTCCACATACGGGCATTGCACTTTGAACATATAGCATTCAGACCACCGAAGCTTGCATATTCTTCAGGGACCATCCGTTTACTTCGCACAGATTTATTACAATAGGATTGGTCAAAAGTATTGCCTTCATTATCTGTATAACAATATAGGAACTATTAGATACATAGATTAATATGCAGGATTACCTTATAGTATATATGTTTGTCATGCAATTTAGAGCTATTACAAAGTCAACATTACCTTCATCAGTTGCCAATTCATCATCCATATGACTCGATTGTTGAGTATGTGAAATATCTATAAGCATGAAAAAGTATAACAATATTATACAAACCAATATCATCTCATATGTGAAACACAATAAATATGTTCTCAAAATATTAGTTATGTTTTTAACTAACCAAGAGATTCATCAACACTGCATTCTTCATCACTCAACATGAAATCCTCGCGTATTGAATGGTCTAAGCGGAGAAATACAACATGATCAACATATTACCTTTTATGTATCATTAAAAATTCATATTAAATTAAAATTAAAATATGTTGCAATCACCTAAATTACTAATTTCCTCTTCCAAGTCATTAAGTTGCTCTTCTTCAAATAACTTCCGACTTGATTCAGAAAAGTGTAGTCGAGATTTATTCTTTGACAAAAACTTTTTTCCTCTTACTGTGTCATGAAGATTGGACACAGTATATAATGGAGGAAAGTTTTCATCTTGGTCATTAATGTTGAGACTTTTTTCAACATTAGTTACATTAGACAATGGGCACCGATGAGTATTTTCCACTGAATGAGTATTGATGACTTTAGAATTCCGTTTTACCATACCTTCATAAAATGGACCACATGATTGAAACATAAAAAAAGTCATGATCGTAAGACAAAGGCCATAAATTACCTTATGTGGGACATTTATTAACTACATCAATAAATAATGGTCAGAAGACAAAGACAATAAAATACCTGAGGATGGACATTCATTAACTGCATATGTAGATAAAAGATAAAATCGTTAAATGGCAATAAAGATTTATTACAAAAAATATAAATTCCTTGTACGTACCTGTTGTAGACATAGGAGAAGGTGTTGAACGATATGGTACAGAAGATGATCCTAAGGTTGGAGGAGACAAATGATTCTCCTTGTTTGAATAGCGTTTATATTTTCTTCTCTTCTTCCTATCAAAACCTATTATACAATATGATAAACAATTGAATTACAAAATCCGGTTAATGATCATCAAATAAAAAAAATGGACTTTATCGAGCAATTTATACCTATATTTAGATCTTCAGAAGTAAAAAGATGCCACGGTTTATCTCCTTCATGTAGCTGGCAAAATGAAAAGAAGGAGTAAGCAGATGAATATATTTCGAAATGATATTTGCCCTTAAGTACACTAAGTTTGGAGAAGGGGGGGTTGAATACAAACTTAAGAATTATTTAAATTCTTGCGGATTTAAGTTTGTTCAACTAGAGTGTTTGAGTGTATATATAAAACTGATTGAACTAAGAATGCAAAAATTAAAGTATTGAAAACAGAACAAACAATAATAAAAATTACTAGTGGATTGGTTTTCCACTAGTATGTTTTTGCTTTCAATTAATCTTGGTAAAAATACCAAGCTGCTTACAAAGTGTTTCTACACAGTAGTGATTACAATCTTTTCACTGTGTTTCTTATTTTCTACTGCTTTGCTACAATGAACTACTAACCACTATATAGTGGTTTTCTTCACTTCTAATTCCTATCGACAAATAACATTATAAAATTACAACTTACAATGTTTACATGAAAATAGAAATTAGCTACTTGAACAGTCTTCTTTGGACCTGTCTAGTCTTGAAAGTATCTTTGTCTTGATGCATTCCTTGAAGACTGTGTTGCCTTGAAAGTCTTCACAATCCTGACAGGATTGTCTTCCAATGATTCAGTTTCTGCACAGTTTCCTTTCTTCTTGTCTTTAACTAAATTGGGAAACCTTAATCAACTGATAAATGTTGTTAAGCATATCAGTTGATTCTCCTTTGCTCATCCATCGATGGATATGATATCCATTGATCAGTTATTGAATCGATGGCTATTTGAGTTATCCATCGACTCCCTATCCATTGATGATCCCTTATCCGTTGATTGCCTTTATCCGTTGATGACTTGTATCCATTGAGTAGTGTCTTCATCCATCGACTCCAATATCAGTTGATCACTTCACTTGTGAGAATTCTGATTTAGAATATTTATAATTGATCAGTCATTCTTCACATCAGTTGAGAAGCTATAAATTGAAGTCGATAACATCAGTCGACTACTTCATAGCATCCATTGAGGCAATACAATCAATTGATAATGAAACATGAATCAAACGTTACAATCCAGTTTATCAGTTGATAAACAAGCTTCAACTGATAACTGGTTTCCTAGTCAATGGATATTTATAAGTCACATATCCATCGACCAGTTACAATGAATTTTAAATCCCTATTGAAATTCTAAGTAATTTGTTATCATCAAAACTCATAATTCATAACAATATCCCCCTATTTATGAATATGTGAAATATGCATAAATTTTCTGTTGATGATAACAAAACTCCTAAACATTTTTATTCTAGCAGGAATTACAATGTTGACAAAAATAAATTTGAGACAGAGTGATCAAATACCAGTAAGAGATAAATTCTGACAATTTGATGTTGAGTCTGAATCTTATACCTTCTTCTTCTTCTCCCCCTTGACTCATTCATTTTGTCTTCATTTTCCTTCATTTTTCTGTACAATGATCCCTTCAGAATCTTCTCATCCTCAACCCTGTAGTCCAGTTGGCTTGCAAGATGATTTAATTCCAGATTGGGCAGTTTGTCTATTTCCTGACAAATATCAATGCACTTTTCTCTGCCTTCTCTGTCCTTGTAGATCATCATGTAGAATGGTTCATGAAGCACCTTCCTTCCTTCAGGGTTCCAGATTTTGATTCTGTCATCCCTTTCTTCTTGAATAGGTGTCTCCCTTATCTTCTTCATCTTCTCAAGAATGGCTTTCCCTAGCTCTTAAGTTAAATAGTACTTTCTGTTGAGCATGGTGCTTCTTGAGATAGGAAGCTGTTATACAGACACTCATTTTGAGTAGCACTTCTTGTCTTGACACCATCTTTTGCATTTCCAATGATTAGTTTAAATGGATGGCTTTTTGTCCATTTTCTTTGAGGAGGCAAATTTTTCCTCGATGATGAAGCTTCATTATCATTAGTATTGTACTCAAATTAATTTGAATTTGTGGACTGATTCTGAAACCCTCCCCCTGAATTGGATACCCTAGATGTAAAGTGTTGATTATCCATTGAAGGATTATCAGTTGATGCATTATCAGTTGATGGAATTCTGTCAACTGATAAATTATCCATTGATGCAGAAACATCAACTGATATCGGGTTTTTGAGTACTTATGATTTTACAATTTCTGCTTCTTCATCATTATCTACATCATTTGATTCATTCTCAAAATGCAGTGTGTCATGATTTCCTTCATCGAACAGCCCTTGAATCTTCTTATCATCAAAAACTACATATACAGATTCCATAACAATGTGTAGTCTAAGATTATAGACTCTATAGGCTATGCTTGATAGTGCATACCCAACAAATATAGCTTCATCAGCTTTGGCTTCAAATTTTCCTAGGTTTTCACCTTGATTCTTTAGCACATAGCATTTGCAGCCAAAGACATGAAGAAACCCCCACTTTTGGCTTTTTGTCTTTCTTGATCAATTGATAATGTGTCTTTTCTTGAGCTTGATTTACTATGGAGATGTTCTGAGTGTAACATGTTGTGTTAATGGCCTCAGCCCAGAAGTATGTTGGTAATTTAGCATCTTCCAACATAGTTCTAGCTGCTTCAATCAATGTCCTGTTCTTCCTTTCAACTACTCCATTTTGTTGAGGTGTTCTTGGTGCAGAGAAGGTGTGTATGATTCCTTAAGATTCACAGAACTCCTTCATTGTGAAATTTTTAAATTCTGTTCCATTGTCACTTCTTATTTTCTTTACATCCAATCCAAGACTTTTCTCAACTTCTCTTATGTGCTTGATGATGAGATGACTAGCTTCATCCTTTGAATGCAGAAAATAAGTCCATAAGACCATCTGCAGCGCTCGGACCTGTTTTTCGGGTTTTTGGACCCCACACATATTACATGCAAGCAAAAGTTGTACATGAATAAAAGTTGGGCAAATGGCTCCAACCGTCAGATGCCCAGTTTTCCTATTCTCAATATTACTTTTTCATATTGCAGGTCCTACTAAAATCATTTATATATTAAACTTAATTTATATATAATTTAGTTACAATATTTTGGTTAGTATATAATTAAAACTAATAAAATACTATTTTTTTTAATTTACATAAATTTACAGATGAAAATAAAACATCTTCCATAATTCAAAAACATGACATATAATTAAAAAAAACGTTACAAGAACAACATAATTATTATTCAAAACATAAAATTCAAATAATTTAACGGGAATCGTGGAATTGTGAGATGTTCTCCACCAAGTCAGTCTACAGTTGACGATATTTTTGTCGATCACGAATCTGGATAGTTCTTTCGATATAGGTCTCATACGGAACAAAAGGCTCCTCGCCTAAATTTGGTTGTGGTATTCCATTTGTTGTGTCATCGTAAGATGGTAGAGGACCAAATGGTGTAGCATATGTGTCTCTTTCATCCTCGACAATCATATTGTGCAGTATGATGCATGCTCTCATTATTCTAGCGAGATCTCCTTTATCCCAAAACTGCGCAGGGCCACGTACAATTGCAAAACGAGACTGCAATACACCAAATGCTCGTTCAACATCTTTTCGCTGACCTTCCTGATATTTGGAAAATAACTTTCTCTTCTCACCTTGTGGACGTGGAATTGTTTTGACAAATGTAGCCCATTCTGGGTATATTCCATCAGCTAAATAGTACCCCAAATTATAGTTGTTACCATTCAAGGTATAATTTACTTCCGGGGCACGACCTTCTAGTACTTCATCAAATAATGGTGACCGGTCTAAAACATTTATGTCATTGTTAGACCCAGCAACTCCAAAAAATACATGCCATATCCATAGATCGGATGAGGCGACCGCTTCAAGTAAGAGTGTTGGAACCCCTTTGTGACCACTCATAAACATCCCTTTCCATGCTTTAGGACAATTCTTCCATTGCCAATGCATACAATCAATACTACCCATCATACCGGGAAAGCCACGGGCCTCTCCCATCTCTAATAAACGTCGAACATCATTTGAATTTGGTTTTCGCAAGTATTCATTTTCGAACACCAAAATAACATCAGTGACAAATTTTTTCAAGCATTCAATGGCAGTTGACTCGCCTATTCGAACATAGTCATCAACAGCATCAGCAGAGACTCCATATGCCAACATTCGCATGGCTGCAGTGCATTTTTGTAGAGGTGATAAGCCTTGTCTTCCCAATGCATCAACTCTTTGTTGGAAATATGGATCGAAATTTGAGAGGGCATCTACAATGCGAAGAAATACATGTCTCCCCATTCGGAACCTTCTACGAAATATTTCCGGAGTATAGACTGGATTTTCTGCAAAATAATCTTTCACTAGACGTTCATGACCTGCTTCACGGTCTCTGTATATTGTTCTCCGAGGCGTTGATGAAGATCCTTCCCCATGAAGTTTGTTAAAGAGATGAAGTCGATATTTCTCATATTCATCGTCATCATCAGTGAACATCTCCTTAGCAAACTCTTTGTATATATCAAAGTTATTGGTCATGTTTGGTCTTTGCTGATAACAAGATGTGTAATAGATATGACTAGCTGATGGTCTTATATAAAGCTTAAAACGAATTTATTCCAATGATTAGCTCACAACAAAGACAAGCCAAACACTACAAGCCAAATACTACAAGCCAAACACTACAAGCCAAACACTACAATCCAAACACTAGAAAACAAACACAAAAATAGAAACACTAATTCCTATTTCTCCTTCTTATTTCTTCAACCAGTGATGCATGCACTTCACGCTGAGCTTCAGTCATTATACTTGTGTCTGCCATAATGATCTTTAAGTACATCTCCTTTTGATGATTTTTATTAAATTCTTCCAAGAGAGATAACTTCCTACATTGAACAGCTGTCATTTCTTCATAGCGTTCAGCATCCACATCCATGACTTTCTTCTTTCCCTTTCCTTTTCTCTTTGCTGCTTTTGTGCCTTTAGGACGAATCGTGGATTCCACAATATTATTGTCATCTGGTGTTTCATTATTAGCTGATGATGAATAAGCTCCAGAATCACTTAATTTAGTTCTCTTTGTACTCCCGCTATTTGTTGTAGGAGTTCTCCATTTTGGTTGCCTTCGAAGCTCGCTCCAATGCTTATCAAAGTTACATTTCTTGCCATAAGTATCTTTGTGGAGACAATGGGCTTTCTTTATTATATTATCCATGTTTGAGCCACTTCCAATTAATTTCTGTGCTTTCTCGAAGCATGCTCCATATTTTTGAGCCCCTTCATTGATTCGTTGCCATCTTTTTCTTATAGCCACAACGCCTCTTTTGATAAGACCATGATCGCTTTCTTCGCAATATTGACGAATCCGTTCCCAAAATGTTTCACCCTTCTGATCAGTACCAGTTAGTGGATCAATTGAGACATTTAACCAAGCACTAATTAAAAGCTTATCTTCCTCCCATTTCCATTGAACAGTATTTTCTCGTATATCTTCGACTTCAAGTTCAACGCTGTTGTCATTCAAATCTATGACATCTCTACTATTAAAAGTAGAAAATTGTGAAAGTGGAGAATCTTGAACATTTGTTGGCGTCGGGTCGTTTCCAAATTGCGGAAGTGATGTTGGAAAATTTTGGCCATATAGAAAAGGATACATTTGTGAATTTTGAGTAAATGGAAATAAATTATTTGAGAATGGAAATGAAGGATTGGTAACCTGGGAATTGAAATGTCGATTTTGTATGTTTGCAAATTGAGTATTTTCCATACTAGCATTTTGAACAAATGGAAAGTATGGATTTGAATATTGAAATGGAAAATTTAAATTTGGAGCTTGAGGATTGGGGTTTGAATTTTGTGAATTTGAAGGTTGAGAATTATTAGGATTCATAATTTTAGAATAGAAAAATTGTTGAGAGAAAAAATTTAAGGGAGATGAAATATGAAATGAATAAAAATCATCTCCTATTTATAACAAAAAAATATAACGGTAATAAATTTAACCGTTAGATTATCAACGGTTATATAAACAACAATGACATTGGAATAAAAAAAAATAATGACATTAATATAAATTATAAGCAACGGTACATTCTCTGATATAAATTATAAAATAACAATAAAGGTGGGGTTACTATTTATTTTGAAAGTTGTGCGGCTCAGTTGGGCAGTGGCCAGCAAAGAGGGCACTAACCTACTTTTTTGATACCCTCCAATGCATATTATCCATTTCTTTGTGGCCAGGTCTAAGTTTATCTTCCCGAGGAGGGAAGTGGCCATGCATTTTTATCGCTTGCAGCTGCTCTAAGAACCTTGAAAAGTCATCCACAATGACTAGAGCATACTTCTTCTTTGCAATGGACATGATATTTACAGGACCAAACAAATCCATGTGTAATAACTCAAGTGGCTTCTCAATTGATGATTCCAATTTTGACTTGAATGATGCCTTCTTTTGTTTCCCTTTCTAACAGGCATCACATAGTCCATCCTTGACAAATTCCATTTGTGGTAAGCCTCTCACTTGATTTTTCTTGACCAACTGATTCATGGCCTTGAAATTTAAATGAGCTAATTTCCTATGCCATAGCCAACTTTCATTTGTACTTGCCTTAGAGAGAAGACAAGTCATTGAATCTGCATTTGTTGAATTGAAGTCAGCTATGTACACATTTCCTTTTCTATTCCCAGTCATAACCAGGCTTCCATCTTCCTTGTTGGAAATTATGCATGCTTCAGTTGTGAAACAAAATTTATTTCCATTGTCACATAGTTGACTTATGTTTAACAAATTATGTCTTAAGTCATCAACTAATGCAACAGGTTCAATGATGACATTCTCTTTTGAAATCAAGCCATATCCCATGGTGTACCCTTTGCTGTCATCTCCAAAAGTTACTCCAGGGCCAGCTTTCTCCTCAAACTTTGTGAGCAGGGATTTATCTCCAGTCATGTGTCTTGAACACCCACTGTCCAAGTACCAGAGATTTCTTCTTTTTCCCTGCACACAGTAAAAAATAATCAAGTTGATTTTGGTACCCAAGTTGCCTTGGGTCCTTTCTTATTAGTTGCTAATTTTGGCTTGGTTTCCAATTTTTGTACCTTTGGTTTAGGTGGTTTTACTTCCACTTCAACCTTAGGTGTTGGTTTCCTTACTTCAGAATTCTCAGTGCTAATATTTGGAATATTCATGCTTGCAGAATTGGAGAAATTTGGAGCATGAAAATTGTTAAGCATATTCCATGGCATAGCAGGCATATTCATGTTGGCAAATTCAAGATATGGATTAAACATATAAGGCATTGATGCATATTGAGCATGAATAGCATGAGAATCAACTAAATGAGGAAAAACAGAATTAGAATGCATGTTAGGTATACCAGACACATTGGTTGCTCCAGGCATATTAATCTTGCATTGCACAGATAAGTGATTTTTGCTACCACACTTAGCATATATCTTTCTAGGAGCATACTTGTCAGGTGTGTAGTTATTGTGCTTGTTTATGCCTACTTTACCATTTCTGTTTTTCTTCTTCTTCTCATTTGACTTAATATTAGGTTCTATCTTATCTAATTTCTCCTTCAATTGATCTTTAGATAAGAATCCAATATTAGCTTTTTCAACTTTGACTTCAGATTTAGAGTAGCTACTTTCTTTGACAAATTTAACAGGTCTGTTAAGCTTGGTTTTTAAAACACACTTCTTAGCAGTTGATGATTCCTCAATCGATGGATAATTATCCGTTGGAATAACATTATCAATCGATGGATGATTATCCGTTGAATTGACATTATCAATCGATGGATAATTCTTATCAGTTGATTCAGAATTAGCAACCGATTGCTTCTTTCCCAAAGATTGATTTTCATCAATGCCTATTTCTCAAGAGTTTCAGACAACATGGTGAAAGAATTTGTTCCATGAGTGTCATTCATCTTCTTACTGGCTTTACTAGACCTGTTCCACCTGTCAATGATTCTTAGTTCTTCTTCCAATTTTTCTTTCACATTTTTTATTTCCTTTTTACACTCAACTAGTTCTTTTCTAGCATCTTTGTTCTCTACCTCGAGTCTGTCCATTTGTACCAGCTCTCCCTCTAGATAATTGTTTCTTTCAGTGAGAGTTTCTAAGGTGATTTTTAGCCTAGTGTTCTCTTTGTTTAAGGACTTAAGAGTGACATGCAAATTATACAATTCATTTGACATTTCAGTAATTGTAATATTGCATTCATCTTTGGATAACTCAGATAGATTTGTAGAAATTACCTAATTGCTAGAAGAACTAGCTTCCTGATCATCATGGTTGGCCATTAGTGCAAGGTTGTTGTATTCTTCTTCTTCATAATCATCCTCAGCAGCCCAGTCTTTTTCTTCTATCACAAAAGCCTTCTCTCTTTGTTTAAGCAAGTCAAAGTACTTCTTCTTATAGTCAATACCATCACTAAACTTTGACTTCTTTTCCATTTTTGGCTTTCTGCATTCATTAGAAAAATGACCAGCCAATCCACAGTTGAAACATTTGAATTGAGTCTTGTCAACAAGATTTTTACTTTGTTGATTGTCTCTCTTGAACTGAGATCCAGGCCTTTGCATTGGATTCCTCTTGAATTTAAGTTTTGAAAATTTTCTTGATAGAAAAGCCAAATGCTCATCTATTTCGTCCATTTCATTCTTGGTGTATGACTCATCATCCTCAACTGTTTCTTTTCCTTTCCCACTTGAAGATTCATCATATCTAACACCACTTGCACAATTGCCATGACCTTCTTTCTTCCCTTCTTTGACAGCAACATCTTCACCTGATTCTGCAACTTGCTTATCCTTGACCACCAAAGCAATGGACTTTTCTCTCTTCAGACTTTTCTCAATTTCCTCATCTTGCTGTAGTTCCAACTCATAGGTTTTCCAGATGCCATACAGCTTGTCAAGAGTATATTCTTTAAAGTCAGGAGATTGTCTTATAGAAACAGTCATTGGTTTCCATTCCCTGGGTAAGGACCTCAAAAATTTGAGGTTGGTATCTTCAACAGCATACACTCTTCCATATAGCTTCAGCTCATTCAACAGCTTTTGAAACCTGCTATATGTGTCATTGATTGCTTCACCACTCTTAAAATGAAAGGCTTCATATTTTTGAATCAAGAGTTGCATCTTGTTCTTTCTTACTTGTTCAGTGCCTTCACATAGAGTTTGAAGAGTGTCCCAGACTTCCTTGGATGTTGTACAGTTGATAACATTGTCGAACATATCCTTGTCAAGACCATTGAATAAAATATTCATAGCCTTTTTATTCTTATGTACTTCCTTCTCATCCTCATCTGTGTATTCACTTACAGGTTTTGGAATGAGTTTGTCTGGTGCCTGAGTACCATATGCATTTACACTTGTAACTATCTTCATAGGCACATGTGGACCTTTCTTTATGCAGTGAACATAGGAAGGATCAATGGATAGCAGATGCAAGTGCATTTTCACTTTCCAGGGAAAATACTCATCTTTCTCTAGAACTGGAATCTTTACTCCTGTGTCTTTTTGACCCATACTTGATGTACTTTTAGATCTTAACTTTCTGTATGTTGAAAGCTAAGCTCTGATGCCAATTGTTTTTTGTCCTTAAGTATACACTAAATTTGGAGAAGGGGGGGTTGAATACAAACTTAAGAATTATTTAAATTCTTGCGGATTTAAGTTTGTTCAACTAGAGTGTTTGAGTGTATATATAAAACTGATTGAACTAAGAATGTAAAAATTAAAGTATTGAAAACAGAACAAACAATATTAAAAATTACTAGTGGATTGGTTTTCCACTAGTATGTTTTTGCTTTCAATTAATCTTGGTAAAAATACCAAGCTGCTTACAAAGTGTTTCTACACAGTAGTGATTACAATCTTTTCACTCTGTTTCTTATTTTCTACTGCTTTGCTACAATGAACTACTAACCACTATATAGTGGTTTTCTTCACTTCTAATTCCTATCGACAGATAACACTATAAAATTACAACTTACAATGTTTACATGAAAATAGAAATTAGCTACTTGAACAGTCTTCTTTGGACCTGTCTAGTCCTGAAAGTATCTTTGTCTTGATGCATTCCTTGAAGACTGTGTTGCCTTGAAAGTCTTCACAATCCTGACAGGACCGTCTTCCAATGATTCAGTTTCTGCACAGTTTCCTTTCTTCTTGTCTTTAACTAAATTAGGAAACCTTAATCAACTGATAAATGTTGTTAAACATATCAGTTGATTCTCCTTTACTCATCCATCGATGGATATGATATCCATTGATCAGTTATTGAATCGATGGCTATTTGAGTTATCCATCGACTCCCTATCCATTGATGATCCCTTATCCGTTGATTGCCTTTATCCATTGATGACTTGTATCCGTTGAGTAGTGTCTTCATCCATCGACTCCAATATCAGTTGATCACTTCACCTGTGAGAATTCTGATTTAGAATATTTACAATTGATCAGTCATTCTTCACATCAGTTGAGAAGCTATAAATTGAAGTCGATAACATCAGTCGACTACTTCATAGCATCCATTGAGGCAATACAATCAATTGATAATGAAACATGAATCAAATGTTACAATCCAGTTTATCAGTTGATAAACAAGCTTCAACTGATAACTGGTTTCTTAGTCAATGGATATTTATAAGTCACATATCCATCGACCAGTTACAATGAATTTTAAATCCCTATTGAAATTCTAAGTAATTTGTTCTCATCAAAACTCATAATTCCTAACACGAAACATAAATTCATGGAGTTCAGAATGTTTGATTAGTACCTCTTTCATTACACTGTATTACTGGCTTCTTTAGTAAAGAATTTCTAATTATGAGGTAATTAGAAATGTTGTAGATTATTAGAGTAAATTTGAAATTTGAAATAAAATACATGTTCAATATATTAAACAGCGCAGGTAACGAAAATTATGTATTACCCGTAGGAATAAGCAGGTAGTGTGTTCAAGAAGATTAAGTGCATAATACATATACATGTTGCCGATGGTTGACACGTAGCGGGTGACACATGCGATGCACATTTTGAAGCGGCTGAAATAGCAGTGGCATTTTTGCAATTAGAAGCAACTGCATGGGGATATTTTAAGAAAACAGTGAAACCGTAGCAAACAGGCTGTGGGAACTATTTTATATATATATATATATATATATATATATATATATATATATATATATATATATATATATATATAATTTTATAATAAATATAATTATTTAACTTGCAAGATTGTGCTTTCTTATTTTAAAATTTTATAAATTTTATTAAATAATTACTGAAATTTATATTATATATAAAAAATAATATTAAATTAATCTCAAATTAGTGATCCAATTAATCATTTTGATTAATCCCTATTCGATACTTTTATCGAATAGTTCTGATTCACACTCTTTATAATATTTATTTTACCCCAATATTTTCCAAATAAAAATATAATTTCAATATTTTTGTCTTATATTCAAATTTACATTATTTTTTAATGAAATAAAAATACAAAAAAGAAAAAGAATCGTAAACATGAGAGTAGTCCTTTTCTTTAAAGAAAAAACCATGCATTGAAATTCGAGTCCGTCTTAAATTTCTTAAATTGCGGGTCATTCACTGTGAACCTATAATACATACATACATATACGCATATACACTTTTTCAAGCTCTCTGTTTTCTTGCTTACAAAATCAAAATTTTCTCCATCATCATACCCAGTAACGGTAATCGCATCTTTTACATACATATACATGTTCTGTATCTATTCCACTTGTTAGTTTTACTCAATGAACTTCGATTTGTTTACTTTGTTTTATTGTATTTGTGTGTGAAGATGTTTGATATGTACATGTATAGTTTTAGATCTGTTTGGTCTGATTTTGATATTATTGTTTCTTGCTGTTGATTGTATATATGGGTTTTTTTATATGAACTGATTGTGATAAATTGAGTTATTGGTTGTAGTGTCCGGTATACTTGATCAATGTGTGTGTGTGAGAGAGAGAGATTGAGAGAGGGAGTGTGTGTGAGAGAGAGAGGGAGAGAGAGAGGAGTGTGTGTGTATGTGAGAGAGAGATTGAGAGAGGAGTGTGTGTGTATGTGAGAGAGAGGGCGAGGGGGAGGGAGAGAGGGAGAGAGGGTTTTGGTTGAAGATACGAATTTTTTAAAGTAAATTATGTTCGTAAACTTGGTTAAGTTTTAATATATAGAGATTCTATGTATTATTCTTTGTGGGTTTTTTAAGTCAAAGTGGAGCATTATTATAATCATCATCTGCCACAATCGAATGTTTTCTTTGGGTAGTTTTTGTATAATAAGAAACATGTATTGTATGAGTAACAACTAACAACACAAATAGTATAAACAAAGTTTATGCTTTTGGATTAGTTTTAGTATATTGAAGAACAATGCCGTTGAATTTAGAAGCTTCCTATTAGCTAGGCTTTTTCTTCCTTTTCTTTCCCGAAAGCTCTATTATTGTATTTGGTGTTTTGTTTATCCGGTTGTCTGATTTCTGTCTCTAGATATGCCAGGCAGTCGTTGCATCGTTAAAACCTGGTTTGGTATAAGTAAGATCACAACGATTTAGCCTAAAGGTTATTCTTGTGGAGTAATTTATTTTTTAAGTTGAGTAATGACAATATAAGATTATTATAAGGCCTCAAAGGATAGAAGCTTATTGTTAATTTTTTCCTTAAATATTACCGTATACAAATCGAGGCACTGGCCTGCCCTGGATATCTATCAGTGAACTAATTTTAGTTTTGTATAACAATTTTGTGGTTTGTGTTTGCACATTAATTGTAAGTTGGTTTTTATATGTGTTAAGGTTTTTGAGCATAAACGAAGATGGTGAAGATCTGTTGTATCGGAGGTGGCTATGTTGGGGGACCTACTATGGCTGTGATTGCATACAAGTGTCCATCAGTTGTGGTGACTGTTGTTGATATATCTGTGCAGCGCATCACTGCTTGGAACAGTAATCAGCTTCCTATCTATGAGCCTGGCTTAGATGATGTGGTGAAGCAATGCAAAGGGAAGAACCTCTTCTTTAGCAATGAAGTCGAAAAACATGTCGCTGAGGCAGACATTGTGTTCGTTTCTGTTAATACTCCTACTAAAACCCAAGGACTTGGAGCAGGAAAAGCTGCTGATCTCACCTACTGGGAGAGTGCTGCCCGCATGATTGCTGATGTATCAAAGTCATCCAAAATTGTTGTTGAGAAATCTACGGTTCCTGTGAAAACAGCTGAGGCTATAGAAAAGATACTGACCCACAACAGCAAGGGAATTGATTTTCAGATTCTCTCCAACCCTGAGTTCCTTGCCGAAGGAACCGCAATAAATGACCTCTTTATGCCTGATCGGGTTCTTATCGGGGGTAGGGAGACCCCAGGTGGACAGAAAGCAATCAAAGCATTGAAAGATATATATGCTCAATGGGTCCCTGAGGAACGGATTATCTGTACTAATCTGTGGTCAGCGGAGCTATCCAAGCTTGCAGCTAATGCTTTTCTGGCTCAAAGGATTTCTTCCATTAATGCCATGTCAGCATTGTGTGAGGCTACAGGTGCTGATGTGTCGCAGGTTTCACATGCTATAGGCAAGGACTCACGGGTTGGGCCAAAGTTCCTCAATGCGAGTGTTGGTTTTGGAGGATCTTGCTTCCAAAAGGATATTTTGAACTTGGTGTACATATGTGAATGTAACGGCCTTTCAGAGGTTGCGAATTACTGGAAACAGGTCATTGAAGTGAATGATTATCAGAAGAGTCGATTCGTTAACAGAATAGTTTCCTCCATGTTTAACACAATTTCTGGCAAAAGGATTGCTATTCTAGGGTTTTCTTTTAAGAAGGATACTGGGGATACAAGAGAGACTCCTGCCATCGATGTGTGCAGAGGATTGCTAGGTGATCAAGCCCAGCTAAATATATACGACCCCCAGGTTCCTGAACACCAGATTCACAAAGATTTGTCCATGCCAAAGTATAACTGGAACTATCCTATTCATTCGGTGTCTCTGTGTCCTGATGATCTAAAGCAAGCTTGTGTTGTTTCTACTGCTTATGAAGCAACTAAAGATGCACATGGAATATGCATATTGACAGAGTGGGACGAGTTCAAGTCGCTTGATTTTCAGAAGATCTACGACAATATGCAGAAGCCAGCTTATGTGTTTGATGGCAGGAATGTTGTGGATGTGGAGAAGCTACGTCAAATTGGGTTCATCGTTTACTCTATTGGTAAACCACTGGATCCATGGCTGAAGGACATGCCTGCTATAGTGTAAGAATGAATGGCTTTTGGCCCCGGACTTTATAGATAAGTCCCAATTTATACCCTATTATTTTGCTGATTTATGCTTTTGTTGCATAGATCATGATTTAGATTCCATGGACGATAATGACATTCATAGATGGTCAAGAACTTGAATTTGTTATTTTTTGGTATTTATACTAAACTAGTAGTAGGTATAGTTTTACAATTGTTCTTTTTCTATTAGTTTATTCTTCAAGTTATTGGCTAGGTAATTGTAGTTTTGTCATAACCTTCTAAAATTCTAAATCTGTCAGCTTGAGTGAAGATTGAATTGCAAGAGTTGAAATACTTTTATTCTAAATTTCTAATATCAAAACAATAGAAAGTTTCTCTGATAGGGAATTTATCCA
Source organism: Oenanthe sinensis (assembly GCA_028671895.1). Lineage (NCBI taxonomy): Eukaryota > Viridiplantae > Streptophyta > Magnoliopsida > Apiales > Apiaceae > Oenanthe > Oenanthe sinensis. The sequence continues at coordinate 6,548,952 of JAPMAC010000212.1, forward strand.
AATGATCATCCATGCGTAATACATTTTTTATAACAAAACATGAGATGGTTGGTCATTCTTTTTTTTTTTTGCTAATTATATGTATGTATGTATTATAGGTTGAAAGTGAATGACCCGCAATTTAAGAAATTTGAGACGGACTCGAATTTCAATGCATGTTTTTTTTCTTTTAAGAAAAGGACTGCTCTCATGTTTACGATTCTTTTTCTTGGTCATTCTTGAGTCTTGACTTGTTGCATTACAAATTTATATATAATAGATTTATGCAAGTGCTTTGTATCGGGTTTTAAAATTTTAAATTATATATTATATTATATAAATATGCAGTCTCTTAATTATTATAATTTATATGTATTATATATTATTGAATATAATAATATATCATATAAATAACTTATATATATATATATATTTATATATATATATCTAATCTAATAGAAACAAAAGAACAAAATTAAAATAGAAATTAGAAAGTGAATCCCTATCCATCAAAATAGCAAATAGAAAGTCTATCCATCAAAATAGCAAATAGAAAGTGAATCACCACAATCATTCATTATTACTTTTAATCATCCAACCACTTCAAATAAATGGGGTTCATGTTAAGAATTTTGAATTTTATCTTTTAATTTCAGGTCTTAGGTAAATCTGAATTCGATTCGCAATGTTGAATAGGTTTTAGGTTAAATATTTGGAATTTACTTTCAGTTTCGAATTGCGTTTTTATAAAATTTTCGGGTTTGAAATTGAATTTTGTCAAATATGACGGATGCATCCCATTTGTCATCACTGCTGGAAGATGCATAATCTTAATCAGAAAAATAAACTAGCAATGAATGTCAATTTATTTTCCTTCTTGGTTGTTTAACTATAAATTGCAAAATAGCATGTGCATGAGATGTTGTCTATGTAACAAACAATTGCTCTTCTCGCAAGAGATTAATCTTTGTAAACACTTAAATATTTCCGTTTATCTTTCTTAAGAAAAAATTTGAAAACTAAAATTTATTTTTTAATTATAACAAACATTGATCTAATATAATACTAAAAAAATTTCCCTTTGTATTTTCTTAAAAGGCTTTACTTTTCCAATAATATATAGGTCGCATAATAAGATTTTAAGAAATTGTCCAAAACATTTAAAATAAATATCAAGTATTGAAAAAAAAATTAAAATTTAAAAATATTCATTCACTCACTCTAGGCTCCAGGCATGTAATTGAGTCAGTTAGAGAACTCGTTACTTAGTAACTAATGCAACCAAAATTTAAATTCTGGAATGTGGGTAACTTTTCTCGCAGTCCAGGTCAAAAACCCACCAGTAAAGTTTTGCTGCTCAATGAATCCAATTTACATGTCACGTTGGGTATGATTCCGTCTAGTGTAATATCGGTTAGGGTGTCCGTGAAAGAAATGATAGATATTTTAAAAATTGTTTCAATTTTTTTTTTAAATATTAAGTTGTCACGTATGCAATTAGTAATTTTTCTAATATTAATAAGAGATTCCATGTATATATATATGCACCCATGAATTAAAATGTGTCATATATCATGCCATATTATTTGAGAAAAATTTTAAAACAATTTTTGAATACATAACACCACTAAAAAAGTTAGGTATCCCAAAAATTGTCCCAATTTTTTTTTAAATATGAGTTGTCATGTATCACGTATCTAATTTATAATTTTTCTAATATCATCTCCAAAAAAAATTTGAAATAATTTTTTAGGAACTCCGTACTCGTACGGAAAATACACCCCCTCCACATATTTCGAGAGAGCTTATTCATAACAACATGTCTTTATTAATTAAAATTATATTTATTATAACTAATTTTTACTTATTTAAAATATATATAAATTTGTATTTAATAAAATTATATCTATTATATATTAATTTTAATTATCAAACTAATTGTTCTAATAAATTTATTATTACCCACGTCTTTACAAATTTATATAAATAAAAAAATATAGCGTTTACATAGATTATATAAAATTTTCAATTTAATATAAAAAATTATATATCAAATATTATTAAAATATAGCATAAAAATATATTTATTTAAATATTAGTTATTCTATTCCTCGCGATTGTTATTTATTATATAAACAGCAGAATAGGAACAAAACAAAAAACAATAAATTTGAGAACTACGTTGACGAAGGAGAAATGAAATGGTCAACTTATTGGGTCCCAGTAGATCAGTTGGATATGCATACATACTAAATAGTAAAATACATACTCCCTCTGGCCCATAATTCTCGTTTAATTTTAATTTTTCAAAGTTGAATTTTTTAATTTTGACTAACAATTTTAAAATATTTATTTATAATTTTATTACTTTAAAAATTGATTTATAAAATAGAATAGTTAAATTTTATTATAATATTTTTTTTAAAAAAATATATTATTATATAATATGTTTAATTTCTTAGTCAAAATTGATTAATTTGATTTTGAAAAGTTAAAATGAAATAAGAAATATTGGACGGAGGGAGTACTAAATATGCACAAGGAAATTGTGGATACTGTATCTACATACTAGCATAAAATATTTACTAAATTTAATACTCTTTTATTAATTAAAATAGTAAAATTAAATCATGAATGAAATCACATTAAAAATAATAAAAGGATAAAAAGAAAATAAACAAAAGTTTTCTTATGTTTTTAATTATATTAGGTATCGGATAAGTCTTATTTGACAATTAGCGATCAGCTCAAAATGTATTGAATTAATTCTTTTGACTAATTTGAATAAGTTGTTTTGATTAACCTATTGAATTAACTGTTTTAAATAAAATTATTTAGCAACTAACTTTTTAAATTAGATATTTGTATTTTAAAATTAACTGATTGAATGCAAACTGCTATTTAAAATTATTAACTATCAAATACTAATATTAATTTTTTCTCAAATCTCTAACCTCCAAATAGATGAAAACATTTTGAGCAAATGTTGATCATATCAAATTAATGAAATTTATTGTTTTAATGTTCCTGCTAACAAGAACTAGTACAATTATAGTCCTGTTTAGCAAATGTGTTAACCATTAAAGTTAATCAAACGTAACGTATTCGGCTGTAATTGGTCAGGTCTATAGTGGTTTGCGGATCACACAGTTTGTTTGGAAGTTTTGGCATTTAATTCCTAAAACAAAGTCAATATTATCAAGATTAGTTGGGAATCAGTTGGGGATTTGTATATACATTATTACAATCGAGACACATATTTTCACAGGCTCATCTCTACTTTATCCCTTTCAAAATCCAATTTTTTTTTAAAAGTTACAAATAATTCATGATACTTTTTTTAAAGAAAAAAAATCTAAATCTCATGTTGAAATTTATAATATCCTCTTATATATGAAAAATAAAATCGTAAAACAGATAATTTGAGACGGGAGAAAAAATATTTAATAGTATCTACAATTTATAGGATGTATTGAACATGAGATTATATATTTTATTGTTACCACAACATTCTTTACTTTGTTCAGTCTATGAAAACTTTGTAAGTATCCTCATACAAGTCAAATTAATCTGGACCGTTTATTTACACCCGAATTCATCTCTCATCAGTACACGTGCTGCACATAGTGTGTGTGCATATATATATCAACACACACATAGTAGAGGTGTGTGTACACTAGTAGTAGTATTTTTCATATCTCTCCCTGCATGGAATTCTATTTAAAAGAGATTTAGAGAGAGAGAGAGACAGAGAGAGGAAAGAGTCATGGTATCTGTTTTAATTGTTTATCTCAACATTCATAGCCACCACCACCTCTCTTGTTCTTGAAAATTCTGACCCCATTTGTTACAAAACTCTGTCAAAATTCTTGATTTTATTTTACAAATTTCAATGCTGGTGAGATTTATATAGATATGGTATTCAAAAGGGTCCACTTAGTTTGTATTGTGGGTCTGTTATTTTGTACTTACCAAGAATGTCACAGGTTCAAGTTTGATTTTGTTGAAAACTAAAATTTTAGTTTGTGATCTGTGTCACTCAGATTTGGTTTTTGAACTTAGCCCATTTTTATAAACAGTGTTTCTGGATTTGGGTATGTTTAGTTTTTTACATTGAAGATCTTTATGAGTAAATGAATGTAGTGTAGTTGGGTACAGTTTGTTGTCTTGCATAAGGTGTTTGATCTTTGTTTTTTAATCAATTTTTGGTGTTTGATATAGAAAAATACAATCTTTTGAGATGGAATCAGTGGGGAACATGAAAAAGATTGAATCTTTGGGTGATGAAAGCAATGAAGTTGGTGGGGGTTCTGGTTATGGGCTTAGGGAGAATCCAAAGAGAACATGGAGAGCTGTGGATTCAAGTATTGCTTTACCACAAGAGAGAGTTTGTAAGCAATGTGGTAAAGGGTTTCAATCTTTGAAGGCATTGTGTGGTCATATGGCTTGTCATTCTGAGAAAGAGAAGGTTTTGAGGGACAGTAATTTTTGGAGCAGTGAAAATTCTAAGCTAGTGGATAGTAATTCTGATACCGAGGAGGATCTGGTGAGGCAAACAAGATCCAAGACAAAGAAGTATAAGAAGAGTGTTGTTAAGTCTTCTGAGTTTGGTAATAATGGTAATGGTTCTTCATCTGTTTGTGAGATTGAAGAGCCAGATATGGAAGATGTTGCTATGTGTTTGATGATGTTGTCTAGGGATTCTTGGAACTGGGGTGGTGTTAATTCAGTTGTCGAGTCTTCGGATAATAATTCGGTTGTTTTGGAGACTAAATCATCTTCCATTGACATGAAAACTGGGAGGTATGATGGGGTCTACTTGGGTGATGAGATTTTTGAAATGAAGAAACTTAATAGGAAGTTGAAAACTAGTGGTTTGGATACAGAGAGTTTTCACTTTGAGAATGGTTCTTCTGGGTACTTCAGAAATGGAGTGAAGAAAGTGGAATCTGATATTTCAATTGATGAGCTTCTTAGAAGTGGTGAATATAATGAATTGGGCATGATTTATAACAGGGGAAAACATTATGAAACTGAAGCATGTAAGAGTGGAGAGTTGGTGATGTATGACTCAAAGAAGAGAGCTAGAGATGATTATGAGAGTGCAGAACCAAGCAAGAATGCTCACAAGAAAAGAAAATATAATTGCGTTAACTGTAACAAAAGTTTCGATTCTTTTCAAGCTCTTGGAGGACACAGACCATGCCACAAAAAGACTGCTCCAACCTCTCATATGGAGTATGACAGTGATGACTACAGCCTAGATGATGAAGACATTACTCTCAACTCCCCACCCATTCGAAAGCTTGGTGAGCGTTATGATAACAAGAAAGCAGCTTCTAGAGATTATTCTGTGGATGCTAAGAAGAAAATTAGGCCAAAGAAAAGTAAGGGACATCAATGTCCATTTTGCTCTAAGGTGTTTAAGTCTGGTCAAGCTCTAGGGGGGCACAAGAGAACTCATTTTATAAATGCTCCTATAGACTTTCACAATCCAAGTCCAGAAATCAAGCAAGAGGTTGTTGTACAGGAGGCTACTGCCAGTCGTAACTTACAAGAGGAGGCTACTACCCGTAATCTGATTGATCTTAATCTACCAGCTCCTGAACAAGATGATGAGTTCGATGAAAACAACCAGTTCATCTGCTTGGATTGAAGAAGCTGGAGACATGAGGTTCGGGTGAGCATAGGTTGGTTTGTTCTTTAAAGATGGTTGTGTATAGAGAACAGTTTCATTGACAACTTTTCTCTATATACTCTAATTATTTTTGCTGAAATCCTAAGGATGTTTTAGGAGGTGATAATAAGCAATTGTTGCTTATATAGACTGATTATCCATTTGTTCTCAGTTTGTTTCTGCATTTTATGCTTACATTTTGCAATTCACAGATTCACAATTTGCCTTGCTGGATTATAAATTTTCTTTTGGACTATTTACTATCGTCTTTCCTTTTCATATTGCCATTTATTTGAGTTTCGTTTTAATCATATTGACATGGGAATATTGCAATACTGAAGTATCATGTTGAGTACTAATCCAGACTAGGCATCACCATCTTGTTCTGCCTTGAAATAGAATTGAACCATCTGCTAACAGTAACATGATCAAGTAAATTTCATTTACTTCGTCACACAATGTTACAATCCCCGACCAATTGTTAGACTACACGAATAGTTTACGCTAATTATATCTTTCGATTCATGTTAGAAAACATCAGTAACCTTACATCTTCACAATGGACTTGAGCTTGGTTAGATACATGGTCACTGCTTAATTTTAATGCCTAGACTTCATACCTCATTTCTAACTTGACTGGATGCTACATTTGGCCTCATTGACCTTTTCTCCAATCCACTTACTCTGACTTACATAGCAGTCTTAGTCATCCTGCACCAAGTAAATAGAGACAATTCTTTACCTAGTAAGCTTACAGCACCATGGTTTGAATATGCTCAGAGAGCCAGAGAGGACTATATAGAAAATGAGGGATTCTGTTACATTAGCAAACAAAATAAGAAAAAAAAGTAATGGTTCCCCTTAGTCTTTGTGAAGTGGTTATTTATATTTTTACTTTTGGTTCTTATTTGACCTGTCTTTTGTAGTTTTCAGGAAGAAACTTTAGGACATGTATAGAAGCATATATGATATAATCATTATGCCGTCCCAAAATACTCGTTACTTTTATTTTTTTCCGCACATATTTTAATATACATAAAAAATAATTTTCCAAACGAATATTTAAATATTAAATTTATTTAAAAATAATTTGTGTAAATATCTTTTTTACGTTAAACCGAAGTATTTTAAAACGGAGGGAATAATTATTCTTGGTTGATCTTGAACCAATAAAGAACTACTTGGTCATACAAGTCAGGTAAAAATCACTTGAGATGGGCACCAAAATATTTGTTGTGGGTAATGCACTAGGAATTGTTTGTTTGATGCTGGTCTCAGAAGTTTCCTAATGAGCAGTAGAGCTTAAAGCAACAACGTGGTGCACAATGCAAGACATCTTTTCTTGATTTACTTTCTGCTGTAGTTCTCATGTTTGTCTATAGTTTTATATAAATTTGCTTTACTAGTTCGTAGTCACTAGTTCCTAATCAAATGCACCAAAAGATCATTGTTTCTTCTGCCGTGTCTCTCTTCACCTCGTCTCGAGATCAAATTGTTTTTTCTAAAAGAAAGTTATTTTTATTTAAATACTCACGCACACTCTGTTTTTAAAACCGAAATCGAAATCGGAACCGTAACTGAAATTAACAATGCTTTTATTTATGTTACAAATTATAGAATGAGTCACATTTTTCTTTCAATGTATAAAACTCATTATTCATCCTAATCTAAAAATACACTTTTTCGTAAAACTATTTTTGGATCTTGATTTGTAACTTCAATCAACAAGCTCTGATACCAATTGGTAGGTCCTAAATTATCATAGAAGAGGGGTTGAATATGATGTTAGTAGATTTTCATTTAATTGCGGATTAAGTGTTTGTGTTCTTGAGATATAAAAATGATAATAATTAAAACACAACGATTCGGGGAAATAAAGATATATTATTAAATCCCTGAGAGAAATGTTAGGGAACCTAAATATTGTCCCAATTTTTTTTCAAATAACGTGTCATGACATATGATTTGATTTAATTCGTGGGTGCATATGTATACACGTAGTGTCTCATATTATTATAAAAAAGTTACTAATTACACAGATTACAACTCAACATTTGAGACAAATTTTGAGATAATTTTTTGACTATCTAACATTATTTATATGAAAAAACACATCAAGCAGCCACACCCAAATTTTTATTGTTTCAGGAATCCTAGTACTACTGTTTCAACTCCCTTGAGAAAAGAATTTTCCAATCACAATTTCGTGATAAAATATTTAAGATTTTTTTAATACTGAAATGACCCTTATTATGACCGAGTAACGTGAGGTAAAGTCACATTTATACATTTTTTTTGACCTATTTCTTTTCCCAGCTCTTAACGAATTTGACGGGTTTATTACTTTTTTTTTCTCCTAACGCATTTTTAAGATGTGTTTTTAATTATTTTGATAAAACACAAATTTAACCTGTATTTGCAAAAAATTATTATTATTCTAAATTTTTCAATAAAGACGTGAAATGAAGTTCCATTAAAAAAAATCATGTTTTTAAGAGATAAAAAGATTGTGTTTTCAAATTATGATAATTTGGGTCTATTTCCTCGCATTCTCCTATAACCCACTGAATCGATTTTTTCTCTTTCCTTTCTATTTTACATAATATCTTTAAATAATAATATAAATATATACATTCATCATATCACACAAAGGAATAAATTAATAAATTAATTTCAAAGATATATTAATAAACAATCTCCACTAACCTCTGAAAATAGTTAAAAATTTACATTTTAATCCTGATAAAATTATAAAAAAATAGTGAAAAGAATTATTAGCCTCAACTAAAATATTTTATATATTATTATAAATACTATCTCTTATTTGATAATTTTTTTAAATAATTTAATACTTTTTGTGATGCATGAAATGTTGGATAAACTTAACTCTTGTGTTCTGAGGAATGTTCTGGAAGGCTGCACATACATTCATAGAACCTGAAAATGTATTTGTTTTAGATTCATGTATGTTGGTTGATATTCTCCTGATGATTCATAGAGAAATATGTATTTAAGGAGAATTATATTAGATCAAATAAAAGAGTAGAAATTCAAGAAATATAGTTCTATTTGTGTTCTGCACCTTACATACAAAAACAATACTTGAATCAATACACAAAACACTAACAAATTGGTATCAGAGCCTACAAACATGAATAACTCTTTTGCTGTTCCAAAACTTACCAGAGAAAATTATGGACACTGGTGTATACGCATGAAAGCACTGCTGGGCTCGTAGGAGGCATGAGAAATTGTTGACAAAGGATACGAGGAACCAGGGAATGAAGGAGCTTTGAATCAGGCTCAGAAAAACGCTCTAGCAAAGGAACGGAAACAAGATCAACAAGCTTTATCAATTATACACATGGGCTTGGATGAAGCCATGTTTGAAAAGGTGGCATCAGCAGCAAAAGCAAAGGAAGCCTGGGAAATTCTGCAGAACAATTTTAAAGGTGTTGACAAAGTAAAAAAGGTACGATTACAAACCCTACGTGGTGAATTTGAATCATTGCATATGAAGGAAACAGAATCTGTCCCAGATTATTTCACAAGGGTGTCTTCTATTGTAAATCAAATGAAGAATTATGGAGAAAAATTAGAAGATGCTCGTGTCAATGAAAAAATACTAAGATCATTGAATACAAAATTACAACTTGTTGGCATATCCATTGAAGAATCAAATGATACGGAAACCATGACCACTGATCAACTTATGGGATCATTACAAGCATATTCAGAAAGATTGTTAAAAAAGGAAAAGACGGAATCCCAGGTATTAAAAACTAATGCCTCTGTTGAAGACAAAGACAAGCCGCTGTATTCACAACATACTAGAGGAAGAGGCCGTGGACGTGCAAATCAAAATTTTAACCGAGGCAGAGGACGTGGACATGTAAGCAATAGATTTGAAGGAAGAGAGCAGACAAATCAACAAAACTGGCGCGGATAAGGAAGTAGCCGTGGCAGAGGTGGCAGAATAACTCCAAGCAGAGGTTGCAGATCAAATGAATGTTACAATTGTGGAAAATTTGGACATTTTGCAAAGGATTGCTGGTTTAACAAAAGGGTTGAAGAAAAAGCAAACATAGCTGAAACAGGAGAGCAACAAGATGGAGTTTTGCTAATGGCCAACAAAGAGATGATTCAAGAAAATGATGTAATTTGGTACCTTGACAGTGGTGCCAGCAACCACATGAGTGGGCTCAAACATCTCTTTACTGATTTAAGAGAAATAAATTCTGGTTTTGTGTCTTTTGGTGATGCATTAAAGGTTGAAGTCAAAGGAAAAGGTGAAATTAGTTTTTCCAAAATAGAAGGCAGACAAGGAAAAATAGAAGATGTTTATTTTGTTCCGGACCTGAAAAATAACATTCTAAGCCTTGGACAGCTACTGGAGAAAGGGTATTCAATTTTCATGGAGAATAAAGTCATGTTCCTGAAAGATAAAAATGACAGGACAATTGCTCAAATAGAAATGTCCCAAAATCGGATGTTCAAACTAAACTTGAGGAATATACAGGAGACATGTATGCAAGTGAAAATACAGGACCAAGCAACCTTGTGGCATAGGAGACTTGGACACCTAAACTATGGTGGTCTAAAAGAGATGTCAAACAAAGGGATAGTTCATGGAATTCCAAACATGGATTTTTCAGGAAATTTTTGTGAAGATTGTGTATTGGGAAAGCAAACAAGAAATTCTTTCCAAAAGAAGGCAATTTATCGTGCTACAAAGCCTCTCGAGTTGGTGCATATGGACATATGTGGTCCTATCACACCCAAGTCATATGGCTCCAAGAGGTATTTTCTTACGTTTATTGATGACTACTCTAGAAGAACATGGGTTTATTTTTTATATGAAAAATCTGAGGCATTAAAAATATTCAAGAAATTTAAAGTATTGGTTGAAAGGAAGACGGGAATGCATATCAAGGGATTGCGTTCGGATAGAGGCGGAGAATATACATCAAATGACTTCACTGAATATTGTAAAAATCAGGGCATTAGAAGGTTCTTGACAGCCCCATATTCACCACAGCAGAACGGCGTGGCTGAAAGAAAAAATCGAACAATCTTAGACATGGTAAAATCAATGTTAAAGAGCAAAGAACTACCAAAGGAACTGTGGGCAGAAGCTGTTCAGTGTGCAGTTTATATTCAAAACCGGTGTGTACACTTAAATTTGGGAGATAAAACACCTCAGGAATTGTGGAGTGGAAAGAAACCTACTGTATCACATTTAATTTTTTTTGGAAGTGCAACATACTCTCATGTACCAGACCAGAAAAGAACAAAGCTGGACGACAAGAGCAGAAAATTCATTTTCATTGGATATGATGAGAAAACAAAAGCTTATAGGCTTCTTGATCCGGTTGCTAAGAAGGTGATTGTAAGTAGAGATGTGAAGATACAAGAAGATGATGCATGGGACTGGAATAAAACACCAGAAGAAGTAGCACCAATTTCTAAAATCTCCCCAACAAGCTTTGATACACCCGCCGAAGAAGTAGAATCAGAAGAGGATGAGCCCAGGAATCCTAGAACAAGAAGTTTACAAGACATATATGAACATGGTGAGGTGCACTTAGTATGTTTGATAGCAGATACAGAAAATGTAGACTTTAAAGAAGCTGAGAAAGACAAAAAGTGGAAGGCTGCAATGGATGAAGAAATCAAAGCAATTGAAAAGAACAAAACTTGGGAACTAGTGGAACCTCCAGAAGGTTGTAAGCCCATCGATGTTAAATGGGTTTATAAGAAGAAGATGAATGCTCAAGGAGAAGTAGAAAGATATAAGGTGCGGTTGGTTGCAAAGGGCTATCGACAAAAGGCTGGAATAGACTATGATGAGGTTTTCGCACCTGTTGCAAGAATGGAGACGATAAGGCTGTTAATCTCTCAAGCAGCTCAATACAAATGGCCCATTTACCAGATGGACGTGAAATCTGCGTTCCTAAATGGATTGCTCGAAGAAGTTGTGTACGTAAACCAGCCACCTGGATATGTAAAAGCCGGAAAAGAGAGCATGGTGTTGAAGTTGTATAAGGCATTATATGGCTTAAAACAGGCACCTCGAGCATGGAACAAACGCATTGATGCCTACTTCAAGAAGAATGGATTTGTGCAATGTCCTTATGAAGCTGCTCTATATGTCAAAGAAAAGCAAGGTAATTTACTACTTGTTGCACTTTATGTTGATGACCTTATTTTTATGGGGAACAATGAAGACATGATTAAAGATTTTAAAAAGGAGATGACTCAAGAGTTTGAGATGACAGATTTGGGCTTGATGAGATTTTTTCTTGGCATTGAGGTGAAGCAAGATAAGTCAGGTATTTTTATTTCTCAAGAAGCATATGCAAACAATATTTTGAAGAAATTCAGGATGGAGCACTGCAATCCAGTAGCAACTCCGATGGAACAGGGCGTAAAACTCTCTAAATTTGAGGGAGGAAATTCAGTAGAAGCAAATTTATATCAGAGTTTGGTTGGGAGCCTGAGGTATCTTACCTGCACAAGGCCTGACATTACATATAGTGTTGGTATTATAAGCAGATTTATGGAAGATCCAAAACATTCACATTGGAAAGCAATTAAAAGGATTCTGAGATATATTCAAGGAACAAAGTCACTAGGATTGTTTTATTCAAGTACTGCGGACTACAAGTTACTGGGATATTCGGATAGTGATTGGTGTGGAGATGTGGATGATCGTAAAAGTACTACTGGATATATGTTTTTTATGGGAGACACGGCGTTTACATGGTATTCTAAGAAGCAACCTATAGTTTCATTATCAACGTGCGAGGCAGAATATGTGGCGGCTTCTTGCTGCGTTTGTCATGCTATTTGGTTAAGAAGGTTGCTTAGTGAATTAAGTTTTCCACAGCAAAAATCTACTGAAGTTCGAATTGATAATAAGTCAGCAATAGAGCTTGCCAAAAATCCTGTACATCATGAAAGAAGCAAACACATTGATGTTAGATTTCATTTTATTCGTGAGCATGTGAAGGAGAAGAATGTGCATTTGCGTCATGTTGTTAGTCGTGATCAAATTGCGGATGTGCTGACCAAACCGTTGTCCAGAAATTTGTTTGATACATACAAAAGGTTGATGGGAATGAAAGATCCAAAAGAGTTAGTTTAAGGGAGGAATATGTTGGATAAACTTAACTCTTGTGTTCTGAGAAATGTTCTGGAAGGCTGCACATACATTCATAGAACCTGAAAATGTATTTGTTTTAGATTCATGTATGTTGGTTGATATTCTCCTGATGATTCATAGAGAAATATGTATTTAAGGAGAATTATATTAGATCAAATAAAAGAGTAGAAATTCAAGAAATATAGTTCTATTTGTGTTCTGCACCTTACATACAAAAACAATACTTGAATCAATACACAAAACACTAACATGAAATCATGTATTTTAAATATAATCCATGACAAAATTGTATTTTATACGAGAAACGTACAAGTTATAGTTAGTGTGCTACAAGTGAAAAGATTTGTCAATGAATTACCAAAGTTTCATTCATATATATGTATATAAAGACTAGTTATAGTATACTTTTTTAGTTTTCTAAAATTGATAAGTGTGGGTTGTCACTGAAATAGTATTCAGTTATTCACCCACACACAAAAAAAGATTAATTTATTTGTTAATTGCCAGAGACATCCCAAAAAAGAATATAAAAACAAAAATATATTGGTAATACAATTTTTTTGTGTCTGTCATACTTAAAATGGAAAACTGAATCTCTTTTAATGATAATTCAAGAAACTCAACGGTGAAGAAATGTCAAATTCTATATTTTCGCAAAGCCTCTCATATATTGCATCTCTAAATTAATAACATTTTCCAAACATGAAAAGGTCTCCATGCACGAAAATTAAATAAAATAATCTTAAGATTCATCAACTTGAGTTTCTGAATATTCTCATCATCTGCAATTAATCAAAATGTTTGGGTTTAAGAAATCGAATAAAAATGCAGACGCTCCACAGGGCATGACAAAGGACAGAAGAACAGCCTCGGAACCAGCATCCCCTGACAAAGGGCACAAATCCAAGGAGGAACTGGATTCTATGTCTGTTCAAGAGTTGGAGGGTTATGCAGTGGACAAGTCTAAAGAAACAACAGATTCGGTCTATAACAGTCTTCGCATTGCAGAGGAGATTAGAGGGACAGCTAGCCAAACACTTGATACTTTGCATCAACAAGGGGAGCAAATTCATAGGACTCATGCCATGGCTGCTGAGACGGAAAAAGATTTGGCCAAGGTATACAAATATATTTATGACATTTTCTAGTTACATGAACATTTTTATGTCCTTGGATCTTCATTTGATTTTTTTTATATTACGTAAATTTTCTACACGCAAAATAGAATCTCGTTTCTTGTGTATATGGAAGAATTGCATGCTTCACGTTTGCTAACGTTTGCTACAGTAGAAGGTAAATTGTCCGGTTATTTTAGCTTCACTCGATTGTAGCTCATGAACTGGCTAAAAAGACTAATTATAAGTTTAGCAAGTATGGAACCTGATACTAACTTGTGTTATAAGTTTTTCCTGCTAGCTATTTGACGTTAGATCGATTCAGATGTTAATTTATTATTACTTAATTTTGAAAATTCAGCGGGGCTACAGCCCCCAGACCTATTATGTCCTGATCCCATGGACAACGATTTCCTGTGTTCATTGCTCTATGGACTACAGTGTTCGGGTCCATATCGGGCCTGCTCATCATTGAATTTCTAACTACAAATATATTTATGTTCTAATAACTACAGGGTGAGAAGGTGTTGGGTAGCCTAGGGGGTATGTTCTCAAGGACTTGGAAGCCAAAGAAGGGAAAGAAAATCGATGGGCCTGTTGTCAGTAAAGGTTCTTCTCAACCTCTTCTCTCTCTGCACATTCTTTATATCTAATGTTTTTATCAATTAGCCTAATCGTGTATTATATATGTTAATATATTATTATAGAAAAATATGAGACTTACTTTTATTATTATTAGGGAGAGTTCTCTTATTATATTAGTTTTCTTTATTATTGATTAGGTATTAGCTATATAAACAATTGTGATATTGTAAAAGAATTGAGACTTATGCATTCAAAATTGAATGAAAAGAGGAGACATTGAGATTTTTATCTTGGTATCAAGAGCCTAGGTTATTGGGTGTGAGGGAAAAAACCCTACAAGAGTTTGTAGGTGTGAGACCTACGAGAGTTCTTGGGTGCGAGAAACAAAAATCCTTCAAAAGTTCGGGGATGTGAAAAAATTATTCATGAGAGGTCGTGCGCCTATAAGAGTTTGTGGGTCGATTTCAAAAAATACAAGAAGAAGAAGAAGAACAATATCGATGATGATGGATTTGTGGTGGGGTTGGTAGAAGAGAATATCTTGAACCAACAACAATAAGAGTAGAATTTTTCAAAAGAATCATGATAAACAATAATCGTGGCAACGATGACAAAGATGGTGACGATGACAAAAATAGTGAAGACAAGGATGAAAAATTAATTATAACGAGAAAGTTGATTCAAGTGGATGACAATGCTGATCAAAGCGGGTGATTCTGGTTTTTTTAATTTTGGCAAACTCTCAATTTTGAGTATCGTGAGTTTGAGGGGATGTTAACATATATGTTAATATATTATTATAGGAAAATATGAGAGTTACATTTATTATTAGGGAGAGTTCTCTTATTATATTAATTTATTTTATTATTGATTAGGTATTGGCTATATAAACAATTGTGATATTGTAAAAGAATTGAGACTTATGCCTTCAAAATTGAATGAAAAGAGGAGAATTTGAGATTATTTTATCAATTTCAAATAAAAACGTGATTGTAAATTTACTCTACTTGATGCACTTGATTTATAACCGCAGATGATAATGACTATGTAAGCAAAAAGAACAAGAAAGAGCAAAGAGAAAAGTTAGGCATAGCTCCGAAACCTAAGGGTAGAGGCTCTCGTACACCACCTCCTGAATCAAGTGACACTATGCAGCAAATTGAGGTGTGCCTTAAAACTGTGTAACTCATTCCAAGACCATTTGTTTCATTGTTTTAACTTGAATGTTTTTCTTTCATATATCGACAGAATGAAAAGACGAAGCAAGACGATGCACTTGATGACCTTAGTGATATCTTGGGTGATCTCAAGGGCATGGCTGTTGACATGGGAACTGAAATAGAGAAGTCAGTACTAATCATTTATTATATCTACATTTTTCAGTTTTGCCTAGAATTCACCGACTTTAAAATGGAAATGCAGGCAAAACAAAGCTCTAGATCATTTTAGCGATGATGTAGATGAGCTGAATTCACGAGTTAAAGGTGCTAACCAGCGAACGCGTAAACTGCTTAACAAGTAACATCCCCAGAAAAGTATACCAGAGATTGCAAGCCTCACCTAGCTGATTTTTGGACCCGTACACATCTGTTCTGATATGTAAATACATATATTGTCTTCACTTTTATAAACTCAATTGTTAAACTTGCAAGTTCCAAATGTAAAATTATTTAATAGTTTGTGTAGTTTATGTTATGGTTGCTCTGAAGCCTCTCCGACTTTCAACATTCAGTGTATCAAAGGGTGAAACTTAGAGACTGGATCTGTATGTACAACTTTGTAATATAATTGAATTTTCACTTGCTGCAACTGAACTATTAAAGGCTATTAAATTCAAATTACTGGTAAATGCACTAGAAATTGTGGTTTTACAGTGGTGTGTGATACTTATAAAATGCAGCATTAAGACCTGAGAAGAAGTTAGTAGATATGCAAACTGAAAGTCTCTACATGACTAAAGGTAGTGTTAACGGAAGAATTTGGTGATAACAAATTTCGGAGGGTTGCTGGAATAAAAAAATATATTTTAATGGAGATGATGAGTTTTTGAATGTTAGGGACTGGACTTGAGAGATGTCTCGACTTGTTAGATGTGTTAGATCCTTTTCCAAGATGCATGCGTACTCTGATTATATAGAGATCAAGCCCACACAGTTCTATTAGGATTATGATTTTATCTCCATGACTGTTTAGAAATATATTTGAAATTGGATGATTTTATCTATTAAAATCATATTAGCTTTAGAATACCTTCCTGATTTGAAGGATATCGTTGGGAGAAATATTCTATAATTAATGAGAGATTATTCCTCGTTTCTAGGAGAATATAATTAACTTGGGAATAAGTTAATTATTAATGAATATTAGGAAATTTGAGAAATTATTGAGTCTGACGAAAATATGCGATAACAACAATCCCCAGTTCTTTAGTGTGGCTTACTGCAGTGGAGAACTATTATTCTTCGATCTTCCGAATTTCATGAGTCACTCAAACAACTAAAAGTGAAAGATTAGTAAACAATATGGAGCACCTAGGCACCCGTAATATGCATGAAGATGTAGATGCAAGTAAGACATGTAAATGTGCAAGAATCAGTGATCTCAAAATTCAGCCTTCAAGATCAAAAACACCCTTGAGGGTCTTCAAAATCAGCAACACCCCTGAGAGCCTTCGAAATCAGAAATACTCCTGAGGGCCTTCGAAATCAACAACACCCATGAGGGCCTTCAATAAGATTGAGCCAACGCCTTAAGCGCTCCCATGTGTCAACCTTTGAGTCCTAGCTCTTTTTATAGAGTGTGGCGGCATCGACCTGTCCCATCATTGACCATAATGAGCTTTAATGGCTAGTCTTCCTGGAAGTGTCACTAAGAGGCGAGACTACTAGACCCCTATAACTGGGTCAGAACCAAATTAGTCTGGGTGGAGTCCAACCTTCAACAACAACAAGTCTTCGGCATATTAATGTTGTAAAATTTAACTCGGTGAGCCTTCGATCTTGCCTAATTCATCCAGCCAGGCCTTGAAACAAACATCTGAGGGAGCCGGGGGCCTTCCTTTGTTCATGAGACAGAGGGCCTCACCCTATTGATCCAGCCATGCACATAAAAATCTGAGGGACCCGGGTGCCTTTCTTTGTTCATGAGACAAAGGGCCTCACCCTAATGATCCAACCAGCCTTTCTTGTATCTTTTCAAGTGACAATACCGTAGCTCGCAAATTTGAAAATAATTTTTGACATATATATGATGCAATAATACATAAAATATTTGTGATATAATCGATGCACAATGAATATATTTAACAATTTAAACATGCAAAAAATATTTAATTAAAAATTTAAATCTCGCATGAACTTATGAATATTAAAATATTATGCACGGCATATTAATATTATGCAGAAAGTGTAAAATAAATAATAAAAACTTATCTTTTATTTTGTCTCCGACCGGTCTAAGATTTCTGAGCTGTGTTTTTTTTTATCTTCCGGTTCTAAGATTTCTGAGCTGTTTTTTTTTTATCTTCCGGTTGCTGCGCGCGCTTCCATATTGCTTTACGTTGCTTTTTATCAACCAGCTTTGACTAATTGTTTAACTCTTTTATTAACGAAAATCTCCCATAAATTGAATAGCTCGACATGTAACACAATACCTGGCTTAGCTTTACATATTTTAATATGCGAACCTTCCTTGATTTTTTGCCCAACCGCAACTGATTGAATTTAAAAGTCCGGTTGAATTTTAGTATCATACTGCTGTTATGCTCCATAACTGTGCTCCAGAAACTTGTTCAATGCCTCTTCATAGTTGACTAATACGGGCCTGCCACATAATTGTTGGGACAATCGAACATTGATGTTGCGTTTTATGATATGAAAACGAACGAGTTTGAATAGAAAGTTAACCTTAATCGCTACGGCAAGGTTGCATCCCTTCTAGCTTTGAGATCTTGGAACCCTAGTTCTTGGTTGCCTCCTTGAACGGCTGCTCACAAAAACCCTAGTTTTTCCAATCCTTAGCTAGAAGAGAATAAGATGAATATATAGGCTACAGTAGGGATCATGGATAATTAGGTCGGGTCTTTCAATGACATTCTGGGTCAAGCCCAATGTCATTAAATATTAATTCAATCCACTAAAGAATTAATATTTGCACTACCTCTCCTAATACCGTAATTTAATTATTTAATTCGGCTCCAATATTATTTGCTTATTAAATTCTCCATGTTTAAGATATCGAATGTCCATTAATTAAATTAATTTCTGATAATTAATTTAATCAATATCTTTTATCCTTGATCATCCACTCAACCTTATAATTATGCAAGAACAAATCTGCCTGCAGGACTAAAGCATAATTATCTTTATGAGCTTTCAAGAGTACATCATCACCCGAATATTTTCGGACACAGTTTCCTTTTATAGTCAATATCCCACTCTGTATGCAATGTCATTGTCCAAAACATAATATTGTGATTAATAAAAAATCACATCACATATGAATCAAAACATGTGCATTGCATATAAGTGTCAATCACTGTATCCGGATTAAGAACCTAAGCAATAATAATATTATAGAATCTTAGTTCTTCTTTATTGTCAGAATAGAAGAACAATTCTAATATTTTAATCCCGTTCAATATACACAAAGCATACAAGTATTATTCAATAATCAAGATAGATTATTTCCAAATAATACTTCAGTCATTCCAGTGGTTTGTTTAACTCCACTTAAACTGTGAACATTTATTATATTATATATAGACACTGACAATCTAATCTTCTGGTATCCCATTTGATACTAGATTATCCACGATATATAATATACAAACAGTGTTAAAATATGCATTCAAGATTCTCAATAAAAAGGACAATGTCATATACTTCAAATGAATAGTTCAGTATACTCCCTAACAATAATAACTTCACTAACCAAAAACAGATGTCGAACTACTCGCGCTGCTTTGGACACCCATGGTTCTTCAATTTTGTTGAGCCAATCTTGTTTGTAAGTTGCGCAACACCATTGCAGGTCGAACAGATCGAAATCGTATGTACTAATACAATGCATGCATAATTACTGATTGATTATTCAAGGATGTGAAGTCCCCGTGTTTGTATATTCATTCTACCCAAATACATACATCATTGCACCATGCGGCTCCACTTTCTTTCTTTCTCTTTTTTTTCATGGCCAAGCATACTCACAAATCACAGATTTATTTATATAAATTTTAATATAACCACAGCCACCATCGATCTCCTCTGCTGAAATAGCCATAATAACCCCCCATATGTATATGTTTGTTTGTCCTCCACAAACAAAAAATAATGCCCTCATTCTAGCACCAATCGTTAACGGAGGAATTTAGTGATAACAAATTTCGGAGGTTCGTAGAATAATAAAAATATTTTAATGGGGGTGAGCGGTTTTTGGATGTTAGGGGCTGGACTTGAGAGATATCTCGATTTGTTAGATGAGTCAGATCATTTTCCAAGATGTCTGCGTACTCAGATTATATAGAGATTAAGTCAACACAGTTCTGTTAGGATTAAGATTTTATCTCCATGATTGTTTGGAGATATATTTGGAATTGGTTGATTTTATCTACACTACAAGGAAAACTGCTACAGACAAGGGTTTTAAACCGTTGTCTGATGCTATTATTTCCCGTGGTCTATTGAGAATTTGTCTATACCAACATCAGACAACGGTTTTATAACCCTTGTCTGACTTACTGAAGACAACGAATATCTATTATTAAAACATTATCTGATACCTAGAACAACAACAGTTTTATTTTGAACACTTGTTTGAAATAAAGTATTGCAAGTGTTTTTAGCAAAGAACAACTTGTTGGATATCTGTAAGATAAGGGTTATTAGTGTTTTCAAACCATTGTTGGATATCTCGAAATACATAACCTTCAGACAACGGTTATATAACTCTTGTGTGACATAATAAAGACAACGGTTATCAATTAATAAAACATTGTCTAATACCCAGAAACGACAATGGTTTTATTTAGAACACTTGTTTCGAATAAAACATTGCAAGTGTTTTTGGAATAGAATAGCTTGTCGGATTTCTATAAGACAAGAGTTTTAATTGTTTTCAAACCATTGTTAGTCCTCTCCAAACACATATGAGCTATTATTCTTACAGTCAATAGTTTTATAAATCTGAGCTATTGTAAGATATAGTTTGCAACAAGCATTCTATTAAATGCCTTCATTGGTTAAAAAGGGACTACACAATGGTTTAATTTACCCAAAAAATAATAATTTAAACATTACCCTGTTAATGCCAAACCAATATCAAGCAAACAATTAATAAACAAACCAAATTATACATTAATTACCAATATCCAACATTCATAATTTAAACAAACATAACCAACATTCTACCATTCTAGCAAACAGAAAACCAACATCACAACAAGTTTCTTCTCCTAAACAGACAACCATGATTTAGAAAGGATCCTAAACTGATATATGTTCAACCAATTAACTAAACTGACAAGGGTTCCTAATTGGCATGATGCTTCATGAAGTACTTGGCCCATTCACATCTGATTTCGTTCAAATCATTGAGTCCGTACGACAAATTGTTCCTTCGTTGCCACTGAATAATGAAACAAGTTAATGCAAGTCATATATATTGAGACAGAAAACACAAGGGCATAAACATTAAAAATCAAATTTATAACTGCTACCTTTGTAGAAAATTGAATCTCCTTGTTTGAACATATTTCTTTCATATATGCCATCACAAACAATCCACAGTTTTTATCCCCAGTCTGGAGAGGAACGCCCTGGAAGTCACACAAAACTCCAAATTCAAAACTCAATTGCAAAGTGAAAAATCAGTCAGCATATGATCCCTAAATAATGTGTTTCCTTGCAGTGTGATTATGTGAACAACAAGGTGAGGAACAGTAGCCAGAAGAAAAGGACATGCTAGAAGACTCTAAAACATGAACAGGGAGGTGACAAAAATCAATTAGCAAAAAATCCTAATATATGTACAGCGAAAGAAATTTATACCGCAAGATTCTTCCAAATAATTTTCTTCTTAAGAATCTTCTTCTCACTGTCCTTGTAAAGTTTGATGGAACTACGACAATATTAAACAAATCTACATTAACACATTTTTCCTTAATTGTTAAAAGCTAATAATAATTGAATAAAGAAATATGAAACAGTGCCTACTTGTCAACCACTTCTATCCATTCTTCACTTGCAATCTGGCGCTTCAAGGGGTCCATGTAGTAAACCACTTGTGAATCTGGATTCACAGCAGTCAAAGCCCAGTGGTTCCTAGAAAATGAAATTCCAAGATTAAAAAAACTCTCCAATTTTCTAAGATCACTCGGGGCACCTTCAATCATTGCTACTTCTCTCTCATTCCGCCACTTAGATCAGTCTCAGAGAATTCCATTTACCATAACTATTAAAAAGACAAAAAATGTGCACAAGTACTGACATTAAAGAGCAAATACATTCCCGTGAAGTCACCCCGAAGAATTTGAACTCAGTGAACTACACCAGTAGTTCAGTACTATGCCAAATATTGGATACAAATGTGTTCTTGTGTGTACAATCTCATAAACCATTAATTCTAATATAATTTCAGTGTTTTACAACCATTAACAATATCAAATCCAATTTAAATTACATGTAGCAGGATTTCCCACATCAACACATGTAGATAAATCTTCTTCAAATTATTAACGGTCCTAAAACACATCATAAACTGAGAAAATCATTTTATATTCAGTTTAATCCATTCTTTTCCTGAGTAAGATTACAACATATCAAAATTTTATCCTTAAAAGAGTTATACATTAATACCATGCATTCTTGTGTGTACAATCACATAAACCATTAATTCTAACATAATTTTAATGTTTTACAACTATTAATAATCTCAAATCTAATTTAAATTACATGTAGTAGGATTTCCCACATCAATACATGTAAATAAATCTTCTTCAAATTATTAACAGTTGTGACATTAACAATATGTAGGGTAAAAAGTTAAAAAAAGTACTCACGCGTGGTTATATGGCAAGAGAAATAATTGGCCCGGCTTAGCTTTCATGAATCTAGCAGAAAGGGCACGCGACCTATCAGATGAGGAACCACAACCAGTGGCGCCTATCGTTCCAGGATCAACGAATGATATCATGTCGGACATCTTTTGCCTTTTCAAATGATCTTCTAATACACTATACCAAAAAGTAAAACAATAGTTAAAGAGAAATTAAAATTTTTATTCTAGAACTATTAAAAAAAAGGAAACAACATTTTTTAATTTTGATACTTACACAATGTACATGCAAATGATAGAGCCTGATATTTCACCTCCAGCGCAGAGAGCATGTATGTCAGATAAAAACAAAATCTGCTTCTTGGTTGATCCAAAAGCTTCTTCCGTTAGGTGAAAAGAAATTAAGCTGCCATCCTTCAAGTTACTTTGGGCCCAATACCACACGCGCTTTAACAATTTAGGGTAATTGGCATTCATTTCAACCACCAACTCTTTTTCCGGTACAAGTTCAGTCACTTTCTTCCACTTCTTTGCTGCCATTTTGTTGCATCCCTGAAAAGAAAACATTAAAAATATCATCAGTAGCACTATGAGGTCTTGTAGTGAATTTAGGGACTACCCAGGATTATACCTTGATATAATGTTTAACTGTGGCAACTGTTTCCAACTCTAAACAACCATCTTGAGGCTGGTTCGGTTCAACCTTCTCCTCTTGAACCATAGTTTCATGAAGAGCATCAATCTTATCTTCAACCTTAGTCTCCTGAAGAACATCAATGTTCTCTTCATCCTTAGTCTCAACATTCTTGTCATTAACAACAGGGTTGCCTTCAATAAGATCAAGTTTCTTCTTCGCACCTGGGAGCTCCAAGTCCTTTCCTCCCTTCGAACAACTTCCTTGTTCTATAATCGTACATTGTTATATAATTTTGGGAAATTAAGATTAAACCATAATCGTACATTGTCATGGAAAACATAAAAAACAGTATGGTTATTTACACCAACCAATTCTTGTTCTAGGTTTGCATAACCCCTGCGAGACATGTGGTGAAGATATAAATTCTTGGTCCTTGCCTCTTTCAACCGGTTGTGGAGGTGCTTCATAATAAAAACACTAAACTTTTAGTACTTATGCAGTGAAGAAATAATTACAACTATCACGATTCGAACTTGGCTATATTAATGCCAAGTCACAGGTTTTAATACTTAGAAAATAGAAATTTTATGATATAAAGTGAACAACTCACAGAGAAGTCATCAGATAAACGGTCCATAACGAATAAATCCCAGTGCGTCTTATCTATAAATGAATAGTCAGCAGGAGGATGTTGTAGCAACTCACGTTGATCACGATATGGAAGGATATAAAGGTTTGTTAGACGACTCTTGAACTCTCTCCACTTATGGCAAGCGGAATTCCACACAAGTTTTTTTGCTGTGTCTGGTACCTCGAATGCCATCTGCACACATAAACAAAATCCCAAATTAATGTCATGCTTAAATAAACCTAAATATTAAATCACTATGGAAAGTACACAACTGGATCATTTTCTTATGCATATACAACTGATAGAACTAGCAGTAAACTTTCTTCTCAAACTATTGGAAAGTACACATGCAATAAATGTTATATAAGATTTTGATCTAAAATATACAGAGGATTGCATAAAGTTTGTATAATTAAATATAATTCATATGTGTGTGTAGATCATGAAATTAAATATAATTCATATATGTGTGTGTATATACAAAATGTTTTACCTTCACACAGTCCCAAATCTTGTCTTTTCTATGTTACGGAACATCTTTCCAAGAAGAATAATATATTGGGGCCTTGGTTCTGGCAAGAACCCAAATATAAGACTGCAACTCTGCAGCTTCTTTACCGTATGGCTCACCCTTTGAATTAAACTGCACCGATAGTTTGGTGCTCATAATCTTCCTTTTAACAATCTTATGCATTGTCACAGCTCCTCGTTTTAAAAGCTTAAGACCTTTTTGTTTGCTAGGCTCCAGTTCTTCCAATCTTTTCCTCTTCTTAGACAATTTGTTTTGAAGGCATGCAGAAACAACTTTTGTTTTAATGTCCTTCTTCTTCACAGGTTCCTTGTCAACAGACTTGTTCTTTATAGAAGCCTTCTTCTTCTTCACAGGTTCCGTGTCAACAGACTTCTTCTTCTTTAAAGGTTCTTTAAAGGTTTTCTGCATCACCGGTACATCACTCTCAACTGATGCAGAGTTGTTTTTCTTCAAAGCCTTCAACAATAGGTTCCTCGTCCTTACATGTGAAGTAGAGTTTGTAGGTGCCATAGTGAATTAGGTGAAGATGTGAGGAAACTCTAAGATATGAAGAAATAAGGGTTTGGGAGAAAAGAGGGGAGAAAAAAGGGTTTGGGAGGGAAGAAAAGGGGGGAGAAATAAGGCTTTGGGAGGGAACGATTAAGGAAAAAAATTTAAAAAAATCCAAATTCATCTTGTACGACTTTTTAAGAAAAATCTAGTGAAAGTACTACTTGCATGTAGAAATGAGACTGCCACCGACTTAACAAACTATTTTTTTAAATTAATTTTTCGACGATCAACCCGTACGGATGTGAACAGCTACTTATATTAGTGATATAAAAAAATTAAAAAAAAATCCAAATTCATCTTGTACGACTTTTTAAGGAAAATCTAGTGAAAGTACTACTTGCATGTAGAAATGAGACTGCCACTGACTTAACAAACTATTTTTTTAATTAATTTTTCAACGATCCACCCGTACGGATGTGAACAGCTACTTATATTAGTGATATAAAAAAATTAAAAAAAATCCAAATTCATCTTGTACGACTTTTTAAGGAAAATCTAGTGAAAGTACTACTTGCATGTAGAAATGAGACTGCCACCGACTTAACAAACTATTTTTTAAAATTAATTTTTCGACGATCCACCCATACGGATGTGAACAGCTACTTATTTAATAAACTATTTTTTAAATTAAAAAAAATATTATTTATTTTTTTAAAAATAAATAAGAACGATTTTCACTCATTCATAAAAATATATTATTTATTTATAAGCCTCGAGAAAACAAATCATGATATCATTAACAACTTGCTTCTCTCAAAACAAATAAAACTTTAAAGCCCTTTCATTCAGAACTTGAGCCCAATTAATTGGGCCATATTCAAACCCATTATATACATTATATAAATCATATTGGGCCCAGTAAATGTTTAACAAGTTGTGAAGCAGCTGTTTTCTTCGATTTCATCGACCAAGTTGACACCAAGTTTAAATCCCTAATCCCTAATTTTATTGCTACCAAGTCTAAGATGTACTTCTCTATTGCAACTGTGAAGACAACAATCTGATAACCTGATATAGAGGTATTTGCTTTGCTAATGGTTTTTGTTTGAATTCAAAATACTATATATATATTGTATATGTGAATATTATATAGATATACTATATATATTGTATATGTGAATCTGATAATCTGTTTTTATTTCTACATTGTATAATCCACTGATATTAGTTAGTTATATAATCCACTGATAACAGTATACCTTCATTGTCTGAGCCACAACTCTAAAACCAGGCCAACAATGGTTGATGTAGTCATGACTCTGGATCCTTTCTGCCATCCTGAAAATCACAGAACATTTTATTTTTAATAATACTGAATTAAGTAAGGTGGACTCGATAGAACCACATTTGCATTACTTGGTATATGATATTTTTTAGACTCTAAAATATGTGACATCACTTGGTAATAGTATTGGTTTCTTGTCCTTTCTTCAGGAATTGTTGCATAGAAAATTTCATTACTTTAAATCATTTGCTAAGGATGGATAGGTCTTGGATGAGGGCTGATAGAAGAACAAGAGAGTATGAATTAGGAGTGGATGAGTTCTTCATGTTTGCATTTGAGAATGGAATCGATGAGAATAAAATTTGTTGTCCATGTTTAAAGTGCGCACATAGTAAATCATAGAAAGCTCGAATAGTGAGAGATCATCTTTTCCAATTTGGTATCGATCCAACCTACACCTGCTGATGTGTTTAACCATGTTCAATCTGAAAATGATCCCCTTTATCCGGGTTGTGAAGGATTTACTAAGATGAAGGCTTTAGTAAAGTTATATAACTTGAAAGCAAAATATCAAATCTCTGACTCTTACTTCTCTGAAATGTTACTTTTGTTTGGGTCCATGCTTCCAGAAGGCAACAGTTTTCCTTCTTCCTTCACTAATGCTAAAAAAACCTTGTGTGCTTTAGGAATGGAGTATGAAAAAAATTCATGCTTGTCCGAATGACTGTCTCTTATACCGTGGAGAGAGAGATAAAGATGAGACCAGATGTCGCATTTGTCAAGCCTCTATATGGAAGTTGACCAAAAAAGGAGATGAGTTGGAAGGGGTTCCTGCTAAGGTCCTATGGTATTTTCCATTATTACCGCGTTTGAAAAATTTGTTCAATTCCCCTCAGTCAGCCAAGGACTTGACTTGGCATGAAACAGAGAGAATGAAGGATGATAAAATCAGACATCCGGCAGATTCACAAACATGGAAGGAAGTCGACACGAGGTGGCCTGAGTTTTTATCAGATTGCAGAAACCTTCGGTTAGCTTTATCCTCTGATGGATTTAATTCGTTCTACGGTACAAATGTTGATTACTCATGTTGGCCAGTTTTGATATCCATTTACAATCTTCCACCATGGTTGTGTATGAAGAGAGAGTATATTATGCTATGTTTATTGATATCTGGACCAACTCAGCCCGGCAATGATATTGATGTGTTCCTTCAACCCCTTATAGAAGATCTACAGAAGTTGTGGCATGGTCAACAAGTTTATAATGCATACAGAAAGGAGTCCTTTTTGCTAAAAGGTATTTTATTATGGATAATTAGTGATTATCCCGCCTATGGAAACTTGTCGGGCAACATTATTAAAGGGTATAACGGGTGTGCTATCTGTGTTCATGAAACAAAAGCTAAAAGGCTGGTTCATTCCCGTAAGACAGTGGTCATGAGGCATCGTAGGTGGCTGCCCCGTCATCACCCATATCGGAGGCAGAAACAAGATTTTGATGGTACCATGGAAAATGAAATTGCTCCAGTTCCGTTAACTGGAGAGGAGGTGCTTCAAAGAACACAACATCTAAAGGGACATGTTTTTGGTAAGACACAACGCCAATATCGATGGAAAAAAGGTGATGATCGACCTATTTGGAAGAAGGTTTCTATATTCTTCGAACTTGAGTACTGGAAATTTTTGCCCGTTAGGCATGTTCTTGATGTCATGCACATCGAGAAAAATATATGTGAAGCTTTACTTGGTACCTTGCTCAATATACCAAAGAAGACAAAAGATAAGGAAACAGTCCGTTTTGATATGGCTGAAATGGGAATAAAAACGGAGCTAAGGCCAAAAATAGTAGGAAAAAAGGAGAAGTTACCGTTGGCATCGTGGAATTTAACTCAGTCCGAAAAAAATGTTATTTGCTCTTCCTTTCTTGGCATGAAGTTGCCTGATAGTTTTTGTTCTAACATTAGGAGTCTAGTTTCAATGAAAACTCTTCTATTGACTGGAATGAAATCTCATGACTGCCATATGATTTTGCATCACCTACTCCCAATTGCAATTCGATCTTCACTGCAAAAACAGGTCCAACACACTGTTATAAGGTTTTGTCTATTCTTCAAGTCAATTTGTAGTAAAGTTATTGAAGTTGATAGGTTGGAGAAAATGCAATCACAGTTAGTAGAAACTATATGCCAACTTGAGAAATACTTCCCTCCTTCCTTGTTTGATTTAATGTTTCATCTCTCGGTTCATCTTGTACGAGAAGTTCAGCTGTGCGGACCAGTTTTCCTAAGGTGGATGTATCCTTTCGAGAGATATATGAAGACATTCAAGGGATACGTAAGGAATCGGGCTCGTGCAGAAGGTTGCATTGCCGAGGCCTATATTGCAGAAGAGGTTGTTGAGTCTTTAGTGAACCATGGAGATATGATTATTGGGGTACCAACAAATGGTAGGCATACAAATGATACCATTTGCAGGCCATTATCTGGTGCAACGATGAAAATCCCGAGCATCAGTGATTTGCATGTAGCACATTTATGTGTTCTACAAAATACTTATGCTGTTAGGCCATATTTTGAGTAAGTCCAGAATTTATTTTCATTTTCTACACCATTTCTGCTTTATGCCATTATTTATATATTATATTTTAATTGTATGCAGTGAGCACATGTCATTTTTAATGACCAAATATCCGCAACATGAAAATGATGAAATGTGGCTAAAGAAAGAGCAAAATGAGACATTCCCAAAATGGTTTAAAGAAAAGGTATTATGTGCGCTAAAAAACTGGTCTTCACATTTTTTACAGATAGTTAGCTCCCATGAATCAGTTTACAACTTCAATGTTTTTTTCTTCAGATTGCTTCAGATTTGGTTGATGGAAAAGAGGTACCTCAGGAGATAATGTGGATTGCAGATCTACCCAATAGAGAGGTCCCTACATTCAGCGGTTACAGAGTGAATGGGGTTACCTTCAGTACCAAGGAGCGTGATGATGCGCGTCAAGTTCAATGTAGTGGTGTGTGTGTAGAAGCCGATATAATGGTTGTGCAGGGTAAGGATCAAAACATTCAACATTCTTCACATATATTTTATGGAGTTATAACAAGTATTTGGGAGTTGGACTATAACATCTTTAGGGTCCCTATTTTCTATGTTAAGTGGGTAGACATGAATAAAGGGATTAAGGTAGATGACTTGGGATATACATTGGTTAATTTAAATAGGTTGGGGTTCTTAAATGATCCATTTGTGTTGGCAAGACATGCTAAACAAGTTTGTTACATCGACGACCCTCTTGATAAATTATGGTCCGTGGTCCTGAAATTACCCGAGAAAAATTACTATGAAGACGATGATGATGAAAATGAGGGATCTGTCGAAGCAGGACTTGAGAATGAATTTTTTGTGCCAAATTTGCCTGATGTCAATTTACTTGAAGAGGACACAGCCAGTTACATGCGAGATGTTGATGAACTAATTCAACTTTCTTGATTTAATTTGATTCTTGTATCTTTAATTCAATTCTGTAACACATGCCATATTTGGTACTTTGTGCCTACTTTGGTTTTTTCTTTCTGCAATTTTATTTACAATGTAACATGGTACTTTGATCATGATGTGTTTTACGACTGTTAATAATTTGAAAAAGATTTATTTACATGTATTGATGTGGGAAATCCTGCTACATGTAATTTAAATTGGATTTGAGATTGTTAATAATTTGAAAAAGATTTATTTACATGTATTGATGTGGGAAATCCTGCTACATGTAATTTAAATTGGATTTGAGATTGTTAATAATTTGAAAAAGATTTATTTACATGTATTGATGTGGGAAATCCTGTTACATGTAATTTAAATTGGATTTGAGTTTGTTAATGGTTGTAAAACATTGAAATTATGTTAGAATTATTGGTTTATGTGATTATACACACAAGAATACATTGAAATTATGTTTGGTTTGTTTTGGGGTTGGTAAAGAATTGCAATTAAAGCTGTGTAACTTTATTTTTCTGGCAGGTTTCTAATCTGTTTGTTATTTTTTTTCTATACTGTTAGTCAGACAACGGTTTTTAGAAACTGTTGTCTCACTTATAATCAAACAACAGTTTTTAAATTTGAAAACAGTTGTATGATTCACTTAAATAAAACACCTGTCTTATTTTAACAACGGTTATTTGTAGCATTGTATGTAGTTCAATGAAACAATAGGCCTCTAAACCGTTGACTCAATTATAATCACACAACAGTTTTTTAATTTGAAAACAGTTGTATGATTCACTTAAATAAAATACTTGTCTTATTTTAACAACGGTTATTTGTAGCATTGTTTGTAGTTCAATGAAACAATAGGCTTATAAAACAGTTGTGTATACTTCTAATTTGCACAACACCTCAAAAAAAACCATTGTCTCACTCTTGCCTGACGTCAGTTTCTAGACAAGGGTTTTTTCAACAGTTGTCTATGAGTAGATCAGACAATATATTTTCGAAGGCGAAAAAAAAAATGTTGTCTAATTTTTTGGTGCAACGGTTTTTTACTAAAATGTCGTCTGTAGCAGTTTTCCTTGTAGTGCTATTAAAATCATATTAGCGTTAGAATACCTTCCTGATTTGAAGGATATCCTTAGAAGAAATATTCTATAATTAATGAGAGATTATTCCTCGTTTCTGGGAGAGGGTAATTAACTTGAAAATAAGTTAATTATTAATGAGTATTAGGAAGAGAAATTATTAAGTTTGACGAAAATAAGAGGTAACAGGTAGTTTTATAGTTCAGAGTTTATATTACATGGTATCATCTGATACATATATAGTTCATTTCTGTTAGCTTTTTTCTTTCTTTGTTATTGTCATAGCTCACACTTTTCACACTTTGAGTTTCACCGTATTTATGTTAATGCACTTTCAATGATACGTAAGTAAGGCATTTCTGGTTTGTGACCTCCCACAGTTAACGACATCCCTTGCTTCTTACTGCGAACGCGGTCGGAGATTGATTGAAAAGGCAGCCCTTATTTAAACCTTCTAGATTTTTTTTTTGTGTTCAGTGTAAGTAGTAAGGGCGCAATGGTTTGAGCATGGAAAGCTATTGCCCCAATAAAAAAATATCCTTGTCTTCTAATGTCGAATCAGGATCAAGGACCGAACGTCAGGCTTCACCTTATTGATGGATGGGGTTCTTCCCTCATATTCTATCGGCTGGTGCTAGGTAATAATGGCCTGCTCTATTAGGGCTTTTGTACGAAAGATCATCAGAAAGGGGAAAGCAGCAGGGATGACAAAACCCTGATTTGGTCATTCAGTTGACTGAGGAATCACTCTGGATGTTCTTTATTGGGGTCGTAAGCGTGGATACGCTACCAGCCAGAGTCATTCTTTGATAAATGATCACTATGAAGTGTGAAAACCGGAAGTAGTCAAATTGACCGGGAAAAGAAATCAGGCTACCTCGTTTGTTGTGGGTCGCGCCTCTCCGCCATCGACAGCTTTTGTCATTGAAACATCAAAGGAAAAGCGTGAAAATTTTTCTGATCCGGTCATGGGCGTTTTCGTTGAACCTTGACAAGGGGGAGAGAGCTTACTCGGCTTTTTTTTATCATTGGGTCCATAACGCTAATCCCTCTTTTTGGGAGATTGATCAGCACTACCAGAAGAAGATGTCATTATCTGCCGGTACTTCCTGATTCGAAGAGACTTCCGGAGAAACTACATTCAACAGGAGAAACTTCGCCCATGACCGGATCCATGGCGTGAAATGGGGCAGGGGGCAGGGGGCAGGCTATGTGAAATGCCCGGATCAAACGTTGTCATGAGAAGCTTATCCGTCAGGAGTGATGTTTAGAATATCAAATACTTAAAAATTGGATATATGATTCTCGTATAATGTTTTACCTACAACATATGATTCTCATATAATGCTTGATTCCGAGTCTTTAATTCTTAGTTGGTGATTTTGCAGCTGGCTGCAGACTCTTTATCTTTAGTCCTCTTCCGATAATTAACCTTTCAAAATAGTTGTCACATTTGCACTTTTCAATCTTTCCACGTTTCAATTTTTTTGTTGCAACCATTGTAAAATGAGCTCGTTAATTAAGAGTCCAATGTCCATCATGAAAAAAAGTTGTAATCCTTTTATTTTTCCAAATTTTATTGGCCTAATGATCTAGTCGGGCCTTGTTTTGATATCTTCCTGATTTTTTTCTTCCAACTATCGAGATTAACTGAAATTTCCCTCAAAAGTTTTTGCAAAGTTCTTTTATATAAATTACAGATTTGGTAGATGCCTGATATCTAGTACATCCTCATAGATTAGTATAAAGTGCATTTTATGTGCTCGCATTTTACTCAGGACACCACATACAATACTGTAATTCAAAATCGAGCACTTGAAATATTAATATTTATATTACATTACACTTTGTTGCATTCCGTTAATTTGGATTAACCCCGTTTGATATTTAGGAAGTAAAATGTACTTTTTGTAATCACATTTTATTTAATGTACACTTTATGTACTCACACTTTACTCTATATTTTGAACTAGAATATTGTAAGTGGTGTTTTTATCAAAGTGCGAGTACACAAAGTGAATTTTACTCCCTAAATTACTATCAGAGTTAATTTAAATTAATAGAATGTAACAAAGTGTAATGAAATACCATCATTGATAATTCAAGTGCTTGATTTTAAACTACGGTATTGTAAGTAGTGTATTGAGTAAAGTGTGAATAAACAAAATGCACTTTACTCAGATAGATTAAGATGGTATCATTCGGGACAACTGTGATTTTCTATTAACTTGCTTCACGAGGACAACTAAGATGTTGTCGAAGTTAAAAACCAAGATTTGGTACATGGCTAATATCTAGTATATCATGATAGATTAGGATGGTATCATTCGGGACAACTGTGATGTTTTATTTGTAAAATATAAGAGGTGATAGTTGTATACACACACCCCCACAATAAACACTTTGTATTTGGAAGTTCGGAGAATACATAATATTATTCTCATAATAACACAGTTACACAATGTATGTATATTTAAATAAAGAAAACTAGCTATAATCATGCAACCTTCTCCTATAAAAATTCTAATACTCCTATCACCCCACGACTTTCCTAAAATAACTGAACTAAATACATGACTCGGTCCAAGCTGCTAACATGACCTTTATTCAAATAATAATAAATAAATTAATAAGTTTAGATTAATTCCAACAATTAACTTGCTCCATGAGGTGAGGATGATAAAACCTTAAGATTTTAGATGAGCTAGTTACTCAACATGGTATCAAATCTCATGTTGACATGGGTCAAAAAATGGGATTTCGAGTGAGGGAGAATGTTAAAGAATATTATAAGATTCATTTAGGACTCTCTCTGATATATTAAGGTTTTAGATGAATTAGTTACTCAACAAAATACACCTAATAGTTTTGCGGGAAAAAAGGTTGCCTAAAAGGTCATTCATGCGAAGTTGCGAAGTTATTATGTTAATGATCAAACTTCTTTAAGTTACTTTGAGTTTTTATTCAATGTGTTGTCTCATGTCTGAATATTCGAGTATAATGCATCTATAATCAATGAAAAAGTGATAGGTAAGTGGAGGTAAGGAAGTGACAGTGGTGGACGAGATTTGAAAGTTCTGTCAGATGGTTTTGTCGGTGGATTTTTTTGAGCATGCAAAGGAAGACCCTAAAAATGCTACAAATAACTATATTTATAGCACCCAATTATTTAAAACTTAATCTATTTCAAATCATATTACGATTATTATTATCTTTTTTTTATTTTAAACATATATCTTTCCATAATTACTATTTTTACTAAAATAAGACTAGTTTTAATTATCATTATTAATAAGGTATGTGCTCAAATTAGAATCCTTAACTTATTTAGGATTTAGGAACAAATCCTAATAAATCATTCCTCAATTTGACTTCCCTTAACACTACAACGGATTCCAAAAATATTATATTTTCTTGATTTTCATCTTTGTTACTTCTAACATCTATAAAATAGATTTTCTTCTCAATTCATCAATCCTAGAAAAAAAATTGTTCTCCAGATATAGATGGAAAAAATTGATAACATATGTTTAATATATATATATATATATATATGGGAGGGTTTTGGTATAAATTCTTTAAGTTACAAACTTAAAAACTTTTTTATTCTTTATCATTTCAATTTTTATTTTTGCAAATAATTGACAAACGGTTTCCACTCCATTAAAAACATATTTATGATATTTTTCATAAATAATTGAATTTTTTTTATAACGAGTGTTCAACACATATACAACTTGAGTTCAACATCGTTTGTTGAACAACAATTAATTTTTGTTGAACAAATACTAAATTATTTTTACGGTGGTATGACTATGATAAATGTATTATATAATCAATATTTCATATTTCTATACCCTAGACCCTAGTTGGGTATTGCTGAACCCCAAAAGGATAGCTGAAACATAAATATAAAATTTTCAATACAATGATTATTTTTGTTCAGCAATGATGTTAAATCTCAATTATAAGTGTGTTGGATGCACGTTATACGAATAATTTATTTATGTATTTTTTAATAAATAGTAATATTTTTTCAATTATTTTCAACGCGAATCCTTTATATATAAGTGATGACGAATATATAGGAAAAAATTTGTAACTTAAAAAAGTTTTTATTTGATCCATCACCTATATATCTATATTATATTATTTAAACCAAAATATTAAAAAATTTAGTAGGTCAGACGTACTGAGCTACGGGCATAATTAATATACATATTAGTATTAAATAAAATTTTATTTATTATAACACGAGGTCCAATTATATATATATATATATATAAACTAAATTTTAGACTTAATTGCACTTTAATAGTCTGAACTATAATATTTTTATAGAAAAATGGCCATAATTATAAAATTTGCCAATTTCTTGGCCAAAATAATTATTTCTTTAATAGTTGATTTGATTGGTCAATTTTTCTTAACAGACGTAAATTAATTATTACTTACGTGTAATTTGATGGCATGAAATATAATATTCTATAGAAAAATGTCTTAGGTATAAAACTTACTAATTTGTTGGAGAAACTATTTATTTTTTGACCTCATTGAATTGAAAATCTTACCCATCGAAATATATATTTAGGCGAACCAAAGGTCATAACATTTTATTCATGACTTTCTAAACTCTCCGAAGAAACTCAACAGTGTCAAAAGCCAAGAATTTGAATATGTCAAAAGTAAAAGGCATAAAACCATGTTGATTATTTCTACATGCCTAAACGTGTTTATGAACTTTTGTCTCTGTGGATTTAATTTAATTGCTGCTTGACCAAATATAAATATTCCATTACCAAATCTGCTAATGGAAGACGCCCCCAGTAAAATCGACACAAGTATATTTCCCTCTATCCCAACTATAAACTAAAACATCAGCTGGTCTAAATGTTGATCCTCTGTCCATACGAGTTAGGCACAATGGACATAGTGCGTCTTCTTAAGGTAATAATGAGCCTACACGTAAGATCATCTGGTACTCTAATGGCATCTTGCGTTGTCCAAAACCTTCTATAGGGTAGCCAAAAGTTGGATCTCAATCACTAAAATATTTCTGCTTGACGCTCTAAAAAATCAAATTCAGTGCGTAGATTTTTATAAATACCTCTAAAATAATGATCTGTCAAGTAGTGCATTGTGGGTTTTGGGGGACAGACTCTTTAGTGGTTATTGTGCCAAATATTCCACATATGAGAGTATTAATTACAGAGATTCTTCCGCCGAAACTAAATGTCCACCAATATAAATTGTGCCACAATCCCGTAAAATGAGATTTTATAAATCTATGGACTCAATTCAGAAAGTCACAAAAGAAAATAAACTAACATCACAAGCAGCATAAGCACCCAACCCACCCAGCCACCATTCGGATATGTAAGATGGCTAGTATCCATTAAAGAGAACCAAATCCAGCCATCCAGGTCCTTGAGACGTCATAATATTATAAAGCCCTCCTTGTGTAGTGTCATTTTAAGTTGAAGGTTTTGTAAAATATTGTGGTGGACAACTACGCAAAGCATAATAAAGTTTACTAAGTCTCAAGCAAACTTTAAGGAGTACAAGCTCACACTGAGGATCATTAAAATGCTTCAAAGCAACCATAAATTCTACTGATTTAGCCACCCTCTTATTAGCAAATTCCTTAATAAAACTAGCATCGGTGTTTACCTCTCCATCAAGAAGTTTGATGCTAACCCAAGGTCTACCAATATCAGGAGGAAATAGCCCATCTAGAGTAAAATGACGATCAATAACAGGCCAAAACTCCTCTGTCTTAGCAATATTCATCTCTAAATCATTCCCATCATATTGGATAATCCTTAAAGCCTTAACAACCTCAACTGATCTCCAATTATAGTACTACCATCCAAGTACCAATCCTGGATAGAATGATTAAAAGTTTTACGAATCTTGAGAATCAATGGATGTAATGTATGTGCAAAGAGGACCAAATGAATTCGATTCCCAAAAAAGCCTAGCTGGTTGCCCATATAGAAATTCCACCCAAGGGGAGAAAGATGGGCACCTTATCCTAACTACATGTAGCATTTTACCTCTATTAACCGTATTAAAAACATTTTCACGAGTCTCAACAAATTGAATAACTACATGTAGCACAGTTTCAACACCTCCTGAAATACCCACACAAACCTGAATATGTCCTAAGTAAGTAGTCATCTCATTACCAATCTTTTTCATTATCACTTTTGAAACCAAATGCCTCCATATTATTCCGACCGTGATAGGGTGTAGGGGTGATTAGGAAACCACAAAAATCACCCACACCGAACCAAACTGCACTGCAATACGTAATTTTTATTTTTTATTGTGCGGTTACGGTTTTAAAGTTTGACAAATCGCGCGTTGCGGTTCAAACCCGCACCGCAATGTGTAATATATATATATATATATATATATATATATATATATATATATATATCAACCCAGCAGGTCCATTAACTCAGTTACTTGGCCTAATAAAATTTAAAAATTAGGCCCGGTCCAAACTTTTTTAAGATAGATGTATATACACAGGCCACAACTAGGTTAATACTTAATCTCTTACCTTAGTAGTCGGCTAGCCGCTGCAACACTATACAACAACCAAGTGACAAACCCACAAACCCTATCTTGATAATCAATTATGTTTTCAATCTTGTTCTAAGTTCTAATTAAGGTAATTATTTACTTTGTTCTTAATTTTTCTATTTTTGTGTACTATTCAATTGTTACTTGTTTCTTAATTTTATTTCCATCTTATTAATTGATTACTCGTTTCTTTGTTTTAGATGGAGCAAAGCTCAGAACATGTGGATACAAACACTCCACCACTGACCTCAATGAGCCAAAATCAAACACAAACTCCAACCACTGAAAACACGCCTTTACACAAAAAGCAAAGGTAATTTCTAAAAAACAAGTAAAGATAAATTTTTACAGTAGATGAAACTGATCTAAGTAATGTGTGAACTATTTGTAATTATTATGATAAAGATTATGCTGGTGGTAAGGAGACATGGAACTAGTACTATTAAGAATTATTTGATGAATCAATGCCTGAAATATCCCTATAGGCTAGAGGATAAAAAACAAAAAATTATGTGCGTTCAAAAAACAAGTAAATTTGGGTCCAAAAGTGTTAGTGGAAGCAATTTGGTGGCTGTGGGATTTAATCAATATGATTGTAGGACTGCTTGTGCTAAAATGGCTGTTATTGATGAATTATCATTTAAATTTGTAGAGCGGGGTTTAGGTTATTTTGCAGTGTAGCATGTCCTAAATTTATTATTCCTTCACGTCATACAATTGCTAGAGATATTATAAAGTTATATAAAGATGAGAAGGCAAAACTAAGGGAGTAGTTTGTTAGGAATTCACAAAGAATTTCTGTAACAAGTGATGATACTTGGACTTCCATCCAAAATGATTGTTATCTTGTATTGACATCACACTTTATTGATAATGAGTGGAAAATGTAAAAGAGGATTCTGAATTTTTGTCAAATTGCTACTCACAAAGGGGAGACGATAGGCAAAGCAATCGAAGCATGTTTGAAAGAATGGGGTGTTGATAAAGTCTTTACCATTACACTTAACAATGCATCCTCTAATGGTGTGGCTGTTAATCACATCAAGAAAAGTTTACAGATTTGAAAAATTATCATTTGTGATGTGGATTTTTTATATATGAGGTGTTCAGCTCACATCCTTAATTTAATTGTAAGTGATGGATCAAAGGATATGGATAATTCTATTGCAGTAGTTCATGATGCAATTTGGTATGTTAGAGCTTCTCGTGCTAGATTGGCAAGGTTTCAAAATTGTGTGAAAAATACTTCCAAAAAAGTAAAGGCTTTAGTTTTTTTGGATGTACAAACAAGGTGGAATTCTACTGTTTTATGTTGGACAGCGCATTAAAATATGTCGATGACTTCAATTTTTTAGAGGAAGAAGATGAGATCTATATGAAATTTTTTATTGAAAAAGATAAGAATGGAATGAGTTTAATAGGGCCACCAAATTCAAAATATTAGAAGAATTGTGTTTTCTTTGGCAGATTTTTAAGAGTATTTTATGAAGCCACTCTTAAATTCAGTGCCTCTTTATCCGTCACTTCAAATTCTTACTTTTATGAAATGTGTATTGTTCGTAAAAAGCTTTTGTAGTGGTGTTCAAGTGACAATATGGCAGGAACGATGAAACTGAAATTCAACAAGTATTAGGGCAATGTTAAAAATAATTTTTTTTTGTTTTACATGGCAGTTGTACTTGATCCAAGGTATAAAGTGAAATTCGTAACCTACTATTTGAGGAAATTATACATTAAGGATGAAGTTAATGCTATAATATCTTCCATGAAAAGTTATTTGTCAAATGATGATCGATTCAAATGATGATGATTCCTTTAATTTGTTTGAATCTGAGTTTGATAAAGAGTGCGATAAATGAGCTTGATAGGTACATAATGGAATGTAATGAGGATATAAAAAATAAAGATTTTGATATCTTAGTATGGTGGAAAATGAATGCATCTAAATACCCTCTATTAACGGCGATGGATCGTGATGTTCTTGCTGTTCAAGTTTCTATGGTAGCTTCTGAATCTATATTTAACACTGGAGGGAGGGTGCTTGTTTCTTTTCATAGTTCTTTAAGTCACGTCATGGTACAAACTTTAATTTGATGTCAAAACTGGATAAGATCATCTTCATTGCCGCTAGATATGTGTTCATTTTTGGAAGATATAGATGCACATTGTAAAGCATAATGTAATGTAGTATGTAATAGTGATAACGATAACTCAACTAAGAAACAAAGACAGATAAATAATACTAATATGCAGCACATGAATCCAGAAGGACATGTAAACATGAATCATACATACATCATTGCAGAGCATTCAAGATAAAAGGCTTACTGAATGTCAGCGAGAGAAGTTCATTAAAATGTTCAGGCCTCAACAATAAATAAGAGTTCAGAAGATTTCACACTAAAGACAATATAATGATTTAAGTATAGATGTCAAAGGGTTTCAGTGATCAGAAGCAATGCAACAGTCTAAAATTAATCAGTTGAAACAGAACAGAAGTCAAGGGAATTTAATTCAGTGTTAGTCGTTTGTGAACCAGACCAGTGCACTAAGCGTCAACACAAGAAGAAAAGAATTGTCTTCGTTAATCGGAAGAAAATCAGTTGATCAAGCCAGAAGAGTGAAAATCAAGTAGTAATTACTTCAAGCACTTCAAGAAATTGGGTAAGTCAAGTAATACTATATTTGGTGGCTCCTGTACTTTTGAAGTACTCTAGAGGTGCAGCCAACTTTGAAAAGGCGCAACAAACCAAGATTAAAAGCTAAGTGAAGTCAAAGTAGAGGTTTGTGGCGCCTGCACAAGGAAATGGGAGTGCAGCGCAACAAAACATGTTGTGGCACAACATAGCTAAGTCAAGGCGCAACAAAAGATAATTGGAAGATTTTGTGGCGCCTACACAATGCAACTAGTGTGCAGGCGCAACTAAAGCTCAACTAGGAGCAACGTAGTTTGTGGAATGTTTCTAAGGCATTAGTGGCGCCTATACAAGGATACAACTATATAGGTGTAACTAACTTGATCTAGTGGCGCAACAAAGGACTCTAGGTGCAACAAACATTTATGTGGCGCCTACACACCACTCACCCTGTACAAGGCACAATAAAGGACTTCACATTGTTAGAAATCAATTTCCAAAAAGCCAACAGAATATATATGGTTGAAATCAATTCAGACAGTAGAGATTCATTCATCTTCAACAAAAAGACATACAGACGGGAGCTCCATTAAAGACATTCATTAAACTCACCCAATTGTATATCTGTTGTAATATTGATTGGACTCATTGAAGCTAATCATTCTGACTAGAAGTGTAGCACTCAGGGATTTAATAATATATCTTTATTTCCTCGAATCCTTGTGTTTCAATAACTGCCATTTTCATATCTCAAGAACACAAACACTTATTCCGCAATTAAACGAAAAATCAACCATATCATATTCAACCCCCCCTTCTATGATGATTTTGGACCTAACAATTGGTATTAGAGCTAGTTGATTGAAATTACAAATCAAGATCCAAAAATAGTTTTATGAAAAAGTACATTTTTAGATCTAGAAAAGTCTATATTGAATTTTTTTTAATTTTAAAGAAAATTCAATATTTGAATTTTTTAAAGATTTTAAATACACTAATTTTAAAAAGCTATCAATCATCAAGAATTCGACCAAAATTTTTATTTCTTGAAATTCAATTTTTATTTGAATTAATTTTAATTTTTAAGAAATTAATTATTTCTTGAGATTTAAAATTCTTCACAACCATGAGTACCCAAAAACTTAGTAGCATCAAAATCCCAGCCTTTGACAAAAATGAATACATTTTATGGAAGAAGAAAATGTCCACTTTTATTAAATCAGCTAATTCTCAATACATGAGAATTTTAGAAAATGGACTCTATGTACCTCAGAAGCTAACACCAGAAACAGTCTCAGATGACGGTGAATGGATTCCTTAAGGATTTACCCCAAAAGAGCCTTCAGAGTACATTGACACTGATAAAGATCAAGTTGCATGGGATAATCATCTTCAATGTATCCTAATGGATTCACTGGACACTACAATGCTGAATCAAGTGACTAATTGTACCAGTGCCAAACAAATGTGGGATACGGTTGTTCTGCTAATGGAAGGTACAGTAGAAGTGAAGGAGAACAGGCTATTTATTCTTACATCCCAGTATGAAGCGTTCAAGTCACTACCAGGAGAAAGTATCACTCAAGTCTTTGAGAGATACAACAAATTGTTAAATGACTTGTCATTGCATAGAAAGGCCTACTCACGTAGGGAGATCAACAGGAAATTCATGTTGACACTGCCCGCACATCTGGAACACAAAATCTCTGCCATCTGAGAGAGGAGTGACATAAATGACATGTCCATTGAAATTCTATATGGGAAGCTCTAGACTCATGAAATGGAGCAATAACAGAGACAAATCATTTATGGTTCAGATACAGTGGACAGTAAGAATACAGCACTGTTGAAGACTACAACACTTGTAGCCAAGGATTTTACTATCACAGAGACCAGCACAGTGAAACCTGTTGTTAAGAAAGAAGAGATTCTAGAAGCTAAAATTTCAGAGAATGCTCAAGCAGGTGATGAAGATGACTTCTATTCAATGAAAGAACTTGAACAGTTGGAAAATAAGGCAATGGCCTATATGGCAGGGAAGTTCAAGAACCTCAGGTTTAGGAGGAACCCTAAGTACAAATTCAAGAGTAAATCCAGTTACAGTGGTTCTAGTTTCAGAAACAGTAACTGAGGTGGTTCGTCTTCAGGGTCTTACAGTAAAGGAGGTTATAAGACGGGGATGGTAGACCGGAGTAAGT
Organism: Oenanthe sinensis; assembly: GCA_028671895.1. Lineage (NCBI taxonomy): Eukaryota > Viridiplantae > Streptophyta > Magnoliopsida > Apiales > Apiaceae > Oenanthe > Oenanthe sinensis. Next base: position 6,591,103 of record JAPMAC010000212.1, read on the forward strand.
TCAAGTGCTATAATTGTGATGAACCCGGACATTTTGCTACAGAATGCCGGAATCCGAAGCAAGGAAAAGAAAGAAAGGAGTCGTATGACGAACTCAAGCAAAAGTATGATGCATTGATAAAGAAGCATCAGGGCAGAGCTTATATCGCTGAGGGAAAGAGTTGCGATGACTCAGACAATGATGAAGAAGAGACATTTGGAAATGTTGCACTAATGGAAGACTCTTCAGAGGCATCACCTTAGTCATCAAAGGTATCATTTCTTTCCATAGTTGACATGTCTAATTCTGATTATAAGAAAACTGTAGAAGATCTAAGTGTAGAAATTTTTAACATTCACACAAGCATGCTAGCATCTGAAGAAGAAAATGTTAAACTAGTTCTAAAGAATAAAATAATAGAAGCTAGAAATGAAGAACTAGAGCTTGCATGTGTTAACTTAGAAGATCTGAAACAGAAGATAGAATATCTACAGAATAGGGACAAATGCAACTAGGAAGTAGAAACTGCTCTTAAGAATAAAATTTCTGAGTTAGAGTTAAAACTTCAGGCTTATAACAAATATGCTAATTTTGTTAAGGAGGCAATAGATAAACAGGTCATAGGTCAGAAAACTGGAATATAATTTGACTATGATAAAAAGGCAGGAAAGAGACATGAGGAATCAATTACTGAGGAAAGTTCTGTGAAGCATGACATTCCACATGTATTCAAAAATGTCGCTAAGCCCTTATACAAGAAGTTTGTCATCGAACCCCTAGATGAAGAACAGATCTTAATGAAAGAAGAAATCCTTGCTGAGGATAAAAAGAAAGAGGAATAAAGTAAACATGAGTTGCCTAATAAATTTGTAAAAATTGTAGAACCTAAGGAACATATTAAAAGTGATTTAGGCAACAAGAATGAAAAGAAGAAAGCTAACAGAAATGGCAAGATAGGTGTTAACAAGAAAAATGATTATGCCTACTCTCCCAAAGCTATTAGAAATGTTTGTAATAATTGCAATTCTACTAGTCATCTTACGTATGCATGCAAAAAGATAAAAGTAGTAAAAGAAGAAACTTCTAATATGCCTGCCATGTCTGCCATATTTATCCCTCATCAACCGTGTGGTAAAGTAGGATGCATGCCATGTGCTTTCAACATCATGTCTGCATACATAAACTTAATGAATATATCATCTAGTACTTGCATGAATACAGTTGTGAACATGAATAGAAAGCATGTTAGGGTAAAGACTGCTAGTCCTCCTAAGTCTAGGAAGGAAGCCCCTGTCCCTAAGCCTAAAGACACCCCTGTCAAGGCTAAACCAAAGGGTAAGGGCACAGTCAATGAGAAAGACAAGGACTAGAAAATTTCTGCAGCTAAATCTGTTTACTTATCTAAGCCTCTTGGACCCAATCAAATTTGGGTGCCAAAGAAGAAGTAATGAATCTGTGGTCGCAGGGAATAACAAAGAACAAGCGTGTCATGTGGATTCTCGACAGTGGTTGTTCAAGGCATATGACTGGTGATAAGGCCCTGCTATCATATGTGATTGAGAAAGATGGCCCGATAGTGACCTTTGGAGATAACAGCAAGGGATTCACAATGGGATATGGAAATCTGGAAATCGGCAATGTTATCATTGAAAATATCTCTCTTGTGGACGGATTAAAGCACAACCTTCTAAGTATCAGTCAATTCACTGACAAGGGCTACAAAGTAACATTTGAAAAAGAAAGATGTGCAATCCAAAACAGGAAAGATGCGAAGCTTGCTCTTCAAGGAGTGAGAAAGGGGAATCTCTTTGTAGCTGACTTATTCTCTGCAAGCAAAGGCGAAGCTCAATGATTTTACAACAAAGCTTCAATAGAGGACAGTTGTTTATGGCATAAGAAACTTTCACACCTGAACTTCAAGGCAATAAACTCTTTAGTTAAGAGGGAATTGGTTAAAGGTTTACTTGAAATGGAATTCTGTCAAGAAGGGTTATGTGAAGCATGTGATCGAAAAAGGGAAGTCAAAGAAAACATCTCACTGAAGCAAAGATTCATCAGACATTACTGAACCACTGCAACTTTTACATATGGATTTATTTGGTCCAGTCAACGTCATATCTATGTCAAGGAAGAGATATGCACTAATAATTATAGACGACTACTCCAAATACACATGGGTGTTGTTTCTAGCCTCAAAGGATGAAACCCCTCAAATAATTATTAATCACATAAAGAAGATAGAGTTAGAAGCTAGTTTGCATGTCAGGAAAATTAGGTCTGACAATGGAAAAGAATTCAGGAATATAACCCTGAAAGATTTCTGTATTGAGAAAGGGATTTCAAGACAATATTCAGCGCCCAGAACTCCACAACAAAATGGAGTGGTAGAAAGGAAGAACAAAATTTTAGTTAAACTAGCAAGAACAATGCTGAATGAAGCTAAGTTACCCCTATACTTCTGGGCTGAAGCAGTTAACACGGCTTGTTACACTCAGAATCGTACCCTGGTAAATAAAGATCATGACAAGACTCCGTATTAGTTGATGGCAAATAAGAAACCAACACTGAAATATTTTCAAGTGTTTGGAGCAAAGTGCTTTATACTGAAAGATGATGAGCATCTAGGAAAGTTTGAATCCAAGGCTCATGAAGGCATATTTCTTGGCTACTCTCTGGAATCTAAAGCATACAGGGTTTATGTGGTTGAACACAAGAAGGTCATTGAAAACATGAATGTAACTTTCGATGATCTCAAGCTCCCTAGTCTACAAAGAACAGATAACACTGAAACTCTGGAGTTTAAAAATATGAACTCAGATAAAGGTGAAGTACAACCTGAAGCTGCAACAGAAAATCAAGCACCAAATGGAATAACAACAATGATGATTCTAATCCTAGTAGTGGAAATAGTGGAAGATTCACAGAAACTACTAGTAGTGGCAGAGAATCTCATTTTCAACCAAGTAATAGCTCAGGGGGAGCAGCTGAAGGATCTACTAGAAAGACTCAACACTTTAATGATAATCAGGCTGAATCTTCTAGGGCAAATCTGCCTAGACATAGGGTGTGGAGTAGAGCTCACCCCTTTGAGTTGATTCTAGGAGATTCAGATGCTGGAGTCCAAACTAGACGTGCTTCTCAAAATGAATGTTTATTCTTTGGTTTTATCTCTGAAATAGAGCCAAAGAAAGTGGAAGAAGCACCGGAAGATCCAGATTGGGTTATAGCTATACAAGAAGAACTCAATCAGTTTCAGAGACAAAAAGTTTAGAAGCTGGTACCCAGGCCAAAGAACAAGTCTATAATTGGCACAAAGTGGGTATTCAGAAATATACTGGATGAAGATGGCATTGTTATAAGGAACAAAGCCAGACTGGTTGCCAAAGATTATTCCCAAGAAGAAGGAATAAATTATGATGAAACATATGCAACAGTGGCATGGCTTGAAGCTATCAGGATATTTCTGACATTCGCAGCACATTCTAACTTTAAAGTTTAACAAATGGATATGAAGAGTGCATTCCTGAATGGAGAGCTGGAAAAAGAAGTGTATGTGGAACAACCCCCGGGGTTTGAAGATCTAGAATTTGTAGATTTTGTATACTTTCTCTTCAAGGCACTCTATGGCTTAAGGAAAGCACCTCAGACATGGTATAAAACTCTATCTATATTCTTACTTGAAAATGGTTTCACTAGAGGTGTCATAGATAAGCCTTTTTTTCATAAAATGCATAAAAATGACATGATATTAGTACAAGTATATGTGGATGACATTATATTTTATTCTACTAACGATCAGTTGTGTAGTAGATTTGCTAAGCTAATGCAGAGTAGGTATGAAATGAGCATGATGAGAGAGCTGAATTACTTCCTTAGCTCCAAGTAAGCGAAAGAAAAGATGGAATCTTTATTTGCCAGACCAAGTACATCAGAGATCTATTGAAAAAGTATGGTCTTGAAGATGCATCCTCATCCAAAACTCCTATGGCAACTGCCACTAAGCTTGATCAAGATGAACCTGGTAAGAAGGTAGACATCACAAGCTAAAGAGATATGATTGGCTCATTACTTTACTTAACTGCAAGTAGCCCAGATATTATGTTTGCTACATGTTTGTGTGCTAGGTTTCAGTCTAACCCTAAAGAATCACATCTTGTAGCTGTTAAACGGATTTTAAGTATCTTAAGGAAAGTCTGAATCTTAGAATTTGGTACCCTAAAGATACAGGTTTTGACCTTGTTGGCTATACAGATTCTGATTATGCAGGTTGTAGGATTGATAGAACGAGTACATCAGGGAGTTGTCAATTCCTTGGTAGAAGATTGGTGTCCTGGTATAGTAAGAAGCAGCACTCAGCTGCAATGTCAACAATTGAAGCTGAATTTGTTGCTGTTGGAAGTTGCTGTGCACAAATTATGTGGATAAGGAACCAACTTCAAGACTATGGACTGTTGCTGAGCAAAATTCCAATATTCTTGACAACATAAGTGTCATAGCCATTACAAACAATCATGTTCAACATTCAAGGACCAAACACATTGATATCAGGTATCATTTCATAAGAGAGCATGTCATGAATGGTACTGTAGAGTTACATTTTGTACCTATAGAGTAGCAAATTGCAGACATCTTCACTAAACCACTAGATGAAATCACTTTCACTAGACTGGTTTTTGAACTTAAGATGTTAAATTCTACTAACTAATTAGTTAGTAATCAAAAACTGCAATTTGAAGTTGATAAATTCACTAGTTGATTAATTTCAATATATTTAGGACTTGTGGATTTATTTACCAAATTATTTTCCAGTTATTAAGATTAAATATTAGATAAATACTTTGTGCATGCCTGCTAATTTTATTATTCTGGTATTTATTTAATTTTAATCTTAGAAAATATTTAAGTGCTTGTATTTAAATGATAAATTCTTGGCACTTATATATTTAAATATTTTTTGAAATTATTTTAAATAAAAAGGATGAATATTTATATTTATTCTTATATTTAAAATAAAAGTAAAATAATGAGAAGCATAATTTATTTATGATAATAATTTTAACAATTAATGTTATTATTATTATTATTAATAAATATTTTATGAAATAAGTAGCAAAATCTAGGAGCAATTTGATTTTTTCTTAAGTACCTTGCTACGCTACAGTGTTTTGTGGCGCCTATACAGTGATTTACCTGTATAGGCGTAACAAAAATTGATTCAGGCACTTAGCATTTTGTATTGAAAGAATCTTATTGCGCCTTGGGTTTTGTTGTGCCAATACAGTGTCACCACTGTAGAAGCGCAACAAACCACTTGGATTTTGTTTAAGTTAAGTGGCGTTAGGAAACTTTATGGCGCCAACACAGTGAATACACTGTAGAGGCGCAACAAAAGTTGATCTAGCTAGGTTTGTTGCGCTTGTAAATTATGTGGCGCCTATACAGTGTGAGCCCTGTATAGGCGCAACAAAAGCACTTAAGCAATTTTAATTCTTTGTATCCAGTACTTCAAGTTAATTTTATTTAGTGACAATAGATACAAGTATATACACTGTTCTAAGAATTCTAAAGCGGAACAAAGATCTACATTTTTAATCGATCTTAACTAAGCCATTTTTTGTCCGATTTTAAATCTGAGACCATATTTGTGGAACCCACTTTCTTACCTTTCTTTTACAAGTGGTCCCATTGATTTTGGTTAAGATTATAAAATTCTCATTTTTACCAAAAATCGAACTGATTGGCTAGGGTTTGTTAATTTTTAATCGATTAAAAATTGTAATAAAATTAAAAGTGTGCTTAGAATTACTAGGAGATTATTATATATTTATTTCACGGTCATCCAAGTAATTTTTTTAAAAAAATTTAGGGTTTGGTTCGTAATTTACTCAAATTATTCGATATTAATTAGTAATTTTAATTCGTAAAAATTACCTCTCACTTTAATAAAATGACAGGTAACTTTGAGATTAAAAGACTAATTACTTATCTATTTTAGTAGATGATTGGACCGAGGCAGGAGAGTTAGGTAACTGGGCTAGGTTTTTAAACGCATATTCAATAGTCCGGTATGCACTAACGACTTCTGTTCCTTTGAATAAAAATTTATTAAGACAGGTATACAAGTCTGCTCAGGACACATCTGCAGATGGAATCTTAGCCTTTACATTTAAGATTCAGTGACAGAAGGTGCGAATAACTGAGAATGACATCAATCGAGCACTTCATCTACCGACTGAGAATTTTGAAGATGAGCCATCTCAAGCAGACTTAGACAATTTCTTCATGTTCCTGCACTGCACTAGAGTAAACAATAATCTTCCGAAGAAGATTTACAAGAATCACCTACCCAAGGAGTGAAACTTGTTTTTTTAACATCTTGTCTCATGGCTTCGCACCAAAGACAAGTGGATTCTACAGAATTATGCAGTTCAACAAGGTGATTGGGTATGCAGTGGCCTCTGGGTCAAGGATAAATTTTGATAAGTTGATCATGGCAGAGATTCTCAAGAACCAGGCAAAAATGGAGAACTTCTGTCTGTATCCCAGATTTTTGCAGCTGATGTTGAATTAAGTGCTAAAATCTGATCAACTCTAAGTGTTTCAGAAAAGTCAATTGAAAGAGTCACCCTTACTCCAGTTCAAGACAATTCTATTGCTACAGAACGAGGACGACTATCCTAACAGGTATACTCCTGCTCCAGTAACTGAGTCTATTAGAGATTACTTTTCTCTTCTTAGACAGGTTAATGAAGAAGATGCAAAAGAAGAAGAAGAAGAAGAAGCTGTAACAGAAGAAGAAGCAGCAATAACCTCTGAAGAGGGCAATGAAGTTGAAACTTCAAGTAACTCTGGAAACACAGCAGCAACTGAAGAAGAAGAACTAGGGACTGAATAAGAAGATGAAATAATGGATGAAGCTGGTTCTGAATATGAGCAAGAACCAATTCCTGCAGAATACCAAAGGAAAAGCCCGGAAAATCCAATAGAGGAGATAGTTGTTGAGGATGAAGTGGAAGAGACTCAGACCACAGAGGTGTACATACCTAACCTTTTTGATGAACAAATGGACAAAGGTACACTTCTTGACTTTAACTTTTCTGCTTTTCTAACAGAAGAATTTGTCACAATATCTCCTACTGTGCCTCAAACGGTAATGCACACACAAGAGCCCTCAGTGGCCATCGAAGCTGGCAATGAACTGGCCGACCAACTAGTTCTAACCACTATCAGAGAACAACAAACACTTCATTCATCTCCCAAAACCAGAAAAAGAACCATTGATTTAGATGATAGGAGTGAGTCCCTACCAGATCAGGAAATATTTTAAATATCCCCTACAGCTCTGCCATCTCAAAAACGTCGTAAAATGAATTTTAAACCTAAGACATCTGTAAACCAAGAACCTGATTCTCCAATCTCTGAGACCTTTCTTTTCGTTCGTGAACTTAATTCTGAAATTGATAAAATTCTGAAAGGTACGGGAATAGAAACATAATTTGTAACAATATCCGCTACTTCAGTAGCTAGTACTGTTTTGGTAAATCCAATTCAGAACCTGTCTTCACAGACAGTTGAGGGCATCACTGACTCTAACGAGCCATTCTTTACATTGTCAAATGTGGTGACCCCCTGGACTTAACATCTCCAGATCCTATTCATGATGTTTTCCCTCCCCAAGTGGGTGAAGTGGAAAGGCAACTCTCCCATAAAAGGGAAGAGGTCTCCATTCAAGGAGTGGCTGCATCAGCAGCATCACCACTTCATATGAAAATGCCTTCACAGGCTTCATGGGGCACTATAGGCTCTCAATTGTCATACATTGCATTGCCTGAGGCGGTGACCCTTATGAAAATTCAAAGTCCAGCTCCTGCACAGGAGGTCCTCCTTACCTTGTCAGGTCAGGCGGAGGGACAACACACCCATAGAGGGGATGTTGACTCTATAAATAGAGTATCTGCTGCTTCGGTAGTAGAACCTGTTCAGGGTGTCTCTGAGAAGGTAATGCCTTCAGTGGCTTCAGCTGGCATCACGGATTCTACTTATTTGCCAATCATTACAGAATCCACAGTGGTGACCACACTGGGTCTCAACCCCCAGTTCCTGTAAAAGGAGTTCTCCCCATCCAAAGTGGTCAAGCGGAGAGGCAAGCTGTTGGGATTCGGGCACACACGCAGCGGAAAAACGTGAAAAATAAATACAAAAAAACGAATCTCAAACGCAGGATCCGTGTATAATAAACGGATGATTATGGAGAATCGGATGTGTACCTTATTAAAGCTTTCCTTATGATGATTATAGAGGTCCTTACTTGATGAATCACAACAGTCCTTTGCTTCAAGAACTGCTCTCTAACGGTATCCACATAAACGTCGATTCGTCCAACGATCAGCGGAGATGGTACTAGCCAATTTCTGCCTCTTTGTCTCTCTCTTTCTCTAGCCTCTCAAATAACGTAGAGCTGCTAGAGTTTTATCAAAAACGAAATTATAAAACTGTTAACCCTAAACTATACATCTTTATGTATATATAGGGGAGAGAGGGACTCGGGCCAAAACCCTATTCTGATTAGACTTCTTAAAATCCATACAGATTTCGGATTTATATTATTATTAAATTCGAATTCTAATATGTATATAATTAATCAAGTCTCACTTAATTAATTAATTAAATAAATTCGAATTAATAATAATAACAGTATTTAAATTCATAATTTAAATAACACTTCGTTTAAATGTTCTTTGTGTGTGACCCTTTAGGTTATTATTACTTTGGCAATAATTTTATTTTCTAATAATAAAATTATAAACAATGAGCGGCATCTAGTAATACATCATTGCTACCCAAGTAATAATAATAATTGGTGATTCAATTAAACCTTTCGTGAATAATGTACAATGCAATATAATCCCGTTAACCTTATATTATAGATCAAACTCGAGGCATGTATTGTGTCATCATCTTCAACGTTTAATCCGGGTTTCCTTGATCAATGAGTAGACTATTAATCAAATCAATATTTGAGCATGACCATGCATTTTATAGTCTCACTCAATCAAGAGGCCAATAATATCACTCCTAAAATAGGAGGGTTAAATTCTATATCTATCATTCATATTTCTCATACGATTCATAGCATTCTCAATGTCCACCTTTATTATTACCCGGTTAAAGATAACTTTGAGTGTAATCAAAGTATATTAATTATCATATAGAAATATAATGATTTCAAGTCAGAGGATCATTACATCATTATCACAGTGAGAATGTCTTATGACACTTATTAATATGTAGATTCTCACAGCAGGTCTGTCCAGTGCCATGCATCCATCTGCCAAATTTTGACATCCATCTGCCAGATTTCATAATCATAGTAAGCAGTTATAGCAAGTAAAATCCTGATGGACTTGACCATAGCTACTGGTGAAAAAGTCTCATCATAGTCAATACCATGAATTTGCTTGAAACCTTTTGCCACCAATCGTGCCTTATAGGCCAGTACATTACCATCCATGTCGGTCTTCTTCTTGAAAACCCACTTGCACCCTATAGGTTTTACCCCTTCAGGTGGATCAACCAAAGTCCATACTTGATTGGTATACATGGATTCCATCTCAGATTTCATGGCATCCAGCCATCTCTTGGATTCTGGAGTGTTCGTAGCGTCTTGGTAGGTGAGAGGCTCATCTTCGTCGATAAGCATCACATCACCATCTTGAGTTAAGAGAAATCCATAATATCTCTCAGGCTCATGATGAATCTTACTAGACCTACGAACAACCTGTGTTTCTTGAGCAGTATTGTTTTCTTGTACATTATGCTCAGGTTCCTCCATTGGTTCATTGTTATCTTGTGGGTCTCGAATTTCATCGAGTTCTATTATCCTCCCACTGTCTTTCTTAGACAACATTTCTCTTTCAAGGAAAACTGCAGTTCGAGCAACAAACACTTTGTTCTCGGAAGGATTATAGAGTGAATAACCATTTGTTTCAATTGGGTATCCCACAAAATTACATTTGTCTGATTTAGGTCCTAGCTTGTCTGAAGTTAAACGTTTCACAAACGCTTCACATCCCCATATTTTCATAAATGACATGCTATGATGTTTCTCAGTCCATATCTCATATGGAGTCTTCTGAACCGATTTAGTAGGAACTCGGTTAAGTGTATAAGCAGCCGTCTCCAGGGCGTAGCTGTTGGTCCCTGATATTGTAGAAGGGGGGTTGAATACAATATCTAATATAATTCGCGAATTTGGATTAAGAATAAAAAGTTAATTATAATCCTGAAATATTAATAGGTGAAATACTGTTCAAGTAGAATATTTAATTTTAACTTGAAAAGTATTACAGAATTAATATAGTGAATAGTGTTTATATCTGATAAATTGTCTAGAGTGATTTTGACATGACTTGTTCGGGTTTAACAATTTATATTCCAAACTAAGCACAGAAATCTGTGAATATTACAATGCATACAAATTTCTGAATTTGAATGTTTGAATAATGTAGAAAATGAAGGCAATCTCCTCATATTTATAGAGGTGGAAAGCCAGCATGACTTATCCCAGTATGACCTTTTTCTATTAAAATTAACCCTTGTATGACTAACAAAATGGCTGGATATGACTTAAAATGGTCGGTATGACTCATTTTAGACTTCGGTATGACTCATTTGAATTCTGTTCGGTATGACTCATATGAATTCTGCTCGGTATGACTCATTTGAATTCTGCTCGGTATGACTCATTTGAATTCTGCTCGGTATGACTCATTTTTCAACTGCTCAGTATGGCTCTTTCAAAAGCCTTCGGTATGACTCATTGCAAGTCATATGAATCAATTCTTTTATAGTAAATCAATTCTACTTAATTTAATTAAATAATTTATGAATTAAATTAAATTCAGACTTGAATTAATTTAATTAAATAAATTAAATAATTAACTTAATTTTAATTGTAGAATTAAAATACTATCAGGACTCTTGTTCAACTCTGTAGTCCGTTTCAGTCTTCTGTCATGGAACCACTTCAGGTTGATGTTGAATATTTATTAATTGAAGTTGACACACAAATGTACTGTCTGGTTCATTTGTGTCATACTCTAATAAATATTCTTCATGTCTTTTAACATTTAGAATTAGTGACCTTCTGTCTTTGCTTAGCTTTTCTGTCTTCTTTTTCTGTTCTTCTTCTTCTGGAATCTTCGTGTAGTAATCACTTAAAAACTTCTGAATCTTCTGAATTCTTATGAAATTACCACTTCATTATTTTCCACTGACGCTTGAACATATTAATGAACTTCTTCAGTGTTAAGTAGCAGGTTCAACTGAATACTTCTGATTCTGACATAGGATATTCACTTCCTTTACTGGAAGGGGCAGATCCTTTATTGATCCGTTAACTATCTCCATACACAAATCACTATGCCTAGAATGGACCTAACGAATGTCCTAGAGACTAAGGACTAAACCTAAACATAAATCATTGTGTACGAGATTACTCTAACGATCTCAAGTCTAAGGATACTTGTACAACTATTTACTTAATAAACAACTATTGACACGTGAGTGAACTCCATTAGTTGTTTTACTTATCGAGTCATGTTCAGTGAACTTATTCCTTAATAAGCACCTACATACTAGATATAGTGTCACCACACAAATGTCTATGAGAACAGACATCCTCCTAAGAGAGCTAGCATAGTATGTACTGATCTTTACGGATTTACCAATTTCCAATTAGTTATCCTATGATCAGGAACTGTTTAAGTCTAAAGCTATTATCTTCTAGATCTCATTATTACAATCTCATTATAATTCTAGAAGCTTTGCTCTAAATTATGGAACATCTTATTTAATACACTTCAAATAGATTAAGCCCGTAACATAACAAATAAATACTTTATTATTATCAAATGAAATTAAATAAGAGTAGTAGAAAGTTTTTCCTAACTCATCATACATGATTGGTTTTAGGTCAAACACTTTCAATCTCCCACTTGGCCTAAAGCCAATCACTCTGGTATCTAATACCCATCCGCTCCTTATGACGATCAAAATTTAACTGAGACAGCGGCTTCGTGAACGGGTCTGCTATGTTGTTATGTGTGTCAACTCTTTCGATCTTGACATCTCCTCTTTCAATGATCTCCCTAATCAAATGAAACCGCCGCAATATATGTTTGGTATTCTTGTGAGACCTCGGTTCCTTGGCTTGAGCTATTGCAGCGTTATTGTCACAATATAACACAATAGGCCCCTCTATGTCAGGAACTACTCCCAACTCAAAAACAAATTTTTTCATCCAAACAGCTTCCTTTGCAGCCTCACTTGCAGCTATATACTCTGCTTCTGCTGTAGAGTCAGCCGTCGTAGATTGCTTACGACTTCTCCAACTAATCGCCCCACCATTTAGAGTAAACACATACCCTGACATGGATGTACTATCATCACACTCTGACTGAAAACTAGAGTCAGTGTAACCCTCTATTTTCAACTCAGACCCACCAAAAACAAGAAAAATATCCTTAGTCCTTCTCAAGTACTTAAGGATGTTCTTCACTGTTTTCCAGTGGTCTTCACCTGGATTTGACTGATATCTGCTAGTCACACTAATTGAGTGAGCAACATCAGGTCTAGTATATAACATCGCGTACATGATAGATCCTATTGCCGATGCATAAGGAATCCTACTCATACGCTCTCTTTCTTCAGGTGTCTTAGGAGACATCTTGTCAGAAAGGGAGACTCCATGGCTCATCGGTATGAGACTTCTCTCGGAGTTTTACATGCTAAACCTTTTAAGCACCTTATCGATGTACGTACCTTGGGTTAGACCTATCATTCTTCTTGATCTATCTCTATAGATCTTCATGCCAAGAATGTAGGACGCTTCTCCCAAGTCCTTCATAGTGAAGTTCTTTGATAGCATTGGTATGTCATTTCCTATTAAGAGTATGTCATCTACATACAAAATAAGAAATGTTACTGCGCTCCCACTAACCTTCTTGTAGACACATGGTTCATCTATGTTTTTGATAAAATCAAACTCTTTGATTGTCTCATCAAAACGAATGTTCCATCTTCGAGAAGCTTGCCTTAACCCATATATGGTTCGTAGTAGCTTACATACTGGATGTTCATTTCCTATGGAAATAAAACCCTCTGGCTGTGTCATATACACTTCTTCTTCAAGTTCCCCATTGAGGAAGGCCGTCTTTACGTCCATTTGCCAGATCTCATAGTCATAGTAAGCTGCAATAGCAAGCAAAATCCGAATTGATTTGAGCAAGGCTACAAGCGAAAAAGTTTCATCAAAGTCAATCCCTTGTCTTTGTTTGAATCCTTTTGCCACTAGCCTGGCCTTGTAGGTCTCTACCTGGCCATTTGCTCCAATCTTTCTCTTGTATACCCACTTGCACCCTATAGGCTTCATATCCTTGGGTGCCTCTACCAAAGTCCATACTTGGTTGGCATACATGGAGTCCATTTCGGATTTCATGGCACTCTGCCATTTCTCTGATTCAACACTACTCACAGCCTCGTTGAAGGTCATAGGGTCGTCTCCATCAATGACCGCCAATTCATTGTCATTCTCAATGACAAGGCCATAATACCTCTCAGGTTGGTGAGACACCCTTTGTGATCTACGGATGGGCTGTTCTACGGAAGGTTGTTCAATATGAACAGGTGTTTCCTCTTGAACCGTAGTAGTTTGTTCTTCATGAACTTCATCAAGTTCAATCTTGCTCCCACTATTCCCTTCAAGGATAAACTGTTTTTCCAGGAAGGTAGCATGTCGGGAGACAAACACCCTTTGTTCGGTGTAAAAGTAATACTTTAAAGTCTCTTTAGGATATCCTACAAACCTACATTTCACGGATGGAGATTCTAGCTTATCGGGGTCAACTTTCTTGACATAAGCCGGACATCCCCAAATCTTAACGTGCTTAAGACTCGGTTTCCATTCTTTCCATATCTCATACGGAGTTTGAGGAACAGATTTGGAAGGCACCTTGTTCAATATATATGTTGATGTTTCTAATGCATAACCCCAAAGTGATACTGGAAGATCTGTATAGCTCATCATGGATCGAACCATGTCCAACAAAGTTTGATTTCTCCTTTCGGATACTCCATTCAACTGGGGAGTGGCCGGAGGAGTCCATTGAGAGACTATACCATTTTCTTTGAGAAAATCTAGAAACTCGCCACTTAAGTATTCACCTCCTCGATCTGATCGAAGGGTTTTAATACTATACTTGGTTTGTTTCTCTACTTCATACTTATATTCTTTGAACTTTTCAAAGGATTCGGATTTGTATTTCATCAAATACACATATCCAAATCTAGATCGATCATTTGTAAAAGTAATGAAGTATGAAAATCCACCCATGGCTTGCGTGGACATCGACCCACACACATCTGTATGTACCAATCCAAGCAACTCCGCAGCTCTTTCTCCATGTCCACTAAATGGAGATTTGGTCATTTTGCCTAACAGACAAGACTCGCTTGTAGGATATGATTCAAAATCAAAAGGTTCTAGTAACCCTTCCTTATGCAATGTCTTAAGTCTATTTTCACCAATATGACCAAGTCTGCAGTGCCACAAGTAGGTGGGATTTTCATCATCTCTTTTTCTTTTATTACTATGTTCAATTTGAAGTAAACTATGTTCTACGTCACATACATACAAACCATTATTTAAAATACCAATACCATAAAGAACATTATTTCTAAAAATTGAACATTTATTATTCTCAATAACAAACGAAAAACCATCCAAGTCTAACATGGGAATATAAATAATATTCCTCACAATTGAGGGAACAAAATAACAATTATCCAAAATAATAGTCTTGCCCGTAGGCATAAGTAAATCAAACGATCCTACAGCTACAGCAGCAACTCCTGCTCCATTGCCCATACGTAGGATAACCTCCTCTTCTTCAAGAGTCTTACTTCTCCTTAGTCCCTGCAACGAATTGCAAATGTGAGAACCACAGGAGGTATCTAATACCCAAGTAGAAGTTTGATTAAGTGACATATTTAGTTCGATTATTAAAATACGTGAAGCAGAAGCGGTAGTCTCACCACCCTTCTTCTTCTTCAATTCTGCAAGGTAAGCCTTACAGTTTCTCTTACAGTGCCCCACTTTGTTGCAGTGAAAGCAAACAACTTTGCTTTTGGAATCTTCAGCTTTTGGAGGAACTGGCCTATTCTCACCTACGTTCTTCTTCTTCTTAGGAGGGCTCCTCTTCCTCTTCTTAGGGTTAGAGCCTTCACCAATTAGAAGAACAGAACTCTTTTTTGTGGGAAAATTCAACTCAGCAGTTTTCAGCATGTTATGGAGTTCAGGCAAGCAGACATCCAACTTGTTCATGTGAAAGTTCACAACGAACTGCGAGAATGAATCTGGAAGTGATTGTAAGACCAGATCTTGATTCAGCTCCCCATCCATGACAAATCCAAGTTGTCCAAGACGCTCAATCAAATTGATCATCTTGAGCATATGAACATTCACAAATGATCCCTCAGTCATCCTATAACGGAACAGCTCCTTCGATATCTCATATCGAGATGTCCTTCTTGCCACATCATACAAATCTTGTAGATGCATAAGGATAGAGTGAGCATCCATATGCTCGTGTTGCTTTTA
Organism: Oenanthe sinensis; assembly: GCA_028671895.1. NCBI lineage: Eukaryota > Viridiplantae > Streptophyta > Magnoliopsida > Apiales > Apiaceae > Oenanthe > Oenanthe sinensis. The sequence goes on from JAPMAC010000212.1 coordinate 6,606,740, forward strand.
AAGCTCATCATTCATGGATCCCAGCATAACACACTGTGCAACTCTTGCATCATCTATCCAATTACGATACACAATATGTTCATCATTATGTGCATCCTGAGCAGGTTCAGCAGGTTTAGGTGAGTCTAGTACATATTCCTTCTTCTCAATCCTGAGAACAATTCTCAGGTTTCGAAGCCAATCAGCATAGTTGGGACCAGTTAATTTGTGTGCATCGAGCATGCAGCGGAGTGATAGTGCAGAAGACATTATGTATATAATAAATCTGCAAATAATAAACACATAACAACATTTAGCAAATACTCTATTTCATTATCTAAAATACCATATGAATCGGGTCTTTATTCACAAGTGCCTCCCACTATTCTATCTAATTTCTATATCCCTTATTGAAATTAAGCATTCATAATGCTAGTGGGATAGGGATCCTACATTCCATCACACAACCTCGGCTGTAGCACGAAACGCCATGTAACGTTCAATAGGCAGACAACTCTTGTCAGCTACATCTCATGTTATTCCCTAATCTTACTTTAACCTCTTGAATACTTGAGTCACGGCTGTGGCACGACAAACTCAATATTCTAAGTCAAGTCAATCCCAACATCTCGTATAATTAAACTAGTTTCAAATAGCCCACGGCTGTAGCACGTAACGACCATAAGATTTCAATTCATCATACACATCTCATGTTATAGACAAGTATCTCTTCTTTCGGAAACAACGCCCTCGGCTGTAGCACGAAACGACAGATTTTCAAAAACAAGAAATACTTTCTATTATGTTGGAAGGCTATGACCAACACAAGCCCTTTGTGTTTTATGGCCAATTACTACTTGATATTCTTTATATTTTAGGGGATTATATTATGTTACAATCATAATCATATTATAAAGAGATTCTTTTAGATTGGATTAAATATTTCAAATCAACTATTGATACTTGGAGTCATCCCAGGCCAGGGGTGGAGTATTGTCAAGAGGCGTCTCTTAATAACCCCCTTTCTTACAGATAGAACATCTGTTGTTTGACAGAATCATCCTTTCACTTAAGTTGAAAATTCATATTCAATCACGTGTTTCATAAATACAAAAATCTCATGTTTGTATTCATAATATGTAAATAAAGGTCACGAAACAATTTCACTATTCTAGATTGTCTAACATACGCCTTATGTTAATTAAGTTCACCTAAATCTATCATCTCATGATAATTCAAACATATATCACATATATATAATCACGAATAAATATAAGTTAGGCATGTTAAATCATATATTACAACATATAAGCATTATACATCTCTATGTATCACATGGTGTATTTAAAAATAACTTAAAACAGTTAAAACTTACTTTAAAACACTTTTGGAAGCTCTAAACAGTCCGAAACAATTTCACAAAAATTATTGTAATATACCATTAGAACCGTCTCGAAAAAATGAATCCAACGGTATATTACACGTCCCATTCTGAGCTCCCATGCGTCCGTACGCGCCCCGAGAAGTTTCTGACGCATTCTCATGCGCGCACGCGCGTCAGGCGCGTGCAAGACACCCTGTCACGCATCTCGGGTATGCGTTACAAGCCAAAAACCCTTTTTTAGCTTGTAACGCACGCGCAGAATGCGTTACACCTTCTTTTTTTTTCCGAGATATTATTATTATTTAATTACGAATTAATTAAAAACAAATTTAAAACTCCATAATAAATAATCTATTGCTCAGAAAAATATTCTAAAAATACCTGGACGATCTACAACACTTGTACAACACATGAAAAATATAAAATAAATTTTTAGGAACAGTAATGAATTAATCATAATTAAATAATTATTATTGCTTTCAAAATTTATAATAAATATTCTACGCATAAGAAAATTATGAAGAATTAACTAGACGATCTAACACACTTATAGAACCCAGGAAAATTATCAAAACAATTTTGACGAACAGTATCATATTAATCATAATTAAAACATGATATTGCTTGTATAAATCATAATAAATACATACATCCTCATAAAATTCTGAAACTTGACCACGAATCTATATGCATACAACCTATGCGTTGATATCATTAAAGGAATTTATGCACCAGCGGAAGCATTGAATAACATTTATTTGCATATATTCCTATGTATACATACATATAGATACAAAAACTATTTTATAAATTGAAGAATACCTCGATTGCTTTCCGGCAACAGCTAGAGAAGATCTTGTTCTTCAATCCTTGCAATCACCCCTCAAGTGTGGAGTGCTCTAAAGATATCCACCAAGAATCAAACTAAAAGATGAAGGAGGAGGCTAGAGAGGAAATTAGGATTACCTCCCTTTTAAAATATTTCTTACAAATATTATGGTTGAAGTATTAGGGTTTATAATCCTATATTTATAGGCAAATATCTCTGCTGAGATATTTTCTATAAATATCTTATTATTAATTCCCTTTTTAATTAATTAATGTTATTAATTAATTAGTTAATGATTAAAACTATTTTAATCATTAATTCCTTTTTCTAAACTCTTTTAGAAAATTATTCTCTCTTCATATTTAATTACTTTAATTAAATATTTAATTAATAATATTAAGATCTTATCTTAAATAATTTATAATCAATTAAATCTCATTTAATTAATTTATAAAATTTGCTAAGTAATTATTTATTTCATAAATAAATAATGACTAGCTATTATTAATTATTCCTTCATCTATAATTTAATCTCTTTTATGGTGTGACTCTTTATGTTCAATATTAAACCGATAGTAGAAATAAATAATAATAAATATTTTATTTATTATTTATATGAATTCTATTACTTGATTAAATATAATTAATCTGATTAATTATATTTATTCTACATCGTGAGTGATGCTTCTCAACATATCGCGACTATCCAGATAATACGAAATCATTGCTTAGAATACTTAGAACCTGTCAGTAATTAGTTACCGTACAATTAATTCCTTCTACCCTACAATATCCCGATTAAATACAAGGCATGGAACTCGTGTCAAGCCTATATAATTTAATCATATGATTTCTTATTCATAATACAAAGTTCCTTTTAATGCAAATTAGAAACTCTTTCTAATTTCATTCACTCTGGCCAAAGATTCCTGAACTTGCATATCTAAGAATAACATAGGATATTCACTTCCTTTACTGGAAGGGGCAGATCCTTTATTAATCCGTTAACTATCTCCATACACAAATCACTATGCCCAGAATGGACCTAATGAATGTCCTAGAGACTAAGGACTAAACCAAAGCATAAATCATTGTGTATGAGATTACTCTAACGATCTCAAGTATAATGATACTTGTACAACTATTTACTTAATAAACAACTATCGACACGTGAGTAAACTCCATTAGTTGTTCTACTTATCGAGTCATGTTCAGTGAACTTATTCCTTAATAAGCACCTACATACTAGATATAATGTCACCACACAAATGTCTATGGGAACAAACATCTTCCTAAGAGAGCTAGCATAGTATGTACTGATCGTTAGGGATTTACCAATATCCAATTAGTTAACCTATGATCAGGAACTGTTTAAGTCTAAAGCTATTATCTTCTAGATCTCATTATTACAATTTCATTATAATTCTAGAAGCTTTGCTCTAAATTATGGAACATCTTATTTAATACACTTCAAATAGATTAAGCCCGTAACATAACAAATAAATACTTTATTATTATCAAATGAAATTAAATAAGAGTAACAGAAAGTTTTTCCTAACTCATCATACATGATTGGTTTTAGGTCAAACACTTTCAGCTTCTTGATGAACTCAGTGATGTAAGGGTCATTGACATCCAGTTTCTTTAACTCCTCAAAAGTGAGTTCTTCTACAGAACCACCAGTATTGTAGAAGATAACTCTGTCAGGATTCCTGAGAAGACATTTCTGTGTCCTCTCATATTCAAACTTCTTCTCAATCTCCCTCTTCTTTTTGGCTTGAATAACTCTCCGAACATTTGACATGTATCTGCTCTCCTCAGGATAAGGATATCCTTCCAACTGCTTTATCAACCTTTCAAGTAGATCTAAATTCTTGTCCTGTAGAGACTCTGTGCTCCAAAATTCTTTGATTCCATCTTCACCCTAAAACATTACTCCATCAGAGTAAACAACTGTTTCAGGTTCTTCAACATCATGAACCAATTTTTCTAGAAAAACGCTAGAGATCCTAAAAATTGTACCAAATGTTGAGTTGTCACATGTATAATTGGTAATCTTTCTATAATAATATGATACTCGCGTGCATACGTATACATGCGTCCATGAATTAAAACAAGTCATATGTCATGCCACATCAATTGGGACAATATTTGGGTTTTCTAGCATTTCTCATTTTTCTATACAGTTTAAAGTATGTTTAAAAATTCAAAATAATAAAAAAAAGTTAAATATTTTTTTAAAAAAAAAGATAAATGATATACTAATACGCCGCAATATTGACTAGCCAACATAGAGCAATACATAATGTATCATTTATCCAATATTATTAAAATCGAAAGATTAAAATTTTGGTAGTCGGTGGTCCTTTCGTCGGTATTTCGGCCGAATAGTTATTATTGAGCCTAATTTTAAACGTTAATTTCTTAATTAAAATGTATCTCATATTAATCTCCTAAACAAAACACACAAATATTATCCTATTAAAATACAAATAAAGTATTTGAAAAATTATATAAAATATATACATATACCATTAAATAACATTTAATTATTATTATAAAAATAAAAATATATTTAAATAATATAAAGAAATATTAAAACAATTCAATACAGCACGAGATATAAACTACTCCCTCCGTTCCGCAAAAAGTGGCGCTTTATAAAAAATAAAAATCAAACTGATTCAACTTTGACCACTTATTAAATATTACTGATTTATATTTTTACAAAAATAAAAATTAACTGTAATAGTTAATGTAATATATTTTTTAATGATATATTTTTCATAATTTTTATTTCTAACAATAATTATTAATAAGTGGTCAAAATTGAATCAACTTGACTTTTAATTTTTATAAACCGCCACTTTTTATGGAACGGAGGGAGTAATATTTATTATACGAACATAAATATAATGAGAAAAAGGGCCCTAAGGATGACTTTAATAATTACCTAATAATCTAAGTTATTTAATACAAAAATTGAGTGATAATTTTATAATAATAATGCACATCCCCTTATTTACAAAACTAATCATAATCTTAATTACTTGGATGTAAAGTTAGATTTATTTACGATAATTAATCTGCAAATCCGGTCTCATTTCACCAACATCATCCCATTCATTAGCATTCCAGCACACTTCACTACCGCTCCATATGCGTGACTAATTTGATGAACATCTGCCCCCACACTTTGTTAATAGTAACATTTTGTTTGTAATTTTTTCTCCAGGTAATTACGATCTCCGGTCTCTATTATACTAGGTACTAGTACATACTAAGTAATAAATATTAAAATCTCTGCAAAAAAAAAAAAAACTTCCGGAAAGTTATAAAATTGCTTGATTTACGTTTTTTACATTATTTTGTCGATTGTGAACAATTGATTATGAATAATTTAAATCGATTATAAATAATATTGATTATTATCACAATATTGACTTATTTATATAAAAATATTCTTCTCGCCTCAAATTAATTGTCTATTTTATTCCTTTTTAATCAAATTTTGGTTGAAATTTAAATTTTATTTTTTATAATTTTAAAAAACTAGAAATTACATCTTAAAATGAATTAAATATATTTTCTAATAAGTAAATATTTATATATTTTCAAATTATATGTAAATTTCAATCAAAATTTAATTATAAAAATAAAATAGAACAATTAATTTAAGAAGAAAAGAATAAAATAATCAGTACAAAGTTTATTAATAATAAAATACTATCTGGAAACAAATGATGAGCAGGAGTCTAAGATTAACATATTTTGTATGAAACAAGTCATCTTATTTGTTTATATCTCTTAATCTCTTATAAACCGGCAGAAGCACAGAGTTAGAGGATGAGCTCAATATTTGTCTTTTACTTATCTATAACAACCCTAATTATTTTCTCTGTTTCACATACATATATAAACTCATGTGTCTTGCTCTAGTTATAAACTCATATCATCTCCTCCTCTACCATCATCAAAACTCCTTAACTAACACCAACACTTTCACTCTCATAATCTCTCTCAATCTCTCTCCCTCACATAATTTCTCTCTCTCTCTCACACACGTAATCTCTCTCCCTCTCTCTCTCACACATAATCTCTCTCCCTCCCTTGAACAATGAACACTAAAGCTGTCTCTCCTCGCAAACCCCTACTCATCATCGCCCTCCTCCTTTTAACCACCGTCGTCTCGTCACAATTCTCCGACCACTTGCCGGAACCCCATCTCAGTATTCGCCGTAGATATCACATTCTCTCCCCTTCTTGCACTTCTTTACCGATAATCTCTAATACCAACTCCAAAACCAAAAGCCCGCCTCCTGTTTTCTGCTTTAAGCATCGGAACAGACCCCATGTGGACTTACCGGCGAGATCACACGGCGGCGCCGACGAGATTGATCCAAGATACGGTGTTGAGAAAAGATTAGTCCCTTCTGGACCTAACCCTCTTCATAATTGATCATTCCATCGCAATTCATGCTAGCCCTTGACACACACACACATTGTGTGTGTGTTTTCTTGAATGATAAGCTTTGATTTCTTGAACTTTATTGTTTTTCTATATGTTTATGCAGAAGATATGTACAATTAATACTAGTGCTGTTTCCAAGTTTGTTTTTTAGATTGTATTCCTCTATGGCTTTTAGCCATTTTGCATTGTAACATCGAAAAACAGGCTTGGAAATAGTTGCTTGGCAATTTTTTCGGATGACGGAGAATCGAACTTGAGTTTATTACTCTCCCGTCCCATATTTCTTATCTCATTTTGACTTTTCAAAATTAAATTAATCAATTTTAATCAATAAATTAAACATATTGCATAATAATATATATTTTTAAAAAATATATTATAATTAAATTCAACTATTCTATTTTATGAATCAAGTTGTAAAGTCATAAAATTATAAATAAATATTTTTAAATTTCTAATCAAAATTAAAAAAAATTATCTTTCAAAAGTCAAAATAATATAAGAATTATGGGACAGAAGGAGGAGGGAGTAATAAACTTTTGTTATTAGATTGTCTTTTTTCTTGTAATAGAAAATTTTCGATTTGTTGGTTTTTTAAATTTGATTTCATGGTTTGTGTTGATTGACAAATTTCGTGGGGGAGGTTAGTTTCAAAGGATATGTATGAGTTTCATAAATTTTGTTGTCATTCATTAATGGAGTGGCCACGTATCACGAGTAGAAAATGGTAATTTTGCTACACTGCTTGACTCATCTCATATATCACTCGTATCATGTATTCTTAATTTCTTATATACAGTGTAATGATGTTACAAATTGTAACTTACAATCGTAATCAGAGGTTTGGTTACCCTCATGCTCCCTCCTTTTCGGGTTTGACTTTTGAAGTGTATTTTATTATCGATTTTTTCTAATGTGTGTTTATGTACATGTATTATGGTACACTACGGAATTTGCCCGTGCTTCGCACACGGGTAAAATTATAAAAAATAAAAGAATTTAATTAAATAATTTAAAGTTTTTAAAAATTTAAGCTAATATAAAAATTTATATAATTCATAAAATATTTAAAAGTAACATTTATTTATTAAGTATAATAATCATAATTATAAATTTAAAATACATTTGAGAATGTTACATATATTTCAAAAACATAGACAATCATCCCACATGAAAAAAAATATAAATATGTCTAAAAACATTTAAACATTAAAAAAATTGATGAAGAAAAATTAAGTAACAATCATCCCGTACGAAATAAATTTCTAATATATATAAAACATTCAAACATTGCAAAAATTGTTCAAGCAAAATGAAGTCTCACAATAAGAAATATGTGAAATATATTCTCCAAACAATTAAAGATCTCTAGTATCATCCATCCAAAAAGCAAAGTTTAGTAGACAAAAGTTCTTCCTCATTTTTCCTGTCATGTTGAAAAATATAAAGACAGTCAATAATTAAAAATTATAATGTAATATAAACTAATATAAATGATTGTTAGGTATACTTTATATATAGAAATTGGCTTATTTATAAAAACAACCAAGTTCAATAAATGTTGGTATTGAAGTAACCAATTTTTTTCTATCCATAAATGTGCGAGTTTGTGTTTTTCTCTCTTTCTTTTAACAAAGTTGTGAGAGTGGTTTTCATCGTTATGGCTGAGATGTCTAGTATCAACGAAAGATTGGCGGAGATAACAATAGATGATGAGGAGAATGAGGAAATTGACTTTGATGTTGGGGTAGAGGATGAGGTTGATAAGTTTAAGCTTTGCTTGGTGGGGTGTTTCTTGACGGAAAAAAATCTTAATTCTCGCGCAATGAAGTCTAAGCTTGCGGATGTATGGAGACCTGCAAGAGGCATTAGTATCAAAGATCTGAAGGATGGGGCGTTTCTTTTTCAATTCTACCATGTTGATGATATGCAATGGGTTGTTAATGGGGGTCCATGGGCGTTCGATGGCTCCATGCTGGTTACTAGTATTATTCCAAAGGGTGAAGATCCATTGAAAGTGCCGTTGTATAATTTGAGTTTTTGGATTCAGCTTCATGGCCTTCCCACGGGGTTCATGACGGAGGCTGTTGGTAGACAGCTTGGAGATTTCTTTGGTAGTTTCTTGGCATATGATCCAAATAACAATACAAGTATTTGGCGTGAGAGCATGAGAATAAGGATACAGGTTGATGTCAGGAAGCCTTTAAAACGCAAGAAGAAAATATGCAAAAGAGATGGGTCAGAATGCATAGTTCATTGTAAGTACGAGAGGCTGGGTGATTTTTGTTTCACATGTGGCATGCTCACCCACACTGATAGGTTTTGCAAGAAGAATATGGGAGGTGGCCAGGAAATGTCAAGGGAATGGGGTGGCTGGCTTCGAGCACCACCACGTAGGGCGGGTGGGCATGAGAAAAGCAAATGGCTGAGAGACGAGAAAGACGGGGATTGAAGCGAGAATTTCGGGAAGGATAATTACTATAATCAATCTGCGGATTGGCAGGAGGGGATGAAAGGAAATGAGAGTTATTTCAGGAGCAGGTCAAGGGGTATAGTAATTTCAAGTGTAACAAACTTGGGCGCTCAAAGTGGAGGTGAGAATTCAAATGTTTCAGCAGGATATCTTAAAACAAATGGGCCTACACAAGAGGAGCTTGTTGGGCTTAATATTGAAGAGAGGAAAAGAAGGAGGAGTGGGCTGCATACAAAGGAATATATGGAAACTGATCGTAGTATTGGTGACACTGGGATTAGTTCTAAGGAAGCTATACTTTCTAATAAGGATTGCATAGATTCCTCTTCACCTATTTTGGCTAGGCTTGCGGTGCAAGCTAGCCATTCCAAATGAATCTTCTAAGCTGGAACTGTCGAGGGTTGGGGAACCCTCGGGCAGTTCGTGTTCTGGGCGACTTATTAAAGGCGCGTAAACCCCAATTTGTTTTCTTATCTGAAATTTTGTCGAAAGCTAGGAAGATTGAAGATATTAGAGTTAAATTTGGTTTTTCTCAGTGTTTTGTTGTGGACTGCATTGGGCATAGTGGCGGTCTAGCTGTTCTTTGGAAGAATAATGTAGCCTGTGAGGTGACGGGCTATTCTCAGAACCATATCGATGTGGTTTTTCTTAATAATAATGTAGCTTCTTGGCGTTTATCTTGTTTTTATGGTTTTCCTGAACGTGCAAGGAGGAAAAACTCATGGGATCTTATTCGAACTATATCTCAAATGTCTTCGTTGCCATGGTGTATCGTTGGGGATTTTAATGACCTTCTTCATCAATCTGATAAGCAAGGCAATTCTCTTCATCCCCAAAGTCTTATTGATGGTTTTCGTATGGCTATTGATGACTGCGATCTTACTGAAATTGATCTTCAAGGGGGCATGTTTACTTGGGAAAGGGGTCGAGGTACCAAAGACTGGGTGAGGGAGAAGTTGGATAGGGCTTTTGCTTCGAGGTCGTGGTGGAATATATATCCTCTTTACAAATTAGCTCTCTACCATACAACCTATTCGGATCATGACCCTGTTATGCTTGATTTGCTTAGTACTACATTCTCTAAGAAGCAGTTTCGTTTTAAGTTTGAGAACACTTGGTTGGAGGAACCGAGTTTTCGAAAGGATGTGGCTGATTTTTGGTTGACTTTACCTCGTATAAATATCCTCCCAAAGCTCATCTCTGTTTCATCTTTCATGGCACGCTGGGGAAGGAACTTTTTTCATAAATTTCGTGATAAAATAAAGAAGCAGAAAGCTACTATTTCAAATCTAGTTGATCGTACAGATGATGTTGGTATAGCTAAGTACTTTGAGGAGAAGAATAAGCTTGATGATCTTCTATTTCAGGAGGAGGTATATTGGAAGCAGCGTGCTAAAACGTTCTAGTTAGCGGAAGGGGATGCAAATACTCGTTTTTTTCATGCAAATGCAACTGCTAGAAAGAAAACGAATCGAGTTAAGTTTCTGTTGACGGAGGATGGGGAAAGAGTTGATGATCACGAGGTTATGTGTGGAATGGTTGGGGAGTACTTTCGAGACATATTTTCAGGGTCTCCATCTAGTACAGTGCAAAGGCAGAATTACATAGAGGCATAACTATCAGTGGAGCAGAACATGATGCTAACGGCAGAGGTTAATTTTGATGAATTTTCTACTACAGTAAGACAAATGCACTCAGATAAAGCTTATGGGCCAGATGGGTTCAACCCTGCTTTTTCCAACAGTTCTGGCAAATTTTGGGGCGTGAAGTATTCGAATGTTGCAAGGAATGGCTCACGAATTGTAACTTTCCAGCAAAACTTAATGATACAAATGTGGTTCTCATTCCGAAAAAAGAAAATGCAATCTGTATGCAGGATTTGCGCCCTATCGCATTATGCAACGTTCTTTATAAAATTCTTGCTAAAGTTTTGGCAAACCGACTAAAGAATATTCTGCCAAGTTTAATTACAGAAAATCAATCAGCTTTTGTCCCAGGAAGGAGCATTACAGACAATGTCTTGGTGGCTTTTGAGGTTATCCATCATATGAATCGGAAGAATAAAGGAAGTGAGGGGGAGATTGCCTTAAAACTTGACATTAGTAAGGCATATGATAGAGTTGATTGGAACTATCTGAGAACAAGGATGCAGGATATGGGTTTTTGTTCAACTTGGATTAATTGGATCATGCTATGTGTCAAGACGGTTTCATATGAATTCTGTTTTAATGGTTCAAGTATTGGCCCTATTACTCCGTCAAGGGGACTTCGCCAAGGCGATCCCTTGTCACCATATCTGTTCCTCTTTTGTGTGGAGGGTCTCTCAAGGTCTCTACTAGCTGTTGCTAGGGAAGGGTCAATTAGTGGCACTCAAATCAGTCCTAGTGCTCTAGTCGTTACTCATCTTCTTTTTGCTGACGACAACTTTTTGTTTTTCAAAGCTAATGTGTTGGAGGCTAACAAGGTTAAAAGTCTGCTAAATGAATATGAAAGTTTATCGGGGCAGTCGGTAAATTTTCAAAAATCGGGGGTGTTCTACAGTGCAAATGTTCAGCAGGCTGAGAAGGAAAGTCTTTCCACTATTCTTGGGGTTAATTCTGATCTTAGTGATGGTAAGTATCTTGGCCTTCCATCTCTTGTTGGGAGATCAAAGAAGAAAGTCTTTGGTTTTGTTAAAGACAAAGTGTGGAAGAGGGTTCAAAGTTGGAATGCAAAGCCTATTTCTCGAGCAGGTAAAGCTGTTTTAATTCAGAATGTTGCACAGTCTCTGCCTTCTTATTGTATGTCGTGCTTCCTTTTACCTAAAACTTTATGTTTGGAAATTGAACGTATCTTGAATAAGTTCTGGTGGAGCTCTAACTCAGGAGATAGTAAGAGCATTAACTGGTTATCTTGGAATGCTATGAGCATGTCAAAGAGTAAGGGTGGTATGGGATTTAGGAGTCTTTATGGGTTTAATATTGCAATGATTGGGAAATTATGCTGGAACTTTATGAAAAACCCGCAATCCTTGGTGGCTCGTGTGTATAAGGCACGGTATTACCCAACCTCTCATTTCTTGAATGCTAAGGCGAGTCAAGGTCAAAGTTACATTTGGAATGGAATCATGACGGCTAAAGATGCTATTGGGAAGGGTTTTAGATGGGTTCTGGGCGATGGTATGGATATTGATGCAACAAAAGATCCGTGGCTAAAAGGGAAGGATGGTTTTAAGGTCTATCAGAATTATCAGAATGAGATGGAGAGCAAGTCTGTTGCAAACCTAATGATTCCAGAATCTAAAGCTTGGAATGTCAGTAAGGTACGTGCTCTGTTTGTAGAGGAGGATGCTGATCATATTCTGGCGACTCGAATCCCAACAAATAATGTAAGAGATTGCATTGCCTGGACTAACACCACTACGGGGCAGTATACGGTAAAATCAGGGTATCACTGGTGGCATGATTGTAATGAAGGGAGTAATAATGTTATTCAGTCTAGGGGGTGGAGGAAGCTATGGAGATTGGAGATTCCTCACAAGATGAAAATCTTCCTATGGCGTTTTAGTAGGAATAACATTCCTGTTCGGACAAGGTTAACTTCAAAAGGAGTTGCCTTACCAGTTACGTGCCCTTTGTGTGAAGGTGATACTGAAGAGCTGCTGCATGTTTTCTTCAACTGTCCTTTTGCTAGAAAATGTTGGGAGTACACAGGGGATGCACATGACATGAGTAGTGTGGAGGATGTTTCAGAGTGGCTTGTTCATCAGCTCAACCATGCCAACTCTATTTAGGTTACAAGAATTGCCAGAGTTTTATGGGGCATCTGGTATTTTCGTAATAAAAAAGTGTGGGAAGATAAATCAGTTAATCATAATGTAGCCATGGACTGGAGTTCTAATTCTCTTCTTGACTAGCGAAATGCGAAGAAAAAGAGAGCAGCTATGCAGGTAATTTCTATTCCCAGAACTGAGCATGCGGTTCAAAAATGGTCGCCACCTCCTGTTGGTAGTTTAAAGCTAAATGTGGATGCTTCTATTTCTGTTGGAGCAAATGATTTTTCTACTGGTATGCTTATTCGAGATCATGAGGGTAATTTTCTTCTGGGTCGTGTTGTTTGTATCTCAGGCGCAGGCAGTGTCCTGGAAGCTGAAATAACTGCCCTTTATGAAGGTTTATGTTGTGGATCAAATCGTTGCCTTACCAGAATGTGCTCATCGAATCTGACTCGCTTCTCACAGTCCAAGCTGTTCAATGTGTTGATTCAAACTATCTTGAGATTGGTCACCTGATTGATGAATGTAAACAAATCCTCAGGTCTAGACTAGATTATTCTGTTTCTTTTGTTAAAAGGCAGGCAAACAAAGCAGCCCATGTCATGGCTAGAATACCTTGTTTGTCGAATTGCCAAAACATTCTCACGTCTCCTCCATTGTTAGTGTTGGAGACTCTTATGTATGATTCAATGATTTAATGGAATTTCTTTTTATTTCAAAAAAACAAAACAACCAAGTTCAATATGTGTATATATATATATATATATATATATATATATATATATATATATATATATATATATATATATATATATATATATATATATATATATATATATATAAATTAATAAACTTATGATACATTAGGAAATAATTATTTGTAACTTGATGAATTTATATTTAACTAAAAAATATTATCTAACTTAATAAATACATTTATAATTAACTAATTAAAAATATGTGAATTTTATTATAAATAATTTTAATTTAATTATTCAATTGTTATATTATATACTTGAACAATTTATGGGGCTGAATAACATATTGACTAGCTTATATTAATAATAAATAAAACATTTTTTTGAAGAAAGATATTTTAAAATAGTAAAATATTTAAAAGCAGATGTTATGGAAAAATATTTTTAAAACACGGGATAAAATATTTGTATTTCCTTTTTTTATACACTTTTTTTCCGAAATACAATAAATAAAATTTATATAAAATAATTGTTAATTATTTAAAATACTACATCAATTAGTGTGGTAATAATAAAATTATAATAATACTTCAAATTCTATGTATTTGATGATTACTAATAGTTTAATATATATTTAATATTTTCTCTAACACCCCTCACGTTCTATATAATATAAATTATATATTAAAGGGATAGTTCTTGACCAAAACAAACTTTAACTATTAAACTCACATTTTATAATTTAGTGAAAATATACATGAAGTAGATCCTTAAATCATGTAAAATGAAATCAAAATGAATAAGATATTAATGATCAAAGTTTAATCATGTATTTTTTTTGCAAAATTTTCAAATATACAATATGTTTTACAGTATGAAATCAATTTTATTATATTTTGCTTAACATAAGGGTATTATATGTGAAAAATGCAATGTACAGGATTAACATAGATATAGATAGAAGTAAAAAATACGATTGTACTATCGATAAAAGCCAATTGTACCAATGATATCATTGAGAATATTTTTTTTATATAATATAAAATAAAAATTAAAGTCATTAAAATTGATAAAGATTTTTTAGTATAACACATCACACTTTAAACATTTAAAAATAAAATATGTGTAAATTAATATATATTAATTAACTTTAAAAACAACACAAAATCAAATATTTAAATTATTAACAAAACATGGTCTTGTTGTAGAACACTATATATCTTTATGAACCGGAGCATGTCTATCTTGATATATTTTTTGGCAAGCAGTTACGATTTGATATTAACATAAGTAGCTATATCATTGTGCTTGACTGCTTGTTATGCTCTAATTTGTTTTTTTAACATTTTATCTTTATTGTTTCTATGACCATATGAGCAGTGGCATGTCCTACTAATACCATGTCATTTTGCTGCAAGTCAAAAACAACTAAATTTAAAATCTTTTAGAAGGAAAAAAAAATAGAAGTGAGAGCAAATACCAGAGTTAAAATCAAACACAACAGAAGTGCACTTGCTTAAAAATTCATAACAATTCTCACAAATTGAGTTACATTGGCATGCACTAACAACTTTGTTTTGTTTGAAGATACTTGATTATATACCTACTTATACCACAGTTATAAGTTATTGCAAGAGTGCACAATGCGCATTAGCTAGTTTCTCCACAGGCTTCATGTAAAATTCAATGCTTTCGATCCCATAAGACTTGTAGGTTCTGAGAAAATCATAAAACTTACCACCAACTTTATAATTGAAAAGTAGAGGATCTGGAGAATCAAAAGCACACAACCAAAAAGAATCGAAAGTCAGAGGATCTGCAGAGTCAAAGGCATAAGATGCTACTAATACATAAAAATAAATTTCTCACTACTTAAAGTATCATCTTAATCTTTTAAAATATTTTTAAAATCAACCTAAAGCCAAATCCAAGTTTTAGAAATGTGTTTTAATTATAAAATTAATGTTTAAGAGTTGAGTCAATTATCGATTAACTAATTTACCCCCTATACCGACCAACAATCAAATATCAAATTTTTAATAAAATCATTCTAATAATATAGTATAAATAGAATAAATTTGCACCTTATATATATTTTTGAGATAGCCAAATACTTACTATTTTCCATATATATGCTATTATATAACCCATGTTTTTAGCTGAAATTTGGTCAGATTCTACCGTCGTTAAAGGACACTCTGATACTTTTGCAGATGTAGCGTAATTACCTCAATACGATGACTTTCCATGTCTATTAAGTTAAGAAAATACAATGTAAGGATAATAATATCTTGACGGACAATGAATCACATATAAAAGATATTTTTTTAACTTTACTACTCACTGCTGATTTTGTATTAATGGAACCTCGTTCTAATAAGATTGATATCTTTTAGGGCCTTCCCTCTATCACACCCTTCAGTGCATTGTTTAGGTTCTTGGGTGCACTGTTCGGGTCATTGGGTGCATTTCTATGCAACCAAGTGTTGTGATTGTTGAAGACATTGTTCAGCAGTCATCTATTCTGATTGCCATTGTTTAACTTTTTAGACCTGCTACCTTATACATAACCATGTCCTTCTTCTTAAATTTTTTCACGACCACGATTACGCCCTTTAGATGCATTTCTGCCTTGTAAAAAATATGTTAAAATCTTATTAATTAAATCTTTTAAACATAAGTAAATAACGAAACATATTTTTTATCTAATATAGTTTAAACAAAACTATCATATAATTTTGAATTGTTTATATAAACAAAAGTCTTGTCAAGTGGAATGCTAAGCAGAGAAAAAATGCACATGCTAGAAATGGATAATCTTTACATGCAAAGTTTACCAACACAATTAGTTTAAAAAACATAGATAAACTTCACTACTCTTAAGTGACATCTAGAAAAAAGCTTCTATTTAGAGTTCCAGAGAAATTTAGAGCTAATCAGATTATATTTTCTCTTAAAATAAAGTAAGTAGGGTAATACTGTAAATAAAAAATTCAGGTATCTTATCGCCACTCAACTTAAGGAATTGTCTCCTTTGATTTCTCTTTCATGATCACTCTCTCTGATGCCTCAATTAGGTTAGGATTTATATATGGCTCTGCTTTTGCCTTTGCAAGTTGTGCTTGCCTGGGCCTTAACTCTTTCTCTTGTCAAAAACAATTAATGAAGAAGTATAAATACCTTTAACTTGTTAATCCCTGCATCTCTTGACCATTTACCCTTCTCTGCAAATTGAAAATTCATTCTCTTAGGCCTCAGAAACTTATTTTTGTCAATACACATATCCAGATCAAATTGATGATTTGTCAAATTGTAACAATTACCAAATTAGTTGGATTTATTTTCTTGTGAAATTATAAGAAAAAATGGATATAATTATAATAATGTATTCACCTAAAACTAACTTACCAAATGAATGTGTTCTATTTGAAGCGCTTTCGTTTTAAATTTTTTAGCATCAAACGCTTAAATCGGCAAGTACTTCAAGCCATTTATACATCTTTTTGAACATTAATTAACAATATTGTTAAACTAAATAACATGAAGAAACTACAACTATAAAAAGTACAACATGTTTTAACAAAACCCCAAGTCTAAATATTTCTAATACTCATTATCCTTCATTGTTTAGACTATCAAAGCCTTTCTTAATTGGTTTAAGGAAAACATGATGTTGGATCAAACGCCTTAATAAAAATAACTATAAAACTTTCCACATTGACTCGGTAAATCTCACATTATCACATTTTGATAAGAAAAAGATATTAATAGTTAAGTTGGGCGGAATCATTAACACAAAGATGGAGGACTAATGACGAAAAGTATCTCCTTATGATCCTTCCAAATATCATAGTATTATATCATAAATTTTGTTATATGCTGCATAAGTACGTTAAATCAAGCTATCAAGTTAAGATTTGTCCAAAACACTTTGTATTTACATCAACGTGAAGAATCACATATCAGTATATCACCAGAAGCATAGACATACTAAAATTCATAAAGTATACATAAATTCATGAAGGTAGATATAATCAGATTAATTCAATAATTATGTGTGGTTAGTGATTGAGAAACTTATTATATGTGTGCTCTTTAAGGCATTTAAAAGGCTCGCTCTCATGTCGAGGTACAACACAACCACTTGCACATCCTTTCTTTCTTACGTAAAAATTGTCATCAAGAGCCTTCTTCTCTATACACACAATGTAACCTGGAGGAGGAGCATGTACCTGCATAGTAATAATACATATATAACTATATATATAACTTAAATAATGCTACAAACAATCATTTAGCAAATAGAACTATATATAACTATAACCCAATTAAAAACATACATACGGTAGCTTTTAACTTCTAATACAAAAAAACATACATATGGTAGCTCCTATAATAATAGACAACTATTATAAATAAATTCTTAAAATTTAAAACTGATCTGCCTAATAATTATATGTCTTCATGCAATGCCTAATGGCTTGATTAGTTTTACTGGGAGTTATCCTCGAAGCTGGCATTTGAAAAGGAATTTGAGGGTTTTACGGCGTTGAGGCAGAGTCTGTCGACTTTGATAAGTTAGCGCTGCAAGTATAATCTCTGATCGGTTACTACATGTATGGTCCTTACTTTGAGTGGAAGTAAGAAATTCATTTTCACATAAAATTGATGTGCTAATAAATGTTAACCTGAAAAGTTAACATTCTTTATCCTTTTGTGGGATGGTGTTGTAGAAGCCTGCGTGCCATATGTTAGGAATCCTTGATCTGGCGCATGATCAAATTCACGAAATTATATTTAATTCATAATATTAAATTATATTTAATTCATAATATTAAATCAAATTCATAAATGATTTAAATTAGATTGCTAACTAATTATATAAACAATTACACAAAAAGCAAGACAAAATAAGTAAATAAAATACCTTAAAAGCCACATGAGACTTGCTGGCAGACTTGCTGGCATTATTACGAAGTCAAAACACAAAGAAAATAACATTATTAACCGTGACAACATTGATAATCCATGTATATACAATCATAAGAGAAAATAAAACTAATTATACGGAGGAAGAGAATGAACAAAAACTGAAAGGGGAGATAGGAGTGAAGGGAAGTAACTCACTGCACTTTCGTGTGTACTAGAAATGCTAAATGTAATCTCTGTGTAATGGTTGATGATAACTCAACAATAGAACAGGACATGTAATAATATGCAGGTGCACAGAAATCTTGGATCACAGAGTTCAGTTAAGACAAAGTATCAAAGGATCATCTACAGACTTGAAGCTCACTGGAAGAAGTTCATTAACATGTTTAGGCCTCAGTTGAGAATAAAAGATATTGACATCTATTCAAGGATGTGGAAGCTACAGAAGATTGTCTTAGTCTATGAAGATTTTAGTGCATTACAATCGAAGCTACAAGTAAGGTTTGCAAAGAAGAATGTGGAATCATGTTCGGAATCAAGAGCCCCTATCAAGACTAGTCACTTATGAACCAGACCGTTGCATCAAGTGTCAGAACATTGGAGGCAAGCTCTCGTCGGTTAATATGGTTTTAATCATTCTAAAATAGTTGGTTTTCTTGAGTCATGTGGAAGATCAACAAAGGTGGTAAATCAGTGTTGAATAAATATCAGCCTAATGGATAAGGGACAGACGGCACAACCTGATTGGATCTTACTAAAGCTTCACAAATTAGAAGACCAAATACTTGGACGTGGTGGAGTCATGTATACGGGGCCAAGTATTTGGATAAGGAAGTCTACACAAATTGAAGAGTGGAATGGAAATATTTAATTTAATTAAATAAAATATTTATTTAATTATTTATATATTTTATAAATAAAGATATTCTTTATTTATATTTTATATATTTATTAAATATTACTTTTACATTAAATATTTCCAAAGGCATGCTTGGCACATGACTTTGAAGATAAGATTTGAGTGGACAAGAGTAAAAGGTGGAAAAAGCAAAAAGCTACACCTTTTTCTATAATAAAAGAAGAAACTCAAGTCTCTATTTTTTAGTGTGGATGAGTGTGCATCCGGATGAGAAAAGCAAAGGGGAGAGAGAGAAAAATTATTCTCTCCCCCATGGCCAAACTAGATCTTGAATATATTTGTAGTCATGATTTTCTTTATCTACACCACTCCTCTATTCTTCTATTGAAAACACTTGTTAAATCTTGTATAGAAGATAGGGTTGATTTTTGTCTCCTTGATCTACAAAATGTAATAGTTTTAGAGGAGACAAAAATCACTTCTTTGTTGTGTTCTTGAGCTTATGTTCTTGAACTTGTTTGTAGCATCTATCCCACTTCAATGAATATAAAGTTATATTCTTGGATCTTGTTGTGTTGTGTGTTTTGGATGATTTACCGTTCATTATCTTGGTTATTTTAATGGTGTTCTTGAGGTTGAAGAAGATGATGAACAGTAACCGGGTTTGAACCAAAGTAATTTTTATGTTGTCCAAAAAATAATCAATAGTCATAATTTTAATTTGGGAATCGTATTCACCCCCCTCTACGATCTCCGGGACCCAACAATTGGTATCAGAGCTACTCGATTGACATACAAATCGATTGGATCTATTTTTATTTTTGAGATTAAAGAGGGTACGATTGGTTCACTGGGCATCCAGAAAGGAAGCAGTAGGCATTGAAGTTTCAAGTTGAAGCCCAGAATTTTTCTAAGTACAAAATGTTCTAGATAGCCAAGTAGAACATTCCTATGTAGAAGTTCTACTTAAATGTTCTAGATAGCCAAGTAGAACATTCCTATGTAGAAGTTCTACTTAGATGTTCGAGATGGCCAAGTAGAACATTCCTATATAGAATATTCGACTTAGAATATTCGAGTTAGAATATTCGAGTTAGAATATTCGAGTTAGAATATTCGAGTTAGAATATTCGAGTTAGAATATTCGAGTTAGAATATTCGAGTTAGAATATTCGAGTTAGAATATTCGAGTTAGAATATTCGAGTTAGAATATTCGAGTTAGAATATTCGAGTTAGAATATTCGACTTAGAATATTCGACTTAGAATATTCGAGTTAGAAAATTCGACTTAGAATATTCGAGTTAGGATATTCGACTTAGAATATTCGACTTAGGATATTCGACTTAGAATATTCGAGTTAGAATATTCGAGTTAGAATATTCGACTTAGAATATTCGACTTAGAATATTCGAGTTAGAATATTCGACTTAGAATATTCGACTTAGAATATTCGACTTAAAATATTCGACTTATAATATTCGACTTAGAATATTCGAGTTAGAAAAGTCGAGTTAGAATATTCGAGTTAGGATATTCGACTTAGAATATTCGAGTTAGATATTTGACTTAAAATATTCGAGTTAGATATTCGACTTAGAATATTCGAGTTAGGATATTCGAGTTAGGATATTCGAGTTAGGATATTCAAGTTAGGATATTCGAGTTAGGATATTCGAGTTAGGATGTTCGAGTTAGGATGTTCGACTTGGATGTTCGACTTGGATGTTCGACTTGGATGTTCGAGATAGAAATTTCGAGATGGAATCTATGTAGAACATTCCTATGTAGAAGTTCTACTTGATGTTCGAGATAGAGTCTATGTAGAAATTCCTATGTAGAATTTCTACTTAGAAGGCTGTTTCAACATGACACATGACTACATAGCTTAACTTTTATTTAAAACAAAAATTGTTTTTCTCTCAAAATGTTTTTAGTTTAATAATTAATTTAATAATTAAATTTGAATTTAATTATTTAAAATATTTTGGAAATAATTTTTAAATTTAAATAATTTATTTTTCAAGTTTATTTTACATCTTGGAAAATATTTTATTTTCTTTTAAATTTTAAAGTCAAATATTTTATATTTTTAATATTCTTAGTTAAGAATTTTATTAATTTGAAAACTAAAATTAATCTTAAAAACCAATTTAATTTCTTTTGAGTTTAATATTCTTAAAAGTATTTTGAGAATTATTTTTGAGGTTTAATAATTTATTTTTCATAAAACTTTAATTACAAATTTTATAAAACTGTTTGGAAAATATTTTTTGGATTGAAATAATTTATTTTCATGAACATTTTAAATATTTTGAAAATTTAGTGTTTTTATTTCAAAAATATGTTTTCAAGTTGTTTTATTTTAATTATAATTTAAGCTTGGAAGTTTTAATTATAAATCTCATAAAACTTTTTAGAAAATCATTTTGGTTGAAATAATTTATTTTCAAGAATATCTTAGATGACTTGAAAATTTATTATTTTTATATCAAACTTATATTTTCAATTTGTTTTATTTTAATTATAATTGAAACTGTTTTGGATTATAAATTCTATAAAATTCTTTGGAAATTAATTGTGATTTGAAATAATTTCTTTTTCAGGATTATTTAATATACCTTGAAAAATTTATTATCTCTATATCAAAACTTTCTTTTCAAATTATTTTATTTTATTTATAATTTGAAATTGAGAAATTTATTACTCCCTCCGTCCCAACCAATTCTTTACACTTTCCTTTTTGGGACGTCCCACCCAATTCTTTACATTACTAAAAATAGTAACTTTTAACAATAAATATATTATTACATCCACTACTTTACTCCACTTTTTCAACACTTTACACTATTACACCCACTACTTCATTTATTTTAACAATAAAATCACTATTACACCCACTATCCTTGGTCTCCGTGCCCGGACCAAATGTAAACATTTGGCCGGGACGGAGGGAGTATTATTTATCAAAAAAAATGCATTTTCAATTTATTTTCATTATTTAAATTCCAAAAAAATTAAATACTTCTGTTTGAACAAAATGTTTTATTAAACGAAACAACATGAGTTGATTCTTCGTTCGTTGAGGACAAACGAACTGACTGAAGAACATTCTAATGGAGTTGAGACCTGATCTTACCATTGGAGATGTATTTCTACATCGGTCTACTCAGTGGATCATTTGGTTATTGAAAGGGGATTAGTTCATTTAGGGAAGAGTCTTCGATCAGTGGTTTTCGAATCAATATCTGAAGAATTTGGGATTTTGAAAATGAATTCAGTTTATCGGTCAAAGAACCAAAACAACAGTTTAACATTTGGTTAAAGGACATCAGTGGCAGAAATACACAAGGTTTGATTATCACTGACATATGATAATCAAGGGGTTATTGCTACACATACAAAGAAGAATGATCTTTTCAAGCAGAACATGAGACATTCTATGTCGGGGTCTTTAAGCAGAACAATCAGGTATCAATTTGGGTTGAAGCAGGAACATCATTTGTTATTGAGGTCAAATGCAAGGATACTTCCATGAGTGTTAGTAGAATGGAAATTGATTTGGATCAATTGATTATCACTCGAGATGGAATGCTAAGCATCGCTCAGGTATACTTTCTAACTAGTTTATACTTGTTTGATTCAATTATAGAGTATTAATTGATGAACTGCATTATATTATAAGTTTGATGTAATGCATGTCTCACCTTGATTTATATATAAATTAGATAACTTATACTAGTTTGTTAGTGTTACTTGTTTATTAGTATTTGACTTCATGATTAGATCTTGTGTGATTTAATGCTTGCTTTACGGTAATTGATCATGTTAGCATATAGAATCTTAGGTATTTGTAGGGGTACATTTACCGGAAAGAGTATTTGTTGTATGCTAAGTGCCTTGATATTTACATTGTCTATAATCTGTTTATACTCGCATGGTTGTATTAAATGCTATATCTGATCATGTGCTTGTTAAGATGAGTTTGTTTCTAATTTGGGAATTGCCTAGGGGTCAGTATAATAAACCATGAATTAAATTTTTAAATTTAAATTGACTCAGGTAATTAGAGATAATATAATGTTAAAGTGAACAACAAAGGTGATTTAGAAGAATTAGGAATCTGAGTGATTGATTCTTCTATGACTACATATATGTACGACATGATTCTTATAGACTGCTAGTCCACCTTAAGTTAGGTTGGGATCACTGAGCTCATAGCCAAGACTACTTATTAAGGCTGATATAGATGAGGAGTGATCAGTCAGATAAGAATGATCATGTTGAACTTGAATGCTTTGTTGTTAACTATGTTTAGAAATATCTCTAACCCTTGGACTCAATCAAATTGAGGACCACGTGTCTTAATCATTTGTGAATGCAGAGTATCTTTCAACATGTACAAGTTATATATCTCTGACATTTTCATGTTCGAGGCATGTAACTACTTTTGCTTTGGTATTCAAATGGTTAAGCAAGGTTACCTATTTTTCTTGAATGATCTGAAGCACAATATTAAGGAAGACCTAGGGAACTCTTTGCGAAGGGTTTCCTAATATCAGTTCGAGGATGAACAGTATTGATCGGGGTAAAGAGAAATAGAAGCTCACTCTAATGGAAGTGAGGTTATTGATGACACAAAATGTAATGCTTATGATGAAGTCAACTATTCGTTGAAGTTTATCATAATGGAGTTAGCTGCAACAACAAATGATGCTCTCACGCTTGGTTTATCAACTAATACTTGGTTTATCAAGATAACAGATTCGACGGTAAAGATGAAGTTGGTGAGAAAGGACTACTTCTAATGAAATTCTTTTAAGAAGGACATTAGTGAAGTATGTCAGTTGAAGGGAAGTCAAGTCAAAGACTACCCTGTTTAGTTTTGGTGTTTGTTCGTGCATTCGATAGATGAAGCATCTCAGTGATTAATCACATTCAAAGGATTAGGCAGATTGCTGTAAGAACACTTTGAGGGCAGGTAATGGAATTTTTAGACGAACAAAGTTCTATGTTATGTCTGCACTGAAAGGAGTATTCTAGAGTAAAGTTCAGTTTCCAGACTTTATGACCCAATGGAGGAGTTGATAGGGAAATCCAGACCTTGAGTGGAATTACAAGGATAATGGATAGAGTTAAAGTTTCCTATTCACTACGGCTGAATCAGTTGACACAGCAAGTCTAATCAGAAAATGTAAAGAGAAGACATCAAGTAAGATTAATCATGCCTGAAGTCACATGGTGTGATGGAAGGCTATCTTATTTGGAGTTAAGAGCTTACACAGAGTCTGTGATTTATTTAAGATGATCAAGATGCAGTGAACATCATCATCAAGCTCCCTAGCATTCGTTTGATTTTAGCTCTGAATTTCTAAAGGTTGACATCCTGTTTAGGGCTCAAGATCAGATGACACCAGATGAAGAAAAGCTGCAAGCAGCATCACAGGGGGAGCATCAGTAAGTTGGATCAACTAGTCGTGTTTGATGTTCAAAGGCTAGCAGTGCTCATTGAGTAAGAGTTGAGATTCTTAGGAACACTGAGTGATCCAGATTGAGTGATTGCATATTAGAAAGAAAATTGTCAATTTAAAGATAATGCAAGATGATCTCAATCATATTTGAAGAAGTCTACTCTACCCACTGAATATCTAAAGAAACATTAAGGACACATCTGTCATGACAAAGGGTTTTATATAACAACATTTCCTAGAGTCAGTTCTTGATGAATCTGGGTAGTAGAGTAGTGATTGGTAGTGCCGTGCATGTATAAGAGTATTTCATTGGTTTTTCTGAGTGAATTCAATGAAGATTGAAGATGCACTAACTAATCAAGATTGAGTAGGGTTCGAATCAAGGAACTAACTCAATTAAACCAGAGGCAGATACACTTAGCACAAGGAATCAATCCACATGAAGACTTGGTATTGATACAGAAGCTGAAGGGTAGTTCGGAGTTTTTTTTAAGGTTCTACTCTGCTAGTGTCAAGACTACTGGTTTCTAGAGTGCTGAGTTTAGTGAAGCTGCTGCCAAGACCAATATCTACAAGGAAAAATTTGGGTGTTGAAGGTAATGCAATTTCCGTCTGGATGAGCGTGGTATTGTTTCGAGGAACAATGTTAACTGGTAGCTGAAAAGTTATTCCTGTCCAAATGGAGTAAACGTTCGATCTCCAAAGGAGTAAACGTTCGATCTCTAGGGCAAAGAGGAGTAATTGTTCATTCAACGATCATACACCAGTAAAAGCTCTATTGACTAAGGTATGTCACTCTAGTCTAATATTGATTTTTTTTAATGTAATGTTTATAGAGAGTGTTCATGCTATTTAGATGTCTACAATCTCTAGGAACTGATTAATGTTTAGCTTGTGACCACCCGGGACCCATTATCATCGCTATGATCACCCGGGACCTAGGGACCTAACAATGTAGCATCTCTTTGTATAGTCAATTTATATCCAGGACCTAGTACTTTGTGCTGTCATAAGTTATTCATGCTATATGTATCAAATGTTTCAGCAAAAGTATTTGTATATATCAATTAATTGTAATTTTATTTACTTCTAATTGTTTAATGCTAATATTAATGGAACCACTTAATATGTAGTTTAACTGATGTAATTCATGTCTTTTGCAAAATCCATTAATATTAGTTGTCATTCTTTTGATATTAGTGATGTCACTTAGAATTTCTGCACTAACTGACAAAAAGATTATTTCAAAAACACTAATATTGAAAGTAATTTACTACATCGCGAGGGTTGTTGTTGGGTCCCGGAGATCGTAGAGGGGGGGTGAATACGATTCCCAAATTAAAAATATGACTATTAAATATTTTTGGGACAACATAAAAAATTACTTTGGTTCAAACCCGGGTATTGTTCATCATCTTCTTCAACCTCAAGAACACCATTAAAATAACCAAGATAATGAACGGTAAATCATCCAAAATACACAACACAACAAGATCCAAGAATATAACTTTATATTCATTGAAGTGGGGTAGATGCTACAAACAAGTTCAAGAACATAAGCTCAAGAACACAACAAAGAAGTGATTTTTGTCTCCTCTAAAACTATTACATTTTATAGATCTAGGAGATAAAAATCAACCCTATCTTCTATACAAGATTTAACAAGTGTTTTCAATAGAAGAATAGAGGAGTGGTATAATAAAGAAAATCATGGCTACAAATATATTCAAGATCTAGTTTGGCCATGGGGGAGAGAATAATTTTTCTCTCTCTCCCCTTTTCTTTTCTCATCCGGATACACACTGAAGATTAAGACTTGGGTTCTTTTTGTATATTTAAAAAGGTATTGCTTTTTGCTTTTTGCTTTTCCACCTTTTACTCTTGTCCACTCAAATCATATCTTCAAAGTCATGTGCCAAACATGCCTTTGGAAATATTTAATGTAAAAGTAATATTTAATAAATATATAAAATATAAATAAAGAATATCTTTATTTATAAAATATATAAATAATTAAATAAATACTTTATTTAATTAAATTAAATATTTCCATTCCACTCTTCAATTTGTGTAGACTTCCTTATCCAAATACTTGGCCCCGTATACGTGACTCCACCACGTCCAAGTATTTGGCCTTCTAATCTGTGAAACTTTAGTAAGATCCAATCAGGTTGTGCCGTCTGTCCCTTATCCATTAGGCTGACATTTCTCCAACACTGATTTACCACCTTTGTTGATCCTCCACATGACTCAAGAAAACCAACAACTTTGGAATGATTAAAATCATATTAACCGACGAGAGCTTGCCTCCAATGTCCTGACACTTGATGCAACGGTCTGGTTCATAAGTGACTAGTCTTGATAGGGGCTCTTGATTCCGAACATGATTCCACATTCTTCTTTGCAAACCTTACTTGTAGCTTCGATTGTAATGCACTAAAATCTTCATAGACTAAGACAATATTTTGTAGCTTCCACATCCTTGAATAGATGTCAATATCTTTTATTCTTCACTGAGGTATGAACATGTTAATGAACTTCTTCCAGTGAGCTTCAAGTCTGTAGATGATCCTTTGATACTTTGTCTTAACTGAACTCTGTGATCCAAGATTTCTGTGCACCTTCATATTATTACATGTCATGTTCTATTGTTGAGTTATCATCAACCATTACATAGAGATTACATTTAGCATTCCTAGTACACATGAAAGTGCAGTGAGTTACTTCCCTTCACTCTTATCTCCCCTTTCAATATCCCCCTATTTGGTTGATATGGAATAGCAATCAAATACTATTTCCCTTTACAATCTCCCCCAAAAGCAATTAAATAAAATTAACTACTAGAGGATAACTCAACTAACATACAAGAAACAATTAAAGTACTGGACATGAAAATAATATACAAAAGGTTCTGGAAAGATATAATCAGTTAAATCCAGATTTCCTGAGTTGCTGAAAATGAATGATGAATTTCTGAATTTCATTTTCCTTTAGCTTCCTCCACTTCAATGTTCTTCAAAGATGGGGTTCTTTCAATAAAGAAACAAATCATTAGTAAAAACTTCTGAACAATCATTCTTGTTCATCTTGCAATTCGAACTAGAACATACAGCTCTCTATGTTCCCCATAAGAGGTCAACTCATTCTCCCCTTAAGGTTGTTCTCTCTTGGAATGAAAGTCACTTCTTCTTTTTCTTTAGGATGTTCTATTTCCAGGAAACATATTTTTCTTTCTTCCCTGCACTACTCCACTGACTTCATCTATCACTGAAACAAGAAATAGAACACACTTGGACACTTCACAAATGCCCCTTGAAAATCTCCTTCACATTCTTCTTTACCCAGAAAACTTCTACTTAGAAAAAACTCCCCCTGAGTTGATACTTTTCAAAGAAATCTTCATTTTCATTCATTGATCGTGCTAGAAAGAATTCTTCTGCCGAACCTCTCCTAAGAATGTTCCAAGGACAGATCTTCAAACAAATAGAGCAAAATCCCTTAGATATCTTTTCAGAATAAGATATAGCATTGCAAACCATGATTTTAAGATTCTCCATAAATTCTCCCCCTTAGTACGACAAGTAACTTCTTCCCAATTGACAAAAAGTAACTTCTCCACTTCAGACAAAAATTAGTTAAGTCTACAACATCTTTAGGGATTAGGCTTCAACCAATTACTAAGAAAATCCCCCTTAGTAATTTCTCCCTTGCATCACTAAGGTTTCAATTTTATCTAATTCTCCCCTTAGTTCATGCAAGCTCCAATCAACCCTTGTGTCTTTAGATATCCTCTAAGTAACCTCCACAAGATAGGATTGACATATCTCATTTCTTGTATCACCAAATTCTCCCGTTGAGAATATCCTTTAAAACAATAAAAGTATCATCTACATCCAATCGAATAAGAAAATCTCCTCCAACTGAACATAAAATCCCCCTTAGGCCTAAAAATTAATGTCTCCCCCTTTGAGATTGAGAACAACATGAATTAATAGACCCAAAGGTAGTAGTTTGGACATTCCCACTAAGCTTCAGGTAGACTCTTCTTCAGCTTGTCTTCCAGAAAAGAATCTCTTCAACATTTCAGAGCTGGAAAATTCAGTAACAGGATTCAAGCATAGTAGCAAGGTTAGTGTTTGGTCTATGATTTCCTCACTTCTACTACGTTCTGTTGGTGTTTACACTTTCAAGCGTAAGTGTTCCACTCATTTCTCTCACTCAAGTGTATCACTCCCTCACTTCACTCAAGTGTTTCTCTCCCTTACTTGCACTCATTCCATTTATAGCAATTTGTACCTGCAAGTAAATCCATGCTAGTCTCACCAAGATATTGTGGATCGTTGACTATAGCATGTTGTCGATCACTAAAGATCTAGGTTCTGAGATGGAATCTCAGACAGGGTTTCAGTTAGGCCGTCACCCAACTCACCATGAGCAAATCCATGCACACGTGGCTCGTCGTCGGGGAATAACCCTTCTAAAATTGGAATCTCCTCCATTCCAGGAGTGACTGAAATCCCAACACCCTGATCCTCAAAAGATTCATCAAATTGGTAAACCAACTGAATCATAGTCTACGAGTTGTTGCTCAACTACTTTCACCATCAACAATCTCCCCATATGCAAATCCATGCACTGGATCGTTGAATGTGGTATGCGTACTAGCTGCTATCTAACCATCAACCGACTCCCCATATGCAAATCCATGCACTGGATCGTTGACGGTGATATGCCTTTAAGTTTTGAGCGATCCATGTATTCCAGAATTTGAATTTGAATTTCTCTTAGACAAATGTGGAGGATCAACAAATGTGGTAAATCAATGTTGAAGAAATATCAGCCTAATGGATAAGGGACAGACGGCACAACCTGATTGGATCTTACTAAAGCTTCACAAATTAGAAGACCAAATACTTGTACATGGTGGAGTCACGTGTACGAGGCCAAGTATTTGGATAAGGAAGTCTACACAAATTGAAGAGTGGAATGGAAATATTTAATTTAATTAAATAAAGTATTTATTTAATTATTTATATATTTTATAAATAAAGATATTCTTTATTTATATTTTATATATTTATTAAATATTACTTTTACATTAAATATTTCCAAAGGCATGCTTGGCACATGACTTTGAAGATAAGATTTGAGTGGACAAGAGTAAAAGGTGGAAAAAGCAAAAAGCTACACCTTTTTCTATAATAAAAGAAGAAACTCAAGTCTCCATTTTTTAGTGTGGATGAGTGTGCATCCGGATGAGAAAAGAAAAGGGGAGAGAGAGAAAAATTATTCTCTCCCCCATGGCCAAACTAGATCTTGAATATATTTGTAGCCATGATTTTCTTTATCTACACCACTCCTCTATTCTTCTATTGAAAACACTTGTTAAATCTTGTATAGAAGATAGGGTTGATTTTTGTCTCCTAGATCTACAAAATGTAATAGTTTTAAAGGAGACAAAAATCACTTCTTTGTTGTGTTCTTGAGCTTATGTTCTTGAACTTGTTTGTAGCATCTACCCCACTTCAATGAATATAAAGTTATATTCTTGGATCTTGTTATGTTGTGTGTTTTGGATGATTTACCGTTCATTATCTTGGTTATTTTAATGGTGTTCTTGAGGTTGAAGAAGATGATGAACTGTAACCGGGTTTGAACCAAAGTAATTTTTATGTTGCCCCAAAAATAATCAATAGTCATAATTTTAATTTGGGAATCGTATTCACCCCCCCCCCCCTCTACGATCTCCGGGACCCAACAATAACACAAACAAAAAGCAAGCAAAATAATATCCATCAAACAATAAAAATACGATAGTGGAACCATAACCAAGCATACAATAATCAATACAAAATAATGTGGCAGAAAAATGAAAAAAATAATGAATATACTAGCAAGAAATATATACACAAATTAGACATTAAAAATTATTGATCTAGATGAAAGAAAAAATAAATAATGATACCGGGTTGCTTTGAAGAATCCGAATTCATGGCTCTTTTTTACGTTGAGATGATCAGGCAGAATCAGACTGGAAATAAACAAAAAACAAGCATCAATATTTTTATATTAGAATTAGAGCACATGATACAATGTACAAACAATATATCAACAAAATGCATCATCAGGCCATGAAACGATATAAACCCAACGTGGACGAAGCTAGAGTGCACCATATAACCAAGCACATATCAAACAATATAAAATCAAGAAAAAATAATACAGAAAAAAATGATGGAAGCAATAAATATTCCAGAAAAAACAAACATAAACAAA
This sequence comes from Oenanthe sinensis, assembly GCA_028671895.1. Lineage (NCBI taxonomy): Eukaryota > Viridiplantae > Streptophyta > Magnoliopsida > Apiales > Apiaceae > Oenanthe > Oenanthe sinensis. The sequence goes on from JAPMAC010000212.1 coordinate 6,637,865, forward strand.
TATTAATTGAGATTGTAATGGTTTGAGAGAGTGTTTTGAAACTGAAGATTTGAAAATATTTTAATAATAATTATGATATCTACTGATATTGTTAGTTGATTAATCCACATAATATGAAAAAGTTTTAATTTTGAATTTAATTGTTAGCGGGAAAACCCGTATATTATATGGAAAGATCCATGGGTATTTGCTAAAATTATGAAAAATGGGTAAAGTAGGAGAGTAATACGGGTTAAATCTGAGTGAGTCATGGGTCAAGAAAACAAAGCTACTGATAGTATATTTTACAAACGGGTAAGATCCATATGATATTTGGATAATCCAGGAAGATTAAATTACTATAATACCCAAGAATGAAAAGGAAATTTTAAAATTTTAGAAGGATACAATAATAATTCTTGGAGAAAAAAATTAGCGCGTATTAAGAATATATAGATATTAAAAATTTAGTTGTCAAGTTTTGATTGACTTTCAAATCGGATTTTTGTATGCATAAAAATCATCATCAATAAAAATGAAACAACTCATAAAAAGTGTTAAAAAATTAGTGATTAGAATGTGTTCACACACTAGAAAGATACTTTTAATCTTTTATTATATATTGTTACTCCTCCATTTTACTCTTATAATTTGTTGTCACTGTGGTTTGTTAATCAAGCAGTTGGGATTAATTACGTGTAAATCTGTCTACTTATCTTTTACTTCTCTTTTGAAAAATAATGAACTCCTTCGATACCAAATTAATTACTCTACTCTACACCCATTGACTGTTAATTATTATTCTTACCATCCATAATTAATAAGTAGATTACATTTTAATTGTTTTTTAAAGTTATTATTTTATAACGAATATGAAGAGTATAATTTCATTTTATCGTAAATATATCTACTCAAATATTTCCTACCGTGCTCAAATAAATTTATCACATTTTATTTTATTTTACACAGATTTTAACATCTATAAATCAGTTATCAATATATTATAAAAGATGCAATATTGATGGGAATAGAAAATAACCCTAAAAACTTTGCATTAATTGAGCCTATTAAATGGAGTATTAAAGATAGTGATTACCCATAATGTGGATCCAATCGAAGAAGCTCACAGTTGTGAAATATGGGCTTAACCATGTTACCTAAGAACATCCTTGTAAAAGCCTGTTAAGGCCCAAAAACACTGATTATTTATTAATTTTGTAATTTGTAATTAATAAATAAGGGTATTAATCAGACTAAATAATATCTTCTATCAAAAGGCAACTGTTAGGAGGAAAGCTTCCAAGATGCCAACTCCTACAAAGAAACATATTCCTACATGGAAACAACTTCTATCAAAGGAAGGATCCATAATCCTTCAAGAAGGTGCTTTACCCGCCAAGGTTTTTAATCCTATTATGATTCTAAGACTATCAACGTCTATATAAAGGCCCTAACCCCTCATTCTTAGAACTACGTCTGGCTTGATTCTCAATACACAACTGAGATACGTAGACATCTTGTGAAGACAAAATTAAGTCACGAAACACAAGTACAGCCATTAGAGCTCGATAAGCCCCGACACACATTGTAATAAATACATCCTAGTATTTAATTTATAATATTTGGCGCCGTCTGTGGGAAGACAACATCAACCATGGTAAGAACACAAAGAGTTGATGGAGACATCGTCCCTATCACAGGAGACCCAACTGCCGTGATTACTCCTGATGAAACTCAAACTACTGAGGTCTCCACTACCACCACTATTCCTGCTGGAACTCAAGTCCCCAACCTTCAAAGTCTTGGCCCGTTCAGTGAAATCATCCATTCTACCAATCCCGATGAAGTCGTCCATGGATCCGACCCTCTGTCTCAGGTAACTCAAACTCCTTTTATTGCTACTGCTCCTCCTCATGCGCAAATTTCCACTGTTCTTATCCCCAGTAGCACTGTGCTCAACCAAGATTTGGGCTCTCCCAAGCATACCCCCTCCATACATCAGAGGGTTGGAAGCCCCACAAAACTATGGGCATAGAGAAGGAGTGTGTGATTTCTCAGGACCATATTCAACTAATGATGAAATCTTTGAAGGCACTGATTCCAACCCTAGAAGAAGGAGGCCTGGCAAGGAACGCGTAGGAAGCTGGGGTACTCAGTCATATAGGACATTATAGGAGAAAACTGTTTCCTCTGAGGCTGAGCTCAAAGAGTTAAAGAAAATCTTAGGCCGGCAAGAGACAAGGCCAACCCCGAGACACGAAACCCTAGATGTCATAGAGCTAGATGGAACCCCTCGAGAGAGGAGGAGAGAAGCTCCTAGGGCTGATCCCACTGAGTTGCTACCGTTTGGAGATCCTGACGATCCAACACCCCCTTTTACTGAAGAAATCATGAACACTCACATCTCAAGGAAGTTTAAAATGCCCACTATCAAGGCTTATAATGGAATGGGAGATCCTGCGAATCATGTAAGAACTTTTTTGAATATTTTTTTTATTAAAACCTATCAATGATGATGTTAAGTGCGGGGCTTTCCCTCAAACCCTGGGGGGCATGGCTCAATGTTGGTATAGCCGGCTGCCTTCCAACCCCATTGGGTCCTTTAAAGAACTCAGCAAGGCCTCCATAAGCCAGTTCATAAGCGGGATAGTGCACGAAAAAATCTCAGCTTCACTCATTAATCTAAAGAAAGGAAAGAATGAATCCCTGAGGGACTACTTGAACTGTTTTACTAAGAAAGGCCTGAAAGTACCCGACTTGGACAAAAAAGTAGCTATGATAGCTTTACAATAAGGAATATCTGATCCTTACTTCAAAAGGTCTCTAACTAAACATCCCCCTGAAAATATGCCCCTCCTTCAAGACAGAGCGGGGAAGTACATCAAGGTAGAAGAAATTGAAAGGGGAGATAGGAGTGAAGAGAAGTAACTCACTGCACTTTCATGTGTACTAGAAATGTTAAATGTACTCTCTATGTAATGGTTGATGATAACTCAAAAATAGAACATGACATGTAATAATATGCAGGTGCACAGAAATCTTGGATCACAGAGTTCAGTTAAGACAAAGGATCAAAGGATCATCTACAGACTTGAAGCTCACTGGAAGAAGTTCATTAACATGTTCATGCCTCAGTGGAGAATAAAAGATATTGACATCTATTCAAGGATGTGGAAGCTACAAAAGATTGTCTTAGTCTATGAAGATTTTAGTGCATTATAATCGAAGCTACAAGTAAGGTTTGCAAAGAAGAATGTGGAATCATGTTCGGAATCAAGAGCCCTTATCAAGACTAGTCATTTATGAACCAGACCGTTGCATAAAGTGTCAGGACATTGGAGGCAAGCTCTCGTCGGTTAATATGATTTTAATCAATCTAAAGTTGTTGGTTTTCTTGAGTCATGTGGAGGATCAACAAAGGTGGTAAATCAGTGTTGGAGAAATGTCAGCCTAATGGATAAGGGACATACGGCACAACCTGATTGGATCTTACTAAAGCTTCACAGATTAGAAGCCCAAATACTTGGACGTGGTGGAGTCACGTATACGGGGCCAAGTATTTGGATAAGGAAGTCTACACAAATTGAAGAGTGGAATGGAAATATTTAATTTAATTAAATAAAGTATTTATTTAATTATTTATATATTTTATAAATAAAGATATTCTTTATTTATATTTTATATATTTATTAAATATTACTTTTACATTAAATATTTCCAAAGGCATGCTTGACACATGACTTTGAAGATATGAGTTGAGTGGACAAGAGTAAAAGGTGGAAAAGCAAAAAGCAAAAAGCAAAAAGCAACACCTTTTTCAATATACAAAAAGAACCCAAGTCTTAATCTTCAGTGTGTATTCGGATGAGAAAAGAAAAGGGGAGAGAGAGAAAAATTATTCTCTCCCCCATGGCCAAACTAGATCTTGAATATATTTGTAGCCATGATTTTCTTTATCTACATCACTCCTCTATTCTTCTATTGAAAACACTTGTTAAATCTTGTATAGAAGATATGGCTGATTTTTGTCTCCTAGATCTACAAAATGTAATAGTTTTAGAGGAGACAAAAATCACTTCTTTGTTGTGTTCTTGAGCTTATGTTCTTGAACTTGTTTGTAGCATCTACCCCACTTCAATGAATATAAAGTTATATTCTTGGATCTTGTTGTGTTATGTGTTTTGGATGATTAACCGTTCATTATCTTGGTTATTTTAATGGTGTTCTTGAGGTTGAAGAAGATGATGAACAGTACCCGGGTTTGAACCAAAGTATTTTTTATGTTGTCCCAAAAATAATTAAAAGTCATAATTTTAATTTGGGAATCGCATTCACCCCCCCTCTACGATCTCCGGGACCCAACAATTGGTATCAAAGCCACTCGATTGACATACAAATCGATTGGATCTATTTTTATTTTTGAGATTAAAGAGGGTACGATTGGTTCACTGGGCATCCAGAATTTTTTTTTGAAGCCCAGAATTTTTCTAAGTACAAAATGTTCGAGATAGCCAAGTAGAACATTCCTATGTAGAAATTCTACTTAGAAATTCGAGTTGGAAAATTCGAGTTGGAAAATTCGAGTTGGAAAATTCGAGATAGAAATTTCGAGATAGAAATTTCGAGATAGATATTTCGAGATAGAAATTTCGAGATAGAAATTTCGAGATAGAAATTTCGAGATAGAAATTTCGAGATAGACATTTCGAGATAGAAATTTCGAGATAGATATTTCGAGATAGAAATTTCGAGATAGATATTTCGAGATAGAAATTTCGAGATAGAAATCCTATGCAGAATTTCTACTTAGAAGGCTGTTTCAACATAACACATGACTACATAACTTAATTTTTATTTAAAATAAAAATTGTTTTTCTCTCAAATTGTTTTTAGTTTAATAATTAATTTAATAATTAAATTTGAATTTAATTATTTAAAATATTTTGGAAATAATTTTTAAATTTAAATAATTTATTTTTCAAGTTTATTTTACATCTTGGAAAATATTTTATTTTCTTTTAAATTTTAGAGTCAAATATTTTATATTTTTAATATTCTTAGTTAAAAATTTTATTAATTTGAAAACTAAAATTAATCTTAAAATCCAATTTAATTCTTTTGAGTTTAATATTCTTAAAAGTATTTTGAGAATTATTTTTGAGGTTTAATAATTTATTTTTTATAAAACTTTAATTACAAATTTTATAAAACTCTTTGGAAAATATTTTTGGATTGAAATAATTTATTTTCATGAACATTTTAAATGTTTTGAAAATTTAGTATTTCTATTTCAAAATTATGTTTTCGAGTTGTTTTATTTTAATTATAATTTAAGTTTGGAAGTTTTAATTATAAATCTCATAAAACTTTTTGGAAAATTATTTTGGTTGAAATAATTTATTTTCAAGAATATCTTAGATGACTTGAAAATTTATTATTTTTATATCAAACTTATATTTTCAATCTGTTTTATTTTAATTATAATTGAAACTATTTTGGATTATAAAGTCTATAAAATTCATTGGAAATTAATTTTGATTTGAAATAATTTCTTTTTCAAGATTATTTAATATACCTTGAAAAATTTGTTATCTCTATATCAAAACTTTCTTTTCGAATTATTTTATTTTATTTATAATTTGAAATTGAGAAATTTCTTATTAATTATCAAAAAAAATACATTTTCAATTTATTTTAATTATTTAAATTCCAAAAAAAATTTAAATACTTCTGTTTGAACAAAATGTTTTATTAAACGAAACAACAGGAGTTGATTCTTCGTTCGTTGAGGACAAACGAACTGACTGAAGAACATTCTAATGGAGATGAGACCTGATCTTATCATTGGAGATGTATTTCTACATCGGTCTACTCAGTGGATGATTTGGTTATTGAAAGGGGATTAGTTCATTTAGGGAAGAGTCTTCGATCAGTGGTTTTCGAATCAATGTCTGAAGAATTTGGGTTTTTGAAAAGGAATTTAGTTTATCGGTCAAAGAACCAAAACAACAATTGAAGATTTGGTTAAAGGACATCAGTGGCAGAAATACACAAGGTTTGATTATCACTGACATATGATAACCAAGGGGTTATTGCTACACATACAAAGAAGAGTGATCTTTTCAGGCAGAACATGAGACATTCTATATCGGGGTCTTTAAGCAGAACAATCAGGTATCAGTTTGGGTTGAAGCAGGAACATCATTTGTTATTGAGGTCAAATGCAAGGATACTTCCATGAGTGTTAGTAGAATGGATATTGATTTGGATCAATTGATTATCACTCGAGATGGAATGCTAAGCATCGCTCAGGTATACTTTCTAACTAGTTTATACTTGTTTGATTTAATTATAAAGTATTAAGTGCTGAACTGCATTATATTATAAGTTTGATGTAATGCATGTCTCACCCTGATTTCTATATAAATTAGATAACTTATGCTAGTTTGTTAGTGTTGCTTGTTTATCAGTATTTGACTTCATGATTAGATCTTGTGTGATTTAATGCTTGCTTTACGATAATTGATCATGTTAGCATATAGATTCTTAGGTATTTGTAGGGGTACATTTACCGGAAAGAGTATTTGTTGCATGCTAAGTGCCTTGATGTTTACATTGTCTATAATCTGTTTATACTCGCATAGTTGTATTAAATGCTATATCTGATCATGTGCTTGTTAAGATGAGTTTGTTTCTAATTTGGGAATTGCCTAGGGGTCAGTATTATAAACCATGAATTAAAATTTTTTTTAATTTAAATTGACTCAGGTAATTAGAGATAATATAATGTTAAAGTGAACAACAAAGGTGATTTAGAAGAATTAGGAATCTGAGTGATTGATTCTTCTATGACTACATATATGACTTTATGACCCAATGGAGGAGTTGATAGGGAAATCCAGACCTTGAGTGGAATTACAAGGATAATGGATAGAGTTAAGGTTTCCTATTCACTACGGCTGAATCAGTTGACACAGCAAGTCTAATCAGCAAATGTAAAGAGAAGACATCAAGTAAGATTAATCATGCCTGAAGTCACATGGTGTGATGGAAGGCTATCTTATTTGGAGTTAAGAGCTTACACAAAGTCTGTGATTGATTTAAGATTATCTAGATGCAATGAACATCATCATCAAGCTCCTTAGCATTCGTTTGATTTTAGCTCTGAATTTCTAAAGGTTGACATCCTGTTTAGGGCTCAAGATCAGATTACACCAGATGAAGAAAAGCTGCAAGCAGCATCACAGGGGGAGCATCAGTAAGTTGGATCAACTAGTCGTGTTTGATGTTCAAAGGCTAGCAGTGCTCATTGAGTAAGAGTTGAGATTCTTAGGAACACTGAGTGATCCAGATTGAGTGATTGCATATTAGAAAGGAAATTGTCAATTTAAAGATAATGCAAGATGATCTCAATCATATTTGAAGAAGTCTACTCTACCCACTGAATATCTAAGGAAACATTAAGGACACATCTGTCATGACAAAGGGTTTTGTGTAACAACATTTTCTAGAGTCAGTCCTTGATGAATCTGGGTAGTAGAGTAGTGATTGGTAGGTTCGTGCATGTATAAGAGTATTTCATTGGTTTTTCTGAGTGAATTCAATGAAGATTGAAGATGCACTAACAAATCAAGATTGAGTAGGGTTCGAATCAAGGAACTAACTCAATTGAACCAGAGGCAGATACACTTAGCACAAGGAATCAATCCACATGAAGACTTGGTATTGATACAGAAGCTGAAGGGTAGTTCGGAGTTTTTTTTTGGGTTCTACTCTGCTAGTGTCAAGACTACTGGTTTCTAGAGTGCTGAGTTTAGTGAAGCTGCTGCCAAGACCAATATCTACAAGGAGATATTTGGGTGTTGTAGGTAATTCAGTTTCTGTCTTGATGAGCGTGGTATTGTTTCGAGGAATAATGTTAACTGGTAGCTGAAAAGTTATTTCTGTCCAAATGGAGTAAACGTTCGATCTCGAAAGGAGTAAACGTTCGATCTCTCGGGCAAAAAGGAGTAATTGTTCATTCAACGGTCATACACCAGTAAAAGCTCTATTGACTAAGGTATGTCACTCTAGTCTAATATTGATTTTTTTTAATGTAATGTTTATAGAGAGTGTTCATGCTATTTAGATGTCTACGATCTCTAGGAACTGATTAATGTTTAGCTTGTGACCACCCGGGACCCATTATCATCGCTATGATCACCCGGGACCTAGGGACCTAACAATGTAGCATTTCTTTGTATAGTCAATTTATATCCAGAACCTCGTACTTTGTGCTGTCATAAGTTATTCATGCTATATGTATCAAATGGTTCAGCATAAGTATTTGTATGTTTTAATTAGTTGTATTTAAAGTTATTGACTTATATCAGTTGATGATAGTTAGTCGTAATTTTCTTTACTTCTAGTTGTATAATGCTAATATTAAAGGAACCACTTAATATATAGTTTAAGTGATGTAATTCATGTCTTTTGCAAAATCCATTAATATTAGTTGTCATTCTTTTGATATTAGTGATGTCACTTAGAATTTCTGCACTAAGTGACAAAACGATTATTTCAAAAACACTGATATTGAAAGCAATTTACTACATCGCGAGGGGTTGTCAAAGATCATAAACTTTAGCATTAATATTTAAAGGTATTTGATCTTTGATGCAACTAGTACCTCGAGCTTACATACATTCTGATTGTCATGAGTATTTTCAATATGCTTATGTGATAATTGTTGAGATGTAGTGTAAGAAGTTAAATGATGTCATTCGGTCAATGTATGTTCAGTATTTTGCGGATGTTTATGTTTTATGCTTTAGAATTACCATGATCTATATTGCAATATGTGTTTGTTTCAAGCGAAAAATGGTAATTGTCTAGCATAATGTAAGTATCTTATGTGCTTGATTGTTTTGTAGTAAGATGCATTTTATTACAAAATGATTGAATGATGATTAGTACTTTTGAATGTCTTGTCATTCATGTCTTTGATAATTCATTAGTATTAACATATGTTTTTCATTCTTTAAAACTTGAATGCATAAAGAAATTTCTTGTCTATTTCTTGTGAAAAATGTTTTATCTAAACATGCATTCATTTGCCAGAGAATGAAAAGCCACTAAAAGTTTTTTTTAAAAAAACTCCCTTTGAAAGAGAACATTTCTTGAGGATTATCTTTCTATTTCAAAATCATATATCCCCTCTCTCTCTCTAAATGTTTTGTAATGAAAACTGTTTTCTCTCCACGATTTATTTAAATAAAGTTACTTGATAACTTGTAACTTAGGTTGCATGGTATCAGGCTATTTTATTTGAGTAAATTGTTTTGATCTTGAAGTATCAACCATTGGTAAAACATTTTTCAAAACTCTTGTTAATGTTTGTTTCACATTGACCTGTAGTATTAAAACAATGGTTTTTTGCTTTGGGATTAGTGCCTTGGACTGTATGACTAAAGCATTCATTCGATTTTTTTTATTTATGTTTTAAGTCGGAGATAATATCATATAAGAATGAATTGCAAAATAATTTCTGAAAACATACAGTGAGCAAGATGAAATAGATTTGAGTTATTAATCAAAATGTTTTGTTAAAAGAGTTGAATTTCAATTGGATATTTGTCTAAGAGAAATTCAAAAGAACACTTTTGTTAATCTGTTAAACTTTTTTTCAAATTTGTGAGTTTATGAAATTTGGCTTAATATTCTTTATTAATTCCCACATTTTAGCTCTGATGCATTGTTTCTTGATGACACATTGCTCCGATGCTATATTTCTGAGAAGGAATAGAGAATAAGTTTAATCATACTCTACCAAAATTTATATAGCTCTGATCAACTCTATCTATTTAGCCGTAATGGCTTGGCCTAAATGGCTATAGGGGAAGGTCAAGAAGTTGAATAATCCATCAATTTCTAACCAAGGCCTTAGTACCAAACACTATCATTCTAATTTAAACTTTCAACCCTTGGTGATATAAGGAACTTATGTAGATTAGCAGTTGTTAAGGGGAAACTGCATTAATTGCAGCAAAGGATGTGTCAGAAGTGCACCCACAGCTCTACCTCTCGAGAAGGAAAGAAGTATACAAATTGAGGTATCTGTAGCTCATCTGTATTCTCTCAAAAGGATGCAGAGCTGAAAAGGCAATTCAACTGTGTCTGAATGAACTCTCTCAATGAGTCAAGCACACCAAAAGCATTCACGCTGATGGTAATCCTAAAGTTTTTGCTTCTAAGGGATGTTATAGGACCTAACAGTTCTCTAGCCTCTCTTGGGACTAACAATTGTGAGGACACATTGCAAGAAGTGCACATTGTGAGGTATAGGTAAAACCCCTAAACTTCTTTGTTTACCATTCATGGTGAATGAAGTTGTTGAGCCACCTTCACAGGCGTTTGAGGGAAACTTGGATTTCTTGCCATATATTAGAATCCTTGTCAACCTTCCTAGGAGGAACAGTCCTAGTTCCCTAACGGGATTTCACATCCGCAGAGCAATCTGTTGATGTTGAGAGGCAATCACTAACAGTTTTCCATGACTGAAAATAGTGAGTTAATTCATCTTCACAGGTGATTGAGAGAGATGTTTGTACACGTCAACTCTCCCAGGAATTCAAATTCTGGAATACATGGATCGCTCACAACTTAAAGGCATATCACCGTCAACGATCCAGTGCATGGATTTGCATATGGGGAGTCGGTTGATGCTTAGATAGCTGCTAGTACGCATACCACATTCAATGATCCAGTGCATGGATTTGCATATGGGGAGATTGTTGATGCTGAAAGTAGCTGAGCAACAACTCGTAGACTATGATTCAGTTGGTTTACCAATTTGATGAGTCTTTTGAGGATCAGGGTGTTGGGATTTCAGTCACTCCTGGAATGAAGGAGATTCCAATTTCATAAGGATTATTCCCCTACGACGAGCCACGTGTGCATGGATTTGCTCATGGTGAGTTGGGTGACGGCCTAACTGAAACCCTGTCTGAGATTCCATCTCAGAACCTAGATCTTTAGTGATCGACAACATGCTATAGTCAACGATCCACAATATCTTGGTAAGACTAGCATGGATTTACTTGCAGGTACAAATTGCTATAAATGGAATGAATGCAAGTAAGTGAGAGAAACACTTGAGTGAAGTGAGGGAGTGATACTCTTGAGTGAGAGAAATGAGTGGAACACTTACGCTTGAAAGTGTAAACACCAACAGAACGTAGTAGAAGTGAGGAAACCATAGACCAAACACTAACCTTGCTACTATGCTTGAATCCTGTTACTGAATTTTCTAGCTCTGGAATGTTGAAGAGATTCTTTTCTGGAAGACAAGCTGAAGAAGAGTCTAGCTGAAGCTTAGTGGGAATGTCCAAACTATTACCTTTGGGTCTATTAATTCATGTTGTTCTCAATCACAAAGGGGGAGACATTAATTTTTAGGCTTAAGGAGGATTTTATGTTCAATTAGAGGTGAGTTTCTTATTCGATTGGATGTAGATGATACTTTTATTATTTTAAAGGATATTCTCAACTAAGGGGGAGAATTTGGTGATACAAGAAACGTGATCTGTCTATCCTATCTTGTGGAGGTTACTTAGAGGATATCTAAAGACACAAGGGTGGATTGGAGCTTGCATGAACTAAGGGGGAGAATTAGATAAAATTGAAACCTTAGTGATGAAAGGGAGAAATTACTAAGGGGGATTTTCTTAGTAATTGGTTGGAGCCTAATCCCTAAAGGTGTTGTAGATTTAACTGATTTTTCGTCTGAAGTGGAGAAGTTACTTTTTGTCAAATGGGAAGAAGTTACTTGTCGTACTAAGGGGGAGAAGTTATAGAGAATATTAACATCTTGGTTTACAATGCTATATCTTATTCTGAAAAGATATCTAGGGGATTTTGCTCTATTTGTTTGAAGATCTGTCCTTGAAACATTCTTAGGAGAGGTTCGGCAGACGAATTCTTTCTAGCACGATCAATGAATGAAAATGAAGATATCTTTGAAGAGTATCAACTCAGGGGGAGTTTTTGCTAAGTAGAAGTTTTCTGGGTAAAGAAGAATGTGTAGGAGATTTTCAAGGGGCATATGAGAAGTGTCTAAGTGTGTTCTATTTCTTGTTTCAGTGATAGATGAAGTCAGTGGAGTAGTGCAGGGAAGAAAGAAAAATATGTTTCCTGGAAATAGAACATCCTGAAGAAAAAGAGGAAGTGACTTTCTGTTAGGAATCTACATGTGATTTGATGATAACATTAATCTTAGAATCATAGAAATTTTATTTGTTGTAACTGATCAATTGATATGAAAGTTATAAATATCAATTGATCAGGAAACCATTTATCAGTTGAAGTGTTTATATGAATCAACTGATAATTTGGATTGTAGCATAGGTGTACTTAGTCTATTTCAATCGAAAAGGTGTAAATCAATTGATATTTTGTTCATCAATTGATATTAGAGTCGATTGATATAGACCATCAATTGATGTGTAAATTAAACTGTTAAATTGTAAATATGTGAAGACAGGAAATTGCACAAGTGAAGGATGATCAATTGATATTGAAGCATCGATGGATGAAGGATCAATCGAAGAAGCCAAGCCAAGCATTGAAGACCATCAACTGATGTGAAGACCCATCGACTGATATATCGATTGATAACATCTATCAATCGATAAGCCATCTTTTATCAATCGATGGATATAAAGATCAATCGAAGAAGTACATCAGTTGATGGATTAAAGAATGGATCAATTGATATGCTTAACAGCAAATTATCAATTGAGTGTGACAACACAGAAAGAATATATGTTGAAGATCCAGAGATCAAAAGCACACCTATGCAAGACAGTCTAGAGTGACTGTGAAGACTCAATCAGAAGCTGTCTTTCAAACCTTTTTGTAAAATAGAAAAAGGTAAAAGGAAGGCAGGTAGAAACAATCCTAGAATAGGTATTGTAAAAGTACACTTGTGATATATATATAAACAAGTGTAGCAGCATTATTAGAAAACAGACAAATTAGACAATATTTTACAATCAACTGTTCTAGCTTGAGAGAACACTTGTAAGAACAGTTGATTTATTTTCTAATCTTGTAAACGCAGCTAGGTTTCTTCTAACCTAGGAGCATTGAGCAAAAATATATATTGATGAAAAAACCAATCCATCAATAATTTTTAATCTCTTTGTTCAGCATCATTTTCAGCACTAATTTGTTCGAACTTATTCTCTTATTCTTTCAAACATCAAGAACAAATATTAGAACAAGGAAAAAGTTTTAATATTTGTATTCAACCCCCCATTCTACAAATATTGACATTGTTCTAAGGAATAACAATTGGTATCAGAGCAGGCTTTCAACATACAGAAAGTTTAAAGATCAAGAACAGTCAATATGGGCCAGAAAGATTCAGGTATGAAGATTCCAGTTTTAGAGAAAGATGAATATTTTCCATGGAAGGTAAAAATGCATCTGCATCTTCTTTCTCTTGACCCTTCCTATGTTCACTGCATAGAAAAAGGTCCTCATGTTCCCATGAAGCTAGTCACAGGTATAAACCCTGATGGAACTCCTACAGTTGATAGACATGTTCCAAAACTCATTTCTGAGTTCACAGAAGAGGAGAAAAAAGAAGTACTTAAAGACAAAAAGACCATGAACATTTTGTTTAATGGTCTAGATAAAGATATGTTTGATAATGTGATAAATTGTACTTCATCAAAAGAAGTATGGGACACTCTTCAAACTCTGTGTGAAGGAACTGAACAAGTTAGGAAAAATAAGATGCAACTCTTAATTCAAAAATATGAATCATTTCATTTTAAGAGTGGTGAAGCCATCAATGATACCTATAGCAGATTCCAAAAGTTGTTAAATGGACTGAAGCTATATGGTAGGGTTTATGCAACTGAGGATACAAATCTAAAATTTCTTAGATCTCTTCCAAAAGAATGGAAACCAATGACTGTTTCCATTAGACAATCTCAGGACTTCAAGGATTTTACACTGGAGAAACTTTATGGTATTCTCAAGACATATGAGTTGGAAATCCAACAAGATGAAGAGATTGAGAAGAATCAAAGAAAAGAGAAAACTGTGGCTTTGGTTGTCAAGGGAAATGAAGAGAAAAAGGAAAATGGCTATGAAGAAGAGTCAGTCATGATGGCTGGTGATGCTGTTGAAGAATCATTCAAGAGAAAAGGAAAGAGCAAGTGTGAAGAAGATGAAACATGCTCTCAGGATGATTTGGATGAGATTGATGAGCACCTTGCATTTCTGACAAGGAAATTTTCAAAGCTAAAATTCAAGAAGAATCCATATGCTCAAAGGCCTGGATCCCAGTTTAGAAACAACATTCAAAATAAAAATTTGGTTGATAGATCTAAATTCAAATGTTTTAACTGTGGATTGGCTGGTCATTTCTCAAATGAGTGCAGGAAGCCAAAACAAGAAAAGGCAAAGTCATATGAGGGTATTGACTATAAGAAGAAATACTTTGACCTTTTAAAACAGAAAGAAATGGCTTTTGTCACTGAGGAGAAGGACTGGGCTGCTGAAGATAGTGATTCTGAAGAATATATCAATCTAGCATTAATGGCCAACCATGAAGATGAAGAAGCTAGTTCAGCATCTAATTAGGTACTAGCTACCAACTTTTCCGAGCTTACATCTGAGGAATGCAATAGTACTATTAATGAAATGTCTAATGAACTATACAATTTGCATGTCACTCTAAAATCTCTAAACAAAGAAAATCTCAAGTTAAAGAACACCATTGATGCCTTAACTGAGAGGAATATTTTTCTTGAAAATGAACTTGTTTGTTTAGAAAGATTTAAGCAGGAAAGAAGGATGCTAGGAATGAACTAGTAAACAGTTTGAAAAGAGAAGAATTGTTGAAAGAACAATTAACTGAAGAAATTGAAACCATTAGCAAATGGAATAGGTTTGCTAAAACTGCCAAACAAATTATTGATGTTCAGGGTGTAGATACTCTAGGAGAACTCCCCAAATCAATAGGCAAGTCATTGGCTGATACTTCAATGGATAAAGATCAATCGACTGCTAATCCTTCATCAACTGATAAGGATTATCAATCGATTGATGCTGAATCAATCGATAAGCATCCATCGACAAGTAAATCATCAATGGCTAATAAAAAGAACAAATTTAGCACTCCTATTAAGTTTGTTAAGGAAACCAAAAATCAAGTTGAGGCTAAGGCTGAGAAAATCAACATAGGTAGCTTATCCAAGAAACAACTAAAAGAAAAATTAGAAAAGATAGCACCTGTGGAAATTACTCAACCTAAGTCTGAGAAAAAGAAAAAGAATAGGAATGGTAAAGTAGGCATAAATAAGCACAACAACTACACTCCTGATATGTATGCCCCTAGAAAGGTATGTGCTAAATGTGGTAGTGTAAATCATTTGTCCATGCAATGCAAGAATGAAAAGAAGTCTATATCTGCAAATGATTTAAATATACATGCCATGACTGCAAATGCCATGTTTACCAATCCTATGCTCATGAATGCCATGTCTTCTAATTTGGTTGCACCTAATGTTCATATGCCTTATGCACAAGTTCCATACATGTATAATCCCTTCTTTGCATATCCTAATATGAACATGCCTGGTATGCCATGGAACATGCCTAATGTAAATGATGAAATCCATGGAAATTCTGCCATGAGTTCTAAGGTGTCAAAGCCCCAAAAGTCAACTCCCAAAGTTAAAGTGGATTTAAACCCACCAAAACAAAAGGAACCTAAGTTGACAACAGGGACTCAGGCTGCAACTAATAAAAGAGGACCCAAGGCAACTTGGGTACCAAAAGCAACTTGATTGTTTTATGTGTGTGCAGGGAAACAGGAAGAAAAATCTCTGGTATTTGGATAGTGGATGTTCAAGGCACATGACTGGAGATTTGTCCCTGCTCACAAAGTTTGTGGAAAAGGCTGGCCCAAGAGTTACTTTTGGAGATAACAGCAAAGGTTTTACTCTGGGATATGGCTCAATTGTAAAAGAAAATGTTATCATTGAATCTGTAGCACTAGTTGATGGATTGAAGCACAATTTGCTCAGTATTAGTCAACTGTGTGATAATTGTTATGGTGTGTGGTTTACAACCGAATCATGCATCATAGCCAACAAAGAATCTGGTGAAATTCTCTTAACTGGAGAAAGAAAAGGAAATGTCTATGTGGCTGATTTTCTCTCTATAAAGGCAAATTCAATGACTTGTCTACTTAGCAAAGCCAATACAGATGAAAGTTGGATTTGGCACAAGAAACTAGCCCATTTGAATTTCAAAGCCATGAATTTATTGGTTAGAAAGAATCTGGTTAGGGGCATTCCACAAATGGAGTTCACCAAGGATGGACTGTGTGATGCCTGTCAAAAGGGAAAACAAAGAAAAGCATCATTCAAGTCAAAGTCTGAATCATCAATTGATAAACCTCTGGAATTACTGCACATGGACTTATTTGGACCAGTCAACATCATGTCAATTGCCAAAAAGAAATATGCCTTAGTAATTGTGGATGACTTCACAAGATTTTCATGGGTATATTTCTTACATTCTAAGGATGAGGCAAGCAAATTAATTATCAATCATGTGAAGAATGTTGACAATGGCACTGAATGGAAGGTCAAGAAATTTAGAAGTGATAATGGTACTGAATTCAAGAATTCAACCATGAGAGAATTCTGTGAAGAAAAAGGTATCACTCATCATTTCTCTGCTCCAAGAACTCCACAGCAAAATGGAGTAGTTGAAAGGAAAAATAGGACCTTAATTGAAGCTGCTAGAACTATGTTAGAAGAAGCAAAACTACCTACATACTTCTGGGCAGAAGCAATTAATACTGCTTGTTACATTCAAAATATCTCCATGGTCAATAGATTTCAAGGCAAAACACCATATCAATTGATAAAGAAAGACAAGAAGCCAACAGTTAATTTTCTTCATGTCTTTGGCTGCAAATGCTTTGTACTGAGAAATCAAGGTGAAAATCTAGGAAAATTTGAAGCGAAAGCTGATGAAGCTATATTTGTTGGATATGGAATAACAACCAAAGCATACAGAGTCTACAATCTTAGATTACACATTGTTATGGAATCTATGCATGTAGTCTTTGATGACAAGAAAATTCAAGGGCTGTTTGATGAAGGATTTCATGATCTATTGCATTTTGAAAATGAATCCACAAGTAATATTGAAGATAGTGATGATGATGTGGAAAACACAAGAGTTCAAGTACCTAGAATCCTCCCATCAATTGATGTCAATGCATCAACAGATAACTTATCAGTTGACAATCATCAATCAACTGATAATACATCAATTGATAATCATTCGATGGATATCAACTCTGCTCAACAATCTTCAAGTAGAGTGTCCATCTCAGGGGGAGGGTTCTCAAATAGTCAATCACAATGATCATAACACTTCCAATGATCATGAAGCATCATCTTCAAGGACAAATTTACCATCACAAAGGAAATGGACAAAAAGCCATCCCTTTGAATTAATAATTGGAGATGCAAATGATGGTGTCAAAACTAGAAGTGCAACTCAAAATGAATGCTTGTATAGTAGCTTCCTGTCTCAAGAAGAACCAAAAAGGATTGAAGAAGCCTTGAATGATCCTGATTGGATAATTGCTATGCAAGAAGAGTTGAATCAATTTGAAAGAAACAAGGTATGGAAGCTGGTGCCCAAACCAAAGAACAAGTCTATCATTGGTACAAAATGGGTGTTCAGAAACAAAATGGATGAATCTGGTACAGTGACAAGAAATAAAGCAAGATTAGTGGCAAATGGCTATTCACAAGAAGAAGGCATAGATTTTGATGAAACTTTTGCACCAGTTGCAAGATTGGAAGCAATCAGAATCTTTCTAGCATATGCTGCTCATGCTAATTTCAAGGTGAATCAGATGGATGTGAAAAGTGCTTTTCTCAATGGAGAACTAGAAGAAGAAGTATATGTATAACAACCTCCTGGTTTTATTGATCCTGTTCATCCTGGATTTGTATACTATCTTCTCAAGGCACTTTATGGATTGAAGCAAGCACCTAGAGCCTGGTATGACACATTATCTAAATTCTTGATTGAGAATCACTTCACAAGAGGTACTGTTGATAAAACTCTCTTTCATAGAAATGTAAATGGCTCTATAATTCTTGTTCGAATCTATGTAGATGACATTATCTTTGGCTCAACCAATGAAAAACTTTGTCAAAAGTTTGCTAAGTTGATGCAGAGTAAATATGAAATGAGCTTAATGGGAGAACTTACCTATTTTCTTGGTTTGCAAGTCAAGCAAGTCAAAAATGGTATTTTCATAAATCAAACCAAATATATTTCTGATTTATTAAAGAGATTTGATTTAAGTGAATGTTCTTCTGCTAAAACTCCCATGGCCACTGCAACTAAACTTAAATTGAACACTAAGGAAGCTATAGTGGACATTTCAAGTTATAGAGGTATGGTTGGCTCATTACTTTATTTAACTGCAAGTAGGCCAGACATAATGTTTGCTACATGTCTGTGTGCTAGGTTTCAAGCTGATCCTAGAGAATCTCATTTGATTGCAATAAAAAGAATATTCAGATATCTCAAAGGAACTCCAAATCTTGGAATTTGGTATCCTAGAGATTCTGGATTTGATCTAATTGGTTATTCAGATGCAGATTATGCAGGTTGCAGAATTGACAGAAAAAGCACAACAGGCTCCTGTCAATTTCTAGGAAATAAGCTTGTTTCATGGTTTAGCAAGAAGCAGAATTCAGTGTCTACATCTACTGCAGAGGCTGAATACATTGCAGCTGGAAGTTGCTGTGCACAAATATTATGGATGAGGAATCAACTACTTGACTATGGGTTCAACTTGAACAAGATTCCTATTTTCTGTGATAATACAAATGCCATTGCTATAACAGAAAATCCTGTGCAACATTCCAGAACCAAGCACATTGATGTAAGGTATCACTTCATTAGGGAACATGTAATGAATGGTACAGTTGAATTACATTTTGTCCCTAGTGAAAGACAACTTGCAGACATTTTTACCAAACCACTAGATGAATCTACCTTCAATAGATTGGTCTGTGATTTAGGTATGCTTAATTATATTTAATCCTTTAAATGTCTGACAAGTTATGTATTAATATTGATGGTAGCCATTGATTATGTTAAATTATTGATTCTTCAATAATCAACTGATAAACATTTTACATATCAATGGATATTATTGGAGCTGTCGACAGATAAATATATCAATTGATGATATATTTGTTTATCGATGGATAGGGGTAACTATCGACAAATAGATATATCAATCAATGATATATTTGTCTATCGATGGATAATTGTACCTGTCGATGGATAAGCTATTTATCAATCGATGACCTGGAATTTTAATAGTCCAAGTCATCAATCGATCTGTACAAACTCTAGCCGTTGATTACTTATTTTATCAATTGATTAATACATACACTCATGTATGTATATCAGTCGATTGCTAAAATTGGTAACTTTTAACTCTTAAATTCTCTTCCAACGGTCAATTTTGTTCTATTTTGAGTAAGTAATTGATTGAGAAATCAGAAAATATAAATAGTGAGATTAAAACTTCTTTTAATTCTTACTTATAATTTTTTTTACTAACGACTTCTCTATCTCCTTCTCTTTCTCAATCTTAGAACTCTCTCTCTCTGTATCTACATTTTGCTAATAACACTAATTTACTACTGTTTAATTGTTGTTTCTGCTTTATTACTAACAAGTTTGTCAGATAATTCAATTCTATAACCTTAGACTCGATTATGGCATCATCAAAGAAGGTCTCTCAATCAGGATTCTACTATGAGCTCAACAACTTCGTTGCTTGCACTATGGTGGAGGAAGCCCCAACAGAATTCCATCCTCTAATGAAATTTCTAAAGAATTCAAAATTTTCAAAGGCCCTCTCAGAAGCACCAAAAATAGTGTGCAATCTAGTTGAAGAATTCTGGACAACAGCAGAAGTAGCAGATGATTTATCCTCCATCTCCTTTGATTGCAAAGGACAAAGGTATATTCTACCACTGTGGTCTTGGGTGAGTGTTTAAATATTCCGTCAAATAATACTGCAAATGCACCCACTGACACAGATATTAGAAACATGCTTAGGGAAATCAATTACCTTGCTCCTGATGCTAGTCTAGGTAGTATTGTTAGAAAGAATCTAAGAAAAGAATGGTCATATTTCTATGATGCTTTAATAAAGTGTTTTTCTGGTAAGGTTAGTAATTTTGATGCAATAACAACAAGTATGCAACAAGTAGGGTATAGCATTTTATATGATAGATATCATAATTTAGGAAGCCTGTTACTCAATGAAATATCTACCAAATTGGGGAATAAAATAAATAGATCTAATCATATTTATTATGCAAGATTTATTATGATTATTATTAACCACTTTGTCAAGGATATTGAGATTGACAGGAATACAGAAATTTTGGATTGCTGGATTCAAAACAAAAGGGTCTTTAAAGACTTGGTTAGGATCAATCTTCACAGCAATGTGGAATTGATCTATCCCCCTTTTGTTCAGGTATTTATCTCTACTCTAAACACTTCTCAACCTAACTCTTCTTTGCCTTCTGTGACTATGGAGGGTGGTAGTAATGACCCTAACCCTCCTACCCAAGCCACACAACCAATCTCTAAATCCAAATCAAAGAAACCAACCTCAACATGTTCTCAAAAGCCTGCTGTTGTAAAAACCAAGAAAAAAAAATCAACTAGTATGGTAGATAGATTAGAGGAGGATGTAGGTGGTGAGGGAACTGGGGAACATCAAAGAACCCAGAAGGATAAGGAGAGTGATGGTGTGCAACCTCAACCAAGCCACTCCATAGTCTCCCAAAAGACTGTGGATGTTAACATGGAAAATACCACATCCCTATTGCCATTCTCTCAAAAGGATGACAATATTGAAAATAGCCCACAACCAGGGACACAGAATCAAATTGGGGACACAAAAGCCAAAACACTAACACCATACAAAAGAAGAGAAAAGAAAGTCACCTTTACACTTGGGGAATCACACACTGCAAAACCACAGGAAACTGTGGAGGAGCCTTCACAAAGTCTGCTTGATGCATCTCATATAAATGATGAGATGCAGCCCCATTCTCTTTCAATTCCTATCTCTTCTATTCTTCTTTCCCCATCTCAAACTTCTTCAGAAAATGTTTTGATAGATTATCGAACATTTTCAGATTCTCCTTCTTTGTTTTTCAAGGAGAAGCCAACACTCTCTCCTGAATCTTCTTCTCAGAATTTTCAGGATTCTATTTCCCATATCATTTCAAACATTACTTCTCAAATTGATTCAACTATTTCTACTCCATCACCTGATGTTCCTTCATCAATTGATATTCAACCATCGACTGATAAGCCATCGATCGATACTCAAGATCAATCGATGGGTATGCATCAATCGATGGATATCCCAAACACCACTTCAACTGATAATGTCAATACATCAATTGATGCTCAATCAATTGATGTTGCACAAACACTCTTAGGATTGAGTGAGTTGAGTGAGAGGCAGGATTGTAACCTGGCAAAAGGAGAGGAAGTGAGTAAAAACATTCCTATTTCTTCCAGGAATGAGAGTGAAACACTTGAGGGCCCCACCTTAGTAAGTGCACAAGAAATGAGTGAAGGAGAGGTGAGATTCCAGGATGAGATCCTGATGCAAAATAGAGAGATGAGTGAAAGTGATAAAAACATTCTACTTTTTGCACAGGAATTGGAAATTGAACTGATGGCAGAAGAAGGAGTAAAGGAGATAGGGGGAGCAAATAATGCTGAAGCTAGTGGGAGTGGAATTGCTAAAGACTTTGAAGAGGAAATAGATGCTGGTGAATTGGATCCAAAGAATTTCATTCATCCTGATCCACAATATCAAGGGTTGGCTACTTCAAGTAACAGGAATGCAGAACAACTCTTGGGCATTGATCATACAGATCAAAGGACCAGGAATCTGAAGGAAAGCATTGCCAATACAACAGACACTTGTTATATGGCACCTGAAGAGTTGGAGAGTGATTCTGATGAAGAGCCATGGATGAGCACTATTGATGGTTCCTTAGAAGCTGCTGAGACTGAAATTCACTCTCAATATAGAAGAACAATGGTGGAAGGAGACATTGAAGATCCTACTCAAAGGAGAATTGCTCACTATATGAGAGAATCAATGAAAATACAAAATATGACAGTAACAGGAGTAAGGAGGGAACTGGAGAGGATTAAGGACTCTATCTCATCTAACAAGGATGCAATGGACAGGAGATTGGATAAGAAGCTACCATTCAACACCATGAATAGCATCAAAGACAAGCTTTTCAAAGAATCCAAAAATTTTACATCTTTGGAGACAAGAGTAGGTTCTCTAGAAAAGAAGATGGATGATATTATCAGAGGTCAAAATCTTCATGCTTCCATTCTTCAAAAGTTTCTTGACAGACTTCCACCACCCCCTCCAATTGATGATAACAAAAAGGGGGAGAATACAAAGAAGAAGGATGATGGTGATGGTGGTGATGGTAAAGGTGGTTCTGGTATGGATAAGTCAAGTGGCATTGGTGGTTCTGCACCCAGAAGAGATAAAAGCAGAAGTAACATGGACAATCAATCTTCAAAGAAATCTAAGTCATCTAATTCTCCAAAAGATGATTTAGAACAGAAAAAGAAAGATTACAAGAAGTTTGATGATGATCTTGAAGCTAGGAGAATTTCTAGGGAGAAAGAAACTCAATCAATGATTGAGAGAGAAAAGAAGAGAATTGAAGATCTAAGGAGAAACACTGAGTTAGTAACAGAGGCAGTAGAAAAAGGAGACTTGGATGAGTTCATTGCTCAAACAAGAAAAATAAATGAAGATGCACAAAAGGCTGCCAAGGAAAGAAACTCAAATACAGAAGCTTTTCTTCAATTGGATATTGAAGCTCTTAAAGAAAAGAAGAAAGGGAAAGCAATAGTGATTGAAGAAGAGAAGAAGAAAGAGACTGAACCAGTAAGTCAAAAGCTACTTCAAGGAGCCATCACTATAGGAATCTCAGATGCCTCAAGGAGAGAAAGGGAGAATGAAGAGATTGCTAGACAGATGGAAATGCAATGGCATTTGGAAGAAGAGCTACAGGCAGAGCAACCATTGAGAAAAAGGAGAAAAGTTACCATGGCCAAGAAAAGGTCAAGTTCTACTTAAGAAATAGTGGTTTAGGAAAACCTCCAGGGTCAACAAGAAGAAATCAAGGAGGAGGTCACAATTGAAGGATATGATTTGAAGGGAATACCAGTAATCAATGAAAAAGGATTAATTGGAGTACGGACTCACCCTGCAACCTCTAACCATGAAGAATCAATGAGGTTGGAGTATGAAAATGGAGTGAAAACAATCTATTTATTGAAGGTGATAATGAAGCAAAGCTACAATGTTTTAAAGACCATTCTTCCTCTACTCAACAGAAAGTACAAACTCAACACAATAATTGCTCAGGAGATACAACAACAAATTTCGAAGTTAAGAAGATCCAAGGCAGAAGCTGAACCTGATTCACCTCTAAAGCTATGGAAGTCACAGGTCAAAAAGGTGGTGTTGGAGCCAAAGTATGCTATGATTTTTACAGATATAGAGGGCAATACAAAGTTCTTTGATATCTGCAAATATCTGGACAAAATCACAGGTGAAGAAATACATTACCTTATGAGGCAACTTGGAGAAACTGACAGGGATGAAGCAATCTTGAGAAGTTCTTTCATGAGGCAACTAAAGGAAAATGCTGAGAAAAGGAGGAAGAGGAACTAAATTAAATGATGAAGACATTGAAGCTGCTTGCAGGAGTTATCTATCAATCTGGTACTTCCAAAATTAATGTGCCAATTAAGTTTCTTGATTTTATCTAAATGTAAATTTTAAGGGTTTTTGTTATCATCAAGTAGATTTATGCCTGTTAATAACACAGACACAAATAGGGGGAGATTGTTAGGAATCTACATGTGATTTGATGATAACATTAATCTTAGAATCATAGAAATTTTATTTGTTGTAACTGATCAATTGATATGAAAGTTATAAATATCAATTGATCAGGAAACCATTTATCAGTTGAAGAGTTTATATGAATCAACTGATAATTTGGATTGTAGCATAGGTGTACTTAGTCTATTTCAATCGAAAAGGTGTAAATCAATTGATATTTTGTTCATCAATTGATGTTAGAGTCGATTGATATAGATCATCAATTGATGTGTAAATTAAACTGTTAAATTGTAAATATGTGAAGACAGGAAATTGCACAAGTGAAGGATGATCAATTGATATTGAAGCATCGATGGATGAAGGATCAATCGAAGAAGCCAAGCCAAGCATTGAAGACCATCAACTGATGTGAAGACCCATCGACTGATATATTGATTGATAACATCTATCAATCGATAAGCCATCTTTTATCAATCGATGGATATAAAGATCAATCGAAGAAGTACATCAGTTGATGGATTAAAGAATGGATCAATTGATATGCTTAACAGAAAATTATCAATTGAGTGTGACAACACAGAAAGAATATATGTTGAAGATCCAGAGATCAAAAGCACACCTATGGAAGACAGTCTAGAGTGACTGTGAAGACTCAATCAGAAGCTGTCTTTCAAACCTTTTTGTAAAATAGAAAAAGGTAAAAGGAAGGCAGGTAGAAACAATCCTAGAATAGGTATTGTAAAAGTACACTTGTGATATATATAAACAAGTGTAGCAGCATTATTAGAAAACAGACAAATTAGACAATATTTTACAAT
This sequence comes from Oenanthe sinensis, assembly GCA_028671895.1. Taxonomy (NCBI): domain Eukaryota; kingdom Viridiplantae; phylum Streptophyta; class Magnoliopsida; order Apiales; family Apiaceae; genus Oenanthe; species Oenanthe sinensis. The sequence continues at coordinate 6,662,702 of JAPMAC010000212.1, forward strand.
CAACTGTTCTAGCTTGAGAGCACACTTGTAAGAACAGTTGATTTGTTTTCTAATCTTGTAAACGCAGCTAGGTTTCTTCTAACCTAGGAGCATTGAGCAAAAATATATATTGATGAAAAAACCAATCCATCAATAATTTTTAATCTCTTTGTTCAGTATCATTTTCAGCACTAATTTGTTCGAACTTATTCTCTTATTCTTTCAAACATCAAGAACAAATATTAGAACAAGGAAAAAGTTTTAATATTTGTATTCAACCCCCCCCCCTTCTACAAATATTGACATTGTTCTAAGGAATAACATTTTCATTCCAAGAGAAAACAACCTTAAGGGGAGAATGAGTTGACCTCTTATGGGGAACATAGAGAGCTGTATGTTCTAGTTCGAATTGCAAGATGAACAAGAATGATTGTTCAGAAGTCTCTACTAATGATTTGTTTATTTATTGAAAGAACCCCATCTTTGAAGAACATTGAAGTGGAGGAAGCTAAAGGAAAATGAAATTCAGAAATTCATCATTCATTTTCAGCAACTCAGGAAATCTGGATTTAACTGATTATATCTTTCCAGAACCTTTTGTATATTATTTTCATGTCCAGTACTTTAATTGTCTCTTGTATGTTAGTTGAGTTATCCTCTAGTAGTTAATTTTATTTAATTGCTTTTGGCGGAGAAGGGAAATAGTATTTGATTGCTATTTCATATCAACCAAATAGGGGGAGATTGAAAGGGGAGATAGGAGTGAAGAGAAGTAACTCACTGCACTTTCATGTGTACTAGAAATGCTAAATGTAATCTCTATGTAATGGTTGATGATAACTCAAAATAGAACATGACATGTAATAATATGCAGGTGCACAGAAATCTTGGATCACAGAGTTCAGTTAAGACAAAGGATCAAAGGATCATCTACAGACTTGAAGCTCACTGGAATAAGTTCATTAACATGTTCATGCCTCAGTGGAGAATAAAAGATATTGACATCTATTCAAGGATGTGGAAGCTACAAAAGATTGTCTTAATCTATGAAGATTTTAGTGCATTACAATCGAAGCTACAAGTAAGGTTTGCAAAGAAGAATGATGAATCATGTTCGGAATCAAGAGCCCCTATCAAGACTAGTCACTTATGAACCAGACCGTTGCATCAAGTGTCAGGACATTGGAGGCAAGCTCTCGTCGGTTAATATGATTTTAATCAATCTAAAGTTGTTGGTTTTCTTGAGTCATGTGGAGGATCAACAAAGGTGGTAAATCAGTGTTAGAGAAATGTCAGCCTAATGGATAAGGGACAGACGGCACAACCTGATTGGATCTTACTAAAGCTTCACAGATTAGAAGTCCAAATACTTGGACGTGGTGGAGTCACGTATACGGGGCCAAGTATTTGGATAAGGAAGTCTACACAAATTGAAGAGTGGAATGGAAATATTTAATTTAATTAAATAAAGTATTTATTTAATTATTTATATATTTTATAAATAAAGATATTCTTTATTTATATTTTATATATTTATTAAATATTACTTTTATATTAAATATTTCCAAAGGCATGCTTGGCACATGACTTTGAAGATATGATTTGAGTGGACAAGAGTAAAAGGTGGAAAAGCAAAAAAGCAAAAAGCAACACCATTTTCAACATACAAAAAGAACCCAAGTCTTAATCTTCAGTGTGTATTCGGATGAGAAAAGAAAAGGGGAGAGAGAGAAAAATTATTCTCACCCCCATGGCCAAACTAGATCTTGAATATATTTGTAGCCATGATTTTATTTATCTACACCACTCCTCTATTCTTCTATTGAAAACACTTGTTAAATCTTGTATAGAAGATAGGGCTGATTTTTGTCTCCTAGATCTACAAAATGTAATAGTTTTAGAGGAGACAAAAATCACTTCTTTGTTGTGTTCTTGAGCTTATGTTCTTGAACTTGTTTGTAGCATCTACCCCACTTCAATGAATATAAAGGTATATTCTTGGATCTTGTTGTGTTGTGTGTTTTGGATGATTTACCGTTCATTATCTTAGTTATTTTAATGGTGTTCTTGAGGTTGAAGAAGATGATGAACAGTACCCGGGTTTGAACCAAAGTATTTTTTATGTTGTCCCAAAAATAATTAAAAGTTATAATTTTAATTTAGGAATCGCATTCAGCCCCCCTCTACGATCTCCAGGACCCAACAATTGGTATCAAAGCCACTCGATTGACATACAAATCGATTGGATCTATTTTTATTTTTGAGATTAAAGAGCGTACGATTGGTTCACTAGGCATCCAGAATTTTTTTTTGAAGCCCAGAATTTTTCTAAGTATAAAATGTTCGAGATAGCCAAGTAGAACATTCCTATGTAGAAATTCTACTTAGAAATTCGAGTTGGAAAATTCGAGTTGGAAAATTTGAGTTAGAAAATTCGAGATAGAAATTTCGAGATAGATATTTCGAGATAGAAATTTCGAGATAGAAATTTCGAGATAGATATTTCGAGATAGAAATTTCGAGATAGAAATCCTAAGTAGAATTTCTACTTAGAAGGATGTTTCAACATGACACATGACTACATAGAAATTTCGAGATAGAAATTTCGAGATAAAAATTGTTTTTCTCTCAAATTGTTTTTAGTTTAATAATTAATTTAATAATTAAATTTGAATTTAATTATTTAAAATATTTTGGAAATAATTTTTAAATTTAAATAATTTATTTTTCAAGTTTATTTTACATCTTGGAAAATATTTTATTTTCTTTTAAATTTTAGAGTTAAATATTTTATATTTTTAATATTCTTAGTTAAGAATTTTATTATTTGAAAAATAAAATTAATCTTAAAATCCAATTTAATTCTTTTGAGTTTAATATTCTTAAAAGTATTTTGAGAATTATTTTTGAGGTTTATGTTATTCCCTAGAACAATGTCATTATTTGTAGAAGGGGGGTTGAATACAAATATTAGAACTTTTTGCTGGTTCTAATATTCGTTCTTGATGTTTGAGAATATAGAGAGAATATGTTTTAACAATTTAAGACTGAAACGTAAATTGAACAAGGAGATTTAAATTACTGATGGATTGGTTTTTCCATCAGTGTATATTTTTGCTCAATGTTCCTAGGTTAAAAGAAACCTAGCTGCGTTTTTACAAGATTAGAAAACAAATCAACTGTTCTTACAAATGTGCTCTCAAGCTTGAACAGTTGATTAAGAAATATTGTCTAATTTGTCTGTTCTCTAATAATGCTACTACACTTGTTTATATACTACAAGTGTGCTTTTACAATTCCTATACTAGGATTGTTTCTACCTACCTTCCTTTTTTTTCTTTTTGACATTTTATCAAAAAGGAGTTTGAAAGACAGTTTCTGATTGAGTCTTCACAGTCACTCTAGACTGTTTTCCATATGTGTGCTTTTCTTCTTTGGATCTTCAACATATATTCTTTCTGTGTTGTCACACTCAATTGATAATTTGCTATTAAGCATATCAATTGATCCATTCTTTAATCCATCAACTGATGTACTTCTTCGATTGATCTTTCTATCCATCGATTGATAAAAGATGGCTTATCGATTGATAGATGTTATCAATTGATATATCAATCGATGGGTCTTCACATCAGTTGATGGTCTTCAATGCTTGACTTGGCTTCTTCGATTGATCCCTCATCCATCGATGCTTCAATATCAATTGATCATCCTTCACTTGTGTAATTTCCTGTCTTCACATAATTATAATTCAACAGTTTAATTTACACATCAATTGATGATCTATATCAATCGACTATAACATCAATTGATGAACAAAATATCAATTGATTTACACCTTATAGATTGAAATAGACTAAGTACACATATGTTACTATCCAAGTTATCAGTTGATTCACATAAACACTTCAACTGATAAATGGTTTCCTGATCAATTGATATTTATAACTTTCATATCAATTGATCAGTTACATCAAATAAAATTTCTATGATTCTAAGATTAATGTTATCATCAAATCACATGTAGATTCCTAACAATCTCCCCCTATTTGTGTCTGTGTTATTAACAGGCATAAATCTACTTGATGATAACAAAAACCCTTAAAATTTACATTTAGATAAAATCAAGAAACTTAATTGGCACATTAATTTTGGAAGTACCAGATTGATGGATAACTCCTGCAAGAAGCTTCAATGTCTTCATGATTTAAATTAGTTCCTCTTCCTTCTTTTCTCAGCATTTTCCTTTAGTTGCCTCATGAAAGAACTTCTCAAGATTGCTTCATCCCTGTCAGTTTCTCCAAGTTGCCTCATAAGGTAATGTATTTCTTCATCTGTGATTTTGTCCAGATATTTGCAGATATCAAAGAACTTTGTATTGCCCTCTATATCTGTAAAAATCATAGCATACTTTGGCTCCAACACCACCTTTTTGACCTGTGACTTCCATAGCTTTAGAGATGAATCAGGTTCAGCTTCTGCCTTGGATCTTCTTAACTTTGAAATTTGTTGTTGTATCTCCTGAGCAATTGTTGTGTTGAGTTTGTACTTTCTGTTGAGTAGAGGAAGAATAGTCTTTAAAACATTGTAGCTTTGCTTCATTATCACCTTCAATGAATAGATTGTTTTCACTCCATTTTCATACTCCAACCTCATTGATTCTTTATGGTTAGAGGTTGGCGGGTGAGTCCTTACTCCAATTAATCCTTTTTCATTGATTACTGGTATTCCCTTCAAATCATATCCTTCAATTGTGACCTCCTGCTTGATTTCTTCTTGTTGACCCTGGAGGTTTTCCTGAACCACTATTTCTTGAGTAGAACTTGACCTTTTCTTAGCCATAGCAACTTTTCTCTTTTTCCTCAGTGGTTGATCCATTAGTTGATCTTCCATATCCCATTCCATTTTCATTTGCCTTGCTATTTCCTCATTTTCTTTTTCTTTCTTTTTAGCATCTGACAATCCTGATGAAATGGCTTCTTGAAGAAGCTTCTGGCCAACTGGCTCTTTTCTCTTCTTCTTTTCTTCAATCATTATGGCTTTTCCCTTTTTCTTCTCTTTAAGGGCTTCTTGATCAACTGATAAAAAGGCTTCAGCATCTGAGTTACTTTCCTTGGCAGCCTTTAGTGCATCTTCATTTATTTTTCTTGTTTGAGCAATGAACTCATCCAAGTCTCCTTTTTCTACTGCCTCTGTTACTAACTCAGTGTTTCTCCTTAGATCTTCAATTCTCTTCTTTTCTCTCTCAATCATTGATTGAGTTTCTTTCTCCCTAGAAATTCTCCTAGCTTCAAGATCATCATCAAACTTCTTGTAATCTTTCTTTTTCTGTTCTAAATCATCTTTTGGAGAATTAGATGACTTAGATTTCTTTGAAGATTGATTGTCCATGTTACTTCTGCTTTTATCTCTTCTGTGTGCAGAGCTGCCAATACCACCACTGCCTTTGCCGCCTTTGCCATCACCACCATCATCATCTTTCCTCTTCTTTGTATTCTCCCCCTTTTTGTTATCATCAAATAAAGAGGGTGGTGGAAGTCTTTCAAGAATCCTTTGAAGAATTGAAGAATGTAGATTTTGACTTCTGAGGATATCATCCATTTTCTTCTCTAGAGACCCTACTCTTGTCTCCAAAGATGTAAAGTTCTTGGATTCCTTGAAAAGCTTGTCCTTGATGCTATTCATGGTGTTGAACGGTAACTTTTCATCCAATCTTCTGTCTAAAGTATCCTTGGTTGTGGAGATAGAGTTCTTGATAATCTCCAGTTCCCTTCTTACTCCTGTAACTGTCATCTTGTGGATCTTCATTGTGTCCCTCATGTAGTGAGCAATTCTTCTTTGTGCAGGATCTGCAATTTCTTCTTCCACCATTGCTCTTCTGTATTGAGACATAATTTCAGTTTCAGCAGCTTCTAGTGAACCATCAATAGTGCTCATCCATGGTTCCTCATCAGAATCACTCTCCAATTCTTCAGGTGCCATATAACAAGTGTCTGTTGTATTGGCAATGCTTTTCTTCAGATTCCTGGTCCTTTGTTCTGTATGTTCAATTCCCAAAAGTTGTTCGGCAGTCCTGTTACTTGAAGTTGCCAACCCTTGATATTGAGGATCAGGATGAATGAAATTCCTTGGATCCAATTCACCAGCATCTATTTCTTCTTCTAGGTCCTTAAGAAATCCACTCCCACTAGCTTCTGCATCATAGGCTCCCCCTATCTGCTTTACTCCTTCCTCTACTTCTTCTGCCATCAGATCATTTTCCAATTCTTGTGCAAATTGAAGAATTGTTTTATCACTCTCACTCATCTCTCTATTTTGCATCAGGATCTCATCCTGGAATTTCACCTCTCCCTCACTTATTTGTTGTGCACCTTCTAAGGTGGGGCCCTCAAGTGTTTCACTCTCATCCCTGGAAGAAATAGAAATGTTTTTGCTCACTTCCTCTCCTTTTGCCAGGTTACAATCCTGCCTCTCACTCAACTCACTCATTCCTAAGAGTGTTTGGGCAACATCAATTGATTGATCATCAATTGATATATTGACAATATTAGTTGAAGTGGTGTTTGGGACATCCATCGATAGATGCATACCCATCGATTGATCTTGAGTATCGATCGATGGCATATCAGTCGATGGCTGAATATCAATTGATGAAGGAACATCAATTGATGGAGAAGAAACAGTTGAGATAATTTGTGAAGTTATGTTTGAGATGATATTGGAAATAGAATCCTGAAAATTCTGAGAAGAAGATTCAGGAGAGAGTGTTGGCTTCTCCTTGAAAAACAAAGAAGGAGAATCTGAAAATGTTCGATAATCTATCAAAACATTTTCTGAAGAAGTTTGAGATGGGGAAAGAAGAATAGAAGAGATAGGAATTGAAAGAGAATGGGGCTGCATCTCATCATTTATATGAGATGCATCAAGCAGACTTTGTGAAGGCTCCACCACAGTTTCCTGTGGTTTTGCAGTGTGTGATTCCCCAAGTGCAAAGGTGACTTTCTTTTCTCTCCTCTTATATGGGGTTATTGGTTTGGACTTTGTGTCCCCAACTTTGTTCTGTGCCCCTGGTTGTGGGCTATTTTCAATACTGTCATCCTTTTGAGAGGATGGCAATAGGAATGTGGTGTTTTCCATATTTACATCCACAATCTTTTGGGAGACTGTGGAGTGGCTTGGCTGAGGATGCACACTCTCACTCTCCTTATCCTTCTGAGTTCTTTGATGTTCCCCAGTTCTCTCACCACCTAAATCTTCCTCTAGTCTATCTACCAAAACATTTGATTTTCTTTTCTTTGATTTTACAACAGCAGGTTTTTGGGAACCTGTTGAGGATGGTTTCTTAGATTTGGATTTAGAGATTGGTTGTGTGACTTGGGCAGGATGGTTGAGGTCATTACTACCACCCTCCATAGTCACAGAAGGCAAAGAAGAATTAGGTTGGGAAGAGTTTAAAGTAGAGACATATACCTGAACAAAAGGGGGATAGATCAATTCCACATTGCTGTGAAGATTGATCCTTACCAGGTCTTTAAAGACTCTTTTGTTTTGAGTCCAGCACTCAAGGGTTTCAGTTTCCCTGCAAAACTCAATTTCTTTGACCAAGTGGTTAATTATAATCATGATAAATCTAGCATAGTATATATGATTAGATCTATCATGCTTCTTTCCTAACTTAGCAGCAATTTCAGATAACAATATAGAAGAAAAATCATGATATTCATCAAACAAAACACTATATGCTATCTGTTGCATGCTTGAAGTTATGGCATCAAAATTACTAATTTTACCACTAAAGCATTTTATTATTGCATCAAAAAAATAGGACCATTCTCTCCTAAGGTGTTTTCTAACTACTTGTCCTAAATTGATATCAGGATTTGCATAATTAGCAGCCCTAAGCATGTTTCTAATATCTGATTCACTAGGCACATCATCAGTATTATTAACAGGCAAATCTAAACAGTCATTTAAAATTAAAGTAGTAAGAATATACTCTTGTCCTTTACAGTTGAACTTGATGCTTGAGAAGTCATCGGCAACTTCTGCAGAGGACCAAAATTCTTCCACCAAATTGTAGATTATTGTTGGTGCTTCCTTCAATGCTTTCTGTATCTTTCCACTTCCCAGGAATTGCATCAATGGATGAAATTCCTTTGGAGCCTCTTCAATAACAGTGCAGGCCACAAAATTATTCAATTCGTAGATGAACCCTGCTTGAGAGATTTTCTTGGATGAAGATGCCATTTTAGTAGAAGATTAGTAGTACAAAAGCTTTGAAGATATTAGAAGAGTTGAGTACTGAGAGACAGAGGGTTGTGATTAAGTTCGTAGAATGAGAGAGAGAGAAAGAGTTAGAGAAATTGTTAGTAAAAAAAAACGTAAGTTGTTGGTGTAGGTGCCCTAGAGGCAATACAATGTTTCTTTTGATAAACATTTATGTCATTTGATTATTCAATAAACGTATTTATTATGACTTTAATTACTGCGATATATTTGTTAGTATAATAAATGTCCTTAGAATTATGATATACATTGTATAGTTTAGTAAATGACTTAAACTTGAGATTATATAATATATCATATTCTTAAATGTCCCTAGTCGAGTATTATTATTATAGGACAATAATAATACATAAATAGACTAGTATGTTGTTTAACAGATAACCACATCTCATTGGTTATAAGTATGGGGATACTAAAGTCAACACATAGGTACATGCAGGAGTACATGGTACTGGACAGACCCACAGTGAGATTCTTCATGTTTAATAAAGTCATAAGAAAGACTCACAGTGATAATGGTGTAATGATCCTTCGACTTGAGATCATTATATTTCTATATGAGGATTAATATACTTTGACTACATTAAAAGTCACCTTTGACCGGGTGATGATAAAAGTGGATATCGGGTATATCATGAGTCGTATGAGAAATATGAATGATAGATAAAGGATTTAACCCTCCCATAATTAGGAGAGATATTATTGGCCTCTTGATTGAGTGACACTATAAAATGCATGGCCATGCTCAAATAATGATTTGTTTTTTCATAGTCTACTCATGGATCAAGTAAACCCGGATTAAATGTTGAAGAGGATGACTAAATACATGCCTCGAGTTTAATCTATAATATATATGGTTAAAGGGATTATATTACACGGAAACATTAATCACGAAAGGTTTTATCGAATCACGATTTAATTATTATTTAATTGGGTAGCAATGATGTATTACTAGATACCGCTCATTGTTTATAATTTTATTAGAGAATAAAATTATTGCTAATTAAATAATAGCCTATAGGGTCACACACATAGAGCACTTCAAGGAATAGTTAATTTAAATTATAGATTTAAATTAATTGATGATTATTTGAATTTTATTATATTAATTAAGTGAGACTTAATTAATTGAAATAATATAATTCGAATTTGAATTCTGCCCTTAATAATTAAGTATGACTTAGTTATTAATTAAATAATAAAATTCGGTTTTATTATTTAATCCTAAACCTACATGGATTAGGCTTTGCTGTTATGGGTTGCTATTATAGGCCTATTAACCAACCATTATAAATAGATAATGTAGGGTTAATAAGGGTTAACGTTTTTGAGAAAAATAACCCTAGAGGCAGCAGCTACACAGCAAGGCAGAGCAAGGCAGTTTCGAAATCATCAAAGGAGCTAGTACATCCATTCCGTAATCAAGATCGTGAGACGTTCTTGAAGGTGCTCGTGTGGATACCATAGAGGTGTTTTCGAGAAGAAGACACAAGTCGTGAAAGCTAGGATCTCCGTTGAGTTCGTAGAAGTCAAGACCAAGAAAAGGTATGATTCCGTTTTACACAAATCAGTCCGAACTTATACATGATCCTGCGCTAGGGTTCCGAAATTTTTCGTTATATTTACGTTTAATCCGCTGCGTTTTATGACTCGGAACCCAACAATGGTATCAGAGCTACGTGTATAAGGGACTGATTTGGTTACGTGGTAACTGTATTTGATGCAAATATGCCTGTTTTGGTGACTGCCATGCTTCTGCTATGCTACTGCCATGCTACTGCCATGTATATTCGAATTGTTATCCATATGATGAGTATATAGATTCTGATACTAGCATGTTAATGATTTGTCATGACTGATTTATATGCCTTATTGCGATTTGTATATTATGCATGAGGGTCAGTTTGTATATGATACAAACTGGTGGACAGATTATATTGGACATGATCTGTTAACTGGGATATGATAAGTATGTATATGATACATGCTTCTGAAACTGTATAAGTTGCAGTGGGGAAAAAGGCCAACAAATATGATTTGTAGTTCAGAAATTGATGATTTCTGAATAGGACTGGTCTTCGAAAATAAAATTGGAGCTGGGTCAGAGTTTAACAAACTCTGATGGACTCGCTCAGAGTTTAGTAAACTCTGATGGTCAGGTCAGAGTATAGAGCATGGTCAGAGTTTAACAAACTCTGATGAACTCGCTCAGAGTTTAATAAACTCTGATGGTCAGGTCAGAGTATAGAGCATGGTCAGAGTTTAACAAACTCTGATGGTCTTTGGTCAGAGTTTATCATTAAACTCTGATGGACTGTGCTGATCAGAGTTTAGCAGTAAACTCTGATGGACTGGCAGAGTTTATAAACTCTTGAAAGGCAGAGTGTCTAAACCCAGCTCGACCCCACCCAGGGGCTGCCGCCCCGGAACCCCGCATTATTTTGTTGTGTACTTGAGCATGGTGCTGGTTATGGCCCTTAGACCCCTAGATTAATGGTTTTGGTTTTGGTTTTATAAATACGACTTGCATGTCGTTTTCTTCATTCTTGTAATTGTTTAACCTCGAATGTAACTCGAGTTTTCTTATGTAAGTACATTAGTATAGGTTGTATTCAATTATTCCATGTAATGTACTTGAAGATTGAAGGATGATCCATGAAGAGGAGCAAGCACCCATGGATACAAGAAGAATGAAGACATGTAATTGTATTTATATTTCACCACCATAGATTGACTTTGATCCTTTCATTAGCTCGAAAGGATCACATAGGAAAGGGGCCATAACCAAGCACGTTTACATACTGCACTTTACATATTGATGTATGAATGTATGTGTAGAGTAGAAGATGCATGCTTTAATTAGATTAATGATGTATGCATGTATTAGATACGTCACCCATGCCATGCTTGCCATGCTAAACAAGATAAAATCTGTAACGATTTAAGATTTTAAAATTAACAAACGATCATGAGATTCTTGTGTTTATGAAATATGGATTTTTAAAACACGGAATTGAATATGGATTTTGATGTCTATAATTGGGATTTTCTGACAAAAACGGATATGCGTATTCGTAAGGCTGATGGGTTTTAAGTGTGACCACTGGTATCCTCCATCTACCTGGGAAATGAACAATTTAAGATGTCAATTTGAAATATTTAGTTCAAGGAAAAATTGAGGATCTCTTCATGATGTGATCATGATCGTCGTAAATTTTCTAAACCCCTTAACAAAATATTAAGTTTTAATCGGATGCTTTCCAATGAATGAACACTCATCGAATCCTAGATCGATTAGGGGAAAGACTGAAAGTGGCAGGGGACTCCTATCTATCGTGGTGAGATGCGACGAATATAAACAGTTATATTCGGCCGTTGTATCATTGGGTCAAACTTAACTGAGTCGTCATAATAAGGTGAAAGTAAACGGTTATATTCAACCATTATGAACTTAGAAGCATAGAGTTTGGTTAAAAATCTATTAGATAGATAAGATCAATCGTTGCTCACTAAACTATCCAAGAATTATATATGATATAATTGACAAATGTTGTCTACCTAAATAATCATTCTTAAGGACTTCCAGTGGTTGACTTAAGACATGACGAAATATGGATCTTGGCTCACTAGAAAGAATTATGGGATATACTTTCCAAATTAATAGTAAGGGCTATTAATTTGATAAAAATAGTGGGAGATATATTATGAATGTATCATAATCATTTGAACATAATAAATAACTCAGACAATCTAATGTTTATTTTGTGCTATTATCATTGTAGATACCAAGTAATGACAAACAACACAAACACACTATCCGTACGATCTGTCCTTGAGAAGGATAAGCTGACAGGAGGAAACAACTTCCTAGACTGGCAGAGGAATTTGAGGATTGTCCTCAGGCAGGAGCGCAAGCTTCATGTCATTGATATTCCTCCGGCAGGTCTCCTACCTGAGGGCGCTACTGTTGAGGAACGAGCGGCCCACACAAAGGATAAGAATGATGCAACTGATGTTGCATGTCTTATGTTGGCAACTATGAGTGCTGAGCTTCAAAGACAGCATGTGCATATGGATGCATATACTATCTATGAGCACTTGCAAAGCATGTTTGCAAGCCAAACTCGTCAAGAAAGGTTCAACACGAGTAAGTCACTTTTTAATTGCAAACAAGGGGCAAGTGAACCAGTTGGCCCACATGTTCTGAAGATGATTGGTTACATTGAGTATCTTGATACTTTGGATTTCCCGATTATTCAGGAAATTGGTATTGACCTAATCATGAATTCTTTGAACAACAAATTCACCCAGTTTATCATAAACTACAACATGAATGAATTTGACAAAACACCTACTGAATTGTTGGCTATGTTGAGAACATATGAGACTAACATGAAGACGGCTGAACCTGCTCCCATACTGATGGTGGGCAATAAAGGTAAGGCCAAAGGGAAAGACAAGTGGAAGGGTAAGAAGAAGACAGGTTCTGATTTTACACCCAAGCCAAAGTCAGGTCCCAAACAGGCTTTAAAGCCTAAAGGTGGGGTCGCTAAGGGTGAATGTCACTACTGTAAGAAAACTGGTCACTGGAAGAGAAACTGTTCAGTTTACTTGGAGGATCTGAAGAAGAAGAGGGTTGAGCAAGCTTCTACTTCAGGTATATATGTTATAGAAGAAGAAGAGGGTTGAGCAAGCTTCTACTTCAGGTATATATGTCAATCTGTCTATTTCTACATCTTGGGTATTGGATACTGGATGTGCTTCTCACATTTGTATAAATGTGCGGAAATGCAGAGAAGTAGGACATTGGCTAAAGGAGAAATGGACCTAGGAGTTGCCAATGGAGCAAGAGTTGTTGCTTTAGCTGTAGGAACATATTATTTATCTTTGCCCTCTGGGCTAGTTTTAGAACTGGAAAATTGTTATTACGTGCCTGCGATTCGCAGAAACATTATTTATGTTTCTTGTTTGGACAAGAAAGGTTTTTCGTTTACAATAAAGAACAACAGTTGCTCTTTTGTTTTGAATGATTTAACCTATGGTGTTGCGCGTTTGTTTAATGGTTTATATGTTCTTGACTTAGATAATCCTGTCTGTAATATAGAAAACAAACGACTTAAAGTTAATGACTCAAATCAAACATACCTCTGGCATTGTCGTCTAGGCCATATAAATGAGAAACGCATATCCAAATTACATAAGGATAGATATTTGGATAAGTTTGATTTTGAATCATACCAAGAATGCGAATCTTGTTTGCTTGGTAAAATGACTAAAGCCCCTTTCACTGGTAAGGGTCAAAGGGCCACTGAACGTCTAGAGCTAATACATAGTAATGTATGCGGCCCAATGCGTGTGATAGCTAGAGGAGGCTACTACTACTTCATAACATTTACTGATGATTTCAGTAGATATGGATATATATATCTTATGAAGAATATATCCGATTCTTTTGAAAAGTTCAAAGAATACAAGGCTGAAGTAGAGAAGCAAATTGGCAGAGGCACAAGTATTAAAATCTTACGATCTGATCGTGGAGGAGAATACTTGAGCACAGAATTTAAAGATTATTTAAAGGAGTGTGGTATTGTATCACAACTCACTCCGCCAGGTACACCTCAATGGAATGGAGTTTTAGAGAGGAGAAATCGCACCTTGTTGGACATGGTGCGATCGATGATGAGTCATGCAGATCTTCCAATTAGTTTTTGGGGTTACGCTCTAGAAACAGCGGCTTTCACACTTAACCGTGTTCCTACTAAGAAGGTTCAAAAGACTCCATATGAGATATGGGAGAAGAAACGGTCAGGCATGAACTTTATGAAAGTTTGGGGATGCAAGGCGTTTGTGAAATGTCAAGTATCTGACAAGCTTGGACCTAAATCTGAAGAGTGCAATTTTGTGGGATACCCTAAAGAAACAAAGGCGTATTATTTTTATAGTCCTTCTGAGCAGAAGGTGTTTATTGCTCGAGACGCTGTTTTCATGGAAAGAGATTTTGTTTCCAAAAGAAACAGTGGGAGAACTATAGACCTCGATGAAGATCGAGAACCACAAAATAGCATTGAACCTGAAGTGGAACAGGAGCAGGATAATGATAATGCTCAACAAACACAGGTTGTTCGTAGAACTGGTAGAATTCGCCATGAGCCAGAGAGATATGGATTTCTCTTGACTCAATGTGGTGATTTGATGCTCATAGATGAAGATGAGCCTCTCACATACCAAGATGCTATGAACAGTCCAGACTCTAAGAGATGGCTAGAAGCCATGAAATCCGAGATGGATTCCATGTACGAAAACCGAGTATGGACTTTGGTTGATCCACCTGAAGGGGTAAAACCCATAGGGTGCAAATGGGTTTTCAAGAAGAAAACTGACATGAATGGAAATGTTCAGACCTATAAAGCAAGGCTGGTTGCAAAAGGTTTCAGACAAATTCATGGTATTGACTATGATGAGACTTTCTCACCAGTGGCTATGGTCAAGTCCATAAGGATTTTGCTTGCTATTGCAGCATTCCATGATTATGAAATCTGGCAAATGGATGTCAAAACAGCCTTCCTTAATGGAATCCTTGAAGAGGATGTGGATGTGTACATGACACAACCTGAAGGTTTTGTCGATCCAAGGAATGTTAGCAAGGTATGTAAATTACGTCGATCCATTTATGGATTGAAGCAAGCCTCTAGGAGATGGAATATCCGTTTTGATGAAACAGTCAAAGAGTATGGCTTTGTTCAAAACGAAGATGAACCTTGTGTTTACAAGAAGGTTAGTGGGAGCCATGTGGCATTCATAGTACTATATGTTGATGACATACTACTAATGGGGAATGACATACCTTCTCTCAAGGCTGTTAAGATTTGGTTAGGGAGCAACTTCTCTATGAAAGACTTAGGAGAAGAATCCTACATTCTAGGAATGAGGATCTATAGGGATAGATCTAGAAGGATGATCGGTCTAAGTCAGAGTACATACATCGATAAGGTTTTGCATCGTTTTGGTATGCAAAATGCAAAAATGGGATATGTCCCCGTGTCTCAAGGGATAACGATCTCTAAAGAACAGTGTCCGAAATCATTGGATGAGAAGGACCGCATGAGTAAGGTTCCATATGCCTCAGCAATTGGATCCATCATGTATGCGATGGTATGTACTCGCCCAGATGTTTCGTATGCTTTAAGCATGACGAGCAGATACCAATCTAATCCAGGTGAAGGTCACTGGACGGCTGTCAAGAATATTCTAAAGTACTTGAAAAGGACTAAAGATTCATTCTTGGTGTATGGAGGAGAGGAAAAACTGGTTGTAAAAGGTTACACTGATGCAAGTTTCCAAACAGACAGGGATGATACTGTATCACAGTCTGGTTTTGTGTTTTGTCTAAACGGAGGTGCTGTAAGTTGGAAGAGTTCAAAGCAAGAAACAGTAGCTGATTCTACAATGGAGGCTGAGTACATTGCAGCTTGTGAAGCGGCTAAGGAAGCTGTTTGGATTCGAAAATTCATTACTGATTTGGGAGTGGTTCCATCGATCGTAGATCCCATTGATCTATACTGCGATAATAATGGAGCCATTGCACAGGCTAAAGAACCTAGAGCTCACTCCTGAACCAAACATATACTCAGGAGATATCACCTCATTCGAGAGATTAATGAAAGGGGTGACATTCACATATGTAAAGTGCACACAAATGATAACATTGCAGACCCACTGACCAAAGGCTTGTCGCAGACGAAACACGACGGTCACACTAGTTCCATGGGTATTAGATACATGGGTGATTGGCTCTAGTGCAAGTGGGAGATTGTTGGTGTAGGTGCCCTAGAGCCAATACAATGTTTCTTTTGATAAACATTTATGTCATTTGATTATTCAATAAACGTATTTATTATGACTTTAATTACTGCGATATATTTGTTAGCATAATAAATGTCCTTACACATTGTATAGTTTAGTAAATGACTTAAACTTGAGATTATATAATATATCATATTCTTAAATGTCCCTAGTCGAGTATTATTATTATAGGACAATAATAATACATAAATAGACTAGTATGTTGTTTGACAGATAACCACATCTCATTGGTTATAAGTATGAGGATACTAAAGTCAACACATAGGTACATGCAGGAGTACATGGTACTGGACAGACCCATAGTGAGATTCTTCATGTTTAATAAAGTCATAAGAAAGACTCACAGTGATAATGGTGTAATGATCATTCGACTTGAGATCATTATATTTCTATATGAGGATTAATATACTTTGACTACATTAAAAGTCACCTTTGACCAGGTGATGATAAAAGTGGACATCGTGTATATCATGAGACGTATGAGAAATATGAATGATAGATAAAGGATTTAACCCTCCTATAATTAGGAGAGATATTATTGGCCTCTTGATTGAGTGAGACTATAAAATGCATGACCATGCTCAAATAATGATTTGTTTTTTCATAGTCTACTCATGGATCAAGTAAACCCGGATTAAATGTTGAAGAGGATGACTAAATACATGCCTCGAGTTTAATCTATAATATATATGGTTAAAGGGATTATATTATACGGAAACATTAATCACGAAAGGTTTTATCGAATCACGATTTAATTATTATTTAATTGGGTAGCAATGATGTATTACTAGATACCGCTCATTGTTTATAATTTTATTAGAGAATAAAATTATTGCTAATTAAATAATAGCCTATAGGGTCACACACATAGAGCACTTCAAGGAATAGTTAATTTAAATTATAGATTTAAATTAATTGATGATTATTTGAATTTTATTATATTAATTAAGTGAGACTTAATTAATTGAAATAATATAATTCGAATTTGAATTCTGCCCTTAATAATTAAGTATGACTTAGTTATTAATTAAATAATAAAATTCGGTTTTATTATTTAATCCTAAACCTACATGGGTTAGGCTTTGCTGTTATGGGTTGCTATTATGGGCCTATTAACCAACCATTATAAATAGATAATGTAGGGTTAATAAGGGTTAACGTTTTTGAGAAAAATAACCCTAGAGGCAGCAGCTACACAGCAAGGCAGAGCAAGGCAGTTTCTAAATTATCAAAGGAGCTAGTACATCCATTCCGTAATCAAGATCGTGAGACGTTCTTGAAGGTGCTCGTGTGGATACCATAGAGGTGTTTTCGAGAAGAAGACACAAGTCGTGAAAGCTAGGATCTCCGTTGAGTTCGTAGAAGTCAAGACCAAGAAAAGGTATGATTCCGTTTTACACAAATCAGTCCGAACTTATACATGATCCTGCGTTAGGGTTCCGAAATTTTTTGTTATATTTACGTTTAATCCGCTGCGTTTTATGACTCGGAACCCAACATAAGTAAGAATGAATAAAGTTTTAATCTCATTATTTATATTTACTAGTTTCTCCATCAATTTCTTACTCAAAATAGAACTTAATCGACCGTTAAAAGAAAATGAAAGGTAAAAGTTACCTATTTTGGCAATCGACTGTTATACATACATGAATATATGTATTAATCAATTGATAAAATAAGTAATCAACGGCTACTTTTTGTACAGATCGACTGATGACATGGACCAATCAAATTCCAGGTCTTCGATCGATAGCAATCTTATCCATCGATAGGTACATTTATCCATCGATAAATAAATATATCATCAATTGATATATTTATCTGTCGACAGTTTCAGATATCCATCGATAAACAAATATATCATCAATTGATATATTTATCTGTCGACAGCTTCAGATATCCATCGATATGTAAAAATGTTTATCAGTTGATTATTGAAGAATCAATAATTTAACATAATCAATGGCTAAAATTAATATTAATACATAACTTGTCAGACATTTTAAGGGATTAAATATAATTAAGCATACCTAAATCACAGACCAATCTATTGAAAGTAGATTCATCTAGTGGTTTGGTAAAAATGTCTGCAAGTTGTCTTTCACTATGGACAAAATGTAATTCAACTGTACCATTCATTACATGTTCCCTAATGAAGTGATACCTTATGTCAATATGCTTGGTTCTGGAATGTTGCACAGGATTTTCTGTTATAGCAATGGCACTTGTATTGTCACAGAAAATAGGAATTTTGTTCAAGTTGAACCCATAGTCAAGTAGTTGATTCCTCATCCATAAAATTTGTGCACAGCAACTTCCAGCTGCAATGTACTCAGCCTCTGCAGTAGATGTAGAAACCGAATTCTGCTTTTTGCTAAACCATGACACAAGCTTATTTCCTAGAAATTGACAGGAGCCTGTTGTACTTTTTCTGTCAATTCTGCAACCTGCATAGTCTGCATCTGAATAGCCAATTAGTTCAAATCCAGAATCTCTAGGATACCAAATTCCAAGATTTGGAGTTCCTTTGAGATATCTGAATATTCTTTTTATTGCAATCAAATGAGATTCTCTAGGATCAGCTTGAAACCTAGCACAAAGACATGTAACAAACATTATATCTGGCCTACTTGCAGTTAAATAAAGTAATGAGCCAACCATGCCTCTATAACTTGAAATGTCCATTATTGCTTCCTTAGTGTTTAATTCAAGTTTAGTTACAGTGGCCATGGGAGTTTTTGCAGAGGAACATTCATTTAAATCAAATCTCTTTAATAAATCAGAAATATATTTGGTTTGATTTATGAAAATACCATCTTTAACTTGTTTGATTTGCAAGCCAAGAAAGTAGGTTAGTTCTCCCATCATGCTCATTTCATATTTACTCTGCATCAACTTAGCAAATTTTTTACAAAGTTTTTCATTAGTTGAGCCAAAGATAATATCATCTACATAGATTTGAACAAGAATCATAGAGCCATTTACATTTCTGTGAAAGAGAGTTTTATCAACAGTACCTCTAATGAAGTAATTCTCAATCAGGAATTTAGACAGAGTGTCATACCAGGCTCTAGGTGCTTGTTTTAATCCATAAAGTGCCTTGAGAAGATAGTATACAAATCCGGGGTGAACAGGATCGATAAAACCAGGAGGTTGTTCTACATATACTTCTTCTTCTAGTTCTCCATTGAGAAAAGCACTTTTTACATCCATCTGATATACTTTGAAATTTGCATGAGCAGCAAATACTAAAAAGATTCTGATTGCTTCCAACCTTGCAACTGGTGCAAATGTTTCATCAAAATCTATTCCTTCTTCTTGTGAATAGCCCTTTGCCACTAATCTTGCCTTATTTCTTGACACTGTACCAGATTCATTCATTTTGTTTCTGAATACCCATTTTGTACCAATGATAGTCTTGTTCTTTGGTTTGGGCATCAGCTTCCACACTTTGTTTCTTTCAAACTGATTCAACTCTTCTTGCATAGCATTTATCCAATCAGGATCATTCAAGGCTTCTTCAATCCTTTTTGGTTCTTCCTGTGACAAAAAGCTACTATACAAGCATTCATTTTGAGTTGCACTTCTAGTTTTGACACCATCATTTGCATTTCCAATAATTAGTTCAAAGGGATGACTTTTTGTCCATTTCCTTTGAGATGGTAAGATTGTCCTTGAAGATGATGTTTCATGATCATTGGAAGTGTTATGATCATTGTGAAGTGATTGACTATTTGAGAACCCTCCCCCTGTGATGGACACTCTATTTGAAGATTGTTGAGCAGAGTTGTTATCCATCGAATGATTATCAATTGATGTATTATCAGTCGATTGATGATTGTCAACTGATAAGTTATCTGTTGAAGCAATGACATCAATTGATGGGAGGATTCTAGGAACTTGTATACTTATAATTTCCTCATCATCATCACTATTTTCAATATTACTTGAGGATTCATTTTCAAAATGCAATAGATCATGAAATCCTTCATCAAACAACCCTTGAATTTTCTTGTCATCAAAGACTACATGCATAGATTCCATAACAATGTGTAATCTAAGATTGTAGACTCTGTATGCTTTGGTTGTTATTCCATATCCAACAAATATAGCTTCATCAGCTTTGGCTTCAAATTTTCCTAGATCTTCACCTTGATTTCTCAGTACAAAGCATTTGCAGCCAAAGACATGAAGAAAGTTAACTGTTGGCTTCTTGTCTTTCTTCATCAATTGATATGGTGTTTTGCCTTGAAGTTTATTGACCATAGAAATATTTTGAGTGTAACAAGCAGTATTAATTGCTTCTGCCCAGAAGTATGTAGGAAGTTTTGCTTCTTCTAACATAGTTCTAGCAGCTTCAATCAAGGTCCTATTTTTCCTTTCAACTACTCCATTTTGCTGTGGAGTCCTTGGAGCAGAGAAAAGATGAGTGATACCTTTTTCTTCACAGAATTCTCTTATGGTTGAATTCTTGAATTCAGTTCCATTATCACTTCTAAATTTCTTGACCTTCCATTCAGAGCGGGCTTTCAACATACAGAAAGTTTAAAGATCAAGAACAGTCAATATGGGCCAAAAAGATTCAGGAGTAAAGATTCCAATATTGGAAAAGGATGAATACTTTCCATGGAAGGTAAAAATGCATCTGCATCTTCTTTCTCTAGATCCTTCTTATGTTCACTGCATAGAGAAAGGTCCTCACATTCCCATGAAACTAGTTATAGGAGTAAACCCAGATGGAACTCCTACAGTTGATAGACATATTCCAAAACTTATTTCTGAATTCACAGAAGAGGATGAAAAAGAAGTACTAAAAGACAAAAAGACCATGAACATTCTGTTTAATGGTCTAGATAAAGATATGTTTGATAATGTGATAAACTGTACTTCATCAAAAGAAGTGTGGGACACTCTTCAAACTCTGTGTGAAGGAACTGAACAAGTTAGGAAAAACAAGATGCAACTCTTAATTCAAAAATATGAATCATTTCATTTTAAGAGTGGTGAAGCCATCAATGATACCTATAGCAGATTCCAAAAGTTATTGAATGGTCTAAAGCTATATGGTAGGGTTTATGCAACAGAAGATACAAATCTCAAATTTCTAAGATCTCTTCCAAAGGAATGGAAGGCAATGACTGTCTCCATTAGACAATCTCAAGACTTCAAAGATTATACTCTAGAGAAATTATATGGTATTCTCAAAACATATGAACTGGAGATTCAACAAGATGAAGAGATTGAGAAGAATCAAAGAAAGGAGAAAACTGTGGCTTTGATGGTCAATGGGAATGAAGACAAGAAAGAAAAGAAAAATACTGGTTGTTCAGAAGAAGTCATGATGGTGGCTAATGATGCTGATGAAGAATCATCCAAGGGAAAAGGAAAGACCAAATGTGAGGAAAATGAAACATGCTCACAGGATGATTTGGATGAGATTGATGAGCACCTTGCATTTTTGTCAAGGAGGTTTTCAAAGCTAAAATTCAAAAGGAATCCAAATGCTCAAAGGCCTGGATCCCAGTTTAGAAACAACAATCAAAATAAAAATTTGGTTGATAGATCTAAATTCAGATGTTTTAACTGTGGATTGGCTGGTCATTTCTCAAGTGAGTGCAGGAAGCCAAAGCAAGAAAAGGCAAAGACATATGAGGGTATTGATTATAAAAAGAAATACTTTGACCTTTTAAAACAGAAAGAAAAGGCTTTTGTCACTGAAGAGAAGGACTGGGCTGCTGAGGACAGTGATTCTGAAGAATATATCAATCTAGCTCTAATGGCCAACCATGAGGATGAAGAAGCTAGTTCAGCATCCAATCAGGTATTAGCTACAAACTTTTCTGAGCTTTCAGCTGATGAATGTAATAGTACTATTAATGAAATGTCCAATGAATTGTACAATTTGCATGTCACTCTAAAATCTCTAAACAAAGAAAATCTGAAGTTAAAGAGCATCATTGATGCCTTAACTGAGAGGAATGTTTTTCTTGAAAATGAACTTGTCTGTTTAGAAAGATTTAAGCAGGAAAGAAAGGATGCTAGGAATGAACTAGTAAACAGTTTGAAAAGAGAAGAATTGTTGAAAGAACAATTGGCTGAAGAAATTGAAACCATTAGCAAATGGAATAGGTCTGCTAAAACTGCCAAACAAATTATTGATGTACAGGGTGTAGATACTCTAGGAGAACTCCCCAAATCAATAGGCAAGCCATTGGCTGATACTTCAATGGATAAAGATCAATCGACTGCTAATCCTTCATCAACTGATAAGGATTATCAATCGATTGATGCTGAATCAATTGATAAGCATCCATCGACAAGTAAATCATCAATGGCTAATAAGAAGAACAAATTTAGCACTCCTATTAAGTTTGTTAAGGAAACCAAAAATCAAGTTGAGGCTGAGATTGAGAAGATCAACATAGGTAGCTTATCCAAGAAACAATTAAAAGAAAAATTAGAAAAGATAGCACCTGTGGAAATTACTCAATCTAAGTCTGAGAAAAGGAAAAAGAATAGGAATGGTAAAGTAGGCATAAATAAGCACAACAACTACACTCCTGATATGTATGCACCTAGAAAAGTCTGTGCTAAATGTGGTAGTGTAAATCATTTGTCCATGCAATGCAAAATTGAAAAGAAATCTATATCTTCAAATGATTTAAATATACATGCCATGACTGCAAATGCCATGTTTACCAATCCTATGCTCATGAATGCCATGTCTTCTAATTTGGTTGCACCTAATGTTCATATGCCTTATGCACAAGTTCCATACATGTATAATCCCTTCTTTGCATATCCTAATATGAACATGCCTGGAATGCCATGGAACATGCCTAATGTAAATGATGAAATTCATGGAAATTCTGCCATGAGTTCCAAGGTGTCAAAGCACCAAAAGTCAACTTCCAAAGTTAAAGTGGATTTAAACCCACCAAAACAAAAGGAACCGAAGTTGACAACAGGGGCTCAAGCTGCAACTAATAAAAGAGGACCCAATGCAACTTGGGTACCAAAAGCAACTTGATTGTTTTATGTGTGTGCAGGGAAACAGGAAGAAAAATCTCTGGTATTTGAATAGTGGATGTTCAAGGCACATGACTGGAGATTTGTCCCTGCTCACAAAGTTTGTGGAAAAGGCTGGCCCAGGAGTAACTTTTGGAGATAACAACAAAGGTTTTACTCTGGGATATGGCTCAATTGTAAAAGAAAATGTTATCATTGAATCTATAGCACTAGTTGATGGATTGAAGCACAATCTGCTCAGTATAAGTCAACTGTGTGATAATGGTAATGGTGTGTGGTTTACAACTGGATCATGCATCATAGCCAACAAAGAATCTGGTGAAATTCTCTTAACTGGAGAAAGAAAAAGAAATGTCTATGTGGCTGATTTTCTCTCTGTAAAAGCAAATTCAATGACATGCCTACTTAGCAAAGCCAATACAGATGAAAGTTGGTTGTGGCACAAGAAACTAGCCCATTTGAATTTCAAAGCCATGAATTTATTGGTTAGAAAGAATCTGGTTAGAGGCATTCCACAGATGGAATTCACCAAGGATGGACTGTGTGATGCCTGTCAAAAAGGAAAACAAATAAAAGCATCATTCAAGTCAAAGTCTGAATCATCAATTGATAAGCCTCTGGAATTATTGCACATGGATTTATTTGGTCCAGTCAACATCATGTCAATTGCCAAAAAGAAATATGCCTTAGTAATTGTGGATGACTTCACAAGATTTTCATGGGTATATTGCTTATTCTCTAAGGATGAGGCAAGCAAATTAATTATCAATCATGTGAAGAATGTTGAAAATGGCACTGAATGGAAGGTCAAGAAATTTAGAAGTGATAATGAAACTGAATTCAAGAATTCAACCATAAGAGAATTCTGTGAAGAAAAAGGTATCACTCATCTTTTCTCTGCTCCAAGGACTCCACAGCAAAATGGAGTAGTTGAAAGGAAAAATAGGACCTTGATGATCTATATCAATTGATACTTCAATATCAATTGATCATCCTTCACTTGTGTAATTTCCTGTCTTCACATAATTACAATTCAACAGTTTAATTTACACATAAATTGATGATCTATATCAATCGACTCTAACATCAATTGATGAATAAAATATCAATTGATTTACACCTTATAGATTGAAATAGACTAAGTACACCTATGCTACTATCCAAGTTATCAGTTGATTCACATAAACACTTCAACTGATAAATGGTTTCCTGATCAATTGATATTTATAACTTTCATATCAATTGATCAGTTACATCAAATAAAATTTCTATGATTCTAAGATTAATGTTATCATCAAATCACATGTAGATTCCTAACAATTTAATAATTTATTTTTTATAAAACTTTAATTACAAATTTTATAAAACTCTTTGGAAAATATTTTTGGATTGAAATAATTTATTTTCATGAACATTTTAAATGTTTTGAAAATTTAGTATTTCTATTTCAAAATTATGTTTTCGAGTTGTTTTGTTTTAATTATAATTTAAGCTTGGAAGTTTTAATTATAAATCTCATAAAACTTTTTGGAAAATCATTTTGGTTGAAATAATTTATTTTCAAGAATATCTTAGATGACTTGAAAATTTATTATTTTTATATTAAACTTATATTTTCAATCTGTTTTATTTTAATTATAATTGAAACTGTTTTGGATTATAAAGTCTATAAAATTCATTGGAAATTAATTTTGATTTGAAATAATTTCTTTTTCAGGATTATTTAATATACCTTGAAAAATTTGTTATCTCTATATCAAAACTTTCTTTTCGAATTATTTTATTTTATTTATAATTTGAAATTGAGAAATTTATTATTAATTATCAAAAAAATGCATTTTCAATTTATTTTAATTATTTAAATTCCAAAAAAAATTAAATACTTCTGTTTGAACAAAATGTTTTATTAAACGAAACAACAGGAGTTGATTCTTCGTTCGTTGAGGACAAACGAACTGACTGAAGAACCTAAGTCTTAATCTTCAGTGTGTATTCGGATGAGAAAAGAAAAGGGGAGAGAGAGAAAAATTATTCTCTCCCCCATGGCCAAACTAGATTTTGAATATATTTATAGCCATGATTTTCTTTATCTACACCACTCCTCTATTCTTCTATTGAAAACACTTGTTAAATCTTGTATAGAAGATATGGCTGATTTTTGTCTCCTAGATCTACAAAATGTAATAGTTTTAGAGGAGACAAAAATCACTTCTTTGTTGTGTTCTTGAGCTTATGTTCTTGAACTTGTTTGTAGCATCTACCCCACTTCAATGAATATAAAGTTATATTCTTGGATCTTGTTGTGTTGTGTATTTTGGATGATTTACCGTTCATTATCTTGGTTATTTTAATGGTGTTCTTGAGGTTGAAGAAGATGATGAACAGTACCCGGGTTTGAACCAAAGTATTTTTTATGTTGTCCCAAAAATAATTAAAAGTCATAATTTTAATTTGGGAATCGCATTCACCCCCCTCTACGATCTCTGGGACCCAACAGAAATTATGAAGAAAATCACCATATCAGAGGCAACGAATGAGAATAAGAAAAGAAAAGGTGATCAAGAGTATGATGTTCGGGACAAGTATTCTAAGACGGATAAGAATTCTGAATCCCCTCCTAAAAAGAATAACTTGGAACCGAGGTTCGCTGAATACGCCTCGAAGCCAAATACTGATGGATATTGAGAAGGATCGAGACCTGATATGGCCTAAACCCTTAAATTCAGATCCTGAAAAAAGGAACAAGAACGCGTTCTGTCGATTTCATAAGGATACTGGGCATGACACGGATGACTGTAGACAACCGAAGGATGAAATTGAATTCCTCATCAGAAGAGGAAAAATCTCTAAGTTCACCAAAGATGGAAGCGGCGATAGGCGCGATGATAACGGGAAAAATAATGATAACCAAGATAGGAATCCCCAGCCTAGAGGGCCAGTCATTAACATGATTTTTGGAGAACTTACAGTTGCGGGGATTTCAAGAAACTCAAGGAAAGCATACTCTAGAGAAGTTATGCAAGTCGTAGGGGAGGCACCTAAACATGTTAAGACAAAGGATGTCCTATCTTTTGACGACTCGGACCTGAAAGGGGTAAAGTACCCCCACAATGATCCCCTTGTCATAGCCCTTTTGATAGGCAATTCGGAAGTACAAAGAATCCCGATGGACAATTGAGCATTTGTCGATATCTTGATCTACGATGCCTTTGTGAAGATGAAATATTGTTAGGAATATATTCATTTAATGATGTACAAATATTAGAACAGAGTCTAGCATAGTTATATCTATAATAAAATAAGTCTTTATAGTCTCTGATCAAAGTAAATGTAAATCAGAGTCTAGTTAGTCCCTGTACAGGTATCAAGAGTATTTGTACTTTGAAGATTTTTTGAAGAAATAACACCAGAGTCTGGATGCAAATCAGTGTCTAGACTTCAATCAGAGTCTATAGTCTGTCAGAGACTAAAGATCATCAGAGTCTGAAGGTTTTCAGAGTCTATAAAGCTGAAACTGAATTTGGAAGATGTTCACAGTAATGAAAAGTCTTCGAAGATAAAGACAAATATATTGCACATATGCTATGGGAAGGAAGAAGAATTGCAGAAGGAAACTGTTAACTAATAATTATGAATTCTATTCCTATTGTAATTTGATTTTCTGTTATTAGTTGATAGGCAGCTCTCTATATAAATACTCTATGTAACCTAATTTATAAGTCGAAGTTTTTGAGAGCATAGAGATAAATAGAGTTGCTGTGAGAATCACAGAGAAGCTGCTAGGGTTTGTGTACATCCTATGAGAGTTTGTATTCATATATCAATAATACAAATAGTATTTATTCATATATTTGTGTTTGTTCTTTGTTCTTAATTCAAAACTTTAATTTAAATTAGGCGAAAAGAGCACACAAGTATTCAACCCCCCCTTCTACTTATGTAATTGGGGAAACAATTGGTATCAGAGCCTAAAGTTTAAAATCGATCAAAGATTTCTGGAAACAAAGATGGCAATTCTAAAATTCCTATGCTCAAAAGGAACGAGTACATCCACTGGAAGATCAAGATGATGCACCATCTAGAGGCTACAAACCCTGACTATCTAGACAGATTCATGCTGGACCTTATGTGCCCTTAAGGCTTGTTCCTCAAACCACTGTTGAAGGAAAAATTATTGGAAAACACTTTGTTGACAAACCAAAGGCTGAGTGATCAAATGAGGACAATGAGAATGTTCTCAAGGAGGCAAAAGTGAAGAATATTCTCTTTAACATTTTGGACTATGTTCTCACAAACTGTGTAATATCATGCAAAACTGCTAAAGAGATGTAGAAAAAAAATGAAGTGCACTGTGAAGGAACTAAGGATGTCAAGAAGAATGCAAGGTCTTTACTAATTCAGGAGAATGAGTATTTTGAGGAAAAAGCAGGAGAAACCATCATTGAGATGTATGATATGTTTACTAAACTCCTGAATGAGATGACTATTCTTGATAAAGTGTATGATTATGAAGACATAAATACCAAGTTTCTAAGAGCCCTTCTAGAAGAGAGGGATAACAAAATAACTGCTATAAGGGAAGCTAGAGATTTGGATGAAATAACTCTAGAAGAATTGTATGGCAGACTCAAGACATATGATTTAGAGATGCAACAAAGAAAGAACAAGAAATCTAGAAAACCAAAATCTGTGGCACTCTTGATGGAGTCTGAGAAAGAATAACATGAAGAATCCAAAGAAGCAAAAATCAAAGATTCAAGGAAAAAGGGTAAAACTGTTGTTAAATCAGAGTATACTAACACAGACTCTGATTCTGATGATGAGATAGATTTGAGTCAAATGATGACTATGTTTGCTAAGAATTTCAAAAGAATGAAATTTAACAAAAGAATTGGAAAATTTAGGAAGAGGCCAACACTAAAAAATGAGGATGAAAAAGTTGAGAAAAGCAAAAGCACCATAATCAAGTTTGACAAGGCAAAAGTCAAGTGCTTCAACTGTGCAATATTGGGTTATTTTGCTAGTGAGTGTTGAAAAGCTTAAAATCAAGGCAAAGGAAAGGCACTCATCTCAACAGGAAAGGATTGGGCAGATTCAAGCTCATAGGATGAAATAGATTCTGAAAATCTAGCATTGATGGTTGTCTCCTCAGAAAAATCAGAATCTCCTAAATAACCCTCATATCCTAAATCTCAGGTATCAATCTTTTCTGCTAAATCTTTACTTAATTTAGACTCTGATGTTATAAAGATTGTTCAAAGTGAATTTAAAAAGTTAATGACTAATTTTATATCACTCGCAAATAACAACGATAGGTTAATAGAAGAAAACCTAATCTTAACAAATAGGAATAACCACCTAGAGTCTGAATTAGTTCTTATGAAAGGATACAAAAAGGATTCTGAGAAGTGTAGAGACAACTACAATGAAGTTTTAAAAGTTTATGACTATGTTAAAAAAGAACTAGAAGAAGAAAGACTTAATTTCAAAGTGTGGACAGACTCTGGAAGAAAAGTTCAGGAAATTTTTAACAATCAAAATGTGTGTCAAACTGTTGGTCTAGGCTATAATAAGAGTCAAGATAAAAGACCTATTGTTGAGAATAATAACAATGTAGAAGCTAGCCAAGTCAATAAGACTAAGGACAAGAGCACCTTTACTCATGTTAAGTTTGTGACTTCTGAAGTTAAGACTGAGTTACATAAAGGAACCACAAACTCATATGTCATTAATATAGGGTTCTTATCTAAGACCAAGTTAAAGAAAAGGCTAGATAACTTACCAGAGTCTGGTAAATCTATGAGGAATAGGAATGGCAAGGAAGGTATTAACAAAGCCAATAATTATAAAAAAGATCATAATGCTCCTAGGAAGAAATGCTACAGGTATGGAAACCACAATCATCTTGCTCTAGATTGTAAACCAAAAATTGAAAAGAAATCAGAGTCTAAATCCCCTCAGACTTTGACTAGTCACTACATTCCACAGAAATCTTGTTATCATTGTGGTAGCATGTTTCACTCTATTTATATGTGTATGGACTAACATGATTTGTATTACAATTTTTATGAGCTAAAATCTTTTATTGATAAAAGTTGGTATGACACTGTCAAGACTCCACCAGAGTCTAAGGCAACAAAGGAAACATGTAAATCCAAAGTAAATAATTCTAAACCTGTTTCACCTAAAGTTAGTAAGAAGGGATACAAAACTGTTTGGGTCCTCAAAATATCTAACTAGTTGCTATCTGTATGCAAGGAACAAAGTTAAAGAATATAACCCTAATCCTAGACAATAAAATGCTCAGGACACATGACTGGAAAGAAATCCCTTCTTAGAGACTAAAATCATCTACAATGACAAGAGCATATTTCTTTTTGTTAATAGACATCACATTTACTGGACCAAACAAATCAAAATGTAATAGATAAAAGGGTTCAGAAATGGTGTTTATTGTTTTACTCTTGAAAGATGTTTTCCTTTTTTTTCCATGTTGACAAGCTTCACAAAGTCCATCTTGAACAAAATCAAGTTATGGTAAGTTGTTCGATTACATTTTAAAATTTTAATATATATTTTTCACAATTACAACAAAATTATTAAATTATTTCTTTAAAAAGGTTAAAGATTTCAACGAAATAAAAAATATTCCCCTCTGCAA
The DNA here is from genome assembly GCA_028671895.1 of Oenanthe sinensis. NCBI lineage: Eukaryota > Viridiplantae > Streptophyta > Magnoliopsida > Apiales > Apiaceae > Oenanthe > Oenanthe sinensis. Next base: position 6,692,520 of record JAPMAC010000212.1, read on the forward strand.
GTACAACTCTTATTTTATTTGATTTATTTCACTACATAATTGTTTTATTTAGATTATTTTTTAAGATGCCACGTGACCTTTTATTAATAAATTAGTTACTTATAAAAAATTGTAGATATATTTATTTCTAATTTGGCACGATATGCATACTTAAATATTTATCTCCACATAATTGATTTGAAATATTCTACTTAATTTTAAATTATATTGTAACTATAACTTATAGAGGTAAGACTAAATTTAAAAGAATAAAATGCATAATTGTTTTATAACTGTATAGATTATATTTTTAAATATAAATTTTATATACAAAACTTGATTAATTAAAATACATACAATTTAAAAAATTATCAAAGATCTTTTTAAGAAAAAAAACTAATTATGGAAAGTTTTAGAGCAATTCCAATAGAATTTTAACTCATTTCTTAATATAAAATAATAGATCTTAGTAATTTAAGATATAAATAACTATTATGAATTCCAACATTACTTATCTTCCTTTCTTATTTTATAATAATATTATTTTTTATCATTAAAGGTGCACTATTTAAAAAAAATATAATATTTTTAATATTTGAACATAAATATTAGTTAAAATACATTTAACGGTTTTTTATAATGAGGAATGGAGGAGGAATACGAGTGATTTCCTATTATATATAAAACTACTAAAACATTTTTTACACACATTACTTGTGTCTTGGTTTAAGAACTCAAAGGAGTTGCTCTTAGCACCCTTACCTCGATCATAATTCCCTAGTTATTATTAACAAACAGTAGAAGCAGGTGCTTACTTATAATCCGCGTCGTCATCTTGTTCATCACACAGATCTTAAACTTGTACTCAATATATACATACATATATATTGAATGTATGTAGTTTGTATCTGGTGTTGATAATGGCGCGTGAACCTCACGTTTCATCCATCGTTATCATTCTACTACTATCTTTACTTCTCAATGTACTAGCTGTTGTTCACTGCAAAACCCTTAAAAGAGATGGTAATTTACATACCCATTTGTCTATATGTATGTATTTTGTATCTACTTGTAGCTAATTTTCATATTTTTCTTGAAATTATTGTTTTTTTTTTGTTTGATGTGATCATTTGCTTTTGTTTGTTTGTTTGTTTTTACTCAAATTGTGATGGAATATGCAAATTTTAGCTTGAGGGTTTGTTGATTATGTTGAATGTGATTGGTTAAGTAATTGCTTTACTTGGTATAAAGATTGGATTTTTATCAAGATTTGATTTGATGTATGATTGTGGGTAGTAAGGTTTTATGTCATGTGTTATCGAATGATTGCACCACCGAGATAAATGCTAGTGGTTTGTTGATAAATGAATCTTTATTGCTCCGGTTTAAAGTCGATTATAACCAAATGTGTGCTGCTAGTTCTTTCTGGATGCTATAACTGATATGGAACTAATGTACGGTAGAATATTGGTCTTGTTTGGAGCTCGCTTACAAATGGGTGCAGTGTTAAAGATTGTTGTTTTGTGATGAAGCTGAACTAGAATAGCAGCTAAGGCTAAGTGAAATTTCTGTTTTTGTGATTGCAGTGAAAGCTCTTAATGAGATTAAGGCATCTCTTGGCTGGAGGGTGGTGTATTTATGGTTCGGTGATGATCCTTGTGGGGATGGTGGTTTGCCTCCTTGGTCTGGAGTCACATGTACCACGCAGGGTGATTACAGAGTCGTTACGTCTTTGTAAGTGGTAATCAACTTTTAAAGTTGATTGTGAGCATATTAATTTCCACAATTGGTTGTTTAAGAAGCTGACAAATATATGACTTTTCTCTTTTCTGTTTGTATTTACTTAATTGCAGAGAAGTTTATGCAGTATCCATTGTCGGGCCTTTTCCTACTGCTGTCACCAATTTGTTGGATCTTACTAGGCTGTAAGATTCTTATCCCTTAATCCTCAAGTGATATTGTCTTTATTGTTACTATCATGACGATTAATATTGATTAGTATTTATTGGCATTAATTGAGAATCAACATATGTGATTAAATCTAGAAATCTGATATTCCTTGTATTAACCAAATAATTAACATTTTTGGTTCTTCCAGTACTCCATGAATGTGCTAAATTATGTCAAGTATTTTGTTTATCAGATACAATATTATATATCTGACCTCATTCTTCTTGCAGTGATCTTCATAACAACAAATTGACTGGACCGATTCCACCTCAAATTGGGCGTTTAAAGCGTCTTAGGATACTGTAAATCCCTTACTTCAATGATATTGATATTTATCTATACCTTTGCTATAAAACGTAAACAAGTTGTTACTCGTCTAGATACCTAGAAAAGCATGTTCACAGTTTGTGAAGGTGATGGCTGAGGTTCCTAATGAATATGATAGAGGAAAGGATATAGTTAGTATTTGGTAGAGTTGTTTATCTTGTCACCGGAAAATCCTTCTAGGCACGCTTGTTTGGGTTTCCTATTTAGCAACTTATAAGTTGAAAAATACATAGCGTAAAATTCTAGGAAAACATCAACGACCACTCGCTTATATTACAAGTTACTTATGAGACGAGCCTCGAAGATATAATTAAATATAAAAGCGGAATAGTAAAATCTAATTGATCTATTACAAAGCGTAAACTATTTAAAAATATACCATTATAATTTTTTAACTTCTATAATGAGCCACTCAATGTAATAAAATGATAACTACTAGTTACATCTGCTTCTTGATAAGTAAGTATATGGCTTGACCCCACGTCAGATTTCAGTTAAAGTGGAAAATAATTGACTGTGTATGATGTAGCGTTAGAGATTCTTTATTATATCCTTTGTTTTGTCAAAGAACTAGATGAGACTAGCAAATGGGGTCACATTACTGTTCATATGCCCTATGTTCTAGTTGCATGGTTCGTGGGTCAGCCTATGGAACCCCGATCTAGTTCCCTCGTTCCAGAACACGATTCCTCTTCGACCCGGATCGCTTGGGATCACGTTCCAATTCACCAACTTTGACGAACCACCTTTACCTTCGGCGATCATTATGTGAAAAGGAGAAAGAATAAAAAAAAGGAAGATAAGTTGATACCATTTGGATTGAAATTATTTTTAAAAGGTAAATCTGTAAGAGGAAGGAGTTGGGAAGACGATGTAGATGGAAGAAACGACAGACTAGACATGAATGTTAATTATGTTGTAATCTCCTACTACTTTAAAATATGAGATGAAGTAATGACAAAGAAAATCTCTTATTCAAACTTCAGAATAGTCATTGGTATTGTTTTATATGTATAATTCTTAATAAATATATATTATTAAAAAGGGATCCTCGTATCGATCCACGAACCCGATACATGACTCATCGTATTCGATTCCCTCAAGCTAACGTCCCATGTACCCGTACTCGTACCACGTTCCCAATCGATCCGCGATCCATGCAACTATGGACTTCTACCTATTGATGGTTGTTGTGCTTTTGGTTGTCTACTTGTCTCCCATAAAAAAAGGTTTATAAATTTTAACATCTAGTACATTGCATTATGCGTACTTGCACAAAAGTCGACATAACCACTTGCAATATACACTCATGAAACTCAATTGCAGTATTGAAATTTACATTTTGTCTATTTTAGCTGATTTTGTGACTGTTTTTTCACCTATTTACTTTTCCATGACTATATGTGTGTTATATCTATTTGATCCAACCCAAAAATATTAATATAGCCATCCGAAATAAAAATTGGATGAGAAGTTCTCAAAATGCTAATTGAAATAAGCGAAATGTGCATAAATTTAATCAATGTGAAGTCTACTATTGCAAATGATAGTTTCAAAAATATAGTAAGAGAGGAAGAAGAGTTTGATTGGGCGAGGTATGAGAAGGCATAGGTGGAATTGTTGTGGTAAGATCTAAACTTAGGGTAAGACAAAGGGGGAGGGGTTTTGAGGAAGGTGTGTACATTGTGTTTTTCTTAGTAATGCTATAATATCTGTAAAAGTATTTTTATGTGATCTTAGATAATTTATTGTTTTGAGATACTATTCAGATATAAGCATGCTTGCGGAACATCTTTTCATTCTGTTAGTCATAAATTCTTATTTGCTGATTTTTGTTAGTAATCTGAGGTGGAACAAGCTGCAAGATGTCATTCCTCCTGAAATAGGTGAACTAAAGAGACTAACGCATCTGTGAGTAATCTAAATGTTTTAAAGTTATGATATTACAGCAGCAGATGTACTGACATGTACACAATTTCTGCAGCTACTTGAGTTTCAATAATTTTAAAGGACAAATTCCTAAAGAGCTTTCTTATCTTCCTGAATTGGAGTACCTCCATCTACATGAAAATCGCTTGGTCGGTCGAATTCCACCAGAGTTGGGCACCTTACAAAACCTAAGACACTTGTAAGTTGTCAAATTCTTCGTTCCAACTATGATCTAACAAATGATTAGGGAAGTATTCAGTTGATCTGATTAAGGAATTAAGGATAATTTGAACTTGACCGTATCTTTAGGGATGTAGGCAACAACCATCTTGTTGGTACGATTAGGGAACTTATTCGTTTAGAGGGGTGCTTTCCACTTCTGCGCAACCTGTAAGTCATTCACATTGAGAAATTTAAACAACTTCGGATGATATCCTTATTCCATTAGAGTTATATTTTTGTGTTTATCAAGAAGCTTGCTTCTTATCCTTTAACTCATACTTGCAGTTATCTAAATAATAATTATCTTACTGGAGGTATTCCATCGCAGCTTGCAAACTTGACGAATCTAGAGATTCTGTAAGTACTGCATATGCATATACTAATTCTCTGGTGTCTTATTCTTGATAGATATCTTATGGATGGTGCATGTGTTACATATTATTAATTTAATAGCCAACGCTGATGCAGGTATCTATCCTTTAACAAAATGTCAGGAACGATCCCACCTTTGCTTGCACATATACCTAGATTGACATATTTGTAAGTGTTTCTCTCAGTTATTCTGTTATGTTATTGTCAATGGATTTCTTTCATTATATATCTATAAGTAATCAGTCGATCTGATTGACCTAGCCATATTGCGTAAAAAAGGTGGAACCATTGGTAAAGCTAGTGAACTATCTTATAGAATCTAAACTGACTTGATCTTAGAAGTCATCTTAAATTTAAGTTTTCAATCTGGATCCCTGACTTTGGGATGATTTAAAAAGCTGATTGTTAAGTAGGGTTGAGCATGGGCCGGTTCGGCTCGGTTTTAGGATAAAACCGGAACCGGAACCATATATTTCCGGTTTTTAAAATCGAAAACCGCAACCACCGGTTCGGGCTCGGGTTCGGGTTCGGTTTCAAAACCCCGGTTCGGTTTGTAACGGTTCGGTTTCGGTTTTAAAACCGGATGAAAATAAAAATGAGAATGATAACAACTTGAATAAAAAAGCTTAAATAAATATTTAGTTTACACAACTTCAAAAATACATTGTCTCAAGTCTGAACATTACAAGAAATAAAAATTAAACAACATGCAGCAACATCTGTCATTTGAACAGCAGGCAGCATTTGGATAGCAGCATCTGTAATTCTGAACGACATGCACCAGCATATGATAAATTAGACTACTATCAGACAGTTAAGTAACAAGACATAATATAACATAAGCACAAAAAATCCATGCAGATTAAATGCATGGTTGTAATTTGTAACAAATCAGATAAAAATCTATGTATAGATAATTATGCTTCACTACAGTTTAAATTCCTTAACGACATAAACCAAAATGGCAGAGACATTACCTTTAGAATTTAGTCATCGAGATCCAATTTCTGAAATAAGCTTCCAACTTTTAGCTCTTATGTAAAATACCATTATTAAAATAAGTCTACTAGCAATTCAGTATTAACTAAATAGAAAAACAAATAGAATACTAAATTCACAATTACCATTTTCCAGTTTTTCAAATTGTAGATATTCTTCCAATTCTCCTCTAAGATCAGTTATATTTCCGGAAGTTCTTAGCCAATCTTGGGTGCAAACCAAAGATTCAGCTGTTTTTGGTGAAAGTAAGCTCCGATATGTATCAATAGTTCGTCCACCGGTGCTAAAGGCAGTCTCCGAAGCAACGGAAGAAACTGGCATACCTAATACATGTTTAGCTAAATTAGAAAGTATTGGCAATCTCGTTGAATTCGTCTTCAAAAATAGTAAAATATCAAATCCTTCACTTTTTCTTTCTCTTTCATCAACCAAGTAAACATCAAGTTCTGATTTTCCAAATCCCCCTTTATCTCGAGCTTCCATGAATTTTTCATAATCATCTTCCCATGTATCGTTAGGCTTTGTCTTCATACTAGAGGAGCAGTCTGCATTTCCCACTAGATTTTTGTCTTTGTAGTGTTCAAAAAGCTCTTGTAACGTCTTCATTACTTTGTCACACATCATAAAACATTTAGTAGACCCTCTACCATAAATTTTGGCGAAGCAAAACTCAATGTAACTCATTTTATACCTAGGATCTAACACAACCGCCACATACAATAAAAAGTTTGTATTCTCCACGTTATCCCAATATTTATCATATTTTTCCTTCATTCTATTTGCCATGTCTCTCATCAACATATCTTCATTCGAGCACAACTTAACAATAGACTCTTGCATTTTAACAAGCTCAATAAAAAACACATTGGAAGTGCAATACTTGGAACCCGATAATTTTAGTGTAACATCATAAAAGATTTTTAAAAATTGAATGAAATGAATGACATTATCAAAATCAACAAAGAAAGGAGCACCTTCAACATTTTTCTTTTTCTTTTTCCGAGGATTGTCACTTGAAACTCCAAGATCAGCCCCCTTAAAAAATGGTTCGTAGTGAGAATCTTCGGTGATAATTCTAATAAAGGCTCCTTTATACTTGACTGCTACGTCCAACATGGTATAGGTTGAGTTCCATCTAGTTTCGACATCAAGGCACACTATTCTATCACACTTTATCTTCTCTCTTTCTACACATTTTTTGAATTTTTCAAGCCTTGCCGGTGAAGATCTAACGTATCTAACAGCATTACGAATTCTCGCAATTGACTCGTGTTGTTCTTTCAGACCGTCTTTCACCACTAAATTTAGAATGTGTGCAACACATCTCATATGAAGAAATTTGTTCTCCAAAATAGCCTCCGGTCCTCTTAGAAACTTCTTCAAATGTGAGATTGCGGTGTCATTTGAACTTGCATTATCTAATGTAATGGTGAATATGCGATCTATACCCCATCTTCCGAATAATTCAACCAACATCTTACCAATTGCATCCCCTTTATGGCTTCCAATTTGACGAAAGTTTAAAATCTTTTTACATATCTTCCAATCTTTATTTATCCTGAGCTGTTAGACACATGTAATTCAGATTCTGAACTGATGTCCACGTATCCGTAGTAAAGGATATTCTATTAGAGACCATGCTTTTTTTTTTAACTTTGACAACTCCTCACTGTATATCTTGAGGCAGTCCCTCGCTACTGTCCATCTGCTGGGTATTTTAAATTTTGGCTCCGCCTCGTTCATTAATTCTCTGAATCCTTCGTGCTCGACAATTCTAAAAGGCTGATTATCCTTGATACACATTAATGCGAGTTTCTTCCTTAATCTCTCTTGATCAAATGTATGAGCTTTAAGTGTTTGAGAATTTTCAACCCCAGATAACTTCTCAAACTTCAGTGTTTTCTGCAACTTGTCCAGATTGGTACGCAACGGTGATTTAGCACACACTGTTTTTAAATGGTTCATCATAGCAGATGTACCATTTCTGTTTGTGTTGCATCCAATAACCACATTACAGAACTTGCATTTAGCTTTTTCAAAACCTACTGGACAGCCTTTTAGTTCTTTGAAGTAATCCCAGGCCTTTGAACTCTTTTTACCCTTCTTATCCCGTTTTTCCTCTTCTTTATTTGCATTTTTCATATCTTTATCGTCCAAGTCCACTTGTATCTACAAATAAAATATACATATCTACAATTAAAAGGTGTCGAACAATGGATAATGCAGAAAATAAATAGTACAGAGCATAGACTACAGGGAATAAATAGTACAGACTACAGAGTATAAACTTTAAGTGGTCCTAATATATTTTTTAGAATTTAACAATCTATTTCCATAACTACAATATAGTATCATAGTTTTATATATTTGTAGAATTATAGGTAATAGGTATAACTATATAAGTGTATGACAGATTCTAACCACATCGATTTCAACTACTTCTTCTTGAACTGCTTCTTGTTGAGCTACTTCGTGTTGAGCAACTTCATTCTCAGACATGATTGCAGTGCTATTAACTCGATTGGATGAGTGACCGAGTGTTGTGTGACTTGTGTCTTTATAATTTTGTAACCGGCTAGGCGGCTAACCTAATCTGAATCATGTCTAATTGTCTATACGACTATACACTCTAGTGTCTATACTCATATATGCTTATATTCTATGTTCATGTTTATGCCTACTAGATTGCGTTTGGCACTTTGGCCCAAATCTCAATTGTATAGCCGTATAAGAACTAGAAAGCCCAGTTTATATAAAAATAATTAATATATAATTTATTAACAACATCTGTACATTGCACGGGTCATAAACTTCATTTAATATTCTAGGTTTTTAACATATTTTTAATTATTAGATTGGGTCTGGACTTTTACACACATTGCAGGCCACACATTTGCAAGGTTTTACATCATGAAGTATTATTAATGTATATGTATATAATTATAATGTGTAAACTAATGGGCATTAACATGTTACAAAATGTTACATGCATTTATTACTTTTAAAAACTCATATAAATTTTAAAAATTTATATAAATTATATATATATATATATATATATATATATATATATATATATATATATATATTTTAATAATCGGTTCGGTTCGGTTTTAGCCGGTTCGGTTTTAACCTATAACCGGAACCGGAACCGAAAGTCTCGGTTTTTAAAAATCGAAAACCGCAACCGCCGGTTCGGTTTCGGTTTCAGTGTTCGCCGGTTTCGGTTCGGTTTCGGTTTCAATTCGGTTTTTTGCTCATCCCTATTGTTAAGTGCATATATGCTAGATTCTTCTATCCCCCAGAAAATTATTTGCCAACAGTAATATCATTAGTCGTAAAATTAAATGTATCTAGTAAAATGTTTTAGTGATTTTCTTTCAGAGATTTGTGTTCCGAAGACATTACGATTTACTGCAGATATGAGTTATTATCTTTAAGTTAATGGCTATGGACAAATAACATGTTTTAATGTTTTTGGCTATCTATGCATTTAACTTGGTGGATATGTAAATGTCAACTGTTTGTAGACTGTTTTTGCACAGTGGATATGTTTTGCGATTTTGCACATGGACACACCTACTTAGCTTTTGTTGAATATTAGGTACCTGGATCACAACCAATTCAGCGGGAGGATCCCTGATGCCTTTTATAAGCACCCTTTCCTCAAAGAATTGTGAGTTTCTTGCTTTACTCTTTCACTTGACAGAAACCTTTTCCGGAACTTTTTTTGTTTACTCTAGTTGGTTTTTTTATAGGTACATTGAATCTAATTCTTTCCGCCCAGGCGTAAACCCTATTGGTATCCACCAAGTTCTTGAAGTTTCTGATACAGATTTCCTGTTCTAGTCAACATCTGCAACCTATTTTTTTATTTGCTTGTGGAAAGTGTCTTCTGTTTGTTGTATGGGCATTGGAGCAATGTGAAGAAGGTATCTAACTTATTGTTCGTCAAGTATATGTTTCTCATAATCATATCTGTTGAAGTCCACATGAGTTTGTTGTAAGTTGTAACTGTAACATATGTGCCTCTATCATTAATTTATTTTCTTTAGCAACAAATTCTCAGATCCTCATATTAACCTTTTAGCCTAAAATTTCTGATATCATATCAGAAATTTACACACACACAATCTCTAATTTGGATAAGAATTACTTTGCATGATTCAGGGTCCTATAATTCCAACACAATCACATTAAAAATTTACCATAATACAGATAGCAATCACTCAGGAAAGCCATTACAAATTATTTACATGATTATATATCATCATGCACGTCTCGTCACCCAACATCTACTAGCAATCGAGGTCATAACAAACACACTAAACATAGTTAATACATCATGCTTCAGGAATCATCAAATTAAGTCTACTTCTATTTAAAGAAACCTCCGGCCATCTTCATAACATCACCCATGCCACCACCTTCATGTTTCTCCTCGGGCTTGGATTCTTTTCCGGAGCCTGCAGCTGGTTTTGCATCCCCCCCCTTAGGTGGATCATGACCTGTGGCTTCACGATACTTGTGCAAATATTCCTCTGCTTTGTCTACATATTTCCCGTACCCCGTTTCACCTAGCTTTCCATATTCCTCAGCAGCCTGAAGAAGATCCTCCGCGGCTCCAGCCACCTTAGCCTTATCAACATTCTTTTCTTTACCACCAAAAGCAGCATCCGCTACCACTTTGGCACTGGCTAAGAGCTCGCCTGTCGAAGGCTTAGGGTGGTGCGCTCCACCCTCGGTCTTCGAGCCCTCGTGAGAAGGGGAGTCAGATTCAGATTTTTTGTGTCCTCCAAATATAGCGTCCATTGTTGTCTGAAAAATTGTTGGAAGATGAAAGTGTTTTACGAGGGAGATGGTTGATGCTTGGATGAAATTGAATAATGCAGTTGAATTTTTGGTTTACATATCTGCCCCTTGTATGAGGATATTCGGTGGTAGCGTTAAAATGTGGTTTCCTATTTTTAATATTGGTCCAAGGGCATAAATGTAATATAGATTTGAGTGGAGCATATAATCTGTGACTTGCCGACAAATTTTCAATGACATCAAGATATCTCGGTCAAGCTTGAATATTTCTTTTTTCACATTTATTAATGTATATTATTTAAATAATAATTATATAACATTTTATGCTTGATTCAGTTGCACGCAAAACATATATTTAATTAATGAAAACGAGTAAAAAATTTTATTAAAAAATAAAATCCTTAAGTTTTCAAATAAGAATACAAAATAATGTAACATATATTAATTGATCTTAGCTATATTATCACTTAATCTATCCCCCATAATTTTAAAATAAGTTTTAGTACCTATTTTATAGCGCTGCTTATTTATTTTATTTTTTAAAATATTTAAATTTATAATTTTTTAAATAAATATATGTTATAACAAATTTTGGTTACTAGAAATTTTGGGAAGAGTAACCAGAGATAATAAGACTTTTAGTAAACAGCGCAGGAAAAGTCTCTAACCCAACCTAAAATCGTTTTACAAGCAGGGAATTATTTCGATTTTTAACACCCACACCACTAAAAAATTTAACAATAATATAAAAATATAGTAACCTATATAAGCAATAATATAGTAAAATTTGATATATAAAAATATATAATATTATTTAATATTAAATTTAACAATTATAATTTATTTATTTTAAATTAAACTGCAAATCTCAGGATACAATATATTTAAATTTTACTATTATATTATCGTGCTGATATGAGTATGTCAACACTATATGTTGGCATGACCACATTATGTCAACTCCGGATTCATTACAAAAAGAACCACCGAACCCTTCTTTGTTTTCTAACAAATCTACTTAGAAATGTCTACACTTTGATTTGTGTGGATACAATTTACAATATATCTATAAAGAAGATATATTCCGGAGGAGTGCTGCCTGAGAACACAAGTACATTTGGATGCTTGAAGGCTCAATGTATGTTTGAATATACTTGTGTTCTCAGGTCACCCCTTTGGAATATATGTTCCCTCCTTTCTTCGACAACAAATGCTACTGTAAGTGTTCTTTGTGTTGAGTAATTGGTTCATCTAAAATCTTAAAGTGTTAGAGAGAGACTCAAATGAATTTTATAATATTCTTTAACATTTCCCTCACTCGAAATCCCATTTTTGGACTCATTTTTGCCAACTTGTAATACCATCTTGAGTAACCAACTCATCTAAATTGTTAAAGAGTTAGAAAGAGATCCGGATAAATCTTATATTATTCTTTAACAGTTTGTAGAGCTTATACTCGCACACAAAAATGTACTCCCGATTACATTTGGTAAAATGTGTCAAACATTTTAATTTGGAGATTAATTCGCAATTTTTTTAAGAGTTGATTATTTACGATTAATTTAGCCTTCATTTTTAATAATCATTTATCATACAGTATATTTTTAATAAAGTACTGATACTACCCTCAGTCCCTCACATGAGTCACATCCAGACTTGAATAGCATGAAATCCATAGGCCACCAAAGATAAGCTTGTAAAGGCAGCACTACATCCCTTTATCAGAATTTTATTATTGTAAATAGGATTTGAACCCACGAACGTGTGAAAGACATGGGACATAATTACTTGTGGTAAAAATCTTTGAGTTTAAACTCCTAATTTTTTATTGAGAAATTATAAAAAAAAAATATTTTTTAAAACATTTTGCAATTTTATTATCTTTTAATTTTTTTACAAAAATATAATCTTATAAATAAAAGCAACCAAATACAATTTTTTATATAATTTATAATCAAATTCAACCGTGTGCAACTTTTTTTTAAAAAAAAGTTACTCATGTTTGCATGTGAGATCAATTTTAATTGAATTTTACCAAACACTTTTCTTTTTCATCAAAAATTATTGTAGATGCAACAATAAAATCAACCAAATGCAATTTTTTATAAACAATTTATAATTAAATTCAACCGAGTGCAACTTTTTAAAAAATAAAGTTACTCATGTATGCATTTGAGATCGATTTTAATTGAATTTTATCAACACTTTTTTATAGAGTTTTTCATCAAAAAATTGTTGTAGATGCAACATCAATACAAAATAGCGCCTTAAAAGTAGGGTGAACATAAATATCCGAAATCTGGATATCCTAATTTCCGGTCCTATATCCGATTTCAAAAATTTGAAAATTTGGATATTGGATCCAATTTTATGGATCGAATATCCGATCCGGATTTTTTTATATAAATTCGGATTCGATCCCGTTTTAAATTTTCTTAAAAAAATATATTTATAAATAATAATAAATGATTATATTATTGAAAAATAGTGAAATCTTACATACAAAATTAGTTTAAAAATAATCACTAATAAAAGTAACTATTTTAAAATATTATAAAATATCATGTTACATAATTAGGTGGAAAAAATTAAAAATATAGTAAACTAAGTTGTAATTTTAATATATATTATTTTTATACTTTAATTTAATTTGTGAATTCGATAGGTAGTATTTTGTTAAACCTTTTAAAAATTTATGTAGAAGTACTATGAAAATCTAATATTTTGGTATTTAAAATATTATAATCAATTTATATTTCATAAATTTAAATAAAATTGATCAAAATATGGTAAAATAAATTAATTATTTATAAATTAAACTAAATTTTAAATTATTAATTCGGATCCGAATAAATCTAGTTTCCGATCTGATTTAATCGGGTATCCGAATACCGAATATCTAGTTAATCCTGATCCGAATCTGGAACCGCGTCATAATTTTAGCGTTTTGCTCACCCCTATTTAAAAGGACCTCGGTGAATTAGCGAGACTCGTTTGTACCCCCTACACAATAGCAGCCCCCGTTTCACCTTATCTGTATAGGATCAATCATTTTCTTGATTGTATGGGGTAAATATTGATCTCTTTTTTTATTATTTTTGTCAATATTTGTATATCTTTTCTTTTCAAACCAATTAAAAGATCCCTTAGATATTGGGCTAACAAGTTTGTTCAAGTTAAGACTTGAGATATTGCAGTCCAATGTCCAAGTCCTTTACAACAGACCCTATTACTGCTTCTACACTTCCACACACTTTGAAGTCCTTTAAAACACTGTTTCTACACTTTCACACACATTCTATCACACAAATAATATACACACAATTCTACACTTTCACACACTTTCAATCTCACAAACAATATACACACAACAAGTGGATCCCACCTCATTTTGTTCTGCATACTATGAACACTGTCGACACCAGGAACGGACCGAGGAATTTATTTTCACATGGGCTGGAGTCTTTTTTTTCGTCGATTCAATAAAGAGGAATAACGAGGTAAATTAGTTTTAAAATATAAAATCAAAATCATGCTATTAATTTAAACTCCAACATAGACATAAAAATAATAATAACAATACTAGTTTACAAATGAAAATAAAATAAGATTTACTCACATCATTTGAGTTGTACTCGACAATTTTTTTGAACATAAAACTCATCTATCACTTCATTTGTATCAATATCTTGAGCATACTATCTCTCAATGTTGATAAGCATAGAATCTCTCATATATTCTTCCTCCATTTTATTACGAATAACGGTCTTAACTATTTTCATAGCCGAAAAAACACATTTTGTAATAGTTATAGAAACGGGCAGAGTCAAGACAAGACAAATCAACCTATAAATCAAAGTATAGTTTTATGCCCTTCATGTATCAACAAGTCGTACACATAACTCGGAGATAGTAGACAAATTCTGAAATTTATCATCTCTAACCACATCAATCTTATAATGATCAAGTTAGAGTTTCAGATGGTACATCTCTTGTTGGCCAAAATCAGCAGGATAAAAGTTACTAGCAAGGGTACAAATCTGCTCAATGTCAAATGAACTAAAATTGTTCTTCGGTTCCAAAGATGAACTTAATCTCAAAAACTCCACAACATTATCATTGAACCTATAGTGTAGCTTTTCCAACTGAAAATCAATTACAAAATTAAATGCATCATAGTGATAATGATGCTCAACTGAAATATCATCTTTTTGTCACACAGAACGGATACCATCCATGTAATGAGCACTCGTATCCGGTACATCAATTACAAACTTTTCACACCTTGTTATGACATATTTCAAAAGAATCTCAAAACCCCCGTCTCTTAAAGATTGTAGCAACTCTTTTGTTGTTGCAACTAAATCCATGTCATTCAAGATATCAATTGATTTACTTTGCAAGGCTCAACAAAACAAATCTGTAATGCCCATGATCTTATGCATCAAGTGTAGTACAAATAAAAACTTAAATGATTTCAGTGCCTCTAAAGAACCTCTAGTTTCTCCACGCATAAAGTTCAAAGAAGTACCATAACTAATAATGCTTTCCAACACAACAACTATTGAACCATATTTATCAATTAAGCTACAAACACAAGTAAAGTGAGAGCCCCACCTAGTAGATCCAGCGCATTGTAAATTTTCAATCTGATTAAGTCCCCTCCCAGTCTCACGTTCTCCACTAGCCACAGAATGATCAACCTCAATGTCATATGCAGTTTGTAACTCTACAAGGCGTTTAGAAGAACCACTAACAATATTTACAACATTAGACATCATAGAAAAGAAAATCCAGATAGAATCTTGTTTCTCAATAACTCCAACCAATGCTAATTGTAAACGATGAGCAAAACAATGTACATAATAAGCATATGGACAATCTTTAAGAAATAAAACTTGTAAACCATTAAATGCACCACGCATATTACTAGCACCATCATATCCCTGACCTCTCATATCATGAATGCTCAAGTTAATCGTGTAAAAATATATGATATTTCTTTTTTAAGAGTTGACGATGTTGTATCAGTCACATTAACAATATCAAAAAAACGCTCACGTATGAGACCATGAACATCAGCAAGCCTAAGCATAATAGCCATTTGTTCTTTATGTGATGCATCTATTGTTTCATCAACTAAAATGCAGAACTTAGAATTTCCTACCTCATCACAAATTTTTTTCTTACTTTAGAAGCAAGGATATGTAAAATATCTTTTTGTACTTTTGGAGAAATGTACATAGCATTTTTTGGTGCATTTTCCAAAATAACATTTGAAATATCAAAATTCATTCTACCCATAAGTTTGACCATCTCAATAAGATTATCTTATTACGAGAAGTTGATGATTCATCACGACCCCGTAATGCACATGCTTGCAAACTCAACCATCGAACAGACGCTATAGTAGCTTTCAACCACAATCTATTCTTCTTTACATCTTCCAAATATTGAGAATTTATGACCTTGTCAATATGCCTTGTAATATTCTTTAAGCCTTCAAGAGATTTTATTGCCTTATTATGTGGTGAATTAGGGGCTCCAACATGTACCAAGAAAGCAAATCTTTCATTATCATTAACTCTTTTCCAACTCTTGAATCCATCAATAGTAAATGCATGTTGTGTAGATGTATCCTTTTCAAAAAATAAACATGGAAAACAAAATGTTGTATATTTGGAAATCGAATACTCTAGCCAAGTCAATGTGTTGAACCAAGATACTTGAAATCTACGACGTTGATTTCCAAATTGAGTAGGTTGATATTGTTCTTTGGGCAGTTGAAGTTGACATGGTCCCAATCTAATGTATTCACGTCTAATGTCATCACAAACATTAACTGGATACTTCCAAATTGAAAGAAGTATTCCAGGATCGTGTTCAAGAGATGCAAGATCAATTGGACTATGAATATGATTAATACTGGGAGGAGATGTAGCTGTAGGAGTAGCACTAGGAGTAGCAGTATGAGTAGTTGTAGCTGTAGGAGTAGCGCTAGGAGTAGCTGCAGCACTAGGAGAAGAAAAATAGGAGAACAACGTCTTCTTCTTACGTTCTTGACTCCTTCAACAAATCAAATTAAATTCATATAATTGATAATCCATATAATTGAGTCCTGCAACATTTGCATAGCCTCTTTACAGTAGGTACTAACCATTAACTAAACCATATGAATCAAGCCAAATTAACAGGTGTTACATAGCACAAATTGACGCCAAATCCTTACTACATTATTTAACAAAATTATTCCACTTAGTTTTCAATTATAGTCAAATCTACTTGAACTATCGTATATATAAATAAAAATAATTGTACAAAATTTAATTATTTCAGTTAAAAACTAAGAACAAAGAACAATTGCCTTTATTTATTCTATATCACATTAACAAAAATAATTATACTAAATTTATTCAAATAAGTATCTCAGTTGTATGATTCAAAAGTAACAACAAGTTAGGAATTAATAATAATATTATAAAAGAGGAATTGCTCACATTATATTTGTAGTTGAAGTAGGCTATCAGTGAAGGTGAAAAAATGAAAATGCTAAGTCAATTTAGGAATTATTCGATGAAGATGATATGACCTAATTTTTAATTTGGGTATTATATTTTCTGTATCTATTCTAACAGCAGAGTATCGCGGCGTATGTTTTTTCTTTCTGTATCACATGACTTGGGTTTGATTTTTCTAAATACTGACTAACAATTTGATATCGGCTGAGCTGAGGTAATAAATTGGGATATTGATTGATGTATATTAACTGAGCTCAATTTTTTTACCCGGATTGGACACTTACTAAGGCTCAGCAGTTAAAATAGCTGGTGGATTTTGACCTGGGCTGTAGCCAACCCTAGCGATAATCAGAAAAAGATTGTTTGGTGAAATTCTATCGGACAAGAGGTAAATATATCCCTCCGAATTTGGCGATGATAACAATCATGTTTGCATTCAATTAAAGATTAGTCTTTTATAATTTTTAAAAATTAAAAATTAAATTTTATATTTTAAAATAAATTAATTTTTTTTTTAATGATATGTATCTTTGAATCCGGGACCCACGTTAATATCAAATAGATTTTTTTTATTAAATAAAATCCTATTCAAGGCAGCAAACCAAAAACCCTAAATCCCCAAGACACACACACACACACAGTTGATATTATGAGTGGAAAAATGGAAATGGAGATCGACAATCCTGCAAACAAAACGAGAGAAATAAAAGCCGAGCAACTATTCAAAGCTGCTGAATCAGGTGATTCACCACTCTTCGAATCACTAGTCTCTCAACAACAAAATCTCCCCAATATTTTATCTTTACGCAACGATGATCAACGCTCTCTGCTACACGTCGCCGCCTCTTCTGGTAACGCTCAGGTATATTTATTCTAATAATTATTATTATTCATTCCATCACTTTATTGTTATTAACCTGTAAAAATTATTACCCTGTTGTATTTTTAATCTCGATAAATGAATTTTTTAGTACTAGTTGTACAAGTAATTCCCATTTAAGTTGTATGGGTTAGATAAAATAACAAAATTAAGACATAATTTACTGTATTAACTGAATTTCGATAAGTTTGATTTTCGGGATGAATAAAATTAGAAATGTGGTCATGATACCGGGACAGATGGACCCTCCGTTTCAAATTAGTAGTTGTATTTCAGGTGCATTAAGAAGGTAAAATTTTAATACATGTATCTTAAAATACGTGTAACATTCAAACTAGACTGCTAATTTGACCCGAAAGTAGTCATTGTTGATCGTAAAATTAAATTGGATGAGTGATCGTTTATTGTAGTTTGTTTATTTTCTCTGGTTAGAATGTTTAATATAGCTTTTCGAATTAGTCAAATTGTATGTATATAGTTAGGTGTTTGGGAGTTATATAATTTTTTAATATGTCTGTAGTAGTAAGTTTGGATTTGTTGATGATAGGTGGTGAAGATACTATCGGCAGCTGATCCGTTAGTTAGTGGTATAAACAGTGTGGATGAGGAAGGTTGGGTCCCATTACATTCTGCTGCCAGTAGTGGCAATGTTGAGATTGTCGAGCTTCTGCTGAGTAGAGGTGAGGGTTTTACATCTTCTTTAGGATTTGTTAGTATTAACTATTAAGGTGGAGTTGTCTTAGAGAATTCTAACCCCACAGTTGTTTTAGTGCTTAACGAGTGATCGGTAACTAGTGTGTTGTCAGTTGTGTCACTAGCACATGCTTCCTATTGGCCACTTCTATAGTTACATATTAAATGAGGTATCACTCACTATCAGTTATACCTTGGTACTCGATACCATGTCAAAACTTCTGCAAGAAATGGGATGTATTAGTCACTTGTTTTATGTTGGCAACGCCTATATTTCTTTCCTGTTACTCATTGTAAATCTGGGGTATTTATAAAACTCGATACAATAATTATGTAATGATATTTGGTTAATTTAACACGATTGTACTGAAAGTTATTATCTTCAGGAGCTGATGTTAATCTGAAGAATAATGGTGGTCGCACTGCCCTTCACTATGCTTCTAGCAAGGGCTGGTTGAAAATAGCTCAACTTTTGGTTGCACATGATGCTAAATTGAATGCGAAGGATAAGGTTAGTTATCCTATAAATGAGATTCGACTCTTGCAACAATTTATTTGTCTAACTCAACTTTTACACCCATTCTACAATCACTATTCTATCTAACTCACTTCTTTTTAGACTTTTAGAAGGCTTTCCCTCTGTTAAATGTATATGGTTTTCAATTAATCTAGGTAGGATGTACCCCACTCCACCGTGCAGCAAGCACTGGGAATGCAGAGCTGTGTGAATTCCTGATTGAAGAAGGAGCAGAAGTCGATGCTGTTGATAGAGAAGGTCAAACTGCCCTTATGATTGCAGTAATCTGTGACAAGAGAGAGGTATTGAAGGAGATCTACCAAACTAAATTTTGATATGCTACGTAGTTTGGTCATGCATCATAATTGTACTAGATATGCTGAAGATTCAACTTATGGTTTAATTAAGATGCTATTTTCTACGTTGTTAGTTCGGTCTTTATACTTTTCTACGTCGTTCATTTGTCCTATTAGGACCCTATCAAGGCTTGAGAAAAGGCCTTCTATATCACAAGTTGAGTAAAAAAGGCCCCAAAAGACACAATCTAAAACTAAGGCCCTTTGTATCATGGTTGTTACGTCGACGACTAGTCGATAAGTCGTTATTTTTGAATTAGTCGAGGCTCAACTACTGAGTTTGTTGTCCATGGGTTTTACCCGGATCCGACCCGGAACCCAACCCAAAACCCGATCTAGAGACCGACCCAGATTAGGAAATATATGATTTTTTAGGTAACACTTACCCATTTGTTGAATCAAACATAAAGAAAGGCGAAGAAGCAGATAAAACAGCAACATCTTCCATCCCTGATCATCTCCGGCGATGGCGGCTCATCTCTGATAAGTCTTTCTTCCCTTTCTTCTCTTCTTCTGTCTTTCTTCTCGTCTTCTTCTCATCTTCTTTTGTCTTGATTTCTCCGATCTTTTGTTTTGATTTCTCTGATCTTCTACCTTTCTTTGGTTTTTCTTCCCCGTCACTCAAGTTGTACCGTGTATGTATATATATGATATATACACATTTTTTTATATTTTATTTTAAAAAACTTATATTAATTTTTTATTTATTTATATACTTGCAAATACAAAAAATGGTTTTTCAATCATTTTTTTTATTTTCAAATTATTCTTTTGAACATAAAACATTTTTTACCCATTTTTTTCATTTATTTTTATTTTTAAATTGTTCTGTTGCACATAAAACGTTTTTTCACTGATTTTGCAAAATTTATATTTTTATTTTGTTTTACAAATTTGTAACCAACTTCACAATTTTTTCATTCATCTTTAAATTATTGATTTCATTATTCTGTAATCAAATTAAACAATTTTTACAAATTACAGAACTCATTTCACAATGAACCCAGTTTTATAAATTATCACACTTTCAATACAAGTCTTCAGTTTCACTCTTTTCACTCTTTACTGCAAGTCTGCAATACTGCTGCTTGCTTCACCTCACCTGCAACACTACTCCACCTGTCCACTGTACACTACCACCTGAGGAGAATACTCGGGGAGGAGGATATGAAGGAGAAGATGATTTCGAGATGGATGACTTTTGATGCATGATTGTGTTTGTTTAGTTGATTCCACTATTTAATTATGTTTTTATTTGCTTAGATCTTAGAGATGCTTAATTTAGAGTACTACTTATTATCTATTAATATTCATTTGAACTATGAAATTGATGTGTGTTAAGTGTTAACCTATATTATATATTATAATTACTAAAAATGTACGTATATCGACTACTTGTCGACTTTTACGACTAGTCGGGCGACTTGTCGACTAATCAATTCCAAGGTACTCGGGCGCCGAGTCTCGACTTGTCGACTTAACAACCATGCTTTGTATCACTAACAAGCGAGCTTTAAAATCATGTTAATAAACTAATAAACTTGTTTGCTTCTGACAGAGCAGCAACACTTTCATTATCCTTTTCTTTATGGTTGTTTTTCCTTCTTGACACCTTCATTGATACATACATATATATACTGTACTATACAATGCAATCTAGAACTGAAATCACATGTAACATTTGAACTAAAGCTGAGAATGTGGGGCCCTAGGAAAGTTATGTGCAGGAGGAGTGAATTGCAGCACTGTCACTGGCATGGCTTACGTGTGAAGGGAAAATGCATCTTTTAAATGTGTGTCGGTATATAACACAAGTTCATATAACACAAGTTCCTAATGCATTTTTAGGAAAAAGTATTTTTTTATTAAAATAATTAATAAAAACACATTTACAATTTACGTTTCTTAATAGTGCAACTTAAAGTTGCGTTTTTACATGATACAAAGGGCCATCTTTTTCAATTGTAATATTTTGGACCATTTTACTCCAAATTGCGATAAAAGGGGCCAAAACCCTCAAGGCTTACCTCTTTTAGGGTGCAGTGGCGGACTTTGAGTCTGAGTTCTAGCTTGGGTGGTTAGGGATTTAATAATCTTAATACATCTTTTATTCAAGTGAAAGTTCATTATCTTTAATGAGGTTACACTTCTCTCAAACATCATCCTCACATTGGGCCTGCTACTGTTTTATTATGTTGAAAAGAGCTTGGTGGTTGTAGATCTTTACATGTACTGAATGAGATAGTGATGCAGTTGGGTTGGTGCAGCCCTGCTTGGGTGGTAATGAGAATGGAAAATTAAAGTGATCTTGGTATTTGTCAGTTTCTTCTAAACGCAAGTTTACAATCCATAGTTCTTAATGAAAAAAACAATAAAAGTTTACAACCCATAGGTCTGACCAAACCGTGCTGACTGACAATAAAACTTGTACAATGCATTTGTATGGATTTAGAATTCTCCGTACTGGGAAAAACTTGTTCAGTATTGTAGTTTTGTTATTTTTAATTTTTATCAATAGGTTTTATCACCTAGTGAATTGAAGTATATACTAAGCAATTCGTCATACTGGTTGCGGGTCGGAGAGATCTGCCGGAGAAAGAGGAGCATTAGCCAAATGTATAATGTAGTTTGCAGTCTGCAATGTGGCCTTTCTTTTACTCACTTGGTAATATCAGACTGTACTAGGGTTTCATTGTGTTAGAGTATATAAGAACTGACACATCAATGTAAAGTCTAAGTTCTTTTAAAATGGGGCCCTCACTCTTTCCTCTGGCTCGCAGTGTCTTTGACTCCTTTCAAATAAAACTTTTGTCATTTATATTTTCGATTGTGCTTTACGCTTTGGTACAGGTGCACCAGATAATGCTCTTGTAACATTACGCACCATGTGTTTCTGGAACCAGTTTACAACCGTTGTCTTTCTTTATCCCAGCTTTCTGTTATATAGTCTACATTGCCCCACTCACGTGCTATGTAAGCTAATGTAATGCTTCTGGCCACAACTAGGTAGTGGCAGTGTTTAAATGGTTGTGTTGTTATTGCAGCTCAATTTATTACTGAGTTGCCGTATTCAGTTTGGATTAAGTGAATTTAAAATGTTGTGATATCGATGACATTCACTCAGAAAAAATTACTAGTGGATATAGACCACTTCCTTTAGTCACAAATTTGCAATCTAATAGGTCTAACCAAACTGAATCAACTGTGGTTGAACTTGAGTCCTTGACAGCTTATAATTGTATGAAATACCATGCATCTGGCGAACCATTTTTTTATGGTTTGATTCTACTGGCAAAGTGCTACAGTATAGTAGTGGCGCCTCGTGCATATACTCTTGAACTCAGCAATTTATCATGATATGTATGAGTATATTTTGGCAAGAGAGTAGCAATATGCTAATCTTTACTCTTATTTTGAAGGTCTTGTCAAACATAAGCTAATGATCCATAAATATGCTCTTTTATCTGGTTAACAGGTGTCTCTCTTACTGATAAGGCATGGAGCAGATCTGGACATAGAAGACAAAGAAGGGTACACTGTACTTGGTCGAGCTTCAAATGATCTAAGACCGCTATTAATTGATGCTGCCAAAGCGATGCTTGAAGGATGAATAAGTAGGGGCATGAAGTTGCCTAAAGAACTGTCATGATGTGTGTACCTAGAGAAAGCAAAAGAAGGGAGTAATGTCAGGGTTGGTCTAGAAGAGCTTGTAGATCGACGAAAGAAACAAATGATGTTTAGTTGTTTATTAATTTGTTCCAAAGACAATGTTGTTTATTTTTCCTTGCTTACCCGTAACTCAGATGTACACTAGACAGCAACTCAGTTTTTAAAGTTCATTTGGATTGATTATGGGAAATTGCAGTGATATGATACCGACACCTTACTTCCGAGTTTTAAAAACTGAGGAAAACAAGTGAATAGGAAGTAAAGTACTTTAATCCCAATTTTGGGATGAAAGTTTTGGAGTGAAAACATGTCTAATTTACATTCATTTTCACTTCCTTCCTTGTTAAAAACTCGGGAGCACAAATATGAGTGAAAGTGAAACTATTTTACATATCTTTCACTTGCTTTCCTCCATTATTAAAACTCGGAAGCAAGGTGTAAACAGTCATACGATAGGAAAGATGATCAAAATCCTGCATTTTCAACATGTTTGGAGTTTGGATCACAAGAACATATACTTTTTTCGTATTAAATGCGCATTCTATGATGAATGGCAGCAGAAAGTAAAAATATTCTTAACCACTGCACAGAGCGCATATCAGTTAAGATGCCTGCGGAATGCAGGAAACTGCTTGAATAATGTGAGATGCGCAAAACCGCTTGCATGATACGAGGTTGAAAAACAATGGCGTAATATGCAATACAAAGATGTGCATCTATTTAGCAACTGGGGGTATGCCCCCCACCCCCCAAAATGTCGTAATAAGACTAAAAACCTCATTTGACAATGAATGTTCCACTGTTAAAAGGAGCTAAAGATAAAAAGGGCAAACTTGGAATCTTGGACTAAAGAGTAGGATATATAATTTATATGTAATGACTAATGCTAATGAAGTTAATACCAGCCACTGGTCCATCTATCTTCTCTCCCCACATCTTTTAGTTATCTCTCCTCTTGAGCAGTGGGAGGGAAGAGAAGGATCATGGTATCTTGTTTACTGGATGCTTGTTTTACAACTTCAACATTAACAAATAGCAGCAGTAACAATGATAATAAGCACACCACACTATCTCCTTCACATGCTATATGGATCAGAAATTCTCAGCTTCCTTTGCACAGTAAAAGGAAACCACTACTATCTATAAATGTTTCTTCTAAGAATCTTATTCATAATCTGACAACATGTAAACAAGATTTTATTCTTCAAACATCTCTTGTTCCTTTAACTGCTTCTCTTGCTGTTCTCCTGTTCTTCAGTCCTGCAGGTAACACTTCCCTGTCTAGATTTTATTTTTACATACACAATTTGCATAACTAAGTTGAATTTCCTTTATCCTACATTACGATTCGTTGGATGAAATGCTGTTAAGTTATCAACTCTCCTAAAACATTAGAGTATTAGAAGAAAACCTTCATGTATTTATGTTTACTCTATGGGTGTAGGGTTTTATCACTTATTGAGTAAATATTGGAAACCTGATATTGAGTTTTCTTAAATTGCAGCAAATGCCGGATTACTCTCAGGTTCAACTGGAATAGAATCTGTCCCTGGTCCGGAGTTACCAAAAATCGAATTCCTTAACAAATTTAATGGTATGAATGCTCTGCATATTCTTTTATGCAATTTATGTATTGGTCGATACTGATAGATTACTGGCCTTTGCATATGCAGAGGAAAACCAGAAGAGATATGCAGAAAATGATGCAAGATTCAAGGACTCTCCGGTGCTTAAGGAATTGCTTGAAAAATCCAAGCTAAATAAAGAGAAGTAATTTGCTCTCTGCATATCCCTTACTGAACCTAATTTTGTTTCAAGTATATTAAGCTTAAAACTTTACACATGAAAAAAATGCAGTAACCTCGAGCAGCTAGTTTTATGAAATCACAACAATAACTGAATGATGAACTAAAGAGGTCTATAAATTAGGTTGTTGTAAGATATGTGTAGTTGCAAGTAGTGCATTTAAAACATTAATAGTAAACTCATACATCAATGTTTGTGAGTCGTAATTTAAATTGTGTTGCGGGGATGGATTTTCAGGAACAAACAAGCAATTCTAGACAAATATTGCTTGCGCGGTGCAGAGTGGGGCGTCGGAGATTGTTCAACAGACGGAATGAGACCAGACGAAAGAGATGAATTCATCGCAATGTTAAAGAAGAAAACCGGAATAGAATGATCAGAATGACAGAATGTAAATGCACACAGTAGTAGTTGTTTTCCAACTAATATTGAATGTCTGGCAGCTGTTGAGTAATTTAGTTGAGACATTGAGTCAAGTATGGTTTCATCAACTAGTGCTAATTTACAATTTACATAACATTCTTCTCTCTTGATTGTTGTCTAAGTAGTAGTTATGAGCTATGAAGATGCCAAGATGGCTAATTGTTTGTGCATGTCCATCAAATACATGGATGCAAATTGTTGTTCAAGTAGTAGTATGTTATTTTACCATTATTAAATCTTTATACATATTTCGTAGAAATTTTTTGATTCCCGTTCAAGCGTTGATTTGACATTTTTAGAGTTAAATTGATTAAATTTTATTAAAAATTAATTTTTTTATAATTTAAAATTTAAAAATTATATTTTTAAATAAATTAATATACTTTTTAGTAATATATACTTTTAAATTTTTGTAATTATATAATATATATACTTTTCAATTAAAAGTTAATCAATTTAACTACCGAAAAGTCAAATCAGTTACTTGAATGGGGAGGAGAGAGTAGTGTAGAAGGATGAAAAAAATATTTATTTTAACATTTTATAATAATTTTAATCACAAAATACAATTATCTACCATTGATTGTTCTTGACTGTTGATAGTTGTTATTCAATATTTAAAATGAATGCTCATAAATTCATAGTGTAACATGCATTTTAATATCAACTTAATATATTACTCTATTTAAACATTACTACTAAAAATAGTAAATAATAAAAATAAAAAAGAGAAACACATTACAAAAACTAAGAAATGACAAAAAAAAATTGTTGAGGTTGACCAATGAAATAGCCAAGTACTTATAATTTCCGGAAACAAAGGACTTGGCAAAAAACAAGGAGCTAAATATAATTTCAAAAAAAAAAAGCATTTCATTTGTTGCAAAGATGATCCAATTGTAATGGAATGTCTCATTTCTGAATTTTAAGGTACACCCATCAATTTATTTTCTTTGTTATGATGTTTTGTTATGTGGGCTGTCTGCTAATTATCAAGATTCATTCTTTTAGCCATTTTTGTTGTTACCCAATTCTTGATTTACTTCACATTGATCAAGAATCTGTATGTATACATCATTGGGGGGGGGGGGGGGTGATCATTTTAAGATCACATTATTGTTAGCCATTTTTTGTTGTTACCCAATTCTTGATTTTCATGATCATTTGGTCTTTGAATATTTTGAATCATGTGAGAGTTGGATTTGTATTAAGAGTCAAAAGATTTTTGGGTATGTAATAAGAATCATTGCATATCTTAATATATTAAAATATGGGTTATGTTTCGAAAGTCTATATAGAGATTGAGTAACTAGGGAATTTGTATAGCAAATGAGTTCGAATGAAGTATTAAAAATTGTACTTGTGGTGTACCAGAAGTTTGCAAAGCCATTTCTTGGATATGTGGTGTGTTAACCATCGATTATTTCATCGAGGAAAACTTATTTTTTGAGTTAATGTCTGATCAATTTGATGCGTTGTGTTAGAGTTGAGCTAATATCTATCGTCTTTTGTTTGCTGTGACTTTTGGAGTTCTATGTTTGAGAACTAGAATTAGTCACCAAGTATGGTAAGTGTTATGTTATATTAGTTACACCTTTGTATTAATCAACAATCATATTGTGCATGCTTTTATACTATTTCAGATTTAGGGATGCAATCAGCTTATTATTGATGTATTGATGTGAGGTTAAAACCGAAGGATAAAGTATATTTAGTTGAAGTTTTTGATCATGGATCCTCCTCCAACTGATGGTGGTATTGAACGAGATAAGCTCGAAGAAGTAAAAGAGGGAGGTCCTATGCACCATTGCAATCTTTTTGATACAGAAGTCATCCGCAAGATAGCAGAAGCTTTTCTTCCTGGTTTAGCAACAGCCTGTGTTGACAACACAACTGGTGGTCTCTTCAAAAGCCCTGGATCAGTGGCAGTTGAAATTAGAAAAGAGATGGTTGACTCAATGATTCAGAGAAGTGAAACTTTTGTGGCAGAAGCTGTAGTTTTAGAAGGTGAAGCAGCAACTGAAGTGCCTGAGCATCCTTTTGATATCATTTCGGATTTCATAGATAATTATGCAAGTTCAAAGAGGAACTTCTTTAGCAGAGTCTCGGGGTGGCTATTGAGTGATAGGAGGGAAGATAAAATAGATGAGTTTGTTCAAGAAATGGAAATAAACGGATTTTGGATAATTGGAAGAAGGGAAACTGTTGCCCAGACTCTGCTCAAGAATGTTGATTTTAAGGATGCTTTTCACTGCAACAAGAAGTTCAACTCAGCGGATGAGCTTGTGGAGCATTTACCACAATGCAGATTTAGGGCTGTTCACTGTCCAAATGAGGGGTGTGATGACGAGTTCAGTGCTGGTAACTCGGAAATTCATGATGCGGTGTGCCCTTTCAAATTGCTTCCATGCGAGCAGAATTGTTCAGATATCATAATGAGGCGTGACATGGACAGGCATTGCATCACTGTTTGCCCAATGAAGCATGTTAATTGTCCATTTTCTTCAGTAGGTTGTGAATCTTCTATTCCTCGATCTATGCTTGAAAAACACAAATTGGAGAACTTGCATGCTCATGTGCTCAGCATTTTACAGAGCATCCACAAGGAAGTGGCAACAGAGGATCTGAAGCACAGGGTACACCAACTTGAAGAGGTGAGTTAGTAACAGTTATCTCTATCAACATAGACAATGACAGTATATAGTGTTGTCCGATTCATTTAAATATACTGTTTGGACAGCTTGGAGAAAAACTCAACTAGAAATGCTTTATTTCCTATGTTGCAGAAGCATTTAATTGTACAAAAACTTAAACAGCCATATATTTTGAGGTTCTTTTTTTATGTTATATGTTTTACTTATCTAATGGATGATACAAATCATTGGAAAGCTAAAACCTTGTGATTATGATGACAATCATATTTTTATAGTGTAAAACATAAATTGTAAAATTTCGAAAACTTTACACGTAGAAGAATTCCTTTGTATTCTCCTTGAGTTTTAAAAACATGCTATTAGACAGATAAATTCCTTTGTATTCTCTGTTGAATCCTAAAAGACATGCTATATTGTCATCTTTCATCTGAATTGAACAAAAATACTACTCCCTCAGTCCCATATTAAACGTACTAATTAGGTTGACCTGAACAAAATTAGGACCTTTATTGTCGGACGGAGGGTGTATGTCTTTGGTTGACCTCAATTGTAATTCATGATTTCTCGTATGAAACAGTTATCTTCACCTGAACAATTAGCAAAAGCTCAGAATGTGCGATCTTTGACTACTCTGATCAAGAATCTTGAAGCAAAGCTCGGGCCCCTAGAAATTATGCCAAAAACTACCAGCTCTGAAGAGATTCCTTCACAGAAGGAAGAATCTACAGATTTACCAGACAAAAAGCAAGAACACATGAGGTCATCAAACACAAAGGAAGTGCACACACAACCACCACCAGAAAATAAGACCATTGATTCAACTATAGACAATAAAGACTCGCCAGAATCAACAGTGGCAAGGAAAGAGCTCTCAACCTCACCAACCAAATCTGAGATTATGGATTCACCCACAAAAGACAGGACTAGGGAGTCACCAGCCGAAGGACACCCAGTTGAGTCATCTGCTGTTGCAAAAGATATCCCTGACCCTCCAGACAAAGCTGAAGAGTACAAGGAATCATCAGATAGAAAATCTATTTCAGGAAATGATCTCTCTAGCAGTCAAGCAAAAAAAGAAGAGCTTATGGCTTCACCCACAGAAGACGGGGCTAGGGAGTCACCGCTCAAAGAAGGACACCCAGTTGATTCATCCATTGTCATGAAGGACCTCGACCCTCCAACCAAAATTGAAGAGCACAAGGAATCATCCGAAAAAATATCTCTCTCTGGAAATGATCTCTCGACCAGTCAAGCCAAAAAGGAAGAGCTTGTACATTCACCCACAAAAGACAGGACTAGGGAGTCACCGACCAAAGAAGAACACCAAGTTGAGCCATCCGCTGTATTCTCTAACCCTCCATCTAAAACTGAAGAACTCAAGGAACCATCAGAAGAGCATAGAAAGGATGAGGGTACATATACATCCACCAAAGAGCAAGAACACGATGAGTCGCTTGTCAGAATAGATGAAAGCAATAAGGAAGAGTAAAAGACATCACCTGTCCAAACAGAAGAGCACAGAAAAACACCCAACAACAGAGAAGAATATAATGGTTCACCCAAGCGGAACGAAGAACCAGAGTAGGAAACGAAAGTACACGAATAGTATCAGAGGAAGCTAAAAGCTAATCTTCCATAACATGTCCTCGATAATAAAAAAAAATTCTTAGTTTCGGATAGAAATACTATAAGAAAATTATCCATTCACAATTTTGAATTGCCAATTAATGTTTGAGAAATTCTGGTCTCAAGTGTGTGCTCTCCTCTGATAAGGCCATTGCTTAATTACTCAGTAATTTTTTTGCTATTCTGATAATTTATAGTTGTATTGATTGGTAGTTTATAGTCATTGTGGAAGTACTTGATTCAGACGCCATATAAAATTCGTTTTTTGAAGTGTTTTAAAGTGGAGTTGAATGTATAATTTCTTTGCAGTTCTTTTATAGTAGTTAAAAATGTTTTTTTCCACTGAATCTCTCTGTAAATTTATTATATCACAAAGTATGATTTTGATTTTTGAAATAATTTATCAATTTCCAATACTATCAATGTATATATATTTTTTAAGTTCACAGTGTAAATAATAAATGTATTGATGGCTTGCAGCCTTGCACTATGATATTAATTTGTTTGCTATTGAAGCCAGAAGCTGAGGTGTGAGAGCTTTCAGATTCCCTACACAGTACAGAGCTAAGGTATCCGTAACTTAATCATATTATGTACTATTCTGGAACTTACTACTATAATCTATAAACTTGCTTGTTCTGATATGATTGTGCTTGGTGCTAAATTGTCAATAAAAATTCCTGGGAAAATGTAAAATAAAATCCTAGATATTAGACGTTTGGGATTGAACAAGCATGAAGCCATTCAACAATTAGATAGAAAAACATGAAAGATAAGTAAGCTGAATTATTGCTTTATTGTTCAGCTTGTTTGTGTCTTGCTTGAACCATTTACAAGTACAGTTAATTCACATAAAAATCATATAATCATACGATTACAAAATTAAATATTAAATAAGGAGAAGAGTTTAAGAAAACAAACAGAGATTGAATTTAGTCTCGAGTCCAGAAAATCTGCTCCTTGAAGCAATGAATGTTGTGTTAATTCCCATAATTCATAGTTTTCTACTTCTATATATAATTTTGTGAGATTGAATTTAGTCTCGAGTCAAGAAAATCTGCTCCTTGAAGCAATGAATGTTGTGTTAATTCCCATAATTCATAGTTTTCTACTTCTATATATAATTTTGTGAAGTAAAATTGGAGTTATGTTGAGTTTGAGATGTACCTGTAAATAATATCTTTACCCATGTTGCACCATTCACGTATGCCTAAGAACTGTTACTTGAATCATGAAGTATTCCAGTAGATCGAAAGTGCATTCAGAATGAAGGTTTCAGACTCATGTCCACATGGCTACACGCTCTTTCTGAAGCTGTCTTCTTTGCCGAAGAGCCTCTGCCTCTGATCGCGCATTCATGCTGCTGCTACTCTATTTTTGCCTCTGCCTATTCTGCGCCTGGAGAGGATTCATCACTATTAATCCCAATCACCCCATCGTTGTCCTCTGCTACATGCTACTCCCAACTTATTTATATATGATATGTGCAATTCTATTAAGTCGAATATCCTTAAGAATAGATAGAAGCAAATGTAAAGTTTGAATAGCATGCTGGTGCATTTCCTGTACTTGGTTTCACAGAAACTAGCTAGTGCGATTTACTGTTAAGTATATGTCACCAATTGCAGTATAAATTTGTCCTTACATTTGTATATTTTAAAGAGAAAATGTATAATGTTGGCTGTTTTCACCACAATTTCTCTTTGCAGTGGACACTAAATTATTAAGGTACCCCGAAAATTAAATGCTTCTGTTGTCGCATTTCAGATTTAAGCTGTTTATCTTTGGGTATGGGCATATGATGCTGTACGGGTATATGTAGAGGTGAGTTTAAGGA
Organism: Oenanthe sinensis; assembly: GCA_028671895.1. NCBI lineage: Eukaryota > Viridiplantae > Streptophyta > Magnoliopsida > Apiales > Apiaceae > Oenanthe > Oenanthe sinensis. The sequence continues at coordinate 6,724,089 of JAPMAC010000212.1, forward strand.
TTGTAAAGAAAAATGAATCTTTTGTCAGTAAGACACCACTTTCTTCTTGGAAAGACACCATAATGTCTGAAGAATTGCAGATGCTTTGCCCCTTGCTAGGTTGCTTACTGTTTAAATATCTCTCAGTACCATTTTGGTAGCGGGAAAGTTTGTCAATTCTCCTAGTTTTTTTTGTTTTATATTTTTACTTCTAAATTCACAACCTATTAAAAGTAGGAAAATCATTCTTGCATTTACTATCAAGTTGGACAGAAACTAAAAGGCCAAGTAAATTTTAACTGTCTGGAGTGTAATTTGAAGATCTCACTACATAGTATTATTCATATAACATTCTTATAATCTTATCATGATGCACACACAGTTATTAGTGCTAGAAATGGTTCTCCTTGAACATTAATCGATAATCACACACTCCTAACTGAAGGAAGAGCAGCATTATATCAAGGGTGTGCTGCTGTAACTTACGCTACATGTTTAGTCATCACAGAGGGCCTTCGACGATAACAACTCTAGTAACAGTGCAGACTCTAGGAAATGAAATATTCAGTAATAATATATTACCACCTGCAGCTGTATGAACTTAGAATTCATTACAATGTGATGCACTGGCTTTGGTGACCATCAAAGTATTGCGAGACAATCTTCAACACATTCCAGATAATAGATGGTTCTGTTGAAGGATAAATGCTTTAGAAGTGAATTAAAGAAATGGTCAGTTATAGTACCTTCTAATGAAGTGTTCCCATGTTAAAATTTCTTTATTACTTTGGTTACTTTTTTTTCGAATAATTAAACCTTACAAATAACTATTTTTTCTAAAAAATTCTTAGAGTGAGTCAGAGTCGAACTGAGGAACCGAGACAACTCATTACCCTTACATTAATTGATTAATTAGTTTTTTGGTAAGTGGATGTAATTGCTTGGCAAATGACATAAATGGAGTGCCTGTTCTGTAGTTTGAAGTTCATGTTCATTCTTGATAGAATTCAGTTCTTTGCATCATACTATTATTTTAAAAATGGAATAATCTAATTAAATACAATAAGATATAAATGTTTAAAACTAAATTTAATTTTTTTGCACAAATGCTCCTCAATATATATTAATAATGATATTATAATATATTGTTTTTAAAATATTAACAAAAATACTATTTTTTCAATTTTTTTATAAATGTACTACCTCCATAAAAATATATGCAAAAATTCGGGTGATTTTTTTTTAACTGTATCTCTCAGAAAAATTAACCCTTTTTAATTTTTTTTTCCAAAAAATTACATTTACATTTGGTTGATTTGATCATAAAATATCTATATTTTGGTTCATTTGGTTGTATACAAAAAAAATTCCAAAATCATACATTTGTACGATAAATAAAAAAAAGTATTACCCTTTGCTTGAGCTTTTAACCATTTGATCAAGACTCCTATCTGCAAATCGAGCTGCGCATTGTCTGTACTGATGAATGATTGTTCTGGGTAATGAAATTGCATGTTTAAAAAAAAAACGTATTTTGAAAATATTTTTTTATAAAATAACATATTTTTTGAAAAAACATTAAATTTTTTCATATTAATAATAATTTAATAGTAAAACTAAATTTATGTAAAATTAATTAAATACCCAAGACTTGTATATATTGTAGTTGTATCTAATATTAGTCACTTCACCCGCCATAGCTCTGCTAATTTCCAATCCTCTTTCAACCACTCGGTCAGTCTAACCTTCTCTCTCTCTCTCTGTGTGTGTGTGTGTGTGTGTGTGTGTGTGTGTGTGTTTATATATGTATGTATGCTTTGTATGTAATGTTTGCTTAATGGGTAGTAGATAATTTATTGTATGTTAAGGGTCTTCCATTTCTGTAAGTTTTAATTTTTTTTTTCAAATTGTAACCCCAGTTATTCAAGTCACTATATTTCAGTTCAAGATTGGTGGGAGTTGAGGGTTCGAGACTTAGTGGAGACAAATGTGTGTGTGAGTATTTAAATTTCTCGTAATTGATCTTATTCAAGAAAAGAATAGAAATTTAGATGAAGTCAGGCCTTGATTACCCTTGATAAAGTTTTCATTTTTACATATGGGTTTCTAATTTTATATCTCTTAGTTAAGAATTAATGAAATAAGGTCTATTGGCAATGTGTTTACAGCTTTTTATGATTCCGATTTGTGTTTGAGGTTTTAATTTTTTTTGGTTTGCTTCTGTCGATTTTGACTGTAATTGCTATTTATGAATTGATATCATAGATTATGATATTTAGGCCTAAAAAAGCAAGCTTAAGTGGAACATTTTTTGGAAAGAATGGTACAGTGTATGGCGATCAGCACTCTTGCCAGAAGCAGTAGTAGTGTACATGGACCCGATAGTGTTTCCAGGATAAAGTTCAGATTTTCGAAGATAAGTCATGTGATTTTCGGAGTTGAAAGACATAGCTTCTGTGGTCCATGTTTGCACAGCCAATCTTCGTTGGATGATGTTCACAAACAAAGAGATTTAAGGGTTCAAGCTGGATGGCTATTTAAAGGAAATGATCAAGAGTCTGATGCAAGCATAGAGCGCAGTGATTCTGCCATGGAGGATATAATGATATTCTTTTACCAGCTGGACTTAGGGACTCGTGTACAGGTTCACAATGATCCTATCCTTTTAGAGATTATATGTATGTAGAAAAGCAGTTGGTTTAGCTTATGATGTTTCATACTGGCAGTATGCACTGAATGTGGAGCAATACGAAATTGCACAGCAATTAAGGAACAAACTTACTGAGGTCAGATGATAAACTTTTATGTAATTATATAATGATTAAGCTTTATTTAGTTTCCTTATTTGATGAGTTCTGTTTTTTTTATTGAAGTTTGTCATAATGTGTTGTTGAGATGGCTGTTTCCCCATTAAAAAGTGTGTTTACGTCTTATGCAAAATGATTCAAATATTACCTTTTCAAATGGGGTTGGGATAAGGTTATTTTTCATGAAGCAATAACTGTGGTTCCATGATTTAGTATATCATATGCACAAGTCGTTTCATATTATAGACGTACCTAGCAAACTAACTAAAATTATGTTGAAGATAACTGCACATATTGATTAAGTTTTCCTGTTAAAAGGTCGATGCCGAAGTTATCAAACAGCAGGAAGCGAAAAGGGGAACAGCTTCAAAAAGTGAGGCTCAGGACAAAGCTATATGCATCTTGCGTCTACGGTGAGTGTCACATGATTATGCACTTGTAATATCTTAGAGTTACATATTTCATGTATTCATAATGTAATATTTTTCTGGTTCCGTCTTGGATCTCTTTATATTTTTTGTCCTAGCCTTCAGTTTTGTTTTACTTTAGCATCAGAGATTAATATTCTTCTTCCCTTCAGTGCAGACCTACAGGATGCAATTCAGAGTGAGAATTACACCAAGGCAGCTTCACTACGTGATGAAATTTCTGAGCTAGAGTCACAGTCTCTAGCTGTATCAATTAAAGCTCAGGCATACATTAATACTCAGTTTGCATTTCGTCTGGGCCAGAAACTTAGGCATAAGAAGTTTGGTAAGTATTTGTTTTGTTATGTCAGTTTCTGATTATATCCTGACTCATATATTTGAAAGCGAATTCTTCTTTTAGGTCATAATGTTTGACTAGACGAAAAACACTATTATTATTTTTCTGTACTGCATGACCAACATTTCTTAAATAATAGTGTATAATAGTTGTAAAGCTTCACTGGTTCTTAATGTGACGAAAAATTACCAAGCAATTTTAAATATATTTAAATCGGTACTTTGTCTATGTATGAAATATCTAATCGGGTAATTATTAAATTTTATGCGGCCTTGCAATTTTGACCTCACCCAGGTGCTGTTATGGTTCACTGACCAGGCCTATCTAGTCCATAGGCCAAGTAGGCTTAGAAATTTCATATAGTAAAAGGTGCAATGATCAATTGTATCATCCACAACTTGAATTGAACAAATAGGTTACATATCACTACTTCAGCGATATCTGAAATCTGAATATTAGTGTACACTATGAGAATCTCGGTCACAATTTCCTATATGTTGTTTCAAATTATCTTATTCTGATGGGCCTGTAGGATATCGAGCTGTGGTTTGTGGAATGGATCCTGTATGTACTGAGTCAAGTTCGTGGATGGAAAGTGCACAGGTTGCAAAGTTGAAGCATGGTCCAAATCAGCCATTTTATCAGGTCTCATAAGATTTGCTATGCATTGCAATTACAATATGCGTGTGTGTGTGTGTGTGTGTGAGAGAGAGAGAGAGAGAGAGATTCATAATGGCATAGGCTACATTATTGCTACAGTAACTGAAGTATTTTGAGGTTCTTATCGGCATGCAACTTTCCAATGAATTGTAGTGTTTATATTAGTAATCATATTTTTGCTGCTCTGATCTTGTACCTAGGAGATCAGAAAAGTTCCACCCATTGTATAGTATAATCTGTGATACTCCAAATATATTAGATCACAGTTGCAGATTTGACTGTCAGTTATTTATAACCAATAACAACGAAAGAGCTCCTTCTAATTTGTTTGCTCTTTTATAGGTCCTGGTTGATGTTCGTGCAGACCCCAATCTGTTAGTAGCTTATGGTAATCAACATCTGTTCATCCAACTCCTTCCAGTTTTTGCCTTAATCCAACTTGGATTAAATGCTCCGTCTGTAATTTTATTATATGCCATTATTCACTTTAATAGAGCATTTTTACTTCTTTACATTCGAGCTTTACACTTAAAGGAAACAGTTATTTCACGTGCTATGATTTAACTTCCCACCCCACTCATACAATAATCCCTTCTAATATATATGATTTGTATTTCTTTCTGTTTATGAGCAATTTCTTATATTGGAAACTGTTCTGTATTATAGTGTCGGAAGAAAATTTACAGGCTCCAGACCAACCAGACACAGCGAGTAAATTTGCATTTAATATAGTACATGATTTATGTAACATGAACTTATTCTGAATCTTGACAGCAGCACTTGTTTGCAATGTACAGGAGCGGTTTGAACATCCGTATGCTCCCTTTTTATTCTATGGGGTGGATGCAGCTGGGGACTTCATCCCGGTCAAGCAGTTGCGAGAGAAGTTCAACAAGCCTAGACATGAAGTGCCATATGGCCCCCAAGATGAACAAAATGGACAAGATGGTTAAGACGATCTGAGCTTCATATTCAAGATCTCAGAAACTTTGTGCAGTCGACAATAATTAAAATTCCTGTTTTCATCAGCCTCATCTTCGCGTAAAGAATTGATTGACCAAGTTTGTCATTGTAGGTCGAGTTAATATTTCATCGAAGCTATGCTCCATCATGCCATTATTTGCTGGCATAAACCCTCGTATATGTATATATCCTACATCTAGCAGCTTTTGCTACTCTTGACTGATGGAAACTTATGTAATGGATTGCTTGGTCCTTTATAGTACATAAATTATATGGTACAATGAATAAAAAGAGTAATTATGTATGGCCAACATTCTATTTTTCTATTCTTTCTTCTGAAATCTGTCATTTTTTATTGAGAAAAATAACGAATCAGTCAAAATGTCGGGTGAAGGCCACATTCTGCAAAGTCACAAGCTATTGTAAAAGATATCACAAAAATTACTTGTTTAAAATTCCTACATGTGTATGATATGCATTTCTAACATGTTCTCGTAAAAAATTTCACAAAAGTTTACTTGTTTAAAATTTTCTAACATGGGGATGATATGCATTTCTAAGATGTGTGTTTTTTGAAAATCCTTTCTAAATTTACAACAAAATCCCTATGTCCTCAATGTGTCTGTCAAACACACTTTTCAAAGAGGCATATATTTCGGATATTTTTTTTTTTGGTGGGAAATTTATATGCATTAAAAGAAAGGAAAAAGATGCAAGAGGGGAGGAAAATCCTAAGTAGAGACAAGTCTCTAACTCAAGTAAAGAAAAATGCAGCAATAAAGTCTTATCTATCTCTTATCCAGACTAGCAAACCAATTTTTTTTTCACTTCCTGTTTCAAACCACCTGGGAGACAATAATTTACATTTTATAATTTATAATGCGGAGACAATGTGCAGCCAACCTAGTTGGATTTTTAACTTCTCCAAGGTGAAATCTGTTATTTCGCTCCCTCCAATATAGCATAATATTCCACTTGAAAAGCAAGAACTTGATCATAGCACTTGTGTTTTTTAATAAGTGATGAGAACTCTCCAATCCATTAATACAAAAATAGTATGAAGCATTATCAATCACACCATACTTAAGAACCTAGTAAGAGTAGAAACTCTGTCATGCATGATAAGCCAATGCAAGACGGACAACCTAGGAACTGAAAGCTTATGCCAAACACTGGCTATCCAGAAAACTTGTTGACTGACATGTCTTAAATCCTGCCAAATATCTGTCATTTTGGTGCGTTTGAGAGACTTGTCATTCCATCTTATAGTGTCCCTTGTCTCCATTTGCTTGAATAACGCTGGAGACCTTTGCACTTGAATTAAAGCCCGAGAGAGTAATTAATTGGTCTTCGGGAGAAGAACAGATTGGAGTGCTTCCCGTTGTCGATGATATAAGAGACATGAGAGAGGGCAAAATCACGAAAGGTTAACCCTTTGCGAAAAATCCAAGAACACCGTGGAGGAGTTTTAAAAAACCAAAAGGACTTGCATTTTAGAATCGATTTCCTAACCCATTCGGCCCATAAAGAAGTTGAGAGAGAGTCAATAATGGCTAGCAGATGTTTGAGAATAAGAGTTTTGTCCCATTCCCTCGTACCTTTAAGACCCTGGCCCCCTTCTCGTTGAGGAAGAGAAATGGTATTCCATGCTACCTTGGCCGGCTTTTTCCCGGAAATATTACCATTCCAAAGAAACCGACCCATTAAAAGGTAATCTCAATTTTTTTCTCAAATAAACGTGACACGATACATGACTCATTTTAATTCATAAACGCATATATATATATACGCGAGTCTCATATTATTATTAAAAAATCATCAATTATACACGTAACAACTTAGTAAGGACTTTTTAGATTATAGTTTTCGATATTTGGTTATAACTTTTAATAAATATTTTAAATATTAATTATCGAATATAAAAATTTACATTTTTACATGCATAAAATGAAAAAGGATATTCTATGTACACATTAATAGTATAATAGTTAAATCTGAATAAATGAATATCCAGAAAATCAAAATTTTCTCATTTATTATACTTAATAAAATATTATTTGTATTGTTGGACTTAAATCAAGCCTAGCCTATGTAATTATCTGTCTTGCTGTAACATAGTTTGCACTTCTGTAATAGTTTAGTGACTCAGATATCCTTGTGTAAAATTGCAGATAGAAGTCTACTCAGTTTGTCTTTTAATTGTAAATGAAGTAAAAAATAAAGTCTATTAGAATATTCAAGCTGAATCATGCAACAAGATAAAGAAGACTTGTGGAGAAATAAGGAAAGCCATCTGAGAATTCTACTAATGCAATTGCTCAGTCGAGAAGTCTACTATTCGAGAAGTCAAATCTATGAAAGCATTTCGAGAAGTCTCAAAACACACTCAACAGCTCAGTACTCGATCGAGAAGTCAGCCATTCGACAAATCAAAGAATTGAAGCCATTCGAGTAGTGTTAATTGTGAATCATTCGAGAAGTGAGAAAAGAAAATCAATTCGAGAAGTTTGCAAAAGGAGCATTCGAGAAGTGGTAAAGCTGAGTCATTCGAGAAGTCACAGTTTCAAGTTTATATTCGAGAAGTCTAGCCTAATCGAGAAGTCATTAAATGGAGTATACTAATCGAGAAGTCTAGTCATTCGAGAAGTAAATCATTCATAGACCAATCGAGATGTCACCGCCAGTACTCAATCGAGAAGTCAATCTCTATGACTTCTCGAAATAATTTAAATAGAGTACTCGACTGCACCAAGGAGCTATTTTTAAGGAAAATTGCAGAACAAGTCAGATAATTCTGAAGCTCTGTTTTTACAGGATAAGTCAAGCCTGCAAAGATAGAGACAAGTCTACAATGAAGCTGGGAAGTCAGTCAAGACAAATGACAGAAGGTATAAGGCTGGATGTAGCAGACTGTCACAATAGTGTTAGCTAGAAATATATATCAGTCAAATGTAAAGCATGTCTTGTCTATTTCTAGTTATAGCTAATCTATCGTATGTGAACATGTGCACAGGACATGTTGTCTATATATTTTATGCACAGCTACATTTGATAGATGTCTTTGAGTTTTACAATTGTAATCTTCCTATAACAGAAAGCTGAAGTTCAATTTGAATTTCAGATTGTAGAAAAAGTTCATTCTAATAAAATTAGATTGAAAGTTACATCTTGTGTTCATTATACTCATTTCTTTGTATGTTGTTCTAACACTTAATCTGTTTCACTAGCTCAACCTTACGATCCAGTTGACAGTTTAACTAGTCCATAAAAATCAAAAGAGTGAAAAAGATTTGAAGTATACATTCACCCCCCTCTGTAAACTTCTAGAACTCCTAATTCCTAACAAGTGGTATCAGAGCAGGCTGTATACATATATACAGACTAAAGATCAAGATGAGTTCTCAGAAGCTAAGCAGCATAAAGATTCTTACATTTGACAGAGAGAGTTACCACCTATGGAAGAGGAAGATGCTGATGTTCATAAAGGCTGCAAACCCCATGTATCCAGAAATATTAAAGAATTCTCCCTTCATGCCAGTAACTCTAGTTCCTGAAACTACTAGTGGGTCTGAAGTTATACCTGCAACATGGATACCTAAATATCCATCTCAATACATAGATTCAGAGAAGGAAAAGGTGTCTCTTGACAACAGCTTAATGTTAATATTAATTGAGTCATTGGATCTTGTGATGTACAACAATATTGTCAATTGCACATCTGCCAAACACATATGAAAGACTATAGAAATTTTGTGTGAAGGAACTGAAGAGGTAAGGGAAAATCAAAGGCAACTCCTTGTCTCTCAGTATGAAGCATTCATGTCAAAACCAAATGAAGGTATAACTGAAGTATTTGAAAGGTTCAACAAACTGATCAATGACCTTCAACTTCATGGGAAGTACTATGAGACAAAGGAAAAGAATATGAAGTTTTTGCTGACTCTTCCAGAGCACCTGGAGCACAAAATCTCTGCAATAAGAGAAGGGAGAGATCTAACAAAACTTTCACTTGAGACTCTGTATGGAATCCAAAAGACATATGAATTTGAGTTCTATCAGAAGAAGGCCATTCTGGCAAATAGAGGGAAAATGACAAATGTCTCAAATGCCTTGGTTGTAAAGGAACCATCTATAACTGAAAAGTCTGGTACAAGAAAAAAGGTGAAAACTGAAGAGTTTGAAGAACAGGAACATGAAGAAAAGGACTCTGTCAAAAGTGAATCAGAAGAGTAAGATTTCTACACCATTGAAGAACTTGAAGGAATGGATAACAAAACCATGGCCTTCATGGCAAAGAAGTTTGGAAATTTGAGGTTCAAAAGAAACAAAAGTTTCAAAACAAGACCAACCTTCAAGTCTTCAAGCAAAGGAAAGAATCCAGCAAGGAGCACCAATAATGGAGGATACAAAACTAGAACAGTTGATAGATCTAAGATAAGATGCTATAACTGTAATGATCTTGGACACTTTGCAACAGAGTGTAGAAAACTTAAAGCAATAAAGAAGGATAAAGATTACTTGGAGTTGGAAGCCAAGTATGAAGCTCTCTTTAAAAAGTAGACAGGAAAAGCTTATATTATTGAAGGAAAGTGCTAGGATGACACAAATGAAAATGAGGAAGAAGGATATGGGAATTTGGCACTCATGGCCAACTTAACTAATGGATTTTCATCCTTAAATTCTCAGATACCCTCATTAATTTCTCTTGACATGTCAAATTCACAATATAAGAAAACTGTGGAAGAATTGAGCATTGAAATGTTTAACATTCACACTAGCATGACTGCTGTATATGAGGAAATTGCTAGGTTAGTAAAAGCTAATGATGAACTGGCTGCTAGGAATGAAACTTTGGAATTATCTGCGGTAACTCTAGAAAACTTGAAACAGGAGAATAAGTATCTAAAAAACAAGGTTGTTTGTTCTGAATAAATTGAAAGATTTCTTAAAGAACAAATTTCTGAAAATGAGTTAAAAATTAGATCATATCAAAACTCAGCAACTGTTGTTCAAGAGTTTCATGAGAAGAACAAGGAAATTACTAGGATTGGAGTTGGTTTTGATTATGAGAATCTTAAGAAGAAGAAATTTGTTTTAACAAGAGGCAAAAAGGTTGAAATCCAAGGAAATCCTCATATTTTGAAAAATGTCAAAGAACCAATTTTTAAGAAAACAACTGTTGAATTTGATGAAGTTAATATGGCCATCAAACAATAGTTGAATGATGAGGATAAGGAAGCAACTGAAAGGAGTGTTCCCCCTGTTGAAAAAGAAGAACTCATAATCAAAACCAAGTCCATTCCTGTTCAAACTGAAACAAAACATAATGCTTAAAAAATGATACTATGCATGCTAAAAAGAAAAAGGCAAATAGAAATGGAAAAATAGGTATCAACAAATACAACAACTATGCACATGTTTATAATGCACCTAGAAAGATTTGTAAAAACTGTGGTTCAACAAATCATCTTACTCACATGTGCAAGAAGCCTGTTATTGGAAATGATGAGTTTGCATGTGGTTATGTTAAACCATTAATGCATGATAAACATAAATTTTGTGACAAATTTGATTGTATGTCAAGCAACATGAATATCATGAATACTTGTTTTAGGCTCAGAAAAGAGTTTGTTGATGGTTGCATAAGTCAGAATCTGAACACAAACCCTAGGCCTAAATCTGCCAGTCCTGTAAAACATAGAAAGCATTCCATGTCACCTAAGCATGCTTCTAGTTCTGAGAGTACTAATCAAGCTAAAAATCAGAATAGCAAAAAGGAGAACAAGCATGTGCAGGCAACTACAAATCCTAAAAACAGGAATGAAACTCATGTAACTAAGCATAAAGGACCCAACCTTGTTTGGGTACCAAAGAAAACTTGATTTGTGTTTCTTTGCAGGGCACAGGTAAAAAGAAGGTCATGTGGATTTTGGACAGTGGCTGTTCAAGACATATGACTAGTGACAAAGCCCTGCTGTCACAATTCAAGGATGAGGCTGGCCCAATGGTAACCTTTGGAGACAACAACACTGGTTTCACCATGGGATATGGCAAATTAATTCATGGAAATGTTGTCATTGAAGATGTAGCTCTAGTCAGTGGTTTGAAGCACAATCTTCTCAGCATCACTCAATTCTGCAACAAAGATCTGAAGGTGGAGTTTGAAAAGGACTTGTGCCTCATATCGCACAGGAAGACCAAGGAAATTGCTCTGCAAGAAGTGAGGAAAGGAAGCCTATTTGTAGCAGACTTAGACTCTGCAAATAAGGAGAGAATTTGTTGTTTTTACACCAAAGCCTCAGAGAATGAAAGTTTGCTTTGGCACAAAAGACTATCTCACTTGAATATCAAAAACATTAATTCTTTAGTCAAGAGAGAATTAGTGAAGGATTTGCCTACACTTGAATTCTGTATAGAAGGATTGTGTGAGGCATGCCAGAAAGGGAAAATGAAAAGATCAAGTCACAAAAGTAAGGAATTCACCTCAATCACCAAACCACTGCAACTAATTCATATGGACCTGTTTGGATCAGTAAATGTGATGTCCATGTCAAAGAAAAGATTTGCTCTAGTCATGGTTGATGACTTTTCAAAATATACTTGGGTAGAATTCTTGCATTCAAAAGATGAAGCTCCTAAGATTATCAATGAGAATTTGAGGAGATTGGATAAAGGCCCTACTCCAGTAGTTGCCTTAAGAAGTGACAATGGTACATAATTCAAAAATGCAACACTCAGTGAATTTTGCAAAGAGAAGGGTATCACTCACCAATTCTCAGCCCCAAGAACTCCACAACAACATGGAGTGGTTGAGAGAAAGAATATGACTCTCATTGAAGCTGCACGAACCATGTTATCAGAAGCAAATCTACCAACCGGTTTTTGGGCTAAGGCTGTTAGAACTGCTTGTTACACTCAAAACAGAACACTCATCACAAAACCAGTTGGAAAAACTCCTTATCACATCATGACATAGAAGGCCATCTGTGAAATACATGCATGTGTTTGGAGCAACATGCTTTGTTCTCAAAGATGATGTCAACAATCTTGGAAAATTTGAAGCAAAGGCATATGAAGGAATTTTTATGGGATACTCATTGGACAAGACTTTCTATAGAGTATATGTGATTGATCAATAAAAAGTTATGGAAAGCACAAATGTAACATTTGATGATTTCAAGTTCCCCACTATTAGTTTGGAAGGTGAAAACTGTGACACTCTGAGATTTGAAAATGAAATAGAGCCTGAAACTTCTGTAACTGAAAAGGTTATAAGTACTCTTGAAGACTCCCATGTAGACATCTCACATGGAACAAATGTAGAAAGAGAACATGAAGACTTTAGTCATATTCAACTTGAGAATTCTCCACATAAGTCTAGCATTAACTCAGGGGGAGGTTCTCAAGGATCTGCAACAAATGGCAATCACTTCAATCAGGAGGAAACATGCTCAAATGATAAAGATGGGGCTCATCAAACTAAATGGAATAGAGCTCACACAGCTGATCAAATCATTGGAAATCCTGATGAAGGTGTGAGGACAAGAAGAACAACTATGAATGAATGCCTATTTGCCTGTTTTCTGTCTCAAAATGAACCTAAAAGAATTGAAGAAGTCTTGTTGGATCCAGATTGGATAATTGCCATGCAAGAAGAGTTGAATCAATTTATGAGAAATAATGTTTGGGAACTAGTGTCACCTTCAAAGAACAGATCAGTGATTGGCACTAAGTGGGTCTACAGGAATAAAATGGATGAACATGAGATTGTGATAAGAAATAAGGCAAGGTTGGTTGCTAAAGGTTATTCACAAGAAGAAGGCATTGACTATGATGAGACTTTTGCTCCTGTTGCAAGATTGGAAGCAATTATAATTTTTCTAGCCTTTGCAGCACACTCAAACTTTAAGGTCTATCAGATGGATGTCAAAAGTGTTTTTCCCAATGGTGAATTGGAAGAAGAGGTATATGTGCAACAACCACCTGGCTTTGAAGATCCAAATTTTCCAAACTTTATTTACAGATTCATCAAAGCATTGTATGGACTCAAACAAGCCCCTAGAGCCTGGTATTACACTTTATCAAAATTTCTTCTAGAAAATCAATTCACTAGAGGAACCATTTACAAGACTCTCTTCTACAAGAAGCATGGTGATGATATCATACTTGTTTAAATCTATGTGGATGATATCATTTTTGGTTCATCAAATGAGAAACTATGTCAGAGATTCTCTAAGCTTATGCAAAGTGAGTATGAAATGAGCATGATGAGAGAGCTCAATTACTTTCTAGGTCTTCAAATAAGCCAAAAGGCTGATGGCATTTTCATAAGTCAAACAAAATATATTAATGATCTACTCAAAAGGTTTGACATGCAAGATTGCTCAACTACTAAAACTCCAATGTCTACAGCTACAAAACTGGATGAAGATAAGAAAGGAAAGAGTGTAGATATGAAGACCTACAGAGGAATGATTGCATACCTTCTCTATCTCACAGCAAGTAGACCTGATATAATGTTCTCCACATGTCTATGTACAAGGTTTCAAGCAAATCTAAAAGAATCCCATCTCATTGTTGTCAAGAGAATTCTGAGATATCTCAAAGGAACATCTTTTATGGGATTATGGTACCCTAAAGAGATAGGTTAACCTAGTTGGATATTCAGATACTGATTTTGCTGGTTGCAGAGTGGATAGAAAAAGCACCTCAGAAAGATGTCAATTTCTTGGACAGAGATTGGTATCTTGGTTCAGTAAAAAGCAACAATCTGTGTCAACTTCTATAGCTGAGGCTGAATATATTGCTGCTGGGAGTTGTTGTGCCCAAGTGCTTTGGATTATGAATCAATTAAGGGACTATGGACTAGTGTTGGAAGGAATACCTATCATGTGTGACAACACTAGTGCCATATCAATTGTTACAAATCCAGTCAATCATTTCAAGACAAAACATATTGATGTAAGGTACCATTTCATAAGGGAGCATGCGGAAAATGGAGTAATTAAATTGTTCTATGTTCCTACACAAAGACAGTTGGCTGATATATTTACTAAGCCACTTGATGAAGCCACCTTTAACAGGCTGGTTAGTGAAATTGGAATGCTAAACTCTTCAGGATAAGTGGTTCACTAAATATATCCCTCCAACTGTTGCAACAATTGTTTCACTGACATGAACCTAAATGATTTATCTAAGTGAAACAAAATTAGTGTATATTTATAAACATGTCAGTTATATTGTTGTATATATGGTTAAACAAATGTTTTAAACTGACTCAGAATTATTTCTTTGTTCTGAGAAAACCTGAATGGAATTATCATACCTGTGCATTATTAAATAACAAGTGTGGTAATCAAAACATCAGGAATATTAATCAATCACACTTCTTATATCAAAGAGAATAAATAAATTTTATTTATCTAAGAAGTGATGATTGCAAATTTCTTATTTTATTTTCCAAGTGTGGATAAAATAATTCTTTAAGAAAACTGGAGTTTGTAGTTAAGTTGTCATCCTTTCTGACTTCTCGACTAAGTAAAAATTCTTGAGTTCTTGAATCATTCAAGTCTAAAAGTTCTCGAATGTCTTGATTTCTCGAATCATTAAATTCTAAGAGTTCTCGAATGTCTTGAGTTCTCAAATCATTCAATTCTAAGAGTTCTCGAATGTCTTGAGTTCTCGAATCATTCAATTCTAAGAGTTCTCGAATCATGATGTTGTGAGTTCTCGAATAGATCTTTTCTAGAGTTCTCGATCAAGTACTATTGAGAGTTCTCGAATCATCAGAGTTCTCGACTATAGCTTGAGTGAGTTCTCGATTGTCTTAGTTCTCGATCAAAGTCTGACAGTTCTCTACTAAAACAGCTTTACTCTTTTCTGAGTTCTCGATCACTAAAATCGATTACTATTCTAGTCGAGTTGTCTATGTCATTTAAATAGCAAAGTAGATCTAACATTTCATTTCTACGCTTAACTAAAAACTCAAAGAAACCCTTGCACTCCAACTGTTACTCTTGAATCTCTCTCTCTCTCTAAAACTTTCATTTCTTCTCTTCACTATATCTATACACTAACTCCATGACATCCTCAAGCTCTGTTTCAACTGAAGTTTTTATCATTCCCGAAACCAACTTTTTGGCCATTTCCAGATATGCTGATGCAAAACCTTAGTATAAATGTTTCACCAAATTTCTCATAGATTCATACCTCAAAGAAGCCTTGTTAGCAAACCCAAACCTTTACCTGGACATTCTTGAGCAATTTTGGGCTACTACAGACTTGGAGAACATAGCTCTAGAGAATGGTAGTTCAAAAATAGTGGTAACCTGCAAAATCCAAGGAGTAGATATCAGTTTTGATGAAGAAGATGTCAATAAAAGCTTAAAGATTCCAACTGAAGAGTTTCATAATGAGCCAACTGACGAAGACCTGCTAGACTTTCTGGAAATCATTAGGTACTCTGATATTGTGGACAAAGAATGGGAGAAGTTCAAGCTAGGAAAGATCATCAAGAAATTCATGAGAAATGAGTGGTTATTCCTGTTCGATACCATATTGAGAGTTTTCACCTCAGGAAGACAGGATTTGACCAGGTTAGCCTCATTGCCATGAAGCTGGCCTACTCATTGACCTACAACCAAAGGCTCAATGTTGGAAAGCTAGTTCTTTGAGAGCTCATAACCAGGATTCTCAAGAAAGGTAATGAGATTTTCTTCCCTCGCTTTATTCAATTAATTCTCAACTATAAGAATGCTAGTTTAATTGAATTGTCGGGGATGAACAAACAGAGAATTGGCTATTCCAAATCAATGTCAAAAATTATTTTTGCTCTATTGGATAGGAGAAACACAGTGAATGTACCCCTTCAAGTCACACCTCACATGTTGAGTGTATTTAGGTGGTACCCACTTGTGCAGCCTAAATATGGTTATCTTGGTTCAGTAGGGGGTCCTAAGGTTGCAGAAGAACCAAATGCACCTAACCCAAGGACCTCTAGCCCAACTGCTAGCCCTTCTTTAAAATCCCTAGATGTTAGTAAACCAACCTCTACATCCTCTCAAGAGGGTGTAGTTGTAAAGAAGAAAAAGGAGAAAACTGCCAAGAAAAGAACAATAGAAAATGTAGTAGAAAGTGATGATGTATTGGATGAGTCACCTGTGGAGCCTTTAACCAGAAGAAGAAAACTATAAAGGCCACAACATACCACTCTACATCCTCTCAAAAGGATGTAGATATTAACAAGGGATTAAGCCTGTTACTAGGTGCACTTTCTCAACAAGGTGCATCTATTGAAATTGGGAGCCATCTCACTCCACCCTGTACAGAGTCTGCACCATTGCAGGAATTCACTCCTGCCAATGAAGGTGTTATAGTTGAAAAGGAGACATATAGTGCACAGATAGGATCTTCTCTTGAAACTTCCCCATTTTCTCAGGGGGAGTTGCCAAAACTCAGTACTGTTCACACTTTCTCTTCCACCTCTCAAATTTCTTCTCAACCTACTGTGTCTAGCCAAACACATAAGGTTGTTGATCACCAGGATCCTTACTTCCCTAGTGAGCCCCACTCAAGTGACTTGGTGCATGACACCTTGTTCACCACTCAGGACACTCATTTAGATGGTGAGGGAATGCATGCTGAGACATATTCTGATGACACCATAAAAACCACAGAGGTTTCAGGAGTTTTTACTTCAGACTCTGTGGGGGCTCAGGCATTTAATAGCAAGTGTATTCACAGACATTGGGTAATCTGGGGGACCTCCACACCATGCAAATGACATCTCCTGGACACTCCCCAATCATTCAAAGACTGTCTCCTCAGGAGAAATCACCTGTCCATCCAGTGTCTAATGAATCATCTGAGAAATTGGATGATGAAATAGATACTGAGGGGACCACTGTAACTAGTGGCCCTAGCTCTCACTATTTGTCACAATGGCTGGAACCTGTGCAACATGACAGGGAACCAGGACCATCAATCTTTGGTGGGTCACTTTTTGATGAAAAGCTACAAGAAATGTATGGAGATCAGTTGGAGGGCTTTTATCACATTGCACAGTAGCTCTTGACTTCTCACTTGCCTAATAAGGATTATGCTACCATATTGCTGGAGTATGCAAAGGATCAGGAAGAGTTGAAAGATAAAAATGCTAATGTGGCTGAAGATGAAGAGGCCAATGTAAATGCTTGGTTAAATGGAAAATATGCAGTTAGTATGGAAGAAGCTTTGGAGTGGACCAGGAAAAAATATCTCACTTCTCTTGGATCCTGTGAGAAGACCTTCACCTCAAGTGCTATTTATAATGCAATTCATGAAGCTGTCAAGGTTTAGATACAATCCAACCACTACCTTGCCAATGGAGTTCAATCTGAAATTCAAAATCACAGAACCAAGGTAGAGGGTACATTGCTGGCCATTGAAAATAAACTAAGGACTGGAGGATTTTATGGAGGCAGTGCCAATGGATATTCTGTAAAGTCTTCACTTCTCAATTCCAAGATGGATTCCCTAGAGAAAGTTTTAAGGACATGATTCATAGTCATCAAGCCATCCTGGACAATCAAAGAAAGATCAACAACATGGTTGAAGTCTTATTCAAAAACAGGCATGCAGACAGGCTGCCTGAGGATGTGCTCATTCATACCTTATCTCCATTTCAAGTGGATCTGTACTATTAGTCCAAGGCCAAAGATGAAGCTGCAAAGGCCTCTACAATTGACACTTTAAATGCCAGAGTGGATTCTCTTACATCCACAGTTTCCAAAGTTGTATCAGATGTCCAAAGCCTTAAGAAGGAGTTTGTCAATTCCTCTGCAAATCAAGGGACCTCACTTGCCAACATTTCTGCATAACTCACTTCTCTACAATCACTGATCTCCAACTTGGGCTCAACTAGTCAGTCTCCTCCAGAAATATTGCCAACTCAAATCAAGCCAAGTCATTCTTCCTTTCTCCAAAGACAAGATATCAATCCTAAGGGGGAGAAGGCAAGGAGAGAAGAAATAGAAGCTGAGAGGCAAAAGGCAGTTATGAGAAAGCTCAGAAGTGAAATTTTAAAGCCCAATTCTGAAAAGAACTTTCTGGACCTTCTGCATCACATCAAAAAGCAAGTCAATGGCAATCATTGGAGTTATAAGAAGATGCTTGACAATGCTATTGTTGCAGTGAAGGTAGTTAAATTTGAGCAGAATGGACAGATGTTCAAAGAGCCTCTAATTCAAATGGAGTATGGGTATTTCAAAGTCTCAGTTGCACTTTTTCAAAGACTATCCTATACTGAGCTTGAATGTCTGTACAAGGCAGTGGAGTTGGTAACCTAGGAGGATGAAGAATTGAAGAATCAAATTTTGGGACCTCTCCTACCTCATGCTCTGCCTGAATCCTACTGTAGCCCAGATGATGTGATGTATATGGCTAGAGGAGAGAAGCTTGCTCATTTCAAAATTCCTCAACATCTTAACTCAGGAAACAGAAGTCAAATCATAAACCTGATTGAGTTGATTGAAAAGAAGAAAGTAAAACAGGTTGAAGACAATGTAATTGTGGAAATGATGAAGAAGTTCATAAGTGTTCAACTATCTGATTTTGCAAGTGAGGAGTTGAAAAATCAAAAGAAGGATGATGATGACAAGGATCAGGACAAGAAGGACAAAAAGCCTGAATCCAGGAGTGATAAGGATGAAAAGAAGGAGAACAAGAAAAAGGAGAATGCAGAAAAGAAGAAAAGAGATGATTCTGAAAAAGAGAAACAGTATCAAAGGAGAAATCCTTCCAAGCAGCAAGCTGTTGGTACTCACTCTAGCACACCTACCAAATCTCAGGGTACTAGTATGATATCAACAGTTTCTGAAACTGCTACTGCCCCCAAATCCAAATCTCTGAGAAGAATGTTCATGAAAGTGACTGCTCATGGAGTGATAAGGAGGGAAATTAAAAAGAATCAATCAAAGAAATTGAAGCCAAGTCAACAAATCAAGGTCAACACTGCCACAACAACTAGATTTAAGAATTCTACTAACTCATTGCTAGTTAGATGTCCTAAGCAGAGGAAACAACTTATTGTTCCAGATAAGGGTTTACAAGTTAAGCCTATCCAAGAAGTTGCAGAAGTCAACAACAAAATGCTCAAACAGTGGAAGACCAACATGATTGCCAAAGTTGAGATCAGGGACAAAAAATGTTTATTACAACTGTTGATGGTGAAGAAATAGGCTTTCATCATGACAACAGTAATGCTACCACTCATGACATTAGGAGAGTGATCAGCCTATTTGATAAGAGAAGCATGATTGACAAATTAAAAATGATGGAAATGGCTCAGTACTTGGAAAAGAAATATCAGAAAAAGATTGATAAAGTCAAGTACATGGAGGAGATGGTTGAAAAGAAAAGAAGGAGGGAGGAAAGAATAGAGAAGCTATCTGAAGAATTAAGAAGGCAGGGAAAATGCAGGGTATTCAAAGATCCTGATAGTATTGAATTTAAACTGAGAAGTGGAGCTACAATCAAAATCAGAATGAATTTTATTCAAGACTATCATATGCAAACTCTCAAGATTGCTGTTGACATGTTGAAGGATGCTATTTTAACAAAAGAAGTCATGACCAAGCAACAGCTTCTGGAAGTTATTGAAGAAAACAAGGCAAGGGAGGAAAGAGAAAGAAAAGAAAAATATGATCAGGCAGCTCATCAACAACAACAAAATAGGTAGGCTAGATATCTTGTACTAATTTGTAAAATTCATCATTTTCCGAATTGGGGGAGATTGTTGGACTTAAATCAAGCCTAGCCTATGTAATTATCTGTCTTGCTGTAACATAGTTTGCACTTCGGTAATAGTTTAGTGACTCAGATATCCTTGTGTAAAATTACAGATAGAAGTTTACTCAGTTAGTCTTTTAATTGTAAATGAAGTCAAAAATAAAGTCTGTTAGAAGATTCAAGCTGAATCATGCAATAAGATAAAGAAGACTTGTGGAGAAATAAGTAAAGCCATCTAAGAATTCTACTAAGGCAATTGCTTAGTCGAGAAGTCTACTATTCGAGAAGTCAAATCTATGAAAGCATTTCGAGAAGTCTAAAAACACACTCAACAGCTCAGTACTCAATCGAGAAGTCAGCCATTCAACAAGTCAAAGAATTGAAGCCATTCGAATAGTGTTAATTGTGAATCATTCAAGAAGTGAGAAAAGAAAATTAATTCGAGAAGTTAGCAAAAGGAGCATTCGAGAAGTGGTAAAGCTGAGTCATCGAGAAGTCACAGTTTTAAGTTTCTATTCGAGAAGTCTAGCCTAGTCGAGAAGTCATCAAATGGAGTATACTAATCGATAAGTAAATCATTCATAGACCAATCGAGATGTCACAGCCGGTACTCAATCGAGAAGTCAATCTCTATGACTTCTCGAAATAATTTAAATAGAGTACTCGACTGCACCAAGGAGCTATTTTTAAGGAAAATTGCAGAACAAGTCAGATAATTCTGAAGCTCTGTTTTTACAGGATAAGTCAAGCCTGCAAAGATAGAGACAAGTCTATAATGAAGCTGAGAAGTCAGTCAAGACAAATGACAGAAGGTATAAGACTGGATGTAGCACACTGTCACAATAGTGTTAGCTAGAAATAGATATCAGTCAAATGTAAAGTCTGTCTTGTCTATTTCTAGTTATAGCTAATCTATCTTATGTGAGCATGTGCACATGACATGTTGTCTATATATTTTATGCACAGCCACATTTGATAGATGTCTTTGAGTTTTACAATTGTAATCTTCCTAGAACAGGAAGCTGAAGTTCAATTTGAATTTCAGATTGTAGCAAAAGTTTATTCCAATAAAATTAGATTGAAAGTTACATCTTGTGTTCATTATACTCATTTCTTTGTATGTTGTTCTAACACTTAATCTGTTTCACTAGCTCAATCTTACGATCCTGTTGACAGTTTAACTAATCCATAAAAATCAAAAGAGTGAAAAAGATTTGAAATATACATTCACCCCATCTGTAAACTTCTGGAACTCCTAATTCCTAACATGTATTATATTAGAATCATAACAAATTATTCAAATTTATTCATTTAACAATATTATTATGTATTGAATATTTAACTATAAAAAAAGTTTATGTATACAACAAAATTATATGTATACGCAGTAAAAAGGGACTTGCTCTGAGTCTTGTATAGGGATGTTCAAAAAATTCGAAGCACGAAATCCGAACCGGTCCGATCCGGAAAAAGCCCGAAAAATCCGGCCCGAAAAAAAGCCCGGTCCGATCCGATTTGGCCCACGGGCCCTAAACAGGCCTCTTTTTTTTTTCTAAAAAACCGGCCCGATCCGAAGCTCGAAAAATCCGGTTTTAAGCCCGAATTTTTAAAAATCCGGATAAAAGCCCGGATTATGTAAAGCCTGGATAAAAGCCCGGATTGGGCCCGGATAAAGCCCGAGTTGGGCCGGATAAAACCCGATTTTTATATAGCCCGAGTTGCATGACTTGATATTTTCTCTCATAAAATGATTTTTAACTCTTAATTAGTAAAAAGCAAAAGGTGTTAGCAACTTAGCAGGGTCCATTAAGGTTTGCATCTTATTCCACAACTGTAAGAAGTGTTGGTTCTAGTTTCTTGATTGCTTGGTTCTAGTTTTTTGATCCCCTAAGCCATTTGTCTTAACATAATTAAGAAGTGACAATCCGGATTTTAGTCCCATCACAAAACAATAAGAGACTCTTTGCAACGAATCACCTCAAGAGCTTATAAAAATCCAGATTTGGCTTAGCAATGCGTGTGCATGTTGAGTGTCTCTATAGCCTACTGCCTCTGCACCCACCAACAACAAATGCACTTTGTGAAGCCCCTGATCCACGGGTTTTTTTTTTCAAATCCAGGCCTGGATAAAGCCCGGCCCGGCCCGCGGGCCGCAAACAGGCCTCATATTTTCATGACAGGCCCGTCCCGCCCGACCCAATTTTCAAAAAAGCCCAGCCCGATTTTTCTAGAAAAAAGCCCGGCCTTTTTATAGCCCGGATAAAGCCCGGCTCATCAGGCTTTTTGTGCATCACTAGTCTTGTACCCACCCAGCTTTTGACTTTTTGATTTTTCAAAATTAAATTAATTCAATTTTGATTAATAATTAAGAAATAACAATTTATTATTTTTTAAATCTAAAAATTGATTCATAAAATAGAATCATTAAAGTTTGTTATGATATTTTTTAAATATATATTATTATTCAATATATTTTATTTGTTAGTTAAAATTAATTAATTTAACTTTGAAAAGTGAAATATTTACAAAATTTATGGGATGGAGATATAAAGATTAAGTCTTTGACAATTTAACTCAAGATTAAAGACTTACAGTCAAGTGGGCTAGGCTAAATTGATACAAAAATGACACTTTACATGCCTTTTTTCAACAGAAGTTTAACTTCAAGAACCTTAGCTCAACTTCATGCTCATCTTATAGTCAATGGTCACCAAAAAAGCCAACTTGCTTCAACTAAACTTATTGAATCATATGCAAACATGGGTCATCTTGAATATGCTAGAATTGTGTTTGAGAGCTTCCCCTACCCAGATTCTTTTATGTGGGGTGTGTTTATTAAGTGTAATGTTTGGAATGGTTTGTTTAAAGAAGCCATTTTGTTGTATAATAGTATGTTGGGGAGATTGAATCAAGTTAGTAGCTTTATATATCCATCGATTTTGAGGGCTTGTTCTGGTTTTGGTGATCTGGGTATTGGTCAAATTGTTCATGGGAGGATTGTTAAATGTGGGCTTGAGTTTGATCTTGTGATTCAGACTTCTTTGGTTAGTATGTATGGTGAAACTGGTTGTTTGAGGTATGCGCGGGGTGTATTTGAGGAATTGTGTGTGAGGGACCTTGTTTTGTGGAGTTCAATCATATCGAGTCATGTGCAGAATGGTGAGGAGAGTGAAGGGGTTGATTTGTTTCGTGAGATGGTTGAGGAAGGTGTTGAACCTGATTCAGTTGTTATGCTTAGTGTGGCTGAGGCGTGTGCGGATTTGGGTTTGTGGAGAGAAGGGAAGTCGGTTCATGGATATGTAGTGAGAAAGGTTATTCGAAATGATGGAGCGTTGGATAATTCTTTAATTACAATGTATGGTAAATGTGGTGATTTGCATAGTGCAGAGAGGCTTTTTAACAATGTTGTTGACATATCAACAGCTACTTGGACGTCTATGATTACATGCTATAATCAATGTGGGTACTATAGAGAAGTGCTACACATTTTCTTTGAGATGCTATTGTGCAATGGAGAACCGAATGCAGTAACTATAATGGGTGTTCTTCGCTCTTGTGGTAGGTTGGGTTGGTTAAAAAAAGGCAGGTCTGTTCATGGTTTTGTTATTAGGAAAGTTATGGACCCTGAGTACAATCTTTTAGGGCCAGCTTTAGTTGATTTGTATTCTACTTGTGGTAGTATAATATATGCCCACAAGATTTTATGGGCGTCGAGAGAAAGACATATAGTATCATGGAATATGCTCATATCACATTGCATTGAGCAAGGGATGTTAGAAGAGGCGTTGACTCTGTTTAGGAACATGCAGAGTTACGGTATGTCTCCAGATTCATTCACACTGGCTACTGTTCTTTCAGCCTGTGGGAAGTTTGGTGTATTGCTGTACGGACGTCAGATACATGGTCATTTTACAAGAACAAGCTGTTCAAGCGAGTTTGTCCTGAATTCACTAATTGACATGTACGCCAAATGTGGTTTTGTGGATTCAGCATACATAGTATTTAAGAACAGGCAACAAGGAAGTGTTGTAACATGGAATTCAATGATATGTGGATTCTGTCATAATGGCTTTTCAGCCAAAGCCATTAGACTGTTTGATCAGATGTATTTAGAAAGTCTTGAAATGGATGCAGTGACATTTTTGATTGTAATCCAGGCTTGCTCGAATTTGGGATATCTAGAGAAAGGGAAATGGATTCACCATAAGCTTATTACAACTTGTTTACAGGATGATACTTACATTAATACCGCTTTATTAGACATGTATGCCAAGTGTGGAGAACTTTACATGGCTCGGGCCATCTTTGATACCATGTCAGATAGGAATGTTGTATCATGGAGTGCCATGATCGGTGGTTATGGTATGCATGGCCGAATTGACCTTGCGATTTCCCTCTTCAACAGAATGGTAGAATCTGAGGTGAAGCCAAATGAAGTCACATTTATGAATATATTATCTGCATGCAGTCATGCAGGATATGTGGAAGAAGGAAAATCATACTTCAACTCAATGAAGGACTTTGGTGCTGAACCACAGTCAGAACATTTTGCATGTTTAATTGATCTTCTAAGCCGAGGTGGCGATATAGACGAAGCATACAAGATCATCAGCACAATGCCATTCAAAGTTGATGCTAGCAACTGGGGTGCTCTGTTGAATGGTTGTCGGATTCATAGACGAGTAGACATGATTCAAAAAATTCAAGAAAAACTTGTAGGTTTAGATATGGAAGACACTGGATATTATACTCTACTATCCAATGTATTTGCAGAAGGTGGAGACTGGGGGGAGTTTAGTATGGTGAGATCATTGATGAATGGTTTAGGTCTAAAAAAGGGCTTAGGAATGAGTAAGATTGAGATTGATAAAAGGGTGCATGGAAACTAAGCAGTTGATATACATCAATCAAATATTGCCTATATAGGGTTGGGATAAGGTTTTTTTCCTTTCCATTTGTCATGAATTCCATGATTTACTATGTTATATGCACAAGTGGTTTTATGTTAATTAAGTTTTCCTGTTAAAAGGTTGACGCTGAAGTTCAAGCAGCAGGACGCGAAAAGGGGATTAGCTTCAAAAAGTGAGGCTCTAAGCATCTTACGTCTACGGTGAGTGTCACATAATTCTGACACTTGAAATTGCGTGGTGTTATTTATTTCCATGTAAATTATGATGTATATTTTCCTGGTTCCTTAGATATTTTATATTATTTGTTCTAGCCTTCAAACATTTTGTTTTACTGGAGCATCAAAGATTAATATGTGTCTTTCCTTCAGGGCAGATCTACAGGATGCAATCCAGAGTGAGAATTAAGCGAAGGCAGCTTCATATGTGATGAAATTTCTGTCACAAGTTTCCTGTATATGTTTCAAATTTTTATAGGACTGTAGGATGTTGAGGTGTGATTTGTGGAACGGATCCTGTATGTAACAAGTCAAGTTCGTTAATGGAAAATGAACTGGTTGCAAAGTTGAAGCACGGTCCGAATCAGCCATTCTATCAGGTCTGATAAGATTTTCTATGCATTGTAATCTCAGTTGGAAAGTGAGAATATTCAATAATACTTTTGTTCACTGCGATCCATATTACATTTT
This sequence comes from Oenanthe sinensis, assembly GCA_028671895.1. Classification (NCBI taxonomy): domain Eukaryota; kingdom Viridiplantae; phylum Streptophyta; class Magnoliopsida; order Apiales; family Apiaceae; genus Oenanthe; species Oenanthe sinensis. The sequence continues at coordinate 6,749,625 of JAPMAC010000212.1, forward strand.
TTTTTAAGCGTATCTTGTTTCAGAGAGCCATTTTGTTCCAGTTTTGCTACAGTAACTCAAGTGTTTTAATGTTTTTATTTGCATGTAACTTCCCAGTGAAGTGTTCATATTAGCACCTATGTACTTATATTTTTATCTGCTTTGATCTTGTATCTAGGAGATCAGAAAGGTGCCAGGCACAGTGAGTAACTTGCATCTAATAATTTGACATGAGCTTATTCTGAATCTTACTGAAGCACTTGGTTGCAAGTACAGGAGCGATTTGAACATCCATGTGCTCCCTTTTTATTCTATGGGATGGATGCAGCTGGGGACTTTATCCCAGTCGAGCAGTTGCGAGAGAATACAAGAAGCTTAGCATGAAGGGCCATTTGGATCAGATAATGAGCAAGATGGTTAAGGTAGTCTGAGCTGCATATTCAAGATCTCAGAAACTTTGTGTAGCCGATGTCAATTAAGATCCCTGCTTTCATCTGTCTCATGTCAGTGTAAAGAATTGATCAATGAAGTTTGTTGTTGTTGATCATACATTTCCATGCAAGCTTTGCTCTACCATGCCGTTTTTTGCTGGCATAAAACCTCATATATGTATATATCCTACATCTAGTAGCTTTTTATGCAACTATTGACTGATGGAAACTTCTGTAGTTTAATTGCTTGGCTTTTCATAAAACAAAAATAATATAGTACACAAATTACAAGAGCAATTGTGAATGGCAACTATTGACTGAAACCAAGTCTTGATCAGTCATGTAACAAATGAACCCTTAAAAATCCTTCTTATTCATCCGCTCTCCACAATGCATTAGTTGTATAGTTGGCCAATAATCTTCTCATATCTGACATGGAAACCTGCTACTAGGAACTCGGAAAATTCAGATCCAGTGAGGAATGACACAAGATGAGTGATTCGTAGAGCAGAAGTACAACTTGCGAGTTGGCAGATGCCGAATGCATCAGATAATTCGTGAAAACTGCTTAACATATGTAGCATGTCATGTCGAAACTTGGCTAGATTACTGGTTCTTACCTAAGAATACCAATTAGGCATCCGATATTTCTAGAGATGAGGACAGCAGAAGATGTACAATACGTGTATTTAGGAAGTTGCATGGCATTTCAAGTGTTGTGAACTTTGAGATGAACATTAAAGCATGAACCAGTGAAGGACAAGAGCATGATGGCAATTCAACTATACAAGTCGAGCAAATATAAATTATATAGGAAACATTTATACCCAGAAGAACATTTATTTGACAGCTGAATTTTTGCCCCGAACTCATAAGCCAATAAAAACAGAAAAGCCAGTATTGCCAGAATGCCAGGTATAGATGTTACTGCTGCTAAAAAAATGTCTTGCACATAAGCCTAAATGAGTAAACACTTGGCCTGTTTGGCCTGCCTTAAAATAAGTCCTTTTGACTTATTTTCGGGTAAAAATTTCATATTTTGATAAATGTTTTTTATACAAGTATTTAATGTATATTTGAGATTCTATAAGTTGCAAAAAAAAATTAACTTTTTTCAGAAAAAAGTTAGGAATCTCTAACTTTGTCTTAAAATAAGTTGACTTATTCTGGAAAAAAGTTCCCCCAAATTGATTTTATCCGTCACATAGAAATCAAATTTCATGTCAGTAGGACCTCAACTTCAATCATAATCTTTGTACTCACAGAGAGCAAGGTAAGAATTCTGCTCTGACCAGTCTAACAGGCACCATGACTGAGTAAACTCATTTGACTGCTGTAATAGTAGCGGCACTCAGCTGCACTTTGTCGCGTGATTCTATCTAGAATTTGCCCTCTATATATCGTTTTGCATGGCATTTCACTAACTTGTTAACAATGAGAAAAGATGATCTCTTCAACATTTGTTAACAATGTTTGCATTAGACTTACTTGATGCTTACTGCTGATGTGAGTTGGAAATATCATTTTCCACGCCAGGTTTAATCGCCCAGACACTCATGTTTATGGTATTAAAGGGGAAGCTCTTGGCTACTAGGCTAATCGAACTGGAAGACATATTCGCCAGCAGAATGAAATGAAGCATATATCATGGCCTTTTAATGTACAACGAGACCACATGGATCTCAGCGCAGAAAAACTTGATCCCTCATTAAGAAAAACACTGATTTCAACATGTTATGCAGTGTGTATACTTTTTTTAATAGAATTTAGGAAGTATATGCAATGCATGACACTGCATGAAATTCGTTACCATGACATTACACCACAAACACTATTTTTAGGAATATCACCAGTCAACTTCGTAGGTGCAACTTGTACAAATTCTGCCGATAGCATGAAGAAATTTATTAAAAAAACTTCACTTTTTTATATTGTTGGCAAAATAGTCATAATACCAATGTTCCTTCAAAAACTGGTGGTAAAAAGAACAGAATAAAAGTTGGATCCAGTAAGAAGTGACATAAGGTGAGCGATTTGGAGAGCAGAGACACAAGTTACCAGATTCCGAAAGCATCAATCAAATCCAAAAAAAACCTCAGAATAGCAGCGTTACATGTTCAAACTTGGCTAGATTACAGTCTCATAGTTGAGAATTAATCCAAGGCACGCTATATTTATCTATATGTAGATGAACAGAAGATACACAAATGAATTTTACAATGAACATATGTTCAAAAGATTAAACCTATGAAGGAGGGAAAACAATGGCAGGCCGGAAATGGACCTCATGCTGCTGCATGCACAAAATACACTTGCTACGTCTCATTTATTCTCCCTCTTTACAACTTCATCTCTTAATTGTACTTCATTGTTCTTATACTAATCAGATTTCATTTTTAACCACAGCACCCGTAATGTGTATACCATGATACTATAAAAGATACAGGGTATGTAGTGTCTGCGTCTCCCTGCATTTGTTGTACATCGTAATTTCTTAAAAAAGGCTAGATTCAAATCTAATTAAATTATGAAACTGACAGAGTGTTTGATTAACTGGAGAAATTGATACTATTTACAGAAATTACGGGGGATAAAAGGAGACAAGAAAGAATATCCAATAGATCAAATCCATACGAACATAGTATATTGAATTCGACAAACAAAATTAGGAATTTGTTCCCTAGCTAAATACTGATTACATATAAAGATTCCATAACAATGCAATACAAATAATTTGTTCCCGGGCTAAATAGTTATTAGTTTATTAGGAAAAAAAAAGATGACAAGAGTGGGCTTATTGCTTAAGCTGACAGAGTGGCAGGCACGACATTGAATCCTTGTTAATGAATAAACTTCTCCCTTTGTCTATCCAATTCCATCAAAGTCTCATGAACAGAAACTCGATCGCCAACAAAAGTCTTAATGAAAGTCATAATAACAACCATGCCCTTAAAATTCTTCTTCCTATTCATCCTCTGTCCACAGTGCAAGACCAGACGACTAACCTTGTCATGCACAATACTCGCCTTGACATTCATGGGTTCAAAAACTGATTCCGAGATAGTCAAGAAAGAGTCTAACTCATGATTGGGTTCGAAAAAAACACGAGGGTCCACGTGAATAGTGATCTGTCCAGTAGAAACTAGTTCCTCTCCGATCACAGACAATGTTGATGAGTGTAGATACTGCTTCATGGTGTGTTTGAGAAAAGTGATTGGAATTGTATCATCACCTGGTTTCTGACAATATGCGTGAAAAAGAGGTCTGCATGCTTTGTGCACTCTGAGTTCCAACTGTGCTCCTCTCCTTTTCATTACTTTGCTCTGCCCAAGTCGCCTCATGATTTGTTTTGATTTACGCTACAAGAAAAGCTTGCTATATACGAGAGAGAGAGAGAGAGAGAGAATGTTAAAACAAAACAAGGGAGAGAGACACGGAGAGAGAGAGCATGTAAAAGAATTAGGCAATGTATGTATATATAGACAGAATCAGGCAATGTATATATAGACAGAGGAATGTAAACTTAAACTTGGCGACCACGGCACTAGGAAAGATCCGGCTGTAATTTATCATCAATCCTATGTGAATTATGAAACACAATTGGAGTTTAAGTTTGTGACTTAATAGTTGTGGATTTACATTTAATTAATGTATAAATCTAATAAAATCCAAGTTTTAGATTAGTAATGTGGTGATTATTAGGATTATTTAATACTTAATATATTTAATGAAATTGATGGTGGTGTCAATCCTATATATTTCGAATAGAACAAATTACATAAATTTTTTAAAATAATTTTGTTTTTCAGAATAAAATTTGATAACGTGATATAAAATTAAAATTATATATATATTTTCAATAAAATAATTTGTTAGTGATTTTAATCGATGTTCACCTAATCACCTACCATCGAATAAATTATAACATTTCTTTCTTCCTAATATTACTACACAAAAAATTACAGTGAATCGACAAAAATTAATTATATTAAAAATAAAAAAAGGTTATCAATAATATACATAGAAAAATGGGTCTTTATATTAAAAATTATATTGTTGCAAAAGAAAAAAAAAAGACGGGGTTATACGCATTACTAAAAAGTATATCACAATAATATATTACTTTTCTTATTCTGATACTCATTCTTAACATGTGTATCAGTTTTTTTAATGTTTTTTTTGCTAAAACTTTTATTTTAGAAAAATAAAAAATTAAAAAAATGGAGATACGAAAATGAGAAATGTACATCTCATCAATAATAAAAAAAGTGATCAAAAAAATAAAAATGGATATTATTCTTACTTCTTCTAAAAAAATTGAATTTTTTTCGACACCCTATGCGCCTATGTACCCTTTTTATCTGCAATAAATAAGAGGATTGAGTGTGTGTAGTCTGTAGAAGTGTGAATATTGAGTAATATATTTTTTATTGACACTACTCACAAAAAAGATGAGTAAATATATCGTTGTAGCTAATATTTATAGGAGAACTTAAATGAAGCCAATTAGCAAAAACTAATGGGTAAAATTGAGATCCTAAAAATTCTGTTTGTCCAGAAAATTCAGAATAGGCTTATGTTTTATTTTAATGTGGACAACTATTAATAGAAAATACCATACCATTTCTAGTTTTTCCTAAAAGGTTGTAATTAAAGTATAACATTTAAGAATAATTTTGAGCATAAAAATATGTTAGATTTCAACTTAACACGCATAAAATACATAACTCAAATTTCTCGAGAAAAAAACACAACTTAACAAATTATTTTCCGAATTTTCTTAAGACGACTAATTAGGAACGGAGAATATAACACTAAGTGCACAACTAACGTATTCATTTCTTAGAGCCTGTTAAATATGTCACCTGTTAAAAAGTTTACCAGCATAACTAGTGTATTCATATCTTACAGCAAGCTTGGAAGCTACACATGATAACTTGAGCTAAAACTTAATTCCTCTCTATATCATGAAATATTTCAAGCAATAATCATTTTCATGTAGTAACTTCTTAAGAAAAGTTATCTTAAACACATGACTAATAGAATATATAATAATCCACAACAGAGGTACTAAAGAGAAAGAGGACCCGTCCGTAATCACACTGCCGATCAGTATACGCCTAAAATTTTGAATCTAGAAAATAAAGAGTTTGAACTATCATAAATGAAAAAATTATTTAAAGTATCACATATTCTGCATGTGAGATATTCATAGCCAGAGAGATGCACGAATTTCAAAAACAAAAGTGAAATCCTGCATATGCAATTTGTTCATTTCTGAGGAATGCACAACACAACCCAAAACAATGAACTGTACTTCTTACTATCAATGACTAGGTATAATAAACTATAGCCCGTACATATCGGATATATTATCATATTCTAGCTACAAAATACCTATATGTTGCAACTAATTTCTTTTTCTTTAAACCTCTCTGTTTCAGAGAGGAAATACTGTTGCGATCGCTGTTGATTCATGAACAATCTCATATATTCCTATAACATTCTCGATAGTCAGCAACACTATAATGAACCATTCCAGCAGGTCGGACTTGCGGTTTTGCAAGACTTCTTGAAGAAAATGAATGTTATGCTGTGAAAATTAGTAACATGATTTAATGGCCCAATAAAGCATATCAAGAAACACAAGAAGGTAATCAAATTTCAGATCAAAGAATTGCTCAACACTATTACTGCTTCGCTTTGATTACAAAATTTAAATAATCTAGAGCTACTAAAACACGACACTTGCGTTTTTGGGCGAGGAAAACAGATTAAACATAAAATCTTCTATGGTGTTGCTTTCAGTCCCCAGCCTAAATATGTATTCTGATGGAAGACATTATGAATTTTGTTAATCGTTGCTCATTGAACAGTTCAGTGCTAGGAAACTAAGAGTACAACGAAGAAGATGAAGTGAGATGAGAGAGAACACTGTAAATTTCATTTCATACTAACAAACTGTATGTACAAATTTAGTGAAACTGTTAAGATAGAAAAATGAACTAACAAACAGATTATATAGACCCACTAGTTTGTAACAAACAATTCTAACTAACTATCCAGCTGGCATGAGGTGGCACACATGTGGCACTTGTGTGAGCTGTCAACGGAAACTTCAATAAATTTATACTTACAACAGTAACTAATTCAGTCTTATAATTTTACATACCTCGACAAATTTCAGTTTGAAGTCGAGGTTTCCAAACCGTTATGTGACCTCATATTCCTCGCGGAGGTACTCATATATTTGAGCATATTTGGCATCTCTCCAAGCAATCTCTGATCTAAATAATGAAAGCATGCCATTAAGATGTTCACTAATCAAGGTCTAATTAAAGCACAACATGTTACATGTAATTATGATTTAATATATATGCAGGTGCCAGGAAAAATTAAACATATACCTACTTTCAACTTACAAGTTTAATCATAAAGATCTAAAAGCCATTGTTTCCCATTTCAACTTTCCAATTCAAAACTTATACAAGCCAATTACACCCAATTAAAATCTTAAAATATACTAAATGAGTACTATGAATCACAAATTATTTCATAACTCAAATGAAACGAAGACAATTTGATCACATTTTCTAGCAGAAGTATTATAATTGACGTAACACGCTCATCAATATTAACTATGTGGGTTCTAATTTTAGATATATCTCAATTAAACAATACATGTTAGAATGTCGAATCCAATAGAAGCATTTGAATTCCTATAGGATTACCTGTCAAAAAGACCGACTCTGTGAATGACATCAGCAAGATTTGAATTGGCCTTCCCCACAAGTTGAAATAGCTTCTTCCTATCCATTGTAAAAGTACCAGTTTTCTCCATCCCACGATTGATGCCGGCAAATTTTTCAACCATACCATCAACCTGAGGTGTAAGACAGAAATAGGTAGGTAGGGAGGAGAGAGAGAGAGAAAGAGAGAGATTCCCCAACTAAGTTTAGTATCGCGAATAACCAAATTGCCGTAATGTCACAATTGATACAGACAACTTCAAATCAAATACCCATATGCAGTTGAATAAAATCTAAGGAACATATACTCATTTGTAAGGCAAGTCAAATTATTCACACACAAAAAAAACTTAGGAGACCAAAAAAAAGTTTGCTGAAAACTCCAACTTTTTCTCTACTACAAAGCTACCGGCTATAGTTTATTTTCTATTTTACTTCAACTCAGTGACTCTGGTATATTACCTGTGAAACAAAATAATCCAAAGCGATACTTTGTCCAAGCACGCTACCAATTATGCGTATACTATCAATGTCCAGACTTTTTAAAACTATGAAGTCTGCACCTCCCTGCATGTTCTGAGACAGGTGTGGCTTCTCCTGTACAGCATAATCTGTACATAGGACAGGGAATTGAAAGGGTTAAGCTTTTCCAGGGAAATAAAGAAATTTAAACCTATCTGCAGAATTGCACAAGTGTTTAATAAAGAGCAGATGCTGGTCATGTCAGATAGGCACAAATGATAAGAAAGAAGAAATAAGCAACCAGCAAGTGATCAAACACATTCCATCAAACATCATGAATACTAGCAAAATGCACACTTGGTGAGCTTAACCAGGTATTGCAGCTTGAACTAGATATTGCATTCGCAAACCCACTCCCCCATTAACCAAACAAAAGGAGATAAAGAAAAGGAGGAACTTCAAAGCTGATTGCGAACTTTGGTGTTTCACGACAAATCACTCCTTTTCCTCGACAAAAATTTCTACCAATACTAATATCTGATAGCCCTTTGACAGTAAACATCCCATACAGCCTCTACCATACCGAAACCAAAGCCTGGCATCCTTGAGTTCAGAGTTTCATTAGCAGAATGACATCATCAACTCTAACAAACACTTCTCTACAATATTGAGGATATCGTAGTCAACTTGCTTGACAAAAAGTAAGAGACTAAAAGGTATATGCTTGCAGTCTAGTAACTGTTCAATTAAAAAAATTACTAGAGATATTTGAAACAGAAATAGAAGCACAGAAGATTTACTGCAGTATTGTGGGTCAAAAAATCTACGTTAATGGGTCATGACCTACAGATCTATGTCCAATGTTGGGCACAGAAGATTTACCGCAGTATTCAGATATAAAAAATGAAAAAAAGAAACAAAAAAAGTTGAGCATGGGAAGGTTCATAGAAGCCAATTTTGCAAGGAAAAATACAGAATGAATGGGAAGCTCCGCATAAAGTCACTGACCATCTTTCCTCATCTCATGAAGTAATCCGGAAGCATGCTTTTTGATAATGCCAAGGTAGGATTCAACTTCATGCTCCTCCATGTTGAACAGGACAGCAGAACCATATTGGTATACTACCATATAACGACTCGAGCTCGCTTTCTCTCCTACTCCTGTTCCCTGTACCCAAGAGCTTTAACGATCAAAACAACTAAAAAGATTACATTCTGTTTTTTCATCTACAATGAAGGCCATATTAATTCATACCTTCTTTTGTTAAGGTCATCTCAAAATTTTAAATACTTACACACATGCCTCTGCTGAGGTTTGAGCTATCAAGGAAAGAGAGGTATCCACTGTGCTACAATGCTAGGGATGGATTAATTAATCTCCGAGGACAATAAGAAGTTCAATATTTCCATTTGACTACAACGCTAGGGATAGATTAATTCATATCCAAACACACTTAACGGATATCAAAGATGAAGAAGAGCTTAATATATAATTTTTAAACTTGACAGCTAAAAGAAAAGGATGGAATAGAGTAAAACTCGACTTCTAGGTAATTTTAGATATAAGTATCTATTACAATTTCATTAAGCTGCTAAGTGTTAATAAAATTACATATATAATAATTAGCATGATGCAGCAAAGTCTCCAATATTTTCCTCTGTTCTGGACATATATCCACTATCTGAACAATAATAGACCACCGTGTGCAAGGATGAAAACTCCAGTCTACACTAGGTAGTTGTGACATTTACAATAAGAGTTTAGATTGTATTATTAAAAACGAGTAAAGTGATCCATGTAAAGAAAAATTGTTTAGAAAATTGGATGAAAAATGATGTCCTACTAAAAACACAAAAAAGAAGTATAATATGTTAATATAAGAGGGTATTTTGTTTCTCTATCCTCACCGTAGAATTTGTAGAAGAATTGCAAAATCTTAGAGCAATATAATTTGATGAGCGGGAGCTTGGAGGAACAACATAACTCAAATTTTCTGCCTGCATGCTCTTCAAATCAATACTGTCAAAATTACAAATCTGAGAAATCCAAACCATAAAGCAATAAATATTTATAAAAAAAGGGTGTGAGTGAGTCTCATACTGTAAGACATGAGGATATAAAAAAATGTAACCAAGGTAAAATCCAATGCTTCACTATTAAATTAAAATGTATATACCAACACAATCAATAAATCTATACTTAAGTAGAGGTAAGGTTTGACCCTGCTTTACGAGCGGGATACATTAAGTATATTTGGATTTGCTTACGTCACCATATTTACATATTCATCAGTGTGTTCAGCATTCCCATATATTTCTTCTCAGATACTAACCTCCCTCTATCTCAAGTGCAAATATAAAAAAAAGGCATGCATGATCCGCATTCATGATCTTAAAGCTAACAGTACTTGTCCAATCTTACTATTATATTGAATTATGAACAGATGCTATATATAGCTACTAGATTCTCCTTTTATTTCAGAATCGATACATTCCAATTCTTTCCAGCAATAGTAGTACTTAATTAACACAAAGCTTGTGTCTTTTATACCATTAATTCGCTATCATCACATTCCTATTATATCAGCTATAACATTACAGAGAAATAATGAACTAAACAAATCATAAACCCATAATCCTATTCATTAATAACATTAAAAAAAAACCATCATCAGCCAGTTCATCACTTCAAGCATAACCAAACCACAAAACAAACTAATTAAACACAAAAATTTAGTAAAACAATCCAGCAGCTCTTTAAAAACCATAACTAGCATAAAAAACACACCAAAACAAACCCACAATACACATGCATTTTATCTATACACACATCTATATAAAGCATGAATCTTGAACTATTTGAAGTCAAAGAAAAAGGGGTCACCTAGTAGAGAGAAAGAAAGCTCTAACAGGGATCTTTTCAAAGTTTTCATCTTTAATTGAGTCATTGTGATCAAGATTATGAGATGGGTCAGAGCCATTTTCCTCAAAATCATCTTCAAAGAGAGGGTTTGGACAAGGGACAGCAGAAAATGACCTCAAATTGTAAAAATGAAATCTGGGTAATGCTAAAAAACAAGAACAAGGTTGGGTAATAAAAGGGTTATTATTATTATTATTATAAAGAATTGGGGTTGTTGTTCTTGTTATAATAGAGTTATGAAAATATTTAGAAGATAATCTGACAAGGGTAGATATGATTAGGGAAGCATTCCATCTCCCCGTTCACGGAAGACGGCTTCTTGCTTTGATTTTTCAGGTTGTATGTATATTGTGTGTATCGTTCTCCAGGATACACTGTTTTAATCACTTTTAATTGTACTGGTTTTTTTATAAGAACGGTTCTTTTCTTTTTCATTTAGGAATTTACCCTATATAATATATTAAAATATATATTTATATTAATTTATTTTATATATTATAATTTTTATTTTATATATTATAATTTTTATTTTAGTATTTTTAATTTTATATCATACTAGTTTATATTTCGTGCGATGCACAAATCAAATTGTTTTAATATTTTAAATAATTTTTATTTTAATATTTTGTTTATATAATTTGAATTTAATTTTTTATAAAAATAGTTTAAACTTTATTTAATATTATATGTATATATTTTTATATAATTTTTCATATACTTTTTTATTTTTATTTTTATTTTAATAAGATAATTTTTGTGTGTTTTATTTAGAGATGTGTATTAGTTAGAAGATTAATGGGAGATACGTTTTAGTTAGAAGATTAATATTCAATAATATAATATTTGTGTGTTTTATTTAAAGACTATATTCACAGATATTTTAAATTTATTAATATTTTATAATTTTAAAAAGTCTTAATATATTATAATTATATTAGTTTTTTAACTTCTATAAATTATATATTTTTACATCAATTGAATTTAATATAAATAAGAAAATATTAAAATATTAAAAATAAATATGCACATTGCACAAAATATAAATTTATATTATTAATATATAATTATATAAAATTTTGTGATTCGAAATATTATGAATATGATTTTTTAATATAGCAAACATATATTTAATATATAAGATTATACATATTAGATTTAAATATATTTTTGATAACATCTCTATTATGTTTATTTTATATAAAATTTAATAGATATTATGGTATATGAGATATAATATATAAGTATCTGTTAATTATATAATTATTCATTTGAATAAGTTTTTTATGTTATTAGATTTTCAGTATTATAGTATTAATTATAATTTATAAATAATTATATAATATATATAATTTAAATCATGCATCAATAAATAATAAATGTTACTATATTACTAATGCAATTTAAATTTTAAGATAATATTAAAAAATAAAATGATACATAATAATTATCGTCATAATAATTTTTACATCCCACTTTTTTTATAGTAATATATGACATGTTATTTATTGAATTAAACATATTACTCCATTTTAATAATTATGTATGTTACGACAATTCAACTTGTGTAATAACATTTTAAAAAAAATATTAATGACTTTTAATTATAAAAATAGTTATTAAAAATTAGTTCAATATAATTTTCTCATATATAAATTGATTAAGTTTAAAAAATGAATTAATATTTATTAATTTATATTATTTGAATTTTAATTTATTTTATTTTATTTATCAAATAGCATAATTCAAAGTATGTGATAACGTATTTTTGATATAGTATTATATATAATATAGTAACAAAATAGAATATAAATTTAATATTTTAGGCTAAGGTTGAACTCTTAGCCGAGAAACTCAAATAATTATTTTAAAAAAAACTTAATTTCTTCAATTCGATTCAAGCCAATAAATCAATAAAGTTTCTGAGTTCTCAATATAATAATTTTTCTTATAAGTGTAATTGGTTATCCGTATAAAGTTATCCTAATATCTTATATATATATATATATATATATATATATATAATATATTAAATATTTTATAGAAAAAATTTGCATAAGAAAAACTTTAATCTTCTCACTCGAAAGGAAAATTCACGGTCTTCATACACCTCTCTATATCTATATGTAAAACCTTAATATTATCTCTACTTTAATCTAATAATAATACACAATAATATATGATATATGATATGTTTCTATATAAATCTAATATAAAAAGTATTTGAATATTTTAAATCAATTATAAAAAAGTTTTCTAAACAGAATAAAATTCTTCGATAAAAATTTGTAATTTTCTTTTCTGTCTAGATTACGGTTACTCTACTTGGATTTTGGATGTTAGACCAACTCAGAATTAAAGATAATTTTATAATTTTCGTGTGGGCTGTAAAATTGTCAAATTCTAACTTCTAAAACTCAAAATATGATCCAAACAATGTCTGTCGTGTAAGTAGCACAATAATTACAATTTTTTTAATGTAACTCTAAAATAGCTTTTTTAATTCAAATTTATATATTACTAAGACATCTAATAGAGTTTGAGTTATAATCTGAAACGAGGTAAGAAAAATTATAGTTGTTAGAAATCTTAATAATAATTATAATTTATAAATAATTATTATATAATATTATGTAGTTATTAAGAATCGATCTTTTGATATTTGGTAGTATTTGGATAAAATCCTATTACTCTTATTATATATACGATATAATATTTACAAGTTTATAATCCATGCGAAGTACGGGATGAATGACTAATATTTAGGTTAATTTATTTTTTATATTATATTTTATTGATATTTACTATAAAATTTTATAACGTTGAGAATTTATGTTAATATAATATAATATTATCAATGAGTAGTTGTATAAAAGAATGACAATTGAGGTCAGAGTTGAATGTTATTATACAATGATATTTATATATTAATATTCATAAAATTTAATGATATATTAAATAAAAATTATAGGATAAGTAAGATTTTTTGAATAGAAAATATATAATATAATTTAAATATAATATAATATTATATGTGAATAGTTGTATAAAATGAGGATTATCAATGGTTAGTTATATATTCTTTTTAAATATAATATTATCTGTAAGGAGTTTTATAAAATGAGAACTATTGGAGTTAGAATTGTATGTATAATATATGTTCTTTTTAAAATTAGAATTTATTAAAATTGAATGGTTAAGATCGTTTTTATGGTTCATCTAAAATTGGACGGTTAAGATTTTTTCTATGGTTTACCTTGGATCAAAATTTTTAATTTTTCAGTTGTAATAATATAGTATACATTAGTTAGGATATTAATTTGATATTTGTTTTAATTAGAAGATTAATTTTTAAAAATTAGGCCCGATATAGGTCCAAATACCGACCGATTACCAAATTTTAATGTTTAAGTTTTAATATACTATTAAGTGTAACATAATTATTTTATTATTAATCATATTTATTAATTACTTATATAATTAGTTTATATATATTACATATTATTAAGGACTAAGGATAGTATAGAATTTTACTAAACAAATTAATTAGCACCAGGTAAGAATGTATTAACTTTAGTGGACTAAGTAAGAAATGTAAACATTTTTATGCTCTTTGCTCTTGTGATAGTAGCTATATATTTATGCAACAATGTTCTTCGATTTATAAAGTTATCATGGTATCAGAACCTCCGATCTTGGTGGCTTGAATAGATTAGGTAGTTTATAAGCCTCTGTGTTATAAGTATTTTATCAAACACTTTATCTGCATTATTTTTTAACACCGATTTAAATGAATTTCCATAACCTCGCAAGAAGAGATCATCAATCTCTATGCAAGTTCAACGATATTGCAGCTAATATTATTCCATCTATTCGAAAATAATTAATGTTTGATTTTTTCACACACATCTTTAAGAAATTTAACTATATAGTTAAAATTATTATTTTTAAATTATTTTTTAAAAAAAATTAGTTTAATATTTTTATTTGTAAAAAAAAAAATTTAAAAATAATAATTTTAATTATGTAATAAAACCTCCGAAAAACATGCGACAAAAAGTTAAGCATCGAACGGAGGGAGTAGTAATGTTGTTATGGCTGATGCTATCAAATCTCTCGATATTGTTGAAGGGATTGAGGAGTTGATGAATCGATCTAGGCGGTGACAGCTGCGAAGGTTCCCTGCACCGGATGGAGGACTTGTACTAAAGAGCATACCGATTGGAGATGCATCTGAGAGTGTGCAACCGCTGGCTAAAAGTACTAGATGTATCACTAGAAGAGCTATTTCCGATGAGATTATGGAAGAATCGAAGACGGTGGAACCATCAAAGATGGGGAGTGGGGGAATTGGCTACATATAGCAGGAGGAATTAGGTGGCTCGCAAGAGTATGTGAAGGAAGTGACTAGGGTACAGAGAGTTTACAGTACCAAGAGGTCCACAAGGTTGACTGAGAACAAAATCGTGGAGGAGAAAGAAGAGAAGATTGATTCACTTGTTACAGAGATTTTGAGGATTGATCTGAGAGATGGTTCAGATAATATGAGCTTGTCTGGCAATGATGCAGAAGTGTGTTACAAGAGTTGGTTGAGAAATTTGATGTGATGGCACAAGAAACCGTAAACAATTTGAAAGACAACGAGGTTGTTGATGAGGTGAATGATGTTCAAGAAGACGATACTAAGAGCTTGGTGATTGAGAATGAGAAAGAAACTGACGTTCCGGAAGAAATAGTTGATGTACTTGGACAAAAATCACAGGAACTTGATTAATTACAGATCGTTGCTGACAGCATAGTGATTAATGATGAAGATAACAAGGTTCATGGTATCCAATTGACACTGAAATTCCCATTAACGTCATCGTCGTTTTGACGTTCTCATGCTTTGCTCGTATGTCATCGAATAATTGTCTCCAACTTTCTCATACACTGAATCTTGCCACGTGGGATTATTATCTTCAATTTGATACTCCGATGTGTTTTGGGGCTTGAGCTCGAGCTTCTACAACAGCCCTATGAGTTTTTATTTTTTGAAGATAAAGTCGGGCGTCACTTATTAACATTTACTTTTCCGTGGCAGTGGGAACCGTTGGGGTCGCGTGGACCTTGTCACATGGATTTTCCAGAATCTCCACCATGTACGGTGTTTCCCCCGAAAATTTACTAGATCCGGCCATTGATTAGCAATTCAGGAAGAACTAAGAGCTCGTTTTAGTATCAAATGATGAGTATAAATATAATTAAGAATCTTTTATTAATATCAAATATAATTATGCCTTTCAAGATTACAACTCTTTTCTATTATAATCTGTCAACCCCTTCTATGTAGAAGAAGACCAGGGTTTTCTTGTAAGGCCCTCTACCCTGACTAAGTTTTCTTGCTCTCCAAATAAAATTATTAGTTTATATTCCGTGCCATGTATGGATCGAATTTTTCAGTATTTTAGTAATTTTTATATAATATGAATTTAATTTATTTTTATAATAATAATAATTTAAACTTTATTTAATGTTTTAATAATTTTTCATATACTTTATTTGTATTTGTATTTAATAAGATAATGTTTGTGTTTTTTTAGAAATATGTTTTAATTAAACAATTAATGTTAGATATATTTTAATTAGTAGATTAATATTTAAAAATAAAACTTAATATTAATTATTCGGTCCAAATACTGATAACGATCGAATATCAAATTTTAATATTTCAATTTTAATAATATTGTATAAATAGACCGGGCTATACATTCATGAATTTGAGCTTATAATAACTCTATCGCCCAACAATATATATTTCAAACTTTAAACTCCGTTTGGAATTGCATTTTAAAATTATTGTACTATGAGAAAAAGTGTTGGTGGAAAAAGTCTTGTCACAAAAATTTAATGATATTTGGCCATTTTTTTATCATGCATATTTGAGATATAATATAAAAAAACAATATTTTTGAGAAGATTTGATGTTGAAACTTCAATTATTTTTTTAAAAAAATTAAAAAAATAGTTTTTTCAGAAAGCAATTTTTAGATTTTACCAAACATATTTCTATTACTTTTCAGCAAAAACTGTTGTTGTCAATAAGTGCAATGCCAAATGGACGTTTAAGCTATCTATACTATGTTATTATAACCAAACAAGATATTTTTTTTTAAATTTTACCCAAGTGAATCATATAAACTATCCTAATCTATTTTAGGTGAATCATAGAAACAATCATAACTATCCAATTTTTATATAATCTAAAAACATATATCATACTTATAACTCTATCCTGATAGTCCTACTTTTATATAATTGCTCACATATAATATTATATTATATTTAAATGATATTCCATATTTTCTATTTTAAAAAATCTACTTATCGTATAATTTTATTTAATATAATTTACTCATATTCAACTCAATTTCATCACCATTCAAACTTTTTTATTTATTTAAAATTATGACATATTATTAAAATTTATGAATATTAATATTTAAAAATATAAAAAGAAATTAATAATAAAATAAATGATCATATTAAAAAAATATTTAAATTATATAAAATAATTAACATATAATTTATTAATAATTTCCGTACGGATTATAAGTGTGCATTTGTTAATGGGCCAAACACCATTCTTATTCGTGTATAATATCTAATATATTTTTATATAAAAAAAATGTTTTGCAAACTTGAAGAAAAAGAAAACGAAAATATAAACATATTTGAGCAAACAAGGAATATAAACTAGGACTACTCAAAGCAGCGAGACCTCATTGACTAATTATCTTCTTCCCGATCTAATACTCAAAGGTGCGTCTTCCATGGTTTTCGATGTATATATATACAAGAAATTGTATGTATTAATGTATGTATCTATTTTGTTTCCAGCTCTGAATGTTGCATCGCAGCAAACCCTAGATTTTGTAATTTCGTCTTAAGCTTCTAATTACTACTTGTTTTTTGTTAGAGGATGATATAATTTTCGCTTTTTATTGTAATACTAGTAATTTTTAAAAGTGTTTGTAATTGAGTACGAGTTTTGATGTTTTAATTGGTAAAATTATTGAAGTTAAAGGTGTAGTTTGCTTAGATATGAGGTCTTGTGATTAAAACACAAGTGTATAAAGGTTCATCGGTAGCTTAGACTCCCCTTCGAAAGGGTCATAAATCGTAGTGTTAAGGTGTCGTTTGGCTCGTGGGATTCCAAGCTGGTTAATAGGTATATGTGAATGAGATTTCAATACATTTAATACATTTTTGTATTGAAATCTCATTATCATTCATTGGGTTGGAATCCCCCATCTAAACGCCCCGAGTAGAGTTAATAATATATTATGTACCCCAAAGAGGTGGATATTTAACTGAAAAATGCAAAAAAAGGTGGACAACTTATTTATCGTGCAATGTGTATGATCACAACTTTTTGGAATACCCCTTAATTTTAAGGCATTGGCTTAATTTTAAGTGCTGGTGGTTGTGTACCTTTTTAATCATTATACGCAATCTTCTGATTTAACAATAGGCATCATCGTGAATCTTCTCCTAGCTGGTGTGCCTATTGCGATTCTTTACCTTCTGTAACAATGGAGACAGTATTATGAGTATTCAGTTTCAAACTAAATTTTCACTCCACCACACATTGAAGCCCAAATCACTAACTGATGTTTACTTCCATTTTAACATTGACACGAAACTGACTAGTGGACTGCCATCCCAAAGCAATCCTTAATGTCTTTTGTCTTGGGTGTTCCTCTATTAAACATCAAAAAAACCAGTCCCAGGGACTAGAGACTCCCAGTTGCTGAGGTCGATCTATGGGCAATTAGGTGCTCATCTTGTTCAAAGTAGGAAAATATCAAACATATAAACTAGAATGTCAGTTTGCAGAAAGTGAACCATTTGTCCAAGTCAAATTCGAGGACAAAGTAAAGGAATAGCGATATTCTTCGAAGCTGCAAAGTGTACATTAACTTAGAATGAACTGAAAATGGATTAGTGCTTTCATGTGCCATTGATATCTATTCTTCAGTGAACCTCGTAACTGACTTGAGGCTCAAATTTTGATCAAAATATTATATATTTTCTCTTAAGCTTATGATCTTTCTTTAACACACTGTTGCTTTTCCATTTCCATAAAGTTTGATGTTTAATATTACTTTGCCATTGTGCTAAGATTGTTGGACACTATTGTACAAAGCTACCTCCCCCTCTTTGCCAAGTTCAAATATTTTAAATTAACTTTTCTACGATTTGTAATTTTTTTACATTTCTAATTATTAATACATTTCTGAAGACTCCAGGAGTCCAGGTAAACAGTTTACAGTCGAGCACGAAATTGAAAATACCTTTTGCTTATACGTTGAAATTGTTAGCTTGGTATTTTGGCTACATTACACACAAACCTCTGTATTGATATATCATTCTAATATTCTATTGGTAGATATACAGAAAAACATAACAGACTGTTGCAACTTCTAATTAAATTTCAGAAAGCATGAACTTCGTAACTACATATTAAAAGTTATCTTCACATTAGATATGTACGACTGTAAAATTTAATTGAGTTTGCGGGACAAATTGTTTGCTCGATATTGATCACTTGATTATACTTTTACAGACTTTGAATCTCAATAGGGATCCATGGCATCATATCTACCAGCAACCACTGACTCCTTGATTCAGGCTACAGAAGCCAAAGCTGCACCTGAAGCCATCACAATTCTCTACCGCATACTTGATGACCCTTCATCGACTTCTGAAGCTCTAAGAATCAAAGAACAGGCAGTTTCTAGTCTTTCGGATCTTCTTAGAGAACAAAGTAGGGCAGAGGAACTACGGAACCTTCTGACTCAATTAAGACCATTCTTTTCCAAGATTCCCAAGGCCAAAACTGCAAAAATTGTTCGTGGGATTGTTGATACAGTAGCTAAAATACCTGGAACATCTGATCTTCAGGTGTCCCTTTGCAAAGAAATTGTTGAGTGGACCCGTGCTGAGAAGCGTACATTCCTTCGTCAACGGATTGAGGCTAGGCTTGCAGCTCTTTTGATGGAAAGCAAGGAGTACTCGGAGGCACTAAACCTTCTGTCAGGTCTGATCAAAGAGGTAAGAAGGTTGGATGACAAACTACTGCTTGTGGAGATAGACTTGTTGGAGAGTAAGCTCCATTTCTCTTTGAGAAACCTTCCCAAAGCAAAGGCTGCTCTCACAGCAGCAAGAACAGCTGCCAATGCAATATATGTGCCTCCAGCTCAACAGGGAATCATAGATTTGCAAAGCGGGATCCTTCATGCAGAAGAGAAGGACTATAAAACTGCTTACAGCTATTTCTTTGAAGCTTTTGAAGCTTTTAATGCACTTGAAGACCCTCAGGCTGTTTATAGTCTCAAGTATATGCTTTTGTGCAAAATAATGGTGAATCAGGCTGATGATGTAGCTGGAATAATATCATCACAAAAGGTGGGATTGCACTATCAGGGTCCAGAACTTGATGCAATGAAAGCTGTTGCTGATGCTCATTCAAAGCGCTCTCTTAAGCTTTTTGAGTCCGCCCTTCGGGATTTCAAGGCACAACTAGAGGAAGATCCTATTGTCCATAGGCACCTATCCTCCCTCTATGATACTTTGCTGGAGCAGAACCTCTGCAGGTTGATTGAACCTTTTTCAAGGGTTGAGATTGCTCATATTGCTGAGTTAATTGAATTACCTGAAGAACACGTAGAGAAGAAATTGTCACAGATGATCCTTGATAAGAAGTTTGCAGGTACGTTAGACCAGGGTGCTGGATGCCTCGTGATTTTTGATGACCCCAAGTCTGATGCAATCTACCCTGCAACATTAGAAACCATTTCTAATGTGGGTAAGGTTGTCGATAGCCTCTTCACGAGGTCTGCCAAAATTATGGCTTAAATGTACTAGTTTAATGAATACTTTCTTGCCTCAACGGTTTCCTTTCTTATTTGCTACAACATTGGCTTGCTCAAACGCATTATTCCTAGATTTTTCTTATAATGTTGCTTTACGAGACTTGAGTTTACTTTTATCGTAGAATTCTCGGACCAAAATATAAGCATGTTGATCTTAGAAAGTTCAATGCTTATGTTATCTGTTCAACATTTGACTTGCATGAAGCTTCAAGTAAAGACCATTGTGATCGACTTACCAGGAGTTTCAAGCATTTATAATTATTGTTGGGTTTTTATAGTTCTTGAAAGATTGTGGTTTGATAGTTACAGAAAGCAATGCAATCAGAGTTTTTTCTTAACTCTGGGAGCTGTTGTTTCTTAGTTCTTACTTTATGGGTTGTGAATTATTTAACCTGTAAGTTGTGATGTTCGTATCTATAACTTTTATTTTAATTTTCTTGCCAACAATTTTTTGTATGTTCTAGTTTGTTGATTAGATGATTAGTTCAAAGGGCATATCAACACAAGTATTGATTAGAGTTTTCTGAAAAGTAAAAAGACATTTGAAGTACGTTCTAGAAAGTAAGACGTAACTTGGGAGACAAATGTTAAAAAAAAATTGAATTTTGAAATAAAAAGAATTTGTAGACAATTTTTTAATATAATGATCTGATTAGTAATTTCATATTTGTAAATTGTGTATTTCTCAAATCTGTTTATTTTTAGGAAGAAACATTTGAAATAAAATTACTCGTTATTTCTATTACTTTTTTCTCTCTTATAAAAATTTAGTAGCACATGACGAATAAAAATATTTATTCACACAATACAAGAGGCTAAAAAAATCCGTCACCTAAAAAAATAAATATATTTAAATATAAAAAATAAAAAATAAGTATCTAATTTTCTGAAAAAGATTAATTAAATAAATTTAATTAACTTTCTCTTTAGTTTCATTCTAAAAATTTGTCTTGAATATTGAAAATAAACAATTTGGGGCGAGTTCGGAAATAACCATACCCGACCCGTTAATGCAATTACATGGATCTTCTCCCTAGCAACAATGCAACATACATACATAGATACAGAGCTGACTCTCTCTCTCTCTCTCTCGCTCTCTCTCTCTCTCTCACACACACACACACACAAAATTGAAGCGATCTAGTTGCTCTTTACTTCAACCTACTATCCTCCAGATCTTCACTTTGACTCAAGGTAAGCTTCGATCTTATATAATTATCAAGATTCATATCCAAAACATATACATGCCACACCTGTATCGATACTTATCACTCCACAATTTATGCATAAAAAGACAATTGGGTTTGCCATTTAGATGTAAAGGGGTGTAAAAGATTGTTAATTTGATGAGTTTGTGATGACCAATTTTATTGTGATCGTGTTTGTGTTGTTTTGTTGTGTTTGGAAAGAGATATGAGTGAGGTATTTGAAGGATATGAGAGACAGTATTGCGAGCTCTCTGCCAATTTGTCGAGAAAATGTACTTCTGCTGCTCTTCTTGATGGAGGTATTACAATTTATGCCCCTATGTTTCTGTTTAACTTATGCACATCGTTTTTCAATAATTGTACTATATATCATCATTTGTTTGCAAATTGTTTGTTGTGCATAAATATGATACTTCAATTGAGTGTGCATTGTTAGTAGATAACTCAATTATGATATTGTTACTTGTTTGTGGTGCGTGCTATATAAATTTATGGATTAATTATTAAGTGGATCACTGCATACATACTACATTAAAATATCTCAAGTAAGTTGCCAAAAGTTTTTGGTCCCTCAGCTCACTTGACACAAAATAGATATTATCCATTAGTTTTTGATATAGAATTTGGATGGAAAATTGTGATGTGGCATCAAACATGTACAAAAAATGACATGTCAATTACATACATAGTATGTAATTACAGTAGAACCTGTCTATATTGATCCCCTCTAAAGTGATAACCTATCTAAACTTATAAAAAGTCTTGGTCCCAGCTTCGGACCGGTAATAAAAATATAACATCTAATAACCCATCTATCGTGATAATTAATATTTATGTAAGAAGATTTTAGTGTTAAATTTTGGTCCCGGATTTCGCATAAAGTGATATTTTCAATTAAATACACATTTTTATATATTTTACGAATTTCAAAATATATAGGATACTAATTTGTTCTAAGTTTTCTTGTGTGATAACTTTTACACCATTCATTATCATCTAAAATGTTTTCAAGTAGTCGTAATCTCTAACATGTTTATTTATATAAAATGTCCATAAATTAATGAATCTTATCTAATTTTTAAGTACTTTAATTGGAATGAAAGTGTTAATGTATATAAATGTTAGTATATCTTTTTAAAATCGAAGAAATTATGTATATTACATGCATAAGTGGCTAAAAATATAATTTAAATCACTTTGAATTAGAAAACAACCTCTCTTATGTGATAACATCTCTTTAAAGTGGTTGTTTTCAATTTTCTCTTGTCCCATGGATATCACTTTTGAGGGGTTCTACTATAGAAAGGTTTAATAATAAATTAAAAAAACAATATACAACTCATAAAGAGTATACATACATACATGTAATCAATCTTTTCATTCTATTGCGTACATTCAAAAACAGTTGAAATAAAATTATCAAATTAAAATAAGTTACCACTTTCCACTCAAGACAAAGTAGATATCTGTTATTTTTTGAAATAGAATTCTGAAAACAAAATTGTGATTTGTCATATATCATTTACAAAAAATGGCATGTCAAAATAGCGGTTGAATAATAAATTAATAAACAAAATGACAGGTCAGGTCAATTATTGATTTGATCGATATATATGTTCAGGTTTTATTAGTATTTTTATAATTTTAATTTTTTTCACTTTTTGTTTCAGCCTCTATATCTTACAATTTCCACATCATTTGCTACTCATTAACATAAAATGTTAAAATTAATGACAAAATGTTAATAACATAACAAAATGATACTCCCTCCATTTCTCCCAATTCTTTACATTTTCTATTTTGGGATGGCCCTCCCAATTCTTTACATTTCTAAACTTTTCAGAAGTAGTAAAATATTAATAATTAAAAAAAAATTCAAATGGACCCACTACTTCCCTCCGCCTTTCTAATTTATCATATTTTATTTGTTGGACCCACAATTTTACTCACTTTTTACCCATTTTCTTCTCATTTCTTAACCTTCGTGCCCAACCCGTAAAGAATTCGGAGGGAGGGAGTATTTGTTTGCAAACCAGTGAGTCGTATAAGATCATAAATATTTTACCCAACCTCTTTTTGATTATAATTATTATAAACTTGGGGTTTCTTGAGCTGAATAAAATGGAAACCGATTTCTGTAAATGGTTGTCAGACTTCCATCACAAATATTAGATTTTTCAGACTGTTAGTTGTAGGTGGTCAGTAGATAAATATTGTACACACACAAACACACATGTCCTCAGGTATTTGAATGTACCGCCAATTTATGTGTTACATTGCAGTATTTTGTCAATACAACTATATAAGAAAGATATATATGTTCTTTGGGTGATTTGGATGGATATGTTTGTTGTTCAAGGTAGGATATTGTTAATTAATGCGTTATCTCTGGAGCCCAATCGAACCCAATAATGGTTTCCAAACCCAAGTCACAACGATTTCCAGGGCCTTGGGGGGGGGGGGGGGGGTAATGGGATCAAATCCCAGATTACTTCTCGTAGACTCTTACTGACAATATTTTCAATGTCAATAATCTGTTTTAATTACAATAATCCAACCTTTCTCTATAATTATCTTCTTTATTTTGATCCCAAATAGTTTCTTTGGGCTTCTTGAAACAACATCCTGCATTAGGGGTGTGTAACATCCAACATCGGTCAGACAATTATATATTTGAATGCCTTGAGCACAAGTCTACAACTAATGTGGAATAAGGAGAGTGCCGAGACCTAAATGATTTTCACCCTACGAGCAAGGCTTTGGAGTTGATATTACTAAGAGAGAAATTATATCCTGCATTCTACCTCTTGGGTCAAGATAGGACCAATAGCACACAACATTAATGTGGAATATATTGCTTGATTTAAATAACTAAATTTCTGGAAAGAGTAATCGTAATACAGATACTGGTAGTCCTTTAAAGGTAAAAATACTGACCTAATAAATGTTGTTAAAAGTAGGTTGCAATCAGTGATGGTATCCGTTTGTTTAAAATCTTCGTAGCAAGCTAGTATCCACAGTTTTTTGGGAAAACCTTTGTATTTTCTTTGAGCTTGGTCTGTTTCTAAAATACTTATCTATATGTTGTCATTTTGTGCAAAAAAATTGTTTAACTGGTGGTATGAGCTTCAACTTATTATTGTGCTGGTTACAATTTGAAGAGCAGAAGAACAAGCAGATTTCAGAAATACAAGCTGGATTGGATGAGGCTGATGTTGTGGTAATGTATCTCTTTCGTTATATTGTATTAATAAGTCTTTTAGTTTTTGTTTCTGATATTTATGCCAGTATTGTGCCAGATAAGAAAAATGGATCTCGAGGCAAGAAGCTTGCAGCCAAGTTTGAAAGCTATGCTCCTTGCTAAGCTCAGGGAATACAAATCTGATCTGAATAAGCTGAAGAGGGAAGTTAAGAAACTCACGTCGGCCAAGTCTGATCTAGCTGCACATGAAGAATTGTTGGACTCTGGAATTGCAGATGCACATGCGGTATGTCTCGCAATATAGATGTGTGCATATGTTTTGGGAATTCTGTGCTGATTTTATTAGTTTAGAATTGAAATTCATGCCTCAATTGATTTAAAGTAAATTGACATAGCTTAACCCATTACTTTCTAGTCCTAAGTCTTCTTGTTCCAACTACCATTGTATTTAAATTCACAATAATATTCTTTAAAGGATGTCTCTAATCCATTGCAACATTTTCCTTCTAATTTTTCCAATAACTTAGACTGCGTTTTGTTAAGTTTCAGGCTGCGTTTTGAGTTTATGTTGAATGCCAATATGCCATACAGCTGTTGCTCTAATTGATTAATTTTGGTATAGATTTCTGTAGATCAGAGAGAAAGATTGGCAATGTCGACTGAAAGATTGAACCAATCAAGTGATAGACTCAGGGAGAGTAGAAGAGCTGTGCTGGAGACAGAACAGCTTGGGGTATCAATCCTTGAGGATTTGCATCAACAAAGGGAAACTCTCCTACATTCCCATACAAAGGTATGTTTATCACAAGTCTTTTGTTTTTTTACTAAACATGCCATTTTTTTGGTACTCTGTTTTGGAGCAGCAAAGTGGGTTATTCATGTTGTTTATGGCACTAAGGAGTTCTGACGGTTATTCGTTTGCTTTTCTATGCTGCAGCTTCATGGTGTAGATGATGCGATTGACAAGAGTAAAAAGATATTGAGTGCAATGTCTAAAAGGATGAGCAGGAACAAGTGGATTGTTGGCTCTGTTATTGCAGCCCTTGTCTTTGCAATTATATTGATTCTCTACTTCAAGCTCTCACACTAGGTGCTACCAATTTGATTTGGATTGTTGTACATATAATTTTAACCATGCAATTTGCATTTTTCATGTCTCTGTATTACATTCAAGCTTTGATGGACCATAATGTTAAATTTGTGATTTTCAATGATTGTTAAACCGTTGTTAATTCTCTATTCTTGTATGAACTGATAGAAAATTTCAACAAATTACTGTGTGAAAAAGCATCTGATTTAAACATAAGACGATCTTCTCAATGTCTTTGATTATATAATAATTTTTGTTCAAATAAATCAAGGCTACTCTTATTTTCGTTCTCAATGTCTTAGATTGCATGATTCATAAATTTGTATTAATATTGGTAAATTACATATATTTAGCAATTATATGTTATCTAACTTGTTACTACTATGATATTAACATGTAATGTGTGGTGATAACTTGATTCCTATTGAAGTACAAGTTATTTTCTAATTTAAAATTATCCGAATAAACAAAATAATTAAGATTCAGTACAATAATAAACTCTACAGGTTACATAGACACGAACCAAACCATAATTTTCTCTACCATGGAAGGATGCAGAAACTGCCTTTAAAATGTGAACCAACAATGCCAAATTACCAATCAATCAATTAATCATTGTTTTAAACAGTGTCAGAATGTAATAAACAAAGCTCAGCCATCCAAATAATTATTACCAAAATCCAAATGCAAAATGCCAATAATAGTAACCAAACCATAAAAAACTAATTCTGTACAGACACTCTAACATACGTATACATACAATTTTTAGTTGCATTCCATTTCCTCACCTTCATTTCCCCTTGATTCTAGCTTGTATCACAAATGAGTGGAACCTCAGGCGATGGGAACGCAGCAGCAGCTGCAGCGAAGAAAAAAGGCAAGGCAAAAGTGAGCAGAACGTCAATGATATTATGGCATGCTCATCAAAATGATGCATCAGCAGTGAGAAAGCTGTTGCAGGAAGATAGGACTCTTGTTCTTGCTAGAGATTATGATCATCGTACTCCACTGCATGTAGCTTCTCTTCACGGTTGGATTGATGTTGCCAAATGTTTACTTGAATTTGGCGCTGATGTTAATTGTCAAGACCGCTGGAAAAACACTGTAATCTTCTTCATTATTTTTCATTTATGCACACATTTATGATATATATATGAGTTGGATTCAGTGAAGACGAGAAAACCGTCAGGATCTTTTTATTCTGCACTTTTACTATGTTGTGGTCCGGCAAATTTTTTGGTTCTGTGGTTCGTCGTTTCTCATTACAACGAGTGTATATTATGTAATTTGTATATAATGCGTGTTCTATATATGAGAAATTGAGAGTAAAAATTGTATGTTGTTTTTAATACTTGAGCAATGTTGTGATTATTGATTATGTCGTGAAGTTTTTTGCCAGGGAGTAATCTTCACACCTAGTTGCTAATGTGATGCTTGTATATGTATAATGGAGATAGAGATTGCTAAGTTTCTAATATTTGAGTGTCAAATAAATCTATAACTTGGGAAATGTTGTTAGTTTAAGTAATTAATGATTACGTGGTGTATATTGCCAGGGAGTAATCTAATTGCTAATGTAATGCTTCCGTGAGCATCTCCACCCATCAAACTCCATCAATTAGTTAATTCGTCAATAAACTTGATGGAGTTTGTTACTATGCGAAAAAAATTAACTATTTTGCTATTTTTTATGTAGCAGTTATAAATCAAAATAGTTGATCAATTCAACGAATTGGAGGACTTTTATCAATGCAACCATTTATTACCGTCAATCAAATTGATGGCCATCAATCCATTAACTACTCCATCAAAAACATCAACAACTCAATCAATTCTTGATGGAGTAGTTAACGGATTGAAGGACTTTGATTTTATTGATGGACCAATAAAGAACAACTGCATTACTAAACTCCATCAATCGGTTTCATGATGCAATGTTGTTAGTTTTAGGTGATTATTGATTATAAATGTTATTGTCGTGAAGTAATCTAATTGCTAGTGCAATACTTATATATATGTTATTATTTGTCTTGATGTGACTACTAAGTCTGCTATATAATTTCTCACTGTAGTAGTCCCATCTAGCTGGTTATATAAGGATTAATCTTTGAAAATACCTAATTATCGTGACAGCCTTTAGCGGATGCAGAAGGAGCTAAAAAGCATCATATGATTGAGTTATTGAAGTCCTATGGCGGTCTGTCCTATGTAAGTTTGGTGTCTGTCGTCAAACTGCACTATTTGCTTTCATTGTTTGATTATAGCATGTTGTGAAAAACGTGGTTTGCTTATAGTTATTGGAACTAAATTAGCAGGACATTCTAGAAATTTGGTGTAGAAGTGAACCTCTTTCTGAGCTTTACTTCAGCGTAATATTCCACATTCTTTGAAATTGTTTGGTTAGAGTGATCTCTGGTTAAGCACTTAGAGAGCTTGTCATTGATGTAGTTGTACATAGCAGGATTTTCGTAATATATGTTCACGTGACGCCAGGAGTTATCCGGTGTTTTCCTCTTGAATCTTGTGGAAACTGGAATGTCCTTTTTGTTTTTGCAATAGTGACTACTGACTTGCTCGAAAGACACTTCTCAGGTAGAAACCTCCATTGTCTTTCCATCTTCACTTTTTAATACTTCATACTAAAGGGATAATTTTTATTTACCTTCAATATTGTACATTGATCGAGGCTACCCTACATTTCCTAAACCTGAGCTATGAGCTTGAAACCTTCATACTAGGCAACGACCCGTAGCAAGAATATAAACTTTACTGTACTGTTATATTAATTTTTGACTAGTCTTGCGTTTGTCTTTAAAATAGGTTTTGGCTGTTTATGTGTTGATATATTTTACTAAGCATCTGTTCAAAATACTTTGCTGGGTTGCTAATATTCTTTTGGTATGTGTTTATTATGCATTTTGGCTGAGATCTATCGGTATGCTGCAGGGTCAGAATGGTAGCCATTTTGAACCGAAGCCTGTTGCACCTCCTTTACCTAACAAATGTGACTGGGAAGTTGAGCCAACTGAGCTGGACTTCTCAACTGCGATCATTATTGGAAAGGTCTATTTTTTTCTGTGAAGATCCTTGATTGTAATTTATCTGAATTCCAATGTCTGCGAAAATAAATAAATAAATATCTTAGTTATTATCTGTATCACAATTAGCACTTTGAGATAAGATCATGCAATTCGGTATCTATGTAGTTATTTGTCGAAAGTATCACCGATTTAAATCTCCAAGTTTAAAATGTGAATGTACTGTAATTAATTACTTACATTTATGTTAAGACACCGATTAAATGTAATAACAGTTAGGGCCATTCTTTTAACTTAAATTTTTCATTACTGTTTTAGGGGTCCTTTGGTGAGATTTTGAAAGCTTTTTGGCGTGGAACACCTGTAGCTGTCAAGAGAATTCTTCCGAGTCTATCAGATGATAGATTGGTGATGTAAATATCTACTTCTTATATCACATGATCCTATGTGTGCAAATGTGTAATGCATTCTAATATTATGTTTTATTTCGATTATCTGCTTAAATTGGAATATGGAATAATGAAGTTTAATTTCACCACCTCCCCTCAAAGTACCTTGCTTGTAGAGTTTCAGTACACCTAAAATCAAATACTAGACGAATGAGTCTTAATGAAACAAGGATATTAAATTATTCTTCATTTGAAAAGCAACCTTTTTTTTCAAAATTACAGTCTTCTTAAGGTTGTTATAGGATTTATGAATTGTTGCCACCGGCTGATAAGATTTGTCAGTGATATGCGCAACACCTCCATTTGTAGTCTCCTTTATCTTTGGTATAGGGGTTTGTGATCTTTTGTTTTTCCTGATATTCAGTCAGGACTTCCGGCACGAGGTGAACTTGCTCGTGAAGCTTCGCCACCCTAATGTAGTGCAATTTCTTGGAGCAGTTACAGATAGGAAACCGCTAATGTTAATTACTGAATACTTACGAGGGGTAAATCAATGCATTATTATTTTATTTTTTTATATACTAGTATCTGTTGCAAGTAATCCAGAAAATGATATTACAGCAGATCCATCATGTTTAATGTCATTTTTAAATGTTATAATCTATTATAATTATCTTAGCTTACCCAACTTGGAGTGTAAAATCTTTAAAATCCAAATCAAGAATTTCTCTTGTAAATAATTAGCATCTTTAATTCCTATATAACGTTATAGGGCGATCTTCATCAATATCTAAAGGAGAAGGGTGCGCTTAGTCCAGCAGTAGCGGTAAGCTTTGCATTGGACATTGCCAGGTATTATTCTTGTCTCTTCTTTCGACTCAGTAATACAGTACTCTTCACTGTCTTCCTATTTTACTACAATAATTATCAGTCACATGTATCTAAACATTATTTTGATCGTACACTATCTCTCCTATTATACAGAAAAATATTTTTTATTTCATTGGAATAAGATTAGTGTAGTGATAACAAGATGATGCGTTTCTGTATATCAGTTTCCAGTACACACATATCTGATGAGCTTTCAGTTTCCAGGACAATTTTAGGGTGTCGACGAGAAAACATTGCTAACATTACTATCAATTGTAGAATTTTTCCGGATATTTTTGATATTTGCCATAGCTTGACAATTTTGTGGTAGTTGTTTCAGTTCCGCACCTTTGTTTCTGAAAACTGATTGTTGAAATTTGAGAATTGTAAATCTGATGTTGCAGAGGTATGGCTTATCTCCATAATGAGCCTAATGTTATAATTCACAGAGACTTAAAACCAAGGTTAGTAGCTTTCGCCTTGATGTGAAGTAGAATAGATATATGCATTATGATGTTTTCAAACCATACCGACTGACTTTAATGAATTATTCAGAAATGTACTTCTGGTAAACTCCAGTGCCGAGCATCTGAAAGTTGGGGACTTTGGACTAAGCAAGCTTATACGGGTTCAACATTCTCATGATGTATACAAAATGACTGGCGAGACAGGAAGTTGTGAGTGTGTACTTCATTATTCCATTGCAGTTAGGTAACTTTTTTACTCTTCTTAGTGACTCTTTCTTCTTTTCCAAATCAAAAGATCGGTACATGGCCCCTGAAGTCTTTAAGCACCGTAAATATGATAAGAAGGTCGATGTTTTCTCTTTCGCAATGATATTGTACGAGGTATTATTCTATTCTTTTAAATCATGAAACAAAAGTGATACTCATGTCAAACTTCCACTGATTACAAAATTTGGTGAAGATGTTGGAAGGTGAACCACCATTAGCAAGCTATGAACCATATGAAGCAGCCAAATACGTAGCTGAAGGACACAGACCTACGTTTAAGGCTAAAGGTTATAGTCCCGAGCTGAAAGAGTGAGTAAATGCTATTCTTGTGTCCACAACACATTCTTGATTGATAAGCACCTGCAGTGAAAACATTGACAGATAAGACAGTACTATGTAAGCTTAATGCCATAACACATTCTTGGTTAATAAATAGCTTCATTGAGTTTAATTGACAGATAAAGAAAGTACTATATAAACTTGTCATTTATAAAAGCTATTAAACATGTCCATGCATCCCCACCCCACACCCAAAAAAAAAAAACAGCCCAATCTTCATTTTACCGTTAGTTCTAATGTTTAAATGTTTCTGATGTCAACTTTTTCAGCCTGACGGACAACTGCTGGGCACCCGATATGAACAAAAGACCAACTTTTATCGAGATTATAAAGAGGCTAGAAAGAATTAGGGACGCCATCCCTTCAGATCATCACTGGAGCTTATTTTCTTGATATGACTTGGCATAGGCCAATGCCGGGATTTTGTTTTATGTATAGAATTTTATATATACCCAAACCGGTGAATTCTGGTCCTCCAGTAGTTGTTTTCACGACCACTTCCTACGTAAGTGTTAAGGTATTGATTCCAGATAATCCTCAATTCTGAATGTCTTTAGTCTCATTTAAATCTATGTAATGGTCTCCCGGAAGCATGTCGCAACTCGCAAATGTATCAACATCGTTGGCATTCAACAACTGGGCTTTGAATCTTCGCTTGTAATCTGGTGTTTCATCTGTATATTAAAAGGGTCTTTCTAGTGTGTGCCCATGGACACACACTAACTACTTCTTGATGAGTTGTCAATTTTTTTATTGGTAAGGATAGGGGGGGCATTATTATTAGTGAGAAGGAACTAATGAAAATTTGACAACTCATCAAAATATAGTTGTTATGGACACACACTAGAAAAATCCATATTAAAAGTAGCAGCGGTTTCTTCATTCCCTATATTATTTCTACTGTAATTCTGGTTTTTACTAGCTTTAGCACAAAATACTTTTCAGATTATTGAATACACAACACTTTTTTGTTTTTGGCCTGTAGATGCCACATTGCAGACGAAAGTGTATAATACATGATGTAGCTCTGGCAAAACACAGGATAATTGTAAAATGTTTCGCTATTTTGCATAACATGTAATTTAACCAGGAAATTTAAAACATCGAGTTTGTCTGTTTAACCCCTAGTGTTTCATATCTTGATCATGCATCCGGAACTTTGAAACTTATCATCCTGATATTCAAGACTTCATTCGATGGAGGGGGGCAAAGATATAAGCAATTAAGCAGTATTACCATGTAAATGTTCTTCAAATCCAATATGTTGGCATAAAGATCGTAACCTTTGAAGATATGATGCTTGATTAAATTTATACAAGATTTTAAAAAAAAAGGGGAGTTAAATAATCTTCTTCTTCTCGAAAAATGATTTTAGATGCCACAGCTGCAGACCCGAGACAGATAAGCAAATCAGAAGTGAAAGCAAACTCAGCCAACTCATACTAGAGTTGGTTGTTGTGTTAAGTTTCTGCA
The DNA here is from genome assembly GCA_028671895.1 of Oenanthe sinensis. Lineage (NCBI taxonomy): Eukaryota > Viridiplantae > Streptophyta > Magnoliopsida > Apiales > Apiaceae > Oenanthe > Oenanthe sinensis. The sequence continues at coordinate 6,782,426 of JAPMAC010000212.1, forward strand.
TCTCTTGTTCCCTGCAACAAGGATTGGACACTAGTCAAACAAAGTGAAGGGGGAATATGAAGATGCCTTAAGGGGAAACTATCATACTACCTTTCACGAAGATAAAACATTTCTTCATTAATAGATGTGACAGTTTCAAGGAGTTTTTTCACCTCTAATTCCATGGCCTAGTAAACAAGAAAAACAATGAATTGATTATATAGAATGATTTAACCTAAAGTTGGCGGTTTGGTTAATACCACTTTGAGATACCATTACAACAAAAATATAAGAAACACATTAATAGATAATCAGGGAAGGTAAATAAGCTTTCAGCACAAAAACTGACAGACTGGACCGAGAGAAGTCGAGAACCCAATGCAGTACTTTTGCAATGTCAGTTTGCGAGCATTGTAGCCACTAAACAGTCTTGAAATGAAGATAATCTTATTTTCAAGTCAAAGACACCAAAGTCTGTCTATTAAAAGAGGTATTTGAGATCAAAATTTGCTAGGAATCAAAATTTATGACTAATACACCCCTTTTCTCAGGCATCACCATCTTGTGTATAATGTCCCTGAAATATTTAAAAATCCCAACTCCCAAGCCAAATAAAAGATATCACAGTTGTAGCTCATTATCAATGGTGCTATAATCGCCTATAATCCCCTTAAAACGAACCTTAAAGTACTAAGACCATCTCTAATGGGTGACACTAAAATAGTGTCACTTTGATACTATTTTAGTGTCATTTTGACACTATTTACAAAATCAACTCCAATGGGAGTTACACTATATTCTACACTATAAAAAATCTTTTATCTGTGAAATAAAATATTCTTCTTCTTACATAAAAATAACTATTTTTAATAAATCATTTATTAATATATAAAATTACAAAATCACTTCTTAAATATATGATTCTATAATTATGACTTATAAATTATTTATTAACATATAAATTCACAAAAATACACCTTACTTTTTTTCTTTTTCTTTTAAATATATATAAATTTAAATTTATTGTAGATTAGAATATGCATGCATTCCAACTTTCTTAAGTAGTGACCTTATACAATTATAAGGTGATAATATAATTTGATGCAACTTCTAGTATATATTGTTGATAAAACGGCATGATCACAAAAAAACACTTCTGTGTGTATACCATAAAAGATCTGCAATTGATACATAATTTCCTAAAATGCAGAAGTGCAGTAGTAGAATACACAAGTTCACAGTAAAAAACTATGACAAAACTAAGTTTAATATATGAGACACAATTGCTTAATCATTTGTATTTCCATATTCTTCCCAGAGGTGCTCGATCAAGGCATTACGAAGTTCAAAATGAAATATATTAGAGTTAAAAGAAAATAGAAATGAAATATATAAATGAACTTATAAAATTCCGACAAAAAAAAAATTTGAAGTCAATATAAATTTACACTCAAAAGATATAAAAAAATTGTAAGTTAATAAAAGTTAAAATAAAAAAGAATTGAGTTTTGGAACTCAAAAGAAATAAATTTGTTTTTGTTAACAAATATGTGGGTATAGTTGGAATTTTGAAAAACACCAAATTTAGCGTCACTCCAATTATTTAGTATCATCTAGACACTATTTTAGTGTCCCACTGGAGTTGGTTTTACACTAATATAGTGTCAAAATGACACTATTTTAGTGTTTTAGTGTCCCATTGGAGATGCTGTAAAGTCATTAAATAATTAATAGTTGGCATAGTAAAAATATAGATCTAATTATTAAAGCAATAATGCGAACCCAAAATTCATAGTAGAAACACAAGATTTGCTTCAGGGGTATCAAAGTGGGGCAACCATTTGGGCTCTGTTGGAAATCCATATCTTTCAGCAAACTGAAAATTATTTTCATTAAAAGATCAAACGAAACTTATGCCATAAATCCATTAACAAGTTGCACTAAATCATGCAAACAGTCCTACTAGTGCTACTTCATACGAAATGCATACACATTACAAGACTTCTAAAACATATTACAATGCAGACAACACATCATCCTCAAGATAAGCAGAATTTTACATAGCCTCACCAGCACTCCTAAATTAGAAACAAAATTATTTATTTATTCTTAAACCTTCAGCAAACTGAACATCGTATTCATTCCAATTGTAAATGTGTGTGCACGTCTGTTTCAAAGAGAAATAAACGAAGACTTACATCAACCGAGCCTTTCTTAGCAACATTAGATCAATCCTTAGCGGCAATACCCGATTTCCATTCAAAATCAACAGTCATTGCCGTAGCAGGCTTATGATCAACAGCCAAAAAGCAAGCAACATAGTCACCAGATTCCACTGCCTGAAAACTAAACTGCCCCGATTCTACATGGTCTGCAGTGTGATAGCTTCTCCCATGTTCAGATGATACCTGCACTCAACATAGAAAATCCTCATTTATCACAAAAAAAAAAAATCAAATCTTGATCACATTTTCATTTTCTTGAAAACACACATACAAAGAACATTTTTATTCTTCTGTTTAATCTAATCAGAAGTGACAAAATATCTAAATTCAACAGTTAAAATTGTGTAAATTTTGGGGTCCTGAAAAACAAAATTCACCATTTACCACCAAAAAGATCAAATCTGGATCACAAATTCACTTCTTTTCTTTTCAAAAAATCATTATCCACCTTATTAGGATGACCCAACAAAATCTTTAAGAACCCCATTCGTTAAATTCAATCAAAGGTGAAAACTTTCTTGATTCAACAGTTAAAATTTAAAATTTTCAAGGGTCTTAAAAAAGGCAAGTGGAAAGAAAAATACCCTGACAATGAGTTTATGAGAATCAGGGAGAGAATGATTATCATTGGGATTGATGATTGAGTACTTGCCAACAGTCATGGAATTCACTCTTATATCTTCAGATATACATTTAGAGTGACCTGATTCAAGATCAAATCTCAGTGATTCTGATATTGTTATAAAAGCCCCCATGATTACAAATACAAGCATGCAGCTTCTATATGACATCTTTACTGTATCTGCTATGTGTGTGTGTGTGTGTTTTGGTAAGAGATTAGAAATGAATTGATGAGAAACAAAGGAATATCAGGTTGCAGATGGTAAACAAAGAGTCAAAAGATTCTTATTTAATACAGTAAAAGAAATATTATTATTTTTGGGATTTTATTCGATTTGCAATATACTCTTTTATTTATTTCTTAAATAGATAGTATATAATTTTTTTTCCTTAAATAGATAGTATATAATTTTTTCCTCAACACATTAATATTATGATCGGTTTCAAATATAAATTGGGTTTAATGTTCATAAAATAAAATTACTTTTAGATAACTATTTAATATTAATATTTATTATAATACAATATAAATGTTATTTTTATAAAAATGTCATTCATTTTTTATACTCAAAATGTTAGTGATTTTAGGTAGGTTACCATTTTAGGAACATTTTACCCATATAAATTTCATTTGAAATTTGAAATTTAATTAAATTATATGCATAAAGAAAAATTTTTGAATTGGATTTTAAAATTTATATAATCTAATAAAAAATATGTTGGATCAAATCAAGACTACTCTATATAATTATTTGTCTTGCTATAACATATTTAGAACTTCTGTAATAGGGTAGTGACTTAGACATTTCAATGTATTACTGCAGTTAGAAGTATGATCAAATTGTAATTCCAAGTTGTAATTAAAGTCAAAGAATAAAGTCTGTTAGAAGATTTAAGTTGAATCATGCAACAAGACAAAGAAGACTTATTGAAGAAATAAGGAATGTAGTCTGAGAATTCGACTAAGGCAAATGCACATTTGAGAAGTCAGGAATATGCAACTGGTCGAGAAGTCTCAAAACACTCGTTGGATCAGTATTCGATCGAGAAATATTCATTCGAGAAGTTAAGATATTGAAACCAATCGAGTAGTATGAAAATGATACACATTCGAGAAGTCTAGTAAAACAATTCAAGAAGTCAGCCAAATGAGCATTCGAGAAGTGATAAAGCTGAACCAATCGAGAAGTCTCAGTTTCAAGTGATCATTCAAGAAGTCTAGTCTAATCGAGAAGTCATCAAATATTATGCGATCGAGAAGTCTAAACATTCGAGAAATAAGTCATTCAAGGACTAATCGAGAAGTCACAGCTTGTACTCAATCGAGAAGTCAATTACCACCACTTCTCGAAGCAATTTTAACAGAGTAATCGGCTGTTCCAAAGAGCTATTTTCAAGGAGAATTGCAGAATAACAAGACAGATAAATTGCAGCTCTGTCTTTGCAGGATAAGTCAAGCCTGTGAAGATAGAGACAAATATACAATGAAGCTGAGAAGATAAGCAAGACAAATGACAGAAGATATAAGGCTGAACATAGCAGACTGTTAAAACAAGTGTTAGCTAGAAATAGATAGTAGTCAAATGTAAAGTATTTCTTGTCTATTTCTAGTTTTAGCTAAATTGTCTTATGTGAGCATGTGCTATAGGACATGTTGTCTATATATTTTATGCACAGCCTCATTAGACAGTGACTTTGAATTTGTATCAAGTGTATTCATACCTTGTATTCTTCCTAGAACAAGAAGCTGAAATTCAATTTGAATTTCAGATTGCAGCAAAGTTCATTCTAATACAATTAGATTGAAAGTTACATCTGGTGTTTACTTTACTTATTGCTTTATGTTCTTGCAAATACCAAGCTTGTTTCAACAGACTCTCATTCAAACAACAAACAGTTCATCACAGTTTAAAAAGAGTAAAAATCTTTGAAGTATACATTCACCCCCCTGTAAACTTCTGGGACTCTTAATTCCTAATAAGTGGTATCAGATCCAGGCTGTTAACATACATACAGTTTAAAAGATCAAGATGATTTCTCAAAAGCTAAGCAGTATAAAGATTCCTCCTTTTGACAGAGAAAACTACAACTTATGGAAGAGGAAAATATTGATGTTCATAAAGACTGCAAACTCCATGTACCCAAACATATTGAAAAATGGTCCTTTCATGCTAGTAACACTGGTTCCTGAAACTACCAGTGATTCTGAACTTATCCATGCAACATGAATACCTAAGGATCAATCTCAGTACACAGATACAAAAAAAGAGAAGGTGTCTCTTGACAACAGTCTAATGTTCATACTAATAGAGTCATTAGACATTGTCATGTATAATAATATTATCAACTGCACATCTGCTAAACACATATGGGAAACCATAGAAATTCTGTGTGAAGGAACTGAAGAGGTAAGGGACAATCAAATGCAGCTCCTTGTTTCACAGTATGAGGCCTTTATGTCAAAACCAAATGAAGGCATAAATGAAGTATTTGAGAGATTTAACAAACTCATCAATGACCTTCAACCTCATGGGATGTACTATGAAATAAAGGAGAAAAACATGAAGTTCTTGTTGACTCTCCCAGAATACCTGGAGCACAAAATCTCTGCAATAAGATAGGGAAGAGATCTCACAAAGCTTACACTTGAGACTCTCTATGGAATACTAAAGACATATGAGCTTGAGTTCTATCAAAAGAAGGCCATTTTAGCAAATAGAGGAAAAATGGAAAATGTCTCAACTGCCTTGGTTGCAAAGGAACCTTCAAAAACTGAGAAGATTGGTACAAGCAGAAAGTTGAAAGATGATGAAATTGAAGAACAAGAACATGAAGAGAAGGACTCTGTCAAGAGTGAATCAGGGGAAGAAGATTTCTACACCATTGAAGAACTTGAGGGCATGGACAACAAAACCATGGCCTTCATGGCAAAGAAATTTGGAAACTTAAGATTCAAGAGAAATAAAAGTTTCAAACCATGACCGAATTTCAAATCTTCAAGCAAAGGAAAGAATCCAGCAAGAAACAATACCAATGTAGGGTATAAAATTGGAATAGTTGATAGGTCTAAAATAAGAAGCTATAACCGTAATGAGCTTGGACACTTTGTAACAAAATGTAGAAAACTTAAAGCAATCAAGAAGGATAAATATTACTTAGAATTGGAAGCCAAGTATGAAGCTCTCCTCAAAAAGCAGATCAGAAAGGCTTATATTATTGAGGGAAAATGCTGGAATGATACAGATGAAAATAAGGAGGAGGAATATGAGAATCTGACACTCATGGCTAACTCACATGATGGAGCTTCATCCTTAAATTCTCAGGTATCCTCATTAGTTTCACTTGACATGTCAAATTCTCAATATAAGAAAACTGTGAAAGAATTGAGCATTGAAATATTTAATATTCATACTAGTATGACTACTACATATGAGGAAATTGCAAGATTGCTAAAAGTTAATGATGAACTAACTGCTAGGAATGAGATCTTAGAGTTTTCTTTGATAACTCTGGAAAACTTGAAACAGAAGAATGAGTATCTTAAAAATAAAGTTGGTCTGAGCAAATTGAAAAATTTCTTAAAGAACAAATTTCTGAAAATGAATTGAAAATTAGATCTTATCAAAACTCATCTACTATTGTTCAAGAATTCCATGAGAAGCATAAGGAAAACTCTAGGATTGAAGTTGGTTTTTATTATGATAATCTCAAGAAGAAGAAATTTGTTTCAACAAAAGGCAAGAAAGTTGAAATTCTTGAAAATCCTCACATTTTGAAAAATGTTAAGAAACCAATTTTTAAGAAAGCAAATGTTGAACTTGATGAGGTTAATATGGTCATCAAACAACAGTTGGATGATGATGATAAGGAAATAATTAAAAATAATATGCCCTCTGTTGAAGAAGAAGAACCAATAATCAAAGCTAAGTGTTAGGTCCAAATGTGTTGTAAATGGGGGGTGAATACAACTTTTTAACTTTATGAAGCAATAAATAATATGTAATAAATGAACACAATGATTCAAGGAATATATGTCTTATATATAACTTGAAAGGGTTGCTACAACATGTTAGTATTGGTGTCCTAGAGACAATACTTTTAATGTTTTATTGAAAACAATTAAGGATTATGTTTTATGTGATTATTTAATTAATATTTATTATGTCTTTATTTACTGCGTCATAAATTGAAAGAATAATAAATGTCCTTAGAATATTAATACGTAATATATATCTTTAAGTATGTGACTTAAAAATGAGATTATATGAATAATATTTTATTCCTAAAAGTCCCTAGTCGAGTATTATTATTTAAGGACAATAATAATGAAATAAGACTAGCATGTTTGTTGACTGATGACCACATCTCATTGGTCATAGGTATGGTGATACTAAAGTCAAGAACATAAGTGCATGTCTCAATGCATGGCACTGGACAGACCCGCTGTGAGAATCTACATGTTGATAAGTGTCATAAGAAATTCTTACTGTGATAATGATGTAATGATCCTTAGACTTGAAATCATTATATTTCTATACGAGAATTAATATACTTTGATTACACTCAAAGTTATCTTTAACCGAGTAATGATAAAGGTGGACATTGGGTATGCTATGAATCGTATGAGAAATATGAATGATAGATATAAGATTTAACCCTCCTATTTTAGGAGCGATATTATTGGCCTCTTGATTGAGTGAGACTATAAAATGTATGGCCATGCTCAAATGTTGATTTGATTAATAGTCTACTCATTGATCAAGGAAACCCGGATTAAACGTTGAAGAGGATGACACATTACATGCCTCGAGTTTGATCTATAATATAAGGTTAAAGGGAATATATTACATTGTACATTACTCACGAAATGTTTAATTGAATCACCAATTATTATTATTACTTGGGTAGCAATGATGTATTGCTAGATGCCGCTCATTGTTTACAATTTTATTATTAGAAAATAAAATTATTATCAATGTAATAATAACCTATAGGGTCACACACAAAGAACGTCTAAAAGGAGTGTTATTTAAATTATGAATTTAAATACTGTTATTATTATTAATTCGAATTTATTTATTTAATTAATTAAGTGGGACTTTATTAATTATATACATATTAGAATTCGAATTTATTAATAATATAAATCCGAAATCTGAATGGGGTTTAAAAGGTCTAATCAGATTAGGATTTTGGCCCAAGTCCCCCTCTTCCCTATATATATACATAAAGATGTATAGTTTAGGGTTAACAGTTTTATAATTTCATTTTTGATAAAACCCTAGCAGCTCTACGTTATTTGAGAGGTTAGAGAAAGAGAGAGACAAAGAGGCAGAAACAGGCTAGTACCTAACTCCGGTGATCGTTAGATGATACGACGTTCGTGTGGATACCGATAGAGAGCAGATCTTCACGAAAGGATGCTGTGATTCATCGCTTCTGGAACTCTATAATCATCATAATGAAAGCTTTAATAAGGTACACATCTGATTCTCCATAATCATCCGCTTATTATACACGGATCCTGCGTTTGGGATTCGTTTTTTTATTTATTTTTCACGTTTTTCCGCTTAGTGTGTGCCCCAATCCCAGCACAACATTCATTACAATAGTACAACAGAAGTAAAGAGGGTAGTAAATGATACTAAGCTCTGTGAATACTCTCTCTCTTTTACAAGTGTTTCTCTCAAATATTGCTCCTCTTTAAAATGTTACACGAGTACTTCTATTTATACTACTTGTAATCTATGACTTGTAGTCTTCAACAGATAAGATATGAGTGGTCCATTGTTGTCCACGTAAATCTTATCTTGTTTTGAAAGCTTGGAAATAGCCAACTAGATGATGCCATGTGTCATGTTGAAATTGTCCTCTATGTAGAATTTCTACTTAGGAATTTCTACTTACTATCTTGAACATTTAAGTAGAACTTCTACATATGAATTTTCTACTTACACTCTATCTCGAATATTTAAGTAAAACTTCTACATATGAATTTTCTACTTACACTCTATCTCGAATATTTAAGTAGAACTTCTACATAGGAATTTCGAGATAGCTTCCTTCCTGTGTACTTAGAAAATATTCCACTTCCAGAATTTCTACTTGGCTCTAAGTAGAAACTTATCTAGAATTTCTAGATAGAAATTTCTACATAGGTTCCCCAGTAAGTACTTAGAGAAATTCTGGGCTTCAACTAGAAACTTCAATGCAACATCTTGAACTTGTGATTTCTTCTTGTCTTCTATATTCTTCAACAAGCTATTGAACATGGATCTCTACTACTGACATAAACTTGCTATCAATGCCCTGACACTTGATGCAATGGTCTGGTTCATAAGTGACTAGTCTTGATAGGGTTCTTGCTTCTGAATAGATTACCATATTCGGTTAGTAATGTGGCTTTCCAATTGTCGCTTTCCTGCTTCTTCACTCGAAATCAATTAGTCTTATTGATACTGATTGTTATGATCTTGATTCTTTAAGTTACACATCACTGAGGCATGAACAACTTTGACTTGAACTTCTTCCAGTGATTTCATCTTTGATTGATCATAATTAACCATGTTAAATTGTATCAATTACCTTGTCTTCAATTTGTATTGATTTCTTTGTGACTTCTTGTTCTTGATTGTCTTCCGGTTAAGTATCTTTTCTTTAGTTGAGTTACATTAGTTACAGTGTTACAAGTTTAGACACTCTGCCTTTCAATCTCCTCCTATTTGATTGTCTAACAATGACATTCAAATTAAAGAAGGATAACTCAACTAAATAAATGAGACGAGAAAAGATAAGTAACATTAAAGTCTTGTTCATGTTACAATTGAAATGAAAATTGAAAAATAATACAAAGAACTTAATAATTAACTTAAACTAGAAAGAGAATTCGAAACTCGAATCAAAGATCTTTGGAATGATTTCTATCACCTAGATTATTTCATGTCTTTCAGTAAAACTCATATCACCTTATTGGATCCACTCTGATTCACGGTTACAGTATGGTAAATTAGCCTATCTCGCATACCGTGGTCAGGTGAATTTTCCTCAAGTGAGTTTGAGCAACCAAAAGATATGAAGTTTTTCCTACTTCAAGTTCACATTCCTCCGAGCTTTCATTCTAATTCCGTTTCCCCTTCCTAATTTCTTTCTCAGCATCGCGCCTATCTTCTCTTTGTTCTCTGCGGCTCTCTTTCTTTTGCTGTTCTCTTTTATATACTGGATCATGTAATTGTGCCCATCTAGCATTCAACAGACTTACTGCTTCCATCTCTAGAGGATTCTTGGGTTCTGGATATGGATGTCTGAAAAGTCTTCTGAGTTTTTCCACCTCCTGAGTAGTCCCGATCTTTGGAATATCCTCAAAATTCTTCATGATGAGCTGTGATTTCCAGTGAGTTTTATCAGCTTTAAACTGACAGTAGATCATCTTGGGGTAGCCCTTGACACGATTAGTATTGAAGACACTAGTCACATCTAACTCCATTCATCTTTTCTCCTGAACTATCTCAGACAAGTACTTCAGCATTCTCTGCTTCTCATCAACAAACGTATCCTCTACATCACCCCATTTGAATTCTTCCAATACTTTATCTAGAAATGCAGCATTTTGAGTCTGTAGCAGCCATTTCCTACTCATATGTAAGAAGGTCTATTTCTGGTCTGCATCAATGAATACCAAGGCATCAGCTGTATCATCAGTGTAAGAGTGAATCTAGTATACACTATCTCTTCCTGGAACACCAACTGCCTCCCTTATTTCTCCTTGTTCCAGTGGTCCAGAAGGAAGAGTCAGAGCTTCATCTACACTTTTCACAGCTTGTAGAATATTCCATTTTCTCTCCATTAGCTCTGGCTCAATCTTCACGTTGTCTAGAGGATTTGGAGCAATAATATCACATTTCCATATTTCATTGCTTTTCTTGAATATTATCTTCTCAATGAACTCCACTGATTTTTCTTTGACATCAGAAGTGAATCCCTTGCTCATCATTTGTCTACATATCGCTTTTAAGGATTCCACTGATAGAGCCATTAGATATTCTTCCTCTATACTAACCCTCTTCATTTTTCCATCTACTACCATACGAACAACATCTGGATTGGCTGGGAATTCTAGTCCCTTGTTTTCTGCTAGCTGCATTAACTGATCTCTGTACATAATGCTAAGTTCCTCAGCTTGAGAGTATTGAATTTTAGTTGCTAGCAAGAACAACTCTGACACAGATCTTCTCAAGATAAATTGATCATCCACATACATGAAAGACATTGGGGCTCCTTCAACTAAGGTCAGAATGACTTGTCACTCCTTTACCACTGGTTTATATCCAACACGGACTTTTGAAATCATCCTTTTCAAAGCATTTATGTAGTCCACCGTCATTGGATTTTTCAGGTTCAAGTTATAGAAAAGATCATCTGCCTCCTTGTTATGAACTCCATTTGTACAAGTCCTCATTAGTATCTTCCTTGCATCATCCCATTTCTATCCAATCCTCCGTTTGTCCAAATCAATCTGTGGATCGGCTAACCTTGCAAGCTCATAGTCATACTGCTTCTCCTTGAGTTCCACTTTCTTCTCAAAGAAAACAGCCTTTTCTTGCATCATTTTCATTTTAAAGAACTAAGCTTGTTCCAAGGCCAACTATTGAGCTCTCAGGGTCTCTTCATCAACAGGGATCTCTTCAGTCTCTCTAGTAGACATCCCAGCACCTCCACCTTATTCCTTCAAAGATCTTTTAATAGCATGTGCTAGGGGTATATCCTCAATATCAGAGTCTGAATCAAAAACATGTACTTCTTCCTGTCGACCACCAAAGTCAGTGAATGACTCTTCTTCTTCAACCACCACTGCTTTACCCTTTCTCTTCCTCGGAGCCTCCTCATCAGTCACTGGCTCACTTTCCTTCATTTGTTCCTCTTCAACCTGAGTTGACTGTTGTCTCGTCTCAGGCTCTCTCTCCCCCTTAGGTGAGTTATCCGGAACACCACCCGGAGCAGTAGATCCTGCAGCGTGCTGTGAACCACCATAGCTAGATCCAGAAGGTCCAGTACCAGCTCCACCAGTTCCACCAGCACCACCATCATCTGGGGGAGGTTGATTGTACTGTTCGTCAAAGCACTCTGGGGGCACCAAATGGCGAATTGCATACATCATTCGACTGATCTCCATTGCCATGATATGCATTACACTTTCTACGCTCCCTTCATACAGAGTACTGCCTAAGACTCCACCAGCATGGCCCAAGTTATTCACCTTGTTCGTTACGTCATTTAAAGCTTCCGCCTGACTTGCCATTCGTGCTGCGTAGTCATCAAGAGCTCTCCGGTTGTCTCCAACATTTACCCCTAACTGCTCCATTGTCTGCCCGAACTGCTTCACCTAATTTTCAATTGCTGTCATACGAGTATCAAGATTTTCAAGAATAAGGGATGGTGTTTGGCTTAGGTGTTCTCACTCTAAAAATCGTTCTGTTAGTGTTTGTCACTCAGTTTCGGGCCTTAAAAATGAAGGTCCCTCACTCCCTAAACGCTCACACACACTCCCTGTCTCACGCTCGTGTATATCTTCAACAATATCACCAAGATTAAAAGCAATACCTGTAGAAACTGGATAAGAAAAGTTAAGAGCAGTTATGGGATCTAAAGATCCTGTCTGTTCCTGAGGTGGAATCTCAGGCTGAGAGGCTGCAAAGTATTCATGTACAACATCTGAACCGATCTTCTCTGCAGCATCAGTACGTACCGGTGAAGGTACTTTGGAAGCAAATAAAACTTTGGGCCTAGCTGAACCAACAGGCTCCTCAGAAGGCACAAAATCCTCACCAAAAGTCCTAGGTGTAGAATGTGCAAGGAAAGAACCACTCACGTGAGGTGGAGTGGTTGTGATTGACACACTAGGTTTTGACGGGGCTTCTGAAGTAGCAGCTTGAGAAATTTTGGCTCGCTTCTGTAGTAGGGGCTGCACTGCAGGGTTACTCTCATCAGAACTCTCACCCAATTCTACAGGTGCCGGGCTTTTAACTCCCGTCAACAAGGGTGAAAGTGAAGAAGTCAGGGAATTAGACTCAGAAATTTGGCTATCACCCTGGGATAGATCCTGCGGGTTAGCAGAATCTTGGGCCACAGAATCAGAATTAGATGAAGAGGAAGTATGGGTAGTGTGAACAGAGGGTGCCTCATGTTCAAAGAAATTACCTCCTTCATTACCTTGTTCAGCAAAGGGGTCAGATTCAGCAGGAGGTGACCTAGGAGACGGTCGCTGCTCCCTTTGCCCGGTAGAGTACTGACTGAGAGAATGACCCTCTTCTTCGTCATCATCAAGTTGCTCGTCAGGAATCCCTTGAAATGCGTCAGTATGAGCAGATGGATTCTGAGCATGTGATGATAGTTGTGAAGTCCCCGCCAGAGTAGTGACACCTACATCATAAGAAAGCCACACTCGAATATTCTCAGGAATAGACATAGGTTTACCCTGATGCTTATCCTGGTTAGCAATTGTGGTTAGTGACTTAGTTTCCATACCGAGAGATGTAGAGGTTGGACTCCTAACTAATGCCTGCCTAACTGATAAAGCATTAGAGGGTACAAGATGATTAATTAGCATTTGTAAGAAACGAGGATACCAGTAGACAACATCAGTGGTTGCAATGTCCCTAGTAACAGGTGCTCCCATCATGGCCACAATTTCAGAAAGAACGATCCTTCCATAATTGATGTTGAGTTCACGGGCCAGGGAAACACTAAAGATTTGCATGGGAATAAGAATTTGATGAAAATCTCTTTCGCGTGAACGAAAACATCTAGTGATAGCTTCGAAAAAGTAATTCCATTCCACCTGAAAAAATTATTTTTGAATAGTGGAAGTGAATATTTTACTAGTGGGAGGATAACATCCAATTTCCTCAAAAAACTTTAGGCGCTCGGCCACTGTAGGTACATGGTCATAAGAATCCTTGACAGGGAAACCAAGAACTCTATTAAAAACTGCCTCTGTAACCTCATATTCTTGACCTTCTAAGGTAAACTTAAAACCATAGGGGGTCGATTTGCTCCCATAAGGAACCACACTGGTCCATAATTGCTGCAAAGCATCATGAACCGGTGTTGGTTTGGCAGTGAAAGCAGTATTAGCTTTGGAGTACAAATTGAGAAATCGTACCGAAAACTTGAATCGCGGGAGTTGATCACCAATTTCCGTAGAAATATTATAAAAGTTATTTTTAGCAAGTGAAAATTGGTGAGACATTTTGTTTGTAAATTTTTTTTTCGTGAATTAATTGGATATTTGTATATAAAAAAATGCACACAATTAAAGCAGAGAAAAAAAATAACGAAACAATGGCAGATCAATTCCTTTTAATTAGCAGAGAAGACACAGAGTCGTAACTGGAAAATAAACTATGAAATTTAAATCAAAGATACGAAATCAAACACAGCAATACCAAACAAACTACTTAACTATAATGACAATACGTATGTGTGAAAGTGTGTGTATAGGCGTGTGTATATATCGAGATTGAAGATGAACAGACACGATGCAGAACACAAAAATACACAGTGATCAGAGATGCAAACAATAGAGTCAGACACAATTTTGACAGTAGTTCGTGGTATGTATGAATATTAACACAGAAATCACTGTGAAGAAGAAATCGCCTGGGAGGGAGGGTGGGGGCTGTAAAAAATTAGGTTTTAAACGATGGGTAAAAGTGAAAATAAAATCGGGTTAGAGATGTATATATAGGCATTATTGAGAAGTGACAAAGATACCCCTGTGAAAATAATAAAAAACTTAAGTACGTACAGGGTAATCGAAGTCGAACACTATGTCGAACATCAAGTCGAACTTCGACTTGAGTTTCGACATAGGTGCTAACTCAAAGTTTAGTCACTTGAAACAATTTAAATAGTCAAAACTCTCAAGGAAAACCTATCTCGAACATCAAGTCAATATTCGAGATAAGGTTTGAGATAGAGACTATCTCGAAATTTCCTTAACACTTAAACAAATTCTAAGTCCCACTAGGGAAAACTATCTCGAATATTAAGTCGATATTCGAGATAATGTTCAAGATAGAACCTAAGTCGAACATCAAGTCGATATTCGAGATAATGTTCGAGATAAAATCTAAGTCGAACATCAAGTCGATATTCGAGATAATGTTCGAGATAGAACCTAAGTCAAACATCAAGTCGATATTCGAGATAATGTTCGAGATAGAACCTAAGCATGAAGTCGAATTTCTTCCCAGACTTAGAATTTTCAAAACATCACTCCTGGAAGCCTCAAATTCGAAATTCAAGTCAAATTTCAAGATGAGTTTCGAGATAGAACATATCTCAAAATATTGAAGATACTTAGTAAAATTTGGCAATTTATCATGAAAAATAATAATTAAATTTTACCAAATTAAATAAATACCAATTCAAGGATTTTTAATCATAACCAATACTAAAAACATTCCTTGATAACTCTAAGGCCTTAATATCATAAAATTACATGAAAAACATAGAGAAATTCATCTAAAAAATCATGTAAAATTTAGAGAAGCATGAATTTAACTCCCCCTTTGTTCATGCAATTAAATGAGCATAAATTCAAAGTTTTTACAAATAATTTCACTCAATGCACAATGAATTCATGAAAAATAATACAACATACACATATAATAATCATTAATGAAACATTTTAAAGTCTAGGTCTATAATGATTAAATAGCATGCAGAAGTGATATTTTTAGCAATTTTCTAGATTATTTACATATGTTTTCAACTAGTCACAATTAAAATATGCAAATTACAAGAAGAAAAACATATATACTTGCTCAAAACTGGGATTTTACAGATAAGAGGATTTACTAACTTGTGTTAAGTATCCCCAATTCACCAACCAACCTATTGAATGTGACTTCATCAAGAGGTTTAGTGAATATATCTGCAATTTGTTGCATTGTGGATATAAAATATAACTCCAAAGTCCCCTCCTTAACATGTTCTCTTATGAAGTGATATCTTATATCTATGTGCTTTGTTCTGGAGTGATCCACAGGATTGTTGGTCATGGCAATGACACTAGTGTTGTCACACATGATAGGAATCTTCTTGCGCTCCAAGCCATAATCTTTCAATTGGTTCCTCATCCACAGTATTTGAGCTACACAGCTTTCAGCAGCGATGTACTCAGCTTCAGCAGTAGAAGTAGATACTGTATGTTGCTTTTTACTTTGCCAGGACACCAATCTTCTTCCTAAGAATTGACAGGCACCAGATGTGCTTTTCCTATCAATCTTGCAACCTGCATAGTCTGAATCTGAATAGCCTATTAGATTAAAACCTGTATCTCTTGGGTACCAAATCCCTAGATTTGATGTTCCCTTGAGATACCTAAAGATTCGTTTGACGGCTATGAGATGTGACTCTTTAGGATCCATTTGGAACCTTGCACACAAACAAGTTGCGAACATTATATCGGGTCTACTTGCAGTTAAATAAAGAAGTGAGCCAATCATACCTCGATAGCTTGTGATGTCAACTGGTTTACCTGATTTGTCTTCATCAAGCTTCGTGGAAGTTGCCATGGGAGTTTTAGCTACTGACGCATCTTCTAGATTGTACTTTTTCAGTAAATCTTTGATGTACTTGGACTGACAGATAAAGATTCCTTCTTTTCTCTGACTGATCTATAATCCAAGGAAGAATGACAACTCCCCCATCATGCTCATCTCATACTTATCATGCATTAACTTGGCAAATTTCTCGCACAAGAGCTTATTAGATGACCAAAAAATAATATCGTCCACATAGACTTGAACAAGTATTAAATCACCCTTTATATTTTTATAGAACAATGTTTTATCAATCACTCCCTTAGTAAAACCACTTTCAATTAAGAACAAGGATAGGGTTTCATACCATCGTCTTGGGGATTGCCTGAGGCCATAGACAGCTTTGAAGAGAAAGTATACAAAATCTACAAGTTCTGGATCAATAAAGCCAGGTGGCTGTTCCAGATATACTTCTTCTTCTAGCTCTCCATTCAGGAAGGCACTTTTCACATTCATTTGAAAAACCTTAAAGTTCTTGTGTGCTGCAAAGGCCAAGAACATCCTGATTGCCTCAAGTCTTGCAACTGGAGCGTAGGTCTCATCATAATCAATACCTTCTTTTTGAGAATAACCTTTCGCTACCAAACGAGCCTTGTTTCGTGTTACAAGTCCGTCTTCATCCAGTTTATTTCTGAATACCCACTTAGTTCCAATTACTGATATGTTCTTTGGTCGGGGTACCAGTTTCCAAACTTTCTGTCTTTCAAACTGATTGAGCTCCTCTTGCATTGCAATTACCCAATCAACATCACCAAGAGTTTCTTCTATTTCTTTAGGTTCAAGTTTGGATAAGAACCCAGAGTACAAGTAAATATTAGCCATGTCAGCTCTTGTAGTTCTTCTAGTAGTCATACCGGCGTCTGGATCACCAATGATTAATTCAAACGGATGGTCTCTACTCCATACCCGTTCTTTTGGTAAATGTCTTGATGATTCAGTTTGACTTTCTGAATTGTTGTGTTGACTACTTGTGTTATTTCTACTAACTCCCCCTGAGTTAGTGACAGCTCCTGTAGAACTAGTATCATCTCTTCTTGAGTTTTGAGCACTTGTCCCTGAGCTGCTATTTACCCCCCCTGAGTTGTTGCCAGACTGTGCTGAAGAAGTTTCTTCTGATCTTTCATTAGACTAAGGTATTTCTTCTCGAACACGTGTTATATTTGTTGTAACAACCAACTCAAGTTCATCCTCAACTTCATCCAAGTCCAGATTCTAAAATTTTAAAGACTCGGGTTCACAATTATCTTTAGAAATTGATGGGAGTTTGGTATCGTCGAATCTGACATTGTAGCTCTCAATCACTTTTCGATCATTCACTAAGAATACCCGATAAGCTGCCACCACATCTGTAGAATAATCCACAAATATCCTTTCACGTGCTTTTGCTTCAAACTTGCCTAGAATTTCATCGTCTATAAGTACATAGCATCTAGCTCCAAAGACATGAAAGTATTTGATTGTTGGTCTTCTATTATTCATTAGTTCACATGGTGTCTTTTCTTTATCTTTTATAATCAAGGTTCTATTCTGAGTGTAACACACTGTACTCACTGCTTCGGCCCAAAAGTATAGAGGAAGTTTTGATTCATACAACAAAGTTCTTGCTGCTTCAACCAATGTCATGTTCTTCCTTTCAACTACTCCATTTTGCTGTGGAGTTCTCGGGGCAGAGTACTGACGACGTATTCCTTTAGAAACGCAAAAATCATTCAGTGTTGCATTTTTAAATTCAGTGCTGTTGTCTGATCTAATCGTCTTCACAGTGAGTGTTGAAACATTCTTAATTTCTGTGATGTGATCAATGATTTGGAAAGGTACTTTGTTTTTTGTCATAGAGAACAATACCCATGTATATTTGGAGAAGTCGTCCACGATTACCAATGCATATCTTTTCCTAGATAAAGATAGGACATTTACTGGGCCAAATAAATCCATATGTAGAAGTTGCAGAGGCTCAGTGATACTATAAATTTCTTTAGACTTATGCGATGCTCGCTTTGACTTTCCCATTTCACAGGCTTTGCAGAGTCCTTTAGGAGCAAACTCCATTTGAGGTAGATCTTTCACCAATTCTCGTTTAGCGAGAGCATTCATCATTTTGAAGCTTAGGTGAGATAGCTTTTTATGCCATAACCAGCTTTCATCATCTGAAGCTTTACTGTAGAAACATGTGACTTCATTCTAGTTTTCCGAATCCATATCAGCGACAAAAAGATCTGCCTTTCGAACTCCTCTTAAAGCCAACGAACCTTCCTTAATGTGAGTGATTGATACACCTTTTTTATTGAAGACAATTTCGTATCCTTTGTCATAGAATTGACTGATACTCAATAGATTGTGTCTCAATCCCTCAACATAGGAAATATCTTCAATGATGTCATTACCAGTTTTCAATTTGCCATATCCCTTTGTCACACCTATGCTATCATCTCCAAAGGTGACATAAGGGCCAGCCTTTATAACCAATTCTGTAAGAAGGGATTTGCTTCCTGTCATATTCCTTGATGCTTCACTATCTAGCACTCATATAACTTTATTTCTTTTCTGCTTAATGCCCTGCAATAACAGATTGATTAGGCGTTCTTCGGAACCCAAGATTGATTGGTCCCGGCTTTTCTATAAGATCGAGAATTATCATATTTAACAACATGAGATGCACCCTTTTTAACATTACTAGAGCTTTCGAATTTGTCTTTTCCTTTTTCAGACTTGACAGATTTATCAGTCTTAGGAGAAGGCTTGTCACTCTTAACTTTAGGAGGACTAACAGTCTTAGCTCTTACATGCTTCTTTTTGACATTAGAACTAGCAGAAGAATTGACATGATTGGCTAGTTGCATTCATCAAGTTCACAGATGTTTTCATGACGTTAAAAGTGCATGGCATACAATTTGGTTGACCACATTGTGCATGATTCTGATGCATGTTATTCATTATGTGTGGTACAGGCATGGCATGTGCAACAGGAATATTCATGTTAGATTTACATGCATAAGAAAGATGTTCAGTTGATTTACAGTGATAACATGCTTTCTTTATTTGTTCTGCGTTAACCTCTTTTAAGCCTTTTTTCTTTTTACTCTGTTGTTTAACAGCCTTAGCTCCTAATCCTGGTCTAGACTCATCTCTAGGGGAATTGATTTTAACTGATTTAGTAGGAGTTATAGGTTGTTCTTTCTTCCGATCTTCCATTTTAGTCTCATATCTAACTAACAATTCAGTCTCTCCTTTTTCACGAGGAACGAAGTGTTTAAAGATAGGTTTGACAGCAGATTTAAGAATTGTAGGTATTTCTTTATTAATCTCACTAGAACTAGTGTCTACAGATCTTTTTCATTCTTTCTTAGATAAGTTAGAATAGTCAAGTCCTACACCGACTCCAGTTATCTTCTTAAATGTGTCACTATCAACATTCACTTTACTAGCTGCTAGTTTATAAGCTTCGCATTTAGTTTCTAACTCAGCTAGTTTATTCCTAAGACATGCTTTTATTTCATCTTTAAGGTTGAGCTTGTGTTCCAAAGATTTAATAGAGTCTCTTAGGGAAATATCTATAGTGCAAGCAGCCTCTAATTCTTCTACTTTTGCCTCAAACATTCTGCATTTGACAACAAGTGTTTTCTGTTCTTTTTTAGAAGTGTTAGGGATATATTCATTTGATGATGTACAAAATACTAGAACAGGGTCTAGATTAGTTTATTTGTAATAAGTTTTTCTAGTCTTTGAAATATATAATCAGAGTCTAGATAGTCAATATTCATGTTATTTGTACTTGGAAGAATTCCTGTAGAAAATGAAACCAGAGTCTATAGACTATCAGAGTCTGTGATCTATCAGAGTCTACATGTGATCAGAGTCTGAAGATCATCAGAGTCTGAAGATTTCAGAGTCTATACAGTTGAAGATAAATTTGGAAGAAGATCACAGGAATGGAAAGTCTTCGAAGATCAAGATAAATATATTGCAGATATGCTATGGGAAAGAAAGAGAATTCTAGAAGGAAACTGTCAACTAATAATTAGGAATTCTATTCCTATTGTAATTTATCTTTCTGTTATTAGTTGATAGGCATCTCTCTATATAAACTCTATGTAACCTAATTGTAAAGGTGTGTGGAAGTCGAAGCATAATTATCTGAGTGAAATTTTGTGAGAGCATAGAAATAGAGAGAGTTGCTGTGATAAACACAGAGAAGCTGCTAGGGTTTTTGTACACCCTAGGAGAGTTTTGTATTCACAAATCAATAATACAAAACAGTACTTATTCATATTTTTGTGTTTGGATTTGTTCTTAATTTGATTTTAAATCGGGCAGAAAAGACATACAAGTATTCAACCCCCCCCCCCTTCTACTTGTACGACTGGGAAAACAATTGGTATCAGAGCCTAACGTTTAAAAATCGATCAAAGATGTCTGGAAACAAAGATGACAATTCTAAGATTCCTATGCTTAAGAGAAACGAGTTCACCCACTGGAAGGTTAAGATGTTGCGCCATCTGGAAGCAACAGACCCTGACTATCTTGACAGGATTAATGAAGGACCCTTTGTGCCCTTAAAAATTGTGCCTCAAATCAATGAGGAACGCAAAATAACTGAAGAACACCTCGTTGAGAAACCAAAGGCTGAATGGACAAAAGAGGACAAAGAAAATGTCCTTAAGGAGGCAAAAGTAAAGAACATTCTCTTTAACAGTTTAGATTCTGTTCTAACTAACTGTGTCATATCATGCAAGACTGCTAAGGAGATGTGGACAAAACTTGAGGTGCACTGTCAAGGGACTAAAGATGTCAAGAAGAATGCTAGGTCTTTGCTTATTCAAGAGTATGAGTACTTTGAAGCAAAATCTGGAGAATCTATCACTGAGATGTATGATAGGTTTACAAAACTCTTGAATGAGATGGCTATGCTTGGTAAGGTTTATGATTCTGAAGATACGAACACCAAGTTTCTGAGAGCACTTCCTGAAGAGTGGGACAATAAGACTACAGCCATAAGGGAAGCTAGAGATTTGGATAAACTAACTCTAGAAGAATTGTATGGCAGACTCAAGACATATGATTTGGAGATGCAACAGAGAAAGAATAAAAAGTCTGTAAAGACAAAATCTGTGGCACTCTTGATGGAGTCTGAGAAAGAACAACAGGAACCACCCACAGAAGCAAGAATCAAGGATTCAAGAAAGAAGGGTAAAGCTGCTGTGCAGTCAGAGTCTACTGACACAGACTCTGATTCTGATGAAGAGTTTGATCTAAGTCAAATGATGGCTATGTTTGCTAAAAATTTCAAAAGAATGAAATTCAACAAAAGAACTGGCAAATTTAGCAAAAGGCTATCATTCAAGAAGGAAGATGAAAAGGTTGAGAAGAGCAAGAGTACAATTATCAAACTTGACAAAGCAAAGGTCAAATGTTTCAACTATGGAATATTGGGGCACTTTGCCAGTGAATGCAGAAAATCAAAAAGTCAAGGAAAAGGAAAAGCACTTCTATCAACAGGAAAGGACTGGGCAGACTCAAGCTCAGAGGATGAAATTGATTATGAAAATCTAGCACTGATGGCATCCTCCTCAAGAAAATCATAGTCTCCCAAAGAACCCTCATCTCCTAAAACTCAGGTATCAATCTTTACTCCTGAATCCTTAGTTAATTTAGACTCTGATGGCATAGAGATTGTGAAAAGTGAGGTTAATAAAATAATGACAACATGTAGGTCTCTCACTAGTGAAAGTGAAAGGTTGAGAGAAGAAAATTTAACCTTAACTAAAAGGAATTGTCATGTAGAATCTGTGTTATTATTAATGGAACAATACAAAAAGGATTCTGAGAAATATAGTCATAACTACACTGAAATTTTGAAAGCCTATGACTATGTTAGGAAAGAACTAGAAGAAGAAAGGATTAAGTTTAAAGTTTGGACAGACTCTGGAAGAAAAGTTCAAGAAATTCTCAATAATCAAAACGTGTGTCAAACTGCTGGTCTAGGCTATGACAAGAGTCAAGACAAAAGACCTATTGTTGAGAATGATAACAATGAAGAAGCTAGCAAAATTAATAAGACTAAAGACAAAAGTACATTTGTTCCTGTTAAGTTTGTGATCCCTAAAGAAAAAACTGAAGCCACAAACTCATCTGTCAATAGTCCCCCTGTTGTTGACAAAAAGACAGACGAAACAGGGGCAAATAACTCTAAGAAAATTATAAACATAGGGTACTTGTCTAAGTCTAAGTTGAAAGAAAGGCTAGAGAACTTATCAGAGTCCACCAAAACTAGGAGAAATAGGAATGGTAAGGAAGGCATCAATAAGGCTAATAATTATTAAAAAGATCCTAATGCTCCTAGAAAGAAGTGTTATAGATGTGGCAACCAAAACCATTTAGCTATAGATTGTAAAACAAAAATTGAGATGAAATCAGAGTCTAGTCCTTCTCAGACTCTGAAAAGTCACTATATACCACAGAAACCTTGTTATCACTGTGGTAGCATATTTCATTCTATATATATGTGTAGGGACTATCATGATTTGTATTACAATTTTTATGAGCTAAAATCTTCTATTGATAAGAGTTGGTATGACACTGTTAAGACTCCACCAGAGTCTAGAGCAACAAAAGAGACAGGTAAGCCAAAGGTGAAGATTATTAAGCCTGTTTCTCCTAAAATTAGTAGAAAAGGATCCAAAACTATTTGGGTCCTGAAAACATCTAACTAGTTGCTTTATGTATGCAGGGAACTAGGGTAAAGAAAGTAACCCTAATCCTGGACAGTGGATGCTCAGGACATATGACTGGAAAGAAATCTCTGCTTATAGACTTTGAGGAAATGGCTGGCCCAGAAGTATCCTTTGGAGATGGCAACAAAGGACAAACACTGGGATATGGCAAGATTGTACTTGGGAATGTCATCATTGAACAAGTAGCTCTAGTTGATGGCTTAAGGCACAATTTAATAAGCATAAGTCAACTTGGAGACAGGTTACCATACTGGCTTTGACAACAAAGAGTGTCTTGTGACTCACAAAGAGACAGGCATTGTGGTTTTCAAAGGACACAGACATGGTAACATTTATGAAGCCAGCTTGGAGGATTGCATAAACAGTGAAGTCACATGTCTATACAGCAAGGCCTCAATTGAAGAAAGCTAGAAATGGCACAAGAAACTGTCACACATCAACTTCAAAACACTCAACAAGTTGGTTAAACAGAATCTTGTAAGAGGATTACCACAGGTTGATTTTGTACAAGATGGACTTTGTGAAGCATGTCAACTTGGAAAACAAAGGAAATCATCCTTCAAGAGCAAGACAATAAATACCATTTCTGAACCCTTTTATTTACTGCATCTTGATTTATTTGGTCTAGTAAATGTTATGTCAATTAACAAAAATAAATATACTCTTGTTATTGTAGATGATTTTACAAGATTCACATGGGTTTTCTTTCTACATTCAAAGGATGAAGCTTCTCAACACATAATAGATCATATCACTTTTCTGGAAAGAAAATCAAAGAAAACAGTAAGAATTCTGAGGAGTGACAATGGTACTGAATTCAAGAATTCAATCATGGAGAACCACTGTGCATCAAAGGGAATTACTCAATAATTTTCTGCGCCAGGAACTCCTCAACAAAATGGAGTTGTGGAAAGAAAGAATAGGACACTCATAGAAGCTGCCAGAACAATATTGGCAGAGTCTAAGCTGCCAGTATATTTTTGGGCTGAGGTATTCAATACAGCATGTTTCACTCAAAACTGCACTCTAATAAACATGCATGGAAAAACTCCCTATGAAATGATAAAGGACAAGAAGCCAAGTGTGAAACACTTTCACATATTTGGATGCAAGTGTTATGTACTGAAAGTACATCCTGAAAATCTAAGCAAATTTGAAGCCAAGGCAGATGAATCAATCTTTCTTGGATATGCATCGAACACAAAAGCATTCAGAGTGTTTAATCTCAGAACCAAAATAGTTATGGAATCTATTCATGTTGCATTTGATGATAAAAAGTTTACAGAATTGCAGGATGAGTCAGAGTCTACAACACTGGAATTTGAAAATCTAAAAAGTTCTGAGATAAATGAAGAAGAAGAGGATGAAGACCCTAGAATAAATCCTGAACTAACACAGGAACCTGCACATTCTGAGGGGGAGCCAGAAAATTCAACTCCAAATAATTCAGAGTCTAACAGGTCAGGGTCTACCCAGACAAAGTCTATCCAGACAGAGTCTAGACAGACAGAGTCTAACTCATCAGGGTCTGGATCAAGCAACTCTAAACTCTTGTCAGAGTCAAGCAATTCAGGGGGAGCCTCTTCATTTGAATTTCACTCAAATACAGAAGATGCAAATGACTTAGGGGGAGTTTCAAGTTCAAGAACCAATCTTCCACCTGCTAGAAAATGGACAAGGAATCACACTCCTGACTTGATAATTGGAGATCCTGAGAGTGGTGTACAAACAAGAACAACCACTCAAAATGAATGTCTTTATAACTGTTTTCTCTTAAAGAATGAACCCAAGAAAATTGAGGAAGCCTTGTAAGACCCTGATTGGATTATTGCAATGCAAGAAGAATTGAATGAATTTGAGAGAAATAAAGTGTGGAAACTTGTACCAAGACCTAGAGATAGATCAGTGGTTGGTGCAAAATGGGTGTATAGAAATAAACTTGATGAGAATGGAACTGTAGTAAGAAATAAAGCAAGGCTAGTTGCAAAAGGATACTCACAGGAGGAAGGAATTGACTATGATGAAACTTTTGCACCAGTAGCAAGATTGGAAGCTATTAGAATGTTTCTAGCCTTTGCAGCTCATTCAAAATTCAAGGTGTATCAGATGGATGTGAAAAGAAGAAGTCTATGTGGAGCAACCACCAGGATTTGTTGATCCAAAGTTTCCTGATCATGTTTACAGGTTAGACAAGGCACTATATGGATTGAAGCAAGCACCTAGAGCATGGTATGAAACTCTTTCAAAATTCCTTCTTGAAAATGGATTCACAAGAGGTACCATTGACAAAACTCTCTTTATTAGAAAATATAAAGGTGATATTTTGCTTGTCCAAATTTATGTTGATGATATTATATTTGGATCTACTAATGATAATCTCTGTGAAAAGTTTAGTCAACTAATGCAGTCAAATTATGAAATGAGCATGATGGGAGAATTAAACTTCTTTTTGGGGCTTCAAGTCAAACAGAATGATGATGTAATTTTCATCAATCAAACAAAGTATGTAAAAGAATTGTTGAAGAAGTTTGATATGCAAGATTCTGCAACTGCTAAAACTCCCATGTCAACAGCTACTAAGCTAGACTCTGACCCAAAGGGTAAGAAAGTTGACAACACTAGTTACAGAGGTATGATTGGCTCATTGTTATATTTAACTGCTAGTAGACCAGATATAATGTTTGCAACTTGTCTGTGTGCCAGATTTCAAGCTGACCCTAGAGAATCACACTTAATAGCTGTGAAAAGAATTTTTAGATATCTCAAGGGGGCACAAACTCTTGGACTTTGGTATCCTAGAGGGTCGGATTTTTGACTAATTGGCTATTCAGATTCTGACTATGCAGGATGCAAAGTAAATAGGAAAAGCACAACAGGACAATGCCAGTTTCTTGGCAACAGATTAATTTCTTGGTTTAGCAAGAAACAACAGACTGTATCAACCTCAACAGCTGAGGCTGAATACATTGCAGCTGGAAGTTGCTGTGCTCAAATTCTGTGGATGAGAAATCAATTACTTGATTATGGACTAACATTCTCAAATATTCCTATGTATTGTGATAATACTAGTGCTATTAAAATTACAAAGAATCCAGTCCAACACTCCAGAACAAAGCACATTGATGTCAGGTATCACTTTATTAGAGAACATGTTGAAAATGGTACTGTGACACTTCACTATGTTCCAACTGACAGACAGATTGCAGACATTTTAACAAAACCACTTGATGAGCCTACCTTTCTCAGACTGGTAGGTGAATTAGGAATGTTAAATATGTAAGTGATCAAAAATTACAAGAAGCAAGGTATGTACTTTAATTATAGTCCCTGTCTTAACACACTGTGATTAATTATTATTGCAATATTTTGCTTGGTATTTTACCTTGACAGAGTCTAGTTTTTAGACTCTGACGAGTCTGTAGACTCTGACGAGTCTGTAGACTCTGATGAGTCTGTAGACTCTGAGAGTCAGTAGACTCTGAGAAAATTATCGCCTAGACTCTGAAACGGTTAAAATTCGCGCCTGCAGACTCTGATTGCATTTAAAATGTTCAAATGACTTGAAATAGGCGGTAACAGTTATCTTTTGACCGGAGACAGACTGTAGACTCGTGTGTATTGTATGCAACTTGAACAAAATAGAATTTTTCATACAATTTACTCACTTGGTTATTGCAATTGATTTTTAAGGCAAAAATATCCACAGAGCTTTTTACGAACCCTAGCTAATTTCTTCAAGCTTCTCCATCACTTTCAACTCAACAACTTCAATGGCTGCTGTTTCTACTGTCATGAGGGGACCCAAGGCGATTGCGTTCACATTTGGGGATTTCGAGTTCATGACCACAAATCATGTTACTGCTCTTGGAGATAAGAAAGGGGTAGACGCTGACTACTACCCTGTGATGGATTTCTTGGAGCAATCCGAGCTACACTACATTCTCAAGGCATCACCAGTCATTCACATGGATGCTGTATCACAAGCATGGAGCACTGCAAAGGTAGTTGATCCTTCTCAGGATCAACCAAGTATAATAATGTTTACCTTTGGTTCGACTACATTTGATGTCACTGCAAATGTGCTTAATTCTGTGTTTAAACTGCCTGTTAAATCTTCTTTTGATGAAATTGTATCTGATGATGACATTAAAAGCATGTTTAAGGCAATAGGTTATTCTGCTAGCTTAGATAACATGAGCAAGATAACTAGGCCTTACTTAAGGAAAGAATGGTCATTTTTCTTCGATCAAATTGCTAAGTGTTTTACTGGTAAGTGTAGTGGATTTGATGCTATTACTGCTATTACTTATCAAATTGGTCACAGTCTCCTATTTGATAGAATCATCAACATTGGTGATATGTTGCTCACTCAAATGGGAGCAAAATTAAATAATGTGCATGAGGGGAGAAAGAAAGTCTACTATCATAGATTTCTTATGATTCTCCTCAATCACTTCATTCTTGACATGTCAACCAAGTTGGCAGATGATTGCTGTGTGCGGGCATACAAACAACAAAGGAGGATATTCTCTGACATTAAGAGAATTGATGACAAGAAGAAGAGTCTACCTGCAATGACATATCCACAGGTAATGCAGGTAAAACTCTCATCCTACAAACCTTCTATCTACAATGCTTCATTTTTTTGTGGTGAAATGGTGCAAGAACAAGTAATGGAGAGTCCCCCTGCACCTACCCAAGTCACCCAATCCCCTTCAATTACACAATCTTCCAAACCAAAATCCAAAAAGAAACCAACCTCTGGTGTCTCTCAACAGGCACCAGTTGTAAAGAGGAGAAAATTGATTCAATCTAGGCTTATAGATGAGCACAGTGATGAGGAGCTCAATCCACTAGAGAAGCAAGTTGTTGAAGGACTTTCTTTGCTAAAGGAAGGTCATGATACACTTGATTCTAACCTTCAAGCCAAGTCTGTAGACTCTCAAAAGGCTACAGACTCTGAAAAACCTAGGGAAGCACCTTAGGACTCTCACATTGAGTCTCTTGAGAAATCTTTTGCTAAGAAGTACAGAAGGTTAAGGAAGGCTTATTCTGCACACACACACAAGCCTGTTATTGTTACTAACCCTGTTTTGCAGGAAACAGATGCTCCCAAGGCTCCTGCAGAGCCAGACTCTGAAATCAAGAAAACACCTGAACCAGAGTCTAATGTTGAGTCAGAGTCTAGACTGCCTTTAGACTCTGATCATGAAACATTTTGGGAAGGAATGCCATTGGATGCAACCTCATGTCTAATTGAAGAGATCATTACTCCAAGTGATGAGGCACTGCTATTCTTATATCCTTTGGTGGAATCAGTTGAAGATCCAGAGCAATATCAGACTAAATCTCAAGTCTTGGATTTTCTTTCAACCTATGAAGCCCTAAGGAAGAGAATGGAACAGGAGCTACAAATGTCTGCACAAGATGTGGTCAAAAATCTCTACAGCTACCTATTCAACTCTTCATTCCAAGAACAAGCAGCTGGGCTCATAGAAGGCAGAACAAATGAAGTTCTCAAAGCACTAGGTGTGCCAGACTCTGAACAGTACATTTCAAAGAAGCCTAAAAAGCTTAAGGTCCACAAAAGGAGAGCATCAGAGTCTGTTGCTGAGTTGGAAACTGAGATTGAGCAACCAGTTTTTAACTGTGAAGCAATTTGGGATAATGGAGTTACCTACAGGACAGCCATTCAATGGATCTCTCAAATTCAACCTCTGTCAAGACAGGTGGCTGACTATCTTGTCCATAATATAGGTACAATTGCCAACAAATACATCTATCCCACCTACCAAAGTTTGCTGGATCAATTCAAGGGCACATATTTTCAAAGAGTAAGAAGGGAACTGCAGGAACTCTTCAATCTCACAGATGCCCAGGCAATCAATGCAATCCATCTCAGGGCCTTTCATCACAAGTTGGATGCATTTATTCTTGAAGAACAACAGGAGGTAGCAGGTGGTGCAAGGCAGTTGGAGGTTGGGACTAGTGCACCAGTGGTGACTAGTGATAAAGATGCTCAGTCTGCCTCACCCATACAAGAACCACCTAGTCAGAGGTTGGGTGATAGTGGGGCAGGGGAGTATGCTGTTGGGCCCTCCTTGACAACTCATCAAAGAGCTGATGAGAACCCCAGTGATATGGGAGGACAGACTCTGATGGATGCTCATGAAGTGATTTCCCAATCTATTCTATCAGAGTCTATCCACCTTGAGGGGGAGTCTCATGCACCAACAGTCAAAGATGGTAACACTCAGACTCTGGCTTCTAATGAAGTCATACTGAAGCAGTCAGAGTCTAGAGTAGACCCTAAGACTGGAATACTGGAGCCAACAGACTCTGAAAAGAGAGAAGATGCTAGTAAGGGTTCAGAATCTGTTGATGTTCACCCCTTGGTGGAAACCCCTAGCCTTCAGACATTTGAAGGGGTTCCCCTCCATCTAGGTGGTTCAGGTATTGAAGCACCATTTTTATCTCTCAACCCCTCTGCTGTAGGTTTATTGAGTGCACCCTCCACATTGAGTGACAAAATATCTGAGAGGCTGGCACTGGACCAGGCAAAAGGAGAGGTAGAAAAGGCTGTAGAGAGCCTGAGTGAGATTGAGAAAGTGGGTGCCCAACCCCACTCTGAGCATGAGAGATTAGGGTATCCTGAACCTAGCTTTACTTATTGGGATCAAGATTTTCCAAAGAGTTGGTCCAATGAGTTGGAGCAGGGGATGGATGACAATTCACTATGTCTGATTGTGCAGATTGGCAAACAGGAGGAGGCTTTTGCTGCTCAGAAATCATTTACACAGAGACCACATCTTCATCTGGTGGATTCTCTAGCAAGGAGAGCAGATAGGATCATGGAGACCTTGGTGGATAATCCTGTAATTCCAACTGAGGCTGCATATTCGAAGTCAGAAGAACCACTCTTAATCATGCCTATAAGGGCTAGACTTCCAGAGTCTACAGTCTCTGATCACTCTCAGGAGGAGTCAGGGTCTATAGTCCCGTTTGCAGTTTCGGAGTCTACACCACCACCAGAGTCTACACCTCCATTCACAAAGCTAGCGCCTGTTGCTGAGGAGTGCACTTCTGACAATGATGATCATGTTACTCCTTCTTTTATCTATTTTGATCAGGTGTTTCCTCAGTCTTGGGAGTCTGCACAGCAAAGAGGCATCAATGATAAAGATTCTTTTGAGTGTATTTTGGATATTCATCTTTCTGAGAGACTTAAGGCTTTTCAGAAAAAATCTTTTCAACAGGAACATGGTTACTATCCTGGTGAAGAAGATCAAGTCTTAGATGGAGCTGTTAAAGCTAAGCTACCTGATGTTGCTGCTCAATTATCCAGTGTGGTCCAGGACATTTCTCATATTAACACAAAGCTCACTGGTGTTGATAATACAACTTCTCTGCTCAATACAAGATTTGACAGAATTCACTCCCTTCAATTATCCAAAGAGGTCGCTTTTAAAGATGCTCTAGCTGCTATCACTACCACTCAAGCCTCTCTTCAAACTACAGTTTCTGATTTGACCACCAAGGTTGATTCAGTTATTGCAGCCCAGGCCAATATCTCCACTGTTCTTGAGCAGATTCTTTTAGCTGTCACTAGTAATGATGATGTCAAAAAGGGGGAGAAGGAGAAGCAAGGTGAGTCCTCCAGGAGACAAAAGGATGAGGGATGCAAGGATACATCAAGGGGAGTTAAAAGGAGGAGAGATGGTGATGATGGTGATAATTCTCATGGTCCTAGGGGTCTTGATGATGTGCAACAAAAACAATCAGGAGTATCAAGAACTCAAACACATCAGTCAGGGACTAGACATGTGAAATCAGAGTCTAAGTCAGACTCTGATAAGCAACGAAAGAAGTCAGACTCTGATCAAACTCAAGAACCTTCATACTAGAAGTGCAGTCAATCAAATCTGCAACTTAGAGCTAAAAAGAAGATAGGTCTTGGAGGATTTGAAGAATCTGACATTGATAGAACATCTACTCTAACCAGGGATCCTCAATCCTTGACAGATAGGCAATTTGAGAAGATCACTCAGAAGCACTTAAATAAAGTGGTGTCTGCTCAAATTGTTTATAATGTTTTTGAAACAAAGATACAAGGAGGTCAGGGAGATACAGAAAAAGTGAAGAATGAGATGCTGGTTTACTTCTTAGAAGGTGGAAGTGTAAGATGGATTAGTCAGTCAAATTTTATCTTTTTCAAACAGGCTGAGGAATTACAGTATATTAGATTCCTACTTCAAATTGCTTATGAAGTTAACAAGAGCAAAGAAGCTGTCACACACAAATGGTTCAAGGAGATTGATAGGAAGCTGATTTTGCATAGACAGGCAAATCGACAAATGGGCAAATTTTCTTTAAAATATGTTGATACTGAGGGAAATGATCAAGTCATGCCATTGGAAGAAAAACAGATTAAATTTCAAGAAGGTGTGGGTCATTACTTTGGGTTTCAGCCTATGAGTGGGAAAGTTAGTGTTCTGATGTTGAAGGACTTAAAAGATCAAGAAAGCAGTGCAAATGATCTTAGAGCAGCTTATTGTCAAATCAAATGCTCAAGTGAAGAAATGAAGAAATTGAAGAAATTTTTTGGTGAGGCTCTGGCAATTGTGGAGGAAAATATGCTGAATTCATTTTTGAAGAATAATCCAGCCTTTGAAAAGATTAAATAAAAAGTAATTCTTTTTCTTTTATAATTCTTTTATACTGTTCTAGATTAATAGTTTTATTCTTTAGTTTTGACATCATCAAACCTTGATTTATGCTTACATTTTATAAAGCATAAATAAGGGGAGATTGTTAGGGATATATTCATTTGATGATGTACAAAATACTAGAACATGGTCTAGATTAGTTTATCTGTAATAAGTTTTTCTAGTCTCTGAAATGTATAATCAGAGTCTAGATAGTCAATATTCATGTTATTTGTACTTGGAAGAATTCCTGTAGAAAATGAAACTAGAGTCTGGAAGGTGATCAGAGTCTATAGACTATCAGAGTCTGTGATCTATCAGAGTCTACATGTGATCAGAGTCTGAAGATCATCAGAGTCCGAAGATTTCAGAGTCTATACAGTTGAAGATAAATTTGGAAGAAGATCACAGGAATGGAAAGTCTTCGAAGATCAAGATAAATATATTGCAGATATGCTATGGGAAAGAAAGAGAATTCTAGAAGGAAACTGTCAACTAATAATTAGGAATTCTATTCCTATTGTAATTTATCTTTCTGTTATTAGTTGATAGGCAGCTCTCTATATAAACTCTATGTAACCTAATTGTAAAGGTGTGTGGAAGTCGAAGCATAATTATCTGAGTGAAATTTTATGAGAGCATAGAAATAGAGAGAGTTGCTGTGATAAACACAGAGAAGCTGCTAGGGTTTGTGTATACCCTAGGAGAGTTTTGTATTCACAAATCAATAATACAAAACAGTACTTATTCATATTTTTGTGTTTGGATTTGTTTTTAATTTGATTTTAAATCGGGCAGAAAAGACATATAAGTATTCAACCCCCCCTTCTACTTGTACGACTAGGAAAACAAGAAGTATTTAGGCTTTTGCACAACATATAGATCTCTTCGCTTAGAGCCCCGTTCTGCACCTTATAATCATCAATAGACATTTCTTCTTAAAGAGTTAGAACTGGTACCTCTGGTTCATCTGATGTCTCAGCCATGAGGGCAAAGGTTGCTACATGGGTAACTTCTTCCTCATCTGAATCATCCCAAGCTCTGCCTTCTGTTACAACTAAAGCTCTCTTTCCATGTCTTTCCTTCACCAGGGCTTCATACTTGATTTTGAGGGCTTCATAAGTTTCTTTGGGATATGTCTATTTCGGCTTCTTGCAATCTGTAGCAAAATGTCCAGCTTCACCACAGTTATAGCATTTGAACTTCATTTTGAAATCCAGAGGTGATTTGTAGTTGGTACTCTTGCTTTTTCCTTTATAACCTTGAGAACTACCACCACCCTTAGTAACCCGATTGTAAGATGAAGATTTTCTTTGTGGTCGGTTACTCTTTTTGAATCTTATGTTGCTGAACTTCCTTGCCATGTATGCCACGACACTATCATCAATGTTCTCCAGCTCTTCTTGGGTGAAGTAGTCATCATCACTATTTGACGTGCACTCATCATCATTTTCAACTTGATGTGGTGCAGGTGATGATCTAGGTTTTTCTGCAGTCATTGCCTTTTTAGACTCTTCCTCATCAATAATTAATCCTGATGCAGCTTTCTTTCCTCTTGAATCATTATCCCATGCTTGATCTTGAAGGGTCTCCAGCTCATAGGTCTTTAAAATTCCATAATATTCTTCCAGAGAAGTTGTATGCAAATCTTTGGTTTCTCTAACAGCATAGATTCTATGTTTAATGCTCTTTGGCTGGATCCTTAGATATCTCGTGTTGACTTCAACCACGGGGAGAGTTACACCTCTCAGATTCAAATCCAACACTAACTAACTGAATCTTAGATAGACATCTGTTATGCTTTCTTTTCTTTTTTTTAATTCTGAAGGTGTCATACTCCATCTTGAGTATAAGTGTTTTGTTGCTTTTGACCTCAGCGGTACCTTCCATGATGACCTCTATTTTATCCCAAATCTTTTTCGCTGCAGTTAGTCCTTTGACTACATTAAACATCTCATGATCTAGGGATTCCATCAATGTTTGTCGAACGGATGTATCGAAAGCTATTTGCTCCTTATCAGCATCTGAAAAGTCCACTGCCTTCTTAGGCTCAGACCGTTGGGAACAATCACATCTCCTTCCATATGCTCAGGAACAACAACCATTGGTACAAATTTACCCTTGTCAAGGACCTCTAGATATTCAGGATTGACGGACTCAAGGTAAAGTTTCATTCTCAACACCCATTCTTCATAGTGATCTCGGTCGAACATTGGAATTTTGAAATGATTTTTAGGTGCCATCTTAATGTAGATTTAAAGTATGGATAATAAACTTTTCTTATTACTTGATTAGTAATTAAAAGAAAATCGAATTATCTCAGAATAAATCAAAGTTCAAATCCTGGTCACCAAAAATTTCTAAGTACCCAAGACTAGGCTATGTAGAAAATCTATGTAGAACTTTTGCCTAAGTCGAAATTTCACCAAATAGAAAATCTGTCAAGTCAAAATTTCTAAGTAGAAAATCTCAAGTAGAAATTCTATGTAGAACTTTTTGTCCTTAGAGAAAATTTGTTGCAAGTCACTTTCAATATTGAATAAACAATATTATTTTCACACTTTTTGACTTTTGTGTCTTTTCTCACCTAACTCACCTAACACCCGCGTGACAGGTACAAAGTAATCTTTAATATCTTTTTGTGCAGTGAGAAAGTTGTCCAATCAAAAGCCAATAACACCTTTGTCACTTTTTGTCTTTTGAAAAAGGGAATCAAAAGTTGATGGGTTTGTCTTCTTTATCAAGAACAGTGATGACTTCTTGAAGAACACCAAGAATCAAAGTACCCAGAATAATTCACAAAAATTATCTAAAATCCACTCAAGCTAAATAATCACACCTGAAGTATTTAAATAATTTTTAGGATGAGTTTTCACTGATAAACGAAATAAAACACACTTTTCAAGAAAAGCTTGAAAAGTATATCTAGGAATGAAAACTCACAAATCTTCTACCAAACACAAGGATCTATGTTTTGTATGTTAAACATATAGCTCTGATACCAATTGTTAGGTCCAAATGTGTTGTAGAGGGGGAGGGGGGGTGAATACAACTTTTTAACTTTATGAAGCAATAAATACTATGTAATAAATGAACACAATGATTCAAGGAATATATGTCTTATATATAACTTGAAAGAGTTGCTACAACATTCATTACAATAGTACAACAGAAGTAAAGAGGGTAGTAAATGATATTAAGCTCTGTGAATACTCTATCTCTCTTTTACAAGTGTTTCTCTCAAATATTGCTTCCTCTTTAAAATGTTACACGAGTACTTCTATTTATACTACTTGTAATCTATGACTTGTAGTCTTCAACAGATAAGATATGTGTGGTCCAATGTTGTCCACGTAAATCTTATCTTGTCTTGAAAGCTTGGAAATAGCCAACTAGATGATGCCATGTGTCATGTTGAAATTGTGCTCTATGTAGAATTTCTACTTAGGAATTTCTACTTACTATCTCGAACATTTAAATAGAACTTCTACATATGAATTTTCTACTTACACTCTATCTGGAATATTTAAGTAGAACTTCTACATATGAATTTTCTACTTCCACTCTATCTCGAATATTTAAGTAGAACTTCTACATAGGAATTTCGAGATAGCTTCCTTCCTGTGTACTTAGAAAATATTCCACTTCCAGAATTTCTACTTGGCTCTAAGTAGAAACTTATCTAGAAATTCTAGATAGAAATTTCTACATAGGTTCCCCAGTAAGTACTTAAAGAAATTCTGGGCTTTAACTAGAAACTTCAATGCAACATCTTGAACTTGTGATTTCTTCTTGTCTTCTATATTCTTCAACAAGCTCTTGAACATGGATCTCTACTACTGACATAAACTTGCTATCAATGCCCTGACACTTGATGCAATGGTCTGGTTCATAAGTGACTAGTCTTGATAGGGTTCTTGTTTCTGAATAGATTACCATATTCGGTTAGTAATGTGGCTTTCCAATTGTCGCTTTCCTGCTTCTTCACTTGAAATCAATTAGTCTTATTGATAATGATTGTTATGATCTTGATTCTTTAAGTTACACATCACTGAGGCATGAACAACTTTGACTTGAACTTCTTCCAGTGATTTCATCTTTGATTGATCATAATTAACCATGTTAAATTGTATCAATTACCTTGTCTTCAATTTGTATTGATTTCTTTGTGACTTCTTGTTCTTGATTGTCTTCCGGTTAAGTATCTTTTCTTTAGTTGAGTTACATTAGTTACAGTGTTACACGTTTAGACACTCTTCCTTTCACTAAGTCCATTCCTGCTAAAATTGAATCAAAACAAAATATCTAGAAAATTGACACCATGCATGCTAATAAGAAAAAGGCAAATAGAAATGGAAAGATATACATTAACAAATACAAAAATTATGCACCTGTTCACAATACTCCCATGAAGATTTGTAAAAACTATGGATAAACAAATCACCTTACACATATGTGCAAGAAACCTGTTGTTGACAATGTTGAATTTGTTTGTGGCTATGTGAAACCCTTGATGCATGATGATCATAAATTCTATGACAAATTTGATTGTATGTCATGTAACATGAATATCATGAATACTTGCTTTAGGCTCAGGAAACAGTTTGTTGATGGATGCATAAGTCAGAACCTGAACATCAACAGCCTTAGGCCTAAGTCTGCTAGTCCTGTTAAACATAGAAAATACTCCATGTCACCTAAGCATGCATCTAGTTCTGGAAGTACTAATCAAGCTAAAAATCAAAATCAGAAAAATGAAAGCATGCATGATCAAGTGACTAAGAATGTTAAAAATAGAAATGACATTCATGTAACTAAGCATAAAGGACCCAACCTTGTTTGTGTACCAAAGAAAACTTGATTTGTTTGTGTTTGCAGGGCATAGGTAAGAAGAAGGTCATGTGGATCTTGGATAGTGGATGTTCAAGGCATATGACTGGTGACAAGGCCCTGCTGTCACAATTCAAAGATGAGGCTGGCCCAATGGTAACCTTTAGAGACAACAACATTGGTTTCACCATGGGATATGGCAAGTTGATTCATGAAAATATTGTCATTGAAGATGTAGCTTTCGTCAGTGGTTTAAAGCATAATCTACTCAGTATCACCCAATTCTGCAATAAAGATTTAAAGGTGGAGTTTGACAAAGAATTGTGTCTCATATCTCAAAGAAAGACCAAAGAAGTTGCTCTACAAGGAGTGATAAAAAGAAGCTTGTTTGTAGCAGATTTGGACTCTACAAACAAGGAAAAAATTTGTTGTTTCTATACCAAGACCTCAGAAAATGAAAGTCTGCTTTGGCACAAGAGATTGTTTCACTTACATCTCAAAAGCATTAATTCTCTAGTCAAAAGAGAACTAATGAAGGACATGCCCTCACTTGAATTCTGCATAGAAGGATTGTGTGAGGCATGTCAAAAAGGAAAAATGAGGAGATCAAGTCACAAGAGTAAGGAATTTATTTCAATTACCAAACCACAATTGGACCAGTAAATGTCATGTCCATGTCTAAGAAAAGATTTGCTCTAGTCATGGTTGATGATTTTTCAAAATACACTTGGGTATAATTTTTGCACTCAAACTCAAGTTACAGTGGTTCCTGTTTCAGAAGCAGCAACCGAGGTGGTTCGTCTTCAGGGTCTTACAGCAAAGGAGGTTATAAGATGGGGATGGTAAACCGCAGTAAGTTCAAGTGCTATAACTGTGATGAACCCGAGCATTTTGCTACAGAATGCCGGAAGCCTAAGCAAGGAAAAGAAAGAAAGTAGTCGTATGACAAACTTAAGCAAAAATATGATGCACTAGTAAAGAAGCATCAGGGTAGAGCTTATATAGCCGAGGGAAAGAGCTGGGATGACTGTTGGGTCCCGGAAGTATCGTAGAAGGGGGGTTGAATGCGATACTGACAACAATTTAAAATTCTTTTCAGAATTTGCGGAATTAAATTATTGCTTGAGCTGAGGGTTCGAGTCCTTGTAGTGTTTGGGAGGCTGACTTACTAGCTTTCTATTTTTATGATTAAACATTTAAGATATAGAAATTAGCAAGTAAGTAGACAAGATTCAAGTTAAATATGTATATTAAACTTGAATGGGTGTTACAATATGCGCTAGAATAAACATTTAATTCCTAGAACAAATTTGACATGAATTGTTATACTTAGGAATTAAAACCAAACCAGCACAGAAAGTCTATGAATATAACGTTGCAGACAAATTGCTGAATTTGCTGTTTTTCTTTTCAGAAAAATGAAGCCCCCGGCCTCATATTTATAGAGGTGGAAAGCCAGCATGATTCATCCCAGTATGACCTTTTTCTATAAAAATTAACCCTTGTATGACTCATAAAAAGGCTGGGCAAGACTCGTTTCCTCGGTATGACTCAGTCAAAATTCAGTATGACTTATTGTAAGTCATGCTGGATTTTCTTTTAAATTAAATAAATCAGAATGACTTAATTAATTAAAATTAAAATCAGCATGACTCAATAAAGAAATCCTTCGGTATGACT
The DNA here is from genome assembly GCA_028671895.1 of Oenanthe sinensis. Taxonomy (NCBI): domain Eukaryota; kingdom Viridiplantae; phylum Streptophyta; class Magnoliopsida; order Apiales; family Apiaceae; genus Oenanthe; species Oenanthe sinensis. Next base: position 6,820,801 of record JAPMAC010000212.1, read on the forward strand.
CATTAGATTGAAGCTCGGTATGACTCTTTTTCAACACTCGGTATGACTCTTCAACCACCTGCCAAATCACTTTTTTTTCATTTGAATGGGACACGTGTTAAGCTCTTATTGGTTATTTTAAAACAAAAACCACTTGCCCCTTCAAATTGAAATAACCAGGGGCCTATTTTGTCTTTTAGTGATAAGGCTCCGTAAAAATGTTTTTCGACCCGCACAGCTTATAATCTTTGATTAATAAATAATAAATTTAATTCAGAAATTATAAAAATAAAATATCTAATATTATTTAGATATTTATAAATATAATTTACTAAATAAATAAAATATTTATTAATTAAATAAATCCTTACGCTCTAAGCTGCGGTCTCCTGAAGGTCTGGAACCGAACTCCTTTTGACTTGGAAATGATAAATCAATTCCAACCGGGGTTCCACTTTTAAGAATATATGACTCTGCATTTCTTCCGTGTCAATACTTTTTCCGTCTTTTCTTCAAGTCAGTACCGTCAGGCATGTTTGGCTGTTTCTACAGTTGCAATTAGAAGTACCTCTGTTAATGAAATAATCAGAATCTTTAAACTAGACTATACTTCTTTTCACCACTGCATGTACCCAGTCAAATATTCAATCTTGGATTCTGACTCTTGTACACTATATTCCAAACAAAACCTGTATTCCTTTGAGCTACCAGCTTCTGTCTTTTGTCATTCTAAAATAATTTTAAATTAATTAATCCTTTAATTAATTTAAGAAATAAATTAATTCTGAGTGAATTAATTTACTAATTAAATTAACTAATTAATTTAATTAATTAACAGAGAATTAAATTAAAGGCTTGACTATTGTTGATGTAGATAAGACTCTTTTGTTCTTCAACAATAACCTTTTTAACCACTTGAACTTTTTGATGACGAATCTTCACTGACATTGTTGACACCCTGTGCACTGGTCTGGTTCACGGATGACTAACTACAATGTTGATTCTCATTTCTGCTGTAGTGGTTTTTGTGTCTTCTCTTGTCCTGTCATGCATGGCTTCTTTTGTTCTTCCTCTATATTCAATATTTATTATTTACTTCGCTTTCTTATCTGAGTTGAGTTGTCATCTACTTATTACAAATAGGACTAGTAATATGACTTTCAATCTCCCCCTATTTGTTGTTAAACATTTAACACACAAATTCCTAGAGGATAACTCAACTAACAACTAAGAAAATAAAACGACATTTAAGAACTGTAAATAATAAATTGTTTTCTGGATCATATAATACATTTCCAGATTTCAATTATGAAAGATAAATAAGATAGATGTTCCTCTAGACTGAACATATTTAACAATGTTCTATCTTGACTTACCTATCATTACCAGCTTCAGAAGTATCAACTTTACCTTCTTCTAGAGTTTAACTTTTGTGACCAGGTATCATTGGTACGTCTTCAGTGGCTGGTTTCTCTGGTTCAGATTCTACATTACCAGATTTTTTGAGTGAACTTAGAAATGAAAGATGTTTGTTCCTCTAGCACTGAACATATTATACAAGTAGTATTATCTTCATTTCTCAGACTCATCACTACTCCCCATTAGGATGGCAGGGATGAAGTCTTGTTCTCTTCTTACCATCTATCCTCTATTTCTCCAACTTCTGTCTTCACTTCTCTCCCAAGGTGAATTCATTCTTCCCTTACGTGAATTATCCAACCAATTTAATAGAGGTAATAACAGACATGGCATACATACAGCATTAAACCATCACAGATATAAAAAATGCAAACTATGACATGTTATGCATTTTAGAAAATCTAGTTAATCCTATATACAAGAATTTTCTAAAATCAAATGGATCCAATCCAAGCATGTTGTTATATACCCCCTTTTCAACAATGGAGTAATCCTCTTCTAGTAAAAGTATTTGTTAAACAATTCTCCCATTTGGATCTTGTTCAACACTTTTCCCTTTTTGGATCTACTTCTCCCTTTTTAGATCTTGTTCAACAGTTCGAACTGTTCAACACTTCTCCCCCTTAGTTGAGTAATCCTCTTCAGAATCCTTATTAATAGAAGAAATTTCACCCCCTTAGTTGAGTAACATTATAAATCTGTAATAGATAATTGGGAATGGGATTTGGTAATTGTGTTAGTGTGTGATTTTACTTTGTGTTTCTGACAAGTGTTTCGCTCATATACTCTCTAAGTGTTTCACTCATAGAATATATATTTTCACTCTTTCTCACTTGTGTTTCACTCTTTCCTCACAACACTATTTCTCTCTCTCAGTACGGATGACACAGTCGTTTGTACCTGCAAGAAAGATCACCATAGCCCCTTCAAGAGAGGTCACTGGTGGTGCAATGGGGTTTCGTAAATCCCCATCCTCAATTGAATCTATAAAAACATTTGACTTTAAAAACTGAATTGCTTCAGGAATAGATTCAGTGAGTTGCTGATCATCTAAGATGATCTATTCCGTTAGGAATCCAGATATGTTCCATCTGGGGAGGGAGACAAGGATCTATAATGTAGCAAATGATCCAAGTTTCCTCCTGACGCCTGTGAAGGCATGTTGATTCAATCAGAATCATCAATCATCCTTCCTTCCTTGATATGGAAGTTTAGAATAATTGATTCCGTCAATTCATCCTTAGTGTGTGACAATCCTTACAGTGCATTTGAATATATACATTTATGGTTTGCAGTGTTTGAATGTGTCCAGATGAAGTTGACTCTTTACAAATGGTCTTGGCTGACAGGCCGAATTCAATAGACTCACTCTGTTGAGAGAATGAACCTAGTAACAGTTTTGCCATTTGCAAATCTATACCCTTTTGGGAGGATATAAATTAGTTAGCAGTTGCCTTGGTTTCAGTTTCATATTCTAACTAGAGGCAGAGCTGCTGGAACACTCATAGATACTTCTCTTTTCTAGTGCACTAGAGGCACTTACTCTCTCACCCTCTTTAGTTGATAAACTTTTCTTTTCAGGGGTTTAGTATATGAAGTTGTATCTGTTTGAGTGTTTGGTTTTATGATCTGTGTTAGAGATTGTAGGTTTTCAATCCCTTGATCTTGTCCTATAGCCACTGAGGGCTCAATATATCAATTGTATATATATATATATATATATATATATATATATATATATATATTTATACCAATTGATTAGATAATATATCAAGATCGAGATTACCTGCTTTTACCTCGAGTCGATTGCTCTTGTTCGGCAGGACACAGATATGCTTTTATTATTAGTGATTTTCAGATAAACAATATATATATTATCACTAACAACAAAAATCATAATTAATCACAATGAAACAATAACAAATTATCAAAACATGATAATTAATAATAATTTCAAAAAGCAAGTAATTATGCTCCTAATATCTCATCGTACTAAAATTATGAAACTAATAAACGATGAATTGCTTCAATTCATAATTTTAATAAGATAAAATAATCTTGCTAAATACTAAATAATCATAGGAATGAAAATTAGTATTTAACTTCATACATTATATCAGAGATATATGTAAGCTCGAAAAAGTAGATGTAAAGAAATTTACAAGTCCTTTAAATATTGACATTTAATACTTATGATTCTTAGAACAATTTCTCGTAGACAAAAATAAAATTTTAAAAATAACATGAAATAAAAAAAACTATAAAGTAAAAATATGCCAATTTTATAGGAAAAATAAATATGCCAATCGTTGATACCAATTATAAAAATCCTGATACCAATTGTTAAAACAAATATATTATTTAAGAGCATGATACGAAATTTTTTTTAAGATACATGTCCCTTAATAAAACGCGGGAAAGTTGTATCTGAGAAGAAAGTTTCTATCACTTATGAATTTCCTATAAGACAAATTTCCCATAATAAAATGCGGGAATTTGTACCAAAGAAGAAATTCAATTCTCTTAAGGAATATATATATATATATATATATATATATATATATATATATATATATATTTACAGTATGAATGCAAATTAAATAAAACTGTACAAAACTAAAAATGTTGCATGTACCTCTAACTGTGCACGCCTTGCAATGTGTTCCTAGAATTTATCTATTTAGGCTTACCATCAGCGTGAGTGCCGGTGGTGTGCTTGACTCATTACAAAGTGCTCTAGCTGACGAGCGAATTTCAATGGATTCATCCTGTAGAGGGAATGATTCCAGAGACAGTTTTATTGCCTTTTCAGCTCTGCATCCTTTTGAGAAGATGCAGATGAGCTTACAGTTACCTCAGTTATATACTCCTTTTCTTCTCTGGAGGTAGAGTTGTAGGTGCACTTCCGACATCATCCTTATTTGCTGCATAAAGTGCAGTATCTCCCTTATCAACCTCTAACTTAAATGAGTTCCTTATATCTCCAAGGTTTAATATATGGAAGTGGATGAATTGGTATTTGGTACTATGGCATGGGTAAGAGATTGATGGGTTTTCAACCTCTTGGCCAGTTTCTAAAGCCACTAGGGGCTTACTGGAAAGAACCAATCGAGATAAAAAGATAATCACCTTAACATTCCAAAACATATTTTTCATCTCAAGGAGAAGGAAAAATATAATAAGGAATGATAATAGATTGCATTAAAGCACTTTCAATAAAAGAGTTTTGTCGGAACTAAAGATTTATCATTTAAAAGCATTATATAAAATTTTCTTTAAGATACATATCCCATAATAAAACGCGGGAAAGTTGTATCATAGAAGAAAGTTTTTATCCTTTATGAATTTCCTATAAGGCAAACTTCCCATTATAAAACGCGAGAATTTATACCAAATAAGAAATTCAACTCTCTTACCAAATTATATCTTGTTAAAATGACTCTTTTCCTTTATACCTTAATACTGTATGATTTGAAAACAGTTTTGCAAGTCATCCTTATCAGATAGAGGACTATGACTTTCCGACATATAATGCAATTATGATCTTCATCATTTTCGTCCACTTGATATTATCCCTAACTTAAAATAAAAAATTTCATGACAATAGGGGTGGATGTATTATTAGCAATACAGTACAAGGCCTTCAAAGCAACAACCACTGTTTAGGTACTTTGAATCAATGTGCAACAAACATTGAAACAAGTGTTTGAAAACAAATCATTTTACAAATGGTTGATACCTAGAAGTAAAAACAATTTTGGAAATATTTCTAAGTATATAAAATATTGAGAATTTTATATACGCATAACTTAGAAAATACTTCCGTTTTTCAATATTAGTGTTTTTGAAATATGCATTGATTATTTAGATCAGTAATTCTAAATAATGTCACTAATATTAAAAGTGTCACAATTATTTGTAACAAAATATTTAAAAACATCAGAGAAAAATATCAAAACAATTAAGCAAGATATCATTAACTGATAGTCATAAAATATTTATCATACAAATAATTATGCTGCATATTATTTTAATTCATTTAAATCATGAGACTGATATGACATCGAATTGTCTGACATCATAATTTAAATCAATTAAGATAATATTCAAACTTATGCTAGAACACCTAATTACCACATATGCATATAACATTGTAAACATGATAATTAAAGTAGTAGCACTAAGTACGAGGTTCTGGATTTCAAATAAATTCACAAGTCCTTTAAATATGGAAAATGTAAAACTTGTGAACTCATTTAAGAATTCGTTGCAGATGAGATTTCCAACAAATATGCATATACATAATATCTCAACTTTACCAACCAACTTAGACAAAATGAATTTATCAAGCTGTTTAGTAAATATTTGCAAGTTATTCTACTAAGGACTACTCTCCATATAAATGATACCTAGTGTCCATGCGCTTGTTTCCGTGAGCAGTGAAGAGATTATCCAGCAGAGTTGATGGAGTTTGACAGCTTCTGGTAATTACCTCTCTGTCTTTCTTATAACCTGCATTATCTATATCTATATAGCCAATTAGGTTAAACCTATTATCTTTAGGGTACCTAATTCTTAGAATTGGTAATCCCTTAAGATATCTAACAATTCATATCTTAGCTATAAGATTAGATTCTCTAATATCCACGTGGAAACTTACACATAGGCATATAGAGAATAAAATATATGGTCTTTATGCACAGTAGACCCACATATAATATAATCATGGTATACTTGCATTAAACATTATGTGTGTGTGCCTTGTATTCTAGAGAGATATGTGTATAACGACTCTAATATAAAATCATATTCAAGTAATTATCAGTTAGAGTGTCATACTATGTCGTTGACGATTGCTTGATCTCTTACCTCCGTCATAGAGAGCTTTGTGAAGAGATTGATATACAAATTCTAGTGGATATGAAATTTCAAAGTCCAGGAGTTGTTGTACATCAACTTGTTCAGCCCTAATAGTATCAAGTCTCGTCTCTGGTGCTTTAGTTAGATCTTGAAAGTCCCGAAGATTCTGTTTCCATCATCGTCGATACCTTCTGTAGCAACCAGTTTGGCTTTGTCCCTCATAACAATGCCAAAAATCATCCAGTCTCTGAAAACCCTTACAGTACCAATTACAACTTTGTCTTGTGGTCTGGGTTCCAGATTCAGTAGATTCTGCCTTCGAACTGATTGAGATCATCTTGCATTGCAATCACTCAATCTGGATCAATCAGCGCTTCTTCAATCTTCTTTAGGATTCCAACTGTTTAACAATTGTTCTTTCCCGAAGAGTAACCATTTACTTTGCATAGCACTTCCAGTCTTTACTCTAGTATCCGGATCACTAAGAACTAGACTCCAGGAATGACTTTGACTCCAAACCCTTTGTCTCGGCAGATATGTTCTTAATGTATTCCTTTGATCTTCATTGTATTGAGTATGACTAGTAGATCCTTCTTTTATTTGCTCCCCCTGAGTTGCTGCTAGGATGTGTTGAAGATCCTTCACCTTTTTGAGTGGATTCTGTTAAAGTCCACGAGTTGTGTAGATTCACTACCATTTCCACTACTAGGATCTGAATCATCATCATTAACATTGATTCATTTTGCAAACTTAGTTTCATCATCAATATCTGAATATGAATCTGACAAGATGTCAAGCTTTACAGATTCAGAATAGACTTTTATTTGAATGCTTGGGAGCTTCTTGAATAGTGTAACACAGCCCTGATCTTGTCTTGCTACTTGTAGCCTCATATGTTTCTTCAGTTGTGACCTCTAACGATTCTTAAATCCATTTTGTATAAGCACAAAAACTAGAATGATCATTAGAATCAGAAAAAAAATCTTCAGAGTTCCCCACTAATAAATCTATCCTATCTTTACATTTGAGCAGTTTGTTGAACTATAACATGAACAATCGTATCATCCACAATAAAATCCAAATGCTCCGGAATAAACCTACTAATACGAAATGACCACTTTCCTCGAAACCGGGTCAAATGCTCCGGGAATTAATTCTGAGCCAAAACGAAGAATTTTCCAACTACAAACCCTTTTGGAAAAATGGACCAAGTTTTAATATCTTTAGATTATAAATTAAATCTATATAAATTTAACTAATAAAGTTACTTAAATTAAATTTATAAAATAAATTCATTTAAATTAAGTTTATAAAATAAACCTTTTTCAAGTTTAAATAATAAACTCATTTAAATTAAATTCACAAAATAAATTTATTTTAAATAACATTTATAAAATAAATTTATCTAAATTTAAATTTATAAAATAAAATTATCTAAATAAATTTAAATTATAAAAGGAAATCTATTTAAATTTAAAGAATAAATTTATTTAAATTAAAATTTATAAAGTAAACTTATTTAAATTAAGTTTATAAAAGAAACTTTTTGAAGTTTCAATAATAAACTCATTTAAATTAAATTCACAAAATAAATTTATTTTAAATAATATTTATAAAATAAATTTATCTAAATTTAAATTTATAAACTAAATTTATTTAACAAGGCCTCTAGACATTCAGAGTTAAAACAGCTTCGGTACCCTGAGCTTCACTGGACTGTAGATCTTGATTTGTATATCAATCAGCTTGCTCTGATACCAATTGTTGGGTCCCGGAAGTATCGTAGAAGGGGGGTTGAATGCGATACTGACAACAATTTAAAATTCTTTTCAGAATTTGCGGAATTAAATTATTGCTTGAGCTGAGGGTTCGAGTCCTTGTAGTGTTTGGGAGGCTGACTTACTAGTTTTCTATTTTTATGATTAAACATTTAAGATATAGAAATTAGCAAGTAAGTAGACAAGATTCAAGTTAAATATGTATATTAAACTTGAATGGGTGTTACAATATGCGCTAGAATAAACATTTAATTCCTAGAACAAATTTGACATGAATTGTTCTACTTAGGAATTAAAACCAAACCAGCACAGAAAGTCTGTGAATATAACGTTGCAGACAAATTGCTGAATTTGCTGTTTTTCTTTTCAGAAAAATGAAGCCCCCGGCCTCATATTTATAGAGGTGGAAAGCCAGCATGACTCATCCCAGTATGACCTTTTTCTATTAAAATTAACCCTTGTATGACTCATAAAAAGGCTGGGCAAGACTCGTTTCCTCGGTATGACTCGGTCAAAATTCGGTATGACTTATTGTAAGTCATGCTGGATTTTCTTTTAAATTAAATAAATCAGAATGACTTAATTAATTAAAATTAAAATCAGCATGACTCAATAAAGAAATCCTTCGGTATGACTCATTAGATTGAAGCTCGGTATGACTCTTTTTCAACACTCGGTATGACTCTTCAACCACCTGCCAAATCACTTTCTTTTCACTTGAATGGGACACGTGTCAAGCTCTTATTGGTTGTTTTAAAACAAAAACCACCTGCCCCTTCAAATTGAAATAACCAGGAGCCTATTTTGTCTTTTAATGATAAGGCTCCGTAGAAATGTTTTTCGACCCGCACAGCTTATAATCTTTGATTAATAAATAATAAATTTAATTCAGAAATTATAAAAATAAATATCTAATATTATTTAGATATTTATAAATATAATTTACTAAATAAATAAAATATTAATTAATTAAATAAATCCTTACGCTCTAAGCTGCGGTCTCCTGAAGGTCTGGAACCGAACTCCTTTTGACTTGGAAATGATAAATCAATTCCAACCGGGGTTCCACTTTTAAGAATATATGACTCTGCATTTCTTCCGTGTCAATACTTTTTCCGTCTTTTCTTCAAGTCAGTACCGTCAGGCATGTTTGGCTGTTTCTACAGTTGCAATTAGAAGTACCTCTATTAATGAAATAATCTGACTCTTTAAACTAGACTATACTTCTTTTCACCACTGCATGTACCCAGTCAAATATTCAATCTTGGATTCTGACTCTTGTACACTATATTCCAAACAAAACCTGTATTCCTTTGAGCTACCAGCTTCTGTCTTTTGTCATTCTAAAATAATTTTAAATTAATTAATCCTTTAATTAATTTAAGAAATAAATTAATTCTGAGTGAATTAATTTATTAATTAAATTAACTAATTAATTTAATTAATTAACAGAGAATTAAATTAAAGGCTTGACTATTGTTGATGTAGATAAGACTCTTCTGTTCTTCAACAATAACCTTTTTAACCACTTGAACTTTTTGATGACGAATCTTCACTGACATTGTTGACACCCTGTGCACTGGTCTGGTTCACGGATGACTAACTACAATGTTGATTCTCATTTCTGCTGTAGTGGTCTTTGTGTCTTCTCTTGTCCTGTCATGGCTTCTTTTGTTCTTCCTCTATATTCAATATTTATTATTTACTTCGCTTTCTTATCTGAGTTGAGTTGTCATCTACTTATTACAAATAGGACTAGTAATATGACTTTCAATGACTCAGACAATGATGAAGAGGAGAAATATGGAAATGTTACACTAATGGCAGACTCTTCAGAGGCATCACCTCAGTCATCCTAGGTATCATTTCTTTCCACAGTTGATATGTCTAATTCTGATTATAAGAAAACTGTAGAAGATCTTAGTGTAGAAATGTTTGACATTCACACAAGCATGCTAGCATCTGAAGAAAAAAATGTTAAACTAGTTCTAAAGAATAAAATGCTAGAAGCTAGAAATGAAGAACTAGAGCTTGCATGTGCTAAATTAAAAGATCTGAAACAGAAGATATAATATCTACAGAATAGAGACAAATGCAACTAGGAAGTAGAAGCTGCGCTTAGGAATAAAATTTCTAAGTTAGAGTTAAAACTTCAGGCTTATAAGAAATCTGCTAATCTTGTTAAGGAGGTAATAGATAAACATGTCATAGGTTAGAAAATTAGAATAGGATTTGACTATGATAAAAAGGAAGAAAAGAAACATGTGGAATCAATTGCTGAGGAAAGTCCTGTGGAGCAAGATATTTCACATGTGTTAAAAAATGTTGCTAAGCCCCTATACAAGAAGTTTGTCTTCGAACCCCTAGATGAAGAACAAATTTTAATAAAAGAAGAAATTCTTGTTGAGGATCAAAAGAAAGAGGAAGTAAGTAAAGAGGAGTTGCCTAAGAAATCTGTAAAAATTGTAGAACCTAAGGATCAGATTAAAAGTAATTTAGGCAACAAGGATGAAAAGAAGAAAGTTAACAGAAATGGCAAGATAGGTGTTAACATGAAAAATGATTATGCCTACTCTCTTAAAGCTATTAGAAAAGTTTGCAATAATTGTAATTCTATTGGTCATCTTACGCATGCATGCAAAAAGATAAAAGTAGTAAAAGAAGAAACTTCTAATATGCTTGTCATGCCTGCCATGTCTATCCCTCATCAACCATGTGGTAAAGTAGGATGCATGCCATGTGCTTTCAATATCATGTCTGCATACATAAACTTAATGAATACATCATCTAGTACTTGCATGAATACAGATGTGAACATGAATAGAAAGCATGTTAGGGCAAAGACTGCTAGTCCTCCTAAGTCTAGGAAGGAAGCCCCTATCCCTAAGCCAAAAGACACTCCTGTAAAGGCTAAACCAAAGGGCAAGGGCACAGTCGATGAGAAAGACAAGGACCAGAAAATTTTTGCAGCTAAACCTGTTTACTTATCTAAGCCTCTTGGACCCAATCAAATTTGGGTGCCAAAGAAGAAGTAATCAATATGTGGTTGCAGGGCATAGCGAAGAACAAGCGTGTCATGTGGATTCTCGACAACGGCTGTTCAAGGCATATGACCGGTGATAGGGCCCTGCTATCAAATGTGATTGAGAAAGATGGCCCGATAGTGACCTTTGGAGATAACAACAAGGGATTCACAACGGGATATGGCAATCTGGAAATTGGAAATGTTATCATAGAAAATATCTCTCTTGTGGATGGATTAAAGCACAACCTTCTAAGTCTCAGTCAGTTCACTGACTTCAAAGTAACATTTGAAAAAGAAAGATGTGCAATCCAAAACAGGAAAGATGCGAAGCTTGCTCTTCAAAGAGTGAGAAAGGGGAATCTTTTTGTGCTTGACTTATTCTCTGCAAGCAAAGGCGAAGCTTAATGTTTCTACAGCAAAGCTTCAACAGAGGACAGTTGGTTATGGCACAAGAAACTTTCACACCTAAACTTTAAAGCAATGAACTCTTTAGTCAAGAGGGAATTGGTTAGAGGCTTACCTGGGATGGAATTCTATCAAGAAGGTCTATGTGAAGCATGTGAAAAAGAGAACTCAAAGAAAGCATCTCATCGAAGCAAAGATTCTTCAGGCATTACTGAACCATTGCAACTATTTCATTTGGATTTATTTGGCCCAGTAAATGTCATGTCTATGTCAAGGAAGAGATATGCACTAGTAATTGTAGATGACTACTCCAAGTACACGTGGGTGTTGTTTCTAGCCTCGAAGGATGAAGCCCCTCAAACAATCATTGATCACATAAAGAAGATAGAGGTAGAAGCTGGTTTGCCTGTTAGAAAAATAAGGTTTGACAATGGAACAAAATTCAGAAATATAACCCCAAATGAATTCTTTGTTAAAAGGGGGATTTCAAGACAATACTTAGCGCCTAGAACTCCACAACAAAATGGAGTAGTAGAAAAGAAGAACATAACTTTGGTTGAAGCAGCAAGAACAATGCTGAATGAAGCTAAGTTACATTTATACTTTTGGGCTGAAGCAGTCAACACAGTTTGCTACACTCAGAATCGTACCCTGATTAATAAAGATCATGACAAGACTCCGTATGAGATAATGGAAAACAAGAAACCAACACTGAAATACTTTCATGTGTTTGGAGCAAAGTGTTTTGTATTGAAAGATGATGAGCATCTAGGAAAGTTCGAATCCAAGGCTCATGAAGGCATATTTCTTGGCTACTCTCTGGAATCTATGGCGTACATGGTTTATGTGATTGAACACAAGAAGGTCATTGAAAGCATGAATGTAACTTTCGATGATCTCAACCTCCCTAGTCTACAAAGATCCAGATTGGGTAATAGCTATGCAAGAAGAACTCAATCAGTTTTAGAGATAAAAAGTTTGGAAGCTGGTATCCAGGCCAAAGAACAAGTCTATAATTGGCACAAAGTGGGTATTCAGAAATAAACTGGATGATGACATTGTTACGAGGAACAAAGCCAGACTGGTTGCTAAAGGTTATTCCCAAGAAGAAGGAATATATTATGATGAAACATATGCACCAGTGGCAAGGCTTGAAGCTATCAGGATGTTTCTGGCATTCGCAGCACATTCCAACTTTAAAGTCTATCAATTGGATGTGAAGAGTGCATTCCTGAATGGAGATCTTGAAGAAGAAATGTACGTGGAACAACCCCCAGGGTTTGAAGATCCAGAATTTACAGATTTTATATACTTCCTCTTCAAGGCACTCTATGGCCTAAAGCAAGCACCTCGGACATGGTATGACACTCTATCTATATTTCTACTTGAAAATGGTTTCACTAGAGGTGTCATAGATAAGACTCTGTTTCATAAAATGCATAAAAATGACATGATATTAGTACAAGTATATGTGGATGACATTATATTTGGTTCTACTAACGATCAGTTGTGTAGTAGATTTGCTAAGCTAATGTAGAGTAGGTACGAAATGAGCATGATGTGAGAGCTAAATTACTTCCTTAGACTCCAAGTAAGCCAAAGGAAAGATGGAATATTCATTTGCCAGACCAAGTACATCAAAGATCTTTTGAAGAAGTATGGTCTTGAAGATGCATCAATAGCTAAAACTCCAATGGCAACTGCCATTAAACTTGATCAAGATGAACCTGGTAAAAAGGTAGATATCACAAGCTATAGAGGTATGATCGGCTCATTACTTTACCTAACTGCAAGTAGGCAAAATATTATGTTTTCTACATGCTTGTGTGCTAGGTTCCAGTCTAACCCTAAAGAATCACATCTTATAGCTGTTAAATGGATTTTTATGTATCTTAAGGGAAGTCTGAATCTTGGAATTTGGTACCCTAAAGATGTTGGGTTCCGAGGCATAAAACGCAGCGTTAAACGTAAATATAATAAAAATTTCGGAACCCTAACGCAAGATCATGTATAAGCCTGGACTGATTATTGTGAAACGGAATCATACCTTTGTCTGGTCTTGACTTTCACGAACTCAACGGAGATCCTAGCTTTCACGACTTGTGTCTTCCTCTCGAAAACACCTCTATGGTATCCACACGAGCACCTTCAAGAACGTCTCACGATCTTGATTACGGAATGGATGGACTAGCCTCGTTTGATGATTTCGAATTTTGTTCTTTCTGCCTCCTTGCTGATGCTGCCTTTAGGGTTTTGTTTCTCAAAAAACGTAATCCCTCTTAACCCTATCATTATCTATTTATAATACTGGTTAAGAGGCCCAATCAGCAAAACCTAACCGATGTAGGTATAGGATTAAATAATAAAATGATTTTTCTATTATTTAATTAATAACTAAGTCATACTTAATTATTATGGGCATAAATCCTCTTCAAATTCGAATTTATATTATTTCAATTAATTAAGTCTCACTTAATTAAAATAATAAAATTCAAATAATCATCAATTAATTTAAATCTATAATTTAAATTAACTATTCCTCTAAGTGCTCTATGTGTGTGACCCTATAGGCTATTATTTAATTAGCAATAATTTTATTCTCTAATAAAATTATAAACAATGAGCGGTATCTAGTAATACATCATTGCTACCCAATTAAATAATAATTAAATCGTGATTCGATAAAACCTTTCGTGATTAATGTTTCCGTGTAATATAATCCCTTTAACCATATATATTATAGATTAAATTCAAGGCATGTATTTAGTCATCCTCTACAACATTTAATCCGGGTTTACTTGATCCATGAGTAGACTATGAAAATAAATCATTATTTGAGCACGGCCATGCATTTTATAGTCTCACTCAATCAAGAGTCCAATAATATCTCTCCTAATTATAGGAGGGTTAAATCCTTTATCTATCATTCATATTTCTCATATGACTCATGATATACCCGATGTCCACTTTTATCATCACCCGGTCAAAGGTAACTTTTAATGTAGTCAAAGTATATTAATCCTCGTATAGAAATATAATGATCTCAAGTCAAAGGATCATTACACCATTATCACTGTGAGTCTTTCTTATGACTTTATTAAACATGAAGAATCTCACTGTGGGTCTGTCCAGTATCATGTACTCCTACATGTACCTATGTATTGACTTTAGTATCCCCATACTTATAACCAATGAGATGTGGTTATCAGTCAAACAACATACTAGTCTATTTATGTATTATTATTGTCCTATAATAATAATACTCGACTAGGGACATTTAAGAATATGATCTATTATATAATCTCAAGTTCAAGTCATGTACTAAACTATACAATGTGTATCATGATTCTAAGGACATTTATTATGCTAACAAATATATCACAGTAATTAAAGTCATAATAAATACGTTTATTGAATAATCAAATGACATAAAAGTCTATTGTATTGCCTCTAGGGTACCTACACTAACAAAAGATACAGGTTTTGACCTTGTTGGCTATACAGATTCTGATTATGCAAGTTGTAGGATTGATAGAAAAAGTACATCAGGGAGTTGTCAATTCCTTGGTAGAAGATTGGTGTCCTAGTATAGCAAGAATCAGCACTCAGTTGCAATGTCAACAGCTGAAGCTGAATATGTTGCTGCTGGAAGTTGCCGTGCACAAATTCTGTGGATAAGGAACCAACTTCAAGACTATGGACTGTTGCTGAGCAAAATTCCAATATTCTGTGACAACACAAGTGCCATAGCCATCACAAACAATCCTGTTCAACATTCAAGGACCAAGCACATTGATATCAAGTATCATTTCATTAGAGAGCATGTCATGAATGGTACTGTAGAGTTACATTTTGTACCTACAGAGCAGCAAATTGCAGACATTTTCACTAAACCACTGGATGAAATCACTTTCACTAGACTGGTTTATGAATTTGGGATGTTAAATTCTACTAACTAATAAGTTAGTAATCAAAAGCTGCAATTTGAAGCTGATAAATTTACTTGTTGATTAATTTCAATATTTTTAGGACTTGTGAATTTATCTACCAAATTATTTTCCAGTTAATAGGATTAATTATTAGATAAATACCTTGTGCGTGTTTGCTAATTTTATTAATCTGGTATTTATTTAATTTTGATCTTAAAAAATATTTAAGTGCTTGTATTTAAATGATAAATTCTTGACACTTATATATTTAATTATTATTTGAAATTACTTTAAATAAAAAGAATGAATATTTATATTTATTCTTATATTTAAAATAAAAGTAAAATAATAAGAAGCATAATTTATTTATGATAATAATTTTAACAATTAATGTTATTATTGTTAATTATAAATATTTTGTGAAATAATATTTGTGAGTAATTAATTATTATTGATTAATTATTCAAATTATTCATAAATATTATTTACATATTTGTAGCAAAATCTAGAAACACTTGAATTGTAGAAGTACTTTTGTGGCATTTTTATGTTTAGTGGCGCCTATACAGTGGGTTGACTGTATAGGCGCAACATAAAAGAAATTCAGTACTTGGTATATTTAAATGTTAATTCAAGTGGCGCCTATGTATTTTGTTGCGCCTACATAGTGCTTTTACTGTAAAGGCGCAACAAAACACAGATTTTGTCAGTTGTGGCGCTGAGGACTTTATGTGGCGCCATCACAGTGAATCCACTGCGAAGGTGCAACATAAATCAACTTAGCAGTTTTGTCGCGCCAAGCAAGTTAGTGGCGCCAATACAGTGCAAGCACTGTAGAGGCGTAACTAAAGTACTTAGCCAATATTAATGTTATTTTGTGGCGCCTATAAATAGGTCCTCACACTTTTGCTGCGCTTCATTATACTTACACAGTACAAACACTCTCTAAGGCGCATCAAAAACACATAGATCTGAAATTTTAATTGAACATTTCTAAGGCAAAATATTGTTCGATTTTTGATCTAAAACCAGTTTTGTGAGACCCAAATTCATATCTCTAATTTGCAATTGGTCCCATTATATTTGGTTATGGTTCTAAAATTCTCAATTTTACAAAACTCGAAAAATTTGGCTAGGGTTTTTAATTACTAAAATCGATTAAAAATTTTAATTAAATTAAAAGTGTGCTAAGAATTACTAGGAGTTTATCAGTTATTAATTTCAAGTCGCTCCAAGTAATTTTAAATTATTAGGTTTTTAGTCTATTATTCTTGATTAATTTAATTTTAATTAGTAATTTTAATTCGTAAAAATTAACTTTCATTTTTAATTAAATGACAGGTCATTTTGAGATTAAAAAGACTAATTATTTATCTATTTTAGTAGATGACTGGACTGAAGCAGGGGATGTTCCTTTAAATAGAAATCTTTTGAGACAGGTGTACATGTCTTCTAAAGACACATCTGCAGGTGGAATATCAGCCTTCATTTACACTATCCATCGACAAAAAGTGCGAATAACAGAGAATGACATCAATCGAGCACTTCATTTATCGACTGAAGATTTTGAAGATGTTCCATCTCAAGCAGACCTGAGCAATTTCTTCATGTTCTTGGACTGCACCATAATGAACAATAATCTTCCAAAGAAGATTTATAAAAATCACTTACCCAAAGAATGAAACCTGTTTTTCAATATCTTGTCTCATGGCTTTGCACCAAAGACAGGTGGCTTCCATGGAATTACAAACTTCAATAAGGTGATTGGATATGCAGTGGCTTCTGGGTCAAGAATCAATTTTGGAAATATGATCATGAAGGAGATCCTATGTAATCAGGCAAAAATGGAAATTTCTGTCTGTATCCAAGATTTATGCAGCTGGTGTTGAACCAAGTACTGACTGCTGATCAACTTCAATCCTTTCAGAACAGTGAATTGGAAAACTCACCCTCTCTATAGTTCAAAACGATAGTGTTGCTACATAATGAGGCTGACTATCCAAACAGGTATACTCCTGCCTCACTAACTGAATCTATTCGAGATTACTTTGTTCTTCTTAAACAGGTTATTGAAGAAGAAGAAGAAGCTGCATCTGAAGCAGCAAGAGAAGCAACCTCTGAAGAAGATCATGTATCTGAGACTGATGAATCAGCAAATGAAAATTCAAAAGGACATACATCTCAAGAGGAGAATGAAGCTGAAACCTCAATTGATTCTGGAAGCAAAGAAGCATCTGAAGAAGAACCAGGCACTAAAAAGGAAGATGAAGTTATGGAAGAAGCTGGTTCTGAACATGAGCAAGAACCAATGCTTGAAGAAGAAGAAATGAATAGCCCTGAAAATCCAACAATGGATGTAGATGTTGAAGACACTACAGAGAAGACTCAAAACAGAGATGTGTACATACCCGACCTTTCTGATGAACACATGGAAGAAGGTACACTTCTGGATTTTGACTTTTCTGCATTTCTAACTGACGAATTGTCACCATATCTACTACTGTGCCTCAAATAGCAATGCACACACAAGAGCCCTCAGTGGCCTTCGAAGCTGGCAATGAACTTGGTCAAAACCAACCAGTTCTAACCACTACCAAAGAACAAAAAACACTCCCTTCATCTCCCAAAACATGAAAAAGACCCCTTGATTTAGATGATAGGGAGTTCCTACAGAATCAGGAAATTATTGAAATATCCCCTACAGCTCTGCCCTCTCGAAAATGACGTAAAATGAATTTTAAGACTAGGGAAACTGTGAGCCAGGAACCTGATTCTCCAATCTCTGACGACATTATCTTTCTTCGTAACCTCAATTCTGAAATTGATAAAATCCTAAAAGGTACGGGGACAGAACCAGAGGTTGTAACAAAATTCACTACTTCAGTAGATAATACTATTTTGGTTGATCCAATTCAGAACCTGTCTTCACAGACAGTTGGGGGCATCACTGACTCTCATGAGCCGTTCATTACATTGTCAAATGTGGTGACCCCCCTGGACTTCACATCTCCATATCCTATTAAGGATGTTTTCCCTCCCCATATGGGTGAAGTGGAAAGGCAACTTTCCCATAGAAGGGAAGATGTCTTCATTCAAGGAGTAGCTGTGTCAACAGCATCACCACTACAAGTGGAAGTGCCTACATAGGCTGCGGGGCACCACAGGCCCTCATTTGTCACTCACTACATTGCCTGATGTGGTGACCCCCCTAGAGATTCAAATTCCAACTTCTAAACAGGAGGTCCTCCCCACCTTAACAGGTCAGGTGAAGGGATAGCACACCCATAGAAGGGATGTGGACTCTTTTATTAGAGTATCTGCTACCTCAGTAGTAGAACCTGTTCAGGGTGTCTCTGAACAGGTAAGACCTTCAATGGCTTCAGCTGGCATCACAGATTCTACATTCTTGCCAATCATTACAGAATCCACAGTGGTGACCACACTGGGTCTAAAACCCCCAGTTCTTGAAAAAGGAGTTCTCCCCACCCAAAGTGGTCTGGCGGAGAGGCAACCTACCCATAGAGGGGATAGGAATTTTCATGCAGGTACAGAAGATCTCAGTGCTATTATGGAAATGAGTGAAACACTTAACCTTGATGATCTTGTGTTCCCTGACCCTGATCTTCCGAGTGTGAGTGTTGAGGGTCGCGCTCAAACAGAAACAGTGAGGAGTGAGACACCCACTAACCAAATAGACACCCCACACATTGCACACACTGCACATAGCCAAAGGATTCTAAATATGGAGGCCCAAGTAACTGAAATTCACTATTCATTAAGAAAGATCTTGGAGGTGCAGGAGCAGTAGAGGGCAGAAATGAAAGAAATCAAAGATTTGGTCAAACAAATGCTGGCTCAGAAAGTTCCTATTTCCAATCAATCAATTTCGACAACTCAGATTACTCCGGTAGGAAGGGAGGATAACTCAACTGAGGGGGAGAGAAGAGAAGAACAAGAAAAAGTAGTTGGAGCTGAAATGATCTTGGAGTATACAGCTCAGGGGGAGACAAATTTCTTTTACAGGCCTGGAGCAAGGCAACTTGAAGAAGGAGAAATTCTTAAACCCTATGTGCCAATGGAGATTCTAACAGAGATGGAAATAGAGGAAACTGTAAAAGCTGTTGGAATAGATGTTGAGAAGGAGTTTGTAAAAGAACATGCATTTGATAATGACTGTCTTCTAGTTGGTGTAGATGAAGTTCTTACTCAAGGTATAGATCAAGCTCAAGAACTAATGAAGAGAAAATGGAAGAGAGTACAACACGCAATAGAAAGAAGAAATAGAATCAAGGACATTGAAGCAAAGGTTGGTCCTGATTGGGATGAAGCAATGAGTCTACTGAAGAAGAATGAGTTAACCCTTACTCAGAGGAAAGTTAGAGAAGTCCTTGATCTCTTCAGGATCATGAGGGAAAAATTCGAAGATGTTCATGAATTCTATGCTATGCTATCGGAAGAGATTACAAGCATGTCAGTAAGTGCATCCAAGTACGGGTGGAAAATGTTCATAAATTCTACAACACTGGGGTCAAAGGTTTTGTCGACAAAGAGTTTTGAAAAGATGAATATTGTGGAGCTATATGTGCTGAAGAGGTAAGTCATCTTTGGTGGGCATAAAACAAATGAGATACTGAGTGATATGATTGAGAAGAAAACTATAGAGATCGGTGTCGAAGCATTTGAGAAGCCTCCAGTGGTCAAGTACTACAAATCAGCAACACTTCATAACCTAACTTTGTCTTATGAATATCTGGACTAAAGTCATGAAATGTTCATGCAGTATGTAGAAGGGAGACTCAGAAGCAAGAAGAATAGAACATAAGAAGATCTAAAGGCTGCTAAGTTGATCTACGCATTCAGGTTGAATAGAGCAATTAAAACTTCAGGTAGATATCTAATGGAGACAACCAGATATTACCAAGATCCAGTGTATGTAAGAAGAGACGATGACACTGAAATACTTGAATCTATAAGAGATTTTGAACCTTGCATTCAGACGGGGCCAAATGGAACAAAATACTTCTTTTTCAAGAAGAACGGAGTGGATAAAAAGAAAGAACTATCAAAACTGAGGAAAAACAATTCTGAAATTATCTGAAAAGTCCTTTCAAGGGTAAAGAGATCCACTGTCAAGTCAGAAAAAAGGCTTTGAGGATGATTGAAGATGTTCTAGTGGAGAAGCTGGCAGAAAAGTCGATGCATGACACTGATAGAGTTAAAGGCTTTCCAAAAAGGATAACATTGTTCGTGTTTTTAAAGAGACAATCTCTGGCCTTCGAGTCAATCTCTAAGACAAACTCAACCACTTTTCTCACTGAAGTTTTGAAGAAGTTAGAAGAACCACCTCCAGTCAATACTCTTGAAGTGGAAGCTAGAGATATAGTGAAGGCAAGATTGGAGCAGAAGGAAGAAGAGCTAAGAAAGCATTACTCCGAGACAAGATATAA
Source organism: Oenanthe sinensis (assembly GCA_028671895.1). Lineage (NCBI taxonomy): Eukaryota > Viridiplantae > Streptophyta > Magnoliopsida > Apiales > Apiaceae > Oenanthe > Oenanthe sinensis. The sequence goes on from JAPMAC010000212.1 coordinate 6,841,643, forward strand.
GCACAAGCCAGGCTCAGTATAAAGAAGCGGAAGATCATAGAATTATCTGTTCAAGCTAGAGGAACAAACTTCTATTGTACACAAGAAATATGGAAATGTAAAATCTAATCCAGAATGTAATTAATATTATTTACTGTCTTTCTACACTTTACTTTTTCTTATAAGTATCAGTTGAGTTATCCTCTCACAGGATTTGCTTGTCGAACTCTAACAAACAAATAGGGGGAGATTGTAAAGCATAATATAACGTAGTATGTAATAGTGATAACGATAACTCAACTAAGAAACAAAGACAGATAAATAATACTAATATGCAGTATAGGAATCCAGAAGGACATGCAAACAGAAATCATACATACATCATTGCAGAGCATTCAAGATGTAAACTTTACTGAATGATAGCGAGAGAAGTTCATTAATATATTCAGGCCTCAGCAACAAATAAGTGTTCAGTAGATTTCAGACTAAAGATAGTGCAATGATTAAAGTATAGATGTCAAAGGGTTTCAGTGATCAGAAGCAATGAATCAGTCAAGAGTTAATCAGCTAAAATAGAATAGAAGTCAAGTGAATTCAATTTAGTGTTAGTCGTTTGTGAACCAGACCAATGCACTAAGCTTCAGCACAACAAGAAGAGAATTACCTTGATGCATCAGAAGAAATTCAGTTGATCAAGCTAGAAGAATGAAAATAAATTGGTAACTACTTCAAGCATCTCAAGAATATGTTCAAGGGAAGTAATATCACTTTAGTTGTTCTTGCACATTTGAAACCATGTATGAGGCACAAGAAAACTAACTCCCAAGTTATTCATGTGTTTTGTGGCGCCTACATAGGGAATATAGAGTATAGGCGCAACAAAATGAATTGCGTTAGTGTTATGGACATCCTCAGCACTTGGTGGCGCTTACACAAGGCTCACAATATACAAGCACAACTAAATTCTATACAGGCGCAATGAAATATTTGAAACATTTTAAGGCAACACTCAACAAGCAGAAAAGGCTAAGGGAAGGTGTTAGTGGCGCCTCTACAAGGCAAGTGGTGTAGTGTCGCAACATAATGAAGTTATAGCGTAACAGAAGAGAAACAAAGGCGCAACTAAACTTGTAGAATGTGCCTAAGTATTTAGTGGCGCCTATACAGGGAATCCACTGTATAGGCGCAACCAAACTTTCTACTTGGCACAACAAAAAGCTTCTAAAGGCGCAACAAAAATATCCAGGCGCAACAAACCTGTTAGTGGCACCTATACACCATAAACACTCTACAAGGTGCAACAAAGGATTTACATTGTTGGAAATCATTTTCCAAAAAGACTACAAATTATATATCACCCAACAAAAGAGATACAGACGGGAGATCCATTAAAGACATACATTTATATCACCCAACTGTACTTCTATTGTAACATTGAGTGAACCCATTATAGCTAATCATTTGATTAGAAGTGTAACACCTCAGGGATTTAATAATACATTGTTATTTCCCCAAATCTTTGTGTTTCATTCACTGCCATTTTAATATCTCAAGAACACAAACACTTAATCCATAATTTAACAAAAAATCTACCACATCATATTCAACCCCCCCTTTCTATGGTGATTTTAGACCTAACACTGAACATCTTCATCATGTAGCCCTGCTATTTTTCCTTCATCAAAAGAGACAGTAATAAATTCCATGACTGCCCTAGTTCTTAAATTAAACAGTTCGAATGCCCTTGAAGAGGTTTTAGAAGTTGTTGCATAACCAACAAAAATTCCTTCATCTTCTTTGAGTTCAAATTTCTTCAATTGTTCAAGATGTGTTTTGAAAATAAAACACTTGCTTCCAAAGATGTGAAAGTATTTTAAATTTGGATTTCTTCTCTTCATTGTTTCATATGGAGTCATTCCATATTTATTTATCAAAGTGCAATTCTGAATAATTCATGCAGTATTCACAGCTTCTGCCAAAAAATAAGTAGGTAGTTTTGCTCCTTCAAACATTATTCTGGCAGCTTCAATTAGAGTTCTGTTCTTTCTTTCTACTACACCATTTTGTTGAGGTGTGTCAGGTGCTGAGAATTGTTGAATAATTCTTTTTGTTGAGCGGAATTCCTCTATTACAGAGTTCTTAAATTCTGTTCCATTATCACTCCTTAAATTCTTTACCTTGTGTGGTGATCCATTTTCAATCATTACAATATGATAAAAAATTATCTCAGTTGTTTCATCATTTTTATGCAAAAAGTACACTCAGGTAAATCCAATGTAATCATCAACTATCACAAGAGTATATTTCTTCTTTCCAATGGACATAATATTGACATGACCAAATAAATCAAGATGCAATAGATGAAAAGGTTGATCAATAAAATTTTCAGTTTTATTCTTGAAAGATGTCTTCTTTTGTTTGGCCTTTTGACATGAATCACAGAGTCTATCGGGATGAAATTGAACTTTTGAAAGACCTCTTACTAGATCCTTTTTCACCAATTCATTAATATTTCCAAAGTTCAAATGACACAGCTTTTTGTGCCAATTCCAGCCTTCTAAAGATGATACCTTTCCAAGTAAACAAGTTAAGGGACCATCAGAGTTTACATCCAAGCTAGCTTTAAATAAGTTATTATGTCTATGACCAATAAGAACCACTTTGCCATCCTTTTTTCTTTTCACTTCATAATGAGTTCTATGAAATTCCACATAATAATCTATGTCTGTTATTTGACTCACACTTAACAGATTATGCTTGAGTCCTTCAACCAGAGCTACATTTTCAATGATGACATTTCTAATAACAATATTGCCATATCCTAGTATTCTTCCTATGTTGACATCTCCATAAGATACTGTTGGGCCAGCCTTCTCCTCAAACTCTAAAAGCAGGGATTTGTTTCTAGTCATATGTGCAGAACATCCACTATCAATCACTAGAATGTTTTTCATGTTTCCCTGCAATAAATTAATGCAAATTAATTAGTAGATTTGGGAACCCAACCAAGTTTGAATCCTTTCTTTTAAAACTTGTTAACTCTTGCAGCAGAAGTATTTTTTATCAGAGTTTATGTTAACAGAGTTTACATTATCAGAGTTTGCATTTTCAGAGTTTATACTGTCAGAGTTTATCTTTCTATTATCAGCTTTTATCACATATGTGTGTTTGATAGTATGATTAGAAAACACATGAGTTTTATTCAATTTAGTTAAGAGTTCATAATAATTGAAATACAAACTATGATATTCTTTGCATGTATAAATTGAATGCCATAAACTACCACAGTGAAAACAGGGATTTTGTGGTCTATATCTAGTTTGATTTCTAGCCTCTGAACTAGGTCTCTCAGGTTCCTTTTTTTTATTTTGTTTGCGGTCTATAGCAAGGTGATTAGAGTTACCACATGTGAAACATGTTTTTCTAGGAGCATCAGGGATATACTTATAGTTATTCTCCTTGGTAATTCCTACTTTGCCATTTCTGTTTTTTTCACCTTTTTAGGTTTATTTTTATTTGTGACTGCCTTCAACTTTTCTTTAAGTTGCTTCTGTGAAAGTAACCCTATATTCATTTTTTATTCTCTGATACACTATTTTTTTTACCTTTGTTATCATTAGAGCATTCACTAGAGATATTTTTCTTATCATTACTAGCTCTAACAAATTTCACAAGTTCACTCAATGATCCTTTTCTATGTGTTTTAATGTGTGCTTCCTTTTTAGATTCATAACCTAAGGCAGAAGTCCAATTCTTGTTAGAAAGCATTTGCTGGATTTTTTTGCCAAAGTTTGTCCAAACTCTGAAAGTCTCTTTTTCTTTAGCTATCTCAGATTTTAAATATTTCACTTGTATTTCTAACTGAGTTTGTATGTCTATAACGTTTTCACAGTCTTTCTTAGTGCTAAGCATGTGTGAATTTTCAGATTCAAGAAAGTCATTCCTAGCAGTCAGTCTTTTTATCTCAGATTTTAATATTTCATTTTCAAGAGACTGTCATTTAAAACTAACATGCAAGTATCTAAGAAAAGACTTTAATTCACAAATATTTTCAGTATCAATATTAAAGATAGAGTCTAGTACCTTATTAGAGTTTAAGATGGGAGCATCAGAGTTTGCCATGAGGGCATAATTTGGTTCTTCTTCAGAGTTTGAGGAATCCATCCAGTCTTTCTTTGATGTGATTAGTGCTTTTCCAGATTCCTTGCTTCTGCATTCAGTAGAAAAGTGCCCCATCTTGTTACACTTGTAACACTTGTAACACTTGACTTTTGATTTATCAATAGTTTTTGATTTTTCATCTCTATCTTCTCTTTTCTTGAATTTGTCTTTCTTCTCTTGTTCTCCATGCTTCTTCTGGAAGTTCCCTTGTTTTATGTTCTTCCTATACTTCATCTTTTTGAAGCCTTTAACAATCATGACAATTATCTCCATCATGTCAGAGTCTGTGGAATCATTAGAGTTTACATCAGAGTTTGTCTCAGACTCTGATTCACTGTTTTCATTGACCATTATAGCTTTTCGTTTTCTTGTTGAAGCTTTAGGGACCTTTTCCTTTGGTTCTTCAATTTTGGCCTCAACATTCAAAGCAATAGATTTTGCCTTGCTACTCTTCCTATTCTTCATTTGCTGTAATTCCAGATAATGAGTTTTCAATCTTCCATAGACTTCATCTAGGGACATCTCCTCCAAATCATTCTTATCTCTTATTAAATATGTTTGTAGATCCCATTATTCAGGAAGAGCCCTTAGAAATCATTTAACAATGTTAGAAATCTGTCATAGATATCTATGAGGGACTCATTCTGCTTAGCCTCAAAGTATTCATACTCTTGAATTAGAACAGATATTCTATTCTTCTTGATTTCCTTGGTTCTTTGATATTGAACCTCTAGTGCATCCCAGATCTCTTTTGCAGTTTTGCAGGCAATTACCTTATTAGACATCATAGAGTCAAGACTGTTATACAGTATCTTTCTTACCTTTACATCTTTGAGAACTTCTAGTTTTTCCTCATTGGTCCACTCATTTTTATCCTTCAGAGTATAATATTCAGGAACTTGTCTACCTCCACAATTGTTGATGGCACTAGAATGACCTTCAATGATTCTGTCTATATAATCAGGATCAGTTGCTTCTAAGAACATCATCATCATTACCCTCCATGTAGGGTGTTCAACCTTCTTCAAGATTAGGATTTTGATGCTTTCATACTTGTTTCTAGACATGTTCAAATGATCTTTTAGTTGTAATTAATAACCTGCTCCGATACCAATTGTTTACCCAGATAAATAGTGTATTATAGAAGGGGGTTGAATATAATAGATACCTAATAATCGATCAAGAATACAAGTATATAAAACAAACACTATTTTGTATTAATGATAATGAACTTGAATACAAAATTCTCTCAAAAAATTCACTGTTCTCAAGAGCGACTAGGTTATGAGAAAAATATAACTTGAATAATCAAATAATGTTAACCTATTTCTGTGTTTATATAGACACAGTTACAAATCCAACTACAAAACAGATAATGAAAAGAATAGCTTCTATAAGGTAATTAGACTTGTATTTCAATTCCTTCTTCACTATCCAAATCAAATTCTGATTTATCCGTTTCTTTCACAAACTCTGATGATAAACTCTGTCGGTTTGATAATCTCTGATAGAGCATTCTCTGTTAGAGTAAACTCTGATTGCGTATTCTCTGATAGAGTAAACTTTGTCCGACAGCTTCCTAAACTCTGATGACATCAATAATATAAACTCTGTTCTTGATTATTCTCTGACAGTATCAGTGTTTGTTTTTCTAACAATATATAAGATTATAGAAGGGGGGTTGAATATAATCTTATAATTTTCTCGCGGAATATTCTGATTTAAATAATATTATAATTATCAAGAATAATTAAAATTATTTAAACAAGATTCAAGTTAAATATGTATATTAAACTTGAAAGGATGTTACAATATTTCGTAAAATATTTCTTAATTCCTAGAACAAATTTGACATGAATTGTTCTACTTAAGGAATTAAATTCAAACCAGCACAGAAAGTCTGTTAATATAACAAGCAGACAAATTACTGAATTTGAATAATTTCAACAATATGAAAGATGAAACCCTTGGCCTTATATTTATAGAGGTTGAAAGTCTAGCAAGATATTTCAAAAAGTCATTTGAAAGACTTTTATTTATGCCTTTAAAACATTTCAGAAAATCATGGGCAAGATATTGGAGCTCGGTAAGACATTTAAAAAACTCGGTAAAACATTTGTCAATAAGACATTTTACTGTCTGTTCATGGGCAAGACAGTTTAGCTCTGTAAGATATTTCATCAACTTGCACTAGGAAGACATTTGATCGGCAAGATATTTGAATTGTCCCTTCAGTAAGACATTTGAATTGTCCCTTCGGTAAGACATTTGAGGTTGGTTCTCGGTAAGACATTCTTGAATAAGCTCTCGGTAAGACTTTTTGGATAACACACGGTAAGACATTTCATTCAGCAGACTTTTTCATTTCTTTTCCATTTGATTGGACACGTGATATCATTGGATCGGTTACTTTAAAAACATATTCATCTATCACTTCAATTTGAAAATCAGGGGCCTATTTTGTCTTATTATGGATAGACTCCGTAGAAATGTTTTTAGACCCGCACAACTTATAATCTTTGATTAATAAATAATTTATTTAATTCAAAATTATAAAAATAAATATATAATATTATTTAGATATTTATAAATATAATTTACTAAATAAATAAAATATTTACTAATAAAAATAAATGCTTACGCTCTAATTTGCAGTCTTCTGAATGTCTGTAACCGAATTCCTTTTGACTTGAAAATAATAAATCAATTCCAACCGGGGTTTCACTTTTATGAATATATGAATCTGCATTTCTTCCGTGTCAATTCTTTTTCCGTCTTGTCTTCAAGTCAGTACCGTCAGACCTGTTTAGTTGTATCTACAATTGCAATTTGAAGTACCTCTATTACTGAAATAATTTAAAATTTTAAACTAGACGATACTTCTTTTCACCACTGCATGTACTCAGTCAAATATTCAATCTTGGATTATGACTCTTATACACTGCATTCCAAACAAAACTGTATCTCTTTGAGCTTCCAATCTCTATCTTCTTCATTCTAAAATAATTCTAAATTAATTAATTATTTAATTAATTAAAGAAATAAATTAATTCTAAGTGAATTAATATATTAATTAAATTAACTAATTAATTTAATTAATTAATAGAGAATTAAATTAAAGTCTTGTCTATAAGACCATTGTCGATATAGATCAAACTCTTCTGTTCTTCAACAATAACATTACTAACCATTTGAACTTTTTGATGACGAATCTTCACTGACATTGTTGACACCCTGTGCACTAGTCTAGTTTACGGACGACTAACTAAAACGTTGATTCTCATTTGTGATGTAGTGACCTTTATATCTTGTTTTGTCCCGTCTTGTCTTCTTTTTATTTTTCCTCTATAATTTTCTTTTTCTGAAATCTTACTATAGTAGGCACTTAAAACCTTCTGGATCTTCTGAACTCCTTGAGATACTACTATTTTATTTTACATTGATGCTTGAACATACAAGAGAACTTATTTCAGTGTTGAGTAACAGTCTTGTCAGCATTCTTTTGATATTCTGATTCTTCGTGTCTAGTTGACATTTTTCATCTTGATTCATTTTTTAATATTTATTATTTACTTCACTTTCTTATATGAGTTGAGTTTTCATCTCATTTTTATAAATAAGCCTGGACATATCCTTTCAATTGTATTCTTACAATTGCCCTGATAACTCTCATAGTGCTTGCATTGGGACAGGAGTGCGTCTTCTTTGAAGGCATCGTTTTTTCAAGAATACTCTTCTTTTTAGAATATGCTGCATGATACATTGTCAAAATACAAAGTTTCTCGTACCTAACAAGTACCATTTATCAAATTTAGTAGATAATGTGTACAACACGTCACAATTATAAATTCTAGTATTAGTGTAGATCATAAGTGGTAACTGTGCAAATAAATAATATGTAAAATTAAATTAAAAATGAAGAAATCTTATGGTTTAAATAAACTTAAAAATTTATATAATAATATTAAATTATTTTACTAATTAAAAAACATAAATTTTTATTAAAATAATTTATATTATAATTAATAATTTATATTTGTGCAATAATTTTAAAAATTACGATATTTGTCAAATTATTCACATTTAATTACATATTTAATTAAATAGTAACATGTAAGTCATCCCGTGTAATAATTTGAAATATATTCCTAATAATACATACATATAATAATGTATGGCGAAAAACTATATACTCGTCCCATCAAATAATTTCTTTTAAACTGTCAATTGTAATTCTTCTGTAGCTATAATGATCACATTTTTTCCGAGGTAAACAAGTCTTTATACAATCACAAGAATATGTTGCGTGATACTGAAGAGTTTCGAGGCACAAATGCAGCCGAATAAACACGAAAAATAAATCAAAATAGTTAAATTCTCCACAGGATCCATGCGTAAATATAATATTTAATTTGGAGATCATGATGTATAACTTTTGGAGGTTTAATGAATTGAAGATAGATATTATGGAGGTCTAAAGCTCATACGATCACCACGTATCCCGGAGCACGTGATCTACGTTCCAGCAGTATCCACACAAACACTTGATCTTCGAAGGAGGAAGGATGTACTAGCACCCAAGCTATTTCTCTCAGCCTCTGTATCTCTCTATGCGGCTAGGTTTTTCTAAAAAAATGAATTAGGTTAACTCCTAGATAAAGTGACGTATTTATACACGAAATAAATAAGCTTTTTTAGCCAATCGTCTGATTAGGCCTTATATTTAATTAATTAATTTATAATTCATATTTTAATTTAAATAACTAATTAAGTCAAACTTAATTAATATTCAAATATAATTCGAATTATAAATTAATTCAAATACCTTATTTTATTAATTAAGTCCAACTTAATTAATATGCATGTTACGGATTAAAAATGATGTGTGTTTAATGTGTAATTGATATTAAGGTGTGAGAGAGATTCAAGCTTCTATGGCTGCACTAACGTTTCGTGACTTTCTCAGGTCCTCATTAATTGCCTACGTATCTCAGTTCGTATGAGAATCAATCCAACAATGTAGTTCTAATGTTGAGGGGTTAGACCATTTATATAGGCGCATGAAGGCATTGTAATTAGATTAGAAGTAGGAGACTTGGTGGCCAAGTCTCCCAGCGTCAAGGTTGTCTAAACCTCTTAGGAGTGAGGGTCCTTCTGGGACTCTTCCCATATCTGGGTTTCTAGATCCTTCTAGGATTAGGGCCTTTAACAGGCTTTTCGGGCCTTTACTAAGCCCTTATTAATTAATTACGAAATTAATTAAAAACAGAGCCTTACTGGGCCTATGGCCCAGTAAGGCCCAAAATAAGTCAAGGGCCCAAGCCTTTGGACCATATCAGGTCTAATTAATGAAATAATAAATGCTATATTTATTATCTCTTCAGGGCTATCTTTACCCACATCACTTGCCCCCCAACTTTTGGGAAAACTTTTGTGAGTTTTCGTAAAAGTTTTACAAAGGGTTTTAAGTGCCTTACCGGGCTTTTGACTTATTTTCTAGGCTCAGGCCTTGTATTGTTAATTCTTTTAAAGAATCAACATCATATAAATTGGTCCCCCAAGGACATCATTTTTAACAAACTCATAGAAAAATGGGAAAATTTTCGAGATTCTTACTATTCGACCACGAATGAGGTCGATTTCGACTTCAATTCCCCCTCCAAATCGATGGGATTCGAAGTCGATTTGGGCTTCTGTTCTCCTGAGCTTTTCGACCTGGATTGAGGTCGAAATAGACGTCAAAAATGATCCCAGGTCGAAACCAGGGAATGAGGTCGAATTTGACTTGAATTGAGGTCGAACAAACCGTGGAGTGCACCCCCAAGTCGACACGAGGCTTCGAAGTCGAAATCGACTTGAATTGAAGTCGATCGAACACAATATGCAGCCCCTGGTCGATATAGAAATCGAGGTCGAAATTGACTTCGATTGAAGTTGATTATTTGGGCAAAAATACCTTGAGGTCTATGGTATGAATGAGGTCGAATCCGACTTCGATTGAGGTCGAATAAGGCCCTCAAGTAGCCTTGGGGTGATTGAGGTCAAATTTGGCCTCAATGGCTTTTTAAGGTCAAGGTACATGACTGAAGTCGTTTTCGACCTAGATTGAGGTCGAATTAGGCTTTAAAAATTCTTAAAGTCGAAATGTCTTGCTGAGATCGATTTCTACCTCGATTGAGGTCGACTATAATTTGAACTTACACTTGAGGCCTACTCATGAGGCTGAATAGGAATTCGACCTCGATTGATATCGAATTAAGCATGAAATTGTCTTTGAGATTGATATAAAATCGAGGTTGATCATCAATCAGGATTGAGGTCGACATTGACATAATCATAATTTTTGCTCCCAACTCGAAGTCGATTGGCCCCCGGCTATGTGTGTGTTCGACCTTGAATGAAGTCGAATTGTACCTCAAAATGGCACCCAAGTCGATTCTTTTTATTTTTCTATGGATGTGGATTTTCTACTTGATTTGAGATCGATCAATACTTGGTTTTCCCTTCTATGTCGAAATTGTTCAGGTTCCAAAACCTTTGTTGTGTTCGACCTAGATTGAGGTCGAATTAATACTTAATTTACCTCTCAGGTCGTAATGAATTAGGGCCTCAGGGCTTTATAATTGTGGACCTGGAATGAGGTCAAATTAATGCTTAATTTTCCTCCCAGGTCGAAATGAATTGGGGCCTCATGGCTTTTGGACTTTTAGGCTCAATATAATATGGACCTTAGAATTCGATTGACTTATCCAAATAGTGGGTCTCCACAGCTTTTTGATTATGGGTTTCATGACCTTAAATTATGGGCCTCTATCTTTCATTGGCCCCCTTAGGCCTTGGGCTTTCCAAACTATGGGCCTTTGAGGCTTTTGGGCCTTCACGGCTTGTTGGTTGTGGGCTTTCACAGGCCCAATCTCTAGATTCTTCTTCTAGGTTCTAGAAGACTCTATTTATTTTTATTTTATTTAATTTTTCTTTTGGGCCTTCAATCGTGGGCTTTGTCAAACGAGGCCTTTTACCTGTTGTACTGGTTGAAATGCCCCTCAACGGTCATGTGACCTAGAAACACCGATAAAAAGTGGAATTTGAGCGAGTGGGTGACCGGCTATAGGTTATATATGAGTGCAGTGAGGGGCTTCACTTCCCTCACTTCTCATTTCTCACTTCTCAAATTTCTCTACACCCTCGAGCTCTCAGTTCTTCAAGTAACTCCAGCTTATAATACTCTCGAGGATATTCAGAAAGTCGAAGCTTCATATGGCTGATAAGAAGAACTCCAGGCTGGCAGCTATGAATGCGAGGTCTGCAAAGAGAGGTAAACCCCTTCGTCGAATCCCAATTTACTCTCTTTACATGTCTTTGTTAGATATGATAAACCAGATGGGGGACGAGTACCCTAGCTTGTCCCACTTAGATTCTTATAGCCGTAGCAACAAGTTTTTTAATTCTGATTTAGTAGAAGAGTACAATCGTCTTTTCAATTTTCCTCATCGTTTCACTATTTCATTGGCAGAGCCTGGTGACAGGACCTGCCATTGGAATCCTTCAAAATTGTTTGTTTATATAGACGCCCTGTTAGCGGGGTTTAGGTTCCTTTTGCATGAATTCATTCACACACTTCTAGCTGATGTCTAAATACATACTTCCTAAATCGTTCCAAATGGATGGAGGCTCATCCATTATTTTATGGTTCTCTGTTTAGGAAAGAAAATAAAAATGACCGTCCCCCTTTTTCGTAAAATATTTCAATTTAAGAATTCCTCCAGCCTTTCCTTAGGCTGGGTCCATATAGCCCACAGGCCAAATAAACCTCATATCTTTGACAACTCTTTTATCCCCAATAATAACCTTCATTGGAAGGAAAATTTTGTACAAATTTCTTGGGAAAGGGGAAAGGGGGAGATTGGGGGACTCTCTTTAGGCCCACCTTTGGCAAGGTCGCAGATGGGAGCGCAGATTTTATCATGCTCTTAGAGGAGGAGCAAAAGTCCTATGCTGCGCTTACTCAAGTGGAGACCAAGGAGGTTTCTTGGGCTCTTCTTGATGAGCGTAGGTTAAATTCCGTGGGCCTATCGAGGGCTTCGAGCAAAGGTATAATACTTCTCTTAGGCTTGTCTTTTTATTTGGGACACTCCATTGCATTACTAACTTGTTTATGTTTCTTTGTTTTCAACTACTGCGCAGATCAACGAGTGGACCATTCCACCCGTAGAGGAAACCGACCGCATGAAGCGGCTGAGGCTGATGAATGATCCCAGGCAGGGGAAGGAGCTGCCAGCTTTCATGCAGCCCCAAACTGGGCCAACGAAGGCTGAAGGTAGTGAGCCCGTCAAGGTGCCCAAGTCCCTTGCCTACAAACCAGGTTAGGGTTTTAGGAAGTCGGACACGATGGTCGGTTGCACATACCACGCGAGGGATTGGTCCCTACACTCCCTCACTCCTTGTGATTACAAGGACATAGTGTTGGGACGTGACGAGGAGAGCACGAGGGCGTTAGGTGCACAGGCGCTGGCCTCGGTAAGTTTCTTAACTTATTCTCACTTATTTTTACTAGCACACACACTTTTTTAGGCCTCTGTTTACTGATTCTAGCTTGTTTATTTTTTAGGCCAACGCCTATTTTCAAGCTTCCTTACATCAAACTGAGTCGTGGAAGGCTCAGGCAGGAAAGCTTAGAAAATAACTTACTGTGGCGCATGCCAAGATAAAACACTTGGATGAGAAGTTGGCGGAGAAGGAGGATATGCTAAAGCGGTCTTAAGTTGAGATAGTAGAGCTCCGGGCCGATCAGAACGCAACCATTGACAAATACTTGGGCTCGAAGGAGTATCAAGACTTGATTCAGTAGCATGACGATCTCCTTTTTCCGGCTAACTACACAATTGGTTGGAATGAGGCATTGAAGGTAGTGTTGGCGAAGCATCCGGGGTTGTTCGACCCTAAAGTGGACTTCCAGAGTCCCCAATCAGCCGAAGCTTTGAAGCGGTTGATTACAGCCCAGGAGGAAGAAATCGAGGGGGACAGCAGCCCTGATGTTAGGCAACAAAGGGCTAACGAGCCTAGCCCTACTCCATCTCCCCAGCAATCCGTTCCCAAGACAACTCCTCCAGCTAGGGGTGAGCATCGGATGAAACGGTCGGGTTTGGACAACAAAACCACCCTAACCATATATTTCGGTTTTTCAATCCAACCAACCATAACCGTAACCGTAACCGTTAGTACATAACCGTAACCACCCAAATTATAACGGTTCGGTTTGGGCGGTTTCGGTTTTAAACCATTAAAATAAAAATTTGAGTGCTTTGTAACGCTAAATGGCAAGTAGTGTGAGGTGACTTTCAACAGTAAAAGAAATGGAACTAACAACAAAAGAAATGAAACTGCGAAAACGTTTAAAGTGCAAACCCGTATGAAAATTAGATAATGTACTGGCCTATATAAGTATATAATACTTAAAACTTTAAATTTCAGTGTCTATTCAGTATTCATTATTGTATCAATCAGACTATCACTTAAATATTATATATATATATATATATATTTGGTTATCGGTTTGCGGTTCGGTTATATCGGTCGGTATAAAATACAAAACCAAACCCAACCATTATTTTTCGGTTTTAAAAAAAATGAAACCATAACCAATCCAAACCGTTATAAAACCATAAATTTCGGTTTGGACGGTTTGAAACGGGTGGTTTGGGCGGTTTCGGAAATTTTTACTCACCCCTACCTCCAGCCCCAACAGAAGACAGTTCCTCTGAAGAAGAAGAATCTGTTGAAGGTGAAGAGGGTTCGTCTTCGAGCGGAGAGGATTCTTCGGGAGAAGAGGAGGAGGAGGAAGCATAGATATGGTTTCTTTTTCTTGTATTTTTGTTGCCCCCAGGGGCTTGTAAAAACATTCAGCCTTCGGGCCTTTATTTATGAATTCGTGTTTTTTACTTTCCTGTCTTTTTACTTTGTGCCTTAGTTTTGTTTATTTTTTGTGTTTAACTCGAACATAAACATTAAACACTCTCGAGGTTTGTAAAAAGACTAAGTGAAAATGACAAACGTTATATAAGGAAAACAGAAAGCATTTCTCGAAACTTATAATTTAGTATTAAAAAAACATATTACGCCTTCGAGGCTAAACAAGTCGGTACCCAAATGTTCTCAAAAATTGAAAACTTAAATATAATAAACTCTCAAGTTGGCAGCATTCCAGTTTCTTGAGATTTCGATCCCTTTAAGTGTTTGGAGCTTATACGCGCCTTGTCCCGTGACTTCTTTTACTTGATACGGCCCTTCCCAGTTTGGGGCTAACTTGCCCTTAGGACCAACTCCAGACGCCTCGATTTTTTGTAAGACTAAGTCTCATGTGCGGAAGAACCTTTCCTTTACTCTAAGGTTGTAATAAAATGAAGCTTTCTTTTGGTTTGCCACTATTCGGGCATTTGCCTTGTCCCGTATCTCATCTATCAGATCTAAATCTAGCTTCATGCCTTCTTCATTGGCGTCAATCTGGAACTCTCGCACTCTTGGTGATGCTTGAGTTATTTCAACGGGCACCACTGCCTCGGCCCCATAGGCTAGTTGAAACGGAGTAGCACCTGTTGAAGTCCTACAAGTAGTTCTGTATGCCCACAAGATTGGAAGCAACTCATCAACCCAAGTCCTTTGGGAGCGTGCAATCCTCTTCTTGAGTCCGTCCAAGATAATTCTGTTGGCCATTTCGGCTTGTCCATTTGACTGTGGATGAGCGACTGAGGTGAAACGCAGCTCGATGTTGTAGTTTCCACAGTACTCTATGAAGTCCTTGTTGTTAAATTGAGTCCCATTGTCCATCACCAGGATTCGGGGTAACCCATACCTGCATATAACATTCACCCAGAAGAACTGAGTCACGTTCTTTGTATCAATTTTGGCCAGGGGCTTGGCTTCTACCCATTTAGTGAAGTAATCGATGGCGACTATGAGAAACTTCCTTTGTGCACTGGCCATAGGAAACGGGCCTAGGGTATCCATTCCCCACATGGCGAAGGGGAGTGGAGAGTTAATGGATGTCAGCATCTCAGGGGGCTGCCTAACAATGGGTGCAAACTTCTGGCAGCGATCACACTTTTTAACGTAAGATTTAGCATTTGTAAGTATCTCAGGCCAATAGAATCTCAATCTCATGATTTTATGGGCAAGAGCCCTGCTTCCAAGGTGTTGGCCACACACACCTTCATGAACTTCCCTTAGGGCAGCTTCAGCCTCGTGGGGTCTCAAGCACTTCAAGCAGGGTATTACGTATGACTTCTTGTAGAGAATTCTCTCTATAAGGGCATACTTCAAGGCCCTTACTGATAGTTTGCGTGCCTCTACGGGATCAGCTGGTGTCTTTCCTACTTCCAAATAGAGCTTGATAGGATCCATCCAACAGGCCCCTAGCCCAATCGGGGCTACCAGTTTAGCGTCAATACTTGGGGTCTTTAAGACTTGGAAATAAACACTGCCAGAACAACTATCACTCTCTGATGATGCAAACTTGGATAAGGCATCAGCCTTCACATTCTCCTCTCTTGGAATGTACTCGAAGTGAAATTCTTCGAATTGCGTGGCTTGATCCTTAACAATCCTCAAATATTTTGCCATAGTCTCTTCTCGGGCCTCAAATTCCCCATTTACTTGAGTGATTACTAGTCTCGAGTCACCACATATCCTCAACCTCTTCACTCTTAGAGTTCTGGCTACACCAAGTCCAGCTATCAAAGCTTCATACTCTGCCTCATTGTTTGCAGTGGGGAAATCCAACTTGATTGCATATTCAATAACAAATCCATCACGGCTTTATAACACCAAGCCAGCACCGCTAGTGTTCATTTTTGAAGCTCCATCAAAAAAGAGCAGCCAATATTCTTTAAGTCCCTCCTCTTTTTCCTTGTTCTTTTCAGTTTCTTTACCTTCCACCTGCCCCCCGACTTCTTGGTTGGGAATAGTACATTCAACCACAAAGTCAGCTAGAGCTTGAGCCTTGATGGCCGTTCTCGGCTTGTATTTGATTTCGAACTCTCCAAGCTCAATAGCCCATTTAATTAGCCTCTCACTGACCTTGGGACTGTGTAGTATGTTTCTCAAAGGCTGGTCTGTCAAGACTTCAATAACATGCGCCTGGAAGTACGGGCGCAACTTCCTTGAAGCCATTATTAATGCTAAGGCAAATTTCTCAACCTTCGAGTAGTTTAACTCTGCTCCATGCAGAATCTTGCTAACATAATAGACGGGTTTCTGAACCTTCATTTCCTCTTTCACAAGTACAACACTCAGGGCTGAGCAAGAGACTTCAAGGTAAAGGTATAACACTTCTCCAAGCTTTGGTTTGGCAAGTAAAGGTGGCTTAGCCATGTATTTCTTCAATGTTTCAAAAGCTACTTGGCTTTCATCGTTCCACTCAGAATTTTTAACCTTCTTGAGGGCCTTGTAGAATGGCAGACACTTTTCCCCTGACTTGGATATGAAGTGCCCCAGGGCTGCTACCCTTCCCGTGAGCTTTTGGACGTCTTTTACTGTCTTGGGCGACTCCATGTCCAAGATTTCTTGAATCTTATCGGTATTGGCCTCAATGCCTCTTTTGGAGACCATCAGGCCTAGAAATTTTCCAGAACCTACGCCAAAGGCACACTTGGCTGGTTTCAACATCATTTTATGGGTTCTCAGAACTTCGAATGCCTCACTCAGGTGTTTAAGATGATCGGCCTTGTCCAAGCTTTTGACTAACCTGTCATCAACATAGACCTTCATGGTCTTACCGATGAGGTGTTTGAAGATTTTATTCACAAGTCTTTGATATGTGGCTCCTGCATTCTTAAGTCCAAAAGCCATAACCAGATAACAGAATACACCAAAGTCAGTGATGAATGATACCTTAGGGATGTCGTCGGGGTGCATTTTGATTTGGTTGTAGCTACTGAATCCATCCATGAAGCTAAGTATCTCATGCCCAGCTATGGTGTCTATCATCGTGTATATCCTTGGTAAAGGGAAACAGTCCTTAGGACAGGAATCATTTAAATCAGTGAAGTCCACACACATTCTCTACTTTTCATTGCTTTTTTGGCCATTACTGGGTTAGCCAACCACTCGGGGAATTGAATTTCTTCAATAAATCCAGCCTCTAGCAATTTTTCTACTTCCTGTTTAATGGCCTCCTGTCTTTCAGGAGCGAAGCTTCTTTTCTTCTGTTTGACTGCCATCCTTTCAGAATTCACCTTCAACTGATGTGTTATAATTTTGGGGTCTATCCCTGGCATGTCGGCTGCTGTCCAAGTAAAAACATCTCTGTTATCTTGCAAGAATTGAATGAGTTGTTCTTTCAAGTCCTTAGGGAGGGAAGTCCTTACATATGTCACCTTCTCGGAGTTTAGAGAATCCAAAGGAGCAGGCTCCAATTCTTCTGCGGGCCGACCCCTCCTTTCTTCTTGATCCCTGATATCCATATCTTCAATAGGGAGGACTTGCCCCCCAGTGCCACTAGGCTTTAAGGCAGCTACATAACAGCTTCTAGCCATTTTTTGATCTCCTTTCTCTTCACCCATTCCATTCCTAGTTGGGAATTTCAGCTTCAGATGGTACGTAGAGGCTATTGCCTTGAAAGCATGCAACCCAGTCCTGCCAAGGATCGCATTGTAGACTGTCGAGGAAATTTAACATTTGAGTAGACTGTCGAGTTTCTTCACCCATAGTCATGGGTAGCTGAATAATTCCTTCTATCCGAAATTCTACCCTATTAAAACCATAAATAGGCATGTTGGAGGGGGTCAGCTGTGAATCATTAAACCCCATTTTTTCAAAGGCTTCATAGAATAGGATGTCTACAGACGATCCACCGACTATCAAGACTCTCTTCACTGGTGAGTTTCCTATGATAGGGGTGATTACTAAGGGATCATCGTGGGGGAATCTTACCCCTTCTAAGTCAGAATCGTCGAATGACAAAGAGACCTCAGTCCTTGCTTTCTTGGGAGGTTCTCCGACGATGCTCATCATCTCCCGGGCATATGCCTTTCTGGAGTTTCGAGAGTTTCCTTCCACAGTTGGCCCTCCTGAGATTACGTTGATCATAGGTCCTCGGGGCTGGTGGTTTCTATCTTTGGGGTCAGTGTCCCTTCGCTTGTCGTTGTAGCTTCTGTCTAGTCTGGCACCTTCTTCGGTGTATTTTTCTAACTTCCCCCTTCTTATTAGGAACTTTATCTCATCTTTCAACTGACGACAGTCATCAGTGTCGTGTCCCACATCTTTGTGGAATCGGCAGTACGCGTTCTTATTCCTTTTCTCAGGATCCGTCCTTAGTGGCTTCGGCCATCGGAGGTCCTTACCTTTCTCAATGTCAATTAGTATCTGACTACGGGCAGTATTCAGCCTTGCATACTCTGTGAACCTGGATCCCCCCTTCTTCTTGGAGTCATTATCATCGCGCTTAGCATACTTGGTATCGGAAGCATACTCAGCATCGCTAGGTCGTTTCTTAGAGTAGGTGTTCGAGGCTTGAAACCCTTGGGCTTTTCTCATACTTTCCTCAGCCTAGATATACTTTACATCCCTCTCATGGAGCTCGTTCATACTTTCGGGGGCCCTCTTAACTAATGATCTTCTGAAATTTTCATCAGACGTCCCTTGTTGTAGAGCTATCATAGCTACCTTCTTGTCTAAATCAGGGACCTTCAAGGCTTCCTTTGTGAATCTGTTCATATAATCCCTCAAAGACTCATTCTTCCCTTGATGCATGTTCATTAGTGAAGCGGAGCTCTTCTCATGAGTCTTGTTGCTGACGAATTGCCCAATGAAGGCCCTACTTAGATCCTTGAATGACCCAACAGAGTTTGGAGGTAGATGACTGAACCACTGCTGAGCCATACCACTCAGGGTTTGGGGAAATGCCCTACACTTAATGGCGTCATTTACGGGCTGCAGCAACAGTGCATTAGAGAACGTGAGAACATGATTTGAGGGATCCCCCGTTCCATCGTAAGCCCTAATCGTAGGCATCTTAAACTTCCTTGATATCTTCTCATTCATGATACTTTCTGTGAAAGGGGGAGTAGGATCATATGGGTCTCCAAGTGGTAACAGGTCTTGGGGATCGGCCCTAACATTACTCACCCTTGTTTGCCTCCTAGTTGGGGGTCCGTCCAAATCTATCATAGGTGTATGTCTTATCGACCTTCCAACACCTTCAATTCTGGGATGTTGTCGTCTTAATAACGCTTTCTCTAGGTCCTTCCTCAGTCGTTGGGCTTCAGCTTCATGAGCGTGTATCCTGTCTTGAAGGCTCAGGGAGTTATTATCTGGGGGACCTCGGGGCTGGGTACTCCTCCCTTCAAGGGGCTCCTTACCGGGTCACCTCCTCCGTGGGTTTATATCCTCGTCAGACGACTCCTCGTCGTCAGTAGAGTAAGGTCCAAAAAAGTCTTGACTTTTTTGTTATGAGGCATAGTAGGGCAACAGCCCTTGCTCATATGGGGGCACATAGTTTCTCGGGAGTCCATAACGAGGGTTAGGTGTAATGGTAGACGAGACATGCAAGGTAGGGGGAGCAATGAAAGTTGTACGAAAAGGAGGAATTACCTAGAGTGGAGGAACCGAAGCATGGATGGACACGTTACGGTTGGAAGGATGAACAACAACGCTTAAAGGTCCGGTTCCCCGAGTACTTGCTTCCGGGTCCTCAACGGAGGTGGTATGAACAACATTTCCTTGCTCATGTGTCACAACGGGGGAGTCGTTGGTGTCAGGGATCTCTCCTTCGAGGGTGCTCGTAGTCCTACGTGTTCTTGCCATGGTTTTTATTCGTTTCCCACAGACGGCGCCAAATGTTACGGATTAAAAACGAGGTGTGTTTAATGTGTAATTGATATTAAGGTGTGAGAGAGCTGAGAGCTTCTATGGCTGCACTAACGTTTCGTGACATCCTCAGATCCTCGTTAACTGCCTACGTATCTCAGTTCGTATGAGAATCAAGCCAACAACGTAGTTCTAATGTTGAGGGGTTAGGCCCTTTATATAGGCGCATGAAGGTCTTGGAATTAGATTAGAAGTAGGAGACTTGGTGCCCAAGTCTCCCAGTGTCAAGGTTGTCTAAACCTCTTAGGAGTGAGGGTCCTTGTGGGACTCTTCCCATATCTGGGTTTCTAGATCCTTCTAGGATTAGGGACTTCAACAGGCTTTTCGGGCCTTTACTAAGCCCTTATTAATTAATTACGAAATTAATTAATAACAGAGGCTTACTGGGCCTATGGCTTCAACATAGCTGGTGGGCTGGATTTACAAATCCAATTGATTCTTGGATTACAAATCCAGTTGATCCTAGGACTTATTTTTCTAGTTCGTTTCAAGGGCCCAAGCCTTTGGACCATATCAGGTCTAATTAATGAAATAATAAATGTTATATTTATTATCTCTTCAGGGCTATTTTTACCCACATCAATGCAAAATAAATGTGAATTACTATTAATTCTCATTCAAATGTTCTTTATATGTGACCCTTTAGGTTATTATTAGGTTGACAATAATTTTATTATCCAATAACAAAATTATACAAAATGAGCGACATCTAGTAATATATCATTGCTACCGAAGTAATAATAATTAAATCGGTGCTTCGATTGAGCCTTTCGTGAATAATGTATAATGTAATATATTCTCTTTAATCTTGATATTATAGATTAAACTCAAGGCATGTGTCGTGTCATCCTCTTCTAGTAATCTCTATTTTTCTTGATCGATGAGTAGACTTTTAAAATCAAATCAAAATTTGAGCACGACCGTACATTTCATAGTCTCACCCAAACAAGAGGCTGATAATATCACTCCTAAAATTAGGAGGAATAAATCTCATCTAGATCATTCATATTTCTCATATGATTCATATTATACTCAATGTCCTCTTTTATCATCACCCGGTAAAATGTAACTTTGAATGTAATCAAAGTATATTAATTCTCGCATAAAAATATAATGATTTCAGGTCTAAGGATCTATACACCATTATCATAATGAGAATTACTTGTGACACTTATTAACATGTAGAATCTCACGACGGATCATTCCAGTGCCATGCATTGAGACATGCACTTATGTTCTTTACTTTTAGTATCACCATACCTATGATCAATGAGATGTGATCATCTGTCAATAAACATACTAGTCTTTGTGCATTATTATTGTCCTTAAATAATAATAATCGACTAAGAAATTTTAGGAATAAGATACTATTCATATAATCTCATTTTTAAGTCACATACTTAAAAATATATAATACGTATTAAAATTCCAAGGACGGTTATTACGCTTTCAATTTATTATGCAGTAAATAAAACATAATAAATAAATAATAATCAATAAAACATAATCCTTAATAATAAAATATTTTTCTTAAAATATAAAAGTAATTGTCTCTAGGGCACAATTACTAACAATCTCTCACTTGCACTAGAGCCAATTACCCAAGTATCTAATACTCATGGAACTAGTATGACTTTCGTGCTTCTGCTGCGACAAAGCTTAGTCAGTGGGTCTGCAATATTATTATTAGTTGCACTTTACATATATGTATATCTCCTTGATCATTAATCTCATTAATTAGGTGATATCTCGTAAATACATGCCCAAACAGCCTTTTTGGCTGCTTCACAGTATTAATATACTCAGTCTTTATTGTAGAATCAACAACTGTCTCTACTATGAACCATTCCAGTATACAACATCTTAATTTAAATAGATAAAACACAAAGCTAGATAGAAATATTAAATCATCATTGTCTGTCTAGAAACCAGCATCACTGAAACCTCTTACTACTAGCTTCACATCTCCTCTATATAACAAGAATGAATGTTTTGTCCTCTTTAAGTACTTAAGAATATTCTTGACTCCTATCCAGTGACCATCACTTGGATTAGACTAGTACCTGCTCATCATGCTTAAAGCTTATGAGACATCATAAGGAGTACATATCATCTCATACATTATAGAACCAATTGTCGAAGCATATGAAACTTTACTCATACAATCCTTATCATCCAATGATTTAGGACAATTTTATTTTGAGATCATTATCCCATGAGACATTGGGACATTTATTTTATCCTCTTTGCATTCCAAATTGATGCAAAACTTTTTCAATGTATGTACTCTGACTTAGGTCGATCAATCTCCTTGATCTATCTCTATAGATCCTGATATATAGGTCACATCGTCTAAGTCTTTCATTGAGAAATTATTTCTCAACCAAGTCTTCATAGTCTGTAGAGAAGGAATGTCATTCCCTATTAGTAATATATCGTCAACATATAATACTAGGAATGTCATATGGCTCCCAGTAACCTTCTTGTAAATACATGTTTCATCTTCATTTTGAATAAACCCAAACTCTTTGACAGTTTCATCAAAATGAATGTTACATCTCCTCAAGGCCTGTCTCAATCCATAAATGGATCGATGCAACTTACATACCTTTCCAGCATCCTTTGGGTCAACAAAACTCTCAAACTGTGTCATGTACACATCCACATCTTCTACAAGGCTCCCATTTAAGAAACCAGTTTTGACATCCATTTGCCAGATTTCATAGTCATAGTAAGCAGTTATAACAAGCAAAATTCTGATGGACTTGACCATAGCCACTGGTGAAAAGATCTCATCATAGTTAATACCATGAATTTTCTTGAAACCTTCTGCCAGCAATCATGCCTTATAGGTCTGTACGTTACCATCCATGTCGGCCTTCTTCTTGAAAACCCACTTACACCCTATAGGTTTTACCCCTTCAGGTGGATCAACCAAAGTCCATACTTGATTAGTATAGATGGATTCCATCTCATATTTCATGGCATCCAATCATCATTCAAAATCTAGAGTGTTCATAGCGTCTTGGTAGGTGAGAGGCTCATTTTCATCCACAAGCATCACATCACCATCTTGAGTCAAGAGAAATCCAGAATATCTCTCGGGCTCTTGGTAAATCATACTAGACCTACAAACAACCTATGTTTCTTGAGCAATATTATTTTCTTGTACATTTTTCTCAGGTTCTTCCATTGGTCCAATGTTATCATGTGGGTCTCGAACTTCATCGAGATCTATTATCCTCCCACTGTCTTTCTTAAAAAAACGTTTCTCTTTCAAGGAACACTGCAGTTCAAGCAACAAACACTTTGTACTCAGAAAGATTATAGAAAGAATAACCCTTTTGTTTCAATTGGGTATCCCACAAAGTTACATTTGTCTAATTTAGTCCCTAGATTTTCCGAAGTTAGACATTTCATAAAAGCCTTACATCCCCAAATTTTCATAAATGACATGCTATGACGTTTCTCAGTCCATATCTCATACGAAGTCTTCTGAACCATTTTAGTAGGAACTCAGTTAAGTATATAAGCAGCTATCTTCAGGGCGTAGCCCCATAAACTAATTGGAAGATTCCTTGACTCAATATTGATCGCACCATGTCCAACAAGGTGTGATCCCTCTTATCAAAAAACCTTTTCTTTGATATTTTCTACTTCATCTTTATAGTCTTTAAACTTTTCAAATGATTCGGATTTGTTCTTCAAAAGATACATATATCTGTATCTACTAAAATAATTATTCATTTTTATGAAATTAATAGAAGCAACTTTTTGTCATCATACGCATATGACAACATACATCACTATGTCTAAGTCATACTCATTCAATGACCCTTTCACCATGTCTGGTAAAAGGAGTTTTAGTCTTTTTACCAAATAAACCAAGATTCACATCCTTTTGTATAATTCATAATCAAACTTATCCAAGAATGCATCCTTATGTATTCTAGAAAAGCGTTTCTCATTAATATGATCTGAATGATAGTGTCAAAGGTAATGTTTGATTTGAGTCACTTTAGAATAAATTGTTAACTAGGTTTATAACATTATAAGCCTCGTCATTGAAATAGAATAAACAACTATTGTTATTTAATTAAAATGAAAAAACCTTTCTTGTCAAAACAAGAAACTAATATAATGTCTCTGCTAATTACAAGCAAGTTATAATAATTATCAAGTTCTAAATTTTCCTTGTAGGCCAATAGTTAAGTAATGATTACTCCAATTCTAACCTGATACCCGAATCTTGACCCCAACTGATCATCTTCTTCTGATCTTCCAAATAAGTATGACAATTTAATTTCTATTCTCCCGATTTTCCATAGAAGCAATAATCGTCTTCTTTATCAACACCTCATTCAGACTTTAAAGGCTGTTTTAGGATTGAACTTTGGTTTGACAATGGAACTAGATCAAATCTCCTCCTTGCCTTACCATTTTCCTTTCCCTTTTGCATTCCCTATGTTTACCATCATTATGGTAGTAGTTCAAGCATTTATCATATTACTTTCAGCAGTTCTCAACATACTCAGCAACTCAATATGTGTTTTATCAATCTAATTCATTTTGTAATTCATAATAAACTAAGAATATTTGTTGTCCAAAGATTATAAGATCAAATCTAGGTCAGCCTCTAGACCAATCTGGAAACCAAAAATGTCAAGGTGCTCATTATACCCTATAGTCTTTAGAACATGTAGTGTAACCGGGTTTCACTATCCCTACTTGTAAGTGTATAGTACTTTTTAATTTTCAAATATATCTTGAAGAGTTTGTTCCTCAAATATCCTTTGAGATTGCTCAATCGTCTCACAAGCATCTATATGCTAATGTTGCTTCTTAAGCTCAACACTCATAGTTGCAAGCATTAGATATGAATTATCAGTCACAAAATCAATTTGCTTCCAATAAGGACTATGATTTGCACATATTACATTCTAAGCTTTAAGAGCAGGGGAAGAGATTTGACTAACATCGTGGTGCCTGAGGACAATCCTCAAGCTCCTATATCAGTCGAGGAAATTTGTTCTCGTCAACTTGTCCTTCTCAAATATTGATCGCATAGAGAAGTTGTTTGTGTTTATCATTTGATATCTACAATATTAAAGTGTATAAAATAAACTAAATTATAGATTTAATATTAAATATATTTAAGTGATTATCATATACATTCATAATATATATCTCCCACTATTTTCTTCAAATCAATAGCCCTAACTATTAATTCAAAAATCATTTCTTTAAATCTTTCTAGTGAGCCAAGATCCATGTTTTAAGATAGTGTTGACTAATACACCCAAAACACGACTATTTAGGTAGTTTGTCGATTATATCAAATATAACTCTCGGAAAGTTTGGTGAAACAACCCTTTATAAACATTTATCCAATAAATCTCACCAAACTCTATGCCTCTAAACCCACAATCCTATTGTGATTATTTAGTTAAGTTAGACCCAATGTTTCAACAAACTAAGTACACTTACTTATCACATCTTCCCTTGATTGATAAGAGCACCTTGCTTTGGCAAACCCACTCTTTCTCAATCTAGATCTTGACAAGTATTAAACATTGGAAGACATCCGATTAACTTAATATGTATTTAGGGATTTTAATGTTTATATGAATGATCATGATCCCATCATAAAGAGATTCTCAATTTTTTCTTGATCAAATAATTCATTTCAATATTTGTCACTAGATTGATTTCCATTTCGTCAGAGAAATCACAACGGTCTCTCTTAAAAACTGACTTCCTTACGAATTTAACTAATAAACACAAGAATTTCATGATCATTTGTTCAATTTTAAAATCTTGAATCGTTACAGATTTTATATTTCTTAAGAAAACATGACATTAGTGTCGTATCTAATACATACATGATTAATCAATATTAAGCATTCATCTCGATTATATTTATGCATACATACCAATACATGAAATCATATACATATATGTAATGTGCATAAAATAAACGTGTTTGGTTATGGCCCCATCCTATGTGATCTTTCCAAGCTAATGGAAAAATCAAAGTCAATCTATGGTGTTTAAATATACTGTCTATTACATGTCTTCTTTCTTCATTGCTCCATCATCCCCTTTTGGATCACCTCCTTGCTTGTAAACCTTCATTGATAATTACATTTAATATTGAAACAAAACTATTCTAATTAAATCACAAGAAGAACTCGAGTTACATTCGAGATAATTAAATTATAATGAATAAATGACATGCAAGTCATATTTAGAAACAAAAACCATAAATCAAAACCACTATCCCATGGGTCTTTAGGCCAAAACCATCCATCATGCCATCACATAACACATGTAATATATCTCAGATTATATAAACATATCATATAATCATATATAACAAATTTCGAAATTTTAGAAAATTAAATAAATTTCAGAAAATAATAAATCGCCATTTTAGGGCCTGTAACTACATCAAATGGCTTACATATGTCAAGCTGACTTTGTCCGTCTTGCTCAGTGATACGATTCCAATCAGAAAACATATATCATTTGCAAAAGTCAGACACTGGACATAGATTTCAGAATATCTATAGAAGCCATTTCAGAATTCGTATCGAATACGATTCCCATAATAAGAAAAAACTTGTATCATATACATACATCAATACACACAATCATCACATGATTATACATCACATGAATATCATATATTCAAAATCATATAAAACATATATATCAATATATAGTCATGGCATATCATATACATGTTTACATACATTAAAAAATTGTTAAAGACATAACGAATTAAAACGTTTCGCAAGTAGCATTGATGCCATTAAAGGGTTTCGAGGCACAAAATACAATATTTAATTCGGAGATCATGATGTATTACCTTTTGGAGGTTTAACGAATTGAAGTTAGACATTATGGAGGTCTAAAGCTCGTACGATCACCACGTATCTCACAGCACGCGATCTACGCTCTAACGGTATCCACACAAATACTTTATCTTCGAAGGAGGAAGGATGTACTAGCACTCAAGCTATTTCTCTCAACCTCTGTATCTCTCTCTATGCGGCTAGGATTTTCCCAAAAATTGAATTAGGTTAACTCCTAAAAAAAGAGACGTATTTATAGAGGAAATAAGTAAGCCTTTTTAGCCCATCATCTGACTGGGCCTTATATTTAATTAATTTATTTAGAATTCGAATTTTAATTTAAATAACTAATTATGTCAAACTTAATTAATATTCAAATATAATTCGAATTATAAATTAATTCAAATTTCTAATTTTATTAATTAAGTCCAACTTAATTAATATGCAAAATAAATTTCAATTACTATTAATTCTCCTTCAAGTGTTCTTTGTGTGTGACCCTTTAGGTTATTATTACGTTGACAATAATTTTATTATCCAATAACAAAATTATAAATAATGAGCGACATCTAGTAATACATCATTGTTACCCAAGTAATAATAATTAAATCGGTGATTTGATTGAGCCTTCATGAATAATGTACAATGTAATATAATCCCTTTAATCTTGATTTTATAGATTAAACTTAAGGCATGTGTCGTGTCATCCTCTTCATAATTTAATTTTTATTTTTCTTGATCGATGAGTAGACTATTAAAATTAAATCAACATTTGAGCACGACCGTACATTTCATAGTCTTACTCAAACAAGAGGCCAATAATATCATTCCTAAAATTAAGAGGATTAAATATCATCTAGATCATTCATACTTCTCATACGATTCATAATATACCCAATGTCCACTTTTATCATCACCCGGTCAAAGGTAACTTTTAATGTAATCAAAGTATATTAATTCTTGTATAAAAATTTAATGATTTCAGGTATAAGAATCTATACACCATTATCACAGTGGGAATTACTTATGATACTTATTAACATTTAGAGTCTTACGACGGGTCATTCCAGTGCCATGCATTGAGAAATGCACTTATGTTCTTGACTTTTAGTATCACCATACTTATGACCAATGAAATGTGGTCATCTGTCAACAAACATACTAGTCTTTGTGCATTATTATTGTCCTTAAGACTAGGGAATTTTAGGAATAAGATATTATTCATATAATCTCATTTTTAAGTCACATACTTAAAGATATATAATACGTATCAAAATTCCAAGGACATTTATTATGTTTTCAATTTATTACGCAGTAAATAAAACATAATAAATAAATAATAATCAATAAAACATAATCCTTAATAATACAATATTTTTCTTAAAATATAAAAATAATTGTCTCTAGGACACAATTACTAACAGATACATTGTCAAAATATAAAGTTTCTCTTACCTAACATGTACCATTTATCGATTTTAGTAGATAATGTGTATGAAACGTCACAATTATAAATTCTGGTGTTAGTGTACATGATAAGTGGTAAGTGTTAAGTACGTAATAAGTTATGGAATATAAATATTTAAAATATAATAACATCCATATATATCTTAACATAAAAATGGGATTGACAATGACTAAATTTACGTATATTTACATAATTATCGACTAGGGAGAAACTGACGTGTCGATTAAAATCGTTAAATAACAAGTTATCTTCTAGAAGCTTTCGTCAAACAACGATTTTTTTAATAAAGCATTGTTTCTATATATTAAACAGAACGATTTTACATCTACAAACTATTGTCTGTAAACTTTCATACAATGGTGAATTTTAAATCACAAGGTAATATTTTAAACATGTAAAATAAAATAAAATTTTAATATAAATATTTTTTTATGTAGAATCAACCATCCATTTTAAACACGGGCAGTCTAACAGTCTTAAAAAAGAACTAAAAATATTTTAAAATAAAAATATTTTATTTAATTTATTTAAAAGAACCTTAAAATTATTTATTTTATTTTAAATAACATGATACAATGGTTGTTTGTTATATAACAGATAGCATTGATGAAATCATTGTCTGAATAACAGAATGTCAGCTTTGACTTAAAGTTAATGTTTGACATTACTTGGTTTTAGAGTGTATATATGTCTGAACCTTTGTTTTGTGTCTAGCTAGGTCATAAACATTTGAAGTCGCTCATCAACTACGATTCTTAGATAATAATCTCTTGTCTAAACTCTGTAACTAAGATTCTTCAAGCATTATGTATTAGGGATGCTATATATTCTTGTGATTGTATAAATAGTAATTAGGTTATCTGATTTTGGGGATATATCATTAGAAATGTAATTTCTATTTTCTCTTTTATTATTTCTAGTACATTTGTTAGTTTGATTTAGATTCATGCTTACATTTAATTATTCAACATTTCAGGTTAATTTCAATTATAAGATGGATAGATCTTGGTTGACTGTTGATAGAAGGACAAGAGAATTTTAATTAGGAGTAGAAGATTTGTTCATATTTTTCTTTAGAAAATGGGTTTAACGAAAACAATTCGGTGTCCCTGTTTAAAGTGGGCACATAGTAAATCTTGGAACGTTTCCATAGTTAAGAGTCATCTTTTCCAACATGGCATCGATGAGACCTATATGCGCTGGATATGGCACAGGGAGGCAGATTCAATTGAGAGTCATGTTCATGTTGAAAGTGAAAGTTCAGAATCTATATATCAAGAGAATATAAGAACATGGCATTATAATAATGTTGACGCCAATGACGCTTCCCTAGATTCTGCAGATTTATACAATCATTTTCAAGGTGAATTTGAGCCTCTTTACCCTGAAATCTTTAGTAAAGTTGTATAATATGAAAGAAAAGCATGACATGTCTGATTCTTACTTTTTTGAGATTCTGTTTTTATTTAGGTTTATGCTTCCAGAAGGAAACACTATCCCTTCTTCATTTGCTAAAGCCAAAAGAACTTTATATGCGTTGAGAATGGACTATGAAAAAATACATGTATGTTCGAATGATTGTATCTTATACCGTGGTGAGAGAGATGAAGATGATGTAATTTTCTGCATAAGTAAGGCCTCAAGATGGAAGTTGAATAAGAAAGGAGAAGAAATGGTAGGGGTTCCTGCCAAAGTGTTATGGTATTTTCTGTTGATACCACGTTTAAGGAATTTGTTCAGTACACCACAAACTGCAAAGGACTTGACTTGGCATGAAATTGGGGAATTAAAGGATGGTAAAATGAGACATCCGGTAGACTCAAAAACATGGAAGGAGGTCGACCAAATGTGGCATGATTTTGCATCTAATTCTAGAAACTTTAGTTAGCTTTGTCCTCCGATGGATTCAATCTTTTCAATGGTATTTCAACTGACTACTCAAGTTGGCCAGTTTTATTATCGATTTACAATCTAACACCATGGCTTTGTATGAAGAAAAAGTATATTATGCTAAGCTTGATGACATCTGGACTGAATCAATCTGGCAACGATATTGATGTGTTCTTACAACCGTTTATAGAAGATCTACAAAAATTATGGCATGGGAAAGAAGTGTACGATGCGCATAAGAAGGAATCCTTTCTATTGCCATGTTACGGATTAAAAACTAGGTCATCTTTAATGTGTAATTAATGCAAGGGTTTGGGGGAGATTCGAGCTTTAATGGCTGCGCTTGTATTTCATGGCTTAGTTCTGCCCTCGCAAGATGCCTACATATCTTAGTGTGTGTTGAGAATCAAGCCAAACGTAGTTTTAATGTTGATGGGTTAGGCCCTTTGTATAGGCGCACGAGGGCCTTGGAGTTAGATTAGGGTTAGGAGACTTGGTTAGGAGACTTGGAGGCCAAGTCTCCTAGTGACGTAAGGTTGTTGTAACCTTCAAGGAATGAAGGTCATCATTGGACTCTTCCCACGCCACGATTTCTAGATCCTTCTAGGATAAGGGCCTTCAACAGGCTTTTTGGGACTTTATTGAGCCTTTATTAATTAATTACGAAATTAATTAATAAAAAAGGCTTAATGGACCTATGGCTTCAACAGAACTTGTGGGCTGGACTTACAAATCCTGACTTACAAATCCAGTTGATCCCAGGATTTGTTATCCTTGTTCGTTTCAAGGTCCCAAGCCTTTGAACCATGCTAGGTCTATTAAATGAAATAATAAATGTTATATTTATTATTTCCTCAGGGTTATTTTTGTTGGGATTCGGGCACATATACGCAGCAGAATTACGCTAAATAATAAATTAAAAAACGAATCCCAAACGCAGGATCCGTGTATAATTGACGGATGATTATGGAGAATTGGATGTGTACCTTATTAAAGCTTTCCTTATGATGATTATAGAGGTCCAGAAATGATGAATCACAGCAGTCCTTCACAGAAATCTGCTCTCTATCGGTATCCACACGAACGTCGTATCGTCTAACGATCACCGGAGTTAGGTACTAGCCTGTTTCTGCCTCTTTGTCTCTCTCTTTCTCTAGCCTCTCAGAAACGTAGAGCTGCTAGGATTTTATTAAAAACGAATTATCTCAACTGTTAACCCTAAACTACACATCTTTATGTATATATAGGGGAGAGAGGGACTTGGGCCAAAACCCTAATCTGATTGGACCTTTTAAAACCCATTCAAATTTCAGATTTATATTATTATTAAATCCGAATTCTAATTGCATATAATTAATCAAGTATCACTTAATTAATTAAATAAATAAATTCGAATTAATAATAATAAAAGTATTTAAATTCATAATTTAAATAACACTCCGTTTAAACGTTCTTTGTGTGTGACCCTTTAGGTTATTATTACGTTGGCAATAATTTTATTTTCTAATAATAAAATTATAAACAATGAGTGACATTTAGTAATACATCATTGCTACCCAAGTAATAATAATAATTGGTGATTCAATTAAACCTTTCGTGAATAATGTACAATGTAATATAATCCCTTTAACGTTATATTATAGATCAAACTCGAGGCATGTATTGTGTCATCCTCTTCAACATTTAATCTGGGTTTCCTTGATCAATGAGTAGACTATTAATCAAATCAACATTTGAGCATGGTCATGCATTTTATAGTCTCACTCAATCAAGAGGCCAATAATATCACTCCTAAAATAGGAGGATTAAATCCTATATCTATCATTCATATTTCTCATATGATTCATAGCATACCCAATGTCCACCTTTATCATTACCCGGTTAAAGGTAACTTTGAGTGTAATCAAAGTATATTAATTCTCGTATAAAAATATAATGATTTCAAGTCAAAGGATCATTACATCATTATCACAGTGAGAATTTCTTATGACACTTATTAACTTGTAGATTCTCACAGCGGGTCTGTCCAGTGCCATGCATTGAGACATGCACTTATGTTATTGACTTTAGTATCACCATACCTATGACCAATGAGATGTGGTCATCAGTCAACAAACATGCTAGTCTTATTGCATTATTATTGTCCTTAAATAATAATACTCGACTAGGGACTTTTAGGAATATAATACTATTCATATAATCTCATTTTTAAGTCACATACTTTAAGATATATAATTCGCATTAATATTCCAAAGACATTTATTATGCTTTCAATTTATAATGCGGCAAATAAAGACATAATAAATATTACTTAAATAATCAAGTAAACATAATCTTTAATTGTTTATCACAAAGTATTGTCTCTAGGACACCAACACTAACAATCTTCCACTCGTACTAGAGCCAATCTCTCATGTATCTAATACCCATGGAACTAGTATGACCTTCGTGTTTTTGCTGCGACAAAACCTTGGTCAGTGGATCTGCAATGTTCTCATTTGTATGTACTTTACATATATGTATATTCCCTCGATTATTAATCTCTCGAAGAAGATGATATCGTCTGAGTATATGCTTTATTCGGGAATGAGACCTTGGTTCCTTAGCCTGTGAAATGGCTCTGTTATTATGGCAATATAAATCTATCGGATATGCGACCGAAGGAACCACACCAAGACCTGTAATAAAATTCCGAATCCAGACAGCCTCCTTGGCTGCTTCACAGGCAGCAATATACTCAGCCTCCATTGTAGAATCGGCAACCGTCTCTTGCATTTAACTTTTCCAGCTTATAGCACCTCCATTTAGACAAAATACAAAACCAGACTGACAGATCAAATCATCCTTGTCTGTTTGGAAACTAGCATCGGTGTAACCTTTTACTACCAGCTTTTCCTCTCCTCCATATACCAAGTATTGATCTTTAGTCCTTTTCAAGTACTTAAGAATATTCTTGACTGCCGTCCAGTGACCTTCACCTTGATTAGACTGGTATCTACTCGTCATGCTCAAAGCATACGAGACATCAGGACGAGTACATATCATTGCATACATTATAGAACTAATTGCCGACGCATATGGAACTTTACTCATACGGTCCTTATCATCCAATGACTTAGGACTGTTTTCTTTAGAGATCAATATCCCATGAGACATCAGGACATAGTCCCTTTTAGCATTTTACATCCCAAATCGATGCAAAACTTTGTCAATGTATGTACTCTAACTTAGGCCAATCATTCTTCTTGATCTATCTCTATAGATCCTGATACCTAATATATAGGTCGCGTCGCCTAAGTCTTTCATAGAGAAATTTTTATTCAACCAAGTCTTAACAGCCTGTAAAGAAGGAATACCATTCCCTATTATTAATATGTCATCAACATATAGTACTAGGAATGCCACATTGCTCTCATTAACCTTCTTGTAAACACATGGTTCATCTTCATTTTGAATAAACCCAAACTCTTTGATGGTTTCATCAAAACGAATGTTCCATCTTCCCGAGGCTTGTTTAAATCCATAAATGGATCGACGCAACTTACATATCTTTCCAGCATGCTTTGGATCAACAAAACCCTCAGGCTGTGTCATGCACACATCCACATCTTCTTCAAGGCTCCCATTTAAGAAAGAGGTTTTGACATCCATCTGCCAGATTTCATAATCATAATAAGCAACTATAGCAAGCAAAATCCTGATGGACTTGACCATAGCCACTGGTGAAAAAGTCTCATCATAGTCAATAACATGAATTTGCTTGAAACCTTTTGCCACCAATCGTGCCTTATAGGTCTGTACATTACCATGCATGTCGGTCTTCTTCTTGAAAACCCACTTGCACCCTATAGGTTTTACCCCTTCAGGTGGATCAACCAAAGTCCATACTTGATTAGTATACATGGATTCCATCTCAGATTTCATGGCATCTAGCCATCTCTTGGATTATGGAGTGTTCATAGTGTCTTGGTAGGTGAGAGGCTCATCTTCGTCGATAAGCATCACATCACCATCTTGAGTTAAGAGAAATCCATAATATCTCTCAAGCTCATGGCGAATCCTACTAGACCTACGAACAACCTGTGTTTCTTGAGCAGTGTTGTGTTTTTGTACATCCTGCTCAAGTTCCTCCATTGGTTCAATGTTATCTTATGGGCCTCGAACTTCATCGAGATCGATTATCCTCCTACTATTTTTCTTTGAAAGCATTTCTCTTTCAAGAAAAACTGCAGTTCAAGCAACAACCACTTTGTTCTCGGAAGGATTGTAGAATGAATAACCCTTTGTTTCAATTGGGTATCCCACAAAATTACATTTATCTGATTTAGGTCCTAGCTTGTCAGAAGTTAAACATTTCACAAACGCTTCACATCCCCATATTTTCATAAATGACATGTTATGACGTTTCTCAGTCCATATCTCATATGGAGTCTTCTGAACCATTTTAGTAAGAACTCGGTTAAGTGTATAAGCAGCCGTCTCCAAGGCGTAGCCCCAGAAACTAATTGGAAGATCTGCATGACTCATCATCGATCGCACCTTGTCCAACAAGGTACGATTTTTCCTCTCAGATACTCCATTCCATTGTGGTGTTCCAGGAGGAGTGAGTTGTGATATGATACCACACTCTTTTAAGAAACTCTTAAATTCATGGCTTAAGTATTCTCCCCCACGATCAGATCGTGGAGTCTTAATACTTCTGCTAGTCTGCTTTTCTACTTCAGCTTTGTATTCTTCGAACTTTTTAAAAGAATTGGTTTTGTTCTTCATAAGATACACATACCCATATCTACTGCAATCATCAGTAAACGTGATAAAGTAGTAAAAGCCACCTCTTGCCATAGTACGCATAGGACCACATACATCACTATGTATTAGTTCTAATCGTTCAGTGGCCCTTTCACCTTGTTTAGTAAAAGGAGCTTTAGTCATTTTTCTAATGAGACAGGGTTCACATGCTTCGTATGATTCAAAATCAAACTTATCCAAGTATGCATCTTTATTTAACTTGGAAATGTGCTTCTCATTTATATGGCATAAACGACAGTGCCAAATGTATGTTTGATATGAGTCATTAGTCTTAAGTCGTTTGTTATTTACATTATAGATAGGAGTGTCTAAATCAAGAACATATAAACCGTTAAACAAACGTGCAACCCTTATCGACTTGGATCGAGGTCGAATAGGGTCCTAAAACCTCTCATAGGTCAATTACTGGGATTGAGGTTGAACAACTTAATGACTTGACTTCATCGACCTGGAATGAGGTCGATTTAGCCCTCATTCCCCTTCCAGGTCGATGGGATTCGAAGTCGAATGGGCCTTCCTAGCTTATTTTTCTATCGACCTAGATTGAGGTCGAACTATTTCTAAAATTCATATTGAAGTCAATCGATAGTTGAGGTCGATTATCGGCCTCATTTGAAGTGAATGGGAAATTGAGGTCGAGTAGGCCTTCTTGGCTTGTTTCAATCAACTTGGATCGAGGTCTATTGAATTTTTATTCATCCCAGCTCGATTTGGGAATGAGGTCGATGATCGACCTGGAACGAGGTTGATTTAGTCTTTAATTCCCCTCATAGCTCGATTTTTTGAATGAAGTCAATGGCCTCATGGCTTTTAATTACCATCAACCTGGAATGAAGTCATTTAAGCATTGAGGTCGATTAGCCATTTTTTGTGTACCCACATGTATTTTTTCTAATAATTTAGGAATTTTTTATGTACCCATAGGTATTTTTCCTAATAATTTAGGATTTTTTTATGTACCCACATGTATTTTTTCTAATAATTTAAGAATTGTTTTTATACCCACGGTTATTTTTCCTAATAATTTAAGAATTTTTTAATGTACCCACATGTATTTTTCCTAATAATTTAGGAATTTATGTACCCATAGGTATTTTTCATAATCATTCCTTATAATTTTAGAATTTTTTATGTACCCACAAGTATTTTGCTTAATAATTTAGGAATATTTTATGTACCCATATGTATTTTTCCAAATAATTTAAGAATTTTTTATGTACCCACAGTTATCTTTCCTAATAACTTTGGAACTTTTTTATGTATCCACAAGTATTTTTTCTAATAATTTAACAAATTTTTATGTACCTAAGGGTATTTTTTCTAATAATTTAGGAATCTTTTATGTACCAACAGGTATTTTTTAGAATTATTCCTAATATTTTACGAATATTTTGTGTACCTACGGGTATTTTTGGTAATTTTTGAATATTTTTAGGAATTTTTATGTATCAACATGTATTTTTCCTCATATTGTCGTCTTTAATGTGTAATTAATGCTAGGGTTTGGGGGAGCTTCGAGCTTTAATAACTGCGTTTGTGTTTCGTGTCTTAGTTCTGCCCTCATAAGATGCCTACGTATCTCAGTGTGTGTTGAGAATCAAGCCAGACGTAGTTCTAATGTTGAGAGGTTAGACCCTTTATATAGGCGCACGAGGGCCTTGGAGTTAGATTAGGATTAGGAGAGTTGGAGACCAAGTCTCCTAGTGACATAAGGTTGTTGTAACCTTCAAGGAATGAGGGTCCTCATTAGACTCTTCCCACACCAGGGTTCCTAAATCTTTCTAGGATGATGGCCTTCAACAGGCTTCTTGGGCCTTTACTGAGCCTTTATTAATTAATTATGAAATTAATTAATAACAAAGGCTTAGAGGGCCTATGGCTTCAACAGAGCTTGTGGGTTGGACTTACAAATCTAGTTGATCCCAGGATTTGTTATCCTTATTCGTTTTAAGGGCCCAAGCCTTTGGACCATGCTAGGTCTATTAAATTAAATAATAAATGCTATATTTATTATTTCCTCAAGGCTATTTTTACCCATATCATGCGATGAATTTTGCTATGGAAAATGATTGACTATCCTGTCTTAGGTAACTTGTCAAATAACATAATTAAAGGGTATAATGCTTGTATAGTATGTGTTGATCAAACAAAAGCTACCAGGCTTAAAAACTACTGTAAGACAGTAGTTATGAAGCATCAGAGATGGTACCCCCGTCATCATCCATATCGGAAGAAAAATTTAGATTTTGATAATACTGTTGAAAAGGAATTCGCTCATATTCTGTTAACTGAAGAGTAGGTGCTTCAAAGGTTACAACATTTAAGGGCACATATCTTTGGCAAGACACAACGGGAACCTCGATGGAAGAAAGGTGATCCTTGACCTATTTGGAAGAAAAGATCTATATTTTTCGAGAAAAATATTTATGAAAGATTACTGGGTACCTTGTTAAATATTCCCGGGAAGATAAAATATAGGGAATCTGTACGTCTTGATATGGCTGAAATGGGAATAAGAACGGAGTTGAGGCCAAAAACTCCAAGAAAAAAAAAAGAAGAAGCTACCAATAGCATCTTAGAACTTATTGCATAAAGAAAAGAAGATTGTATGTTCTTCCTTACTAGGCATGAAGTTGCTTGGGGGCTTTTTTCAAATATTACGATGGAAAATCTTCGACTCGTTGGAATAAAATCTCATGATTGTCATACAATATGGAAATGATGAAATATGGCTAAAAAAGAAGCAAAATGAAAAATTCCCAAGATGGTTTCAGGAGAATGTATTATATATATATATATATATATATATATATATATATATATATATATATATATATATATATATATATATATATATATATATATATGTCTAAATAACATCAATGTGTATTGTTTCTCAACTTATATCTAGTTTTTTGAAAAATTCAGATTGCATCAAATTTGATTCATGAGAGGAAGAAGGTGAAAAATGAGATAAAATGGATTGTAGAAGGTCCCAACAAAGATGTCCCTACATTTAGTGGTTACAGAATCGACGGTGTTACCTACAACACCAAGGATCTTGATGATCTGCGTCAAGTTTATTGTAGCGGTGTCTCTGTAGATGCTGATACTGTGATTGTACATGGTAAGGATAAGTATATTGAGCATAGTTCATATACATTTTATGGATTTATTACAAGTATATGAGAGTTAGATTATAACAATTTTAGGATCCCTGTTTTTCATTGTAACTGGGTAGATATGAATAAAGGGGTCAAGACAGATAACTTGATATATACATTGGTCAATTTGAATAAATTAGCTTTTTCAAATGATCCATTTGTGTTAGGAAAGTATGTTAAAAAGGTCTGTTATATTGATGACCATCTTGAAAAATCATGATTAGTGGTTTTAAAATTGCCTGACAAGAAGTATTACGAAGATGGGGATAGTAGTGACAATGAAAATGAGGGTTCCGTGGAAATAGAACTTGACAATGAGATAGACACATCTATGTTCACCAATTATATTGTACTAGAGGAAGAAGGTGTCAGTTACATGCGAGAGGAAAAGTAAAGAATTCAACTTTTATGAATTTAATGGTCGATTTTAGTTCCCTTTTAATTTGTATTTTGTTCCCATAATTTGACTTGAATTTCTTACCAATATGAATGTGGCTTGGTTTGTTTCACTTTGAATTTTATATAATGACTTGACACTTTATGTTTGATGGAGTAGTTTCTTCCCCTACATTTGAATTTTTTTTGTCTATATTTTAGGTAATGGTTTTACAAAAACAGTTGTCTATCAGGTAGTTCAGACAACATTTTTAATTTCTCTCTTATTTGACAGTACAATGGTTTACTTCTAAAACGCTTGTTGAAAACCTAGTTTTACAAGATTTTATTATTCACCATTGTAGGATAATTTAAATAATTTATTTTTAAATTAATCAAAATGCTTTAGTTTTTAATATACTTCAATATTTTTAAGCTTTCTTTGTTTGACAAAGTATTTTCAACATGTTGTTCTTTAAATTTCTAATTTCCCTCTCAACTGACATCTTCTCTCCTTCTCAACCTCATTCTAATTTCCATTTCCCTCTCAATCTCCTCTCCTTCTCCTGCTACTTCTAATTTCTAATTTTCCTCTCAACCTACACCTCTATTCTCATAGTTAGCCATACTTCCCAAACATCTCTTAATCTCTCAATCTCCCTCTACATCTCCTCTCATCTCGGTCTCACCGTGATCCCTTCTAATAATCGATCTCATCATTATACTCATTGGTTTAATCATCGAAGGGATATTTTGATTTTCAAACCCCAGAAACTTGATTGTTCAGGTCATCTCTTAGTGTGGTCTCCCCCAATTTCAATAATGCCATGGAAGCTCCTCTTGGTATGGTCTTACCCAATTTGAATAACCCGACACAATTTGATCACTTGAACCAAGCTCAGTCCCGCAGTCTAGCCAAAGAAGCTTTTTATAAGGATCTCTCTAGTAAATGTATTTCACCATTTGATTATTATCAATGTCAATTAAGGGATATTGTGAATGACCTTGTTATTCGAAATTCACTATATAATCATGTTAACTGCTCAATGTATAATGGTTCAATTATTGTACATCAACCTCTGGACTTTTTTATTAGGGAAGATGATGTTTGGGTGAATTCATATATTGGGTATTTTATAAATTCTTCTTTAAATAATTGGGGTCATCTAGGTTTGATACAAGATTTTATGGGTAGAAGGCTAAAATGCTGGGATTTGAAATTTGTTACTTTTGTAGAAACTGGTTAATATGAATTTCAATTTGATAATATGGATATTATAAAGAAATTAATCAACTCTGGACCCGTGAATTTCAATGGGGTTTTATTTGTTTTTGTCCCAAACATCAATAAATACCCCCAATAAGAGCTTCAATGACAACGTACAAGTGTTGGGTAGAGATTTATGATATTCCTCACATCTATTTGTCCATTGAAGGGCTTGGCCATATTGCTCAGTCTTTGGGAAAGACCCTTCAGTACGATGGTGAGACTTGAAGAGCAGCAAAAGATAGGCACCTGAGCCTCTTTGTTAAGCTCTGTTTTGAACTTAGCTACACCCACTCCAGGCCATAATTTGTTTTAGTTGTTGCTACTGCACAAAATGGTAGTTTCACTCATGCCAGGGTCCATATCAAATACCTTTCCAATTGTGATTCTTGCACACTCTACACATGTCCTGATCATAATGAGAAGGGGTGCCCATACAAGAATAAGTTTGAGGTGGATTTTTCTGAACAAGAGGGCACCAATTTATTCATGATTATTAGCTCGAACGATGATGCCACTGAGAATTCCTGGATCTCTTCCACTACTGAAAGTTTTGTACGAGAGGGGTAAATGAGCAGTCCATTACCAGCTCGCATGCGTGGGATTGCAGAGGAAGATTTTGTTTCTTAAGATTCTTTGGAGCAACAGGCTACCCACCCAGATCCGAGAAACATGGAGCATTAGTGAATTTTGTTCAAATAAGTAAAGAGGATTCTGTTTATAGTAATTATTAATTTCTTGTAGCTTCATGTCTTTGTTAGTATTGGTGTCATAGAGACAATACTTTTAATGTTTTATTGAAAACAATTAAGGATTATGTTTTATGTGATTATTTAATTAATATTTATTATGTCTTTATTTACTGCGTTATAAATTGAAAGGAAAATAAATGTCCTTGGAATATTAATACGTAATATATATCTTTAAGTATGTGACTTAAAAATGAGATTATATGAATAGTATTTTATTCCTAAAATTTCCTAGTCAAGTATTATTATTTAAGGAGAGTAATAATGCAATATGACTAGTATGTTTGTTGACGGATGACCACATCTCATTGGTCATAGGTATGGTGATACTAAAGTCAAGAACATAAGTGTATGTATCAATACATGACACTGGAAAGACCTGCCGTGAGATTCTACATGTTAATAAGTGTCATAAGAAATCTCACTATGATAATGATGTAATGATCCTCTGACTTGAAATCATTATATTTCTATACGAGAATTAATATAATTTGATTACACTCAAAGTTACCTTTAACCGGGTAATGATAGAGGTGTACATTGGGTATGCTATGAATCGTATGAGGAATATGAATGATAGATATAGGATTTAACCCTCCAATTCTAGGAGTGATATTATTGGCCTCTTGATTGAGTGAGACTATGAGATGCATGGCCATGCTCAAATATTAATTTGTTTAAATAGTCTACTCATTGATCAAGGAAACCGAGATTAAACATTGAAGAGGATGACACTATACATGCCTCGAGTTTGATCTATAATATAAGGTTAAATGGATTATATTACATGGAACATTATTCACGAAAGGTTTAATTGAATCACCAATTATTATTGTTACTTGGGTAGCAATGATGTATTACTAGATGCTGCTCATTGTTTATAATTTTATTATTAGATAATAAAATTATTGCCAACGTAATAATAACCTAAAGGGTCACACACAAAAAACGTCAAAACGGAGGTTTATTTAAATTACGAATTTAAATATATTATTGTCTATTCGAATTTAATTATTGAATTAATACAGTGCGACTTGATTAATTATATTAGAATTCGGATTTAATAAGTATTATTATTATTCAAATTTAATTTTTGAATTAATTAAGTGGGACTTGATTAATTATATTAGAATTCTAATTTAATAATAATAATAACCCAAAGTCATAATGAGTTTTGGAAACCACATGGATTAGGGTTAGGTCCAAAATCTCTCTATCCCCTATATATACATAATGATGTATAATATTAGGGTTTAATCATCAGATTTCGTTTTAGAGAAAAACCCTAGCTGCTCAACATCAAGAGAGGCTAGAGAAAGAGAGAGAGAGAGAGAGAGGCAAACAATTCGGCTAGTACCGACTCCGGTGATCGTAGGACGATTGGGCGTTCGTGTGGACTTCTTTGGAGAGCAGATCTTTGCAACAAAGGGCTGCTGTGATTCATCTTTTTTATACCTCCATTAAACAGCATACGAAAAGCTTTGTTAAGGTACAGACTTCTTCACCATAATCATCCAACATTATACATGGATCCTGCGATTAGGTTTCGATTTTTATTATTTTTTACATTAATTCCGCTGCGTTTTCATGCCCGAAACCCTTCAATGGCATCAGAGCTACGTGTATAATGGGATGATTTGGTTATGTGTTTAACAGTTTTTCGATGTATGTAAACATATATATGATATGCCATGACTATATATTGATATATATGTTTTATATGATTTTGAATATATGATATTTATGTGTTGTATAATCATGGGATGATTGTGTATATTGCTGTATGTATATGATACATGTTTGTTCTTGTTATGGAAATCGTATTCGATACGAATTCTGAAACGGTTTCGGTAGATTTTCTGAAATCTATGTCTAGTGTCCGATTTTCACAAACGATATATGTTTTCTGACTGGAATCGTGTCACTGAGCAATACTGACAAATTCAGCTTCGCGTCTGTAAGCCGTTTGACGACGTTACAGGCCCCGAAACGGTGATTTATTATTTTCTGAAATTTATTTGATTTTCTGAAATTTTGAAATTTATTATATATGATTATATGATATGTTTATATAATCTGAGATATATTACATGTGTTATGTGATAACATGGTGGATGGTTATGGCCTAAAGACCCATAGGATAGTGGTTTTGTTTTATGGTTTTGGTTTCTAAATACTACTTGCATGTCGTTTATTCATTGTAATTGTTAATCTCGAATGTAACTCGAGTTCTTCTTGTAATTTCATTAGAATAGATTTATTTATTATTCAATGTAATTGTTCAATGGAGACTTGGAAGCAAGGAATCTAGGAGGCGATCCAGATGATGGAGCAATGAAGAAGATAAAGACATGTAATAGTGTAGTATTTGAAACCACCATAGATTGACCTTGATAATTCCATTAGCTTGGAAATATCACATAGGATGGGGCCATAACCAAACACGTTTAATTTATGCACAATACATATATGTATATGAATGCATGTGTAGATATGTATGTGTTGGAATGATGTATGTATTAGATACGACACCCATGCCATGTCTGCTTAAGAAAGATAAAATCTGTAAGGATTCAAGATTTTAAAATTAACAAACGATCATGAGATTCTTGTGTTTATGAAATATGGATTTTAAAACACGGAATTAAATATGGATTTTGATATCTATAACTGGGATTTTCTGACAAAAGCGGATATGCATATTCGTAAGGTTGATGGGTTTTAAGTGTGACCACTAGTATCCTCCATCTACCTGGGAAATGAACAATTTAAGATGTCAATTTGAAATATTTGGTTCAAGGAAAAATTGAGGATCTCTTTATGATGTGATCATGATCGTTATAAATTTTCTAAACCCCTTAACAAAATATTAAGTTTTACTCGGATGCTTTACAATGAATGAACACTCATCGAAACCTAGATCGATTAGGGGAAGGACTGTCAGTGGCAGGGGACTCCTATCTATCGTGGTGAGATGCGACGAATATAAATGGTTATATTTGGCCGTTGTATCATTGGGTTTAACTTAACTAAGTCATCATAATAAGGTAAAAATAAACGGTTATATTCAACCATTATGAACTTAGAAGCATAGAGTTTGGTTGAAAGTCTATTAGATAGATAAGATCAATCGTTGTTCACCAAACTATCCAAGAATTATATATGATATAATTGACAACTGTTGTCTACCTAAATAATCATTTTTTAAGGACTTCCAGTGGTTGACTTAGGACATGACGAAATATGGATCTTGGCTCACTAGAAAGAATTATGGGATATACTTTCTAAATTAATAGTAAGGGCTATTAATTTGATAAAAATAGTGGGAGATATATTATGAATATTTCATAATCATTTGAACATAATAAATAACTCAGACAATCTAATGTTTATTTTGTGTTGTTATCATTATAGATACTAAGTAATGGCAAAAAACACAAACACACTATCCGTACGATCAGTCCTTGAGAAGTATAAGATGACAGGATGAAACAACTTCCTAGACTGACAGAGGAATTTGAGGATTGTCCTCAGACAGGAGCGCAAGCTTCATGTAATTGATATTCCTCCGGCAGGTCCCCTTCTTGAGGGCACTACAGTTGAGGAACGAGCGGCCCATACAAAGGATGAGAATGATGCAAATGATGTTGCATATCTTATGTTGGCAACTATGAGTGCTGAGCTTCAAAGACAACATGTGCATATGGATGCATATACTATCAATGAGCACTTACAAAGCATGTTTGCAAGCCAAACTCGTCAGGAAAGGTTCAACACGAGTAAGTCACTCTTTAATTGCAAACAAGGGGCAAGTGAACCAGTTGGCCCACATGTTTTGAAGATGATTGGTTACATTGAGT
The DNA here is from genome assembly GCA_028671895.1 of Oenanthe sinensis. Lineage (NCBI taxonomy): Eukaryota > Viridiplantae > Streptophyta > Magnoliopsida > Apiales > Apiaceae > Oenanthe > Oenanthe sinensis. The sequence goes on from JAPMAC010000212.1 coordinate 6,886,083, forward strand.
ACCTTGAAACTTAGGGTTTCCTGATTATTCAGGAAATTGGTATTGACCTAATCATGAATTCTTTGAACAACAAATTCACTCAGTTTGTTATAAACGACAATATGAATGAATTTGACAAAACACCTACTGAATTGTTGGCTATGTTGAGGACATATGAGACCAACATGAAGACGGCTGAACCTGCTCCCATACTGATGGTGGGCAATAAAGGTAAGACCAAAGGGAAAGGCAAGTGGAAGGGTAAGAAGAAGACAGGATCTGATTCTACACCCAAGCAAAAGTTTGGTCCTAAACAGGCTTTAAAGCATAAAGGTGGGGTCGCTAAGGGTGAATGTCACTATTGTAAGAAAACTGGTCACTGGAAGAGAAACTGTTCAGTTTACTTGGAGGATCTGAAGAAGAAGAGGGCTGATCAAGCTTCTACTTCAGGTATATATGTTATAGAAGTCAATCTGTCTATTTCTACATCTTGGGTATTAGATACTGGATGTGCCACTCACATTTCTATAAATGTGCAGGAAATGCAGAGAAATAGGACATTGGCTAAAGGAGAAGTGGACCTACGAGTTGGTAATGGAGCAAGAGTTGTTGTTTTAGTTGTAGGAACCTATTATTTATCTTTGCCCTCAGGGCTAGTTTTAGAACTGGAGAATTATTTTTACGTGCCTGCGATTCGCAGAAACATTATTTTTGTTTCTTGTTTGGACAAGAAAGGTTTTTCGTTTACAATAAAGAACAACAGTTGCTCTTTTGCTTTGAATGATTTAACCTATGGTGTTGCGTGTTTTTTTAATGGTTTATATGTTCTTGACTTAGATAATCATGTCTATAATATAGAAAACAAACGACTTAAAGTTAATGACTCAAATCAAACATACCTCTGACATTGTCGTCTAGGCCATATAAATGAGAAACGCATATCCAAATTTCATAAGGATGGATACTTGGATAAGTTTGATTTTGAATCATACCAAGAATGCGAATCTTGTTTGCTTGGTAAAATGACTAAAGCCTCTTTCCCCGGTAAGGGTCAAAGGGTCACCGAACGTCTGGAGCTAATACATAGTGATGTATGTGGATATGATTTACTGATGAACGTCCGGTAAGGGTAAAATAACATTTACTGATGATTTCAGTAGATATGGATATGTATATCTTATGAAGAATAAATCCGATTCTTTTGAAAAGTTCAAAGAATACAAGAAGCGTATGGCTTTGTTTTGAATCAAGCCTCTAGGAGATGGAATATCCGTTTTGATGAAACAGTAAAAGAGTATGGCTTTGTTCAAAATGAAGATGAACCTTGTGTTTACAAGAAGGTTAATGGGAGCCATGTGGCATTCATAGTACTATATGTTGATGACATACTGCTAATGGGGAATGACATACCTTCTCTTAAGGCTGTTAAGACTTGGTTAGGGAGCAACTTCTCTATGAAAGACTTAGGAGATGCATCCTACATTCTAGGAATAAGGATCTATAGGGATAGATCTAGAAGGATGATCGGTCTAAGTCAGACTACATATATCGATAAGGTTTTGCATCATTTTGGTATGCAAAATGCAAAAAGGGGATATGTCCCCGTGTCTCAAGGGATGACGATCTCTAAAGATCAGTGTCCGAAATCATTGGATGACAAGGACCGCATGAGTAAGGTTCCATATGCCTCAGCAATTGGATCTATCATGTATGCAATGGTATGTACTCGCCCAGATGTTTCGTATGCTTTAAGCATGACGAGCAGATACAAATCTAATCCAGGTGAAGGTCACTGGACGGCAGTCAAGAATATTCTAAAGTACTTGAAAATGACTAAAGATTCATTCTTGGTGTATGGAGGAGAGGAGAAACTGGTTGTAAAAGGTTACACCGATGCAAGTTTCCAAACAGACAGGGATGATACTGTATCACAGTCTCGTTTTGTGTTTTGTCTAAACGGAGATGCTGTAAGTTGGAAGAGTTCAAAGCAAGAAACAGTAGCTGATTCTACAATGGAAGATGAGTACATTGCAGCTAAGGAAGCAGTTTGGATTCGAAAATTCATTATTGATTTGGGAGTGGTTCCATCGATCGCAGATCCCATTGATCTATACTGCGATAATAATGGAGCCATTGCACAGGCTAAAGAACCTAGAGCTCACTCCCGAACCAAACATATACTCAGGAGATATCACCTCATCTGAGAGATTAATGAAAGGGGTGACATACACATATGTAAAGTGCACACAAATGATAACATTGCAGACCCACTAACCAAAGGCTTGTCGCAGACGAAGCACAACGGTCACAGTAGTTCCATGGGTATTAGATACATGGGTGATTGACTCTAGTGCAAGTGGAAGATTGTTAGTGTAGGTGCCCTAGAGGCAATACAATGTTTCTTTTTAATAGACCTTTATGTCATTTGATTATTCAATAAACGTATTTATTATGACTTTAATTACTGCGATATATTAGTTAGCATAATAAATGTCCTTAGAATCATGATACACATTGTATAGTTTAAGTACATGACTTGAACTTGAGATTATATAATATATCATATTCTTAAAAGGTCCCTAGTCGAGTATTATTATTATAAGACAATAATAATACATAAATAGACTAGTATGTTGTTTGACAGATAACCACATCTCATTGGTTATAAGTATGGGGATACTAAAGTCAACACATAGGTACATGTAGGAGTACATGATACTGGACAGACCCACAGTGAGATTTTTCATGTTTAATAAAGTCATAAGAAAGACTCACAGTGATAATGGTGTAATGATCCTTTGACTTGAGATCATTATATTTCTATACGAGGATTAATATACTTTGACTATATTAAAAGTTACCTTTGACCGGGTGATGATAAAAGTGGACATCAGGTATATCATGAGTCGTATGAGAAATATGAATGATAGATAAAGGATTTAACCCTCCTATAATTATGAGAGATATTATTGGCCTCTTGATTGAGTAAAACTATAAAATGCATGGTCGTGCTCAAATAATGATTTGTTTTCATAGTCTACTCATGGATCAAGTAAACCCGGATTAAATGTTGTAGAGGATGACTAAATACATGCCTCGAGTTTAATCTATAATATATATGGTTAAAGGGATTATATTAGACAGAAACATTAGTCACGAAATGTTTTATCGAATCACGATTTAATTATTGTTTAATTAGGTAGCAATGATGTATTACTAGATACCGCTCATTGTTTATAATTTTATTGGAGAATAAAATTATTGTTAATTAAATAATAGCCTATAGGGTCACACACATAGAGCACTTAGAGGATCAGAATAGTTAATTTAAGTTATAGATTTAAATTAATTGATGATTATTTGAATTTTATTATATTAATTAAGTGTGACTTAATTAATTGAAATAATATAAATTCGAATTTGAAAAGGATTTCTGCCCATAATAATTAAGTATGACTTAATTATCAATTAAATAATAGAAACACGTTTTATTATTTAATCCTATACCTACATGGGTTAGGTTTTGCTGAATAGGCCCGTTAACCAGTCATTATAAATAGATAACGATAGGTTAAATAGGTTTTACGTTTTTGAGAAACCTAACCCTAGAGGCAGCAGCAAGGTAGCAAGAAGGCAGAAATTCGAAATCATCAAAAGGAGGCTAGTACATCCTTTCCATAATCAAGATCGTGAGATGTTCTTGAAGGTGCTCGTGTGGATACCATAGAGGTATTTTCGAGAGGAAGACACAAGTCGTGAAAGCTAGGATCTCCGTTGAGTTCGTGAAAGTCAAGACCAGAAAAGGTAGAATTCTGTTTCACCGTAATCTGTCAATCTTATACATGATCTTGCGTTAGGGTTCCGAAAATTTTGTTATATTTACGTTAATCCGCTGCGTTTTATGCCTCGGAACCCAACAATGGTATCAGAGCTACGTGTATAAGGGACTCATTTGGTTACGTGTTAACTGTATTTGATACAAATATGCCTGTTTTGGTGACTGCCATGCCACTGCCATGCTACTGATTTGCTACTGCCATGCCTGTTTGAAACTGCCATGCTACTGCAATGTTATAATCTGTTATGGCATGATATGTGTGATGCACTGTATGTATGTGATACGAGATACAGTCATACGAAGGTCGTCGGAATCGTTCTGAGATGTTTAAAAACACAACTGCATAAGATGCGGTTTGCTGTGAATAGTGATTCTGCAGTGAATAGTGTTTTTCAACGGAGTCAGAATGGGTCGAATTTACTCTTTCTGGAAAGGGAAAATTGCCACGAGCAAAAATCACCGATTTTCCGTGACCTATGGTGTTTTTTGGCCATTTGACATCGTTAAGGGCCTCAAAAACGCAGTTTTTTGTTTTTAGATCATAATTTTAAATTTTTGATAATTTTTTATGATGCTTTGATCATGACATATATGATGCATGCTGATATGATTATGCATTCTGAGATGTCAGTAATTGTTATGTGGGCATGGTGCTGGTTATGGCCTTAGACCCTAGATTAATGGTTTTGGTTTTGGTTTTGGTTTTATAAATACGACTTGCATGTCATTTTCTTCATTCTTGTAATTGCTGAACCTCGAATGTAACTCGAGTTTTCTTATGTAAGTACATTAGCTTAGGTTGTATTCAATTATTCCATGTAATGTACTTGAAGACAAATGATGATCCAAGAAGAATAGAAGGCAGCCATGGATGCAAGAAGAATGAAGACAAGCAACTGTATTTATGTTTTACCACCACCATAGATTGACTTTGATCCTTTTATTAGCTCGAAAGGATCACATAGGAAAGGGGCCATAACCAAGCACATTTACATACTGCACTTTACATATTGATGTATGAATGTATGTGTAGAGTAGAAGATGCATGCTTTAATTAGATTAATGATGTATGCATGTATTAGATACGTCACCCATGCCATGCTTGTCATGCTAAATAAGATAAAATCTGTAACGATTTAAGATTTTAAAATTAACAAACGATCATGAGATTCTTGTGTTTATGAAATATGGATTTTTAAAACACGGAATTGAATATGGATTTTGATATCTATAATTGGGATTTTCTGACAAAAACGGATATGCGTATTCGTAAGGCTGATGGGTTTTAAGTGTGACCACTAGTATCCTCCATCTACCTGGGAAATGAACAATTTATGATGTCAATTTGAAATATTTGGTTCAAGGAAAAATTGAGGATCTCTTCATGATGTGATCATGATCGTCGTAAATTTTCTAAACCCCTTAACAAAATATTAAGTTTAACTCGGATGCTTTCCAATGAATGAACACTCATCGAATCCTAGATTGATTAGGGGAAAGACTATCAGTGGCAGGGGACTCCTATCTATCGTGGTGAGATGTGACGAATATAAACGGTTATATTCGGCCATTGTATCATTGGGTCTAACTTAACTGAGTCGTCATAATAAGGTGAAAATAAACGGTTATATTCAACCATTATGAACTTAGAAGCATAGAGTTTGGTTAAAAGTCTATTAGATAGATAAGATCAATCGTTGTTCACCAAACTATCCAAGAATTATATATGATATAATTGACAACTGTTGTCTACCTAAATAATCATTTTTAAGGACTTTCAGTGGTTGTTTTTGGACACGACGAAATATGGATCTTGGCTCACTAGAAAGAATTATGGGATATACTTTCCAAATTAATAGTAAGAGCTATTAATTTGATAAAAATAGTGGGAGATATATTATGAATATATCATAATCATTTGAACATAATAAATAACTCAGACAATCTAATGTTTATTTTGTGCTTTTATCATTGTAGATACCAAGTAATGGAAAACAACACAAACACACTATCCGTACGATCAGTCCTTGAGAAGGATAAGCTGACAGGAGGAAACAACTTCCTAGACTGGCAGAGGAATTTGAGGATCGTCCTCAGACAGGAGCGCAAGCTTCATGTCATTGATATTCCTCCAGCAGGTCCCCTTCCTGAGGGCGCTACTGTTGAGGAACGAGCGGCCCATACAAAGGATGAGAATGATGCAAATGATGTTACATGTCTTATGTTGACAAGTATGAGTGCTGAACTTCAAAGACAGCATGTGCATATGGATGCATATACTATCAATGAGCACTTGCAAAGCATGTTTGCAAGCCAAACTCGTCAAGAAAGGTTCAACACGAGTAAGTCACTCTTTAATTGCAAACAAGGGGCAAGTGAACCAGTTGGCCCACATGTTCTGAAGATGATTGGTTACATTGAGTACCTTGAAACTTTAGGTTTCCCGATTATTCAGGAAATTAGTATTGACCTGATCATGAATTCTTTGAACAACAAATTCACTCAATTTGTTATAACCTACAATATGAATGAATTTGACAAAACACCTACAGAATTGTTGGCTATGTTGAGAACATATGAGACCAACATGAAGACGACTGAACCTGCTCCCATACTGATGGTGGGCAATAAAGGTAAGGCCAAAGGGAAAGGCAAGTTGAAGGGTAAGAAGAAGACAGGATCTGATTCTACACCCAAGCCAAAGTCAGGTCTTAAACAGGCTTTAAAGCCTAAGGGTGGGGTCGCTAAGGGTGAATGTCACTACTGTAAGAAAACTGGTCACTGGAAGAGAAACTATTTAGTTTACTTGGACGATCGGAAGAAGAAGAGGGCTGAGCAAGCTTCTACTTCAGGTATATATGTTATAGAAGTCAATTTGTCTATTTCTACATCTTGGGTATTGGATACTGGATGTGCTACTCACATTTGTATAAATGTGCAGGAAATGCAAAGAAGTAGGACATTGGCTAAAGGAGAAGTGGACCTACGAGTTGGCAATGGAGCAAGAGTTGTTGCTTTAGCTGTAGGAACCTATTATTTATCTTTGCCCTCAGGGCTAGTTTTAGAACTGGAGAATTGTTTTTACGTGCCTGCGATTCGCATAAACATTATTTATGTTTCTTGTTTGGACAAGAAAGGTTTTTCGTTTACGATAAAGAACAATTGTTGCTCTTTTGCTTTGAATGATTTAACCTATGGTGTTGCGCGTTTGTTTAATGGTTTATATGTTCTTGACTTAGATAATCCTGTCTATAATATAGAAAACAAATGACTTAAAGTTAATGACTCAAATCAAACATACCTCTGGCATTGTCGTCTAGGCCATATAAATGAGAAACGCATATCCAAATTACATAAGGATGGATACTTGGATAAGTTTGATTTTGAATCATACCAAGAATGCGAATCTTGTTTGCTTGGTAAAATGACTAAAGCCCCTTTCACCGGTAAGGGTCAAATGGCCACCGAACGTCTGGAGCTAATACATAGTGATGTATGTGGCCCAATGCGTGTGATGGCTAGAGGAGGCTACTACTACTTCATAACATTTACTGATGATTTCAGTAGATATGGATATGTATATCTTATGAAGAATAAATCCGATTCTTTTGAAAAGTTCATAGAATACAAGGTTGAAGTAGAAAAGTAAATTGGTGGAGGTGCAAGTATTAAAATCTTACGATCTGATCGTGGAGGAGAATACTTGAGCACAGAATTTAAAGATTATTTAAAGGAGTGTGGTATTGTATCACAACTCACTCCGCCAGGTACACCTCAATGGAATGGAGTTTCAGAGAGGAGAAATCGCACCTTGTTGGACATGGTGCGATCAGTGATGAGTCATGTAGATCTTCCAATTAGTTTCTGGGGTTACGCTCTAGAAACAGCGGCTTTCACACTTAACCGTGTTCCTACTAAGAAGGTTCAAAAGACTCCATATAAGATGTGGGAGAAGAAACAGTCAGGCATGAGCTCTATGAAAGTTTGGGGATGCAAGGCGTTTGTGAAACGTCAAGTATCTGACAAGCTTGGACCTAAATCTGAAGAGTGCAATTTTGTGGGATACCCTAAAGAAACAAAGGCGTATTATTTTTATAGTCCTTCTGAGCAGAAAGTGTTTATTGCTCGAGATGCTATTTTCATGGAAAGAGATTTTGTTTTGCAAAAGAAACAGTGGGAGAACTATAGACCTCGATGAAGATCGAGAACCACAAAATAGCATTGAACCTGAAGTGGAACAAAAGCAGGATAATGATAATGCTCAACAAACACAGGTTGTTCGTAGAACAGGTAGAATTCGTCATGAGCCAGAGAGATATGGATTTCTCTTGACTCAATGTGGTGATTTGATGCTCATAGATGAAGATGAGCCTCTCACATACCAAGATGCTATGAACAGTCCAGACTCTAAGAGATGGCTAGAAGCCATGAAATCCGAGATGGATTCCATGTACGAAAACCAAGTATGGACTTTGGTTGATCCACTTGAAGGGGTAAAACCCATAGGGTGTAAATGGGTTTTCAAGAAGAAAACTGACATGAATGGAAATGTTCAGACCTATAAAGCAAGGATGGTTGCAAAAGGTTTCAAACAAATTCATGGTATTGACTATGATGAAACTTTCTCACCAGTAGCTATGGTCAAGTCCAAAAGGATTTTGCTTGCTATTGCAACATTCCATGTTTATGAAATCTGGCAAATGGATGTCAAAACAGCCTTCCTTAATGGAAGCCTAGAAGAGGATGTGGATGTGTACATGACACAACCTGAAGGTTTTGTCGATCCAAGGAATGTAAGCAATGTATATAAATTACGTCGATCCATTTATGGATTGAAGCAAGCCTCTAGGAGATGGAATATCCGTTTTGATGAAACAGTAAAAGAGTATGGCTTTGTTCAAAACGAAGATGAACCTTGTGTTTACAAGAAGGTTAATGGGAGCCATGTGGCATTCATAGTACTATATGTTGATGACATACTTCTAATGGGGAATGACATACCTTCTCTTAAGGCTGTTAAGACTTGGTTAGGGAGCAACTTCTCTATGAAAGACTTATGAGATGCATCCTACATTCTAGGAATGAGGATCTATAGGGATAGATCTAGAAGGATGATCGGTCTAAGTCAGAGTACATACATCGATAAGGTTTTGCATCGTTTTGGTATGCAAAATCCCAAAATGGGATATGTCCCCGTGTCTCAAGGGATAACGATCTCTAAAGATCAGTGTCCGAAATCATTGGATGACAAGGACCGCATGAGTAAGGTTCCATATGCCTCAGCAATTGGATCTATCATGTATGCAATGGTATGTACTCGCCCAGATGTTTCGTATGCTTTAAGCATGACGAGCAGATACCAATCTAATCCAGGTGAAGGTCACTGGACGACAGTCAAGAATATTCTAAAGTACTTGAAAATGACTAAAGATTCATTCTTGGTGTATGGAGGAGAGGATAAACTGGTTGTAAAAGGTTACACCGATGCAAGTTTCCAAACAGATAGGGATGATACTGTATCACAGTCTGGTTTTGTGTTTTGTCTAAACGGAGATGCTGTAAGTTGGAAGAGTTCAAAGCAAGAAACAGTAGCTGATTCTACAATGGAAGCTGAGTACATTGCAGCTTGTGAAGCAGCTAAAGAAGCAGTTTGGATTCGAAAATTCATTATTGATTTGGGAGTGGTTCCATCGATCGCAGATCCCATTGATCTATACTGCGATAATAATGGAGCCATTGCACAGGCTAAAGAACCTAGAGTTCACTCCCGAACCAAACATATACTCAGGTACATGACAGATAACCACATCTCTTTGGTTATAAGTATGGGGATACTAAAGTCAATACATAGGTACATGTAGGAGTACATGATACTGGACAGACCCATAGTGAGATTCTTCATGTTTAATAAAGTCATAAGAAAGACTCACAGTGATAATGGTGTAATGATCCTTTGACTTGAGATCATTATATTTCTATACGAGGATTAATATACTTTGACTACATTAAAAGTTACCTTTGACCGTGTGATGATAAAAGTGGACATCGGGTATATCATGAGTCGTATGAGAAATATGAATGATAGATAAATGATTTAACCCTCCTATAATTAGGAGAGATATTATTGGCCTCTTGATTGAGTAAGACTATAAAATGCATGGTCGTGCTCAAATAATGATTTGTTTTCATAGTCTACTCATGGATCAAGTAAACCCGGATTAAATGTTATAGAGGATGACTAAATACATGCCTCGAGTTTAATCTATAATATATGTGGTTAAAGGGATTATATTACACGGAAATATTAGTCACGAAAGGTTTTATCGAATCACGATTTAATTATTGTTTAATTGGATAGCAATGATGTATTACTAGATACCGCTCGTTGTTTATAATTTTATTAGAGAATAAAATTATTGCTAATTAAATAATAGCCTATAGGGTCACACACATAGAGCACTTAGAGGATCAGAATAGTTAATTTAAGTTATAGATTTAAATTAATTGATGATTATTTGAATTTTATTATATTAATTAAGTGTGACTTAATTAATTAAAATAATATAAATTCGAATTTGAAAAGGATTTCTGCCCATAATAATTAAGTATGACTTAATTATTAATTAAATAATAGAAACACGTTTTATTATTTAATCTTATACCTACATGAGTTAGGTTTTGCTGAATAGGCCCGTTAACCAGTCATTATAAATAGATAATGATATGTTAAATAGGTTTTACGTTTTTGAGAAACCTAACCCTAGAGGCAGCAGCAAGGTAGCAAGAAGGCAGAAATTCACAATCATCAAAAGGAGGCTAGTACATCCGTTCCATAATCAAGATCGTGAGACGTTCTTGAAGGTGCTCATGTGGATACCATATAGGTGTTTTTCGAGAGGAAGACACAAGTCGTGAAAGCTAGGATCTCCGTTGAGTTCGTGAAAGTCAAGACCAGAAAAGGTAGAATTCTGTTTCACCATAATCTGTCAATCTTATACATGATCCTGCGTTAGGGTTCCGAAAATTTTGTTATATTTACGTTAATCCGTTGCGTTTTATGCCTCGAAACCCAACATGTTGGACATGGTGCGATCGATGATGAGTCATGCAGATCTTTCAATTATTTTTTAGGGTTACGCTCTAGAGACAACGGCTTTCACACTTAACCGTGTTCCTACTAAGAAGGTTCAAAAGACTCCATATGAGATATGGGAGCAGAAATGGTCAGGCTTGAGCTTTATGAAAGTTTGGGGATGCAAGGCGTTTGTGAAACGTCAAGTATCTAACAAGCTTGGACCTAAATCTGAAGAGTGCAACTTTGTGGGATACCCTAATGAAACAAAGGCGTATTATTTTTATAGTCCTTCTAAGCAGAAAATGTTTATTGCTCGAGATGTTGTTTTCATGGAAAGAGATTTTGTTTCCAAAAGAAACAGTGGGAGAACTATAGACCTCGATGAAGATCGAGAACCACAAAATAACATTGAACCTGAAGTGGAACAAGAACAGGATAATGATAATGCTCATCAAACACAGGTTATTCGTAGAACTGGTAGAATTCGCCATGAGCCAGAGAGATATGGATTTCTCTTGACTCAATGTGGTGATTTGATGCTCATAGATGAAGATGAGCCTCTCACATACCAAGATGCTATGAATAGTCCAAACTCTAAGAGATGGCTAGAAGACATGAAATCCGAGATTGATTCCATGTACGAAAACCAAGTATGGACTTTGGTTGATCCACCTGAAGGGATAAAACCCATAGGGTGCAAATGGGTTTTCAAGAAGAAAACTGACATGGATGGAAATGTTCAGACCTATAAAGCAAGGCTGGTTGCAAAAGGTTTCAAACAAATTCATGGTATTGACTATGATGAAACTTTCTCACCAGTGGCTATGGTCAAGTCCATAAGTATTTTGCTTTCCATTGCAGCATTCCATGATTATGAAATCTGGCAAATGGATGTCAAAACAGCCTTTCTTAATGGAAGCCTTGAAGAGGATGTGTACATGACACAACCTGAAGGTTTTGTCAATCCAAGGAATGTTGGCAAGGTATGTAAATTACGTTAATCTATTTATGGATTGAAGCAAGCCTCTAGGAGATGGAATATCCGTTTTGATGAAATAGTCAAACAGTATGGCTTTGTTCAAAACGAAGATGAACTTTGTGTTTACAAGAAAGTTAGTGGGAGCTATGTGGCATTCATAGTATTATATGTTAATGACATACTACTAATGAGGAATGACATACCTTCTCTTAAGGCTGTTAAGACTTGGTTAGGGAGCAACTTCTCTATGAAAGACTTAGGAGATGCATCCTATATTCTAGGAATGAGGATCTATAGGGATAGATCTAGAAGGATGATCGGTCTAAGCCAGAGTACATACATCGCTAAGGTTTTGCATCGTTTTGGTATGCAAAATGCAAAAAAGGGATATGTCCCCGTGCCTCAAGGGATAACGATCTCTAAAGATCAGTGTCTGAAATCATTAGATGAGAAGGACCACATGAGTAAGGTTCCATATGCCTCAGCAATTGGATCTATCATGTATGCAATGGTATGTACTCGTCCTGATGTCTCATATGCTTTGAGCATGACGAGTAGATACCAGTCTAATCCAGGTGAAGGTCACTGAACGGCAGTCAAGAATATTCTTAAGTACTTGAAAAGGATTAAAGATCAATTCTTGGTATATGGAGGAGAAGATAAGCTCGTTGTAAAAGGTTACACTGACGCTAGTTTCCAGACAGACAAGGATGATTCGATTTCTCAGTCTGGGTTTGTGTTTTGTCTAAATGGAGATATTGTATGCTGGAATGGTTCACAGCAGAGACAGTTGTTGATTCTACAATAGAGCCTGAGTATATTGATGCTTGCGAAGCAGCCAAGGAGGCTATTTGGGGATGTACTTAGGAGATATCACCTAATTAATGAGATTAATAATCGAGGGGATATACATATAGGTAAAGTGCATACAAATGATAACATTGCAGATCCACTGACTAAGGCTTTGTCGTAGCAGAAGCACGAAAGTCATACTAGTTCCATGGGTATTAGATACATGAGAGATTTACTCTAGTACAAGTGGGAGATTGTTAGTATTGGTGTCCTAGAGACAATACTTTTAATGTTTTATTGAAAACAATTAAGGATTATGTTTTTTGTGATTATTTAATCAATATTTATTATGTCTTTATTTACTGCGTTATAAATTGAAAGGATAATAAATGTTCTTGGAATATTAATACGTAATATATAACCTTAAGTATGTGACTTAAAAATGAGATTATATGAATAGTATTTTATTCCTAAAATTCTCTAGTCAAGTATTATTATTTAAGGACAGTAATAATGCAATGAGACTAATATGTTTGTTGATGGATGACCACATCTCATTGGTCATAGGTATGGTGATACTAAAGTCAAGAACATAAGTGTATGTATCAATACATGACACTGGAAAGACCCGCCGTGAGATTCTACATGTTAATAAGTGTCATAAGAAATCTCACTGTGATAATGATGTAATGATCCTCTGACTTGAAATCATTATATTTCTATACGAGAATTAATATACTTTGATTACACTCAAAGTTACCTTAAACCGGGTAATGATAAAGGTGTACATTGGGTATGCTATGAATCGTATGAGGAATATGAATGATAGATATAAGATTTAACCCTCCAATTCTAGGAGTGATATTATTGGCCTCTTGATTGAGTGAGACTATGAAATGCATGGCCATGCTCAAATATTGATTTGTTTAAATAGTCTACTCATTGATCAAGGAAACCGAGATTAAACATTGAAGAGGATGACACTATACATGCCTCGAGTTTGATCTATAATATAAGGTTAAAGAGATTATATTACATGGAACATTATTCACGAAAAGTTTAATTGAATCACCAATTATTATTGTTACTTGGGTAGCAATGAGGTATTACTAGATGCCGCTCATTGTTTATAATTTTATTATTATATAATAAAATTATTGCCAACGTAATAATAACCTAAAGGGTCATACACAAAGAACGTCAAAACGGAGGTTTATTTAAATTACGAATTTAAATATATTATTATTTATTTGAATTTAATTATTGAATTAATTAAGTGAGACTTGATTAATTATATTAGAATTCAGATTTAATAAGTATTATTATTATTCGAATTTAATTATTAAATTAATTAAGTGAGACTTGATTAATTATATTAGAATTCAGATTTAATAATAATAATAACCCAAAGTCATAATGGGTTTTGGAAACCACATGGATTAGGGTTAGGTCCAAAATCTCTTTATCCCCTATATATACGTAATGATGTATAATATTAGGGTTTAATCATCAGATTTCGTTTTAGAGAAAAACCCTAGCTGCTCAACATCAAGAGAGGCTACAGAAAGAGAGAGAGAGAGAGAGGCAAACAATTCGGCTAGTACCGACTCCGGTGATCATAGGACGATTGGGCGTTCATGTGGACTTCTTTGGAGAGCAGATCTTTGCAACAAAGGGCTGTTATGATTCATCTTTTCTGGACTTCCATTAAACAGCATACGAAAAGCTTTGTTAAGGTACAAACTTCTTCACCATAATCATCCAACATTATACATGGATCCTGCGATTGGGTTTCGATTTTTATTATTTTTTACGTTAATTTCGCTGCGTTTTCATGCCCGAAACCCTTCAGTCTTTAGTCATATTGTTTATATGGTAACTACCTGTTGTAACTTTGATATACCTACATTCTTGCAATTAGGTGATCTGCACTTTGCATTATGTTTTTGTAAACATATTAGTTGATGCTAATGTTGGTGTAGGTGCCCTAGAGGCAATACAATGTTTATTTTGATAAACCTTTATGTCAATTGATTATTCAATAAACATATTTATTATGACTTTAATTACTGCGATATATTTGTTAGCATAATAAATGTCCTTAGAATCATGATACATATTGTATAGTTTAGTACATGACTTGAACTTGAGATTATATAATATATCATATTCTTAAATGTCCCTAGTCGAGTATTATTATTATAGGACAATAATAATACATAAATAGACTAGTATGTTGTTTGACAGATAACCACATCTCATTGGTTATAAGTATGGGGATACTAAAGTCAACACATAGGTACATGCAAGAGTACATGGTACTGGACAGACCCACGGTGAGATTCTTCATGTTTAATAAAGTCATAAGAAAGACTCACAGTGATAATGGTGTAATGATCCTCTGACTTGAGATCATTATATTTTTATACGAGGATTAATATACTTTGACTACATTAAAAGTTACCTTTGACCGGGTAATGATAAAAGTGGACATCGGGTATATCATGAGTCATATGAGAAATATGAATGATAGATAAAGGATTTAACCCTCCTATAATTAGGAGAGATATTATTGGCCTCTTGATTGAGTGAGACTATAAAATGCATGGCCGTGCTCAAATAATGATTTGTTTTCATAGTCTACTCATGGATCAAGTAAACCCGGATTAAATGTTGAAGAGGATGACTAAATACATGCCTCGAGTTTAATCTATAATATATATGGTTAAAAGGATTATATTACACGGAAACATTAATCACGAAAGGTTTTATCGAATCACGATTTAATTATTGTTTAATTGGGTAGCAATGATGTATTACTAGATGCCGCTCATTGTTTATAATTTTATTGGAGAATAAAATTATTGCCAATTAAATAATAGCCTATAGGGTCACACGCAAAGAGCACTTAGAGGAATAGTTAATTTAAATTATAGATTTAAATTATAGATTTAAATTAATTGATAATTATTTAAATTTTTATTATATTAATTAAGTGAGACTTAATTAATTAAGATAATATAAATTCAAATTAGAATTGTATTTCTGCCCATAATAATTAAGTATGACTTAGTTATTAATTAAATAATAAAATTCGTTTTATTATTTTCCTAGACCTACATGGGTTAGGTTTTGCTGCTATGGGCCTGTTAACCAAACATTATAAATAGATAATGTAGGGTTAAGAGGCATAACACGTTTTTGATAGAAAAACCCTAAAAGAGGCAGCAAAGAGGCAGGAAGACAATTCGAATTATCAAAGGTTTGCTAGTACATCCACTCCGTAATCAAGATCGTGAGACGCTCTTGAAGGTGCTCGTGTGGATACCATAGAGGTGTTTTCGAGAGGAAGACACAAGTCGTGATAGCAAGGATCTCCGTTGAGTTCGTGACATTCAAGATCGTAATAGGTATGATTCGATTATCACCATAATCTGTCCAATCTTATACATGATCCTGCGTTAGGGTTCCGAAATTTTTCGTTATATTTACGTTTATCCGCTGCGTTTTATGCCTCGGAACCCAACAGCTAACGCATATCATATTGTAACATTTGCAAGCTCTTTTATATATGCTTCTTGTTTTTAGATCATATAATCTGTAATATAACTAATTCTCTGGACTCTAATTACCTTATTTCATGTAGGGGCCTTATGTGAAGGACTGATTTTTGATGTAGGTGACCCAATACGATTTTAATCTTGATGGATTCCTGATAGAGGATGTATTTATATAGATTTTATATAAATATATTCCTCATATTTATTATATTTTATATTAATTGGATTATTATTAATTAGATTTTAATGTTTTATTGTAGGAAGCAAGGAAATCCTAAACTTGAAAGAATTGGAGATTAAAGAGTCCAATTTAGAGATAAATTAAAATTAAATTCGGAATTGATGGGCTGCGCACACAACAATCACTGTTTGGGCCATAATTTGAGTTGTAGATGTCAAAATTGGATGATTTTATAGCCCACGTGAAGATAATAGAAAAATCTATAATTCAGAGGTGACCCAATACACATATATCAAGTGAAGCAACCCAGAAACAGGCTTGGACACCTGACTACGAATTTTGTATTACAATTCTATCTCATTTAGGATAATGAGTCTTGTTTTTTTGGAAACCATTAAAAACACTTTTATATTAGGTTTTGTAAAAAGAATTAGAGGCGGCCGTGTAATACCTAACGTGAGAATCAGAGAGAAAACTTGGAGAGAGAACTTGAGCAAGGATTGAAGGGATTCACTCCAAGTTCAAGAGATTTTGTCAAGTTGTATCTTCTTAACTCTATACTCTTGTAACCATGGTTTTCAATATTAATATATGTTTATTTTCTTTATTTTCTATGAGTAACTAATTCTATAATTTGGGTATTAGGTAGTATTCATTAGTTTGCGATGTTTGGTTAATATTGTATTGTGATTTCTCTGCTTTGCTAATCGTTCATACTGTGCTTAACATAATTATGGGAGTAACTAACCTTTAATTGTATCTGTAGGGGTTATTAACGAATGGGGAGAGGAGTTGTAATTCTAGTTCATGATATGATAGATATAACTCAAATATTTAATTAGGAGATTAAAATGAGACTTATGAGACTGAAAATTCTTGGGTCTTGATAACTTATAGTTGTACATTAATTGATCATGGGAGTGACGGTTAAAGCATAATTATAAGTATTATATTGTATCTAGAGAAAATATTATAAACTTTAGAAGGATTGGTTTTAGCAGAGTAAGAGACTTGTATGTCACAATTGATAGACATTCATAAATACTAATGAAGAACCCTATTTCCTGGATTGCTTTTTATCATCGTTAATTTAACAATTTTATTTACTTATTAGTTTAATTTAGTTTATAAACAAAAACCCAAAATCATTCTTCTACACTTCTAGATATTAAGAAATAGTATACTTGAGCTTATATTAATATTAGTCCTTCCCTGCAAACGATATCCCTGCAAAATACTCGACAATAAATTGTCACCGCTGCCGGGGATGGCAATAATATTAAGTTTGAGTTAATTGTTTCTTATTGTTTCGATTTTATCAGATTGTTTCCAAGATCTTCTTATTGGTGTTATTCTTTTCAGGTACTGTATCTTGCATGAGACATTCTAAGAGTGCAAAAGATTTATAGTTTGATCCGGAAATCGAGCGCACTTTTTGAATCAGGAGGCAAGAGGCAAAACAAAGGTATCTTCTTATTGGTGTTATTCTTTTCAGGTACTGTATCTTGCATGAGACGTTCTGAGAGTGCAACAGATTTATACTTTGATCCGGAAATCGAGGGCACTTTTCGAATCAAGAGGCAAGAGGCAAAACAAAGAAAGGAAGAAGATGATATTGATGATCAAAATGTTGAAGTTGTTGTTATTGAGGATTCATCTATTCGGGATCATGAAACTCCTAATCCCGCAAATTGCATGTACAAGACTCATGAGATTAATGCGACTCAATATAACATTAATCCAAGCCTCATTCAGATGGTGAGCAACTCTGCCTTTAAAGGTGATATTGAGCGAGAAGATCCACACCATCATCTAGAGTGCTTCATACAAATGTGTGGTTCATTCAGGATCAATGGAATGACAGCTGACCAGATTCGTCTACACATGTTTCCATACTCTATTAAGGGAAGAGCTTTGGAATTGTTTTAGCAGCTTTCAGAAACTTCATTTCTACTTGGGAAAGCCTTTCTACTGAGTTCTTGTCCAGATACTACCCTTCTGAAAAAACTCAACACATGAGAGCTATGATTCTAAGTTTCAAAGCACAACGGGAGAAGGTCTGTATCAAGCATGGGAGAGATACAAGGCATTGTTGAGATAGTGCCCACATCATGGTTGCACCGAGTGGATGATCGTGAGCACTTTTTATGGAGCTATGAATGCAGATGTTCGTCTAAGCTTGGATGTAGCTGTAGGAGGGGACTTTAAAAAACCACCTGTGCATCAAGCCAAAGCACTTCTTGAATAATTGGCATCAAACAAGTATGCTTGGGCACCTAATGGAACAAATTCAGCAAAATCGGGATAAGAGACAGAGATGCTGAACTTAATCACTCTTAAACTCGATGCTCTTACTCAAGAGGTATATGGGCAGAGAGCCAATGTGAATTTTATCTCTTCTCCAATGGAAGGACATTGTGATTATGGCATCGATCAGTCTTCGTATGTAAATCAATTTTCAGAGAAAGCAACTTTTATTCAGGGAGGACAGCCATGGCCAGTGCAGAATAATTCTTACTATAATCCTAATCAGAGGCCCAACAACAATCTTTCCTATAGCAGTAATCATGTGCAAAATCCACCATTTGCAGCTCCTAAGCAAAATTAGCCCTCCAATTTATAACCACGTCAGTAGTATTAGCAAAATTTACTTCCTCCGCTGAAGGAAAAGAAAGAAAATGTTGACTGGGAAGTTGCCATTAATAAAATGATACAGGGAACTACGGGAGCTTTCGCAAATATTGAGACTAAATTTGGGCAATTTGATTCAGGACTTAAACAATTAGCATCACCTCAAAAGATGATGGAAGTGCAAATTGGTCAAATTACAAATAAAATTCGTGTTCGTGGCAAGGATCACTTCCGAGTCAGCCCGATACAAGTGGTAAGGAGCATTGCAAGGCTATCACTATGAGGAATGGAAGAGAATTTCCAAAAGTTAAGGATATCAAGCCTAGTTAGAAAAGCACATCAAAAGTAGATGAGTTAGTCCAGGTTGACGAAGAACTTTCAGGAAAGGTAGATGAGGAGCAGAAAGAAGAAGAAACTACACTAAAGGCACCAGTGAAGCCGTATATTCCTCCTATTCCTTTCTCACAAAGACTACACAACCAAAAGTTGGAGAAACAATATGAGAAGTTTTTGCAAATCTTTCGACAATTGCATATCAACATTCTGTTTGCTGATGTTTTGGTTCAAATGACACTGTATGCTAAATTTCTGAAGGAGATGTTGTCTAAAAAAGCGGAAACTTGAGGATGTGGACACTATTACTCTAAATGCGGAGTGCAGTGCTGTCATACAAAAATCAATTCCGCAGAAGTTAAAGGATCTTGGATGTTTCTCTTTGCCTTGTACCATTGCAAAGATGGAGAATATTAAATCCTTGTGTGATTTAGGTGCTAGTGTGAGTTTGATGCCACAATCATTTTATAGAAGACTTGGCCTTAGAGAGCTCAAGAAGACAAAAATCTCACTTCAGTTGATAGATCGTACTATCAAGTTTCATTTGGGAGTTATAGAGGATGTACTTGTCAAAGTTGATAATTTTTTTTTTCCCTTATGATTTTGTGGTTTTGGAGATGGATGAAGATGTTGAGATGTCCTTTATCTTGGGAAGACCATTTTTGGATATTGCTGGCACCACGATCGATGTCAAAGCTGGAAAACTCATGTTGAATGTGGGTGATGAAAAGGTTGAGTTGGATCTCAACAAAGCAATGAAGATGCCATCTTTTGATGCTACATGTTTTATAGTTGATATAGTTGACGAGCTGGTAAATCATGGAGATGCAGACTTGGCAGAAGTGGAGAAAAGCTTAGATGATAAAGAAGATGAAGTCACACTTGCACTTGACATTCATGAGACAGGTATGGCGAAAGTTGAAATGTCACTTTCAGTTTCAGAGGCACCTCAGATAGAACTCAAACCTCTTCCCTCTAGTCTGAAGTATGCTTTTCTTGGTGATAATGATACATATCCTGTAATTGTAAGTGCTTTGCTTAATGATGATGAACTTGAAAAATTGTTGAATGTGCTTAAAGTGTTTTAAGTCATCAATAGGTTGGACAATAAAGGATATTAAGGGAATTAGCCCCACTCATTGCATGCATAAGATTTTCTTAGAAGATAATCATAAACCAGTGATTGAAGTTCAAAGAAGATTAAATCCTAATTTGTAAAAAGTGGTTAAAAAAGAAATCACTAAGTGTTTAGATGTTGGCATTATAGACTCTGTTCCACATAGTGAATGGGTTAGTCCTATACATGTTATACCTAAAAAGGGTGGGATGACTGTTGTTCATAATGAAAGAAATGAACTTATTCCTACTAGGACAGTAACAGGTTGGAGAGTTTATATTGATTATAGAAAATTGAATAACGCTCCTCGTAAAGATCACTTCCCTCTTCCTTTTATTGATAAAATGCTTGAGAGACTTGCGGGTAATGAGTATTATAATTTTCTAGATCGGTACTCAGGATATTTTCAAATCCCTATCGCTCCTGAAGACCAATACTTTTGCATATCGTAGGCTACCCTTTGGAATGTTTAATGGCCCGTCTACTTTTCAACGGCTTATGACGGCTATATTCTCATATTTTATAGGAAAAATCATGGAAGTGTTTATGGAAGTCTTTATGGATGACTTTACTGTATATGGTTCTTCCTTTGATTCTTGTTTAACCAATTTGTCTCAAGTGTTGCAGAGATGTGAAGAAACTAATCTGGTTTTGAATTTGGAAAAGTGCCATTTTATGGTAAAAGAAGGCATTGTGCTCGGGCACAAAATTTCTAAAGCAGGCATTGAGGTGGACAGGGCAAAAATTGAAGTGATCGAAAAATTAACACCTCCCTCCTCGGTGAAAGGGATTAGAAATTTCCTTGGACAAGCCGGTTTTTACCATCGTTTCATTAAGGATTTTTCTTAAAGTTCTCACCCTTTTTGCTAGTTACTTGAAAAAGATGATGACTTCGATTTTAATGATGATTGTCTTGTTTCTTTTAACAGGTTGAAGAAGGAGCTGACTTCTGCACCTATTATGTCTTCTCCTAATTGGAGCTACCTTTGATCATGCAGTGGGTGTTGTTTTAGGACAGAAGAAAGACAAACGCATGCACGTGATTTACTATGCAAGCAAGACACTCGATGATGCACAAGTCAATTATGCTACCACTGAGAAAGAACTTCTTGCTGTGGTATTTGTCTTTGACAAATTTAGATCCTATATTGTGGGATCTAAGGTGATTATTTATACGAATCATGTTGTGATTTGATACTTGATGACAAAGAAAGATGCAAAGCCTAGTTTGATTAGATGGATACTCGTACTTCAAGAGTTTGACCTTGAAATTCGTGACAAGAAAGGTTCTGAAAATCTTGTTGCAGATCATTTATCAAGATTAGAGTAGGGGGATGGAGTAGTAGCAGACGACATGCCCATTAATGATGTTTTTCTTGAAGAAACACTTCTAGCAGTCTATATGTTTATACCATGGTATGCGGATCTTGTCAATTACATAGTGGGAAGTGTTGTTCCCAACCATTTGACTCATCAACAAAGGAAGAAATTTTTGTTTGATGTTAAACATTATTTTTGGGAAGAACCTCTACTCTATAAAGAATGTGCAGATGGATTGATGAGAAGATGTGTGCCACATGAGGAAGTTCATGATATTCTCAGATATTGTCATACGCTAGAATGTGGAGGCCACAATAGTAGCATGAAAACTGTTGCAAAAATTTGGCAATCTGGTTTCTATTGGCCTACTATGTATCAAGATGCTAGAAATTTTGTCACAACTTGTGATAGATGCCAAAGGACAGGAAATATATCAAGAAATAATGAGATGCCTTTACAATCTATCCTTGAAGTTGAGATTTTCGATGTATGGGGGATGGACTTCATGGGTCCATTTCCATCTTTATATGGGAACAAA
This sequence comes from Oenanthe sinensis, assembly GCA_028671895.1. Classification (NCBI taxonomy): domain Eukaryota; kingdom Viridiplantae; phylum Streptophyta; class Magnoliopsida; order Apiales; family Apiaceae; genus Oenanthe; species Oenanthe sinensis. The sequence goes on from JAPMAC010000212.1 coordinate 6,908,426, forward strand.
TATATTTTGGTGGGAGTTGATTATGTTTCAAAATGGATTGAAGCTATTGCATCTCCTATTAATGATGCTAGAGTTGTGAAAAAGTTCCTACAAAAATATGTTTTCACCAGATTTGGAGTTCCAAGAGCTATTATCAATGATGAGGGTCCTCACTTTTGCAATAAACAGGTTGAAAATCTTTTGAAAAAATATGGTGTGACACAAAAAGTGGTGACTCCATATCATCCACAAATTAGTGAACAAGTGGAAATTTTCAATCGTGAGCTTAAATCAATTTTGGAGAAAATTGTGGCAACTTCGAGAAAAGATTGGTCTACAAAGCTCGATGATGCCCTTTGGGCATATAGAACAACTTTTAAAACTCCTATTGGGATGTCTCCATATAGGTTGGTATTCGGAAAATCTTGTCATTTACTTGTTGAGCTTGAATATAAGGCATATTGGGATACAAGAAATTTGAACCTTGATTCAAAGTCTGTGGGAACAAAGCGTTTTTTGCAACTTAGTGAGTTGGATGATTTTCGACTCCAACCATATGACAGTGCTGTGACCTACAAGGAAAAGACCAAGATTTGGCATGACAAACACATTCGAAGAAAAGATTTTGAAGTTAGGCAGAAAGTACTGTTATTTAATTCGAGGCTCAAGCTTTTTCCAGGAAAATTGAAATCAAGATGGTCTGGCACTTTTGAAATTGTGAAAGTTTATCCTCATGGTGATGTTGACATTACTAGAGAGGGGTCTGATGTTTTTAAGGTGAATGGTCAAAGGCTTAAACCGTATTTAGTCGGTGAACAGGTACAAAGAGGGGACTGTTTTCTTCTCACCAATTCTACCACTTGAGATATATCAGGCGTCAAGCTAATGACGTTAAATAAGCACTTCTTAGGAGGCATTCCAAGATTCTATTATTAGTTTTTTTTAACTCCCATAGGTTACCTTGATGTGTTTGTTTTAAGTGGTGGTCATAGGTGCTAAAGAAAAAAAAATACATTTTTCTGGTTGAATCATCTGTCTTGTTTTTCCGTTTCCCGGAGTTCCAACGGTTGGATCGTACTCAATTTTGGACACATCTTCCTTGCTCAAATATCTAAATTCTGAACGGTGGAGATTGGATTTGGAGTTTTAAGAGTCTGTTTTTTGAGAACCAGACAGAGATATGTGTACACATGGGCAGGATTATGCTCCCCGTGGTGCATTGACTTGGACTTGATTTTTGTTAGATGGAGTCAGCACACTTCACTTCTTCTTCGAACGGCACTTCATGCATATGCATAGGGGAGTATTTCTAACTTTTTTTTGTATATTATTTTTGTTTTCTCTTTTCTTTCTTTCTTTCTTTTTGTATTTTTTTAGGATCTTTTTAGAATTTTTTTTCTTTTCTTAATTCATTGAGGACAATGAACCATTTAAGTGTGGGGATGCGTTCTCAATATTGTAATATATGTATATATATTTTTTATTTTAGCCTTACAAATAATTAGATGATCATATGGAATGCATGCCTATACTTCATGTTAAATTTAGAAATTTATTGCATTACATAGCATAACATGATCTCATATTAGTAGTAGTCAAAGTCAGTAACTTATGATGATATTGGCCCCGTTTGTCTGGACTTATAAGCAGCTTATAAGCTGAAAAAGTTGGTATATATGTACTTTTTCTGAAAATAAGTAACTTATTTTCAAATTTGAAAATAAGATTTGGTCTTAAATTTCTAAAATAAATATTAATTTTCAAAAAAAATATGAAAATACTTTTTTTAAAAAAATAACTTATTACTTATAAGTTAAGCCAAACACCCCCAATTATGTGTAACTTATTTTTGATTATATCTTGTTATCATTTAATAATATTATTTGCGTAGTATCACTAGTGAAGAGTTTATTTCTTTACACGAAATTATTATGTTCTTTGAATTGAGACTTAGACATACTTGCATCTTGAGGGGTAGCCGCTTGTTGATGATTATAATTTTGACTATTCCATTTTGATCTTAGTACGTAGCATAAGTTTAAGGGAGACATGGGATGTAAATGTCTAAAAACAAAAAAAAGGCAAACAAAGTATCAAGTACTCCTTTGAGATCAATGGGTGGCAAATGCAATGTCATATGAAAGGGACGATCCAGGTAAATGTGCTGGTATGAAGTGCAGTTGTACTAGAAATAAAATTTCTTGGTGACTTTTCACTGCCCTTGGTTACTGGAGAATTACTTGACTAAAAAAAAGAGAAAAGAGAAAAGAATGAGATAATGAAGTCGTATGGTGGTCGTAACTCACTTACCCTGAGAAGCGTCCCGATCTTAGACCAAGCAAAATAAAAAATGCCTTGTAGCAGAAAAAGAAGACATAAAAATCCCTTGTTAAACTTGAATAATGGCTAGTTCTAAGTAATAAAGTGTTTAAGATCTATTCTAGTACTCAACTTGGGAGCTATTAACTCGTATGATTTGTCGTGTTGAAACTAGTATGCCTATGTTCTTGAATTAAAGCGCATGTTTTTAAGCTAAGCACACATGCACGATCTGTACTTGTGTATACTACGTTGTGATATTATATTGTGAGCTTGATGTGTCTAAATTTGTTGCATATTCTGAAGGTTATTGCTGACTTGATATACAGTATTATATTTGGAATTCTTTGCATTCTCATTCATGTAGTTGTATTCATTTAGATGCATTCATATAGATAGAATAATCTTCCATTGCATAATGACATGCATTCATAATTTTCATCGATATTAGTTCATATGAGCTAGATGAATTTTGTGGGTACATTCACTATAGGCCCTCACGAGACCTTATTCGTCCACTAGGGCTACCTAGGGGTTTAAAGGGCTTATTGCATATGCCAAATGCAACCGTGATCACCTACGGAAATGGTACTAGTTAGTAGTTAGATAGTATTGTTTTACTCGAATATGAGTTAATGATAAGTATGGGGATATTTGATAGAGTATATATTTATATAGATTTTATACAAATATATTCCTCATATTTATTATATTTTGCATTAATTGGATATTTATTAATTAAATTTTAATGTTTTATTATAGGAAGCAATGAAATCCTAAACTTGAAAGAATTGGAGATTAAAGAGTCTAATTTGGAGATAAATTAAAATTAAATTCAGAATTGATTGGCTGCGCACACAACAATCACTGTTTGGTTGGAGAGAGAACTTGAGCAAGGAGGATTCACTCTAAGTTCAAGAGATTTTGTCAAGTTGTATCTTCTTAACTCTATACTCTTTTAACCATGGTTTTCAGTATTAATATATGTTTGTTTTCTTTTTTGCTATGAGTAATTAATTTTCTAATTTGGGGATTAGGTAGTATTCATTAGTTTGCGATGTTTGGTTAATATTGTATTGTGATTTCTCTGCTTTGCTAATCTGTCATACTGTGCTTAACATAATTATGGGAGTAACTATCCTTTAATTGTATATATAGGGATTATTAATGAATCGAGAGAGGAGTTGTAATTCTAGTTCATGATATGATAGACATAAGTTAAATATTTAATTGGGAGATTAATATTAGACTTATGAGAATGAAAATCCTTGGGTCTTGATAACTTATAGTTGTACATTAATTGATCATGAGAGTGACGGTTAAGGCATAATTGTAAGTATTATATTGTATCTTGGGAGAGAACAGTATAAACTTTAGAAGGATTGTTTTTAGCAGAGTAAGAGACTTGTATATCACAATTGATAGACATTCATCAATGCCAATGAAGAACCCTATTTCCTGGATTGCTTTTTACCATAGTTAATTTAAAAATTTTATTTGCTTATTAGTTTAATTTAGTTTATAAACAAAAACCCAAAATCATTCTTCTACACTTCTAGATATTAAGAAATAGTATACTTGAGCTTATATTAATATTAGTCCTTCCCTGCGAGCGATATCCCTCCAAAATACTCGACAACAATTCCTTAGTTATTCTGACCAGGAGAAAGTGCTCGACAAAAGGGTAGTTGTAAAATATTGATAAGGCCGACTTCCTATTTAAAGATTATGTTCAACTTCAACAATGAATCTGAAAGTTCTTTTGATAAACTATTTTTTTGTATCATATTATGTGGATGGTATGCCATCAAAATCCTTGTAATATATATTTGGAACTACTTTGGATGGTAATTATAAATGAATATAACTAGTTTGATTCTACTATTTTGAATATGGTTCCATTATATTTTGACAATTTCTTATAGTGTTTGAGTTTGAGTTTCTTTAAGTTTTTTGTTAAAGTACTTTTTAAAAGAATTAGTTTACTTTGTGATAGGTTTATTTGTCTATCAGGTAGTTCAGACAAGGATTCCAAACAACTGATTGTCTAAATGTGATACAGGGAATGTAAATTAAACAAAAGGTAGTGCCCTTTGTTTGAATTGTTATCATACACTGAACAAATCTAAACTATTGTATGAGGAATCCATGTTTAACAATAGTTTAACAAACATTTTTTGATTTTTTATGATATAAACGTATATATACAACTCGTGTCTAAGTGAAGGTAAATCAAACAACGAGAAGTAACCTTAATTTGAAATTCTAATGTAGAATGGGTTTATAAAAACTATTGCATGACATACCCATTTTCAACAACGGTTATGCAATAATGTTCTGAAATAATATGATACAAGTATTGACTAAAACCTATTGTGTGTCTCTACTATTTTGTACCTGGTTGGACAACAGTTATTATATTTTTGAAAAGCCGTGGTGTTTATGGTAATCATACAACACTTTATTTGGAGCTTTTGCGAAACCATTGTATTTAATTTTCGGACAATGGTTATTCCATTATGCATTGTTTATAAGGTATTGTTTATTTTAGTTTTTGGTGTAGTGTGTTACAGTTATATGTAATATATATATATATATATATATATATATATATATATATATATATATATATATATATATATATATATATATATATATATATATATATATATATATATATATATATATATATTAGAAATCAAACACTGATGCTGTCAGAGAATAAAGATCAAACACTGATGCTGTCAGAGAATAAAGATCAGAGTTTACATTGCTGACATCATCAAAGAATGAAGAAGCTGTCGGTCAGAGTTTACTCCATCAGAGAATACTCAATCCTCTAACAGAGAATGCTCAAATCAGAGAATAAACAACCGACAGAGTTTACTATCAGAGTTTGTGAAGAAGCAATCAAATCAGAGTATGATTATAATAGTGAATAATGAATCCAAATACATGTATATTGCCTTATTGAAGCTATTCTTTTCATAATCTGTTTTGTAATTGAATTGTAACTGTGTCTATATAAATACAGACATAGGTTAACATTATTGTAACTGCCAAGTATTATTTTTCATACCCTAGCAGCTCTTGAGAACAAAGAATTTCTTGAGAGAGTTTTGTATTCAAGTTCATTATTAATACAAAACAGTATTTCATTCTTCATACTTGTGTTCAGAATCGATTAGTTGATACTATTACATTCAACCCCCCTTCTGTAATAGTTATTTATCTGGGTGAGCAATTGGTATGAGAGCATGCATTTAATTACAAATCAAAGATCATATAAACATGTCTGGAAGCAAGTATGAAAGCATAAGGATCCCAAAATTAAAGAAGGCTGAATACCCTACATGGAGGGTGAAGATGATGATGTTCCTGGAAGCAACTGATCCTGATTATTTAGACAGAATCCATATAGGTCAGTATCTACCAACCAAACTAGTGCCATCTATAATTGTAGAAGGAAGACAAGTTCCTGAATATTATACCTTGAAGGACAAGAAAGAATGGACCAATGAAGAAAAACTAGAATTCCTCAAAGATGCAAAGGTAAGGAATATTCTGCCAAATAGTCTTAACTCTGTGATGCCTAACAGGGTAATTTCATGCAAAACTACAAAATAAATTTGGGATGCACTAGAGGTTCAATGCCAAGGAACCAAGGAAATAAAGAAGAATAGAAGATCTGTGCTAATTCAAGAATATAAATAATTTGAGGCAAAATAGAATGAATCCCTCACAGATATTTATGACATATTTCTAACCCTATTAAATAACCTGACTTTGGTGGATAAGGTGTATGACAATGAAGATTCAAACACCAAGTGTAGTACCCTACTATTATCAATAATAAGGCTACACAATTTAACAAAGTCTAAACAATATCAAGCTGCCATAAATGAATGATACTGCTAAAATTTAAGTACTAAATCTCAATAACAATAATACTGATAAAATATGAAATCATATAAAGCAGTTCTCAAATGTCTTATTAAATCTCCTAAGCAAAAACATCTAGAATCTGGATAGCGCTCATCACTCTTCCCGCTTTACCCCTCATTACCTGCGGAAAGAAAATAATACGAGTGATCCAAACGCCCAGTATGAATATAATTTAATATAATGCAGAATTTTTAGAAAATATAATGGATTGTGTTTTACCAACACAAGAAGACAATAAAATGATACAAATGGAAACAACAAATAATATAAGGATCACGAGATATCTCAAATCATATACGATGTTTAATAAAATGGTACCACAATAAATAACTTGGATCGAAAACAATAACAATAAGGCTGAAAGGCAAATAAGGTGGGAACAATAAGGGTCTCTTACACAAAACTGTACTCGTGAAACTCCACTCACCAAGTACAGGACAATGGTTTTTTCCTCGGATATCCATAAGAAGAAATAATAGAATGTATAAAACATCCCAACAATACAATATCGATCATGATCTATTCACGTCTCATACTCCAAAAATGCGCCCGTATACTTATAACACCGATACGAGTTAGTGTATAGTTCACCTTTACTCCGAAATTCATGTGAACATTGTCCGTGATTAACCGACACGAATCGGTCTAAGAGCCCAATACATATGTTACAAAAGTTGCCGACTCTTTAATCTAAACAAATATAAAGAATCAAGGCAACAATAATTCCAAAAATAAGGAGTTTGAAACGAAAATAAGAATGTATACTAAAAGTACACATAGAGTACAAAAATGGTCACAATTTTATAAAAATTGTCTTAACAATAAATATGACGAATTTCTAATATTTAAATGGAGGAAAAAAATTAAGGAATTCATATTAATAATTACAATTGAAAAGTGAGAAAAGGATATAGAATTCGTACCAACAATTATAGTTTAAAATTTAGAAAAGGGGTAAGAATTCGTACCTAAAATTGATACTAAACTAACTCCAAATATTAGTGATGAGGTGCCTACATTCTTTATATAGTAACTACCTGTTGTAACTTTGATATACCTACATTCTTGTAATTAGGTGATCTGCACTTTGCATTATGTTTTTGTAAACATATTAGTTGATGCTAACGCATATCATATTATAACATTTGCAAACTCTTTTATATATGCTTCTTGTTTTTAGATCATATAATCTGTAATATAACTAATTCTCCGGACTCTAAATCCCTTATTTCATGTAGGGGACTTATGTGAAGGACTGATTTTTGATGTAGGGGACCCAATACGATTTTAATCTTGATGGATTCCTGATAGAGGATATATTTATATAGATTTTATATAAATATATTCCTCATATTTTGTATTAATTGGATTATTATTAATTAGATTTTAATGTTTTATTGTAGGAAGCAAGGAAATCCTAAACTTGAAAGAATTGGAGATTAAAGAGTCCAATTTGGAGATAAATTAAAATTAAATACGGAATTGATGGACTGCGCACACAACAATCACTGTTGGGGCTATAATTTGAGTTGTAGATGTCAGAATTGGGTGATTTTATAGCCCACGTGAAGATAATAGAAAAATCTATAATTCAGAGGTGGCCCAATATATATATATCTAGTGAAGCAACCCAAAAATAGGCTTGGACAGCTGACTACGAATTTTGTATTACAATTCTATCTCATTTAGGAAAGTGAGTCTTGTTTTCTTAGAAACCATTAAAAACCTTTTATATTAGGTTTTGTAAAAAGAATTAGAGGCGGCCGTGTATTACCTAGAGCGAGAATCAGAGAGAAAACTTGGAGAGAGAACTTGAGCAAGGATTGAAGGGATTCACTCTAAGTTCAAGAGATTTTGTCAAGTTGTATCTTCTTAACTCTATACTCTTGTAACCATGGTTTTCAATATTAATATATGTTTATTTTCTATGAGTAACTAATTCTCTAATATGGGTATTAGGTAGTATTCATTAGTTTGCGATATTTGGTTAATATTGTATTGTGATTTCTCTGTTTTGCTAATCGTTCATATTGTGCTTAACATAATTATGGGAGTAACTAACCTTCAATTGTATCTGTAGGGGTTATTAACGAATCGGGAGAGGAGTTGTAATTCTAGTTCATGATATGATAGATATAACTCAAATATTTAATTGGGAGATTAATATGAGACTTATGAGACTGAAAATTCTTGGGTCTTGATAACTTATAGTTGTACATTAATTGATCGTGGGAGTGACGGTTAAGGAATAATTGTAAGTATTATATTGTATCTAGAGAAAATATTATAAACTTTAGAAGGATTGTTTTTAGCAGAGTAAGAGACTTGTATGTCACAATTGATAGACATTCATCAATACCAATGAAGAACCCTATTTCCTGGATTGCTTTTTATCATCGTTAATTTAACAATTTTATTTACTTATTAGTTTAATTTAGTTTATAAACAAAAACCCAAAATCATTCTTCTACACTTCTAGATATTAAGAAATAGTATACTTGAGCTTATATTAATATTAGTCCTTCCCTACAAACGATATCCCTCCAAAATACTCGACAACAAATTGGCGCCGCTGCCGGGGAAGGCAGTAATATTAAGTTTGAGTTAATTATTTCTTATTTTTTCGATTTTATTAGATTGTTTCCAAGATCTTCTTATTGGTGTTATTCTTTGCAGGTACTGTATCTTGCATGAGACATTCTAAGAGTGTAATAGATTTATACTTTGATCCGAAAATCGAGCGCACTTTTTGAATCAGGAGGCAAGAGGCAAAACAAAGGTATCTTCTTATTGGTGTTATTCTTTTCAGGTACTGTATCTTGCATGAGACGTTCTAAGAGTGCAACATATTTATACTTTGATCCGGAAATCGAGCGCACTTTTCGAATCAAGAGGCAAGAGGCAAAACAAAGAAAGGAAGAAGATGATATTGATGATCAAAATGTTGAAGTTGTTGTTATTGACGATTCATCTATTCGGGATCATGAAACTCCTAATCCCGCAAATTGTATGTACAAGACTCATGAGATTAATGCGACTCAATATAACATTAATCCAAGCCTCATTCAGATGGTGAGCAACTCTGCCTTTGAAGTGATATTGAGTGAGAAGATCCACACCATCATCTAGAGTGCTTCATACAAATGTCTAGTTCATTCAGGATCAATGGAATGACAGCTGACCAGATTCATCTACACATGTTTCCATACTCTATTAAGGGAAGAGCTTTGGAATTGTTTTAGCAGCTTTCAGAAACTTCATTTGCTACTTGGGAAAACCTTTCTACTGAGTTCTTGTCCAGATACTACCCTTCTGACAAAACTCAACAAATGAGAGCTATGATTCTAAGTTTCAAAGCACAACGGGAGAAGGTCTGTATCAAGCATGGGAGAGATACAAGGCATTGTTGAGATAGTGCCCACATCATGGTTGCACCGAGTGGATGATCGTGAGCACTTTTTATAGAGCTATGAATGCAGATGTTCGTCTAAGCTTGGATGTAGCTGCAGGAGGGGACTTTAAAAAACCACATGTGCATCAAGCCAAAGCACTTCTTGAATAATTGGCATCAAACAAGTATGCTTGGGCACCTAATGGAACAAATTCAGCAAAATCGGCATAAGAGACAGAGATGCTGAACTTAAGCACTCTTAAACTCGATGCTCTTACTCAAGAGGTATATGGGCAGAGAGCCAATGTGAATTTTATCTCTTCTCCAATGGAAGGACATTGTGATTATGGCATCGATCAGTCTTCGTATGCAAATCAATTTTCAGAGAAAGCAGCTTTTATTCAGGAAAAACAGCCATGGCCAGTGCAGAATAATTCTTACTATAATCCTAATCAGAGGCCCAACAACAATCTTTCCTATAGCAGTAATCATGTGCAAAATCCACCATTTGCAGCTCCTAAACAAAATTAGCCCTCCAATTTATAACCACGTCAGCAGTATTAGCAAAATTTACTTCCTCCGCTGAAGGAAAAGAAAGAAACTGCTGACTGGGAAGTTGCCATTAATAAAATGATACAGGGAACTACGGGAGCTTTCGCAAACATTGAGACTAAATTTGGGCAATTTGATTCAGGACTTAAACAATTAGCATCACCTCAAAAGATGATGGAAGTGCAAATTAGTCAAATTGCAAATAAAATTCGTGTTCGTGGGCAAGGATCACTTCCGAGTCAGCCCGATACAACTGGTAAGGAGCATTCAAGGCTATCACTCTGAGGAATGGAAGAGAATTTCCAAAAGTTAAGGCTATAAAGCCTAGTTAGAAAAGCACGTCAAAAGTAGATGAGTTAGTCCAGGTTGAAGAAGAACTTTCAGGAAAGGTAGATGAGGAACGGAAAGAAGAAGAAACTACACCAAAGGCACCAGTGAAGCCGTATATTCCTCCTATTCCTTTCTCACAAAGACTACACAATCAAAAGTTAGAGAAACAATATGAGAAGTTTTTGCAAATCTTTCGACAATTGCATATCAACATTCCGTTTTTTGATGCTTTGGTTCAAATGACACTGTATGCTAAATTTCTGAAGGAGATGTTGTCTAAAAAAGCAGAAACTTGAGGATGTGGAAACTATTACTCTAAATGCGGAGTGCAGTGTTATCATACAAAAATCAATTTCGCAGAAGTTAAAGGATCCTGGAGGTTTCTCTTTGCCTTGTACCATTGGAAAGATGGAGAATATTAAATATTTGTGTGATTTAGGTGCTAGTGTGAGTTTGATGCCACAATCAATTTATGGAAGACTTGGCCTTGGAGAGCTCAAGAAGACAAAAATCTCACTTCAGTTGACAGATCGTACTATCAAGTTTCATTTAGGAGTTATAGAGGATGTACTTGTCAAAGTTGATAAATTCTTTATCCCTTATGATTTTGTGGTTTTGGAGATGGATGAAGATGTTGAGATGCCCTTTATCTTGGGAAGACCATTTTTGGATATTGCTGGCACCACGATCGATGTCAAAGCTGGAAAACTCATGTTGAATGTGGGTGATGAAAAGGTTGAGTTTGATCTCAACAAAGCAATGAAGATGCCATCTTTTGATGCAACATGTTTTACAGTTGATATAGTTGACGAGTTGGTAAATCATGGAGATGCAGACTTGGCAGAAGTGGAGAAAAGCTTAGATGGTGAAGAAGATGAAGTCACACTTGCACTTGACATTCATGAGACAGGTATGGCGAAAGTTGAAATGTCACTTTCAGTTTCAGAGGCACCTCAGATAGAACTCAAACCTCTTCCCTCTAGTCTGAAGTATGCTTTTCTTGGTGATAATGATACATATCCTGCAATTGTAAGTGTTTTGCTTAATGATGATGAACTTGAAAAATTGTTGAATATGCTTAAAGTGTTTAAGTCATCAATAGGTTGGACAATAAAGGATATTAAGGGAATTAGCCCCACTCTTTGCATGCATAAGATTTCCTTAGAAGATAATCATAAACCAGTGATTGAAGTTCAAAGAAGAATAAATCCTAATTTGCAAGAAGTGGTTAAAAAAGAAATCACTAAGTTGTTAGATGCTGGCATTATAGACTCTGTTCCATATAGTGAATGGGTTAGTCCTATACATGTTATACCTAAAAAGGGTGGGATGACTGTTGTTCATAATGAAAGAAATGAACTTATTCCTACTAGGACAGTAACAGGTTGGAGAGTTTATATTGATTATAGAAAATTGAATAACGCTACTCGTAAAGATCACTTCCCTCTTCCTTTTATTGATAAAATGCTTGAGAGACTTGCAGATAATGAGTATTATAATTTTCTAGATCGGTACTCAGGATATTTTCAAATCCCTATCGCTCTTGAAGACCAATACTTTTGCATATCGTAGGCTACCCTTTGGAATGTTTAATGGCCCGTCTACTTTTCAACGACTTATGACGGCTATATTATCATATTTTATAGGAAAAACCATGGAAGTCTTTATGGAAGTCTTTATGGATGACTTTACTGTATATGGTTCTTCCTTTGATTCTTGTTTAACCAATTTGTCTCAAGTGTTGCAGAGATGTGAAGAAACTAATCTGATTTTGAATTGGGAAAAGTGCCATTTTATGGTAAAAGAAGGCATTGTGCTCGGGCACAAAATTTCTAAAGTAGGCATTGAGGTGGACAGGGCAAAAATTGAAGTGATCGAAAAATTAACACCTCCCTCCTCGGTGAAAGGGATTAGAAATTTCCTTGGACACGCCGGTTTTTACCATCGTTTCATTAAGGATTTTTCTAAAAGTTCTCACCCTTTTTGCTAGTTACTTGATGTTGACTTCGATTTTAATGATGATTGTCTTCTTTCTTTCAACAGGTTGAAGAAGGAGCTGACTTCTGCACCTATTATGTCTTCTCCTAATTGGAGCTTGCCTTTTGAACTAATGTGTGATGCTAGTGATCATGCAGTGGGTGTTGTTTTGGGACATCAGAAAGACAAACGCATGCATGTGATTTACTATGCAAGCAAGACACTCGATGATGCACAAGTCAATTATGCTACCATTGAGAAAGAACTTCTTGTTGTGGTATTTTTCTTTGACAAATTTAGATCCTATATTGTGGGATCTAAGGTGATTATTTATACGAATCATGTTGTGATTTGATACTTGATGTCAAAGAAAGATGCAAAGCCTAGTTTGAGTAGATGGATACTCGTACTTCAAGAGTTTGACCTTGAAATTCGTGACAAGAAAGGCTCTGAAAATCTTGTTGTAGATCATTTATCAAGATTAGAGTATGGGGATGGAGTAGTAGTAGATAACATGCCCATTACTGATGTTTTTCTTGAAGAAACACTTCTAGCAATCTATATGTCTATACCTTGGTATGTAGATCTTGTCAATTACATAGTGGGAAGTGTTGTTCCCAACCATTTGACTCATCAACAAAGGAAGAAATTTTTGTTCGATGTTAAACATTGTTTTTGGGAAGAACCTCTACTCTATAAAGAATGTGCAGATGGAATGATGAGAAGATGTGTGCCACATGAGGAAGTTCATGATATTCTCAGACATTGTCATATGCTAGAATGTGAAGGCTACAATAGTAGCATGAAAACTGTTGCAAAAATTTGGCAATCTGGTTTCTATTGGCCTACTATGTATCAAGATGCTAGAAATTTTATCACAACTTGTGATAGATGCCAAAGGACAGGAAATATATCAAGAAAGAATGAGATACCTTTACAATCTATCCTTGAAGTTGAGCTTTTCGATGTATGGGGGATGGACTTCATGGGTCCAGTTTCATCTTCATATGGGAACAAATATATTTTGGTGGGAGTTGATTATGTTTATATATTGATTGAAGCTATTGCATCTCCTACTAATGATGCTAGAGTTGTGAAAAAGTTCCTACAAAAATATATTTTCACCAGATTTGGAGTTCTAAGAGCTATTATCAATGATGGGGGTTCTCACTTTTGCAATAAACAGGTTGAAAATCTTTTGAAAAAATATAGTGTGACACAAAAAGTGGTGACTCCATATCATCCATAAACTAGTGAACAAGTGGAAATTTTCAATCGTGAGCTTAAATCAATTTTGGAGAAAATTGTGGCAACTTCGAGAAAAGATTGGTCTACAAAGCTCGATGATGCCCTTTGGGCATATAGAACAGCTTTTAAAACTCCTATTGGGATGTCTCCATATAGGTTGGTATTCGGAAAATCTTGTCATTTGCTTGTTGAGCTTGAATATAAGGCATATTGGGCTACAAGAAATTTGAACCTTGATTCAAAGTCTGTGGGAATAAAGCGTTTTTTGTAACTTAGTGAGTTGGATGATTTTCGACTCCAAGCATATGACAGTGCTGTGACCTACAAGGAAAAGACCAAGATGTGGCATGACAAACACATTCGAAGAAAAGATTTTGAAGTTGGGCAGAAAGTACTGTTATTTAATTCAAGGCTCAAGCTTTTTCCAGGAAAATTGAAATCAAGATGGTCTGGCCCTTTTGAAATTGTGAAAGTTTATCCTCATGGTGATGTTGACATTACTAGAGAGGGGTCTGATGTTTTTAAGGTGAATGGTCAAAGGCTTAAACCGTATTTAGTCGGTGAACAGGTACAAAGAGGGGACTGTTTTCTTCTCACCAATTCTACCACTTGAGATATATCAGGCGTCAAGCTAATGACGTTAAACAAGCACTTCTTGGGAGGCAACCCAATATTCTATTATTAGTTTTTTTTAACTCCCATAGGTTACCTTGATGTGTTTGTTTTAAGTGGTGGTCATAGGTGTTAAAGTAAAAAAAATACATTTTTCTGGTTGAATCATCTGTCTTGTTTTTCCAATTCCCGGAGTTCCAACGGTTGGATCGTACTCAATTTTGGACAGAATCTTCCTTGCACAAATATCTAAATTCTGAATGGTGGAGATCGGATTTGGAGTTTCAAGAGTCTGTTTTTTGAGAACCAGACAGAGATATGTGTACACATGGGCAGGATTATGCTCCCCGTGGTGCATTGACTTGGACTTGATTTTTGTTAGATGGAGTCAGCACACTTCACTTCTTCTTCGAACGGCACTTCATGCATATCCATAGGGGAGTATTTCTAAATTTTCTTTGTATATTATTTTTGTTTTCTCTTTTCTTTCTTTCTTTCTTTTTGTATTTTTTAGGATCTTTTTAGAATTTGTTTTCTTTTCTTAATTCATTGAGGACAATGAACCATTTAAGTGTGGGGAAGCATTCTCAATATTGTAATATATGTATATATTTTTTTATTTTAGCCTTATAAATAATTAGATGATCATATGGAATGCATGCCTATACTTCATGTTAAATTTAGAAATTTATTGCATTACATAGCGTAACATGATCCCATATTAGTAGTAGTCAAAGTCAGTAACTTATGATGATATTATGTGTAACTTATTTTTGATTATATCTTGTTATCATTTAGTGGGTGTTTGTGTTTCATTAAAGTTAACTTATTTTAACAATAAGCTTGTTTCAGCTTAAATCATACCGTTTGGCAGCATTTATATAATGAGTTTTTCTTGTACTTATAGGACATAAGTAATAAGTAGCCTCGTGCTGCTTTTTTTTTTCAAACCGAGCTTATTTTCCTAGGATTTTGTGCATGCTATCAATCTTCTCGTTATGTAAGTGTGTTCTATGTTGTATAATTTATGTTTTTAAATATTGAATTTTTAAACTATAAAATTCATGTATTAAAATCTTTTTAATAAATAATTTAGTTTTAAAAAATTTATATCCAACTTATCTATAAGACGAAATATTAAAAATTGGTAGTTGATAGTTAGACAGTATTTAAGCTGGATAGTTATTATTAGACCTGATTTTTAAACATTAATCTCTTCATTAAAACACATATAACTTTAATATCCTAATTAATACGCATTTTAAACAAAATATCCAAGCATTATTTTATTAAAATACAAATACAAATAAAGTATATGAAAAATTATATAAAAATATATAAATATAACATTGAATAAAATTTAAATTATTTGTTAATATTTATATTTTTAAATTTAATTTATCATTTGTTAATATTTATATTTTTAAATTTTGTATTTAATTAAATAATTTAATTAAAAAAACCTCAAAAATAAATAATTTATTTAAAAACAATTATTAAAACATTCTATAATAACAAAATCAAAAAAATCAAATTTCTCACCAACTTATAAGTTAAATTTACCAAACACTTCATTAACTTATAAGGAAAATTATCCAAACACCTAAATAACTTATAAGTAATAATTACTTATCACTTATATCACACTTATTTACTTTAAGTTATAAGTAACTTTTTTTAAGTTAAGCCAAACGGGCCCTTAATAATATTATTTGCGTAGTATCACTAGTGAAGAGTTTATTTCTTTACACGAAATTATTATGCTCTTTGAATTGAGACTTAGACATACTTGTATCTTGAGGGGTAGCCGCTTGTTGATGATTAGAATTTTGACTATTCCATTTTGATCTTAGTACGTAGCATAAGTTTAAGGGAGACATGGGATGTAAATGTCTAAAAACAAAAAAAAAGGCAAACAAAGTATCAAGTACTCCTTTGAGATCAATGGGTGGCAAATGCAATGTCATATAAAAGGGACGATCCAGGTACATGTGCTAGTATTAACTGCAGTTGTACTAGAAATAAAATTTCTTGGTGACTTTTCACTGCCCTTGGTTACTGGAGAATTACTTGACTAAAAAAAAGAGAAAAGAGAAAAGAATGAGATAATGAAGTCGTATGGTGGTCGTAACTCACTTACCCTGAGAAGCGTCCCGATCTTAGACCAAGCAAAATAAAAAATGCCTTGTAGCAGAAAAAGAAGATATAAAAATCCCTTGTTAAACTTGAATAATGGCTAGTTCTAAGTAATAAAGTGTTTAAGATCTATTCTAGTACTCAACTTGGGAGCTATTAACTCGTATGATTTGTCGTGTTGAAACTAGTATGCCTATGTTCTTGAATTAAAGCGCATGTTTTTAAGCTAAGCACACATGCACGCTCTGTACTTGTGTATACTACGTTGTGATATTATATTGTGATCTTGATGTGTCTAAATTTGTTGCATATTCTGAAGGTTATTGCTGACTTGATATACAGTATTATATTTGGGATTCTTTGCATTCTCATTCATGTAGTTGTATTCATTTAGATTCATTCATATAGATAGAATAATCTTCCATTGCATAATGACATGCATTCATAATTGTCATCGATATTACTTCATATGAGCTAGATGAATTTTGTGGGTACATTCACTATAGGCCATCACGAGACCTTATTCGTCCACTAGGGCTACCTAGGGGTTTAAATGGCTTATTGCATATGCCAAATGCAACCGTGATCACCTACGGAAGTGGTACTAATTAGTAGTTAGATAGTATTGTTTTACTCGAGGATGAGTAAATGATAAGTGTGAGGATATTTGATAGAGTATATATTTATATAGATTTTATATAAATATATTCCTCATATTTTTTATATTTTGCATTAATTGGATGTTTATTAATTAAATTTTAATGTTTTATTATAGGAAGCAATGAAATCCTAAACTTGAAAGAATTGGATTATTAAAGAGTCTAATTTGGAGATAAATTAAAATTAAATTCAGAATTGATAGGCTGCGCACACAATAATCACTGTTTGGGCCAAAACTTGAGTTATAGATGTCAGAATTGGGTGATTTTACAGCCCACGCGAAGATAATAGAAAAATATATAATTCAGAGGTGGCTCAATACACATATTTCAAGTGGAGTAACCCAAAAATAGGCTTGGACAGCTGACTACGAATTTTGTATTACAATTCTATCTCATTTAGGAAAGTGAGTCTTGTTTTCTTAAAAACCATTAAAAACCTTTTATATTAGGTTTTGTAAAAAGAATTAGAGGCGGCCGTGTATTACCTAGAGCGAGAATCAGAGAGAAAACTTGGAGAGAGAACTTGAGCAAGGATTGAAGGGATTCACTCTAAGTTCAAGAGATTTTGTCAAGTTGTATCTTCTTAACTCTATACTCTTCTAACCATGGTTTTCAGTATTAATATATGTTTGTTTTCTTTTTTTCTATGAGTAATTAATTTTCTAATCTGGGGATTAGGTAGTATTCATTAGTTTGCGATGTTTGGTTAATATTGTATTGTGATTTCTCTGCTTTGTTAATCTGTCATACTGTGCTTAACATAATTATGGGAGTAACTATCCTTTAATTGTATATGTAGGGGTTATTAATGAATCGGGAGAGGAGTTGTAATTCTAGTTCATGATATGATAGACATAAGTTAAATATTTAATTGGGAGATTAATATGAGAGTTATGAGAATGAAAATCCTTGGGTCTTGATAACTTATAGTTGTACATTAATTGATCATGAGAGTGACGGTTAAGGCATAATTGTAAGTATTATATTGTATCTTGGGAGAGAACATTATAAACTTTAGAAGGATTATTTTTAGTAGAGTAAGAAACTTGTATATCATAATTGATAGACATTCATTAATGCCAATGAAGAACCCTATTTCCTGGATTGCTTTTTATCGTTAATTTAACAATTTTATTTGCTTATTAGTTTAATTTAGTTTATAAACAAAAACCTAAAATCATTCTTCTACACTTCTAGATATTAAGAAATAGTATACTTGAGCTTATATTAATATTAGTCCTTCCCTGCGAACGATATCCCTCCAAAATACTCGACAACAATTCCTTAGTTATTCTGACCAGGAGAAAGTGCTCGACAAAAGGGTAGTTGTAAAATATTGATAAGGCCGACTTCCTATTTAAAGATTATGTTCAACTTCAACAATGAATCTGAAAGTTCTTTTGATAAACTGTTTTTTTGTATCATGTTATGTGGATGGTATGCCATCAAGATCCTTGTAATATATATTTGGAACTACTTTGGATGGTAATTATAAATGAATATAACTAGTTTGATTCTACTATTTTAAATATGGTTCCATTATATTTTGACAATTTCTTATAGTGTTTGAGTTTGAGTTTCTTTAGGTTTTTTGTTAAAGTACTGGTTAAAAGAATTAGTTTACTTTGTGATAGGTTTATTTGTCTATCAGGTAGTTCAGACAAGGATTCCAAATAACTGATTGTCTAAATGTGATACAGGGAATGTAAATTAAACAAAAGGTAGTGCCCTTTGTTTGAATTGTTATCATACACTGAACAAATCTAAACTATTGTATGAGGAATCCATGTTTAACAATAGTTTAACAAACATTTTCTGATTTTTTATGATATAAAGGTATATATACAACTCGTGTCTAAGTGAAGGTAAATCAAACAACGAGAACTAACCCTTATTTGAAATTCTAATGTAGAATGGGTTTATAAAAACAATTGCATGACATACCCATTTTCAACAACGGTCATGCAATAATGTTCTGAAATAATATGATACAAGTATTGACTAAAACCTATTGTGTGTCTCTACTATTTTGTACCTGGTTGGACAACAATTATTATATTTTTGAAAAGCCGTGGAGTTTATGGTAATCATACAACACTTCATTTGGAGCTTTTGCGAAACCATTGTATTTAATTTTCAGACAATGGTTATTCTAATATGCATTGTGTATAAGGTATTGTTTATTTTAGTTTTTGGTGTAGTGTGTGAGAGTTATATGTAATATATATATATATATTAGAAATCAAACACTGATGTTGTCAGAGAATAAAGATCAGAGTTTACATTACTGACATCATCAAAGAATGAAGAAGTTGTCGGTCAGAGTTTACTCCATCAGAGAATACTCAATCAGAGTTTCTTCTAACAGAGAATGCTCAAATCAGAGAATAAACAACCGACAGAGTTTACTATCAGAGTTTGTGAAGAAGCAATCAAATCAGAGTATGATTATAATAGTGAAGAATGAATCCAAATACAAGTCTATTGCCTTATTGAAGCTATTCTTTTCATAATCTGTTTTGTAATTGAATTGTAACTGTATCTATATAAATACAGACATAGGTTAACATTATTGTAACTGCCAAGTATTATTTTTCATAACCTAGCAGCTCTTGAGAACAAAGAATTTCTTGAGAGAGTTTTGTATTCAAGTTCATTATTAATACAAAACAGTATTTCATTCTTCATACTTGTGTTCAGAATCGATTAGTTGATACTATTACATTCAACTCCCCTTCTGTAATAGTTATTTATCTGGGTGAACAAATGATATGAGAGCATGCATTTAATTACAAATCAAAGATCATATAAACATGTCTGGAAACAAGTATGAAAGCATAAGGATCCCAAAATTAAAGAAGGCTGAATACCCTACATGGAGGGTGAAGATGATGATGTTCCTGGAAGCAACTGATCCTGATTATTTAGACAGAATCCATACAGGTCAGTATCTACCAACCAAACTAGTGCCATCTACAATTGTAGAAGGAAGACAAGTTCCTGAATATTACACCTTGAAGGACAAGAAAGAATGGACCAATGAAGAAAAACTAGAATTCCTCAAAGATGCAAAGGTAAGGAATATTCTGCCAAATAGTCTTAACTCTGTGATGCCTAACAGGGTAATTGCATGCAAAACTACAAAATAAATTTGGGATGCACTAGAGGTTCAATGCCAAGGAACCAAGGAAATAAAGAAGAATAGAAGATCTGTGCTAATTCAAGAATATAAATAATTTGAGGCAAAATAGAATGAATCCCTCACAGATATTTATGACATATTTCTAACCCTATTAAATAACCTGGCTTTGGTGGATAAGGTGTATGACAATGAAGATTCAAACACCAAGTGTAGCACCCTACTATTATCAATAATAAGGCTACACAACTTAACAAAGTCTAAATAATATCAAGCTGCCAAAAATGAATGATACTGCTAAAATTTAAGTACTAAATCTCAATAACAATAATACTGATAAAATATGAAATCATATAAAGCAGTTCTCAAATGTCTTATTAAATCTCCTAAGCAAAAATAACTAGAAACTGGGTAGCGCTCATCACTCTTCCCGCTTTACCCCTCATTACCTGCAGAAAGAAAATAATACGAGTGAGTCAAACGCCCAGTATGAATATAATTTAATATAATGCAGAATTTTTAGAAAATATAATGGATTGTGTCTTACCAATACAAGAAGACAATAAAATGATCCAAATGGAAACAACAAATAATATAAGGATCACGAGATATCTCAAATCATATACGGTGTTTAATAAAATGGTACCACAATAAATAACTCGGATCCAAAACAATAACAATAAGGCTGAAAGGCAAATAAGGTGGGAACAATATGGGTCTCTTACACAAAACTATACTCGTGAAACTCCACTCACCAAGTACAGGACAATGGTTTTTTCCTCGGATATCCATAAGAAGAAATAATATAATGTATAAAACATCCCAACAATACAATATCGATCATGATCTATTCGCGTCACGTACACCAAAAATGCGCCCGTATACTTATAACACCGATACGAGTTAGTGTATAGTTCACCTTTACTCCGAACTTCATGTGAACATTGTCCATGATTAACCCACACGAATCGGTCTAAGAACCCAATACATAGGTTATAAAAGTTGCCGACTCTTTAATCAAATTAAAACAATATCGCAATAAAAATGGGAGACAAAACAAATATAAAGAATCAAGGCAACAATAATTCCAAAAATAAGGAGTTCGAAACGAAAATAAAAATGTATACTAAAAGTACACATAGAATACAAAAATGGTCACAATTTTATAAAAATTGTCTTAACAATAAATATGACGAATTTCTAATATTTAAATGGAGGAAAATAATTAAGGAATTCATATTAATAATTACAATTGAAAAGTGAGAAAAGGATATATATAGAATTCGTACCAACAATTATAGTTTAAAATTTTGAAAAGGGGTAAGAATTCGTACCTAAAATTGATACTAAACTAACTCCAAATATTAGTGATGAGGTGCAACTATTACTCCTTACTCAAATCTAGAGATCAATATTTAACCATCTATTAGTAATACCTAAATGAATTATTACAAAATTCATTAACTAATTATAAAGAGAAAAAAAACTCTAGAAATTAATATATTTAACCTAATAATTAGCACATACGCTAATACTGCTTGAGCAAAGAATATATTAATACTATTAAAATTGATTTGGACCCTACTGGTCAAATACAATAGCTAGCAATACTGGAGCAACTTTCAATTGGTAAACAAAAGGATAATAAATTCGGTCAGTACCCCAAATAGAATAATGATTATAAAATTAATAAGAAAATTTTAATCATCTAACAAATATTAATAATTAAATATAAAAATAATATATTAGTTGATCGACCAAAAGCCTCCATAAAAGTTAATATATTATTACAATTTAATATCAATGCTAGAACATGAAACTACAGAGACATGAATGTTCTGACCAAATTATTAACTAAAACTTTCACTGTGTTGCTAATGCGTGCATAAATAATAAAATTTATTAAAATAAGTTTGAAATAATAAACTAATGAGTATGTACATGTACCCTAACCATTATGAATGCATATCTATCAAGTCGTCACTTAAAAATTTATATGTTTGATACAAGAAAATATTACACTATTTAGTTTTATAAATACCCTATCATAACTTAGAAATAATTAACATAAAAATTATGAATCATCAATTCATCTAATATAACTTTTAAAAATGACTAATTATTAATTTAAAAAAAAATATGGTATTACGATGCACACAAATAATATCTAAAATCGATGATATAAATATATATATATATATATATATATATATATATATATATATAACAATATGTGTACAAATATTATAGATAAATAATTAGCTGCTAAAACCATAAATAATATGCTAAGACTTACAATAATATTGCCTGAAATTCGAGGACAGGAACCAGCACTGTTACGCAAGCGGAAGGAATATATGTAGCACTGTAAATATATACATAAAATTAAATATTTTACGTTAATATTCATATATATATTTTTATAGAAGAATATAATAGTATTATGATACTTATTTAATATCATTAACCAATCATACCTTCCTGCTTCTAGTACAACTCAACGCCGAATAGTTAAACCCACACCCTAAGACTTGATTTGTATAGCCCCTGTGAGTGCATCATCAAACACGTATAGTAACTATTAATATATACATATAGTAATTAAACTAATGAAAGTATATTTGAGCTGCACTTGAGATTACTATCATGTACGTATATTACCTTTGCTTCTTTTGACGAATATCACGATGTACAACTCAAATGGGTATATCTCATCTTATACTTATAAGACCAATTACCAAAAGGATAAATATTATCTAATTAAATATAGGATACAAAAATATTATCTTAACAAGCTAATCATTATCACTATAGTTCTTAGAATCCTATAAGGATTACACAACTAACTTTTATAATATATAAATTATAAATATAAATAACCATAGTGTAACATATAACTTATTTAAAAAAATAAAATTAAATAAATTTCTAAATTAGTAAATATATATAAATAATCGGGGTATTATATCCTTCTCCCCTTAAAAGAATTTCAGCCTCGAAATTACTATGACGTACCTGATTAAAAAAGATATGGATATTTTATGCGGACTGAATCTTCAATTTCCTATGTAGCTTCTCGAGGATCATGATTTTTTCAAAGAACTTTCACAAAAGGAATCGTCTTCTTACGCATAACTCTTTCCTCTCTTTCCAATATAGCCTCTGCTTCCTCTTCACAAGACAAATTCTCACGAAACGCATCTAAAGGATACTCAACAACAAGATCTGGATGGTAGACGTACTTTCTCAGAACCGATGCATGAAATACATTATGTACTCGCGATAACTGTGGTGATAATGCAACTCTATATGCCACTACTCCAACTTTCTCTAGAATCTCAAATGGACCTATATATCTCGGACTCAGTTTACCCTTCTGACCAAATCATTGAATACCTTTCCAAGGAGATACCTTAAGAAATACTTTATCTCCAACCTTAAACTCATATTCTCGTCTACCTTTGTCTGCATAACTCTTCTGTCTAGATCGGGCTTGTCTAAGCCTCTCTCGAGCCACTGCAACCTTATCAGTAGTAACTTGAACCAAATCAGGACTTTCAAAGAGTTTCCCACCCACCTGGTTCCAACAAGTAGGTGTCATACAGTTGCGCCCATACAATGCCTCAAAAGGAACCATACCAATACTTGTCTGCCAACTGTTGTTGTAAGCAAGTTCAACCAGCGGTAAATACTCATCCCAACTCCCTGACCAATCTAATGCACATGCTCGTAACATATCCTCCAAAGTCTGAATCGTCCACTCTGACTACCCATCTGTTTGTGGATGAAAAGTTGTACTTAAATTCAATTTGGTACCCCACGCCTTTTGAAATCCCTGCCAAAATTTTGAAGTGAATCTCGAAACTCTATCGGACACAATCGAAACTGGAATACCATGAAGTCTAACAATCTCATCCCTGTATGCTAGTGGTAAGCTCTCCAAAGACATGTTCCCACGAATCGCCAGAAAGTGAGCCGACTTAGTAAGTCTATACACAATCACTCATATCGCATCATTCTTCTTCAAAGTTTTAGGCAGTCCAATCACAAAGTCCATGCATATGTTCTCCCACTTCCAAGTAGGCATTTCCAAAGGCTGTAACAATCCACATGGTCGTTGATGCTCAATTTTTACTTGTTAACAAGTCAAACACTTTGAAACAAACTCAGCTATGTCACGTTTCATACCACTCCACCAAAAATGTTCTTTCACATCATGATACATCTTCGTTCCACCGGGATGAATAGATAACGGTGATCGGTGAGCTTCTTCCATTACCTCCTCTCTAAGTTCCTTATTATCAGGCACACACAATCGGTTACCCATCCATACAATACCATGATCATCAATATAAAACTCTGGTAGCTTCCCCCCTTTGATATTCTATACTAAGGACCACATTTCTCCATCATCATTTTGAGCCTCTTTAGTCCTAGAAATAAGACTAGGCTCCACATGCATACTTGCTATCATACCAACTGTATCTTGACAGTAGAATTCCAAGCCAAAATTTTCAATCTCATGCTGAAGAGGTCATTGTTGTGTCATCAATGCTGCTATATTCCCAAAATTCTTCTTACTCAAGGCGTCTGCAACTTTATTAACTTTTCTCGGATGATACTGAATACTCACATCGTAATCCTTCAATAGTTCAATCCATCGTCTCTGCCTCATATTAAGCTCCTTCTGTGTAAAGATATACTTCAAACTTTTGTGGTCGGTGAATATCTCACATTTATCGCCATACAAGTAATGTCGCCAAATCTTCAGTGCAAAAATCACAGCTGCAAGCTCTAAATCATGAGTCGGATAATTTACCTCATAAGTTTTTAACTGCCTCGAAGCATAAGCAATCACCTTTCCATGCTGCATTAGTACGCAACCAAGTCCCTTCTTTGAAGCATCACTGTAGATCACATAACCACCCATACCAGACGGTAGTGTCAAAATTGGAGATGTCACAAGTCTGTTCTTCAACTCTTGAAAAATATCCTCACATTCATCGGTCCAAGTAAACTTATTACTTTTTCGAGTCAACTGAGTCAATGGCATAGAAATAGTCGAGAAACCCTCAACAAAGCAACGATAATAGCCAACAAGTCCCAAGAAACTTCTCACCTTTGTCACAGTGCTAGGCCTTGACCAATTGGTAATAGCCTCAGCCTTAGCTGGATCAACTTTGATTCCGTCCATTGATACAATATGTCCCAAAAAGGCAACTTGATCAAGCCAAAATCCCACTTCTTATACTTTGCATACAATTTGTTAGCACACAATATCTCCAATACAACTCGAAGATGGTCCGCATGTTCCTCCTTTGTCTTCGAATACACCAGGATATCATCAATAAACACGATCACAAATTTATCAAGAAAATCTTTGAATACCCTGTTCATCAAGTCCATGAACACTACCGGTCATTTGTCAATCCGAAAGACATAACCAGAAACTCGTAGTGCCCATAACGAGTCCTAAAAGATGTCTTAGGGATATCACATGCCTTCACCCTCAACTGATGGTACCCTGAACGCAGATCAATCTTTGAAAAATATTTTGCCCCTTGCAGTTGATCAAATAAGTCATCGATCCTCGGTAATGGATACCTATTCTTTACAGTAATTCGGTTCAACTCTCGATAGTCAATACAGAGCCTCATTGAACCATTTTTCTTCTTCACGAATAAAATAGGTGTTCCCTAAGGAGAAACACTCGGCCTGATGAAACCCTTCTCAAGTAATTCCTGCAATTGTTCCATTAACTCTTGCAGTTCCAAAGGAGCCATTTGATACGGAGCCTTAGAAATAGGTTGTGCACCAGGTAACAAATCAATAGAGAATTCCACCTCTCTTTATGGCGGTAATCCATCCAAATCCTCCGGAAATACATCAGGAAACTCACGAACAACACTGATATCTTCAAATGTAGATGAGCTATCAGAAGAATCAATCACATGAGCCAAATAGCCTTCGCAACCATGCACAAGCATCCGCTTCGCCTTGATAGCCGAAATAAATCTTCCCAAACCACTGGGCTTAGAACCATGAAACTCAAACTCTGGCAAATTTGGGTCCCCAAAAATTATCTTCTTCCCTTGACAATTGATAGTAACCCTGTATCGCTCTAACCAGTCTATACCCAGAATAACATCAAAGTCCCTCATTTGAATAGGTAAGAGATCCACACATAGATTTTTGTCCTCCACTTTAACCACACAATTATGATACTGAGTGTTCATGGATATAGTTACCCCCATAGGGCTTCCAATAGAATATTCAGATAAAAGTGCAGTAGGTGTAATTCATAGATGTTTAGCATAAGATGTAGAGACAAACGAATGTGTAGCACCAATATCAAATAAAACTGTAGCATTCATATTTCCAACAAAAAGTATGCCTGTAATGGTACCTGAAGTGTTTGCTGCATCCTTTGCAGTAAGAGAGAACACACATCCAGTATTTTTCTGATTGTTCTTTCCAGTAGCATCATTATGATCCCCAGACTTTTTCAATGGCATCTTGCAATCTAGAATAGTACGGCCTTTCTGACAACAGTTGAAACATAATCTAGTAAGCCAAAAACACACATCACCGTGCATCTTCCCACAATGCTCACAAATAGACTTTCCACCATTCTGGTTTCCAGTTTGATTAAATGTCTTATTTTGCTGATTACCCTGATTTCCATTTCTCTGCTGGAAGCTTCGAGTGTTGTATATCTGATTATTCTGTTTAAATTTGTCTGAAGATCCCCCATTTTTCTAAAACCCAAAAGAGTCATCATCTCTCTTTCTTTTCTGGTTTTTCATATCCCTTTTGTTTATGAAAGTCAGTCTGATGTAGTTCCTGATCTCTAGCACTGTTAATGATGTGATTACGAATTGAAGTCTTTAAACCCCACTTAAACTTCATGATTTTTCATCCTCGGTCCCATCAATAGACTGTGCATAACCATCTAACCTCTGAAATCGCACCTGAAAATCAGCCACAGATTCATCCTCCTTTTGAGCTATACCCTAATACTCCCGAGCATACTCCTCACGAATACTGGCACGAAAATACCTCTGATCGAACTATGTTTTATACACATTCCATGTGAGAGTGTCCTCATATCCAGCTGCATGAGAACCCACAACTGATTTCAACCAAATATTAGCATCTCCCTCAAGCCGGTAAGTAGAAAAACGTGTTTTCTCCACTTCTGAACAATTAAGTACCCTGAAGATTTTCTTCATATGGTTAATCCATGCTTCAGCATCCATCAGGGCCTTGGCCTCCTTAAAAGAATTAGGCCTCTGTTTCATAAAATGATCAAACATAGTTTGGCCTTCCTGATTTTGCCTATTATTGTCACCAAGATTCTGATCACCAGGGTTCCTTCTTTGTTGAGAAGCCACTTCCCTTACCATGTCCATAAAAGTGTTTCAATCCATAACTATTTGTTAAGTCCCAGAATTTTGACCAGAATTTCGACCGGAAGTACTTTTAGGCAGAATCCTGTAGAAAATTTTATTAGCGCACAAAATATATGTAACAATATTTATACTTAGAAATCTTACTTCTACCCATGCGAAGTCAACCCAAACTCACAGGTCAACACCTAATAGGCAGTCTACAGAATCATTAAGCTTAGCTCTGATACCAACATTGTAGCACCCTACTATTATCAATAATAAGGCTACACAATTTTAAAAAGTCTAAATAATATCAAGCTGCCATAAATAAATGATACTGCTAAAATTTAAGTACTAAATCTCAATAACAATAATACTGATAAAATCTAAAATCATCTAAAGCAGTTCTCAAATGTCTTATTGAGAACTGCGGAAAGAAAATAATACGAGTGAGTCATACGCCCAATATGAATATATTTTAATATAATGCATAATTTTTAGAAAATATAATGGATTGTGTCTTACCAACACAAGAAGACAATAAAACGATACAAATGGAAACAACAAACAATATAAGGATCACGAGATATCTCAAATCATATACAATGTTTAATAAAATGGTACCACAATAAATAACTCAGATCCAAAACAATAACAATAAGGCTGAAATGCAAATAAAATTGGAACAATAGGGGTCTCTTACATAAAACTGTATTCGTTAAACTCCACTCACCAAGTACAGAACAATGGTTTCTTCCTCGGATATCCATAAGAAGATATAATAGAATGTATAAAACATCCCAACAATACAATATCGATCATGATCTATTCACGTCTCATATTCCAGAAATGCGCCCGTATACTTATAACACTGATACGAGTTAGTGCCTAGTTCACCTTTACTCCAAACTCCATGTGAACATTGTCCGTGATTAACCCACACGGATCGGTGTAAGAGCCCAATACATAGGTTACAAAAGTTGTCGACTCTTTAATTAAATTAAAACAATATCGCAATAAAAATGCAAGACAAAACAAATATAAAGAATCAAGACAATAGTAATTCCAAAAATAAGGATTCGAAACGAAAATAAGAATGTATATTAAAATTACACATAAAGTACAAAAAGGGTCATAATTTTATAAAAATTGTCTTAACAATAAATATGATGAATTTCTAATATTTAAATGGAGGAAAAGAATTAAGGAATTCATATTAATAATTATAATTGAAAAGTGAGAAAATGAGATAGAATTTGTACCAATAATTATAGTTTAAAATTTAGAAAGGGGTAAGAATTTGTACCTGAAATTGATACTAAACTAACTCCAAATATTAGTGATCAAGTGCAACTATTACTCCTTACTCAAATCTAGAGACCAATATTTAACCATCTATTAGTAATACCTAAATCAATTATTAAAAAATTCGTTAACTAATTATAAAGAGAAAAAAAACTCTAGAAATTAATATATTTAACCTAATAATTAGCACATACGCTAATATTGCTTGAGCAAAGAATATATTAATACAATTAAAATTGATTTGGACCCTACTGGTCAAATACAGTAGCTAGCAATACTGGAGCAACTTTCAATTGGTAAACAAAAGGATAATAAATTTGGTCAGTACCCCAAATAGAATAATGATTATAAAATTAATAAGCAAATTTTAATCATCTAAAAGATATTAATAATTAAATGTGAAAATAATATATTAGTTGATCGACCATACGCCTCATTAAAAGCTAATATATTATTACAATTTAATATCAATGCTAGAACATGAAACTACAGAGACATGAATATTTTGGCCAAATTATTAACTAAAACTTTCACTGTGTTGCTAATCCATGCATAAATAAAATTTATTAAAATAAGTTTGAAATAATAAACTAATGAGTATGTACATGTACCCTAACCATTATGAATGCATATCTATCAAATCATCACCTAAAAAATTATATGTTTGATACAAGAAAACATTACACTATATAGTTTTATTAATACCCTATCATAACTTAGAAATAATTAACATAAAAATTAGGAATCATCAATTCATCTAATATAACTTTTAAAAATGACTAATTATTAATTAAAAAATATGGTATTACGATGCACACAAATAATATCTAAAATCGATGATATATATATATATATATATATATATATATATATATATATATATATATATATATATATATATATATATATATATATATAACAATATGTGTACAAATATTAAAGATAAATAATTAGCTGCTAAAACCATAAATAATATGCCAAGACTTACAATAATATTGCCTGCAATTCGAGGACAGGAACCAGCACTGTTACGCAAGCGGAAGGAATATATGTAGCACTTTAAATATATACATAAAAATAAATATTTTATGTTAATATTCATATATATATATATATATATATATATATATATATATATGTATATATATATATATATATTTCTATAGAAGAATATAATAGTATTATGATACTTATTTAATACCATTAACTAATCATACCTTCCGGCTTCTAGTACAAGTCAACGCCGAATAGTTAAACCCACGCCCTAAGACTTCATTTGTGTAGCCCCTGTGAGTGCATCATCAAACACGTATAGTAACTATTAATATATACATATAGTAATTAAACTAATAAAAGTATATTTGAGCTGCACTTGAGATTACTATCATGTACGTATATTACCTTTGTTTCTTTTGACGATTAGCACGATGTACAACTCAAATGGGTATATCTCATCTTATACTTATAAGACCAAGTACCAAAAGGATAAATATTACCTAACTAAATATAGGATACAAAAATATTATCTTAACAAGCTAATCATTATCACTATAGTTCTTAGAATCCTATAAGGATTACACAACTAACTTTTATAATATATAAATTATAAATATAAATAACCATAGTGTAACATATAACTTATTTAAAAAAATAAAATTAAATAAATTTCTAAATTAGTAAATATATATAAATAATTAGGGTATTATACCAAGTTTATAAGGTCTCTTCCTGAAGAATGAGATCTATAAATATTTCTAATAAGAGATAGGGCTGATCTAGATGAGATGTCTCTTGATGAAGTCTATGGAAGATTGAAGACTCGTGATTTAGAATTACAACAAAGGAAGAATAGAAAAAGTTATAAGGCAAAATTTGTTGCCTTGAATGTTGAGGCCAAAGTTGAAGAATGAAAAGAACAAGTACTAAAAGCCTCAACAAGGAAAAGAAAAGCTGTGATTAAAAAAAATAGTGAATCAGAGTTTTAGGCAAACTCTGATGTAAACTCTAATGATTCTTCAGATTCTGACATAATGAAGATGGTTATTATGCTTGTCAAAGGCTTCAAGAAAATAAAATATAAGAAGTACAGAAAGCAAGGGAACTTCTAAAAGAAGCGAGAAGAATCAGACAAGAAAGATAGATTTAGAAAAAGAGAAGACATAAATGGAAAATAAAAAACTCTTGACAAATCAAAGGTCAAGTGTTATAAGTGTAATTAGATGGGGCACTTTGCTACTGAGTGCAGAAGCAAGGAATCGGGAAAAGAACTCATCACATCAAAGAAAGATTGGATGGATTCCTCAGATTCTGAAGAGGAAACAAATTATGCTTTCATGGTAAACTCTGATGCTCACATCCTAAACTCTGACAAGATACCAAACTCTTTCTTTAATTTTGATACTGAAAATATTTGTGAATTAAAATCTTTCCTTAGATCATTGCATGTTAGTTTTAAATCACAGTCTCTTGAAAATGAAAGATTAAAATCTTAGATACAAACTATGACTGCTAGGAATAACTCTCTTAAATCTGAAAATTCTAACATGCTTAGCATTAAGAAAGACTGTGAAAATGCCATACACATACAAACTCAATTAGAAATTCAAGTTGAATATTTGAAATCTAAAATAGCTAAGGAAAAAGCGACTTTCAGAGTTTGAACAAACTCTGGCAAGAAAGTAAAACAAATGCTTTCTGAAAAGAATTGGACATCTGCATTAGGTTATGAATCTGATAAAGAAACACACACTAAAGCATACACAAAAGGAACATTGAGTGAACCTGTGAAATTTGTTAGAGCTAGTAATGACAAGAAAACTACATCTAGTGAATGCTCTAATAATAAAAAGGTAAAAAGAATAGCGTGTCAGAGAATAAACCTGTCAATATATGATTACTCTCTCAGAAGCAACTTAATGAAAAGTTGAAGGCAGTCACTAATAAAACAAACCTAAAAAGATAAAAAGAAATAGAAATGGCAAAGTAGAAATTACTAAGGAGAATAACTATAAGTATATCTCTGATGCTCCTAGAAAAACCTTCTTTACTTATGGTAATTCAAATCACCTTGCCATTGACTGTAAACAAAACAAGAAAAAGGAACCTGAGAGACCTAGTTCAGAGGCTAGAACACAAACTAGATATAGACCACAAAATCCCTATTTTCGATGTGGTAGTTTATTGCATTCTATTTATACATGCAAAGAATATCATAATTTGTATTACAATTATTATGAACCGTTGCCTCAACTAAATAAATCTCCAAAACATACTGTCAAACAAATCTATGTGATAAAATCTGATAAAAGAAAAGTAAACTCTGACAATATAAACTCTGAAAATGCAAACTCAGATAATGTAAACTCCATTAACATAAACTCTGATAAAAATAATTTCGCTGCAAGAGTTAACAAGTTTCAAAAGAAAGAACCCAGATTTGTTTGGGTTCCCAAATTTACTAACTAATTTTCATTAACTGATTGCAGGGAAACAGGAAAAACATCCTAGTGATTGATAGTGGATGTTCTGCACATATGACTGGAAACAAATCCCTGCTTTCAGAGTTTGAGGAGAAGGTTGGCCCAACAGTATCTTATGGAGATGACAACATATGAAGAATATTGGGATATGACAATATTGTTATTGTAAATGTCATCATTGAAAATGTAGCTCTAGTTGAAGGATTCAAGCATAATCTGTTAAGTGTGAGTAAAAATGATAAACAGAGGTTATTCTGTAGAATTTCATGAAACTCATTGTGAAATAAAAAGCAAAAAGGATGGCAAAGTAGTTCTTATTGGTCACAGACATAACAACTTATTTGAAGCTAGCTTGGATGTAAACTCTGATGGTCCTTTAACTTGTTTACTTGGAAAGGCATCATCTTTGGAAAGCTGGAATTGACACAAAAAGATGTGTCATTTGAAATTTGAAAACATTAACGAATTGGTGAAAAAGGATCTAGTAAGAGGTCTTCTAAAAGTTCAATTTCATCCTGATGGACTCTGTGATTCATATCAAAAGGCCAAACAAAAGAAGATATCTTTTAAGAGCAAATCTGAAAATTCTATTGATCAACCTTTTTATCTATTGCATCTTGATTTATTTGATCATGTCAACATTATATCCATTGGAAAGAAGAAATATACTCTGGTGATAGTTGATGATTACACTAGATTTACCTGGGTATACTTTTTGCATAAGAATGATGAATCTGCAAAAAAAAATTGATCACATTGCAATGATTGAAAATGGATCACCACACAAGGTAAAGAATTTAAGGACTGATAATGGAACAGAGTTTAAGAACTCTAGAATAGAGGATTTCTGCTCAATAAAAGGAATGATTCATCAATTCTCAGCACCTGGCACACCTCAACAAAATGGTGTAGTTGAAAAAAAGAATAGAACTCTAATCGAAGCTGCCAGAACAATGTTAGAATGAGCAAAACTACCTACTTATTTTTGGGCAGAAGCTGTGAATACTGCATGCATTACTCAAAATTGCACTTTGATAAACAAACATGGAATAACTCCATATGAAACATTGAAGGAAAGAAAGCCAAATGTTAAATACTTTCACATCTTTACAAGCAAGTGTTTTATTCTCAAAAAACATCCTGAATAATTGAAGAAATTTGAACTCAACGCAGATGAAAGATTTTTTGTTGGTTATGCTACAACTTTTAAAACCTCTTCAAGGGCATTCAAAGTGTTTAATTTAAGGACAAAGGCAGACATGGAATCAATTAATGTCTCTTTTGATGAAGGAAAAATAGCAGGGTTACATAATGAAGATGTTCAGGAATCTCTGAGTTTTGAAAATGATGAAGATACTCAGGAAACTCTGAGATTTGAGAATGAATTGTAGAACACAAACTCTGTTGAAACAAACTCTGATGAGTTAAACACCAATGAACCAAAATCTGGTGAGTTAAACTCTAATTCCTTAAATTCTTATTAAAACATGATTGAAATAGAAATTGAAGATTCTGCACATGTTGAGGGGGAGAAACATAAATCAATTACTGATATTAGAGAACAAACCACAGTTATTGAAATATCAGAGTCTGACCAAACTCTGAACAACACAAACTCTGAGACCACAAACTCTGATCACTCAAACTCTGATCATTCAAACTCTGAGTACATAAACTCTTAGACATCAAACACTGATGGAAGCACAACTTCAGGGGGAGGATCAGTATTTATAGAAGAATCATTCTTTTAAGACACTAATCATGGGGGAACATCTAGTTCAAGAAATTTTCCACATCCAAGAAAATGGACCAAAGATCACACACTTGACTTGATAATTGGTTATCTAGAAAGTGGAGTACAGACAAGAAAAGCTACTCAGAATGAATGTCTATTTCATAGTTTTCTTTCTCAAATAGAACCAAAGAAGGTTGAAGATGCTTTGAAGGATGCAGAT
This sequence comes from Oenanthe sinensis, assembly GCA_028671895.1. NCBI lineage: Eukaryota > Viridiplantae > Streptophyta > Magnoliopsida > Apiales > Apiaceae > Oenanthe > Oenanthe sinensis. The sequence continues at coordinate 6,942,846 of JAPMAC010000212.1, forward strand.
TGGGTTACTGCAATGCAGGAAGAATTAAATGAGTTTGAGAGAAATGAAGTTTGGACCCTAGTTCCAAGGCCAAATACTAGATCAATTGTTGGCATAAAGTAGATTTTCAGAAACAAGACAAACTCTGATGGAATTATTACAAGGAAAAAAGCAAGACTAGTTGCCAAAGGTTATTCTCAACAAGAAATTATTGATTATGATGAAACCTTTCCACCTGTAGCTAGACTTGAAGCAATTAGAATTTTTTTTACTTATGTTGTACACAAGAAATTCAAGGTTTATCAGATGGATGTTAAAAGTGCATTTCTAAATGGAGAACTTGAAGAAGAAATTTATGTTGAGCAACCACCTTGCTTTGTCAATCCAAAATATTCAAATCATGTCTACAAACTGGATAAAGCCTTATATGGACTCAAGCAGCACCAAGAGCCTGGTATGAAACTATGGCTCAGTTTTTACTTAAAAATGGTTTTACAAGAGGTACAATTGATAAAACCTTGTTTTATAGAACTCAAGGTAAGGATTTATTATTGGTTCAAATATATGTTGATGATATTATATTTGGTTCCACTAATGAGAAGCTCTGTAAAAGATTTTTAAAGCTAATGCAGTCTAGGTATCAAATGAGCATGATGGGAGAATTGAGTTATTTTCTAGGGTTACAAGTAAAACAAACTGAGGAAGGTATTTTCATAAATCAGTCTAAATATACAAAGAATCTACTCACTAAATTTTAAATGCAAGACTCTGCATCTGCTACAACTCCAATGGCTACTGAACAAAGCTTGATCAAAACACTAGAGAACCTGTAGATATTACAGCATACATAGGCATGATTGTATCTCTACTCTATTTAACTACAAGTAGACCAGACATCATGTTTGCAACCTGTCTATGTGCTAGATTTCAGGCAAATCCAAGGAAACCTCATTTGATTACTGTTAAGAGAATTTTCAGATATTTCAAAGGCACCATTAATCTTGGCCTACAGTATCCTAGAGAGTCTGATTTTAAATTAATAGGCTATTGAAATGCTGACTTTGTAGGATGCAAAATTGATAAGAAAAGCACAAGTGACAGTTGTCAATTCTTAGGAGGAAGAATCGTCTCATGGTTTAGTAAGAAACCCAAATCTATCTCAACATTAATAGTAGAGGCTGAATATATAGCTGCAGGAAGCTGTTGTGCACAAATCTTATTGATGAGAAATCAACAGTTAGATTATGGTTTGAACTTTTCTAAAATTCCTACTTATTGTGATAATCAAAGTGCTATTGCAATGACAGAAAATTCAGTTCAACATTCTCTGACAAAGCACATCAGTATCAGATATCATTTCATAAGGGAACATGTCATAAAAGAAATAATTGAAATGCATTTTGTTCCCTCAGATCAACGGTTAACAGACATATTCACCAAGCCCCTATCTGAAGCAACTTTTACGAGATTGGTTTCTAAATTAGGAACGGTGATAAGTGGTTCAACTCTAGATGGAAAACAATCAGAGTATATGATAAACTCTGTCAGAGTATGTGGCAAACTTAGATGGAAAATGGAGTAAACTCTGGCCATTGGAACATCTAATCTCTGGTCACAAGTTATCAGTATTTATGGTAAACTTTGTCAGAATATATGGTAAACTCAGACAGATAATGCAAACTCTGATTACTCTAAACTCTGATTTCTGATTACATGTTAAACTCTGTTTACTTTAAACTCTGTTTGCTCTAAACTATGATTACATGTTAAACTCTGTTTACTTTAAACTCTGATTACTCTAAACTTTGATTTCTAATTACACGTTAAACTCTATTTAATTTAAACTCTATTTGCTCTATACTCTGATTACATGTTAAATTCTGTTTACTTTAAACTCTATTTGCTCTAAACTCTGATTACATGTTAAACTCCGAGATATTCTCTGATTGGACTAATCATTAAGGGCACGTGTATCTCACATAAAACGATTCATTTTTAGACACAAATACACACATATATGCTGTATTTCGAGAATTGAACCACTCATTAGTCCACTCAAAAATTGCCACGTGTCCCACTAAAGAGTATATGCAAATGAGAGGGAATAGTTTAATTCTTATTTTCACTTTGAATTATTCATCTGCATCTAATATTTCCCTCTTTCTCTCTCATTTCATATAAACCCTAATTTCTTAAACCTGTTAATCTCTGTTTTTCAATGACATCTAAAGGTCTTTCTTTCCAAAACTTCAACTTTGTTGCCACTAATTAAATATCTCTTTTGAATAAGACTGATGCTCCTCAAGATTTTCATGTAGTACATGATTTTCTTCAAAATAGCTACATTGGGTATGCACTACAGGAACCCACGGACTTTTCTGCTCAATCTCTAGTCAGAATCTGGTCTTCTGCTAAATTTAATAATGCTGATGATAATGAGGAACCCATCATCACATTTCAATGCAATGGAAAACACTCCATAACTCCGGCTGTGGTGAGACAAGCACTTCATCTTTCAGAAGTGGTTGTGTATGATGATCTAGTTGGCGATGAACAGATAAATGAGTTCTTTAAAGAAATAGGCTATGAAGGTAGTCTATCAAAGCTAGGGAGTCTGACAAGGCCCCATTTGAGAAGAGAGTTGAGCTTCTTCTTTGATTGCATAACAAGAGCTTTCACAGTAAAATGTACAAATTTTGATGCAATTCATCAGCTTTCACAACAGATTGGGTATTCTCTGACCCATAACTTGAATTTTAATTTTCCTTGTTTGATAATTAGGTAGTTAGCTAGCAAAATAAATGATGATTCTCACACTATATATTTTTCTAGATTTCTACAATTAATTTTTGGCCACTTATTGCTTGATGTAAATTTTGAGAATGATCAGAGATTAGCTAGTTTTTGTATGAATAAAAGAATATTTGTTGATCTCTCAAGAAAAGACATAAAGAAGAAGGTGGAGGTAATTTTCCTAAATTCTTTCATCCCACATGGGTCAGGCTTCTCTTACATTAGAGAATGTCTATTATGTATGGGAGGGATTTTCTATCTGTGGCTATGGATCAGAGTTTAGCACTCTCTGATTCTAACCCAAGCCACCCACCAAACACTGATACTCAAACACTTTTACCAACCTCTAAAGTCTCCCAAAAGACTATAGTTATAACAAAAACCACTCAATAAGGCATAAGCAAAAGAAAAGGCAAATCTGTGAATGAATCTTCTCCAAAGAAGAGGAAATTAGTTGATGAAAATACTGATTTTGATGATAGCAATGAAGGTTTGGTCTTCTCTGTAAAGAAGATTTTTAAAAAGGCTTCTTAGATTCCTATCGCACCTTTCATGAAGCCATTCACAGTAAATCCAATGCCTAAATTGAAAAAGAAAAGAAGAAGATTGATCAAGGTTGCAATCTCTGAAGGTGTAAACACTGAAGGGATAAACTCTGATGCAACAATAAACTTTGGTGCAGTCTTAAACTCTGAGCCAATATTCTCTGAGAATCTGATAAACTCTGATGTCTTGATAAACTCTGATGAGTTGTTGCAACCTGAATTGGCTGGTGATAATGCAAATGTTGATGTACATTCTAGTGAAGCTGCTCCAATTATAGTATCTGATTCTCCTGCTCATTCACCTTAGCAAGTTATCAAGGAGATATTTTATGAAAGAGTAAGGGACCTAGCAAAGGAAGTAAGAAAAGAAATGGAAGCAAAGAAAGTTAAATCATCTTCAGAATCTCCAAGTTCAAAGCTCTTCACAAGGAAGAAGAAGAAGCAGCAAGTATCTTTTGGCCAAGACACACAAGAACCTACCTCTCAAAGTGAGGTAGCAGTCATTTCTAGGCCAGGCACACAAGAACCTTCAACATAAAGAGTTGAAGCAGCCACAAGTGAAGCAGATGAAGCCAACAGAGATCAGGGGTACAACACACAAGAACCTTCAACTCAAAGGGTTGAAGCAGTTGTTAATGCCCCTGCCACACAAGAACCATCCAATCAAAGTTTGGATGCAGGCACAACATCTATCAACGAAGATCTTGTTGTTGCTGAAGCTAAGGAGATAAACTCTGATGAAGTTCCTATGGCAATCTCTGATGCTATCTTGGTGCAACCAATTTCTGCACAGCTTATAGAGACTCCATCCATATCCACAAATACTCAAGGTATAAACTCTGACTTTTCTTCAAAATTTGCATTCTCTGATAGTATAAGTTCATATTTTACCTTTCCTATTTTAACTGCTGGAATGATCATGAATAGTCCAGAAAAGGGTACCCCTATTCATGTGACTACAAATATCCTTTCTCAACCACCTCTTATTTCTGTAGGACATTGTGTGTTGAGCCTTTCTAGTAAGTCTGAGGTAAAATATATGAAAAATAGAATTAATAATGAGAGGTAGAAACTGGATCTGGCAAGAGGAGAGACAAAATTGAGAAAGAAGTTAGTTACTTCTAGTGAGTAAAATCTAACTATTAAAAGTTATGATATGTGTGATGTGAGAATAATGAGATTACTTTAAAAGAAAAAAGTGATTTAGGATATTCTGTTACTTTTGCAGGTACTCAAAGTTTATCAGTCACCACAAACTCTGATCTACCAATCTCTGATAAAGCCATAAACTCTGATGGGGAGGACACAAACTCTGATGAGTTAATTTTTGTTGATGAAGAAATTACAGATATGTCAATCCCTTTCACTCAAAGGTATAATACAAAGAAATGGCATGTTGACTCCTTTGATGCTTATGAAAGGTTGAGGATGGATTATCCTGACTACATGGTGGTGGAAAAGCTAAAAGGAGAAATTGAAGTTGCCTTAGATGTAGAGGGTGTTAAAAGAGATTTAAGCTCACAAGCAGGACCATCAAATGAAGATCTTCTCAATTCACACAGACAATCCATCTGGGATATGTCCTGGAAATATACAAATGAAGAAATCTCCTAGCCACATGTTCATGAATTGATCAACAAAGATGAAAAAGGAGATAAACTCTGAAGAGATGAAAACAATTTTGAAAGCTACCACTGTGTTGTCCAAGGGACTTCACAATGAAGTCTGTGATTTAAAAGAATCTGTCAACAAAACCACTGCATCTGTTCAAACTGCTATTACAACATCTTAACATGCTCTAGAATTGAAGCTCAAGAATGTTTCAGCAAAACATGATGCTTTGGAAGTCAAGGTTGATAATCTTTCCACTTTTGTCAGTTCTATGCAGAGTATGCTACATTCAATTGTTGAAATTCTCACAGGAAGAAAATGCAATGATGTCAGAAAGGGGGAGGTGTCTACGGACAAATGCAAGGAGGATGTTGTACAAAAAGATGACAAACATGATGATGAAGATCAAGGGAGTCATAAGGAAGGAAAGCAAACTCTGAAGCAGCAAACTCTGATCGGACAAACTCTGACAACCTCCTAAACTCTGATGACATCAGGATCTAAGATAAACTCTGACAAGCAAACTCTGATAGATGCAGACTTGGAATTGGAAAAAAGGCTTGAAGAACAAGAGAAGCCTGAAAAGATTGAAGAACAAAATCTAAAAAATGCAGAACTGGCAAGAAAACTGTTTGAGGAGGAAAATCCAGGAATGGATCCAGTTGCTGTAGAAGAAGAATTGAAGAAGTCTGGTACTGACAATGCTCAAGTCCAGAAGAAGAGAAAATATGTGAAGAAAGCTCAAGTACAAAGAAAGGTATCAGCTCAAAAGAAGACAATTGCTCAAGAAATTCAAGCAAAACCAACTCCTACAATCCAAACAAGGTCAACTTCAAGAATTCAGCAAAAAGCTCCAGCAAAAACAAAAACTCCTCTCACTATGTCAGGAACTACATTTCTCCCAGATGGGTCTAGCTTTGATGATGAAGAAAAAGAGCAACAATCTCTGATCAGAAAGAAAAGGTCTGATCTTCTATGGACCAAAACTCAAACTCTGACTCTCAATGCCAGACTTGGTAAAAAACAAGGGTGGTATTGGAGATTCACATGCCAAAGTCTACAGGGGTGAAGCCAATATTTTCAGAGATCCATTCTCATTGAAAGATAAACATGAGAAAGAGTTATCTCAAGAATATTTGGACAAACTAATCTATGTAAACATAGTGAAGGACATTTTTTATGGTACTCAAGCCAAGGAGAAGCTGCTTTATTTCTTGGAAGATAGAAGAGTTTAGAAAATTGCTGAAGAAGACTTAATTCACAAATCATCCAAAGAACTTGAACATGTTCTTTATCTTCTTGATGATGAAAATGAAACTACTTCCAGATGAGCAAAGATTCTTGAAGGAGTGATAAATGAGAAAAAGAAGAATGAGAGATTATTGATGATAAAATCTGAAGAATACAAACTTGGATATGTTCTTGAAGATGGAACAGAGAAAGCCATGACAAAGGGAGATGCAAAGGTCAAGATGGTGTTAGGCATTCCTACACTAATTTTAAATCCTGATGGTAAGAAGGCCTATTACATTCCCTTAGATGATAGAATGGAGAGATCATCAATCTACAATCTGAGAGTTTTTATATTCCAAATTTATGATTCCTCTGAGCAGATGAAAAAATTAAAAGAGAAGCTTGTTGAATTGCTAAAGAATGCTGAGAAGAAGTTGGTAGAAAATTTCCTGAAAGAAGACTTCTCTTATAGAAGAATTTAAATCAAGAATAAAGATTCAAACTCTGATACATTTGTCATCATATTTCTGACATCATAAGTAAAATTTATGTTTTACTTTATAAAGCATAAATTGGGGGAGATTGTTAGAAAATAAACATTGATGCTGTCAGAGACTAAAGATCAGAGTTTACATTACTGACGTCATCAGAGAATGAAGAAACTGTCAGTCAGAGTTTACTCTATCAGAGAATACTCAATCAGAGTGTACTCTAACAGAGAATGCTCAAATCAGAGAATAAACAACCGACAGAGTTTACTATCAGAGTTTGTGAAGAAGCAATCAAATCAGAGTATGATTAGGATAGTGAAGAAAGAATCCAAATACAAGTCTATTGCCTTATTGAAGCTATTCATTTCATAATCTTTTTTATAATTGAATTGTAATTGTGTCTATATAAGCACACACATAGGTTAACATTATTGCAACTTTCAAGTATTATTTTTCAAAACCTAATAGCTCTTGAGAACAAAGAATTTCTTGAGAGAGTTTTGTATTCAAGTTCATTATTAATACAAAACAATATTTCATTCTTCATACTTGTGTTCATAATCGATTAGCTGGTACTATTACATTCAACCCCCCTACTGTAATAATTATTTATCTGGGCAAACAATATATACACACAAACACACACACACACATATATATATATAGTTTAGATTAATTATTTTATATGATTTAAATATTCAATTTAACATGATAATTTATTTAATTTTATTATTAAGAAGGAAGACTATACTGGTGATAGAATTATCTATATAATATATTTATTTTAAATTGAGTTATATGAATAATATCTTTGTTTGATAGAGTATATTTTAACCTAAATTTAATTAAAAAGGTGTATTTAGAATTGAGTAGGACACAAATATGACCAGGACGACCGACCTATAAAATATTTATCACTTCAACTTTGATAATATAATATAGATAAATGAAAAAAATTCAATGCATACCACTTTTTAATTTGAGACCCGAAGGACCATATATGTACTGCATGCAAAGTATAAAATATGTTGTAAAATAAATACTTGTCTCCAATTAAATAATAGTCTCTATTGAACATAACTATATATATTTATTAAATAATTTTTTTTGACATTACCTAAAATTTTATTGATTATATATATATATGAATTCAATAAAATAATAATTCTCATTCAATATTTTTAAGGTTTTAACTTAATAAAATCTTTATTGAAAGGGTATTAGTAGGCCAGATAATTCGGATAATCGGATTGGTTTCAGATCGGATTCATTCGGATCAGATCAACTTTCGGTTATGATATATTTGGAGTACTGTTCGTATCGGATGGGATCTAATTTGGATCGGATCTACTTTGGATTCAAATAGGTTAAATTTTGGATCAAGATCAGTTTAAGCTCGGTTCGGATTAAATTCGGTCCATATCATTTCTGATCGGAAAAATAAAATCTGCATTAATTTCGAATTAGTTTTTAATGATAGTAAAATCGGTTTCGGTTCCATGAATATTGGTTCGGTTCTTCGGATCCAGATACATTTACCAGGTCTAGGTATTAATAACAAGAGATCTTTATTAACTCTGTTGCAGGCACCGGCCCGAAGTCCCGTTATAGCGAGGGGAAAAAAGCAACATTATTAACATCTTAAATATATATAATTATATAAACTGCAAGTAAAAATTTTGCATGTTCTAAAAATGAATATTACCAAAGATATTACTTTATTTCACACTATTTCATACTACTATATTCAATTTACTCCACCCATTCTTCCAATCTTTTTCTTGTGTAGTTTGGCTATTGTATTCTTCATAGTTTCACCTGCAGGATAAAATAAAATTATCATTATATATTATTACATATTAATATAAAATATATAGGATACCAAATAAAAGAAATCCTAAATTTAATTCTCGAGTTTCACACAATCAAACTAGTAAAGAAATAATAAAATAGAGCGTGATGGTAAAGTTTAGTTACGATTCTAACTCACCCCGAAATTATCATTGATATACGTGTGTATTTACATAAAATTAATATGTGTGTGTGGATATGAAAGAGTGATACCATCCATGGGTAGAGGTGGACAATAAATAGGACAACCCCATTGACAATGTCTCAAACATATTTCATTTACATAACCAAACATTTGTCGACATTCGATGTAACAGTTGTCACAACATTCATGATTTACCCCTCCTCCCTTAATCTCTTTCTTACAGTTACTTGTTCCAAGCATAAAAAAGATCATCCCAAACACAACAAATTTGATTATTTCTTTTCTCTCCATAGCTACTTTTTGATCTAAATCAAGTTGTATAATGTTTGATTACTATGAAACTGTTTCATGGGTCTACCACTTAGACCTCTATTTATATACGCACATATATATATTTTGAGGTGGAATTATAAGAAATTTTATAAAGTTTGTTATATATTTAGCTACAAATTATTTTTTTCTTAATACACATTCATTACGTTAAATGACTGGGCTAGTGCTGAATAGGAAAAATATCATACAATATCAAATAATATAGATAATAATGATATCTTTCTCATTTCACTTTACCTTTAAATAATATATATTTTCCTTAAAAATGGTTAATATAATAAATGTTATTCCGATTATAATAAAAATTCAAAAAATATCTGAAATGTAATGACTTTGATCAACACTAAATTTACATTCGCTATATTATCTTTACATGATTAAATATATTATTAGTTGAAAAAGGTAACTTCAATTGAATTGTTCCGAAACACTCATATGATCTAGATTTAGGTCCAATGATATTATGAGGTCTAATTCACAACGAATAGGAAGTAATAGAAGCAGTTTCATCATGATAGGGTTAGTTTTTTGAAGCTATCAAATAAAGTTAAAAATGGTTGAATTTCATTGAGGATGTGATTTGAAACTTTCTAAATTTTGATGATGACATATTGACAAACTTTTATGATTGTACAAAAATAGTTAATTTATAGTGAAATAGGCAAAGCTTTCCCAATTCTAAGGTCAGAGACAATTTATAATAATGCAGGTACATGTAATCAGGTGCATATATAATATATCGTCTTATTCACTATGGTATTATCGATGTCCCTAAAGTTTTTACCGGTAAAAATGAACTAAAAAGGTCTCATTTTATTTATCGACTAATATTTTAAAAATTAATTAGCAATTTTGCACACATATTATTTTTAATTTATATCATAACATCTATAAATAATTACAAATCACTTTAGGACATAGATTATAAATATTTAACAATCAACAAAACTATAATATATCCAACTCTATTATATATATAAGCAATTAATGAAATAGAAACCAACATGAACCTAGAACAAATACTTCTTGAAGAGGTTCGAGCCCCATAAGTGCCTATAACAAATACCCCAGAAATGATATTACCTCTAAAAGAGGATATAACCCCAGAAGTCGCACATGCTTCCATAGAAACAAAGGTACTTGAAAACTTTGAGATCTCAATAAGTTATATACATAACGGGAAATTGTTGGATTGTGGGAGTATTGAAATTGATGAGGTATATACTTTTTATGTGGTATGTGATATTATTATGAACTTCGATCCTGAACCACAAAGCATAGAAGAATGTTGATAAAGAGATGATTGGGAAAAATGGAAAGTTACAATCCAAGAAGAATTGCATTCCTTGCTCAGGAGAAATGTATTTGAACTTACAGTCCATACACCAGTTGGTGTAGTCCCTGTTGGGAATAAATGGGTACTTGTATGAAAATGAAATGAGAGAAATAAAATTGGGAGATATAAAGCCCGACTGTCAGTCTAGGGATTTTCTGACATGCATGAACTTGATTACCAGGAAACATACTCTCTTGTTATGGATTGAGTTACCTTTCATTTTCTGATGGGTATGGCTTGTATGGAAAAATTGGAAACCCGTCTCATGGACATTGTAACAGCCTACCTATATGCATCACTTGATTGTGATATTTATATGAAAATACCTGAAGGATTAAAATTAGATGAAACTACGCCTTGACATTTATATTCTGTTAAATTACGACGATCATTTTATGGTTTAAAATAATATGATCGTATGTGATACAACAGGCTTAGTGAATATTTATTGAATGATGGGTATATTAATAATCAAGTGTGTCCATGTCTGTTAATTAAAAGGTCATTAACTAGTTTTGTTATTATTATTGTATATATGTGGATGATTTAAATCTTGTTGGTACCTTTGAAGATATTACTAACGCTGCTAATGATTTTTAAAAAAGAGTTTGAAATGAACGATCTTCGAAAGACAAAATTTTATTTAGGTATACAGATGGAGCACTAAGCTTTAGGTATACTTGTTCATCAGTCAACCTACACAGAAAAAGTGCTTGATCAGATCTATATGGACAAATCTCATCCACTAACGATGCAAACTTGAACCTGATAAAGATTCATTTTAAAAGCCAAATGAAGATACTCTTGGACCTAAGTTTCATATCTTAGCGCAATTGGTGCTCTTATGTATCTTGCAAACAACACACAACCTCATATTGCATTTGTTGTGAATTTATTAACAAGATTCAGTTTCGATCCTACCAAAAGATATTGGGATGAAGTCAAACATATATTGAGATATCATCGTAAAACAGTTATTCTTGGAATGTACTTTTCAAAAGATTCGAATTCATAGCTGATTGGATATGCAAATGCCGGGTACATCTCAGATCCTCATTTTGGAAGATCATAAATAGGTTATGATTCACATATTGTGGCAGTACTATTTCTTAGAAGTCTATGAAACAAAATATGGCGGCAACCTTATAAAATCATGCAGAACTACTAGTGATTCTTGAAACAAATAGAGAATGTATATATCTGGTTGTGATATGTTATTCAACATATTCAAGAATCATATGGCTTATCAAGTATTTTATATAGTTCTACATATATGTTTGAAGATAATTCAACCTGAATTAAACAACTCAACGAAGGGTACATCAAAGGTGATCGAACAAAGTACATCTTGCCAAAAATCTTCTATACTCACGAGCTCCAACAAAATGGTGACATTGATATATAAAAAATTCTCTCCTCTGAAAATTTGACAAATTTGCTTACAAAATCATTGCCTACATCAATTTTTGAAAAGTTGCGAGATAATATGAAATGTTTTATTGAGGGAGAGACTGTACTCTTTACCCTTCGTCAAGGTTTTTTGCTCACTGGATTTTTCCATGCAAGGTTTTAACGAGGTAGTCAAACTCTACATTGACAATCAATGGGAAGTATTGTAATACAATATATATATATATATATATATATATATATATATATATATATATATATATATATATATATATGTGTGTGTGTGTGTGTGTGTGTGTGTGTGTGTGTGTGTGTGTGTGTGATTGTCAAAATTTTATTATTAAGTAAAATAGTAATAATATATTCAGGCGGTTGTATGAGGCGGCTAGCATTGTACTATAAATATGGACATGGGCTTATTGTTTTGTGACAGACTTAAGTAATAAAGCAAGAGTTAACAGTTACCTCCCTATCTTTATTTCTTGTTTCATTTTTTAGGTTTAGTTATATATATATATATATATATATATATATATATATATATATATATATATATATATATACATATATATATGCCATTATTCTAGAGAGTGTCATCTTATATAGTGTTCCGAAGAGAACCCTTTGATTCTAAATTAGAATCTCCTAAATAACTTTAAAACTAATGATATTTATGGTTTATAACACATAAATTTTGATTGTAGTATAACATATAAACCATATATAATCATCATAAATAATTTAATACTTAAAAATTAAGAGAAAAATCTGATTTTCAATTTGATTCCATCGTAAAATTCTGTTATGAGCAATATGATTCTGCTATAGAATCGTTTGACTATTTGTTCATTATTATAGGTAATTTTCAATATTTTTTATATATAATTTTATTTACTTATTTATAATTATATTTGATGAATAATAAGAAAAATATATATATTTTGCGTGTATATAAGATGGTTCTCTTGAACTCTATATAAGAAGTCATCTCGAGAATGTTACTCTGTATATATAAGTTGATATATTTAATAAACATAACTATAAATTCAGTGTTCTCTCTTACCTTCATACAATTTTATAATTATATAAGTTTATAACAATCCTTTAATTATAACCTACATAATAAAATCTCTAAACACAATTTATGTACAAAAACAACATTTCACATTAGCATAATCAAAACCTTATAATTAATTCTTTAACTTTATACTACTTATAAACTACATATTGTTGGAAATCACAATTCGTAAATAATAATTATATTCAAATATATATGATCACAATTTCAAAAACAATGACAATCAAAACCAAATAATGAAACAAACACAAAGGTCAAAACAATTAAGTAATCAATAACAATGAATTTAGAGAGAAAGAGCTAGAAAGCTTAGTTATCACTGTATCTTTCGATAAAATAATTCAATCAGCTAAGTCGCCGAGCCTTCGAGAAGACCAAACTATTCTTGAAGAGAATTTCATCCCACTTAGCTGTGTTAGGATGCCGCGAAATAACACAATTCCGGCACAGACCAGTAGAGTGTAACGATGACCATACCTCAGTTCGCCCAGAACCTATGTATCTTTTGTACGTATGTATATGTGTTGGTCCCTGATATTGTAGAAGGGGGGTTGAATACAATATCTATAAATTATCGCGGAATATTGGATTTAAAAATATTATTTTAAATTTACGTGAAATATTAATTGTGATGAAATACTGTTCAAGTAGAAGATATAATTTTAACTTGAAAAGTATTACAAAATTAATAAGTATAAAATTTATATAACTGTTTAAAAGCTTAGAATGATTTAGACATGAATTGTTCGAGTTTAACAATTATATTTCAAACTTGCACAGAAATCTGTGAATATTACAATGCAGACAAATTTCTGAATTTGAACTGTTTTTCTAACTCTGAATAATGAAGCCAAAGCCTTATATTTATGGAGGTTGGTAAAGCTGATATGACTTTTATGCTATGACCTTTTTTAGAAAGAAATTAACCCTTGTATGACTTTCCAAAAGGCTAGGCATGACTTTTTTTACTCGGTATGACTTTCTAAAATTCGGTATGACTTTTTTAAAGTCATATTCGAATTTTCTTTTAATTAAATAAATCAGTATGACTTATTTAATAAAGAAAATGGTATGACCTTTAATAAAAAAGTCGGTACGACTTTCTTAATAAAAGGTTGGTATGACTTTTTATTATAGAAAATCGGTATGACTTTTTATTAAAGAACTCAGTATGACTTTTAATCAATCAATTAAAAATCATTTCGGTATGACTTTTAATCAAAAGTTTCGGTATGACTTATTTAATATAATTCAGTATGACTTATTAAATAGTTATTTGAATTATATTAAAAGTCATATTAAGTCATATCTTTTATAATAAATTAATTTTACTTAATTTAATTAGTTAATTTATAAATTAAATTAAATTCAACTTGAATTAATTTAATTAGATAAATTAAATAATCAATTAATTTTTTATAGTAGAATTAAAATACTATCTCTGTGATTTATTATATAGTAGTCAGTTTTGAAGTCTTCCCGTCTTTTCTTTGTCTTCTGTCATAAACCACTTGAGCTCGATGTTGAATATTTATTAATTTAGTTGACACACAAATGTACTGTCTGGTTCATTTGTGTCATTCTATAATAAATATTCTTCATTTATTAATATTTAAGTTGTGGCCTTCTGTCATTCTTCTGCTTTACTGTCTTTCCTCTTCTTCTGGAATCTTTCTGTAGTAACCACTTGAAATATTTTATATCTTCTGTATTCTTTAGAAACACTATCACTTTATTTTTCACTGACGCTTGAACATATTAATGAACTTCTTCCAGTGTTGAGTAGCAATCACATAAAATACTTCTGACACTTAGATCCTTTGTGATTAGTTGACTGTCTTAATCTTGATTCATGTTTGGTATTTATTATTTACTTTTCTTTATAGCTAGAGTTGAGTTGTCATCTAATTATTACAAATAGGCCTAGTCATATGCCTTTCAATCTCCCCATATTTGTTGTTAAACATTTAACACACAAATTCCTAGAGGATAACTCAACTAACAACTAAGAAAGTAGTACGACATGTAATAATTGTAAATAATAAACAGAAGTTATGATATTATATTTAACAATTTTCCAGATTTATTCATGAAAGATAACTACAAGATAGTTGTTCCTCTAGTACTGAACAAATATTACAAAGTTTTTATCTTGTTTTATCTATGTCTTCAGTCTTCAAATGTATCAACTTCACCTTCTTCTAGGATTGAACCTTTATGAACTGGTGTCCTCGATACTTCTTCAGATACTGATTGATCTGTTGTAGTGGATTCTCCATACAACCTCCTTTGTTCAGCTCTTGCTAACTGCCACAAAACTTCATGCTCAACATGATCTACTATCTCTTCTTCTACATCATATGGCTGAGTTGAATCTATCTTTGGCATTTGCCTGATGTATGAAGGAATTTTCTTTGACAGAAAGTAGTTTCTGATCTTTTGCGCAGCATCCAACTTAGCTTGGGATCTGAATCCTTTCGACCTTAGCATCTTTTCAACTTGAATCATGTACTTAACTATGTAGCCCTTCAATGACTCATCATTTAACTTCATGATTTGATACAACTTGTTTGAGAAAAATCTTACCTCGTGAGGATCAAATAAGATCCGAGGACTAACAGCTTATGCGAAGTCTCTAAGCCTGTCTCTTAGCAGCTCATTCTCTTCTGAACTTCTCTTCACTTTATTCAGTAACGTCCATATCACTGATAAACTTCTTTGTCTGAAAAACTCCAAGGAAATTCTGAATGTACCATTCCTATGAGTGTAGACTAAAATCTGTCAGTCTTCAAGAATGTGATCCACTATGATAGTGATATAGTCCACTTCCTCTTTCAAAGCTTTCATAAAGTTATCAATGTTGTCATTTGACTTTTCTAGACGCTCAATTATTGATTTCAGATGCTTGTCTTCGAATGGACCCTTCTGTAGTTTGTCCATTATTTCTCTTGCAATGTCCCATTTCTTTCCAATCTTGAGCTGCACATCTCTCTTCTTTTCTCCGACTGCAATAGCCCAGAGATTTTGCTTTTCTAGGTTTGCTTTTTTTTTTCAGCCTTTGTTCTTTCCACAACTCGAGCTTTCAGTTTCTCAGTCTTTGCATGACTTGCCTTGATGTCTTCCTTTAACTTCTTCATTGCCTCTTCATAGGCCGGATCAATTTCTTTTTCTTTCGGAAATAAAAATTCTTCATCGAAGACAGTCTCTTCCTCAGCTCTGCAGTAGTCAGGAATGTATGATTCATCATGAGCACTGTCATCAATGAATTGCTCTTGAGCATAATATTGTTCTTCTGGTTCTGGATCATACGATTGAAATTGTTCTTCAGAATACAGCTTAACTTTTCCTTTGTCTTGAGTAGCCCCTTCATCTCTAGCTACTACCTTCTTCTTTTCTTTCTCCCCCTTAGTTGAGGGATCCTCTTGATATTTTGAGGCTTCAAAAGATGTCATTAATTTCTGCATAGTAAGATAAACTTGCTTCATTCCTTCATACAAATGTGTCATGCCATCATCCAGTTTGTTGAATCGTTGAGTAGAGATCTTTTCATTTTCAATGATTATCAAGGTTAAACATTTCTCAACTTCATCAATTCTTTCATGTAATTTTCTCACTTCTTTCATGTCCTCAGCAATGAGACTCTGAACATTCTGGATATCTTGAGTTTTTAGAAGTATGTAGGATTTGACATCATCAACATCTTTTCGCACTATTGTCAGCAGGTGAGTTACAAAGGCAAAAATGGACTTCTCTTCTGCTTGTGCTTTTACCTTTATCAACTCAGCTTGGACAATATGCATTTCCTTCTAGAGAGCTTCCATTTTAGATAGTAGTTCACTGTGTGTGTGTGTGTGTGCACTCATCTCACTTGCACTCCTGTTTAACTCACTATCACTCGGTGCATGTTTTTCACTCTGTGTTTGCCTCACGTCACTAGTGTTTAGCTCCTTTCCAGATCTAGATGTTGTACCTGTATATAAAACAATAGCTTTTAAAGAGTCGAAATGTTCTTCTGATGCATGTGAATGCGCGTCCTCAACAAGATTATCTAGCATTGGCTCCGCTACTGACGTAGCTACTCCGTGAATGGAGTCCCAACTCCCTCTAAAGAGTGGTTGCCTCTCAAATCCACCAGTGGATTCGAGACCTTCTTTTTAAAGAACTAGATGTAATAAATCCAGGGGGGTCACCACCTTAGACAATGTATTGCATGGCTCATCAAAGTCTGTGGTGCCCCTCAATAGCTCTGATGGTATCTGATGCTGCACTGCATCAAAAAAGTCTTGGTCCACTGTAAATGTAGCATCCGACCAGTTTGTTTCAAAAATATTTTCTTCATTTCTAGATGTGCCCTCATCTGATTGTGTTTCTTCAAGTGGAGGTTCTGCTACTGTGAGCGCTAGCAGTGTGCGTGACTCTTTACAAGATGTCGCGGCCGGACAACGAATTTCAATAGAATCACCCATTTGATCGAGTGAGTCCAGTGACTGTTGAATTGCTTTTTCAAATTCCAAAACCCACTGAGAGGATAAGAAAGGGTCTGCAGTTGTCTCTGGTTCAGTTCTTGATCTTTTTTATGGTGGAGACAGAGCTGCGGGTTCACTCATAGAAACACTTTTACCTCTTACTTTCCTAACCGGTTTCTTCCTTTTTCTGATTAGACTCAAAGAGGTTGAAGAATGAGAAACTGTTTGGGGCTCTCACTCAGCTTGGGATTGAACCTGTGTATTGTCAGGTTCATAGCCGAAGTTCTGAAGTGAAAGACTACAATTATAGTCTGCCACAGATATATTTAAAGGTGCAGTAGGTATATATTTATAGGTAGGAAATTGGAAGCCAGGGTTTGAGATATTACCTGTTGTTCCTAGGCTTCTTATTCTGCATGCTGAGCAGCTTCAAGGAGAAGTTATGCTAGATTATCAATCTCCATTGGCACTTGCACTGGCTCTTGTTCAAATTGTTGTACCTGATCAGGATTGGCAATTTGATCCATTATCCCAGCCATATAGTCGGTCCTTACTACTGGCACATCTTGAAACTTTGGATTATTGTTGATCCTTGAAAATAAGTTCCTTTATGAAGTTGGAGATACTTCAACAGGACTATTCTGGAACAGCTCTTTTCCTTATCTAACAAGAGATCGTTCATGAACAACATTAGGAACCTTGGATAGTAGACTTGCACATTTTATTCCCTGCTTTCTGGTGTTCTCATCTTCTTTATAATTTCTTTTAGAATCAACTTTCCAAAATGAATCCTCCGGTTATGGGCCAAAGAATACCCAATTATCTGAAGTTGTGAAGAAATGTTGTTGAAGTTGCTTTTTGTAGTGGGTGCAAACACTTGAGCTACTGTGTGAAAGAATTAGTCCCACTCGCTCACCAACTTGGCTTTCGACATCTTCACCAGATTTATCTCTCCTTGATACTGAATAGTATAGAAAAATTCAAGTATCTCTGGAACAGTTGGTGGTTCAACAAAATCTCTTACTGGGAACCCTAGAATTCTGTTCACATCATCTTCAGTCACCATGTACTCATGTTCTCCAATATTGGTGAATGAAAATTGCACTCTTGCTCCAACAGTTCTGTTCATTGCTGAAGAGTACAAAGCCCTAAGTGCTAACACTTGTAACGGGACGTCCAATGTAATTGCAGTTCTAATTAGTGAATGCTCATTTAAAAATATGATCCACAGCCTAAACCTCTCAATTGAGCAATTCACCGGATTAAAGAATCCTACAAAATTGGTCTTCACAATCTCACAAAATCCAGCCATTTTAATTTTTACTATTACAATTATTAAATTACAAAGTGCAATAAAATAGTAAAATATAAATTACAAGTCCAAAACTCGAAAATTACACAGAAAAATTAAAACCCTAATTTGCAACTAATACCCTCAAATCGATTTTAATCACAGAATCAATCTAACTTCAGTCCTTAATCTTGAATAATAACAACAAGAACAGTCCTTTAATCCAGTTTTGGTTCGATTTTTCACAAAAATCGGGCAGAGTAACGGCTTGAGTAGTCAAATAAATCCAAACTAGCAAGCTTAAGCTTGTTAAAATCGAAACCAGCAACTGATAGCAGTTGTTTTTTATTAGAATCGAATGGTTTTGAAGAATCTGTAGGGTTCTGTTCTTTAAAAAGTCGATTATATGTGTATGTATCGTGTGTGAGTAAATTATAACTGAGTATGACTTATTTAAATAGAAATAAAACAAAAAAAAGGCTCGATATGACTTTTAAAAAGTCATACAGAAGGAAAAGAAAAAAATAAACTAACTTAAATCTGTCGGTATGACTTTTAAAAAGTCATACTGATTCAATTTGATTTAAAACAGAATTAAAACTTATTATACATATTACTATAGGTTCGGTATGACTTATTTATATTGAAACTCGGTATGACTTTTTATGAAAATAGAAAGTCATGCCGATTTTCTTTATAAAATAAGTCATGTTGAACTATTTTTGGAAAATAGTAAATAATTACTTATATTATTAATTATTTCTAAAATTGAAATAAAATATTAAAAATCTTATTCAAATTTTACATAAATTAATAATGATAAAATAAGTATTAACAAAAAAAATTTATTTAGAAACTTTAAGATAAATAACAATAATTTACATACTAATAAATTATTAAAGCCATATAATAAATATTTATATTATTAACTGATCTAATTAATTTAGAAATTAAATTAACTCATCCTTGAATTAATTTAATGAGTAAATTAATTAATTAATTAATAATATAATCATTTATGTTAATGTACAATAATAATTAGAGAAATATATATATTAATTTACAAAAATGCTTATAAATGCTTAAATTAACCTAAAGTACTTATGCTATGATTGAAATAATTATCTATTAAGAATATTAATTTAATCTTAAGATAATTTTCTAAAAATTCATAAGCCCTAAGATTTTATTAATTCAAGTCTCATAAATTCTTTAAATATTAACATTTATATTTATGAGCTTAAATTAATTCCTAGCAACCAAAAATTAGCCATTATTTAACATCCCTAGTTCACTAACCAACTTAGAGAAAGTGGATTCATCAAGTGGTTTTGTGAAGACGTCGGCTATTTGATCTTCTGTGGGTACAAAATGTAACACCACAGTTCCATTCATGACATGCTCTCTGATAAAGTGATACCTTATGTCAATGTGCTTGGTTCGCGAATGTTGTACAGGATTGTTGGAAATAGTTATAGCACTTGTGTTGTCGCAAAAAATAGGAATTTTGTTCAACGCATGTCCATAGTCATTTAGCTGATTCCTTATCCACAAGATCTGAGCACAACAGCTACCTACCGCAATGTATTCTGTTTCGGCTGTCGAGGTAGACACTGAGTGTTATTTCTTGCTATACTAGGAGATCAATCGTCTTCCTAGAAACAGACATCTTCTAGAAATACTTTTCCTGTCCATCCTGCACCCTGCATAATCTGAGTCTGTATAGCCTATTAGGTCAAAGCCCTATCTTTAGGGTACCAAATTCCAAGATTTGGTGTACCCTTCAAATATCTAAATATTCGTTTAATGGCTATAAGATGAGATTCCCTAGGGTCAGATTGAAATCTTGCACATAAGCATGTTGTAAACATTATATCGGGTCTACTAGCAGTTAGATATAATAATGAGCCTATCACACCTCTGTAGCTTGTGATGTCAACTTTCTTACCAGTTTCATCTTTGTCAAACTTGGTGGTTGTTGGCATTGGGGTTTTTGCTGGTGAAGAATCTTCTAGACTGTATTTTATAAGAAGATCCCTTACGTACTTTGATTGGCAAATAAAAATCTCATCTTCCTTTTGCTTTACTTGCAATACAAGGAAGAATAACAGCTCACCCATCATGCTCATTTCATACCTGCTCTGCATTAGCTTAGCAAATCTTTTGCACAAGTTTTCGTTAATAGAACCAAATATAATATCGTCAACATAAACTTGGACAAATATCATATCTTTTTCATGTAATTTATAAAATAGAGTTTTATCCATGACACCTCTAATGAAACCATTTTCAAGTAAAAACACAGAGAGAGTGTCATACCATGTCCTTAGTGCTTGCTTGAGTCCATAGAGAACTATGAATAGGAAATACACAAAGTCAGCAAACTTTGGATTTTCAAAGCCAGGGGGCTGTTCCACATATACTTCCTCTTATAACACTCCATTCAGAAATGCACTCTTCTTGAATATCCAACAAAAATAGCTTCATGTGCCTTGGCCTTGAACTTTCCATGATATTCATATCCATCCTTTAGCACATAGCATTTAGCTCTAAATACATGAAAGTACTTTAGAGTAGGTTTCTTGCCAGCCATTAATTCATAGGGATTCTTCATATGATCTTTGTTGATCAGAGTTCAATTATGGGTATAACATGTTGTATTTACTGCTTTAGCCCAGAAGTAGATAGGTAACCTTGATTCACTTAGCATAGTTCTAGCAGCTTCAATCAGGGTTCTATTTTTCCTTTCAACTCTATTCTGTTGCGGAGTTCTTGGTGCTGAATATTGCCTTGTTATCCTCTTGTCTGAGGGTGATGTGAGTTATCACACATGTAATCTTAAATGTTTTTAGCAGATTGTTTCAGGGCCTTGAAAGGTTTTTCAGGGGCCTTGAAATGTAGGTTCAGGCCTTTATCATGGATTAGATTGTTTCAGGGTCTTGATGAGCATGTTCAGGGCCTTGAACTAGGCAGAAACAATTCTCAAGGGCCTGAGTTTTTGCTTCAAGGCCTTGAATGAGAAAGAATATATTCTTTGGCTTTAAACATGAAAGTAATATTTTATATGTGTATCTATATATCTATGAGTAAGTATTATTATTATTTTATTAAATAATAATAATAGGGCTCTAAAATATATATAAATATACATATATGGATATAATATATCTTTAAAAGATTTGTAACATACGTTATGAATCGGGGAAGATTATTATATTAAGAAATAAAACCCTAGTTTCCATTGGTGAAAAGATATGGTCTCTTATTCTCTCACATATTGAAAGGCATACGACTAGACCTATTTATAATAATTAGATGACAATTCAACTCTATCTATAAAGAGAAGTAAATAATAAATATCAAACATAAATCAAGATGAAGACAGTCAACTAATCACAAAGGATCTAAGTATCAGAAGTATTTTATGTGATTGCTACTCAACACTGGAAGAAGTTCATTAATATGTTCAAGCGTCAGTGAAAAATAAAGTGATAGTGTTTCTAAATAATACAGAAGATATAAAATATTTTAAGTGGTTATTACAGAAAGATTCCAGAAGAAGAGGAAAGACAGTAAAGCAGAAGAATGACAGAAGGCCACAACTTAAATATTAATAAATGAATAATATTTATTATAGAATGACACAAATGAACCAGACAGTACATTTGTGTGTCAACTAAATTAATAAATATTCAACATCGAGCTCAAGTGGTTTATGACAGAAGACAAAGAAAAGACGGGAAGTGTTAGGAATATATTCATTTGATGATGTATAAAATACTAGAACAGGGTCTAGATTAGTTTGTCTGTAACAAGTCTTTCTAATCTCTGAAATATATAATCAGAGTCTAGATAGTCAACATTCATGTTACTTGTACTTAGAAGAATTTCTATAGAAAGTGAAACCAGAGTCTGCATGAAGATCAGAGTCTGGAAGGTGATCGGAGTCTATAGACTATCAGAGTCTATGATCTATCAGAGTCTACATATGATCAGAGTCTGAAGATCATCAGAGTCTGAAGGTTTCAGAGTCTATAAAATTAAAGTTAAATTTGGAAGAAGATCACAGGAATGGAAAGTCTTCGAAGATCAAGATAAAAATATTACAGATATGCTATGGGAAAGAAAGAGAATTCTAGAAGGAAACTGTCAACTAATAATTATGAATTATATTCCTATTGTAATTTATCTTTCTGTTACTAGTTGATAGGCAGCTCTCTATATAAACTCTATGTAACCTGATTGTAAAGGTGTGGAAGTCAAGCATAATTGTCTGAGTGAAATATTGTGAGTGCATAGAGATAGAGAGAGTTGCTGTGAATAACACGGAGAAGCTGCTAGGGTTTGTGTACACCCTAGGAGAGTTTTGTATTCACAAATCAATAATACAAAACAGTACTTATTCATATTTTTGTGTTTGAGTTTGTTCTTAATTTGATTTTAAATCAGGCAGAAAAGACATACAAGTATTCAACCCCCCTTTCTACTTGTACAACTGGGAAAACAATTGGTATCAGAGCCTAACGTTTAAAAATCGATCAAAGATGTCTGGAAACAAAGATGGCAATTCTAAGATTCCTATGCTTAAGATAAACGAGTTCACCCACTGGAAGGTTAAGATGCTGCACCATCTGGAAGCAACAGACCCTGACTATCTTGACAGGATTAATGAAGGACCCTTTGTGCCCTTAAAAATTGTGCCTCAAATCAACGAGGAAGGCAAAATAACTGAAGAACACCTCGTTGAGAAACCAAAGGCTGAATGGACAAAAGAGGACAAGGAAAATGTCCTTAAAGAGGCAAAAGTAAGGAACATTCTCTTTAACAGTTTGGATTCTGTTCTAACTAACTATGTCATATCATGCAAGACTGCTAAGGAGATGTGGACAAAACTTGAGGTGCACTGTCAAGGGACTAAAGATGTCAAGAAAAATGCTAGGTCTTTGCTAATTCAAGAGTATGAGTACTTTGAAGCAAAATCTGGAGAATCTATCACTGAGATGTATGATAGGTTTACAAAACTCTTGAATGAAATGGCTATGCTTGGTAAGGTTTATGATTCTGAAGATACAAACACCAAGTTTCTGAGAGCACTTCCTGAAGAGTGGGACAATAAGACTACAGCCATTAGGGAAGCTAGAGATTTGGATGAGCTAACTCTAGAAGAATTGTATGGCAGACTCAAGACATATGATTTGGAGATGCAACAGAGAAATAATAAGAAGTCTGTAAAGAAAAAATCTGTGGCACTCTTGATGGAGTCTGAGAAAGAACAACAGGAGCAACCCACAGAAGCTAGAATCAAGGATTCAAGAAAGAAGGGTAAAGCTGCTGTAGAGTCAGAGTCTACTGACACCGACTCTGATTCTGATGAAGAGTTTGATCTAAATCAAATGATGGCTATGTTTACTAAAAATTTTAAAAGAATGAAATTCAACAAAAGAACTGGCAAACTTAGCAAAAGGCCATCATTCAAGAAGGAAGATGAGAAGGTTGAGAAGAGCAAGAGTACAATAATCAAACTTGACAAAGCAAAGGTCAAATATTTCAACTATGGAATATTGGGGCACTTTGCTAGTGAATGCAGAAAGTCAAAAAGTCAAGGAAAAGGAAAAGCACTTCTATCAACAGGAAAGGATTGGGCAGACTCAAGCTCAGAGGATGAAATTGATTATGAAAATCTAGCATTGATGGCATCCTCCTCAAGAAAATCACAGTCTCCTAAAGAACCCTCATCTCCTAAAACTCAGGTATCAATCTTTACTCCTGAATCCTTAATTAATTTAGACTCTGATGGCATAGAGATTGTGAAAAGTGAGGTTAATAAAATAATGACAACATGTAGGTCTCTCACTAGTGAAAGTGAAAGGTTGAGAGAAGAAAATTTAACCTTAACTAAAAGGAAAGGTCATTTAGAGTCTGAGTTATTATTAATGGAACAATACAAAAAGGATTCTGAGAAATATAGTCATAACTACACTGAAATTTTGAAAGCCTATGACTATGTTAGGAAAGAACTAGAAGAAGAAAGGCTTAAGTTTAAAGTTTGGACAGACTCTGGAAGAAAAGTTCAAGAAATTCTCAATAATCAAAACGTGTGTCAAACTGCTGGTCTAGGCTATGACAAGAGTCAAGACAAAAGACCTATTGTTGAGAATGATAACAATGAAGAAGCTAGCAAATTTAATAAGACTAAAGACAAAAGTACATTTATTCATGTTAAGTTTGTGATCCCTAAAGAAAAATCTGAACCACAAACTCATCTGTCAATAGTCCCCCTGTTGTTGACAAGAAGACAGATGAAACAGGAGAAAATAACTGTAAGAAAAATATTAACATAGGGTACTTGTCTAAGTCTAAGTTGAAAGAAAGGCTAGAGAACTTATCAGAGTCCACCAAAACTAGGAGAAATAGGAATGGTAAGGAAGGCATTAATAAGACTAATAATTATCAAAAAGATCATAATGCTCCTAGAAAGAAGTGTTATAGATGTGGCAACCACAACCATTTAGCTATAGATTGTAAAACAAAAATTGAGATGCAATCAGTGTCTAGTCCTTCTTAGACTCTGAAAAGTCACTACATACCACAGAAACCTTGTTATCACTGTGGTAGCATATTTCATTCTATTTATATGTGTAGGGACTATCATGATTTGTATTACAATTTTTATGAGCTAAAATCTTCAATTGATAAAAGTTGGTATGACACTGTTAAGACACCACCAGAGTGTAAAGCAACAAAAGAGACAGGTAAACTAAAAGGGAAAATTACTAAGCCTGTTTCTCCTAAAGTTAGTAGAAAAGGATCCAAAACTGTTTGGGTCCTCAAAACATCTAACTAGTTACTTTATGTATGCAGGGAACCAGGGTAAAGAAAGTAACCCTAATCCTGGACAGTGGATGCTCAGGACACATGACTGGAAAGAAATCTCTGCTTATAGACTTTGAGGAAATGGCTGGCCCAGAAGTATCCTTTGGAGATGGCAACAAAGGACAAACACTGGGATATGGCAAGATTGTACTTGGGAATGTCATCATTGAAAAAGTAGCTCTAGTTGATGGCTTAAGGCACAATTTAATAAGCATAAGTCAACTTGGAGATAAAGGTTACCATACTGGCTTTGACAACAAAGAGTGTCTTGTGACTCACAAAGAAACAGGCATTGTGGTTTTCAAAGGACACAGACATGGTAACATTTATGAAGCCAGCTTGGAGGATTGCATAAACAGTGAAGTCACATGTCTATACAGCAAGGCCTCAACTGAAGAAAGCTGGAAATGGCACAAGAAACTGTCACACATCAACTTCAAAACACTCAACAAGTTGGTGAAACAGAATCTTGTAAGAGGATTACCACAGGTTGATTTTGTGCAAGATGGACTTTGTGAAGCATGTCAACTTGGAAAACAAAGGAAATCATCCTTTAAGAGCAAGACAATTAACACCATTTCTGAACCCTTTTATTTATTGCATCTTGATTTATTTGGTCCAGTAAATATTATATCAATTAACAAAAATAAATATACTCTTGTTATTGTAGATGATTTTACAAGATTCACATGGGTTTTCTTTCTACATTCAAAGGATGAAGCTTCACAACACATAATAGACCATATCACTTTTCTGGAAAGAAAATCAAAGAAAATAGTAAGAATTCTGAGGAGTGACAATGGTACTGAATTCAAGAATTCAATCATGGAGGACTACTGTGCATCAAAGGGAATTACTTAACAATTTTCTGCACCAGGAACTCCTCAAAAAAATGGAGTTGTGGAGAGAAAGAATAGAACACTCATAGAAGCTGCCAGAACAATGTTGGCAGAGTCTAAGCTACTAGTATATTTTTGGGCTGAAGCAGTCAATACAGCATGTTTCACTCAAAACTGCACTTTAATAAACATGCATGGAAAGACTCCCTATGAAATGATAAAGGACAAGAAGCCAAGTGTGAAACACTTTCACATATTTGGATGCAAGTGTTATGTACTGAAAGTACATCCTGAAAATCTAAGCAAATTTGAAGCCAAGGCAGATGAATAAATTTTTCTTAGATATGCATAGAACACAAAAACATTCAGAGTGCTTAATCTCAGAACCAAAATTGTTATGGAATCTATTCATGTTGCATTTGATGATAAAAAGTTTACAGGATTGCAGGATGAGTCAGAGTCTACCACACTGGAATTTGAAAATCTAAAAAGTTCTGAGATAAATGAAGAAGAAGAGGATGAAAACCCTCAAATAACTCCTGAACCAACACAGGAACCTGTACACTCTGAGGGGGAGCCAGAAAATTTAACTCCAAATAATTCAGAGTCTAACAGGTCAGGGTCTATCCAGACAGAGTCTAGACAGACAGAGTCTAACTTATCAGGGTTTGGATCAAGCAACTCTGAACCCTTGTCAGAGTCAAGCAATTTATGGGGAGCCTCTTCATTTAAATCTCACTCAAATACAGAAGGTGCAAATGACTTAGGGGGAGCTTCAAGTTCAAGAACCAATCTACCACCTGCTAGAAAATGGACAAGGAATCACACTCCTGACTTGGTAATTGGTGATCCTGAGAGTGGTGTACAAACAAGAACAACCACTCAAAATGAATGTCTTTATAGTTGTTTTCTCTCAAAGAATGAACCCAAGAAAATTGAGGAAGCCTTGCAAGATCCTGATTGGATTATTACAATGCAAGAAGAATTGAATGAATTTGAGAGAAATAAAGTGTGGAAACTTGTACCATGACCTAGAGATAGATCAGTGGTTGGTGCAAAATGGGTGTACAGAAACAAACTTGATGAGAATGGAACTGTAATCAGAAACAAAGCAAGGCTAGTTGCAAAAGGATACTCACAGGAGGAAGGAATTGACTATGATGAAACTTTTACACCAGTAGCAAGATTGGAAGCTATTAGAATGTTTCTGGCCTTTGCAGCTCATTCAAAATTCAAGGTGTATCAGATGGATGTGAAAAGTGCCTTCTTAAATGGAGAATTGGAAGAAGAAGTCTATGTGGAGCAACCACCAGGATTTGTTGATCCAAAGTTTCCTGATCATGTTTACAGGTTAGACAAGGAACTATATGGATTGAAGCAAGCACCTAGAGCATGGTATGAAACTCTTTCCAAATTTCTTCTTGAAAATGGATTCATAAGAGGTACCATTGACAAAACTCTCTTTATTAGAAAATATAAAGGTGATATTTTGCTTGTCCAAATTTATGTTGATGATATTATATTTAGATCTACTAATGATAATCTCTGTGAAAATTTTAGTCAACTAATGTAGTCAAATTATGAAATGAGCATGATGGGAGAATTAAACTTCTTTTTGGGGCTTCAAGTCAAACAGAATGATGATTGAATTTTCATCAATCAAACAAAGTATGTAAAAGAACTGTTGAAGAAGTTTGATATGCAAGATTCTGCAACTGCTAAAACTCCCATGTCAACAGCCACTAAGCTAGACTCTGACCCAAAGGGTAAGAAAGTTGACAACACTAGTTACAGAGGTATGATTGGCTCATTTTTATATTTAACTACTAGTAGACCAGATATAATATTTGCAACTTGTCTATGTGCCAGATTTCAAGCTGACCCTAGAGAATCACACTTAATAGGTGTAAAAAGAATTTTCAGATATCTCAAGGGGGCACAAACTCTTGGACTTTGGTATCCTAGAGAGTTAGATTTTTCATTAATTGGCTATTCAGATTCTGACTATGCAGGATGCAAAGTAGACAGGAAAAGCACAACAGGACAATGCCAGTTTCTTGGCAACAGATTAATTTCTTGGTTTAGCAAGAAACAACAGACTGTATCAACCTCAACAGCTGAGGCTGAATACATTGCAGCTGGAAGTTACTGTGCTCAAATTCTGTGGATGAGAAATCAATTACTTGATTATGGACTAAAATTCTCAAATATTCCTATGTATTGTGATAATACTAGTGCTATTAAAATTGCAGAGAATCCAGTCCAACACTCCAGAACAAAGCACATTGATATCAGGTATCACTTTATTAGAGAACACGTTGAAAATGGTACTGTGACACTTCACTATGTTCAAACTGACAGACAGATTGCAGACATTTTGACAAAACCACTTGATGAGTCTACCTTTCTCAGATTGGTAGGTGAATTAGGTATGTTAAATATGTAAGTGATAAAAAATTACAAGAGCAAGGTATGTACTTTAATTATAGTCTCTGTCTTAACACACAATGATTAATTATTATTGCAAAATTTTGTTTGGTATTTTACCTTGACAGAGTCTAGTTTTTAGACTTTGACGAGTCTATAGACTCTGACGAGTCTGTAGACTCTGAGAAAAATATCGCCTAGACTCTGAAACGGTTAAAATTCGCGCCTACAGACTCTGATTCCATTTAAAATGTTCAAATGACTTGAAATAGGCGGTAACAGTTATCTTTTGACTGGAGACAGGCTGTAGACTCGTGTGTATTGTATGCAACTTGAACAAAATAGAATTTTTCATACAATTTACTCACTTGTTTATTGCAATTGATTTCTACGGCAAAAATATTCATAGAGCTTTTTACGAACCCTAACTAATTTCTTCAAGCTTTTCCATCACTTTTCACTCAACAACTCCAATGGCTACCGTTTCTACTGTCATGAGGGGACCCAAGGCGATTGCTTTCACATTTGGGGATTTCGAGTTCATGACCACAAATCATGTTGCTGCCCTTGAAGAAAAGAAAGGGGTAGACGCTGACTACTACCCTGTGATGGATTTCTTGGAGCAATCCGAGCTACACTACATTCTCAAGGCATCACCGGTGATTCATATGGATGCTGTCTCAAAAGCTTGGAGTTCTGCACAGGTAGTTGATCCTTCTCAGGATCAACCAGGTAAAATCATGTTCACCTTTGGCTCCACTACTTTTGATGTTACTGCTGATGTGCTTAATTCAGTTTTTAAATTGCCTGTGAAAACACCTTTTGATGAAACTGTTTCTGATGATGACATTAGAAGCATGTTTAAGGCAATAGGTTATTCTGCTAGCTTAGATAACATGAGCAAGATAACTAGGACTTACTTAAGAAAAGAATGGTCATTTTTCTTTGATCAAATTGTTAAGTGTTTCACTGGTAAGTGCAGTGGATTTGATGCTATTACTGTTATTACTTATCAAATTGGTCACAGTCTTCTATTTGATAGAGTAATCAACATTGGTGATATGTTGCTCACTCAAATGGGAGCAAAATTAAATAATGTGCATGAGGGGAGGAAGAAAGTCTACTATCATAGATTTCTTATGATTCTCCTTAATCACTTCATTCCTGACATGTCAACCAAGTTGGCAGATGATTGTTGTGTGCAGGCCTATAAACAACAAAGGAGGATATTCTCTAACATCAAGAGAATTGATGACAAAAAGAAGAGTCTACCTGCCATGCACTATCCACAGGTAATGTAGGTAAAACTCTCAACCTACAAACTTTCTATCTACAATGATTCGTTTTTTGGTGGTGACATGGTGCAGGAACAAGTACTGGAGAGTCCCCCTGCACCTACCCAAGTCACCCAATCCCCTTCAATTACACAATCTTCCAAACCAAAATCCAAAAAGAAACCAACCTCTGGTGTCTCTCAACAGGCACCAGTTGTAAAGAGGAGAAAATTGATTCAATCTAGGCTTATAGATGAGCACAGTGATGAGGAGCTCAATCCACTAGAGAAGCAAGTTGTTGAATGACTTTCTTTGCTAAAGGAAGGTCATGATACACTTGATTCTAACCTTCAAGCCAAGTCTGTAGACTCTAAAAAGGCTACAGACTCTGTAAAACCTAGGGAAGCACCTCAGGATTCTCACATTGAGTCTCCTGAGAAATCTTTTGCTCAGAAGTACAGAAGGTTAAGGAAGGCTTATTCTGCACACACACACAAGCCTGTTATTATTACTAACCCTGTTTTGCAGGAAACAGATGTTCCAAGGCTCTTGCAGAACCAGACTCTGAAAGCAAGAAAACACCTGAACCAGAGTCTAATGTTGAGTCAGAGTCTAGACTGCCTTTAGACTCTGATCATGAAATATTTTGGGAAGGAATGCCATTGGATGCAGCCTCATGTCTAATTGATGAGATCATTACTCCAAGTGATGAGGCACTGCTATTCTTATATCCTTTGGTGGAATTAGTTGAAGATCCAGGGCAATATCAGACTAAATCTCAAGTCTTGGATTTTCTTTCAACCTATGAAGCCCTAAGGAAGAGAATGGAACAGGAGCTACAAATGTCTGCATAGGATGTGGTCAAAAATCTATATAGCTACCTATTCAACTCTTCATTCCAAGTACAAGCAGCTGGGCTCATAGAAGGCAGAACAAATGAAGTTCTCAAAGCACTAGGTGTGCCATACTCTGAACAGCAAATCACAAAGAAGCCTAAAAAGCTTAGCATCTACAAAAGGAGAAAATCAGAGTCTGTTGCTGAGTTGGAAACTGAGATTGAGCAACCAGTTTTTGACAATGAAGTAATTTGGGATCATGGGATTACCTACATGACAGCTATTGCTTGGATCTCTACCATTCAATCATTTTCAAGGGAGGTGGTTGATTTTTTTGCCCAAAATGTAGGTAAGGTGGCCAACAAATACATCTATCCGACCTATGAAAGTAGATTGGATCAACTCAAGGGCTCACATTTTCACAAGATTGCAAGGGAACTGCAGGATTCCTTTCACTTGACTCTTGCCCAGGCCATCAATGCACTCCATGCCAAGATGTTTCTCAATGGACACTTGGATGCATTAACTATGGTAGAACTGAAGGGTTTCGTGCATGAAAACGCAGCGGAATTAACGTAAAAATAAAAAAAAAATTGAAACCCAATCGCAGGATCCATGTATAACGTTGGATGATTATGGTGAAGAAGTATGTACCATAACAAAGCTTTCGTATGCTGTTTAATGGAGGTCCAGAAAGATGAATCACAGCAGTCCTTTGTTGCAAAGATTTGCTCTCTAAAGAAGTCCACACGAACGCCCGATCGTCCTACGATCACCGGAGTCGGTACTAGCCGAATTGTTTGCCTCTCTCTCTCTTTCTCTAGCCTCTCTTGATGTTGAGCAGCTATGGTTTTTCTCTAAAAATGAAATTTGATGATTAAACCCTAATACTATACATCATTATGTATATATAGGGGAGAGAGAGATTTTGGGCCTAACCCTAATCCATGTGGTTTTCAAAGCCCATTATGACTTTGGGTTATTATTATTATTAAATCTGAATTCTAATATAATTAATCAAGTCCCACTTAATTAATTCAATAATTAAATTCGAATAATAATAATACTTATTAAATCCGAATTCTAATATAATTAATCAAGTCCCACTTAATTAATTCAATAATTAAATTCGAATAAACAATAATATATTTAAATTCGTAATTTAAATAAACCTCCGTTTTGACGTTCTTTGTGTGTGACCCTTTAGGTTATTATTACGTTGGCAATAATTTTATTATCTAATAATAAAATTATAAACAATGAGCGGCATCTAATAATACATCATTGCTACCCAAGTAACAATAATAATTGGTGATTCAATTAAACCTTTCGTGAATAATGTTCCATGTAATATAATCCCTTTAACCTTATATTATAGATCAAACTCGAGGCATGTATAGTGTCATCCTCTTCAACGTTTAATCTCGGTTTCCTTGATCAATGAGTAGACTATTTAAACAAATCAATATTTGAGCATGGCCATGCATTTCATAGTCCCACTCAATTAAGAGGCCAATAATATCACTCCTAGAATTGGAGGGTTAAATCCTATATCTATCATTCATATTCCTCATACGATTCATAGCATACCCAATGTACACCTTTATCATTACCCGGTTAAAGGTAACTTTGAGTGTAATCAAAGTATATTAATTCTCGTATAGAAATATAATGATTTCAAGTCAGAGGATCATTACATCATTATCACAGTGAGATTTCTTATGACACTTATTAACATGTAGAATCTCACGGTAGGTCTTTCCAGTGTCATGTATTGATACATACACTTATGTTCTTGACTTTAGTATCACCATACCTATGACCAGTGAGATGTGGTCATCCATCAACAAACATACTAGTCTTATTGCATTATTATTGTCCTTAAATAATAATACTTGACTAGGGAATTTTATGAATAAAATACTATTCATATAATCTCATTTTTAAGTCACATACTTAAAGATATATATTACGTATTAATATTCCAAGGACATTTATTATCCTTTCAATTTATAACGCAGTAAATAAAGACATAATAAATAATAATTAAATAATCACATAAAACATAATCCTTAATTGTTTTCAATAAAACATTAAAAGTATTGTCTCTAGGACACCAATACTAACAAGAACCACAGGAGATAGCAAGTGATGCAAGACAGTTGGAGGTTGGGACTAGTGTACCAGTGGTGACTAGTGATAAAGATGCTCAGTCTGCCTCACCCACACAAGAACCACCTAGTCAGAGGTTGGGTAATAGTGGGGCATGGGAGTATGCTGTTGGGCCCTCTTTGACAACTCACCAAAGAGCTGATGAGAACCCCAGTGATATTGGAGGACAGACTCTGATGGATGCTCATGAAGAAATTTTCCAATCTATTCTATCAGAGTTTATCCACCTTGAGGGGGAGTCTCATGCACAAACAGTCAAAGATGGTAACACTCAGACTCTGACTTCTAATGAAGTCATACTGAAGCAGTCAGAGTCTATAGTAGACCCTGAGACTGGAATACTGGAGCCAACAGACTCTGAAAAGAGAGAAGATGCTAGTAAGGGTTCAGAATCTGTTGTTGCTCACCCCTTGGTGGAAACCCCTAGCCTTCAGACTTATGAAGGGGTTCCCCTCCATCAAGGTGGTTCCGGTATTGAAGTACTATCTTTCTCTCTTAACCCCTCTTCTGTAGGATTATTGAGTGCATCTTCCCATATGAGTGACAAAATTACTGAGAGGCTGGCACTGGTCCAGGCAAAAGGAGAGGTAGAAAAGGCTATAGAGAGCCTGAGTGAGATTGAGAAAGTGGGTGTCCAACCCCACTATGAGAATGAGAGATTAGGATATCCAGAGTCTACAGTCTCTGATCACTCTCAGGAGGAGTCAGGGTCTATAGTCTCGTTTGCAATTCCACAGTCTATACCCCATCTTACTTCCCTTGAGCCTGTTGCTGCGGAATACCCTTCTGAGGATGATGATCCAGTTCAACCTTCGCTTGTCTATTTTGATCAGGTCTTTCCTCAATTGTGGGAGTCTGCACAGCAAATAGGCATAACTGATAAAGCTTCTTTTGAGTGTATTTTGGCTATTCATCAGTCTGAGAGACTTAAAGCTTTTCAGAAGAAATCATTTCAACAGGAACATGGTTACTATCCTGGTGAAGAAGATCATGCTTTGGATGGAGCTGTTAAAGCTGAGTTACCTGATGTTGTTGCACAATTATCCAGTGTGGTCCAGGACATTTTTCATATTAAAATCAAGCTCACTGGTGTTGATAATACAACTTCTCTGCTCAATACAAGATTTGACAGAATTCACTCTCTTCAATTATCCAAAGAAGTAGCTTTTAAAGATGCTCTAGCTGCTATCACTACCACTCAAGCCTCTCTTCAATCTACAGTGTCTGCTTTGACCACCAAGGTTGATTCAGTCATTGCAGCCCAGGCCAATCTCTCTACCGTCCTTGAACAGATTCTTTTGGCTGTCACCAGTCATAAGGATGATGATGTCAAAAAGGGGGAGAAGGAGAGGCAAGGTGAATCCTCCAAGAGAAATAAGGATGATGGATGCAAAGATAGGTCAAAGGGAGTTAAAAGGAGGAGAGATGGTGATGATGGTGATAGTTCTCATGGTCCTAGGGGTCTTGATGATGTGCAACAAAAGCAATCTGGAATAGCGAAAACTCAAACACATCAGTCAGGGACTAGACATGGGAAATCAAAGTCTAAATCAGACTCTGATAAGCAAAGAAAGAAGTCAGACTCTGATCAAACTCAAGAACCTTCATATTGGAAGTGCAGTCAATCAAATCTGTAACTTAGAGCTAAAAAGAAGATAGGTCTTGGAGGATTTGAAGAATCTGACATTGACAGAATATCTACTCTAACCAGGGATCCTCAATCCTTGACAGATAGGCAGTTTGAGAAGATCACTCAGAAGCACTTAAATAAAGTGGTGTCTGCTCAAATTGTTTATAATGTTTTTGAAACAAAGATACAAGGAGGTCAGGGAGGTACAGAAAAGGTGAAGAATGAGATGCTGGTTTACTTCTTAGAAGGTGGAAGTGTAAGATGGATTAGTCAATCAAATTTTATCTTTTTCAAACAGGCTGAGGAACTACAGTATATCAGATTTCTTCTTCAAATTGCTTATGAAGTTAACAAGAGCAAAGAAGCTGTCACACACAAATGGTTCAAGGAGATTGATAGGAAGCTGACTTTGCACAGACAGGCAAATCGACAAATGGGCAAATTTTCTTTAAAATATGTTGATACTGAGGGAAATGATCAAGTCATGCCATTGGAAGAAAAACAGATTAAATTTCAAGAAGGTGTGGGTCATTACTTTGGGTTTCAGCCTATGAGTGGGAAAGTTAGTGTTCTGTTGTTGAAGGACTTAAAAGATCAAGAAAGAAGTGCAAATGATTTGAGAGCAGCTTACTGTCAAATTAAATGTTCAAATGAAGAAATAAAGAAATTAAAGAAGTTTGTTGGTGAAGCTCTTGCAATTGTGGAAGAAAATATGCTGAACTCATTTTTGAAGAATAATCCAGCCTTTGAGAAGATTAAATAAGAAGTAATTCTTTTTCCTTTATAATTCTTTTATACTATTCTAGATTAATAGTTTTATTCTTTAGTTTTGACATCATCAAACCTTGATTTATGCTTACATTTTATAAAGCATAAATAGGGGGAGATTGTTAGAAATATATTCATTTGATGATGTATAAAATACTAGAACATCGTCTAGATTAGTTTATCTGTAACAAGTCTTTGTAGTCTTTGAAATATATAATCAGAGTCTAGATAGTCAACATTCATGTTACTTGTACTTAGAAGAATTTCTGTAGAAAGTGAAACCAGAGTCTGCATGAAGATCAGAGTCTGGAAGGTGATCGGAGTCTATAGACTATCAGAGTCTATGATCTATCAGAGTCTACATATGATCAGAGTCTGAAGATCATCAGAGTCTGAAGGTTTCAGAGTCTATAAAATTAAAGTTAAATTTGGAAGAAGATCACAGGAATGGAAAGTCTTCGAAGATCAAGATAAAAATATTGCAGATATGCTATGGGAAAGAAAGAGAATTCTAGAAGGAAATTGTCAACTAATAATTAGGAATTATATTCCTATTGTAATTTATCTTTCTGTTATTAGTTGATAGGAAGCTCTCTATATAAACTCTATGTAACCTAATTGTAAAGGTGTGGAAGTCGAAGCATAATTGTCTGAGTGAAATATTGTGAGGGCATAGAGATAGAGAGAGTTGTTGTGAATAACACAGAGAAACTGCTAGGATTTGTGTACACCCTAGGAGAGTTTTGTATTCACAAATCAATAATACAAAACAGTACTTATTCATATTTTTGTGTTTGAGTTTGTTCTTAATTTGATTTTAAATCAGACAGAAAAGACATACAAGTATTCAACCCCCCTTCTACTTGTACAACTGGGAAAACAGGAAGACTTCAAAACTGACTACTATGTAATAAATCACAGAGATAGTATTTTAATTCTACTATCAAAAATTAATTGATTATTTAATTTATCTAATTAAATTAATTCAAGTTGAATTTAATTTATAAATTAACTAATTAAATGAAGTAGAATTAATTTATTATAAAAGATATGACTTAATATGACTTTTAGTATATTTCAAATTACTATTTAATATGTCATACCGAATTATATTAAATAAGTCATACCGAATTTTTTTATTAAAAGTCATACCGAAATGATTTTTAATTAATTGATTAAAAGTCATACCGAGTTCTTTAATAAAAAGTCATACCGATTTTCTATAATAAAAAGTCATACCGACCTTTTATTAAGAAAGTCATACCGGCCTTCTTATTAAAGGTCATACCATTTTCTTTATTAAATAAGTCATACTGATTTATTTAATTAAAAAATTTGAATATGACTTTAGAAAAATCATGCCGAATTTTAGAAAGTCATACCGAGTAAAAAAAGTCATGCTCAGCCTTTTGAAAAGTCATACAAGGGTTAATTTCTTTCTAAAAAAGGTCATAGCACAAAAGTCATACCAGCTTTACCAACCTCTATAAATATGAGGCTTTGGCTCATTATTCAGAGTTAGAAAAATAGTTCAAATTCAGAAATTTATCTGCATTGTAATATTCACAAATTTCTGTGCAAATTTAAAATATAATTGTTAAACTCGAACAATTCATGTCTAAATCTTTCTAAGCTTTTAAACAGTTATATAAAATTTCTACTTATTAATTTTGTAATACTTTTCAAGTTAAAATTATAT
This sequence comes from Oenanthe sinensis, assembly GCA_028671895.1. Taxonomy (NCBI): domain Eukaryota; kingdom Viridiplantae; phylum Streptophyta; class Magnoliopsida; order Apiales; family Apiaceae; genus Oenanthe; species Oenanthe sinensis. The sequence goes on from JAPMAC010000212.1 coordinate 6,979,926, forward strand.
CTTCTACTTGAACAGTATTTCATCACAATTAATATTTCAATCCAATATTTCGCGATAATTTATAGATATTGTATTCAACCCCCCTTCTACAATATCAGGGACCGACAATTGGCATCAGAATTGGTTTTTATTTCTAGTATCATATCCAAACCAAAAATTCCGCAACTCATATACAGATCTCAAAAATTATTTTTAATTCGAAATAATTTTTTATTCGAAATAATTTTTTTCCTAAAAAAATTTTTAGATCAAAAATTGTTTTCAGTCAAAAATTAAAATATTTTTTTGAAACACTTAATTTTTAATCTTATTAAAGATGAGTACTCAGAAAGTGACTAGCATCAAAATTCCACAGTTCGACAGAGAGCACTACAACTTGTGGAAACACAAAATGCTACTGTTCATTGGGATTGCCTATCCTAAGTACGCATTAGTATTGGCCAAAGGTGTTGAGCCCCCTATATCAGTTATTCTCGAACATCAGGTAGATGGGGTCATAATCCCCACAGACAGTTTTTGAAAAGTCCAGCAGACTATACAGATGAGGAAGCAAAAGCTGTGTCCCTGGACAACAACCTCAAATTAATATTAATTGAATCCCTGGATTACGTAATGTACAATCAAGTAGTCAATTGCAAAAATGCAAAACAGATCTGGGAAACAATTGAAATCATCAATGAAGGAACTGAAGAAGTAAAAGAGAATAGACTGGAAATCCTGACCTCCAAGTATGAGCAGTTTAGATCAAACCCTGGTGAGGGTATCTCTGAGGTGTTTCAGAGATTGAACAAGTTGATAAACGAGCTCAAAATGAATGGAAAGTACTATCAGAATCAGGAGGTAAACATGAAGTTTTTGCTGACCTTACCCGAGCATCTAGAACGCAGGATCATAACTATCCAGGAGTCTAGGGACATGAAGGAGGTAACCCTAGAAAAACTCTACGGAGTTTTAAAAACTTATGAACTGGAACAGATCCAAACCAAAGAGATGTATGGGAGAGGTTGTAGGAATTTATGCACCAGCGGAAGCATTGAATAACATTTATTTGCATATATTCCTATGTATACATACATATAGATACAAAACAATTTTATAAATTGAAGAATACCTCGATTGCTTTCCGGCAACAGCTAGAGAAGATCTTGTTCTTCAATTCTTGCAATCACCCCTCAAGTGTGGAGTGCTCTAAAGATATCCACAAAGAATCAAACTAAAAGATGAAGGAGGAGGCTAGAGAGGAAATTAGGGTTGCCTCCCTTTTAAAATATTTCTCCCAAATATTAGGGTTTATAATCCTATATTTATAGGCAAATATCTCAGCTGAGATATTTTCTATAAATATCTTATTATTAATTCTCATTTTAGTTAATTAATCTTATTAATTAATTAGTTAATGATTAAAACTATTTTAATCATTAATTCCTTTTTCTAAACTCTTTTAAAAAATTATTCTCTCTTCATATTTAATTACTCTAATTAAATATTTAATTAATAATATTAAGATCTTATCTTAAATAATTTATAATCAATTAAATCTCATTTAATTAATTTATAAAATTTACTAAGTAATTATTTATTTCATAAATAAATAATGACTAACTATTATTAATTATTCTTGCATCTATAATTCAATCTCTTTTATGGTGTGACTTTTTAGGTTCAATATTAAGCCGGTAGTAGAAATAAATAATAATAAACATTTTATTTATTATTTATATGAATTCTATTAATTCATTAAATATAATTAATCTGATTAATTATATTTATTCTACATCGTGAGTGATGTTTCTCAACATATCGCGACTATCCAGATAATACGAAATCATTGCTTATAATACTTAGAACCTGTCAGTAATTAGTTACCATACAATTAAATCCTTCTACCCTTCAATATCCCGATTAAATACAAGGCATGGAACTCGTGTCAAGCCTATCTAATTTAATCATATGATTTCTTATTCATAATGCAAAGTTCCTTTTAATACAAATTAGAAACTCTTTCTAATTTCATTCACTCTGGCTAGAGATTCCTGAACTTGCATATCTAAGAATAACATAGGATATTCACTTCCTTTACTGGAAGGGGCAGATCCTTTATTGATCCATTAACTATCTCCATACACAAATCACTATGCCCAGAATGGACCTAATGAATGTCCTAGAGACTAAGGACTAAACCAAAGCATAAATCATTGTGTACGAAATTACTCTAACAATCTCAAGTCTAAGGATACTTGTACAACTATTTACTTAATAAACAACTATCGACACGTGAGTAAACTCCATTAGTTGTTCTAATTATCGAGTCATGTTCAGTGAACTTATTCCTTAATAAGCACCTACATACTAGCTATAGTGTCACCACACAAATGTCTATGAGAACAGACATCCTCCTAAGAGAGCTAGCATAGTATGTACTGATCTTTACGGATTTACCAATTTCCAATTAGTTATCCTATGATCAGGAACTGTTTAAGTCTAAAGCTATTATCTTATAGATCTCATTATTACAATCTCATTATAATTGTAGAAGCTTTGCTCTAAACTATGGAACATCTTATTTAATACACTTCGAATAGATTAAGCCCGTAACATAACAAATAAATACTTTATTATTATCAAATGAAATCAAATAAGAATAGCATAAAGTTTTTCCTAACTCATCATACATGATTGGTTTTAGGTCAAACACTTTCAATCTCCCACTTAGCGTAAAGCCAATCACTCTGGTATCTAATACCCATCTGCTCCTTATGACGATCAAAATTTAACTAAGACAGCGGTTTCGTGAACGGGTCTGCTATGTTGTTATGTGTGTCAACTCTTTCGATCTTGACATCTCCTCTTTCAATGATCTCCCTAATCAAATGAAACCGCCGCAATATATGTTTGGTATTCTTGTAAGACCTCGGTTCCTTGGCTTGAGCTATTGCAGCGTTATTGTCACAATACAACACAATAGGCCCCTCTATTCGAGGAACTACTCCCAACTCATAAATAAATTTCTTCATCCAAACAGGTTCCTTTGCAGCCTCACTTGCAGCTATATACTCTGCTTCTGCTATGGAGTCAACCGTCGTAGATTGCTTACGACTTCTCCAACTAATCGCCCCACCATTTAGAGTAAACACATACCCTGACATGGATGTACTATCATCACTCTCTGACTGAAAACTAGAATCAGTGTAACCCTCTATTTTGAACTCAGACCCACCAAAAACAAGAAAAATATCCTTAGTCCTTCTCAAGTACTTAAGGATGTTCTTCACTGCTTTCCAGTGGTCTTCACCTGGATTTGACTGATATCTGCTAGTCACACTAATTGAGTGAGCAACATCAGGTCTAGTACATAACATCGCGTACATGATAGATCCTATTGCCGACGCATAAGGAATCCTACTCATACGCTCTCTTTCTTCAGGTGTCTTAGGAGACATCTTGTCAAAAAGGGAGTCTTCATGGCTCATCGGTATGAGACCTCTCTTGGAGTTTTCCATGTTAAACCTTTTAAGCACCTTATCGATGTACGTACCTTGGGTTAGACCTATCATTCTTCTTGATCTATCTCTATAGATCTTCATACCAAGAATGTAGGACGCTTTTCCCAAGTCCTTCATGGTGAAGTTCTTTGATAGCCACATTTTTACTTATTGCAGCATTGGTATGTCATTTCTTATTAAGAGTATGTCATCTACATACAAAATAAGAAATGTTACCGCGCTCCCACTAACCTTCTTGTAGACACATGGTTCATCTATGTTTTTGATAAAATCAAACTCTTTGATTGTCTCATCAAAACGGATGTTCCGTCTTCGAGAAGCTTGCTTTAACCCATATATGGTTCGTAGTAGCTTACATACTAGATGTTCATTTCCTATGGAAATAAAACCCTCTGGCTGTGTCATATACACTTCTTCTTCAAGTTCCCCATTGAGGAAGGTCGTCTTTACGTCCATTTGCCAGATCTCATAGTCATAGTAAGCTGCAAAAGCAAGTAAAATCCGAATTGATTTGAGCAAGGCTACAGGCGAAAAAGTTTCATCAAAGTCAATCCTTTGTCTTTGTTTGAATCCTTTTGCCACGAGCCTGGCCTTGTAGGTCTCTACCTGGCCATTTGCTCCAATCTTTCTCTTGTATACCCACTTGCACCCTATAGGCTTCATATCCTTGGGTGCCTCTACCAAAGTCCATACTTGGTTGGCATACATGGAATCCATTTCGGATTTCATGGCACTCTGCCATTTCTCTGAGTCAACGCTACTCACAGCCTCGTTGAAGGTCATAGGGTCGTCTCCATCAATGACCGTCAATTCATTGTCATTCTCAATAACAAGGCCGTAATACCTCTCAGGTTGGCGAGACACCCTTTATGATCTACGGATGGGTTGTTCTACGGAAGGTTGTTCAATATGAACAGGGGTTTTCTCTTGAACCGTAGTAGTTTGTGCTTCATGAACTTCATCAAGTTCAATCTTGCTCCCACTATTCCCTTCAAGGATAAACTGTTTTTCCAGGAAGGTAGCATGTCGGGAGACAAACACCCTTTGTTCGGTGTAAAAGTAATACCCTAAAGTCTCTTTAGGATATCCTATAAACCTACATTTCACGGATCGAGATTCTACCTTATCGGGGTCAACTTTCTTGACATAAGCTAGACATCCCCAAATCTTAACGTGCCTAAGACTCGGTTTCCTTTCTTTCCATATCTCATACGGAGTTTGAGGAACAGATTTGGAAGGCACCTTGTTCAATATATATGCTGATGTTTCCAATGCATAACCCCAAAGTGATACTGGAAGATCTATATAGCTCATCCTGGATCGAACCATGTCCAACAAAGTTCGATTTCTCCTTTCGGATACTCCATTCAACTGGGGAGTGGCCGGAGGAGTCCATTGAGAGACTATACCATTTTCTTTGAGATAATTTAGAAACTCGCCACTTAAGTATTCACCTCCTCGATCTGATCGAAGGGTTTTAATACTATACTTGGTTTGTTTCTCTACTTCATACTTATATTCTTTGAACTTTTCAAAGGCTTCTGATTTGTATTTCATCAAATACACATATCCAAATCTAGATCGATCATCTGTAAAAGTAATGAAGTATGAAAATCCACCCATGGCTTGCGTGGACATCGGCCCACACACATCTGTATGTACCAATCCAAGCAACTCCGCAGCTCTTTCTCCATGTCCACTAAATGGATATTTCGTCATTTTTCCTAACAGACAAGACTCGCATGTAGGATATTATTCAAAATCAAAAGGTTCTAGTAACCCTTCCTTATGCAATGTCTTAAGTCTATTTTCACTAATATGACCAAGTCTGCAGTGCCACAAGTAGGTGGGATTTTCATCATCTCTTTTTGTTTTATTACTATGTTCAATTTGAAGTAAACTATGTTCTATGTCATATACATACAAACCATTATTTAAAATACCAACACCATAAAGAACATTATTTCTAAAAATTGAACATTTATTATTCTCAATAACAAATGAAAAACCATCCAAGTCTAACATGGGAATATAAATAATATTCCTCACAATTGAGGGAACAAAATAACAATTATCCAAAATAATAGTCTTGCCCGTAGGCATAAGTAAATCAAACGATCCTACAGCTGCAGCAGCAACTCTTGCTCCATTGCCCATACGTAGTATCACCTCCTCTTCTTCAAGAGTCTTACTTCTCCTTAGTCCCTGCAACGAATTGCAAATGTGAGAACCACAGGCGGTATCTAATACCCAAGTAGAAGTTTGATTAAGTGACATATTTAGTTCGATCATGAACATACCTGAAGCAGAAGCGGTAGTCTCACCACCCTTCTTTTTCTTCAACTCTGCAAGGTAAGCCTTACAGTTTCTCTTCTAGTGCCCCACTTTGTTGCAGTGAAAGCAAACAGCTTTGCTTTTGGGATCTTCAGCTTTTGGCGGAACTAGCCTTTTCTCACCTAGCTTCTTCTTCTTCTTAGGAGGGCTCCTCTTCCTCTTCTTAGGGTTAGAGCCTTCACCAATTAGAAGAACATAACTCTTCTTTGTGGAAAAATTTGACTCAGCAGTTTTCAGCATGTTATGGAGTTCAGGCAAGCTGACATCCAACTTGTTCATGTGAAAGTTCACAACGAACTGCGAGAATGAATCTGGAAGTGATTGCAACACCAGATCTTGATTCAGCTCCCCATCCATGACAAATCCAAGTTGTCCAAGACGCTCAATCAAATTGATCATCTTGAGCACATGAACATTCACAGATGATCCCTCAGTCATCCTACAACGGAACAGCTCCTTCGATATCTCATATCGAGCTGTCCTTCCTGCCACATCATACAAATCTTGTAGATGCATAAGGAGAGAGTGAGCATCCATATGCTCGTGTTGCTTTTGGAGCTCATCATTCATGGATCCCAGCATAACACACTGTGCAACTCTTGCATCATCTATCCAATTACGATACACAATATGTTCATCATTATGTGCATCCTGAGCAGGTTCAGCAGGTTTAGGCGAGTCTAGTACATATTCCTTCTTTTCAATCCTGAGAACAATTCTCAGGTTTCGAAGCCAATCAGCATAGTTGGGACCAATTAATTTGTGTGCATCGAGCATGCAACGGAGTGATAGTGCAGAAGACATTATGTATATAGTAAATCTGCAAATAATATACACATAACAACATTTAGCAAATACTCTATTTCATTATCTAAAACACTATATGAATTGGGTCTTTATTCATAAGTGCCTCCCACTATTCTATCTAATTTCTATATCCCTTATTGAAATTAAGCATTCATAATGCTAGTGGGATAGGGATCCTACATTCCATCACACAACCTTGGCTGTAGCACGAAACGCCATGTAACGTTCAATAGGCAGACAACTCTTGTCAGCTACATCTCATGTTATTCCCTAATCTTACTTTAGCCTCTTGAGTACTTGAGTCACGGTTGTGGCATGACAAACCCAATATTCTAAGTCAAATCAATCCCAACATCTCGTATAATTAAACTAGTTTCAAATAGCCAATGGCTGTAGCACGTAACGACCATAAGATTCCAATTCATCATACACATCTCATGTTATAGACAAGTATCTCTTCTTTCGGAAACAACGCCCTCGGCTGTAGCACGAAACGACAGAGTTTCAAAAACAAGAAATACTTTCTATTATGTTGGAAGGCTATGACCAACACAAGCCCTTTATGTTTTATGGGCAATTACTACTTGATATTCTTTATATTTTAGGGGATTATATTATGTTACAATCATAATCATATTATAAAGAGATTCTTTTAGACTGGATTAAATATTTCAAATCAACTATTGATACTTGGAGTCATCCAAGGCCAGGGGTGGAGCATTGTCAAGAGGCGTCTCTTAATAACCCCCTTTCTTACAGATAGAACATCTGTTGTTTGACAGAATCATCCTTTCACTTAAGTTGAAAATTCATATTCAATCACGTTCATAAACACAAAAATCTCATGATTGTATTCATAATATGTAAATTAAGGTCACGAAACAATTTCACTATTCTAGATTGTCTAACATACGCCTTATGTTAATTAAGTTCACCTAAATCTATCATCTCATGATAATTCAAGCATATATCACATATATATATTCACGAATAAACATAAGGTAGGCATGTTAAATCATATATTACAACATATAAGCATTATACATCTCTATGTATCACATGGTGTATTTAAAAGCAACTTAAAACAGTTAAAACTTGCTTTAAAACACTTTTGTAAGCTCTAAACAGTCCAAAAATATTTCAGAAAAATTATTGTAATATACCATTAGAACTGTCTCGAAAAAACGAATTCAACGGTATATTACACGCCCCATTCTGAGCTACCATGCGCCCGCACGCGCCCCGAGAAATTTCTGACGCATCCCCATGCGCGCAAGCGTGTCAGGCGCGTGCAAGACACCCTGTCACGCATCTCGGGTATGCATTACAAGACAAAAACCCTTTTTTTTAGCTTGTAATGCATGCGCAGAATGCGTTACACTTTTTTTTCCCCAGATATTATTATTTAATTATGAATTAATTAAAAACAACTTTAAAAATCCATAATAAATAATCTATTACTCAGAAAAATATTCTAAAAATACATGGACAATCTACAACAGTTGTAGAACACATAAAAAATATAAAATAACTTTTGAGGAATAGTAATGAATTAATCATAATTAAATCATTATTATTGATTTCAAAATTCATAATAAATATTCTACGCATCAGAAAATTATGAAAAATTAACTGGACGATCTACAACACTTATAGAATCCAGGAAAATTATCAAAACTATTTTGACGAATAGTACCATATTAATCATAATTAAAGCATGATATTGCTCGTATAAATCATAATAAATACATACATGCTCATAAAATTCTGAAACTTGACAACGAATCTATATGCATACAACCTATGCTCTGATACCATTGTAGGAATTTATGCATCAGCAGAAGCATTGAATAATATTTATTTGCATATATTCCTATGTATACATACATATAGATACAAAACTATTTTATAAATTGAAGAATACCTCGATTGCTTTCCGGCAACAGCTAGAGAAGATCTTGTTCTTCAATCCTTGCAATCACCCCTCAAGTGTGGAGTGCTCTAAAGATATCCACCAAGAATCAAATTAAAAGATGAAGGAGGAGGCTAGAGAGGAAATTAGGGTTGCCTCCCTTTTAAAATATTTCTCCCAAATATTAGGGTTTATAATCCTATATTTATAGGCAAATATCTCAGCTGAGATATTTTCTATAAATATCTTATTATTAATTCCCATTTTAATTAATTAATCTTATTAATTAATTAGTTAATGATTAAAATTATTTTAATCATTAATTCCTTTTTCTAAACTCTTTTAGAATATTATTCTATCTTCATATTTAATTACTTTAATTAAATATTTAATTAATAATATTAAGATCTTATCTTAAATAATTTATAATCAATTAAATCTCATTTAATTAATTTATAAAATTTGCTAAGTAATTATTTATTTCATAAATAAATAATGACTAGCTATTATTAATTATTCCTTCATCTATAATTTAATCTCTTTTATGGTGTGACTCTTTAGGTTTAATATTAAGCCGGTAGTAGAAATAAATAATAATAAACATTTTATTTATTATTTATATGAATTCTATTAATTCATTAAATATAATTAATCTGATTAATTATATTTATTCTACATCGTGAGTGATGCTTCTCAACATATCGCGACTATCCAGATAATACGAAATCATTGCTTAGAATACTTAGAACCTGTCAGTAATTAGTTACCATACAATTAATTCCTTATACCCTTCAATATCCCGATTAAATACAAGGCATGGAACTCGTGTCAAGCCTATCTAATTTAATCATATGATTTCTTATTCATAATGCAAAGTTCCTTTTAATACAAATTAGAAACTCTTTCTAATTTCATTCACTCTGGCTAGAGATTCCTAAACTTGCATATCTAAGAATAACATAGGATATTCACTTCCTTTACTAGAAGGGGCAGATCCTTTATTGATCCGTTAACTATCTCCATACACAAATCACTATGCTCAGAATGGACCTAATAAATGTCCTAGAGACTAAGGACTAAACCAAAGCATAAATCATTGTGTACGAGATTACTCTAACGATCTCAAGTCTAAGGATACTTGTACAACTATTTACTTAATAAACAACTATCGACACATGAGTAAACTCCATTAGTTGTTCTAATTATCGAGTCATGTTCAGTGAACTTATTCCTTAATAAGCACCTACATACTAGCTATAGTGTCACCACACAAATGTCTATGAGAACAGACATCCTCCTAAGAGAGCTATAATAGTATGTACTGATCTTTACGGATTTACCAATTTCCAATTAGTTATCCTATGATCAGGAACTGTTTATGTCTAAAACTTTTATCTTCTATATCTCATTATTACAATCTCATTATAATTCTAGAAGCTTTGCTCTAAATTATGGAACATCTTATTTAATACACTTTAAATAGATTAAGCCCGTAAAATAACAAATAAATACTTTATTATTATCAAATGAAATCAAATAAGAGTAGCAAAAAGTTTTTCCTAACTCATCATACATGATTGGTTTTAGGTGAAACACTTTCAGAGGTAAGGTACTGAGTTCCTCCAAGGCATTAATGGTAGAAGCACCAGAGAATGTAGAAGTGAAGGCTGTTGCACCTTCTAACATTTCAACAGAGTATGTGGTTCCAGAATTTGGACATACTTCGGACAAACAAGAAGATAGTGAGTTCTACTCGCTGGAAGAACTAGATCAGCTGGAAGATGAATCTCTAGCAATGGTTGCCAGGAGGTTTGGCAAGATGAGATTCCGAAGAAACTCCTCCTACAGAGTAAAGCCTAATTTTGGAAGATTCTAAAAAGGAGGTTCTTCGACAGTAGTATCAAAAAGCGGCTACAAGACCGGCTTAGTTGATAGAAGCAAGTTTTGTTGCTTCAACTGTAATGATTTAGGCCACTTCACAACTAAATGAAAGAAGCCTAAGCAAGGGAAAAAGAGAGAGTCTTACGAAGAGCTCAAAGAGAAGTATGATACGCTCGTGAAAAAAAACATCAAGGAAAGTCCTATCTAGAAGAAGGCAAAAGCTGGGATGACTCAGAAAATGATGATGAGGAAGAGCTGGGAAATCTTGCTCTTATGGCTTCATCCGAGGAATCACTATCTCCCAGCCGTCAAGGAGGAATAGAGGTAAATCCTTCTTGCCCTAAAATATTTGCATTGCTAGGAAAAGAACTAGATGGCGAAAGATATAAGGTTAAGAAACTCAGACTCAAAATCAAAGATTTAATTGATGAAACTGAAGGTCTTATGCAGTTAAAAAGAAATAATGACAAGTTTACTATCAAGTTGACTGAGGACTTAGTTGTTCAAGTCAGTAAAGTCAGCTGTCATGTTTTAGTTGAAACCAATCTCAGAAACCAGATAGAAGAAGAAAAGAAAAAGTGTCTTGCATATAAGAATTCCTCGTATATTGTAAAGAACCTAGTTGACCAACACGAAATAAGTCGTAAAGTTGGAATAGGCTTCGAGTACAATAAATTTGTAGGAAAGCCAAGCAACATAACTCCTTTCAGAAAAAGTGCTGAAGAAATGGGGATCCCACATGTTGTTAAAGACACACCGAAATCTCTCTTCATAACACCGATATCTGAACCCATCCTTGAGAGCTCCATACTGATTGCATATGAAATGCAGTTAGAGAATCTCGAGGAGGAGAAGAAGAGAGAAGAACAGGTTAAGGACATAAAAAGAGTTAATATCCAGAAAGAGAAGAGTGCACCGGAGACACCAGTGAAAGATGAGGGAACTTCTAAGTCGCCCAATCCTGGTATAGGTGCAAAAGACTTAAAGAATAAAATGAACAGACCAAACATGTTTGTTAACAGTAAGGATAGTAACAACAAATTTCTTTCTACTGAAAACTTCAAATCTGCTGATAAAATTGAAGTAAAATATGTTAAGTCACCTACTGTTTTGAATAACATGCCTATTATTGATGCTTTCCATAAACCTTGTGGTATATTGAATTGTATGTTATGTGTTTTTAATGCTATGACTGCTTATTTTAAACGCATGATTGCTAAGAAAGATAACATGACACCTAGACAATACATTAATAATAAATTCACTAAATCCAAGACTGCAACTCCTTCACCTGCTAAGAAGGAAAAATATATTCCTAAGTCTAAACAGAAAGTTGTTAAGACTGGTTATAGGAAGGTAGGAACAGTCAAGGAAGATGATGTTGTTATTCGAAAAGGATCTGTTATCAAAGTGGACAAAGGTCAATTCTTTAAGTATGCCGGGTCCAATCAATTTTGGGCTCCAAAGATGAATTATTCCGTTTGGTATGTGCAGGGAGTTAAACAGGTAAACCGAGTTATATGGATCCTGGACAGTGGATCTTCAAGGCATATGACCGGAGATAGAGCCCTCCTATCAAATGTGGTTGAAAGAGTTGACCCAATCATCACTTTTGGAGATAACAGCAAAGGAATGACTACGGGATATGGCAAGTTAAATATTGGAAATGTTATCATTGACAATGTCTCTTTAGTGGAAGGACTTAAGCACTATCTACTTAGCGTTAGTCAATTTTGTGATAAAGGGTACAAAGTAAACTTTATCAAGGAGAAATGCTTAATAGCTCATTCTAAAGATGACAAACTAGCCTTACGTGGAGTAAGGAAATGAAACTTTTACGTAGCTGATCTCAACTCAGGAACTGATGATGAAGCAAACTGTTTCTACTCAAAGGCTTCATCAGAAGAAAGCTGGCTATGGAATTTACACAAGAAAGCTTGTGTGAGGCATGTTAGAAAGGGAAGTTGAAGAAAGCAAGTCACAGAGGCACAAACACTTCAATCATCACTGAACCACTTCAACTCCTACACATGGATTTATTTAGTCTAGTAAATATTATGTCTATGTCAAGAAAGAAATACGCTTTAATAATTGTGGATGACTTCACAAAGTATACGTGGGTTTTATTCTTGAACTCTAAGGATGAAACTCCATAATTGGTGATTGATCATGTAAAGATGATTGAGTTAGATTCAAAGTTACCTGTCCGGGCAATTAGATCAGACAATGGAACAGAATTTAAGAATGAAGTTCTAAAATAATTCAAGTATGCCACTTGATTCTCATTTCTCTATGGATTACATTAAGAAAATGACTTAGATCCATAACCGATAATTCAAGTATTTATAGTAAGGATGAATTACCAACCGTTAGTTTTTGGAAATTTTATCAACAACCTACAAAAATTAGGCCTCAAACTTTCCATTTTCTAACAATCCCCCACAAATCCATAGCAGAATTGCATATCAATTTTTTTAGAGTCGGTACCCTTATGAGTTTGAACCCTCCCAAGTCCTCTACTTCGATGTCAACAGATCTAGACATAACATTTTACCTTAAATCTCTATCCATTTTGTGTAACCACACTCCATAAACGACGACATGTCAAAGACTATGGTGATGATCTATGACTTTGAGACGTTAATGGTCTTGTCTCGATCATGTTCGTCGAATGCTTCAAGGAATAACTCCTTCCTCTAATTGCAACCTCACAATAATATTGGCTTAGATTGGCATCTCCAGAGATGTACTGCTAGCATCTCGTCATAATGACTTGACCCCATTCAAAGTTCTTGAAACTCTTGATATACTTACAGTAATCGTACCTTGTAGGCTTTCAGGGGATAGAGTCTAGATATATTAAGTATCAATCTATTTTAAGGTACAATCGACTCACCTTTACGACTTGTTAGTACCACATTGAATACACTTTGAGGGACCTCCTCTCAAGTATATTGGGCTCCCATCATTGATGAATCATGTTGGGTTATCAGCCCCATCCCCAACCTCGACTTAAGGACTACAGCATGATGAAGACCTTTAGTCAAAGGATCAGTTATATTATCTTGATTTCCAATGAACTCAATAGCCATGATCCTATCAAATACTAAACCCCTTATAGACTTGAGTCTAACTTGGATGTGTCTCCTTGTTTTTGTGTTATATTTTCTACTGCTGATCTTGTCAATAGTTGTACGGCTATCTCAATGAACAGCAATAGCAGGAAGCGGCCTGCTTACTACAGGAATCACGGACATAAGCCCATGCAACCATTCAGCCTTCGTCCCCGTGGTATCTAACGTACACAACTCAGCCTCAAATGTAGACTGAGTTATAATTATCTGTCTAGTAGACTTTCAGGATATTGCTCCACCCGCTAGGGTAAACCCATATCTGATCACTTCATTGGAACCAGATTTCTTAGCTATCCAACTCGCATCACTATACCCTTCAAGTACACCAGGACGTCTCCTATAGTGCAACCCAAGGTATATGGTACCGTTCAGATATTTAAGAAGTCTATCAAGAGTCTCTTAATGTGTCTTGTTTGAACAATTTGTATATCTCGCTAAGTTAGATATAGAATAATAAATGTATGGTCTAGTACCATTAGCAAGATACTGCAAACTCCTAATAATATGAGAATACCTTAACTGAGATACATGAACTCCTAACTTATTCTTGACAAGAGCAATTTTTGAATTATATGGTGTGCTTGCGATTCTACAATTTGAATAACCATACTTCTCAAGTATAGATTTCTCTATATAATGAGATTGTGACAAGGATATTCCATCAACTAACTAAGTCGGTTTGATACCAAGAATCACATTAGCATCACCCATATCTTTTATTTCAAAGTGTCTTTTCAAGAACCTTTTAATCTCGTTAATAATCTCAATATTAGTTCCAAACAACAAAATATCATCAACATGCAGGCACAACACAATACTCATATTATCTTTAACCAATGTTCTAAAGATCGCTAGGCGTGTCAGGTCGATCGGGGTACCTTCTAGTGATTAATCAGTAAATTGAATATTAATCGGAATGATTAATCACGACATTAATCGAATGTATTTAAATATTAGTTTTAATTTTTATAATTATATTAATTATAAAATGTAATGTTTTAAAATTACTTACATATATATTAATCATAGAAAATTATTGTTAATATTAAAAATAATAATTTTAATATTAATAATTAAATAGTTAAATAATATATATATATATATACATATAAATATTAAAAAAATGGATTTTGACCGATTTATACCGCCTAATACCCATTTTGACCATTTAATATAGATTTTGACTGATTTTCACAAAAAAACACCTAATTCTGATTTTGACCGCCTAGGCTGCCTAATGCAGATTTTGACCATTTTTTTTAAAAAACTCATAATTTTCCGCCTAACACCGAATCAGGACGTTTCTCTCCCGCCTAGCGCCTAAGCACCGCCTAGGACCGATTTTTAGAACACTGCCTCTAACGTTATAGTAGAAACATTTATCACTTTCGTTAACTACAAAATCAAAATCTAAAACAGTTTTATCAAACTTTTTATGTCAGTCTCTAGGAGTTTGTTTCAGGCCATAGAGAGATTTGACTAATTTACACACTTTCCATTTGTTACCAGATGCAACAAATCCCTAAGACTGATCCATATAAAGCTCTTCTTCAAGATCACCATGAAGAATAGATGTCTTTACATCCATTTGATGGATAATAAGACAATGTACGGATGCCAATGCTATAAGCATTCTGATTGTTGTCCTAATTACAACAAGAGAGCAAGTATTCAAAGTAATCAAACGTTTAAGTTTATTACCAGTTTGAGTTTCAGCTTCATTTTTGTACATAATGAATTTTCCAATTGCTTCATCTTTATGTTTAAGAAAAAAACAAAACAATATCTACTACAATCATCTATAAAGGTAATAAAATATCATTTATTTCCTTTAGTCAACATGCCCTTAAACTCACATATGTTAATGTGAACTAAATCCAATATTTTAGAATCCCTTGCAACATTATGAAAAGATTTTCTTATTTGTTTAGCCATCACACATACTTGACATTGAGATTTCTTATCAATAGTATGCTTTGGAATCAACTCTAAAATCATCGTATTCCTTAGAGCACCAAAATTTAAATGACCAAGACGAGAGTGCCACAATCAGATGATTCAACACGATTAATAGAAGGAGAAACACTTTCTTAATTAAACCACCATACAAAGGTTCAACATTAATTAAAAATAAACCATCAGACATATAACCTTTGCCAAAGAAAACCCCAGTATGTGTATTAACTACTTTATTATATTTCAAAGAAAGTTCAAAACCATTCTTAACTATACAAGATCCACTAATAATCTTTCTACGAATCTCAGGAACATGATGCACTCTAGACAATGATAGAATACTCCCAGAAGTAAACTTCAATTCCACGTTTCATATTCCATGCACTTGTGCAACACTAGCATTCCCCAATAATTTGTTGATAAGATACAAATAGAGTTTTATTAGCACAGATGTGCACATTAGCTCCAGTATCAACCAACCATTCATGTGACAGATAATTGGATAGTAGTACTAGCTTGTAGGTAACATACTCATCATTGATTTTAGAAGCACCAGCCTCACCAATAATCTTGTTAGCCACAGACCCCGCAGTGCTTGAGCTACCACATCAGATTTCATTAGTTTCTTATTCGGTTTCTTAGCCTTGTTTTTGTCTATAACAAGTTTAGTGTTACTCTTCTTAGTGTTCAGCTTTCTTTTCAAACCCGTTGTTAATATAGTCACCTTCATGATCCCACTTTTAACGGGCATCACATGTCACTGTTTGGACTTGTGTTGCCCCTGAACATAGATGTCCAACATCAGGTTAGTCCACGTGATCTCTCCCTTCTGCCTTTTCAGGGAAAGAGCAAACTCTTCCCAAGACTTAGGGAGCTTTTCAATCACGGACATCACCTGAAATTTTTCAGGAAGATCCATGTCGGATTCCTTCAATGCATGTACAAGCATCTCAAACTCATGCACCAGCTCAGTCATGGATTTCGTATGCACCAACTTGAAATCAAGGAACTTAGTCACATAATACTTTTCAAGACCCTGAGAGTCAATATTATGTGTCTGGTCCAGCTTTTCCTATAAAAGCTTAGCATTATAGGCATCTGATGAATAAACATCAAAGAGAGTGTTCGCTAAAGTCACAAGAATTGCGGCCCTAGCCACTCCATCTTTTTCAGCCGACATTGCATAAGCTTTCACAGTGTCAGCATTTCCTTAATCAACAACAGGTGGATCATACTGTACCACCGGCCATAGACCCTTAATCGTTAACCACAACTTAATTTTCTTTTGTCAACGTGAAAATTCGACACCACCACTGAATTTCTCAGGCATGCCCGAGAGATCAATGGGTTGAGGGAAACGATACGTGGTTCAATCGATGGTGGGTACAACACCACTAACAGATTGAGTACCATCAATTTCATTAACCATCTTGCAATTGATCAATTAACAGAATTTAATAAAATTCTCTTCAAGATTGTTGGAAACCACAATTCGCAAATAACAATTATATCCAAATATATGTGATCACAATTTCAAGAACAATGGTAATCAAAACCAAATAATGAAACAAACACGAAGGTCAGAATAATTAACAATCAGTAACAACGAATTTAGAGAGAAAGAGCTAGAAAGCTTAGCTATCACTGTAGCTTTCGATAAAATAATTCAATCAGCTGAGTCGTCGAGCCTTCGACAAGACACGACTGAGAGAATTTTGTCCCACCTAGCTGTGTTGGGATGCCGCGAATTCACTTCTAAGATAAAATATCACGACACAATTCTGGCACATACCAGTAGAGTGTAACTGAGACCACACCTCAGTTCGCCCAAAACTTATGTATCTCTTAGATGTATGTATATGTGAGAGAAGGAGATAGAGAGAAAAAGAGACTATATCTTTTCACCAATGGCAACCAGGGTTTATTTCTTGATATAATAATCTTCTCCTATTTGTAATGTATGTTACAAATTTTTTAAAATAATATTCATATATGTATATTTATATATATATATTAGGGCCCTATTATTATTATTTAATAAAATAATAATAATACTTATTCATAGATATATAGATACACATATAAAATATTACTTTAATGTTTAAAGTCAAAGAATATATTCTTTTCCGTTCAAGACCTTAAAACAAAAACTCAGGCCCTTGAAAATTGTTTTACCCAGTTCAAGACCCTGAACATGCTTCTCAAGACCCTAAAACAATCTGCTACATGAAAAAGGCCTCAACCTATTTTTCAAGGCCCCTGAAAAACCTTTCATGGTCCTGAAACAATATGCTAAAAACATTTAAGAATTCATGTGATATAACCCACATCACCCATTCAAGTATGCCACTTGGTTCTCATTTGTCTATGGATTACACTAAGAAAATAACTTAAATCCATAATCGATAATCAAGTTCTTATAGTAAGGATGAATTATCAACCGTTAATTTCTGAAAATTTCATCAACAGCCTACAAAAATTTGGCCTCAAACTTTCCGTTTTCTAAGAATCACCTCTTAATTCCACATTATATTATTTATTTGATTGCTTATATTTAAAATAATTTTTCTTTTATTTACTCGATATAGATAGGAGTTGGTTAAACATCCTCAACACGCCCGACAAAAAGAAAATACATACAATTAAATACTAAATATAATACGTAATTAACAACTTGACACAAATTAAATATTTTATTCTGTCTAAAATTGACTGATCACCCATGTGGTCATGTCAAGGTATACATCTTGAATATGAAAGTCGTACCAAAATTATTAAAAAATTATAATATAATAGTACATATGTTTGGCTGACAAACAGTGTAGCATCCGCGTAGCTGTACTTGTAAATTATACTTATAATAATTTTATCATTACACGCATGCTATAGCTCTTATCTCCTTACTCGGGGCTTCTCTGACTCTCCTTATCTCCTTATAAAATTTGGGAAAGTTTCTAAGAACTACAACTTCATGCTCTTGATTTGATTTTTTTAAAGTAAATTTCTTACGAAGAGTAATATTACTGGTATAAATTTATTATCAAAATATTTTTTAAATACCACGAGATTTGTTAAAATAGATACCCATTTATAAGGTTATAAACTCAATTATTCAAAAAAATAATATAATAAATTCATATATTCACATAAATCTTAACAATTAAAACATTTCAGAGTAACACAATATCATGTCATTTGGACTTGAATTTAAAAGATAATTTTGTATTTATAGCATTACTCTTCTATAAATTCTACTAATATGGACTAATTAGTCAATATATTTGTAGAAGAGTGTTAAAAGATAATTAATTTTATATCAGGAATGACTATGTTAGGATCTTGTAATTATTAACACTCTTTGGGTCGTTTGTTCATGAGGCCGTATGAATTTGATATCAAGAATTGGGTTAGGGTGGTATGAGGATGAAATTTCATTATTGATATCATATGGTTAGTTTAATTCTGAAATGCAGTTATTTAATTTAAAGTATTATTGAATTAATAGTTAGTATTATTGTATAAAAAATATAAATGTATTTTTTTATTATCAGTAATGCTTAATTGTATATATTATTATTATTAATGTTAATTATCAATAATAAAATAATAATATTAAAATTAATACACATACCTTACTCTCTTACTCGCCTCAAAAACCCATAACTTGTGAGTTTGAACTTTGATGTATGAAGTTGAAATTTTAAAAAAATTGAGACAAACATTATATATGAGTTTTATACATTCTAAACTCATAACTCATTTCAGAAATTCCTGAAAACAAATGATTTAATTATTAACATTCTTATTCACTCGTAAATTCATTTGAGTCTAACGATGAATCACCAGATTTATGGGTTGCTATCTTTGGACAATAATTTACATAATAAATTATAAAAATATTAAGATTTAAGGCCGACAGGAAATCAAATTTGAAATCTCTATCAATATTAAATTCTATATTAGGTTATTAGTTCATCCTCGCGACCTCGCGTTTAATGCAAGGTTTAGCATTCCGGTGATTCTGTACTATGCTAATATCAAGTACAATCCCTGACAAGTGACAATGGTAACCAATAGTTAAAAATTAAACGAAAAAATTATATGATTAAATTCGAAACGGAGAAAAGTCAAGCTAGCTGTAAATTAAGCAATGCGTACTTGATTCGTATGAATATTCTATTTTATAAGATAACTGACTGATCGTACATGTGATCATCAAGTCAGATAATACAAATCCTTAATTGCTTATTACAAAAGTCGTACAACTTGTGCATAAGTTCTCAACTGACATTAGAAAAAGTTGCTCAGTTGACTACAAGGCCACCGTACACCTATGTACTTTCATTTCTCTATTTATATAAGATATGAAAGTTCCTCTTCTTCACATGCAAATTGTATGCACCACTTGTATCTTCTGATATTTTCTCTTTTAGTTTCTCATCTCTCGATCTCTCTGTACTTCAATCATTTCTTCTCTTTTCTTTACTTTTCGCGAAATAATAATAGGCTACAAGTAATAAGGTTTAGGCTCAACTCTGCGTGAACTCTGAGCGAAACAAAACATGTACTCAAAAAGTAGAGGAGTTCATGGCTCAGGAGCCGACCAACAGTGAAATAGTTAGGCTACAAACCAAATGTTCAAATATTTCTAAATACTATATATAAACATCAGCTGCAACAAATTGCAATTTTAAATCACATTGTTCAGCAGCTTTGCTTGCTTTTCACTTGGAACTTAATCTAGATTGTCCAGTGATTAAGATCATCTCTTGTTACGTCTTATATTATATAAATATTTTAGTTTCTCACGAATCATAAGGTTTTAGAGGTATAGAACATGAAATTTGGAAAAGAATTGCAGTCACAAATGGTGCCCGAGTGGCAAGAAGCATATATGGATTATGAGTTTCTTTAAAACCTATTAAAAGACATCCTTCATCATAAAAAGGAAATTAGCCCTCCATCCTCTGATTATCCATCCGGATTAACACGAACTCTTTCACACTATAGAGCTTTTAGCGGTTTGACATCAGTACAAAGAAGCATTTCTATGCGCAGTACTAGCAGCAATCATCACGAAGACATTGACAACCACCCCATTGTGGTGAACAATGTGAAGGGATTGGACGGGGGAGATGGATATGTGACGACTTATCTTGGGGCTAGAGCGGATGATGGAGAGCATGAGCTTATCTTCTTTAATAGGCTTGATATTGAATTCAATAAAGTTAACAACTTCTATAAGGCAAAAGTTGAAGAGGAGCTGAAGCATGCTGATGAGTTGGATAAACAAATGAATGCTTTGATTGCTTTTCGGATCAAGGTTGATAATCCGAAACATGCTTGGTTTGAGACTGCTGTTGATATCGATCATCTTGCTTCCACCACCTCATTATCAACAACTTCAATTTCTTCACCTGGGAGGAGGCCAAGCAGTAAGTACAAAACTTATATTACGTGCACACATACAAAAACACATATATTAGATATCTGGTCAATAGCTGCAGATATTTTGAACGTTTAAATTAAATTAAATTAAGAATTTTTAATGTGCAGAAAGAATGGTTGAGCAAATGGATAAAATAGATGAAGATAAATCGCTTAGAGGAATGAGATCTGAAGAAGCAGAAGAATTATCGTCAGGTGATCATTGTACCACAGACGAAATAAAGCACTCACCACATCAAGTTGTTCCAGAAGCGACGATTAGCAGCTGTTCAGTCAGTAGCACAGATACTGAGTTGATTACTGCTGGACCACCTTCACTTGAGATACTAAAACGTGTGACTGTCAACAAACCAGCTGACACCCCTCTCCTAACAATAAAAAACGTCCTTAACGTTCCAGTTGACACAAACTTGAAATTCACTACAGAAAATCTCAGTAAAGTTGAAGATCAACTCAGAAAGGCTTTCGCTGAGTTTTATCAGAAGCTTCGACATCTAAAAAGCTACAGGTAAGCTTCTTTAGTTTTATATTTACATAAGAGTTTAGTCTTTCAAAACTACTTCATTTACTTTTACTTAATATTGTGTATTTTCTATTTAATAATTAATGTAACAGCTTCTTGAATATTTTGGCCTTCTCCAAGCTCATGAAAAAATATGACAAGGTACGCAACAATTAATTAACCCCCACCCCCCAACACACACACAGCGGCACACCTAAGCCTTGTATGTTGGTAGAACTCTGTTTTTTTGGCAGTTTTCTTGATGGTCAATCAATTTGCAGATCACTTCAAGAAATGCT
Source organism: Oenanthe sinensis (assembly GCA_028671895.1). Lineage (NCBI taxonomy): Eukaryota > Viridiplantae > Streptophyta > Magnoliopsida > Apiales > Apiaceae > Oenanthe > Oenanthe sinensis. Next base: position 7,001,702 of record JAPMAC010000212.1, read on the forward strand.
TCGAAATCCTACCTAAAAATGATTGACAACTCATATGTAGGAAGCTCCGACGAGGTGATTTGACCTTTAACTCATCTATTTTATACATGCATTTAATTTTTTATCAAATATATATTCAAATAACCCAATTTATGTGTTTTCGACTTTTTGGCCAAAATCACTACTCTTATAATAGGATTCATTTATATAACTAGTGATCTTCGCCAACCCTGAAATTTCAATTTATATATTGTACAGTTTTAGATCATAAGTGTTATGTTGGTCCATTGGTTTAGTATGCCGATTTTAAGTAGCAGCAGAGCCAACCCTGAAAGATGTGCTTAATTTTACTGATTGAGTAATTAATTTTGTTTTAAATGCCAAACTGATCAGCAATGAACATTTCAGGATGACTGAACTGTCATTACTTAAGATTTTAAATTTTGAGCTGTAATGTAAGATCGGAACAACTTGCAATTTCTGTAATCAAGTTTTGCTAATCAACCACAGGTAATTTCGAAGCTCCTGGACAGGGTCGAGGCGACATTCATTAAGCATTTTGCTAATGCAAATCGCAAGAAAGGACTCAATACACTCCAACCAAAAGCTAAAAAGGAAAGACATAGAGTTACTGCTTCTTTAGGTACACTACCGCAGACTGTTTTTAGTGATTCCCCATACACACAATTTAATTGTTCGTTCCCCCAAAATATATAAATGAGAACTATTTTTAGTAACTTCCGATATGTTGAAACAGAATAAAATATATCTTAACAATTCCTAATGTTCTTTTACCTACTGAAAAACAATTCTACCAGGTTTCTTTGCTGGTTGCACAGTAGCTCTTATTTTCTCCCTCATTATGAGTGTACGAACCCGTAAAATTGTTGAGAAAGATGGCCATGGACAGTATATGGAAACCCTGTTTCCACTATACAGGTAGCTAAATAGCTTGCAAATTTCTATATATTGTGAAATGTCATAAATAATTGTATATGTACTTAAAATGCAGCTTCTTTGGGTTCATCATCTTGCACATGCTGTTCTACGCGGGGAATATATATTTCTGGAAGAAATATAAAATAAATTATCAGTTCATATTTGGGTTCAAGGCAGGAACTGAATTAGGGTATCGAGAAGTTCTCCTACTGAGTTTTGGTCTATCTGTGCTAGCATTAGCAAGTATTCATGCAAATCTTGACATGGACATCGACCCTAAAACCAACGACTATAAACAATTCACTGAGCTTGTTCCTCTAATTTTAGTAATTGTAAGTTCAATGATTTATCCATTGGTTTTTTGTGATAATGATCTGCCCATTCAGTGAGCTTCTTGCAATAATCAACATATCTATCCCTCATTATATATTTTCATGATTTTCTGCAGCTGATTTTTGTGATAATGATCTGCCCATTCAACATCATATATCGATCCAGCCGCTACTTCTTTCTTACATGTGCAATACACACTTTCTTCGCTCTTTTGTACAAGGTAGTCCAAAAGAACTACAATATATGTGTATGTGTATCAGATTTGACCTTTTATATATCTTTTTTCTCATGAATTGTTGCAACGCAGGTTGTGCTTTCGGATTTTTTCGTGGCAGATCAATTTACCAGCCAGGTTGAGTCTTTCAGAAGTATTGCATTTTACGTCTGTTACTACAGTTCGGGTGGCTACAAACTTAGAGAACATGCCTGCAATAAAAATACTACTTTCAATGTCTTTTCATACATTTTAGCCCCGCTTCCATTTTGGTGGCGCATGCTTCAGGTACACAATATTTTTCTTAATTACTCAAATTTATAGATATAATTGTATTAGTTAGTAAATTAATAAATGGTTACCGTTTTTTCTTTCACCTCCTCTGTTTCAAGTGTGTGAGGCGATTCTTCGAAGAAAAAGATGCTATTCAGGGATGGAACTCATTGAAGTATTTTGCTATAGTTGTATCATTTGTTACAAGAACAGCTTATGGTAAAAACAACAGCAACGAGTGGTACATAATAGCTTGGATTACCTCTGTAGTTGCAGGCATAGTTGCTACATATTGGGACATTGTTTTCGATTGGGGTCTTCTCAACAGGAAATCCTCTAACCCTTGGCTGAGAGACAAACTCATTATTCCCTACAAAAGTGTTTACTATGCTGCCATTGTAAGTATAAAATCAAGATTTTAACTTTTATAACTTTTCATGAAATTTTAATAACCTCTTAGAGTTAAAATAAAATAAAATAATTCATCCGTCGTATGTGACAGGCCTTGAATGTGTTACTGAGGTTTTCGTGGGTTCAAATGGTTTTAGACTTGGAAGTTCCATTCCTACATGAACAAAGTGTGATTGCACTTATAGCTATCCTGGAGATTATCCGTCGTGGGGTTTGGAATTTCTTCAGGTAAAATAATAATCTCCCATTCCATCTGCATGGCTTCTATTGAGAATTTGTAACAAAACACTCAATCACACACATACATATTTTGGTGATTCTAAGTATGCACGCATATGCTGTGAAGGTTGGAGAATGAACACCTCAACAATGTAGGCAAATATCGTGCTTTCAAGTCAGTACCCCTACCCTTCAACTACGAAGACGATGATGATGATGACTAAATAAATTTACAGGTTCTTTCTTGCAAGGAGTAAGCATATGAATAAAGAGAGTTGCAAATAAAATGCATATTTTCTTGCCATATGCCAACTTTTTTGTGCAGACATGTGTTTTTGACATATCCTTCATAACAAGTTGATTTATAAGCTGGTTTAGAAGGATACATGATTTAGTATAGGATATGAAAATCAATATATGTCTGAGGACCGAAGAAATTTCTCTTGGCCTTTTGAGTTGTAATTTGTTCATATTCATTTTGGACTTGGTCTTGTTTATCTATTTTGAAGTTTATATATACTAGCTTATAATCTGCACGGACGAGATTAATAAATTATATATTAATTATTTTATATGATTTAGATATATAATTTAAAGCTTTTTATTATATCAGCTATAATAATATAATATATAATAAAAATTATTTATAGATAAAATAATAATATTATTTTAATATACATGAAATTTAATTAATAAGTTGTAATTTCATGTATAAGTGAAGTGAGATACGTTATTAGATTGTTGTACAAAAAATGACTCACCGATGATAGAGTTATACTCCCTCCGTCCTTTTGAATTGTTATCGTTTCAAAATGGGGTGTCTGGCACGCATTTTAAGGTGGATTTTAAGGATAGTTCCATAATTTATTTTTGAAATTTTCCTTTTTTGTATAAATATAGAACAATCCTATTTTTATACAAAAAAAGAAATTTTTAAAAATAAGTTATGGAACTATTCTTAAAATCCACCTTAAAATGCGTGTCAGAAAATGAAAAAAAAAGTGATAAGAATTGGTTGGGACGGAGGGAGTATATAAAATATGTATGTTTTAAAATTAAATTATAATTATATCATAATTGAATAAAAAAGTCGTATAAAAAGAAAACTTCCAAACGATAAAAAGAGTTGTATAAAAAAGGATTTATAGGACGGACGGACGACCAGACCAAACTTTTTTTTCTTTAAATTTAATTAGGAGATTTTTATTAATAAAAAGAGTTACAAATATATTAGAAATATTTTAATTAAAATTTAAATAAAAGAGTATATTTTAATGTAGGTAAAATATAATATAATTTTAATATTCAAAAATTTTAATTCTAAAATTGTAATTTTAAATAAATTAAAGTGTTTGAGCGATGAAAAAAATTGAAATATGTTAGTAGATTGTTTGTACAACTATATATTCTAATTAAAATAGAAGTTTGTTTAAAATAATATAATATACAAGTATAGATAATATAGATATAACATAGTGATAAAATTTAATTAATGTTGATAAAATAATATTATTATTTTAATATTCATAAAATTTAATATTCATAGAATATAATTTAAATATAATATAATATTATTCTATCCGTGATGAATTGTATAAAAGGAGGACTACCGGGGATTAGAGTTCTATATAGGGTGTTGATGTCGGTCTTCTAATTTGAACATACAGGTATTAATGCGAACTGGTTGTTCTAGTTTGAGCAAAATTCTTCTAATTTGAGTAGAACTTGTGTTTTGATAAATAATTTGTGCTAAGCGATTAAAATAGAGAAATAGGTGGAAACTAAAAAAATGCATATTGTTTATCATAAATTTTAATGATATATTAAATAAAAATTATAGGATAAATTTTAATGATATATTAAATAAAAATTATAGACTTCAACTAGGGATATGAGCTACATATTAAGGATTATTGATTATCAATGAGTTAAATGCAAAGAGATACTAGGTTCGCTACCATGGTAGGATGTAAAATCAGATATATAAAATTTGAAATGTGGTGCGGGAATGTGAATGCGAATAGATGAAAAGATTTCAAGATGATAATGGATTGAAAATGATTTAATAATGTGGTTGGCAGACAATATTTCTCAGTTGCGCATAAGGAAGCTTACTTTAGGATGTTATATTTAATTAGGTAGAATGACGATGAGAATATTTTCAATTACACAACTAATAAAAAACATACCCCAACAACAGATTATCAAAAGAACATGTTTTTACTCTTATGGAGTGTGTGCAGAGCTTAATATAAAAAGGATCTACGGTTATTGTCGTAGTCTTTGCCATAGTTGACCAGAGCGACTCTCCCGATCTCCACGTAACGCTTGAACGGCTACAATTACACATACATATATCAACATATACATACAGCTATAGATACATATATGATTAGGAGAGCTTGAGAGTTAATTTACTCACCATGATTTCTTGAAAGAGAGAGCGGCCGTGGAGAGTAAAGATAAGATTTAGGGTACCAGCTTTAAGTAAAAATTGGTTTTTGAAAAAGCCGTTAGTATTAATATATTTAGTTTTCTTTCTTTGACTGAGTTTTAACCTGAATGTATTAAAAAGAACTTCTTGTCTATTTCATTTTCAAAATGTCTTATTCAAAAATACATTCATTTTTCTATCCGTTTTAGAAAAGAAAATATCAAAATTCTTTTTCAAAACTTCTCTTTTAAAAATCTTTTGATTTACAGCCCTACTTTGATTTCTAAATCCTAGGGTATGAATCAAACTTTTCTTGAGGATAATCTTTCTTCAAATCTCAAAATCTTTTATCCTCTCCCAAAACTTAGTTTTAAAAGTTTTATTGTACAAAACTTTTTCTCTCTTAATTTTTCCTTTTAAAATGTCAGAAATTTTGTGACTTCTATTTTACTTGGAGAAATTATTTTTAACTTCGAGTTACCAATCACTTGTAAAATGATTTATTTTCAAACACTTGTTTCAATGTATGTTTCACATTGATCCATAGTACCTAAACAGTGGTTGTTACTTTGAAGGCCTTGTACTGTATTGTTAAGCATACATTCACCCCAATTGTCATGTTTTTATCTTAAGTACTAACAATGCTCAATTCCAGAAGAAAAGAAAATATGTGAAGAAAGCTCAAGTACAAAGAAAGGTACCAGCTCAAAAGTAGACAATTGCTCAAGAAATTCAAGCAAAACCAACTCCTACAATTCAAACAAGGTCAACTTCAAGAATTCAGCAAAAAGCTCCAGCAAAACCAAAAACTCCTCTCACTATGTCAGGAACTACATTTCTCCCAGGTGGGTCTAGCTTTAATGATGAGGAAGAAGAGCAACAACAATCTCTGATCAGAATGAAAAAGTTTGATCTTTTGTGGACCAAAACTCAAACTTTGACTCTCAATGCTAGACTTGGTAAAAACAAGGGTGGTATTAGAGATTCACATGCCAAAGTCTACTGGGGTGAAGCCAATATTTTCAGAGATCCATTCTCATTGAAAGATAAACCTGAGAAAGAATTATCTCAAGAATATTTGGACAAACTAATCTCTATAAACATAGTGAAGGACATTTTTGATGGTACTCAAGCCAAGGAGAAACTGCTTTATTTCTTGGAAGATGGAAGAGTTTTGAAAATTGCTGAAGAAGACTTAATTCACAAATCATCCAAAGAACTTGAACATGTTCTTTATCTTCTTGATGATGAAAATGAAACTACTTCCAGATGGGCAAAGATTCTTGAAGGAGTGATAAATGAGAAAAAGAAGAATGAGAGATTACTAATGATAAACTCTGAAAAATACAAACCTTGATATGTTCTTGAAGATGGAATAGAGAAAGCCATGACAAAGGAAGATGTTAAGGTCAAGATGGTGTTAGGCATTCCTACACTAATTTTAAATCCTGATGGTAAGAATGCTTGTTCATTCCCTTAGATGATAGAATGGAGAGATCATCAATCTATAATCTGAGAGTTGCTATATTCCAAATTGATGATTCCTCTGAGCAGATGAAAGAATTAAAAGAGAAGCTTGTTGAATTGCTAAAGAATGCTGAGAAGAAGTTGGTGGACAATTTCCTAAAAGAAGATTTCTCTTATAGAAGAATTTAAATCAAGAATAAAGATTCAAACTCTGATACATTCGTCCTCATATTTCTGACATCATAAGTAAAATTTATGTTTTACTTTATAAAGCATAAATTGGGGGAGGTTGTTAGAAAACAAACACTGATGTTGTCAGAGACTAAAGATCAGAGTTTACATTGTTGTCATCATCAGAGAATGAAGAAGCTGTCAGTCAGAGTTTACTCTATCAGAGAATACTCAATCAGAGTGTACTCTAACAGAGAATGCTCAAATCAGATAATAAACAACCGACGAAGTTTACTATCAGAGTTTGTGAAGAAGCAATCAAATCAGAGTATGATTAGGATAGTGAAGAAGGAATCCAAATACAAGTCTATTGCCTTATTGAAGCTATTCATTTCATAATCTGTTTTGTAATTGAATTGTAATTGTGTCTATATAAGCACAGACATAGGTTAACATTATTATAACTTTCAAGTATTATTTTTCATAATCTAACAGTTCTTGAGAACAAATAATTTCTTGAGAGAGTTTTGTATTCAAGTTCATTATTAATACAAAACAGTATTTCATTCTACATACTTGTGTTCATAATCGATTAACTGATACTATTACATTCAACCCCCCTTCTATAATAATTATTTATCTGGGCAAACAATATATATATATACACACATACACACACATACATATATATAGTTTAGATTAATTATTTCATATGATTTAAATATTCAATTTAACATGATAATTTATTTAATTTTATTATTAAGAAGGAAGACTATACTGGTGATAGAATTATCTGTATAATATATTTGTTTTAAATTGAGTTATATGTATAATATCTTTGTTTGATAGAGTATATTTTAACCTAAATTTAATTTAAAAAGTGTGTTGGAATTGAGTATGACACAAATATGACCCGGACGACCGACCTATAAAATATTTATCACTTCAACTTTGATAATATAATATAGATAAATGAAAAAAATTCAATTCATACCACTTTTTAGTTTGAAACCCGAAGGACCATATATGTACTGCATGCAAAACATATTGAGTATAAAATATGTTACAAAATAAATACTTGTCTCCAATTAAATAATAGTCTCTATTGAACACAACTATATATATATTTATTAAATAATTTTTTTGACATTACTTTAAATTTTATTGATTTTAAATATATGAATTCAATAAAATAATAATTTTCATTCAATATTTTTAAGTTTTTAACTTAATAAAATCTTTATTGAAAGGGTATTAGTAGGCCAGACAATTCAGATAATTGGATTGGTTTCAGATCAGATTTATTCGGATCAGATCAACTTTCGGTTATGATATATTTGTTGTACTGTTCGTATCGGATGATATCTAATTCGGATCGGATCTACGTTGGATTTAAATAGGTTAAATTTTGGTTCAAGATTAGATTAAGCTCGATTCGGATTAAATTCGGTCCATATCATTTCTGATCGGAAAAATAAAATCTGCATTAATTTTGAATTAGTTTTTAATGATAGTAAATTTAAAATAAAAGTCATTAAATATGTCTGTTGAGCTAATTACTTGTTCATTATCTTTCTCCTTCTATTTTCTAGTTTGTGAAACTTTAACAAATCAACTTATTGTTAAATATATTAGTTATAATATAAAATAATGTAAGTTTTTAAAATTTGAATTGTATAACCATTTTAGTTTTTTGATATAAATATATTTTAAATATGAATTTTCATTAAGAATAGATTAATTTAATAAATAAAAAATAGATTAATACTATAAACTATGAATCATTAAAATATAACTAAAAATTTAGAGTAAAATTCAATTTATCTCTTTTTTAATTTAATGTAATTCATATTTGTATTGAATCAGATCTCGTACTTCGATTCATATTCGGTTCAGATGATTGTGTATTCGGTTCTAATCGGTTCCAAGTCATTATTGAGTCTAGTATTTCAGATTATTTTTGGTTAATTTTTTTTGTTCAGATAATTTTTGATTCGGATCAAATCGGTTTTCAGATATTTATCGGATTATGTAATTTCAGATATAAAATTGGTTTCGGTTCCATGAATATTGATTCGGTTCTTCGGATCCAGACCCATTTACTAGGTCTAGGTATTAATAACAAGAGATCTTTATTAACTTTGTTGCAGGCACCGGCCCGAAGTCCCGTTATAGCGAGGGGGGGAAAGTAACATTATTAACATCTTAAATATATATAATTATATAAATTGCAAGTAAAAATCTTGCATGTTCTAAAAATGAATATTACCAAAAATATTACTTTATTTCACACTATTTTATACTACTATATTCAATTTACTCCGCCCATTCTTCCAATCTTTTCCTTGTGTAGTTTGGCTATTGTATTCTTCATAGTTTCACCTGCAGGATAAAATTAAATTATCATATTTACATTATTACATATTAATATAAAATATATAGGATACTAAATAAAATAAATCCTAAATTTAATTCTCGAGTTTCACACAATCAAACTGGTAAAGAAATAATAAAACAGAGCATGATGGTATAGTTTAAGGATAAAAACTTATCATATGTCGTCACATATCCTTTAGTTACGATTCTAACTCATCCCGAAATTATCATTGATATACATGTGTAATTACATAAAATTAATATGTGTGTGTAGATATGAAAGAGTGATACCATCCATGTGTAGAGGTGGACAATAAATAGGACAACCCCGTTGACAATGTCTCAAACATATTTCGTTTACATAACCAAACATTTGTCGACATTCGATGTAACAGTTGTCACAACATTCATGATTTACTCCTCCTCCCTTAATCTCTTTCTTACAGTTACTTGTTCCAAGCATCAAAAAGATCATCCCAAACACAACAAATTTGATTATTTCTTTTCTCTCCATAGCCAATTTTTGATCTAAATCACGTTGTATAATGTTTGATTACTATGAAACTGTGTCATGGGCCTACCACTTAGACCTCTATTTATATACGCATGTGTACATATTTTGAGGTGGAATTATAAGAAATTTTATAAAGTCTGTTATATATTTAGCTACAAATTATTTTTTTCTTAATACACATTCATTACGTTAAATGACTGGGCTAGTGCTGAATAGGAAAAATATCATACAATATCAAATAATATAGATAATAATGATATCTTTCTCATTTCACTTTAACTTTAAATAATATATATTTCCCTTAAAAAGAGTTAATATAATAAATGTTACTCCGATTATAATAAAAATTCAAAAAATATCTGAAATGTAATGACTTTGATCAACATTAAATTTACATTTCCTGATATTATCTTTACATGATTAAATATATTATTAGTTGAAAAAGAAAACTTCAGCTGAATCGTCCAAAACACTCATATGATCTAGATTTAGGTCCAATGATATTATGAGGTCTAATTCACAACGATTAGGAAACAATAGAAGCAATTTCATCATGATAGGGTTAGTTTTTTGAAGCTATCAAATAAAGTTAAAAATGGTTGAATTTCATTAAGGATGTGATTTGAAACTTTCTAAATTTTAATGATGACATATTGACAAACTTTTATGATTGTACAAAAATAATTAATTTATAGTGAAATAGGCAAAGCTTTCCCAATTCTAAGATTCTAAGGTCAGAGACAATTTATAATAATACAGGTACATGTAATCAGGTGCATATATAATATATCGTCTTATTCACTATGGTATTATCGATATTTCTAAAGTTTTTACCTGTAAAAATCAACTAAAAAGGTATCATTTTATTTATCAACTAATATTTTAAAAATTAATTAGCTATTTTGCACACATCTTATTTTTAATTTATATCATAACATTTATAAATAATTACAAATCACTTTAGGACATAGATTATAAATATTTAACAATTAACAAAACTATAATATATCCAACTCTATTATATATATAAGCAATTGATCAAATAGAAACCAACATTAACCTAGAACAAATACTTCTTGAAGAGGTTCGAGCCCCAGAAGGCCCTATAACAAATACCCTAGAAATGATATTACTTCTAAAAGAGGATATTACCCCAGAAATGGCACATGCTTCCATAGAAATAAAGGTACTTGAAAACTTTGAGATCTCAATAAGTTATGTACATAACAGGAAATTGTTAGATTGTGGGAGTATTGAAATTGATGAGGTATATACTTTTTCTGTGGTATGTGATATTGTTATGAACTTCGATCCTGAACCACAAAGTATGGAAGAATGTTGACAAAGAGATGATTGGGCAAAATGGAAAGTTATAATCCAGGAAGAATTGCATTCCTTGCTCAGGAGAAATATATTTGGACTTACAGTCCATACACCAGTTGGTGTAGTCCCTGTTGGGAATAAGTGGGTACTTGTACGAAAATGAAATGAGAGAAATAAAATTGGGAGATATAAAGCCCGACTGTTAGCCTAGGGATTCTCTGACATGCATGGACTTGATTACCATGAAACATACTCTCTTGTTATGGATTGAGTTACCATTCATTTTCTGATGGGTATGGCTTGTATGGAAAAATTGGAAACCCGTCTCATGGACATTGTGATAGCCTACCTATATGCATCACTTGATTGTGATATTTTTATGAAAATACCTGAAGGATTAGAGTTAGATGAAACTAAGCCTTGACATTTATATTCTGTTAAATTACGACGATCATTTTACGGTTTAAAACAATCTGGTCGTATGTGATACAACATGCTTAGTGAATATTTATTGAATTATGGGTATATTAATAATCAAGTGTGTCCATGTCTGTTAATTAAAAGGTCAGTAATTAGTTTTGTTATTATTATTGTATATATATGGATGATTTAAATCTTGCTGGTACCTTTGAAGATATTACTAACGCTGCTAATGATTTTAAAAAATGAATTTGAAATGAACAATCCTGGAAAGACAAAATTTTATTTAAGTATACAAATGGAGCACTAATCTTTAGGTATACTTGTTCATCAGTCAACCTACACAGAAAAAGTGCTTGATCAGTTCTATATGGACAAATCTCATCCACTAACGATGAAAACTTGAACCTGATAAAGATTCATTTTAAAAGCCAGATGAAGATACTCTTGGACCTAAGTTCCATATCTTAACGCAATTGTTGCTCTTATGTATCTTGTAAACAACACACAACCTAATATTGCATTTGTTATGAATCTATTAACAAGATTTAGTTTCTATCCTACCAAAAGATATTGGGATGAAGTCAAACATATATTGAGATATCTTCGTAAAACAGTTGTTCTTGGATTATACTTTTCAAAAGATTCGAATTCACAGCTGATTGGGTATGCAAATGTCGGGTACATCTCAGATCCTCATTTTCGAAGATCATAAATATGTTATGTATTCTCATATTGTGGCATTACTATTTCTTAGAAGTATATGAAACAAAATATGGCGGAAACCTTATAAAATCATGCAGAACTACTAATGATTCTTGAAACAAATAGAGAATATATATATTTGGTTGTGATATGTTATTCAATATATTCAAGAATCATGTGGCTTATCAAGTATTTTAAATAGTTCTACATATATGTTTGAAGATAATTCAACCTGAATTAAATAACTCAATGAAGGGTTCATCAAAGGTGATCGAACAAAGCACATCTTGCCAAAAATATTCTATACTCACGTGCTCCAACAAAATGGTGACATTGATATATAACAAATTCTCTCCTCTGAAAATTTGACAAATTTGCTTATAAAATCATTGCCTACATCAATTTTTGAAACGCTGAGAGATAATATGAAATATTTTATTGAGGGGGAGACTTTACTTTTTTCCCTTCATCAAAATTTTTATCTCACTGGATTTTTCCATGCAAGGTTTTAACGAGATAGTCAAACTCTACATTGACAATCAATGGGAAGTATTGTAATAATATATATATATATACACATATACATACATATACATACATATATATATATATATATATATATATATATATATATATCTGTGTGTGTGTGTCAAAACTTTATTATTAAGTAAAATAGTAATAATATATTCAGGCGGTTGTATAAGGCGGCTAGCATTGTACTATAAATATGGACATGGGCTTATTATTTTGTGACAGACTTAAGTAATAAAGCAAGAGTTAACAGTTACCTCCCTATCTTTGTTTCTTGTTTCATTTTTTAGGTTCAGTTATATATATATATATATATATATATATATATATATATATATATATATACACACACACACACACACCATTATTCTAGAGAGTCTCATCTTATATAGTGTTCCGAAGAGAACCCTTTGATTCTAAATTAGAATCTCCTAAATAACTTTAAAACTAATGATATTTATGACGCATAAATTTTGATTGTAATGTAACATATAAATCGTATATAATCATCATAACTAATTTAATACTTAGAAATTAAGAGAAAAATCTGATTTTCAATTTGATTCCATCATAAAATTCTGTTCTGAGCAATATGATTCTGCTGTAGAATCGTTTGACTATTTGTTCATTATTATATGTAATTTTCAATATTTTTTATATATAATTTCATTTTTTATTTATTTATAGTTATATTTGATGAATAATAAGAAAAATATATACATTTTGCGTGTATATAAGATGGTTCTCTTGAACTCTATATAAGAAGTCATCTCTAGAATGTTACTCTGTATATATAAGTTGATATATTTAATAAACATAACTATAAATTCAGTGTTCTCTCTTACCTTCATACAATTTTATAATTATATAAGTTTATAACAATCCTTTAATTATAACCTACATAATTAGATCTCTAAACACAATTTATGTAAAAAATAACATTTCACATTTGCAAAATCAAAACCTTATAATTAATTCTTTAACTTTATATTATTTATAAACTACATATTGTTGGAAATCACAATTCGCAAATAACAATTATATCCAAATATATATGATCACAATTTCAAGAACAATGACAATAAAAACCAAATAATGAAACAAACACAAAGGTAAAAATAATTAAGCAATCAGTAACAACGAATTTAGAGAGAAAGAGTTAGAAAGCTAAGCTATCACTGTAGCTTTCGATAAAATAATTCAATCATCTAAGTCGTCGAGCCTTCGAGAAGACCAGACTATTCTTGAAGAGAATTTCGTCCCACCTAGCTGTGTTGGGATGCCGCGAATTCACTTCCAGGATAAAACAAAATAACACAATTCCGGCACGGATCAGTAGAGTGTAACGATGACCATACCTCAATTCGCCCAGAACCTATGTATCTTTTGTATGTATGTATATGTGAGAGAAGAAGAGACCATATATTTTCAATAATGGAAACTAGGGTTTTATTTCTTAATATAATAATCATCCCAGATTCGTAACATATGTTACAAATCTTTTAAAGATATATCATATCCATATATATAAATATATATATATATATATATATTTTGGAGCCCTATTATTATTATTTAATAAAATAATAATAATACTTACTCATAGATATATAGATACACATATAAAATATTACTTTTATGTTTAAAGTCAAAGAATATATTCTTTATCGTTCAAGGCCTTGAAACAAAAACTCAGGCCCTTGAGAATTGTTTCTGCCCAGTTCAAGGCCCTGAACATGCTCCTCAAGGCCCTGAAATAATCTGATCCATGATAAAGGTCAGGACCTACATTTCAAGGCCCCTGAAAAACCTTTCAAGGCCCTGAAATAATCTGTTAAAAACATTTAAGATTACATATGGGATAACCCACATCACCCATTTAAGTATGCCACTTGATTCACATTTCTCTTTGGATTACAATACGAAAATGACTTAGATCCATAACCGATAATTCAAGTGTTTATAGTAAGAATGAATTACCAACCATTAGTTTCTGGAAATTTTATCAATAGCCTCCAAAAATTAGGCCTCAAAATTTCCATTTTCTAACAATCCCCCACAAATTCATAGCAGAATTGCATATTGAATTTTTCAAAGTCGGTACCCTTCCGAGTTTGAACCCTCCTAAGTCCTCTACTTCGATGGTCAACGGATCTAGACAGAATATTTCACCTTAAATCTCTATCCATTTTGTGTAACCACACTCCATAGTCGACGACATGTCAAAGACTATGGTGATGATCTATGACTTTGAGATGTTAATGGTCTTGTCTCGATCATGTTCGTCGAATGCTTCGAGGAATAACCCCTTCCTCTAATTGAAACCTCACAATAATATTCGCTTAGAGGGGCATCTCCAAAGATGTACTGCTAGCATCTCGTCATAACGACTTGATCCCATTTAAAGTTTTTGAAACTCTTGATATACTTGCAGTAATCATACCTTTTAGGCCTTTAGGGGATAGAATCCAGATATATTAAGTATCAATCTATTTTAAGGTACAATCGACTCACCCTTAGGACTTGTTATTACCACATTGAATACACTTTGAGGGACCTCCTCTCAAGTGTATTGGGTTCCCATCATTGATGAATCATGTTGGGTTATCAGCCCCATCCCCAATCTCGACTTAAGGACTACAACATGGTAAAGACCTTTAGTCAAAGGATCAGTTATATTATCTTGAGTTCCAATGAAGTCAATAGCCATGATCCTATCAAACACTAAACCCCTTATAGACTTGAGTCTAACTTGGATGTGTCTCCTTGTTTTTGCGTTATATTTTCTACTGTTGATCTTGTCAATAGTTGTACGGCTATCTCAATGAACAACAATAACATGAAGCGACCTGTTTACTACAGGAAACATGGACATAAGCCCATGAAACCATTCAGCCTTCGTCCCTGTGGTATTTAATGCACACAACTCAGCCTCAAATGTAAACCGAGTTATAATTGTCTGTCTAGTAGACTTTCAGGATATTGCTCCACCCGCTAGGGTAAACCCATATCTGATCACTTCATTGGAACCAGATTTCTTAGCTATCCAACTCGCATCATTATACCCTTCAATTACACCAGGACGTCTCCTATAGTGCAACCCAAGGTATATGGCACCTTTCAGATATTTAAGAAGTCTATCAAGAGCCTCCTAATGAGTGTTGTTTGAACAACTTGTATATCTCGCTAACTTAGACATAGAATAATAAATGCATGGTCTAGTACCGTTAGCAAGATACTGCAAACTCCTAATAATCTGAGAATTCCTTAACTGAGATACAGGAACTCCTAACTTATTCTTGACAAGAGCAATTTTTGAATCATATGGTGTGCTTGCGATTCTACAATTTGAATAACCATACTTCTCAAGTATAGATTTCTCTATATAATGTTATTGTGACAAGGTTATTCCATCAGCTAACTAAGTCGGTTTGATACCAAGAATCACATTAGCATCACCCATATCTTTCATTTCAAAGTGTCTTTTCAAGAACCTTTTAGTCTCGTTAATAAACTCAATATTGGTTCCAAACAATAAAATATCATCAACATGAAGGCACAACACAATACCCATATTACCTCTAACCAATGTTCTAAAGATCCATAGGCGTGTCAGGTCGATCGGGGTACCTTCCAGCGATTAATCAATAAATCGAGTATTAATCGGAATGATTGATCGCGACATTAATCGAATGTATTTAAATATTACTTTTAATTTTTATAATTATATTAATTATAAAATGTAATGTTTTAAAATTACTTACATATATATTAATCATAGAAAATCATTATTAATATTAAAAATAATAATTTCAATATTAATAATTAAATAGTTAACTAATATATATACATATAAATATTAAAAAAATGGATTTTGACCGATTTATACCGCATAATACCCATTTTGACCATTTAATATAGATTTTGACTGATTTTCACAAAAAAACACCTAATTCTGATTTTGACCGCCAAGGCCGCCTATTGCAGATTTTGACCAATTTTTTAAAAAACTCCTAATTTTCTGCCTAGCACCGAATCAGGACGTTTCTCTCCCGCCTAGAATCTAGGCACTGCCTAGAACCTAGGCACCGCCTAGGACCGATTTTTAGAACACTTCCTCTAACGTTATAGTAGAAACATTTATCACTTTCATTAACTACAAAATCAAAATCTAAAACAGTTTTATCAAACTTTTTATGCCAGTCTCTAGGAGCTTGTTTCAGACCATAGATAGATTTGACTAATTTACGCACTTTCCATTCGTTACCAGATTCAACAAATCCCTCAGACTGAGCCATATAAATCTATTCTTCAAGATCACCATGAAGAATATATGTCTTTACATCCATTTGATGGATAATAAGACAATGTACAGACGTCAATGCTATAAGCATACTGATTGTTGTCCTAATTACAACAAGAGAGTAAGTATTCAAAGTAATCAAACGTTTAAGTTTATTATCAGTTTGAGTTTCAGCTTCATTTTTGTACATAATGAATTTTCCAAGTACTTCATCTTTATGTTTAAGAAAAAATAAAACAATATCTACTACAATCATCTATAAAGATAATAAAATATCATTTATTTCCTTTAGTCAGCATGCCATTAAACTCACACATGTTAGTGTGAACTAAATCCCATATTTTAGAATCCCTTGCAACTTATGAAAAGGTTTTCTTATTTGTTTAGCCATCACACATACTTGACATTGAGATTTCTTAACAATAGCATGCTTTGGAATCAACTCTAAAATTATTGTATTCCTTAGAGCACCAAAATTTAAATGACCAAGACGAGAGTGCCACAAATCAGATGATTCAACACGATTAATAGAAGGAGAAACACTTTCTTAATTAAACCACCATGCAAAGGTTCAACATTAATTAAAAATAAACCATCAGACATATAACCTTTAATAAAGAAAACCCTAGTATGTGTAATAACTACTTTATTATATTTCAAAGAAAGTTCAAAACCATTTTTAACTATACAAGATCCACTAATAGTCTTTCTACGAATCTCAGGAACATGATGCACTCTAGACAATGATAGAATACGCCTAGAAGTAAACTTCAATTCCACGTTTCATATTCCATGCACTTGTGCAACACTAGCATTCCCCAATAATTTGTTGATAAGATACAAATAGAGTTTTATCATCACAGATGTGCACATTAGCTCCAGTATCAACCAACCATTCATGTGACAGATAATTGGATAGTAGTACTAGCTTATAGGTAACATACTCGTCATTGGTTTTAGAAGCACCAGTCTCACCAATAAACATGTTAGCCACAGATCCCGCAGTGGTTCCAAGTCCAAACACATTTTTTTCTTGAGCTACCACATTAGATTTCATTAGTTTCTTATTCAGTTTCTTAGCCTTGTTTTTGTCTATAACAAGTTTAGTGTTACTCTTCTTAGTGTTCAGCTTTCTTTTCAAACCCGTTGTTAATATAGTCACCTTTATACTCCCACTTTTAACGGGCATCACATGTACCTGTTTGGACTTGTGTTGCCCCTGAACAGAGATGTCCAACATCAAGTTAGTCCACGTGATCTCTCTCTTCTGCCTTTTCAAGGAAAGAGCAAACTCTTCCCAAGACTTAGGGAGCTTTTTAATCACGGACGTCACCGGAAATTTTTCAGGAAGATCCATGTTTGACTCCTTCAATGCATGGACAAGCATCTAAAACTCATGCACCTGCTCAGTCATGGATTTCGTATGCACCAACTTGAAATCAAGGAACTTAGCCACATAATACTTTCAAGACCCTGAGAGTTAGTATTATGTGTCTGGTCCAGCTTTTCTTATAAAATCTTAGCATTATAGGCATATGATGAATAAACATCAAAGAGAGTGTTCGCTAAAGCCACAAGAATTGCGGCCCTAGCCACTCCATATTTCTCAGCCCACATTGCATAAGCTTTCACAGTGTCAGCATTTCCTTGATCAACAACAGGTGGATCATACTATACCACCGGCCATAGACCCTTAATTGTTAACCACGACTTAATTTTCTTTTATTAGCGTGAAAATCCGACACCGCCACTGAATTTCTCAGGCATGCCCGAGAGATCAATGGGTTGAGGGAAACGATACGTGGTCCAATCGATAGTGCTACAACACCACTAGCAGATTGAGTACCATCAATAGGAGCATCAGTTTCATCAACCATCTTGTAATTGATCAATTAACAGAATTTAATAAAATTATATTCAAGATTGTTAGAAATCACAATTCGCAAATAACAATTATATCCAAATATATATAATCACAATTTCAAGAACAATGGTAATCAAAACCAAATAATGAAACAAACACAAAGGTCGGAACAATTAACAATCAGTAACAATGAATTTAGAGAGAAAGTGCTAGAAAGCTTAGCTATCACTGTAACTTTCGATAAAATAATTCAATCAGTTGAGTCGCCGAGCCTTCGACAAGACCCGACTGTTCTTGAAGAGAATTTCGCCCCACCTAACTGTGTTGGGATGCCGCGAATTCACTTCCAGGATAAAACATCACGACAAAATTCTGACACAGACTAGTAGAGTGTAACGGAGACCACACCTCAGTTCGCCCAAAACCTATGTATCTCTTAGATGTATGTATATGTGAAAGAAGGAGATAGAGAGAAAAAAAGACTATATCTTTTCACCAATGGTAACTAGGGTTTTATTACTTGATATAATAATCTTCCCCTATTCGTAATGTATGATACAAATCTTTTTAAAATATATTATATCCATATATGTATATTTATATATATATTAGAGCCCTATTATTATTATTTAATAAAATAATAATAATACTTACTCATAGATATATAGATACACATGTAAAATATTACTTTAATGTTTAAAGTTAAAGAATATATTCTTTTCCGTTCAAGTCCTTAAAACAAAAACTCAGGCCCTTGAAAATTGTTCTTATCCAGTTCAAGACCTTGAACATGCTCCTCAAGACCCTAAAACAATCTGCTACATGAAAAAGGCCTGAGCCTATTTTTCAAGGCCCCTGAAAAACCTTTCAAGGTCATGAAACAATCTGCTAAAAATATTTAAGATTTCATGAGGGATAATCCACATCACCCATTCAAGTATGCCACTTAATTCTCATTTGTTTATGGATTACACTAAGAAAATGACTTAGATCCATAACCGATAATCAAGTTCTTATAGTAAAAATGAATTATCAACCGTTAATTTCTGAAAATTTCATCAAAAGTCTACAAAAATTTGGCCCAAAAACTTTCCATTTTCTAACAATCATCTCTTAATTCCACTTTATATTATTTATTTGATTGCTTATATTTGAAATAAATTTTCTTTTCTTTACTCGATATAGATAGGAGTTGGTTAAACATCCTCAACACGTCCGACAAAAAGAAAATACATACAATTAAATACTTAATATAATACATAATTAACAACTTGACACAAATTAAATATTTTATTCTGTCTAAAATTGACTGATCACCCATGTGGTCATGTCAAGGTATACATCTTGAACATGAAAGTCGTACCAAAATTATTAAAAAATTATAATATAATAGTATATATGTTTGGCTGACTAACAGCGTAGCATCCGCGTAGCAAGGAAATTAGTTGTACTTGTACATAATAATACTACTTATAAATTGTACTTATAATAATTTTATCATTACACGCATGCTACAGCTCTTATCTCCTTACTCGGGTGCTTCTCTGACTCTCCTTATCTCCTTGTAAAATTTGGGAAAGTTTCTAAGAACTACAACTTCATGCTCTTGATTTGATTTTTTTTTAAAGTAAATTTCTTACGAAGAGTAATATTACTGGTATAAATTTATTATCAAAATATTTTTTAAATACCACGAGATTTGTTAGAATAAATACTCATTTATAAGGTTATAAATTCAATTATTCAAAAAAAAAATTTATATATTCACATAAATCTCAACAATTAAAACATTTCTGAGTAACACAATATCATGTCATTTGGACTTCAATTTAAAAGATAATTTTGTATTTATAGCATTGCTCTTCTATAAATTCTACTAATATGGACTAATTAGTCAATATATTTGTAGAAGAGTGTTAAAAGATAATTAATTTTATATCAAGAACGACTATGTTAGGATCTTGTAATTATTAACACTCTTTGGGTATTTTGGTTCATGTGGCAGTATTCATTATTGATATCATGTGTTTGGTTTAGTTCTGAAACATTTCAGTTATTTAATTTAAAGCATTATTGAATTAATAGTTAGTATTATTGTATAAAAAATATAAATGTATTTTTTTATTATTAGTAATGCTTAATTGTATATATTATTATTATTTAATTATTATTATTAATGTTAATTATCAATAATAAAATAATAATATTAAAATCAATACACATACCTTACTCTCTTACTCACCTCCCCTTCTATATCAAAAACCCATAATTTGTGAGTTTGAACATTGATGTATGAAGTTGAAATTTTAAAAAAATTGAGACAAACATTATATATGAGTTTTATACATTCTAAACTCATAACTCATTTCAAAACCCCCGAAAACAAATGATATAATTATTAACATTCTTATTCACTCGTAAATTCATTTGAGTCTAACGATGAATCACGAGATTTATGGGTTGCTATCTTTGGACAATAATTTACATAATAAATTATAAAAATATTAAAATTTAAGGGTGATAGGAAATCAAATTTGAAATTTCTATCAATATTAAATTCTATATTAGGTTAAGTTACTAGTTCATCCTCGCGACCTCGCGTTTCATGCAAGGTTTAGCATTCCGGTGATTCTGTACTATGCTAATATCAAGTACAATCCCTGACAACTGACAATGGTAACCAATAGTTAAAAATTAAACGAAAAAATTATATGATTAAATTCGAAACGGAGAAAAGTCAAGCTAGCTGTAAATTAAGCAATGCGTACTTGATTCGTATGAATATTCTATTTTATAAGATAACTGACTGATCGTACATGTGATCATCAACTCAGATAATACAAATCCTTAATTGCTTATTACAAAACTCGTACAACTTGTGCATAAGTTCTTAACTGACATTAGAAAAAATTGCTCAGTTGACTACAAGGCCACCGTACACCTGTGTACTTTCATTTCTCTATTTATATAATATATGAAAGTTCCTCTTGTTCCCATGCAAATTGTATGCACCACTTGTATCTTCTGATATTTTCTCTTTTAGTTCCTCATCTCTCGATCTCTCTGTACTTCAATCATTTCTTCTCTTTTCTTTACTTTTCGCGAAATAATAATAGGCTACAAGTAATAAGGTTTAGGCTCAACTCTGCGTGAACTCTGAGCGAAACAGAGCATGTACTCGAAAAGTAGAGGAGTTCATGGCTCAGGAGCCAACCTACAGTGAAATAGTTAGGCTACAAACCAAATGTTCAAATATTTCTAAATACTATATATAAACATCAGCTGCAACAAATTGCAATTTTAAATCACATTGTTCAGCAGCTTTGCTTGCTTTTCACTTGGAACTTAATCTAGATTGTCCAGTGATTAAGATCATCTCTTGTTACGTCTTATATTATATAAATATTTTAGTTTCTCACGAATCATAAGGTTTTAGAGGTATAGAACATGAAATTTGGAAAAGAATTGCAGTCACAAATGGTTCCCGAGTGGCAAGAAGCATATATGGATTATGAGTTTCTTAAAAACCTATTAAAAGACATCCTTCATCATAAAAAGGAAATTAGCCCTCCATCCTCTGATTATCCATCCGGATTAACACGAACTCTTTCACACTATAGAGCTTTTAGCGGTTTGACATCAGTACAAAGAAGCATTTCTATGCGCAGTATTAGCAGCAGTCATCACGAAGACATTGACAACCACCCCATTGTGGTGAACAATGTGAAGGGATTGGACGGGGGAGATGGATATGTGACGACTTATCTTGGGGCTAGAGCGGATGATGGAGAGCATGAGCTTATCTTCTTTAATAGGCTTGATATTGAATTCAATAAAGTTAACAACTTCTATAAGGCAAAAGTTGAAGAGGAGCTGAAGCATGCTGATGAGTTGGATAAACAAATGAATGCTTTGATTGCTTTTCGGATCAAGGTTGATAATCCGAAACATGCTTGGTTTGAGACTGCTGTTGATATCGATCATCTTGCTTCCACCACCTCATTATCAACAACTTCAATTTCTTCACCTGGGAGGAGGCCAAGCAGTAAGTACAAAACTTATATTACGTGCACACATACAAAAACACATATATTAGATATCTGGTCAATAGCTGCAGATATTTTGAACGTTTAAATTAAATTAAATTAAGAATTTTTAATGTGCAGAAAGAATGGTTGAGCAAATGGATAAAATAGATGAAGATAAATCGCTTAGAGGAATGAGATCTGAAGAATCAGAAGAATTATCGTCAGGTGATCATTGTACCACAGACGAAATAAAGCACTCACCACATCAAGTTGTTCCAGAAGCGACGATTAGCAGCTGTTCAGTCAGTAGCACAGATACTGAGTTGATTACTGCTGGACCACCTTCACTTGAGATACTAAAACGTGTGACTGTCAACAAACCAGCTGACACCCCTCTCCTAACAATAAAAAACGTCCTTAACGTTCCAGTTGACACAAACTTGAAATTCACTACAGAAAATCTCAGTAAAGTTGAAGATCAACTCAGAAAGGCTTTCGCTGAGTTTTATCAGAAGCTTCGACATCTAAAAAGCTACAGGTAAGCTTCTTTAGTTTTATATTTACATAAGAGTTTAGTCTTTCAAAACTACTTCATTTACTTTTACTTAATATTGTGTATTTTCTATTTAATAATTAATGTAACAGCTTCTTGAATATTTTGGCCTTCTCCAAGATCATGAAAAAATATGACAAGGTACGCAACAATTAATTAACCCCCACCCCCCAACACACACACAGCGGCACACCTAAGCCTTGTATCTTGGTAGAACTCTGTTTTTTTGGCAGTTTTCTTGATGGTCAATCAATTTGCAGATCACTTCAAGAAATGCTTCGAAATCCTACCTAAAAATGATTGACAACTCATATGTAGGAAGCTCCGACGAGGTGATTTGACCTTTAACTCATCTATTTTATACATGCATTTATTTTTTTATCAAAATATATATTCAAATAACCCAATTTATGTGTTTTCGACTTTTTGGCCAAAATCACTACTCTTATAATAGGATTCATTTATATAATTAGTGATCTTCGCCAACCCTGAAATTTCAATTTATATATTGTACAGTTTTAGATTATAAGTGTTATGTTGGTCCATTGGTTTAGTATGCCGATTTTAAGTAGCAGCAGAGCCAACCCTGAAAGATGTGCTTAATTTTACTGATTGAGTAATTAATTTGTTTTAAATGCCAAACTGATCAGCAATGAACATTTCAGGATGACTGAACTGTCATTACTTATGATTTTAAATTTTGAGCTGTAATGTAAGATCGGAACAACTTGCAATTTCTGTAATCAAGTTTTGCTAATCAACTTGTAAAATCAACCACAGGTAATTTCAAAGCTCCTGGACAGGGTCGAGGCGACATTCATTAAGCATTTTGCTAATGCAAATCGCAAGAAAGGACTCAATACACTCCAACCAAAAGCTAAAAAGGAAAGACATAGAGTTACTGCTTCTTTAGGTACACTACCGCAGACTGTTTTTAGTGATTCCCCATACACACAATTTAATTTTTCGTTCCCCCAAAATATATAAATGAGAACTATTTTTAGTAACTTCCGATATGTTGAAACAGAATAAAATATATCTTAACAATTCCTAATGTTCTTTTACCTACTGAAAAACAATTTTACCAGGTTTCTTTGCTGGTTGCACAGTAGCTCTTATTTTCTCCCTCATTATGGGTGTACGAACCCGTAAAATTGTTGAGAAAGATGGCCATGGACAGTATATGGAAACCCTGTTTCCACTATACAGGTAGCTAAATAGCTAGCAAATTTCTATATATTGTGAAATGTCATAAATAATTGTATATGAACTTAAAATGCAGCTTCTTTGGGTTCATCATCTTGCACATGCTGTTCTACGCGGGGAATATATATTTCTGGAAGAAATATAAAATAAATTATCAGTTCATATTTGGGTTCAAGGCAGGAACTGAATTAGGGTATCGAGAAGTTCTCCTACTGAGTTTTGGTCTATCTGTGCTAGCATTAGCAAGTATTCATGCAAATCTTGACATGGACATCGACCCTAAAACCAACGACTATAAACAATTCACTGAGCTTGTTCCTCTAATTTTAGTAATTGTAAGTTCAATGATTTATCCATTGGTTTTTTGTGATAATGATCTGCCCATTCACTGAGCTTCTTGCAATAATCAACATATCTATCCCTCATTATATATTTTCATGATTTTCTGCAGCTGATTTTTGTGATAATGATCTGCCCATTCAACATCATATATCGATCCAGCCGCTACTTCTTTCTTACATGTGCAATACACACTTTCTTCGCACTTTTGTACAAGGTAGTCCAAAAGAACTACAATATATGTGTATGTGTATCAGATTTGACCTTTTAAATATCTTTTTTCTCATGAATTGTTGCAACGCAGGTTGTGCTTTCGGATTTTTTCGTGGCAGATCAATTTACCAGCCAGGTTGAGTCTTTCAGAAGTATTGCATTTTACGTCTGTTACTACAGTTCGGGTGGCTACAAACTTAGAGAACATGCCTGCAATAAAAATACTACTTTCAATGTCTTTTCATACATTTTAGCCCCGCTTCCATTTTGGTGGCGCATGCTTCAGGTACACAATATTTTTCTTAATTACTCAAATTTATAGATATAATTGTATTAGTTAGTAAATTAATAAATGGTTACCGTTTTTTCTTTCACCTCCTCTGTTTCAAGTGTGTGAGGCGATTCTTCGAAGAAAAAGATGCTATTCAGGGATGGAACTCATTGAAGTATTTTGCTATAGTTGTATCATTTGTTACAAGAACAGCTTATGGTAAAAACAACAGCAACGAGTGGTACATAATAGCTTGGATTACCTCTGTAGTTGCAGGCATAGTTGCTACATATTGGGACATTGTTTTCGATTGGGGTCTTCTCAACAGGAAATCCTCTAACCCTTGGCTGAGAGACAAACTCATTGTTCCCTACAAAAGTGTTTACTATGCTGCCATTGTAAGTATAAAATCAAGATTTTAACTTTTATAACTTTTCATGAAATTTTAATAACCTATTAGAGTTAAAAAAAATCAAATAATTCATCCGTCGTATGTGACAGGCCTTGAATGTGTTACTGAGGTTTTCGTGGATTCAAATGGTTTTAGACTTGGAAGTTCCATTCCTACATGAACAAAGTGTGATTGCACTTCTAGCCATCCTGGAGATTATCCGTCGTGGGGTTTGGAATTTCTTCAGGTAAAATAATAATCTCCCATTCCATCTGCATGGCTTCTATTGAGAATTTGTAACAAAACACTCAATCACACACATACATATTTTGGTGATTCTAAGTATGCACGCATATGCTGTGAAGGTTGGAGAATGAACACCTCAACAATGTAGGCAAATATCGTGCTTTCAAGTCAGTACCCCTACCCTTCAACTACGAAGACGATGATGATGATGACTAAATAAATTTACAGGTTCTTTCTTGCAAGGAGTAAGCATATGAATAAAGAGAGTTGCAAATAAAATGCATATTTTCTTGCCATATGCCAACTTTTTTGTGTAGACATGTGTTTTTGACACATCCTTCATAACAAGTTGATTTATAAGCTGGTTTAGAAGGATACATGATTTAGTATAGGATATGAAAATCAATATATGTCTGAGGACTGAAGAAATTTGTCTTGGGCTTTTGAGTTGTAATTTGTTCATATTCATTTTGGACTTGGTCATGTTTATCTATTTTGAAGTTTATATATACTAGCTTATAATCTGCACGGACGAGATTAATAAATTATATATTAATTATTTTATATGATTTAGATATATAATTTAAAACTTTTTATTATATCAGCTATAATAATATAATATATAATAAAAATTATTTATAGATAAAATAATAATATTATTTTAATATTCATGAGATGTAATTAATAAGTTGTAATTTCAGGTATAAGTGAAGTGAGATACGTTATTAGATTGTTGTACAAAAAATGACTCACCGATGATAGAGTTATATATAAAATATGTATGTTTTAAAATTAAATTATAATTATATCATAATTGAATAAAAAAGTCGTATAAAAAGAAATCTTCCAAACGATAAAAAGAGTTGTATAAAAAAAGGACTTATAGGACGGACGGACGACCAGACCAAACTTTTTTTTTTTAAAATTTAATTAGGAGATTTTTATTAATAAAAAGAGTTACAAATATATTAGAAATATTTTAATTAAAATTTAAATAAAAGAGTATATTTTAATGTAGGTAAAATATAATATAATTTTAATATTCAAAAATTTTAATTCTATAATTGTAATTTTAAATAAATTAAAGTGTTTGAGCGATGAAAAAAATTGAAATATGTTAGTAGATTATTTGTACAACTATATATTCTAATTAAAATAGAAGTTTGTTTAAAATAATATAATATACAAGTATAGATAATATAGATATAACATAGTGATAAAATTTAATTAATGGTAATAAAATAATATTATTATTTTAATATTCATAAAATTTAATATTCATAGAATATAATTTAAATATAATATAATATTATTCTATCCGTGATGAGTTGTATAAAAGGAGGACTACCGGGGATTAGAGTTCTATATAAGGTGTTGATGTCGGTCTTCTAATTTGAACATACAGGTATTGATGCGAACTGGTTGTTCTAGTTTGAGCAAAATTCTTCTAATTTGAGTAGAACTTGTGTTTTGATAAATAATTTGTGTTATGCGATTAAAATAGAGAAATAGGTGGAAACTAAAAAAATGCATATTGTTTATCATAAATTTTAATGATATATTAAATAAAAATTATAGGATAAATTTTAATGATATATTAAATAAAAATTATAGGATAAGTAGGATTCGTAAAAAAAATATAAAATATAATTTAAATATAATATAATATTATTCTATCTTGTATAAAAGGAGGCTACAAGGGTTAGAGTTGTATGTATGATTATATTATTTTTAAAATTATATTTTATTAAAATTCAATGGTTAAGATTGTTTCTATGGTTCACATGAAATTGGACGGTTAAGATCTTTTCTATGATACACCTAGTACCATACCGACAACCAAAACTTTTAATCTTTCTGTTATAATAATATAATATAGATAGATATAAGATGTGTTTTTGTGCATCATTAATCCTTCAAAAATAAAAGAATTTTCCTTACTTTCTATTTATTATATATAAATATTACAACGTGTAGCATCTTAAAAAAATTATGCAAGAATTTATATCCCAGATAATAGTCCATGAAATTAATTCTGTATATCAAGGACATGGTCACCATCAGGAAGTATGATGCACCCAGATCCGAGGTCGGAGATTCAGGTTATTATGGTCTAATTTCCAATAAACATGTGTTGGTGACTCAATAGTAATATGCTAATAATTTAATAAACTTAAAATAAATAACATGTTGGTAACCCACTAATAACTTTAATGTACTTGAGCCATAGTTTCAGGAAACGAATATTAAAAGAAAAATAAGATCAGACACCACTAATTAGACAACGCTCAAACAAAAAAGTAATGCCCAAAATTACATACAATGGTTTATTTTTGCCCTCCAAAAACTATGGTTTAATCAAGACTTAATACAACGGTTTTCAAAACCGTTATGAAAAAATACATGAAATTTTAGAGGTTACGCAATTGTTTCGAAAGACTATTGTGCTATTAGAATTCATATTACAGAAAAATAACCGTTATTAAATATTATACAACTATTTTACAAAAATATTGTTTTAATAGAATTTATACAATAAGCCAAATAATTGTTGTTAAAAGATGTACAACAGTGTTATTATACTATTGTTTTATTAGAATTCAGACAAGTGTTTTTGATATCACTGTTAATTAATGTCATAATTTTTTTTTAAACTATTGCCATAGATTTTTAAATAGTTAAAAATATTCATTTTCTTTATGAATTTTGCTCCTTTTAACCTTTGACTTGAAAAAAATTATTTTGTTGATATATGAAAATGTGTATAGTTGGTTAGTAATAAATCGATAGTTTATAGTTCGGAAATGAGTATGAATATGTATTTTATATGTACGAGTTAGGATGTAGATAATGCGTTTGTGATAAATCTATAATTACATCCGTATTAATTTTTTTTTTTTTTGATGATCTAACCATACAGATGTTAAGATATTTCGATTTTAGTGATGTATAAAAAAAATTAAATTTTTTAATTTTTTTGTATATTTTTTAATAACAAAAGTACTAAAAATCATGTAGAAACATTTCTCGACTTATTGTAAATATCTAATTTTTGTTCTCTTGTGTTAAACATATAATGTTTCTTTTAGCAATTGTGTTGTATGAGTTAAACGAACGTATCAGTTTTAATATAATATTGTTGAAAAAACCATTGTATTAGGTTAATGAAGATAACATTTTTGAAACGAAAAAATACTTGTATAATAGGTCAAATTTTTTAAAAAATTATAAAATTATTTTCTTTATGAAATTTGATTTTTGTACCATATATCTTGAATATATATATATATATACATATATATATATATATATATATATATATATAATGGATATGTAGATAAAATTTATATGGAAAACCTTAACTAGAGTACTAAGTGAAAAACATGTATGTCATGCATTATATTCTACTTGTAATATATTGCAAGATCTAATACAATTCTCCAAATAATACTACATTTATGGTTCTCCATAGAACAAAACCTTAGATATGTATATATATGTGAATACTAAGTACGTATGTAATATCCGTAATTTATTTATTTAGATATTAGTAATAATAATTAGATTAGAATTTGTAAAGATTATTTTCTTTAACCATGATATTTATTATATGAATTTGATTAGAAATAGAATTTGTAATAAAATAGTAATTAGATTAGAAGCATGATAATTATTAAGAGTCTATATATACATATAAACATATGAGTTATTTATTAAAAACCCTAAAACTAGCTGCTCGGGTCAAAAGGAAAGCAGGAGAATTTCATGTTCTGGTAATATGCAAGAATCATACATCTCTGTTTTTAATTTTTGAGTTTGATGTGTAATTGGAGGAGTGCATGAGGATTATATATAAACACAAACATCATTGAAACATGAGCATGGTGAGATACAGACATAGTGAAAATACTAGCAGACTAAAAGCTTGGGTCTGGATAATTTCGTTAGTATCTATTATTGCTATTCTAAGGTACGGATTTCGTCCCCTTTCTCTTCAACGCTACTCTTTTTAGGATTAGTTATATTTAATTCGTTCCGTTCAAAAATTATGTATGTTACATATCTGCGTAGAATATTTAAAATATCTGTTCAGGTGATTTTAAAATTGTGAAAATTATTTTATTTGAACCCTTAGAGTGATATAGGGTATACCGAGTTAATCAGCTGTAGGGGTACTACAACTATGTTATTGCGGCACCAGTGGCATGACACTTCCGTGACAATGTGATTAGTCACGGCACATCCTTTTGATAGCTCAGGTGGTGAGCTTTGCGCAATTGATATTTGTTTGAGTATATGTGGGTGCGCCCAGAATTTGATTTGATTTGTGATTGGATATTTGACGGTGACGTTGTATATGTCGTACACGTTATCCAGTTTGTTGCATGCATTAGGTACCCTATGATGTGTGTATCTGTTATCTGCTTTGTATCGGTATGAAATATCATAACCCCTCTTTGCTTCAGCCTTTTTAAAAAAAATTAATGTTTATTTATAACTGTCAAACTATATATCTTGTTTCTGTTTTATAAACTGTATTCCAATCCGTACTGGGAATTTGACTCATATCGTATTCTTTCTTCTGGCAGCTACTTAGGGGGATCTTGGGTTGTGTGATGAAGAGCTCCCTTATTTAAATTTATTAGGACGTTTGAACTTAAAGGATTATTTTAGTCATTTTTATTATTAGAGATTTTGAATTTATTCGGATTTATCATTTTGAATTATTTTAGAGGTATTGATATTAGTTTGGAGACTTGTTGGACCTATTTAATTATTAAATTTGATGGATTTTAGTACTCTGTATACAGGTTTGTGGTTTGATAAGTAACCCCTCGTCTCATTTTGGAAAGGGGGTGTTAAAGAGATGACATCAGAGCCAGGTTCTTTCTTGTAGAAAAGCTATTTAGGTTTGACCTGTGAGTTTGGGTAGACTTTAGGATGGGTATTCTATTTTAAGATTCATTTAGTTGTGTTCATTTCAGTATTATTTCACTCTTATAAAATTTTAAAAACTACTTCAGCTTGTGTCTTTTTGCAAACTTCATTCGTCTCTGTATTTGATATGGTGAATCTTTTTATTCATGGATCTTTCACATTATTTGAATATGTTTTGACTCATTTTGTTATTACTTTCTCACCAGTTCAGAATCTTACCATTTAGTCTTCGTAAATGAACCTTTTATGTGCCTTCGTGATAACTATCAAGAGTGTTTAGAATTTTTAGGATATACCCATCTAGGCAAAACTTATTTTCGATAGTGATGCATGACCTTGATATTAAATCTTTATGGATTTATTGATTTAACATTTTGGAGCAATTGATTGAGAAGGAAAGTGAACGATCTATGAAGATGTAAGTATGTTAATAACTGTAGATCAAGATTTTTAAATGAAAAGTGTATTTAGAATTATTTTAACTTTATTAGTAAGATAACTTTTGGCTAAGGATTGTATGGATTTTAGACTTCAACTAGGGATATGAGCTACATATTAAGGATTATTGATTATCAATGAGTTAAATGCAAAGAGATACTAGGTTCGCTACCATGGTAGGATGTGAAATCAGATATATAAAATTTGAAATGTGGTGCGGGAATGTGAATGCGAATAGATGAAAAGATTTCAAGATGATAATGGATTGAAAATGATTTAATAATGTGGTTGGCAGACAATATTTCTCAGTTGCGCATAAGGAAGCTTACTTTAGGATGTTATATTTAATTAGGTAGAATGACGATGAGAATATTTTCAATTACATAATAAGGCTTGTTAAGTTGGATTGTTAGAAGGGTTCGTGAGACATCTTTAAAGTATTGAGAGATTTAAATAGGAATTGAGATCTAACCTAAGTTGTTCTATATGATTAGAGATGTTGGAGTATAAAAAGAAAGTAGTGGATGAATTTTAGATTTGTAAGTTTGAGTATGCTCGTAAGGTATGAAGAGATGTGTTATTTCATAAAAGTATGTATATGTTATTCTTGAATTTGTCATCAGGACTGAAGTTATTTAATAGTATTGCATAAGATGACACCATTAAAGTTATATAGGAATTAAAAGAGCAGTTATGAGATTTATTAAATAAGGAATTCATTAGGTCTAGTGTTCCTCTATGGGGTGATTCAGTGTTGTGTATAAAGAATAAAGATAGGTCTATGAGGTTATGTATTGATTATAGAGAGATGAATAAGGTGACTGTCAGAAACAAGTATCTTTTGCCATGCATTGATGACTTATTCGATCAATTGTAAGGTGTGAAGTATTTTTTTTGAAGATAGATTTGAGATCGGGTTATCACAAGTTACGAGTAAGGGATGTGGATATTTTGAAGACAACATTTCGCACTCGATATGGTCATTATGAGTTTCTTGTGGTGTCCTTTGGGTTGACGAATTCACCAGCAGTATTTATAAATTTGATGAATAGGGTGTTTCATGATTACTTGAATAAGTTCGTTGTGGTTTTCATTGATGACATCTTGATATACTCTAGGAGTAAGGAAGAGCATGAGGAGCATTTACGCATTGTACTTAAAATTTCTAGGAAGAAGAAACTATTTGCAAAATTTTTGAAGTGTGAATTCTGGTTGGAGCAAGTTACATTTTTGGGGCATATTGTGTCTGATAAGGGGATTGAGTTGGATCCTGCGAAAGGTGAGGCTATCACAAATTGCCCGAGACCTAGTACTGTGACAGAGGTAAGGAGTTTCTTGGGTTTAGCGGGCTACTATAGGCGCTTTGTAGAGGGTTTCTAATCCATAGCTTCATCATTGACTCAGCTGATGCAGAAGGGTGTTATGTTCAAGTGTAGTGATGATTGTGAGCAGAGTTTTCAAGAGCTGAAGAAGAGCTTGGTGTCAGCTCCTATACTTGTTTTACCATCAGGGAGTAGAGGATATCAAGTTTATAGTGATGATTCTAAGAGAGGATTGAGGTGTGTTCTTATGTAGCATGAGAAGGTGATTTCGTACGCCTCTAGGCAGCTTAAACCTTACGAGGTAAACTGTTAGACACATGACTTAGAGTTAGCATCAGTGGTCTTTGCATTGAAAATTTTGGAGGCATTATTTATATGGAGAAACTTGTGACATCTTCACTGATCACAAGAGTCCCAAATACATTTTTTTACACAAAAGGAGTTAAACATGAGGCAGATGAGGTGACTTGAACTTATTAAAGATTATGATGTTAAAATTCAGTACCATCCAGGAAAGATGAATGTAGTGGCAGACACTCTTAGTAGGAAGAATTTTGGGAAGTATTGCATCTCTTATTACTCAGTAGCACCTTATTTCAGATATGGAGCGCTTGAGTGTGGAGTTGTATGTTGGAGAATCAGTTGCAAGCATATCAAGTTTGAAGCTGGAATCAAATCTAGTCTCAAAGGTTAAGGATGCTCAGAAAAATAATACAGGGTTAGAAGCTATTAGATGGAATGTGGCAGATGGTAAGCAAACATAGTTTCATGTTGATGATCATGGTGTGGTATGATGGGGTAGCATATTATGGTACCTGTAGACGAAACGATTCATGAAGCAGTTTTGACTAAGGCTCATAGTTCTTCATTTTCTATCCATCCAGGTTCTACTAAGATGTATAGAGATTTGAAGAAGCATTTTTGGTGGAGTAGGATGAAACGGGACATAGTAGAGTTCGTGGGGAAATGTCTTACATGTCAACAGGTGAAAATTGAACACTAGAGATCTAGTAGACTGTTATAGCAGTTGGATATCCTGGTTTGGAAGTGGGAAAACATTACCATGGATTTTGTGACCGATTTACCGAGGACCTTCATGAAGAATGATGTTATTTGGGTGGTAGTTGATAGACTTACAAAATCAGCTCATTTCTTACCTATTAGAGAGACTACTCCTATTCGTGATTTGGCATAGATATTTCAACGGGATATTGTTAGATTTCATGGTGTGCTTGTGTCGATAGTTTCAGACAGGGATACGAGGTTTACTTCGCATTTTTGGAATGGATTTCAGCATGCTTGGGGGACGAGGCTTAATTATAGTACAACTTTTTATCCACAAACTGATGGACAGTCAGAAAGGACGATTCAGACATTGAAGGATATGTTGAGAGCTTGTGCTTTGGAGTGGTCTGGTGATTGGGACAAGTATTTATACCTTGTAAAGTTTGCATACAATAATAGCTGGTAAGCGAGTATTGGCATGCCACCATTTGAGGCGTTATATAGTAGAAAATGTAGAGCACCGACTTGTTGGAATGAGGTTAGAGAGAGTGTTATTGAAGGACCAGAGTTGGTTCGGGTAACTAACGAGAAGGTAGAATAGGCTAAAGAAAACTTAAAGGAAGATCAATCAAGTCAAAAGAGTTTTGCTGATGAAAAGAGGAAGTTTGGTGGATTTGAGTCTGGTAATCATGTGTTTTTGAAGGTGTGTCCTTGGAAGGGTGTTAAACGTTTTGGTTTGAAAGGAAAGCTTAGTCAAAGATATGTTGGCACTTTTGATGTTATAAAGAGAGTGGGGGAAGTTACTTATAGAGTAGCATTGCCACCACAGTTATCTCATGTGCATAATGTGTTCCATGTGTCTGTTCTAAGAGACTACAAGTGTCATCCATTGTACATAGTTCAATATCCATTCCATAATATTAGGGAAGATCTTTCTTGTGAGGAGGAGACTGAAATTATCTTAGTTTGAGGGGAGTGACTTATGAGGAAGAGAACCATTCCATTTGTTAAAGTTTTGTGGAAGAATCATTCTGAAAGAGGCTACTTGAGAATTAGAAGAATCTATTCGTGATAAATATCCACACTTATTTGATTCAGGAATGAGTTTTAGTTTCGTTAGATTTTAGGGACGTAATCCTTTTTAAGGGGGTATATATGTAATATCCGTAATTTATTTATTTAGATATTAGTAATAATAATTAGAATTAGATTAGAATTTGTAAAGATTATTTTCTTTAACCATGATATTTATTATATTGAATTTGATTAGTAATAGAATTTGTAATAAAATAATAATTATATTAGAAGCATGATAATTATTAAGAGTCTATATATACATATAAACATACGAGTTATTTATTAAAAACCCTAAAACTAGCTGCTCGGGTCAAAAGAAAAGTAGGAGAATTTCATGTTCTGGTAATATGCAAGAATCATACATCTCTGTTTTTAATTTTTGAGTTTGATGTTTAATTGGAGTAGTGTATGAGGATTATATATAAACACAAACATCATTGAAACATGAGCATGGTGAGATACAAACATAGTGAAAATACTAGTAGACTAAAAGCATCATATTGGGTCTGGATAATTTCGTTAGTATCTATTATTATTATTCTAAGGTACGGATTTCGTCCCCTTTCTCTTAAATGCTACTCTTTTTAGGATTAGTTATATTTAATTCATTCCGTTCGAAAATTATGTATGTTACATATCAGTGTAGAATATTTAAAATATCTGTTCAGGTGATTTTAAAATTTTGAAAATTATTTTATTTGAACTCTTAGAGTGATATAGGGTATACCGAGTTAACCAGCTGTAGAGGTACTAAAGCCATGTCATTACGGCACCAGTGGCATGACACTTCTGTGATAGTGTGATTAGTCACGGCGTATCCTTCTGATAGCTCAGGTTGTGAGCTTTGCGCATTTGATATTTGTTTGAGGATACGTGGGTGCACCCAGAATTTGATTTGATTTGTGATTGGATATTTGAAGGTGACGTTGTATATGCCGTATAAGTTGTCCAGTTTGTTGCACGCATTAGGTATCCTATGATGTGTTTATTTGTTATCTGTTATTTTCTTTGTATCGGTATAAAATATCCTAACCCTTTTTTACTTCAGCCTTGTTTTAAAAAAAATTAATGTTTATTTATAACTGTCAAACTTTATATCTTGTTTCTGTTTTATAAACTATATATCTTTGAAGACCCTTTTGTTTTGAGTCCAACAATCCAAAGTTTCTGTACTTCTGTCAATCTCAATATCCTTGACAAACTGGTTAATAATAATCATGATAAATCTAGCATAATAAATATGATTAGATCTATTAACCTTGTTTCCCAATTTGACGGATATTTCATTGTGTAACAGCCTTCCTAAGTTATGATATCTATCATATAAAATGTTATAACCTACTTGTTGCATACTTGTTGTTATTGCATCAAAATTAATAACCTTACCAGAAAAACACTTTATAATTGCATCAAAGAAATAAGACCATTCTTTTCTTAGATTCTTTCTAACAATACTACCTAGATTAACATCAGGAGCAGTGTAATTGATTTCTCTAAGCATGTTTCTAATCTCTGTGTCAGTGGATGCATTTTCTGTATTATTTGCAGGAAGATTTAAACACTCACCCAAGACTATAGTGGTTAGAATATACCTTTGTCCTTTGCAATCAAAGGAGATTGAAGAAAAATCATCCGCTACCTCTACTGTTGTCCAGAACTCTTCAACTAGATTGCACACTATCTTTGGTGCTTCTGAGAGGGCCTTAGAGATCATTGAACTTCTTAGGAATTTCATTAGAAGATGGAATTCTGTTGGGGATTCCTCCACCATAGTGCAAGCAAGGAAGTTGTTGAGCTCATAGTAGAATCCTGATTGTGAGACTTTCTTTGATGATGCCATAATTGTGTTTAAAGATGTAGATGAGAATTTACTGGAAAACTTGTTAGTAATAAAGCAGAAACAACAATTAGACAGAAGTAGATTAGGGTTTTTAGCAATAGATAGATACATAGAGAAAAAGGGTTAAGGATTGAGTTCGTAGATTGAAAGAGAGAGAGAGAGACAAAGATATAGAAATCGTTAGTAAAAATTGCAAGTAAGAATTAAAGTTTGTTTTAATCTCACTATTTATATTTAATAAGTTCCCAGTTACTTTCTTACTCAAAATAGAACTTAATCGACCGTTGGAACAAAAATGAAAATAAAAAATTATCTATTTTTGGCAATCGACTGTTATACATGCATGAATGTATGTATTAATCAATTGATAAAATAAGTAATCAACGGCTAGATTTTGTACAGGTCGATTGATGACATGGACCCCTTTAAATTCCAGGTCATTAATTGGTAATCAACTTATCCATCGACAGGTACTCTTATCCATCGATAAATAAATATATCATCAATTGATATATTTATCTATCGATAGCTATAAATATCCATCGATAAGTAAATATATCATATATATTTATCTGTCGATAGCTACAAATATCCATTGATGAGTAAAATATTTATTAATTGATTATTGAAGAATCAATAGATTAATATAGTCAATGGCTAAAATTAATATAAATACATAACTTGTCAGACATTTAAAGGATTAAATATAATTATGCATACCTAAATCACATACCAATCTATTGAATGTAGATTCATCTAATGGTTTGGTAAAAATGTCTACAAGTTGTCTTTCACTAGGGACAAAATGTAATTCAACTTTACCACTCATTACATGTTCCCTAATGAAGTGATACCTTATGTCAATGTGTTTGGTTCTGGAATATTGCACATGATTTTCTATTATTGCAATGACACTTGTGTTAACACAGAAAATAGGAATCTTATTCATGTTGAACTCATAGTCAAGTAGTTGATTCCTCATCCATAATATTTGTGCATATCAACTTCCAGCTGCAATGTATTCAGCCTCTGCAGTAGATGTAGACATTGAATTCTGCTTCTTGCTAAACCATGATACAAGCTTGTTTCCTAGAAATTGACAGGTGCATGTGGTACTTTTTTTTGTCAATCCTGCAACCTTCATAGTCTGCATCTGAATAGCCAATTAGATAAAATCCAGAATCTCTAGGGTACCAAATTCCAAGATTTGGGGTTCCTTTAAGATATCTGAATTTTTTTTTTATTGCAATCAAATGAGATTCTCAAGGATCAGCCTGAAACCTAGCACAAAGACATGTAGCAAACATTATGTCTAGCCTACTTGCAGTTAAATAAAGTAATGAGCCAACCATGCCTCTATAACTTGAAATGTCCACTTTAGCTTCCTTAGTATTCAATTCAAGTTTAGTTGCAGTGGCCATGAGAGTTTTTACAGAAGAACATTCATTTAAATCAAATCTCTTTAATAAGTCAGAAATATATTTGGTTTGATTTATGAAAATACCATCTTTGACTTGTTTGACTTGCAAACAAAGAAAGTAGGTAAGTTCTCCCATCATGCTCATTTCATATGTACTCTGCATTAACTTAAAAAATTTTTGACAAAGTTTTTCATTACTAGAGCCAAAGATAATGTCATCTACATAGATTTGAACAAAAATCATAGAGCCACTAACATTTCTATGAAAGAGAGTTTTATCAACAGTACCTCCTGTGAAGTGATTCTCAATCAAAAATTTAGATAATGTTTCATACCAGGCCTAGGTGCTTGTTTTAATCCATAATGTGCCTTGAGAAGATAATATACAAATCTAGGATGAACAGGATCAATAAAACTAGGAGGTTGTTCTACATATACTTCTTCTAGTTCCTCATTGAGAAAAGCACTTTTCACATCCATCTGATACACCTTGAAATTAGCATGAGAAACATGTGCTAGAAAGATTCTGATTGCTTCCAACCTTGAAACATGTGCAAATGTTTCATCAAAATCTATGCCTTCTTCGTGTGAATAGCCCCTTGCCACTAATCTTGTTTTATTCCTTGTCACTGTACCAGTTTCATCCATTTTATTTCTGAATACCCATTTTGTACCAATGACAGACTTGTTCTTTGGTTTGGGTACCAACTTCCATACCTTGTTTCTTTCAAACTGATTCAACTCTTCTTGCATATCAATTATCCAATCAGGATCATTCAAGGCTTCTTCAATCCTTTTTTGTTCTTCTTGAGATAGAAAGCTACTATACAAGCATTCATTTTGAGTTGCACTTCTAGTTTTGACACCATCATTTGCATCTCCAATAATTAATTCAAAGGGATGGTTTTTTGTCCATTTTCTTTGAGATGGTAAATTTGTCCTTGAAGATGATGCTTCATGATCATTGAAATTGTTATGATCATTGTGATGTGATTGATCATTTGAGAACCCTCCCCCTGAGATGGACACTCTCCTTGAAGAGTGTTGTGCAGAGTTGTTATCCATCGAATGATTATCAATTGATGTATTATCATTCGATTGATCATTGTCAACTGATAAGTTATCTGTTGATGCATTGACATCAATTAATAGGAGAATTCTAGGTACTTGATTTCTTGAAATTTCCACATCATCATCACTATCTTCAATATTGTTTGTGGATTCATTTTCAAAGTGTAGTAGGTCATGAAATCCTTCATCAAACAACCCTTGAATTTTGTTGTCATCAAAGACTACATGCATAGATTCCATAACAATGTGCAATCTTAGATTGTAGAATCTGTATGCTTTGGTTGTTATTCCATATCCAATAGATATAGCTTCATCAGCCTTGGCCTCAAATTTTCTTAGATTTTCACCTTGATTTCTCCATACAAAGCATTTGCACTAAAGACATGAAGGAAGTTAACAGTTGGCTTCTTATCTTTCTTCATCAACTGATATGGAGTTTTGCCTTGAAGTTGATTGACCATGGAAATATTATGAATGTAGCAGGAAGTATTAATTGCTTCAGCCCAGAAATATGTAGGATGTTTTGCTTATTCTAACATAGTTCTAGCAGCTTCAATTATGGTCCTATTTTTCCTTTCAACTACTCCATTTTGCTGTGGAGTCCTTGGTGCAGAGAAATGATGAGTGATACCTTTTTCCTCACAAAATTCTTTCATTGATGCATTCTTGAATTCAGTACCATTATCATTTCTCATTTTCTTGACCTTCCATTCAGTTCCATTGTCAACATTCTTTACATGATTGATAATTAATTTACTTGCCTCATCCTTAGAGTGTAAGAAATATACCCATGAAAATCTTGTGAAGTCATCCACAATGATTAAGGCATATTTCTTTTTCGTAATTGACATGATGTTGACTGGACCAAATAATTCCATGTGTAATAATTCCGAAGGCTTGTCAATTGATGATTAATACTTTGACTTAGATTATGTTTTCCTTTGTTTTCCCTTTTGACAGGCATCACATAGTCCATCCTTGGTGAATTCCATCTGTGGAATGCCTCTAACCAAATTCTTTCTAACCAATTGATTCATGACTTTGAAATTCAAATGGGCTAGCTTCTTGTGCCAAATCCAACTTTCATCTACATTGGCTTTACTAAGTAGGCATGTCATTGAGTTTGCCTTTACAGAGTTGATGTCAGCCACATAGACATTTCCTTTTCTTTCTCTGATTAAGAGAATTTCACCAGATTCTTTGTTGGCAATGATGCATGATTCAGTTGTAAACCACACACCATTTCCATTATCACAAAGTTGACTAATACTGAGCAAATTGTGCTTCAATCCATCAACTAGTGCTACAGTTTCAATGATAACATTTTTTTTTGCAATTGAGCCATATCCCAGAGTAAAACCTTTGTTGTTATCTCCAAAAGTAACTCATGGGCCAGCCTTTTCCACAAACTTTGTGAGCAGGGACAAATCTCCAGTCATGTGCCTTGAACATCTATTATCCAAATATCAGAGATTTTTCTTCCTATTTCCCTGCACACACAT
Source organism: Oenanthe sinensis (assembly GCA_028671895.1). Classification (NCBI taxonomy): domain Eukaryota; kingdom Viridiplantae; phylum Streptophyta; class Magnoliopsida; order Apiales; family Apiaceae; genus Oenanthe; species Oenanthe sinensis. The sequence continues at coordinate 7,042,038 of JAPMAC010000212.1, forward strand.
AAAACAATCAAGTTATTTTTGGTACCCAAGTTACCTTGGGTCCTCTTTTATTAGTTGCAGCCTGAGCCTTGGTTGTCAACTTTGGTTCCTTTTGTTTTGGTGGGTTTAAATCCGCTTTAACTTTGGGAGTTGGCTTTTGGGCCTTAGATACCTTGGAACTCATGGCAGAATTTTCATGCATTTCATTATCTACATTAGGCATGTTCATATTTACATATGCAAAGAAAGGTTTATACATGTATGGAACTTGTGCATAAGGCATATGAACCTTAAGTGCAACTAAATTAGAAGACATGGCATTCATGAGCATAAGATTGGTAAACATGGCATTTGCAGTCATGGCATGTGCATTTAAATCATTTAAAGATATTGAGTTCTTTTCATTCTTGCATTGCATAGACAAATGATTTACACTACCACATTTAGCACATGCCTTTCTAGGGGCATACATATCATGACTGTAATTTTTGTGCTTATTTATGCCTACTTTTCCATTCCTATTCTTTTTCTTTTTCTCAGACTTAGGTTGGATAACTTCCACATGTGCTAACTTTTCTAATTTCTCTTTCAATTGTTTCTTGGATAAGCTACCTATGTTGATCTTCTCAACTTCAGTCTCAACTTGATTTTTGGTATTCTTAACAAACTTGATAAGAGTGCTAAATTTGTTCTTTTTATTAGCCATTAATGATTTACTTGTCGATGGATGCTTATCAATCGATTCAGTATCAATCAATTGATAATCCTTATCAGTTGATGAGAGATTAGCAGTCGATTGATCTTTATCCATTGAAGTATCAGCCAATGGATTGCCTATTGATTTAGGGGATTCTCTTTGAATATCTAAACCCTGAACATCAATAATTTGTTTGGCAGTTTTAGCAGACCTATTCCATTTGTTAATGGTTTCTATTTCTTCAGCTAATTTTTCTTTTAACAATTCTTCTCTTTTCAAATTATTCACTAGTTCATTTCTAGCATCCTTACTTTCCTGCTTAAATCTATCTAAACAAATAAGTTCATTTTCAAGAAAAATATGCCTCTCAATTAAGGCATTAATGGTGTTCTTCAACTTGAAGTTTTCTTTGTTTAGAGATTTTAGACTGACATACAAATTGTACAATTCATTAGATATTTCATTAATAGTAATATTGCATTCATCAGTTGTAAGCTCAGAAAAGTTAGTAGCTAGTACCTGATTAGATGATGAACTAGCTTCTTCATCTTCATGGTTGGCCATTAGAGCTAGATTGATGAACTCTTCAGAATCACTGTCCTCATCAGCCCAGTCTTTCTCCTCAGTAACAAAAGCCTTTTCTTTCTGTTTCAAAAGGTTGAAGTATTTCTTTTTTAATCAATACTTTCATATGACTTTGCCTTTTCTTGTTTTGGCCTTCTACACTCATTAGAGAAATGACCAACCAATTCACAGTTAAAGAATTTGAATTTAGATCTATCTACCAAATTTTTGTTTTGATTGTTGCCTCTAAGCTGGGATCTAGGCCTTTGAGCATTTGGATTCCTCTTGAATTTTAGCTTTGAAAACTTCCCTGACAAAAATGCAAGGTGCTCATCAATCTCATCCAAATCATCCTGTGAGCATGTTTCATTCTCTTCACATTTGCCCTTTCCTTTTCTATTGGATGATTCTTCAATAGCACCACCAGCCACTATGCAGAATCTTCTACACAGCCAGTTTCCTTCCTCTATTCATTTCCTTTGACCATCAAAGCCACAGTTTTCTCCTTTCTTTGATTTTTCTCAATCTCCTTATCTTGTTGGATTTCCAACTCATATTTCTTGAGAATACCATAAAATTTCTCAAGAGTATAATTCTTGAAGTCCTGAGATTGTCTAATGGAAACAGTCATTGGTTTCCATTCTTTTAGAAGAGATCTAAGAAATTTTAGGTTTGTATCCTCAGTTGCATAAACCCTACCATACATCTTTAATCCATTTAATAACTTCTGGAATTTGCTATAGGTGTCATTAATAGATTCCCCACTCTTGAAATGAAATGATTCATATTTTTGAATCAAGAGTTGCATCTTGTTTTTTCTTACTTGTTCAGTTCCTTCACACATAGCTTGAAGAGTGTGCCATACTTCATTTGATGAAGTACAGTTTATCACATTGCCAAACATATCTTTATCTAGACCATTAAACAGAATGTTCATGGCCTTCTTATCTTTAAGTACTTCTTTTTCATCCTCTTCTATGAACTCAGAGATGAGTTTTGGAACATGTTTGTCAAGTGCAGGAGTTCCATCAGGGTTTACACCTGTGACTAGCTTCATGGGAATATGAGGACCTTTCTCTATGCAGTGAACATAGGATGGGTCGAGAGAAAGAAGATGCAAATGCATTTTCATCTTTCATGGAAAGTATTCATCATTTTCTAACACTGGGATCTTTACACCTAAATCCTTTTGGCCCATATTGATTGTTCTTGATCTTTAAACTTTCTGTATGTTGAAAGCCTGCTTTGATACCAATTGTTATTTCCTAGAACTATGCCAATATTTGTAGAAGGGGGGGGGGGTTGAATACCAATATTAAAACTTTTTACTTCTTTTACTATTTGTTCTTGATGTTTGAGAGTTTGAGAGAATATGTTTGAACAAACTGAAAATTAAAACTGAACAAATAGATTTTAAAATTACTGATGGATTGGTTTTTCCATTAGTGTATATTTTTGCTCAATGTTCATAGGTTAAAAGAAACCTAGATTCGTTTTTACAAGGTTAGAAAATAAATCAACTGCTCTTACAATGTGCTCTAAGGCTGAACAGTTGATTAAGAAATATTGTCTAACTTGTCTATCTTCTAACAATGCTACCACACTTGTTTATATACCACAAGTGTGTTTTTACAATTCCTATTCTAGGAGTGTTTCTTTCTACCTTTCTTTTACCTTTTTCCTTTTTAGGAAAACAGGCTTGAAAGACAGCTACAGATTGAGTCTTCACAATCATCATTGACTGTCTTCCATAGGTTTACTTTTGTCCTCTGGATCTACAACAGTTAGTCCTTCTGTGCTGTCACAATCAATTGATAATTTGCTGTTAAGCATATCAATTGATCCATCCTTTAATCCATCAACTGATGTTCTTCTTCGATTGATCTTTATATCCATCGATTGATAATTAATGACTTATCGATTGATAGATGTTATCAATCGATATATCAATCGATGGGTCTTCACATCAGTTGATGGTCTTCAATATTTGACTTGGCTTCTTTGATTAATCTCTCATCCATCGATGCTTCAATATCAATCCATCATCCTTCACTTGTGCAATTTCCTGTCTTCAAATAATTAAAATTTGACAGTTTCATTTACACATCAATTGATGATCTATATCAATCGACTCTAACATCAATTGATAAGATTAATATCAATTGATTTACACTTTATCGATTGAAATAAACTAAGTACAATTATGCTACAGTCCAAATTATCAGTTGATTCATATAAACACTTCAACTGATAAATGGTTTCCTGATCAATTGATATTTATAATTTTCATATCAATTGATCAATTACATCAAATAAAATTTCTATGATTCCAAGATTAATGTTATCATCAAATTACATGTAGATTCCTAACAGAAATATATAGTTTTGGGTTTTTAATTTAATAGGTCATATATTTAATATAATTATATATATAATATAATTTGCAAGTAAAATTAATTATACAACAATTATATTCATTTTACATATTAAATAAATATATAAAATACTATTATTTACACGCTAATTAGAAATATATGTATAAATATATGCTTGGCATGCCCATGTTTATTGGCTGAAAGTGTAGCAAAAGGATCTACCAGGCTAAAGACTGAAACCATTTATTTGAATTAGAGATTTAATCTCCATCATCCGAAATGAATTCATACATATATGATATAACTTCTTCCTTTTCTTTTTCTCCCACTTTCGCCTCTTTTTCTCTCTAACCCTTGACTCTTGGAAAATCCTATGGTCACAATCATCCATTTCTCATGTCAAATCATATCTAATTTTCTTATGTTTCTTGATATTATTTCTTATGACTAAAATAATTTTATGATTCAGATCAATGCTCAAAATTTTAGAGGCATGAACCTTGTTTGACAAGATGCTCCAAACGATAAAATGATCCATCCAAAGTCTTGATGAAGAAATCACCATCAGTAAAAACCTCTCTTTCTCAATTGAATTTTTTTATCCGTATATGGTCTAGTTTTATTTTTTAATTATATTTTGAGATCTTATTTTTTTATTATATTTCCAGTAGATGAAGTAACACGGTAATAATCTCTGTTGGGGTCAGCAATAATAAATGATGTTTCAGAACAGAGAAAGAAATGAAAAAATGTGCGTCTAATAGAGAATTTGTTGAGATTATTGTGTTTTAATTTTTTTCGCCATGATTTTATAGTGGGTTTTGATCTCTCTCTCTCCCCATCTGTGTGTATTTTACTGGCATATCCAGCAAATCATCTCTCTCTTTCTCTCTAAATAAATGATCAGGTTGTGTAGTTTACAGTGCGAATTTTATAGGAGATGATATTCTCAATTTTCCATCTATATTATATTATAATAGTGTTGTTGATATCATAAGATAATAATGTCTTTTTACTAATGAAATTAAATGCATTTTTTCTTCAAAATATGGAAAACAAGGCTTGATTGCTAGTAAGATTTTATCCAAGTTGAATCTCTTAAGATTATAGATTAGATACATTGTAAGCTAAATGAGGTTTGGTGCAGGCCTCTTGCATGTATATCGATTTTCAGTGTCATTAATTTGTACCTAATTGAATCTTCTGTGTTGATGTGACTTGTTGGCCTCTTATGATTTTTTTTATATGGTGGGATGATTCGGTATTTTCCTTATTATTGGTCTAAACGTGTTTATTTACATTATTTTGTTGAAACTCGATGATGAGTCTAATTAATCAATCATATAATATGGGAACTGCGCATATAAGTGATTCCAGAAAGAGGAAGTCATGGAGCGAAACTAAAGCCATAAGTTGAGCTTGGCCTACTTTGCAACATTGAATATATTTTGTCTCTGTTCTATTCTTTTCTTATATATTAATATGTTAGATTAGCCTTTTCTTGTTACTTGTGATATGTTTATTGATGTGTTTGTAGTTGTTTTTCTATTGGAGCATGCTCAACTGTTTTACTTCCAGACAAAGTAGTGCATGCTTTAAATCTTAATTTGAAAGCCATGGATGCATCTGTAGCGCAACTACAGAATATATGTAATTCTGACAATGCAAGCTATGATAAGATTTCACTTATTTTCTATTAACTTAAATCTATAATATATATGTCATGGGTAATGTTTAAGCATTCATATTAGTTTATAAATGCAAAAGAAACTATCAAGTATCATAATAATGTTCTAATGGCATAAGCTCAAGTTAAAAACGAAATGCAATAGATTTCCAGCCACAACCGATAGCAGCTATCAAGTATCGGAATAGTATTCTGACAATGAATGAGGATGACCCATTAATCTTGTTAGTGTGCTTGGTTGTTTTCGTTAAAGTTTTACTAGAAAGTGAAAGGAAAAAAGTTTGATTTGATAGGGTTTATGGCAGTGATTATATTAGAAAAAGTATAATAGGGTTTGTGATAGTTTTGATATTAGACAGTCTTTTAATTGAAGACTGTAATTCTCCTTGATAACTTTTGTATACTAAATCATAGTTTCAATTGTTAAATACTTGTTTATTTGAATTTCTTTTTGAGACAATAATATAAAACACTTGTATATTTCAATTTCTTTTTAAGACAATGATATAAAACACTTGTCTATTTGAAAAATGAACCATTATCACATTGATTTCTTACAATAGATATTGAGTTACAAACCATTGTAACAACAGGGTATAACCAACAGATTCTTATTTAGGAACCGTCGTGTTCATTATATTCAGACATTACATTCTTATCAAGGAACTATTGTGATAATACGATCTCGACAATGGATTTTGTTTTTGAACTGGTTGACTATAGGAAATAAGAACAACACTTCCTCTTATAGGAACTATTGTGTTAAAGAATATCAGACATTGAGCTTCAAGTAACAAATACTTGAATAACTACAATCTTACAATAGTCTTTTTACCAAAATCGTTATTTATACCAACCTTCTAACAATTGCATGACTTGATGTTGTCTTGCTTAAAGACAGACAACGATTGCATACAGTTGTGTGATCCTTGTAACAGACGGAGACTCGATATTCAACAATTTTCCAAGGTATTAGACAACAAAAAAAATGCTTGTATGAAGTTACTTTTCTTGTAGTGGGAATACATTAATTTACACAATTAAATTATTCATCATTACAATCCCAATTATAGCATACTTGAATTCATATCACTGATTATAGCTTCTACATAAAACTATAATAGTAGTAAAAAGTTGATTAAGTTGCATTTAATTATATAAACCATACTCAGAAGTAAGTCTGACAATGAGAAACTGATAGCCTGTCCTACTCATCCCCTCTACCTCGAGAATGATGGCGATGAACCTCTCATACAAGAGCCTTGCCCTTGAAGTACTTTTGCGGGTGGTGACATACATGTGCGACATCTTCTTTAGGTGTTGTGATTGGGAATATAATACAAGTAAGAATGAGCTACTAGTGCTCATCGAGTAAATAATTAACAAGTAATGTGTGACATGCAGCCATAATAAGTGTGTTAGAGTTAAGTTAAACTTGGTGTTTCAGTAGTAAACAGTTCTAGATATTGTAAAAAGAATCATAATAATACTCAAATTCCTATTAACACTATGGGGAACTAAGCACCTAGCTAGGCTTTCATTACACTGCTAATGTCATATTTCAAATGGAAGTAGGGACTATAAATTGGAGCATATACCACGCCCTACTATAGACGATGATCATTCGTATTGTATAATAGAAATATTTGTAACTTTCTCTACTAGTAGAAGGATGGTCCACAATTGGGTCATCACCCTTGGCAACACGTGGGCCTTTGAATGCCGGACCATGCATCACTCAGCCTTTTACACTAATATCTCTAGTCCACTTTAAGAAATATATCAATGAGTTTGGAATGAAATCGAATTCAAGTTTCCATAATAATAACAATCTTTACTAAGATTCCAATATCAGATAATTGATTCACTTCCAGAATTATGGGGAAGTAATCTTGTAAGTATGTGGGTTGACTGTCAGTCGACTAATTAGAATGGGATAAATAGTAATCCAATAAAAAGGATGAAGAATACAACCAGGAAGTCGTTGTAGAAGAATAGAATAGTCACTACGAAAAAATATTTAATAGAGTAAGATACTAGTCCTTAAAGGTATAAGTATATATGGGAAGAATGTCAAAGTTGTTTATTGATTCCCTAATGCGGAATTGTTAACTCAAAAATAATTGTGGAATGTTTGAATCATAACTCAATAATTATTATTTAATTTAAAATAATATTCGAAGAATTTTACATGACTCCAGAATATTTTTAAAGGTTAAATAATATTTAAACAATAATTAAGAGACCTTAAATAATCCTTGAATAATATTTAAAAGGGTTTAAAATGATTAAAAGTATTTAATTTTAATTTAAATACATCCATTGGGTTTCATAGTTTACATCCCTTTACACTTTACATCACTTTGGTTTTGAAAAATTACACTTGGGTCTCACAGTTTTCAAATCAACACTTTGTATCCCAGAATTTTTAAAATTATCTCACTTTTCGTCATTTGAGCTAACTTCCGTCAATTATCAACGTTAATTTCATATTCTAGAGGGTTAATATGGGTATTTAATATTTAAACAGTTAAATCAATGTTTATATTTCTTAGATTTTGTGTTCAATTCATTACAAATATCTAATTTGCATGACTGAAATGTGTTCCTAGTAGTTATCTACGTCTCATTTTAACTGATATTTGACTTTTTAATACGTTATTGAAATAACTATTTAAATATTAAATACCCGTATTAACCCTCTAAAATATGAAAGTACCGTCAATTATAGTTCAAGGGATGCAAAGTAAGACAATTTTAAAAGTTATGCGATGCAAAGTGTTAATTTGAAAACTATGAGACCCAAAATGCAATTCTTCCAAACCAAGGGGATGCAAACTGTAAATTTCTCATATTTAATCAACTTCAAGCAATATTTAAATAATTTTAAAAGAAGTGAAATTGTTTATTCAATATTTTGAATAGTATTTTTCAACGTTATATGATATTTAAATAATTTCAAATGATTTAAAAGTATTTAATCAAGGTTTAAATATAATTAAATCCCCTTTAAATCATATTGAATAATTTTAAAATAAATAATTTTAAAAAAATTCTAAAGGATATTAACTCATAAATAGGCACTACATATTTATTATTGATTGATATCCAATATATGGTAATGAATGATCCTTGAATACTATCGACTAAAATGTCGTGGAATACTATATTACTCTCAGTCAACCTTTGAGTACGAATTGTCAAACTCGATACTCAATTCACTAAACCTAACTACTAACTTAATAACTCTAACTTTTCGAAAAGTTCAAAGACTTCGAAGAAGTTAAGGAAGAAAGAGGTGATAATCAGTTATGATGAATAACAAGATATAAACAATTCAGAATACTAAAAAACTTTATAATCGAAGAACTTGTTATAAAGTCGAAGAGTTAAAAAAATATTGTCTTAATAGTTTAGTACGATGTTAATGTAGATCCAGACTTGGTACAAGTCGTTAAGAAATGAAATAGAACCCATAGTTAGTTACGTAAACTATTAAAGTTTAACACTACGCGTACCTACTTTCATAACTAGATCCGTTTGTCTTACTAATAATTTTTACTTCGGTTCTTTAGCTCGTTGTGTTACCATGCCCTTACTTAACAACTTCCGTTAGGGGTTCATTATATGAACTAGCCTTGAAACTTTACTTATATTGTCGTAGAGTTAAGACCATAACAAATTAGTTCCTTAAGGGTTCTTACTTGCACCTAGTCGATTTTAATAATTTTAATAAATCGGGTTTTAATATTTTTAATCTAAAACCTTTTACTAGATCATACCAGAACTTTCTAGTATTTAAATAAGAGTTTCAGATTTTATTAAGTAGTCTAGATAGGGTGATCACAACCTCAAAGTTAGACAAAAATATAATTTTTATTTGTTACGCTATCGTTACTAATTAATTCATAACTTTTGACTCGTAACTCCGACTACCATAATTTTTACACATAAACGATCGTGAGACCGTCCAGTACTTTATCACGCACTATGCAGGACATGGTGTTAACACCTTTGGATCCTAGGGGACAGTTGAGGCAGTTAAAAATTAGACATTACGATATTTCTAAACTCATCGTTTTCCATTTATTCTATGTCAAAAACAAAACCAACCAAATTAACTAATTTACCTACAAACAATAATGCAACTATTCCAAGTCATCCAACTAAATTAAGCTTATGAAATGAATTTATAAAAAAATGATGAACTCATGCATTCAAAGTTTTACAAGCTTAAACTATACTACCCATAACATGAATATACTATAACAATAATCCATTAAGCCATTACAATCCCAAAACATGAGTTTTAAATTTTATTTTTCAAGAAATTATTATTCATCTTCTTGAGTTTTTGAGTTAATGCTAAAGATTTGAAGGATGGAAATGTGTGGGATCAAGGAATTAAGTAAGGTGGTGGTTTTACCTTTGTTTTATACTAAAGTTCAAGATGATCAAGCAAGAATGGAGTGAGCTTGGGATTTTTTCTTCCTCTTTTCTTCAAGGTTACCGAGAGCTTCTTTGTGATGGGGAAGTGACATGCTTTTTCAATTTGTGATAAAGTGAAGTAACTTGGCATGTTCTAATCTAATGCTTATGTTTTAGTCTTGTTTGACCAAGTCAGGCGGGCAAGCTTCTTTAACACATCAAGTAATTCATGTACTTGCCTTATGAAAGCTTTTTTGTTAAAAAAATTGGCCCGTTACATAATTAAAGTAATTGTTTTGTTTTTTGTTTTCGTAACGATTTGTGACTATGAAAGTAATAACTATTATTTGTTCTGCGAATTCTAATAAAATCAATATCTATTAAAAATACTATTCATCAATTACTATTTATAGAATACTATTCCTAAATAATTCGTAAGGATCCAAGTGTGATTCTTTGAATAAAATATACTAAAAAACTATTACGTTTATTACTTATACGAATTAAAATACGAACCGCAAAATATCTTCAAATTATGAATCTCTGAATTTTGACGGGATTTATATATGTTTAAATATCTAGCTCGTAATAAATCAAATAGTAGGATTGTAAATTTAGAAATTTAACATGATTTACATACACTCATTTATATCGTATATTAATAATACGGGTTCGAAATTCTCCTTTCAGACAAGTAAATAATGTGACGCGATCGTTTTCACTTATAACGCATAATTACTATTTATTAGTAAAAATTTAGAAAGGAACTAGAAATCAGGGATATTACAAGAAGTCTAACTGAAATTAGAAAATTTAGGAGATGCATCTGCTTGAAAGCTTCCAAATTAAGTAGGAGCCCTGCAATCATTTACCTTTTTCTAGCCCAAAAAGGCCCTTAGTACTTTCTAATTGTATGAACTAGAGGGTGTTTGATAAATATAATATTTCAGTAATAAATTGAGTTATATTATAATTGTATGAATTAGAGGGTGTTTGACAAATATAATATTTCAGAAATATTACATTATAATTGTATGAACTATTAGTATTTCATATTCAAATTCTTCTGCCCATTCTTCCAATCATTTCTTTGTGTAGCTTGGATATTGTAATCATCATAATTTTATCTGCATGATAAAATAAAAATATCATGTTTATATTATTACATATTAATCTAAAGTATATTTTACACAAAGAAAACCTAAATTTAATTCTCAAATTTCACACTATAAAATTACTAACACTAAATAAAAAATAAAATAAATCAAGATGATTTATAGATCATTGGTGTATGTGTGTAGTTACATATAAATTCATATATAGGCATGTATAGCTATGTAAATACCATCAATTTGTAGAGGTGAACAATATTTAGGGCAACCCCTTTTGACAATGTTTCACCCATATTTCATTTAAAGAACCAAACATTTGTCGACATTCTACGTAATAATTGACACAACATTCATTAATTACCCCGTTTCCCTTAATCTCCTTCATATAGGTACTTATTCCAAGCATCAAAAAGCATCTTAAAAGACAAATTTGATCAATTATTTTCTTTCCATGGTTACGTGTGTGTCAGGGGCCTAACACTCGTACCTCTATTTATACACACAAATGTACGTATTTTGAGGTGGAATAATATGAAAATTATAAAATTCAATTTATTATTTAGCTATAAATCATCATTTTCTAGACACACATTAGTTATGTTAAATGAGTGGGCTAGTAAGAATAAGAAAAGTATCATACAATGTGGCCGTTTGGGTTTCCTTAAACTTAAAATAAGTTACTTATTTTTTTTACATATTTTCATATTTTTTTAAAGATAAATATTTATTTTAGAATTTAAAAATTAAATATTATTTTTAAAATAAAAAATAAGTTACTTATTTTCAGAAAAAATACATACATACCTACTTTTTCTCGAAAATAAGGGCTTATTCCAGGAAAATAAGTGCGGCCAAACATGGCCATATATCAAATAATGTAGACAAAAATGATATCTTACACAGATCACTGTGACTTCAAATAATATATATTTCCCTTAAAAAAGATTTATATAATAAATGTTACTCTAATTAGAATCTGTAAAAATTTGAATAACCTTTTAAATGTAGTGATAGTGATCAACAATAAATTTATATTTTCCAATATTATCTTTACATAAGTAAATATATTATCGGCTAAAAAGTGGCTATATTTAGCCCCAATAACTGTTAGGAATTATGAGTTTTGATGATAACAAATTACTTAGAATTACAATAGGGATTTAAAATTCATTGTAACTGGTCAATGAATTGTTAGTGTAGGTGCCCTAGAGGCAATACAATTTTTCCTTTTAATAAACATTTATGTCATTTGATTATTCAATAAACGTATTTATTATGACTTTAATTACTGCGATATATTTGTTAGCATAATAAATGTCCTTAGAATCATGATACTCGTTATATAGTTTAAGTACATGACTTGAACTTGAGATTATATAATATATCATATTCTTAAAGGTTCCCTAGTCGAGTATTATTATGATAGGACAATAATAATACATAAATAGACTAGTATGTTGTTTGACAGATAACCACATCTCATTGGTTATAAGTATGGGGATACTAAAGTCAATACATAGGTACATGTAGGGGTACATGGTACTGGACAGACCCACAGTGAGATTCTTCATGTTTAATTAAGTCATAAGAAAGACTCACAGTGATAATGGTGTAATGATCCTCTGACTTGAGATCATTATATTTCTATACGAGGATTGATATACTTTGACTACATTAAAAGTTACCTTTGACCAGGTGATGATAAAAGTGGACATCGGGTATATCATGAGTCGTATGAGAAATATGAATGATAGATAAAGGATTTAACCCTCCTATAATTAGGAGAGATATTATTGGCCTCTTGATTGAGTGAGACTATAAAATGCATGGCCGTGCTCAAATAATGATTTGTTTTTCATAGTCTACTCATGGATCAAGTAAACCCGGATTAAATGTTGAAGAGGATGACTAAATACATGCCTCGAGTTTAATCTATAATATATATGGTTAAAGGGATTATATTACACGGAAACATTAATCACGAAAGGTTTTATCGAATCACGATTTAATTATTGTTTAATTAGGTAGCAATGATGTATTACTAGATACCGCTCATTGTTTATAATTTTATTGGAGAATAAAATTATTGCTAATTAAATAATAGCCTATAGGGTCACACACATAGAGCACCTAGAGGAATAGTTAATTTAAATTATAGATTTAAATTAATTGATGATTAATTCGAATTTATTATATTAATTAAGTGAGACTTAATTAATTGAAATAAATTCGAATTTGAAGAATTATATTTCTGCCAATAATAATTAAGTGTGACTTAATTATTAATTAAATAATAGAAGCATGTTTTATTATTTAATCCTATGCCTACATGGGTTAGGTTTTTGCTAAAAAGGCCCATTAACCAATCATTATAAATAGATAATGATAGGTTAAATGGCTTGCACATTTTTGTGTAAACCCTAGCAGAAGAGGCAGCATAGGAAGAGGCAGAGAGAATTCGAAACCTATCAAAGGAGGCTAGTACTTCCGTTCCGTGTTAAAGATCGTGAGACGTTCTTGAAGGTGCTCGTGTGGATACCATAGAGGTGCTTTCGAGAGGAAGACACAAATCGTGATAGCAAGGATCTCCGTTGAGTTCGTGGCATTCAAAATCTTAATAGGTATGATTCGATTATCACCATAATCCGTCAATTCTTATACATGATCCTGCGTTTGGGTTCCGAAATTTTCGTTATATTTACGTTTATCCGCTGCGTTTTATGCCTCGGAACCCAACATGAATATGTGACTTATAAATATCCATTAACTAGGAAACCAATTATCAGTTGAAGATTGGTTATCAAATGATAAACTGGATTGTAGCATTTAATTCATGTTTCATTATCAATTGATTGTATTGCCTCGATGGATGCTGTGAAGTAGTCGACTGATGTTATTGACTTCAATTTATAGCTTCTCAACGGATGTGAAGGATGGCTGATTAATTGTAAATATTTTAAGTCAGAATTCTCACAAGTGAAGTGATCAACAGATATTGGAGTCGATGGATGAAGACACTAATCAACGGATACAATCCATCAACGGATAAAGGCAATCAACGGATAAGAGATCATCGATGGATAGGAAGTCGATGGATAACTCAAATAGCCATCGATTTAATAACTGATCAGTAGATATCCTATCCATCGATGAATGAGCAAAGGAGAATCAACTGATAAGCTTAACAGCATTTATCAGTTGATTAAGGTTTCTCAATTTAGTTAAAGACATAAAGAATGGGAACTTTGCAGAAACTGAATCAATGGAAGACAGTCCTGTCAGGATTGTAAAGACTTTCAAGGAAACACAGTCTTCAAGGAATACATCAAGACAAAGATACTTCCAGGACTAGACATAGTCTAATGAAGACTGTGAAAGTAGCTCATTTATATTTTCATATAAACATTGTAAAATGTAATTTATAATGTTATCTGTCGATAAGAAATAGAATTAGAAGAAAACTACTATATAGTAGTTAGTAACTCATTGTAGCAAAGTGCACAGAAATATAGTGGAAAAAAAAAATTGTAAGCACTATTGTGCAGAAAACACTTTGTAAGCAGCTTGGTAATTTTACCAAGAGAAATTGAAAGTAAAAATACACTAGTGGAAAAACCAATCCACTAGTAATTTTTATATTACTTGTTCTGTTTTCAATTCATAAGTATTACATTCTTAGTTCAATTAGGAATCTTTTCATACACACAAACTCTTTGTTGAACAAACTTAAATCCGTAAGAATTTCATTTAATTCTTAAGTTTGCATTCAACCCCCCCTTCTCCAAACTTATTGTACTCAATGACAAATAAAAATTGGTATCAGAGCCTAGCTTTCAACATACAGAAAGTTAAGATCTAAAAGTAGATCAAGTATGGGTCAAAAAGACACATGAGTCAAGATTCTAGTTCTATAGAAAGATGAGTACTTTCTCTGGAAAGTGAAAATGCACTTGCATCTACTATCCATTGACCCTTCCTATGTTCACTGCATAGAGAAAAGTCCACATGTGCCTATGAAGATAGTAACAAGTGTAAATGCAGATGGTACTCAGGCACTAGACAAACTCATTCCAAAACCTATAAGTGGATACACAGATGAGGATGAGAAGGAAGTACATAAGGATAAAAAGGCTATGAATATTTTATTCAATGGTCTTGACAAGGATATGTTCGACAATGTTATAAATTGTACGACCTCCAAGGAAGTCTGGGACACTCTTTAAACTCTATGTGAAGGCACTGAACAAGTAAGAAAGAACAAGATGCAACTCTTGATTCAAAAATATGAAGCCTTTCATTTTAAGAGTGGTGAAGCAATCAATGACACATATAGTAGGTTTCAAAAGCTGTTGAATGAGCTAAAGCTATATGGAAGAGTGCATGCTATTGAAGATACCAACCTCAAATTCTTGAGATCCTTACCCAAGGAATGGAAACCAATGACTGTTTCTATAAGACAATCTCCTGACTTTAAGGAATATACTCTTGATAAGCTGTATGGCATCTTGAAAACCTATGAGTTGGAACTGCAACAAGATGAGGAAATTGAGAAAAGTCAGAAGAGAGAAAAGTCCATTGCTTTGGTGGTCAAGGATAAGCAAGTTGCAGAATCTGGTGAAGATGTTGCTGTCAAAGAAGGGAAGAAAGAAAGTCATGGCAATAGCGCAAGTGGTGTTAGATATGATGAATTTCAACTGGGAAAGGAAAAAAACAGTTGAGGATGATGAGTCATACACCAAGGATGAAATGGTTGAAATAGATGAGCATTTGGCTTTTCTATCAAGAAAATTTTCAAAACTCAAATTCAAGAGGAATCTCATGCAAAGGCCTGGATCTCAGTTCAAGAAAGACAATCAACAAAGCAAAAATCTTATTGACAAGACTCAATTCAAATGTTTCAACTGTGGATTGGCTGGTCACTTTTCTAATGAATGCAGAAAGCCAAAAATTGAGACGAAATCCAAGTACAGTGTTGGTATTGACTATAAGAAGAAGTATTTTGACTTGCTCAAATAAATAGAGAAGGGTTTTGTAACAGAAGAAAAGGACTGGGCTATTGAGGATGATTCTGAAGAAGAAGAATACATTAAACTTGCATTAATGGCCAATCATGATGATCAGGAAGCTAGTTCTTCTAGCAATCAGATAATTTCTACAAATCTATCCGAGTTATCCAAAGATGAATGCAATATCACAATTACTGAAATGTCAAATGAATTGTATAATTTGCATGTCACTCTTAAGTCCTTAAACAAAGAGAACACAAGGCTAAAAATCACCTTAGAAACTCTCATTGAAAGAAACAATTATCTAGAGGGAGAGCTAGTGCAAATGGACAGACTCAAGGTAGAAAACAAAGATGCTAGAAAAGAACTAGTTGAGTGTAAAAAAGAAATAGAAAAATTAAAAGAAAAATTGGAAGAAGAACTAAGAACCATTGACAGGTGGAACAGGTCTAGTAAAGCCAGTAAGAAGATGAATGACATTCATGGAACAAATTCTTTCACCATGTTGTCTGAAACTCTTGAGAAAATAGCCATTGATGAAAATCAATCTTTGGAAAAGAAGCAATCGATTGCTAATTCTGAATCAACTGATAAGAATTATCCATCGATTGATAATGTCAATTCAACGGATAATCATCCATCGATTGATAATGTTATTCCAACGGATAATTATCCATCGATTGATGAATCATCAACGGCTAAGAAATGTGTTTTGAAAACCAAGCCTAATAGACCTGTTAAATTTGTCAAAGAAAGTAGCTCCTCTAAATCTGAAGTCAAAGTTAAAAAACTAATATTGGATTCTTATCTAAAGATCAATTGAATGAGAAATTAGAGAAGATAAAACCTAATATTAAGTCAAATGAGAAGAAGAAGAAACACAGAAATGGTAAAGTAGGCATAAACAAGCACAATAACTACACACCTGACAAGTATGCTCCTAGAAAGATATGTGCCAAGTGTGGTAACAAAAATCACTTATCTGTGCAATGCAAGATGAATATGCCTGCAGCAACCAATGTGCCTGGTATATCTAATATGCATTCAAACTCTACTTTTCCTCATTTAGTTGATTCTCATGCTGTTCATGCTCAATATGCATCAATGCCTTATATGCTTAATCCATATCTTGAATTTGCCAACATGAATATGCCTGCTATGCCATGGAATATACTTAACAATTTTCATGCTCCAAATTTCTCCAATCCTGCAAGCATAAATATTCCAAATATTAGCACTGAGAATTCTAAGGTAAGGAAGCCAATACCTAAGGTTGAAGTGGAAGTAAAACCACCTAAACCAAAGGTACAAAAATTGGAAACCAAGCCAAAGGTAGCAACTAATAAAAAAGGACCCAAGGCAGCTTGGGTACCAAAATCAACTTGATTGTTTTTGGATGTGTGCAGGGAAAAAGAAGAAATCTTTGGTACTTGGACAGTGGGTGTTCAAGACACATGACTGGAGATAAATCCCTACTCACAAAGTTTGAGGAGAAAGCTGGCCCTGGAGTAACTTTTGGAGATGACAGTAAAGGGTACACCATGGGATATGGCTTGATTTCAAAAGAGAATGTCATCATTGAACCTGTTGCATTAGTTGATGGCTTAAGACACAATTTGTTAAGCATAAGTCAACTATTTGATAATGGAAATAAAGTTTTCTTCACAACTGAAGCATGCATAATTTTCAACAAGAAAGATGGAAGCCTGGTTATGACTGGAAATAGAAAAAGAAATGTGTACATAACTGACTTTAATTCAACAAGTGCGAACTCATTGACTTGTCTTCTCTCTAAGACAAGTACAGATGAAAGTTGGCTATGGCATAAGAAATTAGCTCACTTAAATTTCAAAGCCATGAATCAGTTGATCATGAATCACTTAAAAATGAAGTGAGAGGCTTACCACAAATGGAATTTGTCAAGGATGGACTGTGTGATGCTTGTCAGAAAGGAAAACAAAGAAAGGCATCATTCAAGTCAAAATTGGAATCATCAATTGAGAAACCACTTGAGTTATTACGCATGGATTTGTTTGGCCTGTGAATATCATGTCCATTGCAAAGAAGAAGTATGCTCTAGTCATTGTAGATGACTTTTCAAGGTTCTCATGGACTTATTTTCTGCATTCAAAGGATGAAGCTAGTCATCTCATCATCAAGCACATAAGAGAAGTTGAGAAAAGTCTTGGATTGGATGTAAAGAAAATAAGAAATGACAATGGAACAGAATTTAAAAATTCCACAATGAAGGAGTTCTGTGAATCTAAAGGAATCATACACACCTTCTCTGCACCAAGAACACCTCAACAAAATGGGGTAGTTGAAATAAAGAACATTACACTAATTGAAGCAGCTAGAACTATGTTGGAAGATGCTAAATTACCAACATACTTCTGGGCTGAGGCCATTAACACAACATGTTACACTCAAAACATCTCCATAGTAAATCAAGCTCAAGGAAAGACACCTTATCAATTGATCAAGAAAGACAAAAATTCAAAAGTGGGGTTTCTTCATGTCTTTGGCTGTAAATGTTATGTGCTAAAGAATCAAGGTGAAAACCTAGGAAAATTTGAAGCCAAAGCTGATGAAGCTATATTTGTTGGGTATGCACTATCAAGCATAGCCTATAGAGTCTATAATATTAGAGTACACATTGTTATGGAATTTGACATGTAGTATTTGATGACAAAAGGATTCAAGGGTTGTTTGATGAAGGAAATCATGACACACTGTATTTTGAGAATGAATCAAATGATGTAGATGATGATAAAGAAGCAGAAATTGTAAAATCACAAGTACTCAGAAACCCAATATCAGTTGATGTTACTACATTAATGGATAATTTATCAGTTGATAGAATTCCATCAACTGATAATGCATCAACTGATAATCCTTCAATGGATAATCAACACTCTACATCTAGGGTATCCAATTCAGGGGGAGGGTTTCAGAATCAGTTCATAAATTCAAATCAATTTAAGTACAACACTAATGATCATGAAGCTTCATCATCAAGGCAAAATTTGCCTCCTCAAAGAAAATGGACAAAAAGCCATACATTTGAACTAATCATTGGAAATGCAGAAGATGGTGTCAAGACAAGAAGTGCTACTCAAAATGAGTGTCTGTATAGCATCTTCTTATCTCAAGAAGAACCTAAAAGAGTTGAAGATGCTCTTTTGGATCCTGATTGGGTTTTAGCTATGCAAGAGGAACTCAATCAATTTGAAAGAAATAGAGTGTGGAAGCTGGTGCCAAAACCAACAGATAGATCAGTAATTGGTACAAAATGGGTATTCAGAAACAAAATGGATGAAACTGGTACTGTGATTAGAAACAAAGCAAGACTTGTGGAAAAGGGGTACTCACAGGAAGATGGAATTGACTTTGATGAAACTTTTGCACAAGTTACAAGGCTAGAAGCAATCAGAATCTTTCTGGCGTATGCTGTACATGCTAATTTCAAAGTCTACCAAATGGATGTAAATAGTGCATTTTTGAATGGAGTGTTAGAAGATGAAGTCTATGTGGAACAACCTCCTGACTTTGAAGATCCAAATTTCCCTGACTTTGTCTACTATCTACTCATGGCACTCTATGGATTGAAGCAAGTACCAAGGGCCGGGTATGACACTTTATCTCAGTTCCTCATTGAAAATCACTTCATAAGAGGTAATATTGATAAAACTCTATTCAGTAAAAATGTTAATGGCTCTATCATTCTTGTACAAATATATATGGATGACATTATTTTTGGCTCAACTAATGAGGGACTTTGCAAAAAGTTTGCCAAATTAATGCAGAGCAAATATGAGATGAGCATGATGGGAGAACTTACCTACTTTCTTGATTTGCAAGTCAAACAAGTTAAGGATGGTATTTTTATAAATCAAACAAAGTATATTCATGACTTGTTAAAGAAATTTAACTTAAGTAAATGTTCTTCTGCAAAAACTCCCATGTCAACTGCCACCAAACTTGAATTGAACACTAAGGAAGCTAAAGTAGATATTTCAAGTTACAGGGGCATGGTAGGCTCACTCTTATATTTAACTGCTAGTAGGCCAGATATAATGTTCTCTACATTCTTATGTGCTAGATTTCAGGCTGATCCTAGAGAATGTCATTTAGTGGCTATTAAGAGAATTTTTAGATATCTCAAGGGTACATTAAATTTAGGTATTTGGTATCCTAGAGATTCTGGTTTTAATCTAATAGGCTACTCAGATGCAGATTATGCAGGTTGCAAAATAGACAGGAAAAGTACTACAGGCACCTGTCAATTTCTAGGAAACAAACTCGTGTCATGGTTTAGCAAAAAGCAACACACAGTATCAACTTCAACTGCAGAAGCTGAGTACATTGCAGCTGGAAGTTGCTGTGCTCAAATATCATGGATGAGGAATCAATTATTTGACTATGGGTTCAACATGAATAAGATTCCTATTTTCTGTGATAATACAAGTGCCATTGCAATAACAGAAAATCATGTGCAACATTCCAGAACCAAACACATTGACATAAGGTATCATTTCATTAGAGAACATGTAATGAATGTTACAGTTGAATTACATTTTGTCCCTAGTGAACAATAACTTGCAGATATTTTTACCAAACCTCTAGATGAATCTACTTTTAATAGATTAGTCTGTGAGTTAGGTATGCTTAATTTTACTCAATCTTGAAATGTATGCAAAGTTATTTCTTTTGCCATTGTTCACAATTATCTGTTGAAACAAAGTGATCAACTGATAATTGTGTTAATTATTAATGGATATTTTTGCAGCTATCGATGGATATATTTGATCAACAAATAAAATATATTCTTATTGATGGATATTTATCTATCGACAGATAATTACCCCAGTAATTGTTTATAGATTGATAAGTTTGTAAAGCATAATGTAACGTAGTATGTAATAGTGATAACGATAACTAAACTAAGAAACAAAGACAGATAAATAATACTAACTTGCAGCACAGAAATCCAGAAGGACATAATCAAGAAGATCATACATACATCATTGCTGAACATTCAAGATAGAAGAATTACTGAACGTCAGTGAGAGAAGTTCATTAATATGTTCAAGCCTCAGTGACAAATAAGAGTTCAGAAGACTTCATACTAAAGACAGAGCAGTGATTCATGTGTAATTGTCAAAGGGTTTCAGTGATCAGAAGCAATGCAAAAGTCCGGGGTTAATCAGCTGAAACAGAACAGAGATTAAGAGAATTCATTCAGTGTTAGTCGTTTGTGCACCAGACCAGTGCACTAAGCGTCAGCACAACAAGAAGAGAATTGTCTTAATTAATCAAAAGAAAATCAGTTGATCAAGCCAAGCCAGAAGAGTAAAATTCAAGTTGTAATTAATTCAAGAATTCAAGATAAATATGCTAAGGAAGGAATTACTACAATTGGTGGTTCATTACTCTTGAAGCAATGGGAAGGCGCAACATAATTCTTACAGGTGCCAATCAAAGTTTAAGTATGTGAGTGGCGCCTGTACAGGGAAGACACTGTACAGGCGCAACACAACACATCTCAAGGCACAGTCTAAGGCATGAGTGGCGCCTGTACAGGGAAGACACTATACAGGCGCAACACACCTCTCAGGCGCAACTCAGCTACTCAATGTTTCTAAGTCAAGACAGTCTGTGAGTGGCGCCTACACAGTGCAACAACTGTATAGGCGCAACTCACATTCAAAGACGCAACGTGCAATGGAAATTCTAAGGCATGAGTGGCGCCTATACAGGGTAACCACTGTATAGGCGCAACTCATATATTCAAGGCGCAACTCAGGACAACAGATGCAACATACTTCAAGTGGCGCCCCTACACCACTACCACTGTGCAGGCGCCACTCAGGACTTAGCATTGTGGAAAGCAAATTTCCAAAAAGTCTACAAATATATATGGGCTCAAATCAATTATTTTAATAGGTCATCATCTTCAAGCATTCAACACACACAGCCGGGAAGCTCCATTAAAGCTAGACATTTATTTCACCCAACTATATTGTGTTGTAATATTGTTTTGAACCCACTGCAGCTAATCATTTGATTAGATTTGTAGCACCACAGGGATTTAAAAATAACTTGTTATTTCCCAGCTTTGTGTTTTATTAACTGTCAAGTTCATTTCTTTAAAAACACAAACACTTCCGCAAATTAACTGAAATTTCTACCACATCATATTCAACCCCCCCTTCTGTGATGATATTGGACCTAACAATTGGTATAAGAGCTTGTTGATTGACTTTACAAATCAGATCCAAAAATAGTTTTTCTAAAAAGTGCATTTTGAGATCTAGAAAAATTTATCTTGAATTTTCTTTTATTTTTAAAGAAAATTCAATTTCGAATTTTTCATTGATCTTAAATTCACTAAATTTTAAAAAGCTATCAATCATCAAGAATTCGAATTAAAAATTATTTTCTCAATATTTAATTTTTATTCGAATTGATTTTAATTTTTGAGAAATTAATTATTTCTTAAGATTTAAAATTCTTAATAGCCATGAGTACCCAAAAGGTAAGCAGTATTAAAATTCCCACCTTCGACAAAAATGAATACATCTTATGGAAAAAGAAGATGACCATTTTCATCAAGACTTGTAATTCTCAATATTTAGGAATTCTTGAAAATGGCCCCTATGTTCCTCAAAAGCTTACACCGGAGACAGTGTCAGAAGATGGCGTTCGGATTCCTCAAGGGTTTACCCCAAAGGAACCATCAGAGTTTACTGATACTGATAAAGAGAGAGTAGCATGGGACAATCATCTACAATGCATCTTGATGGATTCTTTGGACACAACAATGCTGAATCAGGTGATCAATTGCACAAGTGCCAAACAGATGTGGGACACAATAAATCTGCTAATGGAGGGTACAACTGAAGTGAAAGAAAACAGGCTGGACATTCTTACCTCCCAATATGAAGCATTCAAGTCACTTCCTGGAGAAAGTATAACTCAAGTTTTTGAGAGATACACCAAATTCCTAAATGACTTGTCTCTACATGGGAAAGCTTACACGCGAAGGGAAATCAACAGAAAATTCATGTTGACGCTGCCAGCACACCTAGAGCACAAAATCTCTACTATCAGTGAAAGAAGTGATATAAATGATATGTCAATTGAAATGCTATATGGAAAGCTCAAGACTCATGAGATGGAGCAAGAGCAGAGACAAATCATTTACGGCTCAGGTACAGTGGACAGTAAGAACACAGCACTGTTAAAGACAACAGCTCTCGTAGCCAGTGATATTGCTGTCAAGGAGACTAACAAAGAAGCACCTGTAGTTGAAAAGGAAGAAATTGTAGAAGCTGAATTATCAGAATCTAATCAACCGGGTGATGAAGACGACTTCTATTCATTAGAAGAACTTGAGCAACTGGAAAACAAAACTATGGCCTACATGGCGGGAAAGTTCAAGAACCTGAGGTTTAGGAGGAACCCTAAGTACAAATTTAAGAGTAACTCGAGTTACAGTGGTTCCAGGGACAAAACCAACAACCGATGTAATTCATCTTCAGGGTCTCACAGCAGAGGAGGCTATAAGACAGGGATGGTAGATATAAGTAAGTTTAAATGCTATAATTGTGGAGAACCCGGTCATTTTGCAACAGAATGCCGGAAACCAAAACAAGGGAATGAAAGGAAGGAGTCCTACGATGAATTAAAGCAGAAGTATGATGCGCTGGTGAAAAAGCATCAAGGAAGAGCTTATATAGCTGAAGGAAAGAGCTGGGATGATTCAGATAATGATGAAGAGGAGGTTTATGGAAATCTTGCGTTAATGGCAGACTCTTCAGAGGCATCACCTCAATCATCCAAGGTATCATTTCTTTCTTCCGTTGAAATGTCTAATTCTGAGTATAAGAAAACTGTGGAAGATCTAAGCATAGAAATGTTTAATATTCATACAAGCATGCTAGCATCTGTAGAAGAAAATGCTAAACTAGTTCTTAAGAATAAACTGTTAGAAGCTAAAAACGAAGAACTAGAGCTTGCATGTGTTAATGTAGAAGATCTTAAACAGAAGATAGAATACTTTCAGAATAGAGATATGTGCAACCAGGAAGTAAAAGCAGCTCTAAAAAGTAAAATTTCTGATTTAGAGTTAAAACTTCAAGCATATAAGAAGTCTGCGAATCTTGTAAAGGAGGCTATAGACAAACAAGTCATAGGTCAGAAAACAGGAATAGGTTTTGACTATGATAAGAAAGCAGGAAAAATGCATGTAGAATCTATTGCTGAGGAAAGTCCTATGAAGCAAGACATTCCACATGTATTGAAGGATGTAGCTAAGCCCCTTTATAAGAAGTTCGTCATAGAACCCCTAAATAAAGATGATCTCTTAATGAAAGAAGAACTCCTTGCTGAGGAGAAAGAGGAAAAGGTTGTAGATAAGAAGAACTTGCCTAAGAAATCTGTTAAGATTGAAGAACCTAAGAAACAGGTTAAAATTGAAATAGGCAATAAAAATGAAAACAAGAAAGCAAACAGAAATGGTAAGGTAGGTGCTAACAATTCTAGAAAAGTTTGTAATAATTGCAATTCTACTGGTCATCTTACGCATGCATGCAATAAGATAAAAGTAGTTAAAACAGAAACTTCTAGTATGCCTGCCATGCCTGCCATGTCTATTCGTCATCAACCATGCGGTAAAGTAGGATGCATGCCATGTGCTTTCAATATCATGTCTGCATACATAAACTTAATGATCTCTTCATCAAGTACTTGCATGAATACAGATGTGAACATGACTAGAAAGCATGTTAGGGCAAAGACTGACAGTCCTCCTAAAGTTAGGAAGGAAACCCCTGTCCCTAAGCCTAAAGGCACTCCTTTCAAGGCTAAACCAAAGGGCAAGGGTGCAGTCGATGAGAAAGACAAGGACCAGAAAATTTCTGTAGCTAAATCTTTTTACTTATCTAAACCTCTTGGACCCAATCAAGTTTGGGTACCAAAGAAAAAGTAATCAATCTGTGGATGCAGGGTACAACGAAGAACAAACATGTCATGTGGATACTTGACAGTGGATGGTCTAGGCACATGACTGGAGATAAAGCCCTGCTCACAGATGTGATTGAGAAAGCTGCCCCGATAGTGACCTTTGGAGATAACGGCAAGGGATTCACAACGGGATATGGCAATCTGGAAATCGGGAATGTTATCATTGAAAACATCTCTCTTGTGGACGGATTAAAGCACAACCTTCTGAGTATCAGTCAGTTCACTAACAAAGGATACAAGGTAACTTTTGAGAAAGAAAGATGTGCTATCCAAAGCAGGAAGGATACGAAGCTTGCTCTTCAGGGAGTGAGAAAGGGGAATCTCTTTGTAGCTGATTTGTTCTCTGCAAGCAAAGGCGAAGTTCAATGTTTTTACAGCAAAGCTTCAACAGAGGACAGTTGGTTGTGGCACAAGAAACTTTCTCACCTCAACTTCAAAACAATGAACTCTTTAGTAAAGAGGGAATTGGTTAGAGGACTGCCCGAGATGGAATTCTGTCAAGAAGGGTTATGCGAAGCATGTGAAAAGGGAAAGTCAAAGAAAGCATCTCACCGAAGCAAAGACTCAACCAACATTACTGAACCACTGCAACTACTGCATATGGATTTATTTGGTCCAGTCAACGTCATGTCTATGTCAAGGAAGAGATATGCACTTGTAATTGTTGATGACTACTCCAAGTAAGTCAAAGGAAAGATGGAATCTTCATTTGCCAGACCAAGTACATCAAAGAACTTTTGAAAAAGTATGGTCTTGAAGATGTATCCACAGCCAAAACTCCAATGGCAACTGCCACTAAGCTTGATAAAGATGAGCCTGGTAAGAGGGTAGACATCACAAGCTACAGAGGTATGATCGGCTCATTACTTTACCTTACTGCAAGTAGGCCAGATATAATGTTCTCTACATGCTTGTGTGCTAGGTTCTAATCAGATCCTAAAGAATCTCATCTTATAGCTGTTAAACGGATTTTTAGGTATCTTAAGGGAAGTCTGAATCTTGGAATTTGGTACCCTAAAGATACAGGTTTTGACCTTGTTGGCTATACAGATTCTGATTATGCAGGGTGTAGGATTGATAGAAAGAGTACATCAGGGAGTTGTCAATTCCTTGGTAGAAGGTTGGTGTCCTGGTATAGCAAGAAGCAGCACTCAGTTGCAATGTCGACAACTGAAGCTGAGTATGTTGCTGCTGGGAGTTGCTGTGCATAAATTCTGTGGATAAGGAACCAACTTCAGGACTATGGACTGTTGCTGAGCAAAATTCCAATATTCTGTGACAGCACAAGTGCCATAGCCATAACCAACAATCTTGTTCAACACTCAAGGACCAAGCACATTGATATCAGGTATCATTTCATTCGAGAGCATGTCATGAATGGTACTGTAGAGTTACATTTTGTACCTACAGAGCAACAAATTGCAGACATCTTCACTAAACCACTAGATGAAATCACTTTCACTAGACTGGTTTGTGAACTTGGGATGTTAAATTCTACTGACTAACAAGTTAGTAATCAAAAAATGCAATTTGAAGCTGATAAATTCACTATTGATTAATTTCAATATTTTTAGGACTTGTGAATTTATCTACCAAAAATTATTTTCCAGTTGTTAAGATTAAAGTTTAGATAAATACCTTTTGCATGCCTGCTTAATTTATTAGTCTGGTATTTATTTAATTTTTGATCTTAGAAAATATTTAAGTGCTTGTATTTAATTGATAAATTCTTGGCACTTATTTATTTAAATATTATTTGAAATTATTTTAAATAAAAAGAATGAATATTTATATTTATTCTCTTATTTAAAATAAAAGTAAAATAATTAGAAGCATAATTTATTTATAATGATAATTTTAACAATTAATGTTATTATTGTTATTAATAAATATTTTGTGAAATAATATTTGTGAGTAATTGATTATTATTTGATTAATCATTCGAATTATTCATGAATATTATTGTTGTTAGTAACAAAATTTGGAACCACTTGAAAAAACTGTCTAAGTACTGAGTGGCGCCTATACAGCATACTCACTGTATAAGCGCAACTCATTCTCTAGTACTTAGCATTTTTCATGAAAAATCTCAAGTGTCGCCTCAAGTGTTGAGTGGCGCCAATACAGTGCATTCACTGTATAGGCGCAACTCATCACTTAAATTATTGTTGCTAAACAAACCTGTGTGGCGCCAATACAGTGCATTCACTGTATAGGCGCAACTCAAGTGTTTATCTGAGTGAAATTTTGCTAAGTTGATTTTATCTCTAGTGGCGCCAATACAGTGTAACCACTGTACAGGCGCCACTCACAAAATACTTAGTAATTTTTTTTCTCTTAAGTGGCGATAGCTAGTTAAGTGGCGCCTACACAGTGCATCCACTGTGCAAGCGCCACTCAGCACTTAACATGTTTTTATTTTTAAATGTTGTGCCTCTATAAATAGCTGAGTTGTGTTCATTTGTTGTCCCTTTTGTTACATACACGGTTATACACAGTATAGGCGCAACACGAACAATTCTCAGATCTACATTTTTAATCGAACATAACTTGATCATTTCCTGTCAATTTTTAAAAACTAAAATCATTTTTGTGATCACCTTGAACGTACCTTTCATTTGCAATCAGTATCACTCAATTTGGTTAGGTTTTTAAAATTCACATTTTGACAAAATTTGAACAGGTTGGTCACTGTTAAAATTCGATTAAATTTTTTATTAGATTTAAAAGTGTGCTAAAAAAAATTACTAGGAAATTTTTTATATTGTTAATCTTAAGAAAATTCAAGTAATTTTTTTAAGTTAGGGTTTTAGTTCAAAATTTTACTAATATAATTTGATTTTAATTAGTACTTTTAATTATTAAAAATTACTTTTCATTTTTAATTAAATGGGAAGTCATTTTGAGATAAAAAAAGACTAATTATCTATCCATTTTAGTAGATGATTGGACTGAGGCAGGAGACTTAGGTAACTGGGCTAGGTTTTTAAATGAAAATTCTATAGTCCGTTACGCACTAACAACTTCTGTTCCTTTGAATAGAAATCTTCTAAGACAGGTATATAGGTCTGCTCTAGACTCATCTGCAGATGGAATCCTGAGCTTCACTTTCAAACTTCAGAAGCAGAGGGTGCAGATCATAGAAGCTGACATCAACAGAGCACTGCATATGCCTTCTGAGAACTTTGAGGAGGATCCATCCCAGGGAGATCTAGACAACTTCTTACTGTTCATACACTGCACAAGAGAAAATACAAATCTTCCAAAGAAGATTTACAAGAATCACCTGCCCAATGAGTGGAATCCATTTTTCAACATCTTGTCTCATGCCTTTGCACCAAAGACAGGTGGATTTCATGGGATCACTCAATTCAATAAGGTGATAGGATATGCAGTGGCAACAGGCACCAGAATTAACTTCGGCAAGTTGATCATGGCTGAGATCTTGAAGAATCAGGCCAAAATGGAGAACTTCTGCTTGTACCCAAGATTCTTGCAGCTGGTGTTGAATGAAGTTCTTGAAGCTGATCAACTCCGGATGTTTCAGAACAGTCAATTGGATGAGTCACCTTCTCTGCAGTTAAGAGCATTGGTGTTGCTCAATACTGAGACTGACTATCCAAATAGGTATGCTCCTGCACCTATGACTGAGCCCATAAGGGATTTTATTGCTCTTCTTAGACAGGAAGTGAAGAAGATCAAGAAGAAGAAGCATCAATCTCTGCAGAGGACAGTAAAGCTGAAACTTCAAGTGATTCTGGAAGCTCAGCAGCAATAGAAAAAGAAGAAGTGGAAGAAGAACCAGGCACTGATAATGAAGATGAAGCTATGAAAGAAGCTGGTTCTGAAACTGAGCAAGACCAAATTCCTATAGAAGAACAAAGAAATAGCCCTATAAATCCAACAGAGGAGATAGTGGTGGAGACTGGAGTAGAAGAACCTCAAGCTACAGATGTTTACATCCCTAGCATGTCTGATGAAGGTATGGATGAAGGTTCACTTCTTTACTTTGATCTCTCTTCTTTTCTTTCAGATGAACATGACACAATATCTCCATTTGTGCCTCAAACGGCAATGCACACACTAGAGCCCTCAGTGGCCGTCGAAGCTGGCAATGAACTTGGCAACCCACCAGTTCTAACCACTGCCAGAGCTCAACAAACAGTTCCTTCATCTCCCCAAACCAGAAAAAGAACACTCGAAATAGATGATAGGACTGTTTCTATACCGGATCAGGAATTTATTCAAATATCCCCTACAGCTCTGCCTTCTCGAAAACGTCGTAAAATGAATTTTAAGCCAAAGGCAACTGTGAGCCAGGAACCAGATTCTCCAATCTCTGAAAACCTTCTTTTTCTTCGTAATCTAAATTATGAAATTGTTAAAATCCTGAAAGGTTCGGAAATAGAAACAGAGGTTGCAACAACATCCGCTACTTCAGTAGCTTGTACTGTTTTGGTTGATCCAATTCAGAACCTGTCTTCACAGACAGTAGGGGGCATCACTGACTCTCACGAGCCATTCATTACATTGTCAAATGTGGTGACCCCCCTGGACTTAAAATCTCCGGATCCTATTAAGGATGTTTTCCCTCCCCAAGTGGGTGAAGTGGAAAGGCAACTCTCCCATAGAAGGGAAGAGGTCTCCATTCATGGAGTAGCTGTGTCGACAGCACCACCACTTCAAGTGGAAATGCCTTCACAGGCTTCACGGGGCACCACAGGCTCTAATTTGTCAATCTTTACATTGCCTGAGGTGGTGACCCCCCTGGAAATTCCAAGTCCAGCTCCTTTAACGGAGGTCCTCCCCACCTTTTTAGGTCAGGTGGAGGGACAACACACCCATAGAAGGGATGTGGACTCTATTCATAGAGTATCTGCTGCTTCGGTAGTAGAACCTGTTCAGAGTGCCTCTGGACAGGTCATGCCTTCAATGGCTTCAGCTGGCATCACTGATTCTTCTTTATTGCCAATCATTACAGAATCAATAGTGGTGACCACACTGAGTCTAAACTCCCCAGTTCCTGAAAAAGGAGTTCTCCCCACCCACAGTGGTCTGGCGGAGAGGCAACCTACCCATAGAAGGGATAGGGATTTTCTTGCAGGTCTTGAAGATATGGATGCTACAATGAGTGAAACATTTAATCTTAGTGATCTTCAATTCCCTGACCCCGATCAGCCGAGTGTGAGTGTTGAGGGTCGTGTTTAAACAGAAACAGTGAGAAGTTAGACACCCACCGACCAAACAAACACCCCACACGATACACACACTGCACATAGCCAAAGGATTATAAATCTGGAGGCCCAAGTCACTGAAATTCATTACTCATTACGGAAGATCTTGGAGGTGCAAGAGCAGCAGCAAGTTGAAATGAAAGAAATTAAAGATCTGGTTCAACAGCTGCTGGCTCAGAAAGTTCCTGTCTCTACTCAATCAACTCCAATAGCTCAGATTACTCCGATCAGAAGGGAGGATAACCCAACTGAGGGGGAGAGAATAGCACAAGAAAAAGAAGAAGTTGGAGCTGAAATGATAATGGAGTATACAGCTCAGGGGGAGTCAGATTTCTTTTACAGGCCTGGAGCGAGGCAACTTGAAGAAGGAGAAATCTTTGAACCCTATGTGCCTATGGATATTCCTACAGAAATTGAGATAGAAAAGACAATATAGGCTGAAGGGATAGATATCGAAGAAGAGTTTGCAGAAGAATATGCTTTTGATAATGACTGTCTTCTAGTTGGTGTAGATGAAGTTATTACTAAAGGTGTATCTGAGGCTCAGGACTTAATGAAGAGGAAATGGAAGAGAGTACAACACGCAATAGAAAGGAGGAACAGAATGAAGGACATAGAAGCGAAAGTTGGCCCTGAATGGGATGAAGCAAGGTCTCTGCTAAAGAAAAAGGAGTTATCTCTTTCTCACAGGAAAGACAGAGAAGTCCTTGATCTCTTCAAGACCATGAAAGAAAAATTCGAAGATGTTCATGAGTTCTATTCTATGCTATCAGAAGAAATAACAAGCGTGTCAGTCAGTGCACTTAAAAATGGCTGGAAAATGCATATCAATTCAACATCACTGGGATCAAGGATATTGTCGACAAAGAGTTTTGAAAAGATGAACATAGTGGAGCTGTATGTGCTAAAAAGGAAAGTCATCTTTGGAGGGCACAAGACGAATGAGATACTGAGAGATCTAATTGAAAAGAAGATAATGGAGATCGGTGTCGAAGCGTTTGAAAAGCCTCCGGTTGTCAAGTACTACAAAGCAACAACACTTCACAACTTAACTTTGTCAGACGAATGTTTGGACTCAAGCCATATGTTGTTCATGCAGTATGTAGAAGGGAAACTCAGAAGCAAGAAGAACAGAACTCTAGAAGACTTAAATGCTGCTGAGTTGATCTATGCATTCAGGCTAAACAGAGCATTTGGTATGTCAGCAAGACAGCTGTTGGAAATGTCCAGATATTATCAGGAACCAGTGTATGTAAGAAGACCGGATGTCACTGAAGTACTCGAAGCCATTAAAGACTCTGTACCCTGCATTCAAACTGAACCAAATGGAACAAAATACTTTCTCTTCAAGAAAAACGGCGTGGACAAAAGGAAAGAACTTTCAAAGCTTGGGAGAAACAACTCTGAGATTATTCGAAAAGTCTTTTCAACGGTAAAAGGATCCACTGTCAAGTCAGACAAAAAGGCTTTGAGGATGATCGAAGATATTCTAAGGGAGAAATTGACAAAAGACTCAATGCACAACACTGAAAGAGTAAAAGGCTTTCCAAAAAGGATAATAGTGTTTGTGTTTACAAAGAGACAATCTCTGGCCTTCGAGTCAATCTCCAAAACAAATTCAACGGCGTTTCTCTCTGAGGTTTTAAAGAAATTAGAAGATCCACCTCCGGTTAACACTCTTGAAGTAGAAGCAAGAGATTTGGTGAAGGCAAGGTTAGAGCAAAAGGAAGAAGAGCTGAGGAAGCACTACTCTGAAACGAGATCTAAAATCAAGCAAGACACAGTACAAGGAAGCAGAAGACCATAGAATTATTTGTTCAGGCTAAAGGAACAAACTTCTTTTGTACACAAAGAAATCTGGAAATGTAATATCTAATCCAGAATGTAATTAATATTATTTACTGTCTTTCTGCACTTTACTTTTTCTTGTAAGTATCAGTTGAGTTATCCTCTCACAGGATTTGCTTGTCAAACTCTAACAAACAAATAGGGGGAGATTGTAAAGCATAATGTAACGTAGTATGTAATAGTGATAACGATAACTCAACTAAGAAACAAAGACAGATAAATAATACTAACTTGCAGCACAGAAATCCAGAAGGACATAATCAAGAAGATCATACATACATCATTGCTGAACATTCAAGATAGAAGAATTACTGAACGTCAGTGAGAGAAGTTCATTAATATGTTCAAGCCTCAGTGACAAATAAGAGTTCAGAAGACTTCATACTAAAGACAGAGCAGTGATTCATGTGTAATTGTCAAAGGGTTTTAGTGATCAGAAGCAATGCAAAAGTCCGGGGTTAATCAGCTGAAACAGAACAGAGATTAAGAGAATTCATTCAGTGTTAGTCGTTTGTGCACCAGACCAGTGCACTAAGCGTCAGCACAACAAGAAGAGAATTGTCTTAATTAATCAAAAGAAAATCAGTTGATCAAGCCAAGCCAGAAGAGTAAAATTCAAGTTGTAATTAATTCAAGAATTCAAGATAAATATGCTAAGGAAGGAATTACTACAATTGGTGGTTCATTACTCTTGAAGCAATGGGAAGGCGCAACATAATTCTTACAGGTGCCAATCAAAGTTTAAGTATGTGAGTGGCGCCTGTACAGGGAAGACACTGTACAGGCGCAACACAACACATCTCAAGGCACAGTCTAAGGCATGAGTGGCGCCTGTACAGGGAAGACACTGTACAGGCGCAACACACCTCTCAGGCGCAACTCAGCTACTCAATGTTTCTAAGTCAAGACAGTCTGTGAGTGGCGCCTACACAGTGCAACAACTGTATAGGCGCAACTCACATTCAAAGGCGCAATATGCAATGGAAATTCTAAGGCATGAGTGGCGCCTATACAGGGTAACCACTGTATAGGCGCAACTCATATATTCAAGGCACAAATCAGGACAACAGATGCAACATACTTCAAGTGGTGCCCCTACACCACTACCACTGTGCAGGCGCCACTCAGGACTTAGCATTGTGGAAAGCAAATTTCCAAGAAGTCTACAAATATATATGGGTTCAAATCAATTATTTTAATAGGTCATCATCTTCAAGCATTCAACACACACAACCGGGAAGCTCCATTAAAGCTAGACATTTATTTCACCCAACTGTATTGTGTTGTAATATTGTTTTGAACCTACTGCAGCTAATCATTTGATTAGATTTGTAGCACCACAAGGATTTAATAATAACTTGTTATTTCCCAGCTTTGTGTTTTATTAACTGTCAAGTTCATTTCTTTAAAAACACAAACACTTCCGCAAATTAACTGAAATTTCTACCACATCATATTCAACCCCCCCTTCTATGATGATATTGGACCTAACAAAGTTCTTTATTATTTGATCAACAGATAAATTCTACACCTATCGATAGATAGTTATCTATCGATAGATAATTATCTTGGTAGTTATTTATCGATCGATGACTCATTAATACTTTATTTTATCCATCGATAGTAATAGAATCTCTACAGTTTTTTTTATCAGTTGATTAAATTATAGTTGTTGATTAATTACCTTATTTGTCAACAGATGAATATACCCATCGATTGTCATTTATAGTAATTAACTTTAACTCCTTTTATCTCACAACGGTTATATACTTAATTAAACTGACAACTCAAGTCTTTTTAATCACAGAGAATATAAATAACAAAAATAATTCACACTTCATTCTCAATTGCTATTTTATTTTCTATCTCAAAGTGCTGCACCTCTATTTCTCTCTCTCAAGCTTAATCTTGTCAAAATCACTTGCTTGCTTTCAAGTTCTTTCTGTGCTTTCAAGAATCAAAAATGGCACCATAAAAGAAGATTGTCTCATCCACTGGGTTTACATATGAACAAAACAACTTCACAGCATGTCTAACAGTGAATGAAGCTCCCGTAGATTTCCATCCATTGATGAAATTTCTGGGAGACTGCGAAGTGTCCAAAGCTCTCAGTGAAGCACCCACAATAGTGTGTTCTTTCGTTGAAGAGTTATGGAACACTGCAGAAGTCTCACAAGATAGGTAGGTAATCTCTTATACTTGCAAAGGTAATTCCTACACCATTTCAAGTACTATTTTGTCTGAATGTTTAGAATTACATGAAAATAATTGTGATAGGTCACCCACTGAAAATGAAATTAGGGACATGCTAGAATCTGTTAACTATGCAAATGCTGAAACTAGTTTAGGTAAAGTTGTTAGGAAAAATCTATGGAAAGAATGGAGTTATTTCTTTGATGCTATAATTAAGGTATTTTCTGGAAAAATAAGCAATTTTGATGCAATTATCACAAGTATGCAAGAGATTGCTTATTCCATCCTATTTGATGAGTACTTTAATTTTAGCACATTACTCCTAAATGAATTAACTACTAAGTTAGGAAATAAGGCATCTAGGAAAAATAACATTTATTTTGCTAGATTCTTTATGCTGTTGATTAATGCCTCCATTGGAAAATATGAGATTAGTGCAGATATAGAGACACTAGAGCCTTGGATGCAAAACAAAAGGGTCTTCAAGGACTTAGTGAGAATCAACTTACATCCTAAGTTGTGCCTCATCTATCCTCCTTTTGTACAGGTATACCTAAAGAAACTTAACTTTTCTTTCACCTCTTCTGGTATTCCAATTTCTTTGCCTTCTGCAATAATGGAGGGAGATGAAAATGCCCCCATCCCTCCTACCCAAGTTGCACAACCTTCCAAAATCAAGTCTAAACAAACCACCTCAGTAGTTTCTCAAAAGACTACTGTTGTAAAAACTAAGAAAAGAAAAATAACTGAGGGGAGTGTGAAGGTGGTTGATAAGGGTGAGGGAACTGACCAACATCAAGAAAGCATGGTTGAGAGTGTCCAGCCAGCCATCAGCCTAATCTCTCAACAGATTGAGGCTGTGATAAAGGAATTAAACACATCCCTAGTTGCACCTTCTCAACAAGGTGTTACTATTGAACAAAGGTCTCAACCAGGACCATCAGATGGGGGTAAGGGTCATAGAATTCTACAGCCATACAAAAGGAGAAAGAAGGATAAAAATATTGCACAAGGAACTCACACACTTGCAAAGACAAATGTAAATTTGGTGGAGCCTTCAGTTTCTTCATTTGATGTGTCACAGAATTTTCCTGAGGCACAGCCCCACTCTCTATCTATTTTTTCTCCTCAATCTCCCTCAAAATCTATTTCTTCATAAACATTGTTAATTGATAACTTCAATGTTTCAAATTCACCCTCTTTGCAACTCAGGGTGGAGCCAACACTCTCACCTGTATCACCAGATAAGGTTAAACCTTGGTTGATCAGGAACATACTGCAAATTCTCACAAGTCAATGGATATTACTCAATCAACTGATATCCAACATCCATTGACTAATGTACTTCCATCGATGGATATCCTTACATCCATCGACGAGCTCCAATCAATGGATATTCATCATTCGATGGACATTTCTTATCCATCGATCGACACATTCATTCCTTTTCATGAATCATCCATTGAAACAATTCAGGTTGCCAATACACTACTATGATTGAGTGGAGTGAGTGAGGTGTGTGAGGGACAAGGTTTGCATACCTTGGCAAAAGGAGAGTGTGTGAATGAGGGGCCTTCAAATTCTTCTGAGGTGGCAAAAGGAGAGGGTGTGAGCAAAGAGAGTTCCACCTTAGTAGGTGATGCAAAAGGAGAGGAAAGTAAGGGAGATGTGAGGATCCAGGATGAGATCCTGATGCAAAAACAGAAAGAAGAGAGTGAGAGAGAAAAGAATAGAGAGAAATCCATTTCAACATCCAATGAAGCATCAACTTCTAAAACTGAGCAGGTTACAGCAGAACTCACCCATGAGTTGGGGTTGGAGTCAGGGGAGATGGAGGAAATGGAGTTCCTGTAGGAGTTGTAGATGCCCACATGGAAGTGGATGATGAGATTGAAGTCAACCTTGGTGCTTCAACCTTTCAACATGAAGATCCACACTATCAAGAATTGGCAGCAGCCACTAATCAAGTAGCTAAACAAATGTTGGGATTGGTGCAGATAGAGGAACAATTCAGGAGTGGAAAGGAAAATCTAGCTAGACGACTTGATGATGTATCCCACATGAATCCTGAAGACTTTGAAGATAGTTCTGATGATGAGCTTCTAGACCCTGATGTGGCTAGTGATGAAATAAGTTTGGCTGATACTGAGAAGTCCATAATTTCCCACTACAGGAGATCCATGGCTGAAGTGAATGTAGAGGATCCTTTGCACAGAAGAATTCTCAATTTTTACAGTGACAATTTGAAGATTCAGAAAATGCATGTCACAAGATCTAAGTATGAATTAAAGAAGATCAGGGAGGAAATTGATAGCTCAAGGATGCACTTTGACTCCATAATTGATTCAAGACTTAGCCTTCCAATGTTAACCAGAATCAAGCAAAGGCTAGATACTGTGTCTACAGCCAAAGACAAGGTAGTGGCATTGGAGAAAAGAGTGACTGCTATGGAGCACAACATGGAATTAATTCTGAAAAATCAAGTCACCCAAATCAATCTTCTGAAACAACTTTTAGAAACTCCTATTATTTCTGCCTCCATGGCACAACCAGTTGCTGATAATAAAAAGGGGGATAGGTATAAGGAGAAGAGAAATGAAGTTGAAGCTGTAATCAAGAATACGGAGTCTGTTATCCAAAGGAAAGATGCAACGCAGACATTGGCTCAACAAATTGTACAGCAATTTGATTCCATTGTTAGCAAAAACAAGGAGATTGATGCACAGGAGCCAATTGCCATATTGCCAGAAACTTTAGAGAAATGAGAAATAAGGGTAGATGAAGGTAGCTCACAGACTGGTGACAGAAAAGGTAAAGGGATTGCTATAGAAGAAGAAAAATTTTGTTATGAGTGAAGGAGAGAAGCTATTGGGCAAAGCAATAGCTGTTGGCATAAAAGAAAGGGAACAAAAAGTAATGGCACAAGAAGATCTAGCCATTCAACTACAAAAGCAATTTGATGAGGAGGACATGCTAATTAGGGAAGCCATAAGAAGAAAAGGTAAAGGGAGGCCTAGAATGAAACAAAGAGCAAACAAGCCTGTAAATGAACCAAAATCTTCTGGAGTCAAAAGAAAGCTTGTTGATGCTGAAGAGGAGAAGCCAAAGGAAGTGAAGCTTAAAAATCAAGCATCTGGAAGTGGTCAAACCAAAGAGATAGAAGTGTTCAAACCCAAGGTTAAAAAATTTGTGCCAATCAAAAGTGAAGGAATGATTGCAGTTAAAGGTCAAAGGAAGAGGGATGTTGATTTACTTCACATTGAGTATGAAGATGGATCACATTCAACTTTCACATTCAATCAAGTCTTGGACCAAGGATATGGCATCTTAAGGAAGATCTACACCATGCTCAACATAAAGTACTATCTAACTAAAGAGCTAGGGAAGGCCATTCTTGAGAAAATGAAGAAGATAAGGGAGACACCTATTCAAGAAGAAAGGGATGAAAGAATCAAAATCTGGAACCCTGAAGGAAGGAAGGTGCTTCATGAACCATTCTACATGATGATCTACAAGGACAAGGAAGGCAGAGAAAAATGCATTGATATTTGATAGGAAATAGACAAACTGCCCAATCTGAAATTAAATCATATTGCAAGCCAACTGGACTACAGGGTTGAGGATGAGAAGATTCTGAAGGGATCCTTGTATAGAAAAATGAAGGAAAATGAAGACAAAATGAATGAGTCAAGGGGGAGAAGAAGAAGATAGAAGATTCAGACTCAACATCAAATTGTCAGAATTTATCTCTTACTGGTATTTAATCACTCTGTCTCAGTTTATTTTTGTCAATATTATAATTCCTGCTAGAATGAAAATGTATAGGAGTTTTGTTATCATAAACATAAAATTTATGCATATTTCACATATTCATAAATAGGGAGAGATTGTTAGGAATTATGAGTTTTGATGATAACAAATTACTTAGAATTACAATAGGGATTTAAAATTCATTGTAACTGGTCAATGGATATGTGACTTATAAATATCCATTGACTAGGAAACCAATTATCAGTTGAAGCTTGGTTATCAACTGATAAACTGGATTGTAGCATTTGATTCATGTTTCATTATCAATTGATTGTATTGCCTCGATGGATGTTGTGAAGTAGTGACTGATGTTATTGACTTCAATTTATAGCTTCTCAATGGATGTGAAGGATGGCTGATTAATTGTAAATATTCTAAGTCAAAATTCTCACAAGTGAAGTGATCAACAGATATTGGAGTCGATAGATGGAGACACTACTCAACGGATACAAGCCATCAACGGATAAAGACAGTCAACGGATAAGGGATCATCGACGGATAGGGAGTCGATGGATAACTCAAATAGCCATCGATTCAACAACTGATCAATGGATATCCTATCCATCGATGAATGAACAAAGTAGAATCAACTGATAAGCTTAACAACATTTATCAGTTGATTAAGGTTTCCCAATTTAGTTAAAGACAAAAAGAATGGGAACTTTGCAGAAACTGAATCAATGGAAGACAGTCCTGTCAGGATTGTAAAGACTTTCAAGGAAACACAGTCTTCAAGGAATGCATCAAGACAAAGATACTTCCAGGACTAGACATAGTCTAATGAAGACTGTGAAAGTAGCTAAATTCTATTTTCATATAAACATTGTAAAATGTAATTTATAATGTTATCTGTCGATAGGAAATAGAATTAGAAGAAAACTACCATATAGTAGTTAGTAACTCATTGTAGCAAAGTGCGCAGAAATATAGTGGAAAAAAATTGTAAGCACTATTGTGCAGAAAACACTTTGTAAGCAGCTTGGTAATTTTACCAATAGAAATTGAAAGCAAAAACACACTAGTGAAAAAACTAATCCACTAGTAATTTTTATATTGCTTGTTCTGTTTTCAATTCATAAGTATTACATTCTTAGTTCAATTAGGAATCTTTTCATACAATCAAACTCTTTGTTGAACAAACTTAAATCCGTAAGAATTTTATTTAATTCTTAAGTTTGCATTTAACCCCCCTTCTCCAAACTTATTGTACTCAAGGGCAAATAACAATAACGTCATGACTTATGAGGTTCAATCCATAAGAATTAGGAAGTGATTGCAAACTTTCAGCATAATTAGTCTAGTCTTTGGAAGCTATCAATTGAAGATAGAAAATTGTTAAACACTCTTAAAAGATGAGGTTCTAACATGAAGAACTTCCACTAAATAAGTTGGAACCCATGAGCATGTTCTATTGTCTTGATGTGTTGTCACCATAAGAGGGTTGACACAGATTCTAGAGCACTTCACAAGGCTTTTATCATCTTGAGATTCACCTGAGAGTGTCAGATAGGTTCCAGGCTCGAGGTTAAAAGATTCAAGAAAGCAGATTCCTGGAAGCAACTTTCAGGTTCCGGGAGTTTAGCATAATTGTATTTGGAAATGAATTTAACTTCCTAATTTTTTTGGAGCACGTCTCATTTGTTCAAAATCAATATTTTGAAAGGACTACCCACTCAAATTTGATAATTGCTGAATATATATATCATGTGCGATGCATGGTTTCTTCTTTATATTATTTATTTTTTTTTATCTTATTTTATCTTATTTAAATTTATTTTATTCTTAAAGGAATAATTTAATTTTTATTTGTATTTGAATTTAAAGGGATAACATTTATATATTTTTTTTATCATTTATTTATTTTTTATATTTAAGAGGTTAAGATTTGTATATTTGGTTTAAATATGTATTTTAAATTGAAGGTTAGTATTTAAAATTTAGCCTAAGTAATCTAACCCAAATATCAATCAATAACTATCCTATTTAAATATCGACAACCTACCAAATACAGAATTTTTAAGTTTTTGGCATTGAAATAATATAGATTTATATTCGAATAAATACATACAGGGATGATAGAATATGAGCCCTATATGAGCTAGGATTATTATTACTACTAAAAACCTATCAAATCAGTGTGTGGATTGTTAGTCTAGCTGCCCTAGAGGCAATATATTATAGTTTTATAAAACTTATTATGGCTTTATGTTTTATTTGGTTATTTAATATAATTTATTATGTCTTTATTTATTGCGATATAAATGTTAGCATAATAAATGTAATTAGAATTTTGATATAAATTATATCTATTTTCAAGTATATGACTTGTACATAAGATAATATAATTTAAGTATATCGTATTGTTAAAGGTCCCTAGTCGAGTATTATTAATTTGGTCAATAATAATACATCGAGACTAATATGTTGATTAATAGATTACCACGCCTCGCTTGGTCATAAGTATTAGGATACTGAAGTCTATGAATATGTACATGTAAGAGTACATTTTACTAGATAGACCCACCGTGATAATTCTACATGGAAGATTATAATTGTGTATAAGTAATTCAAACAGTGACAATGGTGCAATGGTCCACTAACTGGAAATTATTATATTTCTACACATAGATTTATATACTTTGATTTTGTCCAAAGTCACTTTTGAAAGGGTGATGATAAAGCTTGACATTGGGTTTGTTATGAATCAAGTGAGAAATATGAATGATCTAGATGTGATTTAACCCTTCTACATTATGAGTGATATTATTGACTTCTTGTTTTATTGAGACTATGAAATCCATTGACGTGCTCAAATATTGATTTGTTTAAATATTATACTCATTGATTAAAAAAATAAAGATTAAATTATGAAGAGGTTGACACAGTCCATGCCTTGAGTTTAATCTATAATATAAAAGTTTAAACGATTATGTTACATGGAACATTAGTCAAGAGAGGTTTAATTGAATAACTGTTTTATTATTATTACCTTGTTAGTAGTGATCTAATAAGATTAGGATTTAGGAAGTCCATATATGATTAAGGTTTGGAAGTGCAAATTTTAACTTTATATAAAACATTAAGATGTATTTTTTCTCTTAATGAATTATATTAAAATATTTTTATAATAGAGAAAACCCTAGCCCCCTCAAGAAACATTAGAGCTACAGAAGAAGAAGGAAGCATGCATAAAAGCTAATACCAAATCCGAGTAGATTGTCTCCGACGTTTGTGTGGATATTGATAGACACGTAGATTGTAAGGGGTGTACTTGGTGATTCAAGTTTATAGCTCTAATTTTACATTCAATATTAAAGATTCATTTAAGGTAAACATCTAATCAGTAAATTAAATATTATGTTTCCAATGGATCGTGCATTTGGAATTTCATTTATTTATTTATTTTTAACTTTTTTCCGATACGTTTTATGCCTCGAAACCTAATAATGGCATCAGAGCTATTTGAGAAAAATTTTAATTCAGTTTTATGTTTACAGTTTTTGATATATATGCATATATATGATCTACCATTTTTTTGTTGTGATATAATCTGTATATATATGAGGGGGGGGGGGGGGTATATATGATATTCATGTAGATTCTATAATCATAGGTTGATTGTATATATTGTTGTATGTGATATATAATTTTTATAATTTGGGGATCGTATACGATACGAGTTCTGAAAATACTTTCGGATTTGCTGAAATTTAGGTATTGTGTCTGATTTATGCAAAATCTATCTTTTAAGAAAGGAAAATAGGTCAATAAGCAAAATAGGGATCATAGTTTTCATTAACGCATTTGTAAGGCATTGTACGTCTTTAAGAACCTCGAAACAACAATTTATTATTTTTAGAAATTTATTTCCAGTTTTCTAAATTTTTATTGATATACTATACATGATTATATGATCAAAAATATGATATGAGATACCATGTTTAGATAACATGAGATTTGTTTTATGTTATATGATAGCATGGTGTATGGTTATGGCCTTTAGACATATATGATAGTAGTTTTGGTTTTATGAAATATTACTTGCATATCGTTCTTTATTGCACCTTCAATGGATGTTTGAGGGATATGCTCGTCAAGAAATATTTGACAATAACAAAGCACTATATAATTGCAAGCATGGAGAGCGAGATCTGGTTGGACCTCGTGTTTGAAAGTTAATGGGATATATTGAATACCTTGGACATTTCAGGTTTCCACATTGGTTATATGATTTAATCTTGTAATCTATGAACAATAACTAGTCTCGGCTAGTTATGAACAAAAATGAATGATATAAGCAAAACACCCACTGAGTTGTTAAGCATGTTAAGAATTACTGAAAATAACATGATAAAGGCAAAAACTATTCCTATACTGATGATGAATAAAGAGTATACCAAAGGAAAAACTGAAAAAAAGAAGAATATTAGATCAAAATTTTATGTCCAACCAAAGTCCAATCTCAAATAGGCTTTGAAGCATAAATAAGCTATTGTTAAAAAAGGCAATTATTATTTTTATGGAACACTAAACGTTGAACTATCATGTTTGTTTGGATGATACGAAAAGTAGAAGCACGATGATGATTAAGCTTTAGGTATTGAGTTGGAGTTGGATAAGAAGTTGTTACTATAACGGTATGAACTCATTACTTATCTTTACTTTCATGGATGATTTTAGAACTTATGTTATTACGTATTTACAATTGGAAGATATATTAAATCAATTTCTTATTTTGACAAGAAATGTTTTTATTTTAATTAAATCACAATAATTGTTAATTAGATTTCGATGATAAATCTTATAATGTTGCACAATTAGTTAAGAGTTTATATTTTTAAAATTAAAAAGATGACTCTAATTAAAATTACTTAATGAGAAACACATATCTAAGTTACATAAAGATACAGATTATAGATTTGTTTGATTTTGAATTATATGAAGAATGTGAACCTTATTTTTCCGGGTAA
Source organism: Oenanthe sinensis (assembly GCA_028671895.1). Lineage (NCBI taxonomy): Eukaryota > Viridiplantae > Streptophyta > Magnoliopsida > Apiales > Apiaceae > Oenanthe > Oenanthe sinensis. The sequence continues at coordinate 7,084,968 of JAPMAC010000212.1, forward strand.
GGTGAAAGGATCACCGAACATGTAGAATTAATACCTAGTGATATATGTGGTCTTATACATACGATGACAAGAAATAGCTTTTAGTACTTCATTACATTCACTAATGATTTCAGTAGATACAGTCACATATATCTTTTCAAAAACAGATCTGATTCTTTTGAAAAGTTTAAAGAATATAAGGTTGATGTAGAAAAGTAATTTGAGGGCGATAGAAGTATAAAAAGTCTGCGATTGGATTAAGGGGATGACTTCTAAAGCATCACATTTAAGGATTACTTAAAGATGTGTGTATTATTTCAAAACTCACACCTCTCGAATTAACTCAATATAATGGGGTCTTTGATAGGAGAAATCACACTTTGTTGGACATGGTACGATCGATAATAAGTTATGCTGAACTTTCAATTATAATCGCTTCTATATAATGATTTTATCAATCATTTGAAAACTTCTAAAAGATTGCTAGTCCACACCATATGGTGGTATTATTTCAGTGGCATGAAATTCTTTCTAGTTAATTTCGATATATGTGAAAAACTATATATTACCTTGTAATAAAGTCCATAGCTAGCCTCTCCAATTTTATTGTTTTGGGAGAAGCTATTGGTTGCCTCGGTAATCTTAATAACAAGATTAAGAGTTGGTAATTCTATTATGTCCTCCTCTTTTCCTTATTTAACATCTCTTTCAAAATATATTTTCAATATTGTTGCAATGAGTAGAGAGATAGCACAACACAAAAATAATAGTAGCGTAACTAGTTGATTTTTTTTACTATTAAGTAAAGCCAAAAGCAATTGGGATAAAAAAATAACATTTTCGGGTTTTCTTTTCTTTAATGCATGCCTTATAAATAGGCAATAAAACTATCAAAAAATTGATAAACAATAATTATAGGAATCACTATTCCTTTCAACCTGAAGCTTCTATCTTTCTCTGTAAAAGTGTAATAGAAAGATTTGTTATCTTTCGTTGCATCAACAATATATGTTATACATAAATTTAATCAACCAGTGGTTTAAAATACTCCATATGGGATATAGACCGAAAAATGTCAAAGCATATCATTTATAAAAATTTGGGAATGTGAGGTATTCCTGAAACATCTAATCTCAGACAAGTTTGGACCTAAATCAACGAAATATAATTTTATGGGGTACCAAAAGGAAACAAAGGGATATTACTTCTATAGCCCTTCAAAGAACAAAGTGTTTGTTATTGAACCATTGTGTTCTTAAAAAAAAGAAGTTGTTTATAAAAGAAACAGTGAGACGAGAATAGATCTCAATGAATGTCGAAAACCACAAGATAACATTAAACTAAGTTGGAACAAGAGCAGGATATATAAGATAATATTGATGATAATACAGCTTAGGAAATACAGATTTGTACTTAGATCTAGTAGCATTCACCATGAGCCCGAGAGATATAACATATTTCTCTTGACTCAAAGTGGTGATTTAATACTCTTAAATCAAGATGAGCTTTCACCTACCAAGAAGCTGTGGACATTCTAGACTCTAAGATATGGCTAGAAGCCATGAAATCTGATATGGATTCCATGTATGAAAACTAAGTATGGACTCGAGTGCAAATGAGTTTCTAAGAAGACAACCGACATAAAAGGTGTAATGTACAGGTCTATAAAGCTAAAAGGTTTCAAACAAGTTCATTGTATTGATTGTGCTGAAACTTTTTCACTAGTAGAAATGGTCATATCTATTAGGATTTTGTTTGTTATAGCGGCTATGAAATCATACATCTTAACATAAGTGTCTAAAGTTAAAATGGCTATTATTTTAGAATGGACGGAGTAGTACTATATCTAACTTTAGTCCTTTAAAAACTATGAGGAACTTATTAAAAGAATTTAGATTAAAAAAATGATGTGCAAAAATGTAATACATGTCTGGTTTCCAAACCGAATTCACTATATTCTGGAAAAAAATATTTCTAATAAATTATATGAGATGCAATTTAACTAGTAAATGAGTACTTGTATTCAATATTATTTTTTGTGTAAATTCAAATTTTATGTCTAATTCATATTTTTACAAAACAAACTTGATATGTGTATATTGTATTGTTTTAGTTCGGATGTAAACTAGAGTGGCGAATACTACAAATTTTTTAGCCCCACTAAAAGACTTATTTAATAAAACCATTTTCAGTAATAAAATTTATAAATATTTACATATATTTTTTAAACCAACAAATATTCTAATATTTTAATTCATATTTTGGAGGATTTGTACGCGTTCTGGTCTAACATTCTACATTCAAAGCATAATTTACTAATAAGAATACTTTCTGCCTATTCTAGACCAAAATAGAAAATATACAAGCAACATAAAATATATAATTTCTTTCATTTGTCAATTTTTATGTGTGGACATGTATTTTATATTTCCGTTCATAAGAAGTTGATTTACAAGCCGGTTAAGATGTAGAAGGATATATGATCTCCAATGTATAAGAAATGAAAATAAATATATGTCTAGGGATCTGATCTTGTCTAGTTATTTTAAAATAAAAGATTTTTCCTTACTTTTTATGTGATGTGTATTATATTAATGTTTAGTATATGATAAATATTATGCAATAACTCACATTCTAAAATTTAAATTAGCATATCTATGATATGTTCACGTGGAAGTGTAACTGGATTAGAAAATTTGATAGATGCATCTGCATGGACACTTCTAAATTAAGTAGACACTTCAATAATATAGAGGGTGTTTGACAAATATTATATTTCAAAAAAAAATTCTATTTTTTTCACAAAAGGCCCTATTTAAGTACTTTTTCATGAGGATATCTATGTAATGTTGAGGAGTAATTAAGTTTTATATAATATTGCTTAGTCTGCAACAATAGTAAAAGATTTGATCTTTGGATGGACAAGTGAAATCCTTGAAAAATGATCAGTTGGCTCCATTCTCGCAAGGAGAAGACACCTTATAAAATTGATGGGCGAAATAGTTATTGAAGCGCACTAATCTAGAGACCCGATATAACAAAAAATAATATTGTTGACATTATAAAATGTATATAATTGTATAAACCTCAAGTAAAATCTTGCATGTTTTAGAATTGAATATTACAAAAACAAATATTACTTTATGTGAAAATGTTGCACATAACAACTATATTCAATTTCCTCCACCCATTCATCTAGTCTTTTTCTTCTGTAGCTTGGATATTGTATTCTTCATAGTTTCACCTGTAAAATAAAATGAAAATATCATTTTTGAATTATTAAATATTAAGTTAAAGTATATAGTACACGAACTAAAGAAAGTCTAAATTTAATTCTCTAGTTTTACACAATCAATCGAGTAACATTAAAGAAATAATAGAATAGAGCGTGATCGGATAAGTCTAATGGTGGAAATTTATCATCTGTCATCCTAGGTCCTCTGGGTTCGATTCTGACGTACCCCAAGAACATTATTGGTATATCTATGCATTTACATAAAAATTCATATTAATATATTTATAGATATGGAAGAGTGATACCATGCAATTGTAGAGGTGGACAGTAAATAGGGCAACCACGCTGACAATGTCTCAAACATATTTCGTTTACATAACCAAACATTTGTCGACATTCTATGTAACAGTTGTCACAACATTCATGATTTACCCCTCCTCCCTTAACCTCTTCCTTACAGTTACTTGTTCCAAGCATCAAAACGATCATCCCAAACATAACAAATTTGATTATTTGTTTTCTCTCCATAGTTACTTTTAATCTAAATCAAGTTGTATAATATCTGATTACTATGAAACTGTGTCATGGGCCTAACACTTAGACCTCTATTTATACACGCACATGTATATATTTTGAGGTGGAATTATAAGAAATTTTATAAAGTTTACTATTTAGCTATAAATTATCATTTTCTTGATACACATTTATTATGTTAAATACGTGGACTAGTAAAAATAGGAAAAATATTATATAGTATCAAATAATATAGACAAGAATGATATCTTCCTCAGATCACTACAACTTTAAAAAATATATATTCCATAAAATGATTAATATAATAAATATTAATCAAATCAAAATCTCTAAAAATCGAAAAACCTTGTGAAATATAATGAAAGTGATCAACACTAAATGTGTCGATATTATCTTTACATGATTAAATATATATTCCCTTTTTGAAAAGATAAATTCAATTAGGTCGTGCATAAAATCTCATAATAGATGATAGTATGATGTCCAATCCATTAGGATTATGAAGTGATATATGAGGCATCATCAGTATAGTGTTAGTCTTTCGAAGCTATGCGTTGAAGTTAGGAAGAGATGAATCTCTAAGAGGTTTCATATCCATAAGGTGTTGTGAGGGTTGGTAGCTATTCTGGTGTAGATTCACAGGGCTGGATCATCTTGAGATTCACTTGGTACTGCTAGACATATCATCTTGAAATACACTTAGTAGTGCTAGACATGTTCTAAATTCCCTGCTAAAAGGTTCCTAGAAAGTTCATCTTATTTAATATATTGTATAAAATATACTTATATATTTTTTTGTATATTTTACTTATGTTTGTGTTTAAAGTGAATAAGATTATTATTTTATTTAGATAAGTATTTTATTTATAACTAATTTAGTGAAATGATTAATATTTAAAAATTAAGCTTAATCCGGCCTAAATACCGACCAATAATGTAACGCCCCCAAACTCGAGGTCAGGGATTTGAGTCGTCACGTCACCATCCAATCATTTAAAACCTGTAATACTCAATAATCCAATAAAATCACATCATAGACGTCTCTCTCTCACACATACAAGTTATAGCCTTAGAAACGATATACAACCAGCATCATTAGTTATTACAAACCAAATGTATTTATCCAGGATCTCACGCTATCAATGATAACCTCTATATGAAGTGACATTAATAACTAGATCAATAATGAAAACCTATCCAACTTACTTCTGTAGCGTAATGTTGAACTGAACCATCTTAAAGGTGAATATCTTACTTTCTTTCCTCAAATTTGATAATCACTACTATCTCAATAATATAACATAAGGTTACTTGTACAGGGTAAACTTAACAAAGTATCTTTCGACGATACATATAGTCGGAGTTTTATGTTAAAAGTATTTATACTTAACATGAAGTTTAGAATAACGTGATACGAACAACTAAGTTCAATATATAAAATAAGACTCTATCGAATATAGTGTTACCACTCTTTCATACTTTCTCTGAAACTTTTGAAATAAAACCCAATGAACTTATTACGTTCACAGTTTTGAAATAATATTATCAATAACTTAGCCAAATAGCATCAACTATAGCTCTGCTAAACTTCGATAAATATAATAAGTTCCAAGTTCAAGATACTGTAATAATAATTTCTTCTCATCATAAGCAAATGAAATCACTTTGAACCATACTGATTGTAATGTTTAAAATCCAGTAAAATATTTTTAAAGATTTATAAACTGTTCGGTGTACATCATGTACCCACTTAAGTTTTTAAAATAACTTTTAATCAAAACATATCGGATGAGTAAGGAGAAATATCAACATATCAATCACGGACAACACCATCGGTAACTCAGCTCATAGCCTTTCGTTACGATGTTACAGCACAATTCCAATTGAAAGATGAGACTGTATCTGAAGCCTTTCACACGCTGCTACTGTACATACACGATGATCAGTCACAACCTATGGCAGCTCTTGTTATTTCTTTACATGTAGAAGGGTGAGCCAACGGAAATACTACCGCTCTTGGGAATCACCCTAGACCTCATATGGGCCAAAGTGTTGGACCGTGTGTCACTCGGCCTCCTACGCTGTATCTCCTAGTCTACTAGAACAATCTATAAACTCGGAACATGAATTTAATCCTAGTTTACCAAGTATATCATACTTGTTAATAGATTCATCTTTCTAACCTGGAACCTGCGGAGTTTAATCCTAGTTCCCCAAGTATATCTTCTTTGTTAATAGATTCATCTATCTAACTTGGAACCAGAATTTAATCCTAGTTCCCCAAGTATATAATACTTGTTGATAGATTTATCTATCTAACCTCGAACCAGAATTTAATCCTACTTCCCCAAGCATATAATATTTGTCAATAGATTCACAAATCTCTGATGGGTTACTTCAGGAATATTCGGGGAAGTAAGAATATCACAATACTTGTGTTGAACTCCGTCAACTGATCTCATATATCGAGGAATAAAAATTATTTAAAAAACATAGAAGTTAGTCGGAAAATCTCACTGATATTGATAAGTTAGAAACCCTAACTAAACTAAGGTAGTGATCCCAAAACATAATTGTATTCGAGGAAGGTAAATCGTTTATTTAGATCCTAGACTGGATTCTCAATTTTTGATAAGTTAGAGAATCTTGTATTCTTATTTAAAGAATTATAAAATATAAAATAAATATCTTGAAACTCCCACTATATTTTAAATCAATTTTCTAAATTTCAGAAAATATTTTAAATAGTTATTAAAGACCTTAAGTAAATTTTAATCAATTTAAAATATTTAATAAATATTTAAATAATATTTATTAAATAATAAATAATTAATAAACCCTTTTTAAATGAATATTTAGAATAATATTCATTAATTAAATAAATATTCAAATAATATTTATTAACATCATTTAAATTATTTATCAATAAAAATATCCAAAATAAAAATATTGGAATATTTTTAATCGCTATATAAAATAATCTTTATCCGGTAACTTCTGTGTTATGATAGTATTTAGAATAACACTTCTGACTCTCGACCTATGTTTGAAAATACGAAAACACGATCTGCTCCTAGAGCCTTCATATACACCGGCTTATATCTATATTATCTTATAGCATATAAACCAAAACATTTGACGAAAGATTAAACATCGTTTAAATCAATTCGTAAATTTCAGTAAAGAGTTACACCACCACAACAACAGTTTTTAAATACTAACGTAATACATAAAGTAAAAGTTTCAAAAACTTGCATACGTAGTAATGCAAACATTTTAATATGTAAAAACGTAGGGTTAGAAAACTTGCATAAGCATAATTTAATTTCATATGCAAAATCAAGAATATAACATTTTGAAAATAAAAGTAAAAGGTTGGGAAAACTTGCCTGGAGTCCAAGATACGTTCTCAGAGTCTCACTCGTTCCAGATTTTCTATCAATAGATATCATAATCCTGATTAGTACTCTTAATCCCATCAACTACTTATATTACTAATAAGTATAATCGTATATCGAGTCCAATTATGACAACTTCAATTTGTACTTAGTCATTTTACTAACACTTATCTTACTGGCATTCACCTCGTCGGGTCTATCTTGACCATTCGTAAACCATCTCGTCAATGGCTTTTAATCTACTCCTTTTACTCCAATACATAGTCATGTTATTTCTTAACATCTTTTTTATTTTAACTGACTCAAAATTATCCTATTATCCTGGCCAAAGTGGCATGTCAAAACAGTGATCTTAGAGTTGACTTTCTTGAGAATTATTATTACATGACTGGCACTCCAATACTTTTAATAAATTAGAAAATACATAATTAAATACGAAGCAACCTCAAGGAGCTTCTTGAGTATTTGTAATGTTTGACATAAAAGATTTGATTTGCAAACAAGAGTTTAACTTGCTGAAAAGTATTTTAGCATTTGGGTCAACTACGGGGTTTAACTATTTACACCGCTTTCACTAAAATGTTCATAACTTACTAACCGTTAACTCAATTGATTCATCGTTTTTGCATGCACTATCTAGAGAACATCTAAAATATAATTAATCCAAGTTGGCTTGGATAGAAGATTCATTTTTCCGAATTTACTGAACAAGGCAGTAGCTTCTTTAGTGAATAGTGTCATCATGCAACATTGGTTTCGATATTTTTATAAAATCAAAATATTAATATTTTAATACGAAACCTTTTTGATGATCTTATTAACTGTCCACAGTATATATCATCAAAGTAACATAATTTTAATCAACACTTAAGTTGTCCAATAGTAGTCCTAAAGTGATATTAAAGGAGCAGTTTGGTTCAATCAAACTACTTTCACTAAATTAGGTGTTTCTCTTAAACCGTAAATCGTATCGACATGATTTTTATATCAAAACAAACTAATAAACAAGATCTACCATTTCCTGGGTAAGTGGTGTCCAGAAATAAGTATTTGTCAGTTCATAAATCTTATTCAAAAAAGGTCTATATGCAAACGGACATTACGACGGCTATAATCGTAACGATTCCCGAATTTAACTATGTTAAATCCCTTAACCAATAACCCAATCATTAACCCAATATCTTTAACAACAAAATAAGTTTATAAACTTCATAAATGCATCACCATCATCAACCCATATTATTCAACCAACAATATTCAACCATTTACATCCAAACTCCTTAAATCAACATATACTTAAACATAACTCAAACTCAAGCTTATAGCTCAAAGTAAATCAAAGGGTGGATGAAGTTTATACCTTTCTTTAATCCTTAAATATACTAAAAAGATCTTGTAAGCCTTAAGGGGGAGGGGGCCTTGATCTATGCTTATCATCCTTAAACTTGCAAGAGAAATCAAGAAACAAGTTAGTAAATTTTTAGAGTTACTATTCACCATCATCTTTGAGTAAGTATTTGGATTTGTTATATTAATTTGATGGCCATAAAATTTTGCACATACCTTAGTTATGAATTATGGAAGCTATGGTCAAAATTTGGTGATTTATGGATGAGTGGAGTTTGGGTTTTGAATTTCTCTTTCTTTGCTTTTCTTGAATGGCCGAATGGTGTGATGAAGAAATCGGAGAGAGAGAGAGATTTTCTCTACTTGCTTGTATGCTTGATTTTCTCTACTTGCTGATTCATCCATCCACTCTTTTTTGGTGCTATGGTTTTGTTTCTCCACAGTTGCGCTTTTCAATCATTGATCCCTACCGGTCGTAAGACACATTTGGTTACCTTCTTATGATTTCGTATTTTAACACGTGCCTAGCATCCGCATTGTTCTTTTGTAATATCGACGTAGGGCACACGAGATTTTCATATTATAAATATTGCGAGGCAGCGCTAACATATATGCATTTTTATTATCATGCTTCAAGACCTACTAGATTTAATACCCTCGAGCTTAACTTCTCTCCATTGCCAAATCTCGTTACCACTTTCTGTGATAATGTTTCTAGAAAAGTGAAGTCTCTCACACCATACTTTATGTCTTCTCTGATTTAATTAGGTATCTGCGGGTTCCTTCTCCATACCCAAATATTTTCTCATTCTTTGACTTAGTCCTAATGTGAGGGAGATCGACATTTTTTTTCTGTACAAAACTTTGTATGGTGGCGTGGCTACATTCAGAATGGTAACTATTCTCGTATGATAACCCTATCCGTAGGAAGTGGTTTTTCCCAACTTCTTGCGATACCCAATGCATAAACCTTCCATGGAGAGCTAACTTTGCACGAGATTTTTTTTAGAGATTCTTTTAATAAATATCATTGCAACAAAATGATTAGAGTGATTCAAAGATAAATAAACTCACTTCCAAATGTATATGAGAAGAGGAAAATTTTGATATAAATGAGGACAACCATATATGTACTTGTGATGGAAAGTCTTTAGTATTATTTGGCTTTTCAACACATAATTGGGCGGCGTCCCACCAGACTTTTATCACACAGACAAGAAGTCACACCATATGTATTGTCAACCCCAATCTGATGATGAATTGTCAAATATAGGAAGAAGGAAAAAAATGATGTTGAAAAGTTGTGAGGAGTTTTCCTTCTATAATGTTTTACGGAACATTAACATAAAACGAGTCTGTACTTATCTAGGAATCCATTTTACAAGGTCTCAAACTCACCATCCCAACTCTAGACTTCTGGCTTGAATATCTCTATGACACTCATGTTCCTCATAAATCCTAAACTCTTATATGTTCAATTTAATGCTTTTATATCTCAGGGGCGGATACCATAGCTATCAGCCGCGATCATGATTCAGATACCTTAACGAACATTTATAAAGACTTGTAGTCCATAAATCTTCACCTCCTTTAGTACATTGGGTCTTTTTCAATTTCCAAAAATTTCAATACGTCAACACATTTCCTTTGCTACTCATTAATTTCCCAAAATTTAACTTTACTCAACCAAAACTCACACTTTACAGAGAATGACATACAATCTCTTTTCTCTTTCTAAGTCTAATTACACTTGCTCTTCGTTCTCTCTCTTCACCTTTTGGTAGATCAAAATATCATTTATGAAAACTATCCATTCGTCCAATCATTTCATAAAAATTCTATTGATTAAATCCATAAAAGTTACAGGTTCATTCATTGATCCAATTGACATCCTAGAAACTCATAGTGTTCATAGCTCTTGTCGAATGCAACTTTGAGCAAATCATCCAGGTCAATCTTTATTTCATGATAACTGATCCTCAATCCGTCCTCGAAGGGTAAATTATGTCTCTAAATGGTCAGATGATCTCTATCCATGGTTAAGATATTTGAAAGGCAGAGTGTCTAAACTTGTAACACTATAACTTATGTAACTCAACTAAAGAAAAGATACTTAACCCGAAGACAATCAAGAACGAGAAGTCACAAAGAAATCAATACAAATGAAGACAAAGCAATTGATACAATTCAACATGTTAAATATGATCTAACAAAGAAGAAATCATTGGAAGAAGTTCAAGTCAAAGTTGTTCATGCCCCAGTGATTTGTAACTCAATGAATCAAGATCATAACTATCAGTATCAATAAGACTAATTGATTTCAAGTGAAGAAGAAGGAAAGCAATTGTTGGAAAGACACATCTCTAATTGAACATGGTAATCTATTCAGAAGCAAGAACCCTATCAAGACTAGTCACTTATGAACCAGACCATTGCATCAAGTGTCAGGACATTGATAGCAAGTTTTTGTCAGTAGCAGAGATCCATGTTCAAGAGCTTGTTGAAGAAAATAGAAGACATGAAGAAATCACAAGTTCAAGATGTTGCATTGAAGTTTCAAGTTGAAGCCCAGAATTTCTCTAAGTACTTACAAGGGAACCTATGTAGAAATTCCTATCTAGAAATTCTAGATAAGTTTCTACTTAGAGCCAAGTAGAAATTCTGGAGGTGAAAATATTTTCTAAGTACTCAACTCAGGAAGCTATCTCGAATTTCCTATGTAGAAATTCTACTTAAAAGTTCGAGATAGCCAAGTAGAATTTCCTATGTAGAAATTCTACTTAAAGTTCGAGATAGATTCAAGTAGAATTTCCTATGTAGAAAATTCTACATAGAGGACAGTTTCAACATGACACATGGCATCATCCTGGTGGCAGATTTCCAAGCTTTCAAGACAAGATAAGATTCTCGTGGACAACAGTGGGCCACATATATCTTATCTTTTGAAGACTACAAGTCATAGATTACAAAGTAGTATAAATAGAAGTACTTGTGTAACTTATCAAGAGAGCAATATTCGAGAGAAACACTTGTAATAGAGAGAAAGTATATTCACAGAGCTTAGTATCATTTACTACCCTCTTTACTTCTGTTGTACTATTGTAATGAATGTTGTAGCAACCCTTTCAAGTTATATATAAGATATATATTCCTTGAATCATTGTGTTCATTTATTACATAGTATTTATTGCTTCATTAATTTGAAATGTTGTATTCACCCCCCTCTACAACACATTTGGACCTAACAATTGGTATCAGAGCCTAATGTTTGACAAACAAAACATAGATCCTTGTGTTTGGTAGAAGATTAATGAGTTTTCTCTTCCAGATCTAATTTTTGAGTTTTTCTTGAAAAGTGTGCCTTAATTTTTTTTTTGGTGAAAACTCATCCCAAAAATTATTTAAATACTCCAGGTGTGATTATTTAGCTTGGGTGGATTTTAGATAATTTTTGTGAATTAATCTGGGTACTTTGGTTTGTAGTGTTCTTCATTGTTCTTGACAAAGAAGACAAACCCAGTAACTTTTGATCTTCTTTTCAAAAAGACAAAAAGTGTAAAAGGTGTTATTGGCTTTTGATTGGACAATATACTCACAGAAAAAGGGAATTGTCAGAAGACTCTGTACCTTTCACGTGGGTGTTAGGTGAAGTTAGGTGAGATTAGTCATAAAAGTCAAAAAGTGTGAAAGTGACCTGCAGCAAATTTTCTCCAAGGCAAAAGTTCTACATAGAATATCTACTTGACAATTTCTACTTAGAAATTTCGACTTGAGCAAATTTCTACTTGGTGAAATTTCGACTTGGCAAAAAGTTCCACATAGAAATTTCGACTTAGCCTAGTCTTGTGTACTTAGAATTTTTTTTTGACCAGTTTTTGAACGTTGATTTATTTTGAGATAATTCAATTTTCTTTTAATTACTACTCAAGTAATAAGAAAAGTTTATTATCTCTACTTTAAATCTATATTAAGATGGCACCCAAAAATCAATTCAAAATTCCAATGTTCGACCGAGATCACTATGAAGAGTGGGTGTTGAGAATGAAATTATACCTTGAGTCAGTTAACCCTGAATACTTGGAAGTCCTTGGCAAAGGTAAATTTGTTCCAATGGTGGTTGTTCCTGAGCACATGGAAGGAGATGTGGTTGTACCACAGCGGTCTGAGCCTAAAAAGGCAGCGGACTTTTCAGATGCTGATAAGGAGCAGATAGCTTTTGATACATCCGTTCGACAAACATTGGTGGAATCCCTCGATCACGAAATGTTTAATGTAGTTAAAGGACTAACTACAGCCAAGAAGATCTGGGATAAGATAGAGGTTGTCATGGAAGGTACAGCTGAGGTTAGAAGCAATAAGACACTCATACTCAAGATGGAGTATGACACTTTCAGGATAAGAAAAGGAGAAAGCATTACAGATGTCTATCTGAGATTCAGTCAGTTGGTTTTGGATTTGAATCTGAGAGGTATAACTCTCCCCATTGTTGAAGTCAATACGAGATATCTAAGGAACCAGCCAAAGAGCATTGAACATAGAGTCTACGCTGTAAGAGAAACCAGAGATTTGCATACAACTTCTCTGGAAGAGTATTATGGAATACTAAAGACCTATGAGCTAGAGACCTTACAAGATCAAGCATGGGAAAATGATTCAAGAGGAAAAGAAGTGGCATCAGCATTAGTTGCTAATGAGGAAGAGTCTAAAAAGGCAGTGGTTGCAGAAAAACCAAGATCATCACCGGCACCTCATCAAGTTGAGAATGATGATGAGTGCACCTCCAATAGTGATGATGACTACTTCACCCAAGAAGAGCTGGACAACATGGATGATAGTGTCGTGGCATACATGGCAAGGAAGTTCAGCAATATAAGGTTCAGGAAGAGTAACCGACCGCAGAGAAAATCTTCATCCTCATATCGGGTTACTAGGGGTGGTAGTAGTTCTTCAGGTTACAAAGGGAAAGGTAAGAGTACCAGCTACAAATCTCCTTTGGATTTCAAAATGAAGTTCAAATGCTTTAACTGTGGTGAAGCTGGACACTTTGCTACCGACTGCAAGAAGCCAAAACAGACTTATCCAAAAGAAACTTATGAAGCCCTCAAAAGCAAGTATGAAGCCCTGGTAAAGGAAAGACATGGAAAGAGAGCTTTAGTTGTTACAGAAGGAAGAGCTTGGGATGATTCAGATGAGGAAGAAGTTATTCATGCAAACTTTGCCCTCATGGCTGAGACATCAGAAGAACCAGAGGTACCAGTTCTAACCCTTAAGGAAGAAATGTCTATTGATGATTATAGGGTGCAGAACGGGGCTCTTAGCGAAGAGATCTATATGTTGTGCAAAAGCCTAAACACTTCTCAAAAGGAACAGAAAACACTTGTTGCCAAATGCAGAATGCTTGAGGCAAAAGTGGAAGAGTTAGAGGCTGTTTGCACTGTAGATACTTCCCTAAGAGACTCTATTAAATCTTTGGAACACAAGCTTAGCCTTAAAGATGAAATAGAAGCATGTCTTAGGAATAAACTAGCTGAGTTAAAAACAAAATGCAAAGCTTATAAACTAGCTGCCAGTAAGGTGAATGTTGACAGTGATACATTTAAGAAGATAACTGGAGTTGGTGTAGGTCTTGATTATTCTAACTTATCTAAGAAAGAAGGGAAAAGACCTGTAGACATTAGTTCCAGTAAGACCAAGACTGAAATACCTACTTTTCTTAAATCAGCTGTCAAACCCATCTTTAAACACTTCGTTCCTCAAGTAGAAGAAGAGACTGAATTATTAGTTAGATATGAGATAGAGATGGAAGATCGAAAGAAAGAACAAACTGTAACTCCTATTAAATCAGTTAAAATCAAATCCACTAGAGAAGAATCTAGACAAGGATTAGGAGCTAAGGTTGTTAAACAACAGAAAAAGGAAAAAGGCATAAAAGAGGTTAAGGCTGAACGTGTTAAGAAAGAGTGCTATCATTGTAAATCTACTGAACATCTTTCTTACGCATGCAAATCTAACATGAATATTCCTGTTACTCATGCCATGCCTGTACCACACACAATGAATAACATGCATATGAACCATGCACAATGTGGTCAACCTAATTGTATGCCATGCACTTTTAACGTCATGCAAACATTTGTAAACTTGATGAATGCAACTAGCTAATCATGTCAAAATTCTAATGCTAGTTCTAATGTCAAAAAGAAGCATGTTAGAGCTAAGACTGCCAGTCCTCCTAAAGTTAGGAGTGACAAACCTTCTCCTAAGACTAACAAAATTGTCAAGTCTGAAAGAGGAAAAGACAAAGTCGAAAGCTCGAGTAATGTTAAAATAGGTGCATCTACTGTTGTTAAAACTGATAATTCTCGATCTTATAGAAAAGCCGGGCCCAATCAAACATGGGTTCCGAAGAACGCCTAATCAATCTGTCATTGCAGGGCATTAAGCGAAAAAGGAATAAAGTTATATGGGTGCTAGACAGTGGAGCATCGAGGCATATGACAGGAAACAAGTCCCTGCTTACAGAGTTGGTTATGAAGGCTAGCCCTTATGTTACCTTTGGAGATGACAGCATTGGTGTGACAAAGGGATATGGCAAACTGAAATCTGGTAATGTCATCATTGAAGATGTTTCCTATGTTGAGGGACTAAAACACAATTTGTTGAGTATTAGTCAATTTTGTGACAAAGGATATGAAATTGTCTTCAACAAGAAAGGTGTATCAATCACTCACATTAAGGAAGGTTCGTTGGCTTTGAGAGGAGTTCGAAAGGCAGATCTTTTTGTTGCTGATATGGATTCGGCAAACCAGAATGAAGTGACCTGTTTCTATAGCAAAGCGTCAGATGATGAAAGCTGGCTATGGCATAAGAAGCTGTCTCACTTGAACTTCAAAACGATGAATGCTCTCGCAAGGCGAGAACTGGTGAAAGATCTACCTCAAATGGAGTTTGCTCCTAAAGGACTCTGTGAAGCCTGTGAAATGGGAAAGTCAAAGCGAGCTTTGCATAAGAGTAAAGAAATTTCTAGTGTCACTGAGCCTCTGCAACTCCTTCATATGGATTTATTTGGCCCAGTGAATGTCCTATCATTGTCTAGGAAAAGATATGCTTTGGTAATCGTGGATGACTTCTCCAAGTATACATGGGTATTGTTCGTAATGACAAAAGACGAAGTGCCTTTTCAAATCATTGATCACATCACTGAGATTGAGAATGTATCAACACTCACTGTGAAGACGATAAGATCAGACAACGGCACAGAATTTAAAAATGCAATATTGAATGACTTCTGTGTTTCTAAAGGAATACGTCATCAGTACTCAGCCCCGAGAACTCCACAACAGAATGGAGTAGTTGAAAGGAAGAACAGAACATTGGTTGAAGCAGCAAGAACTTTGTTGTATGAATCGAAACTTCCTCTATACTTTTGGGCCGAGGCAGTGAGTACAGTGTGTTACACTCAGAATAGAACCTTGATCATAAAAGATAAAGAAAAGACACCATGTGAACTAATGAATAACAGAAGACCAACAATCAAATACTTTCATGTCTTTGGAGCTAAATGCTATGTACTTATAGATGATGAAAATCTAGGCAAGTTTGAAGCAAAGGCACGTGAAGGAATATTTATTGGTTATTCTACAAATACGGTGGCAGCTTATCGGGTATTCTTAGTGAATGAACGGAAAGTTATTGAAAGCTACAATGTCAGATTCGACGATACCAAACTCCCATCAATTTCTAAAGATAATAGTGAACCCGAGTCCCTAAAATTTCAAAATCTGGACTTGGATGAAATTGAGGATGAACCTGAGTTAGTTGTTACATCAAATATACCAAGTGTTCGTGAAGAAATACCTGAATCTAGTAGACAATCGAATTCTACAAGATCAGAAGATACTTCTTCCGCACATTCCGGCAATAACTCAGGGGGAGTAAATAACAGCTCAAGGACAAGTGTTCAAGAGTCGAGGAGTAATGACACTAGTTCTGTAGGAGCTGGCACTAACTCAGGGGGAGTTAGTGGAAATAACATAAGTAGTCAGCACAACAATTCAGGAAATCAAGCTGAATCATCAAGTCAATTACCAAGAGAACGGGTATGGAGTAGAGATCATCCATTTGAATTAATCATTGGTGATCCAGATGCTGGTGTGACTACTAGAAGATCTACAAGAGCTGACATGGCTAATATCTGCTTGTACTCTGGGTTCTTGTCCAAACTGGAACCTAAAGAAATAGAAGAAGCTCTTGGTGATGCTGATTGGGTGATTGCAATGCAAGATGAGCTCAACCAGTTTGAAAGACAGAAAGTTTGGAAGCTGGTACCCCGACCAAAGAACAGATCAGTAATTGGAACTAAGTGGGTATACAGAAATAAACTGGACGAAAACGGACTTGTAACACGAAACAAGGCTCGTTTGGTAGCAAAAGGTTACTCTCAACGAGAGGGAATTGATTATGATGAAACCTACGCTCCAGTTGCAAGACTTGAGGCAGTCAGGATGTTCTTGGCCTTTTCAGCACACAAGAACTTCAAGGTTTTTCAGATGGATGTGAAAAGTGCCTTCCTGAATGGAGAGCTAGAAGAAGAAGTGTATCTGGAACAGCCACCTGGCTTCATTGATCCAGAACTTGAAGATTTTGTGTTTCTTCTCTTCAAAGCTGTCTATGGCCTCAAGCAATCCCCAAGACGATGGTATGAAACCCTATCCTTGTTCTTAATTGAAAATGGTTTTATTAGGGGAGTAATTGATAAAACATTGTTCTACAAAAATGTAAAGGGTGATTTGATACTTGTTCAAGTGTATGTGGACGATATTATTTTTGGGTCATCTAATGAGCGCTTGTGCGAGAAATTTGCCAAGTTAATGCAGGATAAGTATGAGATGAGCATGATGGGGGAGCTGTCTTTCTTCCTTGGATTACAGATCAGTCAAAGAAAAGAAGGAATCTTTATCTGTCAATCCAAGTACATCAAAGATTTACTCAAGAAGTACAATCTTGAAGATGCATCAGCAGCTAAAACTCCCATGCCAACAGCCACGAAGCTTGATGAAGACAAATCAGGTAAACCAGTTGACATCACAAGCTATCGAGGTATGATTGGCTCACTTCTCTATTTAACTGCAAGTAGACCCGATATCATGTTCGCAACTTGTTTGTGTGCAAGGTTCCAAGTGGATCCTAGAGAGTCACATCTCATAGCCGTCAAACGAATCTTTAAGTATCTCAAGGGAACACCAAATCTAGGGATTTGGTACCCAAGAGATACAGGTTTTAATCTAATAGGCTATTCGGATTCAGACTATGCAGGTTGCAGGATCGATAAGAAAAGCACATCTGGTGCTTGTCAATTCCTAGGCAGAAGATTGGTGTCCTGACAAAGTAAAAAGCAACATACAGTATCTACTTCTACTGCTGAAGCTGAGTACATTGCTTCTGGAAGTTGTGTAGCTCAAATACTGTGGATAAGGAACCAATTGAAAGATTATGGCATGAAACATACAAAGATTCCAATCATGTGTGACAATACTAGTGCCATTGCCATGACCAACAATCCTGTAGATCACTCAAGAACCAAGCACATAGATATCCGGTATCACTTCATCAGAGAACATGTCGAGGAGGGGACTGTGGAGTTACATTTTGTACCCACAATGCAACAAATTGCAGATATATTCACCAAACCTCTTGATGAATTAACATTCAATAGGTTGGTTGGTGAATTAGGGATGCTTAACACAAGTTAGTAAATCCTTCTATCTGTAAAATCCAAGTTTTTGATCATTTACATATGTGTGTTTTTCTTGTTAATTGCCTAGTTGAAAACATGTGTAAATAATCTTTAAAATTGCTCAAAATATCACTTCTGCATGCTATTTAATCATTATGTACTTAGACTTTAAAATGCCTTATTAATGATTATTATATGTTGTATGTTGTGGTATTTTCCATAAATTCACTGTACTTTGATTGTAATTTTTGATAAAAACTTTGAATTTATGCTCATTTAATTGCATGAACATATGGGGAGTTAAATTAATGAATCTCTAAATTTGCCTTGATTTTAGATGAATTTTTCTATGTTTATCATGTATTTTTAATGTCATGAGAAGGTTTAGAATTGTCAAGGAATGGTTCTCTTAATGATTTTAAATAAAAATCCTTGAATTGGTATTTATTTTAATCTGGCAAAATTTAATTTTTGTATTCCTTGAAAAAATTGCCAAATTTTACCAAGTACCTTCAAAATTTCGAGATAGGGTCTATCTCGAAACTCATCTCGAAATTCGACTTGAAGTTCGACTTAGGATCTATCTCAAAATTCATCTCGAAATTCGACTTGAAGTTCGACTTAAGGTCTATCTCGAAATTCATCTCGAAATTCGACTTGAAGTTCGACTTAGGATCTATCTCGAAATTCATCTCGAAATTCGACTTGAAGTTCGACTTAGGATCTATCTCGAAATTCATCTCGAAATTCGACTTGAAGTTCGACTTAGGGTCTATCTCAAAACTTATCTCGAATTTCGACTTGAAGTTCGAGATGGGTTTTCCTTCAGAGGTTTCATGCTGTTTAAAATTGTTCAAGTGAATTTAATTCGAATTAGCCTTTATGTCGAAACTTATCTCGAATTTCGACTTGATGTTCGAGATAGAGTTCGACATAGAAGTTCGACTTAGAGTTCGACATAGAGTTCGACTTAGATTTCCCAGTGTGTGTACTTAAGTTTTTGTTTATTTTCACAGGGATATTTTTGTCATTTCACTCTACTGCCTATATATACATCTCTAACCCGTTTTTACTTTCACTTTTACCCAATTGTTTTAAAACCTAATTTTTACAGCAGCCCTCCCTCCACCCACGACTGTTCATATTCGTTGTTAAATCTCTTACACATAACGAACTACTGCCCAGTTTTTCCTTGATTTTACTGTCTGCATCAATTATATACGTTTATATTGTGCGTGGTTGTGCGTTTTACATCGTG
Organism: Oenanthe sinensis; assembly: GCA_028671895.1. NCBI lineage: Eukaryota > Viridiplantae > Streptophyta > Magnoliopsida > Apiales > Apiaceae > Oenanthe > Oenanthe sinensis. Next base: position 7,104,455 of record JAPMAC010000212.1, read on the forward strand.
CCTGTTCCTCTTCTCCGATACATACATACACACGAACTGCACACATCTCTCACATACATATTTTTTACTGCAGATTTTGTTTTCACAGTAGCTTGTTACTGATTCTTGTTTAATTCCGTAGTTTAATTTTCAGTACAACATCTTAGTTGTTTTCTAAATTAAAAGGGATTAACACGATTTTTTTTAATATAAACAAAAACAGAATGACTCACCAATTTTCTCTTGCAAAACATAATTATTATAATATTCCGACTGAAATTGGTGATCAACTCCCGCGTTTCAAGTTTTGGTTACGATATCTTAATTTGTACTCCAAAGCTAGTACTGCTTTTACTGCAAAACCTACACTGGTCCATGATGCTTTGCAGCAGTTATGGACTAGTGCAGTACCTTTTGGGAGTAAATCGACCCCCTACGGTTTTATTTTTACCTTGGAGGGTCAAAATTTTGCGGTTACAGAGGCTATTTTTAATACAGTTCTTGGTTTTCCAGTCAAGGATTCTTATGACCCTGAACCTACAGCGGCTGAGCGCCAGAATTTTTTTGAAGCAATTGGATGTTATCCTCCCCTTGGACGACTATCCACTTCAAATATTCAAAAACAATTTTTTCATGTGGAATGGAATTACTTTTTCGAGGCCATTACTAGATGTTTTCGGGCACGAGAAAGAGATTTTCATCAATTTTCCATTCCCATGCAAATTTTTGGTGTTTCCCTAGCCCAGGAACTAAACATTAATTATGGCAGGCTTGTTCCTTCAGAATTAGTGGCTACAATGGGATCACCTGAAACCAGAGATATTTCACAAAATGATATTGTCTGCTGGTATCCTCGTTTCTTGCAAATGCTAATTAATCATCTCGTGCCTTCTAATGCTTTATCAATTCGGCAGGCATTTGTTCGAAGTCCCACCTCTGCACCTCTAGGCATGGGCACTAAGTCACTAACAACTATTGCTAACCAGGATAAACATCAGGGTAAACCTATGTCTATTCCCGAGAACATTCAAGTGTGGCTCTCTTATGATGCAGGTGTAACTACTCTCGCGGGGACTTCACAAATCTCATCACATGCTCAGAATCCATCTGCCCACAATGAAGCATTTCAAGGGATTCCTGATGAGCATATTGATGACGAACAAGATGAGGGCCAATCTCTCAGTCACTTCACAGCCAGGCAAAAGGAACAACAACCGTCTCCTAGGACACCACATGCTGATTCTGATTCCTCTGTTGGCCAAGGTAATGAAGGAGGTACATTCTTCGAACCTAACACTCCTTCCTCCTCTGATTCTGATTCCGTGGCCCAAGATTCTGCTAACCTGCAGGATCTATCCCAGGGTGATAGCCATATTTCTGCGTCTGCTTCTCTAACTTCTTCACTATCACCCCTGTTAACGGGAGTTAAAAGGCCGGCACCTTTAGCATTAGGTGAGAGTACTGATGAGAGTGACCCTGAAGTGCAGCCAGTTTTAAGGAAGCGAGCCAAATTTTCACAAGCTGCTACTTCAAAAGCCCAGTCCATCCCTAGCGTGTCTATCACAACCACTCCACCTCACAAGAGTGGTTCTCCCCTTGCACAGTCAACACCTAGGATGGTTGCTGAGGATTCAGTGTCTTCTGAAGAGCCTGTTCCTTCAGTTAGGCCGGAAGTTTTACGAGCTTCGAAAGTACCTTCACCGGTACGTCCTGATGCTGCAGAGAGGATCGGTTCTACTGTTGTACTTGAACACTCTGCAGCCTCTCAGCCTGAGATTCCACCTCAGGACATAACAGGAGACATTGATCCCATAACTGTTCCTAATTTTTCTTATCCAGTTTCTGCAGGTACTGCTTTGAATCTGCGTGCTATTATTGAAGACATACACGAGCGTGAGACAGGGAGTGAGTGTGAGCGTTTAGGGAGTGAGGGACCTTCAATTTTAAGGCCCGAAACTGAGCGTCAAACACAAACAGAACGATTCTTAGAGCGAGAAAACCTAAGCCAAACACCGTCCCTGGTTCTTGAAACTCTTGCAACACGTATGTCAACTGTAGAAAATCAGATGGAGCAGTTTGGGCAATCTATGGGGCAGTTAGGGGTTAATGTCGGCGACCACAAGAGAGCTCTTGATGACTACGCAGCACGAATGGCAGGTCACGCCGAAGCTTTAAAAGATATGACAAACAAAGTCAATGACCTGGGCCATGCTGGTGGTCTCTTGGGCAGCACTCTGTATGACAGAATGGGGAGTGTTGAAAGCGTTCTGCATACACTGGCAACGGAGGTCAGTCGAATGATGTATGCAGTTCGGCATTTGGTTCCCCCGGAGTGCTTTGAAGAACAATTCACACAACCTCCCCCGGCTGATGATGATGGTACAGGTGGTGCAGGTGGTGCTGGTGGACCTTCTGGTTTTGGTTCACATGCTGGTGGCTCTGGTGTACCAGGTGATGTTCAGGATAACTCACCTAAGGGGGAGAAAGGAGGTAATGAGACGACACAACAGTCACCCCGTGCTGAAGAAGAGATTGATCCAATAGTGACTGATGAGGAGGCTCAGAGGAAGCGAAAGGGTAAAGCAGTGATGGTTGAACAAGAAGAGCCATTCACTGACTTTGGTGATCGACAGGAACACGTGCAAGTTGATTCAGATTCTGATATGGAAGACGTACCTCTAGCACATGCAATTAAGAGATCTTTGGAGGAACAAGGTGGAGGTGCTGGGGCGTCTGCTGAAGAGATTCCTGTTGATGAGGAGACCCTGAAAGCTCAGCAGTTAGCTCTGGAACAAGCTCAATTTTTCAAAATGAAGATGATGCAGGATAAAGCTGTTTTTCTTGAGAAGCAAGTGGAGCTCAAGGAAAAGCAGTATGATCATGAGCTTGCCAGACTAGCTGATCCTCAAGTTGATCTGGACAAAAGGAGGATTGGACAGAAATGGGACGATGCACGAAAGATACTGATGGGGTCGTGTGCACATGGAGTTCATAATAAGGAGGCAGATGACTTGTTCTTCAACATGAACATGAAGAATCCGATGACGATGGACTATATAAATGCTTTGAAGAGAATGATTTCTAAAGTCCGTGTTGGATACAAAACGGTGGATAATGAATGGCAAGTCATCTTATCTTTAATTGATGGAGCCCCGATGTCTTTTATGTATGTCGATGATCAGTTTATGTCGAGAAGATCTGCGTCAGAATTGTTCTTGCTAGCAACTAAAATTCAATATTCTCAAGCTGAGGAGCTAAGTATTCTGTATAGAGATCAGTTAATGCAGTTAGCAGAGGACAAGGGACCAGAATTCTCAGCCAATCCAGACGTTGTCAGAATGGTTGTTGATGGAAAGATGAAGAGGGTTAGTTTGGAAGAAAATGACTTGATGGCTCTATCGGTGGAATCCCTTAAAGCTGTTTGCAGACAAATGATGGGTAAGGGATTCACCTCGGATATTAAAGAAAAATCAGTGGAGTTCATTGAGAAGATAATCTTTCAGAAGAGCAGTGAAATATGGAAGTGCGATGTCGTTGCTCCAAATCCTCTGGATAACGTGAAGATTGAGCCAGAGCTAATGCAAAGAAAATGGGATATTCTACAAGCTGTGAAAAGCGTAGATGAAGCTTTGACTCTTCCTTCAGGACCCCTGGAACAAGGAGAGATAAGGGAGGCAGTTGGTGTTCCAGGAAGAGAAAGTGTATACTGGATTCATTCTTACACAGATGATACAGCTGATGCCTTGGTGTTCATTGATGCAAACCAGAATCAAACCTTCTTGCATATGAGTAGGAAATGGCTGCTGCAGACTCAAGATGCTGCATTTCTAGACAAAGTCAGAGATGAATTCAAATTGGGAGATGTAGAGGATATGTTTGCAGATGAAAAGCAGAGACTATTAAAGTACTTATCTGAGGTAGTAAAAGAGAAAAGGAGAATGGAGTCAGATGCGGCTAGTAGGTTCAATACCAACCGTGTCAAGGGCTACCCTAAAATGATCTACTGTCAGTTCAAAGCTGATAAAGCTCATTGGAAGCCTCAGCTCATCATGAAAAACTTTGAGGACATTCCAAAGATCAGAACTACCCAGGAAGTTGATAAACTAAGAAGGCTTTTCAGACATCCATATCCAGAACCCAAGAATCCTCTGGAAATGGAAGCAGTGAGTTTGCTGAATGCGAGATGGGCACAACTACACGATCCAGTATACAAAAGAGAACAGCAAAGGAAAGAAAGGCGCAAAAAACAAGGAGAAGATAAGCGCAGTGCTGTTAAGGAAGTTAGGAAGGGGAAACAGAATTAGAGTTAAAGTTCAAAGGGATGTGAACTTGAAGTTGGAAAAACTTCATATCTTTTGGTTGCTCTAACTCACTTGAGGAAAATTTACCTGACCACGGTATGCGAGATAGGCTAATTCACCATACTGTAACCGTGAATCAGAGTGGATCCAATAAGGTGATATGAGTTGGACTGAAAGGTATGAAATAATCCAGGTGATAGAGATCATGTCAATGGTCTTTAATTCGAGGTTCGAATTCTCTTTCTAGCTTATGTTTACTTTAAAAGGTTCTTTGTATTGTTTTCAAGATTTTCATTCAATTGTAAAATGTACAAGACATTAATGTTACTTATTTTTTCTCGTCTCATTATTTAGTTGAGTTATCCTTCTTTAATTTGAATGTCATTGTTAGACAATCAAATAGGGGGAGATTGAAAGGCAGAGTGTCTAAACTTGTAACACTATAACTTATGTAACTCAACTAAAGAAAAGATACTTAACCCGAAGACAATCAAGAACGAGAAGTCACAAAGAAATCAATACAAATGAAGACAAAGCAATTGATACAATTCAACATGTTAAATATGATCTAACAAAGAAGAAATCATTGGAAGAAGTTCAAGTCAAAGTTGTTCATGCCCCAGTGATTTGTAACTCAATGAATCAAGATCATAACTATCAGTATCAATAAGACTAATTGATTTCAAGTGAAGAAGAAGGAAAGCAATTGTTGGAAAGACACATCTCTAATTGAACATGGTAATCTATTCAGAAGCAAGAACCCTATCAAGACTAGTCACTTATGAACCAGACCATTGCATCAAGTGTCAGGACATTGATAGCAAGTTTTTGTCAGTAGCAGAGATCCATGTTCAAGAGCTTGTTGAAGAAAATAGAAGACATGAAGAAATCACAAGTTCAAGATGTTGCATTGAAGTTTCAAGTTGAAGCCCAGAATTTCTCTAAGTACTTACAAGGGAACCTATGTAGAAATTCCTATCTAGAAATTCTAGATAAGTTTCTACTTAGAGCCAAGTAGAAATTCTGGAGGTGAAAATATTTTCTAAGTACTCAACTCAGGAAGCTATCTCGAATTTCCTATGTAGAAATTCTACTTAAAAGTTCGAGATAGCCAAGTAGAATTTCCTATGTAGAAATTCTACTTAAAGTTCGAGATAGATTCAAGTAGAATTTCCTATGTAGAAAATTCTACATAGAGGACAGTTTCAACATGACACATGGCATCATCCTGGTGGCAGATTTCCAAGCTTTCAAGACAAGATAAGATTCTCGTGGACAACAGTGGGCCACATATATCTTATCTTTTGAAGACTACAAGTCATAGATTACAAAGTAGTATAAATAGAAGTACTTGTGTAACTTATCAAGAGAGTAATATTCGAGAGAAACACTTGTAATAGAGAGAAAGTATATTCACAGAGCTTAGTATCATTTACTACCCTCTTTACTTCTGTTGTACTATTGTAATGAATGTTGTAGCAACCCTTTCAAGTTATATATAAGATATATATTCCTTGAATCATTGTGTTCATTTATTACATAGTATTTATTGCTTCATTAATTTGAAATGTTGTATTCACCCCCCTCTACAACACATTTGGACCTAACAATATTTATTCCTAATTGTAATCTTAATCAATTTTGGCAATCAACACACTGACTCATGGTGTTGTCCTTTTCTTTAACAATCGAAATAGGTGCACCTCATGGTGACACTTTCAATCTCTTCATGCCTTTATCTATTACTCCTTTTAATTGAGTGATTAATAGTTTTTATCTTGGTATGTGCAAAGCTTTAATATGATTCTAATGCTAGTGATGTTCCTGACACTAGATCGATGGTGAATTCTATAACTCTATTAGGTAGTACCTCATATGGTCGCTGATAATTACATCCTGAACCTATTAAATACTACATACTCCTTCGTACCAATCACGGTTGCCCAACAACCTAACATCCGAAGTGTAATAGGCCTTTCACTTCCATCATAGTCAAAATCGCTCAGTTTATCTCTCTATCCTTGAACACAACTTCATCATATCGTATAATCTTATTGTCCTAGTCCCAAATTTCGTCCTAGTCCCAAATCACGGTCTAGGGTTATTTTGTCCTAGTCACAAATTCAACTTCATCCAGCTTCCCAATGACTTAAGAAAGTATTTACAAGATATACAACCTAGTTCTGGTAACAAACAGATTCATTTAAGAAGTTCATGCTTAATCTCGTGAAAGCAACAATTGCTTGGCTTGACCATATACCATGATTATTCCACGGCTCTGGTTTAGACTCAGCTCTGGGTTATACCCTTCCTGGATTTTCCCATCAATTATGGGTCTTTGATGAATTGAACTCATAGGTGGCACTTTCTGATGGTGAAACAATTTGTAGATGCCAAAATAGGTTGACGCTTATCCAATATATCCTTATCACTGTTCATATCAGCAGGACTGTCATATTACTTAACAGGCTATCAAACATAACACGTGAGATATGCCAGATCAATATTACCTATCAGGTTACTAGCTAAGGGGAGATTCCTCACAACTTGTACCAATTTCATGTTCATACATTTATCATCTGGTCCTTCTAACCGTCACTTTTCAAAATTCAAGGTCTACACGACATATGGTATATTACCAAAAGGATGAGACATACTGTCCATTATTTAGTCTCAATCAATTCATACCTAAGGGTCTATAATTATATTACAGGACCTCTTTCCTCGAACAATTTATCTCAAATAAACAATTAAATTTTCAGTGAATGCTCGAAACCCCCTTTCTAGCCGGAGTCCAGCCAGTAGCAGAAGGAGCTTCATACCAACACCTACACACTGGACCATTCATACTTTTCATCCTGACCACAATATCCAGAATACGTGGGTCACCTACACTAAGGGGCTCACTTTGACCAGAAAATACATAACATACTTAGAAGATACAACAAATGTATGTCTTAACTCCTCGTTGCGACTCTATACCGTATCAGTACAATGCATCGTCTTAACAATTACATTGAATTCTTATCCTCCGTAGAATCCTCGAAATCTTTATACTTATTAGCTTTGTACAAACTATATCGTTGCCTATTCCGAATTGTCTCGCCAATTTCTCATCCAAAATCTATATCCCAAATGTCATTCATAAATCTCCTCATTACTAACTCCAAGTAGATGACCTTTTCTTACCTTATTCATTGGTACTACATCCGGTAGTCCAATTACGAACTATACATGAGTTCTCACGTTATCATCTTATATATGAATAACTCTTACCACTCTCTATCTAAGTACTATAACTCATGCTCGGATATCATTTCTGTAACGCCCCAAATCCGGGGTCAGGGATTTGAGTCGTCACGTCACCATCCAATCATTTAAAACCTGCAATACTCAATAATCCAAAGAAATCACATCATAGACCCCTCTCTTTCACATATACAAGTTATAGCCTTAGAAACGATATATAACTAGTATAATTAGTTATTACAAACCAAATGTACTTATCCAGGATCTCACGCTATCAATGATAACCTCTACATGAATTAACATTAATAACTAGATCAATAATGAAAACCTATCAACCTTACTTCAGTAGTGTAATGTTGAACTAAACCATCTCAAAGGTGAAACTCCTACTTTCTTTCCTCGAAGTATGGAGCCAATCAAATGCATTATAACTTTCTCTAAAAAAATTAATAGAAAGTAAGAGTGAGTGAAAGAATGCTCAGCAAATTATCCACCTAAGTTGATGGGTTTTGTGCATGTAAACGCAACGAAATTAATGTAAGAAACAAAAAAAAATCAAAACCCTATTGCAGGATCCATGTATAACGTATGAATGATTATGGTGAATGAAGTATGTACCTTAGAAGCTTTACGAATCAATGAGTAGACTATTAAATAAATCAGTATTTGAGCACGACCATGCATTCATAGTCTCACTCAATCAAGATGTCAATAATATCACTCCTAAAATTGGAGGGTTAAATCATATATCTATTATTCATATTTCTCATACGATTCATAACATACCCAATGTCCACCTTTATCATTACCCGGTTAAAGGTAACTTTGAGTTTAATCAAAGTACATTAATTCTCGTATAGAAATATAATGATTTCAAGTCAGAAGATCATTACATCATTATCACAGTGAGAATTTCTTATGACACTTATTAAAATGTAGAATCTCATGGCAGGTCTTTCTAGTGTTAGGAATTGAGACATGCACCTATGCTCCTGACTTTAGTATCACCATACCAATGACCAATGAGATGTGGTCATCTGTCAATAAACATACTAGTGTTAGTACATTATTATTGTGCTTAAATAATAATACTCGAGTAGGGAATTTTAGGAATAAAATACTATTTATATAATCTCATTTTTTAATTCACATACTTAAAGATATATAATATGTATTAATATTCCAAGGACATTTATTATGATTTTAATTTATAACGCAGTAAATAAAGACATAATAAATATTAATTAAATAATTAAATAAAATATAATCCATAATTTTTTTCAATAAGACATAAAAGTATTGTCTCTAGAATACCAATACTAACACAAGTATCTATGTGACTCTCACCCAAGAATATGATAATCACTACTATCTCAATAGTATAACATAAGGTTACCGGTATAGGGTAAGCATAACAAAGTATCTTTCGACGATACATATAGTTGGAATTTACTGTTAAAAGTATATATACTTAACATGAAGTTTAGAATAATGTGATACGAATAATTGAGTTCAATATATAAAATAAGACTCTATCGAATTAGTGTTACCACTCTTTCATACTTTCTCTGAAGCTTTTGAAATAAAATCCAATGAACTTATTACGTTCACATTTTTAAAATAATATTATCAATAACTTAGCCAAATAGCATCAACTATAGCTTTGATAAACTCCCATAAATATAATAAGTACCGAATTCAAGATACTGTAATAATAGTTGTTTCTCATCATAAGCAAATCAAATCACTTTGAACCATACCGATTGTAATGTTCAAAATCTAGTAAAACAATTTTAAAGATTTATAAACTATTCGGTGTACATCATGTACCCGCTTAAGTTTTCAAAATAACTTTTTGTCAAAATATCTCGGATGAGTAAGGATAAATATCAACACATATATCACTGACAATACCATCGGTAACTCAGCTCATAGTCTTTCATTACGATTTTGCAGTACATTTCCAATTGGAAGATGAGACTTTATCTGGAGTCTTTCAGACGCGTCTACTATACATACACGATGATCAGTCGCAACCTATGACAACTCTTTTTATTTCTCTACATGTAGAAGGGGGAGCCAACGGAAATACTACCGCTCTTGGGAATCACCCTAGACCTCATATGGGCCAAAGTGTTGGACCGTGCATCACACAGCTTCTTACGATGTATCTCCTAGTCCACTGGAACAATCTAAAAACCTGGAACATGAATTTAATCCTAGTTCTCTAAGTATATCATACTTGTTAATAGATTCATCTATCTAACCTGGAACCCATGGAATTTAATCCTAGTTCCCCAAGTATATCCTACTTGTTAATAGATTCATCTATCTAACCTGAAACTAGAATTTAATCCTAGTTCCCCAAGTATATAATACTTGTTAATAGATTCATCTATCTAACCTGGAACCAGAATTTAATCCTAGTTCCCCAAGTATATAATACTTGTTAATAGATTCACAAATCTCTGATGGGTTACTTCTGGAATATTCGGGAAAGTAAGAATATCACAATACTTTTGTTGACCTCCGTCAACTGATCTCATATATCGAGAAATGAAAATTATTTAAAAATCCCGACATAGGAATTAGTCGGAAAATCTCACAGATTTTGATAAGTTAGAAACTCTAACTAAAGAAGGGAAGTGATCCCAAAACATAATTGTATTTGAGGAAGGTAAATAATTTATTTATATCCTAGACTAAATTCCCAATTTTTGATAACTCAGAGAATCTAGTATTTTTATTTAAAGAATTATAAAATATAAAATAAATATATGGGAACTCCTACTATATTTTAAATCAGAGAATCTAGTATTTTTATTTAAAGAATTATAAAATATAAAATAAATATATGGGAACTCCTACTATATTTTAAATCAATTTTCTAAAGTTCATAAAATATTTTAAATAGTTATTAAATACCTTAAGTAAATTTTAATCAATTTAGAATATTTAAATAATATTTAAATAATATTTATAAAATAATTAATAATTAATAAACCCTTTTTAAATGAATATTCAGAATAATATTCATTAATTAAATAAATATTTAAATAATATTTATTTACATCATTTAAATTATTTATCAATAAAAATATCCAAAATATAAATATTGGAATATTTTTAATCGCTATTTAAAATAATCTGTCTCCGGTAACTTCCGGGTTACGACAGTATTTAGAATAACACTTCCGACTTCCGGTCTACATTTGAAAATATGAAAATACGCACTACTCCTAGAGTCTTCATATACACCGGCTGTTGTGGATTAAAAACTAGGGTGTAATTAATGCGATGTATGTCTGAGCTTAACGAGTTTTAATGGCTGAGCTTGTGTTTCGTAGCTTGATTATGCCCTCATAAGATGCCTACGTATCTCTGTTGTGTTTAGAGAATCAAGCCAGACGTAGTTCTAATAATGAGGGGTTAGGCCCTTTATATAGACGTAGAGAGTCTAAGAATTAGAATAGGTTTAGGAACCTTGGTGGGCAGACCACCTCCTAGAAGAATTCTGGATCCTTTTTGTGATAGATGTAGTTCCCAAGTAGGAATAGGTTTCCTTGCTGATTGAGGTGTCTTGGGGGCTACTTAAAGGAGAAGTTTCCATGTATTTAGACATAATTAATTAGCCGTATATTTAGCCAATCAATTAATTACAAATTTATTTATTAATTAGGGTTTCAAGCCTCATTAATTGAGCTTCCCTTTTGGACTAGACTAGGTCCAATTAATGCCACATTAATTGTGTCTTTAGGACTTACTTTCAGCCCATATCATTTGCCCCCCAACTTCTGTAAAGTGTGCAATACTTTGTAGAAGTTAAGATTCATGACTCTGTTACTCGAGTTCTCATGAAGAATTTTTCATTACTTTTTAGGAATTTTTCTCTACGTTTAAAGAATTTTCTATAATTTATTGGTACCCACATGTATTTTTCCTAAATTTCTAGGAATTTTTCTCTATTTTTAGAGAATTTTCTATAATTTATTTGCCTTATAAATCATTTTTTAATGATTTTCTAGCATTTTTTAATATTATTTTCGACCAGGAATCCCAGTCGAATTCGACCAAGATCCTGGTCATATCTTGCTTCCTTGTAGAACCCTGGTCGACAGGGATTCCTGGTCGGCCAAGGCTCTTTCTTGGTTCCTAGTCGGCCAGGACTCCTAATCGTATACGACCAGGATCCTAGTCGTATCTTGCTTCCATGTAGAACCCTGGTCGATAGGCATTCCTGGTCGGCCAAGGCCAAGGCTCTTTCTTGGTTCCTAGTCGGCCAGGACTCCTAGTCGTATAAGACGAGGATTCCTAGTCGGTTGTGGTGCCATTTTGACACCTAATCGTTGAGGATTCCTGGTCGTTCATTCGACCAGGATCCTAGTCGTTTGAGGTGTCATTTTGACACCCAGTCGTTGAGGATTTCTGGTCGTTCATTCGACCAGGATCCTAGTCGTTCATTTGACCAGGATCCTAGTCGTTTGAGGTGTCATTTTGACATCCAGTCATTGAGGATTCCTGGTCATTCATTCGACCAGGATTCTAGTCGTTTGAGGTGTCATTTTGACACCAAGTCGTTGAGGATTCCTGGTCGTTCATTCGACCAGGATCCTAGTCGTTTGAGGTGTCATTTTGACACCCAGTCGTTGAGGATTCCTGGTCGTTCATTCGACCAGGATCCTAGTCGTTTGTGGTGTCATTTTGACACCAAGTCGTTGAGAATTCCTGGTAGTTCGTCCGACCAGGATCCTAGTCGTTTGAGGTCCTTCGAGGATTTTAGTGGTGATATCTATTGGGCCTCTCCTTTGGGCTTTGTTTTGGCTCAACTTGTTTGTCTTTTTCGAAAGAAAGTTCCAGGCCCCGTCGATTTTTGGGCCGTGCATTACCAGGCCCAACTATTTTATGGGCCTTATTTTTACCGGCTACAGGAAGTTAAACCGGTTGAGTTACCGTTTCCTTTGGCTATAAAATAGTGAAGTGAGAACTTCACTTTTCACTTACTACTTTCTCAGTAAAATTTTCCCAGATTTCTCTCTAAAGTTCATTTTGTCAAGGCGATTTCCGTTGAATTTCCTTCCATAATTGTTGATGGAACTAGCTTAGTTGGAAGATACTGGCCTTCATTGATCATGTCTAGATAATCAGGATCTGTGGCTTCCAGGAACATCATCATCTTTACCCTATATATAGGGTATTCAACTTTCTTCAAAATTGGAAATCTAATGCTTCCATATTTGTTTCCAGGCATGTTTATATGATCTTTTAGTTGTGATTAACTGCCTTCTCTGATACCAATTATTTTCCCAGATGATAATCTATTATAGAAGGGGGTTGAATATAATAGACACCAAATAATTGATCAGGAATAAAAGTATATAAAAGAAACACTGTTTTGTATTAATGATAATGAACTTGAATACAAAACTCTCTTAAGAAATTCATTGTTCTTAAGAGCTGCTAGGTTGAGAAAAATATAACTTGAATGAATGAATAATGTTAACCTATCTCTCTGTTTATATAGACACATATACAAATCCAACTACAAAACAGAAAATGAAAAGAATAGCTTCGATAAAATAATTTAGACTTGCATTCGAATTCATTCTTCACTATCCAAATCAAATTCCGATTTGTCTATTTTCTTCACAAACTCTGATTGATAAACTTTGTCGGTTGATAATCTCTGATAGAGCATTCTCTGTTAGAGTAAACTCTGATTGAGTATTCTCTGATAGAGTAAACTCTAACCGACAGCTTCTTATTCTCTAATGACATCAGCAACATAAAATCTGTTCTGATATTCTCTGACAACATCAGTGTTTATTTTTCTAATAACCAAGTTGCTTATAAAATGTAAATTGAATAAAGAAAAAAACTACAAATATTTTATATCTCTTACTATGCTTTTCTAGAGTTCTTGTTTTTCAACTTCTACACTTTGCTACAATGAACTGCTAAACTATATATAGAAGTAAATTTTCTACTTCTATTTTTCATCAACTGATAAAGGTACAAAATACATTTTATAATATTTGTACTAAAATAGAATGTAGTTTCTTTCACAGCCTTCTTAGGACTTTGCCTTGTTCTGGAAAAGTCTTTGTCTTGTCATTCTCCTTGAAGACTGTGTTTCTTGAAAGGCTTCATAGTTCTGACAAAAACTGTCTTTCATTGATTCAGACTTCTGGAAAGATTTCATTCTATTTGTCTTTAACTGTTTTGGGAAACCTTGTTTAACTGATAATTGTTGTGAAGCATCAATCGATCCTTCTTTGGTTATCCATTGATGGATAGGTTATCTATTGATCAATTGATGTATCAATGGATATTTGAATATCCGTCGATCCCTTATCCATTGATTGTTCTTATATCCGTTGATTGCTTTGACGTATTTATCCGTTAATGATGATCCATTGATTTGACTTTTGTTGACTTTCATCCATGGACCAACATCCTTATCCTTTGACTCCTTTATCTGCTGATCACTTCATTTATGAGAATTCTGACTTGGAATATTTACATTTTGTCAATCATTCTTCATACCGTTGATAAGATATCAATCGAAGCCAACAAAAATCAGTTGACTAGATTATTACATCCATCGAAATATTACAATCAATTGATAAGTAAAGAACTCTTAATGAACTGTTACAATTTATATTATCAGTTGATTAACAATAGCTTCAACTAATAAATGGTTTCCTAGTCAATGGATATGTATAATTCATATATCCATTGACTATTTACAAAAATTAAGATCAAATTTATAATTCTAAATAATTTGTTATCATCACACTACATGATTCTTAACAGTCTGGTAGTATGCTATGTGTATGGATCTCCTCTCAAACAATTATGTATAATAAGAAAGTCCGAGGATATACATATATTTATAGAGGGAGGAAAGAGAGAAGGGAGAAAAAAGTAGAGAAAAGAGAATATAATAATATTATCACCAATTAGACATGTCATTGAAGAATTTATATAAAAGAAAGCATATGGGAAAAAGTATCATACAAAGAGGATCCTCATAGGATCTGTTGGGTTCCGAGGCATAAAACGCGGCGGATTAAACGTAAATATAACAAAAATTTCGGAACCCTAACGCAGGATCATGTATAATCATGGACTGATTATTGTGAAACGGAATCATACCTTTATTTGGTCTTGACTACTACTAACTCAACGGAGATCCTAGCTTTCACGACTTGTGTCTTCCTCTTGAAAACACCTCTATGGTATCCACACGAGCACCTTCAAGAACGTCTCACGATCTTGATTATGGAACGGATGTACTAGCCTCCTCTAGATGATTTCGAAACTGCCTTTGATGTGCTTGCTACTGCTGCTGCCTCTATAGGGTTTTTCTTATCAAAACGTTAACCCTTATTAACCCTACATTCTCTATTTATAATGGTTGGTTAATAGGCCCATAATAGCAACCCATAACAGCAAAGCCTAACCCATGTAGGTTTAGGATTAAATAATAAAACCGAATTTTATTATTTAATTAATAACTAAGTCACACTTAATTATTAATGGCAGAATTCAAATTCGAATTTATATTATTTCAATTAATTAAGTCTCACTTAATTAATATAATAAAATTCAAATAATCATCAATTAATTTAAATCTATAATTTAAATTAATTATTCCTTAAAGTACTCTATGTATGTGACCCTATAGGCTATTATTTAATTAGCAATAATTTTATTCTCCAATAAAATTATAAACAATGAGCGGTATCTAGTAATACATCATTGCTACCCAATTAAATAATAATTAAATCGTGATTCGATAAAACCTTTCGTGATTAATGTTTCCGTGTAATATAATCCCTTTAACCATATATATTATAGATTAAACTCGAGGCATGTATTTAGTCATCCTCTTCAACATTTAATCCGGGTTTACTTGATCCATGAGTAGACTATGAAAACAAATCATTATTTGAGCACGGCCATGCATTTTATAGTCTCACTCAATCAAGAGGCCAATAATATCTCTCCTAATTATAGGAGGGTTAAATCATTTATCTATCATTCATATTTCTCATACAACTCATGATATACCCGATGTCCACTTTTATCATTACCCGGTCAAAGGTAACTTTTAATGTAGTCAAAGTATATGAATCCTCGTATAGAAATATAATGATCTCAAGTTAGAGGATCATTACACCATTATCACTGTGAGTCTTTCTTATGACTTTATTAAACATGAAGAATCTCACTGT
The DNA here is from genome assembly GCA_028671895.1 of Oenanthe sinensis. NCBI lineage: Eukaryota > Viridiplantae > Streptophyta > Magnoliopsida > Apiales > Apiaceae > Oenanthe > Oenanthe sinensis. The sequence continues at coordinate 7,120,221 of JAPMAC010000212.1, forward strand.
GGGTCTGTCCAGTACCATGTACTCCTGCATGTACCTATGTGTTGACTTTAGTATCCCCATACTTATAACCAATGAGATGTGGTTATCTATCAAACAACATACTAGTCTATTTATGTATTATTATTGTCCTATAATAATAATACTCGACTAGGGACATTTAAGAATATGATATATTATATAATCTCAAGTTCAAGTCATTTACTAAATTATACAATGTGTATCATGATTCTAAGGACATTTATTATGCTAACAAATATATCGCAGTAATTAAAGTCATAATAAATACGTTTATTGAATAATCAAATGATATAAATGTTTATCAAAAGAAATATTGTATTGCCTCTAGGGCACTTACACCAACAGGATCAGTAGTCATTGAAGAATATCAACTTCCAGAAGCTTCAATGGACTGAAGGCTTGCAATTGAAATAGTGAGAAACCCTGCAGCCAATGCAAAGATATATTAACTTCTATGAATTACAAAAATAGTATACTTTATACTCACCAATAATCATGTATAGTTATTTTTGACCTGCATATTAATATTATTCATTAATGCAATGTATTGGTATACACAATAGATAATACATAACAAAGATGCACTAAATATATAATACATTATTTATATGTATTAAAATACTCATTACTCAATACTCACTTATAACAATTACATGCACATTCATCTGCTTAGTATGCACCGTCATTTCAAAAAATTAAGAATTTGCAGAATGTCAACGGGAAAATAAATATACACCAAAATTATAAAACTTAATGCAAATGAATTAAAGGATTATAGGAAAAATAATGAGTTTTGAGACTAGCATCGACAAGACTAATGGAAAAAATAAATAATAATTTTTTAATGTCTTAATAAAAAAAATTATTAGCTCATATCCGTTAAATGTAATTGATCTATATTATGCATCACTGCCAAAACAGGCTGAATCAATACATTTGATTATTTTCTACTAGAATTATGTAAATATATAAATCTTATATTTGCATAATCAACTACTTAAAGAATAGACAAAGAGAATAGTGAAGGGAATAATGGTACTGCAAGATTTGGTCTAAAAGTAAAATTATATAATTACGCGAGAGGAGTAGAAGTTATAAAATTTACTAAGCAAATTTTTCGTTTTACTTAGATCTCTTTTAATTTAGAAGTAAAGAGAGAAAGCTAATGAGACACAAAATCAGTATGAAAAAAATATAAAAACAAAATAGTTATAACTTAACCTATGTAGAAATTAGTATATCTATATATGCATCATATAAAATATTCATAGGTTGGTCAGGGAGGTGCACGAGATAAATGCACGGGAAAGAGTTTCAGCTATAAAAATTAGTAGTAGATAATATTTTATATGTATTTATTAATTTTATATAAATATATAACACCAATTTCTTACCGTTGTCAATGCGCTAATAATTTCCAACATAATTTATATCTCTCAGTACAACTCAATAAGGAATTGTACTCAATATAAATTTTTTTCTATCATTCAAGAGCAAGGGTAAAAAGCTTTATATCATGCTTAGTCACCTCATTCCGAGCTAGGAATTGTACAGCAACCAAAATAAAGAATTAACAGAGAAGAAAAAAGAGATGGGAAGGCTTTGGACATGCATACAAGAAGAGCTCTTCCACTTCATAGAGGTCGAAAATGAATTCCAACATTAATATTCGAAAGCTTTACAACTTTTGCCCAAGTACAAGTATTGCTACATAGCAATGCCCATTATATGAAAATGCAAGATGTATACTAAAACAATGTAGAACACATATGTTAGTAATTGTGCTCTAGAGACAATACTTTTTATATTTTAAGAAAAATATTTATTATTAAGGATTATGTTTAATTGATTATTATTTATTTATTATGTTTTATTTACTGCGTAATAAATTGAAAGCATAATAAATGTCCTTGGAATTTTGATACGTATTATATATCTTTAAATATGTGACTTAAAAATGAGATCATATGAATAGTATCTTATTCCTAAAATTCCCTAGTCGAGTATTATTATTTAAGGACAATAATAATGCACAAAGACTAGTATGTTTCTTGACAGATGACCACATCTCATTGGTCATAGGTATGGGATACTAAAGTCAAGAAAATAAGTGCATGTATCAATGCATGACACTGGAATGACCCGCCGTGAGATTCTACATGTTAAGTAAGTGTCATAAGTAATTCTCACTGTGATAATGGTGTAATGATCCTTAGACATGAAATCATTATATTTTTATACGAGAATTAATATACTTTGATTACATTAAAAGTTACCTTTGACCGGGTGATGATAAAAGTGGACATTGAGTATATTATGAATCGTATGAGAAATATGAATGATCTAGATGGGATTTAATCCTCCTAATTTTAGGAGTGATATTATTGGCCTCTTGTTTGAGTGAGACTATGAAATGCACGGCCGTGCTCAAATGTTGATTTGATTTTAATAGTCTACTCATCGATCAAGAAAATAAAGATTAAATTATGAAGAGGATGACACGAGACATGCCTTGAGTTTAATCTATAATATCAAGATTAAAGGGATTATATTACATGGAACATTATTCACGAAAGGCTTAATCGAATCACCGATTTATTATTATTACTTGGGTAGCAATGATGTATTACTAGATGCCGCTCATTGTTTACAATTTTAATTAGATATTAAAATTGTTGCCAACGTAATAATAACCTACAGGGTCACACACAAAGAACGCTTGAAGGAGAAATAATTTAAATTATGAATTTAAATTAAATAAGTAATTTATTTTATTTATGATATTAATTAAGTATGACTTAATTAATTATATAAATAGAATAAATGAATTATCTAAACTAATTCTAAAATTAATAATTAATTAATTAAGTGAGACTTAATTAAATAATTTAGAATTTTGGATTAGTATTAATTATAATTGGATTATAATTAGAAAACTTATTCCTCTCTCTATATAATCTCTTTATGGGCTGATTTAATAATATAGAGATTTTACAAAAACCCTAGCTGCTCTGAGAGAGGAGGAAGATAGAGAGAGAAGAAGTTTTCGGGTGCTAGTACACATCAATCCTTCATGAAAAGTGTTCGTGTGGATACCGTAGAGCGTAGATCGCGAGAGCGGGATACGTGGTGATTAAACAAGCTTTGAACCTCCATTAATCTTCCATTAATGAACTGTTAAAGCTTCTAAAGGTATTTATTCTTTATCTCCGAATTAAATCTTTTGTTTTCGCATGGATCCTGCGGAGGGTTTCGCTATTTTGATTTATTTTTCGCGTTTATTCCGCTGCGTTTGTGTCACGAAACCCTACAATGGCATCAGAGCTACTTGCGAAACGTTTTAATTCGGTTATGTGCTTAACAGTTTTTGATATATAAGCATGTATGCGATCTATCATGATTTTATATTGATACAATATGTATATGTTTATATATATTATGAATATATGATATTTTATGATATATAATCATGTGATGATTATGTGTGTTGATGTATGTATATGATACATGTTTGTTCTTATTATGGGAATCGTATTCGATACGAATTCTGAAACGGCTGCCGTTGATTTTCTGAAATCTGTGTCCGTTGTCCGATTTTCGCAAACGATATGTGTTTTCTGACTGTAATCGGGTCACTAAGCAATACTGACAAAATCAGATCTGCGTCTGTAAGCCATTAGATGTCGTTACAGCCTCCAAAACGGTGATTTATGATTTTTTGAAAATTATTTGATTTTCTAAAATTTTAAGCATATGTATGTATATATTATGAATATATGATATTCATGTAATGTATAATCATATGATGATTGTATGTATCTCTGTGTATGTATATATGATATATGTTTGTTCTTGTTATGAGAATTGTATATGATACGATTTCTGAAACACCGTCAGATTTGGAGAAATCTGACTGCTGTATTTGATTTTCGTAAACGATATGTGTTTTCTGACTGGAATCGGGCCTCGAAATAGCGATTTATTGTCTTCAGAAATCTGTTTTTAATTTTCTGAAATTTCGAAATTTGTTATATATGATTATATGATATGATTATATAATATGAGATATATTATATGTGTTATATGATAGCATGGTGGATGGTTATGGCCTAAAGACCCATAGGATAGTGGTTTTGATTTATGGTTTTGGTTTCTAAATACGACTTGCATGTCGTTTATTCATTGTAATTTAATTATCTCGAATGTAACTCGAGTTCTTCTTGTAATTTCATTAGAATAGTTTTATTTTTTATTATTTAATGTAATTATCAATGAAGACTTGCAAGCAAGGAGACGATCCAAAAGGGGATGATGGAGCAATGAAGAAAGAAGACATGTAATAGATAGTATTTTTAAAACCACCATAGACTGACCTTGATATTTCCATTAGCTTGGAAATATCATATAGGATGGGGTCATAACCAAACACGTTTAATTTACGCACATTACATATATGTATATGATTGCATGTATTGGTATGTATGCGTAGATATAATTGAAATGCATGCTTAATATTGATTAATCATGTATGTATTAGATACGACACCTATGCCATGTTTTCTTAAACAAGATAAAATCTGTAACGATTCAAGATTTTAAAATTAACAAACGATCATGAGATTCTTGTGTTTATGAAATATGGATTTTTAAAACACGGAATTAAATATGGATTTTTAATATCTATAATTGGGATTTTCTGACAAAAGCGGATATGCGTATTCGTAAGGCTGATGGGTTTTAAGTGTGACCATTGGTATCCTCCATCTACCTGGGAAATGAACAATTTAAGATGTCGATTTGAAATATTTGGTTCAAGGAAAAATTGAGGATCTCTTTATGATGTGATCATGATCGTTATAAATTTTCTAAAACCTCTTAACAAAATATTAAGTTTTACTCGGATGCTTTCCAATGAATGAACACTCATCGAATCCTAGATCGATAAGGGGAAGGACTGTCAGTGGCAGGGGACTCCTATCTATCGTGGTGAGATGCGACGAATATAAACGGTTATATTCGGCCGTTATATCATTGGGTCTAACTTAACTGAGTCGTCATAATAAGTGAAAATAAATGGCTATATTCAACTATTATGAACTTAGAAGCATAGAGTTTGGTTAAAAGTCTATTAGATAGATAAGATCAATCGTTGTTCACCAAACTATCCAAAAATTATATATCATATAATTGACAACTGTTGTCTACCTAAATAATCATTTTCTAAGGACTTCCAGTGGTTGACTTAGGACATGACGAAATATGGATCTTGGCTCACTAGAAAGAATTATGGGATATACTTTCCAAATTAATAGTAAGGGCTATTAGTTTGATAAAAATAGTGGGAGGTATATGATGATATACCATAATCACTTAAACATAATTAATATTAAATTTGCAATCTAGTTTATTTTATGCACTTTAATATTGTAGATATCAAATGATAAACACAAACAACTTCTCTATGCGATCAGTTCTTGAGAATGACAAGTTGACGAGAATATATTTCCTTGACTGACATAGGAGCTTGAGGATCGTCCTCGGGCACCACGATATTAGTCAAATCTCTTCCCCTTCTCTTAAAGTTGAGAATGTAACATGTGCAAATCATAGTGCTTATTGGAAGCAAATTGATGTTGCGACTGATGTTTCATGTCTCATGCTCGCAAATATATGTGCTGAGCTTAAGAAGCAATACAAGCATATAGATGCTTATGAAACGATTAAGCACAAGATATATTTGAAAGGGCACTATACACTTACAAGTAGGGAGAGTGAGACCCGGTTACACCACATGTTCTAAAGATTATAGGGTATAATGAATACCATTGATATTTTGGGTTTCCAGATTGGTCTGGAGACAGTTAGATTTGATCTTACAATCTCTGGACAAATATTATTCTTATTTTGTTATGAACAATAAAGTGAATAAGATTGGTAAAACACCCATTGAGTTGCTAAGCATGTTGAGAACTGCTGAAAGTAATATGATAAATGCATGAACTACTACTATATTGATGGTAAACATAGGGAATGCAAAAGGGAAAGGAAAATGGAAAGGCAAGGAGAAGATTTGATCTAGTTCCTTTGTCAAACCAAAGTCCAATCCCTAAAGAAGACTCTAAAGTCTGAATGAGGTGTTGATAAAGAAGACGATTGTCACTTCTGTGGAAAGTTGAGAGACTGGAAATTAAACTGTCATGCTTAATTGGAAGATCGGAAGATGATGATCAATAAGGGTCAAGCTTAAGGTATCGGGTTGGAATTGGAGTAAAGATAGTTGCTCTGGTTCGAGGAACTCGTTACTTAATTTTTGGCCTATAAGGAAAATTTAGAACTTAATAATTGTTATAGCGTGCTTGCAATTGGCAGAGACATTATTTCAGTTTCTTGTTTGGACAAGAAAGGCTTTTTCATTTTATAATAATAGTTGTTTATTCTATTTTGATGATGAGCCTTATAATGTTGCACATCTAATTAACAATTTATATGTTCTAAAGTGACTCAAATCAAATATTACCTTTGGCACTGTCGCTGAGGCCATATTAATGAGAAACGCATTTCCAGAATACATAAGGATGCATTCATGGATAAGTTTGATTATGAATCATACCAAAGGATACGAATCTTGGTTTATTTGGTAAAATGACTAAAGCTCCTTTTACCGGACATGGTGAAGGGATCATTGAATGGGTATGACTTATACATAGTGATGTATGTGGTCATATGTGTACGATGACAAAAGGTAGATTTTATTAACTTCATAAAATTTACTAATTATTTTAGTAGATACGGATATATGTATCTTTTGAAGAACTAATCCGAATCATTTGAAAAGTTCAAAGACTATAAAGATGAAGTAGAAAATATCAAAGAAAAGTTTTTTTGATAGGAGAGATCACACCTTGTTGGACATGGTGCGATCAATGTTGAGTCAATGAATCTTCCAATTAGTTTCTGGGGTTGCACCCTGGAAACGGCTCCACATACACTTAACTGTGTTCCTACTAAATTGGTTCAAAAGACTCCTTATGAGATATGGACTGAGCAACGTCACAGCATGTCATTTATAAAATTTTGGGGATGTGAAGCGTTTGTGAAACGTCTAATCTCTGACAAGCTAGGACCAAAATCAGACAAATGTAATTTTATGGAATACCCAACTGAAACAAGGGTTTATTCTTTCTATAATCCTTCCGAGAACAAAGTGTTTGTTGCTCGAACTGCTGAGAGACAGTGGGAGGATAATAGATCTCAATGAAGTTTGAGACCCACATGATAACGTTGAACCAGTGGAGGAACCTGAGTAGAATGTACAAGAAAATAATACTGCTCAAGAAACACAGGTGTTCGTAGGTTTAGTAGGATTCGCCATGAGCCCGAGAGATAATATGGATTTCTCTTGACTCAAGATGGTGATGTGATGCTTGTGGATGAAGATGAGCCTCTCACCTACCTAGATACTATAAACACTCCAGATTCTAAGAGATGGCTGGATGCCATTAAATCTGAGATGGAATCCATGTATACTAATCAAGTATGGACTTTGGTTGATCCACCTGAAGGGGTAAAACCTATAGGGTGCAAGTGGGTTTTCAAGAAGAAGACCGACATGGATGCTAATGTACAGACCTATAAGGCACGATTGGTGGCAAAAGGTTTCAAGAAAATTCATGATATTGACTATGATGAGACCTTTTCACCAATTGTTATGGTCATGTCCATCAGGATTTTGCTTGCTATAGCTGCTTACTATGACTATGAAATCTGGCAAATGGATGTCAAAACCGCTTTCTTAAATGAGAGCCTTGAAGAAGATATGGATGTGTACATGACACACCCTAAGGGTTTTGTTGATCTAAAGGATGCTGGAAATGTATGTAAGTTGTGTCGATCCATTTATGGATTAAAGTAGGCCTCGAGGAGATGGAACATTTGTTTTCATGAAACAGTCAAAAAGAGTTTGACTTTATTCAGAATGAAGATGAAACTTGTGTTTACAAGAAGTTTAGTGGGAGCCATGTGGCATTCCTAGTATTATATGTTGATGATATATTACTAATAGGGAATGACATTCCTTCTCTACAGACTGTGAAGACTTGGTTGAGAAATAATTTCTCAATGAAAGACTTAGGCGATGTGACATATATATTAGGGATCGAGATCTATAGAGATAGATCAAGGTGATTGATCGGCCTAATTTAGAGTACATACATTGACAAAGTTTTGCATCGATTTCAAATACAAAGAGACTAAAATGGATATGTCCCAATGTCTCATGGGATAGTGATCTCAAAATAAAATTTGTCCTAAATCATTGGATGATAGGGACTGCATGAGTAAAATTCCATATGCGTCAGCAATTGGTTTTATAATGTATGCAATGATATGTACTTGTCCTGATGTCTCGTATGCTTTAACCATGATGAGTAGATACTGATCTAATCCAGGTGAAGGTCACTGGACGACAGTCAAGAATATTCTTAAGTACTTAAAGAGGACTAAAGATTCATTCTTGTTATATGGAGGAGATGTGAAGCTAGTTGTAAAAGGTTTCAGTGATACTGGTTTCTAGACAGATAACGATAATTTAATGTTTCTGTCTGGCTTTGTGTTTTATTGAGATGTTGTATGCTGGAATGGTTCACAGCAAAGACAATTGTTGATTTTACAATAGAACCAGAGTATATTGATGCTTGTGAAGCAGCCAAGGAGGCTGTTTGGGCATGTACTTAGGAGATATCACCTAATTAATGAGATTAATGATCAAGGAGATATACATATATGTAAAGTGTATACTAATAATAATATTGCAGACACACTGACTAAGTCTTTGTCGCAGCAGAAGCACGAAAGTCACACTAGTTCCATGAGTATTGGATACTTGGGTAATTGGCTCTAGTGCAAGTAAGAGATTGTTAGTAATTGTGCTCTAGAGACAATACTTTTTATATTTTAAGGAAAATATTTATTATTAAGGATTATGTTTTATTGATTATTATTTATTTATTATGTTTTATTTACTGCGTAATAAATTGAAAGCATAATAAATGTCCTTGGAATTTTGATACGTATTATATATCTTTAAGTATGTGACTTAAAAATGAGATTATATGAATAGTATCTTATTCCTAAAATTCCCTAGTCGAGTATTATTATTTAAGGACAATAATAATGCACAAAGACTAGTATGTTTCTTGACAGATGATCACATCTCATTGGTCATAGGTATGGGGATACTAAAGTCAAGAAAATAAGTGCATGTATCAATGCATGGCACTGGAATGACCCGCCGTGAGATTCTACATGTTAAGTAAGTGTCATAAGTAATTCTCACTGTGATAATGGTGTAATGATCCTTAGACCTGAAATCATTATATTTCTATACGAGAATTAATATACTTTGATTACATTAAAAGTTACCTTTGACCGGGTGATGATAAAAGTGGACATTGGGTATATTATGAATCGTATGAGAAATATGAATGATCTAGATGGGATTTAATCCTCCTAATTTTAGGAGTGATATTATTGGCCTCTTGTTTGAGTGAGACTATGAAATGCACGGCCGTGCTCAAATGTTGATTTGATTTTAATAGTCTACTCATCGATCAAGAAAATAAAGATTAAATTATGAAGAGGATGACACGAGACATGCCTTGAGTTTAATCTATAATATCAAGATTAAAGTGATTATATTACATGGAACATTATTCACGAAAGGCTTAATCGAATCACCGATTTATTATTATTACTTGGGTAGCAATGATGTATTACTAGATGCCGCTCATTGTTTATAATTTTAATTAGATATTAAAATTGTTGCCAACGTAATAATAACCTACAGGGTCACACACAAAGAACGCTTGAAGGAGAAATAATTTAAATTATGAATTTAAATTAAATAAGTAATTTATTTTATTTATGATATTAATTAAGTATGACTTAATTAATTATATAAATAGAATAAATGAATTACCTAAACTAATTCCAAAATTAATAATTAATTAATTAAGTGAGACTTAATTAAATAATTTAGAATTTTGGATTAGTATTAATTATAATTGGATTATAATTAGAAAACTTATTCCTCTCTCTATATAATCTCTTTATGGACTGATTTAATAATATAGAGATTTTACAAAAACCCTAGCTGCTCTGAGAGAGGAGGAAGATAGAGAGAGAAGAAGTTTTCGGGTGCTAGTACACATCAATCCTTCATGAAAAGTGTTCGTGTGGATACCGTAGAGCGTAGATCGCGAGAGCGGGATACGTGGTGATTAAACAAGGTTTGGACCTCCATTAATCTTCCATTAATGAACTGTTAAAGCTTCTAAAGGTATTTATTCTTTATCTCCGAATTAAATCTTTTGTTTTCGCATGGATCCTGCGGAGGGTTTCGCTATTTTGATTTATTTTTCGCGTTTATTCCGCTGCGTTTGTGTCATGAAACCGTACAACATAAACATTAAAATAGAATGTTCTAGGCAGTAACTACTTGCATACTTGTGTACAATGGCATGCCTAAAGCTTCCAATTTTTTAAGACCCCATAAAATATGTTAATTTATATTTATAATTTATTATTATTAATAATATTATTAAAATATATTAATTTATGTTAAATTCCTGAAAAGTAATTAAAATAAAATCATATATTCAATAAAAGGTTTTAAATTAAAATATTAGTAGAAAATTTGTACTTTTAAAATTTTAGTTACATTTATATGTCAGTAGCTCAATAAATTTTTCAATGTATATGTTACTTTTAATAAAAAAAAATATTTTTATAACTAAGACTTTATTATTTTAGCTTGATACATATAATTTATTTAAATAATACATGAAATTGTCAACGGAATTTTTATTTAAACAAAAATTTATAATAACAAAAAAATTTGAACCATTAAAACTGGTAATTCTTTTTTAAATAAATTTTAAGGGGCCCCAAATTTGATACTCGCCTTAGGCCTCTTGAGCCCGCCCAGGGCATGACCTCGAATATATTTGTTCACTCGAAGCAAATGACCCGTAAAACTAATCCAAAACTTTATGATCTATATATCTATACTTTTATACTATCTATACTATATTATTAAAGCTGAAAGATTAAAAATTTTGGTTATTGGTATGGTACTGGGTGAACCATAGAAAAAATCTTAGTCAAGTCGTCCAATTTTAAGTGAACCATAGAAACAATCTTAACCATTGAATTTTAATAAAATCTAGTTAAAAAAAATATAATCATACATACAATTCTAACCCCAATAGTCCTCCTTTTATAGAACTCATCACAAATAGGATAATATTATATTTAAATTATATTCTATATTTTTTTATTTTACGAATCCTACTTATCCTATAATTTTTATTTAATATATTATTGAAATTTATCCTATAATTTTAATTTAATATATCATTAAAGTTTATGATAACATTGAAAGTTTAATTTAATAATTGATTAATTATTGGGCCTAATTTTAAAATATTAATCCTCTAGCTAAAATACAATCTCATATTAAACTTCTAACTAAAATATCTCACATTAATCTCCTAACTAAAATACATCTCTATACAAAACAAACAAAAATTATCCTATTAAAATATAAATACAAATAAATTATATAAAAATATATACATATAATATTAAAAAAAATATTATTATACAAATACAAATAAATTCAAATTATTAAAAAATATTAAAAAACTAAAAAAAATTCTTTTGGTGCATCGCACGGAATATAAACTAGTATATATATATAAATAAATGCATAGAAAAACGATACACCTTTTATTAGTTGAATCTGGACAACCACAGGTACAAGTTTTATTGAGGCGGTGAATCGAGAATCTATCGATTCATAAGAACCCAAAATTTTCAACCTTTCCTGTTAGATTCTACCAACAACAATACGAAATCCTGTTTAGACCTCGCCATTATTCTACACCTATAGATGTGTGGTCAGTTGGCTGAGATGGTGAACCTGCAGCCACTGTTTCCAAGTTATTCAGAAATTGATTAATTATTTATAATATTCATGTGCCAAATCTTTAATGCAGCATGGGATAAATGTTTCGCTGAAGAAAAATGACAAAGAAACACAGAAAATGGGAGTTTTGTAAGTCAGGTACTGCGAGTATGTGCATGTAACATTCCACGTCACCCATAATGCTCAAATACATAGTTAAGCTCTTGGCTATAATTTATACTACACAGTAACAATAGGACATTTATATAAATAATTAACAAGAATAAACAAATTAAACCAATTGACAAAACAAAACAAAGCACGACGGTCGAAACAAGATATATAAATCAGTAACTACAAAGACAAGATAAAAGATAGAAAACTTAGCTATAACAGAAATTTTATGCATACATTGATAGAACCAATAGCTCTATAAATGTGTAGAGCCAATGGTAGTGTGGTGTAGTAGTAGGCACTTCTGCTGAGTCGTCAAGTCTTGTAAGAATTCTTGATTGTTCTTGAAGAGATTATTACCCCACTATGCTGTGTTGGGTTGTAGCAATATCACTTCCAAGAAAAAAGCAGCATATAGTATTTCGTCCATAGATACGTAGCACTCAACAGCGACTAACACCTCAGTTCGCCAAAAAACCTATGCATTTTATATATTCCAGGTAGGAGAAGAGGCACACCTCAATTTGCCCGAAAATCTATGCAATTTTTTTTTAACTATGCAAGGTACAAGCAAGAGGCGTAGAACAACTAAATGTGCAGGCCTCAATATATAGGCATCTTGAGTTGCTCTTCTCTTATTCTACTCAATGTGGGATGTAGAGTTTTACAAAGAAAATAAAGTTTTACAAGATGAGTTTTATTCGTTATTTATATTATTCAGATTGAGTAATATTAATATTCCAATATATATAGAGAGTCTGATTATTGAAATAATCCTTACTCAATATATTTAATATTAATATTAAATAATCAATATAAATAAATCAAATAAATTTACAATTAAAAGTTATAAAATACTCAATAGCATCATGTGACATAAACATTCTACTTACATCAATAGTTGTAAGCAACACTAACACAAGATGCTATATAAACTTATTATTTTTCCTTTACAAATTCAATGTGGGACAAACCCCACATAACCCATTTCAAGCAAACAACTTCAACTCAATTTCTTTATTGGATTCCCCTAAGAAAATGTCTTAGATCCAAATATGAAAGTTTAAATTCTCATAGTAAGGAACAACCTCCAATAGGTAGTTTCCGGAAATTACATCAGGAACATATATAAAATATGCCTTAAATTTTCCATTTTCTAACAATCCCCCACAAATCCATATAGAGATGCATATCAGGTTCTACTCATGACTTACTTTTCAGAGTCGTTACCCGTCAAGGTTTGAACCCTCCTAAGTCCTCTACTTCGATGGCTACCAGATATAGATGAAATGTTTCTCCTAGAATCTTTATGGCTATGGTGTTAATCTAAGGCTTTGATAGGTTAATGGTCATGTTTTGATCCTGTTCATCGAATGTTTCAAGAAATAACATTTTCTTCTAATTGTGACCTCACAATTACATTCACTTAGTTGAGCATCTCCAGAGATGTACTGCCAACAACTCGTCTCACGACTTAACCCCATTCATAGTTCTTAAAACTCTTGCTTACTAGCAGTTATAGTACCTCTTGAGGTTTACAAGGGAAAGACTCAGATACGTGAGTATCTAGATATTTGTAGTAGATGTACTACCAAATCACCCTCATAACTTGTTATTACCATTGAATACATTTCGAGGGATCTCCTCTCAGGTGTATTGGGTTCCCGCTGTTGATGACTCAAAATGGGTTGTTAGTCTCATCCCCAACCTCGACTTAATGACAACATCATGCTTAAGTCCCTTAGTCAATGGATTAGCCAGGTTATCTTGAGTTCTAATAAACTCAATAGCAATGATCCTATCAGACACCAAACCCTTTATAGACTTTAGTCTAACTTGGATGTGTCTCTTTATTTTCACATTATACTTCTTACTGTTTATTTTGTCAATAGTTGTACGACTATCACAATGAATAGCAAGAGCCGGAAGAGGTTGGCTTACTATAGGAATCACAGACATAAGTCCATGCAACCATTCCACCTTCGTCCATGTGGCATCTAATGCACATAACTCAGCCTCAAAAGTAGACCGAGTTACAATAGTTTTTCTTGCAGACTTCCAGGTTATAGCTCCACCGCAAGGGTAAACACATATCCAGTCACTCCATTGGAACCAGATTTCTTAGCTATTCAAATTGCATCACTATATCCCTCTAGCACTCTAGGAAACCTCTTGTAATGCAAACCAAGGTAGATGGTGCCTTTCAGATATCTAAGCACTCTATCAAGAACGAGTCTTGTTTGGATAACTTGTATATCTAGCTAACTTAGACATAAAATATGAAATATCTGGTCTTGTACCATTAGCAAGATATTACAAACTCCCAATAATATGAGAATATCTTAACTCAGACACAGGAACTCCTGAATTATTTTTAACAAGTGCAATTTTGGAATCATATGGTCTGCTTGTGATTCTACAATTTGAATAACCATATTTCTCAAGTATAGATTTCTCTATATAATGAGATTTTGACAAGGTATTCCATCAGCTGACTAAGCAAGCTTGATACCAAGAATCATGTTAACCACACCCATATCTTTCATTTCAAAGTACCTTTTCAAGAAACTTTTTTTCTCGTTAATAATCTCAATATTGGTTCCAAACAACAGTATGTCATCAACATACAGACACAAAATCACTTTATCATTTCCTTTAACTTTATAGTAGACACACTTATCACTTTCATTAACCAAAAAATCTGAAGTCAAAATAGTCTCATCAAACTTTTTGTGCCAGTCTCTAGGAGCTTGTTTCAAGCCATAGATAGATTTGACTAACTTACAAACTTTGCTTTCATTCTCAGAAGCAACAAATCCCTCAGGCTGATCCATATAAATCTCTTCTTCAAGATCACCATGAAAAAAATCTGTATTTACATCCATTTGATGGATGATAAGACCATGTATTAAAGACAATGCTCTAAGCATTCAAATTATTGTCATTCTTGCAACGAGAGAGTATGTATCAAAATAGTCAATGCCTTCCATTTGCCTAAAATCCTTAGCTATCAACCTAGCCTTATACATATATTTTGAGTCATTTGGGTTCATTTTTCTTTTGAAGATCCACTTATATCCTATAATAGTACACCCATGAGGGAGATCAACCAACTCTCATGTTTCATTAGAAACAATAGAGTCGATCTCACTCTTTACGGTGCCTTTCTAGTCCCTTGACTCTGAAGAGTCCATGGCCTGCCGAAAAGTTAAAGTTTCATTCTCAACATTGTAAGTGATAAAATCACTTCCAAAGTCGTTAACTACCTTTTCACGCTTACTCCTTCTAGGTTCCTCTACTTCATTAGGAGTAGAGCTACTAGCAGGATCCTTCCCCACATTTGTCATCATTTCTACATGATGAGGAAAGGAACTCAATGTGCGAATGGGATCATCATCAAAAATACCCTCAGGTGTACCAGTCTTCATAGGGAACACATTCTCAAAGAATTTTGCATCACGAAACTCAACTATAGTGTTTGCCACTATACCATCTATGTTAGATTTTAACACTAAAAATCTCATGGCGGTAGTGGTTTCAATATAGCCCAGAAAGATGCAATCAACAGTTTTTGGTCTCAGTTTCTTTCTCTTGTGTTCAGGGACAAGTACATTTACAAGGCAGCCCCACACACGAAGATAATTTAAACTAGTCTTTTTTCCTTTCCATAATTCATAAGGTGTCTTGTTCATATATTTTAGAGGGACTCTGTTCAGAATATGGCAAGTTGTATTCAGATCATCTCCCCACATGTACTTAGGCAACCTAGAATTAATTAGCATATTGTTAATCATATCTTTATGTGTTCTGTTTTTTCGTTCTGCCACCCCATTAGACTCAAGAGTGTATGGTGGAGTCACCTCATGAACTATACAATTGATTTTTCAAAATTCATTAAATGAGGTACCCGTATACTCTCCACCTCTATCAGACCTCAAACGTTTAAGTACTTTACCAGCTTGTGTTTCAGCTTCAGTTTTAAATATAATGAATTTTTCTAGTGCTTCATCTTTATGTTTAAGTAAATACACATAGCAGTATCTACTACAACCACAATAAAGGTAATGAAATATCTTTTATTATCCTTAGTCAAAATACCACTAAATACACATATGTTTATGTGTACTAATTCTAATACTTCTGAATCCCTAACAACATTATGAAACGGTTTCCTAGTTAGTTTAGCAGTCACACATACTTGACATTTAGATTTTTTTCAATGGCATGCTTTGGAATCAGTTCTAAATTTATCATATTCTTTAGAGCACCAAAATTTAGATGACTAAGATGTAAGTGCCATAAATTAGACGATTCAACACAATTTACAGAAGAAACATCATTATCATTAATAAAATTGCCCAAAACATTCTCCACATTTATTAAAAATAATATATCAGACAAGTAACTTTTGTCAAAAAATATACCAGTATGTGTAATGACTACTTTATTACACTTCAAAGAAAGTTCGAAACCATTTCTAACTAAACAGCTTCCACTTATTATATTTCTATGAATGTCAGGAACATGATGCACTCTAGTAAGGGATAGAACACGCCTAGAAGCAAACTTCAGGTCCATGTTTCCTACTCCAAGTACTTGAGCAACACTAACATTCCCCATCATCATTGTCATGCCTTAAATCTGTTGATAGAATGCAAACAGAGTAATATCAGTACAAATATGTACATTAGCTCAAGTATCAATCAACCATTCATTTGACATATAAGTGGAAAGTAGTTTAGGGTTGTAGGTAACATACCCGTCATTGGTTTTAGAAGCAATAGCCTCACCAACAACCATGTTAACCACATGCCCACCAGTGGTTCCAAGAACAGTATTAGCTTGTGTACCACATCAGATTTCTTTGCTTTCTTTACAAGATAGTCATTGCTCCAATGACCAACCTATCCACAAGACCAACATGGTTTGTTTGCCTTTGGTTTCTTAGCCTTGTTCTTGTCATTTTTAGACTTAGTGTTTTCATTCTTAGTGACAGACTTTCTTTTCTGTCCTATAATGACTACGTTCACCTTCGAACTCCCATGTTCAGCAGGCATCACATGTCCCTGTTTGGACTCGTGTTGCTCCTGCACAGAGATGTCCAACATCAGGTTAGTTCAGGTGATCTCTCATTTCTGTCTTTTCAGGGAGAGAGCAAACTTTTTTCAAGACTTCGGGAGATTTTCAATCACTGACATGACTTGAAACTTTTCAGGAAAGTCCATTACAAACTCCTTAAAAGCACGAACTATCTCAAATTCTTGCACCTGCTCGGCCATGGATTTTGTATCCACTGACTTGAAATCAAGGAACCTTGCCACACTATACATTTCCAGACCCTGAAAGCCAGTATTGTGGGTTTAGTCTAGCTTCTACCATAAGAGTTTAGCAGTAAAGGCATCCGATGAATAAACATCGAACAGAGTGTTTGCTAAAGCTTCCAAAATGGCAGCCCTTGCCACTCCATCCTTTTCAGCCCACATCGCCCTGCATAAACCTTAACAGAGTTAACCTTCTCTTGATTCACAACAGGAGGATCATACTGCACCACCAGCCATAGACCCTTAACCGTTAACCATAACTTCATCTTTTTCTACCCACGAGAAAAGCACGCACCACCGCTGAACTTATCAGGCATACTTAACAGATCAATAGGCTATGAGAAATGGTACGTAGCCCAATCAATGACAGTAGCAGTAACCCCAGACCCAGAACTAGTAGTACCAGCAACATGAGTATTAGTTTCGTTAACCATCTTGTTAATTACAATATATAATAATTAATATCTTCAAGCTTGTTGGGTATAATTTATACTACACAGCAATAATAGGGCAGTTATATAAACAATTAACAAGAACAAGCAGATTAAACCAATTAATAAAACAAAACAAAGAGGTCGAAACAAGATATATAAATCAGTAACTGTAAAAATAAGAGAAAAGATAGAAAACTTAGCTCTAACAAAATCTTTATGCATACACTGATAAAACCAATAGAACTGCTAGGTCATCAAGCCTTGCAAGAAGTCTTGACTGTTTTTGAAGAGATTATTGCTCCACTACGCTGTGTTGGGTTGCAACAATATCACTTCCAGGATAAAATAGCATAGAGTACTTCGTCCACATATACGTAGCACTCAACAGCGACTAGCATCTCAGTTCGTCCAAAAAACTATACACTTTATATATGCGAGGTAAGAGAAAGAGACACACCTCAATTTGCCCGACAACCTATGCAATTTTTTTAACTATACAAAGTACAAGCAAGAGGCGTAGAGCAACTAGATGTACACGTCACAATATATAGGTATCTTGAGCTCATCTTCTCTTATTCTACTCAATATGGGATGTAGAGTTTTACAAAGAAAATAGAGTTTTGCAAGATGGGTTTTATTTTTTACTTATATTATTCAGATTAATTAATATTAATATTCCTATATATATATATATATATAGTTTGATTATTGAAATAATCCTTACTCAATATATTTAATATTAATATTAAATAATCAATATAAATAAATGAAAAAATTTGCAATTAAAAGATATAAAGTACTCAATAGCATCATGTGACATAAGCATTTTACTTACACTAGTAGTTGTAAACAACACTAACACAAGATTCTATATAAACTTATTATATTTCCTTTACAAATTCAATGTGGGACAAACCCCACATAACTCATTTCAAGCAAGTAACTTCAACTCAATTTCTTTAATGGATTCCACTAAGAAAATGTCTTAGATCCAAACATGAAAGTTTAAGTCCTTATAGCATGGAACAACCTCCAATAGTTAGTTTCTGGAAATTACATCAACAACATATATGAAATGTGTTCAACTTTCCATTTTCTAACATAAGCTAAATATTGTAGAGGTTTAATCTTAATATAATTTTGAATAACAATACGACCATGTGGTCTTATATTGATGACTTTTATATATCTCAAACAAATACCCACAAAACAGAAAATAGGTCCCCATTAAGTAACTATACTTTACTATTTCAGTTTATGGGATTATAGTTTCACCACACAAATTTTATTTTGATTCCAGCATACTCGTATTATTAAATTAGTGTTCAAAGTTTAAGATAGTATATTTAAGATCAACCTAAGCTACGTCTGTATTCAAAAATTATAATGCCAGGACCCTCTAGAACTGGTTCTGCCAAACTTCATTAAGCATATTTAATCTTTGCACTACTACCATTCGATGAGTGTTGCAGCAATTAGCTTGTTGGTGTAGGTGCCCTAGAGGCAATACAATGTTTATTTTGATAAACCTTTATGTCAATTGATTATTCAATAAACATATTTATTATGACTTTAATTACTGCGATATATTTGTTAGCATAATAAATGTCCTTAGAATCATGATACACATTGTATAGTTTAGTACATGACTTGAACTTGAGATTATATAATATATCATATTCTTAAATGACCCTAGTCGAGTATTATTATTATAGGACAATAATAATACATATATAGACTAGTATGTTGTTTGACTGATAACCACATCTCATTGGTTATAAGTATGGGGATACTAAAGTCAATACATAGGTACATGTAGGAGTACATGATACTGGACAGACCCACAGTGAGATTCTTCATGTTTAATAAAGTCATAAGAAAGACTCACAGTGATAATGGTGTAATGATCCTTTGACTTGAGATCATTATATTTCTATACGAGGATTAATATACTTTGACTACATTAAAAGTTACCTTTGACCGGGTGATGATAAAAGTGGACATCGGGTATATCATGAGTCGTATGAGAAATATGAATGATAGATAAAGGATTTAACCCTCCTATAATTAGGAGAGATATTATTGGCCTCTTGATTGAGTGAGACTATAAAATGCATGGCCGTGCTCAAATAATGATTTGTTTTCATAGTCTACTCATGGATCAAGTAAACCCGGATTAAATGTTGAAGAGGATGACTAAATACATGCCTCGAGTTTAATCTATAATATATATGGTTAAAGGGATTATATTACACTGAAACATTAATCACGAAAGGTTTTATCGAATCACGATTTAATTATTATTTAATTGGGTAGCAATGATGTATTACTAAATACCGCTCATTGTTTATAATTTTATTGGAGAATAAAATTATTGCTAATTAAATAATAGCCTATAGGGTCACACACATAGAGTACTTAAATGAATAATTAATTTAAATTATAGATTTAAATTAATTGATGATTATTTGAATTTTATTATATTAATTAAGTGAGTCTTAATTAATTGAAATAATATAAATTCGAATTTGAATTCTGCCATTAATAATTAAGTGTGACTTAGTTATTAATTAAATAATAAAATTCGGTTTTATTATTTAATCCTAAACCTACATGGGTTAGGCTTTGCTGTTATGGGTTGCTATTATGGGCCTATTAACCAACCATTATAAATAGATAATGTAGGGTTAATAAGGATTAGGTTTTTAGGAAAAACGAACCCTAGCAGCAGCAAAGGCAGAGAGAAAAGGCAGAGGCAGAATTCGAAATCATCAAAGGAGGCTAGTACATCCGTTCCATAATCAAGATCGTGAGACGTTCTTGAAGGTGCTCGTGTGGATACCATAGAGGTGTTTTCAAGAGGAAGACACAAGTCGTGAAAGCTAGGATCTCCGTTGAGTTCGTAGTAGTCAAGACCAAACAAAGGTATGATTCCGTTTCACAATAATCAGTCCATGATTATACATGATCCTGCGTTAGGGTTCCGAAATTTTGTTATATTTACGTTTAATCCGCTGCGTTTTATGCCTCAGAACCCAACAATGGTATCAAAGCTACGTGTATAAGGGACTGATTTGGTTACGTGTTTTATGTATTCGATGCACACATGCCTGTTTTGGTGACTGCCATGCCATGCTACTGCTTTGTCATAATCTGTTATGCCACTGCCATACTTCTGTTATGAGACTGCTATGCTTCTGCCAATATGTAACTGTCGGAGAATGTATATTCTGCGTCTGATCAGAGTTTGTGAAATTGGAGCTGGGTCAGAGTTTAACAAACTCTGATGGACTCGCTCAGAGTTTAATAAACTCTGATGGTCAGGTCAGAGTATGGAGCATGGTCAGAGTTTAACAAACTCTGATGGTCTCTGATCAGAGTTTAGCAGTAAACTCTGATGGACTGTGCTGATCAGAGTTTAGCAGTAAACTCTGATGGACTGTATAAATTGCAGTGGGGAAAAAGGCCAACAGATATGATCTGTAGTTCAGAAATTGATGATTTCTGAATAGGACTGGTCTTCGACCCCAGCTGGGGGCTGCCGTCCCCAGACCCCGCCCTGGGGCTACCGCCCCCGAACCCCCGCCCAGGGGCTGCCGCCCCCGGACCCCCGCAATATTTTATTTTGTGTACTTGAGCATGGTGCTGGTTATGGCCCTTAGACCCCTAGATTAATGGTTTTGGTTTTGGTTTTATAAATACGACTTGCATGTCGTTTTCTTCATTCTTGTAATTGTTTAACCTCGAATGTAACTCGAGTTTTCTTATGTAAGTACATTAGTATAGGTTGTATTCAATTATTCCATGTAATGTACTTGAAGATTGAAGGATGATCCAAGAAGAGGAGCAAGCACCCATGGATACAAGAAGAATGAAGACATGTAATTATATTTATATTTTACCACCATAGATTGACTTTGATCCTTTCATTAGCTCGAAAGGATCACATAGGAAAGGGGCCATAACCAAGCACGTTTACATACTGCACTTTACATATTGATGTATGAATGTATGTGTAGAGTAAAAGATGCATGCTTTAATTAGATTAATGATGTATGCATGTATTAGATACGTCACCCATGCCATGCTTGCCATGCTAAACAAGATAAAATTTGTAACGATTTAAGATTTTAAAATTAACAAACGATCATGAGATTCTTGTGTTTATGAAATATGGATTTTTAAAACACGGAATTGAATATGGATTTTGATGTCTATAATTGGGATTTTCTGACAAAAACGGATATGCGTATTCGTAAGGCTTATGGGTTTTAAGTGTGACCACTGGTATCCTCCATCTACCTGGGAAATGAACAATTTAAGATGTCAATTTGAAATATTTAGTTCAAGAAAAAATTGAGGATCTCTTCATGATGTGATCATGATCGTCGTAAATTTTCTAAACCCCTTAACAAAATATTAAGTTTTAATCGGATGCTTTCCAATGAATGAACACTCATCGAATCCTAGATCGATTAGGGGAAAGACTGTTAGTGGCAGGGGACTCCTATCTATCGTGGTGAGATGCGACGAATATAAACAGTTATATTCGGCCGTTGTATCATTGGGTCAAACTTAACTGAGTCGTCATAATAAGGTGAAAGTAAACGGTTATATTCAACCATTATGAACTTAGAAGCATAGAGTTTGGTTAAAAATCTATTAGATAGATAAGATCAATCGTTGCTCACCAAACTATCCAAGAATTATATATGATATAATTGACAAATGTTGTCTACCTAAATAATCATTCTTAAGGACTTCCAGTGGTTGACTTAAGACATGACGAAATATGGATCTTGGCTCACTAGAAAGAATTATGGGATATACTTTCCAAATTAATAGTAAGGGCTATTAATTTGATAAAAATAGTGGGAGATATATTATGAATGTATCATAATCATTTGAACATAATAAATAACTCAGACAATCTAATGTTTAATTTTGTGCTTTTATCATTGTAGATACCAAATAATGACAAACAACACAAACACACTATCCGTACGATCTGTCCTTGAGAAGGATAAGCTGACAGGAGGAAACAACTTCCTAGACTGGCAGAGGAATTTGAGGATTGTCCTCAGGCAGGAGCGCAAGCTTCATGTCATTGATATTCCTCTGGCAGGTCCCCTTCCTGAGGGTGCTATTGTTGAGGAACGAGCGGCCCATACAAAGGATGAAAATGATGCAACTGATGTTGCAGGTCTTATGTTGGCAACTATGAGTGCTGAGCTTCAAAGACAACATGTGCATATGGATGCATATACTATCTATGAGCACTTGCAAAGCATGTTTGCAAGCCAAACTCATCAAGAAAGGTTCAACACGAGTAAGTCACTCTTTAATTGCAAACAAGGAGCAAGTGAACCAGTTGGCCCACATGTTCTGAAGATGATTGGTTACATTGAGTATCTTGATACTTTGGGTTTCCCGATTGGTCCGGAAACTGGTATTGACCTAATCTTGAATTCTTTGAACAATAAATTCACTCAGTTTGTTATGAACTACAATATGAATGAATTTGACAAAACACCTACTGAATTGTTGGCTATGTTGAGAACATATGAGACCAACATGAAGACGGCTGAACCTGCTCCCATACTGATGGTGGGTAATAAAGGTAAGGCCAAAGGGAAAGGCAAGTGGAAGGGTAAGAAGAAGACAGGTTCTGATTCTACACCCAAGCCAAAGTCAGGTCCTAAACAGGCTTTAAAGCCTAAAGGTGGGGTCGCTAAGGGTGAATGTCACTACTGTAAGAAAACTGGTCACTGGAAGAGAAACTGTTCAGTTTACTTGGAGGATCTGAAGAAGAAGAGGGCTGAGCAAGCTTCTAATTCAGGTATATATGTTATAGAAGTCAATCTGTCTATTTCTACATCTTGGGTATTGGATACCGGATGTGCTTCTCACATTTGTATTAATGTGCAGGAAATGCAGAGAAGTAGGACATTGGCTAAAGGAGAAATGGACCTACGAGTTGGCAACGGAGCAAGAGTTGCTGCTTTAGCTGTAGGAACCTATTATTTATCTTTTCCCTCTGGGCTAGTTTTAGAACTGGATAATTGTTATTACGTGCCTGCGATTCGCAGAAACATTATTTCTGTTTCTTGTTTGGACAAGAAAGGTTTTTCGTTTACAATAAAGGACAACAGTTGCTCTTTTGCTTTGAATGATTTAACCTATGGTGTTGCGCGTTTGTTTAATGGTTTATATATTCTTGACTTAGATAATCATGTCTGTAATATAGAAAACAAACGACTTAAAGTTAATGACTCAAATCAAACATACCTCTGGCATTGTCGTCTAGGCCATATAAATGAGAAACGCATATCCAAATTACATAAGGATGGATACTTGGATAAGTTTGATTTTGAATCATACCAAGAATGCGAATCTTGTTTGCTTGGTAAAATGACTAAAGCCCCTTTCACTGGTAAGGGTCAAAGGGCCACTGAACGTCTGGAGCTAATACATAGTGATGTATGTGGCCCAATGCGTGTGATGGCTAGAGGAGGCTACTACTACTTCATAACATTTACTGATGATTTCAGTAGATATGTGTATGTATATCTTATGAAGAATAAATCCGATTCTTTTGAAAAGTTCAAAGAATACAAGGCTGAAGTAGAAAAGCAAATTGGCGGAGGTGCAAGTATTAAAATCTTACGATCTGATCGTGGAGGAGAATACTTGAGCACTGAATTTAAAGATAATTTAAAGGAATGTGGTATTGTATCACAACTCACTCCGCCAGGTACACCTCAATGGAATGTAGTTTCAGAGAGGAGAAATCGCACCTTGTTGGACATGGTACGATCGATGATGAGTCATGCAGATCTTCCGATTAGTTTCTGGGGTTATGCTCTAGAAACAGCGGCTTTCACACTTAACCGTGTTCCTACTAAGAAGGTTCAAAAGACTCCATATGAGATATGGGAGAAGAAACGGTCAGGCATGAGCTTTATGAAAGTTTGGGGATGCAAGGCGTTTGTGAAACGTCAAGTATCTGACAAGCTTGGACCTAAATCTGAAGAGTGCAATTTTGTGGGATACCCTAAAGAAACAAAGGCGTATTATTTTTATAGTCCTTCTGAGCAGAAAGTGTTTATTGCTCGAGATGCTGTTTTCATGGAAAGAGATTTTGTTTCCAAAAGAAACAGTGGGAGAACTATAGACCTCGATGAAGATCGAGAACCACAAAATAGCATTGAACCTGAAGTGGAACATGAGCAGGATAATGAAAATGCTCAACAAACACAGGTTGTTCGTAGAACTGGTAGAATTCGCCATGAGCCAGAGAGATATGGATTTCTTTTGACTCAATGTGGTGATTTGATGCTCATAGATGAAGATGAGCCTCTCATATACCAAGATGCTATGAACAGTCCAGACTCTAAGAGATGGCTAGAAGCCATGAAATCCGAGATGGATTCCATGTACGAAAACCGAGTATGGACTTTGGTTGATCCACCTGAAGGGGTAAAACTCATAGGGTGCAAATGGGTTTTCAAGAAGAAAACTGACATGGATGGAAATGTTCAGACCTATAAAGCAAGGCTGGTTGCAAAAGGTTTCAGACAAATTCATGGTATTGACTATGATGAGACTTTCTCACCAGTGGCTATGGTCAAGTCCATAAGGATTTTGCTTGCTATTGCAGCATTCCATGATTATGAAATCTGGCAAATGGATGTCAAAACAGCCTTCCTTAACGGAATACTTGAAAAAGATGTGGATGTGTACATGACACAACCTGGAGGTTTTGTCGATCCAAGGAATGTTAGCAAGGTATGTAAATTACGTCGATCCATTTATGGATTGAAGCAAGCCTCTAGGAGATGGAATATCCGTTTTGATGAAACAGTCAAAGAGTATGGCTTTGTTCAAAATGAAGATGAACCTTGTGTTTACAAGAAGGTTAGTGGGAGCCATGTGGCATTCGTAGTACTATATGTTGATGACATACTACTAATGGGGAATGTCATACCTTCTCCCAAGGCTGTTAAGATTTGGTTAGAGAGCAACTTCTCTATGAAAGACTTAGGAGAAGCATCCTACATTCTAGGAATGAGGATCTATAGTGATAGATCTAGAAGGATGATCGGTCTAAGTCAGAGTACATACATCGATAAGGTTTTGCATCGTTTTGGTATGCAAAATGCAAAAAGGGGATATGTCCCCGTGTCTCAAGGGATAACGATCTCTAAAGATCAGTGTCCGAAATCATTGGATGACAAGGACCGCATGAGTAAGGTTCCATATGCCTCAGCAATTGGATCCATCATGTATGCGATGGTATGTACTCGCCCAGATGTTTCGTATGCTTTAAGCATGACGAGCAGATACCAATCTAATCCAGGTGAAGGTCACTGGACGGCTGTCAAGAATATTCTAAAGTACTTGAAAAGGACTAAAGATTCATTCTTGGTGTATGGAGGAGAGGAAAAACTGGTTGTAAAAGGTTACACCGATGCAATTTTTCAAACAGACAGGGATGATACTGTATCACAGTCTGGTTTTGTGTTTTGTCTAAACGGAGGTGCTGTAAGTTGGAAGAGTTCAAAACAAGAAACAGTAGCTGATTCTACAATGGAGGCTGAGTACATTGCAGCTTGTAAAGCGGCTAAGGAAGCTGTTTGGATTCGAAAATTCATTACTGATTTGGGAGTGGTTCCATCGATCGCAGATCCCATTGATCTATACTGCGATAATAATGGAGCCATTGCACAGGCTAAAGAACCTAGAGCTCACTCCCGAACCAAACACATACTCAGGAGATATCACCTCATTCGAGAGATTAATGAAAGGGGTGACATACACATATGTAAAGTGCACACAAATGATAACATTGCAGACCCACTGACCAAAGGCTTGTCGCAGAAGAAGCACGACGGTCACACTAGTTCCATGGGTATTAGATACATGGGTGATTGGCTCTAGTGCAAGTGGGAGATTGTTGGTGTAGGTGCCCTAGAGGCAATACAATGTTTATTTTGATAAACCTTTATGTCAATTGATTATTCAATAAACATATTTATTATGACTTTAATTACTGCGATATATTTGTTAGCATAATAAATGTCCTTAGAATCATGATACACATTGTATAGTTTAGTACATGACTTGAACTTGAGATTATATAATATATCATATTCTTAAATGTCCCTAGTCGAGTATTATTATTATAGGACAATAATAATACATATATAGACTAGTATGTTGTTTGACTGATAACCACATCTCATTGGTTATAAGTATGGGGATACTAAAGTCAATACATAGGTACATGTAGGTGTACATGATACTGGACAGACCCACAGTGAGATTCTTCATGTTTAATAAAGTCATAAGAAAGACTCACAGTGATAATGGTGTAATGATCCTTTGACTTGAGATCATTATATTTCTATACGAGGATTAATATACTTTGACTACATTAAAAGTTACCTTTGACCGGGTGATGATAAAAGTGGACATCGGGTATATCATGAGTCGTATGAGAAATATGAATGATAGATAAAGGATTTAACCCTCCTATAATTAGGAGAGATATTATTGGCCTCTTGATTGAGTGAGACTATAAAATGCATGGCCGTGCTCAAATAATGATTTATTTTCATAGTCTACTCATGGATCAAGTAAACCCGGATTAAATGTTGAAGAGGATGACTAAATACATGCCTCGAGTTTAATCTATAATATATATGGTTAAAGGGATTATATTACACTGAAACATGGGTTAGGCTTTGCTGTTATGGGTTGCTATTATGGGCCTATTAACCAACCATTATAAATAGATAATGTAGGGTTAATAAGGATTAGGTTTTTAAGAAAAACGAACCCTAGCAGCAGCAAAGGCAGAGGCAGAATTCAAAATCATCAAAGGAGGCTAGTACATTCGTTCCATAATCAAGATCGTGAGACGTTCTTGAAGGTGCTCGTGTGGATACCATAGAGGTGTTTTCAAGAGGAAGACACAAGTCGTGAAAGCTAGGATCTCCGTTGAGTTCGTAGTAGTCAAGACTAAACAAAGGTATGATTCCGTTTCACAATAATCAGTCCATGATTATACATGATCCTGCGTTAGGGTTCCGAAATTTTGTTATATTTACGTTTAATCCGCTGCGTTTTATGCCTCGGAACCCAACATAGCTAAGTAACCCCCCCCCCCCCCCCCCGCGCAATTTGAAATCAGATGGTTGTACGGAGTTGAAGGTAGTAAATGTTAGATCTTTTGAACAATTATTCGGAACATAATTTTCATATTAAATAGGTCAATTATTTGAACCATTGTTAGTTTATTTTCACAATTTTATTAAGTTGGGTTTATGCAAGAAAAAATAAGTTTATTGATTAAATTGCAAAAAAAAATAATAAAGTTATTTGGTTACGCTTGGATCAATTTTGGAGGCAGAGGAATTTGAATTTGATACTTGTTACTGGAGTCCGCATGAAATCCAATCACCGTGCTATAAATTCATTTCATTTTAACATTTCATCAAATAGCGTCCTTCCATAACATTTCATCTCAAGGCTTGTAGTCAGGTCTAAATGAGTATTTTTTGTATTATATTGGGCCTGGGTTATAATAATTGTATCAAGTAGGGATATAGTAGTATTTTCATATGGAATAAATTTGCTAAGGAATTAAGTTCGGAACCTGGTTTGAATGAGGTGTTCTCCTATAATAGATATAATAATATATGGAGTAATAGATTTGCCCACTTTGTGGCGATTACATAAATTATTCAGCAAATTACATTTGTTCTATTCTAGAGGCAGTTAAAGCGTAACAATTGACAAATAGGCTCCATTTATTATATAGAAAAGGCGAAATCTGGGTTTAAAAAAAAAAGCGAAATATGTTATTATGAATGAGATTGAGGATACTGAACTCCACCTCATATAATTTTCTCATCGGGATAAATTTGACCACTTCCCCTGTTCCGCATACATATATAGGATATTTTAAGAAGTGAATCTCTTTCGTAGTAGCAGGGCCGGGAAAAGTATAGAAAATGTGATTTCACTATATTTTTGACCAGGAACGGAACTCATCACAAGAATATTATTTTATTGGGGCGATAGCTCTGAAAAGACAGATTACCTACGTTTTTTTCATCTTGGGGGAAATCCGATCGGCAAGAGCTAATTCAAAACCCTCGGGTAAAATAAGAACAACCCCTACATTTAAAGCACCATTTTTACCATTAGCATATTTTTCTGAGATTATACTCAAATCTCATATTAAAATATGACAGTGCTATTGTAATTCAGAATATTATGTATAATTAAAAATTTGTCATTAAAAATTTATACTAAAATACCTTATTTATTTTAAGAAATTAGGTCAATCTCAGGTTCCTTTTTCTCCGGAATAGTTCTATAATAAATAAAACTACATGTTTTCACACATTCTGCTATGTTCGATGGTTACACCGATTTATTGTGCTAATCATTTTTGTTAATTTCAATCTCAGTAAGAAAGAGCCAAATTTATAACAAATTTCATGCTATTGAATCATAAAAATAAAAATTGGTCTAATTGATAAAAATTGGAAATACCACAAAATCTCGATTAATTAGTAATTGATAAATTCATAATTCAAAAACAACATGAGTATATGGATGCTTATGAGATGATTGAACACCTTCAAAGAATGTTTGAGGGATAGGCTCGTCAAGAAAGATTTGACACGAGCAAAGCACTGTATGTTTGCAAACAGGGAGTACGTTAACCTGTTCAACCACATGTTCTAAAGATGATATGTTATATTGATTATCTTGATACTTTGGGTTTCCTGATTAGTCCAGAAGCTCAGATTGACTTGATCTTGTAACCTTTGAACATCAACTATACTCATTTTGTTATGAACTACAATATGAATGAGATAGACAAAGCACCCACTAAATTGTTGGCTATGTTACGAATTGCTGTAACCAACATGAAAAAGGCTAAACCTGCTCTGATATTGATGGTAGACAATAAAGGTAAGGCTAAAATGAAAGGTAAATGAGAGGGAAAGAATAAGATTGGATCTGCTTCTGGTCCCAAACTAAAGGCTAATCCCAAACAGGCTTTAAAGCCTAAGGGTACTGTTGCAAAGGGTGATTGTCACTACTAGGTAAACCAGGTCATTGGAAGAGAAATTGTCATGCTTATTTGGAGGATCTGAAGAAGAAGAAGGCTGGTCAAGTTTCTGATTCAGGTATTTATGTTATAGAGGTCAATTTGTCTACTTCTACATCATGGGTATTAGATACTAGATGTGGTTCTCACATTTGTATAAATATGCAGGAACTACAAAGGAGTAGGACATTACCTAAAGGAGATGTTGACCTACGAGTTGGCAATGCAGCAAAGGTTGCTGCTTTGGCTGTAGGGACTTATTATTTATCATTGCCCACTAGTCTTATTTTAGAACTTGAGAACTTTTTTTACGTGCCTGCAATTTGCAAAAACATTATTTCAGTTTCTTGTTTGGACAAGAAAGGTTTTGTATTTTCAATTCAGAACAATAGTTGTTCATTTTCTTTGAATAATGTTACCTATGGGGTTGCACATTTATTTAATGGTTTATATGTTCTTGATTTCGACACTCCTATCTATAATGTGAATAACAAACGTCTTAAAACTAATGGCTCAAATCAAACATACCTCTGGGACTGTCGTTTAGGCCATATAAATGAGAAGCGCATTTCTAAGTTACACAAGGATGAATACTTGGATAATTTTGACTTTGAATCATATGAAGCATGCGAACCTTGTCTCATTGGAAAAATGACTAAAGCTCCTTTTACTGGACAAGGTAAAAGAACCACTGAACAATTAGAACTTATACATAATGATGTATGTGGTCTTATGCGTACTATGACAAGAGGTGGCTTTTACTACTTTATCATGTTTACTGATGATTTTAGTAGATACGGATATGTGTATCTAATTAAGAACAAATTTGTCTCTTTTGAAAAGTTCAAAGAATACCAAGATGAAGTAGAAAAGCAAACTATCGGAAGTATTAAGACTCTACGATCTGATCGTGGAGCTGAATACTTAAGCCATGAATTTAAGAGTTTCTTAAAAGTGTGTGGTATTGTATCACAACTCACTCCTTCCAGAGCACCACAATGGAATGGAGTTTCTGAGAGGAGGAATCGTACCTTGTTGGACATGGTGCGATCAATGATGAGTCATGCAGATCTTCCAATTAGTTTCTGGGGCTACGCCCTAGATACGGCTACTTATACACTTAACCGAGTTCCTACTAAAATGGTTTAGAAGACTCCATATGAGATATGGACTGAGAAACGTCATAACATGTCATTTATGAAAATTTGGGGATGTGAGGCGCTTATGAAATGTCTAACTTCTAACAAGCTAGGACCTAAATCAGAAAAATATAACTTTGTGGGATACCCAATTGAAACAAAGGGTTATTCTTTCTATAATCCTTCCGAGAACAAAGTGTTTGTTGCTCGAACTGCAGTGTTCCTTGAAAGAGAAATGCTTTCGAAGAAAGACAGTGGGAGGATAGTAGATCTCGATGAAATTCGAGACCCACATGATAACATTGAACCAATGGAGGAACCTGAGCAGAATGTACAAAAAAACAATACTGCTCAAGAAACACAGGTTATTCGTAGAACTGGTAGGATTCACCATGAGCCCAAGAGATATTATAGATTTTTCTTGACTCAAGATGGTGATGTGATGCTTGTGGACGAAGATGAGCCTCTCACATACCAAGACTTTATGAACACTCCAGAATCTAAGAGATGGTTGGATTCCATGAAATCTGAGATGGAATCCATGTATACTAATCAAGTGTGGATTTTGGTTGATCCACCTGAAGGGGTAAAACCTATAGGGTGCAAGTGGGTTTTCAAAAGATATACTGATATGGATGGTAACATACAGACCTATAAGGCACGATTGGTGGTAAAATGTTTCAAGAAAATTCATGGTATTGACTATGATGAAACTTTTTCACCAGTGGCTATGGTCAAGTCCATCGGGATTTTGCTTGTTATAGCTAATTACCATGACTATGAAATCTGGCAAATGAATGTCAAAACCGCTTTCTTAAATGAGAGCCTTGAAGAAGATGTGGATGTGTATATGACACAGCCTAAAGGTTTTGTTGATCTAAAGGATGCTGGAAAGGTGTGTAAGTTGCGTCGATCCATTTATGGATTGAAATAAGCGTCGAGGAGATGGAACATTCGTTTTGATGAAACTGTCAAAGTGTTTGGGTTTATTCAAAATGAAGATGAGCCATATATTTATTAGAAGGTAAGTGGGAGTAATGTGGCATTCCTAGTATTATATGTTGATAATATATTATTAATAGGGAATGACATTCCTTCTTTACAGGCTGTTAAGACTTGGTTGAGTAAGAATTTTTCAATGAAAGACTTAGGCGATGCGACCTATATTTTAGAAATCAGGATCTATAGAGATGGATCAAGAAGAATGATCGACCTAAGTCAGAGTACATACATTGACAAAGTTTTGCACCGATTTGGGATGCAAGAGGCTAAAAGGGGATATGTCCCGATGTCGCATGGGATATCGATCTCGAAAAAAACAGTCCTAAATCATTGGATGATAAGGACCGTATGAGTAAAGTTACATATGCTTCAGCAATTGGTTCTATAATGTATGCAATGCTATGTACTAATCCTGATGTATCGTATGCTTTGAGCATGACTAGTAGATACCATCTAATCCAGGTGAAGCTCACTAGATGACAGTCAAGAATATTCTTAAGTACCTGAAGAGGACTAAATTTCAATTTTTGGTATATGGAGGAGAAGAAAAACTGGTTATAAAAGGTTACACCGATGCTAGTTTCCAGACTGACAAGGATGATTCGATTTCTCTATCTGGATTTGTCTTTTGTCTAAATGGAGATGTTGTATGCTGGAATGGTTCACAGTAGAGACAGTTGTTGATTCTACAATGGAGCCTGAGTATATTGATGCTTGTGAAGCAGCCAAGGAGGCTGTTTGGGGATGTACTTAGGAGATATCACCTAATTAATGAGATTAATGATCAAGGAGATATACATATATGTAAAGTTCATACTAATGAGAATATTGCAGACCCACTTACTAAGGCCTTGTCGCAGCAGAAGCACGAAGGTCATACTAGTTCCATGAGTATTAGATACATGAGAGATTGGCTTTAGTACAAGTGGGAGATTGTTAGTATTGATGTCCCAGAGACAATACTTTTATGTATTATTGAAAATAATTGAGGATTATGTATTATTTGATTATTTAATTAATATTTATTATGTCTTTTTTTACTGCGTTATAAATTGAAAGCATAATAAATGTCCTTGGAATATTAATACGCATCATATACCTTTAAGTATGTGACTTAAAAATGAGATTATATTAATAGTATTTTATTCCTAAAATTTCCTAGTCGAGTATTATTATTTAAGTACAATAATAATGTAATAAGACTAGTATATTTGTTGACAGATGACCGCATCTCATTGGTCATAGGTATGATGATACTAAAGTCAAGAACATAAGTGCATGTCTCAATGTATGATACTGGAAAGACCCGCCATGAGATTCTACATTTTAATAAGTGTCATAAGGAATTCTTACTGTGATAATGATGTAATGATCCTCTGACTTGAAATCATTATATTTCTATACGAGAATTAATATACTTTGATTACACTCAAAGTTACCTTTAACCGGGTAATGATAAAGGTGGACATTGGATATGCTATGAATCGTATGAGGAATATGAATAATAGATATAGGATTTAACCCTCCGATTTTAGAAGTGATATTATTGGCATCTTGATTGAGTGAGACTATGAAATGCATGATCGTGCTCAAATATTGATTTATTTAATAGTCTACTCATTGATCAAGGAAACCAAGGTTAAACGTTGAAGAGGATGACACAATATATGCCTCGAGTTTGATCTAATATATAAGGTTAAAGCGATTATATTATATTGCACATTATTCATGAAAGGTTTAATTGAATCACCAATTATTATTGTTACTTGGGTAACAATGATATATTACTAGATACCGCTCATTGTTTATAATTTTATTATTAGAAAATAAAATTATTGCCAACATAATAATAACCTAAAGGGTCACACACAAAGAACGTCTAAAAGGAGATTTATTTAAATTATGAATTTAAATATTTTATTATTATTTCGAATTTAATTATTGAATTAATTAAGTAGGACTTGATTAATTATATTATAATTCGAATTTAATAATAACCCAAAAATTAGAATGGGTTTTTTTTAAAGAGACCTCATGGATTAGGGTTTGGCCCAATTATCTCAAGCTCATATAAATACATAATGATGTGTTTAGGAGCCTGATACTTAATATCTCTTTTTTATCAGAAACCCCTAGCAGCTCTACACAAGAGAGAGGCTAGCAAGTGAGAGAGAAAGAAGAGATAAATCGGGGTTGTTCTTGGCTAGTACCATCTCTAATGATCGTTAGACGAATCGACGTTCGTGTGGATACCGTTAGAGAGTAGTTCTTGTAGAAGGGGCTACTGTGATTCATTAAGCAAGGACCTCCCATTGAACATATATTCGTAAAGCTTCTAAGGTACAAACTTCATTCACCATAATCATCCAACGTTATACATGGATCCTGCGATTGGGTTTCCATTTTTTTTGGTTTTTACGTTACTTTCGCTGTGTTTTCATGCCCGAAACCCATCATAGTGATATATCAATATCTTTCCCCAATTTGTAACGTATATGTTAAAAATCTCTAAAGATATTATATCCATATATGTATATTTATATATATTTTAGAGCCCTATTATTATTATTATTTAATAAATAATAATAATAATACTTACTCATAGATTTGTAGATACACATATAAATAATTAATTTAATGTTTAAAGCCACATAATTATTTCTATTCCTTCAAGGCATTGAAACAAAAACTCAGGCCCTTGAGAATTATTCCTGCCCAGTTCAAGGCATTGAG
The DNA here is from genome assembly GCA_028671895.1 of Oenanthe sinensis. Taxonomy (NCBI): domain Eukaryota; kingdom Viridiplantae; phylum Streptophyta; class Magnoliopsida; order Apiales; family Apiaceae; genus Oenanthe; species Oenanthe sinensis. Next base: position 7,155,137 of record JAPMAC010000212.1, read on the forward strand.
TCTGCTCCTCAAGGCCCTGAAGAATTCTACTCCCATATTTAAGTCCATAGACCTATTTTTCAAGACCTTGAACCTACTTTTTAAGGTCCTGAAATATTTTGCTAAAAACATTTAAGATTTCATGTGGGACAACCAAAATCACCCATTCATGTATGTCACTTGGTTCTAATTTCCCTATGGATTACATCAAGAAAATGACTTAGATCCATAACCGATAATTTAAGTCCTTATAGCATCTCCAATAGGGGTGCCGAGAGGGGTTCCAAGTCTATGTGGCATGCCACTCTTGGTTGCCACCCTATTGGAATTCCAAGGGCGCTAAGTGGGTGCCAAGAAAAGTTGTCAATTTTTGGCACCCTTTGGCACCTTCTCAAAATAGATATAAAAAAAAACAAATGTTATATGAGATGTATATATATGTATTATGTTTTCTATTATATTAGTTAGATGAGTAATTAATGTAGGGATCATTTGAGCACTTTATACGAGGTGCTAACTATTGGAGTAAAATATTGTCACATTTGATGTGGATGAAAAAGAAAATAAAATATTATTATTTACAGTGAGCTGAGAATTTTTGGCACCCCTTGAGGGTGCCTCTATTGGAGATGCTCTTGTAGAAAGGATGAATTACTAACCGTTAATTTTTAAATATTTCATCAAGAGCCAATATAGATTAGGCCTCAAACTTTTCATTTTTCTATCAGATATAAAGATTGTTTTCTCTTTAAAACGGTCTATTTTTAGAAAGAAATAATTTGATGAGAATGATCAAAATTAAGAAGTACAATCAGCTGAGGAGGCTTTTAGAATTAATTACTCTTTAGTTGTGGTATATATTGCAATTGCTTCATTGAAGAACAAATTTAAGCAGTTACAAAATTTGGAAAGTATTTTTGGATTCATGTTTGATTCGTAGACTTTAAAATATTTAGAATATGATAAATTAGAAGAAAAGTGCAAACATTTGGTGAATAGGTACTCGGATAATGGTTCCTTAGATTTTGAATTAGATGCTCTTGCTCAAGAATTTTCTATGTTATAGATTTATTCACCAGATGAAGTCATGGGAAATTATATGAGATTCTTGAGTTTGTAAAATCTCTTGATTGTCTTCCAAATGTTGTGATTGCTTACCGAATTCTATTACCAATACTTGTGATCGTTGCATCAGCTGAGAGGAGTGTCTCTAAGTTAAAATTATTGAAAAACTAATTGAGATTATTCATGTCGTAAGAAAGATTGAATAACCGTGTTTTATTATGCATTAAGAAAGACATGTTGGAGAACATTTATGCAGAAACCATTATCAATGACTTCGCATCTAAAAATGCTCGAAAAAGTTGTTTTTTTATAATCTGTAATTTTATTTCGTTGGTTGCTTATATTAAAGATATTATTGAGATTTTGTTACTTATTTTCTATTGACTTAGAAATTTGTTATATCATATGATTTTTTATAATTATGTTAGAATTTATTTTAAGGGCTTATTTAAAATTTTCACCCTGGGACCACTACAACATAGATGTCCTATTGCAAGACTTCTATAATGTTGTAGAATGCTCAACTAGTGTTGCAATTGAGAAAAAATCCGTTATTGCAATATTATTTTTGGTGTTGCATATTTGGTCGTTGCGATAGGTGTCTATTGCAACAATTTTTTCATCAACAACATTTAATTTATGTTGCTATTGAGCTTTATTGTAACACTTTTATGAACAACTGCAATACCATATAGTATTGCAATACACTAAAACTGACATCTAAAATGTTATATTGAAACAAAAATTTTGCAACACTATATTGTTAGAAATTGCAACATCGTTATTGCAACACTTTTTATGTGCAATCGCAACACTTTCTGTATGCAGCCGCACCATTGTCAATATAACATGCAAAACCTGTGCATTCTGAAAATAATTTCTAAAATTAAAAACAAGCTACAAATTTAAAAACAAAAATCAAATCAAATTTGATACCAAAGACTAGTCCAACAACTTCATTACAAAATATCAAATCCAACAAAATAAGCATATCTTCAAAACAAGTTAACCCATAATAATAGCCCAAAATACTACAAGTCAACTAATTATAGTCCAAATACTATGATTCAACAAAATATAGCCCATACTATAAGTCACCAATATTTGGAAGTCAACCAGGCCATCAAGTTTAATACTAGGAATAACAAATTCAAAATATCACAAGTACTTCTCATATTTCTAGGAGCTGGCAAGAGTAGATTCTTGGCCTCTTCCGTTCGAGTTGGTTGAGTCACTGAGGTACCATTTTCATCACCTTCCCTCAAGTTAAACAGTACGTATATCTCCTATACTTTCGCCCTATTTTTCTTCCCATGTTCATAGCAAAAAAATTAGCATCTGGTACATTAAGACCATTATGCAATTTAGCTTTTTTATATAATCTGTAATGAGTTGTATAAGAAATAAAGAGCACCAATAACCTTGTATGTTAAAGAAAATATATGTACTGATCGATTGAAATCCTGTGGTTCTAAATCCTTAGAGGCAAGAGCTAATATTGTTGTCGCATAGTCATAAGCTCACACCCCTGTAGTTGTGCCATGTTTCATATATATCCTACACAAGTATAATTAAGTATAACATATTTAATTTAGACACAAAACTTAACATTGAGCGATGAAAAAGATATGTTTCATTATGACTATCATGCAATTTATTTTCATTTATATCATTTATACATAATTGTTTAAAAAATAAAGAGTAGTCACATTATATATATACTTGACTATGCAGGACTCACAAAATTATGACATAAAGCTTCCATGATGTTTGAAAGACAAAAATTAATGATAACATACCCATATATGGTGTAGTAGTTGGGATTTGGCAGAAAAAGGTTTGCCCCAGGCTCCAGACTCATTGGAAAATGTATAAGATACGGATCAAGATAGTCCAACTTCATATTACTGCACAATAATAAACAAGAACAATAAGGAACTCTGATATTCCCTTCAACAAAGTGAAATCACATATGTGTTTAGTAAACTGTAAATAACAAGAGGCGTGTGTTACTGTAAAGTCTTTTGAAGCGTAGGAAGGACACGATCCCCGTGGTTATCAGTGTACCAGACCTGATTAAGCCAAGAGTAAGAGCCTGAGATATAGCTTCACCAAGAGCTTCCTCTGTTCTGTAAAAAGCAACAGTATCAAATATCCTATAACCAAGCTCAATTGCTTCAAGCATAGCCTTTATGACTATTTTTGGTTTTAGTAAGGGAGCAGACGATGTTCCCAGGCCCAAAACTGGCATTTTGTTTTTGCGTTGCCAGAGCTCAAATTAACTTTTAGAATACTTTACAGAGCTATCTTTGAGTTTGTATTACTTGAAAGCTGTATGTATGAATTAAATTTATAGAAAATCTTAACTCATTGGTTGTCTGATATTTTTGATTATATCATCACCTGCTCTCAACTTAAAAACAGTGAGAAAAATATCATGCCATTGGCTACTAGAATCTGTAGGCATCATTGACAAAGTACATAAATTATGGGAACTCACATGAAAGAGTATCACTTATTAATGAAATGCCTCTAGGCCCTCTACGACAAGAGAAGTTTCATAATATTTATTTTATTTTGCATTTAGGTGTCGTCTATTTATCACTGTAACCCCACATACGTTACAGTTATGAGTTTTTAGAGTTTTTTCTATGACTAACGGTGAGGAACCACAAAGTGAGTGGAGGGGGAAGTCCCCTACTCAAAATTGAGCCTAGCTAAGTAAACTTGGGAGATTTAATTTAGTCATTAACTGCCTCAAACTTACCGAATTACATATCAAAATTTTGAACCTTAAAAGAAATAATGAACGCTAGCATTAAAAAATACATGTGAAGGGAATGTAAGCAACATAAAAGTTAAATTAAGGGATGAGCCTAATATTAATTCACAATAGAAAGAAAAATACATCATGACTGATTCAAGCATTATTCAGAACAAACAAACATATATAAAAAATAAAGATGCATATAAAAATTCAAAAAATTAAAGTCTAATTCAGAAAATACATACCTTAAAAATTCAAACCCTAATTCTTGAATCCAAATTGATTGATCCCAAATTCATCAACCCTGTAACACAGTTAAATTCCTAATTCAAAAAACAAAGATGAATATAAGAGTTCAGAGAATTAAAGCCCTAATTCTGAAAAGACATACCTTAAAATTTTAAACGCTAGTTCTTAAACCCAAATTGATCGAAACTCAATTCTACGACCCTATAAAAAAAATTAAATTATGTCAAAATAAAACTAAAGAACAAATAAACAAATAGAAGCCCTAATTGTTCAACCCAATTCAGAATCCCCATTGTTGAACCCAAATTCGAAACTACCATTCACCTCAATAATCGAGTTTTTGAACCCTAAATTATAGTATTTAAGTAGATAGTATTTTAGAGAAAGAGTGAGAGAGATACAGAGATAGAGATGAGAGAGAGAGAGAGCACGAGTGAGAGAGATTATTAGAGAGATGAGAGAGTGAGATGAGAGAGTAAGTGAAATGAGCGACCTTTTTTACAGTTGATAGGCTAATATTTTCATTGACCGCCCATTTTTTTTATTTTGACCAGCGTTTGATTTAAAATTTTCTTAATAAGTTTTCAACACTTTTATACAATATTGCGGGTTATATGTAGACTATTGTAACAAAAATGAAAAAGTGTTACAATGAACTAATATTATCATTTTATTATAACATTTATTTTATGGTATTGCAGTACATCAAACTTTTTACTCAATTGCAATATTTTTCTTGCAACACCATGAATTAGTGTGTCGTTAGTCCATCTATGGTGTAATGGGCCTCTGGTAAGTTAGGAACGACCCTGACTTGAGAAATGAATAGAATTGCTTGACCATATGTCAATTTAAGGTGAGGAATATTGTTGACTTAGTTTAAATTGAAATAATTGTTGACTTGCTGCAGTAGTGTAGGTCAAAGTAGTTTCTTTAGCTGCAAACTATAAGCTAGTTTAAAGTATTTATATTGTTCCAGTTTTTTAGGCTTAGTTTCTGGTTTTTCTTCATTCTTGTTGTATTAGAATTGTAATCTTTTATTAAAAGATACGTTAGTTTATCAATAATATATCTGATTTCTGCATTTCAATATTCAGTTATTCATTTGGAGGTGGTTGACCCACAACAACATCATTATAGTAGTGAGATTCTAGCTCATATACCTCGATTTTATACCCAGATATATGTTTTCTCGGCAGTCATGATAGACGTCATACAAGTGATAAATCATTTTTGTACCCTGAATTTGCTCGTAACTGTTAGTGTAGGTGCCCTAGAGGCAATACAATGTTCCTTTTAATTGACCTTTATGTCATTTGATTATTCAATAAACGTATTTATTATGACTTTAATTACTGCGATATATTTGTTAGCATAATAAATGTCCTTAGAATCATGATACACATTGTATAGTTTAAGTACATGACTTGAACTTGAGATTATATAATATATCATATTCTTAAAAGGTCCCTAGTCGAGTATTATTATTATAGGACAATAATAATACATAAATAGACTAGTATGTTGTTTGACTGATAACCACATCTCATTGGTTATAAGTATGGGGATACTAAAGTCAATACATAGGTACATGTAGGAGTACATGATACTGGACAGACCCACAGTGAGATTCTTCATGTTTAGTAAAATCATAAGAAAGACTCACAGTAATAATGGTGTAATGATCCTTTGACTTGAGATCATTATATTTCTATACGATGATTAATATACTTTGACTACATTAAAAGTTACCTTTGACCGGGTGATGATAAATGTGGACATCGGGTATATCATGAGTCGTATGAGAAATATGAATGATAGATAAAGGATTAAACCCTCCTATAATCAGGAGAGATATTATTGGCATCTTGATTGAGTAAGACTATAAAATGCATGGCCGTGCTCAAATAATGATTTGTTTTTCATAGTCTACTCATGGATCAAGTAAACCCGGATTAAATGTTGTAGAGGATGACTAAATACATGCCTCGAGTTTAATCTATAATATATATGGTTAAAGGGATTATATTACACGGAAACATTAATCACGGAAGGTTTTATCGAATCACGATTTAATTATTGTTTAATTGGGTAGCAATGATGTATTACTAGATACCGCTCATTGTTTATAATTTTATTGGAGAATAAAATTATTGCTAATTAAATAATAGCCTATAGGGTCACACACATAGAGCACTTAGAGGAATAGTTAATTTAAATTATAGATTTAAATTAATTGATGATTATTTGAATTTTATTATATTAATTAAGTGAGACTTAATTAATTGAAATAATATAAATTCAAATTTGAAGAGGATTTCTGCCCATAATAATTAAGTATGACTTAGTTATTAATTAAATAATAGAAATACGTTTTTATTATTTGATCATATACCTACATGGGTTAGGTTTTGCTGAATAGGCCCGTTAACCAGTCATTATAAATAGATAATGATAGGTTAAATTGCCATTACGTTTTTGAGACCTTAAACCTTAGAGGCAGCAGCAAGGTAGCAAAAGGAGGCAGAAATTTGAAATCATCAAAAGGAGGCTAGTACATCCGTTCCATAATCAAGATCGTGAAACGTTCTTGAAGGTGCTCGTGTGGATACCATAGAGGTGTTTTTCGATAGGAAGACACAAGTCGTGAAAGCTAGGATCTCCGTTGAATTCGTGAAAGTCAAGACCAGAAAAGGTATAAATCTGTTTCACCATAATCTGTCAATCTTATACATGATCCTGCCTTAGGGTTCCGAAAATTTTGTTATATTTACGTTAATCCGCTGCGTTTTATGCCTCGGAACCCAACAATGGCATCAGAGCTACGTGTATAAGGGATTGATTTGGTTACGTGTTTTTATGTATTTGATGCATATGTGCCTGTTTGATGACTGCCATGCTACTTCCATGCTACTGCCACGCTACTGCCATGTATATTCGAATTGTTATTCATATGATGAGTATATAGATGATGATACTAGCATGTTAATGATTTGTCATGACTGATTTATATGCCTTATTGCGATTTGTATATTATGCATGAGGGTCAGTTTGTATAGTGATATAAACTGGTGGACAGATTATGTTGGACATGATATGTTAACTGGGATATGATAAGTATGTATATGATACATGCTTCTGAAACTGTATAAGTTGCAGTGGGGAAAAAGGCCAACAGATATGATCAGTAGTTCAGAAATTGATGATTTCTGAATAGGACTGGTCTTCAAAAATAAAAAAATTTCGACCCCAGCCGGGTGCTGCCGCCCCCAGACCCCGCTCGGGGCTGCCGCCCCGGACCCCGCCCTGGGGCTGCCGCCCCCGGACCCCCGCCCAGGGGCTGCCGCCCCCGGACCCCCGCAATATTTTATTTTGTGTACTTGAGCATGGTGCTGGTTATGGCCCTTAGACCCCTAGATTAATGGTTTTGGTTTTGGTTTTATAAATACGACTTGCATGTCATTTTATTCATTCTTGTAATTGTTTAACCTCGAATGTAACTCGAGTTTTCTTATGTAAGTACATTAGTATAGGTTGTATTCAATTATTCCATGTAATGTACTTGAAGATTGAAGGATGATCCAAGAAGAGGAGCAAGCACCCATGGATACAAGAAGAATGAAGACATGTAATTGTATATATATTTTACCACCATAGATTGACTTTGATCCTTTCATTAGCTAGAAAGGATCACATAGGAAATGGGCCATAACCAAGCACGTTTACATACTGCACTTTACATATTGATGTATGAATGGTTGTGTAGAGTAGAAGATGCATGCTTTAATTAGATTAATGATGTATGCATGTATTAGATACGTCACCCATGCCATGCTTGTCATGCTAAACAAGATAAAATCTGTAACGATTTAAGATTTTAAAATTAACAAACGATCATGAGATTCTTGTGTTTATGAAATATGGATTTTTAAAACACGGAATTGAATATGGATTTTGATATCTATAATTGGGATTTTCTGACAAACACGGATATGCGTATTCGTAAGGCTGATGGGTTTTAAGTCTGACCACTAGTATCCTCCATCTACCTGGGAAATGAATAATTTAAGATGTCAATTTGAAATATTTGGTTCAAGGAAAAATTGAGGATCTCTTCATGATGTGATCATGATCGTCGTAAATTTTCTAAACCCCTTAACAAAATATTAAATTTTACTCGGATGCTTTCCAATGAATGAACACTCATCGAATCCTAGATCGATTAGGGGAAAGACTGTCAGTGGCAGGGGACTCCTGTCTATCATGGTGAGATGCGACGAATATAAACGATTATATTCGGCCGTTGTATCATTGGGTCTAACTTAACTGAGTCGTCATAATATGGTGAAAATAAACGGTTATATTCAACCATTATGAACTTAGAAGCATAGAGTTTGGTTAAAAGTCTATTAGATAGATAAGATCAATCGTTGTTCACCAAACTATCCAAGAATTATATATGATATAATTGACAATTGTTGTCTACCTAAATAATCATTTTTAAGGACTTCCAGTGGTTGTCTTTGGACATGACGAAATATGGATCTTGGCTCACTAGAAAGAATTATGGGATATACTTTCCAAATTAATAGTAAGGGCTATTAATTTGATAAAAATAGTGGGAGATATATTATGAATATATCAAAATCATTTGAACATAATAAATAACTCAGACAATCTAATGTTTATTTTGTGCTTTTATCATTGTAGATACCAAATAATGACAAACAACACAAACACACTATCCGTACGATCAGTCCTTGAGAAGGATAAGCTGACAGGAGGAAACAACTTCCTAGACTGGCAGAGGAATTTAAGGATCGTCATCAGACAGGAGCGCAAGCTTCATGTCATTGATATTCCTCCGGCAGGTCCCCTTCCTGAGGGCGCTACTGTTGAGGAACGAGCGGCCCACACAAAGGATGAGAATGATGCAAATGATTTTGCATGTCTTATGTTGGCAAGTATGAGTGCTGAGCTTCAAAGACAGCATGTGCATATGGATGCATATACTATCAATGAGCACTTGCAAAGCATGTTTGCAAGCCAAACTCATCAAGAAAGGTTCAACACGAGTAAGTCACTCTTTAATTGCAAACAAGGGGCAAGTGAACCAGTTGGCCCATATGTTCTGAAGATGATTGGTTACATTGAGTATCTTGATACTTTGGGTTTCCCGATTGGTCTGGAAACTGGTATTGACCTAATCTTGAATTCTTTGAACAACAAATTCACTCAGTTTGTTATGAACTACAATATGAATGAATTTGACAAAACACCTACTGAATTATTGGCTATGTTGAGAACATATGAGACCAACATGAAGATGGATGATCCTGCTCCCATACTGATGGTGGGCAATAAAGGTAAGGCCAAAGGGAAAGGCAAGTGGAAGGGTAAGAAGAAGACAGGATCTGATTCTACGCCCAAGCCAAAGTCAGGTCCTAAACAGGCTTTAAAGCCTAAAGGTGGGGTCGTTAAGGGTGAATGTCACTACTATAAGAAAACTGGTCACTGGAAGAGAAACTGTTCAGTTTACTTGGAGGATCTGAAGAAGAAGAGGGCTGAGCAAGCTTCTAATTCAGGTATATATGTTATAGAATTCAATCTGTCTATTTCTACATCTTGGGTATTGGATACTGGATGTGCTTCTCACATTTGTATAAATGTGCAGGAAATGCAGAGAAGTAGGACATTGGCTAAAGGAGAAATGGACCTACGAGTTGGCAATGGAGCAAGAGTTGCTGCTTTAGCTGTAGGAACCTATTATTTATCTTTGCCCTCAGGGCTAGTTTTAGAACTGGAGAATTGTTTTTACGTGCCTGCGATTCGCAGAAACATTATTTCTGTTTCTTGTTTGGACAAGAAAGGTTTTTCGTTTACAATAAAGAACAACAGTTGCTCTTTTGCTTTGAATGATTTAACCTTTGGTGTTGCGCGTTTGTTTAATGGTTTATATGTTCTTGACTTAGATAATCATGTCTGTAATATAGAAAATAAACGACTTAAAGTTAATGACTCAAATCAAACATACCTCTGGCATTGTCGTCTAGGCCATATAAATGAGAAACGCATATCCAAATTACATAAGGATGGATACTTGGATAAGTTTGATTTTGAATCATACCAAGAATGTGAATCTTGTTTGCTTGGTAAAATGACTAAAGCCCCTTTCACAGGTAAGGGTCAAAGGGCCACTGAACGTCTGGAGCTAATACATAGTGATGTATGTGGTCCAATGCGTGTGATGGCTAGAGGAGGCTACTACTACTTCATAACATTTACTGATGATTTCAGTAGATATGGATATGTATATCTTATGAAGAATAAATCTGATTCTTTTGAAAAGTTCAAAGAATACAAGGCTGAAGTAGAGAAGAAAATTGGCGGAGGTGCAAGTATTAAAATCTTACAATCTAATCGTGGAGGAAAATACTTGAGCACAGAATTTAAAGATTATTTAAAGGAGTGTGGTATTGTATCACAACTCACTCCGCCAGGTACACCTCAATGGAATGGAGTTTCAGAGAGGAGAAATCGCACCTTGTTGGACATGGTGCGATCGATGATGAGTCATGCAGATCTTCCAATTAGTTTCTGGGGTTATGCTCTAGAAACAGCGGCTTTCACACTTAACCGTGTTCCTACTAAGAAGGTTCAAAAGACTCCATATGAGATATGGGAGAAGAAACGGTCAGGCATGAACTTTATGAAAGTTTGGGGATGCAAAGCGTTTGTGAAACGTCAAGTATCTGACAAGCTTGGACCTAAATCTGAAGAGTGCAATTTTGTGGGATACCCTAAAGAAACAAAGGCGTATTATTTTTATAGTCCTTCTGAGAAGAAAGTGTTTATTGCTCGAGATGCTGTTTTCATGGAAAGAGATTTTGTTTCCAAAAGAAACAGTGGGAGAACTATAGACCTCGATGAAGATCGAGAACCACAAAATAGCATTGAAATACCCAACTGTCAACTGTCAACAACAAACAACTTCACCGACCCAACTCCAAATTTCTAATTAACCGGTTAACTCGCCTCTCTCGATTACCTAAGTTTGAAATACCTAATTAGTTGTGCGACCGCAACTCTCCAAATTAGCTCTCGCCCCGTTTACACACACATACACACATATGTATGTATGTAATAGTATGCGTGCTTCTTCTTCGATGTTTGAGATTTTGAATTTGAATCGACACACACACACACATATATAATCAAATTGATTAATTAGCTTGTGTGTTTTATGAAATTTGGTTCATATTTTTGATTATTATGTTTGCTTGGTTATTTTATGTTTGTTTGTATTGGATTTGATGTTTTGAAATTATGTATCTAGGTCTTGCTTGAATTTGGGTAGTTGTTGTTTACAAATCTCGATAATTAGTAATTAGCTTTTGAGGTCATTTTAGGGCTACATTTCATGTTCAACTTATAAGAATTATTAGTTGGCTTAAGATAGTTTGATTTGTGTAAGAAATGGATGCCGCGGAGCAGCTTTAGTGTAGTAGAAATATGTTGCTACTGTCTTATTAGATCTGTTTATATCGTCTAGGATTTATCAAGGTGTATTTGCAAGTGATTCCTTTTACATAGAATGTATATATACGCATATCAGCTCGTATTTTGCAACATTTGCATCTTTCCTTTTCATTTCGTTTAGGATGCCCTTACTGGAAATAAGAGTTAAGGGTTCATTTCGGAGGCTGCTTTTAGCACTGGTGGACGAACAATTGATGCCTATCGGAGTTCACTTTCACCGAAAACAGCAGAATCGTTGATTTGCAGCCAAGATTGGTTAAGAACCTCTTCTGAAAATATAACTGATCTTACAGGGGAACCAGAAGAATATCTACAATTTGAAAAACTAGAAGATGGTATATTACTAAATTATGTCTCAATATTGTATTTGCAGACTGTCAAGTCTTTCTGATTAATGTTAATCCATTAATTTTTAGATGAGCTCAAAGTTGGAAATTTATTCGAAAAGTTGGACATCGATGACTAGAAGAGCAGAGAACTAGAGGTGATGTTTTTGCGATCTGCTTGTCTGTTCTATTTTTTACTTTTCTGTACATATTTTTTGCAATCAGTTGGCTATCTTTTTTTGTTTTTATATCTATTAGAGGTGATAATGGCTGATTGTTGACTAGTCTGATAGACTGATACTGTTAGTCTGTCAGTAATTTGTTTTTTAGATATTTCATTTATATTCTAATAATCTGTAAACGGATGGATATTTGCTAGTCTGTTAGACATAGAGGGAAGACCTTGACACCTTGTCTAGCTAGAATTGCTCTACCTATTGCTTTTTGTTGTAACCGTTTATGTCCCAGTCACCAGAAATTCAAAGATATCCCATAACTTGGTTCATTCATTAATTAATTCTCCTGTATACTTTGTCATATCATGTGTACATATTTTAGTGCATTAAATCATCTGCTATTGCCTATTGTCATCCCAAAACTTTAAATCTCTTCATTGAATGCAGATGGCAGTGTGGCACATATACCCTTTCATGGATTCATGTATCTGCTGGTCACAGTAGGGTTCTCACATCTGGAGTTTGAAGTTGCAGTTTAAAATCTGATGTTGCACTTAGCAATCACGAATCAACATGATCATATAGTTTCTGTTTTAGTACTCAGTTTGTTGGTTGTATTTGAACTTATAGTATCACTATTTTATGTTAGACTTTGATTTGGTAAAATTTGAGTGCAAAACTACTTTGATTACGTTGTATCTGCTTTAGTTGAATTTCTTGTTCTCTTTTTTATTTCATCCGGTTTTGAAACCGAAACCAGACCGACAGAAACCGAACCGACATTTTAAAACCGAAACCGAAACCGATGGTTCGGTTGCGGTTCTCAATTTTCAAAACCGAAAGTATATGGTTCCGGTTCCGGTTTTATCCAAAAACCGAGCCGAACCGGCTCATGCTCTCCCCTGCTTGAAGGTGCTCGTGTGGATACCATGGAGGTGTTTTTCGAGAGGAAGACACAAGTCGTGAAAGCTAGGATCTCTGTTGAGTTCGTGAAAGTCAAGACCAGAAAAGGTATAAATCTGTTTCACTATAATCTGTCAATCTTATACATGATCCTACGTTAGGGTTCCGAAAATTTTGTTATATTTACGTTAATCCACTGCGTTTTATGCCTCAGAACCCAACAGTAACTTCCCACAGTTTTTGAATCTATTCTTTTCCATTGAGAATATAAAACACCTTGCATCGATTTCATTATCATGTCGGTATTTCTTTTCTACGGATGTGCCACTTAGTGATGGATGAAATACACCCCTTAAATCTTAGAAGTATTGAAATTCACAGAGTAATGATGAGAAATGTCAGAAATGGTGTATTGAGTGAAATCAAGGGGTTGGACAATATGAGTTTCATCCAAAAACCTATTAATAAAATTTTGAAGAAGAGATAAACACTGAACATGATCATAATCATTTACACTAACAAATGGGTATTCATCATGTTTAGCTAAAGAAGGAGAAGGTTCGATCAATGCTTGATAGAGATTCAGAACAAAGGCTATTTCGAGAGGAAGAAGATATTCTGAACAAGAAAAGAAATGGGTGGTGGTTGCTATACTATCCCACATTATATATAATATTTTTGACAATATTATTTTATTTAAGTGTAAATTATTTAATAAAAATATTTATATATTAAAAATGACTCGATATTATTCATATCTTAATTATTTTATAGTTAAGATATATGTAAAATTAAAATTTTTAAATAATTTAATAATATGTACATCGGTATTAAAATTAATTATAATTATATTAAATTAAAAATTATATATATAACTTTTTTAAACCACTAAAATAATTTAATATATTAATATCATTCTTGTTTTGGAAAAAATATATATTTTTAAAATATATTTGTTATATTTTAATAATATGTATTTTATTAATACTTATGTGTAATATTTTAATTGTTATAGTAGTGAGATTTTAGCTCATATACCTCAATTTTATACCCAGCTGTATATTCTCGGCAATTGTCGTACAAGTGGTAAATCGTTTTTGTACCATGAATTTGCTCGTAACTTCCCATATTTTTTGAACATGTTATTTTTCATCGTGAATATAAAACACTAGGATGCACCATTTCTGTATCATGTTGGTAATTCTTTTCTCTAGGTGTGCCACAATGGTGGAAAAAACATCCCTCAAGTCTTAAAAGTATTGAAATTCACAGAGTAACGATGAGAAATGTCTGAAATGTTGTATTGAGTGAAATTAAAGGGCTGGATAATATGAGTTTCATCCAAAAATTCATTAATAAAATTTTGAAGAAGAGATAAACATTGAACATGATCATAATCATTACACTAATAAATGGGTATTCATTATATTCAGCTAAATGATGAGGATGTTTGATCAATGCTTGATTGAGATTCGGAACGAAGGCTATTTCGAGAGAAAGAAGATATTGTGAACAAGATAAGAAATTGGTGGGATTACTATACTATCCCACACTATATATAATATTATTAAAAATATTAATTTATTTATGGGTAAATTATTTTATAAAAGTATTTATATATTAAAAGTGACTTGGAAATTTTTTATAGTTAAGATATTTGTTAAATTAAAATTTTTAAATAATTCAATAAAAAGTGTCTCGGTATTAAAATTAATTATAATTATATTAAAGTAAAAATTATTTATATAAATTTTTTAAACGACTAAAATAATTTAATATCTTAATATCATTCTTGTTTTGGTAAAAATATATTTTTTTAAAATATATTTGATAGATTTTAATAATATGTATTTTATTAATGTTTATGTTTAATATTTTAATTTACTGTATAACATTAAATTTAAAATAGTGATTTTTATATATGTTTAATTTTTTCTAATGAATTCTTTTTCTATAATATTAATGATTAAATTTTATCACTTTCATTAATTATCGTAAATAATTTTTTATATTTGTATTTATATTTAACTGCATTTTTTTAATTAAAAATGTATATAATACTTTAAATTGATGATTCAAATTTATTAAATTTTAATAAAACATACATTGTATTTTTGTTTAGTGCACATTTCTTGAAAATAAATATTACATAATATTTTTAAAAATATTATTTTATTTAAGTGTTGTTACCCAGATAAATAGACTATTATAGAAGGGGGTTGAATATAATAGTATCAAATAATCGATTAAGAACACAAGTATGTAACATAAGTACTGCCTTGTATTAAGTTTTGATGAACTGAATACAAAACTCTCTCAAGAAAAACAATGTTCTTAAGAGCTGCTAGGTTATGAAAAAGATAATAACTTAAACGATTACAATGTAAAACTTAATTCTGTGTTTATATAGTAACAGCTACATATCCAAATACAAGAAAGATAATGATCATTAAATGTCAATATTCGATTTCTATCATTATCCTCCTACAAGATAGCTTTCAGAAAAGCAATTGTTATTCATTGAAACACTTTCATATTTATCTCAATCACCTCTTGATTTGTCGGTTACCATCTTTGTCAAACTCTGATATCACAAACTCTGTCGGTTGATAATCTCTCATTGAGTAAACTCTGATTGAGTGAACTCTGATTGAGTAAACTCTTTCGACAGCTTCTAAACTCTGATGACGTCAACTTAAACTTTAATCTTCAGTAAACTCTGTTCGAAGTAATCTCTAACAGCATCAGTTCTTTATTTTTAACAATATCCTCCAATTTATGCTTTATTCAGTAAAACATAAATTCAACTTATGATATCAGAAACCTTATAGACAAATGTATCAGTGTTTGAGTTTTTCCACCTTAACTTAAATTCTCTTGTAGGAAAAATCTTCAGACATAAACTTATCAAGTAATTTCTTTTTTGCTATCTTCAATAATTCTACCAGCTTCTCCTTCAATTCTTTCATCTGGTCACTGGAATCATCAATTTGGAAAATTGCAGCTCTCAAATCGTAAATTGATGTTCTTTCCATTCTATCATCTAAAGGTATGCAACAAGCTTTTTGTCCATCAGGATTTAACATTAGTGTTGGAATACCTAACACCATATTAACCTTTACATCCCCTTTATTCATCTCCATTTTAGTACCATCTTCAAGCATATATTCAAGTATGTACTCCTCAGAGTTTAACATTAATAGCCTATCATTCTTCTTTTTCTCATAAACTACTCCTTATAAAATCTTCACCCACTTAGCTGTAGCTTCATTTCCATCATTTAACAGATAAAGAACATACTCAAGTTCTTTTGATGATTTATGAATTATATCTTCTTCAGATATCTTCATTACTCTTCCATTTTTCAGAAAGTACAACAACTTCTCTTTGGGTTGAGCACCATCAAAAATATATTTCGCTATGTGAACAACAATTAGCTTGTCCAAATGATCTTGTGTTAGCTCTTCTTCAAGTTTGTTCTTTAAAGAGTAAGGATCTCTGAAAGCATTTGACTCTCCTCTGTAGACTTTAGCTTTTGAATCACCAATACCTCTCTTGCTTTTACCAAGTCTGGCATTGAGAGTCAGAGTTCCAGATTTTGTCCACAGAAGATTATGATTTTTCTTTCTGCATAGAGTTTGTTGTTCTTCTTCCTCATCTTCAAAGCTTGTTCCCCCTGGAAGAAATGTAGTACCAAGCATAGTGAGAAGAGTTTTTGATTTTACTGGAGCTTTCTTTTGAATTGCAGGAGTTGGCTTTGTTTCAACAGGATTGGGTACAATTGACTTTGCTTGAGCATACATCTTTTTTTGAGATGAAGTCTTTTTCACATATCTTTTCTTCTTTAACTGGACTTTAGCATTGTCAGTACTAGTTTTCTTTAACTCTTCTTCAAAAGTAACTGGATTCATTCCTGGATTTTCTTCTTCAAATAGTTTCATTGCCAGTTCTGCATCATTCTTGTTTCTTTTTTCAATATTCTCATGCTTTTTTCTTCTTCAATCCTTTTTTCCAATTCTTCATCAAGATCCATCAGACTTTGTTTATCATAGTTTGCTCCAGATCATGAAGGAATCATAGTTTGATCAGTCATAGTTTGAGTTTGTAAACTCTGTTCACCCTTATAACTCCCTTGGCTTTTGTCAACACTGTTAGTGTAGGTGCCCTAGAGGCAATACAATTTTTCCTTTTAATAAACATTTATGTCATTTGATTATTCAATAAACGTATTTATTATGACTTTAATTACTGCGATATATTTGTTAGCATAATAAATGTCCTTAGAATCATGATACTCGTTATATAGTTTAAGTACATGACTTGAACTTGAGATTATATAATATATCATATTCTTAAAGGTTCCCTAGTCGAGTATTATTATGATAGGACAATAATAATACATAAATAGACTAGTATGTTGTTTGACAGATAACCACATCTCATTGGTTATAAGTATGGGGATACTAAAGTCAATACATAGGTACATGTAGGGGTACATGGTACTGGACAGACCCACAGTGAGATTCTTCATGTTTAATTAAGTCATAAGAAAGACTCACAGTGATAATGGTGTAATGATCCTCTGACTTGAGATCATTATATTTCTATACGAGGATTGATATACTTTGACTACATTAAAAGTTACCTTTGACCGGGTGATGATAAAAGTGGACATCGGGTATATCATGAGTCGTATGAGAAATATGAATGATAGATAAAGGATTTAACCCTCCTATAATTAGGAGAGATATTATTGGCCTCTTGATTGAGTGAGACTATAAAATGCATGGCCGTGCTCAAATAATGATTTGTTTTTCATAGTCTACTCATGGATCAAGTAAACCCGGATTAAATGTTGAAGAGGATGACTAAATACATGCCTCGAGTTTAATCTATAATATATATGGTTAAAGGGATTATATTACACGGAA
Source organism: Oenanthe sinensis (assembly GCA_028671895.1). Lineage (NCBI taxonomy): Eukaryota > Viridiplantae > Streptophyta > Magnoliopsida > Apiales > Apiaceae > Oenanthe > Oenanthe sinensis. The sequence continues at coordinate 7,173,072 of JAPMAC010000212.1, forward strand.
ACATTAATCACGAAAGGTTTTATCGAATCACGATTTAATTATTGTTTAATTAGGTAGCAATGATGTATTACTAGATACCGCTCATTGTTTATAATTTTATTGGAGAATAAAATTATTGCTAATTAAATAATAGCCTATAGGGTCACACACATAGAGCACCTAGAGGAATAGTTAATTTAAATTATAGATTTAAATTAATTGATGATTAATTCGAATTTATTATATTAATTAAGTGAGACTTAATTAATTGAAATAAATTCGAATTTGAAGAATTATATTTCTGCCAATAATAATTAAGTGTGACTTAATTATTAATTAAATAATAGAAGCATGTTTTATTATTTAATCCTATGCCTACATGGATTAGGTTTTTGCTAAAAAGGCCCATTAACCAATCATTATAAATAGATAATGATAGGTTAAATGGCTTGCACGTTTTTGCATAAACCCTAGCAGAAGAGGCAGCATAGGAAGAGGCAGAGAGAATTCGAAACCTATCAAAGGAGGCTAGTACTTCCGTTCCGTGTTCAAGATCGTGAGACGTTCTTGAAGGTGCTCGTGTGGATACCATAGAGGTGCTTTCGAGAGGAAGACACAAATCGTGATAGCAAGGATCTCCGTTGAGTTCGTGGCATTCAAAATCTTAATAGGTATGATTCGATTATCACCATAATCCGTCAATTCTTATACATGATCCTGCGTTTGGGTTCCGAAAATTTTCGTTATATTTACGTTTATCCGCTGCGTTTTATGCCTCGGAACCCAACAATGGCATCAGAGCTACGTGTATAAGGGACTGATTTGGTTACGTGTTAACTGTATTTGATGCAAATATGCCTGTTTTGGTGACTGCCATGCCACTGCCATGCTACTGCTTTGTTACTGTCATGCTTCTGCCATGCTATGTTCTTCATGTATATTCGAATTGTAATATGTGGTGATGATACTAGCATGTTAATGATTTGTCATGACTGATTTATATGCCATATTGCGATTTGTATATTATGCATGAGGGTCAGTTTGTATAGTGATATAAACTGGTGGACAGATTATGTTGGACATGATCTGTTAACTGGGATATGATAAGTATGTATATGATACATGCTTCTGAAACTGTATAAGATGCAGTGGGAAAAAGGGCCAACAGATATGATCTGTAGTTCAGAAATTGATGATTTCTGAATAGGACTGGTCTTCGACCCCAGCCGGGGGCTGCCGCCCCCAGACCCCGCCTGGGGCTGCCGCCCCAGACCCCGCCCAGGGGTTGCCGCCCCCGGACCCCCGCCCAGGGGCTACCGCCCCCGGACCCCCGCCCAGGGGCTGCCGCCCCCGGACCCCCGCAATATTTTATTTTGTGTACTTGAGCATGGTGCTGGTTATGGCCCTTAGACCCCTAGATTAATGGTTTTTGGTTTTGGTTTTATAAATACGACTTGCATGTCGTTTTCTTCATTCTTGTAATTGTTTAACCTCGAATGTAACTCGAGTTTTCTTATGTAAGTACATTAGCTTAGGTTGTATTCAATTATTCCATGTAATGTACTTGAAGACTGAAAGATGATCCAAGAAGAGGAGCAGGCACTAGTGGATACAAGAAGAATGAAGACATGTAATTGTATTTATATTTTACCACCATAGATTGACTTTGATCCTTTCATTAGCTCGAAAGGATCACATAGGAAAGGGGCCATAACCAAGCACGTTTACATACTGCACTTTACATATTGATGTATGAATGATGCATGCTTTAATTAGATTAATCATGTATGTATGTATTAGATACGACACCCATGCCATGCTTGTTTAAACAAGATAAAATCTGTAACGACTCAAGATAAAATCTGTAACGATTCAAGATTTTAAAATCAACAAACGATCATGAGATTCTTGTGTTTATGAAATATGGATTTTTAAAACACGGAATTGAATATGGATTTTGATATCTATAATTGGGATTTTCTGACAAAAACGGATATGCGTATTCGTAAGGCTGATGGGTTTTAAGTGTGACCACTGGTATCCTCCATCTACCTGGGAAATGAACAATTTAAGATGTCAATTTGAAATATTTAGTTCAAAGAAAAATTGAGGATCTCTTCATGATGTGATCATGATCGTCGTAAAATCTTCTAAACCCCTTAACAAAATATTAAGTTTTAATCAGATGCTTTCCAATGAATGAACACTCATCGAATCCTAGATCGATTAGGGGAAAGACTGTCAGTGGCAGGGGACTCCTGTCTATCGTGGTGAGATGCGACGAATATAAACGGTTATATTCGGCCGTTGTATCATTGGGTCAAACTTAACTGAGTCGTCATAATAAGGTGAAAGTAAACGGTTATATTCAACCATTATGAACTTAGAAGCATAGAGTTTGGTTAAAAATCTATTAGATAGATAAGATCAATCGTTGCTCACCAAACTATCCAAGAATTATATATGATATAATTGACAAATGTTGTCTACCTAAATAATCATTCTTAAGGACTTCCAGTGGTTGACTTGAGACATGACGAAATATGGATCTTGGCTCACTAGAAAGGATTATGGGATATACTTTCCAAATTAATAGTAAGGGCTATTGATTTGATAAAAATAGTGGGAGATATATTATGAATGTATCATAATCATTTGAACATAATAAATAACTCAGACAATCTAATGTTTAATTTTGTGCTTTTATCATTGTAGATACCAAGTAATGACAAACAACACAAACACACTATCCGTACGATCTGTCCTTGAGAAGGATAAGCTGACAGGAGGAAACAACTTCCTAGACTGGCAGAGGAATTTGAGGATTGTCCTCAGGCAGGAGCGCAAGCTTCATGTCATTGATATTCCTCCGGCAGGTCCCCTTCCTGAGGGCGCTACTGTTGAGGAACGAGCGGCCCACACAAAGGATGAGAATGATGCAACTGATGTTGCGTGTCTTATGTTAGCAACTATGAGTGCTGAGCTTCAAAGACAGCATGTGCATATGGATGCATATACTATCAATGAGCACTTGCAAAGTATGTTTGCAAGCCAAACTCGTCAAGAAAGGTTCAACACGAGCAAGTCACTCTTTAACTGCAAACAAGGGGCAAATGAACCAGTTGGCCCACATGTTCTGAAGATGATTGGTTACATTGAGTATCTTGATACTTTGGGTTTCCCGATTGGTCCGGAAACTGGTATTGACCTAATCTTGAATTCTTTGAACAACAAATTCACTCAGTTTGTTATGAACTACAATATGGATGAGTTTGACAAAACACCTACTGAATTGTTGGCTATGTTGAGAACATATGAGACCAACATGAAGACGGCTGAACCTGCTCCCATACTGATGGTGGGCAATAAAGGTAAGGCCAAAGGGAAAGGCAAGTGGAAGGGTAAGAAGAAGACAGGTTCTGATTCTACACCCAAGCCAAAGTCAGGTCCTAAACAGGCTTTAAAGCCTAAAGGTGGGGTCGCTAAGGGTGAATGTCACTACTGTAAGAAAACTGGTCATTGGAAGAGAAACTGTTCAGTTTACTTGGAGGATCTGAAGAAGAAGAGGGCTGAGCAAGCTTCTAATTCAGGTATATATGTTATAGAAGTCAATCTGTCTATTTCTACATCTTGGGTATTGGATACCGGATGTGCTTCTCACATTTGTATAAATGTGCAGGAAATGCAGAGAAGTAGGACATTGGCTAAAGGAGAAATGGACCTACGAGTTGGCAACGGAGCAAGAGTTGCTGCTTTAGCTGTAGGAACCTATTATTTATCTTTGCCCTCTGGGCTAGTTTTAGAACTGGAGAATTGTTATTACGTGCCTGCAATTCGCAGAAACATTATTTCTGTTTCTTGTTTGGACAAGAAATGTTTTTCGTTTACAATAAAGGACAACAGTTGCTCTTTTGCTTTGAATGATTTAACCTATGGTGTTGCGCGTTTGTTTAATGGTTTATATGTTCTTGACTTAGATAATCCTGTCTGTAATATAGAAAACAAACGACTTAAAGTTAATGACTCAAATCAAACATACCTCTGGCATTGTCGTCTAGGCCATATAAATGAGAAACGCATATCCAAATTACATAAGGATGGATATTTGGATAAGTTTGATTTTGAATCATACCAAGAATGCGAATCTTGTTTGTTTGGTAAAATGACTAAAGCCCCTTTCACTGGTAAGGGTCAAAGGGCCACTGAACGTTTGGAGCTAATACATAGTGATGTATGTGGCCCAATGCGTGTGATGGCTAGAGGAGGCTACTACTACTTCATAACATTTACTGATGATTTCAGTAGATATGGATATGTATATCTTATGAAGAATAAATCCGATTCTTTTGAAAAGTTCAAAGAATACAAGGCTGAAGTAGAGAAGCAAATTGGCGGAGGTGCAAGTATTAAAATCTTACGATCTGATCGTGGAGGAGAATACTTGAGCACTGAATTTAAAGATTATTTAAAGGAGTGTGGTATTGTATCACAACTCACTCCGCCAGGTACACCTCAATGGAATGGAGTTTCAGAGATGAGAAATCGCACCTTGTTGGACATGGTGCGATCGATGATGAGTCATGCAGATCTTCCAATTAGTTTCTGGGGTTATGCTCTAGAAACAGCGGCTTTCACACTTAACCGTGTTCCTACTAAGAAGGTTCAAAAGACTCCATATGAGATATGGGAGAAGAAACGGTCAGGCATGAGCTTTATGAAAGTTTGGGGATGCAAGGCGTTTGTGAAGCGTCAAGTATCTGACAAGCTTGGACCTAAATCTGAAGAGTGCAATTTTGTGGGATACCCTAAAGAAACAGAGGCGTATTATTTCTATAGTCCTTCTGAGCAAAAAGTGTTTATTGCTCGAGATGCTGTCTTCATGGAAAGGGATTTTGTTTCCAAAAAAAACAGTGGGAGAACTATAGACCTCGATGAAGATCGAGAACCACAAAATAGCATTGAACCTGAAGTGGAACAAGAGCAGGATAATAATAACGCTCAACAAACACAGGTTGTTCGTAGAACTGGTAGAATTCGCCATGAGCCAGAGAGATATGGATTTCTTTTGACTCAATGTGGTGATTTGATGCTCATAGATGAAGATGAGCCTCTCACATACCAAGATGCTATGAGCAGTCCAGAATCTAAGAGATGGCTAGAAGCCATGAAATCCGAGATGGAATCCATGTATGAAAACCAAGTATGGACTTTGGTTGATCCACCTGAAGGGGTAAAACCCATAGGGTGCAAATGGGTTTTCAAGAAGAAAACTGACATGGATGGAAATGTTCAGACCTATAAAGCAAGGCTAGTTGCAAAAGGTTTCAAGCAAATTCATGGTATTGACTATGATGAAACCTTCTCACCAGTGGCTATGGTCAAATCCATAAGGATTTTGCTTGCTATTGCAGCATTCCATGATTATGAAATCTGGCAAATGGATGTCAAAACAGCCTTCCTTAATGGAAGCCTTGAAGAAGATGTGGATGTGTACATGACACAACCTGAAGGTTTTGTCAGTCCAGGGAATGTTAGCAAGATATGTAAATTACGTCGATCCATTTATGGATTAAAGCAAGCCTCTAGGAGATGGAACATCCGTTTTGATGAAACTATCAAAGAGTATGGATTTGTTCAAAACGAGGATGAACCTTGTGTTTACAAGAAGGTTAGTGGGAGCCATGTGGCATTCATAGTACTATATGTTGATGACATACTACTAATGGGGAATGACATACCTTCTCTCAAGGCTGTTAAGATTTGGTTAGGGAGTAATTTCTCTATGAAAGACTTAGGAGATGCATCCTACATTCTAGGAATGAGGATCTATAGGGATAGATCTAGAAGGATGATCGGTCTAAGTCAGAGTGCATACATCGATAAGGTTTTGCACCGTTTTGGTATGCAAAATGCAAAAAGGGGATATGTCCCCGTATCTCAAGGGATAACGATCTCTAAAGATCAGTGTCCGAAATCATTGGATGACAAGGACCGCATGAGTAAGGTTCCATATGCCTCAGCAATTGGATCCATCATATATGCGATGGTATGTACTCGCCCAGATGTTTCGTATGCTTTAAGCATGACGAGCAGATACCAATCTAATCCAGGTGAAGGTCACTGGACGGCTGTCAAGAATATTCTAAAGTACTTGAAAAGGACTAAAGATTCATTCTTGGTGTATGGAGGAGAGGAGAAACTAGTAGTAAAAGGTTACACCGATGCAAGTTTCCAAACAGACAGGGATGATACTGTATCACAGTCTGGTTTTGTGTTTTGTCTAAACGGAGGTGCTGTAAGTTGGAAGAGTTCAAAACAAGAAACAGTAGCTGATTCTACAATGGAGGCTGAGTACATTGCAGCTTGTGAAGCGGCTAAGGAAGCAGTTTGGATTCGAAAATTCATTACTGAATTGGGAGTGGTTCCATCAATCGCAGATCCCATTGATCTATACTGCGATAATAATGGAGCCATTGCACAAGCTAAAGAACCTAGAGCTCACTCCCGAACCAAACATATACTCAGGAGATATCACCTCATTCGAGAGATTAATGAGAGGGGTGACATACACATATGTAAAGTGCACACAAATGATAACATTGCAGACCCACTGACCAAAGGCTTGTCGCAGCAGAAGCACGACGGTCACACTAGTTCCATGGGTATTAGATACATGGGTGATTGGCTCTAGTGCAAGTGGGAGATTGTTAGTGTAGGTGCCCTAGAGGCAATACAATTTTTCCTTTTAATAAACATTTATGTCATTTGATTATTCAATAAACGTATTTATTATGACTTTAATTACTGCGATATATTTGTTAGCATAATAAATGTCCTTAGAATCATGATACTCGTTATATAGTTTAAGTACATGACTTGAACTTGAGATTATATAATATATCATATTCTTAAAGGTTCCCTAGTCGAGTATTATTATGATAGGACAATAATAATACATAAATAGACTAGTATGTTGTTTGACAGATAACCACATCTCATTGGTTATAAGTATGGGGATACTAAAGTCAATACATAGGTACATGTAGGGGTACATGGTACTGGACAGACCCACAGTGAGATTCTTCATGTTTAATTAAGTCATAAGAAAGACTCACAGTGATAATGGTGTAATGATCCTCTGACTTGAGATCATTATATTTCTATACGAGGATTGATATACTTTGACTACATTAAAAGTTACCTTTGACCGGGTGATGATAAAAGTGGACATCGGGTATATCATGAGTCGTATGAGAAATATGAATGATAGATAAAGGATTTAACCCTCCTATAATTATGAGAGATATTATTGGCCTCTTGATTGAGTGAGACTATAAAATGCATGGCCGTGCTCAAATAATGATTTATTTTTCATAGTCTACTCATGGATCAAGTAAACCCGGATTAAATGTTGAAGAGGATGACTAAATACATGCCTCGAGTTTAATCTATAATATATATGGTTAAAGGGATTATATTACACGGAAACATTAATCACGAAAGGTTTTATCGAATCACGATTTAATTATTGTTTAATTAGGTAGCAATGATGTATTACTAGATACCGCTCATTGTTTATAATTTTATTGGAGAATAAAATTATTGCTAATTAAATAATAGCCTATAGGGTCACACACATAGAGCACCTAGAGGAATAGTTAATTTAAATTATAGATTTAAATTAATTGATGATTAATTCGAATTTATTATATTAATTAAGTGAGACTTAATTAATTGAAATAAATTCGAATTTGAAGAATTATATTTCTGCCAATAATAATTAAGTGTGACTTAATTATTAATTAAATAATAGAAGCATGTTTTATTATTTAATCCTATGCCTACATGGGTTAGGTTTTTGCTAAAAAGGCCCATTAACCAATCATTATAAATAGATAATGATAGGTTAAATGGCTTGCACGTTTTTGCATAAACCCTAGCAGAAGAGGCAGCATAGGAAGAGGCAGAGAGAATTCGAAACCTATCAAAGGAGGCTAGTACTTCCGTTCCGTGTTCAAGATCGTGAGACGTTCTTGAAGGTGCTCGTGTGGATACCATAGAGGTGCTTTCGAGAGGAAGACACAAATCGTGATAGCAAGGATCTCCGTTGAGTTCGTGGCATTCAAAATCTTAATAGGTATGATTCGATTATCACCATAATCCGTCAATTCTTATACATGATCCTGCGTTTGGGTTCCGAAAATTTTCGTTATATTTACGTTTATCCGCTGCGTTTTATGCCTCGGAACCCAACAAACACCACTACCATCACCATCACCTTCTCCATGTTTATTAGAGTTTAACACAACATCCATCTTGCATTTGTCTTTTTAATACTTCTCCCCCTTTCTGATATTAGAATAGATAATTAGGATGTCTACAATTGTATGTAACATGGTCTGCATGGATGTAACAGCAGTAGCAATTTTATCAACTTTAGCCTCCAAAGCATCTTATTTTGTAGAAACAACTTTGATCTTGGATTTAAAAGCATACCGAGACACAGAAACATAAGTTTGGACTGAAGCACTGGTTTTGCTAACAGAATCTTTAAGAGTATAAACTTCACTGTGAAGTCCCTTTGTCAACACAGTAGTTGCTTTAAGAACTGTTTTCATCTTAGCAGAGTTTAACTCAGAATTAGCCTTGTGTATAAGATCATGAACATGGGGCCATGAAATATCTTCATGTGAAAATTTTCAAGACATATCCCAGATGGATTGTCTTTTAGAGCTAATAAGACCTTCATGTGATGGTTTATCCCTGCTAAGAGTGTCCCTCCATATACCTTCCTGGGAAAGAGCAGTTTCAATTTCTCCTTTCAATTCTTCAAGAACACAGTAATTAGGATAATCCATCCTCAGCCTATCATGAAGAATCAATAGGCCATCTCTTGGAACTTTATCTCTAGGTATAAAGAATGGAAAGATCTGTAACTTTTTCATCTTCAAAAATAGGACTTGATGTTAGTGTAGGTGCCCTAGAGGCAATACAATAGACCTTTATGTCATTTGATTATTCAATAAACATATTTATTATGACTTTAATTATTACGATATATTTGTTAGCATAATAAATGTCCTTAGAATCATGATACACATTGTATAGTTTAGTACATGACTTGAACTTGAGATTATATAATAGATCATATTCTTAAATGTCCCTAGTCGAGTATTATTATTATAGGACAATAATAATACATAAATAGACTAGTATGTTGTTTGACTGATAACCACATCTCATTGGTTATAAGTATGGGGATACTAAAGTCAACACATAGGTACATGCAGGAGTACATGGTACTGGACAGACCCACAGTGAGATTCTTCATGTTTAATAAAGTCATAAGAAAGACTCACAGTGATAATGGTGTAATGATCCTCTGACTTGAGATCATTATATTTCTGTACGAGGATTAATATAGTTTGACTACATTAAAAGTTACCTTTGACCGGGTAATGATAAAAGTGGACATCGGGTATATCATGAGTCGTATGAGAAATATGAATGATAGATAAAGGATTTAACCCTCCTATAATTAGGAGAGATATTATTGGCCTCTTGATTGAGTGAGACTATAAAATGCATGGTCGTGCTCAAATAATGATTTGTTTTTCATAGTCTACTCATGGATCAAGTAAACCCGGATTAAATGTTGAAGAGGATGACTAAATACATGCCTCGAGTTTAATCTATAATATATATATGGTTAAAGGGATTATATTACACGGAAACATTAATCATGAAAGGTTTTATCGAATCACGATTTAATTATTATTTAATTGGGTAGCAATGATGTATTACTAGATACCGCTCATTGTTTATAATTTTATTGGAGAATAAAATTATTGATAATTAAATAATAGCCTATAGGGTCACACACATAGAGCACTTCAAGGAATAGTTAATTTAAATTATAGATTTAAATTAATTGATGATTATTTGAATTTTATTATATTAATTAAGTGAGACTTAAGTAATTGAAATAATATAATTCGAATTTGAATTCTACCCTTAATAATTAAGTATAACTTAGTTATTAATTAAATAATAGAAATTCGGTTTTTATTATTTAATCCTAAACCTACATGGGTTAGGCTTTGCTGTTATGGGTTGCTGATTGGGCCTCTTAACCAGCATTATATATAGATAATGCACTACGCCATAAGTGCTCATATGCAATGCTTTCTGATGTTGCCTTATGTGTCAAATGGTGTTGCCTTAGGCCTGAAATCAAAAAAGGCAACACTTTTTGACTGTTGCATCTGCGGCCATTGCCTTTGACCCCTAATGCAACGCTTTTGTTGTGTAATGCAACACCGCTGAAAGTGTTGCATATTGGTCATAATGCAACACCACAATGGTATAAATGCAACAAAATTTAGTGTTGCTTTAAATGTGAAGCTGAAACAAATGTGGGCCAGGTCAGCAGTGGGGCCCACCAGTGCCACGTCAGCAGTGGGGCCCAACAGTGCCACGTCAACAGTGGGGCCCACATGCCACGTCAGCAATGGGGTTCGTTTTGCCACGTCAGCAGTGGACTCCACCAGTGCCACGTCAGCAGTGAACCCCACCAGTGCCACGTCAGCAGTGGGCCCACCAATGCCACATCAGCAGTGGGGCCCACTAGTGCCACATCAGCAGTGAGACCTACTAGTGCCACGTCAGTAATGGGGCCCATAGTGCCACATCAACAGTGTGCTGATTGACCTTATGCAATACTTTTATGATATAATGCAACACCAAATTTGACAATTGCAACATTAAAATAATTTTTTTGCAATACTATTTATTCATAATGCAACAGTAGTAAAAGTCAAATGCAACAGTTTAAAAAAATTGAAATAGCCATTTCGTACATACATCAATCCCATCAACAACCAAGACAGATAATAAAATGCAAAAGATTAACTAATCTAACTACTTTCTTCAACAGTCTACCCAGGATTAGCCTCTCCGAGTTTTTTCGGTACCCGTGTTAGGTTCTCCTGCACTTTCCTTCACTTTTCCAACATAGTGCAAGCAACTGAAACAACAGAGAAGATTTTAGTATACGCTACATTTTAGTATACGCTACTATGTAATAAGAGCACACAAGTTTTAGTATACGCTACTTAAATATGAAATGTACTGGAAACTAGAGCAAATAAACTAATAGTCCAGGGATCAAAATCTCATTAAACAAACATGGACAGTGTGCATTGTATCCAAGACATTACATCAGTATCTTATACGCGACAGTTGTAATATTTCAAATTAAGACTGTAGACAAACGGTATTTTAATTGTCTTAGTTTCACAAAGAGCTTAACAATATCAACATGAATTAAGGTTGTGTTCACAGCAGCTAAGTAGAAAATTGTATGCATATCTGCTGTCATATGCGACTGTTGACATAATGAAGAATGCAATGAGGATTGAGGAAGACAAAATGTGAGCATGCAAGGATATTATACTCAATTAACAAAGTCAAAAAAGTTTGACACAAATTCATTTATATGTTAAAGCATCAAACCTAGCAGAAGTCAGCACATACAGAGAAATATCTTTTCACTTCTACAAAATACTTTAATGACATTACTAGTTAAATTTTTTCCTTAAAATATAAAAAATAAAACAAAATGCAAAGTAGACTTGTAATACTAATAGTTTATGTATATCTGTAATCTGTATTGTATTTCATGAAGCAAGAGTCATACTAATCTTTCTTAGGAGAAGTCAAACCTTAAATAATCAAATATCTCTGTGCAATATCTCCAAACGTTGGCAGAGCCATACTTCCTAAGACACTCATCGTAGAATCCATAAACCTGGCAGATAGAACAGCCAATAATTAAATTCAAGAATTAAGATGTTTAATTAAAACATCTAAAGTATAGACCGAACCTGAGTGATTTGTCGGCTCTCGTGATTTCCCCTAATTAGTGTTATTCGATCCGGATATCTGACCTGATTTGCACACAAACCTTTTGTTGGAAGATAAAACAGAAAAAACAAAGGCATATTTGAAGTAAAAGTTACAAAATCAAGCAACTTGGGGAACTCCTTGTTGCAAATTTTTACACATGCTAAACATGTAAAATTTGCAAGCTTTCAAATAAAGACATCGATCCATCACTTGGACTCTGCACACAAACTTCGGAGTAATATTTTACTTCTTTTAGATATTGATGACATCCTCAAACACAATAGATATGGACATTACCTGTCTTGCATCTTGTAAAGTTTTTTATGAACAAATCATTTAACCAAAAATAACGATATATGAAATTACAGTAACTGCAATGTGATACGTAATTGAAAATTGGTAAAATTATGTTTGCAATTTACTATTTTGAGATATTTTTATTGATTACATCATTTGTAAAACTCAGTACTGCTTATTGTACAAAAATTTAAATTCTATAATTAAGTTAAGCCCAACTTGCTAAGATGTTTTTGAGATAAGAATTTAAACAAACAAAAGGTTGTGGGCTAAGATGCACATGTATGGTCTCTGAACTACGCTCCAGTAGAACTAGGTTTCGCCTATTGTGATAACACATCACAATTGTGGGCAGAGATGCTACATGGGAATTTTTTGTTGGCTTACTAAGAGAAAACTCCTTAAAATGTGATGGTATCTTGATTCAACAGTATGTAGCTTTTTCTAGTGTCTGCATTCCATAACTAAGATACCAAATTAGGGTGATCCCCTGCTATTAGAGTTTGTATTCTTTCTTTCATAATTACCAATATGTAGTACACATGTCACAAGACCTAAAATAACTACTGCCGCATTATGCTCCTATTTATGTGAGTCACTGTTCTACAAGAATACTAACTAAATTCCTGATTATGTATGATCACCTCATTTATGGGTCTTGACTTTTGATAATCTATTTACCTGCTACTTTTGCACATTATTATAATACAGATATCACTTATAGACTTATAGTAAAGTTTCGAACTATGTCTTTACGTTGTGCACAATCAACTATTTTCTTAGTTTTTCTTTTTATTCTATACAAGCATTTATGCTTTGGGTAGGTGGTTGACAAGTTTAAGGAAAATTTAAGTTTATATGGGACAATAGCACTAAAAGGCCATTAATTGAAAATTTGTCAAGATCATCAATAAATCAATAAATTAGAAGAGCAAAACGAAGCGAAGGGGAAAGAATCACAATATCAGATTTTCTCAACATAAATAATAGCAGAGATACATACCTTGAGGGCAAGCAGAAGTAGAAATGTCTCCACTGAATAAAACCCTCTGTCAACAAAATCTCCCAAAAATAAGTAATTGGTCTTTGGGCAATCACCTCCAACTTTGAAAAGCTCTTTCAAGTCATAAAATTGCCCATGAATGTCCCCACAAATCTATAAGGATGCTTTAGGATACTGTAATATACACGATCCTTGATTATAAATATAATGATCCCCCTTTATTTTCAATATACTGATACAAATTTATTTAACTTTAGACCCAACCCCTATATTCAATATAAATAATCCCCTTCATGAATTGTACATGTAAAGATAAATACTTAGCCCCAATAGCAGAACTCCAGATAGCCCTTTCTACATCAGAGGGTGTAAATATTTCACCTTCTGCAGATAGTTCCTACAAGCAGTTTTCCCAATTAAAACAAACAGTAGTAGCAGTTATCATAAAAAATTTGCTTTCATTCATCTCTTGTAATTTATTTAGAATTCATTCATCTCTCCACAAGCACAAGATACTGCTTCAGAGTATAATCTTTCAAGTTTCCAAGTGCCGCCTCCATAGCCTGAAAATAACAATGACATATCAAATTACATAATTAAAAAAATAGGGCATCTAAAAACTTAAAGTACCAAACGCCTTGCACAGTCCCTTGAATACAAAATTCACCTCATCCGACATGAATGGCGCAACATCAGGAGCATAAGCAGCCAGAACAGCAGAGGCAGTAGCTGGACCTACCCCTTTCAATTTAGTAAGCTCAGATATCACTTTGGAGATATCAGGCAATGACTGGAACGCCTTCTGAGATGAAGATTTCACTAGTTCCTCATCTAAGGATGACACAAAGTCCAATAACCTTGGCCTGTAATTTCAAATAAATCACTAATTAATCACTATATACATGCCAAATTGACAACGACCTATGTACAACAAGCACTTTTAAGCATCAACCTACATCATATTTCAATTTCAATTTCACTTGCATAAATCACACACATAAAGAGAGGGAGAGAGAGAGAGAGAGAGAGAGAGAGAGGGGTACCTCCATTTACCACGAGTGAGCTTCCACTGCATGAGCTTAGAAAGCTCAGAAGTGGTGATGTGTGAATTAGGGTTTCGTTGGTGAAGAATAGGAGGGATTTGTTTGTGATAAAACTCATCAAGAGAGACTAGATCAGGCTTCTTCTTGGCGGTGCCTAGATATTCGAGCCGGACTTCGTATTCAGACAGCCATTGTTTCCATACCATTGGATGAAGAGAGAGAAGAGAGGGAGAGAGAGAACAGAGAATGAAGCGAGAGAGGGGGTGAGCGGTAGTGAGAGTTTACTTAAGATGTGTTTTGGTTTTGGGGGGAAGATTGCCGCTCATTTCTATCGTCTAATAAATAATATAATTTATAATTTTAGTATTATTAATTTTATTAATTTGAGTGGTTTAATTTTTAAAAAATATTTCAAATAAAATTATTATTTTTTAAATATTTTTTTACCTCATTAGATTATTAGATTTTAACATCATAACGCTGAAATTGTTTTAAAAAAAATGAAATGCTAATTAGAGATCGTCTACTTTGACCGGTTTGACTAATATAAAATCAAATAGAATAAAACTGAATTTTTTTAAAAAAAACCTTGCCACCACTAAAATAGTCAGATATTAACATCTGTACGGTTGGATCGTCGAAAAAGAAATTTTAAAAAATAGATTCAGCATTCAGCACAACACTAGTTACAGAGAAAGTCTAGTTTGACCGGTTTGACTAGTATAAAATCACATATAATAAAATTGAAAATTTTTTAAAAAAATTTAGCACCAGTAAAATAGTCAGATATTAACATCCGTACGGTTGGATCGTCGAAAAAGAAATTTAAAAAAATAGATTCAACATTCAGCACAACACTAGTTATAGATAAAGTCTAGTTTGACCGGTTTGACTAGTATAAAATCACATAGAATAAAATTGAATTTTTTTTAAAAAAAATTGGCATTACTAAAATAGTCAGATATTAACATCCGTACGATTGGATCGTCGGAAAAGAAATGTAAAAAAATAGATTCAGCATTCAGCACAACACTAGTTACAGAGAAAGTCTAGTTTGACCGGTTTGACTAGTACAAAATCCCATAGAATAAAACTGAATTTTTTTTTTTTAAAAATGGCATTACTAAAATAGTCAGATATTAACATCCGTACGGTTGGATCGTCGGAAAAGAAATGTAAAAAAATAGATTCAGCATTCAGCACAACACTAGTTATAGAGAAAGTCTAGTTTTACCGGTTTGACTAGTATAAAATCACATAGTTAACTGAATTTTTTTTAAAAAAAATGGCAGTACTAAAATAGTCAGATATTAACATCCGTACGGTTGGATCGTCGGAAAAGAAATGTAAAAAAATAGATTCAGCATTCAGCACAACACTAGTTATAGAGAAAGTCTAGTTTGACCGGTTTGACTATTATAAAATCACATAGAATAAAAATGAAATGTTTTTTAAAAAAAATGGCAATACTAAAATAGTCAGATATTAACATCCGTACGGTTGGTTCGTCGAAAATAAATTTTAAAAAATTAATTCAGCAATCGGGTTATACTAATTATTATATAAAGACTAGAAAATACAAAGGCAACACAAAACAACCAAATGCAACGCTACCATATTACATGCAACGCTTGTGATGGGGACCACATGCCACGTCAGCACTGTCACGTCAGCAGTGGTGGGCCCCACACTGCCACGTCAGCATGGGCCCCACTGCCACGTCAGCAGTGGTGGGCCCCACACTGCCACGTCAGTAGTGGTGGCCCACTGGTGGGCCCCGCCAGCCACGTCAGCATTGGTCCCACTGCCACGTCAGCCGTGGTGGGGCCCCCACTGCCACGTCAGCATTATCTCACTGCCACGTCACTAATTATTAAAAAAAAAATTAGCTAATGCAACGCCATTCGTTTGTGTTGCATTCACTGCAACACCGTGAGTAAAATACAACACGAAGTTTTATCTAATGCAATACTATTTTAGCAGTGTTGCAAAAGAGCCAAAAATTCAGAACTACCGCAACGTTTTCAGTGCAACGCTTTCTAAAAGCATTGCCTATGTGCACTTATGGTGTAGTGATGATAGGGTTTAGAGGGATGACGTTTTTTTTGAAAAAAAAACAAACCCTAGAGGCAGCAGGCAGCAGCAAGGAGAAGAAGGCAGAAAGAAGAACAAATTTCGAAATCATCAAAAGGGAGGCTAGTACATCTATTCCATAATCATGATCGTGATACGTTCTTGAAGGTGCTCGTGTGGATACCATAGAGGTGTTTTCGAGAAGAAGACACAAGTCGTGAAAGCTAGGATCTCCGTTGAGTTCGTAGAAGTCAAGACCAAGAAAAGGTATGATTCCGTTTCACAATAATCAGTCCGAACTTATACATGATCCTGCGTTTAGGGTTCCGAATTTTGTTATATTTACGTTTAATCTGCTGCGTTTTATGCCTCGGAACCCAACACTTGAATCCTTAGAGTTTGCAGCTTCATCATCAGAGTTTGCAACAACATCATAGTTTGGAAACTCAGAGTTTAGAGGGACAGGTTGAGCATAGCCTGTTTCTGTTATACTCTGAGAACCTGCAAAAAGAATAAAACACCCTAAATCACTCTTTTCTTTTAAAGTAATCTCATTACTTCTCACATCACACATCTCATGACTTTTGAGAATCAGAGTTTTCTCACTAAAAGTAACCAACTTCTTTCTCAGATCTACTTCTCCTTTTTCCAGAACCAGTATCTGCCTCTCATTGTTAGTTCTATTTTTCACACATTTTACATCATTCTCACAAGAAAGGCTCAAATCACAATGACTTACAGAAATAAGAGGTGGCTGAGAAAGAAGATCTATGGTCACATGAATAGAGGTACCCTTTACGGGACTATCCATAGTCATCCCAGCAGTCAAAGATGGAAAAATAAATTCTGAACTTATACTATCAGAGTATGGAAATTCTGAAGAAAAGTTAGAGTTTATACCTTGAGCCTTTGTAGAAGTTTATGGAGTTTCCAATTTATGTGCGGAGATAGGTTTACCATAATTACATTAGAGATTGCCAATAGATGTTCATTAGAGTTCGACTTCTCAGTAATAGAATCAGAGTTTGTCTGCATCTTCATTTCTTGGTCTGCAATCACAAAGTTGGTGATTGGTTTTTGTGGGACTTGAGTCATATTTACAGCTGCTTCACCACTTTGAGCTGAAAGTTCTTGTGGATTGTACCCTTGATCCTTGTTGGCTTCACTTGCTGGAACTGTAGCTTCTGTTGAACTTTGAGCAACAGTTCTTGTGTGCCTGGCCTTGTAGAGACTGCTACCTCACTTTGGGAGGTAGGTTCTTGTGTGTCTTGGCCAAAAGAAACTTTCTTCTTCTTCCTTCTTGTAAGCAACTTTGAAGTTCTTGAGACAAGAGAAGCTTGAGATTTCTGTGCAGCCATTTCCTTCCTTATTTTTTCAGCTAACTCCCTCACTCTTTCATATGAAATCTCCTTGATTATTTTTTTTGGAGAGTGGACAGGAGAATCAGAGATTAATAATAGAGCATCAGTCATTTCAGTGTCATTACCCTCCAAGGTAAGTACATGACTGGTAAAAGGATTAACATGAAGAGATTTACCATCCATTTCAACCAATTCTTCATTTTCTTCTCTATTGGAATTTTCATCATCACCATCTGCTTTAATATCACCAGACTTGTCCACAGCATCAGATTTTATAATAGCATCAAAGTTTAACAGATCATTAGAGTTTATTAGCTCAGAGTCTAAGGCTTGAACTTTATTACAGTTTATTTGGTCAGAGTTTAGGACATCATAGTTTAAGGCCTTGACTAATTTTCTTCTTTTCTTTGCAGGCTTTGAGATGGGGTTTACATGAAAAGGCTTCATAAATGGAGCAGGAGGAATCTCAGAGGCTTTCTTAAAAGTTTTCTTTAAGGAAAATACCAACCCTTCATCACTGTCTTCAGAGTCTATAAGTTCATTAATTAATCTTCTTTTTATGGGAGCAGACTCTAAGACTGATTTTCCCTTTCTCTTCATACTTGGTCCTTATGGTTGAGAGGTTTGTTTTACAACTGGAGTCTTTTGGGAGACAACAGAGGTTGGCACTAGTTGTGTATCAGTGTTTAGTTGTGGACTTGGGTTAGAATCAGAGGGTGCTTGTTGGTGAGATTACGAAGCTGTATGGATAGTAATCGTGATAACTTAACACTAGAACAGGACAGGTAAATAATATTACGCTTATACAGAAATTAAGAAGAAATGAGAACAGGGCAAATACAGAGAATCAAGACATAAGAAGAAGTTTTGAAGTCTACTATAGGTCACTGAAAGAAGTTCATTAATATGTTCAAGCGTTAGTGAAGAATAATATGTAAAGACTTTCAGGGTTTCAGAAGTGTTTAAGATTCAGTATAGAAGTGCCACTAGAAGATTTCAGTGTAAAGGCAATGATTGAAGATAAACAGTGTTCGAAGCATAGGAATCTAGAAAGGATTGAAGACAAGGTAAAGACAAAGGTTAAAGAAGACAACTGCAGTCTTAAAGTTATACTCACTGAAAGAAGTTTAGTTATATGTTCAAGCGTCAGTGAAGAACAGAGAATGAAGTATTCAAGATTGTGATAGTAATGAAGACGCTGTCTAAGTTCCAGAAAAGATTCCAGTGAAAGTACTATGTTTATTGATAGTCAGTGTTCAAAGCAATGAAGTTGCTGCAAACTTAACAATGAAAGTAAAGCAAAAATACGAAGACCTAGATCAAAGTTAGTCGTCTGTGAACCAGACTAGTTGCACTAGGCGTCAGCAGTTTTTGAAAGGAATCTGAGTATTAACCATAGAAGAATTATTAAGTTGAAGAACGTACTTAGAAAGAACGGTTATTTATTAAGGTACGAAAAGTGATTTGTAGAGGCTACAGCCAAACAACTAAACAGCTAACAGCTAAAAAGCTCAACGGGTGCAGGGTGCAAAGTGTCACAACCTTGGTACAAAAAGTGAAAATTTATGAACTACAGTCGAAGAACGGAAATATCTCAGGGTACAAGGTTTAATGTGACAAGACTTTGATAAAAGAAATGGAAGTTGGGGAACTTTATTCAAGGAATGAATAGAGGGTCAAAGTGTAGTGACTAAACCTCACTCTGACCATGAAAATCAAAATGAAGCGCATCAAAATTAAGAAGCGCAACGAAATAATTTTTTGGCGCAACTACAGTTCCTGGCGCCACAAAAATTCTAGCGCAACAATATTCTTGGCGCAACAAATATTTCTTGGCCCCACATATCCCTCAGCCAATCCAATTTAAGTAGTCTACTTTATTGATTTAAAAGACTACACAGATAAGAAAAAGAAGAGCCACTCATTTTCGAGAGTTGTCTTCTTCAACACAAATAATATGTAGAGAGCTACTGTCATGGTCGGAGCAAGAAGGAATAATTTATACACACCCATACCTTGCTCCCGGTCAGATATTAGGACCCGGTTCTTTAATAAAAAATTCCCAGGGTTCCTAGATATCACTCCCTACGGACTCTGTTTTTCCTTGTACTAATTTAGATATATTTGTATAGGAACTGACCATTATATTTTTGTGTTAGTAGCAAAGAACTAATTTTTTCTTTGGAAACCATTTTGAAATGCATATGACTAGGCCTATTTGTAATAATTAGATGACAACTCAACTCAATCTAGAAACAATGGTAGATAATAGATATCAAACAGGAATCAAGACAGAGACAGTCAACTAATCACAAGGGATCTAAGTATTAGAAGTATTTTGATTGGATTACTACTCAACACTGAAGAAGTTCATTAATATGTTCAAGCGTCAGTGAAGAATAAGGTGGCAGTACTTCTAAAGAATACATAAGATATAAAAGTTTTCAAGTGGTTACTACAGAAAGATTCCAGAAGAAGAACAAAGACAGTGAAGTAGAAGAATGACAGAAGGCCTCAACTTAAAAGTATTAATAAATGGAGAATATTTATTAGTATGACACAAATGAACCAGACAGTATATTTGTGTGTCAACTAAAATAATATTTATTCTTCATTTAGCTCAAGAGGTTTCAAGAATAGAAGACAAAGAAAAGACGGGAAGATTTCAAGCTGACTGCAGTTTAAACAGATCACTATAGTATTTTTAATTCTACAATCAAAGTAAGTTAATTATTTAATTTATTTAATTAAATTAATTCAAGATGAATTTAATTTAATTTATAAATTATTTAATTAATTTAAGTAGAATTAATTTATTATAAAAGAAATGAATTGGTATGACTTATATATATATATATATATATAGTCATACCGAGAGAAGAACAGAAAGTCATACCGAGTTCTATTCTAGAAAGTCATACCGAGCTGATTTTATTTAATTAAAATAAGTCATACCGATTTATTTAATTAAAATAAGTCATACCGAGTAGATTTTATTTAATTAAAATAAGTCATACCGATTTTTTTAATGAAGGAAAATCTGAATATGACTTAGAATAAGTCATACCGAATTTATTAAATCATGCCCACTCTTTTCCTAAGTCATACAAGTGTTAAAATTATTAAAATAAGTCATTATAATAAAGGTCATACTAGGCCTTTTCCAACCTCTATAAATATGAGATCAGGGCTTCACTATTCACGTTCGTTCAAACATTCAAATTCAGAAATTTGTATGCATTATAATATTAACAGCTTTCTGTGCTTAGTTTGGAATATAATTGTTAAACCTGAACAATTCATGTCGAAATCGTTCCAGAACATATAATCAATTATATTCACTGTGATCATATTAATTATGTAATACTTTTCAAGTTAAAATTTATATCTTCTACTTGAACAGTATTTCATTAAAATTAATATTTCGTGAGAAATTAAAGTAATATTTTTAAATCCAATATTCCGTGATTAAATTAAAATATTGTATTCAACCCCCCTTCTACAATATCAGGAACCAATAATTGGCATCAAAGCTGGTTGATATTTTTAATATCAGATCCGAACTAAATATTCTGCAACTCATACAGATCTCAAAAATTATTTTTAATTCGAAATAAAAAAAATTTCAAAAAAAATATTTTTGATCAAAAATTGTTTTAAGTAAAAAATTAAAATATTTTTTTTGAAACACTTAATTTTTAATCTTATTTAAAGATGAGTACACAAAAGGTAACGAGCATTAAAATTCCACAGTTCGACAGAGAGCACTACAACTTGTGGAAACACAAAATGCTACTGTTCATTGGGATTGCCAATCCCAAGTACGCATTAGTACTAGCCAAAGGTGTTGAACCCCATATATCATTTATTCTCGAACATGAGGTAGATGGGGTCGTAATCCCCCACAGACAGTTTCTAAAAAGTCCAGCAGACTATACAGATGAGGAAGCAGAAGCCTTGTCCCTGGACAATAACCTCAAATTAATACTGATTGAATCTCTAAACTACGTCATATACAATCATGTAGTCAACTGCAAGAATGCAAAACAAATCTGGGAAATAATAGTGATTATCAATGAGGGGACTGAGAAAGTAAAAGAGAATAGACTAGAAATCCTGACCTCCCAATATGAGCAGTTTAGATCCAACCCTGGTGAGGGTATCTCTGAGGTATTTCAGAGACTAAACAAACTGATAAACGAGCTTAATATGAATGGAAAGTTTTATCAGAATTAGGAGGTGAACAGGAAGTTTCTGCTGACCTTACTCGAGCACTTGGAACACAGGATCACAGTTATCCGGGAGTCTAGAGATATGAAAGAGATAACCCTAGAAAGACTCTACGGAGTGCTAAAGACTTATGAATTGGAACAGATCCAAACCAGAGAGATGTATGGGAGAGGTAAGCTACTGAGTTCCTCCAAGGCATTAATGGTAGAACACCAGAAAAAGAAGAAGTGAAGGCAGTTGCACCTTCTAACATTTCAACAGAGTATGTGATTCCAGAATTTGGACATACTTTTGACAAAGAAGAAGATGGTGACTTCTGCTCGCTGGAAGAACCAGATCAACTGGAAGATGAATCTCTGGCAATGGTTGCCAGGAGGTTTGGTAACATGAGATTCCGAAGAAACTCCTCATATAGAGTAAAGCATAATTTTGGAAGATTCCAAAAAGGAGGTTCTTCGACAGCAGTATCAAAGAGCGGCTACAAGACTGGCTTAGTTGATAGAAATAAGTTTCGTTGCTTCAACTGTAATGAGATAGGCCATTTCGCAACTGAATGCAAGAAGCCTAAGCAAGGGAAAAAGAGAGAGTCTTATGAAGAGCTCAAGGAGAAGTATGATGCGATCGTGAAAAAGCATCAAGAAAAGTTCTATCTAGCATAAGGCAAAAGCTGGGATGACTCAGATAACGATGATGAGGAAGAGCTGGGAAATCTTGCTCTTATGGCTTCATCCGAGGAATCACTATCTCCCACCCGTCAAGGAGGAATAGAGGTAAACCCTTCTTGCCCTAAAATGTTTGCTTTGCTAGGAAAAGAACTAGATGGCAAAAGAG
Source organism: Oenanthe sinensis (assembly GCA_028671895.1). NCBI lineage: Eukaryota > Viridiplantae > Streptophyta > Magnoliopsida > Apiales > Apiaceae > Oenanthe > Oenanthe sinensis. Next base: position 7,195,796 of record JAPMAC010000212.1, read on the forward strand.
ATAAGGTTAAGAAACTCATACTCAAAATCAAAGACTTAATTGATGAAACTGAAATTCTTAAGCAGTTAAAAAGAAATAATGACAAGTTGACTGTCAAGTTGACTGAGGACTTAGTTATTCAAGTCAGTAAAGTCAGCTGTCATGTTTTAGTTGAAACCAATCTCAGAAACCAGATAGAAGAAGAAAAGAAAAAGTGTCTTGCTTATAAGAATTCCTCGTATATTATAAAGAACCTAATTGACCAACAAGAAATAAGTCGTAAAGTTGGAATAGGCTTCGAGTACAATAAATCTGTAGGAAAGCCAAGTAACATAACTCTTTTCAGAAAAAGTGCTGAAGAAAGGGGGATCCCACATGTTATTAAAGACACACTGAAACCTCTCTTCATAACACCGATAGCTGAACCCATCCTTGAGAGCTCCATACTGATTGCATATGAAATGCAGTTAGAGGATCTCGAGGAAGAGAAGAAGAGAGGAGAACAGGTTAAGGACATAAAAAAAGTTAATGTCCAGAAAAAGAAGAGTGCACCAGAGACACCAGTGAAAGATGAGGGAACTTCTAAGTCGCCCAATCCTGGTATAGGTGCAAAAGACTTAAAGAATAAAATGAACAGACCAAACACGTTTGTTAACAGTAAGGATAGTAACAACAAATTTCATTCTACTGAAAACTTTAAATCTGCTGATAAAATTGAAGTAGAATCTGTTAAGTCACATACTGTTTTGAATAACAGGCCTATTATTGATACTTTCCATAAACCTTGTGGTATATTGAATTGTATGTTATGTGCTTTTAATGCTATGACTGCTTATTTTAAACGCATGATAGCTAACAAAGATAACATGGCACCTAGAAAATGCATCAATAATAAATTTGCTAAATTCAAGACTGCAACTCCTTCACCTTCTAAGAAAGAAGAATATATTCTTAAGTCTAAACAGAAAGCTGTTAAGACTGTGTATAGGAAGGTAGGAACAGTCAAGGAAGATGATACTGTTATTCGAAAAGGATATGTTGTCAAAGCAGACAAAGGTCAATTCTTTAAGTATGCCGGGCCCAATCAATTTTGGGCTCCAAAGACGAATTAATCCATTTGGTATGTGCAGGGAGTTAAACAGGTAAACCGACTTATATGGATCCTGGACAGTGGATCTTCAAGGTATATGACCGGAGATAGAGCCCTGCTATCAAACGTGGTTGAAAGAGTCGGCCCAATCGTCACCTTTGGAGATAACAGCAAAGGGATGACTACGGGATATGGCAAGTTAAATACTGGGAATGTTATTATTGAAAACGTCTCTTTAGTGGAAGGACTTAAGCACAATCTAGTCAGCATCAGTCAATTTTGTGATAAAGGGTACAAAGTAAACTTTTTCAAGGAGAAATGCTTAATAGCTCATTCTAAAGATGACAAACTGGCCTTGCATGGAGTAAGGAAAGGAAACTTGTACGTAGCCGATCTCAACTTAGGAACTGAAGATGAAGCAAATTGTTTCTACTCAAAGGCTTCATCAGAAGAAAGCTGGTTATGGCACAAGAAACTCTCACATCTGAATTTTAAAACAATGAACTCTTTAGTAAAGAGGGATTTGGTGAGAGGACTGCCTCCGATGGAATTCACACAAGAAGGACTGTGTGAGGCATATCAGAAAGGGAAGTCAAAGAAAGCAAGTCATAGAGGCACAGACACTTCAAACATCACTGAACCACTTCAACTCCTACAAATGGATTTATTTGGTCTAATAAATATTCTGTCTATGTCAAGGAAGAAATACGCCTTAGTGATTGTGGATGACTTCACAAAGTATACGTGGGTTTTATTCTCAAACTCTAAAGATGAAAATCCACATTTGGTGATTGATCATGTAAAGTTGATTGAGTTAGATTCAAAGTTACCTGTCCGGGCAATCAGATCAGATAATGGTACAGAATTCAAAAATGAAGCTCTAAATAACTTTTGCTCAGACAAGGGGATAATAAGACAATATTCAGCACCAAGGACTCCGCAACAGAATGGAGTTGTAGAAAGGAAAAATAGAACCCTGATTGAAGCTGCAAGGACTATGCTAAGTGAATCAAGGTTACCTATCTACTTCTGGGCTGAAGCAGTAAGTACAACATGTTATACCCAGAATCGAACTCTCATCAACAAAGATCATATGAAGATACCCTATGAATTAATGGCTGGCAAAAAACCTACTCTAAAGTACTTTCATGTATTTGGAGCCAATTGTTATGTGCTAAAGGATGGAGATGAACATCATGGCAAGTTCGAGGCCAAGGCACATGAAGCTATCTTTGTCGGATATTCAAGAAGAGCATATAGGGTGTACATAATTGATCAACATCAAGTAAAAGAAAGTGTCAATGTTACTTTTGATGACATCAAACTCCCAAGTATCCAAACTGAAGATTCTTTTGAGTCATTAAAATTTGATAATTATCCTGACTCACATTCTGATGACGAAGAAGAACCTGAGGTTACAACAGGAAATGATGATGTCAATAATAATGATGATCCAGGTAATAGTGGTGAAAACAATGATAACACTAGCAATTCTACTAATAGCAATGGTGAATCAACAAGTCATCCTGGCAGCAACTCAGGGGAAGATGAAGGATCAACTGGTAGAACACATCATCACAATGAATTTCGAGGTGAATCATCTAGATCAAACCTACCCAGGGAAAGAATATGGAGCAGAGATCATCCTTTTGAATTGATCATAGGTAATCCAGATGTTGGAGTTAGAACCAGAAGTGCAACTTCAAATGAATGTTTATTTTCATTTTTTCTGTCTCAAGAAGAACCAAAGAAGATTGAAGATGCATTAATTGATCCAGATTGGGTTCTTGCCATGCAAGAAGAGCTCAATCAGTTCGAGAGACAAGAAATATGGACACTGGTACCCAGGCCTAAAGATAGATCCGTTATTGGTACTAAATGGGTATACAGGAACAAGTTAGACGGTGATGACATTGTTTCAAGGAACAAAGTCAAACTGGTTGCAAAGGGTTACTCCCAAGAAGAGGGAATTGATTATGACGAGACCTACACACTAGTTGCAAGACTTGAAGCCATCAAGATATTTCTGGCATTCGCAGCACATTCCAATTTTAAAGTCTATCAAATGGATGTGAAGAGTGCATTTCTGAATGGAGAGTTAGAAGAGGAAGTATATGTGGAACAGCCCCATGGCTTTGAAAATCCAAAGTTTTCTGACTTTGTGTATTTCCTATTCAAAGCTCTCTATGGACTCAAGAAAGCACCAAGGACATGGTATGACACTCTCTCTGTATTTTTACTTGAAAATGGTTTCATTAGAGGTGTCATAGATAAAACTCTCTTTTACAAACTGCATGAAAAAGATATGATATTTGTCCAAGTTTATGTTGACGATATTATATTTGGTTCTACTAACGGAAACTTGTGCAAAAGATTTGCTAAGTTAATGCAGAGTAGGTATGAAATGAGCATGATGGGTGAGCTGTCATTCTTCCTAGGATTGCAAGTAAAGCAAAAGGAAGAAGGGATTTTTATTTGCCAATCAAAGTACGTAAGGGATCTTCTTAGAAAATACAGTCTAGAAGATTATTCACCGGCAAAAACCCCAATGCCAGTAGCCACCAAGCTTGGCAAAGATGAAACTGGTAAGAAAGTTGACATCACAAGCTACAGAGGTATGATAGGCTCATTATTATATGTAACTACTAGTAGACCCGATATAATGTTTGTAACATGCTTATGTGCAAGGTTTCAATCTGACGCTAGGGAATCTCATCTTATAGCCTATCTTAAGGGTACACCAAATCTTGGTATTTGGTACCCTAAAGATACAGGTTTTGACCTAATAGGCTATACAGACTCAGATTATGCAGGGTGCAGGATGGACAGGAAAAGTACTTCTGAAAGCTGTCAGTTTCTAGGAAGACGATTGATCTCCTGGTATAGTAAGAAACAACACTCAGTGTCTACCTCGACAGCCGAAGCAGAATACATTGCGGCAGGTAGCTGTTGTGCACGAATCTTGTGGATAAGGAATCAACTGAATGACTATGGACTTGCGTTGAATAAAATTGTAATATTCTGCGACAACACAAGTGCTATAGCTATTTCCAACAATCTTGTACAACATTCGCGAACCAAGCACATTGACATAAGGTATCATTTTATCCGAGAGCATGTCATGAATGGAACTGTGGTGTTACACTTCGTACCATAGAAGATCAAATAACCGACATCTTCACAATACCACTTGATGAATCCACTTTCTCAAAGTTGGTTAGTGAACTAGGGATGTTAAATAATGGCTAATTTTTTGTGGCTAGGAATTAATTTAAGCTCATAAATATTAAATGTTAATATTTGAAGAATTTATGAGACTTGAATTAATAAAATCCTAGGGCTTATGAATTCTTGGAAAATTATCTTAAGATTAAATTAATACTCTTAATAGATAATTATTTCAATTATAGCATAAGTACTTATGTTTAAATTTAAGCAGTTATAAGCATTTATGTTAATTAATGTATATTTCACTAATTATTATTGTACATTAACATAAATGATTATGTTATTAATTAATTAATTAATTTATTCTTTAAATTAATTCAAGCGTGAGTTAATTTAATTCCTAAATTAATTAGAATAGTTAATAATATAAATATTTATTATATGGCCTTAATAATATATTAGTATGTAAATTATTGTGATTTATCTTAAAGTTTCTAAATAAAAATTGTTTGTTAATATTTATTGTTTTTAAAGTTTCTGACGCATCCCCATGCGCGCAGGCGCGTCAGGCGCGTGCAAGATACCCTGTCACGCATCTCGGGTATGCGTTACAAGCCAAAACCCCTTTTTTAGCTTGTAACGCATGCGCAAAATGCGTTACATCCTTTTTTTTCCAGATATTATTATTTAATTATGAATTAATTAAAAACAACTTTAAAAATCCATAATAAATAATCTATTGCTCAGAAAAATATTCTAAAAATACCTGGATGATCTACAACGCTTGTAGAACACAAGAAAAATATAAAATAAATTTTGAGGAACAGTAATTAATTAATCATAATTAAATCATTATTATTGCTTTCAAAATTCATAATAAATATTCTACGCATCAGAAAATTATGAAAAATTAACTGGACGATCTACAACACTTATAGAACCCAGGAAAATTATCAAAACAATTTTGACGAACAGTATCATATTAATCATAAATAAAACATTATATTGCTTGTATAAATCATAATAAATACATACATGCTCATAAAATTCTGAAACTTGACCACGAATCTATATGCATACAACCTATGCTCTGATACCATTGAAGGAATTTATGCACCAGCGGAAGTATTGTATAACATTTATTTATATATATTCCGATGTATACCTACATATAGATACAAAACTATTTTATAAATTGAAGAATACCTCGATTGTTTTCCGGCAACAGCTAGAGAAGATCTTGTTGTTCAATCCTTGCAATCACCCCTCAAGTGTGGAGTGCTCTAAAGATATCCACCAAGAATCAAACTAAAAGATGAAGGAGAAGGCTAGAGAGGAAATTAGGGTTGCCTCCCTTTTTAAAATATTTCTCACAAAATATTAGAGTTTTTTTTATTAGGGTTTATAATCCTATATTTATAGGCAAATATCTCAGCTGAGATATTTTCTATAAATATCTTATTATTAATTCCCTTTTTAATTAATTAATCTTATTAATTAATTAGTTAATGATTAAAACTATTTTAATCATTAATTCCTTTTTCTAAACTCTTTTAGAAAATTATTCTCTCTTCATATTTAATTACTTTAATTAAATATTTAATTAATAATATTAAGATCTTATCTTAAATAATTTATAATCAATTAAATCTCATTTAATTAATTTATAAAATTTGCTAAGTAATTATTTATTTCATAAATAAATAATGACTAGCTATTATTAATTATTCCTTCATCTATAATTTAATCTCTTTTATGGTGTGACTCTTTAGGTTCAATATTAAGCCGGTAGTAGAAATAAATAATAATAAATATTTTATTTATTATTTATATAAATTCTATTAATTCATTAAATATAATTAATCTGATTAATTATATTTATTCTACATCGTGAGTGATGCTTCTCAACATATCGCGACTATCCAGATAATACGAAATCATTGCTTAGAATACTTAGAACCTGTCAGTAATTAGTTACCGTACAATTAATTCCTTCTACCCTTCAATATCCCGATTAAATATAAGGCATGGAACTCGTGTCAAGCCTATCTAATTTAATCATATGATTTCTTATTCATAATGCAAAGTTTCTTTTAATGCAAATTAGAAACTCTTTCTAATTTCATTCACTCTGGCCAGAGATTCCTGAACTTGCATATCTAAGAATAACATAGGATATTCACTTCCTTTACTAGAAGGGGCTGATACTTTATTGATCCGTTAACTATCTCCATACACAAATCACTATGCCCAGAATGGACCTAATGAATGTCCTAGAGACTAAGGACTAAACCAAAGCATAAATCATTGTGTACGAGATTACTCTAACGATCTCAAGTCTAAGGATACTTGTACAACTATTTACTTAATAAACAACTATCGACACGTGAGTAAACTCCATTAGTTGTTCTACTTATCGAGTCATGTTCAGTGAACTTATTCCTTAATAAGCACCTACATACTAGTTATAGTGTCACCACACAAATGTCTATGAGAACAGACATCCTCCTAAGAGAGCTAGCATAGTATGTACTGATCTTTACGGATTTACCAATTTCCAATTAGTTATCCTATGATCAGGAACTGTTTAAGTCTAAATCTATTATCTTCTAGATCTCATTATTACAATCTCATTATAATTCTAGAAGCTTTGCTCTAAATTATGGAACATCTTATTTAATACACTTCAAATAGATTAAGCCCGTAACATAAATACTTTATTATTATCAAATGAAATCAAATAAGAGTAGCAGAAAGTTTTTCCTAACTCATCATACATGATTGGTTTTAGATCAAACACTTTCAGATACTAGAGAATCTTATCTTATAACTAAGTTATGAATTGTTAGATATCTTAGGGGATCACCGATTCTTAGAATCAGGTACCTGAAGATAATATGTTTAACCTAATTGGCTATATAGATATAGATGATGCAAGTTGTAAGAAAGACAGGGAAGTTATTCCTAGAAGCTGTCAATTTCATGGAAGAAGTTGATTTCTTGCTGAAATGAGAAGAAAGCATTCAACACACATAGTTGCAGCAAAGGCTAAACTTAAAGCAGCTAGTGAATGTGATGCTCTGATCTTCTAGACAATGAAACCACTTCAACTCCAACAACTCTGCTAGATATTCTCTACACCACGTATGAAACAAGCTCATGGATACCATGTATCATTTCTTTAGAGAATTGTCCTTAGTAGAATCACTTGTAGATCATTGCTAAATAACTTGATGAATTTATTTTATCTAAGTTGGTTAGTGAACCTGGGATATTATTTATATACATATTTGTTTGAAATCCCATCTGCAAGTAATTCTTGAATGAGTTCACAAGTATTAAATCGTCCACATTTAAAGGACTTGTGAATTTATTTTTAAATCCAGTACCTCGTACTTTTTACTACTAGTTTAATTATCATGCTTTCCATGTTATATGCATATGTGGTAGTTTGATTTTCTAGCATAAGTTAGTAGCATAATTATTTGTATGTTAAATATTTGATGAATATTAGTCAATGATATCTTGCTTAATTGCTCTGATATTTTTAAATATTTTATTACAAATAATTGTTTTACTTTTGGTATTAGTGACGTTATTTAGAATTTCTGTTCTAAGTAATTAATGCATATTTTCAAAACTCACTAATATTGGAAGGCGAAGTATTTTCTAAGTCATGTGTATCAGATTCTCAATATTTTATATACTTACAAAATATTTCTAAATTTTGATTTTATTTGCGAGGAGTTGTAATTAGGATCACAAGTATTAAATGTCAATATTTAAAAGACTTGTAAATTTCTAATTAACTATTTTCTCGAGCTTATGTATATCATTAATAATTGTTATGAGTATAATTGTAATATGCTTGAGTGACGATTATTAGATATAGTGAAGGAAGTTAGATGCTAATATTCAATCTTATGGATATTTAGTATTTAGCGAAATTATTTTATCTTATTAAAATTATGGATTGAAGCATATCAATGTTTATTAGTTTCATAATTTTGATTTGATAAAATATTAAAAGCATAATTTCTTGCATTTTGAAATTATTGATAAATATCAAGTAATGATATTTTGTTAATATTCTGTACAATTAATTGTGATATTTTTAATATTAGTGATAATACAAGTTCTTTATCTAAAATCACTAATAATAAAAATATGTCTTAATGCTTATTGTTCTACTGAATGATTGACATGTTTCTTTGATTTATATATATGCATGTTATTGGTAACTGTTTAGTACAATATAAGTATTTAATTTATTTTGATTTATTTAAATTATGAAGATATAAACAATTCAGTGATATATTGGTTCCATGATTTAAGTAAATTAAAATAAAATTGTAGCATAATTATTCGTAGTATAAATATTTTCTTTTAATACTTTGTGATAATTGATTAATATTTTATTACAAAATAATTATGATATATTGATATTAATGGATTTGCTTAGTCTTTATTCTAAGTAAAAATTGATTTTTGAAAAAGCTGTTAGTATTAGTATATTTAGTTTGCTTTCTTTGACAGAATTTTAAACTTGAATGTATTAAAAAGAATTTCTTGTCTGATTCTTTTTCAAAACGTTTTATTCAAAGATACATTCATTTCTCTATCAGTTTTAAAAAAGAAAACATTAAAATTCTTTTTCAAAACTTCTCTTTTGAAAATCTTTTGATTTACAGCCCTAATTTGATTTCTAAATCCTAGGGTGTGAATCAAACTTTTCTTGAGGATAATTTTTTCTCCAATCTTAAAATCTTTTATCCTATCCCGAAAGCTGTTTTTAAAAGTTTTATCTTTAAAAGCTTTTTCTCTCTTAATTTTTCCTTTTAAAGTGGTAGAAACTTTGTGACTGCTATTTTATTCAGAGAAATTGTTTTTACTTCGAGGTATCAACCATTTGTAAAATGATTTATTTTTAAGCGCTTGTTTCAAGGTATGTTTCACATTGATTCATAGTACCAAAACAGTAGTTGTTGCTTTGAAGGCCTTGTACTGTATTGTTAAGCATACATTCACCCCAATTGTCATGTTTTTATTTTAAGATGGGGACACTATCTGGTGGACGAAAATGATGTAAATCATAATTACATTATGAGTCAGAAAATCATAGTCCTCTATCCGATAAGGATGTTTTGTGAAACATACAGTGCTTAGATTTTAAAGGAAATGAGTCATTTTATCGAGATATAATTTGGTAAGAGAGTTGAATTTCTTCTTTGGCATAAATTCCCGCATTTTATTATGGGAATTTTGCCTTGTAAGAAATTCATAAGGGATATAATTTTTCTCTGATACACTTTCCTGCGTTTTATTATGGGATAAGTATCTTAAAGAAAATTTCTATTGGTATCATTTTCTTAAATGATAAATCTTTAGAACTGACAAAACTCTTTTACTAAAAGTGCTTTAATGTAATCATTTACCATTCCTACATATATTTTTGTTATTCCTTAGAACAATGTCAATATTTGTAGAAGGGGGGGTTGAATACAAATATTAAAACTTTTTGTGTGTTCTAATATTTGTTCTTGATGTTTGATAGAATAAGAGAATAAGTTCGAACAAATTAATGCTGAAAAATAAAACTGAACAAAGAGATTTAAAATTATTGATGGATTGGTTTTTCCATCAATGTATATTTTTGCTCAATGCTCCTAGGTTAAAAGAAACCTAGCTGCGTTTACAAGATTAGAAAACAAATCAACTGTTCTTACACATGTGCTCTCAAGCTTGAACAGTTGATTAAGAAATATGTCTAACTTGTATATTTTCTAATAATGCTACTACACTTGTTTATATACCACAAGTGTTCTTTTACAATTCCTATTCTAGGATTGTTTCTACCTGCCTTCCTTTTACCTTTTTCTATTTTACAAAAAGGTTTGAAAGACAGCTTTTGATTGAGTCTTCACAGTTACTCTAGACTGTCTTCCATAGGTGTGCTTTTGTTCTCTGGATCTTCAACAGATATTCTTTCTGTGTTGTCACACTCAATTGATAATTTGCTGTCAGGCATATCAATTGATCCATTCTTTAATCCATCAACTGATGTACTTCTTCGATTGATCTTTATATCCATCGATTGATAAAAGATGTCTTATCGATTGATAGATGTTATCAATCGATATATCAGTCGATGGGTCTTCACATCAGTTGATGGTCTTCAATCCTTGGCTTGGCTTCTTCGATTGATCCTCCATCCATCGATGCTTCAATATCAATTGATCATCCTTCACTTGTGCAATTTCCTGTCTTCACATAATTACAATTTAACAGTTTAATTTACACATCAATTGATGATCCATATCAATCGACTCTAACATCAATTGATGAACAAAATATCAATTGATTTACACCTTATCGATTGAAATAGACTAAGTACACCTATGCTACAATCCAAATTATCAGTTGATTCATCTAAACACTTCAACTGATAAATGGTTTCCTGGTCAATTGATATTTATAACTTTCATATAAATTGATCAGTTACAACAAATAAAATTTCTATGATTCTAAGATTAATGTTATCATCAAATCACATGTAGATTCCTAACAATCTCCCCCTATTTGTGTCTGTGTTATTAACAGGCATAAATCTACTTGATGATAACAAAAACCCTTAAAAAAAATTACATTTAGATAGAATCAAGAAACTTAATTGGCACATTAATTTTGGAAGTACTAGATTGATATATATAACTCCTGCAAGCAGCTTCAATATCTTCATAATTTAATTTAGTTCCTCTTCCTCCTTTTCTCAGCATTTTCCTTTAGTTGCCTCATGAAAGAACTTCTCAATATTGCTTCATCCCTGTCAGTTTCTCCAAGTTGCCTCATAAGGTAGTGTATTTCTTCATCTGTGATTTTGTCCAGATATTTGCAGATATCAAAGAACTTTGTGTTGCCCTCTATATCTGTAAAAATCATAGCATACTTTGGCTCCAACACCACCTTTTTGACCTGTTACTTCCATAGCTTTAGAGGTGAATCAGGTTCAGCTTCTGCCTTGGATCTTCTTAACCTTGAAATTTGTTGTTGTATCTCCTGAGCAATTGTTGTGTTGAGTTTGTACTTTCTGTTGAGTAGAGGAAGAATAGTCTTTAAAACATTGTAGCTTTGCTTCATTATCACCTTCAATGAATAGATTGTTTTCACTCCATTTTCATACTCCAACCTCATTGATTCTTCATGGTTAGAGGTTGCAGGGTGAGTCCTTACTCCAATTAATCCTTTTTCATTGATTACTGGTATTTCCTTCAAATCATAACCTTCAATTGTGACCTCCTCCTTGATTTCTTCTTGTTGACCCTGGAGGTTTTCCTGAACCACTATTTCTTGAGTAGAACTTGGCCTTTTTTTGGCCATAGAAACTTTTCTCCTTTTTCTCAAAGGTTGCTCTGCCTGTAGCTCTTCTTCCAAATGCCATTGCATTTCCAACTGTCTAGCAATCTCTTCATTCTCCCTTTCTCTCCTTGAGGCATCTGAGATTCCTGTAGTGATGGCTCCTTGAAGTAGCTTTTGACTTACTGGTTCAGTCTCTTTCTTCTTCTCTTCTTCAATCACTATTGCTTTCCCTTTCTTCTTTTCTTTAAGAGCTTCAATATCCAATTGAAGAAAAGCTTCTGTATTTGAATTTCTTTCCTTGGCAGCCTTTTGTGCATCTTCATTTAATTTTCTTGTTTGAGCAATGAACTCATCCAAGTCTCCTTTTTCTACTGCCTCTGTTACTAACTCAGTGCTTCTCCTTAGATCTTCAATTCTTTTCTTTTTTCTCTCAATCATTGTTTGAGTTTCTTTCTCCCTAGAAATTCTCCTAGCTTCAAGATCATCATCAAACTTCTTGTAATCTTTCTTTTTCTGTTCTAAATTATCTTTTGGAGAATTAGATGACTTAGATTTCTTTGAAGATTGATTGTCCATGTTACTTCTGCTTTTATCTCTTCTCGGTGCAGAACCACCAATGCCACTTGACTTATCCATACCAGAACCACCTATTCCACCACTTCCACTGCCTTTGCCATCACCACCATCATCATCCTTCTTCTTTGTATTCTCCCCCTTTTTGTTATCATCAATTGGAGGGGGTGGTGGAAGTCTGTCAAGAAACTTTTGAAGAATGGAAGCATGAAGACTTTGACCTCTGATAATATCATCCATCTTCTTTTCTAGAGAACATACTCTTGTCTCCAAAGATGTAAAATTTTTGGATTCTTTGAAAAGCTTGTCTTTGATGCTATTCATGGTGTTGAATGGTAGCTTCTCATCCAATCTCCTGTCCATTGCATCCTTGTTAGATGAGATAGAGTCTTTAATCCTCTCCAGTTCCCTCCTTACTCCTGTTACTGTCATCTTTTGAATTTTCATTGATTCTCTCATATAGTGAGCAATTCTCCTTTGAGTAGGATCTTCAATTTCTCCTTCCACCATTGCTCTTCTATATTGAGAGAGAAATTCAGTCTCAGCAGCTTCTAAGGAACCATCAATAGTGCTCATCCATGGCTCTTCATCAGAATCACTCTCCAACTCTTCAGGTGCCATATAACAAGTGTCTGTTGTATTGGCGATGCTTTCCTTCAGATTCCTGGTCCTTTGATCTGTATGATCAATGCCCAAAAGTTGTTTTGCATTCCTGTTACTTGAAGTAGCCAACCCTTGATATTGTGGATCAGGATGAATGAAATTCTTTGGATCCAATTCACCAGCATCTATTTCCTCTTCAAAGTCCTTAGCAATTCCACTCCCACTAGCTTCAGCATTATTTGCTCCCCCTAACTCCTTTACTCCTTCTTCTGCCATCATTTCAATATCCAATTCCTGTGCAAAAAGTAGACTGTTTTTATCACTTTCACTCATCTCTCTATTTTGCATCAGGATCTCATCCTGGAATCTCACATCTCCCTCACTCATTTCTTTTGCACCTGCTAAGGTGGGGCCCTCAAGTGTTTCACTCTCATTCCTGGAAGAAATAGGAATGTTTTTACTCACTTCCTCTCCTTTTGCCAGGTTACAATCCTGCCTCTCACTCAACTCACTCAATCCTAAGAGTGTTTGTGCAACATCAATTGATTGAGCATCAATTGATGTATTGACATTATCAGTTGAAGTGGTGTTTGGGATATCCATCGATTGATGCATACCCATCGATTGATCTTGAGTATCGATCGATGGCTTATCAGTCGATGGCTAAATATCAATTGATGAAGGAACATCAATTGATGGAGAAGAAACAGTTGAGATAATTTGTGAAGTTATGTTTGAGATGATATTGGAAATAGAATCCTGAAAATTCTGAGAAGAAGATTCAGGGGAGAGTGTTGGCTTCTCCTTGAAAAACAAAGAAGGAGAATCTGAAAATGTTCGATAGTCTATCAAAACATTTTCTGAAGAAGTTTGAGATGGGGATAGAAGAATAGAAGAGATAGGAATTGAAAGAGAATTGGGTTGCATCTCATCATTTATATGAGATGCATCATGCAGACTTTGTGAAGGCTCCTCCACAGTTTCCTGTGGTTTTGCAGTGTGTGATTCCCCAAGTGCAAAGGTGACTTTCTTTTCTCTTCTTTTGTATGGTGTTAGTGTTTTGGCTTTTGTGTCCCCAATTTGATTCTGTGCCCCTGGTTGTGGGCTATTTTCAATATTGTCATCCTTTTGAGAGAATGACAATAGGGATGTGGTATTTTCCATGTTAACATCCACAGTCTTTTGGGAGACTATGGAGTGGCTAGGTTGAGGTTGCACACCCTCACTCTCCTTATCCTTCTGGGTTCTTAGATATTCCCCAGTTCCCTCACCACCTACATCCTCCTCTAATCTATCTACCACACTAGTTGATTTTCTTTTCTTGGTTTTTACAACAGCAGGTTTTTGAGAACCTGTTGAGGTTGATTTCTTAGATTTGGATTTAGAGATTGGTTGTGTGGCCTGGGTAGGAGGGTTGGGGTCATTACTACCACCCTCCATAGTCACAGAAGGCAAAGAAGAATTAGGTTTAGAAGAGTTTAAAGTAGAGATAAATACCTGAACAAAAGGGGAATAGATCAATTCCACATTGCTGTGAAGATTGATCCTAACCAAGTCTTTAAAGACCCTTTTGTTTTGAGTCCAGCAATCCAAAATTTCTGTATTCCTGTCAATCTCAATATCCTTGACAAAGTGGTTAATAATAATCATAATAAATCTTGCATAATAAATATGATTAGATCTATTTATTTTATTCCCCAATTTGGCAGATATTTCATTGAATAACAGGCTTCCTAAATTATGATATCTATCATATAAAATGCTATACCCTACTTGTTGCATACTAGTTGTTATTGCATCAAAATTACTAACCTTACCAGAAAAACACATTATTAAAGCATCAAAGAAATATGACCATTCTTTTCTTAGATTCTTTCTAACAATACTACCTAGACTAGCATCAGGAGCAGTATAGTTGATTTCCCTAAGCATGTTTCTAATATCTGTGTCAGTGGGTGCATTTTCGGTATTATTTGCAGGAATATTTAAACACTCACCCAAGACCACAGTGGTTAGAATATACCTTTGTCCTTTGCATTCAAAGGAGATTGTAGAAAAATCATCTGCTACTTCTGCTGTTGTCCAGAATTCTTCAACTAGATTGCACACTATTTTTGGTGCTTCTGAGAGGGCCTTTGCAATTTTCGAACTCCTTAGAAATTCCATTAGGGGATGAAATTCTGTTGGGGCTTCCTCCACCATAGTGCAAGCAACGAAGTTGTTGAGCTCATAGTAGAATCCAGATTGTGAGACTTTCTTTGAAGATGCCATTATCGTGTTTGAAGATTTATAATTGAATTAACTGGCAAACTTGTTAGTAATTATAACAGAAATAATAAATAGACAGTAGTAGATTAGGGTTCTTAGCAAGAGATAGATACAGAGTAAGTTCGAAGATTGAGAAAGAGAAAGAGATAGAAAAATCGATAGTAAAAATGCAAGTAAGAATTAAAAGAAGTTTTAATCTCACTATTTATATTTACTGATTTCCCAACCAATTTCTTACTCAAAATAGAACTAAATCGACCGTTGGAAGAGTATTGATAATTAAAAGTTACCAATTTTGGCAATCGATTGTTATACATACAGGAATGTACGTTTTAATCAATTGATAAAATAAGTAATCAACGGCTAGATTTTTGTACAGGTCGATTGATGACATGGACCCCTTTAAATTCTAGGTCATCGATTGATAAAATTGCTTATCCATCGACAGGTACAATTATCCATCGATAGACAAATATATCATCGATTGATATATCTATCTATCGATAGTTACCCCTATCCATCGATAAACAAATATATCATCAATTGATATATTTATCTGTCGACAGCTTCATTAATATCCATTGATATGTAAAATATTTATCAGTTGATTATTGAAGAATCAATAATTTAACATAGTCAATGGCTACATGTAATATAAATACATAACTTGTCAGACATTTAAAGGATTAGATATAATTAAGCATACCTAAATCACAGACCAATCTATTGAAGGTAGATTCATCTAATGGTTTGGTAAAAATGTCTGCAAGTTGTCTTTCACTAGGGACAAAATGTAATTCAACTGTACCATTCATTACATGTTCCCTAATGAAGTGATACCTTATGTCAATGTGCTTGGTTCTGGAATGTTGTACAGGATTTTCTGTTATAGCAATGGCACTTGTATTATCACAGAAAATAGGAATCTTGTTCAAGCTGAACCCATAGTCAAGTAGTTGATTCCTCATCCATAATATTTGTGCACAGCAACTTCCAGCTGCAATGTATTCAGCCTCTGCAGTAGATGTAGACACTGAATTCTGCTTCTTGCTAAACCATGAAACAAGCTTATTTCCTAGAAATTGACAGGAACCTGTTGTGCTTTTTCTGTCAATTCTGCAACCTGCATAATCTGCATCTGAATAACCAATTAGATCAAATCCAGAATCTCTAGGATACCAAATTCCAAGATTTGGAGTTCCTTTGAGATATCTGAATATTCTTTTTATTGCAATCAAATGAGATTCTCTAGGATCAGCTTGAAACCTAGCACAAAGACATGTAGCAAACATTATGTCTGGCCTACTTACAGTTAAATAAAGTAATGAGCCAACCATACCTCTATAACTTGAAATGTCCACTTCTGCTTCCTTAGTGTTTAATTCAAGTTTAGTTGCAGTGGCCATGGGAGTTTTAGCAGAAGAACATTCACTTAAATCAAATCTCTTTAATAAATCAGAAATATATTTGGTTTGATTTATGAAAATACCATTTTTAACTTGTTTGATTTGCAAGCCAAGAAAGTAGGTTAGTTCTCCCATCATGCTCATTTCATATTTACTCTGCATCAACTTAGCAAACTTTTTACAAAGTTTTTCATTAGTTGAGCCAAAAATAATGTCATCTACATAGATTTGAACAAGAATCATAGAGCCATTTACATTTCTATGAAAGAGAGTTTTATCAACAGTACCTTTTGTGAAGTGATTCTCAATCAAGAATTTAGACAATGTGTCATACCAGGCTCTAGGTGCTTGCTTCAATCCATAAAGTGCCTTGAGAAGATAGTATACAAATCCAGGATGAATAGGATCAATAAAACCAGGAGGTTGTTCTACATAAACTTCTTCTTCTAGTTCTCCATTGAGAAAAGCACTTTTCACATCCATCTGATACACCTTGAAATTTGCATAAGCAGCATATGCTAGAAAGATTCTGATTGCTTCCAATCTTGCAACTGGTGCAAAAGTTTCATCAAAATCTATGCCTTCTTCTTGTGAATAGCCCTTTGCCACTAATCTTGCTTTATTTCTTGTCACTGTACCAGATTCATCCATTTTGTTTCTGAACACCCATTTTGTACCAATGATAGACTTGTTCTTTGGTTTGGGCACCAGCTTCCATACCTTGTTTCTTTCAAATTGATTCAACTCTTCTTGCATAGCAATTATCCAATCAGGATCATTCAAGGCTTCTTCAATCCTTTTTGGTTCTTCTTGAGACAGGAAGCTACTATACAAGCATTCATTTTGAGTTGCACTTCTAGTTTTGACACCATCATTTGCATCTCCAATTATTAATTCAAAGGGATGGCTGTTTGTCCATTTCCTTTGTGATGGTAAATTTGTCCTTGAAGATGATGCTTCATGATCATTAGAAGTGTTATGATCATTGTGATGTGATTGACTATTTGAGAACCCTCCCCCTGAGATGGACACTCTACTTGAAGATTGTTGAGCAGAGTTGATATCCATCGAATGATTATCAATTGATGTATTATCAGTTGATTGATGATTGTCAACTGATAAGTTATCTGTTGATGCATTGACATCAATTGATGGGAGGATTCTAGGTACTTGAACTCTTGTGATTTCCACATCATCATCACTATCTTCAATATTACTTGTGGATTCATTTTCAAAATGCAATAGATCATGAAATCCTTCATCAAATAACCCTTGAATTTTCTTGTCATCAAAAACTACATGCATAGATTCCATAACAATGTGTAATCTAAGATTGTAGACTCTGTATGCTTTGGTTGTTATTCCATATCCAACAAATATAGCTTCATCAGCTTTGGCTTCAAATTTTCCTAGATTTTCACCTTGATTTCTCAGTACAAAGCATTTGCAACCAAAGACATGAAGAAAGTTAACTGTTGGCTTCTTGTCTTTCTTTATCAATTGATATGGAGTTTTGCCATGAGGTTTATTGATCATGGAAATATTTTGAATGTAACAAGCAG
Source organism: Oenanthe sinensis (assembly GCA_028671895.1). Lineage (NCBI taxonomy): Eukaryota > Viridiplantae > Streptophyta > Magnoliopsida > Apiales > Apiaceae > Oenanthe > Oenanthe sinensis. The sequence goes on from JAPMAC010000212.1 coordinate 7,213,801, forward strand.
TATTAATTGCTTCTGCCCAGAAGTATGTAGGAAGTTTTGCTTCTTCTAACATAGTTCTAGCAGCTTCAATCAAGGTCCTATTTTTTCTTTCAACTACTCCATTTTGCTGTGGAGTTCTTGGAGCAGAGAAATGATGAGTGATACCTTTTTCTTCACAGAATTCTCTCATGGTTGAATTCTTGAATTCAGTACCATTGTCACTTCTAAATTTCTTGACCTTCCATTCAGTGCCATTGTCAACATTCTTCACATGATTGATAATTAATTTGCTTGCTTCATCCTTAGAATGTAAGAAATATACCCATGAAAATCTTGTGAAGTCATCCACAATTACTAGGGTATATTTCTTTTTGGCAATTGACATGATGTTGACTGGACCAAATAAATCCATGTGCAATAATTCCAGAGGCTTATCAATTGATGATTCAGACTTTGACTTGAATGATGCTTTTCTTTGTTTTCCCTTTTGACATGCATCACATAGTCCATCCTTGGTGAATTCCATCTGTGGAATGCCTCTAACCAGATTCTTTCTAATCAATAAATTCATGGCTTTGAAATTCAAATGGGCTAGTTTCTTGTGCCAAGTCCAACTTTCTTCTGTATTGGCTTTGCTAAGTAGACATGTCATTGAATTTGCCTTTACAGAGTGAAAATCAGCCACATAGACATTCCCTTTTCTTTCTCCAGTTAAGAGAATTTCACCAGATTCTTTGTTGGCTATGATGCATGATTCAGTTGTAAACCACACACCATTACCATTATCACACAGTTGACTAATACTGAGCAAATTGTGCTTCAATCCATCAACTAGTGCTACAGTTTCAATGATAACATTTTCTTTTGCAATTGAGCCATATCCCAGAGTAAAACCTTTGCTGTTATCTCCAAAAGTAACTCCTAGGCCAGCTTTTTCCACAAACTTTGTGAGCAGGGACAAATCTCCAGTCATGTGCCTTGAACATCCACTATCCAAATACCAGAGATTTTTCTTCCTGTTTCCCTGCACACACATAAAACAATCAAGTTGCTTTTGGTACCCAAGTTGCCTTGGGTCCTCTTTTATTAGTTGCAGCTTGAGCCCCTGTTGTCAACTTAGGTTCCTTTTGTTTTGGTGGGTTTAAATCCACTTTATCTTTGGGAGTTGACTTTTGGGGCTTTGACACCTTAGAACTCATGGCAGAATTTTCATGGATTTCATCATTTACATTAGGCATGTTCCATGGCATACCAGGCATGTTCATATTAGGATATGCAAAGAAGGGATTATACATGTATGGAACTTGTGCATAAGGCATATGAACATTAGGTGCAACCAAATTAGAAGACATGGCATCTTTTCACTTTTGCATTGCATGGACAAATGATTTACACTACCACATTTAGCACATACCTTTCTAGGTGCATACATATCAGGAGTGTAATTATTGTGCTTATTTATGCCTACTTTACCATTCCTATTCTTTTTCTTTTTCTCAGACTTAGATAGAGAAATTTCCACAGGTGCTATCTTTTCTAATTTTTCTTTTAATTATTTCTTGGATAAGCTACCTATGTTGATCTTCTCAGTCTCAGTCTCAACTTGATTCTTAGTTTCCTTAACAAACTTAATAGGAGTGCTAAATTTGTTCTTTTTATTAGCCATTGATGATTTACTTGTCGATGGATGCTTATCGATTGATTCAGCATCAATCGATTGATAATCCTTATCAGTTGATGAAGGATTAGCAGTCGATTGATCTTTATCCATTGAAGTATCAGCCAATGACTTGCCTATTGATTTGGGGAGTTCTCCTAGAGTATCTACACCCTGAACATCAATAATTTGTTTGGCAGGTTTAGCAGACCTATTCCATTTGCTAATGGTTTCAATTTCTTCAGCTAATTATTCTTTCAACAATTCTTCTCTTTTCAAACTGTTTACTAGTTCATTCCTAGCATCCTTTCTTTCCTGCTTAAATCTTTCTAAACAAACAAGTTCATTTTCAAGAAACATATTTCTCTCAGTTAAGGCATCAATGGTGTTCTTTAACTTGAGATTTTCTTTGTTTAGAGATTTTAGAGTGACATGCAAATTGTACAGTTCATTAGACATTTCATTAATAGTACTATTGCATTCCTCAGATGTAAGCTCGGAAAAGTTGGTAGCTAGTACCTGATTAGATGCTGAACTAGCTTCTTCATCTTCATGATTGGCCATTAATGCAAGATTGACATATTCTTCAGAATCACTATCCTCAGCAGCCCAGTCCTTCTCCTCAGTTACAAAAGCCTTTTCTTTTTGTTTTAAAAGGTCAAAGTATTTCTTCTTATAATCAATACCCTCATATGACTTTGCCTTTTCTTGTTTTGGCTTCCTGCACTCACTTGAGAAATGACCAGCCAATCCACAGTTAAAGCATTTGAATTTAGATCTTTCAACCAGATTTTTATTTTGATTGTTGTTTCTAAACTGGGATCCAGGCCTTTGAGCATATGGATTCTTCTTGAATTTTAGCTTTGAAAATTTCCTTGTCAGAAATGCAAGGTGCTCATCAATCTCATTCAAATCATCCTGAGAGCATGTTTCATTTTCTTCACACTTGCTCTTTCCTTTTCTCTTGAATGATTCTTCAACAGCATCACCAGCCATCATGACTGACTCTTCTTCATAGCATTTTCCTTCTTCTCTTCATTTCCCTTGACTACCAAAGCCACAGTTTTCTCTTTTCTTTGATTCTTTTCAATCTCTTCATCTTGTTAGATTTCCAACTCATATGTCTTGAGAATACCATAAAGTTTCTCCAGTGTAAAATCCTTGAAGTCCTGAGATTGTCTAATGGAAACAGTCAATGGTTTCCATTCTTTTGGAATAGATCTAAGAAATTTTAGATTTGTATCCTCAGTTGCATAAACCCTACCATATAGCTTCAATCCATTTAACAACTTCTGAAATCTGCTATAGGTGTCATTGATAGATTCTCCACTCTTGAAATGGAATGATTCATATTTTTGAATCAAGAGTTGCATCTTGTTTTTCCTTACTTGTTCAGTTCCTTCACACAGAGTTTGAAGTGTATCCCATACTTCTTTTGATGAAGTACAATTTATTACATTGTCAAACATATCTTTATCTAGACCATTAAACAGAATGTTCATGGCCTTCTTGTCTTTGAGTACTTCTTTTTCATCCTCTTCTGTGAACTCAGAAATAAGTTTTGGAACATGTCTGTCAAGTGCAGGAGTTCCATCAGGGTTTACACCTGTGACTAGCTTCATGGGAACATGAGGACCTTTTTCTATGCAGTTAACATAAGAAGGGTCGAGAGAAAGAAGATGCAGATGCATTTTGACCTTCCATGGAAAATAATCATCTTTCTCTAAAACTGGAATTTTCACACCTGAATCTCTTTGACCCATATTGACTGTTCTTGATCTTTAAACTTTCTGTATGTTGAAAGCCTGCTCTGATACCAATTGTTATTCCTTAGAACAATGTCAATATTTGTAGAAGGGGGGGTTGAATACAAATATTAAAACTTTTTGTGTGTTCTAATATTTGTTCTTGATGTTTGATAGAATAAGAGAATAAGTTCGAACAAATTAATGCTGAAAAATAAAACTGAACAAAGAGATTTAAAATTATTGATGGATTGGTTTTTCCATCAATGTATATTTTTGCTCAATGCTCCTAGGTTAAAAGAAACCTAGCTACGTTTACAAGATTAAAAAACAAATCAACTGTTCTTACACATGTGCTCTCAAGCTTGAACAGTTGATTAAGAAATATGTCTAACTTGTATATTTTCTAATAATGCTACTACACTTGTTTATATACCACAAGTGTTCTTTTACAATTCCTATTCTAGGATTGTTTCTACCTGCCTTCCTTTTACCTTTTTCTATTTTACAAAAAGGTTTGAAAGACAGCTTCTGATTGAGTCTTCACAGTTACTCTAGACTGTCTTCCATAGGTGTGCTTTTGTTCTCTGGATCTTCAACAGATATTCTTTCTGTGTTGTCACACTCAATTGATAATTTGCTGTCAGGCATATCAATTGATCCATTCTTTAATCCATCAACTGATGTACTTCTTCGATTGATCTTTATATCCATCGATTGATAAAAGATGTCTTATCGATTGATAGATGTTATCAATCGATATATCAGTTGATGGGTCTTCACATCAGTTGATGGTCTTCAATCCTTGGCTTGGCTTCTTCGATTGATCCTCCATCCATCGATGCTTCAATATCAATTGATCATCCTTCACTTGTGCAATTTCCTGTCTTCACATAATTACAATTTAACAGTTTAATTTACACATCAATTGATGATCCATATCAATCGACTCTAACATCAATTGATGAACAAAATATCAATTGATTTACACCTTATCGATTGAAATAGACTAAGTACACCTATGCTACAATCCAAATTATCAGTTGATTCATCTAAACACTTCAACTGATAAATGGTTTCCTGATCAATTGATATTTATAACTTTCATATAAATTGATTAGTTACAACAAATAAAATTTCTATGATTCTAAGATTAATGTTATCATCAAATCACATGTAGATTCCTAACAATTTTTCCTTCTCGTTAGGATGAAAAATATATTTTGGAATGTTAAGGTGATTATCTTTTAATCTTGATTGATTCTTTCCGCTTAGCCCCCAGTGGCTTCAGAAGCTGGCCAAGAGGTTGAAAACCCATCAATCTCTCACCCAGGTCATAATACCAAACACTCATTCATTCACTTTCACATATTAACCCTTGGAGATATAAGGAAACTTTGTAAGTTAGAGGTTGATAAGGGAGAAACTGCACTTGATGCAGCAAATAAGAATGAAGTCGGAAGTGCACCCACAGCTCTACCTCCAAAGAAGCAAAGTAGTATATAACTGAGGTAACTGTAATCTCATATGCATCTTCTCAAAATGATGCAGAGCTGAAAAGGCAATACAACTGTCTCTGGAATCATTCTCTCAATAGGGTGAGTCCATTGAAATTCGCTCGTCAGCCAGAGCATCTTGTAATGAGTCAAGCACACCACTGGCACTCACGCTGATGGTAAGCCTAAACAGATAAATTCTAGGAACACATTGCAAGGCGTTCACAATGAGAGGTATAGGCATTTAGAGGAGATACGGACTATAGCCATATATTACATTGGCCAAGGTATCTACCTCAAACAGAAGTTAATCTTCTGCATCCTGAAAGGGAGATCTCTTGTTCAGATTTATCTGGGCTTGAGAGGAAACTGCTTGACAAGAATTCTTTGGATGAGTCAAGTAGGGTATTTTACACAACTTTCCATCACAGGTTTACGAGGGAAACATAGGCTCTAATTTGCCATTCATTACATTGCCTACTACTTTGACCCTCCTGGAATGAACATTTCTAGATCATAAAAAGGAATGTCCACCTCCCGTTTACGGAGAAGGTGTAAGGCAACTCCTCGATAGAACAAAGCAGGATACCCTAACATATTTTAAAATCTTGGGATAACCCATCTCAAAGAGGTGAGGCTCCACCACACAGTGATTTAGCAATTGCTATTGAGTCTGGTGCTGAGACAGTGCTTATGCATGATAGATCAAAAACATCTTGACGAGGCAATTCTTTACTTGATAGTGATTTAGTTCATTCTGATGAATCAGGTGTTAGGAATATAACTGAATTGACGGATTTCACTTGCAGGTACAAAATGCTATATTTGAAACGCAGAGTGAAAGTGAGAGAGGGAAACACTTAAGTGAAAGTGAGGGAGAGATACACTTGAGTGAGATATAGGGAGAGAAAGAGTGAAACACTTCAAAGTGCTAGACACTTCAGTGTAAACAATAACAGAACATAGTAGAAGTGAGGAAACAATAGACCAAACACTTACCCTTACTACTTGCTGCTTCTGAAAGAAAAGCTGCTATGTTTTCCCAATCAATGACAAACGAAAACCTTCTTTGGAAGACAAACAATTCAAAAGATGGGCCATTGGAAGATTCCTCAACTAAGGGGGAGAATTTAATAAGAAAAAAAGAAAAAGGAGAAGTTAATAAAGTCTTATCTTCATATCCTTAGGAGAAGTTAATATCCTTAGGGGGAGAATTTAGACTAGAAAAAGAAGAAGAATTACATTCTCAGGGGGAGAACATTACTTGAGCTATGTTCTATGTTCTATAGAAGACATTCCCAGGAATTTTAATTCTTATGAAGCTTTATTTCTGATAAGTTCTTTAAGTTCAAATATGAATGATTTTTAAGCAAAGAAAGCTCAAACACAGACAGAAATGAAGATGATACTACATGAATATCAGTTCATTGCTAGAGGAACAAACATCTTTCATCTCAGTTACAAAAGAAATCTGGAAATGCAAAATCTGATCCTGAAAAATCAGTAGAATTATTTATAAGTCCCGGATCATTATTTTTCCTAATTATTAGTTGAGTTATCCTCTCTATGAGATTTGTTTGCTAAGTTTAACAATCAAATAGGGGGAGATTGTTTGTGAGATTACGAAGTTGTATAAACAGTAATCGTGATAACTCAACACTAGAACATGCATGTAAATAATACTACGCTTACACAGAAATCAAGAAAAAATGAAGACAAGGCAAATACAGTTAATCAAGATATAAGAAAAAGTTATGAAGTCTACTACAGGTCACTAAAAGAAGTTCATTAATATGTTCAAGCGTTAGTGAAGAATAATATGTAAAGACTTTCAGGGTTTCAGAAATGTTGAAGATTCGGTATAGAAGTGCCACTAGAAGATTTCAGTGTAAAGGCATTGATTGAAGATAGACAGTGTTCGAAGTATAGGAATCTAGAAAGATTGAAGACAAGGTAAAGAAAAAGGTTAAAGAAGACAGCTATAGTCTTGAAGCTATACTCACTGAAAGAAGTTCGGTTATATGTTCAAGCGTCAGTGCAGAACAGAGAATGAAGTATTCAAGATTGTGGTAGTAATGAAGACGTTGTCTAAGTACTAGAAAAAATTCCAGTAAAAGTACTGTGTTTATTGATAGTCATTGTTCGAAGCAATGAAGTTGCTGCAAACTTAACAATGCAAGTAAAACAATAATACGAAGACCTGGATCAAAGTTAGTCGACTGTGAACCAGACTAGTTGCACTAGGCGTCAGCAGTTTGTGAAAGGAATCTGAGTATTAACCATAGAAGAATTGTTAAGTTGAAGAACGTACTTGGAAAAAATAGTTATTTATTAAGGTACGAAAAGTAATTTTTAAAGGCTATAGCCAAACAGCTAACAGCTAAACAGCTCAAAGGGTGTAGGGTGCAAAGTGTCACATCCTTGGTATGAAAAGTGAAAGTTTCTGAACTATAGTCGAAGAACGGAAACAGCTCAGGGTACAGGGTGTAATATGACAAGACTTTGATACAAAAAATGGAAGTTCGGGAACTTCAGTCAAGGAATGAATAGAGGGTCAAAGTGCCGTGACAAGAAAAGAAGAGCCACTCATTTTCGAGAGTCGTCTTCTTCAACACAAATAATATGTAAAGAGCTACTGCCATGGCCGGAGCAAGAAGGAATAATTTATACACACCCATACCTTGCTCCCGGTCAGATATTAGGACCCAGTTCTTTAACGAAAAATACTCAGGGCTCCTAGATATCACTCCCCACAGACTCAGCTTTTCCTTGTACTAATTTAGATATATTTGTAGAGGAATTGAACCTTATATTTTTGTGTTAGTAGCAAAGAACTAATTTGTTCTTTGAAAACCAGTTATATTTTTAACTGGGTGTAGCAACCTCCGGGTATATATATAAAAGATATATTCCCCGAATCGTGTCCCGTTTATTTTACTTGCTAATTTTCTTGAACCTAATTGATTTATCCAGACATACAGAAAATTAGTAGGCAGCTCACTTAAACACTACAAATGGCCAAACTCACTCTGAAGTAATAATTTATTTATCCACAAATTCTGAAAAAGAATTTAAATTATTATGAGTATCGTATTCAACCCCCCTTCTACGATACTTCGGGACCCAATAGTGCTAAACTCTGATTCATAGTCACTGATAAAAAATCCATCTCATACATAGTAGGCATTCTCTGATTGAAGAGAAGCCTGACCCATGTGGGATAAAATAGCCTTGGCAACTTACCTTCATTTTCTTTCTTGACATCTTTCCTTGTCAAGTTAGCAAAAATCCTCTTATTCATACAAAAATTAGCTATATTCTTGTCATTATTAAAATTAACATCAGGCAAGAGATAGCTAAAAATCAACTGCAAGAATCTAGCATAGTATACAATATGTGTATCATCACTAATTTTACTAGTTATCTGCCTAATCAACAAACAAGAAAAATTAAAATTCAAGTTATGGGTCAGAGAATACCCAATTTATTGTGACAGTTGAGGAATTGTATCAAAATTGGTACACTTTACAGTGAAAGTCGTTGTGATGCAATTGAAGAAAAAGCTCCACTCTCTTCGCAGATGGGGCCTTGTTAGACTCCTAAGCTTAAATAGGCTTCCTCCATAGCCTATTTCTCTGAAAAAGTCTCTAATTTCTTCATCATCTACAATGTCATCATAGATAGACACTTCAGGAAGGTGAAGGGTTTGACGAACAACTTCTGGAGTAATTGAATGTCGGCCATTGCATTGAAACGTGATAATGGGCTCCTCAACATCACCAATATTGTTGAATTTAGCAGTGGACTAGATCTTAGTCAGAGTTTGAGCCGAGATTGCATTGGGTTCTTGGAGATCACACCCAACACTGGTTATTTGTAGAAAGTCCTGAATGATATAAAAATCTTGTGGTGCTTTAGATTTATTCAAGAGTGAAGTGTAGTTAGTAGCAGCAAAAACATAGTTTTGGAAAGAAAGACCCTTGGATGCCATTGATTCACAGAGATGTATAGGTTTCAGATATTAGGGTTTCAGAGTACGAAAGAGAGAGTAAGATGCAGATGGATAATTCAAAGTGCAAAATATGGATTAACCTATTCTCTCTCAATATCATATACTCTGTAGTGGGACACGTGGCATGTTATGATTGGTGGAGTAATGAGTAGTGAAAGTCTCAAAATACAGCATATGTGTGTGTATCTGTGTCTAAATATGAACCATTTTTCGTGACAGACACGCGCCATATGATTACTCCAATCAGAGATTAACAAATATGATGTCACATTTTAAATATGATGTCATAAATAATATAATCAATAATAGCTCAGAGTTTAGCATATAGACTAAGATCAGAGTTTACAGTAATCATAGTTTGTTGTATCCTCTGACAGAGTTTACCACATACTCTGACAACCATAAGCACTGATAACTTGAGATCATCAGAGATTAGGTACTCCAAGAATCAGAGTTTACTTCATTCTCTATCAAAGTTTACCACATACTCTGACAGAGTTTACCATAAACACTGATTGTGTATGCTACTTGATATTTGGAGTTGAACCAATTGTCGTCATTACTAATTCAGAAACTAATCTTGTAAAAGTTGCTTCACATAGAGGTTATGTGAATATGTCTGCTAACTGTTGATCTGTGGGAACAAAATGCATTTCAATTGTTCCTTTCATGACATGTTCCCTTATGAAGTGATATCTAATACTGATGTCCTATGTTAGAGAATGTTGAATTGGATTTTTTGTCATTGCAATAACACATTGATTATCACAGTAAATATGAATTTTTGAAAAGTTCAGACCATAGTATAATAGTTGATTTCTCAACCATAAAATCTGAGTACAGCAGCTTCCTGCAGCTATATATCCAGCCTCTGCTGTTGATGTTGAGATTGATTTGTGCTTCTTGCTAAACCATGAGACAAGTCCTCCACCTAGAAATTGACAACTTCCACTAGTGCTTTTTCTATCAATTTTACATCCTGCAAAATCAGCATCTGAATAGCCTATAAGTTTAAAGTCAGATTCTCTAGGATACCATAAGCCAAGATTGATGGTTCCCTTGAGATATCTAAAAATTCTCTTAACAACAATCAAATGTGGTTCCTTTGGATTTGCCTGAAATCTAGCACATAGACAGGTTGCAAACATGATATCTGGTCTACTAGCAGTCAAATAAAGAAGTGAACCAATCATCACTTTAACATCTATCTGGAATACTTTGAACTTCTTATGTGCAGTATAAGCAAGAAAGATTCTATTTGCTTCAAATCTAGCTACAGGTGCAAAGGTTTCATCATAGTAAATACCTTCTTGTTGAGAGTGGCCTTTGTCAACTAGTCTTGTTTTGTTCCTTGTTATGATTCCATTAGAGTCTGTCTTATTTCTGAACACCCATTTTGTGCCAACAATGGATATATTCTTTAGTCTTGGAACAAGGGTCCAAACCTCATTTCTTTCAAACTCATTTAATTATTCCTGCATTGCAGTAACCCAATCTGCATCCTTCAAAACATCTTCAACTTTCTTTGGTTCTGTTTGAGAAAGAAAACTATGGTATAGACATTTATTTTGAGTAGCTTTACTTGTCTTCACTCGACTTTCTAGATCACCAATAATCAAGTCAGGTGTGTGATCTTTGGTCCATTTCCTTGCATGTATAAAGTTTCTTGAACTAGATGCTCCCCCATGACTTGTGCATTCATAGTATGATTCCTCAGTAAATGTTGATCCTCCTCTTAAAGTTGTGCTTCCATCAGTGTTTGATGGATCAGTGTTTAGGCTTTCAGAGTTTGATGGATCAGATTTTAGGCTTTCAGAGTTTGATGGATCAGAGTTTAGACTTTCAGAGTTTAGACTCTGAAATTTCAATTATTGAGGTTGGTTCTCCAATTTCAGTAAAAGATTGATGTTGTTCCACCTCAAAATGTGCTTAATATTCAATTACTATGTCAATTATATCTGAATCAGAGTTTAAGGAATTAGTGTTTAACTCATCAGAGTTTAGGGCATCAGAGTTTAGTTCATCAGAGTCTGTGTCTTTCAGTTCATTTTCAAAACTCAGAGATTCATGATCATTTTCATTATATAATCCTGTTATTTTTCCTTCATCAAAAGAGACATTAATAGATTCCATGACTATCTTAGTTCTCATATTAAACATCTTAAATGCCTTTGAAGAAGTTTTGGAAGTTGTTGAATAACCAAAAAAAATGCCTTCATCTGCTTTGAGTTCAAACTTTTTCAACTGCTCAGGATGTGTTTTAGGAATAAAACACTTACTTCAAAATATGTGAAAGTATTTTAGATTTGGCTTCCTTCCCTTTAACATCTCATATGGAGTCAAATTAAAATAAAAAAAAGTGATTTAGTATTCAAATTTTATTATATTTTAGTTATAATTATATAATTTATTCATATAATTTAAATAAGATTTTTGAATACTATATAACTAAAATATGCAAAATAAAACAATATTATAGAAATTTTAAATAGTATATTTATTGATTATAAAATATTAAATAAATTGATAATTACTTTTACAAATATAATAAGAGTTTAATGTTCCTAATGATGAATTTAGGTAATTAACTAAGGTTATATTAAAATTACCACTTAATTTTTATATTAAAATTACCACTTAATTTTTAGGTAATTAACTAAGGTTATATTTAAATACAGGGGTGTGCATTATTATTATAAAATTACCACTTAATTTTTATATTAAAATAGGTTATCTCCTTAGGTAATTACCTAAAAAATCCTTAGGCTCCTTTTCTTATTATAATTACTTTAAACATAAATAAATAAAATAATATAAATTACTATAAAAATAAATAAAAAAATTAAATATAAAATATTATTTACAAAATATAAGTGGATTGAGTATATTTATATTATGTAATTGCGTGTAATCAGAGGTGGGTTAGGTAACTGAGTTACGGTGTTTTAGAATAACCCTAGATACTTTGGAAGTATAAGTTCATTATTTCATTTTAAAAATTATATAATCAAACACCATAACATTTAATTTTATTTTTAGTGGCAATGTTATATTGATACAAATATAATTGAAAGCTAATTAAAACTATTTTAAAAATTGTATATAAAGCTTAAAAACATATATATTTGACACCATTGTTTAGTAAATATACGTGTATTATAATTTATTTTAAATATAAATAAATAATATAATATATATTACTATAATAATAAATAAAACTTTAATTATAAAATATTATTTATAAAATATAATAGATTAACTATGTACCTGCGGGTGATCACGGGTGGGCTAGGTAACTAAGTTACGATATTTTGCAGTAACCCTAAATATATTGCAAGTATAAGTTACCGCATTCATTTTAAAAACTATAAAACCAAACTCTATAACCATACAAGTTTCATGGAAGTGTGAGTTATATAGCTGGGTTACAGGCAAACAAACGAGAACTTAGCTAGGTTAGATGCAACCAAATGAGACCTAAATTTTAAATTAAATAATACATATACTATTTTTCTTTCTAAAATTTTGTTGTGTTTCTTGTATTTTTGAGTCTAAGACGGAAGATAAATTTTAATTAATACCGATAAATAATTTATGAATTCACATACAATTGTTGATGGAGAAATCTAGGAATCAACAAAGATTGAGATTCTTTGCAGGAAAAAGATGAAATAAGGCTGAATATCGCCGGAGCGCGGTGGTTTGTATGAGACTGGGGGCGGAGATTGCTAGGTTTTGGAACAACTGGAGTTTTGTTTGTCAGAGAAAAATAGGTTTTCTCTCCAACGGTTATGTACTCTAGGTTTTCCGACCCCAACAATGTGCCTACGTACCACTATATATAGGCAGAATAGAGGATCAATCTCACGTAGTTCTGGCAAAGCATATGCCCAATAGGAAAAGGGTTTCCTTATTCGAATTATAATAGACAATGGAATGGCAAGTGAATATGCAAAAGAAACCTTTTTGGAAGATGTCTCTACATTAGGGCTTGTTTTGATAGGTCAAATCCCAGTATAAGGCACAGACTTCATGGATTCGATGCTGACTCGGAAACCGTGAGCTCTAGTCGGTCCACTACAATTATTTCCTTGGATACCGTGACTAGAAGCCATCACTTGACTATAATCCATCACTAGATCCACTAGAAATGTAGGAAACTGTTGGGATAATCGAACATTGATGCTGTGTTTTATGATATGAAAACGAACGAGTTTGAATAGAAAGTTAACCTTAATCGCTACGGCGCAAGCGATTCAAATCCGCGTCTTCTACTGTATTCCCGTATTCACCTTGAGCGAAGTGTGGCCTTCGATCCTCCCAAGGTTGCCTCCCTTCTAGCTTTGAGATCTTGGAACTCTAGTTCTTGGTTTCCTCCTTGAACGGCTGCTCACAAAAACCCTAGTTTTTCCAACTCTTAGCTAGAAGAGAATAAGATGAATATATAGGCTACAGTAGGGATCCTGGATAATTAGGTTGGGCCTTCCAATGACATTCTGGGTCAAGCCCAATGTCATTAAATATTAATTCAATCCACTAAAGAATTAATATTTGCACTACCTCTCCTAATGCCGTAATTTAATTATTTAATTCGGCTCCAATATTATTTGCTTATTAAATTCCCCATGTTTAAGATATCGAATGTCCATTAATTAAATTAATTTCTGATAATTAATTTAATCAATATCTTTTATCCTTGATCATCCACTCAACCTTATAATTATGCAAGAACAAATCTGCTTGCAAGACTAAAGCATAATTATCTTTATGAGCTTTCAAGAGGACATCATCACCCGAATATTTTCGGACACGGTTTCCTTTTACAGTCAATATCCCACTCTATATGCAATGTCATTGTCCAAAACATAATATTGTGATTAACAAAAAATCACATCACATATGAATCAAAACATTTGCATTGCATACAAGTGTCAATCATTGTATCCGGATTAAGAACCTAAGCAATAATAATATTATAGAATCTTAGTTCTTCTTTATTGTCAGAATAGAAGAACAATTCTAATATTTTAATCCCGTTCAATATACACAAAGCATACAAGTATTATTTAATAATCAAGATAGATTATTTCCAAATAATACTTCAGTCATTCCAGTGGTTTGTTTAACTCCACTTAAACTGTGAACATTTATTATATTATATATAGACACTGACAATCTAATCTTCTGATATCCCATTTGATACTAGATTATCCACAATATATAATATACAAACAGTGCTAAAATATGCATTCAAGATTCTCAATAAAAAGGACAATGTCATATACTTCAAACGAATAGTTCAGTATACTCCCTAACAATCTCCCACTTATACTCAAGCTATTCTTTGAGTATATCAGTGTTTTATTACAAGCAATCCACTACCAATTAAATAACTACTATACGACCATTCATCTGACTCATATTTGCTTAGAAATCTGAATCGGTATATCCCAGAAGTAACAAATCTTAGGTCTTGTAAATCAGCATATACTCCTTAGTCCTTCTCAGGTACTTGAGTATAGCCTTTACCGCACTCCAATGTTCCTATCCTGGGTATGACTGATATCTGCTAACCATGCCCACGGAAAAGCAAATATCAGGTCTCGTACATAACATTGCATACATTAAGCTTCCACATGCCGAAGCATAGGGAACCGTTTTCATGCTCTCTATCGCCTCTGGTGTCTTAGGACACTGTTTCTTCGATAGAGCAACTTCATGTTTATAAGGTAGGTTACCCTTCTTGGAGTCCCGCATGTTAAAACGAGCCAATACCTCATCAATGTAGGGCTCTTGGGATAAAGCCAACATCCTTTTCTTGCGATCCCTTATAACTTTGATCCCAAGGATATATGTCGCTTCACCTAAGTCCTTCATTTCGAACTGTTTGAAAAACCATGCCTTTACCGCTGATAACATCCCTACATTGTTTCCAATGAGTAAAATATCATCTACGTATAGCACTAGAAAAGTCACTGTATTGCCTTCACTTTTCTTGTACACACATGACTCGCTTGGACATTGATCAAATCCGTATGACTGGATTACCTGATCAAAGCGAATATTCCAATACCAAGAAGCTTGTTTAAATCCATAAGTGGACTTCTTAAGCTTACATACAAGATGTTTTTGGCCTTCCTTAATGAATCCTTCTGGTTGTTGCTTATAGATGATCTCATCAATAAGACTCCCGTTTAGGAAAGCTGTCTTGACATCCGTTTGCCAAATCTCATAATCGAGATGAGCTGCTATAGATAAAAGAATTCAGATCGACTTTAGCATGACTACTGGCAAAAAGGTTTCCTCATAATCGATCCCTTCTTTCTGAGTATACCCTTTCGCAATAAGTCTTGCTTTCCAAGCTTTTACCTTTTTATCAGATCCTCTTTTTCTCTTGTAGATCCACTTATATCCAATGGGTTTTACACCTTTGGGTGGTTCCACGAGCTCCCAGACTTGATTTGAATACATAGATTCCATCTCAGATTTCATTGCTTTTTGCCATAGATCTGCATCTTTGTCTTGCAGTGCTTCCTCGTATGTCATGGGATCCTCATCATGTTCCTCAGAAACCAAGTCCGAAGACTCTCCCAATAACATGAATCTTCTGGGTTTACGAATAACCCTCCCACTACGACGAGACACCGGTGTGGTATTAGTGATAGGTTGTGTGTTCTCTTGTGGCTGTTCTACTTGTACTATTGGCACTTGTTCATTATTTCTCTCTCCCACGAGTTCCTCTAAAATGACATTGCTCATGGGTTTATGGTTCATCATATAGTCCTCATCTAGGAATCTAGCATTGGTACTAACAATGACATCCCGATCATTAGGACTATAAAATAAATATCCTTTCATTCCCATGGGATAGGCTACAAAAAGCCTTACTTCTGTACGAGATTTCAACTTAGTCACGTTCTTGTTCAACACATGTGCTGGACAACCCCATATCCGAATATCTCTTAGACTAGGTTTTGAACCAGTTCACAATTCTTTTGGAGTCTTATGAACTGACTTAGAAGGAACTAAATTCAAAAGATAAGCTGCTGTTTCTAAAGCATGTCCCCAAAATGACTTGGGTAATTATGAATAACTCATCATTGATCTAACACTCTCCAAAAGAGTACGATTCCTTCTCTCCGCTACACCATTCTGTTGGGGTGTTCCATGTGCAGTCAACTGAGACATGATCCCATTCTTTGATAAGTAATCTCTAAATTCTCCAAGCAAGTATTAGCCACCACGATCTGATCGTAGTGACTTGATACATTTTCCATGTCACTTCTCCGTTACAGTTTTGTACTCCTTGAACTTGTCAAAGCACTCTGATTTACGGCGTAACAAATAAATGTATCCATATCTAGAATAATCATCAATAAAAGTGACAAAAAATTCATAACCACCTCTTGCTTGAATATTCAAGTCCACATAAATCAGTATGAATCAGTTCTAACACTTCTTTGGCTCTATTCCCCTTTGTCTTAAAAGACCTAGTGGTCATTTTACCTTTCAAACAGGATTCACAGACTAGAAACGGCTCCACTGCCAACGAGCCTAAAGGCCCATCTACTACCAGTCTTTGAATCCTCCTCAAGTTAATATGACCTAATCTTAAGTGCCAAAGATATGTTTGGTTCAAAGAAGAAGGTTCCTTTCTTTTAGTAGTGATAGAAGATGTGTTATTTAACACCCTATGTTGTAGTTACAGTGCAGGTTGATTAGGAGTGATTATGTATAAATTGTCTTGCAATGTACCAGAACCTATAACTAGTTTATTCCTCATAATAGAAACATTATGATCCAAACAAATATTATAACCATCCAAAGTAAGTTTAGAAACCGAAATTAAATTCCTTCTAAACGAAGGTACATAAAGACAATTGTTCAAAACCAAACTCTTATCATCACCAAAAGATAAATTAACATCTCCCACTGCAACTACTGCTACTTTCGTAGCATCTCCCATGAACACATATATCTCGCCATCTCTAAGCATTCTGGATTGCTGGAACCCCTGCATAGAATTACAAACATGATCAGTGACTCTTGTATCTACACACAAAGTGCTCGTAGATATAGCCGCTATATATGTTTCTGTAACTAGAGAAAGAGACATACCAGTATTGTTTTTCTTCTTAGGAAGAGGACAAACCTCTTTCCAGTGACCCGACTGCTTGCACCTGAAGCACTTGCCCTTGGGCTTTTTCACAGCAACACTTTGAACTCCCACAGCTTTCATAACTTTCTGTGTCTGAGCCTTTTTTTTCTTCTTGGCTTTCGGCTTAGAAGAATAAGGTTTCTCAGCCACATTGACTTGAACACTCTGCTGAAAAAGTCCTTCAGCTGCCTGAAGTTCTGTCAGAAGTTCCGCAAGACTATACGTCCTCTTGTTCATGGTGTAATTCAAGCGGAACTGCTCAAAACTTTTGGGTAAACTCATAAGGATGATATCGATCTGGGTTTCCCCATCAACCTCAGCACCAAGGATCTCCATCTCATTCAGATGTGACATCATCCTGAGAACATGATCCCTTACAGGTGTCCCTTCAGCCATCTGAGTGTTCATTAAAGCTTTCATTGCTACTTGCCTTGCAGCCCTATTCTGATATCCAAAAAGTTCTTTGAGATTAAAGAGCATATCTGAAGCAGTGGCCATAGCCTGATGCTGATGTTGCAAAACACCTGACATTGCTGCCAGAATGTAACATCGCGACATATCATCAGCCTTAGTCCACTTCTTATAATACTCCTTCTCAACTTCAGAAGAATTCTCATCAGGCTCCTCTGGCTTGGGTTCATTAATGCAAAATTTGTACTCCTCAACAGTCAACACAATATCCAAATTACGTTTCCATTCAATATAGTTAGGTCCAGTAAGTTTGTTATCCTTAAGTATGGTAAAAAGTGGATTAAAGCCCATTATATCCTGAGAATCATACATATAACACATAATTAGAGAGTGTTTAAAAAAATTGGTTCCTCTAACAATTATTTAAAATTAAAACACCAACACTTAAACACCATAGGTTTCTGGTATGCCATGTTGGGTGACTTATATACCACCTAAATTTATTTAAATGTTACTTCGGTCCTACTACTAAATAATTAGCCACGTTAGGGTGATCTATATTATTTTTCATAGCTAAGTGTATACCATTATTAAATCTGAAATTAATAATAATAATAATACCATATGCGCCTTTTGACTATGATAAATTCTTGCTCCTAACAATAAGATACTACTAAAATTACAAATCTAAATAGTATTCAGACTGACTGGTCAGGCCGGTGGAAGCATTGCCAAGAGGCTAACCACTTTTCTAGACACCAATCTAAATGGCCAGGTAGGCTGCACACTTTCCTAGACACCAACGCAAGAATACTCAAAGATGTATTATTTTAGATTCTCTTCCTAGTTGAGCGTGAAATCTATCAAAAAAGAGGGTATCTTTTTATTATTTAAATTCTATGAAACTTAGTACGCCACGTTGGGTGACATATGTACCTTCCAATATTCATAATTAATTTTAGAAGTTTATTCTAGTAATTTCCATAACACTCTAGACACCATAAATTACATGCCACGATGGGTGACGTATACATAATTTATATTCGCCTTAGTGTTAAATTACATACAAATAATAATGGAGATCATGTGATTTAATACCAAATTAATTCCCTCTCCCACTTAGTATTTTACTATGAGGATTTTATCTAGATGCATCGCCCTATGTCATTTTTTCGCAGTCCACATGTATCATAATAACAATACATATAACACATAACATAGCATCATACTCATCATGTTTAAAGCATAATAAAACAACCCTATGTCCATGTCGTTCTAGCATGCGAAGGGTTAGTATCACATGGCATAACAAACAAACATGGAACACATAGTAGCAATAATTAAGATAAGCAAACATTATGTAAAACATAATAAAACACATCCACTATTATGGCCTCGAAAAATAATCTTCAAAATCATCCATCCATAAATTTTCGAAAATCTTCAGCCGCCTATTTGACTGCCTAAACGAGCTCAGAATGGCTTGAAAAATCTGGAGATAGCTACGATCTCAACTTGTAGGTCTCGTTCCGCCGTTTCCGAAAAGGTATTATTCGCCCCAATCGGATATCGTATGCAAAATCTGTAGCCAGAACAGTGAAGCAGCCACGGAAACAACATATTCTTGTAGAACTCTGTTTCTCGCATCTTCGTTGATCAAACAATTACATACGACAAATATAACAGAAAAATCTATTCTATTACATCAGATCATAATCTAAATTGAATACAATTCAAATTACATGATTACAATCAAAATACAAATAAAAATTTAAAATTAATCATGATCAGCCCTCATGATTTAATTTACAACCACAATAAACCACGTGGGATCCAAAAACATAATTAAAACCATGGCCATAATAGTGGATAACAACCTGCATCAAAAAACAATACAACCCACCACTATATACATACATAATTATGACATGGACATCATATCATATAACACAGAATCCTAGAACCTGGCTCTTGATGCCAATTGTTGGGACAATCGAACATTGATGCTGCGTTTTATGATATGAAAATGAACGAGTTTGAATAGAAAGTTAACCTTAATCGCTACGGCGCAAGCGATTCAAATCCACGTCTTCTACTGTATTCCCGTATTCACCTTGAGCGAAGTGTGGCCTTCGATCCTCCCAAGGTTGCCTCCCTTCTAGCTTTGAGATCTTGGAACCCTAGTTCTTGGTTGCCTCCTTGAACGGTTGCTCACAAAAACCCTAGTTTTTCCAACTCTTAGCTAGAAGAGAATAAGATTAATATATAGGCTACAGTAGGGATCCTGGATAATTAGGTCGGGCCTTCCAATGACATTCTGGGTCAAGCCCAATGTCATTAAATATTAATTCAATCCACTAAAGAATTAATATTTGCATTACATCTCCTAATGCTGTAATTTAATTATTTAATTCGGCTCCAATATTATTTGCTTATTAAATTCCCCATGTTTAAGATATCGAATGTCCATTAATTAAATTAATTTCTGATAATTAATTTAATCAATATCTTTTATCCTTGATCATCCACTCAACCTTATAATTATGCAAGAACAAATCTGCCTGCAGGACTAAAGCATAATTATCTTTATAAGCTTTCAAGAGGACATCATCACCCGAATATTTTCGGACACGGTTTCCTTTTACAGTCAATATCCCACTCTGTATGCAATGTCATTGTCCAAAATATAATATTGTGATTAACAAAAAATCACATCACATATGAATCAAAACATGTGCATTGTATACAAGTGTCAATCACTGTATCCGGATTAAAAACCTAAGCAATAATAATATTATAGAATCTTAGTTCTTCTTTATTGTCAGAATAGAAGAACAATTCTAATATTTTAATCCCGTTCAATATACATAAAGCATACAAGTATTATTCAATAATCAAGATAGATTATTTCCAAATAATACTTCAGTCATTCCAGTGGTTTGTTTAACTCCACTTAAACTGTGAACATTTATTATATTATATATAGACACTGACAATCTAATATTCTGATATCCCATTTGATACTAGATTATCCACAATATATAATATACAAACAGTGCTAAAATATGCATTCAAGATTCTCAATAAAAAGGAAAATGTCATATACTTCAAACGAATAGTTCAGTATACTCCCTAACAAAAACATCCTAAGCCTCCAGATGAGAGCCACCCGCCTAAGTACATGGAAATGATCTTCCAAGATATGGTTAAGAACTTCTCATAACTCCCCAACGAGGGCAACCCATGGAATACGAAGCTATGGTCTTCAATAGACATTGATAGACATAAGCGGCAAAGATGTTAACAAAGTAACATAAATGACAGCAACATGATCGGCCAGACTCCTTAGCGAAGGAGGGCGTGCCCATGGAAGGCGGAGGAAGGCGCACCTTCTAGTCCTCAAAAAACGCATACATGAAAGCCATATGACTAGTCATATTTGTAATAAGTAGGTGATAACTCAACTCAGATATGAAAATGAAGTAAATAATAAATAAGGAATAAGGAATCAAGATGAAAAATGTCAATTAGACAAGAAGAATCAGAATATCAGAAAAAGTCTGACATGACTGCTACTCAACACTGAAAGAAGTTCATGTATATGATCAAGTGTCGGTATAAAATAAATGAGTAATATCTCAAGGAATTCAGAAGATACAAAACATTTTAAGTGCCTACTACAGAAAAATTCCAGAAGAAGAATATATAGGAAAAACGAAAAGAAGACAGGACAGGACAAGATATAAAGACCACTACAGCAGAAATGAGAATCAACATTGTATTTAATCATCCATGAATCAGACCAGTGCACAAGTTGTCAACCATGTCCGTAAAAATTCGTCATCACAAAGTTCAAGTGGTTAGAAAGGTTATTGTTGAAGAACAGAAGAGTTTGATCTATAACAACAATGGTCTTACAACCAAGATTTTAATTTATTTCTCTATTAATTAATTAGTTAATTTAATTAGTAAATTATTTCACTAAGAATTAATTTATTTCTTAAATTAATTAAAAGATTAATTATTTTAGAATTATTTTAGAACTATAAAAGACTGAGCAAAGACGGAAAAATTTCGGAGCTAACAAAAACGTTATACAAGTCAAGATAGTATTTTAATTCTACTATCAAATCTTAATTAATTATTTAATTTATTTAATTTAATTAATTAATTTAATTTAATTTTAATTATTTAATTTAAAAGTCAAGCTGAATTCAATTCAATTTATAAATTATTTAATTAAATTAATTAGAATTAATTTATTATTAAAGATATGACTTGGTATGACATTTAATAAAGTATAAAAGAATTTATTAAAAGTCATACCGAAATTCTGTTTAAAAAAAGTAATACAAATAGAAACAGAAAAGTCATACCGAGCTTGATTTTAAAAAGTCATACCGAGTTCTTTTAAAAGGTCATACTGGGCTGCTCTGTAAAAGTCATACCGAAGTTATTTAATAAAAGTCATACAGACTTTTATTAAATAAAAGTCATACAGACTTTTATTAAATAAAAGTCATGCCGATTTTTATTAAATAAAAGTCATACAAAGCTTCTCCAAAAGTTATACCGAACAAGCTGCTAAAAAAGTCATACCTAGCAAATAAAATGTCATACCGAAGCTTGGAGTAAAAAGTCACACCGAGACAAATTGAAAAGTCATACCGAATTTTCAAAGGTCATACCGAGCTATTGGAAAGTCATACAAGTATTTTGGGAGAGTCATACAGGTTTAAATAAGTCTAAAAAATGTCATATTCTAATAAAGTCATATCATATTTTCAACCTCTATAAATATGAGGCTTATGATTCATAATTCAGGAGTAGAAAAATAGTCAAATTTAGTAATTTGTCTGATTGTCATATTCACAGAATTTCTGTGCTGGTTTGAGCTTAATTCTTTAAGTAGAACATCAACGTTAAATCTATTCTAGGAATTAAGGTTTATTCTACCAAATAATATAAAAATCCTTTCAGGTTTAATATATGTATTTAATTTGAATCTTGTTTAGTTACTTGCTAATTTTCTAGATCTTAAATGTTTTATCATAAAAATAGAAAGCTAGTAAGTCAGCCTCCCAAACACTTCAAGGACTCGAACCCTCAGTAAAAGCAATAATTTAAATCTGTAAATTCTGAAAAGAATTTTAAATTGTTGTCAGTATTGCATTCAACCCCCCTTCTACGATACTTCCGGGACCCAACAATACAACAACTTGCCCCAAGTCTTGAGATTATTAAGAATGTTCGAGAGAATTATACTAAAAACCTCTTCACCAAGGCGCGGCCTAAAACAACCATGACCCAAAACTCCAATCAAAATTCCTCCCTCACTTTATCATCCCATTCCATCAATCTTACCTCAACAATGCTCAAAAGAATTCCTATTCCTTTCGACTTCATAAATAGGGCACGCCCTTATGTAGACCTTGACCTAGACCAGAATCATTGATATATTAAGACACCATAACCCTAAACTCCAATTCACCCTCTCACAAGAAGGCGCGCCCATTTCAATTGCGCGTCCTAGGAAACTAAATCGCTCAAGCTTGTTTTACCTCAATATACTTACGCATATATGTATTATATTGGTTATTAACACTTTATTTTACACAAGACACAATGTTTTTCGGAAGCCAATGAGAATCTGCCACGTATCCTATTAATATATATACACATCCACCTTCCACATTTCCTACTTTAACATTTCAAAAATAACTTTTACTCTCTCTCTCTTCATAAGCACACCAGACCTTCTCAGACCTATTCTGAGCGACTCATGCGGTCAAAACTTGCGTTTTCAGGCTCAAAAGTTTTGTCTCGACACTAGGTACGCAATGCCCCCTCACTTGTTCAATTACATCTAGTATTTCACTCTAAAATTCAAAAAAATGTTCCTCTTAGTCGATGTTCTTCGTTTATATAATTGTATGTATATCACTTAGATCTTGTTTTTGTATATCGCTTAGATCTTGTTTTGCTACGTAGTATCAAAATATAAATATTTCTGGATTTTGTATCATCTTCACATTAGGATGCGCCCTTATGTTTATTCATAGAAATGCCTATATCTTGTATGTATTAATCTCTACTTATCTTTTTAATACCCTGTCACTACATATATGTTGAAGCAATAATTAAGAGGGTCCGCCCTCTAGTATTTCAATCTGTAAGCAAGAAACTAATATTACTCGATCAATATAACTAATGTTCTAAAGAATCAACCCACTTCCTAACAATCCCCTCGCATTTAACCATAAGGCGCGCCTTCATGACACTATACTAAATGTTTGTCTTCATTTCAGATGGTACGTGAAGGCGCGCCTCGCCTTCCGTTTCATCCCTTCCGTGAATTCAACCCGAGAAACGACATGTCCATAACGCTTACCAGATTTCATCCACCTCTTTCTCCTAAAAAAAAGGTTCGTGCCTTTATGGAGCGCCTTAGCAAACATAGAGAGGAACTTCATATATCTAATGAGGAAATTCCCAACCTCGACATTCCCAAAATCAACCCTGAAGAGGCGGCTCCTGATCGTGAGGCATGCCCTATCGCAATCAACATAGACAGCAAAGATGATTTAGAATTGGGGGAAATAACTAGGCTTGTTAGAAAGTGGAAGGGCAAAAAGATTATTGAGCAGGCCGAATCAACTCCTCCCGAGTTTGAAGGCGCGCCCAACGATGATAATCTACCCCTATCTCTACCTCCCTCACATGTTCCCTTTATCCACTGGAAATGAGAAGATTACGAAATCAATATTGACTAGAATGACAAAGAATTCACCGAGAAGTAAAAGGAACAGATGATGTATCTACAGGAAAAATTAGCCTATTTTAGGCTTAGAACATGTGTTTCCAATGCAGAAGTAGATTGAACAATGAGATAATATGATCAGGAAGGTATATGGAGGTTCTTTCCGGAAGAATGCCTCCCCATAGGTTTGATATTAATTAAGCCCATCAGAATTCCACGGATGGTTCTCATTCCAAAGTTAGTTGAATTGGGGGTAGGCGTGCCTCTACATCCATATTTTAGGGTAATTTGCGAGTGGTTCGACATAGCTCCTCTTCAGCTTTCTCCCAATGCTTGGAAGTTTGCTATAACACTTTATATAATATACCACTCTTTGAATTATAGCGTGCCCACTATGGAGGAATTCAGCCGCTTCCTTTTCTTGAAGAAAAGTAGCATAGGGTAATCCTACTTTGTAATATGGAAAAAACATAACAAACAGGGTTTTTCTGAGGGGGAAAATTCGAACGTGAAGAAGTGGAAGGAACCCTATTTCTATGTCTATGATAGTGAGAAGATTCGCCCTAACTAGGGCGGAGGCCGTTTTGAACCTTTCTTCTGACTAGAAAGATTTAAAGAATTTAATTATAGAAGAAAAATTAAAGGAAGTTTGTTTTCTATCTGGGAGGGTGGAAAAATAAAACCCATTCCTTCCTCAGATAGTGATGGAGCACCCTTAGATGAAGAGGGTAGCCTGGGCGAGGCCTCTTATGGTAGTGATTCAGAAAATGGTACTGGTTTTTACTTGCCTTAGAATTGTCAACTTGTTGCTTAACTATTTTGCATAATTATTATCTTGTTGCACACACCATATCATTCTCATCATTTTTCTACCTTTATTTGATTAACACCTTTAACCCTTTTCTGTAGAGATGAAGAGGATTTCCAAAAGTTGGGGAACTAAGGGCGTGCAAAAACAACTAGATGTCAGCAAGAAGAAGACCGAACTACCCACTATTTCCACGAAGAACAAGTCTCCCCCAAAAACTCAACCAACTGACAGGGCGCCACCAATACAGGATGCGCCCTCGCTGAAGAGGCCAAAAGTCATTGAAGGCTCTGGCTCCCTAGTATCTACTTGTATTGGGGAGATTGCACATCCTCTGATTTTGGATGATGACCTTTCTCTGTGGTCATCCATGAAAGAAAAAGAAGTAGACAATGCCATTATCCACTCAGTTGGGGAATTATATTTGCACGTAATTTCTAGATCACCCTCTTGGAATGAGGATAGGGCGCCCCTTAAGCAGCTGTAGAAAGACAAAGACCATTGTCAGACAGAATTGGAATCTGCGAAGCAAGCTAAGGCGCGCCTAGAGTATGATTTAACTTCCTCAAAAAATAGTCTCTCTATGGCTTAGACGAATCTCTCCCTTGCCAACTCAGAACTTGAACGGGTCAATAAGGACAATGAAGATTTAACCAAAGTCATTGATGACTTCCATCTTGAAAAAACTTCTTGGAAGGAGGATAAGGCGGCTGCCAAGAAGGAAGGCAAGGAATTGAGCTTCCATGATTTCCTTCATGGATTCCTTACCTTCGAACCAGACTTTGACTGGACCAGGGGGAACCCTCCACCAAATCTTTTATGGCTGATTTTAAGGCAAAGGAGGCTGAAGCTATTACAGCCAAGTGGCTGAAGCTAGAGGAAGATGTCAAAGCTCAATTGGCAGAGGAGGCCCAACATGTAAAGGAATTTCAGACATGCCCTGATGCAGGTGACTCACTGGATGACACAACAAATGTTTTTTCAGCTGCTACAATTAGATCATATGCTCCTCATTCCCCAAAAGAGTAATAACATTTTATTTTAGGGGTGTGGGTCCTGTGTAAAACCTTAATAATTGTAAATTTTATTCTGACTTGCTCTTTGGTACTACGTGGATGATTTTATATGCATTAGGCGCGCTCTTTCATTAAAACACCTTTTCATTGCATAATTTTAAGGGATTCTATTATCACCTTCATTCTTGTTAATTAATCTTCTATTGCATGTATATCGTTGTCAAATCTGAGAGCTTAGGGAGCGCCTTACCTACTTATATCCGAAAACCCAAGTCATGAACCATATGTTTTTCCCTCTATCAAAAGCTTCACCCTTTATTGCTTTTTTATATAGTTTTTATGAGTGCGCGTCCTCATCAAAGACCTGATAATTATTTGTTTTAAGTGTTAATTCTTGTAATATCTACTTTTGCCTTCCTGTTATTGCATTGTTGATAAACATTCTGACTTTACTTATGTGTACAAGAGAGGGCACACCCTCTTTAAAGCATAAGAGGTGCGCATACACTCATTAACCCAGAAATAATTACACGACACTCTAATTCGTAGAGCATACTAATATCAATGTCAAAACCTTTAGCACATCTGTTTGTACAGGCCATAATCTGCATACCTATAGAATTTTAAAATTGCATAAACTGCGTACTTACTACCCCCTAGACTGGGAGTAAAATAATTTTTACTTCTACTACTATAACTGAAAGCTGAAAATTGTCTTGAAAACATAACATAAAAAATATGCAGGGCTTGCCCTACTAATAATACTTCTTCAAGTGCTTGGCATTTCATGCCCTTGGAATGGGCTTGTCCTCTAAATCAGCCAAGCAGTAAGTTCATTCATATAACACTGCCCTGGTTTTTTATGGTCCTTCCCAATTGGATTCAAATACCCTATGAATCATTGTCTTGGTGTGCGACATCACCTTCTTCAGCACTAAATTACCTAATTTGATTGGCCTTTCCCTAACCTTTGAGTTGTAGTACCTCGCAGTCCTCTGCTGATAAGCTGCCAACCTCACCTAAGCATTAACCCTTGTTTCTTCAAGCAAATCTAGGTAAAGCCTATGATTCACCTCATTGACTTCTTCTTCAAAATTGTCTCTCCTGAAAGATCCAGTTCTAATTTCAACTAGCACCATAGCTTCACACCCATATGCCAAGACAAAGAGTGATTCCCATGTAGTGTTTTAAGACCACAACACTTGAGGTAATTCCTCTAGCCAATTCTCTTTGCTTTCCTCTAGTTTTAGCTTTAGTGTGTGCTTGATGATTTTCTTAATAGCTTTTGTCTTCCCATTACTCTGGGGATGATACACTGCCGCAAAATCTTTCTTTATACTCAAGTTCTCACATAAACCCCTAAGCTCCTTGCTATCAAATTGTTTCCCTTATCAGAAATCAACTTGTAAGGGATTCCAAACCTGCAAAAAATGGCATTGAACACAAAATATGTTATTTTCTTGGCTATTATGGTGACGAGAGGAGCGGCCTCGGCCCATTTTGTACAATAATCAATGGCCACTACCACGTACCTGACTCCTCCTTTTCCTTTGGAAAATTTCCCTATCAAGTCAATCCCTTACATGGCGAATGGCCACGGGCTTGTCATAGAGACGAGAGAAGCTATCAGACTATTAATGGAATTTGCAAACCTTTGGCATTTGTCATATTCCCTGGCAAACTCATAAGCAAACACATAAGCATCCTTTTTTATAGTTGTCCATAAATACCCTTGCCTCAGAATTTTCATAGCCAAAGAATTACCTCCTGAGTGATTTCCGCAAATTCTTTCATGCACTTCCCTCATGATATAAGTACATTCTTCCCTACCAATGCACTTAAGTAGAGGTTGGTTGATCCCTCTCCTATATAGAATCCCATCATACTCTACATATTTAGCTGCCGTATAGTGAAGCGTACTGGCTTCTCCTTTATCTTCAGTGAGTTTTCCTTTCTTCAAGAATTCCCATATGTGTGTTTTCCACGAGACCTTTCCCTGATCTCCCTCATCAATCTACATGACCTCGACCTCTGGGACACTTGGCTTCTGCTGAATTTTCAAAAGAATGACCATTATCATTGTAGCATCTTTTTGTAACCCCAATTTAGCTAAAGCATCAGCTTTTAAGTTTTTATCCCTTGGCACCTATTCTATGCCTTCTCTGAATTTTCCTACCAAGGGAGTTACACATTCAAGATACATCTCCGTTTTAGGACATCTTGTTTGGTATCCCCATTCACTTGATATATTACCAATATTGAGTCACTCTACACAATTAAGTGAGATACTTTCATTTCTAGGGCAAACCCCATCCCAACAATAAAGGCTTTATACTCTGTAACATTATTAGTAGTCTGAACAGCAAAGTGGATAGCACTCATGAGGTGATGCCTTTCTGGGCTAATAAGTACTATGCCGGCTTCGGTCCCTTCAATTTTTACTGCCCCATCTACATTTAAAGTCCACCACTATTCAGGAACTCCCCCTTTGCTTCTTCGAAAGGTCTATGCGGCCTCTACTGGGACTAAGGCTCGTTCAACGTTCTCAAAATCTAGTGGAAACTCGAGAATAAAATCTGCTAGGGCTTGGCCTTTGATAACATTCCTTGGCTTATACTCGATGTTGAATTGCCCTAACTCGACTGCCCATTTCAACATCCTTCCTGTTTGAGTGGGTAAGCTGTCCTTACCTCAATTTTGTGTGCTTGAAAATAAGTCTTAGCTTTCTCGCCGCTAGTATCAAGGCATAAACTAACTTCTCCATGTTAGATTACCTTGCTTTAGCCTCAAGGATCTTCTAACTTACATAATAGACTGTTGACTGCAAATCGACCTCATCCTTCACCAAGACGGTGCTAACCGAATACTAAGAGACTGCCAAGTATAGAATTAGTGTTTCCCCTTCAATTGGCTTGGCTAGTAAGGAAGGCTTTCCCAACTATTTTTTTATCTTCTGAAAGGCTTCTTCACATTCTACAGTCCAGACAAAGTATTGGGCTACCCCTTTATGGCTTGAAAGAATTCCCTACACTTATCTGATGATTTTGATTCAAACCTATTGAGGGCGACTATCCTCCCAGTTATGCTTTGTACTTGCTTCACACTAGATGGTGACTTCATGTCGAGAAGAGCTTGAATCTTGGCGGTATTTGCCTCAATTCCCCGTGATTGACTATAAACCCGAGGAATTTTCTTGATTTAAGCGTAAAAACACACTTTTAAGGATTAAGCTTCATCCTATACTTCCTCATAATGTTGAATATTTCCTATAAATGTTTCATATGATCATTGGCCTCCTTAGATTTTAATAGCATGTCATCTATGTATACTTTCACTGTCTTCCCAATCTGATCTTTGAACATCATATTAATTTAACTTCTAATAGGTTGCCCCAACATTGATCAAACCAAAAGGTATACCTATATAGCAATATAATCCCCAATTTGTGATGAAGGAGGTGTGTTCCTGATCTAATCCATATATTGGAATTTAATTATACCCTGAGTATGAATCCATAAAGCTAAGAAGGGCATGACTAGCCGTTGCATCTACTAATTGATCAATTCTTAGGAGAGGAAAGTTGTCCTTATAGCAAACTTTGTTCAGATCAATGAAATCAAGACATGTCATCCACTTCCTATTCAGTTTCTTTACCAAGACAGGGTTTGCCAACCATTCAGGATACATGAATTCTTTAATAAGACCAACTTCTAACAACCTATCTACTTCTTCTCGTAATGCATCAACCCTTTCCCCACTGACAGGGCGACGATTCTATCTCATCCCTTTTTCTCTGGGGTCGACATTAAGGCGGTGACGCATTACCTCAGGATCGATTCTCACCATGTCGGCATGACTCCATGCAAATACATCTAAGTTAGACTTCAAAAAATTCACCAATTCTTCTTGTAGGGATAGCTCCAGACGTGAGCCAATTTTTAGACTTTTAAGAATCTTCTAAGTCTATCGGAATTGAAATCGTATCTTCTGTTGGACCAATTTTTTCCACCACTAAAGGCATTCTTGGATCTAAATCAAAGGCAAAATTATTTTCTAGTCCCACAGCATTTAAGGGCGCGCCCTCAACAGAAACAGGACTTGGACTAGCCAAAGCTTCTTTTCACTCAATGATAGGAATTGATTCGGGAAATACTGCTTTGGCTTGTTCTTTCCCTTTCTTACCCTAGCCAAGGCTTGTTCCTCAGGATCTTCATCACTAACATCTTCAACAATCCCCTACATGAACTCCTCTCGAGGAGGTGCTTCCAACATAAAAATTTGAAGACTGAGCTTGTTTTCAAGGTATATGATTTTTTCCACTATCTTTTCTTCCTCAGGGAATTGCACGGTGTACATAACATTGACTATAGCTTCTTCCAGATTTTTGACCATATTATTTGACTGAGGTTCCTTCAAATTTCTACTTTTCCCAAAAACCTTTACTACTTTGGTATAACACTCCTTTGAATCAAACTGAAACCGCAGGCATGGGAAATTTCATAGACAGATGATAGATGGATGTGATGATCAACTACCATGAAATTAATAATCTGGGTTGATCATAGTTCTCTCTCACCCAGGGTAACCGGGAGGTGGATGATTCCCTTGGCAGGGATAGATTCTCCTTCGAAGCCATATAGGTAAATGCTTTCAACAGTAATATCCTTGTCAAGAAGTCCCATCTTTTTTTATGTGCTGTAATATAGGATATTTGCCAAATTCCCATTATCTACAAAGACTCGATGGACATTCACCATCCCAATTTTTATCGTTACTACGAAGGCATTGTTATGCGAGTGATGCACCCACTTGGCATCTTCCTCTGTTAAAGTGATATATGTGGATTCTCCCTTGAAGAGCTTTGTGGGCTTTGAAGAAAGGCTATTGACGTCAGTGAGAAACGGGTACAAGGCTTCCCTTACATATCTTTTCATGGCATTCCTACCATCCCTTGCAACGTTGTGCCTTCCAAAAATGATATGAATATTGTTGGCTCTGACAAAGTTGGGATCTGATGGCTTTTCCTGATTATTAGACCCTAGGCCGACCTTGTTTTCCCTTCTAAAAGTGGGGTGATCATTCCTATATTTCTTCACCCATTCAGTGAGGTGCCCTTCCTTAATCAACATTTCATCCTCATCTTTCAGTTTTTGGCATTCATGAGTGTCATGACTGGTGGACTCATGGTACTCACAATATTTCTTCTAATCATTACTTTACCAAGATGATGGCAGAGGAGGTCTCTTGAACAAACCATTGTTCTCATTTACTTCATAGATGTGTTCCACATAGCAGCCAAAGGCGTGTAGTAGTCACCTCTCCTATCATATGACGGCGGAGGGCTCTAATTCCTCTTATCATTGGTCATGTTTACTCTGTGTGGGCTTCTAGGTCTTCCCCTATATTCAAATGGTCGAGTCATATCTATCTTCTTTGTTTCATATTTTTACTTTAAATGAGTAACCCCTTTTTCATTGTCTTCGATAGATTGTTTGATTCTTTTGAAAGGCTCGGCCTCGGCATAGAGAGAGATCAAAGTTGATGGTTCATTTCCTTGCAAGTGCTTCCAAAAATATGTCCCAACATTCAAACCGGTAACGAGGAAGCTTTTCAAAGTATCTTCTGTTGCCCCCTAAATACCGTAGCTTCAGATTTGAATCTTTTAAAGTATGCTTGGAAAGACTCATTATCCCTTTGTTTGATGTTAGACAGGGTCGTGACCGGAGGAACATATTTAACAATGACTTGAAATTGTCTCAAAAAAAGAAGTTGCATCTGTTCCCATGATGTGACTACTCCTACCCTTAACTTCTGAAATCATATCTGAGCACTATCTCTCAATGTAGTAGCCAACAACCTACATCAAGCCAAGTCAGGCAATTAGTAAACATCCATGTCAGTATTGAACTTCTCAAGATATTCTACTAGGTTAGAGTTCCGATGATAGCGGAGGTCGGTGGTGCTTCGATATCCTTGTGGGAGTGGAGCATCCCTTCCTACCTGAGAGAAGGGAGATGGAGCTTGTACCAGAGTTGTGGTTCTCCCTCCGCTAAGGAGAGTAGAAAGTTTTTTCAGTTCGTCGACATTTATATTACCTATACCCGGAATATTCTGCATACTTGATAATTGTACTAGGGGGCCTGCATTAACAGTGGGGGGGGGGGGGCGCCCTGAGGTGTGGCCGCGGCCTGATTGTTATAAGTGGGTTGGTTGGCAAAGTGGTCTAAATGTTGACATGGGGCGCATCCTGAGGCGTGGGAGCGACCTGAATGTTGATGGGGGCTGAGGTATGCCCTGAGTAGTTATGGAAGGGGCTGAGGCATGCCCTGAATGTTAATGGGGGGCTGAGGTGCGCCCTAATGAAGTGGTGGTAGAGGAGGTGGATTCTGTATGTTCTAATTTCCCCAACCCTGCTCAGTGAGTGATTCATTTACCTGTTTCCGCGAGGGCTACGACGCCTTTCCTCATAGGGGCTTTCGGAATTTACAAGGACAATGATAGGTGTTCTTCTAGAGGAGTGCGTATTTTGCATGCGCCTCCCTTGTGGGGGACATCCCTAATTGTTGAAATCGTGATTTCCCCTCACCCTTTTATCTGTGAAAGTTTCGCGAGTTCGCGGGTCGATGTCACATGGAAAACCTTCAACTGAGTGAATTGACCTCAAGGGCATGGGGTTAATAGGCCTCTGCCAGTGTGGGGCACACCCTCCCCTACCTCAGCCTCGGTCGCGACCTTCATCATACATTCTTTCTTCCCACCTGTAAGGCAGGTCCATGGCCTCTTCCTGCAAATACAATTTACCAGTCATTTCCCGTACATAGACTCTATTATGTTCAGAAATTACATGGGCATCACGCCTCTCTTCAGTAGTATGGCCAGAGCGGTTGGGATGAGAATTTTGTGGGGCTTCTCCTGAAAGTATCATTCTCCTCTCCTTATTCGGGTTAGGGTTCTGATTAGTAGTTCAACTTCTAAATTCTAGCCTCCTAGGGGTTAGCCCATGGAATCTTCCTCTAAAGCCATCCTTCAGCCTTCTTCCTTCTTCCTCTATCATTGGCTCCTTCCTAGAAGGACGCTCAAGAGTTACTCATCATGATAGGAGGCATCCACCCACAATTCGCTTAATATTCTTGGGAATAGTTACATGTTCCGGCACATACTCCTCATGGCCACAATAATTCTGGTGACCTTGGCCATGCTCCTGGTTAGGTGAGCGTGCTCCTTCCTCTACCCTGTGATCCGTTCTCCGATCTGATTTATGCGACATCCTTTCTCCTCAGATGCAAAGATCCCCTCCATCTAGC
Source organism: Oenanthe sinensis (assembly GCA_028671895.1). NCBI lineage: Eukaryota > Viridiplantae > Streptophyta > Magnoliopsida > Apiales > Apiaceae > Oenanthe > Oenanthe sinensis. The sequence goes on from JAPMAC010000212.1 coordinate 7,247,147, forward strand.
TCCAATTTATTAATGGAGAAATCTCAGAATCAGTAAAGATTGAGATTCTTTGTCGGAAAAAGTTCAAATAAGGCTAAAGGTCATCAGAGTGCGGTGGTTTGTATGAGATTGGGGGCTGAGAATGCTAGGTTTTGGAATAACTGGAGCTTTGTTTATTAGAGAAAAATAGGTTTTCTTTCCAATGACTGTGTACTCTAGGTTTTCTGACCCCAACAATGTGCTTACGTACCTCTATTTATAGGCAAAATAGAGGATCAAGCCCATATAGTTCTGGAAAAGCATAGGCCCAATAGGAAAAGGGTTTCCTTATTCTAATTATAATAGGCAATGGAATGGCAAGTGAATAGGAAAGAAAAACATTCTCGGAAGACGTCTTTACAATATAATTTGTTTGGATATGTGAAAGCCAGTATAAGGCCCAAGGACTTCATCAATTCGACGTCGACCCGGAAACTGTGGGCTCTAGTCAGTCCACTATAACTATTTCCTTGGATACCTCGGTTGGAGGCCAACACTAGATCCACCACAAATATATGACACATCCTAAGCCACCAGACGAGGGCAACCCGCCTTAGTACAGGAAAAGGATCTTCCAAGATATGGTTAAGAACATCTCATAACTCCCCAACGAGGGCAACCTGTGGAACACTAAGTTATGGTCTTCAATAGGCATTGATAGGCATATGCGGTAGAGATGTTAACAAAGCAAGGTAATGACTGCAATAGATCGGTCAGACTCCTTAACCCAGAAGGGCACGCCACCATGGAGGGCGGAGGAAGGCGCGTCTTCGAGTCCTAAAAAACACATATACTACTAGTTTTACAATTTATGAATAATTTTTACTTATTTTAAATTTTCCATACTTAGGCCCCGTTTGATATTGCTGTTATAGATGGTTATAACAACTTTTTTGCTGAAACAATCATATGATTTTTAACACTTTTTTCACCTGCGTTTTTTTACAACACAACGTTTTTCAACAGAATCCAAACATAGCCTTAATGTTACACATGTCAAATACAATTAGAGGTCATTCGGTTCGTGAATTTAGGTATCAAGTATAAGTTTTGTCCATTCTAAACTCATACCTCGTGTTTAGTTGAAATTTTTTAATTTTAAAACCCATAAGGTATAAGTTTCTAATACCTTTGGGGGAGGTGTGTTTGAGATGGGGGTATGAGAAATCAAATCAAAAAATTATTATTTTTATCTTTGTTCAAAAAATTGCATGTTAATTTTTAAAATAAAAAATTTATAATGATGTTGTTTAATATTTAATAAATAATAGTAATTTATTTTTAATATTAACTCTATATATCTTTTTATTTATATTAAATTAATAAATCCATTCTATCATTCAACCAAAAACATAATATCGAGAATGATACTTCATCCTCACATCACCTTAACCCGGTACATTTCAATCCGTCTTCACTTCATGAACCAAACGACCCCTACTATATATGCATGTATGAACGTAAATTGTTGAGTTTGAATATATATATATATATATATATATATATATATATATATATATATATATATATATATATATATATATATATATATATATATATATATATATATATATATATATATAGGGAGTTACTCTAATCAGAACATCTTATAATTAGAACTAAGAACTTCAACAGAATCACTAAATTAAAATTCGAATCACCAAAATATTTTAATCTCAGCCCTCTATTTAGTTTAATCTACACCATACAATTGATTATATACATATAAATATGTATATATCACTAATACTAAAAACAAATCTTTTCAAACCCCACCCCACCCAACCAACCCAACCACCCACCAACCAACTAACCAACTACAGTAGCCATAACTACCATCTCCGATCGATCGCCTCTCTCTTCTTCGAGCTACCATCACAAATTCGTTCTACCACACGCTACATTTCTGCTCTCATCTTCTAATTTGTCATTGATTTACTCCATCAAATCTATTCATTTCTCTGAAATCGTATACGTACATACATATACATACATCTCCATTTATCTATTTCTCATTAATCTTAACATACATACATACATACATATATACATGGGTTGAATATGAGAAATAAATGAAAAAGTTACACGATGATGATTAAAGGAATCGACGAGTTACACTCAAATCTATGACATCAGAACTCACTCAGATCTGTTTTTTTGTGATTTTTAGTTCTGGAAATTTTGGTGATTCGCGATCATATTTTGGTGATTCGCGACCAGATTTTGGTTATTTGTCTTAATTTATTATAATTTGGTTTGAAATTTGGTGATTCTACATGCGCTCATGATTCAGCGATGGTGGTGACAGCGATGTTGGGATAGTAGCTATTGTGGTGCCCATTGTTTGGTTATAATAGTGTTTGTGGTGTTAATTTGGTGATGTGGTGGTACATGATTTAAATTTAGGTAATAAGAATTTCAATTAAATGATTATATGGGCGTTGGAGGCCGTGTTATGATGCTGGTAGTGGTAACTGTAATTGTGATTGTAGTGATGTTATTGTATAGAATTGTAATACTCCCTCCGTCCCGGCCAAATGTTTACATTTGGTCCGGGCACGGAGACCAAGGATAGTGGGTGTAATAGTGATTTTATTGTTAAAATAAATGAAATAGTGGGTGTAATAGTGTAAAGTGTTGAAAAAGTGGAGTGAAGTAGTGGATGTAATAATATATTTATTGTTAAAAGTTACTATTTTTAGTAATGTAAAGAATTGGGTGGGACGTCCCAAAAAGGAAAGTGTAAAGAATTGGTTGGGACGGAGGGAGTATATTTATGTATGTATAATAAAATTTTGGTGATTCGAATTTTAATTTAGTGATTCTATTGAAGTTCTTAGTTCTAATTATAAGAGATTCTCATTTGAGCATCTCCCTATATATATATATATATATATATATATATATATATATACATATCTACATATATATAGATATATACATATATATATATATATATATATATACACGCGCGCAATTTCCTGCAAAAAAATGATGTGTTAAATATTTAAATATGTACAAAAGGAAGATCGAAGAGATAAGCGATCAAGAAAAGAACAAGTCAGAGAAGTAGTCGAAGATATGAGCTGTGAACATGCAGCACGCAGCGTGAATAGGTGAAATGATTATTTATATAACGTAGGGACCAAATACAACCACTAATTTTGTTGGTGCGCGGATTATACGGCTTGTAAGTCAACCAAACACATTTTTTAAACTTTTGTTTATTTTATTTTTATTTTTTTTGCAAGTGTACGACTTCTGTATTAAATACATGTACTGACGGGATGACATGAGTGTTTCTCATAAAATAATTATACAAATAAAATTCAACGACTCGAATTCGTCCAATGGTTTAGATCTTGATTAATTTAGTGGTCTACACATCGAAATTTAGAATTAATCGATAAATATATCTTGCAATGATTAATTAATTAATTTAAAATTATTAAATTTTAATAATATAAATAAATAATATATATTTATATGATCTAATATTCAACGTACAGAGCTGGTTTTGGATAAGGCGACCAAGTGAATCGCCTAGAGCACTACCACCGTAGGTGCACTAAAAAATTTATAAACATATATTATGTTATCCATATGATAAACTATTATAGAAGGGGGCTTGGATATAATAGTTCTAAATAATCGATTATGAACACAAGTATGTAAAATAAGTACTGTTTTGTATTAAATTTGATGAACTTAATACAAAACTCTTTCAAGAAAAACAAAGTTCTTAAGAGCTGCTAGGTTATGAGAAAGATAATTGCTTGAACGATTGCATCAATGTTAACCTAATCATGTGTTTATATAGTACACAGTTACCTATCCAATTACAACAAAGATAATGATCATTAAATGTAAAAATATTATTTCCATCATTATCTTCCTAAAAGATAGCTTCCAGAAAGGCAATAGAATTGTATTTAAATACTTTCTTGTTTATCCCAATCACCTCCTGATTTGTCGGTTTCAATCTATGAAACTCTGATCATCATAAACTCTGTTGGTTAGTAAACTCTGATTGAGTAAACTCTGTTAACATCTTCTAAACTCTGATGACATTATCTAAACTCTAATTGGCTTCAGTAAACTCTGTTTGAAGCATTCTCTGACAGCATCAGTTCTTTATATCTAATAATTTCCCCAAATTTATGCTTTATTCAGTAAAATATAAATTTGAACTTATGATGTCAGAAACCTCATAGACAAATGTATCAGTGTTTGTATTTTCTACCTTGCCTTATACTCTCTTGTAAGAAAAATCTTCAGACATAAAATTATCAAGCAACTTTTTTTCAGCCATCTTCAACAATTCCACCAGTTTCTCCTTCAACTCCTTCATCTGATCACTAGAATCATCAATTTGAAAAATTACAGCTCTCAAGTTGTAGATTGATGACCTTTGCATGCTTTCATCTAAAGGAATACTGCAGATCTTTTTTCCATCATGATTAAGCATCAATGTTGGAGTTCCCAATACCATTTTTATCTTAGCATCTCCCCTTCTCATCTCCTTCTCAGTATCATTCTCCAGCATATACTTTGGTCTGTACTCCTTAGAGTCTAACTTCATCAGCTTTTGATTCTTTCTTTACCATGTTATTGCACCTTCTAGAAATCTCTCCCACTTTGCAGTAGTGTCAACTTTTCCTTTTAATAAGTATAGAACATATTCCAGTTCTTTTAATGACTTGTGAGCTAGATCTTCTTCAGATAATTTCATAATTCTTCCATTCTCTAGAAAATACAACAGCTTCTCTTTAGGTTCAGCACCATCAAAAATATCCTTTACTATATGAACATCAATTAGCTTGTCCAAATGATCTTGTGATAGATCTTCTTCAAGTTTATTAATTAAAGAATAAGGATCTCTAAATGTATTTGCTTCTCCTCTGTAGACTTTAGCTTTTAAGTCACCAATACCTTCCTTGTTCTTACCAAGTCTAGCATTGAGAGTCAGAATTTGAGTTTTTGTCCACAGAAGATCAGGATTCTTCTTTCTACACAGAGACAATTATTCTTCTTCCTCATCTTCAAAATATTTTCCACCTGGAAGAAATATAGTTCCAAGCATAGTGAGTGGAGGTTTTGATTTTAATGGAGCTTTATGATGACGTGCCTAAGATGATTTTGTTTGAATTTCAATAGGTTTAGTTACAGTTTTATTTTCTTGATCAGGCACCTTCTTCTTAGCTAGAGTTTTTTTTGAACTCACATATCTTTTCTTCTTTGACTGGACATGAGCATTGCCAGTACCAGTTTTCTTCAATTCTTCTTCAACAGCAACTGGATCCATTCATGGATTTTCTTTTTCAAAAAGTTTCTTTACCAGTTCTGCATCTTTCTTGTTTCTTTCTTCAATATTATCAGGCTTTTCTTCCTCTGCAAGCCTTCTAGCCAAATCTTCATCAAGTTCCATCAGAGTTTTCTTACATTTTCTAGATCTTTAAGGAATCAGAATTTGATTTTGTAAACTCTTTCCACCCTTATGTCTCCCTTGGCTTTTATTAGGAACACCACTGTCATCATCGTCACCTTCTGGTTTATCAGAGTTTAAAACAGAATCCACCTTGCATTTGTCCTTAGATATTTTCTCCCCCTTTCTGACATCAGAAAAAATAGTTAGGAGGTCTGCAATAATATACAACATGGTCTGCATGGAAGTGACAACAGTAGCAATTTGGTTAACTTTGGACACCAAGGCATCTTGTTTAGTGGAAACAACCTTAATTTTAAATTTCAAGGCATGCTGAGCAACAGAAATAGAACCTTGAATTGAAGCACTTGTCTTGCTAACAGAGTCTTTAAGATCATAAACTTCATTGTGAAGACCCTTAGTCAATACAGTGGTGGCCTTAAGAACTGTCTTCATCTCATCAGAGTTTAATTCAGAGTCTGCTTTCTGGATAAGATCAAGAATATGAGGCCAAGAAATATCTTCATGGGAAAACTTCTAAGACATACCCAGATGATTTATCTCTTAGATCTTAGAAGGTCTGCATTAGATGGTTACTCTCTACTACTATCCCTCCTTACACCTTCACATGTGAGAGCAGATTCAATTTCACCTTTCAGCTGTTCAACAACACAGTAATCAGGATTGTCCATCCTCGGTCTACCATAAGCATCAAAGACATCAATTGTCCATCTCTTTGAAATGTATCTAAGAGTGTAAGGAATAGTGAGATCAGTAACTTCTTCATCCGCAATGATAGCAGTGAAATCCTCAAAGTTTGCATCTTCACCATCTACAAGAACATCAGAGTTTGGTGCCTCAGAATTTAGAGAATGAGAAATATGTTGAGTAGCAGAGCCTGTGTCTTGTATATTCTGAGTACCTGCACAAAGAATAGAACACCCTAAAACACTCGTTTCTTTTAAAGTAATCTCATTACTTCTCACATCACACATCTCATGACTTTTGAGAGTCAGAGTTTGCTCACTAGAAGTAACTAACTTCTGTCTCATATATACCTCTCATTTTTCCAGATCTAGTGTCTGCCTCCTATTATTAGTTCTGTTTGTCACACATTTTACCTCAGTCTCACAAGAAAGGCTCAAATCACAATGACTTACAGAAATGAGAGGTAGCTGAGAAAGGAGGTCTATGGTCACAGGGATAGAGGGTTCCTTTCTAGAACTATCCATGGTCATTCCAGTAGTAAAAGATGGAAATATAAAGTCTGAACTTATGCTATCAGAGTATGTAAATTCTGAACAAAAGTTAGAGTTTATACCTTAAGCAATTGTAGAGTCTAAGGGCTTGGCAGATAGAAGTTGCACCAGAATTGCATTAGAGAGTGCTAATGGATGATCATTAGAGTTTGTCTATATCTTCATATCTTGGTCTGCAATCACAAAGTTGGTGATTGATTCTTGTGGGACCTGAGTCTTGTCAGCAGCTGCTTCACCACTTTGAGGTGAAGGTTCTTGTGGCTTGACTCTGCCAGAGTTTGGCCTTCAGTATCAGCAACACATGATCTTCTATCAGAATATGTGTGTCTGCATCCAAACTTTAATTGGATGGTTCTTGTGTGGCTGGGGCATGAACAACTTCTTTAACCCTTTGAGCTGAAGGTTCTTGTACTATGTGCCCCTGATCCATGTTGGCTTCATTTGCTGGAAATGTGGCTTCTATTCAACTTTGATCAATAGGTTCTTGTGTGCCTGACCTTTCGTAGAATGCTACTTCATTTTGAGAAGCAGGTTCTTGTATGTCTAGGCCGAAGGAAACCTTCTTCTTCTTCCTTCTAATAAATAGCTTTGAGGTGCCGGAGACTGAAGATTGTTGTGATTTTTGAGCAGCCATCTCCCTCTTTACTTCCTCAGCTAACTCCCTCACTCTTTCATAAGAAATCTCATTGATTATTTGTTGAGGCGGGTGAGCAGGAGAATCAGAGATTAATATTAGAGCAGCTTTAGGAGAATCAATAATTTTAGTACCAGCCAATTCATCATTTTCTTCTCTATTGACATTTTCACCATCACCATCTACTTCAATTCCACCAATGTTACTGTTTATTTGGTCAGGCAATGCAGAGTCACTTGACTTTATCATAGCATCTGAGTTTAATGGCTCAAAGTCTAAGGCTTGAACTTGATCAGAGTTTGGCTGATCAGAGTTTAGTATATCAGAGTTTAAGGCCTTGACTAATCTTCTCCTTTTCTTGGCAGGCTCTGCGATGAGATCAATATGAAATGGCTTCATGAAGGAGGCATGAGAAATTTCATAGGCTGGTTTAACAGATTTCTTCAAGGGAAATACAACCCTTCATCACTATCATCAGAGTTTGTATGTTCATCAATTAATCTCAGTTTCCTGGGAGAAGACTCTGAGACTGATCTTCCCTTTCTCTCCAAGCATGTTCCTTGTGATTGTGAGGTGTGTTTTACAACTAAAGTCTTTTGGGAGACAACAAAGGTTGGCATATATTGTGTATCAGTGTTTAGTTGTTGACTTGGATTAGAACCAGAGGGGGCTAAAATATGATTCTCAGTCACAAATAAAAACTCCCTCGCATACACAGTATCCATTCTCTGATTTAGAAGAAGCCTGACCCGTGTGGGATAAAACAACATTTGTAATATACATTCATTGTCTTTCTTGACATCCTTTCTTGTCAAATCAGCAAAAATCCGTACATTCATGCTAAAACTTGGCAAACTCTTATCATTATCAAAACTCACATCAGGCAAGAGATAACTAAAAATCAATTGTAAAAATTTAGCATAGTATATAGTATGTTCATCATCACTAATTTTACTAGCTATTTTCCTAACTAGTAGACAAGGATAATTAAAATTGAGATTATGGGTCAGAGAATACCCAATTTGTTGAGATAATTGAGGAATGACATCAAAGTTGGTGCATTTGGCAGTAAAAGCCCTAATGACACAATCAAAGAAGAAACTTCATTCTCTTCGTAGATGTGGCCTTGTGAGGCTCCCTAGTTTGGATAGGCTGCTTCCATAGCCTATGTCTTAAAAGAATTCTCTGATTTGTTCATCATTAACAATGTCATCATAAACAGCCACTTTAGGAAAGTAAAGGGCTTGACAAATAACCTCAGGTGTGATAGAGTGGCGACCATTGCAGTAGAAAGTAATAGTTGGCTCTTCATCATCACCAGCATTATTGAATGTAGCAGTTGACCAAATCTTGCGCAGAGTTTTAGCAGAAATTGTTTTGGGTTCTTGAAGAGCATACCCAATACTGCTTTGTGTAAGAAAATCCTGAATAACATGAAATTCTTTAGGTGTTTCTTGTTTATTCAAAAGAGCAGTGTAGTTAGTACTAGCAAAAGTGTAGTTCTTGAAAGATAGACCCCTAGATGCCATTGATACAAAGATATGCAGGTATAAGATTTTAAGGTTTTGAGAATACGAGAGATAGATAAAGAGAATAAGATGCAGTTATAAATTCAAAGTAAGAATATGAATTAATCTATTTCTTCTCAATAGCATATAACCTATATTAGGACACGTGGCATGATATGATAAGATGAGTAATGAGTAGTACAAATCTCAAAATACAACATATGTGTGTGTATCTGTGTATAAAGATGAAACGTTTTTCGTGACAAACATGCGCAATCAGTATTACTCCAATCAGAGATTAACAAATATGATGCCACATAATTAAATATGATGTCATAAATAAAATAATTAATAATAGCTCAGAGTTTGACATGTATCATAGTTTGTTGCATCATCTGACATAGTTTACCACATACTCTGACAGAGTTTAACAAAAACAATGATAGCTTGAGATCATCATAGATTAGGTACTCTAAGGATCAGAGTTTACTTCATTCTCTAACAGAGTTTACCACATACTCTGACAGAGTTTACCACAATTACTGATTATGGTTGCTACTTGTTGTTTGAAGTTGAACCACTTGTCATCATTCCCAATTCAGAAACTAATCTTGTAATAGTTGCTTCACACACAGGTTTTGTAAATATGTCTGCTAACTGTTGATCTGTTGGAACAAAGTGCATTTCAATTGTTCCTTCCATGACATATTCTCTTATGAAATGGTATTTAATGCTGATGTGTCAGAGAATGTTGAACTGGATTTCCTGTCATTGCAATAGCACTTTTATTATCACAATAAATAAGAATTTTTGTAAAGTTCAAACCATAGTCTAACAGGTGATTTCTCATCCATAAAATATGAGCACAGCAGCTTCCTGCAGCTATATATTATGCCTCTAATGTAGATGTTGAGATTGATTTCTGCTTCTTACTAACCCATAAGACAATTCTTCCACCTAGAAATTGAAAAATTCCACTAGTATTTTTCCTATCTATTTTACATCCTATAAAATCAGAATTTGAATAGCCTATAAGTTTAAATTAGACTCTCTAGGATATCATAAACCAAGATTAATGATGCCCTTGAGATATCTAAAAATTCTCTTAACAACAATCAAATGTGGTTCCCTTGGATTTGCCTGAAATCTAGCATATAGACAGGTTGCAAACATGATATCTGGTCTACTAGCAGTCAAATAAAGAAATGAACCAATCATACCCCTGTATGTTGTTATCTCTACTGGGTCACCAGTATCTTGATTCAGCTTGGTTGCAGTAGCCATTGTAGTTGTAGCAAATGCAGAGTCTTACATTTGAAACTTAGTGAGTAGATTCTTTGTATATTTGGAATGAATTATAAAAATTTCTTCATCAGTCTATTTCACTTGCAAGTCTAAGAAATAGCTCATCTCTCCCATCATGCTCATTTGATACCTGAACTGCATTAGCTTTAAAAATCTTTCACAGAATTTCTCATTAGTGGATCCAAATATAATATCATCACTATAAATTTGAACCAATAATAAGTCCTTACCCCGAGTTCCATAAAACAAGATTTTATCAATTGTTCCTCTTGTGAAACTACTTTCAAGTAAAAATTGAGCCAGTGTTTCATACCAGGCTCTAGGAGCTTGCTTGAGTCCATATAAAGCTTTATCCAATCTATGGACATGATTTGGATATTTGGGATTCACAGAGCCAGGAGGTTGTTTAACATATACCTCCTCCTCAAGCTTACCATTTAAAAATGCACTTTTAACATCCATCTGGTATACTTTGAACTTCTTATGTGCAGCATATGCAAGAAAGATTCTAATTGCTTCAATTCTATCTACAGGTGCAAAGGTTTCATCATAGTCAATAACTTCTTGTTGAGAGTAGCCTTTGGCAACTAGACTTGTTTTGTTCCTTGTTATGATTCCATTAGAGTATGTCTTGTTTCTGAATACCCATTTTGTGCCAACAATGGATATATTCTTTGGTCTTGGAACAAGAGTCCAAACTTCATTTCTTTCAAACTCATTTAATTCTTCATGAATTGCAGTAACCCAGTCTGCATCTTTCAGAGCATCTTCAACTTTCTTTGGCTCTATTTGAGAAAGAAAACTATGATATAGATATTTATTTAGAGTAGCTTTCCTTGTCTTCACTTCACTTTCTTGATCACCAATAATCAAGTCAGGTGTATGATCTTTGGTCCATTTCCTTGGATGAGGAAGATTTCTTGAACTAGATGCTCCCCCATGATCTGTGCCTTCATAGTATGATTTCTCAGTAAATGTTGATCATGCCCCTGAAGTTGTGCTTTCTTCAGAGTTTAATGGGTCAGAGTTTAACCTTTCAGAGTTTGTCTTTGTCAGAGTTTGATCAAACTCTAAAATTAATGATTGAGGTTGGTTCTATAATTTCAGTAGAAGATTGATGTTACTCCCCCTCAACATGTGCATAATCTACAATTACAGTTTTAGTTTTATCTGAATCAGAATTTAGGGAGTCAGAGTTTAGCTTATCAGATTTTAGCTCATCTGAGTCTGTGTCTTGTTGAGCTTTGAGCAATTCATTTTCAAAACTTAGATATTCATGAACATCTTTATCATGTAATCCTGTTATTTTTCCTTCATCAAAAAAGACATTAATAGAATCCATGACTACCTTAGTTCTCAGATTAAACACCTTGAATGCCCTTGAAGAAGTTTTGGAAGTTGTTGAATAACCAACAAAAATACCTTCATCTGTTTTGAGTTCAAACTTTTTCAACTGCTCAGGATGTGTTTTAAGAATAAAACATTTGCTTCCAAATATATGAAAGTATTTCACATTTAGCTTCCTACCCTTCATCATTTCATATGGAGTCATTCCATATTTATTTATCAAGGTACAATTCTGAGTGATTCATGCAGTATTCACAGCTTTTGCCCAAAAGTAAGTAGGAACCGTTGTTCCTTCTAACAATGTTCTACCAGCTTCAATGAGAGTTCCGTTATTTCTCTCAACTACACCATTTTGTTGAGGTGTACCAGGTGTTGGTAATTGTTGAATGATTCCTTTGGTTGAACAGAATTTCTCCATTGCAGAGTTCTTAAACTCTGTTCCATTGTCACTTCTTAGAATTTTTACTTTGAGAGATGATCCATTCTCAATCATGGCAACATGATCAAAAAATCTTGTGTAGTCATCTACTATCACCAGAGTATATTTCTTCTTTCCAATGGATATTATGTTTACAGGGCCAAACAGATCAAGATGCAATAGATGAAAATGTTGGTCAATAGAATTTTCAGTCTTACTCTTAAAAGATGTCTTCTTTTGTTTTGCCTTTTGACAAGAATCACAGGGTCCATCAGGATGAAATTGAACTTTTGGAAGACCTCTTACTAGATCCTTTTTCACCAATTCATTTATATTTCCAATGTTCAAGTGACACAACTTTTTGTGCCAATTCCATCTTTCCAAAGATGATGCTTTTCCATGTAGGCAAGTTAATGGACCATCAGATTTTACCTCCAAGCTAGCTTCAAATAAATTGTTATGTCTGTGACCAATTAAAACCACTTTTCCAGCCTTTTTGCTTTTGACTTCACAATGTGTTTCATGAAAGTCCACATAATAACCTATGTCTGTCATTTGACTCACACTCAAGAGATTGTGTTTGAGTCCTTCAACCAGAGCTACATTTTCAATGCTGACATTTCCAATCACAATATTGCCATATCCCAGTGTTCTTCCTATGTTGCCATCTCCATAAGATACTGTTGGGCCAACCTTCTCCTCAAACTCTAAAAGCAAAGATTTATTTCTAGTCATGTGTGCATAACATTCACTATCAATTAATAGGTTGTTTTTCTTGTTTCTCTGCAATCATTTATGCAACTTAATTAGTAGATTTGAGGACCCAAACAAGTTTGGATCCTTTCTTTTTAAGATTGTTAACTTTTGCAGTAGAAGCAATTTTATCAGATTTTAAGTTAACAAAGTTTGCATTTTCAGAGTTTATGTTTCTTCTATCAGCTTTTACCACATACTGTTGTTTAACAGAATAATTAGAAGAAACTGGAGATTTATTCAAATGAGGCAAGAGTTCATAATAATTGAAATACAGACTATGATATTCTTTACATGTGTAAATAGAATGTCATAAACTATCACAGTGAAAACAAGGATTTTGTGGTCTATATCTAGTATGTTTCCTATCCTCTGATCTAGGTCTTTCAGGTTCCCTTTTTTATTCTGCCTGCAGTCAATAGCAAGATGATTAGAATTTCCACATGTGAAACAGGTTTTTCTAGGAGCATCAGGGATATTCTTATAGTCATTCTCCTTAGAAATTCCTACTTTGCCATTTCTATTCCTCTTGACCTTTTTAGATTTATTTTTATTGGTGACAGACTTCAACTTTTCCTTAAGTTGCTTCTATGAGAGTAACTCAATTTTGACTGGTTTATTCTCCGACACACTATTCTCTTTGATTTTGTGATTATTAGAGCATTTATCAGAAGTTTCCTTTTCATTACTAGCTCTAACAAAATTCACAGGTTCACTCAAATTTCTTTTTATTCCCGTATGTGTATTATCATTCTTAGCATGTCTCTCCTTATCAGATTAATAACTTAGAGCAGATGTCCAATTCTTGTCTGACAGAATTTGTTGGACTTTCTTGCCAGAGTTTGTCCAAACTCTGAAAGTTTCATGTTCTTTAGTTATCTCAGCTTTTAATTATTCAACCTATATTTCTAGCTGAGTTTGCATATGAATAACATCCTCACAGTCTTTCTTAGTTGTTGGTGAGATTACGAAGTTGTATAAATAGTAATCGTGTAACTCAACACTAGAACATGACATGTAAATAATACTACGTCTACGTAGAAATTAGGAAGAAATGAAGACAAGGCAGATACAGTGAATCAAGACATTAGAATAAGTTTTGAAGTCTACTACAGGTCATTGAGAGAAGTTCATTAATATGTTCATGCCTCAGTAAAGAATAATGGTTGAAGACTTTCAGGGTTTCAAAAGTGTTGAAGATTCAGTATAGAAGTGCCACTAGAAGATTTCAGTGTAAATGCATTGATTGAAGATAGACAGTGTTTGAAGCATAGGAATCTAGAAGAGTAAAGACAAATGTTAAAGAAGACAGCTGCAGTCTTGAAGTTATACTCACTAAAAGAAGTTCAGCTATATGTTCAAGCATCAGTGAAGAACAGAGAATGAAGTATTCAAGATTGTGGTAATAATGAAGACGTTGTCTAAGTACCAGAAAAGATTCCAGTGAAGTTACAGTGTTTATTGACAATCAGTGTTCGAAGCAATGAAGTTGCTGCAAACCTAACAATGCACGAAAGGCTATAATACGAAGACCTGGATCAAAGTTAGTTGTCTGTGAACCAGACCAGTTGCACTAGGCGTCAGCAGTTTGTGAAAGGAATTTGAGTATTAATTATAGAAGAATTGTTAAGTTGAAGAACGTACTTGAAAAGTATGGTTATTTATTAAGGTACGAAAAGTGATTTGTAAAGGCTACAGCCAAACAGCTAAACAGCTCAAAGGGTGCAGAGTGCAAAGTGTCACAACCTTGGTACGAAAAGTGAAAGTTTATGAACTATAGTCGAAGAACGGAAATAGCTCAGGATACAGGGTGTAATGTGATAAGACTTTGATACAAGAACTGGAAGTTGGGGAACTTCAGTCAAGCAATGAAAAGAGGGTCAAAGTGCAGTGATCAAATTATACTTTGACCATGTAAATGAATATTCAGATGCAACAAAAGAAATCAAAGGCGCAAGGAAACTTTTTTTGGGGCCACTACAGGGTTATCACAGTAGCTGGCGCAACAAAAGTATGACTTGACTTGGTCTATCTTTCCATTTCTATCAAAAAAACTAAGGCATTGTATTAAACATTTTAGTGGCGCCAGTACAGGGGTAATGGAGTACAGACGCAACAAAGCAAGCCTGGCACAACAAAATATTTTGGTGCAACAAAGAAATATTTCTTGGCCCCACTCATCCCTCAGCCAATCAAATTACAACAACTACTTTATTGATTTAAAGTTTACACACTCATTTGGATGAATCATCTTCTTCAACACAAATAATATGTAGGGAGCTTCTGCCATGGCCGGGGCAAGAAGGGATAATTTATACACACCCATACCTTGCTTCTGGTCAGATACTAGGACCAAGTTCTATAATAAAAAATGCTCAGGGCTCCTAGATATCACTCCCTACGGACTTAATTTTTCCTTATTCTAATTTAGATATATTTGTATAGGAACTGAACCTAATATTTTTGTGTTAGTAGCAAAGAACTAATTTGTTCTTTGGAAGCCAGTTATATTTTTAACTGGGTGTAACACCCCTCTGGGTTTATATACGAAAGATATATTCCCGGAAACTTGTCTCCATAATTTACTTGTTAATTTTTTTGAACCTAATTGATTTATCCGGACACACAGAAAATTAGTAGGTAGCTCACCTAAACGCTATAAATGGCCAAACCCACTCTGAAGCAATATTTTATTTATCCGCAAATTCGGAAAAGAATTTAAATTATTATTAGTATTGTATTCAACCCTCCTTCTATATACTTTGGGACCCAACAATTGGTATCAGAGCAGACTGATTGATATACAAATCAGGATCTGTAACCACAGTGAAGCTCACAGTGCCGAAGCTGTTTGGACTCAGAATGAGGAGGCCGTGTTAAATAAGTTTAATTATAAACTTTTAATAAGTTTATTTTATAAACTTTGTAAAATTTATTTTATAAACTTTTATTAATTTATGTTATAAATTTTAATTAGTTTATTTTATAAATTTTATATTAAATTTATTTTATAAACTTTTATAAAATTTATTTTATAAACTTTTATTAGTTTTTTTATAAATTTTAATTAGTTTATTTTATAAATTTTATATTAAATTTATTTTACAAACTTTTATAAAATTTATTTTATAAACTTTTATTAGTTTATGTTATAAATTTTAATTAGTTTATTTTATAAATTTTATATTAAATTTATTTTATAAACTTTTATTAGTTTACATTATAAATTTTAATTAGTTTATTTTATAATTTTTAATAAAATAAATTTTAAGTTTTAAATCGATTTACATGCTCCATTTTCATGAACAAGTCAGGATGTTGTTAGACTCGTGCAGCGCCACGAAATTCAAGTAGTCTGTTGTGGAAATCACGCGTCTTTTATTTTTTTTCAATTAAGTGTGCAGCGCAACATGAAATTATGCATACGAAATATTTGTCCAAGGCAAGTGATGCAATGTTGCGCTTCTCCACTTAATATACAGTATGAGGCGCCACCAAAACCACTGACCAGTTTAGTCGCGCCTGTACAGGGAGTTAACTGCACAGGCGCCACCAAAAATACCTTGGCGCCACTAACACTTAAAGTGTTGTTTGGTATTCCAAATTTTGTACCCTTTAATTTTTATTTTAGATTTATTTATTTTTCCAACAAATTTAAAATTCTTGAAAACTAAAATTTTCTTAAATATTAATTTACGATATTTTAATTTTTAAGAAAATTCAAAATTCATGAAAATTAATTTGTTATATATTTTTATTTTTGATTAATTTATTTTCTAAGAAAATTAAAAATTCTGTAACTCTAAATTTTTCTTAAATATTAATTTGAGGGTGCTCAAGAGTTTGTACATGAAGATTTTTCCGGGTATTGAAGACAATTGAAATTTACTGAAGATTATCCAATGAAGTTAATTCTGGAACAGGTTGAAGAAGAAGTGGTATTAATTTCCTTAGAGGTTTACCTCATAGGATCCCACTAATATTTTGGAAGCTGCAAAAGAAGAAATTAATTTAGGTACAGTTTTTGGTTAATTTGAATTGTATTTTTGGATGAAAAATCTTAGGGGTTGAAGTAGTGAAGGAGAACAGACTGGACTACCTGGTATCTCAATTAAAGCCTTAAAGATTATTCTACAGGGAGATTATAGGAAGTTCGTGTTAACACTGCAGATCATCTGGAACACAGGATACAACCAACATGGATTTTAGGATACAACCACATTGTCTGTAAAAGACCTGTATGTGCTGAAGGCCTATGAACTAGAACAAGAGCTGAAGAAGATAATATTTGGTAAAGCAGGTTCTAGCATATCCATTGTATTTGTGACCCAGGAACCAATTTGATTGACGTCAAGGTTGAGAACCTCTGAACAGAAACGAATTGATCCTAGAAGTTGAATTGAAGATGTTGTAGCTCGAAGTAGTGGTCAAAGTGTTATATGTGAATTTGACACTTTGGAAAATCATCAGAACTGGATTGCAAGCCAAGCCTGCAAGGCAACAAGAAGTTCAGTGACATCAGATTCAGACGGAATCCCAATTCTAAATCTAAGGTCCTTACCTATAGATTTCATAAATGAGATTTTCAAGATCAGTTCAAGAGGCGATTGCAAGACATGGATGGTTTATATAGAAAGACAAGATCAGGGTTTGCTATACAGTTTGAAGAAGCCTGTACAAGCAAATGATGACAGACACTGTGTTGGGTTGTAGCATGAATATCAGGCATTAGTGAGGATGCAACAAGGGAAAACATTTGTTGGTGAAGTTAAATGCAAGGTTGATTCTATCAGTGACAGTGACGGACCAAATGGATATCTAGCATCAATGACCAATAATGGAGATGAATCACTATGCACTTCACAGGTACACATTCTAACTAGTATACATTTATCTAATTCAAAATTGTATGATTATTAGGTATTGAAATGTCTTATATTCATGTCAGCATGTTAGCATCTTAGGACTTAAATGCTTAATTGATTGATAAGAATAAGATTGCATGCTAAGATTCATGAGTTTAAATAAGTACATTTCATACTTGATTTTCTATGCAATAAAATGAATATCTAGAATTAGATAGAGTGTTCTAGACGGTTAGGTGTATCTCTAAAACATTTGCTGGAACTTGAGTTAAATCTTCTGTGATTTAATACCTCCGCTAATGTTGTGAAAATTGATAATAGGCAAACAGGTCATAGATCATATATTTTATATTTGTTCTTATTGTGATAAATGACTTGATAAGTATATGTGGAATTTGATTTTGCTTATAATGTTTTATTCAAATATTCTGCATATTCTTAAAATTGTTTATGTGCTTATTTTCACATAATTTGCTCGCACTCACATAGTTGCACTTAAATGTCATATCATATCATGTATTACTTGTTAGGGATAGAATAATAAAAGATGGTAGAATTATCTAAGTAGTAAATAACATTTGTTGATTCGAGGATTAATCTAAAACTTAGGTAATTAGAGATAGTTAAAAATGTTAGACAACAACAAAAATGGATTAGACAGAATTAGTAATTAATTTGTTACTTCTTCTATCCATGTGCTTTTATGCATATTGAAGCTGTTGTTACCACTATAGACAGTAATATCTCTAATCCATCTGGACTCAATTAAAGTTGAGTACCTAGAAGCTTAATCATTTGTGATTGCAGAGTATGTAACAAAAGATAAAAGTTATGTGACATCGTGACATTTATTGTTCGAGGCATATGATTAAGATTAAAGCTCTGACATGCCCAACAGTTGACCCAACTAAAATCCATGAAGGGACAATCGACCTAGGATAAGGCTCAACTAGAGCAACAAATTATCCCAGGAAGTGGCCTAAAACCCTCATCGACTAGGAAACCTCGTCGACTAGAAGCCAAGAAATGGCCTAAAATCGACTATAAACTCCCATCGACTAGGAGCCAAGAAATGGCCTAATATCTATTAGGAATCCTCGTCGACCAGGAGGTAAGAAATAGCCTAAAATCAACTAAGAACCCTCGTCGACTGACAACCAAGAAATGGCCTAAAATTGACTAGAACTCTCATCGACTTGGTGCCAAGAAATTGCCTAGAAATGACTAGGAATTCTACGATCAGGAATCACACACGACCAGGAATTCATGAAGGATCATAGTCTTGAAATACCAAGATTCATAGTCCACCATATGGCAGGATTTACCCAAGACCAGGATTTATAATCCACCAAGGACCCTTGGTCGACCACGAATCCCATTCAACCACGAGTCCATGAAGGACCATTGGCCGACCAGAAACCCCAGCCGACCAGAAATCCCATTTAACCAGAAGTCCATGAAGGACCCTTGGCCGACCAAGAACCCCAGTCGACCGGGAATCCCATTCGACCAGGAGTCCATGAAGGATACTTGGCTGACCAGGAACCGCAACCGACTAGGAATTCCAGCTGACCAGGAATCCCACTCGACTAGGAATCCACCAAGGACCCTTGGCCGACCAGGAAACCCATTCGATCAGGAGTCTATGAAGGACCCTTGGTCGACCAGGAACCCCAGCCGACCAGGAACCCTAGCCGACCAGGAACCCTAGCCGACCAGGATTCCTACTCAGGCATCAGAAGACCATGAATCCTTCAAGACCAGGATTCCTAGTCAAGCCTTAGAAGACCAGGAATCCTCCAAGACCAGGATTCCTTGTCAACCCTCAGAAAACCAGGAATCCTCCAAGACTAGGATTCCTACTCAGGCCTCGGAAGACGAGGAATCCTCAAAGACCAGGATTCATAGTCAAGCCTCAAAAGACCAGGAATCCAATTCGACTAGGAATCCAGTCGAAAATAAATTATGGAAAATTCAGGAAAATTCCTATAAAATAAAGAAAAATAACTCTGGGTAAAAATAAATTATGAAAAAATCTCTATAAATAGAGTAAAATTCCTAGAAATTGAGGAAAAATGCATGTGGATATAAATAAATTATGGAAAATTCTCTATAAATAGAAGAGAATTCTTAGAAATTGAGGAAAAATACTAGTTGGTACAAATAAATTATGGAAAATTCTCTATAAATAGAGGAAAATTCATAGAAACTGAGGAAAAATACCTGTGGGTACAAAAAAATTATGGAAAATTCTCTATAAAAAGAGGAAAATTCCTAGAAAATAAGAAAAAATACTTGTTGGTACAAATAAATTATGGAAGATTCTCTATAAATAGAGAAAAAAATCCTATAAAATAGGGAAAAATACATGTAGGTATAAATAAATGATGGAAAATTCACTATAAATAGAGAAAAATTCCTTGAAATTGAGAAAAAATACCTGTAGGTACAAAGAAATTATGAAAAAATCTCTATAAATAGAGAAAAATTCCTAGAAAATAAAGAAAAATACTTGGGAGTACAAAATAATTGGAGAAAATTCTCCATAAATAAAGGAAAATCCTTGAGAACAAAATGAAATTTCACAAAATTCTGGAAGACATAAAAGCGAACTTCAATTTATGAACATTAACTCCTACAAAGTGTTGCACACCTTACAGAAGTTGGGGGGTAAATAACATGGGCTAAAAACAAGTCCTAAAGACACAATTAAAGTAGCATTAATTAGGCTTAGTTTGGTCCAAAAGGGAGGCCCATTTAATGAGGCTCGAAACCCTAATTATTAAATAATTTTGTAATTAATTAATTAGCTAAATATACTGCTAATTAATTATGTCCAACTACAAGGAAACTACTCCAAGGAGTAGCCCTCAAGAAACCTCAATCAACGAGAAAATATATTACTACATGGAAAATACTTCTATCACAAGGAGGAACCAGAATCCTTCAATGAGGTGCCTTGTCCGCCAAGGTTCCTAACCCTAATATGATTCTAAGACAACCCACGTCTATATAAAAGGCATAATCCCTCATTCTTAGAAGTACGTCTGGCTTGATTCTCATACGCACTGAGATACGAATTCATCTTGTGAGGGCAAAATTAAGCTACGAAATATAAGCGCGGTCATTAAAGCTCGATAAATTCCGACACACTTCACAATTAATATACCATAGATTTTGTTCCATAACAAACACAAACCCTAGTTGCCATTGGTGTGGAGAAATATTATCTCTTTCTCTCTATATCCTTCTTTCACAGAGATATACATTCAAATAAATTGCTTAGAATTTGTGACGAACTAAGGTGTGGTCAATGTTACACTTTACTGGTCTGTGCCGGAATTGTGTTGTACTATTTTATCCTGAAAGTAAATTCATGGCATCCCAACACAACTAGGTGGGGGAAATTCTCTTCAAGAACAGTCGAGTCTTCTCGATGGCTCGGTGACTCGGCTGATTGAATTTTTTGTCAAAAGCTAAGTGATAGATAAGTTTTCTGACTCTTTCTCTTTAAATTCGTTATTACTGATTGTTTAATTATTTCAAACTTCATTTTTATTTCATTATTTGGTTTTGATTGCCATTTTTCTTGATATTGTGATCATATATTTGAATATAATTATTGTTTTGTGAAGAGTAAATTTTTAACAATCTTGAAGAAAATTTTATTATATTCTGTTAATTGATCAATTTTAGGATGGTTAATGAAACTGATGCTCCTTTTCATGTTACTCAATCTGGTAGTGGTATTGATAATTACTTGGACCATGTATCGTTTCTCACAACCTATTGATCTGTTGGGCATGCCTGAGAAATCTAGTGGTGGTGTTGGCTTTTCAAGCTAGCAAAATAAAATCAAGTTGTGATTAACGGTTAAGGGTCTATGGCATGTGGTACAATATGATCCACCTATTATTGGTCAAGAAAATGCTGAGACTGTGAAAGCGTATGCAATGTGGGCTGAGAAAGATGGAGTGGCTAAGGTCGTAACTCTTGTAGCTTTAGCGAACACTCTATTTGATGTTTATTCATCAAATGCCTATAATGCTAAGTTTTTATGAAAAAAGTTAGACTAGACACATAATACCGACTCTCATGGTCTAGAAAAGTATTATGTGGCGAAGTTGCTTGATTTGAAGTTGGTGGATAGAAATCCATGACTGAGAATGTGCATGAGTTTG
Organism: Oenanthe sinensis; assembly: GCA_028671895.1. NCBI lineage: Eukaryota > Viridiplantae > Streptophyta > Magnoliopsida > Apiales > Apiaceae > Oenanthe > Oenanthe sinensis. The sequence goes on from JAPMAC010000212.1 coordinate 7,268,860, forward strand.
AGATACTTGACCATGCTTTATAGGAGTCTGAAATGGATCTTCCTGAAAAGTTTCAGGTCATGCCCGTGATTCTATAACCAATGACGGATATTTTACCTACAAGTATGTACTACTATCCCCTTATCTATATCATGGATGGTTGGTTGATACCGGAGCTAATGTGCACATATGTGCTAATAAAACTCTATTTGAATTTTATCAACAAATTCATAGGAAGACAGTGACGATGGGAAATGCAAGTGTTGCACAATTGCATGGAACAAGAAACGTAGACTTGAAGTTTACTTCTGGACGTATTCTATCCTTGACTAAAGTGCATCATATTCATAAAATTTGTAAAAATATCATAAATGGGTCTTGTTTAGTTAAGGATGGATTGAAACTTTTTTTGAAGTGTAATAAAATAGTTATTACACATACGAGGGTTTTCTTGGAAAAGGTTATATGTCTGATGGTCTATTTTTAATTAATGTTAAACCTTTGCATGGTGGTTTCATTAATGAAAGTGTTTCTCCTTTTGTTGATTGTGTTGAATCATCTGATTGGTAGCACTCTCGTCTTAGTCATTTAAATTTTGGTGCTCTAAGAAATATGATGAATTTAGAGTTGATTCCAAATCGTGCTATTGATAAGAAATCTAAGTGTCAAGTATGTGTGATGGCTAAACAAATAAGAAAACATATTCATAATGTTGTAAGGGATTCTGAAATATTGGATTTAGTTCACACTGACATATGTGAGTTTAATGGAAAGTTGAATAAAGACAATAAATGATATTTTATTACCTTTATAGATGATTGTAGTTGATATTATTATGTTTATTTGTTTAAATATAAAAATGAAGCACTTGAAAAGTTTATTATATTCAAAATTGAAGATGAAATATAAACTGGCAAAGTAATTAAACGTTTGAGATCCGATAGAGGTGGCAAGTACACGAGTACCTCGTTTGATGAATTTACAAAAGCAATGGTATTGTTCATCAGGTGACTCCACCATATACTCTTCAGTCTAATAGGGTGGTAGAATAAAAGTATACAACTTTTAAAGATATGATTAAAATGCTTATTAATTATGGGATGTCTAAATACATCTGGGGAGAAGCTATGAATAGGGCTTGCTATATTCTTAACAGAATCCCTCTGAAATATCTAGACAAGACACCTTATATGAATTATGCAAAGACAAAAAGACTAGTTTAAAGTTTCTTCGTATGTGCGGCTGCCTCTCAAATATGCTTGTCCCTGAACACAAAGAAAGAAACTGGGGCCGAAAACTATTTATTGCATCTTTCTAAGCTATATTGAAACCACTACCGCTATGATATTTTTAATGTTAAAATCTGACATAGACAGTATAGTAACGAACACTATAGTTGAATTTTGTGATGCAACTTTCTTTGAGGATATATTCATCAAGCTGATGAACACCCCATCCTCGTTGGGCTGCTCCTGCCAAGAGGATTCTAGTGGTATCTCAACGAGCCACTAGCGCATATACCTCATCCTAATCCACTAATGTTGTTTGAGAAAATCTTTAGCGAGGAGTCTCGCCTTATATTTGTCCACCTTGCCTTATTCATTTAATTTTGTTTTATAGACCAATTTAAAACCATTTTTTACGTGTTTTGGCAGTGAGACAAGTTCCAAAGTCTTCTTTTTCTCAATGGATTGAATTTCTTGCTTTATGGCCTCCTATCATTTGTTTTTCTTTTATAGCTTCATAAAAACTTACAGGATCATCGTTGAATATGTGTGATGTAAAATTTATGTTTGAATCTTCTTCTTCAGATAACCCTTCACCATTTTCATAATCACACATCCAACCAGATCATCTCCTTCTTCTTGGTTGTTCTACACGTTACTTTTTGGATGTAGTGCAGTTGATGAAATTTTCAAAAATGTCATTATCCAGGCCATTGAACATAATATTCATGTCTTCTTGTCCTTGTACACTTCTTTCTCATCCTCATCAGTATACTCTGAGAAAGGTTTGGGAACAAGCCTATCAGGTGCTTGAATGCCATCAGGGTCGACACTAGTAACAATCTTCATTGGTACATGGGACCCTTCCTCTATACAATACACATAGGAAATATATATTGTGAAAGCAAGTGCATGTGCATCTTTACTTTCTAATGAAAGTAATATTCCTTCTCTAACATGGTAATCTTGACACCTATATCTTTGTGACCCATAGTGACTTTGATCTTAAAACTTTTTGTACATCAAAAGCTCAGCTCTGATACCAATTGTTAGTTAGAGAATCATACTAAGTCACTAGGTTATTTATAGAAGGGGGGATTGAATACAAATAAAAAAATTCTTTTTTTTCTTGAAATATGTTATTCAACAGATAAATTTTAATAGAAAAACATAATATATAAGGTAAAAATGAAAAAAACAAATCTTTTAAAATTACTGGTGGATTGAATGTATCTACAAAATATGTTTTTGCTCTGAATTTATATAGGTCTGAAAACCCAGCTTCTTTTACAAAGTTAAACTATAGTTTGTTCTTACAATTTTGTTTCACAGAACTTGAACAAACTACATTCAAAATATTTGTAAAATCATATGTTCTACTTTGTTGTCACACTTGTTTATATACTACAAGTATCTTTATAGAAATCTAGTCAACTGATACATATAAATTATTCCTAAACTAGAATTCTGCTACCTCTGTCTTTCCTTTTTGCGTTGTGCAAACTGAGAAATGTTTTTATCTTGTATTCTCCCAAGAAAAGATAGTTACTTCAGATACTTCATATTTAAGAGAAATTTGACTTTCTTCCAATAGTTGTCTTCTAGTCTGCAAGATTCCTAATATTGGTTTTCATGATTTGTCATTATCAATTAATAATTTGTTGTTATACATATCAACTAATCTTTGTCGAAAGTATTCAACTTATCATTGATCACCCATCGACTGATACCTTTTATCCATCGATTAATATTTGTTCTATCAATCGATATATTCATTAATAAGTCTTCTTCATCCGTTGATAGTCTTCTTTCATCTACATTCATCGAGTTCTAGAGTATCCGTTGAGTTTTTTTTATCCGTTGACTTAGAAAACATTGTTACTAACAAACCATATTATCAGTTGATGAAAAGAGAACTTCAACTGATAATTAGCTATCTAGTCAATGTATATTTATATAATACATATCCATTGACCAATTACAATTTAAAACATGAAATCATGATTCTAATAGTTAAGTTATCATCAAATACATAATTCCTAACAATTCTTGAAAATTGTACGTGTAATTATTTTATACAATGTATGATTATATCTGTCATGAATTAATCTTAGGGTGTTTTGTTATCATCAACCTGATTTATGCCTATTAAACTAACACATACATATATATGGGGAAATTGTTAAGGATTATCTAGTTTTAATGATAACACAAAAACTTAGAATCATATTATTGTAATTTAAATTATAGCTGGTCAATGGATATGTGTTCTATAAATATCCATCGACTAGGTAGCTTATTATAAGTTGAAGTTCGTCTTTTATTAACTGATAATATAATAGATAGGATATCTTTTAATAGTTAGAATATGATTCCTTATCCATTAACATAATAATTCAATCGATGGATAATGATTTCTATATCAAATGATGTTCTTAATTTCGATTGATAAGATGTTCATCAACAGATGTGAAGATATCAGACCAAAGGGTAATTATTTGAATGTGAAAATCTCACAAGTGAATGATGATCAACGGATGTTGAAGTCAATGGATGTCAAGGTTAAAAGCATATTGAAGTCAACGGATGGAGACCTATCGATAATAACAATTATCAATTGATATATTAGTCAATAGATATCATACAAATCGAGGGATGCAAATATCAGTCAACTGATAAGATTAACAGCTAATTATCAATTAATAGCAACAGTTCAATGAAGAATAAGAATAGTGTTGGGAATCTTTGCAGAGACTAAGCACCTGGAAGACAATCAAATTTGTCATGACTCTGAAGACTCTAGGAGAATCAGATTTTCGTGGGAGAATCTAAGCATAAAAATATTCCTCAAATTACAAAATGCAAAAGAGAAAATCAGAAGTAGCAGATTTCTAGTTATATGATTTATTGTTTTATCTATTGAGTAGGAATTTCCGTAAAATACTTGTGTTATATAAGCAAGTGATGTAGCAAAGTAGAAACAAAGCTTTTACAATTTTTATATCTTTTATGGGTACAATTTGCTCAAGAGCTAAATAGCTGAAATTTTAAGAACAAATTATATTTTCAAATTTATAAAAGTAGCTAGGTTTCTAAGAGCAGATCAATTCACTAGTGGATAAACCAACCACTAGTAATTTTTATATTGATGTTCTATGCTTACCTTTTAAATATTTAATTTCTGTTCTAAAACTCAAATACTATAAGACTGTCCACCAACATCTCAAGCAACCAAAATCTCTAAGTTTGTATTTAATCTTCCCCCTCAAAAAAACTTATTACAGCTAAAGGGAAATAAGAATTCTAAGGTTTGACTATTTTAAAACTTAGTTAAAATTTTATTTTGTAAAATAATAATTAGGGATATCTATAAGAAAATTATATCCGACTAATATTTTTTTAATATGCATAAATTTTTGAAGTGAACATTAAAAATGGATGGAGAGAGTAGCATTTTTCATCGAACCATCATGGGTGAACGAGGGTCGGACCAGAATATGGGACACTGAGGATAACCTCTTATCACTTATTGCGCTCAAGTTTCAATGTATTAAATACATTATTACGGAGATAAAAAATTTAACCTATTCAATTAACGTTCGCTAACTTCATTCCTGCTAGTGGGCCTAAGCATTCGATCGGTTTTGTTTGAAGCCGAACCAAACCGAAAAAACTAAAAATTGAACTTTTAATTTTATACGAATTGAACTGAACCAAAATATTTCGGTTCGATTTTTAAAAATCGAAAGTTTAAAAATATATATATATATATATATATATATATATATATATATTATATTATTATTTTTTAATTTCAAAATTAATTTTTATTAAAATAGGTGACAAGTAAAATAAAATAAAACACAAAATCATCAATTCAAATATTTAAACTTAATTTGAATCAATTAAATCATGAATATATATAAAATCAAAAAACACATATATAATATAAATAAATAATATATATAATTCGGTCGGTTCAGCTAAAACCGAAATTTTTTAATTAAAATCTGAAGCGGACCAAAATTTATTTCCAATTTCTCGGAAAAACAAAACCAAACCAAATCAAACTTCTACGATTCCATTAGGTTTTTCTTTTTGGGTTTGGTTTTCGTCACCCTACCTGCTAGTCTGCTACGGAATACCGTTAAAATTGTAAACTTTCACGGCTCAAGACCTCAAGTCCTTAATTGTCGCAATACTTTCGGTTTACTCAAAACTCAAATATTGCAGATCATAAAATCAGCGGGAAGGTGCTTTTCTTATAAAAAACTAACTGCTTTCCAGTTTTCATGGATGACCAGAAGAACTGCTTAAGGCTTACGTTTTAGATCTGTTCAAGTTCCCTTCCGGCTATAGTAACAGACACTCAATACCATTCTTAATGTAATCCTAACAATTTTGCACAATAAAATCAGAGGACGATATATGTTGACCGTATTTAATATTAAAAAAATTGTATATTTTGACTGGTCCTGCAATATTTCTTAATTACCTGATTTTAGCTTTAAATTGCCAAACCTATAAATTATCAAAAAGTGTGTGGCTTTAATTTACGATGGAGTGTGTCGTGTTTGGTTAGAGAAATGAAATTAATTAAATTAAGAAAGAATAATGGTGATTTGAGTGAGGACTAAGTGCTCATTTTGGTATAATATGGGAACTCACTTACTATAATAATTAGTAATTTCTATTAATATCAAATACCTGAAAAGTGATATAATATTATTTGGTAAACATGACAGATTTTGTAATTCCTAGATATCAACTTCCTATATATTGTTTGATATACCTTTTTATTTTCTCAATTTTTCAATTAAAAATGTCATTCTTTTATTAGAGATATTTACCCGTCTTTTCAGATTTGGTAAGATATTAATGATATTGATACATGAAGATTAAATAACCAAGGTGGGTCTGGGTGAGCCACTTCCCATATTATTCCCATATTATATAGGTATTTTAACTTCCATAATAATTCTAACTTCCTATGTTTATGATAACCAAACAAGTATATAAAAAATCAATTCATGGAAAGCTAAAGTTCCTGAATAAATAGACTTATATCAAATGACCTCTAAAGAAAATAGTGAACACAATATTTTTGGGTGATGCTCCTTTTTATCACAATTTGGAAGAAAATAGTCTAGAATATCACAATTCAAAAAAATGGTCATTTTTATCATTCAAAAACGCAACATAATGTTGCGTTTTTTAAAAACGCAATTTTATATTATGTTTTTATAATCTTTTTTAAAAAAAAAAAATAGAAACGCAAGTTAAACTTGCGTTACTTGAAAACAAAAAGAATTAAAACGCATCTCAATATTGCGTTAATGAATGTTGGCATTTTTTTTTGAAGAAAAATATCAATTCACTACTAAGTAAGTAGCAGAATCATACAAAATCGTTTCCAACAAGAACTCTGGAGGAGGAGACATAATAGTGTTTTATATGTTAAGCATACAAGGTAGTCTTGCATTTTGATGGGTCACCTTATTACCTTGATTTCTAACAAATACTATTGACAGACTATTGTTTATAGTTAGCAAATCTCGACTAAGCTCCGAGATATACCCGAACTCCATCTAGTTTGAATTCGTTATGTTTATAGCATTAACTAATAGTAAAAAATCTGTCTCGATAGTGATAGGATGTGCAGGAAGTTCCCTTGTCCATAGAATTGCTTCCAAAACACCAATCGATTCAGCTTCCTAAACTTATACACATCCCTCAAACTTCATCGTCTTTTCTATCAGGAAAACCTGCATGATCTCTCAAACCATGCCAACAGTATAACCGTTTTCTCCCTCCCAGACAGATGCATCCACATTAATCACACACTAGCTCAATTACAACACATAACTTAAAGTTATGTTTATATGTGATATGAAGGGCCAATTTATTACATTGTGATAATTTGGGTATTTTATGATCAAATTGTGGCTTAAAAGGTCATTTCTCAAAATTTTTTATAGTTAAAATTATATTTTAATAAGTTATGAAAAATAGAAGCATTACTTCTTATATTGAATTTTGAACTCTAATTTAAACCGCGACACTAAAAAAATCTTTTTTGAATTAAAATTTAGGATGCATTTAGGATTGTTGTTATTGGTAGCAACATGAGTTTTTTTTCTCAAAAAGATAAAAAAAACTGTTGGGTAAAATTTAAAAATAATTTTTTAAAAGTTATTTTTAGGGAAAGTAGGTTTCCGGTACTTTTTGAAAAACTTTTTTTAAACTTTTGCAGAAAGTATATCAAACTTTCTAAAAATATTTTTTTATATACATTATATCTGAAAGCATGAAAAATAGAAAAATTTACTAAAACTATTTTTTATATTATATTTAAAAACAATGCAAAAACAGAAAATATTATTAAATAATTATCTAATTTTTTTAATAATATTTATTTCAATAAAACTATTTTTCATAATACTATATTTTTAAATAATAATCTCAAATGGATTTTTACTACCATGTAATTAGCGTGTCTACTACCCCAATATGGCAAACATGGAATGATAAATAAACGCGAGGGCAGTACGTATATAGCTTTCAGAATGATAAATATATACTTAGTTTAAATCCCGTCACTTTTTAAATATTTAAAATGTATATTGATTATAATTTGTATTTTAAATTTTGATATTTATAGCTTTATATAATACTAAATGTGAATCTAATATTTTAATATTAACCATATATATTAACAACAATATAATTGTTTTAATATATACTACTTATTTATAGAAATATATTAATACAATAAAATATTTTTGTTATATATATATGTTATGTAAAAAATGTTTGTATATATTTTTCTATGTTTAAATATATTATTATATTTTTAATTACTTTAATTTGTAATATTTTTTTATATGTGTGTATATATAGTTAAAAAGTTTCCTATTTTTTTGATAAGTACTACGACCACATTAACCCCTTTATTCCAATTATACATAGCATATAATGGGTATTTAGGTTTTATATTTGAAAAAACATTTCTTTCTTGAGATTGTTTTGAGGTTAAAAATCAGTATAAAAATGTAATATTAGATTGGCAGACGTAATTTTAACCTCTGCATTCATATAATACTCTTTTATCATTATTGTTTTTCACTTGACCCTATTTTGAGGCCACAAGCAATTTATATTTAGAGCATATAAGAAATATTAGATTTACATGATGATTGATGATTATCTAAACGATAAAAAATTAATACTTAAACTACAATATGAAGAATAATAAATACTTCTTCCTTTTCAAATTAACAGGCTAGTTTGATTTTTACATGTATTTTAAGTCATATTAAAAAAATAAGTTTATAAAAAAATTTAAAAATCTTTTTTTAATATAAATTTAAAATTTTTATTAGAAAAAATAAAAAATATTAAATAACTATCTTTTTAATATATTTTATAATAAATATAAAAATCAAATATACTATTAATTTGTAAACGGAGGCGGCCTAATAAAGTGAATAAGCACAACTTGAACATAAAAGTACGTTTCAATAAAAACCTGACTGGTCACCCATGTGATCAAGTCACAATATATATTTTAATGTCGAAAGTCGTACATTTACGCATAAAATAAAAAGATAAGTGGAGGAAAATACTCCGTTGACTTAGGCACCGTACAGCCCGCTCAGTCGGTAGTACTTTGTATCTATAATATAAAAATTAAAAATAACCATTTCATTTAATTCTCACATGCATTTTGTCGTGTGTGTGTAAAGTGTACAGCTCTTATCTACTTCCCTGACTATTTGATTCACTTATTATTCTCTTCTTGATGCCTTATCTCTTCTTGCTATAGGATACTTTACTAGCTCATGTTCGGTACAGACCGGTTTGTGAAAAAAATTGAAATTGAAATTTTATGTTAATGAACTTGGTTCAGTTTGTCGGTTCGGATTAATTTTTAATTGATATAAATTTAAATATTAAAAAAAATTAATTAAATAAATGAGTTAATTAATTTGAATTTTATACATATTTAATTTGAGCTTAAATTGTTTAAATTTGAATCAGTTATATATTTGGTGCTATTTTTTAAATTTAATTATTTTTAAATGAATTACACATATTGTTGATGGAGAAATCAGGTAATCAACAAATATTGAGGTTATTTGCCGTAAAAAGATCTAAGAAGGCTGAGTTATCACTGGAGTGTGGTGGTTTATATGAAATTGGGGGCTGAGATTTTTAGGTTTCAGAATAATTAGAGTTTTGTTATCTGACAAATGTGAGCTCTAATAATTCGGTCCCCCCCCCCCCCCATAATGTGCCTAGGTACCTCTATTTATAGGCAAAATAGATGATCAATCCCACGTAGTTTTTGACGAATTAGAGGCCCAATAGGAAAAAGAGTTTACTTCTTCGAATAAAATAAGGCAAAGAGGCGAAAGAAGCCTACTTGGAAGATATCTCTACATTTGGGTTTGTTTGGATAGGTCAAAACCTAGTATAAGTTCCAAGGATTTCATGGATCCGACGCTGACCCAGAAACCGTGGACTCTAGCCGGTCCAATACAGCTATTTTCAAGGTACCTTGACTGGAGGCTAACACTAGATCCACCGCAAATGTAGCACACGTCCTAAGCTCCCAGATGAGGGCAATCCGCCTGAGTACAATGAAAGGATCTTCCAAGACAAGGTTAACAGCACACCATAACTCCCCTACGAGAGCAACCCGAAGAATATGGAGCTATGACCTTTAATTGGCATTGACAGACATAGGCGGCGTAAACATTACTGGACCAAGGCAGGTGACGTTTACAGAGCTCGATAGGATTTGCAATATATAGGGCACACCTTCCTTGGTGAGGGAGAAGGCGCGCCTAACCCCTGTTACTCAAAATCATGTAAACCAACTATCCCCAAGTCTTGAAATTATTGAAGATGTTTGAAAGACTTTCACTCTCCTTAATTTCACTCCCTGATGGCTTCACAAGCCTTCACAAATATGATAATATGAAAATATCATTCTAAGCGTGTATCAATAATATGAAAATACTCCTCTCTAACTGAGGGCGAGTCCTTATGCTCAGGGTGAGCCCTCTTCCTCAGGAGAGCCTTCTTCATACCAGGAGAGCCCACTTCATACCCCCCAAATTCTCAAAAATTAAAATATGAGAGAATTTCTTTATTCACCATGCTCCTCCATTTTTTAAAAGAATGTGTGCCCTGTAGTTTTGGCATGTCCATAACATTCTCCTAAAACAGTTTACTTCTTCCTAAAGTTTTTCTAATGATTGCCATCAAATTATCCTTAAGCTATCTTCCTTCAAGATACAGAGATTTCCTTTCTTCAAATATTTTAGAATATGAGTCATCCACGTGACTTGAGCATCTTCCTCTACCTGCATTACCTCTACCTTGGGAACACTAGGCTTCTCCTGAACTTCCATTAGAAACACCCCCAATATATGATCATTCTTCTAAGAACCTATTTAGCCAAGGCATCATCATTACTATTATTCTTTCTCGACAATTATTGGAGGCGCATCTCCTTAAATATATTCGCAAGTCACTGAGCACACTCCAAATGCATCTCCGTCTTGGGACCCCGAGCTTGGCACCCCCATTCACTTAGTAAACTACCAACTTAAGGGTGCCCTAACCGGGTGTCCACCTTCAAATATTTTGACGGGAATATCAAAGGTTTCTTCTGCTGGCCATGTTCTTTCATTACAAGAGGCATTCGAGGATCCAGTTCAAAGTCAAAATTCTCACATTTCATAGGCGCTTCTGAGGGTGCGACCTCTTCGACCTGGGAGGGAAGACTAGTTATATTTTCTTCTAACTTTCTAATAAGGAGAGACTCAGGCATAACTGCTTTTCCTTTCCTTACCTTAGCAAAGGCTTGTTCCTCACATTCTTCATCACTACCGTCTTCCACAATATTATTCGATATCGACTATCCAGAATTTTTGGGCTTCTCAACCTCTTTCACTACCATATTATAACAATCCATCAAATCGAGCATGCGTCTACTTTTCTTCCTTTTATATATACATCCCTTCTATAACATTCATAAGCTCCAACGTAGGTGCATCCTCGACCTAGGGCGCGGCCACTGAGACTTTCTCTAAAATTTTCAGGGGAAAGGTCTAGGCGTCGACTAACGAAGGTGGAGTAGTCTTGGCATCGACCCTCAACTACTTGAAGAGGGGAAGGCCCAGGCGTCGACTCCCAAATGAGGAGTAACATTGGCACACCCTCTCTCTCCTCACCTCCTTATACTTCAATGACAACCCCCATTACCAAATCTATTCTTGACATTGACATTTGAAAAACCGTAGAGTGATAATAGAATCACTTATGACGCTCCCCTTATCAGATGAGTGCTCTATCTATAACACAATCTTATCTTCCACCCTTTACAAGACTTTTTTCCTGTACGACACATGTTGAACATCATCAATGAAAGATGAGGAAGATGACAAAAGTGAAGGTACCCTCATAGCATGTTCATTAGGGCACACCCTCCATCAACAACTATATTTGGTTTGCACGGTAATGTCTTCTAAGGAAATATCCTAAGAATATGTTTCTTCATTATCGTAAATCAGAGGGCTTTCCTTAGGGCGCGTCCTAAATAGGAGCATGCCTTCAAAACTTTGGATGGGTTTTCAGGACAAATGAAATTTAAATTTTGTCTTTCGCTGGCATGAACTATTCCATTGCAAGAGACATTATAGGTTACAGTTCTAAGTCAGAGTCGGGTTTACCCACCATTACCTATGATGGCACCCTCTCCAAGTCTTCAACACTGGGTCCATTCGAAATTTCTTTCAATTCAATAGTAGGAAACGATTCTGGCATAATATCTTTTTTTTAACAGAATATGCTTCCAATAGTAAAATCTGAGGTAGGGACTTGACCTGTAGACTCAGACTCTTCCTTAGGTAACTAAATAATGTACACCATGTAATTTTTATTCCCTTCATCTTCCTCTAGATAATCAACTGAAAGGGGACACCCTTGAATAGCCGAGTGGCCTCAAAGTATGGTGGCTAACATAAAATTCTCTACCTTATTCACATGTTTACTTTATTATCCACCTTATTCACCTTGACATTTCTCCTAAGTATGCAACTTTACATATATGGATAGCGGAAGCTACATTCGGGCGTTATGCAACGTAGCCCTATCAAGGACGCACCCTCTACGAAGGAGGCGCTAAAAAAAGTGATGGTTTCTAAAAACCTCAACCCAAAGAAAATGAGTAACAAGAATGAAGACGCGACTTTCAATGCCTTCTAGAAGACTAAAGGCACTCCATTGCCATGCCTCATAATTTTCCTATACGTACTATGAAATTCTTGAATGTATTTTGACTATTTCTCATGCGACAAATTGTTCAAAGTCATCAAAAACATAAATCATATATACAGGGCGTGCCCTGATTTATATCACGCAATTACCCCTACCAAGTTGGGTGTTGCTGTCACACTAATTACCAATATAGGCATCAACTGGTATGTTAGGTGTATATACATAGAGTGGTTGCACCTCTATCATTGACTTCATGCATACATTTATGCTAGTAGTAGGGCTTGGCCTCTTTAGACCATCAAGTTTTTAACATGTCCACATTGGTACCAAAAGTTTTAAAAATCAATGAGGAATTTGATCATTATAAGCCCACCTCTTCATATCAAGAAGGGTGTAAATGCAGTAGCCCCTATTCCTTGCAGTATTGTAAATATAAGAGGAATTATATCTTCAGTTTCATTAACATGCATAATTTTACAAGTGAACCCTCCAGAGTGCGCCCTGTAGAAGCAACCTTCCTTATATCTTCAACATTTACCCCTATTCACCAAATCAAATCTTCACAAAGTCTTTATAGGATGATAAATATTAGGACTCCTCCCTTAAGGAAATATATTTCTCTGAATCTAAGCACATAATTGAAACTTTATAAATCAAGTACCAAAGTAAAGGTGTACACCCATTTAGGGTGCGCCCTTAAGTAGTATAAGACCTTGACCTTGGCGTCGACCTGCGATATGAGAGTGGCATTCAACACAAGTTTGACATGAATGAGTTTCAATACTTCATAAATTTACTCTCACCTATCACAATCATCCCGAGAGGAGCATCTCATGCAGAGGCGTCTCCATATGAGGCATCCCAAGTATGGGGAATTTCTCACCAAAATAGATATCGTATCGAAATAGGTGAGTGTATAACCACAATATATAAAGAATATTATAAGTTATAGAAATGGAATTTGACGATCTCCTATTGGAGGGCGCGCCCTCAGAATATTCCCTGTAGGGTGCTGACAAAAATCTCCATTACAACAATCATTCATACCCCTTATTCTCCAGTTTCTAGGTAGTCATTCTCATAATCATTTCAAAACCATGCTATCATTTCAACAAAGAAATTCAAGTAACCCAAGCAAATACCTCAGGGTATGCCCACTAGGGTGCACCCTAGAAGAGCTCCCATAATGACAAGAGTCAACAATTTTCCCTACACCTGTAATTTTTCCTGTCGTCGAAAGGGCTCTACTACACCTCTTTATTCATGAAGTTTAAGTAACATAACTTTTTCTTTCTCCTAGATTACTACCAGAGGCCGTGGTTGAGGCATTATTTGTGTCATGACATTTGCTCGAGGTACGCCCTAAGAATTGGGTGCTGCCTGAGCACTTATCGGCTGAGTCGAAACATGCACGACCTGGGTCTAAGTGGCGGTATGCTGAGGCATACCCTAAGGCTGAGTAGTCATCTGAATAAAAGGATGTGAGGTGGTGCTCTCTTGAGTGAGGGCACTCCCTGAGTATGTCTCCCCTGTGGGGGTTGATAAATTCATGAAAAATATATCATGTTAGGAGTGGGGTTTCACTTACTGCTATAGAGAAGGGTGATGAAGCCTACATTATGGTTGCTCTTCCAACTTCTTGGAGGGTGAGGAGTTTCTTCAAATCATCAAAGTTCACATTTCCTACACCCGAAATACCTTCCATTCCTGAGAGTTATGCTAGAGGGTTGGTATGAGCTACAATTGGTGTGGTTTGAACTATGTTTCTAGAAGAAGTGATGAGACTTGCTAGCATTGGTGTGATGCAATGGGGCACGCCCTAAGAGTTTGGTTGACCCTGATTACCTTGGATTCATTCTTGACTTGTGAAGAATGAGTCTACTTTCTCTGAGTTTGATGATGAGAAGGGATTTGACGTCGATCCTGGTTGGCAGTGTGAGAAGTCACAGGAATAATGGTGGGCACCCTATCAAACTAGGGTGCACTTGAAAAAATGCATGAATATCTTGATCCTTGACTTCTTCCTGTCGACGGAAGATGTAGGGCTGAGACGTGCCCTGAGGAAGATGGAGGGCTAAGGCGTGCCCTGAGAAAGATGGAGGGCTGAGGCGTGCCCTGAGGAAGATGGAGGGTTGATGCGTACCTTGAGGAGGAGATGGAGGGCTGAGGCATTCCCTGAGGAAGATAGAGTGATGTTGACCACCCAATGGTGGCGGAGTAATGTGGACCCTCCCAAGGGTGGGGGCGCCCTAGCACTGTATTTCATTGGAAACTTTCATATTCACTAGGAGCGCGATCGGATATGCATCTTCTAAAGATCTTCTCTGGTGAGGGCGCGCCCTTAAAATTAGAAGTTATGTTCATGACATTCCGCACTTTCCTACTAGAGGGCGTGCCCTAAGAAAATTCCCTATGATAGGGACTAACGAAAATTTTCACGAAATCGAAACAACACAATCGCACCAGCCTTCCGGAGGATGCACCTCAACAAATTCGAGAGATGATGATGTGTCGTACCCTAGAACTTATCTTTGGAAGATTCCTTACCTGCGTAAATCCCAATTCACAATAGAAAATATCAGAAAGTAAGGCTTACCTGGTAGCTGTGTGTGGCTCATGAATCCCATAACTACTTGATTATAGTTGTGTTGTTGCTTTGACTCCATCCTCTTTCCTGGAGGGTACTCCCCATACCCAGAATATTCATAACTTGCTTCCATCTCAGGATCGCATTCAAAGTCATCTTTTCTTAGATCTGTTCATCAGTTTTATTGTTGTGACATCCTTTCTCCTTAGATACAAAGAGCCCTTCCTTCTAGCGCCAATTTATTGATGGAGAAATCATGTAATAAAAAAAGATTGAGGTTCTTTGCCAAAAAAGATCTAACGAGGCTGAGTTATCACCAGAGTGTGTCGGGTTGTATGAAATTGGGGGCTGAGATTGCTAGGTTTTAGAATAATTAGAGTTTTGTTCTCTGACGGCTGTGAGCTCTAATAATTCCAACCCCCCACAATGTGCCTACTACCTTTATTTATAGGCAAAATAGATGATCAAGCCCATATAATTCTTGACAAAGTAGAGGCTCAATAGGCAAATGAGTTTCCTTCTTCGAATCAAATACAACAAAGAAGAAAAAGAAACGTACTTGGAAGAGATCTCTACATTTGAGCTTATTTGGATAAGTCAAAACCCAATATAAGGTCCAAGGACTTCAAGGATCCGACGCTAACCCGAAAACCGTGGGTTCTAGCCGATCCACTATAGCTATTTCCAAGGTACCTTGACTGGAGGCCAGCACTAGACCCAGACGAGGGCAATCCGCCTAAGTACAGTGAAAGGATCTTCGAAGACAAGATTAGCAGCACATCACAACTCTCCTACGAGGGCAATCCGAGGAATATGGAGCTATGGCCTTCAATTGACATTGGCAGGCATAGGCGACATAAACATTAATGGACCAAGGCAAGTGACGTTTACAGAGCCCGACAGGATTTATAATAAATAGGGCGGTGAGGGAGAAGGCGCGCCTAACCCCTGTTACACAAAATCATGTAAAACAACTACCCCAAGTCTTGAAATCGTGATGGCTTCACAAGCCTTCACAAGTCTTATGATATGAAAATATCTTTCCAAGCGTGTATTAATAATATGAAAATATTCATCTATAACTGAGGGCGAGTCCTCATGCTCAGGGTGAGCCCTCTTCATACCAAGGCGAACACCCTCCCTCTACCCCAGGGCAAGCCCTCTTCATACCAGGGCGAACCCTCTTCCCCAGGAAGAACTCTCTTCATACCAAGGCGAGCCCTCTTCCTCAGGGAGAGCCCTTTTCAGGGAGAGACCTCTCAGGGCGAAAACGAGTCTTCATACCAGGGTGAAGACTAACCTGGGACACCTCCCTACCAGCTCATGACATGCTAGGAGCTGATGAGGAGAAGCACATGTCATATTAAAGTGTCCCAACTGAAGTCCGAGACCCAATTATTGGGAAGACTCACAACAAATATCACCCACAATAACAACCGGAGATAAATATTTCTTTGATATGATGTCTCTCACCTTCCTCCTTCGTAGCTAGGGCGCGCCCTACCATGCCAGCGCCCGACACCTGTCTCCTTCCTAACTGGGGCGTGCCCTACCATGCACAATATGCGACTGGACTAGTTCATGGGAAGCCGGAGTCTATCCAATTTTATAAGAAATTCAATTCTAGGAGGAGACCGCTCGTCCTTCCAGGAAGAGGCTGATTCCAAGAAAATCCTGATATTAGGAGAAAGCCGAATCCAGGAGAAGCCTGATACTAGGAGTAAGCCAATTTCAAGACGAAACCCGATACTATGAGAGGGCTGATTCGAGGAAAAACCCGATGCTAGAAGGATGCCGATTCCATGGCGAAACCCGATACTAAGAGAATGTCGATTCCAGGAGGAATCCTGGTAATAAAAGGAGGCCGATTCAGACAAAACCCAACTCCAAACGAGCCCAAATCTAGACCAGAGTCGAGGAGAAATATGGACATAGCACATATTAATTTATTATGATAGATATACACGGAAAAGTATAGATTTTACCATTACCTAACACATTCTGAATCCAAATATCCAAATACTCGTATATGGGTATATGGAGTGATCATGTACCCAAAAAAATGGGGCAACTGAATGAGACTCAATATTTTATAATATATAATGTATATATTACACATTTACACTATATAATCATATATATATATATGTGATATATTTATATATTATTTAAATAATTTTAATTAATATATCATCAAATGAAATTCTTATTATATATATAATACTTAAATTTTAATAATTTTCACCTCAAAATTTAAAACGGGTCGGCTATTCCAAGCTGACCAAATTAAAATTTAAGATTTTATAATAGTTTGGACCAGATATAATTTCATTTAAAAAAAATCAAAGAATAACAATTTGATTCGCTTTTATTTTTTATACTCATCAAACCACCCAATATGTTATAATATATATATAATTTATTAATATATTATATATTATAATTTATTAGAAACATAAAGAATTGATCATTTTAATTTTTAATAGTCCAAATATAATTTTGTAAAAGTCATTAAAAACTTGACATTCATTAATATTTTGGACACTTGTGTAGATTAAACATTTTCTAAGCAAATATTATGTAATG
The DNA here is from genome assembly GCA_028671895.1 of Oenanthe sinensis. NCBI lineage: Eukaryota > Viridiplantae > Streptophyta > Magnoliopsida > Apiales > Apiaceae > Oenanthe > Oenanthe sinensis. Next base: position 7,286,527 of record JAPMAC010000212.1, read on the forward strand.
CAAGCATTTATTTACAAAAATTTTATTTTTACTAATTATTTGCAAGTATATAATTATATCTTTTATTTTAATGATTTAAAATCTATACAGTCCAAATTAGAGCGTTATAATTTGATCGACGGGTTATAATAATAATAATAACGGTTACGATTATGATACTGATTAATACAAAACTGAGAATTTTGGTTTAAATGGTTTCGTGGTACAAACCCACCGATACTTATATAACGCTATCACGCACCTTCACTATGATACTGTTATAAATCCTTATCAAAAATTAATTCATAAGCATTTTATTAATTATAACTTGTATAATTATATAATATGATGTAAATGGTAGGAATCTATATTTACAAAGTATTCGGATAATATACCTATTAATTTTATTATTATTTAATAGTAATATTAACATATTTTTCGATTATTAGTTTTGAGCTATTAACCAAAAAATCCAATTAATTTTATGTTTTTTTGCAATTTAACCAATGAACTTATTTTTTCCATATAAAACGAACCAACTTTATAAAATTGTGAAAATATATTAACCATGAACTTTGTATTATTTGAATAAAATCTTTTTTACTCTTATAATAGGATATAATTTAGTTTGAGCGTCACAAAAAGTGTACTAAGATGCTACAGAAAATAGAATAAAATGAAAAATGAAAAATGAAAAAAATAAAAAGATGCAGATCGATCTAGCTAGAAACTGACTAATTATACATTCAGCATATATATCCCAGAAGTCCCGTAGCACTTGCGCAGAAGTTTAACAAAAATAATTAAAAAAAAAACACATTGCGTAGCAGGACATGTTCCCTAGTTAGTTTTATACTCCTATATATATCACATCTAAGTTGAGTGATCTTCCATGCAAAGTTGTATACAGCTCTTCTCTCTTCTTCCTCTAATACTACTACCTATTACTTGTAATCTCGATCTCTTTGATCACTTATATAATCTCTTCTTACAACTTATCTCATGCACATTTATATTTAAGTTTCTTAGCGATAACTAAATTTGTTCGTGTTGTGTACCTTTTCGTGTCGTGTACCGATAATTCGAGGGTTAGAAGATGAAATTTGGAAAAGAATTCAAGTCACAAATGGTGCCAGAATGGCAAGAAGCATATATGGATTATGAGGTTCTTAAAAATCTCTTAAAAGATATCCATCATTCTAGAAAAGAAACTAACCCTCCACCGGCTAATAATTATCCATCCGGATTAACGAGAACTCTGTCACACTACAGAGCTTTTAGCGGTCTGACAACAGTACAAAGAAGCATTTCCATGCGGAGTACTACCAGTAGTCATCATGATGACATTGAGAACCACCCGATTGTGGTGAACAATGTGAAGGGAATCGACGGGCAAGATGGCTATGTGACGACGTATCTTAGAGCTGGTGAGGATGATGGCGAGCAGGAGCTTCTTTTCTTTAATAGGCTTGATGTTGAATTTAACAAAGTTAATAAATTCTACAAGGTTAAAGTTGAAGAGGTGATGAAACGAGCTGATGAGTTGGATAAACAAATGAATGCTTTGATTGCTTTTCGGATCAAGGTTGATAATCCGAAACATGCTTGGTTTGAGACTACTGTTGATATTGATCATCTTGCTTCTGCTGTTGCAGCTTCAACCAAAGCATTATCAACTTCAATTTCTTCGCCTGGGAGGAGGCCAAGCAGTAAGTACAAAGTTAAATAAGTGCACAAACATATTTGATACCTGGTTCATGCTTTATACTGTCCAGACTAAAACATACATTCTTTGAAATTTTACGTGCCATTGAAATTAATATATTTATGTGATTAATGTGCAGAAAGAATGGCTGAGCACATGGATAAAATAGACGAAGATAGATCGCTAAGAGGGACGAGAACACAAGAATCAGAAGAGTCAGAAGAACCAGAAGAGCCAGACGAATTAGCGTCAGGTGATCATTGTAATAAAGATGTAAAACATTCATCAAGACAAGTTGTTCCAGAAGTAACAATCAGCAGCACTTCAATTACTACCACAGACAGTAAGTTGATTACTGGTAGACCACCCTCACTCGAGATACTAAATCGTGTGACAATTAACAAACCAGCTGATACGCCTCTTCCAACAATCAAAAACGTCCTTAATATTCCAGTTGAGACAAATATGAAATTCACTGCAGAAAATCTCAGTAAAGTTGAAGATCAACTCAAAAAAGCTTTCACTGAGTTTTACCACAAGCTTAGACATCTCAAAAGCTATAGGTAAATAACGAACTTGAATCCAGCTCCTATAATTACAAATTCGTATGATAGTTTAGTCTTTATCAGACGCATTATAATTTCCTTTAGGTAATTAACTCTGTTTTATTTCCTGATCGAATTGATGTAACAGCTTCTTGAATATTTTGGCTTTCTCCAAGATCATAAAGAAGTATGACAAGGTACGTAACCTAACGATCAGCTAGTCCAGCTAGTTTTGTTATATTTGCACATACACATTAATATATTTAAGCCTCGTCCAATTTTATAGTTACTTGTATCAAGGTTGGACTCTGGTTTTGGGTTGTTCGATCTTCTTATATCAAATTTGATCAATTAAATTACAGATCACTTCTAGAAATGCTTCCAAGTCCTACCTAAAGATGGTTGACAACTCGTATATAGGCAGCTCTGATGAGGTGATTTAACCATTCACTTATTTAGTACATGTATTTTATTCTATCAATTCAAATAAAGTACATAGAAGGTAGTTAGCTTGATACCATGCTTGTTACTCAGATCCAAAACAGGTCCTATTCATGTGATTAACCTTAATTACGTCCAAATTAAATTAGGATTAACTTAATATTTATGTATGATTTACTTATTGACTAATTATATTTTACTATAACTTCTTATATGATTCTTTAATTTAATGCCAACTTGAGCAATGAAGCTTCGAGGATCAATGAAATATACCTACTCTTAAATCATAATCTGTTCATTACTTGAACATTTTAGAATATTTAGCAGTATTAGCTAGTAGAACTGCAAACCTCGCATATTTCAATAATCAAGAGTAAATCAATTTTGCTAAATAATTTGTCGATAATGGACCACAGGTAATTTCGAAGCTCCTGGACAGAGTTGAGGCTACATTCATTAAGCATTTTGCTAATAATAATCGCAAGACAGGACTCAACGCACTCAGACCAAGAGTTAAAAAAGAAAAACATAAAGTGACTGCTTCTTTAGGTACACTAACAAACTCCCTTAACTGGTTATCCGTGCATACAATTTGATGATTCCCTCCCAAAATCTTTAATATGAATATAAATATGAAACTGTTAACAATTTCGATATCCTGAAACTGTAAAATGTAATCTTAATTCATGTCTAATTTGTTTTAACAATTCCTAATGTCCTTTTATCCATTGGAAACCAATTCGATCAGGTTTCTTTGCTGGTTGCACAGTGGCTCTTATTTTCGCCCTCATTTTGGCTGTACGAACCCGTAAAATTTTTAAAAAGGAAGGTCATGAACAGTATATGGAAACCTTGTTTCCTCTGTACAGGTATACAGTAATACAGATAGACTTAATTTATCATCATAGGCCTATACTAAACATGATTGTTTATACGACATATTGACATGTCATTAAAATGTATATTTTTGAAATGCAGCTTCTTCGGGTTCATCATCTTGCACATGCTGTTCTATGCGGGAAATATATATTTCTGGAAAAAATATAAAATAAATTATCAGTTCATATTTGGGTTCAAGGCAGGAACTGAATTAGGGTATCGAGAAGTTCTCCTACTGAGTTTTGGTCTCTCTGTGCTGGCATTAGCAAGTATTCATGCAAATCTTGATATGGAAATCGACCCTAAAACCAACGACTACAAACAACTTACGGAGCTTCTTCCTCTGCTTTTAGTAATTGTAAGTTCACTAATTATCATCTTTCAAATTTCAGCCCTTTTATGTTTCCCTAATACTAATATATTTTCTTGCATTGTTTCCACTTTCAGCTTATTTTTGGGATAATGATCTGCCCATTCAACATCATATATCGCTCCAGTCGTTACTTCTTTCTTACCTGTGCAATTCACACTTTCTTTGCTCTTCTATATAAGGTAGGTCAAAGGAGCATTAATAATTAGCTTTACTCTACAATGGGAGATATGATTAAAACCGATATATACTCGTGTATGAACACAATGCAGGTTGTGCTTTCGGATTTTTTCGTGGCTGATCAACTTACCAGCCAGGTTCAATCTTTCAGAAGCATCCAGTTTTACATCTGTTACTACAGTTCGGGTGACTATAAACTTAGAGAACATGGATGCAATAAAAATACCGCTTACAATGTCTTCACTTACATATTAGCCCCGCTTCCATTTTGGTGGCGCATGCTTCAGGTAATAAACACATACAATTCTATTCTTAATTACTCATATGTACAAAAGTTGAAGAAAAAAATTGACTATTTTTCCTTTCATGTTCACTGTTTCTAGTGTGTGAGGCGATTCTTCGAAGAAAAAGATGCTATTCAGGGATGGAACTCATTGAAGTATTTTGCTATAGTTGTATCATTTGTTACAAGAACAGCATACGGTAAAAATAAAAGCAACGAGTGGTATATCATAGCCTGGGTTACCTCTGTAGTTGCCGGCATAGTTGCTACGTATTGGGACATTGTTTTCGATTGGGGTCTTCTCAACAGAAAATCCATCAACCCTTGGCTAAGAGACAAACTCATCATTCCCTACAAAAGTGTTTACTATGCAGCCATTGTAAGTATATATTCATGATTTCAAATTCTATTATTTTTCATGATTCATGATATATTAACAAATTGTTGGAGTTCGATCAACAAATTAATTCATTCTGTATGTATGATAGGTATTGAATGTATTACTGAGGTTTTCATGGATTCAAATGGTTTTGGACTTGGAAGTTCCATTTCTGCATGAACAAAGTATGATTGCAGTTATAGCTATCCTGGAAATTACTCGTCGTGGGGTTTGGAATTTCTTCAGGTAAGTAATAAATTATACTATGAACGATAAATGGCTTCCTTTATAGTACACAAACACATTTTAATGATGCTAATATATAGTACATGTTTTGTGAAGGTTGGAGAATGAACATCTGAACAATGTGGGCAAGTACCGTGCATTTAAGTCAGTGCCCCTACCATTTAACTATGAAGATGATGAAGATGATGACTAGACAATTCTTACAGGCTCGTTTATTGTAAAGAGTATTTAAAGTATTTGTATACAGAGAGTTCTATGTAAAGTGTATTTATTCTTGCCATTTGTTCAACTGTTTGGTGCCCGAAATATGTTTTACATATATCCCATCCATAAGCAAGTTGTTTTACAGTGTCAAGAAGGATACATGATTTTCATTTTCACCAGGCTTTTTGAGTTCTTTGTCTATGTTCATTTTGGACTTGATCTTATCTATGTGTAGTCTGTGTATTAATCTTTATCGAGAATAAAAGATTGTCTGACCATACAATTAAGGAATACACAACAGTAACTTGGATTCCCAAATTAATTTTTAGTACACATAAATGTTTCGTTTCTTATAAGGGTGGAAGTGATGAAAATCGAACCAGAGTTCGTTCCAACAACTAGAGTTGTTGGAAATCAAAGCTGGGTTCGTTTAAACACTCGGATTGCGTCACTACTATTAGGGTCATCTATGATCATCGTCATTATGTATGAATATCATTTGGTTATCAAAAACTAAATTTTCAGAGGCAAAGTCAGGATCTCTTGACGGTTTCTTCAGGCTCGACTCGAAATGCTTCATCCCGGATAAAAAGAAATTTTTAAATATCAATGAAGGACTTAATTTAATCAAATTTTTAGCATATAATCGAACTCGAAATACAATTCAACAGCTTTAACCCTTTTTCAATGTAATGATATTTCTATCGAATTAGCATCATTCATCTTCAATCCCTTTTGCTTATTATTTTTTCTACTCTCTTTTTCTCCAAAGCCTCACCTCTCTATATCTCCTAATTATTCTATACCTCTCACCTTGCTGCTCTGTCATTTTCTTAATCAGATAAAAGAAAAGAGTTTAGTTGGCTATTTAACTAAATTGTTCAATGCGAAGATTATGAGTGACAAGTTGCACAATGATCTTTCCAACGAAGGATGCTATTGCATCACATGAATGCAAATATAAAGGAAGTAAAGACCCCAGAGCAACATATATTCCCATGTTTCCTTATCATTCATAGTAAGCTAACTAGAGTGATTGTTAAATTCATGAAATGAAGCACACTAAAACGTTTGTTTGGAAAGAGTTGGACTCGCCAATAATGTAATGCTCGAGATTTATTAACAGACCAGTTTCAAAGAAAAGTTTGGAGTTTGTTAACACCTTTGTGCCCAGTTACCCAGGTAGGAATTCTCAACAATAAGGAAACATATTAGTGTTTTCGACTATTGTAAAACTAGTGATACTCAAGTCAAGGACTCGTCCATGAGGAAAGGACATTTTTTAAGGAATTAACAGTGCAAAACATCCATGGTAAAGCATCAAAAACAGGGGGGTAAATCTTTTTGGATCCTCGAAACAATGAGTTCTAATAAAATTCCTTAAAGCTGCATTATATATTACTGTAAAAGGTCAACTATAAACTTCTGTATTGTGTAACATTGACATTAAAAAGTAAAAAAAACACAAACTTCAAATCTTACAAAAAAAGAAACTTCAAATCCCACATAGCCCAGCCTGCAATTTACGTCTATATGGTATCCACATGAATGTCCTTAAATCATCCTATGATCAACCAATAAGGATTTCAGTACCAGCCATCAAAATCCGATCTTTTTCTCTTATTTAAAGCCTCTCTTGATGGATAGCAGCTAGGGTTTTCACAAAAACATGGTAACGGAGATGAGAGCTTGTGGTAATGGACAGTGACGGACCTAGAAATATTTTTTAGTGGGTTCCTTATATATTGTGTCAAAAAAAAATAAAGCTTACAAGGATTAAAAAGAAGTACATAATCGATATAAATTAGAGGGATATTACATTCTAGAGTTGTTCTCTACGTGTTTTCATCTTTTGAAAACGGTCTATTACATCATCATTAGTAATTTTGGCAAGTACTTCTTTTTCTATAGCCGATATAAGACAATTATTTAGAAACTCATCACCAATTCGGTTGCACAAATCCGACTTCAAAAGTTTCATAGTAGAAAAACATCTTTCCACTTTTGCAGTTGCAACTGGCAAAAACTAATGCAAGTCTTAGTAATTGATAGAATAAAGGATATGAAAGATGTTTTTTTGTTTGTACCATCATTCTAGCAAGATCACTAATGTCATTCAAATGAGCAAATCTTCCATCATCTTTCACATTGTCAATATAGATGACAAGTTCATGCTCAATAGCCATCCTCTCTGTAGAATTAAAATCATTGGGATAAAACTCAACTAACCTCATCAATTTTACTGAGTCAAATGCACCAAATGGATCATGTGTATCCAAAGTAGCCATACAAATAAGTAACTCATAATTCACCTCATTAAATCGATCATCAAACTCTGCAAGTTGCATATTTACAACAACATTAAAACAGTCAAAAGAATAATAATGCTTATATATGATTCATGTTTTTTGTCGTCTATTTTTGGATTAATGTAAGGCTCTGCCATGTTCAACTTTTCGATGCCATACTTGTCACAAAAAGAAAAGATCTTTTCTAAAAGAGGAACCCACCCATCAAGTCTAAACTTTTGTAGTTGTCCTTTAGTTGATTTAACCATTGAAATAACATTTAAGATATCTTGATCTTTTCTTTGTAGAACTTTTGTCAAAGATTCAGTGAGCCCAAAAATGTGCAACATCAAGTGCAAATAAAATACAAAATCAAAGGATGTCAAATATATTTGAAGACCGTTTGCTTGATGTTTTTGCACATCTTTTTCACCCTTCCTTTCAACGAAGCTAAGCATATCAATAACATCCTGATACAAATCAACTAAACGTAATAGAGTTTTGTAATGAAAACTCCAACGTGTATCTCCGGCTCTAATGAGAGAAATCTCTTGATTCAACCCACTTCCAGTTTCCCTCTCACCGTTTCATATCTCTTTTAATAATATCTCTCTTTGACTATCTCGAATCATATCTGTTTGTTTGCAAGAACCACCAACTACATTTATTAAGAATGATATCATGTTAAAGAAATCTCCAAAAGTAATTTTTTTTTTTTGCAATAGCCACAATAAGTAACTGCAGTTGGTGGGCAAAATAATATACATAATATGCTGAGCTATTTTCTCTCGTAATTAAGGTTTTTAACCCATTAAACTCTCCAAGCATATTGCTTGCACCATCATAACCTTACCCTCTAATTCAGTAAGTAAAGAATCAATAGAAGTTTTAAGTATGTATATACATACCCTTCCGGTCTAGTAGGTCCTCTAAGTATGTATGTCCTTCTTATTTCATCTCTTTGATTAGGATGATAGTCCAAAATTCTTTTTCTATCACAGGGATCCGAAGGAAGTTCTTTCAAATCAATTAGTTTAGGCATCAAAGGAATTGGAATAGATTGAGACACATTGATATTTTCTCTTGAGATATCATTGGCAACGGGTTGAGATGGCTCCAATGATTTTCTTTTAAAGAATCTTTCCATTTTAAATCTGTCAATTATCATTAATATAAATATTATCAATATTTAATAAATTAATTCTAATTATTATTAGTCCCGGAATTTTAACAGAAGTTATATAAACTCACAATTTATAAACTACTAATCACATAAATTATCAGGCATGTTATTCATATAGTCAATTAATTAAAGAAAAAGAAGACAAGTGGCCTCAATTTAAATACTAAAGAAAGTAAGCAACACAATAACCGAACACACAACAAGACAATTACATATTATATATAAATACAGAATACTTACAAGTTATAAAGAGGAGACTAAAAAAATTAGTATTGTCAATTGTGCACCCGTGATTGGAGTAGAGAGAGAGGGCCAAAAGAAGCAACCAGAATCAAGAACTCAAGATAGTGGAAGACAGACGTCAATTGGATTTTTTGGATATTACTGTGTTAGGTCATTACTTTATATATTACTCTTCGTTTGATGGCACATATTTTAAAAGTTTGTCTTTATTAATTTTAAAAGTATGAATATGTTATATATTTTGAGACGTTTTCAATTGGTATTTTTGGTCTTCTATTTCACTTTTTTGGGCTCCCTTTAGAGTTGGGTAAGTAATTTATGTGGGATCCTAATTAATAATGCAGTTGATTCCTAAATAAATATTAATACATATATCCTTTTTAACTCAGAACCTAGTGGGTTTCTGGGCACCCCCTCCCTACTACCTAAATCCGCCCCCGGTAATGGAGACTTCCTAATATTGCAGAAGGCAGTGAATACAGTATTCACGCGTTCATTTGGCAATAGTATGCATTGTCTTGGCTTTTAAATCTTGGCGCCTAGCTTGAGTTAGTGTTATTACTTGTGAAATTCCAAATTATCGGTTACTTTTCTTTTGTCAAATTGACCAAAGTCTAATCGAAAACTACATATAATATATAATTAGAAAAAATTATAAAAAAATATATCATTGAAAAGTATATTTAATTAAAAATATATATTTTTTAAATTTATAAAAGAATAATTTTTAATTACTAGTCAAAATTGAGTTAAATTGATTTAAAAAAAATCGAACATGGCCGTTAATTTAGAACGGAGAGAGTAGAATATTTTCAAGTCTCCGGCAAATGGGTGATTAATGTGTCACTAAGTTTTCTTTGACTTAGAAATATCTTAGTTTTTGAAACCTTCTTATGCTTAATGATCTTTCTTCCTAGTTCTTTATCATGAGACTTCTCGTTAGCCAATTTTTCTTAATGAGATGATCCTTTTATTTTATGTTAGACGTTTCGTGCACTAATTTTGTTCACAAACAACTGATATTAATCTTGATAGCAATTGACTGAGGTTCTGTTACTGTTTCAACAGTGATTATAAATCAACAATGTAAACATGTTAGAATATTAAAGCACTTATGCGAACCTCTAATACTTCTAAAATCCTTTCATATCTTCAACCTTTATTCTTTATTGAGGATATGAAAGTTAAATTTGCTCAAATAACTTAGGGAAATATTTAAAACAAAAAGTTAACGATAATTTCTACATTTGAAATACATAATTCAATAATAAATATGAGATTTACATGTTATCATTTCTCATAATGTGAATAATAGTTCAAGCAGATGTAGGGTTGTAATTCGAGTTGAACTTTTTTTAGCACGGCTCGAGTTCAGCTCGATTAACCCGGCTGACTCGGCTCGAACCTCGTTATCAAGCTCGAGTTCGAACAGGTTTTTAGGCTCAATTAAAAAATCGAGTCGAGTTTTTTCACCCTTGACTCGATAAGTCTCAAACTCGATTATATTTTTAATTTTTTAATTTTTATATTTTAGTAATACATTTAATTTTAGAATTTCTATTATATAGTTTTTTGAAAATCATATGATAAGCCCCATTTGTAATAATTAGATGAAAATTCAACTCAGATAAGAAAGAGAAGTAAATAATAAATATGATAACAGGAATCAAGACGTAGACACGAAGAATCCTAGTATCAGAAGTATTTTGATGAGATTACTACTCAACACTGAAAGAAGTTAATTAATATGTTCAACGTCAATGAAAAATAAAGAAGTAGTATTTCAGAAGAGCTCAGAAGATACAGAAGATTTTAAGTAGCTACTACACGAAGATTCCAGAAGAAGAAAACAAAAAAGAAAAGACAGTAAAGCAGAAGAGGGACAGAAGACCACAACTTTTAAAGTCAAAAGGTGGAGTATATTTATTTTAGTATGGCACAAATGAACCAGACAGTACATTTTTGTGTCAACTAAATTAATAAATATTTATCATCTAGTACAAGTGGTTTTATGACAGACAATAGAGTAAAGACAGAAGGATTTCGGTGCTAACAACAAGGTTGTATAAGTCAAGATAGTATTTTAATTCTACTATAAAAAATAAATTAATTATTTAATTAAATTAATTCAAGTTGAAATTATTTTAATTTATAAATTATTTAATTAAATTAAATAGAATTAATTTATTATAAAAGATATGACTTGGTATGACTGTTAATAAGTCTTTTAGTCTTTATTAAAAAGTCATACCGAATTATGATTAAAAAAAGTCATACAAAACGAAGTTCAAAGTCATACCAAGTTGTGCATTGGAAAAAGTCATACAAGTACAATGAAAAGTCATACCGAATTCTAAACTTCAAAAGGTCATGCTGGAGCTCAACAAAAGGTCATGCCGAGCCTTTTCAAAAGTCATACCGAGCTGAAAAGTCATACCCATGGTATTTCGAAAAGTCTGAAGGCAAAACAAGACTCTAAAAAATCTCAGATTGCAAATGTCATACAAGTTTTGCTACCTCTATAAATATGAGGCCCTATCTTCATATTTATGTTATAGAAATCATCAAATTCTGTAATTTATTTGTTTGTTATATTCATAGACTTTCTGTACTGGTTTGAATTTAATTCCTTAAGTAGAACAATTCATGTCAAATTTGTTCTAGAAATTAAGAAAATTATACGGAATATTGTAACACCCTTTCAAGTTTAATATACGTATTTAACTTGAATCTTGATTACTTACTTGCTAATTTTCTACATCTTAAATATTTATTCATAAAAATTGAAAATTAGTAAGTTAGCCTCCTAAATACTACAAGGACTCGAACTCTCAACAAAAGCAATAATAATTATCCACAATTTTTGAAAATAAATTTAAATTGTTGTGAGTATCGTATTCAACCCTCTTCTACGATACTTCCGGAACCTAACAATTTGTATTAGAGCTCGTTAATTGATATACAAATCAGGATCCGTAACCCAGTGAAGCTCACCAAGCCGAAGTTGTTTGGACTCCAAATGTTTAAAGGCCATGCTAAATAAATTTATTTTATAAATTTAAATTCAGATAAATTTATTTTATAAAATTTATTTTATGAATTTAATTTAACTGATTTTATTATTTAAACTTGAAAAAAATTATTTTATAAACTTAATTTATATAAGTTTATTTTATAAATTTAAATTAAATAATTTATTCTCTAAATTTAAATATGATATATGTATATAAGGGCTTCTCTACGAGGAACCAAAAAATTGAGTAGACAGGGAACTCTTTAATTATATTGATCTCTTTATACATAAACTGTAATGACCGGGAAAATTACATATATTTTATAATATTTAAATATATTTTTATTATAATTTATTGTGTTTTAGATTATTTTTATATGCATTTATTTGTTTTAGGAGTTTTAATAAAGAGGAAAATTGTCTGTTATGTGTTATGTGACTTTTGTGTAACTTAAAATATTTTATTCTATTTTGGTGTAATTTTTGTATCCTTAGAATAGGGTTATTTCGATTTGAGATTATCGGACACAACCTCTATAGAAGACTAAAGACATTATTTTTAGTTCTTTTATTTTTATGGATATGATAAAGACCTCAAAATAATTTTATTTTATTATTTTTGGACCATTCATAATTTTTGGGAAATTTTGACATATATATTGTATTTATTCAAAAATATTTATTTTTATATTTTATCTCATAAAAAAATTATTTTGGGCCTTTTTAATTTATTTATGGGGTAATTTATCTTTTAATCAAATTAGAGCCCTAAGATTTTCCAAAAATATAAATAATTTCAAAATTTTATTAAAAATCAGTTTTTTACTAAATATAGTAACTTGATTTGGGGAAGAAGCTTGAGGAACTAGGGCTTGCGTTCTTGGCTTCAATCGATCAATTGAAGGTGTTAGCAACCTCTGTTTCGCGTGGGAATAGCCGAATCAAAGCTTGTAACGAGTACTATTCGTTTATAGCATTAAATTTATGTGATAATTGATTTTGATTCAAACTCATTTTGACAGCCTCCGTATTTGATTTTTCAAGTTATGAATCATTGATTGTTTGCTTGTTTTGAGTGGTTGACTACATAAATCGAGTCTTTTATAGCTTGTACATATTTTTCTTGTGATTTATTATGTATGAAATGATATGACCGGATTTTGGGTCGGTTTGGCCGGAATCGAAGCTACGTAACTCAGTTCTCGATTATGGTATCATGGTTGTGTTGTGGGAGTGTCCATGAATGTGTGGGTATGTTTATTTTTGATGTTGGTCGCGGATTGGAAGTCGTCGGATTTGTACTCCGGTCGTCTTCTCTATTGAAGATGTCGGACGGTGAGGCTATGGCTTCATCTACTCCGTTTGTGGCTTGTGGTGTGTTGATTGGGTTACTGGCTAGTTGCTATGTATTTATGTGTGTGTTTGTCGTGTGCAGTTGTGTCGAAAGCCACTGGGGAAATTTTCCGGTCACATCTCCATTCTTCCCCTGACAATTGATTAATGAATTGGAAGAGATAATATCAGGCAGGCAATTACTATTCACAAGCTCTTCAAAAAAACACTTTAACTGCCTCGTCAACTTTTCTGGCTCTACTAAAGCTAGCTATCAAGATGTTATAAGTAAATGGGTCTGGTAAGGGTCTGGAATCATAAGTAATTTTGATAACTTTCTTTTTATAAGAATTATTTGTAATTGACAGCAGTTGATGTTGTTCTTGAGTAATTGATCTATGTGCCTGAAATGCAATTAATCAAGTATATAAGCTTATGCTCTTTACCTAATCTTTATGTGAAATTGTAAGGTGAAAATGTTTAGGCATATATTGATTTCTCTGGCTTCTGTGATAGGTTGACAATATTTGGCAATTTGATGTGCATATTTAGCTGGATGACAATTTTAGCTACTTAAATTGCTGGCAAAATGATTTCTGGGAATAGAATGCTAACCCTGTGTAGGCTCTTGTTTAAATGAGAATATTTTCTCTAATATATATTTGCTTGACATGTACTAAACATGTGTATCCGGTAGCATTGACAAATTTATTGTGCTAATACTTTGCCTGCAGTATTCTATTGTCCTGTTACTTTGCTTACAATATTCTATTGTGCAAAACTTGTCATAACTGGTACTTGAAATTATGTTGTATCTCTTGTCCAAGTTGTTGATTTTAAATTATTGCTTGTCATAGTTCATGATGCAACAGTCCTAGATCAACTATTAATAATTTGCTTCATGTCTAGGACACACAGGGCACACCAAACCTTCTTGGGTATGGACTGTCTGGGACAACATGATTGACCCTTGATCTGTTCCCAGCCCAAAAAGTCACAAATAGAAGCACAATGCATTCATTTTATTTTTGTTCATATTTGTTTCTGTGGATTAATTGTAGGTTGTGGTGGCTAATTGTACAATTTACAAACTTGTTGAGAATTCATGAATAATTGGTTGAAGCATGCCTGTATAATTATCTGATCATAAAGTTGAGCACGCCACAAATTGTTATTTGCTCTGTATGATAGAGTTGGTAGCCTAGCTATTTGATGTACTTGCCTTATTAAAAATCTCTGTGGCTATCTGCTTTACTATTGCATATGGAACTAGTTAAGGCATGAACATAATCTCTACCATATAAATTAGTGCCAAATTGAAACTATCTTGTGACATAAATAAATGTCTGCATAATAAATAATTGCACTGTACTTAAATGCTTATTCAGTAGTAAGAAATTAGTAAGTAACAGATCTCTTATTCTAAAAGTTTGGCAGAGATGTTATAGCATGTCTGTTGTCATTTGTGAAATTCACTTGAACCTCTAAAATGTTGAAATTTTGCTCATAATGCCAAGTTCATGTATTTCCTGAATATATACATACTCTTACATGCCATATAAGTGTTATTTGCTAGCTGCACATATATATATGTACATGCCTGCATTGTCTATTTATCTAGGACAAAGCATGTACTGTGTCTGCAAATCTTTAAACTACTACTTTGTTGTGAATGTATATTTTAATTTTATTATATATGTTTCCTGTTCTGCAAAAAGCATGGAAAGTATGATCAAATTGTGTGTGATGGCAAGTTTAATTGGGGTTTGTGAATTTAAAATGATAAGGGGATGTGCTTCATATTAAATGAGGATGATGTATGTTTGTACTTGCTATATGATAGACCTGCTAACTAGGACTGATGATGCTAGTAAATAATTCTAGTCGTTCTTTAAGGGGTTTGCATTCCAGTGCTAAAAACTTTACATCTGGTAACTCTGGTTGACTTACTATTCTAATGTACTGTCTACATTGGGTGCATAGTCAACCCTGCTTCCTCCACTTATGTGTTTGATATATATAGCAGTTCTTTTAACAAGCATTGTGAACATTACAATTTGCTTTGTTTACATGGTCTGTATTTTATTTTTGTTCACGAATATGTATTTGTATGCTGGTGTGTATAGCTAGTTTCCTGTTAGCAGCTTCATGGTTGGTTATAATGTTTTTAGAGTAACAATCAATTTCATCTTCTAAAATTAGTTTTATTTCAAAATTGATTTAGTTCAATTATTTTAATTTATTTAGATAATAATTTAATTAATCTAAATTGATTAGTTAACTTATTTTAATCAATTAATTTAACTAATTAAATATTATTTAAATATAATTAAAAATAATTGGATTTAGTTATTTTGAGAAATAAAAATGATTTATTTATTGTTATTTATTTAAAAATCTCTTTACATGTTTCAAATGAAACCAATTTGTTTAAGACTCTAAAACTAATCTGGAAATTCTAAAAATAGTTCCAATTTCCTAATTTACTTATAAATCCGAATTAATATTTTATTAAATATTTGGGATCCAATAATTATCCGGAGGAGATAATAACGATCCACTTTGACTCAAATAATATTTTAGAGTTTATTCTTGGTTCTTTGACTGCTCTTTAATATGTGAGTCTTATCTGCTATATGTTTTATGTGATTACTCGTCTGCTAATTGATGTTACTTGTTTATTAATTATTATTTGATGTTCGTTATTAATAAAACACATGGGTAGACACTAGAATCTAAATTAGAATATTTTATTTGTAGATACGAGCGAGGTAGTAGGTAGACGAGCAGTGTAGTCGACCTATTCTAGCTTTAGGACAGCTGCTATACCAGGCAAGTATTTTTTCCTTGATCATCCTAAACACTTTTATTTTATTGTTTCGTTTATTCATATCATGATAAATAGTTATTGTTCAGAACTATTTATGATTCATGTTTTATTTTGTGCATCAGAGTTACTTGTTATTCGTACTCTGAGTATTGGAAGTTTATTATAATAAACACGTCATATCTGGTGTTGTCGTAGTAAATAATGGGGATATGACTTGTTTTTAAAACTAAGCATACCTTTAAGTTTGGATGCTCTATTGGATTGAAATTTATCACGTAGGAGGCCCGATGTAGGGGGTCCAACATTTTTAAGGAGGATATGGTAACCAATCCATCTTCTTATAGGCTAACATTACTTGCCTATTTTGGTACCTATATTGAGAAATAATTGTTATATCTATGGGTATAGAAATGTACCGATGAGCTATAAAGGGGTCCTATTGCTTTTGAAACCTGATCAGTAGGCAATAGTGTTTATATTTGTGTATCCAGTCCATATTGTCAGCATGGCTATTATATATTGATTTTGAGCAGTTGATTTATTTTGATGACATACTGCATTGTTTCATTTTAAGATAAACTGTGATTTATTTATTATTCAGTTTTTATAATAAATTGTTTTATATTCCACTCTCCATACAGATCTCGTATTTTGATTATATTTCAATTGTTCATATACTTGCTGAGCATTTCTTTGGCTCACTCTTGCTTTTTGTCTAAATCCTGTCAGACTGTCAGTTTGAGCCATTCCATCAATTCTAGCAGGCATAGCGAGAGACAGGTGTTGGGGCCGCTCACTTCTCGGGCCTCCCAAGTATTTAGTTATTTTAGTATGTCTATTGATAATGGTTGTAATAAAACTAAAGTTAGACTTAAAACTTATGGATTTGAGTTTTGGATTTAGTTCTGGTTTGTAACAAAATATTTAGTGTACTTTTAGTTTCAGCTGCTCAATTTCATACTATAACCTGTTAGCGATCCTTAGTTGTTGGCGGGGTTAGTGCGCCTCTGGTATATTATTGTTGTTATTTGTTGTTGATTGGTTGGTGAGCCCCAAATCTAGACCCCGGGTTTGGAGGGCGTCACATAAACGTTCAGGATTAAAAAACTAAATCAAAAAAACCACGGCTAGTTAATAGGTAGGGTAAAATAGGAATGTATATTAATTATGATAATATACACGCACATATACGCACGACAGTCACATATATGAATCCCTAGATGGTAGGAGTACAGAACATTTTGAGCATCAAGGTATAATCTGATAGCTCAATCCTCAAATTTTAAAACAAATCTTTGTTAATCCATATCAATATTTCATTTATAGTATGATATTATGTAGTTGGAGATTAACACAAAGAGTTTAATATATATTACACTGTATTCTTCAAGAATAACATACAATTGTAGAGTTGCAGATGTAAGATTTGTAGTATCATAGTTTCTTATGTTCGTGCAGATTTTAGTTATATATTTTTTCATGTGTTGCTTTAAATGGTCATGTAGAGTGATATTATTCTATGTAATCAATTTGAGTAAGTGTTGTTACGTGTTCTGTAAAAATAATAATATTTTGGAGCACACATAATTTGGTGTTTTTTCTGTTATGTATTTGGTGATGGTCTGTTACGAGTTGAGTAGTTTTTTAGGGGTTGAATTGTATTATGTCTATCTATTCTTTAATTTTTTGAGTATACGAATTATATGATATGTATTTTTTTAGTATAAAAATTACGTGTTACGTGTTGTATATTTTTTTTTTGTTTTTTATGAATTGATTGTACTCAATTTACTCTGTATAATTATTTGATTTTGTTGTGTTTGAAGTGTACATTGTGTTTGTTATATGCATTAATATAGAAGTAATATGTGTTCCCACCGGTTTATTAAAATGATCATTTTCGAAACTCAATTATGTAATGTGTACTGTATTGGGATTTGTTCACCTACCTAGTTATTTATTTTTATTTTTTTATGAAATTTCATTATGTTAAAGTGTTTTGAATTTTTTTAGTACACAATGTTGTTATTCCCAGAACAATATCATTATGTATTTGTTGGGGGGGGGGGTTGAATACAAATACTAAAACTTTTTGAGTTCTTAGTATTTGTTCTTTTTATAGACTGAGTATTTTGAGAAGTGTTTATAAGGACAATATAAACTAAAACATCAATTGAACAAGATATTAAAAATTACTTATAGATTGGTTTTTCCATCAGTGTATATATTGCTCAAATAATCTAGGTTTGTAAAAACCTTGCTGCTTTTTACAAAATTAGAAAATAAATCAACCGTTCATACAAAGTGGTTTAAGGCTTGAACAGTTGATTCTGAATAATATTCTAACTTGGTTATTTTCTAACAATGCTACCACTCTTGTTTATATATTACAAGAGTGTTTACAATCTCAAGAATATAGTACAAACAAAAATATCTATTCTAGGAATGTTACTAATCTATCTTTCCATTTTGGAAAATGTCTTGTTTAAAATCCTGAATTATTCACTTAAATAAAATTCTTCAAAAATCCAATAAAATGTTACAACTCCTCAATATCCAACAACTTACAATTTATAAATATAAAGTTGCAACTAAATTCTCCAAATTCAAATCCAAATCCATATTTATTAACCCTGGCGGATAAAAACTAAGAATTTGATAAGCTCCTCAAAATCAACAAATCGCACTCTTCCCAAAAGGTAGGTTACCTAATAATGAATACCTACCGGGGGAAATCAAGAAACATAGACCGACAGTGAGCGAAAGGCTCATATACGGATATAAAAAAATGTAAAGAGTACATAGATTAGACATGTTGATAATATGAATATAAACTGAATGTTGAAATAATGAGTGATGACAACAATGGAAGAAGATAAAATATTAAGAATGCTTAAAATCACAATATGAACATATATACTTGTATTGATAAAAATAAACTTACTCTTACACAATATATCCTTATCACTTACAAATTATACTTAAAATCATTTAGCTGAAAGCAAATTTACTTAGTGATATGAGAGACAATCATAAACTTACAGGATGTCCTACATTTCGGTTCTCCAGAATATGTAGTCATCAAAACTTATAGGGGCTTGCATAGAAAAAATCAAATACTACCCAAAATCTTACAGGGCCTTGCACGGTACAAAACATGATGCTACCCAAATGGCCAAAATAAACATACACAATAGTTATGACTCTACGTGTCCCATAACTCCGGCGACACGCCCATACTATTTAAATACACCGCATATGTGGTGCTGATATTAATCCACTCATGGATTCTTACAATATCTCCCAATTTAAAATAATATCACAAATAACCTGAAAATATCTTACTCAAAATAGCACACACACCAAATATCATAGACTATTACAAATACAATCAGACCTGACCTATCCAGAAAATTAATAATTTAGTATATAAAGATGAACTCAAATGAAAAAGAACAAAACACGAAACTTATAGATAATTCAAAGATCTTTCCAGAATTATAAAGTTCATCAAAAATGGAGGAGTAACGAATTCAGAAATTTAACAATTATGGGCTGGCTGAATAGAATCAGCACCTGATCACAATAGTAATTTGAGATTTAAGAACTCAAGATCATAGAATTTGACAGAGGAATATAAACAAAGTACGAACAGCCCGAAAAGACCTTTTCAGAATGATATTACACATGAATATTGAACAAATATTCAATTTACTATTAATTTCTGAAGTTACAGTAGGACAATTCCAATAACCAACCAGATTATACAAACGGCAGATTTTAACATACTTACGAACCGAATTTCAAAAAATGTAAAGAACAAAAGTTGTAGATAATTGAAATAACTTTTCAGGTAGTATAAAATCACCTGATAAACAACGAAGGAGATACGAATTTTACAAGAATCTGAATGAATACAAACTATACACAATATACATACGAATTGAATAACAAAATGAGAACAAAGAGAGTGTTATGAATACAAAGAGAGTGTAACGAAGATATCCGTACCTTAAGAGTCGAAGATTATGAATTGCTCCCAATCACAATAATCCCAATTTAAATACCATAACCTATCTTCTTAAAAATTTTCTCTATCTCCTTTTTATCTTTTTCTTCCGCTCTTCCTCTTTTTCTTTCTTCCATATGGCTGCTCCTACAAAACTTACGTAACTTTTTTTTACCAAAACCCTAAGCCTTTTCTTTTCTTTTTATTCTATTCCCTTTTCTTTTATCTCTTTTCATTTAATTAAAAATATTTTATAATAATATCCTAATATAAAATAAATATATACATATTCAAATAATAATATTAGTAATAACTTACTAATATTATTCTTAAAATTAAATAAATAACCAAATATATTCTAAAAATACGGGATGTTACATTCTTCCCTCCTAATAGAAATTTCGTCCTCGAAATTAAACTTGTGCACACCTCTACTAAAAAAATTGCAAAAACATACACGAACCATTTCCTCTATTCTCTTAAGTAGGTCCATATTGACGTTGTGTCTGACCTAGATCGTTGTCTTCCTCGATGACTATCATTATAAGTCCTAAATCGGCCACAACTTGACGATTATCCTGAAAGTGTTCTCTATTCATATTAGGTGTCGTCGGCTTTATTCCATCACCGCTACTTTGATAATACCTCTAAAAACATCGATATCCACAGTTAAATCTAATAAAATGTTAGACATTAATTCGAAACTGATGAATATGTCCTTATTGTTGTCTTCCATGAACTAAATTTTATTTCAAAAATTTGTTATTTATGGTTGAATCTTCACATTGAATCTTGCAAGGAGTCAGTTGTGAAACATTGTAACCCATTTTCATAAAAGCATCATAAAACAATATGTCCACTGACGACCCATTTCTACCAAGACTCTTTTTACAGGTGAATTCCCTATGATAGGGGTGATCACTAGGGGGTCATCATGGGGTAACTTCACCCCTTCCAAGTCAGAATGATCAAAGGCCAAAGAGACCTCAATTCTTGCTCTCTTAGGAGCTTCTCTAACGATACTCATCACTTCTCAGACATAAGCCTTTTTAGAAATTCAGGAGTTACCCGCAACAGTTGGCCTCCCTGAAATTACATTGATCACAGGCCGTTACTCCTTTCTTTGGGGTCAGAATCCCTTCGCGTGTTGTTGTAACCTCTATTATTTCTATTACCATCCTTGGTGTATTTGTTCAACTTTCCTCTTCTGATGAAAAATTCAATCTCATCCTTTAAATGACAGCAATCATCAGTTTTATGTCCCACGTCTCTGTGAAACTGGCAGTAAGCATTCTTATTTATTTTCTTAGTGGCTTCGGCCATCGAAGGTCCTTGTCCTTCTCAATATCCATCAATATTCGACTCAGGGCTGTATTTAGCCTTGCATACTCAGTGAACTTTGATCCACCCTTCTTCTTGGACTCATCAGCATTGTCATTCTTCGCATATTTGGTATCAACCGTATACTCGGTGTCACTTTCTCATTTCTTAGAGTAGGTGTTAGAGGCTTGAAACCCCTTAGGATTTCCTCATACTCTATTCAACTTTTATATACTTTCATGCTCTCTCCTAGAGCTCATTCATACTTTCTGGAGTCCTGTTGGCTAAAGACCTTCTGAAGTTCTCGTTTGAGGTCCCTTGTTGTAGGGCTATCATAGCTACCTTCTGGTCTAGATCAGAGACCTTCAAGGCTTCTTTGGTGAATTTATTCATATAACCCCTCAGGGACTCATTATTTCCCTGATTCATATTCACTAACGATGCTGAGATCTTCTTGTGAGTTTTGCTACTGATGAATTAATCTATGAAGGCCCTGCTCAAATCTTTAAATGACCCAACAGAGTTTGGGGGAACGCCCTACACTTGACGGCGTCATTTACCGGCAGTAACAATAGTGCATTAGTGAAAGTAAGAATGTGGTTTGATGGGTCTCCAGTTCCGTCGTAGACCTTGATTGTAAACATCTTTAACTTTCTTGATATTTTTCATTCATAATCTCCTCCGTAAAGGGAGGTACTGGATCATTAGGGTCTTCAAGTGGTAACAGTTCACGGGGATTAGTCATAACATGACTTGACCTTACCTGCCTTCTTATTGGAGGCTCATCAAGGTCTATCACGGATGTATTCCTTGCCGATCCTCCAATCCCCTCGACTCTCGTGCGATGTCGCCTTGCTAGTGCCCGGTCCAGGTCTTTCTTTAGTCGTTGGACTTCGGCTTCATGAACTCGTATCTTCTCCTGAAGGGATGCAGAGTCAGTATTTTGAGGCCGTCGTGGTTGGGTACTCCTTCCTCCAAGAGGCTCTTTGCTAGGTCACCTCCTTTTAGGGTTAACGTCCTCGTCTGGTGATTCATCATCGGTAAAATAGGGGCCTGAGAACAGTCCTTGTTTATACGGGGGCTCATAATTTGGGGGAAGTCCATAACGAGGGTTGGGCAACATCGCGATTGAGACCTACAATGATGGAGGAGCAATACAAGTAGTACTGAGTGGTGGAATTACCTGAAGTGGGGGAACCGAAGCATGAATTGAGACCTCCAGATTTGAAGGATGAACAATAACACTTAAGGATCCTGCTTGTCGGAAGTTTGTTCCAGGGTCCTCAACAGAGGTTTGAATAACAGTTCTTTGTTCCTACTAGATGATAGAAGGAACGTTTCTAGTGTCAACAGTGGAGTTTAGGACTTCTCCTTCGAGGGTGCTCGCGATACTTCGTGTTCCTGTCATTGTTGTTATTCCCTTTCCACAGATGACGCCAAATGTTACGGATCAAAATCAGTTGCAATTAATAGTAATTAATGAGTGGTAAGAGCTTTCGAGCTTTAATGGCTGCACTTATGTTTCGTGACTAAACCAAGTCCTCGTAAGCTCCCTACGTATCTCAAGTGATGGAAATCAAGCCAAAAAACATAATTCTAATGTTGATGGGTTATGCCCTTTATATAGACACACAAGGGCCTAGGAATCAGATTGGAATTAGGAGACTTGGTGGCCAAGTCTCATAGTGCCATGGTTGTTGAAACATCCCAGGAGTGAGAGCCCTCATTGGACTCTTTCAGATGATATTTCCTTGATGATAAGGTTTCTAGATCCTTCAGGGATGAAGGGTCTCATAGGACTCTTCGGGCCTTTTATTGAGTCTTTATTAATTAAGAAATAATTTAGGTTTTGGGCCTCATTAATTGGGATATCCCTTTGGACCAAGCTAGGTTTAATTAATGCAACATTAATTATATTTCTAGGGTATTTTTTAGCTCATATCAGGTAGATATATTTGTTTGGCCACTTAGAAGAATTTAGTTTTTGGGTCCCGAAAATATCGTAGAAGGGGGGTTGAATGTGATACTCACAACAATTTAAAATTCTTTTCAGAATTAAATTATTGCTTTAGCTGAGGGTTCGAGTCCTTGTAGTGTTTGGGAGGCTGACTTACTAGCTTTCTATTTTCATGATTAAACATTTAAGATATAGAAAATTAGCAAGTAAGTAAACAAGATTCAAGTTAAATATGTATATTAAACTTGAATGGGTGGTACAATATTCGGTAGAATATTTCTTAATTCCTTAGAACAAATTTGACATGAATTGTTCTACTTAAGAAATTAAGAATTCAAACTAGCACAGAAAGTCTGTGAATATAACTTTGCAGACAAATTACTGAATTTGAAAGTTTTCTACTCTCTAAAAATGAAGCCAAATACCTCATATTTATAGAGGTTGAAGCTAGAAAGACTTTTGAATAAAACTTATTTAAAAAATCAAAAAAACTTTATAAAATAGCCTTCAAGACTTTTTAAATAAGCTGGGCATGACTTTCTGGACTTGGTAAGACTTTTGAAAATTCGGTAAGACTTTTTTTCTAAGGCCCAGCAAGACTTTTTTTTATTTTAATTTTTGGTAAGACTTTTAAAAAGTCTTAAATAAATAATTCGGTAAGACTTTTGAAATTGTTTGCTCGGTAAGACATTTTGAAATTGGCCCTCAATAAGACTTTTAAATAACAAACACTAAGACTTTTTCTTCAGCATGCTTTTTCATTCCTTTGGACACGTTGCGACCTTTGATTGGTTTCTTTAAAAACCTAAATCACCTACCCCTTTTAATTTGAAAAAGCAGAGGCCTATTCGGTCTTATTATAGACATGCTCCGTAGAAATATTTTTCGACCTGCACAGCTTATAATCTTTGATTAATAAATAATAAATTTAATTCAGAAATTATAAGAAAAATATCTAATATTATTTAGATATTTATAAATATAATTTACTAAATAAATAAAATATTTATTAATAAAAATAAATCTGTACACTCTAAGTTGCGGTGTTCTGAATGTCTAGAACCGAACTCCTTTTGACTTGGAAATGCTAAATCATTTCCAACCGGGGTTCCACTTTTACGAATATATTACCCTGCATTTCTTATGTGTCAATTCTTTTTCCGTCTTGTCTACAAGTCAGTACCGTCAGGCTTGTTTAGTTGTATCTACAGTTGCAATTAGAAGTACATCTGTTACTGAAATAATCTGACTCTTTAAACTAGACAATACTTCCTTTCACCACTGCATGTACCCAATCAAATATTCAAACTTGGATTCTGACTCTTGTACACTGCATTTCAAATAAACCTGTATCCCTTTGAGCTTTCAGCTTCTATTTTCTTCATTCTAAAATAATTTTAAATTAATTAATCCTTTAATTAATTTAAGAAATAAATTAATTCTTAGATAATTAATTTACTAATTAAATTTACTAATTAAATTAACTAATTAATTTAATTAATTAATAGAGAATTAAATTAAAATCTTGACTGTAGGACTATTGTTGATGTAGATAAAACCTTTATATTCTTCAACAATAGTCTTTCTAACCACTTGAACTTTTTGATGACGAATCTTCACTAACATTGTTGGCACCCTGTGCACTGGTCTGGTTCATGGATGCCTAACTACAATGTTGATTCTCATTTATGCTGTAGTGGTCTTTGTGTCTTGTCTTGTCCTGTCTTGGCTTCTTTTCTTGAAATCTTCTTGTAGTTGGCACTTAAAATCTTCTGTATCTTCTGAACTCTTCTGAAATAGTACTCCTTTATTTTACACCGACGCTTGAACATATTAATGAACTTCTTTCATTGTAGAGTAGCAATCTTGTCAGAATTCTTCTGATATTCTGATTCTTCGTGTTTAGTTGACATTCTTCGTCTCGATTCTTTATTCCATATTTATTATTTATTTCACTTTCTTATCTGAGTTGAGTTGTCATCTACTTATTACAAATAGGACTAGTCATATGACTTTCAATCTCCCCCTATTTGTTGTTAAACATTTAACACACAAATTCCTAGAGGATAACTTAACTAACAACTAAGAAAATAATACGACATTTAAGAACTGTAAATAATAAATTATTTTCTGGATCATATAATATATTTCCAGATTTCAATTATGAAAGATAAATATAAGATAAATGTTCCTCTAGACTGAACATATTTAACAAAGTTCTATATCGACTTACCTATCATTACCAGCTTCAGAAATATCAACTTCACCTTCTTCTAGAGTTTAACTTTTGTGACCAGGTGTCATTGGTACATCTTCAGTAGTTGGTTTCTTTTGGATCAGATTTTTCATTTCCAGATTTTTTGAGTAACTAAAATGAAAGATGTTTGTTCATCTAGCACTGAACATATTATACAAGTAGTATTATCTTCATTTCTCAGACTCATAACTACTCCCCCTTAGATGGCAGAGATGAAGTCTTGTTCCCTTCTTACCATTTCTCCTCTGTTTCTCCAACTTCTGTCTTCACTTCTCTCCCAAGGTAAATTCATTCTCCCCTTACGTGAATTATCCAACCATTTTAATAGAGGTAACAACAAACATGGCATAAATACAACATTAAACCATCGCAGATATAAAAAATTCAAACTATGACATGTTATGCATTTTAGAAAATCCGGTTAATCCTATATACAAGAATCTTCTAAAATCAAATAGAATAGAATAATTAATAAATAATCATTAGTTCTATCCAATCCAAGCATGTTGTTATATACCCCCTTTTTTTGTTCAACAATTCTCCCCCTATTTGGATCTTGTTGAACAATTCTCCCTTTTGGATCTCTTGTTGAACAATTCTCCCCTTTGGATCTTGTTCAAACTTCTCCCCCTTAGTTGAGTAATCCTCTTCAGAAGAAATTTCTTCCCCCTTAGTTGAGTAACATTAGAAATCTGTAACAGGGAATTGGGAATGGGATTTGATAATTCTACTAGTGTGTGATTTTACTTTGTGTTTCTGACAAGTGTTTCGCTCATATATAAAGGGTTTCGAGGCACAAACACAACGGAAAAATGCGAAAAATAAATACAAAATGTAATATAAATCGAAACCCTCCGCAGGATCCATGCGAAAATAAAAGATTTAATTCGGAGATTAAGAACAAATACCTTAAAAAGCTTCGATGGAAGATTAATGAAGGTCCAAAGTTTGTTTAATCACCACGTATCCCTCTCACGCGATCTACGCTCTACGGTATCCACACGAACACTTTTCATGAAAGATTGATGTGTACTAGTACCCGAAAACTGTTTTTCTCTCTCTATCTTCCTCTTTTCTCAAAATGGCTAGGCTTTTAGAAAAATATGTGTCTTTATTAAATCAGCCCATAAAGAGATTTTATAGATAGAGGAATAAGTTTTTTAATTATAATATAAATATAACTAATACTAATCCAAAATTATAAATTATTTAATTAAGTCTAACTTAATTAATTAATTACTAATTTTAGAATTAGTTTAAGTAATTCATTTATTCTATTTATATAATTAATTAAGTCATACTTAATTAATATCATAAATAAAGTAAATTATTATTTAATTTAAATTCATAATTTAAATTATTTCTCCTTCAAGCATTCTTTGTGTGTGACCTTGTAGGTTATTATTACGTTGGTAACAATTTTAATATCTAATTAAAATTATAAATAATGAGCGGCATCTAGTAATACATCATTGATACCCAAGTAATAATAATAAAATCAGTGATTCGATTAAGCCTTTCATGAATAATGTTCCATGTAATATAATCCCTTTAATCTTGATATTATAGATTAAACTCAAGTCATGTCTCATGTCATCCTCTTCATAATTTAATCTTTATTTTCTTGATCGATGAGTATACTATTAAAATCAAATTAACATATGAGCACGGCCGTGCATTTCATAGTCTCACTCAAACAAAAGGCCAGTAATATCACTCCTAAAATTAGGAGGATTAAATCACATCAAGATCATTCATATTTCTCATACGATTCATAATATACTCAATGCCCACTTTTATTATCACTCGGTCAAAGGTAACTTTTAATATAATCAAAGTATATTAATTTTCGCATAGAAATATAATGATTTCAGGTCTAAGGATCATTACACCATTATCACAATGAGAATTACTTATGACACTTATTAACATGTAGAATCTCACGGCGGGTCATTCCAGTTCCATGCATTGAGACATGCACTTATGTTCTTGACTTTAGTATCACCATACCTATGACCAATGAGATGTGGTCATCTGTCAACAAACATACTAGTCTTACTGCATTCCAAATCGTTGCAAAACTTTGTCAATGTATGTACTCTGACTTTAGGCCGATCAATCTCTTTGATCTATCTCTATAGATTCTGATCCCTAATATATAAGTCGTATCACCTAAGTCTTTCATTTAGAAATTATTTCTCAACCAAGTCTTCACAGTCTGTAGAGAAGGAATGTCATTCTCTATTAGTAATATATCATCAACATATAATACTAGGAATACCACATGGCTCTCACTAACCTTCTTGTAAACATGTGGTTCATCTTCATTTTAAATAAACCCAAACTATTTGACAGTTTCATCAAAATCAATGTTACATCTCCTCGAGGCTTGTCTTAATCCTTAACTGGATCGATGCAATTTACATACCTTTCCAGCATCCTTTGGATCAATAAAACCCTCAGGTTGTGTCATATACACATCCACATCTTCTACAAGGCTCCCATTTAAGAAAGCAGTTTTGACATCCATTTACCAGATTTCATAGTCATAGTAAGTAGCTATAGCAAGCGAAATCCTGATGGACTTGACCATAGCCACTGGTGAAAAGGTCTCATCATAGTCAATACCATGAATTTGCTTGAAACCTTTTACCACCAATCGTGCCTTATAGGTCTGTACATTACCATCCATGTCGGCCTTCTTCTTAGAAACCCACTTGCACCCTATAGGTTTTACCCCTTCAGGTGGATCAACCAATGTCCATACTTGATTAGTATAAATGGATTTCATCTCAGATTTCATGGCATTCAATCATCTCTTAGAATCTGGAATGTTCATAGCAACTTGGTAGGTGAGACGCTCATTTTTGTCCACAAGTATCACATCACTATCTTGAGTCAAGAAAAATCCATAATATCTCTCGGCTCATGGCGAATCGTACTAGACCTACAAACAACCTATGTTTCTTGAGCAATATTGTTCTCTTATACATTCTGCTCAGGTTCCTCCATTAGTTCAATGTTATCATGTGGGTCTCAAATTTCTCGAGATCTATTATCCTCCCACTATCTTTCTTAGAAATCATTTCTCTTACAAGGAACACTGCAGTTCGAGCAACAAACACTTTGTTCTCGGAAGGATTATAGAAAGAATAACCCTTTGTATCAATTGGGTATCCCATAAAGTTAAATTTGTCTGATTTACGTCCTATCTTTTTAGAAGTTAGACATTTCACAAACGCGTCACATCCCCAAATTTTCATAAATCACATGCTATGACGTTTTTCTGTCCATATCTCATACGGAGACTTCTAAACCGTTTTAGTAGGAAGTCGATTAAATGTATAAGAAACTGTCTCCAGGGCATAGCTCCAAAAACTAATTAGAAGATTCATTGACTTAACATTGATAGAACCATATCCAACAAGATGTGATCCCTCCTATCAAAAAACATTTTCTTTAATATTTTCTACTTCATCTTTATAGTCTTTGAACTTTTTAAATGATTCGGATTTGTTCTTCAAAAGATACATATATCCGTATGTACTAAAATAATTAGTAAATTTTATAAAGTTAATAAAAGCTACCTTTTGTCATCGTACGCATATGACAACATACATCACTATGTATAAGTCATACTCGTTCAGTGACCCTTTCACCATGTCCGGTAAAAAGAGTTTTAGTCATTTTGCCAAATAAACCACGATTCGCATCCTTTTGTATAATTCATAATCAAACTTATCCAAGAATGCATCCTTATGTATTCTGGAAATGGGTTTCTCATTAATATGGCCTCAACGACAGTGCCAAAGGTAATGTTTGATTTGAGTCACTTTAGAACATATAAATTGTTAACTAGTTGTGCAACATTATAAGCCTCATCATCGAAATAGAATAAACACCTCTTGTTATTTAATTAAAATGAAAAAGCCTTTCTTGTCCAAACAAGAAACTAATATAATGTCTCTGCTAATTGCAAGCACGTTATAACAATTATCAAGTTCTAAATTTTGCTTGTAGGCCAAAAATTAAGTAACGAGTTCCTTCAACTAGAGAAACTACCTTTACTCCAATTTCAACCTGTTACTCGAAGCTTGACCCTTACTGATCATCTTCTTTTGATCTTCCAAATAAGCATGACAGTTTAATTTCCAGTTTCCCAATTTTTCATAGAAGCGACAATCGTCTTCTTTGTCAACACCTCATTCAGACTTTAGAGCCTGTTTTGGGATTGGACTTTGGTTTGACAAGGACACTAGATCAAATCTTCTCCTTGCCTTTCCATTTTGCATTCCCTGTGTTTATAATCATTATAGTAGTAGGTCATGCATTTATCATGTTGCTTTCAGCAGTTCTCAACATGCTTAGCAACTCAATAGGTGTTTCACCAATCTTATTCCTTTTGTTGTTCATAACAAACTAAGAACATTTGTTGTCCAGAGATTGTAAGATCAAATCTAGGTGAGCCTCCAGACCAATCTGGAAACCCAAAATGTCAAGGTATTCATTATACCTTATAGACTTTAGAATATGTGGTGTAACCAGGTCTCACTCTCCCTACTTATAAGTGTATAGTACCCTTTAATTGTCAAATATATCTTGAAGAGTCTGTCCCTTAAATATCCTTTAAGGGTGCTTAATCGTCTCACAAGCATCTATATGCTCGTGTTACTTCTTAAGCTCAGCACTCATAGTTGCAACTATGAGACATGAAACATCAGTTGCAACATCAATTTACTTCCAATATGCACTATCATTTGCACATGTTACATTCTCAGCTTTAATAGCAAGGAAAGAGATTTGACTAACATCGTGGTGCCCAAGGACGATCCTCAAGTTCCTATGTCAGTCGAGGAAATTTGTTCTCGTCAATTTGTCCTTCTCAAGAACTGATCGTATAGAAAAGTTTTTTGTATTTATCATTTGATATCTACCATATTAAAGTGTATAAAATAAACTAGATTGCAGATTTAATATTAATTATGTTTAAGTGATTATGGTATATCACCATATACCTCCCACTATTTTTATCAAACTAATAGCCCTGACTATTAATTCAGAAAGCATTTCTTTAAATCTTTCTAGTGAGCAAAGATCCATATTTCATCCATGTTTTAAGATAGCGTTGGCATATACACCCAAATCATGACTATTTAGGTAGACAATATTTGTCGATTATATCAAATATAACTCTTGGAAAGTTTGGTGGAATAACCCATTGTACACATTTATCCAATAAATCTCACCAAACTCTATGCCTCTAAACCCACAATCCTATTGTGATGATTTAGTTAAGTTAGACCCAACGTTTCAATAAAATAAGTACATTTACTTATCACATTTTCCCATGATTGATAAGAGCACTTCACTTTGACAAACCCACTCCTTCACAATCTAGATCATGATGTGTATTAACATTGGAAGACATCTTTCTTAACTTAATATTTATTTAGGGATTTATTGTTTAACAATCATGATCCCGTCATAAAGATATTCTCAATTTTTCCTTGATCAAATAATCCATTTCAATATTCGTCAATGGTTTGATTTTCAGATCGTCAGAGAAGTCACAAGCGGTCTCACTTAAAACCCAACTTTCTTATGAATAATAATTCTCTTTTGACAAAATCTCCCCATATCAGAAAAAGAAAATTTATATTCAATACCGTATTTCATAAACACAAGAATCTCATGATCGTTTGTTTAATTTTAAAATCTTGAATCGTTACAGATTTTATCTTTCTTAAGCAGGCATGGCTTATGTGTCGTATTTAATACATACATCATTCCAACGCATACATATCTACACATGCATTCATATACATATATGTATTGTGAGTAAATTAAATATGTTTGGTTATGGCCCCATCCTATTTGATATTTCCAAGCTAATGGAATTATCAAGGTCAATCTATGGTGGTTTCAAATACTACACTATTACATATCTTTATCTTCTTCATTGCTCCATCACCTGGATTCCCTCCTACCTTCCTTACTTCCAAGTCTCCGTTGAACAATTACATTGAATGATAAATAAATCTATTCTAATGAAATTACAAGAAAAACTCGAGTTACATTCGAGATTAACAATTACAATGAATAAACGAAATGCAAGTCGTATTTAAAAACCAAAATCATAATTCAAAACCACTATCTTATGGGTCTTTAGGCCATAACCATCCATCATGATATCACATAACACATGTAATATATCTCAGATTATATAAACATGTCATATAATCATATATAATAAATTTTGAAATTTCAGAAAATCAAATAAATTTCAGAAACTAATAAATCACCGTTTTGAGGCATGTAACGACATCGAATGGCTTACAGATGCTAAGCTGATTTTAATAGTATTTCTAAATGACACGATTCCAATCAGAAAACACATATCGTTTGCGAAAATTGGACACTTAACACAGATTTCAGAAAATCTACAGAAGTCATTTCAGAATTTGTACCGAATACGATTTTCATAATAAGAACAAAAATGTATTATATATATATATATAGAAATACACACAATCATCACATGATTATATATTACATAAATATCATATATTCAAAATTATATAAAGCATATATAACAAATTTTGAAATTTTAGAAAATCAAATAAATTTCAGTAAATAATAAATCGCCGTTTTGGGGCTTGTAACGACATCGAATGGCTTACAAACGCCAAGCTGACTTAGTCAATATTTCTTAGTGACACGATTCCAGTCAGAAAACATATATCGTTTGTGAAAATCGAACACTGGACATAGATTTTAAAAAATCTACAGGAGTCGTTTCAGAATTCGTATCGAATATGATTCTCATAATAAGAACAAACATGTATCATATACATATATCAATACCCACAATCATCATATAATTGTACATCACATAAATATCATATATTCAAATTCATATAAAACATATATATCAACATATAGCCATGACATATCTTATACATGTTTACATATATCGAAAAACTGGTAAACACATAACCGAATTAAAGTGTTTCGCAAGTAGCTCTGATGTCATTGAAGGGTTTTGAGGTACAAACGCAACGAAAAAATGTGAAAAATAAATACAAAACGTAATATAAATCGAAATCCTCCGCAGGATCCATGCGAAAATAAAATATTTAATTCAGAGATTAAGAACAAATACCTTAAAAAGCTTTAACAGTTCATCAATGGAAGATTAGTGGAGGTCCAAATCTTGTTTAATCACCACGTTTCCCACTCATGCGATCTACGCTCTATGGTATCCACACGAATACTTTTCATGAAGGATTGATGTGTACTAGCACTCGAAAACTGTTTCTCTCTCTGTATCTTCCTCTTTTCTCAAAACGGCTAGGGTTTTAGAAAAATATGTTTCTTTATTAAATCAGCCCATAAAGAGATTATATAGAGCGAGAAATAATTTTTCTAATTATAATATAATTATAATTAATACTAATCCAAAATTCTAAATTATTTAATTAAGTTTCACTTAATTAATTAATTACTAATTTTGGAATTAGTTTAAGTAATTTATTTATTCTATTTATATAATTAATTAATTCATACTTAATTAATATCATAAATAAAATAAATTACTTATTTAATTTAAATTCATAATTTAAATTATTTCTCCTTCAAACATTCTTTGTGTGTGACCCTATAGGTTATTATTACGTTGACAACAATTTTAATATCTAATTAAAATTGTAAACACTGAGCAACATCTAGTAATACATCATTGCTACCCAAGTAATAATAATAAAATTAGTGATTCAATTAAGCCTTTCGTGAATTAATGTTCCATGTAATATAATCCCTTTAATCTCTTGATATTATAGATTAAACTCAAGGCATGTCTCGTGTCTTCCTCTTCATAATTTAATCTTTATTTTCTTGATCGATGAGTAGACTATTAAAATCAAATCTACATTTGAGCACGGCTGTGCATTTAATAGTCTCACTCAAACAAAAGGCCAATAATATCACTCATAAAATTAGGAAGATTAAATCTCATCTAGATCATTCATATTTCTCATATGATTCATAATATATCCAATGTCCACTTTTATCATCACC
Organism: Oenanthe sinensis; assembly: GCA_028671895.1. Taxonomy (NCBI): domain Eukaryota; kingdom Viridiplantae; phylum Streptophyta; class Magnoliopsida; order Apiales; family Apiaceae; genus Oenanthe; species Oenanthe sinensis. The sequence goes on from JAPMAC010000212.1 coordinate 7,320,246, forward strand.
CGGTCAAAGATAACTTTTAATGTAATCAAAGTATATTAATTCTCGCATAGAAATATAATGATTTCAGATCTAAGGATCCTTACAACATTATCACAGTGAGAATTACTTATGACACATATTAACATATAGAATCTCATGACGGGTCATTCATGTTCCATGCATTGAGACATGCACTTATGTTCTTGATTTTAGTATCACCATACCTATGACCAATGAGATGTGGTCATCTGTCAACAAACATATTTGTCTTATTGCATTATTATTGTCCTTAAATAATAATACTCGACTATGGAATTTTAGGAATAAGATATTATTCATATAATCTCATTTTTAAGTCACATACTTAAATATATATAATATGTATCAAAATTCCAAGGAAATTTATTATGCTTTCAATTTATTACGCAGTAGATACAACATAATAAATAATAATAATAATCAATAAAACATCATATTTAATAATAAAATATTTTCCTTAAAATATAAAAATAATTATTTCTAGGACACAATTACTAACAATATACTCTCTAAGTGTTTCACTCATAGAATGTATATTTTCACTCTTTCTCACTTATTTTTCACACTCTTTTCACAATACTGTTTCTCTCTTAGTACGGATGACACTGTCTTTATACCTGCAAGAAAGAACCACATAGTCCCTTCAAGAGAGGTCACAGGTGGTGCAATGGGGTTTCGTAATCCTGTCCTCAATTGAATCTATCAAAATATTTGATTGTAATAACTGAATTGCTTCATAAATAGATTCAACGAGTTGCTGATCATCTAAGATGATCTATTCCGTTAGGAATCCAGATATGTTTCATCTGGGGAGGGTGATGCCTGTGAAGGCATGTTGATTTAGTCAGAATCATCAATCATCTTTTCTTCCTTGATATGGAAATTTAGAATAATTGTTTCCGTCAATTTATCCTTAGTGTATGACAATCCATACAGTGTATTTGAATATATACATTTATGGTCGACAATGTTTGAATGTGTCCAGATGAAGTTGACTCTTTACAAATGGCCTTGGCTGACAGAACAAATTCAATAGACTCATCATGTTAAGATGACGAACCTAGTAACAGTTTTTCCATTTGCAAATCTATATGCATTAATTATCTGTTTGAGTGTTTGGTTCTATGATCTGTGTTAGAGAATGTAGATTTTCAATCCCTTGATCTTGTCCTATAGCCACTGAAGGCTCAATATATCAATTGTGTGTGTGTGTATATATATATATATATATATATATATATATATATATATATATTTAATTAGAGAATATATCAAGATCGAGATTACCTGCTTTACATCGAGTCGATTGCTCTTGTTTGGCAGGACATATATATGCTTTTATTATTAGTGATTTTCAGATAAACAATATATGTATATTATCACTAACAAAAAAAATCATAATTAATTATAATGAAACAATAACAAACTATCATTTCATGATAATTAATAATAATTTCAAAAAGTAAGTAATTAAGCTCATAATATCTCATCGTATTAAAATCCTGAAACTAATAAACATTTAATTGCTTCAATTCATAATTTTAATAAGATAAAATATCATCGCTAAGTACTAAATAATCATAGGAATGAAAATTAGCATTTAACTTCATACATTATATCTAATAATTCTTACTCAAGCATATGACAATTATACTCATAACAATTATCAGTGATATATGTAAGCTCGAGAAATTAGATGTAAAGAAATTTACAAGTCCTTTAAATATTGACATTTAATACTTATGATTCTTAGAACAATTTCTCGTAGACAAAAATAAATTTTAAAAATAAAATGAAATAAAAATAACTATAAAATAAAAATATGCCAATAATAAAGAAAAAATAAAAATAAACTCACACACACATATATAGAAATAATGACACTAAAAGTTTTAAAACAAAAACAATATGTACTAATTGTTGGAACTTAAAGATTTATCAATTAAGAGCATGATACAAAATTTTCTTTAAGATACATATCTCATAATAAAACGCGGGAAAGTTGTATCAGAGAAGAAAATTTCTATCCCTTATGAATGTCCTATAAGGCAAACTTCCCATAATAAAACGCGAGAATTTATACCATAGAACAAATTCAACTTTTTTACCAAATTTTATCTCGTTAAAATGACTCTTTTCCTTTATACCTTAATATTGTACGGTTCGAAAACAGTTTTGCAAATCATCCTTATCAGATAGAGGACTATGATTTTTTTGACTCAAAATGCAATTATGATCTTTATCATTTTCATCCACCTGATATTATCCCTAACTTAGAATAGAAAATTTCATGACAATAGGGATGGATGTATTCTTAGCAATACAGTACAAGGCCTTCAAAGCAACAACCACTGTTTAGGTACTTTGAATCAATGTGAAACATATATTGAAACAAGTGTTTGAAAACAAATCATTTTACGAATGGTTGATACATCGAAGTAAAAAACAATTTTGGACATATTGTTGGAAAACAAAATATATATATATATATATACATATACATATACATATATATATATATATATATACATATACATATACATATATATATATATTTACAGTAAAAATGCTAATCAAATAAACTGTACAAAAATAAAATTTTAGAAATATTTCTAAGTATATAAAATATCGAGAATTTTATACACATTACTTAGAAAATACTTTACCTCTCAATATTAGTGAATTTTGAAATATGCATTGATTACTTAGATCAGTAATTCTAAATAATGTCACTAATATTAAAAGTGTCACAATTATTTATAACAAAACATTTAAAAATATCAAAGAAAAATATCAAAACAATTAAGCAAGATATCATTAACTGATACTCATAAAATATTTAACATACAAATAATTATGTTGCATATTATTTTAATTCATTTAAATTATGAGACTGATATGACATTGAATTGTCTGACATCATAATTTAAATCAATTAAGATAATATACAAACTTATGCTAGAACACATAATTACCACATATGCATATAACATTGTAAACATGATAATTAAAGTAGTAGCAATAAGCACGAGGTACTAGATTTCAAATAAATTCGCATGTCCTTTAAATATGGAAAATTTAATACTTGTGAACTCATTTGAAAATTCTTTGCAGATGAGATTTCTAACATATATGCACATAAATAATATCTCAACTTTACTAACCAACTTAGACAAAATGAATTTATCAAGTTGTTTAACAAATATCTGCAGGTTATTTTACTAAGGACTAATCTCGAAATAAATGATACCTGATGTCCATGCGCTTGTTCTGTGAGTGGTGTAGAAATTATCCAGCAGAGTTGATGGAGTTTGACAACTACTAGTAATTATTTTCCTGTCTTTCTTACAACCTGCATTATCTATATCTATATAGCAAATTAGGTTAAACCTATTATCTTTAGGGTACCTGATTCTAAGAATTGGTAATCCCTTAAGATATCTAACAATTTCTTAGCTATAAAATTAGATTATTTAGTATCCACTTGGAAACTTGCACATATGCATATTGAGAATAAAATATATGGTCTTTATGCATAGTAGACCCATATATAATATAATCATGGTATACTTGCACTAATATTATATTATGTGTGTGTGCCTTGTATTCTAGAGAGATATGTGTATAGCGACTCTAAAATTTAATCATTTTCAAGTAATTATCAGTTAGAGTGTAATACTATGTCCTTGACGATTGCTTGATCTCTTACCTCCGTCATAGAGAGCTTTGTGAAGAGAATGATATACAAATTCCGGTGGATATGAAACTTTAAAGTCCAGGAGTTATTGTACATCAACTTGTTAAGTACTAATAGTAATACGTCTTGTCTCTGGTGCTTTAGATGGATCTTGAAAGTCCCGAAGATTCTGTTTTTCCATCATCGTCGATACCTTCTGTAGCAACCAGTTTGACTTTGTCCCTCATAACAATGCCAAAAATATCCAGTCTCTGAAAACCCTTATAGTACCAAATATAACTTTATCTTGTGGTCTGGGTTCCAGATTCAGTATATTCTGCTTCAAACTGATTGAGATAATCTTGCATTGTAATCACCCAATCTGGATCAATCAGTGTTTCTTCAATCTTATTTAGGATTCCAACTGCGCAAAGCATAATGTAACGTAATATGTAATAGTGATAAACGATAACTCAACTAAGAAACAAAGACAGTCAAATAATACTAATATGCAGCACAGAAATCCAGAAGGACATGTAAACAGAAATCATACATACATCATTGTAGAGAATTCAAAATGAAAGGGTTACTGAACGTCAGCGAGAGAAGTTCATTAATATGTTCAGGCCTCAGCAATAAATAAGAGTTCAAAAGATTTTATATTAAAGACAGTGTAATGATTTGAGTATAAATGTCAAAGGATTTCAGTGATCAGAAGCAATGCAAAAGTCAAAGATTAATCAGCTGAAACAGACCAGAAGTCAAGGGAATTCAATTCAGTGTTAGTCATTTGTGAACCAAACCAGTGCACTAAGTGTTAGCACAACAAGAAAAGAATTGTCTTGTTTAATCTGAAGAAATTCATTTGATCAAGCCAGAAGAATGGAAATCAAGTGATATATATTCTAAGAGCTTCAAGAATTTAACTTAAGGCAAATTATGTCACTATGCTGTTCCTACACACTTGTCACAATGTGTCAAGCGCAAAAAAACTATTTCAAGGCTCCAAAAGTTAACTTTTGGTGCAACAAAAGCTTAAGTCAAAGTTTTGTAGCACCTATACAAGGAAGTAAGAGTATAGGTGCAATAAACCTTGACAAGAGGCGCAAAGAAACTTTCCAAGGCTTTTGTGGCGCCTATACAAGGCACTCCTAGTGTAGGCGCAACAAAAATGCTACTTGGAATTAAATTGAAGTCAAGGGCGTACCAAAATTTAATGAAGATACTTTGGTGGTGAATATAAAATGTGAATGGTGTAGAGGCGCAACAAATAATCTCACTAGGCGCAACAAAAGTTTTAAAAGCGCAACAAAGCATTTCGTGGCGCCTACACACTGCCATAAGAGTAGAGGCGCAACAAAGGACTTAGCATTGTTGGAAAATCAATTCAATTGATTTCCAAAAGTCTACACAAATATATATGGGTTTAATTCAAAAGTATCAGTGTGCATCGTCTTCAGTAAACACAACAAACTTACAGGAGCTCCATTAAAGCCTAGCATTAAACACACACCTGTATTGTTGTTGTAATATTGATTGAACCCATAGAAGCTAATCTCTTGATTAGAAGTGTAGCACATCAGTGATTTAATAATATATCTTTATTTCCCTTAATCATTGTGTTTCATTTACTACCATTTCATATATCAAAAACCTAAACACTTAATCCGCAATTAAATGAAAAGCTGTCAACATCATATTCAACTCCCCCTTCTATGATGATTTAGGACCTAACAAACTGTTTAACAATTGTTCTTTCCCAAAGAGTAACCATTTAGTTTGCATAGCACTTCTAGTCTTTACTGTAGTATTCGGATCACTAAGAACTAGACTCCGGGAATGACTTAGACTCTAAACCCTTTGTCTCGACAGATATGTTCTTAATGTATACCTTTGATCTTCATTATGTTGAGTACAACTAGTAGATCCTTCTTCTATTTACTCCCCCTGAATTGCTGCTAGGATGTGTTGAAGATACTTCACCTTGTTGAGTGGATTCTGTTAAATCCACGAGTTATGTAGATTCACTACCATTTCCACTACTAGGATCTGAATCATCATCATTAACATTAATTCTTTTTTCAACATCAATTTCATCGTCAATGTCTAAATATGACTCTGACAAGATGTCAAGCTTCAAAGATTCAGAATAGACTTTTATTTGTATGCTCGGGATCTTGGTGTAGTAGGACGACACATTCAGACTTTCAATCACCTTCTGATTTTACATCACATCTTACTTTGAAAGCTTTCGACTTCAATGAGTAGCCAAGGAAAATTGTTCCATGATCCTTAATTTTAAACTTGCCAAGATACTCATATAATTCTTCAATAAATACTAATTTTCTCCAAACACTCGAAAGAGCTTCAGTGTTTGCTTCTGGTTGGCCATTAACTCATATGATATCTTTTCACGATCTTGTTGAATAAAGAAGCATGCTATGTTAATCGCTTCAACTTCAAAGTACTTTGATTCCAACTTGATCTGCTTGATGTCATCAATCACCATATGTGATATATTATCTGTTGAATGCATGAACATCACCAATTCAGTCTCAGTTGAATGTTCTTCCATCTTTCTTGTTTGAAATCAAACACTTTTCTATTTCAATGCTTTTCCAGAAAACCTTTGACAAAGAATTCCCTAGTGCCCTATAGATAGTGCTTAGTGCTTAAGTTCGTCGACAAGAAAGATATTTCCAGTGATGACAATTTCAAAATCATGATAGCCAAGTCCCTTACACATCCTTTTCTGTTATCTCCAAAGGTTACCGTTGGGTAGGCTTTCTCAACCAACTGTGATAGTAGAGCTTCAATGCTAGTAATATGCCTCGAACAATAAATGTCACGAAATCATATAACTTTTGTCTTTTGTTTCTTATTCTGCAATCACAAATGATTAAGCTTCTTGGTACTCAACTTCAATTGAGTCCAGATGGGTTAGAGATATTACTTTCAATGGTGGTAACAACATATTCAACCTTAACATACATAAACTTATCTTTGACTGATCACTTCTCATTCACAGCATCCTTGAAAAGGTAGTTTTAAGGCTATGAGATTAGTGATTCCAACCTATCTTAAGGTGGACTAGCAATCTTTACCCTATTGTGATTCTTAGAGATGTTTTACATAAAATTATGCAAGTCCTAAGATATGCATTTTCAACTTTAAACAAACAAGCATGAAAATAAGAACACAAGGTAACAGTTAGCTTCAATGCATTATAGATAAGAATTATGCATTTCAGGCATGTTATGCATATTAGAAAATTTAGTACTATCTACTTTAACCATTCTATACAAATGTGATAGGTGTCAAGTGGATTTACAGATATTCAATAATTTTCTAAAAGCACATGGAATAGACAAACTAACAATTTAATTACTAATCCCGTCTAATCTATTTCTGTTGTTGTCTAAAATTTTAACTATCTCTAGTTACCTAAGTCAGTTTTAGACAGCTTCGAATCTATAACTTTTACTGACTACTTAGATAATTCTACCATCTTTTAATCTTTTACACCTTAACAAACAATACATTAAGATTTGACATTTAAGTGCAATTATGTGAGTGTGAGCAATTCATATGAAAATAAGCACATAAACAATTTCAAGAATATACAAAATATTTGAATAAGACATTATGAGCAATATCAAATTCCACATACACTTAACAAGTCATTTATCATAATAAGAACAAATATAAAATATATGATCTATGACCTGTTTCTTTATTAGCAATTTTCACAACATTAACAGAGTTATTAAATGACATTAGATTTAAATTGTTAGAAATGCAAACACTGATGCTGATAGAGAATATCAAACAGAGTTTATTGAAAGAGTTTATGCTAACATCATCGGAGAATGAGAAAGCTGTCGGTCAGAGTTTACTCTATCAGAAAATACTCAATCAGAGTTTACTCAAACAGAGAATGCTCAAATCAGAGAATAAACAACCGACAGAGTTTATCAATCAGAGTTTGTGAAGAAGCAATCGAATCAGAGTATGATTAGGATAGTGAAGAAGGAATCCAAATACAAGTCTATTTCCTTATTAAAGCTATTCTTTTCATAATCTGTTTTGTAATTGAATTGTAACTGTGTCTATATAAACACAGACATAGGTTAACATTATTGTAACTTACAAGTCTTATTTTTCATAACCTATCAGCTCTTGAGAATAAATAATTTCTTGAGAGAGTTTTGTATTACATTCATTATCTTTAATACAATACAGTGTTTCTTTTACATACTTGTGTTCTTGATTGATTATTAGGTACTATTACATTCAACCCCCCTTCTGTAATAGATTATCTTTCTGGGAAAACAATTGGTATCAGAGAAGGCAGTTAATTACAACTCAAAGATCATATAAACGTGTCTGGAAACAAGTATGAAAGCATCAGGATTGAAGAAGGCTGAATACCCTACATAGAGGGTGAAGATGGTGATGTTCCTGGAAGCAACTGATCCTGATTATTTAGATAGAATCCATACAGGACAATATATACCAACCAAGCTTGTGCCAACAACAATTGTGGAGAGAAGATAGGTTCCTGAATACTATACTCTGAAGGACAAGAAAGAATGCATCAATGAAGAAAAATTAGAAGTCCTCAAAGATGCCAAGGTAAGAAATATACTGCATAACAGTCTTGACTCTGTGATGTCCAATAGGGTAATAGCATGCAAAATAGCAAAATAGATCTGGGATGCACTGGAGGTTCAATGTCTAGGAACCAAGAAAATCAAAAAAAAATAGAAGATCTATTTTAATTCAAGAATATGAATACTATGAGGCAAAACAAAATGAATCCCTCACAGATATTTGTGACAGATTTCTAACTCTGTTGAACAACTTCGCTTTGGTGGATAAGGTGTATGACAATGAAGATTCAAACACCAAGTTTCTAAGGGTTCTTCATAAAGAATGGGATCTACAAACATCTTTAATAAGAGATAGGGCTGATCTAGATGAGATATCTCTTGATGAAGTCTATGGAATATTGAAGACTCATGATTTAGAATTACCGCAAAGAAAGAATAGAAAAAGCAGCAAGGTAAAATCTGTTACTTTGAATGTTAAGGCCAAGATTGAAGAACCAAAAGAAAAAGTCGTTAAAGCATCAACAAGAAAAGGAAAAATTGTGGTGATTAAGAAAAGCAGTGAATCAGAATTTGAGGCAAACTCTGATGTAAACTTTGATAATTCTTCAGATTCTGACATAATGGAGACAGTTACTATGATTGTCAAAGGCTTCAAGAAAATGAAATATAGGAAGTACATAAAGCAAGGGAACTTCCAAAAGAAGCAATGAGAATCAGACAAGAAAGACAGATTCAGAAAAAGAGAAGATAGGGATGGAAAATCAAAAACTCTTGACAAATCAAAAGTCAAGTGTTACAAGTGTAATAAGATGGGGGTACTTTGCTACTGAATGTAGAAGCAAGGAATCTAAAAAAACACTCATCACATCAAAGAAAGATTGGATGGATTCCTCAGATTCTGAAAAGGAAACAAATTATGCTCTCATGGAAAACTCTTATGCTCCCATCCTAAACTCTGACAAGGTACCAAACTCTATCTTTAATTTTGATACTGAAAATATATGTGAATTAAAGTCTTTCCTTAAATCATTGCATGTTAGTTTTAAATCACAGTCTCTTGAAAATGAAAGATTAAAATCTGAGATACAAACTCTGACTGCTAAGAATAACTCTCTTGAATCTGAAAATTCTAACATGCTTAGCATTACAAAAGACTGTGAAAATGCAATACACATGAAAACTCAATTAGAAATTCAAGTTGAATATTTGAAATCTGAGATAACTAAGGAAAATGAGACTTTCAGAGTTTGGACAAACTCTAGCAATAAAGTCCAACAAATGCTTTCTGAAAAGAATTGGACATCTGTCTTAGGTTATGAATCTGATAAAGAAAAACACATTAAAGAACACACAAAAGGAACATTGAGTAAACATGTGAAATTTGTTAGATCTAGTAATGACAAGAAATCTACATCTGGTTAATACTCTAATAATAACAAAGGTAAAAATAATAGTGTGACAGATAATAAAAAGGTGAATATAGGATTACTCTCAAAGAAGCAACTTAATGAAAAGTTGAAGGCAGTCATTAATAAGAACAAACCTAAAGAGGTGAAAAGAAATAGAAATGGAAAAGTAGGAATTACTAAGGAAAATAACTATAAGTATATCCCTAATGCTCCTAGAAAAACATGTTTTACTTGTGGTAATTCAAATCACCTTGCCATTGACTGCAAACAAAACAAAAGGAAGGAACTTGAGAGACCTAGTTCAGAGGCTAGAAAACAAACAAGATATAGACCACAAAATCCATGTTTTCACTGTGGTAGTTTATGGCATTCAATTTATGTATGCAAAGAATATCATAGTTTGTATTACAATTATTATGAACCATTGCCTCAATTGAATTTATCTCCAAAACATGCTGTCAAACAAATTTATGTGATAAAATCTAATAAAAGAAAAGTAAACTCTGACAGTATAAACTCTGATAATGCAAACTCTGATCATGTAAACTCTGTTAACATAAACTCCGATAAAAATACTTTTGTTGTAACAGTTAAAAAGTTTCAGAAGAAAGGACCTAAACTAATTTGGGTCCCCAAACCTACTAATTAATTTGCATTAACTGATTGCAGGGAAACAGGAAAGACATCTTAGTGATTGATAGTGGATGTTCTGAACATATGAATGGAAACAAATCTCTGTTTTCAGAGTTTGAAGAGAAGACTGGCCCAACAGTATCTTATGAAGATGGCAATATAAGAAAAACACTAGGACATTGCAATATAGTTATTGGAATGTCATCATTGAAAATGTAACACTGGTTGAAGGACTCAAACATAATCTATTAAGTGTGAGTCAAATGAGAGACATAGGTTATTCTGTAGAATTTCATGAAACTCATTGTCAAGTGAAAAGCAAGAAGGATGGCAAAGTAGTTCTTATTGGACACAGATATAACAACTTATTTGAAGCTAGGTTGAATGTAAACTCTGATGGTCCTTTAACTTGTCTACTTGGAAAGGCATCATCTCTGGAAAGCTGGAATTAGCACAAAAAGCTATGTCATTTGAACTTTGGAAACATTAATGATTTGGTGAAAAAGGATCTAGTAAGAGGTCTTTCAAAAGTTCAATTTCATCCTGATGGACTCTGTGATTCATGTCAAAAGGCCAAACAAAAGAAGACATCTTTCAAGAGCAAAACTGAAAATTCTATTGATCAACCTTATTATCTATTGCATCTTGATTTATTTCGTCATGTCAACATTATGTCCATTGGAAAGAAGAAATATACCCTGGTTATAGTTGATGGTTACACTAGATTTACCTGGATGTACTTTTTGCATAAAAAGGATGAAACTGCAGAAATAATTTTTGATCATACTGTAATGATTGAATATGGATCACCACACAAGGTAAAGAGTTTAAGAAGTGACAATGGAGCAGAGTTTAGAAACTCTGCAATGGAGGAATTCTTTTCAACAAAAGGTATTACTCAATAATTCTCAACACCTGACACACCTCAACAAAATGGTATAGTCGAAAGGAAGAATAGAACTCTAATTGAAGCTGCCAGAACAATGCTAGAAGGAGCAAAGTTACCTACTTATTTTTGGGCAGAAGCTGTGAATACTGCATGCATTACTTAGAATTCCACCTTGATAAATAAACATGGTGTCACCATATGAAACTTTGAAGGGAAGAAAGCCAAATGTTAAATACTTTCACATCTTTGGAAGCAAGTGTTTTATTCTTAAAACACATCCTGGACAATTGAAGAAATTTGAACTTAAAACAGATGAAGAAATTTTTGTTGGTTATACTACAACCTCTAAAACCTCTTCAAGGGGATTCAAAGTGTTTAATTTAAGGACAAAGGCATTCATGGAATCAATTAATGTCTCTTTTAATGAAGTAAAAATATCTAGATTACATGATGAAGATGCTCAGGAAAGTCTGAGATTTGAGAATGAATTACAGAACACAAACTCTGTTGAACCAAACTCTGATGAGCTAAACTCTGATGAGTTAAACACTGATGAAACAAACTCTGGTGAGTTAAACTATGATCCCTTAAACTCTGACTCAGAATTAATTGAAATAGAAATTGAAGATTCTGCACATATTGAGGGGGAGCAACATCAAACAATTACTGATATTAGGTAACAAACCACAACTATTGAAATATCAGAGTCTGACCAAACTCTGACCAACACAAACTTTGAAACCCTAAACTCTGATCAAACAAACTCTAAAACCACAAACTCTGATCACTCAAACTCTGATTATTCAAACTCTGAATACTTAAACTCTGAGACTGATAGAAGCACAACTTCAGGGGGAGGTTCGGCATTTACAAAAGAATCATTCTATAAAGGCACAAATAATGGGGGAGCATCTAGTTCAAGAAATCTTCCACATCCAAGAAAATGGACCAAAGATCACACACATGACTTGATTATTGGTGATCTAGAAAGTGGAGTACAGACAAGAAAAGCTACTCAGAATGAATGTCTATTTCATAGTTTTCTTTCTCAAAAAGAACCAAAGAAGGTTGAAGATGCTTTGAAGGATGAAAATTGGGTTATTGCAATGCAGGAAAATTAAGTGAGTTTGAGAGAAATGAAGTTTGGACCCAAGTTCCAAGGATAAAGAATAGATCAATTGTTGGCACAAAGTGGACTTTTAGAAACAAGATAGACTCTGATGGAATTATTACAAGGAACAAAGCTAGACTAGTTGCCAAATGTTACTCTCAATAAGAAAGTATTGATTATGATGAAACCTTTGTACTTGTAGCTAAACTTGAAGCAATCAGAATTTTTCTTGCTTATGCTCCACATAAGAAATTTAAGGACTACCAGATGAATGTGAAAAGTGCATTTTTAAATGGAGAACTTGAAGAAGAGGTTTATGATGAACAACCACCTTGCTTTATCAATCCAAAATTTTCAAATCATGTCTACAGATTGGATAAAGCTTTATATGGACTCAAACAAGCACCAAGAGCCTAGTATGAAACTCTGACTCAATTTTTATTTGAAAGTGGTTTTACAAGAGGAACAATTAAAAAAACTTTGTTTTATAGAACTCAAGGTAAAGATTTATTAGTGGTTCAAATATATGTTGATGATATTATATTTGGTTCCACTAATGAGAAACTCTGTAAAAGATTTTCAAAGCTAATGCAGTCCAGTACCAAATGAGCATGATGAGAGAATTGATTTATTTTCTAGGGTTACAAGTAAAACAGACTGATGAAGGTATTTTCATAAATCAGTCTAAATATATAAAGAATTTACTCACTAAATTTCAAATGCAAGACTCTGCATCTTCATAAACTCTGATGGCTATTGCAACCAAACTTGATCAAGACCTTGGAGAACCTGTTGATATTACAGCATACAGAGGCATGATTGGATCTCTACTCTATTTGACTGCAAGTAGACCAGACATCATGTTTCTAACCTGTCTATGTGCTAGATTTCAGGAAAATCCAAGGGAACCTCATTTGATTGATGTTAAAAGAATTTTTAGATCTCTCAAGGGCAACATTAATCTTGGCTTATGGTATTCTAGAAAGTATGATTTTAAATTAATAGGCTATTCATATGCTGACTATGCAGGATGCAAAATTTACAGGAAAAGAACAAGTGGCAGTTGTCAATTTTTAGGTGGAAGAATTGTCTCATGGTTCAGTAAGAAACAGAAATCTATCTCAACATCAATAGCAGAGGCTGAATATATAGCTGCAGGAAGCTTTTGTGCACAAATATTATGAATGAGAAATCAATTGTTAGATTATGGTTTGAACTTTTCCAAAATTCCTATTTATTGTGATAATCAAAGTGCTGTTGCAATGACAAGAAATCCAGTTCAACATTCTCTGACAAAGCACATCAGTATCAGATATCATTTCATAAAGGAACATGTCATTGAAGGAACAATTGAAATGTATTTTGTTCCCTCAGATCAACAGTTAACAGACATATTCACCAAGCCCCTGTGTGAAGCAACCTTTATAAGATTAGTTTATGAATTAGGAATGGTGACAAGTGTCTCAACTCCAGATGGCAAGTAGCAGACAATCAGAGTATATGATAAACTCTATCAGAGTATGTGATAAACTCTGATGGAAAATGGAGTAAACTCTGATCATTGGAACATCTAAATCATAAGATATCAGTGTTTATGGTAAACTCTGTCAGAGTATGTGATAAAATCTGACAGTGAATGATAAACTCTGACTTATACAAACTCTGATTACATGCTAAACTATGAGATTGTTTTTATGACATCATATTTTATTTTGTGCATCATAATTGCTATTCTCTGATTGGACTAATCATAGGACGCATGTATCTCACGAAAATCGATTCAGTTTTAGACATAGATACACACACTCTTACTGTATTTTGAGAATTGCACTACTCATTTCTCTTCCAATGATTTTATGCCACGTGTCCCACTATAAACTATATGCTAATGAGAGGGAATAGTTTAATTCTTATTTTCACTTTGAATTATTCTACTGCATCTATTATTCTATTTTTCTCTCATTTTCTATAAACCCTAATTTTTCTTACCTGCAAATCTTTGTTCGTCAATGGCATCTAAAGGACTTTCTTTCCAAAACTACATATTTTCTGCTACAAACTACATCTCTCACCTATCTAAAACTAATATTTCTCAAGACTTTCATGTGGTCTAGGACTTTCTTCAGAATAGTTACATTGGGTATGCTCTTCAGGAACCCACGAATTTTTTTGCTCAATCGCTAATAAAGGTATGGTCAACAGCCAACTTCAATAATGCTGGTGATGATGAAGAACTAGTATTCACCTTTCAATGCAATGAGAAACATTCAATTACTCCTGCAGTGGTTAGAAAAGCACTTCATCTTCCAGAAGTGGTTGTGTTAATGACTTTGTTAGTGATGATCAAATCAAGGAATTCTTTAAAGCAATAGGCTATGGTGGAATCCTATCAAAGCTGAGGAGTCTCACAAGGCCAAATCTAATAAGAGAATGGATCTTCTTCTTTGAATGCATTACAAGGGCTTTCACTGCCAAATGCACAAACTTTGATGCAATTCCTCAACTATCACAACAGATTGGGTATTCTCTGACCCAAAACTTGCAATTTAATTTTCCCTGGTTAATAATTAGGCAGTTAGCTAGCAAGTTTAATGATGATGTTCATACTGTATATTTGCTAGATTTTTATAGTTAATTTTTATCTTTTTATTGCCTGATGTTAACTAGTTTAGCTAGTTTTTGAATGTGTTACGGATCAAAAACGAGGTGTCTTTAATATGTAATTAATGCTAGGGTTTGGGGGAGCTTCAAGCTTTAATGGCTGCACTAATGTTTCGTGACTTAGCTCAGGTCCTCGTTAACTGCCTACGTATCTCAGTTCGTATGAGAATCAAGCCAAAAACGTAGTTCTAAGGTTGAGGGGTTAGGCCCTTTATATAGGCGCATGGAGGCCTTGGAATCAGATTAGGGTTAGGAGACTTGGGGGCCAAGTCTCCTAGCAGCAGGGGTATCCAAAACCTTATAGGAATGAGAGTCCTTGTCGGACTCTTCCCACGTTTGGGCTCCTAGATCCTTCTAGGATGAAGGCCTTCAACAGGCTTTTTGGGCCTTTTCTGGGCCTTTATTAAATAATTACGAAATTATTTATTAAAAAGGGCTTACTGGGCCTATGGCTTCCACGGAGCTTCGCGTACTAGACCCAACAATCCAGCTATTACATTCCTAGTTTGTTTCGAGGGCCTAAAACCTTTGGACCATGCCAGGCCTAATAAATGCTATATTTATTATTTCTTTCAGGGCTATTTTTACCCATATCATTTGCCCCCCAACTTTTGAGAAAACTCTACAAGTTTTCGTAAAAGTTTCACCAAGGGTTCTCAATGCCTTCTTAGGCTTTTGACTTGTTTTAATCAAGTTTACCCGGGCTCATGCCTTTCTCAAAGAGTTAATATTAAATAAATCGGCCCCCCAAAGGACTTTATTCGTAGCTAAGTCGCCAAGGATGCTTTTTATGAATTTCTACACTAAGTCGACCTGGATCGAGGTTGATATCGACTTGGATCGGAGTCGATTTCGACCAAGATTGGAGGGTCGAGGTCGATTTCGACCTCGTTTGAAGTCGAAATAGGCCTCAAAATATCTTGAAGTCGAAATAGTGGTCTGAGGTCGATTTCGACCTGGATCGAGGTCGAACAGGGCTTTAAAACGCCTCGAGGTCGAATATAGTGATTGAGGTCGATTTCGACCTAGATCGAGGTCGAACTGGAGCTCAAAATACCTTGAAGTCGAAATATTGGTTTGAGGACGATTTCGACCTGGATCGAGGTCGAACAGGGCTTCAAAACGCCTCGAGGTCGAACATAGTGATTGAGGTCGATTTCGACCTGGAGCTCAAAATACCTTGAAGTCGAAATAGTGGTTTGAGGTCGATTTCGACCTGGATCGAGGTCGAACAGGGCTTCAAAACGCCTCGAGGTCGAACATAGTGATTGAGGTCGATTTTGACCTAGATCGAGGTCGAACTGGAGCTCAAAATACCTTGAAGTCAAAATATTGGTTTGAGGTCGATTTCGACCTGGATCGAGGTCGAACAGGGCTTCAAAACGCCTCGAGGTCGAACATAGTGATTGAGGTCGATTTCGACCTGGATCGAGGTCGAACAGGACCTCAGAACTCTTTGAGGTCGAAATCCCTGAAGGGCCTCATGGCCTTTAATTTTCGACCTGGATTGAAATCGAAATAGACCTCAAAACTCTTTGAGGTCAAAATTCCTTGAGGGCCTCATGGCCTTTTATTTTCGACTTGGATTGAAGTCGAAATAGACCTCAAAACTCTTTGAGGTCGAAATTCCTTGAGGGCCTCATGGCCTTCTATTTTCGACTTGGATTGAAGTTGAAATAGACCTCAAAACTCTTTGAGGTCGAAATTCCTTGAGGGCCTCATGGCCTTCTATTTTCGACTTGGATTGAGTCGAAATAGACCTCAAAACTCTTTGAGGTCGAAATTCCTTGAGGGCCTCATGGCCTTTTATTTTCGACTCTAATTGAAGTGGAAATAGACCTTATAACTCTTTGAGGTCGAAATTTCTTCAGGGCCTCATGGCCTTTTATTTTCGACTTGGATTGAAGTCGAAATAGACCTCAAAACTCTTTGAGGTCGAAATTCCTTGAGGGCCTCATGGCCTTTTATTTTCGACTTGGATTGAAGTCGAAATAGTCCTCAAAACTCTTTGAGGTCGATATTCCTTGAGGGCCTCATGGCCTTTTATTTTCGACTTGGATTGAAGTCGAAATAGACCTCAAAACCCTTTGAGGTCGAAATTTCTTGAGGGCCTCATGGCCTTTTATTTTCGACTTGGATTGAAGTCGAAATAGACCTCAAAACCCTTTGAGGTCGAAATTCCTTGAGGGCCTCATGGTCTTTAATTTTCTCACTTTATAAAATGGGCCTGTGAGGTTGTACGGGCTACGGGCTTGGCAGGCCCAAGTTCTAGATCTTTCCTAGTTTATGGGTTGTAGAGATTTGGGCCTTAGAACATGGGCTTTCAAGCCCTTTCACCGGTGATACCGGTTGACTTACCCTTCGATGGTTGTGCGACCTAGAAATGCCTGTCAAAAGGCGAATTTAAACGGTCAGGTGACCGGCTGGGGTTGTATATACGAGTGGTGTGAGGCTTCATTTCTCACACTTCTCATCTCTTACTTCTCACTTCTCCCTTCTGTATTCGAGCTCTCAAGCTTCTAAGTAATTTAAATCGTTAGCTACCTCAAGGAATTACATAAAGTCGAAAATCAGATGGCGGATAAGAGAGCTTCTAGATTGGCAGCCATGAACGCGGGATCAGCCAAGAGAGGTAAATCCCTAAATCGAATCCCCATTTTTTTTACATACATGTCCTTGATAGATATGATCAACCAACGGGGGGATGAATACCCTAGTCAATCCCATATAGATTCATACAGTCGTAGTAGTAAATTTTTTGAAGCCGATGTAGTAGAAGAGTACAACAAGCTTTTTAATTTTCCACCTAGGTTTTCCATTTCCTTAGTTGAACCTAGCGACAGGACCTGCCATTGGCATCCTAGTCGTTTATTTGTTTACGTAGATGCCCTCTTATCGGGGCTTAGGTTTCTTTTGCACGACTTCATCCCCACCCTCTTAGCCGATGTTCAAATAAATCCGTGTCAAATCGTGCCCAATGGATGGAGGCTCATCCATTGTTTCATGGTCTTATGTTTGGAGAATAAAATAAAAATGACAGTCCCTCTCTTTCGCAAAATCTTTCAATTCAAAAACTCTTCTAGCATTTCCCTAGGCTGGGTTCACATAGCCCACAGGCCTAATAAACCCCATATCTTTGATACCTCTTCGATCCCTGACAACAACCTTCACTGTAAGGAAAATTTTGTCCAAGTAAAGTGGGAAGGGGGAGACTGGGGTGCCCTTTTTAGGCCCATGTTTAGCAAAGTGTCAGACGGGAGCTTCGATGCTATTAGGCTCTCAGGGGAAGAAGAAGAGGCTTATGCCAAGCTCACTCAGGTTGAAACCAAGCAGCTTGCTTGGGTTCTTCTTGATGAACACAGGTTGAGAGTCGTGGGCCTATCAAGGGCCTCGAGCAAAGGTATACTATTTTACTTGACTCTGTTCTCGTTTTACTCGTCGATTGCCTTACTAATGTTTCTATGTTTTCTTTTTCAGCTGCTGCATTGATAAACGAGTGGACCATTCCACCCGTAGAAGAAACTGGCCGTATGAAATGGCTAAGGCTGATGAACGACCCCAGGCAGGGAAAGGAACCTCCGTCTTTCTTACAGCCGCACACTGGGCCAATCGAAGCTAGGAGCAGCGAGCCGGTCAAGGCGCCCAAATCCCTGGCATACAAACCTGGTTGGGGTTTCAGGAAGTCGGATACGGTGGTCGGATGTACAGATCACGCGAGGGACTGGTCCCTTCACTCCCTCACTCCTTGTGATTACAAGGATATTGTCTTGGGACGGGACGAGGAAAGCACCAAGGCTTTGGGTGCGCAGGCATTGGCAAGCTTATTTACTTGTTTACCTTGTAGTTCACACTTCTTCCGTTCATGGTTTGGGCCTTTCTATATGTCTTAACTTGTTTTGTTGCTTTTTTAGGCCAACGCCTATTTCCAAGCTTCTTTGCACCAGTCGGAGGCTTGGAAAGCCCGGGCAGGAAAACATAAGAAGGAGCTGACAGTGGCTCATGCCAAACTCAAAAATCTTGAAGAAAAGCTGGCTGAGAAGGAGGAGCAGCTTAAACAGGCCCAAGCTGAAGTGGTCGAGCTACGGGCAGATGGGAATGCTATAATTGATCAATACACGGCCTCTGATGAGTACCGGGATTTAATCGAGGCTCATGACGACCTAATCTTCCCGACTAACTATACTATCGGGTGGAACGACGTTCTCAAGGAAGTGCTGGGCAAACACCCGGGTTTGTTTAACCCTAAGGTAGACTTCAAATGCCCTCAATCGGCCGAAGCGTTGAAGCGGTTATTCGAGGAGCACGAGGAAACCGATGGGGAGGACAGCCCGGATGTTAGAACGGAAAGGATTCGTGAACCTTCCCTTACTCCTTCCCCAGTTCCTTCTCCTCCCAGGACTACTTTGGAGAAGTCTACCTCAGAAGCAACTCCCCAAGAATCAGAGCAAAAATCTTCTGAAGAAGAAGAAGGGTCGAGTGAAGACGAAGATGGTTCGACTTCTTCTAGCGGGGAGGAAGCTTCAGGAGAGGAGGAGTCCTCTAAGTAGTTAGGTTTTATTTATGTTGGCCTTAGGGTCTTTGTAAAAAACATTTAGCCTTCGGGCTTTTATTTATGTAACCATGTTTTCCTTTTCACTTTCTGCCTTAGCTTTGTTTGTTTTTCGTGTTTAGCTTGAACATAAACAGCAAATACTTGTGTGGTTCACAAAAGACTTGGTGTGAATGACCAATATTATATAAAGATGACAAAAATGTTCTATAGAACCTTTATCAGGTTTCCAAAGTAACTTAATAAAAAGATGCCATGCCTCCGAGGCTAATAAATGTCGTGCCTATAAGGCTAATAAACAATAAAACGATATCTGAAAGTTCTTTAGAATCAAAGTCAAAATCCTAAACATTATAAATCCTTAAGTTAGCCGCATTCCAGCTTCTAGGGACTTCAATCCCTTCAAGGGTTTGGAGTTTGTATGCTCTTTGCCCGGTAACTTCCTTCACCTGGTACGGTCATTCCCAGTTTGGGGCTAACTTGCCCTTGGGACCGACTCCAGATGCCTCGATCTTTTGCAGGACTAAGTCTCCTTCGCGGAAGAACCTTTCTTTGACTCTTAGGTTGTAGTAGAACGAAGCTTTCTTCTGGCTTTCTACTATTCTGGCATTAGCTTCATCGCGCAGTTCATCTATTAGATCTAGAGCCAGCTTCATGCCTTCTTCATTGGTTGATACCTGAAACTCCTGTATTCTTGGTGATGTCTGAGTAATTTCTACGGGCACCACTGCCTCAGCCCCGTAAGCTAGTTGAAATGGAGTAGCCCCTGTTGAAGTTCTGCAGGTAGTTCTGTATGCCCACAAGATTGGGAGTAACTCATCGACCCATGTCCCTTGGGAGCGTTCGATCCTCTTTTTGAGTCCATCTAGGATTATCCTGTTAGCAACCTCTGCTTGCCCGTTTGATTGTGGATGAGCTACTGAAGTAAAACATAGTTCAATGTTATAATTTCTATAGTACCCCATAAAGTCCTTATTGTTGAACTGAGTTCCGTTGTCCGTTACTAGGATTCGGGGTAGCCCATATCTTCATATAACATTCTCCCAGAAAAATTGAGTCATGTTCTTAGTGTCAATCTTGGCCAAGGGCTTGGCTTCTATCCACTTAGTAAAGTAGTCAATGACAACAATGAGAAACTTTCTTTGCGCGCTGGCCATAGGAAACGGGCCTAATATATCCATTCCCCACATGGCAAAGGGGATTGGAGAATTAATTGATGTCAGCATCTCAGGTGGCTGCCTGACAATAGGTGCAAACCTTTGGCAGCGATCGCATTTCTTAACATAAGCTTTGGCATCTTTAAGCATCTCAGGCCAATAGAATCCCAGCCTTATAACTTTATGAGCCAAGGCCCTGCTTCCAAGGTGTTGGCCACATACACCATCATGAACTTCTTTTAGGGCAGCTTCAGCCTCGTTGGGTCTCAGGCATCTCAAATAAGGTATCACGTATGATTTTTTGTAGAGTATTCCTTCTATGAGGGCATACCTCAAGGCCCTAACCGACAGCTTGCGAGCCTCCACGGGGTCGGTAGGTGTTTTTCCTGTTTCCAAGTAGAGTTTGATGGGATCCATCCAACACATTCCCGGCCCAATAGGAGCTATTAGTTTTGCATCAATGCTTGGGGTCTTCAAGACTTGAAAATAAACACTGCCCGAGTAACTTTCAATTTCTGATGATGCAAATTTGGACAAGGCATCGGCCTTCATATTTTCCTCTCTCGGGATGTACTCAAAGTGACATTCTTCAAACTGTGTGGCTTGAGCATTAACGATTCTCAAATATTTGGCCATAGTCACGTCACGGGTCTCGAACTCCCCATTTACTTGAGAGATTACTAACCTTGAGTCACCACACACTTTCATGTTTTTCACCCTCAGGGTTCTGGCCAGACCAAGTCCAGCTATCAGAGCTTCGTATTCCGCCTCGTTGTTTGTAGTTGGAAAGTCCAATTTGATTGCATATTCGACAATGAAGCCATCCGGGCATTGTAAAACTAGACCAGCTCCACTAGTTTTTGTTTTTGAAGCTCCGTCAAAAAAGAGCACCCAGTATTCTTTGAGTTCTTCCTCTTTTTCCTCCTTTCCTTTACCTTCTTTATCCTCTTCTTGCCCCCCGACTTCTTGGTTTGGAATGGTACATTCAACCACGAAGTCAGCTAGAGCCTGGGCTTTGATGGTCGTCCTTGGCTTATATCTGATTTCGAATTCTCCAAGTTCAACAGCCAATTTGATTAGCCTTCCACTGGCCTTGGGGCTATGCAGTATATTACTCAGGGGTTGGTCTGTCAGGACTTCAATAACATGCGCCTGAAAGTATGGGCGTAACTTCCTCGAGGCCATTATTAATGCTAAGGCAAACTTCTCGACTTTTGAGTAGTTTAACTCTGCACCATGTAGAATCTTGCTAACGTAATAGATGGGCTTCTGAACCTTAGCTTCCTCTTTCACAAGAACTGCACTCAGGGCTGAGTTTGAGACAGCCAGATACAGGAATAGCACCTCTTCAGGTTTTGGTTTGGCAAGCAAGGGTGGCTCAGCCATGTACTTCTTTAGTTCTTCAAATGCTGCTTGGCTCTCCTCATTCCATTCAAAGTTCTTGACCTTCTTGAGGGCCTTGAAGAACGGTAGACACTTCTCTCCGGATTTGGATATGAAACGCCCCAGGGCGGCTACCCTTCCTATGAGCTTTTGGACCTCCTTAACAGTATTGGGGGGCTCCATGTCCAAGATTGCTTGAATCTTATCGGGATTGGCCTCAATGCCTCTTTTGGAGACCATCAGGCCTAGGAATTTTCCAGACCCTACACCAAAGGCACACTTGGCCGGGTTCAACATCATTTTGTGGGTTCTCAGAATTTCAAATGCCACACTCAGGTGCGCAAGATGATCGGCCTTGTCTAAGCTTTTGACTAACATGTCATCTACGTAGACCTCCATGGTCTTACCAATGAGGTGTTTGAAGATCTTATTCACAAGCCTTTGATACGTGGCTCCTGCATTCTTAAGTCCAAAAGACATAACCAGATAACAAAAAACACCAAATTCAGTGATGAATGATACCTTAGGAATGTCATCGGGGTGCATTTTAATTTGGTTGTAGCCACTGAAACCATCCATGAAGCTAAGCATCTCGTGCCCAGCTGTGGCATCTATTAACGTGTCTATCCTTGGTAAGGGAAAACAGTCCTTGGGACATGCATCATTTAAGTCAGTGAAGTCCACACACATTCTCCACTTCCCATTGCTCTTTTTAACCATCACAGGGTTGGCCAGCCATTCAGGAAATTGGATTTCTTCAATAAACCCGGCTTCTAGCAATTTTTCTACTTCCTGCTTAATGGCCTCCTATCTTTCAGGGGAAAAACTTCTTTTCTTCTGTTTGACCACTGTCCTTCCAGGATTTACATTCAACTGATGTGTTATAAGCTCGGGGTTTATTCCTGGCATGTCAGCTGCTGTCCAAGCGAAAACATCCCTGTTATCTTGCAGGAACTGTATCAGCTGTTGTTTCAGGTCCTTGGGGAGTGAAGCCCCAACATATATCACTCTCTCAGGATATAAAGGATCCAGGGGAATGGACTCCAAGTCCTCCGCAGGTTTCCCCCTCCTTTCTTCATGATCTCTGACATCCATATCTTCAATGGGGAGAACCTTCCCCCCAGTGCCATCAGGCTTCAAAGCAGCCACATAACAGCTTCTGGCCATCTTCTGATCTCCTCTTTCTTCCCCCACTCCATTCCTAGTCGGGAATTTGAGTTTCAAGTGGTATGTAGAAGCAACTGCTTTGAAGGCATGCAACCCGGTCCTCTCAAGGATCGCATTATAAGTAGTGCTTGCCTTTATAACTAGGAAGTTCAGCATCTGAGTGGACAGTCGAGGCTCTTCTCCCATAGTCATAGGCAGTTGTATGATCCCTCCAATCCGAGACTCTACTCCATTAAATCCATATATAGGCATGTTGGAGGGGGTTAGCTGTGAATCGTTGTACCCCATTCTCACATAAGCATCATAAAACAGAATGTCAACAGATGAACCGTTGTCCACCAAGACTCTTTTCACTGGAGAATTCCCTATGGTGGGAGTGATTACCAAGGGATCATCGTGGGGGAATCTCACCCCTTCCAGATCTGAGTCATTAAAAGACAATGAGACCTCAGTCCTTGCCCTTTTGGGAGGCTCTCCTACTATGCTCATCACCTCCCGGGTATAAGCCTTTCTTGAATTTCGGGAGTTACCTGCCGCGGTTGGTCCTCCTGAGATCATATTGATCACAGGCCCTCGGGGCTGTTTATTTCTTTCCTTGGGGTCTGAGTCCCTTCGTTTGTCGTTGTACTCCCTGTCGTTTCTAGTACCGTCCTTAGTATATTTCTCCAGCTTTCCTCTTCTGATTAGAAACTCAATCTCATCTTTCAACTGACGACAGTCGTCAGTGTCGTGTCCCACATCCCTATGGAACCGGCAGTATGCGCTCTTATTTCTTTTTTCAGGATCGGTCCTTAGTGGCTTCGGCCATTGAAGATCTTTACCCTTCTCAATGTCTATTCAATGTCTATTAGTATCTGGCTACGGGCGGTGTTTAGCCTTGTATACTCGGCGAACCTGGCGCCTCCTTTCTTCTTGGGGTCATTGGCGTCACCATTCTTCGCATACTTGGTATCAACAGTGTACTCAGTATCACTGGATCGTTTTTTAGAATAGGCGTTCGAGGTCTGAAACCCTTGAGCTTTCCTCATACTTTCCTTAGCCTTGATATACTTTCCTGCTCTATCTTGGAGCTCATTCATAGTTTCAGGGGACCTCTTGGCTAGCGATCTCCTGAAATTTTCGTCAGAAGTCCCTTGCTGCAAGGCTATCATAGCTACCTTCTGGTCTAGATCAGGGACCTTCAAGGCTTCCTTTGTGAACCTATTCATGTAATCCCTCAAGGATTCGTTCTTCCCCTGATGCATGTTCATTAGCGAAGCTGAGCTCTTTTCATGAGTCTTGCTGCTAATGAATTGACCAATGAAGGCCCTGCTCAGATCTTTGAATGACCCAACAGAGTTTGGTGGTAGACGGCTGAACCACCGTTGAGCCATGCCACTCAGGGTTTGGGGAAACGCCCTACACTTGATGGCGTCGTTTACAGGCTGCAGCAACAGTGCATTAGAGAACGTGAGAACATGATTTGAGGGATCTCCCGTTCCATCATAGGCCCTGATTGTTGGCATCTTAAACTTCCTTGATATCTTCTCATTCATAATATTCTCTGTGAAGGGGGGTGTGGGATCATCAGGATCTCCAAGTGGAAATAAGTCTTGGGGATCAGCCCTAACATGACTTGTCCTTGTTTGCCTCGGGGGCTCATCCAAATCTATTACAGAGGTGTTTCTCATCACTCCTCCAGCACCCTCAACTCTGGGGCGTTGTCGCCTTGTCAATGCCTTCTTCAGGTCTTTCCTTAGTCGTTGAGCTTCGGCTTCATGAGCGCGTATTCTTTCCTGAAGGTTCAGGGAGTCATTACTTTGAGGCCCTCGGGGCTGGGTACTCCTCCCTCCAAGGGGCTCCTTACCGGGTCGCCTCCTTCGTGGGTTAACATCCTCGTCAGACGACTTCTTGTCATCAGTGGAGTAAGGTCCAGAAAATTCCCGACTTCTTCGTTGTGAGATATAGGGGGGCAACAGCCCTTGCTCATAAGGGGCCTCGTAGTTCCTTGGGAGCCCATAACGAGTGTCGGGTGTTATAGCAGACGAGACCTGCATACTAGGAGGAGCAACAAAAGTTGTATGAAGGGGTGGAATTACCTGGAGTGGAGGAGCTGAAGCATGAATTGACACATCGGGGTTGGAAGGATGAACGACGATGCTAAGGGGTCTAGTTCGTCGAGTACTTGTTTCAGGGTCCTCAACAGAGGTGATAGGAGCAGTAGTTCCTTGCTCGTGTGTCACAGGGGGGGAGTCGTTGGTGTCGACATTGACGTCAGGGGTTTCTCCTTCGAGGGTGCTCGCAGTCCTACGTGTTCTTGCCATGGTTGTTATTCTTCCTACATACGGCGCCAAATGTTATGGATCAAAAACGAGGTGTCTTTAATACGTAATTAATGCTAGGGTTTTGGGGAGCTTCAAGCTTTAATGGCTGCACTAACGTTTCGTGACTTAGCTCAAGTCCTCGTTAACTGCCTACGTATCTCAGTTCGTATGAGAGTCAAGCCAAAAACGTAGTTCTAAGGTTGAGGTGTTAGGCCCTTTATATAGGCGCATGGAGGCCTTGGAATCAGATTAGGGTTAAGAGACTTGGGGGCAAAGTCTCCTAGCAGCAGGGGTATCCAAAACCTTATAGGAATGAGAGTCCTTGTCGGACTCCTCCCACGTTTGGGCTCCTAGATCCTTCTAGGATGAAGTCCTTCAACATGCTTTTTGGGCCTTTTCTGGGCCTTTATTAAATAATTACGAAATTAATTATTAAAAAGGGCTTACTGGGCCTATGGCTTCCACGGAGCTTCGCGGACTGGACCCTACAATCCAGCTATTACATTCCTAGTTTGTTTCGAGGGCCTAAAACCTTTGGACCATGCCAGGCCTAATAAATGCTATATTTATTATTTCTTTCAGGGCTATTTTTACCCATATCAGAATGAATAAGAGAATTTTTATTGATCTAACAAGGAAGGATGCAAAGAAAGAATCTGTAGGTAAACTCTCTAATCTCTTTTATCCCATATAGGTCAGGCTTCTCTTAAATCAAAGAATGCCTACTGTGTATGGGAGGGATTTTCTTTCTGTGACTGTGAATCAGAGTTTAATACCCTCTGATTCTAACCCAAGTCACCCACTATACACTGATCAACAAACACTGCAGTCAACCTCTACAGTCTTTCAAAGGACTGTAGTTGTAAAACAAACCTCTCAACAAGGTCCAAGCAAGAAAAGGAAGGAAAAGTTTATTTCTGAGAAGAGGAAATTGATTGATGAACCAACTGATTCTGATGATAGTGATGGACTGGTTTTTCCAGTGAAGAAAATTGTAAAGAAGGCTTCTGAAATTTCTCTTGCACCATTTATGAAGCCCTTCAATGTCAATCCAATGCTAGAAGTCAAAAAGAAAAGGAGAAGATTGGTCAAGGCTGCAAACACTGAAGCAATAATCTCTGAAGCTATAAACTCTGATCAACCCTTAAAAACTAATGAAGCTGTAAACTCTGAAAATTTGATAGACTCTGATACAGTCTTAAACTCTGAAGAAATGTTAAACTCTGAGCCAATATTCTCTGAGAATCTGATAAACTCTGATGCTTTGATAAACTCTGATGATTGGTACAACCTACTTTAGCTGGTGATAATGCAACTGTTGGTGATGTTGCTGCAAGTGAAGCTACTCCAGTTATAGTTTTTGATTCTTCTCATGTTCCTTCACCAAAACAAATTATCAAGGAGATATCATATGAAAGAGTAAAGGAGTTGGCAGAAGAAGTAAGGAAGGAGATGGAAGCAAATAAGTCAAAATTAACTCCAGTCTCTCCAAGTACAAAGCAATTCACAAGGAAGAAGAATAAATAAGTCTCTTTTTGTCAGGACCCGCAAGAGCATGCCTCTCAAAGTGAGGTAGCAGTCATTGAAAGGCCAGGCCCACAAGAACCTGTTGATCAAAGTTCAACAACAGTTATTGAAGAAGAAGCAGATGAAGCCATCATGAATGAGGGGTACAACCCACAAGAACCTTCAACTCAAAGGGTTGAAGAAGTTGTTAAGGCCCCTGCCACACAAGAACCATCCAATCAATGTTTGGGTGCAGGTACTACAACTAGAAATGAAGATTCTGCTGTTGCTGATGCTATGAAGACAAACTCTGAGACCATTCCATTGGCTTTCTCTGATGCTATTATGGTGGAACCAATTTCTGCATAGCCTATGGAGACTCCTTCCACATCCAAAAATACTCAAGGTGTAAACTCTAACTTTTCTTCAGAATTTGCATTCTTTGATAGTATAAGTTCAGATTTTACCTTTCCTATTTTTAATGCTGGGATGACCATGGATAGTCCTGAAAAGGGTACCCCTATTCATGTGACTACAAATATCATTTCTCAACCACCTCTTATTTCTGTAGGATACTGTGTTTTGAGTTTTTCATGTGAGAATAGGTAAAATGTGTGAAAACAGAATTAATAATGAAAGGCAGATTCTGAATCTGGCAAAAGGAGAGGTAGAATTGAGAAAGAAGTTAGTTACTTCTAGTGAGCAAAATCTAACTATTAAAAGTTATGATATGTGTGATATGAGAAGTAATGAAATTACTTTAAAAGAAAAGAGTGATTTAGGATGTTCTGTTACTTTTACAGGTACTCAGAGTTTATCTGTCACTACAAACTCTGATACTATGCCAAATTCTGACAATGCTACAAACTCTGATGATCAAGATGCATTCTCTGATGAACCAATCTTTGAGGATGAAGAAATTACAGATCTATCTATTCCATTCACACAAAGATACAACTCCAAGAGATGGCCATGTGACTTTTTTGATGCTCTTAATAGATTGAAGATGAGCTATCCTGATTATGTTGTTATTGAAAAATTGAAGGGTGAAATAGAATCTGCTCTTGATAATGAAGGAATAAGGAGGGAGAGTATCAAGGATGATCCATCTATAACTGATGTTCTAAACTCTCACAGACAATCTATCTGGAATATGTCTTGGAAATTTCCTAAAGAAGAAATCTCATGGCCCCATATTCATGAATTGATAAATAAAGTTGACAATGAACTAAACTCTGATGAGATGAAAACAGTGTTGAAAGCTACTACTGCGTTGTCCAAGGGACTTCATAATGAAGTCTGTGATCTTAAAGAATCTTTCAACAAAACCACTACATCTGTTCAAACTGCAGTTACTACTTCTCAACATGCTTTGGAGTTACAATTAAAGAATGTTTCTGCAAAACAGGATGCTTTGGAAGTCAAGGTTAATACTCTTTCTACTACAGTTACTTCTATGCAGAATATACTCCATACAATTGTTGACATCCTCACAATAAGAAAAGGAAATGATGTCAGAAAGGGGGAGAGAGTTGCTCAAGACAAATGCAAAGAGGATGCTATAGAAAAATCTAACATATGACCAAGGTCCAGAAGCGCAGCTTCGATATGAAAGAAAACTCTGATGCAACAAACTCTGATGACTGGATAAACTCTAATATCTTCTCAAACTCTGATCCCATCAAAATCTGGAGTAAACTCTGACAAGCAAACTCTGATGGATACTGACTTGGAATTAGCTAAAAAGTTTAAAGAAGAAGAGAAGCATGAGAAGATTGAAGAGCAAAATTTGAAAGATGCAGAACTGGTAAGAAAACTTTTTGAAGAAAAAAATCCAGGAATGGATCCAGTTGCTGTAGAGGAAGAATTGAAGAAGTCTGGTACTGACAATGCTCAAGTCCAGAAGAAAAGAAAATATGTGAAGAAAGCTCAAGTACAAAGGAAGGCAACTGTTCAAAAGAAGACAATTGTTCAAGAAATTCAAAAGCCAATCATTCAAGCAAAACCAACTCCTACAATCCAAACAAGGTCAACTTCAATTTAGAAGAAAGCCCCAGCTAAATCAAAAACTCTTCTTACTATGTCAGGAACAACATTTCTCCGAGGTGGTTCAAGCTTTGATGAAGAAGAACAACAACAACAACAATCTCTGATCAGAAAGAAAAGGTTTGATCTTCTATGGACAAAGACTCAAACTCTGACCCTCAATGCCAGACTTGGTAAAAACAAGGGT
This sequence comes from Oenanthe sinensis, assembly GCA_028671895.1. Lineage (NCBI taxonomy): Eukaryota > Viridiplantae > Streptophyta > Magnoliopsida > Apiales > Apiaceae > Oenanthe > Oenanthe sinensis. The sequence continues at coordinate 7,349,554 of JAPMAC010000212.1, forward strand.
GGTATTGGTGATCCTCAAGCCAAAGTTTACAAGGGTGAAACCAATGCTTTCATAGATCCTTTTTCATTAAAAGACAAGCCTGGGGATGATTTGTCATAAGAACATCTTGTCAGGTTAATCTCTGTAAACTTAGTAGTGAAGGACATTTTTGATGGTGCTCAAGCCAGTGAGAAGCTGCTTTATTTCTTGGAAGATGAGAGAGTTTTGAAAATTGCTGAAGAGGACTTAATTCACAAATCATCTAAAGAACTTGAATATGTTATTTATCTCCTTAATGATGAAAATGAAGCTTCTTCCAGATGGGTAAAGACTCTTGAAGGAGTAATAAATGAGAAGAAGAAGAGTTGGAGGTTACTCATGCTAAACTCTGAGGATTTCAAACCTGGTTATTTGCTTGAAGATGGATCAGAAAAGGAAATGGCCAAAGGGGATGCAAAGTTAAAAATGGTGTTAGGTATTCCTACACTTATTCTAAATCCTGATGGACAAAAAGCATGTTGCATTCCCTTAAATGATTAAATGGAAAGATCTTCAATATACAATCTGAGAGCTGCTATACAACAAATTGATGATTCTTCTGAGCAGATGAAAGAATTAAAAGAGAAGCTTAGTAAATTATTGAAGAATGTTGAGGAAAAGCTACTTAACCAATTTTTGAAAGAAGACTTCTCATACAGAAGAATCTAAGTCAAAAAGGAAAAATCAAACTCTGATGCATTTGTCCTCATATTTCTGACATCATAAGTGAAATTTATGTTTTAATTCATAAAGACAAATTGGGGGAGATTGTTAGAAATGCAAACACTAAGAGTTTACTGATAGAGTTTATAATGACATCATTAGAGAATGAAGAAGCTGTCGGTCAGAGTTTACTCTATCAGAGAATACTCAATCAGAGTTTACTCTAACAGATAATGCTTAAATCGGAGAATAAACAATCGACAGAGTTTATCAATCAGAGTTTGTGAAGAAGCAATCGAATCAGAGTATGATTAGGATAGTGAAGAAGGAATCCAAATACAAGTCTATTTCCTTATTAAAGCTATTCTTTTCATAATCTGTTTTGTAATTGAATTGTAACTGTGTCTATATAAACATAGACATAGGTTAACATTATTGTAACTTACAAGTCTTATTTTTCATAACCTATCAGCTCTTGAGAACAAATAATTTCTTGAGAGAGTTTTGTATTCCATTCATTATCTTTAATACAATATAGTGTTTCTTTTACATACTTGTGTTCTTGATTGATTATTAGATACTATTACATTCAACCCCTCTTCTGTAATAAATTATCTTTCTGGGGAAACATAAATCAAGTTCAAGCAAATGTTCAGGATACACCTAATCATCTAGAATAATCATATCTAATTCTAGATATTCATTTTACTGTATTGAAAATCATACAGTTCTGAATTAGATAAAGGTATATTAGTTATAATGCGTACCTTTGAAGTGCTTAGTGATTCATCTCCAGTGTTGGTCATTTATGTCAGATATCCATGTGGTTCATCACTGTGGCTGATATAATTAACTTTGCATTTAACTTCACCAACAAATATTTTCCCTTACTGTAACCTTACTAATGTTTGACATTCCTGCTTTTAACCCAACACAGTCTCTGTCATCATTTGTTTTTTCATGCTTTTTGAATATTGTAGCACAGCCCTAATCTTGTCTTGTTACTTTTAGCCTCATATGTTTCTTCAGTTGTGACCTTCAACGATTCTTAATTTGTTTTGTACAAGTATAAAAACTAGAATGATTACTAGAGTTAGAGAAAAATTCTTCAGAGCTCCCTACTAATAAATCTATCATATCTTTACATTTGAGCAGTTTGTGGAACTATAACATAAACAGTCGTATCATCCACAATAAAATTCAAACGCTTCAGAATAAACCTATTAATATGAAATGACCACTTTCTTCGAAACCGGGTCATATGCTCTAGGAATTAATTTTGAGTCAAAATGAAGAATTTTCCAACTATAAACCCTTTTGGAAAAACAGACCAAGATTTTTAATAACTTTAGATTATAAATTAAAACAATATAAATTTAAATAATAAATTTACTTAAATTAAATTTATAAAATAAATTTATTTAAATTAAGTTTACAAAATAAACTTTTTCAAGTTTAAATAATAAACTAATTTAAATTATAAATTTATTTAAATAAAATTTATAAAATAAATTTATCTAAATTTGAATTCATAAAATAAAATTATCTAAATAAATTTAAATTATAAAAGTAAATTTATTTAAATTTAAAGAATAGATTTATTTAATTTAAATTTATAAATTAAACTTATTTAAATTAAGTTTATAAACTAAACTTTTCAAGTTTAAATAATAAAATCATTTAAATTAAATTCATAAAATAAATTTATTTTAAATAAAATTTATAACATAAATTTATCTAAATTTAAATTTATAAACTAAATTTATTTAACAAGATCTCTAGACATTCAGAGTTCAAATAGCTTCGGTACCCTGAGCTTCACTGGACTACAGATCTTGATTTGTATAACAATCAGCTTGCTATGATGCCAATTGTTGGGTCCCGGAAGTATCACAGAAGGGGGGTCGAATGCGATACTCATAACAATTTAATTTTTTTTTCAGAATTTACGGAATTAAATTATTGATTTAGCTGAGGGTTCGAGTCATTGTAGTGTTTGGGAGGCTGACTTACTAGCTTTCTATTTTCATGATTAAACATTTAAGATATTGAAAATTAGCAAGTAAGTAAACAAGATTCAAGTTAAATATGTATATTAAACTTGAATGGGTGTTACAATATTCTGTAGAATATTTCTTAATTCCTTAGAACAAATTTGACATGAATTGTTCTACTTAAGGAATTAAGAATTTAAACCAGCACAGAAAGTCTGTGAATATAACTTTGCAGACAAATTACTGAATTTGAAAGTTTTTTACTTTCTAAAAAATGAAGCCAAAGACCTCATATTTATAGAGGTTGAAGCTAACAAGACTTTTGAATAAAACTTATTTAAAAAATCAAAAAGACTTTATAAAATAGCCTTCAAGACTTTTTAAATAAGTTGGGCAAGACTTTTTAGACTCGGTAAACTTTTGAAAATTCGGTAAGACTTTTGAAAAGTCTTATCGAATTAATTCGGCAAGACTTTTTTTCTAAGGCCCAGCAAGACTTTTTTTATTTTAATTTTCGTTGTTTTCCCAGTTGCACAAGTAGAAGGGGGGTTGAATACTTGTGTGTCTTTTCTGCCTAATTTAAAATCAACTCAATAGCAATAAACAGATACGGATTAAGAACAAAGATCAAACACAAAGATATGAATAAGTGTTGTTTGTATTATTGATTTGTAAATACAAAACTCTCCTAGGGTGTACACAAACCCTAGCAGCTTCTCTGTGTTTATCACAGCAACTCTCTCTATTTCTATGCACTCACAAAGTTTCACTCAGACAAATTATGCTTTGACTTTCACACATTTACAATTAGGTTACATAGAGTTTATATAGAGAGCTGCCTATCAACTAATAACAGAAAGATAAATTACAATAGGAATAGAATTCCTAATTATTAGCTGATAGTTTCCTTCTGCAATTCTCCTTCCTTGTTTTTATAGCATATCTGCAATATCTTTGGCTTTATCTTCGAAGACTTCCCTTATCTATGATCATCTTCCAAATTTAGCTTTAACTTTATAGACTCTGAATGCTTCAGACTCTGCCAGACTATAGACTCTGATCATTTGTAGATTCTGACAGATCTTAGACTCCGATAGTATATAGACTCTGATCACCTTCCAGACTCTGATCTTCATGCAGACTCTGGTTTTACTTTCTGCAGAAATTCTTCTAAGTACAAATAACATGAATGTTGACTATCTAGACTCTGATTATACATTTCAGAGACTAGAAAGGTATATTGCAAACAAACTAAGCTAACTCTTGTTCTAGAATTTTGTACATCATCAAATGAATATATTCCCAACAATCTCCCCCTATTTATGCTTTATAAAATGTAAGCATAAATTCAGATTTGATGATGTCAAAACTAAAGAATAAAACACTTAGTCTAGAACAGTATGAAAGAATTATAAAGGAAAAAGAATTACTTCTTAATTAATCCTCTCAAAGGCTGGATTATTCTTCAAAAATGAATTGAGCATATTGTCCTCCACAATTGCAAGAGCTTCACCAACAAATGTCTTCAATTTCTTCATTTCTTCACTTGAACATTTGATTTGACAGTAAGCTGCTCTCAGATCATTTGCACTGCTTTCTTGATCTTTCAAGTCCTTCAACATTAGAACACTAACTTTCCCACTCATAGGCTGAAACCCAAAGTAATGACCCACACCTTCTTGAAATTTAACCTGTTTTTCTTCCAATGGCATGACTTGATCATTTCCCTCAGTATCAACATATTTTAAGGAAAATTTGCCCATTTGTCGATTTGCCTGTTTGTGCAAAGTTAGCTTTCTATCAATCTCCTTGAACCATTTGTGTGTGACAACCTATTTGCTCTTGTTAACTTCATAAGCAATTTGAAGAAGAAATCTAATATACTGCAATCCCTCAGCCTGTTTAAAAAATATGAAGTTTGATTGACTGATCCATCTAGCTAATCCACCTTCTAAAAAATAAACCAGCATCTCATTCTTCACCTTTTCTGTGCCTCCCTGTCCTCCTTGCATCTTTCTTTCATAAACATTATAAACAATTTGAGCAGATACCACTTTGTTTAAGTGCTTCTGTGTGATCTTCTCAAACTGCCTATCTGTCAAGGATTGAAGATCCCTGGTTAGAGTAGATGTTCTGTCAATGTCAGATTCTTCAAAACCTCCAAGACCTGTCTTCTTTTTAGCTCTCAATTGCAGATTTGATTGACTGCACTTCCAGTATGAAGGTTCTTGAGTTTCACCAGAGTCTGTTTTCTTTCTTTATTTATCAGAGTCTGACTTAGACTCTGATTTCCCATGTCCAGTCCCTGATTGATGTGGTTGATATTTGTATAATACATCCACTCCAGAATGCTTGAGTGATACATCACCAGACCCCTAGGACCATGAGAACTATCTCCATCATCACCATCTCTCCTCCTTTTAACTCCCCTTTTATCATCTCTGCATGTATCATCCTTATTTCTCCTGGAGGAAGATTCACCTCTCTTCTCCCCCTTTTTGACATTTTCAGAACTAGTAACAGCCAACAGAATCTGTTCAAGAACAGTGGAGATATAGGCATGTGCTGTAATGACAGAATCAACCTTGGTGGTTAAATCAGAGACTGTTGATTGGAGAGAAGCTTGTGTAGAGGTGATAGCAGCAAGAGCATCCTTGAAGGTGACCTCTTTGGATAATTGAACTGAGTGAATTCTATCAAATTTGGTACTTAGCAGAGAAGTAGTATTGTCAACACCAGTAAGTTTGGTTTGAATATGAGAGATGTCTTTGACCATACTAGCCAATTGTTTATCAACACTCTCTGTCTCAGCTTTAACATCTCCATCCAGAGCTTGATCTTCTTCACCAGGATAGTAACCATGTTCCTGGAGATAGGATTTTTTCTGAAAAGCTTTCAGTCTCTCAGACTGATGAATCTCCAAAATACAGGCAAAAGAATCTTTATCAGTGATGCCCCTTTTCTGTGCAGACTCCCAATACTGAGGAAAGACCTGATCAAAATAGACAAAAGAAGGTTGAACGGGATCATCATCTTCAGAAGTGCACTCCTCAGCAACAGGCTCAAGCTTTGTAATTTGAGATGTAGACTATGGTGGTGGTGTAGACTCTGAAACTGCAATCGAGACTATAGACTCTGACTCCTCCTGAGAGTGATTGGAAACTGTAGACTCTGGAAGTCGAGCCCTTATAGGCATGATCAAAAGTGGTTCTTCTGATTTCAAAGTTGCAGCCACAGGTAAATTGACAGGGTTATCCACCAAAGCCTCCATGACTCTATCTGCTCTCTTAGCTAGAGAATCCACCAGATGATGTTGTGGTCTCTATGTAAATGGCTTCTGAGCAGCAAGAGCCTCCTCCTTTTTACCAATCTGCACAATCAAACAAAGTTAATTGTCATCTATCCCCTGCTCCAACTCATTGGACCAACTCTTTGGAAAATCTTGATCCCAATAAGTAAAGCTAGGTTCAGGATACCCTAATCTCTCAGTCTCATAGTGGGGTTGGGCACCCACTTTCTCAATCTCACTCAGGCTCTCTACAACCTTTTCTACCTCTCCTTTTGCTTGGGCCAGTGCCAGCCTCTCAGATATTTTTTCACTCATTTGGAAAGGTGCACTCAAGAATCCTACAGAAGAGGGGTTAAGAGATAAAGAATGTACTTCAATACCTGAACCACCTTGATGGAGGGGAACCCCTTCATAAGTCTGAAGGCTAGGGGTTTCCACCAAGGGGTGAGCAGCAACAGATTCTGAACCCTTACAATCATCTTCTTTCTTTTCAGAGTGTGTTGGCTCCAGTATTCCAGTCTCAGGGTCTACTCTAGACTCTGACTGTTTCAGTATGACTTTATTAGAAGTCAGAGTCTGAGTGTCACCATCTTGGACTGTTTGTGCATGAGACTCCCCCTCAAGGTAGATAGACTCTGATAGACAAGGATGGAAAAGTACTTCTTGAGCATCCATCAGAGTTTGTCCTCCCATATCACTGAGGTTCTCATCAGCAGTTTGTTGAGTTGCCAAGGAGGGCCTTACAGTATACTCCCCTGCCCCACTATCACCCAACCTCTGACTATGTGGTTCTTGTGTGGGTGAGACAAACTGAGCATCTTTATCACTAGTCACCACTGGTGCACTAGTCCCATCCTTCAACTGCCTAGCATCACCTGCTACCTCCTGTGGTTCTACCATAGTTAATGCATCCAAGTGTCCATTGATAAAAATCCGGGCATGGAGTGCATAGATGGCCTGGGCAAAAGTCATGTGAAAGGAATCGTGCAGTTCCCTTGCTAGTTTCTGATAATATAAGCCCTTGAGTTGATCCAATCTACTTTCATAGGTTGGATAGATGTATTTGTTGGCCACCTTTCCTACATTTTGGACAAGAAAATCAACCATCTTTCTTGAAAGAGGCTGAATAGTGGAAATCCAATAAATAGCTATCCTGTAGGTAATTCCTTGATCCCAAATTGCTTCATAGTCAAAAACTGGTTGCTCAATCTCAATTTCCAACTCAGCAACAGACTCTGATTCTCTCCTTTTGTAGATCTTAAGCTTTTTAGGATTCTTTGTGATTTTCTGTTCAGATTCTAGCACTCTTAGTGCTTTAAGAACTTCAGTTGTTCTGCCTTCTATGAGCCCAGCTGCTTTTTCTTGTAATGAAGAGTTGAATAGGTAGTTGTATAGATTTTTGACCACATCCTGTGCAGACAGTTGTAGCTCCCGTTCCATTCTCTTCCTTAGGGTCTCATAGGTTGAAAGAAAATCCAAGACTTGAGATTTAGTCTGTTACTGTTCTGGATCTTCTACTGATTCCACCAAAGGATATAGGAATAACAACACCTCATCACTTGGAGTAAGGATTTCATCAATAAGACATGAGACTGCATCCAATGGCATTCCTTCCCAAAATGTCTCATGATCAGAGTCTAAAGACAGTCTAGACTCTGACTCAACATTAGACTCTGGTTCAGGTAATTTCTTACTTTCAGAGTCTGGCCCTACAAGAGCCTTGGGAGCATCTGTTTCCTGCAAAACAAGGTTAGTAATAGGAGCAGGTTTGTGTGTGTGTGCAGAATAAGCCTTCCTTAACCTACTGTATTTTTTAGCAAAAGATTTCTCAAGAGATGCAGTTTGAGCATCCTGAGGTGCATTCCTAGGTTGGTCAGAGTCTGTAGCCTTTTCAGAGACTACAGATTTGGCTTGAAGGGTAGAATCAAGTGTATCATGACCTTCCTTTAACAAAGAAAGTCCTTCAACAACTTGTTTCTCTAGAGGGTTGAGCTCCTCATCACTATGCTCATCTATAAGCCTAGTTTGAATCAATTTTCTCCTCTTTACAACTGGTGCCTGTTGAGAGACACCAGAGGTTGGTTTCTTTTTGGATTTTGGCTTGGAAGATTGTGTCTTTGAAGGTGATTGTGTGACTTGGGTAGGTGCATGGGGGCTCTTCATTACTTGTTCCTGCACCATGTCACCACCAAAAAATGAAGCAGTGTAGATAGAAGGTTTGTAGGTTGAGAGTTTTACCTTCATTACCTGTGGATAAGTCATGGCAGGTAGACTCTTCTTCTTGTCATCAATTCTCTTAATATCAGAGAATATCCTCATTTGTTGTTTGTATGCCTGCACACAGCAATCATCTGCCAACTTGGTTGACATGTCAGGAATGAAGTGATTGAGGAGAATCATAAGAAATCTATGATATTAGACTTTCTTCCTCCCCTTATGCACATTATTTAATTTTGCTCCCATTTGAGTGAGCAACATATCACCAATGTTGATTACTCTATCAAATAGGAGACTGTGCCCAATTTGATAAGTAATAGCAGTAATAGCATCAAATCCACTACACTTACCAGTAAAACACTTAGCAATTTGATCAAAGAAAAAGGACCATTCTTTTCTCAAATAAGGCCTAGTTAACTTACTCATATTTTCTAAACTACCAGAATAACCTAGTGATTTAAACATATCTTTAATTTCAGCATCAGAAACAGATTCATCAAAAGGTTGTTTAACAGGTAATTTAAACACAGAATTAATAACATCAACAGTAATATCAAATGTAAAATCACCAAAGGTAAACATTCTTTTACCTGGTTGATCCTGAGAAGGATCAACTACCTTTGCAGAGCTCCAGGCTTGTGACACAGCATCCATGTGAATGACTGGTGATGCCTTGAGAATGTAGTGTAGCTCGGATTGCTCCAAGAAATCCATCACAGGGTAGTAGTCAGCGTCTACCCCTTTGTTTTCTCCAAGGGCGGTAACATGATTTGTCGTCATGAACTCGAAATCCCCAAATGTGAAAGCAATTGCCTTGGGTCCCCTCATGACAGTTGAGATAGCAGCCATTGAAGTTGTTGTTAATTGAAAGTGACGAATACGCTTGAAGAAAGTTGCTAGGGTTTGTAAAGAGCTTTGTGAATAGTTCTGCCTTAGAAATTGATTGCAATAAACAAGTGAGTAAAATGTATGAAAATCTTCTATTTTGTTTAAATTGTTAACAATACACACGAGTCTACAGTCTATCTCCAGTCAAAAACAACTGTTACCGCCTATTTCAAGTCATTTGAATTTAAACACAATCAGAGTCTGCAGGCGCGAATTTGAACCGTTCCGGAGTCTGGGCGATAATTGTTTTTTAGAGTCTACAGACTCTCAGAGTCTACAGACTCGTCAGAGTCTACAGACTCGTCAGAGTCTGCAGACTCGTCAGAGTCTAAAAACTAGACTCTGTCAAGATAAAGTACTAATGAAAATTTTGCAAAAATAATTAATTATAATGTGTTACAACCAGAATTATAATTAAAGTACATACCTTGTTGCTTGTAATTTGTAATCACTTACATGTTTAACATACCTAATTGACCTACCAGTCTAAGAAAAGTAGACTCATCAAGTGGTTTTGTCAAAATGTCTGCAATCTGTTTGTCAGTTGGAACATAGTGAAGTGTCACAGTACCATTTTCAACATGTTCTCTAATAAAATGATACTTGACATCAATGTGCTTTGTTCTGGAATGTTGGACTGGATTCTCTGCAATTTTAATAGCACTTGTATTATCACAATACATAGGAATATTTGAGAATGTTAGTCCATAATCAAGTAATTGATTTCTTATCCACAGAATTTGAGCACAGCAACTTCCAGCGGCAATGTATTCAGCCTCAGCTGTTGAGGTTGATACAGTCTGATGTTTCTTGCTAAACCAAGGAATTAATCTATTGCCAAGAAACTGGCACTGACATGTTGTGCTTTTCCTATCTACTTTGCATCCTGCATAGTCAGAATTTGAATAGCTAATTAATGAAAAATCTGACTCTCTAGGATACCAAAGTCCAAGAGTTTGTGCCCCCTTGAGATATCTAAAAATTCTTTTTACAGCTATTAAATGTGATTCTCTAGGGTCAACTTGAAATCTAGCACAGAGACAAGTTGCAAACATTATATCTGGTCTACTAGCAATTAAATATAATAATGAGCCAATCATACCTTTGTAGCTAGTGTTGTCAACTTTCTTACCCTTTGGGTCAGAGTCTAGCTTAGTGGCTGTTGACATGGGAGTTTTAGCAGTTGCAGAATCTTGCATAACAAACATCTTCAATAGTTCTTTTACATACTTTGTTTGATTGATGAAAATTCCATCATCATTCTGTTTGACTTGAAGTCCCAAAAAGAAGTTCAATTCTCCCATCATGCTCATTTCATAATTTGACTGCATTAGTTTACAAAACTTTTCACAGAGTTTGTCATTAGTAGATCCAAATATAATATCATCAACATAAATTTGGACAAGTAAAATGTCACCTTTATACTTTCTAACAAAGAGAGTTTTGTCAATGGTACCTCTTATGAATCCGTTTTCAAGAAGAAATTTTGAAAGAGTTCCATACCCTGCTCTAGGTGCTTGCTTCAATCCATAAAGTGCCTTGTCTAATCTGTAAACATGATCAGGATATTTTGGATCAACAAATCCTGGTGGTTGCTCCACATAGACTTCTTCTTCCAATTTTCCATTTAAGAAGGCACTTTTTACATCCATCTGATACACCTTGAATTTTGAATGAGCTGCAAAGGCAAGAAACATTCTGATAGCTTCCAATCTTGCTACTGGTGCAAAAGTTTCATCATAGTCAATTCCTTCTTCTTGTGAGTATCCTTTTGCAACTAGCCTTGCTTTGTTTCTTATTACAGTTCCACTCTCATCAAGTTTGTTTCTGTACACCTATTTTGCACCAACAACTGATCTATCTCTAGGTCTTGGTACAAGCTTCCACACTTTGTTTCTCTCAAATTCATTCAATTCTTCTTGCATTGCAATTATCCAATCAGGGTCTTGCAAGGCTTCCTCAAATTTCTTGGGTTCATTCTTTGAGAGAAAACATCTATAAAGACATTCATTTTGAGTGGATGTTCTTATTTGTACACCACTATCAAGGTCACCAATTATTAAGTCAGGAGTGTGACCCCTTGTCCATTTTCTAGCTGGTGGAAGATTGATTCTTGAACTTGAAGCTCCCCTTAAGTCATTTGCATCTTCTGTATTTGAGTGAAATTCAAATGAAGAGACTCCCCCTAAATTGCTTGACTCTGTCAAGGGTTCAGAGTTGCTTGATCTAGACCCTGATGAGTTAGATTCTGAGGAATTTGACTCAGTTTGTCTAGATTCTATATAGGTAGAGCCTGACTTGTTAGACTCTGAATCATTTGGAGTTGTATTTTCTGGCTCCACCTCAGAATGTGCAGGTTCCTGTGTTGGAGCAGGAGTTACTTGAGAGTCTTCATCCTCTTCTTCTTCATTTATCTCAGAACTTTTTAGATTTTCAAATTCCAGTGTAGTAGACTCTGATTCATCCTGCAATCCTGTAAATTTTTTATCATCAAATGCAACATGAATAGATTCCATAACAATTTTGGTTCTGAGATTAAACACTCTGAATGCTTTTTTGTTTGATGCATATCCAAGAAAAATTGATTCATCTGCTTTGGCTTCAAATTTGCTTAGATTTTCAGGATGAACTTTCAGTACATAACACTTGCATCCAAATATGTGAAAGTGTTTCACACTTGGCTTCTTGTCCTTTATCATTTCATAGGGAGTCTTTCCATGCATGTTTATTAAAGTACAGTTTTGAGTGAAACATGCTGTATTGACTGCCTCTGCCCAAAAATATACTGGTAGCTTAGACTCTGCCAACATTGTTCTGGCAGCTTCTATGAGGGTTCTATTCTTTCTCTCCACAACTCCATTTTGTTGAGGAGTTCCAGGTGTAGAAAATTGTTGAGTAATTCCTTTTAATGCACAGTAGTCCTCCATGATTGAATTCTTGAATTCAGTACCATTGTCACTCCTTAGAACTCTAACTGTTTTCATTGAATTTCTTTCCAGAAAAGTGATATGGTCTATTATGTGTTGTGGAGCTTCATCCTTTGAATGTAGAAAGAAAACCCATGTGAATCTTGTAAAATCATCTACAATAACAAGAGTATATTTCTTTTAATTAATAGACATAACATTTACTGGACCAAATAAATCAAGGTGTAATAAATAAAAGGGTTCAGAAATGGTGTTGATTGTCTTGCTCTTGAAAGATGATTTCTTTTGTTTTCCAAGTTGACATACTTCACAGAGTCCATCTTGCACAAAATCAACCTGTGGTAATCCTCTTACAAGATTCTGTTTAAACAACTTGTTTAGTGTTTTAAAGTTGATATGTGACAGTTTCTTGTGCCATTTCCAGCTTTCTTCAATTGAGGCCTTGCTATATAGACATGTGAGTTCACTGTGTATGCAATCCTCCAAGCTGGCTTCATAAATGTTACCATCTCTGTGACCTTTAAAAACCAGAATACCTGTTTCTTTGTGAGTCACAAGACACTCTTTGTTGTCAAAGCCAGTATGGTAACCTTTATCTCCTAGTTGACTTATGCTTATCAAATTGTGTCTTAAGCCATCAACTAGAGCTACTTGTTCAATGATGACATTCCCAAGTACAATCTTGCCATATCCCAGTGTTTGTCCTTTGTTGCCATCTCCAAAGGATACTTCTGGGCCAGCCATTTCCACAAAGTCTGTAAGCAAGGATTTCTTTCCAGTCATGTGTCCTGAGCATCCACTGCCCAGGATTAGGGTTACATTCTTTGCCCTTGTTCCCTGCATACATAAAGCAACTAGTTAGTTGTTTTAGGGATCCAAACAGTTTTGGATCCTTTTCCTCTAACTTTAGGTGAAACAGGTTTAGCAATTTTCACCTTTGATTTACCTGTCGCCTTTGTTGCTTTTGACTCTGATGGAGTCTTAACAGTTTCATACCAGCTTTTGTAAATAGATTATTTTAGCTCATAAAAATTGAAATACAATTCATGATAGTCTCTACACTTATAAATAGAGTGAAATATGCTACAATAGTGATAACAAGGTTTTTGTGGAATGTAGTGACTTTTCAGAGTTTGTGGAAGACTAAACTCTGATTCTTTTTTAATTTTTGCTTTACAATCTATAACTAAATGGTTGTGGTTGCCACATCTAAAACACTTCTTTCTAGGAGCATTAGGATCCTTTTGATAATTATTTGCTTTATTAATGCCTTCCTTACCATTCCTATTTCTCCTAGTTTTGGTAGACTCTGATAAGTTCTCTAGCTTTTCTTTTTACTTAGACTTAGACAAGTACCCTATGTTAATATTTTTCTTAGAGTTATTTGCTCCAGTTTCATCTGTCTTTTTGTCACCAACAAGAGGACTATTGACAGATGAGTTTGTGGTTTCGGTCTTTTCTTTAGGAGTCACAAACTTAACAGGAACAAATATGCTTTTGTCTTTAGTCTTATTAGCTTGGCTAGCTTCTTTATTGTTATCATTCTCAACAATAGGTCTTTTGCCTTGACTATTTTCATAGCCTAGACTAGCAGTTTGACACACATTTTGATTATTGAGAATTTCTTGAACTTTTCTACCAGAGTCTGTCCAGACTTTAAACTTAAGTCTTTCTTCTTCTAGTTCATTCTTAACATAGTCATAGGCTTTCAAAATTTCAGTGTAATTATGACTATTTTTCTCAGAATCCTTTTTGTATTGTTCCATTAATATTAACTCGGACTCTAAATGTTCATTCCTTTTCGTTAAGGTTAAATTTTCTTCTCTCAACCTTTCACTTTCACTAGTGAGAGACCTACATGTTGTCATTATTTTATTAACTTCACTTTGCACAACTTCTATGCCATTAGAGTCTAAGTTAATTAAGGATTCAGGAGTAAAGATTGATACCTGAGTTTTAGGAGATGAGGGTTCTTTGGGAGATTGTGATTTTCTTGAGGAGGATGCCATCAATGCTAGATTTTCATAATCAATTTCATCCTCTGACCTTGAATCTGCCCAATCCTTTCATGTTGATAAAAGTGCTTTTCCTTTTCCTTGACTTTATGACTTTCTGCATTCACTGGCAAAGTGCCCCAATATTCCACAGTTGAAATATTTGACCTTTGCTTTGTCAAGTTTGATTATAGTACTCTTGCTCTTTTCATTCTTCTCATCTTCCTTCTTGAATGATGACCTTTTGCTAAATTTGCCAGTTCTTTTGTTAAATTTCATTCTTTTGAAAGTTTTGGAAAACATAGTCATCATTTGACTTAGATCAATCTCTTCATCAGAATCAGAATCTGTGTCAGTAGACTCTGACTCCACAACAGTTTTACCCTTCTTTCTTGAATCCTTGATTCTTGTTTCAGTGGGTTGTTCCTGTTGTTCTTTTTCAGACTCCATTAAGAGTGCTACATATTTTATCTTTACATACTTCTTATTCTTCCTCTGTTGCATCTCTAAATCATATGTCTTGAGTCTGCCATACAATTCTTCTAGAGTTAGTTCATCCAAATCTCTAGCTTCCCTTATGGCTGTAGTCTTATTGTCCCACTCTTCAGGAAGTGCTCTTAGAAACTTGGTGATGGTATCTTCAGAATCATAAACCTTACCAAGCATAGCCATCTCATTCAAGAGTTTTGTAAACCTATCATATATCTCAGTAATAGATTCTCCAGATTTTTCTTCAAAATACTCATACTCTTGAATTAGCAAAGACCTTGCATTTTTTTGACATCTTTAGTTCCTTGACAGTGCACTTCAAGTTTTGTCCACATCTCCTTAGCAGTTTGACATGATATAACACAGTTTGTAAGAACAGAATCCAAACTGTTAAAGAGTATGTTTTTTACCTTTGCCTCCTTAAGAACATTCTCCTTGTCCTCTTTTGTCCATTCAGCCTTCGGTTTTTCAATGAAGTGTTCTTCAGTTACTTTGCCTTCTTCATTGATTTGAGGCACTAGCTTTAAGGGCACTAGCTTTATCTTCGAAGACTTCCCTTATCTGTGATCATCTTCCAAATTTAGCTTTAACTTTATAGACTCTGAATGCTTCAGACTCTGCCAGACTATAGACTCTGATCATTTATAGACTCTGACAGATTTTAGACTCCGATAGTCTATAGACTCTGATCACCTTCCAGACTCTGATCTTCATGCAGACTCTGGTTTTACTTTCTACAGAAATTCTTCTAAGTACAAATAACATGAATGTTGACTATCTAGACTCTGATTATACATTTCAGAGACTAGAAAGATATATTGCAAATAAACTAAGCTAACTCATGTTCTAGAATTTTGTACATCATCAAATGAATATATTCCCAACATTCTTTAAGACTTTTAAAAAGTCTTAAAAAAATAATTCGGTAAGACTTTTGAAATTGTTTACTTGGTAAGACAGTTTGAAATTAGCTCTCGGTAAGACTTTTAAATAATACACGGTAAGATTTTTTCTTCAGCATATTTTTTTCATTCCTTTGGACACGTTGCGGCCTTTGATTGGTTTCTTTAAAAACATAAATCACCTGCCCCTTTCAATTTGAAAAAGCAGGGGCCTATTTTGTCTTATTATAGACATGCTCCGTAGAAATGTTTTTCGACCCGCACAACTTATAATCTTTGATTAATAAATAATAAATTTAATTCAAAAAGTATAAAAATAAATATCTAATATTATTTAGATATTTATAAATATAATTTACTAAATAAATAAAATATTTATTAATAAAAACAAATCCTTACGCTCTAAGTTGCGGTGTTCTGAATGTCTGGAACCGAACTCCTTTTGACTTAGAAATAATAAATCAATTACAACCGGGGTTCCACTTTTATGAATATATGACTCTGCATTTCTTCCGTGTCAATTCTTTTTCCGTCTTGTCTTCAAGTCAGTACCGTCAGACCTGTTTAACTGTATCTACAGTTGCAATTAGAAGTACCTCTGTTATTGAAATAATTTGACTCTTTAAACTAGACAATACTTCCTTTCACCACTACATGTACCCAGTCAAATATTCAATGTTGGATTCTGACTCTTGTACACTACATTCCAAACAAACTTGTATCCATTTGAGCTTCAAGCTTCTGTCTTCTTCATTCTAAAATAATTCTAAATTAATTAATCCTTTTATTAATTTAATAGATAAATTAATTCTTAATGAATTAATTTACTAATTAAATTAATTAATTAATTTAATTATTTAATAGAGAAATAAATTAAAGTCTTAACTGTAGGACTATTGTTGATGCAGATAAAACTTTTTTGTTCTTCAACAATAGCCTTTCTAACCACTTGAACTTTTTGATGACGAATCTTCACTGACATTGTTGACACCCTGTGCACTAGTATGGTTCACGGATGACTAACTACAATGTTGATTCTCATTTCTGCTGTAGTGGTCTTTGTGTCTTGTCTTGTCCTATCTTGGCTTCTTTTCTTGGAATCTTCTTGTAGTAGGCACTTAAAATCTTCTGTGTCTTCTGAACTCTTCTGAAATACTACTCCTTTATTTTACACCGATGCTTGAACATATTAATGAACTTCTTTCAGTGTAGAGTAGTTGTCTTGTCAAAATTATTATGATATTCTGATTCTTCGTGTCTAGTTGACATTCTTCGTCTCGATTCCTTATTCCATATTTATTATTTACTTCGCTTTCTTATCTGAATTGAGTTTTCATCTACTTATTATAAATAGGACTAGTCATATGACTTTCATTAGCATTCCAATCTCACTAATCAACTTGTTGAAGGTGGTTTCATCTAGTGGTTTACTAAATATATCAACCAACTATTTTTGTGTAAGAACATAAAATATTTCAATCACACCATTTTATGCATGTTCTCTTATGAAATGGTACCTTACATCAATGTGTTTTATCTTTGAATGGTTCACTAGATTTGTAACAATGGATATGGCACTAGTATTGTCACACATGATATGAATTCTCTTCAAAACTAGTTCATAGTACCTTAATTGATTTCTTATCCAAAGTACTTGAGAACAACAATTCCCAGAATCTATATATTCAGTCTTAGTTATGGAAGTTGAAACTGATTGTTTCTTTTTGCTATACCATGACACAAATCTCTATCCAAGGAACTGATAGCTTCTAGATGTGCTCTTTATATCCGCTTTGCATCCAGCAAAATCAGCATCAGAATAACCAACTAGGCTGAATCCTGTTTCCTTTAGGTACCACGATCCCGTCTGTGTTGTTCTTTTCAGATATTTGAGGATTCTTTTGATAACAATGAGATGAGCTTCCTTTAGATTGGCCTGAAACCTTGCACACAAACATGTAGAAAATATGATGTCTGGCCTACTAGGTATTAGATAGAATTGAGATCCAATCATTCCTCTATAAGTCTTCATATCTACACTCTTGCCTTTTTTATCTTCATCAAGTTTGATAGCTGTAGACTTCAGAGGTTTTGCAGGTGAGCAATCTTGCATATCAAACCTTTTGAGCAAGTCATTAATATACTTGGTTTGACTTATAAAGATGCCATCTTTTATTTTACTTATTTGAAGGTCTGGAAAATAATTAAGCTCTCTTATCATGCTCATTTCATATTCACTTTGCATGAGCTTTGAGAATCTTTGATAAAACTTTTCATTTATAGAGTCAAAAATGATATCATCCACATAAATATGAACTAGGATGATGTCCTTACCATGCTTCTTGTAAAAGATAGTTTTATCAATTGTTCCTCTAGTAAATTAATTTCTAGTAGAAACTTTGACAGAGTGTCATACCATGCTCTAAGGGCTTGTTTGAGTCCATACAATGCTTTGAGAAGTCTATAGACAAAATCAGGATATTAGGAATCTCCAAAGCCAGGTAATTGTTATACATAAACCTCTTCTTCCAATTCACCATTTAGAAATGCACTTTTGACATCCATTTGATAGACTTTGAAATTTGAATGTGATGCAAATGTTAGGAAAATTCTTATTACCTCTAGTCTTGCAACATGAGCAAAAGTCTCATCATAGTCAATGTCTTCTTCTTATGAATATCCTTTTGCCACTAACCTTGCATTGTTTCTTATGACAATTCCATGTTCATCCATTTTGTTTCTATAAACCCATTTAGTACTAATAATTGATCTGTCTTTTGGAGGTGGCACTAATTCCCAAACATTTTTTCTCTCAAATTGATTTGACTCTTCCTGCATGGCAACAATCCAGTCTGGATCCAATAATGCTTCTTCAATCTTTTTAGGTTCATTTTGAGAAATAAAATAAGCATACAAGTATTCATTTATGGTTTCCCATCTTGTTCTCACACCTTCATCAGGATTTCCAATGATTTGATCTGTAGTGTGAGCTCTATTCCATTTTGTTTCATGAGCCACACATCTTGCATTTGAACTTATTTCTTCCTGATTTGAGTTGTTTGCATTTATTGTTGATCCTAGAGAAGTTCCCCCTGAATGAATGTTAGGGTTGTGTGGAGAATTCTCAAGTGGTATGTGACTAAAATCCTCAGTATTTCTTTCTTCATTTGTACCATGTGAAATTTCTACATGTGAGCCTTCATGTACATTGTCATCTTTTCCATTTTCAGATACTTCCGCTTCCATTTCATTTTCAAATCTCAAAGTGTCACAGTTTTCTCCTTCAAGACTCATGGAAGAAAACTTGAAGTAATCAAAAATCACATTTATGCTTTCCATTATTCTTTGTTGATCAATCACATATACTCTATAGACAATCTTGTCCAAGAAGTATCCTACAAAGATTCCTTCATATGCTTTGGCTTCAAATTTTCCTAGATGATCAACATCATCTTTGAGAACAAAGAATTTTGCTCCAGACACATACATATGCTTGACAAATGGTCTTTTGTTTGTCATGATGTGATAAAGAGTCTTTCTAACAAATTTTGTGATGATTGTCTTGTTTTGAGTGTAACATGCAGTCCTAACAGCTTCAGCCCAAAAATTTGTTGGTAGACTGACTTCTGCTAACATGGTCCTTGTAGCTTCAATTAAAGTTCGGTTTTTCCTTTCAATAACTCCATTTTATTGTGGAGTTCTTGGGCTGAAAATTGGTGAGTAATTCCATTTTCTTTGCAGAATTCACTTAATGTAGTATTTTTTAACTATGTTCCATTGTCACTCCTTATATCAAAAATAGGTGTTGGGCCTTTATCCAATCTCCTTAGATTTTCAATGACAAACTAAGGAGCTTCATGTTTTGAGTGCAGGAATTCCACTCATGTGTATTTGGAGAAGTCATCAACCATGACAAGTGCATATCTCTTCTTGGACATTATCATAACATTTACTAGTCCAAACAGATCCATGTGAATTAATTGTAGAGGCTTTGTGATTGAAGTGAATTCTTTACTTCTGTGACTTGAACTCTTCATTTTTCTTTTTTGGCATGCCTCACACAATCCTTCAATGCAGAATTCAAGTGAGGGCAAGTCCTGTATGAATTCCCTTTTGACTAGAGAACTGAGATTCTTGAAGTTCAAGTGAGACAGTCTTTTATGCCAAAACCAACTTTCACTTTCAGAAGCTTTGGTGTAGAAATAACATATTTTATCCTTGTTTGCAGATTCCAAGTCAGCTACAAACTGACTTCCTTTCATTACTCCTTGTAGAGCGATTTCTTTTGGTTTTTCTGTGTATATGAGGCACATTTCTTTACCAAACCCAACCTTCAAGTCTTTGTTGCAGAATTGAGTGATGCTCAACAAATTGTGCTTCAAACCATTTACCAAAGCTACATCTTCAATGACAATATTTCCATGAAATAATTTATCATATCCCATAGTAAAACCAATGTTGTTGTCTCCAAAGGTCACCATTGGGTCATCCTCTTCCTTGAATTATGACAACAGGGCTTTGTCACCAGTCAGGTGCCTTGAGCATCCACTGTCCAAGATCCACGTAACCTTCTTCTTCTTACATGTGCCCTGCAATCAAAATAATATCAAGTTTTCTTTGGTACCCAAACTAGATTCGGTCATTTATGCTTAGTCATATGAATTTTATTTTTCTTGTTAGCAGTCCTAAACACTTTATCATGTATAATTTCCTTTTCCTGGTTTTAATTCCTAGCTTGGTTAGTGCTTCCTGAGCTAGATGCATTTCTAGGTGACATGGAGTGTTTTCTTCCTTTGATTGGACTAGCAGATTCAGGCCTAGCATTTTTGTTGTTTAAATTTTGACTGATACATCCTTCAATAAACTGTTTCCTTAACCTAAAGAAAGTATTCATCACATTCAGGTTGCATGGCATACAATCAAATTTGTCATAGAATTTTTAATTATCATGCATCAAAGGTTTAACATATCCACAAGCAAATTCAGCATTATCAACAACAGGTTTCTTGCACACATGAGTAAGGTGATTTGTTGATCCATAGTTTTTACAAATCTTCCTAGGAGCATTGTGAATAGGTGCATAGTTATTATGTTTGTTAATGTCTACTTTACTATTTCTATTTGTCTTTTTCTTTTTAGTATGAACAATTTCATTTATCTAGATAGATTCCTTTCTTTCAAGTTTAACAGGTGTGGACTTGGCCTTGACCATTGGTTCTTCTACATCAATATAAGGCACATTCTTCTTAGCTTTAGCTCATCCTCATCATTCAACTGTTATTTGATGATCATACTTTCTTCATCAAACTCAACAGTTGCCTTTTTAAAAATTGGAGTTTCAATATTTTCAAAATATGAGGATTACTAGGGAATTCAGTTTTCTTGCCTTTTGTGGATATAGACTTTTTCTTTTTAAGAGTGTCATAGTCAAACCCAACTCCAACCTTAGAATTTTCCTGGTGTTTTTCATGAAACTCTTATAGAACTACAAATGAGTTTTCATAAGATTTTATTTTCAGTTCATTCTCAGCAATTTGATCCCTTAAGATATTCTCAATCTGTTCTAAGCAAGTAATCTGATTCTTTATGTACTCATTATCTTGTTTCATAGATTGCATGTTAACCAATGATAGTTCTAGATGTTCATTCTTAACAGTCAGTTTATCATTAGCTTTCAACAATCTATTAATTTCTTCATAAGCTACAGTCATGCTGGTATGTATGTTAAGCATTTCAGTGTTTAATTCTTCAACAGTTTTATTATATTGAGAGTTTGACATGTCAATAGAGGTTAGGATTGGTACCTCACTTGTTGAAGTTGATGCTCCTTCATCTGATTTTGCCATGAGTACCAAGTTCCCATACTCTTCTTCTTCATCCTCATTAGTGTCATCCCAATACTTCCCTTCTGCAATGTAAGCTCTACCAATTTTCTTTTTTAACATGGCTTCATACTTGGCTTCCAACTCTAAGTAGTCTTTATCCCTCTTGACTACTTTTGGCTTTCTACACTCAGTGGCAAAGTGTCCTAGTTCATCACAGTTATAACACCTTATTTTTTATCTTTCAACAGTTCCAGTCTTATAGCCTCCTTTAAAACTGCTTCTAGGAGTCTTGCCTTTACTTGAGGAGCCAAAGTTTGATTTTGGCTTGAAGCTTTTATTTTTCTTGAACCTCAAGTTTCTAAACTTTTTAGTCATAAAAGTCATGGATTTGGTGTCCATTCTCTCAAGTTCCTCAATAGTGTAGAACTCATCTTCATCAGATTCACATTTGACAAATTCCTTATCCTCTTCTATAATCTCTTTCATTTTCAACTTTTGGCTTGTACCAACCATTTCCATCTTTACAGGTTCTTTGACAATCAAGACACTAGAGACATATGTTTTTTTTCCTCTATCTGCTTGAAAGGGTTTCTTCTGCAGAAACTCTAATTCATAGGTCTTCAATATTCCATACAGAGTTTCTAAAGAAAGTTTTGTTAGATCCATTCCTTCTCTGATAACATCAATTTTGTGCTCCAAGTGCTCAAGAAGAGTCAATAAAAAACTTGAAGTTCTTTTCTTTTGTCTCATAAACTTTTCTATGTAACTGTAATTCATTAATTAGTCTATTGAACCTTTCAAAGACCTCAGTTATGCCTTCATTTGGTTTTGACATAAAAGATTCATATTGTGAGACCAACAATTGTCTTTGATTTTTTCTCACTTCCATTGTGCCTTCACATAGTAGCTCTATGGTTTCCCAAATGTGCTTGAAAGTGGTGCAATTGACAACATTACTATACATGACCATATCTAAAGAATCAGTCAGTATGAGCATTAGACTATTTTCAAGAGAACTTTCTCTCTTTCAGCGTCAATGTACTGAGATGGATCCTATGGTACCCATGTAGCTGGTATTACCTTTGAGCCACTAGTTGATCCAAGAACTAGTGTCATATGCATGAAGAGTCCATTCTTCAAGATCTCAGGATACATGCAGTTTGCAGTCTTGATGAATGTTAGCATTTTCTTTTTCTAGAGTATATAGTTTTCTCTGTCAAATGGAGGAATCTTGATGCTGTTAAGTTTCTGGGGAACTCATTTTGATCTTTGTACTTTTTGTATGTCAACAATGTAGCTCTGATACCACTTGTTAGGTATGAGTTACATAGAAACTATACAGTGGGGGAGTGAATGTATGGTTTGATTCTTTTTCATTTTTAAGCTTTTGTTTTGATGAACTGATTTTGCTAAAGCTTGTAGCTTATGTTATCTTACAGTGTTTATAAGAGAATTGCGGAAATATAATAAACACAGAAGTTTAACTTTCAAACTAATATTGTATTAGATTGAATTGCTACAAATATGAGATTCTTGATTTGAATTTCAGCTTCCTGTTCCTGAAAGATACAAGGAGTGAATAAAAATTTTAATATTCAACTTACTGCTAACTTATGAAGCTGTGCATTGGCTATATAGACAACATGTCTCATTAACACATACTTTCACAAGTTAGTTAGCAAAAACTAAAAATAGACAAAAAATGATTTACATTTGAACACTATCTATTTCTAGCTAACACTTTTTTTTAACAGTACATCACATTTGTATTCTAATCTTCTGTCTCTGTCTTGTTCTTCTTGAAGGAATTTATGCACCAGCGGAAGCATTGGATAACATTTATTTGCATATATTCCTATGTATACATACATATAGATACAAAAACTATTTTATAAATTGAAGAATACCTCAATTGCTTTCCGGCAACAGCTAGAGAAGATCTTGTTCTTCAATCCTTGCAATCACCCCTCAAGTGTGGAGTGCTCTAAAGATATCCACGAAGAATCAAACTAAAAGATGAAGGAGGAGGCTAGAGAGGAAATTAGGGTTGCTTCCCTTTTAAAATATTTCTCACAAATATTAGGGTTTATAATCCTATATTTATAGGCAAATATCTCAGATGAGATATTTTCTATAAATATCTTATTATTAATTCCCTTTTTAATTAATTAGTTAATGATTAAAACTATTTTAATCATTAATTCCTTTTTCTAAACTCTTTTAAAAAATTATTCTCTCTTCATATTTAATTACTTTAATTAAATATTTAATTAATAATATTAAGATCTTATCTTAAATAATTTATAATCAATTAAATCTCATTTAATTAATTTATAAAAATTTGCTAAGTAATTATTTATTTCATAAATAAACAATGACTAGCTATTATTAATTATTCCTTCATCTATAATTTAATCTCTTTTATGGTGTGACTCTTTAGGTTCAATATTAAGCTGGTAGTAGAAATAAATAATAATAAACATTTTATTTATTATTTATATGAATTCTATTAATTCATTAAATATAATTAATCTGATTAATTATATTTATTCTACATCGTGAGTGATGCTTCTCAACATATCGCGACTATCCAGATAATACGAAATCATTGCTTAGAATACTTAGAACCTGTCAGTAATTAGTTACCGTACAATTAATTCCTTCTACCCTTCAATATCCCGATTAAATACAAGGCATGGAACTCGTGTCAAGCCTATCTAATTTAATCATATGATTTCTTATTCATATTGCAAAGTTCCTTTTAATGCAAATTAGAAACTCTTTCTAATTTCATTCACTCTAGCCAGAGATTCCTGAACTTGTATATCTAAGAATTACATAGGATATTCACTTCATTTACTGGAAGGGGCAGATCCTTTATTGATCCGTTAACTATCTCCATACACAAATCACTATGCCCAGAATGGACCTAATGAATGTCCTAGAGACTAAGGACTAAACCAAAGCATAAATCATTGTGTACGAGATTACTCTAACGATCTCAAGTCTAAGGATACTTGTACAACTATTTACTTAATAAACAACTATCGACACGTGAGTAAACTCCATTAGTTGTTCTACTTATCGAGTCATGTTCAGTGAACTTATTCCTTAATAAGCACCTACATACTAGCTATAGTGTCACCACACAAATGTCTATGAGAACAGACATCCTCCTAAGAGAGCTAGCATAGTATGTACTGATCTTTACGGATTTACCAATTTCCAATTAGTTATCCTATGATCAGGAACTGTTGAAGTCTAAAGATATTATCTTCTAGATCTCATTATTACAATCTCGTTATAATTCTAGAAGTTTTGCTCTAAATTATGGAACATCTTATTTAATACACTTCAAATAGATTAAGCCCGTAACATAAATACTTTATTATTATCAAATGAAATCAAATAAGAGTAGCATAAAGTTTTTCCTAACTCATCATACATGATTGGTTTTAGGTCAAACACTTTCACTTCTTTCAAACTTCTTGTAGACTTATCTCTATCTTCACAGATTTGACTGATCCTGATCATGATAGAGCTTCAACTTACTTTTCTTATTTTTCTGTAAATCTCTTTGAATTTAGCTTCTTGAATCAATCGAGTACTCTACTGTTATTGCTTCGAGAAGTCATGACACAGACTTCTCGATCGAATACTTCTGAGACTTCTTGATTAGCCTATTGACTTGTTACTTCTCGAGTGCCTAGACTTCTCGATTAGATATAGCTTAGATGACTTCTCGATTAATCTAGACTTCCTCGAATGGTCAACTATTACAGACTTCTCGATTGATCTCTTTTCTCAGACTTCTCGATTACTTCATTTTCTAACTTCTTGATTTGTTCTACTGGACTTCTCGAATGTATATTACCTTTGACACTTCTTGAATGGCTTCGATTTCTTAACTTCTCGATCGAATACTGAGCCATGAGATATTTTGATACTTCTCTACCATTTTCACATGTCACTTCTCTACCAGTGGTGACTTCTCGATCGAACACTTGACTTAGAAGATTTTCCATACCGCAATTCTTATTTTGGTGAAGTCTTCTCAGGCTTGATGCATAATCTAGAATTGAATCTTCTATCAATCTTTATTCTTGACTTACAATTATACATTTGAATTTACAATATAAACATACTTTTATCTGCAAGTATACATTAAAAGCGCTAAGCCATCAACCTAATACAAGAGTTCTACATGTGTTATAACAAGACAAGTACATTTAATACAGTAGGCTTGATTTGGTCCAATAAAGGGTACCATATTTATCTATCCTTTCTTCATTCTTATGAACATCAAAACCATAACGACACCCGTATTATTTGTAAAACAAGTATGCATAATTTATAGATTTGAAAAACTTTATTATCATGAGGATTATATTGTTCATCACATTTAGATGTCTAAAATTATCAACCACCTGGAGACTTGAAGTAGGAAAAATCTAGTTCATCTTCAAAATCATTAAAATCATTTTCTGATTGGCGCAGCTATTCTTCATGATCATTAATTTCATCTTCTGATTCATGAGATTCTTCTATATCATCATTGAAATCATCTTGTGGTTGACAAGTTACATTATGAACATCAGATGTAGTGGCTGCAAAAAATCAAAAAATTAACTATATAAAAACTGTTATTATGCTAAATTAAGATAAATAACATATTAAATATTTAAGTAACATAGTGCAAAGAAAATATAATATTGATTTATATAGGACACAATAGTACAGAACACAGTAGTATAGAACATAATGGCATACTACAGAACATATTGGTACAGAACATGATATAGACTCATACCAACAATACATTGAATTTCGCAAGTCCATTGGATGGGAAAATTTGTACATAATGAAATAATATCGAGCAAAGTTTGTACAAACTGATTACTATAGAGTATAGTGGTACATAGAACACTATATATCTATATTAACAAATAGTTATAGTTGAAGATAATAATTATAAAAATATTAAAATATATAGACACTAACAAAAATTCATATTGTAATAATATCATTTTAATGAAAAAATACCTTCAATATACTATCAGACTGCTCTTAAAACCAAACAAATTACACATGAACACCATTAAAAATAAATTTAAGAATACCTTCATATTATAATAACATCATTTTCATGAAAAAAATACCTTCAATGTACTATCAGATTTCTCTTGAAAACAAACACATTACAAAAGATGAAATATACTAAATTAAAAAAATAAGAAAAAACTACCAATATATCATATACCAGTTGAAACATGAACACCATTAAAAAAATTAAGAATACCTTTATCAATATACATGATTGATTTGGGAGGAATAGAATACAACAACGTATTGAAATTTATGCACGTAGATATCAAACACACTAAGTGAAATACTTCATTTGATGTTATATGATGTATGTACGTAATTAAGAACAACCATGAAAATAGGTATTCAGTTTCCCCGTATGTGGGTTCACGAGCAACGTGGATATTCAATTGTGTATAGCTAATGATATTTTATAGATTAAAAGACATATTTACCCTTTTTTATGTGTTAAAATTGAATTGAAACATTAAATTACAGTCATAGGATCACATACAATCCAACGGTTGACAATGAGTTACTTGGTTACTCAATAATAATGGTTACTCAATGAGCCAAGACCTATATATATATATATATATATATATAATTTTTTATAAATTTAAAAATTTTCAATTATATAATTTACAAGGATATACACTAAAATCGCATAATATTAATTACATACTGACATACTTATAGTAATGTTTAAAAAAATCTCCGATACAAGTGATTAATTCCCTCATAATGTATGTCCTGCTTTCTTCTTCCTAAATCTCTGTGCTAGGAAATCAAAAGGATGATGAATGAATATTCGTGGAGTTTAAATTCTTCAAACACTAAATGTATACGTTGGTTATCGTAGGATATGTTGAGTATGTCAAAGAAGAAGGGTGAGATTGGTTTTCGTAACTTTCATGGGTTCAACTTGGCATTACTAGGTAAACAATGTTGAAACCTAATAAACAACTCGGGGTCTGTTTAAGGCCCGCTATTACCCAAACTGTCATCTTATGCGGTTGGTAGAGGTAGTGGTTAGAGTTACATATTGTCTAGTATATATGAGGCAAAAGAAACAATGATAAAATAGTATCGATGGGTTCTAAGGGATAGTAAAACAATAAACATACATGTTGACCCATGGTTGAGAGGGAATGAGAACTTCTGTGTAGATAAGAGTGTCAATAGAGGTTCTAGTACAAATGCAAAGGTGATCAATTTCTTTATTAGTGACAGAAAGGAGTGGGATGAAAACAAAGTGTGGAGCTCTTTCAACAATGGTGAGGCTAATGCTATCTTAGCAACTCGAATTCCACAGCATAATACAAATGACAGTCTGGGTTCATTCGAACAAAGGACAGTACCATGTGAAGTCGGGTTACCAATATTGGAACTTGAATCACATTGAAAGTGCGGGCATTCAGCAGTCAAGTGGGTGGGGGAAACATTTGGCATTTGAATGTTCCTAGTAAAATCAAAATATTCCTTTGAAGGTTTTGTCATAATAATATACTCAAACACAATCTATTACGAGGGAAAGGGGTTGCAGCCCATATTGGATGCACGATGTGCGAATGAGATATTGAGTACCTATTGCACTTATTTTTTTATTGCAGGTTTGCAATGGAATGCTTGAAAAAAAATGGGTTTATCGTATAATAAGCGGGAGCACCTGATTGGCTTCTGGAAAAACTTAGCACCGAGACGCATGAAAACATCATAAAAATTGCTATAGTTGTGGGGAGTATGCAGGAGCACCTTGTTTTCCCAGTTGCACAAGTAGAAGGGGGGGTTGAATACTTGTGTTCCTTTTATGCCTGATTTAAAACCAACTCAATATGAATTAAGAACAAAGATCAAACACAAAGATATGAATAAGTACTGTTTATATTATTGATGATTAAATACAAAACTCTCCTAGGGTGTACACAAACCCTAGCATCTTCTCTGTGATTATCACAGCAACTCTCTATATCTCTATGCTATCACAAAATTTCACTCAGATAATTATTCTTCGACTTACACACCTTTACAATTAGGTTACATAGTGTTTATATAGAGAGCTGCCTATCAACTAATAACAGAAAGATAAATTACAATAGGAATAGAATTCCTAATTATTAGTTGACAGTTTCCTTCTGCAATTCTCTTTACTTCCCATAGCATATCTGCAATATATTTATCTTGATCTTCGAAGACTTTCCATTCCCGTGATCCTCTTCCAAATTTAACTTTAATTGTATAGACTCTGAAACCTTCAGACTCTGATGATCTTCAGACTCTGATAAATGTAGACTCTGATAGATCATAGACTCTGATAGTCTATAGACTCCGATCACCTTCCAGACTCTGATCTTCATGTAGACTCTGGTTTCATTTTCTTTCAGAAATTCTTCTAAGTACAAATAACTTGAATGTTGACTACTAGACTCTGATTATACATTTCAGAGACTAGAAAGACTTATTACAGATAAACCATGCTAGACCCTGTTCTAGTATTTTGTACATCATCAAATGAATATATTCCTAACAATCTCCCCCTATTTATGCTTTATAAAATGTAAGCATAAATCAAGGCTTGATGATGTCAAAACTAAAGAATAAACAATTAATCTAGAATAGTATAAAAGAATTATAAAGGAAAAAGAATTACTTCTTATTTAATCTTCTCAAAGGCTGGATTATTCTTCAAAAATGAGTTCAGCATATTTTCATCCACAATTGCAAGAGTTTCACCAACAAACTTCTTCAATTTCTTCATTTCTTCATTTAAACATTTGATTTGACAGTAAGCTACTCTCAGATCATTTGCATTGCTTTCTTGATCTTTCAAGTCCTTCAATATTAGAACACTAACTTTCTCACTCATAGGCTGTAACCCAAAGTAATGACCCACACCTTCTTGAAATTTAATCTGTTTTTCTTCCAATGGCATGACTTGATCATTTCCCTCAGTATCAACATATTTTAAAGAAAATTTGCCCATTTGTCGATTTGCCTGTCTGTGCAAAGTCAGCTTTCTGTGAATCTCTTTGAACCATTTGTGAGTGATAGCCTCTTTACTCTTATTTACTTCATATACAATCTGTAAGAGAAATCTAATGTACTGTAATTCCTCAGCCTGTTTGAAAAAAATAAAATTTGATTGGCTAATCCATCTTACACTTCCACCTTCTAAGAAATATACCAGCATCTCATTCTTCACCTTTTATGTGCCTCTCTGTCCTTGTATCTTTCTTTCAAAAACATTATAAACAATTTGAGCAGACACCACTTTGTTTAGATGCTTCTGTGTGATCTTCTCAAACTGCCTATCTGTCAAGGATTGAGGATCCCTGGTTAGAGTGGATGTTCTGTCAATGTCAGATTCTTCAAAACCTCCAAGACATGTCTTCTTTTTGGCTCTAAGTTACAGATTTGACTGACTACACTTCCAGTATGAAGGTTCTTGAGTTTGATCAGAGTCTGACTTCTTTCTTTGCTTATCAAAGTCTGACTTAGACTCTGATTTCTCGTGTCTAGTCCCTGACTGATGTGTTTAAGTTTTTGCTAGTCCAGATTGCTTTTGTTGCACATCATCAAGACCCCTAGGACCATGAGAACTATCACCAGTTGCATCATCATCACCATCTCTCCTCCTTTTAACTCCCTTTGATTTATCTTTGCACCCATCATCCTTATTTCTCCTGGAGGATTCACATTTCTTCTCCCCCTTTTTGACATCATCATTACTGGTGACAGCCAAAAGAATCTGTTCAAGAACCGTGGAGATATTGGCCTGTGCTGCAATGACCGAATCAACCTTGGAGGTCAAATCAGAGACTATAGTTTGCAGATTGGCTTGAGTGGTAATGATAGAAGCAATAACATCCTTGAAAGCAACTTTTTTGGATAATTAAAGGGAGTGAATTCTGTCAAATCTGGTACTGAGCAGAGAAGTAGCATTATCAACACCAGTGAGTTTGGTTTGAATATGAGAAATATCTTTGACCACACCAGCTAATTGAGCCGCAACAGTCTATGTCTCAGTCTGAACTTCGCTATCTAGAGCCTGATCTTCCTCACTAGGATAGTGACCATGTTTTTGTAAAAAGGACTTTTTCTGAAAAGCTAGAAGTCTCTCAGATTGATGAATGGCCATAATACAAGCAAAAGAATCTTTATCAGTTATGCCTCTTTGCTGTGCAGACTCCCAAGACTGAGGAAACACCTGATCAAAGTAGACAAAAGAAGGATTAATTGGAGCATCATCTTCAGAAGTGAGTTCCTCAGCAACAGGCTCAAGCTTTGTGATTGGAGGTGTAGACTCTGGCGGTGGTGTAGACTCTGAAACTGCAAACGGGACTATAGACGCTGACTCCTCCTGAGAGTGATCAGAGACTGTAGACTCTGGAAGTCTAGCCCTTATAGGCATGATCAAAAGTGGTTTTTCTGACTTCAATTTTGCAGCCTCAGGTAAAATGACAGGGTTATCCACCAAAGCCTCCATGACTCTATCTGCTCTCCTTGCTAGAGAATCCACCAGATGAAGTTGTGGTCTCTGTGTAAATGACTTCTGAACAGCAAGAGCCTCCTCCTGTTTACCAATTTGCACAATCAAACAAAGTGACTTGTCATCCATCCCCTGTTCCAACTCATTGGACCAACTCTTTGGAAAATCTTGATCCCAATAAGTAAAGCTAGGTTCAGGATACCCTAATCTCTCAGTCTCACAGTGGGGTTGGGCAGCCACTTTCTCAATCTCACTCAGGCTCTCTACAACCTTTTCTACCTCTCCTTTTGCATGGACCAGTGCCAGCCTCTCAGATATTTTTTCACTCATTTTGCAGGGTGCACTCAATAATCCTACAGAAGAGGGGTTGAGAGATAATAATTGTGCTTTAATACCTGAACCACCTTGATGGAGGGGAACCCCTTCATATGTCTGAAGGCTAGGGGTTTCCACCAAGGGGTGAGCAGCAACAGATTCTGAACCCTTACGGTCATCTTCTTTCTTTTCAGAGTCTGTTGGCTCCAGTATTCCAGTCTCAGGGTCTACTCTAGACTCTGACTGCTTCAGTATGACTTCATTAGAAGCCAGAGTCTGAGTGTCACCATCTTTGACTGTTTGTGCATGAGACTCCCCCTCAAGGTGGATAGACTCTGATAGAATAGATTGGAAAATTTCTTCATGAGCATCCATCAGAGTCTGTCCTCCCATATCACTGGGGTTCTCATCAGCTCTCTGGTGAGTTGCCAAGGAGGGCCCAACAGCATACTCCTTTGCCCCACTATCACCCGACCTCTGACTAGGTGGTTCTTGTGTGGGTGAGGCAGACTGAGCATCTTTATCACTAGTCACCACTGGTGCACTAGTCCCAACCTCCAACTGCCTTGCATCACCTGCTACCTCATGTGGTTCTATCAAAGTTAATGCATCCAAGTGTCCATTGAGAAAGATCCTGGCATGGAGTGCATTGATGGCCTGGGCAAAAGTCAAGTGAAAGGAATCCTGCAGTTCCCTTGCAATCTTGTGATAATGTGAGCCCTTGAGTTGATCCAATCTACTTGCATAGGTCGGATAGATGTATTTGTTGGCCACCTTACCTACATTTTGGACAAGAAAATCAACCACCTTTCTTGGAAATGGCTGAATAGTAGAAATCCAATCAATAGCTGTCCTGTAGGTAATCCCTTGATCCCAAATTGCTTCATAGTCAAAAACTGGTTGCTCAATCTCAGTTTCCAACTCAGCAACAGACTCTGATACTCTCCTTTTGTAGATCTTAAGCTTTTTAGGCTTCTTTGTGATTTGCTGTTCAGAGTCTGGCACACCTAGTGCTTTGAGAACTTCAGTTGTCCTGCCTTCTATGAGCCCAGCTGCTTTTTCTTGGAATGAAGAGTTGAATAGGTAGCTGTATAGAGATTTGACCACATCCTGTACAGACATTTGTAGCTTCTGTTCCATTCTCTTCCTTAGGGCTTCATAGGTTGAAAGAAAATCTAAGACTTGAGATTGAGTCTGATGTTGCTCTGGATCTTCAACTGATTCCACCAAAGGATATAAGAATAGCACTACATCATCACTTGGAGTAATGATTTCATCAATTAGACTTGAGGCTGCATCCAATGGCATTCCTTCCCAAAATGTGTCATGATCAGAGTCTAAAGGCAGTCTAGACTCTGACTTTACATTAGACTCTGGTTCAGGTCATTTCTTGCTTTCAGTGTCTGGCCCTGCAGGAGCCTTGGGAGCATCTGTTTCCTGTAAAACAGGGTTAGTAATAGTAGTAGGCTTGTGTGTGTGTGTAGAATAAGCATTCCTTAACCTTCTGTATTTTTTAGCAAAAGATTTCTCAGGAGATATAGTTTGAACATCCTGAGGTGCATGCCTAGGTTGATCAGAGTCTGTAGCCTTTTCAGAGACTATAGACTTGGCTTGAAGGGTAGAATCAAGTGTATCATGACCTTCTTTTAACAATGAAAGTCCTTCAATAACTTGCTTCTCTAGAAGGTTGAGCTCCTCATCACTATGCTCATCTATAAGCCTAGATTGAATCAATTTCCTCCTCTTTACAACTGGTGCCTGTTGAGAGACACCAGAGGTTGGTTTCTTTTTGGATTTTGGTTTTGAAGATTGTTTCTTTGAAGGTGATTGGGTGACTTGGGTAGGTGCAGGGGGACTCTCCATTACTTGCTCCTGCACCATTTCACCACCAAAAAATGAAGCATTGTAGATAGAAGGTTTGTAGGTTGAGAGTTTTACCTTCATTACCTGTGGATAAGTCATGTCAGGTAGACTCTTCTTTTTGTCATCAATTCTCTTGATATTAGAGAATATCCTCATTTGCTGTTTGTATGCCTGCACACAGCAATCATCTGCCAACTTGGTTGACAGGTCAGGAATGAAGTGGTTGAGGAGAATCATAAGAAATCTACGGTAGTAGACCTTTTTCCTCCCCTCTTGCACATTAGTTAATTTTGCTCCCATTTGAGTAAGCAACATATCACCAATGTTGATCAATTTGTCAAATAGGAGACTGTGACCAATATGATAAGTTATTGCAGTAATAGCATCAAAACCACTACACTTACCAGTAAAACACTTAGCAAGTTGGTCAAAAAAAAAGGACCATTCCTTCCTTAAATATGGCCTAGTTATCTTACTCATGTTATCTAAGTTAGCAGAATAACCTATTTCCTTAAACATGTTTTTTATGTCATCATCAGATACAGTATTATCAAAAAAAGACTTAATAGGCAGTTTAAACATAGAATTAAGTATATCTGCAGTTATATCAAAAGTAGTGGAGCCAAAGGTGAACATGATTTTACCTGGTTGATCCTGAGAAGGATCAACTACCTTTGCAGAGCTCAAGGCTTGTGAAACAGCATCCATATGAATCACTGGTGATGCCTTGAGTATATAACTGAGCTCACTCTGCTCCAAGAAATCCATCATAGGATAGTAGTCAGCATCTACCCCTTTCTTGTCGCCAAGGGCTGCCACATGGTTAGTGGTCATGACCTCAAAGTCTCCAAAGGTGAATGCGATAGCTTTGGGTCCCCTCATCACAGTTGAGATAGCAGCCATTGAAATCGTTGAGATGAAAGTGATGAATTCGCTTGAATAGATTTGCTAGGGTTCGTAAAGAGCTCTGTGAATATTTGTGCCTTAGAAAATAATTGCAAGAAACAAGTGAGTAAATTGTATGAAAAATTCTATTTTGTTCAAGTTGCATACAATACACATGAGTCTACAGTCTATCTCTAGTCAAAAACAACTATTACCGCCTATTTCAAGTCATTTGAACAATTTAGACACAATCAGAGTCTGTAGGCGCAAACTTGAACCGTTTCGGAGTCTAGACGATAATTGTTTTTCAGAGTCTACAGACTCTCAGAGTCTACAGACTAGTCAGAGTCTACAGACTCGTCAGAGTCTAAAAACTAGACTCTGTCAAGATAAAGTATCTCAAGAATTTTGCATTAATAAATTATAGTTTAACACATCAGGAGCTATAATTAAAGTACATACCTTGCTTCTTGTAATTTGTAATCACTTACATGTTTAACATACCTAATTCACCTACCAGTCTAAGAAAGGTAGACTCATCAAGTGGTTTTTTCAAAATGTCTGCAATCTGTTTGTCAGTTGGAACATAGTGAAGTGTCACAGTACCATTTTCAACATGTTCTCTAATAAAATGATACCTGACATCAATGTGCTTTGTTCTGGAATGTTGGACTGGATTCTCTACAATTTTAATAGCACTAGTATTATCACAATACATAGGAATATTTGAGAATGTTAGTCCATAATCAAGTAATTGATTTCTTATCCACAGAATTTGAGCACAGCAACTCCCAGCGGAAATGTATTCAGCCTCAGCTGTTGAGGTTGATACAGTCTGTTGTTTCTTGCTAAACCAAGAAATTAATCTGTTGCCAAGAAACTGGCACTGACCTGTTGTGCTTTTCCTGTCTACTTTGCATCCTGCATAGTCAGAATCTGAATAACCAATTAATGAAAAATCTGACTCTCTAGGATACCAAAGTCCAAGAGTTTGTGCCCCCTTGAGATATCTAAAAATTCTTTTTACAGCTATTAAATGTGATTCTCTGGGGTCAGCTTGAAATCTAGCACACAGACAAGTTGCAAACATTATATCTGGTCTACTAGCAGTTAAATATAATAATAAGCCAATCATACCTCTGTAGCTAGTGTTGTCAACTTTCTTACCCTTTGGGTCAGAGTCTAGCTTAGTGGCTGTTGACATGGGAGTTTTAGCATTTGTAGAATCTTGCATATCAAACTTCTTCAGTAGTTCTTTTACATACTTTGTTTGATTGATGAAAATTCCATCATCATTTTGTTTGACTTGAAGCCCCAAAAAGAAGTTTAATTCTCCCATCATGCTCATTTCATAATTTGACTACATTAGTTTACTAAACTTTTCACAGAGTTTGTCATTAGTAGAACCAAATATAATATCATCAACATAAATTTGGACAAGCAAAATGTCACCTTTATACTTTCTAATAAAGAGAGTTTTGTCAATGGTACCTCTTATGAATCCATTTTCAAGAAGAAATTTTGAAAGAGTTTCATACCATGCTCTAGGTGCTTGCTTCAATCCATAAAGTGCCTTATCTAATCTGTAAACATGATCAGGATATTTAGGATCAATAAATCCTGGTGGTTGCTCCACATAGATTTCTTCTTCCAATTTTCCATTCAAGAAGGTACTTTTTACATCCATTTGATACACCTTGAATTTTGAATGAGCTGCAAAGGCAAGAAACATTCTGATAGCTTCCAATCTTGCATTGATTTGTTTCATAATCAATTCCTTCCTCCTATGAGTATCCTTTTGCAACTAGCATTGCTTTGTTTCTTATTACAGTTCAACTCTCATCAAGTTTGTTTCTGTACACCCATTTTGCACCAACAACTGATCTATCTTTAGGCCTTGGTATAAGTTTCCACACTTTGTTTCTCTCAAATTCATTCAATTCCTCTTGCATTGCAATTATCCAATCATGGTCTTGCAAGGCTTCCTCAATTTTCTTGGGTTCATTCTTTGAGAGAAAACAGCTACAAAGACATTCATTTTGAGTGGTTGTTCTTGTTTGTACTCTCAGGGTCACCAATTATTAAGTCAGGAGTGTGACCTCTTGTCCATTTTCTAGCTGGTGGAAGATTGATTCTTGAACTAGAAGCTCCCCCTAAGTCATTTGCATCTTCTATATTTAAGTGAAATTCAATTGAAGAGGCTCCCCCTAAATTGTTTGACTCTGTCAAGGGTTCAGAGTTGCTTGATCCAGACCCTGATGAGTTAGATTCTGAGGAATTTGACTCAGTCTGTCTAGACTCTGTTTGGGTAGACCCTGACCTATTAGACTCTGAATCATTTGGAGTTGTATTTCCTAGCTCCCCCTCAGAATGTTCAGGTTGCTGTGTTGGATTAGGAGTTACTTGAGGGTCTTCATCCTCTTCTTCTTCATTTATCTCAGAACTTTTTAGATTTTCAAATTCCAGTGTAGTAAACTCTGACTCATCTTGCAATTATGTAAACTTTTTATCATCAAATGCAATATAAATAGATTCCATAACAATTTTGGTTCTGAGATTAAACACTCTGAATGCTTTTGTGTTTGATGCATATCCAAGAAATTTTGATTCATCTGCTTTGGCTTCAAATTTGCTCAGATTTTCAGGATGTACTTTCAGTACATAACACTTGCATCCAAATATGTGAAAATGTTTCACACTTGGCTTCTTGTCCTTTATCATTTCATAGGGAGTCTTTCCATGCATATTTATTAAAGTACAGTTTTGAGTGAAACATGCTGTATTGATTGCCTCTGCCCAAAAATATATTGGTAGCTTAGACTCTGTCAGCATTGTTCTGGCAGCTTCTATGAGGGTTCTATTCTTTTTTTTCACAACTCCATTTTGTTGAGGAGTTCTTGGTGCAGAAAATTGTTGAGAAATTCCTTTTAATGCACAGTAGTCTTCCATGATTGAATTCTTGAATTCAGTACCATTGTCACTCCTTAGAACTCTAACTGTTTTCTTTGAATTTCTTTCTAGAAAAGTGATATGGTCTTTTATGTGTTGTGGAGCTTCATCATTTGAATGTAAAAAGAAAACCCATGTGAATCTTGTAAAATCATCTACAATAACAAGAGCATATTTCTTTTTATTAATAGACATAACATTTACTGGACCAAATAAATCAAGGTGCAATAAATAAAAGGGTTCAGAAATGGTGTTTATTGTCTTGCTCTTGAAGGATGATTTCTTTTGCTTTCCAAGTTGACATGCTTCACAGAGTCCATCTTGCACAAAATCAACATGTGGTAATCCTCTTACAATTTTCTATTTAACCAACTTGTTTAGTGTTTTAAAGTTGATATGTGACAGTTTCTTGTGCCATTTCCAGCTTTCTTCAATTGAGGCCTTGCTATATAGACATGTCAGTTCACTGTGTATGCAATCCTCCAAGCTGGCTTCATAAATGTTACCATGTCTGTGTCCTTTAAAAACCAGAATACCCGTTTCTTTGTGAGTCACAAGACACTCTTTGTTGTCAAAGCTAGTATGGTAACCTTTATCTCCTAGTTGACTTATGCTTATCAAATTGTGTCTTAAGCCATCAACTAGAGCTACTTGTTCAATGATGACATTCCAAGTACAATCTTGCCATATCCCAGTGTTTGTCCTTTGTTGCCATCTCCACAGGATACTTCTGGGCCAGCCATTTCCACAAAGTCTGTAAGCAGGGATTTCTTTCCAGTCATGTGACCTGATCATCCACTGTCCAGGATTAGGGTTACATTCTTTACCCTTGTTCCCTGCATACATAAAGCAACTAGTTAGTTGTTTTGGGGATCCAAACAGTTTTGGATCTTTTTCCTCTAACTTTAGGTGAAACAGGTTTAGCAATTTTCACCTTTGATTTACCTGTCTCCTTTGCATTTGACTCTGGTGGAGTCTTAATAGTGTCATACCAGCTTTTGTTAATAGATGATTTTAGCTCATAAAAATTGAAATACAATTCATGATAGTCTCTACACATATAAATAGAGTGAAATATGCTACCACAGTGATAACAGGGTTTTTGTGGAATGTAATGACTTTTCAGAGTCTGTGGAAGACTAAACTCTGATTCTTTTTCAATTTTTGCTTTACAATCTATAGCTAAATGGTTGTGGTTGCCACATCTAAAACACTTCTTTCTAGGAGCATTTGGATCCTTTTGATAATTATTTGCTTTATTAATGCCTTCTTTACCATTCCTATTTCTCCTAGTTTTGGTAGACTCTGATAAGTTCTCTAGCCTTTCTTTTAACTTAGACTTACACAAGTACCCTATGTTTATATTTTTCTTAGAGTTATTTGTTCCAGTTTCATCTGTCTTTTTGTCAACAACAAGGGGACTATTGACAGATGAGTTTGTGGTTTCAGTCTTTTCTTTAGGAGTCACAAACTTAACAGGAACAAATGTGTTTTTGTCTTTAGTCTTATTAGCTTGGCTAGCTTCTTCATTGTTATCATTCTCAATAATAGGTCTTTTCCCTTGACTATTTTCATAGCCTAGACCAGAAGTTTGATAAACATTTTGGTTATTGAGAATTTCTTGAACTTTTCTGCCAGAGTCTCTCCAGACTTTAAACTTAAGTCTTTCTTCTTCTAGTTCATTCTTAACATAGTCATAGGCTTTCAAAATTTCAGTGTAATTATGACTATTTTTCTCAGAATCCTTTTTGTATTGTTCCATTAATATTAACTCAGACTCTAAATGATCATTCCTTTTAGTTAAGGTTAAATTTTCTTCTCTCAACCTTTCACTTTCACTAGTGAGAGACCTACATGTAGTCATTATTTTATTAACCTCATTTTGCACAATTTCTATGCCATTAGAGTCTAAGTTAATTAAGGATTCAGGAGTAAATATTGATACCAGAGTTTTAGGAGATGAGGGTTCTTTGGGAGATTGTGATTTTCTTGAGGAGGATGTCATCAATGCTAGATTTTCATAATCAATTTCATCCTCTGACCTTGAATCTGCCCAATCCTTTCCTGTTGATAAAAGTACTTTTCCTTTTCCTTGACTTTTTGACTTTCTGCATTCACTGGCAAAGTGCCCCAATATTCCACAGTTGAAATATTTGACCTTTGCTTTGTCAAGTTTGATTATAGTACTCTTGCTCTTTTCATTCTTCTCATCTTCCTTCTTGAATGATGACCTTTTGCTAAATTTGCCAGTTCTTTTGTTAAATTCCATTCTTTTGAAAGTTTTGGAAAACATAGTCATCATTTGACTTAGATCAATCTCTTCATCAGAATCAGAATCTGTGTCAGTAGACTCTGACTCCACAACAGTTTTACCCTTCTTTCTTGAATCCTTGATTCTTGTTTCAGTGGGTTGTTCCTGTTGTTCTTTTCCAGACTCCATTAAGAGTGCTACATATTTTATCTTTACATACTTCTTATTCTTCCTCTGTTGCATCTCTAAATCATATGTCTTGAGTCTGCCATACAATTCTTCTAGAGTTAGTTCATCCAAATCTCTAGCTTCCCTTATGGTTGTAGTCTTATTGTCCCACTCTTCAGGAAGTGCTCTCAGAAACTTGGTGTTGGTATC
Organism: Oenanthe sinensis; assembly: GCA_028671895.1. Lineage (NCBI taxonomy): Eukaryota > Viridiplantae > Streptophyta > Magnoliopsida > Apiales > Apiaceae > Oenanthe > Oenanthe sinensis. Next base: position 7,388,975 of record JAPMAC010000212.1, read on the forward strand.
TTCAAAATCATAAACCTTACCAAACATAGCCATCTCATTCAAGAGTTTAGTAAACCTATCATACATCTCAGTAATAGATTCTCCAGATTTTGCTTCAAAATACTCATACTCTTGAATTAGCAAAGACCTTGCATTTTTCTTGACATCTTTAGTTCCTTGACAGTGTACTTCAAGTTTTATCAACATCTCTTTAGCAGTTTGACGTGATATAACACAGTTTGTTAGAACAGAATCCAAACTGTTAAAGAGTATGTTTTTGACTTTTGCCTCCTTAAGAACATTCTCCTTGTCCTCTTTTGTCCATTCAGCCTTTGGTTTTTCAATGAAGTGTTCTTCAGTTACTTTTCCTTCTTCATTGATTTGAGGTACTAGCTTTAAGGGCACATAGGGTCCTTCATGAATTCTTTCAAGATAGTCAGGGTCTGTTGCTTCCAGATGGTGCAGCATCTTAACCTTCCAGTGGGTAAACTCGTTTCTTTTGAGCATAAGAATCTTAGAATTGCCATCTTTATTTCCAGACATCTTTGATCGAATTTAAACGTTAGGCTCTGATACCAATTGTTTTCCCAGTTGCACAAGTAGAAGGGGGGGTTGAATACTTGTGTTCCTTTTATGCCTGATTTAAAACCAACTTAATATGAATTAAGAACAAAGATTAAACACAAAGATATGAATAAGTACTATTTGTATTATTGATGATTAAATACAAAACTCTCCTAGGGTGTACACAAACCCTAGCAGCTTCTCTGTGATTATCACAGCAACTCTCTCTATCTCTATGCTATCACAAAATTTCACTCAGACAATTATGCTTCGACTTACACACCTTTACAATTAGGTTACATAGTGTTTATATAGAGAGCTGCCTATCAACTAATAACAGAAAGATAAATTACAATAGGAATAGAATTCCTAATTATTAGTTGACAGTTTCCTTCTGCAATTCTCTTTCCTTCCCATAACATATCTGCAATATATTTATCTTGATCTTCGAAGACTTTCCATTCCCGTGATCCTCTTCCAAATTTAACTTTAACTGTATAGACTCTGATGATCTTCAGACTCTGATAAATGTAGACTCTGATAGATCATAGACTCTGATAGTCTATAGACTCCGATCACCTTCCAGACTCTGATCTTCATGCAGACTCTGGTTTCATTTTCTTTCAGAAATTCTTCTAAGTACAAATAACTTGAATGTTGACTATCTAGACTCTAATTATACATTTCAGAGACTAGAAAGACTTATTACAGATAAACAATACTAGACCATATTCTAGTATTTTGTACATCATCAAATGAATATATTCCTAACACACCTATTGCACTTAATTTTTTATTACAGGTTTGCAATGGAATGCTGGGAAAAAGTGGGTTTATTGTATAATATGCGGGATCACCTGATTGGCTTCTAGAAAAACTTAGCACCGAGACGCATGAAAACATCATAAAAATTGCTACAGTTGTGGGGAGTATGGTTTGCCAGGAATAAAAGAAATTGAGATAATAAGAGCTTGACACCTGTAGTAGCTATTAACCGAAGCTCAAAGCAGATTTTAGAATGGTGAAAAGTATGGAAGAGGAAGGCTAAGCCTTCTTTGTAGTTGGCGAATGCTTCTGTCCAAACTGAAAGAAAATGGGTTCCCTAGTTTAAACTCAATGTTGATGCATATGTTTTAAATGAGGAAAACTTCTTCTCGAATGAAATGCTGTTGAGGAACCAAATGAGAGAGTTTTACGAGGCAAAATCATGAGATTTTCACGAAACGTCTCTGTCTTCAAAGTAGAATATGTGGGGGTGTTGGAAGCTCTACTATTGACCAAGGAATTACCAGACCAACCCATCACCATTGAGAGTGATTCTTTGCTCAGTGTGATGCTGTGAACAAAGCCACACAGAGCCATCTTGAGTTCGGAAACATCATCGAGCAGTGTCAGGAAGTTGTTGATAATAGGAATGATATTTCAGTAGTTTATGGTAGAAAGCAAGCAAATAAGATAGCCCATAGCTTGGCTAGATAACCTTATGCACTGAATAGATTTAATGTTATCATGTCTTGTTTTTGTTGGAGACGCTATTGTCGAACATTTCGATTAATTAATGAATTTCATTTTCTTTCAAAAAAAATTCTCATAAGACATTTCAACGGCTAATCATTATAAAATTTTCTTTAAATGTGTATTATAAAACAAATAGAGGCACGAATAATAGAATTTAATTATTATTATTATTATTTGTTATCATATATTTAAGATACATAACTTATAAAAATAAAGTGACATTAAGTATGAACATACAATAATAGGAGATTAAAAAATTACTTAAAATAATTTGAAGAGTTAAATCTCAATACTATTGACATTAAGTGACAAGTACAATCAAATTATATTTGAATATATGTCATTTCACATAACATAAGTGTGTTATTTTAAAAGTTTATTTGTCAGTTTTAATACAAATAAAAAAATATTTTTAGGTTAGATTTAAAAAAAAAATTAGATAATTTTTATGAATATCAAGTTAATGCTCGATAGGCTCGATAAAAACCCGAAATCTCGATAAACTCGATAAACTAAATAAGCTCGATAACTCGTTAAACTCGAAAACTCGTCAAAAAACTTGTTAAACTCGAAAACTCGTGAACGGCTCAAACTGGACTCGTATATTACACAAGCCGAACTCGACATGCATTTCAGGCTTGATTATTTTTAGACTCGACTCGACTAGATAAAGAAAAGCTCAAGCTCGATTGTGGAAAAATCTAACTCGACTCAGTTCGACTCGAATTATCTTAATATTTTTTAATCAATAACTCTACAAGCTGATTGAAAAATACCCGATATGAAAATTTTAATAATTGAGAGGGCTAAAGGACAATAATACTAGTTTTTGACAATTAATTGACACAAATACCACTTTTGAATTAAATGGCCATTTCTACCGACCGGTTACGCATTTTTAGAATGGGTATTCATGGATACGCTTTTCAGAAACACGTGTCTTGTGTAAGTTTTGGTGATCATACATCTTCGTACTTGTTTATAAAATGGATTTGGAATAAATAAATGGTTTGAGGAATGGAGAAAGTTAGAGATGCATAATTATAAAACTATAATCATCAATAAAACTCATCTCACTCATCCATCCCCACTTTTATTTGCCGTTATTTATCGTGTTTTGAACACTTTTTTCACATCATATACGTACACCTATCCTTAAATATCAAATATTGTAAGTGCAGATGAAGGCTCAGCAGACAAAAAAGCATCACAGATACGCATTCAAAATATGGGTATGGGTCATATCAGAACATATTTCGCATTTGAAACCAGCATATATGAGATAAACATTTCAAAAGAACGTATCCGGCGTAGGCCTGTCAATGGATCGGATATCCGATCCGATCCGATCCGATCCGTAGCTACATAAATGGATATGGATCCTTTAAAAAAAAATCCGATCCGCTAATGACCCGATCCGCTAATGACCCGATCCGCTAAACAATGGATATGGATTTAGTGTGATCCAATCCGTTAACGACCCGATCCGACTATATTATATATATATATTTATTAATATATATATATATATATATCAATTATATCATTATTTATAAAATAAAAATATCTATTACTAGATATACCGTAGTAACCGTAGTATACCGTAGTCATATTGTCATAACCCTAAGATATATCTTACTTTGTCCCCGTTTTCTAACTCTCACTTTTCCTTTTCACTTCTCAAATCCAATCTAAAGAACCCTAGATATCAAAATGGTATTGTGATTCTTCCTTTTATATGTGAATCTTTTATTCTTTTCTTGTCTGTTAAATATTTAAGTCCTTACATATTATTCATTGTTTATCTTGCAGAATACAGTAAGCTCAACTGCTAATAACAATGAGAGTAACACCGTTCAAAATCCGATCGATGTGGATGGACCAGAAGAGAAAAGAAAGAGGAAAAAAACTTCTAAGGTATGGAATGATTTTAATAAAGTCAAGGACTGTAATGGGATTGAGAAAGCTATATGTAATCACTGTAAAAAGTCTTTTGTGGGAGATAGCAAGTTAGGAACAAGTCATTTGGCTACCCACTTAAAGAGGTGTAATGCGAAAATTTATCAAGACAGGGGACAACCAACACTAGCAACAATGAAAAGTGTGGATGGTTCGATTAAGGTTGAAATGTTTAAATTTAGCCAGGATAGAAGTAGAATGGATTTAGAAAAAATGGTTGTCAAACACAATTATCCCTTTAACATGGCTGAACATGAGTTTTTTGAAAATTTTTGCAATGGTATGCAACCTGAATTTAGGCTGCCTAGTCGAAATACTGTTAGATCTGATGTTATTAAGTTACACAATGAGATGAAAGGAAAGGTGTATGAAATGCTTGATGAATTGGATTGTAGAGTCACTCTCACTACTGATATATGGACTTCCGATTCACAGAATTTTGCTTATACAGCTTTGACTGCACATTATACCAGATTTCCAACAATATCAAAAATTGCACGAGATGTTCTAGCTGTTCCCGCTACGACCGTTGCATCAGAATCAGCTTTTAGTATTGGCGGTAGAGTGATTGACGAATCACGTGCTTGTCTACTTCCGGATATAGTTGAAGCTTTAGTATGCACAGCTGATTGGATTCCTTCAAGAAAACGTAAGTAAATATATTTAGATTGGTTCTACTTTAATCTTTCATTTTCCTAGTTATTTATCATATTTGTATATGTATATTTTTTAGAAACATTATCAGAGACGGTTCCGAATGAGAAAGCAGAGGCAGAAAAAATACTTTAATGATGTAAAATGTATATTTTCTTCTATTCCTTTCCTGATATGTTTGCAATGTTGTATTCTTCTGTTAAGCCTTACTCTTTTTATATAAGTAATTATGAATTTAAACATTGGTTGTCATTTAATTAGGTCTGCATTATACATCCTACAATTACTTTCTTTTTATATTCATGTTTTTTTCTTCTATTTACAGGGAAGACAAATGACTATTTCCCTCAAATTGATTCTCAAGGAGCTTTTAATGGAAACCTGCCTCTAGTTGCAGCCTTGCCGGTGGATTATGCTGAAGTTGATTCCAAAGCCCTTTTTATGTCTTAGCTTGCATTTATTAATTCAGACTACATCATTTCCCTATTTGTAAAACCAGTAACATTTGTTTTGTTTAGCATCGTGTTTGTCAGCTTGTATCTTAAATTTGAGAAAGTTGAATTTGTTATCCTCTAAAATTCTATAAAAAAATTTTTTTATTTTTTTTAAACGGATCGGATCTCCGATCCGATTATCCGTGACCCTAACGGATCGGATATGGATCGGCCCGTAAAATATCCGACTCTCGATCCGATCCGATCCGAATCCGAAAATTTTAAATGGATTAGGATATGGATATAGCTAAATCCGATCCGAATCCGATCCGTTTACAGGCCTAATCCGGCGGGTATGAATGGCCGCTTCTCTCGAAACTGTTATTTTTGTATAAACTAGTATTTAAAAAAGTGATAAAATTGTCATTTTCTCAATTGAGAAAGAAGACGAAGAATATACCTAAAAGTTCTAAAACAGGCAAGGAAAAATAGTCTAGATATAACTCATACTGTAGTAAAATTAGAGGAATAAGGGTTAACTTGAACGAAGAGGGAATCTGACAGGGAGTTGTGCCAAAAAAGTAAATACTCGACTATTGTGATTCTGTGACCCATTACATTCCATCTCAAAACTCGATTCTAACTCAATTTCCCTTGCCTTCTTGATTGGTAAAAATTATAAAGATCAGATTTTTACAAGCAAAAGATGAAGACATATGTTAAAAGAGGGAATAGAGATAAAAGGGTATTGAAATTGATCATCTAAAGGGTCTTTTTCTTTACTTATCAATCAATTTACAATTCTGTATCTATGGGTGTGTTTATATATATTTGTTTATTCTAATGTGTTTTGGTTTGTGGTTTTAGGTTGAATGGATTTTGATTTGCCTCATGTATAATTGTAAAGGCTTGTTTTCGTAATCTGTTTTATACAATTCTTGATATTCTTTGAGGTTGACTGAATTATGTGGTCTGATCGAAACTTATTGTATATACATTTGAGTTTACTTGTGTTTTATACTTGAACATTGTTTTAATTTTGAGACTTGAGAGGTATTTATCAGAATGTGTTTCTTTTGTGCTATATTAATTCTGTTTGCAAATGTTCGTCATATTTAAGCTCCTTAAAGTCTTTTGATTGCTGGTGTTTATCAAGTGGATCGCATCGAAATTGTGCTATTTAACCCCTCTAAAGATATTATCAGGAAATACTGTTTTTTCATCAAGACAAATAAGAAGCTATGATGAATATAACGAAAAGTTTTTGCTATTAAACTTCAAAGCTGCATGAACCACGTAAATATGCAAATTTATTTGATTTTTCTTATGGTTGTAAATGATACTAGACATTTATTTGTTAGTAGCCTCTCTATTTTATTTTTTGACAACTTGGTATCTAGCTTATATAGTTATATGATGGGCTTATTATTGTCAGAATTTGCCTCAATCAAAGAGTCTAGCCCAGATGAGACCAAAGACACAGAGACTGATATACTTGACCTACCTTTGGCTCAATGAAATATATCCCAGAATAAAAGGAAAGCAGTGTCTTCGGAACATCCAACTCTGAAAGTTGGCTCACTTGCCAAACTTGTTCCTTCACAATCGTGCAATGAAAGGTTTGTCTCGTACGTATGCTTTATAAGTTTTATGACACACATCGGGGATTTCAACAAGATATCAGTTTAAATGAAAACATTAATTGAACTTGATCAGGTATCAAGGTTATTATTTTATATGGATTAAAAATCTTTCCAACCTTAATTCAATGTACAACCAAATTGAAATAGACCCGTTATCTAGATTAATTTCAGCACACAAACAGCCTCACTGGAAAAGTGACATTTACTTGCGTAGAAAAAGGGTTTTTAGTAATTTGAGTTATTCAGAACTGATCATTAGCATCATGTTTGCGTTGTACATGTAGTAAGACTGATATCGTGAGGTCAATTGGTGGAGACAGCTATCTTCAATTCCGAGTCCCCTAACTGTTAATAGGAATGTGACAACGTGTAAGAGTAACTAGCTTGGATCGAAAATATTTAAGTGTATTCTTCTATTTGTATGATGTATATGAGAGATCCAACTTTCCATTGCAATTAATTTGCAACTAATTTTAGAATCTTTTTTCTCTGCCAAAATATAGTGATGTTGATGCTCAGAGAACTGGTACATCAGCAATAGAGTTGGTTCCTGAAAAGTCCACAAGTACAGTGAGTAGGGATATATGTCTAACTCAGGGAGTGTAATTTGGCCCAAACTGGATCACCACATGTGGTAGCCTACTGAAGTAAGTTAGTTAGGTTTCATTTTTATAAATAAACTTTTGGGAAATTGCTGAATATATACCTAAATGACCATCTACAGTATATATAAATTACCTTTTCAACAAGTGGCTATGTAATCTGTTTTTTTCGAAAAATCAATTACCCTAAAATTCTAGTTAGCATATATATATATATGAGAGCTAGCAGTGCAAAATTCTACAGATAATAGTATCAGAAGGATATTTACTATAAACCTTGCGCAATTATTAGTTGCAAAATATTGAACATGTAATTAGGTCTAACGTTATTTATACACTTGTTACTAATAACCCCTTGCAAGCAAAAGACACAAATTTTAGCAAATAATTAGTTACTTTAAATATTCGAAAGTTGTGATAAGATTAATTCAATTTGTAGTTTAGGGATGTCAGAGGAAAATACCTGGTAAAGGAGTAAAAAAGGAGGTGTGTTGCATGATGATATTCAGTTCTGATTGACGAACTTAAAATTTACAATTTTGCATATAATTTCTGGCCGATATATGAATCCAATGTTTTGAAGGAGCAGGTTCTAAGGATGCATGACCCTCAATCCTCATGTAGTTTTGTTCCTTGATTAATTATTAAATATTTTTATATTTATGAAAAGTTTTTAAAGCTTCTTTATCATTAATAATTATCCTTGTTGGTGGGAATATATGTTATTTCTTTGACTTGGTCACTATTAATGAAAGCTGATTCTGGAAAATTCAATATATTGTGGAATCAGAACATAGGTACTCATCCAATCATTATGTATATATCAATATCTTAAAATGGCTTCATATCTTCTTGCTGACTAATATTATCATGAGTTAGTTCATCTCCTTTGTCCACTTTTTGATATTAACCTAAATATTTTTTATTTTATACTTATTTTCCGCTTTCACTTGTTTGAAGTGTGGCTTCTATCAATATATATTTAGTTTCCGATATTAATTTGTATCATTGTTCGTAAATATCTCACATTTTACAGTTGTGTTTTATTTCATATCTATTTTGCCCTCTTTTTCTGTCATTCAGATTCAACTTCGTTACTAGTTTTTAAACTTTCCTTAGATATGTATATTTGCTTTCCAAGGGAAGAGATTAATATTGTTTGTGTAAGGATGGAATATTCGATAGCATGCTATATTGTAATTTCAAATTCGGCTTTATATGTAACAATCTAACAACATGGTTCTTACTTATTCAGGTCCTGATAAGAGAACTAACACTTAATTCTCATAATAAAATCACTGAGGGACGTGGTTTAGTACAATACTATGGCATTGAACAGAGGTAACCTGTTTTAGTGCTTACACTGCTTTTTTCCGAGCTTTCAGAATTTCTATATCAGTTTCAAATTGTAATTATAAGCCTTTTGTTTGGCATTAATTTTCAGTGGTTGGGACAATGCAACTAGAGATCTTTCACCATTTGAGGAGGTGAGTATAGATCTTATGTTCTATAAGGCCACTGTAAGCTGTAACCCACTCCTGAAGTGCCAATATTCTTTTTCCCACGAAATTATGCATTAGAGAGAACATCGTAAATTGGTTTTTCGATGTATTTTACCATTCACTATTCCAAATGTTACCATAAACCTTGAGCTTGATTGCAGAAGGTGAAAGTGCAGTGCATCGGACAATTATTTCAGTAATTTTTTAACTTACTAAAGCCGCAATTTTTGTGGATCTTCTTGTTCAGTGTTTTCAATTGGCTAAATTTTCAATGCACAGTAGGAATAAATACTGAAAATTTATAGAGTGCGAAATTCAAGGCAAGGAGTGATGGTGTTTACATTAGTCTCAGGCTACTTATTTCATTTACTTGCATAATTCTTACTTTCAACTTAACCTGGATATGTCTCAGTTGCTATAATTGAGTAATTGACCTTTGACGTGGTGTACTTAATGTGCAGAAACTGACTATTTCATATAAGGATATCAATTGTGAAATAAATAAAAATGTTATTTATGCAATGCGATAAGTGCCCTATTTTCCGTTGATTCGCTATTCTTTACTCATCAGTGCTTCGCGGAAAGAAGTTGCAACCTTTCGGAAGAGTTTCAAGAGGCACTGAAACAAGTATAATAGCTCTTCTAATGTGCATTTGATCTAATTCTTTAAAATATTACTATTTATATATCTGGTTTCTATTTATTTTACATTCTTTAATTGTTCTAATCTATTCTGGGTGCAGGCACTACACAAGAAGAAACAGTTATGTTTAACCAAACAATACATAGTTTCTTCTGAAGGGCATGCTTGCTATGGTATGCAATATGCATGTAGAATGGTATTTAGAAAGACTACTACTAGGATCATTATATTTGTTCAAGGCAAAAGTGATGAACTCCCATAACCTTTTTTGTGGAATTAAATTAAATGCCATGTTACTCATCAACCATAATAAAGTTTATGCATTCATTATAGTTTACTACTCTGGTCCTTGGGAAAATTTTTTATTGTATGATTTACAAGTTCTTAAGGTTTTATGCTCACAAGTAGTCAAGTAGTAAATGACAGGAAGGCCTGTATGGCACTGATCTGTAAGGTTTTAGATCTGCTTTTCGACACTCGGTCTCAGTTACCATGAGGTCATGTATGGTTTTAAGCCTTCAAATATGTTGGCCTTGCTCCTCCAGTCGGCTCCCCTTCTGCACAATTTCCGATGCAGGAGTGGCAGGCATAGGTTGTCGCCTAAGTGAACTGGTAAAAGATCATAAAAGAGATGTATACTATTTGAACATTAATAAAGAGTTATGTTGAGTAACCAACTCATCTATAACTCAAAGGTGTTAGAGGAAGGCTCCAAATGGATCTTATATCATTTATATTTTAAGATTCCTCCTCACTCGAAATCTCATTTTTTGGGTTGAAGAGTGGATCACGGGTACCCATCTTTGGGGTAGTTTTTGACTTCGTGTCCATTATCCCCAAATGGATCTTATATCATTTATATTTTAAGATTCCCCCTCACTTGAAATCCAATTTTTTGGTTGAAGAGTGGATCACGGACACCCATCTTTGGGGCAATTTATGACTTTGTGTCCATTATAAATTGTGAGAATATTGGGGCAGGGAGTCGAACTTGAGACCGTGCCTGCCGAGCTCTGATACCATGTTAAGTAATCAACTCATCTAAAACCTTAAGGTATTAGAGGAAGGTCTCAAATGGATCTTATATCATATTTTAAGAAGTTAAGAGTACATGCTCTGATGCATAAATATACATCCTTTGTGTTGGCTCTGATACTTGTTTTTTTCTCCATGTTCCTTGTTATTTGTAAATTAAAGTCTTTTTTTATGTTTAGTTTTGTTCAAACTCTTACTAGATTTTAATTCTACTTCAGATTCGGAAATATTTTATTCTTATTTCTTTCTTGGACATTTAGATTCATCCTTGTTCACTCTACTCTTCCTCGTGCATTTTACGATCTTGATTTGTTCGCAAATTTTACCATTCTTTAAATATTAATTGTTATATTTTTTAGATTTTATTTTGTTAATAGACATACCATAATAATGCATGTTCATCGGAGTAGCATTTCTAGTCTCTCACTCCCTTCACAACCATTTCGTCTTTTTTCTAAAATAAAATTAATTTGCGGATACTTCGTGTTAGAAATAAAAAAATCTAGATTTTTGATACAATATATATTTTTATATATTTTAGATGATTTTTATTCTCATACTAATATTATTTATATTAATTGAATATTTATTTAATATATTTTAGATGATAAATTCTATACGTTATAACAATTCTTAGTACTTGTTGATTATTTATGGGTATTTATTTTCTTTAAAAATTGTACTATGATATTTAATTTCTTTGTCAAGTTCCTAGAAAATGAAAAAACATGTTTAGTTCAAAGGAAAGCATGTTTAGTTCAAAGGATAAAATTATATATTTTAGGATGCACAAGAAACTATGTGAAAGATGGGTAAAGAACTTCCTAAATTATGTGGTATTTCAACTTCTATCTAAATATTATTAATCAAACAACTTTATCAAAAGACTTCTTAGGATTGAATTCTATTAATTTATTCATGATCATGGTTGGTTAAACATTTATTATTGGTGAATATTCCCTCTGTCCAAAATTAGCTGTCTTGTTTGACTTTTCAATGGTCAAGTTGATCAAATTTTAACTGAAAATTACATATAATATATAATTGAAAAAAATTTATAGAATATATAATGAAAAAGTATATCTAATATATTTTAAAATGTATATTTCAGATTTTCGAAATTATAAAAAAATGATTTTTAATTCTTGATCAAAGTTGAGTCAAATTGATTAAAAAAAGTCAAACATGACATTTAGTTTGGGACAAGGGAGTAACAATTATGCAATTTTGAAAACTTACGATATGTTTTAATTATGCTTATATATTTATCAATGTCTATAGATATTTTTTTGAAATGATTCAAATAACCAAACTCAATTTCTAACCAATATATCCATTTTAACCCACCCAAATACCCAATATATCGACTAATTCCTAAATCAAAACCATTTTTCAATCAAAACAATTTCTGAATTAGAATCATATCTATCCATTAACAAATCGATATATATTGAGATGGATGAAAATTCTCGTGGACAATTGAAGAAGAACTTGAACATGAATGAAGAAAATCGTAGCAAAGACGATTCCATATAATGTATCTATTTTTATGACATCCGATAGGGTTGAGTAAAAAATCGAAATAAAATCGAAACTAAACTAATATAGATGAAAACCGATAAATAGTGATCCATATAAAATTGAAATTGAAATTAAAAAATTAAAAATTGAACTGTTCAATCAGTTTCAGTTCTGATTATAAATTTAAACCGAACTGAAAAATCTAACTGATTATTAAAATTAATTAATTATAAAAACAAATTATCTAAGACAAGTCGAAAAAACATCTCAATAGTATAATGTTTTATGTTGAAAAGAAATATGTGTTTCAAGTAAAAAAGGTATGTTTCTGAAAATTGGGCCAATTATCAGATAGTTATTAATAAAATTAGTAAAATATAAATAGTCTGACTTAAATATCAACCAATCAACTACCAAAATTTTACTCTTTTATTTATAGAGTTTATAACCCGTGTATTTAAAAAATTATGCTATATTTTATTTGTATACAATATAAATTTTTCTAATGTTGAGAATTTATGTAAATACATATGGTATTTTTTTTATTTTATATAAATTCATTAAAAATGTGAATGATAATAAATTAATTATAAGAACTATATTAATATTAATTAAAAATTATGTAGAATAAAGTGATATTGTGTAACGACCATAGTTTATATTCTATAGAAATGCCGTTACGTTATATAACCACAAACACACAACTAACCTGCATTAGTCTCATTAACAAAGAACATTATTTAACGCATAACACACATATTATAACTCCCACAAGTGCACCTAGAGTTGCACACATCTACTGTACGATTTCACTTCATATTATAAATTATCTTTGGTCTTAACAAAAACAAAAATATGCAGTCTTCTAAAAAGCGGATTAAGGGGCCACCTAAACAGAATCGGGGTATAAAACGTTTCGATTTTATAGTAAGCGGGTGATTAAACGTTTTTTAAAATTAAGCGGATTAGTAAGCGGATTAAGCGATCATTAAGCGGAATATTAAAAAATTAAGCGGTTATTAAGCTAATTTTTAAATTTTTATTTTTTTTAAAAAAATATGACTATAATTATATTAAAAAATATTTTATTAAGAATATTATAAGTTTAAATTCTTATTACTACATAATTTTAATTTTAAATATAATAATATTATATCTAAATATTTAAATATATATTACTAATCCACTTAACGTCCTGCTTAGAAGTCCGCCTAAACGCTAGAAGGTCCTCTTGCCGCTTAGAACCGCTTAGCGCTTTTTACGGCACTGAAAATATGTCATTGTTATAGGACAAGTATTCCGAAACATATAATTGGGCCTTCCCTTGGATCAAAGTATCCATATGCATTATTATTATTATTATTACTATTTTTTTAAGTACATATCTTAACACATTAAACAAAACTATATATATTAATAAAGTAAAATGGCCACCACGTTGGTGGCATGAACCACCCTCATTATTATTATAAAAAAATACAATACTTATACTACAGTTTATATCATATATATATATATATATATATATATATATATATATATATATATATATATATATATATATATATATATATCATTATCAAATTACTTGATTAATTATATAAATTAATAAATATATTATTACTATTCATTTCTTTTAACCACATAAATAAATGCTTAAATATAATACTAGTTAAAATTAAATTATTATAACATAATAACTAAAAAAACTAACCACATACATAGTGTAAATAAATACAGATGCGTGTAAATCCTAAAGAAAGTAACAAAAATCATGCAAATTAGTAATTAATATAAATCGAGATATCACATATTGATTTAAGGTATATATATGACATAAAAATACAGAAATTCTAACGAGAATATCAATTTCATTTAAAATCTAGTCTCGATTAAATGACATGTTTGAATGATGTTTGAGTAATGATAAAAATTTAGATTTAGATTTAGATTTCATTTGAATTTCAATTCATTCAAATATTAGTACAAAATTTGAAATGATAATTTAAATTTTGTAATTTGAAATCTATTATTTTAAATGAAATTAAAGTTAATAAACACAATCTAATATGAATTTCCCGTTTTAACTACACTAATCTCAAATAAATAAAGGAACTATATATATTATTGTTTAAAATTGTTATTGTGTAAGAAAAATAATGTTCAAGAAAGTTTGTCAAAAGAAATGTTCAAAAAAGTATTGTGTAGAAAAATATTATTTTAATTATAAAACAATTTTCTTCTGCTTTTAAACCAAAAAAAAAAAACTATCCTGCTATCACCAAACGGGGCCCGCATACGTTTATCTCTCTCCTAGTGAACATAAAAACACTCCAAAGCACACATTTACAAACGATCAAACTATCAAGTGAAGGATGAAAACGCAATGCGCTGCAAATCCAATCACACTTCGCAACACAACTCATAACCATCCAATTTTGGAAGTATTATATGACTATATACATACATTATACACACACAAATTGGGGAGATCCAGTGTGACCCCATCTCAAAACCCTATTCCCCTTTGCTTTCTTGATTGCTAAAAATCGTAAAGATCAGATTTTTACAAGCAAAATATGAAGACTTATGTTAGAAGAGAGAATAGAGATAAAAGGGTCACTGAAATTGCTAACTTTATGCCTCACAAGCAGCCTGTTGGCTCTTCTTCATTAAAACCCTGCACTGATTTCAAAGGTCTTTTTTTGTTAGATTGAATGGATTTTAATTAATTAGTCTATGTATGATTGTAAAGTTTATTGAATTTGATCATGATGGCCTGTTTTTCGTAATCTGGTTTATATGATTCTTGATATTCATGATTGAATTATGTGGACTAATGTTTTGTTGATTTTAGTAATCTTTGTTTTGTAGTCCTATCTTTTTATGTAACCCGAAGATTAATTGTATATACATTTGAGTTTTTACTTGTGTTTTTTTACTTGGAACTTTGTTTTAGTTTCGAGATTTGAGAGGTATCTAGCTATCAGAATGTATTATTTTTGTGCTTTATTGATTCTGTTTGCAAATGTTCTCCCATATGTAAGCTGTTTAAAGTCTTTTGATTCCTGGTGTTTATGATGTGGATTTCGATCGAAATTGTGATATGTAACCCCTTTAATGATATTATCAGGAAAGGGTGTTTTTTCATTCAGAAAAATAAGAAGCTATACGAAAGTTAAATTTTCTATTAAACTTCCACACTGCATGAACTATGTAAATATGCAAATTTGTTTGATTTTGCTTATGGTTGTAAATTATTCTGAACATTTATATGTTGTTAGTCTGTCTATTCTGTTTTTTTTACAACCTAGTATCTTATATGATGGATTTACTATTGCCAGAATCTGCCACAATCAAAGAGCCTATTCGAGATGAGACCAAAGGCACAGAAGCTGATATACTTGATGTGCCTTTGGCTCAGTGGATTCCATCCCGGAATAAAAGGAAAGCAGTGTCTTTGAAAAATCCATCTCTGAAAGTTTCACTTGCCAAACTTGTTCCTGCACAATTGTGCAATGAAAGGTTTGTCCTCCAACATATGCTTTATAAGTTTCATGATACACATTAGAGATTTTAACTAGATATCGGTTTAAATGTAAACATTAATTGAACTTGATCAAGTATCAAGGTTATTACCTGATTTGGATTAAAAAATCCTTCCAACCTTAATTCAATGTACAACCAAACTAGACCCGTTATCTGGATTGATTTCAGCACAGAAACAGCCTCACTTTACTTGCGTAGAAGAAGGGTTTTCAGTAATTTGAATTATGTAGAACTAAACATTAGCATCATTTTTGCGTTGTACATACCTGTAGTGAAACTGATATTGTGAGGTTAATTGGCGGAGAATGTTTTCTTCAATTCTTAGTCACCTAACTGTTATAGGAATGTCATGACGTAAAAGTACCTAGCTTGGATTGAAAATTTTAACTGTATGATGTATATGAGAGCTGCATCTTTCCATTTCAATTTCAACTAATTTTAGAATATTTTTTTCTCTGCCAAAATATAGTGATGCTGATGAGCAGACAAATGGTACATCGGCAAAAGATTTGGTTCCTGGAAAGTCCACAAGTACAATGAGTCGTGATATATTCCTAACTCCAGGGAGTGTGATTTGGGCCAAACTGGATCGCCAGATGTGGTGGCCTGCTGAAGTAAGTTAGTTAGCTTTTAGTTTTATTGATGAATTTTGGAAAATTGTCGAATATGTATGCGAGTGTGCATGGGAAAAAGTCGACTAAATGACTATCTTCCATATATATAACTTACCCTTTTTAACAAGTAGCTATGTAATCTGTTATTTTCGAAAAATCAATTACCCTAAAATTCTAGTTATAGCATATATTCATATATGAGAGCGGGTTCTGAAGAAGCGCAACCCTCAATCCACATGTTTTGTTCCTCGATTAACTATTACGTGTTCTCATCTGAAATGTTTTCAAGCCTCTTTATCATTATAATTATCCTTGTTGGTGGGAATGTATGTGTTTTTTTTGACTTGGTTACTATCAATGAGTTGATTTTGGAAAATTCAATATATTGTGGGATCAGAACATATGTACTCATCCAATCATTATGTATATATCAATATCTTAAAATGGCTTCATATCTTTTTTACTGAATATGTAATATTATCTTAAGTTAGTTCATCTCCTTTGTCTCTTTACGTGGAATTATTGGCAATCTAGTTTCATATCCTTGGTATATAAGTAATAACAACTATAAACCTAAATATTTTGATAAATTATATACTTATTTCCACTTTCATATGTTTGAATTGTGGCTCTATCAGTATACAGATTTAGTTTCCAGTATGAATTTGTATCACAGTTCATTAATAACCAACATTTTACAATTGTGTTTTATTTCAAATCTATTTCGCCCTCTTCTTCTGTCATTCGGATTCAACTTCATTACTAGTTCTCAAACTTTCCTTAGATATGTATATTTTCTTCCCAAGGGAAGAGATTGATATTAGCCGGTTTTCTAAGGCTGGAATATTCCATAGCATGCTATGTAAAACAACATGGTTCATACTTATTCAGGTCCTGATAAGAGAACTAACACTTAATTCTCATAAAGAAAGCACCCAGGAACTTGTTTTAGTAGATTACTTCGGCATTGAAAAGAGGTAACCTGTTTTAATGCTTACACTTCTTTTTCTGAGCTTTCAAATTTTTTTATATCAGTTCCAAATTGTAATCATAAGCCGTTTATTGGTTGGCATTACTTTTCAGTGGTTGGGTCAATGCAACTAGAGATATTTCACCGTTTGAGGAGGTGAGTATTGATCCTGCAAATAGAAAAAATTGGTTTTTTTTGCAATGCGATAAATGCCCTATTGTCTGTTGTCGAATTATAAGTAGACATCTAATTCACTAAATCTTTTCTAATCTTCAGTGCTTCGAGGAAAGAAGTTGCAAAACTTCGGAAGAGTTTCAAGAGGCAGTGAAACAAGTATATAGATCTTCTAATGTGCATTTCATCTAAATCTTTAATATATTGCAATTGACATATCTGGTTTCTATTTATTTTACATTCTCTAATTGTTCTACTCTATTCTGGCTGCAGGCACTACACAAGATGAAACAATCCGTAGCTTCTTCTGAAGGGCATGCTTGCTATGGTATGCAATATGTATGTAGAATGGTACTCCCTCCGTCCCACCCATTTGTATACATTTCAGAGAGAGTATCCGACACGCATTTTAAGGTGCGTATAAAGTATAGTTCCATAACTTATTTTTAATTTTTTCTTTTTCTGAATAAAAATTTAAACATTCAATTTTTATTCAAAAACAGAAAATTGTAAAAATAAATTATGGAACTATACTTTATATGCACCTTAAAATGCGTGTCGGACGCTCTCTCCGAAATGTAAACAAATGGGTGGGACGGAGGGAGTATTTAGAACAATTAGACTGCTAGAATCATTTTACTTTTTAAAGGCAAAAGTGCCGAACTCCCATATCCTTTTTTGTGGAATTTAGTTCTCATCAACCATATTAAAGTTTATGCATTCGTCATAGTATTGGTCATAGTGTGCTACTCTGGTCCTTGGGACGATTTTTTATTGTAAGATTACAAATTCTTAAGGTTTAATGCTCACAAGTAGTCAAATAGACAATGATAGGAAGGCCTGCATGGCACTAAGGTCTCAGTTACCATGAGGTCATGTATGGTCTGAGCCTTCAAATATGTCACCACCCAAATCAATAGCTAGCTTCTTTGCGTTATTTGGACGATCACTGTGTCCGACTATGAAACTTGAAAGTTTTTCACCATAATATAGCTTTACTTATATTATCAAACTTCTACTCCATCATGTTACAGATTTGGCGAACCCAACAAATTTGAGCCGAACAGAAACTGATGAGTTCAAAAAAGGGACGGACAAGAAACAAAAGCAGAAAGTCAAAAAAGGAAGCGACAAAAAACTAAAGCAGAAAGTTTGCATCAATGTATGTTATACCAAACACGTAGATGCTGCTTATCTGGCAGAAATTTCATTGTCTTTTTAGTAAACTTTTGATTTATTTATTCTTTAGGATGTATGTTCCCAAGCATCGGCGAAAGAGTCTCTCCGCTTGAGGATAATGTGATCTCTTGGCCTTGCTCCTCCAGTCGCTTGAGGATAATGTGATCTCTTGGCCTTGCTCCTCCTGTTGGCTCCCTTTTCGCAAAATCTCCAACGCAGGATTAGGTGTTATTGGCAGAGTATAATTTTATATAGAACCATCACACCAGATATAGTATTTGGTAGTTGAACATTAAAAGAGTTAAGAATACATGATATATAAGTATAGATCTTTGTGTTGGCTCTGATACTTGTTTTTCTCTCAAAGTTCCATACTATTTGTAAATCAAAGCCTTATTTTTATGTTTATTTTTGTTCAAAATTTTAACAGATTTTAGTTTTTCAGATTTGGAAATATTTTAGTCTTTTTTCTTGGACTTTTCGATTCATTCTTGTCACTCTACTCTACTATTCCATGTGCATTTTATACTCTTGATTTGTTCACAAATTTTACCATTCTTTAAATGTTATATATACTGGCTTATATCCGTGTGATGTACGGATCAATTTTTTTAAAATATTTTAATTTTGTTTTAATATTTTCTGTATATGATTTGAGCTTATTTTTATTTTTATAATAATAATTTAAAATTAATTTTATGTTATATGTATATTTTTATATATTTTTCAAATAGTTTATTAGTATTTTTTTTAATATGATGATATTTGTGTGTTTTGTTTAGAGATATGTTGTAATTTGGAGATTAATATAGAGATGTTTTAGTTCAGAGATAAATGTCTGCCCAATAATAATTATCTCTCAAATACCAATAAATCGATTACCAGAAGTTTAGTATTTTGACTTTAATAATATAATTTATATTTTTTTTATCGTATATACCATAATAATGACATGTTTATTGGAGTATCACTTTTAGTTTTTCACCTTTTCACAAACATTTCAAGTGTTTAATTTCTTTTCTAAAAATAAAATTAATTTGTGGTTATTTTCCGTTAAAAGAAAAAGAGTTTAGATTTTCTATTTATATATTATATATATCTTGTGGTTATAAATTGAAAATATTTTTTTTATTCTTTCTTATTTATGTAATTATGAAAATATATCATTACATATTTCAACGAATTTGTAATTATCTTTGTCTTCTTGTCCTTAATTTATCCTTTTCCTTTAAAATCTGAGGTACACAATAAAATAAAATTTATATGATATGCACTTCATATATATGTATATATATATATATATTATTTCATAAAAAATACCCTTATATAAAGAACAAAAAAGAACACTTTAGAATCTTACATAAAAAATCATTTAGATTCTAAAGTTTAACATCAATTATGTTTTTTATGAATAAAAATAGAATCTAACATGAGATTAACAAAAAATCATAATATGTTTATGTGTAAATTTCATTTTTACAAAATGTATATAAGATTCTATGCTGGATTTCATGTTAGATTCTGTAATATTTGATTTTTAAAATTTAAATGAGATTCGATGTTATATTCGATATGTTAGGATTTATTGTAATTCAATTTTGTGATTTTAATCTTAACCATTTCTAATAAAAAAAAAAGTATTTTGATGATATTTTTCCGTGTTCTTTATATAAAAGGGGTTTCCATGGAATGCACCTATATATATATTTTTGCCCAGATAATCAACTATTACAGGGGGGGGGTTGAATATAATAGTACCAAATAATCGATCAAGAACACAAGTATATAAAAGATGAGTTGTCTTGTATTAACTTGAATGAACTGAATACAAAACCCTCTCAAGAAAAACAAAGTTCTTAAGAGCTGCTAGGTTATGAGAATGATAATTATGTGTGTTACAATAATGTTAACCTACTTCTGTGTTTATATAGTACACAGTTACAAATTCAATTACAAAACAGATAATGATAAGGATAGCTTCCATAAGATAATATAATTGTATTTGAATTCCTCATTCACTATCAAAATCAATTTCTGATTTGTCTGTTTCCTTCTTTGACAAACTCTGATCATAAACTCTGTCGGTGATAATCTCTGATTGAGTATTCTCTGTTAGAGTAAACTCTGTCGACAGCTTCTAAACTCTGATGACGTCAGTATAAACTCTGTTCTTCAATAAACTCTATTTGTGATATTCTCTGACAACATCAGTGTTTGTATTTCCAACAATCTCCCTCGATTTGTGTTTTATTCAGTAAAAAATAAATTCAACTTATGATGTCAGAAACTTTAAAGACAAATGTAACAGAGTTTGATTTTTTCCTTCTTGACTTATATCTTTCTGTAAGAAAAATTTTCAGATAAAAACTTGTATAGTAATTTCTTCTCATCATTCTTCAATAACTCAATCAACTTTTCTTTTAATTCTTTCATCTGATCAGAAGAATCATCAATCTGGAATATTGCAGCTCTCAAGTTGTATATAGATGATCTTTCCATTATGTTATCTAGAGGAATGCAACAAGCCTTCTCTCCATCAGGATTTAGTATAAGTGTAGGAATTCCTAAAACCATTTTAACCTTTGCATCTCCTTTAGCCATTTCTTTCTCAGAACCATCTTCAAGCATGTATCCTGGTCTATACTCCTCAAAGTTTATCATTAACAACCTCTCATTCTTTTTCTTCTCATTAACCACTCCTTCCAGAATTTTCACCTATCTAGCTATAGCTTCATTTTCATCACTTAGGAGATAAAGAACATATTCAAGTTCTTTAGATGACTTTGTTGGGTTCCGAGGCATAAAACGCAGCGGATAAACGTAAATATAACGAAAAATTTTGGAACCCTAACGCAGGATCATGTATAAGATTGGACGGATTATGGTGATAATCGAATCATACCTATTACGATCTTGAATGTCACGAACTCAACGGAGATCCTTGCTATCACGACTTGTGTCTTCCTCTCGAAAACACCTCTATGGTATCCACACGAGCACCTTCAAGAGTGTCTCACGATCTTGATTACGGAGTGGATGTACTAGCAAACCTTTGATAATTTGAATTGTCTTCCTGCCTCTTTGCTGCCTCTTCTAGGGTTTTTCTATTAAAAACGTGTTGTGCCTCTTAACCCTACATTATCTATTTATAATGTTTGGTTAACAGGCCCATAGCAGCAAAACCTAACCCATGTAGGTCTAGGAAAATAATAAAACGAATTTTATTATTTAATTAATAACTAAGTCATACTTAATTATTATGGGCAGAAATACAATTCTAATTTGAATTTATATTATCTTAATTAATTAAGTCTCACTTAATTAATATAATAAAAATTCAAATAATTATCAATTAATTTAAATCTATAATTTAAATTAACTATTCCTCTAAGTGCTCTTTGCGTGTGACCCTATAGGCTATTATTTAATTGGCAATAATTTTATTCTCCAATAAAATTATAAACAATGAGCGGCATCTAGTAATACATCATTGCTACCCAATTAAACAATAATTAAATCGTGATTCGATAAAACCTTTCGTGATTAATGTTTCCGTGTAATATAATCCTTTTAACCATATATATTATAGATTAAACTCGAGGCATGTATTTAGTCATCCTCTTCAACATTTAATCCGGGTTTACTTGATCCATGAGTAGACTATGAAAACAAATCATTATTTGAGCACGACCATGCATTTTATAGTCTCACTCAATCAAGAGGCCAATAATATCTCTCCTAATTATAGGAGGGTTAAATCCTTTATCTATCATTCATATTTCTCATACGACTCATGATATACCCGATGTCCACTTTTATCATTACCCGGTCAAAGGTAACTTTTAATGTAGTCAAAGTATATTAATCCTCGTATAAAATATAATGATCTCAAGTCAGAGGATCATTACACCATTATCACTATGAGTCTTTCTTATGACTTTATTAAACATGAAGAATCTCACTGTGGGTCTGTCCAGTACCATGTACTCCTGCATGTACCTATGTGTTGACTTTAGTATCCCCATACTTATAACCAATGAGATGTGGTTATCTGTCAAACAACATACTAGTCTATTTATGTATTATTATTGTCCTATAATAATAATACTCGACTAGGGACATTTAAGAATATGATATATTATATAATCTCAAGTTCAAGTCATGTACTAAACTATACAATATGTATCATGATTCTAAGGACATTTATTATGCTAACAAATATATCGCAGTAATTAAAGTCATAATAAATATGTTTATTGAATAATCAATTGACATAAAGGTTTATCAAAATAAACATTGTATTGCCTCTAGGGCACCTACACCAACAATCTCCCACTTGCACTAGAGCCAATCACCCATGTATCTAATACCCATGGAACTAGTGTGACCGTCGTGCTTCTTCTGCGATAAGCCTTTGGTCAGTGGGTATGCAATGTTATCATTTGTGTGCACTTTACATATGTGTATGTCACCCCTTTCATTAATCTCTCGAATGAGGTGATATCTCCTGAGTATGTGTTTGGTTCGGGAGTGAGCTCTAGGTTCTTTAGCCTGTGCAATGGCTCCATTATTATCGCAGTATAGATCAATGGGATCTGCGATCGATGGAACCACTCCCAAATCATTAATGAATTTTCGAATCCAAACAACTTCCTTAGCCGCTTCACAAGCTGCAATGTACTCAGCCTCCATTGTAGAATCAGCTACTGTTTCTTGCTTTGAACTCTTCCAACTCACAGCACCTCCGTTTAGACAAAACACAAAACCAGACTGTGATACAGTATCATCCCTGTCTGTTTAGAAACTTGCATCGGTGTAACCTTTTACAACCAGTTTCTCCTCTCCTCCATACACCAAGAATGAATCTTTAGTCCTTTTCAAGTACTTTAGAATATTCTTGGCAGCCGTCCAGTGACCTTCACCTGGATTAGATTGGTATCTGCTCGTCATGCTTAAAGCATACGAAACATCTGGGCGAGTACATACCATTGCATACATGATGGATCCAATTGCTGAGGCATATGGAACCTTACTCATGCGGTCCTTATCATCCAATGATTTTGGACACTAATCTTTAGAGATCGTTATCCCTTGAGATACGGGGACATATCCCCCTTTTGCATTTTGCATACCAAAACGATGCAAAACCTTTTCGATGTATGTACTCTGACTTAGACCGATCATCCTTCTAGATCTATCCCTATAGATCCTCATTCCTAGAATGTAGGATGCTTCTCCTAAGTCTTTCATAGAGAAGTTGCTCCCTAACCAAATCTTAACAGCCTTGATAGAAGGTATGTCATTCCCCATTAGTAGTATATCATCAACATATAGTACTATGAATGCCACATGGCTCCCACTAACCTTCTTGTAAACACAAGGTTCATCTTCGTTTTGAACAAAGCCATACTCCTTGACTGTTTCATCAAAACGGATATTCCATCTCCTAGAGGCTTGCTTCAATCCATAACTGGATCGACATAATTTACATACCTTGCTAACATTCCTTGGATCGACAAAACCTTCAGGTTGTGTTATGTACACATCCACATCCTCTTCAAGGATTCCGTTAAGGAAGGCTGTTTTGACATCCATTTGCCAGATTTCATAATCATGGAATGCTGCAATAGCAAGCAAAATCCTTATAGACTTGACCATAGCCACTGGTGAGAAAGTCTCATCATAGTCAATACCATGAATTTGTCTGAAACCTTTTGCAACCAGCCTTGCTTTATAGGTCTGAACATTTCCATCCATGTCAGTTTTCTTCTTGAAAACCCATTTGCACCCTATGGGTTTTACCCCTTCAGGTGGATCAACCAAGGTCCATACTCGGTTTTCGTACATGGAATCCATCTCAGATTTCATGGCTTCTAGCCATCTCTTAGAGTCTGGACTGTTCGTAGCATCTTGGTATGTGAGAGGCTCATCTTCGTCTATGAGCATCAAATCACCACATTGAGTCAAGAGAAATCCATA
Source organism: Oenanthe sinensis (assembly GCA_028671895.1). NCBI lineage: Eukaryota > Viridiplantae > Streptophyta > Magnoliopsida > Apiales > Apiaceae > Oenanthe > Oenanthe sinensis. The sequence continues at coordinate 7,413,494 of JAPMAC010000212.1, forward strand.
TCTCTCTGGCTCATGGCGAATTCTACCAGTTCTACGAACAACCTGTGTTTGTTGAGCATTATCATTATCCTGCTCTTGTTCCACTTCAGGTTCAATGCTATTTTGTGGTTCTCGATCTTCATCGAGGTCTATAGTTCTCTCACTGTTTCTTTTGAAAACAAAATCTCTTTCCATGAAAACAGCATCTCGAGCAATGAACACTTTCTGCTCAGTAGGACTATAGAAATAGTACGCCTTTGTTTCCTTAGGGTATCCCACAAAATTGCACTCTTCAGATTTAGGTCCAAGCTTGTCAGATACTTGACGCTTCACAAACGCCTTGCATCCCCAAACTTTCATAAAGCTCATGCCTGACCGTTTCTTCTCCCATATCTCATATGGAGTCTTTTGAACCTTCTTAGTAGGAACACGGTTAAGTGTGAAAGCCGCTGTTTCTAGAGCATAACCCCAGAAACTAATTGGAAGATCTGCATGACTCATCATCGATCGCACCATGTCCAACAATGTGCGATTTCTCCTCTCTGAAACTCCATTCCATTGAGGTGTACCTGGCGGAGTGAGTTGTGATACAATACCACACTCCTTTAAATAATCTTTAAATTCAGTGCTCAAGTATTCTCCTCCACGATCAGATCGTAAGAGTTTAATACTTGCACCTCCGCCAATTTGCTTCTCTACTTCAGCTTTGTATTCTTTGAACTTTTCAAAAGAATCGGATTTATTCTTCATAAGATATACATATCCATATCTACTGAAATCATCAGTAAATGTTATGAAGTAGTAGTAGCCTCCTCTAGCCATCACACGCATTGGGCCACATACATCACTATGTATTAGCTCCAAACGTTCAGTGGCCCTTTGACCCTTACCAGTGAAAGGGGCTTTAGTCATTTTACCAAGCAAACAAGATTCGCATTCTTGGTATGATTCAAAATCAAACTTATCCAAATATCAATCCTTATGTAATTTGGATATGCGTTTCTCATTTATATGGCCTAGACGACAATGCCAGAGGTATGTTTGATTTGAGTCATTAACTTTAAGTCGTTTGTTTTCTATATTACAGACAGGATTATCTAAGTCAAGAACATATAAACCATTAAACAAACGCGCAACACCATAGGTTAAATCATTCAAAGCAAAAGAGCAACTGTTGTCCTTTATTGTAAACGAAAAACCTTTCTTGTCCAAACAAGAAACAGAAATAATGTTTCTGCGAATTGCAGGCACGTAATAACATTTCTCCAGTTCTAAAACTAGCCCAGAGGGCAAAGATAAATAATAGGTTCCTACAGCTAAAACAGCAACTCTTGCTCCGTTGCCAACTCGTAGGTCCATTTCTCCTTTAGCCAATGTCCTACTTCTCTGCATTTCCTGCACATTTATACAAATGTGAGAAGCACATCCGGTATCCAATACCCAAGATGTAGAAATAGACAGATTGACTTCTATAACATATATACCTGAATTAGAAGCTTGCTCAGCCCTCTTCTTCTTCAGATCCTCCAAGTAAACTGAACAGTTTCTCTTCCAGTGACCAGTTTTCTTACAGTAGTGACATTCACCCTTAGCGACCCCACCTTTAGGCTTTAAAGCCTGTTTAGGACCTGACTTTGGCTTGGGTGTAGAATCAGAACCTGTCTTCTTCTTACCCTTCCACTTGCCTTTCCCTTTGGCCTTACCTTTATTGCCCACCATCAGTATGGGAGCGTGTTCAGCCGTCTTCATGTTGGTCTCATATGTTCTCAACATAGCCAACAATTCAGTAGGTGTTTTGTCAAATTCATTCATATTGTAGTTCATAACAAACTGAGTGAATTTGTTGTTCAAAGAATTCAAGATTAGGTCAATACCAGTTTCCGGACCAATCGGGAAACCCAAAGTATCAAGATACTCAATGTAACCAATCATTTTCAGAACATGTGGGCCAACTGGTTCACTTGCCCCTTGTTTGCAGTTAAAGAGTGACTTGCTCGTGTTGAACCTTTCTTGACGAGTTTGGCTTGCAAACATGCTTTGCAAGTGCTCATTGATAGTATATGCATCCATATGCACATGTTGTCTTTGAAGCTCAGCACTCATAGTTGCCAACATAAGACATGCAACATCAGTTGCATCATTCTCATCCTTTGTGTGGGCCGCTCGTTCCTCAACAGTAGCGCCCTCAGGAAGGGGACCTGCCGGAGGAATATCAATGACATGAAGCTTGCGCTCCTGCCTGAGGACAATCCTCAAATTCCTCTGCCAGTCTAGGAAGTTGTTTCCTCCTGTCAGCTTATCCTTCTCAAGGACAGATCGTACGGATAGTGTGTTTGTGTTGTTTGTCATTATTCGGTATCTACAATGATAAAAGCACAAAATAAACATTAGATTGTCTGAGTTATTTATTATGTTCAAATGATTATGATACATTCATAATATATCTCCCACTATTTTTATCAAATCAATAGCCCTTACTATTAATTTGGAAAGTATATCCCATAATTCTTTCTAGTGAGCCAAGATCCATATTTCGTCATGTCTTAAGTCAACCACTGGAAGTCCTTAAGAATGATTATTTAGGTAGACAACATTTGTCAATTATATCATATATAATTCTTGGATAGTTTGGTGAGCAATGATTGATCTTATCTATCTAATAGATTTTTAACCAAACTCCATGCTTCTAAGTTCATAATTGTTGAATATAACCGTTTACTTTCACCTTATTATGACGACTCAGTTAAGTTTGACCCAATGATACAACGGCCGAATATAACCGTTTATATTCGTCGCATCTCACCACGATAGATAGGAGTCCCCTACCACTGACAGTCTTTCCCCTAATCGATCTAGGATTCGATGAGTGTTCATTCATTGGAAAGCATCCGATTAAAACTTAATATTTTGTTAAGGGGTTTAGAAAATTTACGACGATCATGATCACATCATGAAGAGATCCTCAATTTTTCCTTGAACCAAATATTTCAAATTGACATCTTAAATTGTTCATTTCCCAGGTAGATGGAGGATACCAGTGGTCACACTTAAAACCCATCAGCCTTACGAATACGCATATCCGCTTTTGACAGAAAATCCCAGTTTTAGATATCAAAAATTCATATTTAATTCCGTGTTTTAAAATCCATATTTCATAAACACAAGAATCTCATGATCGTTCGTTTGTTAATTTTAAAATCTTAAATCGTTAAAGATTTTATCTTGTTTAGCATGGCAAGCATGGCATGGGTGACGTATCTAATACATGCATACATCATTAATCTAATTAAAGCATGCATCTTCTACTCTACACATACATTCATACATCAATATGTAAAGTGCAGTATGTAAACGTGCTTGGTTATGGCCCTTTTCCTATGTGATCCTTTCGAGCTAATGAAAGGATCAAAGTCAATCTATGGTGGTAAAATATAAATACAATTACATGTCTTCATTCTTCTTGTATCCATGGGTGCTTGCTCCTCTTCTTGGATCATCCTTCAATCTTCAAGTACATTACATGGAATAATTGAATACAATCTATACTAATGTACTTACATAAGAAAAATCGAGTTACATTCGAGGTTAAACAATTACAAGAATGAAGAAAACGACATGCAAGTCGTATTTATAAAACCAAAACCAAAAACCATTAATCTAGGGGTCCAAAGGCCATAACCAGCACCATGCTCAAGTACAAAACAAAAATAATGCGGGGGTCCGGGGGCGGCAGCCCCTGGGCGGGGGTTCGGGGGCGGCAGCCCCCGGGCGGGGTCTGGGGGCGGCAGCCCCCAGGTGGGGTCGAGCTGTTAATTGGAAATTTTTTTTTCCCGAAGACCAGTCCTATTCAGAAATCATCAATTTCTGAATTACAGATCATATCTGTTGGCCTTTTTCCCCACTGCAATTTACACAGTTTCAGAAGCATGTATCATATACATACTTATCATATCCCAGTTAACAGATCATGTCCAACATAATCTTTCCACCAGTTTGTATCATATACAAACTGACCCTCATGCAAAATATACAAATCGCAAATAGGCATATAAATCAGTCATGACAAATCATTAACATGCTAATATCATCATCTATTTACTCATCATATGAATAACAATTCGAATATACATGGCAGTAGCATGGCAGTAGCATAGCAGAAGCATGGCAGTCACCAAAACAGGCATATATGCATCAAATACATAAAACACGTAACCAAATCAGTCCCTTATACACGTAGCTCTGATGCCATTGTTGGGTTCCGAGGCATAAAACGCAGCGGATAAACGTAAATATAACGAAAAATTTCGGAACCCTAACGCAGGATCATGTATAAGATTGGACGGATTATGGTGATAATCGAATCATACCTATTACGATCTTGAATGTCACGAACTCAACGGAGATCCTTGCTATCACGACTTGTGTCTTCCTCTCAAAAACACCTCTATGGTATCCACACGAGCACCTTCAAGAGCGTCTCACGATCTTGATTACGGAGTGGATGTACTAGCAAACCTTTGATAATTCGAATTGTCTTCCTGCCTCTTTGCTGCCTCTTCTAGGGTTTTTCTATTAAAAACGTGTTGTGCCTCTTAACCCTACATTATCTATTTATAATGTTTGGTTAACAGGCCCATAGCAGCAAAACCTAACCCATGTAGGTCTAGGAAAATAATAAAACGAATTTTATTATTTAATTAATAACTAAGTCATACTTAATTATTATGGGCAGAAATACAATTCTAATTTGAATTTATATTATCTTAATTAATTAAGTCTCACTTAATTAATATAATAAAAATTCAAATAATTATCAATTAATTTAAATCTATAATTTCAATTAACTATTCCTCTAAGTGCTCTTTGCGTGTGACCCTATAGGCTATTATTTAATTGGCAATAATTTTATTCTCCAATAAAATTATAAACAATGAGCGGCATCTAGTAATACATCATTGCTACCCAATTAAACAATAATTAAATCGTGATTCGATAAAACCTTTCGTGATTAATGTTTCCGTGTAATATAATCCTTTTAACCATATATATTATAGATTAAACTCGAGGCATGTATTTAGTCATCCTCTTCAACATTTAATCCGGGTTTACTTGATCCATGAGTAGACTATGAAAACAAATCATTATTTGAGCACGACCATGCATTTTATAGTCTCACTCAATCAAGAGGCCAATAATATCTCTCCTAATTATAGGAGGGTTAAATCCTTTATCTATCATTCATATTTCTCATACGACTCATGATATACCCGATGTCCACTTTTATCATTACCCGGTCAAAGGTAACTTTTAATGTAGTCAAAGTATATTAATCCTCGTATAAAATATAATGATCTCAAGTCAGAGGATCATTACACCATTATCACTGTGAGTCTTTCTTATGACTTTATTTTAACATGAAGAATCTCACTGTGGGTCTGTCCAGTACCATGTACTCCTGCATGTACCTATGTGTTGACTTTAGTATCCCCATACTTATAACCAATGAGATGTGGTTATCTGTCAAACAACATACTAGTCTATTTATGTATTATTATTGTCCTATAATAATAATACTCGACTAGGGACATTTAAGAATATGATATATTATATAATCTCAAGTTCAAGTCATGTACTAAACTATACAATATGTATCATGATTCTAAGGACATTTATTATGCTAACAAATATATCGCAGTAATTAAAGTCATAATAAATATGTTTATTGAATAATCAATTGACATAAAGGTTTATCAAAATAAACATTGTATTGCCTCTAGGGCACCTACACCAACAGACTTATGAATTAAATCTTCTTCAGCAATCTTCATCACTCTCCCATTCTCCAAGAAATAAAAAAGCTTCTCTTTAGCTTGAGCACCATCAAAAATGTCATTGACTATGTTAATAGATATCAACTTGTCCAAATGTTCTTGATTCAAATCTTCCTCAGGCTTGTCTTTTAAAGAAAAAGGATCTCTGAAGGTATTTGCTTCACCTCTGTAGACTTTGGCTTGAGAATCACCAATACCACCCTTATTTTTACCAACTCTGACATTGAGAGTTAAAGTTTCAGATTTAGTCCACAGAAGATCAGGATTTTTCTTTCTTGTCAGAGTTTGTTGTTCTTCTTCCTCATCTTCAAAACTTATTCCACCTGGGAGAAATGTTGTACCAAACATAGTAAGATGAGTTTTTGACTTATATGGAACTTTCTTTTGGATTGCAGGAGTTGGTTTTGTCTTCACTTCAATAGACTTTTGAATTTCAACAGGCTTGGATACATTCTTCTTTGCTTCAATAGGTGCCTTCTTTTGAATTGGAACTCTCTTTGTTCTTACACTTCTTTTCTTCTAGACTTGAGCATTGTCAATACCAGTTTTCTTCACTTTTTCTTCTACATCAACTGGATCCATTCCTGAATTTTCTTCTTCAAACAATTTCCTTGCCAGTTCTGCATCCTTCATGTTTTGTTCTTCAATTTTCTCAGGCTTTTCTTCTTCTTCAAGCCTCTTTGCTAATTCCATATCAACATCCATCAGAGTTTGTTTATTGTCAGAGTTTATGCCAGAGTTTGATGGAATCAGAGTTTCAGTAGTAGTTAGAGTTTGTCCAGTCAGAGTTTGTCCACCCTTTTGACTCCCTTGTCTCTTGTCACCATCATTACCATTACCATCATCTTTCCCTAGTTTATCTGATTTTAGCATAACATCCTCCTTGCATTTGTCTTTGAAACTTTGTACTTTCTCCCCTTTCTGACATCATCCCCCTTTTTAATGGTTAAGATGTCCACAATTGTATGCAGCATGGTCTGCATAGAAGAAACAGTAGTAACAATCTTATCAATTTTTGCTTCTAAAGCATCCTGCTTAATAGAAACTGTTTTAAGCTTCAATTCCAAGGCATGTTATGAAGCAGAGATGAAAGTCTGCACAGAAGCACTAGTCTTGCTAACAGAGTCTTTTAAATCACAAACTTCATTATGAAGACCTTTTGTTAACACAGTCGTGACCTTTAAAATAGTCTTCATCTCTGCAGAATTTAATTCAGAATCAGCTTTTTGAATCAGTTCATAAACATGTGGCCATGAAATATCTTCATTAAAAAAATTCCAAGACATATCCCAGATGGTTTATCTGTGAGAGTTAAGAATATCTTCATGAGAATGTTCACCCTTAGAACCAAAATCCCTCTTTATTACTTCTTCATTCAAGGCAGCTTCAATTTCACCCTTGAGGGATTCAACAACCATATAATTAGGATATGTCATCCTCAATCTTTCTGTTAGGGATATATTCATTTGATGATGTACAAAATACTAGAACAGTGTCTAGATTAGTTTATCTGTAATAAGTTTTTCTAGTATCTGAAATGTATAATCAGAGTCTAGATAGTCAATATTCATGATATTTGTACTTGGAAGAATTTCTGTAGAAAATGAAACCAGAGTCTGGAAGGTGATCAGAGTCTATAGACTATCAGAGTCTATGATCTATCGGAGTCTACATGTGATCAGAGTCTGAAGATCATCAGAGTCTGAAGATTTTAGAGTCTATACAGTTGAGGATAAATTTGGAAGAAGATCACAGGAATGGAAAGTCTTCGAAGATCAAGATAAATATATTGCAGATATGCTATGGGAAAGAAAGAGAATTCTAGAAGGAAACTGTCAACTAATAATTAGGAATTCTATTCCTATTGTAATTTATCTTTCTGTTATTAGTTAATAGGCAGCTCTCTATATAAACTCTATGTAACCTAATTGTAAAGGTGTGGAAGTCGAAGCATAATTATCTGAGTGAAATTTTGTGAGAGCATAGAAATAGAGAGAGTTGCTGTGATAAACACAGAGAAGCTGCTAGGGTTTGTGTACACCCTAGGAGAGTTTTGTATTCACAAATCAATAATACAAAATAGTACTTATTCATATTTTTGTGTTTGAGTTTGTTCTTAATTTGATTTTAAATCGGGCAGAAAAGACATACAAGTATTCAACCCCCCTTCTACTTGTACGACTGGGAAAACAATTGGTATCAAAGCCTAACGTTTAAAATCGATCAAAGATGTCTGGAAACAAAGATGGCAATTCTAAGATTCCTATGCTTAAGAGAAACGTGTTCACCCACTGGAAGGTTAAGATGCTGCACCATCTGGAAGCAATAGACCCTGACTATCTTGACAGGATTAATGAAGGACCCTTTGTGCCCTTAAAAATTGTGCCTCAAATCAATGAGGAAGGCAAAATAACTGAAGAACACCTCGTTGAGAAACCAAAGGCTGAATGGACAAAAGAGGACAAAGAAAATGTCCTTAAGGAGGCAAAAGTAAAGAACATTCTCTTTAATAGTTTAGATTCTGTTCTAACTAACTGTGTCATATCATGCAAGACTGCTAAGGAGATGTGGACAAAACTTGAGGTGCACTGTCAAGGGACTAAAGATGTCAAGAAGAATGCTAGGTCTTTGCTTATTCAAGAGTATGAGTACTTTGAAGCGAAATCTGGAGAATCTATCACTGAGATGTATGATAGGTTTACAAAACTCTTGAATGAGATGGCTATGCTTGGTAAGGTTTATGATTCTGAAGATACGAACACCAAGTTTCTGAGAGCACTTCCTGAAGAGTGGGACAATAAGACTACAGCCATAAGAGAAGCTAGAGATTTGGATGAACTAACTCTAGAAGAATTGTATGGCAGACTCAAGACATATGATTTGGAGATGCAACAGAGAAAGAATAAGAAGTCTGTAAAGACAAAATCTGTGGCACTCTTGATGGAGTCTGAGAAAGAACAACATGAACCATCCACAGAAGCAAGAATCAAGGATTCAAGAAAGAAGGGTAAAGCTGCTGTGGAGTCAGAGTCTACTGACACAGACTCTGATTCTGATGAAGAGTTTGATCTAAGTCAAATGATGTCTATGTTTGCTAAAAATTTCAAAAGAATGAAATTCAACAAAAGAATTGGCAAATTTAGCAAAAGGCCATCATTCAAGAAGGAAGATGAAAAGGTTGAGAAGAACAAGAGTACAATTATCAAACTTGACAAAGCAAAGGTCAAATGTTTCAACTGTGGAATATTGGGGCACTTTGCCAGTGAATGCAGAAAGTCAAAAAGTCAAGGAAAAGGAAAAGCACTTCTATCAACCGGAAAGGACTGGGCAGACTCAAGCTCAGAGGATGAAATTGATTATGAAAATCTAGCACTGATGGCATCCTCCTCAAGAAAATCACAGTCTCCCAAAGAACCCTCATCTCCTAAAACTCAGGTATCAATCTTTACTCCTGAATCCTTAATTAATTTAGACTCTGATGGCATAGAGATTGTGAAAAATGAGGTTAATAAAATAATGACAACATGTAGGTCTCTCACTAGTGAAAGTGAAAGGTTGAGAGAAGGAAATTTAACCTTAACTAAAAGGAATTGTCATGTAGAATCTGAGTTATTATTAATGGAACAATACAAAAAGGACTCTGAGAAATATAGTCATAACTACACTGAAATTTTGAAAGCCTATGACTATGTTAGGAAAGAACTAGAAGAAGAAAGGCTTAAGTTTAAAGTTTGGACAGACTCTGGAAGAAAAGTTCAAGAAATTCTCAATAATCAAAACGTGTGTCAAACTGCTGGTCTAGGCTATGACAAGAGTCAAGACAAAAGACCTATTGTTGAGAATGATAACAATGAAGAAGCTAGCAAAATTAATAAGACTAAAGACAAAAGTACATTTGTTCTTGTTAAGTTTGTGATCCCTAAAGAAAAAACTGAAGCCACAAACTCATCTGTCAATAGTCCCCCTGTTGTTGACAAAAAGACAGATGAAACAGGGGCAAATAACTCTAAGAAAATTATAAACATAGGGTACTTGTCTAAGTCTAAGTTAAAAGAAAGGCTAGAGAACTTATCAGAGTCCACCAAAACTAGGAGAAATAGGAATGGTAAGGAAGGCATCAATAAGGCTAATAATTATCAAAAAGATCATAATGCTCCTAGAAAGAAGTGTTATAGATGTGGCAACCAAAACCATTTAGCTATAGATTGTAAAACAAAAATTGAGAAGAAATCAGAGTCTAGTCCTTCCCAGACTCTGAAAAGTCACTACATACCACAGAAACCTTGTTATCACTGTGGTAGCATATTTCATTCTATATATATGTGTAGGGACTATCATGATTTGTATTACAATTTTTATGAGCTAAAATCTTCTATTGATAAGAGTTGGTATGACACTGTTAAGACTCCACCAAAGTCTAGAGCAACAAAAGAGACAGGTAAGCCAAAGGTGAAAATTATTAAGCCTGTTTCTCCTAAAATTAGTAGAAAATGATCCAAAACTATTTGGGTCCTCAAAACATCTAACTAGTTGCTTTATGTATGCAGGGAACTAGGGTAAAGAAAGTAACCCTAATTCTGGACAGTGGATGCTCAAGACATATGACTGGAAAGAAATCCCTGCTTACAGACTTTGAGGAAATGGCTGGCCCAGAAGTATCCTTTGGAGATGGCAACAAAGGACAAACACTGGGATATGGCAAGATTGTACTTGGAAATGTCATCATTGAACAAGTAGCTCTAGTTGATGGCTTAAGGCACAATTTAATAAGCATAAGTCAACTTGGAGACAAAGGTTACCATACCGGCTTTGACAACAAAGAGTGTCTTGTGACTCACAAAGAAACAGGAATTGTGGTTTTCAAAGGACACAAACATGGTAACATTTATGAAGCCAGCTTGGAGGATTGCATAAACAGTGAAGTCACATGTCTATACAGCAAGGCCTCAACTGAAGAAAGCTGGAAATGGCACAAGAAACTGTCACACATCAACTTCAAAACACTCAACAAGTTGGTTAAACAGAATCTTGTAAGAGGATTACCACAGGTTGATTTTGTACAAGATGGACTTTGTGAAGCATGTCAACTTGGAAAACAAAGGAAATCATCCTTCAAGAGCAAGACAATAAATACCATTTCTGAACCCTTTTATTTACTGCATCTTGATTTATTTGGTCCAGTAAATGTTATGTCAATTAACAAAAATAAATATACTCTTGTTATTGTAGATGATTTTACAAGATTCACATGGGTTTTCTTTCTACATTCAAAAGATGAAGCTTCACAACACATAATAGATCATATCACTTTTCTGGAAAGAAAATCAAAGAAAACAGTAAGAATTCTGAGGAGTGACAATGGTACTGAATTCAAGAATTCAATCATGGAGAACCACTGTGCATCAAAGGGAATTACTCAACAATTTTCTGCGCCAGGAACTCCTCAACAAAATGGAGTTGTGGAAAGAAAGAATAGGACACACATAGAAGCTGCCAGAACAATGTTGGCAGAGTCTAAGCTGCCAGTATATTTTTGGGCTGAGGCAGTCAATACAGCATGTTTCACTCAAAACTGCACTCTAATAAACATGCATGGAAAGACTCCCTATGAAATGATAAAGGACAAGAAGCCAAGTGTGAAACACTTTCACATATTTGGATGCAAGTGTTATGTACTGAAAGTACATCATGAAAATCTAAGCAAATTCGAAGCCAAGGCAAATGAATCAATCTTTCTTGGATATGCATCGAACACAAAAGCATTCAGAGTGTTTAATCTCAGAACCAAAATTGTTATGGAATCTATTCATGTTGCATTTGATGATAAAAAGTTTACAGAATTGCAGGATGAGTCAGAGACTACAACACTGGAATTTGAAAATCTAAAAAGTTCTGAGATAAATGAAGAAGAAGAGGATGAAGACCCTAGAATAAATCCTGAACTAACACAGGAACCTGCACATTCTGAGGGGGAGCCAGAAAATTCAACTCCAAATAATTCAGAGTCTAACAAGTCAGGGTCTACACAGACAGAGTCTATCCAGACAGAGTCTAGACAGACAGAGTCTAACTCATCAGGGTCTGGATCAAGCAACTCTAAACTCTTGTCAGAGTCAAGCAATTTAGGGGGAGCCTCTTCATTTGAATTTCATTCAAATACAGAAGATGCAAATGACTTAGGGGGAGTTTCAAGTTCAAGAACCAATCTTCCACCTGCTAGAAAATGGACAAGGAATCACACTCCTGACTTGATAATTGGTGATCCTGAGAGTGGTGTACAAACAAGAACAACCACTCAAAATGAATGTCTTTATAGCTGTTTTCTCTCAAAGAATGAACCCAAGAAAATTGAGGAAGCCTTGCAAGACCCTGATTGGATTATTGCAATGCAAGAAGAATTGAATGAATTTGAGAGAAATAAAGTGTGGAAACTTGTACCAAGACCTAGAGATAGATCAGTGGTTGGTGCAAAATGGGTGTCTAGAAATAAAATTGATGAGAATGGAACTGTAGTAAGAAATAAAGCAAGGCTAGTTGCAAAAGGACACTCACAGGAGGAAGGAATTGACTATGATGAAACTTTTGTACCAGTAGCAAGATTGGAAGCTATTAGAATGTTTCTAGCCTTTGCAGCTCATTCAAAATTCAAGGTGTATCAGATGGATGTGAAAAGTGCTTTCTTAAATGGAGAATTGGAAGAAGAAGTCTATGTGGAGCAACCACCAGGATTTGTTGATCCAAAGTTTCCTGATCATGTTTACAGGTTAGACAAGGCACTATATGGATTGAAGCAAGCACCTAGAGCATGGTATGAAACTCTTTCAAAATTCCTTCTTGAAAATGGATTCACAAGAGGTACCATTGACAAAACTCTCTTTATCAGAAAATATAAAGGTGATATTTTGCTTGTCCAAATTTATGTTGATGATATTATATTTGGATCTACTAATGATAATCTCTGTGAAAACTTTAGTCAACTAATGCAGTCAAATTATGAAATGAGCATGATGGGAGAATTAAACTTCTTTTTGGGGCTTCAAGTCAAACAGAATGATGATGGAATTTTCATCAATCAAACAAAGTATGTAAAAGAACCGTTGAAGAAGTTTGATATGCAAGATTCTGCATCTGCTAAAACTCCCATGTCAACAGCTACTAAGCTAGACTCTGACCCAAAGGGTAAGAAAGTTGACAACACTAGTTACAGAGGTATGATTGGCTCATTGTTATATTTAACTGCTAGTAGACCAGATATAATGTTTGCAACTTGTCTGTGTGCCAGATTTCAAGCTGACCCTAGAGAATCACACTTAATAGCTGTGAAAAGAATTTTTAGATATCTCAAGGGGGCACAAACTCTTGGACTTTGGTATCCTAGAGAGTCAGATTTTTTACTAATTGGCTATTCAGATTCTGACTATGCAGGATGCAAAGTAGATAGGAAAAGCACAACAGGACAATGCCAGTTTCTTGGCAACAGATTAATTTCTTGGTTTAGCAAGAAACAACAGACTGTATCAACCTCAACAGCTGAGGCTGAATACATTGCAGCTGGAAGTTGTTGTGCTCAAATCCTGTGGATGAGAAATCAATTACTTGATTATGGACTAACATTCTCAAATATTCCTATGTATTGTGATAATACTAGTGCTATTAAAATTGCAGAGAATCCAGTCCAACACTCCAGAACAAAGCACATTGATGTCAGGTATCACTTTATTAGAGAACATGTTGAAAATGGTACTGTGACACTTCACTATGTTCCAACTGACAGATAGATTGCAGACATTTTAACAAAACCACTTGATGAGTCTACCTTTCTCAGACTGGTAGGTGAATTAGGTATGTTAAATATGTAAGTTATCAAAAATTGCAAGAAGCAAGGTATGTACTTTAATTATAGTCCCTGTCTTAACACACTGTGATTAATTGTTAGTGCAACATTTTGTTTGGTATTTTACCTTGACAGAGTCTAGACTCTGACGAGTCTGTAGACTCTGAAAGTCAGTAGACTCTGAGAAAATTATCGCCTAGACTCTGAAACGGTTAAAATTCGCGCCTGCAGACTCTAATTGCATTTAAAATGTTCAAATGACTTGAAATAGGCGGTAACAGTTATTTTTTGACCGGCGACAGGCTGTAGACTCGTGTGTATTGTATGCAACTTGAACAAAATAGAATTTTTCATATAATTTACTCACTTGTTTATTGCAATTGATTTCTAAGGCAAAAATATTCACAGAGCTTTTTACGAACCCTAGCTAAATTCTTCAAGCTTCTCCATCACTTTCAACTCAACAACTTTAATGGCTGCCGTTTCTACTGTCATGAGAGGACCCAAGGCGATTGCGTTCACATTTGGGGATTTCGAGTTCATGACCACAAATCATGTTGCTGCTCTTGGAGATAAGAAAGGGGTAGATGCTGACTACTACCCTATGATGGATTTCTTGGAACAATCCGAGCTACACTACATTCTCAAGGCATCACCAGTCATTCACATGGATGCTGTATCAAAAGCATGGAGCACTGCAAAAGTAGTTGATCCTTCTCAGGATCAACCAGGTAAAATAATGCTTACCTTTGGTTCGACTACATTTGATGTCACTGCAGATGTGCTTAATTCTGTGTTTAAACTGCCTGTTAAGTCTTCTTTTGATGAAATTGTATCTGATGATGACATTAAAAGCATGTTTAAGGCAATAGGTTATTCTGCTAGCTTAGATAACATGAGCAAGATAACTAGGCCTTACTTAAGGAAAGAATGGTCATTTTTCTTCGATCAAATTGCTAAGTGTTTTACTGGTAAGTGTAGTGGATTTGATGCTATTACTGCTATTACTTATCAAATTGGTCATAGTCTCCTATTTGATAGAATAATCAACATTGGTGATATGTTGCTCACTCAAATGGGAGCAAAATTAAATAATGTGCATGAGGGGAGAAAGAAAGTCTACTATCATAGATTTCTTATGATTCTCCTCAATCACTTCATTCCTGACATGTCAACCAAGTTGGCAGATGATTGCTGTGTGCAGGCATACAAACAGCAAAGGAGGATATTCTCTGACATTAAGAGAATTGATGACAAAAAGAAGAGTCTACCTGCAATGACATATCCACAGGTAATGCAGGTAAAACTCTCATCCTACAAACCTTCTATCTACAATGCTTCATTTTTTGGTGGTGAAATGGTGCAGGAACAAGTAATGGAGAGTCCCCCTGCACCTACCCAAGTCACCCAATCCCCTTCAATTATACAATCTTCCAAACCAAAATCCAAAAAGAAACCAACCTCTGGTGTCTCTCAACAGGCACCAGTTGTAAAGAGGAGAAAATTGATTCAATCTAGGCTTATAGATGAGCACAGTGATGAGGAGCTCAATCCACTAGAGAAGCAAGTTGTTGAAGGACTTTCTTTGAGGAAGGTCATGATACACTTGATTCTAACCTTCAAGCCAAGTCTATAGACTCTCAAAAGGCTACAGACTCTGAAAAACCTAGGGAAGCACCTCAGGATTCTCACATTGAGTCTCCTGAGAAATCTTTTGCTAAGAAGTACAGAAGGTTAAGGAAGGCTTATTCTGCACACACACACAAGCCTGTTATTATTACTAACCCTGTTTTGCAGGAAACAGATGCTCCCAAGGCTCCTGCAGAGCCAGACTGCCTTTAGACTCTGATCATGACACATTTTGGGAAGGAATGCCATTGGATGCAGCCTCATGCCTAATTGATGAGATCATTACTCCAAGTGATGAGGCACTGCTATTCTTATATCCTTTGGTGGAATCAGTTGAAGATCCAGAGCAATATCAGACTAAATCTCAAGTCTTGGATTTTCTTTCAACCTATGAAGCCCTAAGGAAGAGAATGAAACAGGAGCTACAAATGTCTGCACAGGATGTGGTCAAAAATCTCTACAGCTACCTATTCAACTCTTCATTCCAAGTACAAGCAGCTGGGCTCATAGAAGGCAGAACTAATGAAGTTCTCAAAGCATTAGGTGTGCCAGACTCTGAACAGAAAATTACAAAGAAGCCTAAAAAGCTTAAGGTCCACAAAAGGAGAGCATCAGAGTCTGTTGCTGAGTTGGAAACTGAGATTGAGCAACCAATTTTTAACTATGAAGCAATTTGGGATAATGGAGTTACCTACAGGACAACCATTCAATGAATCTCTCAAATTCAACCTCTGTCAAGACAGGTGGCTGACTATCTTGTCCATAATATAGGTACAATTGCCAACAAATACATCTATCCAACCTACCAAAGTAGACTGGATCAATTCAAGGGCACTTATTTTCAAAGAGTAAGAAGGGAACTGCAGGACCTCTTCAATCTCACATATGCCCAGGCAATCAATGCAATCCATCTCAGGGCCTTTCATCACAAGTTGGATGCATTTATTCTTGAAGAACAACATGAGGTAGCAGGTGGTGCAAGGAAGTTGGAGGATGGGACTAGTGCACCAGTGGTGACTAGTGATAAAGATGCTCAGT
Organism: Oenanthe sinensis; assembly: GCA_028671895.1. Taxonomy (NCBI): domain Eukaryota; kingdom Viridiplantae; phylum Streptophyta; class Magnoliopsida; order Apiales; family Apiaceae; genus Oenanthe; species Oenanthe sinensis. The sequence goes on from JAPMAC010000212.1 coordinate 7,429,805, forward strand.
CTGCCTCACCCACACAAGAACCACCTAGTCAGAGGTTGGGTGATAGTGGGGCAGGGGAGTATGTTGTTGGGCCCTCCTTGACAACTCATCAACGAGCTGATGAGAACCCCAGTGATATGGGAGGACAGACTCTGATGGATGCTCATGAAGTGATTTCCCAATCTATTCTATCAGAGTCTATCCACCTTGAGGGGGAGTCTCATGGACCAACAGTCAAAGATGGTAACACTCAGACTCTGGCTTCTAATGAAGTCATGCTGAAGCAGTCAGAGTCTAGAGTAGACCCTGAGACTGGAATACTGGAGCCAACAGACTCTGAAAAGAGAGAAGATGCTAGTAAGGGTTCAGAATCTGTTGATGCTCACCCCTTGGTGGAAACCCCTAGCCTTCAGACATTTGAAGGGGTTCCCCTCCATCAAGGTGGTTCAGGTATTGAAGCACCATTTTTCTATCTCAACCCCTCTTCTGTAGGTTTATTGAGTGCACCCTCCACATTGAGTGACAAAATATATGAGAGGCTGGCACTGGACCAGGCAAAAGGAGAGGTAGATACGGCTGTAGAGAGCCTGAGTGAGATTGAGAAAGTGGGTGCCCAACCCCACTGTGAGCATGAGAGATTAGGGTATCCTGAACCTAGCTTTACTTATTGGGATCAAGATTTTCCAAAGAGTTGGTCCAATGAGTTGGAGCAGGGGATGGATGACAATTCACTATGTCTGATTGTGCAGATTGGCAAACAGGAGGAGGCTCTTGCTGCTCAGAAATCATTTACACAGAGACCCCAACTTCACTTGGTGGATTCTCTAGCAAGGAGAGCAGATAGAGTCATGGAGGCTTTGGTGGATAACCCTGTCATTTTCACTGAGGCTGCAACATTGAAGTCAGAAGAACCTCTTTTAATAATGCCTATAAGGGCTAGACTTCCAGAGTCTACAGTCTCTGATCACTCTCAGAAGGAGTCAGGGTCTATAGTCCCGTTTGCAGTTTCGGAGTCTACACCACCACCAGAGTCTACACCTCCATTCACAAAGCTAGAGCCTGTTGCTGAGGAATGCACTTCTGCAGATGATGATCATGTTACTCCTTCTTTTATCTATTTTGATCAGGTGTTTCCTTAGTCTTGGGAGTCTGCACAGCAAAGAGGCATCAATGATAAAGATTCTTTTGAGTTTATTTTGGATATTCATCTTTCTGAGAGACTTAAAGCTTTTCAGAAAAAATCTTTTCAACAGGAACATGGTTACTATCCTGGTGAAGAAGATCAAGTCTTAGATGGAGCTGTTAAAGCTAAGCTACCTGATGTTGCTGCTCAATTATCCAGTGTGGTCCAGGACATTTCTCATATTAAAACAAAGCTCACTGGTGTTGATAATACAACTTCTCTGCTCAATACAAGATTTGACAGAATTCACTCCCTTCAATTATCCAAAGAGGTCACTTTTAAAGATGCTCTAGCTGCTATCACTACCACTCAAGCCTCTCTTCAAACTACAGTTTCTGATTTGACCACTAAGGTTGATTCAGTTATTGCAGCCTAGGCAAATATCTCCACTGTTCTTGAGCAGATTCTTTTGGCTGTCACCAGTAATGATGATGTCGAAAAAGGGGAGACGGTGAAGCAAGGTGAGTCCTCCAGGAGACATAAGGATGAGGGATGCAAGGATAAATCAAGGGGAGTTAAAAGGAGGAGAGATGGTGATGATGGAGATAGTTCTCATGGTTCTAAGGGTCTTGATGGTGTGCAACAAAAGCAATCTGGAGTAGCAAGAACTCAAACACATCAGTCAGGGACTAGACATGGGAAATCAGAGTCTAAGTCAGACTCTGATAAGCAAAGAAAGAAGTCAGACTCTGATCAAACTCAAGAACCTTCATACTGGAAGTGCAGTCAATCAAATCTGCAACTTAGAGCTAAAAAGAAGATAGGTCTTGGAGGATTTGAAGAATCTGACATTGACAGAACATCTACTCTAACCAGGGATCCTCAATCCTTGACAGATAGGCAGTTTGAGAAGATCACTCAGAAGCACTTAAATAAAGTGGTGTCTGCTCAAATTGTTTATAATGTTTTTGAAACGAAGATACAAGGAGGTCAGAGTTTGTCCACCCTTTTGACTCCCTTGTCTCTTGTCACCATCATTACCATTACCATCATCTTTCCCTAGTTTATCTGATTTTAGCATAACATCCTCCTTGCATTTGTCTTTGAAACTTTGTACTTTCTCCCCTTTCTGACATCATCCCCCTTTTTAATGGTTAAGATGTCCACAATTGTATGCAGCATGGTCTGCATAGAAGAAACAGTAGTAACAATCTTATCAACTTTTGCTTCTAAAGCATCCTGCTTAATAGAAACTGTTTTAAGCTTCAATTCCAAGGCATGTTATGAAGCAGAGATGAAAGTCTGCACAGAAGCACTGGTCTTGCTAACAGAGTCTTTTAAATCACAAACTTCATTATGAAGACCTTTTGTTAACACAGTCGTGACCTTTAAAATAGTCTTCATCTCTGCAGAATTTAATTCAGAATCAGCTTTTTGAATCAGTTCATAAACATGTGGCCATGAAATATCTTCATTAAAAAAATTCCAAGACATATCCCAGATGGTTTATCTGTGAGAGTTAAGAATATCTTCATGAGAATGTTCACCCTTAGAACCAAAATCCCTCTTTATTACTTCTTCATTCAAGGCAGCTTCAATTTCACCCTTGAGGGATTCAACAACCATATAATTAGGATATGTCATCCTCAATCTTTCTGTTAGGGATATATTCATTTGATGATGTACAAAATACTAGAACAGTGTCTAGATTAGTTTATCTGTAATAAGTTTTTCTAGTCTCTGAAATGTATAATCAGAGTCTAGATAGTCAATATTCATGATATTTGTACTTGGAAGAATTTCTGTAGAAAATGAAACCAGAGTCTGGAAGGTGATCAGAGTCTATAGACTATCAGAGTCTATGATCTATCGGAGTCTACATGTGATCAGAGTCTGAAGATCATCAGAGTCTGAAGATTTCAGAGTCTATACAGTTGAGGATAAATTTGGAAGAAGATCACAGGAATGGAAAGTCTTCGAAGATCAAGATAAATATATTGCAGATATGCTATGGGAAAGAAAGAGAATTCTAGAAGGAAACTGTCAACAAATAATTAGGAATTCTATTCCTATTGTAATTTATCTTTCTGTTATTAGTTGATAGGCAGCTCTCTATATAAACTCTATGTAACCTAATTGTAAAGGTGTGGAAGTCGAAGCATAATTATCTGAGTGAAATTTTATGAGAGCATAGAAATAGAGAGAGTTGCTGTGATAAACACAGAGAAGCTGCTAGGGTTTGTGTACACCCTAGGAGAGTTTTGTATTCACAAATCAATAATACAAAACAGTACTTATTCATATTTTTGTGTTTGAGTTTGTTCTTAATTTGATTTTAAATCGGGAAGAAAAGACATACAAGTATTCAACCCCCCCTTCTACTTGTACGACTGGGAAAACACTTTCATGTGCATCAAAGGCATTAGTAGGCCATTTCTTGGAGTTGTACCTCTGAGTGTATGAAATTGATAGATTTGTGACTTCTTCATCCTTAAAAATTGGTTCATCAGAGAATGTATCTTTACCATCAGAGTTTGGCATCTCAGAGTTTGTAGTGATAGATAAACTTTGAGTACCTGTAAAAGAAATAGAACACCCTAAATCACTCTTTTCATTTAATGTAATCTCATTACTTCTCACATCACACATCTCATAACTTTTAATAGTCAGAGTTTGCTCACTAGAAGTAACTAACTTCTTTCTCAATTCTAACTCTCCTTTTGCCAGATCCAGTGTCTGCCTCTCAATGTTAGTTTTGTTTTTCACACATTTTACCTCAGGCTCACTAGAAAGGTTCAAATCACATTGTCCTACAGAAATAAGAGGTGGATGAGAAAGGAGTTATATGGTCACATGAATAGAGGTACCCTTTTTAGGACTATCCATGGTCATCCCAGCAGTAAAAGTTGAAAATATAAAGTCTGAGATTTTACTATCAGAGAATAGAAATTCTAAAGAAAGGTTAGAGTTTATACCTTGAGTAGTTGTGGATATTGTTAGTATTGGTGTCCTAGAGACAATATTTTTAATGTTTTATTGAAAATAATTATGTTATGTGATTATTTAATTAATATTTATTATATATTTATTTACTGCGTCATAAATTGAAAGAATAATAAATGTCCTTAAAATATTAATACGTAATATATGTCTTTAAGTATGTGACTTAAAAATGAGATTTTATAATATAAGTTTTATTCCTAAAATTCCCTAGTCAAGTATTATTATTTAAGGACAATAATAATGCAACAAGACTAGTATGTTTTTTGACAGATGACCACATCTCATTGTTCATAGGTATGGTGATACTAAGGTCAAGAACATAAGTGTATGTATCAATACATGACACTGGAAAGACCCGCCGTGAGATTCTTCATGTTAATAAGTGTCATAAGAAATCTCACAATGATAATGATGTAATGATCCTCTAACTTGAAATCATTATATTTCTATACGAGAATTAATATACTTTGATTACACTCAAAGCTACCTTTAACCAGGTAATGATAAAGTTGGACATTGGGTATGCTATGAATCGTATGAGGAATATGAATGATAGATATAGGATTTAACCCTCCAATTCTAGGAGTGATATTATTGGCCTCTTGATTGAGTGAGAATATGAAATGCATGGCCATGCTCAAATATTGATTTGTTTAAACAGTCTACTCATTGATCAAGGAAACCAAGATTAAACGTTGAAGAGGATGACACTATACATGCCTCGAGTTCGATCTATAATATAAGTTTAAAAGGATTATATTATATGGAACATTATTCACGAAATGTTTAATTGAATCACCAATTATTATTGTTACTTGGGTAGCAGTGATGTATTACTAGATGCCGCTCATTGTTTATAATTTTATTATTGGATATTAAAATTATTGCCAACATAATAATAACCTAAATGGTCACACACAAAGAACGTCAAACGGATGTTTATTTAAATTACGAATTTAGATATATTATTATTATTAATTCAAATTTAATTATTGAATTAATTAAGTGGGACTTGATTAATTATATTAAAATTAGAATTTAATAAGAATTATTATTAATTCGAATTTAATTATTGAATTAATTAAGTGGGACTTGATTAATTATATTAGAATTCAGATTTAATAATAATAATAACCCAAAATCATAATAGGTTTTGGAAACCACATGGATTAGGGTTAGGCCCAAAATCTCTCTCTCCCCTATATATACATAATGATGTATAGTATTAGGGTTAATAATCATCAGATTTCATTTTTAGAGAAAAATTCTAGCTGCTCAACATCAAGAGAGGCTAGAGAAAGAGAGAGAAAGAGGCAAGCAATTCGGCTAGTCTGACTCCGGTGATCGTAGGACGATCGGACGTTCGTGTGGACTTCTTTGGAGAGCAGATCTTTGTAACAAATGGCTGCTGTGATTCATCTTTTCTGGACCTCCATTAAACAGCATACCGAAAGCTTTGTTAAGGTACAGACTTCTTCACCATAATCATCCAAAGTTATACTTGGATCCTGCGTTAGGGTTTCATTTTTTTTATTGTTTTATGTTATATCCGCTACATTTTCATGCCCGAAACCCTTCAGTTATGGATGTAGTTTCCAAAGGCTATGCAGAAAGAGGTTGCACCAGAATAACATCAGAGATTGCCAATGGATCTGTATCAGAGTTTGACTTCCTTGCATCAGCAACATCAAGATATTCTGTCAGTGTTTGAGTGCCTTCATCTAAAATTTGATTGGATGGTTTTTGTGTGGCATGGGCCTCAACAACTGTTTCAACCATTTGAGCTGAAGGTTCTTGTGGGTTGTACCCCTGATCCTTGATGGCTTCATCTACTTCAAGAGTGGCAGTTGTTGCACTTTGAGTAACGGGTTCTCGTGGGCCTGGCCATGCGGAGATTGCTACCTCACTTTGAGAGGCAGGTTCTTGTGTATCTTGGCGAAATGAGACTGACTTCTTCTTCTTTCTAGTGAATAATTTAGAACTACCAGAGACTGGAGATGCTTTAGATTTCTTTACCTCCATTTCCTTTTGAACTTCCTCAGATAGCTCCCTTACTCTTTCATAAGATATCTCATTTATGATATGTTTTGGTGAGTTGTCAGGAGAATCAGAAACAATAACTGGAGCAGCTTCAATTGCAGTATTTGCCAAAGAATCACTTTCTTTTGTCTTGGCAATATCACCACTTTTCTCAGACTTGACCACAACATCAGTCTTTATTACTTCATCAGAGGTTAATACATCAACAAAGTTGATGACTGGTACTTGATCAGAGTTTAATACTTCAGTATTTATTTGTTTAGAGTTTGATGCCTTAACCAATCTTTTTCTTTTCTTTTTGGGTTCAAGCATGAGATTGACATTAAATGGCTTCATGAGTGGAGCTGGAGGAATCTCAGAAGCTTTCTTCACTGTCTTCTTCAATGGAAATACCAGACCTTCACCACTTTCATCTGAATCTGTGTGTTCATCAATCAATCTTCTTTTCTTTGGAGAAGACTCAGATACTGATTTTTCTTTTCTTTTATTCCTTGGCCCTTGTTGAGAGGTTTCTGTTACAACTGTAGTATTTTGGGAGAAAACAGAGGTTGACATCAGTGTTTGGGGATCACTGTTTAGTTGGTGGCTTGTGTGAGAATCAGAGGGTGCTAAACTCTGATTCATAGACATAGAGAGAAAATCCCTCCCATACACAGTAGGCATTCTCGGATTTAAGAGAAGCCTGATCCATGTGGGAAAAAAAGATTAGGTAATTTTCCTTCAGCTTTCTTCTTGGCATCTTTTCGAGTTAAATCAGCAAATATTCTTTTATTCATACAGAAACTAGCTAAACTCTTATCATCATCAAAACTAACATTATGCAAGAGTAGCTAAAAATTAACTGTAAAAATCTAGCAAAATATACAGTATGTGCATCATCACTAATTTTGCTAGTTATCTGTCTAATAAACAAACAGGGAAAATTAGAATTCAAGTTATGGGTCAGAGAATACTCAATTTATTGTGAGAGCTGTGGAATGGCATCAAAATTAGTGCATTTTGTAGTGAATGCCCTTGTGATGCAGTAAAAGAAGAAGCTCCACTCTCTTTGAAGATTTGGCCTTGTGAGGTTTCCCAGCTTTGAAAGACTACCTCCCTAGCCTATGTCTTTGAAAAATGCCTTTATTTGCTCATCATCCATAAGGTCATCATACACAGCCACTTCAGGAACATGAAGGGCTTGACGAACAACTTCATGAGTGATTGAGTGTTTTCCATTGGATTGAAACGTTATAACTGGCTCTTCATCATCACAAATATTGTTAAACTTTGCGGACGACCAATTTTGATCAGAGATTGAGCATAGTTATTATTAGGTTCCTGAAGAGCATACCCAATATAGCTGTTATTTAGAAAATCTTGAATAACATGAAATTCTGAAGGTGCATCTGTTTTAGTCAAGAGAGAGATGTAATTAGTAGCAGCGAAGTTGAAGTTTTGGAAAGAATGTCCCTTGGTTGCCATTGATGTACAGAGATGTGCAGATATGAGAGAGAGAAAGATAGGAATAATGAGATGCAGTTGAATAATTCAGAGTGAAAATATGAATTAAACTATTCCCTCTCAATTGCATATACCCTGTAGTGGGACACATGGCATGAAATTATTGGTAGATTAATGAGTAATATAAGTCTCAAAATACAGCAATTGTGTGTGTATCTGTGTATAGATATGAATCGATTTTCGTGAAATACATGCACCCTAATGATTACTCCAATCAGAGAATACAAATATGATGTCACAAAATTAAATATGATTTCATAAATAATATCTCAGAGTTTAGCATGTAGACTTATATCAGAGTTTATAGTAGTTGGAGTTTGCATTCACTGTCAGAGTTTACCACAGACTCTGACAGAGTTTACCATAAACTCTGATTGTGTCTGCTACTTGCTATCTAGAGTTGAGACACTTGTCACCATTACTAATTCAAAAACCAATCTCGTAAAAGTTGATTCACACAGAGGCTTGATGAATATGTCTGCTAACTGTTAATCTGTATGAATAAAATGCATTTTAACTGTTCCTTCCATGACATATTCCCTTATGAAGTGATATCTGATACTGATGTCCTTTGTCAGAGAATTTTGAACTGGATTTCCTGTCATTGCAATAGCACTTTAATTATCACAATAAATATGAATTTTTGAAATGTTCAAACCATAGTCTAATAGTTGATTTCTCATCTATAAAATCTGTGCACAACAGCTTCCTGCAGCTATATATAAATCCTCTGCTGTTGATGTTGAGATAGATTTCTGTTTCTTTCTAAACCATGAGACAATTCTTCCACCTAGAAATTGACAACTTTCACTAGTACTTTTCTTGTCAATCTTACATCCTGTAAAAGCAACAGCTGAATAGCCTATTAATTTAAAGTCAGACTCTCTAGGATACCATAAGCCAAGATTGATGGTGCCCTTGAGATATCTAAAAATTCTCTTAACAACAATCAAATGAGGTTCCCTTGGATTTGCCTGAAATCTAGCACATAGACAGGTTGCAAACATGATATCTGGTCTACTAGTAGTCAAATAGAGATATGATCCAATCATGCCTCTGTATGCTATAATGTCTACGGGCTCACCAGTGTCTTGATCAAGCTTGGTTGCAGTAGCCATTGGAGTTGTAGCAGATGCAGAGTCTTGAATTTGAAACTTTGTGAGTAGATTCTTTGTCTATTTAGACTGATTTATGAAAATTCATTCATCAATCTGTTTTACTTGCAACCCTATAAAATAACTCATTTCTCCCATCATGATCATTTGATACCTAGACTGCATGAGCTTTGAAAATCTTTCACATAGTTTCTCATTAGTGGATCCAAATATTATATCATCAACATATATTTGAACCAATAATAAATCTTTACCTTGAGTTCTATAAAATAAGGTTTTATCAATTGTACCTCTTGTGAAACCACTCTCAAGTAGAAATTGAGCCAGAGTTTCATACCAGGCTCTTGGAGTTTGCTTGAGTCCATATAATGCTTTATCCAACCTATAGACATGATTTGGATATTTTGGATTCACAAAGCCAGGTGGTTGCTCAACATATACCTTTTCTTCAAGCTCTCCATTTAAAAATGCACTCTTAACATCCATTTGGAAGACCTTAAATTTCTTGTGTGCAGCATAGGCAAGAAAAATTCTGATTGCTTCAAATCTAGTTACAAGTGCAAAGGTTTCATCATAATCAATATCTTCTTATTGAGAGTAACCTTTGGCAACTAGTCTTGCTTTATTCCTTGTTATAATTCCATTAGAGTCTGTCTTGTTTCTAAACACCCACTTTGTACCTACAATTGATCTATTCTTTGGACTTGGAACTGTTAGTATTGGTGTCCTAGAGACAATACTTTTAATATTTTATTGAAAACGATTAAGGATTATGTTTTATGTGATTATTTAATTATTATTTATTATGTCTTTATTTACTGCGTTATAAATTGAAAGGATAATAAATGTCCTTGGAATATTAATACGTAATATATATCTTTTAAGTATGTGACTTAAAAATGAGATTATATGAATAGTATTTTATTCCTAAAATTCCCTAGTCAAGTATTATTATTTAAGGACAATAATAATGCAATAAGACTAGTATGTTTGTTGACCGATGACCACATCTCATTGGTCATAGGTATGCTGATACTAAAGTCAAGAACATAAGTGTATGTATCAATACATGACACTGGAAAGACCCGCCGTGAGATTCTACATGTTAATAAGTGTCATAAGAAATCTCACTGTGATAATGATGTAACGATCCTCTGACTTGAAATCATTATATTTCTATACGAGAATTAATATACTTTGATTACACTCAAAGTTACCTTTAACCGGGTAATGATAAAGGTGTACATTGGGTATGCTATGAATCGTATGAGGAATATGAATGATAGATATAGGATTTAACCCTCCAATTCTAGGAGTGATATTATTGGCCTCTTGATTGAGTGAGACTATGAAATGCATGGCCATGCTCAAATATTGATTTGTTTAAATAGTCTACTCATTGATCAAGGAAATCGAGATTAAACGTTGAAGAGGATGACACTATACATGCCTCGAGTTTGGTCTATAATATAAGGTTAAAGGGATTATATTACATGGAACATTATTCACGAAAGGTTTAATTGAATCACCAATTATTATTGTTACTTGGGTAGCAATGATGTATTACTAGATGCCGCTCATTGTTTATAATTTTATTATTAGATAATAAAATTATTGCCAACGTAATAATAACCTAAAGGGTCACACACAAAGAACGTCAAAACGGAGGTTTATTTAAATTACAAATTTAAATATATTATTGTTTATTCGAATTTAATTATTGAATTAATTAAGTGGGACTTGATTAATTATATTAGAATTCGGATTTAATAAGTATTATTATTATTCGAATTTAATTATTGAATTAATTAAGTGGGACTTGATTAATTATATTAGAATTCAGATTTAATAATAATAATAACCCAAAGTCATAATGGGTTTTGGAAACCACATGGATTAGGGTTAGGCCCAAAATCTCTCTCTCCCCTATATATACATAATGATGTATAGTATTAGGGTTTAATCATCATATTTCGTTTTTAGAGAAAAACCCTAGCTGCTCAACATCAAGAGAGGCTAGAGAAAGAGAGAGAGAGAGAGAGGCAAACAATTCGGCTAGTTCCAACCCCGGTGATCGTAGGACGATCGTGCGTTCGTGTGGACTTCTTTAGAGAGCAAATCTTTGCAACAAAGGACTGCTATGATTCATCTTTCTGGACCTCCATTAAACAGCATACGAAAGCTTTGTTAAGGTACATACTTCTTCACCATAATTATCCAACGTTATACATGGATCCTGCGATTGGTTTTCGATTTTTTATTGTTTTTACGTTAATTCCGCTGCATTTTCATGCCCGAAACCCTTCAATGGCATCAGAGCTATGTGTATAATGGGATGATTTGGTTATGTGTTTAACAGTTTTTCGATGTATGTAAACATATATATGATATGCCATGACTATATATTGATATATATGTTTTATATGATTTTGAAAATATAATATTCATGGGTTGTACAATCATGGGATGATTGTGTGTATTGCTGTATGTATATGATACATGTTTGTTCTTGTTATGGAAATCGTATTCGATACGAATTCTGAAACGGCTTCGGTAGATTTTCTGAAATCTGTGTCCAGTGTCCGATTTTCGCAAACGATATGTGTTTTCTGACTGGAATCATATCAATGAGAAATACTGACAAAGTCAGCTTCTCGTCTGTAAGCCGTTTGACAACGTTACAGACCCCAAAACGGCGATTTATTATTTTCTGAAATTTATTTGATTTTCTGAAATTTCGAAATTTATTATATATGATTATATAATATGTTTATATAATCTGAGATATATTATATGTGTTATGTGATAACATGGTGGATGGTTATGGCTTAAGATCCATAGGATAGTGGTTTTGTTTTATGGTTTTGGTTTCTAAATACGACTTGCATGTCGTTTATTCATTGTAATTGTTAATCTCGAATGTAACTCGAGTTCTTCTTGTAATTTCATTAGAATAGATTTATTTATTATTCAATGTAATTGTTCAATGGAGACTTGGAAGCAAGGAAGCTAGGAGGCGATCCAGATGATGGAGCAATGAAGAAGATAAAGACATGTAATAGTGTAGTAATTGAAACCGCCATAGATTGACCTTGATAATTCCATTAGCTTGGAAATATCACATAGGATGGGGCCATAACCAAACACGTTTAATTTATGCACAATACATATATGTATATGAATGCATGTGTAGATATGTATGTGTTGGAATGATGTATGTATTAGATACGACACTCATGCCATGTCTGCTTAAGAAAGATAAAATCTGTAACGATTCAAGATTTTAAAATGAACAAACGATCATGAGATTCTTGTGTTTATGAAATATGGATTTTAAAACACGGAATTAAATATGGATTTTGATATCTATAACTGGGATTTTCTGACAAAAGCGGATATGCGTATTCGTAAGGCTGATGGGTTTTAAGTGTGACCACTGGTATCCTCCATCTACCTGGGAAATGAACAATTTAAGATGTCAATTTGAAATATTTGGTTCAAGGAAAAATTGAGCATCTCTTTATGATGTGATCATGATCGTTATAAATTTTCTAAACCCCTTAACAAAATATTAAGTTTTACTCGGATGGTTTCCAATGAATGAACACTCATCGAATCCTAGATCGATTAGGGGAAGGACTGTCAGTGGCAGGGGACTCCTATCTATCGTGGTGAGATGCGACGAATATAAACGGTTATATTCGGTCGTTATATCATTGGGTCTAACTTAACTGAGTCGTCATAATAAGGTGAAAATAAACGGTTATATTCAACCATTATGAACTTAGAAGCATAGAGTTTGGTTAAAAGTCTATTAGATAGATAAGATCAATCGTTGTTCACCAAACTATCCAAGAATTATATATGATATAATTGACAACTGTTGTCTACCTAAATAATCATTTTTTAAGGACTTCCAGTGGTTGACTTAGGACATGACGAAATATGGATCTTGGCTCACTAGAAAGAATTATGGGATATACTTTCCAAATTAATAGTAAGAGCTATTAATTTGATAAAAATAGTGAGAGATATATTATGAATATATCATAATCATTTGAACATAAAAAATAACTCAGACAATCTAATGTTTATTTTATGCATTTTAAACATTGTATATATTTAAATGGCAAACAATACAAATACTTTTTCCGTACGAGCAACCCTTGAGAAGGACAAGCTGACAGGAACTAACTTCCTGGATTGGTATACGAATTTGAGGACTGTCCTCAGGCAAGAGCGTAAGCTCCATGTCATTGAAATTCCTTCACCTGCTCCTCCTGCTGAGAATGCAACTCACATTCAGCAAAATGCTTATCAGAAGCAAAATGCTTATCGGGCGTTCGTGTGGACTTCTTTAGAGAGCAAATCTTTGCAACAAAGGACTGCTATGATTCATCTTTCTGGACCTTCATTAAACAGCATACGAAAGCTTTGTTAAGGTACATACTTCTTCACCATAATCATCCAACGTTATACATGGATCCTGCGATTGGGTTTCGATTTTTTATTGTTTTTACGTTAATTCCGCTACGTTTTCATGCCCGAAACCCTTCAGGAACAAGGGTCCAAACCTCATTTCTTTCAAACTCATTTAATTCTTCCTGCATTGCAGTAACCCAATCTGCATCCTTTAGAGCATCTTCAACTTTCTTTGGTTCTATTTGAGAAAGAAATCTATGAAATAGACATTCATTTTGAGTAGCTTTCCTTGTCTACACTCCACTTTCTAGATCACCAATAATCAAATTAGGTGTGTGATCTTTGGTCCATTTCCTTGGATGTGAAAAATTTCTTGAACTAGATGCTCCTCCATGATTTGTGCCTTCATAGTATGATTCCTCAGTAAATGTTGATCTTCCCTCTGAATTTGTGCTTCCATCAGTGTTTGATGACTCAGAGTTTTACTGCTCGGAGTTTGAATAATTAGAGTTAGAGTGATCAGTGTTTGTGGTTTCAGAGTTTGTATTTGTCAGAGTTTGGCCAGACTCTGAAATATAAATAATCGAGGTTGGTTCTCCAATTTCAGTAACTGATTGACGTTGTTCCCCCTCAACATGTGCATAATCTTCAATTACTATTTCAATTATGTATGAATCAGAGTTTAAGGAATCAGTGTGTAACTCATCATAATTTGCCTCATCAGGAGTTTAGCTCAACAGTGTTTATCTTATCAGAGTTTAACTTATCAGAGTTTGTATCCTGCAATTCATTTTTAAAACTCAGAGATTCCTGAGCATCTTCATCATGTAACCCTGTTATTTTAACTTCATCAAAAGAGACATTAATAGATTACATGACTGCCCTGGTCCTTAGATTAAACACTTTGAATGCCCTTGAAGAAGTTTTAGATATTGTTGTATAACCAACAAAAATACCTTCATCTGCTTTGAGTTCAAACTTTTTCAATTGTTCAGGATGTGTTTTGAGAATAAAACACTTGCTTCCAAATATATGAAAGTATTTCACATTTGGTTTTCTTCCTTTCATTGTTTCATATGGAGTCATTACATGTTTATTTATCAAAGTGCAATTCTGAGTAATGCATGCAGTATTCACAGCTTCTGCCCAAAATAGCGTTGCTCCTTCTAACATTGTTCTAGTAGCTTCAATAAGAGTCCTGTTCTTTTTTGAACTACACCATTTTGTTGAGGTGTTCCAGGTACTAAAAATTGTTGAATGATTCCTTTGGTTGAGAAAAATTCCTCCATTGCAGGCAGAATTCTTAAACTCTGTTCCATTGTCACTCATTTGTCACTCCTTAAATTTTTTACCTTGTGTGGTGATCCATTTTCAATCATTATAATATGATCAAATATTATCTCAACTGTTTCATCCTTTTTATGCAAAAAGTACAGCCATGTAAATCTTATGTAATCATCTACTATCACCAGAGTGTATTTCTTCTTTCCAATGGACATTATGTTGACATGACCAAATAAATCAAGATGCAATATAAGAAGATGTTGATCAATAGAATTTTCAGTTTTGCTCTTGTAAGATGTCTTCTTTTGTTTAGCCTTTTGACATGAATCACAGAGTCCATCAGGATGAAATTGAACTTTTGGAAGACCTCTTACTAGATCCTTTTTCACCAATTTATTTATATTTCTAAAGTTCAAGTGACACAGCTTTTTTGTGCCAATTCTAGCTTTCCAAAGATGATTCCTTTCCAGATAAACAAGTTAAGGGACCATCAGAGTTTACCTCCAAGCTAGCTTCAAATAAATTGTTATGTCTGTGACCAATGAGAACCACTTTTCCATCCTTTTTTCTTTTCACTTCACAATGTGTTTCATAAAATTCCACAGAATAACCTTTGTCTGTCATTTGACTCACACTTAACAGATTATGCTTGAGTCATTCAACCAGAACTACATGTTCAATGATGACATTTCCAATAACAATATTGTCATATCCTAGTGTTCTTCATATGTTGCCATCTCCATAAGATACTGCTGGGCCAATCTTCTTCTCAAACTCTTATGTGAGGGATTTGTTTCCAGTCATTTGTGTAGAATATCCACTATCAATTACTAGGATGTTTTTCCTGTTTCCCTACTATCATTTAATGAAAATTAGTTAGTAGATTTGGGGACCCAAACAAGTTTGGATCCTTTCTTTTGAAACTTGTTAACTTTGCAGTATAAGTATTTTTTATCAGAGTTTGTGTTAACAGAGTTTGTATTATTAGAGTTTGCCTTTTCAAAGTTTATACTGTCAGACTTTATATTTTTTTATCAGTTTTATCACATATTTTTGTTTGAGAGCATGATTAGAAAAGGCAGGAGTTTTATTCATATGAGACGACAGTTCATAATAGTTGAGATACAAACTATGATATTCATTACATGTGTAAATTGAATGCCATAAACTACCATAGTGAAAACAGAGATTTTGTTGTGTATATCTAGTTTGTTTTCTAGTCTCTGAACTAGGTCTCTCAGGTTCCTTCGTTTTATTTTGTTTGCAGTTAATAGCAAGGTGATTAGAATTACCACACGTGAAACAAGTTTTTCTAGGAGTATCAGGGATATTCTTATAGTTATTCTCCTTAGTAA
The DNA here is from genome assembly GCA_028671895.1 of Oenanthe sinensis. Classification (NCBI taxonomy): domain Eukaryota; kingdom Viridiplantae; phylum Streptophyta; class Magnoliopsida; order Apiales; family Apiaceae; genus Oenanthe; species Oenanthe sinensis. The sequence goes on from JAPMAC010000212.1 coordinate 7,445,629, forward strand.
TTCCTACTTTCTCATTTCTATTTCTCCTTACCTTTTTAGGCTTGTTTTTGTTTGTGACTGCCTTCAACTTTTCTTTAAGTTGCTTCTGTAAGAGTAATCCAATTTTGACTGATTTATTCTTTGACACACTATTGTTTTTCCCTTTGTTATTATTAGAGCATTCACCAGAGGTATTGCTCTTTTCATTACTAGCTCTAACAAAATTCACAGGTTCACTCAGCTTTCCTTTTGTGTGTGACTTTATATGTGTCTCCTTATCATATTCATAACCTAAGGCATATGTCTAATTCTTGTTAGAAAGCATTTGTTCGACTTTCATACCAGAGTTTGTCCAAACTCTGAAAGTCCCTTTTTCTTTAGCTATCTCAGATTTTAAATATGCAACTTGTATTTCTAACTGAATTTGCATGTGTATAACATTATCACAGTCTTTCTTAGTGCTAAGCATGTGTGAATTTTCAGATTCAAGAAAGTCATTCCTATCAGTCAGAGTTTGTATTTCAGATTTTAATCTTTCATTCTCAAGTGACTGTATTTTAAAGCTAACATACAGAGTTCTAAGGAAATACTTTAATTCATGGATATTTTCAGTATTAAAATTGAAGATAGAGTCTGGTACCTTATCAGAGTTTAGGATGGGAGCATAAGTGTTTGCCATGAGGGCATAATTTGTTTCCACTTCAGAGTCTGAGGAATCCATCCAATCTTTCTTTGATGTGATGAGTGCTTTTCCAGATTCCTTGCTTCTACACTCAGTAGCAAAGTGCCCCATCTTGTTACACTTGTAACACTTGATCTTTGATTTGTCAAGAGTTTTTGATTTGCCATCTCTATCTTCTCTTCTTCTAAGTCTATCTTTATTATCTGATTCTCCATGCTTTTTCTGGAAGTTCCCTTACTTCCTGTACTTCCTGTACTTCATCTTTTTGAATACTTTGACAATCATATCAACCATCTCCATCATGTCAGAGTCTGTAGAGTCATCAAAGTTTGCATCAGAGTTTGTCTCAGACTCTGATTCACTACTTTTCTTGATCATTACAGCTTTTCCTTTTCTTGTTGAGGCTCTTAAGTCTTTTTCTCTTGGTTCTTCAATTTAAGTCTCAACATTCAAGGCAACAGACTTTGCCTTGCTACTCTTCCTATTTTTTCTTTGTTGTAGCTCCAAGTCATGAGTCTTCAGTCTTCCATATACTTCATCTAGAGACATCTCATCCAAATCAGCCCTGTCTTTTATCCAGGATGTTTATAAATCTCATTCTTCAGGTAGAGCTCTTAGAAACTTGGTGTTTCAATCCTCATTGTCATACACCTTATCAACCAAAGCTAGGTTATTTAACAAAGTTAGAAATCTGTCATAGATATCTATGACGGACTCATTCTGTTTAGCCTCAAAGTATTCATACTCTTGAATTAGAACAAATCTTCTATTCTTTTTTATCTCTTTGGTTCCTTGACATTGAACCTCTAGTGCATCCCATATTTCTTTGGCAGTTTTGCAAGCTATTACTCTGTTAGACATCACAAAGTCAAGACTGTTGTGTAGTATATTCCTTACCTTAGCATCTTTGAGGACTTTTTTTCTTCATTGGTCCACTCCTTCTTGTCCTTCAGAATATAATATTCAGGAATCTGTTTGCCTTCCACAATTGTTAATGACACTAGTTTGGTTGATAGATATTGACCTTCATTGATTCTGTCTAAAAAGTCAGTATCAGTTGCTTCTAAGAACATCATCATCTATACCCTCCATGTAGGGTATTCAGCCTTCTTCAAGATTGGGATTTTAATACTTTGATACTTGTTTCTAGACATGTTTATATGATCTTTAAGTTGTAATCAACAACCTGCTCTCATACTAATTGTTGCCCAGATAATCAACTATTATAGAAGGGGGGTTGAATATAATAGTACCAAATAATCGACTAAGAACACAAATATATAAAAGATGAACTATCTTGTATTAACTTGAATGAACTGAATACAAAACTCTCTCAAGAAAAATAAAGTTCTTAAGAGCTGCTAGGTTATGAGAATGATAATTATATGTGTTACAATAATGTTAACCTACTTCTGTGTTTATATAGTAAACAATTACAAATTCAATTACAAAACAGATAATGAGAAAGATAGCTTCCATAATGTAATATAATTGTATTTGAAATCCTCCTTCACTATTCAAATCAAATTCTGATTTGTCTGTTTCCTTCTTTGACAAACTTTGATCATAAACTCTGTCGGTTGATAATCTCTGATTGAGTATTCTCTGTTAGAGTAAACTCTGTCGACAACTTCTAAACTCTGATGACGTCAGCATAAACTATGTTCTTCAATAAACTCTGTTTGTGATATTCTCTGACAGGATCAGTGTTTGTATTCCCAATATATATATATATATATATATATATATATATATACACACACACACACACGAAGTAGGTCAGGAGTCAAGATTGGCTCCGTGCCATTCCATTTCAGCCAACAGAAAAGGACTCCCGCAATGAGTCATCGCGGCCACAAGAATGAAACATTGCTGCAGTGCCACGCCGTGTTACCAAAATGCCCATATACGATGTGTTTCTAATAATTTGTTTTTTTAACACACTTTAAGTTTAATTATATAATTTGTATACTAAATAGTAATTAAAAAGTGTGATCAACTATTCTTGTAATATTAATGTAATTGTATGAGTAATTTCATAATTTTTAATAAAATTTTTAAATATCATTCTCCCCGTTAATAATGAATTATGTTAGGAATATATTCATTTGATGATGTACAAAATTCTAGAACAGAAGTTAGCTTAGTTTATTTGCAATAAATCTTTCTACTCTCTGAAATGTATAATCAGAGTCTAGATAGTCAATATTCATATTACTTGTACTTCGAAGAATTTCTGCAGAAAGTAAAACCAGAGTCTGCATGAAGATCAGAGTTTGGAAGGTGATAAGAGTCTATAGACTATCGGATTCTAAGATCTATCAGATTCTACAAATGATCAGAGTCTATAGTCTTGAAGAGTCTGAAGAATTCAGAGTCTATAAAGTTAAAGCTAAATTTGGAAGATGATCACAGATAATGGAAGTCTTCGAAGATAAAGCCAAAGATATTGCAGATACGTTATAAATAAAAGGAAGAAGAATTGCAGAAGGAAACTGTCAACTAAACAAGTTGGTTAAACAGAATCTTGTAAGAGGATTACCACAGGTTGATTTTGTGCAAGATGGACTATGTGAAGCATGTCAACTTGGAAAGCAAAAGAAATCATCCTTCAAGAGCAAGACAATCAACACATTTTCTGAACCCTTTTATTTATTGCACCTTGATTTATTTGGTCCAGTAAATGTTATGTCAATTAATAAAAAAAAAATACTCTTATTGTTGTAGATGATTTTACAAGATTCACATGGGTTTTCCTTCTACATTCAAAGGATGAAGCTCCACAACACATAATAGACCATATCACTTTTCTGGAAAGAAATTCAAAGAAAACATTTAGAGTTCTAAGGAGTGACAATGGTACTGAATTCAAGAATTCAATCATGGAGGACTGCTGTGCATCAAAAGGAATTACTCAACAATTTTCTGCACCAAGAACTCCTCAACAAAATGGAGTTGTGGAGAGAAAGAATAGAACCCTCATAGAAGCTTCCAGAACAATGCTGGCAGAGTCTAAGCTACCGGTATATTTTTGGGCAGAGGCAGTCAATACAGCATGTTTCACTCAAAACTGTACATTAATAAACATGCATGGAAAGACTCCCTATGAAATGATAAAGGACAAGAAGCCAAGTGTGAAACACTTTCACATATTTGGATGCAAGTGTTATGTACTGAAAGTACATCCTGAAAATCTGAGCAAATTTGAAGCCAAAGCAGATGAATCAATTTTTCTAGGATATGCATCAAACACAAAAGCATTCAGAGTGTTTAATCTCAGAACCAAAATTGTTATGGAATCTATTTATGTTGCATTTGATGATAAAAAGTTTACAGGATTGCAGGATGAGTCAGAGTCTACTACACTGGAATTTGAAAATCTAAAAAGTTCTGAGATAAATGAAGAAGAAGAGGATGAAGACCCTCAAGTAACTCCTGATCCAACACAGGAACCTGCACATTCTGAGGGGGAGCCAGAAAATACAACTCCAAATGATTCAGAGTCTAACAGGTCAGGGTCTACCCAGACTGAGTCTAGACAGACTGAGTCAAATTCCTCAGAATCTAACTCATCAGAGTCTGGATCAAGCAACTCTGAACCCTTGTCAGAGTCAAGTAATTTAGGGAGAGTCTCTTCATTTGAATTTCACTCAAATATAGAAGATGCAAATGACTTAGGGGGAGCTTCGAGTTCAACAATCAATCTTCCACCAGCTAGAAAATGGACAAGGGGTCACACTCCTGACTTAATAATTGGTGACCCTGAGAGTGGTGTACAAACAAGAACAACCACTCAAAATGAATGTCTTTATAGCTGTTTTCTCTCAAAGAATGAACCCAAGAAAATTGAGGAAGCCTTGCAAGACCCTGATTGGATAATTGCAATGCAAGAGGAATTGAAAGAATTTGAGAGAAACAAAGTGTGGAAACTTGTACCAAGACCTAGAGATAGATCAGTTGTTGGTGCAAAATAGATGTACAGAAACAAACTTGATGAGATTGGAACTGTAATAAGAAACAAAGCAAGACTAGTTGCAAAAGGATACCCACAGGAGGAAAGAATTGACTGTGATGAAACTTTTGCACCAGTAGCAAGATTGTAAGTTATCAGAATGTTTCTTGCCTTTGCAGCTCATTCAAAATTCAAGGTGTATCAGATGGATGTAAAAAGTGCCCTCTTAAATGGAAAATTGGAAGAAGAAGTCTATGTGGAGCAACCACCAGGATTTGTTGATCCAAAATATCTTGATCATGTTTACAGATTAGATAAGGCACTTTATGGATTGAAGCAAGCACCTAGAGCATGGTATGAAACTCTTTCAAAATTTCTTCTTGAAAACGGATTCATAAGAGGTACCATTGACAAAACTCTCTTTATTAGAAAGTATAAAGGTGACATTTTGCTTGTCCAAATTTATGTTGATGATATTATATTTGGATCTACTAATGACAAACTCTGTGAAAAGTTTAGTAAACTAATGCAGTCAAATTATGAAATGAGCATGATGGGAGAATTGAACTTCTTTTTGGGGCTTCAAGTCAAACAGAATGATGATGTATATTTCATCAATCAAACAAAGTATGTAAAAGAACTATTAAAGAATTTTGATATGCAAGATTCTGCAACTGCTAAAACTCCCATGTCAACAGCCACTAAGCTAGACTCTGACCTAAAGTGTAAGAAAGTTGACAACACTAGCTACAGAGGTATGATTGGCTCATTATTATATTTAACTACTAGTAGACCAGATATAATGTTTGCAACTTGTCTGTGTGCTAGATTTCAAGCTGACCCCAGAGAATCACATTTAATAGCTGTAAAAAGAATTTTTAGATATCTCAAGGGGGCACAAACTCTTGGACTTTGGTATCCTAGAGAGTCAGATTTTTCACTAATTGGCTATTCAGATTCTGACTATGCAGGATGCAAAGTAGACAGGAAAAGCACAACAGGTCAGTGCCAGTTTCTTGGCAACAGATTAATTTCTTGGTTTAGCAAGAAACAACAGACTGTATCAACCTCAACAGCTGAGGCTGAGTACATTACAACTGGAAGTTGCTGTGCTCAAATTCTGTGGATAAGAAATCAATTACTTGATTATGGACTAACATTCTCAAATATTCTTATATATTGTGATAATACCAGTTCTATTAAAATTACAGAGAATCCAGTCCAACATTCCAGAACAAAGCACATTGATGTCAGGTATCATTTTATTAGAGAACATGTTGAAAATGGTAATGTGACACTTAACTATGTTCTAACTGACAAACAGATTACAGACATTTTGACAAAACCACTTGATGAGTCTACCTTTCTCAGACTGGTAGGTGAATTAGGTATGTTAAACATGTAAGTGATTACAAATTACAAGCAACAAGGTATGTACTTTAATTATAATTCTGGTTGTAACACATTATAATTAATTATTTTTGCAAAATTTTTATTGGTACTTTATCTTGACAGAGTCTAGTTTTTAGAATCTGATGAGTCTGTAGACTCGGACTAGTCTGTAGACTCTGAGTCTGTAGACTCTGAAAAACAATTATCGCCTAGACTCTGAAACGGTTCAAATTCACGCTTGTAGACTCTGATTGTGTTTAAACTGTTCAAATGATTTGAAATAGGCGGTAACAGTTATTTTTTACTGGAGATAGACTGTATGTGTATTGTTAGCAATTCAAATAAAATAGAAGATTTTCATACATTTTACTCACTTGTTTATTGCAATTAATCTCTAAGGCAGAACCATTCACAGAGCTCTTTACGAACCCTAGCAACTTTCTTCAAGCGTATTCATCACTTTCACCTTACAAAATTTCAATGGTTGCTATCTCAACTGTTATGCGGGGACCCAAAACTATCGCATTCACATTTGGAGACTTTGAGTTCATGACCACTAACCATGTGGCAGCACTTGGTGACAAGAAAGTGGTAGATGTTGATTACTATCCTATGATGGATTTCTTGGAGCAGAGTGAGCTCAGTTACGTTCTCAAGGCATTACCAGTCATTCACATGGATGTTGTTTCTCAAGCTTGGAGCACTGCAAAGGTAGTTGATCCTTCTCAAGATCAACCAGGTAAAATAATGTTCACCTTTGGCTCAATTACTTTTGATGTCACTGTTGATGTGCTTAATTCAATTTTTAAATTACCTGTGAAGACACCTTTTGATGACAATGTTTCTGATTCTGAGATTAAAAGCATGTTTAAATCACTAGGCTATTCTGCTAGTTTAGATAATATGAGTAAATTAACTAGACCCAATCTGAGGAAGGAATGGTCCTTCTTTTTTGATCAAATTGCTAAGTGCTTTACTGGCAAGTGTAGTGGCTTTGATGCTATTACTGCTATTACTTATCAAATTGGTCACAGTCTCCTATTTGATAGAGTAATCAACATTGGTGATATGTTGCTCACTCAAATGGGAGAAAAATTAAATAATGTGCATGAGGGGAGGAAGAAAGTCTACTATCATAGATTTCTTATGATTCTCCTCAATCACTTCATTCCTGACATGTCAACCAAGTTGGCAGATGATTGTTATGTGCAGGCATACAAATAGCAAAGGAGGATATACTCTGATATTAAGAGAATTGATGACAAGAAGAAGAGTCTACCTGCCATGACTTATCCACATGTAATGAAGGTAAAACTCTCAACCTACAAACCTTCTATCTACAATGCTTCATTTTTTGGTGGTGAAATGGTGCAGGAACAAGTAATGGAGAGTCCCCCTGCACCTACCCAAGTCACCCAATCCCCTTCAAAGACACAATCTTCAAAACCAAAATCCAAAAAGAAACCAACCTCTGGTGTCTCTCAACAGGCACCAGTTGTAAAGAGGAGAAGATTGATTCAAACTAGGCTTATAGATGAGCACAGTGATGAGAAACGCAACCCTCTAGAAAAGCAAGTTGTTGAAGAACTTTCTTTGTTAAAGGAAGGTCATGATACACTTGATTATACCCTTCAAGCCAAGTCTGTAGTCTCTGAAAAAGCTACAGACTCTGACCAACCTAGGAATGCACCTCAGGATGCTCAAAATGCATCTCCTGGGAAATCTTTTGCTCAAAAATACAGAAGGTTAAGGAAGGCTTATTCTGCACACACACACAAGCCTACTCCTATTACTAACCCTGTTTTGCAGGAAACAGATGCTCCCAAGGCTCATGCAGGGCCAGACTCTGAATGCAAGAAATCACTAGAACCAGAGTCTAATGTTGAGTCAGAGTCTAGACTGCCTATAGACTCTGATCATGAGACATTTTGGGAAGGAATGCCATTGGATGCATCCTCATGTCTTATTGATGACATCCTTACTCCATGTGATGAGGTGTTACTATTCCTATATCCTTTGGTGGAATCAGTAGAAGATTTAGAACAATATCAAACTAAATCTCAAGTCTTGGATTTTCTTTCAACCTATGAGTCCCTAAGGAAGATAATGGAACAGGAGCTACAACTGTCTGCACAGGATGTGGTTAAAAATTTATACAGCTACCTATTCAACTCTTCATTACAAGAAAAAGCAGCTGGGCTCATAGAAGGCAGAACAACTGAAGTTCTCAAAGCACTAGGTGTGCCAGACTCTGAACATCAAATCACAAAGAAGCCTAAAAAGCTTAAGATCTAAAAAAAAAGAATCAGAGTCTGTTGTTGAGTTGGAAACTGAGATTGAGCAACCAGTTTTTAACTATGAAGCAACTTGGGATCATGGAATTACCTACAGGACAACTATTGATTGGATTTCCACTATTCAGCCTCTTTCAAGAAAGGTGGTTGATTTTATTGTCCAAAATGTAGGAAAGGTGGCCAACAAATACATCTATCCAACCTATGAAAGAAGATTGGATCAACTCAAGGGCTCATATTATCAGAAACTAGCAAGGGAACTGCAGGATTCCTTTCACATGACTTTTGCCCAGGCCATCTATGCACTCCATGCCCGGATTTTTCTCAATGGACACTTGGATGCATTAACTATGGTAGAACCACAGGAGGTAGCAGGTGATGCTAGGCAGTTGGAGGTTGGGACTAGTGCACCAGTGGTGACTAGTGAAAAAGATGCTCGGTCTGCCTCACCCACACAAGAACCACCTAGTCAGAGGTTGGGTGATAGTGGGGCAGGGAAGTATGTTGTAAGGCCCTCCTTGGCAACTCAATAAACTGCTGATGGAAACCCCAATGATATGGGAGGACAAACTCTGATGGATGCTCAAGAAGTACTTTTCCATCCTTGTCTATCAGAGTCTATCCACCTTGAGGGGGAGTCTCATGCACAAACAGTCCAAGATGGTGACACTCAGACTCTGGCTTCTAATGAAGTCATACTGAAGCAGTCAGAGTCTAGAGTAGACCTTGAGACTGGAATAGTGGAGCCAACAGACTCTGAAAAGAAAGAAGATGATTGTAAGGGTTCAGACTCTATTGCTGCTCACCCCTTGGTGGAAACCCCTAGCCTTCAGACTTATGAAGGGGTTCCCCTCCATCAAGGTGGTTCAGGTATTAAAGTACAATCTTTATCTCTCAACCCCTCTTCTGTAGGATTCTTGAGTGCAACTTTCCAAATGAGTGAAAAAATATCTGAGAGGCTGACACTGGTCCAGGCAAAAGGAGAGGTAGAAAAGGCTGTAGAGAGCCTGAGTGAGATTGAGAAAGTGGGTGCCCAACCCCACTGTGAGACTGAGAGATTAGGGTATCCTGAACCTGGCTTTACTTATTGGGATCAAGATTTTCCTAAGAGGTGGTCCAATGAGTTGGAGCAAGGGATGGATGAAAATTCACTTTATTTGATTGTGCAGATTGGTAAAAAGGAGGAGGCTCTTACTGCTCAGAAGTCATTCACACAGAGACCACAACATCATCTGGTGGATTCTCTAGCAAGGAGAGCAGATAGAGTCATGGAGGCTTTGGTGGATAACCCTGTTAATTTAACTGAGGCTGCAACATTAAAGTCAGAAGAACCACTTTTGATCATGCCAATAAGGGCTCGACTTCCAAAGTCTACAGTCTCTGATCACTCTCAGGAAGAGTCAGGGTCTATAGTCTCGATTGCAGTTTCAGAGTCTACCCCACCACCAGAGTCTACACCTCATCTTCCATCCCTTGAGCCTGTTGCTGAGGAGTGCACTTCTGAAGATGATGATCCAGTTCAACCTTCTTTTGTCTATTTTGATCAAGTATTTCCTCAATCTTGGGAGTCTGAACAGAAAAGAGGCATCACTGATAAAGATTCTTTTGCATGTATTATGGATATTCATCAGTCTGAGAGACTGAAAGCTTTTCAGAAAAAATCATTTCTCCAGGAACATGGTCACTACCCTGGTGAAGAAGATCAAGCTCTGGATGGGGATGTTAAAGTTGAGACAGAAAGTGTTGCTAAATAATTGGCTTGTGTGGTCAAAGACATCTCTCATATTCAAACCAAACTTACTGGTGTTGACAATACTACTTCTCTGCTCAGTACCAAATTTGACAGAATTCACTCCTTTTAATTATCTAAAGAGGTCGCCTTCAAGGATGCTCTTGCTGCTATCACCTCTACAAAAGCTTCTCTCTAATCAACAGTCTCTTATTTAACCACCAAGGTTTATTCTGTCATTGCAGCACAGGCCAATATCTCCACAGTTCTTGACTAGATTATGTTGGCTGTTACTAGTTCTGATGATGTCAAAAAGGGGGATAAGAGAGGTGAATCTTCCTCCAGGAGAAATAAGGATGATACATGCAGAGATGATAAAAGGGGAGTTAAAAGGAGGAGAGATGGTGATGATGGAGATAGTTCTCATGGTCCTAGGGGTCCTGGTGATGTATCACTCAAGCATTCTGGAGTGGCTGTATTATCAAAATCTCAACCACATCAGTCAGGGACTGGACATGGGAAATCAGAGTCTAAGTCAGACTCTGATAAACAAAGGAAGAAAACAGACTCTGATGAAACTCAAGAACCTTCATACTGGAAGTGCAGTCAATCAAATCTGCAACTTAGAGCTAAAAAGAAGACAGGTCTTGGAGGTTTTGAAGAATTTGACATTGACAGAATATCTACTCTAACCAGGGATCTTCAATCCTTGACAGATAGGCAGTTTGAGAAGATCACACAGAAGTACTTAAACAAAGTGGTATCTTCTCAAATTATTTATAATGTTTATGAAAGAAAGATGCAAGGAGGACAGGGAGGCACATAAAAGGTGAAGAATGAGATGCTGGTTTATTTTTTAGAAGGTGGATCAGCTAGATAGATCAGTCAACCAAACTTCATATTTTTCAAACAGGCTGAGGAATTGCAGTATATTTGATTTCTCCTTCAAATTGCTTATGAAGTTAACAAGAGCAAAGAGGCTGTCACACACAAATGGTTCAAGGAGATTGATAGAAAGCTGACTTTGCACAAACAGGCAAATCGACAAATGGGCAAATTTTCCTTAAAATATGTTGATACTGAGGGAAATGATCAAGTCATGTCATTGGAAGAAAAACAGATTAAATTTCAAGAAGGTGTGGGTCATTACTTTGGGTTTCATCCTATGAGTGGGAAAGTTAGTGTTCTAATGTTGAAGGACTTAAAAAATCAAGAAAGCAGTGCAAACGATCTGAGAGCAGCTTACTGTCAAATCAAATGTTCAAGTTAAGAAATGAAGAAATTGAAGAAATTTGTTGGTGATGCTCTTGCAATTGTGAAGGACAATATGCTCAATTCATTTTTTAAGAATAATCCAGCCTTTGAGAGGATCAATTAAGAAGTAATTCTTTTTCCTTTATAATTCTTTCATACTGTTCTAGACTAAGTGTTTTATTCTTTAGTTTTGACATCATCAAACCTAGATTTATGCTTACATTTTATAAAGCATAAATAGGGGGAGATTGTTAGGAATGTATTCATTTGATGATGTACAAAATTCTAGAACAGTAGTTAGCTTAGTTTATTCACAATAAATCTTTCTAGTCTCTGAAATGTATAATCAGAGTCTAGATAGTCAATATTCATGTTACTTGTACTTAGAAGAATTTTTGTAGAAAGTAAAACCAGAGTCTGCATGAAGATCAGAGTCTAGAAGGTGATCAGAGTCTATAGACTATCGGACTCTAAGATCTGTCAGAGTTTACAAATGATCAGGGTCTATAGTCTGGCAGAATCTGAAGAATTCAGAGTCTATAAAGTTAAAGCTAAATTTGGAAGATGATCATAGATAAGGGAATTCTTAGAAGATAAAGCCAAAGATATTACAGATATGCTATAAATAAAAGGAAGAAGAATTGCAGAAGGAAACTGTCAACTAATAATTAGGAATTCTATTCCTATTGTAATTTATCTTTCTGTTATTAGCTGATAGGCAGCTCTCTATATAAACTCTATGTAACCTAATTGTAAAAGTGTGGAAGTCGAAGCATAATTTGTCTGAGTGAAACTTTGTGAGTGCATAGAAATAGAGAGAGTTGCTGTGATAAACACAGAGAAGCTGCTAGGGTTTGTACACCCTAGGAGAGTTTTGTATTTACAAATCAATAATACAAACAGTACTTATTCATATCTTTGTGTTTGATCTTTGTTCTTAATTCATATCTGTTTATTGATATTGAGTTGATTTTAAATCAGGCAGAAAAGACACACAAATATTCAACCCCCACCTTCCACTTGTGCAACTCTGAAAACAAATTAAAATAATATTTTATTGCTAGAATACTTTTATAATATAATATTATTAATAAATTCATAATTTTTAATAAAATATTTAAATATATCATTCTCTCCATTAACAATGAACTAAAATAATATTTTAACATTAGAATACTTTTTATAATGTAATATTATGAGTAACTTCATAATTTTTAATAAAATATTTAAATACATCATTCTCCTAATTAACAATGAACTAAAATAATATTTTAATGTTAGAATACTTTTTATAATGTAATATTATGAGTAACTTCATAATTTTAATAAAATATTTAAATACATCATTCTCTCCATTAACAATGAACTAAAATAATATTTTAATACTAAATTACTTTTTATTATGTAATATTATGAGTAAATTAATAATACATAATATAATATTTTAATGTTAGAATACTTTTTATAATTTAATATTATGAGTAACTTCATAATTTTTAATAAAATATTTAAATACACAATTCTCATAATTTTTTAATGTTAGAATACTTCTTATAATGTAATATTACGAGTAATTTCATATTTTTAATAAAATATTCAAATACATCATTCTCTCCATTCACAATGAACTAAAATAATATTTTAATGCTAAATTACTTTTTATAATGTAATATTATGAGTAAATTCATAATTTTAAATAAAATACATAATATAATATTTTAATGTTAAACTAATTTTTATAATATATTATTATGAGTAACATCATAATTTTTAATAAAATATTTTAAGTACATCATTCTCCCCATTAATAATGAACTAAAATAATATTTTAATGTTAGAATACTTTTTATAATATAATGTTATTAATAACTTCATAATTTTTAATAAAATATTTAAATACATCATTGTGAGAAAATGCCCTAAATAACATTATTTTAAATATCATGTGCCCAAATTAACATATATCGGATTTTGTGTCCTTTTTACCCATTTAATTCTACTGGTGGCAGCTTATTACTTTAATCAAATCATATACATACTGCTATTTGTAAACATTCATTCATACGCTTGTGAATTATATATTGTTATAGGGAGAAACTGGTATAACAGTAATTTGGAGGTTTGCTGGAATCACGGAGCAAAATATGATGATTTTGCTATGAACTTGATGAAGAACGCGAAGAACACGGGAGGAAAGTGATGGATTTTGGTAGCTGATCTTGTTGTTGATTCGTTAGAAGGCCAGAGAAAATATGTGTTCTCTTGCTGCCAACTGTTGTCTCAACTGAAACAAGAGGCCTACGTACCCTTTATATAGGGGTTCAAGCCACACGTAGTTCTTGGAGGACAAGTTACCTATATGGGCTAGGTATTGGTCCGGTCCATCAGGCCCAAATCCTTAGACGTGCTGGGCTTTGGCCCAAGTCTGTGTGGATGTGGAGGGCAAACTTCCCAGATGTCTGTAACTGCCATGGCCCAAGCCCGTTAAGCTCCGGGGGCGGTCATGGAGTTGTAGAGCAAGGGGTTCCCGTAGGGAGTTATGCGCGATATGGCCTCGCGGGAGCGGTTGTGCGTGATGTGGCCTCACGGGAGCAGTATGTAGAGGTGATCATGTGCGGATCCCTTGATAGGATGAGAGCCCGTGGGGCTAGCTGTCTTCAAATCGATAAGTATGTTGAGATATTACCCCGGGGGGCTTTCTGTAGTCTTCGGATTAGCAAATAATACCAAGTGATGTGAGCCCATGAGGCTAGGAGCCTTTCAGCTAGTTATGAGAAATCCGTGCTAAGTACTCCGGGCTAGCAAAGCGAGCTGGAGGCAGTGAGTCTGTCCAAGCGAGCCGGGCTGAGGGCCTCTCTGTCAAGTCCATGCGGCCTGGGTGGTGATGAGAAGCGAACCGGGCTGGGGGCCGGTTCTCCTCTCTCTTCCTTCTTGAAGCTGATGGCTGGTGAGCTAGCGATGCGACCTCACGCTAGGCCAAGGCCTTAGAATATTTTATCATCTTTAGCACGATGCGAGCTGGGTGTAGGCTTTGAAGCCAAGTGAGCCCAGATGCGAGGTGGGCTGACCAATTTATGTTATTGGGCCTGCCTAGGACCCATGTCCAAATATTGGGCATAACAACTACCCCCCGATTCCTCTTTGCCATTAGCTATGCGAGGTGGAATCAGACAATAATTGAAGCCAGAAGTCTTCCATGCGAAGCGACCAGAAGAAGGCTTCTAACAGAGATGCGAAGCGATCCGCCAAGCCTTTGCGAGTTATCAACATTTTCTTCAAGAAAATGCATCTATGATTGCGACCTGGATGTTAAACGGACCGATCTGACCACATTAAACCGTTTAAACTTCAAGGCAATTGAAGGGGTCTCTTGCGCGATGTGAGCTAGAATATAGTCGTTGGTGGTGAGGCTGTATATACTTACGATGAGGTCGCATGCATCAGATCGAGATGGGTGGCCAAGATCATGCCACGTGTCCTGGTCGTTTCTCTCTCCTCAGTTGCCTATAAATGTGGACTTTCCAATTATTTTCGAGAAAAATTGTCCTAGAGCTCAAGGATCAAACGGTGGTTTCAGTTGATTTTCATGCCCAGAATCCAAGTGCGAACTCGACTTGTTCATCCAATCTCGCCGGAATCTTCTAGCGAGCAGAGATCCGATCAATCTTCATCTACAGATTCGAGCCCTTCTTCAAACATAAAAGGTAACGATCCAAACCCTCTATCTTGCCTTCGTTCATTTATTATGTTTGAATGTTTAGCCATTTAACTATATTGCATGCGATGCGATCTTACTCCCCGGGTCGCATCACCTCACACACCCCCCACTTCTCCTCGCGTCGCGATCTCGACCTTAGATCTAGGACCGGCTCGTGTGCGATGTGAGGACACTTAGATTTCCTCTTTTTTAATATAAGAGCACACACCTTAATATGTATTCACCATCTGTTTCAGATGTCGAGTGACTCGGGAACCAGCACGTCTTCGCCCCACCCCAAGGAACTGAGGGGTTCGCGCGAATTCCAACGCGAGCTGAACGAGATGTCGGGTACACACCGTCATCCAATTATCCGAGGGACCGAAGTCAGCCCCGAGGCGGCTGCACTCATAGCTCGGGTCGAACAGTCGAGCTCGGACTCGTTTGTATTGAACATGGACCCATCCTGGGCCATAGAAGATTCTGATCGGCACGAGGGCCTCGAAAAATGGAAGAAGAAGAAATCAATAACCCCCATCGACCTCTCCTTCTTGAATGCCGGGCCAGGCCCTCTAACCAAGGAAGCAACCGAGGAGGAGATCGCTCGTCGGGTCGCAGAACGAGCGGCTCAGGCTGGTGAGGAGCCGCTACATCCACAACAACCAATTTCGGTCCGTAGCGATTCGAGCTGGAGTGAGCTCGGGAGTGCATACTACGAGCCCCGCAATTCGAAGGGCAAACGGGTTCGTACCGAGATCGATCCTGACTTAGAAGATGAAGCGACCTCTCATTGGGTCGAGTCCTCAGACAGCGAGGATGACGATGCTGTGACCAGGTCGATCGACCTGGAAAATTATCAGTTCGTTCCCGAGGACTCTGATGGTGAGGCCTTTATTCCGCCTAATCAGCCCGAACTGGAGGGGCCAATTTACATAGGCGCGAAGCCTTTAGGAGAGGGTGCGAGCAGCTCTTCAACGAGGCCATCCTCTCCTCGGGTGTTCGCAGCTCGCGACCTGAAGACAAGCTTGAATCCAGAGTCCTTAGCTGAAGTCGTCGATCAGTTTAGGCTAGAAGGCTTCATTGTCTTGCCTCACCCTCATCAGAGGTATTATAAATTCCACCACGAGGAGAATGGGGGTCGTGTCCCGAGGATGGTCCTGTCCACCTCGCTGCTGAAGGTCGGGATCACTTCGCCCGTGCATCCGTTCATCCTGGACATTTGCGAATACTTTCACGTCGCACCTATTCAAGTTAACCCCAATGGTTGGCGATCCGCCATTGCATTGTACATTCTATACCAGAAACGGAACTTCCCCGACCTCGATGCGAAGACGCTCGGGTATTTTCTAAACCTTAAGTCTTCGGGGAAGAAGGACTTTGGATATTTATATCTCTCGGTCTGGCCCGAGTTCAATGGCAAGAACTTGTTGCATGGGGCCCCGAGCAATGTGGGTCACTGGAAGGAACCGTATTTCTACGTGTTCGATGTGTCTAGGGTTCCTGTAACTTTTAATTATAAACCAGGTGTGTATCCCCTCTTCGTTGTTTTCTCCTTTACCTCTTTCTTTTAAAACCGATTCGAGGCTGAGTCTTTTTCCTAATTTTCTTCTAAGTTGCTCCTTCTCGCACGCCACTTTCTGGCGAGGCCAAAAAACGAGCTGACAGTATACTACAACTGTCCCTCGAGGAGAGGAACATGAAGAAGCTGGTAACGACCTCAAACCTGGTCGCATACGGTTTCTTAAAAGATGGAGCAAGACTGACTCCGAACAAGGGAAAAGCCATTGCGGGCTCGTCCAACAAACGTCCTGCAAAGCGAACTCGAACTGAATCTGGTACGTATAGACAGTATCACCTCATTTTTTATTGTGCTCGCATCGCATTAATATGCATTATTCTTATACTGCTGGCCATTTCATATTTTTACAACTATTTTCTGATCGTTTCATCTCTCTTATGCAGATATGTCAAAGTCTAATGTGGCTCCTCCTCCTTTTACTCTTGAGGACGATGATGTGGTGGTCACAGGCTCGGCTCGCAAGCCTCCAGCCAAGGATCCAAAGCTCTCTGCTGGTAAACCTCCTCTTACAGAGCCGAAGAGGAAACACTTGGATACTGAGGCTGGCAAGGTAGATCCGAAGCGAGCTCGAGTTGAAGTGACCAAGGGGGCCACTGTTGCGACCACAACTACTCACGTCGCATCCAATGCTTTTGCGAAGCTAGGCCACTCCAATGTTTCTAAGAGCGACCTCAATCAGTGGGCTCAGTCCTCTTTTGAGGAGAACAATGCAGCTATCACTCGAGTTGCTGCTGAATTGTTCTATCGTCAAGCGAGCCGTCACAAGGAGGTGCGAGCCTTGGCCACACAAACCCAAGCTTTAAACTTTAAGGTCGAATCCTTGGAAGCTGAGAAGAAGAAGCTGCTTGACGAGCATAAGAAGTTGAAGGACGAGCTCAGTCCGTTAAGGCGGGATCTCCGGTCCGCGAAGGACAAAGTCAATGATTTGGAGAAGGAACGAGCTGCCAACACAAAGGCCTTTGATGATAAATTAAACGAGCTCCAGACTCAGATCATAACCCAAGAGACTGTGATCTCTAATTTTGCTGATGAGAAGAAGGAGGCAGTAGCTGAGGCCTCGGCTCTTGGGCAGGTGAAGTTTATGAAGTCCTTTATGAAGAAGCTGCCTGACTTTGACTGGGGCCAATTGGGCGAGGCGACCCGAGTTTACACAGAGACCCTTCGCAAGGAAGTGGAGGAGGAGGTCGCTCAGCGATCTGCGGAGCTCGAGGCAAAGCGGGTCCAAGAGCAGCAACAGGAGGAAGTTTCGTGACTTCTTTATTTGTAATTTATTAATTTGAACAACTGTTTTGTGCTCGCTTGCGAGCTAAATTTAATGGGTTGCGGGCACCGTCTATGCCTCGCATTTGTATTCACTTCAACATTTATTTTAATGCTTTGATTTCTTCCATCTCCTTTGTATTCGCTTCGTTTTATTTACCCATGTCTTAATTTTTGCTTCACATCGCATAGTATATCTTCATGTTGCATATTTCCAACTCCTTTCTGGTCATTTTTTTTATGAACCGGTTGTGATTTCACTTGAGAAGCTAGTATTTCGGACTTATCGGCTTTATTCTTTCATTCCACAAACGTTTAAGTAGGTCCAGGTCGCTTCTGCGATCCCATCATTATTGGCCTCGCATGGGGGCCTGGTTCAAATGACTTAGAACCGAATGGCCTCACATCGATGCTGGCCTGAGTTCGTTCCAATGGGGCCCGTGGTTATGGCCTCGCATCGCACACTTATGTGACGACGGGGCCCCACGTCGCGTCGCTTGGCTGGCCATTAGGCCTCGCCTAGCTTTGCAATTTCCGGCCACACAATGTTGAGCTCATGCTGAGGGGGCTAGTTCGAGCAACTTCGAACAGGAATGGCTGGCGTCGCCTTCGTGCTAGCCTTTGCTTCATTTTCTTTATTATTTTTCTTCACAACTGATAACTGTTTTCAAGTCGTTTCAACGATCCCACTCTTGCCTGCCCGTTCTACTGTGGCCTCGCATGGGGGCCCTGGCTCGTTCATTTTTGAACCAGATGGTCTCGCACCTATGCTGACCTGAGCTCGTCCCAACGGGGCCCGTGGTTATGGCCTCGCATCGCACATTTAGATGACGACGGGGCCCCACGTCGCATCGCTTGGCTGGCCATTAGGCCTTGCCTAACTTTGCAATTTCTGGCCGCACATTGACGCAGCCCAACCCTAACTGCATGAACTTTCATGGATATTGATATACATCACACAAAATTTGAAAGAAAACCATGCATATTTCTTGAATAATTGAAGAACATAGGGCCAGTAGAGTCATTACATCATCTCAAAGAGGTGTTTATATAACACTACTACCCCCCGAGACTTGGGATGATTTATTCATACGAAGTCTAAAAATAAATAGTGCTGCCAGTTATATGGGCAGTTAAGATAGATACTTCTTGAGATGTTCCGCATTCCATGCTCGCGGAATAAGCTTGTCTTTGAGATCAGAGAGGTGGTATGTTCCCTCCCAGAGAACAGTCTTGACCTTGTAGGGGCCTTCCCAGTTGGCACCGAAGACTCCATGTGCCTGAATCTTGGTGTTTGGCATGACCCGACGTAGAACTAGATCTCCAACTCGGATGGGACGAGCCTTCACCTTCCCATTGTAGTGCCTAGCTGTCCTTTGATGGTATGATGCTAGGCGGGCCTGAGAGTCTGCCCAAGTCTCTTCAATCATGTCGAGGTAGAGTCGGTGGTTGACCTCATTATTATTGGGGTCAAAATGATCTCGACGGAATGATTCGGAGCCAACTTCCACAGGTACCATAGCTTCACATCCATATGATAAGGAGAATGGGGTCTCACCAGTAGTGCTCCTCGGGGTAGTGTTGTAGGACTAGAGGACCCTAGGGAGCTCCTCGGGCCAGTTGTCCTTGTTTTCATCCAGCTTAGCTTTCAGAGTGTGCTTGATTATCTTGTTTATTGCTTCTGTCTGGCCATTTGATTGAGGGTTGCAGACAGCTAAGAAATCCTTTCTGATGCCCAAGTTGTCACAAAATTCTCGCATTTCCTTGGAATCAAACTGCTTTCCATTATCAGAAATGAGCTTGTAGGGGATCCCAAACCTGCACACAATAGCCCTGTACACAAAATCCTTAAGCTTCTTGGCGGTGATAGTGGCTAGGGGCTCGGCCTCGGCCCACTTAGTGAAATAATCAACTGCCACCACAGCATACTTGACCCCTCCCTTAGCTTTCGGCAGCTCTCCTATCAAATCAATCCCCCACATGGCAAAGGGCCACGGGCTCATCAGAGAGGTGAGTGGAGCAGCGGGGATGTTGCTGAAGTTAGCATATCTTTGACACTTGTCGCAAGACCTGGCGAATTTAATGGCGTCGTGCTTGAGAGTAGGCCAGTAGTAGCCTTGTCGGAGGATCTTGTGGGCTAGAGAACCACCCCCCGTGTGATTGCCACAAATACCTTCATGTACTTCTCGAAGTATATAATTGCATTTGGCCCCATCAACACACCTGAGAAGTGGGATATTGAAGCCCCTCATGTAAAGGACCTCATCATAAATAACATACCGTGCGACCTTGTACTTGATTCTTCTAGATTCATTCTTATTTCCAGGTAATGAACCCATTTTGATATAATCCCATATTAGAGTCATCCAAGTTGGGGCCGGATTTTCAATCTCAATCTCCATTAGCACAAGTGATGAAGTTTTCTTCTCATTCAGTTCCTCAGGGACACTGGGCCTCCTCTGGATTTCAAGGGGAATGACCCCTAACAGAGTGGCCTCGCGCTGAGAGCCGAGTTTGGCCAGCGCGTCTGCATGGGCATTTTGACCCCGTGGGAGTTGTTCGATTTTGACTTCTCTAAAGAGGTTGAGGAGCCGTCGGGAGCAATTAAGATATAGCTCAGTACGAGGACCCCTAGCTTGGAACCCCCCTTTTATTTGGTAGACGACCAACATAGAGTCACTGAATATGTTAAGGTTTTCCGCCTTCATTTCTAAGGCTAGTTTGAGGCCAGATATGAGGGCCCCATATTCAGCATCATTGTTTGTGGCCTGAAAGGTGAAGTGGATAGCTGTATTGAGTTTCTGTCCCTCCGGAGTCACAAGCTCTATCCCTGCACCTGCTCCTTCATTATTCACTGCTCCATCAACATATAAGGTCCACCAAGGAGCGCTGTTTTCGTTGATTTCTTCTTGTGTGGTGCTCGAGACCTTAGTGGGGACTTGTGTGCTCTCGTCACTGTGAGGTGGAAATTCCAGAATGAAGTCTGCGAGAGCCTGCCCCTTTATGGCACTGCGGGGCTTGTATGAAACATCGAATTGGCCTAGCTCAATCGCCCGCCAGATGTTTCTGGTTTGTGCATTACTTGCCTTAGTGGATAGGCGGTTCTTACTTCAATTTTGTGAGCCTGAAAGTAAGGTCGGAGCTTCCTTGATGCCAGAATAAGAGCATAAACTAACTTTTCCATGTTAGTATATCGGGTTTCTGCATCAAGCATCCTCTTGCTCACGTAGTACACAGGAAACTGAGTGTCCGCTTCTTCTCTAACCAGAACAGCACTAACCGAGTAGTCTGAAACAGCAAGATAGAGAATTAAAGTCTCCCCTGCTAGAGGCTTGGATAGGAGAGGTGGGCTGCCTAGATGCTCTTTGATCTGTTGAAAGGCCTCTTCACATTCAAGGGTCCACTCGAACTTCTTCCCTATGCTCCTGATTGCTTTGAAGAACTCTTGGCATTTGTCAAATGATTTGGAGACAAAGCGATTTAAAGCTGTTATCCGCCCGGTTAAGCTCTGCACCTCTTTGACATTCCTGGGTGACCTCATTTCTATTAGAGCTTTGATCTTGGCCGGGTTGGCTTCGATCCCTCGGTGATTAACAATGAAGCCTAGGAATTTCCCGGATTCTACTCCGAAGACACATTTCTGGGGGTTAAGCTTCATCCGGTATGTCCTCAAGATGTCAAACATCTCGGCTAAGTGGCCGACGTGATCCGCGGCCTCCTTAGACTTAACCAGCATATCATCTACATATACTTCGATGGTTTTACCAATTTGCTTCTCGAACATCATATTGACCAGCCTCTGGTAGGTGGATCCGGCATTGAGTAAGCCGAAGGGCATCCCAACATAACAATAGAGACCCCTATCTGTGATGAATGCTGTGTGTTCCTGATCGGGCTCATACATGGGAATTTGATTGTATCCTGAATAAGCATCCATGAAGCTAAGTAGTGCGTGACCAGCAGTTGCATCCACTAGTTGATCAATTCTTGGTAGAGGGAAGCTATCTTTAGGGCAATGCTTGTTTAGGTCAGTGAAGTCTATGCAAGTCCTCCACTTCCCATTTGGCTTTTTTACGAGAACCGGATTGGCCAACCATGTGGGATAGAAAGCTTCCTTGATGAGCCCAACCTTGAGGAGCCGATCCACTTCTTCCTTAAGAGCTTCAGCCCTCTCTCCACTGACAGGGCGCCTTTTCTGCCTCACCCCCTTTTTATTTGGATCAATGTTGAGGTGATGACACATAACTTTAGGGTCAATCCCTACCATATCAGCATGAGACCAGGCAAACACCTCCAGGTTACTTTTGAGGAAGGAGACCAGAGAGTCTCTCATGTTTGGGTCGAGATTAGAGCCAATCTTCAGCCACTTAGAAGGATTATGTGCGTCCACCGGAATTGTGATAGTATCTTCGGCTGCCCCAGCTCTTTCTACATGAGCGGGCACACATGGATCAATATCCATCTCGAAATCCTGAGTCATACCTGCTTCTCCCACTTCTTCAATAGAGAGCACTTCCTTGTTTTGATCCTCCAATGTGTACCCCCCGGGTCCGCTCGGACTGACTAATCTTTCGGTGATGCCTGTGATTTCACGAGAGAATCCGTTGGGGAGATCTATCACTGCTGAGGTCTCCTCTGGAACCCATTTTCCTTTACTGAGTCTTTTTACTAACTGCTCTAGGGTCTCCTCATCATCACTAGCCTCTTCCACAATTCCTTCTACCAAATTTTGAACTGGCTGGGAGGGCTCCATCATGAGTGCCCCCGGTACCGGCTCTACTTGAATTCCCATGCTTTCAAAATAATCTTGCGGGAGCTCTTCGACGGTGATGGTGTTGCACATAGCGTCCTCTATTTTCGGTGTGATCATGGTATCACCTGAACTTGGCTTGTAATCGTCTATATTGATGGCTTTTACCTCTCTACTTGTCTTTTCGGCTGACTTGAGGGCCTTGTTATAACATTCTCGAGAATCATACTGGCAGCCCTTGACACATCCTACCCCCTTTGGAGTGGGAAACTTCATTGAAAGGTGGTAAATAGAGGTCACCACCCTCATTTCCTTCAGTATGGGCCTGCCAATTATGGCATTGTAGGCAGAGTGCTGGTCTACCACCATGAAATCAGCAACCTGGGTGGTCATGCAGGGCTCCTCCCCTAGAGTGACGGGGAGTTTAATGAGGCCCTTGACGCTAACCGAGGCCCCGGTGAATCTGTAGAGCTGGCCGATAGTAGGTGTGAGATCCTTGTCAAGGAGACCCATCTTCTGGTAGACATCATAAGTGAGAACATTAACAGCGCTTCCATTATCGACAAGTACTCTGTGCACATTTGAGGATCCGATCTTTATTTTAACTACCAGGGCGTCATTATGGGGGTGATGGACCCATTTGGCATCCTCTTCAGTAAACATAATATCAGTTTCCTCTCCCTTAAATAGCTTGGGAGGTCTCTGCGAGAGGTGGTGGATATTAGTGAGGGGATGCTCCTTGGCCTCTCTGGCATATCTCTCCATGGCTCGTTTGCTATCTCCACCAATATGAGGACCCCCGATGATAATATGGATACTGCCCTCTCTAGTACTGCCAAGCCCAGGTACGCCTAATCAGCCCTCTCTTTATCCTGCGGAGCCTTATCTTTCGAAGGAGGAGGCGGGACGCTATGATAATCACTCCTCTGATGTCTCTTCACTTCTCTTACCACCCATTCAGTGAGGTGACCACTTCTGATGAGGTCTTCAATCTGGTCTTTCAAATGTCTGCAATCGGCGGTGTCATGGCCCGACTGCTCATGATAGGCGCAGCACTTCCGAGAGTCCTTTCTACCGTAATTCGTCATTGGTGGAGGCTTCTTGAAGATTCCTTTAGAGGCATTAATTGCGTAGATGTGCTCAATTGGGGCCACTAGTGGGGTGTGGCGACTGTATTTCGGATAGGGCCTCCTGTCCTCTGATCTATCGCTCTCAAGGGACCTCTCTCTTTCCCTTTTGTCATACCTCTTCGGGCTGGGGCTTCTGTCTCTACGGCCCCTGTTTCTATTATCCGGACTCCGGGATCCCTTGCGTTTGTTATTCTTTCCCCGGCCTCCATTGTTGTTACTCTTCTTTAAGTCAAGCATAGATTTCTCCACCCATTTAAAGGGCTCAGCCTGCCGGTAAAACTCAGACAATGTTTCAGGTGTCTTAGCTTGTAGGCTTTTCCAGAAGTCAGTTTCCTCCTTAAGACCCACTATCAGGAAGTTCTTTACAGCCTCTTCAGTTGCTCCTCTAACTCGGGGTACTTCGTCATTAAACCTCTTGAAGTAATCTTGCAGGGTTTCTCCTTCCCTTTGCTTAATATTAGCAAGGGTCGCCACAGGTGGGGCATAGAGCATGGAAGACTGAAATTGTTTGATGAATATATCTGCCAGTAGTTCCCATGAGTCGATCATAATGGGCCCGAGCTTGGAGAACCACTGTTGGGCACTACCCCTGAGAAAGGCGGCGAATAGCCGGCACCGGGCTAGGGTGGAAACCTGGTAAACTTCCATCTCAATATTGAAGCAGATTAGGTATTCGGCTGGATCAGTATCACCATTAAAAGTGAGATTCGGATTGTTTCTGAAGATGGCGGGCAGAGGTGCGACCCGGATCTCATTGGTGAAAGGCGACTGGGTGGAGATAGAATTTGGAGCAGTCTTCTCCTTCTCCATGCGCTCTAGAAGCTGCCTAAGATCGTTCATGCGGAGGATTCCCAGCCTCTCCTCGTTATTATTTTCATTGCTGGCCCTATGTGATGGGGGAGGTGCCTGTTCACGCCTTCGGCCTCCACCTTCTCCACTTATCGCGGACTGAGCTTCCTGATTTCTTCCCCTGGGAGGGGGCCTCTCCGGTACATGAGCACGATATGGGGACCTGGCGCGCTCGCGATGGCGAGGGGGTCCATCTGTTTCACGTGCTAGACTCGGGGGCCTTGCCTCAGTGTTTTTAGTTCGGGCTCTCTCCAGCTTTATCCTTAGATCATGCTCTGTTAGTCTTCTCCCGACCCTGTCAAAAACACTGGTTGCCTTCGCCTCAGAGGGGGCTGGGCCATGAAACGACTTGTGAGGGGTCTCATGGGCCTGCCGCGCCTGACTGGGGGGCACCTCATCCCACTCTAATGATTCATCCTTCCCTACATCTCCGGCTTCATCATTAAAATCATTCATGAGGTCACGAGGTTTCACGGTCGACCAGGGCCGCTTAGAGTTGTTGGCCCTCCTCATTCGTCGCCGGGCGCTCGCGCTAGCCTTCTTTGAGGCGCCTCTCCTCTCCATCCGCCTCATTCTTTTGTTGAACTCGAGCATCTGTTGGCCCATCTCATCCAGGAATTCCAAGAGTTTGGGGTCGGTCTGAGGCGGGTTCTCGTTGGTATGTCTCGGGGTCTCGTCACCCTCATCTCTATCACTTTCTGATGAGTTTCCGGTTCTCCTAGAGTTAGACATCCTTCTCCCTCAGATGTCAAGTAGCCCCTCCTTCTAGCGCCAATTATTATAGGGAGAAACTGGTATAACAGTAATTTGGAGGTTTGCTGGAATCACGGAGCAAAATATGATGATTTTGCTATGAACTTGATGAAGAACGCGAAGAACACGGGAGGAAAGTGATGGATTTTGGTAGCTGATCTTGTTGTTGATTCGTTAGAGAGCCAGAGAAAATATGTGTTCTCTTGCTGCCAACTGTTATCTCAACTGAAACAAGAGGCCTACGTACCCTTTATATAGGGGTTCAAGCCACACGTAGTTCTTGGAGGACAAGTTACCTATATGGGCTAGGTATTGGTCCGGTCCATCAGGCTCAAATCCTTAGATGTGCTGGGCTTTGGCCCAAGTCTGTGTGGATGTGGAGGGCAAACTTCCCAGATGTCTGTAACTGCCATGGCCCAAACCCGTTAAGCTCCGGGGGCTGTCATGGAATTGTAGAGCAAGGGGTTCCCGTAGGGAGTTATGCGCGATATGGCCTCGCGGGAGCGGTTGTGCGTGATGTGGCCTCACGGGAGCAGTATGTAGAGGTGATCATGTGCGGATCCCTTGATGGGATGAAAGCCCGTGGGGCTAGCTGTCTTCAAATCGATAAGTATGTTGAGATATTACCCCGGGGGGCCTTCTGTAGTCTTCGGATTAGCAAATAATACCAAGTGAGGTGAGCCCATGAGGCTAGGAGCCTTTCAGCTAGTTATGAGAAATCCGTGCTAAGTACTCCGGGCTAGCGAAGCGAGCTGGAGGCAGTGAGTCTGTCCAAGCGAGCCGGGCTGAGGGCCTCTCTGTCAAGTCCATGCGGCCTGGGTGGTGATGAGAAGCGAACCGGGCTGGGGGCCGGTTCTCTTCTCTCTTCCTTCTTGAAGCTGATGGCTGGTGAGCTAGCGATGCGACCTCACGCTAGGCCAAGGGCCTTAGAATATTTTATCATCTTTAGCACGATGTGAGCTGGGTGTAGGCTTTGAAGCCAAGTGAGCCCAGATGCGAGGTGGGCTGGCCAATTTATGTTATTGGGCCTGCCTAGGACCCATGTCCAAATATTGGGCATAACATATATATATATATATAAATAAACAACTCTCAACGCATGTACAATAGGATGAATATGCAAATTTTAATAAAAAATATTTATGAGTATTAAAAAGTAATAGAATTGCTCCACTAAACCTACCTACGCATCTAGTACTTGCTCCACTAGACCTACGCATCTAGTACTTGCACATACGAGTAATCTCATCAGTTAGATCCGTATAGAAAAAATGGGAGGCATATATGATATGCGTGTCGACCTTTGTATATTACCACATCTGTCCCACCCAATTGTTAACGTTTCTGAGAGAAGGTCCGGCACGTATTTTAAGGTGCATATAAAGTATAGTTCCATAACTTATTTTTAAAATATTTTTTTTCTGAATAAAGATTTCATAACAATACATATGCAGGAGACGTTTATATGCTGTGTCGCCTCTGCGCATCTCTTGGATGCGGTTGCCTTTGGTTATTTTGGGCACCATCCACGCCCATGATTATTTTGGGCAGTGTAATTTAAAATTTTCTTATTAAAGAGCTTTCACCCGTCATTCTCTCCATTAACAACTAAAATAATATTTTAATCTTAAAATTAATTTTATAATGTAATATTATGAGAAAATCCATTTTGAAATATTAAAAAAATTATAATATTAAGTTTTCATCCTTATAATTGAAATAAAATAATATCTGATTATTAAAATTAATTTTATAATGTAATATTATGAGACAATACTAATTTATATTAAAATATTATAATATACTATTTCATCCTTAAAATTGAAAAAAATAAAATTTTCAATAAATAAGAAAGGGTTTAAATTTAAACTAAAAAAATTAAAATAAAATAAAGTAAAACGAAAAGAAATGAAAAGAAACTCCCGCAACGAAACATTGGTGCTTAATGGGGCACCGATGAAACATTGTTGCAGCTGTTGGTTATTTTTAAAATAAAAACACCCATTCAAGTTTCAAACAGGAGACCTGACGCTAAAACCAATTTTATTAAATGTGTTTCTTGAAACATTACTAAATATTATAAAAATAGAATAAATTGCTAATAAATATTATAATAAATAAAAATGCTATATTAGCATTTATTATATTTTTATTTAAGTAATCAAATATTATTTTATAATGAAATATCATGAGTAAATTCATAATTTTTAGTAAAATACATAATATAATATTTTAATGTTAGAATACTTTTTATAATTTAATATTATGAGTAATTTCATAATTTTTAATAAAATATTGAAATACATCATTCTCTCCATTAATAATGAACTAAAATAATATTTTAATGTTAGAATACTTTTATAATAAAATATTATGAGTAACTTCATAATTTTTAATAAAAATACATAATATAATATTTTAATGTTAGAATACTTTTTATAATATAATATTACGAGTAACTTCATAATTTTTAATAAAATAATTAAATACATCATTCTCCCCGTTAACAATGAACTAAAATTGATGTGAGCTAAAAATAAGCCATAAAGATAAAATTAATGTTGCATTAATTAGACATAGTTTGGTCCTGAGGGACGACCCATTTAATGAGGTCCGAAATCCTAATTATAAAATAAATTCGTAATTAATCAATTACCTAAATATACAGCTAATTGATTATGTCCAACTACAAGGAAACTACTCCGAAGAGTTGCCCCTAAGACACCTCGATCGACAAGAAAACATAATCTTACAAGGAAACAACATTCTACGTGGAAACATTCATCAAGGAGGTTACATCCTCCCAAGAATTATATTCCTACAAAGAATATGAGTTCGTAATCCCTATATAAAGGACGTTTACTTTCCCACATCGAGAAGATGTGAAACAATCTATGTTCTTTTTCCTATATAAAAAGAATAGAGGATGAGAGGACTTTAACTTATCCCACATTAATGGGATTTGAGTAACAAGTCCCTCGAACAACTATATATACTTGCCTATGTTTGAATAACAAGGGGGAAATTTATGGATACAACTCCATAGGTCACCCACCATGCCCCGAGGGCACTAAGCCCCATGAGCAACAACCAAGCCCCGAGGGCACGGTCAATGCACCACTAAGCCCCGAGAGCCTCAACCATTAAACCCCCGAGGGATTCATCAACCCCCGATGGCTACATTAATCCCTGAGGGCATCATCACCAAGCCACGAGGGCATCACTACTAAGCTCCGAGGGCATTATCATCTTGCCCTGTGGGCACTGCTAAGCCCCGAGGACATCATCACCATGCCCGGTGGGCACTTTTAAGCCCCGAGGGCATCATAACCATGCCCGGTGAGCACTACTAAGCCCAGAAGGCATAATCACCATGCCCCATGGGCACTGCTAAGCCCCGAGGGCACCATCACCATGCACCGTGGGCACTACTAAGTCTCGAGGGAACCATCAACATGCCATGTGGACACTACTAAATTGCGAGGGCAATATAACCAAGTCCCATGGGAAATGTTAAGCCCCGATGACATCATCACCAAGCTCATGGGCATTACTAAGTCCCAAGTGCATCATCACCAAGCCCCATGTGCACTACTAAACCCTCAGGGTATCATCACCAAACCCCATGATTATTACTAAACCCTGATGGCATCATCACTAAGCCCAATGGGCATTACTAAGCCTATCATCACCATTCCCCATGGGCACTACTAAGCCTCGAGGGCATCACCATCAAGTTTTGAGGGCATCATCCATTATGGTTCATAACCCTAATATGATTAAGGTTTCAATCTTAGAACTATGTCTGGCTTGGTCCTTTGCAATCGTGAAGGTACGTAGGCATCTTGCTAGAACATAGATAGTTTTGACAGTAAGATCAACCATTAAGGCACAATAAGTTCCAACACCCTAAGCAATTAATACACCCTAGTTTTTATTCCATAAAATTTGGTGCCATCTGTGGGAATGGAATATCAACCATGGTGAAAACATGAAGCACACTAAGATCTGAATGAACAATCTCCTTCACTTAACAGAGTGCTTACGGATGAAATTCTGATCTCCACCGCTCCTGCTACGGGTGAACGTACCTCTAAATTTAACCGGACAAGGGGTGATTCCACCAAGCACGATTGTTCAAGGAACGAACTCTCAACGTGTCACAATAATGATTCCCCCAGCGCGTTCACACAGTCAATAAACATCTAAGGGACGATTCCCCCATCTCATGGGTTTATTCGTCTGGGGATTGCAAACTCGCAAATTACAAGAAGATTTAGAGCATAGAACTGCTCGTTGCTCTTCAGGGTAGTGCACCCCTACTGTGATCAATTTGGACCCAACTCCATAACGGATTAGGGTTGATAGTCAAGAAAGAATGGTTGTTTCCCCAAGGGTTGTTGCCCCAACGGGTGATCCTACTGAATTGTTGCCCTTATGAGAACGTTGTTAGGGATTGTGGTATAATCAACTAATGTATTTAGTTTAAGTTTAATAAGCTTAGTAAAATATACTGTCATATGTATATTGACAGTATAGTTAATAGTCACTTGTAGACAGTACACTTAACAAGTATTAGTTAGGTGATAGTACATTTGAAAGTCACTGTTTTGTACAAAAAAATGAGTCATGTAGTAGAAGTTCACTAAGTATTCATGCACAACATGATTCAAAACTCAGAAAATTACATTTCAAGTACTCAAGCCTATGACAGTATGTTACAGGTGATAAAACAATTGAAACAGACAATAACAACTATTCCATTGACAGTAATACTTGTTGTCTTTGAATCTTCATTCTCCGCCAAGTTTATTGTCAATAGAATAATTGATGTCATTTGTTTCAATTGTACTGTCACTTTTAATGTACTGTCATAGGTTTGAGTACTTGAAATGCTACTGTCTGAGTTTTGAATCACGTTGTGCGTGAACAATTAGTGAACTTTTACTACATGACTCGTATTTTTTTTGTACAAGACAGTGACTTTCAAATGTACTGTCACCTAACTAATACTTGTTAAGTATAATATCTACAAGTGACTCTAACTATACTGTCAATATACATATGACAATATATTTTACTAAGCTTATTAAACTTAAACTAAATACATTAGTTGATTACACCACAATCCCTAACAATCTCCCTCAATTTATTTTTATATAAAATGAAGACAAATTAAAAGTTAATTGCAGATGCAATCTCAACTAACATAAATTGAAGTATTTGTACAAGAAAAGTATACATAAAATTACAAGTACAAATATAACAAGACTATACTACTCTAGACTTAGCAGATCTTCAATTAGTGCTTGAGCTTCCTTGACTTGGTTTCTTCCTTTCATACAATAACTCCAAAGTTCTTAGGGCCCTCTTTTCTTCTGTTGTCTTGGCATGATTAGACATACAGTCAAGAACCAGCTTCACCAATTTATGAGAAAGGTTCTTCAAGTCTTGATAAGAGTAATAGGCTTCCACAGGCCCTTTGGAGATGCATAGAAATTTGACTCTATATTCATCAGAAAGAAACATGTCCTTGGAAGATGTGTACACTTGTTTCATCCTTAGGTTGTCTACCTCATCATCTTCCTTGGATCTTGCATCAATAATCTTTCCAGCTTTTGTACTTAGATTTCTTTCAACTTTTAGAAGAGAGCATGTGGTTAATATGAAAATTCTTCTAAGGTTTGCAGTGTTGAGTACTCCAAAATCTTCAACCTTGACTTCAATTTTGTCAATGATGATTCTGAGTGGATTTGTTAAGACATGAGACACATAGTTTGGCTTTCTGGAGTATTGATCATTCAGCTTGGCACACATCAGATCAATCTGAGCTTGTTTAATTTGTCTAGTGATCCTGCTTCTTTGTGGCTTCAACATCATCTGCAACCTTGCTCCTCTTCTCTTCCTCCACCTCCTTCTATTTCACCTTCAAATCACAGATTTCTAGAGCTTTCTTCTTGAGATCAAACATATTAAAATTTGTAATATTGAGGAGTTGTCTCTTGATGAGTTCTCTGGTTTCTGGTTCCTTTTCAGCCAAAATTCTCAATTGATCAAAAGTGATCTCTTCTGCAAATCCACCAGTATTGTAAAAGATTATCCTTTCAGGATTTCTGAGAAGATATTTTTGAGTCCTCTTATACTTAACGTTCCTTTCAAATTCCTGCTTCCTCTTGGATTGAAAGATTCTTTTAATTGTCGGAATGAAATTCTGCTCCTCAAGATAGGGATACTCTTCCAATTGCTCCACCAGCTTCACTAGAAGTTCTCCTTGGCTTGTCTTCATCCGTGCAACTCTCATCCTTATTACTCCTTTGAGAAGATTCACCACCAGCCTCACTCTTCTCCCCCTTTTCGATATCATCACCCCTTGTGACAGCCAAAAGAATGTTTTCAAGAACAAAAGTGATGGTGGCTTGGGCAGTGATAACTTGATCAACCTTAGCAGTTAGAGAGTTGACAGAATTTTAGAGAGTTGTCTGTTTAGCCTTGAAATCAGTGAAGGAATCTTTCACAGCAACGTCCTTAGACTGTTAAAAAGAGTATAAAGTCTCAAACTTTGGTTAGAGTAGTGCAAAGGTAGTATCCACATCGGTCAACTTAGTTTGGATATGAGATATATCTATGACCACAGTAACTAGTTAAGCCTGTGCAGAGCTGAGGTCAGTAGCCACATCTTTGTCCTTTTCAAGTAGAGAAGCATCGGCTTCTCACCAGGATAGTGACCATGCTCTTGCAAAAAGGACTTCTTTTGAAAAGACTTCAGTCTCTCAAATTTATGAATATCCGATATGCATGCAAAAGTATCTTCATCATCAATACCTTAGCCTATGTTATCTTCCAAGATTGAGGAAATACTTGATCAAAATATTTGAAAGATGGATTCACCTCCCCTTCATCTTCAGAGGCTGAATCATCAACAGCATCAAAAAGCTTTTTTTTTGTTATTGGAGGTGTAGACTTTGATGGAAGTGTATACTCTGACACTGCATAAGGGACTATAGACCCTGACTCCTCAACAAAGTGATCAGGACCTGTAGACTCTAGAAGGCTTGCTGGAATTGGCATGATTAAAATAGATTGTCCTGACTTCAAAGATGCAGTACCAGGCTGAATATGTGAATCATCTACCAGAGTCTCTATGACTCTATCTACTCTCCTGGATAGAGAATCCATCAAATGAATTTGTGGCCTCTGTGTAAAAGATTTCTGAGCAGCTAGAGCCTACTCCTTCTTGCCAATCTGAAAAATAAGAGTATAAGTGTTTTCATCCATTCCCTGCTCCAACTCATTAGACCAACTTTTAAGAAAATCTTGATCCCAATAAGTGAAGCTAGGTTCAGAATACACTAATCTCTCATTCTCACAGTGGGGTTAGACACCTACTTTCTCAATCTCACTCAGGCTCTCTACACCCATTTCTACCTCTCCTTTTTCTTGGACTAGTGCAGCCCCTCAGTAATATTTCCACTCATTTTGGAAGGTACACTCAATAGTCCTACAGAAGGGGGGTTAAGAGAATGAAATTGTGCTTCAATACTTGAAACAACTTGATGGAGGGGAACCCCTTCAACAGTCTGAAGGCTAGGGGTGAGCAACAACAGACTCTGAACCTTTTATAGTAATTAGAAGTGGAAGAGCCTTTCAAATCCTACTCCACCAGTACCAATAGGCCACATAGCAAAGATTTTCCTCATTATCCAGTACAGCTTAACCAAGGTCACACAAATGAAATGGTGTAGAGATCCTTCCTAGGCCTTGCCCGTTGGTCTGTAGACTTGATGTGGGGGAGCTTTTCCTTGGTCATTAACTCATCGCGTCGCCGCCATCGTTTCCAGGACCGGGAGACTAGATAACGATTCAAGTAAGAGAGAAAGGGAGAAAACTAGAATTCTATAAGACTTCTGACTTTGCAATCAGCTACTGCATGAGAAAAAAGAAGGAGGTTCACATGCCGCCATCTCTCCCAGGACCGGAATGATTATCCCTCAAATCTTATTCTATTTGGGCATTTTAGCAAAAAAAGTAAGAAGCTATTTTCGTTCGATCGATGGACCGGATCCCACGAGTGAATCGAAAGTTTGAGTGAAAACACTTCCTGATGTCGAATACCAAAAACCAGTGAGAGTCCCTTATGCATCGAATTTAGTTTATACTTGATCGCAAAATTGCGCGAGAAAAGGCTATTGTTCCAATCAATCCGTCCTACAGTTGCCCGAAAAAGAACTGCAGTGATCTTGAATATCATGTTTTTTACAGGATTTCTCGTTACTCATGTCAGCATTCTCACAATGAAAAAGAGTTTACTATGGTCAGTGCCCTCATCGAGGATTGAAAGAAGTGTTGACCGACAAATTCAAGGAAGGGCGCAGTATCCTTTCCTTGCACGATTCCATGGATAGTTTCATTCGACATCGTGATTGAGGACATAGATCGAAAATGACAACATTCTATTAGGGCAGGGGAGACGTACTAATAGAGGGTAGAGATTCAAATCATTTTCATTATGCTATAAGAAGTCATGAACTCCAGAGAGGAGGGAACCTAGCCTGATCTGAGAAGTAAACTAATTGGATTACAACCTAACAAAAAGAAGGATTCTTGTTAAAACAGAACAGATGTCGGGCCAAGAGCACTTCAAACTAAAAGCCAGATCTTGCTATTTTAAAGCATGGGCATAAGGGTCTTTATGACACAATCAATAATTCCCTTATCCAATCTGGAAAGCAGCTTCTGTTGATCCTTATAGAATAACAGGAAAAGTACAATCCATAAATCAAGTCTGATCCTCTTTCTTGATGATCCCTATTTTCTCCGATTCTTTCCTCTTTTGACCTATTTGATGCTCCTACCTACATCCTAGGTCTTTCCGTTCTGTCATCTAGCGGGGGAAGGAAAAGGCTTTTAGAGATCTATATTTTATTCCCAACCTATAGGAAGATAACGAAAGGGAGACAGCATTATACTTCATATATCTAGTCTTGCCTTAGTTGACTGACAATTACAAAGGCTTGCAACTGCCTTCTTGGCCGTTCTAAACACTAAAGCTTCAAGTTTCTTTTCTCTTCAATGAGAGATCCATGAATCGAGATCCTGATGTATATTGATATAAATGGTCCAATGGGTGCAATAATTTCCAGGAACAGGAATCCAATCGGGCTGGCTCAGAAGGAATGTAGAATAAATGCGCCTTATGGTGGCTGCATCGATGTTTAGCAGGGCGGGTCGCTTTAGTGTCAAAACCAAGAGGCTCAAAAATAGATCTTTCGCCTCTCCTCCCTGTCTCCATAGATCTTGGGTTGTAACTTGATCATGGGCGAATTTGTGATTGTTATGTTCATATTATCGCTAGGACCACTACTTTACTGAGAAACTTACCCGAAGGTTGGACTGGTCGAGGCAACACTACTTTAGCACAAACAATAAGGAGGCTGAGAATCTCATCTTTTTACCGAGTCTACTTTACCGTGCTAACGTTTGAAACGTGGTGACGGCGATGCTTTTCCCATTTGAAAGGACGTATTCTAAGAGCTAGAGTCTATTGGCTCCAGTATCCCAGTCTCAGGGTCTACTATAGACTCTGACTACTTCAGTATGACTTCATTAGAATCCAGAATCTTAATGTCACCATCTTTGGCTGTTGGTGCAAGAGACTCCCCCTCAAATGGATGGACTCTAACAGAATTAATGTGTGAGTTTCTTCTTGAGCATCTATCAGAATATGTCATCTCATATCATTGGGGTTCTCATCATCATGTTATGGAGATGTCAAAGAAGGCCTAACAACATGCCCATCTGTCCCACTATCACCTAACCTCTGATTAGGTGGTTCTTGTGTGGGTGAGACAGAATGAACACATATACCAATAGTCACCAATGGTGCACTAGTGCCTTCTCTCATCTTCCTACCACCACCTTCTACCTCCTGTTGTTCACCTGAAATGAGTGCATCCATGTTGATGTTGAAGGCCCTTGCATTGATTGCACAGAATGACTGAGCAGTTGAGAGATGAAAGAGGTCCTGCAGTTCCCTCCTTACTTTTTGATAGTAAGTGCCCCTGACTTACTCTGGTAGGTAGGATATAGAAATGTGTGTGCCACTCTCCCTATATGATGGACAAGATAGTCATTCACCTCTGGTGAAAGAGATTGTGGAGTTGATATCCATTGAATGGCTGTCCTGTAGGTTACCCCATTTTCCCAAATTGCTTCATAGTTAAAAACTGATTGCTCATCCTCAGTTTCTAACTCAGCAACAGACTCTGATTCTCTCCTTTTATGGACTTTGATCTTTTTAACCTTTTTAGATTTTGCCTTTTCAGAGTATGGCATACCAAGTGCTTTAAGAACTTCAGATGTCCAGCCTTCTACGACCCCAGCTGCTTGAGTTTGAAGTGAAGAATTGAAGAGGTAGCTATATAGATTTGTGACCATATCATGTGCATACATTTGTAGCTCCATCTCCATTTTCTTCCTTAGGGCATCATAGGAAGTAAGAAGACCCAAGACTTGAGATTTAGTCTGATATTTCTCTGGATCTTCAACTGGTTCAACCAAAGGATATAAGAATAGCAGCACCTCATTAGTTGGAGTAATGATTTGATTAATGAGACATGAGGCTCCATCCAATGGTATTTCTTCCCAAAATGTTTAATGATCAGAGTCTAAAGGTACTCTAGACTCTGACTCAACATTAGAATCTAGTTCAGGAGATTTTTGTCTTTCAGAGTTTGGCTCTGCAGGAGCCTTGGGAGCATCTGTTTCCTACAAAACAGGGTTAATGATAACAATAGGCTTGTATGTGTGTGTGCAGAATAAGCCTTCCTCAACCTCCTGTACTTCTAGCAAAAGATTTCTCAAGAGACTCAATTGGAGAATCCAGAGGTGCATCCTTAGGTATTTTAGAGTCTGCAGCCTTTTGAGAGTCTACAAACTTGGCTTCAAGGTTAGACTCATGTGCATCATGACCTTCTTTTAATAAAGAAAGTCCTTTAACAACCTACTTCTCTAGTGGGTTGAGTTCATCATTACTTTGCTCATCTACAAGCCTGGTTTGTACCAATCTCCTCATTTTTACAACTGGTGCCTGTTGAGAGACACCAGAGGTTGGTTTTCTGGATTTAGGTTTCTTGGAATGTTCAGTGGGAGGGGATTTGACTACTTGGATAGGTGCAGGGGAGTCTCCAGTACTTGTTCCTGCACCATTTCACCTTCAAAGAAAGAAGCAGTATATCCTATTATCTGTAAAATCCCAGTTTTGAGTAAGTACATATGTTTTTCTTCTTGTAATTTGCATATTTTAATTGTGTCTAGTTGAAAACATATGTAAATAATCTAGAAAATTGCTAAAAATATCACTTCTGCATGCTATTTAATCATTATAGACTTAGACTTTAAAATGTTTCATTAATGATTATTATATATTGTATGTAGTGTTTTTTTTAATGAATTCATTGTGCATTGAATGAAATTATTTATAAAAACTTTGAATTTATGCTCATTTAATTGCATGAACATAGGGGAAGTTAAATCCATATATCTCTAAATTTGTCATGATTTTTAAATGGATTTTTCTATGTTTTTCATGTAATTTTTATGCTATGAGAGGCCCTATAATTGTCAAGGAATGTTTTTAATATTGTTTATTTTAAAAATCCTTGAATTGGTATTTATTTTAATTTGGCAAAATTTAATTATTGTTTTTTCATGAAAAATTGCCAAATTTTTCTAAGTATCTTCAAAATTTCGAGATATGTTCTATCTCGAAACTCATCTCGACATTCGACTTGAATTTCAAATTTTAGGCCTCCAGGAGTGAAGTTTTGAAAATTCTAAGTCTGGGAAGAATATCGACTTCATGTTAGACTTAGGTTCTATCTCGAACATTATCTCGAATATCGACTTCATGTTCGACTTAGGTTTTATCTCGAACATCATCTCGAATATCGACTTCATGTTCGACTTAGGTTCTATCTCGAACATCATCTCGAATATCGACTTCATGTTCGACTTAGGTTCTATCTCGAACATCATCACGAATATCGACTTCATGTTCGACTTAGGTTCTATCTCGAACATTATCTCGAATATCGACTTAATATTCGAGATAGTTTTCCCTGGTAAGACTAGAATTTGTTTAAGGGTTAAGGAAATTTCGAGCTAGTCTCTATCTCGAACCTTATCTCGAATATCGACTTGATGTTCGAGATAAGTTTTCCTTGAGGGTTTTGACTGTTTAAATTGTTTCAAGTGACTAAACTTCGAGTTAGCACCTATGTCGAAACTCAAGTCGAAGTTCGACTTGATGTTTGACATAGTGTTCGACTTAGATTACCCTCTACGTACTTAAGTTTTTTTTCATTTTCACAGGGGTATTTTTGTCATTTCTAAATAATGCCTATATATACTTAGCTAACCCGATTTTATTTTCACTTCTACCCATTGTTTAAAACCTAATTTTTTACAGCCCCCACCCTCCCTCCCAGGCGATTTTTTTTCTTCACAGCAGTTTCTTTGTTAATATTCCTCCATACCACGAACTACTGTCAAAATTGTGTCTGACTTTATTGTTTGCATCTCTGATCACTGTGTGTTTTTTTGGTTTGCATCGTGTTTGTTCATCTTCAATCTCGATATATACACACGCCTATACACACACTTTCACACATACGTTTTTGTCATTACAGTTACATAGTTTGTTTGGTATTGCTGTGTTTTATTTCATCTGGTTGATTTAAATTCCGTAGTTTATTTTCCAGTTACGACTCTGTGTCTTCTCTGCTAATTAAAAGGAATTGATCTGACATTGTTTAGTTATTTTTTTCTCTGCCTTAATTGTGTGCATTTTTTATATACAAAAATCCAATTAATTCACAAAGAAAAATTTTTACAAACAAAATGTCTCACTAATTTTCACTTGCTAAAAATAACTTTTATAATATTTCTACGAAAATTGGTGATCAACTCCCGCGATTCAAGTTTTGGGTACGATTTCTC
The DNA here is from genome assembly GCA_028671895.1 of Oenanthe sinensis. NCBI lineage: Eukaryota > Viridiplantae > Streptophyta > Magnoliopsida > Apiales > Apiaceae > Oenanthe > Oenanthe sinensis. Next base: position 7,483,925 of record JAPMAC010000212.1, read on the forward strand.
AATTTGTACTCCAAAGCTAGTACTGCCTTTACTGCAAAACCAACACTAGTTCATGATGCTTTGCAGCAATTATGGACCAGTGCGTTTCTTTATGGAGTAAATCGACCCCCTATGGTTTTAAGTTTACCTTAGAAGGTCAAGAATTTGAGGTTACAGAGGCAGTTTTTAATAGAGTTCTTGGTTTCCCAGTCCGGGATTCTTATGACCCTGTACCTATAGCGGCCGAGCGCCTACAGTTTTTTGAGGAAATTGGATGTTATCCTCCCACGGGTAAAATATCCACTTCCACTATTCAAAAACAATTTTTTCATGTGGAATGGAATTACTTTTTCGAAGCTATCACTAGATGTTTTCGTGCACGCGAAAGAGATTTTCATCAAATTCCTATTCCCATGCAAATCTTTGGTGTTTCCCTGGCCCGTGAACTCAACATCAATTATGGAAGAATCGTTCTTTCTGAAATTGTGGACATGATGGGATCACCTGATAGCAGGGACATTGCAACCACTGATGTTGTCTGCTGGTATCCCCGTTTCTTACAAATGCTAATTAATAATCTTGTACCATCTAATGCTTTATCAATTAGGCAGGCATTTGTTAGGAGTCCAACCACTACATCTCTCGGTATGGGAACTAAGTCACTAACAACAATTGCTAACCAGGATAAGCATCAGGGTAAACCGATGTCTATTCCTGAGAATATTCGAGTGTGGCTTTCTTATGATGCAGGTGTCACTACTCTGGCGGGGACTTCACAACTATCATCACATGCTCAGAATCCATCTGCTCATACTGCCGCATTTCAAGGGATTCCTGACGAGCAACTTAATGATGAAGACGAAGAGGGTCATTCTCTCAGTCAGTACTCTACCGGGCAAAGGGAGCAGCAACCGTCTCCTAGGTCACTTCCTGCTGAATCTGACCCCTTTGCTGCACAAAGTAATGAATGAGGTAATTTCTCTGTTCACACAACAAATACTTCCTTTTCATCTAATTCTGATTCCGTGGCCCAAGATTCTGCTAACCCGCAGGATCTATCCTAGGGTGATAGCCAAATTTCTGAGTCTGATTCCCTGACTTCTTCACTTTCACCCTTGTTGACGGGAGTTAAAGGCCGGCAACTGTAGAATTAGGTGAGAGTTCTGATGAGAGTAACCCTGAAGTGCTGCCACTAATACGGAAGCGAGCCAAAATTTCTCAAGCTACTACTTCACAAGCCCAGTCAAAACCTAGTGTGTCAATCACAACCACTCCACCTCACGTGAGTGGTTCTCCCCTTGCACATTCTACACAAAGGACTTTTGGTGAGGATTTTGTGCCTTCTGAGGAGCCTGTTGCTTGAGATAGGCCGGAAGTTTTATTTGCTTCCAAAGTACCTTCACCGGTACATACTGATGCTGCAGAGCGGATCGGTTCAAATGTTGTACATGAACACATTGCAGCCTCTCAGCCTGAGATTCCACCTCAGGAACAGACAGAATCTTTAGATCCCATAATTGCTCTTAACTTTTCTTATCCAGTTTCTGTAGGTACTGCTTTTAATCTTGGTGATATTGTTAAAGATATACACGAGCGTGAGACAGGGAGTGTGTGTGAGCGTTTAGGGAGTGAGGGACCTTCATTTTTAAGGCCCGAAACTGAGCGACAAACACTAACAGAACAATTTTTAAAGCGAGAACACCTAAGCCAAACACCGTCCCTTATTCTTGAAAATCTTGATACTCGTATGACAGCAATTGAAAATCAGGTGAAGCAGTTCGGGCAGACAATGGAGCAGTTAGGGGTAAATGTTGGAGACAACCGGAGAGCTCTTGATGACTACGCAGCACGAATGGCAAGTCAGTCGGAAGCATTAAACGATGTCATAAACAAGGTGAATGACTTGGGCCATGCTGGTGGAGTATTGGACAGTACTCTGTACGACCGGATGGGGAGCGTAGAAAGTGTAATGCATACCATGGCAACGGAGATCAGTCGAATGATGTATGCAATTCGCCACTTGGTGCGCCCGAAGTGCTTTGACGAACAGTACAATTAACCTCCCCCAAATAAAGCTGGTGCGGGTGGAGCTGGTACTGGCCCTTCTGGATCTGCCTACGGTGGTTCTCAGTATGCTGCAGGATCTACTGCTCAGGGTGATGTTCCGGATAACTCACCTAAGGGGGAGAGAGAGCCTGAGACGAGACAACAGTCAACTCTGGTTGAAGAGGAGCAAATGAAGGAAAGTGAGCCAATAATTGATGAGGAGGCTCAAAGGAAGAGAAAGGGTAAAGCAGTGGTGGTTGAAGAAGAAGAAGAACCATTCGCTGACTTTGGTGGTCGACAGGAAGAAGTACATGTTGTTGATTCAGACACTGATATGGAAGACGTGCCCCTAGCATATGCTATTAAAAGATCTTTGAAGGAACAAGGGGGAGGTGCTGGGATGTCTACTAGAGAGACTGAAGAGATCCATGTTGATGAAGAGACCCTGAGAGCTCAACAGTTGGCCTTGGAACAAGCTCAGTTCTTTAAAATGAAAATGATGTAAGAAGAGGCTGTTTTCTATGAGAAGAAAGTGGAACTCAAGGAGAAGCAGTATGACTATGAGCTTGCAAGGTTAGCTGATCCACAGATTGATATGGACAAACGGAGGATTGGACAGAAATGGGATGATGCAAGGAAGATACTAATGGGGACTTGTACAAATGGAGTTCAGAACATGGAGGCAGATGATCTTTTCTATAACTTGAACCTGAAAAATCCAATGACGGTGGACTACATAAATGCTTTGAAAAGGATGATCTCAAAAGTCCGTGTTGGATATAAACCAGTGGTAAAGGAGTGGCAAGTCATTCTGACATTAGTTGAAGGAGCCCCATTAGTTGTTTTTGCTAGCAACTAAAATTCAATACTCTCAAGCTGAGGAACTTAGCATTCTGTATAGAGATCAGTTAATGCAGCTAGCAGAGGACAAGGGACCAGAATTCTCAGCCAATCCAGATGTTGTTCAATGGTTGTAAATGGAAAAATGAAGAGGGTTAGTATGGAGGAAGAAGATCTGATGGCTCTATTAGTGGAATCCTTAAAAGAGATATGTAGACAAATGATGAACAAGGGATTCACTTCTGATGTTAAAGAAAAATCAGTGGAGTTCATTGAGAAGATAATATTCAAGAAAAGCAACAAAATATGGAAATGTGATATTATTGCTCCAAATCCTCTTGACAACGTGAAGATTGAGCCAGAGCTAATGGAGAGAAAATGGAATATTCTACAAGCTGTAAAAAGTGTAGATGAAGCTCTTACTATTCCTTCTGGACCGCTGGAACAAGGAGAAATAAGGGAGGCAGTTGGTGTTCCAGGAAGAGATAGTGTATACTGGATTCACTCTTATGCTGATGATACAGCTGATGCCTTGGTATTCATTGATGCAGACCAGAAATAGACTTTCTTGCATATGAGTAGGAAATGGCTGCTACAGACTCAAGATGCTGCATTTCTAGCCAAAGTACTGGAAGAATTCAAATGGGGGTGATGTAGAGGATACGTTTGTTGATGAGAAGAAGAGACTACTGAAGTACTTGTTTGAGATAGTCCAAGAGAAAAGAAGAATGGAGTTAGATGCGGCTAGTGTCTACAATACTAACCGTGTCAAGGGCTACCCCAAAATGATCTAATGTCAGTTTAAGGCTGATAAAACTCACTGGAAATCACAGCTCATCATGAAGAATTTTGAGGATATTCCAAAGATCAGGACTACTCAGGAGGTGGAAAAACTCAGAAGACTTTTCAGACATCCATATCCAGAACCCAAGAATCCTCTAGAAATGGAAGCGGTAAGTCTGTTGAATGCTCGATGGGCACAGTTACATGATCCAGTATACAAAAGAAAACAACAAAAGAAAGAGAGGCGCAGAAAACAAAGAGAAGATAGACGCGATGCTGAGAAAAAAATTAGGAAGGGAAAACAGAATTAGAATGAAAGCTCGGAGGAATGTGAACTTGAAGTTGGAAAAATTTCATATCTTTTGGTTGCTCTAACTCACTTGAGGAAAATTCACCTGACCACGGTATGCGAGATAAGCTAATTCACCATACTGTAACCGTGAATTAGAGTGGATCCAATAAGGTGATATGAGTTTGACTTAAAGACATGAAATAATCCAGGTGATAGAAATCATTCCAAAGATCTTTGATTCGAGGTTCGAATTCTCTTTTTAGTTTAAGATAATTATTAAGTTCTTTGTATTGTTTTTCAATTTTCATTTCAGTTGTAACTTGAACAAGACTTTAATGTTACTTATCTTTTCTCGTCTCTTTTATTTAGTTGAGTTATCCTTCTTTAATTTGAATGTCATTGTTAGACAATCAAATAGGGGGAGATTGAAAGGCAGATTGTCTAAACTTGTAACACTATATCTAATGTAACTCAACTGAAGAAAAGATACCTAACCGGAAGACAATCAAGAACAAGAAGTCACAAAGAAATCAATACAAATTGAAGACAAGGTAATTGATACAATTTAACATGGTTAATTATGATCAATCAAAGATGAAATCACTGGAAGAAGTTCAAGTCAAAGTTGTTCATGCCTCAATGATGTATAACTTAAAGAATCAAGATCATAACAATCAGTATCAATAAGACTAATTGATTTCAAGTGAAGAAGCAGGAAAGCGACAATTGGAAAGCCACATTACTAACTGAATATGGTAATCTATTCAGAAGCAAGAACCCTATCAAGACTAGTCACTTATGAACCAGACCATTGCATCAAGTGTCAGGGCATTGATAGCAAGTTTATGTCAGTAGTAGAGATCCATGTTCAAGAGCTTGTTGAAGAATATGGAAGACAAGAAGAAATCACAAGTTCAAGATGTTGCATTGAAGTTTCTAGTTGAAGCCCAGAATTTCTCTATGTACTTACTGGGAACCTATGTAGAAATTTCTATCTAGAAATTCTAGATAAGTTTCTACTTAGAGCCAAGTAGAAATTCTGGAAGTAGAATTTTTTTCTAAGTACACAGGAAGGAAGCTATCTCGAATTTCTTATGTAGAAGTTTTACTTAGAAATATTCGAGATAGAGTGCAAGTAGAAAATTCCTATGTAGAAGTTCTACTTAAATGTTCGAGATGACAAGTAGAAATTCCTATGTAGAAGTTCTACATAGAGGACAATTTCAACATGACACATGGCATCATCTGGTTGGCTATTTCTAAGCTTTCAAGACAAGATAAGATTTACGTGGACAAGATTGGACCACTCATATCTTATCTGCTGAAGACTACAAGTCATAGATTACAAGTAGTATAAATAGAAGTACTCGTGTAACATTTTAAGAGTGGGCAATATTAAGAGAAACACTTGTAAAAGAGAGAGAGAGAGAGTATTCACAGAGCTTAGTATCATTTACTACCCTCTTTACTTCTGTTGTACTATTGTAATGAATGTTGTAGCAACCCCTTCAAGTTATATATAAGACATATATTCCTTGAATCATTGTGTGCATTTATTACAAAGTATTTATTGCTTCATAAAGTTGAAAAGTTGTATTCACCCCCCCCCCCCTCTACAACACATTTGAACCTAACAGATGTTGAGATAGATTTTTGTTTCTTACTAAACCATGACACAATTCTTTCTCCTAAGAATTGACAACTGTCACTTGTGTTTTTCCTATCAATTTTACATCCTGCAAAGTCGGCATCTGAATAGCCTATTAATTTAAAATCAGACTCTCTAGGATACCATAAGCCAAGATTAATGGTGTCTTTGAGATATCTTAAAATTCTCTTAACAGCAATCAAATGATGTTCCCTTGGATATGCCTGAAATCTAGCACATAGGCAAGTTGCAAACATGATGTTTGGTCTACTTCAGTCAAATAGAGTAGAGATCCAATAATGCCTCTGTATGCTGTAATATCTATAGGTCCTCTAGTGTCTTGATCAATCTTTGTTGCAGTAGCCATTGGAGTTGTAGCAGATGCAGAGTCTTGATTTGAAATTTAGTGAGTAGATTCTTTGTATATTTAGACTAATTTATGAAAATATCTTCCTCAGTCTGTTTCACTTGTAACCCTAGAAAATACCTCAATTCTCCCATTATGCTCATTTGATAACTAGACTGCATTAGCTTTGAAAATCTTTTACAGTGTTTCTCATTAGTGGAACCAAATATAATATCATCAACATATATTTGTATCAATAATAAATCCTTACCTTGAGTTCTATAAAATAAGGTTTTATCAATTGTACCTCATGTAAAACCACTCTCAAGTAAAAATTGAGTCAGAGTTTCATACCAGGCTCTTGGTGCTTGCTTGAGTCCATATAAACCATTATCAAGTCTGTAGACATGATTTGGATATTTTGGATTGACAAAGCCAGGTGGTTTTTCAACATAAATTTCTTCTTCAAGTTCTCCATTTAAAAATGCACTTTTAACATCCATCTGGTAGACCTTGAATTTCTTGTGTGCAACATAAGCAAGAAAAATTTTGATTGCTTCAAGTCTAGCTACAGGTGCAAAGTTTTCATCATAATCAATATCTTCATGTTGAGAATAACCTTTGACAACTAGTCTTGCTTTATTTCTTATAATAATTCCATCAGAGTCTGTCTTGTTTCTAAAAATCCACTTTGTGCCAATAATTGATCTATTATTTGGCCTTGGAACTAGGGTCCAAACTTCATTTCTTTCAAACTCATTTAATTCTTCATGCATTGCAGTAACCCAATCTACATCCTTCAAAGCATCTTCAACCTTCTTTGGTTCTGTTTGAGAAAGAAAACTATGAAATAGACATTTATTCTGAGTAGTTTTTCTTGTCTGTACTCCACTTTCTAGATCACCAATAATCAAGTCAGGTGTGTGATCTTTGGTCCATTTTCTTGGATGTGGAAATTTTTTTGAACTAGATGTTCCCCTATGAATTGTGCCTTCATAGAATGATTCTTCTGTAAATGTTGATCATCCCCCTGAAGTTGTGCTTCCATCAGTGTTTGATGTCTCAGAGTTTATGTACTTAGAGTTTGAATAATCAGAGTTTGAGTGATCAGTGTTTGTAGTTTCAGAGTTTGATTGATCGGAGTTTAGGGTTTCAGAGTTTTTGTTTGTCAGAGTTTGGTCAGACTCTGATATTTCAATAACTGAGGTTTGTTCTCCAATATCAGTATTTAATTGATGTTGCTCCCCCTCAACATGTGCAGAATCTTCAATTTCTATTTCAATCATTTCTGAATCAGAGATTAAGGATTCAGAGTTTAACTCATCAGAATTTGGTTCAATAGAGTTTAACTAATCAGAGTTTGTTTCTACAGAGTTTGTGTTCTGCAATTCATTCTCAAATCTTAGAGTTTCATGAGCATCTTCATCATGTAATCCATCTATTTTTCCCTCATCAAAAGAGACATTAATTGATTCCATGACTGTCCGGTCCTTAGATTAAACACTTTGAATTCCCTTGAAGAGGTTTTAGAAGTTGTTTCATAACCAACAAAACTTCCTTCATCAGCTTTAAGTTCAAACTTCTTCAATTGTTCAGGATGTGTTTTGAGAATAAAACACTTGCTTCCAAAGATGTGAAAGTATTTAACATTTGGCTTTCTTCCCTTCAAAGTTTCATATGGAGTCATTCCATGTTTGTTTATCAAAGTGCAATTCTGAGTAATGCATGCAATATTCACAGCTTCTGCCTAAAAATAAGTAGGTAGCTTTGCTCCTTTTAACATTGTTCTGGAAGCTTCAATTAAAGCTTTCTTTTTTCTTTCAACTACACCATTTTGTTGAAGTGTGCCAGGTGCTGAGAATTGTTGAATAATTCCTTTTGTTGAGCAGAATTCCTCCATTGTAGAGTTCTTAAACTTTGTTCCATTATCACTCCTTAAATTCTTTACCTTGTGTGGTGATCGATTTTCAATCATTGCAATGTGATAAAAAATTATCTCTGCAGTTTCATCCTTTTTATGCAAAAAGTATACCCAAGTAAATCTAGTGTAATTATCAACTATTACCAGAGTATATTTCTTCTTTCCAATGGACATAATGTTGACAGGACAAAATAAATTAAGTTACAATAGATGAAAAGGTTGGTCAATAGAATTTTCAGTTTTGCTCTTGAAAGATGTCTTCTTTTGTTTGGTCTTTTGACATGAATCACAGAGTCCATCAGGATGAAATTGAACTTTTGGAAGACCTTTAACTAGATCATTTTTCACCAATTCATTAATGTTTCCAAAGTTCAAATGACACAGCTTTTTGTGCAAATTCCAGCTTTCCAAAGATGATTCATTTCCAAGTAAACAAGTTAAGGGACCATCAGAGTTTACATCCAAGCTTGCTTCAAATAAGTTGTTATGTATGTTACTAATAAGAACTATTTTGTCATCCTTCTTACTTTTTACTTCACAATGAGTTCCATGAAATTCCACATAATAACCTATGTCTGTCATTTGACTCACACTTAACAGATTATGCTTGAGTCCTTCAACCAGAGCTACATTTTCAATGATGACATTTCCAATAATAATATTGTCATATCCCAGTAGTCTTCCTATGTTGCCATCTCCATAAGATACTATTGGGTCAGCCTTTTCCTCAAACTCTGAAAGTAGGGATTTGTTTCTAGTCATATGTGTAGAGCATCCACTATCAATCAGTAGGATGTTTTTACTATTTCCATGCAATCAGTTAATGCAAATTAATTAGTAGATTTGGGGACCCAAACAAGTTTGGGTCCTTTCTTTTGAAAATTGTTAACTCTTGCAGCAGAAGTATTTTTATCAGAGTTTATGTTAACAGAGTTTACTTGATCAGAATTTGCATTATCAGAGTTTACTTTTCTTGTATCAGATTTTATCACAAATTTGTTTGACAGTATGTTTTGGAGATATATTTAGTTGAGGCAATGGTTCATAATAATTGTAAAACAAACTATAATATTCTTTGCATGTATAAATTGAATGACATAGACTGCCACAGTGAAAGCAGGGATTTTGTGGTCTATATCTAGTTTGTTTTCTAGCCTCTGAACTATGTTTTTCAGGTTCCTTCTTTTTGTTTTGTTTGCAGTCAATAGCAAGCTGCTTTGAATTACCACAAGTAAAACAGGTTTTTTTAGGAGCATCAGGGATAAACTTATAGTTGTTCTCCTTAGTAATTCCTACTTTGCCATTTCTATTTCTTTTCGCCTTTTTAGGTTTATCTTTATTAGTGACTGTCTTCAACTTTTCATTAAGTTGCTTCTGAGAAAGTAATCCTATATTGACAAGTTTATTCTCCGACACACTATTCTTTTTACCTTTGTTATTATTAGAGCATTCACCAGATGTAGTTTTCTTGTCATTACTAGCTCTAACAAATTTCACAGGTTCACTTAATGTTCCTTTTGTGTGTGCTTTAGTGTGTGTTTCTTTATCAGATTCATGACATAAGACAGCTGTCCAATTCTTTTCAGAAAGCATTTGTTGGACTTTCTTGCCAGAGTTTGTCCAAACTCTGAAAGTCTCTTTTTCCTTAGCTATCTTAGATTTCAAATATCCAACTTGAATTTCTAATTTAGTTTGCATGTGTATGGCATTTTCACAGTCTTTCTTAATGCTAAGCATGTTAGAATTTTCAGATTCAAAAGAGTTATTCCTGGCAGTCAGAGTTTGTATCTCAGATTTTAATCTTTCATTTTCAAGAGACTGAGATTTAAAACTAACATGCAATGATCTAAGGAAAGACTTTAGCTCACAGATATTTTCAGTATCAAAATTAAAGACAGAGTTTGGTACCTTGTCAGAGTTTAGGATGGGAGTATCAGAGTTTGCCATGAGAGCATAATTTGTTTCCTCTTCAAAATCTGAGGAATCCATCCAATCTTTCTTTGATGTGATGAGTGTTTTTCCAGATTCCTTGTTTCTGCACTCAGTAGCAAAGTGCTCCATCTTATTACACTTGAAACACTTGACTTTTGATTTATCAAGAGTTTTTTATTTTCCATCTCTGTCTTCTTTTTTTCTGAATCTGTTTTTCTTGTATGATTCTCCTTGCTTCTTTTGGAAGTTCCCTTGCTTTATGTACTTCTTATATTTCATTTTCTTGAAGCCTTTGAGAATCATAGCAACCATCTCCATTATGTCAGAATCTGAAGAATCATCAAAGTTTGCATCAGAGTTTGCCTCAAACTCTAATTTACTATTTTCCTAAACCATTACAACTTTTCCTTTTCTTGTTGATGCCTTAAGAACTTTTTCAATTGGTTCTTCAATCTCGGCTTCAACATTCAAAGCAATAGATTTTTCTTTGCTACTTTTCCTATTCTTCCTTTGCTGTAATTCTAAATCACGAGTCTTCAATATTCCATAGACTTTATCAAGAGATATCCCATCTAGATCAACCCTATCTCTTATTAAAGATGTTTGTAGATCCCATTCTTCTGGAAGAGCCCTTAGAAACTTGGTGTTTGAATCTTCATTGTCATACACCTTATCCACCAAAGCCAGATTATTCAATAGAGTTAGAAATCTGTCATAAATATCTGTGAGGGATTTATTCTGTTTTGCCTCAAAATATTCATATTCTTGAATTAGCACAGATCTCCTGTTCTTCTTTATTTTCTTGGTTCCTTGGCATTGAAATTCTAGTGCATCCCAAATTTCTTTGGCAGTTTTGCCTGCAATTACCCTGTTAAACATCACAGAGTCAAGACTATTATGCAGAATATTCCTTACATTTGCATCTTTGATGACTTCTAGTTTTTCTTCATTGGTCCATTCTTTCTTGTCCTTCAAGGTGTAATATTCAGGGACTTGTCTTCCTTCCACAATTGTAGATGGCACTAATTTGGTTGGTAGATACTGACCTGTATGGATTTTATCTAAATAATCAGGATCAGTTGCTTCCAAGAACATCATCATTTTCACCCTCCATATAGGGTATTCAACATTCTTCAATATTGGGATCCTGATGCTTTCATACTTGTTTCAGACATGTTTATATGATCTTTGAGTTGTAATTAACTGCCTACTCTGATACCAATTGTTTGCCCAGATAAATAACTATTACAGAAAGGGGGTTGAATGTAATAGTACCAACTAATCGATTATGAACACAAGTATGTAGAATGAAATATTGTTTTGTATTAATAATGAACTTGAATACAAAACTCTCAAGAAATTATTTGTTCTCAAGAGCTGCTAGGTTATGAAAAATAAGACTTGAAAGTTCTTTTTGTGTTAACCTATTTTTGTGTTTATATAGACACAGTTACAATTCAATTACAAAACAGATTATTAAAAGAATAGCTCATTAAGGCAATTAGACTTGTATTTGGATTTCTTCTTCACTATCCTAATTATACTCTTATTTGATTGCTTTTTCACAAACTCTGATAGTAAACTCTGTCGGTTGTTTATTCTCTGATTTGAGCATTCTCTATTAGAGTAAACTTTGATTGAATATTCTCTGATAGAGTAAACTCTGACCGACAGCTTTCTTATCCTCTGATGACATGAGCAATGTACACTCTGGTATTTATTCTCTTACAGCATCAGTATTTGTTTTCTAACAAAACGTCCTAGTTTTTTAAGTTTTTTTACGCATTTCCACGCAAATAAAAAATATACTTGTATATATTATTTTCTCATTTTTTCATTTTATATTAAAGTTTGAACATCTTACTTTTATACAAAACGAAAAAAATGAGAAAATAATATCTACAATTATGTTTTTTATTTGCGTGAAAATGCAAAAAAAAATTGAAAAAAATTAGGACTTTTAATTTGGGACGGAGGGAGTGACATATATTGAGTAAATTAGTCTAATCGCATAATTTTATAATTATTAATTTTTCCACTAACATTAAAAAAAATAGTCAATAATTATAATATATATGTCCCTGTGCAATAATAAGTAAACTTCGCTGGTTTAACAAAATTAGCTTTAAAAAATTATGAAATCACTATATGCATGATCAAATGTTTTGAGTTCAATTCTCTCTAATATCAATATATATTGAACAGATGCTAATAAGTATCCTAAAGAATTAATCTCTTGTTATTAAATGACAGTAAACTTTGTTCAACAAAAGATAATAAATTTGCACGCAAACAAGACAAATTCCACATGAAACAAGATATTAACCTCACGAGGAGAAATTCTACAAAGTTCATATAAAAAAAATGTGACCATTATGCCTGTAGTGTCAGCTGTGGTTCAATAGACCATAGCATGGAAACCTGGAAACTTAACTTGACCCCTTAAATAACCTTATGAAGTTCAACTACAGACATCTAACACCGCTGCATTTGGTCGATCAGCTGTCCATGACATCAAAGACCTTGACTCAGCTGGTTGTACCCTTCTGTTCGCCCGGATTTCCCCTTTCCCCGCTGCAACAGAAAAAATGTGGCAGCTTGACTCGACCGCAGGCCCTGTATAAGTGCAATATTCAAGCAAACATGCCATGAAATTATGACAAAAGAAGATCCCAATGCCAAGTAAAAAATCTCACTTGCAACGGATTATGACTGGAATAGGTTTAAGTGCCTTTGGTCCATTTCTTATGCCTCTTTTGTGTCGAGAAACCTGCATGAGCACACATGGTAAGATGCAGAATAAAACTTGATACAGATTCACAAGTCTGCCAATATGAAACATCACATGTGCAAGACAAATAATACTGGAAGGCTCCTACTTATCGTACAGTGAGGGATAGACTGGATAGTGATTATATAACTAGAGAATTAGTGATACTAAAAAAGCAACATCCACAATAATTATAAAACTCGGTACAAAAACTCAGTAGTGGCCAGAAATTTAGTAAGTAGGGGCCAGAAGAGTCCTACACATTCTTAGAAGGTAAAACCTGTATATAACCCTTCATTCTATGTAGATAAGGTTTGCCAACTCTAGGTGAGAATATAATCTCAAAAAAGATACTAGAACTGTAGAAAGGAAGTTTATTATTTGCAAATTTCTTGTTCTACAATGTTTTTACTCTTATTAGATTTATTATAATGTGATTTTGCACTATTCGTTGCTATTATTATTCGACTTAGTACCAGGAAGATCAGGTGGTAGATGGATGTTGTAGTCAAGTTATTGATATTAGTTGCACTTATTGTAGCCCAGCTGTCGAACTTATTATCTCAATATATCTGTGTTTTGATCCCTTGTAAAAGTATGCTAAATTAACAATTTCCGATTGTACATGAAAATTGATTGAGCTTCTTCCTTCTGCGGTTGGAATCTGTTGGGTTAGAGATTGTTCTGCTTCAATCTCCCAATAATGTTAATTGGGGTAGTGGATTTTCTGCTGACAGCAATTAGTCCAAGTCCAACCAAGCTATCCTTTTTATTGTTTCACTCCACAGTTCTTTATTAGATCCGTCCCCTACATTAATCCCTCATAGAATCCCCACCCCACTACCACAATATGTATCCTCTGATTTAGCTACTTAGATCATGTGTTCCAGAGTTTGGTTGGCTGCTGTGTAAGGGTACTATAAATCTATACAAGTTTCATGAAAACAGTTATCCAAATCATATATAAATGTCTTAATAGATCATCTAAATATTTCCGAGCAACTTATGGTACTGAAATGTATTTATCTCCGCTACGCAAGCCTATGCAGTTTCTGACTCATCCAACTAATGCTACGTAATATTCCCTCTGTCTTTATATACAAGTCGTTTTAGAGTTTTGCATTTGTTTGTAAATATGGATCGTTCTCTACTTCCAAGATAAGGTTTTTAAGTTTCTACCACCAATACGCAATACCCCTATTTATATCTTTTCCTTTTCTAGTTTTCAGGTCCATGGAAATAATAAAGAGTATCACATACAGTATATTGGTACTGTATGTCTTTAACAATTACTACTAATGTTCAACATACTTCTTTACATTAAACACCTAAATCTAATATAATACGGAGTAAGCAATAAAAGTTAACCATGAAAAAGTATTGGTATTGAATTTTAAAATAAAAGTAAATTATATCTAATTTTAAAAAACCATAAGGTGCAGATTATAAACATGCAATAGCATAAAATATAATTTATTTTAAAAATAAAGTATTGATTTTGACAATACAAAGAATCTACAAACATACAACCTTGCATATCATTAAAAAATAAATAGTTTTATTAACTAAATTATTGAAATGTAAATATTACTCCCTCCGTCCCGGCCAAATGTTTACATTTGGTCCGGGCACGGAGACCAAGGATAGTGGGGTAATATTGTTAAAATAAATGAAGTAGTGGGTGTAATAGTGATTTTATTGTTAAAATAAATGAAGTAGTGGGTGTAATAGTGTAAAGTGTTGAAAAAGTGGAGTGAAGTAGTGGATGTAATAATGTATTTTATTGTTAAAAGTTACTATTTTTAGTAATGTAAAGAATTGAGTGGGACATCCCAAAAAGGAAAGTGTAAAGAATTGGTTGGGACAGAGGGAGTAATTGATTATTATATAACATTAAATAATTATTTTTTAATTTGAAGTCAGCTAATAGTGCTGGTAGTATATTTTTATAATTGGGTGAATCAAACAAAAAACATATTCCTTAATTTAGTTTTTTTACACTATACAGGTTAATAATTTTTATTTATGTTAGAGAATAATTTTAATACTTAAATTAGAGTAACAACTTATATTATATTGAAAAATGATTTGTAATTAAGTATTTTAATTTTGTAAATAATTTAACTATCAATTTAAGTTTCTATGTGGCATGTGGGAACTTGTATTAGCATGCATGTATATACAGGTTAATTTAGCAAAAAATTAAAGACAAATTTATGCGCTTAAAATATATTTTATGAATAATATTTAACAACAAATCTTCAAACCAAATATAAACAAAGAAGATATGATGTTTACATAAATTTTATTTGATTAAAATTTCAAATACAGATTTGCACAGAGTATAAAGATGTAACAACTATCGAGGAAGAATGAAAGTCACATATGTATTAATATATTTGTGCAAGGGTAGAAAGGAGAAATTTTAAAGTTATTAAATGTTTTTTTACTACTCGTGCAAACATTTTAAACGACCTATAGATAAAAACAGAGGGCGTATCTCATAGAAATGGCATAAATAGTCCCTATTCTAGAGTGCACCTCAGAAGTGCCAGCTTATGAAGGGCATCTGAATTCACTTTTTCATAAATGTTGTTATTACACATTCTGTCAATCGTTATTTGATATAATAACTGCAAACCATTATTTATACCCCTTAAATATGATAGCAAAAGAACAGTTTCATGTTTATCATTTGTTAAAGCCACAAGAACAGTAAAAACAATCAATACACAGACTGTGGATTTCATCAAAAACTAAATGAAACAGCATAAAAGTAAGAAAATTTTGAAACTTCAAGGGATACATTCTTATAAAGTGACAAAGTTAAATCTTTTGTGTGCCAGATATAAAGAATAAAAAGGTAAAGGAAACATACCTTCGTCCTCGGAACGGCCAAGAGCTCCATGGATCCCCCAGTAAATGGTAAGCATGGGAAGCCAATTCCAGCGCCATAACTTTCAGAACTAGAGATTTGGTCCGATTCAGGTAAAACACATTGTGGTGATTTGGTTGTAGGACTAAGTAGATTATCATTAGGCGATGGGATTGCAATTGAATGAGTCAATCTGTTGATACCAAATGAGTTATAACCCCTAAAACCCCTGCTGCTTTTTAGCATTGCCTGTCTCAACGCCATTGGTTTCCGGCACCCAAGCTATGAAGTGTGTGTATGATATTCAAATGCCTGTCAGCACAAGTACACAACCAATATAAACCTCTAAGGTTCAAATAGTTGATTGATATAAGAGGATACATATTATGCTCCTATATTTATGGCTAAAAATATTGAACTTCCGTTTACGTTTGTCTCAAAAGTGTACACGTTGCACCAGAATGTAATTTTTAAACAATTGCAACATAAGAAACTCTAGGATAGTACGGGTTGATGCTAACATTGCATTTGACAAACTTGTCACTCAATTCCTAATCGTTCCTTGAACATTTTACATGACTAGTCAAAGAATAGCAGAGTTTACATAACTAACAACCCGTTTAATTAATACATCTCTAGCATATATTTGCATTCCAATAAAATATTACACATTCAATCATTACCCACAGTCCACAGATATATATATTAGATAACAAATAACATAGGCATATGAGCTGATAAATTCTCAGGGGACATTGATCAAAAACCTAACAGTCATTATTCAAAAGCTCAACAAATAATGTTAAACCAACAAAAATAAAAACATGGGCATGATTAGTTTGAGCAGAAAGAATCAAATAAGCAAAAATCACATAGTAATTGAACCCAGGTTGAATCAACACATAAAATACAAATACAAGAAAGAGTTGTAAGATTAAAGAATACAAGCTTATATTTATATTTGTAACAACAAAACATAACTAAGAAATGAAGAGAAAGAAGGGGGCATTACTGGAGCTTGAGCTTGAGCGAGAGAGAGAGAGAGAGAGAGAGGAGATGGGTTGCGGTGGCCAGGGAAAATCTAAACTATGTTACAGTAATATTCGCTACTCAGCCTTCACACTCTTTTTTAACTATGTATTATTTAATCTTTTATGTTCAAATATTCAAATTACTCAAATTTTATTTATAATTTATATATTTTTTTTAATTTTAAATTTTGAAAATATATGCTAAAATAGATTAAATATAGTTTCTAACAATATAATTTTTATAATTTCTTCAATTATATAATATGTGTACTTTTTTTAAAAATATTATTTATAAAAAAAATTAAAAAAATATTTAATGGAAATATCCGATTAAATCACTTTCATACAAAAATCAAACTGCCGTAAGAAGCACTTTTTTCTTCACCTATATTTAAAATGATGCACAAGGAATCTGAGATGGAAATAGTACAAGTTTACGTTTAATGCTACAAAATATGTAGTATTAAGCCCTTCCCTCGAAATTTTTTTATAAATGGAAAGTAAAATAATGTAAGAGAAAATAAATGAAAAAAAGTGTAACTAGTTTCATTAACTTGCTTTCAAGTTAAAAATTAAAAAATAAAATTAATTTTCTTAATATGCTCTCAAGTTTGAAAGAAAACATATAATTAATTATCAAATTACAATTTTATCTTTAGATCCAAAAAGTGAGTATTATATAATAACATTATATTAGTAATATCATGTTTTTTTAATTTACACTTATCATTTATTTTCCTCTTCATTTCGGAGTGAAAATTTTGGAAGGATAACATATAAAATTTTCATTCACGTACAATTACTTTCCTTTTAAAAAGAATCTCGGCTGTAAATTATCTTAATTACTTACTTTCCTCCACTTTTAAAATTAAGGAGTAAGGCGTAAAATTCTGTTATTTACTAAATTCAACCCCATGGTATAGGACTTCGAGACCAATTGAACAGTATTTTTTTTTCCCGATACCAATTCCTCAGATATAGCATCAACTATTTGTAGAATCCCACACTATTTGCATTTTCTAATCTCTACACCGGCCGAAACAAATCCTATACCTGCAGAGATAAGGCATGAATGCAATAACATGCCCGAGAAAACAAAGCTATTCATCAGATAGGTAGGGAACCTTTTTTTTGTTGAGAGTTTTAAATAAAATAAAATCAACTACAGGTTAAGAAGAGAAGATGCATCTTAGACTAGAGAAAGTAGCTTGAGAAACGGTTTCACAGTAATCTTGCTCCACAGTAATCTTTGCACTATCCCTAGTGATTTTCGCAAGTTGAGACTCTTCCTGCTATTAGTAGAAACACAGAGTATTCAAAGAAGGGCAACCATACAAGTTAAACACCATAAATTGCTCTATAAGGCTTTCAAAATCAAGGTGTAGTTGTCTAGATTTCACCAGGCAAAGAGTGATCAAGTACAATCTCCAGCTTGGTGCATAGAAAATGCAGATTGCAAACATCAAAATGCAAACAAATTCTAGAGTAACGACCTAGCAGCAAGTCTTTTCAATGCTGGAACGGCTGCCTTCTCTACCTTTCCCTTAACGACCTTTTTGATCTTCTCAGGTACCACTGGGGTTACTGGCTTTTCAATTCCATGAATGTCTGTTATTCTTATATTTGTCAGTTCCTAATTAGTAAACAGATGGTAATAAAGACATAGGCCAGAAGTATGTTATACATGTGAGCAAACAACTGTGTTCGTGTGAATATAAACTATATAAAGTTTTTCATTGTATGAATTCAAATTGTCACTAAAGCTTTGATTTCCAGCTCCAAAAGAACTACACAAAATGATTCAACAACAATTTAATCTGACTAACCTGTCAACGTCCTTTAGTTCTCTGATAATTCTTTCTTCTCTTTTTCTTGAAAATGATTACTTTTGCATCTAGAGCCTGGAAGGAAAAACCAAAGCAGAAAAAAAGGGGTCAAACTCATAGATCTCATCAATTTCAATACTACCAAATACCAGGGTTAACAGTCTCTTTTTAACTAGACTTTGCTAGTCCAGGACACTTCCATATTCTTAACTTTTAGTTGTGATGCACCATTTACATTCAAGAATATATGAAGTATGAACCACGAAAACTATCAAATTTAGTGGATAACATAGGTACAAACAAGAGAACAGAATAGATTATAGATCTTACATGTTCTTCAACGACAGCATGAACAGTTGCGTCAGGCAATATTGGCCGTCCGATTAGCGTTTGAGTGGGAGACCCCAATATTAAAACTTTGTTTAGAATTATCTGCACCACAGAATACATAATTTTTAGATGATAGTAGCATGATATATGTAGAGAACCTTAGCTTTAGCTTCCAACAGCAAAAATACCAATACAACATGTGCCAAATCAAAGAAAAATAGCAAGTTAACTAAAATGGAAGGAAAACGACACCTTTAAAATTAGAAACAGAATACCGGACATGCGACAACTTGTATAGAGAACTCGATATTTTTCTTAAAACGCATGGTGTTACAATATACAATTTAGAAATGAAAAATCCCAGTTAGAGAAGATCACATAAGAATGTGATGAGCATTGAACCACGACTTAATATTTAAGCATGAACTTAAGGAGAAACTAGAGAGCACGTATGCTTATTAAAACATAAAAACTTAATAATAATGGTACTAAAATACCACTATACAATTATACACTGTTTGTTTGGAATTTCTGAAAGCGATAAATCCCTATAATATTTCCCGAATAAAGTAGTATAGGTAAACAAGTAAAATAATCATTAATGTTTATGTAATCGTTAATATTACGACACAATGTTATTTTTATTTTTATGTCTTTGGCAAGTAGAGCAATGAAACATCAGCACAGATGAATGCAGAAACTGAACGCATGGTATAACCTGCGGAACTATCGGCGACCTACACAAAAGACAGTCGTTGCTCACGACAGATTATAATCCTGGAAGATTAAATACCATAGGCATATCAATATCATTGTTCTTTTACGAATTGGAACCCATACTGGAGAACATAAATTCAAATAATTGGAAACAACAATGTTCTGTAACAATACATAAGACCGAAATCAACACAGCCAATAATAAACAAGACGTGGACAATTAAACCACACAATTTTACCTTGTCATGCACTTCGCAGAACTTGAGTTTCTCTGTGTAGACACAATCCCCATTGCTCACCTTAAACTGGTGCGACCCAATCTACAAAACCCATAAAATATAAGAATCCAATTTCCACATACACACTTCCCCTTCCAATCTTAAGGATGACTACAAAAACATAGAAACACATTGGCAAGAAACCATAGGAGTTTCATGTAAATTAGAAATTCGGTAAGAGAAAACCATGTTTACTGGTCCTAGATCAACAAAAAAACACAACGGCTACTAACTTCAAGATGGTAGATGCTAGCACGATCTCCATTACATAAAATAAAATTGAAAAAATAGTATAAGACTAAGAGCTTTAGCTTTAAATACGATAACAAAAAGTATAAATCTACTTACTTTTTTTCCTCCCTTTCATTTATCACTTATAAGAGGTTACAACGCAAAATCCAAAGATGTATATAAGAGGAAAAAACTTATAATCTATTTGAACAACTTAACACTGAAACTCTGGAAGTCAAACACCCTCTGTCAGCAGAAGTGTGTAATCTTCAATACTGCTTACTGAAGATGTTAGATCACTATCTCTCCCAAGGTGTGAGCAGAAGCCATGAATGAGATTCATATATGTTTTAAGTTTTAATGGAAAACTATATACTACCTCCATCCCACCCAATTGTTAACGTTTCGTAGAGAAGGTCCGGCACGCATTTTAAAGTGCATATAAAGTATAGTTCCATAACTTATTTTTTTTTAAAAAAAATTCTGAATAAAAATTTAAACATTAATTTTTTATTCAGAAAAAAAAATTAAAAATAAGTTATGGAACTATACTTTATATGCACCTTAAAATGCGTGCCGGACCTTCTCTCCGAAACGTTAACAATTGGGTGGGACTGAGGGAGTAATATTTAAGTATCTACAGTAGGACAGTTTACTCTAGACTGCAGTCATTGCACAACAGTGGCTATGACAAGTAACCATGATTGTGAAGGCCAAGTGAAGAGGCAGAGACCCACAAGAGCAGACAAGGAGCTCAACAAGGCACTCTGTCAAGATGAAAACACTATCTTGATATCCAACGACTCATAGATTCATCTTGTACTTAAGAAGCCGATATCCTCATACTTGAGAATTACACATAATCAGTTCAGACTTAAACAAATGTGATAATACCAAACACATCTGCAGCTAAAAATGTGATATAATAAAAAGTAAGAATCAATTCAATTTCACACCAAATGGTAACTATTCCAGAGGCATGTGAATAAGCATTAGGGGTGCAATTGATTTAGAGTCTATTGGTTTTTATTTAAGATTAAAAGTTAGTAGGTATGCAATAAGGATTTTATATCCTTAAAAAGTTTACTAGCACTCGGTTTAAATATCTACCAGCACCCAAAAACCACTTTGGTGGCTGTGGCAGTGGCGACGGATGGTGCCACCTGTAATAATGGCTAATCTGAAACTAATGATTACACACTTCAAAGACTTTGAACATAAATCATCTGGTCTTGGTTGGGTCTTTGAATTATAGGCATCCAAGATTCAGCTAACATAACATATTCAATATAATATTCTGAACAATTATGCAAAAAAAATTCTGATCCTACATATTTTCTTTTACCTATTCGTTGCTCTAAATAATCCAACTTTTCAAGAAATTTTTCATCTTTCTTAATATTAGATTTAGAATATTTATCAAAAATTCTCTGAAAAGTGAAACCTCTGCGATTTAAATACTTATAGAATGTTTTTCCTATTTTCTACCCTAGTCACTGAATATACTCCAAAATCATAGTTTCCAAGGCCTTATTTTTTTCCTTTCTCTTCAGAGATACAATGCAGCATTTCCACTTGTCTGAATCGCTTAATACAAAATTGTCTTTTTCGACAATTTTGTATTAAAAAATTGACCTCTTTAAATTTGTTTTAGTTCAAGAAATTTTGTTATTACTTGCAAAAATAGAAAATAAGTTCTCTTAATAAGATCAAATTTTGAAACTTTAGCCAGGATAACAAGAAATACGCTCATAATCTTTACACACACACGCGCGCACCCCATATATCATCAACACACAAAATTAATGACATAAAAAACATAAATGGTTGGATCAAAGATCAAAATTTTAACCTCGATAACACCAAATACAGGCTCATATAGTCATATTATTTACACTCACACTCACACACACTACATTTTCCGCTCTCAACTTAGAAACCAAACTAAAAAACATGAGTAGGTAGATGAAAGATTGAAACTTGAACCTGAATAACAGCAAAAACAGGTTCATAGTCTTTAAAAACACGATTACAAGGTTCAAGTGGGCCCACAACTTTATACCCAATAGCAGCAGCCTCACTCTCTTTCTCCTCCGGCGTATACTCTCTCTTCCCACTCAACCCCCCCGAAATGACATCGTCTTCATCCAAACTCTCTCCCACTTGATCATCATCATCATCACTATCATTATCAGCACTCCGATTAGAAGAGTAATGACGAGGATATAATAACTGCAAACCATTATATATACCCCTTAAATATGATAGCAAAAGAACAGTTCATGTTTATCATTTGTTAAAGCCACAAGAAAAGTAAAAACAATCAATTCGCAGACTGTGGATTTCATCAAAAACTAATGAAACAGCATAAAAGTAAGAAAATTTTGAAACTTCAAGGGATACATTCTTATAAGTCACAAAGTTAAATCTTTTGTGTGCCAGATATTAAGAATAAAAAGGGAAAGGAAACATACCTTCTTCCTCGGAATGGTCATGAGCTCCATGGATCCCCCAGTTAATGGTAAGCATGGGAAGCCAATTCAAGCACCATAACTTTCAGAACTAGAGATTTGATCCGATTCAGGTAAAACACACTGTGGTGATTTGGTTGTAGGACTAAGTAGATTATCATTAGGCGATGGGATTGCAATTGAATGAGTTAATCTGTTGATACCAAATGAGTTATAACCCCTGCTGCTATTTAGCATTGCCTGTCTCAACGCCATTGGTTGCCGGCACCCAAGCTATGAAGTGTGTGTATGATGCGGGTGATGTTCAAATGCCTGTCAGCATAAGTACATAACCAACATAAACCTCTAATGTTCAAATATTTGATTAATATAAGAGGATACATATTATGCTCCTATCTTTATGGCTAAAAAATTTAACTTCCGTTTACGTTTGTCTCAAAAGTGGCAGCCTACTGAAATAAAGTGAAAACTTGCAACAATTGAATAGCTAAATTAAATTAGATCGTGATCGTGATCTTTTGGCAGGAAAGTAAAATATGAAAATATTATTCTATTCCCTACCAATATTGAACAGACTATATTATATATGTACATGTTGCACCAGAATGTAATTTTTAAACAATTGCAACATAAGAAACTCTAGGATAGTACGGGTTGATGCTAACATTGCATTTGACAGACTTGTCAGTCAATTCCTAATCGTTCCTTGAACATGTTACTTGACGATTCAAAGAATAGCAGAGTTTACATAACAAACAACCCTTTTAATTAATACATCTCTAGCATATATTCGCATTCCAATAAAATATTACATAATCAACCATTACTGACAGATATATAAATTATATAACATATGACATAGACATATGAGCTGATGAAATGCCGAGAAACCTGTAACATCTTCTCGTAGTGGTTCGACATTAACATATGAGCTGATAAATTCTCAGGGGACTTT
The DNA here is from genome assembly GCA_028671895.1 of Oenanthe sinensis. Taxonomy (NCBI): domain Eukaryota; kingdom Viridiplantae; phylum Streptophyta; class Magnoliopsida; order Apiales; family Apiaceae; genus Oenanthe; species Oenanthe sinensis. The sequence goes on from JAPMAC010000212.1 coordinate 7,507,196, forward strand.
GATCAAACACCTAACAGTCATTATTCAAAAGCTCAATAAATAATGTTAAAACAACAAAAATGAATACATGGGCATGATTAGTTTGAATTGCAAGAATCAAATAAGCAAAAATCACATAGTAATTGAACCCAGGTTGAATCAACCCATAAAATACAAGTAAGAAAAGAAGAGAAAGAAGGGGCATTACTGGAGCGGGAGTGAGGAGATGTATTGTGATTACTAGGGAAAATTTATTGAGCGTACCGGTACTTGAATTTAATATAAAATATTAAGTTTCAGTAATTTAGGATCCAGGTGATTAATTTGAACTCCAATAATGTTATTTATATCTCTTTTTCATCTTATATTTTATTATTAAAGAAAAAAATTATCATTAAAGATGTACTACATAATAGGGAGAAAGATGATATTTATAATATTTTATTATAAAATATAAGATAAGACATGCTTATAAATAAGGAGTAGTCATTTATAAATGTATTCTAGTGAATCCTAGAGATATAAGAAATCAGTTCATATTTTATTCACAATACTTTCATTTATAAGTATTTTATTCACAATACTTATATCGATTGATAACATCTATCAATCGATAAGTCATTTTTTTATCAATCGATGAATATAAAGATCAATCGAAAAACAACATCAGTTGATGAATTAAAGGAATGATCAATTGATATGTTTAACAGCAAATTATCAATTAATTGAGACAATACAGAAGGACTATTTGTTGAAGATTCAAAGGACAAAAGCACACATATGGAAGACAGTATATGATGACTGTGAAGACTCAATATGTAGCTGTCTTTCAAACCTGTTTTCTAGAAATAGATAAAGGTAAAAAAATAAGGTAGATAGAAACAATCTAAAAGAAGGAATTGTAAAAACACACTTGTAGTTTATAAACAAGTGTGGCAGCATTGTTAGAAGAGTAGAAGTTAGACTATTTTTCTAAGAATCAATTGTTCAGGCATAGAGCACTTTGTAAGAACAATTGGTTTATCTTCTAACTTTGTAAAACGAAGTTAGGTTTATTTTAACCTAGAAATATTGAGCAAAAATATACACTGATGGAAAAACCAATCCATCAGTAATTTTAAATCTCTTTGTTATATTTAATTTTCAGTTTTAATTTGTTCAAACACTTTCTCTCTAATTCTCAAACATCATTAACAAATATTAAAATAAGCAAAAAAATTAATATTTGTATTCAACTCCTCCTTCTACAAATATTGGCATAGTTCTGGGAAATAACACACTCAATTCCAATATATTATTATCCATGATAGAATCCATCTCATCCTGAATAGTTTCTTTCCAGAATGCAACATCCCATTATATCATTGCTTCGTTAAATGTTTTTGGATCCTCCTCAATAATAAAACAATATTGGTACTCCAACTCAATCTCATCCCTTGAACCTTCAACTAAATAAAGTTGAAAATCAGATCCTAAAGATTTGGTTTTTCTAGCTCTAGTTCTTCTCCTTGGTTCAAAAGGTCCAGGAACATCTTCCGTTTGAACTAGGTTCCTACTAAAAGAATTCTGAATCATGTCTCTTGGTCTAGGTATAGATGTAAATCTATTTTCATCAAAGTCAACATCTCTTGACTTGATAATCGTATTAACAGATACATAATCATTAGATTCTAATACATAACCTATATGCATAGAAATGCTCGGCATACCCAATAAAAATACAATATATACCTCTTTCACCCATGTTTTTTCTTTTGGGTTCTATGAGTCTTACAACTGCTCTACATCCCCAAACTCTCAGAAAACTCAATTTTGGTGGCTCTTTATACCAAAGTTCATAAGGAGTAATTTTGTTCCTCTTACTAGGAATCATATTCAATAAATAACAGGTTGTTAACATGTCAATAAAAGTAATGACATACCTTTTATTTCCCAACGAAGGTGTAGCGTGAAAATCACATAAATCACTATGTATCAGTTCTAATACTTCAGAAATTCTGTTTATGTCCTTGAAAGGTTTTCTGGTTATCTTGGTTAACATACATGTTTTACATTTCTCATTATTTACATCAATGGCATGTATGAGACTCATTTTAGACATATCATTTATTCTTTTATAATGTACATGTCCTAGTTTAGCGTGCCACAATTAAGATTTATTCAAATTATTGCTAGCACTATTAGAAACCATGCAAGCATACTCATTATTAAATAAAATATTTACATTCAACATAAACATATCATTACATAAATAACCAAAGCCAACAAAAGTACTATGTTTCGACAAGATATACTTGTGACTTTCATACACTTGTTTGTAACCACAATTATTCATTACAACACTAGACAAGAGATTCTTTCAAATCCCGGGAACATACAACACATTATTTAATAATACACATTTTCCAGAAGTAAAAACAAGTTTTACATTTCCTAGTCCTTTGATTGGTTCAGTTGCAACATATCGCATCTTTAACATAGATCCATCTTCGATTGATCGAAAATCTTTAAACCAACGAAGATCTTTACACACATGACTTGTTGCTTCTGAATCAATCCATCATGCAACATTATCATCATGCACATTAAATGCCTCCGAAATTAGTGACACATAATTTTGTCCCAAATTATAATTTTATATTAAAATATGACCTTGTTACTTTTCTGGATCCTTAGATCCACTTGGACCAACATTATACTTGCCTTTACCAACCCGACAATCCTTCTTGAAATGACCAGGTTTGCCACACTTCCAACATGCCAATTTAGGTTTCTTATTGGAAGAGTTTTTGTTATTTCCTTTAAACTTCCTCTTGTTACCCCTGTCTTTGTTTGAATTCTTAGAAGGTCCACCATCTTCAACCATATTTACAGAAGAGTTACCAACTTCATTCTTACCCTTATAATTATTCTCAACTTCTTGAGCCCTTGAAGCCTCTTCAATTCTGAAGTGACTCCCAAGTTGAACAAGAGTCATCTCTTCCATATTATGTTTCAGGGTGTGTTTAAAATCCTTCCATGATGGTGGCAGTTTGACTATAATACTAGAAACCGAGATGGATTTATCCATTTTCATGTCGTGTTGAATAAACTGTCCCAAAATCCTTAACAGTTCATTATACTGTTCCATGACCGGTCTATTATCAACCATTTTATAGTTAATAAAATTACTAACCAGAAACTTCTTGTTAGTGAAAGTGTTTGACCTAAAACCAATCATGTATGATGAGTTAGGAAAATTTTTTTGCTACTCTTATTTAATTTCATTTGATAATAATAAAGTATTTATTTGTTATGTTACGGGCTTAATCTATTTGAAGTGTATTAAATATGATGTTCCATAGTTTAGAGCAAAGCTTCTAGAATTATAATGAGATTGTAATAATGAGATCTAGAAGATAATAGCTTTAGACTTAAACAGTTCCTGATCATAGGATAACTAATTGGAAATTGGTAAATCCGTAAAGATCAGTACATACTATGCTAGCTCTCTTAGGAGGATGTCTATTCTCATAGACATTTATGTGGTGACACTATATCTAGTATGTAGGTGCTTATTAAGGAATAAGTTCACTGAACATGACTCGATAAGTAGAACAACTAATGGAGTTACTCACGTATCGATAGTTGTTTATTAAGTAAATAGTTGTACAAGTATCATTAGACTTGAGATCGTTAGAGTAATCTCGTACACAATGATTTATGCTTTGGTTTAGTCCTTAGTCTCTAGGACATTCATTAGGTCCATTCTGGGCATAGTGATTTGTGTATGGAGATAGTTAACGGATCAATAAAGGATCTGCCCCTTCCAGTAAAGGAAGTGAATATCCTATGTTATTCTTAGATATGCAAGTTCAGGAATCTCTGGCCAGAGTGAATGAAATTAGAAAGAGTTTCTAATTTGCATTAAAATGAACTTTGCATTATGAATAAGAAATCATATGATTAAATTAGACAGGCTTGACACGAGTTCCATGCCTTATATTTAAGCGGAATATTGAATGGTAGAAGGAATTAATTGTACGGTAACTAATTATTGACAGGTTCTAAGTATTCTAATGATTTCGTATTATCTGGATAGTCGCGATATGTTGAGAAGCATCACTCACGATGTAGAATAAATATAATTAATCAGATTAATTATATTTAATGAATTAATAGAATTCATATATATAATAAATAAAATGTTTATTATTATTTATTTCTACTACCGGCTTAATATTGAACCTAAAGAGTCACACCATAAAAGAGATTAAATTATAGATGAAGGAATAATTAATAATAGCTAGTCATTATTTATTTATGAAATAAATAATTACTTAGCAAATTTTATAAATTAATTAAATGAGATTTAATTGATTATAAATTATTTAAGATAAGATCTTAATATTATTAATTAAATATTTAATTAAAGTAATTAAATATGAAGAGAGAATAATTTTCTAAAAGAGTTTAGAAAAAGGAATTAATGATTAAAATAGTTTTAATCATTAACTAATTAATTAATAAGATTAATTAATTAAAAAGAAAATTAATAATAAGATATTTATAGAAAATATCTCAGCTGAGATATTTTCCTATAAATATAGGATTATAAATTCTAATAAAAAAAACCTAATATTTGTGAGAAATATTTTAAAAGGGAGACAACCCTAATTTCCTCTCTAACCTCCTCCTTCATCTTTTAGTTTGATTCTTGGTGGATATCTTTAGAGCACTCCACACTTGAGGGTGATTATAAGGATTGAAGAACAAGATCTTCTCTAGCTGTTGCCGGAAAGCAATCGAAGTATTCTTCAATTTATAAAATAGTTTTTGTATCTATATGTATGTATACATAAGAATATATGCAAATAAATGTTATTCAATGCTTCCGCTGGTGCATAAATTCCTTCAATGGTATCAGAGCGAGGTTGTATGCATATAGATTCGTGGTCAAGTTTCAGAATTTTATGAGCATGTATGTATTTATTATGATTTATACAAGAAATATCAAGTTTTAATTATGATTAATATGATACTGTTCGTCAAAATTGTTTTGATAATTTTCCTGGGTTCTATAAGTGTTGTAGATCGTCCAGTTAATGTTTCATAATTTTCTGATGCGTAGAATATTTATTATGAATTTTGAAAGCAATAATAATGATTTAATTATGATTAATTCATTACTGTTCCTCAAAATTTATTTTATATTTTCCATGTGTTCTACAAGTGTTGTAAATCGTCCAGGTATTTTTAGAATATTTTTCTGAGTAATAGATTATTTATTATGGATTTTTAAAGTTATTTTTAATTAATTCGTAATTAAATAATAATATCTATAAAAAAAAAAGAAGGTGTAACGCATTCTGCGCATGTGTTACAAGCTAAAAAAGGGTTTTTGGCTTGTAACGCATACCCGAGATGCGTGACAGGGTGTCTTGCACGCGCTTGACGCGCGTGCGCGCATGGGGATGCGTTAGAAACTTCTCGGGGCGCGTGCGGGCTCGTGGGAGCTCAGAATAGGGCGTGTAATATACCGTTGGATTCGTTTTTCCGAGACGGTTCTAATGGTATATTAAAATAATTTTTCTGAAATTTTTTCGGACTGTTTAGAGCTTCCAAAGGTGTTTTAAAGCAAGTTTTAACTGTTTTAAGTTACTTTTAAATACACCATGTGATACATAGAGATGTATAATGCTTATATGTTGTAATATATGATTTAACATGCCTACCTTATGTTTATTCGTGATTATATATATGTGATATATGCTTGAATTATCATGAGATGATAGATTTAGGTGAACTTAATTAACATAAGGCGTATGTTAGACAATCTAGAATAGTGAAATTGTTTCGTGACCTTTATTTACATATTATGAATATAATCATGAGATTTTTGTATTTATGAAACACGTGATTGAATATGAATTTTCAACTTAAGTGAAAGGATGATTCTGTCAAACAACAGATGTTCTATCTGTAAGAAAGGGGGTTATTAAGAGACGCCTCTTGACAATGCTCCACCCCTGGCCTGGGATGACTCCAAGTATCAATTGTTGATTTGAAATATTTAATCCAATCTAAAAGAATCTCTTTATAATATGATTATAATTGTAACATAATATAATCCCCTAAAATATAAAGAATATCAAGTAGTAATTGGCCATAAAACACAAAAGGCTTGTGTTGGTCATAGCCTTCCAACATAATAGAAAGTATTTTTTGTTTTTGAAACTCTGTCGTTTCGTGCTACAGCCGAGGGCGTTGTTTCCGAAAGAAGAGATACTTGTCTATAACATGAGATGTGTATGATGAATTGGAATCTTATGGTCGTTACGTGCTACAGCCGTGGGCTATTTGAAACTAGTTTAATTATACGAGATGTTGGGATTGACTTGACTTAGAATATTGAGTTTGTCGTGCCACAACCGTGACTCAAGTATTCAAGAGGCTAAAGTAAGATTAGGGAATAACATGAGATGTAGCTGACAAGAGTTATCTGCCTATTGAACGTTACATGGCGTTTCGTGCTACAGCCGAGGTTGTGTGATGGAATGTAGGATCCTTATCCCACTATCATTATGAATGCTTAATTTCAATAAGGGATATAGAAATTAGATAGAATAGTGGGAGGCACTTATGAATAAAGACCCGATTCATATGGTGTTTTAGATAATGAAATAGAGTATTTGTTAAATGTTGTTATGTGTTTATTATTTACAGATTTACTATATACATAATGTCTTCTGCACTATCACTCCGTTGCATGCTCGATGCACACAAATTAACTGGTCCCAACTATGCTGATTGGCTTCGAAACCTGAGAATTGTTCTCAGGATTGAGAAGAAGAAATATGTACTAGACTCACCTAAACCTGCTGAACCTGCTCAGGATACACATAATGATGAACATATTGTGTATCGTAATTGGATAGATGATGCAAGAGTTGCACAGTGTGTTATGCTGGGATCCATGAATGATGAGCTCCAAAAGCAACACGAGCATATGGATGATCACTCTATCCTTATTCATCTACAAGATTTATATGATGTGGCAGGAAGGACAACTCGATATGAGATATTGAAAGAGCTGTTCCGTTGTAGGATGACTAAGGGATCATCTGTGAATGTTCATGTGCTCAAGATGATCAATTTGATTGAGCGTCTTGGACAACTTGGATTTGTCATGGATGGGGAGCTGAATCAAGATCTGGTCTTGCAATCACTTCCAGATTCATTCTCGCAGTTCGTTGTGAACTTTCACATGAACAAGTTGGATGTCAGCTTGCCTGAACTCCATAACATGCTGAAAACTGCTGAGTCGAATTTTCCCACAAAGAAGAGTTCTGTTCTTCTAATTGGTGAAGGCTCTAACCCTAAGAAGAGGAAGAGGAGCCCTCCTAAGAAGAAGAAGAAGGTAGGTGAGAAAAGGCCAGTTCCGCCAAAAGCTGAAGATCCCAAAAGCAAAGTTATTTGCTTTCACTGCAACAAAGTCGGGCACTGGAAGAGAAACTATAAGGCTTACCTTGCAGAGTTGAAGAAAAAGAAGGGTGGTGAGACTACCGCTTCTGCTTCAGGTATGTTCATGATCGAACTAAATATGTCACTTAATCAAACTTCTACTTGGGTATTAGATACCGCCTGTGGTTCTCACATTTGCAATTCGTTGTAGGGACTAAGGAGAAGTAAGACTCTTGAAGAATATGAGGTGATCCTACGTATGGGCAATGGAGCAAGAGTTGTTGATGTAGCTGTAGGATCGTTTAATTTACTTATGCTTACGGGCAAGACTATTATTTTGGATAATTGTTATTTTGTTCCCTCAATTGTGAGGAATATTATTTCTATTCCCATGTTAGACTTGGATGGTTTTTCGTTTATTATTGAGAATAATAAATGTTCAATTTTTAGAAATAATGTTCTTTATGGTGTTGGTATTTTAAATAATGGTTTGTATGTATGTGATGTAGAACATAGTTTACTTCAAATTGAACATAGTAATAAAAGAAAAAGAGATGATGAAAATCCCACCTACTTGTGGCACTGCAGACTTGGTCATATTAGTGAAAATAGACTTAAGACATTGCATAAGGAAGGGTTACTAGAACCTTTTTGATTTTGAATCATATCCTACATGCGAGTCTTTTCTGTTAGGCAAAATGACCAAATCTCCATTTAGTGGACATGGAGAAAGAGCTGCGGAGCTGCTTGGATTGGTACATACAGATGTGTGTGGGCCGATGTCCACGCAAGCCATGGGTGGATTTTCATACTTCATTACTTTTACAGATGATCGATCTAGATTTGGATATGTGTATTTGATGAAATACAAATCCGAAGCCTTTGAAAAGTTCAAAGAATATAAGTATGAAGTAGAGAAACAAACCAAGTATAGTATTAAAACCCTTCGATCAGATCGAGGAGGTGAATACTTAAGTGGCGAGTTTCTAAATTATCTCAAAGAAAATGGTATAGTCTCTCAATGGACTCCTCCGGCCACTCCCCGGTTGAATGGAGTATCCGAAAGGAGAAATCGAACTTTGTTGGACATGGTTCGATCCATGATGAGCTATACAGATCTTCCAGTATCACTTTGGGGTTATGCATAGGAAACATCAGCATATATATTGAACAAGGTGCCTTCCAAATCTGTTCCTCAAACTCCGTATGAGATATGAAAAGAAAGGAAACCGAGTCTTAAGCACGTTAAGATTTGGGGATGTCCGGCTTATGTCAAGAAAGTTGACCCCGATAAGCTAGAATCTCGATCCGTGAAATGTAGGTTTGTAGGATATCCTAAAGAGACTTTAGGGTATTACTTTTACACCGTACAAAGGGTGTTTGTCTCCCGACATGCTACCTTCCTGGAAAAACAGTTTATCCTTGAAGGGAATAGTGGGAGCAAGATTGAACTTGATGAAGTTCATGAAGAACAAACTACTACGGTTCAAGAGGAAACACCTGTTCATATTGAACAACCTTCCGTAGAACAGCCCATCCATAGATCACAAAGGGTGTCTCACCAACCTGAGAGGTATTATGGCCTTGTCATTGAGAATGACAATGAATTGGCGGTCATTGATGGAGACGACCCTATGACCTTCAACGAGGCTGTGAGTAGTGTTGACTCAGAGAAATGGCAGAGTGCCATGAAATCCAAAATGGACTCCATGTATGCCAACCAAGTATGGACTTTGATAGAGGCACCCAAGGATATGAAGCCTATAGGGTGTAAGTGGGTATACAAGAGAAAGATTGGATCAAATGGTCAGGTAGAGACCTACAAGGCCAGGCGCGTGGCAAAAGGATTCAAACAAAGACAAGGGATTGACTTTGATGAAACTTTTTCGCCTGTAGCCTTGCTCAAATCAATTCGGATTTTGCTTGCTATTACAGCTTACTATGACTATGAGATCTGGCAAATGGACGTAAAGACGGCCTTCCTCAATGGGGAACTTGAAGAAGAAGTGTATATGACACAGCCAGAGGGTTTTATTTCCAAAGAAAATGAACATCTAGTATGTAAGCTACTACGAACCATATATGGGTTAAGGCAAGCTTCTCGAAGATGGAACATCCGTTTTGATGAGACAATCAAAGAGTTTGATTTTATCAAAAACATAGATGAACCATGTGTCTACAAGAAGGTTAGTGGGAGCGCAGTAACATTTCTTATTTTGTATGTAGATGACATACTCTTAATAAGAAATGACATACCAATGCTGCAATCAGTAAAAATGTTGCTATCAAAGAACTTCACCATGAAGGACTTGGGAGAAGCGTCCTACCTTCTTGGTGTGAAGATCTATAGAGATAGATCAAGAAGAATGATAGGTCTAACCCAAGGTACATACATCGATAAGGTACTTAAAAGGTTTAGCATGGAAAACTCCAAGAGAGGTCTCATACCGATGAGCCATGGAGTCTCCCTTTCTGACAAGATGTCTCCTAAGACACCTGAAGAAAGAGAGCGTATGAGTAGGATTCCTTATGCGTCGGCAATAGGATCTATCATGTACGCGATGTTATGTACTAGACCTGATGTTGCTCACTTAATTAGTGTGACTAGAAGATATCAGTCAAATCCAGGTGAAGACCACTAGAAAGTAGTGAAGAACATCCTTAAGTACTTGAGATGGACTAAGGATATTTTTCTTATTTTTGGTGGGTCTGAGTTGAAAATAGAGGGTTACACTGACTCTAGTTTTCAGTCAGAGTGTGATGATAGTACATCCATGTCAGGGTATGTGTTTACTCTAAATGGTGGGGCGATTAGTTGGAGAAGTCGTAAGCAATCTACGACGGCTGACTCCATAGCAGAAGCAGAGTATATAGCTGCAAGTGAGGCTGCAAAGGAAGCTGTTTGGATGAAGAAATTTGTTTCTGAGTTGGGAGTAGTTCCTGACATAGAGGGGCCTATTGTGTTATATTGTGACAATAACGCTGCAATAGCTCAAGCCAAGGAACCAAGGTCTCACAAGAATACCAAACATATATTGCGGCGGTTTCATTTGATTAGGGAGATCATTGAAAGAGGAGATGTCAAGATCGAAAGAGTTGACACACATAACAACATAGCAGACCCGTTCACGAAGCCGCTGTCTCAGTTAAATTTTGATCGTCATAAGGAGCGGATGAGTATTAGATACCAGAGTGATTGGCTTTAGGCCAAGTGGGAGATTGAAAGTGTTTGACCTAAAACCAATCATGTATGATGAGTTAGGAAAAACTTTCTGCTACTCTTATTTAATTTCATTTGATAATAATTAAGTATTTATTTATTATGTTACGGGCTTAATCTATTTGAAGTGTATTAAATAAGATGTTCCATAGTTTAGAGTAAAGCTTCTAGAATTATAATGAGATTATAATAATGAGATCTAGAAGATAATAGCTTTAGACTTAAACAGTTCCTGATCATAGGATAACTAATTGGAAATTGGTAAATCCGTAAAGATCAGTACATATTATGCTAGCTCTCTTAGGAGGATGTCTGTTCTCATAGACATTTGTGTGGTGACACTATATCTAGTATGTAGGTGCTTATTAAGGAATAAGTTCACTGAACATGACTCGATAAGTAGAACAACTAATGGAGTTTACTCACGTGTCGATAGTTGTTTATTAAGTAAATAGTTGTACAAGTATCCTTAGACTTGAGATCGTTAGAGTAATCTCGTACACAATGATTTATGCTTTGGTTTAGTCCTTAGTCTCTAGGACATTCATTAGGTCCATTCTGGGCATAGTGATTTGTGTATGGAGATAGTTAACGGATCAATAAAGGATCTGCCCCTTCCAGTAAAGGAAGTGAATATCCTATGTTATTCTTAGATATGCAAGTTCAGGAATCTCTAGCCAGAGTGAATGAAATTAGAAAGAGTTTCTAATTTGCATTAAAATGAACTTTGCATTATGAATAAGAAATCATATGATTAAATTAGATAGGCTTGACACGAGTTCCATGCCTTGTATTTAATCGGGATATTGAAGGGTAGAAGGAATTAATTGTACGGTAACTAATTATTGACAGGTTCTAAGTATTCTAAGCAATGATTTCGTATTATCTGGATAGTCGCGATATGTTGAGAAGCATCACTCACGATGTAGAATAAATATAATTAATCAGATTAATTATATTTAATGAATTAATAGAATTCATATAAATAATAAATAAAATGTTTATTATTATTTATTTCTACTACCGGCTTAATATTGAACCTAAAGAGTCACACCATAAAAGAGATTAAATTATAGATGAATGAATAATTAATAATAGCTAGTTATTATTTATTTATGAAATAAATAATTACTTAGCAAATTTTATAAATTAATGAAATGAGATTTAATTGATTATAAATTATTTAAGATAAGATCTTAATATTATTAATTAAATATTTAATTAAAGTAATTAAATATGAAGAGAGAATAATTTTCTAAAAGAGTTTAGAAAAAGGAATTAATGATTAAAATAGTTTTAATCATTAATTAATTAATTAATAAGATTAATTAATTAAAAAGAGAATTAATAATAAGATATTTATAGAAAATATCTCAGCTGAGATATTTGCCTATAAATATAGGATTATAAACCCTAATAAAAAAACCCTAATATTTGTGAGAAATATTTTAAAAGGGAGGCAATCCTAATTTCCTCTCTAGCCTCCTCCTTCATCTTTTAGTTTGATTCTTGGTGGATATCTTTAGAGCACTCCACACTTGAGGGGTGATTGCAAGGATTGAAGAACAAGATCTTCTCTAGCTGTTGCCGGAAAGCAATCGAGGTATTCTTCAATTTATAAAATAGTTTTTGTATCTATATGTATGTATACATAGGAATATATGCAAATAAATGTTATTCAATGCTTCCGCTGGTGCACAAATTCCTTCAGCTAGAAGCATCTTCAGCCATGTACTTGGATTCAAGGGAATCCCACAATTCTTTTGCAGTATCAACATTTTGTAAATATCAAAAAGAGAATTAGACAACATTCAAGATGTGACCGCGACAGATGTAGTCATCATTCTCCCATTTGCAATGCCTCTAGTCTGTTCTATAGTTTCCTCCTCGATCATTTCTGGCATTGGAGTACTAAAAACGTACACAACTTTTAGTGTGCTAAACAAAAAATGCATCTTCTTCTGCCATCTTCTAAAATTATGTCCCTCAAACTTGTCCAGTTTTATAAACTTGATAGTCATGTCTTTTGCAGATTCGTTGTTCGTCATCTTCAGATAATAAAATTGTTTCAATCTTTGTAGTAATCTTGGATTATTCTGAAGTCTTGACAAACAATTTCAGATTGAAATAATTTGGTGGTTATCCAAACTTTTCAACCAGATAGAATCAGAATGCAAAAACAGAAAGTGATTATGTATTTTATGTGAATTCTACAACCTTTTTTCATAACAATGACTAAACTAGGTGTCCAACAGACATGTCTAAAGGCATGTCTAAAGACATGTCCAAAAGACATATTTTTAAGGTCTGCAGTTGTGTCTAAAACACATGACTTTTGGAGTCAAAAATGAAATTTCTATACAGCACTAACCTTCAGACCCCAGCTAGGGGCGCTGCCCCCGGACCCCCGTTAATACCGGAAATCATAATATACTCAAACAAGCATGCACTCTACACTCTTTTGTTTGGAATTAGGAGTTCTAGAAGTTTATAGGGGGTGAATGTATACTTCAAGTCTTTTTCACTCTTTTGATTTTTATGGACTAGTTAAACTGTTAAATGGATTATAAGGTTGAGCAAGTGAAACAGATTTAAGTTAGAACAACAGACAGAGAAATGAATATAATGGACACTAGATGTAAATTTCAATCTAATTTTATTAGAATGAACTTTTGCTACAATCTGAATTTCAAATTGAACTTCAGCTTTTTGTTCTAGGAAGATTACAATGGTAAAACTCACAAGACATCTATCAAATGTGGCTGTGCATAAAATATATAGACAACATGTCCTATGCACATGCTCACATAAGATAGATTAGCTATAACTAGAAATAGATAAGACATGCTTTACATTTGACTGATATCTATTTCTAGCTAACACTAATGTGACAGTTTGCTACATCCAGCCTTATACCTTCTGTCATTTGTCTTGACTGACTTCCTAGCATCATTGTAGCTTGTCTCTATCTTTGCAGGCTTGACTTATCCTGTAAAAAACAGAGCTTCAAAATTATCTGACTTGTTCTGCAATTTTCCTTGAAAATAGCTCCTTGGTGCAGTCGAGTACTCTGTTTAAATTATTTCGAGAAGTCATAGAGGTTGACTTCTCGATTGAGTACTGGCTGTGACAACTCGATTGGTCTATGAATGACTTACTTCTCGAATGACTAGACTTCTTGATTAGTATACTCCATTTGATGACTTCTCAATTAGGCTAGACTTCTCGAATAGAAACTTGAAACTGTGACTTCTTGAATGACTCAGCTTTACCACTTCTCGAATGCTCCTTTTGCTAACTTCTCGAATTGATTTTCTTTTCTCACTTCTCGAATGATTCACAATTAACACTACTGAATGGCTTCAATACTTGACTTGTCGAATGGCTGACTTCTCGATCGAGTACTGAGCTATTGAGTGTGTTTCGAGACTTCTCGAAATGCTCTCATAGATTTGACTTCTCGAATAAAAGACTTCTCTACTGAGCAATTGCCTTGGTAAAATTCTCAGATGGCTTTCCTTATTTCTCCACAAGTCTTCTTTGTCTTGTTGCATGATTCAGCTTGAATCTTCTAACCGACTTTATTTTTTACTTCATTTACAATTAAAAGACAAACTGAGTAGACTTCTATTTACAATTTTACACAAGGATATTTGAGTCACTAAACTATTACAGATGTGCAAACTATGTTACAGCAAGACAGATAATTACATAGGCTAGGCTTGATTTAAGTCCAACAATCTTCCCCAATTTGGAAAATGATGAATTTTACAAATTAATACAAGATATCAAGCCTACCTATTTTGTTGTTGTTGATGAGCTGCCTGGTCATATCGTTCTTTTCTTTCTCTTTCCTCCATTGCCTTGTGTTCTTCAATAACTTCCAAAAGTTGTTGCCTGGCCATAACTTCTTCTATTAAAATAGCATCCTTCAACATGTCAACAACAATCTTGAGAGTTTGCATATGATAGTCTTGAATAAACTTTAATCTGATCTTGATTGTAGCTCCACTTCTCAGTTTAAATTCAATCCTATCAGGATCTTTGAACACCCTGCATTTTCCCTGCCTTCTCAATTCTTCATATAGCTTTTCTATTCTCTCCTCCTCCTTTTTTTCTTTTCAACCATCTTCTCCATGTATTTGACCTTGTCAATCTTTTTCTGATACTTCTTTTCCAAGTACTAAGCCATTTCCATTATTTTTAATTTGTTAATCATACTTCTCCTAATGTCATGAGTGGTTGCATTACTGTTGTCATGGTGAAAGCCTCTTTCTTCTCCATCAACAGTTGTGATAAACATTCTTTTTGTCCCTGATCTCAAATTTGACAATCCTGTTGGCCTTCCACTGTTTTAACATCTGTTTGTTGACTTCTGCAATTTCTTAGATATGCTTAACTTGTAGACCCTTATCTGGAATAATAAGTTGTTTCCTCCACTTAGGACATCTAACTAGCAATGAGCTAGTAGAATTCTTGAATCTAGTTGTTGTGGCAGTGTTGACCTTGATTTGTTGACTTGCTACAATTTATTTGATTGATTCTTTTTAATTTCCCTCCTTATCACTCCATGTGCAGTTACTTTCATGAACATTCTTCTTAGAGATTTGGATTTGAAGGCAGTAGCAGTTTCAGAAACTGTTGATATCACTTTAGTACCCTGAGATTTTGTAGGTGTGCTAGAGTGAGTACCAACAGCTTGCTGCTTTGAAGGATTTCTCCTTTGATATTGTTTCTCCTTTTCAGAATCATCTATTTTTTTCTTTTCTGCATTTTCCTTTTTCTTATCCTCCTTCTTTTCATTCTTATCATTCCTGGATTCAGGCTCTTTGTCCTTCTTGTCCTGATCCTTGTCATCATCATCCTTCTTTTTATTTTTCAACTCCTCACTTGCAAAATCAGATAATTGACCAGTATGAACTTCTTCATCTTTTCCACAATCTCATTATCTTTAACCTGTTTTACTTTCTTCTTTTCAATCAACTCAATCAGGTTTATGATTTGACTTCTGTTTCTTGAGTTGAGATATTGAGGAATTTTGAAATGAGCAAGCTTCTCTCCTTTAGCCATATACATCACACCATCAGGGCTGCAATAGGATTCAGGCAGAGCATGAGGTAGGAGAGGTCCCAAAATTTGATTCTTTAACTCTTCATCC
The DNA here is from genome assembly GCA_028671895.1 of Oenanthe sinensis. NCBI lineage: Eukaryota > Viridiplantae > Streptophyta > Magnoliopsida > Apiales > Apiaceae > Oenanthe > Oenanthe sinensis. Next base: position 7,522,996 of record JAPMAC010000212.1, read on the forward strand.
TCCTGGGTTACCAACTCCACTGCCTTGTACAGACATTCCAGCTCAGTGTATGAAAGTCTTTGAAAAAGTGCAACTGAGACTTTAAAATACCTAGACTCCATTTGAATTAGGGGCTCTTTGAACATCTGTCCATTCTGCTCAAACTTAACCCTCTCACTGCAACAATAGTATTATCAAGCATCTTCTTATAACTCCAATAATTGCCCTTGACTTGCTTTTTGATGTGATGCAGAAGGTCCAGAAAGTTCTTGTCAGAATTGGGTTTTAAATTTCACTTCTGAGCTTTCTCATAACTGCCTTTTGCCTCTCAGCTTCTATTTCTTCTCTCCTTGCCTTCTCCCCCTTAGGGTTGATATCTTATCTTTGGAGAAAAGAAGAATGACTTGGTTTGATCTGAGTTGGCAATGTTTCTGGAGGAACCTGACTAGTTGTGCCCAAGTTGGAGATCAGTGATTGTAGAGAAGTGAGTTGTGCAGAAATGTTGGCTAGTGAGGTCCCTTGATTTGCAGAAGAATTGACAAACTCCTTCTTCAGGCTTTGGACATCTGATACAACTTTGGAAACTGTGGATGTAAGAGAATCCACTATGGCATTTAAAGTGTCAATTATGGAGGCCTTTGCAGCTTCATATTTGGCCTTGGGCTGATAGTACAGATCCACTTGAAATGGAGATAAGGTATGAATGGGCACATCCTCAAGCAGCCTGTCTGCATGCCTATTTTTGAATAAGACTTCAACCATGTTGTTGATCCTTCTTTGATTGTCCAGGATGGCTTGATGACTGTGAATCATGTCCTTAAACACTTTCTCTAGGGAATCCATCTTAGAATTGAGAAGTAAAGACTTTACAGAATCTCCCTTGGCACTGCCTCCATAAAATCCTCCAGTCCTTAGCTTGTTTTCAATGGCCAGCAATGTACCCTCTACCTTGGTTCTGTGATTTTGAATTTCAGATTGAACTCCATTAGCAAGGTAGTTGTTGGACTGTAGCTGAACCTTGGCAGCTTCATGAATTGCATCATATATAGCACTTGGGGTGAAGGTCTTCTCACAGGACCCAAGAGAAGTAAGATATTTTTATCTGGTCCACTCCAAGGCTTCCTCCATACTAACTGCATATTTTCCATTTAACCAAGCATCTACATTAGCCTCTTCATCTTCAACCACGTTTGCATTTTTCTCTTTCAACTCTTCCTGATCCTTTGCATACTCCAGCAATATGGCAGCATAATCCTTATTAGGCAAGTGAGAAGTCAACAGCTATTGTGCAATGTGATAAAAACCCTCCAACTGATCTCCATACATTTCTTGCAATTTTTCATCAGAAAGTGACCCACCAAAGATTGATGGTCCTGGTTCCCTGTCATGTTGCACAGGTTCTAGCCATTGAGATAAAGAGTGAGAGTTAGGGCCACTAGTTATAGTGGTCCCCTCAGTATCTATTTCCTCATCCAATTTCTCAGATGATTCATTAGACACTGGATGGACAGGTGATTTCTCCTGATGAGACAGTCTTTGAATGACTGGGGAGTGTCCAGGGGATGCCATTTGCATGGTGTGGAGGTCCCCTAGATTACCCAATATCTATGAAGACACTTGGCTTTGATATGCCTGAGCCCCACAGAGTCTGAAGTAAAAACTTCTGTAACCTCTGTGGTTTTGATGGTGTCATCAGGATATGCCTTAGCATGCATTCCCTCACCATCTAAATGAGTGTCCTGAGTGGTGAACAAGATGTCAGGAACCAAGTCACTTGAATGGGGCTCATTAGGGAAGTAGGAATCCTAATGATCAACAACCTTATGTGTTTGGCTAGACACAATTGGTTGAGAAGAAATTTGAGAGGTAGAAGAGAGAGTGTGAGTAGAACTGAGTATTGGCAACTCCCCCTGAGAAAATGGAGAAGTTTCAAGAGAAGATCCTACTTCATTGACAGGAGTGAATTCCTGCAATGGTGCAGACTCTGTACAGGATGGAGTGGGCTGACTCCCAATTTTAATAGATGCACCTTGTTGAGAAAGTGCACCTAGAAGTAGGTTTAATCCATTGTTAATCTCTACATCCTGTTGAGAGGATGTAGAGTGGTCAGTTGTGGCCTTTTTATTTTTCTCTCCTGGTCAAAGGTTCCACATGTGACTCATCCAATTCATTGTTATTCTCTACAACAGTCTCTAGTGCTCTTTTTCTTACAGTTTTCTCCTTCTTCTTCTTAACAACTACACCATGTTGAGAGGATGTAGAGGTTGGTTGAATATCATCTATTGGATTCATAGAAGGGCTGGAAGTTGGGTTAGAGGTCTTTGGGTTTGGTGCATTTGGTTCTTCTACAACCTTAGGACCCCCTACTGCATCAAGGTAACCATATTTAGGCTGCACAAGTGGGTACCCCCTAAATACACTCAGCATGTGATGTGTAATTTGAAGGGGCATATTCACTGTGTTTGAAAGGCAGAGTGTCTAAACTTGTAATACTATAACTTATGTAACTCAACAAAAAGAAAAGATACATAACTGGAAGACAGTCAAGAACATGAAGCCACAAAGAAATCAATACTAAATGAAGACATGGTAATTGATACAATTCAACATGTTAACTATGATCAAACAAAGAAGAAATCATTGAAAGAAGTTCAAGACAGAGTTGTTCATGCCTCAGTGATTTGTAACTTAAAGGTTCAAGATCGTAACTATCAGTATCAATAAGACTAATTGATTTCAAGTGAACAAGAAGGAAAGCAGTAATTGAAAAGCCACATTACTAATTGAATATGGTAATCTATTCAAAAAGCAGAGACACTATCAAGACTAGTCACTTATGAATCAGACCATTGCATCAAGTGTCAGGACATTGATAGCAAGTTTATGCAGTAATAGAGATCCAGGTTCAAGAGTTTGTTGAAGAATATGGAAGACATAAAGAAATCACAAGTTCAAGATGTTGCGTTGAAGTTTCAAGTTGAAGCCCAGAATTTCTCTAAGTACAAAATGTTCGAGATGGCCAAGTAGAATATTCCTATGTAGAATATTCGACTTAAATGTTCGAGATGGCCAAGTAAAATATTCCTATATAGAATATTCGACTTAAATGTTCGAGATGGCCAAGTAGAAATTCTCAAGTAGATGTTCTACATAGAGGGCAGTTTCAACATGACACATGGCATCATCTAATTGACAGATTTCCAAGCTTTCAAGATAAGATAAGATTTATGTGGACATCATTGGGCCACGTATATCTTAGTCTTTGAAGACTACAGGACATAGATTACAAGTAGTATAAATAGAAGTACTTGTGTATTATTTTAGGAGAGCAATATTTTCGAGATAAACACTTGTAAAAGAGATAGAGTATTCACAGAGCTTAGTATCATTTACTACCCTCTTTACTTCTGGTGTACTTTATAATGAATGTTGTAGCAACCCTTTCAAGTTATATATAAGACATATATTCCTTGAATCATTGTGTTCTTTTATTACATGGTATTTATTGCTTTTTAAATTTGAAAAGTTGTATTCACCCCCCCTCTACAACACATTTGGACCTAACAATTGGTATCAGAGCTTCATGTTTAACATACAAAACATAGATCCTTGTATTTGGTAGAAGATTCGTGAGTTTTCTTTTACAGATCTACTTTTCAAGTTTTTCTTGGAAAGTGTGCTTTAATTTGTTTGACAGAGAAAACTTAGTCTAAAAATTATTTAAATACTCCAGGTGTGATTATTTAGCTTGGGTGGACTTTAGATAATTTTTATGAATTATACTGGGTACGTTGATTTTTGGTGTTCTTCAAGAAGTCATCACTGTTCTTGATAAAGAAGACAAACCTAGCAACTTTTGATTACCTTTTTAAAAGACAAAAAGTGAAAAAGGTGTTATTGACTTTTGATTTGACATATATCTCACAACAAAAAGTATTACAGAAGATATTCAGTACCTAGCACCTGAGTTAGGTGAGAAAAGCCACAAAAATCAAAGTGTGAAAAGTAATATTGTTTATTCAATATTAAAGTGACCTGCAGCAAATTTCTTCTAAGGACAAAAATTCTATATAGAATATTCTACTTGAATATTCGAATTGAATATTCTACTTGAATATTCGACTTAAAGTTCTACTTAGAGAATTTCGACTTAGGCATTAGTTCTACATAGATATTCTACATAGCCTAGTCTTGGGTACTTAGAAATTTTTGGTGTCCAGAACTTGAACCTTGATTTATTTTGAGATAATTTAATTTTCTTTTAATTACTACTCAAGTAATAAGAAAAGTTTATTATCTTTACTTTAAATCCATATTAAGATGGCATCTAAAAATAATTTCAAGATTCCAATGTTCGACCAAGATCATTATGAAGAATGGGTGTTGAGAATGAAACTTTACCTTGAGTCCGTCAATCCTGAGTATCTGGAAGTCCTTGACAAAGGTAAATTTGTACCAATGGTTGTTATTCCTGAGCATATGGAAGGAGATGTGGTAGTACCACAACGGTCTGAGCCTAAGAAGGCAGTAGACTTTTCAAATGCTGATAAGGAGCGAATAGCTTTCGATACATCCGTTTGACAAACACTGATGGAATCCCTAGATCATGAAATGTTTAATGTAGTTAAAGGACTAACTACAACGAAGAAGATTTGGGATAAGCTAGAGGTCGTCATGGAAGGTACCGCTGAGGTCAGAAGCAACAAAACACTTATACTCAAGATGGAGTATGATACCTTCAGAATAAGAAAAAGTGAAAGCATAACAGATGTCTATCTAAGATTCAGTCAGTTAGTTTTGGATTTGAATCTGAGAGGTGTAATTCTCCCCGTGGTTGAAGTCAACACGAGATATCTAAGGAACCAGCCAAAAAGTTTTGAACATAGAGTCTACGCTGTTAGAGAAACCAGAGATTTGCACACAACTTCTCTGGAAAAATATTATTGAATTCTAAAGACCTATGAACTGGAAACCCTTCAAGATCAAGCATGGGATAATGATTCAAGAGGAAAGGAAGCGGCATCAGGATTAATTACTGATGAGGAAGAGTCTAAAAAGGCAATGATTGCAGAAAACCCTAGATCATCACCTGCATCACATCAAGTTGAAAATGATGATGAGTGCACATCAAATAGTGATGATGACTACTTCACCCAAGAAGAGCTGGACAACATGGATGATAGTGTCATGGCATACATGGCAAGGAACTTCAGCAACATAAGATTCAGAAAGAGTAACCATCCACAGAGTAAATCTTCATCTTACTATCGGGTTACTAAGGGTGGTGCTAGTTCTCAAGGTTACAAAGGGAAAGCAAAGGGTACCAGCTACAAATCTCCTTTGGATTTCAAAATGAAGTTCAAATGCTATAACTGTGGTGAAGCTGGACAGTTTGCTACCGATTACAAGAAGCCAAAATAGACTTATCCCAAAGAAACATATGAAGCCCTCAAAAGCAAGTATGAATCCCTGGTGAAGGAAAGACATGGAAAGAGAGCTTTAGTTGTAACAAAAGCCAGAGCTTGGGATGATTCAGATGATGAAAAAGTTACTCATACAGCAAACTTTGCCCTCATGGCTGAGACATCAGATGAACCAGAGGTACCAGTTCTAACCCTTAAAGAGGAAATGTCTATTGATGATTATAAGGTGCAGAACGGGGCTCTTAGCGAAGAGATCTATATGTTGTGCAAAAGCCTAAATACTTCTAAAAAAGAACATAAAACACTTGTTGCCAAATGCAGAATGTTTGAGGCAAAAGTGGAAGAATTAGAGGCTGCTTGCACTATAGATACTTCCCTAAGAGACCCTATTAAAACTTTGGAACACAAGCTCAACCTTAAGGATGAAATAGAAGCATGTCTTAGGAATAAACTAGCTGAGTTAAAAACTAAATTCGAAGCTTATAAACTAGCAGCTAGTAAAGTGAATATTGATAGTGGCACATTTAAGAAGATAATTGGAGTCAGTGTAGGACTTGACTATTCTAACTTATCTAAGAAAGAAGGAAAAAGGCCTGTAGACACTAATTCCAGTGAGATTAATAACGAAATACCTACTATTTTTAAATCTGCTGTCAAACCTATCTTTAAACACTTCGTTCCTCGTGAAGAAGAAGAGACTGAATTATTAGTTAGATATGAGATAGAAATGGAAGATCGCCAGAAAGAACAACCTGTAACTACTATTAAGCAAGTTAAAATCAAATCCCCTAGAGAAGAATCTAGACGAGGATTAGGAGCTAAGGCTTTTAAACAACAAAGTAAAAAGGAAAAATGAATAAAAGAGGTTAAGGCAGAACGAGTAAAGAAAGCATGTTATCACTGTAAATCTACTGAACATCGTTCTTATGCATGTAAATCTAACATGAATATTCATGTTACACATGGCATGCCTGTACCACACTCAATGAATAACATGCATCAGAATCATGCACAATGTGGTCAACCTAATTGTATGTCATGCACTTTTAACGTCATGCAAACGTTTGTGAACTTGATGAATGTAACTAGTCAAACATGTCTAAATACTGCTACTAGTTCTAATGTCAAGAAGAAGCATGTGAGAGCTAAGACTGCCAGTCATCCTAAAGTAAGGAGTGACAAGCCTTCTCCTAAGACTGACAAATCTGTCAAGTCTGAAAAAGGAAAAGACAAAGTCAAAAGCTCTAGTAATGTTAAGATGCATCTCCTGTTGTTACATCTAAAAATTCTCGATCTTATAGAAAATCCGGGCCCAATCAAAGTTGGGTTCCGAAGAACGCCTAACCAATCTGTCATTGCAGGGCATTAAGCGGAACAGAAATAAAGTTATATGGGTGCTAGATAGTGGTAGCATCAAGGCATATGACAGGAAACAAGTCCATGCTTACAGAGTTGGTTATGAAGGCTGGCCCTTATGTTACCTTTGGAGATGACAGCATAGGTGTGACAAAGGGATATGGCAAACTGAAGACTGGTAATGTCATCATTGAAGATATTTCTTATATTGAGGGATTGAAGCACAATCTGTTGAGTATCAGTCAATTCTGTGACAAAGGTTATAAAATTGTCTTCAATAAGAAAGGTGTATCAATAACTCACATCAAGGAAGGTTCGTTGGCTTTAAGAGGAGTTCGTAAGGCAGACCTTTTTGTTGCGGACATGGATTCGGCAAATCAGAATGAAGTCACATGTTTCTACAGCAAAGCTTCGGATGATGAAAGCTGGTTATGGCACAAAAAGATATCTCACTTAAACTTCAAAACGATGAATGCTCTCGCGAGGCGAGAATTAGTGAGAGATCTACCTCAGAAGGAGTTTGCTCCTAAAGGACTCTGTGAAGCTTTTGAAATGGGAAAGTCAAAGCGAGCATCGCATAAAAGTAAAGAAATTTCTAGTATCACTGAGCCTCTACAACTTCTTCATATGGATTTGTTTGGCCCAATGAATGTCCTATCCTTATCTAGGAAAAAATATGCATTGGTAATCGTGGATGACTTCTCCAAGTATACATGGGTATTGTTCGCAATGACGAAAGACGAAGTACCTTTCCTAATTATTGATCACATCACTCAAATTGAGAATGTTTCAACACTTATTGTGAAGACGATTATAATAGACAACGGCACTGAATTTAAAAACGCAGTGCTGAATGACTTCTGTGTATCTAAGGGAATATGTCGTCAGTACTCAGCCCCGAGAACTCCACAGCAAAATGGAATAGTTGAAAGGAATAACAGAATATTGGTTGAAGCAGCAAGAACTTTGTTGTTCGATTCAAAACTTCCCATATACTTTTGGGCCGAAGTAGTGAGTACAGCGTGTTACACTCAGAATAGAACCCTGATCATAAAAGATAAAGAAAAGACACCATATGAACTAATGAATAACAGAAGACCTACAATCAAATACTTTCATGTCAGATTCGACGATACCAAACTCTCATCAATTTCTAAAGATATGTGGTGGCAGCTTATCGGGTATTCTTAGTGAGTGATCGAAAAGTGATTAAAAGTTACAATGTCAGATTCGACGATACCAAATTCTCATCAATTTCTAAAGATAATAGTGAACCTGAGTCCCTAAAGTTTAATAATCTGGACTTAGATGAAATTGAAGATGAACCTGAGTTGGTTGTTACTTCAAATATGCCAAGTGTTCGAGAAGAAATACTGAGTCTAGTGAAAGATCAGTGGAAACTTCTTCCGCACAGTCCGGCAACAACTCAGGGGGAGTAAATAGCAGCTCAAGGACAAGTGGACAAAGCTCAAGAAGAGATGACACTAGTTCTGTAGGAGCTGACACTGAATCAGGGGGAGTTAGTGGAAATAACACAAGTAGTCAACACAACAATTCAGAAAGTCAAGCTGAATCATGAAGACAATTTCCAAGAGAACGTGTATGGAGTAGAGACCATCCGTTTGAATTAATTATTGGTGATCCAGATGCTGGTGTGACTACTAGAAGAACTGCAAGAGCTGATATGGCTAATAACTGTTTATACTCTGGGTTTTTGTCCAAGTTGGAACCTTTTGGTGATGCTGATAGGGTGGTTGCAATGCAAGAGGAGCTCAATCAGTTTGAAAGGCAGAAAGTTTGGAAACTAGTACCCCGACCGAAGAACAGATCAGTAATTGAAACTAAGTGGGTATTCAGAAATAAACTGGATGAAGACGGACTTGTAACACGAAACAAGGCTCGTTTGGTAGCGAAGGGTTATTCTCAAAAAGAAGGTATTAATTATGATGAGACCTACGCTCCAGTTGCAAGACTTGAGGCAGTCAGGATGTGAAAGGGGAGATAGGAGTGAAGGGAAGTAACTCACTGCACTTTCATGTGTAATAGAAATGCTAAATGTAATCTCTATGTAATGGTTGATGATAACTCAACAATAGAACAGGACATGTAATAATATGCAGGTGCACAGAAATCTTGGATCACAGAGTTCAGTTAAGACAAAGTATCAAAGGATCATCTACAGACTTGAAGCTCACTGGAAGAAGTTCATTAACATGTTCAGGCCTCAGTGGAGAATAAAAGATGTTGACATCTATTCAAGGATGTGGAAGCTACAGAAGATTGTCTTAGTCTATGAAGATTTTAGTGCATTACAATCGAAGCAACAAGTAAGGTTTGCAAAGAAGAATGTGGAATCATGTTCGGAATCAAGAGCCCCTATCAAGACTAGTCACTTATGAACCAGACCGTTGCATCAAGTGTCAGGACATTGGAGGCAAGCTCTCGTCGGTTAATATGGTTTTAATCATTCTAAAGTTGTTGGTTTTCTTGAGTCAAGTGGAGGATCAACAAAGGTGGTAAATCAGTGTTGGAGAAATGTCAGCCTAATGGATAAGGGACAGACGGCACAACCTGATTGGATCTTACTAAAGCTTCACAGATTAGAAGGCCAAATACTTGGACGTGGTGGAGTCACGTATACGGGGCTAAGTATTTGGATAAGGAAGTCTACCCAAATTGAAGAGTGGAATGGAAATATTTAATTTAATTAAATAAAGTATTTATTTAATTATTTATATATTTTATAAATATAGATATTCTTTATTTATATTTTATATATTTATTAAATATTACTTTTATATTAAATATTTCCAAAGGCATGCTTGGCACATGACTTTGAAGATATGATTTGAGTGGACAAAAGTAAAAGGTGGAAAAACAAAAAGTAACACCTTTTTTAATATATAAAGAAGAAACCCAAGTCATCATCTTAGGTGAGAGTATTCGGATGAAAAAGAAATGGGGAGAGAGAGAGAAAATTATTTTCTCTCTCCCCCATGGCCGAACTCATACTTTAATATTATGGGGCCATGAATTTCTTTGTCATACCACCCATCTATCTTCTATTGTAAACATTGCTAAATCTTGTTTAGAAGATAGGTTTGATTTTTGTCTCCTAGATCTAGAATTTGTAATATTTTTAGAGGAGCCAAAAATCATTTCTTTGTTATGTTCTTGAGCTTTTGTTCTATAATCTGTTTATACTCGCATGGTTGTATTAAATGCTATATTTGATCATGTGCTTGTTAAGATGAGTTTGTTTCTAATTTGGGAATTACCTAGGGGTCAGTATAATAAACCATGAATTAAATTTTTAAATTTAAACTGACTCAGATAATTAGAGATAATATAATGTTAAAGTGAACAACAAAAGTGAATTAGAAGAATTAGGAATCTGAGTGATTGATTCTTCTATGACTACATATATGTACGACATGATTCTTATAGACTGCTAGTCCACCTTAAGATAGGTTGGGATCACTGAGCTCATAGCCAAGACTACTTGTTGAGGCTGATATAGATGAGGAGTGATCAGTCAAATAAGAATGAGCATGTTGAACTTGAATGCTTTGTTGTTAACTATGTTTAAAAATATCTCTAACCTTTGGACTCAATCAAATTGAGGACCACGTGTCTTAATCATTTGTGAATGCAGAGTATCTTTCAACATGTACAAGTTATATATCTCTGACATTTTCATGTTCGAGGCATGTAACTACTTTTGCTTTGATATTCAAATGGTTAAGCAAGGTTACCTATTTTTCTTGAATGATCTGAAGCACAATATTAAGGAAGACATAGGGAATTCTTTGCGAAGGGTTTCCTAATATCAGTTCGAGGATGAACAATATTGATCGGGGTCAAGAGAAATAGAAGCTCACTCTACTGGAAGTGAGGTTACTGCTGACACGAAATTTAATGCTTATGATGAAGTCAACTATTCGTTGAAGTTTATCAGAATGGAGTTAGCTGCAACAACAAGTGATGCTCTCACACTTGGTTTATCAACTAATACTTGGTTTATCAAGATAACGGATTCGACGGTAAAGATGAAGTTGGTGAGAAAGGACTACTTCTAATGAAATTCTTTTAAGAAGGACATTAGTGAAGTATGTCAGTTGAAGGGAAGTCAAGTCAAAGGCTACCCTGTTTAGTTTTGGTGTTTGTTCGTGCATTCGATAGATGAAGCATCTCAGTGATTAATCACATTCAAAGGATTAGGCAGATTGCTGTAAGAACACTTTGAGGGCAGGTAATGGAATTTGTTGACGAACGAAGTTCTATGTTATGTCTGCACTGAAAGGAGTATTCTAGAGTAAAGTTCAGTTTCCGGACTTCATGACCAAATGGAGGAGTTGATAGGGAAATCCAGACCTTGAGTGGAATTACAAGGATAATGGATAGACTTAAGGTTTCCTATTCACTACGGCTGAATCAGTTGACACAGCAAGTCTAATCAGCAAATATAAAGAGAAGACAACAAGTAAGATTAATCATGCCTGAAGTCACATGGTGTGATGGAGGGCTATCTTATTTGGAGTTAAGAGCTTACATAGAGTCTGTGATTGATTTAAGATGATCTAGATGCAGTGAACAACATCATCAAGCTCCCTATCATTCGTTTGATTTTAGCTCTGAATTTCTAAAGGTTGACATTCTGTTTAGGGCTCAAGATCATATGACACCAGATGAAGAAAAGCTGCAAGCAGCATCACAGGGGGAGCATCAGTAAGTTGGATCAACTAGTCGTGTTTGATGCTCAAAGGCTAGCAGTGCTCATTGAGTAAGAGTTGAGATTCTTAGGAGCACTGAGTGATCTAGATTGAGTGATTGCATATTAGAAAGGAAATTGTCAATTTAAAAATAATGCAAGATGATCTCAATCATATTTGAAGAAGACTACTCTACCCACTGAAAATCTAAGGAAACATTAAGGACACATCTGTCATGACAAAGGGTTTTGTGTAACAACATTTCCTAGAGTCAGTTCTTGATGAATCTGGGTAGTAGAGTAGTGATTAGTAGTGTCGTGCATGTATAAGAGTATTTCATTAGTTTTTCTGAGTGAATTCAATGAAGACTGAAGATGCACTAACTAATCAAGATTGAGTAGGGTTCGAATCAAGGAACTAACTCAATTGAACCAGAGGCAGATACACTTAGCACAAGGAATCAATCCACATGAAGACTTGGTATTGATACAGAAGCTGAAGGGTAGTTCAGAATTTTTGAAGGTTCTACTCTGCTAGTGTCAGGACTACTGGTTTCTAGAGTGCTGAGTTTAGTGAAGCTGCTGCCAAGACCAATATCTACAAGGAAATATTTAGGTGTTGAAGGTAATGCAGTTTCCGTCTGGATGAGCGTGGTATTGTTTCGAGGAACAATGTTAACTGGTAGCTGAAAAGTTATTCCTGTCCAAATGGAGTAAACGTTCGATCTCGAAAGGAGTAAACGTTCGATCTCTCGGGCAAAAGAGGAGTAATTGTTCATTCAACGATCATACACCAGTAAAAGCTCTATTGACTAAGGTATGTCACTCTAGTCTAATATTGATTTATTTAAATGTAATGTTTATAGAGAGTGTTCATGCTATTTAGATGTCTACGATCTCTAGGAACTGATTAATGTTTGGCTTGTGACCACCCGGGACCCAATATTATCGGTATGAGATTACCTATGATCACCCGGGACCTAGGGACCTAACAATATAGCATCTCTTTGCATAGTCAATTTATATCCAGGACCTCGTACTTTATGCTGTCATATGTTATTCATGCTATATATATCAAATGTTTCAGCATAAGTATTTGTATATATTAATTAATTGTAATTTTATTTACTTTTAATTGTTTAATGCTAATATTAATGGAACCACTTAATATGTAGTTTAAGTGATGTAATTCATGTCTTTTGCAAAATCCATTAATATTAGTTGTCATTCTTTTGATATTAGTGATGTCACTTAGAATTTCTGCACTAAGTGACAAAAAGATTATTTCAAAAACACTGATATTGAAAGTAATTTACTACATCGCGAGGGGTTGTCAAAGATCATAAATTTTAGCATTAATATTTAAAGGTATTTGATCTCTGATGCAACTAGTACCTCGAGCTTACATACATTATGATTGTCATGAGTATTTTCAATATGCTTATGTGATAATTGTTGAGATGTAGTGTAAGAAGTTAAATGCTGTCATTCGGTCAATGTATGTTCAGTGTTTAGCGGATGCTTATGTTTTATGCTTTAGAATTACCATGATATATATTGCAATATGTGTTTGTTTCAAGCGACAAATGGTAATTGTCTAGCATAATGTAAGTATCTTATGTGCTTGATTGTTTTGTAGTAAGATGCGTTTTATTACAAAATGATTGAATGATGTTAGTACTTTTGAATGTCTTGTCATTTATATCTTTGATAATTCATTAGTATTAACATATGTTTTTCATTCTTTAGAACTTGAATGCATAAAGAAATTTCTTGTCTATTTCTTGTGAAAAATGTTTTATCTAAATATGCATTCATTTGCCAGAGAATGAAAAGCCACTAAAAGTTTTTTTTAACTCCCTATGAAAGAGAACATTTCTTGAGGATTATCTTTCTATTTCAAAATCATATATCCTCTCTCTCTCTAAATGTTTTGTAATGAAAACTATTTTCTCTCCACGATTTGTTTAAATAAAGTTACTTGATAACTTGTAACTTAGGTTGCATGGTATTAGGCTATTTTATTTGAGTAAATTATTTTGATCTTGAGGTATCAACTATTGGTAAAACATTTTTCAAAACTCTTGTTAATGTCTGTTTCACATTGACCTGTAGTATTAAAACAATGGTTGTTTGCTTTGGGATTAGTGCCTTGGACTGTATGACTAAAGCATTCATTCGATTTTTTTTAATGATTTATGTTTTAAGTCGGAGATAATATCCGATAAGAATGAATTGCAAAACAATTTCTGAAAACATACAGTGAGCAAGATGAAATAGATTTGAGTTATTAATCAAAATGTTTTTGTTAAAAGAGTTGAATTTCAATTGGATATTTGTCTAAGAGAAATTCAAAAGAACACTTTTGTTAATCTGTGAAACTTTTTTTTCAAAATTGTGAGTTTATGAAATTTGGCTTAATATTCTTTTACCTATTCTTTATTAATTCCCACATTTTAGCTCTGGTGCATTGTTTCTTGAGGACACATTACTCCGATGCTATATTTCTGAGAAGGAATAGAGAATAAGTTTAATCATACTCTACCAAATTTTATATAGCTCTGATCAACTCTATCTATTTAGCCGTAATGGCTTGGCCTTAGTGGCTATAGGGGAAGGTCAAGAAGTTGAATAATCCATCAATTTCTAACCAAGGCCTTAGTACCAAACACTATCATTCTAATTCAAACTTTCAACCCTTGGTGATATAAGGAACTTATGTAGATTAGCTGTTGTTAAGGGAGAAACTGCACTTGATGCAGCAAATAAGGATGAAGTCGGAAGTGCACCCATAGTTCTACCTCCAGCGAAGTAAAGAAGTATATAAATTGAGGTATCTGTAGCTCATCTGTATTCTCTCAAAAGGATGCAGAGCTGAAAAGGCAATAAAATTAATTTTTAGGCCTAAGGAGGATTTTATATTCAATTGGAGGAGAGTTTCTTTTTCGATTGGATGTAGATGATACTTTTATTGTTTTAAAGGATATTCTCAACTAAGGGGGAGAATTTGGTGATACAAGAAACGAGATCTCTTGGTGATACAAGAAATGAGATCTGTCAATCCTATCTTGTGGAGGTTACTTAGAGGATATCTAAAGACACAAGGGTGGATTGGAGCTTGCATGAACTAAGGGGGAGAATTAGATAAAATTGAAACCTTAGTGATGCAAGGGAGAAATTACTAAGGGGGAGTTTCTTAGTAATTGGTTAGAGCCTAATCCCTAAAGGTGTTGTAGATTTAACTGATTTTTCGTCTGAAATGGAGAAGTTACTTTTTGTCAAATGGGAAGAAGTTACTTGTCATACTAAGGGAGAGAAGTTGTGGAGAATATTAACATCTTGGTTTGCAATGCTATATCTTATTCTGAAAAGATATCTAAGGGATTTTGCTCTATTTGTTTGAAGATCTGTCCTTGGAACATTCTTAAGAGAGGTTTGGCAGAAGAATTCTTTCTAGCACGATCAATGAATGAAAATGAAGATTTCTTTGAAGAGTATCAACTTAGGGGGAGTTTTTGCTGAGTAGAAGTTTTCTGGGTAAAGCAGAATGTGAAGGAGATTTTCAAGGGGCATCTGAGAAGTGTCCAAGTGTGTTCTATCTCTTGTTTCAGTGATAGATGAAGTCAGTGGAGCAGTGCAGGGAAGAAAGAAAAATATGTTTCCTGGAAATAGAACATCCTGAAGAAAAAGAGGAAGTGACTTTCATTCCAAGAGAGAACAACCTTAAGGGGAGAATGAGTTGACCTCTTATGGGGAACATAGAGAGCTGTATGTTCTAGTTCGAATTGCAAGATGAACAAGAATGATTGTTCAGAAGTCTTTACTAATGATTTGTTTCTTTATTGAAAGAACCCCATCTTTGAAGAACATTGAAGTGGAGGAAGCTAAAGGAAAATGAAATTCAGAAATTCATCATTCATTTTCAGCAACTCAGGAAATCTGGATTTAACTGATTATATCTTTCCAGAACCTTTTGTATATTATTTTCATGTCCAGTACTTTAATTGTTTCTTGTATATTAGTTGAGTTATCCTCTAGTAGCTAATTTTATTTAATTGCTTTTGGGGGAAATTGTAAATGGAAATAGTATTTGATTGCTATTACATATCAACCAAATAGGGGGAGATTGAAAGGGGAGATAGGAGTGAAGGGAAGTAACTCACTGCACTTTCATGTGTAATAGAAATGCTAAATGTAATCTCTATGTAATGGTTGATGATAACTCAACAATAGAACAGGACATGTAATAATATGCAGGTGCACAGAAATCTTGGATCACAGAGTTCAGTTAAGACAAAGTATTAAAGGATCATCTACAGACTTGAAGCTCACTGGAAGAAGTTCATTAACATGTTCAGGCCTCAGTGGAGAATAAAAGATGTTGACATCTATTCAAGGATGTGGAAGCTACAGAAGATTGTCTTAGTCTATGAAGATTTTAGTGCATTACAATCGAAGCAACAAGTAAGGTTTGCAAAGAAGAATATGGAATCATGTTCGGAATCAAGAGCCCCTATCAAGACTAGTCACTTATGAACCAGACCGTTGCATCAAGTGTCAGGACATTGGAGGCAAGCTCTCGTCGGTTAATATGGTTTTAATCATTCTAAAGTTGTTGGTTTTCTTGAGTCAAGTGGAGGATCAACAAAGGTGGTAAATCAGTGTTGGAGAAATGTCAGCCTAATGGATAAGAGACAGACGGCACAACCTGATTGGATCTTACTAAAGCTTCACAGATTAGAAGGCCAAATACTTGGACGTGGTGGAGTCACGTATACGGGGCTAAGTATTTGGATAAGGAAGTCTACCCAAATTGAAGAGTGGAATGGAAATATTTAATTTAATTAAATAAAGTATTTATTTAATTATTTATATATTTTATAAATATAGATATTCTTTATTTATATTTTATATATTTATTAAATATTACTTTTATATTAAATATTTCCAAAGGCATGCTTGGCACATGACTTTGAAGATATGATTTGAGTGGACAAAAGTAAAAGGTGGAAAAACAAAAAGTAACACCTTTTTCAATATATAAAGAAGAAACCCAAGTCATCATCTTAGGTGAGAGTATTCGGATGAAAAAGAAATGGGAAGAGAGAGAGAAAATTATTTTCTCTCTCCCCCATGGCCGAACTCATACTTTAATATTATGGGGCCATGAATTTCTTTGTCATACCACTCATCTATCTTCTATTGTAAACATTGCTAAATCTTGTTTAGAAGATAGGTTTGATTTTTGTCTCCTAGATCTAGAATTTGTAATATTTTTAGAGGAGCCAAAAATCATTTCTTTGTTGTGTTCTTGAGCTTTTGTTCTTGAACTTGTTGTAGCATCTACCCCACTTCAATGAATATAAAGTTATATTCTTGGATCTTGTTGTGTTGTGTGTTTTGGATGATTTACCGTTCATTATCTTGGTTATTTTAATGGTGTTCTTGAGGTTGAAGAAGATGATGAACAGTACCCGGGTTTAAACCAAAGTAATTTTTATGTTGTCCCAAAAAATTATTAATAGTCATATTTTTCAAATGGGAATCGTTTTCACCCCCCCTCTACGATCTCCGGGACCCAACAGGATGTTCTTGGCCTTTGCAGCATACAAGAACTTCAAGGTTTTTCAGATGGATGTGAAAAGTGCCTTCCTGAATGGAGAGCTAGAAGAAGAAGTATATCTAGAACAGCCACCTGGCTTTGTTGATCCAGAACTTGTAGATTTTGTGTACTTTCTCTTCAAAGCTGTCTATGGCCTCAAACAATCCCCAAGACGATGGTATGAAACCCTATCCTTGTTCTTAATTGCAAGTGGTTTTACTAGGGGAGTAATTGATAAAACATTGTTCTATAAAAATATAAAAGGTGATTTAATACTTGTTCAAGTCTATGTGGACGATATTATTTTTGGGTCATCTAATGAGCGCTTGTGTGAGAAATTTGCCAAGTTAATGCAGGATAAGTATGAGATGGGCATGATGGGAGAGCTGTCCTTCTTCCTTGGATTACAGATCAGTAAGAGAAAAGATGGAATCTTTATCTGTCAGTCCAAGTACATCAAAGATTTACTCAAGAAGTATAATCTAGAAGATGCATCATCAGCTAAGACTCCCATGGCAACAACCACGAAGCTTGATGAAGACAAATCAGGTAAACCAGTTGACATCACAAGCTATCGAGGTATGATTGGCTCACTCATCTATTTAACTACAAGTAGACCCGATATTATGTTCGCAACTTGTTTGTGTGCAAGGTTCCAAGTGGATACTAGAGAATCACATCTCATAGCCGTCAAACGAATCTTTGGGTATCTCAAGGGCACATCAAATCTAGGGATTTGGTACCCAAGAGATACAGGTTTTAATCTAATTGGCTATTCGGATTCAGACTATACAGGTTGCAGGATTGATAGGAAAAGCACATCTGGTGCATGTCAATTTCTTGGCAGAAGATTGGTGTCCTGGCAAAGCAAAAAGCAACACACAGTATCTACTTCTACTGCTGAAGCTGAGTACATTGCTGCTAGAAGCTGTGTAGCTCAAATACTGTGGATGAGGAACTAATTGAAAGATTATGGCATGGAGCACAAAAAGATTCCAATTATGTGTGACAACACAAGTGCCATTGCCATGACCAACAATCCTGTAGATCACTCAAGAACCTAGCACATAGATATCAAGTATCACTTCATTAGAGAACATGTCGAGGAGGGGACTGTGGAGTTACATTTTGTGCCCACAATGCAACAAATTGCAGATATATTCACTAAACCTCTTGATGAAGTAACATTCAATATGTTAGTTAGTGAATTGGGGATGCTTAACACAAGTTAGTGATTTCTCCTATCTGTAAAATTCCAGTTTTAATCATGTTCATATGTTTTTAGTCTTGACAATTGCCTATTTTATTTGTGCATAGTTGAAAACATATGTAAATAATCTCTATAATTGCTCAAAATATCACTTATGCAAGCTAATTAATCATTAAGGACTTAGACTTTAAAATGGTTAATTAATGAGTATTATAGGATGCATGTGGTGTTATTTTACATAAATTCATTGTGTTTTACGTGTAATTATTGGTTAAATCTTTGAATTTATGTTGGTTAGATTGCATGATCATAGGGGGAGTTAAATTCATATTATTCTAAATTTTTCATGATTTTTAGATGAATTTACCTATGTTTTTCATGTAATTTTTATTAATTTAGAGGCCTTAGAATTATCAAGGAATGTTTTTCATTATTTGCTGTTAAAAATTCTTGAATTGATATTTATATTAATTTGGCAAAATTTAATTGTTGTTTTTATTGCAAAAATTGCCAAATTATTCCAAGTATCTTCAAAATTTCGAGTTAGAGTCTATCTCGAAACTCATCTCGAAATTCGACTTGAAGTTCGAGTTGGGCTTCCAGGAGTGAAGTTTTGCAAATTCTAAGTCTGGGAAGAATATTCGAGATAAGGTCTATCTCGAAATTCGACTTGAATTTCGAGTTACAGTTCCCTGTGTGCCTATTCAAAATTCCAAGTCTGGGAAATTGTTTGACTTAGGTTCTATCTCGAATATTATCTCGAATTTCGACTTGATATTCGAGTTAGTCTCTATCTCGAACATTATCTCGAACTTCGACTTGATGTTCGACTTAGGTTCTATCTCGAATATTATCTCGAATTCCGACTTGATGTTCGAGTTAGTCTCTATCTCGAACATTATCTCGAACTTCGACTTGATGTTCGACTTAGGTTCTATCTCGAACATTATCTCGAATTTCGACTTGATGTTCGAGTTAGTCTTTATATCGAACATTATCTCGAACTTCGACTTGATGTTCGACTTAGGATCTATCTCGAACATTATCTCGAAATTCGACTTGATGTTCGAGTTAGTCTCTATCTCGAATATTATCTCGAATATTTGACTTGATGTTCGAGTTAGTTTCTATCTCGAATATTATCTCGAATTTCGACTTGATGTTCAAGATAGAGTTCCCAGGATTGTACTTGGAAACTCATCTCGAATTTTGTCTTGATATTCGAGATTGGAATCCCTGGTGGGTTTATTATGCTGTTTTAATTGATTATGTGTTTATTTGTTCGAGTTAGTGTCTATCTCAAACTTTATCTCGAATTTCGACTTGATGTTCGAGATAGTCTCTATCTCGAAACTCATCTCGAACTTCAACTTAAATGTTCGAGATAGTGTTCGATTTAGGTTCCCCAGTGCGTACTTAGTATTTTTTCTTATTTTCATAGGGGTATTTTTCTCTTTGCTCATACATGCCTATATATACATCTCTCACTCGTGTAAATTTTTCACTTTTACCTAATTGTTTTTAACCCTAATCTTTTACAGCCCCCACCCTCCCTCCCAGGCGATTTCAAAACTCCCAGTGATTATTTGTTAATAATCGTACATACCACGAACTGCTGTCCATTTTCTGTCTTGATTACTTGTTTGCATCACTTTTGATTGTGTGTTTCTGTGTTTAGATTCGTACCTGTTCATCTCTTTATTCGTGATATACACACACTTACACACACGCACAAAGCCCTGTTCTTTGCAAATGTTGTTATTTGGATCGATTCTCACTTGGTAGTTTGTTGGCTGTGTTTTGATTTCGTAATTATTGTTTTAAATTCCGTAGTTTAATTCCGATCAGTCACTTGCTTTATTCCTGTTAATCATTTGAGTGTCTCTTGTCGTAATTAAAAGGAATTTGCGTATTTTTCCTTGCTTAAGTGTTTACCTTAATTGTTTTTCTCTCTCCAAAATCACATTAATTCAAGGAAAAATTATTTCACAAATGGCTCACCAATTTATTCTTGCGAAAAATAATTTTTATAACATTACTACGGAAATTGGTGATCAACTCCCGCGCTTCAAGTTTTGGGTACGATTTCTGAATTTGTACTTCAAGGCTAGTGTTGCTTTTACTGCTAAACCAACACTAGTCCATGATGCTTTACAGCAATTATGGACTAGTGCGATTACTTTTGGGAGCAAATCCACCCCCTATGGTTTCAGGTTTACCTTAGTGGATCAGGAATATGAAGTTACGGAGGAAGTGTTCAACAGGGTTCTGGGATTCCCAGTCAAAGATGTTTATGACCTTGAACCTCCAACGACAGATCGTCTCAAGTTCTTTGAGGAGATTGGATGCTATCCTCCTTCTGGACGAATCTCAACTTGCGCCATCCAGAAACAATACTTCCATGTGGAATGGAATTACTTTTTCGAGGCCATCACAAGATGCTTCCAGGCGCGCGAAAAAGATTATCATCATATTCCAATTCCCATGCAAGTCTTTGCAGTTTCCCTAGCCCGTGAACTGGACATTAATTATGGCAGAATCGTTCTTTCCGAAATAGTGGCTACAATGGGATCATCTGCAAGCAGAGACCTTACAACTACTGATGTTGTATGCTGGTATCCTCGTTTCTTACAAATGCTTATTAATCATTTAGTACCGACAGATGCTTTATCTGTAAGACAGGCATTTGCAACAAGTAAAACAACTGCATCGCTGGGCATGGGCACCAAGTCACTCACAACAATTGCTAACCATGATAAACATCACGGTAAAACGATGACTATCCCTGCTAATATTCAAGTGTGGCTTCAGTATGATGCAGGTATTACTTCAATGCCGGGGACCTCGCACGTATCATCACATGTTCAGAATCCATCTGCACATGCTGACGCATTTCAAGGGATTCCTGACGAGCCTCTTAGTGATGAAGAAGATGATGGCCATTCTCACGGTCAAACCTCTGCCGGTCAAAGGGAAAGACAACCTTCTCCACATGCTGATTCTGATCCCTTTGCTGGACAAGGTAATGAATAAGGTAATTTCTTTGAACATACTTCTTCTTCATCTAAATCTGATTCCATGGCCCAAGATTCTGCTAGCCCGCAGGATCTATCCCAGGGAGAGAGCTATATTTCTGAGTCTGCGTCTGACACTCTTGTTTCTTCCCTTTCACCCTCGCCGACGGGAGTTAAAAGGCCAGCACCTGTAGATTTAGGTGAGAGTTCTGAGAGTGACCCAGAAGTGCAGCCAGTTATTCGGAAGAAAGCCAAATTTTCACATGCTGCAACTTTAAAAGCCCAGTCCAAACCTAGTGTGTCTATCACAACCACTCCACCTCACGTGAGTGGTTCACCCATTGCACATTCTACACATAGGGATTTCGGTGAGGATTTTGTCCCTTCTGAAGAGCCTGTTGGTTCAGAAAGGCCAGAAGCTTTCATTGCTTCAGAAGTACCTTCACCGGTATATACTGATGCTACAGAAAAGATCGGTTCTGATGTTGTACTAGAACACTCTGCAGCCTCTCAGCCTGAGATTCCACCTCAGGATATGACAGGACCAGATCCCATAACTGCTACTCATTTTGCTTATCCAGTTTCTGCAGGTACTGCTTTTGCTTTCAGGGATTTTGTTGAAGCCATACACGAGCGTGAGACAGGGAGTGTGTGTGAGCGTTTAGGGAGTAAGGGACCTTCATTTTCAAGGCCCTAAACCGAGCGACAAACAGTAACAAAACGATTTTTAGAGCGAGGACACCCAAGCCAAACACCGTCCCTTCATCTTGAAAATCTTGACACTCGTATAACAGCAATTGAAAATGAAATAAAGCAGTTCGGGCAGTCGATGGGGCAGTCAGGGATCAATGTTGGAGACAACAAGCGAGCTCTTGATGACTACACAACACGAATGACAAGTCAAGCAACAGCATTCGATGAATTGACAAACAAGGTAAATGACTTGGGCCATGCTGGTAGTGTCTTGGGCAACACTCTTTATGATAGAATGGGAGCAGTGGAAAACATAATGCATACAATGGCAACGGAGATAGGTAAACTGATGTATACAGTTAGGAGTTTTGTTCCCCCAGAGTGCTTTGACGATCAATATAATCAGCCTCCCCCTGATAATGATGGTGCTGGTGGTGCTGGAGGTGCTGGTGGAGCTGGACCCTCAGGTTCTGGTCTTGGTGGTTCCTATGCTACTGGTGGATCTGGAGAGAAGGGTGGTGTTCAGGATAACTCACCTAAGGGGGAGAGTGCAAAGGAGACGAGACAACAGTCGCTAATTATTGAGGAGATTGAAGAACAGACTACTGATTTTGTCAAAAAAAATGAGCCAGTAACTGAAGAGGAGGCTCAGAGGAAGAGAAAGGGTAAGATAGTGGTGGCTGAGCAAGAAGAGCCATTCATTGACTTGAGTTATCATCAGGAAGAAGTACATAAGGTACTTGATTCAGATTCTGATATGGAGGATATACCTTTAGCACATGCAATTAAAAGATCTTTGATGGAACAAGGTGGAGGTGCTGGGATGTCTTCCGGAAAGCCTGAAGAAATACCTATTGATAAAAAGACCCTGGAAGCTCAACAGTTGGCCTTGGAACAAGCTCAGTTCTATAAAATAAAGATGATGCAGGATGAGGCTGTTTTCCTTGAAAAGCAAGCGGAGCTCAAGGAGAAACAGTATGATCATGAACTTGCAAGGTTAGCTGATCCTCAAGTTGATCTGGACAAGAGAAGGATCGGACAGAAATGGGATGATGCAAGGAAGATTCTATTGGGAGTTTGTGCGAAAGGAACTCATAACAAAGAGGCGGAAGACTTATTCTACAACTTGAACTTGCAGAATCCACTGATTGTTGACTATATAAGTGCTTTGAAAAGGTTGATCTCTAAAGTCAGAGTTGGATACAATGCGATGGTTAAGGAGTGGTAGGTCATCTTGTCTTTAGTCGAAGGAGTCCCGACATCTTTCTTGTATGTGGATGATCAATTCATCTCGAGAAGATCTGCGTCAGAGTTGTTCTTGCTAGCAACAAAAATTCAATATTCTCAAGCTGAGGAGCTTAGCATTCTATATAGAGATCAGTTAATGCAGCGAGCAGAGGACAAGGGACCAGAATTCTCAGAAAATCTTGATGTTGCTCGGATGGTTGTTGATGGAAAAATGAAGAGGGTTAGTTTAGAAGAAAATGACCTAATGGCTCTATCGGTAGAATCCCTAAAAGCTGTATGTAGGCAAATGATGAGTAAGGGATTCACCTCTGACATTAAGGAGAAGTCAGTGGAGTTTATTGAAAGGATCATATTCAAGATGAGCAATGAGATTTGGAAGTGCGATATTATTGCTCCAAACCCTCTAGACAATGTAAAGGTTGAGCCAGAGCTAATTGAAAGAAAATGGAATATTCTACAAGCTGTTAAAAATGTAGATGAAGCTCTGACTCTTCCTTCTGGATCACTAGAACAAGGAGAAATAAGGGAGACAATTGGCGTTCCAGGAAGAGATAGTGTATACTGGATACACTCATATGACAATGACACAGCTGATGCTTTGGCGTTCATAGATGCAAACCTGAATCAAACATTATTGCATATGAGTAGAAAATGGCTGCTGCAGACTCAAGATGCCGCATTTCTGGAAAAAGTAGAAGTATTCAAATGGGGCGAAGTGGAGAATGAGAATGTGGATGAGAAGCTGAGACTTATGAAGTACTTGTCTGAAGTAGTGGTGGATAAGAAACGAATGGAGCGAGATGCGGCTAGTGTCCACAATACTAACTGTGTCAAGGGCTACCCCAAAATGATCTATTGTCAGTTCAAGGCTGATAAATCACATTGAAAATCTCAGCTCATAATGAAAATTTTTTAGGATATTCCAAAGATCAGAACTACTCAGGAGGTGGACAAACTCAGAAGGCTTTTCAAGCATCCTTATCCAGAGCCCAAGGACCCTCTAGAAATGGAAGCGGTAAGTCTGTTGAATGCAAGGTGGAAGCAACTTCATGATCTAGTCTACAAGAGAGAACAGCAGCAGAAGGAAAGGCGCAGAAAGCTGAAAGAAGAGAAACGCCAAGCTGAAGAAGCTAGGAAGAGGAGACATAATTAAAATTAAAGGTCAGAGTGGTGTGAACTTGAAGTTCGAAAAACTTCATATCTGTTGGTTGCTTTAACTCACTTGAGGAAAATTCACCTGATCACGGTATGCGAGATAGGCTAACTTACCATACTGTAACCGTGAATCAGAGTGGATCCAATAAGGTGATATAAGTTTGACTGAAAGGTATGAAATAATCCAGGTGATAGGAATCACTCAAATGGTCTTTAATTCGAAGTTTGAATTCTTTGTCTAGCTTAAGTTTTATTTATTCTAGTTTTTTGAATTGTTTTCCAAGTTTATTTCAGTTGTAATTTAAATAAGACAGTAATGTTATTTATCTTTTTCTCGTCTCATTGTTTAGTTGAGTTATCCCTTGTTAATTTGAATGTCATTGTTAGACTATCAAATATGGGGAGATTGAAAGGTAGAGTGTCTAAACTTATAACACTATAACTTATGTAACTCAACTAAAAGAAAAGATACATAACTGGAAGACAATCAAGAACATGAAGCCACAAAGAAATCAATACTAAATGAAGACAAGGTAATTGATACAATTCAACATGTTAACTATGATCAAACAAAGAAGAAATCATTGAAAGAAGTTCAAGACAGAGTTGTTCATGCCTCAATGATTTGTACCTTAAAGGTTCAAGATCATAACTATCAGTATCAATAAGACTAATTGATTTCAAGTGAACAAGAAGGAAATCAATAATTGGAAAGCCACATTACTAATTGAATATGGTAATCTATTCAAGAAGCAGAGACACTATCAAGACTAGTCACTTATGAATCAGACCATTGCATCAAGTGTCAGGACATTGATAGCAAGTTTATGTCAGTAATAGAGATCCAGGTTCAAGAGATTGTTGAAGAATATGGAAGACATAAAGAAATCACAAGTTCAAGATGTTGCATTGAAGTTTCAAGTTGAAGCCTAGAATTTCTCTAAGTACAAAATGTTCGAGATGGCCAAGTAGAATATTCCTATGTAGAATATTCGACTTAAATGTTCGAGATGGCCAAGTAGAATATTCCTGTGTAGAATATTCGACTTAAATGTTCGAGATAGCCAAGTAGAAATTCTCAAGTAGATGTTCTACATAGAGGGCAGTTTCAACATGACACATGGCATCATCTAATTGGCAGATTTCCAAGCTTTCAAGATAAGATAAAATTTATATGGACATCATTGGGCCACGTATATCTTAGTCTTTGAAGACTACAGGACATAGATTACAAGTAGTATAAATAGAAGTACTTGTGTATTATTTTAGGAGATCAATATTTTCGAGATAAACACTTGTAAAAGAGAGAGAGAGTATTCATAGAGCTTAGTATCATTTACTATCCTCTTTACTTCTGGTGTACTTTGTAATGAATGTTTTAGCAACCCTTTCAAGTTATATATAAGACATATATTCCTTGAATCATTGTGTTCATTTATTACATTGTATTTATTGCTTCTTAAATTCGAAAAGTTGTATTCACCCCCTTCTACAACATATTTGGACCTAACAGTGTTTCTCCTATCCAATGTAGCAAAAATAATTTTTGGCATGGATTTGGAATAGCCAATTCTCTGTTTGTTCATTCTAGGCAATTCAATTAAACTAGCATTCTTATAGTTGAGAATTAATTGAATAAAGCGAGGAAAGAAAATCTCATTACCTTTCCTTGGAATCCTGGTTATGAGCTCCCCAAGAACTAGCTTTCCAACATTGAGCCTTTGATTGTAGGCCAATGAGTAGGCCAGCTTTATGGCAATGAGGCTAACCTGGTCAAATCCTGTCTTCCTGCAGGTGAAAACTCTCAGTATAGTATCGAACAGAAATGACCACTTCTTCCTCATAAATTTCTTGTTAATTTTTCCCGGCTTGAACTTCTCCCCTTCTTTGTCCACAGTATCAGAGTACCTAATGATTTCCAGAAAATCTATGAAGTCTTCGTCAGTTGGCTCATTATGAAACTCTTCAGTTGGAATCTTTCAACTTTTGTTGACATCTTCTTCATTAAAACTGATATCTACTCCTTGGATTTTGCAGGTTACCACTATTTTTGAACTACCATTTTCCAGTGTTATGGTCTCCCAGTCTGCAGTAGCCTAAAATTGCTCAAGAATGTCCAGGTAAAGGGTTGGGTTTCCTAACAAGGCTTCTTTGAGGTATAAATCTATAAGAAATTTGGTGAAACATTTGTACTGAGGTTTTGCATCAGCATATCTGAAAATGGCTAAAAAGTTGGTTTCGGGAATGATAAAAACTTCAGTTGAAACAGAGCTTGAGGATGCCATGGAGTTAGTGTATAAAAATAGTGAAGAGAAGAAACGAAAGTTTTAGAGAGAGAGAGATGCAAGAGTAACAGTTGGAATGCAAGGGTTACTTTGTGTTTGTAGTTAAGCGTAGAAATGAAATGTTAGATCTACTTTTCTATTTAAATGACACAGATAACTCGACTAGAATAGTAATCGATTTTAGTGATCAAGAACTCAGAAAAGAGTAAAGCTGTTTTAGTAGAGAACTGTTAGACTTTGATCGAGAACTAAGACAATCGAGAACTCACTCAAGCTATAGTCGAGAACTCTGATGATTCGAGAACTCTCAATAGTACTTGATCGAGAACTCTAGAAGTGATCTATTCGAGAACTCACAACATCATGATTCGAGAACTCTTAGAATTGAATGATTCGAGAACTCTTAGAATTGAATGATTCGAGAACTCTTAGAATTGAATGATTCGAGAACTCAAGACATTTGAGAACTCTGAGAATTGACAGATTCGAGAACTCAATAATTTTTCCTTAGTCAAAAAGTCAGAAAGAATGGCAACTTAACTACAAAACTCCAGTTTTCTTAAAGAATTATTTTATCCTCACTTGGAAAATAAAATAAGAAATTTGCAATCATCACTTCTTATATAAATAAAATTTATTTATTCTCTTTGATATAAGAAGTGTGATTGATTAATATTCCTGATATTTTGATTACCACACTTGTTATTTAATAATGCACAAGTATGATAATTCCATTCAGGTTTTCTCAGAACAAAGAAATAATTCTGAGTTAGTTTTAAAACATTTATTTAACCATATGTACAACAATATAACTGACATATTTATAAATATATTCCAGTCTTGTTTCACTTAGATAAATCATTTAGGTTCATGTCTGTGAAACAATTGTTGTAACATTTGGAGGGATATATTTAGTGAACCACTTATCCTGAAGAATTTAGCATTCCAATTTCACTAACTAGCCAATTAAAGGTAGCTTCATCAAGTGGCTTAGTAAATATATCAGCCAACTGTGTTTATGTAAGAACATAGAACAACTTAATTACTCCATTTTCTGTATTCTCCCTTATGAAATGGTACCTTACATCAATATGCTTTGTCTTGGAATGATTGACTGGATTTGTGAAAGGCAGAGTGTCTAAACTTGTAACACTATAACTTATGTAACTCAACTAAAAGAAAAGATACTTAACTGGAAGACAATCAAGAACATGAAGCCACAAAGAAATCAATGTTAAATGAAAACAGGGTAATTGATACAAGTCAACATGTTAACTATGATCAAACAAAGAAGAAATCATTAAAAGAAGTTCAAGACAGAGTTGTTCATGCCTCAGTGATTTGTAACTTAAAGATTCAAGATCATATCTATCAGTATCAATAAGACTAATTGATTTCAAGTGAACAAGAAGGAAAGCAATAATTGGAAAGCCACATTACTAATTGAATATGGTAATCTATTCAAGAAGCAGAGACACTATCAAGACTAGTCACTTATGAATCAGACCATTGCATCAAGTGTCAGGACATTGATAGCAAGTTTATGTCAGTGATAGAGATCCAGGTTCAAGAGCTTGTTGAAGAATATGGAAGACATAAAGAAATCACAAGTTCAAGATGTTGCATTGAAGTTTCAAGTTGAAGCCCAGAATATTTCTAAGTACAAAATGTTCGAGATAGCCAAGTAGAACATTCATATGTAGAAGTTCTACTTAGATGTTCGAGATGGCCAAGTAGAACATTCCTATGTAGAAGTTCTACTTAAATGTTCTAGATAGCCAAGTAGAATATTCCTATGTAGAAATTCTACTTAACATTCGAGATGGCCAAGTAGATGTTCTACATAGAGGGCAGTTTCAACACGACACATGGCATCATCTAATTGGCAGATTTCCAAGCTTTCAAGATAAGATAAGATTTATGTGGATATCATTGTGCCACGTATATCTTAGTCTTTGAAGACTACAGGACATATATTACAAGTAGTATAAATAGAAGTACTTGTGTATTATTTTTTAGAGAGCAATATTTCGAGATAAACACTTGTAAAAGAGAGAGAGTATATTCACAGAGCTTAGTATCATTTACTACCCTCTTTACTTCTGGTGTACTTTGTAATGAATGTTGTAGCAACCCTTTCAAGTTATATATAAGACATATATTCCTTGAATCTTTGTGTTCATTTATTACATGGTATTTATTGCTTCTTAAATTCGAAAAGTTATATTCACCCCCCCCCCCCCTCTACAACACATTTGGACCTAACAATTGGTATCAGAGCATCATGTTTAACATATAAAACATATATCCTTGTGTTTGGTAGAAGATTCGTGAGTTTTCTTTTACAGATCTACTTTTCAAGTTTTTCTTGAAAAGTGTGCTTTAATTTGTTTGACAGAGAAAACTCAGTCCAAAAAATTATTTAAATACTCCAGGTGTGATTATTTAGCTTGGGTGGACTTTAGATAATTTTTGTGAATTATTCTGGGTACTTTGATTTTTGGTGTTCTTCAAGAAGTCATCACTGTTCTTGATAAAGAAGACAAACCCAGTAACTTTTGATTACCTTTTCAAAAGACATAAAGTTAAAAAGGTGTTATTGGCTTTTGATTTGACATATATCTCACAACAAAAAAATATTACAAAAGATATTCAGTACCTAGCACGTGGGTTAGGTGAGAAAAACCATAAAAGTCAAAGTGTGAAAAATAATATTATTTATTCAATATTAAAGTGACCTGCAACAAATTTCTTCCAAGGACAAAAGTTCTACATAGAATATTCTACTTGAATATTATACATAGAATATTCTACTTGAATATTCGACTTGAATATTCGAGTTGAATATTCTACTTGGTGAAGTTCGACTTGGACAAAAGTTCTACTTAGAGAATTTTGACTTGGGCAGAAGTTCTACATAGATATTCTACATAGCCTAGTCTTGGGTACTTAGAATTTTTTTTGGTGTCCAGAACTTGAACCTTGATTTATTTTGAGATAATTTAATTTTCTTTTAATTACTACTCAAGTAATAAGAAAAGTTTATTATCTTTACTTTAAATCCACATTAAGATGGCACCTAAAAATAACTTCAAAATTCCAATGTCCAACCGAGATCATTATGAAGAATGGGTGTTGAGAATGAAACTTTACCTTGAGTCCATCAATCCTGAATATCTGGAAGTCCTTGACAAAGGTAAATTTGTCCCAATGGTTGTTGTTCCTGAGCATATGGAAGGAGATGTGGTAGTACTACAACGGTCTGAGCCTAAAAAGGTAGTAGACTTTTCAGATGCTGATAAAGAGCAGATAACTTTCGATACATCCGTTCGACAAACACTGTTGGAATCCCTAGATCATGAGATGTTTAATATAGTTAAAGGACTAACTACAGCGAAGAAGATTTGGGATAAGCTAGAGGTCGTCATGGAAGGTACCACTGAGGTTAGAAGCAACAAAACACTTATACTCAAGATGGAGTATGATACCTTCAGAATAAGAAAAGGTGAAAGGATAACAGATGTCTATCTAAGATTCAGTCAGTTAGTTTTGGATCTGAATCTGAGAGGTGTAACTCTCCCCGTGGTTGAAGTCAACACGAGATATCTAAGGAACCAGCCAAAAAGCATTGAACATAGAGTCTACGCTGTTAGAGAAACCAGAGATTTACACACAACTACTCTGGAAGAATATTATGGAATTCTAAAGACCTATGAGCTGGAAACCCTTCAAGATCAAGCATGGGACAATGATTCAAGAGGAAAAGAAGTTGCATCAGGATTAGTTGCTGATGAGGTAGAGTCTAAAAAGGCAATGGTTGTAGAAAAGCCTAGATCATCACCTGCATCACATCAAGTTGACAATGATGATGAGTGCACATCGAATAGTGATGATGACTACTTCACCCAAGAAGAGCTGGACAACATGGATGATAGTGTCGTGGCATACATGGCAAGGAAGTTCAGCAATATAAGATTCAGAAAGAGTAACTGACCGCAGAGTAAATCTTCATCTTACTATCGGGTTACTAGGGGTGGTGGTAGTTCTCAAGGCTACAAAGGGAAAGGCAAGAGTACCAGCTACAAATCACCGTTAGATTTCAAAATGAAGTTCAAATGCTATAACTGTGGTGAAGCTGGACATTTTGTTACAGACCGCAAGAAGCCAAAACAGACATATCCCAAAGAAACTTATGAAGCCCTCAAAAGCAAGTATGAAGCCCTGGTGAAGGAAAGACATGGCAAGAGAGCTTTAGTTGTTACAGAAGGCAGAGCTTGGGATGATTCAGATGAGGAAGAAGTTACTCATGCAGCAAACTTTGCCCTCATGGCTGAGACATCAGATGAACCAGAGGTACCAGTTCTAACCCTTAAAGAATAAATTTCTATTGATGATTATAAGGTGCAGAAAGGGGCTCTTAGCGAAGAGATCTATATGTTGTGCAAAAGCCTAAATACTTCTCAAAAGGAACAGAAAACACTTGTTGCCAAATGGAGAACGCATGAGGCAAAAGTGGAAGAATTAGAGGCTGCTTGCACTATAGATGCTTCCCTAAGAGACTCTATTAAAACTTTGGAACACAAGCTTAACCTTAAAGATGAAATAGAAGCATGTCTTAGGAATAAGCTAGCTGAGTTAGAAACTAAATGCGAAGCTTATAAACTAGCAGCTAGTAAAGTGAATGTTGATAGTGGCACATTTAAGAAGATAATTGGAGTCGGTGTAGGACTTGACTATTCTAACTTATCTAAGAAAGAAGGAAAAAGGCCTGTAGACTCTAGTTCCAGTAAGATTAAAAAGGAAATACCTACAATTCTTAAATATGCTATCAAACCTATCTTTAAACACTTCGTTCCTCGTGAAGAAAAAGAGACTGAATTATTAGTTAGATATGAGATTGAGATGCAAGATCGACAGAGAGAACAACCTGTAACTCCTATTAAGCAAGTTAAAATCAAATCCCCTAGAGAAGAATCTAGACCAGGATTAGGAGCTAAGGCTGTTAAACAACATGTTAAGAAAGAAAAAGGCATAAAAGTGGTTAAGGCAGAATGAATAAAGAAAGCATGTTATCACTGTAAATCTACTGAACATCTTTCTTATGCATGTAAATCTAACATGAATATTCATGTTGCACATGCCATGCTTGTACCACACACAATGAATAACATGCATTAGAATCATGTACAATGTGGTCAACCTAATTGTATGCCATGCACTTTTAACGTCATGCAAACCTTTGTGAATTTGATGAATGCAACTAGCCAAACATGTCTAAATTCTTCTGCTAGTTCTAATGTCAAAAAGAAGCATGTAAGAGCTAAGACTTCCAGTCCTCCTAAAGTTAGGAGTGACAAGCCGTCTCCTAAGACTAACAAATCTGTTAAGTCTGAAAAGGGAAAAGACCAGGTCGAAAGCTCTAAGAATGTTAAAGAAAGTGCATCTTCTGTTGTTAAATCTGATAGTTCTCGATCTTATAGAAAAGCCGGGCCCAATCAATCTTGGGTTCCGAAGAACGTCTAATCAATCTGTCATTGCAGGTCATTAAGCGGAACAGAAATAAAGTTATATGGGTGCTAGATAGTGGAGCATCAAGGCATATGACAGGAAACAAGTCCCTGCTTACAGAGTTGGTTATGAAGGCTGGCCCTTATGTTACCTTTGGAGATGACAGCAAAGGAGTGACAAAGGGATATGGAAAACTGAAGACTGGTAATGTCATCATTGAAGATATTTCTTATGTTGAGGGATTGAGGCACAATCTGTTGAGTATCAGTCAATTCTGTGACAAAGGTTATGAAATTGTCTTCAATAAGAAAGGTGTATCAATAACTCACATCAAGGAAGGTTCGTTGGCTTTAAAAGGAGTTCGTAAGGCAGATCTTTTTGTTGCGGACATGGATTCGGCAAATCAGAATGAAGTCACCTGTTTCTACATCAAAGCTTCGGATGATGAAAGCTGGTTATGGCACAAAAAACTATCTCACTTAAACTTCAAAACGATGAATGCTCTAGCGAGGCGAGAATTAGTGAGAGATCTACCTCAGACGGAGTTTGCTCCTAAAGGACTCTGTGAAGCTTGTGAAATGGGAAAGTCAAAGCGAGCATCGCATAAAAGTAAAGAAATTTCTAGTATCACAGAGCCTCTACAACTTCTACATATGGACTTATTTGGCCCAGTGAATGTACTATCATTATCAAGGAAAAGATATGCGTTGGTAATCGTGGATGACTTCTCCAAGTATACATGGGTATTGTTCGCAATGACGAAAGACGAAGTACCTTTCCTAATCATTGATCACATCACTCAAATTGAGAATTTTTCAACACTTACTGTGAAGACGATTAGAACAGACAACGACACTGAATTTAAAAACGCAGTGCTGAATGACTTCTGTGTATCTAAAGGAATACGTCGTCAGTACTCAGCCCCGAGAACTCCACAGCAAAATGGAGTAGTTGAAAGGAAGAATAGAACATTGGTTGAAGCAGCAAGAACTTTGTTGTACGATTCAAAACTTCCCCTATACTTTTGGGCCGAAGCAGTGAGTACAGTGTGTTACACTCAAAATAGAACCCTGATCATAAAAGATAAAGAAAAGACACCATGTGAACTAATGAATAACAGAAGACCAACAGTCAATTACTTTCATGTCTTTGGAGCTAAATGCTATGTGCTTATAGACGATGAAAATCTAGGCAAGTTTTCAGCAAAAGCTCGTGAAGGAATCTTTGTTGGTTATTCTACAGATGTGGTGGCCGCTTATCGGGTATTCTTAGTGATTGATCGAAAAGTGACTGAAAGCTACAACGTCAGATTCGACGATACCAAATTCCCATCAATTTCTAAAGATAATAGTGGACCTGAGTCCCTAATGTTTCAAAATTTGGACTTAGATGAAATTGAAGATGAACCTGAGTTGGTTGTTACTTCAAATATGCCAAGTGTTCAAGAAGATATACCTGATTCTGGTGAAAGATCAGTGGAAACTTCTTCCGCACGTTCCGGCAACAACTCAGGGGGAGTAAACAGCAGCTCAAGGACTAGGGATGGCAGAAAAATCCGATCCGACGGATACCCGATCCGTTTCGACCCGTTTAGATTTTACCGAACCTGGTTTTTTGGATTTGGATTTAATTTTTAAACCCGAAATAGTTTGGATTTGGATTTGGATATTAGGCATTCCGTATCGGAACCCGACCCGAAATCCAAAACCCGATCCAAACCCGAAACCCGAAAGAAACCCGTAATATATATATATATATATATATATATATAATTTTTATATTTAATTTACACTTTAATTATTTTTAATAATAATTAATATAGTAGCCACACGGGCACATCCCATTAGTTTCTATGTACTATGTATTAACAAGTCCACAACCCACATGGCCACATGTCCACATATTATATAGTCACTCTCTCGCCAACCCTAACTAGACAGTCTTGACTTCGAGTCTTCGACTCACCCTGCAATATCAAGGCTCAAGGGGCGGCAAATCTGGTTCTTCCTTTATTCTACAAATTGGTAATCTTTATTCACTTTTAAATATCCTAGAATCTTTAATTCATAACCCTGCATCTATACCATTCTAATCTTCTATATATGAACTGCAAACTCTAAATCTATGTTTAACTTTTTTTTTCTATATATGAATTAGCCATTGAATTGTTTGTTTATTGAATTGTTTTTTTATTGAATTTTCACCATTCTTAACCATCCAATTATGTTTTTTTACCATAACAAGTAAATTCAAGATTTTTCAGGCAGATTTCTGGTAAAAGTTACTAGATTATCATATCTTAATTGCAATCATTATTATTATCTATATACTGATAGTGGATAATGTTGTACAAGAAGACTTTGTTTACTGCATTCATATTCTCCTTATTTTTCTATCAGGTTTCTTTATATAATATTGTATCTCGATTTTTATTATGCAGCAATGTCGGCTTCCCAGTCAGTCCATGATGTAAATTCCCAACCTTTATCAACAGCGGAGTTGGAATCAGCTAACAAAGCCCCAGATGCTGATCACATACTAATCGACGATGATAATGGTACCAATAATAATGGTACCAATGAGTGTGAAGAAGATGAAAAATCAAGGATCAGGAGTGATGTTTGGAATCACTTTGACAGGAAGAAAATTGATGGTTCTTTGAAAGCTATTTGCAAATATTGTAATAAGAAACTGAAAGGTGATCCAGGCAATGGGACATCACATTTGAGAAATCACTTTACGAAGAAACATAAGAGGCCTGAAGAGAGTATAAAGCAAAAACTTTTAGCAAAGAATTTCAACAAAGATGGACCAGAATTATCTTCTTATAGTTTCAGTCACGAGGAAGTAAAAAAAGAGCTTGCAAAGATGATCATTATGCATGAGTATCCTATTTCTATCGTGGACCATATTGGATTCAAGAGGTATTCAGCACGACTTCAACCACTCTTCAAAGTGCCAAGTAGAAATACAATAAAGAATGAGATTTTTCAAATTTATGAATACGAGAAGGTGAAGACAACAAGTCTGTTGGAGAGTATTTCAAGCCGGGTAGCCATAACAACTGATATGTGGACTGCAAGTAACCAAAAAAAGGGATATATGGCTGTTACAGCCCATTTTATTGATGATTCCTGGACTTTGCAGAGTCGCATTATGAGGTATTCTTGAACTTTTCTGAGATTAGCTTTAAACTGATTGCTTAATTCATTATGATGTACCGTTGTTTTCTTGAACTTTGTAGTGATAATGCTATCAATGTTTTCTTTTTGAAGGTTTATTTATGTGCCATGTCCACATACTAAAGAAATTCTTTGCGGTCAATTATTGGAATGTTTAATGGATTGAAATATGGATAGAAAGCTTTCTTGTCTCACGGTTGACAACTGTTCCACCAATGATGCCATGATTGAAATTTTATTGGAGAAGTTGGATAGTTCATCACTTATAGCAGGTGGAAGTTTGTTTCATATGCGTTGCGCTGCCCACATTCTAAATCTGATTGTTAAAGATGGGTTGGATGTTATAAAAATTGGGGTTGAGAAAATTTGAGATTCTGTAGCTTATTGGACAGCAACACCAAAAAGGGAAGAGAAATTTGAAAAAACAGCCTGACAATTGCGTAATACAAGTACTAAAAAACTAGGACTTGATTGTGCGACAAGATGGAATTCTACATACTTGATGCTTGAAACAACTTTGCTATATAAGGATGTATTTACTCGATTGGGTCAAAGGGAGTCACAATATAAATGTGTGCCTTCGAGAGAAGAGTGGGAATTCGCTCAAGATGTATGTGAGAGGTTGAAATCTTTTTATATGGCGACTGAGGTCTTTTCTGGGACTAAATATCCTACTGCTAACCTATGTTTTATCAATATATGTGAGATTCATCTATCAATTACAAATTGGCGTGTGAGTTCAAATTTTGTGATCAAGACAATGGTAGAAAAAATGATGATCAAGTTTGATAAGTATTGGGATGTAATGCATGGTGTTGTAGGAGTTGCCGCAGTGTTGGATCCTAGGTACAAGATGGAGGTGTTGGAGTTCTACTTTGAGAAGATTTTTGGAGAACATTCATCAGTTAGAGTTGATAATGTCCGTCATCTTTGTTATTCTCTACTTAAAGAGTATCATGATAAACGAGCTGGGGTAGAGGGAATTGGTGATTCTTATTCTAAGGGTTCTACTTCATCCACTTCTACAAATGCATCGCAGTATGATTTGTTCATTAGCACTAAGAAGCATAAAAGAATTGACTACATAAAATCAGAGTTCGATCATTATTTGGATGAAGATGTCCTACCTAAAACTGAAGGTTTTGATGTGTTAACTTGGTGGAAGGCGAATGCACCTAAGTATCCAACCTTGCAATACATGGCTCGAGATTTTCTAGCAATTCCAGCATCTACTGTTGCATCTGAGTCAGCCTTTAGCTGTAGCGGCAGGTTATTGAGTCCACATCGTAACAGGCTTCATCCGAAAATAATAGAAGCATTAATGTGTGCTCAAAGTTGGTTGTGGACTACAGAAATGAAAGGTATTATTATTTGTTAATGCACCATGTAGTTAGTAATTTCTATTACTGTATTCAATTAGAAATTGTATAATAATTCATTAAATATGCAGGTGAGTCATCTACAGGATACGCAACTATATACAATGATATGGAGGTAGAAGAGTCATGTGTGACTCGAGAGGTAATTAATAATATTATTATTTGTTATACTTGTAACTTGTTTAGAAATTCAATGAACTGACTTATTTTCTATTTATATATGTACCATGTAGATGTAGGTATGAATTATTAAAGTGCAGATGAGCAGATGAATAGCAGGCTCCACTCTCCAGATCATATATGTGGGACTGTGGGTATGTAATATGTCCCCTGTTAGTGAATATGTACACCTATTTCATTAAATGTGGGTTTTCCATTTATATTTGTATTGATATAAATGTGGGTATGTCCATGTAAAACTATAAGTTGGTGTAGTTTATTTAGTCTACAATTTGTTATCATTCTAGTTTTAAAGTTAATGACAACCATTTTTTCAATTCTTTTGCACAATTTCCAACTTTACTATGCTTGTGTTAGGAATGTCATTGACTCATTGCCAGGTTTTAATACTCAGTTTTAGCATCTCTATTCTCTAGTAACCGTGATAAATTTACTGTGACTTGTTTTTGTCCCAGGAATCCAGGACCAGGATGCTGGAATGCTGAATAAAGTTCTATTGTTGCATGCTTGGCTGGATAGTTACTTTTTTTTATTGATTTTCCACGCTTTCTAATAGATTAGTCCACTTGAATTCAAATTTAAAATTAAGACTGAAGTTTGTAATATATTTTTAAATTTAATATTGTTGCATGAACTGTTGTTAACTGTTTTTAAACCCGGAAAAAACCCGGACCCGATCCGAAACCCGTTGGATCGGGTTTGGATATTGATTTTTAAAATCCAACTGGGTTTGGATCGGGTTTGGATTTGGTATAGAAAATCGGGTTTGGATTTGGATATCTCAAAAATCCAACCCGATCCAACCCGTTGCCATCCCTATCAAGGACAAGTGTTCAAAGCTCAAGATGAGATGACACTAGTTCTGTAGGAGCTGGCACTAACTCAGGGGGAGTTAGTGGAAATAACACAAGTAGTCAACACAACAATTCAGAAAATCAAGCTGAATCATCAAAACAATTTCTAAGAGAACGAGCATGGAGTAGAGACCATCCGTTTGAATTAATTATTGGTGATTCAGATGCTGGTGTGACTACTAGAAGAACCGCAAGAGCTGACATGGCTAATATTTGCTTATATTCTGGGTTCTTATCCAAGCTTGAACCTAAAGAAATAGAAGAAGCACTTGGTGATGCTGATTAGGTGATTGCTATGCAAGAGGAGCTCAATCAGTTTGAAAGGCAGAAAGTTTGGAAGCTGGTACCCCGACCGAAAAATAGATCAGTAATTGGAACTAAGTGGGTATTCAGAAATAAACTGGATGAAGACGGACTTGTAACACGAAACAAGGCTCGTTTGGTAGTGAAGGGTTATTCTCAAAAAGAAGGTATTGATTATGATGAGACCTATGCTCTAGTTGCAAGACTTGAGGCAGTCAGGATGTTCTTAGCCTTTGCAGCACACAAGAACTTCAAGATTTTTCAGATGGATGTGAAAAGTGCCTTCCTGAATGGAGAACTAGAAGAAGAAGTATTTCTGGAACAGCCACCTGGCTTTGTTGATCCAGAACTTGTAGATTTTGTGTACTTTCTCTTCAAAGCTGTCTATGGCCTCAAACAATCCCCAAGACGATGGTATGAAACCCTATCCTTGTTCTTAATTGCAAGTGGTTTTACTAGGGGAGTAATTGATAAAACATTGTTCTATAAAAATGTAAAAGGTGATTTAATACATGTTCAAGTCTATGTGGACGATATTATTTTTGGGTCATCTAATGAACGCTTGTGCGAGAAATTTGCCAAGTTAATGCAGGATAAGTATGAGATGAGCATGATGAGAGAGCTGTCCTTCTTCCTTGGATTACAGATCAGTCAGAGAAAAGATGGAATCTTTATCTGTCAGTCCAAGTACATCAAAGATTTACTCAAAAAGTATAATCTAGAAGACGCATCAACAGCTAAGACTCCCATGGCAACAGCCACGAAGCTTGATGAAGACAAATCAGGTAAACCAGTTGACATCACAAGCTATCGAGGTATGATTGGTTCACTCCTTTATTTAACTGCAAGTAGACCCGATATTATGTTCGCAACTTGTTTGTGTGCAAGGTTCCAAGTGGATCCTAGAGAATCACATCTCATAGCCGTCAAACGAATCTTTAGGTATCTCAAGGGCACATCAAATCTAGGGATTTGGTACCCAAGAGATACAGGTTTTAATCTAATTGGCTATTCGGATTCAGACTATGTAGGTTGCAGGATTGATAGAAAAAGCACATCTGGTGCATTTCAATTTCTTGGCAGAAGATTGGTGTCCTGGCAAAGTAAAAAGCAACACACAGAATCTACTTCTACTGCTGAAGCTGAGTACATTGCTGCTGGAAGCTGTGTAGCTCAAATACTGTGGATGAAGAACCAATTGAAAGATTATGGCATGGAACACAAAAAGATTCCAATCATGTGTGACAACACAAGTGCCATTGCCATGACTAACAATCCTGTAGACCACTCGAGAACCTAGCATATAGATATCAAGTATCACTTCATTAGAGAACATGTCGAGGATGGGACTGTGGAGTTACATTTTGTACCCACAATGCAACAAATTGCAGATATATTCACTAAACCTCTTGATAAAGTAACATTCAATAGGTTGGTTGGTGAATTGGGGATGCTTAACACAAGTTAGTGATTTCTCCTATCTGTAAAATTCTTGTTTTAATCATGTACCTATGTTTTTAGTCTTGTCAACTGCCTATTTTATTTGTGCAAAGTTGAAAACATATGAAAATAATCTCTACATTTGCTCAAAATATCACTTCTGCATGCTATTTAATCATTATGGATTTAGACTTTAAAATGTTTCATTAATGATTATTATATGTTGTTTGTAGTGTTATTGTACATAAATTCATTGTGCTTTATGTGTAATTATTTGTTAAATCTTTGAATTTATGTGAGTTAGATTGCATGATCATAGGGGGAGTTAAATTCATTTTATTCTAAATTTTTCATGATCTTTAGATGAATTTACCTGTGTTTTTCATGTAATTTCTATTAATTTAGAGGCCTTAGAATTGTCAAGGAGTATTCTTAATTAATTGCCCTCTTAAAAATCCTTGAATTGATATCTATATTAATTTGGCAAAATTTAATCGTTGTTTTTATTGTAAAAATTGTTAAATTATTATAACTATCTTCAAAATCAAAAATTTTGAAAATTTTAAGTCTGGGAAGAATATTCGAGATGAGGTCTCTCTCGAAATTCGACTTGAAGTTCGAGTTACAGTTCACAGTGTGCCT
This sequence comes from Oenanthe sinensis, assembly GCA_028671895.1. Classification (NCBI taxonomy): domain Eukaryota; kingdom Viridiplantae; phylum Streptophyta; class Magnoliopsida; order Apiales; family Apiaceae; genus Oenanthe; species Oenanthe sinensis. The sequence goes on from JAPMAC010000212.1 coordinate 7,563,160, forward strand.
GTGCAAAATTCCAAGTCTGAGGAAATGTTCGACTTAGGTTCTATCTCGAACATTATCTCGAATATTCGACTTGATGTTCGACTTAGGTTATATCTCGAACATTATCTCGAATATTCGACTTGATGTTCGACTTATGTTCTATCTCGAACATTATCTCGAATATTCGACTTGATGTTCAAGATAGAGTTCCCAGGACAGAACTTGGGATTTTAATTGAGTTCTTTAAGGGTTTATTAAGCTGTTTCAATATCAAATGATTATTTGTTCGAGTTAGTGTCATCTCGAACTTTATCTCGAATATTCGACTTGATGTTCGAGATAGTCTCTATCTCGAACCTCATCTCGAATTTCGACTTAAATGTTCGAGATAGTGTTCGACTTAATGTTCCCCAGTGCGTACTTGACTTTTTTTCTTGTTTACACAGGGGTAGTTTTGTCTTTGCTCATATACGCCTATATATATACGTCTCTAATTCGCATCAGTTTTCACTTTTACCTAATTGTTTTAACCCTAAATTTTTACAGCCCCCACCCTCTCTCCCTGCGATTTCAAACCTTCATCACCCTGTACATTCAATTTGTGTTAAAACTCATACATATCTCGAATTGCTGCCCGTTTTTAATCTTCCATCATTATTTGCATCCCATTATTGTGTGTTTCTGTGCATCTATAACAGTTCTTAATTGTGATTGGTATATACACACATATCTACACACGCACGCACATCATAATATTGATCACATAGTAGTCAGTACTTTAATTAATAGTTTCACACAAATCTGTGTTCTTGATTACATAGTGATTGGTATATACACAAATCAGTGGTATTGATTCCAAACTTGGTTGGTGTGTTTTGATTTCGCATCTTTATTTGAGAACAATTCCGTAGTTTAATTACAAAGTCTGTTCTTTGTTTAATTAAAAGACATTGTTCTGTTTTTTTCTGTGCTTAATTTATCTGTGTTTTTTTTCTAACAAAAAAAACCAAATAAATATAATTAATTCACAGAAAAATATTTACACACATGGCTCACCAATTTTCACTTGCCAAAAACAATTTTTATAATATTACTACGGAAATTGGTGATCAGCTCCCGCGCTTCAAGTTTTGGGTACGATTTCTTAATTTGTACTCCAAGGCCAGTGTTGCTTTTATTGCCAAACCAACACTAGTCCATGATGCGTTACAACAATTATGGACTAGTGCGGTTACATTTGGGAGCAAATCTACCCCCTATGGTTTCAGATTTACCTTGGCGGGTCAAGAATATCAAGTGACGGAGGAAGTGTTCAACAGGGTTCTGGGGTTCCCAATCAAAGATGTTTATGACCCCGAACCTACAACAGCAGAACATATCAAGTTCTTTGAGGAGATTGGATGCTACCCTCCTTCTGGACGGATCTCAACTGGCGCCATCCATAAACAATACTTCTATGTGGAATGGAACTACTTTTTCGAGTCCATCACAAGATGTTTTCGGGCACGCGAAAAAGATTATCATCAGATTCCGATACCCATGCAGGCCTTTGCAGTTTCCCTCGCCCGTGAGCTGGACATTAATTATGGCAGAATCATTCTATCGGAGATCGTGGCTGCAATGGGCTCACCTGCAAGCAGAGACATTACAACTACTAATGTTGTATGCTGGTATCCTCGCTTCTTACAAATGCATATTAATCACTTAGTACCGATTGATGCTTTATCTGTGAGACAAGCATTTGCAACAAGTGCAACATCTCCTTCACTGGGCATGGCACCAAGTCCCTCACAACGATTGCTAATCAAGATAAACATCACGGTAAGGCGATGTCTATTCCTAATAACATTCAAGTGTGGATTAAGTATGATGCAGGTATTACTTCCATGGCGGGGACCTCCCACATTTCATCACATGCTCAGAATCCCTCTGCCCATGCTGACGCATTCCAGGGGACTTCTGACGAGAATCTTGGTGATGAAGATGATGATTGGCGTTCTCACGGTCAATCCTCTGCCGGTCAAAGGGACAGACAACCTACTCTTCATGCTGATTCTGCTTCCTTTGCTGGACAAGGTAATGAAAAAGGTAATTTCTTTGAACAAAAGCAACTCTCTGTTCACACTACTCATACTTCTTCATCTAAATTTGATTCCGTGGCCCAAGATTCTGCTACCCCGCAGGATCTATCCCAGGGCGAGAGCTATATTTCTGATTCTGAGTCTGATACTCTTGCTTCCTCTCTTTCACCCTCGCTGACAGGAGTCAAAAGGCAGGCACCTGTATATTTAGGTGAGGGTTCTGAGAGTGACCCCGAAGTGCAGCCTCTTATTCGGAAGAAAGCCAAATTTTCACATGCTGCAACTTCACAAGCCCAGTCCAAACCTAGTATGTCTATCACAACCACTCCACCTCACGTGAGTGGTTCACCCCTTGCACATTCTACACCTAGGGATTTTGGTGAGGATTTTATGCCTTCTGAAGAGCTTGTTACTTCAGAAAGGCAAGAAGCTTTCATTGCTTTCGAAGTACCTTCACCGATACATACTGATGCTGCAGAGAGGATTGGTTCTGATGTTGTACTAGAACACTCTGCAGCCTCTCAGCCTGAGATTCCACCTCAGGAAATGACAGGAATAGATCCCATAACTGCTACTTACTTTGCTTTTCCAGTTTCTGCAGGTACTGCTTTTACTTTCAGGAATATTGTTGAAGACATACACGAGCGTAAGACAGGGAGTGTGTGTGAGCGTTTAGGGAGTGAGGGACCTTTATTTTTAAGGCCCGAAACCGAGCAACATACAGTACCAGAACGATTTTTAGAGCGAGGACACCCAAGCCAAACACCGTCCCTTAATCTTGAAAATCTTGACACGCGTATGACAACAATTGAAAATGAAATGAAGCATTTCAGGCAGTCGATGGGGCAATTAGGGATCAATGTTGGCAACAACCAGAGAGCTCTTGATGACTACGCGGCACGAATGGCAAGTCAAGCAACAGCATTAGAAGAATTAACAAATAAGGTGAATGACTTGGGTCATGCTGGTGGTGTCTTGGGCAGCACTCTTGATGCAAGAATGAGAGCTGTGGAAAGCATCATGCATACAATGGCAATGGAGATAAGCCGAATGATGTATGCGGTTAGGAGCTTTGTTCCCCTAGAATGTTTTGATGATCACAATACTCAACCTCCCCCTGATAATGATGGTGCTAGTAGTGCTGGAGGTGCTGGTCGCGCTGGACCCTTGGGTTTTGGTTTTGGTGGTTCCTATGCTACTGGTGGATCTGGAGAGCAAGGTGGTGCTGGGGATAACTCATCTAAGGGGGAGAGTGGAAAGGAGACGAGACAACAGTCGCTAGTTATTGAAGAAATTGCAGAATAGACTACTGATTTTTTCAAAGAAAGTGAGCCAGTAAATGAAGAAGAGGCTCAGAGAAAGAGGAAGGGTAAGGCAGTGGTGGCTGAGCAAGAAGAGCCATTCATTGACTTGAGTCATCATCAGGAAGAAGTACATAAGGTACTTGATTCAGATTCTGATATGGAGGACGTTCCTTTAGCACATGCAATTAGACGATCTTTGAAGGAACAAGGTGGAGGTGCTGGAATGTCTTCTGGAAAGACTGAAGAAATACCTGTTGATAAAGAGACTCTGGAAGCTCAATAGTTGGCCTTGGAACAAGCTCAGTTATATAAAATGAAGATGATGCAGGATGAGGCTGTTTTCCTAGAAAAGCAAGCGGAACTCAAGGAGAAACAGTATGATCATGAGCTTGCAAGGTTAGCTGATCCTCAAGTTGATCTGGACAAGAGAAGGATCGGACAAAAATGGGATGATACAAGGAAGATACTATTGGGAGTTTGTACGAAAGGAACTCATAACAAAGAGGCGGAAGACTTATTCTACAACTTGAACTTGCAGAATCCACTGATTGTTGACTATATAAATGCTTTGAAAAAGTTGATCTCTAAAGTTAGAGTTGGATATAATGCGATGATTAAGGAGTGGCAGGTCATCTTGTCTTTAGTTGAATGAGTCCCGACATCTTTCTTGTATGTGGATGATCAATTCATCTCGAGAAGATCTGCGTCAGAGTTGTTCTTGCTAGCAACAAAAATTCAATATTCTCAAGCTGAGGAGCTTAGCATTCTGTATAGAGATCAGTTAATGCAACTAGCAGGGGACAAGGGACATCGAATCCTGATGTTGTTCGGATGGTTGTTGATGGGAAGATGAAGAGGGTTAGTTTAGAGGAAAATGACCTAATGGCTCTATCGATAGAATCCCTAAAAGCTGTCTACAGGCAAATGATGAGTAAGGGATTCACCTCTGACATTAAGGAGAAGTCAGTGGAGTTTATTGAGAGGATCATATTCAAAATGAGCAATGAGATTTGGAAGTGCGATATTATTGCTCCAAACCCTCTAGACAATGTAAAGGTTGAGCCAGAGCTAATTGAAAGAAAATGGAATATTCTACAAGCTGTTAAAAATGTAGATGAAGCTCTGACTCTTCCTTCTGGATCACTGGAACAAGGAGAAATAAGGGAGGCAATTGGTGTTCCAGGAAGAGAAAGTGTATACTGGATACACTCTTATGACGATGACACAGCTGATGCTTTGGCGTTCATAGATGCAGACCAGAATCAAACATTATTGCATATGAGTAGGAAATGGCTGCTGCAGACTCAAGATGCCGCATTTCTGGAAAGAGTTTTAGAAGTGTTCAAATGGGGCGAAGTGGAGAATTAGAATGTGGATGAGAAGCAGAGACTTCTAAAGTACTTGTCTGAAGTAGTGATGGAGAAGAAGCGAATGGAGCGAGATGCGGCTAGTGTCCACAATACTAACCGTGTTAAGGGCTACCCCAAAATGATCTATTGTCAGTTCAAGGCTGATAAATCACATTAGAAATCACAGCTCATAATGAAAAATTTTGAGGACATTCCAAAAATCAGAACTACTCAGGAGGTGGACAAACTCAGAAGACTTTTCAGGCATCCTTATCCGGAGCCCAGGAATCCTCTAGAAATGGAAGCGGTAAGTCTGCTGAATGCAAGGTGGAAGCAGCTTCATGATCAAGTCTACAAGAAAGAACAGCAGCAGAAGGAAAGGCGCAGAAAGATGTTAGAGGAGAAGCGCCAAGCTGAAGAAGCTAGGAAGAGGAGACGGAATTAGAATTAAAGGTCAGAGTGGTGTGAACTTGAAGTTGGAAAAACTTCATATCTGTTAGTTGCTTTAACTCACTTGAGGAAAATTCACCTGATCACGGTATGCGAGATAGGCTAACTTACCATACTGTAACCGTGAATCAGAGTGGATCCAATAAGGTGATATAATTTTGACCGAAAGGTATGAAATAATCCACGTGATAGGAATCACTCAAATGATCTTTAATTCGAAGTTCGAATTTTCTGTCTAGCTTAAGTTTTATTTATTCTAGTTCTTTGAATTGTTTTCCAAGTTTATTTCAGTTGTAATTTAAACAAGACAGTAATGTTATTTATCTTTTTCTCGTCTCATTGTTTAGTTGAGTTATCCCTTGTTAATTTGAATGTCATTGTTAGACTATTAAATAGGGGGAGATTGAAAGGCAGAGTGTCTAAACTTGTAACACTATAACTTATGTAACTCAACTAAAAGAAAAGATACTTAACTGGAAGACAATCAAGAACATGAAGCCACAAAGAAATCAATGTTAAATGAAAACAGGGTAATTGATACAAGTCAACATGTTAACTATGATAAAAAAAAGAAGAAATCATTGAAAGAAGTTCAAGACAGAGTTGTTCATGCCTCAGTGATTTGTAACTTAAAGATTCAAGATCATATCTATCAGTATCAATAAGACTAATTGATTTCAAGTGAACAAGAAGGAAAACAATAATTGGAAAGCCACATTACTAATTGAATATGGTAATCTATTCAAGAAGCAGAGACACTATCAAGACTAGTCACTTATGAATCAGACCATTGCATCAAGTGTCAGGACATTGATAGCAAGTTTATGTCAGTGATAGAGATCCAGGTTCAAGAGCTTGTTGAAGAATATGGAAGACAAAAAGAAATTACAAGTTCAAGATGTTGCATTGAAGTTTCAAGTTGAAGCCCAGAATATTTCTAAGTACAAAATGTTCGAGATAGCCAAGTAGAACATTCCTATGTAGAAGTTCTACTTAGATGTTCGAGATGGCCAAGTAGAACATTCCTATGTAGAAGTTCTACTTAAATGTTCTAGATAGCCAAGTAGAATATTCCTATGTAGAAATTCTACTTAACATTCGAGATGGCCAAGTAGATGTTCTACATAGAGGGCAGTTTCAACATGACACATGGCATCATCTAATTGGCAGATTTCCAAGCTTTCAAGATAAGATAAGATTTATGTGGATATCATTGTGCCACGTATATCTTAGTCTTTGAAGACTACAGGACATATATTACAAGTAGTATAAATAGAAGTACTTGTGTATTATTTTTTAGAGAGCAATATTTTCGAGATAAACACTTGTAAAAGAGAGAGAGTATATTCACAGAGCTTAGTATCATTTACTACCCTCTTTACTTATGGTGTACTTTGTAATGAATGTTGTAGCAACCCTTTCAAGTTATATATAAGACATATATTCCTTGAATCTTTGTGTTCATTTATTACATGGTATTTATTGCTTCTTAAATTCGAAAAGTTGTATTCACCCCCTCTACAACACATTTAGACCTAACAATTTGCAACAATTGATATGGCACTAGTCTTGTCACACATGATAGGTATTCCTTCCAACATCAACCCATAGTCCCTTAGTTGATTCCTAATCCAAAGCACTTGAGCACAACAACTTCCAACAGCTATATATTCAGCCTCAGCTATAGAGGTTGACACAGATTGTTGCTTTTTGCTGAACCAAGATACCAATCTCTGTCCAAGAAATTGACAGCTTTCTGAAGTACTTTTTCTATCCACTCTGCAACCAGCAAAATCAGCATCTGAATATCTAACTAGATTGAACCCTGTTTCTTTAGGGTACCATAATCCCATAAAGGATGTCCATTTGAGATATCTCAGAATTCTCTTGACAGCAATGAAATGGGATTCTTTTGGATTTGCTTGAAACCTAGCACATAGACATGTGAAGAATATTATGTCAGGTCTACTTGCTGTGAGATAGAGAAGAGATCTCATCATTCCTCTGTAAGTCTTCATATCAACACTGTTTCCTTTCTTATCTTCATCCAGTTTTGTAGCTGTAGACATAGGAGTTTTAGCAGTTGAGCAGTCTTGCATGTCAAACCTTTTGAGTAGATCATTAATGTATTTTATTTGACTTATGAAAATGCCATCATCCCTTTGACTTATTTGAATACCTAGAAAGTAATTGAGTTCTCCCATCATGCTCATTTCATACTCACTTTGCATAAGCTTAGAGAATCTTTGACATAGTTTCTCATTTGATGAACCAAAAATGATATCATCCACATAGATTTGAACAAGTATGATATCCTCACCATGCTTTTTGTACAAGAGATTCTTGTCAATGGTTCCTCTAGTGAAATGATCTTCAAAGCCAAGAGGTTGTTGCACATATACTTCTTCTTCCAATTCACCATTGAGAAAAACACTTTTGACATCCATCTTATAGACCTTAAAGTTTGAGTGTGCTGCAAAGGCTAGAAAGATTCTAATTGCTTCCAATCTTGCAACAGGAGCAAAAGTCTCATTATAGTCAATGCCTTCTTCTTGTGAATAGCCTTAACAACCAACCTTGCCTTGTTTCTTATCACAATCTCATGTTCATCCATTTTATTCCTATAGACCCACTTAGTGTCAATCACTGATCTGTCCTTTGAAGGTGGCACTAGTTCCCAAACATTGTTTCTCACAAATTGATTCAATTCTTCTTGCATGGCGATTATCCAATCTGGATCCAACAAGGCTTCTTCAATTCTTTTAGGTTCAATTTGAGACAGAAAACAGGCAAATAGGCATTCATTCATAGTTACTCTTCTTGTCCTCACACCTTCATCAGGATTTCCAATGATTTGATCAGCTGTATGAGCTCTATTCCATTTAGTTTGATGAGTCCCATTTTTATCATTTGAGCATGTTTCTTCCTGATTGAAGTGATTGCCATTTGTTGCAGATTCTTGAGAACCTCCCCCTGAGTTAATGCTAGACTCATGTGGAGAATTCTCAAGTTGGATATGACTAAAGTCTTCATGTTCTATTTCTACATTTGTTCCATTTGAGATGTCTACATGGGAGTCTTCAAGAGTACTTATAACCTTTTCAGTTGTAGAAGTTTCAGGCTCTATTTCATTTTCAAATCTTAGAGTGTCACAGTTTTCACCTTCCAAACTCATAGTGGAAAACTTGAAATCATCAAATGTTACATTTGTGTTTTCCATAACCTTTTGTTGATCAATCACATCTATAGACAGTCTTGTCCAATGAGTATCCCAAAAAAATTCATTCATATGCCTTTGCTTCAAATTTTCCAAGATTGTTGACATTATCTTTGAGAACAAAGCATTTTGCTCCAAACACATGCATGTATTTTACAGATGGCCTTCTATTTGTCATGATGTGATAAGGAGTTTTTCCAATTGGTTTTGTGATGAGTGTTCTGTTTTGAGTGTAACAAGCAGTTCTAACAGCCTCAGCCCAAAAAATGGTTGGTAGATTTACTTCTGCTAACATGGTTCTTGCAGCTTCAATGAGAGTCCTATTCTTTCTCTCAACCACTCCATTTTGTTGTGGAGTTCTTAGGGCTGAGAATTGGTGAGTGATACCCTTCTCTTTGCAAAATTCACTGAGTGTTGCATTTTTGAATTCTGTACCATTGTCACTTCTTAAGGCAACTACTAGAGTAGGGCCTTTATCCAACCTCCTCAAATTCTCTATAATAATATCAGGAGCTTCATCTTTTGAATGCAAGAATTCTACCCAAGTATATTTTGAAAAGTCATCAACCATGAATAGAGCAAAATTTTTCTTTGACATGGACATCACATTTACTGGTCCAAACAGGTCCATATGAATTAGTTGTAGTGGTTTGGTGATTGAGGTGAATTCCTTACTTTTGTGACTTGATCTATTTATTTTCCCTTTCTAGCATGCCTCACACAATCCTTCTATACAGAATTCAAGTGTAGGCAAATCCTTCACTAATTCTCTTTTGACTAAAGAATTAATGTTTTTGATATTCAAGTGAGATAGTCTTTTGTGCCAAAGCAAACTTTCATTCTCTGAGGCTTTGGTGTAAAAACAGCAAATTCTCTCCTTATTTGCAGAGTCCAAGTCTGCTATAAATAGACTTCCTTTCCTCACTCCTTGCAGAGCAATTTCCTTGGTCTTCATGTGTGATATGAGGCACAAGTCCTTTTCAAACTCCACCTTCAGGTCTTTGTTGCAGAATTGAGTGATGCTGAGAAGGTTGTGTTTCAAACCACTGACCAGAGCTACATCTTCAATGATATCATTTCCATGAATTAATTTGCCATATTCCATGGTGAAACCAGTGCTGTTGTCTCCAAAGGTTACCATTGGGCCAGCCTCCTCCTTGAATTGTGACAGCAGGGTTTTGTCACCAGTCATATGCCTTGAACAGCCACTGTCCAAAATCCACATGACCTTCTTTTTACCTATGCCCTGCAAAGAAACACAAATCAAGTTTTCTTTGGTACCCAAACAAGGTTGGGTCCTTTATGCTTAGTTACATGAGTTTCATTCCTGTTTTTAGCATTTGTAGTTGCCTGCACATGCTTGTTCTCCTTTTTGCTATTCTGACTTTTAGCTTGATTAGTACTCTCAGAACTAGATGCATGCTTAGGTGACATGGAATGCTTTCTATGTTTTACAGTACTGACAGATTTAGGCCTAGGGTTTGTGTTCAGATTCTTACTTATGCAACCATCAACAAACTGTTTCCTGAGCCTAAAACAAGTATTCATGATATTCATGTTGCTGGGCATACAATCAAATTTGTCACATAATTTATGATTATAATGAATTAATGGTTTAACATAACCACAGGCAAACTCATCATTTCCAACAACAGGCTTCTTGCACATGTGAGTAAGATGATTTGTTGAACCATAGTTTTTACAAATCTTTCTTGGTGCATTATGAACAGGTGCATAGTTTTTGTATTTGTTGATGCCTATTTTTCCATTTCTATTTGCCTTTTTCTTTTTAGCATGCATAGTATCATTTTTCTGAGCATTCTGTTTTGTTTCAGTTTGAACAGGAATGGACTTGGTTTTGATTGTGGGTTCTTCTTTTTCAACAGAGGGCACTTTCCTTTCAGTTTCTTCCTTATCCTCATCATCCAACTATTGTTTGATGACCATACTGACTTCATCAAATTCAACAGTTGCTTTCTTGAAAATTGGTTCTTTGACATTTTTCAAAATATGAGGATTTCCTTGTATTTCAATCTTTTTGCCTCTTGTTAAAACAGATTTCTTCTTCTTAAGATTCTCATAATCAAAACTAACTCCAATCCTAGTTCTTTCTTTGTTCTTCTCATGAAACTCTTGAACAAAAGTTACTGAGTTTTGATATGATCTGATTTTTAACTCATTTTCAAAAATTTATTCTTTAAGAAATCTTTCAATTTGTTCAGAACAAACAACCTTGTTTTTTAGATACTCATTCCTAGCAGTCAGTTCATCATTGGCTTTTACTAACCTAGCAATTTCCTCATATGCAGCAGTCATGCTAGTGTGAATGTTAAACATTTCAATGCTCAATTCTTCTACAGTTTTCTTATATTGTGAATTTGACATGTCAAGAGAGATTAATGAGGGTACCTGAGAATTTGAGGATAAGATCCATTAGTTGAGTTAGCCATGAGTGCCAGATTTCCATATTCTTCTTCCTCATCTTCATCTGTGTCATCCCAGCACTTTCCTTCTACAATATAAGCTTTTCCTGTCTGCTTTTTGAGGAGAGCTTCATACTTGGCTTCTAGCTCCAAGTAATCTTTATCCTACTTTATTGCTTTAGGTTTTCTACATTCTGTTGTAAAGTGTCCAAGATCATTACAATTGTAGCATCTTATCTTAGATCTATCAATTGTTCCAGTTTTGTATCCTCCATTGTTGGTGCTCCTTGCTGGATTCTTTCCTTTGCTTGAAGACTTGAAGGTTGGTCTTGTTTTGAAACTTTTGTTTCTTTTAAATCTTAAATTTCCAAACTTCTTTGCCATGAAGGCCATGGTTTTGTTATCCATGCCTTCAAGTTCTTCAATGGTGTAGAAATCTTCCTCTTCTGATTCACTTTTGACAGAGTCCTTTTCTTCATATTCTTGATTTTCAAACTCTTCAGTTTTCACCTTGTTGCTTGTACCAGTCTTTTCAGTTATAGATGGTTCCTTTGCAACCAAGGCATTTGAGACATTTGCCATTTTTCCTCTATTTCCCAGTATGGCTTTCTTCTGATAGAACTCAAGTTCATATGTCTTTAGGATTCCATACAGAGTCTCAAGTGGAAGTTTTGTTAGATCTCTCCCTTCTCTTATTGCAGAGATTTTGTGCTCCAGGTGCTCTGGAAGAGTCAACAAAAACTTCATATTCTTTTCTTTTGTCTCATAGTACTTCCCATGAAGTTGAAGGTCATTGATCAGTTTGTGAATCTTTCAAATACTTCAGTTATACCTTCATTTGGTTTTGACATGAATGCTTCATATTGAGAGACAAGGAGCTGCCTTTGATTTTCTCTTACCTCTTCAGTTCATTCACACAGAATTTCTATAGTCTCCCATATGTGTTTGGCAGATGTGCAATTGATAATATTGTTGTACATCACAAGATCTGGTGATTCAATTAGTATTAGCATTAAGCTGTTGTCAAGAGACACCTTTTCCTTCTATGAATCTATGTATTGAGATGGATCTTTAGGTATCCAAATTGCAGGAATAACTTCAGACCCACTAGTAGTTTCAGGAACTAGAGTTACTGGCATGAAAGGACCATTCTTTAATATTTCTGGATACATGGGGTTTGTAGCCTTTATGAACATCAACATCTTCCTCTTCCATAGGTTGTAATTTTCTCTGTCAAATGTAGAAATCTTTATGCTGCTTAGCTTCTGAGAACTCATCTTGATCTTTAGTCTGTATGTATGTTTACAGCCTGCTCTGATACCACTTGTTAGGAATTAGGAGTTCTAGAAGTTTACAGAGGGGGATGGGGGTGTGGTGAATGTATACTTCAAGTCTTTTTCACTCTTTTGATTTTTTATAGACTAGTTAAATTGTTAAATGGATTGTAAGGTTGAGCAAGCGAAACAGATTTAAGTTAGAACAGCAGACAGAAAAATGAATATAATGGACACTAGATGTAACTTTCAATCTAATTTTATTAGAATGAACTTTTGCTACAATCTGAAATTCAAATTGAACTTCAGCTTCTTGTTCTAGGAAGATTACAATTGTAAAATTCACAAGACATCTATCAAATGTGGCTATGCATAAAATATATAGACAACATGTCCTGTGCACATGCTCACATAAGATAGATTTTCTATAACTAGAAATAGACAAGACATGCTTTACATTTGACTGATATCTATTTCTAGCTAACACTATTGTGATAGTCTATTACATCCAGCCTTATACCTTCTGTCATTTGTCTTGACTGACTTCCCAGCTTCATTGTAGACTTGTCTCTATCTTTGCAGGCTTGACTTATCCTGTAAAAAACAGAGCTTCAGAATTATCTGACTTGTTCTGCAATTTTCCTTGAAAATAGCTCCTTAGTGCAGTCGAGTACTCTGTTTAAATTATTTCGAGAAGTCATGGAGGTTGACTTCTCGATTGAGTACTGGCTGTGACAACTCGATTGGTCTATGAATGACTTACTTCTCGAATGACTAGACTTCTCGATTAGTATACTCCATTTGATGACTTCTCGATTATGCTAGACTTCTCGAATAGAAACTTGAAACTGTGACTTCTCGAATGACTCAACTTTACCACTTCTCGAATGCTCCTTTTGCTAACTTCTCGAATTGATTTTCTTTTCTCACTTCTCGAATGATTCACAATTAATACTACTCGAATGGCTTCAATACTTGACTTGTCGAATGGCTAATTTCTCGATCGAGTACTGAGCTATTGAATGTGTTTTGAGACTTCTCGAAATGCTCTCATAGATTTGACTTCTCGAATAGTAGACTTCTCGACTGAGCAATTGCCTTAGTAGAATTCTCAGATGGCTTTCCTTATTTCTCCACAAGTCTTCTTTGTCTTGTTGCATGATTCAGCTTGAATCTTCTAACAAACTTTATTTTTTACTTCATTTACAATTAAAAGACAAACTGAGTAGACTTCTATCTGCAATTTTACACAAGGATATCTGAGTCACTAAACTATTACAGAAGAGCAAACTATGTTACAGCAAGACAGATAATTACATAGGCTAGACTTGATTTAAGTTCAACATCTCTCGACTTGTTCAATGAAATATTACAATCACATTGATCAACTAGTCAATCCAATTATACTAAAATATCTAACATTTTAATATAATTATTGTTTAGGCAATTTAAAATATATTTTTAGATGTGTTCTAAAAATCATACGATTTTTTAAAATTCTCCGATAAATACTCGATTAATCATTATAAAATATTTGATCGATATAATTTATAAAATCTGATTTATATTTATCAAATATTTTAAAATATTATATTTTATAATAAATTAGATAAATATAATAAATTTTATTATAATAATATAATAAATCTGATTATTGCTCCGATTAATCTTTATCATTAATCTCTAATTATCCGATTAATTCTAAATCCGTAACTTAACCGATAAATTCCAATTCCCGATTTTTACAATCATGATTTTATGCAAAAAAAATCAGATATTGGAGTACTTCAATATTTAATATGTACAGTATTAATGCATTAATAATATTTAATTGGAACATATTTTCTCATTTTTCAATAATTTTCTATAAAAAAAGTTTTTATAAAAAGTTCTAGAAAATTAAAAAGAAATTCTTCAAGTAAACTAACTACTCAATCGGTAATTTTGTCATATTTGTGTGTATGTTTAATAAAATTTCTTCAAGTAAACATAAAAAAAAGACATTAAATTTGGGGACAGCACACACACCGGCGGCAATGACGGTGGACGCCACATCGGCAGTGTGTAATTTGGGGATACTTGACTCACTGAGTCACCACTCTGCTTCACTCACCGAGTTATCACACACTTGGAATGCCTTTTGTTTATCTACACAATCACTTGTTCTAAATACTAACACTAATTGTACTAGTAATTTTGTGTCTCTAGTTCACATTCTAACTAACCATGGCCTCCAATCACTGCTCCAAGATCACTTTTTGAGTGCCCTTCAGGTATGATTTCAACCCCCACCTGTTTCGATTTTGCTTTCGTATATGTAATGTATGTGTAATTGTTGTGTATCTGTTTGTGTTTAGTTAACTATTTGTTTACTAGAATTTTATGTTTGTGTTGGTTCAGCAAGTTTTCGACAAGAATGCAGTTTCCAGGTTCTGGCATCATTTTCGTGCTTATGCAAATGTTATGGATGCAGACTTGGTATGTTTGCAACTACCTTAATTATGTTTTCATTTCCGTACACGGTTTAGGTTTTGTTTAATTAAAGATAGACCTAGAAAAATTTAGAATTAGTATCCCTTCTAATTCCGTGGAGCTTACACGTCATTGTAATTTAAACATGCCTTTTTTAAAAAATAGCCAGAAGGATGGAATGTGGAATTTATAATTGGTTAAAGTACTACTTCGCCAAATCTTTAAGACTATGAATTTAACTCTAAGCTTCTAACAATGCTACTGCTGCACTTGGCTGGAAGGAATGTAATAAGGCATAAATCAATAAAAAAGTGTCAACAAAATTAAAGGTTGAGGAAAATAGTAATACTGTGTTCCAGAGATTTTTTTAAAAGAAAGAGAAAGATTTATTTTCTTTACTTGTTTCTGAGTGATTTTTTGATGAGTAAAGGAAAAGAAACCTAAAGAATTGGGAAGCATTTCCTTATATAATTTGTCTCAAAAATTTTCTCACCAGTTTTGGGAAGATTTGGAAAGAAGAAAATAACACACTTTCCCTTTTCTTTTCTTTTCTGAACTTGGGAACACAGTATAAATAAATTGAGAAATGTTCAATTTTATGTGCTAAGATTTGTGAAGAAATGAGCTAGAAAAAGAAATTAACATTAATTTTCAATATGTTAGGACAGAACTCTAGTATATACTGTTTCGAATAGAATGGAGGAAGGTATGAACACTATAAATGTCTACCAGCAAAATATAAGCAAATTTCACTTTATTCTCCCCAATTTCATTTCATTCCTTCCAACAAACAGATCATTAAGAGTTTAGGGACTAAGATGTTCATTTTCCCTTGGAACAACCCATGCCATTTTACATGAAAATCCTGTGTCTTCAGAAATGAAAATTGTTAAACTTTGGTGTTTTATGTGGTGATAAACAGACTCACGAGGATGAGGTTCAGCAAGTTCTACATGTGGCTTTGGAAGAGATCACATTGGAAAAACAAAAACAGGAGAGATGTCTGGCCATGCTTACTCATGCTTTACAGTCCTGCAAAGATACCACATTAGAGGGATCACAGAAGTCAGACATCGACACAGTATACCTATCTTCCAAATATAAGTTAATAGTGTCTTCAACACTAATGACCACTCTTCCTCGTCATTTTCCTCGTAAGTCTACAGATGTACATGTAGTGAACTGGGTCGCATATCTTTTCCTGCTTTTCTCTCACCAAGGAAAGACCTCGTTTTAATATGCAGTTATGTAATATGTATTTGCATCACCTGTCCACAAAGAACTTTTTGAATTTGAAATGTTCTTGCTGCTATCATTGTTTCTTGGAAGTTCTGGCAGGAAGTAATAATGTTTCTCCAAAGCATTGAAGCCTTGCAATTAGAATATGACCAAGAGAAACGTAAAGTGGCAGATACCAATCTATTATGGTCGCATTTTCTTGCATGGTTTTATAACGTGTCACAAAGTTAATTAGAAATATTTATAGTGGTCTTCTCAGGAAGCTTAATTTGTACTATCTTTTTTGTTCATTGTACACAATGATTAGTCATTAAATAGTTTTTAACATATTATGTTCTCAGAGATACTGCACTGGTATTTTAAGGGGCGACTTGAAGAATTAAATACAAGTTTGGATGAAGAGTATCAAGATCTCGACAGATTGCAAGATGAAGAAGACATGGACCTAGATGGTAAAAATAAATTCTCTAATGAAAAAGGAGAAATGGGAAGTGACAAGTTCTATCCTCAAGGAAAGTTTCTGGAGAACAATAATTTAGTAAAGAACATCGGAAAGGTTGTTCATGATCTTCGAAGTCTGGGATTCACATCTCTAGCTGAAGATGCTTATGCTTCTGCTATATTTATGCTTTTAAAGGTAAGCATGTGTCATTGCTGCATCTATTGTATTTCCTTGATGATTTAACCCTTCTGGGTTCCAATTTTTTGTGTTTGTGAGATTGAGTAATATCATATTATATGATAAATAAACAGTTTCAGTATTAATAAGACTTGTTGATAGAATTTTGTGTCTCAAGTCCTAACCACGGGTACATACACCAGGTTAACTTGATGTATCTTGATATTCTAATTATAGATTCTCATATAATTGTTTATCAAGTTGATTGCAGGCTAAAGTTAATGAGTTGGCAGGTGATGACTATAGGAGTTCTGTTTTGGAGGCCATTAAAGGTTGGATACAGGTGACTATTCTGTATAATGCTTTCATTATTTTCTTTGGATACCCTTTTGTTCCCATCATGATTTCAGTATTATCAATGTGACAAATGCTAATATTTTTTTTTATAGAAATGGGCTACAAAGAAGCTTGATGATGATATCTATATTTTTCTTGATCATGTATATTTCAAACACTGTCGTTATCTCTTTTAATTTTTTTTAGCTCATAATGTACATCAGAAAAAATGTATAATTTTTCAATGTTAGCATATGCATACCTATTCCATAAGTTTTTTGATGGGATGAAAGTTATAAGCCAAATTATATCTTAATTTGAAGGAACTGTCATAACCAAATTATAACTTAATTTTGAAGGAACCATCATAAGGAACAAAGTGTGACATTCATCTAAATAATAAGCTTGATTAATATACACAACCACTCTTTTTAAGGCTAGGGCAAGATTTTAATGTTATATGTGATGACTGGGATGTGTGCTGTCGCTTTGGCCTCAGGTAATGCCAACTAAAAATATATATATCTAGAAAAAGAAATGCTGAATTGCCGATTAACTTTATATATTTGCTTTTTCTTCCCGAGTGTTGTCAAGTGTCATTTAATCAATGTTATGGAGAATAACTTCTAACAGTGATGGTATCACTCAGGTTGTACCTCTCCGGTTCTTGCATGCACTTCTTGATTATCTTGGTGATACTGTTAGCAATGGGCAACATTCTTCAATTTTGAGATCACCGTTAGCATCTCATCCAAATTCATGTTATCCTGGTACTGATGCTCCATCTGAAGGACTTGTTAGATGGCAGTTACGATTGGAATATTTTGCTTATGAAACCTTGCAAGATTTAAGAATAGCAAAACTTTTTGAGATTATTGTGGACTACCCAGACAGGTGATTCTTATATATTGTCATCTTTTACGTAAATCTAGACTCTAATTT
This sequence comes from Oenanthe sinensis, assembly GCA_028671895.1. NCBI lineage: Eukaryota > Viridiplantae > Streptophyta > Magnoliopsida > Apiales > Apiaceae > Oenanthe > Oenanthe sinensis. The sequence continues at coordinate 7,580,845 of JAPMAC010000212.1, forward strand.
CTTGATTGTTGTATCAATATTGGCATATCACCTATTGATTATACTTTGAGTTCAGAAAAAGATTAGGATTTACTTATAGTTAAGGAACATGTTGGTTTATGGGTTTGGTGAATTTTTTGTATTTTACATTCCTTAAACCACTTGCTCCATTTCCTATTTGTTTCTGTTTTCCGTTTTGTTTATACTGTGTGCTACTGTACTTGTCTCAGGAGTATCAAGTAGTTTATTCTCATTACATAAACAAAATAGTACCGCGGACCGTGGTCCGTGGATATTACTATTTACTGATCTTATATAGTATATACTTTCCGTTAACATTTTATTTACAATGACTATGGATTACAGCTCGGCAGCTATTGAAGACTTGAAACAATGTCTTGAATACACAGGGCAACATTCAAAGCTGGTAGATTCGTTCATCTCAGCACTGCGATATCGTTTGCTTACAGCAGGTGCCTCTACAAATGATATACTGCACCAATATGTTTCAACTATCAAAGCACTCAGGACAATAGACCCAGCTGGTGTATTCCTTGAAGCAGTTGGTGAACCAATAAGGGAATATCTGAGAGGGAGGAAAGATACCATTAAATGCATTGTAACAATGCTTACTGATGGAACTAGTGGGCCTGGAAGTGTTGGAGATAGCCTTCTTGAAGAAATAAACAGAGATGAAGAAAACCAAGATGGTGCTGGTATAGATGATGAAATAAGCACTGATGACAAGCAAGCATGGATAGATGCTGAACGGTATTTGTGCTGTTGTTTTGTGGTTAACATGATTTTCAGACTTCATGATCAAAATTGTTACTTTCCTTTAGACTCTAGCAAGTATTTTAACTAAACACTCCATTCAGGTGGGAACCTGATCCTGTCGAGGCTGATCCATTGAAGAGCAGAAGGTGTAGAAGAAAAATTGATATACTTGGGATGATTGTTAGCATTATTGGTTCAAAGGATCAGCTAGTTAACGAGTACCGTGTCATGCTTGCGGAAAAGCTTCTGAATAAAACGGATTATGACATTGACTCTGAAATACGTACTTTAGAACTCCTCAAGGTCAGGGGATCTTTAAATAAATTAGGAATTTGAATTCTTGTTAGTGGTGGTTTATTTCTACTTGGTGCTCTTCATCCTAGTTTCAGCTTATTGTATTTTTATGTTTGGCTCTGGTGTGTTGTTTTCAGATACATTTTGGAGAAAGCAGCATGCAGAAGTGTGAAATAATGCTCAATGACTTGATTGATTCTAAAAGAACAAACACAAACGTAAAAGCAACGATAAAACAGAAACTGCAATCAGGTACCTTCCAAAATTACTTCTCATCATAATTATATTGGTAGGTATGAAAAGGAAACATTTTCCTGATCATTGTTAGATCATTTATACATATGAGTGAATTCATGAAAATTTTTATACACTTTTTTATGAGTGACAGGTGTCGAGATTAGAGAGAATGAAATACCTATGGATGTGTTTGATGCTACAATCATATCTTCGAATTTTTGGCCTCCGATCCAGGTAGGCTAATGAGTTTGCATTTTGACAATCTTAAACACCTTGAATACCTCGAGCTAACAGTGAGTAACGTGAAAATTTACTGGAGATGTGTTCAATATTGCGTTTTTGTCAAGCCCTTCTCTCTCAACTTCGATTCAGATATTCACAGTGCAGCTCTCAATTTACCACTTCACTGGATGTTGAGTAGACACATGTCTTGTCTTGCTGCCGTATATTTCTGTTTTGGTTTTACAGCATCCATGAAACTTCCTAAAGATCCATTTTATTGTAATTTAAAGCATGTGTTTAATTTTAAACTTTAACTGTTTATAGTCAATGTGCATTATTAATATTGTTCATATCAGTTTTAAAGGTAAGGGATTAAATCAGTTGGCCTACTACCATTTACTCTAGTGATGATTCATGTCTCTCTTGTTGCACTTGTATGTGGTCAACAGTGTAAGTTTGGGTTTGGCGTGTGCCACCCTACGTCCCAAGCTATACTTTAGAGCTGTGCTTGAAAGACCCAAACTCGCACAGGCACGAGAATATATTTCAAGGGGGGTACTTGTGAGGCACGATTAAACACACTCTTATATGCCAAAAAATTCAAAATCACAAGAGTTGGTTCTTCAGATGCTACTCGCAAAGTGCGAATAAAAGTACATTTTTATGGCACCAAATTAGAAATAGTGGAAATGGTTCTGATACTTCCGGAGATAAATTTGTTGCTGGTTTAAGTACTTAACAATATTGAACATGGAGCATAGCTTTATTTCGTATTAGAAATAGGTCACAACTAACTACACATCAGTCAACCAAATTCAACAACTCAAACACTTCAAATTTATTTAGCACAATTTGGACCCTCAAATTATCTCTCTTCAAAATTATTTTTCATTCAAGCTAGTAAGTATTTTGCTACTTTCCGACTTGCAAATCTTGTGCCTACTTTCAAAACGCGAGTAACCATGTAATCACACCTTTCACAACGATCATTTGGTCTATGGTTTTGCTCAATAAATCTTGTGCTGAAATTGCAGGAGGAGGCCCTTAACATACCTGGGACAGTGGACAAGCTTCTAAATGATTATGCTACACGATTTAACGAGATTAAGACCCCTCGTAAGCTACTTTGGAAGAAAAATCTTGGTACTGTCAAGGTTAGGTGTTATCTTTTAAAAAAAAATATGTGACTCCCTACTACTTGGTGTTGAAAGTATTTACGCTAAATTAAATTGCATTTTAAAAAAATATAGTTGGAGTTGCAATTTGAAGATAGAGAGGTCCAGTTCACGGTCACCCCTATACATGCTTCAATCATTATGAAATTTCAAGAACAGACAAGGTTTGCTTATCACAGTACCATATTACATGTATCAAGAAATTGTTTTTTTTTTTGGCTTATTGGAAGGGCTTGACATGATAATCATAATATGAATTTCTTCTTCAGTTGGGCCTCAAAGGATCTTGCAGCTGCTATTGGGGTCCCCGTAGATGTACTTACTAGGAGAGTTAGTTTTTGGATAAGCAAGGTAAGTTCTACTACTATAACGATCAATGCATGTTATTTCCTTCATTTTTGTGAGTGGTAGTTGGCACTATTTAAATGCCATATGTATTTAGAAGTGTTGTATATTGATATGGATTCTGGTCATCCTCCGGAAGATGTTCATACATTAACATTTTAAGATAACAGGCATTTGTAAACTCACTCAATAGGGTTCTGTCTTAGTTTTGGTCGTTTCATGACATTAGAAATGAAGTCATTATTTCCTTTCGAAAGGACAAAATGTCCCATGTCCTTTAATATTGCCATATTGGTTATCAAAGTCACAATAATTTCCTAAATTGGATGTTATTTCTTTCAATTAGGGAATTCTGGCGGAGTCCATTGAAACTGATTCTAGTGACCATGTATTCAACCTGGTCGATGACATGGTTGACAATGGCAAGACTGGTATCAATAGTGGAAATTGTGAGGAGATGGCTGCTGATGAAGATGGAGATAGGTCTGTGGCCTCAGTTGAGGATCAATTACGTAAAGAAATGATGGTGTACGAGGTATGTCATGCATGTACCTGTTATTATTATTAATTTCTGATAATGGAGGTATTCAGAATTCAACTTTGCAATATTCTCTGTATGTAACTTGTTCACTGTTCACTGGTTTATTGGTATTTTATATGTGAAGGAAAATATTATTAAATTGAACACTGCCGCCAGAAGGCTTTGTTAACATTCATTTCCAGCTTTTTCACCATATGTATTAATCCAACTTCTCAGCTATAATTCTGACTGGAATTTGGTTTTGGACTCTAGAAATTTATTACAGGGATGCTGACCAATTTTGGAAGCATGGCTGTGGATCGTATTCACAATACTCTCAAGGTAATTAACTTCTAACTTAACACCCAGTTGAATAATGATTTAGTTGTGAATAACCCAAGTACTAAAACAAAATAACAAATAAGTCACTGTTATATTATTAACTTGTGCAGATGTTTTGCATAGCTGATCCCACTTATGACAAATCACTCCAGCAACTTCAAAGCTTCCTATCCGGTCTTGTTGCAGAAGAGAAGTTAGAAATCAGAGATGGAATGTACCTTTTGAAGAAGTAAATGATGTTGGAATTGCAATTTACATTTTTTTCCATCATAAAAGCAGGTAAATGACAATGGTACAACTACTCTATAAGATTTGCATATCTCCTTGCTGAAATACAGGATATCCAAGTGTGATTGACTGAATGAGTATAATAATATTAATTAGCATTTTGTATGCATCTAGAAATTTTGATATTGTACTGGAATTCTTTTGAATTTCCACATTAATATAGACCTACCACGAAAGCAACTAAGTAGACAGAAGGGTTCTTTTAATAAAACTAGTACATGTTTATCATTATTAAAACAAGTTGCATTATTCAGCAATATGATGATAGAATGACATCGTTCTGCTAGTGCAACGTAACTGTTACAGCAAAATAGAGTAATGCGTATCCTAAATATTATCAAAAAGAAAACCCTGCATGTGTTATGCGCCTTGTGGTCCAAATAGCAATCTGGTTATAGCAAACTAAAAAATATACTTTTAGTGCAATTTTCAATATAATAAACCTTGAAGTGTTTCATATCATTCTCATATAAACATGTTATATATATAAGGGCATTTTGTAACTTCAGTAAATGGATATGTACAGTGTAATTATTCTAGATCCAAGTATCAAGCTGTCCCGCTTCTAGAGAAGTAACTCAATGTCATTCAGGAGATTATACTGGGGCTAGGAATATATGTACTGGACTTGTGAGATATTTAATCTTATATTCATTTATTTGTACATAATCATTTAAAATGTTTCATGGACCATTTTTTAATTACATCCTAGTTCATTTCGTGAGACTATTTAATCTCACTTCCTCTGTAGGTAATATTAATAATGTGCACATGTATTACAAATGATTGAAGTCTGGTCAGCTTAACCATTCATTGTACTATATTAGTATAAAATTGGAGCAAACAACTCAATAATCAAGAGCTTTACTAATCTCACAAGACCAGCAGTTCAGTTTTTCACCATGCTTAATTTCTCAGAACCTTTTTTTTCTGTATATGATTTATGATTGGAGCAAACAAGTCAATAATCAAGAGCTTTACTAATCTCACAAGACCAGCAGTTCAGTTTTTCACCATGCTTAGGCCCCGTTTGGCTGGACTTAAATTTAAAACAAGTAACTTATTTTAATTTTTTTTATACATATTTTCAAAAAAAAAAATAGATAAATATTTATTTTAGAATTTTAAAACCAAATATGATTTTCAAAATTGAAAATAAGTTATTTATTTTCAGAAAAAATACATACATACTAACTTTTTCTGGAAATAAGCACTTATTTTCAGCTTATAAGTCTAGCCAAACGGGCACTTAGTTTCTCAAAAACTTTTTTTTTTTCTGTATATGATTTATGGGTTTTTCTGCTCATGCTAAGAGAATGTGTTTTGTAGTTTCAATGTAATTTAATACTTATTTGTCAATTTATTAAGGGCTCTATGCGTGATGATAGCTTTACCGCTCTTTAATTTTTTTTATAATTTTTTCATTTTTTACACTAACGTGTACAACTTATATTTATATTTCTTTTTATCTCATGTAATTACATTTGATTTGATTTGATTTACTTATTATTAATTTAAAAATTAAATATTAATTTTTTATTAATTTATATGTCATATTACATTATTATTTTATATCCTGTTTTTTAATTTTTATTATTTATTTAACACATGCATGTCTTGTTCAATATATCTAATTATACATTAATTAAATATTAATTTATTTTTCTTAAAATACTAATTCATATTTTTATTTTAATAATAATTAAAAAAAAAAGTGTAAATGTACCGACTACTGATGTTTTATATCCAAATATATATTTACATTGTTTTCTACGATAATTATTAAAATAAAAATACGAATTAGTATTTTAAGGAAAATAAATTAATATTTCATTTATGTGTAATTAGATATATTGAACAAGACATGCATGTGTTGAATAAAATAGTAAAAACTAAAATAAGATATAAAATAACTAATATGACATAAATTAATAAAAATTTATTATTTCATTTTTAAATTAATAATAAGTAAATCAAATCAAATGTAATTACATAAGGTAAAAAAAATATAAGTTGTACACGTTACAGTAAAAAAATATAAGATTTTAAAAGCAATAAAGAGCGGTAAAGCTGTCATCACGCATAGTCGCATAGAGCCTTAATAAATTGACAAATGAGTATTAAAATTACAAAACACATTCTCTTAGCATGAGCACACAGTAGAAAAATTCATAATTAATATATATATATATATATATATATATATAAAAGTTATATGGAGACCGTATTTATTTTGGTCGGAGACCCTATATGTACTGGTTGCAGAAAAATATATTTTGCAATGTTCAGTATGCAGTACATATATGGCTTCTGACGTCTCCAACAAAAAGATAGTCTCCATATAACTTAAATGATATATATATATATATATATCAAGTTAAGGTTAATATATTATTATGTTTATTTCACAATCTTAATTTTCTTTTCACTACCGGCAGAGTCAGCAGGTTCATGGAATTCGAGCATGTTTGACCACATTTTAACCACATCTAGATCATATATATCAGCTTTCGGGACATTAGCTGTGTTGTCATGGGACTAGGTCACAAGTTATGACTTGGCTTTTTTTTTTGGTCGAATGATCGGTAAGGATATCTATTTAACCACAGAGAATATTTGTGCAGTTAATATTGTAGCTTGGAGTGTTAAATATGGTTACATAATGGTAAAATTAATCAAAAAGAATTATGCAGTAAATTGACAGAAGATTTTGTCATCTTAAGTTAGTTTTAAAATGTATTGAAGCACTATTTTAAATTCCAGGTGCTCAAAAATAAAAAGTTGTTTATAACTTAAATAAAGACATGTATATCAATCTTAACTTTAAATCTCTGTATTTCAAAAAATATGTCTTAGATTGTTGTAAACTAAGCTTCTATTCAAGGAAAAATTAATAAGAATGCCATATTTTGAATAATTTTTTATTCAGAATATTACAAGAAGAAGCTTTAATTAGTAGAATTAGTAAGATGCTACTACCTCCGTCCCACCCAATTGTTATCCTTTCGGAGAAAAGGTCGGGCATGCATTTTAAGTATAGTTCCGTAACTTATTTTTAATTTTTTTTCTTCTGAATATTAAATTTTAAGGGAGTATTAAATTACGGTTGCATAAATATGGGGTGCAAGGCTTGTAAGTTATTTTTGTGGTTGCGTTGGTCAAAATCATGACAATACTAATTCACATTCAGAATTGGAATGCCCTGCTTTATTTGTGGGGTTTGTAACTTACAAGACGCCATTTTCAATAGTTTTCATGGTGAAACTGGACTTCATTTTCCAGGTCTTTTCATAATAAGCAATGCTTAATCACCAACTTTGATGTAGCAGGTTATAATTAAAGTTCACTTGTTTGAAAGAAATCAAGTGTTTTATAACTGAGTTTAGTCGAATCTAATCTACCCAAAGTGAAAAGTTTTTTAATATACAACGAGGACTTGTAATAATAGTCTAATTGTAAAAAGTTTTTGCAATTCAACGAGAACTTGCGGCGCAAACTTGTTGAATGTTTAAAATTTCAATAATAAGTTGAATATACAAATTGAGCACGAATCATGTCAAATAAAATGAGGTGCAATTTGTTATATCAACTCTAGCTCCTGCATGAGGGTTAAAACCAAACCGAACTGAACCTTGAGAGAATTGGAAAAGGCTCAACTCAAACTCCGATTACATGTCTATTGAATGATGCCTACAATCACTCCAATTACATGTCCATTGAATGATTTCTATAATCACAATGACAACATGAAAGCTTAATACATCCTATGTATGTCGCTCTATCTTTTAATTTCTTATCTATTTAACATTGTAGCTGACATTCCGAAAATAATTCTCATAAAACTGACATGATACGCAGCATGAGAGACTAAATAAACCCGAAATGTAGAAAAGCCATTTAGCACTAGAAAATTAGGTTTATGACACCAAGAATATGAAAGAATTATTAAAGGCTACAACATTAAAAGATTGCTCACAAGTATATAGCTACTTTCACTAGCAACTATATCTCAACCACTGCCTCTTTACCACCTTTACTCTTTATATAATAACAACCATGCCAATCATTTAATCTAAGTCTTGTATATTTCATCAATCCAACTATATTTCAAATGAAAATTCAGTCAAGCTCTTCAGCTATTTCAAGAGATGAATCCATGGGAATGTTGATGGTGGTTGCTTCCATGATATTGTCATGGTTATTCGTTTATAATAGATGGAACCAGAGAACAAAAAAAGGCCCGAAAACTTGGCCACTGGTAGGAGCAGCCATTGAACAACTGGTGACTTAAGATATCTTGAAGAGTCAAGAACTGTGGTAGTGCCAATGCCATTCACAACATATACTTATATTGCTGATCCTGCCAATGTCGAACATGTGCTCAAAAGCAATTTTGCTAATTACCCAAAGGTGAAAGTATCTAATATTTGTTAGTCTAGACTATTTTTTGCTATGAGAAACTAAAGAAAAGAATTTGATCTTCGATTATTTTGTAGGGTGATGTATACCACTCATACATGGAAGTATTGCTTGGAGATGGTATATTTAATGTAGATGGCAAGCTTTGGAGGAAAAAGAGGAAGACAGCAAGCTTCGAATTTGCTTCTAAGAACATAAGAGATTGCACACTAGTTTTCAGAGAATATAGCCTTAAACTCTCTGATATTTTGAGTCAAGCATATTTCCAGAATCAAGCAGTAGACTTGCAGGTGGCTCATAAGATATTCTCAAATAATGTAACCATGACTACATTTGACTTTTGTTTCGACAGGTGTTTAAGATTTTCTCTTGTGTAGGAGCTATTGATGAGGATGACTTTGGACTCCATCTGCAATGTGGGATTTGGTGTTGAAATTGGAACACTAGCTCCGCATCTACCAGAAAATCGCTTCGCTCTGGCATTTGACACTGCAAACATAACTGTTACCCTACGATTCATAGATCCTTTATGGAAAGTGAAGAAGTTCCTCAATGTGGGTTCAGAAGCTGTTCTAGACAAGAGCATCAAAATAATAGATGATTTTACTTACTTGGTTATTCGTAGGAGAAAGGCGGAAATAGAAGCTGAAAAGATTTATAAAATGGACAAGGTATATGATTAAGCTTCTGATCAGAGTTCCTACAAGTTTCCATTATTTAAATTATTTCCTTGACAAAAATTTCAGGTAATGAACGATATAATGTCGAGGTTCATTGAACTTGGAAAAGACCCTGATAATAATATGACTGAGAAAAGCCTTAGAGATTTTGTCCTGAACTTCGTTATTGCTGGAAGAGACACCACTGCCACAACTCTGACCTGGGTAATATACATGATCATGACACATGATCATGTAGCAGAGAAGCTACACTTGGATCTCAAAGCATTTGAAGAAGAGCGGGCAAAAGAGGAGGGTGTATCATTACTATCTTACAAGACAAATGACCCTGCATCTGTCAGTCAAAGACTGAAGCAATATGCAGGACTCATGAATTATGATTCACTAGGAAAGTTACACTACTTGCATGCGGTGATCACAGAAACACTTCGATTGTACCCTGCAGTCCCTCAGGTAATTCAAAATATCATGCAAGAATATAATTGAGATAGCGAGCCTGCAGTTATCTCTCCATATTTCTAATTTTATTTGAAATTTAACACACATTACTGATTGAAACAAAACGACGAGTCTTAGGACCCAAAAGGCATCTTAGAGGACGACATATTGCCTGATGGAACCAAAGTAAAGGCAGGAGGAATGGTGACTTACGTGCCATATTCCATGGGTAGAATGGAGTACAACTGGGGTCCTGACGCAGCTTCATTCAAACCTGAGAGATGGCTCAAAGATGGGCTCTTCCAAAATGCATCTCCATTCAAGTTCACCGCCTTCCAGGTACATATATGAAGCAATTAGAATATTAAAGTTGGTATTTCATTCGTGATCAGCAATCCATAATAGATACAATACTGGACCACAATAATATGTTCTAGTAATATTTACCTGACCTGGCTACATGTTTTTTTGATATGCAGGCTGGTCCTAGGATTTGCCTGGGAAAGGACTCTGCGTATCTCCAAATGAAGATGGCAGTGGCGATTTTCTGTAGATTTTTCAAATTTGAATTGGTTCCCGAACATCCAGTGAAGTACAGGATGATGACAATATTATCAATGGCACATGGGCTAAAAGTTACAGTATCCCTACGCCCTTAATACTATATTGTCTCGTACAGGATTAACAAATTGTAAGATGGAACTGGTATGATGATTTCAAGAGTAGTAATTTGTGCTCACCCAATTAATTGAGAAGAAAACGGGAAAACCTTGTAAACAATTTATAAATATAAGAGATTAACTAAAGATGTCATAGATCCTTTCTCCGCGACTTTGCATTTCTATTATATATCTATATTGAAGAAGAAACCAAAAACAGCATAGCTAATTTCCGTCTTCTCTCTGAGATATTCAGAAGTCGGAACACAATTATTAAAGGTATCTTTATTCTTTAAGGAACAGACCTAGTGTGAAGCATGCTATATAGCAATGTCACCTTGTAGGTTGACATGAATCGCTACCATGAGAATGGGAAATGCACTATCAAACAAATACGGGATGTATGGCTAGGCTCTTTTAGACGGTAATTTATAACATTTTCTGCTTGTGGCTGGCTAGGATAATTTCGTCTTTCAATAAATAATATATTCTGCATGAGTTAACAGATGCATTTGTTGCCACCACATCTGGATGATCAAAGACTTTAGCACGTGATAAGATAAACTGGTTGGTTATTTGCTTGTCTTGCACACAGAGAAGTCTTATTCCACATCGGTGTATATGATCAAACACACTCTAACTGGTCGAAGCAACAATCAAAATTTTAAAAGAAAGATAGCTTACAAAGACTAGAATGGCATTCATGTAGCCTTTTACAATTGCTTGAACTGTATTGAATTATGGGCAATTATAGAAAGAGAAAGATAGTGAGCTTTTTACATAAGAGGCTTAAGTCACAGTACCAGGCACCATAGATGACACTGATGTTCAAATTACATAATCTCGAATACCAACTAAGAAAGAAAGTTTTGCTTCTTGCTTTTCCATTCATTAATGTCTGCTTCTATCTTAGCCTTAACTGTATTGTGAAATCCTGGATAAGGTTCATAGCCAAAACAGTTCTGCAGATCCTAAAGCAGACTACAAAAGCATCATGTCAAACTTAATATCTCATTTGAGAAAAGCCACTAAATTTAAAAGATTCTAGCTATCACCTCTAACAGAACAAAGAATGGAGCCAATAAAAAAGCTTGCAGAAGATTATCTAAAAGAGCCGGTGCCCGTTTCTGCAAAGGATATAAACTTCAAGGTAAATTACATCAAAGTATCAAACTAAGCGGTATCATTCTTTAGGTAAATGAGAAATGTGTGTACCTCAAATACGCCATGGCCAACAAATTGTCCAGTCCAACAGACAAACTGAACTACCAGAACAACCTAAATTAAGAGTTAGGAGTAAAGAAAGTTATCAATTTGCCATATTTAATAAACTAGAAAGTGAAATAATAGGCATAAACAAACTTTAACCACACAACTCTCCCCCACCCCCCAATATGTATATAAGCAAGTGATTTAACTATAAAGGGACACAAGATAATGAAGCCTGTCAAAGCAATTCAAAATGTGTCATTTTTACGTTCTTGTTGTTTACTATATATTACGCGCAGATCACTCAATACAGACAGTAATCAATCACCCTCAGGGATATCGACAGGGCCCTTACCTTGATAATCACACATACTACCATTAAACAAACCCTCAACTTCGTATTACCAACATACTCCTTGGTCACAAGTTACTTGTACAGTTTGACCTTTACACATATTTCAAAGTGGATTGAACAAATTGATCTGTTAATTATTTTTAAAAAATTTTTGTGAATAAAAATTTAAGTATTAAATTTATATTTAGAAAAGAATTTAAAAACAATTTGTGTATATATACGTTCAATGCACGTTATAATACACATAAAAGTCAAAGTGTACAACTAATTTAGGACAGAGGGAATAATATAATTTGAACAAGAGGACATACTTTCACAAACAGTATCAAGAATACATAATCATGTAGAGCTTGTAAAAAAAATGACCTTCCAAGCCAGTGAAAACCCAAGAAACTGAGCCAGAAAACTGCTAAAAACCCAACACAAGAAACATAAAAAAGCAGCCAAAGACCCAGCTTTTACATCCAAGAAGATATAAAAAAGAGAATAAATTAGTGTAATCAACAACCCAAAATTGATAATCAATAAAAGATGAACCCCAAATAAAGAGAGATTAATAACAAGGAGATTAAAGAAAGATGGTGTGAAATTAAGTATAAGTATAGCAGTAAAAAAGATAGGCCAAACAAATAACATATGTATCACTATATTGACTTTATTGCTATGATAAGCTCCATAGAAAGCAAAGTGCTTTTCAAGATCAAACACTCCCAAATATCACAATTATATTCAATGAAATTGAATTACTAGATTTTAGCACAAACTGCACAATATATGTGAATTGTGAACATATATATAACAGAAATGAAAATTTACAATTGATGTTTTAATAAATGGTTCGGGTCCTACCATATTTTCTATGAATATGATGGACCTACTTATATTTTTAAAATTAGAATTTTAATGTATTTTATTTTTACATCACGATATTTACTCTTGATAAATATACTTTTAAGTTTTATTAAAATTTTTATGATATGTTCCAAATTCCAAATGCATCCTATCATCAAACAATCTAAGGCATTAGGACTTCAGAGTGAGACTGTGAGGGATGATGAGATCAACCAGAAGAGTGTGAGATCCCCCAAAGCCTCCAATTCTTCATCTAAACAAGCTGCTGTAAGGTTGAAATCCCTTACCCACATGGTGTCCAAATTATTCAAAGCATTGTCACAATTGGAAATAATCAAATCAAGCTGGTGAACAAGATGGCCACTCTTGAATAGATTATAAATGATGGCTTCAAAGCCATTTTTGACAAGCTTCAGGAGTCCAATGACAAAATTTATACCTCTGCATTTGCTACCTCAACTAAGGGAGAGAAAAGTGGAGTAGAAGAAGTGTTTGTTGGGAGCCAGAAGGTTGATGATGCTGAAGCTGTTGAAATGAGTGATAAGGTGGAACAAGTTGTAGCTCAGGGGAGGGGGGAGCAGTTAGTATTGTTATCAAAAGTAGCAACAAAAATGGCTGAGAAGATTAGTGAGAATGAGAAGATGAAGGTGGAGAGGCCTAAGGAGAAAGGCATAGTGATAAGGGAGAATGTGGTGAAGGCCCCTGTTCATGTTGCTGGTAAAGGCAATGATTACCCTATTAAAGTATTTTGAGTTCATGTCTCCATGAATATTCTATTGAATTCGAGACCTTTGCCTTAACATTGAGCTCTTACTAGCATAAAGGCTTCTAAGCTTCTCCCTCAAACTTATGCTTTCATTTAAAGCTCCCCTAGTTCCTTCTATTTTCCCAGCCTCTTCCTCCAAGCGCTTGATCTGGTTATTAAGGTTTCCTTCCGGGGAGTGTGACCAAGCTTTGATGTTTTTCTTAATCACTTTTAAAATGATTTGCAAGTTATAACTAGATCCCTACTTCACTTCTCTTATTGAGGCCTCAATGATTTCAATCACCTTGTTTTCTTTCATCCAATAATTGAAAATTTGAAAAGGTTTGAGACCCCAATTCATTCCACTTATTTCCAAAAGTATTGCTTTGTGGTCAGAAGATTTCCTATTTAGGAAACTTACTTCCCAATTATCACTTTCCACCCATATATCATTCACCAAAGCTCTATCCAACTTACCTCTTTTCCCCCCAGGTCCTACCCAAGAGAATTTTTCATTCACCACCTTGACATCAATCAAATTGTGCCTGTAAATGAAATCATTAAGATCCTTGGAGTTTGAAGCTCTGTAATTACACTATTTTCTTTCTTCATGATTTCTTACTACATTAAAATCCCCAATGAAACATACCCTTTCATTTTACAAGTAAGAGAGTAATAGTCCTAATTGATCCCACATGAGTTTTTTCCCTGAAATATCATGGGAACCATAAATATTAACTAAATTTAACAAGCTTTGTTCCTTGTCATACCAGAATCTTGTCCAAATCTAACTTAGACCTTTGCTAGAGTCTACTAAGTCTATATTAGGTCCAAAATTATCATAGAAGGGGGGGGGGGTTGAATATGATATGGTAGATTTTTCGTTTTTATGCGGATTATGTGTTTGTGTTTATGAGATATGAAATTAACAGTACTTGAAACACAAAGTTCGGGGAAATAATAATATCTTATTAAATCCCTGAGGTGCTACAATTCTAATCAGTAGATTAGCTGTAATGGGTTCAAAACAATATTACAACACTGATACAGTTGGGTGAAATAAATGTATAGCTTTAATGGAGCTTCCCGTCTGTTTGTGTTGAATGCTGAAGAAGATAACCTTCTAATTCTATTGAATTAAACCCATATATATTTGTAGACTTGTTTGGAAATTGACTTCCCACAATGCTAAGTCCCAAGTTGCGCCTCTAGACTTTAGTTGCGCCTCCAACTTCATGTGAGTTGCGCCTATACAGTGGTTTCCCTGTATAGGCGTCACTCATGCCTTAGAAACAATTAGCTGCCTTTTGTTGCGCCTAGTATGTATGTTGCGCCTACACTCTTGTTGCACTGTGTAGGCGCCACACACACTATTCTTTTGATTTAGTGCCTTGAACAGCCGTGTTGCGCCTTGAGAGTTATGTTGCGCCTGTACTCTTAGTACCCTGTATAGGCGCCACTAACACTTCACTTAGACTTTTTCTTGCACCTTGAAATATAAGATGCGCCTCTCCATTGTTTCAAGAGTATTGGAACACCAAATGTAGTAATACTTGCCTTAAGATATTTCTTGAATTGCTGAAGCAATTACCACTTGGTTTTCACTCTTTTGGCTTGGCTTGATCAACTGATTCTCTTCTGATTAATCAAGGTAATTCTCTTCCTGTTGTGCTGACGCTTAGTGCACTGGTCTGGTTCACAAACGACTAACACTGAATTGAATTCCCTTGACCTCTGTTCTGTTTTAGCTGACTAACCCTGGACTGTTGCATTGCTTCTGATCACTGAAACCCTTTGACAACTATACATGAATCATTACTCTGTCTTTAGCATGAAATCTTCTGAACTCTTATTTGTCACTGAGGCATGAACATGTTAATGAACTTCTCTCGCTGACGTTCAGTAATTCTTTCTTCTTGAATGCTCAGCAATGATGTATGTATGATCTCTTGTTTATGTCCTTCTGGATTCCTGTGCTGCATATTAGTATTATTTATCTGTCTTTGTTTCTTGGTTGAGTTATCGTTATCACTATTACATACTACGTTACATTATGCTTTACAATCTCCCCCTATTTATTTGTGAGAGTTCGACAAACAAATCCTGTGAGAGGAAAACTCAACTGATACTTACAAGAAAAAATAAAGTGCAGAAAGACAGTAAATAATATTAATTACATTCTGGATTAGATATTACATTTCCAGATTTCTTGTGTACAATAGAAGTTTGTTCCTCTAGCCTGAACATATAATTCTATGATCTTCTTCTTCTTTGTACAGAGTCTTGCCTGTTTTTAGATCTTGTTTCAGAGTAATGCTTTCTTAGCTCTTCTTCCTTCTGCTCCAACCTTGCCTTCACTAAGTCTCTAGCTTCCACTTCAAGAGTGTTTACAGGAGGTGGATCTTCTAATTACTTCAAAATCTCAGAGAGAAATGCCGTTGAATTTATCTTGGAGATTGACTCGAAGGCCAGAGATTGTCTCTTTGAAAACACGAACACTGTTATTCTTTTTGGAAAGCCTTTAACTCTGTCAGTGTCATGCATCGACTCTTCTGCCAGTTTCTCCCTTAGAACATCTTCAATCATCCTCAAAGCCTTCTTGTCTGATTTGACAGTGGATCTTTTTACCCTTGAAAAGACTTTTCGGATTGTTTCATAATTGTTTCTCCTTAGTCTTGATAGATCCTTCTTCTTATCTACTCCATTCTTCTTGAATAGGAAGTATTTTGTTCCATTTGGCTCTGTCTGAATACAAGGTTAAGAATCTTTTATGGTTTCAAGTACTTCTGTGCCATCCTCTTTTCTTACAAACACTGGTTCTTGATAGTATCTGGTCGTTTCCATTAGGTATCTTCCTGATGTTTTAATTGCTCTGTTCAGTCTGAATGCATAGATCAACTCAGCAGCATATAAATCTTCTTGAGTTCTGTTCTTCTTGCTTCTGAGTCTCCCTTCTACATATTGCATGAACATTGCATGGCTTGACTCCAGACATTCGTCAGACAAAGTTAGATTATGGAGAGTTGTTGCTTTGTAGTATTTGACCACTGGAGGCTTCTCAAATGCTTCGACACCGATCTCAATTATCTTCTTTTCAATTAGATCTCTCAGTATCTCATTTGTTTTATGTCCTCCAAAGATGACTTTTCTTTTTAGCACGTACAGCTCCACAATGTTCATCTTTTCAAAGCTCTTTGTAGACACAACTCTAGAACCCAGTGATGTTGAATTGATATGCATTCTCCAACCGCTCTTGAGTGCACTGACTGATATGCTTGTTATTTCTTCTGATAGCATGGAATAGAACTCATGAACATCTTCAAATTTTTCTCTCATGGTCCTGAAGAGGTCAAGGACTTCTCTGTCTTTCTTGTGAGTTAAAGATAACTCCTTTTTCTTGAGCAGATTCCTTGCTTCATCCCAGTCAGGGCCAACTTTAGCTTCTATGTCTTTCATTCTGTTCCTTCTCTCTATTGCGTGTTGTACTCTTTTCCACTTTCTTTTCATTAACTCTTGAGCTTGAACTACGTCTTGAGTAATAACTTCATCTACACCAACTAGAAGACAGTCATTATCAAACGCATCTTCTTCAGCAAACTCTTCCTCAACATCTATTCCTGCACCCTTTAGTGTTCCTTCTATTTCACTCTCAGTAGGAATTTCCAAGGGCACATAAGGTTCAAAGATTTCTCCTTGTTCAAGTTGCCTTGCTCTAGGCCTGTAAAAGAAATTTGTCTCCCCCTGAGCTGTATATTCCAATATCATTTCAGCTCCAACTTCTTTTTCTTGTATTAATCTCTCCCCCTCAGTTGGGTTATCCTCCCTCCTGACTGGAGTAATCTGAGCTGTTGAAGTTGATTGAGTAGAGATAGGAACTTTCTGAGCCAGCAGCTGTTGGACTAAATCTTTGACTTCTTTCATTTCAGCTCGCTGCTGCTCTTGCACCTCCAAGATCTTTCTTAAAGAGTAATGAATTTTAGTGACTTGGGCCTCTAGATTTAGAATCCTTTGGCTGTGTGCTGTGTGTGCATTGTGTGGGGTGTTTGTTTGGTCAATGGGTATCTCACCGCTCACTGTTACTGTTTGTTTTTGTCCCTTAACACTCACACTCGGCTGATCAGGGTCAGGGAATTGAAGATCACTCAGGTTAAGTGTTTCACTCATTTCATTCATTGTAGCATCCAGATCTTCATTACCTGCATTAAAATCCCTTTCCCTTCTATGGGTAGGTTGCCTCTCCCCCGTACCACTGTGGGTGGGAAGAACTCCTTTTTCAGGAACTGGGGGGTTTAGACCCAGTGTGGTCACCACTGTGGATTCTGTAATGATTGGCAAAGATGAAGAATCTGTGATGCCAGCTAAAGCCATTGAAGGCATTACTTGTTCAGAGGCAGCCTGAACAAGTTCTACTGCCGAGGCAGCAGATACTCTATGAATAGAGTCCACATCCCTTCTATGGGTGTGTTGTCCCTCCACCTGACCTGTGAAGGTGGGGAGGACCTCCGTTGCAGGAGCTGGACTTTGAATATCCAGGGGGGTCATCACCTCAGGCAATGTAATGATTGACAGATAAGAGCCTGTGATGTCCCGCGAAGCCTGTGAAGGCATTTCCACATGAAGTGGTGATGCTGCTGACGCAACTACTCCTTGAATGGAGACCTCTTCCCTTCTATGGGAGAGTTGCCTTTCCACTTCACCCACTTGGGGAGGGAAAACATCCTGACTAGGATTTGGAGATTTTAAGTCCAGGGGGGTCACCACATTTGACAATGTAATAAATGGCTCGTGAGAGTCAGTGATGCCCCCTACTGTCTGTGAAGACAGATACTGAATTGGATCAACCAAAACAGTACTAGTTATAACCTCTGTTTCTATCCCCGTACCTTTCAGGATTTTATCAATTTCAGAATTAAGGTTACGAAGATAAAGAAGGGTTTTAGAGATTGGAGAATCAGGTTCCTGGTTCATAGTTGCCTTTGGTTTAAAATGCATTTTACGACATTTTCGAGAAGGCAGAGCTGTAGGGGATATTTGAATAATTTCCTGATCCGGTACAGAAACAGTCCTATCATCTATTTTAAGTGATCTTTTTCTGGTTAAAGGAGATGAAGGAACTGTTTGTTGATCTCTGGCAGTGGTTAGAACTGGTGGGTTGCCAAGTTCATTGCCAGTTTCGACGGCCGCTGAGGGCTCTTGTGTGTGCATTGCCGTTTGAGGCACAGTAAGAGATATTGTTTCATTTTCATCTGATAGAAAAGCTGAGAGATCAAAGTAAAGAAGTGAACCTTCAGCCATCTGATCATCAGACTTGCTAGGGATGTACACATCTGTAGATTGGGGTTCTTCCACTTCTGGCTCAATAGCTATCTCCTCTGTTGGATTTTCAGAGCTTTTCCTTTTTCCTTCTCCTTGAATTGGCACTTCCTCTTGTTCAGAACCAGCTTCTTCCATACTTTCATCTCCTTTTTCAGTGCCTGGTTCACTCTCAGATGCTTCTTTGTTTCCTGAATCAATTGATGTTTCAGCTTCATTCTCCTCTTGAGATTGTTGTCCTTCGGAATTGGCATGAGCTGATTCATCAGTTTCAGATACATGATCTTCTTCAGAAGTTGACTCTCTTTCTGCCTCAGATGCAGTGTAACGCCCCCAAATCCGGGGTCCGGGATTTGAGTCGTCATGTCATCATTCAATCCTTTAAAACCTGCAATACTTAACAATACAACGAAATCACATCATAGACCCCTCTCTCTCAAACATACAAGTTATAGCCTTAGAAACGATATACAACAAGTACCTTTAGTTATTACAAACCAAATGTACTTAACCATGATCTCACGCTATCAATGATAACCTCTACCTGAAGTGACATTGATAACTAGATCAAAACTGAAACCTATCAACTTACTTCTGCGGAATAGTTCTGAACTGAACCTTCTCAAAGGTGAATCTCCTACTTCCTTCCTCGAAGTATGGAGCCAATCCAATGCGTTATCGCTTTCTCTGAAAATTTATTATAAAGCAAGGGTGAGCGAAAGAATGCTCAGCAAATTATCCACCCAATTATATAGGCGATTCTCATCCAAGAACATGATAATCACTACTATCTCAATAGTATATCATAAGGTTACCGGTATAGGGTAAGCATAACAAAGTATCTCTCGACGATACATATTGTCGGAGTTTTCTCTTAAAATCATTTATCCTCAACATGGAGTTTAAAAGGATATAATCCGAACAATTTAGTTCATTATATAAAATAAGACACTATCGAATATAGTGTTACCACTCTTTCATACTCCTTCTGAAGCTTTTGAAATAAAACTCAATGAACTTATTATGTTCACCGTTTTGAGATAATCTTATCAATAACTTAGCAAAATAGTATCAACTATAGCTTTGCTAGATTCCCATAAATATAATAAGTACCTAATTCAAGATACCGCAATAATAGTTGCTCCTTATCATAAGCAAATCAAACCCCTTTAACCATACCCCTTGTAAGGTTTAAAATCTAGTAAAACATTTTAAAGATTTATAATTTAATTGGTGTATATCATATATCCACTTAAATTTTTAAAATAAACCTCTTGTCAAAACCTCTTAGATAATTCCAGCATACTATGGCTGTTCGGCGTACATCATGTACCCGCTTAAGTTTTCAAAATAACTTCTCATCAAAACCTCTAGACTGACCTGTTGTGTTGTGATATATATAAAGAAAGTAAGCGTGAGCAATATAGCTCCGTAAGAACATATATAACTGAAAACATGCTGTAAATCTGTAAGCTTTTTCCTTTATCACATATATTCTGAAAACATGTTGTAGGTTAGTTGTAAAAGCATTTATGTGCCAACAACTGAAGTTTGAAATAACTTTTGTAGAAACATGATGAATAACATAAATCTTTTTAAAACATTTCTTCCGCTACCATCGGTAACTATGCCCTTAGCGGCTTTCATTACGGTGCGTAACACATTTCCAATTTGGAAGAAGGGACTATAGTTGGAGCTTTTCATCATACTACGACCGTACGCACACGATGATCAGTCGTATCATACGGAGGCTCTTGTTGTTTCTCTACATGTAGAAGGGGGAGCCGACGAAATTTTATCGTCATTGGAAATCACCCTAGACCGCATATGGGCCAAAATGCTGGGCCGTGCCTCTCACGTACCTCTTACGCTCTGCTGGACCGGTGTCAATCGACCTCTTATGCTAACCGGGCGACATCAAAGTCCCGAAATTCATCTGCTGGGCCGGTGTCAATCGACCTCTTATGCTAACCGGGCGACATCAAAGTCCCGAAATTCATCTACTAGGCCGGTGTTAATCGACCTCTTATGCTAACCGGGCGACATCAAAGGCCCGAAACTTTTCTCCAGTCCCTGGAATAATCTATAACTTGGAACCAGAACTTAATCTTAGTTCCCCAAGTATATCATACTTGTTAATAGATTCATAAAACTCTGAATGGGTACTGCCAAAAAATGGGCAGCCCTACTACCACAAAGGTATGTTGACCTTCATCAACTGATGTCTTTCTTTTGAGGAAAGAAAACCATTTAGAATCACGACCCGGGAGTTAGTCGGAAAACCTCTCATGTTTTGGTAAGTTGAACACCCTACTACAGTAGGCTAGTGATGTCAAGACATAACTGTTTTTGAGAAAGTAAATAGCTATTCATTTCCTATACTGAGTTCCCTATTTTTGATAAGTCTGAACGTATTTTATTCTTATTAAAAGAATAAATAAATATTTAAATTAAATATTAGGGAGCTCTCACTATTTTTAAATCATTTTCTGAAGGTCGGAAAGTATTTAAAATAATTATCGAAAGCTTCGAATAATTATTAAAGACCTAAAATAATTTGTAAATGAATTTTAAATAATTAATAAATATTTAAATAATATTTATTAATATATAATCCTCGATAAATGAATATTTAAATAATATTCATTAACTAAATAAATATTAAAATAATATTTATTATCCTTATTTAATTCTTCTATCAAAAGAATATCAAAATATAAATATCGAAGTATTTATATCGTCTCTTCAAAATAATCTGTCTCCGGCTTCTTCCGGATTACGACAGTACTTAACATAATCTTCCGACTCCCGGTCTACGTTTGAAAATACATAACTTGCTATACACTTAGAGCCTTTTTCCTCTTACCGGCTTATATCTATATTTCTTATAGCATATAACCGAAACATTTACTTAGAGCCTTTTTCCTCTTACCGGCTTATATCTATATTTCTTATAGCATATAACCGAAACATTTTCGAAATATGTAACTTTACATAAAACAGTTCATACTTTTCAACATACAGTTATATCACAACATCAACAGTCTTTAGTCAAAACATTTGTACATTAGGTACTAGTTTTGAAAACTTGCATAAGCATAATTATACAAATGTTTTAATATGTAAAACATAGGGATAGAAAACTTGCCTGGAGTCCAAGATACATTCTCAGAGTCCCACTCGTTCCAGATTTTCTATCAATAGATACCATAATCCTGATTAGTACTCCTAATCCCATCAACTACTTATATTACTAATAAGTATAATCACATAACGAGTCCAATTATGATAACTCCAATTTGTACTTAGTCCTTTTATTAACTCTTGTTTTACCCGACATTCATCTCCTCGGGTCTATCTTGACCATTCGTAAACCATCTCGTCAACGGCTTTTAATCTAATCCTTTTACTCCAATACATAGTCATGTTATTCCTCAACATCTTTCATATATAACTCGTGTAGGACTTAAGTCTCGAAAATCAACTTACGTCTACATTTTATAGTGACAATAAGCACTTGGTCACTTTATAGTAATTCTCACTTTAAACACCCAACTTCTAGCATTTTTAGTAAATTGAGTTTTAATTTGATTAACTCAATTCTTTCTCTGGAGTCATCCTTGACATCCCTAGTATCTTAGATAAAAGTTTCACATGAAATTAAGCATCCTAGCTACTTCGATAATAGCCTCAAAGTTGGTTATTAACGTGGTTTCTAAGTTATGCGATACATTTAGTAAATCGGTCATAACTTTTGACTCGTAACTCCAAATGACGCAAAATTAGCGCGCAAACGATCTAGAGAATACCTAGAATACAATCCATCAAAGGTTTGCCCCTGGACAGAGGACTTATTTTCGAATATCCAAAACAGGGCAGTAGCTTCTCCAGTGAATACTGTCACCGCACAACTTTAGTTTCAACATTTTTATAAAATCGAAATATTAACATCTGTGTATAAAATTTTGCAGGGGCCTTAATCACTGTCCAAAATATTTATCCTCAAAATTTCATGATTTTTGACAACTGGTAAGGGGTCCGTTTATATTCACAAAGTGAGTACAAGACAGCAGTTTGGTTCCCTTGCGCGACTTTCACTAAAACGGACTTATCTCCTAAACCGTAAATCGTATCGATATGATTTTTATACCAAAACAAACTACAAAGGAAGGCCTACACAGAAATGGGCAGTGGTGTTAAAAATCATCATTTTGACAGTTCGTAAATCTTGGTTAAAACAGGCCTATATGCAAACGGGCATTACGACGGCTATAATCGTAACGTTTTCCGGATTTAACTATGTTAATCCATTCAAAATCAACCAAATCATCAACCCAACCATTTTTACTAAATAATCAGTTTATATACTTCATAAACTTATCACCATCATCAATCCATAATATTCAACCACAATATTCAATCATCTACATCCAAACTCCTCAACTCAACATATACTTAAGCATAACTTAAACTCAAGCTTATAACTTAAAGTAAAATCAAAGGGTGGGTGGGGTTTATACCTTCCTTGAGTCCTTAACATACTAACAAGAGCTTGTAAGCCTTAAGGGAGCCTTGATCTATGCTTAACATCCTCAAACTTGTAAGAGAAAATCAAGAAACAAGTTAGTAAATTTTCGGAGATACTATTCACCCTCATTTTCTACATTTTCTTTACCCAACCAAAACACCTCCAAAAATTATGAAATTAAATACGTACCTACCCTAGGATGTATAGAAGGCCTGGGATTTTTCTTGGGATTTTTAAGTGTCCAAAAGTTGAAGAAATAGATTGTTGAATCTTCTGCCCTGACTTGCCCAGCAGAATGGTGAAATGAAGAACAAGGGGGAGAGAGCTTTTTCTACTTTACTTTACTTGCTCTCTAGCTTTTTGAAAAGTGTTGGCTGATTTCTCATACAATTATGACTTGGTGGAGTGAAGGGTCAAGCCAAGTACTAGGGTTCCATGAATTAAGGATCTTGTTTTCTGCTTTTCCATGATTTGTGGAACCATGTCTCTAAGTATTAGTTGGTTACTTGGTTAGTTTGTAACTAACTAGTTCCTTGCATGGTTACTCCCATTTGGTTGCCAACTCTTCTAGTTTGCATGACCTTGGTGCATTTACTTGTTATCCAACATTTATCACTTAATCCTCCATGTAAGTTCGATAAATTTCCGAAAGCGTTTCATCGTACGAATTCCGTATCGTAAATCCTTAATATCCCAAATACTTTAATTCAATTATAACCATGAACTTTCTAAATTATAATCCTCTTGATCACAACTTAATTCTCTTATTCCTCGATACCTCATAAATTACGAAACAAATCGTAAAAGTGAAAATCTTCGAATTCTGACGACTTTTACATTTACTCATTTTCTTCATACAACAATACCGCATATTCGGTTTTCCCATATTCCACTACTTACCTAGTGTGGGCTAAAAAGTTTTTCATAATCCGTAGAATCACTATTCATCAGGGTCATTTATAAATAAAAAAAATGCGTCCAAAAATCCGGGTTATTACATGCAGCTTCTTCTTCTTCTTCTTCTTCTTCATCAACCTGTCTAAGAAGATCAAAGTAATCTCTAATAGGATTAGTCAGTGGAGCAGGACTATACCTGTTGGGATAGTCCGTCTCATTTCTTAGCAGCATTATTGTTCTGAACTGTAATGAGGGTGACTCTTCCATCTGACTGTTCTGAAACAAATGTAGTTGATCAGCTTCAAGTACTTCATTCAACACCAGTTGCAAAAACCTTGGATATAGACAGAAGTTTTCCATTTTTGCCTGGTTCTTCAAAATTTCAGCCATGATCAACTTGCCAAAATTAATTCTTGATCCAGAAGCCACTGCATAGCCGACCACCTTGTTGAACTGTGTAATGCCATGGAATCCACCTGTCTTTGGTGCAAAACCATGAGATAGGATGTTGAAGAATAGATTTCACTCTTTGGGCAGGTGATTCTTGTAAATCTTCTTTGGAAGATGTGAATTTATCCTTGTGCAGTGCAGAAACATGAAGAAGTTGTCTAAATCTTCCTGTGATGGATCATCTTCAAAATCTTCAGATGGCAGATGAAGTGCTCTATTAATGTCATTTTCAGTGATTTGCACTTTCTGTTTCTGAATTTTGCAGGTGAAGGCCAAGATTCCATCTGCAGACGTGTCCATAGCAGACCTGTATACCTGTCTTAGAAGATTTTTATTTAAAGGAACAGAAGTTGTTAGTGCATACCGGACTATTGAATTTTCGTTTAAAAACCTAGCCCAGTAACCTAACTCCCCTGCTTCAGTCCAATCATCTACTAAAATGGATAAATAATTAGTGTTTTTAATCTCAAAATGACTCCCCATTTAATTACAAATGAAAAGTAATTTTTAATAATCAAAAGTACTAATTAAAATCGAATTATTTTAGTAAATTATGAACTAAAACCCTAATTTTAAAATTACTGGATTTTCTTGAAGTTAATATATGATAGACTCCTAGTAATTTTTAGCACACTTTTAATATTACCAAAATTTTTAATCGATTAACCAAAATTAAACAGTGACCAATCAGTTCGATTTTTGTGAAAATGGTGAATTTTAAAACTTTAACCAAAATATATGAAACTACTGGCAAATGAAAGCTATGATTGTGAGTTTCACAAAATTGGTTTTAGTTTAAAAATACTAGATCTGAGTTAATTGCAAGTTGCGCTCCTGATGTGTATATGCTGTGTATATTATAAAGCTCAACAAAGATAACATAACCCAGCTATATATAGGCGCAGCAAAGGAAAAAAAAACGTTCAAGTCCTGAGTGGCGCTTGCACAGTGATTGCACTGTGTAGGCACCACTTAACTAGCTAGCGCCACTTAGAAGGTAGAATTGGCTAAGTATTAGTGAGTGGCGCCTGTACAGTGGTTACACTGTAATGGCGCCACTAGAGTTATTTATAACTAGCAACAAAATTGTTAAGTGATAAGTTGCGCCTATACAGTGAATACACTGTATTGGCGCCACTTAATACTTGAAGCGCCACTTGAATTTAATCAAGAAAAAATTCTAAGGCATGAGTTGCGCTTATACAGTGAGTTAGCTGTATAGGCGCCACTTAGTACTTAGATGGATTTTCAAGTGTTTTCAAATTTTGTTACCAATTAATAATAATATTCATGAATAACTAGAATAATTAATTAATTAATAATTAATTAATTAATAATTAATTACTCACAAATATTATTTTCACAAAATATTCGTTAATAACAATAATAACATTAATTGTTAAAATTATTATTATAAATAAATTATGCTTCTTATTATTTTACTTTTATTTTAAATAAGAGAATAACTATAAATATTCATTCTTTTCATTTAAAATAATTTCAAATAATATTTAAATAAATAAGTTCCAAGAATTTATCATTTAAATACAAGCAATTAAATATTTTCTAAGATAAAAAATTAAGTAAATACCAGATTAATAAATTAAGCAGGCATGCACAAGGTATTTATCTAAAATTTAATCTTAATAACTGGAAAATAATTTTGGTAGATAAATTCACAAGTCCTAGAAATATTGAGATTAAACAACTAGTGAATTTATCAGCTTCAAATTGCAGTTTTTGAATACTAACTTATTAGTCAGTAGAATTTAACATCCCAAGTTCACAAACCAGTCTAGTGAAAGTGATTTCATCCAGTGGTTTAGTGAAGATGTCTGCAATTTGCTGCTCTGTAGGTACAAAATGTAACTCTACAGTACCATTCAAGACATGCTCTCGAATGAAATGATACCTGATATCAATGTGCTTGGTCCTTGAATGTTGAACATGATTGTTTGTTATGGCTATGGCACTTGTGTTGTCACAGAATATTGGAATTTTGCACAGCAACAGTCCATAGTCCTGAAGTTGGTTCCTTATCCACAGAATTTGTGCACAGCAACTCCCAGCAGCAACATACTCAGCTTCAACTATCGACATTGCAACTGAGTGCTGCTTCTTGCTATACCAGGACACCAATCTTCTACCAAGGAATTGACAACTCCCTGATGTACTTTTTCTATCAATCCTACAACCTGCATAATCAGAATCTGTATAGCCAATAAGGTCAAAACCTGTATCTTTAGGGTACCAAATTCCAAGATTCAGACTTCCCTTAAGATACTTAAAAATCCGTTTAACAGCTAGAAGATGTGATTCTTTAGGATCTGATTAAAACCTAGCACACAAGCATGTAGAGAACATAATATCTGGCCTACTTGCAGTTAGGTACATTAATGAGCCGATCATACCTCTGTAGCTTGTGATGTCTACCTTTTTACCAGGCTCATCTTTATCAAGCTTAGTGGCAGTTGCCATTGGAGTTTTGGCTGTGGATGCATCTTCAAGACCATACTTCTTCAAAAGTTCTTTGATGTACTTGGTCTGGAAAATGAAGATTCCATCTTTCCTTTGACTTACTTGGAGTCCAAGGAAATAGTTCAGCTCTCCCATCATGCTCATTTCATACCTACTCTGCATTAGCTTAGCAAATCTACTACACAACTTATCGTTAATAGAACCAAATATAATGTCATCCACATATACCTGTACTAATATCATGTCATCTTTATGCATTTTATGAAACAGAGTCTCATCTATGACACCCCTAGTGAAACCATTTTCAAGTAAGAATATAGATAGAGTGTCATACCATGTCCGAGATGTTTCCCAGAATAATCAATCTATTACAGAAGGGGGTTGAATGTAATAGTGCCTGTAAATCGATTATGAACACAAGTATATTGAATGGAATACTGTTTTGTATTAATAATGAACTTGAATACAAAACTCTCTCAAGATATTAAGTTCTTAAGAGCTGCTAGGTTACAAGATATTGCTTTTATGAATTCGATATTTAATTATAACCTATCTCTGTGTTTATATAGACACAGCTACAAATACAATTACAAAACAGATTATGATAAGAATAGATTTAATAAGGTAATTTGACTTGCACTTGAATTCCTTCTTACTATCCAAATCAGACTCTGATTTGTCTGTTTCCTTTTCTGATAAACTCTGGAGCTAAACTCTGTCGGTTTGTCATTCTCTGATTTGAGCATTCTCTGTTAGAGTAAACTCTGATTGAGTATTCTCTGGTAGAGTAAACTCTGACCGACAGCTTCCTTAAACGCTGATGACGTCAGCATAAACTCTGTTTAGTAATCTCTGACAATCACCAGTGTTTGCATTCCTAACAATCTCCCCCAATTTATGCTTTAATAATTAAAACATAAATTTCACTTATGATGTCAGAAATACAAGACAAATGCACCAGAGTTTATTTACCCTTTTTAGACTTAGATTCTTCTGTAAAATAATTCTTCTTTCAGAAATTGACTTAGGAGCTTTTCTTCAGCATTTTTCAGTAAGTCAACAAGCTTCTCCTTCAATTCCTTCATGTTTTCAGAAGAATCATCTATTTGAAATATTGCAGCCCTTAGAGCATAAATTGATGACCTTTCCATCCTTTCATCTAAGACAATGCAACAGGTCTTCATTCCATCAGGATTTAAAATTAGTGTAGGAATCCCTAACACCATCTTGACCTTTGCATCTCCCTTTCTCATAGCTCTTCTTGTTCCATCTTCAAGTAAATACCCAAACTCATAATCTTCAGACTTTATCATCATCAATCTTTCACTCTTCTTCTTTTCAGCTATTTTTCTTTCAAGAATCTTTCTCCACTTTGAAGTTGCTTCATTTTCATCATTGAGCAGATATAGAACATGTTCAAGTTCTTTAGATGCCTTATCCTTCAGATTTTCTTCAGCAATCTTCAAAACTCTCCCATCTTCTAGAAAATACAGAAGCTTCTCCTTAGCTTGAGCTCCATCAAAACTATCTTTCACTATGTTAACAGATATTAATTTGTCAAGATGTTCTTGAGACAGCTCTTCTTCAGGTTTATCTTTTAATGAATAAGGATCTCTGAAGATGTTTGCTTCACCTCTGTAGATCTTAGCATGTGTATCACCAATACCACCCTTGTTGTTTCCAAGCCTGGCATTGAGTGTCAGAGTTTGAGTTGTAGTCCACAGAGGATCAGACTTTTTCTTTCTGATCAGAGATGGTTGATGATCTTCTTCTTCAACATCAAACCTAGATCCACCTGGTAGAAAAGTTGTTCCCATCATAGTAAGAGATGTTTGTGGTTTGGTTTGAGCTTTTTGTTGAATTCTTGAGGATGATCTGGTTTGAATTTCTGAGACTTGTTTTGGTTGATCAATTATCTTAGGAACTTCAACAGATTTGATTTGAGTAGGCTTGGATTCTGACTTCTTCTTTTGAGCAGGTGCCTTTTTCACATATTTTCTCTTCTTCTTTTCTTGAGCATTTTCATTTCCAGACTTTTTCAGTTCAGCTTCCACAGCAACAGGATCCATTCCTGGATTTTCTTCTTCAAACATTTTCTTTGCCAGTTCTGCATCTTTTAAGTTTTGTTCTTCAATCCTCTCAGGCTTATCTTCTTCTTCAAGCCTTTTTGCTAATTCCAAATCAGCATCTATCAGAGTTTGCTTGTCGTCAGAGTTTACATCAGACTTTGATGTCATCAGAGTTTGTGAGGTTGTCAGAGTTTGTCTTATCAGAGTTTGTTTTCCTTCCTTATGACTCCCATGATCTTCATCATCAGGTTTGTCAGAGTTTAGAATTTCATCCTCCTTGCATTTGTCTGAACCCGTCTCCCCCTTTCTGACATCATTCCCAATGTGCTCAGTAAAAAGTTGAACGAAGTTTGTGAGCATGCCCTGCATAGAAGTGACAGAGACAGAAATCTCATCAACCTTGGATTCCAAAGCATTCTGCTTGTCTGAAATGTTCTTTATCTTCATGCCTAAAAAATTCTGAGAAGTAGAGAAGGTAGATTCAACAGCTGCTGTAGATTTAGTGACAAAGTCCTTAAGACCACTAACTTCACTCTTAAGTCCTTTGGTCATTATGGTAGATGCCTTCAAGAGTGTCTTGAGTTCTGGAGAGTTTATTTCTTTATCAGCTTTATTGACCAAGTCAATAACATGAGGCCATGGAATATTTGCCTCAGGAAACTTCCAAGAGAAATCCCAGATTTCTTGTCTGTGAGAGGTAAGGTAATCTTCATTTGAAGTCTTTGGAGTAGAAGAGAAATCCCTTCTAACACCCTCTGCATTTAGATCAGCCTCAATTTGACCTTTGAGATTTTCCACCACCATGTAATCAGGATAAGCCATTTGCAATCTGTCAAGTGCATCATAAGAGTTGACAGGCCACCTTTTGGTGTTATACCGCTGTGTGAAGGGAATGGAGAGATCTGTGACTACTTCATCAGCAAAAATCACATCATCAGAATCTGAGTCCTTTCCATCAGAATTTAATAATTCAGCAGTGTTTGGCACAGCATCAGAGTTTGCAGAAATAGGTAAACTCTGAGTACCTTGATCCTTGGAAGTTGTAGATGGAGTCTCCATGGGCTGTGTAGAAATTGGTTGCACTAAAATAGCATCAGAGTGTGCCTGTGGAGCTTCATCAGAGTTTGTCTGTCTAACATGTAAGTCTTGGTCTGCAATCATAAGAGTGATGATTGGTTCTTGTGTGACCTGAGTCATATCTGTAGCTGCTTCACCACTTTGAGGTGAAGGTTCTTGTGGGCTTGACTCTGCCAGAGATTGGCCTTCAGCATCAGCAACAACAATGTCTTTTATAATAGATTGAGTGCCTGCATCCAAACTTTGATTGAATGGTTCTTGTGTGGCTGGGGCCTTGACAACTTCTTCAACCCTTTGAGCTGAAGGTTCTTGTGGATTGTACCCCTGATCAATGCTGGCTTCACTTGCTGGAATTGGGGCTTCTATTGAACTTTGATCAATAGGTTCTTGTGTACCTGGCCCTTCAAGGACTGCTACCTCACTTTGAGAAGTAGGTTCTTGTGTGTCCTGGCCAAAAGTGACAGACTTTTTCTTCTTTCTTGAAAAACGTTGAGAACTAAGAGATGCTGACGATGACTTTGATTTCTTTGCCTCTATTTCTCTTCTTACTTCTTCAGCCAGTTCCCTTGCTCTTTCATAAGATATCTCCTTTATGACTTGCTTTGGAGACTTTGTAGGAGAATCAGATACTGGTATAGGACCAGCTTCCTCTGGAGTGACATATGGCCCATCTTGCAAATAATTGTGTTGTCGCTCCTGTTCAGCCTTGAGCCCAATCATGTTCTCAATTGGAACTGGTAATCCAGGTTCCTTCCAAGGAATATTTGCCTTCCAGCAACCCCATGCTTCACCAGAGTTTATCAAGACATTAGTGGTTGGCTCAGAGTTTGTAATGTCTTCAGAGTTTAAATCTTGAGGTTTAGGCTGATCAGAGATTAGGACGTCAGAGTTTAGAGCTGCATCAGAGTTTATCCCTGCAGTGTTTGCAGCCTCAGAGTTTGCAAGTTTGACTAATCTTCTCCTCTTTTTCTTTACCTCAGCCCCAGTCTCAGAAGCCTGTTCAACTGTCGTTCTTTTAGCAAAAACGAACTCTTCATCAGAATCTGTATTTTCATCAATTAATTTCCTCTTTTTGAGAGTAGATTCTGTTACTGACTTCCCCTTCCTTTTGCTGGAACCCTGTTGAGAGGTGTGTTTTGCAACTACAGTCTGTTGAGAGACTGTAGAGGTTGGCAAAGGTGTTTGGGAGTCAGTGTTTGGAGGGTGGCTTGGGTTTGAATCAGAGGGTGCTAAACTCTGATCCATAGCCACTGAGATGAAATCCCTGCCATACATGGTAGGCATTCTCTGATTTAAGAGAAGCCTGACCCATGTGGGATAAAAGAGAGGAGAGAGATTACCTTTCTTAGTGTCCTTCCTAGCTAGGTCAGCAAAAATTCTTTTGTTCATACAAAAACTAGCTAAACTCTGATCATTCTCAAGACTTACATTAGGCAACAAATAATTAAAAATTAACTGAAGAAATCTAGCAAAGTATATGGTGTGAACATCATCATTAATTTTGCTAGCTAGCTGCCTAATTATTAAACAAGGAAAATTGAAATTGAGATTATGGGTCAGAGAATACCCAATCTGTTGTGCTAGTTGTGGGATTGCATCAAAATTTGTGCATTTGCCTGTGAAGGCCCTTGTAATGCAATCGAAGAAAAAACTCCATTCTCTTCGAAGATTGGGTCTTGTCAGGCTCCCTAACTTTGATAGGCTTCCTCCATAGCCTATAGACCTGAAAAACCCCTTGACCTGTTCATCTCCAACAAGGTCATCATACACAGCCACTTCTGGTAGATGTAGAGCTTGTCTCACTATAGCAGGAGTAATTGTGTGTTTTCCATTGCATTGAAATGTGATAATGGGTTCTTCATCATCATCAGCATTGTTGTACGTAGCAGTGGACCATATGCTTACCAGAGATTGAGCAGAAAAGTTTAATGGTTCCTGGAGTGCATAGCCAATATAACTTTGTGCTAGAAAATCCTGGACAACATGAAAATCTTCAGGTGCATCCGTCTTATTTAACAAAGAAATATAGTTTGTGGCAGCAAAAGTATAGTTTTGGAAGGTTTGTCCTTTGGATGCCATTGAAACAAGAAAGAGTTGCAGGTTAGAGCAGTTTAGGGTTTGTGCGTAAGTGAGAAGTAATAGATACAGATGATTAATTCAAAATGACAATATGAATTAAACTGTGCCCTTTCAATTGCATAAAAACTGTAGTGGGACATGTGGCAAACATTATGTCTGGTCTACTTGCAGTTAAATAAAGTAGAGAACCAATCATTCCTCTGTATGCTGTAATATCAACAGGTTCTCCAGTGTCTTGATCAAGTTTTGTTGCAGTAGCCATGGGAGTTGTAGCAGATGCAGAATCTTGCATTTGAAATTTAGTGAGTAGATTCTTTGTGTATTTAGACTGATTAATGAAGATCCCTTCTTCAGTCTGTTTCACTTGTAAACCCAGAAAATAACTCAATTCTCCCATCATACTCATTTGATACCTGGACTGCATTAACTTTGAAAATCTTTCACAGAGTTTCTCATTAGTGGAACCAAATATAATATCATCAACATATATTTGAACCAATAATAAATCCTTACCTTGAGTTCTATAAAACAAGGTTTTATCAATTGTTCCTCTAGTGAAACCATTTTCAAGTAAGAATAGAGCCAGAGTTTCATACCAGGCCCTTGGTGCTTGCTTTAGTCCATATAAAGCTTTATCCAGTCTGTAGACATGATTTGGATATTTTGGATTGACAAAACCAGGTGGTTGTTCAACATAGACTTCTTCTTCAAGTTCACCATTTAAAAATGCACTTTTAACATCCATTTGGTAGACCTTGAATTTCTTATTTGCAGCATAAGCAAGAAAAATTCTGATTGCCTCAAGTCTAGCTACAGGAGCATAGGTTTCATCATAATCAATCCCCTCCTGTTGTGAATAACCTTTGGCTACCAGTCTTGCCTTGTTTCTTGTAATTATTCCATCAGAGTCTGTCTTGTTCCTGAATACCCATTTTGTGCCAACAATAGATCTGTTCTTTGGCCTTGGAACTAGGGTCCAAACTTCATTCCTTTCAAACTCGTTCAATTCTTCCTGCATTGCAGTAATCCAATCTGCATCTTTCAAAGCATCTTCAATCCTTTTTGGTTCTGTTTGTGAAAGAAAACTATGAAATAGACATTCATTTTGAGTAGCTTTTCTTGTTTTTATTCCACTCTCCAGATCACCTATGATTAAATCAGGTGTGTGATCTTTGGTCCATTTTCTTGGATGTGGAAAGTTCCTTGAACTAGATGCTCCCCCATGATCTGTGCCTTCATAGAATGATCCTTCTGTAAATGATGATCCTCCCCTTGAAGATGTGTTTCCATCAGTGTTTGATGTCTCAGAGTTTATGTACTCAGAGTTTGAATTATCAGAGATTGAGGTATCAGTGTTTGTGGTCTCAGAGTTTGAAAGATCAGAGTTTGTGTTGTTCAGAGTTTGGTCAGACTCTGATATTTCAATTGTTGAATCTCCAATGTCAGTATGTGATTGTTGTTGCTCCCCCTCAACATGTGCAGTTTCTTCAATTTCTATTTCAATCATTTCTGAATCAGAGTTTAAAGAATCAGAGTTTAAAGAATCAGAGTTTACCTCTCCAGGATTTGGTTGATCAGTGTTTATCTCGTCAGAGTTTGGTTCAACAGAGTTTATTTTCTGCAGTTCATTCTCAAATCTCAGTGTTTCTTGTGCATCTTTATCATATAACCCAGCTATCTTCCCTTCATCAAAGGAGACATTAATTGATTCCATGACTGTCCTTGTCCTTAAATTGAATACTTTGAATGCCCTTGAAGAGGTTTTAGAAGTTGTTGCATATCCAATAAAAATTCCCTCATCTGCTTTAAGTTCAAACTTCTTCAATTGTTCAGGATGTGTCTTGAGAATAAAACACTTGCTTCCAAAGATGTGAAAGTACTTGACATTAGGCTTTCTTCCTTTCAAAGATTCATATGGAGTCATTCCATGTTTGTTAATTAAGGAACAATTCTGAGTGATGCATGCAGTGTTCACAGCTTCTGCCCAAAAATAAGTAGGTAGCTTTGCTCCTTCGAGCATTGTTTTGGCAGCTTCTATTAGAGTTTTGTTCTTTCTTTCAACAACACCATTTTGTTGAGGTGTGCCAGGTGCTGAGAATTGTTGAGTGATGCCTTTTGTTGAGCAGAATTCCTCCATTGTAGAGTTCTTAAACTCTGTTCCATTGTCACTCCTTAGATTCTTTACTTTGTGAGTTGATCCATTCTCAATCATTGCAATATGATCAATAATTGTTTCTGCAGTTTCATCCTTCTTGTGCAAAAAGTATACCCAAGTAAATCTAGTGAAATCATCAACTATTACCAGAGTGTATTTCTTCTTTCCAATGGACATTATGTTAACTGGACCAAATAAGTCAAGATGCAATAGATGAAAAGGTTGATCAATAGAGTTTTCAGTTTTGCTCTTGAAAGATGTCTTCCTTTGTTTGGCCTTTTGACATGAATCACAGAGTCCATCAGGATGAAATTGAACTTTTGGAAGACCTCTAACTAGGTCCTTCTTTACCAATTCATTAATGTTTCCAAAGTTCAAGTGACACAACTTTTTGTGCCAATTCCAGCTTTCCATTGGTGATGCCTTTCCAAGTAGACAGGTCAAGGGACCATTAGAATTAACATCCAAGCTAGCTTCAAATAGGTTGTTATGTCTGTGGCCAATAAGAGCTACTTTTCCATTTTTCTTGCTTTTCACTTCACAATGAGTTCCATGAAATTCCACAGAGAAACCTTTGTCTGTCATTTGACTCACACTGAGCAGATTATGTTTGAGTCCTTCAACCAAAGCTACATTTTCAATGATGACATTTCCAATAACAATGTTGCCATATCCCAGTATTCTTCCTATGTTGCCATCTCCATAAGATACTGCTGGGCCAGCCTTCTCCTCAAACTCTGAAAGCAGGGATTTATTTCCAGTCATATGTGCAGAACATCCACTATCAATTACCAGAATGTTTTTCCTGTTTCCCTGCAATCAGTAAATGCAATTTAATTAGAAGATTTGGGGACCCAAACTAGTTTGGGTCCTTTCTTTAAAAACTTGTTAACTTTTGCAGCAGAAGTTCTTTTGTCAGAGTTTGTGTTAACAGAGTTTACATGATCAGAGTTTGCATTCACAGAGTTTGTACTGTCAGAGTTTACACTCCTTTTATCAGACTTTATCACATACATTTGCTTGACAGTATGTTTTGGAGAATCACTCTTTTGAGGCTTTGGTTTGTAAGAATTGTAATACAAATTATGATAATCTTTGCATGTATAAATGGAATGCCATAAACTACCACAATGAAAACAGGGATTGTATCTTGTTTGTTTTCTAGCCTCAAACCTAGGTCTTTCAGATTCTTTCTTTTTCTTTTGTTTGCAGTCAATAGCAAGGTGATTAGAATTACCACAAGTAAAACAGATTTTCCTAGGAGCATCAGGGATATTTATGTATTTATTCTCCTTAGTAATTCCTACTTTACCATTCCTATTTCTTTTCACCTTCTTAGTTTTATTAGTGACTGCCTTCAACTTTTCTTTAAGTTGCTTCTGTGAAAGTAACCCTACATTCACCTTCTTAAGATCTAGCACACTATTATTTTTAGAGCATTCAGGGAGAGTTTTCTTATCATTACTAGCTCTAACAAACTTCACAGGTTCACTCAATGTTCCTTTTGTGTGTGAATTAGTATGAATTTCTTTATCAGATTCATAACCTAAGGCAGATGTCCAATTCTTTTCAGAAAGCATTTGTTGGACCTTCTTACCAGAGTTTGTCCAAACTCTGAAGGTCTCTTTTTCCTTAGCTATCTCAGATTTCAAATATGTGACTTGTATTTCCAACTGAGTTTGCATGTGTATAGCATTCTCACAGTCTTTCTTAAAACTAAGCATGTGAACAAGTTCAGTTTCAAGAAAGTCATTCCTAGCATTCAGAGTTTGTATTTCAGATTTTAATCTTTCATTCTCAAGAGATTGTGATTTAAAGCTAACATGCAGATTTCTAAGAAAAGACTTTAGTTCATGAATATCTTCAGTATCAAAATTGAAAACAGAGTTTGGTACCTTGTCAGAGTTTAAAATGGGAGAATTAGAGTTTGCCATGAGAGCATAGTTAGTTTCTTCTTCAGAGTCTGAGGAATCCATCCAATCGTTCTTTGATGTGATGAGAGCTTTCCCAGATTCCTTGCTTCTGCACTCAGTAGCAAAGTGTCCCATCTTGTTGCACTTGTAACACTTGACCTTTGATTTATCAAGAATTTTTGATTTTGCATCTCTATTTTCCCTTTTTCTGAATCTGTCTTTCTTGTCTGTCTCACTATGCTTCTTCTGAAAGTTTCCTTGCTTCCTAAATTTTCTGTATTTCTTGAAGCTTTTGACAAACATAGCAAACATCTCCATCATGTCAGAGTCTGAAGAATTTTCAGAGTTTTCATCAGAGTTTGCCTCAAACTCTGATTCACTGCTATCTTGGAGTACTACTTCTTTCCCTTTCCTTGTTGAAACCTTAAGCACCTTTTCTTTTGGTTCTTTAATTTTTGCTTCAACATTCAAAGCAATAGGTCTTGCCTTGTTACTCTTTCTATTTCTTCTTTGCTGTAACTCCAGATCATGAGTTTTCAATTTGCCATAAACT
Source organism: Oenanthe sinensis (assembly GCA_028671895.1). Taxonomy (NCBI): domain Eukaryota; kingdom Viridiplantae; phylum Streptophyta; class Magnoliopsida; order Apiales; family Apiaceae; genus Oenanthe; species Oenanthe sinensis. The sequence goes on from JAPMAC010000212.1 coordinate 7,617,893, forward strand.
TCATCTAAGGACATCTCATCCAAGTCAGCCCTGTCTCTTATCAAGGATGTCTGCAGATCCCATTCTTCTGGAAGAGCCCTCAGAAATTTGGTGTTTGAATCTTCATTGTCATATACTTTATCCACCAAAGCTAAGTTATTCAACAGAGTTAGAAATCTATCATAGATATCTGTGAGGGACTCATTCTGCTTAGCCTCAAAGTATTCATATTCTTGGATTAGAACAGATCTTCTATTTTTCTTTATCTCCTTGGTTCCTTGACATTGAACCTCCAGTGCATCCCAGATTTCTTTGGCAGTTTTGCAAGCTATTACCCTGTTAGACATTACAGAGTCAAGACTGTTATGTAGAATATTTCTTACCTTTGCATCTTTCAAGACTTCCTGTTTTTCTTCATTAGTCCATTCTTTCTTGTCCTTCAGGGTGTAATACTCAGGGATTTGTCTTCCTTCCACAATTGTAGAAGGCACCAGTTTGGTTGGTAGGTACTGACCTGTATGGATCCTATCTAAGTAATCAGGATCAGTTGCTTCTAAGAACATCATCATCTTCACCCTCCATGTAGGGTATTCAGCCTTCTTCAATATTGGAATTCTGATGCTCTCATACTTGTTTCCAGACATGATTATTTGATCTTTTTGAGTTGAAATTTACAACCAGCTTTGATACCAATTGTTTCCCAGAATAATCAATCTATTACAGAAGGGGGTTGAATGTAATAGTGCCTGTAAATCGATTATGAACACAAGTATATTGAATGGAATACTGTTTTGTATTAATAATGAACTTGAATACAAAACTCTCTCAAGATATTAAGTTCTTAAGAGCTGCTAGGTTACAAGATATTGCTTTTATGAATTCGATATTTAATTATAACCTATCTCTGTGTTTATATAGACACAGCTATAAATACAATTACAAAACAGATTATGATAAGAATAGATTTAATAAGGTAATTTGACTTGCACTTGAATTCCTTCTTACTATCCAAATCAGACTCTGATTTGTCTGTTTCCTTTTCTGATAAACTCTGGAGCTAAACTCTGTCGGTTTGTCATTCTCTGATTTGAGCATTCTCTGTTAGAGTAAACTCTGATTGAGTATTCTCTGGTAGAGTAAACTCTGACCGACAGCTTCCTTAAACGCTGATGACGTCAGCATAAACTCTGTTTAGTAATCTCTGACAATCACCAGTGTTTGCATTCCTAACACGAGATGCCTGCTTTAAGCCATAGAGTGCCTTGAAGAGAAAGTATACAAAATCTGCAAATTCTGGATCTTCAAACCCTGGGGGTTGTTCCACATACACTTCTTCCTCAAGCTCTCCATTCAGGAATGCACTCTTCACATCCATTTGATATACTTTGAAATTGGAGTGTGCTGCGAATGCCAGAAATATCCTGATAGCTTCAAGTCTTGCCACTGGTGCATATGTTTCATCATAGTCTATTCCTTCTTCTTGAGAATAACCTTTAGCAACCAGTCTGAATTTGTTCCTCGTGACAATGTCATCTTCATCCAGCTTGTTTCTGAATACCCATTTTGTGCCAATTACAGACTTGTTCTTTGGCCTAGGTACCAGCTTCCAGACTTTTTGTCTGTTAAATTGATTGAGTTCTTCTTGCATAGCAATGACCCAATCTGAATCTTCCAGTGCTTCTTCAACTTTCTTTGGTTCTATCTCAGAGAGAAAACCAGAGAATAAACATTCATTTTGAGAAGCACGTCTAGTTTGAACTCCAGCACATGGATCTCCTAGAATTAACTCAAAGGGGTGATCTCTACTCCACACCCTATGTCTAGGCAGATTTGCCCTTGAAGATTCAGCTTGATTAGAATTGAAGTGCTGGGTTCTGCTAGTTGATCCTTCAGTTGCTCCCCCTGAGCTGCTACTTGGGTGAGAATGAGATTCTCTGCCACTACTAGTAGTTTCTGTGAATCTTCCACTGTTTCCACTACTAGGGTCAGAATCATCATAGTTATTATTCTCTTTTGGATCCTGATTTTCTGTTGCAGCTTCAGGTTCTATTTCACTTTCATCTGAGTTCATGTTTTCAAACTGCAGAGTTTCAGTGTCGTCTGTTCTTTGTAGACTTGGGAGCTTGAGATCATCGAAAGTTATATTCATGCTTTCAATGACCTTTTTATGTTCAATCACATAAACCCTGTACGCCTTAGATTTCAGAGAGTAGCCAAGAAATATGCCTTCATGAGCCTTGGATTCGAATTTTCTTAGATGCTCATCATCTTTCAGTACAAAACACTTTGCTCCAAACACATGAAAATATTTCAGTGTTGGTTTCTTGTTTGCCATTAACTCGTAAGGAGTCTTGTCATGTTCTTTGTTGATCAGGGTACGATTCTGAGTGTAGCAAGCTGTGGTGACTGCTTCAGCCCAAAAGTATAAAGGTAACTTAGTCTCATTCAGCATTGTTCTTGCTGTTTCAACCAAAGTCCTGTTCTTCCTTTCTACTACTCCATTTTGTTGTGGGGTTCTGGGCGCTGAGAATTGTCTTGATATTCCTTTTTCTACACAAAATTCATTCAGGATTGCATTTCTGAATTCTGTTCCATTGTCAGACCTTATTTTCCTGACAGACAGACCAGCTTCCAACTCAATTTTCTTTATGTGATCGATGATGGTTTGAGGGGCTTCATCCTTTGTGGCTAAAAACAACACCCACGTGTACTTAGAGTAGTCGTCAACAATTACCAGTGCATATCTCTTCCTTGACATAGACATGACGTTAACTGGACCAAATAAATCCATATGAATTAGTTGCAGTGGTTCAGTAATGTCTGAAGAGTCTTTGCTTCGGTGAGATGCTTTCTTTGACTTCCCTTTTTCACATGCTTCACATAACCCTTCTTGACAGAATTCCATCTCGGGTAAACCTCTTACCGATTCCCTCTTAACTAAAGAGTTCATTTCCTTGAAGTTTAGGTGTGAAAGTTTCTTGTGCCATAACCAACTGTCCTCTGTTGAAGCTTTGCTGTAAAAATATTGAGCTTCGCCTTTGCTTGCAGAGAATAAGTCAGCTACAAAGAGATTCCCCTTTCTCACTCCTTGAAGAACAAGCTTCATATCTTTCCTGTTTTGGATTGCACATCTTTCTTTCTCAAAAGTTACCTTGAAACCCTTGTCAGTGAACTGACTGATACTTAGAAGGTTGTGCTTTAATCCATCCACAAGAGAGATATTTTCTATGACAACATTTCCGATCTCCAGATTGCCATATCCCGTTGTGAATCCCTTGCTGTCATCTCCAAAGGTCACTATCGGGCCAGCTTTTTCAATCACATCTGTTAACAGGGCTTTATCACCAGTCATATGCCTTGAACAACCACTGTCAAGTATCCACATGACACGTTTGTTCTTTGCTGTGCCCTGCAACCACAGATTGATTACTTTTTCTTTGGCACCCAAACTTGATTGGGTCCAAGAGGCTTAGATAAGTGAACATTTTTAGCTACAGAAGTTTTCTGGTCCTTGTCTTTCTCATCGACTGCGCCCTTGCCCTTTGGTTTAGCCTTGACAGGGGTGTCTTTAGGCTTAGGGACAGGGGTTTCTTTCCTAGATTTAGGAGGACTGGCAGTCTTTGCCCTAACATGCTTTCTAGTCATGTTCACATATGTATTCATGCAAGTACTTGAAGATGTATTCATTAAGTTTATGTATGCAGACATGATATTGAAAGCACATGGCATGCAACCTACTTTACCGCATGGTTGATGAGGAATAGACATGACAGGCATGACAGGCATACTAGGAGTTTCTATTTTTACTACTTTTATCTTATTGCATGCATGCGTAAGATGACCAGTAGAATTGTAATTGTTACAAACTTTCCTAGTAGCACTTGAAGAATAAGCATTAACATTTTTCTTGTTGACACCTGTTTTACCATTCCTGTTTGTTTTCTTGTTTTCTGTTTTGTTGCCTGATTCAATTTTAACCTGTTTCTTAGGTTCTTCAATCCTAACAGATTTCTTAGGCAACTGTTTCTTATCTTGAACCTTTTTCTCTTTCTCCTCAGCAAGGAGTTCCTCTTTCATGAAAAGCTCTTCTTCATTTAAGGGATCAATGACAAACTTCTTATATAGGGGCTTAACTACATTCTTCAATACATGTGGAATGTCTTGCTTCACAGGACTTTCCTCAGCAATAGATTCTACATGCATTTTTTCTGCCTTTTTATCATAGTCAAAACCTATTCCAGTTTTCTGACCTATGACCTGTTTATCTATAGCCTCCTTTACAAGACTCGCAGATTTCTTATAAGCTTGAAGTTTTAACTCAAGAACAGAAATTTTATTTCTAAGAGCTGCTTCTATTTCCTGTTTGCATCTATCTCTATTCTGAAATTATTCTATTTTCTGTTTCAGATCTTCTACATTAACACATGCAAGCTCTAGTTCTTGGTTTTTAGTTTCTAGCATTTTATTCTTAAGAACTAGTTTAACATTTTCTTCTTCAGATGCTAGCATGCTTGTATGTATGTTAAACATTTCTATACTTAGATCTTCCACAGTTTTCTTATATTCAGAATTAGACATGTCAACGGAGGAAAAAAATGATACCTTCGATGATTGAGGTGATAGCTCAGAAGAGTCTGCCATTAATGCAAGATTTCCATAGGTCTCTTCTTCATCATTGTCTGAATCATCCCAGCTCTTTCCTTCAGCTATATAAGCTCTTCCTTGATGCTTCTTTACCAGTGCATCATATTTCTGCTTGAGTTCATCATATGACTCCTTTCTTTCTTTCACTTGCTTTGGCATCCGGCATTCTGTTGCAAAATGTCCGGGTTCATTACAGTTGTAGCACTTGAACTTACTGCGATCTACCATTCCCGTCTTATAACCTCCTTTGCTGTAAGATCCTGAAGACGATCCACCTCGGTTGCTGTTTCTGAAACTGGAACCACTGTAACTGGAGTTACTCTTTAATTTGTACTTAGGTTTCCTCCTAAACCTGAGGTTCTTGAACTTCCCTGGTTGAGTGTTATCTGTAAATTCAGCTTCCATAATTTCTTCTTTCTCAACATCAGGTTTCACTGTGCTGGTCTCTGTGACAGCAAAATCCTTCGCTACAAGAGCTGTAGTCTTCAACAGTGCTGTATTCTTACTGTCCACCGTACCTGTACCATAAATGATCTGTCTTTGCTCTTGCTCCATTTCATGAGTCTTGAGCTTCCCATATAAAATTTCAATGGACATGTCATTTATGTCACTTCTCTCTCTGATGGCAGAGATTTTGTGTTCCAGGTGTGCTGGCAGTGTCAACATGAATTTTCTGTTGATCTCTCTACGTGAGTAGGCCTTCCCATGTAGTGACAAGTCATTCAACAATTTGTTGTATCTCTCAAAGACTTGAGTGATACTCTCTCCTGGTAGTGACTTGAAAGCTTCATATTGGGAGGTAAGAATATCAAGCCTGTTCTCCTTCACTTCTGCTGTACCTTCCATCAGCAGATCAATTGTATCCCATATCTGTTTGGCACTCGTGCAGTTAATCACTTGATTTAGCATTGTAGTGTCCAAAGAATCCATCAGAATGCATTGAAGATGATTGTCCCATGCAACTCTTTCTTTATCAGTGTCAGTAAACTCTGAAGGTTCCTTCCGTTCGCCGTCTTCTGAAACTGTTTCTGGTGTAAGCTTCTGAGGTACATAAGGTCCATTTTCCAAAATTCCCAAGTATTGAGAATTTGAAGTTTTAATGAAAATGGACATCTTCTTCTTCCATAAGATGTATTCATTTTTCTCATGCTGGGATTTTAATGCTGCTGAGTTTTTGGGTACTCATGGTTATAAGAATTTTAAATCTTAAGAAATAATTAATTTCTCAAAAATTAAAATTAATTCGAATAAAAATTAAATTTCAAGAAATAAAATTTTAATACGAATTCTTGATGATTGATAGTTTTCTTAAAATTAGTGAACTTAAAATCTTTGAAAAATTCGAAATTGAATTTTCTTTCAAAATAAAGAAATTTCAATATAAAATTTTCTAGATCTAAAAATGCACTTTTTCGAAAATCTATTTTTGGATCTTGATTTGTAACTTCAATCAACAAGCTCTGATACCAATTGTTAGGTCCAAAATCATCATAGAAGGGGGGGTTGAATATGATATGGTAGATTTTTCGTTTTTATGCGGATTATGTGTTTGTTGTGTTTATGAGATATGAAATTAACAGTACTTGAAACACAAAGTTCGGGGAAATAATAATATCTTATTAAATCCCTGAGGTGCTACAATTCTAATCAGTAGATTAGCTGTAATGGGTTCAAAACAATATTACAACACTGATACAGTTGGGTGAAATAAATGTATAGCTTTAATGGAGCTTCCCGTCTGTTTGTGTTGAATGCTGAAGAAGATAACCTTCTAATTCTATTGAATTAAACCCATATATATTTGTAGACTTGTTTGGAAATTGACTTCCCACAATGCTAAGTCCCAAGTTGCGCCTCTAGACTTTAGTTGCGCCTCCAACTTCATGTGAGTTGCGCCTATACAGTGGTTTCCCTGTATAGGCGTCACTCATGCCTTAGAAACAATTAGCTGCCTTTTGTTGCGCCTAGTATGTATGTTGCGCCTACACTCTTGTTGCACTGTGTAGGCGCCACACACACTATTCTTTTGATTTAGTGCCTTGAACAGCCGTGTTGCGCCTTGAGAGTTATGTTGCGCCTGTACTCTTAGTACCCTGTATAGGCGCCACTAACACTTCACTTAGACTTTTTCTTGCACCTTGAAATATAAGATGCGCCTCTCCATTGTTTCAAGAGTATTGGAACACCAAATGTAGTAATACTTGCCTTAAGATATTTCTTGAATTGCTGAAGCAATTACCACTTGGTTTTCACTCTTTTGGCTTGGCTTGATCAACTGATTCTCTTCTGATTAATCAAGGTAATTCTCTTCCTGTTGTGCTGACGCTTAGTGCACTGGTCTGGTTCACAAACGACTAACACTGAATTGAATTCCCTTGACCTCTGTTCTGTTTTAGCTGACTAACCCTAGACTGTTGCATTGCTTCTGATCACTGAAACCCTTTGACAACTATACATGAATCATTACTCTGTCTTTAGCATGAAATCTTCTGAACTCTTATTTGTCACTGAGGCATGAACATGTTAATGAACTTCTCTCGCTGACGTTCAGTAATTCTTTCTTCTTGAATGCTCAGCAATGATGTATGTATGATCTCTTGTTTATGTCCTTCTGGATTCCTGTGCTGCATATTAGTATTATTTATCTGTCTTTGTTTCTTGGTTGAGTTATCGTTATCACTATTACATACTACGTTACATTATGCTTTACAATCTCCCCCTATTTGTTTGTGAGAGTTCGACAAACAAATCCTGTGAGAGGAAAACTCAACTGATACTTACAAGAAAAAGTAAAGTGCAGAAAGACAGTAAATAATATTAATTATATTTGAATACTCAACTGCAATGCACTTCGAGTAGTCATGATATGAACTTCTCGATTGACTACTTCAGAGACTTCTTGATTAGCCTTTAGCTTGTTACTTTTTGAATGTCTAGAATTCTCGATTGCATAAAACTTTGATGACTTCTCGATTAGGCTAGACTTCTCGAATGATCTATTATCACAGACTTCTCGATTGGCTCTTTTCTTAGACTTCTCGATTGCTTCATTCGCTAACTTCTCGATTTTTTTACTGGACTTCTCGAATAAGTACATTTTGACACTTCTCGAATGGCTTCAATTTCTTGACTTCTCGATCGAATACTGAGCCATGGAGAGCTTTGAGACTTTTCTACCAGTTACACACATTTGAATTCTTTATCAAGGTGACTTCTCAATTGATCATTTGCCATGGAAATAATCCATTTTCTGAACCCCTTATTTGATGTGATCTTTATTCTCCTGATGTACGATCCATATACTCTTGAATTTTCTACCGGTACAATTATTCATGATATCACTCATTTACATTTAGGGTTACAATAGAAACATGCTTCTGACTACAAATACATAATAAAAGAAACTAAGTCATCACCTTATACAATAAGTACTAGAATGTTACAATATGACAAATAAATACAATATAGTAGGCTTGATTTGATCCAACAATCTTCCCCAATTTAGGAAAAGACAATTTCATAAATTAATACAAGATATCAAGCCTTACTTTATTGTTGTTGTTATTGTTGCATGAATTGATCATATTTGGATTTGTTTTTCTTTTTTTCTCTGATGTTGATCTCTTCAATGGCCTGGAAAATTTCTTCTCTGACAATTATTTCTTCAATCAGAATTGCATCTTTCAATGTCAACTGCAATTTTGAGAGATTGTACATGATAATCCTTGATAAACTTGAGTCTGATTTTGGCTGATACTCCATTTCTGAGTTTAATCTCAACTCTGTCAGGATCTTTGAACACTCTGCATTTCCCTACCTTCTTAGTTCTTCAAACCTTCTCTCTATCTGTTCATCTTCTTTAACCTTCTTCTCAGTCATTTCCTTCAAGTACACTTGACTTTGTCAATTTTCTTTTGGTACTTCCTAGCCAGATGCTCAGCCACTTCAACCATATTTAATTTATTCACCATGCATTTCTTATCAAAAAGGCTAATTACCCTTTTTATATCATTAGTGGTTGATGTTGAGTTGTCATGGTAGAAGGGTCTTTCTTCTCCATCAATAGTGGTCACAAACATCCTCTTGTCTATAATCACAACCTTACAAATCCTGTTTGCCTTCCATTGTTTGATTTTTATTTTGTCAACTTCTACTTCTTCTTGAATAAGATGGATTGGCAGACCTTTGTTAGGAATAATGAGTTGCTTTTTCCATTTGAGACATCTAACTAGTAAAGAACTAGCAGAATGCTTGACCTTCATTTTGATGGCTGCATTGATCGGAATTTTCTTGCAAGGCTTGAGATTTTTGAACTGATTTCCTTTAATTTCCCTCATTATTACTCCATTTGCAGTTATCTTGACAAGATGTCTCTTTAGTGATTTGGATTTGGGGAATAGAGCAGTTTCAAAAACTGTTGGAGCCACATTAGTACCCTGAATTGTGGTAGGTGCACTAACATGACTACCTACAACTTGCTGCTTAGATGGCTTCATTTTATATTTCTTTTCTTTTCCTGAATCATCATTTTTATTCTGATCATCTCCATCTTTCTTCTTGTCTTCCTTCTTCCCATCCTTTATCACTCCTAGTTGCAGGCTTGTTGTCTTTCTTTCCCTGAACTTTGTCTTCATCATTTTTTTTCTTTCTTCAGCTCCTCATTTGCAAAGTCTAAGACTTGTTCACTCATGAATTTCTTCATTTTCTCCAGAATCATTTTGTCTTCCTCTTATTTAACTTTCTTGTTCTCAAATGGATCAATCAGGATAATAATTTGACTTCTGTTCCCTTGATTTAGATGTTGAGAAATCCTAAAGTGAGCAAATTTGTTTTCTTTTGCCATGTACATCACACCACCAGGATTGCAGTAGGCCTCAGAAAGTGAAATAGATAAGAGAGGACCTATGACTGATTTCTTTAATTCCTCATCTTCCTGGCTCACTGTTTCTATTACTTTGTACAGACATTCAGGTCATGTGTAGGAGAGTTGATCAAAGAGCCCAATTGAAACTTTGAAGTAGCTAGATTCCATTGCACTACAGGCACCTTGAACATTTTGCCATTCTTTTCATATTTTACTCCCCTTAGAGTGAAGAAGGCATTCTCCAGAAATTGTCTATAGTTCCAATGATGTCTTTAACCTGTGACTTGATGGCCTTCAAGATTTGTAGAAACTCCTTGTCTGCATTTGACTTTAACACCTCTTGCCTCAAGGTTCTCATCACAGTCTTTTGCCTTTCAGTTTCAATCTCCTCCCTTCTTTCCTTCCTCGCTTAGGGTTGATATCTTGTATCTTTGGTAGGAATGAAGATTGACATGGCTTGATTTAAGTTGGTACATGCATTTAGGAAGCTTTACTAGATCCAGTTACAAGAAGCAGTTGAATGGATTCCAGTTGAGTGGAGACTTGTTGTAGAGTGGTGCTGTGAGTTGACATAGATTTGTCAATTTCCTTCTGTAGAGCACTCACACTGGACACCACCTCTGAGACCGTGTTGGAGAGAGTAGTGAGAGCATCAAACAATTTGTCAACTTTTTCATTGTGCCTAACAGTTAAAGAGTTTGACTGTTCATCCTTGGCTTTTGACTGATAGAACAGATCCACTTGGAATGAATGTTAGGAATTATTGTAGTGTTGATGATAAACTTAATCTTAGAGTCATAGAATTTATTTTGTAACTGATCAATTGATATATGTTATAAATTTCAATTGATTAGGGAACCATTTATCAGTTAAAATGTTTACTTAATCAACTGATAATATTGATTTTTTTATTTTAAGTGAAACATAGTTGTAGTTATTCTTAATCAATCGATAAGCCTAGATCAATTGATAGTGTTTAGTTCATTAATTGATACTGGAGTCGATTGATAAAGGTCATCAATTGATGTATATTTTAGACTGTCAAAATGTAAATATTTGAAGACAGGAAAAATATACAAGTGAATGAAAATAAACTGATATTGAAGCATAAATGGATGAAGGATTAATTGATATCAAGTCAAGTCAAAGATTGAAGACCATCAACTAATAAGAAGACCCATCGATTGATATATCGATTGATAAAATCAATAAATCATTAAGTCAATTGTAAATAATCAATCGATGGATAACAAGATCAATTGAAGAAGAGCATCAATTGATGGATACAATAAAGAATCAAAGCTTAACAGTAAATTATCAATTGATAGGGAGATCACAAATGACAAAATGTATGGAATCTTGAGACAAAAGTACAGCTATGAAAGACAGTCAACATTGACTGTGAAGACTCAAATTGAAGTTTTTTTCCTTGATTGAAGAACTTGCCCAGAATGGAAAAAGACAGAAAGGAAAGATTGTTTAGTAACATTCCTAGAATAGGTATTTTTGTTTTACTCTATTCTTGAAATTATAAGCACTCTTGTAATATATAAACAAGAGTGGTAGCATTGTTAGAGTTGTCTAAGTTAGAATATTTCCTTAAAATCAATTGTTCAAGCTAGAATTACTTGTAAGAATAGTTGATTCAATTCTAACTTTGTAAAAACAACTAGGTTTTTTAACCTAGGTTATTTGAGAAATTAATTCACTAGTGGAACAAACAACTCACCAGTAATTTTTTATACTATTGTTCAAAGGTTCAATTTCAGTAATATAGGTTTTAAATATTACTTTTCAAACACTATATCTTAGAAGAACATATACAAAACTTAAAAAAAGATTTGTATTTGTATTCAACCCCCCTTTTACAAATACACTATCATTATTTGAGGGACAAATAATAATTAGTATCAAATCGTAGGCTTTCAACATACAGAAAGCTTTAGATCATAAACAAGACATGAGCAAAAAGGATTCAGGTGTGAAAATTCTAGTGTTGGAGAAAGATGAGTACTTTGCCTGGAAAGTAAAAATGCACTTGCATCTACTTTCTCTTGACCCCTCATATATCAACTGCATAAAGAAATGACCTCATGTTCCCATGAAGGTGGTCACGAGTGTAAACCCTGATGATAATCCTGCTTTTGACAAGCATGTTCCAAAACTCATCACTGAGTTTACAAAATAGGATGAAAAAGAAGTGCTAAATGATAAAAAGGCCTTGAATATATTATTCAATGGTCTAGACAAAGATATGTTTGACAATGTAATTAACTGCACAACATCCAAGGAGGTATGTGATACTCTTCAAACTCTGTATGAAGGAAGTGAACATGTCAGAAAAAATAAGATGTAACTCCTAATTTAAAAATATGAATATTTTCATTTCAACAGTGGTGAGTCCATCAATGATACCTATAGTATGTTCCAAAAGCTTCTGAATGGATTAAAACTATATGGCAGGGTTTATGAAACTGAGGAAACAAACTTGAAATTTCTCAGATCTCTTCCAAAAGAATGGAAGGAAATGACTGTCTCTATTAGACAATCTTAGGACTTCAAGGACTATACTCTTGAGAAACTCTATGGAATTCTCAAGACATATGAGTTAAAAATACAACAAGATGAAAAGATTGACAAGAATCAAAGAAAAGAGAAAAATGTGGCTTTAATGGTCTAAGGAAATGAGGAAAAGAAGGGTAATGGTGAAACTGGCTGTGTAGAAGGTATTAACATGGTGGCTAATGATGCTGTTAAAACATCCAAAGGAAAAGGAAAAATCAAATGTGATGAGAGTGAAGCATGCTCTGAAGATGATTCAGATGAGATTGATGAACACATTACATTTTTGTCAAGGAAGTTTTCAAAGTTGAAGTTCAAAAGGAATCCAAAAGCTCAAAGGCCTGGATCCCAGTTTAGAAGTGACAACCAAAATAAAAACCTGGGTGATAGATCTAAATTCAAGTGCTATAATTATGGATTGCCTGGTCATTTCTCCAATGAATGCAGAAAGTCAAAGCAAGAAAAGAAGGCAACGTCATATGATGGTATAGACTACAAAAGAAAGTCTTTGACCTTCTCAAATAAAAAGAAAAGGCTTTTGTGACTGGAGAAAAAGACTAGGCCCCCGAGGACAATGATTTTGAAGAGTTCATCAATATAGCTCTAATGGCCAACCACGAGGATGAAGAAGCTAGTTCATCATCAAATCAGGTACTAGCTACAAACTTTTCTGAACTCTCAAAAGATGAATGCAATAGTACTATAAATGAAATGTCAAATGAACTGTACAATTTGCATGTCACTCTTAAATATCTAATCAAAGAAAAATCTAAATTTAAGAACACCATTGATGCTTTGACTATGAGAAATACTTTTCTTGAAAAGGAGTTGGTTTATTTGGATAGATTTAAACAAGAAAGTAAAGATGCTAGGAATGGACTAGTGAACAGTTTGAAAAGAGATGAATTGTTGAATGAACAATTAGCTGATAAAATTGAAACAATCAACAAATAGAATAGGTCTGCTGAAACTGCAAAATAGATAATTGATGTTCAAGGAATGAATACTCTAGGGAAGTCCCCCAAGTCTGTAGGCAAGTCATTGATTAATGCCTTAATGGATAAAGATCAATCGACTACTAATCCTATATCAATTGATGAGGATTATCAATCGATTGATGCTAAGTCAACTGATAAGTATCCATTGATAGGAAAACAATCAATGACTAACAAGAAAAACAAACTTAGTACACATATTAAGTTTGTAAAGGAAATTGACTCCACAGAATAAGTTGAAGCTATGGTTGAAAAGATGAATATAAGTAGCTTATCTAATAAATAATTAGAAGTTAAACTAGAAAATATAGTACTTGTTGAGATCATTCATCCTAAGTGTGAGAAATGGAAAAAGAATATGAATGGTAAGGTATGAATAAACAAGCACAATAACTATACCCCTGATATGTATGCACCTAGAATGGTTTGTGTAAAATGTGACAATGTAAATCATTTATCTATGCACTGCAAGAAAGAAAAGAACTCCATGCTAGTAAATGATTCAAATGCAAATATAATTTCTATAAATGCCATGCCTGCCAATCCTATACTCATGAATGCCATGTCTTCTAATTTAGTTGCACCAAATGTTCACATGCCATATGCATAAATGCCGTACATGTATAATCCATTCTTTGCATATGCCAACATGAACATACCTGAAATGCCATGGAATATGCCTGTAACTGTTGACACTCATGCTAATCAAACTGTTAAGTATGAAACTGTGCATAACATTCCTATCATGAGCTCCAAGGTATCTGTGCCTCAAAAGTCAACTCCCAAAGTTAAGGTGGACCTAAACCCATCAAAACAAAAGGAATCAAAGTTGGCAACCAAGGCAAAGGCTGCAACTAATAAAAGAGGACCCAAGGCAACTTGGGTTCCAAAAGCAACTTGATTAATTTAATTGTGTGAAGGGAAAAATAAGAAGGAATCTCTGGTATCTAGACAGTGGATGTTCTAGACATATGACTGGAGATATGTCCATGCTCACAAAGTTTGTGGAGAAAGTTGATCCAGGAGTTACTTTTGGAGATAACAACAAAGGGTTATACTCTAGAATATGGCTTAATTGCAAGTGAAAAAGTTATTATTAAACCTATAGCACTAATTGATGGATTGAAGCATAATTTGCTTAGCATTAGTTAACTGTGTGATACTGGAAATGATGTGTGATTTTCAATTGGATCATGCATCATAACCAACAAGAAAAATGGTGAAATACTCTTGACAAGTGAAAGAAAAGGAAATGTCTATGTTGCTGATTTCAACTCTGTAAAGTCAAATTCTATGACATTCTTCATAGAATGGCCAATGCAGATGAAAGTTGGATTTGGCATAAGAAGCTAGCCCATCTCAATTTCAAAGCTATTAATCAATTGGTTAGAAAAAATTTGGTTAGAGGCATTCCACATATGGAGTTCACCAAGGATGGCTTGTCCGCATGTCAAAAGGGTAAACAAAGAAAGGAATCATTCAAGTCCAAGAAAGAATCATCAACTGATAAGCCTTTGGATTTATTTGGACCAGTCAACATCATGTCAATTGCTAAAAAGAAATATGTCCTAGAATTGTGGATGACTTGACAAGATTCACATGGGTGTACTTTCTACACTCAAAGGATGAGGCAAGAAAATTCATCATCAATCATGCGAAGAATGTTGACAATGGCACTGAATGGAAGGTCAAGAAAATTGGGAGTGATAATGGTACAGAGCTTAAGAATGCAACTATGAAAGACTTCTGTGAAGAAAAAGGAATCACTCAAAATTTTTCTGCTCCTAGAACTCGTCAACAAAATGGGGTAGTTGAAAGGAAAAACATGACCTTAATTGAAGCTGCAAGAACTATGTTGGAGGAAGACAAACTACCCACATATTTTTAGGTAGAAGTAATCAACACTGCATGCTACATTTAAAATATTTCCATGGTCAATCAACTACAAGGCAAAACTCCATATCAATTGATGAAGAAAGACAAGAAGACAACAATAAATCTTCTTCATATTTTTGGCTGTAAATGTTTTGTATTGAGAAATCAAGGTGAAAATTTAGGAAAATTTGAAGCCAAAGCCGATGAAGCTACATTTGTTGGATATGAAACTGCAACTAAGGCCTACAAAGTCTATAATATTAGATTACACATTGTTATGGAATCTTTGCGTGTAGTCTTTGTTGACAAGAAAATTCAAGGATTGTTTGATGAAGGAAACCATAAAAAATTGCATTTTGAAAATGAATCAACTAGTAATGGTGAAGAGAGTGATGAAGATATGGATATTCCAAGAAATTTAATACCCATAAATTCTCCATCAATTGATGTCAATACTCCAACAGATAAATTATCAGTTGATAATCATCAATCGACTGATAATAAATCAATTGATAACACTTCAATAGATAATCAAACTGCTCAGAATTCATCTAACATGGTATCCATCTCAGGGGGAGGGTTCTCAAATAATCAATCACATCACAATGATCATCATCCCAATAATGATCGTGAAGCATCTTCCTCTAGAACCAATTTTCCTCCACAAAGGAAATGGACCAAAAGTCACCCCTTTGAGTTGATCATTTGTGATGAAAATGATGGTGTCAAAACTAGAAGTGCAACTCATAATGAATGCTTATATATTAGCTTCCTATCTCAAGAAGAACCAAAAAGGGTTGAAGAAGCCTCGGATGATCCTGATTGGATAATAGCTATGTAAGAGGAGTTGAATTAGTTTGAAAGAAACAAGGTATGGAAGCTGGTGCCCAATCCAAAGAATAAGTATGTTATTGGTACAAAATGTGTATTCAGAAACAAAATGGATGAATCTGGTACTGTGACATGGAACAAGGCAAGATTGGTGGCAAAGGTTTATTCACAGGAAGAAGATATAAATTTTGATGAAACCTTTGCACCTGTTGCAAGATTAGAAGCCATAAGTATTTTTCTGGCCTCTGCTACACATGTCAACTTCAAGGTTTAGCAGATGGATGTCAAAAGTTCTTTTCTCAATGGAGAACTAGAAGAAGAAGTATATGTGGAACAACCTCCTGGTTTTGTTAATCCTGTTTATCCTGAATTTGTATACTACCTTCTCAAAGCACTGTATGGTTTGAAACAAGCACCTAGAGCCTAATATGACACATTCTCTAAATTTTTGTTTGAAAACAACTTCACTAGAGGTATTGTTGATAAAACTCTCTTTCATAGAAATATTAATGGTTCTATTATTCTTGTTCAAATCTATGAAGATGACATTATATTTGGCTCAACTGATGAGAAACATTGTCAAAAGTTTATTAAGTTGATGCAAAGTAAATATGAAATGAGCATGATGGGAGAACATACCTATTTTCTTGGTTTGCAAGTCAAACAAGTTAAAGATGGTATCTTTATAAATCAAACCAAATATATTTCTGACTTGTTAAGAAAATTTGATTTAAATGATTGTTCTTCAACAAAAACTCTCATGGCCACTACTACTAAACTTGAATTGAATACTAAGGAAACTAAAGTGGGCATTTCAAGTTATAGAGGCATGGTTGGCTTATTACTTTATTTAACTGCAAGTAGGACATACATAATGTTTGCTACATGCCTTTGTGCTAGGTTTCAAGCAAATCCTAGAGAGTCTCATTTGATTTCTATAAAAAGAATATTCAGATATCTCAAAGGACCACCAAATCTTGGTATTTGGTATCCTAGAGACTCTGGATTTGATCTAATTTGTTATTCAGATGCAGACTATGCAGGTTGTAGAATTGACAGAAAAAGTACCACATGCACTTGTCAATTTCTAGGAAATAAGCTTGTATCTTGGTTTAGCAAAAAGGAAAATTCAGTATCTACATCCACAACAGAAGCTGAATATATTGTTGCTGGAAGTTGTTGTGCACAAGTGTTATGGGCAAGGAACCAACTGTTTGATTATGGATTTAATTTAAGCAAAATTCTAATTTTCTGTGACAACATAAGTGCAATTGCCATCACTAAAAATCCAATTCAACTTTCAAGGACCAAACACATAGACATAAGGTATCACTTCATTAGGGAACATGTAATTCATGGTATTATTGAATTACATTTTATCCCTAGTGAAAGACAACTTTCAGACATCTTTACCAAACCACTAGATGAATCTACCTTTAATAGATTGGGTTGTGATTTAGGTATGCTTAACTATGTTTAATCTTTGAAATGTCGGACAAGTTATTTCTTTATGATATTTTAATTTTGTAGCCATTGATTATGTCAATCTTTTGATTTTCTCATAATCAATTGATAGACATTTTATGTATTAATGGATATTTTCAGCTATCGACAGATAAATATATCAATTGATGAAATATTTATTTATCGATGGATATTGTTACTCGTCGATGGAGAATTGCCTTAGGGTCCATGTCATCAATCGACCTGTAACAAATCTAACCGTTGATTACTATTTCAATCAATCAAATAATACTTACACCTTTGTAAGTATAATAGTAAATTTCCAGAATTAGAACTGTATCATTTTACTTTTTATCTAACGGTCGATTGAGTTCTATTTTGAGAAAGAAATCGATTGAGCAATCAGTTTTTCTTCAAAAATATAAATAATGAGATTAAAATTTCTTTTAGTCCTTACTTGCATTTTCTACTGATTCTCTCTCCCTCTACGAACTCAATCCCCAATTCTCTCTATGTGCAATCTGTTCTCTCTCTCTCAATTACAATTAGATTCTTGATTACTAATAAATTCTAGACCATTGGAAACTTCATCTACATCCTCAAAGAAAGTGTCTCAAGATGGTTGTTACTACGAATTGAACAACTTTGTGGCCTGCATAGTGGTGGAAGAAGCACCAGAGGGATTTCATCCTTTAATGAGATTTCTTGACAGTTGCAAAGTAAGGAAAGCTTTGAAGGAGGCCCCTAATTTTTTTGCAATTTGGTGGAAGAGTTTTGGGCAAGTGTAGAAGTTGCCAAGGATTACTCTAGAATTGTATTCACTTACAAGGGATATAAGTATTTACTTACTACTATTGCTATTAATAAATGCTTAAATTTGCCTGCTAATAACACTGATAAAGCACCAACAGATACTGAAATTAGAGATATGCTAAAATCTGTTAACTATGTAGAACCTGAGATTAGTCTATGTAATGTAGTTAGAAAGTATCTTAGGAAAGAATGGTCATATTTCTTTGATTCTATCATTAAGTGCTTTAGTGGTAAAATTAACAATTTTGATGCTATAACTATTAGTATGAAATAAATAGCTTATAGTATTTTGTTTGATAGGTATTACAACTTGTCTTTAATTATTATAAATGAAATTACTGCAAAATTAGGAAATAAGGCTAATAGAACAAACCATATATATTATTGTTAGGTCCAAAATCATCATAGAAGGGGGGGGGGTTGAATATGATGTTGTAGATTTTTCATTATATTGCGGATTAAGTGTTTGGGTTCTTCAGATATTAAAATGGCAGTTAATGAAACACAAAGATTCGGGGAAATAACAATGTATTATTAAATCCCTGAGGTGCTACACTTCTAATCAAATGATTAGCTTCAATGGGTTCAATCAATATTTCAATAGAAATACAGTTGGGTGATATAAATGTTAAGCTTTTAATGGTGCTCCCATCTGTATCTCTTTTGTTGAAGATGAATGAATTCCTTACTGTCCATATTGATTTTCACCCATATATAATTTGTAGACTTTTTGGAAAATGATTTCAACAATTCTCAAGTCCTTTGTTGCGCCTGCAAGAGTGGTAGTGGTGTGTAGGCACCACTAAGTTCTTTGTTGCACCTAGTATGATTGTTGCGCCACTTTATCAAGTTAGTTGCGCCTATACAGTGGTTGCCTTGTATAGGCACCACTAAATGCCTTAGAAATATTAAACAACTTTGTTGCGCCTAGAAGACCTTTTGTTGTGCCTGCACACTAGATGCAGTGTGTAGGCACCACAAACCTTTCACTTAATATTCTGTGGCGCCACAACAAGTTTTGTTGCGCCTGCACTCTCATTCTCTTGTGCATGCGCCACAAACCATCTTCTTGATTTCACTTGGCTTTATTCTTGGTTTGTTGCTCGTTTACAAGGTTAGTGGCGCCTCTAGAGTACTTCAAGAGTGTAGGAGCCACCAAATGCAATACTACTTGCCTTAACATATTTCTTGAAGTTCTTGAAGTAATTACTACTTGATTTTCACTCTTCTGGCTTGATCAACTGATTTTTATTCCGATTAACCAAGACAATTCTTTTCTTGTTGTGCTGACGCTTAGTGCACTAGTCTGGTTCACAAACGACTAACACTGAATTGAATTCCCTTGACTTTTGTTCTGTTTCAGCTGATTGACTTTGGACTGATTCATTGCTTCTGATCACTAAAATCCTTTGACAATTATACACAAATCATTACACTGACTTTAGTCTCAGATCCATTGAACACCTAATTGTTGCCGAGGCCTGAACATATTAATGAACTTTTCTCACTGTAGTTCAGTAAACCTTTCATCTTGAATGCTCTGCAATGATATATGTATGATTCCTGTTTACATGTCCTTCTGGATTTCTGTATTGCATATTAGTATTATTTATTTGTCTTTGTTTCTTAGTTGAGTTATCATTATCATTATTATATACTAATTTATATTATACTTTACAATCTCCCCCTATTTGATTGTTAGAGTTTGACAAGTAAATCCTGTGAGAGGATAACTCAATTGATACTTACAAGAAAAAGTAAAGTGCAGAAAGACAGTAAATAATATTAATTACATTCTAGATTAGATTTTACATTTCCAGATTTCTTGTGTATAATAGAAGTTTGTTCCTCTAGCCTGAACAGATAATTCAATGATCTTCTGCTTCTGTGTACTGAGTCTTGCTTGTGCTTAAATCTTGTCTAGGAGTAATGCTTTCCCAATTCTTCTTCCTTCTGCTCCAACCTTGCCTTCACTATATCTTTAGCTTCCACTTCAAGAATATTGACTGGAGGTGGTTCTTCTAACTTCTTCAAAACTTCAGTGAGAAAAGTGGTTGAGTTTGTCTTGGAGATTGACTCGAAGGCTAGAGATTGTCTCTTAGAAAATACGAACATTGTTATTCGCTTTGAAAATCCCTTTACTCGGTCAGTGTCATGCATTGACTCTTCTACCAATTTCTCCACCAGGACATCTTCAATTATCCTCAAAGCCTTTTTAACTGATTTGACTGTGGATCTCTTCACCCTTGAAAGAACTTTTCAGATAATTTCATAATTGTTTCTCCTCAGTTTTGATAGCTTCTTCTTTTTATCCACTCTATTCTTCTTGAAAAGGAAGTATTTTATTCCATTCGGCTCCGTTTGAATGCAAGGTTCAGAATCTCTTATGGTTTCCAGAACTTCTGTGCCATCCTCTCTTCTTACATACACTGGGTCTTGATAATATCTGGTCATTTCCATTAGATATTTTCCTGAAGTTTTAATTGCTCTGTTCAGCTTGAATGCGTAGATCAACTCAGCAGCCTTTAAATCTTCTTCTGTTCTATTCTTCTTGCTTCTGAGTCTCCCTTCTACATACTGCATGAACATTGCATGGTTTGAATCCAGACATTCATCTGACAAGGTTAAGTTATAAAGTGTTATTGATTTGGAGTACTTGACCACCGAAGGCTTTTCAAATGCTTTGAAATCGATCTCCATAATCTTCTTCTCAATCATATCTCTCAGTATCTCATTTGTTTATGCCCACCAAAGATGACTTTCCTCTTCAGCACATACAACTCCACAACATTCATCTTTTCAAAACTCTTTGTCGACAAAATCTTTGACCCCAGTGTTGTTGAATTTATGAACATTTTCCACCCGTACTTGGATGCACTTACTGATACGCTTGTAATCTCTTCCGATAGCATAACATAGAATTCATGAACATCTTCAAATCTTTCCCTCATGGTTCTGAAGAGATCAAGGACTTCTATGTCTTTCTTCTAAGTAAGAGACAACTCTTTCTTCTCGAGCAAATTCCTTGCTTCATCCCAATCAGGAGCAATTTTAACTTCTATGTCCTTAATTCTGTTTCTTCTTTCTATAGCGTGCTGTACTCTCTTCCATTTTCTTTTCATCAATTCTTGAGCCTGATCTATACCTTGAGTAACAACTTCATCTATACCAACTAGAAGACAGTCATTATCAAAAGCATATTCTTCAGCAAACTCCACCTCAAAACCTATTCCTGTAGCTTCTGCAGTTTCCTCTATTTCAATCTCTGTTTGAATCTCCAGTTGCACATAGGGCTCAAATATTTCTCCTTCTTCAAGTTGCCTAACTCCAGGTCTATAAAAAACTATCTGACTCCCCCTGAGCTATGTATTCCAAGATCATCTCAGCTCTAACTTTTTCTTGTGCTGACCTCTCCCCCTCAGTTGGGTTATCCTCCCTTCTGACCGGATGAATCTGAGTTGTCGAAGTTGATTGAGTAAAAATAGGAACTTTCTGAGCCAGAAGTTGTTGGACCAAATCTTTGATTTCTGCTCTCTTCTACTCATGCAGCTCTAAGATTTTTCTTATTGAGTAGTGAATTTCTGTTACTTGGGCCTTCAGATTTAGAATCCTTTGGCTGTGTGCAGTGTGTGCAATGTGTGGGGTGTTGGTTTGGTTAGTGGGTGTCTCACTCCTCACTGTTTCTGTTCTAGCACGACCCTCAACACTCACACTCGGATAATCAGGGTCAGGGAATAAAAGATCACTAAGGTTAAGTGTGTCACTCATTTGATTCATTAGCACATCCTGATCTTCTGTACCTGCATTAAAATCCATATCCCTTCTATGGGTAGGTTGCCTCTCCACCGGACCACTATGGGTGGGGAGAACTCCTTTTTCAGGAACTAGGGGATTGAGACTCAGTGTGGTCACCATTGTGGATTCTGTAATGATAGGCAAGTTTGTAGAATCTGTGATGCCAGCTGGAGCCAATGAAGGCATTACCTGCTCAGAGACACCCTGAACAGGTTCTACTACCGAAGTAGTAGATACTCTATTAATAGAGTCCACATCACTTTTATGGGTGTGTTGTCCCTCACCTGACCTGATAAGGTGAGGAGGACCTCCGTTGTAGGAGCTAGAATTTGAATCTCCAGGGGGGTCACCACCTCAGGAAATGTAGTGATTGACAAAAGAGAGCCTGTGGTGCCCTGCAACACCTGTGAAGGCACTTCCACTTGAAGTGGTGATGCTGTTTACACAACTACTCCTTGAATGAAGACCTTTTCCCTTCTATGGGAGAGTTGCCTTTCCACTTCACCCTTTTGGGGAGGGAAAACATCCTGAATAGGATCTGGAGATGTCAAGTACAGGGGGTCACCACATTTGACAATGTAATGAACGGCTCGTTAGAGTCAGTGATGCCCCCAACTGTCTGTGAAGACAGGTTCTGAATTAGATCAACCAAAACAGTACTAGTTACTGAAGTAGCGGAAAATGTTACAACCTCTGGTTCTGTTCCCGTACCTTTCAGGAGTTTATCAATTTCAGAATTGAGGTTATGAAGAAAGATAAAGTCGTCAGAGATTGGTGAATCAGGTTCCTGGCTCACAGTTGCCTTAGGTCTAAAATCTATTTTACGACGTTTTCTAGAAGGCAGAGCTGTAGGGGATATTTCAAAAATTTCCTGATTTGGTAGGGAATCACTCTTATCATCTATATCAATGGTTCTTTTTCTGGTTTGAGGAGATGAAGGGAGTGTTTGTTGTTCTTTGGCAGTGGTTAGAGCTGGTTGGTTTTGACCAAGTTCATTGCCAGTTTCAAAGGCCACTGAGGGCTCTAGTATGTGCATTGCCGTTTGAGGCACAGAGTTAGATATTGTGACAAATTCATCTTGTAAAAAGGAAGAGAAGTCAAAGTCTAGAAGTGTACCGTCTTCCATTTACTCATCAGAGATATCAGGAATGTACACTTCTGTAGTTTGAGGCTCTTCCACTTCTGCCTCAACAACTATCTCCTCTATTTGAATTTCAGGGTTATTCCTTTGTTCTTCTTCTTCTTCTAGAATTTTTTCTTGCCCATGTTCAGAACCAACTTCTTCCATAATTTCATCATCTTTTTCAGAGCTTGGTTCTTCTTCTTCCATTGCTGCTGAGTTTCCAGACTCACTTGAGGTTTCAGCTTCATTGCCCTCTTCAGATGTTGTTGCTTCTTCTTCTGCAGCTTCTTCTTCTTCTTCTTCTGCTTCTTCTTCTTCATTAACCTGTCTAAGAAGATCAAAGAAATCTCTGATAGGGTCAGTCATCGGAGCAGAAGTATACCTATTGGGATAGTCAGCCTCATTTTGTAGTAAAAGAATTATCTTGAACTGGAGTGATGGTAACTCTTCCAATGGACTGTTCTGAAACATTTGCAGCTGTTCAGCTCGCAGCACTTGATTCAACATCAGCTGCAAGAATCTGGGATTCAAGCAGAAGTTCTCCATCTTGGCCTGGTTCTTAAGAATCTCTATCATGATCAACTTGCCAAAATTTATTCTGGAACCAGATGCCACTGCATACCCAATCACCTTGTTGAACTGTGTAATTTCGTGGAGTCCACCTGCCTTTAGTGCAAAGCAGTGAGATAAGATGTTGAAGAATAAATTCCATTCCTTAGGTAGGTGGTTCTTGTAAATCTTCTTTGGAAGATTATTGTTCACTCTGGTGTAGTGTAGGAATAAAAAGAAATTGTCTAGATCTGCCTGTGATGGTTCGTCTTCAAAATCTTCTGATGGCAAATGAAGTGCTCTATTGATGTCGTTCTCAGTGATTCACACCTTCTGTCTCTATATTTTGCAAGTAAAGGCTGAGATACCATCTGCAAATGTGTCCAGTACCGACCTGTATACCTGTCTTAATAAATTTTTATTCAAAAGAATAGAAGAAGTTAGTGCATACCGGACTATAGACTGTTCATTTAAAAATCGAGCCCAGTTACCTAACTCTCCTGCTTCAGTCCAATCATTTACTAAAATAGATAAATAATTAGTCTTTTTAATCTCAAAATTACCTGCCATTTTAATAAACTGAGAGATAATTTTTACGAATTAAAATTAGTAATTAATATCGTAAAATTTTAGTAAATTACGAACCAAACCCTAAAATTTGAAAATTACTTAGATTTTCGTAAAATAATTATATAATTATCTCCTAGTAATTTTAAGCACACTTTTAATTTTATTATTATTATTATTATTATTATTTTAATCAATTTTAACAGTGACAAACCCTAGCTAATCAATCGATTTTTGGTAAATATGATAATTTTAGAAACTCCACCAAAAACAATGGGACCATTTACAAATTATCAGGAAGAATGTGGGTTCTACTAATCTGGTTTCAGTTTTAAAATCGAACAAAAAATGACTTGGTAATGTTCAATTAAAATTTGCTAGATCTCAGTTTTTCTTGCGCCTTTCAAGTTGTATGCACTCTGTATGTATATTTTGAAGCGCAGCAAAATGGCATCACTATATATAGGCGCCACAAAATTGAAATAAAAGTTGCTAAGTACTTTAGTTACGCCTGCACAGTGCTTGCACTGTATAGGCGGCACTAAATAATACTAGCGCAACAAAATCTTGTTAAGCTGTTTTGTTGTGCCTTCACAGTGAATGCACTGTGTAGGCGCCACAAAGACCCCTAGCGCCACAAGATCAACAAAATCCTATTAAGCATTTTGTTGCGCCTTTACAGTGCAAGCACTGTGTAGGCGCAACAAAATCTATAGGCGCCACTTGAGTTTACAAGAAAATTTTCTAAGTACTTGGGATTAGATATGTTGCCCCTATACTGTCAAACCACTGTATAGGCGCCACTAAACTTACTAAGCGCCACAAAAATACTTGAAATAATTCAAGTGTTCCAAGATTTTGTTACTTTTAATTAATAATATCTAGGAATAATCTGAATAATTAATCAATAATAATTAATTACTCACAAATATTATTTCATAATATATTTATTAATAACAATAATAACATTAACTGTTAAAATTATTATCATAAATAAATTATGCTTCTTTTTATTTTACTTTTATTTTAAATATAAGAATAAATATAAATATTCATCCTTTTTTATTTAAAAAAATTTCAAATAATATTTAAATATATTAAGTATCAAGAATTTATCATTTAAATACAATCACTTAAATATTTTTAAATCAAAATTAAATAAATACCAGATTAATAAAATTAGCAGGCATGCACAAGGCATTTATCTAATATTTAATCCTAATTACTGGAAAATAATTTGATAAATAAATTCACAAGTCCTAAAAATATTAACATTAATTAACCAATGAATTTTTCAGCTTCAAATTGCAGTTTTTGATTACTAACTGATTAGTTAGTAGAATTTAACATCTCAAGTTCACAAACCAGTCTAGTGAAAGTGATTTCATCCAATGGTTTAGTGAAGATGTCTGCAATTTGTTGCTCTATAGGTACAAAATATAACTCTACAGTACCATTCATGACATGCTCTCTTATGAAATGATACCTGATATCAATGTGCTTGGTCCTTGAATGTTGAACAGGATTGTTTGTGATCGCTATGGCACTTGTGTTGTCATAGAATATTGGAATTTTGTTCAGCAACATTCCATAGTCTTGAAGTTGGTTCCTTATCCATAGTATTTGTGCACAACAACTTCCAGCAGCAACATATTCAGCTTCAGCTGTTGACATTGCAACTGAGTGCTGTTTCTTGTTATACCAGGACACCAATCTTCTACCAAGGAATTGACAACTCCCTGATGTACTTTTTCTATCAATCCTACAACCTTCATAATCAGAATCTGTATAGCCAATAAGGTCAAAACCTGTATCTTTAGGGTACTAAATTCCAAGATTCAGACTTCCCTTAAGATACCTAAAAATCCATTTAACAGCTATAAAATGTGATTCTTTAGGGTTAGACTGGAACCTAGCACACAAGCATGTAGAAAACATAATATTTGGTCTACTTGCAGTTAGGTAAAGTAATGAGCCGATCATACCTCTGTAGCTTGTGATATCTACCTTCTTACCAGGTTCATCTTGATCAAGCTTAGTGGCAGTTGCCATTGGAGTTTTAGCTGTTGATGCATCTTCAAGACCATACTTCTTCAAAAGATCTTTGATGTACTTGGTCTGGAAAATGAAGATTCCATCTTCCCTTTGGCTTACTTGGATTCCAAGGAAGTAATTCAGTTCTCCCATCATGTTCATTTCATACCTACTCTACATTAGCTTAGCAAATCGACAACACAACTGATCGTTAGTAGAACCAAATATAATGTCATCCACATATACTTGTACTAATATCATGTCATTTTTATGCATTTTATGAAACAGAGTCTTATCTATGACACCTCTAGTGAAACCATTTTCAAGTAAGAATATAGATAGAGTGTCATACTATGTCCGGGGTGCTTGCTTTAGACCATAGAGTGCCTTGAAGTGGAAGTATACAAAATCTGCAAATTCTGGATCTTCAAACCCTTGGGGTTATTCCACATACACTTCTTCTTCAAGCTATCCATTCAGGAATGCACTCTTCACATCCATTTGATAAACTTTAAAGTTGGAGTGTGCTGCGAATGCCAGAAACATCCTGATAGCTTCAAGCCTTGCCACTGGTACGTATGTTTCATTATAATCTATTCCTTCCTCTTGAGAATAACCTTTAGCAACCAGTCTGGCTTTGCTCCTCGTAACAATACCATCTTCATCCAGTTTATTTCTGAATACCCACTAGCTTCTAAACTTTTTATCTCTAAAACTGATTGAGTTCTTCTTGCATAGCTATTACCCAATCTGGATCTTCCAATGCTTCTTCCACTTTCTTTGGCTCTAATTCAGATATAAAACCAGAGAATAAACATTCATTCTGAGAAGCACGTCTAGTTTGAACTCAAGAATCTGGATCTCCTAGTATCAACTCAAAGGAATGAACTCTACACCATACCCTATGTCTTGGCAGATTTGCCCTAGAAGATTCATCCTGATAATCATTAAAGTGCTGACTCCTGCTAGTAGATCCTTCTGTTGCTCCCCCTGAGCTGCTGCTTGGTTAAGAATGAGATTCTCTTCCACTACTAGTAGTTTCTGTGAATTTTCCATTGTTTCCACTACTAAGGTCAGAATCATCATTGTTGATATTCTCATTTGGTGCTTGTATTTCTATTGCAGCTTCAGGTTCCATTTCACCTTCATCTGAGTTCATATTTTCAAACTGCAGAGTTTCAGTGTTGTCTGTCCTTTATAGACTTGGGAGCTTGAGATCATCGAAATTTACATTCATGCTTTCAATGACCTTTTTATGTTCAATCACATAAACCCTGTACCCCTTAGATTCTAGAGAATATCCAAGAAATATGCCTTCATGAGCCTTGGATTTGAACTTTCCTAGATGTTCATCATCTTTCAATACAAAGCACTTTGCTCCAAACACATGAAAGTATTTCAATGTTGGTTTCTTGTTTGCCATTATCTCGTATGGAGTCTTGTCATGATCTTTATTAATCAAGGTACGATTCTGAGTGTAGCAAGCTGTGTTGACTGCTTCAGCCCAAAAGTATAAAGGTAACTTAGCTTCATTCAGCATTGTTCTTGCTGCTTCAACCAAAGTTCTGTTCTTCCTTTCTACTACTCCATTTTGTTGTGGAATTCTGGGCGCTGAGTATTGTCTTGAAATCCCTTTTTCAACACAGAATTCATTCAAGGTTACATTTCTGAATTATGTTCCATTGTCAGACCTTATTTTTCTGACAGGCAAACTAGCTTCTACCTCTATCTTCTTTATGTGATCAATGATTGTTTGAGGGGCTTCATCCTTTTATGCTAGAAACAACACCCACGTGTACTTAGAGTAGTCATCTACAATTACCAGTGCATATCTCTTCCTCGACATAGACATGACATTTACTGGGCCAAATAAATCCATATGCAAAAGTTGCAGTGGTTCAGTAATGTCTGAAGTGTATTTGCTTCGGTGAAATGCTTTCTTTGACTTCCATTTTTCACATGCTTCACACAAACCTTCTTGACAGAATTCCATCTCAGATAAGCCTCTAACTAATTCCCTCTTGACTAAAGAGTTCATTGTTTTAAAGTTTAGGTGTGAAAGTTTCTTGTGCCATAACCAACTGTCCTCTGTTGAAGCTTTGCTGTAGAAACATTGAACTTCGCCTTTGCTTGCAGAGAATAAGTCAGCTACAAAGAGATTCCCCTTTCTCACTCCTTGAAGAGCAAGCTTCGCATCTTTCTTGTTTTGGATTGCACATCTTTCTTTCTCAAAAGTTACTTTGAAGCCTTTGTCAGTGAACTGACTGATACTTAGAAGGTTGTACTTTAATCTGTCCACAAGAGAGATATTTTCTATGATAACATTTCCAATTTCCAGATTGACATATCCCATTGTGAATCCCTTGCTGTTATCTCCAAAGGTCACTATTGGGCCAGCTTTCTCAATCACATCTGATAACAGGGCCCTATCATCAGTCATATGCCTTGAACAGCCGATGTCGAGAATCCACATGACACGCTTGTTCTTTGCTATGCCCTGCAACCATAGATTGATTACTTCTTCTTTGGCACCCAAATTTGATTGGGTCCAAGAGGCTTAGATAAGTAAACAGATTTAGCTGCAGAAATTTTCTGGTCCTTGTCTTTCTCATCGACTGTGCTCTTGCCCTTTGGTTTAGCCTTGATATGAGTGTCTTTAGGCTTAGGGACAGGAGCTTCATTCCTAGACTTAGGAGGACTAGCAGTCTTTGCCCTAACATGCTTTCTATTCATGTTCACATCTGTATTCATGCAAGTAATAGATGATGCATTCATTAAGTTTATGTATGCGGATATGATGTTGAAAGCACATGGCATGCATCCTACTTTACCACATGGTTGATGAGGGATAGACATGGCAGGCATGGCAGACACATTATGAGTTTCTTCTTTTATTACTTTTATCTTTTTGCATGCATGCGTAAGATGACCAGTAGAATTACAATTATTACAAACTTTCCTAATTGCTTTGGGAGAATAGACATAATTATTTTTCTTGTTAATACCTATCTTGCCATTTCTGTTAGCTTTTATTTTTTCATTCTTATTGCCTAAATTACTTTTAATCTGTTCCTTAGGTTCTATAATTTTTACAGATTTCTTAGGCAACTCCTTTTTACTTACTTCCTCTTTCTTTTGATCCTCAGCAAGAATTTCTTCTTTCATTAAAATATGTTCTTCATCTAGGGGTTCGAAGACAAACTTCTTGTATAGGGGTTTAGCAACATTTTTTTAACACATGTGGAATATCTTAGTTCACAGGACTTTCCTCATCAATTGATTCCATATGTCTCTTTCCTTCCTTTTTATCATAGTCAAATCCTATTCCTGTTTTCTGACCTATGCCTTGTTTATCTATTGGCTCCTTAACAAGATTAGCAGATTTCTTATAAGCCTGAAGTTTTAACTCTAACTCAGAAATTTTATTCCTAAATGCAGTTTCTACTTCCTGGTTGCATTTGTCTCTATTCTGTAGATATTCTATCTTCTACTTCAGATCTTCTAAGTTAACACATGCAAGCTCTAGTTCTTCATTTCTAGCTTCTAGTATTTTATTCTTTAAAACTAGTTTAGCATTTTCTTTTTCCGATGCTAGCATGCTTGTGTGAATGTTAAACATTTCTACACTAAGATCTTCTACAGTTTTCTTATAATCAGAATTAGACATATCAACTGTGGAAAGAAATGATACCTTGGATGACTGAGGTGATGCCTCTAAAGAGTCTGCTACTAGTGCAACATTTCCATATTTCTCCTTTTCATCATTGTCTAAGTCATCCCAACTCTTTCCCTCGGCTATATAAACTCTTCCCTGATGCTTCTTTACCAGTGCATCATACTTTTGCTTAAGTTCGTCATACGACTCCTTTCTTTCTTTTCCTTGCTTAGGCTTCCGACATTCTGCGGCAAAATGCCCAGGTTCATCACAATTATAGCACTTGAACTTATTGCGGTCTACCATCCCCGTCTTATAACCTCCTATGCTGTAAGACCCTGAAGATGAACCACCTCAGTTGCTGTTTCTGAAACTAGAACCACTATTACTTGAGTTACTCTTGAATTTGTACTTAGGGTTCCTCCTAAATCTGAGGTTCTTGAACTTTCCTGCCATATAGGCCATTGTCTTGTTTTCCAATTGTTCAAGTTCTTCTATTGAGTAAAAGTCATCTTCATCACCTGCTTGAGCATTCTTTGAAATTTCAGCTTCTAGAATCTCTTCTTTCTCAATAACAGGCTTTACTGTGCTGGTCTCCATGACAACAAAATCCTTGGCTACAAGTGTTGTAGTCTTCAGCAGTGCTGTATTCTTACTGTCCACTGTACCTGACCCATAAATGATTTGCCTCTGCTCTTGCTCCATTTCATGAGTCTTGAGTTTCCCATATAGAATTTCAATGGACATGTCATTTATGTCACTCCTCTCTCTAATAGCAGAGATTTTGTATTCCAGGTATGCTGGCAGTGTCAACATAAATTTCCTATTGATCTCCCTATATGAATAGGCCTTCCCATGCAGTGATAAGTCATTCAATAATTTGTTGTATCTATCAAAGACTTGAACGCTTCATACTGGGATGTAAGAATATCCATCCTGTTCTCCTTCACTTCTGTTGTACCTTCCATTAGCAGCTCAATCGTATCCCACATTTGTTTGGCACTAGTGCAATTAATCACTCGATTCAGCATTGTAGTGTCTAGTGAATCCATTAGGATACATTGAAGATGATTATTCCATGCAACTCGATCTTTGTCAATGTCAGTGTACTCTGAAGGCTCCTTTGAGGTAAATCCTTGAGAAATCCGTTCGCCGTTATCTGAGACTGTTTCTGGTATCAGCTTCTGAGGTACATAGGGTCCATTTTTCAAAATTTCCATGTATTGAGAATTAGCTGATTTAATGAAAGTGGACATCTTCTTCTTCCATAAAATGTATTCATTTTTATCAAAAGTTGGGATTTTAATGCTACTAAGTTTTTGGGTACTCATGGTTGTGAAGAATTTTAAATCTCAAGAAATAATTGATTTCTTAAAAATTAAAATCAATTCGAATAAAAATAAAATTTTGATAAATAAAATTTTAATTCGAATTCTTGATGATTCTTACTCTTCTTAAAATTAGTGAACTTAAAATCTTTGAAAAATTCGAAATTTAATTTTCTTTAATAATAAAGAAATTTCAATATAAATTTTTCTAGATCTAAAAGTGCACTTTTTTGAAAAACTATTTTTGGATCTTGATTTGTAACTTCAATCAACAACCTCTGATACCAATTGTTAGGTCCAAAATCATCATAGAAGGGGGGTTGAATATGATATTGTAGATTTTTCGTTATATTCCGGATTAAGTATTTGTGTTCTTTAGATATTAGAATGGTAGTTAATGAAACACAAAGATTCGGGGAAATAAAAATGTATTATTAAATCCCTGATGTGCTATATTTCTAATCAAATGATTAGCTTCAATGGGTTCAATCAATATTTCAATAGATATACAGTTGGGTGATATAAATGTTAAGCTTTTAATGGTGCTCCTGTCTGTACCTCTTTTGTTGAAGATGAATGAATTCCTTACTATCCATATTAATTTTCACCTATATATAATTTATAGACTTTTGGAAAATGATTTCCAACAATTCTCAAGTCCTTTTTTTCGCCTGCAAGAGTGGTAGTGGTGTGTAGGCGCCACTAAGTTCTTTGTTGCGCCTAGTATGTTTGTTGCGCCTCTTTATCAAGTTAGTTGCGCCTATACAGTGGTTGCCTTGTATAGGGTCCACTAAATGCCTTAGAAATATTACGCAACTTTGTTGCGCTTAGAAGACCTTTTGTTGCGCCTGCACACTGGATGCAGTGTGTAGGCGCCATAAACCTTTTACTTAATCTTTTGTGGCGCCACAACAAGTTTTGTTGCGCCTGCACTCCCATTCCCTTGTGCAGGCGCCACAAACCATCTTCTTGATTTCACTTGGCTTTATTCTTGGTTTGTTGCTCCTTTACAAGGTTAGTGGCGCCTCTAGAGTACTTCAAGAGTGTAGGAGCCACCAAATGCAATACTACTTGCCTTAACATATTTCTTGAAGTGCTTGAAGTAATTACTATTTGATTTTCACTCTTCTGGCTTGATCAACTGATTTTCTTCTGATTAACCAAGACAATTCTTTTCTTGTTATGCTGATGCTTAGTGCACTGGTCTAGTTCACAAACGACTAACACTGAATTAAATTCCCTTGACTTCTGTTCTGTTTCAGCTGATTAACTTTGGACTGATTCATTGCTTCTGATCACTGAAACCTTTTGAAAATTATACACAAATCATTACACTGACGTTAGTCTGAAATCCACTGAAAACCTAATTGTTGATGAGGCCTGAGCATATTCATGAACTTCTCTCACTGTAGTTCAGTAAACCTTTCATCTTAAATGCTCTGCAATGATGTATGTATGATTCCTCTTTACATGTCCTTCTGGATTCTTGTGCTGCATATTAGTATTATTTATCTGTCTTTGTTTCTTAGTTGAGTTATCGTTATCACTATTACATACTACTTTACATTATGCTTTACAATTATGCAAGATTTATTATACTACATATTAACTACTTTGTCAAGAAAATTGAGATTGATAGGGAAACAGAGACTTTGGACTGTTAGGTCCAAAATAAGAGAGTTTTTAAAGACTTGGCCAGAATCAATCTCCACAGTGATGTGGATTTGATTTATCCAAACTTTGTACAGGTATACATTTATTTCCTATCATCTTCTTTTTAACCTCAAATTTCTTTGCCTTCTATGGTTATGAAAGGTGTTATTAATGACACCAATCCTCCTACCCAAGCCACACAACAAATTTCTAAAACTAAATATAAAAAGCCAACCTCAACAGGTTCTCAAAAGCCTGTTATTGTAAAAACTAAGAAAAGAATAACACATGTTATTGTTGATAGAATAAATAATGATGTTATTGGCGAGGGACTGAGGAACATCAAAGAACCCAGAAGGATAAGGTGTGTGAGGTTGAGACAACTCAGCCTTGCCACACCATAGTCTCCCAAAAGACTATGGCTGTTAAAAAAGAAAATACCTCATCCATATTGGCATCCTCTCAAAAGGGTGTTAATATTGAAAAAAGCCCTCAACCAGGGGTATTGAACAAGGTTCGGGACACACCAACCAAAACCCCCAAGTCCTATGAAAGGAAGAAGAAGAAAACCAAGTTTGCACATAGGGACACACACATTGTAAAGCCACAGGCAACTGTGGTGGAGCCTTCAGTTTCTTCGATTGATGCATCTCCAATAAATGTGGAGATGCAGCCCCATTCTCTATTTATTCCCATTCCTCAATCTGCACTACATCAAATTTCTTCAGAAAATGTTTTGATAAACAATCAAACATTTTCAAATTCTCCTTCTTTATTATTCAAGGAGAAGCCAACAATCTTTCCCGTTTCTGCTTCACAGGAAATTCAGGACACACTTTCCAAAGTTATTCATGATATTAATTCTGAATTTACCCCAACTTCTAATGTTTCTACTTCATCAATTGATATACCTTCATCAATTGATATTCAACCATCAACTGATAAGCTATCGATTGATACTGAACATCAATCGATGGGTATGCCTCAATCGATGGATATCCCAACCACATCATCAACTGCTGTTTTGGAAACATCAATTGATAATCAATCAATTGATGTTTCACAAACATTATTAGGATTGAGTGAAATGAGTGAGAGGCATAATTGCAACCTGGCAAAAGAAGAGGGAGTGAGTGAGATCATTCCTATTTCTTCCAGGAATGAGAGCGAAACACTTGAGGTACGCCACCTTAAAAGATGCAAACACTTTGAGTGAGGGAGAAGTGATGTTCTAGGATGAGATTGTTGGGTTCCGAAGTATCGTAGAAGGGGGATTGAATACGATACTCACTAAATTAAATTATTCTTTCAAATCTTTTGCGGATAAATAATTTAGAATTCGGTTAGTGGGTTCGAATTCATGAGGTGAATAGTGTTTAAGAGGTTTGCTTACTAATTTTCTGTAGTTATGAATAAACATTAATGTTCTAGAAAATTAGCAAGTAATTTAATGAGACAAGTTTCAGGGAATATATCTTTCGTATATAAATCCTGAGGTTGCTACACCTAGTTAAAAATATAACTGGTTTCCAAAGAACAGATTAGTCCTTTACTTCTACAAAGAGATATAGCTTAATCCCTATACAATTTTTGACTATGTGTTTGTACTAACGAAATCAAGCTAACAGAGAATGTTTTACAATAGCCCTATGTCTTTGCAATATAATAAATCGACTAGACTATAAAACTCCAGTGAAGAAGGTATGATTATTGCTTTGTGTCTTCTTCTTCTCCGGCTTCTTGTTTCCCTCTGTTTCTCTCTGTATGGCTGAATATTTCAACTTCTCAAAATGAGCACGTCATTTTGTTTATATTGTGTAGACGTTTCAAATCAATTAAAATTGATTTTCTTCACAATGCTAAGTATCAAGTTGCGTATAGTAAAGTGATTTAAGTGTGTAGAATCAAGATGTGCCTCCTTTAATTCTATGTTGCGCCAAGGGGACTTCAAGTGGCGCCTGCACTAGACATGCCTTGTAGTGGCGCCACATGCACACTTTTTATCTTTAATTTGCTCAGAGTGCATGTTGTGCCAATGTCAAGTGGCGCCTTGATGTCCTTTTGGTTGCGCCTACACACTAGTTGCAGTGTATAGGTGCCACAAAACTTCCAAACAACTTATGTTGCACCACAACTTGATTATGTTGCGCCTGTACTCCCATTTCCTTGTGCAGAAGCCACAAACCTTCACTTTGATTTCCCTTAGCTTTGAACTAGGTTTGTTGCGCCTCTAGAGTATCTCAAGAGTACATGAGCCACCAAATGTAGTAATCCTTGCCTTAAATAATTTCTTGAAGTGCTTGAAGTATTTACCACTTGGTTTTCACTCTTCTGGCTTGATCGACTGATTTTCTTCTGATAAATCAAGCAATTCTTTTCTTATTGTGCTGATGCTTAGTGCATTGGTCTGGTTCACAAACGACTAACACTGAATTGAATTCCCTTGACTTCTGTTCTGTTTCAGCTAATTAACCTTGGACTGATGCATTGCTTCAAACACTGACTGTTGATAAATATAGTACTTTCACTAGAATCTTTTCTAGTCCTTCGTCAACGTCTTCATTATTACCATAATCTTGAATACTTCATTCTTTGTTCTTCACTAACGCTTGAACTTCTTTCAGTAAGTATACCTTTAAAACTGCAGCTGTCTTCTTTAACCTTTGTCTTTACCCTTCTAGATTCATATGCTTCGAACACTGTCTATCTTCAATCAATGCCTTCACACTGAAATCTTTTAGTGGCACTTCTATATTGAATCTTCAACACTTCTGAAACGCTAAAAGTCTTTACACATTATTCTTCACTAAGGATTGAACATATTAATGAACTTCTTTCAGTAACCTGTTGTAGACTTCAAAATTTCTTCTAATATCTTGATTCACTGTATCTGCCTTGTCTTCATTTCTTCCTGATTTCTGTGTAGATGAGTATTATTTACTTGTCCTGTTCTAGTGTTGAGTTATCATGATTACAATTCATACAGCTTCGTAATCTCACCAACAATCTCCCCCTATTTGATTGTTAAACTTAGCAAAAAATCTCATAGAGAGGATAACTCAACTAACTAGAAAAAGTAATGGTCCGAGACTTATAAATAATGCTACTGGTTTTTCTGGATCAGATTTTGCATTTTCAGATTTCTTGTGTAACTGAAATGAAAGATGTTTGTTCCTCTAGCACTGAACTGATATTCATGTAGTATCATCTTCATTTCTGTCTATGTTTGAGCTTTCTCTGCTTCGGAATCCTTCATAGTTGAACTTAAAGAACTTATCATAAACAGAGCTTCAAAAGAATTAAAATTCCTGGGAACGTCTTCAATAGAACATAGCTCAAGTAATGTTTTCCCCCTAAGAATGTGATTCTTCTTCTCTATCTTCTTCTCCTCCTTAGATGGTCAATTTAAGTGTCAATTCTTTTCTGTACATCCCACTTGGATGAGAAATCCTCTACTGACAACTCCTTTCAAGTATAGGATACAGTTTCTTGATTCTCCCATATTCTGTTATTTCCCATAAGGATTAGAAGATCTTCTTTTTCTTGTCTAAATTCTCCCCCTAAGGATATTAACTTCTCCCATAAGGATACGAATATAAGACCTTCTCATTTTTTCCTTTTTCTTACTAAATTCTCTCCCTTAGTTGAGGAATTCGCCAATGGCCCATGATCTTTCAAATGGCTTGTCTTCCAAAGAAGGTTCTCGTTTGTCATTGATTGGGAAAATATAGTAGTTTTTCTTTCAAAAGTAGCACGTAGCAAGGGTAAGTGTTTGGTCTATGGTTTCCTCACTTCTACTATGTTCTGTTAGTGTTTACACTTAAGTGTCGAGCACTTTGAAGTGTTTCACTCTTTCTCTCCCTATCTCTCACTCAAGTGTATCTCTCTCTCACTTTCACTTAAGTGTTTCTCTCCCACACTTTCACTCTGCATTTCAAATATAGCCTTTTGTACCTACAAGTGAAATCCGTCAATTCATTTATATTCTCATCACCTGATTCATCAAAATGAACTGAATCACTATCAATTGGAGAATTGCCTCGTAGAAGTGTTCTTGATCTGTCATGCATAAGCACTGTCTCAGCACCAGACTCAATAACGTTTGCTAAATCACTGTCTAATGGAGCCTCACCTCTTTGAGATGGGTTATCCCAAGATTTTAAAATCTGTTAGGGAATCCTGCCTTGTTCTATCAAGGAGTTGCCTCACACCTTCTCCATAAACGGGAGGTGGACATTCCTTTTCAGGATCTGAAAATGTTCCTTCTAGGAGGGGCGACGTAGTAGACAATGTAATGAATGGCAATTTAGAGCCTACGTTTCCCTCGTAACCCGGTGACAGGAATTTTATATAAAATACCCTACTTGACTTATCCGAGGAATTCTTACCAAGAAGTTGCCTCTCAAGCCCAGATAAATTTGAACAAGAGATCTCCCTTTCGGGATGCAAAAGATTAACTTCTGTTTAAGGTAGATACTTTGGACAATATAATGAATGGTTAATTAGAGTCTGTATCTCCTCTGAATTCCTATACCTCTCACTATGCACGCCTTGCAATGTGTTCATAGTATTTATCTGTTTAGGCTTACCATCAGCGTGATGCCAGTGGTGTGTTTGACTCATTACAAGATGATCTGGCTGACGAACGAATTTCAATGGACTCACCCTGTTGAGAGAATGATTCCAGGGACAGTTTTATTGCCTTTTCAGCTCTGCATCCTTTTGAGAAGATGCAGATGAGCTTACAGTTACCTCAGTTTATATACTACTTTTTTTCTCTAGAGGTAGAGCTGTGGGTGCACTTTCGACTTCATCCTTATTTGCTGCATCAAGTGCAGTTTCTCCCTTATAAACCTCTAACTTACAAAGTTTCCTTATATCTTCAAGGGTTAATATATGGAAGTGGATGAATCAGTGTTTGGTACCATGACCTGGGTAAGATATTGATAGGTTTTCAACCTCTTGGCCAGCTTCCAAAGCCATTGGGTGCTAAACAGATAAAATCAACAAATAAGATAATGAAATAATCATCTTAACATTCCAAAACATATTTTTCATCTCAAAGAGAAGGAAAAATATAAGAAGGAATTGTAATTGATTTCATTAAAGCACTTTTCAGCAAAAGAGTTTTGTCGGATCTAAAGATTTATCATTTACGAGCATGATACGAAATTTTCTTTAAGATACTTATCCCATAATTAAATGCGGAAAAGCATATCAGAGAAAAATTCTATCCCTTATAAATTTCTTATAAGGCAAAATTCCCATAATAAAATGAGGGAATTTATACCAAAGAAGAAATTCAACTCTTCTACCAAATTATATCTTAATAAAATGACTCCTTTCCTTTAAAACCTTAGCACTGTATATTGTGAAAATAATTTTGCAAAACATCCTTATCAGATAGAGGACTATGATTTTCCGACTCATAATGCAATTATGATTTACATCATTTTCGTCCACCTGATAGTATCCCTGACTTAAAATAAAAGCATGACAATTGGGGTGAATGAATGCTTAACAATACAGTACAAGGCCTTCAAAACAACAAAATCAAAAGATTTTCAAAAGAGGAGTTTTGAAAAAGAATTTTGATGTTTTCTTCTTTAAAACTGATAGAAAAATGAATGTATCTTTGAATAAAACGTTTTGAAAAAGAATTAGACAAGAAATTCTTTTTAATACATTCAAGTTTAAAATTCAGTTAAATAAAGAAAACTAATTGTAATACTTATGTAATACTAAATAATTACCACATACATGCATATATAAGTCAAATAACATGTGGCAATTATTCAGTAGAACAATAAGCATTTAGAAATATTTTTATTATTAATGCTTTTAGATAAATAACATGTATTATCATTAATATTAAAAATATCACAATTAATTGCACGGAAATATTAACAAAATATCATTGCTAGATATTTATCAATAATTTCAAAATGCAAGAAACTATGCTTCTAATATTTTATCAAATCAGAATTATGAAACTAATAAATATTGAATTGCTTCAATCCTAATTTTAATAAGATAAAATAATTTCACTAAATACTAAAATATTCATAATATTGAATATTAGAATCTAACTTCCTACGCTATATATAATAATTGTCACTCCAGCATATTGTAATTATACTCAGAACAATTATTAATGTTATACGTAAGCTCGAGAAAATATGTAACGCCCCCAAATCCGGGGTCAGGGATTTGAGTCGTCACATCACCATCCAATCATTTACAACTTGCAATAACTCAATACTCCAACGAACACACATCATAGACCCCTCTCTCTCACACACACACATATGTTATAGTCTTAGAAACGATACACAACAAGTATCATTAGTTATTACAAACCAAATGTACTTATCCAGGATCTCACGCTACCCTACATGAAGTAACATTAATAACTAGATCACTACTAAAAACCTATTCAACTTACTTCTGTGGAATAATTCTGAACTGAACGACCTTAAATGTGAATCTCTTACTTCCCTTCCTTGAAGTATGGAGCCAATCGAACGCATTATCATTTTCTCTGAAAATTTTAATATAAAGCAAGAATGAGCGAAAGAATGCTCAACAAGTTATTCACCCAATTAGCTATGTGACTCTC
This sequence comes from Oenanthe sinensis, assembly GCA_028671895.1. Taxonomy (NCBI): domain Eukaryota; kingdom Viridiplantae; phylum Streptophyta; class Magnoliopsida; order Apiales; family Apiaceae; genus Oenanthe; species Oenanthe sinensis. The sequence goes on from JAPMAC010000212.1 coordinate 7,657,243, forward strand.
ATCCGTGAATATACTATCTCAATAGTATAACTTAAGTTTACTAGTATGATAAGCATAACAAAGTATCTTTGGACGATACAAATAGTCAGAGTTTTCTTTTAAAAGTATTTATACTCAACATGAAGTTTAGAAGAATATAATTCGAACAATTTAGTTTAATATATAAAATAAGACACTATCGAATATAGTGTTACCACTCTTTCATACTTCCTCTGAAGCCTTTGAGATAAAACCCAATGAACTTATTGCGTTCACAATTTTGAAATAATATTATCAATAACTTAGCAAAATAGCATCAACTAAAGCTCTGCTAGACTCCCATAAATATACTAAGTATCCAGTTCAAGATACTGTAATAATAGTTGCTTCTCATCATAAGAAAATCAAACCACTTTAAACCATACCACTTGTAAGGTTTAAATCCAGTAAAACATTTTGAAGATTTATAAACTGTTTGGTGTACATCATGTACCCACTTAAGTTTTCAAAATAACTTTTCGTCAAAACATCTCGGCTGACCTGTTGTGTTGTGATATATATAAAGAAAGTAAGAGTGAGCAATATAGCTCAGCAAGAACATATATTACTGTAAATATATTCTTTTTAAACATCATTTAAAACTGCAACATTATGCACACTTTACGTACTCTACGAGTTTGCAAAATAAACCTTTTGTCAAAGTAGTTTAAATGAGTACGAAGATCTCAACATATCAACCACTGACAACACCCTCGGTAAATCAGCTCATCGGCTTTCATTACGATGTTGCAGCAAATTTCCAATTGAAAGATGGGACTGTATCTGGAGCCTTTCACACGCTGCTACTGCACATACACGATGATCAGTCGCAACCTATGGCAGCTCTTATTATTTCTCTACATGTAGAAGGGGGAGCCGACGGAAATTCTTCCGCCTTTGGTAATCACCCTAGACCTCATATGGGCCAAAGTACTGGACCATGCCTCACACGGCCTCCTACGCTATGATGGACTGTGCCGCACACAAGCCTCTTACACTTATATCTCCTAGTCCACCGGAATAATCTATAATCTGGAACTGGAACTTAATCCTAGCTCCCCAAGTATATAATACTTGTTAATAGATTCACCAATCTTTGAATGGGTACTGCTTGAATAATTGGGGCAGCCCTCTTACCACAAAGGTATGTTGACCTCCGTCAACTGATGTTCTTTATTGAGAAATGAAAACTATTTAAAACCACGACCCGGGAGTTAATCGGAAAACCTCTTATGATTTGATAAGTTGAAAACCATACTACCGTAGGTCAGTGATGCCAAAACACAACCGCTTTTGAGAGAGTAAATCAACTTTTACTCCCTAGACTGAGTTCCCTATTTTTGATAAGTCCGAGAATATTTTATTCTTATAAAAAAATAAAATAGAATATAAATAGATATTAGGGAACCCTCACTATATTTAAATAAATTTTCCGAAGGTCAGAAAATATTTTAAATAATTATTAAAGATCTTCAAAATTTTTAAATCACTTTAGAATATTTAATAAATATTCAACTAATATTTATTAATTAATAAACAATTAATAAAACCCTTTTTAAATGAATATTCTGAATAATATTCATTCATCAAATAAATATTAAAATAATATTTATTAACTCTATTTAATTCTTTTATAAAAAGAATATCAAAATATTTTTATTGGAATATTTATACTTGTATTTATACAAGTAACTTGAATATTGACTACCTAGACTCTGATTATACATTTCAGAGACTAGAAAGATATATTGCAAATAAACTAAGCTAACTTCTGTTCTAGTATTTTATACATCATCAAAATGAATATATTCCTAACAATCTCCCCCTATTTATGCTTTATAAAATGTAAGCATAAATCCAGGTTTGATGATATCAAAACTAAAGAATAAAACACTTAGTCTAGAACAGTATGAAAGAATTATAAAGGAGAAAGAATTACTTCTTAATTGATCCTCTCAAAAGCTGGATTATTCTTCAAAAATGAATTGAGCATATTGTCCTCCATAATTGCAAGAGCTTCACCAACAAATTTCTTCAATTCTTCACTTGAACATTTGATTAGACAGTAAGCTGCTCTCAGATCATTTGCACTGCTTTCTTGATCTTTCAAGTCCTTCAACATTAGAACACTAACTTTCCCACTAATAGGCTGAAACCCAAAGTAATGACCCACACCTTCTTGAAATTTAATCTGTTTCTCTTCCAATGGCATGACTTGATCATTTCCCTCAGTATCAACATATTTTAAGGAGAATTTGCCCATTTGTCGATTTGCCTGTTTGTGCAAAGTCAACTTTCTATCAATCTCCTTGAACCATTTGTGTGTGACAGCCTCTTTGCTCTTGTTAACTTCATAAGCAATTTGAAGGAGAAATCTAATATACTGCAATTCCTCAGCCTGTTTGAAAAATATGAAGTTTGATTGACTGATCCATCTAACTGATCTACCTTCTAAAAAATAAACTAGCATCTTATTCTTCACCTTTTTTGTGCCTCCCTGTCCTTCTTGCATCTTTCTTTCATAAACAATTTGAGCAGACACCACATTGTTTAAATGCTTATGTGTGATCTTCTCAAACTGCCTATCTATCAAGGATGGAGGATCCCTGGTTAGAGTAGATGTCCTGTCAATGTCAGATTCTTCAAATCCTCCAAGACCTGTCTTTTTTTTAGCTCTAAGTTGCAGATTTGATTGACTGCACTTCCAGTATGAAGGTTCTTGAGTTTCATCAGAGTCTGTTTTCTTTCTTTGTTTATCAGAGTCTAACTTAGACTCTGATTTCCTATGTCCAGTCCTTGACTGGTGTGTTTGAGTTTTTGCTACTCCAGTCATTGCAGATTACTTTTGTTGCACACCACCAGGACCCCTAGGACCATGAGAACTATCTCCATCATCACCATCTCTCCTCCTTTTAACTCCCCTTTTATCATCTCTGCATGAATCATCCTTATTTCTCCTGGAGGAAGATTCACCTCTCTTCTCCCCCTTTTTGACATCATCAAAACTAGTAACAGCCAACAAAAGTTGTTCAAGAACAGTGGAGATATTGGCCTAAGCTGTAATGACAGAATCAACCTTGGTGGTCAAATCAGAGACTGATGATTGGAGAGAAGCCTGAGTAGAAGTGATAGCAGCAAGAGCATCCTTGAAAGAAACCTCTTTTGATAATTGAACTGAGTGAATTCTATCAAATTTGGTACTAAGGAGAGAAGTGGTATTATCAACACCAGTAAGTTTGGTTTGAATATGAGAGATGTCTTTGACCACAGTAGCCAACTGTTTAGCAACATTCTCTGTCTCAACTTTAACATCCCCATCCAGAGCTTGATCCTCTTCACCAGGGTAGTGACCATGTTCCTGGAGATAAGATTTTTTCTGAAAAGCTTTCAGTCTCTCAGACTGATGAATAGCCAGAACACATGCAAAAGAATCTTTATCAGTGAAGCCTCTTTTCTGTGCAGACTCCCAAGACTGAGGAAAGACTTGATCAAAATAGACAAAAGAAGGTTGAACTGGATCATCATCTTCAAAAGTGCACTCCTCAACAACAGGCTCAAGGGAGGGAAGAGGAAGTGTAGACTGTGGTGGTAGTGTAGACTCTGAAACTGCAAGCGAGACTATAGACCCTGACTCCTCCTGAGAGTGATCAGAGACTGTAGACTCTGGAAGTCGAGCCCTAATAGGCATGATCAAAAGTGGTTCTTCTGACTTCAAAGTGGCATCCTTAGAAAAATTGAGAGGGTTATCCACGAAAGCCTCCATGACTCTATCTGTTCTCCTTGCTAGAGAATCCACCAGATGATGTTGTGGTCTCTGAGTAAATGACTTCTGAGCAGCAAGAGCCTCCTCCTTTTTACCAATCTGCACAATCAAACAAAGTGAATTTTCATCCATCCCCTGCTCCAACTCATTGGACCAACTCTTTGGAAAATCTTGATCCCAATAAGTAAAGCTAGGTTCAGTATACCCTAATCTCTCAGCCTCATAGTGGGGTTGGGCACCCACTTTCTCAATCTCACTCAGGCTCTCTACAGCCTTTTCTACCTCTCCTTTTGCCTGAACCAGTGCCAGCCTCTCAGATATTTTTTCACTCATTTGGAAAGATGCATTCATGAATCCTACAGAAGAGGGGTTGAGAGATAAATAATTTACTTCAATACCTGAACCACCTTGATGGAGGGGAACCCCTTCAAAAGTCTGAAGGCTAAGGGTTTCCACCAAGGGGTGAGCAGCAACAGATTCTGAACCCTTACTATCATCTTCTTTCTTTTCAGAGTCTGTTGGCTCCAGTATTCCAGTCTCAGGGTCTACTCTAGACTCTGACTGCTTCAGTAGGACTTCATTAGAAGCCAAAGTCTTAGTGTCACCATCTTGGACTGTTTATGCATGAGACTCCCCCTCAAGGTGGATAGACTCTGATAGACAAGGATGGAAAAGTACTTCTTGAGCATCCATCAGAGTCTGGCCTCCCATATCACTGGGGTTCTCATCAGCAATTTGTTGAGTTGCCAAGGAGGGCCTTACAACATACTCCCCTACCCCACTATCACCTAACCTCTGACTAGGTGGTTCTTGTGTGGGTGAGGCAGACTGAGCATCTTTATCACTAGTCACCACTGGTGCACTAGTCCCATCCTCCAACTACCTAGCATCACCTGCTACCTCCTGTGGTTCTACCATAGTTAATGCATCCAAGTGTCCATTGAGAAAAATCCTGGCATGGAGTGCATAGATGGCCTGGGCAAAAGTCATGTGAAAGGAATCCTGCAGTTCCCTTGCAATCTTCTGATAATATGAGCCCTTGAGTTGATCCAATCTACTTTCATAGGTTGGATAAATGTATTTGTTGGCCACCTTTCCTACATTTCGGACAAGAAAATCAACCACCTTTCTTGAAAGAGGCTGAATAGTGGAAATCCAATCAATAGCTGTCCTGTAGGTAATTCCTTGATCCCAAATTGCTTCATAGTCAAAAACTGATTGCTCAATCTCAGTTTCCAACTCAGCAATAGACTCTGATTTTCACCTTTTATAGATCTTAAGCTTTTTAGGCTTTTTTGTGATTTGCTGTTCAGAGTCTGGCACTCCTAGTGCTTTGAGAACTTTAGTTGTTCTGCCTTCTATGAGCCCAGCTGCTTTTGCTTGTAACGAAGAGTTGAATAGGTAGCTGTATAGATTTTTGACCACATCCTGTGAAGACAGTTGTAGCTCTTGTTCCATTCTCTTCCTTAGGGTCTCATAGGTTGAAAGAAAATCCAAGACTTGAGATTTAGTCTGATATTGTTCAGGATCTTCTACTGATTCCACCAAAGGATATAGGAACAGCAACACCTCATCGCTTGGAGTAAGAATTTCATCAATAAGACATGAGGCTTCATCCAATGGCATTCCTTCCCAAAACGTCTCATGATCAGAGTCTAAAGGCAGTCTAGACTCTGACTCAACATTAGACTCTGGTTCAGGTAATTTCTTGCTTTCAGAGTCTGGCCCTGCGGGAGCCTTGGGAGCATCTGTTTCCTGCAAAACAGGGTTAGTAATAGTAATAGGCTTGTGTGTGTGTGCAGAATAAGCCTTCCTTAACCTTCTGTATTTTTAAGCAAAAGATTTCTCAGGAGATACAGTTTGAGCATCCTGAGGTGCATTCCTAGGTTGGTCAGAGTCTGTAGCCTTTTCAGAGACTACAGACTTGGCTTGAAGGGTAGAATCAAGTGTATCATGACCTTCCTTTAACAAAGAAAGTCATTCAACAACTTGCTTCTCTAGAGGGTTGAGCTCCTCATCACTGTGCTCATCTATAAGCCTTGTTTGAATCAACTTTCTCCTATTTACAACTGGTGCCTGTTGAGAGACACTAGAGGTTGGTTTCTTTTTGGATTTTGGTTTTGAAGATTGTTTCTTTGAAGGTGATTGGGTGACTTGGGTAGGTGCAGGGGGACTCTCTATTACTTGCTCCTGCACCATTTCACCACCAAAAAATAAAGCATTGTAGATAGAAGGTTTGTAGGTTGAGAGTTTTACCTTCATTACCTGTGGATATGTCATGGCAGGTAGACTCTTCTTCTTGTCATCAATTCTTTTAATATCAGAGAATATCCTCCTTTATTGTTTATATGCCTGCACACAGCAATCATCTGCCAACTTGGTTGACATGTCAGGAATGAAATGATTGAGGAGAATCATAAGAAATCTATGATAGTAGACTTTCTTCCTCCCCTTATGCACATTATTTAATTTTGCTCCCATTTGAGTGAGCAACATATCACCAATGTTGATTACTCTATCAAATAGGAAACTATGGCCAATTTGACAAGTAATAGCAGTAATAGCATCAAATCCATTACACTTACCAGTAAAACACTTAGCAATTTGATCAAAGAAAAAGGACCATTCTTTTCTCAAGTAAGGCCTAGTTAACTTACTCATGTTTTCTAAACTACCAGAATAACCTAGTGATTTAAACATATCTTTAATTTTAGCATCAGAAATAGTTTCATCAAAAGGTTGTTTAACAGGTAATTTAAACACAGAATTAATAACATCAGCAGTAACATCAAATGTAAAATCACCAAAGGTAAACATTATTTTACCTGGTTGATCCTGAGAAGGATCAACTACCTTTGCAGAGCTCCAGGCTTGTGACACAGTATCCATGTGAATGACTGGTGATGCCTTGAGAATGTAATGTAGCTCGGATGGCACCAAGAAGTCCATCACAGGGTAGTAGTCAGCGTCTACCCCCTTCTTTTCTCCAAGGGCGGCAACATGATTTGTGGTCATGAACTCGAAATCCCCAAATGTGAAAGCAATTGCCTTGGGTACCCTCATGACAGTTGAGATAGTAGCCATTGAAGTTGTTGTTAATTGAGAGTGATGAATACGCTTGAAGAAAGTTGCTAGGGTTCGTAAAGAGCTCTGTGAATAGTTCTGCCTTAGAAATTAATTGCAATAAATAAGTGAGTAAACTGTATGAAAATCTTCTATTTTGTTTGAATTGCTAACACTACACATGAGTCTACAGTCTATCTCCAGTCAAAAATAACTGTTACCGCCTATTTCAAGTCATTTGAATAATTTAAACACAATCAGAGTCTGCATGCGTGAATTTGAACCGTTTCGGAGTCTATGCGATAATTGTTTTTCAGAGTCTACAGACTCTCAGAGTGTACAGACTAGTCAGAGTCTACAGACTCGTCAGAGTCTACAGACTCGTCAGAGTCTATAAACTGGACTCTATCAAGATAAAGTACCAATAAAAATTTTGCAAAAATAATTAATTATAATGTGTTATAACCAGAATTATAATTGATGTACATACCTTGTTGCTTGAAATTTGTAATCACTTACATGTTTAACATACCTAATTCCCCTACCAGTCTATGAAATGTAGACTCATCAAGTGGTTTTGTCAAAATGTGTGCAATCTGTTTGTCAATTAGAACATAGTGAAGTGTCACAGTACCATTTTTAACATGTTCTCTTATAAAATGATACTTGACATCAATGTGCTTTGTTCTGGAATGTTGGACTGGATTCTCTGCAATTTTAATAGCACTGGTATTATCACAATACATAGGAATATTTGAGAATGTTAGTCCATAATCAAGTAATTGATTTCTTATCCACAGAATTTGAGCACAGCAACTTTCAGCGGCAATGTATTCAGCCTCAGTTGTTGAGGTTGATACAGTCTGTTGTTTCTTGCTAAACCAAGAAATTAATCTGTTGCCAAGAAACTAGCACTGACCTGTTGTGCTTTTCCTGTCTACTTTGCATCCTGCATAGTCAGAATCTGAATAACCAATTAATGAAAAATCTGACTCTCTAGGATACCAAAGTCCAAGAGTTTGTGCCCCTTGAGATATCTAAAAATTCTTTTTACAGCTATTAAATGTGATTCTCTGGGGTCATCTTGAAATCTAGCACACAAACAAGTTGCAAACATTATATCTGGTCTACTAGCAGTTAAATATAATAATGAGCCAATCATACCTCTGTAGTTGGTGTTGTCAACTTTCTTACCCTTTGGGTCAGAGTCTAGCTTAGTGGCTGTTGACATGGGAGTTTTAGCAGTTGCAGAATCTTGCATATCAAACTTCTTCAATAGTTCTTTTACATACTTTGTTTGATTGATGAAAATTCCATCATCATTTTGTTTGACTTGAAGCCCTAAAAAGAAGTTCAATTCTCCCATCATGCTCATTTCATAATTTGACTGCATTAGTTTACTAACCTTGTCATAGAGTTTGTCATTAGTAGATCCAAATATAATATCATCAACGTAAATTTGGACAAGCAAAATGTCACCTTTATACTTTCTAATAAAAAGAGTTTTGTCAATGGTACCTCTTATGAATCCATTTTCAAGAAGAAATTTTGAAAGAGTTTCATACCATGCTCTAGGTGCTTGCTTCAATCCATAAAGTGCCTTATCTAATCTGTAAACATGATTAGGATATTTTGGATCAACAAATCCTGGTGGTTGCTCCACATAGTGTTAGGTCCCGAAATATCGTAGAAGGGGGGGTTGAATACGATATTCACAATAATTTAAATTCTTTTCTGAATTTGCGGATAAATAAATTATTGCTTCAGAGTGGGTTTGGCCATTTGTAGTGTTTAGGTGAACTGCCTACTGATTTTCTGTGTGTCCGGATAAATCAATTAGATTCAAGAAAATTAGCAGGTAAATTATGGAGACAAGTTTCCGGGAATATTACTCTCGTATTAATCCCAGAGGGTTTTGCTACACCCAGTTAAAATTAACTGGCTTCCAAAGAATAAATTAATTCTTTGCTACTAACACAAAAATATTAGGCTCGGTTCCTATACAAATATATCTAAATTAGTACAAGGAAAAACTGAGTCCGTAGGGAGTGATATCTAGGAGCCCTGAACATTTTTCATTAAAGAACCGGGTCTTAATATCTGACCGGGAGCAAGGTATGGGTGTGTATAAATTATTCTCTTGCTCCGGCCATGGCTGCTCTCTACATATTATTTGTGTTGAAGAAGACGACCCCTCTTTTTGATTGGTGTAGACTTTAAATCAATTAAAGTAGCTGCTTGAATTTGATTGGCTAAGGGCTAAGTGGCGCTAGCACTGGAGTTGCCCTGTTGTGGCGCCACTTAAAGGCCTTAGAATAAATTGTGATGTTTGTGGCGCGTGAAAAACTGAGTGGCGCTTCACTATTCATGTGGTCAAAGTGCAATTTGATCACTGCACTTTGACCCTCTTTTCATTCCTTACCTGAAGTTTACCAACTCTCATTTCTTGTACCAAAGTCTTGTCGCATTACACCCTGTACCCTGAGCTATTTCCGTTCTTCGACTGTAGTTCAGAAACTTTCACTTTTCGTACCAAGGTTGTGACACTTTGCACCCTGCACCCTTTGAGCTGTTTAGCTGTTAGCTGTTTGCCTGTTAGCTGTTTAGCTGTTTGGCTGTAGCCTCTACAAATTACTTTTCGTACCTTAATAAATAACCGTTCTTTTCAAGTACGTTCTTCAACTTAACAATTCTTCTATAGTTAATACTCAGATTCCTTTCACAAACTGCTGACGTCTAGTGCAACTGGTCTGGTTCACAGACGACTAACTTCGATCCAGGTCTTCGTATTATAGCTTTACTTACATTGTTAAGTTTGCAGCAACTTCATTGCTTCGAACACTGACTTTCAATAAACATTGTAACTTCACTGGAATCTTTTCTGGTACTTAGACAATGTATCCATTATTACCACAATCTTGAATACTTCATTCTCTGTTCTTCACTGACGTTTGAACATCTAATGAACTTCTTTCAGTGAGTATAACTTCAAGACTGCAATTGTCTTCTTTAACCTTTGTCTTCACCCTTCTAGATTCCTATGCTTCGAACACTGTGTATCTTCAATCAATGCTAATACACTGAAATCTTCTTGTGGCACTTCTATACTGAATCTTCAACACTTCTGAAACCCTGAAAGTCTTCAACCATTATTTTTCACTGAGGCATGAACATATTAATGTACTTCTCTCAATGACCTGTAGGAGACTTCAAAACTTCTTCTAATGTCTTGATTCACTGTATCTGCCTTGTCTTCATTTCTTCCTGATTTCTGTGTAGACGTAGTATTATTTACTTGTTCTGTTCTAGTGTTGAGTTATCACGATTACTATTCATACAACTTTGTAATCTCCAACAATCTCCCCATATTTGATTGTTAAACTTTAGCAAACAAATCACCTAGGGAGGATAACTCAACTAACAACTAGAAAAAGTAATCGCCCGAGACTTGTAAATAATGCTACTGGTTTTTCTGGATCAGATACTGCATTTCCAGATTTCTTGTGTGACTAAAACGAAAGATGTTTGTTCCTCTGAAGTTGAACTGATATTCGAATTGAATCATCTTCATTTCTGTCTGTTTGAGCTTTCTCCATTTCAAAATCCTTCATAGTTTGAACTTAAAGAACTTATCATGAACGGAGCTTCATAAGAATCATTATTCCTGGGTACGTCTTCAACCAATACTGAACATAGCTCAAATAATGTTCTCCCCCTAAGAATGTGATCCTCCTTCTTATTCTTCTTCTCCCTTTAGAAAATCAATGGAATAGTCATTTCTGTTCTTCCAAGTATAGAATACAGCTTCTTGATTCTCCCATATATCTGTTGTTTCCCCTCAGGATCAGAAGATAAGATTTTCTTTTTCGTGTCTAAAATCTCCCCCTAAGGCTATTAACATCTCCCAAGGATACGAACCCCTTTCTTTAAGGATCTTCCAGAATCCAGGAACTTACCTTAAGAGTCCAGGATATGAACCCCTTTAGGATATTAACTTTTCCGAAGTACGAAGATAAGACTTGATTAACTTCACCTTTTTCTCCCTATAAATTCTCCCCCTTAGTTTAGGAATCCTCCAATGGCCCACTTTTGAAGATAACACTATATCACTATAATGTTAGGTCCACTTTTGAATGGTTTGTCTTCCAAAGAAGGTTCTCGTCTGACGTTGATCGGGAAAAAAAATATAGTAACTTTTCTTTCAGAATTAGCAAGTAGCAAGGGTAAGTGTTTGGCTTATGGTTTCCTCACTTCTACTACGTTCTGTTAGTGTTTACACTCAAGTGTCGAGCACTTAGAAGTGTTTCACTCTTTCTCTCCCTATCTCTCATTCAAGTGTATCTCTCCCTCACTTTCACTTAAGTGTTTCTCTCTCTCACTTTCACTCTGCATTCCAAATATAGCCTTCTGTACCTGCAAGTGAAATCCGTCAATTCATATATTCCTAACACTTGACTCATCAGAATGAACTGAATCACTATCAAGTGGAGAATTGCCTCGTTGAGGTGTTTTTGATCTATCATGCATAAGCACTGTCTCACACCAGACTCAATAGCAATTGCTAAATCACTGTCTAGTGGAGCCTCACCTCTTTGAGATGGGTTATCCCAAGATTTTAAAATCTTTTTGGGAATCCTGCCTTGTTCTATCAAGGAGTTGCCTCACACCTTTTCCGTAAACGGGAGGTGGACATTCCTTTTCAGGATCTGGAAATGTTCCTTCCAGGAAGGGCGACGTAGTAGACAATGTAATGAATGGCAATTTAGAGTCTACGTTTCCCTCGTAACCCAATGACGGGTGTTTTGTTAACATGCCTATACCTCTCACTGTGCACTTCTTGCAATGTTTACCTAGAATATATCTGTTTATGCTTACCATCAGCGTGAGTGCCGGTGGTGTGCTTGACTCATTACAAGATGCTCTGGCTGACAAGCGAATTTCAATGGACTCACCCTGTTGAGAGAATGATTCCAGAGACAGTTTTATTGCCTTTTCAGCTCTGCATCCTTTTGAGAAGATACAGATGAGCTTACAGTTACCTCAGTTTATATACTTCTTTACTTCGCTGGAGGTAGAGCTGTGGGTGCACTTCCGACTTCATCCTTATTTGCTGCATCAAGTGCAGTTTCTCCCTTATCAACCTCTAAGTAACATAAGTTCCTTATAACTCCAAGGGTTAATATATGGAAGTGGATGAATCAGTGTTTGGTATTAAGGCTCGGTAAGAGATTGATGGGTTTTCAACCTCCTGGCCAGCTTCTGTAGCCACTGGGGGCTAAACGGATAAAATCATTTAAATAAGATAAAACGAAATAATCAATTAACATTCCAAAACATATTTTTCATCTCAATGAGAAAGAAAAATATATGAAGGAATGATAATTGATTGCGTTAAAGCACTTTTAATAAAAGAGTTTTGTCGGTTCTAAAGATTTGACATTTAAGAGCATGACATCAATAGAAATTTTCTTTAAAATACTTATCCCATAATAAAACGCGGGAGTATCAGAGAAAAAGTCTATCCTTTATGAATTTCTTATAAGGCAAACTTCCCATAATAAAATGCGAGAGTTTACAACAAATAAGAAACTCAACTCTTCTACCAAATTATATCTCAATAAAATGACTCTTTTCCATTAAACCTAAGCACTGTATGTTTTAAAAACAGTTTTGCAAAACATCCTTATTAGATAGAAGACAATAATTTTCCGACTCATAATGCAATTATGATTTACATCATTTTCGTCTGCCTGATAATATCCCCGACTTTAAATAAAAACATGACAATTGGGGTTGGATGGATGCGTAACAACACAGCACTAGGCCTTCAAAGCAACAATCACTGTTTTGGTACTGTGAATCAATGTGAAACATACATTGAAACAAGTATTTGAAAACTAATCATTTTACAAGTGATTGATACCTCGAAGTTAAAACTAACTTTCAAAAGAGAGAAAAAGCTTTGTTAGATAAAACATTTAAAACAAGCTTTTGGGAGAGCATAAAATTTCGAGAGAAAAGAAAGATTATCCTTAAGAAAAGTTTTTCAAAAGAGAAGTTTTGAAAAAGAATTCTTAAGTTTTCTTAACTAAAACTGATAGAGAAATGAATGTATCTTTGAATAAAACGTTTTGAAAAAGAAATAGACAAAAATTTCTTTTAAATACATTCAGGATCGTAAACCAGTCAAGGAAAGAAAACTAAATATATTGATACCAATTGTTTCTAAGAATAAAAACCAAGTAAATCCATTAGTATCAATATATCACAATTATATTGTAATATAATATTATTCAATTATCACAGAGTAATATAAGATAATAAATATACTACAAATAATTATGCTTCTTATTTATTTTAATTTATTTAAATCATGGAACAGATATTTCACTGTATTGTTATATATCTTCATGATTTAAATAAATCAAAATAAATTAAATACTTATGCTGTACTAAACAATTGCCAATCACATGCATTTATATAAACTATACATGGCAATTATTCAGTAGAAAAATAAGCATATCACAGTTAATTGTACGGAAATATTAACAAAATATCATTTCGAGATATTTATCAATAAATTCAAAATGCAAGGAACTATGCTTCTGTTATTTTATCAAATTAAAATTATGAAACTAATAAACATTGAATTGCTTCAATCCATAATTTTGATAAGATAAAATAAATTCGCTAAATACTAAAATATTCATTGAATTGAATATTAGCAGTTAACTTCCTACGCCATATCTAATAATTGTTACTTTGCACATTGTAAGCGTACTCATAACAATTACTAATTGATATACGTAAGCTCGAGGTAATAGTTGAAAAGAAATTCACAAGTCCTTTATATAGGGAAAAGATGATACTTGTGATTCTTTTTACAACCCCTCGCAAACAAACTTAATTTTAGAAATATTTTCTAAGTATATCAAATATTGAGCATTTCATACACATAACTTAGAAAACACTTCATCTTTTAATATTAGTGAGTTTTAAAATATGCATTATTATTTAGAACAGAAATTCTAAATACCATCACTAATATCAAAAGTATTACAATTATTTGTAGTAAAATATTTAAGAATATCATAGCAAAATATCAGAGCAATTAAGCAAGATATCATTGACTAATACTCATAAAATATTTAAACATACAAATAATTATGCTTCTAACTTATGCTAAGTAATTTAACTACCACTTATGCATCTTACATCTTAAGCATGATAATTAAATTAATAGCAAAAAGTCTGAGGTGCTGGATTTCAAATAAATTCACAAGTCCTTTGGATCGGGAAAAAGTAATACTTGTGAACTCATTCGAGAATTCCTTGCAGATGGGATTTCCAACAAATATGCATATAAATAATATCCCAAGTTTACTAACCGACTTAGATAAAATAAATTTATCAAGTTATTTAGCAAAAATCTGCAAGTTATTTGACTATGGACAGTTCTCAAAAGAAATGATACCTGGTGTCCATGCGCTTGTTCCTTCAGTGGTGAAGAGATTAACAGTGTTGCTGGAAATTGACAGCTTCTAGGAATGACTTCCCTGTCTTTCGTACAACCTGCATTATCTATATCTATATAGCCAATTAGGTTAAACCTATTATCTTAAGGGTCCCAGATTCTCAGAATTGGAGATCCCCCTAAGATATGTAACAATTCATAACTTAGCTATAAGATAAGATTCTCTAGTTTCCACTTGGAAACTTGCACATAGGCATATCGAGACTTAAAGTATACTTGCACATTTATGACATTGTGTGTGCCTAGCATTTCTAGAGAGATATGTATAACAACTCTAATGTAAAATCATTTTTAGGTAATTAACAGTTAGAGAGTCATGCCATGTCCTTGAGGTTTTGCTTGAATCCTTACCAATTGTTAGGTCCCCATTGATGAGTCCTGTTAGGTCCTAATCGTTGGGTCCCTGAAGAATTAAGACTCGTCACTGGTGCTTACTGCCTGATCTTGAAAGTCTCGAAGATTCTGTTTCCATCATCGTCGATACCTTCTGCTTTAAAGTCCTATAGCAACCAGTTTGGCTTTGCCCCTCATAACAATGCCAAAAGTTAACCAGTTTCTGTGAACCCCTACTGTACCAATTTCAGCTTCGACTTTAGTGGTCTATTATCTGGGTTTCAGCTTCAGTTGTTTTCTGCCTTCATACTGATTGAGATCACCTTGCATTGAAATCACCCAATCTGGATCAATCTGTGCATCTTCAGTATTCTTTGGGATACCAATTGATGAGTGCTACCAATTGTTGATACCAGATATTGATACCAATTGTTGATAATTTCTCTTTCCCAACTGTTGGATCCCGAGAAGTATATGATCGTTTCGATTAGCACTTCTAGCCTTTACACAAGAATCCGGATCACTAAGAACGAGACTCCAGGATAGAATTTGACTTCAATACCTTCCTGGAAAAACAGTTTATCCTTGAAGGGAATAGTGGGAGCAAGATTGAACTTGATGAAGTTCATGAAGAACAAACTACTACGGTTCAAGAGGAAATACCTATTCATATTGAACAACCTTCCGTTAAACAGCCCATCCGTAGATCACAAAGGGTGTCTCACCAACTGAGAGGTATTATGGCCTTGTCATTGAGAATGACAATGAATTGGCGGTCATTGATGGAGACGACCCTATGACCTTCAACGAGGCTGTGAGTAGTGTTGAAAGGCATAGGTGTACTAACTTGTAACACTTAATTATTATGTAACTCAACTAAGTAAAAGATAAAACAACAGCAAAACAAGAGAAACGGAAGAAGCACATGGAATCAATCAACTGAAGAAATGGTAATGATACTTGGTAACTACAAGTAACTAATTTGGTTAATCAAGGATGCATAAGTGAGAAGAAGTTCAATCTGAGTATTGCTCATGCCCTAACTTATCTAATGGAGAATCAAATTAATGTCAAGGAAGTATCAAGAAGACCAAAGTGATTTCATGTAATGTATATCAACATCTGGATAATGTAAAGGTTAATCAACAAATGAGAACTGACATTCAGAAGCAAGAACCCCTACAAGACTAGTCACTTATGAACCAGACCATTGCATCAAGTGTCAGGACATTGGAGGCAAGTTCATGTCAGTAATAGAAGATCTCATTTGAATTGAGTGAGGAAAAGAAATTGAGGAAGCTAAGGAAACTTGCTCATAAAGGTTAATCCTCAATTAGTCACTAAAGAAGGTCAACATTGGATGTGTGCATATTTGCTAAGGCAAATGTCGATCCACAGCAGATCGAGATGCGGGTCGAGATTTGCAAGTGAAGTAAAACACTGCAAAGGCAAATCTCGATCCGGGCGATAGATCGAGATCGAGATTCTCCCAGATCGAGATCGAGATCGAGATCTTCACAGATCGAGATCGAGATCTTCATAGATCGAGATCGAGATTCTCCCAGATCAAGATCGAGATTTTCACAGATCGAGATCGAGATGGGTCCAGGCGAAGATCGAGATGCGGGTAGAAATGTAACATTTAATGTTCAAGGGACAAGTGGCTTATTGTGAACGGTTGATCCAGAGTTGTTGTTAAAGTACTTTTTGTTGTCGAAATCCTGATTGGGCCACGTACACAAAAAGGACAAGATCAAGACTACATGACATTATAAAAGCAGCACTTTGTTATTTAGTAGGTACGAGTATCTCTGTATTTTAAAAAAATGATATTTTTAAGAGAGAGCATTTACTGTAAAACAAAAAGTGAGAGAGAGGATCAGTTGAATCTAGCTTTAATTGCTGTATTTATTGTTCAACTGATCATGATGCTTTTATGAATGTTGTAGCAAATCCATCAATGAATATAATGATATATTCTTGAAATTCTGTGTCATCATTTATTACCTGCGTATTGCTTATTCTCTCATAAATTTTAAATAGTTGTATTCACCCCCCCCTCTACAACACTTTGGACCTAACAATTGGTATCAGAGCTCCTGTTAAACACATCTAACAGAGATCCTACTGTGTTGTTTGAGTTGGTTCTTGAAAATCCCAGATCTAATTTTTTTCTTGAAGTTTGTGCCGAAAGTTTTTATTTGTTTCTTCTTGAAAAAGTCGTAGATCTAAAAAGTTCTGAGTCATGGTGTAAGGAATACTTGTACAAAATTCCAAAATACTGTACTTTAGAGCTTTGTGGATTTTCTTGTGGTCAAAACTGGAATCAACTGATTGACTAAACAAAAAGGACAATTTCGAACTTCTGTCAACTAGAAAGTGGACACCTTTTTGTTTGGACTTGAAAAATTGTGGACCCTGCTACTGTTCCTGTGATTAAAACTAACTTGCTTGAATCTTAAGTGCAAAATCCGTTGGATATTAAGTGTTGGATATTTAAAGTGAGATAATTAATTTTTCAAGTAAATACAATTTATTGTAATTTGAAAAGTGTATTATCTTAATTTTAAATTTTGTTAAAATGGCCGCCGCACACAGATTTAAGATACCTCCGTTTGATGCACAACATTATGACGAATGGACCGGAAGGATGAGAGCTTACCTTGAATCAATAAACAAGGTATACTTGAGAATATTGGAAAACGGTCCATACATACCCATGAGAATTGAGCCAGAGCGAATGGAAGGAGGGATACTAATTCCATCCCGGTCTGTTCCTAAAGAGGAAATGGAGTTTTCAGACGCAGATAAAGAATTGGTTGGTATGGATGCGTCGTTACGCAACGTCATAATTGAATCCCTAAACTCAGAGTACTATGTTCAAATAAAGGGATTAAAAACAGCTAAAGCCATGTGGGATAAACTGGCTGTGGTGATGGAGGGGACCGAGGAAGTTAGAGATAATCACAAACGCATTCTGATATCTGAATATGAATCGTTCAGATGCGAACGAGGAGAAAGCGTAGCGGATGTTTACAAACGTTACAGTAAATTGCTTATCGAGCTGAGTATAAGAGATAAAGTCTATCCACTAGCAGATTCAAATATCAAGTTTCTATTGAATTTGCCTAAACATCTGGAACACAGGATCACTGCCATTCGAGAGTCAAGAGACTTGAAAAATACTTCTCTGGAAAAACTGTATGGTGTTTTGAAGACCTACGAGCTGGAGCAGGAACAAAATGACAGAAGAAGATCCTACAATAGTGGAGAAAACAAAGCGGTAAGTGAGTCTGGACTTGTAGCTGAAGAGTCTGCTGTAAAGGCACTTGCAGCTGTCTCATTGAAAACTGTTAATCCTGAAAGGGTGGTATTAGACATTGAAGATCCATCCGAAGAAAGTGAGGATGAATACTATACCCTTGAAGAGCTGGACAAATTAGAAGACAAGTCATATGCTTGTATTGCTCGAGAATTTGCTCATATCAGCTTCAGGAAGCAAAGAAGTGGGAAAGGACGATTTGGTAGTTCTTTCAGCCGAAGAGGCAGCAGTAGCGGCAGAGGCAGTAGTGTAAGTGGTCGGGGAAGTTACAGTGGCCGAGGTAGCACATCCGGTAGTGGCTACAGACCTAACCTGGTAGACAAGAACAAGTTCAGATGCTACAACTGCAATGAATTGGGGCACTTTGCAATAGAGTGCAAGAAGCCCAAGTACGTTCATCCCAAGGAATCCTATGCTGATCTGAAAAAGAAATATGATGCCTTGGTTAGCAAGCAACAGAAGGGAAGCCGGGCGTATGTTGTGACTGAAGGGAAGGGTTGGGACGAGTCTGATGAAGATGAAGATCAGGAGCTATGCAATTTCGCTTTAATGGCAAAATCTTCAGAACAATCAGAGGTACCGATTCTAACCGTAAATGAAATGTCTATTCCTGAGTACCAACATGAATTAGCTGTCATGACTAAAGATATGTACAATCTCCAACTAAATCTAATTACTGTTAATGAGGAAAATGCTAAACTCTCCCTTAAGAATAGACTTCTCGAGGCCAAGGTAGAGGAATTAGAATCAGGAGAAAGTAAAGAAAGGCAATTAATGAATCAGGTAGACATTTTAGAACACAAGCTTAAGATTAGGGAAGACCTTAACGAAGAACTTAAAAATGAATTAGCTGAGCTTAAAATAACATGTAAATCTTTTGAAGAAGCTGCTAATAAAGTTTTCGTAGAAAGGGACATGTACATGAAACTGGCAGGCAAGAGTAAAAATGAAAAAGTAAACATAGGACTTGACTACACACAGAAAAAGAAAAATAGGGCTGTTGAGTTGTTAGAGCCAGTGTTAGTCAAAGAAAATGTGCCTGAAGTTTTAATGGATGTTAGAAAACCTATCTTTAAGCAGTTTGAGCCCAGGACCATAGATCCTGTTGCTACTAAAATTGAACAAGAAATTAAAATTGAAAGAGATTCAGAAGAAAAAGTAGTAGAACCTACAACTTCTAAAAGAGCGAGTAAGATTGCTTATGCTAAGAGAGGTGTAGGAACCAAGGAGGCTAAGACGGTGTCATATAAACAATGGGTAGCAGGATCAAACCAAATGAAAGCACCTGTAAAGGCAGTTAAAACTGAACCTGCATCTGTATCTACATCTACACGAGCTAGAAAGGCATGCTATATCTGTAATCAAACTGATCATTTGTCTTACTATTGCCCGTTCTATGTAGAGGAAGAAAAATCTGTTGGTTGTAATACCATGCCTGCAACTACTGCTTCGCCTAACATGCATGCAAATCATGCTAAATGCAATAATCCTAATTGTATGCCATGTGCTGTAAACATCATGCATGCTTATTTTAATTTAATGAATACTGTTAGTGCATCTGTTGAACATACATCTAGTAGTGGTAAGAAAAAGCATGTGGGGTCAAAGACTAAGACTTCAAGTCCTCCTAAAGTTAGGAGTGACCAGTCTACTCCCAAACCTGACAAACCAGTCAAGGTTGACAAGGGAAAAGACAAAGTCAAGATGAATGCCCCTGATGGCAACAAGGCAAAGCCTTCTGTATCTGAAAAGAAAAAGGAAATTATTGATGCCGGGCCCAAACATCATTGGGTTCCGAAGAACACCTAACCTTTCTGGATTTGCAGGGCAGTGTACAGGAAAAGAGTAAAGTCATATGGGTGCTGGACAGTGGAGCATCGAGGCATATGACCGGCAATAAGTCCCTGCTAACAGATTTGGTGTTGAGAGCCGGCTCCGTGGTTACTTTTGGAGATAACAACAAAGGTTACACCAGGGGATATGGCAAGATCGTTTATGGAAATGTTATCATTGAGGATGTATCTTTTGTGGAAGGATTGCGACATAATCTTCTCAACGTTAGTCAGTTCACCGACAGGGGTTTTGACGTCAACTTTGGGAAGCATGATTGTTCGATTCGAAGCAAAAAAGATGGAAGCCTTGCTCTCAAAGGAGTAAGGAAGTCAAATTTGTTCATAGCTGACATGAATTCTGCTGATCAGTCTGAAGTCACGTGTTTCTACAGCAAGGCTTCTGCTGATGAAAGTTGGCTATGGCATAAAAGATTATCTCACCTGAACTTTAAAGCAATGAATAATCTCGTAAGGAGAGAATTGGTGAGAGGGCTGCCGCAGATGGAGTTCACCCCAGATGGACTCTGCGAAGCATGTGAGATGGGAAAATCAAAAAGAGCCTCGCATAAGGATAAACAAGTGAATAGCATTACCGAGCCCCTACAACTCCTTCACATGGATTTGTTTGGACCTGTTAATGTTATGTCAATGTCAAGGAAAAGATATGCGCTGGTAATTGTCGATGACTTTTCCAAATACACATGGGTGAAGTTTGTGACATCGAAAGATGAAGTGCCACATGAGATCATTAGACATGTACTGGTAATTGAAAACGTAGCAAGTCTGACTGTGAAGACTATCCGATCCGACAATGGGACAGAATTCAAGAACTCAGTGTTAATGGATTTCTGCATATCTAAAGGGATCAGACGACAGTATTCAGCACCGAGAACACCACAGCAAAATGGGGTGGTAGAAAGGAAGAATAGGACACTGGTTGAAGCAGCTAGGACAATGCTGTATGAGTCAAAACTTCCTTTATATTTTTGGGCTGAAGCAGTTAGCACGGCTTGTTATACACAGAATAGAACCCTGATTATAAAGGACCATAATGAGACGCCGTATTACATGATGAATAAACGAAAACCATCTATCAAGTACCTTCACGTATTTGGTGCCAAATGCTTTGTGTTAAGAGACAATGCACAACTTGGAAAGTTTGATGCCAAAGCAGATGAAGGGGTTTTCATTGGATATTCTCTTGAAGTAGTAGCAGCGTACAGGGTGTTTGTGCTTAATGATCGCAAGGTGGTTGAAAGTCTTAATGTCACATTCGACGACTCAAAGCTCCCTTCTATACAAAAAGAAGATAGTGAGCCCACTTCCCTAAGATTTGAAAATATGGATATTGATGAAGTGGATACAGTTCCTGAGTCAGTAGTGCAGGGTAGTGATCCAACTATAAATAATGAAATTAATCAAGAGTCTAGTGTTTCGCAAATTCAAAACACTAGGACTGAGGGATCACCTTCCGTCAGACCTGGTACTAACTCAGGGGGAGTCAGTATGCACTCAGGGGGAGCAGCTCACTCAGGGGGAGCCAGTACTAGCTCAAGGGAAGCTAGTGAAAGTGCTTCTAGACTAAGTCACCTTCACTTACAAGAACAAGCTGAATCATCAAGAACATTTGCTAGGGATCGCACTTGGAACAAGGACCATCCGTTCGAGCTAATTATTGGTGATCCAGAAGCCGGAGTGACTACTAGAGGAAAAGCTAGAGCTGAAATTGCCACTGAGAATGAATGTCTATATTCAGTGTTCCTTTCCCAGATGGAACCTAAAGTGGTGGAAGAAGCTCTAGATGACGCTGATTGGGTGATTGCTATGCAAGAGGAACTCAATCAGTTTGAAAGGCAGAAGGTGTGGAAGCTGGTACCCAGACCAAAGAATAGATCTGTTGTTGGGACAAAATGGGTATTCAGGAACAAGCTGGATGAAGACGGACGTGTAACACGAAATAAAGCTCGCCTGGTTGCTAAGGGCTACACCCAAAGAGAAGGAATTGATTATGATGAAACCTATGCACCAGTAGCAAGGCTAGAGGCAGTGAGAATGTTCTTGGCATTCGCAGCACATCTTGGTTTTAAAGTCTATCAAATGGATGTCAAGAGTGCATTCCTAAACGGTGAACTGGATGAAGAGGTGTATGTCGAGCAACCTCCCGGGTTTATCGATATCAAATATTGTGATTATGTTTATCGACTCTTCAAATCAGTATATGGCCTTAAGCAGTCTCCGCGGAAGTGGTATGAAACTCTGTCAGACTTCTTACTAGAAAGTGGTTTTACAAGAGGAGTAATCGACAAGACGCTTTTCTACAAGAAATGCAAAGATGATCTAATAATAGTGCAAGTATATGTGGATGACATTATCTTTGGGTCTGCAAATGAGAAGTTGTGTGCTAAATTCGCAAACTTAATGCAATCAAGGTATGAGATGAGCATGATGGGAGAGCTGACGTTCTTTCTGGGCATTCAAGTTAGTCAGAAGAAGGACGGGATATTTATCTGCCAGACCAAGTACATTCATGATCTATTGAAGAAGTATGGTCTCCAAGATGTATCACAAGCAAAGACTCCTATGGCAACAGCCACGAAGCTTGACGAGGACAAAGCGGGTAAACCTATAGACATCTCAAGCTATCGAGGTATGATCGGCTCACTTTTATATTTAACTGTTAGCAGACCTGATATTATGTTCTCTACATGCTTATGTGCAAGGTTCCAAGCGGATCCTAGAGAGTCACATCTCATAGCCGTAAAGCGTATTTTTAGGTATCTCAAGGGAACATCAAGTCTCGGGATTTGGTACCCAAGAGATACAGGGTTTAATCTTGTTGGCTATTCGGATTCAGATTACGCAGGTTGTAGAATAGATAGGAAGAGTACTTCAGGAAGCTGTCAGTTCCTTGGAAGAAGGTTGGTGTCTTGGCAAAGCAAGAAACAACACACAGTATCTACCTCGACAGCTGAAGCAGAATATATTGCTGCTGGAAGCTGTGTGGCCCAGATACTGTGGATGAAGAACCAATTCAAGGACTACGGTGTGGAAGTATCAAAGATTCCTATCATGTGTGACAACACAAGTGCTATTGCAATGACCAACAATCCTGTGGATCACTCAAGGACAAAGCACATTGACATCAGGTATCATTTTATTAGAGAGCATCTAGAAAATGGAACTGTAGAGTTGCATTTTGTGTCTACTGAACGTCAAATAGCAGATATATTCACTAAACCTCTAGACGAATCAACATTTTCTAGATTGGTTGGTGAATTGGGGATGCTTAACACCTGTTAGTTTTGCTACCTATCTGTTATAATTCAGTTTGTGTACATATTATTGTTACTCATGAATATTCATAATTAATAATGTGTACTTAACTTCATAAATGTATGTGTTGCATATCATAAGGGGTTAGAAAGTTTCATGACATTAATCTTGTGCTGATCTGTATATCGTTATGGTTAGTGTCTAAATGAAGTAATGAGAAATTTTCTATGGCAAATCTCGATCTATCCACATCGAGATCGACATCGAGATGTAGATCGAGATGCGGATCGAGATCGACATCAAGATCGACATCGAGATGTAGATCGAGATGCGGATCGAGATCGACATCCAGATCGACATCTAGATGAGGATCGAGATGCGGATCTCGAGATCGAGATGTGACTTGTCTTTTCAGTCACTTCTTTTTAGGCGTGCAAGTATATATTATAGCATTAAAAAGGCTGTTCATTATTTACATTAACTTTCTTTCTCTCCAAAAGCTTAAGCTCTTCATATACACACGCGTATACATACATTACATCAAGTTTTCTTGTGATTTTCTTAAACAAAAATCACTAACTGTTACTTAAAAGCATCAATAACTAAAACGAAACTCTGCTAAAATTTTGTTTAAAACTGTTGAACTTCTTGTGTTGTTTTCACGTCATTACTGTTCTTGCAAATAGTTCTTTAGTTTTCTTCTTCATTCGAGTGAGTTTGTTTTTGTTTCGTGCTTTCTTATTCTTAAGTTCTTTTGTGTTCTTGAGCAAAATTAGTTGTGAGTACTACTGGTTAATCCTTAAAGTGCAACTTTACCGCCGTGTTTGTGGTTTTCTGGAAAAATAATTTATTTTGTAACGGCTGTTCACTTTAATTTTCGAAAACTCAATTGTCAATCATTAGTGGGGAGTTAAGTGGTCATTAGTGGGGAAGTTAATTTGTTTTAATGTGTGTCACTAATTACGTGGGGTAATTAGTGGGGTTCGTGTACGTTTTATTTTGTTTAAATTTAGAACTTGTTCTCTAAAAATTCCATTGCAAAACCATTTCAGAACATTTCTTTTCTCAAACACAAAATTAAAATGGCAAACCCAAATTTCACCATTCCCAAGACCAACTTTGTTAATCTCTCTGCTGATCGAGCAACTGGTAGATTTATTCACTATCAGTTCTGGATTGAATCCCTCAACAACACATCAATCATAAGTCATGCCTTAACTGCCTCTCCCATCCTGAATGTCGAAGCCCTTCAAGCTGCTTACTCTACACTAGAGATTCAGGGTGGAAAAACCAATCCAACAGGCCTATCCTTTACTATTGGTGGTGTCAAATATGAAGTCAGTCTGCGGAAGTTCAATGAGTTACTCGGGCTTCCTACAGAAGATTATGCTCCGGAACCCACTATGGAGGATATATTGCAATTATTCACGGAGATAGGTTGTCGCCCTCCCACGGGTCCTATCAAGGTAACAAAGGTTAACACCGGTATGCTACCAGCTGAGTGGGATTATGTAGTTCAGGCCATTCAGCGCTGCATGTTCCCAAAGGACAAAGACTACAGGCCAATGAACAACAGCTGCCGGGTAATACTATATGGAGTGGCAAACAACAGGAGAGTGAATGTGGGCAAACATCTGTTGATTCAGTTGCATGAGAGGTGGGCATTGGAGAAAAATGCCTCAAGGAATCCAGAAGATGGTCCAGTCAAATGCTGGATGCCAAGATTTCTTCAGATGGTTCTGGATGACGTCCTTTCAGAGGAACACCGAAGAATATTTCAAGGCTCTGAAAGGATGGCATGTTTTGATATGACTCTAAAGAGTATCTCCACCATGGAAACCCAGCAAAAGTCAAGACTTTTTGAGTTGCGCCTGACTCCATTCTTCCAGGATCTGCAAGATGAGTATGCTAGGAGGCATGCTTCTCAGTTTACTGCAGTAGAAGCTGAGAGTAGCGGTAACGAAGCTGAAGGTGGAGATCAAGTGCCTAGAAATTTGGAACAAGCAGGTATGGATGTTGACTTGGCTGAGGCAAATGTTGCAGAAGCTGGAGCTGACAAGGATGACGATCTTCTGAGTCAGGTACCTATTCTTGCTGATCTTGATCAATCATCAATTCAACCTATTTTTGTTAGTGTAGGTGCCCTAGAGGCAATACAATGTTTCCTTTAATAAACCTTTATGTCATTTGATTATTCAATAAACGTATTTATTATGACTTTAATTACTGCGATATATTTGTTAGCATAATAAATGTCCTTAGAATCATGATACACGTTATATAGTTTAAGTACATGACTTGAACTTGAGATTATATAATATATCATATTCTTAAATGTCCCTAGTCGAGTATTATTATTATAGGACAATAATAATACATAAATAGACTAGTATGTTGTTTGACAGATAACCATATCTCATTGGTTATAAGTATGGGGATACTAAAGTCAATGCATAGGTACATGTAGGAGTACATGGTACTGGACAGACCCACAGTGAGATTCTTCATGTTTAATAAAGTCATAAGAAAGACTCACAGTGATAATGGTGTAATGATCCTCTGACTTGAGATCATTATATTTCTATACGAGGATTAATATACTCTGACTACATTAAAAGTTACCTTTGACCGGGTGATGATAAAAGTGGACATCGGGTATATCATGAGTCGTATGAGAAATATGAATGATAGATAAAGGATTTAACCCTCCTATAATTAGGAGAGATATTATTGGCCTCTTGATTGAGTGAGACTATAAAATGCATGGCCGTGCTCAAATAATGATTTGTTTTTTCATAGTCTACTCATGGATCAAGTAAACCCGGATTAAATGTTGAAGAAGATGACTAAACACATGCCTCGAGTTTAATCTATAATATATTTGGTTAAAGGGATTATATTACACGGAAACATTAATCATGAAAGGTTTTATCAAATCACGATTTAATTATTGTTTAATTGGATAGCAATGATGTATTACTAGATACCGCTCATTGTTTATAATTTTATTGGAGAATAAAATTATTGCTAATTAAATAATAGCCTATAGGGTCACACACATAGAGCACCTAGTGGAATAGTTAATTTAAATTATAGATTTAAATTAATTGATGATTATTTGAATTTTATTATATTAATTAAGTGAGACTTAATTAATTAAAATAATATAAATTCGAATTTGAATAATTGTATTTCTGCCAATAATAATTAAGTGTGACTTAGTTATTAATTAAATAATAAAAGCATGTTTTATTATTTAATCCTATGCCTACATGGGTTAGGTTTTGCTGAAAAGGCCCATTAACCAATCATTATAAATAGATAATGATAGGTTAAATGAATGGTACGTTTTATATGATAAAACCCTAGAGGCAGAGCAAGGAGGCAGCAAAGGCAGTCATTCGAATTCATCAAAGGAGGCTAGTACATCCATCCCGTGATCAAGATCGTGAGACGTTCTTGAAGGTGCTCGTGTGGATACCATAGAGGTGCTTTCGAGAGGAAGACACAAAATCGTGATAGCAAGGATCTCCGTTGAGTTCGTGAAAGTCAGGACAAGAATAGGTATGATTCTGTTTACCATAATCCGTCAAGTCTTATACATGATCCTGCGTTAGGGTTCCGATTTTTTTTGTTATTTTTATGTTTATCCGCTGCGTTTTATGCCTCGGAACCCAACAATGGCATCAGAGCTACGTGTATAAGGGACTGATTTGGTTACGTGTTAACTGTATTTGATGCAAATATGCCTGTCTTGGTGACTGCCATGAAACTGCCATGCTACTGCTTTGCTACTGCCATGCCTGTTTGAGACTGCCATGCTACTGCCTTGTATATTCGAATTGTTATTCATATGATGAGTAAATAGATGATGATACTAGCATGTTAATGATTTGTCATGACTGATTTATATGCCTGTTTGCGATTTGTATGTTATGCATGAGGGTCGGTTTGTATATGATACAAACTGGTGGACAGATTATGTTGGACATTAGCTGTTAACTGGGATATGATAAGTATGTATATGATACTTGCTTCTGAAACTGTATAAGATGCAGTGGGGAAAAAGGCCAACAGATATGATCTGTAGTTCAGAAATTGATGATTTCTGAATAGGACTGGTCTTCGAAAATAAAAAAAAATAAAAAAAAATTTCTGATTTCGAGCTGACCTGGCAGCTCGACCCCAGCCAGGGGCTGCCGCCCCCGGACCCCGTCCAGGGGCTGCCGCCCCGGACCCCGTCCAGGGGCTGCCGCCCCCGGACCCCCGCCCAGGGGCTGCCGCCCCCGGACCCCCGCATTATTTTGGTTGAGTACTTGAGCATGGTGCTGGTTATGGCCTTTGGACCCCTAGATTAATGGTTTTGGTTTTGGTTTTATAAATACGACTTGCATGTCGTTTTCTTCATTCTTGTAATTGTTTAACCTCGAATGTAACTCGAGTTTTCTTATGTAAGTACATTAGTATAGGTTGTATTCAATTATTCCATGTAATGTACTTGAAGATTGAAGGATGATCCAAGAAGAGGAGCAAGCACCCATGGATACAAGAAGAATGAAGACATGTAATTGTATTTATATTTTACCACCATAGATTGACTTTGATCCTTTCATTAGCTCGAAAGGATCACATAGGAAAAGGGCCATAACCAAGCACGTTTACATACTGCACTTTACATATTGATGTATGAATGTATGTGTAGAGTAGAAGATGCATGTTTTAATTAGATTAATGATGTATGCATGTATTAGATACGTCACCCATGCCATGCTTGCCATGCTAAACAAGATAAAATCTTTAACGATTTAAGATTTTAAAAATTAACAAACGAACGATCATGAGATTCTTGTGTTTATGAAATATGGATTTTAAAACACGGAATTAAATATGAATTTTTGATATCTAAAACTGGGATTTTCTGTCAAAAGCGGATATGCGTATTCGTAAGGCTGATGGGTTTTAAGTGTGACCACTGGTATCCTCCATCTACCTGGGAAATGAACAATTTAAGATGTCAATTTAAAATATTTGGTTCAAGGAAAAATTGAGGATCTCTTCATGATGTGATCATGATCGTCGTAAATTTTCTAAACCCCTTAACAAAATATTAAGTTTTAATCGGATGCTTTCCAATGAATGAACACTCATCGAATCCTAGATCGATTAGGGGAAAGACTGTCAGTGGCAGGGGACTCCTATCTATCGTGGTGAGATGCGACGAATATAAACGGTTATATTCGGCCGTTGTATCATTGGGTCAAACTTAACTAAGTCGTCATAATAAGGTGAAAGTAAACGGTTATATTCAACCATTATGAACTTAGAAGCATAGAGTTTGGTTTAAAAATCTATTAGATAGATAAGATCAATCGTTGCTCACCAAACTATCCAAGAATTATATATGATATAATTGACAACTGTTGTCTACCTAAATAATCATTCTTAAGGACTTCCAGTGGTTGACTTAAGACATGACGAAATATGGATCTTGGCTCACTAGAAAGAATTATGGGATATACTTTCCAAATTAATAGTAAGGGCTATTGATTTGATAAAAATAGTGGGAGATATATTATGAATGTATCATAATCATTTGAACATAATAAATAACTCAGACAATCTAATGTTTATTTTGTGCTTTTATCATTGTAGATACCGAATAATGACAAACAACACAAACACACTATCCGTACGATCTGTCCTTGAGAAGGATAAGCTGACAGGAGGAAACAACTTCCTAGACTGGCAGAGGAATTTGAGGATTGTCCTCAGGCAGGAGCGCAAGCTTCATGTCATTGATATTCCTCCGGCAGGTCCCCTTCCTGAGGGCGCTACTGTTGAGGAACGAGCGGCCCACACAAAGGATGAGAATGATGCAACTGATGTTGCATGTCTTATGTTGGCAACTATGAGTGCTGAGCTTCAAAGACAACATGTGCATATGGATGCATATACTATCAATGAGCACTTGCAAAGTATGTTTGCAAGTCAAACTCGTCAAGAAAGGTTCAACACGAGCAAGTCACTCTTTAACTGCAAACAAGGGGCAAGTGAACCAGTTGGCCCACATGTTCTGAAGATGATTGGTTACATTGAGTATCTTGATACTTTGGGTTTCCCGATTGGTCCGGAAACTGGTATTGACCTAATCTTGAATTCTTTGAACAACAAATTCACTCAGTTTGTTATGAACTACAATATGAATGAATTTGACAAAACACCTACTGAATTGTTGGCTATGTTGAGAACATATGAGACCAACATGAAGACGGCTGAACCCGCTCCCATACTGATGGTGGGCAACAAAGGTAAGGCCAAAGGGAAAGGCAAGTGGAAGGGTAAGAAGAAGACAGGTTCTGATTCTACACCCAAGCCAAAGTCAGGTCCTAAACAGGCTTTAAAGCCTAAAGGTGGGGTCGCTAAGGGTGAATGTCACTACTGTAAGAAAACTGGTCACTGGAAGAGAAACTGTTCAGTTTACTTGGAGGATCTGAAGAAGAAGAGGGCTGAGCAAGCTTCTAATTCAGGTATATATGTTATAGAAGTCAATCTGTCTATTTCTACATCTTGGGTATTGGATACCGGATGTGCTTCTCACATTTGTATAAATGTGCAGGAAATGCAGAGAAGTAGAACATTGGCTAAAGGAGAAATGGACCTACGAGTTGGCAACGGAGCAAGAGTTGCTGCTTTAGCTGTAGGAACCTATTATTTATCTTTGCCCTCTGGGCTAGTTTTAGAACTGGAGAATTGTTATTACGTGCCTGCAATTCGCAGAAACATTATTTCTGTTTCTTGTTTGGACAAGAAAGGTTTTTCGTTTACAATAAAGGACAACAGTTGCTCTTTTGCTTTGAATGATTTAACCTATGGTGTTGCGCGTTTGTTTAATGGTTTATATGTTCTTGACTTAGATAATCCTGTCTGTAATATAGAAAACAAACGACTTAAAGTTAATGACTCAAATCAAACATACCTCTGGCATTGTCGTCTAGGCCATATAAATGAGAAACGCATATCCAAATTACATAAGGATGGACATTTGGATAAGTTTGATTTTGAATCATACCAAGAATGCGAATCTTGTTTGCTTGGTAAAATGACTAAAGCCCCTTTCACTGGTAAGGGTCAAAGGGCCACTGAACGTTTGGAGCTAATACATAGTGATGTATGTGGCCCAATGCGTGTGATGGCTAGAGGAGGCTACTACTACTTCATAACATTTACTGATGATTTCAGTAGATACGGATATGTATATCTTATGAAGAATAAATCCGATTCTTTTGAAAAGTTCAAAGAATACAAGGCTGAAGTAGAGAAGCAAATTGGCGGAGGTGCAAGTATTAAAATCTTACGATCTGATCGTGGAGGAGAATACTTGAGCACTGAATTTAAAGATTATTTAAAGGAGTGTGGTATTGTATCACAACTCACTCCGCCAGGTACACCTCAATGGAATGGAGTTTCAGAGAGGAGAAATCGCACCTTGTTGGACATGGTGCGATCGATGATGAGTCATGCAGATCTTCCAATTAGTTTCTGGGGTTACGCTCTAGAAACAGCGGCTTTCACACTTAACCGTGTTCCTACTAAGAAGGTTCAAAAGACTCCATATGAGATATGGGAGGAGAAACGGTCAAGCATGAGCTTTATGAAAGTTTGGGGATGCAAGGCGTTTGTGAAACGTCAAGTATCTGACAAGCTTGGACCTAAATCTGAAGAGTGCAATTTTGTGGGATACCCTAAAGAAACAAAGGCGTATTATTTTTATAGTCCCTCTGAGCAGAAAGTGTTTATTGCTCGAGATGCTGTTTTCATGGAAAGAGATTTTATTTCCAAAAGAAACAGTGGGAGAACTATAGATCTCGATGAAGATCGAGAACCACAAAATAGCATTGAACCTGAAGTGGAACAAGAGCAGGATAATTATAATGCTCAACAAACACAGGTTGTTCGTAGAACTGGTAGAATTCGCCATGAGCCAGAGAGATATGGATTTCTCTTGACTCAATGTGGTGATTTGATGCTCATAGATGAAGATGAGCCTCTCACATACCAAGATGCTATGATCAGTCCAGACTCTAAGAGATGGCTAGAAGCCACGAAATCCGAGATGGATTCCATGTATGAAAACCAAGTATGGACTTTGGTTGATCCACCTGAAGGGGTAAAACCCATAGGGTGCAAGTGGGTTTTCAAGAAGAAAACTGACATGGATGGAAATGTTCAGACCTATAAAGCAAGGCTGGTTGCAAAAGGTTTCAAACAAATTCATGGTATTGACTATGATGAAACTTTCTCACCAGTGGCTATGGTCAAATCCATAAGGATTTTGCTTGCTATTGCAGCATTCCATGATTATGAAATCTGGCAAATGGATGTCAAAACAGCTTTCCTTAATGGAACCCTTGATGAGGATGTGTACATGACACAACCTGAAGGTTTTGTCGATCCAAGGAATGTTAGCAAGGTATGTAAATTACGTCGATCCATTTATGGATTGAAGCAAGCATCTAGGAGATGGAATATTCGTTTTGATGAAACAGTCAAAGAGTATGGATTTGTTCAAAACGAAGATGAACCTTGTGTTTACAAGAAGGTTAGTGGGAGCCATGTGGCATTCATAGTACTATATGTTGATGACATACTACTAATGGGGAATGACATACCGTTTCTCAAGGGTGTTAAGACTTGGTTAGGGAGCAACTTCTCTATGAAAGACTTAGGAGATGCATCCTACATTCTGGGAATGAGGATCTATAGGGATAGATCTAGAAGGATGATCGGTCTAAGTCAGAGTACATACATCGATAAGGTTTTGCATCGTTTTGGTATGCAAAATGCAAAAAGGGGATATGTCCCCGTATCTCAAGGGATAACGATCTCTAAAGATCAGTGTCCGAAATCATTGGATGACAAGGACCGCATGAGTAAGGTTCCATATGCCTCAGCAATTGGATCCATCATGTATGCAATGGTATGTACTCGCCCAGATGTTTCGTATGCTTTAAGCATGACGAGCAGATACCAATCTAATCCAGGTGAAGGTCACTGGACGGCTGTCAAGAATATTCTAAAGTACTTGAAAAGGACTAAAGATTCATTCTTGGTGTATGGAGGAGAGGAGAAACTGGTTGTAAAAGGTTACACCGATGCAAGTTTCCAAACAGACAGGGATGATACTGTATCACAGTCTGGTTTTGTGTTTTGTCTAAACGGAGGTGCTGTAAGTTGGAAGAGTTCAAAGCAAGAAACAGTAGCTGATTCTACAATGGAGGCTGAGTACATTGCAGCTTGTGAAGCGGCTAAGGAAGCTGTTTGGATTCGAAAATTCATTAATGATTTGGGAGTGGTTCCATCGATCGCAGATCCCATTGATCTATACTGCGATAATAATGGAGCCATTGCACAGGCTAAAGAACCTAGAGCTCACTCCCGAACCAAACACATACTCAGGAGATATCACCTCATTCGAGAGATTAATGAAAGGGGTGACATACACATATGTAAAGTGCACACAAATGATAACATTGCAGACCCACTGACCAAAGGCTTATCGCAGAAGAAGCACGACGGTCACACTAGTTCCATGGGTATTAGATACATGGGTGATTGGCTCTAGTGCAAGTGGGAGATTGTTAGTGTAGGTGCCCTAGAGGCAATACAATGTTTCCTTTAATAAACCTTTATGTCATTTGATTATTCAATAAACGTATTTATTATGACTTTAATTACTGCGATATATTTGTTAGCATAATAAATGTCCTTAGAATCATGATACACGTTATATAGTTTAAGTACATGACTTGAACTTGAGATTATATAATATATCATATTCTTAAATGTCCCTAGTCGAGTATTATTATTATAGGACAATAATAATACATAAATAGACTAGTATGTTGTTTGACAGATAACCATATCTCATTGGTTATAAGTATGGGGATACTAAAGTCAATGCATAGGTACATGTAGGAGTACATGGTACTGGACAGACCCACAGTGAGATTCTTCATGTTTAATAAAGTCATAAGAAAGACTCACAGTGATAATGGTGTAATGATCCTCTGACTTGAGATCATTATATTTCTATACGAGGATTAATATACTCTGACTACATTAAAAGTTACCTTTGACCGGGTGATGATAAAAGTGGACATCGGGTATATCATGAGTCGTATGAGAAATATGAATGATAGATAAAGGATTTAACCCTCCTATAATTAGGAGAGATATTATTGGCCTCTTGATTGAGTGAGACTATAAAATGCATGGCCGTGCTCAAATAATGATTTGTTTTTCCATAGTCTACTCATGGATCAAGTAAACCCGGATTAAATGTTGAAGAAGATGACTAAACACATGCCTCGAGTTTAATCTATAATATATTTGGTTAAAGGGATTATATTACACGGAAACATTAATCATGAAAGGTTTTATC
This sequence comes from Oenanthe sinensis, assembly GCA_028671895.1. Lineage (NCBI taxonomy): Eukaryota > Viridiplantae > Streptophyta > Magnoliopsida > Apiales > Apiaceae > Oenanthe > Oenanthe sinensis. The sequence continues at coordinate 7,690,823 of JAPMAC010000212.1, forward strand.
AAATCACGATTTAATTATTGTTTAATTGGATAGCAATGATGTATTACTAGATACCGCTCATTGTTTATAATTTTATTGGAGAATAAAATTATTGCTAATTAAATAATAGCCTATAGGGTCACACACATAGAGCACCTAGTGGAATAGTTAATTTAAATTATAGATTTAAATTAATTGATGATTATTTGAATTTTATTATATTAATTAAGTGAGACTTAATTAATTAAAATAATATAAATTCGAATTTGAATAATTGTATTTCTGCCAATAATAATTAAGTGTGACTTAGTTATTAATTAAATAATAAAAGCATGTTTTATTATTTAATCCTATGCCTACATGGGTTAGGTTTTGCTGAAAAGGCCTATTAACCAATCATTATAAATAGATAATGATAGGTTAAATGAATGGTACGTTTTATATGATAAAACCCTAGAGGCAGAGCAAGGAGGCAGCAAAGGCAGTCATTCGAATTCATCAAAGGAGGCTAGTACATCCATCCCGTGATCAAGATCGTGAGACGTTCTTGAAGGTGCTCGTGTGGATACCATAGAGGTGCTTTCGAGAGGAAGACACAAAATCGTGATAGCAAGGATCTCCGTTGAGTTCGTGAAAGTCAGGACAAGAATAGGTATGATTCTGTTTACCATAATCCGTCAAGTCTTATACATGATTCTGCGTTAGGGTTCCGATTTTTTTTGTTATTTTTATGTTTATCCGCTGCGTTTTATGCCTCGGAACCCAACAGTTTTTTACAGCCGTGGGCCTGAAAACCCCCAGGCTCTATCCCAGGCTGCAAGCCCTTCTGTTCATAAACGTTCAGCCAGCCCTAAAACTGGTGATAAAAGGAAGGCAAGCTTATCTGAGTCGAGTGAAACGAGTGGAGGGAGTGTAGGAGTTGAGAGAGTAGTCACTTCAGCAGCTCTGCCACCTCCAAAGAAGCAAAAGGTGGATTCAAACCCAGTGGCAACTGCACAACCTGTTAAGGCTAGTTCACCTCTCACAGCCACCACACCTCACGCTGGTGGCTCTCCTCTCCAAATCATTTCAACACATTCGCACTCGCCTAGGCATGTTGGTGAGAGTCAAGAAGGGGGTCCAGCTCAACAGCCAATAGGAGCTGGCCCTACCTTCCCTGAGTTGTCCGCTCAGGGCTCTTTGAGCAATTTCTCGGAAGGGGAATGGCAAACTGAGACTAGCACTTCTGATACTAGTATCTCAGGCAGTTTTAATGAGGAAGAGTCTGTCGAATCCAGTACGGATGACGCTTCCTCATCTAAATCAGAAAACAAGTTGCTTGCAGAGCAACGACATCTGGTGACTGGTGGGTCTACGCCTCCAGAACAGCCCAGCGAACCAGAAAAGGTTCTAAGTGAACAAGGGGATGACATGGTCATAACGTCATCTCCCGTCGTAGACACAGCGCTTAAAGGCTCAGTCTCACTGACCGATATCGCCGACCAACTCACCGCTAGTCCCCAGCGATTAGTGGATGAGGCTCTAGTACTGTTAGGCTCTAAACACGAGGGAGAGACAGGGAGAGTAGATCCCTTCTTTTTAGGGATCTTGAGTGAAACAGAACCCGGCGAGAGTAAACAGTCTAACTCAAGCCAAACACCGTCCCCCAAATTGCAGGATTTAGTGAAGAAAGTGGAGGCTTTGGAGGCTGGAGTTGCTGGTGTTACTGCTGCTGTCTCTTCTCACTCTGGAAGATTGGAGGTTGGAGCTCAGTTCATGGAAAACCTCATTGCCGTCCAAAATCAAATGATTGACAAGATAAATAATCTTGGATTGGCACAGGTGGAGGTTGGGAGGTCAGTAGATGATGTCACTTATGGCATGTCTCAGGTTTGGACGAAACTGAATGAACTACTTGATGCTGTCTTTGGACGTAACAAGGATGGACCTGGTCCTTCAACCGGTGGTGGTGGTGACGATAATAATGATGATGATGCTCCTGATGAGGATAACACACCTAAGGGGGAGAAGGAGGATCAGGGTCTGAAAAAGCTGACTAGTAAAGGTCCGGTGATCGAGTCCTCAAACAAATCTGGTGAAAAGGTGGAGGAGACTCAACCGGCTCTTAAGGACAAAGGCAAGCAGAAGATGGTAGTTGAAGAAGAAGCTGAGAAAGAAACACCTCTTGTTGATGCATTTATGGGAGACTTTATTGAAGATTCTGATGATGACGAGATGGATGTAGAAGCCTTAGTGGCAAGGAGGTCGAGACTCGAGCAACGGGCAAGAGAATGGGAACAAGAAAGAGGTCTAAATCCTGGCGGATCTGGCGCAGGAGTTGCAGGTGATGCAGGAGACCACTCGGTTGCTGACGAGCATGTTCCAGAAGAAGAAGTTGATGAAGCGGAGATGCAAGGAGAGATTTTCAGGGAAGCCAGAGAAAGAGTAAATGAAGAAGTTCTACAAGGGATAGTTGAAAAAGAACTAATGGCAAAGGAGAAGAGAGCGGCTCAGAAAACTCAGCATGAGTTTGAAATGAAAAAGATCAATGATCCTAAGGTCCAGGCTGACATAAGGAGGGAAGGTCCCGAGTGGGACAAGGCTAGAGAAGCCTTAGCTGGACCAAGAGCCTATGCTCATGACTCAGGAAGATTGAGCTTTCTTCTTCATAAGCTAGAAAATCTAAACCCTGGGCTGCTGAATTATCTAAATTGCATAAGACAGGGATGCACCTCCGTACAAGTCATATTCAAGGAGAAGGCATGGAATCTGATGATCACTTGGACACCCATAACAAAAATCGGGCCGTGTATGGTCGATGAAGCTTTCTTCCATGAAAGGGGTGCAAGTGAACTGGTAGAATTCACTCATAAGGTAGACACCTCTGTCAAGACTGGAGTGCTGTTTAAGGAGAAATTGTTGAAGATGGCTGAAGACAGAGGGGTTGACATTATTCTAAATCCCTAACAGATCAGATATGTCCATGACAAGGTCTTGAGGATCGTAAATCTGCATGACTCGAAACTAACTCCGAGCGGAAATGTGCTGAAGGCAGTTGCAAAGCTAGTCCTCTCTAAGGGTTTTCTAACAAAGGAAAAGAAGCTGGTGGCTAAGGACTTGGAGAAGCTGATAAGAAGGCAAGACGCTAGATACAAGTTGCCTGAAGCTACACTACCAGTGGTTAAGAAGGAACCTGAAGACTATGCATTCGAGCTGCAAAACGAGGCAATAAGAGAGCATGTGCAAAGATACGGAGATCCAAGGATAGACATTCCAGAAGAAGGGGAAATAAGGAAGGAAGCTGGTGCAGTGGCTGGTGCAAATGTCAAGTTTGTCAAGAGCAAAGCTGAGAATGAGAATGATCTGCTGATCTATACAGACAAGCATAAGGTGGAAACCATCATTGAAATCAAGTACGACATCTTTGCAGAACACAGTCATGAAACACTGTGTATTATAAGAGAATTGATTGAGGAGATGGATGATATTGACGAGTTTGATCAGGATTATCTGAGGGTCACGTTTGATAACTTCTGTAAGAGAAGACAACAGCTTGATATTCAGAGGCTACAGCAATGCACCACCGCTATTGTCATTGGATACCCTAAGCAGCTGGTTATAAGGAAGAAAGGGGAAAAGGGGTACCCTGACAAAGTCACAAAGCTGAGGTTTGAAGACATTCCCACGAAGCTTACCACTCGCAGCATGGTTGAAAGGTGGTTGAGGTTGTTTCGAAATTACAAGATCAGAAATCATGTGGAAGCAGAAGGACTTAATCTTCTCAAGAAAAGAATGGATGAAGTCTGCAACCCTGAGTTCATGAAGAAAGAAAAAGCAGCCAAGAAGAAAGCTCGTGAGGAAGAGGAGCGCAAGAAATAAAAGTTTTAATGTATCATGCTTGTAATGTTTCTTTGCGTTGTAATTTGTTTTCTTGTTTTCCTGCATTGTAAAAATATTATCTGTTTTCTTGTGTAGTGTAAGGTAGAAGTTAGTTAGCTAAGTGTCTTGAAACTGGTTTATATTAGGCATCAATTATTTCGCGAAGTTCGGCGGTGGTAATACTGCTAAAAGGACTTCAGAAGGATAATTGAAGATTGAGTGGACCGTGCTCTTAAAGTACTTAGAGAAAATCTCTAGAAGAGCATGAAGCCATTTAATCGAGCCAACAGGTGTCCAATTTTGGCACTTGAAGTATCAGTAATAGACATGAAGTTAATTAATCACGCTGTTTGCTCCCCCTGAGTTGCTGTTAGGATGTGTTGAAGATCCTTTACCTTATACAGTGGTTTTCCACTAACAGGATCTGAATCATCATCATTGTCATTGATTCCTTCTGCAACTTCAGCTTCTACATCAGTATCTGAATTTGTCAAAGATTCAGAATAGTCGTTCACTTAAATGCTTGGGAGCTTGGTGTAGATATTCATTACATTCAGACTTTTAATCACTTCTGAGTAGCCAAAGAGAATTGTTCCATGAGCCCTAACTTCTTGTCAAGTTACTCAAATAAATCTTCATTAAAAATCAATTCCCTTCAAACACACGAAAGAGCTTCAGTGTTTGCTTCTGGTTGGCCATTAACTCAAATGATGTCTTTCCACGATCTTGTTGATTAAAGCAGCATGCTGTGTTAATTGCTTCAGCTTCAAAGTACCTTTTCGGTTCAGACTTCATTTAGAACTTCACTCGCGAAATGCAGTTCCAATATCTGACTTCAAAGTTCTCACAGCTTACCAATTGTTTCCAACTTGATCTTCCTTATTTGATCAATCACCATTGTGACATTTTGTCTATTGAATGTTCGAACATCACCAATTTGTAATTAGGGTTACCAATTTCAATCACCACTAAGCATATGACTTTCATGAATTTTCTTCAGTGTGATGTTTCCATTGACTTCCCTATGTGACATACATCAGAATGTCCTTCTAGAAAGAATTCCATATGAAGCAGTCCTCTCACCAATTTCATCTCTATCAAAGAATCCATTGCCTTGCTGACTAACAAGTAAGAGAGCTTCCTTTGCCATAGCTAACCCTTCGTTGATGAACCTTTACTAAAAAGTTCACTTTACCTTTGCATCGAAATTCCATGTCAGCTACGAACAAACTTCCTCACTCTCAGTTGAGCGAGCTTCCAACCTTCTTGTTTGAGATCAAACACTTCTTCAGAAAACCCTTGACGAAGAATTCCCAAGTGCCCTTTAAAAAGTGCTTAAGTCCTTCCACAAGTAAGTTGCTTCCACTGATGACAGTTCTTAATATATGATAGCCATATCCCTTGTACATCCTTTGCTGTCATCTCCAAAGGTTACCATCGGGGAGGCCTTCTCAATCAACTTTGATGTCAGAGCTTTAATCTTAATCATGTGCCTCGAACAGTAAATGTCACGAAGTCACATAACTTTTGCCTTTCATAACATACTCTGCAATCACAAATGATCAAGCTTCTTGGTACTCAACTTTTATTGAGTCCAGATGGGTTAGAGATATTATCAAAGGTAACAACAGCTTCAACCTAAACATGCACAAACTTATCTTTGACTGATCACTTCTCATTTACAGCAGCCTTGACAAAGTAGTCTTTAGGCTATGAGATTAGTGATTCCAAGCTAACTTAAGGTGGACTAGCAGTCTTTACCCTATTGTGATTCTTATGCATGCTTTGTCTAAGATTATGCAAGTCCTAAGATATGCATTTTCAAATAACTAAGCAAGCATGGAAATAAGAACACATGGTAAACATTTAGCTTTAAAGCATTAAAGATAAGAATTATGCAATTCAGGCATGTTATGCATATTAGAAAATTTAGTACTATCTACTTTAATCATTCTACACAAGTGTAACAGATATAAAGCAGATTTACAGATATTCAATAATTTTCTAAAAGCACATGGATAGAAGAACTAATAAATTAATTACTAATTCTTTCTAATCCATTCTGTCGTTGTCTAGCATTTTTAACTATCTCTAATTACCTAAGTCAATTTTAGATTTAGCTTCGAATCTACATGGCTTACTAACTACTTATATAATTCTACCATCTTTTATTATTCTATCCCTAACAAGCAATACATGATATGATATGACATTTAAGAGCAACTATGTGAGCGAGAGCAAATCATGTGAAAATAAACACATAAACAATTTTAAGAATATGCAGAATATTTGAATAAGACATTATGAGCAATATCAAATTCTACATACACTTAACAAGTCATTTATCACAATAAGAACAAATATAAAATATCTGATCTATGACCTGTTTGTCTATTTAGTAATTTTCACAACATTAGCAGAGGTATTAAATCACAGAAGATTTAACTCAAGTTCCAGCAAATGTTTGAGGATACACCTAACCGTCTAGAACACCCTATCTAATTCTAGATATTCATTTTACTGCATATAAAATCAAGTATCAAATGTACCAATTAAACTCATGAATCCTAGCATGCAATCTTATTCTTAGCAATCAATTAAGCATTTAAGTCCTAAGATGCTAACATGCTGTCATGAATATAATACATTTCAAAACTTAATAATCATGCAGTTCTGAATTAGATAAATGTATACTAGTTAGAATGTTTACCTGTGAAGTGCATAGTGATTCATCTCCAGTGTTGGTCATTGATGCCAGATATCCATTTGGTTCATCACTGTCACTGATAGAATTAGCTTTGCATTTAACTTCATCAACAAGTGCTTTCCCTTGCTGCATCCTTACTAATGCCTGAGATTCCTGCTTTAACCCAACATAGTGTTTGTCATCTTTTGCTTGTACAGGCTTCTTCAAACTGTGTAGCAAACCCCTGATCTTGTCTTTCAAATATGAACCATCCCTGTCTTGCAACCGCCTCTTGAACTGATCTTGAAAATCTCCTTTATGGAATCTATAGGTAAGGACCTTAGATTTAGAATTGGGATTCCGTCTGAATCTGATGTCACTGAACTTCCATTTGCCCTGCAGGCTTGACTTGCAGTCCAGTTCTCAAGTTATTCCAAAGTGTAAGATTCACTTATAACACCTTGACCACTACCTCGAGCTACAACATCTTCAATTCAGCTTCTAGGAACAATTCGTATCTGTCCAGAGGTTCTCAACCTTGAGGTCAATCAAATTTGGTTCCTAGGTCATTAAAACAGTGGATATGCTAACAACCTGCTTTACCAAATATTATCTTCTTCATCTCTTATTCTAGTTCACAGGCCTTCAGCACATACAGGACTTTTACAGACAATGTGGTTGTATCCTTAAATCCCTGTTGGCTGTATCCTGTGTTCCAGATGATCTGCAGTGTTAGCACGAACTTCCTGTAATCTCCCTGTAGAATAATCTTTAAGGCTTGTACTGAGATTCCAGGTTGTCCAGTCTGTTCTCCTTCACTACTTCAACCCCTAAGATTTTTCATCCAAAAATTCAACTTAAATTAACCAAAAACTGTACCCAAATTAATCTCTTCTTTTGCAGCTTCCAAAATATTAGTGGGATCCTATGGAGTAAACCTCTGAGGAAATTAGAACCACTATTTCTTCAGTCTGTTCCAGAATAATCTTCATTGGATAACCTTCAGTCAATCTCTGTTGTCTTCAATATCCGGAAAAATCTTCAACTACGAACCCTTTAAGCACCCTCGAATTAATATTTAAGAAAAATTTAGATTTACAGAATTTTTAATTTTCTTAGAAAATAAATTAATCAAAAATAAAAATATACAATAAATTAATTTTCAAGAATTTCGAATTTTCTTAAAAATTAAAATATCGTAAATTAATATTTAAGAAAAATTTTAGTTTTCAAGAATTTTAAATTTTCTGAAAAAATAAATAAATCTAAAGTAAAAATTAAAAATTAAAGGGTACAAAACTTGGGGTACCCAAATGCACTTTGATATGTGAGTGGCGCCAGAATTTTGAGTTGCGCCTCACACAGGGTGACCCCTGTACGAGCGCAACTCAAGACTTGGAAAATAAATGAATTCAAGTGGCGCTAGGTCCGTATGTTTCATGTACAGGCGCAACATGGCTTTAACAGAGGTGATATTGCCTTGGCTGATTTAGAATTGATCATAGCGCGTGCAATACAGTCAGGTGATTACAAAGCTTTGTTGGCCAAGATTAAACATGGGCGCGTGATGTCAGCTGCCAAACAAAATAAATCTGTGCCAAGTGAATTAAATGGACCACGCTGTCGACGTTAAATAGATTTAAAAGTAAAACTTTTATAAATTTTATAAAATAAACTAATTAAAATTTATAATGTAAACTAATAAAATTTTATAAAACAAATTTTATAAAAGTTTATAAAATAAATTTAATATTAAGTTTGTAAAATAAACTAATTAAAATTTATAATATAAACTTATAAAAGTTTATAAAACAAATTTTATAAAAGTTTATAAAATAAATTTAATATTAGATTTATAAAATAAACTAATTAAAATTTATAACATAAACTAATAAAAGTTTATAAAATAAATTTTATATAGTTTATAAAATATACTTATTAAAAGTTTATAATTAAACTTATTTAAAAAGTCCTCTAATTATTCTTGGTCCAAGCAGCTTCGACACCCTGAGCTTCACTGAACTACGGATCCTGATTTGTATATCAATCAGCGAGCTCTGATACCAATTGTTAGGTCTCGAAATATCGTAGAAGGGGGGGTTGAATACGATATTCACAATAATTTAAATTCTTTTCTGAATTTGCGGATAAATAAATTATTGCTTCAGAGTGGGTTTGGCCATTTGTAGTGTTTAGGTGAACTGCCTACTAATTTTCTGTGTGTCCGGATAAATCAATTAGGTTCAAGAAAATTAGCAGGTAAATTATGGAGACAAGTTTCCGGGAATATTACTCTCGTATTAATCCCAGAGGGTTTTGCTACACCCAGTTAAAATTAACTGGCTTCCAAAGAATAAATTAATTCTTTGCTACTAACACAAAAATATTAGGCTCAGTTCCTATACAAATATATCTAAATTAGTACAAGGAAAAACTGAGTCCGTAGGGAGTGATATCTAGGAGCCCTGAACATTTTTCATTAAAGAACCGGGTCTTAATATCTGACTGGGAGCAAGGTATGGGTGTGTGTTAGGTCCAAAGTGTTGTAGAGGGGGGGGTGAATACAACTGTTTAAAATTTATGAGAGAATAAACAATGTGCAAGTAATAAATGATGACTCAGAATTTCAAGAATATATCATTATATTCATTGATGGATTTGCTACAACATTCATAAAAGCATCATGATCAGTTGAACAATAAATACAGCAATTAAAGCTAGATTCAACTGATCCTCTCTCTCTCACTTTTTGTTTTACAGTAAATGCTCTCTCTTAAAAATTATCGTTTAAAATACAGAGATACAAGTTACTTCTAAAAATAAAAACAAAGTGCTGCTTTTATAATGTCATGTAGTCTTGATCTTGTCCTTTTTGTGTACGTGGCCCAATCAGGACTTCGACAACAAAAAGTACTTTCCCAACAACTCTGGATCAACCGTTCACAATAAGCCACTTGTCCCTTGAACATTAAATGTTACATTTCTACCCGCATCTCGATCTTCGCCTGGACCCATCTCGATCTCGATCTGTGAAAATCTCGATCTCGATCTGGGAGAATCTCGATCTCGATCTATGAGGATCTCGATCTCGATCTGTGAAAATCTCGATCTCGATCTGGGAGAATCTCGATCTCGATCTATCGCCTGGATCGAGATTTGCCTTTGCAGTGTTTTACTTCACTTGTAAATCTCGATCCGCATCTCGATCTGCTGTGGATCGACATTTGCCTTGGCAAATATGCACACATCCAATGTTGACCTTCTTTAGTGACTAATTGAGAATTAACCTTTGTGAGCAAGTTTCCTTAGCTTCTTCAATTTCTTTTCCTCACTCAATTCAAATGAGATCTTCTATTACTGACACGAACTTGCCTCCAATGTCCTGACACTTGATGCAATGGTCTGGTTCATAAGTGACTAGTCTTGTAGGGGTTCTTGCTTCTGAATGTCAGTTCTCATTTGTTGATTAACCTTTACATTATCCAGATGTTGATATACATTACATGAAATCACTTTGGCCTTCTTGATACTTCCTTGACATTAATTTGATTCTCCATTAGATAAGTTAGGGCATGAGCAATACTCAGATTGAACTTCTTCTCACTTATGCATCCTTGATTAACCAAATTAGTTACTTGTAGTTACCAAGTATCATTACCATTTCTTCAGTTGATTGATTCCATGTGCTTCTTCAGTTTCTCTTGTTTTGCTGTTGTTTTATCTTTTACTTAGTTGAGTTACAAAATAATTAAGTGTTACAAGTTAGTACACCTATGCCTTTCAATCTCCCCCTATTTGATTGTCTAACAATGACAACCAAATTCACAATGAGGATAACTCAACTAAACAGGGACTGAAAAAGATAAAATAACATTCATAAAAGATCATGTCAACTTGCATAATGCTTGGCTTGATTAATTAACTTCATGTCTATTACTGATACTTCAAGTGCCAAAATTGGACACCTGTTGGCTCGATTAAATGGCTTCATGCTCTTCTAGAGATTTTCTCTAAGTACTTTAAGAGCACGGTCCACTCAATCTTCAATTATCCTTCTGAAGTCCTTTTAGCAGTATTACCACCGCCGAACTTCGCGAAATAATTGATGCCTTATCTAAACCAGTTTCAAGACACTTAGCTAACTAACTTCTACCTTACACTACACAAGACAACAGATAATATATTTTTACAATGCAGGAAAACAAGAAAACAAATTATAACGCAAAGAAACATTACAAGCATGATACATTAAAACTTTTATTTCTTGCGCTCCTCTTCCTCACGAGCTTTCTTCTTGGCTGCTTTTTCTTTCTTCATGAACTCAGGGTTGCAGACTTCATCCATTCTTTTCTTGAGAAGATTAAGTCCTTCTGCTTCCACATGATTTCTGATCTTGTAATTTCGAAACAACCTCAACCACCTTTCAACCATGCTGCGAGTGGTAAGCTTCGTGGGAATGTCTTCAAACCTCAGCTTTGTGACTTTGTCAGGGTACCCCTTTTCCCCTTTCTTCCGTATGACCAGCTGCTTAGGGTATCCAATGACAATAGCGGTGGTGCATTGCTGTAGCCTCTGAATATCAAGTTGTTGTCTTCTCTTACAGAAGTTATCAAACGTGACCCTCAGATAATCCTGATCAAACTCGTCAATATCATCCATCTCCTCAATCAATTCTCTTATACTACACAGTGTTTCATGACTGTGTTCTGCAAAGATGTCGTACTTGATTTCAATGATGGTTTCCACCTTATGCTTGTCTGTATAGATCAGCAGATCATTCTCATTCTCAGCTTTGCTCTTGACAAACTTGACATTTGCACTAACCACTGCACTAGCTTCCTTTCTTATTTCCCCTTCTTCTGGAATGTCTATCCTTGGATCTCCGTATCTTTGCACATGCTCTCTTATTGCCTCGTTTTGCAGCTCGAATGCATAGTCTTCAGGTTCCTTCTTAACCACTGGTAGTGTAGCTTCAGGCAACTTGTATCTAGAATCTTGCCTTCTTATCAGCTTCTCCAAGTCCTTAGCCACCAGCTTCTTTTCCTTTGTTAGAAAACCCTTAGAGAGAACTAGCTTTGCAACTGCCTTCAGCACATTTCCGCTCGGAGTTAGTTTCGAATCATGCAGATTTACGATCCTCAAGACCTTGTCATGGACATATCTGATCTGGTAGGGATTTAGAATGATGTCAACCCCTCTGTCTTCAGCCATCTTCAACAATTTCTCCTTAAACAGCACTCCAGTCTTGACAGAGGTGTCTACCTTGTGAGCGAATTCTACCAGTTCACTTGCACCCCTTTCATGGAAGAAAGCTTCATCGACCATACACGGCCCGATTTTTGTTATGGGTGTCCAAGTGATCATCAGATTCCATGCCTTCTCCTTGAATATGACTTGTACGGAGGTGCATCCCTGTCTTATGCAATTTAGATAATTCAGCAGCCCAGGGTTTAGATTTTCTAGCTTATGAAGAAGAAAGCTCAATCTTTCTGAGTCATGAGCATAGGCTCTTGGTCCAGCTAAGGCTTCTCTAGCCTTGTCCCACTCGGGACCTTCCCTCCTTATGTCAGCCTGGACCTTAGGATCATTGATCTTTTTCATTTCAAACTCATGCTGAGTTTTCTGAGCCGCTCTCTTCTCCTTTGCCATTAGTTCTTTTTCAACTATCCCTTGTAGAATTTCTTCATTTACTCTTTCTCTGGCTTCCCTGAAAATCTCTCCTTGCATCTCCGCTTCATCAACTTCTTCTTCTGGAACATGCTCGTCAGCAACCGAGTGGTCTCCTGCATCACCTGCAACTCCTGCGCCAGATCCGCCAGGATTTAGACCTCTTTCTTGTTCCCATTCTCTTGCTCGTTGCTCGAGTCTCGACCTCCTTGCCACTAAGGCTTCTACATCCATCTCGTCATCATCAGAATCTTCAATAAAGTCTCCCATAAATGTATCAACAAGAGGTGTTTCTTTCTCAGCTTCTTCTTCAGCTACCATCTTCTGCTTGCCTTTGTCCTTAAGAGCCGGTTGAGCCTCCTCCACCTTTTCACCAGATTTGTTTGAGGACTCGATCACCGGACCCTTACTAGTCAGCTTTTTCAGACCCTGATCCTCTTTCTCCCCCTTAGGTGTGTTATCCTCATCAGGAGCATCATCATCATTATTATCGTCACCACCACCACCAGTTGAAGGACCAGGTCCATCCTTGTTACGTCCAAAGACAGCATCAAGTAGTTCATGCAGTTTCGTCCAAACCTGAGACATGCCATAAGTGACATCATCTACTGACCTCCCGACCTCCACCTGTGCCAATCCGAGATTGTTTATCTTGTCAATCATCTGATTTTGGACGGCAATCAGGTTCTCCATGAACTGAGCTCCAACCTCCAATCTTCCAGAGTGAGAAGAGACAGCAGCAGTAACACCAGCAACTCCAGCCTCCAAAGCCTCCACTTTCTTCACTAGATCCTGCAATTTGGGGGACGGTGTTTGGCTTGGGTTAGACTGTTTACTCTCGCCGGGTTCTGTTTCACTCAAGATCCCTAAAAAGAAGGGATCTACTCTCCCTGTCTCTCCCTCGTGTTTAGAGCCTAACAGTACTAGAGCCTCATCCACTAATCGCTGGGGACTAGCGGTGAGTTGGTCGGCGATATCGGTCAGTGAGACTGAGCCTTTAAGCGCTGTGTCTACGACAGGAGATGACGTTATGACCATGTCATCCCCTTGTTCACTTAGAACCTTTTCTGGTTCGCTGGGCTGTTCTGGAGGCGTAGACCCACCAGTCACCAGATGTCGTTGCTCTGCAAGCAACTTGTTTTCTGATTTAGATGAGGGAGCGTCATCCGTACTGGATTCGACAGACTCTTCCTCATTAAAACTGCCTGAGATACTAGTATCAGAAGTGCTAGTCTCAGTTTCCCATTCCCCTTCCGAGAAATTGCTCAAAGAGCCCTGAGCGGACAACTCAGGGAAGGTAGGGCCAGCTCCTATTGGCTGTTGAGCTGGACCCCCTTCTTGACTCTCACCAACATGCCTAGGCGAGTGCGAATGTGTTGAAATGATTTGGAGAGGAGAGCCACCAGCGTGAGGTGTGGTGGCTGTGAGAGGTGAACTAGCCTTAACAGGTTGTGCAGTTGCCACTGGGTTTGAATCCACCTTTTGCTTCTTTGAAGGTGGCAGAGCTGCTGAAGTGACTACTCTCTCAACTCCTACACTCCCTCCACTCGAATCACTCGACTCAGATAAGCTTGCCTTCCTTTTATCACCAGTTTTAGGGCTGGCTGAACGTTTATGAACAGAAGGGCTTGCAGCCTGGGATAGAGCCTGGGGGTTTTCAGGCCCACGGCTGTAGAAAACAGGTTGAATTGATGATTGATCAAGATTAGCAAGAATAGGTACCTGACTAAGAAGATCGTCATCCTTGTCAGCTCCAGCTTCTGCAACATTTGCCTCGGCCATATCAACATCCATTCTTGCTTGTTCCAAAGTTCTAGGCACTGGATCTCCACCTTCAGCTTCGTTACCGCTACTCTCAGCTTCTACTGCAGTAAACTGAGAAACATGCCTCCTAGCATACTCATCTTGCAGATCCTGGAAGTACGGAGTCAGGCGCAACTCAAAAAGTCTTGACTTTTGCTGGGTTTCCATGGTGGAGATACTCTTTAGAGTCATATCAAAACATGCCATCCTTTCAGAGCCTTGAAATATTCTTCTGTGTTCCTCTGAAAGGACGTCATCCAGAACAATCTGAAGAAATCTTGGCATCCAGCATTTGACTGGACCATCTTCTGGATTCCTTGAGGCATTTTTCTCCAATGCCCACCTCTCATGTAACTGAATCAACAGATGTTTGCCCACATTCACTCTCCTGTTGTTTGCCACTCCATATAGTATTACCCGGCAGCTGTTGTTCATTGGCCTGTAGTCTTTGTCTTTTGGGAACATGCAGCGCTGAATGGCCTGAACTACATAATCCCACTCAGCTGGTAGCATACCGGTGTTAACCTTTGTTACCTTGATAGGACCCGTGGGAGGGCGACAACCTATCTCCGTGAATAATTGCAACATATCCTCCATAGTGGGTTCCGGAGCATAATCTTCTGTAGGAAGCCCGAGTAACTCATTGAACTTCCGCAGACTGACTTCATATTTGACACCACCAATAGTAAAGGATAGTCCTGTTGGATTGGCTTTTCCACCCTGAATCTCTAGTGTAGAGTAAGCAGCTTGAAGGGCTTCGACATTCAGGATGGGAGAGGCGGTTAACGCGTGACTTATGATTGATGTGTTGTTGAGGGATTCAATCCAGAACTGATAGTGAATAAATCTACCAGTTGCTCGATCAGCAGAGAGATTAACAAAGTTGGTCTTGGGAATTGTGAAATTTGGGTTTGCCATTTTAAAGTTGTGTTTGAGAAAAGAAATGTTCTGAAATGGTTTGGCAATGGAAATTTTTAGAGAACAAGTTCTAAATTTAAACAACAAAAAAAAACGTACACGAACCCCACTAATTACCCCACGTAATTAGTGACACAAATTAAAACAAATTAACTGCCCACTAATGACCACTTAACTCCCCACTAATGATTGACGGTTGAGTTTTCGAAAATTAAAGTGAACAGCCGTTACAAAATCAATTATTTTTCCAGAAAAACCACAAACACGGCGGTAAAGTTGCACTTTAAGGATTAACCAGTAGTACTCACAACTATTTTGCTCAAGAACACAAAAGTACTTAAGAATAAGAAAGCACGAAACAAAAACCAAACTCACTCGAATGAAGAAGAAAACTACAGAACTAATTACAAGAACAGTAATAACGATTAAAAACAACGCAAGAAGTTCAACAGTTGTAAACAAAATTTTAGCAGAGTTTCGTTTTAGTTATTGATGCTTTTAAGTAACAGTTAGTGATTTTTGTTTAAGAAAATCACAAGAAAACTTGTTGTAATGTATGTATACGCGAGTGTATATGAAGAGCTTAAGCTTTTGGAGAGAAAGAAAGTTAATGTAAATAATGAACAGCCTTTTTAATGCTATAATATATACCTGCACGCCAAAAAAAAATGACTGAAAAGACACGTCACATCTCGATCTCGAGATCCGCATCTCGATCCTCATCTAGATGTCGATCTAGATGTCGATCTCGATCCGCATCTCGATCTACATCTCGATGTCGATCTTGATGTGGATAGATCGAGATTTGCCATAGAAAATTTCTCATTACTTCATTTAGACACTAACCATAATGATATACAGATCAGCACAAGATTAATGTCATGAAACTTTCTAACTCCTTATGATATGCAACACATACATTTATGAAGTTAAGTACACATTATTAATTATGAATATTCATGAATAACAATAATATGTACACAAGCTTAATTATAACAGATAGGTAGCAAAACTAACAGGTGTTAAGCATCCCTAATTCACCAACCAATCTAGAAAATGTTGATTCGTCTAGGGGTTTAGTGAATATATCTGCTATTTGACGTTCAGTAGACACAAAATGCAACTCTACAGTTCCATTTTCTACATGCTCTCTAATAAAATGATACCTGATGTCAATATGCTTGGTCCTTGAGTGATCCACAGGATTGTTGGTCATTGCAATAGCACTTGTGTTGTCACACATGATAGGAATCTTAGATACTTCCACACCGTAGTCCTTGAGTTGGTTCTTCATCCACAGTATCTGGGCCACACAGCTTCCAGCAGCAATATATTCTGCTTCAGCTGTCGAGGTAGATACTGTGTGTTGTTTCTTGCTTTGCCAAGACACCAACCTTCTTCCAAGGAACTGACAGCTTCCTGAAGTACTCTTCCTATCTATTCTACAACCTGCGTAATCTGAATCCGAATAGCCAACAAGATTAAACCCTGTATCTCTTGGGTACCAAATCCCGAGATTTGATGTTCCCTTGAGATACCTAAAAATGCGCTTTACGGCTATGAGATGTGACTCTCTAGGATCCGCTTGGAACCTTGCACATAAGCATGTAGAGAACATAATATCAGGTCTACTAGCAGTTAAATACAAAAGTGAGCCGATCATACCTCGATAGCTTGAGATGTCTACAGATTTACCCGATTTGTCCTCGTCAAGTTTCGTGGCTGTTGCCATAGGAGTCTTTGCTTGTGATACATCTTGGAGACCATACTTCTTCAATAGATCATGAATGTACTTGGTCTGGCAGATAAATATCCCGTCCTTCTTCTGACTAACTTGAATGCCCAGAAAGAACGTCAGCTCTCCCATCATGCTCATCTCATACCTTGATTGCATTAACTTAGCGAATTTAGCACACAGCTTCTCATTTGCAGACCCAAAGATAATGTCATCCACATATACTTGCACCATTATTAGATCATCTTTGCATTTCTTGTAGAAAAGCGTCTTGTCGATTACTCCTCTTGTAAAACCACTTTCTAGTAAGAAGTCTGACAGAGTTTCATACCACTTCCGCGGAGACTGCTTAAGGCCATATACTGATTTGAAGAGTCGATAAACATAATCACAATATTTGATATCGATAAACCCGGGAGGTTGCTCGACATACACCTCTTCATCCAGTTCACCGTTTAAGAATGCACTCTTGACATCCATTTGATAGACTTTAAAACCATGATGTGCTGCGAATGCCAAGAACATCCTTACTGCCTCTAGCCTTGCTACTGGTGCATAGGTTTCATCATAATCAATTCCTTCTCTTTGAGTATAACCCTTAGCAACCAGGCGAGCTTTATTTCGTGTTACACGTCCGTCTTCATCCAGCTTGTTCCTGAATACCCATTTTGTCCCAACGACAGATCTATTCTTTGGTCTGGGTACCAGCTTCCACACCTTCTGCCTTTCAAACTGATTGAGTTCCTCTTGCATAGCAATCACCCAATCAGCGTCATCTAGAGCTTCTTCCACCACTTTAGGTTCTATCTGGGAAAGGAACACTGAATATAGACATTCATTCTCAGTGGCAATTTCAGCTCTAGCTTTTCCTCTAGTAGTCACTCCGGCCTCTGGATCACCAATAATTAGCTCGAACGGATGGTCCTTGTTCCAAGTGCGATCCCTAGCAAATGTTCTTGATGATTCAGCTTGATCTTGTAAGTGAAGATGACTTAGTCTAGAAGCACTTTCACTAGCTTCCCTTGAGCTAGTACTGGCTCCACCTGAGTGAGCTGCTCCCCCTGAGTGCATACTGACTCCCCCTGAGTTAGTACCAGGTCTGACGGAAGGTGATCCCTCAGTCCTAGTGTTTTGAGTTTGCGAAACACTAGACTCTTGATTGATTTCATTATTTATAGTCGGATCACTACCCTGCACTACTGACTCAGGAACTGTATCCACTTCATCAACATCCATATTTTCAAATCTTAGGGAAGTGGGCTCACTATCTTCTTTTTGTATAGAAGGGAGCCTTGAGTCGTCGAATGTGACATTAAGGCTTTCAACCACCTTGCGATCATTAAGCACAAACACCCTGTACGCTGCTACTACTTCAAGAGAATATCCAATGAAAAACCCTTCATCTGCTTTGGCATCAAACTTTCCAAGTTGTGCATTGTCTCTTAACACAAAGCATTTGGCACCAAATACGTGAAAGTACTTGATAGATGGTTTTCGTTTATTCATCATGTAATACGGCGTCTCATTATGGTCCTTTATAATCAGGGTTCTGTTCTGTGTATAACAAGCCGTGTTAACTGCTTCAGCCCAAAAATATAAAGGAAGTTTTGACTCATACAGCATTGTCCTAGCTGCTTCAACCAGTGTCCTGTTCTTCCTTTCTACCACCCCATTTTGCTGTGGTGTTCTCGGTGCTGAATACTGTCGTCTGATCCCTTTAGATATGCAGAAATCCATTAACACTGAGTTCTTGAATTCTGTCCCATTGTCGGATCGGATAGTCTTCACAGTCAGACTTGCTGCGTTTTCAATTACCAGTACATGTCTAATGATCTCATGTGGCACTTCATCTTTCGATGTCACAAACTTCACCCATGTGTATTTGGAAAAGTCATCGACAATTACCAGCGCATATCTTTTCCTTGACATTGACATGACATTAACAGGTCCAAACAAATCCATGTGAAGGAGTTGTAGGGGCTCGGTAATGCTATTCACTTGTTTATCCTTATGCGAGGCTCTTTTTGATTTTCCCATCTCACATGCTTCGCAGAGTCCATCTGGAGTGAACTCCATCTGCGGCAGCCCTCTCACCAATTCTCTTCTTACGAGATTATTCATTGCTTTAAAGTTCAGGTGAGATAATCTTTTATGCCATAGCCAACTTTCATCAGCAGAAGCCTTGCTGTAGAAACACGTGACTTCAGACTGATCAGCAGAATTCATGTCAGCTATGAACAAATTTGACTTCCTTACTCCTTTGAGAGCAAGGCTTCCATCCTTTTTGCTTCGAATCGAACAATCATGCTTCCCAAAGTTGACGTCAAAACCCTTGTCGGTGAACTGACTAACGCTGAGAAGATTATGTCGCAATCCTTCCACAAAAGATACATCCTCAATGATAACATTTCCACAAACGATCTTGCCATATCCCCTGGTGTAACCTTTGCTGTTATCTCCAAAAGTAACCACGGAGCCGGCTCTCAACACCAAATCTGTTAGCAGGGACTTATTGCCGGTCATATGCCTCGATGCTCCACTGTCCAGCACCCATATGACTTTACTCTTTTCCTGTACACTGCCCTGCAAATCCAGAAAGGTTAGGTGTTCTTCGGAACCCAATGATGTTTGGGCCCGGCATCAATAATTTCCTTTTTCTTTTCAGATACAGAAGGCTTTGCCTTGATGCCATCAGGGGCATTCATGTTGACTTTGTCTTTTCCCTTGTCAACCTTGACTGGTTTGTCATGTTTGGAAGTAGACTGGTCACTCCTAACTTTAGGAGGACTTGAAGTCTTAGTTTTTGACCCCACATGCTTTTTCTTACCACTACTAGATGTATGTTCAACAGATGCACTAGCAGTATTCATTAAATTAAAATAAGCATGCATGATGTTTACAGCACATGGCATACAATTAGGATGATTGCATTTAGCATGATTTGCATGCATGTTAGGCAAAGCAGTAGTTGCAGGCATGGTATTACAACCAACAGATTTTTCTTCCTCTACATAGAACGGGCAATAGTAAGACAAATGATCAGTTTGATTACAGATATAGCATGCTTTTCTAGCTCGTGTAGATGTAGATACAGATGCAGGTTCAGTTTTAACTGCCTTTACAGGTGCTTTCATTTGGTCTGACCCTGCTACCCATTGTTTATATGACACCGTCTTAGCCTCCTTGGTTCCTACACCTCTCTTAGCATAAGCAATCTTACTAGCTCTTTTAGAAGTTGTAGGTTCTACTACTTTTTCTTCTGAATCTCTTTCAATTTTAATCTCATGTTCAATTTCAGTAGCAACAGGATCTATGGTCCTAGGCTCAAAATGTTTAAAGATAGGTTTTCTAACATCCATTAAAACCTCAGGCACATTTTCTTTGACTAACACTGGCTCTAACAACTCAGCAGCCCTATTTTTCTTTTTCTGTGTGTAGTCAAGTCCTATGTTAACTTTTTCATTTTTGCTCTTGCCTGCCAGTTTCATGTACATGTCCCTTTCTACGAAAACTTTATTAGCGGCTTCTTCAAAAGATTTACATGTTACTTTAAGCTCAGCTAATTCATTTTTAAGTTCTTCGTTAAGGTCTTCCCTAATCTTAAGCTTGTGTCCTAAAACATCTACCTGATTCATTAACTGCCTTTCCTTACTTTCTCCTGATTCTAATTCCTCTACCCTGGCCTCGAGAAGTCTATTCTTAAGGGAGAGTTTAGCATTTTCCTCATTAACAGCAATTAGATTAAGTTGGAGATTGTACATATCTTTAGTCATGGCAGCTAATTCATTTTGGTACTCAGGAATAGACATTTCATTTACGGTTAGAATTGGTACCTCTGATTGTTCTGAAGATTTTGCCATTAAAGCAAAGTTGCATAGCTCCTGATCTTCATCTTCATCAGACTCGTCCCAACCCTTCCCTTCAGTCACAACATACGCCCGGCTTCCCTTCTGTTGCTTGCTAACCAAGGCATCATATTTCTTTTTCAAATCAGCATAGGATTCCTTGGGATGAACGTACTTGGGCTTCTTGCACTCTGTTGCGAAGTGCCCCAATTCATTGCAGTTGTAGCATCTGAACTTGTTCTTGTCTACCAGGTTAGGTCTGTAGCCACTACCAGATGTGCTACTCCGACCGCTGTAACTTCCACTACCACTTACACTACTGCCTCTCCTGCCTCTTCGGCTGAAAGAACTACCAAATCGTCCTTTACCACTTCTTTGCTTCCTGAAGCTGATATGAGCAAATTCTCGAGCAATACAAGCATATGACTTGTCTTCTAAGTTGTCCAGCTCTTCAAGGGTATAGTATTCATCCTCACTTTCTTCGGATGGATCTTCAATGTCTAATACCACCCTTTCAGGATTAGCATTTTTCAATGAGACAGCTGCAAGTGCCTTTACAGCAGATTCTTCAGCTACAAGTCCAGACTCACTTACCGCTTTGTTTTCTCCACTATTGTAGGATCTTCTTCTGTCATTTTGTTCCTGCTCCAGCTCGTAGGTCTTCAAAACACCATACAGCTTTTCCAGAGAAGTATTTTTCAAGTCTCTTGACTCTCGAATGGCAGTGATCCTGTGTTCCAGATGTTTAGGCAAATTCAAGAGAAACTTGATATTTGAATCTGCTAGTGGATAGACTTTATCTCTTATACTCAGCTCTATAAGCAATTTACTGTAACGTTTGTAAACATCTGCTACACTTTCTCCTCGTTCGCATCTGAACGATTCATATTCAGATATCAGAATGCGTTTGTGATTATCTCTAACTTCCTCGGTCCCCTCCATCACCACAGCCAGTTTATCCCACATGGCTTTAGCTGTTTTTAATCCCTTTATTTGAACATAGTACTCTGAGTTTAGGGATTCAATTATGACGTTGCGTAATGACGCATCCATACCAACCAATTCCTTATCTGCGTCTGAAAACTCCATTTCCTCTTTAGGAACAGACCGGGATGGAATTAGTATCCCTCCTTCCATTCGCTCTGGCTCAATTCTCATGGGTATGTATGGACCGTTTTCCAATATTCTCAAGTATACCTTGTTTATTGATTCAAGGTAAGCTTTCATCCTTCCGGTCCATTCGTCATAATGTTGTGCATCAAACGGAGGTATCTTAAATCTGTGTGCGGCGGCCATTTTAATAAAGTTTAAAATTAAGATAATACACTTTTCAAATTACAATAAATTGTATTTACTTGAAAAATTAATTATCTCACTTTAAATGTCCAACAATTAATATCCAACGGATTCTGCACTTAAGATTCAAGCAAGTTAGTTTTAATCACAGGAACAGTAGCAGGGTCCACAATTTTTTAAGTCCAAACAAAAAGGTGTCCACTTTCTAGTTGACAGAAGTTCGAAATTGTCCTTTTTGTTTAGCCAATCAGTTGATTCCAGTTTTGACCACAAGAAAATCCACAAAGCTCTAAAGTACAGTATTTTGGAATTTTGTACAAGTATTCCTTACACCATGGCTCAGAACTTTTTAGATCTACGATATTTTTTTTTTCAAGAAGAAACAAATAAAAACTTTCGGCACAAACTTCAAGGAAAAATTAGATCTGGGATTTTCAAGAACCAACTCAAACAACACAGTAGGATCTCTGTTAGATGTGTTTAACGTCAGCTCTGATACCAATTGTTAGGTCCAAAGTGTTGTAGAGGGGGGGGGGGGGGTGAATACAACTGTTTAAAATTTATGAGAGAATAAACAATGTGCAAGTAATAAATGATGACTCAGAATTTCAAGAATATATCATTATATTCATTGATGGATTTGCTACAACATTCATAAAAGTATCATGATCAGTTGAACAATAAATACAGCAATTAAAGCTAGATTCAACTGATCCTCTCTCTCTCACTTTTTGTTTTACAGTAAATGCTCTCTCTTAAAAATTATCGTTTAAAATACAGAGATACAAGTTACTTCTAAAAATAAAAACAAAGTGCTGCTTTTATAATGTCATGTAGTCTTGATCTTGTCCTTTTTGTGTACGTGGCCCAATCAGGACTTCGACAACAAAAAGTACTTTCCCAACAACTCTGGATCAACCGTTCACAATAAGCCACTTGTCCCTTGAACATTAAATGTTACATTTCTACCCGCATCTCGATCTTCGCCTGGACCCATCTCGATCTCGATCTGTGAAAATCTCGATCTCGATCTGGGAGAATCTCGATCTCGATCTATGAGGATCTCGATCTCGATCTGTGAAAATCTCGATCTCGATCTGGGAGAATCTCGATCTCGATCTATCGCCTGGATCGAGATTTGCCTTTGCAGTGTTTTACTTCACTTGTAAATCTCGATCCGCATCTCGATCTGCTGTGGATCGACATTTGCCTTGGCAAATATGCACACATCCAATGTTGACCTTCTTTAGTGACTAATTGAGAATTAACCTTTGTGAGCAAGTTTCCTTAGCTTCTTCAATTTCTTTTCCTCACTCAATTCAAATGAGATCTTCTATTACTGACACGAACTTGCCTCCAATGTCCTGACACTTGATGCAATGGTCTGGTTCATAAGTGACTAGTCTTGTAGGGGTTCTTGCTTCTGAATGTCAGTTCTCATTTGTTGATTAACCTTTACATTATCCAGATGTTGATATACATTACATGAAATCACTTTGGCCTTCTTGATACTTCCTTGACATTAATTTGATTCTCCATTAGATAAGTTAGGGCATGAGCAATACTCAGATTGAACTTCTTCTCACTTATGCATCCTTGATTAACCAAATTAGTTACTTGTAGTTACCAAGTATCATTACCATTTCTTCAGTTGATTGATTCCATGTGCTTCTTCAGTTTCTCTTGTTTTGCTGTTGTTTTATCTTTTACTTAGTTGAGTTACAAAATAATTAAGTGTTACAAGTTAGTACACCTATGCCTTTCAGTGTGTATAAATTATTCTCTTGCTCCGGCCATGGCTGCTCTCTACATATTATTTGTGTTGAAGAAGACGACCCCTCTTTTTGATTGGTGTAGACTTTAAATCAATTAAAGTAGCTGCTTGAATTTGATTGGCTAAGGGCTAAGTGGCGCTAGCACTGGAGTTGCCCTGTTGTGGCGCCACTCAAAGGCCTTAGAATAAATTGTGATGTTTGTGGCGCGTGAAAAACTGAGTGGCGCTTCACTATTCATGTGGTCAAAGTGCAATTTGATCACTGCACTTTGACCCTCTTTTCATTCCTTACCTGAAGTTTACCAACTCTCATTTCTTGTACCAAAGTCTTGTCGCATTACACCCTGTACCCTGAGCTATTTCCGTTCTTCGACTGTAGTTCAGAAACTTCCACTTTTCGTACCAAGGTTGTGACACTTTGCACCCTGCACCCTTTGAGCTGTTTAGCTGTTAGCTGTTTGCCTGTTAGCTGTTTAGCTGTTTGGCTGTAGCCTCTACAAATTACTTTTCGTACCTTAATAAATAACCGTTCTTTTCAAGTACGTTCTTCAACTTAACAATTCTTCTATAGTTAATACTCAGATTCCTTTCACAAACTGCTGACGTCTAGTGCAACTGGTCTGGTTCACAGACGACTAACTTCGATCCAGGTCTTCGTATTATAGCTTTACTTACATTGTTAAGTTTGCAGCAACTTCATTGCTTCGAACACTGACTGTCAATAAACATTGTAACTTCACTGGAATCTTTTCTGGTACTTAGACAATGTATCCATTATTACCACAATCTTGAATACTTCATTCTCTGTTCTTCACTGACGTTTGAACATATAAATGAACTTCTTTCAGTGAGTATAACTTCAAGACTGCAGTTGTCTTCTTTAACCTTTGTCTTCACCCTTCTAGATTCCTATGCTTCGAACACTGTCTATCTTCAATCAATGCTAATACACTGAAATCTTCTTGTGGCACTTCTATACTGAATCTTCAACACTTCTGAAACCCTGAAAGTCTTCAACCATTATTTTTCACTGAGGCATGAACATATTAATGTACTTCTCTCAATGACCTGTAGGAGACTTCAAAACTTCTTCTAATGTCTTGATTCACTGTATCTGTCTTGTCTTCATTTCTTCCTGATTTCTGTGTAGACGTAGTATTATTTACTTGTTCTGTTCTAGTGTTGAGTTATCACGATTACTATTCATACAACTTTGTAATCTCCAACACATAGACTTCTTCTTCCAATTTTCCATTCAAGAAGGCACTTTTTACATCCATCTGATACACATTAAATTTTGAATGAGCTGCAAAAGCAAGAAACATTCTTATAGCTTCCAATCTTGATACTGGTGCAAAAGTTTCATCATAATCAATTCCTTCCTCCTGTGAGTATCCTTTTGCAACTAGCCTTGCTTTGTTTCTTATTACAGTTCCACTCTCATCAAGTTTGTTTCTGTAAACCCATTTTGCACCAACAACTGATCTATTTCTAGGTATTGGTACAAGTTTCCACACTTTGTTTCTCTCAAATTCATTCAATTCCTCTTGCATTGCAATTATCCAATCAGGGTCTTGCAAGGCTTCCTTAATTTTCTTGGGTTCATTCTTTGAGAGAAAACAGCTATAAAGACATTCATTTTGAGTGGCTGTTCTTGTTTGTACACCACTCTCAGGATCACCAATTATTAAGTCAGAAGTGTGACCCCTTGTCCATTTTCTAGCTGGTGGAAGATTGATTCTTGAACTTGAAGATCCCCCTAAGTCATTTGCATCTTCTGTATTTAAGTGAAATTCAAATGAAGAGGCTCCCCCTAAATTGCTTGACTCTGTCAAGGGTTCAGAGTTGCTTGATCCAGACCCTGATGAGTTAGATTCTGAGGAATTTGACTCAATCTGTCTAGACTCTATCTGGGTAGACTCTGACCTGTTAGACTCTGAATCATTTGGAGTTGTATTTTCTGGCTCCCCCTCAGAATGTACAGGTTCCTGTGTTGGATTAGGAGTTACTTAAGGATCTTCATCCTCTTCTTCTTCATTTATCTGAGAGCTTTTTAGATTTTCAAATTCCAGTGTAGTAGACTCTGACTCATCCTGCAATCCTGTAAACCTTTTATAATCAAATGCAACATGAATAGATTCCATAACAATTTTGGTTATGAGATTAAACACTCTGAATGCTTTTGTGTTTGATGCGTATCCAAGAAAAAATGATTCATCTGCTTTGGCTTCAAATTTGCTTAAATTTTCAGGATGTACTTTCAGCACATAACACTTGCATCCAAATATGTGAAAGTGTTTCACACTTGGCTTCTTGTCCTTTATTATTTCATAGGGAGTCTTTCCATGCATGTTTATTAAGGTACAATTTTGAGTGAAACATGCTGTATTGACTGCTTCTGCCCAAAAATATACTGGTAGCTTAGACTCTGCCAACATTGTTCTGGCAGCTTCTATGAGAGTTCTATTCTTTCTCTCCATAACTCGATTTTGTTGAGGAGTTCCTGGTGCAGAAAATTGTTGAGTAATTCCTTTTAATGCACAGTAGTCCTCCATGATTGAATTCTTGAATTCAATATCATTGTCACTCCTTAGAACTATAACTGTTTTCTTTGAATTTCTTTCGAGAATGTGATATGGTCTATTATGTGTTGTGGAGCTTCATCCTTTGAATGTAGAAAGAAAACCCATGTGAATCTTGTAAAATCATCTACAATAATAAGAGCATATTTCTTTTTATTAATAGACATAACATTTACTGGACCAAATAAATCAAGGTGCAATAAATAAAAGGGTTCAGAAATGGTGTTTATTGTCTTGCTCTTGAAAGATGATTTCTTTTGCTTTCCAAGTTGACATGCTTCACAGAGTCCATCTTGCACAAAATCAACCTATGGTAATCCTCTTACAAGATTTTGTTTAAACAACTTGTTTAGTGTTTTAAAGTTGGTATGTGACAGTTTCTTGTGCATTTCCAGCTTTCTTCAATTGAGGCCTTGCTATATAGACATGTGAGTTCACTGTGTATGCAATCCTCCAAGCTGGCTTCATAAATGTTACCATGTCTGTGACCTTTAAAAACCAGAATACCTGTTTCTTTGTGAGTCACAAGACACTCTTTGTTGTCAAAGCCAGTATGGTAACCTTTATCTCCTAGTTGACTTGTGCTTATTAAATTGTGTCTTAAGCCATCAACTAGAGTTACTTGTTCAATGATGACATTCCCAAGTACAATCTTGCCATATCTCAGTGTTTGTCCTTTGTTGCCATCTCCAAAGGATACTTCTGGCCAGCCATTTCCACAAAGTCTGTAAGCAGGGATTTCTTTCCAGTCATGTGTCCTGAGCATCCACTATCCAGGATTAGGGTTACATTCTTTACCGTTGTTCCCTGCATACATAAAGCAACTAGTTAGTTGTTTTGGGGATCCAAACAGTTTTGGATCCTTTTCCTCTAACTTTAGGTGAAACAGGTTTAACAATTTTCACCTTTGATTTACCTGTCTCCTTTGCTTTTGACTCTGGTGGAGTCTTAACAGTTTCATACCAGCTTTTGTCAATAGATGATTTTAGCTCATAAAAATTGAAATACAATTCATGATAGTCTCTACACATATAAATAGAGTGAAATATGCTACCACAGTGATAACAGGGTTCTTGTAGAATGTAGTGACTTTTCAGAGTCTGTGAAAGACTAAACTCTGATTCTTTTTTAATCTTTGCTTTACAATCTATAGCTAAATGGTTGTGGTTGCCACATCTAAAACACTTTTTTCTAAGAGCATTAGGATCCTTTTGATAATTATTTGCTTTATTAATGCCTTCCTTACCATTCCTATTTCTCCTAGTTTTGGTAGACTCTGATAAGTTCTCTAGCCTTTCTTTTAACTTAGACTTAGACAAGTACCCTATGTTAATATTTTTCTTAGAGTTATTTGTTCCAGTTTCATCTGTCTTTATGTCAACAACAAGGGGACTATTGACAGATGAGTTTGTGGTTTCAATCTTTTCTTTAGGAGTCACAAACTTAACAGGAACAAATGTGCTTTTGTCTTTAGTCTTATTTGCTTGGCTAGCTTCTCCATTGTTATCATTCTCAACAATAGATCTTTTGCCTTGACTATTTTCATAGCCTAGACCAGCAGTTTGACAAACATTTTGGTTATTGAGAATTTCTTGAACTTTTCTGCCAGAGTCTGTCCAGACTTTAAACTTAAGTCTTTCTTCTTCTAGTTCATTCTTAACATAGTCATAGGCTTTCAAAATTTCAGTGTAATTATGACTATTTTTCTCAGAATCCTTTTTGTATTGTTCCATTAATATTAACTCAGACTCTAAATGATCATTCCTTTTAGTTAAGGTTAAATTTTCTTCTCTTAACCTTTCACTTTCACTAGTGAGTGACCTACATGTTGTCATTATTTTATTAACCTCACTTTGCACAATTTCTATGCCATTAGAATCTAAGTTAATTAAGGATTCAGGAGTAAAGATTGATACCTGAGTTTTAGGAGATGAGGGTTCTTTGGGAGATTGTGATTTTCTTGAGGAGGATGACATCAGTGCTAGATTTTCATAATCAATTTCATCCTCTGAGCTTGAATTTGCCCAATCCTTTCCTGTTGATAAAAGTGTTTTTCCTTTCCCTTGACTTTTTGACTTTCTGCATTCACTGGCAAAGTATCCCAATATTCCACAGTTGAAACATTTGACCTTTGCTTTGTCAAGTTTGATTATAGTACTTTTACTCTTCTCAGTCTTCTCATCTTCCTTCTTGAATGATGGCCTTTTGCTAAATTTACCAGTTCTTTTGTTAAATTTCATTTTTTTTGAAAGTTTTGGCAAACATAGCCATCATTTGACTTCGATCAATCTCTTCATCAGAATCAGAGTCTGTGTCAGTAGACTCTGACTCCACAATAGTTTTACCCTTCTTCCTTGAATCCTTGATTCTTGTTTCAGTGGGTTGTTCCTGTTGTTCTTTTTCAGACTCCATTAAGAGTGCTACAGATCTCGTCTTCACATTCTTCTTATTCTTCCTCTGTTGCATCTCTAAATCATATGTCTTGAGCCTGCCATACAATTCTTCTAGAGTTAGTTCATCCAAATCTCTAGCTTCCCTTATGGTTGTAGTCTTATTGTCCCACTCTTCACGAAGTGCTCTCAAAAACTTGGTGTTGGTATCTTCAGAATCATAAACCTTACCAAGCATAGCCATCTCATTCAAGAGTTTAGTAAACCTATCATACATCTCAGTAATAGATTCTCCAGATTTTGCTTCAAAATACTCATACTCTTGAATTAGCAAAGACCTTGCATTTTTCTTGACATCTTTAGTTCCTTGACAGTGCACTTCAAGTTTAGTCCACATCTCCTTAGCAGTTTGACATGATATAACACAGTTTGTAAGAACAGAATCCAAACTGTTAAAGAGTATGGTTTTTACCTTTGCCTCCTTAAGAACATTCTCTTTGTCCTCTTTTGTCCATTCAGCCTTTGGTTTTTCAATGAAGTGTTCTTCAGTTACTTTGCCTTCTTCATTGATTTGAGGCACTAGCTTTAAGGGCACATAGGGTCCTTCATGAATTCTTTCAAGATAGTCAGGGTCTGTTGCTTCCAGATGGTGCAGCATCTTAACCTTCCAGTGGGTGAACTCGTTTCTCTTAAGCATAGGAATTTTAGAATTGCCATCTTTGTTTCCAGACATCTTTGATCGATTTTAAATGTTAGGCTCTGATACCAATTGTTTTCCCAGTTGCACAAGTAGAAGGGGGGGTTGAATACTTGTGTGTCTTTTCTGCCTGATTTAAAATCAACTCAATAGCAATAAAGAACAAAGATCAATCACAAAGATATGAATAAGTATTGTTTGTATTATTGACTTGTAAATACAAAACTCTCTTAGGATGTACACAAACCCTAGCAGCTTCTCTGTGTTTATCACAGCAACACTCTCTATTTCTATGCACTCACAAAATTTCACTCAGACAAATTTTGCTTCGATTTTCACACACACTTTTACAATTAGGTTACATAGAGTTTATATAGAGAGCTGCCTATCAGCTAATAACAGAAAGATAAATTACAATAGGAATAGAATTCCTAATTATTAGTTGACAATTTCCTTCTGCAATTCTTCTTCCTTGTTTTTATAGCATATCTGCAATATCTTTGGCTTTATCTTCGAAGACTTCCCTTATCTGTGATCATCTTCCAAATTTAGCTTTAACTTTATAGACTCTGAATTCTTCAGACTCTGCCAGACTATAGACTCTGATCATTTGTAGACTCTGACAGATCTTAGACTCCGATAGTCTATAGACTCTGATCACCTTCCAGACTCTGATCTTCATGCAGACTCTGGTTTTACTTTCTGCAGAAATTCTTTCAAGTACAAGTAACTTGAATATTGACTACCTAGACTCTAATTATACATTTCAGAGACTAGAAAGATATATTGCAAATAAACTAAGCTAACTTCTGTTCTAGTATTTTATACATCATCAAAATGAATATATTCCTAACACAATATATATCATAATCCTGATTAGTACTTTTAATCCCATCAACAACTTATATTACTAATAAGTATAATCGCATATTGAGTCCATTTATGACAACTTCAATTTGTACTTAATAATTTTACTAACACTTATTCTACCCGGCATTCACCTGCTTGGGTCTATCGCAACCATTCATAAACCATCTCGTCAACGACTTTTAATCTAATCTTTTTACTCCAATACATAGTCATGTTATTCTTCAACATCTTTCGTATTTTAATCGACTCAAAATTATCTTATTATCATGGACAAAGTGGCTCGTCAAAATAGTGCCCTAAGAGTTGACTTTTCTGAGAATTACTATTACGCGACTTGCACTCCAACAATTTTAATAAATCAGAAAACGCATAATTAAATGCGAAACCACCTCAAGCAGCTCCTTGAGTATTTGAAATATTTATTAAACTATTTTGATTTGGAACAAATGAGCTTTACTTGGTGAAATGTATTTTAAAAGTCGAGTCAACTACTTGATTTTACTATTTATACCGCTTTCACTAAAACGCTCATAACTCATTAACCGTTAACTCAAATGACACACTGTTTTTGCGTGCATGATCTAAAGAATGCCTAGAATACAATCCATCAAAATTTTGTCCCTGGACAGGGGGACCATTTTTCCGAATGTCCAGAACAGGGCAGTAGCTTCTTGAATGAATAGTGTCATTGCACAACCTTAGTTTCGACATTTTTATAAAATCAAAATTTCAATATCTGTACATGAAATTTTGCAGAGGCCTTAAGCACTGTCCAAATTATGTATCCTCCAAAATTTATGATTTTTGACAACTGTTAAAGGGTCCGTGTATATTTACAAATAGAGCAAGTCGCAGCAGTTTGAACATTTTAGTCACCTCCACTAAAACTAGCTTTTCTCCTAAATCGTAAATCGGAATAACATGATTCAAGTGTCAAAACAAAATATGGAACAAAAACTATGCATTCATGATCAGTGGTGTCCATAAATAGTTTATTGATAGTTCGTAAAGCTTGTTCAAAATAGGCCTATAAGCAAACAGACATTATGACGGCTATAACCATAATGTTTTCCAAATTTATCTATGTTAAATCCATTAACCAACAAACCAATCATCAAAACTATGTCTTTAACAACCAAATCAGTTTCTAAACTTCATGAATATACCACCAACATCAACCCATAACAAACAACCATCAAGATCCAAATATTTGAAATCCAAACTCCATGAACTAACATGTACTTGAACAAAACTCAAAATCAAGCTTATAACTTAAAGTAAATCAAAGGGTGGGTGGTGCTTATACCTTTATTGGATCCTTAAATATACTAACAACATCTTTTAATCCTTAAGGGAGCCTTGATTTATTCTTATCATCCTTAAACTTGAAAGAGAAATCAGGAAACAAGTTAGTAAATTTTCGGAGTTACTATTCACACTCGTTTTCTACATTATCTTTACACAACCAGAACACCTCCAAAAATCATGAAATTAAATAAGTACCTTTGATACATAATGATGGAGCTATGGTTAAAATTTGGTGAAATTTGGATGAGTAGAACTTGAGTTATGAATTTTTCTTTCCTTGCTCCTCTTGAAAATCTGAATTGAAGAAAGAAATGGGGGAGAGCTTTTCTACTTTACTTGCTCTCTAGCTTTTTGAAAAGGTGTGTAATGAAAGGTCAAGTATACTTGGTTTTATTTGTCAAACAAGTATGATGAATCAAAGAAGTATGGTGGCTTGTCCTTGATCCTCAATTCATGGAACTATGTTCCTAACTACTAGTTGGTTACTTGCTTGGTTAGTCATACTAGCTAGTTACACTTCTAGTTCCATAGTTAGGTAATTCTATTTGATCTTCACCAATCTAGTTGCATGGGGTTTGCATGAGAATTCTCATTGGTCACTTATCATCCAACACTTAAACATTAATCCTCCACTTAGGTTCAATTAATTTCTGAAAGCTTTTCGTCATGGAAATTCCGTAGCGTTAATCCTTAATATTCCCAAATACTCTAATTCGATTATAACCATGAATTTTGTAAATTATAATCCTCCCGGTCATAACATAATTATCTTATTCCTTGATATCTCATAAATTATGAAACAAATCATAAAAGTGAAAATCTTCGAATTCTGACGACTTTTACATTCACTCATTTTCTTCATACAACAATATCACATCTTCCGTTTTCCAATATTCCACCACTTACCTAGTGTGGGCTAAAAAGTTTTTCATAATCCGTAGAATCACTATTCATCAAGGTCGTTTATAAATAATAAAAAAAATACTTCAGAAATACGTGTTATTACAAAATAGTTGAATAGAAATTCACAAGTCCTTTAAATATTGACATTTAATACTAGTGATCCTAATTACAACTCATCGCAAACAAAATCAAATTTAGAAATATTTCCCAGGTATATAAAATATTGAGAATTTTATACACATAACTTAGAAAATATTTCTGCTTTTAATATTAGTGATTTTTAAAATATGCATTGTTTATTTAGAACATAAATTCTAAATACTGTCACTAATATCAAAAGTATCACAATTATTTGTAATAAAATATTTAAAAGTATCAGAGAAAAATATCAGAACAATTAAGTAAGATATCATTGACTAATACTCATCAAATATTTAACATACAAATAATTATGCTTCTAACTTATGCTAAATAATTTAACTACCATATATGCATATAACATTGTAAGCATGATAATTAAACTAATAGCAATAAGTATGAGGTACTGGATTTAAAATAAATTCACAAGTCCTTTAAATATGGAAAATTTAATACTTGTGAACTCATTTGAGAATTCATTGCAGATGGGATTTCCAACAAATATGCATATAAATAATATCTCAAGTTTATTAACCAACTTATATAAAATGAATTCATCAAGTTGTTTAATAAATATATGCAAGTTATTCTAATAAGGACAATTCTCGAAAGAAAAGATACCTGAAGTCCATGAGCTTGTTCCTTAAGTGGTATGGAGAGATCAACAGAGTTGTTGGAATTGACAACTTCTAGGAATGACTTCCTTGTCTTTCTTACAATCTGCATTATCTATATCTATATAGCCAATTAGGTTAAACCTAGTATTTTTAGGGTATCTGATTCTGAGAATTGGTGATCACCTAAGATATCTAATAATTCATAACTTAGCTATAAGATAAGATTATCTAGTATCCACTTGGAAACTTGCACATAGGCATATCGAGAATAAAATATATGGTCTTTATGCACTTGAATAGTAACCTATAGCAACTAGTTTGGCCTTGTCCCTCATAACAATACCAATAATCATCCAGTTTCTGTAAACCCTTACTATACCAATTTTAGCTTCGTCTTGTGGTATGGGTTCCAGCTTCAGTAGTTTCTGCCTTTCGAACTGATTGAGATCATCTTGCATTGCAATCACCCAATCTGGATCACTCAGTACATCTTAAGTATTCTTTGGGATTCCAAATGTTAGGTCCCGAAAAATATATGTTCATTTTGATTAGCACTTCTAGCCTTTACTCAATAACCCAGTTTACTAAAAATTAGACTCTAAGAATGACTTTCACTTCAAACCTTTTGTCTTGGCAGATATATTCTTGATGTATTCCTTTGATCTTCAATGTGTTGAGTACGACTAGTAGATCCTTCTTTTATTTGTTCCTTCTGAGTTGCTGCTAGGATGTATTGAAGATCTTTCACCTTATACAGTGGATTATGTTCAAGTTCATGAGTTGTGTAGATTAACTACCATTTCCACTACTAGGATCTGAATCATCATCATTCTCATTGATTCCTTCTACAACCTCAATTTCAACATCAGTATCTGAATTTGACTCTGATGGAATGTCAAACTTCAAAGATTCAGAATAGTCTTTCATTTGAATGCTTGGGAGCTTGGTGTAGTTGGACGATACATTCAGATATTCAATCACCTTCTGGTTTTACTTCATTTAGGCCTTGAAAGCTTTCGACTTCAATGAGTAGCCAAGGAAATTGTTCCATGAGCCTTAACTTCAAAATTGCCAAGATATTCATCTAAATCTTTAATAAATATCAATTTCCTCCAAATACACGAAAAAGCTTCAGTGTTTATTTCTGGTTGGCCATTAACTCATATGATGTCTTTTCACGATCTTTGTTGATTAAAGCAGCATGCTATGTTAATTGCTTCAACTTCAAAGTATCTTTATAAGTACCGAATTCATATAGAACTTCATTCGCTAAATTGAGTTCCAATATCTGACTTCAAAGTTCTCACAACTTACTTTGCTTCCAACTTGATCTACCTGATATGATCAATCACCATCTGTGATATTTTGTCTGTTGAATGCACGAATATCACCAAATTGTAACTAAGGTTGTCATCAACCACCACTAAGCATATTTCTTTCATGACATAATTTGCTTCTTGTGATGTTTTCATTGACTTCCCTATATGACGTACTTCAAAATGTCCTTCTGGATTGAATTCTATATGAATCAGTCCTCCCATAAATTTCATCTTTATCGGAGAATCCATTGTCTTGTTCACCAAGTGTGAGAGATTCTTATACCATATCTAACTCTTTACTTATGAAGCTTTACTGAAAAGTTCATTTCACCTTTACATACAAATTCCATGTCAGCTACGAACAAAATTCCTCACTCTCAGTTGAGTGAGCTTCCATCTTTCTTGGTTGAGATCAAACACTTTTCCTTTTCAATACTTTTCCAGAAAACCCTTGACAAAGAATTCCCTAGTACCCTATAGATAGTGCTTAAGTCCTTCCATAAGAAAGATGCTTCCACTGATGATAATTCTAAAAACAGATAGCCAAGATCCTTGTACATCATTTACTGTCATCTCCAAAGGTTACCGTTGGGTAGGCTTTCTCAACTAACTGTGATTTCAGAGCTTTAATCTTAATCATATGCCTTGAACAATAAATGTCACGAAGTCATATAACTTTTATCTTTTGTTACATATTCTGCAATCATAAATGATTAAGAGTCTTGGTACTCAACTTCAATTGAGTCCAGATGGTTTAGAGATATTACTATCAACAGTGGTAGCAACAGCTTCAATATGCATATTAGAAAATTCAGTACTATCTACTTTAATCACACAAGTGTAACAGAAGTAAAGCAGATTTACAGATATTCAATCATTTTCTAAGAGCACATGGATAGAAGAATGAATAATTTAATTACTAATTCTTCTTAATCCATTTATGTTGTTGTGAAACATTTTAACTATCTCTAATTACCTAAGTCAGGTTTAGATTCAGCCTTGAATCTATAAATTTTACTGACTGCTTAGATAATTCTACCATCTATTAATCTTATACTCCTTAATAAGCAATACATAAACTGATTTGACACTTAAGTGCAACTATGTGAGTGGGAGCAAATCATATGAAAATAAGCACAAAAACAATTTTACGAATAAGAACAAATATAAAATATTTGATATATGACCTGTGTGTCTATTTAGCAATTTTCACAACATTAGCAGATGTATTAAATCACAGAAGATTTAAATCAAGTTCCAGCAAATGTTCAGGGATACACTTAACTGTCTAGAATACCCTATCTAATTCTAGATATTCATTTTACTGCATATAAGATCAAGTATAAAATGTACTTATTTAAACTCATGAATCCTAGCATGCAAATCTCATTCTTAGCAGTCAATTAAATATTTAAGTACTAAGATGCTAACATGCTGACATGAATATAATACATTTCAATACTAATCATCATACAGTTCTGAATTAGATAACTGTATACTAGTTAGAATGTGTACATGTGAAGTGATTAGTGATCCATCTCTAGTGTTGGTCATTGATGACAGATATCCATTTGGTTCATCACTATCATTGATAGAATCAACTTTACATTTAACTTTACCAAGATATGTTTTCCCTTGTTGTATCCTCACTAATGCTTGAGATTCCTGCTTCAACCCAACACAGTGTCTGTCATCATTTACTTGTACAGGCTTCTTCAAACTGTGTAGCAAACCCCTGATCTTGTCTTTCAAATATAAACCATCCCTGTCTTGTAACCGCCTCTTGAACTGTTCTTGAAAATCTCCTTTATGGAATCTATAGGTAAGGATCTTAGATTTGGAATTGGGATCTCGTCTGAATCTGATGTCACTGAACTTCTTGTTGCCCTGCAGGCTTGACTTGCAGTCCAGTTCTCAAGATATTCCAAAGTGTCAAATTCACAAACAACACCTTGACCACTACCTCGAGCTACTACATCTTCCATTCAGCTTCTAGGATCATTTCATTTCTGTTCAGAGGTTCTCAACCATGACTTCAATCAAATATGGTTCCTGGGTCACAAATATAGTGGATATGCTAACAACTTGCTTTACCAAATATTATCTTCTTCAACTTTTGTTCTAGTTCATAGGCCTTCAGCATATACAGTTCTTCTTTAGACAATGTGGTTGTATCCTTAAATCCCTGTTGGCTGTAATCCTGTGTTCCAGATGATCTGCAGTGTTAGCACGAACTTTCTGTAATCTCCCTATAGAATAAACTTTAAAGCTTGTACTGAGATTCCAGGTAGTCTAGTCTTTTCTACTACTTTAACCTCTAAGATTTTTCATCCAAAACTATTCAATACAAATTAATCAAAAATTGTACCTAAATTATCTCTTCTTTTCCAGCATCCAAATAAACAGTGGGATCCTATGGAGTAGACCTCTGAGAAAATTCATACCACTACTTCTTCAAGCTGTTCCAGAATTAACTTCATTGGATAATCTTCAGTCAATTTTAGTTGTCTTCAATGCCCGGAAAAATCTACATCTACTACTCCTTGAGCATACCAGTCAGCTTCCGAGTTCTACTGCTCCCTTTTGTGGATTTTGTTATAATAAATTTTAATATTTAAATTTTATTAAATTTATAAAATAAACTAATTAAAATTTATAACATAAACTAATGAAAGTTTATAAAATAAATTTTATAGAAGTTTAAAGAATAAATTTACTATTAAGTTTATAAAATAAATTAATTAAGATTTAAAACATAACCTGATAAAAGTTTATAAAACAAATTTTTATAAAAGTTTATAAAATAAATTTAATATAAAATTTATAAGATAAACTAATTAAAATTTATAAAATAAAGTAATAAAAGTTTATAAAACAAATTTTATAAAAGTTAAAAAAATAAATTTAACATATAAAATTTATAAAATAAACTAATTAAAATTTATAACATAAACTAATAAAAGTTTATAAAACATATTTTATAAAATAAATTTAATATAAAATTTATAAAATAAACTAATTAAAATTTATAACATAAACTAATAAAAGTTTATCAAATAAATTTTATAAAGTTTATAAAATAAACTTATTAAAAGTTTATAATTAAATTTATTTAATAATGCCTCCTCTTGCTTCCAAACAGCTTCGGTACGGTAAGATTCACTGAGTTGTGAATCTTGATTTGTATATCAATCAGCAGACTCTCATACCAATTATTGGGTCCCGAAGTATCGTAGAAGGGGGGGTTGAATACGATACTCACTATATTAATTTATTCTTTCGAATCTTTTACAGATAAATAATTAAGAGTTCGGTTATTGGGTTCGAATTCATGAGGTGAATAGTGTTTAGGAGGTTGGCTTACTAATTTTCTGTATTTATGAATAAATATTAGTGTTCTAGAAAATTAGCAAGTAATTTAATGAGACAAGTTTCGGGGAATATATCTTTCGTATATAAATCCTGAGGTTGCTACACCCAGTTAAAAATATAACTGGTTTCAAAAGAACAGATTAGTTCTTTGCTTCTACAAAGAGATATAGTTTAATCCCTATACAGTTTTTGACTATGTGTTTGTACTAACTGAATCAAGCTAACATAGAGTGTTTTACAATAGCCCTATGTATTTGCAACATAATGAACTGACTAGATTATAAAACTCCGGTGAAGAAGGTATGATTATTGTTTTCTGTCTTTTTCTTCTTTGGCTTTTGGTTTCTCTCTGTATCTCTGTGTATGGCTGAATATCTCAACTTCTCAAAATGAGCACGTCATTTTGTTTAAATTTTGTAGACTTTTTAAATCAATTAAAATTGATTTTCTTCACAATGCTAAGTGTCAAGTTGCCCCTAGTAGAGTGATTCAAGTGTGTAGAATCAAGTGGTGCCTCCTTTAATTCTATGTTGCGCCAAGGGGATTTCAAGTGGCGCCTGTACTAGACATGCCTTGTGGTTGTGCCACATACACACTTGTTATCTTCAATTTGCTCAGAGTGTATGTTGTGCCAATGTCAGGTGGCGCCATGATGTCCTTTTGTTATGCCTGCACACTAGTTGCAGTGTGTAGGTGCCATAAAACTTCCAAACAACTTATGGTGTGCCACAACTTGATTATGTTGCCTCTCTACTCCCATTTCCTTGTGCAGGCGCCACAAACCTTCACTTTGACTTCCCTTAGCTTTGAACTAGGTTTGTTGCGCCTATGCCTCTTTGTTGCGCCTCTAGAGTATCTCAAGAGTACAAGAGCCACCAAATGTAGTAATGCTTGCCTTACACAATTTCTTGAAGTTCTTGAAGTATTTAACACTTAGTTTTCACTCTTCTGGCTTGATCGATTGATTTTCTTCTGATAAATCAAGGCAATTCTTTTCTTGTTGTGCTGATGCTTAGTGCACTGGTCTGGTTCCCAAACGACTAACACAGAATTGAATTCCCTTGACTTCTGTTTTGTTTCAGCTTATTAACCTTGGACTGATGTATTGCTTCAAACACTGACTGTTGATAAACATAGTACTTTTACTAGAATATTTTATGGTACTTCGACACTGACTTCATTATTACCTCAACCTTGAATACTTCATTCTCTATTCTTCACT
Organism: Oenanthe sinensis; assembly: GCA_028671895.1. Lineage (NCBI taxonomy): Eukaryota > Viridiplantae > Streptophyta > Magnoliopsida > Apiales > Apiaceae > Oenanthe > Oenanthe sinensis. Next base: position 7,729,802 of record JAPMAC010000212.1, read on the forward strand.
GACGCTTGATGGTCTTCAATGCTTGAATTGGTTTCTTCAATTGATCTGCTATCCATTGATGCTTCAATATCAACTGATCATCCTTCACTTGTATAATTTCCTGTCTTCAAATAATTACAATTTTGATAGTCTAAGTTACACATCAGTTGATGACATATATCAATCGACTCTAACATCAATTGATGAGAATAATATCAATTGACTTACACCTTATTGATTGAAAAGGACTAAGTACACCTATGCTACAATCCAATTATCAGTTGATTCACATAATCATTTCAACTAATAAATGGTTTCTTGATCAATTGATATTTATAATCTTCATATCAATTGATCAGTTACATCAATTAAAATTTCTATGATTCGAAGTTTAAGGTTATCATCAAATTATATATAGATTCCTAACAATCTCCCTCTATTTGTGTTGTGACAAGAACATGCATAAATCTACTTGATGATAACAAAACCTTTAATTATTTTTATTTAGATAGAATCAAGAAATTAAAATAGCACTATAAATTTGTGGAAGTACTAATTTGTTGAATAACTTCTGCAAGCAGCTCCAATGTCTTCATAATCTTCATGATTCAATTACTTCTTCTTCTTCCTCTTCTCATCATTTTCCTTTAGTTGTCTCAAAAATGAACTCCTTAAAATTTCTTCATCTCTGTCAGTCTCTCCAAGTTGCCACATAAGGTAGTGCTTCATTATCACCTTCATTGAGTAAGTGATCTTTTCTCCATTTTCATATTCCAACCTCATTGATTCTTCTTGATTAGAGGTTACAAGGTGAGTCCTTACTCATATCAATCCTTTTTCATTCACCACTGGTATCCCTTTCATGTCATAACCTTCAATTATCACCTCTTCCTTGATTTCTTCTTGTTGACTTTGAGGATTTTCTTGAACCACTATTTCTTGAGTAAAACTAGTCTTTTTCTTGGCCATAACTATTTTTCTCCTCTTCCTTAGTGGTTGTTCTTCTATTTGCTCTTCCATATTCCATTGAATTTCTATTTGCTTTGCAACATCTTCATTCTCCTTCTCTCTTCTTGCAGCATTTGAAATTCCTGAAGAAATGGCTCCTTGAAGAAGCTTCTAGACAACTGGCTTCTTCTTTTCTCTTTCTTCTTCTATCATTATTGCTTTTCCCTTTTTCTCCTCTTCAAGGGCTTCAACATCAATAAGAAAGGCTTCTACATTTGAAATGCTTTCTGTAGTAGCCTTCCTTGCATTTTCATTTACCACTCTTGTCTGAGTAATGAACTCTTCCAAGTTTCCTGATTCTGCTGCCTTAGTTACCAATTCAGTGCTCTTCTTTTGATCTTCAATTCTTTTCCTTTCCCTCTCAATCATCAATTGAGTTTCTCATTCCCTAGTAATTCTTCTGGCTTCTTGTTCATCATCACACTTTTTCAGATCTTTCTTTTTCTGTTCTAGGTCATCTGTGGGTGACTTAGATGACTTTGAAGAATTTATATCCTTGTTACTTCCATTTTTTGCAACCTTCTTTGATGTAGTACCACCAGTATCACTTAATTTACCAACAGCAGAACCACCAACACCACCACTGCCTTTGCCATCACTATCACCATCCTTCTTAGCATTTTCCCCTTTTTGTTATCATTAATTTGAGGAGGTGGTGGCATTCTGTTAAGAAATTTTTGAATAATAGAAGCATGAAGACTCTGGCCTTTAATGATTTCATCCATCTTCTTTTCTAGAGAACCCACTCTAGTTTCCAAGGCTACAAAGTTCTTGGATTCCTTGAGCAACTTGTCCTTTATTTGACCCATAGTATTTAGAGGAAGCTTCTCATCCAACCTCCTTTCCAGAGTGTCCTTATTAGAAGTGATAGATCCTTTGATAATCTCCAATTCTCTCCTTACTCCTATCACTATGATCTTCTGAATTTTTAATGATTCCTTCATATAATTGGCAATCCTCCTTTGAATGGGATCTCAATTTCTACCTCAACCATTGCCCTCCTATATTGAGACAGAGTCTCAGTTTCAGCAGCTTCTAAGGAACCATTAATGGTACTCATCCATGGCTCTTCATCAGAATCATCTTCTAACTCTTCAGGTGCCATATAACATGTGTATGTTGTATTGGCAATTCTCTCCTTTAGATTTCTAGTTCTCTGATCTGTATGCTTAATTCCCAACAATTGCTCTGCATCTCTGTTACTTGAAGCAGCCAACCCTTGATATTGAGGATCAGGGTGAAAAAAGTTATGTGGATCCAAATCACCAGCATCAACTTCTTCATCTTCAATTTCTTTATTAATTCTACTCCCACATGCTTTTGCTTTTAAAACTCCCCCTATCTCCTTGACTCCTTCTTCTTCTGACATTAACTCATTCTTCAACTCCTGCGCATATAAAAGAATTGTTTTATCTCTCTCACTCATCTATCTATTTTGCATCAGGATTTCATCCTGGAACCTCACCTCTCTATCACTCATACCTTGTGCACCTTCTAAGGTGGGGCACTCATGTGTTTCACTCACATTCCTGGAAGAAATAGGAATGACCTCACCCACTCTCTCTCCTTTTACCAGGTTGCAATCTTGTCTCTCATTCAACTCACTCAATCCTAAGAGTGTTTGTGCAACATCAATTGATTGTGCATCAATTGATGTATTGAGAATATCAGTTGAGGTGTTTGGGATATCCATCGATTGATGCATACCCATCGACTGATCTTGAGTATCAATCGATGGCTTATCAGTCGATGGCTGAATATCAATTGATGAGGAAACATCAATTGATGGAGTAGAAACAGTTGAGGTTATGATTTGAGAAGTGATATTTGAGATAACATGAGAGATGGAATCCTGAATTTCCTGGGAAGACAATTCAGGAGAGAGTGTTGGCTTCTCCTTGAATATCAAGGAAGGAGAATTTGAAAATGCCTGATTATCTATCATAACATTTTCTGAAGAAATTTGTGAAGATGGGAAAGAAGAATAGAAGGGATTGGAATTGAGAGTGAATGGGACTGCATTTCATCATTTATATGAGATGAATCAAACTGACTTTGAGAAGGCCCCATCACAGTTTCCTGTGATTTTGTAGTGTGTGTATCCCCATATGCAAATGTGACTCTTTTCTTCCTCCTTTCATATGATTTTGGCTTTTTGGCTTGTGTGTCGCCAACTTGGTTCTGTACCCCTGGTTTTGGGCTCTTTTCAATATTGTCATCCTTTTGAGAGGATGCCAATAGGGATGTGGTAATATCCTTATTAACATCCACAGTCTTTTGAGAGACTGTGAAGTGGCTTGGTTTGGGTTGCACACCCTCACTCTCCTTGTCCTTCTGGGTTCTTTGATGTTCCCCAGTTCCCTCACCACCTACATTCTCCTCTAATCTATCTACCAATACAGGTATTTTTCTTTTCTTTGATTTTACAACAGATTTTTGGGAAGCTATTGAGGTCGGCTTCTTAGATTTGGATTTTAAAATGGGTTGTGTGGCTTAGGTAGGAGGATTGGGGTCATTGCTACCACCCTTCATAGCCACAGAAGGCAAAGAAGATTGAGGTTGAGAAGAGTTTAAAGTAGAGATAAATACCTGAATAAAGGGGGATAGATCAATTCCACATTACTGTAAAGATTGATCCTTACCAAGTCTTTAAAGACCCTTTTGTTTTAGACCCAGCAGTCCAATGTCTCTGTCTCTCTTGTGATTTCTATGTCCTTTACAAAATGGTTAATAAACAACATAATAAATCTAGCATAATATATATCATTAGACCTATTAGATTTATCACCCAATTTTGCATCAATCTCTTTAATTATTATTGATGAAAAGTTTAAAAATCTATCAAACAGAATATTATAGGCAATTTCCTGCATACTAGTTGTAATAGCATCAAAGTTACTGATCTTACCACTAAAGCATTTTATGATTCCATCAAAGAAGTAAGATCACTCTTTTCTAAGATGCTTCCTAATAACATGACCTAGACTAATATTAGGGTTCACATAGTTAACAGACCTAAGTATATTTCTAATATTTTCATCTGTTGGTAATGTGTCAATATTATTAACAGGTAGATTTAAATATTCATCAATAGTAACAGTAGTTAGTGTGTACTTATCTCCCTTGCACATGAAAGTAATGGCTGAGTAGTCCTTGGCAACTTCTGCAGTGACCCAGAATTCCTCCACCAGTTTACAAATAATCTTTGGGGCTTCAATTAAAGTTCTCCTCGCCTTACTACTTTCCAAGAATTACATCATTGGATGGAAACTTTGTGGTGCTTCTTCTACAACAGTGCAGACAATGAAATTATTCAATTCATAATAGTATCCTGCTTGTGAAACCTTCTTGGAAGATGAAGAAGATGAAGATGCCATTTCTTGTATATGGAGATTAGAAATTACACTAGAGAGATTGAGAATGTTAAAGATTGAGAACAGAGAGAGGTAAATATTAAGTTCGTAGATTGAGAGAGAAAGAGATAGAGAAGTCAGTAGTAAAATTGCAAGTAAGAATTAAAAGATGTTTTATTATCACTATTTATATTTACTGAGTTCCCAATCAATTTCTTACTCAAAATAGAACTTAATCGACCGTTGGTGGAAAAATGAAAAGTAGAAATCAATTTCGGTAATCGACTGTTATACATACATGAATGTATGTATCAATCAATTAATAAAATAAGTAATCAATGGCTAGTATTTATACATGTCGATTGATGACATGGACCCTTTAAATTCTAGGTCATCAATTGATAACTAACTTTGTTCATCGATAGGTACGACTATCAATTGATAAGTATATCATCAACTGATATATTTATGTGTTGACAGCTACAAATATCCATCGATAAATAAATATATCATCAATTGATATATTTATTTGTCGATAGCTATTTATATCCATTGATAAGTAAAATGTTCATCAATTGATTATGTAAAAATCAATAGTTTAACATAGTCAATGGTTAACATAAAGTTATATCATAGCTTGTCAGACATTTAATAGATTAAACATAGTTAAACATAACTAAATCACATATCAATCTAATGAAAGTAGATTCATCTAATGGTTTGGTAAAGATGTTTGCAAGTTGTCTTTCACTAGGGATAAAATGTAATTCAACTGTACCATTCATTACATGTTCCCTAATGAAGTGATAACTTATGTCAATGTGCTTAGTTCTGGAATGTTGCATAAGATTTTTTATTATTACAATGGCACTTGTGTTATAACAGAATATAAGAATCTTGTTCATGTTGAACCCATAGTCAAATAGTTGATTCCTCATCCATAAAACTTGTGCACATCAACTTCCAGTTGCAATATATTTAGCCTCTGCAGTAGATGTAGACACTAAATTTTGCTTCTTGCTAAACCATGATACGAGCTTGTTTCCTAGAAATTGACAACTGCATGTGGTACTTTTTCTGTCAATCCTACAACCTGTATAGTTTGCATCTGAATAGCCAATTAGATCAAATCCAGAGTCCTTAGAATACCAAATTCCAAGATTTGGTGTTTTTTTGAGATATCTGGGTATTCTTTTTATTGTAATCAAATGATATTCCCTAGGATCAGCCTGAAATGTAGCACAAGGACATGTAGCAAACATTATGTCTGGCCTACTTGCAGTTAAATAAAGTAATGAGCCAACCATGCCTCTATAACTTGAAATGTCCACTTTAGCTTCCTTAGTATTCAATTCAAGTTTAGTTGCAGTGGCCATGGGAGTTTTAGCAAAATAACATTCATTTAAATCAAATCTCTTCAATAAATCAGAAATATATTTGGTTTGATTTATGAAAGTTCCATTTTTGACTTGTTTGACTTGCAAACCTAGAAAATAGGTAAGTTCTCCCATCATGCTCATTTTATATTTACTCTGCATCAACTTAGCAAACTTTTGACAGTTTTTCATTTGTTGATCCAAAAATAATGTCATCTACATAGATTTGAACAAGAATCATAGAGCCACTAACATTTCTATGAAAGAGAGTTTTATCAACAGTACCTCTTGTGAAGTGATTCTCAATCAAGAATTTAGATAATGTTTCATATCATGCTCTAGGTGCTTGCTTCAATCCATAAAGTGCCTTAAGAAGATAGTACACAAATCCAGGAAGAATAGGATCAACGAATCCAGAAGGTTGTTCTACATACACTTCTTCCTCTAAATCTCCATTGAGGAAGACACTTTTTACATCCATATGATAAAATTTGAAATTAGCATGAGCAGTATATGCTAGAAAGATTCTGATTGTTTCCAACCTTGCAAATGGTGTAAATGTTTCATCAAAATCTACGCCTTCTTCTTGTGAGTATCCCTTAGAGACTAATCTTGCTTTATTTCTTGTCACTGTACCATATTCATCCATTTTGTTTCTGAAAACCCATTTTATACCAATGACAGACTTGTTCTTTGGTTTGGGGACAAGCTTTCATACCTTATTTCTTTCAAACTGATTCAACTCTTCTTGCATAGTAATTATCCAATCATGATCATTTAAGGCTTCTTCAATCCTTTTTGGTTCTTCTTGATATAAGAAGCTACTTTTTATTTTGACTTGTACTTTTAGTTTTGACACCATCATTTGCATCTCCAATGATCAATTTAAAGGGATGGCTCCTTGTCCATTTCCTTTGTGGTGGTAAATTTGACCTTGAAGATGATGCTTCATGATCATTGGAATTGTTATGATCATAGTGACGTGATTGATCATTTCAGAACTCTCCCTCTGAGATGGATACTCTACTTGAGGTCTGTTGAGTAGAGTTGTTATCCATTGAATGGTTATCAATTGATGTATTATCAGTCGATTGATGATTATCAACTAATAAGTTATCTGTTGATGTATTGACATCAATTGATGGGGTGTTTCTGGGTACTTGATTGAAATTTCTACATCATCATCACTTTCTTCACCATTGCTTGTTGATTCATTTTCAAAATGCAATAAGTCATGGTATCCTTCATCAAACAACCCTTGAATCTTCTTATCATCAAAGACTATATGCAGAGATTCCATAACAGTGTGTAATCTAAGATTGTAAACTCTGTAAGCTTTGGTTGTTATTCCATATCTAACAAATATAGCTTCATTAGTCTTGACTTCAAACTTTCCTAGATTTTTACCTTGATTTTTAAGTACAAAGCATTTGTAGCCAAAGACATGAAGAAAATTAATTGTTGGCTTCTTGTCTTTCTTCATCAATTGATATGGTGTTTTTCTTTGCAGTCGATTGACCATGGAAATATTTTGAATATAACAAGAAGTATTAATTGCTTCTGCCCAGAAATATGTGGGAAGTTTTGCTTCTTCTAACATAGTTCTAGCGGCTTCAATCAAGATCCTATTTTTCCTTTCAAAACCTCCATTTTGTTGTGGAGTCCTTGGAGCAGAGAAATAATGAGTGATACCTTTTTCTTCACTGAATTCATTCACTATTGCATTCTTGAATTCAATACCATTATCACTTCTAATTTTCTTGACCTTCCATTCAGTGCCATTGTCAACATTTTTCACATGATTGATAATGAATTTGCTTGCCTCATCCTTAGAGTGTAAAAAATATACCCATGTATATCTTATGAAGTCATCCATAATGACTAAGGCATATTTCTTTTTGGCAATTGACATGATGTTGACTGGTCCAAATAAGTCCATGTGCAATAATTCTAGAGGCTTATCAATTGATGATTCAGACTTTGACTTGAATGATGCTTTCCTTTGTTTTCCCTTTTTACAGGCATCACATAGTCCATCTTTGGTGAATTTCATATGTGGAATGCCTCTAACCAAATTCTTTCTAACCAATTGATTCATGGCTTTGAAATTCAAATGGGCTAGCTTCGTGTGCCAAATCCAACTTTCATCTGTATTGGCTTTGGTATGTAGGCATTTCATTGAATTTGCTTTTATAGAGTTAAAATCAACCACATAGACATTTCCTTTTCTTTTTCTAGTTAAGAGAATTTCACCAGATTCTTTGTTGGCTATGATGCATGATCCAGTTGAAAACCACACACCATTTCCATTATCACACAGTTGACTAATACTGAGCAAATTGTACTTCAAACCATCAACTAGTGCTACATGATCAATGATAACATTTTCTCTTGCAATTGAGCCATATCCCAGAGTAAAACCTTTACTGTTATCTCCAAAAGTAACTCTTGGGCTAGCCTTTTCTACAAACTTTGTGAGCAGGGACAAATCTCCAGTCATGTGCCTAGAACATCCACTATCTAAATACCAGAGATTTTTCTTCCTGTTTCCCTGCACACACATAAAACAATCAAGTTACTTTTGGTACCCAAGTTGCCTTGGGCCCTCTTTTATTAGTTGCAGCCTGGGCCTTGGTTGCCAACTTTGATTCCTTTTATTTTGGTGGGTTCAAATCTACTTTTACTTTGGGAGTTGGCTTTTATGGCTCAAACACCTTGGAACTCATGGCAGATTTTCCATGCATTTCATTATCTACATTAGGCATGTTCCATGGCATTCCAGGCATGTTTATATTTGTATATGCAAAGAATGGATTATACATGTATGGAAATTGTGCATAAGGCATATGAACATTGGGTGCAACCAAATTAGAAGACATGGTACTCATGAGCATAGGATTGGTAAGCGTGTCATTAGCAGACATGACATGTGCATTTAAATCATTTAAAGATATTGAGTTCTTTGATTTCTTGCATTGCATAGACAAATGATTTACACTACCACATTTAGCACACACTTTTCTAGGTGCATACATATCAAGAGTATAATTGTTGTGCTTATTTATGCCTACTTTACCATTCCTATTCTTTTTCTTTTTCTCAGACTTAGGTTGGATTATTTCCACTAGTGCTATCACTTTTTATTTTGTTTTTAATTGTTTCTTGGATAAGCTACCTATGTTGATCTTCTCAACCTTAGCCTCAACTTGATTTTTGGTTCCCTTAACAAACTTGATAGGGGTGCTAAAGTTATTCTTCTTATTATCCATTGATGATTTACTTGTCGATGGATGCTTATCAATTGATTCAGCATCAATCAATTGATAATCCTTATCAGTTGATGATGGATTAGTAGTCGATTGATCTTTATCTATTGAAGTATCAACCAATGGATTGCCTACTGATTTAGGGGATTCTCCTAGAGTATCTAAACCCTGAACATCAATAATTTGTTTCGCAATTTTAACAGACCTATTCCATTTGTTAATGGTTTCAATTTCTCCAGCTAATTGTTCTTTTAACGATTATTCTCTTCTCAAACTGTTCACTAGTTCATCTCTAGCATCTTTACTTTCCTTCTGGAATCTATCTAAACAAACAAGTTCATTTTCAAGAAAAGTACTCCTCTCAACTAAGGCATCAATGGTGTTCTTTAACTTGAGGTTTTCTTTGTTTAGAGATATTAGAGTGACATGCAAATTATACAATTCATTAGAAATTTCATTAATAGCACTATTGCATTCATCAGTTATAAGCTCAAAAAAGTTAGTAGCTAGTACCCGATTTGATGATGAACTAGCTTCTTCATTTTCATGGTTGGTCATTAGAGCCAGATTGATGAATTCTTCAGAATCACTGTCCTCGGCAGCCCGATGTTTTTTTTAGTAACAAAAGCCTTTTCCTTTTGTTTAACCAGGTCAAAGTAATTATTTTGTAGTCAATACCATCATATGACTTTGCCTTTTCTTGTTTTGGCTTTCTAGACTCATTTGAAAAATGATCGGCCAATACATAGTTAAAGCATTTGAATTTTGATCTATCAACCAAATTTTTGTTTTGTTTGTTACTTCTAAACAGGGATCCAGGCCTTTGAGCATTTGGATTCCTCTTAAATTTCCGCTTTGAGAATTTCCTTGATAAAAATGCAAGGTGCTCATCAATCTCATCCAAATCATCCTGAGAGCATGTTTCATTTTCTTCACACTTGCCCTTTCCCTTTACTTTAGACGACTCTTCATTAGTCTCATTAGCCACAATGACCGAACCTTCTACACAGCCTTTTTCCTTCTTCTCTTCATTTCCCTTGACCATTAAAGCCACTGTCTTCTCTTTTCTTTGATTCTTCTCAATCTCCTCATTTTGTTGGATTTTCAACTTATATGTCTTGAGAATACCATAAAGTTTCTCAAGAGTGTAATCCTTGAAGTCTTGAGATTGTCTAATGCAGACAGTCATTGGTTTCCATTCCTTAGGAAGATATCTAAGAAATTTTAGATGTGTATCCTCAGTTGCATACACCATACCATATAGCTTCAATCCATCTAAAAACTTCTGGAATCTGCTATAGGTGTCATTGATAGACCCTTCACTCTTGAAAGTTGCATTCAACCCCCCTTCTGCAACACTCATTTTGTTTTAACAAAACTCCTGAAACCTCTGTGGTTGTGATGGTGTCATCAGGATATACCTCAGCATGTATTCCCTCACTATCTTGATGTGTGTCATGAGTGGTGAGCAAGGTGTCATGCACCAAGTCACTTGAAATTAGTTCACCAAAAGGGTTGGATTCTTGGTGATCGACAACCTTTTGTATAAGGATGTGCAGAATTGGTTGAGAAGAAATATTAGAAGTACAAGAGAGAGGTTGAGTAGAACTGAGTGTTGACAACTCCCTCTGAGGGAACGAAGAAGTTTTAATAGAATCTCCTATGTGCTCATGTGTCTCCTTTTCAACTTCACACCTGACATCAACATGAGTTTGTTCCTGTGATGGTGTACACTCTTTACAGGGTGGAGTGGACTGGCTCCCAATTTCAATTGATACATTTTGTTGAGAGAATGCATCTAGTCACAAGTTTAATCCATGTGAAACATCTACACCCTGTTGGGAGGATGTAGAGTGGTCGAAGGAGGTCCCTTTCTTTTTCTTTCTCCTGGTTATGAATACCTCAGGTGACTCAGGTTCAACCGTTGTGTTTTCTACAACTACACCCATCTTCCTAGCAGTTGGTTTTCTTTTTTCTTCTTTTCAACCACACCCTATTGGGAGGATGTGGAGGTTGGCGCACTAACAACAAATAGAGTTGAAGAAGGGTTTGCAGTTGAGTTAAGAGTCCATGGGTTAGGTGCCATATTTAGGCTACACAACTGGATACCCTTCAAATAGACTCCTCATATGAGGTGTGATTTGAAGAGGTACATTCACTGTGGTTCGTCTATCCAATGTAGCAAAAATAATTTTTGACATGGATTTACAATAACCAATTCTATTTTTATTCATTCTAGGCAATTCAATCAAACTAACATTCTTAAAGTTTAAAATTGATTGAATAAAACGAGGATAAAAAATCTCATTACCTCTCTTAGGGATCCTGGTTATGAGTTCCCCAAGAATGAGCTTTCCTACATTCAACTTCTTATTGTATACCAAAGAGTATGCTAGCTTCAGGGAAATGGAACTAATTTAATCAAAACCAGTTTTTTTTGCAGGTGAACACCTTGAGCAGTGTGTCAGAGAGGAAGGACAACTTCTTTCATACAAACTTCTTGTTGAGCTTTCCCAGCTTGAACTTCTTGCCTCCTTTCCCAATAGTGTCAGCATACCTTTTGAAATCCATGAAGTCTAACAGTTAATCCCTCATGGGCTCTTTATCAAACTTATCAGTTGGGAGAGATAAGCTTGTGTTTACATCATCTTCATTGAAGCTTATGTTGATCTTTTGAATCTTGCAGGTCACTTAAATTCTGGAGTTCCCATCATCCAAAGCAATCTCCTCCCTATTTACAGTGTTCTAGAACTGCTCCAAAATGTCCAAGTACAGTCAAGGGTTTGTAAGAAAAGCTTCCTTTAAGTAGTATTCAACAAGAAATTTTGTGAAGCACATGTACTGTAGTTTTGCATCTACATCTCTTGCAATAGCAAGGAAGTTTGTTTCAAGAATGATATACATCTCAGTTGCAGGGTTAGAACTAGAAGAGGCCATGAAGTACTGTGTAGAAAGGAGAAGAGAAGAAACGAAGAAGTTTAGAGAAAGTGTGAGAGTTTGAATGCAATTATTGAGAGTAAAAATTTCTTTGAATTTGCGATTAAGTGTAGAAATGAAATGTTAGATCTACTTTTCTATTTATATGACTCGGACTTCTCGACCTAGAATTGCAATCGATTTGAATAGTCGAGAACTCACAAAGAGTAAAATACTTGTTAGGTCCCGAAGTATCGTAGAAGGGGGGTTGAATACGATACTCACTAAATTAAAAAATTCTTTCGAATATTTTGCGGATAAATAATTTAGAGTTCGGTTAGTGGGTTCGAATTCATGAGGTGAATAGTGTTTAAGAGTCTGACTTACTAATTTTCTATTTTTATGAATAATTATTTAAGATCTAGAAAATTAGCAAGTAAATAAAAAGACAAGTTTTGGAGAATATATCTTTCGTATATAAACCAGAGGGGTGCTACACCCAGTTAAAAATATAACTGATTTCCAAAGAACAAATTAGTTCTTTGCTCCTACAAAGAGATATAACTTAATCCCTATACAATATTTGACTATGTGTTTGTAATAAAGGAATCAAGCTAACATAGAGTAATTTACAATAGCCCTATGTATTTACATCATAAGGAACGACTAGATTATAAAACTCCGGTGAAGAAGGTATGTGTATGGCTTTGTATCTTCTTCTTCTCCGGCTTCAATTTTCTCTCTGTATCTCTTTGTTTGGTTGTATATCTCTCTTCAAAATGAGAACGTCATTTTGTTTATATGGTGTAGACTTTTCAAATCAATTAAAATTGACTTGTTCTTCACAATGTTGAGTCATATGTTGTTCCTCTACAGGGGAATGAGAGTGTAGAGAGTAATTTGCGCCAATAAGCCTATGTTGCGCCAATAAGCCTATGTTGCGCCTACACTATGTACTCTATGTACATGAGCCACTTGTTGACTTAGAAGAAATTTTATTCTTCATTACGTTGCGCCTACACTCTTGATATAGAGTGCAGATGCCACATATCATTGTCTTGGAGCCTTGTAGAGTTACTTTTTCCTTAGAACATTTTCTATCAACTTATATTACGCCTACACTCTTATTATCTAGTGTAAGCGCCACATAAGTCAATACCCTTGCTTAGAATATTTCCTTGAGGCTCAATTGTGATTATGTTGTTCTTGCACTCTTGTACCCTTGTGTAGGAATGACATAACATGTACTTGCCTTAGCTTATTTCATGAAGCTTTTGAGTATAACTTTAAATGTTCTTCATGTGGCTTGATCAACTGATTTTCTTCTAATACATTAAGGTAATTCTCTTCTTGATGTGCTAACGCTTAGTGCACTGGTCTGGTTCATAAATGACTAACACTGAATTAAATTATCTTGACTTCTATTTTTTTTCAGCTGATTAACCTAGGACTGTTGCATTGCTTCAAACACCGACTGTTAATAAGAACTATACTTGAATACTTCATTCTCTGTTCTTCAGTGACGCTTGAACATATAACTGAACTTCTTTCAGCGAGTATAGCTTCAAGACTACAGCTGTCTTTTTCAACCTTTATCTTTACCTTGTCTTCAATCCTTCTAGATTTCGATGCTTCGAACACTGTCTATCTTCAATCAATGCTAATACACTGAAATCTTTTAGTGTCACTTTATACTGAATCTTCAAGACTTCTAAAACCCCGAAAGTCTTTACACATTATTTTTCACTGAGGCTTAAACATATTAATGAACTTCTTTCAGTGACCAGTAGTAGACTTCAAAACTTCTTCTAATGTCTTGATTCACTGTATCTGCCTTATCTTCATTTCTTCTTGATTTCCTTGTAGACGAAGTATTATTTACTTATCCTATTCTATGTTTTGAGTTATCACGATTACTATTCATACATCTTCGTAATCTCACCAACAATCTATTAGTATTGGTGTCCTAGAAACAATACTTTTATATTTTATTGAAAATAATTGAGGATTATGTTTTATTTGATTATTTAATTAATATTTATTATGTCTTTATTTACTGCGTTATAAATTGAAAGCATAATAAATGTCCTTGGAATATTAGTACACATTATATACCTTGAAGTATGTGACTTAAAAATGAGATTATATTAATAGTATTTTATTCCTAAAATTTCCTAGTTGAGTATTATTATTTAAGGACAATAATAATGCAATAAGATTATTATGTTTATTGACAGATGACTGCATCTCATTGGTCATAAGTTTGGAGATACTAAAGTCAAGAATATAGTGCATGTCTGAATGCATGACACTGAAAAGTCCCGCCATGAGATTCTACATGTTAATAAGTGTCATAAGGAATTCTCACTATGATAATGATGTAATGATCCTCTGATTTGAAATTATTATATTTCTAAACGAGAATTAATATACTTTGATTACACTCAAAATTACCTTTAACCGGGTAATGATAAAGGTGGACATTGGGTATGCTATGAATCGTATTAGGAATATGAAAGATAGATATAGGATTTAACCCTCCGATTTTAGGAGTGATATTATTGGCCTCTTGATTGAGTGAGACTATGAAATGCATGGTCGTGCTCAAATATTGATTTGTTTAATAGTCTACTCATTGATCAAGGAAACTAATGTTAAACGTTGAAGATGATGACATAATACATGCCTCGAGTTTGATCTATAATATAAGGTTAAATGGATTATATTATATTGCACATTATTCACGAAATGTTTAATTGAATCACGAATTATTATTGTTACTTGGGTAACAATGATGTATTACTAGATGCCTCTCATTGTTTATAATTTTATTATTATAAAATAAAATTATTACCGACGTAATAATAACCTAAAGGGTCACACACAAAGAACGTCTAAACGGAGCTCTATTTAAATTACAAATTTAAATATTTTATTATTATTTCGAATTTAATTATTGAATTAATTAAGTGGGACTTGATTAATTATATTATAATTCATATTTAATAATAACCCAAAAATTAGAATGGGTTTTTTTAAAGAGACCTCATGGATTAGGTTTTGGCCCAATTATCTCAAGTTCATATAAATATATAAGGATGTGTTTATGAACCTTATACTTGACATCTCATTTTTATCAGAAAAACCCTAGCAGCTCTACACAAGAGAGAGGCTGGCAAGTGAGAGAGAAAGAAGAGATAAATCGGGGTTGTTCTTGGCTAGTACCATTTTCGCTGATCGTTAGACAAATCGATGTTCGTGTGGATACCGTTAGAGAGTAGTTCTTGAAGAAGGGGCTGCTATGATTCGTTAATCAAGGACCTCCTATTAACAGCATTTCGTAAAGCTTCTAAGGTACATACTTCATTCACCATAATCATTCGTATGTTATACATGGATCCTACGATTGAGTTTCGATATTTTTGTTATTTTTACATTACTTTCGCTACATTTTCATGCTCGAAACCCATCAAAATCTCCCCCTATTTGATTGTTAAACTTAGCAAACAAATCCCATAGAGAGGATAACTCAACTAACAACTAGAAATAATAATGGTCCGGGACTTGTAAATAATACTACTGGTTTTTCTGGATCAGATTCTGCATTTCCAGAATTCTTGTATAACTGAAATGAAAGTTGTTTGTTCCTCTAGCACTGAAGTGATATTCAAGTAGTATCATCTTCATTTTCTCTGTGTTTGAGTTTCCTCTACTACAAAATCCTTCATAGTTTGAACTTAAAGAACTTATCATGAACAAATCTTCATAAGAATCAATATTCCTGGTAACATCTTCAATAAAACATTGAACATAGCTCAAGTAACATTCTCCTCTGAGAATGTGATTCTTCTTCTTTTTCTCCTTCTCCCCTTTAGATGCACAGTGGAAGTGTCTTCTCTTTTTTTTTCTATATCCCACTTGGATGAGGAATCCTCTAATGTCAACTCATTTCAAGTATATGATACCTTTTCTTGGGATATGATACCTTCTCTTCTTGTCCTAACTTCTCCCCCTAAGGATACGTACTTCTCCCCTAAAGATATAAAGATAAGACTTTATCCTTTTTCTTGTCTACTAAATTCTCCCCCTTAGTTGAGGAATCCTCCAATGGACCATAAATTTCTCATGGCTTGTCTTCCAAAGAAGGTTCTCGTCTGTCATTGATTGGGAAAACATAGTAGCTTTTCTTTCAGAAGTAGCAAGGGTAAATGTTTGATCTATGGTTTCCTCACTTCTACTACGTTCTGTTGATGTTTACACTCAAGTGTCGAGCACTTGAAAAAGTTTCACTCGTTCTCTCCCTATCTCTTACTCAAGTGTATCTTTCCCTCACTTTCACTTAAGTGTTTATCTCCCTCACTTTCACTATGCATTCCGAATATAGTCTTCTGTACTTGCAAGTGAAATCCATCAATTCATTTATTTTCTCATCACCTAATTCATCAAAATGAACTGAATCACTATCAAGAGAGAATTGCCTCATAGAGGTGTTCTTGATCTATCATGCATAAACACTATCTCAGCATTAGACTTAATAACAATTGCTAAATCACTATCTAGTGGAGCCTCACCTTTTTGAGATGGGTTATCCCGAGATTTTAAAATCTGTTAGGGAATCATGCCTTTTTCTATCAAGAAGTTGCCTCACACCTTCTCCGTAAATGGGAGGTGGACATTCCTTTTCAGGATATGGAAATATTCCTTCCAAGAGGGGCGACGTAGTAGGCAATGTAATGAATGACAATTTAGAGACTACGTTTCCCTCGTAACCCAGCGATGGGAATTTCGTATTAAATATCTTACTTGACTCATCCAAAGAATTCTTGCCAAGTAGTTGCCTCTCAAGCCCAGATAAAATTGAACAAGAAATCTCCCTTTCAGGATGCAGAAGATTAACTTTTGTTTGAGGTAGATACCTTGGACAATGTAATGTATGGCAAATTAGAGTTCGCATCTCCTCTGAATACCTATACCTCTCACTGTGCACACCTTGCAATGTGTTCGTAGAATTGATGTATTTAGGCTTACCATCAGTGTGAGCGCCAGTGGTGTGATTGACTCATTACAAGGTGCTCTGGCTGATGAGCGAATTTCAATGGACTCACCCTATTGAGAGAATGATTCTGGAGAAAGTTTTATTGCCTTTTTAAGTTTGTATCCTTTTAAGAAGATGCAGACGAGCTTACAGTTACCTCAGTTTATATACTACTTTTCTTCTCTGGAGGTAGAGTTGTGGGTGCACTTCCGACTTCATCCTTATTTGCTGCATCAAGTGCAGTTCCTCCCTAATCAACCTCTAACTAACATGTGTTCCTTATATCTCTAGGGGTTAATATATGGAAGTGGATGAATTATTGTTTGGTACTATGGCCTGGGTAAGAGATTGATGGGTTTTCAACCTCTTGGCCAGCTTTTAAAGCGACTGAGGGCTAAAAGGATAAAATCAACAAATAAGATAATCTTTTTAACATTCCCAAACTTATTTAAGAGCTTGAATGGTAATAGATTACATTAAAGCGCTTTTCAGTAAAAGAGTTTTGTAAGAACTAAATATTGAACATTTAAGAGCATGATATGAAATTTTCTTCAAGATACATATCCCATAATAAAATACGGGAAAGTGTATCAGATAAAAAAGTTTTTATCCCTTATGAATTTCTTATAAGGCAAACTTCCCATAATAAAATACGAGAATTTATCCCAAAGAAGAAATTCAACTCTCTTACCAAATTCTATCTCAATAAAATGACTCTTTTCCATTAAACCTTTGCAGTGTACGTTTTGAAAACTGTTTTGCAAAACATTCTTATCAGATAGAGGACTATGATTTTCTGACTCATAATGCAATTATGATTTACATCATTTTCTTCCACCTGATAGTATCTCCGACTTAAAATAAAAACATGACAATTGGGGTTGGATGTATGCTTAACAATTCAGTACTAGGCCTTCAAAGCAACAATCACTATTTAGGTACTATAAATCAGTGTGAAACATACATTGAAATAGGTGTTTGAAAACAAATCATTTTACAAGTGATTGATACCTCGAAGTTAAAAAAATTTCTCTGAATAAAATAACAGTCACAAAGTTTCTGCCACTTTAAAGGAAAATTAACAGAGAAAACGGTTTTGAAAATATAGCATTTAAAACCAGCTTTTGATAGAGGATAAAAGATTTTGAGATTTAGAGAAATATTATCCTCAAGAAAAATTTATTCGCACCATAGGTTTTAAAAATCAAAGTAGGGCTTTAAATTAAAAGGTTTTCAAAAGAGAAGTTTAGAAAAATAATTTTGAAGTTTTCTTCTCTAAAACTGATAGAAAAATGAATGTATCTTTAAATAAAATATTTTAGAAAAGAAATAGACAAGAAATTTCTTTTAAATACATCCAGGTTTAAAATTCAGTCAAAGAAAGAAAACTAAATAGTAATACTAATGCAATACTAAATAGTTACTAGAGACATGCATATATAAATCAAATAACACATGGTAATTATTCAGTAGAACAATAAGCATTTAGGTATATTTTTATTATAAGTGATTTCAGATAATCAATAAATATTATCACTAATATTAAAAATATCACAATTAATTGCAAAGAAACATTAACAAAATATCATTACTTGATATTTATCAAATCAGAATTATGAAACTAATAATCATTGAATTACTTAAATCTATAATTTTAATAAGATAAAATAATTTCGCTAAATACTAAATATTTATTGGATTGAATATTAGCATTTAACTTCCTACGTTATATCTAATAATTGTTACTCTAGCATATTACAATTATACTCATAACAATTATTATTGATATACGTAAGCTCGAGAAAATAGTTGAATAGAAATTCACAAGTCCTTTAAATATTGACATTTAATACTTCTGATCCTAGTTACAACTCCTTGCAAACAAAATCAAATTTTGAAATATTTCTCAAGTATATAAAATATTGATAATTTTATACACATAACTTAGAAAATACTTCATCTTTCAATATTAGTGATTTTTAAAATATGCATTGTTTACTTAGAACAGAAATTTTAAAATATGCATTGTTTAATACTGTCATTAATATCAAAAGTATCACAATTATTTGTAATATAATATTTAAAAGTGTCAGAGTAAAATATCAGAGTAATTAAGCAAGATGACATTAACTGATACTCATCAAATATTTAACATAAAAATAATTATGTTGCTAACTTATGCTAGAAAATCTAACTACCACATATGCATATAACATTGTAAGCAAGATAAGAAAACTAATAGCAAAAAGTAAGAGGTACTAGATTTCAAATAAATTCACAAGTCTTTTAAATATTGAAAATTTAATACTTGTGAACTCATTTGAGAATTCCTTGCAGATGGGATTTTCAACAAATATGCACATAAATAATATCCCAACTTCACTAACCAACTTAGACAATATAAATTCATCAAGTTATTTAGCAAAGATCTGCAAGTTATTCTACTAAGGACAACTCTCGAAAGAAATGATATCTGGTGTCCATGAGATTGTTCCATACGTGCTGTAGAGAATACATCTATATCTATATATCCAATTAGGTTAAACCTATTATCTTCAAGGTACCTGATTCTAAGAATTGGTGATCCCCTAAGATATCTAACAATTCATAACTTAGCTATAAGATAAGATTCTCTAGTATCCACTTGGAAACTTGCACATAGGCATATCGAGAATAAAATATATGGTATTTATGTACTTGAATAAGTAATGAGCTAATCATACCTCTATTGCTTGTTACTTCAGTTTATATAACTGATTTGCCCTGATCAAACTTAGTGGTTTGTTGGAAAGTAGTCTTGGCAGGTCTAGAATCTTCTGAATTGCACATCTTCAAAAGATCTTTGACTTACTTTAATTGTCATCATTCTTTTAAACTACTTATAATTCAAAAAATAATTGCAACTCTTCCAACATGTTCATCTTGTACCTACTCTGCATTTATTTAGAAAAATATCTCTTGCACAAGTTTTGTTAGTAGACCCACATATAATATAATCGTGGTATACTTGCACTAATATTGAATTATGTGTGCCCTGTATTCTAGATATATATATATATATATATATATATATATATATATATATATATATATATATATATATATATATATATATATATATATATATATATATATATATATATATATATATATATATATATATATATATATATATCTAATGACTTTACCAAAATCATTTTCAAGTAATTACAGTTAGAGAGTCATACCATTACCTTGACGTTTTGATTGAATCCCTAACTCCATTCATAGAGAGATTATGTTGAGAATGATTTATAAATTCCAATAGATATGAAATTTAAAGTCCCGGAGTTGTTGTACATCATCAACTTCTAACTCACAATTTAGGAGTGCACTTGTTCACCTTGATCTGATAGATATTCAAACTTGAATGCTCAATAGGTGCTAGGGATATCCTACTGTTAGGTCATCAACTTGTTTAGGCCTAATAGGATCAAGTCTCGTCACTGGTGCTTACTGTTTGATCTTGAAAATCCCGAAGATTCTGTTTCCATCATCATCAATACCTTCTACTTGATAATAACCTGTAGCAACCATTTTGGCTTTGTCCCTCATAACAATGCCAATAATCATCCAGTTTCTGAAAACCCTTATATTACCAAATATTGTCTTGTCTTGTGGTCTGGGTTCCAGCTTCAGTAGATTTTTCCTTTTGAACTGATTGAGATCATCTTGTATTGCAATCTCATAGCACTTCTTTGGGTTGCCAACTGTTAACAATTGTTCTTTCCCGAAGAATAACCATTTACTTTGCATAACACTTCTAGCCTTTACTCCAGTATCCGAATCATTAAGAACTAGACTCCAGGAATGACTTTGACTTTAAACCCTTTGTCTTAGCAGATATGTTCTTAATATATTCCTTTGAT
Source organism: Oenanthe sinensis (assembly GCA_028671895.1). Lineage (NCBI taxonomy): Eukaryota > Viridiplantae > Streptophyta > Magnoliopsida > Apiales > Apiaceae > Oenanthe > Oenanthe sinensis. Next base: position 7,750,643 of record JAPMAC010000212.1, read on the forward strand.
CTTTATTATGTTATGTAGACTAGTATATCCTTCTTTTATTTGCTCCCCCTGAGTTTCTGCTAGGATATGTTGAAGATCCTTCACCTTTTTCAGTGGATTCTGTTAAAGCTCATGAGTTGTGTAGATTCACTAACATTTTCACTAATAGGATCTGAATCATCATCATTATTATTATTTCCATCTACAATCTAAGTTTCATCATTAGTATCTGAATATGACTCTGACAAGATGTCAAACTTCAATGATTCAGAATAGTCATTCATTTCAATGCTTGGGAGCTTGGTGTAATCGAACGATACACTCAGACTTTCAATCACCTTCTGGTTTTCAATCACATATGTCTTGAAAGCTTTTGACATCAATGAGTAGCCGAGGAGAATTGTTCCATGAGTCTTAACTTTAAACTTGCCAAGATACTCATCTAAATCTTCAATAAATATCAATTTCCTCCAAACACACGAAAGAGCTTCAGTGTTTGCTTCTGGTTGGCCATTAATTCATATGATGTCTTTTCATGATATTGTTGATTAAAGCAGCATATTATGTTAATTGCATCAACTTCAAAGTACCTTTATAAGTGAAGACTTCATTTATAACTTCATTCATGAAATTCAGTTCCATTATCTGACTTCAAAGTTCTCACAACTTACTATGCTTCCAACTTGATATTCCTAATGTGATCAATCACCATCTGTGACGTATTATCTATTGAATGCACGAACAACACCAAATTGTAATTAGGTTCGTCAACATCCACCACTAAGCATATTTCTTCCATGACATAATTTGCTTCAGTGTGATGTTTTCATTGACTTCCTTATATGACATATTTCAAAATGTCCTTCAAGAAAGAATTATATATGAAGCTGTCCTCTCACCAATTTCTTCTTTATCAAAGAATCCATTGTCTCGAATATCAAGTGTGAGAGCTTCTTATGTCATAGCTAACTCTTTACTGATGAAGCTTTACTGAGAAACTCAATTCACCTTTGCATACAAACTCCATGTCAGCTACGAACAAACTTCCTCACTCTCAGATGAGTGAGCTTTCATCTTTCTTGCTTGAAATCAAACACATTTCTTTTTCAATGCTTTTCCAGAAAATCCTTGACAAAGAATTCCCTAGTGCCCTATAGATAGTACTTAGGTCCGTTGACAAGAAAGATGCTTCCATTGATGACAATTCCAAAAACATGATAGCCAAATCCCTTGTACATCCTTTGTTGTCATCTCCAAAGGTTACCGTTGGGTAGGCTTTCTCAACCAACTGTGATATTAGAGCTTCAATCTTAATCACATGCGTCATGCAATAAATGTCACGAAATCACATAACTTTTGCCTTTTGTTACATACTCTGCAATTACAAATGATTAAACTTCTTGGTACTCAACTTTAACTGAGTCCAGATGGGTTAGAGATATTACTTTCAACAGTGGTAACAATAACTTCAACCTTAACATGCACAAACTTATCTTTGACTGATCACTTCTCATTTACAACAGCCTTGACAAAGTAGTCTTAAGGCTATGAGATTAGTGATTCCAACCTAACTTAAGGTAGACTATCAGTCTTTACCCTATTGTGATTCTTATACATGTTTTGCCTAAGCTTATGCAAGTCCTAAGATATGCATTCTCAAATTTAAATAAACAAGCATGAAACTAAGAACACGTGGTAAACATTCAGTTTCAATGCATTATATATAAGAATTATGCAATTCAGGCATATTATGCATATTAGAAAATTCAGTACTATCTACTTTAACCATCTTACACAAATGTGACATGAGTCAAGCAGATTTACAGATATTCAGTAATTTTCTAAAAGCACATGGAATAGACGAACTAACATATTATTTACTAATTCTGTCTAATCCATTTTTGTTGTTGTCTAACATTTTAATTATCTCTAATTACCTAAGTCAGTTTTAGATTAAGCTTCAAATCTATAAATGTTACTGACTACCTAGATAATTCTACCATCTTTTACTCTTATACTCCTTAACAAGCAATACATGATATGACATGACATTTAAGTGCAACTATATGAGTGGGAGTAAATCATATGAAAATAAGCACATAAACAATTTCAAGTAAGAGCAAATATAAAATATCTGATCTATGACATGTTTATCTATTAGCAATTTTCACAACATTAGCAGATGTATTAAATAACATAAGATTTAAATCAAGTTCAAGCAAATGTTCAGAGATACACCTAACCGTCTAGAACAACCTATCTTATTCTAGATATTCATTTTACTGCATAGTAGATCAAGTATGAAATGTACTAACAGTCCTAGCATGCAATATCTTATTCTTAGCATTCAATTAAGCGTTTAAATCCTAAGATGCTAACATGCTGGCATTAATCTAATACATTTCAAAACATAATAATCATACAGTTCTGAATTAGATAAAAGTATACTACTTGGAATGTGTACCCATGAAGTGCTTAGTGATTCATCTCCAGTGGTGGTCATTGATGTAAGATAACTATATGGTTCATCACTATCCCTGATAGAATCAGCCTTACATTTAACTTCACCAACAAATGCTTTCTCTTGCTGCAACCTCACTAATGATTAAGATTTCTGTTTTAACCCAACATAGTCTTTGTCATCTTTTGCGTGTTCAGGCTTCTTCAAACAGTGTAGCAAAACCCTGATCTTGTCTTCAATAATCAACCATCCATGTCTTGTAACCACCTCTTGAACTGGTCTGGAAAATCTCCTTTATGGAATCTATAGGTAACGACCTTAGATTTAGAATTGGGATTCTGTCTAAATCTGATGTCACTGAACTTCCAGTTGCCTTGCGGGCTTGACTTATCGTCTAGTTTCTCAAGTTATTTCAAAGTCTCAAATTCACATACAACACCTTCACCACTACCTCGAGCTACTACATCTTCAATTCAATTTCTTGGATCAATTTGTTTCTGTTCAGAGGTTCTCAACCTTGACTTCAATAAAATTTGGTTCATAGGTCACAAATACAGTGGATATGCTAACAACCTCCTTTACCAAATATTAACTTCTTCAGTTCTTGTTCTAGTTCATAGGTCTTTAGCACATAATAGTTCCTTTAAGGATGATGCGGTTGTATCCTTAGATTTCTGATGGCTGTATCCCTACGTTCTAAAGGGTTTCGAGGCACAAACGCAGCAGAATAAACGTGAAAAATAAATCAAAATAGTGAAACCCTCCGCAGGATCCATGCGAAAACAAAAGATTTAATTCGGAGATAAAGAATAAATACCTTTATAAGCTTTAACAGTTCTTTAATGGAAGATTAATGGAGGTCCAAAGCTTGTTTAATCACCACGTATCCCGCTCTCGCGATCTACTCTCTACGGTATCTACAGGAACACTTTTAATGAAGGATTGATGTGTATTAGCACCCGAAAACTACTTCTCTCTCTCTCTGTATCTTCCTCTTTTCTCAAAACGGCTAGGGTTTTAGTAAAAATATGTCTCACTTATTAAATCAGCCCATAAAGAGATTATATAGAGCGAGGAATAAGTTTTCTAATTATAATCCAATTATAATTAATACTAATCCAAAATTCTAAATTATTTAATTAAGTCTCACTTAATTAATTAATTATTAATTTTGGAATTAGTTTAAATAATTCATTTATTCTATTTATATAATTAATTAAGTCATACTTAATTAATATCATAAATAAAATAAATTACTTATTTAATTTAAATTCACAATTTAAATTATTTCTCTTTTAAGGGTTATTTGTGTGTGACCTTGTAGGTTATTATTACGTTGGCAACAATTTTAATATTTAATTAAAATTGTAAACAATGAGCGACAGCTAGTAATACATCATTGTTACCCAAGTAATAATAATAAATCGGTGATTCGATTAAGCCTTTCGTGAATAATTTTTCATGCAACATAATCCCTTTAATCTTGATATTATAGATTAAACTCAAAGGCATGTCTCGTATCATCCTCTTCGTAATTTAATCTTTATTTTCTTGATCGATGAGTAGACTATTAAAATCAAATCAACATTTGAGCACGTCCGCACATTTCATAGTCTCACTCAAACAAGAGGCCAATAATATCACTCCTAAAATTAGGAGGATTAAATCTCATCTAGATCATTCATATTTCTCATACGATTCATAATATACCCAATGTTCACTTTTATCATCACCCGGTCAAAGGTAACTTTTAATGTAATCAAAGTATATTAATTCTCGTATAGAAATATAATGATTTCAGGTCTAAGGATCATTACACCATTATCACAGTGAAAATTACTTATGACACTTATTTAACATGTAGAATCTCACGGCGGGTCATTCCAGTGCCATGCATTGATACATGCACATATGTTCTTGACTTTAGTATCATCATACCTATGACCAATGAGATGTGGTCATCTGTCAAGAAACTGTAGGGTTTCGTGACACAAACGCAGCGGAATAAACGCGAAAATAAATCAAAATAGTGAAACCCTCCGCAGGATCCATGCGAAAACAAAAGATTTAATTCGGAGATAAAGAATAAATACCTTTAGAAGCTTTAACAGTTCATTAATGGAAGATTAATGGAGGTCCAAAGCTTGTTTAATCACCACGTATCCCGCTCTCGCGATCTACGCTCTACGGTATCCACACGAACACTTTTCATGGAGGATTGATGTGTACTAGCACCCGAAAACTTCTTCTCTCTCTATCTTCCTCCTCTCTCAGAGCGGCTAGGGTTTTTTGTAAAATCTCTATTTTATTAAATCAGCCCATAAAGAGATTATATAGAGAGATGAATAATTTTCTAATTATAATCCAATTATAATTAATACTAATCCAAAATTCTAAATTATTTAATTAAGTCTCACTTAATTAATTAATTATTAATTTTGGAATTAGTTTAAGTAATTCATTTATTCTATTTATATAATTAATTAAGTCATACTTAATTAATATCATAAATAAAATAAATTACTTATTTAATTTAAATTCATAATTTAAATTATCTCTCCTTCAAGCGTTCTTTGTGTGTGACCCTGTAGGTTATTATTACGTTGGCAACAATTTTAATATCTAATTAAAATTGTGAACAATGAGCGGCATCTAGTAATACATCATTGCTACCCAAGTAATAATAATAAATCGGTGATTCGATTAAGCCTTTCGTGAATAATGTTCCATGTAATATAATCCCTTTAATCTTGATATTATAGATTAAACTCAAGGCATGTCTCGTGTCATCCTCTTCATAATTTAATCTTTATTTTCTTGATCGATGAGTAGACTATTAAAATCATTGATACATGCACTTATGTTCTTGACTTTAGTATCCCCATACCTATGACCAATGAGATGTGGTCATCTGTCAAGAAACATACTAGTCTTTGTGCATTATTATTGTCCTTAAATAATAATACTCGACTCGGGAATTTTAGGAATAAGATACTATTCATATAATCTCATTTTTAAGTCACATACTTAAAGATATATAATACGTATCAAAATTCCAAGGACATTTATTATGCTTTCAATTTATTACGCAGTAAATAAAACATAATAAATAAATAATAATCAATAAAACATAATCCTTAATAATAAATATTTTCCTTAAAATATAAAAAGTATTGCCTCTAGAGCACAATTACTAACAGAAACGTAGTAGTCTTTGTGCATTATTATGGTCCTTAAATACTCGACTAGGGAATTTTAGGAATAAGATACTATTCATATAATCTCATTTTTAAGTCACATACTTAAAGATATATAATACGTATCAAAATTTCATGGACATTTATTATGCTTTCAATTTATTACACAGTAAATAAAACATAATAAATAAATAATAATCAATAAAACATAATCCTTAATAATAAATATATTCCTTAAAATATAAAAAGTATTGTCTCTAGAGCACAATTACTAACACGTTCCAGATAATCTGCAGTGTTAAAATGAACTTCTTGTAACCTCCCTGTAGAATAAACTTTAAGGTTTGTACTGAGATGTCAGGCAGTCCAGTTTATTCTCCTTCACTACTTCAACCCGTAAGATTTTTCATCCAAAAATTTAACTCAAGCCAACCAAAAACTGTACCCAAATTAATCTCTTCCTTTCCAGCATCTGAATAACCAGTGGGATCCTATGAAGTAAGCCTCTGAGAAAATTAATACCACCTCTTCTTCAACCTGTTCCAGAATTAACCTCATTGAGTTTTCTTCAGTCAATTCTAGTTGTCTTCAATACCCGGAAAAATCTTCAACTACAAACCCATTGAGCACCCTCAAATCAATATTTAAGAAAAATTTAAATTTACAGAATTTTTAATTTTTTAGAAAATAAATTAATTAAAAATAAAAATATACAACAAATTAATTTTCAAGAATTTCAAATTTTCTTAGAAATTATAATATCGTAAATTAATATTTATGAAAAATTTTAGTTTTCAAGAATTTTAAATTTTTTGGAAAATAAATAAATCTTAAAATAAAAATTAAAAATTAAAGGGTATAAAACTTGGGGTACCAAATAACAATTTGAGGTTAGTGTCACCTAGTCTTTTTGGTGGCGCCTTGTATAAGTATTACCTTGTATAACCGTAACTTAGACATGTATTCTTTCAAGTGGCGCTAACACGGTATATGCCATGTACAGGCGCAACATATGACTTAAAAAACATTTCACCACTTGGCAAACAAATCATTGACTTGGAAACTAGTCATCAGCGCGTGTAGTTTAAAGACACCATTCACGTAAAAGTTGGTCGAGTGATCAAGCAAAGAAAAATAGACCACTGCTTTTTGTTTTAAATATAATCTTTTATAAAATATATAAAATAAACTAATTAAAATTTATAACATAAACAAATAAAAGTTTATAAAATAAATTTTATAAATGTTTATAGGATAAATTTAATTTAAAATTTATAAAATAAACTAATAAAAATTTATAACATAAACTAAAAAAAGTTTATAAAATAAATTTTATAAAAGTTTATAAAATAAATTTTATAAAAGTTTATAAAATAAATTTAATTTAAAATTTATAAAATAAACTAATTAAAATTTCTAAAATAAACTAATAAAAATTTATAAAATAAACTTACTAAAAGTTTATAATTAAACTTATTTAACATGGCCTCTAAACATTTGGAGTACAACCAGTTTCGACACCCTGAGCTGAAAGTGTTTGACCTAAAACCAATCATGTATGATGAGTTAGGAAAAACTTTTTGCTACTCTTATTTAATTTCATTTGATAATAATAAAGTATTTATTTGTTATGTTACGGGGTTAATCTATTTGAAGTGTATTAAATAAGATGTTCCATAATTTAGAGAAAGCTTTTAGAATTATAATGAGATTGTAATAATGAGATCTAGAAGATAATAACTTTAGACTTAAACAGTTCCTGATCATAGGATAACTAATTGGAAATTGGTAAATCCGTAAAGATCAGTACATACTATGCTAGCTCTCTTAGGAGGATGTCTGTTCTCATAGACATTTGTGTGGTGACACTATAGCTAGTATGTAGGTGCTTATTAAGGAATAAGTTCACTGAACATGACTCGATAAGTAGAACAACTAATGGAGTTTACTCACGTGTCGATAGTTGTTTATTAAGTAAATAGTTGTACAAGTATCCTTAGACTTGAGATCGTTAGAGTAATCTCGTACACAATGATTTATGCTTTGGTTTAGTCCTTAGTCTCTAGGACATTCATTATGTCCATTTTGGGCATAGTGATTTGTGTATGGAGATAGTTAACAGATCAAGAAAGGATCTGCCTCTTCCAGTAAAGGAAGTGAATATCCTATGTTATTCTTAGATATGCAAGTTCAGAAATCTCTGGCCAGAATGAATGAAATTAGAAAGAGTTTCTAATTTGCATTAAAAGGAACTTTGCATTATGAATAAGAAATCATATGATTAAATTAGATAGGCTTGACACGAGTTCCATGCCTTGTATTTAATCGGGATATTGAAGGGTAGAATGAATTAATTATACGGTAACTAATTACTGACAGGTTCTAAGTATTCTAAGCAATGATTTCGTATTATCTGGATAGTCGCGATATGTTGAGAAGCATCACTCACGATGTAGAATAAATATAATTAATCAGATTAATTATATTTAATGAATTAATAGAATTCATATAAATAATAAATAAAATGTTTATTATTATTTATTTCTACTACCGGCTTAATATTGAACCTAAAGAGTCACACCATAAAATAGATTAAATTATTGATGAAGGAATAATTAATAATAGCTAGTCATTATTTATTTATGAAATAAATAATTACTTAGCAAATTTTATAAATTAATTAAATAAGATTTAATTTATTATAAATTATTTAAGATAAGATCTTAATATTATTAATTAAATATTTAATTAAAGTAATTAAATATGAAGATAGAATAATTTTCTAAAAGAGTTTAGAAAAATGAATTAATGATTAAAATAGTTTTAATCATTAACTAATTAATTAATAAGATTAATTGATTAAAAAGGGAATTAATAATAAGATATTTATAGAAAATATCTCAGCTGAGATATTTGCCTATAAATATAGGATTATAAACCCTAATACTTCAACCCTAATATTTGTGAGAAATATTTTAAAAGGGAGGCAACCCTAATTTCCTCTCTAGCCTCCTCCTTCATCTTTTAGTTTGATTCTTGGTGGATATCTTTAGAGCACTCCACACTTGAGGGGTGATTGCAAGGATTGAAGAACATGATCTTCTCTAGCAGTTGCCGGAAAGCAATCGAGGTATTCTTCAATTTATAAAATAGTTTTGTATATATATGTATGTATACATAGGAATATATGCAAATAAATGTTATTCAATGCGTCCGTTGGTGCATAAATTCCTTCATGAGCTTCACTGAGTAACGGATCTTGATTTGTATATCAATCAGTAAGCTCTGATACCAACTGTTAGGTCCTGAAGTATCATAGAAGGGGGGTTGAATACGATACTCACTAAATTAAAAAAAAATCTTTCGAATCTTTTGTGGATAAATAATTTAGAGTTCGGTTAGTGGGTTTGAATTCATGAGGTGAATAGTGTTTAGGAGGCTGACTTACTAATTTTTTATTTTTATGAATAATCATTTAAGATCTAGAAAATTAGCAAGTAAATAAATGAGACAAGTTTCAGGGAATATATCTTTGGTATATAAACACAGAGGGGTGCTACACCCAGTTAAAAATAATTGGTTTCCAAAGAACAAATTAGTTATTTGCTCCTACAAAGAGATATAACTTAATCCCTATACAATATTTGACTATGTGTTTGTACTAAAGGAATCAAGCTAACAGAGAGTATTTTACCATAGCCCTATGTATTTGCAACATAATGAACCAGCTAGAATATAAAGCTCCGGTGAGGAAGGTATGTGTATGGATTTGTATCCTCTTTTTCTCCGGCTTCAATTTTCTCTCTGTATCACTTTGTTTGGTTGTAAATCTCTCTTCAAAATGAGCACGTCATTTTGTTTATATGGTGTAGACTTTTCAAATCAATTAAAATTGACTTGTCCTTCACAATGCTAAGTCATATGTTGTTCCTCTACAGAGGAATGAGAGTGTAGAGAGTAAGTTGCGTCAATAAGCCTATGTTGCGCCTACACTCTGTACTCCATGTACATGAGCCACTTGTTGACTTAGAAGAAATTTTATTCTTCATTATGCTGCGCCTACACTCTTGTTATAGAGTGCAGACACCACATATCATTGCCTTGGAGCCTTGTAGAGTTACTTTTGCCTTAGAACATTTTCTATCAACTTATGTTGCGTTTACACTCTTGTTACCTAGTGTAGGCGCCACATAAGTCAATACCCTTACTTAGAATATTTCCTTGAGGCTCAGTTGTGATTATATTGTTCTTGCACTCTTGTACCCTTGTGTAGGAACGACATAACATGTACTTGCCTTAACTTATTTCATGAAGCTTTTGAGTACAACTTTAAATGTTCTTCATGTGGCTTGATCAACTGATTTTCTTCTAATACATCAAGGTAATTCTCTTCTCGTTGTGCTGATACTTAGTGCACTGGTCTGATTCACAAATGACTAAAAATGAATTAAATTCTCTTGACTTCTATTCTTTCTCAGCTGATTAACCTTGGACTGTTGCATTGCTTCAAACATTGACTGTTAATAAGCACTTTACTTTCTCTGGAATCTTTTCTGGTACTTCTACAATGTCTCCATTATTACTACAATCTTGAATACTTCATTCTTTATTCTTCACTAACGTTTGAACATATAACTGAACTTCTTTCAGTGAGTATAGTCTCATGACTGCAGCTGTCTTCTTTAACTTTTGTATTTCCCTTGTCTTCAACACTTATGAAACCCCGAAAGTATCTACACATTATTCTTCACTGAGGCTTGAATATATTAATGAACTTCTTTCATTTAGTCGAGAACTCATAATTGTGTAGTCGAGTATTGATCCAATCGAGAACTAAGATTTATAACCATTTGAGTACTCTTATGATAACAATTATTCGAGAACTCAGAGATGTATGTATTCGAGAATTGAGAAAAAAACTTGGTCGAGAACTCACCAAAGGAATTCGAGAACTCTGTTTATTGTACTATTCGAGAAGTCAAATCAAGATGACAAATTAATCACAAACTCCAGTTTTTAAAATTTTATTCTATTTTCAACTCCCATATAAAATAAATTAATTTTATCAAACACAATTTTCCAGATTAAAAAAATAATAATTATTAGTTGAAAATGTATTTGCTTAATATTCGTACAAAATTGAATATCACACTTATTATTTAAAGATTCACAAGTATAAAATTCTTTTCAGATTTACTTAGAATAAACAAAATAGTTCTAAGCTACATTATGATTTTTATTTTTCAAAAAAAATATGATTGATATATTTATAAATATACAATAGTTTACTTCACTTAGATAAATCATTGAGCATTCATGTCTATGAAGCAATTGTTGTAATAATTGGTGATATATATTTATTTAGCCACTTAGACAGAAGAATTTGGCATTCCAATCTCACTAACCAACCTGTTGAAGAGTGGCTTCATCTAGTGATTTAATAAATATATCAGCCAACTGTTTTTATGTAGGAACATAGAATAATTCAATTACTCCATTTTCTGCATGTTCCCTTATGAAATGGTACCTTACATCAATGTGCTTTGTGTTTGAATGGTTAACTAGATTTCAATAATAGATATGACACTAGTATTATCACACATGATATGAATTCTTTCTAGAACTAGCCCATAATCCCTTAGTTGATTTCTTATCCAAAGCATTTGAGCACAACAACTCTCAGCGGCTTTGTATTTAGCCTCAACTGTGGAGGTTAAAACTGATTGTTACTTTTTGCTATATCATGACACTAATCGCTGTCCAAGAAATTGACAGCTTCCAAATGTGTTATTCCTATCAACTTTGCATCCAGTAAAATCAGCATCAGAATATCCAACTAGGTTAAATCTTGTTTCCCCTGGGTATCACAATCCCATATATGTTGTTCCTTTTAGATACCTCAAAATTCTTTTGACAGCAATGAGATGAGACTCCTTTGGATTGGCCTGAAAACTTGCACACAAACATGTAGAGAACATGATGTCTGCCTACTAGCTGTTAAATAGAGTAAAGATCCAATCATTCCTCTATAGGTCTTCTTGTCTACACTTTTGCCTTTCTTATCTTCATCAAGTTTAATAGCTGTAGACATTGGAGTTTTTGCAGGTGAACAGTTTTGCATATCAAACCTTTTGAACAAGTCATTATTATACTTTCTTTGACTTATGAAGATGCCATTTGTCCCTTGACTTATTTGAAGGCCTAAGAAATAATTGAGCTCTCCCACCATGTTCATCTCATACTTACTTTGCATAAACTTTGAGAACCTTTGACACAACTTTTTATTTATAGAACCAAAAATGATATCATCCACATAAATTTGAACTAGAATGATGTCATCGCCATGATTTTTGTAAAAAAGAGTTTTGTAAATTGTTCTTCTGGTAAACTGATTTTCCAATAGAAATTTTGACAGTGTGTCATACCGTGCTCTAGGAGCTTGGTTGAGTGTTAGTAATTGTGCTCTAGAGACAATACTTTTTATATTTTAAGGAAAATATTTATTATTAAGGATTATGTTTTATTGATTATTATTTATTTATTATGTTTTATTTACTGCGTAATAAATTGAAAGCATAATAAATGTCCTTGGAATTTTGATACGTATTATATATCTTTAAGTATGTGACTTAAAAATGAGATTATATGAATAGTATCTTATTCCTAAAATTCCCTAGTCGAGTATTTTTATTTAAGGGCAATAATAATGCACAAAGACTAGTATGTTTCTTGACAGATGACCACATCTCATTGGTCATAGGTATGGGGATACTAAAGTCAAGAACATAAGTGCATGTATCAATGCATGGTACTGGAATGACCCGCCGTGAGATTCTACATGTTAAGTAAGTGTCATAAGTAATTCTCACTGTGATAATGGTGTAATGATCCTTAGACCTGAAATCATTATATTTCTATACGAGAATTAATATACTTTGATTACATTAAAAGTTACCTTTGACCGGGTGATGATAAAAGTGGACATTGGGTATATTATGAATCGTATGAGAAATATGAATGATCTAGATGGGATTTAATCCTCCTAATTTTAGGAGTGATATTATTGGCCTCTTGTTTGAGTGAGACTATGAAATGCACGGCCGTGCTCAAATGTTGATTTGATTTTAATAGTCTACTCATCGATCAAGAAAATAAAGATTAAATTATGAAGAGGATGACACGAGACATGCCTTGAGTTTAATCTATAATATCAAGATTAAAGGGATTATATTACATGGAACATTATTCACGAAAGGCTTAATCGAATCACCGATTTATTATTATTACTTGGGTAGCAATGATGTATTACTAGATGCCGCTCATTGTTTACAATTTTAATTAGATATTAAAATTGTTGCCAACGTAATAATAACCTACAGGGTCACACACAAAGAACACTTGAAGGAGAAATAATTTAAATTATGAATTTAAATTAAATAAGTAATTTATTTTATTTATGATATTAATTAAGTATGACTTAATTAATTATATAAATAGAATAAATGAATTACTTAAACTAATTCCAAAATTAATAATTAATTAATTAAGTGAGACTTAATTAAATAATTTAGAATTTTGGATTAGTATTAATTATAATTGGATTATAATTAGAAAACTTATTCCTCTCTCTATATAATCTCTTTATGGGCTGATTTAAAAAATCAAATAATTTTCAGAAAATCATAAATCACCGTTTTGGAGGCTGTAACGACATCTAATGGCTTACAGACACAGAGCTGACTATGTCAGTATTACTCAGTGACCCGATTCCAGTCAGAAAACACATATCGTTTGCGAAAATCGGACAACGGACACAGATTTCAGAAAATCAACGGCAGCCGTTTCAGAATTCGTATCGAATACGATTCCCATAATAAGAACAAACATGTATCATATACATACATCAACACACATAATCATCACATGATTATACATCATATGAATATCATATATTCATAATATATATAAACATATACATATTATATCAATATAAAATCATGATAGATCGCATACATGCTTATATATCAAAAACTGTTAAGCACATAACCGAATTAAAACGTTTCGCAAGTAGCTCTGATGCCATTGAAGGGTTTCGTGACACAAACGCAGCGGAATAAACGCGAAAAATAAATCAAAATAGCGAAACCCTCCGCAGGATCCATGCGAAAACAAAAGATTTAATTCGGAGATAAAGAATAAATACCTTTAGAAGCTTTAACAGTAACTGTTAAAGCTTCTAAAGGTATTTATTCTTTATCTCCGAATTAAATCTTTTGTTTTCGCATGGATCCTGCGGAGGGTTTCGCTATTTTGATTTATTTTTCGCGTTTATTCCGCTGCGTTTGTGTCACGAAACCCTTCAATGGCATCAGAGCTACTTGCGAAACGTTTTAATTCGGTTATGTGCTTAACAGTTTTTGATATATAAGCATGTATGCGATCTATCATGATTTTATATTGATATAATATGTATATGTTTATATATATTATGAATATATGATATTCATATGATGTATAATCATGTGATGATTATGTGTGTTGATGTATGTATATGATACATGTTTGTTCTTATTATGGGAATCGTATTCGATACGAATTCTGAAACGGCTGCCGTTGATTTTCTGAAATCTGTGTCCGTTGTCCGATTTTCGCAAACGATATGTGTTTTCTGACTGGAATCGGGTCACTGAGTAATACTGACATAGTCAGCTCTGTGTCTGTAAGCCATTAGATGTCGTTACAGCCTCCAAAACGGTGATTTATGATTTTCTGAAAATTATTTGATTTTTTAAAATTTTGAGTATATGTATGTATATATTATGAATATATGATATTCATGTAATGTATAATCATATGATGATTGTATGTATCTCTGTATATGTATATATGATATATGCTTGTTTTTGTTATAAGAATTGTATATGATATGATTTCTGAAACACCGTCAGATTTGGAGAAATCTGACTGCTGTATCCGATTTTCGTAAACGATATGTGTTTTCTGACTGGAATCGGGCCAATGAACAAAACTGATAGTACAACTATCACCGACGGGTCTGTAAGGCGTTTGACGTCGTTAAGGGCCTCGAAATAGCGATTTATTGTCTTCAGAAATCTGTTTTTAATTTTATGAAATTTCGAAATTTGTTATATATGATTATATGATATGATTATATAATATAAGATATATTATATGTGTTATATGATAGCATGGTGGATGGTTATGGCCTAAAGACCAATAGGATAGTGGTTTTGATTTATGGTTTTGGTTTCTAAATACGACTTGCATGTCGTTTATTCATTGTAATTTAATTATCTCGAATGTAACTCGAGTTCTTCTTGTAATTTCATTAGAATAGTTTTATTTTTATTATTCAATGTAATTATCAATGAAGACTTGCAAGCAAGGAGGCAATCCAAAAGGGGATGATGGAGCAATGAAGAAAGAAGACATGTAATAGATAGTATTTTTAAAACCACCATAGACTGACCTTGATATTTCCATTAGCTTGGAAATATCATATAGGATGGGGCCATAACCAAACACGTTTAATTTACGCACATTACATATATGTATACGATTGCATGTATTGGTATGTATGCGTAGATATAATTGAGATGCATGCTTAATATTGATTAATCATGTATGTATTAGATACGACACCCATGCCATGTTTGCTTAAACAAGATAAAATCTGTAACGATTCAAGATTTTAAAATTAACAAACGATCATGAGATTCTTGTGTTTATGAAATATGGATTTTTAAAACACGGAATTAAATATGGATTTTTGATATCTATAATTGGGATTTTCTGACAAAAGCGGATATGCGTATTCGTAAGGCTGATGGGTTTTAAGTGTGACCATTGGTATCCTCCATCTACCTGGGAAATGAACAATTTAAGATGTCGATTTGAAATATTTGGTTCAAGGAAAAATTGAGGATCTCTTTATGTTGTGATCATGATCGTTATAAATTTTCTAAAACCCCTTAACAAAATATTAAGTTTTACTCGGATGCTTTCCGATGAATGAACACTCATCGAATCCTAGATCGATAAGGGGAAGGACTGTCAGTGGCAGGGGACTCCTATCTATCGTGGTAAGATGCGACGAATATAAACGGTTATATTCGGCCGTTGTATCATTGGGTCTAACTTAACTGAGTCGTCATAATAAGTGAAAATAAACGGTTATATTCAACTATTATGAACTTAGAAGCATAGAGTTTGGTTAAAAGTCTATTAGATAGATAAGATCAATCGTTGTTCACCAAACTATCCAAGAATTATATATGATATAATTGACAACTGTTGTCTACCTAAATAATCATTTTTTAAGGACTTCCAGTGGTTGACTTAGGACATGACGAAATATGGATCTTGGCTCACTAGAAAGAATTATGGGATATACTTTCCAAATTAATAGTAAGGGCTATTAGTTTGATAAAAATAGTGGGAGGTATATGATGATATACCATAATCACTTAAACATAATTAATATTAAATTTGCAACCTAGTTTATTTTATGCACTTTAATATTGTAGATATCAAATGATAAACACAAACAACTTCTCTATGCGATCAGTTCTTGAGAAGGACAAGTTGACGAGAATATATTTCCTTGACTGACATAGGAGCTTGAGGATAGTCCTCAGGCACCACGATATTAGTCAAATCTCTTCCCCTGCTCTTAAAGTTGAGAATGTAACATGAGCAAATCATAGTGCTTATTGGAAGCAAATTGATGTTGCGACTGATGTTTCATGTCTCATGCTCGCAAATATATGTGCTGAGCTTAAGAAGCAATACAAGCATATAGATGCTTATGAAACGATTGAGCACAAGATATATTTGAAAGGGCATTATACACTTACAAGTAGGGAGAGTGAGACCCGATTACACCACATGTTCTAAAGATTATAGGGTATAATGAATACCATTGATATTTTGAGTTTCCAGATTGGTCTGGAGACAGTAAGATTTGATCTTACAATCTTTGGACAAATATTATTCTTATTTTGTTATGAACAATAAAGTGAATAAGATTGGTAAAACACCCATTGAGTTGCTAAGCATGTTGAGAACTGCTGAAAGTAATATGATAAATGCATGAACTACTACTATATTGATGGTAAACATAGGGAATGCAAAAGGGAAAGGAAAATAGAAAGGCAAGGAGAAGATTTGATCTAGTTCCGTTGTCAAACCAAAGTCCAATCCCTAAAGCAGACTCTAAAGTCTGAATGAGGTGTTGATAAAGAAGACGATTGTCACTTCTGTGGAAAGTTGGGAGACTGGAAATTAAACTGTCATGCTTAATTGGAAGATCGGAAGATGATGATCAATAAGGGTCAAGCTTAAGGTATCGGGTTGGAATTGGAGTAAAGGTAGTTGCTCTGGTTAGAGGAACTCGTTACTTAACTTTTGGCCTATAAGGAAAATTTAGAACTTGATAATTGTTATAACGTGCTTGCAATTGGCAGGGACATTATTTCAGTTTCTTGTTTGGACAAGAAAGGCTTTTTCATTTTAATTAAATAAAAATAGTTGTTTATTCTATTTTGATGATGAGCCTTATAATGTTGCACAACTAATTAACAATTTATATGTTCTAAAGTGACTCAAATAAAATATTACCTTTGACACTGTTGTTGAGGCCATATTAATGAGAAACGCATTTTCAGAATACATAAGGATGCATTCATGGAAAAGTTTGATTATGAATTATACAAAAGGATGCGAATCTTGGCTTATTTGGCAAAATGACTAAAGCTCCTTTTACCGGACATGGTGAAGGGATCATTGAATGGGTATGACTTATACATAGTGATGTATGTGGTCATATGTGTACGATGACAAAAGGTAGATTTTATTAACTTCATAAAATTTACTAATTATTTTAGTAGATACGGATATATGTATCTTTTGAAGAACTAATCCGAATCATTTGAAAAGTTCAAAGACTATAAAGATGAAGTAGAAAATATCAAAGAAAGGTTTTTGATAGGAGGGATCACACATTGTTGGACATGGTGCGATCAATGTTGAGTCAATGAATCTTCCAATTAGTTTCTGGGGTTGCACTCTGGAAACGGCTCCACATACACTTAACATTGTTCCTACTAAAACGGTTCAAAAGAATCCTTATGAGATATGGACTGAGAAACGTCACAGCATGTCATTTATGAAAATTTGGGGATGTGAAGCGTTTGTGAAACGTCTAATCTATGACAAGCTAGGACCAAAATCAGATAAATGTAATTTTGTGGAATACCCAACTGAAACAAGGGGTTATTCTTTCTATAATCCTTCCGAGAACAAAGTGTTTGTTGCTCGAACTGCTGAGAGACAGTGGGAGGATAATAGATCTCAATGAAGTTTGAGACTCACATGATAATGTTGAACCAATGGAGGAACCTGAGCAGAATATACAAGAAAAATAATATTGCTCAAGAAACACAGGTATTCGTAGGTCTAGTAGGATTCGCCATGAGCTCGAGAGATAATATGGATTTCTCTTGACTCAAGATGGTGATGTGATGCTTATGGATGAAGATGAGCCTCTCACCTACCAAGACGCTATGAACACTCCAGAGTCTAAGAGATGGCTGGATGCTATTAAATCTGAGATGGAATCCATGTATACTAATCAAGTAAGGACTTTGGTTGATCCACCTGAAGGGGTAAAACCTATAGGGTGCAAGTGGGTTTTCAAAAAGAAGACCGACATGGATGGTAATGTACAGACCTATAAAGCACGATTGGTGGAAAAAGTTTTAAGAAAATTCATGGTATTGACTATGATGAGACCTTTTCACTAGTTGTTATGGTCATGTCCATCAGGATTTTGCTTGCTATAGCTGCTTACTATGACTATGAAATCTGGCAAATGGATGTCAAAACCGATTTCTTAAATGAGAGCCTTGAAGAAGATATGGATGTGTACATGACACACCCTAAGGGTTTTGTTGATCTAAAGGATGCTGGAAATGTATGTAAGTTGCGTCGATCCATTTATGGATTAAAGCAGGCCTCGAGGAGATGGAACATTTGTTTTCATGAAACAGTCAAAAAGAGTTTGACTTTATTCAGAATGAAGATGAAACTTGTGTTTACAAGAAGTTTAGTGGGAGCCATGTGGCATTCCTAGTATTATATGTTGATGATATATTACTAATAGGGAATGACATTCCTTCTCTACAGACTGTGAAGACTTGGTTGAGAAATAATTTCTCAATGAAAGACTTAGGCGATGTGACATATATATTAGGGATCGAGATCTATAGAGATAGATCAAGGTGATTGATCGGCCTAATTTAGAGTACATACATTGACAAAGTTTTGCATCGATTTCAAATGCAAAGAGACTAAAATGGATATGTCCCAATGTCTCATGGGATAGTCCTAAATCATTGGATGATAGGGACTGCATGAGTAAAATTCCATATGCGTCAGCAATTGGTTTTATAATGTATGCAATGATATGTACTTGTCCTGATGTCTCGTATGCTTTAACCATGATGAGTAGATACCGATCTAATCCAGGTGAAGGTCACTGGACGACAGTCAAGAATATTCTTAAGTACTTAAAGAGGACTAAAGATTCATTCTTGTTATATGGAGGAGATGTGAAGCTAGTTGTAAGAGGTTTCAGTGATACTGGTTTCTAGACAAATAACGATAATTTAATGTTTCTGTCTGGCTTTGTGTTTTATTGAGATGTTGTATGCTGGAATGGTTCACAGCAAAGACAATTGTTGATTTTACAATAGAACCTGAGTATATTGATGCTTGTGAAGCAGCCAAGAAGGCTGTTTGGGCATGTACTTAGGAGATATCACCTAATTAATGAGATTAATGATCAAGGAGATATACATATATGTAAAGTGTATACTAATAATAATATTGCAGACACACTGACTAAGGCTTTGTCGCAGCAGAAGCACGAAAGTCACACTAGTTCCATGAGTATTGGATACCTGGGTAATTGGCTCTAGTGCAAGTGGGAGATTGTTAGTAATTGTGCTCTAGAGACAATACTTTTTATATTTTAAGGAAAATATTTATTATTAAGGATTATGTTTTATTGATTATTATTTATTTATTATGTTTTATTTACTGCGTAATAAATTGAAAGCATAATAAATGTCCTTGGAATTTTGATACGTATTATATATCTTTAAGTATGTGACTTAAAAATAAGATTATATGAATAGTATCTTATTCCTAAAATTCCCTAGTCGAGTATTTTTATTTAAGGGCAATAATAATGCACAAAGACTAGTATGTTTCTTGACAGATGACCACATCTCATTGGTCATAGGTATGGGGATACTAAAGTCAAGAACATAAGTGCATGTATCAATGCATGGTACTGGAATGACCCGCCGTGAGATTCTACATGTTAAGTAAGTGTCATAAGTAATTCTCACTGTGATAATGGTGTAATGATCCTTAGACCTGAAATCATTATATTTCTATACGAGAATTAATATACTTTGATTACATTAAAAGTTACCTTTGACCGGGTGATGATAAAAGTGGACATTGGGTATATTATGAATCGTATGAGAAATATGAATGATCTAGATGGGATTTAATCCTCCTAATTTTAGGAGTGATATTATTGGCCTCTTGTTTGAGTGAGACTATGAAATGCACGGCCGTGCTCAAATGTTGATTTGATTTTAATAGTCTACTCATCGATCAAGAAAATAAAGATTAAATTATGAAGAGGATGACACGAGACATGCCTTGAGTTTAATCTATAATATCAAGATTAAAGGGATTATATTACATGGAACATTATTCACGAAAGGCTTAATCGAATCACCGATTTATTATTATTACTTGGGTAGCAATGATGTATTACTAGATGCCGCTCATTGTTTACAATTTTAATTAGATATTAAAATTGTTGCCAACGTAATAATAACCTACAGGGTCACACACAAAGAACACTTGAAGGAGAAATAATTTAAATTATGAATTTAAATTAAATAAGTAATTTATTTTATTTATGATATTAATTAAGTATGACTTAATTAATTATATAAATAGAATAAATGAATTACTTAAACTAATTCCAAAATTAATAATTAATTAATTAAGTGAGACTTAATTAAATAATTTAGAATTTTGGATTAGTATTAATTATAATTGGATTATAATTAGAAAACTTATTCCTCTCTCTATATAATCTCTTTATGGGCTGATTTAATAAAAAAAAAGAGATTTTACAAAAACCCTAGCCGCTCTGAGAGAGGAGGAAGATAGAGAGAGAAGAAGTTTTCGGGTGCTAGTACACATCAATCCTTCATGAAAAGTGTTCGTGTGGATACCGTAGAGCGTAGATCGCGAGAGCGGGATACGTGGTGATTAAACAAGCTTTGGACCTCCATTAATCTTCTATTAATGAACTGTTAAAGCTTCTAAAGGTATTTATTCTTTATCTCCGAATTAAATCTTTTGTTTTCGCATGGATCCTGCGGAGGGTTTCGCTATTTTGATTTATTTTTCGCGTTTATTCCGCTGCGTTTGTGTCACGAAACCCTTCATTGAGTCCATACAATTCTTTAAGAAGTCTGTAAACAAAATCAGGAAATTTTTAGTCTTCAAAGCCAAGTGGTTGTTGCACATAAACTTCTTTTTCTAATTCACCATTTAAAAATGCACTTTTGACATCCACTTGATAGACTTTGAAATTTGAATAGGCTGCAATGGCTAGAAAAATTCTTATTGCCTCTAGTCTTGCAATATGAGCAAAAGTCTCATCATAGTCAATGCCTTCTTCTTGTGAATATTCTTTTGCAACCAGCCTTGCCTTGTTTCTTATGACAATTCCATGTTCATCCATTTTGTTTCTGAAAATTCACTTAGTGCCAATAATTTATCTGTCTTTTGGAGGTGGCACTAGTTCCCAAACATTATTTCTCTCAAATTGATTTAGTTCTCTTTCATGACCAAAATCTAGTCTGGATCCAACAAAGCTTCTTCAATCTTTTTAGGTTCATTTTGAGACAAAAAGCAAGCATACATATATTCATTTATGGTTGCCCTTCTTGTCCTTACTCTTTCATCAGGATTTCCAATAATTTGGTCTTTAGTGTGACCTCTATTCCATTTTGTTTCATGAGTCACACCTCTTGCATTTGTGTTTATTTCTTCGTGATTAGAGTTGTTTGTATTTGTTGTTGATCATTCAGAAACTCCCCCAGAATTGATGCTAGGATTGTGTAGAGAATTCCCAAGTTGGATATGACTGAAATCCTCATTATTTCTCTCTTCATTTATGCCATGTAAAATCCCCACATGTGCGTATTCATGAATATTTTCATCCTTTTCATTTTAAGAAGATTCCATTTCCATTTCATTCTCAAATCTCAAGGTATCCCAGTTTTCTCCTTCAAAACTCTTGGCATGAAACATGAAGTCATCAAAAGTCACATTTGTGCTTTCCATCACTTTTTGTTTATCAGTCACATACACTCTATAGAAAATCTTGTCCAAAGAGTATCCCACAATGATTCATTCATATGTTTTGGCTTCAAATTTTCCTAGATGATCAACATCATATTTGAGAACAAATCATTTTGCTCCAAACATATGCATATGTTTAATAATTGACATTCTATTTGTCATGACATGATAGAGAGTCTTTCCAATAGGTTTTGTAATGAGTGTCCTTTTTTTAGTGTAGCATGCAGTCCTGCAGCTTTAGTCCAAAAACTTGTTGGTAGACTAGTTTTTGCTAACATGGTCCTTGCAGCTTCAATTAGCATCCTGTTTTTCCTTTCAACAACTCCATTTTGTTGTGGAGTTTTTAGAGCTGAGAATTGGTGAGTGATCCCATTTTCTTTGCAGAATTCACTTAATGTACCAATTTTGAATTCTGTTATATTTTCACTCTTTATAGCCACAACAGGTGTTGGGCCTTTATCCAATATCCTTAGATTTTCAATAATAATTTCAAGAGCTTCATATTTTGAATGCTGAAATTCCACCCATGTATTTGGAATAGTCATCAACCATGACTAATGCATATCTCTTCTTTGACATGATATTTACTGGTCCAAAAAGGTCCATGTGAATCAATTGTAGAGGCTTTGTGATTGAGGTGAATTCTTTGCTTATGTGACTTGATCTTTTCATCTTTCCTTTTTGACATGCCTCACACAATCTTTCAATGCAGAATTCAAGTGGAGGCAAGTCCTTCACCAACTCTCTTTTGACTAGAGAATTAAGGTTCTTGAAGTTCAAGTGAGATAGCCTTTTATGCCAAAACCAACTTTCTCTTTTTGAGGTTTTTGAGTAGAAACAACAGATTTTATCCTTGTTTACAGATTCCAAATCGGCTAAAAATAGGCTTCCTTTTCGTACTCCATAAAGTTCAACTTCTTTGGATTTTCTATGTGATATGAGGCACATTTATTTATCAAACTCCATCTTTAAGTCTTTGTTGCAGAATTGAGAGATGCTCAACAAATTGTGCTTCAAACCATTTACCAAAGCTACATCTTCCATGACAACATTTCCATGAATCAATTTACTATATCCCATAGTGAAACCAATGTTGTTGTCTCCAAATGTCACCATTGGGCCAACTTCTTCCTTGAAATGTGAGAGAAGAGCCTTGTCACCAGTCATGTGTCTTGAGCATCCACTGTCCAAGATCCACATAAACTTCTTTTTCTTAACTGTGCCCTGCAATCAAAACAGTATCAAGTTTTCTTTATTACCCAAACTAGGTTAGGTCCTTTTTGCTTAGTTGCATGAATATCATTTTTCCTTTTAACAGTCCTAGTCACTTTATCATGCTTAATTTCCTTTTTATGGTTTTGGTTTCTAGCTTGATTAGTGCTACCTAAGCTAGATGCCTTTGCAGGTGATGTGGAGTGTTTTCTTCCCTTGATTGGACTTGATGATTTAGGCCTAGTTGTGTTCTTGCTTAGATTTTGACTAATGCATCCTTCAATAAAATTGTTTCATTAATCTAAAACAAGTGTTCATGGTATTCATGTTACATGGCATATAATCAAACATATCACAGAATTTTTGACTATCATGCAATAATGGTTGAACATATCCACATGCAAAGTCAGCATTTTCAACAAGTTTCTTTCATACCTGAGTAAGATGATTTATTGATCCACAGTTTTTATAAATCTTCCTAGGGGCATTTAGAACAGATGTAAAGTTGTTATGTTTGTTGATGCCTACTTTACCATTCTTGTTAGGCTTTTTCTTTTTAGCATGCATAGTTTTATTTTTCTGGACAATTTCCTTTCTTTCAACATTAACAGGTATAGACTTAGCCTCGACCATAGGTTCCTCTATTTCAACACAAGGCACAGTGTTCTTAGCCTCTTATTCATCCTCATCATTCAACTGTTTTTTGATGATAAGACTCACGTCATCAAATTCAACAATTGAATTCTTAAAAATCGAAGTTTTAACATATTTGAAAATGTGAGGATTTCTAAGGAATTCAGTTTTCTTGCCTTTTATTGAAATAGACTTCTTCTTCTTTAGAATGTCATAGTCAAACCCAACTTCAACCTTAGAATTTTCCTGATGCTTCTCATGGAACTCTTGAACTAGTACTAATGAGTTTTGATAAGATCTAATTTTCAATTCATTTTCAGAAATTTGGTTCCTTAAAAATTTTTCAATTTGTTTTAAACATGTGACCTTATTTTTCAAATACTCATTTTCCTGTTTTATTGATTCCATGTTAACCAATGATAATTCTAGGTGTTCATTCTTAACAGAAAATTAATCACTAGCTTTCAACAATCTATTTATCTCTTCATAAGCAGCAGTCATACTGGTGAGTATGTTAAACATCTCAATACTTAGTTCTTCAACAGTTTTCTTATATTGAGAGTTCGACATATCAATAGAGGTTAGGGTTGGTACTTGACTTGTTAAGGATGATGCTCCATCATTTGATTTGGCCATGAGTACCAAGTTTCCATACTCTTCTTCTTCATCCTCATCAGTGTCATCCCAACACTTTCTTTCTGCAATATATGCTCTACTAGTTTGCTTTTTCAACAGGGCTTCATACTTGGCTTCCAACTCCAAGTAATCTTTCTCCTTCTTGATCATTTTTGGCTTTCTATACTCAGTTACAAAGTGTTTTAGTTCATCACAGTTAAAGCATCTGATTTTTGACTTGTCTACAGATCCAGTTTTATAACCACCTTTCAAACTGCTTCTAGGAGTTTTGCTTGAGGAGCCAAAGTTTGGTTTTGGATTGAAACTCTTATTTTTCTTGAACCTCATATTTCTAAACTTATTGGCCATAAAAGCCATAGATTTGTTGTCCATGGTTTCAAGCTCCTCAATGGTGTAGAACTCATCTTCATCAGATTCACTTTTGACAGATTCCTTATCCTCTTTGTCTTTTTCAGCAATCTCTTCAATCTTCATTATCTTGCTTGTACCAACTTTTTCCATATTCACAGGTTCTTTGGCAATCATGACACTAGAGACATTTGTCATTTTGCCTCTGTTTTCTAGAAAAGAGTTTCCAATAGAAGTTTTGTTAGATTCCTTCCTTATCTAATAACAACAATTTTGTGCTTGTTCGTGAGATTACGAAGCTGTATGAATAGTAATCGTGATAACTCAACACTAGAACATGACATGTAAATAATACTACGCCTACACAGAAATCAGGAAGAAATGAAGACAAGGCAAATATAGTGAATTAAGACATTAGAAGAAGTCTTGAAGTCTACTACAGGTCACTGAGAGAAGCTCACTAATATGTTCATGCCTCAGTGAAGAATAATGGTTGAAGACTTTCAGGGTTTCAGAAGTGTTGAAGATTCAGCATAGAAGTGCCACAAGAAGATTTCAGTGTACCAGCATTGATTGAAGATAGACAGTGTTCGAAGCATAGGAATCTAGAAGAATTGAAGACATGATAAAGACAAAGGATTAAGAAGACAACTGCAGTCTTGGAGTTATACTCACTGAAAGAAGTTCATTTATATGTTCAAGCGTCAGTGAAGAACAGAGAATGAAGTATTCAAGATTGTGGTAAAAATGGAGACATTGTCAAAATACTAGAAAAGATTCCAGTGAAGTTACAATGTTTATTAACAGTCAATGTTCGAAGCAATGAAGGTGCTGCAAACTTAACAATATACATAAGGCTATAATACGAAGACCTGGATCAAAGTTATTCGTCTGTGAACCAGACCAGTTGCACTAGGCGTCAACAGTTTATGAAAAGAATCTGAGTATTAACTATAGAAGAGTTGTTAAGTTGAAGAACTTTCTTGTAAAAAACGATTATTTATTAAGGTACAAAAAATGATTTGTAGAGGCTACAACCAAACAACTCAAAGGGTGCAGGGTGCAGAGTGTCACAACCTTGGTGTGAAAAGTAAAAGTTTATGAACTACAGTCGAAGAACGGAAATAGCTCAGGATACAGGTTGTAATGTGACAAGAATTTGGTACAAGAAATGGAAGTTGGTGAAGTTCAGTCAAGGAATGAAAAGAGGGTCAAAGTGCAGTGATCAAATTGTACTTTGACCATAACAATGAAGAAGCGCAACAAAAGTATCTTGGCGCAAGGAAATATCCAAATCAGCTAAGGCAAGTATTAACTGGCGCCATACACAGGGAATGTAGAGTGCGAGCGCAACAAAAAGAAAAGGCGCAACAAAATATTACTTGACCCCACTTAGCCCTCAGTCAATCAAATTACAGCAATCTACTTTTTTGATATAAAAGACTACACAGACAAGAAAAAAAGTAAGTCACTTAAAAAAAGGAGTCGTCTTCTTCAATAGAAATAATATGTAGAGAGCTATTGCCATGGCCGGAGCAAGAAGAAACAATTTATACACACCCATACCTTGCTCCCGGTCAGATATTCAGACCCGGTTCTTTAATGAAAAATGTTCAGGGCTCCTAGATATCACTCCTTACGGACTCAATTTTTCCTTGTACTAATTTAGATATATTTGTATAGGAACTAAGCCTTATATTTCTGTGTTAGTAGCAAAGAACTAATTTATTCTTTGGAAACCAATTATATTTTTAACTGGGTGTAGCACCCCTATGGGTTTATATACGAAAGATATATTCCCGGAAACTTGTCTCATTCAATTAATTGCTAATTTTCTAGAACTTTAATGTTAATTCGTAAATATAGAAAATTAGTAAGCCAGCCTCCTAAACACTATTCACCTCATGAATTCGAACCCACTAACCGAACTCTAAATTATTTATCCGTAAAAGATTTGAAAGAATTTTTTAATTTAGTGAGTATCGTATTCAACCCCCCCCTTCTACGACACTTCGAGACACAACAATTGGTATCAGAGCAGATTGATTGATATAAAAATCAAGATTCATAACTCAGTGAAGCTTAAAGTGTCGAAGCTGTTTAGACCACACAAGATTAGAGGACTTGATAAATAAATTTATTTTATAAATTTAAATTTTGATAAGTTTATTTTATATATTTATTTTTAATAAATTTATTTTATAAATTAAATTTAAATGAGTTTATTATTTAAACTTGAATAAGTTTATTTCATAAATTTAATTTAAATATATTTATTTTATAAATTTAATTTAAAATAAATCTATGATTTAAACTTAATTAAATTTATTTTTATAACTTAAATATATTTGTTTTGTCTATTTTAGGTTTACAACATTTCAGCGTCACTCACACCATTTGCAGTCTACTTCAAGTTTAAATCTCAATTTAATTTTTATTTTAGATTTATTTATTTTTTCCAGAAAATTCAAAATTCTTGAAAACTAAATTTTTTCTTAAGTATTAATTTATGATATTTTAATTTTTTAAAAAATTCAAAATTATTGAAAATTAATTTGTTGTAAATTTTTATTTTTGATTAATTTATTTTCAAATAAAATTAAAAATTCTGTAAACATAAATGTTTCTTAAATATTAATTCGAGGATGCTCAAGGAGTAGTAGATGAAGATTTTTCCGGGTATTGAACACAACTAAAATTGACTGAAGATTATCCAATGAAGTTAATTCTAGAACAGGTTAAAGAAAAAGTGATACTAATTTCCTCAGAGGTCTACTTCATAGGATCCCACTAATATTCGGATGTTGGAAAAGAAGAGATTAATTTGGGTACAGTTTTTGGTTAATTTGAGTTGGATATTTTTGGATGAAAAATCTTAGGGGTTTAAGTAGTGAAGGAGAACAGACTGGACATCCTGGAATCTCAGTACAAGCCTTAAAGATTATTCTATAGGGAGGTTACCGGAAGTTCGTGTTAACACTGCAGATCATCTGGAACACAGGATTACAGCCAACATAGATCTAAGGATACGACCTCATTGTCTTTAAAAGACCTGTATGTGCTGAAGGCCTATGAACTAGAACAAGAACTAAAGAAGATAATATTTGGTAAGGCAGGTTGTTAGCATATCCACTGTATTTGTGACCCAGGAATCAAATTTTATTGAAGTCAAGGTTGAGAACCTCTGAACAGAAATGAAATGATCATAGAAGATGAATTTAAGATGTAGTAGCTCGAGGTAGTGGTCAAGGTATTATAAATGAATTTGACAATTTGGAGTATCTTGAGAACTGGACTGCAAGTCAAGCCTGCAGGACAATAGGAAGTTCAGTGACATCAGATTCAGACGGAATTCCAATTCTTAATCTAAGGTCATTACTTATAAATTCCATAAATGAGATTTTAAAGAACAGTTCAAGAGGCGGTTACAAGACAAGGATGGTTTATATTAGAAAGAAAAGATTAGAGGTTTGCTACACAGTTTGAAGAAGCATGTACAAGCAAATGATGACAAACACTGTGTTGGGTTATAGCAAGAATCTCATGCATTAGTGAGGATGTAACAAGGGAAAGCATTTGTTGATGAAGTTAAATGCAAGGTTGATTCTATCAATGACAATGATGAACCAAATGGATATATGAAATCAATGACCAACACTGGAGATGAATCACTAAGCACTTCACATGTACACATTCTAACTAGTATACGTTTATCTAATTCAGAACTGTATGATTATTAAGTTTTGAAATGTATTATATTCCTGTTAGCATGTTAACATCGTAGGACTTAAATAATTAATTGATTGCTAAGAATAAGATTGCATGTTAGGATTCATGAGTTTAATTATTACATTTCATACTTGATTTTCTATGCAGTAAAATGAATATCTAGAATTAGATAGGGTGTTCTAGATGGTTAGGTGTATCCCTAAACATTTGCTGGAACTTGATTTAAATCTTATGTGATTTAATACCTCTGCTAATGTTGTGAAAATTGCTAATAGACAAGCAGGTCATAGATCTGGTATTTTATATTTTTTGTTGTTGTGATAAATGACTTGATAAGTGTATGTGAAATTTGATATTGCTTATAATGTTTGATTCAAATATTCTGCATATTCTTGAAATCGTTTATGTGCTTATTTTCACATGATTTGCTCTTAGACACATAGTTGTACTTAAATGTCATATCATATCATGTATTGCTTGTTAGGGATTATAATATTAAAAGATGGTAGAATTATCTAAGTAGTAGTAAGACTTGTTGATACGAGGATTAATCTAAAACTGACTTAGGTAATTAGAGATAGTTAAAAATGTTACACAACAATAGAAATGGATTAGGAAGAATTAGTAATTAAATTATTCGTTCTTCTATCCATGTGTTTTTAGAAAATTATTGAATATCTGTAAATCAGTTTTACATCTGTTACACTTGTGTAGAATTATTGAAGTAGTTAGTACCAAATTTTCTTATATGCATATTGAAGCTGTTGTTACAACTGTTGAAAATAATATCTCTAACCCATCTGGACTCAATTGAAGTTGAGTACCAATAAGCTTAATCATTTGTGATTGCAGAGTATGTAACAAAAGAGAAAAATTATGTGATTTCATGACATTTATTGTACGGGGCATGTGATTAAGATTGAAGCTCTACTATCACAGTTGGTTGAGAAAGCTTGCCCAATAGTAACCTTTGGAGATGACAACAAAGGATGTACAAGGGGTCTTGGCTACCATAATTTTGGAATTGTCATCAATGGATGCATCTTTCTTGCCAACGGACATAAGCACTATCTACAGGGCACTAGGAAATTCTTTGTCATGGTTTTTCTAGAAAGGCATTGAAAATAAAAAGTATTTGATCTCAAACAAGAAGGTTGGAAGCTCACTCAAACTGAGAATGAGGAAGTTTGTTCGTAGCTGACATGGATTCGGTATGTAAAGGTGAAGTGAACTTTTTAGTAAAGCTTCATCAGTAAAGAGTTAGCTATGGCATAAAAAGTTCTCACACTTGGTGAACAAAACAATGGATTCTCCGATAAAGATGAAATTGATGGGATGACTATTTCATATGGAATTATATCTAGAAGCACATTTTGAAGTATGTCATATAGGGAAGTCAATGAAAACATCACACTGAAGAAAATTATGTCATGGAAGAAATATGCGTAGTGGTGGTTGATGACAACCTTAGTTACAAGTTGGTGATGTTCATGCATTCAATAGACAAAACATCACATATGGTGATTGATCCCATCAGGAAGATCAAGTTGGAAGCATAGTAAGTTGTGAGAAATTTGAAGTCATATAGTGGAACTGAATTTCGCGAATGAAGTTCTAAATAATTCTGCACTGATAAAGGTACTTTGAAGCTGAAGCAATTAACATAGCATGCTGTTTAATCAACAAAGATCGTGAAAAGACATCATATGAGTTAATGACCAATCAGAAGTAAACACTGAAGCTCCTTCATGTGTTTGGAGGAAATTGACATTTATTAAATATTTAGATGAGTATCTTGGCAAGTTTGAAGTTAAGACTCATGGAACAATTCTCATCAGCTACTCATTGATGTCAAAAGCTTTCAAGACATGTGATTAAAAACCAAAAGGTGATTGAAAGTCTGAGTATATCATTCAATTAAACCAAGCTCCCGAGCATTCAAATGAAAAATAATTTTGAATCTTTGAAGTTTGACATCTTGTAAGAGTCAAATTCAGATACTGATGTTAAAGTAGAGGTTGCAGAAGGAATAAATGATAATGATGATGATTCAGATTCAATTAGTGGAAATGGTAGTGACACTAAACAACTCATGAATTTTAACAGAATCCATTGAAAAAGGTAAAGGATTTTCAACACATCCTAGAAACAACTTAGGGGGAGCAAATAAAAGAAGGATCTACTAGTCGTACTCAACAAAATGAAGATCAAAGGAATACATTAAGAACATAACTGACAAGACAAAAGGTTTGAAGTCAAAGTCATTCCTAGAGTCTA
Organism: Oenanthe sinensis; assembly: GCA_028671895.1. Taxonomy (NCBI): domain Eukaryota; kingdom Viridiplantae; phylum Streptophyta; class Magnoliopsida; order Apiales; family Apiaceae; genus Oenanthe; species Oenanthe sinensis. Next base: position 7,781,597 of record JAPMAC010000212.1, read on the forward strand.
GTTCTTAGTAAACCGGATTATTGAGTAAATGCTAGAAGTGCTAAGTAAAATGAACATAATTTTTTTAGGACCTAACATCTGGAATCCCAAAGAATACTGAAGATGCACTGATTGATCCAGATTGGGTGATTATAATGCAAGATGATCTCAATCAGTTCGAAAGGCAGAATCTATTGAAGCTGGAACCCAGACCACAAGACAAGACTGTATTTGGTACAGTAAGGGTTTACAGAGACTGGATGATTACTGGCATTGTTATGAGGGACAAAGCCAAATTGGTTGCTACATGTTACTATCAAGTAGAAGGTATCAATGATGATGGAAACAGAATCTTTGGGACTTTCAAGATCAAATAGTAAACAATAGTGACGAGACTTGATCCTATTAGGGATGAACAAGTTGATGACCTAACAGTAGGATATTTCTAGCACATGTTGAGCATTCAAGTGTGAACATATATCAGATGAATGTGAACAAGTGCACACTTGAATGGTGAGTTAGAAGTTGAAGTTGATGTACAACATTTCCTGGACGTTGAAGTTGCAGATCATTGGAATTTGTATATCATTCTCTTCCCAAGCTCTTTATGAATGGAGTTAGGGATTCAAACAAATCGTCAAGGACATGGTATGACACTTTAACTTGTAATTACATGAAAATGAATTTATATTAGAGTAGTTATACACATATATCTCTCTAGAATACAAAACACACCCAATGTAATATATGTATAAGTATACCATGATTATATTATATGTGGGTCTACTAATGAAAATTTGGCTAGAGTTATTTGCTAAGTAAATGCATAGTCTTATTCTTTTTCTTCCATATTCTTCTTCCTCTTCATCATCAGAGTCTTCCCAACACTTTCCTTCAGCCACAATGCCTCTTCCTTGTTACTTTTTCAACAAGGTTTCATACTTTGCTTTGAGTTTCTCATAATCATTGTCATTTCTCCTAAATTGTTTTGGCTTCTTGCATTCTGTTGTAAAATGCCCCATTTCACTGTAGTTGTAAGACCTTATTTTGGATCTATCCACCATACCTGTTTTGTATCCACCTTTGCCACTTCCTCCAGGTTTTGAGATATTTAGCTTGTTGAACCTGGAGCTTCGTCCTCTGGGTTTGAAATCTTTGTTCTTCTTGAATCTCAAGTTAGAGAACTTTCTTGCCATGTAGGCCATTGTTTTATTTTCCATGTTGTCTAGTTCCTCCAAAGTGTAGAACTCATCTTCTTCACCATCCTTGAGTTCCAGAGTCACACTTTCATCTTCATTTGTGATTTCTTCAATCTTGATTTATTGTTGATGTTGAGATTCCTTGAGTTGCATCATCTGTGGATCATGAGTTACTAGTGCATTTGAAGTGTTAGCCATTTTCCTTCTTTGACCAGCTTGAATGGCTCTATTTTGTAGTAGCTCTGGCTCATAGGTTTTAAGCATGCAATATAAAGTTTCAAGAAAAACTTTTGATAAATCCCTTCCTTCTTTTATGACAGACACCTTGTGCTCTAGATGGTCAGGAAGTGTCAACATGAATTTCATGTTTACCTCCTTTTTGTCATAAAACTTTTCATGCAGCTGCAAGTTGTTTATCAACCTGTTAAACCTCTTAAACATCTCAGTCAACCCTTCACTTGGTTTGGCCATGAAGGCTTTATATTGAGACACCAGAATCTGTCTTTGATTTTCTTTTACTTCTTCTGTTCCTTCATAGAGTATCTCAATGGTTTCCTATATTTGATTTGCACTGGTGCAGTTGACAATGTTGTTGTACATGACATTGTCAAGTGCCTCAATGATGATAAATTGTAAGCAATCATCTAGAGATACTTTTTCTCTTTCAGTGTCAGTGTACTCTAAAACCTTTTTAGGAACCCAGTAGGCTGGTATTATTTCACCATCTACTATGGTTTGGGTATATATGTTTGAGGTATGAATGGACCATTTTCCAGGATTTCAGGGTAGAGTGGGTTGGCTGTTTTTATGAACAACATCATCTTTCTTTTCCAAAAGTTGTAGTGTTCTTTGTCAAAGGTGAGTATTTTTATGCTGCTTATTTCTGTGCACTCATTTTTAGATCTTTTCAGGTTATGTATATCTAACATGGCTGTGATACCAGTTGTTAAGCATTAAAAGTGTTGCAGAAAGGGGGGTTGAATACAACTTGATAATTTATCACTTATCTTTCTAACAACAAACAAGAAATAATAATATCAAGTTAAAAATATAAACAATAGTAAGCAATTAAAAGAAGAAAGGTGTTTTACTTCAAAAATTAATTTTATTAATTTTTTTTATGCTATAACTGACTGAAGAAATTTCCAGCTTCAATAAAAACAATAACAAGAGAATGCTAGTGTTTCTATGCTTGAGAAAATTTAAACTCAGTTACATAAGGGAAAGTGTTTGTGAGATATGTGTATTTATGCTAAAACACATATCTCACTTACAAGTGTACTTTTCCTTATTCCTAGGACAATGCTTGAAATAGAAACTTCACTTTTCCTATTCAAATTTGTCTTCATTCCATTTGTAGATAAAGTTGCTATGAGAAGATTTGACATTCTTGACTCCTTGAGCACGCTTTATCTTTTTTGCTTGGTTTTTCTCTAGTTGCAGTAGTAGACTTGATAGACTAGGTAGAATTGTCAAGATTAGTCTGTGAATTAACATTACCTAGTCTGCTACTTGAAACAGACTGTTAGCTTCACCAAAAGGTTACTGTCAACCTTTAGCTTTTCTTTGGTGATAGTATCTTTGACTACGCATACTTTACTGTCAAGATTGCTAGTCTTCTAAAACATGTTGTCATCCAAAGGTACTATCAACTATCCCGCCAAACATGCTGTCAACTATCCCCGCCAAAGTTACTATCAGGAAACTTGTTGTCTTCGATTCTTTAATATCCGCCAATTTTACTGTCGAAGGAATAGTTGCCATCAGTAACACTTGTTGTCTTAGAATTTTCATTCTCCGTTAAGTGTACTATCGAAGGAATAGTTGTTGTCAGTTGTTTCAAAAGGTGTTGTCACTTGAATATGTTATCGTAGGCTTCAGTTTGCAGAATGTTACTGTCAATGATTTGATCCATGCTGTCATGAATACTTTGTGAACATCTACTTCATAGATCATTTATTACATTTATACAAGACAGTAACTATAATACTTACTATCACCTACTTGGCTATTTGTACATACTATTACAAGTGACATTTTAAACATACTGTCAATATGTATATGAAAATATGTTTTACTTAGTTAATTTCTAATTAATCTAAGTCAAATATTAGTCGGTTACATTGTTAACACCACAATCCCTAACAGAAGGTACAACATGAGCATGTTGGAAGAGTTGCAATTCGTTTTGAATTATAATTAGTTCAAAAGAATGATGGAAATTAAAGTAAGTCAAGGATCTTTTGAAGATGCGCAATTTGGAAGACTCTAGACCTGCTAAGACTTCTTTCCAACAAACCACTAAACTTGATCAAGGCAAATCAGGTATATGAATTGAAGTGACTAGCTATAGAGGTATGATCAGGTCATTACTTATTCAAGTACTTAAAGACCATATATTTTATTCTTGATATTCTTATGTGCAAGTTTTCAAGTGGATACTAGAGAATCTTATCTTATAGGTAAGTTATGAATTGTTAGATATCTTAGGGAATCACCAATTCTTAGAATGAGGTACCCTGAAGATAATAGGTTTAACCTAATTAGATATATAGATATAGATGATGCAGGTTGTAAGAAAGACAAGGAAGTCATTCCTAGAAGCTGTCAATTTCGTGGAAGAAGTTAGATTCTTATTGAAATGAGAGAAGACATTCAACACACATAGTTGCAACAAAGGCTAAAATTAAAGCAACTAATGAATGTGATGCTCTGATCTTCTGGACAAAGAAACTACTTCAACTCCAACAACTCTCTTGAACGCTCTCTACACCACTCACGGAACAAATGCATGAATACCAGGTATCATTTCTTTCAAGATTATCCTTAGTAGAATAACTTGCAGATCTTTGCTAAATAACTTGATGACTTTATTTTCTCTAAGTTGGTTAGTGAACTTGGGATATTATTTATGTGCATATCTGTTGGAAATCCCATCTGCAAGGAATTCTTAAATGAGTTTACAAGTATTAAATTTTCAATATTTAAAGGACTTGTGAATTTATTTTAAATCCAATACCTCTTACTTTTTACTACTATTTTAATTATCATGCTTAAAATGTTATATGCATATGTGGTAGTTAAAGTTTCTAGTATAAGTTAGCAGCATAATTATTTGTATGTTACATATTTGATGAGTATTAGTAAAAGATATCTTGCTTAATTGCTCTGATATTTTACTATGATATTTTTAAATATTTTATTATAAATAATTGTGACACTTTCGATATTAGTGATATTATTTAGAATTTCTGTTCTAAGTAATCAACGCATATTTCAAAACTCACTAATATTGGAAGAAGAAGTATTTTCTAAGTTATGTGTATAAAATTATCAATATTTTATATACTAAGAAAATATTTCTAAAATTTAATTTTATTAGCGAGGAGTTGTAATTAAGATCACAAGTATTAAATGACTATATTTAAAGGACTTGTGAATTTCTTTTCAACTATTTCCTCGAGCTTACGTATATCATTAATAATTGGTATGTGTATAATTGCAATATGCTTGAGTGACGATTATTATATATAGCGTAGGAAGTTAGATGCTAATATTCAATCCTATGAATATTTAGTATTTAGTGAAATTATTTTATCTTATTAAAATTATGGATTGAAGCAATTCAATGATTAATAGTTTCATAATTCTGATTTGATAAAATATTAGAAGCATAATTTCTTACATTTTGAAATTATTGATAAATATCAAGTAATGATATTTTGTTAATGTTTCTTTGCAATTAAATGTGATATTTTAATATTAGTGATAAAATTTGTTGCTTTTCTAAAATCACTAATAATAAAAATATTTATAAATGCTTATTGTTCTACTGATTAATTGCCACATGTTATTTGATTTATATATGCATGTTTGTGGTAACTGTTTAGTATTACATAAGTATTACTATTAATTTTCTTTCTTTAACTGAATTTTAAACCTGAATGTATTTAAAAGAATTTCTTGTGTATTTCTTTTCTAAAATGTTCTATTTAAAGATACATTCATTTTCTATCAGTTGTAGAGCAGAAAACTTCAAAATTCTTTTTCAAAACTTCTCTTTTGAAAATCTTTTGATTTACAGCCCTACTTTGATTTCTAAATCCTAGGGTGTGAATCAAATATTTCTTAATGGTAATCTTTCTTTAAATCTCAAAATCTTTTATCCTCTCCCAAAAGATAGTTTTAAAAGTTTTATCTTACAGAGCTTTTTCTCTCTTAATTTTTCTTTTTAATATGGCAGAAACTTTGTGACTGCTATTTTATTCGGAGAAATTGTTTTTACTTTGAGGTATAAACCATTTGTAAAATTATTTGTTTTCAAACACTTGTTTCAATGTATGTCTCACATTGATTCATAGTACCTAAATAGTGGTATTGCTTTGAAGGTCTTGTACTGTATTGTTAAGCATACATCTACCCTTATTGTCATGTATTTTCTTTTTAAGTCGGGGATACTATCAGATGAATGAAAATGATGTAAATCATAATCGCATTATGAGTCGGAAAATCATTGTCTTCTATCTGATATGATGTTTTGCAAAAGTGTTTTCAAAATGTACAATGCAAAGGTTTAAAGGAAATGAGTCATTTTATTGAGATATAATTTGGTAAGGGAGATGAATTTATTCTTTGGTATAAATTCTCGCATTTTATTATGGAAGTTTACCTTAAAAGAAATTCATAAGTGGTAGAAACTTTCTTTTCTGAAACATTTTCCTGTGTTTTATTATGGGATAAATATCTTAAAGAAAATTTCATATCATGCCCTTAAATGATAAATGTTTAGATTCGACAAAACTCTTTTACTGAAAGCGCTTTGATGCAATCATTTACCATTCCCTCTTATACTTTTCATTCTCTTTGAGATGAAAAATATACTTTGGAATGATAAGGTGAATATCTTTTTATCTTAATTGTCTCTATCCTTTTAGCCTTCAATGGCTTTAGAAACTGGCCAAGAGGTTGAAAACCCATCAATCTCTTACCCAGACCATAGTACCAAACACTAATTCATCCACTTCCATATATTAACCCCTGGAGATATAAGGAACACATGTTAATTAGAGGTTTATAAGGGAGAAACTACACTTAAAGTAATAAATAAGGATGAAGTCGGAAGTGCACCCACAACTCTACCTCCAGAGAAGAAAAGTAGTATATAACTGAGGTAACTGTAAGCTCATCTGCATCTTCTCAAAAGGATGTAGAGCTGAAAAGGTAATAAAACTGTCTCTAGAATCATTCTCTCAACAATGGTGAGTCCATTGAAATTCCTTCGTCAGCCAGAGCATCATGTAATGAGTTAAGCACGCCACTGGCACTCACGCTAATGGTAAGCCTAAACAAATAAATTATAGGAGCTCATTGCAAGGCATGCACAGTGAAAGGTATAAATATTCAGAGGAGATGCGGACTCTAATTTGCCATACATTACATTGTCCAAGTATCTACCTCAAACAAAAGTTAATCTTCTGCATCCCGAAATGGAGATATCTTGTTCAGATTTATCTGGGCTTGAGAGGCAATTGCTTGGTAAGAATTCTTCGGATGAGTCAAGTAGGGTATCCTATAACAAATTCATGTCACCGAGTTATGAGGGACACATAGGCTCTAAATTGTCATTCATTACATTGCCAACTACGTTGCCTCTCCTGGAAGGAACATTTCCGGATCCTTAAAAGGAATTTCCACCTCCCGTTTACGGAGATGATGTGAGGCAACTCCTTGATAGAACAAGGCAGGATTCCCTAACATATATTAATATCTTGGGATAACCCATCTCAAAGAGGTGAGGCTCCACTAGACAGTGATTTAGCAAAAGCTATTGAATCTAGTACTGAGACAGTGCTTATGCATGATAGATCAAGAACACCTCTACGAGGCAATTCTCCACTTGATAGTGATTTAGTTCATTCTGATGAATCAGGTGAAGAGAATATAAATGAATTGACGGATATCACTTGCAGGTACATAATGCTATATTTGGAATGCAGAATGAAAGTGAGAGAGAGAAACACTTGAGTGAAAATGAGGGAGAGATACACTTGAGTGAGAGATAGGGAGAGAAAGAGTGAAACACTTCAAAGTGCTTGACACTTATGTGTAAATACTAATAGAACGTAGTAGAAATGAGAAACCATAGACCAAACACTTAACCTTGTTACTTGCTACTTATGAAAGAAAAACTACTATGTTTTCCCAATCAATGACATACGAAAACCTTCTTTGAAAGACAAGCCATTTGAATGATCATGGGCCATTGGAGGATTCATCAACTAAGGGGGAGAATTTAGTAAGAAAAAGGAAAAGTTAATAAAGTCTTATCTTCATATCCTTAGGAGAAGTTAATATCCTCAGTGGGAGAATTTAGACAAGAAAAAGAAGAAAATCTTATCTTCTGATCCTTATGGGAAATAACAGAATATGGGAGAATCAAGAAACTGTATCCCATACTTGAAAGGAGTTGTCAGTAGAGGATTCCTCATCCAAGTGGGATGTACAGAAAAGAATTGACACTTCCATTGTTCATCTGAAGGGGATAAGAAGTAAAAGAAGAAGAATCACATTCTCATGGGGAGAACATTACTTGAGCTATGTTCAATGTTCTATTGAAGATGTTCCCATGAATATTGATTCTTATGAAGCTCTGTTAATAATAAGTTCTTTAAGTTCAAACTATGAAGGATTTTGAAGTAGAGAGGGCTAAAATAGATAGAAATGAAGATGATATTACATGAATATCATTTTGGTGCTAGAGGAACAAACATCTTTCATTTCAGTTACACAAGAATTTTGGAAATGCAGAATCTGATCCAGAAAAACTAGTAGCATTATTTATATGTTCCGAACCATTACTTTTTCTAGTTAGTTAAGTTATATTCACTATGAGATTTGTTTGCTAAGTTTTAACAATCAAATAAGGGGAGATTGTTTGTGAGATTACGAAGCTGTATGAATAGTAATCGTGATAACTTAACACTAGAACATGACAGGTAAATAATACTACGCCTACACAGAAATCAGGAAGAAATAAAGACAAGGCAAATACAGTGAATCAAGACATTAAAAGAAGTCTTGATGTCTACTACAGGTCATTGGGAGAAGTTCACTAATATGTTCATGCCTCAGTGAAGAATAATGGTTGAAGAATTTCAAGGTTTCAGAAGTGTTTAAGATTCAGTATAAAAGTGCCACATGAAGATTTCAGTGTACCAACATTGATTGAAGATAGACAGTATTCGAAGCATATGAATCTAGAAGAATTGAAGAAATGGTAAAGATAAAGGATTAAGAAGACAACTGCAGTCATGGAGTTATACTCCAGAAAGAAGTTCATTTATATAGTCGTCAGTAAAGAATAGAGAATGAAGTATTAAAGATTGTGGTAATAATGGAGACGTTGTCTAAGTACCAGAAAAGATTCTAGTGAAGTTACAGTGTTTATTGACAGTCAATGTTCGAAGCAATGAAGTTGCTGCAAACTTAACAATGTACGTAAGGCTATAATACGAAGACCTGGATCAAAGTTAGTCGTCTGTGAACCAGACCAGTTGCACTAGGCGTCAGCAGTTTATGAAAGGAATCTGAGTATTAACAATAGAAGAATTGTTAAGTTGAAGAACGTACTTAGAAAGAACGATTATTTATTAAGGTACGAAAAGTGATTTGCAGAGGCTACAGCCAAACAGTTAAACAGTTCAAAGGGTGCTGGGTGCAAAGTGTCACATCCTTGGTACAAAAAGTGAAAGTTTCTAAACTACAGTCGAAGAACGGAAATAACTCATGGTACAGGGTGTAATGTGACAAGACTTTGGTATAATAAATGGAAGTTGGTGAACTTCAGTCAAGGAATGAAAAGAGGGTCAAAGTGCAGTGATCAAATTTCACTTTGACCATAACAATAAAGAAGCACAACAAAAGTATCTTGGCACAAGGAAATATCCAAATCAGCTAAGACAAGTATTAACTGGTGCCATACACAGGGAATGCAGAGTACGAGCGCAACAAAAGGAAAAGGCGCAACAAAATTCTTGACTTGGTTAAATTGACCAACTCTATTTTTATGTTGCACATCTCCTGTGTACTACATGTATAGGGCGCAACAAAAAGCCCTTGGCGCAATAAAGATTTATGGCACAACAAAATATTATTTGACCCCACTTAGCCCTCGTCTAATCAAATTACAGCAGTCTACTTTATTGATTTAAAAGACTACACAGACAAGAAAAAAAGTAAGTCACTCAAAAAAAAGGAGTCATCTTCCTCAACACAAATAATATGTAGAGAGCTACATCCATGGCTAGAGCAAGAAGAAATAATTTATACACACCCATATCTTGCTCCCGGTTAGATATTATGATCTGGTTCTTTAATGAAAAATGCTCAGGGCTCCTAGATATCGCTCCCTACGGACTCAGTTTTTTCTTGTACTAATTTAGATATATTTGTATAGGACCTGAGTCTTATATTTTTGTGTTAGTAGCAAAGAAGTAATTTGTTCTTTGGAAACCAGTTATATTTTTAACTGGGTGTAGCACCCCTCTAGGTTTATATATGAAAGTTATATTCCCAAAAACTTGTCTCATTTAATTACTTGCTAATTTTTTAGGACTTTAATTTTTATTCATAAATATAGAAAATTAGTAAGCCTACCTCCTAAATACTATTCACCTCATGAATTCGAACCCACTAACCGAACTCTAAATTATTTATCCTCAAAAGATTCAAAAGAAAATTTTAATTTATTGAGTATCGTATTCAACCCCCCCTTCTACGATACTTGGGACCCAACAGTGCTCCAAGTACTCAGGAAGGGTCAATAAAAGTTTCAAGATCTTTTATTTTGTCTAATAGGCCTTTCCATGTAGCTGTAGATCATTGATCAGTTTATTAAACCTTTCAAAGACCTCAGTTTTGCCTTCATTTGGTTTAGACATACAAGCTTCATATTGTGAGACTAGCAGTTATCTTTGGTTTTCTCTCACTTCTACTGTTTCTTCACACAGTAACTCTACGATTTTCCAAATGTGCTTGGCAGTGGTGCAATTGACAACATTATTATACATGACAATGTCTAAAGAGTCAGTCAGTATGAACATTAGACTATTGTTAAGAGCAACTTTCTCTTTTTCTGTGTTAGTGTACTGAGATGGATCTTTTGGTACCCATGCAGTTGGTATTACCTCTGAGCCACTAGTTGATTTAGGAACTAGTGTCATAGGCATGAAAGGTCCATTCTTCAAGATCTTAGAATACATATAGTTTGTAGTCTTGTTGAATGTCAGTATATTTTTTTTCCATAGTATGTATTGTTCTCTTGTTGAATGGAGGAATCTTGATGATGTTTAGTTTTTGTGAACTCATTTTGATCTTTGTACTGTTTGTATGTCAACAACCAATGTTCTGATACCACTTGTTAGAAATGAGTAATGTGAAACTTATACGGGGGGGATGAATGTATATGTTGATCTTTTTAAAACTTCTTTTGCTTTGATGAAGTGAATAAGCTATATGGTGATATGTTTATAGTTTGATAAACTATGTATTGTATATCTGAGAATTGCAGAAACAGATAAGCACGCATATTTTAACTTTCAAACTAATATTGTATTATATTGAATTGCTACAAGTCTGAGATTCTTGATGTGAATCTCAGCTTCTTGTTCTTGAAAAATACAAGGAGTAAATACAATTACAATATTCAACTTACTAGTCTGTAAAGCAATGCACTATGCTATATAGAAAACATGTCTTATTAGCACATGCTTTTGCAGAATAGTTACTAAAACTAGTGTAAAACATAATGTAACGTAATATGTAATAGTGTTAACGATAACTCAACTAAGAAACAAAGACAGTCAAATAATACTAATATACAACACATGAATCCATAAGGACATGTAAACAGGAATCATACATACATCATTGCAGAGCATTCAAGATGAAAGATTACTGAATGTCAGCGAGAGAAATTCGTTTACATGTTCAGGCCTCAACAACAAATAAGAGTTCAGAAGATTTCATAATAAAGACAGTGTAATGATTTGAGTATAATTGTCAAAGGGTTTCAGTGATTAGAAGCAATGCAAAAGTCCAAGGTTAATCAACTGAAACAAAACAGAATTCAAGGAAATTTAATTCAATGTTAGTCGTTTGTGAACCAGACCAGTGCACTAAGCGTCAGCATAACAAGAAAAGAATTGTCTTGATATATTAGAAGAAAGTCAGTTATTCAAGCCAGAAGAGTAAAAACCAAGTGTTAAATACTTCAAGAATTCAAGATATTGTTTAAGTAGAGTTAAAGGCACAACAATCTTCTAAGGACAGATTTGGTGGTGCCTACACACTGCAACTAGAGTGTAGGCGCAACAAACCAAGTACAAGGCACAATAAAAGTTCAAGGGAAGATGTTAGTGGCGCCTGCACAAGAAATTGGGTATACAGGCGCAACAAACAATCTCTAGGTGCAAGGAAATACTTGGAAGGTTTATCTTAAGCATTTGGTGGCGCCTACACAGGGTAGATAGAGTACAGGCCCAACAAAAATATATATAGGTGCAAGGAAACTTCTATTGAAGGTTTCTAAGTACTATATGGCGCCTACACACTGCAACAAGAGTGCAGGTGCAACAAACTCCCTTGGCGCAACAAAGCATGGCGCAATAAACATATCTTGTGGCGCCTACTCACTGCAATCACTCTTGAAGCGCAACAAAGGACTTAAACAATTGTTGGAAAATCAATTACACTACTAGAAAAATTGGATACAACATCACACCTTTAACAACGGTTACAAAAACCACTAATATTAGAGGTCTTTCTAACATCGCTTTTGTATATAACAATGTTAAAGCGTATGTAAGATATCTCTTGGTAAAAAGCCCGATGTCTAAAGTTGTGTTCGAAAAAAATAAAAAAAATGGGTCAATAATTCCCCCAACTTATTACCCAAATAATTCCCCCTTAGACAAAAATCATTTCCCCCTAACAAAAATCACTTTCCTCCTTAACAAAAATCATCTCCCGCGACCTTTCTCTCTCTCTCTCTCTCTCAACTAATAAAAATCATCGCTTGGTTATCGCTTGGTAAAAATCATCACTCTCCCTCTCACTCACACTCGATTAACCCATCACTCTCCCTCTCCCTCACTCTCGATTTGGTCGAAGAACAAGCCCTAGCTAGCTAACTGGTTAATTGGGTCGAAGGAAAAGCCCGAGTTAACATATCGATTTGGTCGAAGAACAAGCCCTAGCTAAGAAGTCCTGCTATTTCTTCACTCGATTTACTGAATTGGTAAGCAAATCTAACTAGTTCATTTGAATTTATGTGTGTTTGTGAGCTTTTTTAGTTGAATCTTGTCCATCTCTGTTTAGTATATGTTTAGTTTCTGTTTGTATGGGTTTGTTGATTCATTAAATTGTTAGTCATGTGGGTTTTGTTTCAAAACCCTAGCTTCTTGGAAAGTTTATTTTCGATTTTCGATTTATAATTTGAATACTTTCAACAAGTCTAGAGGGTGATTTTCAACTACTGATTTGAGTTTGGGTAAATACCTAACCTTAGATATGTTTATATGTATGTATGTATGTGTATATGCTTTATATTTATCTTATTATTTGGTGTGTATACATATAGATTTATGTATGTATTTCCCCTAGTTACTGATTTTTTTAATATATGTATGTATGTCATTATAGTTTAGGTAAAAGCTTGGGTAGATTTGAGAATTTTGTTGCTACTTAAATTTGGATAATTTGGTTATTTAAGGTATTCACTTCTCCTTATTTTTAATTGATGTTCTGTTTTGATTTTGATAATATGTATATGTATGTATGTATGTATGTATGTGATGTTCTATATTGATTTGAGAATATATATGTATGACACTGCCTCTAATTCCTATTTTGGAATATTTGAGAATATGTAAGTATGTATGTGATGTTCTTTTTTTATCGCATTAACATGTTACTATTCTTGCCTTAGATTGATAATATGTAATTATCTGACTTATATTACCATAGATAAGCATGCCTTTCTTTACTTTATTGTTGTTAGATTTTCGAAGTTTAAAATAATTCCAATGATGTAGGTAGTTTCTTTTGGTAATATGAATATGGATAAGACGTGGATTTTCAAAGCAAGGGATTCTTTAGAATATGAAATCGGAGTTGAAAAATTCTTGATATATGCCGAAGAAAATTCAAAAGATCCTAAGAGAATTCCTTGCCCATGTTCACGATGTGCTAATTTTAAAAAGTTTTCTGTAAAAATAATCAAGGGTCATATATATGAAAATGGTTTCAGTTTGGGATATCTTGAATGGATTTGGCATGGGGAAAATAGTTCTAGGATGACTAGGTCATCTACTGGTAGCACATGTCCTGTTCCAGTCCCAAAGTTTGACTCGAATATTGGTGTTGATGTAGCAGAAATAGTCGAAGTTTATGAAGTAGCACATAAGTCAGATGATTATGATAATGATTCGTATGAGTCCAGGAGGTTCGTAGATGATGCCCAAAAACCGTTGTTTGAGGGCAGTGACTATACTAAACTAGAGTCAATATTAAAATTACATAACTGGAAAGCTAGGTTTGCCATTAGCGATAGTGCATTTACTGATCTGCTATCTTTCATTAGGTCTTTCCTTCTTAAAGATAATGTATTACCTGCTAATGCATATGAAGCAAATAAAACTTTGTCCAACTTAGGCTTTGAGTACATCAAATTCCATTCATGTCCGAACGATTACATACTATATAGGGGTATAAATGTTGAAGCATCTGAGTGCCCTAAGTGTCATATATCTCGTTGGAAGTTGGGGAACGATGGTAAAGTTAGGGTTAATATTCCAGCAAAAGTTACGTGGTATTTTCCGATAATTCCTAGATTTAAATGAATGTTTAAATCACCTTCTACTGTGGAATTGATGAGTTGGCATGCTAATCAACGAATACAAGATGGTAAGATGCGGTATCCGGCTGACTCTCCTTCTTGGAGGAATGTTGACTATAGGTGGCCTGCCTTTTGTAATGAACCAAGAAATATACGATTAGCTTTATCGGCGGATGGTATAAACCCAGACAATAATGGGCTAACCAATAGGTATAGTTCCTGGCCAGTGGTATTAGTAATTTATAATCTTCATCCATGGTTATGCATGAAGAGGAAGTTTATGATGTTAATAATATTAGTTTTTGGTCCATATGAGTCGGGGAATAACCTAGATGTTTATTTACCACTGATGATTGATGATTTGAAGAAACTTTAGGAAGAAGGGGAACCAAACATATATGATGCTTATAGTAAATCTTATTTCACATTAAAAGAAATTTTATTGTGGACAATAAATGACTTCTTCGCTTATGGAAACTTGTCTGGCTGCGTCAATAAGGGTTACTTGGGTTGTCCAGTTTGTGGCGATGATACCGTAGCTAAATATTTAAGTCATTGTAGGAAAATGTTCTACTAAGGTCATAAACGATATTTAGGTCAGTACCACCTTTATAGGAGGCAAAGAGCTGCTTTTAACGGAGAACAAGAGTTTGTGACTGCACGTGCACCCCTTTCTGGAGAAGAAGTATTAGCGCAGCAGGAAAGAATTCAGTTTTCTTTTGGGAAGGAAGTGAAAAAATCTAAGAAGGTGCAATGTCCGTGGAAGAAGAAGTCAGTTTTTTTCGAGTTAGAATATTGGAAGTTTCACCATGTTCGTCAATGTCTCGATGTTATGCATATTGAGAAGAATGTGTGTGATAATCTAATTGGCACATTACTAAATATGCGGTTTAAGTCGAAAGATAGTGTGGCATCTCGTCTTGATATGATTGACATGGGTGTTAGGTCTAATTTAGCTCCACAAGTAGGGGAAAAACATACATAACTCCTTCTTCTTTCACTTTGTCTAAGGCAGAAAAAAAGAAAATGTTGTCATCTTTCTTGTTTATGAAACTTTCCTACGGACATGCAACAAATATCAGATATTGTGTGTTGATGGCTGATATGAAGATGTACGGGCTGAAGTCCCATGACATTCTCCTCCAACAGTTATTCCCAGTTACAATTCGTTCCGTTCTTCCAAAACATGTTAGGGTCACAATTATAAGATTGTGTTTCTTTTTTAACTCTCTGTGTAGCAAAGTCGTAGATGTGTCAAAACTGGATAAGTTGCAGGCAGATGTGATATTGAACTTGTGCGAACTTGAAAAAAATATTTCATGCATCATTTTTCAATGTAATGATACATCTCATAGTCCACTTGGTTCAGGAACTGCGTTTATGTGGACTGGTTTTTTATAGATGGATGTATGCATTTGAATGCTTCAATAAAGTTTTGAAGATTCATGTATGAAACCGTTACTATCTGGAAGGTTATATAGCATAAAGATATCTTGGAGAAGAATATAGTTGAATTTTGCACTGAGTTTGTTAAGCAAAGTTGCACTGCTGGTCTTCCGAAGGAGCAAAAGTGTTCTGGTCCACTATCCGCTATCATAATAAGGATAGTGGATTAAAAAGATCAAGACGAGGCGCATCTATATGGGTTTCTAAACAATCCTGAAGTGTATCCATATATTATGTAAGTTTATTTATTCCTCTATTTGTGGATTCCTATTTTTTTCGTAAAATATTCTATGTGGCTGCTTAATATATGCATTTCTTCAGAATGCATAAGGAGTATCTCGAGGAAATTTATCGTGGAAAAAAGAAAACTGTGCATTGGCTCATGGGAGAGCACAATCGACTATTTGCTAATTGGTTTGAAAGCAAAGTTAGTCTCGTGGCTAGATATTTTTTTGTACTTTAACATCTACTAGTAATTAGATTTTGGAATTTATTATTTTTGTTTATAACAATATGTGTAGGTTAGTAATGAAATAATGGTGAATGGTGAAGCTGTTTCAGAAACCATAAGGTGGCTTGCCGGTAAACCATCATTTTTCGTCTTGACAAATGAAGGTTATTTAGTTGACGGAGTCAGATACTTTACAAAGGACAGAGATGATGCCCGTGTTGTTCAAAATAGCGGGGGTTTCTTTAATAGCTAAGACGGTACAAGTTTCATGTGCAAGGGATTTAAATCCTGTCAAAAGTTATATGACATTCTATGGCGTAATCTTAAAAATTTGGGAGTTGAATTATCATGCCTTCAAAGCACCCCTGTTCTTTTGTAAATGGGCAGAAAATGAGAAAGGCATAAAGGTGGATGATTTTGGTTTTACACTTGTAGATTTTAATCGACATGGCCACAAGAAAGATAAATATATCTCGGTTGATCAAGTCAAGCAGGTTTTTTATGTTGAAGATCTGGTTGACGCTGTCTAGTCTGTTGTATTGACCTCGACGACTCGAGAATATCGTGAGGTGTATAATGAAGATGATTTAGGAGACACGACCATGTAACATCCTCCATTCTGCTCTAAAATCCCAGCATGTGATTTGTCCGTCGATGATGTTGGGAATAGTGTTAGACTTAATTTTGAGGGAATTTAGGTTAAAAAATGATCCATATATATTATGTAGCTCGTTTTATGTCGAGTAGCTATTCTCTAAGTTTGGGTTTATTGTTTACTTTGAATTTTACATTTTCGTCAAAATGTAGAATATTAGGGGACTGGATTTTATTTTAATTTACTTTTAGTTTTGCATTTTTAAATTTTATACCTCATTCATGTATATCATTCAGTTTAGAATTATGATATTATTGTCACTTATAATTTGGAATTGTTTATCATTCATGTTTAAAGATTGTCTCATTTATCTATATAAATAAATAATGACTTTATGTTCTTTTTTATTGATTAAAGGATCATTTTTAATTGTACATCTCCATATTATTGTCACTTGTAATTTTTAATTGTATATCATTCATGTTTAGAGATTCTCTCATTTATTTATATGACTAATGGCTTTATGTTCTATTTTTTAGACTAAAGGAAAAAAATGGTGAAGGAAAAGAAACAGAACGCCCCCAAAAAAGTATAATTTTAATGTGACAATAATAACTCTGAAGATGCTGAAAAGACGATTTCGAATATCAAAGCACCGTCACCGGAGCCAAAGCCTGATGAGTCAGTTGCCGAAAAAGAACCACAGCCTTAAAATGAAATTCAAATTCAAGGGTTAGAATCTGTTCAAGGAACAATCATTAGTTCATAATCTACAAAAAGAAGGATAGGAAGTATTCAAGGTATTTTTTCTCTCCATAAAGTAATTACAAAGAAGGCTCAAGGGAAAAAGTATAAGATTAAATACAATGAACTTGGAGTTCCTATCGGACAAAATAGAACCACACTACAGTCCTACATTGGTATGGCCGCCAGAAATAAAATTCCAATTGATATTCCAAGTTGGCCAGAGGTGGATCCTGAGTTAAAGGTTAAGTTATGGCTTGAAGTTAAGGTATGTTGTTAAGTCCAGATGTAGATCCCTTGTTAACTTGTTTATATGATTGTCACAGAGTAGTTAAATATGATTGTGCTTTGATATTTAATCATGTGTTATATGTCCTGTAGGATACATTCAAAATTGTTCTGGAACTTGAGGAAAAGGTGCTACAATCTGCAGGCTCCAAGTAGAGACAATTGAAAACTACTTTGACTACTAAATATGTGATGCCATATATTGGATAAAAAAAGAAATTGAGGAATATTCCAAAGTAGTACACTTTTATCGGTAATGATGCTTGGAAGAGATTTGTAGCGACGAGGACCAACAATGAATGGCTGGTATGCATGATCCATCATCTTTCATACATATGTATTACTTGTTAATGTGGTCAATAATAGTCATAATTATTTTGGTGATTTCCCAAGTCTATATGTTGTATACATACTACATATTTCTAGCTTGATGAATCTAATTTCGAAGTGATAGTCTTTATTCCTAAATAAATTCACAAGTAGCAGTACTATTAATGTAATTATATCTACAAGATCAGTTAGAATATTACAAGAGAAATGCACGTGACTATTAATTTGTTAGTAAAAATAATAAATAAACATTATTTTATGATAAATTGGAAATTATCATGTTTAGTATTCCTGATAATTTGGAAATTATTTTTTGTTTTGCAGTCACTACATAATAAACAGAGTGAGAGAGTGAAGAAGCAGAAATATCATCACCGCTTGTCAAGGAAAGGCTATATTGGTTTGGAAGAAGAAGAAGTAAGAACTACCTTTGTTATTGTATTTTCCAGTTTATAATGGAACCTATCATTGTCATTGTTTACTTTAAAATTTTAATTAGATAAAGGAAGGGAAGTTAGAGCGCGGAGAGATACCTGATCGGACAATTTTCTGGAAAAAGGCTCGTAAGCCAAAGGATGAAAGCTTGATTGATGAAGATTTGGCCATGATAAATGCCAAAATTGTAATCTAATTTATAGGTTTTCTATCTAGTATCTTCCTTCTTTATTTATGTGCAACTATTAAGGTTGGTTCTTTGATGTTTGGCAATTTTTTGTGTTGCTGGCAGGACGACTTACTTGAAAAAAAGGAAGAGGGTGAATTCCAACCATCCGGAAGTAACAATGTATTGAGTGTGACACTAGAAACTCCAGAGCATTCAGGCAGGGTTCGTGGAGTTGGAGGATTTGTCTCCCTAAAATTGTTCTTTGATTTGCCGAGACAGAGAATTAGAGTTTCAAAGGCTCAATTATCTGAGGAGTTGGCAAGACAAAAAAAGTGATTGTTGAACTTAAGGCAATGATTAGTGCGACCAACCTCGGCTCACCAATCATATCTGACAAGTCATGTTGTCAAGTTGTAGAAAAAATCGAGACTAAATCAGCTACTGTGAAGGAATTGATTGTGGATTTGGATGATGATGATCTTGACCTGCCTACACCCATGCCATGTTTGTGTAAGTCAGAGGATCATTACATCATTATCATAGTGAGAATTTCTTATGACACTTATTAACATGTAAAATCTCACGGCGGGTCATTTCAGTGTCATTCATTGAGACATGCACTTATGTTCTTGACTTTAGTAACACCATACATATGACCAATGAGATGTGGTCATCTGTCAACAAACATACTAGTCTTATTGCATTATTATTGTCCTTAAATAATAATACTCGACTAAGGAATTTTAGGAATAAGATACTATTCATATAATCTCATTTTTAACTCACATACTTAAAGATATAAAATACGTATCAAAATTCCAAGGACATTTATTATACTTTCAATTTATTACGCAGTAAATAAAACAAAATAAGTAAATAATAATCAATAAAACATAATCATTAATAATAAAATATTTTCCTTAAAATATAAAAGTAATTGTCTCTAGGGCACAATTACTAACAGACTCCCACTTGCACTAGAGCCAATTACCCAAGTATCCAATACTCATGGAATAAGTGTGACTTTCGTGCTTCTGCTACGACAAAGCCTTAGTCAATGGGTCTGCAATATTATTATTAATATGCACTTTACATATATGTATATCTCTTTGATCATTAATCTAATTAATTAGGTGATATCTCCTAAGTACATGCCCAAACAGCTTCCTTGGCTACTTCACAAACATCAATATACTCGAGCTCTATTGCAGAATCAACAAATGTCTCTGCTTTGAACCATTCCAGCATACATCTCAATTTAAATCGATGAAACACAAAGTCAGACAGAATCACTAAATGATCATTGTCTGTCTAGAAACTAGCATCAGTGTAACATTTTACAACCAGCTTATCTTCTCCTCCATATACCAAGAATTGATCTTTAGTCCTCTTCAAGTACTTAAGAATATTCTTGACTATCGTCCAGTGACCTTTTAGATTGGTATCTACTCGTCATGCTTAAAGCATACGAGACATCAAGACGAGTACATATCATTGCATATATTATAGAACCAATTGCCGATGCATATGGAACTTTACTCATACAGTCCTTATCATCCAATGATTTAGGATTGTTTTCTTTCGAGATCGATATCCCATGAGACATTGGGACAAATCCCTTTTTAGCCTCT
Source organism: Oenanthe sinensis (assembly GCA_028671895.1). NCBI lineage: Eukaryota > Viridiplantae > Streptophyta > Magnoliopsida > Apiales > Apiaceae > Oenanthe > Oenanthe sinensis. The sequence continues at coordinate 7,801,759 of JAPMAC010000212.1, forward strand.
TCCATTCCAAATCGATGCAAAACTTTGTCAATGTATGTACTCTGACTTAGGCCGATAATTCTCCTTGATCTATCTCTATAGATCCTGATCCCTAATATATAGGTCGCATCGCCTAAGTCTTTCATTGAGAAATTATTTCTCAACCAAGTCTACACAGTTTGTAGAGAAGGAATGTCATTCCCTATTAGTAATATATCATTAACATATAATACGAAGAATGCCACATGGCTCCCACTAACCTTCTTATAAACACGTGGTTAATCTTCATTTTGAATAAACTCAAACTATTTGACAGCTTCATCAAAATGAATGTTACATCTCCTCGAGGCTTTTCTTAATTCATAACTGGATCGACGCAACTTACATACCTTTTCAGCATCCTTTGGATCAACAAAACCCTCAGGCTGTGTCATATACATATCCACATCTTCTTCAAGGCTCCCATTTAAGAAAGCGGTTTTGACATCCATTTACCAGATTTCATAGACATAGTAAGCAGCTATAACAAGCAAAATCCTGATGGACTTGACCGTAGCCACTGGTGAAAAGGTCTCATCATAGTCAATACCATGAATTTGCTTGAAACCTTTTGTCACTAATCGTGCCTTAAAGGTTTGTACGTTATGTTGGGTCCCGAAATATCATAGAAGGGGGGTTGAATACGATACTCACAATAATTTAAACTCTTTTCAGAATTTATGGATAAATAAATTTTTACTTCAGAGTGGGTTTGGCCGGAGGTTGCTACACCCAGTTAAAAATATAACTGGTTTCCAAAGAACAAATTAGTTCTTTGATACTAACACAAAAATATAAGGCTCAGTTCCTATAAAAATAAATATAAATTAGTACAAGGAAAAACTAAGTCCGTAGGGAGTGATAACTAGGAGCCTTGAGTATTTTTCATTAAAGAACCGGGTCCTAATATCTGACCGGGAGCAAGGTATGGGTGTGTATAAATTAAATCTCTTGCTCCGGCCATGGCTGCTATCTACATATTTTGTGTTGAAGAAGACGACCCCTTGAATAAGTGGCTTTCCTCTTTTTATTTATGTAAAGTTTAAATCAATAAAGTAGGCTGCTTGATTTTGATTGGCTGGGAGCTAAGTTGCACTTGAAGAGTAAGTGACGCCTAATAATTTTAGTGGCGCCAATACACCCAACACACAGGAGAGGCACAACTTATAATTTGTTAACATATTTAACAAGAAAGGAAGTGGCGCCAGTCCATGTATTATACTGGGGAGGCGCCACATAGAGCAAAGGCGTAACAAATAATTGTGGTTTGATTAATATGAAAGGAAAGTGGCGCAACTTGTTGTGGCGCCGGATGCATTTGGTCAAAGTGCAGTTTAGTCACTGCACTTTGACACACTTTCCGTTCTCTGACTGAAGTTCATCAACTTTCACTTTCTATACCAAAGTCTTGTCACATTATACCCTCTACCCTGAGCTGTTTCTGTTCTTCGACTGCAGTTCAGAAACTTTCACTTTTCATACTAAGGTTGTGACACTTTGCACCCTGCACCCTTTGAGCTGTTTAGCTGTTTGGCTGTAGCCTCTACAAATCACTTTTCGTACCTTAACAAATAACCGTTCTTTCCAAGTACGTTCTTCAACTTAACAATGCTTTTATAGTTAATACTCAGATTCCTTTCACAAACTGCTGACCTATACATCTACTGGGAGAGTGGGTGCTGGTACTGCTGGCACTGCCTCCTCCTCTACTGGATCCTCATCTGGGTCCTCCTCAGGATCCTCCTCATCTCCTAGCAATTTTCTATCATGCTGGGCCTCATAAGCCTCGGGGTCGGGTATCTACAATACAACAATAACTAGTCACTAACATATGGTAAATAACTTCCCTTTTTGGGTTTTAGTCTTCTTAAAGTTTTTAGTCGTTTATTTTAATGGCTTTTAATACCAATACGCCTCTCGTTTCTGAGTACTGTAACTTAGGGCTCTGATACCATCTCTGTGACACCCCAGACCCGGGGTCCGAGATCCAGGTTGTCACGGTCCAATTTCCAATATTCATGCACTTGTAAATCATTGATAACATAATAACAATTTAATAATCCTTAAAGTAAATGACATGCTGTTGACCCCATACACTTTAACACACGCGAGCCATAGTCTCAAGAAACGAAATTACATTACTATACATATTTAAATTTTTAACAAAACATTCCCAGTTACCAAAATCTTGAGTTTGTACTACTACTTACAGCTTCTGCAAGAAACTATAATAGCAGTCAAAAGTTGGATTAAGCTGCGTTAAGTTACATATACTTACATAAACAGTACTTATAGATGAATCTAACTATCAAAAGCTGCAAACCTATCCTGCTCATTTTCACTACCTCGGGAATCGAGCTGAGAGGTCGATCATAAGGGGTTCTTGCCCTTCGCACACTTTTTCACAAGGTTCGATGCACTAGGCGAGACATGTTCTTCAGCTGTTGTGTTTGGAAAGATAAAACAAGCAAGAATGAGCTACAAATGCTCAGCAAGTAGATAATCAACAACATGGCAATAATAAGGAAACAACAGTGATATGTGTATCAGAGTAACCAATGCAACCTGTATTTGAACGATAAACCATTATGAATGCTGTACATAAGAGTACTAGGTTGCTATAATTCTCGTTAACACTATCGGTAACTAAGCACCTGGGCTTTCGTTATAGTGCAACGTCAAATTCCAATTGGAAGAAAAGAGAATAACCTGGAGCATTCACCACGCCTATTGTACACGATGATCAATCGTATAGTACAATAGTTAAGTAACCTTTTCTACTAGCAGAAGGATGAGCCTCACTGGTCATCACCCTAGGCAACACCTGGGCCTTTAATGCTGGACCGTGCGTCACTCGGCCTCTTACGCGAGATGGACTGTGCCGCACACCAGTCTTTTACACTGTATGGACTGTGTCGCACACAAGCCTCTTACACTATTTATCTCCAGTCCCCTTGAATAATTTCAAATTCAACAAGTCTAGAAGGGAATTTAATCCAACCTTCCAGAATAACAACAACACTTTGCAAGATTTTATCATTAGATAATAGATTGGCTCCCGAAACAAAGTGGGAGTAATCTAGGAGTATGTGGGTTGACCCTCGGTCAACTAAAGAATCAGATACAAATAATTGATTCAAGAAAATTCACGAACATGACCGGGGAGCCGCTAATCTGAAGTAAAATAGACCCCACTAAAATATTAAATCTTTTGGGTAAGATAATGGTCCCTAACGGCACTAGTATAAATGGGAAGAATATCGGAGTCAGATATTCCTTCCCTAACATGGAGTTATCGACTCAAAATAATTGCAGAATATTCGAGTCGTAGCTCAGTATATATAATTTTTAATGAAAATAATCTTTAAGAAATTTTAGATAACTCCAGAGTATTTCTAAAGATCAGGTAATATTTAATTACTAATTTAGAAACCTCAAATCACTTTTAAATATTAATAAAAATATTTATGGGTATATGATTAAATATTTACTAACTTTTAAAAGAGCCCAAAATATTTAAATGATATTTAATCAATATTATTTAATATATAAATAATTCAAAGCACCCCAAAATATTTAAGTAATATTTAAACAACTTTAAATAATATTTAAATAATTCAAAACAACTGAAAGTATTTAATCGATATTTAAATACTATATATATATACTCTTTAAATAATATTTAATAAAGCTAAACATTATTTAAAATATTGACTATTCGTTGAAGAGTAATAGCCTACCCTCGGTCGACTATCGAGCACCAAGAAGACGTAATCGATACTTGATTCAGTTATGCAAAACTGATAGGATGCGTCCTCTAACTTTTCGAGAAGTTCAGAGGCGCGGACGAACAGTGTATAGCTTAAGCTGAACGGAACTTCAAACACAACAGAGCTTTATAACCAAGAAGCTGTTATAAAGTCAAGAGTTTAAGAACTTGCTTGTGCTGTTAGTGCGGTAGTTGTTTGGTCCCTCCTTGGCACGAGTCGCTATAAAAATGAAAACACGGTTCATAATTAGTTATAAGAGTATTTAACTCTACTTATTCCTACTCATGAATGCATATAAGCTTATCTAGATAATGAGTTTTAGCCTGATTCCTTAGTTAGTTATGAACTCATCACAAATCTTAACAACTTTGGCTTAAAGTCCGATTTATAAACTAGCTTTGAGATCTTACTTATGACTTTGCTTAGTCAAGGCCAAAACAACAAGTTCTACAAGGTTACTACTCGCATCTACTTGACTCCAACAATTATCATAAATCGGATTTTAATCCTTTTAATCCGAAACCTTTTCCCAAGTCTTTCCAGATGTCCCTAGTATTTTATATAAAAGTTTCAGATTTTATGGAGTAACCTAGCTAGTGTGATTATAGCCTCCAAGTTCAGTGATCCCAGACTTTAATAATTCTGGACTATCTCTACAAAATAATTCATATCTTTTTACTCACAACTCCGATTGACATGATTTTTACGTCCAAACGATCTAGAGACTACCCTCTTTCTAAAAGTCCATAACTGATCAAGAATGGCAATGTAGCCCCTTCGGGTCCCTTGATCAGTTGGGAGGCAGAAACAGGGCAGACATGACCTGTTTGTATGCTCATCATTTACCACTTCTTTACCTACTCAAATCAACTCTTACAACTCTCAAACATTTTATACCAATGCTTGGGCATGTACTCAAGACATCCCAAGCCAATTCTCATTTATTCCAACCTCCAAATATTACCAATAAATCATCAAAAACGCAGTCACTAGCTTTACTCATTCAAATCACAATTTACACTACTCCATAACAACCAATTCAATTCATAATCAACCTATACACTTTCCATCAACCAAACCCTAACCAATCAAGATACTTGTTTAGCAACTAAGATCACAAAGTTACCATGGTTCACTCTAAGATCATAACCCAAACATGGCATAACACATACTACAACCATCACATAAGTGTTTCAAGTATTCTATGAACTAACATGCTCTTAAACAACTACCCATAGCATAAAGAACACTAAACAATCATCTACCAAGGCTAAGCAAGTATCAAACATAAGTTTAACACTTTATTTACAAACTAAGTTACTATTCATGTTCTTGGGTTTCATGGAAATCAAGAGATTTCATGGATAACTAAGCATGAGATTCATGTAGAAGCTAGGTAAGGATCATACCTTTGATTTAAGCTACTAAACACAATGATCATTCAAGTATAAATGAAGTTCTTGAATTTTTCTCCCCCTTTTTCCTCTTGAGCCGATGGCTTCCTCTTGCTAGGTGGTTGTGGTTGATTTTTGTGTTTATGAAATAATTACTAGGTTACTTAGATATTTAACTAGCTTGGCTCTTGGATAAGTCAAAGGGCAAGTCAAGGAAGTCTTCTTGACTTGGTCAACAATACTAGCTCTTTAACCACTAATTAACACAAATGTTTTTAGCTAATTAACCCATGTAATATTAAGGCTTGATTCCAAAAAAATTAATTAGGAAACGATTCGATTTTCGTTCTCGTAATGATTCCTGACGACAAACTAGTTCCTTAACTTGTTCCGGAAACTCTAATAATTGGAATACCCACCAAAACTCATTCCTTAATTATTATTATATACTACTATTTAAACTCCATCCTATTTATTCGAAAGGGTTTGGATGCGATTTTCCGGATAAAATATACTAAGGAAGTACTACGTATATTACGTAGACTAACTTAAAAATACAAACTACTCAATATTTTTGAGTTACGAATCTCCAAGTTCTGGTGAGATTTATATACACTCATTTATATCGCATTTTAATAATACGACTTCAAAACTCTACTTTTCGATACATAAGTCAGGTGACGCAGTCATTATCACTATAACGCGTATATACTAATATTAACAAAAGTTTTAAAAGTACCTGGAAATTAGGGATATTACAGTCTCCCCTCCTTAAAGGATTCCGTCCCGGAATCTAACTTGAAAATAGGTGTGGATACTTTTCTAGCATGGCACTTTCTAATTCCCAGGTTGATTCTTCTACATTCTGATTCCTCCACAACACTCGTACCAACTTGACGACTTTGTTCCTCAATACTTGTTCCTTTTTATCCATGATCTCCACTGGCTGTTCTTCATAGGATAAGTCTGGCTGGATTTCCACGTTATCGTACTCTATTATGTGTTTGGCATCCGGGTGGTATGGTCGTAACATGGACACATGAAATACGTTATGAACCTGTTGCAGATTTGGGGGTAAGGCTAACTCATAGGCTACCTTCCCGATGCGCTTCAGGATCTCAAACGGTCCAATAAATCTGGGGCTTAACTTTCCTTTCTTGCCAAACCTCATCAGACCTTTCCACGGTGATACCCGTAGTAACACTGAATCTCCCACTTCATACTCTCTGTCTTTTCTGGCTTGATCTGCATACTTGCGTTGTCTATCTTGACCTGCCACTTGTCTTTTTCTGATAAGATCTATTATCTCTTTAGTTTGCTGGACCAGTTCGGGTCCCAACATCTTACGTTCACCTACTTCGTCCCAACACAATGGTGATCGACACTTCCTGCCATACAAGGCTTCGTAAGGAGGCATCCCAATGCTGGCATGGTAGCTGTTGTTGTAGGAAAACTCAATTAATGGTAAATGATCATCCCAACTACCCTTGAAATCTATGGCACAGACTCTCAACATATCTTCTACTGTTTGGATAGTTCTCTCACTTTGCCCGTCAGTTTGGGGATGGTAAGCGGTGCTCATATTTAGTCTTGTTCCCAAGCAGTCTTGGAAGCTTCTCCAAAATCTAGAATTGAATCTCGGGTCTCTATCCGACACAATTCCTACTGGAACTCCATGACGTACCACTATCTCTTTCAAATAAAGCTCAACCAATCGATCAACTGAATATCTCTCATTGATAGGAAGAAAATGCGCTGACTTTGTTAATCGGTCAATTATTACCCAGTTAGCATCATGGTTCATTTTCGTTCTTGGTAACCCCACCACAAAATCCATTGCAATGTGCTCCCATTTCCACTCTAGAATCTCTAGGGGTTGTAAAAGTCCACTCGGTCTTTGGTGTTCCGCTTTCACTCTCTGACAGGTCAAACACTTACTTACCCATTCAGCAATGTCTCTCTTCATATTCGGCCACCAATAGTGCGCCCTCAAATCTTTATACATCTTAGTACCTCCGGGGTGAATAGAAAACCTAGAGTTATGTGCCTCATTCAGCACCTCATCTTTCAGTTCCTGAACATCAGGAATCCAAATTCTATTAGCAAATTTTAGGATCCCTCTCTCATCCTTAACACATCTTCGTTCCTCTCCAATTATTTGATCCTCTTTTTCTTTCATCGTCTTTTCTTGACATATCCTTACTTTCTCAATTAGTTCTGGCTCAACCCGGACTTCAAATAGCGTCTCTCTACCATCCTCGGAAAACTTCACTTCTAATTCTATCCGTTCAAACTCTCGTATCAATTCCTCAGAAGAAACCATCATTCTCAGCCTTTCTTTCCTACTTAGGGCATCGGCCACCACATTGGCCTTCCCAGGGTGGTAGTTAATCGAACAGTCGCAATCCTTGATCAGCTCTAACCATTGTCTTTGTCTCATGTTTAGTTCTTTCTGTATGAAAATGTACTTAAGGCTTTTATGATCTGTGTAAATCTCGCATTTTTCTCCATACAGGTAATGCCTCCATATCTTTAATGCGAAAACTATCGCTGCTAATTCTAGGTCATGGGTTGGATATCTTATCTCATACTCTTTCAATTGCCTGGACGCATAAGCAATTACCTTGCCATGCTGCATCAATACACATCCTAGTCCCTTATGAGATGCATCGCTATAAATCACAAAATCACCCTTTTCATCTGGTAGGGCTAGCACCGGCGCAGTAATTAACCTCTTTTTCAGTTCTTGAAAACTCTCTTCACATTTCTCAGTCCACTCAAACTTCTCGGTCTTACGGGTGAGTCTCGTCAATGGAGTAGCTATCTTAGCAAAGTCCTGGACGAATCTCCTATAATATCCTGCTAATCCCACAAAACTTCTTACTTCAGTTGGCATCGTTGGCCTTTCCCAATTCGAAATAGCTTCAATCTTAGCAGGGTCAACTAGCACGCCCTCACTACTTATCACGTGTCCCAAAAATTGAACTTCTTTCAACCAAAACTCACATTTTGAAAATTTAGCGTAAAGCTTCTCATTTCTCAATATTTCCAGTACTATCATTAAATGTTCTTCATGCTCTTCCCTTGTCCTTGAGTAGATCAATATGTCATCTATGAAGACTATGACAAACTTGTCTAGATACTTCCTGAAAACTCGGTTCATCAAATCCATAAAGGCTGCAGGGGCATTGGTTAATCCAAAAGACATCACCAAAAACTCATAGTACCCATACCGTGTACGGAATGTTGTCTTTGGAATATCTTCAGGTTTAATCTTCAATTGGTGGTATCCAGTTCTCAGATCAATCTTTGAAAAGTAAACGACGTCCTTTAACTGGTCAAATAGATCATCTATTCTTGGTAAGGGGTACTTATTCTTGATGGTTAACTTGTTGAGTTCTCTATAGTCTATACATAATCTTATACTTCCATCTTTCTTTTTGACAAACAACACTGGTGCACCCCATGGAGACACACTAGGTCGAATCATCCCTTTCTCCAATAGCTCTTGTAGCTGGGTGGCTAATTCTTTCATTTCTATAGGGGCTAATCGATAAGGAGCCTTTGACACGGGTGCCGTCCCTGGCGCTAACTCAATGGCAAACTCTATATCTCGGTCGGGTGGTAACCCTGGAAGGTCATCTGGAAATACATCTTCAAATTCATTGACCACCGCTATGTCACTTATACTGGTTAATTCCTTTTCTGTGTCTACTACATAGGCTAAGTAAGATTCACACCCTTGACGCAACAACCTCTTTACCTGCATCTTAGTCAAGAACTTATTAGTCTGCCTCTGTCCTCTAAACACCACTTCTTTCTGGTTGGGCAATTTTATTCGCACTTTCTTCCCCTTGCAATCAATACTAGCTTCGCAACTTGTCAGCCAGTACATTCCCAATATGACATCAAACTCCCCTAGTGAAAATGGAATCAAGTCTAGGACGAATCGCTGCCCTTCGATTTCTAGTTCACAATTATTACATACGCGATTGACAGGAATGACCTCTTGATTAGCTATTTCTACGCGTAAGGGATCTTTTAACGGTTTTGACTCAAGGTCCCATTTATGCGCAAAGTCTCGAGATATAAAAGACTTGGTTGCTCCGAAATCAAACAAAACATTTGCATTGACGGAATTAAGTAAAAGTGTACTTGCGATAACATCCGTGTTTCTCACGGCATCCCTCACTGTCATGTTGAAGGCCCTAGCAGTAGGGGCTTTATTAGAAGCAACCCCGCTTTGTCTTGTTACCGCTGGTCCAGAAGACTTGCAGTCCTTCTTCACGTGCCCCATCCGTCCGCAGTTGTGACAAATCATGTTATTCTGAGGGCAATTTGTTGAAAAATGCCCCACCCGTCCACACTTAAAACAGGTAGCCCCTGTCCTACTACACATACCTACATGCTTCTTCCCACATGTCTTGCAATCTGGCAGTGGGGGTCGTAATTGGTTAGAGTATGCCACCCCTAACTGCTTGCCGCCTTGGTTGATACTCGCACTTTCGGCTCTTTTGAACCCTACGCTCCTCCGAAACTGAGATCCTTGTCCCCGATTAAATTTACTCGGGAACTTCCCACTTGCTGGACCTCCTCGTTGGCTATCTGCCTTCCTCTTCTTCTCATCTCTCTCCCTTTGGATCAGTTCACTCCCAGCTTCTACAATCGAAGCTTTCTGCACCAACATAGCGTAATCCGTCAACTCAAGTATTTCCACTCGATTCTGAATCCACTACTTTAATTCCTGCTGAAACCTCCTAGCCCTTTTCTCGTCCGTGTTCACAAAATCTGGCACGAACCTCGACAATTCAGTAAACTTTGCTTCATACTCGGCTACGGTTAGGTTATTTTACTTCAACTCCAGAAATTTCAATTCCATCTGGTTTTCCATGAATTTAGGGAAATACTTCTCTAAAAACAGCTGAGAGAACCTTTCCCAAGCTACTACCCCTTCTCCCTCCAGACTTTTCTTAGCTTCCCACCAGAAGTTTGCTTCCCCCTTCAGAAGATAAGTGGCGAAGACCGTCTTTTGTTCCTCCTCTATCTGTAGTATCTCGAATTACTTTTCCATTTCTTTTAGCCAGGCCCTAGCCTCTACTGGGTCTGCAGTCCCTTGAAACTCGGGTGGTCGCAAGGATTTAAAAGCTCGGAAGGAATTTGCAACTGAGTTACGGGGAACTGGTGGAGGCGGATTTGGATTAGGATTAACATGCTGCCTATGAAAATCCACGAACAAATTCATGGGGTCCACATTTTGGTTCTCCCCTTGGTGACCCTGACTCTCGTTGCCCCCTTGTTCGTTCTGACTTTGATTTTGACTATGACCCGAGGCACTTGAACTCACATACTCTTCTTTCTCATATTCTTCCTCTTCAAACTCATTATAGTCCTCCGAGTCACTTTCCTCCTCGTGCATATTTTGCTCATGCGAGTCCCCACTGCCTATGGGGTGCAACCTGGTGTTCCTCCTTGGTGGCATATTGCTGATACAATCAAACAAAATTGGTCAACTATTTATTAACCTAGTTACCACACTATTCGTTACATCAAACAAGCATATGAGTAATGGTGTATCTTTACATTTAACACTATCCATACCACATATAAAATATTAAGTGCCAATCTCTTATGGAGCAGACACATAATGCACTTTGTGCCTCTCCCGAAGTGATTTCTATACAATTTCTATATCAGGGGCAAGAAGGTGTATAATTACAGTAAAAGAAAATAAGACTGCATTTAAGAAAGCTGAAACATCATATATATACACAAGTTCTTGATTACATCAACCATCGCGATTCTGGTTATATCAAAAGTAAGTTAGCAAGCTATCTTCTAGTCGGCGTAGAACTACTACTATATGCCCAAAATACTACTCCCCTATTAGGTCCAATATCATCATAGAAGGGGGGTTGAATATGATGTGGTAGAAATTTCAGTTAATTTGCGGAAGTGTTTGTGTTTTTAAAGAAATGAACTTGACAGTTAAGAAAACACAAAGCTGGGAAATAACAAGTTATTATTAAATCCATGTGGTGCTACAAATCTAATCAAATGATTAGCTACAGTGGTTTCAAAACAATATTACAACACAATACAGTTGGCTGAAATAAATGTCTAGCTTTAATGGAGCTTCCCGGCTGTGTGTGTTGAATGCTTGAAGATGATAACCAATTAAATCAATTTATTTGAACCCATATTTATTTGTAGACTTGATTGGAAATTTTTCCACAATGCTTAAGTCCTGAGTGGCGCCTATAGAGTGGTAGTGGTGTAAGGGCGCCACTTGAAGCTTGTTGCGCCTATTGTCCTGAGTTGCGCCTTGTTCATGTGAGTTGCGCCTATACAGTGGTTTCCCTGTATAGGCGCCACTCACGCCTTAGAAAATATCAACTGCCTACACTGTTGATGCCCTAGTATGTGTGTTGCGCCTACACTGTTGTTGCCCTGTGTAGGCGCCACTCACACACTGTATAGGACTTAGAAACTTTGTAGCAGCTGAGTTGCGCCTGAGAGGTGTGTTGCGCCTGTACAGTGTCTTCCCTATACAGGCGCCACTCATGCCTTAGAGAAACTGTGCCTTGAGATGTATGTGGCGCCTGCACTCTATACACACTGTATAGGCGCCACACACATACTTAAAATTTATATTGCACCTGTAAGACTTATGTTGCGCCTCTCCATTGCTTCAAGAGTAATAAACCACCAATTATAGTAATACATGCCTTAGCATATTTCTTGACTTCTTGAAGTAATTACCACTTGGATTTCACTCTTCTGGCTTGGCTTGATCAACTGATTTTCTTCTAATTAATTAAGATAATTCTCTTCTTGTTGTGCTGACGCTTAGTGCACTGGTCTGGTTCACAAACGACTAACACTTAATGAATTCCCTTAATCTCTATTCTGTTTCAGCTGATTAACCCTGGACTGTTGCATTACTTCTGATCACTGAAACCCTTTGACAATTATACATGGATCACTGCTCTGTCTTTAGAATGAAGTCATCTGAACTCTTATTTGTCACTGAGGCTTGAACATATTAATGAACTTCTCTCCCTGACGTTCAGTAATTCTTTCATCTTGAATGCTCAGTAATAATGAATGTATTATCTTCTTGATTATGTCCTTCTGGATTCCAGAGCTACATATTAGTATTATTTATCTGTCTTTGTTTCTTAGTTGAGTTATCGTTATCACTATTACATACTATGTTACATTATGCTTTACAATCTCCCCCTATTTGTTTGTTAGAGTTCGACAAGCAAATCCTGTGAGAGGATAACTCAACTGATACTTACAAGAAAAAGTAAAGTGCAGAAAGACAGTAAATAATATTAACTACATTCTGGATTAGATATTACATTTCCAGATTTCTTTGTGTACAAAAGAAGTTTGTTCCTTTAGCCTGAATAAATAATTCTATGGTCTTCTGCTTCCTTGTACCGTGTCTTGCTTGATTTTAGATCTCGTCTCAGAGTAGTGCTTTCTCAGCTCTTCTTCCTTTTGCTTTAACCTTGCCTTCACCAAATCTCTAGCTTCTACTTTAAGAGTGTTAACCGGAGGTGGATCTTCTAATTTTTTTAAAACCTCAGAGAGAAACGCCGTTGAATTTGTTTTGGAGATTTACTCGAAGGCCAGAGATTGTCTCTTTGTAAACACAAACACTGTTATCCTTTTTGGAAAGCCTTTTACTCTTTCAGTGTTGTGCATTGACTCTTCTGTCAATTTCTCCCTTAGAATATCTTCGATCATCCTCAAAGCCTTTTTGTCTGACTTGACAGTGGATCTTTTTACCGTTGAAAAGACTTTTCGAATAATCTCAGAGTTGTTTCTCCCAAGCTTTGAAAGTGCTTTCCTTTTGTCCACATCGTTTTTCTTGAAGAGAAAGTATTTTGTTCCATTTGGTTCAGTTTGAATGCAGGGTACAGAGTCTTTAATGGCTTCGAGTACTTCAGTGCCATCCGGTCTTCTTACATAAACTGGTTCCTGATAATATCTGGACATTTCCAATAGCTGTCTTGCTGACATACCAAATGCTCTGTTTAGCCTGAATGCATAGATCAACTCAGCAGCATTTAAGTCTTCTAGAGTTCTGTTCTTCTTGCTTCTGAGTTTCCCTTCTACATACAGCATGAACAACATATGGCTTGAGTCCAAACATTCGTCTGACAAAGTTAAGTTGTGAAGTGTTGTTGCTTTGTAGTACTTGACAACCGGAGGCTTTTCAAACGCTTCGACACCGATCTCCATTATCTTCTTTTCAATTAGATCTCTCAGTATCTCATTCGTCTTGTGCCCTCCAAAGATGACTTTCCTTTTTAGCACATACAGCTCCACTATGTTCATCTTTTCAAAACTCTTTGTCGACAATATCCTTGATCCCAGTGATGTTGAATTGATATACATTTTCCAGCCATTTTTAAGTGCACTTACTGACACACTTGTTATTTCTTCTGATAGCATAGAATAGAACTCATGAACATCTTCGAATTTGTCTTTCATGGTCCTGAAGAGATCAAGGACTTCTCTGTCTTTCCTGTGAGAAAGAGATAACTCCTTTTTCTTTAGCAGAGACCTTGCTTCATCCCATTCAGGGCCAACTTTCGCTTCTATGTCCTTCATTCTGTTCCTCCTTTCTATTGCGTGTTGTACTCTCTTCCATTTCCTCTTCATTAAGTCCTGAGCCTCAGATACACCTTTAGTAATAACTTCATCTACACCAACTAGAAGACAGTCATTATCAAAAGCATATTCTTCTGCAAACTCTTCTTCGATATCTATCCCTTCAGCCTGTATTGTCTTTTCTATCTCAATTTCTGTAGGAATATCCATAGGCACATAGGGTTCAAAGATTTCTCCTTCTTCAAGTTGCCTCGCTCCAGGACTGTGAAAGAAATCTGACTCCCCCTGAACTGTATACTCCATTATCATTTCAGCTCCAACTTCTTTTTCTTGTTCTATTCTCTCCCCCTCAGTTGGGTTATCCTCCCTTCTGATCGGAGTAATCTGAGCTATTGGAGTTGATTGAGTAGAGACAGGAACTTTCTGAGCCAGCAGCTGTTGAACCAGATCTTTAATTTCTTTCATTTCAACTTGCTGCTGCTCTTGCACCTCCAAGATCTTCCGTAATGAGTAATGAATTTCAGTGACTTGGGCCTCCAGATTTATAATCCTTTGGCTATGTGCAGTGTGTGTATCGTGTGGGGTGTTTTTTTGGTCGGTGGGTGTCTCACTTCTCACTGTTTCTGTTTGAACACGACCCTCAACACTCACACTCGGCTGATCGGGGTCAGGGAATTGAAGATCACTAAGATTAAATGTTTCACTCATTGTAGCATCCATATCTTCAAGACCTGCAAGAAAATCCCTATCCCTTCTATGGGTAGGTTGCCTCTCCGCCAGACCACTGTGGGTGGGGAGAACTCCTTTTTCAGGAACTGGGGAGTTTAGACCCAGTGTAGTCACCACTATTGATTCTGTAATGATTGGCAATAAAGAAGAATCAGTGATGCCAGCTGAAGCCATTGAAGGCATGACCTGTCCAGAGGCACTCTGAACAGGTTCTACTACCGAAGCAGCAGATACTCTATGAATAGAGTCCACATCCCTTCTATGGGTGTGTTGTCCCTCCACCTGACTTGAAAAGGTGGGGAGGACCTCTGTTAAAGGAGCTGGACTTGGAATTTCCAGGGGGGTCACCACCTCAGGCAATGTAAAGATTGACAAATTAGAGCCTGTGGTGCCCCGTGAAGCCTGTGAAGGCATTTCCACTTGAAGTGGTGGTGCTGTTGACACAGCTACTCCATGAATGGAGACCTCTTCCCTTCTATGGGAGAGTTGCCTTTCCACTTCACTCACTTGGGGAGGGAAAACATCCTTAATAGGATCCGGAGATTTTAAGTCCAGGGGGGGTCACCACATTTGACAATGTAATGAATGGCTCGTGAGAGTCAGTGATGCCCCCTACTGTCTGTGAAGACAGGTTCTGAATTGGATCAACCAAAACAGTACAAGCTACTGAAGTAGCGGATGTTGTTGCAACCTCTGTTTCTATTTCCGAACCTTTCAGGATTTTAACAATTTCAGAATTTAGATTATGAAGAAAAAGAAGGTTTTCAGAGATTGGAGAATCAGGTTCCTGGCTCACAGTTGCCTTTGGCTTAAAATTCATTTTACGACGTTTTCGAGAAGGCAGAGCTGTAGGGGATATTTGAATAAATTCCTAATCCGGTATAGAAACAGTCTTATCATCTATTTCGAGTGTTCTTTTTCTGGTTTGAGGAGATGAAGGAACTGTTGTTGAGCTCTGGCAGTGGTTAGAACTGGTGGGTTTCCAAGTTCATTGCCAGCTTCGACGGTCACTGAGGGCTCTAGTGTGTGCATTGCCGTTTGAGGCACAGATGGAGATATTGTGCCATGTTCATCTGAAAGAAAAGCAGAGAGATCAAAGTAAAGAAGTGAACCTTCATCCATACCTTCATCAGACATGCGAGGGATGTAAACATCTGTAGCTTGAGGTTCTTCTACTTCTGTCTCCACCACTATCTCCTCTGTTGGATTTATAGGGCTATTCCTTTGTTCTTCTGCAGGAATTTGGTCTTGCTCAGTTTCAGAACCAGCTTCTTTCATAGCTTCATCTTCATTATCAGTGCCTGGTTCTTCTTCCACTTCTTCTTCTTCTATTGCTGCTGAGCTTCCAGAATCACTTGAAGTTTCAGCTTCACTGTCCTCTGCAGAGATTGATGCTTCTTCTTCTTGATCTTCTTCACTTTCCTGTCTAAGAAGAGCAATAAAATCCCTTATGGGCTCAGTCATAGGTGCAGGAGCATACCTATTTGGATAGTCAGTCACAGTATTGAGCAGCACCAATGCTCTTAACTGCAGAGAAGGTGACTCATCCAACTGACTGTTCTGAAACATCCGGAGTTGATCAACTTCAAGAACTTCATTCAACACCAGCTGCAAGAATCTTGGGTACAGGCAGAAGTTCTCCATTTTGGCCTGATTCTTCAAGATCTCAGCCATGATCAACTTGCCGAAGTTAATTCTGGTGCCTGTTGCCACTGCATATCCTATCACCTTATTGAATTGAGTGATCCCATGAAATCCACCTGTCTTTGGTGCAAAGGCATGAGACAAGATGTTGAAAAACAGATTTCACTCCTTGGGCAGGTGATTTTTGTAGATCTTCTTTGGAAGATTGGAGTTTTCCCTGGTGCAGTGGATGAACAGGAAGATGTTGTCTAGATCTTCCTGGGATGGATCCTCTTCAAAGTTCTCAGAAGGCAGATGCAATGCTCTGTTGATGTCAGCTTCTGTGATCTGCACCCTCTGCTTCTGAAGTTTGAAAGTGAAGCTTAGGATCCCATCTACAGACGTGTCTAAAGCAGATCTGTATACCTGTCTTAGAAGATTTCTATTCAAAGGAACAGAAGTAGTTAGTGCATAACTGACTATTGAATTTTCATTTAAAAACCTAGCCCAGTTACCTAAGTCCCCTGCTTCAGTCCAGTCATCTACTAAAATAGATAAATAATTAGTCTTTTTAATCTCAAAATGACCTGCCATTTAATTTAAATGGGAGATAATTTTTATGAATTAAAAATCACTAATTAAAAATCAAAATTATTTTAGTAAAATATGACCTAAAACCCAAAAAAAAATTACTGGATTTTCTTGAAATTAATAACTAATAAACTCCTAGTAATTTTTAGCACACTTTTAATTTTAATAAAATTTTTAATCGATTGAACACTATAGAACAGTGACCAAACAGTTTGAGTATTTGATAAAATGTGAATTTTAAAACCTTAACCAAATTGAGTGAAACCAATTGCAAATGATAGATATGTTCAAGGTGATCATAAAACTGATTTTAGTTTTAAAAATGGACAAGAACTGGTCAAGTTATGGTCGATTAAAAAAGTAGATCTGAGAAATGTTCGAGTTGCGCCTATGCTGTGTATATCACTGTATGTAACAAAAAGACAACAATTTTAACATTAATCAGCTATATATATAGGCGCAACATAGAAACAAGAAAAATTTGTTTAAGTGCTGAGTGACGCTTGTACAGTGGATACACTGTGTATGCGCCACTCAACCTACTGTGCCACAAGAGAGAAAATATTTGCCAAGTAATTGTGAGTGGCGTCTGTACAGTGGTTACACTGTATTGGCGCCACTTAGAAATAAAATCTAACTTAGCCAACTTTTACTCATAGCACTTGTATTGCGCCTATACAGTGTATGCACTGTATTGGCGCCACTCAACACTTGAGGCGCCACTTGATATTGTTCATGAAAAATCCTAAGTACTGGAGAATGAGTTGCGCTTAAACAGTGAGTATGCTGTATAGGCGCCACTCAGTACTTAGACAGTTTTTCAAGTGGTTCCGAATCTTGTTACTAATTAACAATAATATTCATGAATAATTCGAATAATTAATCAATTAGTAATTAATTACTCACAAATATTGATTTCACAAAATATTCATAAATAACAATAATAACATTAATTGTTAAAATTATTATTATAAATAAATTATGCTTCTCATTATTTTACTTTTATTTTAAATAAATGAATAAATATAAATATCCATTCTTTTTATTTAAAATAATTTCAAATAATATTTAAATAAATAAGTGCCAAGAATTTATCAATTAAATACAAGCACTTAAATATTTTCTAAGATTAAAAATTAAATAAATACCAGATTAATAAATTAAACAGGCATGCACAAGGTATTTATCTAAATTTTAATCTTAACAGCTGGAAAATAATTTTTGGTAGATAAATTCACAAGTCCTAAAAATATTGAAATTAATCAACTAGTGAATTTATCAGCTTCAAATTGCAGTTTTTGATTACCAACTTGTTAGTCAGTAGAATTTAACATCCCAAGTTCACAAACCAGTCTAGTGAAAGTGATTTCATCTAGTGGTTTAGTGAAGATGTCTGCAATTTGCTGCTCTGTAGGTACAAAATGTAACTCTACAGTACCATTCATGACATGCTCTCGAATGAAATGATACCTGATATCAATGTGCTTGGTCCTTGAATGTTGAACAGGATTGTTTGTGATGGCTATGGCACTTGTGTTGTCACAGAATATTGGAATTTTGCTCAGCAACAGTCCATAGTCCTGAAGTTGGTTCCTTATCCACAGAATTTGTGCACAGCAACTCCCAGCAGCAACATATTCAGCTTCAGCTGTCGACATTGCAACTGAGTGCTACTTCTTGCTATACCAGGACACCAACCTTCTACCAAGGAATTGACAACTCCCTGATGTACTCTTTCTATCAATCCTACACCCTGCATAATCAGAATCTGTATAGCCAACAAGGTCAAAACCTGTATCTTTAGGGTACCAAATTCCAAGATTCAGACTTCCCTTAAGATACCTAAAAATCCGTTTAACAGCTATAAGATGAGATTCTTTAGGATCTGATTGGAACCTAGCACACAAGCATGTAGAGAACATTATATCTGGCCTACTTGCAGTAAGGTAAAGTAATGAGCCGATCATACCTCTGTAGCTTGTGATGTCTACCCTCTTACCAGGCTCATCTTTATCAAGCTTAGTGGCAGTTGCCATTGGAGTTTTAGCTGTGGATACATCTTCAAGACCATACTTTTTCAAAAGTTCTTTGATGTACTTGGTTTGGCAAATGAAGATTCCATCTTTCCTTTGACTTACTTGGAGTCCAAGGAAATAGTTCAGCTCTCCCATCATGCTCATTTCATACCTACTCTGCATTAGCTTAGCAAATCTACTACACAACTGATCGTTAGTAGAACCAAATATAATATCATCTACATAGACTTGCACTAATATCATATCATTTTTATGCATTTTATGGAATAGAGTCTTATCTATGACACCTCTAGTAAAACCATTTTCAAGTAGAAGTATAGATAGAGTGTCATACCATGTTCGAGGGGCTTGCTTCAGGCCATAGAGTGCTTTGAAGAGGAAGTACACAAAATCTGCAAATTCTGGATCTTCAAACCCTGGGGGTTGTTCCACATATACTTCTTCTTCCAGCTCTCCATTCAGGAATGCACTCTTCACATCCATTTGATATACCTTAAAGTTGGAATGTGCTGCAAATGCCAAGAACATCCTGATAGCTTCAAGCCTGGCCACTGGTGCATATGTTTCATCATAATCTATTCCTTCCTCCTGAGAATAACCTTTAGCAACCAGTCTGGCCTTGTTCCTCGTAACAATGCCATCTTCATCCAGCTTGTTTCTGAATACCCACTTTGTGCCAATAATAGACTTGTTCTTTGGCCTGGGTACCAGCTTCCACACCTTTTGTCTTTCAAATTGATTGAGTTCTTCTTGCATGGCAAGAACCCAATCTGGATCTTCCAGTGCTTCTTCCACTTTCTTTGGTTCTATTTCAGAGAGAAAACCAGAGAATAAACATTCATTTTGGGAAGCACGTCTTGTTTGAACTCCAGCATCTGGATCTCCAAGAATCAACTCAAAGGGGTGATCTCTACTCCACACCCTATGTCTAGGCAGATTTGCCCTAGATGATTCAGCCTGATTTTCATTATTGTGCTGGGTCCTGTTTGTAGATCCTTCAGTTGCTCCCCCTGAGCTGCTGCTAGGTTGAGAATGAGATTCTCTGCCACTACTACTAGTTTCTATGAATCTTCCACTGTTTCCACTACTAGGGTCAGAATCATCAATGTTGTTATTCTCATTTGGAGCTTGAGTTTCTGTTGCAGCTTCAGGTTCTACTTCACCTTCATCTGAGTTCAAATTTTCAAACTACAGAGTTTCAGTGTCGTCTGTTCTTTGTAGACTTGGGAGCTTTAGATCATCGAAAGTTACATTCATGCTTTCAATGACCTTTTTGTGATCAATCACATAAACCCTATACGCCTTAGATTCTATTGAGTAGCCAAGAAATATGCCTTCATGAGCCTTGGATTCGAACTTTCCCAGATGCTCATCATCTTTCAATACGAAGCACTTTGCTCCAAACACATGAAAGTATTTCAGTGTTGGTTTCTTGTTGGCCAATACTTCATACGGAGTCTTGTCATGTTCTTTATTAATCAGGGTACGATTTTGAGTGTAGCAAGCTGTGTTGACTGCTTCAGCCCAAAAGTATAGAGGCAACTTTGCTTCATTCAGCATTGTTCTTGCTGCTTCAACCAAAGTCCTGTTCTTCCTCTCTACCACTCCATTTTGTTGTGGAGTTCTGGGCGCTGAGAATTGTCTTGATATTCCTTTTTCCACACAGAATTCATTCAGGATTGCATTTCTGAATTTTGTTCCATTGTCAGACCTTCTCTTCCTGACAGGCAGACCAGCTACCAACTCAATTTTCTTTAAGTGATTGATGATTGTTTGAGGGGCTTCATCCTTTGCGGCTAGAAACAACACCCACGTGTACTTGGAGTAGTCATTAACAATTACAAGTGCATATCTCTTCCTTGACATAGACATGACGTTGACTGGACCAAATAAATCCATATGCAATAGTTGCAGTGGTTCAGTAATGTTGGTTGAGTCTTTGCTTCGGTGAGATGCTTTCTTTGACTTCCCCTTTTCACATGCTTCGCATAACCCTTCTTGACAGAATTCCATCTCGGGCAGTCCTCTAACCAATTCCCTCTTTACTAAAGAGTTCATTGTTTTGAAGTTGAGGTGAGAAAGTTTCTTGTGCCACAACCAACTGTCCTCTGTTGAAGCTTTGCTGTAAAAACATTGAACTTCGCCTTTGCTTGCAGAGAACAAATCAGCTACAAAGAGATTCCCCTTTCTCACTCCCTGAAGAGCAAGCTTCGTATCCTTCCTGCTTTGGATAGCACATCTTTCTTTCTCAAAAGTTACCTTGTATCCTTTATCAGTGAACTGACTGATACTCAGAAGGTTGTGCTTTAATCCGTCCACAAGAGAGATGTTTTCAATGATAACATTCCCGATTTCCAGATTGCCATATCCCGTTGTGAATCCCTTGCTGTTATCTCCAAAGGTCACTATCGGGCCAGCTTTCTCAATCACATCTGTGAGCAGGGCTTTATCTCCAGTCATGTGCCTAGAACATCCACTGTCAAGTATCCACATGACACGTTTGTTCTTCGCTGTACCCTGCATCCACAGATTGTATACTTTTTCTTTGGTACCCAAATTTGATTGGGTCCAAGAGGTTTAGATAAGTAAAAAGATTTAGCTACAGAAATTTTCTGGTCCTTGTCTTTCTCATCGACTGCACCCTTGCCCTTTGGTTTAGCCTTGACAGGAGTGCCTTTAGGCTTAGGGCAGGGGTTTCCTTCCTAACTTTAGGAGGACTGGCAGTCTTTGCCCTAACATGCTTTCTAGTCATGTTCACATCTGTATTCATGCAAGTACTTGATGAAGAGTTCATTAAGTTTATGTATGCAGACATGATATTGAAAGCACATGGCATGCATCCTACTTTACCGCATGGTTGATGAGGAATAGACATGGCAGGCATACTAGAAGTTTCTGTTTTAACTACTTTTATCTTATTGCATGCATGCGTAAGATGACCAGTAGAATTGCAATTATTACAAACTTTTCTAGAATTGTTAGCACCTACCTTACCATTTCTGTTTGCTTTCTTGTTTTCATTTTTATTGCCTATTTCAATTTTAACCAGTTTCTTAGGTTCTTCAATCTTAACAGATTTCTTAGGCAAGTTCTTCTTATCTACAACCTTTTCCTCTTTCTCCTCAGCAAGGAGTTTTTCTTTCATTAAGAGATCATCTTCATTTAGGGGTTCTATGACGAACTTCTTATAAAGGGGCTTAGCTACATCCTTCAATACATATGGAATGTCTTGCTTCATAGGATTTCCTCAGCAATAGATTCTATATGCATTTTTCCTGCTTTCTTATCATAGTCAAAACCTATTTCTGCTTTCTGACCTATGACTTGTTTGTCTATAGCCTCCTTTACAAGATTCGCAGACTTCTTATATGCTTGAAGTTTTAACTCTAAATCAGAAATTTTACTTCTTAGAGCTGCTTCTACTTCCTGGTTGCACTTATCTCTATTCTGAAAGTATTCTATCTTCTGTTTAAGATCTTCTACATTAACACATGCAAGCTCTAGTTCTTCGTTTTTAGCTTCTAACAGTTTATTCTTAAGAACTAGTTTAGCATTTTCTTCTACAGATGCTAGCATGCTTGTATGAATATTAAACATTTCTATGCTTAGATCTTCCACAGTTTTCTTATACTCAGAATTAGACATTTCAACGGAAGAAAGAAATGATACCTTGGATGATTGAGGTGATGCCTCTGAAGAGTCTGCCATTAACACAAGATTTCCATAAACCTCCTCTTCATCATTATCTGAATCATCACTGCTCTTTCCTTCAGCTATATAAGCTCTTCCTTGATGCTTCTTTACCAGCGCATCATACTTCTGCTTTAATTCATCGTAGGACTCCTTCCTTTCATTCCCTTGTTTTGGTTTCCGGCATTCTGTTGCAAAATGACCGGGTTCTCCACAATTGTAGCATTTAAACTTACTTCTATCTACCATCCCTGTCTTATAGCCTCCTCTGCTGTGAGACCCTGAAGACGAATTACATCGGTTGGTTTTGACCCTGGAACCACTGTAACTCGAGTTACTCTTAAATTTGTACTTAGAGTTCCTCCTAAACCTCAGGTTCTTGAACTTTCCCGCCATGTAGGCCATAGTTTTGTTTTCTAGTTGTTCAAGTTCTTCTAATGAATAGAAGTCGTCCTCATCACCCGGTTGATTAGAATCTGATAATTCAGCTTCTACAATTTCTTCCTTTTCAACTACAGGTGCTTCTTTGTTAGTCTCCTTGACAGCAATATCACTGGCTACAAGAGCTGTCGTCTTTAACAGTGCTGTGTTCTTACTGTCCACTGTACCTAAGCCGTAAATGATTTGTCTCTGCTCTTGCTCCATCTCATGACTCTTGAGCTTTCCATATAGCATTTCAATTGACATATCATTTATATCACTTCTTTCTCTGATAGCAGAGATTTTGTGCTCTAGGTGTGCTGGCAGCGTCAACATGAATTTTCTGTTGATTTCCCTTCGCGTGTAAGCCTTCCCATGTAGAGGCAAGTCATTTAGCAATTTGTTGTATCTCTCAAAAACTTGAGTTATACTTTCTCCAGGAAGTGACTTGAATGCTTCATATTGGGAGGTAAGAATGTCCAGCCTGTTTTCTTTCACTTCAGCTGTACCCTCCATTAGCAGATTTATTGTGTCCCACATCTGTTTGGCACTTGTGCAATTGATCACCTGATTCAGCATTGTTGTGTCCAAAGAATCCATCAAGATGCATTGTAGATGATTGTCCCATGCTACTCTCTCTTTATCAGTATCAGTAAACTCTGATGGTTCCTTTGGGGTAAACCCTTGAGGAATCCGAACGCAATCTTCTGAAACTGTTTCCGGTGTAAGCTTTTGAGGAACATAGGGGCCATTTTCAAGAATTCCTAAATATTGAGAATTACAAGTCTTGATGAAAATGGTCATCTTCTTTTTCCACAAGATGTATTCATTTTTGTCGAAGGTGGGAATTTTAATACTGCTTAGCTTTTGGGTACTCATGGCTATTAAGAATTTTAAATCTTAAGAAATAAATAATTTCTCAAAAATTAAAATCAATTCGAATAAAAATTAAATATTGAGAAAATAATTTTTAATTCGAATTCTTGATGATTGATAGCTTTTTAAAATTTAGTGAATTTAAAATCAATGAAAAATTCGAAATTGAATTTTCTTTAAAAATAAAAGAAAATTCAAGATAAATTTTTCTAGATCTAAAAATGCACTTTTTAAAAAAACTATTTTTGGATCTGATTTGTAAAGTCAATCAACAAGCTCTGATACCAATTGTTAGGTCCAATATCATCATAGAAGGGGGGGTTGAATATGATGTGGTAGAAATATCAGTTAATTTGCGAAAGTGTTTGTGTTTTTAAAGAAATGAACTTGACAGTTAAGAAAACACAAAACTGGGAAATAACAAGTTATTATTAAATCCCTGTGGTGCTACAAATCTAATCAAATGATTAGCTGCAGTGGTTTCAAAACAATATTACAACACAATACAGTTGGGTGAAATAAATGTCTAGTTTTAATGAAGCTTCCTGGTTGTGTGTGTTGAATGCTTGAAGATGATAACCAATTAAATCAATTGATTTGAACCCATATTTATTTGTAGACTTGATTGGAAATTTTCCCACAATGCTTAAGTCCTGAGTGGCGCCTATAGAGTGGTAGTGGTGTAAGGGCGCCACTTGAAGCTTGTTGCGCCTATTGTCCTGAGTTGCGCCTTGTTCATGTGAGTTGCGCCTATACAGTGGTTTCCCTGTATAGGCGCCACTCACGCGTTAGAAAATATCTACTGCCTTTGATGCCCTAGTATGTGTGTTACGCCTACACTGTTGTTGCCCTGTGTAGGCGCCACTCACACACTGTATAGGACTTAGAAACTTTGTAGCAGCTGAGTTGCGCCTGAGAGGTGTGTTGCGCCTGTACAGTGTCTTCCCTATACAGGCGCCACTCGTGCCTTAGAGAAACTGTGCCTTGAGATGTATGTGGCGCCTGCACTCTATAAACACTGTATAGGCGCCACACACATACTTAAAATTTGTATTGCACCTGTAAGACTTATGTTGCGCCTCTCCATTGCTTCAAGAGTAATAAACCACCAATTATAGTAATACATGCCTTGGCATATTTCTTGACTTCTTGAAGTAATTACCACTTGGATTTCACTCTTCTGGCTTGGCTTGATCAACTGATTTTCTTTTGATTAATTAAGATAATTCTCTTCTTGTTGTGCTGACGCTTAGTGCACTGGTCTGGTTCATAAACGACTAACACTGAATGAATTCCCTTAATCTCTATTCTGTTTCAGCTGATTAACCCTGGACTGTTGCATTGCTTCTGATCACTGAAACCCTTTGACAATTATACATGGATCACTGCTCTGTCTTTAGAATGAAGTCATCTGAACTCTTATTTGTCACTGAGGCTTGAACATATTAATGAACTTCTCTCCCTAACGTTTAGTAATTCTTTCATCTTGAATGCTCAGCAATAATGAATGTATTATCTTCTTGATTATGTCCTTCTGGATTCCTGTGCTACATATTAGTATTATTTATCTGTCTTTGTTTCTTAGTTGAGTTTTCGTTATCACTATTACATACTATGTTATATTATGCTTTACATCCCCCAAAAATGGCACATCTATACATAATGCCAATCTGAACTAGAAGACTATGTCATCCCATACAAGTCACGGAAATCTACCGCGGATCAAGTCCCTGACCTGACCCATCACACCCTCCACCATCTCATCCACATCACTACTCCCTATCGGCCCTCCCCCTACGGGTGCCCTCAACTCACGAAAATATCGTGCCCATGTCTGAATCCCGGTAAGGCCTGTCTGAACATCCTGGGGAATAACATCCTGAGAAGTGCCGCTCGGCGGTAGGCCACTCTGAGATCCAACACATCCTGGAATCAGTCTGTCCACTATGCGCCTCAACTCATCTACCCGACCAGTCGAAACATCCCGGTCCCTTATAAAGGAAGACACTATGCAAGATGGCACTGGCTCCCCTACAACTGATGGTGGTGGCGGCGGTGGTGATGGTGTGTCAAACGGAACATCCTCCGGCTCTGCAAGATCTGGGATGGGTCCCTCCGGCTCGTCATCCTCAGAAGGCATAGGACTAACTGGGGTTGAAGGTGGAGTCACTATAGGTGGTGGTATCATGTGAATGTCCCTATACACAACCTCTGCCGGCCCAACCTGATCATCTACTGGGAGGGTGGGTGCTGGTACTGCTGGCACTGCCTCCTCCTCTACTGGATCCTCATCTGGGTCCTCCTCAGGATCCTCCTCCTCTCCTAGCAACTTTCTATCATGCTGGGCCTCATAAGCCTCGGGGTCGGGTATCTACAATACAACAATAACTAGTCACTAACATATGGTAAATAACTTCCCTTTTTGGGTTTTAGTCTTCTTAAAGTTTTTAGTCGTTTATTTTAATGGCTTTTAATACCAATACGCCTCTCGTTTCTGAGTACTATAACTTAGGGCTCTGATACCATCTCTGTGACACCCCAGACCCGGGGTCCGAGATCCAGGTTGGCACGGTCCAATTTCCAATATTCATGCACTTGTAAATCATTGATAACATAATAACAATTTAATAATCCTTAAAGTAAATGACATGCTGTTGACCCCATACACTTTAACACACGTGAGCCATAGTCTCAAGAAACGAAATTACATTACTATACATATTTAAATTCTTAACAAAACATTCCCAGTTACCAAAATCTTGAGTTTGTACTACTACTTACAGCTTCTGCAAGAAACTATAATAGCAGTCAAAAGTTGGATTAAGCTGCGTTAAGTTACATATACTTACATAAACAGTACTTATAGATGAATCTAACTATCAAAAGCTGCAAACCTATCCTGCTCATTTTCACTACCTCGGGAATCGAGCTGAGAGGTCGATCATAAGGGGTTCTTGCCCTTCTCACACTTTTTCGCAAGGTTCGATGCACTAGGCGAGACATGTTCTTCAGCTGTTGTGTTTGGAAAGATAAAACAAGCAAGAATGAGCTACAAATGCTCAGCAAGTAGATAATCAACAACATGGCAATAATAAGGAAACAACAGTGATATGTGTATCAGAGTAACCAATGCAACCTGTATTTGAACGATAAACCATTATGAATGCTGTACATAAGAATACTAGGTTGCTATAATTCTCGTTAACACTATCGGTAACTAAGCACCTGGGCTTTCGTTACAGTGCAACGTCAAATTCCAATTGGAAGAAAAGAGAATAACCTGGAGCATTCACCACGCCTATTGTACACGATGATCAATCGTATAGTACAATAGTTAAGTAACCTTTTCTACTAGCAGAAGGATGAGCCTCACTGGTCATCACCCTAAGCAACACCTGGGCCTTTAATGCTGGACCGTGCGTCACTCGGCCTCTTACGCGAGATGGACTGTGCCGCACACCAGTCTTTTACACTGTATGGACTGTGTCGCACACAAGCCTCTTACACTATTATCTCCAGTCCCCTTGAATAATTTCAAATTCAACAAGTCTAGAAGGGAATTTAATCCAACCTTCCAGAATAACAACAACATTTTGCAAGATTTTATCATTAGATAATAGATTGGCTCCCGAAACAAAGTGGGAGTAATCTAGGAGTATGTGGGTTGACCCTCGGTCAACTAAAGAATCAGATACAAATAATTGATTCAAGAAAATTCACGAACATGACCGGGGAGCCGCTAATCTGAAGTAAAATAGACCCCACTAAAATATTAAATCTTTTGGGTAAGATAATGGTCCCTAACGTCACTAGTATAAATGGGAAGAATATCGGAGTCAGATATTCCTTCCCTAACATGGAGTTATCGACTCAAAATAATTGCAGAATATTCGAGTCGTAGCTCAGTATATATAATTTTTAATGAAAATAATCTTTAAGAAATTTTAGATAACTCCAGAGTATTTCTAAAGATCAGGTAATATTTAATTACTAATTTAGAAACCTCAAATCACTTTTAAATATTAATAAAGAATATTTATGGGTATATGATTAAATATTTACTAACTTTTAAAAGAGCCCAAAATATTTAAATGATATTTAATCAATATTATTTAATATATAAATAATTCAAAGCACCCCAAAATATTTAAGTAATATTTAATCAACATTAAATAATATTTAAATAATTCAAAACAATTGAAAGTATTTAATCAATATTTAAATACTATATATATATACTCTTTAAATAATATTTAATAAAGCTAAACATTATTTAAAATATTGACTATACGTTGAAGAGTAATAGCCTACCCCCGGTCGACTATCGAGCACCAAGAAGACGTACTCGATACTTGATTCAGTTATGCAAAACTGATAGGATGCGTCCTCTAACTTTTCGAGAATTTCAGAGGCGCGGACGAACAGTGTATAGCTTAAGCTGAACGGAACTTCAAACACAACAGAGCTTTATAACCAAGAAGCTGTTATAAAGTCAAGAGTTTTAGAACTTGCCTGTGCTGTTAGTGCGGTAGTTGATTGGTCCCTCCTTGGCACGAGTCGCTATAAAAATGAAAACACGGTTCATAATTAGTTATAAGAGTATTTAACTCTACTTATTCCTACTCATGAATGCATATAAGCTTATCTAGATAATGAGTTTTAGCCTGATTCCTTAGTTAGTTATGAACTCATCACAAATCTTAATAACTTTTGCTTAAAGTCCGATTTATAAACTAGCTTTGAGATCTTACTTATGACTTTGCTTAGTCAAGGCCAAAACAACAAGTTCTACAAGGTTACTACTCGCATCTACTTGACTCCAACAATTATCATAAATCGTATTTTAATCCTTTTAATCCGAAACCTTTTCCCAAGTCTTTCCAGATGTCCCTAGTATTTTATACAAAAGTTTCAGATTTTATGGAGTAACCTAGCTAGTGTGATTATAGCCTCCAACTTCAGTGATCCCAAACTTTAATAATTCTGGACTATCTCTACTAAATAATTCATATCTTTTTACTCACAACTCCGATTGACATGATTTTTACGTCCAAACGATCTAGAGACTACCCTCTTTCTAACCAAGTCCATAACTGATCAAGAATGGCAATGTAGCCCCTTCGGGTCCCTTGATCAGTTGGGAGGCAGAAACAGGGCAGACATGACCTGTTTGTATGCTCATCATTTACCACTTCTTTACCTACTCAAATCAACTCTTACAACTCTCAAACATTTTATACCAATGCTTGGGCATGTACTCAAGACATCCCAAGCCAATTCTCATTTATTCCAACCTCCAAATATTACCAATAAATCATCAAAAACGCAGTCACTAGCTTTACTCATTCAAATCACAATTTACACTACTCCATAACAACCAATTCAATTCATAATCAACCTATACACTTTCCATCAACCAAACCCTAACCAATCAAGATACTTGTTTAGCAACTAAGATCACAAAGTTACCATGGTTCACTCTAAGATCATAACCCAAACATGGCATAACACATACTACAACCATCACATAAGTGTTTCAAGTATTCTATGAACTAACATGCTCTTAAACAACTACCCATAGCATAAAGAACACTAAACAATCATCTACCAAGGCTAAGCAAGTATCAAACATAAGTTTAACACTTTATTTACAAACTAAGTTACTATTCATGTTCTTGGGTTTCATGGAAATCAAGAGATTTCATGGATAACTAAGCATGAGATTCATGTAGAAGCTAGGTAAGGATCATACCTTTGATTTAAGCTACTAAACACAATGATCAATCAAGTATAAATGAAGTTCTTGAATTTTTCTCCCTCTTTTTCCTCTTGGGCCGATGGCTTCCTCTTGCTAGGTGGTTGTGGTTGATTTTTGTGTTTATGAAATAATTACTAGGTTACTTAGATATTTAACTAGCTTGGCTCTTGGATAAGTCAAAGGGCAAGTCAAGGAAGTCTTCTTGACTTGGTCAACAATACTAGCTCTTTAACCACTAATTAACACAAATGTTTTTAGCTAATTAACCCATGTAATATTAAGGCTTGATTCCAAAAAAATTAATTAGGAAACGATTCGATTTTCGTTCTCGTAATGATTCCTGACGACAAACTAGTTCCTTAACTTGTTCCGGAAACTCTAATAATTGGAATACCCACCAAAACCTCATTCCTTAATTATTATTATATACTACTATTTAAACTCCATCCTATTTATTCGAAAGGGTTTGGATGCGATTCTCCGGATAAAATATATTAAGGAAGTACTACGTATATTACGTAGACTAACTTAAAAATACAAACTACTCAATATTTTTGAGTTACGAATCTCCAAGTTCTGGTGAGATTTATATACACTCATTTATATCGCATTTTAATAATACGACTTCAAAACTCTACTTTTCGATACATAAGTCAGGTTACGCAGTCATTATCACTATAACGCGTATTTACTAATATTAACAAAAGTTTTAAAAGTACCTGGAAATTAGGGATATTACACCATTACTACCACAATCTTGAATATTTCATTCTTTGTTCTTCCCTGACGCTTGAACATATAATTGAACTTCTTTCAGTGAGTATAGCTTCAATACTTCATTTGTCTTCTTTAACCTTTGTATTTACCTTGTCTTCAACCCTTCTAGATTCTTATGCTTCGAACACTGTCTATCTTCAATCAATGCCTTTACACTAAAATCTTCTAGTGGCACTTCTATACTGAATCTTCAACACTTCTGAAACCCTGAAAGTCTTCAATCATTATTCTTCACTAAGGCATGAACATATTAATGTACTTCTCTCAATAACCTGTAGTAGACTTCAAAACTTCTTCTAATGTCTTGATTCACTGTATCTGCATTGTCTTCATTTCTTCCTGATTTCTATGTAGGCGTAGTGTTATTTACTTGTCATATTCTAGTGTTGAGTTATCACGATTACTATTCATACAGTTTCGTAATCTCACCAACACGTTACCATCCATTTCGGCCTTCTTCTTGAAAATCCACTTGCACTCAATAGGTTTTACCCCTTCGGGTGGATCAACCAAAGTCCATACTTGATTAGTATACATGGATTCCATATCAAATTTCATGGAATCCAACCATCTCTTAGAATCTGGAGTGTTCATAGCGTCTTGGTAGGTGAGAGGCTCATATCCGTCCACAAGCATCACATCACCATTTTGAGTCAAGAGAAATCCATAATATCTCTCGGCTAATGGTGAATCCTACTAGACCTACAAACAACCTGTGTTTCTTGAGCAGTATTATTTTCTTATACATTTTACTCAGGTTCCTCCATTGGTTCAATGTTATCATGTGGGTCTCGAACTTCATCGAGATATATTATCCTCCCACTGTCTTTCTTAGAAAGCATTTCTCTTATAAGGAACACTGCAATTTGAGCAAAAAACACTTTGTTCTCAGAAGGATTATAGAAAGAATAACCTTTTGTTTCAATTGGGTATCCCACAAAGTTACATTTGTCTGATTTACGTCCTAGCTTGTCAGAAGTTAGACGTTTCACAAATGCCTCACATCCCCAAATTTTCAAAAATGACATGCTATGACGTTTCTCAGTCCATATCTCATACGGAGTCTTCTGAATCATTTTAGTAGGAACTCGGTTAAATGTATAAGCAGCTTTCTCCATGGCGTAGCCCCAGAAACCAATTAAAAGATTCCTTGACTCAACATTGATAGCACCATATCCAACAAGGTGTGATCCCTCCTATCAAAAAACCTTTTCTTTGATATTTTCTACTCCATATTTATAGTCTTTGAACTTTTCAAATGATTCGGATTTGTTCTTCAAAAAATACATATATCTGTATCTACTAAAATAATTAGTAAATTTTATGAAGTTAATAAAAGCTAGCTTTTGTCATCGTACGCATATGACAACATACATCACTATGTATAAGTCATATTCATTCAGTGACCCTTTCACCATGTCCGGTAAAAGGAGTTTTAGTCATTTTGCCAAATAAACCAAGATTCACATCCTTTTGTATAATTCATAATCAAACTTATCCAAGAATGCATCCTTATATATTCTGGAAATGCGTTTCTCATTAATATGGCCTCAACGACAGTGCCAAAGGTAATGTTTGATTTGAGTCACTTTAGAACATGTAAATTGTTAACTAGTTGTGCAACATTATAAGCCTCATCATCGAAATAAAATAAACAACTCTTGTTATTTAATTATAATGAAAAAGCCTTTTTTGTCCAAACAAGAAACTAATATAATGTATCTGCTAATTGCAGGCATGTTATAATAATTATCAAGTTCTAAATTTTCCTTGTATGCCAAAAATTAAGTAATGAGTTCCTTCAACCAGAGAAGCTACCTTTAATCCAATTCCAACCTGATACTCGAAGCTTGACCCTTACTGATGATCTTCTTCTGATCTTCCAAATAAGCATGACTCAAGATGGTGATGTGATGCTTGTGGAAAAAGATGAGCCTCTCACCTACCTAGACACTATATTCAAAATGAAGATGAAAATTGTGCTTACAAGAAGTTTAGTGGGAGCCATGTAGCATTCCTAGTATTATATGTTGATGATATATTACTAATAGGGAATGTCATTCCTTCTCTATAGACTGTGGAGACTTGGTTGAGAAATAATTTCTCAATGAAAGACTTAGGCGATGCGACCTATATATTAGGGATCATGATCTATAGAGATAGATCAAGGAGATTGATCGGCCTAAGTTAGAGTACATACATTGACAAAGTTTTACATCGATTTCGAATGCAAAGAGGCTAAATGGATATGTCCCAATGTCTCATGGGATAATGATCTCAAAATAAAATTTATCCTAAATCATTGGATGATAAGGACCGCATGAGTAAAGTTCCATATGCGTTAGCAATTGGTTTTATAATGTATGCAATGATATGTACTCGTCCTGATGTCTCGTATGCTTTAAGCATGACGAGTAGATACCGGTCTAATCTAGGTGAAGGTCACTTAACGGCAGTCAAGAATATTCTTAAGTACTTGAAGAGGAGATGTGAAGCTAGTTGTAAGAGGTTTCAGTGATGCTGGTTTCTAGATAGACAACAATGATTTAATGTTTCTGTCTGGCTTTGTGTTTTATCTATTTTTATTGAGATGTTGTATGCTGGAATGGTTCGCAGCAGAGACAGTTGTTGATTCTACAATAGAGCCTGAGTATATTGATGCTTGCGAAGCAGCCAAGGAGGCTGTTTGGGCATGTACTTAGGAGATATCACCTAATTAATGAGATTAATGATCAAGGAGATATACATATATGTAAAGTGCATACTAATAATAATATTGCAGACTCACTGACTAAAGGCTTTGTCGCAGCAGAAGCACGAAAGTCACACTAGTTCCATGAGTATTGGATACTTGGGTAATTGGCTCTAGTGCAAGTGGGAGATTGTTAGTAATTGTGCTCTAGAGACAATACTTTTTATATTTTAAGGAAAATATTTATTATTAAGGATTATGTTTTATTGATTATTATTTATTTATTATATTTTATTTACTGCGTAATAAATTGAAAGCATAATAAATGTCCTTGGAATTTTGATACGTATTATATATCTTTAAGTATGTGACTTAAAAATGAGATTATATGAATGGTATCTTATTCCTAAAATTCCCTAGTCGAGTATTATTATTTAAGGACAATAATAATGCACAAAGACTAATATGTTTCTTGACAGATGACCACATCTCATTGGCCATAGGTATGGTGATACTAAATCAAGAACATAAGTGCATGTCTAAATGCATGGCACTAGAATGACCCGCCGTGAGATTCTACATGTTAAATAAGTGTCATAAGTAATTCTCACTGTGATAATGGTGTAATGATCCTTAGACCTGAAATCATTATATTTCTATACGAGAATTAATATACTTTGATTACATTAAAAGTTACCTTTGACCGGGTGATGATAAAATTGGACATTGGGTATATTATGAATCGTATGAGAAATATGAATGATCTAGATGGGATTTAATCCTCCTAATTTTAGGAGTGATATTATTGGTCTCTTGTTTGAGTGAGACTATGAAATGCACGGCCGTGCTCAAATGTTGATTTGATTTTAATAATCTACTCATCGATCAAGAAAATAAAGATTAAATTATGAAGAGGATGACACGAGACATGCCTTGAGTTTAATCTATAATATCAAGATTAAAAGGATTATATTACATGGAACATTATTCATGAAAGGCTTAATCGAATTACCGATTTATTATTATTACTTGGGTAGCAATGATGTATTATTAGATGCCGCTCATTGTTTACAATTTTAATTAGATATTAAAATTGTTGCCAACGTAATAATAACCTACAGGGTCACACACAAAGAACGCTTGAAGGAGAAATAATTTAAATTGTGAATTTAAATTAAATAAGTAATTTATTTTATTTATGATATTAATTAAGTATGACTTAATTAATTATATAAATAGAAAAAATGAATTATTTAAACTAATTCCAAAATTAATAATTAATTAATTAAGTGAGACTGAATTAAATAATTTAGAATTTTGGATTAGTATTAATTATAATTAGAAAACTTATTCATCTCTCTATATAATCTCTTTATGGGCTGATTTAATGAAAGAGACATATTTTTACTAAAACCCTAGCCGTTTTGAGAAAAGAGGAAGATAGAGAGAGAGAGAAGCAGTTTTTGGGTGCTAGTACACATCAATCCTTCATGAAAAGTGTTCGTGTGGATACCGTAGAGCGTAGATCGCGAGAGCGGGATACGTGATGATTAAACAAGCTTTGGACCTCCATTAATCTTCCATTAATGAACTGTTAAAGCTTCTAAATGTATTTATTCTTTATCTCCGAATTAAATCTTTTGTTTTCGCATGGATCCTAAGGAGGGTTTTGCTATTTTGATTTATTTTTCGCGTTTATTCCGCTGTATTTGTGCCTCGAAACCATTCAGTTCATGCATTTATCATGTTTTCAGCAGTTCTCAACATGCTTAGCAACTTAATAGGTGTTTCACCAATCTTATTCATTTTGTTGTTCATAGAAAACTAAGAATATTTGTTATCGAATGATTGTAAGATCAAATCTAGGTGAGCCTCCAGATCAATCTAGAAACCTAAAATGTCAAGGTACTCATTATACCCTATAGTCTTTAGAACATGTGGTGTAACCCAGTCTCACTCTCCCCACTTATAAGTGTATAGTACCCTTTAATTGTCAAATATATCTTGAAGAATCTGTCCCTCAAATATCCTTTAAGGGTGTTTAATCGCCTCACAAGCATCTATATGCTCGTGTTGCTTCTTAAGCTCAACACTCATATTTGCAAGCATGAGACATGAAACATCAGTTGCAACATCAATTTACTTCCAATAAGCACTATCATTTTCGTATGTTACATTCTCAGCTTTAATAGTAGGGAAGAGATTTGACTAACATCGTGGTGCTCGAGGACGATCCTCAAGCTCCAATGTCAGTCGATGAAATTTGTTCTCGTCAATTTGTCCTTCTCAAGAACTGATCGTATATAGAAGTTGTTTGTGTGTATCATTTGATATTTACAGTATTAAAGTGTATAAAATAAACTAGTTTACATATTTAATATTAATTATGTTTAAGTGATTATGGTATATCACCATATACCTCCCACTATTTTTATCAAACTAATAGCCCTAACTATTAATTCGGAAAGCATTTCTTTAAATCTTTCTAGTGAGCCAAGATCCATATTTCATCCATGTTTAAAGATAGCGTTGGCTAATACACTCAATACATGACTATTTAGGTAAACAACATTTATCGATTATATCAAATATAACTCTTGGAAAGTTTGGTGGAACAACTCTTTGTAAAAATTTATCCAATAAATCTCACCAAACTCTATGCCTCTAAATCCACAATCCTATTGTGATGATTTAGTTAAGTTAGACCCAACGTTTCAACAAACTAAGTAAACTTACTTATCACGTCTTCCCATGATTGATAAGAGCACCTTGTTTTAGCAAACCCACTCCTTCTCAATCTAGATCTTGACGAGTATTAAACATTGGAAGGCATCCAATTAACTTAATATGTATTTAGGGATTTTAATGTTTATATGAACGATCATGATCCCATCATAAAGAGATTCTCAATTTTTCCTTGATCAAATAATTCATTTCAATATTCGTCAATGGATTGATTTCCAGGTCGTCGGAGAAGTCACAAACGGTCTCTCTTAAAAACCGATTTCCTTACGAATTAAACTAATAATCAGTTTTTGACAAAATCTCCCCATATCAGAAAAAGAAAATTCATATTTAATACCGTGTTTCATAAACACAAGAATCGCATGATCGTTTGTTTAATTTTAAAATCTTGAATCGTTAGAGATTTTATCTTTCTTAAGCAAATATGGCATGAGTGTCATATCTAATACATAAATGATTAATCAATATTAAGCATTCATCTCGATTATATCTACACATACATACCAATACATGCAATCATATACATAAATGTAATGTGCGTAAAATAAACGTGTTTGGTTATGGCTTCATCCTATGTGATCTTTCCAAGCAAATGGAAAAATCAAAGTTAATTTATGGTGGTTTAAAAATACTATCTATTACATGTTTTCTTTCTTCATTGCTCTATCATCCTCTTTTGGATCACCTCCTTGCTTGCAAGTCTTCATTGAAAATTACATTGAATATTGAAACAAAACTATTCTAATGAAATTACAAGAAGGACTCGAGTACATTCGAGATAATTAAATTACAATGAATAAACGACATGCAAGTCGTATTTAGAAACCAAAACCATAAATCAAAACTCTATCCTATGGGTCTGTAGTCCATAGCCATCCACCATGTTATCACATAACACATGTAATATATCTCAGATTATATAAACATATCATATAATCATATATAATAAATTTTGAAATTTTAGAAAATCAATTAAATTTCAATAAATAATAAATTGTCGTTTTGGGGCCTATAACGTCATCAAATGGCTTACAGACACGAAGTTGGCTTTTTCAGTATTACTCAATAACACGATTCCAGTCAGAAAACACATATCGTTTTCGAAAATCGAACACTGGACACAGATTTCAGAAAATCTACCGAAGTCATTTCAGAATTCGTATCGAATACGATTCTCATAATAAGAACAAACATGTATCATATACACACAACAATACACAC
Organism: Oenanthe sinensis; assembly: GCA_028671895.1. Classification (NCBI taxonomy): domain Eukaryota; kingdom Viridiplantae; phylum Streptophyta; class Magnoliopsida; order Apiales; family Apiaceae; genus Oenanthe; species Oenanthe sinensis. The sequence continues at coordinate 7,838,724 of JAPMAC010000212.1, forward strand.
AATCATCACATGATTATACATCACATAAATATCATATATTCAAAATCATATAAAACATATATATCAACATATAGCCATGGCATATCATATACATGTTTACATACATCGAAAACTATTAAACACATAACGATTTAAAACGTTTCGCAAGTAGCTCTAATGCCATTGAAGGGTTTCAAGGCACAAATGCAGCAGAAAAACGTGAAAATTAAATACAAAACATAATATAAATTGAAACCCTCTGCAGGATCCATGCGAAAATAAAAGATTTAATTCGGAGATTAAGAACAAATACCTTAAAAAGCTTTAACAGTTCTTCAATGGAAGATTAATGGAGGTCCAAAATTTGTTTAATCACCATGTATCCCGCTCACGTGATCTATGCCCTACGGTATCCATACGAACACTTTTCATGAAGAATTGATGTGTACTAGCACCCGAAAACTGCTTCTCTCTCCCTATCTTCCTCTTTTCTCAAAACGGCTAGGGTTTTAAAAAATATGTGTCTTTTCAATTAAATCAACCCATAAAGAGATTATATAGAGAGAGAAATAAGTTTTCTAATTATAATCTAATTATAATTAATACTAATCCAAAATTCCAAATTATTTAATTAAGTCTCACTTAATTAATTAATTACTAATTTTGGAATTAGTTTAAGTAATTCATTTATTCTATTTATATAATTAATTAAGTCATACTTAATTGATATCATAAATAAAATAAATTATTTATTTAATATAAATTCATAATTTAAATTATTTCTCCTTCAAGCATTTTTTGTGTGTGACCTTGTAGGTTATTATTATATTGGCAACAATTTTAAAATCTAATTAAAATTGTAAACAATGAGCGGCATCTAGTAATATATCATTGCTACCCAAATAATAATAATAAAATCAGTGATTTGATTAAGCATTTCGTGAATAATGTTCCACGTAATATAATCCTTTTAACCTTATATTATAGATCAAACTCGAGGCATGTATCGTATCATCCTCTTCAATGTTTAATCCGGGTTTCCTTGATCAATGAGTAGACTATTAAACAAATCAACATTTGAGCACGACCATGCATTTTATAGTCTAACACAATCAGGATGCCAATAATATCACTCATAAATAGGAAGGTTAAATCATTTATCTATCATTCATATTTCTCATACAATTCATAGTATACCCAATATCCACCTTTATCATCATCCAGTTAAAGGTAACTTTTAGTGTAATCAAAGTATATTAATTCTCGTATAGAAATATAATGATTTCAAATCATAGGATAATTACATCATTATCACAGTGAGAATTTCTTATGACACTTATTAACATGTAGAATCTCACGGCGGGTCGTTCCAGTGTTATTCATTGAGACATGCACTTATGTTCTTGACTATAGTATCACCATACATATGACCAATGAGATGTGGTCATCTATCAATAAACATACTAGTCTTAGTACATTATTATTGTCCTTAAATAATAACACTCGACTAAGGAATTTTAGGAATAAGATACTATTCATATAATCTCATTTTTAAGTCACATACTTAAAGATATATAATACGTATCAAAATTCCAAGGACATTTATTATGCTTTTAATTTATTACACAGTAAATAAAATATAATCAATAAATAATAATCAATAAAACATACTACTTAATAATAAAATATTTTTCTTAAAATATAAAAGTAATTGTCTCTAGGGCACAATTACTAACAGGTACGTGGTGAAATGGAGAAGGTCCACCAGGTTGTTGGCTCTCAAGTAGCATGGCCTCTGGACTTGGTCATTTATCCAGATGTGGCAGTGATGGTATGCATCTCGTATTATATTTTTTATCATCGTAAATTCTTATTCTTATTTTTGTTCATTATTATGAGAAATAAATCATGTTAAATAATTATTTATAGGAAAAGAAAAAAGAAGATTTGTCGAAGTTATTAAAAAGTGAACTCATGCACTTCAGAAGTTGTATAATCAAGTGGAGTTGAATAAGTTTGTGCCGAGCAAATATAAGTTGTTGTATAAACACGCAACAACATATATGAAAGCTACTGGTGCATCAATACAGATTCAATGTGATCCAAAGGTCTTTGGAATTGAGAAAATAATATATATATTGGATGAGGCTGTAATCGCTTTGTTACATTTTGACGAGATTGGGCAATGTGCAATATCGGCTTATATCGTGTAAGCAGCTTTATTTTTTCCCGAACATTCAGCGTAGGTACTTGCAAACTGTGATCATTCTGCATTTGCACCTGGACACTCAGCAATATTTTTTCTCTTAATATATAGGTACTTACAAACTGTGATCAATGAGAATCGGAAGAATGATGATTTGTTCTTGTATAGCTTCTTCGATCCTGGTGCCTCATTTACCAAGAAAACTGAGTTTCAACCTTATATGGTTAATCGGCTGATAGAGGGTAACAATAACATATTCTTAATGCCACATAATGAAAAGTAAGAATTTCTAATTTATACTATTAGAATAATTAAGATATTTTGGTGGCTTTTTCAAATTCTAACATGTATATGTTTTTTATAAATATGTTCCCATTGGATTTTTCTCATGTTATGGGATGGTGATATTTACATTTTGAATCCTATTTCTCATCCGAATCGTTTTCCCGAACTGGAAAAAACATTACTAAGGTAATTTAATTTGTACATGCTAGTAATTTTAACTAATATAGTGCACTCTATTTAATTCATGCACTTTATAGTGAATTGGTTATGACTTGTATATTCTCTTATATACAGTGCACTGCTATCTTACGATGATCAGACTGGAGGGCCAAAAAGAGCCCCTAAAATAGTCAATCTTTAGTAAGTAGTTTTCATTTTAAATTGGAATGCTAGTTCAATTTTCCCTTCTTTTTGGACTAACTTATATATGATAATTGGAATTAGAATAGGGATCTCCTAAACCGCCCGGAGGCCGTGAATGTGGATATGTTGTCATGCAATATACGAGGGATTTAATTTTTGATAAGAAAATGTCTTTTCTTACCAATGTACGAGATAATTATACAAATTTTATTCATGTAAAAATATCTAGGCCCTGTAATCTGCATGCACGTATTTGTTTTATTTATTAGTTGCATTTGTAATTTATTTCTTGTATTTTGTTATATTTTAGTGGGCGATGAAGACTCGAAAATCTTACACAATGGAAGAACTGGATGAGGTGTGCTTGGATACTATCGCATATATTGAAGATATGATATAAATCTTTTAATTATGTGTATCTTTGAGCTTGACAACTTAGTTCACTCAATTTCTTGGCTAGTTCCAGTACTTGGGTGGTTTTATTTTGGATTGTTAGTATTGGTGTCCTAGAGACAAATACTTTTAATGTTTTATTGAAAACAATTAAGGATTATGTTTTATGTGATTATTTAATTAATATTTATTATGTCTTTATTTACTGCGTCATAAATTGAAAGAATAATAAATGTTCTTGGAATATTAATATGTAATATATATCTTTAAGTATGTGACTTAAAAATGAGATTATATGAATAGTATTTTATTCCTAAAATTTCCTAGTCAAGTATTATTATTTAAGGACAGTAATAATGCAATAAGACTAGTATGTTTGTTGACAGATGACCACATCTCATTGGTCATAGGTATGGTGATACTAAAGTCAAGAACATAAGTGTATGTATCAATACATGACACTGGAAAGACCCGCCGTGAGATTCTACATGTGAATAAGTGTCATAAGAAATCTCACAGTGATAATGATGTAATGATCCTCTGACTTGAAATCATTATATTTTTATACGAGAATTAATATACTTTGATTACACTCAAAGTTACCTTTAACCGGGTAATGATAAAGGTGGACATTGGGTATGTTATGAATCGTATGGGGAATCTGAATGATAGATATAGGATTTAACCCTCCAATTCTAGGAGTGATATTATTGGCCTCTTGATTGAGTGAGACTATGAAATGCATGGCCATGCTCAAATATTGATTTGTTTAAATAGTCTACTCATTGATCAAGGAAACAAAGATTAAACGTTGAAGATGATGACACTATACATGCCTCGAGTTTTATCTATAATATAAGGTTAAAGGGATTATATTACATTGCACATTATTCACGAAAGGTTTAATTGAATCATCAATTATTATTGTTACTTGGGTAGTAATGATGTATTACTAGATGCCGCTCATTGTTTATAATTTTATTATTAGATAATACAATTATTGTCAACGTAATAATAACCTAAAGGGTCACACACAAAGAACGTCAAAATGGAAGTTTATTTAAATTACAAATTTAAATATATTATTGTTTATTCAAATTTAATTATTAAATTAATTAAGTGGGACTTGATTAATTATATTAGAATTCGGATTTAATAAGTATTATTATTATTCGAATTTAATTATTGAATTAATTAAGTGGGACTTGATTAATTATATTAGAATTCAGATTTAATAATAAGAATAATAACACAAAGTCATAATGGGTTTTGGAAACCATATGAATTAGGGTTAGGCCCAAAATATCTCTCTCCTCTATACATACATAATGATGTATAGTATTAGGGTTTAATCATCAAATTTCGTTTTAGAGAAAAACCCTAGCTGCTCAACATCAAGAGAGGCTAGAGAAAGAGAGAGAGAGAGGCAAACAATTCGGCTAGTACCGACTCCGGTGATCGTAGGACGATCGGGCGTTCGTGTGGACTTCTTTAGAGAGCAAATCTTTGCAACAAAGGACTGCTGTGATTCATCTTTCTGGACCTCCATTAAACAGCATACGAAAGCTTTGTTAAGGTACAGACTTCTTCACCATAATCATCCAACATTATACATGGATCCTACGATTGGGTTTCGTTTTTTTTATTATTTTTACGTTAATTCCGCTGCGTTTTCATGCTCGAAACCCTTCATGAATGTTGGTCATTTTGTCGTTATAAGCATTTGGCTAGTTCCAGTACTTATTTTGGAGTCTGCGGTTGTTTTGGAATCCTGTTTGGATTAAAGTACTTTTAGCTAGTCATATATGTTTATTTATGTGGATGTGGTACTTTGAATTGGTTGTTGGTAATGATAATATCAGCAGCAGTTGGTTTGAATTAAAGCATTTGGTTTGAATTTCGTTTTGTAGCAGCATTTGGTAAATAATATACATCGATTATATTGTCATTAATAAAAAAAAATATGATGTCTCAAATAAGCTATTACATCATTTAAACTAAAAAAACTGATGTGAAATTTGTAATAGACATCAAACATCAAGATACGACATGATGTCTTAATGAAACTGGTAAATCGTCTCTATTAAAACAACTGATATTAAAGATAGCTATAGACATCGGATTTTATAAGAATCTTGATGTCAAAAGTAACCTACTAAATCGATAGCAATATTAAAGAGATATTAAACATTATAATAGACATCGATATTGTTTATAACAATGATGTTACACATAACTATAGACATCGATATATTTTATAACTAGGATGTTAAAGATAGTTATAGACATCAAATTTAGTTAAACAATGGATGTGCTAAGACTCCTACCAAATCATTTCTATAAATATAGACGATGTCAAAAAGATTAGTCAATTAGGTTTTACATCGATTGTAGTTAAGGTATGATGTTATAAAAGAGTTTTAACATTGACTTCACGTAGAAGGTGATGTGTTATATATGTTTTAACATCACACTCTTTTACGTATGATGTTAATACCTTTCTTAGACATCATTTTTTTTAAAATAAAAGTGATATAATTGTTATTTGGTACCTTGTAAGGCAATATATTAATGGAGATTAGACATCAAAATATAGTAATATTCAAAAGGAAATCATGTAATATATTTAAAAAATGGGGAAAAAGATATCAATATTTATGAAAAAACGTTGTCTAAGTGTAGCCTAGACATTAGTCGAAAATCGATGTGTAAAGTATACACTTTTAACATCACATGCGAAGACATCGATCGAAAATTTCTCAGAAATCAGTTAGCAACTGATGTAATATGCAGTTTTTCTAGTAGTGTTAATTATATTTCCAAAACTCTACAGAATATATATGGGTGAAATCAATACAGACATTAATTCATTCATCTTCAACATTCAAGACATACAGACGGGAAGCTCCATTAAAGCCATACATTAAACACACTCAACTGTATTCTTGTTGTAATATTGTTTGAACCCATAGAAGCTAATCATTTGATTAGAAGTGTAGCACCTCAGGGATTTAATAATATATATTTATTTCCCCGAATTTTTATGTTTCAATTCTACCATTTTTATATCTCAAGAACACAAATACTTAATCTGCAATTAAATGAAAATCTACCAATATCATATTTAACCCCCCCTTCTGTGATGATTTAGGACCTAACAACTAGAAATAGACAAACTAGACTTTACTTTGTACACAATCCATTTCTAGCTAAGTCTTTCACGTGACAGTCCATAGCATCTGCATTTATCCTTCTGTCTTTGTCTTGTTCTTCTTTCAAGATTCATTGTAGACTTGTCTCTATCTTCACAGGTTTGACCAATCCTGATCATGACAGAGCTTCAAATTACTTGTCTTATTCTTCTGTAAATCTCCTTGAAACAAGCTGTTTGAAACATCCGAATACTCAACTGCATTGCACTTCGAGTAGTCATGATATGGACTTCTCGGTTGACTACTTCAGAGACTTCTCGATTAGCCTTTAGCTTGTTACTTCTCGAATGTCTAGACTTCTCAATTGCATAAGACTTTAATGAATTCTCGATTAGGCTAGACTTCTCGAATGATCTATTATCACAGATTTCTCGATTGGCTCTTTTCTTAGACTTTTCGATTGTTTCATTTGCTAACTTCTCGATTTGTTTTACTGGACTTCTTGAATGAATACTTTTTGACACTTCTCGAATGGCTTCAATTTCTTGTTGATCAGACACTTCTCGATCGAATACTGAGCCATGGAGATCTTTGAGACTTCTCTACTAATTACACATCTTTGACTTCTCTATCAGGGTGACTTCTCAATTTATCATTTGTCTTATAAACAATCTATTTTCTGACCTCCTTATTTGATCTGATCTTTATTCTCCTGATGCATGATCCATAGACTCTTAAATCTTCTACCAGTATAATTATTCATGTATCACTCATTTACATTTAGAGTTATAGTAGAAACATGCTTCTAACTGTAAATACATAATAAAAGAAACTAAGTCACCACTTATACAAGAAGTACTAGAGTGTTACAATATGACAAGTAAATACATTATAGTATGCTTGATTTGATCCAACATAACCTTTTTTCTTTTGGCTTCAGAGCCTTGTTCCTAACTTTAAAGTTTTATTGCTTCTATGTTTTGACAACAAATTAAACGGATTCCTTCTATCTTTCTCAGCCTTCCTAGGTCTACCTCTTTTAGTTCTCATATTCAATTTCCCCAGATTGTTACATATTGAAAGCTGAGAATCTAACATACCATTCTCAATAACTAATTCTGTACTGAAGTTATCCCTTATCACTAGAGCATCCGACCTTATTGAAAGAGATGAACTGCCTACAAGATTGCTTCTCTTTTCCCACTTATCCTGATTACTCAATCCTGACAACTTCTTAGTTAAGTTGATGCTTACCTCTGGAATTCCTGAGTGACGAGGTTTATTGAGAAAAAAAACCAGTGCCTTCCTCATTTAACCTGTTTTTACTATCACTCCCTATCTGAGTATCTGAAATTGCAATTATTGAGATTTTCCTATTATCTAGATTTTTCTCTTCACCTTTCTCATATTCTTTTACCTTAGCATATTTCATTTTAACTTCGTCTAGGTTTCCTTCTAGAACTTCCACTGTAACGCCCCCAAATCCGGGGTCAGGGATTTGAGTCGTCACGTCATCATCCAATCCTTTAAAACTTGCAATACTCAATAATCCAACAAAATCACATCATAGACCCCTCTCTCTCACACATACAAGTTATAGCCTTAGAAACGATATACAACAAGTACCTTTAGTTATTACAAACCAAATGTACTTAACTAGGATCTCACGCTATCAATGATAACCTCTACCTGAAGTGACATTGATAACTAGATCAAAACTGAAACCTATCAACTTACTTCTGCGGAATAGTTCTGAACTGAACCTTCTCAAAGGTGAATCTCCTACTTCCTTCCTCGAAGTATGGAGCCAATCCAATGCGTTATCGCTTTCTCTGAAAATTTATTATAAAGCAAGGGTGAGCGAAAGAATGCTCAGCAAATTATCCACCCAATTATATAGGTGATTCTCATCCAAGAACATGATAATCACTACTATCTCAATAGTATATCATAAGGTTACCGGTATAGGGTAAGCATAACAAAGTATCTCTCGACGATACATATTGTCGGAGTTTTCTCTTAAAATCATTTATCCTCAACATGGAGTGTAGAAGGATATAATCCGAACAATTTAGTTCATTATATAAAATAAGACACTATCGAATATAGTGTTACCACTCTTCCATACTCCCTCTGAAGCTTTTGAAATAAAACCCAATGAACTTATTATGTTCACCGTTTTGAGATAATCTTATCAATAACTTAGCAAAATAGTATCAACTATAGCTTTGCTAGATTTCCATAAATATAATAAGTACCTAATTCAAGATACCGCAATAATAGTTGCTCCTTATCATAAGCAAATCAAACCCCTTTAACCATACCCCTTGTAAGGTTTAAAATCTAGTAAAACATTTTAAAGGTTTATAATTTAATTGGTATATATCATATATCCACTTAAATCTTTAAAATAAACCTCTTGTCAAAACCTCTTAGATAATTCCAGCATACTATGGTTGTTCGGCGTACATCATGTACCCGCTTAAGTTTTCAAAATAACTTCTCATCAAAACCTCTAGACTGACCTGTTGTGTTGTGATATATATAAAGAAAGTAAGCGTGAGAAATATAGCTCTGTAAGAACATATATAACTGAAAATATGTTGTAGGTTATTTGTAAAAGCATTATGAACAAACAACTGAAGTTTAAAATAACTTTCGTAGAAACATGATGAATAACATAAATCCTTTTAAAACATTTCTCCGCTACCATCGATAATTATGCCCTTAGCGGCTTTCGTTACGGTGTGTAGCACAATTCCAATCTGGAAGAAGGGACTATAACTGGAGCTTTTCATCATACTACGACCATACGCACACAATGATCAGTCGTATCCTACGGAGGCTCTTGTTGTTTCTCTACATGTAGAAGGGGGAGCCGACGAAATTTTATCGTCATTGGAAATCACCGTAGACCGCATATGGGCCAAAATGCTGGGCCGTGCCTCTCACGTACCTCTTACGCTCTGCTGGACCGGTGTCAATCGGCCTCTTATGCTAACCGATCGACATCAAAGTCCCGAAATTCATCTGCTGGGCCGGTGTCAATCGACCTCTTATGCTAACCGGAAGACATCAAAGCCCCGAAACATTTCTCCAGTCTCTGGAATAATCTATAACTTGGAACCAGAACTTAATCTTAGTTCCCCAAGTATATCATACTTGTTAATAGATTCATAAAACTCTGAATGGATACTGCCAAAAAAAATGGGCAGCCCTACTACCACAAAGGTATGTTGACCTTCATCAATTGATGTCTTTCTTTTGAGGAAAGAAAACCATTTAGAATCACGACCCGGGAGTTAGTCGGAAAACCTCTCATGTTTTGATAAGTTGAACACCCTACTACAGTAGGCCAGTGATGTCAAGACATAACTGTTTTTGAGAAAGTAAATAGCTATTCATTTCCTATACCGAGTTCCCTATTTTTGATAAGTCTGAACGTATTTTACTCTTATTAAAAGAATAAATAAATATTTAAATTAAATATTAAGGAGCTCTCACTATTTTTAAATCATTTTCTGAAGGTCAGAAAGTATTTAAAATAATTATCGAAAGCTTCGAATAATTATAAAATACCTAAAATAATTTGTAAATGAATTTTAAATAATTAATAAATATTTAAATAATATTTATTAATAAATAATCCTCGATAAATGAATATTTAAATAATATTCATTGACTAAATAAATATTAAAATAATATTTATTATCCTTATTTAATTCTTTTATCAAAAGAATATCAAAATATAAATATCGAAGTATTTATATCGTCTCTTCAAAATAATCTGTCTCCGGCTTCTTCCGGATTACGACAGTACTTAACATAATCTTCCGACTCCCGGTCTACGTTTGAAAATACATAACTTGCTATACACTTAGAGCCTTTTTCCTCTTACCGGCTTATATCTATATTTCTTATAGCATATAACCGAAACATTTGCGAAATATGTAACTTTACATAAAACAGTTCATATTTTTCAACATACAGTTATATCACAACATCAACAGTCTTTCGTCAAAACATTTGTACATTAGGTACTAGTTTTGAAAACTTGCATAAACATAATTATACAAATGTTTTAATATGTAAAACATAGGGATAGAAAACTTGCCTGGAGTCCAAGATAAATTCTCAGAGTCCCACTCGTTCCAGATTTTCTATCAATAGATACCATAATCCTGATTAGTACTCCTAATCTCATCAACTACTTATATTACTAATAAGTATAATCACATAACGAGTCCAATTATGATAACTCCAATTTGTACTTAGTCCTTTTATTAACTCTTGTTTTACCCGGCATTCAGCTCCTCGGGTCTATCTTGACCATTCGTAAACCATCTCGTCAACGGCTTTTATCTAATCATTTTACTCCAATACATAGTCATGTTATTCCTCAACATCTTTCATATATAACTCGTGTAGGAATTAAGTCTCAAAAATCAACTTACGTTTACATTTTATAGTGACAATAAGCACTTAGTCACTTTATAATAATTCTCACTTTAAACACTCAACTTCTAGTATTTTTAGTAAATTGAGTTTTAATCTGATTAACTCAATTCTTTCTCTGGAGTCATCCTTGACATCCGTAGTATCTTAGATAAAAGTTTCACATGAAATTAAGCATCCTAGCTACTTCGATGATAGCCTCAAAGTTGGTTATTAACGTGGTTTCTAAGTTATGCGATACATTTAGTAAATCGGTCATAACTTTTGACTCGTAACTCCAAATGACGCAAAATTAGCGCGCAAACGATCTAGAGAATACCTAAAATATAATCAATCAAAGGTTTGCCCCTGGACAGAAGACTTATTTCGAATATCCAAAACAGGGCAGTAGCTTCTCCAGTGAACAGTGTCACCGCGCAACTTTGGTTTCAACATTTTTATAAAATTGAAATATTAACATCTGTGTATAAAATTTTGCAGGGGACTTAATCACTGTCCAAAATATTTATCCTCAAAATTTCATGATTTTTGACAACTGGTAAGGGGTCCGTTTATATTCACAAAGTGAGTACAAGACAGCAGTTTGGTTCCCTTGCGCGACTTTCACTAAAACGGACTTATCTCCTAAACCGTAAATCGTATCGATATGATTTTTATACCAAAACAAACTACAAAGGAAGGCCTACACAGACATGGGAAGTGGTGTTAAAAATCATCATTTTGACATTTCATAAATCTTGGTTAAATCAGGCCTATATGCAAACGGGCATTACGACGGCTATAATCATAACGTTTTCCGGATTTAACTATGTTAATCCATTCAACATCAACCAAATCATCAACCCAACCATTTTAACTAAATAATCAGTTTATATACTTCATAACCTTATGACCATCATCAATCCATAATATTCAACCACAATATTCAATCATCTACATCCAAACTCCTTAACTCAACATATACTTAAGCATAACTTAAACTCAAGCTTATAACTTAAAGTAAAATCAAAGGGTGGGTGGGGTTTATACCTTCCTTGAGTCCTTAACATACTAACAAGAGCTTGTAAGCCTTAAGGGAGCCTTGATCTATGCTTAACATCCTCAAACTTGCAAGAGAAAATCAAGAAACAAGTTTGTAAATTTTCGGAGATACTATTCACCCTCATTTTTTACATTTTCTTTACCCAACCAAAACACCTCCAAAAATTATGAAATTAAATACGTACCTACCCTAGGATGTATAGAAGGCCTGGGATTTTTCTTGGGATTTTTAAGTGTACAGAAGTTGAAGAAATAAATTGTTGAATCTTCTGCCCTGACTTGCCCAGCAGAATGGTGAAATGAAGAACAAGGGGGAGAGAGCTTTTTCTACTTTACTTTACTTGCTCTCTAGCTTTTTGAAAAGTGTTGACTGATTTCTCATACAATTATGACTTGGTGGAGTGAAGGGTCAAGCCAAGTACTAGGGTTCCATGAATTAAGGATCTTGTTTTCTACTTTTTCATGATTTGTGGAACCGTCTCTAAGTATTAGTTGGTTACTTGGTTAGTTTGTAACTAACTAGTTCCTTGCATGGTTACTCCCATTTGGTTGCCAACTCTTCTAGTTTGCATGACCTTGGTGCATTTACTTGTTATCCAACATTTATCACTTAATCCTCCATGTAAGTTCGATAAATTTCCGAAAGTGTTTCATCGTACGAATTCCGTATCGTAAATCCTTAATATCCCAAATACTTTAATTCGATTATAACCATGAACTTTCTAAATTATAATCCTCTTGATTACAACTTAATTCCCTTATTCCTCGATATCTCATAAATTACGAAACAAATAGTAAAAGTGAAAATCTTCAAATTCTGACGACTTTTATATTCACTCATTTTCTTCGTACAACAATACCACATATTCGGTTTTCCCACATTCCACCACTTACCTAGTGTGGGCTAAAAAGTTTTTCATAATCCGTAGAATCACTATTCATCAGGTTCGTTTATAAATAATAATAAAAAATGCGTCCAAAAATCCGGGTTATTACAGTCTACCCTCCTTAAAAGGATTCCGTCCTCGAAATCTAAACAAAAGTCACTAAGGTTTGTCTCTTCAACCTTTCGATTCATCCACACACTCTTTTCGGTCATTGACCTCTACTAGTCGTAAGACACATTTGCTTACCATTTCCACTATTTCTTATTATAACACATGCCTAGCATTCACATTGTTCTCTCGTAATATAGACGTAAGAGACACGAGGATTTTGTATTATAAATATTGCGAAACATCGCCAACGTATACGCATTTTCTATCAGGCATCAGAACTTACCAGTATTAATATCCTCAAGCTTAACTTCTCTCATAAGTCAAATCTCGTTACCATTTTTCGCGATGATATCTCTAGAAAAGTGAAGTCTCTCACTCCATGCTTTCTAACTTCTCTGATTTGATTAGGGTACCTGCGGGTTCCTTCTCGATACCCAAACATTTCCTCGTTCTTTGTCTTAGTCCTAAAGTAAGGGAGATCGACATTATTCTTCTATACACAATTTCATAAGGTGGCATGACTACATTCTGAATGTAACTATTCTCGAATGAAAACTCTATCCGTAGTACGTGATTTTCCCGACTCTTCTCGATATCCAAGGTATAAATCTTCTTATGAAGTGTTATCTTTGCACGAGATTTTAACTGGAGATCCTTTTATCGGATAACATTGCAATAAAATGATCCGAGTGAATTGAAGATAAACAAACTCATTTCTGTATATGAGAAGAGGAAAATTTGATATGAATGAGAACAACCATATACGTACTTGTGATGGAAAATCTTTAGCATCATTTGGTTTTTCAACACAAAATTGGGCGGCGTCCCACCAGACTTTTGTCACACAGACAAGAAGTCACACCATATGCATTGTTAATCCCAATCGGATGACGAATTGTCAAACATAAAAAGAAGGAAAAGAAAATGATGTTGAAAAGATGTAAGGAGTTTTCCTTCCTAATACGTTACGGAACTTTAACATAAAATAAGTTCGTACTTATCTAGGATTCGATCTTACAAAGTCTCAAACCCAACATCCCAACTCTAGACTTTCGACTTGAATAACTCTATGGCACTCAAGTTCCTCATAAATCCTAAACTTTCCTCTCTGCAATTTAATGCCTTTATATCTCCGGTGTAGATACTATAGCTATCGACTGTGATCATGAGTCGGATACCATAACAAACATTAATAACGACCTCTAGTTCACAAGTTCTCACCTCCTTTAGTACATGGGGTCTTTCCCAATTCCCAACAATTTCAATACGTCAACATAACTCTTTTGCTACTTATTAATTTCCCAGAATTTAACTTTACTCAACCAAAACTCACACTTTAGAGAAAATGGCATACAATCTCTTTTCTCTTTCTAAGGCTAATTACACTCATCATTCGTTCTCCTCTTCATCTTTTGGTAGATCGAAATATCATTTATAAAAACTATGACCATATGCCCAATCATTTCTTAATAATTCCATTGATTAAACCCATAAAAGTTATAGGTGCATTCATTGATCAAATTGACATCATATCTTAGAACTCGTAATGTTCGTAACTCTTGTCGAATGCAACTTTGGACAATTCATCTAGGTCAATCTCTATTTCAGGATATCTAATCCTCCAATCTATCCTCGAAGGGTAAATTATGTCCCCAAATGGTCGGATAATCTCTATCCATGGTTAGGATATTCATTCCTAATTGTAATCTTAATCAATTTTGGCAATCAACACACTGACTCATGGGGTTATCCTTTTCTTCACAATCAAAACAAGTGCACCTCATGGTGACACTTTCATTATCCTCATGCCTCTCTCTAATACTTCTTTTACTTGAGTGATTAATCCTTTTCATCTTTGTAGGTGCAAACTTCTAATATGACTCTGATGCTAGTGTTATTCTTGACACTAGATCAATGGTGAATTCTACAACTTTATTAGGTAGTACCTCATAAGGTCACTGATAATTACATCCTCAACCCATTATCTACTACATACTCTTTCGTACCAATCACGGTTGCCCAACAACCTATCATTCAAGTGTAATAGATTACTTCCATCGTAATCAAAAATTCCTCAGTTTGTCTCTCTGTCCTTGAACACAACTTCATCATTATTGTGTAATCTTAACCTTCACTATTTTATCTCCATCGTTACTTTGATCATCCTTATGCAAACGATATTTTTATCTTGACATTACATCTATTCCCTTTTCTCATCAGAAATTAAATCTCCGCTGAATGGCCCTAGTAAATATTCATACAATATTACTCTTCCTGCCTCAGTCTTGCACTCTCGAATCACTACTCCTTATGCTTCGACTTTTTATTATAGCAATTTCCTGAATCATCACCAACTAATAAGTTATATCCATCCCAACAATTTCATCTGGTCACAGCATACAAGACAACCACTCAACAACTATTGTAAACTTTAATTCATAATATTCCATACTTAGATTATTTCGTCCTATTCCCAATTTCAACTTCATCTAGCTTCCCAAATATTTAGGAAATTATTTGCAAGATACACAACCTAGTTCTGGTAATAAACAGATTCACTTCAAAAGTTCATACTTACTCTCGTGAAGTAATAATTTCTAGGCTTGACTATACACATTGATTATTCCACTGGTTCTAGTTTAGACTCAGCTCTGGGTTACACCCTTCCTAGATTTCCCCCTTAATCACGGGTCTTTAATGAATTGAACTCATGGGCGGCATTTTCTGAGGACGAAACAACATGTAGGTGCCAAAATAGGTTGACGCTTATCCAATATGTCCTTATCACTGTTCATATCAGCAGGACTGTCCTATAACTCAACAGGCTATCAAACACAACACGTGAGATATGCCAGATCAATATTACCTATCAGGTCGCTAGCTAAGGGGAGATTCCTCATAACTTGTACCAATTTCATGTTCATACATTCATCGTCTGGTCCTTCCAACTGTTACTTTTCAAAACTTATGGTCTACACGACATATGGTATATTACTAAAAGGACGAGATGTACTGTCCATTATGTAGTCTCAATCAATTCACACCTAAGGGTCCATAATTATATTTCGGGACCTCTTTCCCTGAACTATTTATCTCAACTAAACCATTAAATTCTCAATAAATGCTCAGACCCCCTTCCTGGCCGTAGTCCCACCACTACCAGAAGGAGCTTTGATACCACTTCTGTAACGCCCCCAAATCCGGGGTCAGGGATTTGAGTCGTCACGTCATCATCCAATCCTTTAAAACCTGCAATACTCAATAATCCAACTAAATCACATCATAGACCCCTCTCTCTCACACATACAAGTTATAGCCTTAGAAACGATATACAACAAGTACCTTTAGTTATTACAAACCAAATGTACTTAACTAGGATCTCACGCTATCAATGATAACCTCTACCTGAAGTGACATTGATAACTAGATCAAAACTGAAACCTATCAACTTACTTCTGCGGAATAGTTCTGAACTGAACCTTCTCAAAGGTGAATCTCCTACTTCCTTCCTCGAAGTATGGTGCCAATCCAATGCGTTATCGCTTTCTCTGAAAATTTATTATAAAGCAAGGGTGAGCGAAAGAATGCTTAGCAAATTATCCACCCAATTATATAAGTGATTCTCATCCAAGAACATGATAATCACTACTATCTCAATAGTATATCATAAGGTTACCGGTATAGGGTAAGCATAACAAAGTATCTCTCGACGATACATATTGTCGGAGTTTTCTCTTAAAATCATTTATCCTCAACATGGAGTGTAGAAGGATATAATCCGAACAATTTAGTTCATTATATAAAATAAGACACTTTCGAATATGGTGTTACCACTCTTCCATACTCCCTCTGAAGCTTTTGAAATAAAACTCAATGAACTTATTATGTTCACCGTTTTGAGATAATCTTATCAATAACTTAGCAAAATAGTATCAACTATAGCTTTGCTAGATTCCCATAAATATAATAAGTACCTAATTCAAGATACCGCAATAATAGTTGCTCCTTATCATAAGCAAATCAAACCCCTTTAACCATACCCCTTGTAAGGTTTAAAATCTAGTAAAACACTTTAAAGATTTATAATTTAATTGGTATATATCATATATCCACTTAAATTTTTAAAATAAACCACTTGTCAAAACCTCTTAGATAATTCCAGCATACTACGGCTGTTCAGCGTACATCATGTACCCGCTTAAGTTTTCAAAATAACTTCTCATCAAAACCTCTAGACTGACCTGTTGTGTTGTGATATATATAAAGAAAGTAAGCGTGAACAATATAGCTCCGTAAGAACATATATAACTGAAAACATGCTGTAGGTTATTTGTAAAAGCATTATGAACAAACAACTGAAGTTTAAAATAACTTTCGTAGAAACATGATGAATAACATAAATCCTTTTAAAACATTTCTCCACTACCATCGATAACTATGCCCTTAGCGGCTTTCGTTACGGTGCGTAGCACAATTCCAATCTGGAAGAAGGGACTATAACTGGAGCTTTTCATCATACTACGACCGTACGCACACGATGATCAGTCGTATCATACAGAGGCTCTTGTTGTTTCTCTAGATGTAGAAGGGGGAGTCGATGAAATTTTATCGTCATTGGAAATCACCCTAGACCACATATGGGCCAAAATCTTGGTCCGTGCCTCTCACGTACCTCTTACGCTCTGCTGGACCGGTGTCAATCGGCCTCTTATGCTAACCGAGCGACATCAAAGTCCCGAAATTCATCTGCTGGGCCGGTGTCAATCGACCTCTTATGTTAACCGGGTGACATCAAAGGCCCGAAACTTTTCTCTAGTCCCTGGAATAATCTATAACTTGGAACCAGAACTTAATCTTAGTTCCCCAAGTATATCATACTTGTTAATAGATTCATAAAACTCTGAATGGGTACTGCCAAAAAAAATGGGCAACCCTACTACCACAAAGGTATGTTGACCTTCATCAACTGATGTCTTTCTTTTCAGGAAAGAAAACCATTTAGAATCACGACCCGGGAGTTAGTCGGAAAACCTCTCATGTTTTGATAAGTTGAACACCCTACTACAGTAGGCCAGTGATGTCAAGACATAACTGTTTTTGAGAAAGTAAATAGCTATTCATTTCCTATACCGAGTTCCCTATTTTTGATAATTCTAAACGTATTTTATTCTTATTAAAAGAATAAATAAATATTTAAATTAAATATTAAGGAGCTCTCACTATTTTTAAATCATTTTCTGAAGGTCTGAAAGTATTTAAAATAATTATCGAAAGCTTCGAATAATTATTAAAGACCTAAAATAATTTGTAAATGAATTTTAACTAATTAATAAATATTTAAATAATATTTATTAATAAATAATCCTCGATAAATGAATATTTAAATAATATTCATTAACTAAATAAATATTAAAATAATATTTATTATCCTTATTTAATTCTTTTATCAAAAGAATATCAAAATATAAATATCGAAGTATTTATATCGTCTCTTCAAAATAATCTGTCTCCGGCTTCTTCCGGATTACGACAGTACTTAACATAATCTTCCGACTCCCGGTCTACGTTTGAAAATACATAACTTGCTATACACTTAGAGCCTTTTTCCTCTTACCGGCTTATATCTATATTTCTTATAGCATATAACCGAAACATTTGCGAAATATGTAACTTTACATAAAACAGTTCATACTTTTCAACATACAGTTATATCACAACATCAACAGTCTTTCGTCAAAACATTTGTACATTAGGTACT
Source organism: Oenanthe sinensis (assembly GCA_028671895.1). NCBI lineage: Eukaryota > Viridiplantae > Streptophyta > Magnoliopsida > Apiales > Apiaceae > Oenanthe > Oenanthe sinensis. Next base: position 7,857,354 of record JAPMAC010000212.1, read on the forward strand.
AGTTTTGAAAACTTGCATAAGCATAATTATACAAATGTTTTAATATGTAAAACATAGGGATAGAAAACTTGCCTTGAGTCCAAGATACATTCTCAGAGTCCCACTCGTTCCAGATTTTCTATCAATAGATACCATAATCCTGATTAGTACTCCTAATCCCATCAACTACTTATATTACTAATAAGTATAATCACATAACGAGTCCAATTATGATAACTCCAATTTGTACTTAGTCCTTTTATTAACTCTTGTTTTACCCGGCATTCATCTCCTCGGGTCTATCTTGACCATTCGTAAACCATCTCGTCAACGGCTTTTAATCTAATCCTTTTACTCCAATACATAGTCATGTTATTCCTCCACATCTTTCATATATAACTCGTGTAGGAATTAAGTCTCGAAAATCAACTTACGTTTACATTTTATAGTGATAATAAGCACTTAGTCACTTTATAGTAATTCTCACTTTAAACACCCAACTTCTAGCATTTTTAGTAAATTGAGTTTTAATCTTATTAACTCAATTCTTTCTCTGGAGTCATCCTTGACGTCCCTAGTATCTTAGATAAAAGTTTCACATGAAATTAAGCATCCTAGCTACTTCGATGATAGCCTCAAAGTTGGTTATTAACGTGGTTTCTAAGTTATGCGATACATTTAGTAAATCGGTCATAACTTTTGACTCGTAACTCCAAATGACGCAAAATTAGTGCGCAAACGATCTAGAGAATACCTAGAATACAATCCATCAAAGGTTTGCCCCTGGACAGAGGACTTATTTTCGAATATCCAAAACAGGGCAGTAGCTTCTCCAGTGAACAGTGTCACCGCGCAACTTTGGTTTCAACATTTTTATAAAATCAAAATATTAACATCTGTGTATAAAATTTTGCAGGGGACTTAATCACTGTCCAAAATATTTATCCTCAAAATTTCATGATTTTTGACAACTGGTAAGGGGTCCGTTTATATTCACAAAGTGAGTACAAGACAGCAGTTTGGTTCCCTTGCGCGACTTTCACTAAAACGGACTTATCTCCTAAACCGTAAATCGTATCGATATGATTTTTATACCAAAACAAACTACAAAGGAAGGCCTACACAGACATGGGAAGTGGTGTTAAAAATCATAATTTTGACATTTCATAAATCTTAGTCTAAACAGGCCTATATGCAAACGGGCATTACGACGGCTATAATCGTAATGTTTTCCGGATTTAACTATGTTAATCCATTCAACATCAACCAAATCATCAACCCAACCATTTTTACTAAATAATCAGTTTATATACTTCATAAACTTATCACCATCATCAATCCATAATATTCAACGACAATATTCAATCATCTACATCCAAACTCCTTAACTCAACATATATACTTAGATTAACTTAAACTCAAGCTTATAACTTAAAGTAAAATCAAAGGGTGGGTGGGGTTTATACCTTTCTTGAGTCCTTAACATACTAAAAAGAGCTTGTAAGCCTTAAGAGAGCCTTAATCTATGCTTAACATCCTCAAACTTGCAAGAGAAAATCAAGAAACAAGTTAGTAAATTTTCGGAGATACTATTCACCCTCATTTTCTACATTTTCTTTACCCAACCAAAACACCTCCAAAAATTATGAAATTAAATACGCACCTACCCTAGGATGTATAGAAGGTCTGGGATTTTTCTTGGGATTTTTAAGTGTCCAGAAGTTGAAGAAATAAATTGTTGAATCTTCTGCCCTGACTTGCCCAGCAGAATGGTGAAATGAAGAACAAGGGGGAGAGAGCTTTTTCTACTTTACTTTACTTGCTCTCTAGCTTTTTGAAAAGTGTTGGCTGATTTCTCATACAATTATGACTTGGTGGAGTGAAGGGTCAAGCCAAGTACTAGGGTTCCATGAATTAAGGATCTTGTTTTCTACTTTTCCATGATTTGTGGAACCATGTCTCTAAGTATTAGTTGGTTACTTGGTTAGTTTGTAACTAACTAGTTCCTTGCATGGTTACTCCCATTTGGTTGCCAACTCTTCTAGTTTGCATGACCTTGGTGCATTTACTTGTTATCCAACATTTATCACTTAATCCTCCATGTAAGTTCGATAAATTTCCGAAAGCGTTTCATCGTACGAATTCCGTATCGTAAATCCTTAATATCCCAAATACTTTAATTCGATTATAACCATGAACTTTCTAAATTATAATCGTCTTGATCACAACTTAATTCCCTTATTCCTCGATATCTCATAAATTACGAAACAAATAGTAAAAGTGAAAATCTTCGAATTCTGACGACTTTTACATTCACTCATTTTCTTCATACAACAATACCACATATTCGGTTTTCCCACATTCCACCACTTACATAGTGTGGGCTAAAAAGTTTTTCATAATCCGTAGAATCACTATTCATCAGGTTCGTTTATAAATAATAATAAAAAATGCGTCAAAAAATCCGGGTTATTACATCCACAAAACTAATATTATTTTCCTTGCCCTTCACTCGAATTACCATGTCTTTTTTATGGTTTCCATCGTATTTGTCACCAAAGTTATGATAGGATTGAAAACAATTTTCTTTGCATTATCTTGATATGACCAAGATAACCATTCCATGTTAGTAAAAGGTCTAAGATTCTCCTCTACCCAAGCCAACAACGGTAAGTCTTGACATTCAAATCTAGCCACTCTTAATATTATTATATCATTGGGTTCAAACACTCTTGTTTTCAAGAACCAAGGAGAGAGTAAATCCTTATCCAGATCCCCATTTCCCTTTTCATTCGCCAGATTCAGTAAAAACTTCCTTTCATTGAGGCCTAGTATTTGAAAACCCTTGAATCCCACTTCCTTGAGGTTGTTCTCCAAGTAATTTGCATCCTCATTAACCCAAGTGTAGCCTACCAAACTGCCTTCCAAAGATTCTTTTATTTCCTCATCAATGACTGCTTCCAATTTACTAAAAGGAATATTACCCTCCTCGCTTTTTGATTTCATTTCTATTTCCTGCCAGTTTCGTTTGAAAGATTTCTCTCTCCTTTGGAAGGAAGTACGATTCCTAAAGATATCATCATTTATGGAAAGATTCAAGTTAAACCTTAAGTTTCTGTCTTTTTTGATTGCTCTAATCACTTGTTCTGCTACTCCACCAATTTCACTTTTATAAATCCAAAATGATTATTGTATATATCTCTTTTCATTGGCACAATAATGTCTAGAATTTCCCCTCCTTTGTTAAAAAGCTCCCACATATCCTTCACTATGGTATTAACAGGAATTCTAGAAACAAAGATAATAGTCATTACCTTCTAATTCCAAGTCTACAAATCCTTCCAAGGATTTTAAAGCTTCAGCATACGTTTTCGTTGTGACAAATGATGGGAAAAGATGTCAGGTATGTTGTGAGGAAGATTGTCCATTTTACATTTGGTATAGCAGGGACAAAGATAGGGAAACATGCCTCATTAAGACCTTGGTTGACACTTATTTGTGCACTAAGCCATATTCAAACAAAATGGCCACTGTGAAGTATTTGGGGATAGAATTAGAAAAATACTCAATGGAATTGTAAGGAAATGGCAGAAACCATAAAAAGGAACTTGAAATTGAAGTTTCAAGAAGTAAAATATTGGGGTTGAGGAAGGCTGTATTGGAGGGAGTTTTTGGACATGAATTTCTTTAAAGAAATCCAAATAACATAGTGATATTATCAACTACAAGACTGAATGAAGGTGATCTAGTAAAGTTCAAGAGATTTTATGTGTGCTATTTTTCTCATAAGGCTGGGTGGAAGGCTGGTTGCAGGCCTATAATAGGCTTAGATGGATGTTTTCTGAAAACAGTTACAGGAGGGCAATTACTATCAGTTGTAGGCAGGGATGTGAACAATCAAATGTTCCCAATTTGTTATGCAATAGATGAGACTGAAAACACAGATTCAGGGAGGTGGTTTCTAACTTTGTTGAGAGATGACCTGGACCTTGAAGTTGGAACTGGAGTAACCCTTATAAGTGACCAACAAAAAGGATTAGAGAATGATTTTAAAGAGTTGTTCACTAGAGTAGAGCACAGGTTCTGTACAAGACATCTGTATTCTAATTTTAAAAAAAGGTACAAAAAACTTGTAAATAAATTATTACTTGTTGCATGTATTGATTAATACTAATTGTTATAATTGTTTTGTTTAATAGGTTCAAAATAGGCGTACTCAATAATTTATTTTAGAATGTGAAAATGGCTACCCATAAAGTAGCACATACCAGAGCAATGAAATAATTGGAATGACATTCTAAAGTTGCACATGATGAATTACAGAAACTAGACCCTAAGGTTTGGTGTAAAGCTTACTTCTCAACACATTCATTGACTGATAACACAGACAATAACATGTCTGAAAGTTTTAATAACTGGATTATCTATGAAAGGTATATACAAACCTTTGACATAGTTATTATACAGTTTTAATACTTTGGTCCAATTATTTAATGGATTATGAATGTTGTATTCCCAGGTTTATGCCAATTCTAGGGATGCTCCAAAAATTCCTTTCAAGCTAATGACTAGAATGAGGCAGAGAATGGATGAGTTGCTAGAAAGTGGTTTGCAGATATGCCCAAGAATAAAGAAGAGACTAGACTTCCTTGTAACTGAATCAAGAAAGTGGTCTGCAGCTTGGGATGACAGTTGAAAATTTCAGGTGAAACAAGGTAGTAGATCAGTAACAGTTGATCTAGAGAAGGGAACTAATGATTGCAGAATGTATGACTTGATAGGCATTCCATGCCATAGCTGCAATACATTCAAGGAGGCATCAGCCAGCTGATTATGTTTCAGACTTTTAATAGAGAGAAAAATTTTTAGCCACTTACAACCATTCTCTAGAAGCTATGAAGGGAGAAGAATATTGGGACTTTCACTCTACAGAAAAACTACTTCCACCTTATATTCCCAAAAGTTGAGGGGAAGACCAAAAAAGTTGAGAAGGAGAGAAGAATGGAAATATGGTTGTAGAAGTCAATCACAGGCTGCTAAAGGTGTACTTCTTGAAATATTTAGCAATTAAAGAGAAATGCACTGCAGCAATTGCAAACAACCAGGACATAGAGTTTTAAAATGCCCCACTAAGAGAAAAGACACTCAAGACCCAATTCAAACCTCAACCATCTAAGGGGAAACAGCCATATGCTGAGCAATCTAAGGTGCCTCAACAAGAAAAATCTAAGGAGACTCAGAAGAAGTGTGCAAGGGAGGTCAAGAGACAAAAACTAACAGTTAGAAGAAGGCCTCAGAAAGGCATAATCATAAGTGAAAGTCCCCATACCCAAGCTTCACAAACAGGTCCTTCACTACCAAAGGGCAAGGGGAAAAACTTATGCACACTCCAGAAGTAGAGCAATCAGGAGGAGAGAAATCCCATTTAGAAGATAAAGTTGCAGATAATGAAGAAAGACAAAATGAACCGGAGGCAGACCCTTTAGCATTTATTCAAAGGGTTCCAAGAACAAGATTGTATGTGTTACTAGAAGAAACAAAATAATAGACAAGGAAAGATCCAATTTCTTTTGAAGAAAAGATGAGAGGTCCACTAGGTCAGGCTCTGTTCATGCCCACACTAGGCCTATTAAAAATTGGCCATCCAACAGGAACACCATCAGGAACAAGTCTACCCCTTCAAGAACCTACTACAAAACCAAACCAAGAAAGTGGAAGCAAAAAAAGTTTTAAAAAAATCAAAACTTCTACTCAAACTACTAGTTCTAGAGTTCCAAGGAGGGCAACATTGCTTAGAATGAAAAACATGTTCAAGTTTAAGAACACTTGGGATGATCCAGTTGATATTGATGATTGCACAATTTAAGTTTAAGACTATATTTTTTAAGCTTGTTTAAGACTTCTTTTTTAATCTTGTATAAGACTTAATGTATGCAACTTTTTAAGCTTGTTTAAGACTTAATGTATGAAACTTTTTTATTAATCTATGACTTCTTTCAATTTCTATTTCCACATAATCTTCTCAGCTTTTATATGTTATGCTTTCTTGTTTAAGACTTAATACATGTATTTACTGCAATTTTTCTGCCACAACTAAAATATATATATATATATATATATATATATATATATACACATATATATATACATATATATATATATACATATATATATATGTAAATATATGTATATATGTATATATATATATATATATACATATATACATATATTTACATATATATATATATATTGGTTTAAGAATCAATACATACCAACCAACTCCTACCATCACAAAATTTGCATTCACTGCATCTATATACCAACTGCAACCATTACTTAAAAATAAACAATATCATAAATCCTAAAAGTACAACAAACACAGTAAGCTTCCATTGTCTTCGAATCATTTTCTTCTCAGCTTATAAGGCCATTTTTTTTGCAAGTATATCCTTCATATCAGCCTTTAATCCCTCTTTTTCTCAGCCTTCTCAGCAAGATTTTCTTCAACAAGCTTCAATTTTTCCTCTGGATAAAGTCTTCTGTGATTTAAATTAGTGATTACATCCAAAACTCTTCCACTAAAACATTCATCAAACCACTGAAAAAAGTAGCATCCATTTGCCTCCTACAAACCATAAAAAATTTTAAATATCAAAAAATCAAGTAAAAAACAATTTCATTCAAATGCAACAACATAACCTTAGGTGTGGAACATGTGTAGAATCTTCTTCCTGGATTTTTTAGTGTCCAGGATGTATAAATTCTAGCTCTTCTCCCACAAAAGCAATTTTGATATTCTGAATTCTTTACCGACTCAAGAGACGAACTACTAGCTATTTTCGCCATGGAGATTTCAGATGACATGGTGTACATATGAAATCTCTGGAAGGAATTGAGTTAATATGCACTAATTTTGGAGACCTAAAAGTCTTTATGTAAGAACCCTAGTTTATATGCATACTGACATATATATACATATATATATATATATATATATATATACACACACACACACTCACATACATACAAAATGCATAGCCACTGTCTTCCTCCACGTCAAATAACAATATAGCCGTTACAATCCACGTAATACAACACTTGTTGCCCACATCAATTTTTGTTAGGTCAACACAATCAAACTAATGTCTTTGTCATTAATCTCAACTATAATGGTAAGATGAGATGCCAATAACTAGAGTGACTAATCTGATACTAGCCTCTCACTTCATTGAGTACTTTGAGATTTAACCCCTTAAAAAAGTTACATACATTAATGTAACGATTGTGATATTTTAAATATTATAGTAATGTGAAAAATATGATTGTTATGATCCAATGTGTATTGTGTGTTATGTGGTCCTATTATATATCCATTTGACTGCCAGTTTGACCAAGATATGTTAATGTGAATTATTAAAGTGTTTTATGGTTTTTAAATGCCATTTTAGTGTACTGTTTGATTTTTATAAACTATTTGGTGTGTCCAAATATTATGAAATTTTATATGTAGCTTCCTAGTAATATTAGAGACTTTATAAAAATAGTGGTTCAATTATTTCGTGTCCCAATGTTTTTAAATAATTGTCTCAGTTTTGTTTTATCCTGAAAATATTTATCTTCTAAATTACATAGTTACTTATTGGGAAATCCAAAAATCATGATATCTTTTCCAAAATATTTCCTGAATATTCTGAGACTTTGTAAAAATAAATTTTTATTTTATTCGAGCCCCAAATATTTTTAAAGATTTTTCCATTCTTATTTCCTTTTAAAGTGCTTAAACTTCCATGATTTTTAATTAATTATCTGTTCATCAGAAAAATATTCTAAAACATGTGTGAGATTTTAAAATCATGTTCTAACTTTTAAAAATATAAAACTTATTTTTTGTATCCTTTTCCATCAAAATTTGAATTTTAAAATATTTTAATTCAGAAAAATAGCAATTGTGAAATTATTATTGTTGGGTCCCGGAGATCGTAGAGGGGGGGTGAATACGATTCCCAAATTAAAAATATGACTATTAATTATTTTTGGGACAACATAAAAAATTACTTTGGTTCAAACCCGGGTACTGTTCATCATCTTCTTCAACCTCAAGAACACCATTAAAATAACCAAGATAATGAACGGTAAATCATCCAAAACACACAACACAACAAGATCCAAGAATATAACTTTATATTCATTGAAGTGGGGTAGATACTACAAACAAGTTCAAGAACATAAGTTCAAGAACACAACAAAGAAGTGATTTTTGTCTCCTCTAAAACAATTACATTTTGTAGATCTAGTAGACAAAAATCAACCCTATCTTCTATACAAGATTTAGCAAGTGTTTACAATAGAAAGATAGAGGAGTGGTGTAGATAAAGAAAATCATGGCCCTAAAATATTTAAGATCTAATTCGGCCATGGGGGAGAGAATAATTTTTCTCTCTCCCCTTTTCTTTTTTTCATCCGGATGCACACAACCACCACACCGATGGAGACTTGAGTTTTTTTCTTTTTATATTGAAAAAGGTGTTGCTTTTTGCTTTTCCACCTTTTACTCTTGTCCACTCAAATCATATCTTCAAAGTCATGTGCCAAGCATGCCTTTGGAAATATTTAATGTAAAAGTAATATTTAATAAATATATAAAATATAAATAAAGAATATCTTTATTTATAAAATATATAAATAATTAAATAAATACTTTATTTAATTAAATTAAATATTTCCATTCCACTCTTCAATTTGTGTAGACTTCCTTATCCAAATACTTGGCCCCGTATACGTGACTCCACCACGTCCAAGTATTTGGCCTTTTAATCTGTGAAGCTTTAGTAAGATCCAATCAGGTTGTGCCGTCTGTCCCTTATCCATTAGGCTGACATTTCTCCAACACTGATTTACCACCTTTGTTGATCCTCCACATGACTCAAGAAAACCAACAACTTTAGAATGATTAAAACCATATTAACCGACGAGAGCTTGCCTCCAATGTCCTGACACTTGATGCAATGGTCTGGTTCATAAGTGACTAGTCTTGATAGGGGCTCTTGATTCTGAACATGATTCCACATTCTTCTTTGCAAACCTTACTTGTAGCTTCGATTGTAATGCACTAAAATCTTCATAGACTAAGACAATCTTCTGTAGCTTCCACATCCTTGAATAGATGTCAACATCTTTTATTCTCCACTGAGGCCTGAACATGTTAATAAACTTCTTCCAGTGAGCTTCAAGTCTGTATATGATCCTTTGATACTTTGTCTTAACTGAACTCTGTGATCCAAGATTTCTGTGCACCTGCATATTATTACATGTCCTGTTCTATTGTTGAGTTATCATCAACTATTACATAGAGATTACATTTAGCATTTCTAGTACACATGAAAGTGCAGTGAGTTACTTCCCTTCACTCCTATCTCCCCTTTCAATCTCCCCCTATTTGGTTGATATGGAATAGCAATCAAATACTATTTCCATTTATAATCTCCCCCAAAAGCAATTAAATAAAATTAACTACTAGAGGATAACTCAACTAACATACAAGAAACAATTAAAGTACTGGACATGAAAATAATATACAAAAGGTTCTGGAAAGATATAATCAGTTAAATCCAGATTTCCTGAGTTACTGAAAATGAATGATGAATTTCTGAATTTCATTTTCCTTTAGCTTCCTCCACTTCAATGTTCTTCAAAGATGAGGTTCTTTCAATAAAGAAACAAATCATTAGTAAAGACTTCTGAACAATCATTCTTGTTCATCTTGCAATTCGAACTAGAACATACAACTCTCTATGTTCCCCATAAGAGGTCAACTCATTCTCCCCTTAATGTTGTTCTCTCTTGGAATGAAAGTCACTTCCTCTTTTTCTTCAGGATGTTCTATTTCCAGGAAACATATTTCTCTTTCTTCCCTGCACTACTCCACTGACTTCATCTATCACTGAAAGAAGAAATAGAACACACTTGGACACTTCTCAGATGCCCCTTGAAAATCTCCTTTATATTCTTCTTTACCCAGAAAACTTCTACTTAGCAAAAACTCCCCCTGAGTTGATACTCTTTAAAGAAATCTTCATTTTCATTCATTGATCGTGCTAGAAAGAATTCTTCTGCCGAACCTCTTCTAAGAATGTTCCAAGGACAGATCTTCAAACAAATAGAGCAAAATCCCTTAGATATCTTTTCAGAATAAGATATAGCATTGCAAACCAAGATGTTAAGATTCTCCATAACTTCTCCCCCTTAGTACGACCAGTAACTTCTTCACTTCAGACGAAAAAGTAGTTAAATCTATAACACCTTTAGGGATTAGGCTCCAACCAATTACTAAGCAACTCCCCCTTAGTAATTTCTCCCTTGCATCACTAAGGTTTCAATTTTATCTAATTCTCCCCCTTAGTTCATGCAAGCTCCAATCCACCCTTGTGTCTTTAGATATCCTCTAAGTAACCTCCACAAGATAGGATTGACAGATCTCGTTTCTTGTATCTCCAAATTCTCCCCCTTAGTTGAGAATATCCTTTAAAACAATAAAAGTATCATCTACATCCAATCGAATAAGAAACTCTCCTCCAATTGAACATAAAATCCTTGAAAGGCAGAGTGTTTAAACTTGTAACACTATATCTTATGTAACTCAACTAAAGAAAAGATACTTAACCCGAAGTCAATCAAGAACGAGAAGTCACAATGAAATCAATATAAATGAAGACAAAGTAATTGATACAATTCAACATGTTAAATATGATCAAACAAAGAAGAAATCATTGGAAGAAGTTCAAGTCAAAGTTGTTCATGCCCCAGTGATTTGTAATTCAATGAATCAAGATCATAACTATTAGTATCAATAAGACTAATTGATTTCAAGTGAAGAAGAAGGAAAGCAATTGTTGGAAAGCCACATTTCTAATTGAACATGGCAATTTATTCAGAAGCAAGAACTCTATCAAGACTAGTCACTTATGAACCAGACCATTGCATCAAGTGTCAGGACATTGATAGCAAGTTTATGTCAGCAGCAGAGATCCATGTTCAAGAGCTTGTTGAAGAATATTGAAGACACGAAGAAATCACAAGTTCAAGATGTTGCATTGAAGTTTCAAGTTGAAGCCCAGAATTTCTCTAAGTACTTACAAGGGAACCTATGTAGAAATTCCTATCTAGAAATTCTGGATAAACTTCTACTTAGAGCCAAGTAGAAATTCTGGAGGAGAAAATATTTTCTAAGTACTCAACTCAGGAAGCTATCTCGAATTTCCTATGTAGAAATTCCCAAGTCGAATTTCCTATGTAGAAAATTCTGGAGATGAAAATATTTTCTAAGTACTCAGGAAGTTTGCTATCTCGAATTTCCTATGTAGAAATTCTACTTAAAAGTTCGAGATAGCCAAGTAGAAATTCCTATGTAGAAATTCTACTTAGAGTTCTAGATAGAGCTAAGTAGAATTTCCCATGTAGAAATTCTACATAGGAAACAGTTTCAACATGACACATGGCATCATCCTGGTGGCAGATTTCCAAGCTTTCAATACATGATAAGATTAACGTGGACAACATTAGGCCACTCACATCTTATCGTTTGAAGACTACAAGTCATAGATTACAAAGTAGTATAAATAGAAGTACTTGTGTAACATTACAAAGAGAGCAATATTCGAGAGAAACACTTGTAATAGAGAGAGAGTATATTCACAGAGCTTAGTATCATTTACTACCCTCTTTACTTCTGTTGTACTTTTGTAATGAATGTTGTAGCTGTTAGTGTAGGTGCCCTAGAGGCAATACAATTTTTTCTTTTAATAAACATTTATGTCATTTGATTATTCAATAAACGTATTTATTATGACTTTAATTACTGCGATATATTTGTTAGCATAATAAATGTCCTTAGAATCATGATACTCGTTATATAGTTTAAGTACATGACTTGAACTTGAGATTATATAATATATCATATTCTTAAAGGTTCCCTAGTCGAGTATTATTATGATAGGACAATAATAATACATAAATAGACTAGTATGTTGTTTGACAGATAACCACATCTCATTGGTTATAAGTATGGGGATACTAAAGTCAATACATAGGTACATGTAGGGGTACATGGTACTGGACAGACCCACAGTGAGATTCTTCATGTTTAATTAAGTCATAAGAAAGACTCACAGTGATAATGGTGTAATGATCCTCTGACTTGAGATCATTATATTTCTATACGAGGATTGATATACTTTGACTACATTAAAAGTTACCTTTGACCGGGTGATGATAAAAGTGGACATCGGGTATATCATGAGTCGTATGAGAAATATGAATGATAGATAAAGGATTTAACCCTCCTATAATTAGGAGAGATATTATTGGCCTCTTGATTGAGTGAGACTATAAAATGCATGGCCGTGCTCAAATAATGATTTGTTTTTCATAGTCTACTCATGGATCAAGTAAACCCGGATTAAATGTTGAAGAGGATGACTAAATACATGCCTCGAGTTTAATCTATAATATATATGGTTAAAGGGATTATATTACACGGAAACATTAATCACGAAAGGTTTTATCGAATCACGATTTAATTATTGTTTAATTAGGTAGCAATGATGTATTACTAGATACCGCTCATTGTTTATAATTTTATTGGAGAATAAAATTATTGCTAATTAAATAATAGCCTATAGGGTCACACACATAGAGCACCTAGAGGAATAGTTAATTTAAATTATAGATTTAAATTAATTGATGATTAATTCGAATTTATTATATTAATTAAGTGAGACTTAATTAATTGAAATAAATTCGAATTTGAAGAATTATATTTCTGCCAATAATAATTAAGTGTGACTTAATTATTAATTAAATAATAGAAGCATGTTTTATTATTTAATCCTATGCCTACATGGGTTAGGTTTTTGCTAAAAAGGCCCATTAACCAATCATTATAAATAGATAATGATAGGTTAAATGGCTTGCACGTTTTTGCATAAACCCTAGCAGAAGAGGCAGCATAGGAAGAGGCAGAGAGAATTCGAAACCTATCAAAGGAGGCTAGTACTTCCGTTCCGTGTTCAAGATCGTGAGACGTTCTTGAAGGTGCTCGTGTGGATACCATAGAGGTGCTTTCGAGAGGAAGACACGAATCGTGATAGCAAGGATCTCCGTTGAGTTCGTGGCATTCAAAATCTTAATAGGTATGATTCGATTATCACCATAATCCGTCAATTCTTATACATGATCCTGCGTTTGGGTTCCGAAAATTTTCGTTATATTTACGTTTATCCGCTGCGTTTTATGCCTCGGAACCCAACAATGGTATCAGAGCTACGTGTATAAGGGACTGATTTGGTTACGTGTTTTATGTATTTGATGCATACATGCCTATTTTGGTGACTGTCATGCCATGCTACTGCTTTGTCATAACTGCCATGCCACTGCTTATGCTACTGCCATGCCTGTTATGCTACTGCCATGCTACTGCCATGTATATTCGAATTGTTATTCATATGATGAGTAAATAGATGATGATACTAGCATGTTAATGATTTGTCATGACTGATTTATATGCCTGTTTGCGATTTGTATATTTTGCATGAGGGTCAGTTTGTATATGATACAAACTGGTGGAAAGATTATGTTGGACATGATCTGTTAACTGGGATATGATAAGTATGTATATGATACATGCTTCTGAAACTGTGTAAATTGCAGTGGGGAAAAAGGCCAACAGATATGATCTGTAATTCAGAAATTGATGATTTCTGAATAGGACTGGTCTTCGGAAATAAAAAATTTCCAAGCTGCCGCCCCCAGACCCCGCCCCCAGACCCCGCCCGGGGGCTGCTGCCCCCGAACCCCCGCCCAGGGGCTGCCGCCCCCGGACCCCCGCCCAGGGGCTGCCGCCCCCGGACCCCTGCATTATTTTTGTTGTGTACTTGAGCATGGTGCTGGTTATGGCCTTTGGACCCCTAGATTAATGGTTTTTGGTTTTGGTTTTATAAATACGACTTGCATGTCGTTTTCTTCATTCTTGTAATTGTTTAACCTCGAATGTAACTCGAGTTTTCTTATGTAAGTACATTAGTATAGATTGTATTCAATTATTCCATGTAATGTACTTGAAGATTGAAGGATGATCCAAGAAGAGGAGCAAGCACCCATGGATACAAGAAGAATGAAGACATGTAATTGTATTTATATTTTACCACCATAGATTGACTTTGATCCTTTCATTAGCTCGAAAGGATCACATAGGAAAAGGGCCATAACCAAGCACGTTTACATACTGCACTTTACATATTGATGTATGAATGTATGTGTAGAGTAGAAGATGCATGCTTTAATTAGATTAATGATGTATGCATGTATTAGATACGTCACCCATGCCATGCTTGCCATGCTAAACAAGATAAAATCTTTAACGATTTAAGATTTTAAAATTAACAAACGAACGATCATGAGATTCTTGTGTTTATGAAATATGGATTTTAAAACACGGAATTAAATATGAATTTTTGATATCTAAAACTGGGATTTTCTGTCAAAAGCGGATATGCGTATTCGTAAGGCTGATGGGTTTTAAGTGTGACCACTGGTATCCTCCATCTACCTGGGAAATGAACAATTTAAGATGTCAATTTGAAATATTTGGTTCAAGGAAAAATTGAGGATCTCTTCATGATGTGATCATGATCGTCGTAAATTTTCTAAACCCCTTAACAAAATATTAAGTTTTAATCGGATGCTTTCCAATGAATGAACACTCATCGAATCCTAGATCGATTAGGGGAAAGACTGTCAGTGGCAGGGGACTCCTATCTATCGTGGTGAGATGCGACGAATATAAACGGTTATATTCGGTCGTTGTATCATTGGGTCAAACTTAACTGAGTCGTCATAATAAGGTGAAAGTAAACGGTTATATTCAACAATTATGAACTTAGAAGCATGGAGTTTGGTTAAAAATCTATTAGATAGATAAGATCAATCGTTGCTCACCAAACTATCCAAGAATTATATATGATATAATTGACAAATGTTGTCTACCTAAATAATCATTCTTAAGGATTCCAGTGGTTGACTTAAGACATGACGAAATATGGATCTTGGCTCACTAGAAAGAATTATGGGATATACTTTCCAAATTAATAGTAAGGGCTATTGATTTGATAAAAATAGTGGGAGATATATTATGAATGTATCATAATCATTTGAACATAATAAATAACTCAGACAATCTAATGTTTATTTTGTGCTTTTATCATCGTAGATACCGAATAATGACAAACAACACAAACACACTATCCGTACGATCTGTCCTTGAGAAGGATAAGCTGACAGGAGGAAACAACTTCCTAGACTGGCAGAGGAATTTGAGGATTGTCCTCAGGCAGGAGCGCAAGCTTCATGTCATTGATATTCCTCCGGAAGGTCCCCTTCCTGAGGGCGCTACTGTTGAGGAACGAGCGGCCCACACAAAGGATGAGAATGATGCAACTGATGTTGCATGTCTTATGTTGGCAACTATGAGTGCTGAGCTTCAAAGACAACATGTGCATATGGATGCATATACTATCAATGAGCACTTGCAAAGCATGTTTGCAAGCCAAACTCGTCAAGAAAGGTTCAACACGAGCAAGTCACTCTTTAACTGCAAACAAGGGGCAAGTGAACCAGTTGGCCCACATGTTCTGAAAATGATTGGTTACATTGAGTATCTTGATACTTTGGGTTTCCCGATTGGTCCGGAAACTGGTATTGACCTAATCTTGAATTCTTTGAACAACAAATTCACTCAGTTTGTTATGAACTACAATATGAATGAATTTGACAAAACACCTACTGAATTGTTGGCTATGTTGAGAACATATGAGACCAACATGAAGACGACTGAACCCGCTCCCATACTGATGGTGGGCAATAAAGGTAAGGCCAAAGGGAAAGGCAAGTGGAAGGGTAAGAAGAAGACAGGTTCTGATTCTACACCCAAGCCAAAGTCAGGTCCTAAACAGGCTTTAAAGCCTAAAGGTGGGGTCGCTAAGGGTGAATGTCACTACTGTAAGAAAACTGGTCACTGGAAGAGAAACTGTTCAGTTTACTTGGAGGATCTGAAGAAGAAGAGGGCTGAGCAAGCTTCTAATTCAGGTATATATGTTATAGAAGTCAATCTGTCTATTTCTACATCTTGGGTATTGGATACCGGATGTGCTTCTCACATTTGTATAAATGTGCAGGAAATGCAGAGAAGTAGGACATTGGCTAAAGGAGAAATGGACCTACGAGTTGGCAACGGAGCAAGAGTTGCTGCTTTAGCTGTAGGAACCTATTATTTATCTTTGCCCTCTGGGCTTGTTTTAGAACTGGAAAATTGTTATTACGTGCCTGCGATTCGCAGAAACATTATTTCTGTTTCTTGTTTGGACAAGAAAGGTTTTTCGTTTACTATAAGGAACAACAGTTGCTCTTTTGTTTTGAATGATTTAACCTATGGTGTTGCGCGTTTGTTTAATGGTTTATATGTTCTTGACTTAGATACTCCTGTCTGTAATATAGAAAACAAACGACTTAAAGTTAATGACTCAAATCAAACATACCTCTGGCATTGTCGTCTAGGCCATATAAACGAGAAACGCATATCCAAATTACATAAGGATGGATACTTGGATAAGTTTGATTTTGAATCATACCAAGAATGCGAATCTTGTTTGCTTGGTAAAATGACTAAAGCCCCTTTCACTGGTAAGGGTAAAAGGGCCACTGAACGACTTGAGCTAATACATAGTGATGTATGTGGCCCAATGCGTGTAATGGCAAGAGGAGGCTACTACTACTTCATAACATTTACTGATGATTTCAGTAGATATGGATATGTATATCTTATGAAGAATAAATCTGATTCTTTTGAAAAGTTCAAAGAATACAAGGCTGAAGTAGAGAAGCAAATTGGCGGAGGCGCAAGTATTAAAGTCATACGATCTGATCGTGGAGGAGAATACTTGAGCACAGAATTTAAAGATTATTTAAAGGAGTGTGGTATTGTATCACAACTCACTCCACCAGGTACACCTCAATGGAATGGAGTTTCAGAGAGGAGGAATCGCACCTTGTTGGACATGGTGCGATCGATGATGAGTCATGCAGATCTTCCAATTAGTTTCTGGGGTTACGCTCTAGAAACAGCGGCTTTCACACTTAACCGTGTTCCTACTAAGAAGGTTCAAAAGACTCCATATGAGATATGGGAGAAGAAACGGTCAGGCATGAACTTTATGAAAGTTTGGGGATGCAAGGCGTTTGTGAAACGTCAAGTATCTGACAAGCTTGGACCTAAATCTGAAGAGTGCAATTTTGTGGGATACCCTAAAGAAACAAAGGCGTATTATTTTTATAGTCCTTCAGAGCAGAAGGTGTTTATTGCTCGAGACGCTGTTTTCATGGAAAGAGATTTTGTTTCCAAAAGAAACAGTGGGAGAACTATAGACCTCGATGAAGATCGAGAACCACAAAATAGCATTGAACCTGAAGTGGAACAGGAGCAGGATAATGATAATGCTCAACAAACACAGGTTGTTCGTAGAACTGGTAGAATTCGCCATGAGCCAGAGAGATATGGATTTCTCTTGACTCAATGTGGTGATTTGATGCTCATAGATGAAGATGAGCCTCTCACATACCAAGATGCTATGAACAGTCCAGACTCTAAGAGATGGCTAGAAGCCATGAAATCCGAGATGGATTCCATGTACGAAAACCGAGTATGGACTTTGGTTGATCCACCTGAAGGGGTAAAACCCATAGGGTGCAAATGGGTTTTCAAGAAGAAAACTGACATGGATGGAAATGTTCAGACCTATAAAGCAAGACTGGTTGCAAAAGGTTTCAGACAAATTCATGGTATTGACTATGACGAGACTTTCTCACCAGTGGCTATGGTCAAGTCCATAAGGATTTTGCTTGCTATTGCAGCATTCCATGATTATGAAATCTGGCAAATGGATGTCAAAACAGCCTTCCTTAACGGAATACTTGAAGAGGATGTGGATGTGTACATGACACAACCTGAAGGTTTTGTCGATCCAAGGAATGTTAGCAAGGTATGTAAATTACGTCGATCCATTTATGGATTGAAGCAAGCCTCTAGGAGATGGAATATCCGTTTCGATGAAACAGTCAAAGAGTATGGCTTTGTTCAAAACGAAGATGAACCTTGTGTTTACAAGAAGGTTAGTGGGAGCCATGTGGCATTCATAGTACTATATGTTGATGACATACTACTAATGGGGAATGACATACCTTCTCTCAAGGCTGTTAAGATTTGGTTAGGGAGTAATTTCTCTATGAAAGACTTAGGAGATGCATCCTACATTCTAGGAATGAGGATCTATAGGGATAGATCTAGAAGGATGATCGGTCTAAGTCAGAGTACATACATCGATAAGGTTTTGCACCGTTTTGGTATGCAAAATG
Organism: Oenanthe sinensis; assembly: GCA_028671895.1. Taxonomy (NCBI): domain Eukaryota; kingdom Viridiplantae; phylum Streptophyta; class Magnoliopsida; order Apiales; family Apiaceae; genus Oenanthe; species Oenanthe sinensis. The sequence continues at coordinate 7,875,792 of JAPMAC010000212.1, forward strand.
CAAAAAGGGGATATGTCCCCGTATCTCAAGGGATAACGATCTCTAAAGATCAGTGTCCGAAATCATTGGATGACAAGGACCGCATGAGTAAGGTTCCATATGCCTCAGCAATTGGATCCATCATGTATGCGATGGTATGTACTCGCCCAGATGTTTCGTATGCTTTAAGCATGACGAGCAGATACCAATCTAATCCAGGTGAAGGTCACTGGACGGCTGTCAAGAATATTCTAAAGTACTTGAAAAGGACTAAAGATTCATTCTTGGTGTATGGAGGAGAGGAAAAACTGGTTGTAAAAGGTTACACCGATGCAAGTTTTCAAACAGACAGGGATGATACTGTATCACAGTCTGGTTTTGTGTTTTGTCTAAACGGAGGTGCTGTAAGTTGGAAGAGTTCAAAACAAGAAACAGTAGCTGATTCTACAATGGAGGCTGAGTACATTGCAGCTTGTGAAGCGGCTAAGGAAGCTGTTTGGATTCGAAAATTCATTACTGATTTGGGAGTGGTTCCATCGATCGCAGATCCCATTGATCTATACTGCGATAATAATGGAGCCATTGCACAGGCTAAAGAACCTAGAGCTCACTCCCGAACCAAACACATACTCAGGAGATATCACCTCATTCGAGAGATTAATGAAAGGGGTGACATACACATATGTAAAGTGCACACAAATGATAACATTGCAGACCCACTGACCAAAGGCTTGTCGCAGCAGAAGCACGACGGTCACACTAGTTCCATGGGTATTAGATACATGGGTGATTGGCTCTAGTGCAAGTGGGAGATTGTTAGTGTAGGTGCCCTAGAGGCAATACAATTTTTTCTTTTAATAAACATTTATGTCATTTGATTATTCAATAAACGTATTTATTATGACTTTAATTACTGCGATATATTTGTTAGCATAATAAATGTCCTTAGAATCATGATACTCGTTATATAGTTTAAGTACATGACTTGAACTTGAGATTATATAATATATCATATTCTTAAAGGTTCCCTAGTCGAGTATTATTATGATAGGACAATAATAATACATAAATAGACTAGTATGTTGTTTGACAGATAACCACATCTCATTGGTTATAAGTATGGGGATACTAAAGTCAATACATAGGTACATGTAGGGGTACATGGTACTGGACAGACCCACAGTGAGATTCTTCATGTTTAATTAAGTCATAAGAAAGACTCACAGTGATAATGGTGTAATGATCCTCTGACTTGAGATCATTATATTTCTATACGAGGATTGATATACTTTGACTACATTAAAAGTTACCTTTGACCGGGTGATGATAAAAGTGGACATCGGGTATATCATGAGTCGTATGAGAAATATGAATGATAGATAAAGGATTTAACTCTCCTATAATTAGGAGAGATATTATTGGCCTCTTGATTGAGTGAGACTATAAAATGCATGGCCGTGCTCAAATAATGATTTGTTTTTCATAGTCTACTCATGGATCAAGTAAACCCGGATTAAATGTTGAAGAGGATGACTAAATACATGCCTCGAGTTTAATCTATAATATATATGGTTAAAGGGATTATATTACACGGAAACATTAATCACGAAAGGTTTTATCGAATCACGATTTAATTATTGTTTAATTAGGTAGCAATGATGTATTACTAGATACCGCTCATTGTGTATAATTTTATTGGAGAATAAAATTATTGCTAATTAAATAATAGCCTATAGGGTCACACACATAGAGCACCTAGAGGAATAGTTAATTTAAATTATAGATTTAAATTAATTGATGATTAATTCGAATTTATTATATTAATTAAGTGAGACTTAATTAATTGAAATAAATTCGAATTTGAAGAATTATATTTCTGCCAATAATAATTAAGTGTGACTTAATTATTAATTAAATAATAGAAGCATGTTTTATTATTTAATCCTATGCCTACATGGGTTAGGTTTTTGCTAAAAAGGCCCATTAACCAATCATTATAAATAGATAATGATAGGTTAAATGGCTTGCACGTTTTTGCATAAACCCTAGCAGAAGAGGCAGCATAGGAAGAGGCAGAGAGAATTCGAAACCTATCAAAGGAGGCTAGTACTTCCGTTCCGTGTTCAAGATCGTGAGACGTTCTTGAAGGTGCTCGTGTGGATACCATAGAGGTGCTTTCGAGAGGAAGACACGAATCGTGATAGCAAGGATCTCCGTTGAGTTCGTGGCATTCAAAATCTTAATAGGTATGATTCGATTATCACCATAATCCGTCAATTCTTATACATGATCCTGCGTTTGGGTTCCGAAAATTTTCGTTATATTTACGTTTATCCGCTGCGTTTTATGCCTCGGAACCCAACAGTAGCAACCCCTTCAAGTGATATATAAGACATATATTCCTTGAATCTTTGTGTTCATTTATTACATAATATTTATTGCTCCATAAATATTAAAAGTTGTATTCACCCCCTCTCTACAACACATTTGGACCTAACAATTGGTATCAGAGCTTAATGTTTGACAAACAAAACATAGATCCTTGTGTTTGGTAGAAGATTAATGAGTTTTCTCTTCCAGATCTATTTTTCGAGTTTTTCTTGAAAAGTGTGCCTTAATTTTTTTTCGGTGAAAACTCATCCCAAAAATTATTTAAATACTCCAGGTGTGATTATTTAGCTTGGGTGGATTTTAGATAATTTTTGTGAATTAATCTGGGTACTTTGGTTTGTAGTGTTCTTCATTGTTCTTGACAAAGAAGACAAACCCAGTAACTTTTGATCTTCTTTTCAAAAAGACAAAAAAGTATAAAAGGTGTTATTGGCTTTTGATTGGACAATATACTCACAGAAAAAGGGAACTGTCAGAAGACTCTGTACCTTTCACGTGGGTGTTAGGTGAAGTTAGGTGAGATTAGTCATAAAAGTCAAAAAAAAAAAAAAAGTGTGAAAGTGACCTGCAGCAAATTTTCTCCAAGGCAAAAGTTCTACATAGAATATCTACTTGACAATTGCTACTTAGAAATTTCGACTTGAACAATTTCTACTTGGTGAAATTTCGACTTGGCAAAAAGTTCTACATAGAAATTTCGACTTAGCCTAGTCTTGTGTACTTAGAATTTTTTTTGTGACCAGTTTTTGAACTTTGATTTATTTTGAGATAATTCAATTTTCTTTTAATTACTACTCAAGTAATAAGAAAAGTTTATTATCTCTACTTTAAATCTATATTAAGATGGCACCTAAAAATCAATTCAAAATTCCAATGTTCGACCGAGATCACTATGAAGAGTGGGTGTTGAGAATGAAATTATACCTTGAGTCAGTTAACCCTGAATACTTGGAAGTCCTTGACAAAGGTAAATTTGTTCCAATGGTGGTTGTTCCTGAGCACATGGAAGGAGATGTGGTTGTACCACAGCGGTCTGAGCCTAAAAAGGCAGCGGACTTTTCAGATGCTGATAAGGAGCAGATAGCCTTTGATACATCCGTTCGACAAACCTTGGTGGAATCCCTCGATCACGAAATGTTTAATGTAGTTAAAGGACTAACTACAGCCAAGAAGATCTGGGATAAGATAGAGGTCGTCATGGAAGGTACAGCTGAGGTTAGAAGCAATAAGACACTCATACTCAAGATGGAGTATGACACTTTCAGGATAAGAAAAGGAGAAAGCATTACAGATGTCTATCTGAGATTCAGTCAGTTGGTTTTGGATTTGAATCTGAGAGGTATAACTCTCCCCATTGTTGAAGTCAATACGAGATATCTAAGGAACCAGCCAAAGAGCATTGAACATAGAGTCTACGCTGTAAGAGAAACCAGAGATTTGCATACAACTTCTCTGGAAGAGTATTATGGAATACTAAAGACCTATGAGCTAGAGACCTTACAAGATCAAGCATGGGACAATGATTCAAGAGGAAAAGAAGTGGCATCAGCATTAGTTGCTAATGAGGAAGAGTCTAAAAAGGCAGTGGTTGCAGAAAAACCAAGATCATCACCGGCACCACATCAAGTTGAGAATGATGATGAGTGCACCTCCAATAGTGATGATGACTACTTCACCCAAGAAGAGCTGGACAACATGGATGATAGTGTCGTGGCATACATGGCAAGGAAGTTCAGCAATATAAGGTTCAGGAAGAGTAACCGACCGCAGAAAAAATCTTCATCCTCATATCGGGTTACTAGGGGTGGTAGTAGTTCTTCAGGTTACAAAGGGAAAGGTAAGAGTACCAGCTACAAATCTCCTTTGGATTTCAAAATGAAGTTCAAATGCTTTAACTGTGGTGAAGCTGGACACTTTGCTACCGACTGCAAGAAGCCAAAACAGACTTATCCAAAAGAAACTTATGAAGCCCTCAAAAGCAAGTATGAAGCCCTGGTGAAGGAAAGACATGGAAAGAGAGCTTTAGTTGTTACAGAAGGAAGAGCTTGGGATGATTCAGATGAAGAAGAAGTTATTCATGCAAACTTTGCCCTCATGGCTGAGACATCAGAAGAACCAGAGGTACCAGTTCTAACCCTTAAGGAAGAAATGTCTATTGATGATTATAGGGTACAGAACGGGGCTCTTAGCGAAGAGATCTATATGTTGTGCAAAAGCCTAAACACTTCTCAAAAGGAACAGAAAACACTTGTTGCCAAATGCAGAATGCTTGAGGCAAAAGTGGAAGAGTTAGAGGCTGTTTGCACTGTAGATACTTCCCTAAGAGACTCTATTAAATCTTTGGAACACAAGCTTAGCCTTAAAGATGAAATAGAAGCATGTCTTAGGAATAAACTAGCTGAGTTAGAAACAAAATGCGAAGCTTATAAACTAGCTGCTAGTAAGGTGAATGTTGACGGTGATACATTTAAGAAGATAACTGGAGTTGGTGTAGGTCTTGACTATTCTAACTTATCTAAGAAAGAAGGGAAAAGACCTGTAGACACTAGTTCCAGTAAGACCAAGACTGAAATACCTACTTTTCTTAAATCAGTTGTCAAACCCATCTTTAAACACTTCGTTCCTCAAGTAGAAGAAGAGACTGAATTATTAGTTAGATATGAGATAGAGATGGAAGATCGAAAGAAAGAACAACCTGTAACTCCTATTAAATCAGTTAAAATCAAATCCACTAGAGAAGAATCTAGACAAGGATTAGGAGCTAAGGCTGTTAAACAACAGAAAAAGGAAAAAGGCATAAAAGAGGTTAAGGCAGAACGTGTTAAGAAAGAGTGCTATCATTGTAAATCTACTGAACATCTTTCTTACGCATGCAAATCTAACATGAATATTCCTGTTACTCATGCCATGCCTGTACCACACACAATGAATAACATGCATATGAACCATGCACAATGTGGTCAACCTAATTGTATGCCATGCACTTTTAACGTCATGCAAACATTTGTAAACTTGATGAATGCAACTAGCCAATCATGTCAAAATTCTACTGCTAGTTCTAATGTCAAAAAGAAGCATGTTAGAGCTAAGACTGCCAGTCCTCCTAAAGTTAGGAGTGACAAACCTTCTCCTAAGACTAACAAAATTGTCAAGTCTGAAAGAGGAAAAGACGAAGTCGAAAGCTCGAGTAATGTTAAAGTAGGTGCATCTACTGTTGTTAAATCTGATAATTCTCGATCTTATAGAAAAGCCGGGCCCAATCAAACATGGGTTCCGAAGAACGCCTAACCAATCTGTCATTGCAGGGCATTAAGCGAAAAAGGAATAAAGTTATATGGGTGCTAGACAGTGGAGCATCGAGGCATATGACAGGAAACAAGTCCCTGCTTACAGAGTTGGTTATGAAGGCTGGCCCTTATGTTACCTTTGGAGATGACAGCATTGGTGTGACAAAGGGATATGGCAAACTGAAATCTGGTAATGTCATCATTGAAGATGTTTCCTATGTTGAGGGACTGAAACACAATTTGTTGAGTATTAGTCAATTTTGTGACAAAGGATATGAAATTGTCTTCAACAAGAAAGGTGTATCAATCACTCACATTAAGGAAGGTTCGTTGGCTTTGAGAGGAGTTCGAAAGGCAGATCTTTTTGTTGCTGATATGGATTCGGCAAACCAGAATGAAGTGACCTGTTTCTATAGCAAAGCGTCAGATGATGAAAGCTGGCTATGGCATAAGAAGCTGTCTCACTTGAACTTCAAAACGATGAATGCTCTCGCAAGGCGAGAACTGGTGAAAGATCTACCTCAAATGGAGTTTGCTCCTAAAGGACTCTGTGAAGCCTGTGAAATGGGAAAGTCAAAGCGAGCATCGCATAAGAGTAAAGAAATTTCTAGTGTCACTGAGCCTCTACAACTCCTTCATATGGATTTATTTGGCCCAGTGAATGTCCTATCATTGTCTAGGAAAAGATATGCTTTGGTAATCGTGGATGACTTCTCCAAGTATACATGGGTATTGTTCGTAATGACAAAAGACGAAGTGCCTTTTCAAATCATTGATCACATCACTGAAATTGAGAATGTATCAACACTCACTGTGAAGACGATAAGATCAGACAACGGCACAGAATTTAAAAATGCAATATTGAATGACTTCTGTGTTTCTAAAGGAATACGTCATCAGTACTCAGCCCCGAGAACTCCACAACAGAATGGAGTAGTTGAAAGGAAGAACAGAACATTGGTTGAAGCAGCAAGAACTTTGTTATATGAATCGAAACTTCCTCTATACTTTTGGGCCGAGGCAGTGAGTACAGTGTGTTACACTCAGAATAGAACCTTGATCATAAAAGATAAAGAAAAGACACCATGTGAACTAATGAATAACAGAAGACCAACAATCAAATACTTTCATGTCTTTGGAGCTAAATGCTATGTACTTATAGATGATGAAAATCTAGGCAAGTTTGAAGCAAAGGCACGTGAAGGAATATTTATTGGTTATTCTACAAATACGGTGGCAGCTTATCGGGTATTCTTAGTGAATGAACGGAAAGTGATTGAAAGCTACAATGTCAGATTCGACAATACCAAACTCCCATCAATTTCTAAAGATAATAGTGAACCTGAGTCCCTAAAATTTCAAAATCTGGACTTGGATGAAATTGAGGATGAACCTGAGTTAGTTGTTACATCAAATATACCAAGTGTTCGTGAAGAAATACCTGAATCTAGTAGACAATCGAATTCTACAAGATCAGAAGATACTTCTTCCGCACATTCCGGCAATAACTCAGGGGGAGTAAATAACAGCTCAAGGACAAGTGTTTAAGAGTCGAGGAGTAATGACACTAGTTCTGTAGGAGCTGGCACTAACTCAGGGGGAGTTAGTGGAAATAACATAAGTAGTCAGCACAACAATTCAGGAAATCAAGCTGAATCATCAAGTCAATTACCAAGAGAACGGGTATGGAGTAGAGATCATCCGTTTGAATTAATTATTGGTGATCCAGATGCTGGTGTGACTACTAGAAGATCTACAAGAGCTGACATGGCTAATATCTGCTTGTACTCTGGGTTCTTGTCCAAACAGGAACCTAAAGAAATAGAAGAAGCTCTTGGTGATGCTGATTGGGTGATTGCAATGCAAGATGAGCTCAATCAGTTTGAAAGGCAGAAAGTTTGGAAGCTGGTACCCCGACCAAAGAACAGATCAGTAATTGGAACTAAGTGGGTATACAGAAATAAACTGGACGAAAACGGACTTGTAACACGAAACAAGGCTCGTTTGGTAGCAAAAGGTTACTCTCAACGAGAGGGAATTGATTATGATGAAACCTACGCTCCAGTTGCAAGACTTGAGGCAGTCAGGATGTTCTTGGCCTTTTCAGCACACAAGAACTTCAAGGTTTTTCAGATGGATGTGAAAAGTGCCTTCCTGAATGGAGAGCTAGAAGAAGTGTATCTGGAACAGCCACCTGGCTTTATTGATCCAGAACTTGAAGATTTTGTGTTTTTTTTCTTCAAAGCTGTCTATGGCCTCAAGCAATCCCCAAGACGATGGTATGAAACCCTATCCTTGTTCTTGATTGAAAATGGTTTTATTAGGGGAGTAATTGATAAAACATTGTTCTACAAAAATGTAAAGGGTGATTTGATACTTGTTCAAGTGTATGTGGACGATATTATTTTTGGGTCATCTAATGAGCGCTTGTGCGAGAAATTTGCCAAGTTAATGCAGGATAAGTATGAGATGAGCATGATGGGGGAGCTGTCTTTCTTCCTTGGATTACAGATCAGTCAAAGAAAAGAAGGAATCTTTATCTGTCAATCCAAGTACATTAAAGATTTACTCAAGAAGTACAATCTTGAAGATGCATCAGCAGCTAAAACTCCCATGCCAACAGCCACGAAGCTTGATGAAGACAAATCAGGTAAACCAGTTGACATCACAAGCTATCGAGGTATGATTGGCTCACTTCTCTATTTAACTGCAAGTAGACCCGATATCATGTTCGCAACGTGTTTGTGTGCAAGGTTCCAAGTGGATCCTAGAGAGTCACATCTCATAGCCGTCAAACGAATCTTTAAGTATCTCAAGGGAACACCAAATCTAGGGATTTGGTACCCAAGTGATACAGGTCTTAATCTAATAGGCTATTCGGATTCAGACTATGCAGGTTGCAGGATCGATAGGAAAAGCACATCTGGTGCTTGTCAATTCCTAGGCAGAAGATTGGTGTCCTGGCAAAGTAAAAAGCAACATACAGTATCTACTTCTACTGCTGAAGCTGAGTACATTGCTGCTGGAAGCTGTGTAGCTCAAATACTGTGGATGAGGAACCAATTGAAAGATTATGGCATGGAACATACAAAGATTCCAATCATGTGTGACAATACTAGTGCCATTGCCATGACCAACAATCCTGTAGATCACTCAAGAACCAAGCACATAGATATCCGGTATCACTTCATCAGAGAACATGTCGAGGAGGGGACTGTGGAGTTACATTTTGTACCCACAATACAACAAATTGCAGATATATTCACCAAACCTCTTGATGAAGTAACATTCAATAGGTTGGTTGGTGAATTGGGGATGCTTAACACAAGTTAGTAAATCCTTATATATGTAAAATCCAAGTTTTTGATCATTTACATATGTTTGTTTTCCTTGTTATTTGCCTAGTTGAAAACATATGTAAATCATTTGTAAAATTGCTCAAAATATCACTTCTACATGCTACTTAATCATTATGAACTTAGACTTTAAAATGCCTTATTAATGATTATTATATGTTGTATGATGTGGTATTTTCCATAAATTCACTGTGCTTTGATTGTAATTTTTGATAAAAACTTTGAATTTATGCTCATTTAATTGCATGAACATAGGGGGAGTTAAATTCATGAATCTCTAAATTTGCCTTGATTTTAGATGAATTTTTCTATGTTTATCATGTATTTTTAATGTCATGAGAAGGTTTAGAATTGTCAAGGAATGGTTCTCTTAATGGTTTTGAATAAAAATCCTTGAATTGGTATTTATTTTAATCTGGCAAAATTTAATTTTTGTATTCCTTGAAAAATTGCCAAATTTTACCAAGTACCTTCAAAATTTCGAGATAGGGTCTATCTCGAAACTCATCTCGAAATTCGGCTTGAATTTCGACTTTGAGCTTCCAGGAGTGAAGTTTTGAAAATTCTAAGTCTGGTAAATTTTTCGACTTAGTGTCTATCTCGAACCTTATCTCGAAATTCGACTTACAGTTCGAGATAGAGTTCCAGGTGTGAGAGATTTGAATATTCCAAGTCTGGGAAAATTTTCGAGTTAGCATCTATCTCGAAATTTATCTCGAAATTCGACTTGAAGTTCGACTTAGGGTCTATCTCGAAATTCATCTCGAACTTCGACTTGAAGTTCGACTTAGGGTCTATCTCGAAATTCATCTCGAAATTCGACTTGAAGTTCGACTTAGGGTCTATCTCGAAACTTATCTCGAATTTCGACTTGAAGTTCGAGATGGGTTTTCCCTCAGAGGTTTCATGCTGTTTAAATTTGTTCAAGTGAATTTAATTCGAATTAGCCTTTATGTCGAAACTTATCTCGAATTTCGACTTGATGTTCGAGATAGAGTTCGACATAGAAGTTCGACTTAGAAGTTCGACATAGAGTTCGACTTAGATTTCCCAGTGTGTGTACTTAAGTTTTTTTATTTTCACAGGGATGTTTTTGTCATTTCACTCTATTGTCTATATATACAACACTAACCCGATTTTACTTTCACTTTTACCCAATTCTTTTACAACCTAGTTTTTACAGCAGCCCTCCCTAAAAACCCACGACTGTTCATCTTTGCAGTTGAATCTCTTACATATAACGAATTACTGTCCATTTTTTTTGATTTCTCCGTCTGCATCATATACATACGATTATATTGTGCGTAGTTTTGTGTTTAAGTTGTGACTGTTCATCTTCACATATCTATACATACTCACACTTATACACACACTTCTCACATACATATTATTACTGCAGATTTTGTTTTCACAGTAGTTTGTTAGTGATTATTGTTTAACTCCGTAGTTTAATTATCGATACAACATCACAGTTGTTTTCTAAATTAAAAGGGATTAAAAACAAATTTTTTTACAAAAAAAAAAAAAAAACAAATGACTCACCAATTTTCTCTTGCAAAACATAATTTTTATAATATTCCGACTGAAATTGGTGATCAACTCCCGCGTTTCAAGTTTTGGGTACGATATCTTAATTTGTACTCCAAAGCTAGTACTGCTTTTACTGCAAAACCTACACTGGTCCATGAAAAAAAAAAAAAAAAACAAATGACTCACCAATTTTCTCTTGCAAAACATAATTTTTATAATATTCCGACTGAAATTCGTGATCAACTCCCGCGTTTCAAGTTTTGGGTACGATATCTTAATTTGTACTCCAAAGCTAGTACTGCTTTTACTGCAAAACCTACACTGGTCCATGATACTTTGCAGCAGTTATGGACTAGTGCAGTACCTTTTGGGAGTAAATCGACCCCCTACGGTTTTACTTTTACCTTGGAGGGTCAAAATTTTGAGGTTACAGAGGCTATTTTTAATACAGTTCTTGGTTTTCTAGTCAAGGATTCTTATGACCCTGAACCTACAGCGGCTGAGCGCCAGAATTTTTTTGAAGCAATTGGATGTTATCCTCCCCCTGGACGACTATCCACTTCAAATATTCAAAAACAATTTTTTCATGTGGAATGGAATTACTTTTTCGAGGCCATTACTAGATGCTTTCGGGCATGAGAAAGAGATTTTCATCAAATTTCCATTCCCATGCAAATTTTTGGTGTTTCTCTAGCCCAGGAACTAAACATTAATTATGGCAGGCTTGTTCTTTCAGAATTAGTGGCTACAATGGGATCACCTGAAACCAGAGACATTTCACACAATGATATTGTCTGCTGGTATCCTCGTTTCTTGCAAATGCTAATCAATCATCTCGTGCCTTCTAATGCTTTATCACTTAGGCAGGCATTTGTTCGAAGTCCCACCTCTGCACCTCTAGGCATGGGCACTAAGTCACTAACAACCATTGCTAACCAGGATAAACATCAGGGTAAACCTATGTCTATTCCTGAGAACATTCAAGTGTGGCTCTCTTATGATGCAGGTGTAACTACTCTCGCGGGGACTTCACAAATCTCATCACATGCTCAGAATCCATCTGCCCACAATGAAGCATTTCAAGGGATTCCTGATGAGCATATTGATGACGAACAAGATGAGGGCCAATCTCTCAGTCACTTCACAGCCAGGCAAAGGGAACAGCAACCGTCTCCTAGGACAACACATGTTGATTCTGATTCCTCTGTTGGCCAAGGTAATGAAGGAGGTACATTCTTCGAACCTAACACTCCTTCCTCCTCTGATTCTGATTCCGTGGCCCAAGATTCTGCTACCCCGCAGGATCTATCCCAGGGTGATAGCCATATTTCTGCGTCTGATTCCCTAACTTCTTCCCTATCACCCCTGTTAATGGGAGTTAAAAGGCCGGCATCCGTAGAATTAGGTGTGAGTGCTGATGAGAGTAACCCTGAAGTGCAGCCAGTTTTACGGAAGAAAGCCAAAATTTCACAAGATGCTACTTCAACCGCCCAGTCCATCCCTAGCGTGTCTATCACAACCACTCCACCTCACGAGAGTGGTTCTCCCCTTGCACAGTCAACACCTAGGATGGTTGCTGAGGATTCGGTGTCTTCTGAAGAGCCTGTTCCTTCAGTTAGGCCGGAAGTTTTAAGTGCTTCGAAAGTACCTTCATCGGTACGTCCTGATGCTGCAGAGAGGATCGGTTCTACTGTTGTACTTGAACACTCTGCAGCCTCTCAGCCTGAGATTCCACCTCAGGACACAACAGGATACATAGATCCCATAACTGTTCCTAATTTTTCTTATCCAGTTTATGCAGGTACTGCTTTGACTCTGGGTTACTTTATTGAAGACATACACGAGCGTGAGACAGGGAGTGAGTGCGAGCGTTTAGGGAGTGAGGGACCTTCATTTTTAAGGCCCGAAACTGAGCGTAAAACACAAACAGAACGATTTTTAGAGCGAGAAAACCTAAGCCAAACACCGTCCCTTATTCTTGAAAATCTGGATACACGTATGTCAGAAATGGAAACTCAGATGAAGCAGTTTGGGCAGTCAATGGGGCAGTTAGGGATTAATGTTGGAGATCACAAGAGAGCTCTTGATGACTACGCAGCACGAATGGCAGGTCAAGCTGAAGCTTTACAAGATATGACAAACAAAGTCAATGACCTGGGCCATGCTGGTGGTCTCTTGGGCAGCACTCTGTACGACAGAATGGGGAGTGTAGAAAGCGTTCTGCATACAATGGCCACGGCAGTCAGTCGGATGATGTATGCAGTTCGGCATTTGGTTCCCCCGGAGTGCTTCGACGAACAATTCAATCAACCTCCCCCGGATGATGGTGGTGCAGGTGGTGCTGATGCACCTTCTACTGGACCTTCTGGTTTTGGTTCAGCTGCTGGAGGATCTGGTGCACCCGGTGATGCTCAGGATAACTCACCTAAGGGGGAGAAAGGAGAAAATGAGACGAAACAACAGTCACCCCGAGCTGAAGAAACGACTGATCAAATGGTGACTGATGAGGAAGCTCAGAGAAAGAGGAAGGGTAAAGCAGTGATGGTTGAACAAGAAGAGCCATTCGCTGACTTTGGTGATCGACAGGAACAGGTGCAAATTGATTCAGATTCTGATATGGAGGACGTACCCCTAGCACACGCAATTAAGAGATCCCTGGAGGAACAAGGTGGAGAGGTGCTGGGGCGTCTGCCGATGAGATTCCTGTCGATGAGGAAACCCTGAAAGCTCAGCAGTTAGCTCTGGAACAAGCTCAATTTTTCAAAATGAAGATGATGCAGGATAAAGCTGTTTTTCTTGAGAAGCAAGTGGAGCTCAAGGAAAAGCAGTATGATCATGAGCTTGCCAGACTAGCTGATCCTCAAGTTGATCTGGACAAAAGGAGGATTGGACAGAAATGGGACGATGCACGAAAGATACTGATGGGGTCGTGTGCACATGGAGTTCATAATAAGGAGGCAGATGACTTGTTCTTCAACTTGAACATGAAGAATCCGATGACGATGGACTATATAAATGCTTTGAAGAGAATGATTTCTAAAGTCCGTGTTGGATACAAATCGGTGGATAATGAATGGCAAGTCATCTTGTCTTTAATTGATGGAGCCCTGATGTCTTTTATGTATGTCGATGATCAGTTTATGTCGAGAAGATCTGCGTCAGAGTTGTTCTTGCTAGCAACTAAAATTCAATATTCTCAAGCTGAGGAGCTAAGCATTCTGTATAGAGATCAGTTAATGCAGTTAGCAGAGGACAAGGGACCAGAATTCTCAGCCAATCCAGACGTTGTCAGAATGGTTGTTGATGGAAAGATGAAGAGGGTTAGCTTGGAAGAAAATGACTTGATGGCTCTATCGGTGGAATCCCTTAAAGCTGTTTGCAGACAAATGATGGGTAAGGGATTCACCTCGGATATTAAAGAAAAATCAGTGGAGTTCATTGAGAAGATAATCTTCCAGAAGAGCAGTGAAATATGGAAGTGCGATGTCGTTGCTCCAAATCCTCTGGATAACGTGAAGATTGAGCCAGAGCTAATGCAAAGAAAATGGGATATTCTACAAGCTGTGAAAAGCGTAGATGAAGCTTTGACTCTTCCTTCAGGACCCCTGGAACAAGGAGAGATAAGGGAGGCAGTTGGTGTTCCAGGAAGAGAAAGTGTATACTGGATTCATTCTTACACAGATGATACAGCTGATGCCTTGGTGTTCATTGATGCAGACCAGAATCAAACCTTCTTGCATATGAGTAGGAAATGGCTGCTGCAGACTCAAGATGCTGCATTTCTAGACAAAGTCAGAGATGAATTCAAATTGGGAGATGTAGAGGATAGGTTTGCAGATGAAAAGCAGAGACTATTAAAGTACTTATCTGAAGTAGTAAAAGAGAAAAGGAGAATGGAGTCAGATGCGGCTAGTAGGTTCAATACCAACCGTGTCAAGGGCTACCCTAAAATGATCTACTGTCAGTTCAAAGCTGATAAAGCTCATTGGAAGCCTCAGCTCATCATGAAAAACTTTGAGGACATTCCAAAGATCAGAACTACCCAGGAAGTTGATAAACTAAGAAGGCTTTTCAGACATCCATATCCAGAACCCAAGAATCCTCTGGAAATGGAAGCAGTAAGTTTGCTGAATGCGAGATGGGCACAACTACACGATCCATTATACAAAAGAGAACAGCAAAGGAAAGAAAGGCGCAGAAAACAAGGAGAAGATAAGCGCAGTGCTGTTAAGGAAGTTAGGAAGGGGAAACGGAATTAGAGTTAAAGTTCAAAGGGATGTGAACTTGAAGTTGGAAAAACTTCATATCTTTTGGTTGCTCTAACTCACTTGAGGAAAATTCACCTGACCACGGTATGCGAGATAGGCTAATTCACCATACTGTAACCGTGAATCAGAGTGGATCCAATAAGGTGATATGAGTTGGACTGAAAGGTATGAAATAATCCAAGTGATAGAGATCATTTCAATGGTCTTTAATTCGAGGTTCGAATTTTCTTTCTAGCTTATGTTTATTTTTTTAAAAAAAAGGGTTCTTTGTATTGTTTTCAAGTTTTCATTCAATTGAAAAATGTACAAGACATTAATGTTACTTATCTTTTCTCGTCTCATTATTTAGTTGAGTTATCCTTCTTTAATTTGAATGTCATTGTTAGACAATCAAATAGGAGGAGATTGAAAGGCAGAGTGTTTAAACTTGTAACACTATATCTTATGTAACTCAACTAAAGAAAAGATACTTAACCCGAAGTCAATCAAGAACGAGAAGTCACAATGAAATCAATATAAATGAAGACAAAGTAATTGATACAATTCAACATGTTAAATATGATCAAACAAAGAAGAAATCATTGGAAGAAGTTCAAGTCAAAGTTGTTCATGCCCCAGTGATTTGTAATTCAATGAATCAAGATCATAACTATTAGTATCAATAAGACTAATTGATTTCAAGTGAAGAAGAAGGAAAGCAATTGTTGGAAAGCCACATTTCTAATTGAACATGGCAATCTATTCAGAAGCAAGAACTCTATCAAGACTAGTCACTTATGAACCAGACCATTGCATCAAGTGTCAGGACATTGATAGCAAGTTTATGTCAGCAGCAGAGATCCATGTTCAAGAGCTTGTTGAAGAATATTGAAGACACGAAGAAATCACAAGTTCAAGATGTTGCATTGAAGTTTCAAGTTGAAGCCCAGAATTTCTCTAAGTACTTACAAGGGAACCTATGTAGAAATTCCTATCTAGAAATTCTGGATAAACTTCTACTTAGAGCCAAGTAGAAATTCTGGAGGAGAAAATATTTTCTAAGTACTCAACTCAGGAAGCTATCTCGAATTTCCTATGTAGAAATTCCCAAGTCGAATTTCCTATGTAGAAAATTCTGGAGATGAAAATATTTTCTAAGTACTTAGGAAGTTTGCTATCTCGAATTTCCTATGTAGAAATTCTACTTAAAAGTTCGAGATAGCCAAGTAGAAATTCCTATGTAGAAATTCTACTTAGAGTTCTAGATAGAGCTAAGTAGAATTTCCCATGTAGAAATTCTACATAGGAAACAGTTTCAACATGACACATGGCATCATCCTGGTGGCAGATTTCCAAGCTTTCAAGACATGAGAAGATTAACGTGGACAACATTAGGCCACTCACATCTTATCGTTTGAAGACTACAAGTCATAGATTACAAAGTAGTATAAATAGAAGTACTTGTGTAACATTACAAAGAGAGCAATATTCGAGAGAAACACTTGTAATAGAGAGAGAGTATATTCACAGAGCTTAGTATCATTTACTACCCTCTTTACTTCTGTTGTACTTTTGTAATGAATGTTGTAGCAACCCCTTCAAGTGATATATAAGACATATATTCCTTGAATCTTTGTGTTCATTTATTACATAATATTTATTACTCCATAAATATTAAAAGTTGTATTCACCCCCCCTCTACAACACATTTGGACCTAACAATCCTCCTTAGGCCTAAAAATTAATGTCTCCCCCTTTGAGATTGAGAACAACATGAATTAATAGACCCAAAGGTAATAGTTTGGACATTCCCACTAAGATTCAGCTAGACTCTTCTTCAGTTTGTCTTCCAGAAAAGAATCTCTTCAACATTTCAGAGTTAGAAAATTCAGTAACAGGATTCAAGCATAGTAGCAAGGTTAGTGTTTGGTCTATGGTTTCCTCAATTCTACTACGTTCTGTTGGTGTTTACACTTTCAAGCGTAAGTGTTCCACTCATTTCTCTCCCTATTTCTCTCACTCAAGTGTATCACTCCCTCACTTCACTCAAGTGTTTCTCTCCCTTACTTGCACTCATTCCATTTATAGCAATTTGTACCTGCAAGTAAATCCATGCTAGTCTCACCAAGATATTATGGATCGTTGACTGTTGCATGTTGTCAATCACTAAAGATCTAGGTCCTGAGATGGAATCTCAGACAGGGTTTCAGTTAGGCCGTCACCCAACTCACCATGAGCAAATCCATGTACACGTGGCTCGTCGTCGGGGAATAACCCTTCTGAAATTGGAATCTCCTCCATTCCAGGAGAGACTGAAATCCCAACACCCTGATCCTCAAAAGACTCATCAAATTGGTAAACCAACTAAATCATAGTCTACGAGTTGTTGCTCAGCTACTTTCAGCATCAACAATCTCCCCATATGCAAATCCATGCACTGGATCGTTGAATGTGGTATGCGTACTAACAGCTATCTAAGCATCAACCGACTCCCCATATGCAAATCCATGCACTGGATCGTTGACGGTGATATGCCTTTAAGTTTTGAGCGATCCATGTATTCCAGAATTTGAATTCCTGGGAGAGTAGACGTGTACACACATCTCTCTCAATCACCTGTGAAGATGAATTAACTCACTATTTTCAGTCATGGAAAATTGTTAGTGATTGCCTCTCAACATCAATAGATTGCTCTGCGGATGTGAAATCCCGTTAGGGAACTAGGACTGTTCCTCCTAGGAAGGTTGACAAGGATTCTAATATATGGCAAGAAATCCAAGTTTCCCTCAAATTCCTGTGAAGGTGGCTCAACAACTTCATTCACCATGAATGGTAAACAAAGAAGTTTAGGGGTTTTACCTATACCTCACAATGTGCACTTCTTACAATGTGTCCTCACAATTGTTAGTCCCAAGAGAGGCTAGAGAACTGTTAGGTCCTATAACATCCCTTAGAAACAAAAACTTTAGGATTACCATTAGCGTGAATGCTTTTGGTGTGCTTGACTCATTACAAGGTGCTCTGGCTGACGAGCGAATTTTCAATGAAATCACCATGTTGAGAGAGTTCATTCAGAAACGGTTTAATTGCCTTTTCAGCTCTGCATCCTTTTGAGAGAATACAGATGAGCTACAGATACCTCAATTTGTATACTTCTTTCCTTCTCGAGAGGTAGAGCTGTGGGTGCACTTCCGACTTCATCCTTATTTGCTGCATCAAGTGCAGTTTCTCCCTTAACAACCGCTAATCTACATAAGTTCCTTATATCACCAAGGGTTGAAAGTTTGAATTAGAATGATAGTGTTTGGTACTAAGGCCTTGGTTAGAAATTGATGGATTATTCAACTTCTAGACCTTCCCCTATAGCCACTAAGGCCAAGCCATTACGGCTAAATAGATAGAGTTGATCAGAGCTATATAAAATTTGGTAGAGTATGATTAAACTTATTCTCTATTCCTTCTCAGAAATATAGCATCGGAGCAATGTGTCCTCAAGAAACAATGCACCAGACCTAAAATGTGGGAATTAATAAAGAATAGGTAAAAGAATATTAAGCCAAATTTCATAAACTCACAATTTTGAAAAAAAAGTTTAACAGATTAACAAAAGTGTTCTTTTGAATTTCTCTTAGACAAATATCCAATTGAAATTCAACTCTTTTAACAAAAACATTTTGATTAATAACTCAAATCTATTTCATCTTGCTCACTGTATGTTTTCAGAAATTGTTTTGCAATTCATTCTTATCGGATATTATCTCTGACTTAAAACATAAATCATTAAAAAAAATCGAATGAATGCTTTAGTCATACAGTCCAAGGCACTAATCCCAAAGCAAACAACCATTGTTTTAATACTACAGGTCAATGTGAAACAGACATTAACAAGAGTTTTGAAAAACGTTTTACCAATGATTGATACCTCAAGATCAAAACAATTTACTCAAATAAAATAGCCTGATACCATGCAACCTAAGTTACAAGTTATCAAGTAACTTTATTTAAACAAATCGTGGAGAGAAAACAGTTTTCATTACAAAATATTTAGAGAGAGAGAGGATATATGATTTTGAAATAGAAAGATAATCCTCAAGAAATGTTCTCTTTCAAAGGGAGTTTAAAAAAAAACTTTTAGTGGCTTTTCATTCTCTAGCAAATGAATGCATGTTTAGATAAAACATTTTTCACAAGAAATAGACAAGAAATTTCTTTATGCATTCAAGTTCTAAAGAAGGAAAAACATATGTTACTACTAATGAATTATCAAAGATATGAATGATAAGAAATTAAAAAGTACTAACATCATTCAATCATTTTGTAATAAAATGCATCTTACTACAAAACAATCAAACACATAAGATACTTACATTATGCTAGACAATTACCATTTGTCGCTTGAAATAAACACATATTGCAATATAGATCATGATAATTCTAAAGCATAAAACATAAGCATTCGCTAAATACTGAACATACATTGACCGAATGACAGCATTTAACTTCTTACACTACATCTCAACAATTATCACATAAGCATATTGAAAATACTCATGACAATCAGAATGTATGTAAGCTCGAGGTACTAGTTGCATCAGAGATCAAATACCTTTAAATATTAATGCTAAAATTTATGATCTTTGACAACCCCTCGCGATGTAGTAAATTACTTTCAATATTAGTGTTTTTGAAATAATCTTTTTATCACTTAGTGCAGAAATTCTAAGTGACATCACTAATATAAAAAGAATGACAACTAATATTAATGGATTTTGCAAAAGACATGAATTACATCACTTAAACTACATATTAAGTGGTTCCATTAATATTAGCATTAAACAATTAGAAGTAAATAAAATTATAATTAATTGATATATACAAATACTTATGCTGAAACATTTGATACATATAGCATGAATAACATATGACAGCACAAAGTACGAGGTCCTGGATATAAATTGACTATACAAAGAGATGCTACATTGTTAGGTCCCTAGGTCACGGGTGATCATAGGTAATCTCATACCGATAAAATTAGGTCCCGGGTGGTCACAAGCCAAACATTAATCAGTTCCTAGAGATCGTAGACATCTAAATAGCATGAACACTCTCTATAAACTTTACATTTAAATAAATCAATATTAGACTAGAGTGACATACCTTAGTCAATAGAGCTTTTACTGGTGTATGATCGTTGAATGAACAATTACTCCTCTTTGCCCTAGAGATCGAACGTTTACTCCTTTCGAGATCGAACGTTTACTCCATTTGGACAGAAATAACTTTTCAGCTACCAGTTAACATTGTTCCTCGAAACAATACCACGCTCATCCAGACAGAAACTGCATTACCTTCAACACCCAAATATTTCCTTGTAGATATTGGTCTTGGCAGCAGCTTCACTAAACTCGGCACTCTAGAAACCAGTAGTCCTGACACTAGCAGAGTAGAACCTTTAAAAACTCTGAACTACCCTTCAGCTTCTATATCAATACCAAGTCTTCATGTGGATTGATTCCTTGTGCTAAGTGTATCTGCCTCTGGTTCAATTGAGGTAGTTCCTTGATTCGAACCCTACTCAATCTTGATTTGTTAGTGCATCTTCAGTCTTCATTGAATTCACTCAGAAAACCAATGAAATACTCTTATACATGCACGGCACTACCAATCAGTACTCTACTACCCAGATTCATCAAGAACTGACTCTAGGAAATGTTGTTACACAAAACCCTTTGTCATGACAGATGTGTCCTTAATGTTTCCTTAGATATTCAGTGGGTAGAGTAGACTTCTTCAAATATGATTGAGATCATCATGCATTATCTTTAAACTGACAATTTCCTTTCTAATTTGAAATCACTCAATCTGGATCACTCAGTGTTCCTAAGAATCTCAACTCTTACTCAATGAGCACTGCTAGCCTTTGAACATCAAACACGACTAGTTGATCCAACTTACTGATGCTCCCCCTGTGATGCTGCTTGCAGCTTTTTTTCATCTGGTGTCATCTAATCTTGAGCCCTAAACAGGATGTCATCCTTTAGAAATTCAGAGCTAAAATCAAATGAATGCTAGGGAGCTTGATGATGATGTTCACTGCATCTAGATCATCTTAAATCAATCACAGACTCTATGTAAGCTCTTAACTCCAAATAAGATAGCCTTCCATCACACCATGTGACTTCAGGCATGATTAATCTTACTTGATGTCTTCTATTTACATTTGCTGATTAGACTTGCTGTGTCAACTGATTCAGCCGTAGTGAATAGGAAACCTTAACTCTATCCATTATCCTTGTAATTCCACTCAAGGTCTGGATTTCCCTATCAACTCCTCCATTTGGTCATGAAGTCCGGAAACTGAACTTTACTCTAGAATACTCCTTTCAGTGCAGACATAACATAGAACTTCATTCGTCAACAAATTCCATTACCTGCCCTCAAAGTGTTCTTACAGCAATCTACCTAATCCTTTGAATGTGATTAATCACTGAGATGCTTCATCTATCGAATGCACGAACAAACACCAAAACTAAACAGGGTAGCCTTTGACTTGACTTCCCTTCAACTGACATACATCACTAATGTCCTTCTTAAAAGAATTTCATTAGAAGTAGTCCTTTCTCACCAACTTCATCTTTACCGTCGAGTCCGTTATCTTGATAAACCAAGTATTAGATGATAAACCAAGTGTGAGAGCATCACTTGTTGTTGCAGTTAACTCCATTATGATAGACTTCAACGAATAGTTGACTTCATCATAAGCATTAAATTTCGTGTCAGCAATAACCTCACTTCCAGTAGAGTGAGTTTCTATTTCTCTTGACCCCGATCAATATTGTTCATCCTCGAACTGATATTAGGAAACCCTTCGCAAAGAATTCCCTAGGTCTTTCTTAATATTGTGCTTCAGATCATTCAAGAAAAATAGGTAACCTTGCTTAACCATTTGAAAACCAAAGCAAAAGTAGTTACATGCCTCGAACATGAAAATGTCAGAGATATATAACTTGTACATGTTGAAAGATACTCTGCATTCACAAATGATAAAGACACGTGGTCCTCAATTTGATTGAGTCCAAGGGTTAGAGATATTTCTAAACATAGTTAACAACAAAGCATTCAAGTTCAACATGCCCATTCTTATCTGACTGATCACTCCTCATCTATATCAGCCTCAACAAGTAGTCTTGGCTATGAGCTCAGTGATTCCAACCTAACTTAAGGTGGACTAGTAGTCTATAAGAATCATGTCGTACATATCTGTAGTCATAGAAGAATCAATCACTCAGATTCCTAATTCTTCTAAATCACCTTTGTTGTTCACTTTAACATTATATTATCTCTAATTACCTGAGTCAATTTAAATTTAAAAATTTAATTCATGGTTTATTATACTGACCCCTAGGCAATTCCCAAATTAGAAACAAACTCATCTTAACAAGCACATGATCAGATATAGCATTTAATACAACCATGCGAGTATAAACAGATTATAGACAATGTAAACCTCAAGGCACTTAGCATGCAGCAAATACTCTTTCCGGTAAATGTTCCCCTACAAATACCTAAGACTCTATATGCTAATATGATCAATTATCGTAAAGCAAGCATTAAATCACACAAGATCTAATCATGAAGTCAAATACTGATAAACAAGCAACACTAACAAACTAGCATAAATTATCTAATTTATATAGAAATCAAGGTGAGACATGCATTACATCAAACTTATAATATAACGCAGTTCAACACTTAACACTCTATAATTAAATCAAACAAGTACAAACTAGTTAGAAAGTATACCTGAGCGATGCTTAGCATTCCATCTCGAGTGATAATCAATTGATCCAAATCAATTTCCATTCTACTGACACTCATGGAAGTATCCTTGCATCTGACCTCAATAATAAATGATGTTCCTGCTTCAACCCAAACTGATACCTGATTGTTCTGCTTAAAGACCCCGACATAAAATGTCTCATGTTCTGCTTGAAAAGATCACTCTTCTTTGTATATGTAGCAATAACCCCTTGATTATCATATGTCAGTGATAATCAAACCTTGTGTATTTCTGCCACTGATGTCCTTTAACCAAATCTTCAATTGTTGTTTTGGTTCTTTGACCGATAAACTGAATTCCTTTTCAAAATCCTAAATTCTTCAGATATTGATTCGAAAATCACTGATCGAAGACTCTTCCCTAAATGAACTAATCCCCTTTCAATAACCAAATGATCCACTGAGTAGACCGATGTAGAAATACATCTCCAATGGTAAGACCAGGTTTCAACTCCATTAAAATGTTCTTCAGTCAGTTCGTTTGTCATCAACGAACGAAGAATCAACTCCTGTTGATTCGTTTAATAAAACATTTTGTTCAAACAGAAGTATTTAATTTTTTAGGAATTTAAATAATCAAAATAAATTGAAAATGTATTTTTTTTTTATAAATAATAATAAATTTCTCACTTTCAAATTATAAAAAAAATTCGAAAAGAAAGTTTTGATATAGAGATAATAATTTTTTCAAGGTATATTAAATAATCCTGAAAAAGAAATTATTTCAAATCAAAATTAATTTCCAGAGAATTTTATAGAATTTATAATCCAAAACATTTTCAATTATAATTAAAATAAAACAGATTGAAAATATAAGTTTGATATAAAAATAATAAATTTTCAAGTCATCTAAGATATTCTTGAAAATAAATTATTTCAACCAAAATGATTTTCCAAAAAGTTTTATGAGATTTATAATTAAAACTTCCAAGCTTAAATTATAATTAAAATAAAACAATTCGAAAACATAATTTTAAAATAGAAATACTAAATTTTCAAAACATTTAAAATGTTCATGAAAATAAATTATTTCAATCCAAAAATATTTTCCAAAGAGTTTTATAAAATTTGTAATTAAAGTTTTATAAAAAATAAATTATTAAACCTCAAAAATAATTCTCAAAATACTTTTAAGAATATCAAACTCAAAAGAAATTAAATTGGACTTTAAGATTAATTTTAGTTTTCAAATTAATAAAATTCTTAACTAAGAATATTAAAAATATAAAATATTTGAGTCTAAAATTTAAAAGAAAATAAAATATTTTCCAAGATGTAAAATAAACTTGAAAAATAAATTATTTAAATTTAAAAATCATTTCCAAAATATTTTATATAATTAAATTCAAATTTAATTATTAAATTAATTATTAAACTAAAAACATTTTGAGAGAAAAACAATTTTTGTTTTAAATAAAAGTTAAGCTATGTAGTCATGTGTCATGTTGAAACAGTCTTCTAAGTAGAAATTCTACATAGGAATGTTCTACATAGATTCCATCTCGAACATCCTATCTCGAACATCCAACTCGAACATCCTATCTCGAACATCCAAGTCGAACATCCAAGTCGAACATCCTATCTCGAACATTCTAAGTCGAACATCCTATCTCGAACATCCAAGTCGAACATCCTATCACTACGCCATAAACGGCCTAATGCAATACTTTTAGAATGCAACACTCATTTTCCATTACATTAGCCTACTTTTTTTGAGCAACTGCAATACTACAAACAAAGCGTTGCATTATATTAGAAAGTTGTGTTGCAGTTCAATTGTAGTGTTGCACCTTGCAACACTAGGGGAAAAAACGTTGCATTTGGTGAGCAATTAGGACAAAAAATGATGATGTGGCATATGGGACCCACGTGTGGGCCCCACATTTGCTGACGTGTCACTGATGACGTGGCAGGTGGACCCACCTGTGCTGACGTGTCATGTGTGGGGCCCACGTGGGGGACCCACATTTTGCTGACGTGGCACTAAAACGTTGCATTTGGTCCTTCAGCGTTGCATTTGCGCTTGGTGTTGCATTTGAGTTTTTGAGGGACCCACATTTTGCTGACGGGGCAGTGATGACGTCAGCATGTGGGACCCATTTCTGCTGACGTGTTATGTGTGGGACCCACGTGTGAGGCCCACATTTGGGGCCCACATTTTGCTGACGTGGCAAGAAAGCGTTGCATTTGGTCCTTCAGTGTTGCATTTGCACTTGGTGTTGCATTTGAGTTTTTGAGGGACCCACATTTTGCTGACGGGGCAGTGATGACGTCAGCATGTGGGACCCACTTCTGCTGACGTGTTATGTGTGGGACCCATGTGTGGGGCCCACATTTTGCTGATGTGGCAAGAAAGCGTTGCATTTGGCCCTTCAGTGTTGCATTTGCACTTGGTGTTGCATTTGAGTTATTAGTACAAGTCAAATTAATAGTTGACTACAAAATGTACCATATAAAATAATTTTTTATTTTTTAAAATTTTGGGAATATCACTATATTAGATATATATTAACATCCGTATGGTTGGATCGTCGATAAGTATTTCTAAAAAAATAGAGACAACAATCTGGGATAAAGTACAAGTTAGTAATACAAGTCAAATTAATAGTTGACTACAAAATGTACCATCCAAAATAATTTTTTATTTTTTAAAATTTTGGAAATATCACTATATTAGATATATATTACATGATTTATTCTGAGAAATTACATGATTTAATAATTACATGATTTATTCTGAGAAATTCATATATTTATATATAAAATAATTGTATGACTTTTATTGAATGCTAACATAGAGCCTGCATAACAAAATTCTTTTTTATTATAACAGAAAAAGGGAAACCCTAACCCTGCATCGCCATCAGATGCTGAGGTTTATTTCAAATCTCGTGAGCGAGAAAAAGGTCGAAAATACAAGACCAGTGTAGTTGAAATTGAAAAAAGGATGGTAAGTAATTTTACATTTGTATATAGTGAGTATTAGTAACAAAATCTGTAAAGTTCTTCGTTGAAATGTATATTATAATTTGTTGTATGAAATTGGTCGTAACTTGATTAATATTTCACAACCTTTTTTTAGGGAGAGATCAAGAAGAAGATGGCTGCAGGAGAGGATGTGGACATTCTAGTTGCTAATGGCAAGTCTCATGGTCGAGAATGGCTCAAGGGAAGGCACGGTAAAAGTCCAACTTTGGCATCAACCAGTTCTGTTACTGCTGATAATGCAGACCCTTACTTGCATGATTTAACTGAAAAGATAAGACGAGAAATTCAGGCTGAATTCGATGCAAAGCTGAAGAAGAACAATGCAATGTTGCTGAAAAAACTAGGAGAAGCTAATCCTGGTTTAAATCTTGATATTGGTGACTATTGTCCAATATTTTCAAGCGAGGAGGATGAAAATGCCACTCCGTTGACTGGTGGGGCTACCTCTTAGCTTCTTGTTCAACGTAATATCTTTTGGTACTTTGTGATTTCTTTTGGTAATATGTAAACTTGGTAATTTAGAATTGTGCTTTGATACATTTGGTGATGTACATTTCTGAATTGGTGTTGGGATTTTGAATGGTTTGTCAGCAGGTTCAATTTAATGGGAATAACATATTTACAAATATTATATTGCAATTTTTTTTTACTATTGTTACATTTGCTTCTAATATTAATGTTGCAAAATTCACACATTGTGTTGCATTATTCAAAAGGTCTACCGTTACATTATAAGATAAAAGTGTTACATTTGACTATAAAAAGTGTTACTTTAAAGAAAAAAGACAGTGTTGCAATAGAGGAAATAGTGTTACATTAGAGTCAAGTATTGTGTTGCATTTGATAGGTGGGCCCCACAATGCCACATCATCAGTGGGCCCCACTCAGCAGTGACACATCAGAATTGCCACGTCAGCAATGGGCCCCACTTGGTGGGGCCCAATACTGACGTGGCAATTCTGATGTGTCACTGTTGAGTGGGGCCCATTGATGATGTGGCAATGCTGATGTGGCACTGTTGACGTGCACTGCTGACATGGATGTTGTGGCCCAGTTGCTGACATGACAGTTGTGGGTCCCACCTTTTGACCCCATTTAATCAGTTTTTTTGAAAACTAATGCAACGCAATCTACTGTTACCTTTGGCCAATAAAGCGTTGCATTAGGGCCTTAATGCAACACTTTTCCTACTGTTACATTTGAAAACTAAAGCGTTGCATTAGATAGCAAATGCAGCGCTCGCAGATGCAATGGCAAAATCGCGTTGCATTAGGCCTAATGCAACGTAAAATGGGTCAAATGTAACATAATGACAGTGTTGCATCAGGCCATCTATGGCGTAGTGTATCTCGAACATCCAAGTCGAACATCCAAGTCGAACATCCTATCTCGAACATTCTAAGTCGAACATCCTATCTCGAACATCCAAGTCGAACATCCAAGTCGAACATCCAAGTCGAACATCCAAGTCGAACATCCAAGTCGAACATCCAAGTCGAACATCCAAGTCGAACATTCTAACTCGAACATTCTAACTCGAACATTCTAACTCGAACATTCTAACTCGAACATTCTAACTCGAACATTCTAACTCGAACATTCTAACTCGAAATTCTAACTCGAACATTCTAACTCGAATATTCTAACTCGAACATTCTAACTCGAATATTCTAACTCGAATATTCTAACTCGAACATTCTAAGTCGAATATTCTACATAGAAATATTCTACTTGGCTATCTCGAACATTTTGTACTTAGAAAAATTTTGGGCTTCAAAAAAAAATCTGGATGCCCAGTGAACCAAACGTACCCTCTTTAATCTCAAAAATAAAAATAGATCCAATTGATTTGTATGTCAATCGAGTAGCTCTGATATCAATTGTTGGGTCCCGGAGATCGTAAAGGGGGGGTGAATACGATTCCCAAATTAAAAATATGACTATTAATTATTTTTGGGACAACATAAAAAATTACTTTGGTTCAAACCCGGGTACTGTTCATCATCTTCTTCAACCTCAAGAACACCATTAAAATAACCAAGATAATGAACGGTAAATCATCCAAAACACACAACACAACAAGATCCAAGAATATAACTTTATATTCATTGAAGTGAGGTAGATGTTACAAACAAGTTCAAGAACATAAGCTCAAGAACACAACAAAGAAGTGATTTTTGTCTCCTCTAAAACAATTACATTTTGTAGATCTAGTAGACAAAAATCAACCCTATCTTCTATACAAGATTTAGCAAGTGTTTACATTAGAAAGATAGAGGAGTGGTGTAGATAAAGAAAATCATGGCCCTAAAATATTTAAGATCTAGTTCGGCCATGGGGGAGAGAATAATTTTTCTCTCTCCCCTTTTCTTTTTTTCATCCGGATGCACATAACCACCACACCGATGGAGACTTGAGTTTTTTTCTTTTTATATTGAAAAAGGTGTTGCTTTTTGCTTTTCCACATTTTACTCTTGTCCACTCAAATCATATCTTCAAAGTCATGTGCCAAGCATGCCTTTGGAAATATTTAATGTAAAAGTAATATTTAATAAATATATAAAATATAAATAAAGAATATCTTTATTTATAAAATATATAAATAATTAAATAAATACTTTATTTAATTAAATTAAATATTTTCATTTCACTCTTCAATTTGTGTAGACTTCCTTATCCAAATACTTGGCCCCGTATACGTGACTCCACCACGTTCAAGTATTTGGCCTTTTAATCTGTGAAGCTTTAGTAAGATCCAATCAGGTTGTGCCGTCTGTCCCTTATCCATTAGGCTGACATTTCTCCAACACTGATTTACCACCTTTGTTGATCCTCCACATGACTCAAGAAAACCAACAACTTTAGAATGATTAAAACCATATTAATCGACGAGAGCTTGCCTCCAATGTCCTGACACTTGATGCAACGGTCTGGTTCATAAGTGACTAGTCTTGATAGGGGCTCTTGATTCTGAACATGATTCCACATTCTTCTTTGCAAACCTTACTTGTAGCTTCGATTGTAATGCACTAAAATCTTCATAGACTAAGACAATCTTCTGTAGCTTCCACATCCTTGAATAGATGTCAACATCTTTTATTCTCCACTGAGGCCTGAACATGTTAATGAACTTCTTCCGGTGAGCTTCAAGTCTGTATATGATCATTTGATACCTTGTCTTAACTGAACTCTGTGATCCAAGATTTCTGTGCACCTACATATTATTACATGTCCTGTTCTATTGTTGAGTTATCATCAACTATTACATAGAGATTACATTTAGCATTTCTAGTACTCATGAAAGTGTAGTGAGTTACTTCCTTTCACTCCTATCTCCCTTTTCAACTATATTGCCCCTGACTTTTATAAAACACCACTGCCCACTTTCCTTTCCCCTTGCTCTGCATTTTTTCTCCCAGGTTCGCTTGTCTCTCTTGTCTCCCGCGATTTTTCTCATTTTCTTGCTTGTGTTTCTGCGAATGGTATTAGTAATAACATTAATCCTTGATTAATGTTTGTATCGAGTTGTTCTAGTTGGAATAACTACTCATAGCTCCGTTTTAAGTATATATATGTGTTGCCGTGTATGTATATGATTGGGGTTGTCGTGTAAGTTGCATGCAAGGGCTAAATCCCATTAATTTGATTAATCACTGCGAGTACGAAGGTTAGTATGTAGTTAATTAGCTTTGCATGCTAAGCTTTTTAATTTTTCTGGCCAAATTTGCTCTTTGCCGATTAATATTGAATATATGTATGCTTATTTATAAATTCTAAGCTTGGTTATGAGATGGGAATAATTTTGCTAACTGTTAATTGATTTAATTGAAGTGTAATAGTCAAATAATAATTGTTTCTAAATTATTAGCCTTAATTTCGAATATATATATATATATATATATATATATATATATATATATATATATATATATATATATATATATATTATATTGCATTCGAAAATTTGATTATATGAGAGTATTGGATTAAGTTTGATGCTACTTGCTAAGTCCTAATAAGAATTAGTTGGTATATGTTTTTTTTAAGAATATTTTGGTTGGTTATGTGCCTATATTAAAAAAAATTCGAATATACATATATACATTATATTCGAATTATATAATTAGATGATAATGGAAGATTTAATCCTTATAATTCGTATAGGCATTATTTTATATGACATAGATTGGGTATGATATATGATTGTCTGATTACATATGATTGACATTGGTGTTTGTTTGAGTCGGTTGTATTCCAACGGATAGTCCTATTTACAGGGGAAGTGCTGCCGAAATTTTCTAAAATGTAAATGCTTTTATTATTAAAATGGCAGCTTAACCTGTATAAATAGGATTACTAGTAGAGAATAGTAATAGTATTGTTTAATACTGAAGTATAATATATGTTGCATGCTTATGTGCTAAAGTGTTTATACTATTAATATAGTACTATGGTTTCGAAAGGGTAGATTGAGTTAGACGTTAAAGAGAACGTCGAGTATATGAGACACTGAAATAGTGTTATATGTGTGTAGATTCAAAGGTAATAGAAGTGAAGGATAAAGGAAAAGCAAAGATAGAAAGTTAGTGACAGAGATAGTAGGATCCACATGTTCAGCAGCCGAAGCAACTTTGAGGCAAGTAACTCTTGCCTGTATTCTCTTTTAAAGATATAAACTGTTTTACACTTTTACAACTGATTTACACCTTATAATTGTTTTATTATCTACAACATGTTTTATTCTAAATGTTAAACTTAAACTACAATCCCATATAAACCTTGAATGTACCTTATACTTTTCAATCCCTGAACTGCTGAAACCTTGTTGACTATCACCTTATGAACTTGTTTCAAAATTCTTAAGTTGTTAACCCTGAACTGTTAACCTTAACCATGATTAGTACCCCATTGCTACTTCCTAATTACTGTTTTAGATCAAATGCTTTTAACTTTTTTAGATCCTCTTGTTATCCCTTACAATTGTTTTAAAACTTGTGCCTATGACATGATTCTGATCTTTACTTAAATCCTGATAACTTTACTGCAAAGAGACTTGAATATATACTTGTCTTTGAATAAAATTTACCTCTGTCTCTTGACTTTTAAAAATGGATTTAAATATGAAATCCGACTTTCAAGAAATCTTTTTCATCAAATGATTTGGTAACTTTTAAAAGAAAGGTTTTGATATTATAGGAATTCCGATCAAAATGGTTTCTGCGGAATCCTATAGACTGGAGGCGTATGAGGCCGAGTGACGCTGTTCCAGCATTTTTTTAGCGTAAGAGGCTAGGGAGGTCCTAGTCCAGCATCTTTAATGGCCAATGTCAATAAGTGCTAATCATGAGTACTCCTTAAAGGTCCAGAGGGACTTCGGTCCATTATGGGGACTTTACGTGACTGATCACCCGTATTATCCGGGCGTTGTGAGAAAACTCCAATCAAAATGATTTTTGATTTTATGAAAATGATGTCCTAATGAGAGGATAGTTTCTACGAAAAGGATTTCGATACTGATGTTCTAATAAGAGAATAATTTTTATTGAAATGATTAGTAATGAAATGCTTTTATGATGCCATGTTTATATAACTTTGAACTGTCAAATTCACCATGACTCTGACTCCGTCTTACTTATGTGCAATATTTCCTGTTATCCATCTAAAAACCACATGTTTATCTTCAAAGCTTGAACTGATTTATTTTACAGATTTCCTTAAACCCTATCACACCACACCGTTAAATACCTTACTCTTAATTAATTCTTTTTAGAACATTATCAGTTTTACTCTAACTTTACAACCACAAGTTTTATGCTAAACCTTGAACTAAACTCTTTCCTTTCTTGTGCCTTTACCAATGAATAGTATTGAAGAAAGTTTATGCATAAAGAATTCCCAGATTTACTAAGGAATTCTAGATTGTTGTTTTAAGGACAATAAGGTTTAGTTATGGTTTTTTTTAGAAATGATTTCCAAATTACTTATTCTGTTGTAGAACTATTCATAATCTTTTGCATGGTTACTTGCTGAGCCTTTGTAGCTCATTCTTTTATTTTCTAACCTCTACAACTTTTGTGATAAGATTCAAAGTTGTAATGTTATTTATTTTGGTAATGTAAACTTAATGAATATAGAGTTGTGCTTGTTTCATACCATTACCTGTTAAAAGTCCAGGGTAGTAGTCGGGGTCATGTGTATATGTATATGTGTATATATATATATATATATATATATATATATATATATATATATATATATATATATATATATATATATATATACTTTGTTTATATTTATATAGGATGCATGCATATAGAGTGTTATTGACTCTCTGATCTAGACCCCGGGTCGGGAGGGCGCCACAATTAAGTCTTAAACAAGCTTTAAAAAAAAATCTTAAACAAGCTTAAAAAACATAGTCTTAAACTTAAATTGTGCTATCATCAATATCAACTGGATCATCCCGAGTGTTCTTAAACTTGAACATGTTTTTCATTCTAAGCCATGTTTCCCTCCTTGGAACTCCAGAGCTAGTAGTTTGAATAGAAGTTTTGGGCTTTTTTTGAACTTTTTTGCTTCCACTTTCTTGGTTTGGTTTTGCAGTAGGTGCTTGAAGGGGTAGACTTATTGCTAATGGTGTTCTTGTTGGATGGTCAAATTTTAATAGGTCTGGTGTGGGCATGAATAGACCCTGACCTAGTGGACCTCTCAGCTTTTCTTCAAAAGAAATTGAATCCTTCATTGTCTCTTCTTCTGTTTCTTTTAGTAACACATGTCATCTTCTTCTTGGAACCATTTGCATAAATTCTAAAGGGTCTGCCTCTAGTTCATTTTGTCTTTCTTCATTATCTGCAACTTTTTCTCCTAAATGGGATTTCTCTCCTTCTAATTGCTCTGCTTCTGGAGTGTGCATAGGTTTTTTTCCCTTGCCCTTTGGCAGTGAAGGACCTGTTTGTGAAGCTTGGGTATGGGGCCTTTTACTTATGACTATGCCTTTCTAAGGACTTTTTTTAACTGTTATTTTTTGTCTCTTGACCTCCGTTGCACACTTCTTCTGAGTCTCCTTAGATTTTTCTTATTGAGGAACCTTAGATTACTCAGCATGTGACTGTTTCCCCTTGGATGGTTGAGGGTTTTGAACAAGTTCTTGAGTGTCTTTTTTCTTAGTGGGGAATTTTGAAACTCTATGTCCTGGTTGTCTGCAATTGCTTTAGTGCATTACTTTTTTATTGCTAAATCTTTCGAGAAGTACACCTTTAGCAGCATGTGATTGACTCCTACAACCACCTTCTCATTCTTCTCTCCTTCTCAACTTTTTTGGTCTTCCCCTCAACTTTTTTGGAATATCAGGTGGAAGTAGTTCTTCTGTAGAGTGAAAGTCCCAATATTATTCTCCCTTCATAGCTTCTAGAGAATGGCTGTAAGTGGCTAGAAATTTTTCTCTCTTGTAAAAGTTTGAAACATAATCAATTGGCTGATGCCTCCTTGAATGTATTGCAGCTATGACATGTTGGCATGGAATGTCTGTCAAGTCATACATTCTGCAATCACAAGTTCCTTTCTCTAGATGAACTGTGACTGATCTACTACCATGTTTCACCTGAAATTTTCTTCTTCCATCCCATGTTGTAGACCAGTTTCTTGATTCAGTTACAAGAAAGTCTAGTCTCTTCTTGATTCGTGGGCATATCTGCAAACTACTTTCTAGCATCTCATCCCTTCTCTGCCTCATTCTAGTCATTAGATTGAAATGAATTTCTTGGAGCATCCCTAGAATTGGCATAAACCTGGGAATAAAACATTCATAATCCAATAAATAATTGGACCAAAATATTAAAACTACATAATAACTATGTCAAAGGTTTGTATATACCTTTTATAGATAATCCAGTTATTAAAACTTTCAGACATGTTATTGTCTGTGTTATCAGTCAATGAATGTGTTGAGAAATAAGCTTTACACCAAACCTTGGAGTCTAGCTTCTGTAATTCATCATGTGCAGCCTTAGAATGTCTTTCCAATTCTTTCATTGCTCTGGTATGTGCTACTTTATGTGTAGCAATTTCCACATTCTAAAATAAATTATTGAGTACGCTTGTTTTGAACCTGTTAAAAAAACAATTATAACAATTAGTATTAATCAATACATACAACAAGTAATAATTTATTTACAAGTTTTTTGTACCTTTTTTAAAAATTGGAATACAGATGTCTTGTACAGAACATGTGCTCTACTCTAGGGAACAACTCTTTAAAATCATTCTCTAATCCTTTTTGTTGGTCACTTATAAGGGTTACTCCAGTTCCAACTTCAAGGTCCAGGTCATCTCTCAACAAAGTTAGAAACCACCTCCATGAATCTGTGCTTTCAGTCTCATCTATTGCATAACAAATTGGGAACATTTAATTGTTCACATCCCTGCCTACAGCTGATAGTAATTGCCCTCCTGTAACTGTTTTCAGAAAACATCCTTCTAAGTCTATTACAGGCCTGTAACCAGCCTTCCACCCAGCCTTAAGAGCAAAATAGCACACATAAAATCTCTTGAACTTTACTAGATAACCTTCATTCAGTCTTGTAGTTGATAATTTCACTATGTTATTTGGATTGCTTAAAAGAACTTCATGTCCAAAATCTCTTAAGCTAGAGTATTGTTGTTTAAGTGAATCAGCCATTCCCTCCAATGCAGCCTTCCTCAACCTCAATATTTTACTTCTTGAAACTTCAATTTCAAGTTCCTTTTTTATGGTTTCTTCCATTTCCTTACACTTACATTGAGGATTTTTCCTAATTCTATCCCCAAATACTTCACATAAATACTTCACAATGACCATTTTGTTTGAATATGGCTTAGTGCACAAATGAGTGTCAACCAAGGTCTTAATGGTGCTTGTTTCGCTATCTTTGTCCCTGCTACACCAAATGTAAAATGGACAATCTCCCTCACAACATACCTGACATCTTTTCCCATCATTTGTCACAAACTGGAGCCCTCTCATATCACTCACTCCATATACTGTAACTGCTTCCCTGAAAACAACCATATTCATAAATTTCATACCTACTTCCCACTTCATAATGCCATCAGTCCCATGAGTCTTCATTTTCTGCAATTTTCTCTTTCTAGGATTAGGTGGACCTATATAACCTATCTTTGCATTTTCATCTTCACTAGAGGATGAAATGACCTAAGGATTTAAGAGTCAAATTCTTATTCTTCACTACCACAACTAGCAGGCACATTCATAGATTTATACAAGGACTCCTTAAATTTTTTGGAGTTTTCCCTTATACTATCCATTTCATCATCAGTTTCACAATTTTCAGCATCTGACAAAAAGGTCTCAGAATCTTCACTCTCCTCATCAACATACTCTGGATCAGATAGATCATCACTATCATCACTAAATTCAATATCTTCCCCTTCCCCCTCCTAGTCATTATAATCATCCACCAATTCAATATCTTCCCCTAATTTTTTTTTTCATTTCCTTATCAGTATTGGTTTGTATTACAGTTTCTGGCACATCAATTAACTCATCCAAATCAAAATGGTCTATATACAACTCTATCCTCCCACAAGGCTTACATAGCTCAACTAATTCCCTCACTGAGGTATCATCATACACCAACCTAGTTCCCTTACTAAAAGTATGCCCATCACACTTAAAATAAACAAAATAATTCACATCATAGCAATACTTAGCAGCAAATTCTTCAAGGTCACAAAAAGATAATAAATCACTATCAAAATCAGGTATCACTTCGACTTTTCCACCTCTGTAGACTATATTAGGAGGTTGTGTAAATTCACCATAGTGGTAAAGGTAGAGAGTGGTCGACATACTGTAAATTATAACGAAAACAAACATATACAAGCATACTCGGTACAAACAAATATCACATAGAACCAGTTGAATACAAGTAACACTTAAGCATACTCACAACAACAACATAATACAAACATGAATATAAGTAACACTTACTCATAACATATTCACTAAAGAAGCATATTACAAACATGAAAACTCAATCTAGGGTTTCGACATACCTCAATTGGCAAGCTACTCGAACCCCTTTTCACGATTTCTGCAGAGAACTGAAACCCACTTCACAATGTAGAAGATTCTTCAAGTCAATTGCTTCAATTTCGCAAATTTCCCTCACGGAATCCGTTTGCCGCCAATTAGGGGTTTTCCCCCAAGTAACACTCTTCTCGCGAACTACTCTAATTGGAAATGATAATATTCATTTTATGTCTTATTTCGTTTAATGCACTGGATCAGCTTATTTGGAGGTCATGTCACCTCCAACCTGTTTCCCCGTTTGTCTCACGTTAAGCCACATCTGTTAGGTCAACATAGTCAAACTAACGTCTTTGTCGTTACTGTCAACTATAATGGTACAAATGAGATGTCAATAATTAGAGTGACTATTTTGATACCAGTTTCTCACTCCAGTTAGCATTTTGACATTTAACCCTTTTGTTAAGTGGGTTTAAATTTTATGATTCATAACTTCATATAAATAAATATAATTATGATTAAACTTAGATTCGTAAAATTTTAGAGTTCAGGATAAAATGGTTTGTCGTGCATGGTACGAATCCATGTTAAATTTTTTGTCAAAAAAAGGAAAAGTCAAATGTTACAAACATAAAATATTATTTACCGCAAATCGGAAGAACCTGTATCGTTTAGAAATGACAGTCTCGTTACTAAAAATTCGACAGTACAAGGAACTGTGAATTCAACAGTAAAAGCAAAATGAAAAAGAGCGAGGGGAACAATATTCAGTTATCCATCGATGCAGCTAAATAACATGCTAGCAACTTTTTTATAAACCCTCGAGGGAAATAATAAGCATAAGCTTCTAGTTCTAACTTCAAATCCTTTAACCACTGCCTTGATACAAATAAATAAATAAACTACTGCTCTGGTTGGCATAAAATACTAAATTCGCCTTTTCATTATAAGAAGTAACAGGATGTAACATTCATATAATCATATAAAAAGTGCACTATATGCTTGAATACTAAAGCAATATGCAATTGCCATAGTTTTTTTCTTAAAAGATCGTTGCAATGAAAAAGTAGTTCAATGAAATCTACGATGACAAAAGAAAAAAAGCAATTAACGAAACGAAAACACACCCATGAACCCAAGGCTGGACTCCCTGATTTCACCCATTGTTTAACAAAAACACCTTTGCCTTTTCGGCAGAACCGTGAAGTAAAATTGCTTCATATTACTTCCTATGGAAATTTGTGGGAATTGGAGTTCCTTCTTTACTTGGGAACTGTGAGGAGAAGGAATTTTAAATGGTGTCTCAACAACTGGAAAAGTTGTAGCCTTTTTTCGTATGGGTTCAAAGATTCTTTCCCCAGCCAGAGTTTTGGATGTGGTCTCTTCAGGCGCAGGATCAAGCATGCCTTGAAACAAAACAAAATGAGATTATGATTCATAGACATGTATCAACTGAAATAGAAGAGTTATGATCAATTATTTACCTGCACTGTTAGCGGCATAAGCAGCGGTAATGTGGCAGTTTGGAATCAGATTTTTATCAACCTGTCTACTTTGTTCTGCTTTCTATGGTTCTGCAGGACCGACTAAATTCCAATGAGAATTACGTTCTTCATCCATGTCATCCAATACTTCTATGGCACTATCAAGTTCAAGCTGTGTCTCACGATTACGCTTTCTGATAAGTGTCAAGGTTGTTAGGGAGTATACTGAACTATTCGTTTGAAGTATATGACATTGTCTTTTTTTATTGAGAATCTTGAATGCGTATTTTAACACTGTTTGTATATTATATACTGTGGATAATCTAGTATCAAATGGGATAACAGAAGATTAGATTGTCAGTGTCTATATATAATATAATAAATGTTCATAGTTTAAGTGGAGTTAAACAAACCACTGGAATGACTGAAGTATTATTTGGAAATAATCTATCTTGATTATTGAATAATACTTGTATGCTTTGTGTATATTGAACGGGATTAAAATATTAGAATTGTTCTTCTATTCTGATAATAAAGAAGAACTAAGATTCTATAATATTATTATTGCTTAGGTTCTTAATCCGGATACAGTGATTGACACTTGTATGCAATGCACATGTTTTGATTCATATGTGATGTGATTTTTTGTTAATCACAATATTATGTTTTGGACAATGACATTGCATACAGAGTGGGATATTGACTATAAAAGGAAACCGTGTCCGAAAATATTCGGGTGATGATGTCCTCTTGAAAGCTCATAAAGATAATTATGCTTTAGTCCTGCAGGCAGATTTGTTCTTGCATAATTATAAGGTTTAGTGGATGATCAAGGATAAAAGATATTGATTAAATTAATTATCAGAAATTAATTTAATTAATGGACATTCGATATCTTAAACATGGGGAATTTAATAAGCAAATAATATTGGAGCCGAATTAAATAATTAAATTACGGCATTAGGAGAGGTAGTGCAAATATTAATTCTTTAGTCGATTGAATTAATATTTAATGACATTGGGCTTGACCCAGAATGTCATTGGAAGGCCCGACCTAATTATCCAGGATCCCTACTGTAGCCTATATATTCATCTTATTCTCTTCTAGCTATGAGTTGGAAAAACTAGGGTTTTTGTGAGCAGCCGTTCAAGGAGGCAACCAAGAACTAGGGTTCCAAGATCTCAAAGTTAGAAGGGAGGCAACCTTGGGAGGATCGAAGGCCACACTTCGCTCAAGGTGAATACGGGAATACAGTAGAAGACGTGGATTTGAATCGCTTGCGCCGTAGCGATTAAGGTTAATTTTCTATTCAAACTCGTTCGTTTTCATATCATAAAACGCAACATCATGATTTGATTGTCCCAACAATTAGCATCAAGAGCCAGGTTCTAGGGTTCTGCGTTATATGATATGATGTCCATGTCGTAATTATGTATGTATATAGTGGTGGGTTTGTATTGTTTTTTTGATGCAGGTTGTTATCCACTATTATGGCCATGGTTGTAATTATGTTTTTGGATCCCACGTGGTTTATCGTGGTTGTAAATTAAATCATGAGGGTTGATCATGATTAGTTTTAATTTTTGATTTCTATTTTGATTGTAATCTTGTAATTCGAATTGTATTCAATTTAGATTATGATCTGATGTAATAGAATAGATTTTTCTGTTGTATTTGTCGTATGTAATTGTTTGATCGACGAAGATGCGAGAAACAGAGTTTTTCCGCTGCTATATACTGTTTTCGTGGCTGCTTCGCTGTTCTGGCTACAGATTTTGCATACGATATCCGATTGGGGCGAATAATACCTTTTCGGAAACGGCAGAACGAGATCTACATGCTGAGATGAGAACCATCTCCAGATTTTTCAAGCCATTCTGAGCTCGTTTAGGCAGTCAAACAGGCGGCTGAAGATTTTCGAAAATTTATCGATGGATGATTTTGAAGATTATTCTTCGGGGCCATAATAGTGGATGTATTTTATTATGTTTTACATAATGTTTGCTGATCTTGATTATTACTACTATGTGTTCCATGTTTGTTTGTTATGC
Organism: Oenanthe sinensis; assembly: GCA_028671895.1. Classification (NCBI taxonomy): domain Eukaryota; kingdom Viridiplantae; phylum Streptophyta; class Magnoliopsida; order Apiales; family Apiaceae; genus Oenanthe; species Oenanthe sinensis. The sequence goes on from JAPMAC010000212.1 coordinate 7,914,972, forward strand.
CATGTGATACTAACCCTTCACATGCTAGAACGACATGGACATAGGGCTGTTTTATTATGCTTTAATCATGATGAGTATGCTGCTATGTTATGTGTTATATGTATAGTTATTATGATACATGTGGACTGTGAAAAAATAACATAGGACGATGCATCTAGATAAAATCCTCATAGTAAAATACTAAGTGGGAGAGGGAATTAATTTGGTATTAAATCCCATGGTCTCCATTATTGTTTGTATGTAATTTAACACTAAGTCGAATATAAATTATGTATACGTCACCCATCGTGGCATGTAATTTATGGTGTCTAGAGTGTTATGGAAATTACTAGAACAGACTTCTAAAATTAATTATGAATATTGGAAGGTACATATGTCACCCAACGTGGCGTACTAAGTTTCATAGAATTCAAATAATAAAAGGATACCCTATTTTTTGATAGCTTTCACGCTCAACTAGGAAGAGAATCTAAAATAACACATCTTCGAGTATTCTTGCGTTGGTGTCTAGGAAAGCGTGCAGCTTACCTGGCCATTTAGATTGGTGTCTAGAAAAGTGGTTAGCCTCTTGGCAATGCTTCCACCGGCCTGGCCAGTCAGTCTGAATACTCTTTAGATTTGTAATTTTAGTAGTATCTTATTGTTAGGAGCAAGAATTTATCATAGTCAAAAGGCGCATCTGGTATTATTATTATTAATTTAAGATTTAATAATGGTATACACTTAGCTATGAAAAATAATATAGATCACCCTAACGTGACTAATTATTTAGTAGTAGGACCGAAGTAACATTTAAATAAATTTAGGTGGTATATAAGTCACCCAACGTGGCATACCGGAAACCTATGGTGTTTAAGTGTTGGTGTTTTAATTTTAAATAATTGTTAGAGGAACCAATTTTTTTAAACACCCTCTAATTATGTGTTATATGTATGATTCTCAGGATATAATGGGCTTTAATCCATTTTTTACCATACTTAAGGATAACAAACTTACTGGACCTAACTATATTGAATGGAAACGTAATTTGGACATTGTGTTGACTGCTAAGGAGTACAAATTTTGCATTAATGAACCCAAGCCAGAGGAGCCTGCTGAGAATGCTTCTGATGTTGAGAAGGAGTATTATAAGAAGTGGATTAAGGCTGATGAGATGTCGCGATGTTACATTCTGGCAGCAATGTCAGTTGTTTTGCAGCATCAGCATCAGGCTATGGCCACTGCTTCAGATATGCTCTTTAATCTCAAAGAACTTTTTGGAGATCAGAATAGGGCTGCAAGGCAAGTAGCAATGAAAGCTTTAATGAACACTCAGATGGCTGAAGGGACACCTGTAAGGGATCATGTTCTCAGGATGATGTCACATCTGAATGAGATGGAGATCCTTGGTGCTGAGGTTGATGGGGAAACCCAGATCGATATCATCCTTATGAGTTTACCCAAAAGTTTTGAGCAGTTCCGCTTGAATTACACCATGAATAAAAGGATGTATAGTCTTGCGGAACTTCTGACAGAACTTCAGACAGCTGAAGGACTTTTTCAGCAGAGTGTTCAAGTCAATGTGGCTGAGAAACCTTCTTCTTCTAAGCCGAAAGCCAAGAAGAAGAAAAAGGCTCAAACACAGAAAGTTGTGAAAGCTATGGGAGTTCAAGGTGGTGCTGTGAAAAAGCCCAAGGGCAAGTGCTTCAGGTGCAAGCAGTCGGGTCACTGGAAATAGGATTGTCCTCTTCCTAAGAAGAAAAACAATACTGGTATGTCTCTTTCTCTAGTTACAGAAACATATATAGCGGCTATATCTACGAGCACTTGGTGTGTAGATACAGGAGCCACTGATCATGTTTGTAATTCTATGCAGGGGTTCCAGCAATCCAGAATGCTTAGAGATGGCGAGATATATGTGTTCATGGGAGATGCTACGAAAGTAGCAGTAGTTGCAGTGGGAGATGTTAATTTATCTTTTGGTGATGATAGGAATTTGGTTTTGAACAATTGTCTTTATGTACCTTCGTTTAGAAGGAATTTAATTTCGGTTTCTAAACTTACTTTGGATGGTTATAATGTTTGTTTGGATCATAATGTTTCAATTATGAGGAATAAACTAGTTATATGTTCTGGTACATTGCAAGACAATTTATACATAATCACTCCTAATCAACCTGCACTGCAACTACAACATAGGGTATTAAATAACACATCTTCTATCACTACTAAAAGAAAGGAACCTTCTTCTTTGAACCAAACATATCTTTGGCACTTAAGATTAGGTCATATTAACTTGAGGAGGATTCAAAGACTGGTAGTAGATGGGCCTTTAGGCTCATTGGCAGTGGAGCCATTTCCAGTCTGTGAATCCTGTTTGGAAGGTAAAATGACCACTAGGCCTTTTAAGGCAAAGAGGAATAGAGCCAAAGAAGTGTTAGAACTGGTTCATACTGATTTATGTGGACCTATGAATATTCAAGCAAGAGGTAGTTATGAATATTTTGTCACTTTTATTGATGATTATTCTAGATATGGATACATTTATTTGTTGCGCCGTAAATCAGAGTGCTTTGACAAGTTCAAGGAGTACAAAACTGTAACGGAGAAGCGACATGGAAAATGTATCAAGTCACTACGATCAGATCGTGGTGGCGAATACTTGCTTGGAGAATTTAGGGATTACTTATCAAAGAATGGGATCATGTCTCAGTTGACTGCACCTGGAACACCCCAACAGAATGGTGTAGCGGAGAGAAGGAATCGTACTCTTTTGGAGAGTGTTAGATCGATGATGAGTTATTCAGAATTACCCAAGTCGTTTTGGGGACATGCTTTAGAAACAGCAGCTTATCTTTTGAATTTAGTTCCTTCTAAGTTAGTTCCTAAGACTCCAAAAGAATTGTGGACTGGTTCAAAACCTAGTCTAAGACATATTCGGATATGGGGTTGTCCAGCACATGTGTTGAACAAGAACGTGACTAAGTTAGAATCTCGTACAGAAGTAAGGCTTTTTGTAGGCTATCCCATGGGAACGAAAGGATATTTATTTTATAGTCCTAAGGATCGGGATGTCATTGTTAGTACCAATGCTAGATTCCTAGAGGAGGACTATATGATGAACCATAAACCCATGAGCGGTGTCGTTTTAGAGGAACTAGTGGGATAGACAAATAATGAACAAATGCCAATAGTACAAGTAGAACAGCCACAAGAGAACACACAACCTATCACTAATACCACACCGGTGTCTCGTCGTAGTGGGAGGGTTATTCGTAAACCCAGCAGATTCATGTTATTGGGAGAGTCTTCGGACTTGGTCTCTGAGGAACATGATGAGGATCCCATGACATACGAGGAAGCACTGCAAGACAAAGATGCAGATCTATGGCAAAAAGTAATGAAATCTGAGATGGAATCTATGTATTCAAATCAAGTCTGGGAGCTCGTGGAACCACCCAAAGGTGTAAAACCCATTGGATGTAAGTGGATCTACAAGAGAAAAAGAGGATCTGACAAAAAGGTAAAAGCTTGGAAAGCAAGACTTGTTGCGAAAGGGTATACTCAGAAAGAAGGGATCGATTATGAGGAAACCTTTTCGCCAGTAGTCATGCTAAAGTCGATCCGGATTCTTTTATCTATAGCAGCTCATCTCGATTATGAGATTTGGCAAATGGATGTCAAGACAGCTTTCCTAAATGGGAGTCTTGATGATGAGATCATCTATATGCAACAACTAGAAGGATTCATTAAGGAAGGCCAAGAGCATCTGGTATGTAAGCTTAAAAAGTCCATTTATGGACTTAAACAAGCTTCTAGGTATTGGAATATTCGCTTTGATCAGGTAATCCAGTCATACGGATTTGATCAATGTCCAAGCGAGTCGTGTGTGTACAAGAAATGTGAGGGTAGTTCAGTGACTTTTCTAGTGCTATACGTAGATGATATTTTACTCATTGGAAACAATGTAGGGATGTTATCAGCGGTAAAGGCATGGTTGTTCAAACAGTTCGAAATGAAGGACTTAGGTGAAGCGGCATACATCCTTGGGATCAAAGTTATAAGGGATCGCAAGAAAAGGATGTTGGCTTTATCCCAAGAGCCCTATATTGATGAGGTATTGGCTCGTTTTAACATGCAGGACTCCAAGAAGGGTAACCTACCTTATAAACATGGAGTTGCTCAATCAAAAAAACAGTGTCCTAAGACACCAGAGGCGATAGAGAGCATGAAAGCGGTTCCCTATGCTTCGGCATGCGGAAGCTTAATGTATGCAATGTTATGTACGAGACCTGATATTTGTTTTGCCGTGGGCATGGTTAGCAGATATCAGTCAAACCCAGGACAGGAACATTGGAGTGCAGTAAAGGCTATACTCAAGTACCTGAGAAGGACTAAGGAGTATATGCTAATTTACAAGGCCTCAGATTTGTTACCTCTAGGATATACCGATTCAGATTTCCAAGCAGATAGAGATAAGAGGAAATCAACCTCGGGATATGTGTTTACCTTAGGAGGTGGAGCTGTAATATGGAGGAGTGTAAAGCAGAAATGCGTTGCTGACTCTACCATGGAAGCTGAATATGTGGCAGCTTCGGAGGCAGCCAAAGAGGCAATATGGTTCAGAAACTTTCTTTTGGACATAGATGTGGTACCTAATTTGCCTAGGAGCTTGACAGTGTATTGTGATAACACTGGTGCTGTGGCAAATGCAAAGGAACCGCGAGACCATAAGGCAGCAAAACACATCGAGCGTAAGTATCACCTTATACGACAATTCGTTAAGCGAGGAGATATTATTGTGACTGATATAGCATCAAAGGACAACCGGGCAGATCCTTTCACAAAGAGCTTACCAGCTAAGGCTTTTGAGCAGCATATGGAGGCGATAGGAGTCAGATGTATAGTCACATAATAGTTATTTAATTGGTAGTGGATTGCTTGTAATATAACACTGATATACTCAAAGAATAGCTTGAGTATAAGTGGGAGATTGTTAGGGAGTATACTGAACTATTCGTTTGAAGTATATGACATTGTCTTTTTTTATTGAGAATCTTGAATGCGTATTTTAACACTGTTTGTATATTATATATTGTGGATAATCTAGTATCAAATGGGATAACAGAAGATTAGATTGTCAGTGTCTATATATAATATAATAAATGTTCACAGTTTAAGTGGAGTTAAACAAACCACTGGAATGACTGAAGTATTATTTGGAAATAATCTATCTTGATTATTGAATAATACTTGTATGCTTTGTGTATATTGAACGGGATTAAAATATTAGAATTGTTCTTCTATTCTGATAATAAAGAAGAACTAAGATTCTATAATATTATTATTGCTTAGGTTCTTAATCCGGATACAGTGATTGACACTTGTATGCAATGCACATGTTTTGATTCATATGTGATGTGATTTTTTGTTAATCACAATATTATGTTTTGGACAATGACATTGCATACAGAGTGGGATATTGACTATAAAAGGAAACCGTGTCCGAAAATATTCGGGTGATGATGTCCTCTTGAAAGCTCATAAAGATAATTATGCTTTAGTCCTGCAGGCAGATTTGTTCTTGCATAATTATAAGGTTGAGTGGATGATCAAGGATAAAAGATATTGATTAAATTAATTATCAGAAATTAATTTAATTAATGGACATTCGACATCTTAAACATGGGGAATTTAATAAGCAAATAATATTGGAGCCGAATTAAATAATTAAATTACGGCATTAGGAGAGGTAGTGCAAATATTAATTCTTTAGTCGATTGAATTAATATTTAATGACATTGGGCTTGACCCAGAATGTCATTGGAAGGCCCGACCTAATTATCCAGGATCCCTACTGTAGCCTATATATTCATCTTATTCTCTTCTAGCTATGAGTTGGAAAAACTAGGGTTTTTGTGAGCAGCCGTTCAAGGAGGCAACCAAGAACTAGGGTTCCAAGATCTCAAAGTTAGAAGGGAGGCAACCTTGGGAGGATCGAAGGCCACACTTCGCTCAAGGTGAATACGGGAATACAGTAGAAGACGTGGATTTGAATCGCTTGCGCCGTAGCGATTAAGGTTAATTTTCTATTCAAACTCATTCGTTTTCATATCATAAAACGCTGCATCATGATTCGATTGTCCCAACAAAGGTCTCTAATGAAGGGGAGTACTGGGTCAACGTTTGATGTGGTCAGTATAGGTAAGTTTTTGGCCTTCTTTCGGATGTGATCAAATACAGTTCTTTCAGTTATAATTTTGCAGTCATCGTCTTCAACCAACATAGCAGGTGAACCTGCATTTATTTGATGCATCAATATTATTAAGTAGATACAGAAGAATACGGCAGAATGCATAAAATTGTGCCGCAACTTTGACCTTCATCTGTATCTTCATCAACAAGCTTAAAACTGGGCATCCTACTTTCTTCCAACTCTTCATCTAGAAGGTTGAAACTCGGCCTGGTTATGTAAAGTCATGTTGTTGTAAAATTATGTAACTCAGATCACATTAGCGACATAAATGTGGCAATTTATATATTAATTACGATATTAGGAAATAGAAACACTAAAAGCCAACTGGAATTGATACCGACACGTAATCTATATCTGCTCTAGAGGCCTTCTTCTGTTCTGCTGGAGCAGGGAGTGTACACTTGTTGCCATCTTCAATAACGCACAAATCCTTGGAATGAGCAAATGACGAAATATGCTTCATTCCATGTTTATGTACCACATTGGAGCCACTTTCTTTCATTAATATAACCTGCTGATGAAGATCAATACCAACTGCATGTACGTCAGCATGATTAATCTAGTTGCAATGGCAACTTATCATTAGAGAATTTAGTGCCAATGTACTAAGAGAGTTTACGGAAGTCCTCAAATATCAGATCTGCCTTGACAGTAAGTTTTCCTTGCTGAGGGCTCGACAGTAGAATAGTTGCACTATATGGGCTGCGAAAAAAATAACAAACAAATAAAAATCTGAAATTGTTCATAAGAATCATAGTGTAATATAGAATGAGATACTATTCCGCATCGTCATACCTTGGAAAGTCGTCCAGTCTGCAACAGACAATTTGAAGAATCATTAACTTGGCCATAGTCATGAGTTACGTATCATAAACTCACCCAAAGCATCATACAACAGTAGAGAGGATAACTAAAAATGCTGATAAACTAGTAGATCTCTAAGCTAACAGCCGAAATGGAAGTGTGAATTTGACAACTAAGCAAAACAAACATTACTAAAAAGTAAAAACTACAAAAATTACTCGACTTCTCTTGACTTGATCAGTTTTAAGCATCAAAGGAAAAAATTATAAAAAACTATATATGATTTTTGTTGTTGAAAATCAGCGCAATCCATCGGCATCCTAGAAAATGGAATAAAATGGTATTGCAGAGATTCGTCACTACTACTAGATATCATCTTCGAATGTCAAACGAAACCATCAATACCTTATTTTCTCATGAAAGATGATTAAGTTATCTTCTTCAACACCAACGACCTGTGACAGAAAAAACATTTGTAATATGAAAATTAATACAGTGAATGGCTGGAGATGCTTTTTATTAGAAGGTAATACTGTGACCACGTACCATATCAGCATAATGTCTCTTAGTGAACTGTAACGACTGCAATAGTGTAGTCAATGTTATCACTAGCTTGGATTTTCCTTGCCTTGGGCATTCTGTCTCCTCCATCTTCATCTCAACTTTTGCAGCTAGTGACGACAATGATTCCTTAATATGGTTCCCAAAAGGGTACATCCTACCAGTGACTATCTCTATCTTCCTCGGGTCAGCTTCTGAAAGGGTCTCAAATGATCTAACTCCCACTGAAAGTAGTGCCTGAGTAGGAACATAATAAATTGCAGCAGTGAGAAGTCCTATCCAATTATTACTACAACAAATGCATGTTTAGGACTTAACCTTTGCAGTCACCATCCCGATGCCAGGTAACTGTTTCAGCAAGCATGGACTGTCAACCCAAAGTTTCTGATGTAAACATTTGGCTAAAAGGGTTGAATTAAATGCTCCTTTGTAGTTCTTTTTAAAAAATAAATACTCTTTCATGCACTTTGCAATTCTACAGCCATTGAAGCATACTGAGTTCATGTCCTATAACATTGCCAGTCTAATCATTAATATGAAGAGGGGGACAAAAAGAACATACATACACACACACACACATATATATATATATATAATAAAACACACAAGCAGCAGAACCTGACTCATGGATAATTCGTGGACCAAAGGATCCCCAGTCAAGCAGTCATTTGCTAAAACAAATATTTTCTCTTCTCTGGTTTGAATACGTTTTTTCTTTTTTCCCTTATCCCCGAGGATGTGAAAGCGAAGTCGACCTTCTTTATCAGTATTATATCATTCAAAATCTTATTTTCATTGCGTCTGAGCTAGATCCCTTTATTTTTCAGAAAGTCGTCAAGTCAGTCAACAGTTTATGTACAAAGATCACGGCAGGATATAAGATCATACATGCAATTTCCTCCGCCCGGCAAACAATATGAAGTGCATCTTCGATGCTGCAGCTTGAAGGAGCCAGCATAATGTGTTTCATGGTGTCAAATTTTAGATAATACTTGGTCATCAATTTCCCTGGCTCTGTCGAAGAGAAACACTATGGTTAATATCAAATTCATTGAAGTCTTTCCATTCATGAAGTACTTATGGCCTAATCATACCAATGGGTTTTAAGAGAAACCTCTTCATCAGTCCATATCATTTGATATTGTGACAACTCGTTCACTTTCTGAACACAAATCTCTGAAAGAACAAAAGTTTTGAGGACATTCAAATAAATATAAAAATAAAATAAAAAACTTACAAGTGAATCTGTAACATACCTTGTATATGCTTCTCAATACGGTTACTAGGCATCCCTTTTTGTATTGCATAGTTTTCAGGACACTAATCATGCAAAAGGACTCTTAAAAACACAACTGTATGAGAAAACATCTGAAATATATATTTTTAAGGCTCAATGGCTCACTTGACTTGCCTTTTTCATCCTCACATATAAGTATGAACATTTCATCCATTCTATTGCCTTTGTTATATCTGATACTGTCAGCTGGACTATCTCTGCAGTTAGATGTTACGTAATGCACGAAAGCAATCTGTAGAGAGCAACCAATATAGGCCACTCAGTACATGAGAATAATAAAACTTGCGAATCTCTTACCACTACTACTACAAAAAAAAAACAATAATAAGATAAGTTATGAGTTAACAGACATACTGAGATTCTACCATTTCACATCCATTCAATAGGTTCTCACACAAGTGTACCTAAAATTAAAATGATATATCAAATGGCAATATCTCTGGAAATAGATAGGAAGTAATTTAAAATTTGAAAAAAACTCAAAATGACAACAAACATGATCCCAGGAGCAAAATGACATCATAAACCCAGCTAGTTCACCTTCAGTGTATACTTCATATTTGCTGAATTTGCCGGTTTAACAACTTCATATCTTACTAAAATTGAAGTTGAATGACCATACAAGTAATTAAAACCTTTAAAGGATCCAAACACATTTTAGGCAAGTGGCGACAACATTGATATGTGTGGTAACTGGTAAGACCAGAACATGTTTGATATGCGTAGACTGTTCAGTATATATAACTAGTCTGGAACCAATTCTGCATCTTCTTTTGTTACACGGACTCTTCATTTTCTATCGAGTACCCATGGTAGACACTCGGACATGGGTATGGACATTGGGAACTTAATTATTTTAGGCCAAAAACATGTAAAATTGTCAAAATATTGCCAAGTCCGACACTTGGACACGTATCCCAGTTGGACACTTCCAGCCCAATCTGGGTAGCAAAGGCATATCATACTATCCTGGATAGGTACTAAGGTAGTAAGGTACATGTCCTTGTGCATATGGAATATAGAATATAAACCACTACACATGTCATACCCACGTGCATAGGTTCTTCTTTATTATATTTGATAGAGATATTACCTATTGTTTCTCTTCTTGTCATAATAATGACCAATCCTGTATCATCAAATGGTGAACAGCCTGCCCTCCCACACATCTGCCAAAAACAGTAGTATAGTTTAACATGGAAAACATAAAAAAATTAAACTTAATACAAATGAACAATGGTTCTATTTTGTATTCGTGAAGCACATATGTATCATCCATAACTGCCATTAAGTTCAATATAATGTTCTAAAAATAGATTCAGAAGAATCATGAAAACAAAAAGCACACCTGCAGTACCATTGATCGATCATATTCTAAGTAGAGGCCTTTTTCCTTATTGCTGGCCAGAAAGAAGTATTAGTTGAAAGGAATATACCAAGAACATAAATATTACAAGGAAATTAAGGAAATCATTTAACATACAAGTGTTGTGTAGATTTAATTATCACTGTATGTGCTGGAAGATTAATTCCAAGAGCCAGAGTATTTGTAGTACACAAAACTTTAATATCCCCGCTGAGAAAAAGACTTTCAATGAGGTTACGATCCTTTGCTGCAAGTCCACCATTATGATAACCGACTACAAAAGAATATTTTTAGGAAATTCTCAGAGCAACAACTGTGGTGGTTTTCAAGCAAGCAGTCACTTATCAAAGTTACAAGTACATAGTTCATAGAAGTACAGATCACCACTTACCACCATATAGGATATAAGACTGCATCTGTTTGTCAGTGCAGGATAGTGAAACTTCCCTCAACCTTTCCAGTTGTTCCCTGTTTTTGATGAATGGATTAGAATGACCAAAAGTCATTGCCATCTGAGCAAGCCGTTGTGCTGCTTCTTGTGCTCCTTTTCTAGTTGAACAAAACACTAGTGCAGATTTCCCTCTGTAATATTGCACGAGTAGATCTGCAAAACAGGTTTTTTGTTCAACCATCTTCGGGAAAAACAGTAACTCATATGTGGGAATCTATATAAAGATAAAGATCATAAGTAGTGTCCCTACTTGCCAAATATATAGTTCTGAAGGCGCTGAATATTGGAAAAAGAGTAAATCAAAGTACTAGAAACTTAGCTTTTTCTTTTTACCCAATAGTATCCTTTACAATCAATTTTCAAGGCCAAACTATCCAGAAATTTTATGTGTTCAAGGCATGTAGAAAAAAGAAAAAAGAAAAGGGCCAGTATATACCTTTTCAAATAGAAAATCATTCTTTGCTGGGGTATAGCCTCCAAGAAATAGTATGCAATAGTAAACAGATAATGCAGCTCCAGATCAAAATACCACTGTTTACAATATTTCTGTCTAACTGGGAAATTTCTTTGGTTTAATGAATTACTAAAAATGTTAAATTAACGAACTCTGTTATACCAAAAACTTTGGTCATCAGTTTCACAGGCCTCATTTCTTCTCCAAACCTGCAACAACAAAAAAAGACTATTTAAATACACAGTCAAACATATATGGAGATATCCATTTGGTGTAATTATTTATTGTTATGAGATGTTACGGTCTTTGCATCTTATATATCATATTTGGTTTTGCATTACACGCAGTATGCCCAACCTCCCCTGCTCAATTGCAGAGCATGTACTAGAAATCGTATGATTGCATCCCATAGTACCTTTTGATTCCCTGGACTGGAACCATTAGCCATTCAGCTGCAAAAGTCCATGTATAGTTCGTAACGCAAGTGTTATTACCACACTATAGAAACTAACTTGGATAAATGAATATCAATGTCATGGAACTGTACTTTACCAGCATCCTCAATATTTGGAATAGTGGCAGAAACAGAAAGAAAACGGACATGCGCTAATGCACTAGTTTTCATTTCAGGATTACAAGAAATCATTTTTAATCTGCTGACAATTGCCTCCAAAGCTGCTCCACACATAGAAATATATAAAAAATGTTCACGCACAAAAGAATTTGCAGAGTTGAAATTTTAATCAGTAATCATATAACATGGGGCGCATACTACCTTTACATATAACATGCGGCACATACTAACTTTATTCTATCTGATGCACCACGATATACTACAAAATTGAGAGAGTTCTGGCAAAATAATTGTTAGTAATTGTGCTCTAGAGACAATACTTTTTATATTTTAAGGAAAATATTTATTATTAAGGATTATGTTTTATTGATTATTATTTATTTATTATATTTTATTTACTGCGTAATAAATTGAAAGCATAATAAATGTCCTTGGAATTTTGATACGTATTATATATCTTTAAGTACGTGACTTAAAAATGAGATTATATGAATAGTATCTTATTCCTAAAATTTCCTAGTCGAGTATTATTATTTAAGGACAATAATAATGCACAAAGACTAGTACGTTTTTTGACAGATGACCACATCTCATTGGTCATAGGTATGGTGATACTAAAGTTAAGAACATAAGTGCATGTCTCAATGCATGGCACTGGAATGACCCGCCGTGAGATTCTACATGTTAAATAAGTGTCATAAGTAATTCTCACTGTGATAATGGTGTAATGATCCTTAGACCTGAAATCATTATATTTCTATACGAGAATTAATATACTTTGATTACATTAAAAGTTACCTTTGACCGGGTGATTATAAAAGTGGACATTGGGTATATTATGAATCATATGAGAAATATGAATGATCTAGATGGGATTTAATCCTCCTAATTTTAGGAGTGATATTATTGGCCTCTTGTTTGAGTGAGACTATGAAATGCACGGCCGTGCTCAAATGTTGATTTGATTTTAATAGTCTACTCATCGATCAAGAAAATAAAGATTAAATTATGAAGAGGATGACACGAGACATGCCTTGAGTTTAATCTATAATATCAAGATTAAAGGGATTATATTACATGGAACATTATTCACGAAAGTCTTAATCGAATCACCGATTTATTATTATTACTTGGGTAGCAATGATGTATTACTAGATGCCGCTCATTGTTTACAATTTTAATTAGATATTAAAATTCTTGCCAACGTAATAATAACCTACAGGGTCACACACAAAGAACGCTTGAAGGAAAAATAATTTAAATTGTGAATTTAAATTAAATAAATAATTTATTTTATTTATGATATTAATTAAGTATGACTTAATTAATTATATAAATAGAATAAATGAATTATTTAAACTAATTCCAAAATTAATAATTAATTAATTAAGTGAGACTTAATTAAATAATTCAGAATTTTGGATTAGTATTAATTATAATTGGATTATAATTAGAAAACTTATTCCTCTCTATATATAATCTCTTTATGGGCTGATTTAATAATTGAGACATATTTTTACTAAAACCCTAGCCGTTTTGAGAAAAGAGGAAGATAGAAAGAGAGAAGTAGTTTTCGGGTGCTAGTACACATCAATCCTTCATGAAAAGTGTTCGTGTGGATACCGTAGAGCGTAGATCGCGAGAGCGGGATACGTGGTGATTAAACAAGCTTTGGACCTCCATTAATCTTCCATTAATGAACTGTTAAAGCTTCTAAAAGTATTTATTCTTTATCTCCGAATTAAATCTTTTATTTTCGCATGGATCCTGCGGAGGGTTTCGCTATTTTGATTTATTTTTCGCGTTTATTCCGCTGTGTTTGTGCCTCGAAACCCTTCAATGGTATCAAAGCTACTTGCGAAACGTTTTAATTCGGTTATGTGCTTAATAGTTTTCGATATGTAAGCATGTATGCGATCTATCATGATTTTGTATTGATACAATATATATATGTTTTTATATATTATGAATATATGATATTCATATGATGTATAATCATGTGATGATTGTGTGTATTGATGTATGTATATGATACATGTTTGTTCTTATTATGGAAATCGTATTCGATACGAATTCTGAAACAGCTGTCGTAGATTTTCTGAAATCTGTGTTCGTTGTCCTATTTTCACAAACGATATGTGTTTTCTGACTGGAATCGGGTCACTGAGCAATACTGACATATTCAGCTCTGCGTCTGTAAGCCATTAGATGTCGTTACAGGCCCCAAAACGGTGATTTATTATTTTCTGAAAATTATTTGATTTTCTAAAATTTTGAGTATATGTATGTATATATTATGAATATATGATATTCATGTGATGTATAATCATGTGATGATTGTATGTATCACTGTGTATGTATATATAATATATTCTTGTTCTTGTTATGGAGATTGTATATGATACGATTTCCGAAACACCGTCAGATTTGGTGAAATCTTATTGCCGAATCCGATTTTCGCAAATGATATGTGTTTTCTGACTGGAATCAGGCCAATGATTATAGGGATTTATTGTCTTCAGAAATCTGTTTTTAATTTTCTGAAATTTCGAAATTTGTTATATATGATTATATGATATTTTTATATAATCTTAGATATATTATATGTGTTATGTGATAGCATGGTGGATGATTATGGCCTAAAGACCCATAGTATAGTGGTTTTGATTTATGGTTTTGGTTTCTAAATACGACTTGCATGTCGTTTATTCATTGTAATTTAATTATCTCGAATGTAACTCGAGTTCTTCTTGTAATTTTATTAGAATAGTTTTATTTTTATTATTCAATGTAATTATCAATGAAGACTTCCAAGCAAGGAGGCGATCCAAAAGGGGATGATGGAGCAATGAAGAAAGAAGACATGTAATAGATAATATTTTAAAATCACCATAGACTTACCTTGATATTTCCATTAGCTTGGAAAGATCACATAGGATGGGGTCATAACCAAACACGTTTAATTTACGCACATTACATATATGTATATGATTGCATGTGTTAGTATGTATGCGTAGATTAATCGAGATGCATGCTTAATATTGATTAATCATGTATGTATTAGATACGACACTCATGTCATGTTTGCTTAAGAAAGATAAAATCTGTAACGATTCAAGATTTTAAAATTGAACAAACGATCATGAGATTCTTGTGTTTATGAACACGGTATTAAATATGAATTTTCTTTTTCTGATATGGGGAGATTTTGTCAAAAGCGGATTATTAGTTTAATTCGTAAGGAAGTTGGGTTTTAAGTGAGACCGCTTGTGACTTCTCCGACGACATGGAAATCAATCCATTGACGAATATTGAAATAAATTATTTGATCAAGGAAAAATTGAGAATCTCTTTATGATGGGATCATGATCGTTAAAATAAACAATAAAAATCCCTAAATACATATTAAGTTAATCGGATGCCTTCCAATGTTTAATACTCATCAAGATCTAGATTGAGAAGGAGTGGGCTTGCCAAAGCAAGGTGCTTTTATCAATCATGGGAAGACGTGATAAGTAAGTGTACTTAGTTTGTTGAAACATTGGATCTAACTTAACTAAATCATCACAATAGGATTGTGGGTTTAGAGGCATAGAGTTTGGTGAGATTTATTGGATAAATGTGTACAAATGGTTGTTCCACCAAACTTTCCAAGAGTTATATTTGATATAATCGATAAATGTTGTCTACCTAAATAGTCATGTTTTGAGTGTATTAGCCAACGCTATCTTAAAACATGGATGAAATATGGATCTTGGCTCACTAGAAAGATTTAAAGAAATATTTTCCGAATTAATAGTTAGGGCTATTAGTTTGATAAAAATAGTGGGAGGTATATGGTGATATACCATAATCACTTAAACATAATTAATATTAAATTTGCAATCTAGTTTATTTTATACACTTTAATATTGTTGATATCAAATGATAAACACAAACAACTTCTCTATGCGATCAGTTCTTGAGAAGGACAAGTTAACGAGAATATATTTCCTTGACTGACATAGAGCTTGAGGATTGTCCTTGGACACCACGATGTTAGTCAAATCTCTTCCCCTACTCTTAAAGTTGAGAATGTAACATGTGCAAATCATAATACTTATTGGATGCAAATTGATGTTGCGACTGATGTTTCATGTCTCATGCTCGCAAATATGTGTGCTGAGCTTAAGAAGCAACACGAGCATATAGATGCTTATGAGACGTTTGAGCAAAAGATATATTTGAAAATAAAAGGGCACTATTCACTTACAAGTAGGGAGAGTGAGACCCGGTTACTGTTGGTCCCTGATATTGTAGAAGGGGGGTTGAATACAATATCTATAATTAATCGCGGAATATTTGAATTAAAAATATTATTTTAATTTCTCGCGAAATATTAATTTTAATGAAATACTGTTCAAGTAGAAGATATAATTTTTAACTTGAAACGTATTACAAAATTAATATTAAGAAAACTGTTATATAATTGATAAAAGTTCTAGAACAAATTTGACATGGATTGTTCGTGTTTTACAATTATATTCCAAACTCAGCACAGAAATCTGTGAATATTACAATGCAGACAAATTACTGAATTTGAACTAATTTTCTGTTCTTAACAACTGAAATAATGAGAGCAACTCCTCATATTTATAGAGGTGGAAAACTCAGCATGACTCATCCCAATATGACCTTTTTCAATTAAAATTAACTCTTGTATGACTCATAAAAAGGCTGGGCAAGACTTATAATGGTTGGTATGACTCATATTAAAACTCGGTATGACTCACTGCAAAAGTGCTCGGTATGACTCATTGCAAGTGGCTTCGGTATGACTTATTGAATTCTGCTCGGTATGACTCATATTTCAGCAGCTCAGTATGACTCATATTTCAGCAGCTCAGTATGACTCATATTTCAGCAGCTCAGTATGACTCATATTCTAGCAGCTCAGTATGACTCATATTTCAGCAGCTCGGTATGACTCATATTTCAGCAGCTCGGTATGACTCATATTCCAGCAGCTCAGTATGACTCATATTCCAGCAGCTCAGTATGACTCATATTTCAGCATTTCTTTTATAGTAAATCAATTCTACTTAATTTAATTAAATAATTTATGAATTAAATTAAAATCAGACTTGAATTAATTTAATTAAATAAATTAAATAATTAACTTAATTTTAATTGTAGAATTAAAATACTATTAGGACTTATTTAACTCTGTAGTCCGCTCCGAGGTCTTTCCGTCTTTTCTTTGTCTTCTGTCATAAAACCACTTGAGCTAACTGAAGAATAAATATTATTATAGATGACACACAAATGTACTGTCTGGTTCATTTGTGTCATTCTAATAAATATTCTTCAATTATTAACTTTTAAACTGTGGCCTTCTATCATTCTCATGCTTTACTTCATTATTTCTTTTCTTGGAATCTCTTTGTAGTAGGCACTTGGAATCTTCTGTATCTTCTGAATTCTTCTAAAATACTGCTTCTCCATAAATCCCGACGCTTGAACATATTAATGAACTTCTTCCGGTATAGAGTAGCAACTTCATTAGAACACTTCTGATTTTTGGATTCTTTGTGTCTAGTTGACATTCTTCGTCTTGATTCCTGTTAGATATTTATTATTTACCACTGTTTCTAGATTGAGTTGAGTTGTCATCTAATTATTACAAATAGGCCTAGTCATATGCCTTTCAGTTATACCACATGTTCTAAAGATTATAGGGTATAATGAGTACCTTTGATATTTTGGGTTTCCATATTGGTCTGGAGACTTAGTTAGATTTGATCTTACAATCTTTGGACAAATATTATTCTTAGTTTGTTATGAACAATAAAATGAATAAGATTGGTAAAACACCCATTGAGTTGCTAAGCATGTTGAGAACTGTTGAAAGAAATATGATAAACGCATGAACTACTACTATATTGATGGTAAACATAGAGAATACAACAGGGAAAGGTAAATGGAAAGGCAAGGAGAAGATTTGATCTAGTTCCGTTATCAAACCAAAGTCCAATCCCTAAAGCAGACTCTAAAGTCTGAATGAGGTGTTGATAAAGAAGACGATTGTCACTTCTGTGGAAAATTGGGAGACTGGAAATTAAATTGTCATGCTTATTTGGAAGATCTGAGAAAGATGATCAATAAGGGTCAAGCTTTAGGTATCAGATTGGAATTGGAGTAAAAGTAGTTGCTCTGGATAGAGGAATTTGTTACTTAACTTTTAGCCTATAAGGAAAATTTAGAACTTGATAATTGTTATAACGTGCTTGCAATTGGCAGAGACATTATTTCAGTTTCTTGTTTGGACAAGAAAGGCTTTTTCATTTTAATTAAATAACAATAGTTGTTTATTCTATTTTGATGATGAGGCTTATAATGTTGCACAACTAATTAATAATTTGTATGTTCTAAAGTGACTCAAATCAAATATTACCTTTGACACTGTTGTTGAGGCCATATTAATGAGAAACACATTTCCAGAATACATAAGGATGCATTCATGGATTAGTTTGATTATGAATTATACAAAATGATGCGAATCTTGGTTTATTTGACAAAATGACTAAAGCTCCTTTTACCGGACATGGTGAATGGGTCATTGAACGGGTATGACTTATACATAATGATGTATGTGGTCATATGTATATGATGACAAAAGGTAGATTTTATTAACTTCATAAAATTTACTAATTATTTTAGTAGATGCGGATATATGTATCTTTTGAAAAACTAATCCGAATCATTTGAAAAGTTCAAAGACTATAAAGATGAAGTAGAAAATATCAAAGAAAAGTTTTTTTGATAGGAGGGATCACACCTTGTTGGACATGGTGCGATCAATGTTGAGTCAAGGAATCTTCCAATTAGTTTCTGGGGTTGCACCCTGGAAACGGCTCCCCATACACTTAACTGTATTCCTACTAAAATGGTTCAAAAGACTCCTTATGAGATATGGACTAAGAAACGTCACATCATGTCATTTATGAAAATTTAGGGATGTAAAGCGTTTGTGAAACGTCTAATCTCTGACAAGCTAGGACCAAAATCAGATAAATGTAATTTTGTGGGATACCCAACTGAAACAGGGGGTTATTCTTTCTATAATCCTTCCGAGAACAAAGTGTTTGTTGCTTGAACTGCTATGTTCCTTGAGAGAGATGCTCTCTAAGAAAGACAGTGGGAGGATAATAGATCTCGATGAAGTTCGAGACCCACATGATAACATTGAACCAATGGAGGAACCTAAGCAGAATGTACAAGAAAACAGTACTGCTCAAGAAACACAGGTTGTTCGTAGGTCTGGTAAGATTCACCATGAGCCCGAGAGATATTATGGATTTCTCTTGACTCAAGATGGTGATGTGATGATGCTTGTGGATGAAAATGAGCCTCTCACCTACCAAGACGCTATGAACACTCCAGATTTTAAGATATGGAACATTTATTTTCATGAAACAGTCAAAAAGAGTTTGACTTTATTCAAAATGAAGATGAAACTTGTGTTTACAAGAAGTTTAGTGGGAGCCATGTGGCATTCCTAGTATTATATGTTGATGATATATTACTAATATGGAATGACATTCCTTCTCTATAGACTGTGAAGACTTGGTTGAGAAATAATTTCTCAATGAAAGACTGAGGCGATGCGACCTATATATTAGGGATCAGGATCTATAGAGATAGATCAAGGAGATTGATCGGCCTAAGTTAGAGTATATACATTGACAAAGTTTTACATCGATTTCGAATGCAAAGAGGTTAAATGGATATGTCCTAATGTCTCATGGGATAATGATCCCAAAATAAAATTTGTCCTAAATCATTGGATGATAAGGACCGCATGAGTAAAGTTCCATATGCGTTAGCAATTGGTTTTATAATGTATGCAATGATATGTACTCGTCCTGATGTCTCGTATGCTTTAAGCATGACGAGTAGATACCGGTCTAATCCAGGCGAAGGTCACTAAACGACAGTCAAGAATATTCTTAAGTACTTGAAGAGGACTAAAGATTCATTCTTGTTATATGGAGGAGATGTGAAGCTAGTTGTAAGAGGTTTCAGCGATGCTAGTTTCTAGACAGACAACGATGATTTAATATTTCTGTCTGGCTTTGTGTTTTATCTATTTTTATTGAGATGTTGTATACTGGAATGGTTCATAGCAGAGACAGTTGTTGATTCTACAATAGAGCCTGAGTATATTGATGCTTGCGAAGCAGCCAAGGAGGCTGTTTGGGCATGTACTTAGGAGATATCACCTAATTAATGAGATTAATGATCAAGGAGATATACATATATGTAAAGTGCATACTAATAATAATATTGCAGACTCACTGACTAAAGGCTTTGTCGCAGCAGAAGCACGAAAGTCACACTAGTTCCATGAGTATTGGATACTTGGGTAATTAGCTCTAGTGCAAGTGGGAGATTGTTAGTAATTGTGCTCTAGAGACAATACTTTTTATATTTTAAGGAAAATATTTATTATTAAGAATTATGTTTTATTGATTATTATTTATTTATTGTGTTTTATTTACTGCGTAATAAATTGAAAGCATAATAAATGTCCTTGGAATTTTGATACGTATTATATATCTTAAAGTATGTGACTTAAAAATGAGATTATATGAATAGTATCTTATTCCTAAAATTCCCTAGTCGAGTATTATTATTTAAGGAAAATAATAATGCACAAAGACTAGTATGTTTCTTGACAGATGGCCACGTCTCATTGGTCATAGGTATGGTGATACTAAAGTCAAGAACATAAGTGCATGTCTCAATGCATGGCACTGGAATGACCCGCCGTGAGATTCTACATGTTCAATAAGTGTCATAAGTAATTCTCACTGTGATAATTGTGTAATGATCCTTAGACCTGAAATCATTATATTTCTATACGATAATCAATATACTTTGATTACATTAAAAGTTACCTTTGACCGGGTGATTATAAAAGTGGACATTGGGTATATTATGAATCATATGAGAAATATGAATGATCTAGATGAGATTTAATCCTCCTAATTTTAGGAGTGATATTATTGGCCTCTTGTTTGAGTGAGACTATGAAATGCACGGCCGTGCTCAAATGTTGATTTGATTTTAATAGTCTACTCATCGATCAAGAAAATAAAGATTAAATTATGAAGAGGATGACACGAGACATGCCTTGATTTTAATTTATAATATCAAGATTAAAGGGATTATATTACATGGAACATTATTCACAAAAGGCTTAATCGAATCACCGATTTATTATTATTACTTGGGTAGCAATGATGTATTACTAGATGCCGCTCATTGTTTACAATTTTAATTAGATATTAAAATTGTTGCCAACGTAATAATAACCTACAGGGTCACACACAAAGAACGCTTGAAGGAGAAATAATTTAAATTGTGAATTTAAATTAAATAAGTAATTTATTTTATTTATGATATTAATTAAGTATGACTTAATTAATTATATAAATAGAATAAATGAATTATTTAAACTAATTCCAAAATTAATAATTAATTAATTAAGTGAGACTCAATTAAATAATTTAGAATTTTGGATTAGTATTAATTATAATTGGATTATAACTAGAAAACTTATTCCTCTCTCTATATAATCTCTTTATGGGCTGATTTAATAATTGAGACATATTTTTACTAAAACCCTAGCCGTTTTGAGAAAAGAGGAAGATAGAGAGAGAGAGAAGCAGTTTTCGGGTGCTAGTACACATCAATCCTTCATGAAAAGTGTTCGTGTGGATACCGTAGAGCGTAGATCGCGAGAGCGGGATACGTGGTGATTAAACAAACTTTGGACCTCCATTAATCTTCCATTAATGAACTGTTAAAGCTTCTAAAGGTATTTATTCTTTATCTCCGAATTAAATCTTTTGTTTTCGCATTGATCCTGCGGAGGGTTTCGCAATTTTGATTTATTTTTCGCGTTTATTCCGCTGCGTTTGTGCCTCGAAACCCTTCAATATTGACCTGCTACAGCTCCTATACTTTATAGCAAGTAACGTAGCAAGCACAATTGTGATACACTCAAAGCATTTGCTTAGGAGATTGAACTTAACTAGTGAAAATATATACTAGTTTTATTTCCATTCATGTTAAAACTTTATTTGAATTTAAATCATAAGGAATGACTAGGTCGAACTTTTCAATATACAGTACTCTCTAAGTTTAGAATATTAAAATTACAATTGTATTCATAAATATCTGAAATATATTGTTGAAGGAAAACATTAAAACGCACCTGAAACTGAAAGTTGAACGAAAAGGAGCCGGTAAATCTGAGACTGACTTCAGTCCATAAGTATCCATTAAGAGCACTTTTGGTGATTTCAGGAAGTAAAAGTAGAATATATCCTCTATCTGTGCTTACAACAAACATATCAAAATTAAACTAATCAATAAAATGCACAACAACAGTCTTCAAGCAACTCTATCAATCCTCATTAAAATCAGGTGCAACGACAACTGGCTTGACTGATTTCTATTTCTACAATGTACAAACTGTAAAATGATTTGAAGAGAGGACACTGATTTCTATGCATAAGATCAGTGTGCAGCACGGCGCACACAGGCACACACAATTCGTATCCCTCCATAGTGTACATTTGTTTACATTTCGGAAAGGGTGTCCGGCACGCATTTTAAACATTTTAAGGTGCATAAAAAATAAAAAATATAATTTCATAACTTTTTTTAAAAAAATTCTGAATAAAAATTTAATGTTTAAATTTTTATTCAGAGAAAAAAAATTAAAAAATAAGTTATGGAACTATATTTTATACGCATCTTAAAATACGTGACGGACACCCTTTTCTAAAATGTAAACAAATGGATGGAAACTAAGGGAGTATAAGATAACTTAGAAGTTAGCACAGATCATCAAACAACTACAAATTCATTAAATATATTTCGCTCGCAACAATACACTTGGACAAAATCACGAAAAAGGTTAAGTTGCAACTAACCGGGCCCGGTCGGTATGTGGGAGGGGCAATGGTAAGCCCATGATTTTTTTTAGATTTTATTATAATAAGGAAATTTTATATTATTTTCTGAAATTAGGTGGGAAATTAATATATAAAAAAAAAAAAGAAATTCTTGCACATTAGTTAGCAGTCTTTTCTCCCAATCTGTATTAAAATTGAATCACTCGGACTTTTTTTCCTTTTCAGAATCAACTATTTTTATTCTTAAAATTATCTCCTTCATCATTAAACTTATTAGAAATTTAAATATTTTTCATCAAAATTACTTGAAGTTAAAGTTAAAAAAAAAACCCTAATTGAGGTCATCAATGACAACTATTACAATTCTATCAATCGAGAAGGATTATTGATACCGATGTTATTGTCAAAGATTTTATATCTTGAAAAAAATCTATAACTCGAAAAAATCGTAAAACCCATTTTTTATGAATTGTTACATTATGTATTAAATTTTAGAATATAAATTGATTGGACAATTCTTTTATTTTAATAAAATAATGAATTATTTTAATAAAATTATTATAATTTTTTTGAAAGGCCCCGATTTATTATTTTGCCTAGGGTCCCGAAAAGATCGAGTTCGGGCCTGCAAATGACATGAGCTGATCAAACTTTGAAATCACTTTAGAATTCATTAATATCAGAATAACAACATTAAAGAGTTTAGAATCAGTTAAGAAGCATTATGATATAGATAATCTAACATGACAAAATAAAAGAAATTCTTGTCTAACCAACAGTTTTGCTGGGCCCTGCTACCCCAACCCCGGGGGTGAGTAAGCTGCTGCTGCAGTAGCCACCCCACCCCAGGAGGAGGTGAGTCAGCCACATTCTTCAAATGGACCAAAATCTCGATATTTCTACCGATTTTTATGGTCTTGTTCCTAATATTCTTGACCACCTGAGCCTTCTTCTCTTCTGGATTAGGATCAATAAAATCACCACCTTCATCACCCACGATTACTTTTTCGAAGATATTAGCCACCACCCTCTTGCTGGACCGGCCCACTAAGCTGCTGTAATTCATTTTTGAATTTTTTTTATAAACCTGACTTGAAGTAACGTTTATTTGTGATAGGGAGAGCTATTTTTATAGAAACTAATATTTTGGAGATTTTATCATGAAATTATGATTAAAAGGGTTTTTTCATAATAATGTTAAAATCCTCTGAAAGTCATATGATTAGGCCTATTTGTAATAAGTACATGACAACTCAACTCATATAACAAAATAAAGTAAATAATAAATATTAAAGAAGGAATCAAGACGAAAAATGTCAACTAGACACGAAGAATCAGAATATCAAAAAAATTCTGACAAGACTACTACTCAACACTAAAAGAAGTTCATTTATATGATCAAGCGTCGGTGTAAAATAAAAGAGTAGTATCTCAAGGAGTTCAGAAGATACAGAATACTTTAAGTGCCTACTACAAAAAGATTGCAGAATAAGAAAATTATAGAGGATAAATAAAGAGAAGACAAGACAGGACAAAATAAGATATAAAGACCACTACAGTAGAAATGAGAATCAACATTGTAGTTAGTTATCCATGAAACAGACTAGTGCACAGGGTGTCAACAATGTCAGTGCAGATTCGTCATTAAAAAATTTAAGTGGTTAGACAGAAGACAGAGCAAAAGCGAAAAGATTTCGGAGCTAACAAAAAGGTTATACAACTCAAGATAGTATTTTAATTCTACTATTAAAAGTTAATTAATTAAATTAATTCAAGATGAATTTAATTAATTTATAAATTATTTAATTTAATTAAGTATAATTAATTTATTATAAAATATATGACTTGGTATGACTTTTAATAAACTCAAAAAGACTTATTTAAAACTCATACCGAATTTTGTTGAAAATAAAGTCATACGAACAGAAACAGAAAAGTCATACCGATTTCTGTTAAAAAAAAGTCAAAAAAAGGTCATACCGAATTATTTAAAAAGTCATACCAACTTTTTAAATAAAAGTCATACTGAGCTTCTAATGAAAAGTCATACTGAGTTTCTGAAAGGTCATACCGAATGGAAAAGTCATGCCGAGCACTTTCAGAAAGTCATACAAGGCTTAAAAAGTGTCTGGAAAATGTCTTAATTGAAAAGTCATACAAGCTTCTCATCCTCTATAAATATTTATAAACTTAATTTAAATTAGTTTATTTTAAAATTTTAAATTAAAGAAATTTATTCTCTAAATTTAAATAGATTTATGTTTATTATTAAAATAAATTTATTTTATAAATTTAATTAAAATTAGTTTATTATTTAAACTTGAAATGGTTTATTTTATAAACATAATTTAAATAAATTTATTTTATAAATTTAATTTAAGTAAATTTATTATTTAAATTTATATAGATTTTGATGTGGGTAAGAAATAACCCTAAGTAAATAATAAATATAGCAATTATTATTTCATTTATTAAACCTAGCATGATCCAAATGCTTGGACCCTTGAAACGAACAAAGATAATAAATCATAGGATCAACTGGATTTGTAAGTCCAACCCACAAGCTCTGTTAAAGTCATAGGCCCATTAAACCTTTATTATTAATTAATTTCATAATTAATTAATAAATGCTCAGTAAAGGTCCAAGAAGCTTGTTGAAGGCCCTCATCCTAGAAGGATCTAGAAACCCTAGGGTGGTAAGAGTCCAATGAGGACCCTCATTCCTGAAAGGATACAACAACTTAACCTCACTAGGAGACTTGACCACCAAGTCTCCTAACCTTAATCTAACTCCAAGGCTCTCGTGCGCCTATATAAAGGGTCTAACCCCTCAACATTAGAATTACGTCATGGTTTGATTCTTACAAACATTGAGATACGTAGGCAATTAGCGGGGAGCTGAGATAGTCACGAAAAGTTAGTATAACCATTAAATCTCGAAACTCCCTCAAAACCATAGCATTAGTTACACATTAAAGAAGACCTAATTTTTAATCCATAAAATTTGACGCTGTCTGTGGGAAGAGAATAACAGCCATGACAAGAACACGAAGTACCGCGAGCACCTTCGAAGGAGAGATCCCTGACACCACTATTGACACCAGCATTCCACCTACTACGGCACGGGAACAAGGAGCTATTGTTCCAACACCTCCGTTGAGGACCCTGAAGCAAGTACCCAACGTACCGGACCCCTTAACATCGTCGTTCATCCTTCTAACCCCAATGCATCTATTCATGCTTTGGTTCCCCCACTCCAGGTAATTGCACCCTTTAGTACAACTTTTCTCGCTTCTCATACTTTCAGGTCTCGTCTGCTATAACACCCGACCCTCACTATGGGCTCCCGAGAAACTATGAGCCCTCTTATGAGCAAGGGTTGCTGCCCCACTATATTTCGTGGCGAAGGAATCGGGACTTCTCTGGGCCTTACTCTATTGATGACGAGGAGTCGTCTGATGAGGATATTAACCTCCGAAGGAGGCGACTCGGCAAGGAGTCTGTTGAAGGGGGGAGTACCCAGCCCCGAGGGTCTCGAGACACCGACTCCATGAACCTTCAGGAAATGATACGTGCTCATGAAGCCGAAGCCCAATGACTGAGGAGATACTTGGAAAAGGCGTTAGCAAGGCGACAACGCCCCAGAGTTTAGGGGGCTGGAGGGTCGACAAGGAATGCAGCTGTGATAGATCTTGATTAGCCCCCATCCAGAAGGCAAGTAAGGTCAAGTCGTACTAGGGTTGATCCCCAAGACTTATTACCACTTGAAGATCCTGATGATCAAGTACCTCCTCTCACGGAGGAGATTATGAATGAAAAATATCAAGAAAGTGGAAGATGCCCACTATCAAGGCCTATGATGGGACTGAAGAATCCTCAAACCACATTCTCACATTCTCAAATGCACTGTTGTTGCAACTTATTAACGACGATGTCAAGTGTAGTGCGTTTCCTCAAACCCTGAGCGGTATGGTGCAAAGATGGTTTAGTCGTCTACCCCCCAACTCCGTTAGGTCATTCAAAGATCTGAGTAGGGCCTTTATTGGTCAATTTATGAAAGGAAGCCTTGAAGATCCCCGATCTAGACAAGAAGGTAGCTATGATAGCCTTACAGCAAGGGACTTCTAACAAAAATTTTAGGAGATCGTTAGCCAAGAGGGCCCCTTGAGAGTATGAATGAGCTCCAAGAGGGAACTGGAAAGTATATCAAGGCCGAAGAAAGTATGAGGAAAGCCCAAGGTTTCAAGTCTCGAACACCTACTCTAAGAAACGAGCCAGTGATACCGAGTATAGGGTTGATGCCAAGTATGCTAAGAATGATGATGCCAATGACTCCGAAAAGAAAGGAGGATCAAGGTTCACCGAGTATGCAAGGCTAAAAATCGCCCTGTTAGGAATATATCCATTTGATGATGTACAAAATACTAGAACATGGTCTAACTTAGTTTATTTGTAATAAGTCTTTCTAGTCTCTGAAATGTATAATCAGAGTCTAGATAGTCAACATTCATGTTACTTGTACTTAGAAAAATTTCTGTAAAAAGTGAAACCAGAGTCTGCATGAAGATCAGAGTCTGGAAGGTGATCAGATTCTATAGACTATCAGAGTCTATGATCTATCAGAGTCTACATATGATCAGAGTCTGAAGATCATCAGAGTCTGAAGGGTTTAGAGTCTACACAGTTAAAGTTAAATTTGGAAGAAGATCACAGGAATGGAAAGTCTTCGAAGATCAAGATAAATATATTGCAGATATGTTATGGGAAAGAAAGAGAATTCTAGAAGGAAACTGTCAACTAATAATTAGGAATTATATTCCTATTGTAATTTATCTTTCTGTTATTAGTTGATAGGTAGCTCTCTATAAAAACTCTATGTAACCTAATTGTAAAAGTGTGGAAGTCTAAGTATAATTGTCTGAGTGAAATTTTGTGAGAGCATAGAGATAGAGAGAGTTGCTGTGATAAACACAGAGAAGCTGCTAGGGTTTGTGTACATCCTAGGAGAGTTTTGTATTTAATCATCAATAATACAAACAGTACTTATTCATATCTTTATGTTTAATCTTTGTTCTTAATTCATATCGAGTTGGTTTTAAATCAGGCATATAAGGAACACAAGTATTCAACCCCCCCTTCTACTTGTGCAACTGGGAAAACAATTGGTATCAAAGCCTAACGTTTAAAATCGATCAAAGATGTCTGGAAACAAAGATGGTAATTCTAAGATTCCTATGCTTAAGAGAAACGAGTTCACCCACTGGAAGGTTAAGATGCTGCACCATCTGGAAGCAACAGACCCTGACTATCTTGACAGAATTAATGAAAGACCCTTTGTGCCCTTAAAAATTGTTCCTCAAATCAATTAGGAAGGCAAAATAACTGAATAACACCTCGTTGAGAAACCAAAGGCTGAATGGACAAAAGAGGACAAGGAAAATGTCCTTAAGGAGGCAAAAGTGAAAAACATTCTCTTTAACAGTTTGGATTCTGTTCTAACTAACTGTGTCATATCATGCAAGACTGCTAAGGAGATGTGGACTAAACTTGAAGTGCACTATCAAGGGACTAATGATGTCAAGAAGAATGCTAGGTCGTTGCTAATTCAAGAGTATTAGTGTTTTGAAGCAAAATCTGGAGAATCTATCACTGAGATGTATGATAGGTTTACAAAACTCTTGAATGAGATGGCTATGCTTAGTAAGGTTTATGATTCTGAAGATACAAACACCAAGTTTCTGAGAGCACTTCCTGAAGAGTGGGACAATAAGACTACAGCCATAAGGGAAGCTAGAGATTTGGATGAACTAACTCTAGAAGAATTGTATGGCAGACTCAAGACATATGATTTGGAGATGTAACAGAGGAAGAATAAGAAGTCTGTGAAGACAAAATCTGTGGCACTCTTGATGGAGTCTGAGAAAGAACAACAGGAACAACCCACAGAAGAAAGAATCAAGGATTCAAGAAAGAAGGGTAAAGCTGTTGTGGAGTCAGAGTCTACTGACACAGACTCTGATTCTGATGAAGAGATTGACCTAAGTCAAATGATGGCTATGTTTGCTAAAAATTTCAAAAGAATGAAATTTAACAAAAGAACTGGCAAATTTAGCAAGAGGCCATCATTCAAGAAGGAAGATGAGAAGGTTGAGAAGAGCAAGAGTACAATAATCAAACTTGACCAAGAAAAAGTCAAGTGTTTCAATTGTGGAATACTGAGACACTTTGCTAGTGAATGCAGAAAGCAAAAAGGTCAAGGAAAAGGGAAAGCACTTCTATCAACTAGAAAGGATTGGGCAGATTCAATCTCAGAGGATGAAATTGATTATGAAAATCTAGCATTGATGGCATCCTCATCAAGAAGATCACAATCTCCCAAAGAACCCTTATCTCCCAAAACTCAGGTATCAATCTCTACTCCTGAATCCTTAATTAATTTAGACTTTGATGGTATAAAAATTGTGCAAAGTGAGGTTAATAAAATAATGACAACATATAGATCTCTCACTAGTGAAAGTGAAAGGTTGAGAGAGGAAAATTTAACCTTGACTAAAAGGAATGATCATTTAGAGTCTAAGTTAATATTAATGGAACAATACAAAAAGGATTCTGAGAAACATAGTCATAACTACACTGAAATCTTGAAGGCCTATGACTATGTTAAGAAAGAACTAGAAGAAGAGAGACTCAAGTTTAGAGTCTAGATAGACTCTGGTAGAAAAGTTCAAGAAATTCTCAATAATCAAAATGTGTGTCAAACTGCTGGTCTAGGCTATGACAAGAGTCAAGACAAAAGACCTATTGATGAAAATGATAACAATGAGGAAGCTAGCCGAGTTAATAAGACTAAAGACAAAAGTACATTTGTTCTTGTTAAGTTTGTGACCACTAAAGAAAAAACTGAAACCACAAACTCATCTGTCAATAGTCCCCCAGTTGTTGACAAAAAGACAGATAAAATAGGAGCAAATAACTCTAAGAAAAATATTAATATAGGATACTTGTCTAAGTCTAAATTAAAAGAAAGGCTAGAGAACTTATCAGAGTCTACCAAAACTAGGAGAAATAGGAATGGTAAGGAAGGCATTAATAAGGCAAACAATTACCAAAAGGATCCTAATGCTCCTAGAAAGAAGTGTTATAGATGTGGCAACAACAACCATTTAACTATAGACTGTAAAACAAAAATTGAAATGAAATCAGAGTCTAGCCCTTCACAGATTCTGAAAAGTCATTACATACCACAGAAACCTTGTTATCACTGTGGTAGCATATTTCATTTTATTTATATGTGTAAGGACTATCATGATTTGTATTACAATTTTTATGAGCTAAAATCTTCTATTGATAAGAATTGGTATGACACTGTTAAGACTTCATCAGAGTCTAAGGCAACAAAAGAGACAGGTAAGCCAAAAGAGAAAACTATTAAGCTTGTTTCTCCTAAAGTTATTAGAAAAGGATCCAAAACTGTTTGGGTCCTCAAAACATCTAATTAGTTTTTTTATGTATGCAGGGAACCAGGGTAAATAAAGTAACCCTAATCCTGGACAGTGGATGCTCAGGACACATGACTGGAAAGAAATCCCTGCTTACAGACTTTGTGGAAATGGTTGGCCCAGAAGTGTCCTTTAGAGATGGAAACAAAGGACAAACACTAGGATATAGCAATATTGTACTTGGGAATGTCATCATTGAACAAGTAGCTCTAGTTGATGTCTTAAGACACAATTTGATTAGAATAAGTCAACTAGGAGATAAAGGTTACCATACTGGCTTTGACAACAAAGAGTGTCTTGTGACTCATAAAGAAACAGGTATTCTGGTTTTTAAAGGACACAGACATGGTAATATTTATAAAGCCAGCTTGGAGGATTGCATACACAGTGAACTCACATGTCTATATAGCAAGGCCTCAATTGAAGAAAGCTAGAAATGGCACAAGAAACTGTCACATATCAATTTTAAAACACTAAACAAGTTGGTTAAACAGAATCTTGTAAGAGGATTACCACAGGTTGATTTTGTGCAAGATGGACTCTGTGAAGCATGTCAACTTGGAAAGCAAAAGAAATCATCCTTCAAGAGCAAGATAATAAACACCATTTCTGAACCCTTTTATTTATTACACCTTGATTTATTTGGTCCAGTAAATGTTATGTCTATTAATAAAAAGAAATATGCTCTTGTTATTGTAGATGATTATACAAGATTCACATGGGTTTTCTTTCTACATTCAAAGGATGGAGCTCCACAACACATAAAAGACCATATCACTTTTCTGGAAAGAAATTCAAAGAAAACAGTTAGAGTTCTAAGGAGTGACAATGGTACTGAATTCAAGAATTCAATCATGGAAGACTACTGTGCATTAAAAGGATTTTCTCAACAATTTTTTGCACCAGGAACTCCTCAACAAAATGGAGTTGTGGAGAGAAAGAATAGAACCCTCATAGAAGCTGCCAGAACAATGTTGGCAGAGTCTAAGCTACTAGTATATTTTTGGGCAGAGGCAGTCAATACAGCATGTTTCACTCAAAACTGTACTTTACTAAATATGCATGGAAAGACTCCCTATGAAATGATAAAGGACAAGAAGCCAAGTGTGAAACATTTTCATATATTTGGATGCAAGTGTTATGTACTGAAAGTATATCCTGAAAATCTGAGCAAATTTGTAGCAAAAGCAGATGAATCAATTTTTCTTGGATATGCATCAAACACAAAAGCATTCAGAGTGTTTAATCTCAAAACAAAAATTGTTATGGAATCTATTCATGTTGTATTTGATGATAAAAAGTTTACAGAATTGCAAGATGAGTAAGAGTCTACTACACTGCAATTTGAAAATCTAAAAAGTTCTGAGATAAATGAAGAAGAAGAGGATGAAGACCCTGAAGTAACTCCTAATCCAACACAGGAACCTGCACATTCTGAGGGGGAGCTAGGAAATACAACTCCGAATGATTCAGATTCAAACAGGTCAGGGTCTACCCAGACAGAGTCTAGACAGACAGAATCAAATTCTTCAGAGTCTAACTCATCAGGGTCTAGATCAAGCAACTGCGAACCCTTGACAGAGTCAAGCAATTTAGGGGGAGCCTCTTCATTTGAATTTCACTTAAATACAGAAGATGCAAATGACTTAGGGGGAGCTTCAAGTTCAAGAATCAATCTTCCAGCAGCTAGAAAATGGACAAGAGGTCACACTCCTGACTTAATAATTGGTGACCCTGATAGTGGTATACAAACAAGAACAGCCACTCAAAATGAATGTCTTTATAGCTGTTTTCTCTCAAAGAATGAACCCAAGAAAATTGAGGAAGCCTTGCAAGACCCTGATTGGATAATTGCAATGCAAGAGGAATTGAATGAATTTGAGAGAAACAAAGTGTGGAAACTTGTACCAAGGCCTAAAGATAGGTCAGTTGTTGGTGCAAAATGGGTGTACAGAAACAAACTTGATGAGAGTGGAACTGTAATAAGAAACAAAGCAAGGCTAGTTGCAAAAGGATACACACAGGAGGAAGGATTTGATTATGATGAAACTTTTGCACCAGTAGCAAGATTGGAAGCCATAAGAATGTTTCTTGCCTTTGCAGCTCATTCAAAATTCAAGGTGTATCAGATGGATGTAAAAAGTGTCTTCTTGAATGGAAAATTGGAAGAAGAAGTCTATGTGGAGCAACCACCAGGATTTGTTGATCCTAAATATCCTGATTATATTTACAGATTAGATAAGGCACTTTATGGATTGAAGCAAGCACCTAGAGCATGGTATGAAACTCTTTCAAAATTTCTTCTTGAAAATGGATTCATAAGAGGTACCATCGACAAAACTGTCTTTATTAAAAAGTATAAAGGTGACATTTTTCTTGTCCAAATTTATGTTGATAATATTATATTTGGTTCTACTAATAACAAACTCTGTGAAAAGTTTAGTAAACTAATGCAGTCAAATTATGAAATGAGCATGATGGGAGAATTAAACTTCTTTTTGGGGCTTCAAGTCAAACAGAATGATGATGGAATTTTCATCAATCAAACAAAGTATGTAAAAGAACTACTGAAGAAGTTTTATATGCAAGATTCTGTAACTGCAAAAACTTCCATGTCAACAATCACTAAGCTAGACTCTGACCCAAAGGGTAAGAAAGTTGGCAACACTAGCTATAGAGGTATGATTGGCTCATTATTATATTTAACTGCTAGTAGACCAGATATAATGTTTGCAACTTGTCTGTGTGCTAGATTTCAAGCTGACCCCAGAGAATCACATTTAATAGATGTAAAAAGAATTTTTAGATATCTCAAGGGGGCACAAACTCTTGGACTTTGGTATCCTAGAGAGTCAGATTTTTCATTAATTGGTTATTCAGATTCTGACTATGGAGGATGCAAAGTAGACAGGAAAAGCACAACAGGTCAGTGCCAGTTTCTTGGCAACAGATTAATTTTTTGGTTTAGCAAGAAACAACAGACTGTATCAACCTCAACAGTTGAGGCTGAATACATTGCCGCTGGGAGTTGTGCTCAAATTCTGTGGATAAGAAATCAATTACTGGATTATGGACTAACATTCTCAAATATTCCTATGTATTGTGATAATACCAGTGCTATTAAAATTATAGAGAATCCAGTCCAACATTCCATAACTAAGCACATTGATGTCAGGTATCATTTTATTAGAGAACATGTTGAAAATGGTACTGTGACACTTCACTATGTTCCAATTGACAAATAGATTGCAGACATTTTGACAAAACCACTTGATGAGTCTACCATTCTTAGACTGGTAGGTGAATTAGGTATGTTAAACATGTAAGTGATTACAAATTACAAGAAGCAAGGTATGTACTTTAATTATAGCTCCTGATTTGTCAAACTATAATTTGTTAATGCAAAATTCTTGAGGTACTATATCTTGATAGTGTCTAGTTTTTAGACTCTGGCGAGTCTGTAGACTCTGATTAGTCTGTAGACTCTGAGAGTCTGTAGACACTGTAAAATAATTATCGTCTAGACTCCGAAACGGTTCAAGTTCACGCCTGCAGACTCTGATTGTGTCTAAACTGTTCAAATGACTTGAAATAGGCGGTAACAGTTGTTTTTGACTGGAGATAGACTGTAGACTCGTGCGTATTGTATGCAACTTGAACAAAATAGAATTTTTCATACATTTTACTCACTTGTTTATTGCTATTTTTTTCGAAGGCAGAATTATTCACAGAGCTTTTTACGAACCCTAGCTAATTTTCTAAATCTTTTTCATCACTTTCAACGCGACATCTTCAATGGCTGCAATTTCTACTGTCATGAGGGGACCTAAAGCGATTGCATGTACTTTTGGGGATTTTGATTTCATGACCACAAATCATGTTGCTGCTCTTGGAGACAAGAAAGGAGTAGATGCTGACTACTTCCCAATGATGGACTTCATGAAGCAATCTGAGCTCAGTTACATTCCGAAGGCATCCCCAGTGATTCATATGGATGCTGTATCCAAAGCATGGAGTTCTGTACAGGTAGTTGATCCTTCTCAGGATCAACCAGGTAAAATAATGTTCACATTTGGCTCCACTACTTTTGATGTTACTGCTGATGTGCTTAATTCAGTTTTTAAATTGCCTGTTAAAACACCTTTTGATGAAACTGTATCTGATGATGACATTAAAAGCATGTTTAAGGCAATAGGTTATTCTGGTAGTTTAAAAAACATAAGCAAGAAAACTAGGCCTTACTTAAGAAAAGAATGGTCATTTTTCTTTGATCAAATTACTAAGTGTTTCACTGGTAAATATAGTGGTTTTGATGCTATTACTGCTATTACTTATCAAATTGGTCACAGTCTCCTATTTGATAGAGTAATCAACATTGGTGATATGTTGCTCACTCAAATGGGAGCAAAATTAAATAATGTGCATGAGGGGAGGAAGAAAGTCTACTATCATAGATTTCTTATGATTCTCTTTAACCACTTCATTCCTGACATGTCAACCAAGTTGGCAGATGATTGTTGTGTGCAGGCATACAAACAACAAAGAAGGATATTCTCTGACATCAATAGAATTGATGACAAGAAGCAGAGTCTACCTGCCATGACTTATACACAAGTAATGCAGGTAAAACTCTCAACCTACAAACCTTCTCTCTATAATGCTTCATTTTTTGGTGGTGAAATGGTGCAGGAACAAGTAATGGAGAGTCCCCCTGCACCTACCCAAGTCACCCAATCCCCTTCAATTACACAATCTTCAAAACCAAAATCCAAAAAGAAACCAACCTCTAGTGTCTCTCAACAGGCACCAGTTGTAAAGAGGAGAAAATTGATTCAAACTAGGCTTATAGATGAGCACAGTGATGAGGAGCTCAACCCTCTAGAGAAATAGGTTGTTGAAGGTCTTTCTTTGCTAAAAGAAGGTCATGAAACACTTGATTCTAACCCTCAAGCCAAGTTTGTAGACTCTCCAAAGGCTACAGACTCTGAAAAACTTAGGAATGCACCTCAGGATTCTCAAATTGAATCTCCTGAGAAATCTTTTGCTAAAAAATACAGAAGGTTAAGGAAGGCTTACTCTGCACACACACACAAGCCTACTACTATTACTAACCCTATTTTGTAGGAAACAGATGCTCTCAAGGCTCCTACAGGGCCAGACTTTGAAAGCAAGAAATTACCTGAACCAGAGTCTAATGTTGAGTCAGAGTCTAGACTGCCTTTAGACTCTGATCATGAGACATTTTGGGAAGGAATGCTATTGGATGCAGCCTTAAGTCTAATTGATGAAATCATTACTCCAAATGATGAGGCACGGCTATTCTTATATCCTTTGGTGGAATCAGTTGAAGATCCAGAGCAACATCAGACTAAATCTCAAGTCTTGGATTTTCTTTCAACCTATGAAGCCCTAAGGAAGAGAATGGAACAGGAGCTACAAATGTTTGCACAGGATGTGGTCAAATCTCTATACAGCTACATATTCAACTCTTCATTCCAAGAAAAAGCATCTGGGCTCATAGAAGGCAGGACAACTGAAGTTCTCAAAGAACTAGGTGTGCTAGACTCTGAAAAGCAAATCACAAAGAAGCCTAAAAAGCTTAGGATCTACAAAAGGAGAGAATCAGAGTCTGTTGCTGAGTTGGAAACTGAGATTGAGCAACCAGTTTTTGACTATGAAGCAATTTGGGATCAAGGGATTACCTACAGGACAGCTATTGATTGGATTTCTAATATTCAGCCTCTTTCAAGGAAGGTGGTTGATTTTCTTGTCCAAAATGTAGGAAAGATGGCCAACAAATACATCTATCCAACCTATGAAAGTAGATTGGATCAACTCAAGGGCTCATCTTATCAGAAGCTTGCAAGGGAACTGCAGGATTCCTTTCACATGACTTTTGCCCTGGCCATCAATGCACTCCATGCCAGGATCTTTCTCAATGGACACTTGGATGCATTAACTTTGGTAGAACCACAGGAGGTAGCAGGTGATGCAAGGCAGTTGGAGGTTGGGACTAGTGCACCAGTGGTGACTTGTGATAAAGATGCTCAATCTGCCCCGCCCACACAAGAACCACCTAGTCAGAGGTTGAGTGATAGTGGGGCAGAGGAGTATGTTGTTGGTCCCTCCTTGGCAACTCACCAAAGAGCTGATGAGAAGCCCAGTGATATGGGAGGACAGACTCTGTGAAAGTGTTTAACCTAAAACCAATCATGTATGATGAGTTAGGAAAAACTTTCTGCTACTCTTATTTAATTTCATTTGATAATAATAAAGTATTTATTTGTTATGTTACGGGCTTAATCTATTTGATGTGTATTAAATAAGATGTTCCATAGTTTAGAGCAAAGCTTCTAGAATTATAATGAGATTGTAATAATGAGATATAGAAGATAATAACTTTAGACTTAAACAGTTCCTGATCATAGGATAACTAATTGGAAATTGGTAAATCGGTAAAGATCAGTACATACTATTTTAGCTCTCTTAGGAGGATGTCTATTCTCATAGACATTTGTGTGGTGACACTATATCTAGTATGTAGGTGCTTATTAAGGAATAAGTTCACTGAACATGACTCGATAAGTAGAACAACTAATGGAGTTTACTCACGTGTCGATAGTTGTTTATTAAGTAAATAGTTGTACAAGTATCCTTACACTTGATATCGTTAGAGTAATCTCGTACACAATGATTTATGCTTTGGTTTAGTCCTTAGTCTCTAGGACATTCATTAGATCCATTCTGGGCATAGTGATTTGTGTATGGAGATAGTTAACGGATCAATAAAAGATCTGCCCCTTCCAGTAAAGGAAGTGAATATCCTATGTTATTCTTAGATATGCAAGTTCAGGAATCTCTGGCCAGAGTGAATGAAATTAGAAAGAGTTTCTAATTTGTATTAAAAGGAACTTTGCATTATGAATAAGAAATCATATGATTAAATTAGATAGGCTTGACACGAGTTCCATGCCTTGTATTTAATCGGGATATTAAAGGGTAGAAGGAATTAATTGTACGGTAACTAATTACTGACAGGTTCTAAGTATTCTAAGCAATGATTTCGTATTATCTGGATAGTCGCGATATGTTGAGAAGCATCACTCACGATGTAGAATAAATATAATTAATCAGATTAATTATATTTAATGAATTAATAGAATTCATATAAATAATAAATAAAATGTTTATTATTATTTATTTCTACTACCGGCTTAATATTGAACCTAAAGAGTCACACCATAAAAGAGATTAAATTATAGATGAAGGAATACTTAATAATAGCTAGTCATTATTTATTTATGAAATAAATAATTACTTAGCAAATTTTATAAATTAATTAAATGAGATTTAATTGATTATAGATTATTTAAGATAAGATTTTAATATTATTAATTTAATATTTAATTAAAGTAATTAAATATGAAGAGAGAATAATTTTCTAAAAAAGTTTAGAAAAAGGAATTAATGATTAAAATAGTTTTAATCATTAACTAATTAATTAATAAGATTAATTAATTAAAAAGGGAATTAATAATAAGATATTTATAAAAAATATCTCAGCTGATATATTTGCCTATAAATATAGGATTATAAACCCTAATACTTTAACCCTAATATTTGTGAGAAATATTTTAAAAGGGAGGCAACCCTAATTTCCTCTCTAGCCTCATCCTTCATCTTTTAGTTTGATTCTTGGTGGATATCTTTAGAGCACTCCACACTTGAGGGGTGATTGCAAGTATTGAAGAACAAGATCTTCTCTAGCTGTTGCCGGAAAGCAATCGAGATATTCTTTAATTTATAAAATAGTTTTTGTATCTATATGTATGTATACATAGGAATATATGCAAATAAATATTATTCAATGCTTCCGCTGGTGCATAAATTCCTTCAATGGTATCAGAGCATAGGTTGTATGCATTTAGATTCGTGGTCAAGTTTCAGAATTTTATGAGCATGTGTGTATTTATTATGATTTATACAAGCAATATCATGTTTTAATTATTATTAATATGATACTGTTCGTCAAAATTGTTTTGATAATTTTCCTGGGTTATATAAGTGTTGTAGATAGTCCAGTTAATTTTTCATAATTTTCTGATGCGTAGAATATTTATTATGAATTTTGAAAGCAATAATAATGATTTAATTATGATTAATTCATTACTGTTCCTCAAAATTTATTTTATATTTTTCATGTGTTCTACAAGTGTTGTAGATCGTCCGGGTATTTTTAGAATATTTTTCTGAGCAATAGATTATTTATTATGGATTACTTAAGGTTTTTTTTAATTAATTCGTAATTAAATAATAATATCTGAAAAACTTCAATGGTAACGCATACCCGAGATGCGTGACAGGGTGTCTTGCACGCGCCTGACGCGCGTGCGCGCATGGGGATGCGTCAGAAACTTCTCGGGACGCGTGCGAGCGCGTGAGAGCTCAGAATGGGGCTTGTAATATACCGTTGGATTCATTTTTCCGAGACGGTTCTAATGGTATATTACAATAATTTTTCTGAAATTGTTTCGGACTATTTAGAGCTTCCAAAAGTATTTTAAAGTAAGTTTTAACTGTTTTAAGTTGCTTTTAAATACACCATGTGATACATAGAGATGTATAATACTTATATGTTGTAATATATGATTTAACATGCCTACCTTATGTTTATTCGTGATTATATATATGTGATATATGCTTGAATTATCATGAGATGATAGATTTAGGTGAACTTAATTAACATAAGGCGTATGTTAGACAATCTAGAATAGTGAAATTGTTTCGTGACCTTTATTTATATATTATGAATACAATCATGAGATTTTTGTGTTTATGAAACACGTGATTGAATATGAATTTTCAACTTAAGTGAAAGGATGATTCTGTCAAACAACAGATGTTCTATCTGTAAGAAATGGGGTTATTAAGAGACGCCTCTTGACAATGCTCCACCCCTGGCCTGAGATGACTCCAAGTATCAATAGTTGATTTAAAATATTTAATCCAATCTAAAAGAATCTCTTTATAATATGATTATGATTGTAACATAATATAATCCCCTAAAATATAAAGAATATCAAGTAGTAATTGGCCATAAAACACAAAGGGCTTGTGTTGGTCATAGCCTTCCAACATAATAGAAAGTATTTCTTGTTTTTGAAACTCTGTCGTTTCGTGCTACAGCCAAGGGCGTTGTTTCCGAAAGAAGAGATACTTGTCTATAACATGAGATGTGTATGATGAATTGGAATCTTATAGTCGTTATGTGCTACAGCCGTGGGCTATTTGAAACTAGTTTAATTATACGAGATGTTGGGATTGACTTGACTTAGAATATTGAGTTTGTCGTGCCACAGCCGTGACTCAAGTATTCAAGAGGCTAAAGTAAGATTAGGGAATAACATGAGATGTAGCTGACAAGAGTTGTCTGCCTATTGAACGTTCTATGGCGTTTCGTGCTACAGTCGAGGTTGTGTGATGGAATGTAGGATCCCTATCCCACTATCATTATGAATGCTTAATTTCAATAAGGGATATAGAAATTAGATAGAATAGTGAGAGGCACTTATGAATAAAGACCCGATTCATATGGTGTTTTAGATAATGAAATAGAGTATTTGCTAAATGTTGTTATGTGTTTATTATTTGCAGATTTACTATGTACATAATGTCTTTTATACTATCACTCCATTGCATGCTCGATGCACACAAATTAACTGGTCCCAACTATGCTGATTGGCTTCGAAACCTGAGAATTGTTCTCAGGATTGAGAAGAGGGAATATGTACTAGACTCACCTAAACCTGCTGAACCTGCTCAAGATGCACATAATGATGAACATATTGTGTATCGTAATTGGATAGATGATGCAAGAGTTGCACAGTGTGTTATGCTGGGATCCATGAATGATGAGCTCCAAAAGCAACACGAGCATATGGATGCTCACTCTATCCTTATGCATCTACAAGATTTATATTATGTGGTAGGAAGGACAGCTCGATATGAGATATCGAAGGAGCTGTTCCGTTGTAGGATGACTGAGGGATCATCTGTGAATGTTCATGTGCTCAGGATGATCAATTTGATTGAGCGTCTTGGACAACTTGGATTTGTCATGGATGGGGAGCTGAATCAAGATCTGGTCTTGCAATCTCTTCCAGATTCATTCTCGCAGTTCGTTGTGAACTTTCACATGAACAAGTTGGATGTCAGCTTGCCTGAACTCCATAACATGCTGAAAACTGCTGAGTCAAATTTTCCCACAAAGAAGAGTTCTGTTCTTCTAATTGGTGAAGGCTCTAACCCTAAGAAGAGGAAGAGGAGCCCTCCTAAGAAGAAGAAGAAGGTAGGTGAGAAAAGGCCAGTTCCTCTAAAAGCTGAAGATCCCAAAAACAAAGCTGTTTGTTTTCACTGCAACAAAGTGGGGCACTGGAAGATAAACTGTAAGGCTTACCTTGCAGAATTGAAGAAGAAGAAGAGTGGTGAGACTACCGCTTCTGCTTCAGGTATGTTCATGATCGAACTAAATATGTCACTTAATCAAACTTCTACTTGGGTATTAGATACCGCCTGTGGTTCTCACATTTGCAATTCGTTGCAGGGACTAAGGAGAAGTAAGACTCTTGAAGAAGAGGAGGTGATCCTACATATGGGCAATGGAGCAAGAGTTGCTGCTGTAGCTCTAGAATCGTTTGATTTACTTATGCCTACGGGCAAGACTATTATTTTGGATAATTGTTATTTTGTTCCCTCAATTGTGAGGAATATTATTTCTATTCCCATGTTAGACTTGGATGGTTTTTCGTTTGTTATTGAGAATAATAAATGTTCAATTTTTAGAAATAATGTTCTTTATGGTGTTGGTATTTTAAATAATAGTTTGTATGTATGTGACGTAGAACATAGTTTACTTAAAATTGAACATAGTAATAAAAGAAAAAGAGATGATGAAAATCCCACCTACATGTGGCACTGCAGACTTGGTCATATTAGTGAAAATAGACTTAAGACATTGCATAAGGAAGGGTTACTAGAACCTTTTGATTTTGAATCATATCCTACATGCAAGTCTTATCTGTTAGGCAAAACGACCAAATCTCCATTTAGTGGACATGGACAAAGAGCTACGGAGTTGCTTGGATTGGTACATATAGATGTGTGTGGGTCGATGTCCACGCAAGCCATGGGTGGATTTTCATACTTCATTACTTTTACAATTGATCGATCTAGATTTGGATATGTGTATTTGATGAAATACAAATCCGAAGCCTTTGAAAAGTTCAAAGAATATAAGTATGAAGTAGAGAAACAAACCAAGTATGGTATTAAAACCCTTCGATCAGATCAAGGAGGTGAATACTTAAGTGGCGAGTTTCTAAATTATCTCAAATAAAATGGTATAGTCTCTCAATGGACTCCTCCGGCCACCCCCCAGTTGAATGGAGTATCCGAAAGGAGAAATCGAACTTTGTTGGACATGGTTCGATCCATGATGAGCTATACAGATCTTCCAGTATCACTTTGGGGTTATGCATTGGAAACATCAGCATATATATTGAACAAGGTGCCTTCCAAATCTGTTCCTCAAACTCCGTATGAGATATGGAAAGAAAGGAAACTGAGTCTTAAGCACGTTAAGATTTGGGGATGTCCGGCTTATGTCAAGAAAGTTGACCCCGATAAGCTAGAATCTCAATCCGTGAAATGTAGGTTTGTAGGATATCCTAAAAAGACTTTAGGGTATTACTTTTACACCGAACAAAGGGTGTTTGTCTCCCGACATGCTACCTTCCTGGAAAAACAGTTTATCCTTGAAGGTATTAGTGGGAGCAAGATTGAACTTGATGAAGTTCATGAAGAACAAATTACTACAGTTCAAGAGGAAACACCTGTTCATATTGATCAACCTTCCGTATAACAGCCCATCCGTAGATCACAAAGGGTGTCTCGCCAACCTGAGAGGTATTATGGCTTTGCCATTGAGAATGACAATGAATTGGCGGTCATTGATGGAGACGACCCTATGACCTTCAACGAGGCTGTGAGTAGTGTTGACTCAGAGAAATGGCAGAGTGCCATGAAATCTGAAATGGACTCCATGTATGCCAACCAAGTATGGACTTTGGTAGAGGCACCCAAGGATATGAAGCCTATAGGGTGCAAGTGGGTATACAAGAGAAAGATTGGAGCAAATGGCCAGGTAGAGACCTACAAGGCCAGGCTCGTGGAAAAAGGATTCAAACAAAGACAAGGGATTGACTTTGATGAAACTTTTTTTCCTGTAGCCTTGCTCAAATCAATTCGGATTTTGCTTGCTATTGCAGCTTACTATAACTATGAGATCTGGCAAATGGACGTAAAGACGGCCTTCCTCAATGGGGAACTTGAAGAAGAAGTGTATATGACACAGCCAAAGGGTTTTATTTCCAAAGGAAATGAACATCTAGTATGTAAGCTACTACGAACCATATATGGGTTAAGTCAAGCTTCTCGAAGATGGAACATCCGTTTTGATGAGACAATCAAAGAGTTTGATTTTATCAAAAACATAGATGAACCATGTGTCTACAAGAAGGTTAATGAGAGTGCAGTAACATTTCTTATTTTGTATGTAGATGACATACTCTTAATAGGAAATGACATACCAATGCTGCAATCAGTAAAAATGTGCCTATCAAAGAACTTCACCATGAAGGACTTGGGAGAAGCTTCCTACATTCTTGGTATGAAGATCTATAGAGATAGATCAAGAAGAATGATAGGTCTAACCCAAGGTACATACATCGATAAGGTGCTTAAAAAGTTTAGCATGGAAAACTCCAAGAGAGGTCTCATACCGATGAGCCATGGAGTCTCCCTTTCTGACAAAATGTCTCCTAAGACACCTGAAGAAAGAGAGCGTATGAGTAGGATTCCTTATGCGTCGGCAATAGGATCTATCATGTAAGCGATGTTATGTACTAGACCTGATGTTACTCACTCAATTAGTGTGACTAGCAGATATCAGTCAAATCCAGATGAGGACCACTGGAAAGCAGTGAAGAACATCCTTAAGTACTTGAGAAGGACTAAGGATATTTTTCTTGTTTTTGGTGGGTCTGAGTTGAAAATAGAGGGTTACACTGACTCTAGTTTTCAGTCAGAGTGTGATGATAGTACATCCATGTCAGGGTATGTGTTTACTCTAAATGGTGGGGCGATTAGTTGGAGAAGTCGTAAGCAATCTACGACGGCTGACTCCACAGCAAAATCAGAGTATATAGCTGCAAGTGAGGTTGCCAAGGAAGCTGTTTGGATGAAGAAATTTGTTTCTGAGTTGGGAGTAGTTCCTGGCATAGAGGGGCCTATTGTGTTATATTGTGACAATAACGCTGCAATAGCTCAAGCCAAGGAACCGAGGTCTCACAAGAATACCAAACATATATTGTGGCGGTTTCATTTGATTAGGGAGATCATTGAAAGAGGAGATGTCAAGATCGAAAGAGTTGACACACATAACAACATAGCAGACCCGTTCACGAAGCCACTGTCTCAGTTAAATTTTGATCGTCATAAGGAGCGGATGGGTATTAGATACCAGAGTGATTGGCTTTAGGCCAAGTAGGAGATTGAAAGTGTTTGACCTAAAACCAATCATGTATGATGAGTTAGGAAAAACTTTCTGCTACTCTTATTTAATTTCATTTGATAATAATAAAGTATTTATTTGTTATGTTACGGGCTTAATCTATTTGAAGTGTATTAAATAAGATGTTCCATAGTTTAGAGCAAAGCTTCTAGAATTATAATGAGATTGTAATAATGAGATCTAGAAGATAATAGCTTTAGACTTAAACAGTTCCTGATCATAGGATAACTAATTAGAAATTGGTAAATCCGTAAAGATCAGTACATACTATGCTAGCTCTCTTAGGAGGATGTCTGTTCTCATAGACATTTGTGTGGTGACACTATATCTAGTATGTAGGTGCTTATTAAGGAATAAGTTCACTGAACATGACTCGATAAGTAGAACAACTAATGGAGTTTACTCACGTGTCGATAGTTGTTTATTAAGTAAATAGTTGTACAAGTATCCTTAGACTTGAGATCGTTAGAGTAATCTCGTACACAATGATTTATGCTTTGGTTTAGTCCTTAGTCTCTAGGACATTCATTAGGTCCATTCTGGGCATAGTGATTTGTGTATGGAGATAGTTAACGGATCAATAAAGGATCTGCCCCTTCTCGTAAAGGAAGTGAATATCCTATGTTATTCTTAAATATGCAAGTTCAAGAATCGCTGGCCAGAGTGAATGAAATTAGAAAGAGTTTCTAATTTGCATTAAAAGGAACTTTGCATTATGAATAAGAAATCATATGATTAAATTAGATAGGCTTGACACGAGTTCCATGCCTTGTATTTAAT
This sequence comes from Oenanthe sinensis, assembly GCA_028671895.1. Taxonomy (NCBI): domain Eukaryota; kingdom Viridiplantae; phylum Streptophyta; class Magnoliopsida; order Apiales; family Apiaceae; genus Oenanthe; species Oenanthe sinensis. Next base: position 7,959,590 of record JAPMAC010000212.1, read on the forward strand.
CGGGATATTGAAGGGTAGAAGGAATTAATTGTACGGTAACTAATTACTGACAGGTTCTAAGTATTCTAAGCAATGATTTCGTATTATCTGGATAGTCGCGATATGTTGAGAAGCATCACTCACGATGTAGAATAAATATAATTAATCAGATTAATTATATTTAATGAATTAATAGAATTCATATAAATAATAAATAAAATGTTTATTATTATTTATTTCTACTACCGGCTTAATATTGAACCTAAAAAGTCACACCATAAAAGAGATTAAATTATAGATGAAGGAATAATTAATAATAGCTAGTCATTATTTATTTATGAAATAAATAATTACTTAGCAAATTTTATAAATTAATTAAATGAGATTTAATTGATTATAAATTATTTAAGATAAGATCTTAATATTATTAATTAAATATTTAATTAAAGTAATTAAATATGAAGAGAGAATAATTTTCTAAAAGAGTTAGAAAAAGGAATTAACGATTAAAATAGTTTTAATCATTAACTAATTAATTAATAAGATTAATTAATTAAAAAGGGAATTAATAATAAGATATTTATAGAAAATATCTCAGCTGAGTTATTTGCCTATAAATATAGGATTAGAAACCCTAATACTTTAACCCTAATATTTGTGAGAAATATTTTAAAAGGGAGGCAACCCTAATTTCCTCTCTAGCCTTCTCCTTCATCTTTTAGTTTGATTCTTGGTGGATATCTTTAGAGCACTCCATAATTGAGGGGTGATTGCAAAGATTGAAGAACAAGATCTTCTCTAGCTGTTGCCGGAAAGCAATCGAGGTATTCTTCAATTTATAAAATAGTTTTTGTATCTATATGTATGTATACATAGGAATATATGCAAATAAATGTTATTCAATGCTTCCGCTGGTGCATAAATTCCTTCACTCTGATGGATGCTCATGAAGAAATTTTCCAATCTATTCTATCAGAGTCTATCCACCTTGAGGGGGAGTCTCATGCACAAACAATCAAAGATGGTGACACTCAGACTCTGGCTTCTAATGAAGTCGTACTGAAGCAGTCATAGTCTAGAGTAGACCCTGAGACTGGAATACTGGAGCCAACAGACTCTAAAAAGAAAGAAGATGATAGTAAGGGTTCTGAATCTGTTGCTGCTCACCCCTTGGTGGAAACCCCTAGCCTTCAGACATATGAAGGGGTTCCCCTCCATCAAGGTGGTTCAGGTATTGAAGCACAATTATTATCTCTCAACCCCTCTTCTGTAGGATTCATGAGTGCACCTATCCACATGAGTGAAAAAATATCTGAGAGGCTGACACTGGTCCAGGCAAAAGGAAAGGTAGAAAAGGCTGTAGAGAGCCTGAGTGAGATTGAGAGAGTGGGTGCCCAACCCCACTGTGAGAATGAGAGATTAGAGTATCCTAAACCTAGCTTTACTTATTGGGATCAAGATTTTCCAACGAGTTGGTCTAATGAGTTGGAGCAGGGGATGGATGAAATGTCACTTTTATTGATTGTGCAGATTGGCAAAAAGGAGGAGGCTCTTGCTGCTCAAAAGTCATTTACACAGAGACCACAACTTCATCTGGTGGATTCTCTAGCAAGGAGAGCAGATAGAGTCATGGAGGCTTTGGTGGATCACCCTGTCATTTTACCTGAGGCTGCAAAATTGAAGTCAGAAGAACCACTTTTGATCATGCCTATAAGGGCTAGACTTCCAGAGTCTACAGTCTCTGATAACTCTCAGGAGGAGTCAGGGTCTATAGTCCCGTTTGCAGTTTCAGAGTCTACACCTCCAATCACAAAGCTTGAGCCTGTTGCTGAGGAGTTCACTTCTGAAGATGATGATGAAGTTCACCCTTCTTTTGTCTATTTTGATCAGGTGTTTCCTCAGTCTTGGGAGTCTGCCCAGAAAAGAGGCTTCACTGATAAGGATTCTTTTGCATGTGTTATGGCTATTCATCAGTCTGAGAGACTGAAAGATTTTCAAAGAAAATCTTATCTCTAGGAACATGGTCACTACCCTAGTGAAGAGGATCAATCTCTGGATGGGGATGTTAAAGCTGAGACAGAGAATGTTGCTAAACAATTGGCTAATGTGGTCAAAGACATCTCTCATATTCAAACCAAACTTACTGGTGTTGACAATACTACTTTTCTGCTTAGTACCAGATTTGACAAAATTCACTCCCTTCAATTATCCAAAGAGGTTGCTTTCAAGGATGTTATTGCTTCTATCACTACCACTCAAGCCAATCTCCAAACTACAGTCTCTGATTTGACCTCCAAGGTTGATTCAGTCATTGCAGCACAGGCCAATATCTCCACAGTTCTTGAACAGATTCTTTTGGCTGTCACCAGTAATGATGATGTCAAAAAGGGGGAGAAGAAAGGTGAATCCTCCAGGAGACATAAGGATGATGGTTGCAAAGATAAATCAAAGGGAATTAAAAGGAGGAGAGATGGAGATGATGATGAAACTGGTGATAGTTCTCATGGTCTTAGGGGTCTTGATGATGTGCAACAAAAGCAATCTGGAGTAGCAAAAACTCAAACACATCAGTCAGGGACTAGACATGGGAAATCAGAGTCTAAGTCAGACTCTGATAAGCAAAGAAAGAAGTTAGACTCCGATCAAACTCAAGAACCTTCATACTGGAAGTGCAGTCAATCAAATCTGTAACTTAGAGCTAAAAAGAAGACAGGTCTTGGAGGATTTGAAGAATCTGACATTGACAGAACATCTACTCTAACCAGGGATCCGCAATCCTTGACAGATAGGCAGTTTGAGAAGATCACACAGAAGCATTTAAATAAAGTGGTGTCTGCTCAAATTGTTTATAATGTTTATGAAAGAAAGATGCAAGGAGGACAGGGAGATACAGAAAAGGTGAAGAATGAGATGCTGGTTTATTTTCTAGAAGGTGGATCAGTTAGATGGATAAGTCAATCAAATTTTATCTTTTTCAAACAGGCTGAGGAATTACAATACATTATATTTCTCTTACAGATTGCATATGAAGTAAATAGGAGTAAAGAGTCACAAATGGTTCAAAGAGATTGACAGAAAGCTGATTTTGCACAGACAGGCAAATCGACAAATGGGAAAATTTTCTTTAAAATATGTTGATACTGAGGGAAATGATCAAATCATGCCTTTGGAAGAAAAATAGATTAAATTTCAAGAAGGTGTGGGTCATTACTTTGGGTTTCAGCCTATGAGTGGGAAAATTAGTGTTCTAATGTTGAAGGACTTAAAAGATCAAGAAAGCAGTGCAAATGATCTGAGAGCATCTCACTGTCAAATAAAATGCTCAAGTGAAGAAATGAAGAAGTTGAAGAAATTTACTGGTGATGCTCTGGCAATTGTGGAGGAAAATATGCTGAATTCATTTTTGAAGAACAATCCAGCTTTTGAAAAGATTAAATAAGAAGTAATTCTTTTTCCTTTATAATTCTTTTATACTGTTCTAGATAAATTGTTTATTATTTAGTTTTGACATCATCAAGCCTTGATTTGTGCTTACATTTTATAAAGCATAAATAGGGGGAGATTGTTAGAAATATATTCATTTGATGATGTACAAAATACTAGAACAGTGGTCTAGCTTAGTTTATTTATAATAAGTCTTTCTAGTCTCTGAAATATTTAATCAGAGTCTAGATAGTCAACATTCATGTTACCTGTACTTAGAAGAATTTCTGTAAAAAGTGAAACTAGAGTCTGCATGAAGATCAGAGTCTGGAAGGTGATCAGAGTCTATAGACTTTCAGAGTCTATGATCTATCATAGTCTACATATGATCAGAGTCTGAAGATCATCAGAGTCTGAAGGGTTCAGAGTTTATACAGTTAAAGTTAAATTTGGAAGAAGATCACAGGAATGGAAAGTCTTCGAAGATCAAGATAAATATATTGCAGATATGCTATGGGAAAGAAAGAGAATTCTAGAAGGAAACTGTCAACTAATAATTAAGAATTATATTCCTATTGTAATTTATCTTTCTGTTATTAGTTGATTGGTAGCACTCTATAAAAACTCTATGTAACCTAATTGTAAAAGTGTGGAAGTCGAAGCATAATTGTCTGAGTGAAATTTTGTGAGAGCATAGAGATAGAGAGAGTTGCTGTGATAAACACAGAGAAGCTGCTAGGGTTTGTGTACATCCTAGGAGAGTTTTGTATTTAATCATTAATAACACAAACAGTACTTATTCATATCTTTATGTTTAATCTTTGTTCTTAATTCATATCGAGTTGGTTTTAAATCAGGCATAAAAGGAACACAAGTATTCAACCTCCCATTCTACTTGTGTAACTGGGAAAACACGCCCGTAGCCAAATACTGATGGATATTGAGAAGGGCAAGGACCTTCGATGGCCGAAGCCACTAAGGTCTAATCCTGAAAAGAGAAATAAGAACGTTTATTTCCGGTTCCATAGAGATGTGGGACATGACACTGATGATTGTCGTCAGTTAAAAGACGAGATTGAGTTTCTGATTAGAAGAGGAAAGTTGGAAAAATACACCAAGGATGGTGCTAGACATGACAGAAGTTACAATGAAAAACAAAGGGACTCAGACCCCAAAGAAAGAAATAATCAGCCCCAAGGGCCTGTGATCAATGTAATTTCAGGGGGACCAACCGCTACAAGTAACTCCCGAAATTCCAGAAAGGCTTATGCCCGAGAGGTAATGAGTATTGTAGGAGAACCTCGTAAGAGAGAAATGACTGAGGTCTCTTTATCCTTTGATGATTCTGACTTGGAAGGGGTGAGGTTCCCCCACGATGATCCCTTAGTGATCACCCCCATCATAGGAAACTCTCATGTGAAAAGTGTCTTGGTAGACAATGAGTCATTTGTAAACATCCTATTTTATAATGCTTTTATGAAAATGGGATACAATGATTCCCAACTGACCCCCTCCAACATGCCTATCTATGGTTTCAATTGAGTGGAATCTCGTATTGAGGGAATTATACAACTACCTATGACTATGGGCGAAGAGCCTCGACAGTCCACTCAAATGCTGAATTTCCTAGTCATCAAGGCAAACACTACCTATAATGCAATGCTTGGGAGGACTGGGTTGCATGCCTTCAAGGTGATAGCCTCTACGTACCATCTGAAACTCAAATTCTCGACTAGGAATGGAGTGGGAGAAGAGAAAGGAGATCAAAAAATGGCCAGGAGTTGTTACGTGGTCGCCTTGAAGCCTGATGGCACTGGGGGCAGGTTCTCCCCATCGAAGACATGGATATTGGAGATCGAGAAGAAAGAAAGGGGAAGGCCGCAAAGGACTTGGATCCCGTTCCTCTAGATCCTCTAGATCATGAGAAAGTGACATATGTAGGGACTTCGCTCTCCAAGGACCTGAAACGACAGATGATTCAGTTCTTGCAAAACAACAGAGACGTCTTTGCTTGGACAGCAGCCGACATGCCAGAGATAGACCCCAAACTCATAACGCATCAGTTGAATGTGGATCTTAAAAGGACAGCAGTCAAGCAGAAGAAAAGACATTTTGCTCCCGAAAAGCAAGAGGCCTCTAAACAAGAAGTAGAGAATTTATTGGAAGCCAGATTTATTAAAGAAATTCAATTTCCTGAGTGGCTAGCTAACCCTGTGATGGTAAGAAAGAGTAATGGAAAGTAGATAGTGTGTGTGGACTTCAAAGATTTGAATGATACTTGTTCGAAGGACTGTTTCCCCTTGCGAAGAATAGACACGTTGATTGATGCCACAGCTGGGCACGAGATGCTTAGCTTCATGGATGGTTTCAGTGGCTATAACCAGATCAAAATGCACCCTGATGACATCCCTAAGGTATCATTCCTCACTAACTTTGGTGTTTTTTGTTATTTGGTTATGGCTTTTGGACTTAAGAATGCAGGAACCACATATCAAAGGCTTGTAAATAAAATTTTCAAGCACCTCATTGGTAAGACCATAAAGGTCTATGTTGATGACATGTTAGTCAAAAGCTTAGACATGGCCGATCATCTTGAGTACCTGAAGGAGGCATTTGAGGTTTTGAGAACCCATAAGATGATGTTGAACCCGACCAAGTGTGCCTTTGGTGTAGGATCTGTGAAATTTCTAGGACTGATGGTCTCCAAAAGAGGCATTGAGGTCAATCCTGATAATATTCAAGTAATTTTGGACATGGATCCCCCTAAGACAATAAAAGATGTCCAAAAGCTCATAGGAAGGGTAGCAACCCTGGGTTGCTTCATATCCAAGTCTGGAGAAAAGTGTCTACCATTCTTCAAGGTCCTCAAGAAGGTCAAGAACTTTGAATGGAATGAGGAGAGCCAAGAAGCATTTAAAGAGCTGAAGAAGTATATGGCTGAGCCACCCTTGCTTGCCAAACCAAAACCTGAAGAAATGTTATACCTGTACCTTGTTGTCTCTAGCTCAGCCTTGAGTGTTTTTCTTGTGAAAGAGGAAGTTAAGGTTCAGAAACCCATTTATTATATTAGTAAGATTCAGCATGGTGCAGAGCTGAACTACTCAAAGGTTGAGAAGTTTGCCTTAACATTAATAATGGCTTCAAGAAAGCTACGTTTGTACTTCCAGGAGCATTTTATTGAAGTCTTGATAGACCAGCCCCTAAGAAACATACTACACAGCCCCAAGGCCAGGGGGAGGCTAATCAAATGGGCCATTGAGCTTGGAGAGTTCGAAATCAGATACAAGCCAAGAATGATCATCAAATCCCAGGCTCTAGCTGACTTCGTGGTTGAATGTACCATTCCCAACCAAGAAGTTGGGGAAAAAAAGAGAGTAAAGAAAATGAAAATGAAAAAGAAAAAGAAAAAGAGGAAGAACTCAAATAATACTGGGTGATCTTTTTTGACGGAGCTTTAAAAGCAAAAATAAGTGGAGTTGGCTTAGTTTTACAAAGCCCGAATGGGTTTATTGACGAATATTCAATCAAGTTGGATTTTTTGACTACAAATAATGAGATAGAATACGAAGCTTTGATAGCTAGGCTTGGCCTGGCCTGAGCCCTGAGGGTGAAAAATATGAAGGTATGTGGCGATTTAAGGCTAGTAATCTCTAAAGTGAATGGGGAGTTTAAGACCCGTGAAGAGACTATGATGAAATACTTTTCCAAAGCTCAAGCCACACAGTTTGAAGAATGTCACTTTGAGTATATCCCAAGAGAGAAGAATGTAAAGGCTGATGCCTTGTCTATATTTGCATCATTAGAGATTGCGAGTTACTCTAGCAGTGTTTATTTCTAAGTCTTAAAGACCCCGAGCATTGATGCTAAACTAGTAGCCCCGGTTGGGCTGGGAGCATGTTGGATGGATCCCATCAAACTCTACTTGGAAAAGGGGAAAACACCAACTGACCCCATGGAGGCACGCAAGCTATCAGTAAGAGCCTTGAAGTACACGTTCATAGAAGGAATACTTTACAAGAAGTCGTATGTGATACCTTACTTGAAGTGTCTGAGACCCCATGAGGCTGAAGTTGCCCTAACAGAAGTTCATGAAAGTGTATGTGGCCAACACCTTGGAGGTAGGGATCTTGCTCATAAAGTCATGAGGCTGAGATTTTATTGGCCTGAGATGCTTAAAGATGTTAAAACTTATGTTAAGAAGTGTGATCGCTGCCAAAGGTTTGCACCCATCATTAGGTAGCCCTCCGAGATGCTGACATCCATCAACTCCTCACTCCCCTTTGTTATGTGGGGAATGTATATCTTAGGTCCGTTTCCTATGGCCAGTGCACAAAGGAACTTTCTCATTGTTGCGATTGACTACTTCACTAAGTGGATAGAAACCAAGCCCTTTGCCAAGATTCACACTTGGAATATGACTCAATTCTTCTAGGAGAGCGTTATATGCAAGTATGGTTACCTAGAATCCTAGTGATGGACAACGGAACTTAGTTTAACAATAAGGACTTCGTAGAGTACTGTGGAAACTATAACATTGAACTACGCTTCACTTCGGTAGTTCATCCACAGTCAAATGGGTAAGCTGAGGTTGCCAATAGAATTATCCTAGATGGACTCAAAAAGAGGATTGAGCGCTCTCAAGGAATTTGGGTTGATGAGCTACTCCTAATCCTTTGGGCATACCGAACTACTTGTAAGGCTTCAACAGGGGCAACACCTTTTCAACTAGCCTACGGGGCTGAGGCGGTGGTGCATGTCGAAATCACTCAAACGTCGCCAATAGTGCAGAAGTTTCAGATTGACACCAATAAGGAAGGCATGAAATTGGCTCTAGACTTAATAGATGAGCTAGCAATGAAGCCAATGCCAGAATTATAGAGAACCAAAAGAAAGCTTCGTTCTACTACAACCTCGGAGTCAAGGAAAGGTTCTTCCGCGAAGGAGACTTAGTCATGCGAAAGTTCGAGACATCCGGAGCTGGTCCCAAAAGAAAGCTAGCTCCAAATTAGGAAGGACCATACTAAGTGAAGGAAGTCACAGGGCAAGGTGCATACAAACTCCAAACCGGGTTGAAATCCCAAGAAGCTTGAATGCTATCAACTTAGAGATTTATTATGTTTAGGTTTATGGCTTTGATTTTCACAAACATTCAAATGTCGTTTTGTTAGCCTTGAAGGCAAGACTTGAAGTTTCATTTGAAAACTTTATAGTTTCTAAGGAATGATTTCCGTTCTCATTATGTTGCGTTAGTTATTTTCGTTAAATCTTTTACAAGCCTCGCTAGTGTTTGTTGTTTATGTTCAAATTAAAACATGAAAAATAAACAAAACAAAGGCAGGATTAAATGATGAAAATGTAGAAAAACACAAGTGCATAAATAAAATTACGGAGGCCAAACATCCTTTACAAGCCACTAAGGCAAACATGAATACAGGAATAAACATCTGAAGACTCCTCCCCGCTCGACGAAGGTGAATCCTCCTCAGCTTCGCTAGACCCTTCTTCTCTAGAAGAGCTATCCTCGGTCAATTTTTGAAGAGTTACCTCAGGGATGATCTTTCTAGGCAAACGCGAAGAAGAGACGGAGTAGGAGTTGGCTCGCGGGTTCTCTTTTGTCTAATATCAGGGCTGTTGTCCCCCTCAGTTTCTTCTTCTTGTGCCTCGATCAATCGCTTCAAGGCCTCGGCTAATTGAGGACTTTCAAAGTTTACCTTCAGGTCAAATAAACCCGGATGCTTCTATAACACCGCCTTCAGTGCCTTATTCCACCCAATCGTAAAGTTGACGGGGTAGAGGAGATCATCATGCTCCTGGATCAGGTCCTGATACTCCTAAGAGGCCATGTACTTGTCAATAATGGCATTTTTGTCGGCCCGAAGTTTAACCACCTCGACATGAGCCTGCTTCAGAAGCTCCTCCTTCTCGGCCAGCTTCTCATCCAAATGTTTGATTTTGGCATTCGCCATGGTGAGATCCTTCTTATGTTTCCCTTCCTAAGTTTTCCATGACTCTATCTACTGCAGAGAAGCCTGAAAGTAGGCATTGGCCTAAAAACCCACCAAACCAATAGTGAGTTGTAGGAAATCCTACAAACCAGGGAAAAATTAAAACATGTCTGTGATAAGTGTGAAAAATTGAAAGAAACAAGAAAAGCTTTACCGATGCCAATGCCTGCGCACCGAGAGCTTTAGTGCTCTCCTCGTCACGTCCCAACACTATATCCTTGTAGTCGCAAGGAGTAATAGAGTGAAGGGACCAATCTCTTGCGTGATCTATGCATCCGACCACGGTATCTAACTTTTTGAATCTCTAGCCAGGTTTGTAAGCTAGAGATTTATGCGCCTTGACGGTTCCACTACCCTCAGCATCAGTTTTCCCAGAGTGGGGCTTCAAAAAGACCGGAGGCTCCTTCCCTTGTCTAGGGTCACTCATCAGCCTAAGCCATTTCATACGGCCTGTCTCCCCACGGGTGGAAATGTCCGCTCGTTAATTTGTGCAACAGCTGGAAAAGCGGCATGAGAACTTTAACAAAACAATCAAACACCCAAGGTAAAAAGAAAAGTGAATTTAAATAAAGTAATATACCTTTACTAGAGTCCCTTGAAAGCCCACAACCTTTAGCCTGCGCTTGTCCAGGATAACCCAAGACACTTCCAGGGACTCAATCTGAGTGAGCGCGACATAGGCTGCATGCCCCTCCTCTGAGAGCATAATGGAGTCGACGCTCCCATCGGCTACCTTCCCGAAAGTGGACCTAAAGAGGGTTCCCCAGTCTACCCCTTCCCATTTGATTTGAACAAAATTCTCTTTCCAATGGGGTTTATTTTCAGGAATGGAAAAATTATCAAAAATATGGGGCATGTTGGGTCTATGACCTATATGAACCCAACCCAAGAAAAGGCTAAAAGAGTTTTTGGATTGAAAAAAAAAGTTCTAGAAATCAGAAGAAGGATCTAGAACTTGGGCCTGAAAGGTCCACGACCCATAAGCCATGAAGGCCCACTACCCAATGTTAAAAGCCTTCAAGGCCTAGAAGAATCAGTAAAAATAGAAGGTCCATGATCTAAAAACCTTGAAGGCCCACTAATTTGAGAAACCCATTGAAATTTTCAATAAAAGGCCTAATTAGAGCCCACATTGTTGAGGGCCCAAAGCCTACAAGGCTCAATTAACTTGAATCCCTGAGGGGACAAATTTTTTTGACCTAGGTGAACATTTGAAGTTTAAATCAACCTCAATCCAAGTTGAAAAAATCAAAATTATGAGACCCAAAATAAATTGACTTAAGTGGTGAAGGGGAGTGCAATTCGAGTTCATTCCAGGCCGAAAGCTACTAAGGCACGAAGCCCAAAATAAATCGACCTGGATGGTGAATTAAGGGTCAATTCGACCTGAATCCAGGTCAAAGGGAAAAAAAGTTTTAAAACCTAGGCCAAATAAATCAAGGTTTTAATTGATCTCATCCTAAGTCGATGGAACCAAGGCAGTGAAGCCATTCGACCTCAATCCTTAAGATCGACCTGGGTGAGGTATTCAAGGTCAAATCGACCTCGATCCAGGTCGATGAAACCAAGGAATTGAAGCTCTTCGACCTCAATCCACAGGATGGACCTGGGTGGGGTATTCAGATTCAAATCGACTTCGATCCAGGTTGATAAGGGGCTCAATCCGCAAATTGACCTGGGGTGGAAATGAGCCTCAAATTATTAAAAATCTTTCATTTTTAATTATTAAAAATAAAGTCCTTGGGGGCCAATTTATAAAATATTAATTCCTTTAAAGGATTATTAATAAAAGAGCCTGAGCCTAAAAGTCGAGATAAAATTGACTGAAACGAGTCATAAGCCTGATAAGGCACGGAAAACCCTTTGTAAAACTTTTACGAAAACTCACGAAGTTTTCCCAAAAGGTTAGGGGGCAAATGATGTGGGTAATAAATAATCCTAAGGAAATAATAAATATAGCATTTATTATTTTATTATTAGACCAAGCATAGTCCAAAGGCTTGGGCCCTTGAAACGAACAAGGATAATAAATCCTAGGATCAATTTGATTTGTAAGTGCAGCCCACAAGCTCTGTTGAAGCCATAGGCCCATTAAGACATTATTATTAATTAATTTCGTAATTAATTACTAAAGGCTCAATAAAGGCCTAAGAAACCCTAGCGTGGGAAGAGTCCAATGAGGACCCTCATTCCTGAAAGGTTACAACAACTTAACCTCATTAGGAGACTTGGCCACCAAGTCTCCTAACCCTAATCTAACTTCAAGGCCCTCGTGCGCCTATATAAAGGGCCCAACCCCTCAATAGTAGAACTACGTCCTGGCTTGATTCTTACATACATTGAAATATGTAGGCAGTTAACAAGAACTTGAGATAGTCACGAAACATTAGTGCAGCCATTAAAGCTCGAAGCTCCCCCAAGCACTAGCATTAATTACACATTAAAGACGAACTAGTTTTTAATCCATAGCAGATTTAATTTATGATCTAAAGTTATTAAAAATTTTGGTCCATTTTTCCAAAAGGGTTTGTTGTTGGAAAATTTTTCGTTTTGACTCAGAATTCATTTCCAGAGAATATGACCTAGTTTCGAGGAAAGTGGTCCTTTCATATTAGTAGGTTTATTCTGGAGCTTTTGGATTTTATTATGGATGTTACGTTTGTTTATGTTATAGTTCCACAAATTGCTCAGATGTAAAGAAAGGATAAATTTATTTGTAGGGAATTCTGCTGAATTTTTTTCTGACTCTACTGATAATTCTAATTTTTGTGCAATTGTACTTGTACAAAATGGATTTAAGAATCGTTAGAGGTCATAACTGAAGGAACATATGAGGTTAAAAAATACAAGACCGAACTTCATGTTTTCTCTGCATGTACGAAATATTTTATACAAAGAAGAAGGATAATAGAAGTTCGTGCTAACACTGCAGATCATCTGGAACATAGAATTACAGCCATCAGGAAACTATATGGTGTGCTGAAAGCTTATGAACTAGAACAAGAGCTGAAGAAGATAATATTTGGTAAAGTAGGTTGTTAACATATCCACTGTATTACTAGCATGATAACTCGCATTACTAGTCATAGGTGCATTTATGTTACGAGTTTGACCATAATAGTTTGGATTACGAGTTATAGAGCCTTTTCTTGGTCCATAGGGAATTGGTTCTTAATGATACCAAAACTTTGGTTGGCTTTGAACATTCACTTTAGAATCATTTTTCGTTTGAGATATTTTCCTTCCATCTCTATTTTTAGAAGTTGATCATTTAGGAACCCATTTATACTTCTCCTTAAGTTCACCTTCTTTAACTTTTCAAAGTAGACGAATATGTCCACTTACATTGCAATATGTACACTTAGGTGTAGGTGATTTAGGTGGAGTACTAATTGGAGAATTAGGTTTATGATCTTCCTTTTTAGTAGGAGCTTTATGTTCATAACCCAAGCCTTCACGATTAAATGATTCCCGAGAGCTAAACACCATTCTTTCTAAGATGGAATTACTCTTAGTAAATTGTTTCAAGGTGGATTCAAGATCTTCCTTTTCTTCAATCAAGATATTAATCTTGTTAGTTAGGAACGTCTCTTTATCCATAACTTAAGCCAAGAGCTTTTGATTTTCATCTTTAAGCTTTTGATTTTCTAACTTCATCGTTTCTAATTCCGAGACAAGTCTTTGACGACTTTCGAATTCAACATTGATCTTGCCTTGAAGTTTGGCATAATCATTGTCTTTATTCATTAATTGAATTGGTAATCAAAGTCTAGCTCTTTTAAGGCTTCATGAAGCTCTTCCTCTTTAACTTCCATAAGAGATTGTTCGAGGTCATTTATACGTTCGCATCGTGAAGAATTCTTTTGAATCAATGATTCATTTTAAAATTTTAGATTTAGAAGCTCAACATGGAGCTCATGATTGCATTCGTTTAAATGAAGCTTATCATTCTTAATCTCTTCATCTTGCATAATCAAGAGTACAAATTTGGTCATCCTTTCCGTTTGTCTTGATTTTCAAGATTTCATTTTGAGAGAGAATATTAGTAACGTATTCCATATCTTTGACATGTACGTCGGTCAAACTAGTGACCTCTTTTTGAAGTTCGAGACACAAATCCTCATATTTGTCTTTTTTGGATGTTGTCTTAACATAACTTCGATTCAATTCATCATAACCAATTTTCAAATTTTTGACCAAGTTTCTAAGCTCATAAATATTCATACTATAATTATCTACCTTAGACAAGCTATCATCACTAATATCACATGATGAAGTCAAGATTGGTTTAGATGTTACCTCTTGTTGAGAAGTGGAGCCTTTTGTTGGAGTAGCTTCATCTCCGATTGCCATCAAAGCAAGGTTTACAGTTTCCTCATTTTGTTCAGGAACTCCCTCATCCTCACTTAGGTCCCATCCATTCTCGGCTACAAGAATTTGTCCCTTAGATAAATTTGGACATTCCCTTTTAAAATGACCCGGTTGTTTACATTCAAAGCAAACAATCTCGGTTTCTTCGAGAACTGCCTCTTTAGGCTTAGGTGCATAATTACTCGTATTAGGAAAGTTGCTCTTATAATTTGGCATACCCTTAGAGTTAAAAACTCGTTGTTGGTTACCTGATTTAAGGAAGCCCTTTTCGTATCTTTGAGCTTTGCTTTGTAAAACACGATGGAGTTATCTTGATAATAAAGCAATTTCATGCTCATCAAGATTTTCTAACTCTTCGTTCAAATCGTCATCGTTTTCATCTTCATCGATAAGTATTGCCTTTAAGACCATACTCTTTCTCTTCTCTTCAACTTTAGGGAGAGGTTTATCCGGAGCATTATCTTCTTCATATGCACGAAGGTTGCCGAATAAACTATCGATGGTATATGCATTTAAGTTATATATTTCTTTTATAGTGGTAACTTTAACTTTCCAACTCAGAGATAAGGCTTTTAAGACCCTTCGATTTTTCTCATTAATAGAGTACACCTTTCCGAGTTGAGCAAGTTCATCGATAATACGAGTAAATCTCATTTCCATATCGATGATGGTTTCACTGTCGAAGAGTTTAAAGTTCTCGTATTCTTGGATCAACGTATCCATTCGAGAGTCTTTAATATCCATTGTTCCCTCGTAGGTGATAACCAATTTATTCCACATATCTTGTGCAGACTTGCAGTTATTAACATATTTGTATTCTTTTTCTGCAAGTGCACTAGTTAAGACTATTTCCGCTTTAGCGGCTATGTTCATTAACTCTTCCTCTTCACGGGTAGATTCACTGACTTTATTTTTGATGACTAAATCGTCAACTACTTTTATCGGAACTACAACACCGTCTTCGATAGCCATCCACACTTTGACACCTTGGCATTTAGCATAAATTATGAATCTTGTTTTCCAAGTACCAAAGTTGGTGCCGTCGGATAGAGGGGGTCTCGAACTCAAGAGACCTTCACCACAACAAATGGTACTCAAATACGCCATACAGATCTACTCTTTGTTGCATTCGTAGGCAGTGAAAAAGGCCACGGAACACGATTAAGAGCACTGCTCTGATACCAACTGTTAGGCCCGAAATGGGGGGTATAAGCTAGAAGGGGGGTTGAATCCCTTAATACCGTTTTAAAAATTGAGCTTGGCATTTTAAAATTTTCTTTTCTCTTTTTAAAAATATTACCAGTCAAATAGTAATATGAGTGCAGAAAATAAAAGCAGAGAAAAGAAATAGAGTACACAACAGATTTTTTATCCTAGTTTGCGATGGCGCAATCCCCTAACGGATCCGCTCACCCCTAGTCCAATCCCCAAGTCCCTCCCTGAACTCGATATTTTACACTATAAAAAGATTTACTACTTATAGTGGCGGAGAAGCCTTTTACAATACTATGTATATTTCTTGGACCTTAACTACTCGTTAACCCCTTAAAATACAATAACAAACCTACTTGATTTATCTTGGAGCGTAACTCCCCGTCACCTCCTCACAATCAAAGTAGAACCCCTACAAGCTGGTCTTAGAGCGTAACTCCCCGTTACCTCTTCACAGGCAAGTAGTACCCCTATGAGCTGGTCTTATAGCGTAACTCCATGTTACCTCTTCACAGGTACATAGTATCCCTTATGACCTTATCTTGAAGCGTAAATTCTCCTTTACCTCCACAAAGATACGTAAAAATCCTAGCATAGACTATGTTCCTCTACAACAATGTAGGTCTTGGATCTGGGTCTTAGATCTTGGGTCTTTCCTTTTCCTTATGGTGCAAAGACACCTAACTCCCCATCGGTGTGTCTAGGACCTGGGTCTTAGAACAAGGATCACCTCACTTCACTTTCACCTCACTAACAAAGTCTAGACAACAAGTACTACGATTTTAATATCCCTGTTTCAGAATGAAAGTGGTGGACTAGTATGTTACAGTACTAGACCAAGGTGACAAACAAATATATATAAAATAGCCGAAGCAACAATATATATAAATGTGAGTCGGGGTAAGTCACTTAGAGACAAGGACGAACCACTCGAAAGGGTAAGTCACTTAGTCAAAAGAACGAACCACACATTGTGTGCTAACGTGTTTGTAAGAAATTAAGTGTGTATGCTAAAGTAAAGTGCGGAAATTAAAGTGTATGAATGCATGAAATTAAATGCGTATGCTGAAGTAAATTGCGATATGTAAAGTGTATGATGCAATGCAAGTACGGAATGTAAATATATATATATGTATATATATATATATATATTTAAGAAATATAAGGTCAAGATATAGACCAAATATTTTTGACTTGAATGATATCAAGTACGTTTTCTAACTACTTTGTTTATAAGGCCTTAATAACTACAACTACACTATGAACTTAAAACAATCAAGAATAAACCCACAAATATTCAACAAGTTTACTTCGATTTACTCGAAATGTTTGTTGGTTTCTTTCACTATGTAATTCAACAAGAAGTATTTATTTTTATGTCGTACCTCGGCTTATACACAAAACTCAATTCGGAATTTAAGTGAGCTACCTAGCAAATATTCGAGGAGCCTTTAGTTTCTATCTCTATATGAGATTTATACTATTCGGCTCAAACCCGGAATAGGAGCTTAGTTCTAAAACTCAACAAGGAAGCCTTTTGCTTATGTCGTATATATATCAACTTATACAACTAGCCTCGATTCGGAGTTAAAGTAAATGGTCATTGTATCTAACCCTTAAATTATAAGTTTAAGGATATTAACAACTATTTAGTTCACTCTTTATATATACGAGAATAGAAGAGAAGATTAAAGCCTGTATATATATAAAAATGAGGAACAAGGCCAAATATATATACTTGTAACAAATCAAACAAAGCAAGCTCTTGTATATATTATTAGGGCCAAATATTATATATATATATATATATATATATATATATATATATATATATATATATATATATATATATATATAATATAGACAAGAAATATCTAACTTATGAACCTTGTGCTCTATAGTGAGAGACAACAATATTTCTTACGAAATCAAGGGATACGAGTTAGGATCTTGTACAAGAGTTCGTGTACACACTTAAAAATTAAGCAAGCAAGGTGTATACACTACTAAACATGTACCAACTGATATTATATATATAATTTAACTAACCAACTTATAACCCTTGAGATCTAGGAAGAAATCAAGAAAAAAAGCTAGTTTGAAGCCTAAAAACACATAAAAAGGGTAGCCGGAAAAAGTCACCGGAAAATGGCCGGAATCAACTTTTGGTACAACTTTGGGGCAACAAAACAAGTCTATGGGCTGCTAAGTTATGGTAAGTGGGTAGCCAAAAGATACTTGTGTGATGTGTGTGTTATATGAGCATGTAAATGTGTTTATAAGCTTGGTAGGGGTTATATCTATGAAAGAACTAAGCTTATAACTCAAGAACTCTAAGAGATGAAATATTTATGGACTAGAGAGTGTTTTTGGAGAGAAAAATGCAGCATTTACTTAGCTCAAATGGCTTGAGGAGAAGAGCGGGGGTTGGGGGTATTTAAAGAGAAAAATTAGGGTTTTTGATGGGGGATGAGGGGACAAAGCTTCCTTAAAATAAGGGAAAGGTACACAATTTGAATTTTGAATTCCCTCATCAGTACTAGCCCACTTGCAAGCATGGAAAAACGTTCAAACACTATTCAGTTAAATAATAAAGCTAATAAATGTGAAATTGAACGATACAATGACGAATATGGTATTTTTCAAAACTTGCTCCAAAAACTATGAAAATTTGGAAACTATCTGGAAATATTCCAAGTAGGTCATGGTCAAAATCCTACTCAATTTGGAGTTGACATTCATTGACTTTTAATTAACCGAACAATCAATTACTTATCGAAAGTACATGCCAAAAATAAAAGTCACCCAAAAATTATGAAAAAAATCTTAAAATTCTTTTTAAATATTCTAGTGACATTCCCCAAGTTTTAAGTCAATTGGACATGTGTAGCTATTATTTCGAGTAAAGGATTATTTCATTATTCCTATAGCTCGAAATAATATTCGATAGCCATTTGTCGGAACTTGTCGACGTTTGGACTAAAGTTCTGACTTGAAATATATTCAAACATAATATTTCTAAAATGATAATGAATATGAAGTCCAAAGAATATTTATGCTTGAATTAAAATACATTTTATCTGAATGAATAAGACAATTAGGGACTACAGAGATAAAATATGCATTTTACATCTAGGCAGGACTATGTTAAAGATAAATTGAACAAACATATCTAGAAAATATATTCAAAATATGTTCCCTTCAAAACTTTTAAAACAAACACTTTTTTAATTTAATAAAGCATTTACAGTCTCGTAAAAATAGTGTCAAAAATACAGTATTTGTTCATTTTCAGTCATTGCCTCAAAATATCACATATATAAACTAAATTTGATTTTATCATCATATTGATAAATCTCATCTGATTATATGTCGGGAAAAAATTATTTTGATTCGTTTATAAAACAGTTTGACAAAGTTTGATTTCTCACTCGTTGACTATCACTTCGAATATCCTAAGGGAGGATTACTCTATCAATTAGTAATTTCCTAACCCTAATTTAATTTACACTTAGCGTCAAGACAAAATTAATCAAAACCTATAGAAAAGGTTGTATCTCACATATTTATTATTATTATTAATTAAATCTAAAATTCAAATAAGATTTTCAATATTTTATTTCGAATTTAGGAACAATTAATAATATATATTTGTTTATTTACTATTTTATTTTATTTTAGTTTAGCATGACTTTAATAGAAAAAAATTGGCATGACTTTTAATTAATAAAAGTCATTCCGAATTTTAGTTAATCAATATTTTTCGGTATGACATTTGCTAAATATGACATTTTTTATGATTTTTTTTGTTATGACTTTCAATAAATTTCTGCATGTAAATATATATAAAAAAAATTCATACTAGTTCTTAAAAAAGTCATACTAGCATTTTAACAGTCATACACAATAGATACACACATGCAAACATACACTCGAACAGTTTTTGTAGGTCTTTTAAAAAACTTTCGATTTTGATCCTTCACAACTGCTAAACATTAGCTTTAATCTATTGTTCAAGTTTATTTGCTTGCTGATTTATATTTAAATCGAGTAAAAAAAGTCGAAGTGCTGCCCAAATTTTGGTAAATTCGAACCAAGCTTGGACTAAATTAAGGACTAATTTTTTTAGATTTATTGCTGATTAGTGGACTGATCGTGGAGTATTTTGGTGTTAAGAACTGATTTGGAATTAATTTAGTCTAGGATTTTGAATTATTGGGTGATTAATTTCAAATTTTGTGTAATTCGAATTAGTGGTTTATCAAGCTTGAAAATTTCTTATAATTTAACTACAATTTTTAATCTTAAAATTATATTAAAAGGATTAAAATGGCTGGAAATTGTGAGATTGTGAAGATAAATTTTGTAGGTTATTTTAATCCGATAAATTGTTCAGTTGAGAGGTTCTGACCCTGGATCATTTTTATGAATGAATATTCACTTGTACGGGCTGCAATTACAGTGGACGCCTCGTTACAAATTGATGCACTACGGGCCCTGTACAAGACATCAAGGAATAGAACAGTTGTAACAAGAGCACAATTTTCCTTCACTATTGGTGAACACGAATATATGGTGACTGAAGATGACGTGAACAGAATTTTAGGTTTTCCGACTAAAGATTTTGTTGACTCACGAACAGTATCGGATATAATTGAGTTTTTCCAGGCTATAATATATCAAGGTGATATTAATCTTGTAAAGATGTGCAAAGGTAAGATGGTCAGTGAATGAGACTATTTCTTCGATACACTGGCTAAAGTGTTTTCCCCTACAATGAAGAGTAACTTCAACAACATATCATCGCTTCTACAAATTATTGGATATTCTGTGGCCTATAATAGGAGGATAAATTTTGGGAAGCTGGTGTTGACTGAGATCACTAGGAAGATGGGGACGTCGGAGAGTAGGGAACTGAATGTCATGTGCTATTATCCAAGTTTTTAATGCTGTTTATGAATGATCTTCTTACAGATGAAGACAAAGCCCTGTTCCAGAATAGCCTAGTGGAAGTATCTCCTACTTCTCAAAAAAATATATTCACAGGGCTCAGGAACCAGAATAAATTCCCAGGGGCTCCAATAGTCAGGACACGGTATATGGCTGAGATATTAGATCAAGTTTCCAATCCTGCATAGGCTCAACCGCTTCAGTAAGAGTCAGATCAAGTATCATTGGAAGTTGATCATCCTGCGCAGCTACTACTTGAAGTTGCTAAAGTTACAGACCAAGAGGCACAGACACAACAGGTAATATCTCAAACCTTAGCAACTGATTTTTTACCTTTAAATATATTTGTGGTAGACTATGATTATAGTCTTACACATTAGGATGCGGCTATGAACCTGAAAACACACATGTTCAATCCTAAGTTGAATTAGAGCCCCCACACAGTCTCTTCTTCTTCAACTTCTTTGATTCGTATCAGAAAATGGAAGAAACCTGTTAGAAAAATTAAAGGAAGAATTCAGGGTAGTTCAGTGAGTGAACCGGCAACTCCGTCTCCACCGTAGAAAATATCGAAAAATGAACCTGAGACAACTAGAGACCCATCCTTATCCTCTCAACAGGATTTAGATTTTGAAATTGCAATTCAACAGTCTCTAGATTCATTCTATCAAGAGGGTGAATCTATTAAAATTCACCATCCAGTCGCGGCATCTTATGAAGAGTCAAGCACACTGCTAACACTCACTCTAGCATGACCTAAAATAATATAATATACACATAGTGACGAGAGCACATCAGATGTTGAAGAAAATGTTTTGGACGCAGATTTGTTAAATGCTACATTCACAGTGGATCAAAACTTTTTAAATGATACTCCCTCCGTCCCAACCAATTCTTTACACTTTCCTTTTTGGGACGTCCCATCCAATTCTTTACATTACTAAAAATAGTAACTTTTAACAATAAATATATTATTACATCCACTACTTCACTCCACTTTTTCAACACTTTACACTATTACACCCACTACTTCATTTATTTTAACAATAAAATCACTATTACACCCACTATCCTTGGTCTCCGTGCCCGGACCAAATGTAAACATTTGGCTGGGACGGAGGGAGTATAAAATATCAAGTGCCCTTACATGCATTGCGGGGCACTACAGACTCTAACGAGCCACTCATTACATTTTCTAAGGTGGTGACCCTTCTAGAATTAACACCTCCAGTTCCTGCAAAGGAAGTTCTCTCATCCACTAGTGGATCAGGTGAGAGGAAACTACTCCATAGAAGGAGTTGGGGCTCCATTCACGGAGTAGCTACGTCAGTAACGGAGTCACTTCTGGTTAATCCTGTTGTGGACATGCCTTCACAGGTTTTAGAGGAATGTTACGAGTCCTCAACTGCTATATTTATATATATATGTACAACAAAGGATTCTGGAATGGAGCTAAACACGAGTGTTGTGAGGCAAACACTGAGCGAAACACATGCACGCAGTGATAGTGAAATAAATAGGAGTACAAGTGAGGTGAGTGCACACACACACACAGTGAATTGTTATTGAAGATGGAAGCTCTCGAGAAGGAAATACAGGTTGTTCAGGCTACATTAACAAAAGTTAAAGCACAAGAAGAAACCAAGTCTACATCTGCCTCTGTAACAGAACAGTTGATAATTATACACAAGGAAGTTACTAATATGAAATCAAGCGTTCTCTTTAAGACTCAAGATATCCAGAATGTTCAAAGTCTCATTTATAAGGATATAAAAGAGATTAGTAACATAAATTAAAGAATTGATGATGTTGAAAAGAGCTTGAATCTGAGAATAATAGAAAATGAAGAAATCTCCACAAAAAGATTCAACAAGCTAGATGAAGGAATGGTACATTTGAATGAAGGGATGAAGCAGGTCTACGAGACCATGGCGAATCTAGTCAAATTTTTAATGATTCAAAATCTGTAGAGGATCCCTCAACTAAGGGGGATAAAAGAGTAAAGAAAGAAGTGGAGAAGGAAGTCAAAGATAAGGGCAAAGCCAAGCTATATCCTAAAGATGAATTTTTGACGAATGTACAAGATGAACAATACTATCCTGAAGATCAGTTTGTAGATGATAGTGGTTAAGATGACACCTTCAATCCAGACTACTGCATAGTTGAGGAAGAAGATGTTTTTGATGAAGAATTTCTGTTTCCCAGTGAAGAACAGTCTAATCCTGCTTATTAATATGCCATGAGGAAGATGAAAGAAGACATCAAAGCTAGTGATTCTAAATTTGAACAACTGCAGGCTCTAATCCAGGAGAAAGCAAAGGCTGAAAGGAAAGTAAGCCTAGAAAAATAGAAGCTATGGCCTGTTGCTGTAAAAGAAAAGAAGAGAGATGTGAAATTGAAGATGGGACACAGCTAGAGAGATTATAGACAAAGTACAGAAGGGTCCATTTCAAGACAAACAACTAATGTCAATTATCAATGGCTTGGAAAATTCAAATGACAGCATTGATAACTTCATGAAGGCCCTGAAAGAAAAAGTCAATTATATCACTGTACTGGTGGATCATGTTTTTGAAGATTGGCAGATCCTAGTTTACATGCACAAAAATGAATCTCACTAGAATTTTTCAGAGCAAGATCCTTATCTGTGTTGTGGACTTTGATGAACAAAGTGAAAAGAAGTTTGGAAGAGAATGAGCTTCTAAGAGTTAGACTTAGAGACTTTGCAAAAGTAGTTAGTCCTTAAATCATTCATGATCATCATGAGGTAAGGTTTCTCACAAACAAGCATTATCAGATCTTAAAGTTAGATGAAGAGTCCTTACAGAAGTACACTGTTAAATACATGATTGAAGTCGAGACTATGCTAAGGTCTAAGGGATTCAGAACTCAAGACAAAATAGATGCTGCTAAAAAGATCCGGAACTACTGCTTGTCAAAAGGTATCAAATCCTACATCCGGATGATGTCAAAGATAGATTCAAGGTATTCAAGAAGATGAAGAAGATTTTGTCAAGCAAGAAGTGCTTTGGCGATTAGCACGGGCCGAACAAAGAAGGTTATATGGTGAGCCCATACAGCTAGAAAAGTCAACCATTAAAGACGTACCAATGACACCTATTCACAAGAGTTCAAATCTAGAAGAAGGTGAAGTTGATACATCTGAAGATGGTGAAGAATGAAGAATTAGATAGGTTAAGATAGAACTTGTAAAATATATTCAGTCTAGAGGACCATTTATCTTTCATGTTTGAATCTGGAAAATTATTAAATATAATACCAGAACTTTTTGTTATTTACAGTTCTTAAATGTCGTATTATTTTCTTAGTTATTAGTTGAGTTATCCTCTAGAAATTTGTGTGTTAAATATTTAATAACAAATAGGGAGAGATTGAAAGGCATATGACTATGCCTATCTGTAATAATTAGATGACAAATCAACTCAGATAAGAAGAAGAAGTAAATAATTAATATTATAACAGGAATCAAGATGAAGAAAATCAACTAGACACGAAGAATCCTAGTATCATAAGTATTTTGATAAGATTGCTACTCAACACCAGAAGATGTTCATTAATATGTTCAAGCGTCAGTGAAAAATAAAAAAGTAATATTTCAGAAGAATTCAGAAGATACAGAAGATTTTAAGTGGCTACTACACGAAGATTCCAGCAAAAGAGAAAAAATAGTAAAGCAGAAAAAGGATAGAAGACCACGGCTTTTAAAGTTAAAAGGTGAAGAATATTTATTTTAGTATGACACAAATGAACTAGACAGTATATTTCCGTGTCAACTAATTAATAAATATTTATCATCTAGCTTAAGTGATATTATGACAGAAGACACTGCAAAGACGGGAAGATTTCGATGCTAACTACAAGGGTATACAAGTAAAAATAATATTTTAATTCTACTATCAAAAGTTAATTGATTATTTAATTTATTTAATTAAATTAATCCAAGTAGAATTTAATTTAATTTATAAATTATTTAATTAAATTAAATTAAATTAATTTATTATAAAAGATATGACTTGTTATGACTTTTAATAAGTCTTTTTAAACTAGATTAAAAATCATACCGAATTTAAGTAAAAATAAGTCATACCAAACTTCTGAAGAAATTCATACCGAGTCTATTGACATAAGTCATACCGAGCTGGAGAAGAAAAAGTCATACCGAATTCATTCAGGAAAAGTCATACCGAGCTTTTGTTGAATAGTCATACGGAGCTTTTGATTAAAAAGTCATACTGAAAATGACTTTTAAAAAAAGGTCATACCAACTTTTGAAAAGTCATACTGAGCCTTTTCAAAAGTCATACAGGTGTTAATCAAAAGTCATACAAGCTTAAATAAGTCGGCAAAATGTCTTGAATTGAAAAGTTATACAAGCTTTAGATTCCTCTATAAATATGAGGTGGGCACTTCATATTTTAATGTTGAGGAAAATATTCAAATTTAGTAATTTGTATGATTGTAACATTCACAAACTTTTTGTGCTGGTTTGAATTATAATTGTTATCTTAGAATAATTCATGTCAAAATCATTCTAGAATTCTAAGCAGTTATTTACACTTTCAACATATTAATTTTGTAATATTTTTCAAGTTAAAATCATATTTTATACTTGAACAATATTTCATTATAATTAATATTTTGTGATAAATTAAAGTAATTTTGTTAAATCCTTAATTCCATGATTAAAATCATATATTGTATTAAACCCCCCTTCTACAATATCAGGGACTATTAGGTCCTAAATTATCATAGAAGGGAGGTTGAATATGATGTTGGTAGATTTTTGTTTAATTGCGAATTAAATGTGTATGTTCTTGAAATATAATAATGGTAGTAATTGAAACACAATGATTTGGAGAAATAAAGATATATTACTAAATTCCTGAGGTGCTACACTTTTAATCAAGAGATTAGCAACAATGAGTTCAAACAATATTACAATAAGAATACAGTTGGGTATGTTTAATGTATGGCTTTAATGAAGCTCCCCTTCTGTTCGTGTTGAACACTGAAGATGAATGTTATATTTTCTATATTTATTTCACCCATATATATTCTATAGACTTTGAAAATCAAACGTAGTTGATTTTTTAATTTTCACCAAGTCATATGTTGCGCCTCTACAAGGGAATGTGAGTGTAAAGTCTAAGTTGCGCCAGTCACCTATGTTGCGCCTGCACCCTGTATACCCTGTGTAAGAACCACTTAAGGACTTAAAAAAAATCTTCTTTCTTACTTATGTTGCGCCTACACTCTTGTTACCCAGTGTATGCGCCACATATCATTCCCTGGTTCCTTTGAACATTTCTATTACCTTTATGTTGTGCCTACACTTTTGTTACCTAGTGTAGGCGCTACATATCATTCCTTGGTGCCTTAGAACATTCCTATTACCTTTATGTTGTGCCTACACTCTTGTTACCTAGTGTAGGCGCCACATAAATCAATACTCTTACTTAAAATATTTCCTTGAGGCTTGGTTGTGGTTCTGTTGTTCTTGCACTCTTGTACCCTTGTATAGGAACGACATAACGTCTACTTGTCTTAGGTTATTTCATGAAGCTATTGAGTACAACTTGAAATGTTCTTCATGTGGCTTGATCAACTGATTTTCTTCTGATACATCAAGGTACTTCTCTTCTTGATGTGCTGATGCTTAGTGCGCTGTTCTGGTTCACAAACGACTAATACTGAATTAAATTCTCTTTACTTCTATTCTTTTTCAGATGATTAACCTTGACTTGTGAATTGCTTCTGATCACTGAAATCCTCTAACACCTATACTTAAATCATTACACTGTCTTTACTCTGAAATCTTCTAAACTCTTATTTGTTGTTGAGGCATGAACATATTAATGAACTTCTCTCGCTAACGTTCAGTAAGCCTTTCATCTTGAATGCTCTGTAATGATGTATGTATGATTCATGTTCACATGTCCTTCTAGATTCCTGTGCTGCATATTAGTATTATTTGTCTATCTTTGATTCTTAGTCGAGTTATCGATACCACTATTACATATTACGTTACATTATGCTTTACAATCTCCCCCTATTTGGTTGTTAGAGTTTGACAAGCAAATCTTATGAGAGGATAACTCAACTGATACTTACAAGAAAAATTAAATTACAGAAAGACAGAAAATAATATTAATTATATTTTGGATTGGATTATACATTTCCAAATTTCTTTATAAGTAAAAGAGAAGTTTGTTCCTCTAGCCTGAACATAAAATTATATGATCTTTTGCTTGCTTAACTTGTATCTAGCTTCTTATTTGATCTTGTCTCAGAGTAATGTTGCTTTAGCTCTTCTTCCTTTTCATCCAATCTTTCTTTTACCAATCCCTTGATTCAACTTCAAGAGTGTTGATAGGAGGTGGATCTTCTAATTTCTGTAAAACTTCCCTGAGAAATTCAGTTGAATTTGTCTTTGTGATAGACTCGAAGGCTAGTGATTGTCTTTTAGAAAATGCGAACACCGTTATTCTTTTTGGAAAGCCTTTCACTTTGGTAGTGTTATGCATAGACTCTTCTGGCAATTTCTCCACCAGGATATCTTGAATAATCCTCAAAGCCTTCTTATCTGATTTGACAGTGGATTTCTTTACCTTGGAAAAGACTTTTCTGATGATGTCAGAATTTCTCCTTTTTAACTTTGACAGTTCTTTTCTCTTTTCCACTCCATCTTTCTTGTACAGAAAGTACTTTGTTCCATTTGGTTCAGTTTGGATGCAAGGTTCATAATCCTTAATAATTTTAAGTTCTTCAGTTCCATCCTCCTTTATAACATACACTGGATCCTGATAGTATCTGGTTGTTTCTACTAGATATCTTCCTAGCGTTTTAATACCTTTGTTCAACCTGAATGCATAGATCAACTTAGCACCCTTAAGATCTTCTACAGTTCTATTCTTTTTGCTTCTGAGTCTTCCCTCTACATACTGTATGAACATCACTTGACTTGATTCCAAACCTTCATCTGACAAAGTTAGATTGTGTAGAGTTATTGCTTTATAGTACTTAACCCCAGAGGTTTCTCAAATGCTTCGACGCCGATCTCAATAATCTTATTTTTGATTCGATCTCTCAGTATCTCATTTGCCTTATGTTCCCCAAATATGACTTTCCTTTTCAGCACATACAACTCCACTATATTCATTTTTTCGAAGCTCTTTGTCGACAAGATTCTTGATCCCAGTGTTGTGTTGATATACATCTTCCAACCGGATTTCAGTTCACTTACTGACACACTTGTTATATCTTCTGATAGAGCAACATAGAATTCATGAACATCTTGAAATTTTTCCTTTATGTCTCTTAACAGGTCAAGGACTTATTTGTCTTTCTTCTTGTTAAGAGATAGCTCTTTCTTTTCCAGCAGACTCCTTGCTTCATCCCATTCCGGACCAACTTTGGATTCAATGTCCTTGAATATATTTCTTCATTCTATTGCATGTTGAACTCTTTTCCACTTTCTATTCATCAATTCCCGATCTTGAGCTACATCTTGAGTAATAACTTCATCCACACCAACTAGAAGACATTCATTATCAAATGCATACTCCTCGGCAAATTCCTCATCGACATCAATACCTACTGCCTTTGCAATCTCCTCTGTGGCGCCCCCAGACCCGGGGTCCAAGGTCTAGGTCGTCACGGTCCAACTTCCACCATACATACACTTACAGTTCACTGATAATCATAATAAAATTTAATCATTCTAAGGTAAATAACAATCTGGTGACCCCCACACACTTTAACACACACACACACGAGCCATAGTCTCAGGAAACGAGCATACATTAATATACATACTTGGATCTCCATCGTTACATTACTAGTTACCAAAAGGTTGAGTTCGTACTACTAAATATAGCTTCTGTTTGAAACTATAATAGCAGTCCAAAAGTTAGATTAAATCTCATTAAGTTACATATATTTACATAAACAGTGTTTATAAATAAATCTAACTAGCAGAAGCTGCCATCCTATCCTGCTCAATCTCCCTACCTCGGGAATAGGGCCAAGGGGTCGGTCATAAGGGGTCCTTGCCCTTCGCACGGTCTTTCTCAACGTCCTGCGTACTCCTCGTGGCATGGTCTGCAGCTGTGGTGGTAGAAAGATAAACAGAAAGCAAGAATGAGCTACAATGCTCAGCAAGTATATATCAACAACATGGTATGATCAAGAAACAACAACAATATGTGTATCAGAACACTAAAATGCAACCTGTACTGAAATGGTGAACAATTCTAGATACTGAACCAAAGAATAATAGGTTGCCATAATCCTCGTTAACACTATCGGTAACTAAGCACCTGGGCTTTCGTTACAGTGCAACGTCAAATTCCAATTAGAAGAAAAGAAGATACTGGAGCATCCACCGCGCCTATTGTACACGATGATCAGTCGTATAGTACAATAGTTAAGTAACCTTTTCTACTAGTAGAAGGATGATCCAAAACAGGTCATCACCCTAGGCACACATGGGCCTTTAAATGCTGGACCGGCGCCACTCGGCCTCTTACGCTAGATGGACTGTGCCGCACACAAGCCTCTTACACTTTATATCTCCAGTTCCCTTTGAGTACAATCAACAAGTCTAGAAGGGAATTTAATGCAACCTTCTAGGATAACAACAAAGCTTTCTGGGAATATTCAATTCAAGGCGTGGAAGGGAATTTAATACAACCTTCCGGAACAACAACAAAGCTCTTTAGGAATTCAATGTTCGATAGTGGATTAACTCCCGAAACGAGGTGGAAGTAATCTCTTTATATGTGTGGGTTGACCTTTAGTCATGAATGAACAGTCCGAATCAAGATCACGGCCGGGGAGTCGCTACTAGGTGATAAAATAAACACCACGAAAATATAATACTTTTAGGTAAAATAATGGTCCCTACGGGCACCAGTTTAAATGAAGAGAAGGTTAAAATGGGATATTCCATCCCTAACATGGAGTTATCGACTCAAAATATCCGAGTCATAGCTCAGTACTTATGATTTTAATGAAAATAATATTTAAAGAATTTTTAGATAACTCCGGAATATTTTTAAAGATCCAATAAATAAATAATCAATAAATATGAGACCTTGAATGGTCTCTGAAAATATTTTAAAATAATTAAAATATTTAATTAGGATTTAATCAAAACTATTTAATATTTAAATAGTTTTAAATGAATCAACATATTTAAATAATATTTAATCACTATTAAATAATATTTAAATAATCCAAAAAGAATTGAAAGTATTTAATCAAGAATAAATACTTTTAAAATAATCCCAAAATATTTAAATAATGTTTAATCAATCTTAAATGATATTTAAATAACTCAAAACGAGTTGAAAGTATTTAAATCAGCATTTAAATACTATATATATACCCTTTTAAATAATATTTAATAAACTAAATATTATTCAAAATATCAAAGGGATATTAATCAACTTGATTAATCCCTAACCCATACTAATATTATCCCAAAACTTATATTCCAGGAAGAATCCCCGGATAATATCGACTAACAGTCGAGAGATAATACGCTACTCCCGGTCGTCTGTCAAGTACCAAAAAAATGTACTTAACACGGAAATCAGTTATACAAAACTGACAGGAAGCGTCCTCTAACTTTTGAGAGTTCAGAGGCGCGAACAACAATTCAAATGATAATACAAGTCAATTGACAGAAAAGAATCCAAGCACCACAGCCCTATAACCAAGAAACATGTTATAAGGTCAGAGTTTAGAAAACTTGCCTTTACTGTTGCGGTGGTAGCCGGTGAATCCTCCCCTGGCGCAGGTTTCTATAAGAAAAGAAAACGTGAGTTCTAATTAGTCTCACGAGGGTTTTAACGCTATTCATAATCATTCATGAATGCATACTATCTTATCTTGCTAACGAGTTTTAGCGCGGATTTTAGTTATTCATGAACTCATAAGTATTACCAACACATTTCATTAAAAGTTCGTTTGTTAGGCTAGCCTCGAATTCTACTAAGAACATAGCTTATGCAAAGACAATGCAAGCAGTTTTTGCAAGGTGTCCCAACTGCACCTACTTGCTTCCAACAATTACCATAAATCAGATTTTACTCATTTTAATCCGAAACCTTTTCCCAAGTCTTCCCAAATGTTCCTAGTATTTTGTGTAAAAGTTTCAGATTTTATAAGACAGTCTAACTAGGCTGATCACCTCCTCAAAGTTGATTAAAAACAGGGCAGTCCAGTTTTCTGCATCTCCTCACCATTTTGGCCATATCTTTTAGCTCACAACTCCGTTTGACACAAAATTAGCGCGCGAACGATCTAGAGACTAATATCTATCTAACCATATAAAGAAATCACCCAGAAACACAGGCTAGACCCTTCGGGAGTGGTGAACAGTTGGCAGGCAGTAGGAAATTTGGCATGGTTCCGTTTATACGTTCATCGTTTTCCCTGTTTTAAACTCATCCAATTCAACTCAAATGACTTCCATATATTTTACACTACTACTTGGGAATGTACTCAAGACATCCCAAGCCCAAACATAATTTAACAACACTCCAAATATTGCCAATAATTCATCCAATTCCTTTACCACTGCAGCTAGCTTTTAAAACTGTTTTACTAATTCACAAACAATCAATTCTCTTCATCCTCTTAACAACCATATGTCTTAACCAAAGCATCACAACATTACTCCATCATAACCAACAAAATAAGTACTTAAACATATGCTCAAGCCATAATCAAAGCATGCTTAAAACCATATTAATCTCATAATCATCACATAGCTAGGGTTTGGACTTTTCAAGCTATTTATGCTAAATAATTACTACCCATAGCTTGTACAACACATAACAAGTGCTAATTATGCTTAAGGAGTCATAAAACAATTAATCAAGAATTTATCCTAATTAAAAGTACTATTCATGCTCTTGCTCTTTCATGAAAATCAAGAAATTTAACGGATAACTTTGCATGAGATTTGAATGGAAGATAGGTATTAGTTATACCTTCGATTTAAGTCCTTACTCGCAATGATCAAGCAACTAGAGCTTGAGTTTTGAATTTTTCTCTTCCTTTTCTCCTTGCTAAAACCGAATGCTCCTTGCTTTTGCTAGCTTGGTTGTAATTTTTCTTTTCCTTACTTTATGCTAGATACTTGCTCTTTATTAAATAAAAGACTAGTCAAAGTCTTGGTCT
Organism: Oenanthe sinensis; assembly: GCA_028671895.1. NCBI lineage: Eukaryota > Viridiplantae > Streptophyta > Magnoliopsida > Apiales > Apiaceae > Oenanthe > Oenanthe sinensis. The sequence continues at coordinate 7,990,741 of JAPMAC010000212.1, forward strand.
TGGTCAAGCTTTGACTTGAATTAAAAATACTAGCATTTCATTTCCTACACTTTAAATAAAATGCAAGCAATTGCATTTTAATAATCCATGTCAAAATATAAAATAATAAACTCTTTAATAATTCTTGGAAATCCTTGAATTTTCCAATTTCATAATAATCCATGACAATAATTTAATCTTTAACTCGTTCCGGCAATTCTAATAATTGGAATACCCATCAAATCTTATTCCATAATTATTATCCAACATATATATTATTATTTATAAGGTTTCAAAAGTACCTGGGAATCGGGAATATTACAATCTCCCCTCCTTATAAGGATTCCGTCCCGGAATCTAACTTGAAAACAGGTAAGGGTACTTTTCCAGCATAGCACTTTCTAGTTCCCACGTTGATTCTTCAGTGTTCTGGTTTCTCCATAAGACTCTTACTAGTTTTACTACTTTGTTTCTGAGTACTTGCTCTTTTCGGTCTAAGATTTCCACCGGTCGTTCGACATAGGTCAGGTCCGGTTGTAGATCTACTTGCTCATACTCTATCACATGTCGGGCATCTGCATTATATCTTCTCAGCATTGACACGTGAAACACATTATGGACTTGTTGTAAGTTTGGGGGCAGGGCTAACTCATAGGCTACTTTTCCAATACGTCTTAATATTTCAAATGGTCCAATAAATCTTGGACTTAACTTTCCCTTCTTACCAAACCTCATTAAACCTTTCCACGGAGACACCTTTAGAAGCACTGAGTCTCCCACTTCGTACTCTCTGTCTTTCCTGGTTTGATCGGCATACTTTCTTTGCCTGTCCTGAGCGGCTATCAATCGTTTCCGGATGAGCTCTATGGTTTCTCTTGTCTGCTGGACCAGCTCGGGTCCCAACATCTTTCGCTCTCCTACTTCTTCCCAACACAAGGGAGATCGACACTTTCTGCCATACAAGGCTTCGTAAGGTGGCATCCCAATGCTGGCATGATAGCTGTTGTTGTAGGCAAACTCAATTAATGGCAAATGATCATCCCAACTACCTTTAAAGTCTATGGCACAGACTCTCAACATATCTTCTACCGTTTGGATGGTTCTTTCACTCTGTCCATCAGTTTGTGGATGATAAGCGGTGCTCATATTCAATCTTGTTCCCAAGCATTCCTGGAAGCTTCTCCAAAATCTAGAATTGAATCTTGGGTCCCTATCCGACACAATTCCCACTGGAACTCCATGACGTACCACTATCTCTTTCAAATAAAGCTCGACTAATCGGTCGACTGAATACCTTTCATTGATAGGAAGGAAATGCGCTGATTTTGTCAATCGATCAATTATTACCCAAATAGCATCATGGTTGGCTTTGGCCCTTGGTAACCCTACTACAAAATCCATTGCAATGTGCTCCCATTTCCATTCTGGAATCTCCAGGGGCTGTAAAAGTCCGCTCGGTCTTTGGTGCTCTGCTTTCACTCTCTGACAGGTCAAACATTTACTTACCCATTCGGCAATATCTTTCTTCATACCTGGCCACCAATAATGCATTTTCAGGTCTTTATACATCTTAGTACCTCCAGGGTGAATAGAAAACCTAGAGTTGTGTGCTTCATTCAATACCTCATCTTTCAATTCCTGAACGTTAGGAATCCAAATTCTATTAGCAAATCTTAGAATCCCTCTCTCATCCTTAACACATCTTTGTTCATCTCCAATCATCTTTTCCTCTTTTTCTTCCATTGTCTTTTCTTGACATATCCTTACTTTCTCAATTAGTTCTGACTCAACTCGAATCTCAAATAGCGTCTCCATACCATCTTCAGGAAACTTCACTTCTAAATTCATCCGTTCAAACTCTCGTACCAATTCTTCGGAAGAAACCATCATTTTTAGTCTTTCCTTTCTACTTAGGGCATCGACCACCACATTGGCCTTCCCTGGGTGGTAGTTAATCGAACAGTCGTAATCCTTGATCAACTCTAGCCATCTTCGTTGCCTCATGTTTAATTCTTTCTGTGTGAAAATGTACTTAAGGCTCTTGTGATCTGTATAAATCTCGCACCTTTCTCCATATAGGTAATGCCTCCATATCTTTAATGCGAAAACTATCGCTGCTAATTCTAAGTCATGAGTTGGATATCTTATCTCGTATTCTTTCAGTTGTCTGGATGCATAAGCAATTACTTTGCCATGCTGCATCAGTACACATCCTAGTCCCTTATGAGATGCATCGCTATAAATCACAAAATCACCTTTTTCATCTGGTAGGGCTAATACCGGCGCAGTAATTAATCTCTTTTTCAATTCCTGAAAACTCTCTTCACATTTTTCAGTCCACTCAAACTTCTCGGTCTTACGGGTGAGTCTCGTCAATGGAGTAGCTATCTTAGCAAAGTCCTGGACGAATCTCCTGTAATATCCTGCTAATCCCACAAAACTTCTTACTTCAGTTGGTGTCGTTGGCCTTTCCCAATTTGAAATAGCTTCAATCTTAGCAGGGTCGACTAGCACGCCTTTACTACTTATCACGTGTCCCAAAAATTGAACTTCCTTTAACCAAAACTCACATTTTGAAAATTTAGCATAGAGCTTCTCCTTTCTCAATATTTCCAGTACTATCCTCAAATGTTCTTCATGCTCTTCCCTTGACCTTGAGTAGATCAATATATCATCTATGAAGACGATGACAAACTTGTCCAGATACTTCTTAAAAACTCGATTCATCAGATCCATGAAAGCTGCGGGGGCGTTGGTTAACCCAAAGGACATTACCAAAAACTCGTAGTGTCCATATCGGGTACGAAATGCTGTCTTCGGAACATCTTCGCGTTTAATCTTCAGCTGGTGATATCCAGTTCTCAGGTCGATCTTTGAAAAGTAAACAGCATCCTTTAACTGATCAAACAAATCATCGATCCTGGGTAAAGGGTACTTATTCTTGATGGTTAGCTTGTTGAGTTCCCTATAATCTATACATAATCTCATACTTCCATCTTTCTTCTTGACAAACAACACTGGTGCCCCCCATGGAGACACGCTTGGTCGAATCATTCCTTTATCCAATAGCTCTTGTAGCTGGATGGCTAATTCTTTCATCTCTACTGGGGCTAAGCGGTACGGAGCCTTTGACACGGGTGCTGTCCCTGGTGCTAACTCGATGGCAAACTCTATGTCTCTGTCAGGAGGTAACCCTGGAAGGTCATCGGGAAATACATCTTCAAATTCATTGACAACTGCTATGTCATTTATACTAGTTAATTCCTTCTCGGTGTCTACTACATAGGCTAAATAAGCTTCACACCTTTGACGTAACAACCTCTTGACCTGCATCTTAGTCAAGAATTTATTAATCTGCTTCTGCCCTTTAAACACCACTTCTTCTTGGTTGGGCAACTTTATCCTCACTTTCTTTCCTTTGCAATCAATATTAGCTTCACAACTTGTCAGCCAATCCATCCCCAAAATGACATCAAACTCCCCTAGGGAAAAAGGAATTAAGTCTAGGATGAATCGCTGCCCTTCGATCTCTAGTTCACAGTTATTACATACGTAACTAACAGGAATAACCTCCTGATTAGCTATTTCTACACGTAAGGGATCGCTTAACGGTTTTGACTCAAGATTCCATTTACGCGCAAAGTCTCGAGATATAAAAGACCTAGTTGCTCCGGAGTCAAACAAAACATTTGCATTGACGGAATTAAGTAAGAGTGTACCTGCAATAACATCCGTGTTCCTCACGGCATCCCTCACCGTCATGTTGAAAGTCCTAGCAGTAGGAGCCTTATTAGAAGCAGCTCCGCTTTGTCTCGTTACCGCTGGTCCAGAAGATTTACAGTCTTTCTTTACATGTCCCATCTGTCCGCAGTTGTGACAAACCATGCTATTCTGAGGGCAGTTATACGCGAAATGCCCCACTCGTCCACACTTGAAACAGGTAACCCCTGACTTGTTACACATGCCTAAATGCCTCTTCCCACATGTCTTACAATCTGGTAGTGAGGGTCGTGATGGATTGGAATATGCCACCCCTAACTGCCTGCCGCCCTGGTTAACACTTGCACTTTCGGCCTTCTTGAACCCAACATTCCTCCGAAACTGAGACCCTTGTCCTCGATTAAATTTACTCGGAAAGTTCCCACTTGCTGAACCTCTTCGCTGGCTTTCTGCCTTTCTCTTCTTCCCATCCCTTTCCTTTTGGATCAGATCACTCCCAGCCTCTACAATCGAAGCTTTCTGCACCAACATTGCATAATCAGTCAACTCAAGTATTGCTACACGATTTTGAATCCACTGTTTCAACCCCTGCTGAAACCTCATAGCCCTTTTCTCGTCCGTGTTCACAAAATCCGGCACGAACCTAGACAGTTCAGTAAACTTTGCTTCATATTCGGCTACAGTTAGGTTATTCTGCTTCAACTCTAGAAATTTCAGCTCCATCTGGTTTTCCATGAATTTGGGGAAATACTTCTCTAAAAATAGTTGTGTGAACCTTTCCCATGCTACTACTCCTTCTCCCTCCAGACTCTTTTTAGACTCCCACCAGAAATTGGCCTCCCCCTTTAGGAGATAAGTGGCGAAGACCGTCTTCTGTGCCTCTTCTATCTGTAGTATCTCAAAGGACTTTTCCATTTTTTTTAACCAGGCCCTAGCCTCTACTGGGTCTGCAGTCCCTTGAAACTCAGGTGATCGCAAGGACTTGAAAGCTCGGAAGGAATTGGCAACGGGGTTATGGGGAACTGGTGGCGGCTGATTTGAATTGAGATTAACATGCTGTCTGATAAAATCCATGAACACATTCATGGGGTCCATATTTCGGTTTTCCCCTTGGTGACCCTGACTCTCATTTTCTCCCTGTTCATTCTGGTTTTGATTCTGACTATGACCCGAGGCACTAGAACTCACATACTCCCCTTCTGCATACTCTTCATCATCAAATTCATTATAGTCTTCCGAATCACTTTCCTCTTCGTGAACACTTGGCTCATGCAAATCCCCGCTGGCTACAGGGTGCAATCTAGTATTCCTCCTTGGTGGCATTTTCTGATACAATCAAATAGTATTGGTCAATCTTTTTATTAGTCTTAATCACTATATTATTTGCTATATTAAACAATCATGAATAAGGGTTTGCATTTACATCTAATACGGTCTGTTCAGCATATACATAATAAGTCATTTCTGAACAATCTCGATATCAAGAACAAGAAGATGTATAAATACAGTACGCAAAATAAGACTGCATTTAAGGCAACTGAAACAACATATATATACATAATTCCTTGGTTACATCTTCCATCATAGTTTCTGGTTACATCAAAAGTATGTCAGCAAGCTATCTTCTAGTCAGAGTGGGACTACTACTATATACACAAAATACTACTCCCTCAAAAACGGCACATCTATACATAATGCCAACATCTGATACTAGAAGACTATATCATCCCCTAGAAGTCACTGAAACCTACCACGGATCAGGTCCCTAACCTGAACCATCACACCCTCAACCATCTCATCTGCATCACTGCCCCCTATCGGCCCTCCCCCTAAGGGTGCCCTCAACTCGCGGAAATATCGTGCCCACGTCTGAATCTCGGTAAGGCCTGTCACAACATCCTGTGGAATGCCATCCTGAGAAGTGCTGCTCGGAGGTAGGCCGCCCTGAGGTCCAACACGTCCAGGAATCATCCTGTCTACTATGCGTCTCAACTCATCCACACGACCGGTCGAGACATCCTGTTCCCTTATGAGGGAAGATATCATCCATGATGGTACTGGTTCTCCTGCAACTGGCGGAGGTGGAGGTGGTGCTGCTGGTGTTGCGGGTGGTGGTGATGGTGTGTCAAGCGGAGCATCCTGTGGCTCGGGGAGATCTGGGATGAATTCCTCTGGCTCGTCCTCCTCGGAAAGTATAGGGCTAACTGGGGGTGAAGGTGGAATCACTACTGGTGGGGGTATCATAGGGATATCTCTGTATACAACCTCTGATGGTCCGGCCTCATCAGCCACTGGGAGGGTAGGTGCTGGTACGGCGCCCTCCTCTAATGGAGCCTCTATCGGGTCCTCCTCGGGGTCGTCATCCTCCCCTAACAACGCTCTATCAAGCTGAGCCTCATAGTCCTCATCGTCGGGTATCTACAATAAAACAATAACTAGTCACTATCGTGTAACGAATAGTTCCCTTTTTGGGTTTTAGTCTTCTTAAAGTTTTTTTTTTTTAGTCTTTTATTATTATTGCTTTTATTACCGATAGGCCTCTCGTTTCTGAGTACTATAACTTAGGGCTCTGATACCATCTCTGTGGCGCCCCCAGACCCGGGGTCCAAGGTCTAGGTCGTCACGGTCCAACTTCCACCATACATACACTTACAGTTCACTGATAATCATAATAAAATTTAATCATTCTAAGGTAAATAACAATCTGGTGACCCCCACACACTTTAACACACACACACGAGCCATAGTCTCAGGAAACGAGCATACATTAATATACATACTTGGATCTCCATCGTTACATTACTAGTTACCAAAAGGTTGAGTTCGTACTACTAAATATAGCTTCTGTTTGAAACTATAATAGCAGTCCAAAAGTTAGATTAAATCTCATTAAGTTACATATATTTACATAAACAGTGTTTATAAATAAATCTAACTAGCAGAAGCTGCCATCCTATCCTGCTCAATCTCTCTACCTCGGGAATAGGGCCAAGGGGTCGGTCATAAGGGGTCCTTGCCCTTCGCACGGTCTTTCTCAACGTCCTGCGTACTCCTCGTGGCATGGTCTGCAGCTGTGGTGGTAGAAAGATAAACAGAAAGCAAGAATGAGCTACAATGCTCAGCAAGTATATATCAACAACATGGTATGATCAAGAAACAACAACAATATGTGTATCAGAACACTAAAATGCAACCTGTACTGAAATGGTGAACAATTCTAGATACTGAACCAAAGAATAATAGGTTGCCATAATCCTCGTTAACACTATCGGTAACTAAGCACCTGGGCTTTCGTTACAGTGCAACGTCAAATTCCAATTGGAAGAAAAGAAGATACTGGAGCATCCACCGCGCCTATTGTACACGATGATCAGTCGTATAGTACAATAGTTAAGTAACCTTTTCTACTAGTAGAAGGATGATCCAAAACAGGTCATCACCCTAGGCACACATGGGCCTTTAAATGCTGGACCGGCGCCACTCGGCCTCTTACGCTAGATGGACTGTGCCGCACACAAGCCTCTTACACTTTATATCTCCAGTTCCCTTTGAGTACAATCAACAAGTCTAGAAGGGAATTTAATGCAACCTTCTAGGATAACAACAAAGCTTTCTGGGAATATTCAATTCAAGGCGTGGAAGGGAATTTAATACAACCTTCCGGAACAACAACAAAGCTCTTTAGGAATTCAATGTTCGATAGTGGATTAACTCCCGAAACGAGGTGGAAGTAATCTCTTTATATGTGTGGGTTGACCTTTAGTCATGAATGAACAGTCCGAATCAAGATCACGACCGGGGAGTCGCTACTAGGTGATAAAATAAACCCCACGAAAATATAATACTTTTAGGTAAAATAATGGTCCCTACGGGCACCAGTTTAAATGAAGAGAAGGTTAAAATGGGATATTCCATCCCTAACATGGAGTTATCGACTCAAAATATCCGAGTCATAGCTCAGTACTTATGATTTTAATGAAAATAATATTTAAAGAATTTTTAGATAACTCCGGAATATTTTTAAAGATCCAATAAATAAATAATCAATAAATATGAGACCTTGAATGGTCTCTGAAAATATTTTAAAATAATTAAAATATTTAATTAGGATTTAATCAAAACTATTTAATATTTAAATAGTTTTAAATGAATCAACATATTTAAATAATATTTAATCACTATTAAATAATATTTAAATAATCCAAAAAGAATTGAAAGTATTTAATCAAGAATAAATACTTTTAAAATAATCCCAAAATATTTAAATAATGTTTAATCAATCTTAAATGATATTTAAATAACTCAAAACGAGTTGAAAGTATTTAAATCAGCATTTAAATACTATATATATACCCTTTTAAATAATATTTAATAAACTAAATATTATTCAAAATATCAAAGGGATATTAATCAACTTGATTAATCCCTAACCCATACTAATATTATCCCAAAACTTATATTCCAGGAAGAATCCCCGGATAATATCGACTAACAGTCAAGAGATAATACGCTACTCCCGGTCGTCTGTCAAGTACCAAAGAAATGTACTTAACACGGAAATCAGTTATACAAAACTGACAGGAAGCGTCCTCTAACTTTTGAGAGTTCAGAGGCGCGAACAACAATTCAAATGATAATACAAGTCAATTGACAGAAAAGAATCCAAGCACCACAGCCCTATAACCAAGAAACATGTTATAAGGTCAGAGTTTAGAAAACTTGCCTTTACTGTTGCGGTGGTAGCCGGTGAATCCTCCCCTGGCGCAGGTTTCTATAAGAAAAGAAAACGTGAGTTCTAATTAGTCTCACGAGGGTTTTAACGCTATTCATAATCATTCATGAATGCATACTATCTTATCTTGCTAACGAGTTTTAGCGCGGATTTTAGTTATTCATGAACTCATAAGTATTACCAACACATTTCATTAAAAGTTCGTTTGTTAGGCTAGCCTCGAATTCTACTAAGAACATAGCTTATGCAAAGACAATGCAAGCAGTTTTTGCAAGGTGTCCCAACTGCACCTACTTGCTTCCAACAATTACCATAAATCAGATTTTACTCATTTTAATCCGAAACCTTTTCCCAAGTCTTCCCAAATGTTCCTAGTATTTTGTGTAAAAGTTTCAGATTTTATAAGACAGTCTAACTAGGCTGATCACCTCCTCAAAGTTGATTAAAAACAGGGCAGTCCAGTTTTCTGCATCTCCTCACCATTTTGGCCATATCTTTTAGCTCACAACTCCGTTTGACACAAAATTAGCGCGCGAACGATCTAGAGACTAATATCTATCTAACCATATAAAGAAATCACCCAGCAACACAGGCTAGACCCTTCGGGAGTGGTGAACAGTTGGCAGGCAGTAGGAAATTTGGCATGGTTCCGTTTATACGTTCATCGTTTTCCCTGTTTTAAACTCATCCAATTCAACTCAAATGACTTCCATATATTTTACACTACTACTTGGGAATGTACTCAAGACATCCCAAGCCCAAACATAATTTAACAACACTCCAAATATTGCCAATAATTCATCCAATTCCTTTACCACTGCAGCTAGCTTTTAAAACTGTTTTACTAATTCACAAACAATCAATTCTCTTCATCCTCTTAACAACCATATGTCTTAACCAAAGCATCACAACATTACTCCATCATAACCAACAAAATAAGTACTTAAACATATGCTCAAGCCATAATCAAAGCATGCTTAAAACCATATTAATCTCATAATCATCACATAGCTAGGGTTTGGACTTTTCAAGCTATTTATGCTAAATAATTACTACCCATAGCTTGTACAACACATAACAAGTGCTAATTATGCTTAAGGAGTCATAAAACAATTAATCAAGAATTTATCCTAATTAAAAGTACTATTCATGCTCTTGCTCTTTCATGAAAATCAAGAAATTTAACGGATAACTTTGCATGAGATTTGAATGGAAGATAGGTATTAGTTATACCTTCGATTTAAGTCCTTACTCGCAATGATCAAGCAACTAGAGCTTGAGTTTTGAATTTTTCTCTTCCTTTTCTCCTTGCTAAAACCGAATGCTCCTTGCTTTTGCTAGCTTGGTTGTAATTTTTCTTTTCCTTACTTTATGCTAGATACTTGCTCTTTATTAAATAAAAGACTAGTCAAAGTCTTGGTCTTGGTCAAGCTTTGACTTGAATTAAAAATACTAGCATTTCATTTCCTACACTTTAAATAAAATGCAAGCAATTGCATTTTAATAATCCATGTCAAAATATAAAATAATAAACTCTTTAATAATTCTTGGAAATCCTTGAATTTTCCAATTTCATAATAATCCATGACAATAATTTAATCTTTAACTCGTTCCGGCAATTCTAATAATTGGAATACCCATCAAATCTTATTCCATAATTATTATCCAACATATATATTATTATTTATAAGGTTTCAAAAGTACCTGGGAATCGGGAATATTACATCCTCTATCTCATTCTTAGTAGGAAGATTTCACCTTCCTCTAGTTGCCTTGCTACAGGCCTGTAAAATATATTCATCTCCCTCTGAGCTGTATATTTCATTATCATTTTAGCTCCAACTTTTTCTTGCTCTCTTCTCTCCCCCTCAGTGGGTTATCCTCCCTTTCTTTCGAAGTTTTCTAAACTGTAGAAGTTGATGGTTGAGTAGAATGAGTTTTCTGAGCCAGCAGTTGTTACACTAAATCTTTAAGTTCTTTCATTTTATTCCTCTGCTGCTCTTGCACTACCAAGATCTTTCATAATGAATAATGAATTTCAGTGACTTGGGCTTCCAGATTTAGAATCATTTGGCTATGTGTTGTGTGTGCACTGTATGGGATGTTTATTTGGTTAGTGGGTGTCTCACCGCTCACTGTTACTGTTTGTTTTCGACCCTCAACACTCACACTTGGCTGATCAGGGTCAGGGAAATGAAGATCACTAAGGTTGACTGTATCACTCATCTCATTCAACGCATCATGATCTTTAGTACCTGCATAAAAATCTCTATCCCTTCTATAGGTAGGTTGTCTCTCCGCCTGACCGCTTTGGGTAGGGAGAACTCCTTTTTCAAGAACTGAGGGAATTAGACTCAATGTGGTCACCACTATGGATTCTGTAATGAATGGCAGATCTGAAGAATCTGTGATGCCAGCTGAAGCTATTGAAAGCCTAACATGTTCAGCGGCACCCTGAACAGGTTCTACTACCACAGATACTCTAAGTATAGAGTTCACATCCCTTCTATGAGTGTGTTGTCCCTCCGCCTGACTTGAAAAGGTAGGGAGGACCTCCTTTTAAGGAGCTGAAATTTTAGATTCCAGGGGGATCACCACCTAAGGCAATGTAATGAGTGACAAATTAGAGCCTGTGGTGCCCCACAACACCTGTGAAGGCAATTCCACTTGAAATGGTGTTACTACTGACATAGCTACACCATGAATGGAGACATCTTCCCTTCTAAAAGAGAGTTGCCTTTTCACTTCACCCGATTGGGGAGGGAAAACATCCTTACTAGGATTTGAAGATGTTAAATCCAGGGGGGTCACCACATTTGACAATGTAATGAATGGCTCGTAAGAGTCAGTGATGCCCCCTACTTTCTGTGAAGACAAGTTCTGAATTGGATTTACCAAAACAGTACTGGCTACTGAAGTAGCTAATTGTATTACCATCTCTGGTTCAGTTCCTGTACCTTTCAGGAGTTGGTCAATTTCAGAATTGAGGTTACGAAGAAAAAGAAGGGTCTTAGAGATTGGAGAATCATGTTCTTGGCTCACAGATGCCTTGGGTTTAAAATTAATTTTATGACGTTTTCGAGAAGGCAGAGCTGTAGGGGATATTTCAATAAATTTCTGATTAGGTATCTATTCACTCCTATCATATGTATCATGTTTTCTTTTTCTGGTTTCAGGAGAGATTGATAGTGTTTGTTTATCTCTGGCAGTGGTTAGAACTGGTTGGTCACCAAGTCCATTGCCAGTTTCTAAGGCCACTAAGGGCTCAAGTGTGTGCACTGCCGTTTGAGGCACAGAGGTAGATATCATGACAAATTCATCATGAAGAAAAGCAGAAAAGTCAAAATCCAGAAGTGTACCTTCTTCCATTTGTTCATCAGAAATATTAGGAATGTACACATCAGTGTTCTGAGTCTCTTCCACTATGTTCTCAATAGCTACCTCTTCTGGTGCATTATCAGGGCTTTGCCTTTGTTGTTCTTACTCAGCTTCATCCATATTTTCATCCTCTTGTTCAGATCCTTGTTCTTCTTCATTTGATGCTTCATTTCTTTCAGAGTCATCTCTTTCCACATCTGATGTTTCAGCTTCAGTTTCCTCTTGAGAGGCTGCTTCTCCTGAATCCTCATGTGCTGAATCATCAGTTTTAGATACTTGATCTTCTTCTTCTGTAGCTTCTTCTTTAGTCTACCTAAGAAGAACAAAGTAATCTCGAATGGAATTAGTCATTGTAGCAGGAGTAAACCTGTTTGGATAGTCATTCTTATGTTGTAACAATAAGATAGTTTTGTACTGTAGAGAGGGTGATTCTTCCAAAGGACTATTCTGAAAAGATTGAAGTTGATCAACTTCCAGTATATTGTTCAACACCAATTGCAAAAATCTTGGATATAGACAGAAATTTTCCATTTTTGCTTGGTTCTTCAGGATTTCAGCCATGATCAATCGTCCAAAGTTGAGTCTAATATTTGAAGCCACTGCATAAGCTATTACCTTATTAAACTTTATAATTTCATGAAAACCCCCTATCTTTGGTGCAAAGGCATGGGACATGATGTTGAAAAACATGTTCCATTCTTTAGTGAGATGATTCTTGTAGATCTTCTTTGGAAGCACGTTATTTTCCAAAGTGCAGTGTAACCAGTAGAAGAAGTTGTCAAGATCAGTGTGAGAAGGTCCAGGCTCAAAGTTATTTGTCAGCAGCTGCAGTGCTTCATTTATATGATTTTCAATGATTCTGACAGAACTCCTCAAAACTTTACAAGAGAAGGCTAAAATTCCATCTTTAGAGGTATCATTCGTTGTCCTGTAAACCTGTCTCAACATGCATCTATTTAAAGGCACGTCAGTGGTTAGTGCAAACCGGACAATAGAACTTTCATTTAAAAACCTGACCCATTTGCCTAACTCACCTGCTTCAGTCCAGTCATTTACTAAAATAGATAAATAATTAGTCTTTTTAATCTCAAAATGACCTCCCATTTGATTAAAAGAGAAAGGTAATTTTTACGAATTAAAATTACTAATTACAGTCGAATTAATTCTAATAGATTACGAACCAAACCCTAATTTTAAAATTACTTGGATTGTCTTGAAATTAATATATGATGATCTCCTAGTAATTCTAAGCACACTACTATTTTTAGATTAATTTTTAATCGATTAAAACTATGATAACTCCAAGTCAATCAATTCGAAATATTGAGAAGTGCTGATTTTAAACCATCAACCAAATTTGATCAGACCACTTGCAATTGAAATATAAGTCTGTGAGTAACACGAATATGGTCTTAGATTTAAAAATGGACAAAAAAATGGCTGAGTTATATTCGATCAAAAATTTGAGATCTATGTTGCGCCTTAAGATTCTAACACAGTGTGTAATATGTATGTATCGCCACGAAATAAAAAGAATGAAATACATTAGGCTATATATATATATATATATATATAGGTGCACAAACAAAAAAATAGGCTAAGGTATTTAGTTGCGCCTACACAGTGTATACACTATGATGCGCCACAAAATTTATTAGCGCAATAAGACAATCAAAAATGGCTAAGTTATTTTGTTGCGCCTACACAGTGATGACACCACAAAATTTATTAGCGCAATGAACATAATTAAAATCTATTTAGTTTGTTGCGCCTCTACAGTGGTGACATTGTGTAGGCGCAACAAAACCGCATGGCGCAACAAAATTTTCAAGAAACTTGCTAAGTACCTGAGCTATTTTTAGTTGCGCCTATACAGTTAAACCATTGTATAGGCGCCACCAACCGATGCAGCGCAACAAAGTACTTAACTAAAATTTCAAGTTGCTCCTAGATTTTGCTACTAATAAAATAAATAACTAAATATATACATATTTGTGAATAATTTGAAATAAATAACCTATAAACCATTTATCCACCAACACAAATATGCTACATTTAATTATTAATAATTATGGCCTTTAAAATATTAACTATAATAAGGTCCAAAATTATTAAAACTCATAAAATATTTATTAATAATAATATTAACATTAATTGTTAAAGTATCAAAATAGATAAATTATGCTCCTTATTATTTTACTTTTATTTTAAATATGAGAATAAATATGAATATTTATCCTATTTACTTAAAATAATTTTAAATAATATTCTAATATATATAAGCGCCAAGAATTTATCAGTTAAATACAAGAACTTAAATATTTGCTTAAGATTAACATTAAATGAATACCAGAACAAATTAGCATGTATGCACAAGGTATTTATCTAACTTAAAATCCTAAATAACTGAAATAGAATTTGGTAAATAAATTCACAAGTCCTAAAAATATTGAAATTAATCAACTAGTGAATTTATCATCTCCAAATTACAGTTTTGATTACTAACTTATCAATTAGTAGAATTTAACATTTCAAGTTCACAAACTAGTCTAGTGAAAGTGATTTCATCCAGTGGTTTAGTAAAAATGTCTGCAATTTGCTGCTCTGTAGGTACAAAATGTAAATCTATAGTACCACTCATGACATGCTCTATAATGAAATGATACTTTATATCAATATGCTGAATAAGATTGTTTCTGATTGCCATGGAACTTGTGTTGTCACAGAATATTAGAATTTTTCTCAGCAACAGTCCATAGTCTTGAAGTTGGTTCCTTATCCACAATATTTGTGCACAACAGCTTCCAATAGCAACATATTCAGCTTCAGTTGTTGACATTACAACTAAGTGTTGCTTCTTGCTATACCATGAAACCAATCTTCTACCAAGGAATTGACAACTCCCTGATGTGCTTTTCCGATCAATCCTATAACCTGCATAATCAAAATCTGTATAGCCAATAAGGTCAAAACCTGTATCTTTAGGGTATCAAATTCCAAGATTCGGACTTCCCTTAAAATACCTAAAAATGCATTTAACAGCTATAAGATATGATTCTTTAGGGTCAGACTAAAATCTTGTACACAAGCATGTGGCAAACATAATATCTAGTCTACTTGCAGTTAAGTAAAGTAATGAGCCGATCATACCTCTATAGCTTGTGATGTCTACCCTCTAATCAGGTTCATCTTTATCAAGCTTAGTGGTAGTTGCCATTGGGGTTTTGGCTGGTGATGCATCTTCAAGACCATAATTTTTCAAAAGATCACTGATGTACTTGGTCTGGAAAATGAAGATTCCATCTTTCTTTTGGCTTACTTGGAGTCCAAGGAAATAATTCAGTTCCCCCATCATGCTCATTTTATACCTACTCTGCATTAACTTAGCAAATCTACTACACAACTGATCGTTAGTAGAACCAAATATAATGTCATTCACATATACTTGTACTAATATCATGTTATTTTTATGCATTTTATGAAATAGAGTCTTATCTATGACACCTCTAGTGAAACCATTTTCAAGTAAGAATACAGATAGAGTGTCATACCATGTCTGGGGTGCTTGCTTTATGCCATAGAGTGCCTTGAAGAGAAATTATACATAATCAATAAATTCTAGATCTTCAAACCCTGGGGGTTGTTCCACATACACTTCTTCTTCAAGCTCTCCATTCAGGAATGCACTCTTCACATCCACTTGATATACTTTAAAGTTGGAGTGTGCTACGAATGCCAAAAACATCCTAATAGCTTCAAACCTTGCCATTGTTGCATACATTTCATCATAATCTATTCATTCTTCTTGGGAATAACTTTTAGCAACCAGTCTGGCTTTGTTCCTCGTAACAAAGCCATCTTCATCCAGTTTATTTCTGAATACCCACTTTGTGCCAATAATAGACTTGTTTTTTGGTCTAGGCACCAACTTCTAGACTTTCTGTATTTCAAATTGATTGAGTTCTTCTTGCATAGCAATAACCCAATCTGGATCTTCTAGTGCTTCTTCTACTTTCTTTGGCTCTATCTCAGAGAGAAAACCAGAGAATAAACATTCATTCTGTGAAGTAGGTTTCGTTTGAACTCCAGCTTCTGGATCACCTAGAATCAACTCAAAGGGGTGATCTCTACTCCACACCCTATATCTAGGTAGATTTTCCCTAGATGATTCAGCCTGATTATGATTAAAGTGCTGAATCCTGTTAGTAGATCCTTCAACTACTCCCCCTGAGCTGCTGCTTGGTTGAGAATGAGATTATCTGCCACTACTAGTAGTTTCTGTGAATCTTCCTCTATTTCCACTACTAGGGTCATAATAATCATTGTTGTTATTCTCACTTGGTGCTAAATGATCTATTACAGCTTCAGTTCTACTTCACCTTCATCTGAGTTCATATTTTCAAACTGCAGAGTTTCAGTGTCATCTGTTCTTTGCAGACTTGGAGCTTGAGATCATTGAAAGTTACATTTATGCTTTCAATGAACTTTTTGTGTTCAATCACATAAACCCTGTATGCTTTAGATTCCAGAGAGTAGCCAAAAAATATGCCTACATGAGCCTTGGATTCAAACATTCCTAGATGTTCATCGTCTTTCAATACGAAGCACTTTGCTCCAAACACATGAAAGTATTTCAATGTTGGTTTCTTGTTTTCCATTAACTCGTATGGAGTCTTGTCATGATCTTTATTAACCAGGGTACGGTTTTGAGTGTAGCAAGTTGTGTTGACTACTTCAGCCCAAAAGTATAGAGGTATCTTAGCTTCATTCAACATTGTTCTTGTTGCTTTAATTAAAGTTCTGTTCTTCCTTTCTACTACTCCATTCTGTTGTGGAGTTCTAGGCACTAAATATTGTCTTGAAATCCCTTTCTCAATACAAAAATCATTCAAGGTTACATTCCTGAATTCTGTTCCATTGTCAGACCTTATTTTCCTGACAGGAAAATCAGCTTCTAACTCTATCTTCTTTATGTGATCAATAATTGTTTAAGGGGCTTCACCTTTTGAGGTTAGAAACAACACAAGAGTGTACTTAAAGTAGTCATCTATAATTACTAGCGCATATCTCTTCCTTGACATAGACGTGACGTTGACTGGACCAAATAAATCCATATGCAGAAGTTGCAGTGGTTCAGTAATGTTTGATGAGTCTTTGCTTCAGTGAGATAATTTCTTTGACTTCCCTTTTTCACATTCTTCACACGGACCTTCTTGACAGAATTCCATCTCAAGAAAACCTATAACCAATTCCCTATTAACTAAAGAGTTCATTGCCTTAAAGTTCAGGTGTGAAAGTTTCTTATGCCATAAACAATTGTCCTTTGTTGAAGCTTTTCTATAAAAACATTGAATTTCACCTTTACTTGCAGAGAATAAGTCAGCCACAAAGAGATTCCCCTTTCTCACTCCCTGAATAGAAATCTTCGCATCTTTTATGTTTTGAGTTTTACATCTTTCCTTTTCGAACGTAACTGTGTAACTTTTATCGGTGAACTGACTGATACTTAGAAGGTTGTGCTTTAATCCGTCCACAAGAGAGATATTTTCAATGATAACATTTCTAATTTCCAAATTGCCATATCCTGTTGTGAATCCCTTGCTGTTATCTCCAAAGGTCGTTATCGGGCCAGCTTTTTCAATCACATCTGATAACATGGCTTTATCACCAGTCATATGCCTAGAACAGCCTATGTCGAGAATCCACATGGCACGCTTGTTCTTTACTATGCCCTGCAACCACAGATTGATTACTTCTTTGGCACCCAAATTTGATTGGGTCCAGGAGGCTTAGATAAATTAACAAATTTAGCTGCAGAAATTTCCTTGTCCTTGTCTTTCTTATTGACTGTGCCCTTGCCCATTGGTTTAGCTTTGATAGGTGTGTCTTTAGGCTTAGGGATATGGGCTTCCTTCCTAGACTTAGGAGGACTAACAGTCTTTGCCCTAACATGCTTTCTATTCATGTTCACATCTGTATTAATGCAGGTACTAGATGATGCATTCATAAACTTTATATATGCAAACATGATGTTGAAAGTACATGGCATGTATCCTACTTTATCACATGGTTGATGAGATATAGACATGGAAGGCATGACAGGCATATTAGAAGTTTCTATTTTCACTACTTTTATGTTTTTGTATACATGCGTAAGATGACCAGTAGAATTATAATTGTTACAAACTTTCCTAATAGCTTTGGGAGAATAGGCATAATCATTTTTCTTATTAACACTTATCTTGCCATTTCTGTTAGATTTCTTCTTTTCAGTCTTGTTGCCTATTTCACTTTTAATATGTTCCTTAGGTCCTACAATTTTTACAGATTTCTTAGGCAACTTCTCTTTATCTTCTTCCTCTTTCTTTTTATCCTCAGCAAGGATTGCTTCTTTCATTAATATTTGTTCTTCGTCTATGAGTTGTATGACAAACTTCTTATATAAGGGCTTAGGGACATTTTTTAACACATGTGGAATGTCTTGCTTCACAGGACTTTCCTCAGCAATTGATTCCTCATGTCTCTTTCTTGCAATCTAATCATAGTCAAATCATATTCCAGTTTTTTGACCTATGACCTGTTTATCTATTGCCTCTTTAACAAGATTAGCAGATTTCTTATAAGACCGAAGTTTTAACTCTAACTCACAAATTTTATTCCTAAGTGCAGTTTCTACTTCTTGGTTGCATTTGTCTCTATTTTGTAGGTATTATACCTTTTGTCTAAGATCTTCCAAGTTAAAGCATTCAAGCTCTAATTCTTCATTTCTAGCTTCTAGCATTTTATTTCTTAGAACTAATTTAGCATTTTCTTCTTCTGATGCAGCATGCTTGTGTGTATGTTAAACATTTCTATACTTTGATCTTCTACATATTTCTTGTAATCAGAATTAGACATGTCAACTGTGGAAATAAATGATACCTTCGATGACTAAGGTGATGCCTCTGAAGAGTCCGCCATTAGAGCAACATTTCCATATATCTCTTCTACATCATTGTCTGAATCATCCCAGCTCTTTCCCTCGGCTATATAAGCTCTGCTTTGATGCTTATTTACCAGTGCATCATACTTCTGTTTCAATTCATCATACGAATCCTTTCTTTCTTTTCCTTGTTTAGGCTTCCAACATTCTGTAGCAAAATTTTCGGGTTCATTGCAATTGGAGCACTTAAACTTGTTGCGGTCTACCATTCCAGTCTTATAACCTAATTTGCTGAAAGACCCTGAAGACGAACAACCTCAGTTGTTGTTTCTGAAGCTGAAACCACTGTAACTGGTGTTACTCTTAAATTTGTACTTAGGGTTCCTTCTAAACCTGAGGTTCTTGAACTTTCCTACCATATAGGTCATTGTCTTTTTTTCCAACTGTTCAAGTTCTTCTATAGAGTAGAAGTCATCTTCATCACCTGGTTGAGTATTTTCTGTAAATTCAGCTTCTAGAATCTCTTCTTTCTCAATTACAACCTTTTTTGTGTTAGTCTATGTGACATCAAAATCTCTGGCTATAAGTGATGTAGTTTTTGACAGAGCTGTATTCTTACTGTCCACTGTTCCTGAACCATAAATGATATGTCTTTGCTCTTGCTCCATTTCATGAGTCTTGAGCTTCCTATATAGTATTTCGATAGACATGTCATTTATGTAACTTATTTATCTGATAGCAGAGATTTTGTGTTCAAGATGCGCTGGTAGTGTCAACATAAATTTCCTGTTGATCTCTCTACGTGAGTAGGCCTTTCCGTGCAGTGACAAGTCATTCAACAATTTATTGTATCTCTCAAAGACTTGAGTGATACTTTCTCCAGGCAGTGACTTGAAAGCTTCGTACTGGGATGTAAGAATATCCAGTCTGTTCTCATTCACCTCTGTAGTACCTTCCATTAGCAGATCAATCATATCCCATATTTGCTTGGCACTAGTGCAATTTATCACTTGATTCAGCATTGTAGTGTCCAGTGAATCCATTAAGATACATTGAAGATGATTATCTCATGCTACTCTTTCTTTGTTAGTGTCAGTGTACTCTGAAGGCTCATTTGGGGTAAATCCTTGAGGAATCCGTTCTCCGTCATCTGAGACTGTTTCTGGTGTAAGCTTCTGAGGAACATATGGTCCATTTTCCAAAATTTCCATGTATTGAGAATTAGCTAATTTGATAAAAGTGGACATCTTCTTCTTCCATAGAATGTATTCATTTTTGTCAAAGACTGAGATTTTGATGCTACTAAGTTTTTGAGTACTCATGGTTACGAAGAATTTTAAATCTCAAGAAATAATTAATTTCTTAAAAATTAAAACCAATTCGAATAAAAATTAATTTTCGAGAAATAAAATTTTAATTTGAATTCTTGACGATTGATAACCTTTTAAAAATTAGTGGATTTAAAATCTTTAAAAAATTCGAAATTGAATTTTCTTTAAAAATAAGGAAATTTCAATATGAATTTTTCTAGATCTAAAAATACACTTTTTTGAAAAACTATTTTTGGATCTTGATTTGTAACTTCAATCAACAAGTTCTGATACCAATTGTTAGGTCCTAAATCATTATAGAAGGGGGATTGAATATGATATTGGTAGATTTTCGTTTAATTACGGATATTACTCAATATGAAATTACTCAATATTGTTATTCAATAATTTACAAAACAATTTTCACTGCATTCAACAACACCCTTTAAAAATTATTTTGTTTAAAACTTTGAAACTCTAACTTTAAAAAAAGATTAAAAATTTAAAAAGGCAACATGTTAGATACCTTTTTAATCTAGTTTCCCAAAATGGATTACATAGAATCATAAAAAGGGCCTTAAGTAGGCCCAGTCCACCCAGCCCATGAATAAACAATTAATAGAGCCCATATGCACAACAAACGCAACCATTGCCACCATTTTCACTTTCTTGTCTTGTTCTTACAATTTTATACTTCCTCCCGCCGATATATTTCAGGTAATAAATATTACTTACATATATAATATATTTACACACACACTTGGCTCTCTTTTCTTGTTAATATTATACTTACACCTATCTGCATACACACATCTAGATTAGAGAAAATAAAAGATTGGTAAATTTAATTTCTTGATTATTTAAATTTTTTTAGTTCATAATTTGAATCATAGTACACTTAGTTACTTGATTACTATGTTATCTGATCTGGGTTGTGTTTGTTTTTTATTTTTAGTTTGGTTCTGTTAAATATAAAAAGATTTGATAAATTTAAATTCTTGATAAGTTATTTTTTAGTTCATAATTTGAATCATAATAAATTTAGTTACTTGATTACTATGTTATCTGATCTGGGTTGTTCTTGTTTTTTTATTTTAGTTTGGTTTTGTTATATTTAAGGTTTCGTTTTTGTCTTTTTTAGTAGCTGTATGATTGTAAAGTGATGAGCTTTAGTGGTTTTTCATGTGTAGTACAATTATGATTTGTACTGATTTTGATGCATAGATTCACTTCTTTTGACTTGTAGACTTGCAAATGTTATAGTTATGTGTTTTTATTATTGTATGTATGTCACAATATTATTTTTGTGGTTATTGAATGAATGAGTTGTGCGCAGTCCATGCCTTCTATTGGCATTAGCATATGCTATAAGTTGCCGCAAAATTGGAACTTTTTGAAAGAGATCATCAGCATAAAGATTTGCAGTTCAGGAATAGTATAGATCTAGTCAGCTACGGATATGTGAAAAATTCTTAAGTTTGTTTACTTGAGTTTTTGGTAATTGATTTTGGTTTAATTGTCAATGATCATCAATTATTGAATCAATATGATTAGTTGGTTGCAACTTTCTTGTACTCTTTGTTCACGATTTGATGGCTAATTAGTAATTAGTTAATTACTGTTGTGGTTGTTGCCTTGTTGATTAAGGTAGTAGATACACTGTGTCCGTTATGTTGAGACTTACACATTTTGTTGAAACCAAGAAAAAATAATAAATTATTGAGATAAATCATTAACTTATCGAGGTTTTATTCATTTATTGTATAAAAACAGATTGAATATTTGTATTATTGCTAAATTTTTAAAGTTTTAATGTATTCGGGTTTGATTGTTGGCAATCTTTTTGCTCTTACAAACTTCCCAGTAAGGACTATTATAAGGTCTTAGACTCTTAGGTTAATGTAGTGTCTGTCAAAAAATTTAGAGATAGAAGGCACAAACATGATTCTGTAGATATAGGTTGGGTTTAATCATGAAGAATATATATGTTTCTTCTTTCTTAATCAGTATAATTAATCCTGAAAGGGGATTTGCATTGACATGCAATGCAAGACCATATTATAATCATATCAAACTCTGTAAGCAATATTATTAGTGGAAGAACATTGTCTTTTTTGTGGCAGTACTCCACTGCTATCAATAGGCATACCATGGAAGATGCAAACACTGTGGATGCTAAAGAGCTAGATCTTGTCGATAATGATACAAAAGTTCAAGAAGATAAGCCTTCAGTCGAGGACCCAAAGCATTTGGATTTGGTTAACGAAAATCCCATGCCCTCACAACGACAAGAGGTATAGTTTTCCACAAGTTCATATTGACATACCATAAGAATTATATAGTGGGTGGCATACTAAATTAGAGGTGTCCTGGTAACCAATTTGATACTTACAACTTATGACTAAAATGCTTTGTTATGCTGCTTAATCTGTGAGTCTTGTCAAAATAGTTCAAGAAGTGGTTAACAAGACATTTCTTTTTATTTTGATATAATCGGCCAAATGCCCCTTGTCACATAACCAAAAAACAAAATTATACATGAATTTGTTGTTAGACAGTCAACTTACAACATCCAATTATAGTCATCCTATATATCTCACTTTTAACAATCCTGTGATGTGGTTATATAAATTTCTGCAGGAAGCAGTAATAAAGAAGTATGGGGGTTTATTACCAAAGAAAAATCCACTGATATCGAAGGTAAACGATTTTTGCTTTTGTGTTCCATCAGTAATTTTAGGCCTTTAGCCATCTTCATTTACTTACAGCTGACATTAGCATTAAATCTATCAAGGATCATGAACGTGCTTTCTTTGACTCTGCTGATTGGGCATTGGGAAAGGTATGCAATGGAATTTTACTCTAAAACTTAAATACGTGATGTCAGTAGCATCCCTTGCACTCTTTTCAAAATGTTGTTTTCTGCCAAGATTTACTTTTAACGCCTCGTATGTTAGCGACTCTTGCTTTGCGATTGCAGGGGGCACAGAAAAGCAAAGGACCTTTAGAGGCACTTCGCCCAAAATTGCAGGTACTTGATTTTCACAGACAGGGTTTATCTGCAGATAATTACATAGAATATTATTTTATCAAGTTAACAGTTAGCTGTACATAGTTCGCTATGGTATTGTGTGAGTATTATGTTTGTGATGTTAAAACGAATTATTCATGAAGAGCTTAATATGACACTGTATAGCTCTCATAGAATCAAGGAATGTGGTTTAGGGTTCTAGAAATTTGTACTATTATATGGACATGTGTTCTTAATTGTCAATTCTTAATCCATTCTATTCTCATAAGTTTAAATTGAAGTACAGTCCTACCAATCTTGGAATGAGAATGGAAAGTAAAACCTTAAATATGTAACTTGAGCTTTCTAGAATTCTGATCTATAAATTTAATCTTCTTCTTTTGCGTAAATTAAAATCGCATTCTAAAAGTTACAATAGACAGACTTGAAATCCTTCATTGCCCCTATCACATAAGTGAGCATTGAAGAGTTGGCAAAAATTTAGTTGAATTAAAATTGATAGTTAGAGAATGATTATTTTGTGATCTGAACATAATAATTTTTCCATAACAAAACTTTTGCCTTTATTCCTCTATTACTTCTATGCAAATCGTTGCGATATCTTGAATCGCCAACACTTAACATTAAAAGGTACATCGTTCTTGTATGTGTATATCAGCCTACACACCATCAGCAAGCTCGTTCAAGACGATCAGGACGATCTGCTTATGCTCCTGCCGGTGAAGGTGAAGGTATATGTACCATTATTGTGCAGAATCCTGGAAGACATTGTTCTTGGCATTCCCTTAATAATTTTGTTTAACAATACAGTTGACGCTGACATCACTGCCTGTGTACCTTCCGAGGATGGTGGCAGCAATGATGACACTCAAGCTGAGGACATTAATCACAACTAAATGCCATGCTGTGAGAAGTTAATTAGTTATTAGTGATTATGGCCATTTGAAAGTAAAATATGAGACTGAGACATGACAGAGTGCTTGCACGAATAAAGGCTCTGTTCGAACATCTTCCATGTCTTATCTTTTGCATGTTGTCATGAAGTACTCAATGTGTATTGGTACCGCAACTAGAAATTGCTTGGTTCCCCGTCTATGCAATGGGGCTCGTTATCTTTGAAGCCATACTGCTTGCAAGTACTAAATTACTGTAGTTCGTACCACCAGCTTCATTCAAATGTCCATTTATGCCTTGTTTTGAAATATTTCGCTGATGGTGTGATACTTTATTTTATCTTGCTGATATCATTTTAAATTGCAATGTCTTTTACTGCTTAAATGGATATAATAAAAAGTATTTACAATTTTATTTTTATAACTACATAATAAAAAACATCCGCTCTATATTTTTGACAATATGGCTCTGGAATTGCCAACAGTTTGTTGGAGAAATTAGAATCATATGTATTTTATCCATGAGATAAAATTCGAAGGTGTTATTTTTAAGATACAATCGGTTGCCTCGTGTTAAATAAAATCAGTAAGTTGTCAATGGGAACTAGTTACAATTTTGTGAAACAAAATTTTGTGTTAAAGAGCATTTTTTTTCTTTTTTTGCGAAAGTGTTAAAGAGCATTTTCAATTATACTTGTCAATGCAAAACCACGATCGTCATGCACTGCCTCGCTTAAGCGGACTGTTTGGTGAATTATACATTTGTACATTAATTATTTTTTTTATGGCAGCGAGTCCACAATAAACAATTGTTTACAAATATTATTTCACGTTTTTTTAGAGAACAAAAAATCGGTTGAAATTTAAGTTGAGTTTTATGGAGCTCGGCTTGATTAACCCAGCACAAACTTGAACTCTGTTATCAAAATTAAAATAACTATTGTGTACAATTGTTTATTCTTATTGTGATAAGAATTAAAATAATTTTTAATAAAATTAAATTATAATTATAATGATTAATGATTTGATACTTATTGTGTACATTTATTTTGGAAGAATAAAAACTATTTTTCCTTCAACAAAAATAATATTATCATATTATTATTATTATTATTATTTGTTATTATATATTTAAAATAAATAATTTATTAAAATAGAGTGACATTAAGTATGAAAAGATGAGGATATGAGATCAAAAAATTATTTATATTATTTGCAAAGATAACTATTAATATTATTAACATTAAATGACAAGTACAACTAAATTATATTTGAATATTCCCTTCGTCCCAATTTACATGTCACTTTTGAAAAAATTACGTATATTAAAAATTTCTAACATAAAAGTTATTTTTCATTTGTATTCATATTAATTGTATTGGTTGAAATAGTTTTAATGCATAATTTGAATGATAATTTTATTTAATTAATTATTATTACAAGTATCAATATTGTTAAGGGTTATTTTAGAAATTTACTTATTAAATTACATTGAAAGTAGAATAATTGACATATATTATGAGACAATTTTTTTTTATCAAGAGTGATTACTAATTTAGGATGAAGGGAATATATGTTATTTCACATAACATAAGTATATTATTTTAAAAGTTTATTTATCATTTTTAATAGAAAAAAAATAATTTTAAGTTAAAGTTGAAAAAAAATATAATAATTGAATAATTTTTATGAAATCAAGCTGAAACTCGATAGACTTGATAAGAATCCGAAAAATCAAAATCATGTTAAAAACTCGAGAAGTTCGATAAAAACCTGAAAACTCGAAATCATGTTAAAAACTCGATAACATTGATAAACTCGAACTCGTAAACTCGAAAGCTTGCGAACAACTCGAACTTGACTCGTATACTACATGACTTGAGCTCGAACAAATATTTCAAATTCGATTATTTTTAGGCTCGGCTCAACTCATCTCGATAAAAAAAACTCGAGCTTGATTGTAAAAGTTCAAACTTGACTTGACTCGAATTTCAACCTTACGTAAAAATGATGTTTCAAATGCGGATAAGAAACGTGAACTCCTGAACTCACAAAAAAAAATTTAATATTAATATTATCTGCGATAAAAAAAACGTGGATGGATGAATAAAACAATCTCTTGTCAAGGACCTGAATCCTTTTTTATGCATATATTTATATGTTATAAAATAAGAACTCTTAAAATATTATATACAAATTACAAATATATGTATATATTATACTATCTTATAATCCTTGCGAAACACGAGATTATTAAATTATCTATTAATTATTTTATAAGACATTGTTGCACAGTAATCACCAATTTCTAACAGCGCGCCCTTTTCATGCTATTAATCTTACAAAATCTAAAATACAATATAATTTATTAATCCGAAATTTAATTACAAATGTAACTATTACAAAAGCACAGCTAACAATGACAAGTCAACAATCAATCAACTTCAAATCTACAATCCTCGAAATCCAATGCATTCCAACTTCCTCTTACATCAAACCTCAAAATTGTAAGTAATGAGTTATACAACCCAGCAAGCAATCAATCGATCCAACTAGTCGGGCCAAGTAACACGTAATACATATAACAAAACAAAATTTTCAATACGATAACTATGCATATAAGTTTTCAATACACTTTTTGGTCTCTATATATGATTGTAGAAAGGGGTTGAATACAATCTTAAGATTTTCTCGCGGATTATTCTGTTTTAAATTAATATTTTAATTATCAAGAATAATTAAAATTATTTACAAGATTCAAGTTAAATACGTATATTAAACTTGAAAGGGTGTTACAATATTCCATAGAATATTTCTTAATTCCTTATAACAAATTTGACATAAATTGTTCTACTTAAGGAATTAAAATTCAAACCAGCATAAAAATTATGTGAATATAACTTTGTAGACAAATTACTGAATTTGAATGTTTTCTAACTCTTGAAAAATGAAGCCAATTGCCTCATATTTATAAAGGTGTAAGCTGACAAGACTTTTGAAAAAAACTTATTAAAAAATCTTAAAGACTTTATAAATTAGCCTTCAAGACTTTTTAAATAAGTTGGGTAAGACTTTTTTACTCGGTAAGACTTTTAAAAAATTCGGTAAGACTTTTTCTTTAACTGCAGCAAGACCTTTTTCTTTGAATTTTCGGTAAGACTTTTAAAAAGTTTTAAAGAAATAATTTGGTAAGACTTTTTAATAGTCTTAAAGAAATAATTCGGTAAAACTTTTAAAAATAGCTCTCGGTAAGACTTTCCATTGATTAACACTCGGTAAGACTTTTTAATTAAGATGCGGTAAGACTTTTTCTAAACTTAACTTCGGTCAGGTTGGCAGCCTCCAATTGGTTAGTTTAACAACATAAAACACATGCCCCTTCAATTTGAATAACTAGGGGGCCTATTTCATCTTTTAGTGATAAGCTTCATAGAAATACTTTTAGACCCGCACAGCTTATAATCTTTGATTAATAAATAATTAATTTAATTAAAAAATTATAAAAATAAATATATAATATTATTTAAATATTTATAAATATAATTTACTAAATAAATAAAATATTTATTAATGAAAATAAATCATTACGCTCTAATATGTGGTCTTCTGAACGTCAGGAACCGAACTCCTTTTGACTTGGAAATGATAAATCAATTCCAACCGGGGTTCCACTTTTATGAATATATGACTCTGCATTTCTTCCGTGTCAATTCTTTTTCCATCTTGTCTTCAAGTCAGTACCGTCAGACCTGTTTAGTTGTATCTACAGTTGCAATTAGAAGTACATCTGTTACTGAAATAATCTAACTCTTTAAACTACACAATACTTTTTTTCACCACTGCATGTACCCAGTCAAATATTTAATCTTGGATTCTAACTCTTGTACATTGCATTCCAAACAAACATGTATCCCTTTGAGCTTTCAGCTCCTGTCTTCTTCATTCTAAAATAATTCTAAATTAATTAGTCCTTTAATTAATTTAAGAAGTGAATTAATTCTAAGTGAATTAATTTACTAATTAAATTAACTAATTAATTTAATTAATTAATAGAGAATTAAATTAAAGTCTTGACTATAAGACCATTGTTGATATAGATCAAACTTTTCTGTTCTTCAACAATAACCTTTCTAACCATTTGAACTTTTTGATGACGAATCTTCACTGACATTGTTGACACCCTGTGCACTGGTCTGGTTCATGGATGACTAAATACAATATTGATTCTCATTTATGCTGTAGTGGTCTTTATATCTTGTCTTGTCATGTCTTGTCTTCTTTTTGTTCTTCTGGAATCTTTCTATAGTAGGCACTTAAAACCTTATGTATCTTCTGAACTCTTCTGAAATACTACTCCTTTATTTTATACCAACGCTTAAACATATTAATGAACTTCTTTCAGTGTAGAGTAACAGTCTTGTCAGAATTCTTCTGATATTCTGATTCTTCGTGTCTAGTTGACATTCTTCGACTTGATTCCTGTTATCAGATTTATTATTTACTTCCCTTTCTAATCTGAGTTGGGTTGTCATCTAATAATTGCAAATAGGCCTTCTCATATGCCTTTCGATCTCCTCCTATTTGTTATTAAACATTTAACACACAAATTCCTAGAGGATAACTCAACTAATAAATAAGAAAATACTAAAACATTGAGAACTGTAAATAATAAAAAGTTCTAGAATTATATTTAACAATTTTTTAGATTCAAACATGAAAGATAAATACAAGATAAATGTTCATCTAGACTGAACATATTTTACAAAGTTCTATCTTGACTTATCTACAATTACGAGCTTCAGAAGTATCAACTTCACCTTCTTCTAGAGTTGAACTTTTGTGTACATGTGTCATTAGTACATCTTCAGTGGCTGGTTTCTCTAGTTCAGATTCTACATTTCTAGATTTCATAAGTAACTGAAATGAAAGATGTTTTTTCCTCTAGCATTAAACTTATTATACAAGTAACATTATCTTCATTTCTCAGACTCATCACTACTCCCCCTTATGATGGTATGGATGAAGTCTTGTTCTCTTATTACCACTTCTCCTCTATTTTTCCAACTTCTGTCCCAAGGTGAATTCATTCAACACTTTTCTTGTTCAACCATTTTAATAGATGTAACAACAGACATTGCATACATTCAACATTAAATCATCGCAGATATAAAAAATGCAAACAATGATATGTTATGCATTTTAGAAAATCCAGGTTATTCTATATACAAGAATTTTCTAAAATCAAATGGAATAGAAGATTTAATAAACAATCACTAATTCTATCCAATCCAAGCATGTTGTAATATACCCCCTTTTCTTGTTCAACAACTCCCCCCTTATATGAGTAATCCTCTACAGAAGAAATTTCTTCCCCCTTAATTTAGTAACATTTCTTGTGTTTCAGAAGTAAGTTTCTTGATGTTTAGATAACAATTGATAGAATATCAATTGTTAGAATACAAAGAAGTAGTAACTTCTGACTAGATAGCCAAGTATTAGAGTCAAGTATCTTGGGTGACATGTCTGTAATTCCGTTGCATATTACTAAATTTACCTTAGGCATTCAATTGTCTTCCAAATCACCAATGTAACCAGATTCCTTATATCTCCCTTTGAATATAATCATTAGAACTATGTAACAGGTGTTAGGAATTATGAGTTTTGATGATAACAAATTACTTAGAATTACAATAGGGATTTAAAAATTCATTGTAACTAGTCGATGGATATGTGACTTATATTTCCATTGACTAGGAAACCAATTATCAGTTGAAGCTTGTTTATCAACTGATAAATTGGATTGTAACATTTGATTCATGTTTCATTATCAATTGATTGTATTGCCTCGATAGATGCTGTGAAGTAGTCGACTGATGTTACTTGACTTCCATTTATAGCTTCTCAACCGATATGAAGAATGGCTGATCAATTATAAATATTCTAAGTCAGAATTCTCATAAATGAAGTGATCATGAAAGGCATATGTTTAGAAGCCTATTTGTTTAGCGAGATGACAACTCAACTCAAACATAGATAATTTGTAAGTAAATATATTATCTGTCACAGGAATCTTCAGCAGGTATTATTTGACAAGAAAAAGAAGAACAAAGTCAATCTACAGACTTGAAGCAGTACTACATTGAAAGAAGCTCAATTTAATTGATCATGCCTTAGTGGAGTAATTAAGATTGAAGAAGCTACAGTGTCAGAAGATTTCATTTTTGTGTGACATCAGAAATAGTCAAATCAGAAGGAACAGAAGTGAACCATTATAAAAGTCAAGTGAAGAATTCTATTTGTTGTGAATCACTCGTGAACCAGACAGTACACGGAGTGTTGGAAAAATACAGAGAAGATTCTTTATTACAGAAGAAATGGTCAGCTACAGACATTGGTGTGAAGACAGAAGACTTGGAATTATATCATCAAGAGTTGTGGAGTCAAGACTTTAATTTAATTCTCTATTAATTGATTAAATTATTTAGTTAATTTAATTGGTAAATTAATTCAATCAGAATTAATTTATTTCTTAAATTGATTAAGTAATTAATTAATTTAGAATTATTTTAGAATGAAGAAGACTTTAATTTAATTCTATTATCAAAAAGTTAATTTATTATGTATCCTATTTACTTAGATTAATTCACACAGAATTAATTTAATGAATAAGATATATAATAAAACAAATAGAATTTAATTCAAATGAAATCAAAAAGGGAGAAAGAAGTCAGAAGATTCAAATCAAATGAATCACTTGAAAATAAATGATATACATCTCATTTATCATTCAGGCCGGCAATTGATTTCTCGGGAAGACTTTTGAAAAGTCTCCTGGAGACTTTTCAAAAGTCTCCCCGAATCTTATTTGAAAAGTCTCCCCGAGCTATAATAGTCTCCCCGAGCTATCAAAGTCTTCCCCATCAATTTAAATGATTTTTCATTTAAATCAAGAAGTCTCTGCGAGCTATGATAGTCTCCCTGAAAAGTCTCCCCGAGCACAGATAGTCTCCCCAGAGTCAAGAAGTCTTCCCGAATGCACCAGAGAGACTTTTAAGTGTTTCTCTATATATATGAGATCAGTAGTTAACATTCAACAACTTCTATTAACATTCTATTCGAGCTAAAAGAAAAAAAATACAGAGCATTCATGTTAAATATTCTGTAGAAATTCTAAAGAGCTATTAGTGTTTATTCGAACAGATCTTGTAACACCCATCAAGTTTAATACAAGTATTTTACTTGAACTGTGTTCCTTTGATTATTATTTCGTGATAATAATTAAATTGTTTAATCAAAAATTATCCGAAACATATATTAATATTTAATAGAGATTGTATTCAACCCCCCCCCCTTCTACAATCATTTGGACCTAACAATTGGTATCCGAGCCATCTGATTGACAGAAAAATCAAGATCCTAATATTTTTATTTATTAAAAATTTCAAAATTTTTATTTTTTAAAAAATTCGAAATCTCTTTAATTCCTAAAAATCTCAAATCTTTTTAATCTTCTATTATTTTAAAATGAGTACTCAAAGAGTGAGTAGCATTAAAATTCCTCCATTTGATAAAGATAATTATAATCTTTGGAAGAGGAAGATGACACTATTTCTTCGAACTGCAAACCCTAAGTACAAAGATATTTTGAAGACCAGTGTTGTTGCTCCAATAACAATCATTCCTGAGCATACGATAGATGGTGTACTTATTCCGCACAGACAATTTGATAAAGAAATTTCTGAGTACACTGATACTGAAAAGGAACTGGATTCTTTGGACACCAGCCTGCAGTTAATTTTGGTAGAATCTCTTGATCCCGGAATGTACAATCATGTTGTTAATTGCAAAAATGCTAAACACATCTGGGAAACGATAGAGATACTGAATGAAGGAACAGAAGAAGTGAGGGAGAATAGATTGGAAATCTTAACGTCTCAATATGAGCATTTTAGATCAAATCCTGGAGAAGGTATCTCTAATGTTTTTGAGAGATACAATAAACTGATAAATGATCTAAATCTCAATGGCAAACACTATACGAAGAAGGAGATCAATAGGAAGTTTTTGCTGACAATGCCAATTCACTTAGAGCATAGGATTACGACCATCAGGGAGTCAAGGGACATGAATGAAATTTCATTGGAAAGACTTTATGGCGTTCTAAAGACCTATGAGCTAGAGCAGATTCAACAGAAAGAAATATATGGTACAGGCAAGGTGGTCAGCAAGTCTACAGCTCTTGTAGCAGAAGTACCAGAATACAAAGAATCTATGACTGAATCTTCTTCAGTCAAAGTCATTGATCATGGTATTGTTGCAGAAGTTGGTGCAACTCAAATGAATTCATCTGAAAGTGAATTCTACTCAATGGAAGAACTTGATCAACTTGAGGATGAATCTCTGGCACTGATTGCTAAAAAATTTGGAAATACAAGATTCAGGAGAAACCCTAGTTTCAAATTCAAGCCTATGGCTAACAGATTTCAGAGAGGTGGTTCTTCTAGCTCACCAACTACAAGAGGTGGATATAAGACAGGGATGGTAGACAGAAGCAAGATCCGTTGCTTCAACTGCAATGAAATGGGACACTTTGCTACAGATTGTAGAAAGCCCAAGCAGGAAAGAAAGAAGGATTCATATGATGAGTTAAACCAGAAATATGAAGCTCTATTGAAGAAGCATCAGGGAAGATCATACTTAGCAGCAGGAAAAAGCTAGGATGATTCTGACAACGATGAAGAAGAAGATATGGGAAATCTTGCTCTAATGGCATCTTCTTCTGAAGGATCACAATCCCCACCTCGACAAGGAATTGAGGTAAACCCTAGCTGTCCTAAAATGTTTAAATTGCTAGGTGAGGATTTAACTAATGCTAGAGATCGAATAAAAGTCTTAATTCTCAAAAACCAAGTTTTATCAGATGAGAATTCTGAATTGAAAAAGCTGAAACTTATAAATGAGAAATTAACTGAAGATGTTGCATTTCAAGTTAATAGAGTCAACTGCTATGTTGAAATTGAAGCTTTTTTAAAGAATAAGATTGAACAAGAGAAGGTCAGGTGTCAAGCCTATAGAACTGCTTCATTTGTTATGAAAGACCTAATTGACCAACCAGAGATTAAACGGAAAGTTGGGATAGGTTTTGAATATAATAAATCTGTAGGGAAGCCAAGCAACATAACCCCTTTTAAA
The DNA here is from genome assembly GCA_028671895.1 of Oenanthe sinensis. NCBI lineage: Eukaryota > Viridiplantae > Streptophyta > Magnoliopsida > Apiales > Apiaceae > Oenanthe > Oenanthe sinensis. The sequence continues at coordinate 8,023,898 of JAPMAC010000212.1, forward strand.
AAGAGTGCTGAAGAAAGGGGTATTCCTCATATTATTAAGGACACTAAGAAACCTCTGTTCATAACTCCTATTGCAGAACCAGTTCTTCATAGTTGTGTAATAGTGGATTATGAACTTAAACTTGAAGACCTTAAAGAGGAAGAGAAAGAACAGGAAAAACCGGTTAGGGACATAAAAGGAATAAATGTCCAGAAAGCTAAATATGTACCTAACAGACCAATAGAAAATGTGAACACTGCTAGTTCATCCACTCCTAGTTTAGGTGCTAAAGAGCTTAAGAAAAATCATAACAGACCTAATAAGTTTGTTAATAGTATGAATAGTAACGACAGATTCCATGCTACTGAGAACTTTAAAAATGTTAATAAAGTTAAGGTAGAAACTGTTAAGACTCCTGCTATTGTGAATAAAATGCCTACTATTGATGCATGCCATAAACCCTGTGGTGTAGATAACTGTATGTTATGTGCTTTCAATGTTATGTCTTCATATTTTAAAAGCATGCATGCTATGAATGTCAATACTACACCTAGACAGCATATAAATCACAGGCATGCTAGATCAAAGACTGTCAGTCTTCCTGTTTCACAGAAGGAGACATTCTCTCCTAGGCCAGCATACAAAAATGTTAAGGTTGTTTACAAGGAGAAGTGTTCAGTCAAAGTAGTAGATGAGTTTGTCAAGTTGGGTTCTGTTGTTAAACCTGATAAAGGACAATTTTTCAAATATGCCGGGCCCAATCAATGTTGGGTTCCGAAGAAGGCCTAATTCATTTGATAATTGCAGGGTGTAAAACAGGTGAACCGGGTTATTTGGATTCTCGACAGTGGATCCTCACGACACATGACCGGAGATAGAGCCCTGCTATCAAATGTTGTTGAGAGAGCTGGCCCAGTAGTTACCTTTGGAGATGACAGCAAGGGTATGACTAAGGGATATGGCTATTTAGAAGCTGGCAATGTCGTCATTGATAATGTATCTTTCGTGGAAGGTCTCAAACACAATCTTCTAAGTATCAATCAGTTTTGTGACAAGGGATACACAGTGACCTTTATGAAGGAGAAGTGTTTGATTTCTCACAAGAAGGATGAAAAGCTTGCTCTTCAGGGAGTAAGGAAAAGAAACTTGTTCGTAGCCGATCTGAACTCAGGTTGCAGAGATGAAGTCAATTGTTTTTATGCTAAAGCTTCGTCAGATGAAAGTTGGCTATGGCACAAGAAACTCTCACACCTTAATTTCAAATCTATGAATTCTCTAGTCAAAAGAGAATTAGTGAGAGGACTGCCTCAATTGAAATTCACACAAGAAGGACTTTGTGAGGCATGTCAGAAAGGGAAAGCAAAGAAAGCATCACATCCAAGCACTGACACATCTAGTATTTCTGAACCACTGCAATTAATTCACATGGATTTATTTGGTCCAGTTAATGTAATGTCAATGTCACATAAAAGATATGCCTTGGTGATTGTTGATGACTATTCAAAATATACATGGGTTTTATTCATGCACTCAAAAGATGAAACTCCTCAAATGGTGATTGATCATATCAAAATGATTGAGTTAGATTCGAAGCTTCCAGTTAGAGCTATAAGGTCAGACAATGGAACTGAATTCAAGAATGCAGTTCTGAATGACTTTTGTGCTGAAAAGGGAATAACAAGACAATTATCAGCACCTAGAACTCCGCAACAGAATGGAGTTGTAGAAAGGAAGAATCGTACATTAATTGAAGCTGCAAGGACTATGCTGAGTGAATCAAGGCTTCCAATGTACTTTTGGGCTGAAGCTGTAAATACTGCATGTTATACCAAGAATTGGACTCTGATCAACAAGGACTTAATGAAGACACCCTACGAAATAATGGCTAACAAGAAACCAACGCTCAAGTACTTTCATGTATTTGGTGTTAAATGCTTTGTACTTAAAGATGAAGAAGAACGTATTGGAAAGTTCGAGGCTAAAGCTCTAGAAGCTATTTTTGTTGGTTATTCTAGAAGATCTTATAGGGTGTATATTATTGATCAACATCATGTCAAAGAAAGTGTCAATGTAACTTTTGATGACACAAAATTCCCTAACATCCAAAATGATGATCCATCTGAAACTCTTAAGTTCAACAATATGTCAGACTCACACTCAGATGATGAAAACGAACCTGAGGCTGCAACAAGAAACAACAATGTTAATAATGCTGATGATCCAAGTGGTAGTGGTAGAAACAGTGAAAACTCTGGAGATACCACTAACACACAAGGAGATTCATCAAGAGATCCTAGCAGCAACTCAGGGGGAGGAGATGAAGGATCAGCAAATCAAACACAACATCACAATGAAATTCAAGGCGAATCATCAAGATCTAATCTGCCAAGTCAGAGAATTTGGAGTAGAGCTCATCCTTTTGAGCTGATCATTGGTGATCCAGATGTTGGTGTTAGAACAAGAGGTGCTACACAGAATCAATGCAATTATTCTGGGTTTCTATCTGAAATGGAACCTAAGAAAGTAGAAGAAGCACTTTCTGATCCTGATTGGGTGATTGCTATGCAAGATGAACTCAATCAATTTGAATCTCAAGATGTTTGGAAACTGGTACCCAGACCAAAGGACAAGACTGTAATTGACACACAATGGGTATTCAGAAACAAGTTAGATGAAGATGTCATTGTAATAAGGAACAAGGCCAGACTGGTTGCAAAAGGTTATTCCCAAGCTGAAGGAATTGATTATGATGAAACCTACGCTCCAGTTGCAAGACTTGAGGCTATCAGGATGTTTCTGGCATTCGCAGCTCACTCCAATTTTAAAGTTTATCAAATGGACGTGAAGAGTGCATTCCTGAACAGAAAGTTAGCAGAAGAGGTATATGTACAACAGTCTCCAGGCTTTGAAGATCCAGATTCCTTGGACTTTGTATATTTTCTTTTCAAAGCTATTTATGGTCTCAAACAAACACCCAGAACATGGTATGACACTCTTTCTGAATTTCTTCTTGAAAATGGTTTTGTTAGAGGGGTCATAGACAAAACTTTATTTTATAAGAAACACAATAATGATCTGATAATGGTACAAGTATATGTTGATGACATAATATTTGGGTCTACTAATGATAATTTGTGCAAGAGGTTTGCTAAGTTAATGCAGAGTAGGTATGAGATGAGCTTAATGGGAGAGCTGAAATTCTTCCTTGGACTTCAAGTGAGTCAAAGAATAGATGGAATATTCATTTGTTAGTCCAAGTACCTTGAAGAACTTCTGAAGAAGTATCACATGGAAGATTCAGCATCTGCAAGAACTCCCTCATCTACAGCTGTCAAGCTTGGAGTATGTGAAAACTCAATAAAGGTAGACATCACAAGCTACAGAGGTATGATTGGATCTCTACTTTACCTAACTGCAAGCCGACCAGATATTATGTATGCCACTTGTATATGTGCAAGGTTCCAAGCGGATCCTAGAGATATTCATCTTGTTGTTGTGAAAAGAATCTTAAGATATCTTAAGGGTACACCTAATCTTGGTATCTGGTACCCTAAAGAATCTGGTTTTAATCTAATAGGATATACAGATTCTGATTATGCAGGTAGTGTTGTTGATAGGAAGAGCACCTCAGGGAGCTGTTAATTCCTAGGGAGAAGATTGATTTCCTGGTATAGCAAGAAACAGCAAACAGTTTCCAATTCTACAGCAGAGGCTGAGTACATTGCTGCAGGAAGCTGTTGCGCTCAGATCTTATGGATAAGGAATCAACTCAGAGATTATGGCTTTGTGTTAAATAAAATTCATATTTTATGTGATAACACAAGTGCCATTGCGATCTCCAACAACCCTGTACAGCACACGAGGACAAAGCACATAGATATCAGGTATCATTTTATTCGAGAACATGTTATGAATGGTACTGTGGAGTTACACTTTGTACCCACAGAAGAACAGACTGCAGATATTTTTACTAAGCCACTTGATGAATCCACATTCACCAGGTTGGTTGGTGAACTTGGGATGTTGAATAGTTTTTCATCTTAAATCCCAGTTCACATCTGCATTATGTTCTTAAATAAAATTTCAAGTGTTTGTTATGTGAATATTTGTTATAACACTTGTAAATTTATTTTACTAAATTCTAATTCTCGAATGTTTGTTTAGTGTAAATTTTAATATTATTTTATTTTAGTTTATCTACTTTTGGTTGCATTGTACTATATTTTAATTTTAGATTATTATATTTAAAAATAATTTAATCAAAATTTTACAAGTTAGAATTTTGATAAAAGTTATTTTTATTTGAAAATAATTTAATATTGAAGTATAGATATCTTAGGTATAATTTATTTTATTTTATATATTTTTAGTTTAATTAATTATAAATATTTCGTATTTATTGTTTAAAATATAGACTTTTAAAACTATTATTTATATATATATATAAAGTTCGGGAAGACTTTTTCTACTCAGAGAGACATTCAGAAAGTCTCCCCGAGTTATAGTAAATGTCTCCCCGAGTTTTGTTTTTTTTATTTTATTATTTTTTATTTTCTAAAAAATCAAAGAGACATTTAGACAACTGTATGCTTTACTATTTTATCTTGTTTTTTTTTCTTTTCTTTTCTTTCAAAAGTCTCCCCGAGACTTTTGAGAAAGTCTCTCCGAGACACAAATGTCTCCTCGAGACATAAAAGTCTCCCCGAGACTTTGCCTATATATATATAACATGTTTTCATTTCTAGTCTCCATTCTAGTCTATTCTATTTCAATTTTTTTTTGCAAACTCAAACAAACGCTTGCAAAATTTTCTCTCAAGTGCTATTATCGTTTATGTAAGGATATGCCATTTCATTTTTTTTCTTTCCCTCTCTCGACTGTTGCATCTTTATTGTTAATTCACAGTTTTTTTTATTAGTTATTAATTATGAACCAAGTTTATTTATCTTTTTCATCTTTAAAATTTGATAAGTCCTCATTAATAGTGTTTTAATTTAAAGCTCTAATATATAAAATTCTATATTTTATATATTTTTATTCTAAATTATACAACACTTAATTCATGATCACTTATTTAATTTTACTTGTTCTATTTGTTTTTCTAATAAGTTGCATTGTCTGTTTATCAGATAAGTTAAAATGGCTGCTGTCTTTGAAATCTGCAAGACTAACTATGTAGGATACTTTGATCCTACAAGATGTCCTGAACCCAGATTCGTTCCATGGATTCGATTTCTCAATGAGCATCCTATGATCGGAACTTCAATAGCCCTGGACCATGTTCTAAAGATTGATCCACTGAAGGCTCTCTACTCTACAGCTGTAAATTGCTCAACCAGCACGACATCTCGCTACACATTCAAAGTAAGAGGAAGAGATTACTGGGTGACAGATAATGATGTAAACAGAATTCTAGGCTTCCCAACAGACAACTTTGATCCACTACCAACACCTCAGGAGCTGATAGAATTCTTTCAAACCATCCAGTATCAAGGTGAATTTAACATGGTTAGACTGTCCAAGACTCATCTGGTAAGTGAGTGGGACTTCATCTTTGATACACTGGCCAAGGTATTTTCTCCATGTCTGAAGAATAGTTTTCACAACATTCCTCTGCTTTTACAAAACATAGGATTTGCTGTGACACATAACTGGAGAATAAATTTTGGCAAATTAATTTTGAAAGAGATAATTAGGAAAATGGGTACTTTTTCAAGCAGAAGTCTTACAGAGGATCATACAGTTCATTGCTACTATCCAAGATTTCTGACCTTGTTTTTGAATGACAAGCTAACTAATGAACACAAAGTGTTATTTAACAATTAACCTATAGTAAGATCGCTTTCCACACAAAAAAATCTTTTTACAAGGTTGTCAAAGGCAAACAAACTCCCAGGTGTTCCTGTAATTTATACACCATACATGGCTCAATTCATTCATCAACAACAAAATCAAGCACCAGCACTAGTGTTTGATGAATGACCTCTACAAATGATTCCTGCTCCTCCAAGTGAAGATGAAGATGAACAAGTTCAACCAGAACAAGTTGAACAACTTGAAGAACATCATGCTCAAGCAGAACCAATTGCATCTGCTCCAGTAAGTACTCAGGTAAGGAATTCTTCTATTGTGAATTTTGACTTAAATCTTGACTTAAATTATATCAGTGTTAAGCCCCCAGTGGCTATTAGGATATATCATGAGTCTGAAATCCAACAGTCTCTGACACAGGTCTTAGATCCATACACTGCTACTTCGTCATCACAATCTCTCTCCCAAACACAGAAGAGAAAACATACACAGTTAGGGAGTGAAGAAGACTTGATTCCTGCTCCACAGAAGAAGCAAATGCTTGGTACTTCATCTACCCTAGTAATGGTAGAACATGATGCTTCACAACATCAAGTGCCTTCACAGGCTTTAGGAGGAAACTTGGATCTCTCGCTGATTCCTAGATCATTGCCTACCTCCCCGGATGGATCATATCCGGAATCTGAAAAGATCTACTCATCGTCTCAAGATGATCAGCAACTCTTTGAGTCTTACCCTGAGGCAACTCAGTTTTCTATTCCAAAAGGAACGCAAGACTTTATAGAGGATTGGAACTTGCAAAGTTCCATTGCACCACCAGTGACCTCTCATGCAGGGGCTTTGGTGATCTTTAATGCAGGTACATCTGGAGGCTCGGATTTTGAGTTAAACACGAGCGAAGAAAGGCAAACACTGTGTGATACACCTACACGTGATGTGAGTGAAACTCTCTTGCAAATAGGAAATATGAGTGCACACACAGGCACAGAAAGTGAGATGCAAAATATGTTACTGTCCTTTCAACAACAGATGGATGCACTGAAAGCAGAAAATGCACAACTTCGAGCTCAAGTCAATGCTCAAAATTCTTCAGATCCAGTTTCACATCAGTTTTCTCTTATTAGAAAGGATCTTGAAGAAGTAAAGACAACTGTGCTTCTCAAGACAAATGATGTGAATCAAACACAAGGTGTTATAGCAGCTGATATCAAGGACTTAAGACAGAGTCAAATTCAAATTGCTGATAATCTAACAGAGATAAATAAGATCTCAAATCGTATCGATGTTCTAGAAAATGATTATCATCAGTACAATGCTCTTAATTCCTCGAAATTTGCAATGATTGAAAGAGGCATAGATCAGCTGAATGAAGGTTTGAGGCACGTCTACAACATGGTCAAGTCTGGAACTAAACCTATCCCAGAACAACAACAATTCTTTGAAGGGACTTCAGTCGAGGATCCCTCAACTAAGGGGGAGAAGGTACAAGAAAAAGCTCCAGCTCCAGACAAAGGGAAAATGCATGACACAGTACAAGAAGCTGCTACAGATCAACTCAAGTCAGATCAATCTTACTATGCAGCAGAACAAGATTTTTCTTTCTTTGAACCAGAACAACAAACTCCTGTAAAATCAAATTTTGGTGATGCTGAAACAGGTGAGTTTGACAGAGAATTTCATTTCTCTGATGAAACAGAAAGAAATGCTGAGCTAGATGAAGAACTTAGAAGATTTCAAGAAGAATCCATAGAGAAGAACTTTGAGTTAGATGCAAGGATTCTTGAAATGCAAAATGAAGCTCAAGCAAGAAATGACAAGCTTGATAAGCTTAAGGCTCTCCTACAAGTTAAATCCAAGGAGAAAAAGGAAGCAGCTGCACAAAAGCAAAAGCTATGGGATGCTGCAATCACTGCCAAGAGGGAAGACATTAAAAGAAAGTGTGGACCAAAATGGGATCAAGCTAGAATGATCATGGATCAACCTCAGATTGGCACATATCAAGACAGAGAGGTATCCGGCATGATAGGTGAACTATTCACTGCTAATACAACTGTAGATCTTTACATGGCTGCATTAAAGCTAGAGATCAGGTATATCACAGTTGAAGTAAATGTAGAAGGCTGGCATATCATAATTCATCTTGATAATTATGGTTTCTACAAAGTTTCGTTGGACTTCTTCAGAACAAGAACACCCTCTGAGTTATGGGTTATGCTGTGTAAAGTAAAAAGAAGTTCAGAGATGAATGAAATACTTCGAGATCACATTCGAGACTTTGCTACTCTAAGGAGTCTAGAAATCATACCTAAACCTTATGAAGTAAGGTTTGTGAAAAACAATCGATATCAAATAATTCGTTTTAATTCAGAGTCTATGACTAGATATCCTTTGAACTACTTAATAGACGTAGAGAAAATGCTACGGTCTGAAGGATTTCAAAGTCAAGCTAAATCAGTTGCTGCTGATTATATCCAAGACTACTGTATGTCTAAAGATATTGATTTTTACAAGCAATGGAAAGGACTAGAAGAGTTCAAGCAACCAGCGTCAATTCCACAAGATCCTCTTGATAATGAAGTTTTGTATAGACTTTCTATATCAGAACAAAACAAGGCGTATGGGGTTTCTGGAAGCTCTCAGACAGTACCTGAACCAGAACCACGCACACCTATTGTTGGTGTTGAAGAAGTAAAAGAAGAAGGTGAAATACAGAGTGAAGATGATCAGAATTGAAGAAATGTTAACATCTTTTGTTGCTAAAACTAGGATAGATCAAGATAGAAATTTGTACTATTTGTTCAGTCTAGAGGAACAACTATCTTGTGTTTATCATTAATGTTTGAATCTGGCAATGTGTTATATGAACCAGAACTAAGTTTGTTTATTTACAAGTTTTATTGTTATATCTTTTTCTTGTTTGTTAGTTGAGTTATCCTCTAGTGATTTGCTTGTTATTGTTTAAACAAACAAATAGGGGGAGATTGAAAGGCATATGTTTAGAAGCCTATTTGTTTAGCGAGATGACAACTCAACTCAAACATAGATAATTTGTAAGTAAATATATTATCTGTCACAGGAATCTTTAGCAGGTATTATTTGACAAGAAAAAGAAGAACAAAGTCAATCTACAGACTTGAAACAGTACTACATTGAAAGAAGCTCAATCTAATTGATCATGCCTTAGTGGAGTAATTAAGTTTGAAGAAGCTACAGTGTCAGAAGATTTCATTTTTGTGTGACATCAGAAATAGTCAAATCAGAAGGAACAGAAGTGAACCATTATAAAAGTCAAGTGAAGAATTCTATTTGTTGTGAATCACTCGTGAACCAGACAGTACACGGAGTGTTGGAAAAATACAGAGAAGATTCTTTATTACAGAAGAAATGGTCAGCTACAGACATTGGTGTGAAGACAGAAGACTTGGAATTATATCATCAAGAGTTGTGGAGTCAAGACTTTAATTTAATTCTCTATTAATTGATTAAATTATTTAGCTAATTTAATTGGTAAATTAATTCAATCAGAATTAATTTATTTCTTAAATTGATTAAGAAATTAATTAATTTAGAATTATTTTAGAATGAAGAAGACTTTAATTTAATTCTATTATCAAAAAGTTAATTTATTATGTATCCTATTTACTTAGATTAATTCACACAGAATTAATTTAATGAATAAGATATATAATAAAACAAATAGAATTTAATTCAAATGAAATCAAAAAGGGAGAAAGAAGTCAGAAGATTCAAATCAAATGAATCACTTGAAAATAAATGATATACATCTCATTTATCATTCAGGTCGGCAATTGATTTCTCGGAAAGACTTTTGAAAAGTCTCCCGGAGACTTTTCAAAAGTCTCCCCGAATCTTATTTGAAAAGTCTCCCCGAGCTATAATAGTCTCCCCGAGCTATCAAAGTCTTCCCCATCAATTTAAATGATTTTTCATTTAAATCAAGAAGTCTCTGCGAGCTATGATAGTCTCCCTGAAAAGTCTCCCCGAGCACAGATAGTCTCCCCAGAGTCAAGAAGTCTTCCCGAATGCACCAGAGAGACTTTTAAGTGTTTCTCTATATATATGAGATCAGTAGTTAACATTCAACAACTTCTATTAACATTCTATTCGAGCTAAAAGAAAAAAATGCAGAGCATTCATGTTAAATATTCTGTAGAAATTCTAAAGAGCTATTAGTGTTTTTTCGAACTGATCTTGTAACACCCATCAAGTTTAATACAAGTATTTTACTTGAACTGTGTTCCTTTGATTATTATTTCGTGATAATAATTAAATTGTTTAATAAAAAATTATCCGAAACAGATATTAATATTTAATAGAGATTGTATTCAACCCCCCCCCCCTTCTACAATCATTTGGACCTAACAGATCAACAGATATTGGAGTCTATGGATGAAGACACTACTCAATGGATAAAAGCACTCAATGGATAAAAGCCATCAATGGATAAAGGCGATCAACGGATAAAGGACCATAAATGGATATGGAGTCGATGGATAACTTAATTAGCCATTGATACATCAATTGATCAATGGATATCCTATCCATCGATGAATAAGCAAAGAAGAATCAACTGATAAGATTAACAACATTTATCAGTTGATTAAGGTTTTCCAATTTAGTTAAAGACAAAAAGAATGGAAACTGTGCAGAAATTGAATTAATGGAAGACAGTCTTGTTAGGATTGTGAAGACTTTCACGGCAACACAGTCTTCAAGGAATGCATCAAGACAAAGATACTTTCAGGACTAGACATAGTCTAATGAAGACTGTGAAAGTAGCTAATTTCTATTTCTATATAGTGGACTACTATATAGTGGTTAGTATTCCATTGTAGTAAAGTGAGAAGAAAAGTGTGAGAAAAATTGTAAGCATAGTTGTGCAGAAAAACACTTTGTAAGCAGCTTGGTATTTTTACCAGGATTATTTGAAAGCAAAAACATACTAATGGAAAAACCAATCCACTAGTAATTTTTAATATTGCTTGTCTTGTTTTCAATATTTTTATTATCTACATTTTTAGTTCAATCAACTCTTTTTATATTCACTCAAACACTTTTATTGAAAAAACTTAAATCCGCAAGAATTGAAGATAGTTCTTAAGTTTGTATAACCCCCCTGCTCCAAACTTATTGTACTTAAGGGTAAATAACAATTGGTGTCAGAGCACAGCTTTCAATATACAGAAATTTAAGATCTAAAGTACATCAAGTATGGGTCAAAAAGACACAGGAATAAAGATTCCAGTTCTAGAGAAAGATGAGTACTTTCTTTGGAAAGTGAAAATGCACTTACATCTGCTATCCATTGATCCTTCATATGTTCACTGCATAGAGAAGTTCCACATGTGCCTATGAAGATAGTTACAAGTGTAAATGCAGGTGGTACTCAGGCACCAGATAAACTCATTCCAAAACCTGTGAGTGAATACACAGATGAAGATGAGAAGGAAGTACATAAGGATAAAAAGGCTATGAACATTTTGTTTAATGGTCTTGACAAGGATATGTTTGACAATGTTATCAATTGTACAACCTCCAAGGAAGTCTGGGATACTCTTTAAACTCTATGTGAAGGCATTGAACAAGTGAGAAAGAACAAGATGCAACTTTTGATTCAAAAATATAAAGCCTTTCACTTCAAAAGTGGTGAAGCAATCAATGACACATATAGTAGGTTTCCAAAGCTGTTGAATGAGCTAAAACTATATGGAAGAGTATATGTTGTTAAAGATGCCAAACTCAAATTCTTGAGGTCCTTACCCAAGGAATGGAAACCAATAACTGTTTCTATAATACAATCTCCTGAATTTAAAGAATATACTCTTGACAAGCTGTATGGTATCTTGAAAACCTATGAGTTGGAACTACGACAAGATGTGGAAATTGAGAAGAGTCAGAAAAGAGACAAGTCTATTACTTTGGTGGTTAAGGATAAGCAAGTTACATAATCTGGTGAAGATGTTGCTGTTAAGGAAGGGAAGAAAGAAAGTAATGCAATAGTGCAAGTGGTGTTAGATATGATGAATCTTTAACTGAGAAAGGAAAAGAAACAGTTGAAGATGATGAGTCATACACCAAGGATGAAATGGATGAAATAGATGAACATTTGGCTTTTCTATCAAGGAAATTTTCAAAAATTAAATTCAAGAGGAATCCCATTCAAAGGCCTGGATCCCAGTACATGAGAGACAATCAATAAAGTAAAAATCTTGTTGACAGGATTCAATTCAAATGCTTCAACTATGGATTGGCTGATCACTTTTCTAATGAATGCAGAAAGCCAAAAATGGAGAGGAAATCAAAGTACAGTGATGGTATTAATTATAAAAAGAAATATTTTGAGTTTCTCAAACAAAAAGAGAAGGCTTTTGTGACAGAAGAAAAGGACTGGATTGCTGAGGATGATTCTGAAGAAGAAGAATACAACAACCTTGCACTAATGGCCAATCATGATGACCAGGAAGCTAGTTCTTCTAGCAATCAGGTAATTTCTACAAATCTATCTGAGTTACCCAAAGATGAATGCAACATTACAATTACTGAAATGTCAAATGAATTGTATAATTTGCATGTCACTCTTAAGTCCTTAAACAAAGAAAACACTAGGCTCAAAATAACCCTAGAAACTCTTATTGAAAGAAACATTTATCTAGAGAGTGAGCTAGTGCAAATGACAGACTCAAAGTAGAGAACAAAGATGCTAGAAAAGAACTAGTTAAGTGTAAAAAGGAAATATAAAATTTGAAAGAAAAATTGGAAGAAGAACTAAGAACCATTGACAAATAGAACAGGTCTAGTAAAGCCAGTAAGAAGATGATTGACATTCATGGAACAAATTCTTTCACCATGTTGTCTGAGACTCTTGAGAAAATAGCCATTGTTAAAAATTAATCTTTGGAAAAGAAGCAATCGATTGTTAATTCTGAATCAACTGATAAGGATTATCCATCGATTGATAATGTCATTCCAACGTATAATCATCCATCGATTGATAATGTTATCACAACGGATAATTATCCATCGATTGAGGAATCATCAACTGCTAAACAATTTGTTTTAAAAACCAAGCTTAACAGACCTGTTAAATTTGTCAAAGAAAGTAGCTCCTCTAAATCTCAAGTCAAAGTTGAAAAGGCTAATATTGGGTTCCTATCTAAAGATCAATTGAAAGAAAAGTTAGAAAAGATAGAGCCAAATATTAAGCCAAATGAGAAGAAGAAAAACAGAAATGGTAAAGTAGGCATAAACAATCACAATAACTACACACCTGACAAGTATGCTTCTAAAAAGATATGTGCTAAGTGTGGTAATAAAAATCACTTATCTGTGCAATGCAATATCAATGTGCCTGCAACAACCAATGTGCCTGTTATACCTAACATGCATTCTAACTCTGTTTATCCTCATGTAGTTGATCCTCATGTTATTCATGCTCAATATGCATCAATGCCTTATATGTTTAATCCATATCTTGCATTTGCCAACATGAACATGTCTGCTATGCCCTGGAATATGCATAACAATTTTCATGCTCCAAAATTTTCTAATTCTACAAGCATGAGTATTCCAAATAATAGCATTAAGAATCCTGAGGTGAGGAAACCAACACATAAGGTTGAAGTGAGAGTAAAACCACCTAAACCAAAGGTACAAAAATTGGAAACCAAACCAAAGGTAGCAACTAAAAAAAAAGGACCCAAGACAACTTGGGTACCAAAATCAACATGATTGTTTTTGGATGTGTGCAGGGAAAAAGAAGAAATCTTTGGTACTTGGACAGTGGGTGTTCAAGACACATGGCTGGAGATAAATCCTTGCTCACAAAGTTTGAAGAGAAAGCTGGCCCTGAAGTAACTTTTGGAGATGACAGTAAAGGGTACACCAAGGGATATGGCTTGATTTCAAAAGAGAATGTCATCATTGAACCTGTTGCATTAGTTGATGGCTTAAGACATAATTTATTAAGCATAAGTCAACTATGTGACAATGGAAATAAGGTTTGTTTCACAACTGAAGCATGCATAATTTCCAACAAGAAATATGAAAGTCTGGTTATGACTAGGAATAGAAAAGGAAATGTGTACATAATTGACTTTAATTCAAAAAGTGCAGACTCGATGACTTGTCTTCTCTCTAAGGCAAGTACAAATGAAAGTTGGCTACGCATAAAAAATTAGCACACTTAAATTTCAAAGCCATGAATCAATTGGTCAAGAAAAATCAAGTGAGAGGATTACCATAAATGAAATTTATCAAGGATGGACATCATTCAAGTCAAAATCGGAATCATCAATTGAGAAGCCACTTGAGTTATTACACATGGATTTGTTTGGTCCTGTAAATATGATGTCCATTGCAAAGAAGAAATATGCTCTAGTTATTGTGGATGACTTTTCAAGAATCACATGGACTTATTTTTTGTATTCAAAAGATGAAGCCAGTAATCTCATCATCAAGGACATAAGAGAAGTTGAGAAAAATCTTGGATTGGATGTAAAGAAAATAAGGAGTGACAATGGAACAGAATTTAAGAATTCCACAATAAAGGAGTTCTGTGAATCTAAGGGAATCATACATACCTTCTCTGTACCAAGGACACCTCATCAAAATGGGGTAATGGAAAGGAAGAATATGACATTGATTGAAGCAGCTAGGACTATGTTGGAAGATGCTAAATTGCCAACATATTTCTGGGCTGAGGCCATTAATACAGCATGCTATACTCAAAACATCTCTATAGTAAATCAAGCTCAAGGAAAGACACCTTATCAATTGATCAAGAAAGACAAAAAGCCAAAAGTGGGGTTTCTTCATGTCCTTGGCTGCAAATGCTACGTGCTAAGGAATCAAGATGAAAACCTAGGAAAATTTGAAGCCAAGGCTGATGAAGCTATATTTGTTGGGTATACACTATTAAGCATAGCCTATAGAGTCTATAATCTTAGACTACACATTGTTATGGAATCTGTACATGTAGTATTTGATGATAAAAAGATTCAAGGCCTTTTTGAAGAAGGAAATCACGATACACTGCATTTTGAGAATGAATCAAATGAGGTAGATGATGATGAAGAAGCAAAAATTGTAAAATCACAAGTACTCAGAAACCCAATATCAGTTAATGTTACTGCATCAATGGATAATTTATCAGTTGACAGAATTCCATCAACTGATAATGCATCAACTGATAATTCTTTAATGGATAATCAATGCTCTACATCTAGAGTATCCAACCTACGGGGAGGGTTTCAGAATCAATCCAC
Organism: Oenanthe sinensis; assembly: GCA_028671895.1. Taxonomy (NCBI): domain Eukaryota; kingdom Viridiplantae; phylum Streptophyta; class Magnoliopsida; order Apiales; family Apiaceae; genus Oenanthe; species Oenanthe sinensis. Next base: position 8,038,972 of record JAPMAC010000212.1, read on the forward strand.
AAATTCAAATCAATTTGAGTACAATACTAATGATCATGAAGCTTCATCAACAAGGAAAAATTTGCCTCCTCAAAGGAAATGGACAAAAAGCCATCCATTTGAGCCAATCATTGGAAATGCAGAATATGGTGTCAAGATAAGAAGTGCTACTCAAAATGAGTGTCTGCATAGCAGCTTTTTATCTCAAGAAGAACCTAAGAGAATTGAAGATGCTCTTATGAATACTGATTGGATTTTAGCTATGCAAGAGGAACTCAATCAATTTGAAAGAAATAAAGTGTGAAAGCTGGTGCCCAAACCTACAGATAGGTTAGTAATTGTTACAAAATGGATATTCGGAAAAAAAATGGATGAAACTGTTACTATGACTAGAAACAAAGCAAGACTTGTGGCAAATGGGTACTCATAAGAAGAAGGAATTGATTTTGATGAAACTTTTGCACCAGTTGCAAGGCTGGAAGCAATCAGAATCTTTCTGACTTATGCTGCATATGCTAATTTCAAAGTCTACCAGAAGGATGTGAAGAGTGCCTTTCTGAATAGTGTTGGAAATGACGATGCGGTATAAATAGTAATCGTGATAACTCAACACTAGAACAGGACAAATAAATAATACTACGATTACACAGAAATCAGCAAGACATGAAGACAAGGCAAATACAGTGAATCAAGACATTAGAAGAAGTTTTGAAGTCTACTACAGGTCACTGAAAGAAGTTCATTTATATGTTCATGCCTCAGTGAAGAATAATGTTTAAAGACTTTCAGGGTTTCAAAAGTGTTGAAGATTCAGTATAGCAGTGCCACTAAAAGATTTCAGTGTAACAGCATTGATTGAAGATAGACAGTGTTTTAAGCATAGGAATCTAGAAGAATTGAAGACATGGTAAAGACAAAGGTTAAAGAAGACAGCTACAGTCTTGAAGTTATACTCACTGACAATCAGTGAAGAACAGAGAATGAAGTATTCAAGATTGTAGTAGTAATGAAGACGTTGTCGAAGTACCAGAAAAGATTCTAGTGAAGTTACATTGTTTATTAACAGTTAATGTTCGAACCACTTATTGGGAAACCACATTACCAATTGAACATGGTAATCTATTCAGAAGCAAGAACCCTATCAAGACTAGTCACTTATGAACCAGACCGTTGCATCAAGTGTCAGGACATTGATAGCAAGTTTATGTCAGTGGTAGAGATCCATGTTCAAGAGCTTGTTGAAGAATATTGAAGAAGCTAGGGAAACTTGCTCATAAAGGTTAATCCACAATTAGTCACTAAAGAAAGTCAACATTCGATGAGTGCATATTTGCCAAGGCAAATGTCGATCCACAGCAGATCGAGATGCGGATCGAGATTGATTATTAAAGGTAAAACATTGCAAGGCAAATGTCGATCCACGGCAGATCGAGATGCGGGTCGAGATTTACAATTGAAGTAAAACATTGCAAGGCAAATCTCTGTCCACGGCAGATCGAGATCGAGATCGAGATTCTCACAGATCGAGATCGAGATTCTCATAGATCGAGATCGAGATTTACACAGATCGAGATCGAGATCGAGATTGTCAACACAGATCGAGATCGAGATTTACACAGATCGAGATCGAGATCGAGATTGTCAACCCAGATCGAGATCGAGATGGGTCCAGGCCGAGATCGAGATGCAGGTCGATATGTAGCATTTAATGTTCAAGGGACAAGTGGCTTATTGTGAACGGTTGATCCAGAGTGGTTGGGAAAGTACTTTTTGTTAACGAGTCCTGATTGGGCCACGTACACAAAAAGGACAAGATCAAGTCTACAAGTCATAGATTACAAAGTAGTATAAATAGAAGTACTTGTGTAACATTTCAATAGAGAGCATAGAACGCAATGTAGAGCAATATTGAGAAAAACACTTGTAATAGAGAGGGAGTATATTCACAGAGCTTAGTATCATTTACTCCTCTCTATTTACTTCTGTTGTACTATTGTAATGAATGTTGTAGCAAATCCTTCAATGAATATAACGATATATTCTTGAAATTCTGTGTTGATTTATTACATAATATTTATTGCTTCTCATTGTTTCTCATATTCCTTAAATCGTAAAAAGTTGTATTCACCCCCCCCCTCTACAACACATTTGGACCTAACAATTGGTATCAAAGCTTAATGTTTGACATACAAAACATAGATCCTTGTGTTTGGTAGAAGATTAGGGAGTTTTCAAGTCCAGATCTACTTTTTAAGATTTTCTTGAAAAGTGTACTTAAATTAATTAAACAGTGAAAACTCGTCCTAAAATTATTTAAATACTCCAGGTGTAATTATTTAGCTTGGGTGTATTTTAGATAATTGTTGTGAATTAAACTGGGTACTTTGGTTTGTGGTGTTCTTCACGTGTTCATCGCTGTTCTTGTAAAGAAGATAAACCCAGCAACTTTTTGATTACCTTTTCTAAAGACATAAAGTGAAAAGGGTATTATTGGCTTTTGATTGGACAAACTCACTGCACAAAAAGTAATTATCAAAAGACTCTGTACCTAGCACGTGGTTGTTTGGTGAGTTAGGTGAGAAAAGACACAAAAGTCAAAAAGTGTGAAAGTGACAGGCAGCAAATTTCGACCAAGGACAAAAGTTCGACTTGAGAATATCTACTTTGAGAATTTCGACTTGGTGAAATTTCGACATAGGCAAAAGTTTTGTAGATCGAGATCGAGATCGACTTGCGAAAATGGCTTAAAATATGCTAAGTTAAATCTCGATCTGTCGACATCGAGATCGACATCGAGATGTAGATCGAGATATAGATCGAGATCGACATAGATTATCTACAGAGCCTAGTGTCGGGTACTTAGAATTATTTTTGGTGACCAGTTTTGGAGCTTTGATTTATTTGGAGATAATTCAATTTTCTTTTAATTACTACTCAAGTAATAAGAAAAGTTTATTATCTCTATTCTAAATCTATATTAAGATGGCACCTTAAAATCAATTCAAGATTCCAGTGTTCGACCGAGATCAATGAAGAATGGGTTTTGATAATGAATTTGTTACGATGGTTGTTGTTCCTGAGCATATGGAAGGAGATGTGATTGTACCACATCGGTCTGAGCCCAAAGAGGGAGTGGACTTTTTAGTTGCTAATAAGGAGAAAATAGCTTTCGATACATTCGTTCAACAAACCTAGAAATAGAGGTCATCATGGAAGGTACAGCTGAGGTCAGAACAAAACACTTTTACTCAAGATGAAGTATAGCACCTACAAGATCAGAAAAGGAGCAAGCAAAAGATGAAGACACTATGTTGGGTTGACGTATGAATCTCAAACATTAGTGAGGATGCAGCAAGGGAGAGCATTTGTTGGTGAAGTTAAATGCAAGGATGATTCTAACAGTGATGCACCAAATGGATATCTGGCATCAATGACCAACACTGAAGATGAATCAATAAGCACTTCACAGGTATACATTCTAACTAGTATACGTTTATCTAATTCAGAACTGCATGTTTATTAAGTTTTGAAATGTATTATATTCATGATAGCATGTTAGCATCTTAGGTCTTAAATGCTCTGATACCACTTTTTAGGACCTCAGCGCTTACCATTGCACCAAAACTCCGGAGTGATAGTGAGGTGCTACTTTATTCCCTTAAGGGAACAGTCAGCGCCAACGTTTCGAATAGGCAAGATGCTGGATATTCCAAACAATCCCCCCCAGCATATTGCCAATATTCAAGCAAATGCCTTACGTTGAGACTCGAACACGTGACCTGCTCTGATACCACTTTTTAGGACCTCAGCGCTTACCATTGCACCAAAACTCCGGAGTGATAGTGAGGTGCTACTTTATTCCCTTAAGGGAACAGTCAGCGCCAACGTTTCGAATAGGCAAGATGCTGGATATTCCTAACAAATAGAATATTAGAAGAGGAAGTCTATGTGGAACAACCTTCTGGCTTTGAAGATCCAAATTTCCCTGACTTTGTCTACTATCTACTTAAAGCACTCTATGGCTTGAAACAAGCACCAAGGGTATGGTATGACACTTTATCTCAGTTTCTCATTGAGAATCACTTCACAAGAGGTACTGTTGATAAAACTCTATTCAGTAGAAATGTTAATGGCTCTATCATTCTTGTTCAAATATATGTGGATGACATTATTTTTGGCTCAACTAATGAGGGACTGTGCAAAAATTTTGCCAAATTAATGTAGAGTAAATATGAAATGAGCATGATGGGAGAACTTACCTACTTCCTTGGTTTGCACATTAAACAAGTTAAGGATGATATTTTTATAAATCAAACACAGTACATTCATGACTAGTTAAAGAAATTTGACTTGAGTGAATGTTCTTCTACAAAAACTCCCATGGCCACTGCCACCAAACTTGAATTGAACTCTAAGGAAGCTAAAATGGATATTTCAAGTTATAGAGGCATGGTAGGCTCTCTTTTATATCTAAATGCTAGTATGCTAGATATAATGTTCTCTACATGCTTGTGTGCTAGATTTCAGGCTGATCTTAGAGAGTCTCATTTAGTGGCTATTAAGAGAATTTTTAAATATCTCAAGGGTACATCAAATTTAGGTATTTAGTGTCCTAGAGATTCTGGTTTTAATCTAATAGACTACTCAGATGTTGATTATGCAGGTTACAAAATAGACAGAAAAAGTACTACAGGCACCTGTCAATTTCTAGGAAACAAACTTGTGTCATGGTTTAGCAAAAAAGCAACACTCGGTATCAACTTCAACTGTAGAAGCCGAGTACATTGTTGCTGGAAGTTACTGTGCTCAAATATTATTGATGATGAATCAATTATTTGACTATGGGTTCAACATGAACAAGATTACTATTTTCTGTGATAATACAAGTGCCATTGCAATAACCAAAAATCCTGTGCAACATTCCAGAACCAAACACATTGACATAAGGTATCATTTCATTAGGGATGTTGGGTCCTGAAGTATTGTAGAAGGGGGGTTGAATACGATACTCACTAAATAAAAAAAATTCTTTCGAATCTTTTGCAGATAAATAATTTAGAGTTCGGTTAGTGGGTTCGAGTTCATGAGGTGAATAGTGTTTAGGAGGCTGACTTACTAATTTTCTGTATTTATGAATAATCATTAATGTTCTAGAAAATAAGCAAGTAATTTAACAAGACAAGTTTCGAGGAATATATCTTTCGTATATAAACCCTGAGGTTGCTACACCCAGTTAAAAATATAACTGGTTTCCAAAGAACAAATTAGTTCTTTGCTTCTACAAAAATATACAAGCCAAATCCTATACAATATTTGTATCTATAATTTTGTCTAAGGATTTAACTACCGGGAGTATTTTGTAATGGCCCTTAAAATATTACAATGTTTATCCGGCCATTAACAAAAGACTCCGGTAAGGAGTAATGGATAGAGCTTTGATTTGTTTTGACCCCTCTGTATATTTTTGTTGTGTTCTTCTCCGGCAATTTTGATCGGAACAGATGAACCAGAACACACTTCAAAATGAGCACGTCATTTTGTTTATATATGGTGTAGACTTTTCAAATCAATTAAAATTGATTTTTTCTTCATAATGCTAAGTCCTTTTGTTGCGCTTGTTGAGTGAGTACAGTGTATAGGAGCCACAAAACTTTTATTGCGCCTAAGGGAAAGTTTTGTTGCACCTACACTCTGTGTACCTTGTAGAGGAGCCACGAAACTCTTGGTTTTGCCTTAAACTCTTTTGTTGCTCCTATGGCAAACTTTTGTTGCGCCTCTAGACTGCTTGCAGTTTGTAAGAGCCATGAAAGTAGTTAGAAAATTATTCACAAGTATTTCATTGCGCCTGAGAGTTTTGTTGTGCCTCTAGAGTGCTTGTAGTGTGTAGGAGCCACGAAAGTACTTAGAAACTTATTCACAAGTATTTCGTTGCGCCTAAGAGTTTTGTTGCGCCTTACATATTGCTTGCAGTGTGTAGGAACAACAAAAGTACTTAGAAACTAATTCATAAGTATTTTGTTGTGCCTAGGGTATTTTGTTGCACCTCACACATTGCTTGCAGAGTACAAGATCCACCAAATGTAGTAATACTTGCCTTAACCAATTTTTTGAAATGTTTGAAGTATTTACCACTTGGTTTTCACTCTTCTGGCTTGATAAACTGATTTTCTTCTAATACATCAACGTAATTCTCTTCTTGTTATGTTGACGCTTAGTGCACTGGTCTGGTTCACAAACGACTAACATTGAATTAAATTCCCTTGATTTCTTTTCTGTTTCAGCTGATTAACCTTGGACTGTTGCATTGCTTCGAACACTGACTGTTAATAAACACTGTACTTTCACTAGAATCTTTTATGGTACTTAGACAATGTCTTCATTATTACCACAACCTTAAATACTTCATTCTCTGTTCTTCACTGACGCTTGAACATATAAATGAACTTCTTTCAGTGAGTATTACTCCAAGTCTACGGCTATCTTCTTAGTCCTTTGTCTTTACCATGTCTTCAATTCTTCTAGATTCCTATGCTTCGAATACTGTCTATCTTCAATCAATGCTAATACACTGAAATCTTCTCGTGGCACTTCTATACTGAATCTTCAACACTTCTGAAACCCTTAAAGTCTTCAACCATTATTCTTCACTGAGGCATGAACATATTAATGTACTTCTCTCAATGACCTGTAGTAGACTTCAAAACTTCTTCTAATGTCTTGATTCACTGTATTTGCCTTATCTTCATTTCTTCCTAATTTCTATGTAGGCGTAGTATTATTTACTTGTTCTGTTCTAGTGTTGAGTTATCATGATTACTATTCATACAGCTTCGTAATCTCACCAACAAGGGAACATGTAATGAATGGTACAGTTGAATTATATTTTGTCCCTAGTGAATAACAACTTGCAGACATTTTTACCAAACCTCTAGATTAATCTACTTTTATTATATTAGTCTGTGAATTAGGTATGCTTAATTTTTCTCAATCTTGAATGTATGCATAGTTATTTTTTTAAGCCATTGTTCACAATTATCTATTGAAATAAAGTGATCAATTGATAACTGTGTTAATCATCAATGGATATTTATGCACCTATCGATGGATATATTTGATCAACAGATAAAATATATTCCTATCGATGGATATTTATCGATCGACAGATAATTATCTCAGTAATTGTTTATTGATTGATAAATTCTTTATTATTTGATCAACAGATAAATTCTACTCCTATCGATGGATATTTATCTATCGACAGATAATTATCTTGGTAGTTGTTTATTGATCGATAAATCATTAATTCTTTATTTTATCCATCGATGGTAATAGAATTTCTACAGTTTTATTCATCCGTTGATCAAATTATAGCCGTTGATTAATTACTTTATTTGTCAACAGATGAATACACCCATCGATTGCCATTTAGAGTAATTTACTTTAATTCTTTTTAGCTCATAACGGTTATATTCTTAATTAAACTGATTATTCAAGTCATTTTAATCTCAGAGAATTTAAATAGCAATCACAATTCTTACTTCATTCTCAATTGCTATTTCATTTCTATCTCTAATTGATGTATCTCTATCTCTCTCTCAAGCACTTTTAAGTCGAATTCACTCACTCGTTTTCAAGTTTCTCTATAATCTCTCAAAGATCAGTGATGGCACCTCAAAAGAAGATTGTTTCCTCAACCAGGTTCACATATGAACAAACCAACTTTGCAGCAAGTCTAACAGTGGATGATGCTTCCGTGCATTTCCATCCGTTGATGAGATTTCTGGGAGACTGCAAAGTGTCCAAAGCTCTCAGTGAAACACCAACAATAGTTTGTTCATTTGTTGAAGAGTTATGGAACACTACAGAAGTCCCAAAAGATTGGAAGGTAATTTCTTATACTTGCAAAGGTAATTCCTACACCATTACAAGTACTACTTTGTCTGCATGCTTAGAATTACCTGAAAATAATTGTGATAAGTCACCCACTGAAAATGACATTAGGGACATGTTAGAATCTGTTAACTATGCTAATGCTAAAACTAGTTTAGGTGAGATTGTTAAGAAAAATCTAAGAAAAGAATGGAGTTATTTCTTTGATGCTATAATTAAGGTATTTTCTGGAAAAATAAGTAATTTTAATGCAATTACCACAAGTATGCAAGAAATTGCTTATTCTATCCTATTTGATAACTACTTTAATTTTAGCACATTACTCCTAAATGAATAACATCTATTTTGCTAGATTCTTTATGCTATTAATTAATGCCTCTATTGGAGATTGTGAGATTAATGCAGAAATGGAAACACTGGAGTCCTGGACACAAAACAAAAGGGTCTTCAAGGACTTGGTGAGAATCAAATTACACCCTAAGTTGTGTCTCATCTATCCTCCTTTTGTGCAGGTATATCTCAAGAAACTTAATTTTTTTTTACTTCCTCTGGTATTCCAATTGCTTTGCCTTCTACAACAATGAAGATTATGAGATTAATGCAGAAATGGAAACACTGGAGTCCTGGACACAAAATAAAAGGGTCTTCAAGGACTTGGTGAGAATCAAATTACACCCTAAGTTATGTCTCATTTATCCTCCTTTTGTGCAGGTATATCTCAAGAAACTTAATTTTTCTTTTACTTCCTCTGGTATTCTAATTTCTTTGCCTTCTATAATAATGGAGGGAGATGGAAATGCCCTCATCCCTCCTACCCAAGTTGCACAACCTTCCAACACAAATCTAAACAAACCACCTCAGAAGTTTCTCAAAAGACTACTGTTATAAAAACTAAGAAAAGAAAAATAATTGAGGGGAATGTGAAGGTGGTTGATAAGGGTGAGGGAAATGACCAACATCAAGAAAGCCAGAAGAATAAGGAAGGAGAGGTTGAGAGTGTCCAGCCAGCCACCAGCCCAATCTCCCAACAGATTGAGGGTGTAATAAAGGATTTAAATACATCCCTAGTTACATATTCTCAACAAGGTGTAACTATTGAAAAGGGGTCTCAACCAGGACCATTAGATGGGGGTGAGGGACACAAAGTAATTCAGCCATACAAAAGGAGAAAGAAGGTTAAAAATATTGCACAGGGAACATACACACCTACAAAGCCAAATGCAAATTTGGTGAAGCCTTCAGTTTCTTCTTTTGATGTGCCTCGGAATTTTTCTGAGGCACAGCCCCACTCTCTATCTATTTCTTCTCCTCAATCCCCTTCAAAATCTATTTCTTCAAAAACTTTGTTGATTGACAACTTCAATGTTTCAAATTCACCCTCTTTGCAACTCAGGGTGGAGCCAACACTCTCACCTGTATCACCAAATAAGGATAAGACCTTGGTTGATCAGGAAACTACTGAAAATTCTCTCAAGTCAATGGATATTATTCAATAAACTGATAATTTCCAACATCCATTGACTAGTTCACTTCCATTGATGGATATCCTTACATCCATCGACGAGCTCCAATCATCGTATATTCATCCATCGATGGATATTTCTTATGCATCGATTGACACATTCATTCCAATTCATGAATCATCCATTGAAACAATTCAAGTGGCCAATACTCTACTAGGATTGAGTGGAGTGGGTGAGGTGTGTGAGAGGCAAGGTTTTCATACCTTGGAAAAAGAAGAGTCTAAGAATGAGAGGCCCTCAAATTCTTCTAAGGTGGCAAAAGGAAAGGGTGTGAGCAAAGAGAGTTCCACCTTAGCAGGTGATGCAAAAAGAGAGGATAGTAAGGGAGAGGTGAGAATCCAGGATGAGATCCTGATGCAAAAATAGAGAGAAGGGAGTGAGATAGAAAAGAATAGAGAGAAATCAATTTCACCATCTCATGAAGCATCAACTTCTAAAACTGAGCAGGTTGTAGTAGAACTCACCCAGGAGTTGGGGGTGGAGTCAGGGGGAGATGGAGGAAATGGAGTTCCTGCAGGAGTTGCAGATGCTAACATGGAAGTGGATGATGAGATTGAATTCAACATTGATGCATCAACTTTTCAACATGAAGATCCATACTACCAAGAATTGGCAGCAGACACTAATCAAGAGGCTGAAAAAAATGTTAGGATTGGTGCAAACAGAAGAACAATTCAGGAGTGGAAAAGAGAGTCTAGCAAGACATCCTAATGATGTATCTCATATGAATCTAGAAGATTTTGAAGACAGTTCTGAAGATGATTTATTGGAACTTGAAATAGCTACTGATGAAACTAGTTTGGCTGACACCGAAAGAGCCATAGTTTCACACTATTGAAGATCCATGGCTGAAGTAAATGTAGAGGATCCTTTGCACAGAAGAATTCTCAACTTTTACAGAGACAACTTGAAGATTCAGAAAATGCATGTAACAGGGTCCAAGTATGAACTCAAGAAAATCAAAGAAGAAATTGATAGCTCAAGGATGCGTTTTGACTCCATAATTGATTCAAGACTTAGTCTTACAATGTTAACAAGAATCAAGCAAAGTCTTGATATTGAGTTTACAGCCAAGGACAAAGTAGTGGCATTGGAGAAAAGAATGACTGCCATGGAAGTCAACATGGAACAAATCCTGAAGAGTCAAGTCACTCAAATTTTACTCCTGAGCAAACTATTGGATACCCCTCTTATTTTTAAATCCTTAGCTCAAGATCCTGTTGCTGATAACAAAAAGGGAGAGTAGGATGAGGAGTTAAGAAGAAGAAGGGAAAGAAATAAAGAAGTTGAAGCTATAATCAAGAATACAGAGAATGGCATACAATGGAAAGATCCAAAGCAGGCATTGGCTATTGTAATCAACAATACAGAGAATGTCATACAAAAGAAAGATCCAAAGCAGGCATTGGCTCAACAGATTGTAAGGAAATTTGATTCAATTGCCAGTAAAAACAAGGAGATTGATGCACAAGAGCCAATTGCCTTAATGCCAAAAATTTTTGAGGTAGCAAAGAAAGGAAAAATAAGGGTAAATGAAAGTAGCTCACAGACTGGTGATAGAAAGGGAAAGGGCATTGCTAGAGAAGAAGAAAAGAAGAAGGATTCTGCCATAAGTAGAGGTGAGAAACTATTGAGCAATGCAATAGTTGTTGGTATGAAAGAAACAGAACAACAAGAAGAACTAGTTATTCAACTGCAAAGGGAATTTGATGAGGAGGATAGGCTAATTAGAGAAGTCAGAAGAAAAGAAGGTGAAAGGAGGCCAAGAATGAAACAAAGAGCAAACAAGCCTGTAGATGAACCAAAAACTTCTGGAGTTAAAAGGAAACTTGTTGTTGATGAAAAGGTAACTAAGGAGGAGAAGCCAAAGGAGGTGAAGCTTGAAAGTCAAGCATTTGGGAGTGGTCAAGCCAAAGAAATAGAAGTGTTCAAACCCAAATTTGAGAATTTTGTGCAATCAAAGGTGAAGGAATGATTGCAGTAAAAGGTCAAAGGAAGAGGGACGTTGATCTACTTCACATTGAGTATGAAGATGGATCGCATTCAACTTTCACATTTAATCAAGTCTTGGACTAAAGATATGGCATCTTAAGGAAAATCTATACCATGCTCAATAGAAAGTACTATCTAACTGAAGAGCTAGGAAAAGCCATTCTTGAGAAGATGAAGAAGATAAATGAGACACCTATTCAAGAAGAAAGGGATGACAAAATCAAAAATTGGAACCCTGAATGAAGGAAAGTACTTCATGAACCATTCTACATGATGATCTACAAGGACAGGGAAGGTAGAGAAAAATGCATTGATAATTGTCAAGAAATCAACAAACTGCCCAATCTGGAATTGAACCATCTTACAGGCAAACTAGAATACAGGGTTGAGGATGAGAACATGATGAAGGGATCCCTATTCAGAAAGATGAAAGAAAATGAAGCAAAATGAATGAGTCAAGGGTGAGAAGAAGAAGATAGAAGATTCAGACTCAACATCAAATTGTCAGAATTTATCTCTTACTGGTATTTGATTACTCTGTCTCAAATTACTTCTGTCAATATTGTAATTCCTGCTAGAATGAAAATATTTAGGAGTTTTGTTATCATCAACAGAAAATTTATGCATATTTTACATATTCATAAATAGGTGAGATTTTTAGGAATTATGAGTTTTGATGATAATAAATTACTTAGAATTACAATAGGGATTTAAAAATATATTATAACTAGTCGATGGATATGTGACTTATAAATATCCATTAACTAAAAACCAGTTATCAGTTGAAGCTTGTTTATCAACTGATAAATTGGATTGTAACATTTGATTCATGTTTCATTATCAATTGATTGTATTGCCTCGATGGACGCTGTGAAGTAGTCGACTGATGTTACTTGACTTCAATTTATAGCTTCTTAACGGATGTAAAGAATGGCTGATCAATTGTAAATATTCTAAGTCAGAATTTTCATAAATGAAGTGATCAACAGATATTGGAGTCGATGGATTAATACACTACTCAATGGATAAAAGCACTCAATGGATAAAAGCCATTAACGGATAAAGGCAATCAACGGATAAAGAACCATCAATGGATATGGAGTCGATGGATAACTCAATTAGCCATCGATACATCAATTGATCAATGGATATCCTATTCATCGATGGATAAATAAAGAAGAATCAACTGATAAGCTTAACAGCATTTATCAGTTGATTAAGGTTTCCTAATTTAGTTAAAGACAAAAAGAATGAAATCTATGCAGAAACTGAATCAATGGAAGACAATCATGTCAGCATTGTGAAGACTTTCAAGGCAGCATGGTCTTCAAGGAATGCATCAAGGCAAAGATACTTTCAGGACTAGACATATTCTAATGAAGACTGTGAAAGTAGCTAATTTCTATTTCCATATAAACATTGTAAAATGTATTTTATAATGTTATCTGTCGATAGGAAATAGAATGAGAAGAAAACTAATATATAGTGGTTAGTAGTCCATTGTAGCAAAGTGAGAAGAAATGTGTGAGAAAAATTGTAAGCATAGTTGTGCAGAAAAATACTTTGTAAGCAACTTTGTATTTTTACCAAGATTATTTGAAAGCAAAAACATACTAGTGGAAAAACCAATCCACTAGTAATTTTTAATATTGCTTGTCTTGTTTTCAATATTTTTATTATCTACATCCTTAGTTCAGTCAACTCTTTTTATATTCACTCAAACACTTTTATTGAACAAACTTAAATTCACAAGAATTGAAGATAGTTCTTAAGTTTATATTCAACCCCCCTTCTCCAAACTTATTGTACTTAAGGGCAAATAACAACAGGGAATTGAGAATGTTATTTGGTATTTGTGCTATTGTGTAATTTTTCTTTATGTATCTGACAAGTGTTTCGCTCATATACTCTCTAAGTGTTTCACTTATAGAATATATATTATCACTCTTTCTCACTTGTATTTTACTCTTTTCTCATAACACTGCTTCTCTTAGTAATGATGACATAGTCTTTTGTACCTGTAAGAAAGATCACCATAGCCCCATCAAGAGAGGTCACTAGTGGTGCAATGAAGTTTCGTAAATCCCTGTCCTCAATTGAATCTATCAAAATATTTGATTTTAATAACTGAATTGCTTTAGGAATAGATTCAATGAGTTGCTGATTATCTAAGATGATCTGTTTCATTAGGAATCTAGATATGTTCCATCTGGGGAGGGAAATAAGGATCTATATTGTTCATCAAAGTTTCCTCTTGATGCTTGTGAAGACATGTTGTTTTAAATACCCTTCTTAGTTCATCTGAAGAACTATTGCCAAGAAGTTGCCTCATATCCTTAGATTAATATGTACATGAGATCTCCCATGTGGGAGCTAGGTATTTTCCACCTTGGAGGGACGATATGTTTGATTCTGTAATGAATGGCTGTTTGAGAATATGAATCCATATTTCCCTCGTATGCCTGTGAAGGCAGTTGCATTTCTGCGTTTGTAACAACTTCATCTACCGTAACAAATGGTAAATAAAGAAGTTGGGGATGTTGCCTGTACCTCTCACTGTGCACGCCCTATAATGTGTTCATAAAATTTATCTATTTAGGCTTACCATTAAAGTGAGTGTCAATGGTATGCTTGACTCATTACAAGGTGCTCTGTCTGACAAGCGAATTTCAATGGACTCATCCTGTAGAGAGAATGATTCCAGAGACAGTTTTATTTCCTTTTCATCTTTGCATCCTTTTGAGAAGATGCAGATGAGCTTACAGTTACCTCAGTTATATACTCCTTTTCTTCTCTAGAGGTAGAGTAATGGGTGCACTTCCGACTTCATCCTTATTTACTGCATCAAGTGTAGTTTCTCCCTTATCAACCTCTAACTTAAATGAGTTCCTTATATCTCCAGGGGTTAATATATGGAAGTGGATGAATTAGTGTTTGGTACTATGGCCTGGGTAAGAGATTGATGGGTTTTTAACCTCTTGGCAAGCTTCTAAAGCCAATGGGGGCTAACTAGAAAGAACCAATCGAGATAAAAAGATAATCATCTTAACATTCAAAAACATATTTTTCATCTCAAAGAGAAGGAAAAATATAATAAGGAATGGTAATAGATTGTATTAAAGCACTTTCAGTTAAAGAGTTTTGTCGGAACTAAAGATTTATCATTTAAGAGCATGATACAAAATTTTCTTTAAGATACATATTCCATAATAAATTACGGGAAAGTTGTATCGTAGAAGAAAGTTTCTATCCCTTATGAATTTCCTATAAGGCAAACTTTCCATAATAAAACGCAAAAATTTATACCAAAGAAGAAATTCAACTCTCTTACCAAATTATATCTCGTTAAAATGACTCTTTTCCTTTATACCTTAACACTGTACGATTTGAAAACAGTTTTGCAAACCATCCTTATCAGATAGAGGACTATGATTTTCTGACTCATAATGTAATTATGATCTTCATCATTTTCATCCACCTAATATTATCTCTGAGTTAAAATAGAAAATTTTATGACAATAGGGGTGAATGTATTCTTAGCAATACAGTACAAGGCCTTAAAAGCAATAATCATTATTTAGGTACTTTGAATCAATGTGAAGCATACATTGAAACAAGTGTTTAAAAACAAATCATTTTACAAATGGTTGATACCTCAAAGTAAAAACAAAATTTAGAAATATTTCTAAATATATAAAATATTGAGAATTTTATACACATAACTTAGAAAATACTTCGCCTCCCAGTATTAGTGATTTTTGAAATAAACATTAATTTCTTAGAACAAAAATTCTAAATAACATCACTAATACCAAAAGTGTCATATTTATTTGTAACAAAATATTAAACAGTACTTAACATACAAATAATTATGCTGCTAACTTATACTAGACAATATAACTATCACATATACATATAGCATTCTAAACATGATAATTAAATTAATAGCAATAAGCACGAGGTACTGGACTATAAATCAATTTACAAGTCCTTTAAAAATGGACGATTTAATACTTGTGAACTCATTTAAGAATTCCTTATAGATGAGATTTCCAACAAATATGCACATTAATAATATCTCTAATTCACTAACCAACTTAGACAAAATAAATTTATGAAGTTGTTTAGCAGATATCTGCAAGTTATTCTGCTAAGGACAACTCTCGAAAGAAATGATACATGGTTTCCATACGCTTGTTCTGTGAGTGGTGTAGAGATTATCCAGAAGAGTTGTTGGAGTTGACAGCTTCTATAGGAACTACTTCCTTGTCTTTCTTGCAACCTGCATCATCTATATCTATATAGCCAATTAGGTTAAACCTAGTATCTTTAGGGTATCTAATTCTAAGAATTGATGATCCCTTAAGATATTTAACAATTCATATCTTAGCTACAAGATAAGATTCTCTAGTATCCATTTGAAAACTTGCATATAGGCATATCAAGAATAAAATATATGGTCTTTATGCATTTGAATAAGTAATGAGCTGATCATACCTCTATAGCTTGTCACTTTAGTTCATATACCTGATTTTCCATGATTAAGCTTAGTGGGTTTGTTGGCAAGAAGACTTGGCTAGGTCTAGAATCTTCTATATTTCGCATTTTTAAAAGATTCTTGACTTACTTTAATTGTCATCATTCTTTTGAATTACTCATAATACATAAAGAATGGCAACTCTTCCAATATGTTTATCTTGTTCCTATTCTACATCAACTTAGCAAAAATCTCTTGCCAAATTTACGTTAATAGACCCACATCTAATATAATCATGGTATACTTGAACTAATATTATATTATGTGTATGCCTTGTATTCTAGAGAGATATATGTGCAATGACTATAATATAAAATTATTTTCAAGTACTTAGCAGCTTGAGTGTCATACTATGTCCTTGACGATTGCTTGATTTCTTACCTCCGTCACAGAGAGCTTGTGAAGAGAATGATATAAAAATTCCAATGTATATGTAACTTCAAAGTTCAGGAAATTTTGTACATCAACTTCAACTTCTAACTCACCATTCAGGAGTGCACTGGTTCACATTCATCTAATAGATATTTATGTATGATCTGTAGCACGTGCTAGGACTATCTTACAGTTAGGACATCAACTTGTTCAGCCCTAATAGGATCAAGTCTGGTCACTGGTGCTTGTAGTTAGATCTTGAAAGTCCTAAAGATTCTATTTCCATCATCATTGATACCTTCCACTTTCTAGTAACTTGTAGCAACCAATTTGGGTTTGTCCCTCATAACAATGCCAATAATCATCTAGTTTATGAAAACCCTTACAATACTAATTATAACCTTGTTTTTTAGTCTGGGTTCCAGCTTAAGTAGTTTCTGCCTTTCAAACTAATTGAAATCATCTTGCATTTCAATCACCCAATCTGGATTAATCAGTGCTTTTTCAATCTTCTTTAGGATACAAACTGTTAAGAATTGTTCTTTCCCCTAGAATAATCATTTACTTTGCATAGCACTTCTAGCTTTTACTCTAGTATTCGGATCACTAAGAACTAGACTCCAGGAATGACTTTGACATCAAACCCTTTGTCTCAGTAGATATATTCTTAATGTATTCCCTTGATCTTCATTGTGTTGAGTACGACAAGTAGATCCCTTCTTTTGTTTGCTCCCCCTAAGTTGCTACTAGGATGTGTTGAAGATCTTTCACCTTGTTAAGTGGATTCTTTAAAAGTCCACAGGTTGTGTAGATTCACTATTCCACTACTAGGATCTGAATCATCATCATTTACATTGATTCCTTCTGCAACCTCAGTTTCACCATCGGTATCTGAATTTGACTCTGACAAGATGTCAAACTTCAAGGATTCAGAATGGTCTTTCATTTGAATGCTCGGGAGCTTGGTATAGTAGGACGACACAATGAGACTTTCAATCACCTTCTGATTTTACATCACATATGCTTTGAAAGCTTTCGACTTCAATGAGTAGCCGAGGAAAATTGTTCCATAAGCCTTAACTTCAAACTTGTCAAGTTACTCATCTAAATCTTTAATAAATACTAATTTCCTCCAAATACTCGAAATAGCTTCAGTGTTTGCTTCTGGTTGGCCATTAACTCATATGATGTCTTTTCACGATCTTTGTTGAATAAAGTAGCAAGCTGTGTTAATCGCTTTAACTTCAAAGTACCTTTATAAGTGCAGACTTTATTTAGAACCTCATTCGTGAAATTTAGTTCCAATATCTGACTTCAAAATTCTCACAGCTTACTTTGTTTCCAACTTGATCTACCTGATGTGATCAATCACCATATATGATTTATTATCTGTTAAATGCACAAACATCACCAATTGGTAACTAGGGTTGTCACCAGGGTTGTCACCAACTACTACTAAGCATATTTCTTCCATGACATTACTTGCTTCAGTGTGATGTTTTCATTGACTTCACTATATGACATACTTCAAAATATCCTTCTAGATAAAATTCGATATGAAGCAGTCCTCTCACCAATTTCTTCTTTATCAAAGAATCCATTGTCATGTTCACAAAGTGTGAGAGCTTCTTATGCCATAGCTAACTCTTTACTGATGAAGCTTTACTAAGAAACTCACTTGACCTTTGCATACTAACTCCATGTCAGCTACGAACATTTTTTTTCACTCTCAGTTGAGTGAGCTTCCATCTTTCTTGCTTGAGATCAAACACTTTTCCATTTCAATGCTTTTCCAGAAAACCCTTAATAAAGAATTCCCTACTGCCATGTAGATTGTGCTTAAGTCCGTCGACAAGAAAGATATTTCCAGTGATGACAATTCCTAAATCATGATATCCAGATCCCTTGTATATCCTTTGCTATCATCTCCAAAGGTTATCGTTGGGTAGGCTATCTCAACCAACTGTGATAGTAGGGATTTAATGCTAGTCATATGTCTCAAATAATAATTTTCATGAATTCACATAATTTTTGTCTTTTGTTACATACTCTGCAATCACAAATGATTAAGCTTCTTGGTACTCAACTTCTTCAGGAATGACTTAGACTCTAAACCCTTTGTATCGGCAAATATGTTCTTAATGTATACCTTTGATCTTCATTGTGTTGAGTACGAGTAGTAGATCCTTCTTTTATTTACTTCCCCTCAGTTGCTGCTAGGAAATGTTGAAGATCCTTCACCTTGTTGAGTGGATTATGTTAAAGTCCACAAGTTATGTAGATTCACTACCATTTCCACTTCTAGGATCTGAATCATCATCATTAACATTGATTCCTTCTGCAACCTCAGTTTCATCATCAATATCTGAATATGACTCTGACAAGATGTCAAGCTTTAAAGATTCGGAATAGACTTTCATTTGTATGCACGGGAGCTTGGTGTAGTAGGACGACGCCATGAGCCTTAATTTCAAACTTGCCAAGATGCTCATATAAATATTCAATAAATATCAATTTCCTCCAAACACACGAAAGAGCTTCAGTGTTTACTTCTGGTTGGCCATTAACTCATATGATGTCTTTTCACGATCTTGTTGAATAAAGAAGCATGTTGTGTTAATCGCTTCAACTTCAAAGTACATTTATAAGTTCAGACTTAATTTAGAACTTCATTCGCAAAATTCAGTTCCAATATCTGACTACAAAGTTCTCACAGCTTACTTTGCTTCCAACTTTATTTGCTTGATGTGATCAATCACCATATGTGATATATTATCTGTTGAATGCACGAACATCACCAATTCACTTTCAGTTGAGTGATATTCAATCTTTCTTACTTGAAATCAAACACTTTTCAATTTCAATGCTTTTCCAGAAAACCTTTGACAAAGAATTCCCTAGTGCCCTATAGATAGTGCTTAGTGCTTAAGTCCGTCGACAAGAAAGATATTTCCAATGATGATAATTCCAAAATCATGATAGCCAAGTCCCTTGTATATCCTTTGCTGACATCTCCAAAGGTTACCGTTGGGTAGGCATTCTCAATCAATTGTGATAATAGTGCTTCAATGCTAGTAATATGCCTCGAACAATTAATGTCACGAAATAATATAACTTTTGACTTTTGTTTCATACTTTGCAATCACAAATGATTAAGATTCTTGGTACTCAATCTTCAATTGAGTCCAGATGGGTTAGAGATATTACTTTCAATAGTGGTAACAATAGTTTCAACCTTAACATGCACAAACTTATCTTTGACTGATCACTTCTCATTTACAGCAGCCTTGACAAGGTAGTCTTAAAGCTATGAGATTAGTGATTCCAACCTATCTTAAGGTGGACTAGCAGTCTTTACCCTATTGTGATTCTTAGAGTTGCTTAGCCTAAGATTATGCAAGTCCTAAGATATGCATTTTCAACTTTTAAACAAACAAGCATGACAATAAGAACATAAAGTAACATTTAGCTTTAATGCATTATAGATAAGAATTATGCATTTCAGGCAGGTTATGCACATTAGAAAATTCAGAACTATCTACTTTAACCATTTTACAAAAATGTGACATGTGTCAAGCAGATTTACAGATATTAAATAATTTTCTAAAAGCACATGGAATAGATGAACTAACAATTTAATTACCAATGCTGTCTAATCCATTTATGTTGTTGTGTAACATTTTAGCTATCTCTAATTACCTAAGTCAGTTCTAGATTAAGTCTCGAATCTACAAATTTTATTGACGACGTAGATAATTCTACCATCTTTTAATCTTCTATACCTTAACCAGCAATACTTGAAGTGATTTGACATTTAAGTAAAACTATGTGAGTGTGAACAATTCATATGAAAATAAGCACATAAACAATTTCAAGAATATACAGAATATTTGAATAAGACATTATGAGCAATATCAAATTTCACATAAACTTAACAAGTCATTTATCAAAATAAGAACAAAAATAAAATATCTGATCTATGACATGTTTGTCTATTAGCAATTTTCATAGCATTAACATAGTTATTTAATCACATAAGATTTAAATCTAGTTCAAGCAAATGTTCAGGATACACCTAATCATCTAGAATAATCCTATCTGATTCTAGATATTCATTTTACTGTATTGAAAACCAAGTATGAAATTTACTGACTTTAACTCATAAGTCCTACCATGCAATATCTCATTCTTAGCAATCAATCAAACATTTAAGTCCTAAGATGCTAACATGCTGACATGAATATAATACATTTTAAAATATAATAATCATACAGTTCTGAATTAGATAAAGGTATATGAAAGGCATATGACTAGGCCTATTTATAATAATTAGATGTCAACTCAACTCTAGCTAATAAAGAGAAGTAAATAATAAGCACTAGACAGGAATCAAGACGAAGACAGTCAACTAATCACAAAGGATCTGAGTATCGGAAGAATTTTTATGGGATTGCTGTTCAACACTGGAAGAAGTTCATTTATATGTTCAAGCGTCAGTGAAAACAATAAAGTGGTAGTGGTTCTATAATAAACAGAAGATATAGAAGATTTCAAGTGGTTACTTCAAGTAGATTCCAGAAGAAGAATGCAAACAGTGAAGAAGAAATTATGACAGAAGGCCTCTAGATAAATGTTATTTAAATGGAGAATATTTATTTAGTATGACACATATGAACCATACAGTACATTTGTGTGTCAACTAAAATAATATTTATTTCTTCATTTAATTCAAGAGGTTTCAAGAAAAGAAGACAAAGAAAAGACGGGAATATCTCAAGATCGACAACACGGCTAATGCAAGTAAAGATAGTATTTTAATTCTACTATCAAATGTTAATTAATTATTTAATTTATCTAATTAAATTAATTCAAGTTGAATTTAATTTAATTTATAAATTAACTAATTAAATTAAGTAGAATTAATTTACTATAAAAGAAATGGTTTAATATGACTTATATATATATATATATAAACTGTTAGTATGACTTATCAATAAGTCATACCGAGTTTCATATATATATATATATATATATATAAAAGTCATACCGAAGACAGTCAAATATGTCATACCGAGCAGAATGAAGAAAAGGTCATACAGGAATATGTCATACCGAGTTTTCTTTTAGAAAAGGTCATGCTGAGTTGATTTTGTTTAATTAAAATAAGTCATACCGATTTATTTAATTAAATAAAATCCGGATATGACTTTCAAAAGGTCATACCGAACTTTTGATAAGTCATACCGAGTTTTAATAAGTCATACCGATCGAAAATATGTCATGCCCAGTCTTTTATAAGTCATACAAGTGTTAAAATAAGTCATACAGACTTATTTTCTCGAAATTAAGTCATACTGAAAAAGGTCATAGCAGCCTTTTTCAAATCTCTATAAATATGAGATGCTTGCTTCATTTGTTAGTGTTCAGTTGTTAAGAAGTTAAGAAATCAGATCAAATTCAGTAATTTATCTGCATTGTATTATTCACAGATTTCTGTGCTGAGTTTGGAATATAATTGTAAGACACGAACAATTCATGTCAAATTTGTTCTAGAACTTTTATCAATTATATTACAGTTTTCTTAATATTAATTTTGTAATACTAATCAAGTTAAAATTATATCTTTCACTTAAACAGTATTTCATTCTAATTAATATTTCGTGAGTAATTTAAATAATATTTTTAATCCAAATTATTCCGCGATTAATTTTCAGATATTGTATTCAACCCCCCTTCTACAATATCAGGGACCAACAATTGGCATCAGAGCTGGTTGATATAATTAATATCAGATCCAAACCAAAAATTCCGCAACTCATACAGATCTCAAAAATTATTTTTAATTCGAAATAATTTTTTATTCGAAATAATTTTTTTAAAAAATTATTTTTGATCAAAAATTGTTTTAAGTCAAAAATTAAAATATTTTTTGAAACACTTAATTTTTAATCTTATTAAAGATGAGTACCCAGAAAGTGACTAGTATTAAAATTCCACAGTTCGACAGAGAACACTATAACTTGTGGAAACAGAAAATGCTACTTTTTATCGGGATTGTGAATCCCAAGTACGCATTAGTAATGGCCAAAGGTGTTGAGCTCCCTATATCAGTTGTTCTCGAACATACAGTAGATGGGGTCGTAATTCCCCACAGTCAGTTTCCGAAAAGTCCGGTAGACTATACAGATGAGGAAACAGAAGCTGTGTCCCTTGATAATAACCTGAAGCTCATATTAATTGAATCCCTAGACTACATCATGTACAACCAAGTAGTCAATTGCAAGAATGCAAAACAGATCTGGGAAACAATTGAAATTATCAATGAGGGAACTGAAGAAGTTAAGGAGAATAGACTGGAGATCCTGACCACCCAATATGAGCAGTTTAGATCCAACACTGGTGAGGGTATCTCTGAGGTGTTTAAGAGACTAAACAAATTGATAAACGAGCTAAACATGAATGGAAAGTTTTATCAGAACCAAGAGGTGAACAGGAAGTTTTTGCTGACCTTACCAGAGCATCTGGAGCACAGGATTGCAGCCATCCGGGAATCTAGGGACATGAAAGAGGTAACCCTAGAAAGACTCTACGGAGTTTTAAAAACTTATGAGATGGAACAGATCCAAACCAGAGAGATGTACGGAAGAGGTAAAGTACTGAGTTCCTCCAAGGCATTAATGGTAGAAGCACCAGAGAAAGAAGAAGTGAAGGTTATTGCACCTTCTAGCAGTTCTATAGAGTATGTGGTTCCAGAACTTGGATATACTTCTGACAAACAAGAAGACGGTGATTTCTACTCGCTGGAAGAACTAGATCAGCTGGAAGATGAATCTCTAGCTATGGTTGCCAGGAAGTTTGGCAACATGAGATTCCGAAGAAACTCCTCATTCAGAAGTAAGCCTAATTTTGGAAGATTCCAAAAAGGAGGTTCTTCGACAGCAGTATCGAAAAGCGGCTACAAGACCGGCTTAGTTGATAGAAGCAAGTTTCATTGCTTCAACTGTAATGAGCTAGGCCACTTTGCAACTGAGTGCAAGAAGCCTAAGCAAGGGAAGAAGAGAGAGTCTTACGAAGAGCTCAAGGAGAAGTATGATGCGCTCGTGAAAAAGCATCAAGGAAAGTCCTATCTAGCAGCAGGCAAAAGATGGGATGATTCAGATAACGATGATGAGGAAGAGCTAGGAAATCTTGCTCTTATGACTTCATCCGAGGAATCACTGTCTCCCACCCGTGATAGAGGAATAAAGGTAAATCCTTCTTGTCCTAAGATGCTTGCTTTGCTAGGTAAAGAACTAGATGGTGAAAGAGATAAGGTTAAGAAACTCAGACTCAAAGTCAAAGAGTTAGTTGATGAGACTGAAGTTTTTAAACAGTTAAAAAGAAATCATGACAAGTTGACTGTTAAGTTGACTGAAGACTTAGCTGTTCAAGTCAGTAAAGTCAGTTGTCATGTTGTAACAGAAGCCAATCTCAAAAACCAGATAGAAGAAGAAAAGAAGAAGTGTTTTGCATATAAGAATTCCTCATATATTGTAAAGAACCTAGTTGACCAACAAGAAATAAGTCGTAAAGTTGGGATAGGCTTCGAGTACAATAAATATGTAGGAAAGCCAAGCAACATAACCCCCTTTAGAAAAAGTGCTGTAGAAAGGGGTATCCCACATGTTGTTAAAGACACACCAAAACCTCTCTTCATAACACCGATAGCTGAACCTATCCTTGAGAGCTCTGTACTGATTGCATATGAAATGCAGTTGGAAGATCTTGAGGAAGAGAAGAAGAGAGGAGAACAGGTTAAGGACATAAAAGGAGTTAATGTCCAGAAAGAGAAGTGTGCACCAAAGACACCAGTGAAAGATGTGGGAACTTCTGATTCCCCCAGACCTGGTGTAGGTGCAAAAGACTTAAAGAATAAAATGAACAGACCCAACACATTTGTGAACAGTAGGAACAGTAACAATAAATTTCATTCAACTGAAAACTTCAAATCTGCTGATAAAATTGAAGTAGAATCTGTTAAGAACCCTACTGTATTGAATAACATGCCTACTATTGATGCTTTCCATAAACCATGTGGAATAATGAATTGTATGTTATGTGCTTTTAATGCTATGACTGCTTACTTTAAATGCATGATAACTAAGAAAGATAACATGACACCTAGACAACATATCAATAGTAAATTTGCTAAATCCAAGACTGCGACTCCTTCACCTGAAAAGAAGGAATCATATATTCCTAAGTCTAAACAGAAAGTTGTTAAGACTGTTTTTAGGAAGGTAGGAACAGTCAAGGAAGAAAATGATGTTATTCGAAAAGGATCTGTTGTTAAAGCAGACAAAGGTCAATTCTTTAAGTATGCCGGGCCCAATCAATTTTGGGCTCCGAAGACGAATTAATCCGTTTGGTATGTGCAGGGAGTTAAAAAATCAAACCGAGTTATATGGATCCTGGACAGCGGATCGTCAAGGCATATGACCGGAGATAGAGCCCTGCTATCAGACGTGGTTGAGAGAGCTGGCCCAGTTGTCACCTTTGGAGATAACAGCAAAGGAATGACTACGGGATATGGCAAGTTAAATACAGGAAATGTTATCATTGAAAACGTCTCTTTAGTGGAAGGACTTAAGCACAATCTACTCAGCGTCAGTCAATTCTGTGATAGAGGTTACAAAGTAAACTTTATCAAGGAGAAATGCTTAATAGCTCATTCTAAAGAAGACAGACTAGCCTTGCGTGGAGTAAGGAAAGGTAACTTGTACGTAGCTGATTTCAACTCAGGAACTGAAGCTGAAGCAAACTGTTTCTACTCAAAGGCTTCATCAGAAGAAAGTTGGCTATGGCACAAAAAGCTCTCACACTTGAATTTCAAAACAATGAACTCTCTAGTCAAGAGGGATTTGGTGAGAGGACTTCCTCCGATGGAATTTACACAAGAAGGATTGTGTGAGGCATGTCAGAAAGGGAAGTCAAAGAAAGCAACTCACAGAGGCACAGACACTACAAACATCACTGAACCACTTCAACTCCTACACATGGATTTATTTGGTCCAGTAAATATTCTGTCTATGTCAAGGAAGAAATACGCCTTAGTGATTGTGGATGACTTCACAAAATATACATGGGTTTTATTCTTGAACTCTAAGGATGAAACTTCACATTTGGCGATTGATCATATAAAGCTGATTGAGTTAGATTCAAAGTTACCTGTCCGGGCAATCAGATCAGATAATGGAATAGAATTCAAAAATGAAGTTCTGAATAACTTCTGCTCAGACAAGGGAATAACAAGGCAATACTCAGCACCAAGAACTCCGCAACAAAATGGAGTTGTAGAAAGGAAAAATCGAACCCTGATTGAAGTTGCAAGGACTATGCTAAGTGAATCAAGGTTACCTATCTACTTCTGGGCTGAAGCAGTTAATACAGCTTGTTATACTCAGAATCGAACTCTGATCAACAAAGATCATATGAAAACACCCTATGAATTAATGGCTGGCAAGAAACCTACTCTCAAGTACTTTCATGTATTTGGAGCCAAATGCTTTGTGCTAAAAGATGGAGATGAACATCGTGGCAAATTTGAGTCCAAGGCACATGAAGCTATTTTTGTCGGTTACTCAAGAAGAGCATATAGGGTGTACATAATTGATCAGCACCAAGTAAAAGAAAGTGTCAATGTAACTTTTGATGACACTAAACTCCCAAGTATCCAAACTGAAGATTCTTCTGAGTCATTAAAATTTGACAATTATCCAGACTCACATTCTGATGACGAAGAAGAACTTGAGATTGCAATAGGAAATAATGATGACAATGATGGTAATGATCCAGGTAATAGTGGTGGAAACAATGGTAACACTGGAAATACTACTAATACCAGTGGTGGATCAACAAGTCATCCTGGCAGCAACTCAGGGGGAGATGAAGGATCAACTGGCAGAACACAACATCACAATGAATTTCGAGGCGAATCATCAAGATCAAACCTACCCAGGGAAAGGATATGGAGCAGAGATCATCCTTTTGAATTGATCATAGGTGATCCAGATGTTGGAGTAAGAACCAGAAGTGCAACCTCAAATGAATGTTTATTCTCAGTTTTTCTATCTCAAGAAGAACCAAAGAAGATTGAAGATGCACTAATTGATCCAGATTGGGTTCTTGCCATGCAAGAAGAGCTCAATCAGTTCGAGAGACAAGAAGTCTAGACACTGGTACCCAGGCCTAAAGATAGATCTGTTATTGGCACAAAATGGGTATACAGGAACAAGCTAGACGGTGATGGCATTGTTACAAGGAACAAAGCCAGACTGGTTGCAAAGGGTTACTCCCAGGAAGAGGGAATTGATTATGACGAGACCTACGCACCAGTTGCAAGACTTGAAGCCATCAGGATATTTCTGGCATTCGCAGCACATTCCAATTTTAAAGTCTATCAAATGGATGTGAAGAGTGCATTTCTGAACGGAAAGCTAGAAGAGGAAGTATATGTGGAACAGCCCCCTGGCTTTGAAAATCCAGAATTTGCTGATTTTGTGTACTTTCTTTTCAAAGCTCTTTATGGACTCAAGCAAGCACCGAGGACATGGTATGACACTCTCTCTGAGTTTTTACTTGAAAATGGTTTCACTAGAGGTGTCATAGATAAAACTCTTTTTTACAAATTACATGATAAAGATATGATATTTGTCCAAGTTTATGTTGACGATATTATATTTGGTTCCACTAACGAAAACTTGTGCAAGAGATTTGCTAAGTTAATGTAGAGTAGATATGAGATGAGCATGATGGGTGAGCTGTCATTCTTCCTTGGATTGCAAGTAAAGCAAAAGGAAGATGGGATTTTTATTTGCCAATCAAAGTACGTAAGAGATCTTCTCAGAAAATACAGTCTAGAAGATTCTTCACCGGCAAAAACCCCAATGCCAACAGCCACGAAGCTTGACAAAGATGAAACTGGTAAGAAAGTTGACATCACAAGCTATAGAGGTATGATAGGCTCATTATTATATCTAACTGCTAGTAGACCCGACATAATGTTTGCAACATGCTTATGTGCAAGGTTTCAATCTGACCCAAGAGAATCTCATCTAATAGCTGTTAAACGAATTTTTAGATATCTAAAAGGTACACCAGATCTTGGAATTTGGTACCCTAAGGATACAGGTTTTGACCTAATTGGCTATACAGATTCAGACTATGCAGGGTGCAGGATGGACAGGAAAAGTACTTCTAGAAGCTGTCAGTTTCTAGGACGACGGTTGATCTCCTGGTACAGCAAGAAACAGCATTCGGTATCTACCTCGACAGCCGAAGCAGAATACATTGCGGCAGGTAGCTGTTGTGCACAGATCTTGTGGATTAGGAATCAGCTAAATGACTATGGACTTGTGTTGAACAAAATTCCAATTTTCTGCGACAACACAAGTGCGATAGCAATTTCCAACAATCCTGTTCAACATTCGCGAACCAAGCACATTGACATAAGGTATCACTTTATCAGAGAGCATGTCATGAACAGAACTGTGGTTTTGCAATTCGTACCCACAGAAGATCAAATAGCCGACATCTTCACAAAGCCACTTGATGAATCCACTTTCTCAAAACTGGTTAGTGAATTAGGGATGTTAAACAATGGCTAAATTTTTTGTTGCTAGGAAATTAATTTAAGCTCATAAATATTAAATGTTAATATTTAAAGAGTTTATGAGACTTGAATTAATAAAATCCTAGAGCTTATGAATTTTTGGAAAATTATCTTAAGATTAAATCAATATTCTTACAAGATAATTGTTTCAACTAAAGCATAAATATTTTTTAGTATATTTATTTTAAGCCTGTGTATAATAATGTATATATTTTTCTAATTATTATTGTACATTAATATAAATGATTATGTTATTAGTTATCCAATTAATTTACTTATTAAATTAATTCAAACATGAGTTAATTTAATTTTTAAAATAATTAGAACAATTAATAATGTAAATATTTATTTTATATCTTTTAGTATGTAAATTATTGTTATTTTTCTTAAATAGTTTCATAATAATAATATTTATTAATACTTATTATTTTTTTTTCCTTTTCTGTTTATATTATCTCAGTATGTCTTTTAGTTACAATCTTTCGGTATGACTTTTATAATGAAAC
Organism: Oenanthe sinensis; assembly: GCA_028671895.1. Classification (NCBI taxonomy): domain Eukaryota; kingdom Viridiplantae; phylum Streptophyta; class Magnoliopsida; order Apiales; family Apiaceae; genus Oenanthe; species Oenanthe sinensis. The sequence continues at coordinate 8,067,421 of JAPMAC010000212.1, forward strand.
TCGGCATGACTTTTTATTTTTAATAAAAAGTCATACCGAGAATTAATAATAATAAGTCATACCGACATCTGTTGCATTTAGTTTTGTGTTAATAAAACTCGGTATGACTTTTCAAAAGTCATACCGAGATATGCTGATGTTTTGATTAATAATAAGTCATATCGACTTATGTTTCTAAATAAGTCATACTCAACTTTTATACATATACACACGCAGCTATACATATAAACACGGACAGTTTTCTTAAAAACCAATCGATTTTGTTCCTTTACAACTATAATCAGTTGCTGCTAATTCCTGATTACAAGCTCTTTGCTTGCTAAGTGTGGTAAAATCATATAAAACAAGCGAAACTCTGCCCAATTTTCATTAAATTTCAAGTGACTATTCATATTTGTGATAAAAATCGAAGCTTTTAGTGATTGTTTATGTCCAAAGACTGATTGTGTAGTGATTTGCTGTTTAAAGTTGATTTGGGTTTTATTAGAAATTAGGGTTTCCAATTATCAAGTGTAATTTTCGAATTTTGACTTGTAATTGTTATTTTCTTTGTAATCGCAATTTGTTATTTAAATAATTGTAATAGGATAAACAAAAATGGCTGGTTTTTGCGAATTAGTAAAAACTAATTTTGTAGGATATTTTAATCCGGTGAATTGTTCAGTCGAGAAGTTTCGACCGTGGATCGTTTTTATGAATGAACATTCACTTGTAAGAACTGCAATTACTCTGGACGCCCCGTTGCAAGTGTTAGCACTTAGGGCTCTGTATTCCACTGCTAGGAATAGGAGTACTGCAGGCAGAGTTCAATTCTCATTCAGCATAGGAGATCATGAATATATGGTGACTGAAGAGGACGTGAACAGGATTTTAGGCTTTCCAACTGATAACTTCATGGATCCACCCTCTGTTCCAGAAATTCTAGAGTTTTTCTATTCCATTAGATATCAGGGTGAGATCAATTTAGTAAGATTGACGAAGTCCAGATTGGTAAGCGAATGGGACTACTTCTTTGGGACGTTAGCCAAAGTTTTTGCACCCACTACAAAGAACAACTTCAACAATATATCTTCACTACTACAAATAATAGGGTTTTCTGTGGCCCACAACAGGAGGATAAATTTTGGAAAGTTGATTCTAAAAGAAATAATAAGGAAAATGGGGAAACCAAAAAGCAGGGAACAGGACATTCAAGTCTACTATCCGAGGTTCCTGATGCTGTTCATGAATGATTTGTTGATGGATGGAGACAAAGCCTTATTTCATAATAGTCCTGTAGAAGAATCTCCAACTTCTCATAACAACTTATTTGCAAGGCTCCACAACAACCCCAAGTACGAAGATGTGCCAGTGGAAAGAACAGATTACATGGATGAGATATTAGATCTTATTGCTAATCCTGTGCAGGAACAAGAGCCAGAGCAAGTGCCAATGCAAATGGATCATCCTGTATACCTTCTACTTGAAGCTGCTCAGCATGTCGATCAAGTGGCACAAGATCAACAGGTAATATCTCACTCACAATCTTCTAGTTCAATACCTATAGATATATCCACTGCACTGTTAGATTTATCTGTGACGGATTATGATGGTGTTCTTACACTCCAGGATATCAGCTACGAACCTGAAAACACACAGGTTCCGCCCCCAGCTGAATTAGAGCCTCAAACAGTTTCTCCTTCATCCTCCTCTTCATTAGAAGTCAGAAAAAGGAAGAAACCTGTCAGAATAGTTAGAGGTCTTGGTGCTGAAGTGAGTGAACCCGCAGCTCTGTCTCCTCCTTCAAAAATTTCTAGAGCTGACCCTGAGACAACTGCAGCCTCAACCTATTCCAGTCAAAGGGATATGGATTTTAACATAGCCATCCAAGATTCTCTAGATACACTTGCTCAACCAGGTGATCTAATTCGCTGCTCGGCCACAGCATCAGATAGTGAGGAAAACACACTGCTAGCAATCACTCTAGCAGAACCTTCACTTGAAGAAATACCAACACATGAGGGCACATTTGTTGAAGAAAATGTTTTTAATGAAAACTCGTCGGATGCCACCTATGTTGTGGACCATGACATTTTCGATGCAGTGCAGCATCAGATACCCTCTGAGGTACTAAGGAGCACCACAGACTCTCAAGAGCCTGTCATTACATTGTCTAAGGTGGTGACTCCGCTGGATTTCTTTCATCCAGTTCTCTTTCGAGAAGGTCTCGAATCCACTGGTGGATTTGAGAGGCAACCACTCCATAGAGGGAGATGGGACTCCATTCACGGAGTAGCTACGTCAGTAGCGGAGCCACTTCAAGTTAATCTTGTTGAGGACGCGCCTTCACAGGCATCAGAAGAGCATTTTGACTCTTCAAAAGCTATTGTTATATATGCAGGTACAACTTCAGGATCTGGAATGGAGCTAAACACGAGTGTTGTGAGGCAAACACAGAGTGAAACACATGCACAGAGTGATAGTGAGTTAAACAGGAGTGCAAGTGAGCTGAGTGCACACACACACAGTGAACTATTATCTAAAATGGAAGCTCTCCAGAAAGAAATGCAAATTGTTCAGGCTGAGTTGGTAAAAGTAAAAGCACAAGCAGAAGAAAAATCTACATCTGCCTCTGTAACACAGCAGCTGACAATAGTACGAAAAGATGTTGATGATGTCAAAACCTCCATTCTTCTAAAAACTCAAGACATCCAGAGTGTACAGAATCTTATTGCTGAAGACATGAAAGAAGTCAGCAAATTACATGAAAAGATTGATGAAGTTGAGAAAAGCTTGACATTAACAATCATTGAAAATGAAAAGATCTCTACACAAAGATTCAGCAAACTGGATGATGGAATGACACATTTGAATGAAGGAATGAAGCAAGTCTATCTGACTATGCAAAAAATGTTGACATCATTTGAAGCCTCTAAAACTGAAGAGGATCCCTCAACTAAGGGGGAGAAATCAAAGGAGAAAGTAGCTGGAGATGGAGGGGCTTCTACTCAAGACAAAGGGAAAGCTAAACTGTATTCTGAATATCAATTTCAATCGTATGATCCAGAACCAGAAAAACAGTTTTATGCTCAAGAGAAATTCATTGATGACAGTGCTCATGATGAATCAAACCTTCCTGACTACTGCAGAGCTGAGGAAGAGATTGCATTTGATGAAGAGTTTTTGTTTCAAGAAGAAAAAGAAGTTGATCCAGCCTATGAAGAGGCAATGAAGAAACTAAAAGAAGACATCAAGGCAAGTCATGCAAAAACCTGAAAATCTGAAAGCTCTAGTCATGGAAAGAACAAAGGCTTAAAAAGAAGCAAGCCAAGAAAAGCAAAATCTCTGGGCCATAGCATTCAGAGAAAAGAAGAGAGATGTACAGCTCAAGATTGGAAAGAAATGGGATACTGCAAGAGAAATAATAGATAAAAAGCAAAAGGGTCCATTTGAAGACAAGCACCTGAGATCAATAATTGACAGTCTAGAAAAGTCAAATGACAACATTGACAACTTCATGAAAGCTCTGAAAGAGGAAGTGGACTACATCACTATCTTAATTGATCACATTCTTGAAGACTGGCAGATTCTAGTCTACACACACAGGAATGGTACATTCAGAATTTCCTTAGAGTTTTTCAGGCAAAGAAGCTTATATGTAATATGGACGCTATTGAACAAAGTAAAGAGAAGCTCAGAAGAAAATGAACTTCTCAGGGATAGACTTAGAGTCTTTGCAACAGCTGTTAGTCCTCAGATCTTATTTGATCCTTACGAAGTAAGATTCTTCTCAAGCAATCTATATCAAATATTGCAGTTAAATGAGGAATCTTTAAAGGGCTACTCAGTTAAGTACATGATTCAAGTTGAAAGGATGCTAAGGTCAAAAGGTTTCAAATCCCAAGCTAAGATGGATGCTGTAGAAAAGATTAGAAACTATTGTCTGTCAAAAAGAATTCCTTCTTACATCAGGCAAATACCAAAGATAGATTCAACACAACCATCTGATGTAGAAGAAGAGATAGTAGATCCTGTTGAACAGGAAGTACTGTGGCAGTTAGCAAGAGCTGAACAAAGAAGGTTGTATGGAGAATCCACTACAACAGAACAATCAGTATCTGAAGAAGTACCGAGGACACCTGTTCATAAAGGTTCAATCCTAGAAGAAGGTAAAGTTGATACATCAGAAGACTGAAGACTTAGATAGAACAAGATAGAAACTTTGTAATATTTGTTCAGTGCTAGAGGAACATCTATCTTGTATTTATCTTTTATGTATGAAACTGGAAAGTTGTTAAATATAAAACCAGAACTTTTGTTTATTATTTACAGTCATTAAATGTCGTACTACTTTCTTAGTTGTTAGTTGAGTTATCCTCTAGGAATTTGTGTGTTAAATGTTTAACAATAAATAGGGGGAGATTGAAAGGCATATGACTAGGCCTATTTATAATAATTAGATGTCAACTCAACTCTAGCTAATAAAGAGAAGTAAATAATAAGCACTAAACAGGAATCAAGACGAAGACAGTCAACTAATCACAAAGGATCTGAGTATCGGAAGAATTTTTATGGGATTGCTGCTCAACACTGGAAGAAGTTCATTTATATGTTCAAGCGTCAGTGAAAACAATAAAGTGGTAGTGGTTCTATAATAAACAGAAGATATAGAAGATTTCAAGTGGTTACTTCAAGTAGATTCCAGAAGAAGAATGCAAACAGTGAAGAAGAAATTATGACAGAAGGCTTCTAGATAAATGTTATTTAAATGGAGAATATTTATTTAGTATGACACATATGAACCAGACAGTACATTTGTGTGTCAACTAAAATAATATTTATTTCTTCATTTAATTCAAGAGGTTTCAAGAAAAGAAGACAAAGAAAAGACGGGAAGATCTCAAGACCGACAGCACGGCTAATGCAAGTAAAGATAGTATTTTAATTCTACTATCAAATGTTAATTAATTATTTAATTTATCTAATTAAATTAATTCAAGTTGAATTTAATTTAATTTATAAATTAACTAATTAAATTAAGTAGAATTAATTTACTATAAAAGAAATGGTTTAATATGACTTATATATATATATATATATATATATATATATAAACTGTTAGTATGACTTATCAATAAGTCATACCGAGTTTCATATAAATATATATATATATATAAGTCATACCGAAGACAGTCAAATATGTCATACCGAGCAGAATGAAGAAAAGGTCATACAGGAATATGTCATACCGAGTTTTCTTTTAGAAAAGGTCATGCTGAGTTGATTTTGTTTAATTAAAATAAGTCATACTGATTTATTTAATTAAATAAAATCCGGATATGACTTTCAAAAGGTCATACCGAACTTTTGATAAGTCATACCGAGTTTTAATAAGTCATATCGATCGAAAATATGTCATGCCCAGTCTTTTATAAGTCATACAAGTGTTAAAATAAGTCATACAGACTTATTTTCTTGAAATTAAGTCATACTGAAAAAGGTCATAGCAGCCTTTTTCAAATCTCTATAAATATGAGATGCTTGCTTCATTTGTTAGTGTTTAGTTGTTAAGAAGTTAAGAAATCAGATCGAATTCAGTAATTTATCTGCATTGTATTATTCACAGATTTCTGTGCTGAGTTTGGAATATAATTGTAAGACACGAACAATTTATGTCAAATTTGTTCTAGAACTTTTATCAATTATATTACAGTTTTCTTAATATTAATTTTGTAATACTAATCAAGTTAAAATTATATCTTTCACTTGAACAGTATTTCATTCTAATTAATATTTCGTGAGTAATTTAAATACTATTTTTAATCCAAATTATTCCGCGATTAATTTTCAGATATTGTATTCAACCCCCCTACTACAATATCAGGGACCAACAGTATACTAGTTAGAATGTGTACATTTGAAGTGCTTAGTGATTCATCTCCAGTGTTGGTCATTGATGTCAGATATTCATGTGGTTCATCACTGTCACTGATAGAATCAACTTTACATTTAGCTTCACCAATAAATATTTTCCCTTGCTGTAACCTTACTAATGCTTGACATTCCTGCTTTTAACCCAACACAGTCTCTGTCATCATTTGCTTGTTCAGGCTTCTTGAATATTGTAGCACAGCCATAATCTTGTCTTGCTACTTTTAGCCTCATATATTTCTTCGGTTGTGACCTCTAACGATTCTTAAATCCGTTTTGTACAAGTACAAAACTAGAATGATCAGTAGAGTCAGAAAAAAAATCTTCAGAGTTCCCTACTAATAAATCTATCTTTTCTTTACATTTGAACTGTTTGTAGAACTATAACATGAATAGTCATAACATCCGTAATAAAATGCAAACGCTCGGGAATAAACCTACTAATACGAAATGACCACTTTTCTCGAAATCGGGTCATATACTCTGGGAATTAATTCTCAGTCAAAACTACAAATTTTCCAACTACAAGCCCTTTTTGAAAAACGGACCAAGTTTCAATATCTTTAGATTATAAATTAAATCTATATAAATTTAACTAATAATTTTACTTAAATTAAATTTATGAAATAAATTGATTTATATTAAGTTTATAAAATAAACCTTTTCAAGTTTAAATAATAAACTAATTTAAATTAAATTTATAAAATAAATTTATTTAAATAAATATTATAAAATATATTTATCTAAATTTTATTTCATAAAATAAATTTATTTAAACAAATTTAAATAATAAAAGTAAATCTATTTAACTTTAGAGAATAAATTTATTTAATTTAAATTTATAAAATAAACTTATTTAAATTAAGTTTATAAAATAAACTTTTTCAAGTTTAAATAATAACTCATTTAAATTAAATTCACAAAATAAAATTATTTTAAATAACATTTATAAAATAAATTTATCTAAATTTAAATTTATAATTTATAATTATCTAAACAAATTTAAATTATAAAAGTAAATCTATTTAAATTTAAAGAATAAATTAATTTAATTTAAATTTATAAAATAAACTTATTTAAATTAAGTTTATAAAATAAAAAATTTCAATTAAATTTATAACATAAATTTATCTAAATTTAAATTTATAAACTAAATTTATTTAACAAGGCCTCTAGACATTCAGAGTTCAAATAGCTTCGGTACCCTGAGCTTTACTGGACTGCGGATCTTGATTTGTATATCAATCAGCTTGCTCTGATCCAATTGTTGGGTATCGGAAGTATTGTTTGGGAGGGGAGTTGAATGCGATACTAACAACAATTTAAAATTCTTTTCAGAATTTGTACATTAAATTATTGTTTTAGCTGAGAGTTCGAGTCCTTGTAGTATTTGGAAGGCTGACTTACTAGCTTTCTATTTTCATAATTAAACATTTAAGATCTAAAAAATTAGCAAGTAAGTAAACAAGATTCAAGTTAAAAACGTATATTAAACTCGAAAGGGTGTTACAGTATTCGGTAGAATATTTCTTAATTCTCTAGAAGAAATTTGACATGAATTGTTCTACTTAAGGAACTAAGAATTCAAACCAGCACAGAAAGTCTGTGAATATAACTTTGTAGACAAATTACTAAATTTGAAAGTTTTTTATTCTCTGAAAAAATGAAGCCAAAGATCTCATATTTATAGAGGTGAATAAAACTTATTTAAAAAATCAAAAAGACTTTAAAAATTAGCCTTCAAGACTTTTTAAATAAACTAGGCAAGACTTTTTCTGCTTGGTAAGAATTTTCGAAATTCGGTAAGAATTTTGAAACACTTGGTAAGACTTTTGAAAAGTCTTATTGAATAAGTTCGGTAAGACTTCTAAAAGGTCTTACTGATTTAATTCGGTAAGACTTTTAATAAGTCTTATTGAATTCAATCGGTAGAACTTTTTAGAAGGTCTTGCTGAGATAACTCGGTAGGACTTTTAGAAAGTCTTACTGAGATAATTCGGTAGGACTTTTAGAAAGTCTTGCCGAGATAATTCGATAAGACTTTTTTAAATAGTGCAGCAAGACTTTCTATAATTATGCAGCAAGAATTTCTTTAAATCTTAAATAAAATATTCTTTTAACTTAAGTAGATAAATAATTTTTAATCAAATAATTTATAAATTAAATTAATTCAAGGTGAATTAATTTAAGTAGATAAATTAAATAATTAATTAACTTTTGATAGTAGAATTAATTTAGTTTCTTCACTGCACAACCAGTGTAGATTTGACTTGGGTCTTCATGTCTTCACTATCTTTTATTTTCTTCATTCTAAAATAATTCTAAATTAATTAATCCTTTAATTAATTTAAGAAATAAATTAATTCTAAGTGAATTGATTTACTAATTAAATTAACTAATTAATTTAATTAATTAATAGAGAATTAAATTAAAGTCTTGACTATTGGACTATTGTTGATGTAGATAAACTCTTCTATTCTTCAACAATAATTTTTTTAACCACTTGAAATTTTTTATGACGAATCTTCACTGACATTGTTGACAACCTGTGCACTGGTTTGGTTCATGGATGACTAACTACAATGTTGATTCGCATTTCTGTTGTAGTGTTTTTATGTCTTATTTTGTCATGTCTTGTCTTCTTTTCATTTTTCCTCTATATTCTTCTTCTGGAATCTTTCTGTAGTAGGCACTTAAAATCTTCTGTATCTTCTGAACTCTTTGAGATACTACTCATTTATTTTACACCGACGCTTGATCATATAAATGAACTTCTTTCAGTGTTGAGTAGCGGTCTGTCAAACTTCTTCTGATATTCTGATTCTTAGTGTCTAGTTGACATTCTTCATCTTGATTCCTTATTCCATATTTATTATTTACTTCTCTTTCTTATCTGAGTTGAGTTGTCATCTACTTATTACAAATAGGACTAGTTATATGACTTTCACACCGGGGACCCAAAATACTAATACCATTATACACAAACTCATTCCACATTGTTACATATCTAACCATATTCTTAGGATCCATATTTTGGAATGTAACATCAATATTAATCCTCATTTTTTCATTTCACTCTACGGGGGTGGAGGTGGTATGCTCAAGGGCATATTCATTTATATTGTCACCCTATTTGGAAGTTGATATTCACAATATTCAAAAAATATGATTGACACATGAACAATATCGGCTAGTCGAGCCCTCTCAAAATGTGGGTCAAAGATGCGATAAAAGGGGATATATGACCTCTAAGCAACCAAACTCAGATCAAAAATATCAAATTGTCCACGATAGGCGTCAATGTTGTGAGTACTTGGATTTCCCCTGGCCAACCTATTGGACCAAATCAAGCCTACCATATTGTATTTACTTATCATATTGTAACATTCTAGTACTTCTTGTATTAAATAATGACTTAGTTTATTTAATTATATACTTGCAGTTAGAAGCTTATTTCTACTGCATCTCCAAATGTAAATGAGTGATATCAAGAATAATTGTACTGGTAGAAGATTCTATAAATCATTCATCAGGAGAATGAAGATTCATCAAATAAGGAGTTACAAAAAAATTATTTCTAAGACAATTGATCAATAGAGAAGTCATATTGATAGAGAAGTCACAAGTGCAAACTGGTAGAGAAGTCTCAAATGATTCAATCGAGAAGTCTACTCAATTGAGAATTAGGGATACAGAGTCATTCGAGAAGTGTAAATGTTGGTCCCTGATATTGTAGAAGAGGGGTTGAATACAATATCTATAAATCATCGCGGTATTTTGGATTTAAAAATTATTATTTTAATTAATCATGAAATATAAATTTTAATAAAATACTGTTCAAGTAGAAGATATAATTTTAACTTGAATAGTGTTTTCCCAGTCGTACAAGTAGAAGGGGGGGTTGAATACTTGTATGTCTTTTCTGCCTGATTTAAAATCAAATTAAGAACAAACTCAAACACAAAAATATGAATAAGTACTGTTTTGTATTATTGATTTGTGAATACAAAACTCTCCTAGGGTGTACACAAACCCTAGCAGCTTCTCTGTGTTTATCACAGCAACTCTCTGTATCTCTATGCTCTCACAAAATTTCACTCAGATAATTATGCTTCGACTTCCACACCTTTACAATTAGGTTACATAGAGTTTATATAGAGAGCTGCCTATCAACTAATAACAGAAAGATAAATTACAATAGAAATAGAATTCCTAATTATTAGTTGACAGTTTCCTTCTAAAATTCTCTTTCTTTCCCATAGCATATCTGCAATATATTTATCTTGATCTTCGAAGACTTTCCATTCCTGTGATCTTCTTCCAAATTTATCCTCAACTGTATATACTCTGAAATCTTCAGACTCTGATGATCTTCAGACTCTGATCACATGTAGACTCTGATAGATCATAGACTCTGATAGTCTATAGACTCTGATCACCTTCCAGACTCTGGTTTCATTTTCTACAGAAATTCTTCCAAGTACAAATAACATGAATATTGACTATCTAGACTCTGATTATACATTTCAGAGACTAGAAAGACTTATTACAGATAAACTAATCTAGACCCTGTTCTAGTATTTTGTACATCATCAAATGAATATATCCCTAACAATCTCCCCCTATTTATGCTTTATAAAATGTAAGCATAAATCAAGGTTTGATGATGTCAAAACTATAGAATAAAACTATTAATCTAGAACAGTATAAAAGAATTATAAAGGAAAAAGAATTACTTTTTATTTAATCTTTTCAAAGGCTGGATTATTCTTCAAAAATGAATTCATCATATTTTCCTCCACAATTGCCAGAGCCTCACCAATAAATTTCTTCAATTTCTTCATTTCTTCACTTGAGCATTTGATTTGACAATAAGCTACTCTAAGATCATTTGCACTTCTTTCTTGATCTTTTAAGTCCTTCAACATCAGAACACTAACTTTCCCACTCATAGGCTGAAACCCAAAGTAATGACCCACACCTTCTTGAAATTTAATCTGTTTTTCTTCTAATGGCATGACTTGATCATTTCCCTCAGTATCAACATATTTTAAAGAAAATTTGCCCATTTGTCGATTTGCCTGTCTGTGCAAAGTCAGCTTCCTTTCAATTTCCTTGAACCATTTGTGAGTGATAGCCTCTTTGCTTTTGTTTACTTCATAAGCAATTTGCAGTAGGAATCTAATATACTGTAGTTCCTCAGCCTGTTTGAAAAAGATAAAATTTGACTGACTAATCCATCTTACACTTCCACCTTCTAAGAAGTAAACCAGCATCTCATTCTTCACTTTTTATGTACCTCCCTGACCTCCTTGTATCTTCGTTTCAAAAACATTATAAACAATTTGAGCAGACACCACTTTATTTAAGTGCTTCTGAGTGATCTTCTCAAACTGCCTATCTGTCAAGGATTGAGGATCCCTGGTTAGAGTAGATGTTCTGTCAATGTCAGATTCTTCAAATCCTCCAAGACCTATCTTCTTTTTAGCTCTAAGTTGCAGATTTGATTGACTGCACTTCCAGTATGAAGGTTCTTGAGTTTGATCAGAGTCTGACTTCTTTCTTTGCTTATCAGAGTCTGACTTAGACTCTGATTTCACATGTCTAGTCCCTGACTGATGTGTTTGAGTTCTTGATACGCCTAATTGCTTTTGTTGCACATCATCAAGACCCCTAGGACCATGAGAACTATCACCATCATCACCATCTCTCCTCCTTTTAACTCCCCTTGATTTATCCTTGCATCCCTCATCCTTATGTCTCCTGGAAGACTCACCTTGCTTCACCTTCTCCCCCTTTTTGACATCATCATCACTGGTGACAGCCAAAAGAATCTGCTCAAGAACAGTGGAGATATTTGCCTGAGCTGCAATAACTGAATCAACCTTAGTGGTCAAAGAAGAAACTGTAGTTTGAAGAGAGGCTTGAGTGGTAGTGATAGCAGCTAGAGCATCTTTAAAAGCGACCTCTTTGGATAATTGAAGGGAGTGAATTCTGTCAAATCTTGTATTGAGCAGAGAAGTTGTATTATCAACACCAGTGAGCTTTGTTTTAATATGAGAAATATCCTGGACCACACTGGATAATTGAGCAGCAACATCAGGTAGCTCAGCTTTAACAGCTCCATCTAAGACTTGATCTTCTTCACCAGGATAGAAACCATGTTCCTGTTGAAAAGATTTTTTCTGAAAAGCCTTAAGTCTCTCAGAAAGATGAATATCCAAAATACACTCAAAAGAATCTTTATCATTGATGCCTCTTTGCTGTGCAGACTCCCAAGACTGAGGAAACACCTGATCAAAATAGATAAAAGAAGGAGTAACATGATCATCAGCAACATGCTCTAGCTTTGTGAATGGAGGTGTAGACTCTGGTGGTGGTGTAGACTCCGAAACTACAAACGGGACTATAGACCCTGACTCCTCCTGAGAGTGATCAGAGACTGTAGACTCTGGAAGTCTAGCCCTTATAGGCATGATTAAGAGTGGTTCATCTGACTTCGAATATGAAGCCTCAGTTGTAATTACATGATTATCCACCAAGGTCTCCATGACCTTATCTGCTCTCCTTGCTAGAGAATCCACCAGATGAAGATGTGGTCTCTGTGTAAATGATTTCTGAGCAGCAAGAGCCTCCTCTTGTTTGCCAATCTGCACAATCAGACATAGTGAATTGTCATCCATCCCCTGCTCCAACTCATTGGACCAAATCTTTGGAAAATCTTGATCCCAATAAGTAAAGCTAGGTTCAGGATACCCTAATCTCTCATGCTCACAGTGGGGTTGGGCACCCACTTTCTCAATCTCACTCAAGCTCTCTACAGCCTTATCTACCTCTCCTTTTGCCTGGTCCAGTGCCAGCCTCTCATATATTTTGTCACTCAATGTGGAGGGTGCACTCAATAAACCTACAGAAGAGGGGTTGAGAGATAAAAATGGTGCTTCAATACCTGAACCACCTTGATGGAGGGGAACCCCTTCAAATGTCTGAAGGCTAGGGGTTTCCACCAAGGGGTGAGCATCAACAGATTCTAAACCCTTACTAGCATCTTCTCTCTTTTCAGAGTCTGTTGGCTCCAGTATTCCAGTCTCAGGGTCTACTCTAGACTCTGACTGCTTTAGTATGACTTCATTAGAAGCCAGAGTCTGAGTGTTACCATCTTTGACTGTTGGTGCATGAGACTCCCCCTCAAGGTGGATAGACTCTGATAGAATAGATTGGGAAATCACTTCATGAGCATCCATCAGAGTCTGTCCTCCCATATCACTGGGGTTCTCATCAGCTCGTTGATGAGTTGTCAAGGAGGGTCCAACAGCATACTCCCCTGCCCCACTATCACCCAACCTCTGACTAGGTGGTTCTTGTGTGAGTGAGGCAGACTGAGCATCTTTATCACTAGTCACCACTGGTGCACTAGTCCCAACCTCCAACTGCCTTGCACCACCTGCTACCTCCTGTTGTTCTTCAAGAATAAATGCATCCAACTTGTGATGAAAGGCCCTGAGATGGATTGCATTGATTGCCTGGGCATCTGTGAGATTGAAGAGGTCCTGCAGTTCCCTTCTTACTCTTTGAAAATATGTGCCCTTGAATTGATCCAGTCTACTTTGGTAGGTTGGATAGATGTATTTGTTGGCAATTGTACCTATATTATGGACAAGATAGTCATCCACCTGTCTTGACAGAGGTTGAATTTGAGAGATCCATTGAATGGCTGTCCTGTAGGTAACTCAATTATCCCAAATTGCTTCATAGTTAAAAACTGGTTGCTCAATCTCAGTTTCCAACTCAGCAACAGACTCTGATGCTCTCCTTTTGTGGACCTTAAGCTTTTTAGGCTTCTTTGTAATTTTCTGTTCAGAGTCTGGCACACCTAGTGCTTTGAGAACTTCATTAGTTCTGCCTTCTATGAGCCCAGCTGCTTGTACTTGGAATGAAGAGTTGAATAGGTAGCTGTAGAGATTTTTGACCACATCCTGTGCAGACATTTGTAGCTCCTGTTCCATTCTCTTCCTTAGGGCTTCATAGGTTGAAAGAAGATCCAACACTTGAGATTTAGTCTGATATTGCTCTGGATCTTCAACTGATTCCACCAAAGGATATAAGAATAGCAGTGCCTCATCACTTGGAGTAATGATCTCATCAATTAGGCATGAGGCTGCATCCAATGGCATTCCTTCCCAAAATGTTTCATGATCAGAGTCTAAAGGCAGTCTAGACTCTGACTCAACATTAGACTCTGGTTCAGGTGTTTTCTTGATTTCAGAGTCTGGCTCTGCAAGAACCTTGGGAGCATCTGTTTCCTGCAAAACAGGGTTAGTAATAATAACAGGCTTGTGTGTGTGTGCAGAATAAGCCTTCCTTAACCTTTTGTACTTCTTAGCAAAAGATTTCTCAGGAGACTCAATGTGAGAATCCTGAGGTGCTTCCCTAGGTTTTTCAGAGTCTGTAGCCTTTTGAGAGTCGACAGACTTGGCTTGAAGGTTAGAATCAAGTGTATCATGACCTTCCTTTAGCAAAGAAAGTCCTTCAGCAACTTGCTTCTCTAGTGGATTGAGCTCCTCATCACTGTGCTCATCTATAAGCCTAGATTGAATCAATTTTCTCCTCTTTACAACTGGTGCCTGTTGAGAGACACCAGAGGTTGGTTTCTTTTTGGATTTTGGTTTGGAAGATTGTATAATTGAAAGGGATTGGGTGACTTGGGTAGGTGCAGGGGGACTCTCCATTACTTGTTCCTGCACCATTTCACCACCAAAAAATGAAGCATTGTAGATAGAAGGTTTGTAGGATTAGAGTTTTACCTGCATTACCTGTGGATATGTCATTGCAGGTAGACTCTTCTTCTTGTCATCAATTCTCTTAATGTCAGAGAATATCCTCCTTTGCTATTTGTATGCCTGCACACAGCAATCATCTGCCAACTGGGTTGACATGTCAGGAATGAAGTGATTGAGGAGAATCATAAGAAATCTATGATAGTAGACTTTCTTTCTCCCCTCATGCACATTATTTAATTTTTCTCCCATTTGAGTGAGCAACATATCACCAATGTTGATTATTCTATCAAATAGGAGACTATGACCAATTTGATAAGTAATAGCAGTAATAGCATCAAATCCACTACATTTACCAGTAAAACACTTAGCAATTTGATCGAAGAAAAATGACCATTTTTTCCTTAAGTAAGGCCTAGTTATCTTGCTCATGTTATCTAAGCTAGCAGAATAACCTATTGCCTTAAACATGCTTTTAATGTCATCATCAGATACAATTTCATCAAAAGAAGATTTAACAGGCAGTTTAAACACAGAATTAAGCACATCTGCAGTGACATCAAATGTAGTCGAACCAAAGGTAAACATTATTTTACCTGGTTGATCTTGAGAAGGATCAACTACCTTTGCAGTGCTCCATGCTTGTGATACAGCATCCATGTGAATGACTGGTGATGCCTTGAGAATGTAGTGTAGCTCGGATTGCTCCAAGAAATCCATCACAGGGTAGTAGTCAGCGTCTACCCATTTCTTATTTCCAAGAGCAGCAACATGGTTTGTGGTCATGAACTCGAAATCCCCAAATATGAACGCAATCGCCTTGGGTCCCCTCATTACAGTAGAAACGGCAGCCATTAAAGTTGTTGAGTTGAAAGTGATGGAGAAGCTTGAAGAAATTAGCTAGGGTTCGTAAAAAGCTCTATGAATATTTTTACCTTAGAAATCAATTGCAATAAACAAGTGAGTAAATTGTATGAAAAATTCTATTTTGTTCAAGTTGCATACAATACACACGAGTCTACAGCCTGTCTCCGGTCAAAAGATAACTGTTACCGCCTATTTCAAGTCATTTGAACATTTTAAATGCAATCAGAGTCTGCAGGCGCGAATTTTAACCGTTTCAGAGTCTAGGCGATAATTTTCTCAGAGTCTACTGACTTTCAGAGTCTACAGACTCGTCAGAGTCTACAGACTCGTCAAAGTCTAAAAACTAGACTCTGTCAAGGTAAAATACCAACTAAAATGTTGCACTAACAATTAATCACAGTGTGTTAAGACAGGGACTATAATTAAAGTACATACCTTGCTTCTTGTAATTTTTGATCACTTACATATTTAACATACCTAATTCACCTACCAGTCTGAGAAAGGTAGACTCATCAAGTGATTTTGTTAAAATGTCTGCAATCTGTCTGTCAGTTGGAACATTGTGAAGTGTCACAGTAACATTTTCAACATGTTCTCTAATAAAGTGATACCTGACATCAATGTGCTTTGTTCTGGAGTGTTGGACTGGATTCTCTGCAATTTTAATAGCACTAGTATTATCATAATACATAAGAATATTTGAGAATGTTAGTTCATAATCAAGTAATTGATTTCTCATCCACAGAATTTGAGCACAGCAACTTCCAGCTGCAATGTATTCAGCCTCAGCTGTTGAGGTTGATACAGTCTGTTGTTTCTTGCTAAACCAAGAAATTAATCTGTTGCCAAGAAACTGGCATTGTCCTGTTGTGCTTTTCCTATCTACTTTGCATCCTGCATAGTCAGAATCTGAATAGCCAATTAGTAAAAAATCTGACTCTCTAGGATACCAAAGTCCAAGAGTTTGTGCCCCCTTGAGATATCTAAAAATTCTTTTCATAGCTATTAAGTGTGATTCTCTAGGGTCAGCTTGAAATCTGGCACACAGATAAGTTGCAAACATTATATCTGGTCTACTAGCAGTTAAATATAACAATGAGCCAATCATACCTCTGTAACTAGTGTTGTCAACTTTTTTACCCTTTGGGTCAGAGTCTAGCTTAGTAGCTGTTGACATGGGAGTTTTAGCAGTTGCAGAATCTTGCATATCAAACTTCTTCAACAATTCTTTTACATACTTTGTTTGATTGATGAAAATTCCATCATCATTCTGTTTGACTTGAATCCCCAAAAAGAAGTTTAATTCTCCCATCATGCTCATTTCATAATTTGACTGCATTAGTTGACTAAACTTTTCACAGAGATTATCATTAGTAGATCCAAATATAATATCATCAACATAAATTTGGACAAGCAAAATATCACCTTTATATTTTCTAATAAAGAGAGTTTTGTCAATGGTACCTCTTGTGAATCCATTTTCAAGAAGAAATTTTGAAAGAGTTTCATACCATGCTCTAGGTGCTTGCTTCAATCCATATAGTGCCTTGTCTAACCTGTAAACATGATCAGGAAACTTTGGATCAACAAATCCTGGTGGTTGCTCCACATAGACTTCTTCTTCCAATTTTCCATTTAAGAAAGCATTTTTCACATCCATCTGATACACCTTGAATTTTGAATGAGCTGCAAAGGCTAGAAAAATTCTAATAGCTTCCAATCTTGCTACTAGTGCAAAAGTTTCATCATAGTCAATTCCTTCCTCCCGTGAGTATCCTTTTACAACTAGCCTTGCTTTATTTCTTACTACAGTTCCATTCTCATCAAGTTTATTTCTATACACCCATTTTGCACCAACCACTGATCTATCTCTAGGTCTTGGTACAAGTTTCCACACTTTATTTCTCTCAAATTCATTCAATTCTTCTTGCATTGCAATAATCCAATCAGGGTCTTGCAAGGCTTTCTCAATTTTCTTGGGTTCATTCTTTGAGAGAAAACAGCTATAAAGACATTCATTTTGAGTGGTTGTTCTTATTTGTACACCACTCTCAGGATCACCAATTATCAAGTCAGGAGTATGATTCCTTGTTCATTTTCTAGCAGGTGGAAGATTGGTTCTTGAACTTGAAACTCCCCCTAAGTCATTTGCATCTTCTGTATTTGAGTGAAATTCAAATGAAGAGGCTCCCCCTAAATTGCTTGAGTCTGACAAGAGTTTAGAGTTGCTTGATCCAGACCCTGATGAGTTAGACTCTGTCTGTCTAGACTCTGTCTGGATAGACTCTGTCTGGGTAGACCCTGACCTGTTAGACTCTGAATTATTTGGAGTTGAATTTTCTGGCTCCCCCTCAGAATGTGCAGGTTCTTGTGTTAGTTCAGGATTTATTCTAGGGTCTTCATCCTCTTCTTCTTCATTTATCTCGGAACTTTTTAGATTTTCAAATTCCAGTGTTGTAGACTCTGACTCATCCTGCAATTCTGTAAACTTTTTATCATCAAATGCAACATGAATAGATTCCATAACAATTTTGGTTCTGAGATTAAACACTCTGAATGCTTTTGTGTTCGATGCATATCCAAGAAAGATTGATTCATCTGCCTTGACTTCGAATTTGCTTAGATTTTCAGGATGTACTTTCAGTACATAACACTTGCATCCAAATATGTGAAAGTGTTTCACACTTGGCTTCTTGTCCTTTATCATTTCATAGGGAGTCTTTCCATGCATGTTTATTAGAGTGCAGTTTTGAGTGAAACATGCTGTATTGACTGCCTCAGCCCAAAAATATACTGGCAGCTTAGACTCTGCCAACATTGTTCTGGCAGCTTCTATGAGTGTCCTATTCTTTCTTTCCACAACTCCATTTTGTTGAGGAGTTCCTGGCGCAGAAAATTGTTGAGTAATTCCCTTTGATGCACAGTGGTTCTCCATGATTGAATTCTTGAATTCAGTACCATTGTCACTCCTCAGAATTCTTACTGTTTTCTTTGATTTTCTTTCCAGAAAAGTGATATGATCTATTATGTGTTGTGGACCTTCATCCTTTGAATGTAGAAAGAAAACCCATGTGAATCTTGTAAAATCATCTACAATAACAAGAGTATATTTATTTTTGTTAATTGACATAACATTTACTGGACCAAATAAATCAAGATGCAGTAAATAAAAGGGTTCAGAAATGGTATTTATTGTCTTGCTCTTGAAGGATGATTTCCTTTGTTTTCCAAGTTGACATGCTTCACAAAGTCCATCTTGTACAAAATCAACCTGTGGTAATCCTCTTACAAGATTCTGTTTAACCAACTTGTTGAGTGTTTTGAAGTTGATGTGTGACAGTTTCTTGTGCCATTTCCAGCTTTCTTCAGTTGAGGCCTTGTTGTATAGACATGTGACTTCACTGTTTATGCAATCCTCCAAGCTGGCTTCATAAATGTTACCATGTCTGTGTCCTTTGAAAACCACAATGCCTGTTTCTTTGTGAGTCACAAGACACTCTTTGTTGTCAAAGCCAGTATGGTAACCTTTGTCTCCAAGTTGACTTATGCTTATTAAATTGTGCCTTAAGCCATCAACTAGAACTATGTGTTCAATGATGACATTCCCAAGTACAATCTTGCCATATCCCAGTGTTTGTCCTTTGTTGCCATCTCCAAAGGATACTTCTGGGCCAACCATTTCCTCAAAGTCTGTAAGCAGGGATTTCTTTCCAGTCATATGTCCTGAGCATCCACTGTCCAGGATTAGGGTTACTTTCTTTACCCTAGTTCCCTGCATACATAAAGCAACAAGTTAGATGTTTTGAGGACCCAAATAGTTTTGGATCCTTTTCTACTAATTTTAGGAGAAACAGGCTTAATAATTTTCACCTTTGGCTTACCTGTCTCTTTTGTTGCTCTAGACTGTGGTGGAGTCTTAACAGTGTCATACCAACTCTTATCAATAGAAGATTTTAGCTCATAAAAATTGTAATACAAATCATGATAGTCCCTACACATATATATAGAATGAAATATGCTACCACAGTGATAACAAGGTTTCTGTGGTATGTAGTGACTTTTCAGAGTCTGAGAAGGACTAGACTCTGATTTCATCTCAATTTTTGTTTTACAATCTATAGCTAAATGGTTTTGGTTGCCACATCTATAACACTTCTTTCTAGGAGCATTAGGATCTTTTTGATAATTATTAGCCTTATTGATGCCTTCCTTACCATTCCTATTTCTCCTAGTTTTGGTGGACTCTGATAAGTTCTCTAGCCTTTCTTTCAACTTAGACTTAGACAAGTACCCTATGTTTATAATTTTCTTAGAGTTATTTGCCCCTGTTTCATCTGTCTTTTTATCAACAACAGGGGGACTATTGACAGATGAGTTTGTGGCTTCAGTTTTTTCTTTAGGGATCACAAACTTAACAGGAACAAATGTACTTTTGTCTTTAGTCTTATTAATTTTGCTAGCTTCTTCATTGTTATCATTCTCAACAATAGGTCTTTTGTCTTGACTCTTGTCATAGCCTAGACCAGCAGTTTGACACACGTTTTGATTATTGAGAATTTCTTGAACTTTTCTTCCAGAGTCTGTCCAAACTTTAAACTTAAGCCTTTCTTCTTCTAGTTCTTTCCTAACATAGTCATAGGCTTTCAAAATTTCAGTGTAGTTATGACTATTTCTCAGAATCCTTTTTGTATTGTTCCATTAATAATAACTCAGATTCTACATGACAATTCCTTTTAGTTAAGGTTAAATTTTCTTCTCTCAACCTTTCACTTTCACTAGTGAGAGACCTACATGTTGTCATTATTTTATTAACCTCACTTTTCACAATCTCTATGCCATCAGAGTCTAAATTAATTAAGGATTCAGGAGTAAAGATTGATACCTGAGTTTTAGGAGATGATGGTTCTTTGGGAGACTGTGATTTTCTTGAGGAGGATGCCATCAGTGCTAGATTTTCATAATCAATTTCATCCTCTGAGCTTGAGTCTGCCCAGTCCTTTCCTGTTAATAGAAGTGCTTTTCCTTTTCCTTGACTTTTTGACTTTCTGCATTCACTGGCAAAGTGCCCCAATATTCCACAGTTGAAACATTTGACCTTTGCTTTGTCAAGTTTGATAATTGTACTATTTCTCTTCTCAACCTTTTCATCTTCCTTCTTGAATGATGGCCTTTTGCTAAATTTGCCAGTTCTTTTGTTGAATTTCATTCTTTTGAAATTTTTAGCAAACATAGCCATCATTTGACTTAGATCAAACTCTTCATCAGAATCAGAGTCTGTGTCAGTAGACTCTGACTCCACAGCAGCTTTACCCTTCTTTCTTGAATCCTTGATTCTTGCTTCTGTGGATGGTTCCTGTTGTTCTTTCTCAGACTCCATCAAGAGTGCCATAGATTTTGTCTTTACAGACTTCTTATTCTTTCTCTGTTGCATCTCCAAATCATATGTCTTGAGTCTGCCATACAATTCTTCTAGAGTTAGTTCATCCAAATCTCTAGCTTCCCTTGTGGCTGTAGTCTTATTGTCCCACTCTTCAGGAAGTGCTCTCAGAAACTTGGTGTTCGTATCTTCAGAATCATAAACCTTACCAAGCATAGCCATCTCATTCAAGAGTTTTGTAAACCTATCATACATCTCAGTGATAGATTCTCCAGATTTTACTTCAAAGTACTCATACTCTTGAATAAGCAAAGACCTAGCATTCTTCTTGATATCTTTAGTCCCTTGACAGTGCACCTCAAGTTTTGTCCACATCTCCTTAGCAGTCTTGCATGATATGACACAGTTAGTTAGAACAGAATCTAAACTATTAAAGAGAATGTTCTTTACTTTTGCCTCCTTAAGGACATTTTCTTTGTCCTCTTTTGTCCATTCAGCCTTTGGTTTCTCAACGAGGTGTTCTTCAGTTATCTTGCCTTCCTCATTGATTTAAGGCACAATTTTTAAGGGCACAAAGGGTCCTTCATTAATCCTGTCAAGATAGTCAGGGTCTGTTGCTTCCAGATGGTGCAGCATCTTAACCTTCCAGTGGGTGAACTCGTTTCTCTTAAGCATAGGAATCCTAGAATTGCCATCTTTGTTTCCAGACATCTTTGATCGATTTTTAAACGTTAGGCTTTGATACCAATTGTTTTCCCAGTCGTACAAGTAGAAGGGGGGGGGGGTTGAATACTTGTATGTCTTTTCTGCCCGATTTAAAATCAAATTAAGAACAAACTCAAACACAAAAATATGAATAAGTATTGTTTTGTATTATTGATTTGTGAATATAAAACTCTCCTAGGGTGTACACAAACCCTAGCAGCTTCTCTGTGTTTATCACAGCAACTCTCTCTATCTCTATGCTCTCACAAAATTTCACTCAGATAATTATGCTTCGACTTCCACACCTTTACAATTAGGTTACATAGAGTTTATATAGAGAGCTGCCTATCAACTAATAACAGAAAGATAAATTACAATAGGAATAGAATTCCTAATTATTAGTTGACAGTTTCCTTCTAGAATTCTCTTTCTTTCCCATAGCATATCTGCAATATATTTATCTTGATCTTCGAAGACTTTCCATTCCTGTGATCTTCTTCCAAATTTATCCTCAACTGTATAGACTCTGAAATCTTCAGACTCTGATGATCTTCAGACTCTGATCACATGTAGACTCTGATAGATCATAGACTCTGATAGTCTATAGACTCTAATCACCTTCCAGACTCTGGTTTCATTTTCTACAGAAATTCTTCCAAGTACAAATAACATGAATATTGACTATCTAGACTCTGATTATACATTTCAGAGACTAGAAAGACTTATTACAGATAAACTAATCTAGACCCTGTTCTAGTATTTTGTACATCATCAAATGAATATATCCCTAACAAATAGTATTACAAAATTTATCTGATGAAAAATTGTTTATAACTGATAAAACAATCTAGAACAAATTCAACATGAAGTGTTCAGGGTTTAACAATTATATTCAAACTTGTACAGAAATCTGTAAATATTACAATGCATACAAATTTCTGAAATTTGAATGTTTTTTAATCACTTGAACAATAAAGCAAAATCCTCATATTTATAGAGGTTTAGTTCAGCAAGACTTTTGAATAAGCTTAATTAAAAAATCAAAAGACCTTTTAAAATAAGCCTGTAAGACTTTCTAAATTTGCTGGGCAAGACTTTCTAAATTCGGTAAGACCTTTAGAAAACTCGGTATGACTTTTGAAAAGTGTTGCTGAGCAAGTGTTTGCTCGGTAAGACTTTCTTAAAAGGTCTTACCGATTTAATTCGGTAAGACTTTTGAAAAAGGTCTTATTGGATTATTTCGGTAAGACTTTTGAAATGTCTTACCGAGATAATTCGGTAAGACTTTCTGAAAAGGTCTTACCGAGATAATTCGGTAAGACTTTTAAAAAGTCTTACCGAAATAATTCAGTAATTTTTATTATTTAAATGCAGCAAGACTTTCTTAACTTGTAAAATTAAATCTTCTTTTAACTTAATTAATTTCACAAATTAATGATAAAATAATTTATAAATTTAAATTAATTTAAGGTGAATTAATTTAAGTAGATAAATTAAATTATTAATTAACTTTTTGATAGTAGAATTAGTTTAGTTTCTTCACTGCACTATCCTTGTTGATTTGACTTGAGTCTTCCTGTCTTCTGTCTGAAAATCACTTTAGTTAGGTGATAAATATTTATTCAATTAGTTGACACACAAATGTACTGTCTGGTTCATTTGTGTCATACTAAATAAATATTTTCACCTCTTCAATATTAAGTTGTGATCTTATGTCTTGCTTCTTGTTTTGTCTTCAATGTCTTCTTTTCTTGGAATCATTCTGTAGTAGGCACTTGAAATCTTCTGAATCTTTTGAATCTTCTGAAACACTACTTCTTTACTTTTCACTGACGCTTGAACATATTAATGAACTTCTTACAGTGATAAGTAGCAACTTCTTTGGAATACTTCTGATTCACAGGATTCTTTGTGTCCAGTTAACTTTGTTTGTCTTGATTCCTGTTAACGTACTTATTATTTACTTCTTTTTCTTATTGTATTGAGTTGTCATCTAATTATTACAAATAGGCCTTGACATATGCCTTTCAATCTCCACCTATTTTTTATTAAATATTTAACACACAAATTCTTAGAGGATAACTCAACTAACAATTAAAAAAGTAATACGACATGTAAAAATTGTAAATAATAAAGAGTTCTGGTATTATATTTAACAATTTTCCAGATTCATGTTTTGAAAGATAAATACAATATAGATGTTCCTCTAGTACTGAACAGATATTACAAAATTTTCTATCTTGATCTATCTAAGTCTTCAGTCTTCAGACGTATCAACTTCACCTTCTTCTAAATTAGAACTTTTGTGTACTGGTGTTCTTAGTACCTCTTCAGTTTCTGATGTTTCTGTTTTTGTGGATTCTCCATACAACTTTCTTTGTTCAGCTCTTGCTAGCTGCTACAATACTTCCTGCTCAACAGGATCTACTATATCTTCTTCTACATCATATGGCTGAGTTGAATCTATCTTTGGCATTTGCCTGATGTACGAAGGAATTTTCTTTGATAAACAGTAGTTTCTGATCTTTTGTGCAGCATCCAACTTAGCTTGGGATCTGAACCGTTTACACCTGAGCATCTTCTCAACTTGAATCATATATTTGACTGAGTAGCCCTTCAAAGATTCATCATCTAATTTCATGATCTGATAAAATATGTTAGTGTAAAATCTTATTTCATGAGGGTCATATGTGATCTGAGGACTAACAGCTCTCGAAAAGTCTCTGAGTCTGTCTCTGAGAAGCTCATTTTCTTCTGAACTTCTTCTTATCTTGTTCAACAGGGTCCATACTACTGATAATGATCTTTGTCTAAAGAATTCTAAAGATATTCTGATTGTTCCATTCCTGTTTATATAGACTAAGATCTGCCAGTCTTCTAGAATGTTATCAACTAACACTGTGATATAATCTATTTCCTCTTTCAGAGCCTTCATAAAATTATCTAGGTTGTCATTTGATTTTTCCAAGCGTTCAATCAAAGACTATAACTTGTAGTCTTCAAATGAACCTTTTTGAAGTTTTTCCATGATTGCTCTGGCAGTGTCCCATTTCTTCCCTATCTTTAGCTGCACATCTCTCTTCTTTTCTCTGACTGCTATGGCCCAGAGATTTTGATTTTCTTGGCTCGCTTCTTTTTCAGCCTTGGTTCTTTCCATGACTAGAGCTTTTAATTTCTCGGTTTTAGCATGACTCTCCTTGATGTCTTTTTTTAGTTTCTTCATTACCTCTTCATAGGCTAGATCAACTTCTTTTTCTTTTAGAAATAAAAATTCTTCATCAAATGCAGTCTCTTCCTCAGCTCTACAATAGTCAGGATTGTATGATTCATCATGAGCACTGTCATCAATGAATTGTTCTTGAGCAT
This sequence comes from Oenanthe sinensis, assembly GCA_028671895.1. Taxonomy (NCBI): domain Eukaryota; kingdom Viridiplantae; phylum Streptophyta; class Magnoliopsida; order Apiales; family Apiaceae; genus Oenanthe; species Oenanthe sinensis. Next base: position 8,092,423 of record JAPMAC010000212.1, read on the forward strand.
AATACTGTTCTTTTGGTTCTGGATCATACGATTGAAATTGTTCCTCAGAAAAAAGCTTTGCTTTGCCTTTATCTTTTTCAGTAGCCCCTTCATCTTCAGCTACTACTTTCTTCTTTGCTTTCTCCCCCTTAGTTGAGGGATCCTCTAGAGATTTTGAGGCTTCAAAATATGTCATTAATTTCTGCATAGTCAGATAGACTTTCTTCATGCCCTCATTCAAATGTGTCATGCCATCATCCAGTTTGTTGAATCATTGTGTAAAGATCTTTTCATTTTCAATAATAGTCAGAGTTAAACTTTTCTCAACTTCATCAATTCTTTCATGTAATTTGCTCACTTCTTTCATATCCTCAGCAATGAGACTCTGCACGTTTTGGATATCTTGAGTTTTGAGAAGTATGGAGGATTCGACATCATCAACATCTTTTTACACTATTGTCAGCTGTTATGTTACAGAGGCAGATGTAGACTTCTGTTCTGCTTGTGCTTTAACTTTTACCAACTCATCTTGGACAATCTGCATTTCCTTCTAGAGAGCTTCCATTTTAGATAGCAGTTCACTGTGTGTGTGCACTCAACTCACTTGCACTCCTGTTTACTTCACTATCACTCGGTGCATGTGTTTCACTCTGTGTTTGCCTCACATCACTAGTGTTTTGCTCCTTTCCAGATCCAGATGATGTTGTACCTGTATATAAAACAATAGCTTTTGAAGAGTCGAAATACTCTTTTGATACCTGTGAAGGCGCGTCCTCAACAAGATTATCTTGCATTGGCTCTGCTACTGATGTAGCTACTCCGTGAATGGAGCCCCAACTCCCTTTAAAGAGTGGTTGCCTCACAAATCCACCAGTGGATTCGAGACCTTCTTTTAAAAGAACTAGATGTAAGAAATCCAGCGGGGTCACCACCTTAGACAATGTATTGAGTGGCTCATTAGAGTCTGTGGTGCCCCTCAATACCTGTGAGGGGAATTGATGCTGCACTACATTAACAAAATCTTGGCCAACTATAAATGTGGCATCTGACAAGTTTTCATCAAAAACATTTTGATCATCTATTGTGCCCTCTCTGGATTGTGTTTCTGTAAGTAGAGGTCCTGCTAGTGTGAGCGCTAGCAGTGTGCGAGTTTCTTCATAATCTGATGTCGCGGCTGAATGGCGAATAGAATCACCCGTTTGATCGAGTGTATCTAGAGAATTTTAGATGACCGTTTCAAAGTCCATATCCAATTGAGAGGAAAATGATGAGTCTGCGGTGTTCTCAGGTTGAACTTTGGATCTTTTAGAAGGTGGAGAAAGAGCTGCGAGTTCACTCACTGTAACACATCTACCTCGTACTTTCCTAACAGGTTTCTTCCTTTTTCTGATTAGGCTCAATGAAGTGGGAGAAGGAAAAACTGTTTGAGGTTCTATATCAGCTTGGGATTGAACCTGTGTGTTTTCAGGTTCATAGCTGAAGTTCTGAAGTGTAAGACCATAATTATAGTTTGTCACAGATATATTTAATGGTGAAGTAGATATATTTATAGGTAGGAATTTAGAAGCCAGGGTTTAAGATATTACCTGTTGTTCATGTGCTTCCTGTTCTGCATGATGAGCAGCTTCAATTAGTAGCTACGTAGAACTTCCCGATTCCATTGGCACTTCTAGTTGCTCATGCTGATGCGGTTGAGCTTGTGCTGGGTTGGCTATTATGTTGAAAATACCAGCCATATATTCTGTGACATGAATGGCTACCCCTTCGAATTTGTTCTTGTTACTTAACCCAGTGAACAAATTTTTCTGTGTTGAAGGGGACTCTTCCACTAGACTGTTCGCAAATCTGGCTTTGTCCTCCTCTAATAAAACAGAATTCATCAAGAGCATTAGAAATTTTGGGTAAAAACAAGTTACTTTTTTATCTACGTTCAGTCTTCTGCTTTCAGCAGAGCCCATTTTCCTTATCATTTCCGTCAGGATCAGCTTCCCAAAATTTATCCTCCTGTTGTGAGCTACAGAAAATCCAATCACTTGCAGTAGTGTTGATATGTTGTGGAAGTTGGTCTTTATTATTGGAGCAAAAACTTTGGCTAAAGTGTCGAAGAGATAATCTCATTCACCAACTAACTGGGATTTAGACAACTTTACCAGATCGATTGTGCCTTGATAGTGAATTGAATGAAAAAAGTTTGTGATGTCCTCAATTGTGGGCAGGGTCTCAAAATTATCTGTCAGGAACCCTAACACCCTATTCACATCCACTTCATCTATCAAGTACTATGTTCTCCAATTCTGAAAGAAAACTGAACTAACTCGTCGTTAGAAATATTCCTTGTTGTTGAATAAAGGGCTCTCAGAGATTCAATCTGCAACGGAGTGCTTAGAGTAATTGATGTTCGCACCAATGAGTGTTCATTCATGAACCTGATCCAAGGCCTAAATCTAGCCTCTTTGCAATTAACCGGATCAAAATACCCCACAAAATTTATTTTTGCGATTACAAATATGGCTGCCATTTTAATTAATTAATTACAATAATTAATTAATTTTCTGATTAAATAGCCTTTAATTGAAAAAAAAACTCAACCAATTCGATTATCACTAGAATCAACAAACCTAATTCGAATTTAGCACCCAAAATCACTACTAAACAGTCCAAATCAGTCCTTTTTAATCCCAGAAAAATCAACCAAGGCAGAAAATCCAAGAACAATTCATTTTTCTCAAAAAATGGACAGAGTTTCGGTCGATTTTGATGATTAAATTGTAACTAAGCAAGCAAAAGCTTGTAGGAATCAAAGACAGCAACTGAGATCAATAGTTTTGATGTTCAAATCGAAGGGTTTTGAGGGTTTTATAAAAGTCTTGCTCAGATTTCTAGTGTATGTATACGACTGAGTGTGTGTGTGTATTAGAAACTGCATAAGACTTTTAATAAGCTAAAAACGATTAAGTAATAATTCCGTCGGTAAGACTTTTGAAATAAACCTCGGTAATACTTTTTTTTTAAAAAGTCGTGCCGAGTTTTATTAAAAAGTCTTACTGAAAAGAAAAACTAAATAAAGAAAAATATTTAAGAAATAAACAGTCGGAAAGACTTTTGGAAATTATTACTCGGTAAGACTTTTTAATATGCACTCGGTAAGACTTTTAAAAAGTCTTGCCGAGTATATATAAAATGTCTTGCTAAAATAAAAGTTTTCCTTAATAATAAAACAAATATATATATATATATATATATATATATATATATATATATATATATATATATATATATATATATATATATATATATATATATATATATATATATATATATATATGGTCAGTAAGACTTTTCATTAAAAGATCTCGGTAAGACTTTTGGAAAAGTCTTGCCGAGACTTTTAAATTAAAAAGTCTTGCCGAATACAAACTTTAGTATATTTACATAATAATAAATATAAATAATAAACAAATGTTTAAAGACTGAAATAAATACATACAAATATTATTAATTATTCTAAAATTTGAAATAAAATAAAGGAAATTTTATTCGAAAATTAGATTAATTAATAATAATTAGAATAAAAATATTTACATGCTACTAAATTATTAAAAATAGATTAATAATTTGAAAAATATACAATAATTTACATACTAATGCTTATAAATGCTTAAAATAAATAAAAGTACTTATGCAATAATTGAGATAATTATCTTATAAGAGTATTAATTTATTCTCAAGATAATTTATTCAAAAAATTCAAAAACCCCATGATTTTATTAATTCAAGTCTCATAAATTCTTTAAATATTAATATTTAATATTTATGATTTTAAATTAACTCCTAGCAACCAAAAATTTAGCCATTGTTTAACATCCCTAGTTCACTAACCAACTTTGAGAAAGTGGATTCATCAAGTGGTTTCGTGAAGATGTCGGCTATTTGATCTTCTGTGGGTACAAAATGTAGCACCACAGTTCCGTTCATGACATGCTCTCGGATAAAGTGATACCTTATATTAATGTGTTTGGTTCGTGAATGTTGTACAGGATTGTTGGAAATAGCTATAGCACTTGTTTTGTCGAAGAAAATTGGAATTTTGTTCAACACAAGTCCATAGTCATTTAGTTGATTCCTTATCTACAAGATCTGTGCACAACAGCTACCTGCCGCAATGTATTCTGCTTCGGCCGTCGAGGTAGATACTGAGTGCTATTTCTGCTATACCAGGAGATCAAACGACGTCCTAGAAACTGACAGCTTCCAAAAGTACTTTTCTTGTCCATCCTGCATCCGGCATAATCTGAATCTGTATAGCCTATTTGGTCAAAACCTGTATCTTTAGGGTACCAAATTCCAAGATTTGGTGTACCCTTCAGATATCTAAAAATTCGTTTAACGGCTATAAGATGAGATTCCCTAGGGTCAGATTGAAACCTTACACATAAGCATGTTGCAAACATTATATCAGATCTATTATGAGTTAGATATAATAATAAGCCTATCATACCTCTGTAGCTTGTGATGTCAACTTTCTTACCAGTTTCATTTTTGTCAAGCTTGGTGGCTATTGGCATTGGGGGTTTTACCGGTGAAGAATCTTCTAGACTATATTTTCTCAGAAGATCCCTTACGTACTATGACTGACAAATAAAAATTCCTTCTTCCTTTTGCTTTACTTGCAATCCAAGGAAGAATGACAGCTCACCGATCATGCTCATTTCATACCTGCTCTGCATTAATTTAGCAAATCTTTTGCACAAGTTTTCGTTAGTAGAACTAAATATAATATCGTCAACATAAACTTGGGCAAATATCATATCTTTTTCATGCAGTTTGTAAAAGAGAGTTTTATCTATAACACCTCTAATAAAACCATTTTCAAGTAAAAACTCAGAGAGAGTGTCATACCCTGTCCTCGGAGCTTGCTTGAGTCCATAGAGAGCTTTGAATAGAAAATACACAAAATCAGCAAACTCTGGATTTTCAAAGCCAGGGGCTGTTCCACATATACTTCTTCTTCTATCTCTCCATTCAGAAATGAACTTTTCACATCCATTTGATAGACTTTAAACTTGGAATGTGCTGTGAATGCCAGACATATCCTGATGGCTTCAAGTCTTACAACTGGTGCGTAGGTCTCGTCATAATCAATTCCCTCTTCCTGAGAGTAACCCTTTTCCACCAATCTGGCTTTGTTTCTTGTAACAATGCCATAATTATCTAATTTGTTCCTGTATACCCATTTCGTGCCAATAACGGATCTATCTTTAGGTCTGGGTACTAGTGTCCAGACTTCTTGTCTTTCGAACTAATTGAGCTCTTCTTGCATGGCAAGGACCTAATCTGGATCAATTAAAGCATCTTCAATTTTCTTTGGTTCTTCTTGAGATAGAAAAACTGAAAATAAACATTCGTTTGAAGTTGCATTTCTGGTTCTAACTCCAACATCTGGATCACCTATGATCAATTCAAAAGGATGATCTGTGCTCCATATCTTTTCCCTGGCTAGGTTTGATCTAGATGATTTGCCTTGAAATCCATTGTGATGTTGTGTTCTACCAGTTGATCCTTCATCTCCCCATGAGTTGCTGCCAGGATGACTTGTTGATCCACCACTGGTATTAGTAGAAACTCTAGTGTTACCATTGTTTCCACCACTATTACCTGGATCATCATCATTTCCTGTTGCAACCTCAGGTTCTTCTTCGTCATCAGAATGTGAGTCTCGATAATTATCAAATTTTAATGACTCAGAAGAATCTTCAGTTTGGATACTTGGGAGTTTAGTATCATCAAAAGTTACATTGACACTTTTTTTACTTGATGTTGATCAATTATGTACACCCTATAAGCTCTTCTTGAATATCCGACAAAAATAGCTTCATGTGCCTTGGCCTCGAACTTGCCACGATGTTCATCTCCATCCTTTAGCACATAACATTTAGCTCCAAATAAATGAAAGTACTTTAGAGTAGGTTTCTTGCCAGCCATTAATTCATAGGGAGTCTTCATATGATCTTTGTTGATCAGAGTTTGATTATGGGTATAACACGCTGTATTTACTGCTTCAGCCCAGAAGTAGATAGGTAACCTTGATTCACTTAGCATAGTTCTAGCAGCTTCAATCAGGGTTCTAGTTTTCCTTTCTACAACTCCATTCTGTTGCGGAGTTCTTGGTGCTGAATATTGCCTTGTTATCCCCTTGTCTGAGCAGAAGTTATTCAGAACTTCATTTCTGAATTATGTTCTGTTATCTGATCTGATTGCCCGGACAGGTAACTTTGAATCTAACTCAATCAGCTTTACATGATCAATCACCAATTGTGGAGTTTCATCCTTAAAGTTCAAGAATAAAACCCACAAGTATTTTGTAGAGTCATCCACAATCACTAAAGCTTATTTCTTTCTTGACATAGACATAACATTTACTGGACCAAATAAATCCATGTGAAGGAGTTAAAGTGGTTCAGTGATGTTTGTAGTGTATGTGCCTCTATGACTTGTTTTCTTTGACTTTCCTTTCTGACATGCCTCACACAATCCTTCTTGTACAAATTTCATCGGAGGCAGTCCTCTCACCAAATCCCTCTTGACTAAAGAGTTCATTGTTTTGAAGTTTAGATGTGAGAGTTTCTTGTGCCATAGCCAGCTTTCTTCTGATGAAACCTTTGAGTAGAAACAGTTTGCTTCATCTTCAGTTCATGAGATGAGATCGGCTACGTACAAGTTTCCTTTTCTTATTCCACATAAGGCCAGTTTGTCATCTTTAGAATGAGCTATTAAGCATTTCTCCTTGATAAAGTTTACTTTGTACCCTTTATCACAAAATTGACAGACGCTTAATAGATTATGCTTAAATCCTTCCACTAAATAGACATTTTCAATGATAACATTTCCAGTATTTAACTTGCCATATCCCGTAGTCATTCCTTTACCGTTATCTCCAAAGGTGATGATTGGGCCAGCTCTTTCAACCACGTTTGATAGCAGAGCTCTATCTCCGATCATATGCCTTGAAGATCCACTGTCCAGGATCCATATAACTCGGTTTACCTGTTTAACTCCCTGCACATACCAAACGGATTAATTCATCTCTGGAGCCCAAAATTGATTGGGCCCGACATACTTAAAGAATTGACCTTTTTCAGCTTTGACAATAGATCCTTTTCGAATAACAACATCATCTTCCTTGACTGTTCCTACCTTCCCATAAACAGTCTTAACAACTTTCTATTTAGACTTAGGAATATATTTTTCCTTCTTAGCAGGTGAAGGAGTTGCAATCTTGGATTTAGTGAATTTATTATTGATGTATTGTCTAGGTGTCATGTTATCTTTCTTAGCAATCATGCGTTTAAAATAAGTAGTCATAGCATTAAAAGCACATAACATACAATTCAATATACCACAAAGTTTATGGAAAGAATCAATAATAGGCATGTTATTCAAAACAGTAGGTGACTTAACAGATTCTACTTCAATTTTATCAGCAGATTTGAAGTTTTCAGTAGAATGAAATTTGCTGTTACTATCCTTATTGTTAACAAACATGTTTGGTCTGTTCATTTTATTCTTTAAGTCTTTTGCACCTATACCAGGATTGGGCGACTTAGAAGTTCATTCATCTTTTACTGGTGTCTCTGGTGCACTCTTCTCTTTCTGGACATTAACTCTTTTTATGTCCTTAACCTGTTCTCCTCTGTTCTTCTCTTCCTCGAGATCCTCTAACTGCATTTCATATGCAATCAGTATGGAGCTCTCAAGGATGGGTTCAGCTATCGGTGTTATGAAGAGAGGTTTCGATGTGTCTTTAACAACATGTGGGATCCCCCTTTCTTTAACACTTTTTCTGAAAGGAGTTATTTTGCTTGGCTTTTCTACAGATTTATTGTACTCGAAGCCTATTCCAACTTTACGACTTATTTCTTGTTGGTCAACTAGGTTCTTTACAATATACGAGGAATTCTTATATGCAAGACACTTTTTCTTTTCTTCTTCTATCTGGTTTCTGAGATTGGTTTCAACTAAAACATGACATCTGACTTTACTGACTTGAACAGCTAAGTCCTCAGTCAACTTGACAATCAACTTGTCATTATTTCTTTTTAACTGCTTAAGAACTTCAGTTTCATCAAATAAGTCTTTGATTTTGAGTCTGAATTTCTTAACCTTATCTCTTTTGCCATCTAGTTCTTTTCCTAGCAAAGCAAACATTTTAGGGTAAGAAGGATTTACCTCTATTCCTCCTTGACGGGTGGGAGATAGTGATTCCTCGGATGAAGCCATAAGAGCAAGATTTCCCAGCTCTTCTTCATCATCATTATCAGAGTCATCCCAGCTTTTGCCTTCTGCTAGATAGGACTTTCCTTGATGCATTTTCATGAGCGCATCATACTTCTCTTTGAGCTCTTCGTAAGACTCTCTCTTTTTCCCTTGCTTAGGCTTCTTGCATTCAATTGCGAAGTGACCTAGCTCATTACAATTGAAGCAACGAAACTTGTTTCTATCAACTAAGTCGGTCTTGTAGTCGCTTTTTGATACTGCTGTCGAAGAACCTCCTTTTTGGAATCTTCCAAAATTAGACTTTACTCTGTAGGAGGATTTTCTTCGGAATCTTATGTTGCCAAACCTCCTGGCAACCATTGCTAGAGATTCATCTTTCAGCTGATCTAGTTCTTCTAGCGAGTAGAACTCACCATCTTCTTATTTGTCAGAAGTATGTCCAAATTCTGGAACCATATACTCTGTAGAAATGTCAGAAGGTGCAGCAGCCTTCACTTCTACCTTCTCTAGTGCTTCTACCATTAATGCCTTGGAGGAACTCAGTACCTTACCTCTCCCATACATCTCTCTGGTTTGGATTTGTTCCAATTCGTAAGTCTTTAACACTCTGTAGAGTCTTTCTAGGGTTATCTCTTTCATATCCCTAGACTCCCAAATACTCGGGTAAGGTCAGCAAAAACTTCCTGTTCACCTCCTGATTCTGATAATACTTTCCATTCATATTGAGCTCATTTATCAGTTTGTTTAGTCTCTGAAACACCTCAGAGATACCTTCACCAGGGTTGGATCTAAACTGCTCATATTGGGAGGTCAGGATTTCCAGTGTATTCTCTTTCACCTCCTCAGTCCCCTCATTAATAATCTCTATTGTTTCCCAGATCTGCTTTGCATTCTTGCAGTTGACTACATGATTTTACATGACATAGTCTAGAGATTCAATCAGTATTAATTTGAGGTTGTTGTCCAGGGACACAGCTTCTGCTTCCTCATCTGTGTTGTTAGGAATATATTCATTTGATGATGTACAAAATATTAGAATAGGGTCTAGATTAGTTTATCTGTAATAAGTCTTTCTAGTCTCTGAAATGTATAATCAGAGTCTAGATAGTCATCATTCATGTTACTTGTACTTAGAAGAATTTCTGTAGAAAGTGAAACTAGAGTCTGGATGAAGATCAGAGTCTGGAAGGTGATCAGAGTCTATAGACTATCAGAGTTTATGATCTATCAGAGTCTACATACGATCAGAGTCTGAAGATCATCAGAGTCTAAAGGTGTTCAGAGTCTATACAGTTAAAGTTAAATTTGGAAGAAGATCACAGGAATGGAAAGTCCTCGAAGATCAAGATAAATATATTGCAGATATGCTATGGGAAAGAAAGAGAATTCTAGAAGGAAAATGTCAACTAATAATTAGGAATTATATTCCTATTGTAATTTATCTTTCTGTTATTAGTTGATAGGCAGCTCTCTATATAAACTCTATGTAACCTAATTGTAAAGATGTCGAAGCATAATTCGTCTGAGTGAAATATTATGAGAGCATAGAGATAGAGAGAGTTGCTGTGATAAACACAGAGAAGCTGCTAGGGTTTGTGTACACCCTAGGAGAGTTTTGTATTTACAAATCAATAATACAAACGGTACTTATTCATATATTTGTGTTTGAGTTTTGTTCTTAATTTGATTTATAAACAGGCAGAAAAGACACACAAGTATTCAACCCCCCTTCTACTTGTGCAATTGGGAAAACAATTGGTATCAGAGCCTAATGTTTAAAACCGATCAAAGATGTCTGGAAACAAATATGGTAATTCTAAGATTCCTATGCTTAAGAGAAACGAGTTCACCTACTGGAAGGTTAAGATGTTGCACCATCTGGAAGCAACAGACCCTGACTATCTTGAAAGAATTCATGAAGGACCCTATGTGCCCTTAAAGATCGTGCATCAAATCAATGAAGAAGGCAAAGTAACTGAAAAATACTTCATTGAGAAACCAAAGGCTGAATGGACAAAAGAGGACAAGGAGAATGTCCTTAAGGAGGCAAAGGTAAAAAACATACTCTTCAACAGTTTGGATTCTGTTCTTACAAACTGTGTTATATCATGTCAAACTGCTAAGGAGATGTGGACAAAACTTGAAGTGTACTGTCAAGGGACTAAAGATGTCAAGAAGAATGCTAGGTCTTTGCTAATTCAAGAGTATGAGTATTTTGAAGCAAAATCTGGAGAATCTATCACTGAGATGTATGATAGGTTTACAAAACTCTTGAATGAGATGGCTATGCTTGGTAAGGTTTATGATTCTGAAGATACAAATACCAAGTTTCTGAGAGCACTTCATGAAGAGTGGGACAATAAGACTACAGCCATAAGGGAAGCTAGAGATTTGGATGAACTAACTCTAGAGGAATTGTATGGCAGACTCAAGACATATGATTTGGAGATGCAACAGAGAAAGAATAAGAAGTCTGTAAAGACAAAATCTATGGCACTCTTGATGGAGTCTGAGAACGAACAACAGGAACCATCCACAGAAGCTAGAATCAAGGATTCAAGAAAGAAAGGTAAAGTTGTTGTGGAGTCAGAGTCTACTGACACAGACTCTGATTCTGATGAAGAGATTGATCTAAGTCAAAGAATGGCTATGTTTGCTAAAAATTTCAAAAGAATGAAATTCAACAAAAGAACTGGCAAATTTAGCAAGAGGCCATCATTTAAGAAGGAAGATGAGAAGGTTGAGAAGAGCAAGAGACCAGATATAATGTTTGCAACTTATCTGTGTGCTAGATTTCAAGCTGACCCTAGAGAATCACATTTAATAGCTGTGAAAAGAATTTTTCGATATCTTAAGGGGGCACAAACTCTTGGACTTTGGTATCCTAGAGAGTCAGATTTTTCACTAATTGGTAATTCATATTTTGATTATGCAGGATGCAAAGTAGACAGGAAAAGCACAACAGGACAATGCCAGTTTCTTGGCAACAGATTAATTTCTTGGTTTAGCAAGAAACAACAGACTGTATCAACCTCAATAGCTGAGGCTAAATACATTGCAGCAGGAAGTTGCTGTGCTCAAATTCTGTGGATGAGAAATCAATTACTTGATTATGGACTAACATTCTCAAATATTCCTATGTATTGTGATAATACTAGTGCTATTAAAATTGCAGAGAATCCAGTCCAACACTCCAGAACAAAGCACATTGATGTCAGGTATCACTTTATTAGAGAACATGTTGAAAATGGTACTGTGACACTTCACTATGTTCCAACTGACAGACAGATTGCAGACATTTTGACAAAACCACTTGATGAGCCTACCTTTCTCAGACTGGTAGCTAAATTATGTATGTTAAATATGTAAGTGATCTACAGTAACAAGAAGCAAGGTATGTACTTTAGATATAGTCCCTGTCTTAACACACTGTGATTAATTATTATTGCAAAATTTTGATTGGTACTTTACCTTGACAGAGTCTAGTTTTTAGACTCTGGTGAGTCTGTAGACTCTGAGAAAAATATCGCCTAGACTCTAAAACGGTTAAAATTCGCGCCTGCAGACTCTGATTGCATTTAAAATGTTCAAATGACTTGAAATAGGCGGTAACAGTTATCTTTTGACTGGAAATAGGCTGTAGACTCGTGTGTATTGTATGCAACTTGAACAAAATAGAATTTTTCATACAATTTACTCACTTGTTTATTGCAATTATTTTCTAAGGCAAAAATATTCACAGAGCTTTTTACGAACCCTAGCTAATTTCTTCAAGCTTTTCCATCACTTTCAACTCAACAACTTTAATGGCTGCCGTTTCTACTGTCATGAGGGGACCCAAGGCGATTGCTTTCACATTTGGGGATTTTGGTTTCATGACTACAAATCATGTTGCTGCTCTTGGAGATAAGAAAGGAGTAGATGCTGACTACTTCCCAATGATGGATTTCATGGAGCAATCTGAGCTCAGTTACATTCTGAAAGCATCTCCAGTGATTCATATGGATGCTGTCTCAAAAGCTTGGAGTTCTGCACAGGTCGTTGATCCTTCTCAGGATCAACCAGGTAAAATAATGTTCACCTTTGGCTCGACTACATTTGATGTCACTGCAGATGTGCTTAATTCTGTGTTTAAATTGCCTGTTAAGTCTTCTTTTGATAATACTGTATCTGATGATGACATTAAAAGCATGTTTAAGGCAATAGGTTATTCTGCTAGCTTAGATAACATGAGTAAAATAACTAGGCCTTACTTAAGAAAAGAATGGTCCTTTTTCTTTGATCAAATTGCTAAGTGCTTCACTGGTAAGTGTAGTGGCTTTGATGCTATTACTGCTATTACTTATCAAATTGGTCACAGTCTCCTATTTGATAAAGTGATCAACATTGGTGATATGTTGCTCACTCAAATGGGAGCTAAATTAAATAATGTGCAAGAGGGGAGGAAGAAAGTCTACTATCATAGATTTCTTATGATTCTCCTTAATCACTTCATTCCTGACATGTCAACCAAGTTGGCAGATGATTGCTGTGTGCAGGCATGCAAATAACAAAGGAGAATATTCTCTGATGTGACGCCCCCAGATCCGGGGTCAGGGATCCAGGTTGTCACTATCCAATTTTTACCATAATAACATCATTCACCTGCTTTAACCATTATAATAACCAAACATAAAAGCAGTGACCCCAAACCAAACACACAACTCGAGTTATAGTCTCAGGGAACGAACTTAAAATAGTAACAGTTATTACAACCCAATGTAACCTCAGGATCTCACACTACTAATATAACTTCCACATGATGTTACATTAGAAGTAAACATTAATCCATGATCTATTGTCACATTACATATTTTTCAACAAATCTAGGATTCTAATATGAAATTCCATCTTTCTTGCACCATTTATCGAAGTCCTGAACCTGACTAGCTCAAGCTCGAATCTTCCTGTTCCTTAACATAATACCCGAGGTAGACAATTCACAGTCATCTCTTTCTGCAAGATATAAGATTTACAAACAGCAAGAATGAGCCAAAGAATGCTCAGCAAGTTATTTATCAGAATATTTCAAGGAAAAGGTGATAGCCATAATTGTCCCAACTGGATATTCAACAATAAAGTACATAACTAGCAATCTGATTGAAGATGTATAACCAGTTATATTTCGACAATAAACGACTCAAGGTTCACGATGCAAGAAGATATTCACAACGATAATGCAGTTCACGTTACTGCAATACAACAATTTAAGTTTATGATTATTGAGTTTGACAATATCAATAACTTAGCACAATGGCCTCAATCACCGAGTACCATTAGTTTGAGTACCAATAAGCAAGCAGTTCATTATACTGCGAAAAGAATGAACGGAAGTTCATCAATTCCCATTAACACTATCAGTAACTTAGCACCACGGCTTTCGTTATAGTGTAGGAACAATGAAACTGATATATATACGAATAAAACGGTACTCAAACAACCAACCAACTCAGAGTGGATTACATTCCCGTTGACACTATCGGTAACACAGCACCTAGGCTTTCGTTACAGTGCAACGTCAAATTCCAATTGGAAGAAACGGGCTTAATCTGGAGATTTTTCAACGCCCTATTGTACGCGATAATCAGTCGCCTTGTACAATAGAAAAACCAGTCACTTTCTCTACTAGTAGAAGGACAACCCCTTACCGGGACGTCACCCTAGGCAACACATGGGCCTTTAGTTTACGGCTGGGTCGTGCGTCACCGACCTCTTACGCAACCTTACTCCAGTCCCTGATGAATACTTAAACATTCATCGAACCTAGAAGGAAATTTAATCAAGCCTTCTAGAATAACAACAATCCACTCTAGGATTTCAATCAACTGTTAAGGAAGGGAATTCAATACCACCTTCCAGAACAACAACAATCCATCATAGGATTTCATCAACAGATAAGGAAGGGAATTTAATACAACCTTCCAGAACACAACGACAATCCATCACAGGATTTCAATCAACAGATAAGGAAGGGAATTTAATACAACCTTCCAGAACAACAACGACAATCCATCACAGGATTTCGATCAACAAACAAGGAAGGGAATTTAATACAACCTTCCAGAACAAAAACGACAATCCATCACAGGATTTCAATCAACAGATAAGGAAGGAAATTTAATACAACCTTCCAGAACAACACAACGATCCATCATAGGATTTCGATCAACAGATAAGGAAGGGAATTTAATACAACCTTCCAGAACAACAACGACAATCCATCACAGGATTTCGATCAACAGATAAGGAAGGGAATTTAATATAACCTCCCAGAACAACACAACAATCCATCACAGGATTTCAATCAACAGATAAGGAAGGGAATTTAATACAACCTTCCAGAACAACAACGACCTATTGTAAGATTTCAATATCTGACAATAGCTTGGCTCCCGAAACGAGGTGGGAGTACTCTCGAAACATCTGGGTTGACTCTCAGTCAACGAATTCGACAAGACAGAAACCCTTGAATCAAGGAGACTCAAGAACGCGACCGGGGAGCCGCTAATACTAGCTAAAATAGACTCCACAAAACATTACCGTTTTGGGGTGAAACCATGGGCCACGAGGCACCAATACAACTGGGAGGAATATCGGAGTCGGACGTTACCTCCCGAACCTGGAGTTATCGACTCAGAATAAATACAAAATATCTGAGTTATCGACTCAGAATAAATACAAAATATCCGAGTCATCGCTCACCATTTATTATTTAATGAAAAATAATATTTAAAGAAATTTAGACAACTCCAGAATATTTTTAAAGAACAAATAAATATTTTATTAATATTTAGGAGGCCCAGAATAGTCCTAGAAAAATATTAAAAGGATTTAAAAGAATTAAAATATTTAATCCCAATATAATCAAGATTATTTAATATTTAAATAATCTTAAACGATTCAACATATTTAAATAATATTTAATCAACATTAAATAATATTTAAATAAGCCAAAACGAATTGAAAGTATTTAATCAGTAGTTAAATACTTTTAAATATCCCAAAATATTTAAATAATATTTAATCAATATTAAATAATATTTAAATAATCTCAAATGCCCTGAAAGTATTTACTTAACCTTTAAATACTTTCTATATTCTTTAAATAATATTTAATAAACTAAATATTATTTAAAATATTGAACCTCGACTAACCATCGAGACACACTAGACTACTCCCGGTCGACCATCGAGCACCAAAAAGATGTACTCGACACCAGATTCAGTTATACAAAACTGAAAACAAACGTCCTCTAACTTTTTAAGAAGTTCAGAGGCGGCTCAGAATTAGGTTGAAAGGATCTAGTCCTACTCGCAAGGAACTACCTTAAACAACCTATGCATACATATGTCATACATCAGAATCAATGTGACAAAGTGTCAGATACTTGCATACTCTAACTTTTCGAGAAGTTCAGAGTAGCAGAAGAATCAAGTTATATATGAACAAGACAGTTCAAGGTGAAATGCCGACGTGCATTTCCAATAACAATCATGAGCTAAGTAGTTCCAAACACCACAAAATGTATAATCGAAGAACTTATCATTAAGTCAAAGATTTCAAAAAGTTTGGCTTCACCATGAATCAACAATATTCTGATATGGAATAAAACAATAGAGTCGGAAACTTGCCTGGAGTCCAAGGATGTTATTCCCACTTCTCCCATTTTACACTTAAACCTTTTGTTTTCAAAGTTTATCCATCTTAGACGCTTATTAGGCCTAAGCGGCTGTCTTTTCTGCAGAAAATTGGACATGACCTTTTCGTAAATCGGACTATCCACCTGTTTTCAAACCAAGCCAATCAACAATTCCTTCGACTATATATAAAGTCAAACTCACTTTAAAACCAATTCCTTCATCATACTATAGTCGATTCCGGTTTTAATCATAACGTTTTGAAAACCAAGTCCAACCCGCCCTAACCGACGGTGACCAACTACTAATTTAGAAAAATCCAGAATGACTAAGTAGGTCCAACAATTCCAAACCATTAGTAATCAATTATCGAATCATGTCCTTTAAGCGAAACTAAATCGTTTGCTCAAATTAAATCATTTTCGAATCATAAGATTACTCCACCAACTCATGTAAACTCATTGCTGGTGGTGGGGAGTTCAAGCAATTTCATTAAAATCAAAACTCTTCCACTCAACCCAAGTAATCACTTTAACTTTACAAATATAATCTCTTTTTATTAACTCTTGTTTTGCCCGACGTTTCACCTCTTCGGGCCCACTGTAGGTATTTGTAAAGCTATCACGTCAATGGTTTTTAATCAAGTTCTTTATACTAACATGTAGTCATGATATTCCTCAACCACTTCCGTTACTTGACCGACTCGAGACAAGTTCTCTAACTTGCTCGAAATCATTTCCCAAGACGGTTGCTTAACATTTTTCTTATGATTATTTTACTTAACACCCTGTTTTCTAGCATTTTTAATAAATTGATAATTAATCCATTTGACAGGATTCCTTTTCTCAGGTCTTCCTTGTACTACTAACAACATGCCATAAAAATTTCAACTCGAGCTAAGGTTGTTAGCTAGGTAAAACAATTCTCCAAAGTTCAATGTTTAATCAATTCATAGGTTATGAACAACCTTTACTAAAATCGTTTTATCTCCTAGCTCGTTAATCCAATCGACTCACCGTTTGAGGCTACACAAACTAGACTCCAATTATAACATAGACCTGGAAAATACACAGTCCATAAATGGTGTTAAGTATTCCAAACAATTCATTCAAAACAGGACAGTAACAGGGTTCTAGAATTCATGTTTCTGAAAATTTCTATTACATGACTTGCACTCAACCAATTTTAATAAATCCGATTTTACTCCTTTTAATCCGATTCTTTTTCCCAGGTAATCTCAGATGTTCCAAGTATTTTAAATAAAAATTTCAAGATTTATGGAGCCCCCTAACTAGGGTGATCATAGCTCCAAAGTTCGTAGAAAACAGAATGGTTAGGTTTATGCGCTACCTTTCTTAAATCGGCCATATCTTTTTGCTCGTAAATCCAAATGACGCAAAATTAGCGCCCAAACGATCTAGAGACTATCTACTATCTAACCATATCAGCCATAAGCCAAGAACAGTGGCCGAATGTTCCCAGATTTTTCTGGACAGTGGCAGCAGATAGGTTCTAAAAAATTTGGCATGGTTACGTTTGTAAACTCATCGTTTTCCATTTTTATTCTACTCCAAATCAACCAACAAACAATCCCAAACTCCTCATTCAACATCAACAACCAACATACCACATCCTCAAGCAAGAAAAAATCAGCCAAGCATAAAAACAAAACCTAGAAATCAATGAATCAAAGCATGCGTTTCTAGGGTCATACATGGATGCTTCTCACTACCCATAACATATATATGCTATAACAATCATCTAACAAGCCATAGGAATCCAAGAATCAAAGAAAACAAAAACTCAATTTTCGAATTTTACTGTTCATTCGCAGCTTCTATGGATCATAAGTGAAGATTTCATGGATGGAAGATTGAAATAAGGTTGGATAAGTAATGGGTTAGTGATTACCTTCGATTTGAGCTATTAAACTCAATGAATGATCAAGTCTTGCTAGGGTTCCTTCTTCCTCCTTCTTGCTTGGCCGATGGTCCTCTTGGAAATGGGGGGAAAAACTGATTTGTTTTGTGTGGTGTGTGGTGGAAGCTCGATATTTAATAAGGTTTGCACGGTAGTCGCGTAATTTTCCGATAACGTTTTAATCTCTCGTTATCGTACTCTTTTTCTTTCGTCCCACCTAAGTTTTAAAAACTTAAAATCTCATATTATGATTCTAATATATTTTAGAATCATTAAATTAATACTCTTTAATTGTTTCGAGAATTTACGAAACAATTCTCCGAGTAAACACTTTTCACTTACACCATTTCTCAAATTCTGTTACGACTTCCATCCGGACTTCAAATTCATTTTTGTTAGACCAAAAATAATTATAAGTCCCATATTGTTTGCATATGCTACCGTAACACCGATACGCATATTTTCGAATATCCTGTATATTAAGAATACGGTCTCACACTTCAAGTACCTTATCAAGAAAATAAATCCATAAAATCATTTATTCATAAAATGAAAAATTTTATCCAAAAATCTTAATAACCCCAAGCGTCAAAAATACGGGTTATTACAGTCTCCCCTCCTTAAAAGGATTCCGTCCTCGAAATTCATACGAGAACAACCGAGGTTACTATTTTCACACCTCGCTTTCTAATTTCTAGGTTGAGACTCCAACCTTCTTGGTTTCGTACAACAACCTCATTAGCGTTATTGTTTCACTTCTCAAAACTTTTTTTATAAAGTCGAGGGTCTTTATACACCTCCTTAATATACTCTGAGACCTTGAAGGATTCAATACTCCTCGAGCTTAAGTTCTCTTGCTTACTAAATCTCGTTACTTCTTTCCACGATAATGCTTTAAGCAACACGAAGTCTTTCGCTTCATACTCTGTGCCTTTCCTGGCTTGATCACCATACTCGCGTTGTCTATATAGAGTTATCATTAATCGCTTTCAATACTAAACTTCGTAAGGTGGCATGACTATATATGCGTGGTAACCAGAGTCGTATAAAAGCTCTAACCGTAGTAAGTAACTACCACCACTCCTTTTTGAAATCCAAGGTACAAACTTTCTATAGAAAGATAACCTTATACAAAATTTTAATAGAGATCTTTTCAATGAAGATCATCAAAACAAACGATCAGAGTGGTTTGTAAATCAATAACTCATTTTCGAATGTATATGAGAGACAAGGAAGAAATTAATTTGGATATGACTGAGAACAACCATATTTGTACTCAAGATGGCCAGTATTTAGTACTTTCTGGCTTATACTACATAATCGGGTGGTTGCCCACCAGACTTTTGTCACACAGACAAGAAGTCACACCATATGCATTGTTCATCTCAATCGGATGAAAAATAGTTAACATTTAGAAGAAAATGATTTTGAAAGGGAGAGAAAATATATTTTGAAATTTTTATTCCATAATGCATAACGAACTCAATATACAACAGTCCCTACTCATTTAGGAACCTATTGACAAAATCCCCAAATTTCTTATTTCCCATTTCTATTCTTCACTTTCCTCAAACTTTCTCCGCCACTTACTATATGTTTCACAATTTCAGCTCATTTTACCCAAACTCATTCTTATGGGATTTGTCATCCAACCTCTCTTCTCTTAAGGTTTTCTAATGATATATATATTTACCTTCGGGTTCTTCCTTCATCTTTAGACATATCAGGATATCCTCTGTGAAGATTATGACAACTTGTCCAATTATTTCTTACAATTCCAATTAATCCTTAGAAGGTACAGGTGCATTCATTAATACATCCTTCTTCATCAAAGACTCATAACATCCTTATCACGTTCTCAATGCCATCATTGGCATATTATCTAGGTAATTCTGTAGTTGGTGATAACTTATCCTCAATATATTTTCTCCAGTAGACTAATTCATTCGAGTGGTCTATCCATATTATGGATAACCAATATTGATTGCTAAATTAACCAATTCACTTAATGCATTCTCACCAATGTATGCGCAGTCTCATGCCGCTATCCGTTTCCTTTACAAACAACCCATGTGCACCTCTTAGTAACACTTTCAATAAATAGTCTTTATAACTGAGGGACTAACCCCCTCAGACTGCCAGGTGCCATCTTCTAAGATGCCTCCAATGCTAAAGTTGCTCATAACACTAGGTCAATGATAAATGACGTGATCTCTGATGGTGGTAACCCCAAAATATCACTAAGGGTTATTTTTCCCAATTCTTTAACTACTCTCTTTATTGAATAGTTCCTTTTTCATATCCATTACCAGTGCCCCATAACTTAGCATCCAAAGCGTAATGTACTTTTTATTCGAATCTTAATTCGAACCTTCTCAATTTATCTCTCCATATTTAAAACATGTCATCCCTTCTTTTAGGGCAATCATTAACATAACATCTAGACTTTACAATTATAGCTTTTTGCTGTCCATTTCACATATTCTCCCATTTCAGGCTCACTGTTTAGTAAGTGAGGCCTCGATTGGCTTGGGTGAACCATAATTAGCAGTACACCAACCTGCTCATATTTCTTAATCCACTGTTCTTCCAGAAGTAGAACTCTGGTTCCTTGTTAAAAGTTCATGGTATTTCCATATATGTAGCCACTTTATTTTTCATATTCTGTCATAGTTGATTCTTGCCAACCCTGTGACTTTATTCTCAATTCACTTCTTTTGGGACAATCTTGGCAATTCTCATAGACTTTAATTCATGATCTGACACACTCTTGTTTCAGGTCTAGAACTTTCATTACATTTGAATTTCCAGAAACTTTGGAAACAGTTGCATAATGCAAGATATAGCTATGGCTAAAGAATTCTTTGTTCAACCAAGTTCATAAGAATTCTTGCTGAATCAACGACCTTTTTAGGCCTCGACCAAATACTTTTCAGAAATTTAGGTTCATCAATGACTACTCGGACCACTCTCTAGTCCGAAATTCCACTATTAAAACAAGTAACTTCATATAAGCCTTTATGCCATAACTCATTTATACTAGTTAATCCAACCACCATATTTACAATGTGGCGGTCATCTCTACCCCAAGGCTTACTTTAATCCAACATCCTTAATATATTCAAAAATTATATCAAGTGTGGATCTCACCTCTTTGTTGCGACTCTACATCGTATGCATACCATACATCATTTAAATTAGGGCTTCACTTTTTATTCTCAGAGAATTCCCAACAGAATCCTCAATATTACTCATGTATAGATGGCCATATCCTTTAAGCCATACTACTCCATTTTACCCTGAAACATCCCATTTACACGTCCTCTTATTTCTAAATTTCATTAAACTAATGGGAACGTATTTTCCACAGACAATTGGGCATGACATATTCATATGTCGGACTATGCCCGGTGTAAAAACACCTCCATTATATTCCCAAAACATTCACAGTTCCCAAACATCAACATCTCATCGGTCACTTATAACATAATGTATTCCAAAAGGGGAAATAACTATGAGTCACTATATATAAATATACCCACTCTCGAGTATCCACAAGTCAGTCAACAACAATATTAATGGTCAATATCATGGACCATCAATCACATCCGCTCCATAACATTAATAAGGGTTTACTGAAATGTAGACTATCTCTTCGGCTTATCTCCAATAGATGAAAGATTGGTGAAGATTTGACACGCCATCAATTTGAACATGGTCATCTTAATGATTGTGCCAAGAATGAAGTGGTTTTTCTTCTCTTAGTAATGCTCCCCTCAGTCCTGGGGTACTAGCATACTTAGTGCTACACTTATAGCATATCTGAGCTCCTTTACAAGTGCTCCATAATTCTCAAACTCTCATTCTCAATCATAAATCCTCTTACTCAGATGAGTCTCCTCGGCTAGTGTTCGACATCTTTGTAAGGAAAGTTCTTATTATCTTTCCTAACTATCCTTATATGAGTATATTAGCCTCATAATATAAATCACTGCTACATCCGATAGCCCGAATATGAATTCGATAGGAGCTCGCTCTCTATCAATCTTATCCCAACATAACTCTTAACTCTCTCGTTCCTGAGTACTATAACCTAGAGCTCTGATACCATCTCTGTGACGCCCCCAGATCCGGAGTCAGGGATCCAGGTTGTCACTATCCAATTTTTACCATAATAACATCATTCACCTGCTTTAACCATTATAATAACCAAACATAAAAGCAGTGACCCCAAACCAAACACACAACTCGAGTTATAGTCTCAGGGAACGAACTTAAAATAGTAACAGTTATTACAACCCAATGTAACCTCAGGATCTCACACTACTAATATAACTTCCACATGATGTTACATTAGAAGTAAACATTAATCCATGATCTATTGTCACATTACATATTTTTCAACAAATCTAGGATTCTAATATGAAATTCCATCTTTCTTGCACCATTTATCGAAGTCCTGAACCTGACTAGCTCAAGCTCGAATCTTCCTGTTCCTTAACATAATACCCGAGGTAGACAATTCACAGTCATCTCTTTCTGCAAGATATAAGATTTACAAACAGCAAGAATGAGCCAAAGAATGCTCAGCAAGTTATTTATCAGAATATTTCAAGGAAAAGGTGATAGCCATAATTGTCCCAACTGGATATTCAACAATAAAGTACATAACTAGCAATCTGATTGAAGATGTATAACCAGTTATATTTCGACAATAAACGACTCAAGGTTCACGATGCAAGAAGATATTCACAACGATAATGCAGTTCACGTTACTGCAATACAACAATTTAAGTTTATGATTATTGAGTTTGACAATATCAATAACTTAGCACAATGGCCTCAATCACCGAGTACCATTAGTTTGAGTACCAATAAGCAAGCAGTTCATTATACTGCGAAAAGAATGAACGGAAGTTCATCAATTCCCATTAACACTATCAGTAACTTAGCACCACGGCTTTCGTTATAGTGTAGGAACAATGAAACTGATATATATACGAATAAAACGGTACTCAAACAACCAACCAACTCAGAGTGGATTACATTCCCGTTGACACTATCGGTAACACAACACCTAGGCTTTCGTTACAGTGCAACGTCAAATTCCAATTGGAAGAAACGGGCTTAATCTGGAGATTTTTCAACGCCCTATTGTACGCGATAATCAGTCGCCTTGTACAATAGAAAAACCAGTCACTTTCTCTACTAGTAGAAGGACAACCCCTTACCGGGACGTCACCCTAGGCAACACATGGGCCTTTAGTTTACGGCTGGGTCGTGCGTCACCGACCTCTTACGCAACCTTACTCCAGTCCCTGATGAATACTTAAACATTCATCGAACCTAGAAGGAAATTTAATCAAGCCTTCTAGAATAACAACAATCCACTCTAGGATTTCAATCAACTGTTAAGGAAGGGAATTCAATACCACCTTCCAGAACAACAACAATCCATCATAGGATTTCATCAACAGATAAGGAAGGGAATTTAATACAACCTTCCAGAACACAACGACAATCCATCACAGGATTTCAATCAACAGATAAGGAAGGGAATTTAATACAACCTTCCAGAACAACAACGACAATCCATCACAGGATTTCGATCAACAAACAAGGAAGGAAATTTAATACAACCTTCCAGAACAAAAACGACAATCCATCACAGGATTTCAATCAACAGATAAGGAAGGAAATTTAATACGACCTTCCAGAACAACACAACGATCCATCACAGGATTTCGATCAACAGATAAGGAAAGGAATTTAATACAACCTTCCAGAACAACAACGACAATCCATCACAGGATTTCGATCAACAGATAAGGAAGGGAATTTAATATAACCTCCCAGAACAACACAACAATCCATCACAGGATTTCAATCAACAAATAAGGAAGGGAATTTAATACAACCTTCCAGAACAACAACGACCTATTGTAAGATTTCAATATCTGACAATAGCTTGGCTCCCGAAACGAGGTGGGAGTACTCTCGAAACATCTGGGTTGACTCTCAGTCAACGAATTCGACAAGACAGAAACCCTTGAATCAAGGAGACTCAAGAACGCGACCGGGGAGCCGCTAATACTAGCTAAAATAGACTCCACAAAACATTACCGTTTTGGGGTGAAACCATGGGCCACGAGGCACCAATACAAC
Organism: Oenanthe sinensis; assembly: GCA_028671895.1. Classification (NCBI taxonomy): domain Eukaryota; kingdom Viridiplantae; phylum Streptophyta; class Magnoliopsida; order Apiales; family Apiaceae; genus Oenanthe; species Oenanthe sinensis. The sequence goes on from JAPMAC010000212.1 coordinate 8,116,438, forward strand.
TGGGAGGAATATCGGAGTCGGACGTTACCTCCCGAACCTGGAGTTATCGACTCAGAATAAATACAAAATATCCGAGTTATCGACTCAGAATAAATACAAAATATCCGAGTCATCGCTCACCATTTATTATTTAATGAAAAATAATATTTAAAAAAATTTAGACAACTCCAGAATATTTTTAAAGAACAAATAAATATTTTATTAATATTTAGGAGGCCCAGAATAGTCCTCGAAAAATATTAAAAAGATTTAAAAGAATTAAAATATTTAATCCCAATATAATCAAGATTATTTAATATTTAAATAATCTTAAACGATTCAACATATTTAAATAATATTTAATCAACATTAAATAATATTTAAATAAGCCAAAACGAATTGAAAGTATTTAATCAGTAGTTAAATACTTTTAAATATCCCAAAATATTTAAATAATATTTAATCAATATTAAATAATATTTAAATAATCTCAAATGCCCTGAAAGTATTTACTTAACCTTTAAATACTTTCTATATTCTTTAAATAATATTTAATAAACTAAATATTATTTAAAATATTGAACCTCGACTAACCGTCGAGACACACTAGACTACTCCCGGTCGACCATCGAGCACCAAAAAGATGTACTCGACACCAGATTCAGTTATACAAAACTGAAAACAAACGTCCTCTAACTTTTTAAGAAGTTCAGAGGCGGCTCAGAATTAGGTTGAAAGGATCTAGTCCTACTCGCAAGGAACTACCTTAAACAACCTATGCATACATATGTCATACATCAGAATCAATGTGACAAAGTGTAAGATACTTGCATACTCTAACTTTTCGAGAAGTTCAGAGTAGCAGAAGAATCAAGTTATATATGAACAAGACAGTTCAAGGTGAAATGCCGACGTGCATTTCCAATAACAATCATGAGCTAAGTAGTTCCAAACACCACAAAATGTATAATCGAAGAACTTATCATTAAGTCAAAGATTTCAAAAAGTTTGGCTTCACCATGAATCAACAATATTCTGATATGGAATAAAACAATAGAGTCGGAAACTTGCCTGGAGTCCAAGGATGCTATTCCCACTTCTCCCATTTTACACTTAAACCTTTTGTTTTCAAAGTTTATCCATCTTAGACGCTTATTAGGCCTAAGCGACTGTCTTTTCTGCAGAAAATTGGACATGACCTTTTCGTAAATCGGACTATCCACCTGTTTTCAAATCAAGCCAATCAACAATTCCTTCGACTATATATAAAGTCAAACTCACTTTAAAACCAATTCCTTCACCATACTATAGTCGATTCCGGTTTTAATCATAACGTTTTGAAAACCAAGTCCAACCCGCCCTAACCGACGGTGACCAACTACTAATTTAGAAAAATCCAGAATGACTAAGTAGGTCCAACAATTCCAAACCATTAGTAATCAATTATCGAATCATGTCCTTTAAGCGAAACTAAATCGTTTGCTCAAATTAAATCATTTTCGAATCATAAGATTACTCCACCAACTCATGTAAACTCATTGCTGGTGGTGGGGAGTTCAAGCAATTTCATTAAAATCAAAACTCTTCCACTCAACCCAAGTAATCACTTTAACTTTACAAATATAATCTCTTTTTATTAACTCTTGTTTTGCCCGACGTTTCACCTCTTCGGGCCCACTGTAGGTATTTGTAAAGCTATCACGTCAATGGTTTTTAATCAAGTTCTTTATACTAACATGTAGTCATGATATTCCTCAACCACTTCCGTTACTTGACCGACTCGAGACAAGTTCTCTAACTTGCTCGAAATCATTTCCCAAGACGGTTGCTTAACATTTTTCTTATGATTATTTTACTTAACACCCTGTTTTCTAGCATTTTTAATAAATTGATAATTAATCAATTTGACAGGATTCCTTTTCTCAGGTCTTCCTTGTACTACTAACAACATGCCATAAAAATTTCAACTCGAGCTAAGGTTGTTAGCTAGGTAAAACAATTCTCCAAAGTTCAATGTTTAATCAATTCATAGGTTATGAACAATCTTTACTAAAATCGTTATATCTCCTAGCTCGTTAATCCAATCGACTCACCGTTTGAGGCTACACAAACTAGACTCCAATTATAACATAGACCTGGAAAATACACAGTCCATAAATGGTGTTAAGTATTCCAAATAATTCATTCAAAACAGGGCAGTAACAGGGTTCTAGAATTCATGTTTCTGAAAATTTCTATTACATGACTTGCACTCAACCAATTTTAATAAATCCGATTTTACTCCTTTTAATCCGATTCTTTTTCCCAGGTAATCTCAGATGTTCCAAGTATTTTAAATAAAAATTTCAAGATTTATGGAGCCCCCTAACTAGGGTGATCATAGCTCCAAAGTTCGTAGAAAACAGAATGGTTAGGTTTATGCGCTACCTTTCTTAAATCGGCCATATCTTTTTGCTCGTAAATCCAAATGACGGAAAATTAGCGCCCAAACGATCTAGAGACTATCTACTATCTAACCATATCAGCCATAAGCCAAGAAAAGTGGCCGAATGTTCCCAGATTTTTCTGGACAGTGGCAGCAGATAGGTTCTAAAAAAATTGGCATGGTTACGTTTGTAAACTCATCGTTTTCCATTTTTATTCTACTCCAAATCAACCAACAAACAATCCCAAACTCCTCATTCAACATCAACAACCAACATACCACATCCTCAAGCAAGAAAAAATCAGCCAAGCATAAAAACAAAACCTAGAAATCAATGAATCAAAGCATGCGTTTCTAGGGTCATACATGGATGCTTCTCACTACCCATAACATATATATGCTATAACAATCATCTAACAAGCCATAGGAATCCAAGAATCAAAGAAAACAAAAACTCAATTTTCGAATTTTACTGTTCATTCGCAGCTTCTATGGATCATAAGTGAAGATTTCATGGATGGAAGATTGAAATAAGGTTGGATAAGTAATGGGTTAGTGATTACCTTCGATTTGAGCTATTAAACTCAATGAATGATCAAGTCTTGCTAGGGTTCCTTCTTCCTCCTTCCTCCTTCTTGCTTGGCCGATGGTCCTCTTGGAAATGGGGGGAAAAACTGATTTGTTTTGTGTGGTGTGTGGTGGAAGCTCGATATTTAATAAGGTTTGCACGGTAGTCGCGTAATTTTCCGATAACGTTTTAATCTCTCGTTATCGTACTCTTTTTCTTTCGTCCCACCTAAGTTTTAAAAACTTAAAATCTCATATTATGATTCTAATATATTTTAGAATCATTAAATTAATACTCTTTAATTGTTTCGAGAATTTACGAAACAATTCTCCGAGTAAACACTTTTCACTTACACCATTTCTCAAATTCTGTTACGACTTCCATCCGGACTTCAAATTCATTTTTGTTAGACCAAAAATAATTATAAGTCCCATATTGTTTGCATATGCTACCGTAACACCGATACGCATATTTTCGAATATCCTGTATATTAAGAATACGGTCTCACACTTCAAGTACCTTATCAAGAAAATAAATCCATAAAATCATTTATTCATAAAATGAAAATTTTTATCCAAAAATCTTAATAACCCCAAGCGTCAAAAATACGGGTTATTACATCTGACATCAAGAGAATTGATGACAAAAAGAAGAATCTACCTGCCATGCACTATCCACAGGTAATGAAGGTAAAACTCTCAACCTACAAACCCTCTATCTACAATGATTCTTTTTTTGGTGGTGACATGGTGCAGGAACAAGTTATGGAGAGTCCCCCTACACCTACCCAAGTCACCCAATCCCCTTCAATTACACAATCTTCCAAACCAAAATCCAAAAAGAAACCAACCTCTGGTGTCTTTCAACAGACACCAGTTGTAAAAAGGAGAAAATTGGTTCAAACCAGGCTTATAGATGAGCACAGTGATGAGGAGCTCAACCCTCTAGAGAAACAAGTTGTTGAAGGTCTTTCTTTTCTAAAAGAAGGTCATGATACACTTGAATGTAACCTTCAATCCAAGTTTGTAGTCTCTGAAAAGGCTATAGACACTGAAAAACCTAGGAATGCACCTCAGGATTCTCAAATTGAATCTCCTGAAAAATCTTTTGATCAGAAATACAGAAGGTTAAGGAAGGCTTATTCTGCACACACACACAAGCCTCTTATTATTACTAACCCTGTTTTGCAGGAAACAGATGCTCCCAAGGCTCCTGCAGAGCCAGACTCTGAAAGCAAGAAAACTCCTGAACCAGAGTCTAATGTTGAGTCAGAGTCTAGACTGCCTTTAGACTCTGATCATGAAACATTTTGGGAAGGAATGCCATTGGATGCATCCTCAAGTCTGATTGATGAGATCATTACTCCAAGTGATTAGGTACTGCTATTCTTATATCCTTTGGTGGAATCAGTTGAAGATCCAGGGCAATATCAGACTAAATCTCAAGTCTTGGATTTTCTTACAACCTATGAAGCCCTAAGGAAGAGAATGGAATAGGAGCTACAAATGTCTGCACATGATGTGGTCAAAACACTATACAGCTACCTATTCAACTCTTCATTTCAAGCACAAGCAGCTGGGCTCATAGAAGGCAGAACAAATGAAGTTCTCAAAGCACTAGGTGTGCCAGACTTTGAACAGCAAATCACAAAAAAGCCTAAAAAGCTTAGCATCTACAAAAGGAGAAAATCAGAGTCTGTTGCTGAGTTGGAAACTGAGATTGAGCAACCAGTTTTTGACTATGAAGCAATTTGGGATCATGGGATTACCTACAGGACAGCTATTGATTGGATCTCTACCACTCAACCATTTTCAAGGGAGGTGGTTGATTTTCTTGTCTAAAATGTAGGTAAGGTGGCCAACAAATACATCTATCCGACCTATGAAAGTAGATTGGTTCAACTTAAGGGCTCACATTATCACAAGCTTGCAAGGGAACTGCAGGATTCCTTTCACTAAACTTTTGCCCAGGCCATCAATGCACTCTATGCCAGGATGTTTCTCAATGGACACTTGGATGCATTAACTATGGTAGAACCATAGGAGGTAGCAGGTGATGCAAGGCAGTTGTAGGTTGGGACTAGTGCACCAGTGGTGACTAGTGATAAAGATGCTCAGTTTGCCTCACCCATACAAGAACCACCTAATCAGAGGTTGGGTGATAGTGGAGCAAAGGAGTATGTTGTTAGGCCCTCCTTGACAACTCACCAACAGGCTGATGAGAACCCCAGTGATATGGGATGACAGACTCTGATAGAGGCTCATGAAGACATTTTCCAATCTATTCTATCAGAGTCTATCCACCTTGAGGGGGAGTCTCATACACAAACAGTCAAAGATGGTAACACTCAGACTCTGGCTTCTAATGAAGTCATACTGAAACAGTCAGAGTCTAGAGTAGACCCTGAGACTGGAATACTGGAGCCAACAGACTCTGGAAAGAAAGAAGTTGCTTGTAAGGGTTCAGAGTCTGTTGATGCTCACCCATTGGTGGAAACCCCTAGCCTTCAGACATTTGAAGGGGTTCCCCTCCATCAAGGTGGTTCAGGTATTGAAGCACCTTTGTTTTCTCTCAACCCCTCTTCTGTAGGATTATTGAGTGCACCTTCCCACATGAGTGACAAAATATCTGAGAGGCTGACACTGGACCAGGTAAAAGGAGAGGTAGAAAAGGTTATAGGGAGCCTGAGTGAGGTTGAGAAAGTGGGTGCCCAACCCCACTGTGAGCATGAGAGATTAGGGTATCTTGAACCTAGCTTTACTTATTGGGATCAAGATTTTCCAAAGAGTTGGTCCAATGAGTTGGAGCAGGGGATGGATGACAATTCACTATGTCTGATTGTGCAGATTGGCAAACAGGAGGAGGCTCTTGCTGCTCAGAAGTCATTTACCCAGAGACCACAACTTCATCTGGTGGATTCTCTAGCAAGGAGAGCAGATAGAGTCATGGAGGCTTTGGTGGATAACACTGTCATTTTAACTAAGACTGTAAATTTGGAGTCAGCTAAACCACTTTTGATTATGCCTATAAGGGCTAGACTTCCAGAGTCTACAGTCTCTGATCACTCTCAGGAGGAGTCAGGGTCTATAGTCCCGTTTGCAGTTTCAGAGTCTACACCTCCAATTACAAAGCTTGAGCCTGTTGCTGAGGAGTGCACTTCTGAAGATGATGATCACGTTACTCCTTCTTTTGTCTATTTTGATCAGGTGTTTCCTCAGTCTTGGGAGTCTGCACAGCAAAGAGGCATCCATGATAAAGATTCTTTTGAGTGTATTTTGGCTATTCATCAGTCTGAGAGACTTAAAGCTTTTCAGAAGAAATCCTTTCAACAGGAACATGGTTACTATCCTAGTGAAGAAGATCATGCTTTGGATGGAGCTGTTAAAACTGAATTACCTGATGTTGCTGCTCAATTAGCCAGTGTGGTCCAGGACATTTCTCATATTAAAATCAAGCTCACTGGTGTTGATAATACAACTTCTCTGCTCAATACAAGATTTGACAGAATTCACTCTCTTCAATTATCCAAAGAAGTAGCTTTTAAAGATGCTCTAGCTACTATCACTACCACTCAAGCCTCTCTTCAATCTACAGTCTCTGATTTGACCACAAAGGTTGATTTAGTTATTACAGCACAGGCCACTATCTCTACAGTTCTTGAGCAGATTCTTTTGGCTGTCACCAATAATAAGGATGATGATGTCAAAAAGGGGGAGAATGATAGGCAAGGTGAATCCTCCAGGAGAAATAAGGATGATGGATGCAAAGATAGGTCACAGGGAGTTAAAAGGAGGAGAGATGGTGATGATGATGATAGTTCTCATGGTCCTAGGGGTCTTGATGATGTGCAACAAAAGCAATCTGGAGTAGCAAAAACTCAAACACTTCAGTCAGGGACTAGACATGGGAAATCAAAGTCTAAGTCAGACTCTGATAAGCAAAGAAAGAAGTCAGACTCTGATCAAACTCAAGAACCTTCATACTGGAAGTGCAGTCAATCAAATCTGCAACTTAGAGCTAAAAAGAAGATAGGTCTTGGAGGATTTGAAGAATCTGACATTGACAGAACATCTACTCTAACCAGGGATCCTCAATCCTTGACAGATAGGCAGTTTGAGAAGATCACTCAGAAGCACTTTGTTAGGTCCCGAAATATCGTAGAAGGGGGGTTGAATACGATATTCACAATAATTTAAATTCTTTTCGAAATTTGCGGATAAATAAATTATTACTTCAGAGTGGGTTTGGCCATTTATAGTGTTTAGGTGAGCTGCCTACTAATTTTCTGTGTGACCGGATAAATCAATTATGTTCAAGAAAATTAGCAGGTAAATTATGGAGACAAGTTTCCGGGAATATTACTCTCGTATTAATCCCAGAGGGTTTTGCTACACCCATTTAAAATTAACTGGCTTCCAAAGAATAAATTAATTCTTTGCTACTAACACAAAAATATAAGGCTCAGTTCCTATACAAATATAGTACAAGGAAAAACTGAGTCCGTAGGGAGTGATATCTAGGAGCCCTGAGCATTTTTCGTTAAAGAACCGGGTCCTAATATCTGACCGGGAGCAAGGTATGGGTGTGTATAAATTATTTCTTCTTGCCCCGGCCATGGCAGTAGCTCTCTACATATTATTTGTGTTGAAGAAGACGACCCCTTGAATGAGTGGCTGACCTCTTTTTATTTGTGTAGACTTTTTAAATCAATTAAAAAAATTTGATTTGCTTCACAATGCTAAGTCCTTTGTTGCGCTTGTAGAGTGAGTGCAGTGTACATGAGCCACTCAGTACTTAGAAAATATTCAGTTGCGCCTGAGAGTTGAGTGGCGCCTCTAGAGTGCTTGCAGTGTGCAGGAGCCACTCAGTACTTAGAAAATATTCATTTGCGTCTGAGAGTTGAGTGGCGCCTCTAGAGTGCTTGCAGTGTGCAGGAGCCACTCAGTACTTAGAAAATATTCAGTTGCGCCTGAGAGTTGAGTGGCGCCTCTAGAGTGCTTGCAGTGTGCAGGAGCCACTCAGTACTTAGAAAATATTCAGTTGCGCCTGAGAGTTGAGTGGCGCCTCTAGAGTGCTTGCAGTGTGCAGGAGCCACTCAGTACTTAGAAAATATTCACTTGCGCCTGAGAGTTGAGTGGCGCCTCTAGAGTGCTTGCAGTGTGCAGGAGCCACTCAATACTTAGAAAATATTCAGTTGTGCCTGAGAGTTGAGTGGCGCCTCTAGAGTGCTTGCAGTGTGCAGGAGCCACTCAGTATAGTAATACTTGCCTTAACCAATTTCTTGAAATGTTTGAAGTATTTACCACTTGATTTTCACTCTTCTGGCTTGATCAACTGATTTTCTTCTGATACATCAAGGTAATTCTCTTCTTGTTGTGTTGACGCTTAGTGCACTGGTTTGGTTCACAAACGACTAACACTGAATTAAATTCCCTTGATTTCTTTTCTATTTCAGCTGATTAACCTTGGACTGTTGCATTGCTTCGAACACTGACTGTTGATAGATACTGTAATTTCACTGGAATCTTTTCTGGCACTTCGACAATGTCTTCATTACTACCACAATCTTGAATACTTCATTCTCTGATCTTTACTGATTGTCAGTGAGTATAACTTCAAGACTGTAGCTGTCTTCTGTAAACTTTGTCTTCACCTTTCTAGATTCTTATGCTTCAAACACTGTCTATCTTCAATCAATGCTGTTACACTGAAATCTTTTAGTGGCACTGCTATACTGAATCTTCAACACTTCTGAAACCCTGAAAGTCTTTAAACATTATTCTTCACTGAGGCATGAACATATAAATGAACTTCTTTCAGTGACCTGTAGTAGACTCCAAAACTTCTTCCAATGTCTTGATTCACTGTATCTGCCCTGTCTTCAATTCTTCCTGATTTCTGTGTAGTCGTAGTATTATTTACTTGTCCTGTTCTAGTGTTGAGTTAACTCGATTACTATTTATACAGCTTCGTAATCTCCAACAATCTCCCCCTATTTGATTGTTAAACCTTAGCAAACAAATTACCTAGGGAGGATAACTCAACTAACAACTAGAAAAAGTAATCGCCCGAGACTTGTAAATAATGTTACTGGTTTTTCTGGATCAGATAATGCATTTCCAGATTTCTTCTGTAACTGAAATGGGAGATGCTTGTTCCTCTGACACTGAACTGATATTCAAGTGGTATCATCTTCATTTCTGTCTGTTTGAGCTTTCTCCATTTCAAAATCCTTCATAGTGTGAACTTAAAGAACTTATCACGGACAGAGCTTCATAAGAATCATTATTCCTGGGTATGTCTTCAATCAATACTGAACATAGCTCAAATGATGTTCTCCCCCTACGAATGTGATTCTCCTTCTTATTCTTATTCTCCCTTTAGAAAATCAATGGAATAGTCATTTCTGTTATTCCAAGTATAGAATACAGCTTCTTGATTCTCCCATATATCTGTTGTTTACCCTCAGGATCAGAAGATAAGATTTTCTTCTTCTTGTCTAAAATCTCCCCCTAAGGCTATTAACTTATCCCAAGGATACGAACCCCTTTTCCCAAGGATCTGAAAGGATCTCCAGGATTGATCTTCCAGGATCCAAGAACTTACCTTAAGAGTCCAGTATACGAACCCCTTTAGGAGATTAACTCTTAACTCTTCCGAAGGATACGAAGATAAGACTTATTAACTTCACCTTTTTCTCCCTATAAATTCTCCCTCTTAGTTGAGGAATCCTCCAATGGCCCACTTTTAAAGATAGCACTAAATTGATAGGTCCACTTTTGAATGGTTTGTCTTCCAAAGAAGGTTCTCGTCTGACGTTGATCGGAAAAAGAAAAAAAAATATAGTAACTTTTCTTTCAGAAGTAGCAAGTAACAAGGGTAAGTGTTTGGCTTGTGGTTTCCTCACTTCTACTACGTTCTGTTGGTGTTTACACTTAAGTGTCGAGCACTTAGAAGTGTTTCACTATTTCTCTCCCTATCTCTCACTCAAGTGTATCTCTCTCTCACTTTCACTCAAGTGTTTCTCTCTCTCACTTTCACTCTACATTCCAAATTTAGCCTTCTGTACCTGCAAGTGAAATCCGTCAATTCATGCATTCCCAAGACCTGATTCATCAGAATGAACTGAATCACTATCAAGTGGGGAATTGCCTCGTAGAGGTGTTCTTGATTTATCATGCATAAGCACTGTCCCACACCAGACTCAATAGCAATTGCTAAATCACTGTCTAGTGGAGCCTCACCTCTTTGAGATCGGTTATCCCAAGATTTTAAAATCTTTTTGGGAATCCTGCCTTGTTCTATCAAGGAGTTGCCTCACACCTTCTCCGTAAACGGGAGGTGGACATTCCTTTTCAGGATCTGGAAATGTTCCTTCCAGGAGGGGCGACGTAGTAGACAATGTAATGAATGGCAAATTAGAGTCTACGTTTCCCTCGTAACCCAATGACGGGTGTTTGTTAACATGCCTATACCTCACACTGTGCACGCCTTGCAATGTGTCCAATTGTTAGGCCCCTAGTATAACTGTTAGGATTGTTAGGTCCCAAAAATTATATAAGGTTCCTAGTATATATCTGTTTAGGCTTACCATCAGCGTGAGTGCCGGTGGTGTGCTTGACTCATTACAAGATGCTCTGGCTGACGAGCGAATTTCAATGGACTCATCCTGTTGAGAGAATGATTCCAGAGACAGTTTTATTGCCTTTTCAGCTCTGCATCTTTTTGAGAAGATACAGATGAGCTTACAGATACCTCAGTTTATCTACTTCTTTACTTCGCTGGAGGTAGAGCTGTGGGTGCACTGCCGACTTCATCCTTATTTCTCCTTTATCAACCTCTAACAAATATATGTTCCTTATAACTCCAAGGGTTAATATAAGGAAGTGGATGAATGAGTGTTTGGTATTAAGGCTTGGGTCAGAGATTGATGGGTTTTCAACCTCCTGGCCAGCTTCTGTAGCCACTGGGGGCTAAATGGATAAAATCATTTTTTAAAAGATAACAAGATAATCACTTTAACATTCCAAAACATATTTTTCATCTCAAGGAGAAAGAAAAATATAAGAAGGAATGGAAAAAGATTGCATTAAAGCACTTTTAATAAAAGAGTTTTGTCAGATCAAAAAATTTATCATATTAGAGCCTGACACCAATGAAAATTTTCCTTAAGATACTTATCCCATAATAAAACGCGGGAGTATCAGAGAAAAAGTTTCTATTGCTTATTAATTTCTTATAAGGCAAACTTCCCATAATAAAATGCGGGAATTTATACCAAAGAAGAAATTCAACTCTCTTACCAAATTTTATCTCAATAAAATGATTCTTTTCCATTAAACCTAAGCACTGTATGTTTTGAAAACAGTTTTACAAAACATCCTTATCAGATAGAAGAGAATGATTTTCCGACTCATAAAGCAATTTTGATTTACATCATTTTCGTCTGCCTGATAATGTTCCTGACTTAAAATAAAAACATGACAATTGGGGTTAGGATGAATGCTTAACATGACAGTACTAGGCCTTCAAAGCAACAACCACTGTTTTGGTATTGTGAATCAATGTGAAACATACACTGAAACAAGTATTTGAAAACAAATCATTTTACAAGTGATTAATACCTCGAAGTTAAAACTAATTTTCAAAAGAGAGAAAAAGCTTTGTTAGATAAAACATTTAAAACAAGATTTTGGGAGAGGATAAAGTTTCGAGATAAAAGAAAGATTATCCTAAAGAAAAGTTTTTCAAAAGAGAAGTTTTGAAAAAGAATTCTTAAGTTTTCTTAACTAAAACTAATAGACAAATGAATGTATCTTTGCATAAAACATTTTGAAAAAGAAATAGACAAAAATTTCTTTTAAATACATTCAGGATCGTAAACCAGTCAAAGAAAGAAAACTAAATATATTGATACCAATTGTTGCTAAGGATAAAAACTAAGTAAATCCATTAGTATCAATATATCACAATTATTTTGCAATAAAAAATTATTCAATTATCACAAAGTAATAAAAGATAATACTTGTACTACAAATAATTATGCTTTGAATTTATTTTAATTTACTTAAATCATGGAACAGATATTTCACTGAATTGTTTTATATCTTCATGATTCAAATAAATCAAAATAAATTAAATACTTATGCTGTACTAAGCAATTGCCAATCACATGCATATATATAAACTATACATGGCAATTATTCAGTAGAACAATAAGCATTGATATATTTTTATTATTAGTGATTTCAGATAAACAACTTGTATTATCACTAATATTAAAAATATCACAATTAATTGCATGCTGATACCAATTATTCGATATTTATCAATAATTTCAAGATGCAAGAAATTGTGCTTCTGTTATTTTATCAAATCAAAATTATGAAACTAATAATCATTGAATTGCTTCAATCCATAATTTCAATAAGATAAAATAAATTCGCTAAATACTAAAATATTCATTGGATTGAATATTAGCATCTAACTTCCTACGCCATATCTAATAATTGTCACTTTGCACATTGTAAGCGTGCTCATAACAATTATTAATTGATATACGTAAGCTCGAGGTAATAGTTGAAAAGAGATTCACAAGTCCTTTATATAGGGAAAAAGTAATACTTGTGATTCTTTTTACAACTCCTCGCAAACAAACTTAATTTTAGAAATATTTTCTAAGTATTGAGCATTTCATACACATAACTTAGAAAATACTTCATCTTTTAATATTAGTGAGTTTTAAAATATGCATTATTATTTAGAACAGAAATTCTAAATACCATCACTAATATCAAAACCATCACAATTACTTGTAATAAAATATTTAAAAATATCATAGCAAAATATCAGAGCAATTAAGCAAGATATCATTGACTAATACTTATCAATTATTTAACATACAAATAATTATGCTTCTTACTTATGCTAAATAATTTAACTACCACTTATGCATATAACATTGTAAGCATGATGATTAAACTAATAGCAAAAAGTATGAGGTACTGGATTTAAAATAAATTCACAAGTCCTTTACATAGGAAAAAGTAATACTTGTGAACTCATTTGAGAATTCCTTGCAGATGGGATTTTCAACAAATAAGCATATTAATAATATCCCAAGTTTACTAACCAACTTAGATAAAATAAATTCATCAAGTCATTTAGCAAAAATCTGCAAGTTATTCGACTAAGGATAATCTCGAAAGAAATAATACCTGGTGTCCATGCGCTTTTTCCTTAAGTGGTGTGAGGAGATCAACAGTGTTGCTGGAAATTGACAGCTTCTAGGAATGACTTCCCTGTCTTTCGTACAACCTGCATTATCTATATCTATATAGCCAATTAGGTTAAACCTAGTATCTTTAGGGTCCTGGATTCCAAGAATTGGTGATCCCCTAAGATATCTATCAATTCATAACTTAGCTATAAGATAAGATTCTCTAGATTCCACTTGGAAACTTGTACATAGGCATATCGAGAATTAAGGTATACTTGCACATAAATTTGACATTGTGTGTGCCTTGCATTTCTAGAGAGATATATGTGTAACAACTCTAATATGAAATCATTTTTAAGTAATTAACAGTTAGAGTGTCATACCATGTCCTTGACATTTTGCTTGTGTCCTTACCTCCGTCATAGAAAAGCTTGGGAAGAGAATGATATACAAATTGTAATGGATCTGCACCTTCATCTTCTAGCTCACCATTCAGCCATGTCCTTGACATTTTGCTTGTGTCCTTACCTCCGTCATAGAAAAGCTTGGGAAGAGAATGATATACAAATTGTAATGGATCTGCACCTTCATCTTCTAGCTCACCATTCAGGAGTGCACTTGTTCACATTCATCTGATAGATCTTCATGCTTGAATGCTCTACTTGTGCTGGGGATATCCCATTATTAGGTCCTCATCTTGTTTGGTCCTAATCATTAGGTCCCTGTAGGATCAAGACTCGTCACTGGTGCTTACTGCCTGATCTTGAGAGTCCCGAAGATTCTGTTTCCATCATCGTCGATACCTTCTGCTTTAAAGTCCTGTTGCAACCAGTTTGGCTTTGCCCCTCAAAACAATGCCAATAGTCATCCAGTTTCTGTGAACCCCTACTGTACCAATTTCAGCTTCGACTTTAGTGGTCTATTGTCTGGGTTCCAGCTTCAGTTGTTTTCTGCCTTCATACTGATTGAGATCACCTTGCATTGCAATCACCCAATCTGGATCAATCTGTGCATCTTCAGTATTCTTTGGGATACCAATTGATGAGTGTTACCAATTGTTGATACCAGATATTGATACCAATTGTTGATAATTTCTCTTTCCCAACTGTTGGATCCCGAGAAGTATATGATCGTTTCGATTAGCACTTCTAGCCTTTACACAAGAATCCGGATCACTAAGAACGAGACTCCAGGATAGAATTTGACTTCAAACCTTTTGTCTTGGCAGAAATGTTCTTAATAAAATCCTTTGATCTTCATTGTTGAGAATGACTAGTAGATCCTTCTTCTGTTTGCTCCCCCTGAGTTGCTGTTAGGATGTGTTGAAGACCCTTTACCTTATACAGTGGATTTCCACTAAGGATCTGAATCATCATCGTTGTCATTGATTCCTTCTGCAACCTCAGCTTCAACATCAGTATCTGAATTTGTCAATGATTCAGAATGGTCGTTCGATTGAATGCACGGGAGCTTGGTGTAGTTGGTCGTCACATTCAGACTTTTAATCACTTCTGAGTAGCCGAGGAGAATTGTTCCATGAGCCTTAACTTCTTGTCAAGATACTCAAATAAATCTTCATTAAAAATCAATTCCCTCCAAACACACGAAAGAGCTTCAGTGTTTGCTTCTGGTTGACCATTAACTCAAATGATGTCTTTTCACGATCTTGTTGAATAAAGCAGCATGCTGTTTTAATTGCTTCGGCTTCCAAATACCTTTTCAGTGCAGACTTCATTTAGAACTTCACTCGCGAAATGCAGTTCCAATATCTGACTTCAAAGTTCTCACAGCTTACCAATTGTTTCCAACTTGATCTTCCTTATTTGATCAATCACCATTTATGACATTTTGTCTGTTGAATGCACGAACATCACCAACTTGTAATTAGGGTAATCAATTTCAATCACCACTAAGCATATGACTTTTTTTCAGTGTGATGTTTTCATTGACTTCCCTATGTGACATACTTCAAAATTTCCTTCTGGATAGAATTCCATATGAAGCAGTCCTCTCACCAATTTCATCTTAATCAAAGAATCTATTGCCTTGCTGACTAACAAGTAAGAGAGCTTCCTTTGCCATAGCTAACTCTTCATTGATGAAGCTTTACTGAAAAGTTGACTTCACCTTTGCATCCAAATTCCATGTCAGCTACGAACAAATTTTCTCACTCAGATTAGAGTAAGCTTCCAACCTTCTTGTTTGAGATCAAACACTTCTCCAGAAAACCCTTGACGAAGAATTCCCTAGTGCCCTTTAGATTGTGCTTAATTCCTTCCACAAGAAAGATGCTTCCACTGATGACAGTTCTTAAATCATGATAGCCATATCCCTTGTACATCCTTTGCTGTCATCTCCAAAGGTTACCATCAGGGAGGCCTTCTCAATCATTTGAGATGTCAAAGCTTTAATCTTAGTCATATGCCTCGAACATTAAATGTCACGGAGTCACATAACTTTTGCCTTTCATAACATACTCTGCAATCACAAAAGATAAAGCTTCTTGGTCCTCAATTTTAATTGAGTCCAGATGGGTTAGAGATATTTTCAATAGTAACAACAGCTTCAACCTTAACATGCACAAACTTATCTTGGACTGATCACTTCTCATACATAGCAGCCTTGACAAAGTAGTCTTTAGGCTATGAGACTAGTGATTCCAACCTAGCTTAAGGTGGACTAGCAGTCTTTACCCTATTGTGATTCTTATACATGTTTCGTCTAAGATTATGCAAGTCCTGAGATATGCATTTTCAAATAACTAAGCAAGCATGGAAATAAGAGCACATGGTAAACATTTAGCTTCAAAGCATTAGATATAAGAATTATGCAATTCAGGCATTTTATGCATATTAAAAAATTCAGTACTATCTACTTTAATCATTCTACACAAGTGTAACAGATATAAAGCAGATTTACAGATATTCAATAATTTTCTAAAAGCACATGGATAGAAGAACTAACAAATTAATTATTAATTCTTTCTAATCCATTCTGTCGTTGTCTAACATATTTAACTATCTCTAATTACCTAAGTCAGTTTTAGATTAAGCCTCGAATCTACAAATGTTACTGACTACTTAGATAATTCTACCATCTTTTATTCTTTTTATCATTAACAAGCAATACATGTAATGAAATGACATTTAAGTGCAACTATGTGAGTAGGAGCAAATCATGTGAAAATAAACACATAAACAATTTTAAGAATATGCAGAATATTTGAATAAGACATTATGAGCAATATCAAATTCCACATACACTTATCAAGTCATTCATAAGAACAAATATGAAATATATGATCTATGACCTGTTTGTCTATTAGCAATTTTCACAACATTAGCAGAGGTATTAAATCACAGAAGATTTAAATCAAGTTCCAACAAATGTTTGGGGATACACCTAACCGTCTAGAACACCCTATCTAATTGTGGATATTCATTTTACTGTAAATAAAATTAAGTATGAAATGTACTAATTAAACTCATGAATCCTAGCATGCAATCTTATTCTTAGCAATCAATTAAGCATTTAAGTCCTAAGATGCTAACATGCTATCATGAATATAATACATTTCAACACTTAATAATCATGCAGTTTTGAATTAGATAAAAGTATACTAGTTAGAATGTGTACCTGTGAAGTGCTTAGTGATTCATCTCCAGTGTTGGTCATTGATGTCAGATATCCATTTGATGCATCACTGATAGAATCAACCTTGCATTTAACTTCATCAACAAATGCATTCCCTTTCTGCATCCTCACTAATGCCTGATATTCCTACTACAACCCAGAGTAGTCTCTGTCATCTTTTGCTTGTACAGGCTTCTTCATTCTGTGTAGCAAACCCTAAACTTGTCTGCCAAATAATCAACCATCCCTGTCTTGCAACCGCCTCTTGAACTGATCTTGAAAATTTCCTTCATGGAATCTATAGGTAATGGACCTTAGATTTAGAATTGGGATTCCGTCTGAATCTGATGTTACTAAATTCCCAGTTGATCTGCAGTCTCGACTAGTCGTCCAGTTCTCAAGTTATTCCAAAGTGCTAAATTTTCATATAACACCTTGACCACTACCTCGAGCTTCAACATCTTCAATTCAGCTTCTAGGATCAATTCACATTTGTTCAGAGGTTCTCAACCTTGACTTCAATCAAATTTGGTTCTTGGGTCACAAATACAGTGGATATGCTAACAACCTGCTTTACCAAATATTATCTGCTTCATCTCTTGTTCTAGTTCATAGGCCATCAGCACACAAATAGTTTCTCTAAAGATAATGTGGTTGTATCCTTAGATTCCCTATGGCTATAACCCTGTTTACCAGATGATCTGCAATGTTAGCACGAACTTCCAGTAATCTCCCTGATAAAAACTTTAAGGCTTGATGGAGATTCCAGGTTGTCTAGTCTGTTCTCCTTCACTACTTTAATCTCCAAGATTTTTCATCCAAAAATACAACTCGAATTAACCAGATCTTCAGTCAATCTTTGTTGTCTTCAATACTCGAAAAAATCTTCATCTACTTCTTCTTGAGCACCCTCGATTTAATAACCGCGTCTAGCTGCTTCCTTTGAAAGATGAGCCGTATAATGTTTTAATAAATTTAAATGATAAACTTTAGTATTTAAAATTTATAAAATAAACTAATTAAAATTTATAACACAAACTTATTAAAAGTTTATAAAATAAATTTCATAAGAGTTCATAAAATAAATTTTATGAAATAAACTAATTAAAATTTATAAATCAAACTAATAAAAGTTTATAAGATAAATTTCATAAGAGTTTATAAAATAAGTTTTATTTTAAAATTCATGAGATAAACTAATTAAAATTTATAAATCAAACTAATAAGAGTTTATAGAATAAATTTTATAAGAGTTTACAGAACAAATTTTATTTAAAATTTACGAGATAAACTAATTAAAATTTAAATCATAAACTAATAAAAGTTTATAAAATAAATTTTATGGAAGTTTATCAAATAAATTCTATTTTAAAATTTATAAAGTGAACTAATTAAAATTTATAAAATCAACTAATAAAAGTTTGTTAAACAAATTTTATAAAAGTTTATAAAATAAATTTTATCAAAAACTTATGAAATAAACTAATTAAAATTTATAATATTAACTAACAAAAGTTTGTTAAACAAATTTTATAAAAGTTTATAAAATAAATTTTATCTAAAATTTATAAAATAAACTAATTAAAATTTATAACATAAACTAATAAAAGTTTACAAAATAAATTTTATAAAAGTTTATAAAATAAATTTTATTTAAAAAGTTTTAAAATTAAATTTATTTAACACGGCCTCCATTCGAGTCAACACAGCTTCGGCACGGCGAGCTTCACTGAAATACGGATCTTGATTTGTAACTTCAATCAGTCTGCTCTGATACCAATTGTTAGGTCCCGAAATATCGTAGAAGGGGGGTTGAATACGATATTCACAATAATTTAAATTCTTTTCGAAATTTACGGATAAATAAATTATTGCTTCAGAGTGGGTTTGGCCATTTGTAGTGTTTAGGTGAGCTGCCTACTAATTTTCTGTGTGACCGGTTAAATCAATTATGTTCAAGAAAATTAGCAGGTAAATTATGGAGACAAGTTTCCGGGAATATTACTCTCGTATTAATCCCAGAGGGTTTTGCTACACCCAGTTAAAATTAACTGGCTTCCAAAGAATAAATTAATTCTTTGCTACTAACACAAAAATATAAGGCTCAGTTCCTATACAAATATAGTACAAGGAAAAACTGAGTCCATAGGGAGTGATATCTAGGAGCCCTGAGCATTTTTCGTTAAAGAACCGGGTCCTAATATCTGACCGGAAGCAAGGTATGGGTGTGTATAAATTATTTCTTCTTGCCCCGGCCATGGCAGTAGCTCTCTACATATTATTTGTGTTGAAGAAGACGACCCCTTGAATGAGTGGCTGACCTCTTTTTATTTGTGTAGACTTTTCAAATCAATTAAAAAAAATTGATTTGCTTCACAATGCTAAGTCCTTTGTTGCGCTTGTAGAGTGAGTGCAGTGTACATGAGCCACTCAGCACTTAGAAAATATTCAGTTGCGCCTGAGAGTTGAGTGACGCCTCTAGAGTGCTTGCAGTGTGCAGGAGCCACTCAGTACTTAGAAAATATTCATTTGCGCCTGAGAGTTGAGTGGCGCCTCTAGAGTACTTGCAGTGTGCAGGAGCCACTCAGTACTTTGAAAATATTCAGTTGCGCCTGAGAGTTGAGTGGCGCCTCTAGAGTGCTTGCAGTGTGCAGGAGCCACTCAGTACTTAGAAAATATTCAGTTGCGCCTGAGAGTTGAGTGGCGCCTCTAGAGTGCTTGCAGTGTGTAGGAGCCACTCAGTACTTAGAAAATATTCACTTGCGCCTGAGAGTTGAGTGGCGCCTCTAGAGTGCTTGCAGTGTGCAGGAGCCACTCAGTACTTAGAAAATATTCAGTTGCGCCTGAGAGTTGAGTGGCGCCTCTAGAGTGCTTGCAGTGTGCATGAGCCACTCAGTATAGTAATACTTGCCTTAACCAATTTCTTGAAATGTTTGAAGTATTTACCACTTGATTTTCACTCTTTTGGCTTGATCAACTGATTTTCTTCTGATACATCAAGGTAATTATCTTCTTATTGTGTTGACGCTTAGTGCACTGGTCTGGTTCACAAACGACTAACACTGAATTAAATTCCCTTGATTTCTTTTCTATTTCAGCTGATTAACCTTGGACTGTTACATTGCTTCGAACACTGACTGTTGATAGATACTGTAATTTCACTGGAATCTTTTCTGGCACTTCGACAATGTCTTCATTACTACCACAATCTTGAATACTTCATTCTCTGATCTTCACTGATTGTCAGTGAGTATAACTTCAAGACTGTAGCTGTCTTCTGTAAACTTTGTCTTCACCTTTCTAGATTCTTATGCTTCAAACACTGTCTATCTT
Source organism: Oenanthe sinensis (assembly GCA_028671895.1). Classification (NCBI taxonomy): domain Eukaryota; kingdom Viridiplantae; phylum Streptophyta; class Magnoliopsida; order Apiales; family Apiaceae; genus Oenanthe; species Oenanthe sinensis. The sequence goes on from JAPMAC010000212.1 coordinate 8,136,595, forward strand.
CAATCAATGCTGTTACACTGAAATCTTTTAGTGGCACTGCTATACTGAATCTTCAACACTTCTGAAACCCTGAAAGTCTTTAAACATTATTCTCCACTGAGGCATGAACATATAAATGAACTTCTTTCAGTGACCTGTAGTAGACTCCAAAACTTCTTCCAATGTCTTGATTCACTGTATCTGCCCTGTCTTCAATTCTTCCTGATTTCTGTGTAGTCGTAGTATTATTTACTTGTCCTGTTCTAGTGTTGAGGTAACTCGATTACTATTTATACAGCTTCGTAATCTCCAACACACTTAAATAAAGTGGTGTCTGCTCAAATTGTTTATAATGTTTTTGAAACGAAGATACAAGGAGGTCAGGGAAGTACAGAAAAAGTGAAGAATGAGATGCTGGTTTACTTCTTAGAAGGTGGAAGTGTAAGATGGATTAGTCAGTCAAATTTTATCTTTTTCAAACAGGCTGAGGAACTACAGTATATTAGATTCCTACTGCAAATTGCTTATGAAGTAAACAAAAGCAAAGATGCTATCACTCACAAATGGTTCAAGGAAATTGACAGGAAGCTGACTTTGCACAGACAGGCAAATCGACAAATGGGCAAATTTTCTTTAAAATATATTGATACTGAGGGAAATGATCAAGTCATGCCATTGGAAGAAAAACAAATTAAATTTCAAGAAGGTGTGGGTCATTACTTTGGATTTCAACCTATGAGTGGGAAAGTTAGTGTTCTGATGTTGAAGGACTTAAAAGATCAAGAAAGCAGTGCAAATGATCTGAGAGCAGCTTACTGTCAAATCAAATGTTCAAATGAAGAAATTAAAGAAGTTTGTTGGTGAAGCTCTTGCAATTGTGGAAGAAAATATGCTGAACTCATTTTTGAAGAATAATCCATCCTTTGAGAATATAAAATAAGAAGTAATTCTTTTTTCTTTATAATTCTTTTATACTGTTCTAGTTTAATAATTTTATTCTTTAGTTTTGACATCATCAAACCTTGATTTATGCTTACATTTTATAAAGCATAAATAGGGGGAGATTGTTAGGAATATATTCATTTGATGATGTACAAAATACTAGAACAAGGTCTAGATTAGTTTATCTGTAATAAGTCTTTCTAGTCTTTGAAATGTATAATCAGAGTCTAGATAGTCATCATTCATGTTACTTGTACTTAGAAGAATTTCTGTAGAAAGTGAAACCAGAGTCTGGATGAAGATCAGAGTCTGGAAGGTGATCAGAGTCTATAGATTATCAGAGTCTATGATCTATCAGAGTCTACATACGATCAGAGTCTGAAGATCATCAGAGTCTAAAGGTGTTCAAAGTCTATACAGTTAAAGTTAAATTTGGAAGAAGATCACAGGAATGGAAAGTCCTCGAAGATCAAGATAAATATATTGCAGATATGCTATGGGAAAGAAAGAGAATTCTAGAAGGAAACTGTCAACTAATAATTAGGAATTATATTCCTATTGTAATTTATCTTTCTGTTATTAGTTGATAGACAGCTCTCTATATAAACTCTATGTAACCTAATTGTAAAGATGTCGAAGCATAATTTGTCTGAGTGAAATATTATGAGAGCATAGAGATAGAGAGAGTTGTTGTGATAAACACAGAGAAGCAGCTAGGGTTTGTGTACACCCTAGGAGAGTTTTGTATTTACAAATCAATAATACAAACGGTACTTATTCATATCTTTGTGTTTGAGTTTTGTTCTTAATTTGATTTATAAACAGGCAGAAAAGACACACAAGTATTCAACCCCCCCTTCTACTTGTAAAACTGGGAAAACATGTGTAGTCTGCCGGACTTTTCAGAAACCGTTTGTGGGGTATTACGACCCCATCTACCTGATGTTCGAGAATAACTGATACAAGGGGCTCAACACATTTGGCCAATACTAATGCGTACTTGGGATTGGCAATCCTGATGAATAGTAGCATTTTGTGTTTTCACAAGTTGTAGTGTTCTTTGTCGAACTGTGAAATTTTGATGATAGTCACTTTCTGAGTACTCATATTTAATAAGATTAAAAATGAAGTGTTTTAAAAAATATTTTAATTTTTGACTGAAAACAATTTTTGATCAAAAATAATTTTTAGAAAAAAATTATTTCGAATAAAAAATTATTTCGAATTAAAGATAATTTTTGAGATCTGTATATGAGTTGCGAAATTTTTGGTTCGGATCTGATGTTAGAAATATCAACCAGCTCTTATGCCAATTGTTGGTCCCTGATATTGTAGAAGGAGGGTTGAATACAATATCTATAAATCGTCGCGGTATTTCGGATTTAAAAATTACTATTTTAATTAATCACGAAATATAAATTTTAATGAAATATTGTTCAAGTAGAAGATATAATTTTAACTTGAATAGTATTACAAAATTTATTAGATGAAAAAGTGTTTATAATTGATAAAACAATCTAGAACAAATTCGACATGAAGTGTTCGGAGTTTAACAATTATATTTAAACTTGCACAGAAATCTGTGAATATTACAATGCATACAAATTTCTGAAATTTGAATATTTTTTTAATCACTTAAACAATGAAGCAAAATCCTCATATTTATAGAGGTTTAGTTTAGCAAGACTTTTGAATAAGACTTAATTAAAATCAAAAGACCTTTTAAAATAAGTCTGTAAGACTTTGTTAATTTGTTGGGCAAGACTTTCTAAATTCGGTAAGACCTTTAAAAAACTCGGTAAGACTTTTGAAAAGTCTTGCTGAGCAAATGTTTGCTCAGTAAGACTTTCTTAAAAGGTTTTACCGGTTTAATTCGGTAAGACTTTTAAAAAAGGTATTACTGGATTATTTCGGTAAGACTTTTGAAATGTCTTACCGAGATAATTCGGTAAGACTTTCTCAAAAGGTCTTACCATGATAATTCAGTAAGACTTTTAAAAAGTCTTACCGAAATGATTCCGTAATTCTTATTATTTAAATGCAGCAAGACTTTCTTAACTTGTAAAATTAAATCTTCTTTTAACTTAATTAATTCCACAAATTATTAATAAATTAATTTATCTACTTAAATTAATTTATCTTCTTTTAACTTAATTAATTCCATAAATTATTAATAAAATAATTTATAAATTTAAATTAATTTAAGGTGAATTAATTTAAGTAGATAAATTAAATTATTAATTAATTTTTTAATAGTAGAATTAATTTAGTTTCTTCACTGCACTATCCTTGTTGATTTGACTTGAGTCTTCCTGTCTTCTGTCTGAAAATCACTTTAGCTGGATGATAAATATTTATTCAATTAGTTGACACACAAATGTACTGTCTGGTTCATTTGTGTCATACTAAATAAATATTCTTCACCTCTTCAATATTAAGTTGTGATCTTCTGTCTTGCTTCTTGTTTTGTCTTCAATGTCTTCTTTTCTTGGAATCATTCTGTAATAGGCACTTGAAATCTTCTGAATCTTCTGAAACACTACTTCTTTATTTTTCACCGATGCTTGAACATATTAATGAACTTCTTCCAGGGATAAGTAGCAACTTCTTTGGAATATTTTTGATTCACAGGATTCTTTGTGTCCAGTTAACTTTGTTTGTCTTGATTCATGTTAATGTACTTATTATTTACTTCTTTTTCTTATTGTTTTGAGTTGTCATCTAATTATTACAAATAGGCCTTGACATATGCCTTTCAGTAAATAAATGTTCAATCGAGAAGTCCAGTTAAACAAATCGAGAAGTTAGCTAAGGAAGAAATCTACAAGTTTGTGAAATGAGTCAGTCGAGAAGTCTGTGAAATCAAGTCAATCAAGAAGTCTAGCCTGATCGAGAAGTCATCAAAAAAAGTATGCTATCGAGAATTCTAGACATTCAAGAAGTCTCAAGTCAAATATCAATGGAGAAGTCTCATAAGTACTCGATCAAGCAGTTCACAACATGACTTCTCAAAGTGCAATGAAGCTGAGTATCTAAATGTTTTAAATAGCTATTTTCAAGGAAATTTGCAGAAGAATAAGACAAGTAATTTGAAACATTGTCGTGATCGGGTCAGTCAAACCTGTGAAGATAATGACAATTATATAATGAAGCTTGAAAGGAAAAGAAGACAAAGACAGAAGGAAGAAAGCAGAATGGAAAAGACTGTCAAAGAATTATGTTAGCTAGAAATAGATAGCAGTCAAATGTAAAGTATTTCTTGTCTGTTTCATATTTTCGCATAACTGTCTAGTTAGAGCATGTGCAGATGAGATATGTTGTCTATATAGTATAGAGCACAGCTTCTCTAGATAGTGTGAGTGAAAAAAATTTGATTCATTTTTTTCTCTCTTTGTTTTCTTTCAAAGACAAGAAGCTGAAAATCACACAAAGTTTCTCCGATTGTAGCAGATCATTCTAATATAAAATTAGATTGATAGTTAACTGTGAAGTGTTTATTTAATTTCCACATGTCTAAGGTAAACACTGCTAAAGTTAATAAAGCTACAATATAAGTAATTAATTCAAAACTAACGAAGAATCAAAGGCTAAACAAAAAGACTTCAAGCTATACATTCACCCCTCTGTATAGTTTTGGCTCAACTCATTCTCAACAAGTGGTATCAGAGAAGTCTGTTGACATACAAATAGTACAAAGTCAGAATGAGTTCCCAGAAACTTAACAGCATCAAGAGTCCTCCATTTGACAGAGAACACTATATTCTATGGAAAAAGAAAATTCTCACATTCATCAAGACTACAAACTACATGTATCTTGAGATCCTGAAAAATGGACCCTTCATGCCTATGACATTAGTTCCTGAAACAACTAGTGGCTTAGAGGTGATACTAGCAACTTGGGTACCAAAAGATCCATCACAATACACTGACACTGAAAGAGAGAAAGTGGCTCTTAACAACAGTCACATGCTCATCCTCATTGACTCTTTAGATATGGTCATGTATAGCAATGTTGTCAACTGCACCACTTCCAAGCACATTTGGGAAACCATAGAGCTACTATGTGAAGGCACAGTGGAAGTAAGAGAAAATCAAAGACAACTGTTGGCGTCACAATATGAAGCTTTCATGTCAAAACCAAATGAAAGCATAACTGAGGTCTTTGAGAGGTTTAACAAACTAATCAATGAACTGCAGTTACATGGAAAATCCTATGAGACAAAAGAAAAGAACTTGAAGTTCTTGTTAGTTCTTCCAGAGCATTTGGAACACAAAATTACTGATATCAGATAAGGAAGAAATTTAGCAAAACTTCCACTGGAAACTCTATATGGAATACTGAAGACATATAAACTAGAGTACTTTAAAAAAAAGTATATTCTAGGAAACAAAAATAAGATGGCAAATATCTCTAGTGCCCTAATTGTCAAAGAACCAGGAAAGATAGAAAGAGTTGGTACAAGCCAAATAATGAAGAGTGATGAAATTATTGAAAAAGACAATGAAGAAGAAGAACCTTTCAAAAGAGAATATGATGAAGATGAATTCTACACTATTGAGGAGCTTGAGAGCATGGAAAACTTTATAGGAGGTTACAAAACTGGATCTGTTGAAATGTAAAAAATAAGGTGTTATAATTGTATTGAATTGGGACACTTTGACATTGAGTGTAGAAAGTCAAAAGTAGCCAGAAAGGACAAAGAATATTTGGAATTGAAATCCAAGTATGAAGATTTGTTAAAGAAGCAAGCTGGTAAAGCATACATTGCTGAAGGCAAATGCTGGGATGACACTAATGATGGTGAAGAAGAAGAATATCAGAATTTGGCACTCATGGCCAAATCAGATGAAGGAGCATCATCCTCAACAAGTCAGGTACCAATCCTAACTTCTATTGAAATATCAAAATCTCAATATAAGAAAACTGTGGAAGAATTAAGTGTTGAGATGTTTAATATACATACCAGTATGAATGTTGCTTATGAGGAAATTGATAGATTGTTGAAAGCTAATGATGAACTGTCAGTTAAGAATGAACATCTAGAATTATTCTTGGTTAATATGAAATCCATGAAACAAGGGAATGAGTACTTGAATAATAAGATTACTTGCTTAGAATAGATTAAAAAATTCTTAAGAGATCAAATCTCTGAGGATGAACTAAAAATAAAATCTTATCAAAACTCATCTGTAGTTCTACAAGAGTTTCATGAAAAATGCCAGGAAAATTCTAAGGTTGGAGTTGGGTTTGACTATGACACTCTTAAAGGAAAATGTCTATGTCAACAAAAGGCAAGAAAATTGAATTCCCTAACAATCTTCATATTTTGAAAAATATTGAAGCTCTAATTTTTAAAAAGGCAACTATTGAGTTTGATGAAGCAACTATGATCATCAAGCAATAATTAAATGATGAGGATGAGTTAGAGGCTAAGAATGATATGCCATATGTTGAAGTAGAAGAGAAAACAGTCAAGGTCAAGTCCACCTCTGTTAAGCTTGAAAGAAAGGAAAATGTCCGGAAAAATGACTCCATGCATGCTAAGAAGAAAAAGGCAAATAGAAATGGAAAATAGGCATTAATAAACACAACAATTATGCACCTGTTCACAATGCTCCTAGAAAGATTTTTAAAAACCGTGGTTCAACAAATCACCTTACTCATGTGTGCAAGAAACCTGTTGTTGATAATTCTGAATTTGCTTGTGGTTATGTTAAACCTTTGATGCATGATAATCATAAATTTTGTGACAAATTTGATTGTATGCCATGCAATCTGAATGTTATGAATACCTGCTTTAGATTAAGGAAACAACTTGTTGAAGGATGTATTAGGGAAAATGAAAACAACAAAACTTCTAGACCCAAATCTACTAGTCCAACTAAAGGAAGAAAACATTCCATGTCACCTAGAAATGCATCTATTTCAGGTAGCACCAATCAAACTAAAACCGAACATCAGAAAAAGGAAATTGTGCATGACTAGATGACTAGGACCGTTGAGAAGAAGAATAGCAGTTATGTAACTAAGCAAAAAAGAACCCAACCTAGTTTGGGTACCAAAGAAAACTTGATACTGTTTTGACTGTAGGGCACAGGTAAGAAGAAGAACGTTATGTGGATCTTGGACAATGGATGCTCAAGGCACATGACTAGTGAGAAAGCCCTGCTGTCACAATTCAAGGAAGAGGTTGTCCCAATGGTGACCTTTGGAGACAACACCATTGGATTCACTACGGGATATGGCAAATTGATTCATGGAAAGTGAATATGAAATGAGCATGATGGGAGAGCTCAATTACTCTCTAGGCCTTCAAATAAGTCAAAGAACAGATGGCATCTTTATAAGCCAAACCAAGTACATTAATGACTTGTTCAAAAGGTTTGACATGCAAGATTGCTCACCTGCAAAAAATCCAATGTCTACAGCTATCAAACTTGATGAAGATAAGAAAGGAAAGAGTGTAGACATGAAGACCTATAGAGGAATGATTGGATCTCTACTATATTTAACAGCTAGTATGCTAGACATTATGTTCTATACATGTTTGTGTGCAAGGTTTCAGGCCAATTCAAAGGAATCTCATCTCATTGTTGTTAAGAGAATTCGAAGATATCTCAAAGGAACTACTCAGATGGGATTATGGTACCCAAAGGAAACAAGATTTAATTTTGTTGGATATTCTGATATTGATTTTTCTAGGTGAAGAGTTGATAGAAAGAGCACCTCTGGAAGCTGTCAATTCCTTGGACAGAGATTGGTATCATGGTATAGCAAGAAGCAACAATCAGTTTCAACTTCCACAGCTGAGGTTGAATATATAGCTGTTGTAAGTTGATGTGCTCAAGTGCTTTGACTAAGAAATCAGTTAAGGGATTATGGACTAGTTTTGGAAAGAATTTATATAATGTGTGACGACACTAGTGCTACATCCATTGTTACAAATCCAGTGAATCATTCAAAGACAAAGCACATTGATGTAAGGTACCATTTCATAAGGGAACATGCAGAAAATGGTGTGATTGAATTATTCTATATTCTTACACAAAAACAATTGACTAATATATTTACTAAACCACTAGATGAAGCCACCTTTAACCAGTTGGTTACTACGGTTGGGATGATAAATTCTTCCGGCAAGTGGCTACATAAATATATCTCACCAACTGTTACAACAATTACTTCACAGATATGAATTCTCCATGATTTATCTAAGTGAAGTAAACTGATGTATATTTATAAATATATTAGTCATATTGTTGTACGTTGTTTCTGAAAAATTAAAATTGTAGCTTGGAACTATTTTCATGTTCTAAGTAAAACTGAAAAGAATTATTATACTTGTGCATTTTTAAATAACAAGTGTGATATTCAACTCTGTAGGAATATTTAACAAATACATTTTTCTTTCCATATTAAATTAATTTTATTTGAATTCAGTCTGAAAATTATGTGCTTGATAAATTTTTCTTATTTTATTTTCCAAGTGAAAATAGAGTAAACTTTCAAAACTGGAGTTTGTGATTAAGTTGCCATTCTTTTCTGACTTCTCGACTAGGTACAATTCTTGAGTTCTCGGTTAGTCTCAAAAAGAGTTCTCGAATCATTCTTTAGTGAGTTCTCGATCAATTTGGTATTTGAGTTCTCGATCACTAGAGTTCTCGGTCAATCTCAAACTGAGTTCTCGAATGGTTTAGTTCTCAAATGGTTTATTTTGTTTTATTGAGTTCTCGATTGTTACACTTCTCAAATATAAATATAAACATAAGTTCTCGATCAAATTCTGACAGTTCTCTACTAAAGTAACTTTATTCATCTTCTGAGTTTTTGATCATTCAAAATCGATTACAATTCTAGTTGAGTTGTCTAAGTCATATAAATAACAAAGTGGATCTAACATTTTATTTTTACACTTAATCACAAACTCAAAGAACTCTTTGCTGTCAATAGTTACATTCGAACTCTCTCACCTCTTTTCTCTAAAACCTTCATTTCTTCACTTCCCTTTTTCTATACACTACTCAAATGGCGTCTTCTAGTTCCATCCTTGCAGCTGAGGTGTATGTCATTCCAGAAACCAACTTTCTAGCTATTGCCAGAGATGTGGATGCCAAGCCTCAGTATAAGTGCTTCACCAAGTTTTTCATTGAATCATACTTGAAAGAGGCTCTGTTGAACAACCCACCATTATACTTGGACATACTAGAGCAGTTCTAGAATACTGCCAATTGGGAGGAGGTTGCTTTAGAGAACGGGAGCTCCAAAATTCTAGTCACATGCAAGATCCAACAAGAGAACATCACGTTCGATGAAAATGATGTGAATGCAAGTTTGTCTCTTCCAACAGAGAACCATGACAGGGTGCCAACAGAAGCTGAGATGGAGGACTTCATGGGGTTTATCAAGTACTCTGATGAAATCAAGCTGGGGAAGCTCAATAAGAAGTTTGTTCGAAAGGAGTGGTCATTCCTCTTTGACACTCTACTGAGAGTCTTCACATGCAGGAAGATAGGATTTGATCAAATAAGCCCAGTTGCCTTAAAGATGGCCTGCTCATTGGCCTATAACTAGAAGCTCATTGTAAGCAGACTCATTCTTGAGGAGCTCATAACCAGGATTCCCAAAAGAGGTAATAAGATTTTCTTTCCTCATTTTATTCAATCAATTCTTAATTATAAAAATGCCAGTTTGATTGAACTACCTGGGATGAACATAAATAGAATTGGCTACTCCAAGTCTATGTCAAAAATCATTTTTTCTACATTAGACAGAAGAAGCACAGTGAATGTACCTCTTCAAATCATACCTCATATGAGGAGTGTATTTGAAGGGCATCCACTAGTGCAACTTACATATGGTTACTTACTTCTAGTAGAGAGTTCCATGGCTGTAGAAGTACCTATTGCACCTAACCCAGGAACTCTTAACCCAACTGAGCTCATTCTTTCAAATCCCCTAGATGTTAGTGAGCCAACCTCCACATCCTCTCAACAGGGTGTGATTGAAAAGAAGAAAAGGAGGAAACCTGCTCCAAAGAAAAAGCTAGAAGTAGTTATAAAAAGTGTTGAAGAATCACACTCAGATGAGTCATATGTGGAACATCTCAAAAGGAGAGAGAAAAGTAAAAAGGCCACACTAGACCACTCTATATCTTCCCAACAGGGTGTAGAGGTTACTAAGGGACTACACTTGCTACTAGGTGCACTTTCTCAATAAAGTATATCTATTGAAATTGGGAGCCAACCCACTCCACTCTGTAAAGATTCTGCACTAGCATATGAACTCATTCATGTTGCTTATAGAAGTATAGTTGAAAAGGAGACACAAGAGCTCATAAGAATATCCATTGAAACTTCCCAATTTTCTCAGGGGGAGCTGCAAACACTCATCACTTCTCAAAACATTTCTTTTTCTTATCAAATTTCTTATCAACCAATTGTGTCTAGCCAAACATAAAAGGTTGTTGATCACCAGGAATCTAATCCTCCTGGTGAGCCAATTTCAAGTTACTTAGTGCATGACACCTTGCTCACCACTCAGGACATACATCTAGATGGTGAGGGAATACATGCTGAGGTATATCTTGATGATACCATCAAAGTCACAGAGGTTCCATAAGTTTTTACTTCAGACTCTGTGGGGGTTAGAGTAACATCACCCATTGGTCTAATTAATGAGCCTTTGGAAACCATGTCTTCACAGATATTGGGCAATCTGGGGGACCTTCACTCCATGCAAATGGCATCCCCTACACAATTGCCAGTCATTCAAATGTTGTCTCCTAGGGAGAAATCACCTATTCGTCCAGAATTTTTAGAATCATCTGAGAAATTAAATTAGGAAATTGATACTGAAGGGACCACTATAACAAGTGGCCCTAGCTCTCACTTCATGTCATAATGGTTGAAGCCTGTGTAATATGGCAGTTCTTCAGGACCATCTACTGATGTGTTACTTTTTGAGGAGAAATTAAAAGATCTCTATGGGGATCAGAAGGATGGCTTCTATCACATTGCTCAACAACTCCTGACTGCACACCTGCCAAACCAAGATTATGCTGCTATTTTGTTGGAATATGCAAAGGATCAAGAGGAGATCAAGGATAAAAATGAACAAATGGCTGAAGAAAGAGAGGCAAATGTGGATGCTTGGTTGGATAAGAGGCAAACTGTGAGCATGAAGGAGATGCTACAGTGGATGAGGGAGAAATATTTGATTTCTCTTGGATCATGTAAAAGGAACTTCACTCCCTCTGCAATCTATGATGATATCCATGAGGCTGTCAAGGTGCAACTGTATGCCAACCACTACCTAGCAAGGGGCCTCCAGTTTGAAATTGAAGATCACAGAAGCAAGATGGAGAACAGAATGAACTCAATTTCTGAAAATTTCATGATTAGTGGAATGCATGCTCCTAGATCTAAGTCATCCTTGGTAAAGCCCCACATGAAGGAAATGAATGATAAGATGGAGAAGATGGAAAATGCCTTCAAGGCAATGGTTGAGAGTAATGCCAATCTCTAAAGACTCAATCAAGGACAAATAACATGGTGGAGGTTTTCTACAAGAACATGCATGTTGATATGCTGCCAAAGGATGTCAAGTTGCATGAGATGACTCCTTTTTAGGTGGATCTGTATTATCAGTCAAAAGTAAAGGATGAGCAGGCTCAAGCTTCTACAGTTGCCAGGTTAATTGAAAAAGTGGAACAACTAACCATAGATCAACACACCATCTCCACCACTATGAATGAAGTTGTTGCTAGTGTGAGCTCCCTCCAAAGGGAAGTCAAGTCATCAATGTCTGCCCAAGGCATCATCTTCAATATGTCTCACACCAACTAGCCAACATTTAGAGTCTTCTCTCCATTATGCCTGCTTCAAGCCAAGATCCTCAAGTGCAAGTCTCTTCTCATATTAGGCCTACTCACTTTTCTGTTCTACAATAACAACAAGATATCAACCCTAAGGGGGAGAAGGAAAAAAGGGAGGAGGTTGAGGCAGAAATGGCAATTCTCAGAAATGAGGTGTTAAAGCCCTGTGCAGATAAAAAATTCTTGCTTGAGTTAAAGAACCTCAAGGCACATGTCATGGGTCATCACTGGGATTATAAGAAGATTTTGGAGAATGCCATTATAGATGTAGGGGGAATATGAGAGAAATGGTAAACTATGCAAAGAGCCAATAGTGTAGATGGAGTCTGACTACTTCAAACTATCTATTGGGACATTTCATCAACTCTCATATACTGAATTGGAGTGCATGCATAAGGCAGTTGAAATAGTGACCTAGGGAGATGATGAATTAAAGAAATCAGTCTTAGGTCCTCTCCTGCCTATCTCACTTCCTGAGGCCTACTGCAATCCATATGGAGTGTTGTATTTGTCCAAAGCAAACAAGTTGGCCCACTTCATACTCTCCAAACACTTGAATCAAGGAAACAGAAACCAAGTCATAGGTCTAATTAATCTACTTGAAAACAAGCCTGGTAAACAAGAAGAAGACAAAGTGATTTTAGAAAAATTGAAGAAATTTATAAATGATCAAGTGTCAAACTTTGCCAATGAAGAATTGAAGAGGAAGAAGAAGGATGATGAAGAAAAAGGTTAGGGAAAGAAATACAACAAACCTGCACCTAAGAGTGATAATGATGGAAGGAAGGAGAATAAGGGAAAGAATGATGAAGATGAGAAGAAAAAGAGAAATGAGTTAGACAAGGAGAAGAAATATGAAAGGAAGAAGAGTTGGTACTAGTGTACCTATTCAAATTCAGGACACTAATATGACTCCAATAATTTCTGAAACTGCTAGAATCCTAAAACAAATCACCAAAAAGATATCTTATCAAGGTGACTGCCAATGAAGTGATAAGGAAGGAAATAAAAGAAAGTCAACTCAAGAATTTAAAGCCATGTCAATAGATCAAGGTCAACACTGCCACAAGAACAAAATTCAAGAAATCTACTAGTTCATTGCTAGTTAGATGTCCTAAATGGAGAAAGCAGCTCATTGTTCCCAACAAAGGGCTATCAGTTAAGCCTATCCAAGAGGTTGTTGAAGTTGATAAAGTAAAGATAAAACAATGGAAGGTAGACAAAATTAAAAAGGTTGCGATAAGGGACAAGAGAATGTTTGTGACCACTATTGATGGGGGAAGAAAGACCTTTCTACTATGACAACTCAACTTTAACCACTCATGATATCAAAAGAGTGATCAATCTTTTTGACAAGAAGTGCATGATATATAAATTAAAAATGGTTGAAGTGGCTGAGTACTTGGCTATGAAATACCAAAAGAAAATTGACAAAGTCAAGTACTTGGAAGAGATGGTGAAAAAGAAGATGAGGAGATAGACAGATTGTCTGAAGAGTTGAGGAGGCATGGAAAATGCAGAGTATTCAAAGATCCTGATAGAGTTGAGTTCAAACTGAGAAATGGAGTAACAACCAAAATCAGACTCAAGTTTGTCATTGATTATCCCCTGCAAACTCTCAAAATTGCTATTGATATGTTGAAAGATGCAATTCTAATTGAAGAAGTAATGGCCAGACAACAAATTCTCTAGGCTACTGAAGAGATCAACTCCAGGGAGGAAAAAGAAAAAAAAGTAAGATATGATAAATTCTGACAACAATAATAACAATAAAGATAGGCTTGATATCTTGTATTAATTTGTGAAATTGTCTTTTCCCAAATTGGGGGAGATTGTTGGACCAAATCAAGGCTACCATAATGTATTTACTTGTCATATTGTAACACTCTAGTACTTCTTGTATTAAATAGTGACTTAGTTTATTTAATTATATACTTGTAGTTAGAAGCTTGTTTCTATTGCATCTCCAAATATAAATGAGTGATATCAAGAATAATTGTACTGGTAGAAGATTCTATGAATCATGCATCAGCAGAATGAAGATTACAACAAATAAGGAGTTATAGAAGAAATTGTTTCTAAGACAATTGATCAATAGAGAAGTCACATTGATAGAAAAATCATAATTGTAATCTGGTAGAGAAGTCTCAAATGACTCAATCGAGAAGTCTACTCAATCGAGGAGTCAAGGATACAGAGTCATTCGAGAAGTGTAAAGAAATGCTCAATCGAGATATCCAATTAAACAAATCGAGAAGTTAACTAAGGAAGCAATTGAGAACTCTGTGAAATTAATCAGTTAAATTTATTTGTCTTGATTCTTGTTAACGTACTTATTATTTACTTCTTTTTCTTATTGTTTTGAGTTGTCATCTAATTATTACAAATAGGCCTTGACATATGCCTTTCAGTAAATAAATGTTCAATCGAGAAGTTCAGTTAAACAAATCGAGAAGTTAACTAAGGAAGAAATCTAGAAGTCTGTGAAATGAGTCAGTCGAGAAGTGTGTGAAATCAAGTCAATCAAGAAGTCTAGCCTGATCGAGAAGTCATCAAAAGAAGTATGCAATCGAGAAGTCTCAAGTCAAAGAACAATCGAGAAGTCTCACAAGTACTAGATCAAGTAGTTCACAACATGACTTCTTGAAGTGCAATGAAGCTGAGTATCTGAATGTTTCAAACAGCTATTTTCAAGGAGATTTACAGAAGAATAAGACAAGTAATCTGAAGCATTGTCGTGGTCAGGTCAGTCAAACATGTGAAGATAATGACAAGTCTACAATGAAGCTTGAAAGGAAAAGAAGACAAAGACAGAAGGAAGAAAGTAGAATGGAAAAGACTGTCAAAGAATTATGTTAGCTAGAAATAGATAGCAGTCAAATGTAAAGTGTTTCTTGTCTGTTTCTAGTTTTAGCATAACTGTCTAGTGAGAGCATGTGCAAATGAGACATGTTGTTTATATAGTATAGAGCACAGGTTCACTAGATAGTGTGAGTGAAAAAAAATTGTATTCATTTTTTTCTTTGTTTTCTTTCAAGAACAAGAAGCTGGGAATCACACAAAGATTCTTAGATTGTAGTAGATCATTCTAATACAAAATTAGATTGATAGTTAACTATGAAGTGTTTATTTAATTTCCGCATCTCTAAGGTAAACACTGCTAAAGTTAATAAAGCTACAATATAAGTAATCAGTTCAAAACTAACGAAGAATCAAAAGATAAACAAAAAGACTTCAAGCTATACATTCACCCCCTTTGTATAGTTTTGGCTCAACTCATTCCCAACACAACTGGATGAATCACCCATGCTAAAGCCCTAGGCCACGTATGTTGCACATTATTTGCAATCATAGGTTGTCCCGAACGCAACCTCTCACGATCCCAAAACATCAAAAAAGTACAACATCTGGTAATCGATATACAATCCTTGTAACTAGCTTCATACAAATTCCTATACAAATAAGCTAGAACTTCTGCCCCTCAAGCATATCCATATATCTTGCTAGTATTAAGTAACAACGAGATTAATCTAGGGTGAGCAATATTATTAGACTTTGTAGGGAATAAAATAGCGCCGCATAAATAGAAGACATACCCCCGTCTATATATCTCCAACATCTCGAGATTATTCTTATCTGTGCACTTGCAATATCGCTCCCTCAAAAAACTCAGTCTGACGCCACCCCTACCAAAAGCATCTTCTCTTTTTTCAATGGAAAGATCCGATCTAGCCAAGTGTGTAACCAAGTATTCTTGACACCAATTGCTTCAAGATTTGTTACCGGTTCTCCTACAACCGGAAGACCCATCAACATGTAAACATCTTCAAGAGTCACTGTCATCTCACCAAAAGTGAAATGAAATGTGTTAGTTTTTGGCCTCCACCGCTCCACTAACGCCGAAATCAAAGCCACGTCATTTTAAAAAATGGCCTTAGGATTAGTAAACATTCTGAAACCCCATTATTGTAGAAGATGAACTTGAAATGACTCTAATTTCCGTTCCGAAAGCATAGAAATACTTTGACGAATTTTGAAAAAATTTCGGTGAATCCCATTCCATATAAGGGTGCTAATGTGATTTTTTGATCGTGAGGAACTGAAGGATCAACAGGGCTACACAAATCATCCGACATATCTGAAATTAAAGAAACAATTATGTAAGTCTAAAAATGTCGATAAACTAACGTCCATATCAAACAAAATCTCCAATAATTCAAAATTAAAACCCAAAACTCCAATAATAATAATAATTCAAAATCTCAAAAAAAAAATCCAATAATATGCATAACCAAAAAACTTCGAACTAAAACGACATATATAACCAAAACAAATTGAACCAAAATCACATATATAACTAAAAAAAAGTTAAACTTTATACACATAACCAACAAAATTTAAACTTTATACACATAACCAAAACAATTCAAACTAAAACCACATATATAGCCAAAAAAATTGAAATTAAACAAACAATATTCGGAATCTCAACCAAATTATGTAAGACTAACAGTATTCACAACCAAAAACTTCAATAATAATATTCACAACCAAAAACTCTAATAATAATATTCACAACCAAATTTCTAAATTCAAACAAAAATCCAATAATATCCATAACAAAAAATCCAAAAAATACAATTAGTTTTCAATCAATTTTTTTTTTAAACTTTATACTCATAATCAAAAATATTCGAACTAAAATCACATAAATATAAGAAAATGAAATTTAATACAAACATACCCAAATAATTCGAACTATAATCCAACAAATCCAAAAACCGAATATAAACACATACATAATCGAATATGTACACACAATATGCATACAAATAATATGCATACAAATCATATACATACAATATGCATACAAGCAAATCATATATACACACAATATGCATACAAATCGAATACACACAAAAAAAGAGTAAAATCGTATAAGAGAAGGCAATATCGAGTAGAATGCATACTTGATTTCGTGTAGAAGGCAAAATCACATCAACTGTGGATGGGTAGAAGACAATATAGAGTAGAAGTGATTTAGGGTTAGGTTTTTGTGGATGAGTTGTGGTTGAGTTCGATTATAACTGATGAAAATATGTTAGAAAATGTTGATTTTGTTAAAAAAAGAATCGATTCTGTAGAAATAAACCGAATTTAGGGAAAAAACCCCGTACACTCTGTTATAGAGCGTAAAATAGAATGTACGGGTATATATATATATATAATTTTTAAAATAAATACCATGTGGTAAAGTAAAGGCATAAACGACAAAAAAAGTAAACATATACGTTTTATTATAAAGCGTACACGTTTTATAATAGAGCATTTTTTTAATTCTAACCATATATTTATTTTTTAACGGCATAAGATAGGTTAGCCAAATGCTTATCCAAATATGAAGGTGGAAGAGGCACCTTTGTTGAATATTGACAAAGTGAAAATGACACATGAGAAGGGGGAATAATTATATTTTGAAACCACACACCCCAGTCCCCCCTTTTAAAAACAACAAATAATAAATATTTTTTCTGTCCGTCATATTAGGGTTTCTCTTGCGGTGCTTTCATTCCCTCACCGTAATTTTCATCTCGTAAGCCTCTCTCTCCCTCTTTCTCTCTATCTATCTGTCTATCCATCTATCTCTCTCAAACACACTACAATATGCTTTTGAAATTTGTCTGACTACACTAAGATGTTTATATATATTTGTCTAATTACTTGCCCCCAATCTTATATTTAACTTCAAATTTAAGTCTTAGTTACTACTTTGCTATATCTGTTTTGCTAATTTTTGATTAATTATACGCAAGGTTATGGCCTTGATTATCTGCTTGTAATTGAATTGTTTTTTACTTTATTTAGTTTTCACTTTAATTCAATCACTTCAATTTGTTGTCGATTCTTCGATTTCGTGTTTGAATAGTTATTTGATAATGCTTTATTGTATTTTCTTGTATGTTTATTGTACTGTTTGCATTTCAAAATTAAAAAAGATGCACCCTTTTAGGTTTATATTGTTTGGTGCGATTTAATTAATTGCGGGTTTGACTTTTATTATCGGTTTGTGTTGTTATATTGGACTACACTACCATACACGATTATATTTGCTAGAAGTAAAGTATTTTGGATACTATAGCTTTCTCGAGTAAAACTGTTTGTACTTGGAAGTATATGTCGTATAGGCGGCAGGTGTAGATTTTGTAGTAGGTAAATTAATTTTGGGACATGTTACTATGTTTAGGCCAGTTTTTGGCATGTGGATAATTGGATTGTTAAGATAGTCTCTTGTGCGGGGCTAAGTACATCTTATGGGTCATAAATGATTTTAAGATGATGTGTCAGTAACTGTCTATTTTGCATGCTGTTTGATCTTACTGGTGTATGAAGTTCTGTTCTGCTTGGAGATAAAAATGTTATGCAAGGGATAGTGGACTGTGATTGAGCACACATAGTTAAGTAGGGCTTACCCAAGTATATAGAATTCAGATAATTGATTAACTTCAGGTTGCTTTTTTATTTACAGAGATCGTGAAGCCAGTAGTATTGGTTTTGCCATTTTTATTTAAGACGGGTTCGCTTTGTTGTGTGGCCGCAAGGCCACATGGACCTGATGCAGCTAGTGGGGAGTGGTCCATTGGTCCGCAAGAGCCCTACTGGAGAACCAACACAAGCTTCTCTCCTCCACCATCAAGATGGGATTTTAGGTTCCAACCCGAAAGTCTATCATTTGGTTCTAATGAGGAAAGTCAGTTGTATGGCTCTTCCACGTCATCAAACAGCAGAGAAAGTAGAAGTTGGCTACGAGGTCATCATAACGCTCATCACCACTATCCTGTGTCAGATGGTGCTGGCCCGTATTTTAGTAGTCCCTCTGAAATATCTCCTGCACAACAGTGGACTCCCCCAATTATTCAGGAAATTAATGTAGATGATTATGGAAATTCATCTAGGAGAGGTATGTCACATTGGTAAATTATATCTTTCAATGTTTATATGCTTGACAGTATCTTATATGTAATTTATACTCTTACTCCGCAGCTTTATTCTTTTCAATTACCCTTTTGAGGTTTGTGGTACATGGTTGTTAGCTTTCGAATTCATTGCACTTCTTTTTTTGCTTGGACATCCTTTATGAAATGTGATTCATCATTGAATTTTTTTGTCAAATGCTTCTACAGTACAGTATGTATAATCCATTCATTACGGGTTATTATAACTATATAAGTATGATGCATTTCGCATAAGGTTAGCATGCTATGATATAATTGTGAATTATGTTGTATGTCTAATCTTTGACAGCTAATATGTTATAAGTTTTTCAGATTTGGCGTCTTGCCTTCAAACTTTTAGTTAAATAACTTCTCTTGAAATCATTGTTTTGGAATGCATAATGGTTTTCTGATTGACTAATGTCCTATAATGCACTCCCTCCGTCCCAATTCAAGTAGCTTGTTTGACTTTTTGCGGTCAATTTGACTAAACTTTGACCGAAAATTAGATATTATTCTTTTAAAATTTTTGAAAATTAGAAGTTATATTTTAAAGTAGATTAAATATATTTTCTAATGATATATATATTTTTTCATTTTTTATAATTATATAATATATGTAATTTTTGGTCTAAACTTAATCAAGTTGACCTCAAAAAGTCAAACAAGACACTTGAATTGGGACGGAGAGAGTATATGTTTTTGATGGTTTTCATATAGACACTATAATGTGAATTATGTTGCATGTCTTGATGGTTTTTATATATACACTAATGTCTTGATGAGTCATATATACGCTATATATATTCATTAATGTGGGTGATTCATGTTCCAAAATAATGAGAAATTGAGGATGTACAATATTTAAATGGCACTTTCACTTGAGAAATCATGGTAAATGTATTAATGCTATCAACATCAAGTTGCTGGCAGTGAGGGGGAAGTCTACCTGGCATTTGAATTTACGCTTTCCAATAGGTTGGTTAGTGATGACTGGTTAGCAATATAAGGGGGAGAATTTCAGATATGGCAGTGGAGGTTAGACCAATTCTCAATACCTATGGTTGGTAGGTCATAGATAGTATCGCTGGCACAATGGGTATGGAAAACCCAAAAGTGCTTTTCTGACTTGCTAGTTAGCAGTTTTCCTCTAAAAATATTAAGTAGCTGCATGTTTGGTTATTACGAGTTCAAGGGAGATAAACTAATCAAAGGATGAAAGAGGACTTGATAGATTCGTGGTCAAGTGACATAAAAAATGAGGGCGATCAGTATTTTATGTTGTTTTGGTAAATCAGAGTTTACACGCCCCCAACCTGTTCCCCTAGACTATCTTCATTATTTATGAAGCCAAAAAGATATGTATGACAGTTTGGAATTTTGGATGCTGTTTTTTTTACAAATATGAACATATACAACACTAAAGCTGATTAAAAAAATAACTTCTACAGTTTAAATATACATATTTGAAAAATCTAAGAACTAATTGTTGCTTAAGCACCTCAGTGCTGACGAGTGACGACTAGAGTGTGATTGTTTGAGTAAAAATTTTAAGGTCTAAAATGTACATTATTGAATAGTAGTGTCCTATGTATTAAACGTGTATATATTAGGCTCTATGTTGTCATCAAGCATTCAAGTTTTAAAAATCAAGTGCTCATATGTTAGTTTTTATGAAACAAATAGAAAAGTAAAATTTATCTTGTAAGCAGGTTTCATCAGTTCACAATATAAGCCATAAGACCTCTATTGTTGTACGTATAACTATGTGTAAATCTCTCTAGTTAGCTTGTCTAATAATTCTATGCTGTGTAATAACTATTAAGTGCGCACAGCTAGAAGAAAAATTCTCTATCTTTTCCAGTGTCGTCAAAAGTGCGCCTTGGCGTGCGCTTAACTGCAAGGTGCACAAAAGCGCTTCGACAGAGGTGAGGCCAGAGACATCAATCAAGTGCACGCTCATGGCCTCAAAGCGCGAGGCGCATAGAAGGGCGCAAATTACGTGCATGGCCTCAAAGCGCCAGGCACACAGAAGGGTGCGGATTATAATAGAATTAATGTTATTGGGTCAATTTAAGGCCCAACAAATGTAACCAAAAATGAAAATAAAACATCAAAGCCCAAATATAGAAAGTATTTTAGGCTTCTAGCCACATATATCATTGCTTGATGTTGATGAAAGCAATGAGCAAGTGGCTGGTTAGAAACCTGGTTGGGAAATTAGATGAAGATGATGATCCCCGTCTTCTCAGATTAGGATCGACAACAGTTTGTCAGGAACTGCAAGTTCCTAAGTTTTGTTTTGTAAAATTTTGGTATTTTCTGTGTTTTATGAAAGTAAATGCAGCATAACAGAGATATAGAGAGATTAGAACAGAGATAAGAGAGAATTAGCTGAGAGAGACAGAGAGATAGAGATAACAGAGATAGATAGAAAGATAGGTTCTTGAGGAAGAAATCTAGAAAGAGAAACAGATTCAGTTAGATAGAAGAAAGAGAGAGAGTTTGGTGGAATCAAGTTCCATTTTCTGATATCTCATAATGCATAAGCTGAAATTACAAACACTACTATTTATAAACTCCATTACTAGCTAACATAGAATACGACTCTAATACCCTTACTAATCATATTACTATAGAGTATTACTAAGGCTGATTCCTAACACAGTTGCAAAAGCTTTTGGTGCTGGACAGCTGGAGAGCCTATGTATAACTCTAGGTCACAATCAAAATCATAATCGAAATCTGATCGGAGTCAAAATTAACTGTATGCTTCAAGTTCAGGTAAGAGACATCGACGTTTAATACACGAGGACGAAAAGGAGTTCAAATTTGAAGGGAACACTTTAAGATGTGAAGATGATTTGGATGAGGAATTTTAGTATGAAGATGATGTATGAAATTTTTACTAGTTACAATGTTTGAAGCTGGAAGTTTGGAACTTTCCTGTAAACTTTAGATTTCGAATCTTGATGTTAAATTTTAGGATTGTTTTTGCTCTAGAAGTTTGATTCAATATATTATGAAGTATAGAAGATCATGTTATTTTTGCCCTATAAGTATGATTTGTTGTAGTATGGAGTATAAATTATGTCATATACCAAAGTACTTATCTATATAAATCTAAGTAATATATTTTAGATTTTTTTGTAAATTGTGATACTTAAACTGATGCATATTTATTGATTACATATGCAAATCTAAGAATCTGTTATTGCTGCGGGGAAATGTTTGGGAACATCAAGTAAATAATTTGTAATATGTGACTGAATAGGAGTAACTACTTGGTACAATTAAAATCGATAAAAGACTAATTAATTCTAATGTGTGTATAAATGCAACTTTATGTGGTTCATTTGTGAGTATATACTGTAATGATATAATCTTAGACACAAGTCACACAACCATTGATTTTTGTAGGGAGAATTGAAGTCAGAAAATTCTATGAAAGTATGGCAGATTTGTATTGGGGTTAATTTGATATGATGTGGTTTAGAATATTAGATAATTGCATGGATTGGGAAATACTTGCAAATCAATTCTTTTGTATTGTAACGTAACCTTTGTTTTAATTTCTTATATTTATTTCCCTCGCCGTACATCAGGTTTCTGAGACTAGATCAAAGAATGAAACCTGAATTACCTTTTTGAAATGATATTTAATTGAAAATTGCATCACATCTTTCTATATATGAGCAGTTATATACCTATAGAGGTTGAATTCATGAAGATGATCAGACAAGTTTTTATTTACACAACTGTCTTGCAGGATTTAATTGGGAATTGTTTCAGTTCTTCAAGTTTATTGTTTTTGGGCTAGTTATGTGAATGGAGTGCATTTTTCTTGACTCACAGCTCAAATAAATTAGAAATTAGAATTGTCCTTTGCTGCTGTAATGTTGTTGGTTTGATATATACGAGTACTACAATTGCTTCACATTTATTGTTCTCATCTTCTGACATCTTACTCTCCACTGGGATGTAACACAGTTTCAGGGCAGTTATCTTTTTCACCTGCTATTGAGGTAATTATTACTCATGCTCGTACTATGTTTCCTGACTTCTTTATCAGCATTTTCTTCTTAACCTTCCCTCTGATGATTCTTTATACAGGGTATCCTTGCAGTTCAAGATAGTATTGGGTCTACTTCATCCCGGTCAGACAATAGTGATTATGAGTCCGTTGTCAAGTCGCATTCTTCTCATCGTAGTCGACGCTACTTTATGTCCAAACCTATTCATCCTCTTTCTCTTCCATCTGAAATGCCTGCAAGAGAAACTCTTGACACAAGCACCAATGGGTTTCCACAATCTGATCCCACTTCTTCTCAAAGAGACAGACATCAGTTTGGCAATGCTACTGGTGAAGTTGATATCACAGATGTTTCTGTGCCTACTGAATCTAATACTTGTAACCAGCTGCACAGCTTATCCGAAGGTTTCAAATGTGGTTTGTGCGAGAGGTATCTTTATCAGAGATCACCTTGGAGTTCTCGAAGCATTGTGAGAAGTGGAGATATGCCGGTTGCTGGAGTTCTTTCATGCCGGCATATTTTTCATGCAGAATGCTTGGAGCAAACGACACCTAAAGCACGCAAAAGTGACCCTCCTTGTCCTCTATGTGCTAGAGAAAATGAGGAAAGTACTGCTGAGCAACGTGCTTGTTCCAAATTGAGGAACAGTAATCCACGGCTAAGACCTTTCCGTGAAGATGGTCCATCTAAGGCATGGGGCTGTGCACAAGCCGGAGACTGTGTTGAAAGTGCATTGCAGGCACCTCCACGCAACACTATGTTGTTACTTAATCGGAGTCGCATCAAGAAGAACCTTTCCTTGATGGGTAATTCAGGCAAGGAATTTCCGGGCAAGCCAAGGAAAAGTTGCTCATTCTCGTCACAACTATTTATTGGATCAGTTGATCAGGAAGCAGTTGATTCTGAGACAACAGGGAGTTCTTGTACAAAATGATGATGAAACAAATGTACATATAGCTTCGGAAGTGGAATAGTAGCATTTCCGTACAAGTTCTAGCTTGATTCCACTTTTAACCGGTCTGAATATACTAAAATGAGAGCAGGTCTACTAATCTCTCGTAGTCGTATTTAACAATTTACATATTCCACCTTTTGTTCTGGTCGTTGAAACTTCAAATGACGGCAGATGTAAAATCTAAATCTAATTGGTAGCATAGTCATTTGTGTGCTGGAATCAATCCCGTTGCTGAATCTTTTCTATGTTTTGTTTCACTTGTTTTTTCCCCTTTAGTTTTTTTTATTATCAAAATGCAAGTTTAAATTTTGCTTTGCTATATTAAAACACCAGTAAATTTGCTTTCATCGTGCGAACATCAAATGTGCACGCGTGTTTCCGTATACATGCAGAACATTTTGTTATTAGCCAAAACTAATCCGCATTCTTTGCTGATGTATAACACCATATTCAAGAATATATTGTCCTCGGAGATCTTAACATGTTCTGTAGTGCAATAATATTTGACAAATGTAGGGATTAAATCTCAAAAGTATCAATTTGACCACTCTAGTTATTTTACATCATTTATACTATTGTAGTTGCAAGTAATGACAAGAATGCTAGATTGATTAGTTTGAGCTGACGGAAAGTAGCGGATGTTAAGATGCGAGATATACTTGAAAACACGTTATTATTGTTGTGATCAAAGAAAGAAGTGCCAAATAGGATCTTGGCCCATTCGTGTGCTTGCAATTTATTATGCTTATCTCACTGTTTTCCGTCGTATTAAAATGGTCAACTAACATTCTTGTCATAACTATAATGATACAAATGCGATCAAAATAACTAAATGACCAAATTGATAGTAGCCTTTCACTTTAGTGAGTATTTTGAGATTTAATCCCTTAATATATATTCAAACTGCATGTTGCATCTTTTTTTCCTTTTTTTTTTTTTGAATATTTAGGCTTATATGAGTACAAATTAATATCTGTTCTAAGAAATTCACCGGATGAGCCAGAGTCGAACAACGCTAGAACGACCGAGGATTAACCCTTTAGCACTTGGTTATCCAATCATTCTCACATTATATTGCATCTTTACGAGTCCATGAAAAAAAAGGAATTTTTAGATATTTTTTTTATGTGACGTATTATGAATAAAATAGCATCTAAGGTCCCTCCCATCATAAATGAATGCCAAAGAAGTATATATTACAATGGAAAATGCACACTATCTTGTTATCTTGACTATTCTAGTGTGTGATCATATCATCATCACAAATTACCAGTTAAAATACTATGAAAGTACATATATGTCATGAGTTAACTATAGCACCCCCTCACTTAACATATCTATCTATGAACTTGGTAAGAGTACATAGTGATACATTATTAGCAGGTGAACAGAATATGCTCGGTGGAATGAGATAAAAATGGAATAAAAAATTGTGAACAGCTTTTTATGCCAAGACAGGTGGGAGATTATGTAATCATTTATCTTTGCATCAACTTTTGTTGAGTTCTTTCAATGAACATCACAAATCGTAAAGGCTTTGAAATTGTGAACACAATGTATCCCGTGGACAATCCGCATACCAATCCAGTTCCATACCCTAATAGGATCATTTGCCAATTAAACCAATTAACATGAACATCATCATCAACTTCTGGTGTTGGCAACTCGTCGTCTTTGCATTTCTTTGTCAATGGAGCTCCACACAAGGCCGAGTTACCAAGGAAAGAATCGTTTTTGAAAGTATCGAAGTGCCTTTCCTGTGGAATTACTCCTGAAAGATAGTTTTCAGAAAGGTTCAACGTCGAGAGAGATGCCAGACTAATCAATTGCCATGGAATTGTACCTGTCAATTGGTTTGAAGAGAAGTCTAAAGATTCAAGAAGTCTCATGTTTCCTAACAATGATGGTATATGGCCCGTAAGTCTGTTATGAGACAGGTTGAGCAGACGTAGTGATTTAAGTTCTCCAATTGCATGTGGAACTGTGCCATTGAACCTGTTACTTGATAAATCTATACTTGAGAAAATATAAAGAATTCTCTTTACTTCAATGTCATTTCCCTTAACAGTTAACAAGATAGAAGCTTCATAAAATGATTCCACTAGGTTACTTGTATTGAAACCAAAGGATTTGTCTTCATCGATCATATGTTTAAAATTATCAAAAAAATCAATTGGCAGGTTGCCACTGAATTGATTGTGAGACAAATCCATGATTTGCAACTTGGGGAATTGATGTTTAATCTTGCCAACTCTTATCTTACCATAAAATCTATTTGATCGCAAGACCAGGATTTGTAGCCATTCAAGAATTACTAGCCATGGTGGAAATATGCCACTTATTTTGTTGTTTCCAAGATCAAGAATGCGTAACAATTTACAATTAGCCAAAGCTGGGGGAATCCTTCCTTCCAAATGATTGTTGTTCATGTTAAGAGTCGTTAGTTGACAGCTCTTTGTGAAGGTTTGCGGTATTGTCCCTTGAATTTGATTTTCATGAAGATCTAGTATAAAAATACTCGTATTTCCCAAACAGTTTGGAAGTGCACCGCTTAAGCGATTACTTGACAAATCAAGTACAATAAGGGATGTCGCTTTACAAAGTGATAATGGTATTGTCCCTTGAAATTGATTGTTGCGGAGATTTATTATCACTGAACTATTGCCCAAATCTGTTAAACAAGGTGTTACTACACCGCTAAAGCTGTTACTTGAGAAATCAAGAGATTCAGCAGATCTGCAAATTGTTATCGGAATTTCACCTGTCAAAACAATTGTCGAAATCAATTCGGGGATACAAATTAAGGGAGACCAGTGGCCACTAGGAGTAAAATGGAGATAGAAATTTATATGTTTTTATAATTTTATCTTGTAATATGAATAAAGACGATCCCATACCTAGTTTAAATTATTTTATCTTTAAAAATGATAAATTATATCATTCTATATAGTCTATTATATGAGTTTTAAGTTCAATATACCATCGTTCTCAAATAAAATTGGAGGGTATGGAAGTAAGCTTTAAGATATTGTAATGTGTGTTTTTTGAATAATAGTGTACATAAATACACGTGAAAATAAGTTAGGGATGGAAACTACAACATACAATTGAATATTTTGGTAAAGCTTACCAGAGAAGTTATTCTTTGATAGATCGAGAGTCAAGAGTGGACCAAAGTCCTTGCGAATGGTGCCAGAAAGCCTATTGGAATTCAGGTAAATATACAGCAATTTACTTAAATTATAAATGGAATCTGGCAATTCTCCATTCAATTGGTTGTTTTCGAGATGAAAATGTGCCACCTGTGTTAAGTTCCCAATCTCAGGTGGAATAGTTCCACTAAGATTATTTGAATCCAAATATAAGGATATCAAATTGGTGAGGTTCCCAATGGTTGATGGAATTGAACCTGCTAGATAGTTTCTTGACAGGACTAAATACTGAAGCTGTTTCAAGTTCCCGATTTCTTTGGGAATTGGTCCTGTGAGATTATTACTATTCAGATGGAGTTCTGTAAAATTTTTCAACATACCAATTTCAGGAGGAATATTACCATTAAGATTGTTGTAACTCATGTCCAAGGAAGTGAGGTTTGGAAATGAAGAGAAATTGAAGTGAGTAAGTGTTACATTGAGTTTTTGATAGGTGATGTTGAGCTCAGAAACTGTTCCCGCAGAATTGCAGGTAATTCCAGTCCAGTTACAAAGGTTCTCGAGATTGTTTAGGGACCAAGAATGGAGTGAAGGTGTAAATAAAGTGTTCTTCCACTTAACAAGAGCTTGTGCTTCAGTCGTCGGTGATGATGTTATATTGAATGGAAATACCGAGATGAAAAGAACATAAAATAGTAGTAAAAGAAAAGGAGGGTTGCGAAAAATAGCCATTTCTGTATATGTTTGGCTGCATAATTGTTTCTATAGTTTCTATAGTTAAGTGAATGTTGTCCCGGAAAGATAGAGTCAGTCATACACGTAGTGGTATAGACTGACTTTGATTCAGTCAGGCACCCGTCTTTATTTGGAGCAACTTCATCAAGTTGTGCTTTGAACTATTCCAAGTTTATTAACTGTGGCAATTTTTTAGAATAATAAAATAGGTTAATAATAATAAATAAGATTAAAATTTGATAAATATTAGGAATTAAAATTAGATTAAATAATATGTTTTCAGAATTTAGTATTTTAGAACTATATATATATATATATATATATATATATATATATATATATATATATATATATATATATATATATATATATATATATTCTGAAAGCAATACATATATGGTCTCCGACGTCTCCAATAAAAATGCGGTCTTCATATAACTTTCTCATATATATATATATATATATATATATATATATATATATATATATATATATATATATATATATATATATATATATATATATACATATATATTAAGATCTCCATTTTCATATTCTCCTCGAGCCATTAAGACTAAACAGTTGTAAATCTCTCTCGATACAAATCTTTGTTTTTTATATTTGTCTTTGTTATTAAAATTCGTAGGATTTTTCATACACAAATCAGTTATCTTGTAAAATTCGTAATAAATTTATCGTAAGTCAGAATTCGTTGATTGTGAACTTTTCGGAAAGATCTTTTCATTCTCTACGACTTTCATGATTTAAGTTTTTCCAGATTATTTAGAGAGACAAACGGTCGAATACAGATTTTAAATCATGGAAAAATTCAACATTTGAAATGTGATATTTTCGATTGGGTATCAAGGATTGAATATATGTTCTACGATATTGTGAATTCTTGGTTTTCGAGGTTGAGGTAAGTTTTTTGATCGATCTTTCTAGTATTTTTAAAATTAACTATATATTTGATTATATAAATTTGGGCTAAGTGATTATATTTTGAAGTGAGATGTATTATCTTTATATGTTGTGTGTCAATAATAATTTTGGAATTCTAATTTATGACATGATTCGTGAAAATTTAGGACCGAATCACCAAGTTGTAGTGACATTTTTCTGAAAATTTAGGACCGTTGTCACCGGGTTGTAGTGATCATGATATAAATTATGGTTAACAAGTTATTGTTATATGTGTGTTCATCTTATTATATCAAATAAAAATATGAAAGTGTATCGAAAAGTTATGAATATAGTTATCGTATCGAAAATTATATTTTGTTAAATGTATACTTGTTACTTGGCCTGACTAGTTAGATTGAATAGTTATTTGTGGGGCTATGTAACTTATTATTTATAATTTTCAGGTTTGATATAAGAGAAATGTGAAGTGCATTGAATTTCGAGGATCTCGTGAAAATGATTAGATTGATGCTTGACGTTTAAGATCTTTTTATTTAGATTTAATCGATTGTAGATTCGTAGAATTGTATTTATGCTTTGGAGTAGATAGGTATAGAACTTTTTTCACATTTCCGTTAGTATTTGTCATTATTAGTTTCATATTTTGTAAGATAATAATCCAAAAAAGGGCGAGTTCTTACAATTACTATCGTTTTCACAGCTTCCAAGTACAGAACACCGTCAACAAAATGACCAGTTCTTAAAATAGGACAATGGGGGTAACATAAAAGACATGGTAATGCAATACCAAGCTCCATCTCCCTCCACATGCAAATCGGACTTTGAAGAATACAAATGCACTACTAATAAGTTGAAGAATTTATTACTAATTCTTTGATGTGCAATCTTTAAAACCTTAAACTCACAGAAAAAAAATTAAAGCCAAATACAACATCACAAATTGGGTTCGCATAAGATATAAGAGGGGGAAGTTTCTTAGAAATCCTAGTTGATGGATTAAGCAAATATATAACACCACCACCACCATAACAATAACCATTAAAAGTAACAAAAATAAAACCATTATAGAGTTTATAAAAACCACATTATCAAAAGGCGGTATGAGGGGAATATCTAACTTGAATATTTAATATCAGAGACATGGAGAATTCATTATCGAAAGGAAGATGAAGGCTGTGGAGGAGGGGATGAGTAAACATTATAAAAATGTAGTTGGAGAAAAGGAATCATCAACAAGGAAGAGGAACATAAACGATGTGGACATGGGTACACTCGATATCATTGGAATCGATGACAAGTTAATTTATCAGACCTTCTTTTCACCAAATACAGGGACTATCTCATCACTTGCAACCATAATAATAATAAATTGGTATCTTTGTATTTATCATCTCTCTACTTTTACTACCTGTCGACTGTCCTATTTATTGTATACATGTATGATTGTATATATGTATTGTGAAGAAATTTGACCAAGACCCAAAAAAATATGCCGATTGATTTTTTGTTCTCAACTGTCTAGAGAGGCTCACAACCGAGTTTCTGTAGTGCACGAGAAGGTCGTTTTGACTTCATTTGGACTGAATTTGCTGGGTTTTCGATGAATATCGGTGATGCAACTCCGTGCACAGCCGCCCTAGATGTTAGGTCCTGAAATATCGTAGAAGGGGGGAAGGGTTGAATACGATACTAATAATAATTTTAAATTCTTTTCAGAATTTGTGGATAAATAAATTATTGCTTCAGAGTGGGTTTGGTCAGTTTTAGTGTTTAGGAGAGCTGCTTACTAATTTTTTATGAGTCTGGATAAATAAATTTGGTTCAAGAAAATTAGTAAAAAAATAAATGGGACAAGATTCGGGGAATATATCTTTTTTATATATACCCGGAGGTTGCTACACCCAACTAAAAATATAACTGGTTCCCGAAGAATAAAATGATTTCTTCTCTACTAACACAAAAATATAAAGCTCAGTTCCTATACAAATATATCTAATTCAGTTCAAGGAAAAACCGAGTCCCTAGGTAGTGATATCTAGGAGCCTTGAACATTTTTTATTAAAGAACTGGATCCTAATATCTGACTGGAAGCAAGGTATGAGTGTGTATAAATTATGTCTCTTGCTCCGACCATGACAGTTGCTCTCTACATTTTATTTGTGTTGAAGAAGACGACTCCTTTGTTGAATGAGTGGTTGTCCTCTTTTTATCTGTGTAAACTTTAAATCAATAAAATAGGCTGTTTGAATTTGATTGGTTGGAGCTAAGTTGCGCTTGATGAGTTTATGACGCCTGCACATATAATATACAAGGGAGGCATCACTTACATATTTGTGTTTACTAATGAAAGTGGCGGCACTACATGGAGCATAGAGGGGAGGCGCAACATAGACTTTGATAAATATTACTAACATATGAAAGAGGCGCAACTTGAAGTGGTGCTTGATCCACTTTGGTCAAAGTGCAGTTTAACCACTGCACTTTGATACACTTTCAATCCTCTACCTGAAGTTCACAAACTTCCACTTTCTGTATGAAAGTCTTATCACATTATACCCTGTACCCTAAGCTATTTCCGTTCTTTGACTGTAGTTCATTAACTTTCACTTTTCATACCAAGGTTTTGACACATTGCATCCTGCACCCTTTTAACTGTTTAGTTGTTTGGTTGTAGCCTCTACAAATCAATTTTCATACCTTAATAAATAAAAGTTTGTAAGGTTGTATGTATAAACCTATATGTAACATAGGATTATAACTCAACACAAGAACATGAAGTATAAATAATATGAAGTTATCACATGAATCATGAACACTGGGTAAAGACAAAGGATAAAGAAGACATCTACGGA
The DNA here is from genome assembly GCA_028671895.1 of Oenanthe sinensis. Lineage (NCBI taxonomy): Eukaryota > Viridiplantae > Streptophyta > Magnoliopsida > Apiales > Apiaceae > Oenanthe > Oenanthe sinensis. The sequence goes on from JAPMAC010000212.1 coordinate 8,168,034, forward strand.
CTAGAAACATTAGCTCACTGAAAGAAGTTCATTAATATATTCATGCCTCAGTGAAGAATAAAGGTTGAAGTATTCAAGAATGTGGAAACAATGAAGTAGTTGTCTAAGTATCAGAAAGATTCTAGTGATTCAACAATGATTAATCTTAATCATTGTCTGCGAATTAGTCAAGCAATAATTTGCCGAATTCAAGTACATGAATCGAGAAGATTGAATATACGGCAAATACAAAGAATAAAAATATTAGACGAAATCGTGGAGTGTACTATAGATTATTGGAGGAAGTTCATTCATATGTTCAAACTTCGGTAAAGTATAAAGTTCGAAGACTTTCAGGGTTTCAAATATGTTCTTGGTTTAGCATAAGTGCCAGAGGATTCCAATGTACTTACAACAGAAGCATTCGTTTATCAACAAGGAACAAAGACAATTGTATAATCAAGAAGATGTAAAGATCAAGATCGTGTTAGTCGTTTGTGAACCAGACCAGTTGCATTATACATTAGCACAAAAGAGATTGAGAATTACATCTGTGTATTAGAAGAATTGGCTGGCTAGTGAAGTTAATTTCAAATGGGAAGTCATGTGTTAAAGCTTGGAGAAAATAAAGTTCGAGATACAAATGAAATTCTACAAAGCTTGGTTTCTAAAGAAGAAAACATTTTAAGGCTTAAAGATGCTGAAATTGACTATGGACTAGTCTCAGTGTCAGGTGCAAGAGAACGGCGAAGAAAGGAAAAAAGGTTTTAAGAACTCAAATGTTGAAAATGGTTGTACAGCTCAAACTTCCAAACATCTAAAACAACTCAAAGGTCGTACAACACAAACAACAACACCACAAGTGTCTAAGGTGCAAAAGGTGGATAACTTGAGGTGCTAACCTGGAATTAGCCATAATCCACGTCACCAATTGTTATGGTCGAAGAAATATGTGCCCATTGTTATGACTTTCAAGGGGCTCCGATTGTTATCAATAAAAGTGGAAGCCATGTCATCGATTGTTATCCCACTCAAGCTCCTTCCGATTGTTATGAATCAATTAAATAAAATTGATTTAATTGATTTATTTCTACTCCGATTGTTATTTCAAGACACATCGATTGTTAATCTTTAATGTTTCGATTGTTAGTAAAATGGAATGGAAGTAATTCATTTTACTTGGCCCTCATTAAGCCACATATGTGAGTTGATAAAGTCTACATATAAAAGAATCAAAGCCATTCATTTGGAGTAGTCTTCTACATCAACACAAAAATATATAGAGAACAAAGATATTGACGGGGAAGAGAGAAATAGACAAACATACACATACCTCTTCACCAGAGATATATTAGTGGTTATTCCTTTAACGGAAAATGTACAGGGCCACTATATATCACTCTCTACGGACTCAGTTTTTCCTTGTACTGATTTAGACATACTTGCATAGATATTAAATCACTGTCTAGTGGAGCCTCAACTCTTTGAGATAGGTTATCCCAAGATATTAAATCTTTTTGGGAATCCCGCCTTGTTCTATTAAGGGGTTGCCTCACACCTTCACTATAAACGGGAGGTGGACATCCATTTTCAGGGTTTGGAAATGTTCCTTCCAGGAGGGTCACCACATTGGATTCTGTAATGAATGGCAGTTGATCACCTGTGATGCCCTAAATAGCTTGTGAAGGCATGTCCCACACATGATATACCTATGAAGGCAGGTGCATTTCTATGATCTCAACAACTTTATCTACCGTAACAAATGGTAAATAAAGAATTTGAGGGTGTTACTTGTACCTCTCACTGTGCACTCCTTACAATGTGTTCCTAGAATTTATCTATTTAGGCGTACCGGTGGTGTGCTTGGCTCATTACAAGGTGCTCTGGCTGACGAGTGAATTTCAATGGACTCACCCTTTTGAGAGAATGATTCCAGAGACAGTTTTATTTCCTTTTCAGCTCTACATTCTTTTGAGAAGATGCAGATGAGCTTACAGTTACCTCAGTTTTATACTACTTTTCTTCTCTAGAGGTAGAGTTGTGGATGCACTTCCGACTTCATCCTTATTTGCTACATCAAGTGCAGTTTCACCCTTATCAACCTCTAAATTACATATGTTCCTTATATCTCCAGGGGTTAATATATGGAAGTGGATGAATTAATGTTTGATACTAAGGCCTTGGTAAGAGATTGATGAGTTTTCAACCTCTTGGCCAACTTTTAAAGCCACTGGGGGCTGAACGGACAGAGTCAATAAGAAAAGATAATCATCTTAATATTCCAAGGCATATTTTTTTATCTCAAAGAGAAGGAAAAATATAATAAGGAATGGTAAATGTTTTCCCAGTTACACAAGTAGAAGGGAGGGTTGAATACTTGTGTGCTTTTTCTGCCTGATTAAAATAAATTCAGTATGAATTAAAACTTTGAATTAAGAACAAAGATCAAACACAAAGATATGAATGAAAACTGTTTGTATTATTGATGTGTAAATACAAACTCTCCAAAAGTGTAAACAAACCCTAGCAGCTTCTCTGTGTTTCTCACATCAACTTTCTCTATCTCTATGCTCTCACAAAACTTTTAACTTCGATTATTTCCACTCTTTTTTTCCAATTAGGTTATTTAGAGTGTTGATATAGAGATCTTCCTATCAACTAATAACAGAAAATCAAATTACAATAGGAATAGAATTCCTAATTATTAGTTGACAGTTTCCTTCTATAATTCTCCTTCCTTCCCATATCATATCTGCAATATATTTGGCTTTATATTCGAAGACTTCCCTTTTCTGTGACCATTTTCCAAATTCATCTTTGACTTTATAGACTCTGAAATCTTCAGACTCTGCCAGACTATAAACTCTTATAGACTATAGAATCTGATCATTTGTAGACTCTGATCATTTGTAAACTCTGATCATTTGTAAATTCTGATCATTTGTAAACTCTGATCATTTGTAAATTCTGATCATTTTGTTGTGCCTTAGATTCTTGTTGCGCCTGCACACTGAGTTCCTAGTACAGGCGCCACAAACCACTTAGATTATATTACAAACTTTCCTTGTGCCTTGAAAGATATGTTTGTTGTGCCTTCAACTCGTTTGTTGCGCCTCTAGAGTGCTTCAATAGTACAAGAGCCACCAAAGGTAGTAATACTTGCCTTAAACAATTTCTTGAAATGCTTGAAGTATTTACCACTTGGTTTTAACTCTTCAGGCTTGATCAACTGATTTTTTCCTGATAAATTAAGGTAATTCTCTCCTTGTTGTGCTGATGCTTAGTGCACTGGTCTGGTTTACAAACGACTAAAACTGAATTAAATTCCCTTGACTTCTGTTCTGTTTCAGTTGATTAACCTTGGACTGTTGCATTGCTTCGAATACTGACTGTTGATAAATGTAGTACTTTCACTAGAATCTTTGTTGGTACTTCGACAACATCTCCATTATTACCAAAATCTTGAATACTTCATTATCTGTTCTTCACTGACGTTTGAACATATGAATGAACTTCTTTCAGTGAGTATAACTTCAAGATTGCAGTTGTCTTCTTTAACCTTTGTCTTCACCCTTCTAGATTCCTATGCTTCGAACACTGTCTATCTTCAATCAATGCTAATACACTGAAATCTTTAGTGACACTTTATACTGAATCTTCAACACTTCTGAAACCCTGTAAGTCTTTACACATTATTCTTCACTGAGGCTTGAACATATTAATGAACTTCTTTCAGTGACCTGTAGTAGACTTCAAAACTTCTTCTAATGTCTTGATTCACTATATCTGCCTTATCTTTATTTCTTCTTGATTTCCATGTAGACGTAGTATTATTTACTTGTCATGTTCTAGTGTTGATTTATCACGATTACTATTCATACAACTTCGTAATCTCACCAACATGGTTGATTCCTCAAAATAAAAAAAATTCTCTAAATAAAGTAACAATCACTGTAGTGGGTTTAATACCAAAGTTTCTACCACTTTAAAAGGAAAAATTAAGAGAGAACGATGGTTTTAAAGATAAAACTTTTAAAAACAGTTTTGGAGAGAGGATAAAAGATTTGAAATTTAAAGAAAGATTACCCTCAAGAAAAACTGATTCACACCCTAGGTTTTAGAAATCAAAGTAGGACTGTAAATCAATAGATTTTTAAAAGAGACATTTTGAAAAAGAATTTTGAAGTTTTATTCTCTAAAACTGATAGAAAAATGAATGTATCTTTGAATAAAACATTTTGAAAAAGAAATAGACAAGAAATTCGTTTTTAATACATTCAGGTTTAAAATTCAGTTAAAGGAAGAAAACTAAATATACTAATACTAACGCCTTTTTCAAAAACAAATTTATACATAGAATAAAGACTAAGCAAATCCATTAGTATCAATATATCATAATTATTTTGTAATAAAATATTAATCAATTATCACATAGTAATAAAAGAGAATATTTATACTACGAATAATCATGCCGCAAATCTATTTTAATATACTTAAACTATGGAACAAATATACCACAAAATTGTTTTATATCATCATAAATTAAATATATAAAAATAAATTAAATACTTATGATGTACTAAACAATTATATCTTTATGATCTTTCAAGAGGAAATTATCACCTGAATATTTTCGGACAAAGTTTCCTTTTATAGTCAATATCTCACTCTGTATGGAATGTCATTGTCCAAAACACAATATTGTGATTAACAATAAATCACATCACATACGAATTAAAACATGTGTATTGCATACAAGTGTCAATCACTGTATCCGGATTAAGAACCTAAACAATAATAATATTATAGAATCTTAGTTCTTCTTTATTGTCAGAATAAAAGAATAATTCTAATATTTTAATCTTGTTCAATATACACAAAGTATACAAGTATTATTCAATAATCAAGATAGATTATTTTAAAATAATACTTCAGTAATTCCAATGATTTTGTTTAAATCCACTTCAATTGTGAAAATTTATTATATTATATATAGACACTGACAATCTAATCTTCTAGTATGTCATTTGATACTAGATTATCCACAATATATAATATACAAATAATGTTAAAATATGCATTTAAGATTCCCAATAAAAAGGACAATGTTATATACTTCAAACGAATAGTTCATTATATTCCCTAATAGTGTCTCCTTTTCTACTTCACACTTGGCATCAACAGAAGTGAGTTTCTGTGATGGTGCAAACTCTGTACAGATTAGAGTGGGCTGGCTCCTAATTTCAATAGATACATCCTTTTGAGAGAATGCATCTAGTAGCATGGTTAATCCATGTGATATCTCTACACCCTATTGGGAGGATGTAGAGTGGTCTAATGTAGTCCATTTCTTTTTCTTTCTCCTGGTTAGGGAGGCCACATATGACTTAGATTCATCTATTGCTTCTATAACTGTTTCCATCTTCTTGGCAGCTGGTTTTCTCTTTCACTTCTTTTCAACCACACCCTGTTGAGAGGATATGGAGGTTGGTTCACTAGAATCTAGGGGATTTGAAAGAATAGGCTCAGTTGTGTTAAGGATCCCTAGGTTAGGTGCATTAGGCACTTCTGCAACCTTGGGATCCTCTATTGTATGCAAGTAACCATATGTAGGCTACACTAGGGGATACCCTTCAAATACACTCCTCATGTGAGGTGTGATTTGAAGAGGTGCATTCACTGTGCTTCGTCTGTCCAATGTAGCAAAAATGATTTTTGACATGGACTTACAGTAGCCAATTCTATTTTTATTCATTCCAGGTAAATCAATCAAAGCATGATTCTTAAAATTTAGAATTGATTGAATGAAGCGAGGAAAGAATATCTCATTACCTCTCTTGAGAATCCTGGTTGTGAGTTCTCTATGAATGAGCCTACCTACATTGAGCTTCTGATTGTAGGCCAATGAGTAGGCAAGCTTTAAGGCAATGAAGCTGATTTGATCAAACCATGTCTTTCTATAAGTGAAGAGAAGACTCTTAGTAGAGTGTCAAATAGAAATGACCACTCGTTTCTCACATATTTCTTGTTGAGCTTGCCAAGCTTAATTTCATCACTGTATCTGATGATGTTCATGAAGTCCACCAACTTAGTATCAGTTGGCTCCTTGTCTTGCTTGTCAGTATGGAGAGACATGCTTGAGTTTAAAACATCTTCATTGAAACTTATGTTGACCTTTTGGATTTTGTAGGTCACTTGAATCCTGGAGCTCCCATCCTCCAAGGTAATCTCCTCCTAGTTGGCAGTGTTCCAGAATTGCTCTAGGGTATCTAGATACAGTGTTGGGTTGATTAGCAATGCATCCTTTAAGTAAGAGTCATTGAAAAATCTTGTGAAACATTTGTACTGAGCTTTAGCATCATCATCCCTTGCAATGGCCAAGAAGTTTATTTCAGGAATGATATAGGTTTAACAGTTGGAGCAGAACTTGAGGATGCCATTTGAGAGTAGTGTGTAGAAAAGAGAAAAGAAGAAACGAAAGAGTTTAGAGAAAATGAGAGAGTTCGAATGATACTGTAGAGAGCAAAAGTTCTTTGAGTTTGCGATTAAGCTTAGAAATGAAATGTTAGATCTACTTTGCTATTTATATGTCTTAGACTTCTCGACCTAAAATTGTAATCGATTTTGAATGATCGAGAAATTACAAAAAGAATAAAGTAACTTTTATAGAGAACTATCAATGTTTTAGTCGAGAACTCAAAAATATGTAGCCGAGAACTGTTTCAATCGAGTACTCTATGATAAACAGTTGTTCGAGAACTCAGAAAATGACTTAGTTGAGAACTCACAAAATTCAATCAAGAACTGTAAAAGTATGAGTGATTCGAGAACTCAGGACATTTACCATAGTCGAGAAGTCAGAAAAAGATGGCAATTATATCACAAAATCCATTTTAAAATTCTACTATATCTTCACTTGGAAAATAGAATAAAGAAAATGTATCAAAAACACTTTTCAGATTAAATTTAAATTAATTTAATCTGTAAATAAAAATATTTCTGTTTAGTATTCCTGCAGAATAGAATATTACACTTGTTATTTAAAGATTCACAAGTACTATAATTCTTTTTAGGTTTACTTAGAATAGGAAAATAGTTACAAGCTACTCTTTGATTTTTCAAAAACTATGTACAACAATATGACTGATATATTTATAAATATATATACCACCTTACTTCACTTAGATGAATCATTTAAGAATCATGTCTGTGAATTATTGTTGTAACAGTTGGTTATATATATTTATTTAGCCACTTAGACAGAAGAATTTAGCATTCCAATCTCACTAACCTACCTGTTGAAGGTGGCTTCATCTAGTGGTTTAGTAAATATATCTGGCAACTGTTTTTGTGTAGGAACATATAATAGCTCTATTACTCCATTTTCTGCATGTTCCCTTATGAAATGGTACCTTACATCAATGTGATTTGTTTTTGAATGATTTACTACAAAATTGCAGGTATTAGCGTTGGCTTAACTTTGGACTCTTCTTGGAGATGGACAAATAAATTGGAGTAATATTTAGTTACTAAATATTTATCTTTGGAGCTGCGTCTCTATAAATTTGAAAATACATTGGTTTTGATTTTGATGATACATTGGGATTTTATTCTAGAGATTTATGAAATTTCAGTTTATTTTGGATATTTGATTAAGAATAATAGTCTAAAAAAAAGTCGGGCTGTTACAGTTGTTCCCTTATGAAATGGTACCTTACATCAATGTGATTTGTTTTTGAATGATTTACTGGATTTGTAACAATGGATATGGCACTAGTGTTGTCACGCATAATAGGAATCCTTTCCAAAACTTGTCCATAATCCCTTAATTGATTTCTTATCCAAAGCACTTGAGAACAAAAACTTCCAACAACTATGTATTCAGCTTCAGCTGTGGTGGTTGATATTGATTGTTATTTTTTGCTATACCATGGCACAAATCTTTATCTAAGAAATTGGCAACTTCTTGAGGTTCTCTTCCTGTCAACTCTGCAACCAACAAAATCAGCACCAGAATCCCATCTGTGTTATTCCTTCTAAATATCTCAAAATTCTTTTGACAACAATGAGATGAGATTCTTTTGGATTGACTTGAAATCTTGCACAAATACATGTAGAGAACATTATGTCTAGCCTACTAGTTGTTAGATAGAGCAAGGATCCAATCATTCCTCTGTAGGTCTTCATGTCTACAATTTTTCCTTTCTTATCTTTATCAAATTTTATAGCTGTAGACATTAGTGTTTTGGCAGGTGAACAATCTTGCATATCAAAACTTTTGAATAAGTCATTGATGTACTTGGTTTGACTTATGAAGATGTCATCTGTTCTTTGACTAATTTGAAGACCAATGAAATAGTTTAGCTTTCCCATCATGCTCATTTCATATTCACTTTGCATGAGCTTTGAAAATCTTTGACTTAACATTTCATTTGTAGAACCAAAATTGATATCATCTACATAGATTTGGACAAGAATGATATCATCACCATGCTTCTTATAGAAGAGTTTTTTGTCAATAGTTCCTCTTGTGAACTGATTGTCCAATAGAAATTTCGATAGAGTGTCATACCATGCTCTAGGGGCCTGTTTGAGTCCATACAATGCTTTGAGAAGCCTGTACACAAAATCAGGAAATTTGGGGTCTTCAAAGCCAGGTGGTTGCTGTACATAAACTTCTTCTTCCAATTCACCATTTAGAAATGCACTCTTGACATTCATTTGATAGACTTTGAAATTTGAGTAGGCTGCAAAGGCTAGAAAAATTCTTATTGCCTCTAGTCTAGCAACAGGAACAAAAGTTTCATCATAATCAATGCCTTTTTCTTGTGAATATCCTTAAGCAACTAGCCTTGCCTTATTTCTTATGACAATTTGTAACAGCCCGCCCTTTTTTGGACTATTAATTCAAGCAAAACTAAAATACAAAACAATTTATTAATCTAAACCTCTATTAAAAAGGTAACTATTACAAAAGTGCAACTAACATTGACGAGTCAACAACCAATCTACTCCAAATCTAAGATCTTCGAAATCCAATGAACTCCAACTTCCTCTTATATCAAACCTGAAAATTATAAGTAATGAGCTACATAGCCCAACAAGTAACCAATCGATCCAACTAGTCGAGCCAAGTAAAAAGAAATACATACAATAAAACATAATTTTTGATACGATAACTATACATATTACTTTCAATACACTTTCTTATTCTTATTGGATACAATATGATATGATGACCACACATAAAACAATAACTTGTTACTTATAATTCATACCACAATCACTACAACAGGGTGATAACGGTCCTAAATTTTCACAAACCATGACATAAATAAGAGTTCCAAAATTACTATTGACAAACAACACATATAGGGTAATACACGTCACTTCAAAATATAATCACTTAGCCTAAATTTTTATAATCAAATATATGCATATTGCATATAGTTTTGAAAATACTAGAAAGATCGATCGAAAACTTACCTCAACCACGCAAACCAAGAATTCATAACATCCTAAAACATATATTCAATCCTTAACACCCAATCAAAACTGTCACATCTCGAACATCTCAAGCATCACATTTCTTCATAGCTCCAATTCTGTCCAGAACTGTATTTCACCTTTTTGATCCTCTATATGATATTTTCTCAAAAAAACATAACATACGAAAGTTGAAGACAACGAAAGGATCTTTCTGAAAAATCCAGAATCAATGAATTTTGACTTATAATAAATTTACTACGAATATTTCTAATATAGGTGATTTGTGTGTGGAAAATCCTACGAATTTTAAAACAAAGATATAGAAAAAGAATCAAGATTTATGTATCGAGAGAGATTTATAACGGTTAAATCTTGGTGGCTCGAAAAGAATATCAAAGAATGAGGAGATCTCAATCTATATATAATATTTTTAAAATCGTACAGAAAAACCTATTATGATTCAAATCCGACCTATATTCGAAAATCCATTATTCTAATCCAATTCTAATTTATGATCTCTATCTAATTTTAATCTCTTTTATTATTATTATTATTAATCTATTTTATTATTGTAATATCTCCTTAAAGATTTATAACAGGAAACTTGATGTCATCAAAAGTCACATTAGTGCATTCCATTAAATTTTCATGATCAATCACATAGACTCTGTATACTATCTTGTCCAGAGAATATCCCATGAAAATGCCTCCATATGCCTTAGTATCAAATCTTCCAAGTTGATCAATGTTTTTTTTAGAACAAAGAATTTTACTCCAAACACATGCATATATTTTATTGAAGGCTTTTTGTTTGTCATGTTGTGGTATGGAGTCCTTCCAACAGGTTTTGTGATGAGTGTTCTATTTTGAGTATAGCATGGAGTACTAACAGCTTCAACCCAAAAGCTTGTTTGTAGGTTGGCTTCTTCTAACATGGTCCTTGCAGCTTCAATTAGAGTCTTGTTTTTCCTTTCAACAACTCCATTTAGTTGAGGAATCCTTAGAACTGAAAACATGTTAGTGAATCCATTTTCTTGCATAATTCATTTAAATTTGCATTTTTTAATTCAGTCCCATTGTCACTCCTTATAGCCATAAAAGGTGTTGGGCCTTTGTCAAGTGTCCTTCAATTTTCAATAATAATTTCATGATCTTTATCTTTTGAATGTAGAAATTTCACCCATGTGTATTTGGAGAAGTCATCCACCATGACTAATGCATATCACTTTTTGGACATAGACATGACATTCACAGGACCATAGAGATCTATGTCAATCAATTGTAAAGGCAACGTGGTTGAGATAATTCATTTGCTTCTGTGACTTGACCTCTTCATTTTTCCCTTTTGACATGCCTTATACAATCCTTCATTGCAGAATTCAAGTGGAGACAAATCTTTCACTAATTCTCTTTTTTACTAGAGAATTAATGTTCTTGAAGTTTATATGAAGTAGCCCTTTGTGCCAAAGCCAACTCTCTTTTTCTGAGGCTTTAGTGTAGAAACAGTAGATTTTATCCTTGTTTGCAGAATCCAAATCAGCTACAAACATGCTTCCTTTCCTTACACCTCAAAGTGCAACTTCATTAGTTTTTCTGTGTGATATGAGACACATTTCCTTTTCAAACTCCACCTTCAAATATTTATTTCAGAATTGAGTGATGGTTAACAGATTGTGCTTTAAACCATCCACCAAGGCTACATCTTCAATGACAACATTTCCATGAATCAATTTGACATATCCTATAGTAAAACCATTGATGTTGTCTCCAAAAGTTACCATTGTGCCAGCTTCCTCCTTAAACTGTGACACCAGGGCCTTGTCACCACTCATGTGTCTTAAGCATCCACTGTCCAAGATCCACATGACCTTCCTTTTATTACTTGTGCCCTGCAATAAAAAATATATCAAGTTTTATTTGGTACCCAAACTAGGTTGGGTCCTTTTTGCTTAGTTACATGAATGTCATTTTGCTTCTTAATAGTCCTAGTCACTCTATCATGGATAATTTCCTTTTCTGGTTTTAATTTCTAGTTTGGTTAGTGCTACCTAAACTAGATGCATTTCTAGGTGACATACAATGTTTTCTTCCTTTGATTGGACTAGCAGATTTAGGCCTACCAATTTTGTTATTCATGTTTTGACTGATACAACCTTCAATAAACTGTCTTCTAAGTCTAAAGCAAGTATTCATGACATTCATGTTACATGACATGCAATCAAATATATCACAAAATTATTTTTCATCATGCATCAAAGGCTTAACATAACCACGTGCAAAGTTAGCATTCTCAACAACAGGTTTCTTCTACACATGAGTGAGATGGTTTGTTGAACAACAGTTTTTGCAAATTTTCTTAGGTGCATTATGAACAGGTGCATAATTGTTGTGTTTGTTAATGCCTACTTTACCATTCCTGTTAGACTTCTTCTTTTTAGCATGCATGTTTTCAATTTTCTGAACATTTTCTTTCTTTTCTATAGGTGCAGGTACAGACTTGGCCTTGACTACTATTTCTTCTTTTTCAATACAGGGCAAAGTACTTTTAGCCTCTTGTTCATCCTCATCATTCAAATGTTGTTTGATGACTAGACTTTCTTCATCAAACTTAACAGTTGATTTCTTAAAAATTGGAGTTCTGACATTTTTCAAATTGTGAGGATTATCAAGGACTTCAACTTTTTTGCCTTTTTTTGAAATAGATTTCTTCCTTTTTAAACTGTCATAGACAAACCCAAATCCTACCTAGGAATTTTTTTGATGTTTTTCATGAAAGTTTTGAACCAGGATTGATGAGTTTTAATAAGATCTGATTTTCAGTTCATTTTCTGAAATTTGATCCCTTAGAAATATTTCAATTTATTCTGAACAAATGATCTTATTTTTCAAATACTAATTTTCCTGTTTCATAGATTCCTTGTTGACCAAGAATAATTCCATGTTCTCATTTTTAAAAGTCAATTCATCATTCACTTTTAGCAATCTATTTATCTCTTCATAGGCATCATTCATACTGGTGTGAATGTTAAACATCTAAATGCTAAGTTCTTCAACAGTTTTCTTGTATTGAGAGTTGGACATATCAATAGAGGTTAAGGTTGGTACCTGACTGGTTGAGGATGATGCTTCATCATTTGATTTGGCCCTGAGTGCCAAGTTTTCATATTCCTCATCTTCATCCTCATCGGTGTCATCCAAACATTTTCCCTCAGTAATATAAGCCTTTCCAATTTGCCTTTTCAGAAAAGCTTCATATTTGGCTTCAAGTTCTAACTATTCTTTTTCTTTCTTGATTGTTTTTGGTTTTCTACACTCTGTAGTAAAGTGTCCTAGATCATCACAGTTATAACACCTAATTTTTATCTATCTACAGATCCAGTTTTGTATCCACCTTTGAAATTGTTCCTAGGAGTTTTGCTTTTGCTTGAGGAGCCAAATTTTGGTTTTGGCTTGTAACTTATATTTTCTTGAACCTTAAGTTTCCAAACTTTTTGGCCATGAATGCCATAGATTTGTTATCCATCCCTTTAAGTTCCTTAATGATGTATAACTTATCTTCACTAGATTCAATCTTGACAGATTCTTTTTCTTCTCTTTCTTGATCTACAATCTCTTCAATCTTCAATATTTGGCTAGTACCATGCTTTTCCACCTATATAGGTTCTTTGACAACCAAGGCACCGGAGACATTTTCCATTTTGCCTTTATTGGCTTGAATAGACTTCTTTTGAAAGAACTATAATTCATAAGTTTTTAGTATTCCATACAGAGTCTCAAGAGGGATTTTGTCAAATCACTTTCTGTTCTATAGTAGAAATCTTGTGCTTTAAGTGCTCAGAAAGGGTCAACAAAAACTTTAAGTTCTTTTCATTTTTCTCATAGGCCTTCCCCTGTAGCTACAGTTCATTGATCAGTTTATTAAATCTTTCAAAGACCTTAGTTATACCTTCATTTAGTTTTGACATAAAGGCTTCATATGGTAAGACCAAAAGCTGTCTTTGGTTTTCTCTCATCTCTACTGTGCCTTCACATAATAACTCTATGGTTTTCCAAATGTGTTTAGCAGTGGTACAATTGACAACATTGTTGAACATGACTATGTCTAAAGAGTCAGTCAGTATAAGCATTAGACTATTGTCAAGGCAGACTTTCTCTCTTTCTGTATCAATGTACTGAAATGGTTCTTTTGTTACCCATATAGCTGATATTACCTCTAAGTCACTAGTTGATTCAGGAACTAGTGTCCCAGGCATGAAAGGTCCATTCTTCAAGATCTCATGATACATGTAGTTTGTAGTCTTGATGAATATCAACATTTTCTTTATCCATAGAATGTAGTTTTCTCTATCAAATGGAGGAATCTTGATATTGTTTAGTTTCTGGGAACTCATTTTGATCTTTGTATTGTTTGTATGTCAACAACCTGGCTCCGATATCACTTGTTAGGAATGAGTAGTAGAAACTTATACAGAGGGGGGTGAATGTATATGTTGATCTCTTTTTGATTTCTCTTTTGTGAATTGATTCTGTTCTAATATTGATAGTTATATAATTTGCTTAATAGTGAGTAAATAAGAAAATGAGAAACATAAACAAAATAACTTTCAACCTAATGTATTATTAGAATTGTATTTTTTTAGGAATTAAGAGTCCCAGAAGTTTACAGGGGGTGAATGTATACTTCAAATATTTTTAACCACTTTAACACTGTGATGAACTGTTTGTTGTTTGAATTTATTAAAACAAGTTTGGTGTTTGCAATAACATAAAGAAATAAGTAAAGAAAACACCATATCTAACTTTCAATCTAATTGTATTGGAATAAATTTTGCTACAATCTGAAATTCAACTTGAATTTCAGCTTCTTGTTCTAGGAAGAATACAAATGTATGAATACACTTGATACAAATTTTTCTAGACACTGTTCAATGAGGCTGTGCATAATCTATATAGACAGCATGTCCTATGACACATGCTCACATAAGATAGTTTAGCTAAAACTAGAAATAGACAAGAAATACTTTACATTTGACCACTATCTATTTCTAGCTAACACCTGTCTTGACAGTCTGCTATGTTCAACTTTATATCTTCTGTCATTTGTCTTTCTTATCTTCCTAGCTTCTTTGTAGTCTTGTCTCTATTTTCACAAGCTTGACTTATCCTGCAAGGACAGAGCTGTAAATCATCTATCTTGTTCTTCTACAATTCTCCTTGAAAATAGCTCTTTGAAATAGTCGAGTACTCTGTTGAAATTACTTCGAGAAGTCATGGTGATTAACTTCTCGATTGAGTACTAGTTGTGACTTCTCGATTAGTCCTTGAATGACTTATTTCTCAAATGTTTAGACTTCTCGATCGCATACTATATTTGATGACTTCTCCATTAGACTAGACTTCTCGAATGATCACTTGAAACTGAGACTTCTCGATTGGTTCAGCTTTATCACTTCTCGAATGCTTCTTTGGCTGACTTCTCGAATTGTTTTACTGGACTTCTCGAATGTGCACTTTTTCACACTTCTCGATTGGCTTCTTTATCCTGAATTCTCGAATGGTTCAACTATATCACTTCTCGATCGAATACTGATCCAATTGAAAACTTTGAGACTTCTCGACCTGTTGAATCTTTGACTTCTCGAATTCTGTGACTTCTCGAATGATCTGTTTGCCTTAGAAGAATTTTCAAGCTATTTTTGTCTAGTTGCCTGATTCATCTTGAATCTTCTAACAGACTTTATTTTTTGGCTTTAGATTACATCATGGAATTACAATTTGATCATACTTCTAACTGCAACAATACATTGAATTTTCTAAGTCATTAACATATTATAGAAGTACATCAATATTACAACAAGACAGATAATTACATAGAGTAGGCTTGATTTGGTCCAACAATCTCCCCCAATTTGGGAAAGAATAAATTTCACAAATTAATACAAGATATCAAGCCTACCTATTTTGTTGTTGTTGATGATTGGCATGATCATATCTCTCTTTCCTTTCTTTCTCTTGCCTTATATTGATTTCTTCAATTGCTTGAAGGATCTGTTGTCTGGCCATGACTTCTTCAATTTGAATTGCATCATTTAACATGTCAGCAACAATTTTGAGGGTATGCATAAGGTAGTCATGAATAAACTTGAATATGATTTTGATTGTTGCCCCATTTCTTAGCTTAAATTCAACTCTATCAGGATCCTTGAATACTCTGCACTTTCCCTACCTTGTCAGTTTTCAGACATCCTTTCTATTCTTTCTTCTTCCTTCCTTTTCTTGTGTACCATCTCTTCTAAATACATGACTTTGTCAATCTTCTTTTGATACTTCTTAGCCAAGTACTCGGCCATCTCTATCATTTTTTGTTTGTCAATCATGCATCTTTTGTCAAACAGACTAATCACTCTTCTAATGTCATGAGTGGTTGAATTTGAGTTGTCATGATGAAAACCTCTTTCTTCTCCATCAATAGTTGTTACAAACATCCTCTTGTCCTTGATTTCTACCTTGATGATTTTGTTTGCCTTCCATTGTTTGTGAAAGGTTTCAGACATGAAAACACAGTGGAAAAATGTGAAAAATAAATAAAAACCAAAACCCTACTACAGGATCTATGTATAACTTTGGATAATTATGGTGAAGAAGTCTGTACCTTAACATAGCTTTCCGTAGATGTTTAATGGAGTCCAGAAAAATGAATCACAGCAGCCCTTTGTTGCAAAGATATACTCTCTAAAGAAGTCCACACGAACGCCCGATCATCCAATGATCACCGGAGTCGGTACTAGCTGAATTGCTTGCCTCTTCCTCTCTCTCTCTTCTATTCTGTAGTAATACATCATTGTTACTCAAGTAATAATAATAATTGGTGATTCAATTAAACCTTTCGTGAATAATGTTCCATGTAATATAATCCCTTTAACCTTATATTATAGATGAAACTCGAGGCATGTATAGTGTCATCCTCTTCAACGTTTAATCTCGGTTTCCTTGATCAATGAGTAGACTATTTAAACAAATCAATATTTGAGCATGACCATGCATTTCATAGTCTCACTCAATCAAGAGGCCAATAATATCACTCCTAGAATTGGAGGGTTAAATCTTATATCTATCATTCATATTCCTCGTACGATTCATAGCATACCCAATATCCACCTTTATCATTACCCGGTTAAAGGTAACTTTGAGTGTAATCAAAGTATATTAATTCTCGTATAGATATATAATGATTTCAAGTAAGCGGATCATTACATCATTATCACTGTGAGATTTCTTATGACACTTATTAACATGTAGAATCTCACGGCGGGTCTTTCTAGTGTCATGTCTTGATACATACACTTATGTTCTTGACTTTAGTATCACCATACCTATGACCAATGAGATGTGGTCATCTGTCAACAAACATACTAGTCTTATTGCATTATTATTGTCCTTAAATAATAATACTTGACTATGAAATTTTAGGAATAAAATACTATTCATATAATCTCATTTTTAAGTCACATACTTAAATACATATATTACGCATTAATATTCCAAGGACATTTATTATTATTTCAATTTATGATGTAATAAATAAAGATAATAAATATTAATTAAATAATCACATAACATAATTGTTTTCAATAAAACAATAAAAGTATTGTCTCTAGGATACCAATACTAACAATCTCCCACTTGTACTAGAGCCAATCTCTCATGTATCTAATACCCATAGAACTAGTATGACCTTCGTACTTCTGCTGCGACAAAGCCTTGGTCAGTGGATCTGCAATGTTATCATTTGTATGCACTTTACATATATGTATATCCCCTCGATTATTAATCTCTGGAAGAAGATGATATCGTCTGAATATATGCTTTGTTCGGGAATGATACCTTGGTTCCTTAGCCTGAGAAATGGCTCTATTATTATCGCAGTATAAATCTATCGGATCTGCGACTGAAGGAACCACACCAAGACCAGCAATAAATTTCCGAATCCAAACAGCCTCCTTGGCTACTTCACATGCAGCAATATACTCAGCCTCCATCGTAGAATCGGCAACCGTCTCTTGCTTTGAACTTTTCCAGCTTACAACACCTCCATTAAGACAAAACACAAATCCAGACTGAGAAATCGAATCATCCTTGTCTGTCTAGAAACTAGCATCGGTGTAACCTTTTACAACCAGCTTATCTTCTCCTCCATATACCAAGAATTGATCTTTAGTCCTCTTCAAGTACTTAAGAATATTCTTGACTGCTGTCTAGTGACCTTCACCTGGATTAGACTGATATCTACTCGTCATGCTCAAAGCATACGAGACATCAGGACAAGTACATATCATTGCATGCATTATTGAACCAATTGCTGAAGCATATGGAACTTTACTCATACGGTCCTTATCATCCAATGATTTAGGACTGTTATCTTTTGAGATCGATATCCCATGAGACATAGGGACAAATCCTCTTTTAGCATTTTGCATCCCAAATTGATGCAAAACTTTATCAATGTATGTACTCTGACTTAGGCCGATCACTCTTCTTGATCTATCTCTATAGATCTTGATACCTAAAATATAGGTCGCTTCACCTAAGTCTTTCATTGAGAAATTCTTAATCAACCAAGTCTTAACAGCCTGTAAAAAAGGAATGTCATTCCCTATTATTAATATATCATCAACATATAATACTAGGAATTCTACATTGCTCCCACTTACCTTCTTGTAAACACATGGTTCATCTTCATTTTGAATAAACCCAAACTCTTTGACAGTTTCATCAAAACGAATGTTCCATCTCCTTGAGGCTTGTTTCAATCCATAAATGGATTGACGCAGCTCACATACCTTTCCCGCATTCTTTGGATCAACAAAACCTTCAGGCTGTGTCATATACACATCCACATCTTCTTCAAGGCTCCCAATTACGAAAGTGGTTTTGACATCCATTTGCCAGATTTCATAATCATGGTAAACAGCTATAGCAAGCAAAATCCTGATGGACTTGACCATAGCCACTGGTGAAAAAGTTTCATCATAGTCAATATCATGAATTTTCTTGAAACCTTTTGCCACCAATCATGCTTTATAGGTCTGTACATTACCATCCATGTCGGTCTTCCTTTTGAAAACCCACTTGCACCCTATAGGTTTTACCCCTTCAGGTGGATCAACCAAAGTCTATACTTGATTAGTATACATGGATTCCATCTCAGATTTCATGGCATCCTGCCATCTCTTAGATTCTGGAGTGTTCATAATGTCTTGGTACGTGATAGGCTTATCTTCATCCACAAGCATCACATCACCATCTTGAGTCAAGAGAAATTCATAATATCTCTCGGGCTCATGGCGAATCCTACCAGACCTACGAACAACCTGTGTTTCCTGAGCAGTATTGTTTTCTTGTACATTCTTCTCAGGTTCCTCCATTGGTTCATTGTTATCATATGGGTCTCGAATTTCATCGAGATCTATTATCCTCCCACTGTCTTTCTTAGACAACATTTCTCTTTCAAGGAACACTGCAGTTCCAGCAACAAACCTTTGTTCTCTGAAGGATTATAAAAAGAATAACCCTTTGTTTCAATTGGGTATCCCACAGTATTACATTTTTCTGATTTAGGTCCTCGCTTATCAGAAGTTAGACGTTTCACAAATGCCTCACATCCCCAAATTTTTATAAATGACATGCTATGACATTTCTCAGTCCATATCTCATATGGAGTCTTCTAAACCATTTTAGTAGGAACTCGGTTAAGTGTATAAGCAACCGTCTCCAGGGCGTAGCCCCAGAAACTAATTGGAAGATCTGCATGACTCATCATCGATCGTACCATGTCCAACAAAGTACGATTCCTCCTTTCAGAAACTCCATTCTATTGTGGTGTTCCGGGATGAGTGAGTTGTGATACAATACCACACTCTTTTAATAAACTCTTAAATTCATGGCTTAAGTATTCACCTCCACGATCAGATCGTAGAGTCTTAATACTTCCACCAGTTTGCTTTTCTACTTCAACTTTGTATTCTTTGAACTTTTCAATAGAATCGGATTTTTTTTCATAAGATACACATATCCATATCTACTGAAATCATCAGTAAATGTGATAAAGTAGTAAAAGCCACCTCTTGCCATAGTACGCATAGGACCACATGCATCACTATGTATAAGTTCTAATCGTTCAGTGGCCCTTTCACCTTGTCTAGTAAAAGGAGCTTTAGTCATTTTTCCAATGAGACAAGGTTCGCATGCTTCGTATGATTCAAAGTCAAACTTATCAAAGTATCCATCCTTATGTAACTTGGAAATGCGCTTCTCATTTATATGGCCTAGACGACAGTGCTAGAGGTATGTTTGATTTGAGTCATTAGATTTAAGACATTTGTTATTCACATTATAGATAGGAGTGTCTAAATCAAGAACATATAAAACATTAAAGAAACGTGCAACCCCATAGGTAACATTATTCAAAGAAAAGGTATAACTATTGTTCTGAATTGAAAATGCAAAACCTTTCTTGTCTAAACAAGAAAATGAAATAATGTTTTTGCAAATTGCAGGCACGTAAAAAACAGTTCTCAAGTTCTAAAATAAGCCCAGTGGGCAACGATAAATAATAAGTCCCTACAGCTAAGGCAACAACCTTTGCTCCATTGCCAACTCGTAGGTCAACCTCTCCCTTTGCCAAAGTCCTACTCCTTTGCAGCTCCTGCACATTTATACAAATGTGAGAACCACATCCAGTATCCAATACCCATGATGTATAAGTAGACAAATTGACCTCTATAACATAAATACCTGAATCAGAAGCTTGACCAACCTTCTTCTTCTTCAGATCCTCCAAATAAGCATGACAGTTTCTCTTCCAATGACCTGATTTACCACTGTAGTGACAATCACCCTTTGCAACAGCACCCTTAGGCTTTAAAGACTGTTTGGGATTAGCCTTTGGCTTGGGACTAGAAGCAGATCTAATCTTCTTCTTTCCCTTCTATTTGCCTTTCCTTTTAGCCTTACCTTTGTTGTCTACCATCAACATGGTAGCAGGTTCAGCCTTTTTTATGTTGGTTTCAGCAGTTCGTAACATGGCCAACAATTCAGTGGGTGTTTTGTCTATCTCATTCATATTGTAGTTCATAACAAAATGAGTATAATTGATGTTCAAAGATTACAAGATCAAGTCAATCGGAGCTTCCAGACCAATCGGGAAACCCAAAGTATTAAGATACTCAATATAACCTATCATCTTTAGAACATGTGGTTGAACAGGTTCACGCTCTCCCTGTTTGCAAGCATACAGTGCTTTGCTAGTGTCAAACCTTTCTTGGCGGGCCTGTCCCTCAAACATTCTTTGAAGGTGTTCAATCATCTCATAAGCATCCATATGCTTATGTTGTTTTTGAAGCTCAACACTCATGGTTGCAAGCATGAGACACACAACATCATTCGTATCATCAATATACTTCTTATAAGCATTTTGCTGAACACGAGTTGCATTCTCAGTAGGAGGAACATGTAAAGGAATTTCAATGACGTGAAGCTTTCGCTCCTGCCTAAGGAAAATCCTCAAATTCCTATATCAATCAAGGAAGTTAGTTCCTGTCATCTTGTCCTTCTCTAAGGTTGCTCTCACAGAGAAGTTATTTGTGTTGTTTGCCATTAAATATCTACAATGTTTAAAATGCATATTAGTTAGTTGCAGAAGTTTAATTATGTTCAAGTGATTATCATATACGTTCATAATATATATCTCTCACTATTTTTATCAAATCAATAGCCCTAACTATTAATTCGGAAAGCATTTCATTAAATCTTTCTAGTGAGCCAAGATCCATATTTCATCCATGTTTTAAGATAATGTTGGCTAATACACCCAAAACACGACTATTTAGGTAGACAACATTAGTCGATTATATCAAATATAACTCTTGGATAGTTTGGTGGAACAACACTTTGTACACATTTTTCCAATAAATCTTACCAAACTCTATGCCTCTAAACCCACAATCCTATTGTGATGATTTAGTTAAGTTAGACCCAATGTTTCAACAAACTAAGTCACTTACTTATCACGTCTACCCATGATTAATAAAAGCACCTTGCTTTGGTGTTAGGTCCAAAGTGTTGTAGAGGGGGGGGGGGGTGAATACAACTGTTTCGAATAATGAGAGAAAATGAAAATAAATGCAGGTAATAAATGATGACACAGAATTTCAAGAATACATCTTTATATTCATTGAAGGATTTGCTACAACATTCATAAAAGCATCATAATCAGTTGAGCAATAAATACAGCAATTAAAGCTTGATTCAACTGATTCTCTCTCACTTTCTTTTTACAGTAAATGCTCTCTTTAAAATATACTGTAGAAAAATACAGAGATTGCTTAAAGTCTCTTTACAAATAAAACAAAGTGCTACTTTTATAATGTCGTGTAGACTTGATCTTGTCCTTTTTGTGTACGTGGCCCAATCAGGACTTGTCAACAAAAAGTACTTTCCAACCACTCTGGATCAACCGTTCACAATAAGCCACTTGTCCCTTGAACATTAAATGCTACATATCGACCCGCATCTCCATCTCGGCCTGGACCCATCTCGATCTCGATCTTGGTTGACAATCTCGATCTCGATCTCGATCTGTGAAAATCTCGATCTCGATCTATGAGAATCTCGATCTCGATCTTTGAGAATCTCGATCTCGATCTCGATCCGCCGTGGATAGAGATTTGCCTTTGCAATGTTTTACTTTAATTATAAATCTCGACCCGCATCTCGATCTGCTGTGGATCGACATTTGCCTTAGCAAATATGCACTCATCCAATGTTGACCTTCTTTAGTGACTAATTGAGGATTAACCTTTATGAGCAAGTTTCCCTAGCTTCTTCAATTTCTTTTCCTCACTCAATTCAAATGAGATCTTCTATTACTGACATGAACTTGCCTCCAATGTCCTGACACTTGATGCAATGGTCTGGTTCATAAATGACTAGTCTTGTAGGGGTTCTTGCTTCTGAATGTCAGTTCTCATTTGTTGATTAACCTTTACATTATCCAGATGTTGATATACATTACATGAAATCACTTTGGTCTTCTTGATACTTCTTTGACATTAATTTGATTCTCCATTAGATAAGTTAGGGCATGAGCAATACTGAGATTGAACTTCTTCTCACTTATGCATCCTTGATTAACCAAATTAGTTACTTGTAGTTACCAAGTATCATTACCATTTCTTCAGTTGATTGATTCCATGTGCTTCTTCAGTTTCTCTTGTTTTTGCTGTTGTTTTATCTTTTACCTAGTTGAGTTACATAGAAATTAAGTGTTACAAGTTAGTACACCTATGCCTTTCAATCTCCCCCTATTTGATTGTCTAACAATGACAACCAAATTCACAATGAGGATAACTCAACTAACCAGGGACTGAAAAAGATAAACTAACATTCATAAACGATCATGTCAACTTGCATAATGCTTGGCTTGATTAACTAGCTTCATGTCTATCACTGATACTTCAAGTGCCAAAACTGGACACCTGTTGGCTCGATCAAATGGCTTCATGCTCTTCTAGAGATTTTCTCTAAGTACTTAAGAGCACGGTCCACTCAATCTTCAATTATCCTTCTGAAGTCCTTTTAGAAGTATTACCACCGCCGAACTTCGCGAAATAATTGACGCCTAATATAAACCAGTTTCAAGACACTTAGCTAACTAACTTCTACCTTACACTACACAAGAAAACAGATAATGTACTTACAATGCAGGAAAAGAAGAAAACAAATTACAACGCAAAGAAACATTACAAGCTTAATACATTAAAATCTCGATTTCTTGCGCTCCTCTTCCTCATGAGCTTTCTTCTTGACTGCCTTTTCTTTCTTCATGAACTCAGGGTTGCAGACTTCATCCATTCTTTTCTTGAGAAGATTAAGTCCTTCTGCTTCCACATGATTTCTGATCTTATAATCTCGAAACAACCTCAACCACCTTTCAACCATGCTCCGAGTGGTAAGCTTCGTGGGAATGTCTTCAAATCTCAGCTTAGTGACTTTGTCAGGATACCCCTTTTCCCCTTTCTTCCTTATGACCAGCTGCTTAGGGTATCCAATGACAATAGCGGTGGTGCATTGCTGTAGCCTCTGAATATCAAGCTGCTGTCTTCTCTTACAGAAGTTCTCAAACGTGACCCTTAGATAGTCCTGATCAAACTCGTCAACATCATCCATCTCATCAATCAATTCCCTTATGATACACAGTGTTTCATGACTGTGTTCTGCAAAGATGTCGTACTTGAGCTCAATGACGGTTTCCACCTGATGCTTGTCTGTATAGATCAGCAGGTCATTCTCATTCTCAGCTTTGCTTTTGACAAACTTGACATTTGCACCAACCACTGCACTAGCTTCCTCCCTTATTTCTCCTTCTTCAGGAATGTCTAATCTTGGATCTCCTTATCTCTGCACATGCTCCTTTATTGCTTCTTCTTGCTGCTCAAATGCATAGTCTTCAGGCTCCTTCTTAATCACTGGTAGTTTGGCTTCAGGCAACTTGTATCTAACATCTTGCCTTCTTATCAATTTCTCCAAGTCCTTAGCCACCAGCTTCTTTTCCTTTGTTAGAAAACCCTTTGTGAGGACTAGCTTCGCAACTGCCTTCAGTACATTTTCGCTCAGGGTAAGTTTCGAGTCATGTAGATTTACGATCCTCAAGACCTTGTCATGGACGTATCTGATTTGGTAGGGATTTAAAATAATGTCAACCCCTCTGTCTTCAGCCATCTTCAATAGTTTCTCTTTAAACAGTACTCCAGTCTTGACAGAGGTGTCTACCTTGTGAGCATATTCTACCAGTTCACTAGCACCCCTTGCATGGAAGAATGCTTCATCAACCATACACGGCTCGATTCTTGTTGTGGGTGCCCAAGTAATCATCAGACTCCATGCTTTCTCCTTGAATATAACTTGAATAGAGGTGCATCCCTGTCTTATACAGTTTAGGTAGTTCAGAAGCCCAGGGTTTAGATTTTCTAGCTTGTAGAGAAGGAAACTCAATCTTTCTGAGTCAGGAGCATAGGCTTTTGGTCCAGCTAAGGCTTCTCTAGCCTTGTCCCACTCGGGACCTTCCCTCCTTATGTCAGCCTGGACCTTAGGATCTGTGATCTTTTTTATTTCATACTCATGCTGAGTTTTCTGAGCCGCTCTCTTCTCCTTTGCCGTTAATTCCTTTTCCACTATTCCTTGAAGCACTTCTTCATTCACTCTTTCTCTGGCTTCCCTGAAAATCTCTTCTTGCATCTCCGCTTCTTTCGCTATTTCATCAATTTCTTCTTCCGGCACATGCTCGTCAGCAACCGAGTGGTCTCCTGCATCACCTGCAACTCCTGTGCCAGATCTGCCAGGATTTAGACCTCTTTCTTGTTCCCACTCTCTTGCCCGTTGCTCGAGTCTCGACCTCCTTGCCACTAAGGCTTCTACATCCATCTCATCCTCATCAGAATCTTCAATAAAGTCTCCCATAAATGCATCGACGAGAGGTGTTTCTTTCTCAGCTTCTTCTTCAACTACCATCTTCTGCTTGCCTTTGTCCTTAAGAGCCGGTTGAGCCTCCTCCACCTTTTCACCAGATTTGTTTGAGGACTCGATCACCGGACCCTTACTAGTCAGCTTTTTCATACCCTGATCCTCCTTCACCCCCTTAGGTGGGTTATCCTCATCAGGAGCATCATCATCATTTTTATCATCACCACCACCACCGGGTGAAGGACCAGGTCCAGCCCTGTTACGTCCAAAGACAGCATCAAGTAGTTCATTTAGCTTCGTCCAGACCTGAGACATGCCATGAGTGACATCATCGACTGATCACCCAACCTTCACTTGTACCAATCCAAGATTATTTATCTTGTCAATCATTTGATTTTGGACGGCAATCAGGTTCTCCATGAACTGTGCTCCAACCTCCAATCTTCCAGAGTGAGAAGAGACAGCAGCAGTAACACCAGCAACTCCAGCCTCCAAAGCCTCCACCTTCTTCACTAGATCCTGCAATGTAAGGGACGGTGTTTGGCTTGGGTTAAACTGTTTACTCTCGCCGGGTTCTGTTTCACTCAAGATCCCTAAAGAGAAGGGATCTACTCTCCCTGTCTCTCTCTCGTGTTTAGAGCCTAACAGTACTAGAGCCTCATCTACTAGTCGCTGGGGACTGAACCTTTAAGCGCTGTGTCTACGATAGGAGATGGCGTTATGACCATGTCATCCCCTTGTTCACCAAGAACCTTTTCTGGTTCGCTGGGCTGTTCTGGAGGCGTAGACCCACCAGTCACCAGATGTCGTTGCTCTGCGAGCAACTTGTTTTCTGATTTAGATGAGGAAGAGTCATCCGTACTGGATTCGACAGACTCTTCCGCATTAAAACTTCCTGAGATCCTAGCATCAGAAGTGCTAGTCTCAGTTTGCCATTCCCCTTCCGAGAAATTACTCAAAGAGCCCTGAGCGGACAACTCAGGGGAGGTAGGGCCAGCTCCTATTGGCTGTTGAGCTGGACCCACTCCTTGACTCTCACCAACATGCCTAGGCGAGTGCGAATGTGTTGGAATGTTTTGGAGAGGTGAGCCACCAGCGTGAGGTGTGGTGGCTGTGAGAGGTGAACTATCTCTAACAGATTGTGCAGCTGCCACTGGAATATAATCCACCTTTTGCTTCTTTGAGGGTGGCAGAGCTGCTGATGTGACTACTCTCTCAACTCCTACACTCCTTCCACTCGATTCACTCGACTCAGAGGGGCTTGCCTTCCTTTTATCACCAGTTTTAAGGCTGGCTGTAAGTTTATGAACAGAAGGGCTTGCAGCCTGGGATAGAGCCTGGGGGTTTTCAGGCCCACGGCTGTAGAAAACATGTTGAATTGATGATTGATCAAGATCAGCAAGAATAGGTACCTGACTCAGAAGATCGTCATCCTTGTCGGCTCCAGCTTCTACAACATTTGCCTCGGCCATGTCAACATCCATACCTGCTTCTTCCAAATTTCTAGACACTTGAGCTCCACCTTCAGCTTCGTTACCGCTAATCTCAGCTTCTACTGCAGTAAACTGAGAAGCATGCCTCCTAGCATACTCATCTTGCAGATCCTGGAAGTACGGAGTCAGGCGCAACTCAAAAAGTCTGGACTTTTGCTGGGTTTCCATGGTGGAGATACTCTTTAAGGTCATATCAAAACATGCCATCCTTTCAGAGCCTTGAAATATTCTTCTGTGCTCCTCTGAAAGAACGTCATCCAGAACCATCTGAAGGAATCTTGGCATCCAGCATTTGACTGGTCCATCTTCCGGATTCCTAGATGCATTCTTTTCCAGTGCCCACCTCTCAAACAACTGAATCAACAGATGTTTGCCCACATTCACTCTTCTGTTATTTGCCACTCCATATAGAATTACTCGACAGCTGTTGTTCATTGGCCTGTAGTCTTTGTCCTTTGGGAACATGCAGCGCTGAATGACCTAAACTACATAATCCCACTCAGCTGGTAACATACCTGTGTGAACCTTTGTTACCTTGATAGGACCCGTGAGAGGACGACAACCTATCTCTGTGAATAATTGCAACATTTCTTCCATAGTGGGTTCCGGAGCAAAATTTTCTGAAGGAAGCCCAAGAATCTCATTGAACTTCTGCAGACTGACCTCATATTTTGCACCACTGATAGTGAAGGATAAGCCTGTTGGATTTGCTTTACCACCCTGAATCTCTAATGTTGAGTAAGCAGCTTGAAGGGCTTCGACATTCAGGATGAGAGAGGTGGTTAAGGCATGACTTATTATGGATGTGTTGTTGAGGGACTCAATCCAGAACTGATAGTGAATAAATCTACCAGTTGCTCGATCAGCAGAGAGATTAACAAAGTTGGTTTTGGGAATTGTGAAATTTGGGTTTGCCATTTTAAATTTGTGTTTGAGAAAAGAAATGTTCTGAAATGGTTTTGCAATGGAAATTTTAGAGAACAAGTTTTAATTTAAACAAAAAAAAACGTACACGAACCCCACTAATTACCCCACGTAATTAGTGACACAAATTAAAACAAATTAACTTCCCCACTAATGACCACTTAACTCCCCACTAAAGATTGACGGTTGAGTTTTCGAAAATTAAAGTGAACAGCCGTTAAAAAAAATTATTTTTCCGGAAAAACACAAACACGGCGGTTAAGTTGCACTTTAAGGATTAAACAGTAATACTCACAACTATTCCGCTCAAGAATACAAAATAAATAGAGAACAAGAAAGCGCGAACCCAAAAAAAACAAACTCACTCGAAAAAAAAAATCTTGGCAGAGTTTCGTTTTAGTGATCAATGCTTTCAAGTAACAGTTAGTAATTTTTGTTTAAGAAAATCACAAGAAAACTTGGTGTAATGGCAGGGAAAAGGATGTTGTGAATGTATGTATATGCGTGTGTATTTGCTTCAGCTTTTTGAACTAGAGAGAGAGAGAAGGTTAAGTGAAATAATGAACAGTCTATGTAATGCTATATTATATACTTTCACGCCTAAAAAGAAAGTAACTAAAAAGACAAGTCACATCTCGATCTCGAGATCCGCATCTCGATCCTCATCTAGATGTCGATCTTGATGTCGATCTCGATCCGCATCTCAATCTACATCTCGATGTCGATCTCGATCCGCATCTCGATCTACATCTCGATGTCGATCTCGATGTCGATCTCGATGTGGATAGATCGAGATGTACTTTGACAGTTTTTTTTAAGCAATTTTCGCAAGTCGTTCTCGATCTCGATCCAGAAACAGATCGAGATTTACCTTCGAAAATTTTAATGAAATTATGTGAATTAAACATTTATATGTAAAATTCACAAGATTTCACCACAAATTTTCACACCATTTTTAGAAACTTACAATTTTGAAACGACAGGGAATTTAGCAAATAAATCATGCATTACAAAATTAAATCTAGCATTAAATCCTATCACATTATTAGACATTAATCATTTAGATACACAAATCAGCACAAGATTAATTTCATGAAACTTTCTAACTTCCCCTTATGACATGCAAAACATACATTTTTGAAGTTAAGTACACATTATTAATTATGAATATTCATGAACAACAATAATATGTACACAAACTGAATTATAACAGATAGGTAGCAAAACTAACATGTGTTAAGCATCTCCAATTCACCAACCAATCTAGAAAATGTTGATTCGTCTAGAGGTTTAGTGAATATATCTGCTATTTGACGTTCAGTAGACACAAAATGCAACGCTACAGTTTCATTTTCTACATGCTCTCTAATAAAATGATACCTTATATCAATATGCTTAGTCCTTGAGTGATCCACAGGATTGTTGGTCATTGCAATAGCACTTGTGTTGTCACACATGATAAG
Organism: Oenanthe sinensis; assembly: GCA_028671895.1. Taxonomy (NCBI): domain Eukaryota; kingdom Viridiplantae; phylum Streptophyta; class Magnoliopsida; order Apiales; family Apiaceae; genus Oenanthe; species Oenanthe sinensis. The sequence goes on from JAPMAC010000212.1 coordinate 8,196,901, forward strand.
AATCTTAGATACTTCCACACTGTAGTCCTTGAGTTGGTTCTTCATCCACAGTATCTGGGCCACACAGCTTCCAGCAGCAATGTATTCTGCTTCAGCTGTCGAGGTAGATACTGTGTGTTGTTTCTTGCTTTGCCAAGACACCAACCTTCTTCCAAGAAACTGACAGCTTCCTGAAGTGCTCTTCCTATCTATTCTACAACCTGCGTAATCTGAATCCGAATAGCCAACAAGATTAAACCCTGTATCTCTTGGGTACCAAATCCCAAGATTTGATGTTCCCTTGAGATACCTAAAAATACGCTTTACGGCTATGAGATGTGACTCTCTAGGATCCGCTTGGAACCTTGCACATAAGCATGTAGAGAACATAATATCAGGTCTGCTAGCAGTTAAATACAAAAGAGAGCCGATCATACCTCGATAGCTTGAGATGTCTACAGGTTTTCCCGCTTTATCCTCGTCAAGCTTCGTGGCTGTTGCCATAGGAGTCTTAGCTTGTGATACATCTTCGAGACCATACTTCTTTAATAGATCATGAATGTACTTGGTCTGGCAGATAAATATGCCGTCCTTCTTCTGACTAACTTGAATACCGAGAAAGAACGTCAGCTCTCCCATCATGCTCATCTCATACCTTGATTGCATTAACTTTGCGAATTTAGCACACAGCTTCTCATTTACAGACCCAAAGATAATGTCATCCACATATACTTGTACCATTATTAGATCATCTTTGCATTTCTTGTAGAAAAGCGTCTTGTCGATTACTCCTCTGGTGAAACCACTTTCTAGTAAGAAGTCTGACAGAGTTTCATACCACTTCCGCGGAGACTGCTTAAGGCCATATACTGATTTGAAGAGGCGATAAACATAATCACAGTATTTGTTGTCGACAAACCCAGGAGGTTGATCAACATACACTTCTTCATCCAGTTCACCGTTTAAGAATGCACTCTTGACATCCATCTGATAGACTTTAAAACCATGATGTGCTGCGAATGCTAAGAACATCCTTACGGCCTCTAGCCTCGCTACTGGTGCGTAGGTTTCATCATAATCAATTCCTTCTCTTTGAGTATAACCCTTAGCAACCAGGCGAGCTTTATTTCGTGTTACAAGTCCGTTTTCATCCAGCTTGTTTCTGAATACCCATTTTGTTCCAACAACAGATCTATTCTTTGGTCTGGGTACCAGCTTCCACACCTTCTGCCTTTCAAACTGATTGAGTTCTTCTTGCATAGCAATCACCCAATCAGCGTCATCTAGGGCTTCTTCCACCACTTTAGGTTCCAATTGAGAAAGGAACACTGAGTATAGACATTCATTCTCAGTGGCAATTTCAGCTCTAGCTTTTCCTCTAGTAGTCACTCCGGCATCTGGATCACCAATAATTAGCTCAAACGGATGGTCCTTGCTCCAAGTACGATCCCTAGCAAATGTTCTTGATGACTCAGCTTGATCTTGTAAGTGAAGGTGACTTAGTCTAGAGACACTTCCACTAGCTCCTCCTGAGCCAGTACTAGCTCCCCCTGAGTGAGCTGCTCCCCCTGAGTGCATACTTACTCCCCTTGAGTTAGTACCAGGTCTAATGGAAGGTGATCCCTCAGCCCTACTGTTTTGTATTGGCGAAACACTAGACTCTTGATTAATTACATTATTTATCTTTGGATCACTACCCTGCACTACAGACTCAGGAACTGTATCCACTTCATCAATATCCATATTTTCAAATCTTAGGGAAGTGGGCTCACTGTCTTCTTTTTGTATAGAAGGGAGCTTTGAGTCGTCGAATGTGACATTAAGGCTTTCAACCACCTTGCGATCATTAAGCACAAACACCCTGTACGCTGCTACTACTTCAAGAGAATATCCAATGAAAACCCCTTCATCTGCTTTGGTATCAAACTTTCCAAGTTGTGCATTGTCTCTTAACACAAAGCATTTGGCACCAAACACGTGAAAGTACTTGATAGATGGTTTTCGTTTATTCATCAGATAGTAAGGCGTCTCATTATAGTCTTTTGTAATCAGGGTTCTGTTCTGTGTATAACACGCCTCGCTAACTGCTTCAGCCCAAAAATACAAAGGAAGTCTTGACTCATACAGCATTGTCCTAGCTGCTTCAACCAATGTCCTATTCTTCCTTTCTACCACCCCATTCTGCTGCGGTGTTCTCGGTGCTGAATACTGTCGTCTGATCCCTTTAGATATGCAGAAATCCATTAACACTGAGTTCTTGAATTCTGTCCCGTTGTCGGATCGGATAGTCTTCACAGTCAGACTTGCTACGTTTTCAATTACCAGTACATGCCTAATGATCTCATGTGGCACTTCATCTTTCGATATCACAAACTTTACCCATGTGTATTTGGAAAAGTCATCGACAATTACCAGCGCATATCTTTCTCTTGACATTGACATAACATTAACAGGTCCAAACAAATCCTTGTGAAGAAGTTGTAGAGGCTCGGTAATGCTATTCACTTGTTTATCGTTATGCGAGACTCTTTTTGATTTTCCCATCTCACATGCTTCGCAGAGTCCATCTGGAGTAAACTCCATCTGCGGCAGCCCTCTCACCAATTCTCTCCTTACGAGATTATTCATTGCTTTAAAGTTTAGGTGAGATAATCTTTTATGCCATAGCCAACTTTCATCAGCAGAAGCCTTGCTGTAGAAACACGTGACTTCAGACTGATCAGCAGAATTCATGTCGGCTATGAACAAATTTGACTTCCTTACTCCTTTGAGAGCAAGGCTTCCATCCTTTTTGCTTCGAATCGAACAATCATGCTTCCCAAAGTTGACGTCAAAACCCCTGTCGGTGAACTGACTAACGCTGAGGAGATTATGTCACAATCCTTCCACAAAAGACACGTCCTAAATGATAACATTTCCACAAACAATCTTGCCATATCCCCGAGTGTAACCTTTGCTGTTATCTCCAAAAGTAACCACGGAGCCGGCTCTCAACACCAAATCTGTTAACAGGGACTTATTGCCGGTCATATGCCTCGATGCTCCACTGTCCAGCACCCATATGACTTTACTCTTTTCCTGTTCACTGCCCTGCAAATCCAGAAAGGTTAGGTGTTCTTCGGAACCCAATGATGTTTGGGCCCGGCATCAATAATTTCCTTTTTCTTTTCGGATACAGAAGGCTTTGCCTTGTTGCCATCAGGGGCATTCATCTTGACTTTGTCTTTTCCCTTGTCAACCTTGACTGGTTTGTCAGGTTTGGGAGTAGACTGGTCACTCCTAACTTTAGAAGGACTTGAAGTCTTAGCCTTTGACCCCGCATACTTTTTCTTACTACTACTAGATGTATGTTCAACAGATGCACTAGCAGTATTCATTAAATTAAAATAAGCATGCATGATGTTTACAGCACATGGCATACAATTAGGATTATTGCATTTGGCATGATTTGCATACATGTTAGGCAAAGCAATAGTTGCAGGCATGGTATTACAACCAACAGATTTTTCTTCCTCTACATAGAACGGGCAATAGTAAGACAAATGATCAGTTTGATTACAAATATAGCATGCCTTCCTAGCTCGTGTAGATGTAGATACAGATACAGGTTCAGTTTTAATTACCTCTACAGGTGTTTTCATTTGGTCTGACCCTGCTACCCATTGTTTATATGACACCGTCTTAGCCTCCTTGGTTCCTACACCTCTCTTAGCATAAGCAATCTTACTCGCTCTCTTAGAAGTTGTAGGTCCTACTACTTGTTCTTCCAACTCTTTTTCCTTTTTAATCTCATGTTCAATTTTAACAGCAACAGGATCTATTGTCCTAGGCTCAAACTGCTTAAAGATAGGTTTTCTAACATCCCCTAAAACCTCAGGCACATTTTCTTTGACTAACACTGGCTCTAACAACTCAGCAGCCCTATTTTTCTTTTTCTGTGTGTAGTCAAGTCCTATGTTTACTTTTTCATTTTTACTCTTGCCTGCTAGTTTCATGTACATGTCCCTTTCTACGAAAACTTTATTAGCGGCTTCTTTAAAAGATTGACATGTTATTTTAAGCTCAGCTAATTCATTTTTAAGTTCTTCGTTAAGGTCTTCCCTAATCTTAAGCTTGTGTTCTAAAACGTCTACCTGATTCATTAACTGCCTTTCTTTACTTTCTCCTGATTCTAATTCCTCTACCCTGGCCTCGAGAAGTCTATTCTTAAGGGAGAGTTTAGCATTTTCCTCATTAACAGCAATTAGATTTAGTTGGAGATTGTACATGTCTTTAGTCATGGCAACTAATTCATTTTGGTACTCAGAAATAGACATTTCATTTACGGTTAGAATTGGTACCTCTGATTGTTCTGAAGATTTTGCCATTAAAGCGAAGTTGCATAGCTCCTGATCTTCATCTTCATCAGACTCGTCCCAACCCTTCCCTTCAGTCACAACATAAGCCCGGCTTCCCTTCTGTTGCTTGCTAACCAAGGCATCATATTTCTTTTTCAGATCAGCATAGGATTCCTTGGGATGAACGTATTTGGGTTTCTTGCACTCTGTTGCAAAGTGTCCCAATTCATTGCAGTTAAAGCATCTGAACTTGTTCTTGTCTACCAGGTTAGGTCTGTAGCCACTACTAGATGTGCTACTTCGACCGCTGTAATTTCCCCGGCCACTTACACTACTACCTCTGCTGCTGCTGCTGCTTCTTCGGCTGAAAGAACTACCAAATCGTCCTTTACCTTTTCTTGGCTTCCTGAAGCTGATATGAGCAAATTCTCGAGCAATACAAGCATATGACTTGTCTTCTAATTTGTCCAGCTCTTCAAAGGTATAATATTCATCCTCACTTTCTTCGGATGGATCTTCAATATCTAATATCACCCTTTCAGGATTGGCAGTTTTCAATGAGACAGCTGCAAGTGCCTTTACAGTAGACTCTTCAGCTACAAGTCCAGATTCACTTACCGCTTTGTATTCTCCACTATTGTAGGATCTTCTTTTGTTATTTTGTTCTTTCTCCAGCTCGTAGGTCTTTAAAACACCATACAGCTTTTCGAGAGAGGTATTTTTCAAGTCTCTTGACTCTCGAATGGCAGTGATCCTGTGTTCCAGATGTTTAGGCAAATTCAAAAGAAACTTGATATTTGAATCTGCTAGTGGATAGACTTTATCTCTTATACTCAGCTCGATAAGCAATTTACTGTAACGTTTGTAAACATCCGCTACACTTTCTCCTCGTTCGCATCTGAACGATTCATATTCAGAAATCAGAATGCGCTTGTGATTATCTCTAACTTCCTCGGTCCCCTCCATCACTACAACCAGTTTATCCCACATGGCTTTAGCTGTTTTTAATCCCTTTATTTGAACATAGTACTCTGAGTTTAGGGATTCAATTATGACGTTGCGTAACGACGCATCCATACCAACCAATTCTTTATCTGCGTCTGAAAACTCCATTTCCTCTTTAGGAACAGACCGGGATGGTATTAGTATCCCTCCTTCCATTCGCTCTGGCTCAATTCTCATGGGTATGTATGGACCGTTCTCCAATATTCTCAAGTATACCTTGTTTATTGATTCAAGGTAGGCTTTCATCCTTCCTGTCCATTCGTCATAATGTTGTGCATCAAACGGAGGTATCTTAAATCTGTGTGCGGCGGCCATTTTAATAAAGTTTAAAATTAAGATAATACACTTTTCAAATTATAATAAATTGTAGTTACTTGAAAAATTAATTATCTCACTTTAAATATTCAACACTTAATATCCAACGGATTTTGCACTTAAGATTCAAGCAAGTTAGTTTTAATCACAGGAACAGTAGCAGGGTCCACCACTTTCTCAAGTCCAAACAAAAAGTTGTCCACTTCCTAGTTGACAGAAGTTCGAAAATGTCCTTTTTGTTTAGTCAATCAGTTGATTCCAGTTTTGACCACAGGAAAACCCACAAAGCTCTAAAGTACAATGTTTTGGAATTTTATACAAATATTCCTTATACCATGACTCAGAACTTTTTAGATCTATGACTTTTTCAAGAAGAAACAAATAAAAACTTTCGTCACAAACTTCAAGAAAAAAAATGGATCTGGGATTTTCAAGAACCAACTCAAACAACACAATAGGATCTCTGTTAGATGTGTTTAACAGGTGCTCTGATACCAATTGTTAGGTCCAAAGTGTTGTAGAGGGGGGGGGGTGAATACAACTGTTTCGAATAATGAGAGAAAATGAAAATAAATGCAGGTAATAAATGATGACACAGAATTTCAAGAATACATCTTTATATTCATTGAAGGATTTGCTACAACATTCATAAAAGCATCATAATCAGTTGAGCAATAAATACAGCAATTAAAGCTTGATTCAACTGATTCTCTCTCACTTTCTTTTTACAGTAAATGCTCTCTTTAAAATATACTGTAGAAAAATACAGAGATTGCTTAAAGTCTCTTTACAAATAAAACAAAGTGCTGCTTTTATAATGTCGTGTAGACTTGATCTTGTCCTTTTTGTGTACGTGGCCCAATCAGGACTTGTCAACAAAAAGTACTTTCCAACCACTCTGGATCAACCGTTCACAATAAGCCACTTGTCCCTTGAAAATTAAATGCTACATATCGACCCACATCTCGATCTCGGCCTGGACCCATCTCGATCTCGATCTTGGTTGACAATCTCGATCTCGATCTCGATTTGTGAAAATCTCGATCTCGATCTATTAGAATCTCGATCTCGATCTTTGAGAATCTCGATCTCGATCTCGATCTGCCGTGGATAGAGATTTGCCTTTGCAATGTTTTACTTTAATTATATATCTCGACCCGCATCTCGATCTGCTGTGGATCGACATTTGCCTTAGCAAATATGCACTCATCCAATGTTGACCTTCTTTAGTGACTAATTGAGGATTAACCTTTATGAGCAAGTTTCCCTAGCTTCTTCAATTTCTTTTCCTCACTCAATTCAAATGAGATCTTCTATTACTGACATGAACTTGCCTCCAATGTCCTGACACTTGATGCAATGGTCTGGTTCATAAGTGACTAGTCTTGTAGGGGTTCTTGCTTCTGAATGTCAGTTCTCATTTATTGATTAACCTTTACATTATCCAGATGTTGATATACATTACATGAAATCACTTTAGTCTTCTTGATACTTCTTTGACATTAATTTGATTCTCCATTAGATAAGTTAGGGCATGAGCAATACTGAGATTGAACTTCTTCTCACTTATGCATCATTGATTAACCAAATTAGTTACTTGTAGTTACCAAGTATCATTATCATTTCTTCAGTTGATTGATTCCATGTGCTTCTTCAGTTTCTCTTGTTTTTGCTGTTGTTTTATCTTTTACCTAGTTGAGTTACATAGAAATTAAGTGTTACAAGTTTGTACACCTATGCCTTTCATTTGGCAAATCCACTCCTTCTCAATCTAGATCTTGACGAGTATTAAACATTGGAAGGCATCCGATTAACTTAATATGTATTTAGGGATTTTAATATTTATATGAACGATCATGATCCAATCATAAAGAGATTCTCAATTTTTCCATGATCAAATAATCCATTTCAATATTCCTCAATGGTTCGATTTCCAGATCGTCGGAGAAGTCACAAGCGGTCTCACTTAAAACCCAACTTTCTTACGAATAATAATTCGCTTTTGACAAAATCTCCCCATATCAGAAAAAGAAAATTCATATTCAATACCGTGTTTCATAAAAACAAGAATCTCATGATCGTTTGTTTAATTTTAAAATCTTGAACCTTTACTGATTTTATCTTTCTTAAGTAAGCATGACAAATGTGTCGTATTTAATACATACATCATTCCAACATATACGTACTACACATGCATTCATATATATATATATATATATATATATATATATATATATATATATATATATATATATATATATATATATATATATATATATATATGTATTGTGCGTAAATTAAACGTGTTTGGTTATGTCCCCATCCTATGTGTTATTTTCAAGCTAATGGAATTATCAAGGTCAATCTATGGTGATTTCAAATACTACACTATTACATGTCTTTATCTTCTTCATTGCTCCATCATCTGAATTGCCTCCTACCTTCCTTGTTTCCAAGTCTCCATTGACCAATTACATTGAATAATAAATAAATCTATTCTAATGAAATTACAAGAAGAACTCGAGTTACATTCGAGATTAACAATTACAATGAATAAACGACATGCAAGTCGTATTTAAATACCAAAACCATAAAACAAAACCACTATCCTATGTGTCTTTAGGCCATAACCATCCACCATGTTATCACATAACACATTTAAAATATATCTCAAATTATATAAATATATCATATAATCATATATAATAAATTTCAAGATTTCAGAAAATCAAATAAATTTCAGAAAATAATAAATCGCTGTTTCGGGGCCTGTAACCTCGTCAAACAGCTAAAAGATGCGAAGCTGATAATGTCAGTATTGCTCAATGACACGATTCCAGTCAGAAAACACATATCGTTTGCGAAAATCGGACACTGGACACAGATTTCAGAAAATCTACCGAATCCGTTTCAGAATTCGTATCGAATATGATTTCCATAACAAGAACAAACATGTATCATATACATGCAACAATACACACAATCATCCCATGATTATACAACACATGAATATCATATATTCAAAATCATATAAAACATATATATCAACATATAGTCATGGCATATCATATATATGTTTACATACATCGAAAAACTGTTAAACACATAACCAAATCATCCCATTATACACGTAGCTCTGATGCCATTAAAGGGTTTCGAGCATGAAAATGCAGCGGAAAAATGCAAAAAATAAATAAAAATTGAAACCCTACCGCATGAACCATGTATAACTTTGGATGATTATGGTGAAGAAGTCTGTACCTTAACAAAGCTTTCCATATGATGTTTAATGGAGGTCCAGAAAAACGAATCATAGCAGCCCTTTGTTGCAAAGATATGCTCTCTAAAGAAGTTCACATCAACGCCCGATCGTCCAACGATCACCGGAGTCGGTACTAGCCGAATTGCTTGCCTCTTCCTCTCTCTTTTCTTTTCTCTAGCCTCTCTTCATGTTGAGCAGCTTGGACTTTTCTCTAAAACGAAATTTGATAATTAAACCCTAATACTATATATCATTATATATATATAGGGGAGAGAGAGATTTTGGGCCTAACCCTAATCCATCTGGTTTCCAAAACCCATTCTGATTTTGGGTTATTATTATTATTAAATCTGAATTCTAATATAATTAATCAAGTCCCACTTAATTAATTCAATAATTAAATTTGAATAATAATAATAATACTTATTAAATCCGAATCCTAATATAATTAATCAAGTACCACTTAATTAATTCAATAATTAAATTCTAGTAAACAATAATATATTTAAACTCGTAATTTAAATAAACCTCCGTTTTGACGTTCTTGTGTGTTTGACCCTTTAGGTTATTATTACGTTTGTAATAATTTTATTATCTAATAATAAAATTATAAACAATGAGTGGTATCTAGTAATACATCATTGTTACCCAAGTAACAATAATAATTGGTGATTCAATTAAACCTTTCGTGAATAATGTTCCATGTAATATAATCCATTTAACCTTATATTATAGATCAAACTCGAGGCATGTATAGTGTCATCCTCTTCAACGTTTAATCTCTGTTTCCTTGATCAATGAGTAGACTATTTAAACAAATCAATATTTGAGCATAGTCATGCATTGCATAGTCTCACTCAATCAAGAGGCCAATAATATCACTCCTAGAATTGGAGGGTTAAATCCTATATCTATCATTCATATTCCTCATACGATTCATAGAATACCCAATGTCCACCTTTATCATTACCCGGTTAAAGGTAACTTTGAGTGTAATCAAAGTATATTAATTCTCGTATATAAATATAATGATTTCAAGTCAGAGGATCATTACATCATTATCACTGTGAGATTTCTTATGACACTTATTACCATGTAGAACCTCACGACGGGTCTTTCCAGTGTCATGTATTGATACATACACTTATGTTCTTGACTTTAGTATCACCATACCTATGACCAATGAGATGTGGTCATCTGTCAACAAACATACTAGTCTTATTGTATTATTATTGCCCTTAAATAATAATACTTGACTAGGGAATTTTAGGAATAAAATACTATTCATATAATCTCATTTTTAAGTCACATACTTAAAGACATATATTACGCATTAATATTCCAAGGACATTTATTATTCTTTCAATTTATAACGCAGTAAATAAAAATATAATAAATATTAATTATATAATTATATAACATAATTGTTTTCAATAAAACATTAAAAGTATTGTCTCTAGGACACCAATACTAACAGTTTGATCATTCTTTTATCAATCTCCACAACTTCTTGGATAGGCTTAATTTGAAGACCCTTATCAGGAACAATGAGCTGCTTTCTCCATTTAGGGCATCTAACTAGCAATGAGCTAGTAGATTTCTTGAATTTTTTTATTTTAGCAGTGTTGACCTTTACCTGGTGACATGGCTTCATTTCCCTGATGTTATTCTTCTCAACTTCCTTCCTTATCACTCCATGAGCAGTAACTTTTACAAACATTCTTCTTGGAGATTTTGATTTAGGGAATATAACAGTTTCAGAAACTGTTGGGACCACACTAGTATCCTGAAGATTGGTAGGTGTACTAGAATGAACACCAACAATTTGCTGCTTCGAAGGCTTCTTTCTCTAATATTTTTTCTCCTTTTCAGAATCCTCTCTCTTCTTCTTGTCCACACTTTCCTTTTTCTTATATTCTTTCTTACCACCCTTATCACTCCTGGACTCAGGCTTCTTGTCATTCTTGTCCTGATCCTTGTTCTCATCATCCCTTTTCTGTTTCTTCATTTCCTCATTTGAAAAGTCAGAAACTTGATCATTGATAAACTTCTTCATCTTCCCCATAATCAACTTATCTGCCACTTGTTTGAACTTTTTATTCTCAATCAACTCAATTAGGTTTATGATTTGACCTCTGTTTCCTGAATTGAAATGTTGATAAATTTTGAAGTGTGCAAGTTTCTCTCCTCTTGCCATGTACATTACACCATCTGGGTTGTAGTATGTCTGAGGAAGAGCAATAGGTAGGAGAGGACCCAATATCTGATTTTTCAAATCTTCATTCTCATGAGTAACTAGTTCAACTTCTTTTTACATGCATTCCAGCTCAGTGTAAGATAGTTTTTGAAATAACATTATAGAGACCTTAAAATAGCCAGACTCCATCTGCACTATTGGTTCCTTAAACATCTTGCCAGTCTGTTCAAACTTGAATCACCTTATTGTAACAATAACATTATCAAGCATCTTCTTGTAGCTCCAATGATTGCCCTTGACTTGATTTTTGATATGTTGTAGAAGGTACAAGTTTATCAGCATTAGGCTTTAGAATTTCTCCTCTTGGTTTCCTCATAATAGCCTTTTGCCTCTCAGCCTCTATTTCTTCTCTTCTTTCCTTCTTCCCCTTAGGGTTGATATCTTGTTTTGGAAGAAATGTAGAATGAATGGGCTTGATGTGAGATGGTACTGGTTCTGGAGGAACTTGATTTGCCTGAATCAAGTTGGAGATGAGATTCTGCAATGAGGTGAGTTGAGCATAAATATTGGCAAGTGTGGTGCTTTGAGTGGTAGAAAGAAGTGGCAAACTCCTTTTTGAGATTTTGTACATTGGACACAATTGTAGAAACAGTAGTGGACAGAGAGTCAACTCTAGCATTCAATTCATCATTTGTTAAGGTCTTGGCAGCTTCATCCTTTGCCTTGGATTGATAGTAGATGTCCACTTGAAGTGGTGACAAAGTATGAAGAGGCACATCTTCAGGCAACTTAGCTGTATGCCTATTTTTGTAGAGCACTTCAACCATATCATTGATTCTTATTTGATTATCCAAGATGGCTGAGTTACTGTTGACCATTTCCTTGAAGACCTTCTCTATGGCATCTATCTTTGAGTAGAGAAGGGATGACTTTCCTAATTCTCCTCTTGATATATTTCCATAAATACCTCTAGGCCTTAATTTGTCCTCAATTGCTTTTAGAGTGCCCTCTACCTTGGTTTTGTGATAATTGACTTCAGCTTGCACACCTTTGGCAAGGTAGTGATTTGATTGGAGTTGAACCTTGACAGCTTCATGGATGGCATTATACATGGCATTGAGAGTGGAGATTTTCTCACATGATCCAAGATAGGTTAAGTATTTTTTCCTTGTCCATTCCAGTACCTCCTCCATGCTTATAATAGATTTACTATCCAACCAAGCATCCACATTAGATTCTTCATCTTAAGCCAGATTATCATTTTTCTCCTTTATTTCTTCTTGATCCTTTGCATACTCTAACATGATTGCAGCATAATCCTTATTGGGCAAATGTGAAGTAAGGAGTTATTGAGCAATGTGATAGAAGTCCTCTAACTGATCTCCATATAACTCTTTCAGTTTCTCATCTAAAAGTGACCGACCAAGAGATAATGGTCCTGATTCTCTTTCATGTTGCACAGGTTTCAGCCAATGTGATAATGAGTGAGAGCTAGGGCCACTTGTTACAGTGGTCCCCTCAGTAACTATTTCCTCATCCAATTTCTCAGATGATTCGCTAGACACTGGATGGATAGGTGATCTTTCCTGAAGAGACGGTCTTTGAATGACTGAAGAGTGTCCAGGGGATGCCATTTGCATGGTATGGAGGTCCCCTAGATTACCCAATGTCTGTGAAGACACTTGGCTTTCATATGCCTTAGCCACCACAGAGTCTGAAGTAAAGACTCCTGAAATCTCTGCGGTTTTGATGGTGTGATCAGGATATGCCTCAACAAGCATTCCATCACCATCCAAATGTGTTTTCTGAGTGGTGAGCAAGGTGTCATGCACCAGGTCACTTGAATTTGGCTCACTAGGGAAACAAAAATCCTGATGATCAACAACCTCATGTGTTTGGCTAGACACATTTGTTTGAGAAGAAATTTGGGGAATTGAAGAGAGATTGTGAGAAGAAATCAGTGTTGGAAACTCCCCCGGAGAAAATGGGGAAGTTTTAATAGAAGATCCTAGCTGTGCACAATGTGTCTCCTTTTCTACTATAACCTCTTCATTGACAAGAGTGAGTTCCTGCAATGGTGCAGACTCTGCACAAGGTGGAGTGGGTTGACTCCCAAATTCAATAGATGCACCTTGTTGAGAAAGTGCACTTAGAAGCAGGTTTAATCCCTTATTTACCGCTACATCCTGTTGGGAGGATGTAAGGTGGTCTGTTGTGGCCTTTTTATTCTTTTTCCTCCTTGTTAAAGGTTTCACTGGTGACTCATCAATTTCTTCTTCATTTTTTACTGTTGCACTCAAAGTTCTTTTCTTCACAGGTTTCTCCTTCTTCTTCATTACATCTACATCATATTGAGAGGATGTAGAGGTTGGTTTACTAACTTCTAATGGATTCAAAGAAGGGTTAACAGTTGGATTAGAAGTCCTTGGGTTAGGTGCATTAGGTTCTTCTGCAACCTTAGGACCTCCTACTGCATCAAGATAACCATATTTAGGCTGCACTAGTGGATATCCCTCAAATACACTCCTCATATAAGGTATGATTATGAGAGGGACATTCACTGTGGTTCTCCTATCCAATGTAGCAAAACTAATTTTTGACATGGATTTAGAGTAGCCAATTCTTTGTTTTTTCATCCCAGCCAATTCAATTAAACTAGCATTTTTATAGTTGAGAATTAATTAAATAAAGCGAGGGAAGAAAATTTCATTACCTCTCTTTGGAATCCTGGTAGTGAGCTCCCTAAAAATCAGCTTCCCAACATTGAGCTTCTGGTTGTAAGCCAATGAATAGGCCAGCTTTAAGGCAATGCTACTAATCTGGTAAAACCCTGTTTTTCTGCAAGTGAACACTCTAAGAACAGTATCAAACAGGAATGATCACTCCTTCCTCCAGAATTTCTTGTTTATTTTACCTAGCTTGAACTTCTCAACTCCTTTCTCCACAGTATCTGAGTACCTGATGAACTCTAGGAAATCTAGAAGGTCATCCTCAGATGGTTCAGCATCAAACCTCTCAGTTGGCGACATCAAACTTTTGTTCACATTCTCTTCATTGAAACTTATGTCCTTCTTCTGAATTTTGTAGGTTACTACAATCGTAGAGTTTCCATCTTTCAAAGCTATATCTTCCCATGTTGTCGTGTTCCAGAACTACTCCAATATGTCGATGTAGAGAATGGGGTTGGCCAGCAAAGCTTCTTTCATGTAGGAATCAATGAGAAACCTAGTGAAACATTTGTATTGAGGTTTAGCATATGCATCCATTGCTATGGCTAGAAAGTTAATTTCAGGAATGACACACACTTCGATTGCAGGGGTGGAACTGGAGATGCCATTGAATAAGTGTATATAAAGAGAGAAAAGAAAAAACGGAAGTTTTAGAGAGTAGAAAGTAGGAGTTCAAGTGTAACTGTTTGAAAGCAAGAGTTTCTTTGAGTTTGCAGTTAAGTGTAGAAATGAAATTTTAGATCTACTTTTCTATTTATATGACTCAAACAACTCGACTAGAATAGTAATCGATTTTGTATGTTCGAGAACTCAGAAAGAGTAAAGTTGGTTTAGTAGAGAATTTTCAGACTTTGATCGAGAACTCTCAGAAATATATATGTTTGGAGAACTAAGACGGCCGAGAACTCATTCAAACTGTAGTTGAGGACTTTGATGATTCGAGAACTCTTAATAGTATTCGATCGAGATCTCTAAAAATGAATTGTTCAAGAACTCAAGACATTCGAGAACTTTAGAACTGAACTATTCGAGAACTCAAGAATCCATGCCTAGTCGAGAAGTCAGAAAAGATGGCAACTTAATTACAAACTCCAGTTTTTGAAAGATTATTCTATTTTCACTTGGAAAACAAAATGATAATTTACAAACCTCCTTTCTTAGATAAATAAAATTTATTTATTCATCTTAAAGATGTGAAATGTGTTTGATTGATATTCCTGAAATTTTAATCATCACACTTGTTATTTAACAATGCACAAATATAATAATTATTTTCAGGCTATCTCAGAACAAAGAAATAGTTCCAAGTTAGTTTTTACAAAATATGTAATTAATTTATTTTTATTTAATTAAAATTATGTACAACAATATAACTAATATGTTTATAGATACACACCAATTTTGTTTCACTTAGATAGATCATTTAGGTTTATGTCTGTGAAACAATTGTTGTATCAGGTAGAGAGATATATTTATTGGGCCACTTATCCTGAAGAATTCAGCATTCCAATTTCACTAACCAACCTGTTGAAGGTGGCTTCATCAAGTGGTTTAGTAAATATACCAGTCAACTATTTTTGTGTAGTAATATAGAATAATTTAATCACTCCATTCTCCGCATGTTCCCTTATGAAATGGTACCTTACATCAATATGTTTTGTCTTGGAATGATTGACTGGATTGGCAACAATTGAGATGGCACTAGTGTTGTCACATATGATAGGAATTTCTTCTAACAGCAGTCCATAGTCCCTTAGTTGATTCCTGATCTAAAGCACTTGAGCACAACAACTTCCAGCAGCTATATATTCAGCCTCAGCTGTGGAAGTAGAAACTGATTGTTGATTTTTACTAAACCAAGACACCAATCTCTGTCTAGTCTACTGGCTGTTAAATATAGTAGAGATCCAATCATTCCTCTATAGGTCTTCATGTCTACACTCTTTTCCTTCTTATCTTCGTCAAGTTTGATATCTGTAGACATTAGATTTTTTACAGGTGAGCAATCTTGCATGTCAACCCTTTTGAGCAAGTCATTAATGTACTTGGTTTGGCTTATGAAGATGCCATCTGTTCTTTGACTTATTTGAAGGCCTAGAAAGTAATTGAGCTCTCTCATCATGCTCATCTCATATTCACTTTGCATAAGCTTGGAGAACCTTTGACATAATTTTTCATTTGTAGATCCAAAAATGATACCATCCACATAAATTTGAACTAGTATAACATCTTCACCATGCTTCTTGTAGAAAAGAGTTTTATCAATTGATTCTCTAGTGAATTGTTTATCTAGAAGAAATTTTGACAGAATGTCATACCATGCTCTTTTTGTTTGTTTGAGTCCATACAATGCTTTGATAAGTCTGTAAACAAAATCTAGAAAGTTTGGATCTTCAAAGCCAGGTGGTTGTTGTACATATACTTCCTCTTCTAATTCATCATTAAGAAATGCACTTTCGACATCCATTTGATAGATTTTAAAGTTTGAGTGTGCTGCAAAAGGCTAGAAAAATTCTAATTACTTCCAATCTTGCAACAGGAGCAAAAGTCTCATCATAGTCAATGCATTCTTCTTGTGAGTATTTTGCTACCAACCTTGCCTTGTTTCTTATCACAATTCCATGTTCATCCATTTTATTCTTGTAGACCCACTTAGTTCCAATTACTGATGTATCCTTTGGAGGTGGCATTAGTTTCCAAACATTGTTTCTCACAAATTGATTCAATTCCTCCTACATGAAAATTATCCAGTTTGGATCCACCATGGCTTCTTCAATTCTCTTTGGCTCATTTTGAGACAGAAAGCAAGCTAATAAGCATTCATTCATGGTTTCTCTCCTTGTCCTCACACCTTCATCATGATTTCTAATAACTTGATCAACAGTATGAGCTTTATTCCATTTAGTTTGATGAGCTTCATTTTTATCATTAGAACATGTTTCTTCCTGATTGAAGTTGTTGCCATTTATTGCAGATCCTTAGGAATCTCCCCCTGAGTTAATGCTTGGGTTGTGTGGAGAATTCTCAAGTTGAAAATGACTATAATCTTCATTTTCTCTTTCTTCATTTGTTCCATGTGAGATGTCTACATGTGATTCTTCATGAGTGTTAATATTAATTTTTGTTGCAAAGGTCTCAGGCTCCATTTCATTTTCAAATCTCAGTGTGCCACAGTTTTCACTTTCTAAGTTCATAGAAGGAAAATTGAAGTCATCAAATGTCACATTTGTGCTTTCCATTACTTTTTGTTGATCAATCACATATACTATATAGACTATTTTATCCAAAGAGTATCCCATAAAAATTCCTTCATATGCCTTTGTTTCAAACTTCCCAAGATTGTTAGCATCATCTTTAAGAACAATTCATTTTGTTCTAAACATATGCATGTATTTTACAGATGGTCTTCTATTTTTCATGATGTGATAAGGAGTCTTTCCAACTGGTTTTGTGATGAGTGTTCTATTTTGAGTGTAACAGGCAGTACTCACAGCTTCAGCCCAAAAACTGGTTGAAAGATTTGCTTTTGCTAACATGGTTCTTGCAGCCTCAATAAGAGTTCTGTTCTTTCTCTCAAAAACTCCATTTTGTTGTGGAGTTCTTGGGGCTAAGAATTGGTGAGTGATTCCATTCTCTTTGCAGAATTCATTGAATGTAGCATTTTTGAATTATGTTCCATTGTCACTTCTTATGGCTACTACTGGTGTAGGGCCTTAGTCTAATCTTCTCAAATTTTCAATGATGACTGTAAGAGCTTCATCTTTTGAGTGCAAGAATTCTACCCAAGTGTACTTTGAAAAATCATCAACAATGACTAGAGCAAATCTTTTCTTAGACATGGACATGACATTTACTGGTCCCAACAAATCCATATGAAATAATTGCAGTGGTTTGGTGATTGAAGTAAATTCCTTGCTCTTGTGACATGATCTTCTCATTTACCCTTTTTGACATGCCTCACACAATCCTTCTATGCAGAATTCAAGTGAGGGCAGGTCCTTCACTAGTTCTCTTTTGACTAGAGAATTAATGCTTTTGAGATTTAAGTGAGACAATTTCTTGTGCCAAAGCAAACTTTTATTTTCTGAGGCCTTGGTATAGAAACAACAAATTTTCTCCTTGTTTGCAGAGTCCAAATCTGCTACAAAGAAGCTTCATTTTCTTACTCCTTGTAGATCAACTTCTTTGGTCTTTCTGTGAGATATAAGACACAATTCCTTATCAAACTCCACCGTTAAATCTTTATTGCAGAATTGGGTGATGTTGAGTAGATTGTGTTTTAAACCACTGACCAAAGCTACATCTTCAATGACAACATTTTCATGAATCAACTTGCCATATCCCATGTTGAAACCAATGTTGTTGTCTCCAAAGGTTACCATTGGGCCAGCCTCATCTTTGAATTGTGATAGCAGAGCTTTGTCACCAGTCATATTGTTAGGAATATATTCATTTGATGATGTACAAAATACTAGAATAGAGGTTAGCTTAGTTTATTTGCAATAAATCTTTCTAGTCTCTGAAATGTATAATCAGAGTCTAGATAGTCAATATTCATGTTACTTGTACTTAGAAGAATTTTTGTAGAAAGTGAAGCCAGAGTCTACATGAAGATCAGAGTCTGGAAGGTGATCAAAGTCTATAGACTATCGCAGTCTATGATCTATCAGAGTCTACATATGATCAGAGTCTGAAGATCATCAGAGTCTGAAGATTTCAGAGTCTGTACAGTTAAAGTTAAATTTGGAAGAAGATCACAGGAATTGAAAGTCTTCGAAGATCAAGATAAATATATTGCAGATATGCTGTGGGAAAGAAAGAGAATTCTAGAAGGAAACTGTCAACTAATAATTAGGAATTATATTCCTATTGTAATTTATCTTTCTGTTATTAGTTGATAGGCAGCTCTCTATATAAACTCTATGTAACCTAATTGTAAAGTTGTCGAAACATAATTTGTCTGGGTGAAACTTTGTGAGTGCATAGAAATAGAGAGAGTTACTGTGATAAACACAGAGAAGCTGCTATGGTTTGTGTACACCCTAGGAGAGTTTTGTATTTATAAATCAATAATAGAAACAATACTTATTCATATCTTGTGTTTGATCTTTGTTCTTAATTCATATCTGTTTATTGATATTGAGTTGATTTTAAATCAGGCAAAAAAGACACACAAGTATTCAACCCCTCCCCCTTCTACTTTTGCAACTGGGAAAACAATTGGTATCAGAGCCTAACGTTTAAAATCGATTAAAGATGTCTGGAAACAAAGATGACAATTCTAAGATTCCTATGCTTAAGAGAAACGAGTTCACCCACTGGAAGGTTAAGATGCTGCACCATCTGGAAGCAACAGACCCTGACTATCTTGAAAGAATTCATGAAGGACCCTATGTGCCTTTAAAGCTAGTGCCTCAAATCAATGAAGAAGGCAAAGTAACTGAAGAACACTTCATTGAAAAACCAAAGGCTGACTGGATAAAAGAGGACAAGGAGAATGTCCTTAAGGAGGCAAATGTCAAAAACATACTCTTTAACAGTTTGGATTTTGTTCTTACAAACTGTGTTATATCATGTCAAACTGCTAAGGAGATGTTGATAAAACTTGAAGTGCACTGTCAAGGGACTAAGGATGTCAAGAAGAATGCTAAGTCTTTGCTAATTCAAGAGTATAAGTATTTTGAAGCAAAATCTAGAGAATCTATTACTGAGATGTATGATAGGTTTACAAAACTCTTGAATGAGATGGCTATGCTTGGTAAGGTTTATGATTCTGAAGATATAAACACCAAGTTTCTGAGAGCACTTCCTGAAGAGTGGGACAATAAGACTACAGCCATAAGGGAAGCTAGAGATTTGGATGAACTAACTCTAGAAGAATTGTATGGCAGGCTTAAGACATATGATTTAGAGATGCAACAGAGGAAAAATAAGAAGTATGTGAAGACAAAATATGTGGCACTCTTAATAGAGTCTGAGAAAGAACAACAGGAACAACCCACAGAAGCAAGAATCAAGGATTCAAGGAAGAAGGGTAAAGCTGTTGTGGAGTCAGAGTCTACTGACACAGACTCTGATTCTGATGAAGAGATTGATATAAGTCAAATGATGGCTATGTTTGCTAAAAATTTCAAAAGAATGAAATTTAACAAAAGAAATGGAATAATTTAGCAAAAGGCCATCATTCAAGAAGGAAGATGAGAAGGTTGAGAAGAGCAAGAGTACTATAATCAAACTTGACAAAGCAAATGTCAAATGTTTCAACTGTGGAATATTGGGGCACTTTGCCAGTGAATGCAGAAAGTCAAAAAGTCAAGGAAAAGGAAAAGCACTTCTATCAACAGGAAAGGATTGGGCAAATTCAAGCTCAAAGGATGAAATTGATTATGAAAATATAGCATTGATGGCATCCTCCTCAAGAAAATCACAATCTCCCAAAGAATCCTCATCTCTTAAAACTCAGGTATCAATCTTTACTCCTGAATCCTTAATTAATTTAGACTCTAATGTTATAGAAATTGGGCAAAGTGAGGTTAATAAAATAATGACAACATGTAGGTCTCTCACTAGTGAAAGTGAAAGGTTGAGAGAAGAAAATTTAACCTTAACTAAAAGGAATGATCATTTAGAGTTTGAGTTAGTATTAATGGAACAATACAAAAAGGATTCTGAGAAATATAGTCATAATTACACTGAAATCTTGAAAGCCTATGACTATGTTAAGAATGAACTAGAAGAATAGAGACTTAAATTTAGAGTCTGGACAGACTCTGGTAGAAAAGTTCAAGAAATTCTCAATAATCAAAATGTGTGTCAAACTGCTGGTCTAGGCTATGACAAGAGTCAAGGCGAAAGACCTATTATTGAGAATGATAATGATGAAGAAGCTAGCCAAGTTAATAAGACTAAAGACAAAATTAAATTTGTTCCTGTTAAGTTTGTGACTCCTAAAGAAAAGACTGAAACCACAAACTCATCTGTCAATAGTCCCCCTGTTGTTAACAAAAAGACAGATGAAACAGAAGCAAATAACTCTAAGAAAAATATTAACATAGGGTACTTGTCTAAGTCTAAGTTAAAAGAAAGGCTAGAGAACTTATCAGAGTCTACCAAAACTAGGAGAAATAGGAATGGTAAGGAAGGCATTAATAAAGCAAATAATTATCAAAAGGATCCTAATGCTCTTAGAAAGAAGTGTTTTAGATGTGGCAACCACAACCCTTGAGCTATAGATTGTAAAGCAAAAATTGAGAAGAAATCAGTGTCTAGTCTTCCACAGACTTTGAAAAGTCACTACATCCCACAGAAACCTTGTTATCATTGTGGTAGCATATTTCACTCTATTTATATGTATAGAGACTATCATGATTTGTATTTCAATTTTTATGAGCTAAAATCATTTATTGATAAAAGTTGGTATGACACTGTTAAGACTACACCAGAGTCTAAAGCAACAAAGGAGACAGGAAAATCAAAGGTGAAAATTGCTAAACCTGTTTCACCTAAAGTTAGAGGAAAATGATCCAAAACTGTTTGGGTCCCCAAAACAACTAATTAGTTGCTTTATGTATGCAGGGAACAAGGGTAAAGAATGTAACCCTAATCCTGGACAGTGGATGCTCAAGACACATGACTAGAAAGAAATCTTTGCTTATAGACTTTGTAGAAATGGCTGGCTCAGAAGTATCCTTTGGAGATGGCAACAAAGGACAAACACTGGGATATGGCAAGATTTACTTGGGAATGTCATCATTGAACAAGTAGCTCTAGTTGATGGCTTAAGACACAATTTGATAAGCATAAGTCAACTAGGAGATAAAGGTTACCATACTGGCTTTGACAACAAAGAGTGTCTTGTGACTCACAAAGAAACAGACATTTTGGTTTTCAAAGGTCACAGACATGGTAAAATTTATGAAGCCAGCTTGGAGGATTGCATACCTAGTGAATTCACATGTCTATATAGCAAGGCCTCAACTGAAGAAAGCTGGAAATGACACAAGAAACTGTCACACATCAACTTTAAAACACTAAACAAGTTGGTCAAACAGAATCTTGTAAGAGGATTACCACATGTTGATTTTGTGCAAGATGGACTTTGTGAAGCATGTCAACTTGGAAAGCAAAAGAAATCATCCTTCAAGAGCAAGACAATCAACACCATTTCTGAACCCTTTTATTTATTACATCTTAATTTATTTGGTCCAGTAAATGTTATGTCAATTAATAAAAAGAAATATACTCTTATTATTGTAGATGATTTTATAAGATTCACATGGGTTTTCCTTCTACATTAAAAGGATGAAGCTCCACAACACATAATAGACCATATCACTTTTATGGAAACAAAATCAAAGAAAATAGGTAGAGTTCTAAGGAGTGACAATGGTACTGAATTCAAGAATTCAATCATGGAGGACTACTGTGCATCAAAGAGAATTACTCAATAATTTTCTGCACCAGGAACTCCTCAACAAAATGGAGTTGTGGAGAGAAAAAATAGAACCCTCATAGAAGCTGCCTGAACAATGCTGGCAGAGTCTAAGCTACCAGTATATTTTTGGGCAGAGACAGTCAATACAACATGTTTCACTCAAAACTGTACCTTAATAAACATGTATGGAAAGACTCCCTATGAAATGATAAAGGACAAGAAGCCAAGTGTGAAACACTTTCATATATTTGGATGCAAGTGTTATGTACTGAAAGTACATCCTGAAAATCTAAGCAAATTTGAAGCCAAGACAGATGAATCAATTTTTCTTGGATATGCATCAAACACAAAAGCATTCAGAGTGTTTAATCTCAGAACCAAAATTGTTATGGAATCTATTCATGTTGCATTTGATGATAAAAAGTTTACAGGATTGCAGGATGAGTTAGAGTCTACTACACTGGAATTTGAAAATCTAAAAAGTTCTGAGATAAATGAAGAAGAAGAGGATGAAGACCCTCAAATAACTCCTGATCCAACACAGGAACCTGCACATTCTGAGGGGGAGCCAGAAAATACAACTCCGAATAATTCAGAGTATAACAGGTCAGGGTCTACCCAGACAGAGTCTAGACAGACAGAGTCAAATTCTTCAGAATCTAACTCATCAGGGTCTGGATTAAGAAACTCTGAACCCTTGTCAGAGACAATCAATTTAGGGGGAGCCTCTTCATTTGAATTTCACTCAAATACAGAAGATGCAAATGACTTAGGGGGAGCTTCAAGTTCAAGAACCAATCTTCCACCAGCTAGAAAATGGACAAGGGATCACACTCATGACTTAATAATTGGTGACCCTGAGAGTGGTGTACAAACAAGAACAGCCACTCAAAATGAATGTCTTTATAACTGTTTTCTCTCAAAGAATGAACCCAAGAAAATTGAGGAAGCCTTGCAAGACCCTGATTGGATAATTGCAATGCAAGAAGAATTGAATGAATTTGAGAGAAACAAAGTGTGGAAACTTGTACCAAGACCTAGAGATAGATCAGTTGTTGGTGCAAAATGGGTGTACAGAAACAAACTTGATGAGAATGGAACTGTAGTAAGAAACAAAGCAAGGCTAGTTGCAAAAGGATACTCACAAGAGGAAGGAATTGACTATGATGAAACGTTTGCACTAGTAGCAAGATTGGAAGCTATCAGAATGTTTCTTGCCTTTGCAGCTCATTCAAAATTCAAGGTGTATCAGATGGATGTAAAAAGTGCCTTCTTAAATGGAGAATTGGAAGAAGAAGTCTATGTGGAGCAACCACCAGGATTTGTTGAACCAAAGTTTCCTGATCATGTTTACAGGTTAGATAAGGCACTTTATGGATTGAAGCAAGCACCTAGAGCATGGTATGAAACTCTTTCAAAATTTCTTCTTGAAAACGGATTCATAAGAGGTACCATTGACAAAACTCTCTTTATTAGAAAGTATAAAGGTGACATTTTGCTTGTCCAAATTTATGTTGTTGATATTATATTTGGATCTACTAATGACAAACTCTGTGAAAAGTTTTGTAACCTAATGCAGTCAAATTATGAAATGAGCATGATGGGAGAATTAAACTTCTTTTTGGGGCTTCAAGTCAAACAGAATGATGATGGAAGTTTCATCAATCAAACAAAGTATGTAAGGAAACTATTGAAGAAGTTTGACATGCAAGACTTTGCAACTGCTAAAACTCCCATGTCAACAACCACTAAGCTAGACTCTGACCTAAAGGGTAAGAAAGTTAACAACACTAGCTACAGAGGTATGATTGGCTCATTGTTATATTTAACTGCTAGTAGACCAGATATCATGTTTGCAACTTGTCTGTGTGCTAGATTTCAAGCTGATCCCAGAGAATCACATTTAATAGCTGTAAAAAGAATTTTTAGATATCTCAAGGGGGCACAAACTCTTAGACTTTGGTATCCTAGAGAGTCAGATTTTTCACTAATTGGCTATTCATATTCTGACTATGCATGATGCAAAGTAGACAGGAAAAGCACAACATGACAATGTCAGTTTCTTGGCAACAGATTAATTTCTTGGTTTAGCAAGAAACAACAGACTGTATCAACCTCAACAGCTGAGGCTGAATACATTGCAGCTGGAAGTTGCTGTGCTCAAATTCTGTGGATGAGAAATCAATTACTTGATTATGGACTAACATTCTCAAATATTCCTATGTATTGTGATAATACCAGTGCTATTAAAATTGCAGAGAATCCAGTCCAACATTCCAGAACAAAGCACATTGATGTCAGGTATCATTTTATTAGAGAAATGTTGAAAATGGTACTGTGACACTTCACTATGTTCCAACTGACAGACAGATTGCAAACATTTTGACGAAACCACTTGATGAGTCTACCTTTCTCACACTGGTAGGTGAATTAGGTATGTTAAACATGTAAGTGATTACAAATTACAAAAGCAAGGTATGTACTTTAATTATAATTCCTGTTTTAACACATTATAATTAATTAATATTGCAAAATTTTGTTTGGTACTTTATCTTGACAGAGTCTAGTTTTTAGACTCTGACAAGTCTGTAGACTCTGACTAGTCTGTAGACTCTGAGAAAAATATCGCCTAGACTCTGAATCGGTTAAAATTCGTGACTGCAGACTCTAATTGTGTTTAAACTATTCAAATGACTTGAAATAGGCGGTAATAGTTATTTTTGACTAGAGATAGACTGTAGACTCGTGTGTATTGTATGCAATTTAAACAAAATAAAAAAAATTCATACATTTTACTCACTTGTTTATTGCTATTTTTTTCTAAGGCAAAATTAATCACAGAGCTTTTTACGAACCCTAGATAAATTCTTCAAGTGCATTCATCACTTTCACCTCAACAATTTCAATGGCTTCTATCTCAACTATCATGAGGGGACCCAAAGCTATCGCATTCACTTTTGGAGACTTTGATTTCATGACCGCTAACCATGTGGTAGCCCTTGGCGACAAGAAAGGGGTAGATGCTGATTACTATCCTATGATGGATTTCTTGGAGCAGAGTGAGCTCAGTTATATACTCAAGGCATCACCAGTGATTCATATGGATGCTTTTTCACAAGCTTGGAGCTCTGCAAAGTTAGTTGATCCTTTTCAGGATCAATCAGGTAAAATCATGTTTACCTCTGGCTCCACTACATTTGATGTAACTGCAATATAGTTAATTCTGTGTTTAAACTGCCTGTTAAGTCTTCTTTTGATAATATTGTATCTGATGATGACATTAAAAGCATGTTTAAAACAATAGGTTATTCTGCTAGCTTACATAACATGAGTAAAATAACTAGGCCATATTTAAGAAAGGAATGGTCCTTTTTCTTTGATCAACTTGCTAAGTGTTTTACTGGAACATGTAGTGGCTTTGATGCTATTACTGCTATTACTTATCAAATTGGTCACAGTCTCCTATTCGATAAAGTGATCAACATTGATGATATGTTGCTCACTCAAATGGGAGCAAAATTAAATAATGTGCAAGAGGTGAGGAAAAAGGTCTACTACCATAGATTTCTTATGATTTTCCTCAACCACTTCATTCCTGACATGTCAACCAAGTTGGCAGATGATTGCTGTGTGCAGGCATGCAAACAGCAAAGAAGAATATTCTTTGACATTAAGAGAATTGATGACAAGAAACAGAGTCTATCTGCCATGAAATATCCATAGGTAATGCAGGTAAAACTCTCAACCTACAAACCTTCTATCTACAATGCTTCATTTTTTTATGGTGAAATGGTGCAGGAACAAATAATGGAGAGTCCCACTGCACGAACCCAAGTAACCCAATCCCTTTCACCAAAACAATCTCAAAAACCTAGAACTAGGAAACAAACCTCTGGTGTTTCTCAAAAGCCACTAGTTGTAAAAAGGAGGAAATTGGTTAAAACTAGGCTAGTAGATGAGCACAGTGATGATGAGCTCAACCCTTTAGAGAAACAAGTTGTTGAAGGTCTTTCTTTGCTAAAAGAAGGTCCTGATACACTTGATTCTAACCTTCATGCCAAGTCTGTAGACTCTGAAAAGGCTACAGACTCTGAAAAACCTAGGAATACACCTCAGGATTCTCAAATTGAATCTCCTGAAAAATCTTTTGCTCAGAAGTACAGAAGGTTAAGAAAGGCTTGTTCTGCACACACACACAAGCCTATTTCTGTTACTAACCCTGTTTTGCCAGAAATAGATGCTCCCAAAGCTCCTGCAGAGCCAGACTCTGAAAGAAAGAAAACACCTGAACCAGAGTCTAATGTTGAGTCAGAGTCTAGACTGCCTTTCGACTCTGATCATGACACATTTTGGGAAGGAATGCCATTGGATGCAGCCTCAAGTCTAATTGATAAGATCCTTACTCCAAGTGATGAGATACTGCTATTCTTATATCCTTTGGTGGAATCAGTTGAAGATCCAGAGCACTATCAGACTAAATCTCAAGTCTTGGATTTTCTTTCAACCTATGAAGCCCTAAAGAAGAGAATGGAACATGAGCTACAAATGTCTGCACATGATGTGGTCAAAAATCTATACAGCTACCTATTCAACTCTTCATTCCTAGAAAAAGCTGCTGGGCTCATAGAAGGCAGAACAACTGATGTTCTCAAAGCATTAGGTGTGTCAGACTCTGAACAGCAAATCACAAAGAAGCCTAAAAAACTTAAGATCTACAAAAGGAGAGAATCAGAGTCTATTGCTGAGTTGGAAACTGAGATTGAGCAACCAGTTTTTGACTATGAAGCAATTTGGGATCAAGGAATTACCTACATGACATCTATTGATTGGATTTCTACTATTCAGCCTCTTTCAAAGAAGGTGGTTGATTTTCTTGTCCAAAATGTAGGCAAGGTGGCCAACAAATACATCTATCCAACCTATGAAAGTAGATTGGATCAACTCAAGGGCTCATATTAACATAAGCTTGCAAGGGAACTGCAGGATTCCTTTCACATGACTTTTGCCCAGGCCTTCAATGCACTCCATGCCAGGATTTCTCTCAATGGACACTTGGATGCATTAACTATGGTAGAACCACAGGAGGTAGCAGGTGATGCCAGGCAGTTGGAGAATGGGAATAGTGCACCAGTGGTGACTAGTGATAAAGATGCTCAGTCTGCCTCACCCACACAAGAACCACCTAGTCAGAGGTTGGGTGATAGTGGGGCAGGGAAGTATGCTGTTAGGCCCTCCTTGGCAACTCAACAAAATGCTGATGAGAACCCCAGTGATATGGGAGGACAGACTCTGATAGATGCTCATGAAGAAATTTTTCATCATTTTCTATCAGAGTCTGTCCACCTTGAGGGGGAGTCTCATGCACAAACAGTCAAAGATGGTGACACTCAGACTCTCGATTCTAATGAAGTCATACTGAAGCAGTCAGAGTCTAGAGTAGACCCTGAGACTGGAATACTGGAGCCAACAGACTCTGAAAAGAAAGAAGATGATTGTAAGGGTTCAGAATCTGTTGCCGCTCAAGCCTTGGTGGAAACCCCTAGCCTTCAGACATATGAAGGGGTTCCCCTCCATCAAGGTGGTTCAGGTATTGAAGCACAATTATTATCTCTCAACCCCTCTTCTGTAGGATTCTTGAGTGCACTTTCCAAAATGAGTGAAAAAATATCTGAGAGGCTGGCACTGGTCCAGGCAAAATGAGAGGTAGAAAAAGCTGTAGGGAGCCTGAGTGTGAATGAGAAAGTGGGTGCCCAACCCCACTGTGAGAATGAGAGATTAGGGTATCCTGAACCTAGCTTTACTTATTGGGATCAGGATTTTCTAAAGAGTTGGTCCAATGAGTTGGAGCAGGGGATGGATGAAAATTCACTATGTTTAATTGTGCAGATTGGCAAAAAGGAGGAGGCTCTTGCTGCTTAGAAGTCATTTACACAGAGACCACAACATCATCTGGTGGATTCTCTAGCAAAGAGAGCAGATAGAGTCATGGAGGCTTTGGTGGATAACACTGTCTCTTTAACCGAGGTTGCAACATTGAAGTTAGAAGAAGCACTTTTGATCATGCCTATAAGGGCATAGTCTATCAGAGTCTACAGTCTCTGATAACTCTCAGGAGGAGTCAGGGTCTATAGTCCCGTTTGCAGTTTCAGAGTCTACACCACCACCAGAGTCTACACCTCCAATTACAAAGCTTGAGCCTGTTGCTGAGGAGTGCACTTCTGAAGATGATGATCAAGTTCACCC
Organism: Oenanthe sinensis; assembly: GCA_028671895.1. Taxonomy (NCBI): domain Eukaryota; kingdom Viridiplantae; phylum Streptophyta; class Magnoliopsida; order Apiales; family Apiaceae; genus Oenanthe; species Oenanthe sinensis. The sequence goes on from JAPMAC010000212.1 coordinate 8,225,402, forward strand.
TTCTTTTGTCTATTTTGATCAGGTGTTTCCTCAGTCTTAGGAGTCTGCACAGCAAAGAGACATCAATGATAAAGATTCTTTTGCCTGTATTATGGAAATTCATCAGTCTGAGAGACTACAAGCTTTTCAGAAAAAATCATATCTCCTGGAACATGGTCACTACCCTGGTGAAGAAGATCAAGCTCTAGATGGAGATGTTAAAGCTGAGACAGAGAGTGTTGCTGCACAATTGGCTAGTGTGGTCAAGGACATCTCTCATATTCAAACCAAACTTAATGGTGTTGACAATACTACTTCTCTGCTCAGTACCAAATTTGACAGAATTCACTCCCTTAAATTATCCAAAGAGGTAGCCTTCAATGATGCTCTAGTTGCTATCACTTCTACTCAAGCTTCTCTCCAATCCACAGTCTCTTATTTAATCACCAAGGTTGATTCAGTCCTTGCAGCACAGGCCAATATCTCCACAGTTCTTGAACAAATGCTTTTGGCTGTTACTGGTAATGATGATGTCAAAAAGGGGGAGAAGAGAGGTGAATCATCCTCCAGGAGAAATAAGGATGATACATGCAGAGATGATAAAAGGGGAGTTAAAAGGAGGAGAGATGGTGATGATGGAGATAGTTCTCATGGTCCTAGGGGTCCTCGTGATGTATCACTTAAGTATTTTGGAGTGGCTGTATTATCAAAATCTCAAACACATCAGTCAGGGACTGGACATAGGAAATCAGAGTCTAAGTCAGACTCTGATAAACAAAGGAAGAAATCAGACTCTGATGAAACTCAAGAACCTTCATACTGGAAGTGCAGTCAATCAAATCTGCAAATTAGAGCTAAAAAGAAGATAGGTCTTGAAGGTTTTGAAGAATCTGACATTGACAGAACATCTACTCTAACCAGGGATCCTCAATCCTTGACATATAAGCAGTTTGAGAAGATCACACAGAAGTACTTAAACAAAGTGGTGTCTGCTCAAATTGTTTATAATATTTTTGAAAGGAAGATGCAAGGAGGACAAGGAGGCACAGAAAAGGTGAAGAATGAGATGGTGGTTTATTTTTTAGAAAGTGGATCATCTAGATGGATAAGTCAATCAAACTTCATATTTTTCAAATAGGCTAAGGAATTGCAGTATATTAGATTTCTCCTTCAAATTGCTTATGAAGTTAACAAGAGCAAAGAAGCTATCACACACAAATGGTTTAAGGAGATTGATAGGAAGCTGACTTTGTACAAACAGGCAAATCGACAAATGGGCAAATTTTTCTTAACATATGTTGATACTGGAAATGATCAAGCCATTCCATTAGAAGAAAAACTAGTCAAATTCCAAGAAGGTGTGGGTCATTACTTTGGGTTTCAACCTATGAATGGGAAAGTTAGTGTTCTAATGTTGAAGGATTTAAAAGAATAAGAAAGTAGTGCAAATGATCTGAGAGCAGCTTATTGTCAAATCAAATGTTCAAATGAAGAAATGAAGAAATTGAAGAAATTTGTTGGTGAAGCTCTTGCAATTGTGGAGGAAAATATGCTAAATTCATTTTTGAAGAATAATCCAGCCTTTGAGAAGATTAAATGAGAAGTAATTCTTTTTCCTTTATAATTCTTTTATATTGTTCTAGATTAATTATTTTATTCTTTAGTTTTGGCATCATCAAACCTTGATTTATGCTTACATTTTATAAAACATAAATAGGGGAGATTGTTAGGAATATATTCATTTGATGATGTACAAAATACTAGAATAGGGGTTAGCTTAGTTTATTTGCAATAAATCTTTCTAGTCTCTGAAATGTATAATCAGAGTCTAGATAGTCAATATTCATGTTACATGTACTTAGAAGAATTTCTGTAGAAAGTGAAGCCAGAGTCTACATGAAGATTAGAATCTGGAAGGTGATCAGAGTCTATAGACTATCGGAGTCTATGATCTATCAGAGTCTACATGTGATCAGAGTATGAAGATCATCAGAGTCTGAAGATTTCAGAGTCTATACAGTTAAAGTTAAATTTAGAAGAAGATCACAGGAGTGGAAAGTCTTCGAAGATCAAGATAAATATATTGCAGATATGTTATGGGAAAGAAAGAGAATTCTAGAAGGAAACTGTCAACTAATAATTAGAAATTATATTCCTATTGTAATTTATCTTTCTGTTATTAGTTGATAGGCAGCTCTCTATATAAACTCTATGTAACCTAATTGTAAAGTTGTCGAAACATAATTTGTCTGGGTGAAACTTTGTGAGTGCATAGAAATAGAGAGAGTTACTGTGATAAACACAGAGAAGCTGCTATGGTTTGTGTACACCCTAGGAGAGTTTTGTATTTATAAATCAATAATAGAAACAATACTTATTCATATCTTGTGTTTGATCTTTGTTCTTAATTCATATCTGTTTATTGATATTGAGTTGATTTTAAATCAGGCAAAAAAGACACACAAGTATTCAACCCCTCCCCCTTCTACTTTTGCAACTGGGAAAACACATATGCCTTGAACATCTACTATTTAAGATCCACATGACCTTCTTCTTACCTATACCCTGCAAACACAAACAAATCAATTTTTTTTGGTACCCAAACAAGGTTGTGTCCTTTATGCTTAGTTACATGAATGTCATTTCTACTTTTAACATTCTTAGTCACTTGATTATGCATGCTTTCATTTTTCTAATTTTTATTTTTAGCTTGATTAGTACTTTCAGAACAAGATGCATGCTTAGGTGATATGGAATGTTTTTTATTTTCTGGACATTTTGCTTTGATTCAATTTTAGATGGAATGGACTTGGCTTTGATTATTGGTTCTTCCTCTTCAACAGAGGGCATATTATTCTTAGTTGTTTTCTTATCCTCATCGTCCAACTGTTGTTTGATAACCATACTAACCTCATCAAATTCAACAATTGCTTTTTAAAAGATTGGTTTCTTAACATTTTTCAAAATGTGAGGATTTCCAAGAATTTCAACTTTCTTGCCTTTTGTTGAAGCATATTTCTTCTTCTTGAGGTTATCATAATCAAAACCAACCCCAATCCTAGAATTTTCCTTATGCTTCTCATGGAATTCTTAAACAACAGTAGCTAAGTTTTGATAAGATCTGATTTTCAATTCATTTTCAGAAAATTGTTCTTTAAGAAATTTTTCAATTTTCTCAGAATAAATGACTTTATTTTTGAGATACTCATTCTCCTGTTTCAAGTTCTCCAGAGTTATCAAAGACAAGTCTAAGGTCTCATTCCTAGCAGTTAGTTCATCATTAAATTTTAGCAATCTTGTAATTTTCTCATATGTAGCAGTCATACTAGTATGAATATTAAACAGTTCAATACTTAATTCTTCCACAGTTTTCTTATATTGAGAATTTCACATGTCAAGTGAAACTAATGAGGGTACCTGAGAATTTGAGGATGAAGCTTCATCATGTGAGTTAGCCATGAGTGCCAGATTCCCATATTCATCTGTTATTTGCCCTTGAGTATAATAAGTCTAGAGAATGGGGGTTGAATACAAACTTAAGAATTAAATGAAATTCTTATGGATTTAAGTTTGTTCAATAGAAGAGTTTGAGAGTATGAAAAGATTTCTAATTGAACTAAGAATGTAATAATTATGAATTGAAAACAGAACAAACAATATAAAAATTACTAGTGGATTGGTTTTTCCACTAATGTGTTTTTGCCTTCAATTTCTCTTGGTAAAATTACCAAGCTGCTTACAAAGTGTTTTCTGCACAATAGTGCTTACAATTCTTTTCACTATATTTCTACACACCTTGCTACAATGAGTTACTAACTACTATATAGTAGTTTTCTTCTAAATCTAATTCCTATCGACAGATAACGTTATAAATTACATTTTACAATGTTTATATGAAAATAGAAATTAGCTACTTTCACAGTCTTTATTAGACTATGTCTAGTCCTGAAAGTATTTTTGTCTTGATGCATTCCTTGAAGACTGTGTTTCCTTGAAAGTATTTACAATCCTAACAGGACTGTCTTCCAATGATTCAGTTTCTTCAGCGTTCCCATTCTTCTTATCTTTAACTAAATTGGGAAACCTTAATCAACTGATAAATGCTGTTAAGCTTATCAGTTGATTCTTCTTTGCTTATCCATCAATGGATAGGATATCCATTGATCAATTGTTGAAACGATGGCTATTTGAGTTATCCATCGACTCCCTATCCATTGATGATCTCTTATCCATTGATTGCTTTTATCCGTTGATGGCTTGTATCCGTTGATAGCTTTTATCCGTTGAGTAGTGTCTTCATCCATCGACTCCAATATCTGTTGATCACTTCACTTATGAGAATTCTGACTTAGAATATTTACAATTAATCAGCCATCCTTCATATCCATTGAGAAGCTATAAATTGAAGTCAATAACATCAGTCAACTACTTCACAACATCCATCGAGGCAATACAATCAATTGATAATGAAACATGAATCAAATGTTACAATCCAGTTTATCAGTTTATAAATAAGCTTCAACTGATAATTGGTTTCCTAGTCAATGGATATTTATAAGTCACATATCCATTGAACAGTTACAATGAATTTTAAATCCCTATTGTAATTCTAAGTAATTTGTTATCATCAAAACTCATAATTCCTAACATCATCCTCAACTATTTCTTTTCCTTTCCCAGTTAAAGATTCAACATATCTGACACTACTTGCACTATTGCCATGACTTTCTTTCTTCCCTTCCTTGACAGAAACATCTTCACCAGATTCTGCAACTTGTTTTTCCTTGACCACCAAAGCAATGGAATTTTCTCTCTTCTGACTTTTCTCAATTTCATCATCTTGCTGCAGTTCCAACTTATTGGTTTTCAAGATGCCGTACAGCTTATTAAGAGTATATTCTTTAAAGTCAGGAGATTGTCTTATAGAAACATTCATTAGTTTCCATTCCTTGGGTAAGGACCTCAAGAACTTGAGGTTGGTATCTTTAACAGCATACACTCTTCCATATAGCTTTAGCTCATTCAACAACTTTTGAAACCTACTATATGTGTCATTGATTGCTTCACCACTCTTAAAGTGAAAGTCTTCATATTTTTGAATCAAGACTTGCATCTTGTTCTTTCTCACTTGTTCAGTGCCTTCACATAGAGTTTGAAGAGTGTCCTAGACTTCCTTGGAGGTTGTACAATTGATAAAATTGTCGAACATATCCTTGTTAAGACCATTGAATAAAATATTCATAGCCTTTTTGTCCTTATGTACTTCCTTCTCATCCTCATCTGTGTATTCACCTTTAGGTTTTGGAATGAGTTTGTCTGGGGCCTGAGTACCATCTGCATTTACACTTGTAACTATCTTCATAGGCACATGTGGACCTTTCTCTATGTAGTTAACATAGGAAGGATCAATGGATAGCAGATGCAAGTGCATTTTCACTTTCCAGGGAAAGTACTCATCTTTCTCTAGAACTGGAATCTTGACTCTTGTGTCTTTTTGACCCATACTTGATGTACTTTTAGATCTTAACTTTCTGTTTGTTGAAAGCTAGCTCTGATACCAATTGTTATTTGCCCTTGAGTACAATAAGTTTGGAGAAGGGGGGGTTGAATACAAACTTAAGAATTAATTGAAATTCTTGCGGATTTAAGTTTGTTCAATAGAAGAGTTTGAGTGTATGAAAAGATTTCTAATTGAACTAAGAATGTAATAATTATGAATTGAAAATAGAACAAATAATATAAAAATTACTAGTGGATTGGTTTTTCCACTAGTGTGTTTTTGCCTTCAATTTCTCGTGGTAAAATTACCAAGCTGCTTACAAAGTGTTTTCTGCATAACAGTGCTTACAATTCTTTTCACTATATTTCTACACACATTGCTACAATGAGTTACTAACTACTATATAGTAGTTTTCTTCTAAATCTATTACTTATCGACAGATAACATTATAAATTACATTTTACAATTTTTATATGAAAATAGAAATTAGCTACTTTCACAGTCTTTATTAGACTATGTCTAGTCCTGAAAGTATCTTTGTCTTGATGCATTCCTTGAAAACTGTGTTTCCTTGAAAGTCTTTACAATCCTGACATGACTGTCTTCCAATGATTCAGTTTCTGCAGCATTCCTATTCTTCTTATCTTTAACTAAATTGAGAAACCTTAATCAACAGATAAATGTTGTTAAGCTTATCAGTTGATTCTTCTTTGCTTATCCATCAATAGATATGATATCCATTTATCAGTTGTTGAATCGATGGATATTTGAGTTATCCATCGACTCTCTATCCATTGATGATCTCTTATCTGTTGATTGCTTTTATCCATTGATGGCTTGTATTCGTTGATAGCTTTCATCCGTTGAGTAGTGTCTTCATCCATCGACTCCAATATCTGTTGATCACTTCACTTGTGAGAATTCTGATTTAGAATATTTACAATTAATCAGCCATCCTTCACATCCGTTGAGAAGCTATAAATTGAAGTCAATAACATCAGTTGACTACTTCACAGCATCCATCGAGGCAATACAATCAATTGATAATGAAACATGAATCAAATGTTACTGAAAGGCAGAGTGTCCAAACTTGTAACACTATAACTTAAGTAACTCAACTAAAAGAAAAGATACTTAACCAGAAGACAATCAAGAACTTGAAGCCACAAAGAAATCAATGCTAAATGAAGACAGTGTAATTGATACAATTCAACATGTTTAACTATGATCAAATAAAGAAGAAATCATTGAAAGAAGTTCAAGACAGAGTTGTTCATGCCTCAGTGATTTGTAACTTAAAGATTCAAGATCATATCTATCAGTATCAATAAGACAAATTGATTTCAAGTGAACAAGAAGGAAAGCAATATTTGGAAAGCCACATTACTAATTGAATATGGTAATCTATTCAAGAAGCAGAAACACTATCAAGACTAGTCACTTATGAATCAGACCATTGCATCAAGTGTCAGGACATTGATAGCAAGTTTATGTCAATAATAGAGATCCAGGTTCAAGAGCTTGTTGAAGAATATGGAAGACATAAAGAAATCACAAGTTCAAGATGTTGCATTGAAGTTTCAAGTTGAAGCCCAGAATTTTTCTAAGTACAAAATGTTCTAGATAGCCAAGTAGAACATTTCTATGTAGAAATTCTACTTAGATGTTCGAGATAGCCAAGTAGAACATTTCTATGTAGAAATTCTACTTAGATGTTCGAGATAGCCAAGTAGAACATTCCTATGTAGAAATTCTACTTAGATATTCGAGATAGCCAAGTAGAACATTCCTATGTAGAAATTCGAGTTAGATGTTCGAGATGGCCAAGTAGAAATTCTCAAGTGGAGGGCAGTTTCAACATGACACATGGCATCATCTAATTGGCAGATTTCCAAGCTTTCAAGATAAGATAAGATTTATGTGGACATCATTGGGCCACGTACATCTTAGTCTTTGAAGACTACAGGACATAGATTACAAGTAGTATAAATAGAAGTACTTGTGTTTTATATAAAGAGAGAGCAATATTTTCGAGAAAAACACTTGTAAAAGAGAGATAGTATATTCACAGAGCTTAGTATCATTTACTACCCTCTTTACTTCTGGTGTACTTTGTAATGAATGTTGTAGCAACCTTTTCAAGTTATATATAAAACATATATTCCTTGAATCAGTGTGTTCATTTATTACATTGCATTTATTGCTTCTTAAATTTGAAAAGTTGTATTCACCCCCCCTCTACAACACATTTGGACCTAACAATTGGTATCAGAGCCACATGTTTAATATACATAACATAGATCCTTGTGTTTGGTAGAAGATTTGTGAGTTTTCATCTTCCAGAACTACTTTTCAATTTGTCTCGAAAAGTGGGCCTTAATTTGTTTCTAGTGAAAACTCATCCGAAAAATTATTTAAATACTCCAGGTGTGATTAATTAGCTTGGATGGATTTTAGATAATTTTTGTGAATTAATCTGGGTACTTTGATATTTGGTGTTCTTGAGTGTTCATCATTGTTCTTGTTAAAGAAGACAAACCCAGCAACTTTTTGATTTCCTTTTCAAAAAGACAAAAAGGTGTTATTGGCTTTTGATTTGACATATATCTCACAGTAAAAAGTATTACAGAAGATATTCAGTACCTTGCACGTGTGTTAGGTGAGTTAGGTGAGAAAAGCCGCAAAAGTCAAAAAGTGTGAAAAGTGACCTGCAGCAAAATTTTATCTAAGGCAAAAGTTCTACATAGAATATTCTACTTGAATATTCTACTTGAATATTCTACTTGAATATTCGACTTGAGAATTTCTACTTGGACAAAAAAAAAAAAAAAAAAAAAAAAAAAAAAAAAAATTCGACTTGAAAAAAAATTCTACTTGGACAAAAATTCGACTTGGACAAAAGTTCGACTTAGAAAAGTTCGACTTAGAAAAGTTCGACTTGGAGAATTTCGACTTAGGCAGAAGTTCTACATAGATATTCTACTTAGCCTTGTCCTGGTACTTAGAATTTTTTTTGGTGATCAAAATTTGAAGTTTGATTTATTTTGAGATAATTTAATTTTCTTTTAATTACTACTCAAGTAATAAGAAAAGTTTATTATCTTTACTTTAAATCCACATTTAGATGGCACCTAAAAACAATTTCAAGATTCCAATGTTCGACCGAGATCATTATGAAGAGTGGGTGTTGAGAATGAAACTTTACCTTGAGTCTGTCAATCCTGAATATCTGGAAGTCCTTGACAAAGGTAAATTTGTACCAATGGTTGTTGTTCCTGAGCACATGGAAGGAGATGTGGTAGTACCACAACGGTCTGAGCCTAAGAAGGCAGTAGACTTTTCAGATGCTGATAAGGAGCAGATATCTTTCGATACATCCGTTCGACAAACACTGATGGAATCCCTAAATCATGAGATGTTTAATGTAGTTAAAGGATTAACTACAGCGAAGAAGATTTGGGATAAGCTTGAGGTCGTCATGGAAGGAACTGCAGAGGTCAGAAGCAACAAGACACTAATACTCAAGATGGAGTATGATACCTTTAGAATAAGAAAAGGAGAAAGTATAACTGATGTCTACCTAAGATTCAGTCAGTTGGTTTTGGATTTGAATCTGAGAGATGTAACTCTCCCCATGGTTGAAGTCAATACGAGATATCTAAGGAACCAGCCAAAAAGCATTGAACATAGAGTCTACGCTGTTAGAGAAACCAGAGATTTGCACACAACTTCTCTGGAAGAATATTATGGAATTCTGAAGACCTATGAGCTGGAAACCCTTCAAGATCAAGCATGGGACAATGATTCAAGAGGAAAAGAAGTTGCATCAGGATTAGTTGCTGATGAGGAAGAGTCTAAGAAGGCAATGGTTGCAGAAAAACCTAGATCATCACCTACATCACATCAAGTTGAAAATGATGATGATTGTGCGACAAATAGTGATGATGATTACTTCACCCAAGAGGAGCTGGACAACATGGACGATAGTGTCGTGGCATACATGGCAAGGAAGTTCAGCAATATAAGATTCAGAAAGAGTAACCGACCGCAGAGTAAATCTTCATCTTACTATCGGGTTACTAGGGGTGGTGGTAGTTCTCAAGGTTACAGAGGAAAAGGCAAAAGTACCAGCTACAAATCTCCTTTGGATTTCAAAATGAAGTTCAAATGCTATAACTGTGGTGAAGCTGGACATTTTGCTACCGACTGCAAGAAGCCAAAACAGACTTATCCCAAAGAAACATATGAAGCCCTCAAAAACAAGTATGAATCACTGGTGAAGGAGAGACATGGCAAAAGAGCTTTAGTTGTGACAGAAGGAAGAGCTTGGGATGATTCAGACGAGGAAGAAGTTACTCATGTAGCAAACTTTGCCCTCATGGCTGAGACATCAGATGAACCAGAGGTAACAGTTCTAACCCTTAGAGAAGAAATGTCTATTAATGATTATAAGGTGCAGAACGGGGCTCTTAGCGAAGAGATCTATATGTTGTGCAAAAGCCTAAACACTTCACAAAAAGAACAAAAAACACTCGTTGCCAAATGCAGAATGCTCGAGGCAAAAGTGGAAGAATTAGAGGCTGCTTGCACCATAGATACTTCCCTAAGAGACTCGATTAAAACTTTGGAACACAAGCTCAACCTTAAGGAAGAAATAGAAGCATGTCTAAGGAACAAACTAGCTGAGTTAGAAACTAAATGCGAAGCTTTTAAACTAGCAGCTAGTAAAGTGAATGTTGATAGTGGAACATTTAAGAAGATAACTGGAGTAGGTGTAGGACTTGACTATTCTAACTTATCAAAGAAGGATGGAAAAAGACCTATAGATACTAGTTCCAGTAAGATTAAAAATGAAATACCTAGCATTCTTAAATCTACTGTCAAACCAATTTTTAAACACTTCGTTCCTCAAGAAGAAGAAGAGACTGAATTATTAGTTAGATATGAGATAGAGATGGAAGATCGCCAGAGAGAACAACCGGTAACTCCTATTAAGCAAGTTAAAATCAAATCCCCTAGAGAAGAATCTAGACCAGGATTAGGAGCTAAGGCTGTTAAAAATCAGGGTAAGAAGGAAAAGGGCATAAAGGAGGTGAAGGCAGAACGACTAAAGAAAGCATGTTATCACTGTAAATCTACTGAACATCTTTCTTATGCATGTAAATCTAACATGAATATTCCTGTTGCACATGCCATGCCTGTACCACATACAATGAACAACATGCATCAGAATCATGCACAATGTGGTCAACCTAATTGTATGCCATGCACTTTTAACGTCATGCAAACTTTTGTAAATTTGATGAATGCAACTAGTCAAACATGTTTAAATACTGCTACTAGTTCTAATATCAAGAAGAAGCATGTGAGAGCTAAGACTGCCAGTCCTCCTAAAGTTAGGAGTGACAAGCCTTCTCCTAAGACTGACAAATTTGTCAAGTCTGAAAAAGGGAAAGACAAAGTCGAAAGCTCTAGTAATGTTAAAAAGAGTGCATCTCCTGTTGTTATATCTGATAACTATCGATCTTATAGAAAAGCCGGGCCCAATCAAAGTTGGGTTCCGAAGAACGCCTAACCAATCTGTCATTGCAGGGCATTAAGCAGAAAAGAAATAAAGTCTTATGGGTGCTAGATAGTGGAGCATCAAGGCATATGACAGGAAATAAGTCCCTGCTTACAGAGTTGGTTATGAAAGCTGGCCCTTATGTTACTTTTGGAGATGACAGCAAAGGTGTAACGAAGGGATATGGCAAACTGAAGACCGGCAATGTCATCATTGAAGATATTTCTTATGTTGAGGGATTGAAGCACAATCTATTGAGTATCAGTCAGTTCTGTGACAAAGGATACGAAATTGTCTTCAATAAGAAAGGCGTGTCAATCACTCACATTAAGGAAGGTTCATTGGCTTTAAGAGGAGTTCGTAAGGCAGATCTTTTTGTTGCAGATATGGATTCAGCAAATCAGAATGAAGTCACCTGTTTCTACAGCAAAGCTTCAGATGATGAAAGCTGGTTATGGCACAAGAAGCTATCTCACTTAAACTTCAAAACGATGAATGCTCTCGCGAGGCGAGAATTAGTGAGAGATCTACCACAGATGGAGTTTGCTCCTAAAGGACTCTGTGAAGCTTGTGAAATGGGAAAGTCAAAGCGAGCATCGCATAAAAGTAAAGAAATTTCTAGTATCACTGAGCCTCTACAACTTCTTCATATGGATTTGTTTGGCCCAGTGAATGTCCTATCCTTATCTAGGAAAAGATATGCTTTGGTAATCGTGGATGACTTCTCCAAGTATACATGGGTATTGTTTGCAATGACGAAAGACGAAGTACCTTTCCTAATCATTGATCACATCACTCAAATTGAGAATGTTTCAACACTTACTGTAAAGACGATTAGAACAGACAACGGTACTGAATTTAAGAATGCAGTGCTGAATGACTTCTGTGTATCTAAGGGAATACGTCGTCAGTACTCAGCCCCGAGAACTCCACAGCAAAATGGAGTAGTTGAAAGGAAGAACAGAACTTTGGTTGAAGCAGCAAGAACATTGTTGTATGATTCAAAACTTCCTCTTTACTTTTGGGCCGAAGCAGTGAGTACAGTGTGTTACACTCAGAATAGAACCCTGATCATAAAAGATAAAGAAAAGACACCATGTGAACTAATGAATAACAGAAGACCTACAATCAAATACTTTCATGTCTTTGGAGCTAAATGCTATGTGCTTATAGATGATGAAAATCTAGGCAAATTTGCAGCAAAAGCTCGTGAAGGAATCTTTGTTGGTTATTCTACAGATGTGGTGGCAGCTTATCGGGTATTCTTAGTGAATGATAGAAAAGTGACTGAGAGCTACAACGTCAGATTCGACGATACCAAACTCCCATCAAAATCTAAAGATTCTAGTGAACCTGAGTCCCTTAAATTTCAGAATCTGGACTTAGATGAACTTGAAGATGAACCTGAGTTGGTTGTCATTTCAAATGTTCCAAGTGTTCGTGAAGAAACACCTGAGCTTAATAAACAATCGAATCCTACAAGATCAGAAGAAGCTTCTTCCGCACGATCCGGCAACAACTCAGGGGGAGTAAACAACAGCTCAAGGACAAGTGTTCAAGGCTCAAGACGAGATGACACTAGTTCTGTAGGAGCTGGCACTATCTCAGGGGGAGTTAGTGGAAATACCACAAGTAGTCAACATAACAACTCAGAAAGTCAAACTGAATCATCAAGACAATTTCCAAGAGAACGAGTATGGAGTAGAGACCATCCGTTTGAATTAATAATTGGTGATCCAGATGCCGGTGTGACTACTAGAAGAACTGCAAGAGCTGACATGGCTAATATTTGCTTATATTCTGGGTTCTTATCCAAGCTTGAACCTAAAGAAATAGAAGAAGCTCTTGTTGATACTGATTGGGTGATTGCAATGCAAGAGGAACTCATTCAGTTTGAAAGGCAGAAAGTTTGGAAGCTGGTACCCCGACCGAAGAACAGATCAGTAATAGGAACTAAGTGGGTATTCAGAAATAAACTGGATGAAGACGGACTTGTAACACGAAACAAGGCTCGTCTGGTAGCGAAGGGTTATTCTCAGAAAGAAGGTATTGATTATGATGAGACCTACGCTCCAGTTGCAAGACTTGAGGCAGTCAGGATGTTCTTGGCCTTTGCAGCACACAAGAACTTCAAGGTTTTTCAGATGGATGTGAAAAGTGCCTTCCTGAATGGAGAGCTAGAAGAAGAAGTATATCTGGAACAGCCACCTGGCTTTATTGATCCTGAACTTGTAGACTTTGTGTACCTTCTCTTCAAAGCTGTCTATGGCCTCAAACAATCCCCAAGACGATGGTATGAAACCCTATCCTTGTTCTTAATTGCAAGTGGTTTTACTAGGGGAGTAATTGATAAAACATTGTTCTATAAAAATGTAAAAAGTGATTTAATACTTGTTCAAGTCTATGTAGACGATATTATTTTTGGGTCATCTAATGAGCGCTTGTGCGAGAAATTTGCCAAGTTAATGCAGGATAAGTATGAGATGAGCATGATGGGAGAGCTGTCCTTCTTCCTTGGATTACAGATCAGTCAAAGAAAAGATGGAATCCTTATCTGTCAGTCCAAGTACATCAAAGATTTACTCAAGAAGTATAATCTAGAAGATGCATCAACAGCTAAGACTCCCATGGCAACAGCCACGAAGCTTGATGAAGACAAATCAGGTAAACCAGTTGACATCACAAGCTATCGAGGTATGATTGGCTCACTCCTCTATTTAACTGCAAGTAGACCTGATATTATGTTCGCAACTTGTTTGTGTGCAAGGTTCCAAGTGGATCCTAGAGAATCACATCTCATAGCCGTCAAACGAATCTTTAGGTATCTCAAGGGAACATCAAATCTAGGGATTTGGTACCCAAGAGATACAGGTTTTAATCTAATTGGCTATTCGGATTCAGACTATGCAGGTTGCAGGATTGATAGAAAAAGCACATCTGGTGCATGTCAATTTCTTGGCAGAAGATTGGTGTCCTGGCAAAGCAAAAAGCAACACACAGTATCTACTTCTACTGCTGAAGCTGAGTACATTGCTGCTGGAAGCTGTGTAGCTCAAATACTGTGGATGAGGAACCAATTGAAAGATTATGGCATGGAGCACAAAAAGATTCCAATCATGTGTGACAACACAAGTGCCATTGCCATGACCAACAATCCTGTAGACCACTCAAGAACCAAGCATATAGACATCAGGTATCACTTCATTAGAGAACATGTCGAGGAGGGGACTGTGGAGTTACATTTTGTGCCCACAATGCAACAAATTGCAGATATATTCACTAAACCTCTTGATGAAGTAACATTCACAAGGTTGGTTGGTGAATTGGGGATGCTTAACACAAGTTAGTAATTTCTCCTATCTGTAAAATTCCAGTTTTGAACATGTACATATGTTTTTTAGTCTTGTCAATTTCTCATTTTATTTGTGCATAGTTGGAAACATATGTAAATAATCTCTACAATTGCTCAAAATATCACTTCTGCATGCTTATTAATCATTATGGATTTAGACTTTAAAATGTTTAATTAATGAGTATAATAGGATGCATATGGTGTTATTTTACATAAATTCATTGTGCTTTATGTGTAATTATTGGGTAATCTTTGAATTTATGCTGGTTAGATTGCATGAACATAGGGGGAGTTAAATTCATATTACTTTCAATTTTTCATGATTTTTCGATGAATTTACCTGTGTTTTTCATGTAATTATTATTAATTTAGAGGCCTTAGAATTATCCAGGAATGTTTTTAATTGTTTGCTTTATTAAAATTCCTTGAATTGATATTTATAACAATTTGGCAAAATCTTAATTGTTGTTGTTATTGCAAAAATTGCCAAATTATTATGACTATCTTCAAAATTAAAATTTTGAAAATTCTAAGTCTGGGAAGAATATTTGAGAAAAATTCCAAGTCTGGGAAATTGTTCGAGTTAATCTCTATCTCGAACATTATCTCGAATATTCGACTTGATGTTCGACTTGAGTCCCATCTCGAACATTATCTCGAATATTCGACTTAATGTTCGACTTGAGTCCCATCTCGAACATTATCTCGAATATTCGACTTGATGTTCGACTTGAGTCCCATCTCGAACATTATCTCGAATATTCGACTTAATGTTCGACTTGAGTCCCATCTCGAACATTATCTCGAATATTCGACTTGATGTTCGACTTGAGTCCCATCTCGAACATTATCTCGAATATTCGACTTGATGTTCGACTTGAGTCCCATCTCGAACATTATCTCGAATATTCGACTTGATGTTCGACTTGAGTCCCATCTCGAACATTATCTCGAATATTCGACTTCAGGTTCGAGATAGTGTTCCCAGGTTTGTACTTGCAATTTTTACTCATTTCTTTTGGAATTTTGTCTTGTTATTCGACATGGGATTCCCTGGTGGGTTAATTAAGCTGTATTAATTAATTAAGTGATTATTTGTTCGAGTTAGTGTCATCTCGAACTTTATCTCGAATATTCGACTTGCTGTTCGAGATAGTTCCTATCTCGAAACTCATCTCGAATTTCGACTTAAATGTTCGAGATAGTGTTCGACTTGGGTTCCCCAGTACGTACTTAGCATTTTTTTCTTGTTTTTACAGGGGTATTATTGTCTTTGCTCATATATGCCTATATATACATCTCTAACACGCCTAAATTTTCACTTTTACCTAATTGTTTTAACCCTAAGTTTTTTACAGCCCCCACCCTCCCTCCCTGCGATTTCAAACAATCATTCCCTGTTCATTCGAGTTGTGTTAAATCTCTTACATATCTCGAACTACTGCCCGTTTTATATTTACTATTCTCTGTTTGCCCTGTTTTTTGTGTATTTGGACCCGTCTGTTCATTTGATCAGTTTGTCATATACACACACGTATACACACAACTATCACGGTTATTCACAAACTTAGTTTAGTTTTTATATTACTGATTTGGGGTTGCAGTTTTACTGGACTGGATTTTGGTTGTTTTGAGTTTGATCATAATTAATTCCGTAGTTTAGTTCAAATCGGCTGTTCATCTTCTCGATTCTCTAAAAGGAATTAATTAGATTACATTTTTTTCCTTAAGTGTTTACGTTAATTGTTTCTTTTCAAAATATCACATAAACACCAGGAAAATTATTTTACAAATGGCTCACCAATTTATTCTTGCGAAAAATAATTTTTATAACATTAGTACAGAAATTGGTGATCATCTCCCGCGCTTCAAGTTTTGGATACGATTTCTTAATTTGTACTCCAAGGCTAGTGTTGCTTTTACTGCTAAACCAACATTAGTCCATGATGCTTTACAGCAATTATGGACTAGTGCGGTTACTTTTGGGAGCAAAAATACCCCCTATGGTTTCAGGTTTACCTTGGCGGGTCAGGAATATGAAGTAACGGAGGAAGTGTTCAACAGGGTTCTGGGATTTCCAGTTAAAGATGTTTATGACCCTGAACCTTCAACGGCAGATCGTCTCAAATTCTTTGAGGAGATTGGATGCTATCCTCCTTCTGGCCGGATATTAGCTGGTGCCATCCAGAAACAATACTTCCAGGTGGAATGGAATTACTTTTTCGAGGCCATCACGAGATGTTTTCGGCCGCGCGAAAAAGATTATCATCAAATTCCAATTCCAATACAGATCTTTGCCGTTTCCCTAGCCCGTGAACTGGACATTAATTATGGAAGAATAGTTCTTTCCGAAATAGTGGCTACAATGGGATCAACTGCAAACAGAGACCTTGCAACTACTAACGTTGTATGCTGGTATCCTCGTTTCTTACAAATGCTTATTAATCATTTAGTACCGACTAATGCTTTAGCTGTAAGACAGGCATTTGCAACGAGTAAAACATCTGCATCACTTGGCATGGGCACCAAGTCACTAACAACAATTGCTAACCAGGATAAACATCACGCTAAAGCGCTGATTATTCCTGCTAATATTCAACTGTGGCTTCAGTATGATGCAGGTATTACTACTATGGCGGGAACCTCGCACGTATCATCACATGCTCAGAATCCATCTGCACATGCTGACGCATTTCAAGGGATTCCTGAAGAGCCTCAAAGTGATGAGGATGATGATGGCCACTCTCACGGTCAAACCTCTGCCGGTCAAAGGGAAAGACAACCTACTCCACATGCTGATCCTGATCCCTTCACTGGACAAGGTAATGACGGAGGTAACTTCTATGAACACGAGCAATTCTCTGTTCACACTACTGATACTTCTTCAACTAAATCTGATTCCGTGGCCCAAGATTCTGCTAGCCCGCAGGATCTATCCCAGGGTGCGAGCTATATTTCTGATTCTGAGTCTGAAACTCTTGCTTCTTCTATTTCACCCTTGCTCACGGGAGTTAAAAGGCTGGCATCTGTAGATTTAGGTGAGGGCTCTGAGAGTGACCCAGAAGAGCAGCCAATTTTACGGAAGAAAGCCAAATTTTTGCATGCTGCTACTTCTTCAGCCCAGTCCAAACCTAGAATGTCAATCACACCCACTCCACCTCACGAGAGTGGTTCTACCTTTGCACATTCTACACCTAAGAATCTTGGTGAGGATCTGGAGCCTTCTGAAGAGCCTGTTGCTTCAGAAAGGCCAGAAGCTTTCATTGCTTCAGAAGTACCTTCACCGGTACATACTGATGCTGCAGAGAGGATCGGTTCTGATGTTGTACTAGAACACTCTGCAGCCTCTCACCCTGAGATTCCACCTCAGGATATGACAGGAACAGATCCCATAACTGCTACTCACTTTACTTATCAAGTTTCTGCAGGTACTGCTTTCACTTTCAGGAATATTATTGAAGACATACACGAGCGTGAGACAGGGAGTGTGTGTGAGCGATTAGGGAGTGAGGGACCTTCATTTTCAAGGCCCGAAACCGAGCGACAAACAGTAACAGAACGATTTTTAGAGCGAGGACACCCAAGCCAAACACCGTCCCTTAATCTTGAAAATCTTCACACTCGTATGACAACAATGGAAAATGAAATACAGCAGTTCGGGCAGTCGATGGGGCAGTTAGGGATCAATGTTGGTGACAACAAGCGAGCTCTTGATGACTACGCAGCACGAATGGCAAGTCAAGCAACAGCATTCGATGAATTGACACACAAGGTCAATGACTTGGGCCATGCTGGTGGTGTCTTGGGCAGCACTCTTTATGAAAGAATGGGGGCAGTGGAGAGCATAATGCATACAATGGCAACGGAGATAAGCAGAATGATGTATGCAGTTAGGAGCTTTGTTCCCCCAGAGTGCTTTGACGATCAATATAATCAGCCTCCCCCTGATACTGATGGTACTGGTGGGGCTGGAGGTGCTGGTGGAGCTAGACCCTCGGGTTCTGGTTTTGGTGGTTCCTATGCTACTGGTGGATCTGGAGAGAAGGGTGATGGTCAGGATAACTCACCTAAGGGGGAGAGTGGAAAAGAGACGAGACAGCAGTCACTAATTATTGAAGAAATTGAAGAACAGACTGATCTTGTCAAAGAAAATGAGCCAGTAATTGATGAAGAGGCTCAGAGGAAGCGAAAGGGTAAGGCGGTCATGGTTGAAGAAAAAGAACCATTCGCTGACCTTGGTAGTCGACAGGAAGGAGTACATGTTATTGATTCAGACTCTGATATGGAAGACGTACCCCTGGCACATGCTATTAAAAGATCTTTGAAGGAACAAGGTGGAGGTGCTGGGATGTCTACTGGAGAGACTGAGGAGATACCTGTTGATAAAGAGACCCTGGAAGCTCAACAGTTGGCCTGGGAACAAGCTCAATTCCATAAAATGAAGATGATGCAAGATGAGGCTGTTTTCCTTGAAAAGCAAGCGGAGCTCAAGGAGAAACAGTATGATCATGAGCTTGCAAGGTTAGCTGATCCTCAAGTTGATCTGGACAAGAGAAGGATCGGACAGAAATGGGATGACGCAAGGAAGATTCTATTGGGAGTTTGTACGAAAGGAACTCATAACAAAGAGGCAGAAGACTTATTCTACAACTTGAACTTGCAAAATCCACTGATTATTGACTATATAAATGCTCTGAAAAGGTTGATCTCTAAAGTCAGAGTTGGATACAATGCGATGGTTAAGGAGTGGCAGGTCATCTTGTCTTTAGTCGAAGGAGTCCCGACATCTTTCTTGTATGTGGATGATCAATTCATCTCGAGAAGATCTGCGTCAGAGTTGTTCTTGCTAGCAACAAAAATTCAATATTCTCAAGCTGAGGAGCTTAGCATTCTGTATAGAGATCAGTTAATGCAGCTAGCAGAGGACAAGGGACCAGAATTCTCAGCAAATCCTGATGTTGTCCGGATGGTAGTTGATGGAAAGATGAAGAGGGTTAGTTTAGAAGAAAATGATCTAATGGCTCTACCGGTAGAATCCCTAAAAGCTGTCTGTAGGCAAATGATGAGTAAGGGATTCACCTCTGACATTAAGGAGAAGTCAGTAGAGTTTATTGAGAGGATCATATTCAAAATGAGCAATGAAATTTGGAAGTGTGACATTATTGCTCCAAACCCTCTAGACAATGTTAAGGTTGAACCAGAGCTTATTGAAAGAAGATGGAATATTCTACAAGCTGTTAAAAATGTAGATGAAGCTCTGATTCTTCCTTCTGGATCACTGGAACAAGGAGAAATAAGGGAGGCAATTGGTGTTCCAGGGAGAGATACTGTATACTGGATACACTCATTTAACGATGACACAGCTGATGCTTTAGCATTCATAGATGCAGACCAGAATCAAACTTTATTGCATATGAGTAGAAAATGGCTGCTGCAGACTCAAGATGCTGCATTTTTGGAGAAAGTTTTAGAAATATTCAAATGGGGCGAAGTGGAGAATGAGAATGTGGATGAGAAGCAGAGACTTCTGAAGTACTTGGCTGAAGTAGTGGGGGAAAAGAAGCGAATGGAGAGAGATGCGGCTAGTGTCCACAATACTAACCGTGTCAAGGGCTACCCCAAAATGATCTATTGTCAGTTCAAGGCTGATAAATCGCATTGGAAATCACAGCTCATAATGAAGAATTTTGAGGATATTCCAAAGATCAGAACTACTCAGGAGGTTGACAAACTTAGAAGGCTTTTCAGGCATCCTTATCCAGAGCCCAAGAATCCTCTAGAAATGGAAGCAGTAAGTCTATTGAATGCAAGGTGGAAGCAGCTTCATGATCCAGTCTACAAGAGAGATCAACAGCAGAAGCAAAGGCGCAAAAAGCAGAAAGAAGAGAAGCGCCAAGCTGAAGAAGCTAGGAAAAGGAGACGGAATTAGAACTAAAGGTCAGAGTGGTGTGAACTTGAAGTTGGAAAAACTTCATATCTGTTGGTTGCTTTAACTCACTTGAGGAAAATTCACCTGATCACGGTATGCAGATAGGCTAACTTACCATACTGTAACCGTGAATCAGAGTGGATCCAATAAGGTGATACAAGTTTGACTGAAAGGTATGAAATAATCCAGGTGATAGGAATCACTCAAATGGTCTTTAATTCGAAGTTCGAATTCTTTGTCTAGCTTAAGTTTATTTATTCTAGTTCTTTGAATTGTTTTCCAAGTTTATTTCAGTTGTAATTTAAACAAGACAGTAATGTTATTTATCTTTTTCTCGTCTCACTGTTTAGTTGAGTTATCCCTTGTTAATTTGAATGTCATTGTTAGACTATCAAATAGGGGGAGATTGAAAGGCAGAGTGTCCAAACTTGTAACACTATAACTTAAGTAACTCAACTAAAAGAAAAGATACTTAACCAGAAGACAATCAAGAACTTGAAGCCACAAAGAAATCAATGCTAAATGAAGACAGTGTAATTGATACAATTCAACATGTTTAACTATGATCAAATAAAGAAGAAATCATTGAAAGAAGTTCAAGACAGAGTTGTTCATGCCTCAGTGATTTGTAACTTAAAGATTCAAGATCATATCTATCAGTATCAATAAGACAAATTGATTTCAAGTGAACAAGAAGGAAAGCAATATTTGGAAAGCCACATTACTAATTGAATATGGTAATCTATTCAAGAAGCAGAAACACTATCAAGACTAGTCACTTATGAATCAGACCATTGCATCAAGTGTCAGGACATTGATAGCAAGTTTATGTCAATAATAGAGATCCAGGTTCAAGAGCTTGTTGAAGAATATGGAAGACATAAAGAAATCACAAGTTCAAGATGTTGCATTGAAGTTTCAAGTTGAAGCCCAGAATTTTTCTAAGTACAAAATGTTCTAGATAGCCAAGTAGAACATTTCTATGTAGAAATTCTACTTAGATGTTCGAGATAGCCAAGTAGAACATTTCTATGTAGAAATTCTACTTAGATGTTCGAGATAGCCAAGTAGAACATTCCTATGTAGAAATTCTACTTAGATATTCGAGATAGCCAAGTAGAACATTCCTATGTAGAAATTCGAGTTAGATGTTCGAGATGGCCAAGTAGAAATTCTCAAGTGGAGGGCAGTTTCAACATGACACATGGCATCATCTAATTGGCAGATTTCCAAGCTTTCAAGATAAGATAAGATTTATGTGGACATCATTGGGCCACGTACATCTTAGTCTTTGAAGACTACAGGACATAGATTACAAGTAGTATAAATAGAAGTACTTGTGTTTTATATAAAGAGAGAGCAATATTTTCGAGAAAAACACTTGTAAAAGAGAGATAGTATATTCACAGAGCTTAGTATCATTTACTACCCTCTTTACTTCTGGTGTACTTTGTAATGAATGTTGTAGCAACCTTTTCAAGTTATATATAAAACATATATTCCTTGAATCAGTGTGTTCATTTATTACATTGCATTTATTGCTTCTTAAATTTGAAAAGTTGTATTCACCCCCCCTCTACAACACATTTGGACCTAACAGTTACAATCTAGTTTATCAGTTGATAACTAAGCTTCAACTGATAATTGGTTTCCTAGTCAATGGATATTTATAAGTCACATATCCATTGACCAGTTACAATGAATTTTAAATCTCTATTATAATTCTAAGTAATTTGTTATCATCAAAACTCATAATTCCTAACAATCTCCCCTATTTATGAATATGTGAAGTATGCATAAATTTTCTGTTGATGATAACAAAACTCCTATACATTTTCATTATAGCAGGAATTAAAATATTGACAAAACAAATTTGAGACAGAGTGATCAAATACCAGTAAGAGATAAATTCTGACAATTTGATGTTAAGTCTGAACCTTCTATCTACTTCTCCTCCCCCTTGACTCATTCATTTTGTCTTCATTTTCCTTCATTTTTCTGTACAAGGATCCCTTCAGAATTTTCTCATCCTCAACCCTGTAGTCCAGTTGGCTTGCAAGATGATTTAATTCCAGATTGGGCAGTTTGTCTATTTCTTGACAAATATCAATGCATTTTTCTCTGCCTTCCCTGTCCTTGTAGATCATCATATAGAATGGTTCATGAAGCAGCTTCCTTCCTTTAGGGTTCCAGATTTTGATCCTATCATCCCTTTCTTCTTGAATAGGTGTCTTCCTTATCTTCTTCATTTTCTCAAGAATAGCCTTCCCTAGCTCTTCAGTTAGATACTACTTTCTACTGAGCATGGTCTAGATCTTCCTTAAGATGCCATATCCTTGGTCCAAGACTTGATTGAATATGAAAGTTGAATGTGATCCATCTTCATACTCAATGTGAAGTAAATCAACATCCCTCTTCCTTTGACCTTAAACTGCAATCATCCCTTCACTTTTGATTGGCATAAAATTTTTAACCTTGGGTTTGAACACTTCTATTTCTTTGGTTTGACCACTCCCAGATGCTTGATTTTCAAGCTTCACTTCCTTTGGCTTCTCCTCTTCAGCAACAACAAGCTTCCGTTTGACTCCAGAAGATTTTGGTTCATCCACATGCTTGTTTGCTCTTTGTTTCATTCTAGGCCTCCCTTTACCTTCTCTTTTTCTAGCTTCCCTAATTAGCATGTCCTCCTCATCAAATTGCTTTTGCAGTTGAATGGCTATATCTTCTTGTGCCATTACTTGTTGTTCCCTTTCTTTTATGCCAACAGCTATTGCTTTGCCCAATAGCTTCTTTCATTCACTCATGGCAGAATTTTTCTCCTTCTTGTCTTCTATAGCAATCCCTTTACCTTTTCTGTCACCAGTCTGTGAGCTACCTTCATCTACCCTTATTTCTCCTTTCTCCAGAGTTTCTGGCAATATGGCAATTGGCTCCTGGCATCAATCTCCTTATTTTTGCTAACAATGGAATCAAATTGCTATACAATTTATTGAGCCAATGTCTGTTTGGCATCTTTCCTTTGGATGACAGACTCTGTATTCTTGATTACAGCTTCAACTTCATTTCTCCTCTCCTCATACTTCTCCCCCTTTTTGTTATCAACAACTGATTGTGCCATGGAGGCAAAAATAATGGGAGTTTCTAAAAGTTGGTTCAGAAGATTGATTTGGGTGACTTGATTCTTCAGAATTAATTCCATGTTGTGTTCCATAGCAGTCACTCTTTTCTCCAAATCCACTACCTTGCCTTTGGCTATAAACTCAATATCTAGCCTTTGCTTAATTTTGGTTAACATCGTAAGGCTGAGTCTTGAGTAGTTGTGGAGTCAAAGTGCATCCTTGAACTATCAATTTGCTCCCTGATCTTCTCTAATTCATACTTAGATCCTGTGACATGCATTTTCTGAATTTTCAAGTTGTCCTTGTAAAAGTTGAGAATTCTTCTGTGCAAAGGATCCTCTACATTCACTTCAGCCATGGATCTCCTATAGTGAGAAATAATGGCCTTCTCAGTATCAGCCAAACTTGTTTCATCACTGGCCACATCAGGGTCTAGAAGTTCATCATCAAAACTATCTTCAAAGTCTTCAGGATTCATGTGGGATACATCATCAGGTTGTCGAGCTAGATGCTCATTTCCACTCCTGAATTGTTCTTCTGTCTGCACCAATCCCAACATTTGTTCAGCTACTTGATTAGTGGCTGCTGCTAATTCTTGATAGTGTGGATTTTCATTGTGAAAGGTTGAAGCATCAAGGTTGACTTCAATCTCATCATCCACTTTCATGTGGGCATCTGCAACTCCTGTAGGGACTCCATTTTCTCCATCTCCCCTGACTCCAACCCCAACTCCTGGGTGAGTTCTGCTGCAGCCTGCTCAGTTTTAGAAGTTGATGCTTTATTGGATAGTGAAATGGATTTCTCTCTATTCTTTTCTCTCTCACTCTCTTCTCTCTGTTTTTGCATTAGGATCTCATCCTAGATCCTCACCTCTCCCTTACTTTCCTCTCCTTTTGCATCACCTGCTAAGGTGGAACTCTCTTTGCTCACACCCTCTCCTTTTGCCAGCTCAAAAGAATTTGAGGGCCCCTCATTCATACACTCTCCTTTTGCCAAGGTATGCAAACCTTTCCCTTCACACACCTCACTTACTCCACTCAATCCTAGTAGTGTATTGGCAACTTGAATTGTTTCAATGGATGATTCATGAAAAGGAATGAATGTGACGATCGATGGATAAGAAATATCCATCGATTGATGAATATCCACTGATTGGAGCTCGTCGATGGATGTAAGGATATCCATCGATGAAAGTACATTAGTCAATGGATGTTGGATATCAGTTGATTGAGTAATATCCATTGACTTGTGAGAATTTGCAGTATTTTCCTGATCAGCCAATGTGTGAACCTTATCTGGTGATACAGGTGAGAGTGTTGGCTCCACCCTGAGTTACAAAGAGGGTGAATTTGAAATATTGAGGTTATCAATTAACAATGTTTCTGAAGAAATAGATTTTGAGAGAGATTGAGGAGAAGAAATAGATAGAGAGTGGGGCTGTGCCTCAGGAAAATTATGAGACACATCAAATGAAGAAACTGAAGGCTCCACCAAATTTGCATTTGGCTTTACAGGTGTATGAATTTCCTGTGCAATATTTTTGTCCTTTTTTCTCCTTTTGTATGGCTGTAGAATTTTGTGACCCTTACTCCCATCTGATGATCTTGGTTGATACCTTTGTTCAATAGTTACACCTTGTTGAGAAGGTGCAACTAGGGATGTGTTTAATTCCTTTATCACAGCCTCAATCTGTTGAGAGATTGGGCTGGTTGCTGGCTGGACACTCTCAACCTCTCCTTCCTTATCCTTCTGGCTTTCTTGATGTTGGCCAGTTCCCTCACCCTTATCAACCACCTTCACACTCCCCTCAGTTATTTTTCTTTTCTTAGTTTTTTCAACAGTAGTCTTTTGAGAAACTACTGAGGTGGTTTGTTTAGATTTGATTTTGGAAGGTTGTGCAACTTGGGTAAGAGGGATGGGGGCATTTCCATCTCCCTCCATTGTTGCAGAAGGCAAAGAAATTTGAATACCAGAAGAAGTGAAAGAAAAGTTGAGTGTCTTTAGGTATACCTGTACAAAAGGGGGATAGATGAGACACAACTTAGGATGTAAGTTGATTCTCACCAAGTCCTTGAAGACCCTTTTGTTTTGCATCCAAGGCTCTAGTGTCTCCATATCTGCACTAATCTCATATTCTCCAATGGGGGCATTTATCAACAACATAAAGAAACTAGCAAAATAAATGTTATTTTTCCTAGATGCCTTATTTCCTAACTTAGCAGTTAATTCATTTAGGAGTAATGTGCTAAAATTAAAGTACTTATCAAATAGGATGGAATAAGCAATCTCTTGGATACTTGTGGTAATTGCATCAAAATTGCTTATTTTTCCAGAAAATACCTTAATTATAGCATCAAAGAAATAACTCCATTCTTTCCTTAGATTTTTCCTAACAAATTCACCTAAACTAGTTTCAACATTTGCATAGTTAACAGATTTTAGCATGTCCCTAATTTCATTTTCAGTGGGTGACCTATCACAATTATTTTCAGGTAATTCTAAGCATTCAGACAAAATAGTACTTGTGATGGTGTAGGAATTACCTTTGCAAGTATAAGAGATTACATGTCCATCTTGTGAGATTTCTACAGTGTTCCATAACTCTTCAACGAAAGAACACACTATTGTGGGTGCTTCACTGAGCGCTTTCGACACTTTGCAGTCTCCCAGAAATTTCATCAACGGATGGAAATCTACGGGAGCTTCATTCACTGTTAGACATGCTGTGAAGTTGTTTTGTTCATATGTAAACCCAATGGAGGAGACAATCTTCTTTTGTGGTGCCATTTATGATTCTTGAAAGAATAGAAAGAACTTGAAAGCGAGTGAGTGATTTTGACAAGGGTAAGCTTGAGAGAGAAATAGAGGTGCAACACTTTGAGATAGAAAATAAAATAGCAATTAAGAATGAAGTTAGAATTATTTTTGCTATTTATATTCTCTGTGATTAAAAAGACTTGAGTAGTCAGTTTAATTAAGGATATAACTGTTATGAGATAAAAGGAGTTAAAGTTAATTACTATAAATGACAATCGATGGGTATATTCATCTGTTGACAAATAAGGTAATTAATCAACGGCTATAATTTAATCAACTGATAAAAGAAACTATAGAAATTTTATTACCATCGATGGATAAAATAAAGTATTAATGAGTTATCGATCGATAAATAACTACCAAGATAATTATCTATCGATAAATAACTATCCATCGATATGAATAGAATTTATCTGTTGATCAAATAATAAGGAATTTATTAATCTATAAACAATTACTGGGGTAATTATCTGTCGATAGATAAATATCCATCGATAGGATTATATTTTATCTGTTGATCAAATATATCCATCGATAGCTGCATAAATATCCATTAATAATTAACACAGTTATCAGTTGATCACTTTGTTTCAACAGATAATTATGAACAATGGCAAAAAGAGAGAAAAAAAAAACTTAGCATACATTTCAAGATTGAGTAAAATTAAGCATACCTAACTCACAGACTAATCTATTAAAAGTAGATTCATCTAGAGGTTTGGTAAAAATGTCTACAAGTTGTTGTTCACTAGGGACAAAATGTAATTCAACTATACCATTCATTACATGTTCCCTAATGAAATGATACTTTATGTCAATGTGTTTGGTTCTGGAATGTTGAACATGATTTTCTTTTATTGCAATGGCACTTGTATTATCACAGAAAATAGGAATCTTGTTCATGTTGAACCCATAGTCAAATAATTGATTCCTCATCCATAATAATTGAGCACAGCAACTTCCAGCAACAATATACTCGGCTTCTGCAGTTGAAGTTGATACTGAATGTTGCTTTTTGCTAAACCATGACATAAGCTTGTTTCCTAGAAATTGACAAGTTCTTGTAGTACTTTTCCTATCTATTTTACAACCTGCATAATCTGCATATGAGTAGCCTGTTAGATTAAAACTAGAATCTCTAGGATACCAAATACCTAAATTTGATGTACCCTTGAGATATCTAAAAATTCTCTTAATAGCCACTAAATGATATACTCTAGGATTAGCCTGAAATCTAGCACATAAGCATGTAGAGAACATTATATCTGGCCTACTAGATGTTAAATATAAGAGTGAGCCTACCATGCCCCTGTAACTTGAAATATCTACTTTGGCTTCCTTAGTGTTCAATTCAAGTTTGGTGGCAGTAGCCATGAGAGTTTTTACAGAAGAACATTCACTTAAGTCAAACTTCTTTAATAAGTCATGAATATACTTTGTTTGATTTATAAAAATACCATCCCTAACTTGTTTGACTTGCAAACCAAGAAAGTAGGTAAGTTCTCCCATCATGCTCATTTCATATTTGTTCTACATTAATTTGGAAAACTTTTTGCAAAGTCCCTCATTAGTTGAGCCAAAATTAATGTCATCCACATATATTTGTACAAGAATAATAGAGTCGTTAACATTTCTACTGAATAGAGTTTTACCAACAGTACCTCTTATGAAGTGATTCTCATTGAGGAACTGAGATAAAGTGTCATACCAGGCCCTTGGTGCTTGCTTCAAGCCATAGAGTGCCTTGAGTAGATAGTAGACAAAGTCAGGGAAATTTGGATCTTCAAAGCCAAGAGGTTGTCCCACATAGACATCCTCTTCTAACACTCCATTCAAAAATGCACTTTTCACATCCATTTGGTAGACTTTGAAATTAACATATGCAGCATAGGCCAGAAAGATTCTGATTGCTTCCAGCCTTGCAACTGGTGCAAAGGTTTCATCAAAATCAATTCCTTCTTCTTGTGAGTACCCTTTTGCCACAAGTCTTGCTTTGTTTCTAATCACAGTACCATTTTCATCCATTTTGTTCCTGAATACCCATTTTGTACCAATTACTGATCTATCTGTTGGTTTGGGCACCAATTTCCACACTTTATTTCTTTCAAATTGATTGAGTTCCTCTTGCATAGCTAAAACCCAATCCGGATCCAAAGAGCATCTTCAACTCTTTTAGGTTCTTCTTGAGATAAGAAGCTGCTATACATACACTCATTTTGAGTAGCACTTCTTATCTTGACACCATCTTCTGCATTTCCAATGATTAGTTCAAATGGATGACATTTTGTCCATTTTCTTTGAGGAGGCAAATTTTGCCTTGATGATGAAGCTTCATGATCATTAGTGTTGTACTCAAATTGATTTGAATTTGTGGACTGATTCTGAAACCCTCCCCCTGAATTGGACACCCTAGTTGTAGAGTGTTGATTATTTATTGAAGGATTATCAGTTGATGGAATTCTGTCAACTGATAAATTATCCATTGATGCAGAAACATCAACTGATATTGGGTTTCTGAGTACTTGTGATTTTACAATTTCTGCTTCTTCATCATCATCTACATCATTTGATTCATTCTCAAAATGCAGTGTGTCATGATTTCCTTCATCAAACAGCCCTTGAATCTTTTTGTCATCAAATACTAAATGTAAAGATTCCATAACAATGTTGTGTCTAAGATTATAGACTCTATAGGCTATGCTTGATAGTGAATACCCAACAAATATAGCTTCATCAGTGTGACTTCAAATTTTCCTAGGTTTTCACCTTGATTCTTTAGCACATAGCATTTGCAGCTAAAGAAATGAAGAAACCCCACTTTTGGCTTTTTCTCTTTCTTGATCAATTGATAAGGTGTCTTTCCTTGAGCTTGATTTACTATGGAGATGTTCTGAGTGTAACATGCTGTGCTAATGGCCTCAGCCCAGAAATATGTTGGTTATTTAGCATCTTCCAACATAGTTCTAGCTGCTTCAATCAGTGTCCTGTTCTTCCTTTCAACTACCCCATTTTGTTGAGGTGTTCTTGGTGCAGAGAAGGTGTCTATGATTCCTTTAGATTCACAGAACTCCTTCATTGTAGAATTTTTAAATTATGTTCCATTGTCACTTCTTATTTTCTTTACATCTAATCCAAGACTTTTCTCAACTTCTCTTATTAGCTTGATGATGAGATGACTAGCTTCATCCTTTGAATGCAGAAAATAAGTCCATGAAAACCTTGAAAAGTCATCCACAATTACTAGAGCATACTTCTTTTTTGCAATGGACATGATATTCACAGGACCAAACAAATCCATGTGTAATAACTCAAGTGGTTTCTCAATTGATGATTCCAATTTTGACTTGAATGATGCCTTTCGTTGTTTTCCTTTCTGACAAGCATCACATAGTCCATCCTTGACAAATTCTATTTGTGGTAAACCTCTCACTTGATTTTTCTTGACCAACTGATTCATGGCTATGAAATTTAAGTGAGCTAATTTCTTATGCCATAGCAAACTCACATCTGTACTTGCCTTAGAGAGAAGACAAGTCAATGAGTTCGCACTTGTTGAATCAAAGTCAGCTATGTACACATTTCCTTTTCTATTTCCAGTCATAATCAGGCTTTCATCTTTCTTGTTGGAAATTATGCATGCTTCAGTTATGAAGAAAACTTTATTTCCATTGTCACATAGTTGACTTATGCTTAACAAATTATGCCTTAAGCCATCAACTAATGCAACAGGTTGCATTAGTTACTCCAGGGTGTACCCTTTACTGTCATCTCCAAAAGTTATTCCGGGGCCAGCTTTCTCCTCAAACTTTGTGAGCAGGGATTTATCTCCAGTCATGTGTCTTGAACACCCACTGTCCAAGTACCAAAGATTTCTTCTTTTTCCCTGCACACATCCAAAAACAATTAAGTTTATTTTGGTACCCAAGTTGCCTTGGGTCCTTTCTTATTAGTTGCTACCTTTGGTTTGGTTTCCAATTTTTGTACCTTTGGTTTATGTGGTTTTACTTCCACAGCAACCTTAGGTATTGGCTTCCTCACCTCAGAATTCTTAGTGCTAATATTTGGAATATTCATGCTTGCAAAATTGGAGAAATTTGGAGCATGAAATTTGTTAAGCATATTCCATGGCATAGCAGGCATATTCATGTTGGCAAATGCAAGATATGGATTAAACATATAAGGCATCGATGCATATTGAGCATGAACAGCATGAGAATCAACTAAATGAGGAAAAACAGAATTAGAATGCATGTTAGGTATACGAGGCACATTGGTTGCTGCAGGCATATTGATCTTGCATTGCACAGATAAGTGATTTTTGCTATCACACTCATCACATATCTTTCTAGGAGCATACTTGTCATGTGTGCAGTTATTGTGCTTGCTTATGCCTACTTTACCATTTCTGTTTTTCCTTCTTCTTCTCATTTGATTTAATATTAGATTATATCTTCTCTAATTTGTCCTCCAGTTGATCTTTAGATAAGAATCCAATATTAGTTTTTTTAACTTTAACTTCAGGTTTAGAGGAGCTACTTTCTTTGACAAATTTAACAGGTCTGTTAAGCTTGGTTTTTAAAACCATTTCTTAGCCGTTGATGATTCCTCAATCGATGGATAATTATCCGTTGGAATAACATTATCAATCGATGGATGATTATCCGTTGAATTGACATTATCAAACGATGGATGATTATCCGTTGAATTGACATTATCAATCGATGGATGATTCTTATCAGTTGATTCAGAACTAGCAATCGATTGCTTCTTTTCCAAAGATTGATTTTCATCAAATGCTATTTTCTCAAGAGTTTCAGACAACATGGTGAAAGAGTTTGTTCCATGAATGTCATTCATCTTCTTACTAGCTTTACTAGACCTGTTCCACATGTCAATGGTTCTTAGTTCTTCTTCCAATTTTTTTTTTCAAATTCTCTATTTCCTTTTTACACTCAACTAGTTCTTTTCTAGAATCTTTGTTTTCTACCTTGAGTCTATCCATTTGCACTAGCTCTCCCTCTAAATAATTGTTTCTTTCAGTGAGAGTTTCTAAGGTGATTTTTAGCCTAGTGTTCTCTTTGTTGAAGGACTTAAGAGTGACATGCAAATTATACAATTCATTTGACATTTCAGTAATTGTGATATTGCATTCATCTTTGGATAACTCAGGTAGATTTGTAGAAATTACCTGATTACTAGAAGAACTAGCTTCCTGATTATCATGATTTGCCTTTAGTGCAAGGTTGATGTATTCTTCTTCTTCAGAATCATCCTCAGCAGCCCAGTCCTTTTCTTCTGTTACAAAAGCCTTCTCTTTTTGTTTGAGCAAGTCAAAGTACTTCTTCTTATAGTCAATACCATCACTGTACTTAGATTTCCTCTCAATTTTTGGCTTTCTGCATTCATTAGAAAAGTGACCAGCCAATCCACAGTTGAAACATTTGAATAGAGTCCTGTCAACAAGATTTTTGCTTTGTTGATTGTCTTTCTTGAACTGGGATCCAGGCCTTTGCATGGGATTCCTCTTGAATTTGAGTTTTGAAAATTTTCTTGATAGAAAAGCCAAATGCTCATCTATTTCATCCATTTCATCCTTGGTGTATGACTCATCATCCTCAACTATTTCTTTTCCTTTCCCAGTTAAAGATTCAACATATCTGACACTACTTGCACTATTGCCATGACTTTCTTTCCTCCCTTCCTTGACAGAAACATCTTCACCAGATTCTGCAACTTGTTTTTCCTTGACCACCAAAGCAATGAAATTTTCTCTCTTCTGACTTTTCTCAATTTCATCATCTTGCTGCAGTTCCAACTTATTGGTTTTCAAGATGTCGTACAGCTTATTAAGAGTATATTCTTTAAAGTCAGGAGATTGTCTTATAGAAACATTCATTAGTTTCCATTCCTTGGGTAAGGACCTCAAGAACTTGAGGTTGGTATCTTTAACAGCATACACTCTTCCATATAGCTTTAGCTCATTCAACAACTTTTGAAACCTACTATATGTGTCATTGATTGCTTCACCACTCTTAAAGTGAAAGTCTTCATATTTTTGAATCAAGACTTGCATCTTGTTCTTTCTCACTTGTTCAGTGCCTTCACATAGAGTTTGAAGAGTGTCCTAGACTTCCTTGGAGGTTCTACAATTGATAAAATTGTCGAACATATCCTTTTTAAGACCATTGACTAAAATATTCATAGCCTTTTTGTCCTTATGTACTTCCTTCTCATCCTCATCTGTGTATTCACCTATAGGTTTTGGAATGAGTTTGTCTGGGGCCTGAGTACCATCTGCATTTACACTTGTAACTATCTTCATAGGCACATGTGGACCTTTCTCTATGTAGTTAACATAGGAAGGATCAATGGATAGCAGATGCAAGTGCATTTTCACTTTCCAGGGAAAGTACTCATCTTTCTCTAGAACTGGAATCTTGACTCTTGTGTCTTTTTGACCCATACTTGATGTACTTTTAGATCTTAACTTTCTGTTTGTTGAAAGCTAGCTCTGATACCAATTGTTATTTGCCCTTGAGTACAATAAGTTTGGAGAATGGGGGGGGGGGTTGAATACAAACTTAAGAATTAATTGAAATTCTTGCGGATTTAAGTTTGTTCAACAGAAGAGTTTGAGTGTATGAAAAGATTTCTAATTGAACTAAGAATGTAATAATTATGAATTGAAAATAGAACAAATAATATAAAAATTACTAGTGGATTGGTTTTTCCACTAGTGTGTTTTTGCCTTCAATTTCTCTTGGTAAAATTACCAAGCTGCTTACAAAGTGTTTTCTGCACAACAATGCTTACAATTCTTTTCACTATATTTCTACACACATTGCTACAATGAGTTACTAACTACTATATAGTATTTTTCTTCTAAATCTATTACTTATCGATAGATAACATTATAAATTACATTTTACAATTTTTATATGAAAATAGAAATTAGCTACTTTCACAGTCTTTATTAGACTATGTCTAGTCCTGAAAGTATTTTTGTCTTGATGCATTCCTTGAAGACTGTGTTTCCTTGAAAGTATTTACAATCCTAACAGGATTGTCTTTCAATGATTCAGTTTCTTCTGCGTTCCCATTCTTCTTATCTTTAACTAAATTGGGAAACCTTAATCAACTGATAAATGCTGTTAAGCTTATCAGTTGATTCTTCTTTGCTTATCCATCAATGGATAGGATATCCATTGATCAGTTGTTGAATCGATGGCTATTTGAGTTATCCATCGACTCCCTATCCATTGATGATCTCTTATCCATTGATTGCTTTTATCCGTTGATGGCTTGTATCCGTTGATAGCTTTTATCCGTTGAGTAGTGTCTTCATCCATCGACTCCAATATCTGTTGATCACTTCACTTATGAGAATTCTGGCTTAGAATATTTACAATTAATCAGCCATCCTTCATATCCATTGAGAAGCTATAAATTGAAGTCAATAACATCAGTCAACTACTTCACAACATCCATCGAGGCAATACAATCAATTGATAATGAAACATGAATCAAATGTTACAATCCAGTTTATCAGTTTATAAATAAGCTTCAACTGATAATTGGTTTCCTAGTCAATGGATATTTATAAGTCACATATCCATTGAACAGTTACAATGAATTTTAAATCCCTATTGTAATTCTAAGTAATTTGTTATCATCAAAACTCATAATTCCTAACATCATCCTCCTCATCTTCATCTGTATCATTCCAGCATTTTCCTTCAACAATATAAGCCTTTCTTGTCTGCATTGTGAGGAGAGCTTCATACTTGGTTTCCAATTCCAAGTAATCTTTATCCTTTTTTATTGCTTCAAGTTTTCTGCACTCTGTTGCAAGATCTCCAAGCTCATTACGGGTATAGCATCTTGTTTTAGGTCTATCAACTATTCCAGTTTTATACCCTCCATTGTTATTGCTTCTTACTAGATTATTTCCTTTGCTTGAAGATTTGAAACTTGGTCTTGGTTTAAAACTTTTGTTTCTTTTGAATCCTAAGTTTCCAAATTTCTTTGTCATGAAGGCCAAGGTTTTGTTATCCATGCCCTCAAGTTCTTCAATGGTGTAGAAATCCTCTTCCCCTGATTCACTCTTGACAGAGTCCTTCTCTTCTTTTTCTTGTTCTTCAACCTCTTCTTCTTTCAACCTTCTGCTTGTACCAATCTTCTCAGTTTTTTAGGGTTCCTTTGCAACCAAGGCATTTGAGACATTTGCCATTTTCCCTCTATTTGCTAAAATGGCCTTTTTTTGATAAAACTCAAGCTCATATGACTTTAGTAATCCATAGAGAGTCTCAAGTGGAAGCTTTGTGAGATCTCTTTCATCTCTTATTGGAGAGATTTTGTGTTACAGGTGCTCTGGGAGAGTCAGCAAGAACTTCATGTTTTTCTCCTTTGTTTCATAGTACTTCCCATGAGGTTAAAGATCATTGATTTGTTTGTTGAACCTCTCAAATACTTTAGTTCTGCCTTCATTTGGTTTTGACATAAAGGCCTCATACTGAGAAACAGGGAGCTGCCTTTAATTGTCCCTTACCTTTTCAGTTCCTTCACACAAAATTTTTATGGTTTCCCATATGTGTTTGGCAGATGTGCAATTAACAATATTATTATACATGACAATGTCCAATGACGCAATTAGTATGAGCATTAGACTGTTGTCAAGAGACACCTTCTCTTTTTCTGTATCTGTGTACTGAGATGGGTCTTTAGGTATCCATGTTGTAGGGATAACTTCCGAACCACTGGTAGTTTCAGGAACTAGTGTTACTGGCATGAAATGACCATTCTTCAATATTTCTGGGTACATTGAGTTTGCAGCCTTTATGAACATCAACATTTTCCTCTTCCATAAGTTGTAGTTTTCTCTGTCAAAAGGAGGAATCTTTATACTTAGCTTCTGAGAACTCATCTTGATCTTTTAGACTGTATCTATGTTAACAACCTGGCTCTTATACCACTTGTTAGGAATTAAGAGTCCCAGACGTTTACAGAGGGGGGGGGGTGAATGTATACTTCAAATATTTTTAACCACTTTAACACTGTGATGAAATGTTTGTTGTTTGAATCTATTAAAAAAAGTTTGGTGTTTGCAAGAACATAAAGTAATAAGTAAAGAAAACATCAGATATAACTTTCAATCTAATGGTATTAGAATTAATTTTTCTACAATCTGAAATTTAACTTGAATTTCAGCTTCTTGTTCTAGGAAGAATACAAATGTCTGAATACACTTGATACAAATTTTTCTAGACACTGTTCAATGAGGCTGTGATCTATATAGACAACATGTCCTATGGCACAATCTCACATAAGACAGTTTAGCTAAAACTAGAAACAGACAAGAAATACTTTACATTTGACCACTATCTATTTCTAGCTAATACCTGTCTTGACAGTCTGCTATGTTCAACTTTATATCTTCTGTCATTTTTCTTGCTTATCTTCCCATCTTCTTTGTAGTCTTATATCTATCTTCACAGACTCTACTTATCCTGCAAGGACAGAACTGTAAATCATCTATCTTGTTCTTCTGCAATTCTCCTTGAAAATAGCTCTTTGTAAAAGTCGAGTACTCTGTTGAAATTACTTCGAGAAGTCATGGTGATTGACTTCTCGATTGAGTACTAGCTGTGACTTCTCGATTAGTTCTTGAATGGCTTACTTCTCGAATGTTTAGACTTCTCGATCGCGTACTATATTTGATGACTTCTATAAGGCATAATGTAACATGCAATGTAATCCAGGATCTATAACTCAACTAAAATTAAAGGACTGGTAAATAATATTATTAATATAATCACAGGAATCTACAATGAAGATCAGGCAACTACATGTTTCAGGGTATTTGATGGAATATTGAAGATCACTGACAGAAGTTCATTACTATGTTCAAGAGTCAGTGAAAGAATAAGTTACTCAGTGTTTCAGCAGGTATTAAGATTCAAGTAGTCAGTGCCAGAAGATTTCAGTGAAAACAAGAAGCAATAAAGGAATACAACATTCATGTTAATTGGTTTGATTGAGAATATGAAGATCAATACAGTGTTAGTCACTTGTGAACCAGACCAGTGCACTAAGTGTCAACATAAAGAATTTGATTAACATGTTCATTGTAAAAGAAGAATTGGCAGAAGCCAAGTAAGCAAGGTTATTCTCTAAGTCATTACATAAGGTGAAGAAATCAACACCTAGATATTCAAGGTGAAGAAATTCGATACCAAGGCAATTCATGGTGAAGAAAATCGACACCTATCCTTGCAATGACCAAAAGAAGTTAAGTGATATTTCAATGTGTCAAGAAATCGACACATAGAATTGTAGCACTTGAAATTCGACACCTAGCCATGCAATGAAGGAAATTCGACACCTAGCCATGCAATGAAGGAAATTCGACACCTAGTTGTTTCAAGTCATAAGAATTCGACACCTAGTTCTTGAATTGTTCAAGGCATACACATGGTTAAGGAAATTCGACACCTAGCTTTACATGGGAGTAGAAATCAACACCCACTTGTTTTGTGACCAAGGGAAGAATGCAGCATGAGAAATTCGACACCTAGACAATTTTCTAAGGTCAAGTGCATGGAGGCAATATTCGACACCTAGAAAATATCCACGGATTTCTCAAAGTCAACTCAAGTCAATATACAGGGGAAAAGAATTCGACACTCAATTGTATTTCACTTTATTGTAAAGTCTACATATAAACAAAATGTACTTTCATTTTGTATAAACTCATAACACAACGCACACAAATAGATATAGCTGAGAGAGAGAGACAGAGAGAATATCCCAAGCCATTAAAGCTTGTATTTATTGTTGTTGTTAGATTCATTTGCAGCTCATACATTTGTGTGAGAAGTGTAGCACCTTGGGATTATATAATACAATGTATATTCCCAAAGATTGTTCTTGTTGATGTGTTTCATTACTGTCATATTTATTGCTCAACTAGAACATATTAGTGAACTCAAACTATTTTGAAAAACTACCATATCATATATTCAACCCCCCCTTCTATTTTGATTTTGGACCTAACTATTGGTATCAGAGCTTATTGATTGAAGTTACAAATCAAGATCCAAAATAGTTTTTCGAAAAAGTGCAGTTTTAGATCTAGAAAAAATTATATTGAAATTTCTTTATTTTTTTTAAAAAATTCAATTTCAAATTTTTTAAAGATTTTAAAGTCACTAATTTTTAAAAGGCTATCAATCATCAAGAATTCGAATTAAAATTTTATTTCTCGAAATTTAATTTTTATTCGAATTGATTTTAATTTTTAAGAAATTAATTATTTCTTAAGATTTAAAATTCTTTACAACCATGAGTACCCAAAAGCTTAGCAGTATTAAAATCCCGACATTTGATAAAAATGAATACATTTTGTGGAAAAAGAAGATGTCCAATTTCATTAAGACTTGTAATTCTCAATACATGGGAATTCTGGAAAATGGACCCTATGTATCTCAGAAGCTAACACCGGAAACAGTTTCAGAAGACGGCGAACAGATTCATCAAGGATTTACCCCAAATGAACCTTCAGAGTTTACTGACACTGATAAAGAGAGAGTTGCATGGGACAACCATATTCAATGTATACTAATGGATTCACTGGACACAACAATGCTAAATCAAGTGATTAATTGCACCAGTGTCAAACAAATGTGGGATACGATTGATCTGTTAATGGAGGGTACAACAGATGTGAAGGAGAACATGCTAGATATTCTTACCTCCCAATATGAAGCGTTCAAGTCACTACAAGGAGAAAGTATCACTTGGGTCTTCGAGAGATACAACAAATTATTAAATGACTTGTCACTTCATGGGAAGACCTACTCACGTAGGGAGATTAACAGAAAGTTTATGTTGACACTGCCAGCACACCTGGTGCACAAAATCTCTGTCATTAGAGAGATGAGTGATATAAATGATATGTCCATTGAAGTGCTATACGGGAAGCTCAAGACTCATGAAATGGAGCAAGAGCAGCGACAGATCATTTATGGTTCAGGTACAGTGGACAATAAGAATACAGCACTGTTGAAGACAACATCTCTTGTAGCCAAGGATTTTGCTGTCACAGAAACCAGCTCAGTAAAACCTTCAGTTGAGTAAGAAGAAATATTAGAAGCTGAATTTACAGAACATTCTCTACCAGGAGATGAAGACGACTTCTATTTAATGGAAGAACTTGAACAATTGGAAAATAAAACAAGGGCCTATATGGCGGGAAAGTTCAAAAACCTCAGGTTTAGGAGGAACCCAAAGTACAAATTCAAGAGTAACTCCATTTACAGTGATTCCAGTTTCAGAAACAACAACCGAGGTGGATCGTCTTCAGGGTCTTACAGTAAAGGAGGTTATAAGACGGGAATGGTAGATCGCAGTAAGTTCATATGCTACAACTGTGATGAACCCGGTCATTTTGCAACAGAATGCCAGAAGCCAAAGCAAGGGAAAGAAAGAAAAGAGTCATATGATGAACTCAAGCAGAAATATGATGCACTAGTGAGGAAGTATCAGGGCAGAGCTTATATAGCTGAAGGAAAGAGCTGGGATGATTAAGACAATGATGAAGAAGAAACTTATGGAAATATTGCTTTAATGTTAGACTCTTCAAAAGCATCCCCTCAATCATCGAAGGTATCATTTCTTTCCTCCGTTGACATGTCTAATTTTGAATATAAGAAAACTGTGGAAGATCTGAGTATAGAAATGTTTAACATACACACAAGCATGCTAACATCTGAAGAAGAAAAAGGTAAACTAGTTCTTAAGAATAAAATGCTAGAAGCTAGAAACGAAGAACTAGATCTTCCATGTGTTAATCTAGAAGATCTGAAACAGAAAATAGAATACCTTCAGAATAGAGATATATGCAACCAGGAAGTGGAGACTGCGCTTAGGAATAAGATTTCTGAGTTAGAGTTGAAACTTGAAGCTTATAAGAAGTCTGTGAATCTTGTAAAGGAGGGTATAGACAAACAGGTCATTGGTCAAAAAACTGGGATAGGATTTGACTATGATAAAAAGGCAGGAAAAATGCATGTAGAATCAATTGCTGAGGAAATCCTATGAAGCAAGACATTTCATATGTATTAAAGAATGTAGCTAAGCCCCTATATAAGAAGTTCGTCATTGATCCCTTAAATGAAGAAGAGCTTTTAATAAAAGAAGAACTCCTTGCTGAGGAGAAAAAGAAAAAGGCAGAAGATAAGAAACAGTTGTCTAAGAAATCTGTTAAAATTGAAGAACCTAAGAAAATGGTTAAAATGGAGTTAGGAAACAAAACTGAAAACAAGAAAGAGAACATAAACGGCAAGATAGGTGTTAACAAGAAAAGTGATTATGCTTATTCTTCTAATGCTACTAGGAAAGTTTATAACAACTGCAATTCTACTGGTCATCTTACGCATGCATGCAATAAGATAAAAGTAGTAAAAACAGAAACTCCTAGTATGCCTGCCATGTCTATTCCTCATCAACCATGTGGTAAAGTAGGATGCATGCCATGTACATTCAATATCATGTCTGCATACATTAACTTAATGAATACATCATCAAGTACTTGCATGAATACAGATGTGAACATGACTAGAAATCATATTAGGGCAAAGACTAGTAATCCTCCT
This sequence comes from Oenanthe sinensis, assembly GCA_028671895.1. NCBI lineage: Eukaryota > Viridiplantae > Streptophyta > Magnoliopsida > Apiales > Apiaceae > Oenanthe > Oenanthe sinensis. The sequence continues at coordinate 8,265,313 of JAPMAC010000212.1, forward strand.
AAATATAGGAAGGAATCCCCTGTCCCTAAGTCTAAAGACACCCCTGTCAAGGCTAAACCAAATGACAATGACATAGTCGATGAGAAAGATAAGGACCAGAAAACTTATGTAGCTAAATCTGTTTACTTATCTAAGCCTCTTGGACCCAATCAAATTTGGGTGCCAAACAAAAAGTAATCAATCTGTGGTTGCAGGGCATAACAAAGAATAAGTGTGTCATGTGGATTCTTGACAGCGGCTGTTCAAGGCACATGACTGGTGAAAAATCCCTGTTATCATATGTGATTGAGAAAGCTGGCCCAATAGTGACCTTTGGAGATAACAACAAGGGATTCACTACGGGATATGGCAATCTGGAAATTGGAAATGTTATCATAGAAAATATCTCTCTTTTGGATGGATTAAAGCACAACCTTCTAAGTATCAGTCAGTTCATTGACAAGGGATACAAAGTAACTTTTGAGAAAGAAAGATATGTTATCCAAAACAGGAAAGATGCAAAGCTTGCTCTCCAAGGAGTGAGAAAGGGGAATCTCTTTGTAGCTGACTTATTCTCTGTAATAAAAGGCGAAGTTCAATGTTTTTATAGCAAAGCTTCAACAGAGGATAGTTGGTTGTGGCACAAGAAACTTTCACACCTAAACTTCAAGGCAATGAACTCTTTAGTTAAGAGGGAATTGGTTAGAGGTTTACCTGAGATGGAATTCTGTCAAGAAGGTTTATGTGAAGCATGTGAAAAAGGGAAGTCAAAGAAAGCATCTCACCGAAGCAAAGACTCTTCAGACATTACTGAACCACAACAACTTTTACATATAGATTTATTTGGCCCAGTAAATGTCATGTCAATGTCAAGGAAGAGATATGCACTGGTAATTGTAGATGGCTACTCTAAGTACACATGGGTGTGTTTCTAGCCTCAAAAGATGAATCCCCTCAAATAATCATTGATCACATAAAGAAGATAGAGGTAGAAGCTGGTTTGCCTGTCAGAAAAATTAGGTCTGACAATGGAACAGAATTCAGAAATGTAACTCTAAATGAATTCTGTGTTGAAAAAGGTATCTCAAGACAATACTCAGTGCCCAGAACTCCACAACAAAATGGAGTAGTAGAAAGGAAGAACAGAACTTTAGTTGAAGCAGCAAGAACAATGTTGAATGAAGCTAAGTTACCTCTATACTTTTGGGCTGAAGCAGTCAACACAGCTTGCTACACTCAGAATCGTACCCTGATTAATAAAGATCATGATAAGACTCCATATGAGTTGATGGCAAACAAGAAACCAACTGAAAGGCATATGACTAGGCCTATTTGTAATAATTAGATGGCAACTCAACTCTAACTAATAAAGAGAAGTAAATACTAAACACTAAACAGGAATCAAGACGAAGACAGTCAACTAATCACAAAGGATCCAAGTATCAGAGGTATTTTGTAGGATTGCTACTCAACACTGGAAGAAGTTCAATTATTTGTTCAAGCGTCAGTGAAATTAATAATGTGGTAGTACTTCTATTGAAGACAGAAGATATAGAAGATTTCAAATGATTACTACAAGCAGATTCCAGAAGAAGAATGCAAACTGTGAAGAAGAATTAATGACAGAAGGCCTCTAGTTAAATGTTATTTAAATGGAGAATATTTATTGGGATGACACAAATGAACCAGACAGTACATTTGTGTGTCAACTAATATAATATTTATTCTTCATTTAATTCAAGAGGTTTCAAGATTACAAGACGAAGAAAAGACAGGAAGATTTCAAGAGCTTGTTGAAGAATATTGAAGAAGCTAGGGAAACTTGCTCATAAAGGTTAATCCACAGCAGATCGAGATGCGGATCGAGTTTGATTATCAAAGGTAAAACATTGCAAGGCAAATGTCGATCCACAGCAGATCGAGATGCGGATCGAGTTTGATTATTAAAGGTAAAACATTGCAAGGCAAATGTCGATCCACGGCAGATCGAGATGCGGATCAAGATTGATTGTTAAAGATAAGTCATACCGAGCAGGCTGAATCAAAAGTCATACCGAGATTTCTGAGATCAAAAGGTCATGCTGGATTTATTTTGTTTATTTAAAATAAGTCATACCGATTTGTTTTAATTAAATAAAATCCGAATATGACTTTCAATAAGTCATACCGAGCTTTTCTCTTTTAAATTAAGTCATTCTGATTTATTTTAATTGAAGAAAAATCGAATATGACTTACAGAAAGTCATACCGAGCTCAGAATAAGTCATACCGAGCTCAGAATAAGTCATACCGAGCTATATAAGTCATGCCCAGTCTTTCTTAAGTCATACAAGTGTTAAAATAAGTCATACAGACTTATTTTCTTGAAATTAAGTCATACTCATAAAGGTCATAGCAGCCATTTCAAATCTCTATAAATATGAGATGATCTCTTCACTTTTTCAGTTGTTCAACTTGTTAAGAGTTAAGAAAATCAGTTCAAATTCAGAAATTTGTCTGCATTGTAATATTCACAGATTTCTGTGCTGAGTTTGAATATAATTGTTTAAACACGAACACTTCATGTCGAATTCGTTCTAGACTTTATATCAATTATATAACAGTTTTCTAAATATTAATTGTGTAATACTAATCAAGTTAAAAATAATATCTTTCACTTGAAAAGTATTTCATTATAATTAATATTTCGCGAGTAATTAAAATAATATTTTTAATCCAATTATTCCGCGATTAATTTTCAGATATTGTATTCAACCCCCCTTCTACAATATCAGGGACCAACAATTGGTATCAGAGCTGGTTGATATAGAAAATATCAGATCCAAACCAAAAATTCCGCAACTCATACAGATCTCAAAAATTATTTTTAATTCAAAATAATTTTTTATTTGAAATAATTTTTCACTAAAAATTATTTCTGATCAAAAATTGTTTTCAGTCAAAAATTAAAATATTTTTTTTGAAACACTTAATTTTTAATCTTATTAAAGATGAGTACCCAGAAAGTTACAAGCATCAAGATTCCACAGTTCGACAGAGAACACTACAACTTGTGGAAACAAAAAATGCTACTGTTTATCGGGATTGCAAATCCTAAGTATGCATTGATTATGGCTAAAGGTGTTGAGCTCCCTATATCAGTTGTTCTCGAACATACAGTAGATGGGGTCGTAATTCCCCACAAACAGTTTCCGAAAAGTCCGGCAGACTATACAGATGAGGAAACAGAAGCTGTGTCCCTTGATAATAATCTGAAGCTCATATTAATTGAATCCCTAGACTACATCATGTACAACCAAGTAGTCAATTGCAAGAATGCAAAACAAATCTGGGAAACAATTGAAATTATCAATGAGGGAACTGAAGAAGTTAAGGAGAATAGACTGGAGATCCTGACCACCCAATATGAACAGTTTAGATCCAACCCTGGTGAGGGTATCTCTGAGGTGTTTCAGAGACTAAACAAATTGATAAACGAGCTAAACATGAATGGAAAGTTTTATCAGAACCAAGAGGTGAACAGGAAATTTTTGTTGACCTTACCAGAGCATCTGGAGCACAGGATTGCAGCCATCCGGGAATCTAGGGACATGAAAGAAGTAACCCTAGAAAGACTCTACGGAGTTTTAAAAACTTATGAGCTGGAACAGATCCAAACCAGAGAAATGTATGGAAGAGGTAAGGTACTGAGTTCCTCCAAGGCATTAATGGTAGAAGCACCAGAGAAAGAAGAAGGGAAGGCTGTTGCACCTTCTAACAGTTCAACAGAGTATGTGATTCCAGAACTTGGACATACTGCTGACAAACAAGAAGATGGTGATTTCTACTCACTGGAAGAACTAGATCAGCTAGAAGATGAATCTCTAGCTATGGTTGCCAGGAAGTTTGGCAACATGAGATTCCGAAGAAACTCCTCATTCAGAAGTAAGCCTAATTTTGGAAGATTCCAAAGAGGAGGTTCTTCGACAGCAGTATCAAAAAGCGGCTACAAGACCGGCTTAGTTGATAGAAGCAAGTTTCGTTGCTTCAACTGTAATGAGCTAGGCCACTTTGCAACTGAGTGCAAGAAGCCTAAGCAAGGGAAGAAGAGAGAGTCTTATGAAGAGCTCAAGGAGAAGTATGATGCGCTAGTGAAAAAGCATCAAGGAAAGTCCTATCTAGCAGCAGGCAAAAGCTGGGATGACTCAGATAACGATGATGAGGAAGAGCTGGGAAATCTTGCTCTTATGGCTTCATCAGTGGGATCACTGTCTCCCACCAGTGACAGAGGAATAGAGGTAAATCCTTCGTGTCCTAAGATGTTTGCTTTGCTAGGTAAAGAACTAGATGGTGAAAGAGATAAAGTTAAGAAACTCAGACTCAAAGTCAGAGAGTTAATTGATGAGACTGAAGTTCTTAAACAGTTAAAAAGAAATCATGACAAGTTGGCTGTCAAGCTGACTGAAGACTTAGCTGTTCAAGTCAGTAAAGTCAGTTGTCATGTTGTTGTAGAAACTAATCTCAGAAACCAAATTGAAGAAGAAAAGAAGAAGTGTCTTGCATATAAGAATTCCTCATATATTGTTAAGAACCTAGTTGACCAACAAGAAATAAATCGTAAAGTTGGAATAGGCTTCGAGTATAACAAATCTGTAGGAAAACCAAGCAACATAACCCCCTTTAGAAAAAGTGCTGAAGAAAGGGGTATCCCACATGTTGTTAAAGACACACCGAAACCTCTCTTCATAACACCGATAGCTGAACCCATCCTTGAGAGCTCTGTTCTAATTGCATATGAAATGCAGTTGGAAGATCTTGAGGAAGAGAAGAAGAGAGGAGAACAGGTTAAGGACATAAAAGGAGTTAATGTCCAGAAAGAAAAATGTGCACTAGAAACACCAGTGAAAGATGTGGGAACTTCTGATTCCCCCAGACCTGGTGTAGGTGCAAAAGATTTAAAGAATAAAATGAACAGACCCAACACATTTGTGAACAGTAGGAACAGTAACAATAAATTTCATTCAACTGAAAACTTCAAATCTGCTGATAAAATTGAAGTAGAATCTGTTAAGCCCCCTACTGTATTGAATAACATGCCTATTATTGATGCTTTCCATAAACCATGTGGTATAATGAATTGCATGTTATGTGCCTTTAATGCTATGACTGCTTACTTTAAACGCATGATAGCTAAGAAAGATAACATGACACCCAGACAGCACATCAATAGTAAATTTGCTAAATCCAAGACTGCGACTCCTTCACCTGAGAAGAAGGAATCATATATTCCTAAGTCTAAACAGAAAGCTGTTAAGACTGTTTATAGGAAGGTAGGAACAGTCAAGGAAGAAAATGATGTTGTTCGAAAAGGATCTGTTGTCAAAGCAGACAAAGGTCAATTCTTTAAATATGCCGGGCCCAATCAATTTTGGGCTCCGAAGACAAATTAATCCGTTTGATAATTGCAGGGAGTTAAACAGGCAAACCGAGTTATATGGATCCTGGACAGCGGATCGTCAAGGCATATGACCGGAGATAGAGCCCTGCTATCAGACGTGGTTGAGAGAGCTGGCCCAATCGTTACCTTTGGAGATAACAGCAAAGGAATGACTACGGGATATGGCAAGTTAAATACAGGAAATGTTATCATTGAAAATGTCTCTTTGGTGGAAGGACTTAAGCACAATCTACTCAGCGTCAGTCAATTTTGTGATAGAGGTTACAAAGTAAACTTTATCAAGGAGAAGTGCTTAATAGCTCATTCTAAAGAAGACAGACTAGCCTTGCGTGGAGTAAGGAAAGGAAACTTGTACGTAGCTGATCTCAACTCGGGAACTGAAGCTGAAGCAAACTGTTTTTATTCAAAAGCTTCAACAGAGGAAAGTTGGCTATGGCACAAGAAGCTCTCACACCTGAATTTCAAAACAATGAACTCTCTAGTCAAGAGGGATTTGGTGAGAGGACTGCCTCCGATGGAATTTACACAAGAAGGATTGTGTGAGGCATGTCAAAAAGGGAAGTCAAAGAAAGCAACTCACAGAGGCACAGACACTACAAACATCACTGAACCACTTCAACTCCTTCACATGGATTTATTTGGTCCAGTAAATATTCTGTCTATGTCAAGAAAGAAATACGCCTTAGTGATTGTGGATGACTTCACAAAGTATACATGGGTTTTATTCTTGAACTCTAAGGATGAAACTCCACAATTGGTGATTGATCATATAAAGCTGATTGGGTTAGATTCAAAGTTACCTGTCCGGGCAATCAGATCAGATAATGGAACAGAATTCAAAAATGAAGTTCTGAATAACTTCTGCTCAGACAAGGGGATAACAAGGCAGTACTCAGCACCAAGAACTCCGCAACAAAATGGAGTTGTAGAAAGGAAAAATAGAACCCTGATTGAAGCTGCAAGAACTATGCTAAGTGAATCAAGGTTACCTATCTACTTCTGGGCTGAAGCAGTTAATACAGCCTGTTATACTCAGAATCGAACTCTGATCAACAAAGATCATATGAAAACTCCCTATGAATTAATGGCTGGCAAGAAACCTACTCTCAAGTACTTTCATGTATTTGGAGCCAAATGCTTTGTGCTAAAAGATGTAGATGAACGCATTGGCAAATTTGAGGCCAAGGCACATGAAGCTATTTTTGTCGGATACTCGAGAAGAGCATATAGGGTTTACATAATTGATCAGCACCAAGTGAAGGAAAGTGTCAATGTAACTTTTGATGACACTAAACTCCCAAGTATCCAAACTGAAGATTCTTCTGAGTCATTAAAATTTGATAATTATCCAGACTCACATTCTGATGACGAAGAAGAACCTGAGGTTGCAGCAGGAAATGATGACTACAATGATGGTAATGATCCAGGTAATAGTGGTGGAAACAATGGCAACACTGGAGATTCTACTAATACTAGTGGTGGATCAACAAGTCATCCTGGCAGCAACTCAGGGGGAGATGAAAGATCAACTGGCACAACACAACATCACAATGAATTTCGAGGCGAATCATCAAGATCAAACCTACCTAGGGAAAGGATATGGAGTAGAGATCATCCTTTTGAATTGATCATAGGTGATCCAGATGTTGGAGTAAGAACCAGAAGTGCAACTTCAAATGAATGTTTATTCTCAGTTTTTCTATCTCAAGAAGAACCAAAGAAGATTGAAGATGCACTAATTGACCCAGATTGGGTTCTTGCCATGCAAGAAGAGCTCAATCAGTTCGAAAGACAAGAAGTCTGGACACTGGTACCCAGGCCTAAAGATAGATCTGTTATTGGCACAAAATGGGTATACAGGAACAAATTAGACGGTGATGGCATTGTTACAAGGAACAAAGCCAGACTGGTTGCAAAAGGTTACTCCCAGGAAGAGGGAATTGATTATGACGAAACCTACGCACCAGTTGCAAGACTTGAAGCCATCAGGATATTTCTAGCATTCGCAGCACATTCCAATTTTAAAGTCTACCAAATGGATGTGAAGAGTGCATTTCTGAACGGAAAGCTAGAAGAGGAAGTATATGTGGAACAGCCCCCTGGCTTTGAAAATCCAGAGTTTGCTGATTTTGTGTACTTTCTGTTCAAAGCTCTCTATGGACTCAAGCAAGCACCGAGGACATGGTATGACACTCTCTCTGAGTTTTTACTTGAAAATGGTTTCACTAGAGGTGTCATAGATAAAACTCTCTTTTACAAATTACATAATAAAGATATGATATTTGTCCAAGTTTATGTTGACGATATTATATTTGGTTCTACTAACGAAAACTTGTGCAAGAGATTTGCTAAGTTAATGCAGAGCAGATATGAGATGAGCATGATGGGTGAGCTGTCATTCTTCCTTGGATTGCAAGTAAAGCAAAAGGAAGATGGGATTTTTATTTGCCAATCAAAGTACGTAAGAGATCTTCTCAGAAAATACAGCCTAGAAGATTCTTCACCGGCAAAAACCCCAATGCCAACAGCCACGAAGCTTGACAAAGATGAAACTGGTAAGAAAGTTGACATCACAAGCTACAGAGGTATGATAGGCTCATTATTATATCTAACTGCAAGTAGACCTGACATAATGTTCGCAACTTGCTTATGTGCAAGGTTTCAATCTGACCCAAGAGAATCTCATCTAATAGCTGTTAAACGGATTTTTAGATATCTAAAGGGTACACCAGATCTTGGAATTTGGTACCCTAAGGATACAGGTTTTGACCTAATAGGCTATACAGATTCAGATTATGCAGGGTGCAGGATGGACAGGAAAAGTACTTCTGGAAGCTGTCAGTTTCTAGGACGAAGGTTGATCTCCTGGTACAGCAAGAAACAGCATTCAGTATCTACCTCGACAGCCGAAGCAGAATACATTGCGGCAGGTAGCTGTTGTGCACAGATCTTGTGGATCAGGAATCAGCTAAATGACTATGGACTTGCGTTGAACAAAATTCCAATTTACTGCGACAACACAAGTGCTATAGCTATTTCCAACAATCCTGTACAACATTCACGAACCAAGCACATTGACATAAGGATATTTCAATCCGGTGAATTGTTCAGTCGAGAGGTTTCGACCATGGATCGTGTTTATGAATGAACATTCACTCGTCAGAACTGCAATTACTCTGAACGCCCCGTTGCAAGTGTTAGCTCTAAGGGCTCTGTATTCCACTGCGAAGAATAGGAGTACTGCAGACAAAGTTCAATTCTCTTTCAGCATAGGAGATCATGAATATATGGTGACTGAAGAGGACGTGAACAGGATTTTGGGCTTTCCAACTGACAATTTCATGGATCCACCCACTGTACCAGAAATTCTAGAATTTTTCTATTCTATTAGATATCAGGGTGAGATCAATTTGGTAAGACTGACAAAGTCCAAGTTGGTAAGTGAGTGGGACTATTTCTTTGACACGTTAGCCAAAGTGTTTGCTCCCACTACAAAGAACAACTTCAACAATATATCTTCACTACTGTAAATCTTTGGGTATTCTGTGGCTCACAATAGGAGGATAAATTTTGGGAAGTTGCTTCTGAAAGAAATTATAAGGAAGATGGGGAAACCAGAAAGCAGGGAACAGAATGTTCAAGTCTACTATCCGAGGTTCCTGATGCTGTTTATGAATGACTTGTTGGTGGAAGAAGACAAAGCCTTATTTCAGAATGGTCCTGTAGAAGAATCTCCGACTTCTCAGAACCACCTATTTGCAAGGCTCCACAACAACCCCAAGTTTCAAAATGTGCAAGTGGTAAGGACAGATTACATGGCTGAGATATTAGATCATATTGCTAATCCTGTGCAGGAACAAGAGCAAGAACAAGTGCCTATGCAATTAGAACATCCTGTGCACCTTCTACTTGAAGCTGCTCACCATGTCGATCAAGTGGCACAAGATCAACAGGTAATATCTCACTCACAATCTTCTAGTTCAATACCTATAGAAATATCTACTGCACTATTAGATTTATCTGTGGCGGACTATGATGGTGTTATTACACTCCAGGATATCAGCTACGAACCTGAAAACACACAGGTTCCGCCCCCAGCTGAATTAGAGCCTCAAACAGTTTCTCCTTCATCCTCTTCTTTGCTAAAAGTCAGAAAAAGGAAGAAACCTGTCAGAATAGTTAGGGGTCTTGGTGCTGATGTGAGTGAACCCGCAGCTCTGTCTCCACAATCTAAAAGATCTAAATTTCAACCAGAGACAACTGCAGACTCATCCTTTTCCTCTCAATGGGATATGGATTTTGTCATGGCCATCCAAGGTTCTTTAGATACACTTACTCAACCAGGTGATCTAATTCGCTGTTCGGCTACAGCTTCAGATAGTGAGGAAAGCACACTGCTAGCTCTCACACTAGCAGGACTTCCGCTTGCAGTTACACAAACACATGAGGGCACATTTGTTGAAGAAAATGTTTTTAATAAAAACTGGTCGGATGCCACCTATGATGTGGACCATGACATTTTCAATGCAGTGCAGCATCAGTTACCCTCCAAGGTACTTAAGGGCATCACAGACTCTAATGAGCCATACACTACATTGTCTAAGGTGGTGACCCCCCTGGATATATTACATCCAGTGATTTTAAAAGGTCTCGAATCCACTGGTGGATTTGAGAGGCAACCACTCCATAGAGGGAGATGGGACTCCATTCACGGAGTAGCTACGTCAATAGCGGAGCCACTTCAAGTTAATCTTGTTGAGGACGCGCCTTCACAGGCATCAGAAGAGCAATTTGACTCTTCAAAAGCTATTGTTATCTATGCAGGTACAGCTTCAGGATCTGGAAAGGAGCTAAACACGAGTGATGTGAGGCAAACACAAAGTGAAACACATGCACAGAGTGATAGTGAGATAAACATGAGTGCAAGTGAGCTGAGTGCACACACACACAGTGTTCTATTATCTAAAATGGAAGCTCTCCAGAAAGAAATGCAAATTGTTCAGGCTGAGTTGGTAAAAGTAAAAGCACAAGCAGAAGAAAAATCTACATCTGCCTCTGTAACACAGCAGCTGACAATAGTACGAAAAGATGTTGATGATGTCAAAACCTCCATTCTTCTAAAAACTCAAGACATCCAAAATGTACAGAATCTTATTGCTGAAGACATGAAAGAAGTCAGCAAATTACATGAAAAGATTGATGAGGTTGAGAAAATCTTGACATTAACAATCATTGAAAATGAAAAGATCTCTACACAAAGATTCAGCAAACTGGATGATGGAATGACACATTTGAATGAAGGAATGAAGCAAGTCTATCTGACTATGCAGAAAATGTTGACATCTTTTGAAGCCTCTAAAACTCAAGAGGATCCCTCAACTAAGGGGGAGAAATCAAAGGAGAAAGTAGCTAAAGATGGAGGGGCTTCTACTCAAGACAAAGGGTAAGATAAACTGTATTCTGAAGATCAATTTCAATCGTATGATCCAGAACCAGAAAAACAGTTTTATGATCAAGAGAAATTCATTGATGACAGTGCTCATGATGAATCAATCTTTCCTGACTACTGCAGAGCTGAGGAAGAGATTGCATTTGATGAAGATTTTCTGTTTCCAGAAGAAAAAGAAGTTGATCCAGCCTATAAAGAGGCAATGAAGAAACTAAAAGAAGACATCAAGGCAAGTCATGCAAAAACTGAAAATCTGAAAGCTCTAGTCAAAGAAAGAACAAAGGCAGAAAGAGAAGAAAACCAAGAAAAGCAAAATCTCTGGGCCATAGCAGTCAGAGAAAAGAAGAGAGATGTACAGCTCAAGATTGGAAAGAAATGGGATACTGCGAGAGAAATAATGGACAAACAACAAAAGGGTCCATTTGAAGACAAGCATCTGAAATCAATAATTGAGCGTCTAGAAAAGTCAAATGACAAAATTGACAACTTCATGAAAGCTCTGAAAGAGGAAGTGGACTACATCACTATCCTAGTGGATCACATTCTTGAAGACTGGCGGATACTAGTCTACACTCACAGGAATGGAACATTCAGAATTTCCTTAGAGTTTTTCAGGCAAAGAAGTTTATCAGTAATATGGACGTTCTTGAACAAAATAAAGAGGAGCTCAGAAGAAAATGAACTTCTCAGGGATAGACTTAGAGTCTTTGCTACAGCTGTTAGTCCTCAGATCTTATTTGATCCTCATGAGGTAAGATTTTTCTCAAACAAGTTGTATCAAATCATGCAGTTAAATGAGGAATCTTTTAAGGGCTACACAGTTAAGTACATGATTCAAGTTGAAAGGATGTTAAGGTCAAAAGGTTTCAAATCCCAAGCTAAAATGGATGCTGCAGAGAAGATAAGAAACTACTGTCTGTCAAAAAGAATTCATTCATACATCAGGCAAATACCAAAGATAGATTCAACACAACCATCTGATGTAGAAGAAGAGATAGTAGATCCTGTTGAACAGGAAGTACTGTGGCAGTTAGCTAGAGCTGAACAAAGAAGGTTGTATGGAGAGGCCACTACAACAGAACAATCAGTAACTAAAGAGGTACCAAGGACACCTGTGCATAAAAGTACAACCCTGGAAGAAGGTGAAGTTGATACTTCTGAAGACTGAAGACGTAGATAGGACAAGATAGAAACTTTGTAATATTTGTTCAGTGCTAGAGGAACATCTATCTTGTATTTATCTTTTATGTATGAATCTGGAAAATTGTTAAATATAAAACCAGAACTTTTGTTTATTATTTACAGTCATTAAATGTCGTACTACTTTCTTAGTTGTTAGTTGAGTTATCCTCTAGGAATTTGTGTGTTAATTGTTTAACAACAAATAGGGGGAGATTGAAAGGCATATGACTAGGCCTATTTGTAATAATTAGATGGCAACTCAACTCTAACTAATAAAGAGAAGTAAATACTAAACACTAAACAGGAATCAAGACGAAGACAGTCAACTAATCACAAAGGATCCAAGTATCAGAGGTATTTTGTAGGATTGCTACTCAACACTGGAAGAAGTTCAATTATTTGTTCAAGCGTCAGTGAAATTAATAATGTGGTAGTACTTCTATTGAAGACAGAAGATATAGAAGATTTCAAATGATTACTACAAGCAGATTCCAGAAGAAGAATGCAAACTGTGAAGAAGAATTAATGACAGAAGGCCTCTAGTTAAATGTTATTTAAATGGAGAATATTTATTGGGATGACACAAATGAACCAGACAGTACATTTGTGTGTCAACTAATATAATATTTATTCTTCATTTAATTCAAGAGGTTTCAAGATTACAAGACGAAGAAAAGACAGGAAGATTTCAAGAGCTTGTTGAAGAATATTGAAGAAGCTAGGGAAACTTGCTCATAAAGGTTAATCCACAGCAGATCGAGATGCGGATCGAGTTTGATTATCAAAGGTAAAACATTGCAAGGCAAATGTCGATCCACAGCAGATCGAGATGCGGATCGAGTTTGATTATTAAAGGTAAAACATTGCAAGGCAAATGTCGATCCACGGCAGATCGAGATGCGGATCAAGATTGATTGTTAAAGATAAGTCATACCGAGCAGGCTGAATCAAAAGTCATACCGAGATTTCTGAGATCAAAAGGTCATGCTGGATTTATTTTGTTTATTTAAAATAAGTCATACCGATTTGTTTTAATTAAATAAAATCCGAATATGACTTTCAATAAGTCATACCGAGCTTTTCTCTTTTAAATTAAGTCATTCTGATTTATTTTAATTGAAGAAAAATCGAATATGACTTACAGAAAGTCATACCGAGCTCAGAATAAGTCATACCGAGCTCAGAATAAGTCATACCGAGCTATATAAGTCATGCCCAGTCTTTCTTAAGTCATACAAGTGTTAAAATAAGTCATACAGACTTATTTTCTTAAAATTAAGTCATACTCATAAAGGTCATAGCAGCCATTTCAAATCTCTATAAATATGAGATGATCTCTTCACTTTTTCAGTTGTTCAACTTGTTAAGAGTTAAGAAAATCAGTTCAAATTCAGAAATTTGTCTGCATTGTAATATTCACAGATTTCTGTGCTGAGTTTGAATATAATTGTTTAAACACGAACACTTCATGTCGAATTCGTTCTAGACTTTATATCAATTATATAACAGTTTTCTAAATATTAATTGTGTAATACTAATCAAGTTAAAAATAATATCTTTCACTTGAAAAGTATTTCATTATAATTAATATTTCGCGAGTAATTAAAATAATATTTTTAATCCAATTATTCCGCGATTAATTTTCAGATATTGTATTCAACCCCCCTACAATATCAGGGACCAACACCAACACTGAAATACTTTCATGTGTTTGGAGCAAAGTGCTTTGTATTGAAAGATGAGGAGCATCTAGGAAAGTTTGAATCCAAGGCTCATGAAGGCATATTTCTTGGATACTCTCTAGAATCTAAGGCGTACAGGGTTTATGTGATTGAACACAAAAAGGTCATTGAAAGCATGAATGTAACTTTCGATGATCTCAAGCTCCCAAGTCTGCAAAGAACAGATGACACTGAAACTCTGCAATTTGAAAGTATGAACTCAGATGAAGGTGAAGTAAAACCTGAAGCTGCAACAGAAAATCAAGCACCAAATGAGAATAACAACAATGATGATTCTGACCCTAGTAGTGGAAATAGTGGAAGATTCATAGAAACTACTAGTAGTGGCAGAGAATCTCATTCTCAACCAAGCAGCAGCTCAGGGGGGCAACTGAAAGATCTACTAGCAGGACTCATCACTTTAATGATAATCAGGCTGAATCATCTAGGGCAAATTTGCCTAAACATAGGGTGTGGAGTAGAGCTCACCCCTTTGAGTTGATTCTAGGAGATCCGGATGCTGGAGTTCAAACTAGACGTGCTTCGCAAAATGAATGTTTATTTTCTGGTTTTTTCTCTGAAATAGAACCAAAGAAAGTTGAAGAAGCACTAGAAGATCCAGATTGGGTTATTGTTATGCAAGAAGAACTCAATCAATTTAAGAGACAAAAAGTCTGGAAGCTGGTACCCAGGCCAAAGAACAAGTCTGTAATTGGCACAAAATGGGTATTCAGAAATAAACTGGATGAAGATGGCATTGTTACGAGGAACAAAGCCAGACTGGTTGCTAAAGGTTATTCCCAAGAAGAAAGAATAGACTATGATGAAACATATGCACCAGTGGCAAGGCTTGAAGCTATCAAGATGTTCTTAGCATTTGCAGCCCATTCCAACTTTAAAGTATATCAAATGGATGTGAAGAGTGCATTCCTGAATGGAGAGCTGGAAGAAGAAGTGTATTGAAAATGGTTTCATTAGAGGTGTCATAGATAAGACTCTGTTTCATAAAATGCATAACAATGACATGATATTAGTACAAGTATATGTAGATGATATTATATTTGGTTCTACTAACGATCAGTTGTGTAGTAGATTTGCTAAGCTAATGCAGAGTAGGTATGAAATGAGCATGATGGGTGAGCTGAATTACTTTCATGGACTCCTAGTAAGCCAAAGGAAAGATGGAATCTTCATTTGCCAGTCCAAGTACATCAAAGATCTTTTGAAGAAATATGGTCTTGAAGATGCATCAACAGCCAAAACCCCAATGGCAATTGCCACTAAGATTGATAAAGATGAGCCTGGTAAAAAGGTAGACATCACAAGCTACAGAGGTATGATCGGCTCATTACTGTACTTAACTGCAAGTAGACCAGATATTATGATTGCTACATGCTTGTGTGCTAGGTTTCAATCAGATCCTAAGGAATCACATCTTATAACTGTTAAACATATTTTTAGGTATCTTAAGGGAAGTCCAAATCTTGGAATTTGGTACCCTAAAGATACAGGTTTTGACTTTGTTGGCTATATAGATTATGATTATGCAGGTTATAGGATTGATAGAAAAGTACATCAGGGAGTTGTCAATTCCTTGGTAGAAGATTAGTGTCCTGGTATAGCAAGAAACAGCACTCAGTCGCAATGTCAACAGCTGAAGCTGAATATGTTGCTACTGGAAGTTGCTGTGCACAAATTCTGTGGATAAGGAACCAACTTTAAGACTATGGACTGTTACTGAACAAAATTCCAATATTCTATGACAACACAAGTTCCATAGCCATCACAAACAATCCTATTCGACATTCAAGGACCAAGCACATTGATATCATGTATCATTTCATTAGAGAGCATGTCATGAGTGGTACTGTAGAGCTACACTTTGTACCAACAGAACAACAAATTACAGACATTTTCACTAAACCACTGGATGAAGTCACATTTACTAGACTGGTTTGTGAACTTGGGATGTTAAATGTTTAGAACTTATCTGCAATTTGGTGTAACTGAGTTCACAAATATTTAATCTTCAATATTAAAAGAATTTGTGAATTTATTTGAACATCCAGTAAATAAACTTCTAGCATCTTAATTGACAATTAATTAATTGCCCAGATTATATCTTGATATATTAATTTGATAATTAATTAAGTGTGAATTAAAATTATTTGAATACTTATATCTATTTTAATAGATTTTGAGTTTTTATTTAATTATATTTTTATTAATTTATTTAAGTTATGAAAATAGCAATTAAAGAAAATATTTGATTCATAATTTAAATTTATTAATAAAAATAAGAAGCATAATTATTTAAATATTTTATTTGATTAATATCAGTCAATTATATTTTAATTAAATAATTTATTATAATAATTATGACATTATCAATTTGGTAATATTTTATTTAGAATTTATTCTAAATAAGATCTTATTTGGTTATTTATTCGAATGTTACCAATTGATAATAGAGTATATTTTGTTCAAGTACAAAATATACAGGGTAGAAAAATCGACACTTAAGTAATCTCAGTATTATTTAAGTGTGTCGATTTTTGGTTAGGCAATTTTTTCGACACTCGTTTTTACTTAGATTATTTTCAAAGAGTGTCGATTTTTTACAGAGTGCTACATTTTTCGACACTCAGGTTTTAACTTAGAATATTTCTTCTAGATGTCGAATTTTAGTAGCCTGTGTTGACCAAGTCAACACGGGGGGAGTAAAAATCGACATATAGGTTCTACTAGTTAACTTTTTAGTGTTTGTCGATTTTTATTTCTCTGTGTCGAGTTTTTAAGGGAATTTCTATGTGTCGAATTCTATTGTGCTGTGTAGATTTAACTTAAACTAGAATTTTGGCTATGTAATTCTAGGTGTCGATTTTTGTAATAGCATAGAGGTTAAAATGGTAATTCTTTCCAGGTGTCGATTTCTTATTATATGTTGTACCAGTTGTATATATGTTTATAACAGTCGATACACAGAAACACCATTGCCATTTTCTTTGACAAAAAAAACTCGACACTCCCCTTCGAATTATCATTTTTACTCACCCATTTTAAAATCTAAGTTCGGTTCTGTGATTATTTTTCAAAGATCTATAACATATTTAAAAATCAAATCATTTGGTACAGTTTCTTTAAAAGACCCATTTCGAGTTATTCATTCGATTAATCTCAGATCTAGTTATTTTTAGGATATTAAAAAATTGATTAAAAAATTGGTGTTGCAAAATATTTGTCTTAATTTATCAATAAATTATCTGCTCATTTTTAATTAATTGAAAATGGTTGGAAAATTTATTATACTTAAAACAAATAGTGCATTCACAATAGAACCGGAGTTTGTTGCTGAACCATAAAGCAATTGGATTCGGTTTTTACGTGAACATTCTAATGTATGACATGCTTTAACTGCAAGCCCATAATTAAATCTTGATGCACTGCTTGTATGTTATTATTCAGTTATCGATACATCAGATGCAGACAATTTAGCTTTTACTTTTTCATTAGAAATTAGAGATGTTCGGGTACCGGATCAGGACTTAAATCGTATTTTGCAGTTTAACACTGAAAGTTTTGATCATTTACCTGATGATGCTGAACTTGCCAACTTCTTCAATTCCTTCACACACGAAGGACCACTGAACTTAACAAAAATTTACAAACATAATCTTCCTCATGAATGGAACTTTTTCTTTCATATAGTTAACCATGTTTTTGCAAAGAAAAAAGTGGATGGATTGGTATTCCTAAATTGACTCAATATATTGGGTATGCGATCTCTAACAATCTCAATATAAATTACGGTAAACTATTAATGAAAAACATTCTTCAGGACATGGGATATAGTGCAAAAAGGGACATCAACCGAGTCAATGTTGAATGTTTTTATCCTAGATTTCTACAATTAGTGCTCAACGATCTACTATCTAATGACGAAATGCTTGCTTTCTCTACAAGTCAGTTCGAACAATGTACTACAATTTGTGGTAGTGTCGTTGCACTGATAGTAAACAAGGGTGATTACTCAAATGGAAAGTGTTATACTCCCTGTAGCAAGTGAACAACAAGAAGAGGTTCCTGAACTCGAAGATTCAATGGATAAGGACTTTGAAACTGAACTTGAGCCTGAAAATGAAGAAGAAGCAGCAGAAGAAGAAGAGGTACAATTGGAAAATGAGCCAATTACAAGTGATACAGAAATTGCTGATGAAGCAGGGATTGAAAACGATGCAGAATCTTATCACCCTGGTACACCAAGAGTAAGTCCTGATACAGGTATTCTTCCTGAATTTGATCTCTCACTAGTACTTAGTGAAGACTATCTTGCTATGTTGGACAACTCACAGCCGACTCTGAACACACACACACCAATGTCCCCAGTGGCTATAGAACATGACAATGAGTCTAGAAACCAACAGGTTCTAACCCCTATCATATAACAACAAACACTTATCCCAATTCCTTCCTTCATTATTGTTGAAACCCTAAGTGAAGATGAGGGAGTTAGTGCCTGTAGTGCACCAAATAAGGTGAATGTTGAAACCACTGAAGCAGCTCTGCCTCCTAGCAAAAGAAGGCGAATATGTTTTAAACCAGAGGCTACTGCTAGCCAAAACCCCGATTCACCTGAGCCTTCAAATGTACATAGGATGGAGCAATTAAATGCACAAATCCGTTTCTCTTTGTTTGGAAATGAAAATGAATTGACGGTTAAACAAGCTACTTCAGTAGCAGAGCCTTCACAGGTAAATCCTGTGTTGGACAGACCTTTACAGGTTTTGAGGGGCATTACGAACTCTTACTTGCCATGCATTACATTGTTCGAGGTAATGACCCCCTGGATAGAACATCTCTAGCTCCGTTATCGGAGGTTCTCTTATCCAATTATGGAATAGGTGAGAGGCAACTCCTCCATAGAGGGAGCGAGGGTTCCATTCGAGGAAAAACTACTCAAGTAGCGGAGCCTACTCTGGTTGAGCCTGAGCAGAACATGCCTTCACAGGCTTTAGCTGGCACCACAGATACTCAATTGCCAATCACTACAGTATCTAAGGTGGTGACCACACTGGAACCAACACTTCCAGTTCCTGAAAAAGGAGGTCTCCTTGCCATTCATGGTCAAGAGGAGAGTCAACCCTTTTATAGAAGGAAGAGGGGTTCCCAGAATTTAATTTCTAGGGACAGCCCATCTCTCAGAGATGAGGCTCCACTCGGTGATGAAGTAATTACTGAGCCTTGTGATGAGATAGTGCTTAGGCATGAAAGAGTTCCAAATCCTTCTACAGGTAATTATCCACTTGGTAATGATTCTTCGAAAGAACCAGGTGCGAGGAATTCCCCAGATTCTGAACAAACTCAGCACAATACAACAATACTTCCAAGAATTATCAATCTCGAAGCACAATTTGGACTCTTCAAACATTCCATGTCCAAAATTGTGAAAGGTCAAGAAAAGCTACGGCAGGACAACAAAGAAATCAAAAGTTTACTCAAAGAGCTACAGTAGCACAGAGATTAACTTTCTTACCTCTTCAATCAACCCCAGCTCCTGAGGATAACAACTAAGGGGGAGAAAGAAGGACAATGACAAGGACAAGAAAAAGATACTTATGTCAAAGGAAAAGGAAAGGAAATAGATGATGGTTCTTCTGAACAAGCAAAAGAAAAAGATCATGCATATGATAAGGGGGAGGAGTTAGAAGAAGGAGAAATTTGAAAAGATGACCCGTTCTATGAAATGGATTCATATGTTAATGAAGCTGCATATCCCAGAACCTTCTCTGACTATATTGAAGGCACAAGCTCAAGAAAGTCAAGGAGGATGATTACAAGATATATAAAGACCTTTATTCAATTGATGAACAAATTAGGAAATCGAACAGGGTAACATATCAGAAGAAGAAGAAGGAGCTCTTCACTTCGAAAATAGGAAGAAAGTGGGATACGGCAAGAGCTAACTTAAGAAGGCCCAACAATGGTGCCTTAATCAATAATGATGAAGAAGTTCTTAGGCTGTTTCAAGTATTCAGAAGAAGAAACAGAAGTGTGAGCAACTACTACTTTGAGCTGAAAAGTGAAATATCTTATCTGGTAGTTTCTTTGGCACCAAAATCAGAAGGTTGGAGATTAACCTTGTCTTTCAACAACTACGGGATAAACACCATATCAAGTGAATTTCTGAAGAAAAGGTATTTAACTGGTTGTTTGCACTTAAACAGAAGATCAGAATCCATGAATCCTCTGAAAATGAATTAATGGCAGAATTGATTGAAAAGCTTATGGAGAAAGTAGAGCCAGAGATTCAACAAGATCCGTATCAAGTCAGGTACTTCAAAGATAGATTTCTTCAGATACTGAGACTGGATCATGAAGCATTGCTATTCTACTCACTCAAACGATTAAAGTTTATTGAGGGCTTGCTTAGAGGAAAAGGGTTCAGAAATCCTGAGAAGTGGAAAGCGGCAGAAAGAATATTTGCCTACAGGTTAAACATCTCAGAAGCTTTGGGAAGAGATATCCAGAACATAAAAAGATTTGATTCATCTAAAGGAACTCAACCTAGATAACCATTCAGAGCTGATCCGGGTGATGAACACATGTTTGATTTATCAAGAGAAGTGCCAGAAACAGATCCCAGTTTTGAAACAATAGAAGCAAAAGAACCAATGGTCATCACCAATCCACTAAGAGTGATCTACTCAAACAAAAATGAAAGTGAACGACAAATTGAAATGAGTAGGATCAGAAATGAAAATTCAAAAGTGATTGGAAAAATATTGGAAAAGCTAAGGAACTCCATAAATCCTGATGTCAAGATCGTGCTACGAGAAGTAGAAGAAGCCTATCTGGATAAAGTGTTAAGAGAAGATCAGATGATTACAAATCGGGTGGATGTTAATCCAAATAGGGTTATAGTGCAAGGGTGGACTCAGCAACTAAGCTTTAAATTCAGTGAATTGAAAAGATTCAGGAGTATGTCACTGCTACAACTCATCTTTGATCAACTTCAATATCCAAGACCAAGAAATCTTCTAAAATGGGAGGCTCACGACATTGTCAGAAGGAGAATAGAAAAGGTCCAAGAATGAAGAAATAAATAAAATTATTATTTCAGTCTAGAGAAACAAAATCATTCTTGTAACTTAGCTGTAATGAAATCTGGAACTGTAATATTTAATCCAGAATGCAATTAAGGTTATTTACAAGTCTTTCCGCACTTTAATTTTTCTTGTATTGTTAGGTGAGTTATCCTTTTTTTCTTTAGAATTTGCTTGTCGAACTCTATCAACCAAATAGGGGGAGATTGTAAGGCATAATCTAACATGTAATATAATCGAGGATCTGTAACTCAACTAAAAGTAAAGGACTGGAAAATAATATTATTAATGTAATCACAAGAATCTACAATGAAGATCAGGCAGCTACATGTTTCAGGGTATTTGATGGAATATTGAAGATCACTGACAGAAGTTCATTACTATGTTCAAGCGTCAGTGAAAGAATAAGTTACTCAGTGTTTCAGCAGGTATTAAGATTCAAGTAGTCAGTGCCAGAAGATTTTAGTGAAAACAAGAAGCAATAAAGGAATACAACATTCATGTCAATTGGTTTGATTGAGAATATGAAGATCAATATAGTGTTAGTCACTTGTGAACCAGACCAGTGCACTAAGTGTCAACATAAAGAATTTGATTAACATGTTCATTGTAAAAGAAGAATTGGCAGAAGCCAAGTAAGCAAGGTTATTCTCTAAGTCATTACATAAGGTGAAGAAATCGACACCTAGATATTCAAGGTGAAGAAATTCGACACCAAGGCAATTCATGGTGAAGAAAATCGACACATATCCTTGCAATGACCAAAAGAAGTTAAGTGATATTTCAATGTGTCAAGAAATCGACACATAGAATTGTAGCACTTGAAATTCGACACCTAGCCATGCAATGAAGGAAATTCGACACCTAGTGGTTTCAAGTCATAAAAATTCGACACCTAGTTGTTGAAGTGTTCAAGGCATATACATGGTTAAGGAAATTCGACACCTAGCTTTACATGGGAGTAGAAATCGACACCCACTTGTTTTGTTATCAAGGGAAGAATGTAGCATGAGAAATTCGACACCTAGACAATTTTCTAAGGTCAAGTGCATGGAGGCAATATTCGACACCTAGAAAATATCCACGGATTTCTCAAAGTCAACTCAAGTCAACATATAGGGAGAAAAGAATTCGACACTCAATTGTATTTCACTTTATTGTAAAGTCTACATATAAACAAAATGTATTTTTATTTTGTATAAAATCATAACACAACGCACACAAATAGATACAGCTGAGAGAGAGAGACAGAGAGAATATCCCAAGCCATTAAAGTTTGTATTTATTGTTGTTGTTAGATTCATTTGCAGCTCATACATTTGTGTGAGAAGTGTAGTACCTTGGGATTATATAATACAACGTATATTCCCAAAGATTGTTCTTGTTGCTGTGTTTCATTACTGTCATATTTATTGCTCAATCAGAACATATTAGTGAACTCGAACTATTTTGAAAAACTACCATATCATATTCAACCCCCCCTTCTATGATGATTTTGGACCTAACAACTTCTCGATTAGACTAGACTTTTCGAATGATCACTTAAAACTGAAACTTCTCGATTGGTTCAGCTTTATCACTTCTCAAATGCTTCTTTGACTGACTTCTCGAATTGTTTTACTGGACTTCTCGAATGTGCACTTTTTCACACATCTCGATTGGCTTCTTTATCCTGACTTCTCGAATGGATTAGCTATATCACTTCTCGATCGAATACTGATCCAATTGAACACTTTGAGACTTCTCGACCAATTGCATCTTTGACTTCTCGATTGCTGTGACTTCTCGAATGATCTGTGTGCCTTAGAAGAATTTTCAAGCTTCATTCCTTATTCTTCAAGTAGCATTCTTTGTCTAGTGGCCTGATTTACCTTGAATCTTCAAACAGACTTTATTCTTTGGCTTTATATTACATCATGGAATTACAATTTGATCATACTTCTAACTGCAACAATACATTGAATTTTCTAAGTCACTAATATATTACAGAAGTACATCAATGATACAGCAAGACAAATAATTACATAGAGTAGGCTTGATTTGGTCCAAAATATTTTCTACAATCTGAGTTTCAAGAATGAACCTCAGCTTCTTGTTCTTGAAGAAAAACAAGGTTTGAAAACTATTCAACATACTAACTTGTGAAGTTGTGCATTCTGCTATATAGACAACATGTCTTCGATGCACATGCTTTCATAATCAGTTATTCTATAACCAGAAATAGACAAATGAAACTTTACATTGTACACAATTCTATTTCTAACTAAGTCTTTCTTTTTGATAGTCCATACCATATCCACCTTATCTTCTGTCTTTGTCTTGTTCTTCTTTTAAGCATCATTGTAGACTTGTCATTATTTTTACAAGTTTGATTGACCATGATCATGCCAATGCTTCAAATACTTGCCTTTTCTTCTGCACACTTCCTTGAAAATAGCTCTGTTGATTTCGTGGAATACTCCATTTAAATCCTTTCGAGAAGTCATGATGTAGACTTCTCAATCAGACTAGACTTCTCTAATGGTTTACTTTAGTACTTCTCGATTGGCCTAGACTTCTTCAATAGATTAAGATTTGATGACTTCTCGATCAGACTAGACTTCTCAAATGATTTGCTACCATTGACTTCTCGATCAGCCTTATTCTTTAGACTTCTCAAGTGCCTCAATTGCTAACTTCTCGATGTGTTATTTACTAGACTTCTCGATTGATTACTCCTCTATTTGATCACTTCTCAAATGGATTAAGTTCCCTGACTTCTCGAATACATATCTCACACTTAGTGTAACGCCCCCCCAAATCCCCTACTGGAACCCAGGTCGTCACATTCTCTTACGGAATATTTAATCTCCTGCTCACAATATAATATACAACAATATTCATAATAAACTCCCCCAAACTACTCCACGGGTTATAGTCTTAGAACGCATACTTACTGATTCAAAAGTTATTACATCACATTCTCATCTCTCATAATCTCTGAAATAATATTACAACTTCAATTGTCAAGATGATGAAAACATCATAAACTTTCTACCAACTCGCACCCTCGTTAGACACTATAAAGCTAACGTGCTGAATCAGTTGCTTTCCCCTTCCATTTGTCACGGTCCACCGTACTCGTACCAGCTTTGTTTGCCGCTGTTTTATAATATTTAAATAGCAAGAATGAGCCAAAAATGCCCAGCAAGTCTATATATTCCAC
Organism: Oenanthe sinensis; assembly: GCA_028671895.1. Classification (NCBI taxonomy): domain Eukaryota; kingdom Viridiplantae; phylum Streptophyta; class Magnoliopsida; order Apiales; family Apiaceae; genus Oenanthe; species Oenanthe sinensis. The sequence continues at coordinate 8,289,389 of JAPMAC010000212.1, forward strand.
AACAACTCAACAAAAATATATAGTGTTTACCACTCTAAAATAACCCCTCCACATATACAATTATACTCTTTTTGAAAAGAAAATAACTCAAAAACCCTCATAAATCTTTGAATACTACTCATATGAATTGAATAAATATATCTCAATAACTTCTCAAATTGATACCCTAGTTAACCGAATCATGGAGGCCTCCGTGAACGATTAAGGTATCAAGGAATAACTTCTCAAATTAATACCCTAGTTAACCGAACCACAAAGGCATCAGTTAACAATTAAGGTATCAAGGATTGGACTTCTTCGAAAACGCCACCTCAAGTAATGGATTGATCAGTCCATTGTCACTACTCGTTTACTATCGATAGAAGGTTGAGCCGACGTCTCGAACACACCCTAAACCCACAATGGGGTTACTCCTCAGGTTGGGCCGGTGCGTTACTCCGGTCACTTTTGTCATCTCTAGTCTAGAATATAAGGTGTCGGAATCTTCGATCACCTTCAACAATACATCTCTTAGGCGTCACGGTAAAATAACACGTGTACCTTTATTTACTTCTTAATAAAATATTACTCCAATATCATTCAGAAACAATGAATGATAAACACCTCCAATAATTAAATTTTCCCCTTGAATGAGTAGAGGAAATATTTATATGAACAACTGTTCTGATCATGGATTCAGAATAAGTTAACCCATATTAGTATTCTCAACTTACTCTATATATATAACTCCACTCTTGAATATAAATAAGATATAGTATGAAGATATTATTTAATACATCTTGTTTTATAATATCCGGATAACGAGCTCGACAATAATATATAGGCATTTTAAATTTGTATGAATAAGATCCGGTATAATCAACTAGATAGAATACTTGCAATGTATATCTTTAAAAATAGAAACCATGCTAAAACAAGGTCATAATACTCTGAACAAGAAAGTATAGGAAAGCATGCATACGTAGCAATACATATATTTTTAATATGTAAAAACGTAGGGATATAAACTTGCCTTGGTTATGCGAAATGAAAACCCTGCTCCTTTCACTTCTCGGATACGCTATAATCATATAAGAACTCGTTTTAGTAAACATACGCAGGTATTAAGTCAACTCAAGTTTTATTTCTATTTTTCTTTAACCCTTATTATCCGGCATTCACCTCCTCGGGTCTATCTTAACCCTTCGTAAACCATCTCGTCAATGTCTTTTAACCTAATCCTTTACTCCAATCTATAGTCATGTTATTCCTCAACATCTTTCGTGTTTTAACCGACTCGTAATTATCCTTTTATCCTAGCCAAAATGGCTCGTCAAAATCGTGCCTCTAGAGTTGACTCTTCTGCAAATTACTATTTCGCGACTCCCACTCTAACATTTTTAATAAATCCAAAAATTCATAATTAAATATGAATCCACCTCAAGGAGTTTCTTGAGTATTTGTAATATTTATCAAAAATATTTTGATTTGGAACCCTTGAGTTTAACTTGGTGAAATGTATTTTACAAATCGTGTCAATTACGGGGTTTTACTATTTTCACCGTTTTCACTAAATCGTTCATAACTCATTAACCGTTAACTCAAATGACACACCGATTTCGTGTGCACGATCTAGAGAATGTGTAGAATATAATCCATCAAAGTTTGCCCTGGAAAGAGGACTCATTTTCACGAATTTACAGAACAGGGCAGTAGCTCCTCTAGTGAATAGTGCATCGCACAACTTTAGTTCCAACATTTTTATAAAATCGAAAAATTAACATATGTCCTTGAAATTTTGGAGAGGCCTTATTAACTGACCAAATTACTTAATCTCAAAATGTCATGATTTTTCGTGACTGTCAAGGGGTCTGTTTATATATACAAAGGGAGTCATTCGAAACAGTTTGGTCCTTTTAGACACCTCCACTAAAACTAACTTTTCTCCTAAACCGTAAATCGGAATAACATGATTCAAGTTTCAAAACGATCTATGAGTCAAGTACTATCCAACTATGGTCAGAGGTGTTAGGGGTCAGGAGCTTGACAATTCGGATTTCAAAGCTTAAAGGAGTGCTCACGAAAAATGGGCATTACGACGGCTATAAACTTAACGTTTTCCGGATTCAACCAATTGAAATCCATTCTCAACCAACACTCAACCTTACTCATATTATCATAACCATATCATTAAGCTACTGATTTCACAACTTTAGATTAACATCATTTCATAACCTCAACCCACAACACTACATCTTACTAATAAAACAACTACTTAGTCATGCTAAGTCATACCTCTATCTACTAACATTTTTACTCCATGCAACTCACACAAACGTAAGGGTTAGTGGTGTTCATACCTTTTTAGAGCTCAAACAACACCTATATGGAGCTTAGAGTCCTTGGGAGAGCTTGATCTAGCCTTGATCATAAGTAAACATCAAGAACAAAACTTTAGAAATTTTCGGAGTTATTATTTAGCCTCAACTTCTACAATTTATTTGCCCAATCAAAACACCTCCAAAAATTAAGAAATTAAATAAGTACCTTCTATATATAGTGAAGAAGATATGGTTAAAATTTGGGGATTTTTGGATGAGTAGAACTGGAGTTATAAAATTTTCGTTCAACCTTGCTCAAGCTGGGCAGAAACTGGAGAAATGGAGGGGGAGAGCTTTTCTCTCTTTACTTGCTTTTTGTGTTGGTGTATTTGTGTTTGTATAATGTGTATGTATTGTTACATGACTGATTTACACTCAATTATGGCTTGGTTGAATTGTTCAAAGATGATAAAGTAGCTTTATGACTTGCTTTTCCCTAATTTTGGGAACTATGTTCATTAATCTTGGTTACTCATTTAGTTACTTTGTTTGGCTAGTTACTTGCCTTAGTTCATCCACTTGGTTCCACTAATGAAAGTACTTGCTTGCATGGCTTGCATGGCTCCCTTGGTAGTGCACTTCACTTGCCATTCATTAATTATACTTAATCCTCCATGTAATTTCGATTAATCCGAAGCGTTTCGACGTAGAATTTCCGTAACGTAAATCCGTAATATTCCAAATACTCTAATTCGATTATAACCATGAACTTTCTAAAATATAATCTACTTGATCACAACTTAATTCTCTTATTCCTTGATATCTCATAAATTATGAAACAATTAGTAAAAGCGGAAATCTTCGGATTCTGACTGCTTTTACATTCACTCATTTTCTTCATACAACAATACCACATCTTTGGTTTTCCCATATTCCAACACTTACCTAGTGTGGGTAAAAAAGTTTTTCATAATCCGTAGAGTCACTATTCATCAGGGTCGTTTATAAATAATAAAAAAAAAACGTCCAAAAATCCGGGTTATTACACTTAGCCTTTAGAAGACTTCTCTACCAGCTTCATACTTGACTTCTCGAACATGTTGACTTCTCTATTGATCATTTGCCTTAAAAATAATTTCATACTAAACTCCTTATTTTAAGAGGTCTTCATTTCTCTGATGCATGATTCACCTTTTTTTGAATCTTCTACCAATACATTTATTTTGTGACCACTTAATTACAATGGAGTTATAGTAGAAATAGACTTCTATCTGCAAACAAATAAAATAAGGAACTAAGTCACCAACCTATACATGAAATACTTAGTATGTTACAAGATGACAAGTATATAGGCAATTCTAGTAGGTTTGATTTAATCCAACATAAATTATCGGAACGAGCCCCTAAAGATGTTTTGAGGGCTTATTTTTTGTACTTTTATTTTTACCAAATCATAAAATATTCAAAGTAGTTTTCTTTTATCATTTTTTGTAATATTCAAAATTTTTAGGAAATTTTGACATAAAAATTATATTTATTTGAAAACAAGTTTTTTTATATTTTATCTCATAAAAATTATTTTTAGGCTTTTTATTTAAATTATGGGCTAAAATTACTTTAAATCAAATCTGAGCCTTTAAATTTCTTAAAAATATAAATAATTTTAAAAATATTAAAAATAATCATAATTTAATAAATATAGTAAATCAGATTAGGGAAGAATTCAAAAGCTAGGGTTCTCCTTGCTGATCAAATCGATGTATGAGCTGATTGTGATTTCTGTTTTTCATGTATGGGTAGTCAAATTGATCCTTGTAACTGGTACTATCTGATTATGGTAGTAATTTCATGAGAAAATTGTTTGTTTTTAAATTTGTATAAAGTTGTTCTTCGTTTAATTTTGCAAGTTAATCTCTGCTAGTTGTTTCTTTAATAGGAGAGCATAGCTGGATAGATCGTAATCCTGCGAGCATAATCGTATTTTTATTTGATTTTTCCGAGTCCGATTTGTACTCGTCGTGTTTTGGTCAAATTATTTTCCAGTTGGGATCGAATCGTTCGGTTCTAAGTTGTTTATGTTGATTATGCGTTGTGGTTGTGTTCTTGATGACTGTAACTTTGTGTTGCTTCATTCTTGTTGAGTTTTGGCTTCATTTAAGGTAACCGGAGTAATTTTCTAGTCACCATTGTCGTTGTTTAGCCGGACTCGATCCTAGAAGCTTAGTTTGGTGATGGGGACGGTTAATTACGTGATCTTGGGTTGAAGTTGGCCGAGTTTGGATCAAAAACCAAGAAGATGAACGGGGATCACCAGAGTTTGGTCAGGCTCTGGGCCGGTGACCGGATTCCGGGCAAAGTCCAGTGAGCTTCAAAGCTTTTCCGGTAACATTTCTCGCTAAAGCCACCACTAGATCTTTGTAAACCCTAGATTGATTTATCAAACTAATTATGGAAATCTATTTTTAATTTATTTTCAAAATTAATTTTAAATTCAAAAAATTATTTCAAAAACTATTTTCTTAATTCGAAAATTGATTATTATTTTTAAAAATTAGTTTTAAATTCAAAATTAATTATTTGAAAATCATTTTTATATTTAATTTTTTCAAAAAAATTAAAATAAATTATTTTTAATTCCAAATTAATTTTATTTAATTATATTAATTTATTTAGATAATAATTTAATTAATTTTATTAATTTAATTAGTTGAATAATTTACTTTAATCAATTAATTTAATTAAATATATATTATTTAAATATAATTAAAAATATTTGGATTTAATTACGTTGAAAAAGAAAAATAATTTATTTATTTTATTTATTTACTTATTAAATATTAAATAATCCGTTTACCGGTTTTAAATGAAATAAATTTGTTTGAAACCCTAAAAATAATCCGAAAGTGATAAAAATAGTTTTAATTCCTAAATTTATTTATAAACCCTGATTAAATATTTTAGCAATCTAATAATTATCAAGAGGGCATAATAACATTCCGTTTTGATCTGAAAAATGTTTCAAAAATCTTTTAAATGCGTTAAAAATATTTTAAAGTATTCTAAAAATAGTTTGACTGATCTTTTATTAGTAAGTCTTATCTGTTATGTTTTCTACATGTTAGGAATCATGTAGTATAATGATAACAAATTATCTAGAATTGTAATTTTGACCTTAAATTTGTAATTGGTCAATGGATATGTGATCTATAAATATTCTTTGACTAGGGAACCATTTATCATTTGAAGTTGTTGTTAATCAGCTGATAAAATGGATTGTAACAGTGATTTAAAATTCCTTGTATTATCAATTGATTGTAATATGTCAATGGATGTGATTATCTAATCAACGGATGTGAAGAAAGACTGACAAATTATAAATATTCTGTTGTGTTCCGAGGCATAAAACACAGCGGATTAAACGTAAATATAACGAAAAATTTCGGAACCCTAACGCAGGATCATGTATAAGTTCGGACTGATTTGTGTGAAATGGAATCATACCTTTTCTTGGTCTTGACTTCTACGAACTCAACGGAAATCCTAGCTTTCACTACTTGTGTCTTCTTCTCGAAAACACCTCTATGGTATCCACACGAGCACCTTCAAGAACGTCTCACAATCTTGATTACGGAATGGATGTACTAGCTCCTTTGATGATTTCGAAACTGCCTTGCTCTGCCTTGCTATGTAGGTGCTGCCTCTAGGGTTATTTTTTCTCAAAAACGTTAACCCTTATTAACCCTACATTATCTATTTATAATGGTTGGTTAATAGGCCCATAATAGCAACCCATAACAGCAAAGCCTAACCCATGTAGGTTTAGGATTAAATAATAAAACCGAATTTTATTATTTAATTAATAACTAAGTCATACTTAATTATTAAGGGAAGAATTCAAATTCGAATTATATTATTTCAATTAATTAAGTCTCACTTAATTAATATAATAAAATTCAAATAATCATCAATTAATTTAAATCTCTAATTTAAATTAACTATTCCTTGAAGTGCTCTATGTGTGTGACCCTATAGGCTATTATTTAATTAGCAATAATTTTATTCTCTAATAAAATTATAAACAATGAGCGGTATCTAGTAATACATCATTGCTACCCAATTAAATAATAATTAAATCGTGATTCGATAAAACCTTTCGTGATTAATGTTTCCGTGTAATATAATCCCGTTAACCATATATATTATAGATTAAACTCGAGGCATGTATTTAGTCATCCTCTTCAACATTTAATCCGGGTTTACTTGATCCATGAGTAGACTATGAAAGCAAATCATTATTTGAGCACGGCCATGCATTTTATAGTCTCACTCAATCAAGAGGCCAATAATATCTCTCCTAATTATAGAAGGGTTAAATCCTTTATCTATCATTCATATTTCTCATAAGACTCATGATATACCCGATGTTCACTTTTATCATTACCCGGTCAAAGGTAACTTTTAATGTAGTCAAAGTATATTAATCCTCGTATAGAAATATAATGATCTCAAGTCAGAGGATCATTACACAATTATCACTGTGAGTCTTTCTTATGACTTTATTAAACATGAAGAATCTCACTGTGGGTCTGTCCAGTACCATGTACTCCTGCATGTACCTATGTGTTGACTTTAGTATCCCCATACTTATAACCAATGAGATGTGGTTATCAGTCAAACAACATACTAGTCTATTTATGTATTATTATTGTCCTATAATAATAATACTCGACTAGGGACATTTAAGAATATGATCTATTATATAATCTCAAGTTCAAGTCATGTACTAAACTATACAATGTGTATCATGATTCTAAGGACATTTATTATGCTAACAAATATATCGCAGTATTTAAAGTCATAATAAATACGTTTATTGAATAATCAAATGACATAAAGGTCTATTAAAAGAAACATTGTATTGCCTCTAGGGAACCTACACTAACAATCTCCCACTTGCACTAGAGCCAATCTCCCATGTATCTAATACCCATGGAACTAGTGTGACCATTGTGCTTCGTCTGCGATAAGCCTTTGGTCAGTGGGTCTGCAATGTTATCATTTGTGTGCACTTTACATATGTGTATGTCACCCCTTTCATTAATCTCTCGAATGAGGTGATATCTCCTGAGTATATATTTGGTTCGGGAGTGAGCTCTAGGTTCTTTAGCCTATGCAATAACTCCATTATTATCGCAGTATAGATCAATGGGATCTGCGATCGATGGAACCACTCCCAAATCAGTAATGAATTTTCGAATCCAAACAGCTTCCTTAGCCGCTTCACAAGCTGCAATGTACTCAGCCTCCATTGTAGAATCAGCTACTGTTTCTTGCTTTGAACTCTTCCAACTTACAGCACCTCCGTTTAGACAAAACACAAAACCAGACTGTGATACAGTATCATCCCTGTCTGTTTGGAAACTTGCATCGATGTAACCTTTTACAACCAGTTTTTCCTCTCCTCCATACACCATGAATGAATCTTTAGTCCTTTTCAAGTACTTTAGAATATTCTTGACAGCCGTCCAGTGACCTTCACCTGGATTAGATTGGTATCTGCTCGTCATGCTTAAAGCATACGAAACATCTGGGCGAGTACATACCATCGCATACATGATGGATCCAATTGCTGAGGCATATGGAACCTTACTCATGCGGTCCTTGTCATCCAATGATTTCGGACACTGATCTTTAGAGATCGTTATCCCTTGAGACACGGGGACATATCCCCTTTTTGCATTTTGCATACCAAAACGATGCAAAACCTTATCGATGTATGTACTCTGACTTAGACCGATCATCCTTCTAGATCTATCCCTATAGATCCTCATTCCTAGAATGTAGGATGTTTCTCCTAAGTCTTTCATAGAGAAGTTGCTCCCTAACCAAATCTTAACAGCCTTGAGAGAAGGTATGTCATTCCCCATTAGTAGTATGTCATCAACATATAGTACTATGAATGGCACATGGCTCCCACTAACCTTCTTGTAAACACAAGGTTCATCTTCGTTTTGAACAAAGCCATACTCTTTGACTGTTTCATCAAAACGGATATTCCATCTCCTAGAGGCTTGCTTCAATCCATAAATGGATCGACGTAATTTACATACCTTGCTAACATTCCTTGGATCGACAAAACCTTCAGGTTGTGTCATGTACACATCCACATCCTCTTCAAGGATTCCGTTAAGGAAGGCTGTTTTGACATCCATTTGCCAGATTTCATAATCATGGAATGCTGCAATAGCAAGCAAAATCCTTATGGACTTGACCATAGCCACTGGTGAGAAAGTCTCATCATAGTCAATACCATGAATTTGTCTGAAACCTTTTGCAACCAGCCTTGCTTTATAGGTCTGAACATTTCCATCCATGTCAGTTTTCTTCTTGAAAACCCATTTGCACCCTATGGATTTTATCCCTTCAGGTGGATCAACCAAAGTCCATACTCGGTTTTCGTACATGGAATCCATCTCGGATTTCATGGCTTCTAGCCATCTCTTAGAGTCTGGTCTGTTCATAGCATCTTGGTATGTGAGAGGCTCATCTTCGTCTATGAGCATCAAATCACCACATTGAGTCAAGAGAAATCCATATCTCTCTGGCTCATGGCGAATTCTACCAGTTCTACGAACAACCTGTGTTTGTTGAGCATTATCATTATCCTGCTCTTGTTCCACTTCAGGTTCAATACTATTTTGTGGTTCTCGATCTTCATCGAGGTCTATAGTTCTCCCACTGTTTCTTTTGGAAATAAAATCTCTTTCCATGAAAACAGCATCTCGAGCAATGAACACTTTCTGCTCAGAAGGACTATAGAAATAGTACGCCTTTGTTTCCCTAGGGTATCCCACAAGATTGCACTCTTCAGATTTAGGTCCAAGTTTGTCAGATACTTGACGCTTCACAAACGCATTGCATCCCCAAACTTTCATAAAGCTCATGCCTGACCGTTTCTTTTCCCATATCTCATATGGAGTCTTTTGAACCTTCTTAGTAGGAACACGGTTAAGTGTGAAAGCTGCTGTTTCTAGAGCATAACCCCAGAAACTAATTGGAAGATCTGTATGACTCATCATCGATCGCACCATGTCCAACAAGGTGCGATTTCTCCTCTCTGAAACTCCATTCCATTGAGGTGTACCTGGCGGAGTGAGTTGTGATACAATACCACACTCCTTTAAATAATCTTTAAATTCTGTGCTCAAGTATTCTCCTCCACGATCAGATCGTAAGATTTTAATACTTGTGCCTCCGCCAATTTGCTTATCTACTTCAGCCTTGTATTCTTTGAACTTTTCAAAAGAATTGGATTTATTCTTCATAAGATATACATATCCATATCTACTGAAATCATTAGTAAATGTTATGAAGTAGTAGTAGCCTCCTCTAGCCATCACATGCATTGGGCCGCATACATCACTATATATTAGCTCCAGACGTTCAGTGACCCTTTGACCCTTACTAGTGAAAGGGGCTTTAGTCATTTTACCAAGCAAACAAGATTCGCATTCTTGGTATGATTCAAAATCAAACTTATCCAAATATCCATCCTTATGTAATTTGGATATGCGTTTCTCATTTATATGGCCTAGACGACAATGCCAGAGGTATGTTTGATTTGAGTCATTAACTTTAAGTCGTTTGTTTTCTATATTACAGACAGGATTATCTAAGTCAAGAACATATAAACCATTAAACAAATGCGCAACACCATAGGTTAAATCATTTAAAGCAAAAGAGCAACTGTTGTTCTTTATTGTAAACAAAAAACCTTTCTTGTCCAAACAAGAAACATAAATAATGTTTCTGCGAATCGCAGGCACGTAATAACAATTTTCCAGTTCTAAAACTAGCCCAGAGGGAAAAGATAAATAATATGTTCCTACAGCTAAAGCAACAACTCTTGCTCCATTGGCAACTCGTAGGTCCATTTCTCCTTTAGCCAATGAAAGGGGAGATAGGAGTGAAAGGAAGTAACTCACTGCACTTTCATGTGTAATAGAAATGTTAAATGTAATCTCTATGTAATGGTTGATGATAACTCAACAATAGAACATGACATGTAATAATATGCAGGTGCACAGAAATCTTGGATCACAGATTTCAGTTAAGACAAAGTATCAAAGGATCATCTACAGACTTGAAGCTCACTGGAAGAAGTTCATTAACATGTTCATGCCTCAGTGGAGAATAAAAGATGTTGACATCTATTCAAGGATGTGGAAGCTACAGAAGATTGTCTTAGTCTATGACGATTTTAGTGCATTACAATCGAAGCAACAAGTAAGGTTTGCAAAGAAGAATGTGGAATAATGTTCGGAATCAAGAGCCCCTATCAAGACTAGTCACTTATGAACCAGACCGTTACATCAAGTGTCAGGACATTGGAGGCAAGCTCTCGTCGGTTAATATGATTTTAATCATTCTAAAGTTGTTGGTTTTCTTGAGTCAAGTGGAGGATCAACAAAGGTGGTAAATCAGTGTTGGAGAAATGTCAGCCTAATGGATAAGGGACAGACGGCACAACCTGATTGGATCTTACTAAAGCTTCACAAATTTGAAGGCCAAATACTTGGACGTGGTGGAGTCACGTATACGGGGCCAAGTATTTGGATAAGGAAGTCTACACAAATTGAAGAGTGGAATGGAAATATTTAATTTAATTAAATAAAGTATTTATTTAATTATTTATATATTTTATAAATAAAGACACTCTTTATTTATATTATATATATTTATTTAAATATTACTTTTATATTAAATATTTCCAAAGGCATGCTTGGCACATGACTTTGAAGATATGATTTGAGTGGACAAAAGTAAAAGGTGGAAAAACAAAGTAACACCTTTTTCAATATATAAAGAAGAAACCCAAGTCATCATTTGGTGAGAGTATTCGGATGAAAAAGAAATGGGGAGAGAGAGAGAAAATTATTTTCTCTCTCCCCCATGGCCGAACTCATACTTTAATATTATGGGGCCATGAATTTCTTTGTCATACCACTCATCTATCTTCTATTGTAAACATTGCTAAATCTTGTTTAGAAGATAGGTTTGATTTTTGTCTCCTAGATCTAGAATTTGTAATATTTTTAGAGGAGCCAAAAATCATTTCTTTGTTGTGTTCTTGAGCTTTTGTTCTTGAACTTGTTGTAGCATCTACCCCACTTCAATGAATATAAAGTTATATTCTTGGATCTTGTTGTGTTGTGTGTTTTGGATGATTTACCGTTCATTATCTTGGTTATTTTAATGGTGTTCTTGAGGTTGAAGAAGATGATGAACAGTACCCGGTTTTGAAACCAAAGTAATTTTTATGTTGTCCCAAAAATAATTAAAAGTCAGATTTTCAATTGGGAATCGTATTCACCCCCCCCTCTACGATCTCCGGGACCCAACAATTGGTATCAGAGCTACTCGATTGACATACAAATCGATTGGATCTATTTTTATTTTTGAGATTAAAGAGGGTACGATTGGTTCACTGGGCATCCAGAATTTTGTTGAAACCCAGAATTTTTTCTAAGTCAGAAGTTCTACTTAATGTTCTAGATAGAACCTAAGTAGAAATTCTGGAGTTGGAAATATTTTCTAAGTTAGAAGTTCTACTTAATGTTCTAGATAGAGCCTAAGTAGAAATTCCTATGTAGAAATTCCTATCTAGAAATTCTAGATAAGTTTCTACTTAGAGCCAAGTAGAAATTCTGGAGCTGAAAACTTTTTCTAAGTACACAAGGAAGATCCTTATGTCGAAAATTCGACTTGAGTCTATCTCGAACATTATCTCGAATATTCGACTTGATGTTCGACTTGAGTCTATCTCGAACATTATCTCGAATATTCGACTTGATGTTCGACTTGAGTCTATCTCGAACATTATCTCGAATATTCGACTTGATGTTCGACTTGAGTCTATCTCGAACATTATCTCGAATATTCGACTTGATGTTCGACTTGAGTCTATCTCGAACATTATCTCAAATATCGACTTGATGTAGAATTTCCTATGTAGAAGTTGTGCATAGAGAACAGTTTCAACATGACACATGTCATCATCTGGGTGGCTGTAATAACACACAAACTGGAGTTTATTGGTTTTGAATTGTTTTTCTTTTCTCAAATTGTTTTTAGTTTAATAATTAATTTAATAATTAAATTTGAATTTAATTATATAAAATATTTTGGAAATAATTTTTAAATTTAAATAATTTATTTTTCAAGTTTATTTTACATCTTGGAAAATATTTTATTTTCTTTTAAATTTTAGAGTCAAATATTTTATATTTTTAATATTCTTAGTTAAGAATTTTATTAATTTGAAAACTAAAATTAATTTTAAAATCCAATTTAATTTCTTTTGAGTTTAATATTCTTAAAATTATTTTGAGAATTATTTTTGAGGTTTAATAATTTATTTTTCATAAAACTTTAATTACAAATTTTATAAAACTCTTTGGAAAATGTTTTTGGATTGAAATAATTTATTTTCATGAACATTTTAAATGTTTTGAAAATTTAGTATTTCTATTTCAAAATTATGTTTTCGAGTTGTTTTATTTTAATTATAATTTAAGCTTGGAAGTTTTAATTATAAATCTCATAAAACTTTTTGGAAAATCATTTTGGTTGAAATAATTTATTTTCAAGAATATCTAAGATGACTTGAAAATTTATTATTTTTATATCAAACTTATATTTTCAATCTGTTTTATTTTAATTATAATTGAAACTGTTTTGGATTATAAATTCTATAAAATTCTTTGAAAATTAATTTTGATTTGAAATAATTTCTTTTTCAGGATTATTTAATATACCTTGAAAATTTTGTTATTTCTATATCAAAACTTTCTTTTCGAATTATTTTATTTTATTTATAATTTGAAATTGAGAAATTTATTATTATTTATCAAAAATGTATTTTCAATTTATTTTGATTATTTAAATTCCTAAAAAATTCAATACTTCTGTTTGAACAAAATGTTTTATTAAACGAAACAACAGGAGTTGATTCTTCGTTCGTTGAGGACAAACGAACTGACTGAAGAACATTCTAATGGAGTTGAGACCTGATCTTACCATTGGAGATTTATTTCTACATCGGTCTACTCAGTGGATCATTTGGTTAATGAAAGGGGATTAGTTCATTTAGGGAAGAGTCTTCGATCAGTGGTTTTCGAATCAATATCTGAAGAATTTGGGATTTTGAAAAGGAATTCAGTTTAACGGTCAAAGAACCAAAACAACAATTGAAGATTTGGTTAAAGGACATCAGTGGCAGAAATACACAAGGTTTGATTATCACTGACATATGATAATCAAGGGGTTATTGCTACACATACAAAGAAGAGTGATCTTTTCAAGCAGAACATGAGACATTCTATGTCGGGGTCTTTAAGCAGAACAATCAGGTATCAATTTGGGTTGAAGTAGGAACATCATTGGTTATTGAGGTCAAATGCAAGGATACTTCCATGAGTGTTAGTAGAATGGAAATTGATTTGGATCAATTGATTATCACTCGAGATGGAATGTTAAGCATCGCACAGGTATACTTTCTAACTAGTTTATACTTGTTTGATTTAATTATTGAGTATTAAGTGCTGAACTGCATTATATTATAAGTTTGATGTAATGCATGTCTCACCTTGATTTCTATATAAATTAGATAACTTATGCTAGTTTGTTAGTGTTGCTTGTTTATCAGTATTTGACTTCATGATTAGATCTTGTGTGATTTAATGCTTGCTTTACGATAATTGATCATGTTAGCATATAGAGTCTTAGGTATTTGTAGGGGTACATTTACCGGAAAGAGTATTTGCTGCATGCTAAGTGACTTGATGTTTACATTGTCAATAATCTGTTTATACTCGCATGGTTATATTAAATGTTATATTTGATCATGTGCTTGTTAAGATGAGTTTGTTTCTATTTTGGGAATTGCCTAGGGTCAGTATAATAAACCAGGAATTAAAATTTTAAATTTAAACTGACTCAGGTAATTAGAGATAATATAATGTTAAAGTGAACAACAAATGTGATTTAGAAGAATTAGGAATCTGAGTGATTGATTCTTCTATGACTACATATATGTACGACATGATTCTTATAGACTGCTAGTCCACCTTAAGTTAGGTTGGGATCACTGAGCTCATAGCCAAGACTACTTGTTGAGGCTGATATAGATGAGGAGTGATCAGTCAAATAAGAATGAGCATGTTGAACTTGAATGCTTTGTTGTTAACTATGTTTAAAAATATCTCTAACCCTTGGACTCAATCAAATTGAGGACCACGTGTCTTAATCATTTGTGAATGCAGAGTATCTTTCAACATGTACAAGTTATATATCTCTGACATTTTCATGTTCGAGGCATGTAACTACTTTTGCTTTGATATTCAAATGGTTAAGCAAGGTTACCTATTTCTCTTGAATGATCTGAAGCACAATATTAAGAAAGACCTAGGGGATTCTTTGTGAAGGGTTTCCTAATATCAGTTCGACGATGAACAGTATTGATCGGGGTCAAGAGAAATAGAAGCTCACTCTACTGGAAGTGAGGTTACTGCTGACACGAAATGTAATGCTTATGATGAAGTCAACTATTCGTTGAAGTTTATTAGAATGGAGTTAGCTGTAACAACAAGTGATGCTCTCACACTTGGTTTATCAACTAATACTTGGTTTATCAAGATAACGGATTCGACGGTAAAGATGAAGTTGGTGAGAAAGGACAACTTCTAATGAAATTCTTTTAAGAAGGACATTAGTGAAGTATGTCAGTTGAAGGGAAGTCAAGTCAAAGGCTACCCTGTTTAGTTTTGGTGTTTGTTCATGCATTTAATAGATGAAGCATCTCAGTGATTAATCACATTCAAAGGATTA
Source organism: Oenanthe sinensis (assembly GCA_028671895.1). NCBI lineage: Eukaryota > Viridiplantae > Streptophyta > Magnoliopsida > Apiales > Apiaceae > Oenanthe > Oenanthe sinensis. The sequence continues at coordinate 8,304,577 of JAPMAC010000212.1, forward strand.
GGCAGATTGCTGTAAGAACACTTTGAGGGCAGGTAATGGAATTTGTTGACGAACGAAGTTCTATGTTATGTCTGCACTGAAAGGAGTATTCTAGAGTAAAGTTCAGTTTCCGGACTTCATGACCAAATGGAGGAGTTGATAGGGAAATCCAGACCTTGAGTGGAATTACAAAGATAATGGATAGACTTAAGGTTTCCTATTCACTACGGCTGAATCAGTTGACACAGCAAGTCTAATCAGCAAATGTAAAGAGAAGATATCAAGTAAGATTAATCATGCCTGAAGTCACATGGTGTGATGGAAGGCTATCTTATTTGGAGTTAAGAGCTTACACAGAGTCTGTGATTGATTTAAGATGATCTAGATGCAGTGAACAACATCATCAAGCTCCCTAGCATTCATTTGATTTTAGCTCTAAATTTCTAAAGGTTGACATTCTGTTTAGGGCTCAAGATCAGATGACACCAGATGAAGAAAAGTTGCAAGCAGCATCACAGGGGGAGCATCAGTAAGTTGGATCAACTAGTCGTGTTTGATGCTCAAAAGCTAGCAGTGCTCATTGAGTAAGAGTTGAGATTCTTAGGAGCACTGAGTGATCTAGATTGAGTGATTGCATATTAGAAAGGAAATTGTCAATTTAAAAATAATGCAAGATGATCTCAATCATATTTGAAGAACACTACTCTACCCACTGAATATCTAAGGAAACATTAAGGACACATCTGTCATGACAAAGGGTTTTGTGTAACAACATTTCCTAGAGTCAGTTCTTGATGAATCTGGGTAGTAGAGTAGTGATTGGTAGTGCCGTGCATGTATAAGAGTATTTCATTAGTTTTTCTGAGTGAATTCAATGAAGATTGAAGATGCACTAACTAATCAAGATTGAGTAGGGTTCGAATCAAGGAACTAACTCAATTAAACTAGAGGCAGATATACTTAGCACAAGGAATCAATCCACATGAAGACTTGGTATTGATACATAAGCTGAAGGGTAGTTCGGAGTTTTTGAAGGTTCTACTTTGCTAGTGTCAAGACTACTGGTTTCTAGAGTGCTGAGTTTAGTGAAGCTGCTGCCAAGACCAATATCTACAAGAAAATATTTGGGTGCTGAAGGTAATGCAGTTTCCGTCTGGATGAGCGTGGTATTGTTTCGAGGAACAATGTTAACTGGTAGCTGAAAAATTATTCCTGTCCAAAAGGAGTAAACGTTCGATCTCGAAAGGAGTAAACGTTCGATCTCTAGGACAAAGAGGAGTAATTGTTCATTCAACGATCACACACCAGTAAAAGCTCTATTGACTAAGGTATGTCACTCTAGTCTATTATTGATTTATTTAAACATAATGTTTATAGAGAGTGTTCATGCTATTTAGATGTCTACGATCTCTAGGAACTGATTAATGTTTGGCTTGTGACCACCCGGGACCCAATATTATCGCTATGAGATTACCTATGATCTCCCGGGACCTAGGGACCTAACAATGTAGCATCTCTTTGTATAGTCAATTTATATCCAGGACCTCGTACTTTGTGTTGTCATATGTTATTCATGCTATATGTATCAAATGTTTCAGCATAAGTATTTGAATATATTAATTAATTGTAATTTTATTTACTTTTAATTGTTTAATGCTAATATTAATGGAACCACTTAATATGTAGTTTAAGTGATGTAATTCATGTCTTTTGTAAAATCCATTAATATTAGTTGTCATTCTTTTGATATTAGTGATGTCACTTAGAATTTCTGCACTAAGTGACAAAAAGATTATTTCAAAAACACTGATATTGAAAGTAAGTTACTACATCGCGAGGGGTTGTCAAAGATCATAAATTTTAGCATTAATATTTAAAGGTATTTGATCTCTGATGCAACTAGTACCTCGAGCTTACATACATTCTGATTGTCATGAGTATTTTCAATATGCTTATGTGATAATTGTTGAGATGTAGTGTAAGAAGTTAAATGCTATCATTCGGTCAATGTATGTTCAGTGTTTAGCGGATGCTTATGTTTTATGCTTTAGAATTACCATGATCAATATTGCAATATATGTTTGTTTCAAGCGACAAATGGTAATTGTCTAGCATAATGTAAGTATCTTATGTGCTTGATTGTTTTGTAGTAAGATGCATTTTATTACAAAATGATTGAATGATGTTAGTACTTTTGAATGTATTGTCACTTATATCTTTGATAATTCATTAGTATTAACATATGTTTTTCATTCTTAGAACTTAAATGCATAAAGAAATTTCTTGTCTATTTCTTGGGAAAAATGTTTTATCTAAACATGCATTCATTTGCCAGAGAATGAAAAGCCACTAAAAGTTTTCTTTGAAAGAGAACATTTCTTGAGGATTATCTTTCTATTTCAAGATCATATATTCTCTCTCTCTCTAAATGTTTTGTAATGAAAACTGTTTTCTCTCCACGATTTGTTTAAATAAAGTTACTTGATAACTTATAACTTAGGTTGCATATTATCAGGCTATTTTATTTGAGTAAATTATTTTGATCTTGAGGTATCAACCATTGGTAAAACGTTTTTCAAAACTCTTGTTAATGTCTGTTTCACATTGACCTGTAGTATTAAAACAATGGTTGTTTGCTTTGGGATTAGTGCCTTGGACTGTATGACTAAAGCATTCATTCAATTTTTTAATGATTTATATTTTAAGTCAGAAATAATATCAGATAAGAATGAATTGCAAAACAATTTCTGAAAACATACAGTGAGCAAGATGAAATAGATTTGAGTTATTAATCAAAATGTTTTTGTTAAAAAAAGTTGAATTTCAATTGGATATTTGTCTAAGAGAAATTCAAAAGAACACTTTTGTTAATCTGTTAAATTTTTTTTCAAAATTGTGAGTTTATGAAATTTGGCTTAATATTCTTTTACCTATTCTTTATTAATTCCCACATTTTAGCTCTGGTGCATTGTTTCTTGAGGACACATTGCTCCGATGCTATATTTCTGAGAAGGAATAGAGAATAAGTTTAATCACACTCTACCAAATTTTATATAGCTCTGATCAACTCTATCTATTTAGCCGTAATGGCGTGGCCTAACTGGCTATAGGGGAAGGTCAAGAAGTTGAATAATCCATCAATTTCTAACCAAGGCCTTAGTACCAAACACTATCATTCAAATTCAAACTTTCAACCCTTGGTGATATAAGGAACTTATGTAGATTAGCGGTTGTTAAGGGAGAAACTGCACTTGATGCAGCAAATAAGGATGAAGTCGGAAGTGCACCCACAGCTCTACCTCTCGAGAAGGAAAGAAGTATACAAAATGAGGTATCTGTAGCTCATCTGTATTCTCTCAAAAGGATGCAGAGCTGAAAAGGCAATTCAACCGTTTCTGAATGAACTCTCTCAACAGGGTGATTTCATTGAAAATTCGCTCGTCAGCCAGAGCACCTTGTAATGAGTCAAGCACACCAAAAGCATTCACGCTGATGGTAATCCTAAAGTTTTTGCTTCTAAGGGATGTTATAGGACCTAACAGTTCTCTAGCCTCTCTTGGGACTAATAATTGTGAGGACACATTGCAAGAAGTGCACATTGTGAGGTATAGGTAAAACCCCTAAACTTCTTTGTTTACCATTCACGGTGAATGAAGTTGTTGAGCCACCTTCACAGGTATTTGAGGGAAACTTGGATTTATTGCCATATATTAGAATCCTTGTCAACCTTCCTAGGAGGAACAATCCTAGTTCCCTAACGGGATTTCACATCCGCAGAGCAATCTGTTGATGTTGAGAGGCAATCACTAACAGTTTTCCATGACTGAAAATAGTGAGTTAATTCATCTTCACAGGTGATTGAGAGAGATGTTTGTACACGTCTACTCTCCCAGGAATTCAAGTTCTGGAATACATGGATCGCTCAAAACTTAAAGGCATATCACCGTCAACGATCCAGTGCATGGATTTGCATATGGGGAGTCGGTTGATGCTTAGATAGCTGCTAGACGCATACCACATTCAACGATCCAGTGCATGGATTTGCATATGGGGAGATTGTTGATGCTGAAAGTAGCTGAGCAACAACTCGTAGACTATGATTCAGTTGGTTTACCAATTTGATGAGTCTTTTGAGGATCAGGGTGTTGGGATTTCAGTCACTCCTGGAATGGAGGAGATTCCAATTTCAGAAGGGTTATTCCCCGACGACGAGCCACGTGTGCATGGATTTGCTCATGGTGAGTTGGGTGACGGCCTAACTGAAACCCTGTCTGAGATTCCATCTCAGAACCTAGATCTTTAGTGATCGACAACATGCTACAGTCAACGATCCATAATATCTTGGTGAGACTAGCATGGATTTACTTGCAGGTATAAATTGCTATAAATGGAATGAGTGCAAGTAAGGGAGAGAAACACTTGAGTGAAGTGAGGGAGTGATACACTTGAGTGAGAGAAATAGAGAGAGAAATGAGTGGAACACTTACGCTTGAAAGTGTAAACACCAACAGAACGTAGTAGAAGTGAGGAAACCATAGACCAAACACTAACCTTGCTACTATGCTTGAATCCTGTTACTGAATTTTCCATCTCTGAAATGTTGAAGAGATTCTTTTCTGGAAGACAAGCTGAAGAAGAGTCTAGCTGAAGCTTAGTGGGAATGTCCAAACTATTACCTTTGGGTCTATTAATTCATGTTGTTCTCAATCTCAAAGGGGGAGACATTAATTTTTAGGCCTAAGGGGGATTTTATGTTCAATTGGAGGAGAGTTTCTTATTCGATTGGATGTAGATGATACTTTTATTATTTTAAAGGATATTCTCAACTAAGGGGGAGAATTTGGTGATACAAGAAACGAGATCTCTTGGTGATACAAGAAATGAGATCCGTCAATCCTATCTTGTGGAGGTTACTTAGAGGATATCTAAAGACACAAGGGTGGATTGGAGCTTGCATGAACTAAGGGGGAGAATTAGATGAAATTTAAACCTTAGTGATGCAAGGGAGAAATTACTAAGGGGGAGTTTCTTAGTAATTGGTTGGAGCCTAATCCCTAAAGGTGTTATAGATTTAACTGATTTTTCGTCTGAAGTGGAGAAGTTACTTTTTGTCAATTGGGAAGAAGTTACTTGTCGTACTAAGGGGAGAAGTTATGGAGAATCTTAACGTCTTGGTTTGCAGTGCTATATCTTATTCTGAAAAGATATCTAAGGGATTTTGCTCTATTTGTTTGAAGATCTGTCATTGGAACATTCTTAGGAGAGGTTCGGTAGAAGAATTCTTTCTAGCACGATCAATGAATGAAAATGAAGATTTCTTTGAAGAGTATCAACTCAGGGGGAGTTTTTGCTAAGTAGAAGTTTTCTGGGTAAAGAAGAATGTGAAGGAGATTTTCAAGGGGCATCTGAGAAGTGTCCAAGTGTGTTCTATTTCTTGTTTCAGTGATAGATGAAGTCAGTGGAATAGTGCAGGGAAGAAAGAAAAATCTGTTTCCTGGAAATAGAACATCCTGAAGAAAAAGAGGAAGTGACTTTCATTCCAAGAGAGAACAACCTTAAGGGGAGAATGAGTTGACCTCTTATGGGGAACATAGAGAGCTGTATGTTCTAGTTCGAATTGCAAGATGAACAAGAATGATTGGTCAGAAGTCTTTGCTAATGATATGTTTCTTTATTGAAAGAACCCCATCTTTGAAGAACATTGAAGTGGAGGAAGCTAAAGGAAAATGAAATTCAGAAATTCATCATTCATTTTCAGCAACTCAGGAAATCTGGATTTAACTGATTATATCTTTCCAGAACCTTTTGTATATTATTTTCATGTCCAGTACTTTAATTGTTTCTTGTATGTTAGTTGAGTTATCCTCTAGTAGTTAATTTTATTTAATTGCTTTTGGGGGAGATTGTAAAGGGAAATAGTATTTGATTGCTATTCCATATCAACCAAATAGGGGGAGATTGAAAGGGGAGATAGGAGTGAAGGGAAGTAACTCACTGCACTTTCATGTGTAATAGAAATGCTAAATGTAATCTCTATGTAATGGTTGATGATAACTCAACAATAGAACAGGACATGTAATAATATGCAGGTGCACAGAAATCTTGGATCACAGAGTTCAGTTAAGACAAAGTATCAAAGGATCATCTACAGACTTGAAGCTCACTGGAAGAAGTTCATTAACATGTTCATGCCTCAGTGGAGAATAAAAGATGTTGACATCTATTCAAGGATGTGGAAGCTACAGAAGATTGTCTTAGTCTATGACGATTTTAGTGCATTACAATCGAAGCAACAAGTAAGGTTTGCAAAGAAGAATGTGGAATCATGTTCGGAATCAAGAGCCCCTATCAAGACTAGTCACTTATGAACCAGACCGTTGCATCAAGTATCAGGACATTGGAGGCAAGCTCTCGTCGGTTAATATGATTTTAATCATTCTAAAGTTGTTGGTTTTCTTGAGTCAAGTGGAGGATCAACAAAGGTGGTAAATCAGTGTTGGAGAAATGTCAGCCTAATGGATAAGGGACAGACGGCACAACCTGATTGGATCTTACTAAATCTTCACAAATTTGAAGGCCAAATACTTGGACGTGGTGGAGTCACGTATACGGGGCCAAGTATTTGGATAAGGAAGTCTACACAAATTGAAGAGTGGAATGGAAATATTTAATTTAATTAAATAAAGTATTTATTTAATTATTTATATATTTTATAAATAAAGACACTCTTTATTTATATTATATATATTTATTTAAATATTACTTTTATATTAAATATTTCCAAAGGCATGCTTGGCACATGACTTTGAAGATATGATTTGAGTGGACAAAAGTAAAAGGTGGAAAAATAAAGTAACACCTTTTTCAATATATAAAGAAGAAACTCAAGTCATCATTTGGTGAGAGTATTCGGATGAAAAAGAAATGGGGAGAGAGAGAGAAAATTATTTTCTCTCTCCCCCATGGCCAAACTCATACTTTAATATTATGGGGCCATGAATTTCTTTGTCATACCACTCATCTATCTTCTATTGTAAACATTGCTAAATCTTGTTTAGAAGATAGGTTTGATTTTTGTCTCCTAGATCTAGAATTTGTAATATTTTTAGAGGAGTCAAAAATCATTTCTTTGTTGTGTTTTTGAGCTTTTGTTCTTGAACTTGTTGTAGCATCTACCCCACTTCAATGAATATAAAGTTATATTCTTGGATCTTGTTGTGTTGTGTGTTTTGGATGATTTACCGTTCATTATCTTGGTTATTTTAATGGTGTTCTTGAGGTTGAAGAAGATGATGAACAGTACCCGGTTTTGAAACAAAAGTAATTTTTATGTTGTCCCAAAAATAATTAAAAGTCAGATTTTCAATTGGGAATCGTATTCACCCCCCCCCCCCCCTCTACGATCTCCGGGACCCAACAGCCAATGTCCTACTTCTCTGCATTTCCTGCACATTTATACAAATGTGAGAAGCACATCCAGTATCCAATACCCAAGATGTAGAAATAGACAGATTGACTTCTATAACATATATACCTGAAGTAGAAGCTTGCTCAGCCCTCTTCTTCTTCAGATCCTCCAAGTAAACTGAACAGTTTCTCTTCCAGTGACCAGTTTTCTTACAGTAGTGACATTCACCCTTAGCGACCCCACCTTTAGGCTTTAAAGCCTGTTTAGAACCTGACTTTGGCTTGGGTGTAGAATCAGAACCTGTCTTCTTCTTACCCTTCCACTTGCCTTTCCCTTTGGCCTTACCTTTATTGCCCACCATCAGTATGGGAGCAGGTTCTGCCGTCTTCATGTTGGTCTCATATGTTCTCAACATAGCCAACAATTCAGTAGGTGTTTTGTCAAATTCATTCATATTGTAGTTTATGATAAACTGGGTGAATTTGTTGTTCAAAGAATTCATGATTAGGTCAATACCAATTTCCTGAATAATCGGGAAACCCAAAGTTTCAAGGTACTCAATGTAACCAATCATCTTCAGAACATGTGGGCCAACTGGTTCACTTGCCCCTTGTTTGCAATTAAAGAGTGACTTACTCGTGTTGAACCTTTCTTGACGAGTTTGGCTTGCAAACATGCTTTGCAAGTGCTCATAGATAGTATATGCATCCATATGCACATGCTGTCTTTGAAGCTCAGCACTCATAGTTGCCAACATAAGACATGCAACATCAGTTGCATCATTCTCATCCTTTGTGTGGGCCGCTCGTTCCTCAACAGTAGCGCCCTCAGAAAGGGGACCTGCCGGAGGAATATCAATGACATGAAGCTTGCGCTCCTGCCTGAGGACAATCCTCAAATTCCTCTGCCAGTCTAGGAAGTTGTTTCCTCCTGTCAGCTTATCCTTCTCAAGGACTGATCGTACGGATAGTGTGTTTGTGTTGTTTGCCATTACTTGGTATTTACAATGTTAAAAGCACAAAATAAACATTAGATTGTCTGAGTTATTTATTATGCTCAAATGATTATGATACATTCATAATATATCTCCCACTATTTTTATCAAATCAATAGCCCTTACTATTAATTTGGAAAGTATATCCCATAATTCTTTCTAGTGAGCCAAGATCCATATTTCGTCATGTCCAAAGACAACCACTGGAAGTCCTTAAAAATGATTATTTAGGTAGACAACAATTGTCAATTATATCATATATAATTCTTGGATAGTTTGGTGAGCAACGATTGATCTTATCTATCTAATAGATTTTTAACCAAACTCTATGCTTCTAAGTTCATAATGGTTGAATATAACCGTTTACTTTCACCTTATTATGACGACTCAGTTAAGTTTGACCCAATGATACAACGGCCGAATATAACCGTTTATATTCGTCGCATCTCACCATGATAGATAGGAGTCCCCTGCCACTGACAGTCTTTCCCCTAATCGATCTAGGATTCGATGAGTGTTCATTCATTGGAAAGCATCCGATTAAAACTTAATATTTTGTTAAGGGGTTTATAAAATTTATGACGATCATGATCACATCATGAAGAGATCCTCAATTTTTCCTTGAACTAAATATTTCAAATTGACATCTTAAATTGTTCATTTTCCAGGTAGATGGAGGATACCAGTGGTCACACTTAAAACCCATCAGCCTTACGAATACGCATATCCGTTTTTATCAGAAAATCCCAATTATAGATATCAAAATCCATATTCAATTCCGTGTTTTAAAAATCCATATTTCATAAACACAAGAATCTCATGATCGTTTGTTAATTTTAAAATCTTAAATCGTTACAGATTTTATCTTGTTTAGCATGGCAAGCATGGCATGGGTGACGTATCTAATACATGCATACATCATTAATCTAATTAAAGCATGCATCTTCTACTCTACACATACATTCATACATCAATATGTAAAGTGCAATATGTAAACATGCATGGTTATGGCCCCTTTCCTATGTGATCCTTTCGAGCTAATGAAAGGATCAAAGTCAGTCTATGGTGGTGAAAAAATATAAATACAGTTGCTTGCCTTGATCTTCTTGTATCCATGGCTGCCTTCTTAGCTTCTTGCATCCATGGCTGCCTTCTTAGCTTCTTGCATCCAGTTGCTTGCCTTCAGTCTTCAATTACATTACAAGAAAACATTGAATTCAACCTAAGCTAATGTACTTACATAAGAAAAGCTCGAGTTACATTCGAGGTTCAACAATTACAAGAATGAAGAAAACGACATGCAAGTCGTATTTATAAAACCAAAACCAAAACCATTACTCTAGGGACTAGAAGGCCATAACCAGCACCATGCTCACATAACAGTTACTGGAATCCCAGAATGCATAATCATATCATCATGCATCAAATATATCATGATCACAAATTTTTGAAAAAATTAAAATTATGATCAGAAAACAGAAAACTGCGTTTTTGAGGCCTTTAACGATGTCAAACGGCCAAAAAACACCCTAGGTCACAGCAAAGCGGTGATTTTTGCTCGTGGCAATTTTTCCTTTCCAGAAAGAGTAAATTCGACCCATTCTGACTCCGTCAAAAAACACTATTCACTGCAGAATCACTATTTACAGCAAACTGCATCTTATGCGGTTGTGTTTTCAAACGCTTCAGAACGATTCCGATGACCTTCCCTGGACTGTATCTTGTATCACATACATACAGTGCATCACACATATAATGCCATAACTGATTATAACATTGCAGATCATATATAGTCATGGCAGAAGCATAGCAGAAGCATGGCAGTGGCATAACAGTTTATAACACAGTAGTAGCATGGCATGGCAGTCACCAAAACAGGCATGTATGCATCAAATACATAAAACATGTAACCAAATCAGTCCCTTATACACGTAGCTCTGATACCATTGTTGGGTTCCGAGGCATAAAACGCAGCGGATTAAAAGTAAATATAACGAAAAATTTCGGAACCCTAACGCAGGATCATGTATAAGTTCGGACTGATTTGTGTGAAACGGAATCATACCTTTTCTTGGTCTTGACTTCTACGAACTCAACGGAGATCCTAGCTTTCACGACTTGTGTCTTCTTCTCGAAAACACCTCTATGGTATCCACACGAGCACCTTCAAGAATGTCTCACAATCTTGATTACGGAATGGATGTACTAGCTCATTTGATGATTTCGAAACTGCCTTGCTCTGCCTTTCTGTGTAGCTGCTGCCTCTAGGGTTATTTTTTCTCAAACACGTTAACCCTTATTAACCCTACATTATCTATTTATAATGGTTGGTTAATAGGCCCATAATAGCAACCCATAACAGCAAAGCCTAACCCATGTAGGTTTAGGATTAAATAATAAAACCGAATTTTATTATTTAATTAATAACTAAGTCATACTTAATTATTAAGGGCAGAATTCAAATTCGAATTATATTATTTCAATTAATTAAGTCTCACTTAATTAATATAATAAAATTCAAATAATCATCAATTAATTTAAATCTATAATTTAAATTAACTATTCCTTGAAGTGCTCTATGTGTGTGACCCTATAGGCTATTATTTAATTAGCAATAATTTTATTCTCTAATAAAATTATAAACAATGAGCGGTATCTAGTAATACATCATTGCTACCCAATTAAATAATAATTAAATCGTGATTCGATAAAACCTTTCGTGATTAATGTTTCCGTGTAATATAATCCCGTTAACCATATATATTATAGATTAAACTCGAGGCATGTATTTAGTCATCCTCTTCAACATTTAATCCGGGTTTACTTGATCCATGAGTAGACTATGAAAACAAATCATTATTTGAGCACGGCCATGCATTTTATAGTCTCACTCAATCAAGAGGCCAATAATATCTCTCCTAATTATAGGAGGGTTAAATCATTTATCTATCATTCATATTTCTCATACGACTCATGATATACCCGATGTTCACTTTTATCATTACCCGGTCAAAGGTAACTTTAAATGTAGTCAAAGTATATTAATCCTCATATAGAAATATAATGATCCCAAGTCAGAGGATCATTACACCATTATCACTGTGAGTCTTTCTTATGACTTTATTAAACATGAAGAATCTCACTGTGGGTCTGTCTAGTACCATGTACTCCTGCATGTACCTATGTGTTGACTTTAGTATCCCCATACTTATAACCAATGAGATGTGGTTATCAGTCAAACAACATACTAGTTTATTTATGTATTATTATTGTCCTATAATAATAATACTCGACTAGGGACATTTAAGAATATGATCTATTATATAATCTCAAGTTCAAGTCATGTACTAAACTATACAATGTGTATCATGATTCTAAGGACATTTATTATGCTAACAAATATATCGCAGTATTTAAAGTCACAATAAATACGTTTATTGAATAATCAAATGACATAAAGGTCTATTAAAAGAAACATTGTATTGCCTCTAGGGCACCTACACTAACATATTCTAAGTCAGAATTTTCTCAAGTGAAGTGATCAATGGATAAAGAAATCAATTGATATGGATGATTAATCGATGGATAAAAGTCAACAAAAGTCAAATCAATGGATCTCCATCAACGGATAAAAACATCAAGGCAATCAACGGATAAAAGGCAATCAATGGATAAGGGGATCGATGGATACTCAAACATCCATTGATACATTAATTGATCAATGGATAACTTATCCATCGATAGATATGTTTGTCTAGAATGATAATCTATTACAGAAGGAGGGTTGAATGTAATAGTACATAATAATCGATCAAGAACACAAGTATGTAAAATAAATAATGTTTTGTATTAATATTATGAACTTGAATACAAAACTCTCTCAAAAAATTCTTTGTTCTCAAGAGCTGCCAGGTTATGAAAGATAAGACTTGAAAGTTATTTTCATATTAACCTATGTCTGTGTTTATATAGACACAGTTACAATTCAATTACGAAACAGATTATGAAAAGAACAGCTTTAATAAGGAAATAGACTTGTATTTGGATTCCTTTTTCACTATCCTAATCATACTCTGATTTGATTGCTTCTTCACAAACTCTGATAGTAAACTCTTTCAGTTGTTTATTCTCTGATTTGAGTATTCTCTGATAGAGTAAACTCTGACCGACAGCTTCTTCATTCTCTGATGACATCAGCATAAACTCTGTCAATAGACTCTGTTTGACATTCTATAACAGCATCAGTGTTTGTATTTCTAACAATCTCCCCCAATTTATGATTTATGAATTAAAACATAAATTTTACTTGTGATGTTAGAAATATGAGGACAAATGCATCAGAGTTTGATTTTTCCTTTTTGACTTTGATTATTCTGTATGAGAAGTCTTCTTTCAGAAATTGATTAAGTAGTTTTTCCTCAGCATTCTTCAGTAATTCACTAAGCTTCTCTTTAAATTCTTTCATCTGCTCAGAAGAATCATCAATTTGTTGTATAGCAGCTCTCAGATTGTATATTGAAGATCTTTCCATTCTTTCATCTAGGGGAATGCAACATTCCTTCTTACCATCAGGATTTAAAATTAGTGTAGGAATGCCTAACACCATCTTGACCTTTGCATCTCCTTTTGTCATGGATTTCTATGTTCCATCTTCAAGTACATATCCAGTTTTGTATTCTTTAGAGTTTATCATCAGTAATCTCTCATTCTTCTTTTTCTCATTTATCACTCCTTCAAGAATCTTTTCCCCTCTGGAAGTGGCTTCATTTTCATCATTAAGGAGATAAAGAACATATTCAAGTTCTTTAGATGATTTGTGAATTAAGTCCTCTTCAGCAATTTACAAAACTCTCCCATCTTTCAAGAAATAAAGCAGCTTCTCATTGGCTTGTGCACCATCAAAAAATGTCCTTCACTATGTTTAGAGAGATTAGTTTGTCAGGGTGATCTTGAGATAAATCTTCTTCAAGCTTGTCTTTTAATGAGAAGGGATCTCTGAAAATATTGGCTTCACCCCTGTAGACTTTGGCTTGTGAATCTCCAATATCACCTTTGTTATTACCAAGTCTGGCATTGAGAGTAAGAGTTTGAATTTTGGTCCACAGAAGATCAGACCTTTTCTTTCTGATCAGAGATTGTTGTTGCTCTTCTTCCTCATCATCAAAACTTGAACCACCTGGAATAAATGTTTTTCCTGACATAGTGAGAGGAGATTTTAGTTTGGCTGCAGGTTTTTGCTGGATTCTTAATGTTGACCTAGTTTGGATTTCTGGAGTAGGCTTTGATTGAGCAATTGGCTTAGGAGTATCAAGAGGTTTGGCTTGGACAAGCATAGATGCAATCTTCTTTTGTTGAGTAGACGTCTTCCTTTGAATTAGAGCTTTCTTCACATATTTTCCATTTTTCTTCTGGACTTGAGCATTGTCATTACCAGTATTCTTCAATTCTTCCTCTACAATAACTGGATCCATTCCTGGATTTTCTTCTTCAAATAATTTTCTGCCAGTTCTGCATCCTTTAAATTTTGTTCTTCAATCTTCTCAGGCTTTTCTTGTTCTTCAAGCTTTTTTGCCAATTCTAAGTCTGCATCTATCAGAGTTTCTTTATCATAGTTTAGCTCAGACTTTGATGTCATCAGAGTTTAAGAGGTTGTCAGAGTTTGTCCAATCAGAGTTTGTTGCATCAGAGTTTGCTTCCCATCCTTATGACTCCCTTGATCTTCATCATCAAGTTTGTTAGATTTTTGTATAGCATCCTCCTTGCATTTGTCTGTAGACACCTTCTCCCCCTTTCTAATATCATTGCTCTTTCTTACTATAAGAATCTCAATAATTGTATGTAGCATGCTCTGCATAGAATTGACGGTAGTAGAGAGATTATCAACTTTCGCTTCTAATGCATCCTGTTTTGTAGAAACGTTTTTCAACTTCAGTTCCAATACATGTTGAGAAGTAGTGAAAGAAGTCTGTACAGAGGTAGTAGTTTTGCTAACAGATTCCTTCAAGTCACAAACTTTATTTTGAAGTCCCTTGGTTAATATAGTGGTAGCTTTCAACATACTCTTCATTTCACCAGAGTTTAGTTCTTTGTCAGCTTTATTGATCAATACATGAACATGTGGCCATGAAATTTCTACCTTGGGAAATTTCCAAGAGATATCCCAGACCTTTTGTCTATGAGAGGTGAGAAGATCTTCATTTGATGGTTCTGCTTTGGAACTTAAATCCACTTGACACCTTCTGCATCTAGGGCAACTTCAATTTCTCCTTTTAGCTTTTCCACCACCATCTAGTCAGGATAATCCATCCTCAACCATTCATAAGCATCAAAGGAGTCAATAGGCCATTTCTTTGTATTATACCTTTGAGAGAAGGGGATTGACAGATTTGTAATTTTTTCATCAGTAAAAATTGGCTCATCAGAGTCTGTGTCTTCCCCGTCAGAGTTTATGGCTTTATCAGAGATTGGTAAGTCAGAGTTTGTGGTGACTGATAAACTCTAAGTACCTTGAGTGTTTGTGGATGTGGATGGAGTCTCCATTGGTGTGTAGAAATTGGTTGCACCATGATTGCAACGGAGATTGCCAATGGAATTGTCTCAGAGTTTGTCTTGTCAGCATCATCAACAATAGAATCTTCATTAAGAGAGGTTGTGCATACATCCAAACTTTAATTAGATGGTTCTTGTGTGGCATGGTCATTAACAACTTCTTTAACCCTTTGAGTTGAAGGTTCTTGTGGGTTGTACCCCTGATTCGTGCTAGCTTCATTTACTTTATCTATAATGGCTGTTGTTGAACTTGGATCAATAGGTTTTTGTTCTCCTGGCCTTGCATTGACTGCTACCTCACTTTGAGAGGCAGGTTCTTGTGGGTCTTGACCAAAGGAGACTGACTTCTTCTTCTTCCTTAAGAATTGTTTTATACTAGGAGAGACTGTAGGTGATTTAGATTTCTTCTCAGCCATCTCCTTTCTAACTTCCTCTGCTAGCTCCCTTACTCTTTCATAAGATATCTCCTTAATAACTTACTTTGGTGAATGAGAAGGAGAATCATACATTATAACTTGAGCAACTTCACTGGAATGAACATCAACTTTTGCATTACCATCATTAAACTCTGGTTTCACTATATCTTCAGAGTTTATCATGGCATCAGAGTTTATTTTTACCTCATCAGAGTTTACCAAATTTTCAGAGTTTAAGGCTTGAATTTGATCAGATTTTGGCTGATCATAGTTTATTACTTCAGTGTTTGCCATATCATCATAAATTGTAGCCTTTACTAATCTTCTCCTTTTCTTTTTAGCTTCTGGCATAGCATTGACAGTGAATGGTTTCATAAAAGGTGTAGGAGGAATTTTGAGAAGTCTTCTTGACAATCTTCTTCACTGAAAAGTCTAAACCTTCATTACTGTCCTCAGAATCAGTCTTTTCATCAACCAACTTTCTCTTCTTTTGAGAAGATTCCTTCACAGATTTGCCTTTTCTTTTGCTTGTGCCTTGTTGAGTGGTTTTGGTTACAACTACAGTTTTTGGGAGACTGTAGAAGTTGGTAAAAGTTTTTGGGTATCAATGTTTGGTGGATGGCTTGGGTTAGAATTAGAGGGTGCTAAACTCTGATTCATAGCTACAAATAGAAAATCCCTCCCATACAATGTAGACATTCTCTGATATAAGAGAAGCCTGGCCCATGTGGGATAAAATAAGTTACAGAGTTTACCTTCAAATTCTTTCTTTGTGTCTTTTCTAGCTAAGTCAGCAAATATTCTCTTGTTCATGCTAAAACTAGCTAAATTATTATCATTCTCAAAATTTACATCAGGCAATTAGTGGCTGAAAATCAATTATAAAAATCTAGCAAAATAAACAGTATATGCATCATCTTTAATTTTGCTAGCTAAATGCCTATTAATTAAACATGGAAAATTAAAATTCAAGTTGTGGGTCATAGAATACCTAATCTATTGTGAGAGCTGTGGAATTGCATCAAAATTGGTGCATTTAGCAGTGAAGGCCCTTGTGATGCAATCAAAGAAGAAGCTCTATTATCTTCTTAGATTTGGCCTGGTTAGACTTCCCAACTTTGATAGACTACCTCCATAGCATATTGTTCTGAAGAACTCTTTTATATGTTCATCATTAACCAGATCATCATATATAGCCACTTCTAGAAGATGAAGGGCTTGTCGAACCACAACAGGTGCTATTGAGTGAGTGCCATTGCATTTGAATGTGATGATTGGCTCCTCATCATCACTAGCATTATTGAATTTTGTAGTTGACCAGATTTTAAGCAGAGTTTGAGCAGAGAAATTATTGGGTTCCTGAAGAGCGTACCCAATATAGTTGTTCTGCAAAAAATCTTGAATAACATAAAAGTCCTGTGGTGCTTCAGTCTTATTCAAAAGTGAGATGAAGTTAGTAGTATCGAAGGTATAGTTTTCGAATGTAAGACTTTTAGCTTCCATTGAATTATAGACATTTGCAGTTTGAAGAAATTAGAGTGTAGAGAGAACGAGAGAGAATACAAGATGCAGATAGTGAAAATGTGTAATAATATATTCCCTCTCAATTGCATATTATGTTTGGTGGGACACGTGGCATAAAATTATTGGAAAAGTAATGAGTAGTACAAGTTTTAAAATACAGTAAGTGTGTGTATCTGTGTATAAATCTGAAACGTTTTCCATGACAAACACGCGCCCTATGATTAGTCTAATCAGAAAATAATAATTATGATGTCATAAAATAAAATACGATGTCATAAATAAATCTCAGAGATTAGCATATAATCAGAGTTTAGATCAACCAGAGTTCAAAGTGAACAAAGTTTAACATGTAGACTGAAATCAGAGTTTAGAGCAAACAGAGTTTAACATATGAGATAGAGATCATAGTTTATAGTAGTCAGAGTTTACCAGAGTTCAGAGCTTACCATAAACACTGATATCTTGTGATCAGAGAATAGATGTTCCATTGATCAGAGTTTACTTCATTTCTATCAGAGTTTACCACACAATCTAATAGAGTTTATCAATATAATCTGATTGTCTGCTATTTCCCATCTGGGGTTGATCCACTTGTCACCATTCCTAATTCAAAAACCAATCTTGTAAAAGTTGCTTCACACAGGGGCTTGGTGAATATGTCTGCTAACTGTTGATCTGAGGGAATAAAATGCATTTTAATTGTTCCTTCCATGACATGTTCCCTTATGAAATGATATCTAATACTGATGTGTTTTGTCAGAGAATGTTGAACTGGATTTTCTGTTATTGCAATAGCACTTTGATTATCACAATAAATAGGAATTTTTGAAAAGGTTAAATCACAATCTAACAGTTGATTTCTCATCCATAAGATTTGTGCACAACAGCTTCCTGCAGCTTTATATTCAGCCTCTGTTGTTGATGTTGAGATAGATTTCTATTTCTTACTGAACCATGAGACAATTTTTCCACCTAATAATTGACAACTACCACTTGTGCTTTTCCTATCAATTTTACATCCTGCAAAGACAGCATCTGAATAGCTTATTAATTTAATATCACACTCTCTTGGATACCATAAGCCAAGATTAGTCGTGCCTTTGAGATATCTGAAAATTCTCTTAACAACAATTAAATGAGGTTCCCTTGGATTTGCCTGAAATCTAGCACATAGACATGTTGCAAACATGATGTCTGGTCTACTAGCAATCAAATAGAGTAGAGATCCAATCATGCCTCTATATGCTGTAATATCAACAGGTTCTCCAGTGTCTTTATCAAGCTTAGTTATAGTAGCCATTAGAGTTGATGCAGATGTAGAGTCTTGCATTTGAAATTTAGTGAGTGTATTTTTTTGTATATTTAGAATGATTTATGAAAATACCTTCCTCAGTCTTTTTCATTTGTAACCCTAGAAAATAATTCAATTCTCCCATCATGCTCATTTGGTACCTGGACTGCATTAGCTTTGAAAATCTTTTACAGAATTTTTCATTAGTGGAACCAAATATAATATCATCAACATATATTTGAACCAATAATAATTCCTTACCTTGAGTTCTATAAAACAAGGTTTTTTCAATTGTACCTCTTGTAAAACCACTTTCAAGTAAAAATTGAGCCAGAGTTTCATACCAGGCTCTTGGTGCTTGTTTGAGTCCATATAAAGCTTTATCCAGTCTGTAGACATGATTTTGAAATTTTGGATTGACAAAACCAGGTGGTTGTTCAACATAAACATCTTCTTCAGTTCTCCATTTAAAAATTCACTTTTCACATCCATCTGGTAGACCTTGAATTCCTTGTGTTCAGCATAAGCAAGAAAGATTCTGAATGCTTCAAGTCTAGCTACAGGTGTAAAGGTTTCATCATAATCAATACTTTCTTATTGAGAGTAACCTTTGACAACTAGTCTTGCTTTATTCCTTGTAATAATTCCATCAAAGTCTATCTTGTTTCTAAAAGTCCACTTTCTGCCAACAATTGATCTATTCTTTGGCCTTGGAACTAGGGTCTAAACTTCATTTCTCTCAAACTCATTTAATTCTTCCTGCATTACAGTAACCCAATCTGAATCCTTCAAATCATCTTCAACCTTCTTTGGTTCTATTTGAGAAAGCAAACTATGAAATAGACATTCATTCTGAGTAGCTTTTTTTTATTTGTACTCCACTTTCTAGATCACCAATAATCAAGCCAGGTGTGTGATATTTGGTCCATTTTCTTGGATATGGAAGATTTCTTGAACTAGATGCTTCCCCATAATTTGTGCCTTCATAGAATGATTCTTCTATAAATGTTGATCCCCCCTAAAGTTGTGCTACCATCAGTGTTTGGTGACTCAGAGTTTATGTACTCAGAGTTTGAATAATCAGAGTTTGAGTGATCAGTGTTTGTGGTTTTAGAGTTTGGTTGATCAGAGTTTAGGGTTTCAGAGTTTGTGTTATTCAGAGTTTGGTCAGACTCTGATATTTCAATAACTGTGGTTTGTTCTCCAATATCAGTAAGTGGTTGATGTTGCTCCCCCTCAACATGTGCAAAATCTTCAATTTCTATTTCAATCATTTTTAAATCAAAGTTTAAAGAATCAATGTTTAATTCTTCAGAGTTTGGATCAACAGATTTTATCTCATCAGAGTTTAGCTCAACAGAGTTTGTGTTCTGCAATTCATTTTCCAACCTCAGAGTTTCCTGAACATCTTCATCATGTAACCCATCTATTTTTCCTTCATCAAAAGAGACATTAACAGATTCCATGACTGCCATGGTCTTTAGATTAAACACTTTGAATGCCTTTGAAGAGGTTTTAGAAGTTGTTGCATATCCAACAAAAATTCCTTCATCTTCTTTGAGTTCAAACTTCTTCAATTGTTCAGGATGTGTTTTGAGAATAAAACACTTGATTCCAAAGATGTGAAAGTATTCAACATTTGGCTTTCTTCCCTTCAAAGTTTCATATGAAATCTTTCCATGTTTATTTATCAAAGTGCAATTCTGAGTAATGCATGCAGTATTCAGAGCTTTCGCCTAAAAGTAAGTAGGTAGTTTAGCTCCTTCTAACATTGTTCTGGCAGCTTCAATTAGAGTTCTGTTCTTTCTTTCAACTACACCATTTTGTTGAGGTGTGCCAGGTGATGAGAACTGTTGAATAATTCCCTATGTCCAAAATCATCATAGAAGGGGGGGTTGAATATGATGTGGTAGTTTTTCCAAATTAGTTCGTGTTCACTGATACGTTCTTGTTGAGTAATAGATATGACAGTAAAGAAACAAACAACAACAAGACAATCTTTGGGAATATACTTTTTATTATATATACCCAGGGTGCTACACTTCTCACACAGATGTATGAGCTTCTGATGAATCTTACAACAACAATAAATACAGTCTTTAATGGCTCTGAGTATTCTCTCTGTCTCTTTCTCTGCTGTATCTAATTATTTTTGGTTGTGTGTTGATTACATTCAAAATGAAAGTACATTTTGTTTTATATGTAGACTTTACAATAAAGTGAAATACAATTGAGTGTCGAATTCTTTTCCCCTGTATGTTGACTTGATTTGACTTTGAGAAATTCATAAATATTTTCTATGTGTCGAATTTCTTCTCCATGTGCTTGTCCTTAGAAAATAATCTATGTGTCGAATTTCCTTAGTAATAAAACAGCTGGGTGTCGAATTTCTTCTCCCTGTAGAGCTAGGTGTCGATTTCCTTGACCATGTATATGCCTTGAAACCCTTCAACAGCTAGGTGTCGAATATTATACTCATGTTAACCCTAGGTGTCGAATTTCCTTGAATGCATGGCTATGTGTCGTTTTTTAAGTCCTTCATTCCTTGGTGTCGAATTCTTGATACATAGAAATGGTACTTAACTTCTTTTGGTCATTGCTAGGCTACCTGTCGAATTTCTACACCATGTATTGCCTTGGTGTCGAATTTCCTTAGCCTTGATAATCTAGGTGTCGATTTCTTACACCTTGTACAATGACTTAGAAAATAAACCTTGCTTTACTTGGCTTCTGTCAATTCTTCTTTTGCAATGAACATGTTGATCAAATTCTTTGTGTTGACACTTAGTGCACTGGTCTGGTTCACAAGTGACTAACACTTTATTGATCTTCATATTCTCAATCAAACCAATTGACATGAATGTTGTATTCCTTTATTGCTTCTTGTATTCACTGAAATCTTCTAGCACTGACTACTTGAATCTTAATAACTGCTGAAACACTGAGAACTTATTCTTTCACTGACGCTTGAACATAGTAATGAACTTCTGTCAGTGTTCTTCAATATTTCATCAAATACTCTGATACATGTAGCTACCTGTTCTTCATTGTAGATTCTTGTGATTACATTAATAACATTATTTACCAGTCCTTTACTTTTTGTTGAGTTACAGATCCTCGATTACATTGCATGTTACATTATGCCTTACAATCTCCCCCTATTTGATTGATAGAGTTCGACAAGCAAATTCTAAAGAAAAGAGGATAACTCAACTAACAATACAAGAAAAAGTAAAGTGCGGAAAGACTATAAATAACATTAATTGCATTCTGGATTAAATATTACAATTTCCAGATTTCATTACAGCTAAGTTACAAATATGATTTTGTTCCTCTAGACTGAACTAATAATTCTATTTGATTCTTCATTCAAGGACCTTTGCTATTCTCCTTCTGACAATGTCATGAGCCTCCCATTCTAGAAGATTTCTTGGTCTTGGATATTGAAGTTGATCAAAAATGAGTTGTAGCAGTGGCATACTCCTGAATCTTTTCAATTCACTGAATTTGAAGCTTAGTTACTGAGTCCACCCTTGCACTATAACCCTCTTTGGATTAACATCCACCCGATTTGTAATCATCTGATCTTCTCTTAACACTTTGTCCAAATAGGCTTCTTCTACTTCTTGTAGCACAATCTTGTCATCAGGATTTGTGGAGATCCTTAGCTTTTCCAATATTCTTCTAATCACTTTCGAATTTTCATTTCTGATCCTACTCATTTCAATTTGTCTTTCACTTTCATCTTTGTTTGAGTAGATCACTCTTAGTGGATTGGTGATGACCATTGGTTCTTTTGCTTCTTCTATTCCAAAACTGGGTTCTATTTCTGGCACTTCTTTTAATAAATTAAACATGTGTTCATCACCCAGATCAGCTCTGAATGGTTCTTTAGGTTGAGTTCCTTTAGATGGATCAAATCTTTTTATGTTTTGGATATCTCTTCCCAAAGCTTCTGATATGTTTAACCTGTAGGCAAATATTCTCTCTGTCGCTTTCCACTTCTTAGGATTCTGAATCCTTTTCCTCTGAGCAAGCCCTCAACAAACTTTAATCGTCTGAGTGAGTAGAATGGCAATACTTCATGATCCAGTCTTAGTATCTGAAGAAATCTATCTTTGAAGTACCTGACTTGATATGGATCCTGTTGAATCTGTGGCTCTACTTTCTCCATAAGCTTCTCTATCATTTCATCCATTAATTCATTTTCAGAGGATTCACGAATCTTGATTTTCTGTTTAAGTGCAAACAACTCGGTTAACGACCTTCTCTTCAGAAATTCACTTGATATGGTCCTTAACCCGTAGTTGTTGAAAGACAAGGTTAACCTCCAACCTTCTGATTCCGGTGCTATAGAAACTACCAGATAAGATATCTCACTTTTCAGTTCAAAGTAGTAGTTGCTCAGACTTCTGTTCCTTCTTTTGAAGACTTGAAATAGCCTATGAACTTCTTCATCATTGTTGATCAAGGCACCAATGTCGGGCCTTCTTAAATTAGCTCTGGCCATTTCCCATTTTCTTCCGGTCTTTGAAGTATAGAGCTTCTTCTTCTTTTTCTGATAAGTTACCCAGTTTGATTGCCTTATTTTCTCATCAATAGAATTAACGTCTTCATATGTTTTGTAATCACTCTCCTTAACTTTCTTGATCTTATGCTTGTCAATGTAGTCAGAGAATGTTCTTGGATAAGCAGCTTCATTCACATATGAATCCATCTCACTGAACGGATCATCATTTGGAATTTCTCCTTCTTCTAATTCCTCCCCCTCAGCATATGCATGATCTTTTTCTGTTTCTTGTTCAGAAGAATTATCATCTATTACTTTTTCCTTTCCCTTGACAGATATATCTTTTTCTTTTTCTTGTCCTTCTTTCTCCCCCTTAGTTGTGTTATCCTCAAGAGCTGGGGTTGATTGAAGAGGTAAGGAAGTTGATCTTTGTACTATCAGCTGTTTGAGTAACTCTTTGATTTCCTTGTTATCCCGCTGAAGCTTTTCTTGACCTTTCACAATCTTGGACATACAATCTTCGAGATTGATAATCCTTTGAAGAATTGATGTATTATGCTGAGCTGGTTCAGAATCTGGGGAATTCCTCGCACCTGGTTCTTCCGAAGAACCATTACCAAGTGGAGAATTACCTGCAGAAGGATTTGGAACTCTTTCATGCCTAAGCACTATCTCATCACAAGGCTCAGTAATTACTTCATCGCTGAGTGGAGCCTCATCTCTGAGAGATGGGATGTCCCTAGAAAGTACATTCTGGGAACCCCGCTTCCTTCTATGGAAGGGTTGCCTCTTCTCTTGACCAAGAATGGCAAGGAGAATTCCTTTTACAGGAACTGGAAGTGTTGGTTCCAGTGTGGTCACCACCTTAGATACTGTAGTGATTGGCAGTTGAGTATCTGTGGTGCCAGCTAAAGCCTGTGAAGGCATGTCCTGCTCAGGCTCAACTTGAGTAGGCTCCGCTACTTGTGTAGCTGTTCCTTGAATGGAACCCTCGCTCCCTCTATGGAGGAGTTGCCTCTCACCTATTCCAGAAGTGGAAGGGAGAACCTCCGATAATGGAGCTGGAGATGTTCTATCCAGGGGGGTCACCACCTCGAACAATGTAATGTGTGGCAAATTAGAGTTCGTGGTTCCCCGCGAAGCCTGTGAAGGCCTGTCCAACACAGGATCTACCTATGAAGGCTCTGCTACTGAAGTAGCTTGATTAACCGTCAATTCATTTTCATTTCCAAACAAAGAAAAGCGGATTTGTGCATTTAATTGCTCCATCCTTTGTACATTCGAAGGCTCAGGTGAATTAGGATTTTGGCTAGCAGTTGCCTCTGGTTCATAACATATTCTCCTTCTTTTGCTAGGAGGCAGAGTTGCTTCTGTCGTTTCAACATCCGCCTTATGTGATGCACTACAGGCACTATCTCCCTCATCCTCACTTAGGGTTTCAACAATAATGACTGAAGGAGTTGGGATAGGTGTTTGTTGTTCTATGACAGGAGTTAGAACCTGTTGGTTTTCAGGCTCATTGTCATGTTCTATTGCCACTGGGGACATTGGTGAGTGTGTGTGCAAAGTTGGTTGTGAGTTGTCCAACATAGCAAGATAATCTTCACTAAGGACTAGTGAAAGATCAAATTCAGGAAGACTACCTGTACTAGGACTTACTCTTGGTGTACCAGGGTGATAAGATTCTGCATCGTTTTCAGTCCCTGCTTCATCAGCCAATTCTGTATCACTTGCAATTGGCTCAATTTCCATTTGTACTTCTTCTTCTTCTGTTTCTTCTGCATTTTCAGACTCAGGTTCAGCTTCATAGTCCTCATCCATTGAATCTTCGAGTTCAGGAACCTCTTCTGGCTGTTCACCTACTTTAGGAAGCATAACACTTTCCATATATTCTGTTAGACGTGCTACATTTCCATTTGGGTAATCACCCCTGTTTGCTATTAGTGCAGCGATACTACCACAAATTGTAGTACTTTGTTCGTACTGACTTGCAGAGAAAGCAAGCATTTCGTCATTGGATAGTAGATCATTAAGCACTAATTGTAGAAATCTGGGATAAAAACATTCAACATTGACTGTGTTGATGTCCCTTTTGGCACTAGATCCCATAGCCTGAAGAATGCTTTTCATTAATAGTTTACCATAATTGATATTAAGATTGTTAGAGATTGCATACCCAATATATTGAGTCATTTTAGGAATACCACTCCACCCACTCTTTTTCTTTGCAAAAACATGGTTCACTGTATGAAAGAAAAAGTTCCATTCACGAGGAAGATTATGTTTGTAAATAACTGTTAAGTTAAGTGGTCCATTGTGTGTGATGGAATTGAAGAAATTGGCACGTTCAGCTTCATCAGGTAAAGGATCAAAATTTTCAGTATTAAACTGCAAAATACGATTTAAGTCCTGATCCATTACCCGAACATCTCTATTTTCTAATGAAAAAGTAAAAGCCAAATTGTCTGCATCTGATGTATCGACAGCTGAATGATAACATACAAGCAGTGCATCAAGATTTAATTCTGGGCTTGCAGTTAAAGCATGTCGTACATTTGAATGTTCACGTAAAAACCTAATCCAATTTTTATAAGGTTCAGCAACAAACTCAGGTTCTAATGTGAGTGCACTATTTGTTTTAAGTACAATAAATCTTCCAACCATATTTAATTAAATTAAATAAGAGCAGATAATTTATTGATTAATTAAGACAAATAATTTGCAACACCAATTTGAGTAATTAATTAAAAATTAACTCGAGTAAAATTAACTAAAATTCAAATCACTTCTAAAAATTATGGAAAAATTATATTAAGTACTACAAGTGATTTGCTGCTATTTGATAATTTTTAATCAATTTTTAATCACTTGAAAATAACTAGATCTGTGAAAATTCGAATGTATATATCTTGAAAATTGTGTTTCAAAGAAACTATACCAAATGATTTGATTTTTGAATATGTGATAGATCTTTGAAAAGTATTCACAGAACTGGTCTTTGTTTTTAAAATGAGTGAGTAAAATATGATTAAATAATGGTGGTTGTCGAGTTTTTGAGTTTGAGAAATAATGGTGTATAACTTTGTGTGTATAGACTGAAAAAAACTAAGTAACATGCATTTCAACAAAATCGACACAGAGAAATAAAATTACACTACTGCCCTCTATGTTAAAACAAAATCGACATACAGAAATACTTGGTCAAATTTCTAGTTTAAGATAATACTATACAGTGCACTAGAAAATCGACACACAGAATTTCTATATTGAAAAAAAATCGACACTTAGAATTAAAAATCAACTTGTTAAGCTATTAAGCTATGTGTCGATTTTTACCCCCTGTGTTGACCAAGTCAACACAGGGTACTGAAATTCGACACCTAGAAAATTTTTCTAAGTAAAAAGCATGTGTGTCGAATTTTTAGTACTCTATGTTTAAAACTCGACATTACACAAAATAATCTAAGTACCCCTAGGTGTCGAGTTTGTTTACTCTGTATACAAAATTCGACAGACCCATAGATTTCTAAGTAAGAAACCTATGTGTCAAATTTTTGCTACCTTGTATATTTTGTACTTGAACAAAATATACTCTATTATCAATTGGTAACATTCGAATAACTAACCAAATAAAATCTTATTTAGAACAAAATTCTAAATAAAATATTACCATATTGATAATATCACAATTATTATAATAAATTATTTAATTAAAATATCATTGACTGATATTAATCAAATAGAATATTTAAATAATTATGCTTCTTATTTTTATTAATAAATTTAAATTATGAAGAAAATAACTCCTTTAATTGCTATCTCATAACTTAAATAAATTAACAAAAATATAATTAAATAAATACTCAAAATCTATTGAAATAGAAATAAGTATTCAAATAATTTTAATTCACACTTAATCAATTACCAAATTAATATATCAAGATATACTCTGGGCAATTAATTAATTGTCAATTAAAATACTAGAAGTTTAAGTACTGGATGATCAAATAAATTCACAAATTCTTTTAATATTGAAGATTAAATATTTGTGAACTTATTTTCACCAAATTGCAAATAAGATCTAAACATTTAACATCCCAAGTTCACAAACCAGTCTAGTGAAGGTAACTTCATCCAGTGCTTTAGTGAAAATGTCTGCAATTTGCTGTTCTGTAGGTACAAAGTGTAACTCTATAGTACCACTTATGACATGCTCTCTAATAAAATGATACATGATATCAATGTGCTTGGTCCTTGAATGTTGAACAGGATTGTTTGTGATAGCTATGGCACTGGTGTTGTCACAGTATATTGGAATTTTGTTCAGCAACAGTCCATAATCTTGAAGTTGGTTCCTTATCCATAATATCTGAGCACAGCAGCTTCCAGCAGCAACATATTCAGCTTCAGCTGTTGACATTACAACTGAGTGCTGCTTCTTGTTGTACCAGGATACCAATCTTCTACCAAGGAATTGACAACTCCCTGATGTACTTTTTCTATCAATCCTACACCCTGCATAATCAGAATCTGTATAGCCAATAAGGTCAAAACCTGTATCTTTATGGTACCAAATTTCAAGATTCAGACTTCCCTTAAGATACTTAAAAATCCGTTTAACAGCTATAAGATGTGATTCTTTAGGATCTGATTGAAACCTAGCACACAAGCATGTAGCGAACATAATATCTGGCCTACTTGCAGTTAAGTATAGTAATGAGCCGATCATACCTCTGTAGCTTGTGATGTTACCCTCTTACCAGGCTCAGCTTTATCAAGCTTAGTGGCAGTTGCCATTGGGGTTTTGGCTGTTGATGCATCTTCAAGACCATACTTTTTCAACAGATCTTTGATGTACTTGGTCTGGCAAATGAAGATTCCATCTTTCCTTTGACTTACTTGGAGTCCAAGGAAGTAATTCAGCTCTCCCATCATGCTCATTTCATACCTACTCTGCATTAGCTTAGCAAATCTACTACATAATTGATCGTTAGTAGAACCAAATATAATGTCATCTACATATACTTGCACTATTATTTTATCATTTTTATGCATTTTATGAAATAGAGTCTTATCTATGAAACCTCTAGTGAAACCATTTTCAAGTAAAAATACAGATAGAGTGTCATACCATGTCCGAGGTGCCTGCTTTAAGCCATAGAGTGCCTTGAAGAGAAAGTATACAAAATCTGCAAATTCTGGATCTTCAAACCCTAGGGGTTGTTCTAGATACACTTCTTCTTCAAGTTCTCCATTCAGAAATGCATTCTTCACATCCATTTGATATACTTTGAAATTGGAGTGTGCTGCGAATGCCAGAACCATCCTGATATCTTCAAGTCCTGCCACTGGTAAATATGTTTCATCATAATCTATTCCTTCTTCTTGGGAATAACCTTTAGCAACCAGTCTGGCTTTGTTCCTCGTGACGATGCCATCTTCATCCAGCTTGTTTCTGAATACCCACTTTGTGCCAATTACAGACTTGTTCTTTGGCCTAGGTCCCAGCTTCCAGACTTTTTGTCTGTTAAATTGATTGAGTTCTTCTTGCATAGCAATGACCCAATCTGGATCTTCTAGTGCTTCTTCCACTTTCTTTGGCTCTATCTTAGAGAGAAAACCAGAGAACTGGATCTCCTAGAATCAACTCAAAGGGGTGATCTCTACTCCACACCCTATGTCTAGGTAGATTTGCCCTAGAAGATTCAGCTTGATTATCATTAAAATGCTGAGTCCTGCTAGTTGATCCTTCAGTTGCTCCCCCTGAGCTGCTGCTTGGATGAGAATGAGATTATCTGCCATTTCTAGTAGTTTCTGAGAATATTCCACTGTTTCCACTACTAGGGTCAGAATCATTGTTGTTATTCTCATTTGGAACTTGATTTTCTGTTACAGCTTCAGGTTCTAATTCACTTTCATCTGAGTTCATATTTTCAAACTGCAGATTTTCAGTGTTGTCTGTTCTTTGTAGACTTGGGAGCTTGAGATCATCGAACGTTACATTCATGCTTTCAATGACCTTTTTGTTTTCAATCACATAAACCATGTGCGCCTTAGATTCCAGAGAGTAGCCAAGAAATATGCCTTCATGAGCCTTGGATTCAAACTTTCCTAGTTGTTCATCATCTTTCAATACAAAGCACTTTGCTCCAAACACATGAAAGTATTTCAGTGTTGGTTTCTTGTTTGCCATTATCTCGTACGGAGTCTTGTCATGGTCTTTGTTGATCAGGGTACGATTCTGAGTGTAACAAGCTGTGTTGACTGCTTCAGCCCAAAAGTATAAAGATAACTTAGCTTCATTCAACATTGTTCTTGCTGCTTCAACCAAAGTCCTATTCTTCCTTTCTACTACTCCATTTTGTTGTGGAGTTCTGGGCGCTGACTATTGTCTTGAGATACCTTTTCCAACACAGAATTCATTTAGAGTTACATTCCTGAATTCTGTTCCATTGTCAGACCTGATTTTTCTGACAGGCAAACCAGCTTCTACCTCTATCTTCTTTATGTGATCAATGATTATTTGAGGGGCTTCATCCTTTGTGGCTAGAAACAACACCCACGTGTACTTAGAGTAGTCATCTACCATTATAAGTGCATATCTTTTCCTTGACATAGACATGACGTTGACTAGACCAAATAAATCCATATGAATTAGTTGCAGTGGTTTAGTAATGTCTGTAGAGTCTTTGCTTCGGTGAGATGCTTTCTTTGACTTCCCTTCTTCACATGCTTCACATAGCCCTTCTTGACAGAATTCCATCTCAGGTAAACCTCTAACCAATTCCCTCTTGACCAAAGAGTTCATTGCCTTGAAGTTCAGGTGTGAAAGTTTCTTGTGCCACAACCAACTATCCTCTGTTGAAGCTTTGCTGTAAAAACATTGAGCTTCGCCTTTACTTGCAGAGAACAAATCAGCTACAAAGAGATTCCCCTTTCTCACTCCTTGAAGAGCAAGCTTCGCATTTTTCCTGTTTTGGATTGCACACTCAAAACTTACTTTAAAGCCCTTGTCAGTGAACTGACTGATACTTAGAAGGTTGTGCTTTAATCCATCCACAAGAGATATATTTTCTATGATAACATTTCCAATTTCCAGATTGCCATATCCCGTTGTGAATCCCTTGTTGTTATCTCCAAAGGTCACTATCGGGCCAGCTTTCTCAATCACATTTGATAACAGGGCTTTATCACCAGTCATATACCTAGAACAGCCGCTGTCGAGAATCCACATGACACGCTTGTTTTTTACTATACCCTGCATCCACAGATTGATTTCTTTTTCTTTGGTACCCAAATTTGATTGGGTCTAAGAGGCTTAGATAAGTAACCAGTTTTAGCTACAGAAATTTTCTGGTCCTTGTCTTTCTCATCGACTGCACCCTTGTCATTTGGTTTAGCCTTGACAGGAGTGTCTTTAGGCTTAGGGACAGGGGCTTCTTCCCTAGATTTAGGAGGACTGGCAGTCTTTGCCCTAACATGCTTTCTAGTCATGTTCACATCTGTATTCATGCAAGTACTCGATGATGTATTCATTAAGTTAATGTATGCAGACATGATATTGAAAGCACATGGCATGCAACCTACTTTACCGCATTGTTGATGAGGAATAGACATGGCAGGCATACTAGGAGTTTCTGTTTTTACTACTTTTATCTTATTTCATGCATGCGTAAGATGACCAGTAGAATTGCAATTGTTACAAACTTTTCTAGCAGCAATAGTAGAATAAGCATTAGCATTTTTCTTGTTAACACCTACCTTACCATTTATGTTCGCCTTTTTGTTATCAGTTTTATTGCCTATTTCAATTTTAACATGTTTCTTAGGTTCTTCAATCCTAACAGATTTCTTAGGCAATTGTTTCTTATCTTCTACCTTTTCCTTTTTCTCCTCAACAATGAGTTCTTCTTTCATTAATAGCTCTTCTTCATTTAAGGGATCAATGACGAACTTCTTATATAGGGGCTTAGCTACATTCTTTAATACATGTGGAATGTCTTGCTTCATAGGGGTTTCCTCAGCAATTGATTCTACATGCAATTTTCCTGCCTTCTTGTCATAGTCAAATCCTATTCCAGTTTTCTGACCTATGACCTGTTTATCGATTGCCTCCTTTACAAGATTAGCAGACTTTTTATAAGCTTGAAGTTTTAACTCTAGATCAGAAATTTTATTTCTAAGAGCTGCTTCTACTTCCTGGTTGCACTTATCTCTATTCTGAAGGTATTCTATTTTCTGTTTCAGATCTTCTATATTTATACATGCAAGCTCTAGTTCTTCGTTTTTAGCTTCTAGCATTTTATTCTTAAGAACTAGTTTAGCATTCTCTTCTTCAGATGCTAGCATGCTTGTATGTATGTTAAACATTTCTATACTCAGATCTTCAACAGTTTTCTTATATTCAGAATTAGACATGTCAACGGAGGAAAGAAATGATACCTTCGATGATTGAGGGGATGCCTCTGAAGAGTCTGCCATTAATGCAAGATTTCCATAAGTCTCTTCTTCATCGTTGCCTGAATCATCCCAGCTCTTTCCTTCAGCTATATAAGCTCTTCCTTGATGCTTCTTCACTAGTGCATCATATTTCTGCTTGAGTTCATCATATGAATCCTTCCTCTCTTTCACTTGCTTCGGCTTCCGGCATTCTGTTGCAAAATGGCCGGGTTCATCACAGTTGTAGCACTTGAACTTACTGCGATCTACCATTCCCGTCTTATAACCTCATTTGTTGTGTGACCCTGAAGACGATCCACCTCGGTTGTTGTTCCTGAAATTGGAACCACTGTAACTGGAGTTACTCTTGAATTTGTACTTAGGGTTCCTCCTAAACCTAAGGTTCTTGAACTTCCCTGCCATATAGGCCATTGTTTTATTTTCCAATTGTTCAAGTTCTTCCATTGAGTAGAAGTCATTTTCATTCCCTGGTTGAGTGTTATCTGTAAATTCAGCTTCCAGAATTTCTTCTTTCTCAACATCAGGTTTCACTGTGCTGGTTTCTGTGACAGCAAAATCCTTGGCTACAAGAGCTGTAGTCTTCAACAATGCTGTATTCTTACTGTCCACTGTACCTGTACCATAAATGATCTGCCTCTGCTCTTGCTCCATTTCATGAGTCTTGAGCTTCCCATATAACATTTCAATGGACATCTCATTTATGTCACTCCTTTCTCTTATTGCAGAGATTTTGTGCTCCAGGTGTGCTGACAGTGTCAACATGAATTTTCTATTGATCTCCCTACGTGAGTAGGCCTTCCCATACAGTGACAAGTCATTTAGTAATTTGTTGTATCTCTCAAAGACTTGAGTGATACTTTCTCCTGGTAGTGACTTGAAAGCTTCATATTGGGAAGTAAGAATATCAAGCATATTCTCCTTCACTTCTGATGTACCTTCCATCAGCAGATCAATTGTATCCCACATCTGTTTGGCACTTGTACAGTTAATCACTTGATTTAGCATTGTAGTGTCCAAAGAATCCATCAGGATACATTGAAGATGATTGTCCCATGCAACTCTCTCTTTATCAGTGTCAGTAAACTCTGAAGGTTCCTTTGGGGTAAATCCTTGCAGAATCCGTTCGCCGTCTTCTGAAACTGTTTCTGGTGTAAGCTTCTGAGGTACATAGGGTCCATTTTCCAAAATTCCCAAATATTGAGAATTTGATGTTTTAATGAAAATGGACATCTTCTTCTTCCATAGGATGTCTTCATTCTTGTCAAAGGCTGGGGTTTTAATGCTGCTGAGTTTTTGGGTACTCATGATGAAATAATTAATTTCTCAAATATTAAAATCAATTCGAATAAAAATTAAATATTGATAAAGTTAATTTTAATTCGAATTCTTGATGATTGATAGCCTTTTAAAAATTAGTGAATTAAAAAATCTTTTAAAAATTTGAAATTGAATTTTCTTTAAAAATAAAAGAAAATTCAAGACAATTTTTTCTAGATCTAAAAATACACTTTTTAGAAAAACTATTTTTGGATCTTGATTTGTAACTTCAATCAAAAAGCTTTGATACCAATTGTTAGGTCCAAAATCATCATAGAAGGGGGGGGGGTTGAATATGATGTGGAAGTTTTTCCAAATTAGTTCGTGTTCACTGATACGTTCTTGTTGAGTAATAGATATGACAGTAAAGAAACAAACAACAACAAGACAATCTTTGGTAATATACTTTGTATTATATATACCCAGGGTGCTACACTTCTCACACAGATGTATGAGCTTCTGATGAATCTTACAACAACAATAAATACAGTCTTTAATGGCTCTGAGTATTCTCTCTGTCTCTTTCTCTGCTGTATCTAATTGTTTTTGGTTGTGTGTTGATTACATTCAAAATGAAAGTACATTTTGTTTTATATGTAGACTTTACAATAAAGTGAAATACAATTGAGTGTCGAATTCTTTTCCCCTGTATGTTGACTTGATTTGACTTTGAGAAATTCATAAATATTTTCTATGTGTCGAATTTCTTCTCCATGTGCTTGTCCTTAGAAAATAATCTATGTATCGAATTTCCTTAGTAATAAAACAGCTGGGTGTCGAATTTCTTCTCCCTGTAGAGCTAGGTGTTGATTTCCTTGACCATGTATATGCCTTGAAACCCTTCAACAGCTAGGTGTCGAATATTATACTCATGTTAACCCTAGGTGTCAAATTTCCTTGAATGCATGGCTAGGTGTCGATTTTTAAGTCCTTCATTCCTTGGTGTCGAATTCTTGATACATAGAAATGGTAGTTAACTTCTTTTGGTCATTGCTAGGCTACCTGTCGAATTTCTACACCATGTATTGCCTTGGTGTCGAATTTCCTTAGCCTTGATAATCTAGGTGTCGATTTCTTACACCTTGTACAATGACTTAGAAAATAAACCTTGCTTTACTTGGCTTCTGTCAATTCTTCTTTTGCAATGAACATGTTGATCAAATTCTTTGTGTTGACACTTAGTGCACTGGTCTGGTTCACAAGTGACTAACACTTTATTGATCTTCATATTCTCAATCAAACCAATTGACATGAATGTTGTATTCCTTTATTGCTTCTTGTATTCACTGAAATCTTCTAGCACTGACTACTTGAATCTTAATAACTGCTGAAACACTGAGAACTTATTCTTTCACTGACGCTTGAACATAGTAATGAACTTCTGTCA
The DNA here is from genome assembly GCA_028671895.1 of Oenanthe sinensis. Classification (NCBI taxonomy): domain Eukaryota; kingdom Viridiplantae; phylum Streptophyta; class Magnoliopsida; order Apiales; family Apiaceae; genus Oenanthe; species Oenanthe sinensis. The sequence goes on from JAPMAC010000212.1 coordinate 8,338,412, forward strand.
GTGTTCTTCAATATTTCATCAAATACCCTGATACATGTAGCTACCTGTTCTTCATTGTAGATTCATGTGATTACATTAATAACATTATTTACCAGTCCTTTACTTTTAGTTGAGTTACAGATCCTCGATTACATTGCATGTTACATTATGCCTTATAATTCCTTTTATTGAGCAGAATTCCTCTATTGCAGTGTTTTTAAACTCTGTTCCATTGTCACTCCTCAAATTCTTTACCTTATGTGGTGATCCATTTTCAATCATTGCGATATGATAAAAAATTATCTCTGCAGTTTCATCCTTTTTATATAAAAAGTACATCCAGGTAAATATAGTGTAATCCTCAACTATCACCAGAGTATATTTCTTCTTTCTAATAGACATAATGTTGACAGGACCAAATAAATCAAGATGCAATAGATGAAAAAGTTGATCAATACAATTTTCTGTTTTGCTCTTGAAAGATGTCTTCTTTTGTTTGGCCTTTTGACATGAATCATAGAGTCCATCAGGATGAAATTGAACTTTTGGAAGACCTCTAACTAGATCCTTTTTCACCAATTCATTAATATTACCAAAGTCCAAATGACACAGCATTTTGTGTCAATTCCAGCTTTCCAGAGATGATGCCTTTCTAAGTAGACAAGTTAAAGGACCATCAGAGTTACATCCAAGATAACTTCAAATAAGTTGTTATGTCTGTGACCTATGAGAACTACTTTGCCATCCTTCTTGATTTTCACTTAACAATTAGTTCTAAGAAATTCCATAAAATAACCTCTGTCTGTCATTTGACACACACTTAATAAATTATGTTTATGTCTTTCAACTAGAGCTGCATGTTCAATAATAACATTTCCAATAACAATATTGCCATATCCCAGTGTTCTTCCTATGTTGCCATCTCTATAAGATACTGTTGGGCCAACCTTCTCCTCAAACTCTGAAAGCAGGGATTTGTTTCCAGTCATATGTGCAAAACATCCACTATCAATCACTAGGATGTTTTTCATGTTTCCCTGCAATCAGTTAATGCAAATTAATTAGTAGGTTTGGGAACCCAAACTAGTTTGGGTCCTTTCTTTTAAAACTTGTTAACTCTTGCAGCAGAAGTATTTTTATCAGAGTTTATGTTAACAGAGTTTACATGATCAGAGTTTGCATTATCAGAGTTTATACTGTCAGAGTTTACTTTTCTTTTATCAGATTTTATTACATAAAGTTGTTTGATAACATGTTTTGGAGATATATTCAATTGAGGCAATATAATGGTTCATGTTAGGTCCAAAGTGTTGTAGAGGGGGGGGGGGGGGTGAATACAACTGTTTAAAAAATAAAGAGAGAATAAACAATATGCAGGTAATAAATGATGACACAGAATTTCAAGAATATATCATTATATTCATTGATGGATTTGCTACAACATTCATAAAAGCATCATGATCAGTTGAACAATAAATACAGCAATTAAAGCTAGATTCAACTGATCCTCTCTCTCACTTTTTGTTTTACAGTAAATGCTCTCTCTTATAAAAAATCGTTGAATTACAGAGATGATGGAAGTCTATTTGCTAATAAAATCAAAGTGCTGCTTTTATAATGTCATGTAGTCTTGATCTTGTCCTTTTTGTGTACGTGGCCCAATCGGGACTTCGACAACAAAAAGTACTTTCCCAACAACTTTGGATCAACCGTTCACAATAAGCCACTTGTCCCTTGAACATTAAATGTTACATTTCTACCCGCATCTCGATCTTTGCCTGGACCCATCTCGATCTCGATCTGTGAAAATCTCGATCTCGATCTGGGAGAATCTCGATCTCGATCTATGAAGATATCGATCTCGATCTGTGAAGATCTCGATCTCGATCTGGGAGAATCTCGATCTCGATCTGGGAGAATCTCGATCTCGATCTATCGCCTGGATCGAGATTTGCCTTTGCAGTGTTTTACTTCACTTGTAAATCTCGACCCGCATCTCGATCTGCTGTGGATCGACATTTGCCTTAGCAAATATGCACACATCCAATGTTGACCTTCTTTAGTGACTAATTGAGGATTAACCTTCATGTGCAAGTTTCCCTAGCTTCTTCAATTTCTTTTCCTCACTCAATTCAAATGAGATCTTCTATTACTGACATGAACTTGCCTCCAATGTCCTGACACTTGATGCAATGGTCTGGTTCATAAGTGACTAGTCTTGTAGGGGTTCTTGCTTCTGAATGTCAGTTCTCATTTGATGATTAACCTTTACATTATCCAGATGTTAATATACATTACATGAAATCACTTTGGTCTTCTTGATACTTCTTTGACATTAATTTGATTCTCCATTAGATAAGTTAGGGCATGAGCAATACTGAGATTGAACTTCTTCTCACTTATGCATCCTTGATTAACCAAATTAGTTACTTGTAGTTACCAAGTATCATTACCATTTCTTCAGTTGATTGATTCCATGTGCTTCTTCAGTTTCTCTTGTTTTGCTGTTGTTTTATCTTTTACTTAGTTGAGTTACATAATAATTAAGTGTTACAAGTTAGTACACCTATGCCTTTCAATCTCCCCCTATTTGATTGTCTAACAATGACAACCAAATTCACAATGAGGATAACTCAACTAAACAGGGACTGAAAAAAAAATAAAATAACATTCATAAAAGATCATGTTAACTTACATAATGCTTGGCTTGATTAATTAACTTCATGTCTATTACTGATACTTCAAGTGCCAAAATTGGACACCTGTTGGCTCGATTAAATGGCTTCATGCTCTTCTAGAGATTTTCTCTAAGTACTTTAAGAGCACGGTCCACTCAATCTTCAATTATCCTTCTGAAGTCCTTTTAGCAGTATTACCACCGTCGAACTTCGCGAAATAATTGACGCCTAATATAAACCAGTTTCAAGACACTTAGCTAACTAACTTCTACCTTACACTACACAAGAAAACAGATAATATTTTTACAATACAGGAAAACAAGAAAACAAATTACAACGCAAAGAAACATTATAAGCATAATACATTAAAACTTTGATTTCTTGCGCTCCTCTTCCTCACGAGCTTTCTTCTTGGCTGCTTTTTCTTTCTTCATGAACTCAGGGTCGCAGACTTCGTCCATTCTTTTCTTAAGAAGATTAAGTCCTTCTGCTTCCACATGATTTCTGATCTTGTAATTTCGAAACAACCTCAACCACCTTTCAACCATGCTGCGAGTGGTAAGCTTCGTGGGAATGTCTTCAAACCTCAGCTTTGTGACTTTGTCAGGGTACCCCTTTTCCCCTTTCTTCCTTATAACCAGCTGCTTAGGGTATCCAATGACAATAGCGGTGGTGCATTACTGTAGCCTCTGAATATCAAGCTGTTGTCTTCTCTTACAGAAGTTATCAAACGTGACTCTTAGATAATCCTGATCAAACTCGTCAACATCATCCATCTCATCAATCAATTCCCTTATGATACACAGTGTTTCATGACTGTGTTCTGTAAAGATGTCGTACTTGATTTCAATGACGGTTTCCACTTGATACTTATCTGTATAGATCAGCAGATCATTCTCATTCTCAGCTTTGCTCTTGACAAACTTGACATTTGCACTAACCACTGCACTAGCTTCCTTCCTTATTTCCCCTTCTTCTGGAATGTCTATTCTTGGATCTCCGTATCTTTGCACATGCTCTCTTATTGCCTCGTCTTGCTGCTCGAATGCATAGTCTTCAGGTTCCTTCTTAACCACTGGTAGTGTAGCTTCAGGCAACTTGTATCTAGCGTCTTGCCTTCTTATCAGCTTCTCCAAGTCCTTAGCCACCAGCTTCTTTTCCTTTGTTAGAAAACCCTTAGAGAGGACTAGCTTTGCAACTGCCTTCAGCACATTTCCGCTCGGAGTTAGTTTCGAGTCATGCAGATTTACGATCCTCAAGACTTTGTCATGGACATATCTGATCTGGTAGGGATTTAGAATAATGTCAACCCCTCTGTCTTCAGCCATCTTCAACAATTTTTCCTTAAATAGCACTCCAGTCTTGACAGAGGTGTCTACCTTGTGAGCGAATTCTACCAGTTCACTTGCACCCCTTTCTTGGAAGAAAGCTTCATCCACCATACACGGCCCGATTTTTGTTATGGGTGTCCAAGTGATCATCAGATTCCATGCCTTCTCCTTGAATATGACTTGTACGGAGGTGCATCCCTGTCTTATGCAATTTAGATAATTCAGCAGCCCAGGGTTTAGATTTTCTAGCTTATGAAGAAGAAAGCTCAATCTTCCTGAGTCATGAGCATAGGCTCTTGGTCCAGCTAAGGCTTCTCTAGCCTTGTCCCACTCGGGACCTTCCCTCCTTATGTCAGCCTGGACCTTAGGATCTTTGATCTTTTTCATTTCATACTCATGCTGAGTTTTCTGAGCCGCTCTCTTCTCCTTTGCCATTAGTTCTTTTTCAACTATCCCTTGTTGAACTTCTTCATTTACTCTTTCTCTGGCTTCCCTGAAAATCTCTCCTTGCATCTCCGCTTCATCTTCTGGCACATGCTCGTCAGCAACCGAGTGGTCTCCTGCATCACCTGCAACTCCTGCGCCGGATCCGCCATGATTTAGACCTCTTTCTTGTTCCCACTCTTTTGCCCGTTGCTCGAGTCTCGACCTCCTTGCCACTAAGGCTTCTACATCCATCTCATCCTCATCAGAATCTTCAATAAAGTCTCCCATAAATGCATCGACGAGAGGTGTTTCTTTCTCAGCTTCTTCTTCAACTACCATCTTTTGCTTGCCTTTGTCCTTAAGAGCCGGTTGAGTCTCCTCCACCTTTTCACCAGATTTGTTTGAGGACTCGATCACGGGACCCTTACTAGTCAGCTTTTTCAGACCCTGATCCTCCTTCTCCCCCTTAGGTGTGTTATCCTCATCAGGAGCATCATCATCATTATTATCGTCACCACCACCACCAGTTGAAGGACCAGGTCCATCCTTGTTACGTCCAAAGACAGCATCAAGTAGTTCATTCAGTTTCGTCCAAACCTGAGACATGCCATAAGTGACATCATCTACTGACCTCCCAACCTCCACCTGTGCCAATCCAATATTATTTATCTTGTCAATCATCTGATTTTGGACGGCAATCAGGTTCTCCATGAACTGAGCTCCAACCTCCAATCTTCCAGAGTGAGAAGAGACAGCAGCAGTAACTCCAGCAACTCCAGCCTCCAAAGCCTCCACTTTCTTCACTAGATCCTGCAATTTGGGGGACGGTGTTTGGCTTGGGTTAAACTGTTTACTCTCGCCGGGTTCTGTTTCACTCAAGATCCCTAAAAAGAAGGGATCTACTCTCCCTGTCTCTCCCTCGTGTTTAGAGCCTAACAGTACTAGAGCCTCATCCATTAATCGCTGGGGACTAGCGGTGAGTTGGTCGGCGATATCGGTAAGTGAGACTGAGCCTTTAAGCGCTGTGTCTACGATAGGAGATGGCGTTATGACCATGTCATCCCCTTGTTCACTTAGAACCTTTTCTGGTTCGCTGGGCTGTTCTGGAGGCGTAGACCCACCAGTCACCAGATGTCATTGCTCTGCGAGCAACTTGTTTTCTGATTTAGATGAGGAAGCGTCATCCGTACTGGATTCGACAGACTCTTCCTCATTAAAACTTCCTGAGATACTAGTATCAGAAGTGCTAGTCTCAGTTTGTCATTCCCCTTCCGAGAAATTGCTCAAAGAGCCCTGAGCGGACAACTCAGGGGAGGTAGGGCCAGCTCCTATTGGCTGTTGAGCTGGACCCCCTCCTTGACTCTCACCAACATACCTAGGCGAGTGCGAATGTGTTGAAATGATTTGGAGAGGAGAGCCACCAGCGTGAGGTGTGGTGGCTGTGAGAGGTGAACTAACCTTAGCAGGTTGTGCAGTTGCCACTGGGTTTGAATCCACCTTTTGCTTCTTTGGAGGTGGCAGAGCTGCTGAAGTGACTACTCTCTCAACTCCTACACTCCCTCCACTCGAATCACTCGACTCAGATAAGCTTGCCTTCCTTTTATCACCAGTTTTAGGGCTGGCTGAACGTTTATGAACAGAAGGGCTTGCAGCCTGGGATAGAGCCTGTTGGATTGGCTTTTCCACCCTGAATCTCTAGTGTAGAGTAAGCAGCTTGAAGGGCTTCGACATTCAGGATGGGACAGGCAGTTAAAGCATGACTTATGATTGATGTGTTGTTGAGGGATTCAATCCAGAACTGATAGTGAATAAATCTACCAGTTGCTCGATCAGCAGAGAGATTAACAAAGTTGGTCTTGGGAATTGTGAAATTTGGGTTTGCCATTTTAAATTAGTGTTTGAGAAAAGAAATGTTCTAAAATGGTTTTGCAATGGAATTTTTAGAGAACAAGTTCTAAATTTAAACAAAATAAAACGTACACGAACCCCACTAATTACCCCACGTAATTAGTGACACACATTAAAACAAATTAACTGCCCAGTAATGACCACTTAACTTCCCACTAATGATTGACGGTTGAGTTTTCGAAAATTAAAGTGAACAGCCGTTACAAAATAAATTATTTTTCCAGAAAACCACAAACACGGCGGTAAAGTTGCACTTTAAGGATTAACTAGTAGCACTCACAACTATTTTGCTCAAGAACACAAAAGAACTTAAGAATAAGAAAGCACGAAACAAAAACAAACTCACTCGAATGAAGAAGAAAACTAAAGAACTATTTGCAAGATCATTAATAACGTTAAAAACAACGCAAGAAGTTCAACAGTTTTAAACAAAATTTTAGCAGAGTTTCGTTTTAGTTATTGATGCTTTTAAGTACCAGTTAGTGATTTTTGTTTAAGAAAATCACAAGAAAACTTGATGTAATGTATGTATACGCGTGTGTATATGAAGAGCTTAAGCTTTTGGAGAGAAAGAAAGTTAATGTAAATTAATGAACAGCCTTTTTAATGCTATAATATATACATGCACACCTAAAAAGAAGTGACTGAAAAGACAAGTCACATCTCGATCTCGAGATCCGCATCTCGATCCTCATCTAGATGTCGATCTGGATGTCGATCTCGATCCGCATCTCGATCTACATCTCGATGTCGATCTTGATGTCGATCTCGATCCGCATCTCGATCTACATCTCGATGTCGATCTCGATGTGGATAGATCAAGATTTGCCATAGAAAATTTCTCATTACTTCATTTAGACACTAACCATAACAATATACAGATCAGCACAAGACTAATATCATGAAACTTTCTAACCCCTTATGATATGCAACACATACATTTTTGAAATTAAGGACACATTATTAATTAAGAATATTCATGAACAACAATAATATGTACACAAACTGAATTCTAACAGATAGGTAGCAAAACTAACTGGTGTTAAGCATCCCTAATTCACCAACCAATCTAGAAAATGTTGATTCGTCTAGAGGTTTAGTGAATATATCTGCTATTTGACGTTCAGTAGACACAAAATGCAATTCTACAGTTCCATTTTCTACATGCTCTCTAATAAAGTGATACCTGATGTCAATGTGCTTGGTTCTGGAGTGATCCACAGGGTTGTTGGTCATTGCAATAGCACTTGTGTTGTCACACATGATAGGAATCTTAGATACTTCCACACCGTAGTCCTTGAGTTGGTTCTTCATCCACAGTATCTGGGCCACACAGCTTCCAGCAGCAATATATTCTGCTTCAGCTGTCGAGGTAGATACTGTGTGTTGTTTCTTGCTTTGCCAAGACACCAACCTTCTTCCAAGGAACTGACAGCTTCCTGAAGTGCTCTTCCTATCCGTTCTACAACCTGCGTAATCTGAATCCGAATAGCCAACCAGATTAAACCCTGTATCTCTTGGGTTCCAAATCCCGAGATTTGATGTTCCCTTGAGATACCTAAAAATACGCTTTACGGCTATGAGATGTGACTCTCTAGGATCCGCTTGGAACCTTGCACATAAGCATGTAGAGAACATAATATCAGGTCTGCTAGCAGTTAAATACAAAAGTGAGACGATCATACCTCGATAGCTTGAGATGTCTACAGGTTTACCCGATTTGTCCTCGTCAAGTTTCGTGGCTGTTGCCATAGGAGTCTTAGCTTGTGATACATCTTGAAGACCATACTTTTTCAATAGATCATGAATGTACTTGGTCTGGCAGATAAATATCCCGTCCTTCTTCTGACTAACTTGAATGCCCAGAAAGAACGTCAGCTCTCCCATCATGCTCATCTCATACCTTGATTGCATTAACTTACCGAATTTAGCACACAGCTTCTCATTTGCAGACCCAAAGATAATGTCATCCACATATACTTGCACCATTATTAGATCATCTTTGCATTTCTTGTAGAAAAGCGTCTTGTCGATTACTCCTCTTGTAAAACCACTTTCTAGTAAGAAGTCTGACAGAGTTTCATACCACTTCCGCGGAGACTGCTTAAGGCCATATACTGATTTGAAGAGTCGATAAACATAATCACAATATTTGATATCGATAAACCCGGGAGGTTGCTCGACATACACCTCTTCATCCAGTTCACCGTTTAAGAATGCACTCTTGACATCCATTTGATAGACTTTAAAACCATGATGTGCTGCGAATGCCAAGAACATCCTCACTGCCTCTAGCCTTGCTACTGGTGCATAGGTTTCATCATAATCAATTCCTTCTCTTTGAGTATAACCCTTAGCAACCAGGCGAGCTTTATTTCGTGTTACACGTCCGTCTTCATCCAGCTTGTTCCTGAATACCCATTTTGTCCCAACAACAGATCTATTCTTTGGTCTGGGTACCAGGTTCCACACCTTCTGCCTTTCAAACTGATTGAGTTCCTCTTGCATAGCAATCACCCAATCAGCGTCATCTAGAGCTTCTTCCACCACTTTAGGTTCTATCTGGGAAAGGAACACTGAATATAGACATTCATTCTCAGTGGCAATTTCAGCTCTAGCTTTTCCTCTAGTAGTCACTCCGGCTTCTGGATCACCAATAATTAGCTCGAACGGATGGTCCTTGTTCCAAGTGCGATCCCTAGCAAATGTTCTTGATGATTCAGCTTGATCTTGTAAGTGAAGGTGACTTAGTCTAGAAGCACTTTCACTAGCTTCTCTTGAGCTAGTACTAGCTCCCCCTGAGTGAGCTGCTCCCCCTGAGTGCATACTGACTCCCCCTGAGTTAGTACCAGGTCTGACGGAAGGTGATCCCTCAGCCCTAGTGTTTTGAATTTGCGAAACACTAGACTCTTGATTAATTTCATTATTTATCGTTGGATCACTACCCTGCACTACAGACTCAGGAACTGTATCCACTTCATCAATATCCATATTCTCAAATCTTAGGGAAGTGGGCTCACTATTTTCTTTTTGTATAGAAGGGAGCTTTGAGTCGTCGAATGTGACATTAAGGCTTTCAACCACCTTGCGATCATTAAGCACAAACACCCTGTACGCTGCTACTACTTCAAGAGAATATCCAATGAAAACCCCTTCATCTGCTTTGGCATCAAACTTTCCAAGTTGTGCATTGTCTCTTAACACAAAGCATTTGGCACCAAATACGTGAAAGTACTTGATAGATGGTTTTCGTTTATTCATCATGTAATACGGCGTCTCATTATGGTCCTTTATAATCAGGGTTCTGTTCTGTGTATAACAAGCCGTGCTAACTGCTTCAGCCCAAAAATATAAAGGAAGTTTTGACTCATACAACATTGTCCTAGCTGCTTCAACCAGTGTCCTGTTCTTCCTTTCTACCACCCCGTTCTGCTGCGGTGTTCTCGGTGCTGAATACTGTCGTCTGATCCCTTTAGATATGCAGAAATCCATTAACACTGAGTTCTTGAATTCTGTCCCGTTGTCGGATCGGATAGTCTTCACAGTCAGACTTGCTACGTTTTCAATTACCAGTACATGTCTAATGATCTCATGTGGCACTTCATCTTTCGATGTCACAAACTTCACCCATGTGTATTTGGAAAAGTCATCGACGATTACCAGCGCATATCTTTTCCTTGACATTGACACAACATTAACAGGTCCAAACAAATCCATGTGAAGGAGTTGTAGGGGCTCGGTAATGCTATTCACTTGTTTATCCTTATGCGAGGCTCTTTTTGATTTTCCCATCTCACATGCTTCGCAGAGTCCATCTGGAGTAAACTCCATCTGCGGCAGCCCTTTCACCAATTCTCTCCTTACGAGATTATTCATTGCTTTAAAGTTCAGGTGAGATAATCTTTTATTCCATAGCCAACTTTCATTAGCAGAAGCCTTGCTGTAGAAACACGTGACTTCAGACTGATCAGCAGAATTCATGTCAGCTATGAACAAATTTGACTTCCTTACTCCTTTGAGAGCAAGGCTTCCATCCTTTTTGCTTCGAATCGAACAATCATGCTTCCCAAAGTTGACGTCAAAACCCCTGTCGGTGAACTGACTAACGTTGAGAAGATTATGTCGCAATCCTTCCACAAAAGACACGTCCTCAATGATAACATTTCCACAAACGATCTTGCCATATCCCCTGGTGTAACCTTTGCTGTTATCTCTAAAAGTAACCACGGAGCCGGCTCTCAACACCAAATCTATTAGCAGGGACTTATTGCCGGTCATATGCCTCGATGCTCCACTGTCCAGCACCCATATGACTTTACTCTTTTCCTGTTCACTGCCCTGCAAATCCAGAAAGGTTAGGTGTTCTTCGGAACCCAATGATGTTTGGGCCCGGCATCAACAATTTCCTTTTTCTTTTCAGATACAGAAGGCTTTGCCTTGTTGCCATCAGGGGCATCCATCTTGACTTTGTCTTTTCCCTTGTCAACCTTGACTGATTTGTCAGGTTTGGGAGCAAACTGGTCACTCCCAACTTTAGGAGGACTTGAAGTCTTAGCCTTTGACCCCGCATGCTTTTTCTTACTACTACTAGTTGTATGTTCAACAGATGCGCTAGCAGTATTCATTAAATTAAAATAAGCATGCATGATGTTTACAGCACATGGCATGCAATTTGGATTATTGCATTTGGCATGATTTGCATGCATGTTAGGCAAAGCAGTAGTTGCAGGCATGGTATTACAACCAACAGATTTTTCTTCCTCTACATAGAACGGGCAATAGTAAGACAAATGATCAGTTTGATTACAGATATAGCATGCCTTTCTAACTCGTGTAGATGTAGATACAGATGCAGGTTCAGTTTTAACTGCCTTTACAGGTGCTTTCATTTGGTCTGACCCTGCTACCCATTGTTTATATGACACCGTCTTAGCCTCCTTGGTTCCTACACCTCTCTTAGCATAAGCAATCTTACTAGCTCTCTTAGAAGTTGTAGGTTCTACCACTTTTTCTTCTGAATCTCTTTCAATTTTAATCTCATGTTCAATTTTAGCAGCAACAGGATCTATGGTCCTAGGCTCAAAATGCTTAAAGATAGGTTTTCTAACATCCATTAAAACCTCAGGCACATTTTCTTTGACTAACACTGGCTCTAACAACTCAGCAGCCCTATTTTTCTTTTTCTGTGTGTAGTCAAGTCCTATGTTTACTTTTTCATTTTTACTCTTGCCTGCAAGTTTCATGTACATGTCCCTTTCTACGAAAACTTTATTAGCGGCTTCTTCAAAAGATTGACATGTTATTTTAAGCTCAGCTAATTCATTTTTAAGTTCTTCGTTAAGGTCTTCCCTAATCTTAAGCTTGTGTTCTAAAACGTCTACCTGATTCATTAACTGCCATTCTTTACTTTCTCCTGATTCTAATTCCTCTACCCTGGCCTCGAGAAGTCTATTCTTAAGGGAGAGTTTAGCATTTTCCTCATTAACAGCAATTAGATTTAGTTGGAGATTGTACATATCTTTAGTCATGGCAGCTAATTCATTTTGGTACTCAGGAACAGACATTTCATTTACGGTTAGAATTGGTACCTCTGATTGTTCTGAAGATTTTGCCATTAAAGCGAAGTTGCATAGCTCCTGATCTTCATCTTCATCAGACTCGTCCCAACCCTTCCCTTCAGTCACAACATACGCCCGGCTTCCCTTCTGTTGCTTGCTAACCAAGGCATCATATTTCTTTTTCAAATCAGCATAGGATTCCTTGGGATGAACGTACTTGGGCTTCTTGCACTCTGTTGCGAAGTGCCCCAATTCATTACAGTTGTAGCATCTGAACTTGTTCTTGTCTACCAGGTTAGGTCTGTAACTACTACCAGAAGTGCTACCTCGACCACTGTAACTTCCACGACCACTTACACTACTGCCTCGGCTGCCTCTTCGGCTGAAAGAACTACCAAATCATCCTTTACCACTTCTTTGCTTCCTGAAGCTGATATGAGCAAATTCTCGAGCAATACAAGCATATGACTTGTCTTCTAATTTGTCCAGCTCTTCAAGGGTATAGTATTCATCCTCACTTTCTTCGGATGGATCTTCAATGTCTAATACCACCCTTTCAGGATTAGCAGTTTTCAATGAGACAGCTGCAAGTGCCTTTACAGCAGACTCTTCAGCTACAAGTCCAGACTCACTTACCGCTTTGTTTTCTCCACTATTGTAGGATCTTCTTCTGTCATTTTGTTCCTGCTCCAGCTCGTAGGTCTTCAAAACGCCATACAGCTTTTCGAGAGAAGTGTTTTTCAAATCTCTTGACTCTCGAATGGCAGTGATCCTGTGTTCCAGATGTTTAGGCAAATTCAAGAGAAACTTGATATTTGAATCTGCTAGTGGATAGACTTTATCTCTTATACTCAGCTCGATAAGCAATTTACTGTAACGTTTATAAACATCCGCTACGCTTTCTCCTCGTTCGCATCTGAACGATTCATATTCAGATATCAGAATGCGTTAGTGATTATCTCTAACTTCCTCGGTCCCCTCCATCACCACAGCCAGTTTATCCCACATGGCTTTAGCTGTTTTTAATCCCTTTATTTGAACATAGTACTCTGAGTTTAGGGATTCAATTATGACGTTGCGTAACGACGCATCCATACCAACCAATTCTTTATCTGCGTCTGAAAACTCCATTTCCTCTTTAGGAACAGACCGGGATGGAATTAGTATCCCTCCTTCCATTCGCTCTGGCTCAATTCTCATGGGTATGTATGGACCGTTTTCCAATATTCTCAAGTATACCTTGTTTATTGATTCAAGGTAAGCTCTCATCCTTCCGGTCCATTCGTCATAATGTTGTGCATCAAACGAAGGTATCTTAAATCTGTGTGCGGCGGCCATTTTAATAAAATTTAAAATTAAGATAATACACTTTTCAAATTACAATAAATTGTATTTACTTGAAAAATTAATTATCTCACTTTAAATATCCAACACTTAATATCCAACGGATTTTGCACTTAAGATTCAAGCAAGTTAGTTTTAATCACAGGAACAGTAGCAGAGTCCACAATTTTTCAAGTCCAAACAAAAAGGTGTCCACTATCTAGTTGACAGAAGTTCGAAATTGTCCTTTTTGTTTAGTCAATCAGTTGATTCCAGTTTTGACCACAAGAAAATCCACAAAGCTCTAAAGTACAGTATTTTGGAATTTTGTACAAGTATTCCTTACACCATGACTCAGAACTTTTTAGATCTACGACTTTTTCAAGAAGAAACAAATAAAAACTTTCGGCACAAACTTCAAGAAAAAATTAGATCTGGGATTTTCAAGAACCAACTCAAACAACACAGTAGGATCTCTGTTAGATGTGTTTAACAGGAGCTTTGATACCAATTGTTAGGTCCAAAGTGTTGTAGAGGGGGGGGGGGTGAATACAACTGTTTAAAAAATAAAGAGAGAATAAACAATATGCAGGTAATAAATGATGACACAGAATTTCAAGAATATATCATTATATTCATTGATGGATTTGCTACAACATTCATAAAAGCATCATGATCAGTTGAACAATAAATACAGCAATTAAAGCTAGATTCAACTGATCCTCTCTCTCACTTTTTGTTTTACAGTAAATGCTCTCTCTTATAAAAAAATCGTTGAATTACAGAGATGATGGAAGTCTATTTGCTAATAAAATCAAAGTGCTGCTTTTATAATGTCATGTAGTCTTGATCTTGTCCTTTTTGTGTACGTGGCCCAATCGGGACTTCGACAACAAAAAGTACTTTCCCAACAACTTTGGATCAACCGTTCACAATAAGCCACTTGTCCCTTGAACATTAAATGTTACATTTCTACCCGCATCTCGATCTTTGCCTGGACCCATCTCGATCTCGATCTGTGAAAATCTCGATCTCGATCTGGGAGAATCTCGATCTCGATCTATGAAGATCTCGATCTCGATCTGTGAAGATCTCGATCTCGATCTGGGAGAATCTCGATCTCGATCTGGGAGAATCTCGATCTCGATCTATCGCCTGGATCGAGATTTGCCTTTGCAGTGTTTTACTTCACTTGTAAATCTCGACCCGCATCTCGATCTGCTGTGGATCGACATTTGCCTTAGCAAATATGCACACATCCAATGTTGACCTTCTTTAGTGACTAATTGAGGATTAACCTTTAGGAGCAAGTTTCCCTAGCTTCTTCAATTTCTTTTCCTCACTCAATTCAAATGAGATCTTCTATTACTGACATGAACTTGCCTCCAATGTCCTGACACTTGATGCAATGGTCTGGTTCATAAGTGACTAGTCTTGTAGGGGTTCTTGCTTCTGAATGTCAGTTCTCATTTGTTGATTAACCTTTACATTATCCAGATGTTGATATACATTACATGAAATCACTTTGGTCTTCTTGATACTTCTTTGACATTAATTTGATTCTCCATTAGATAAGTTAGGGCATGAGCAATACTGAGATTGAACTTCTTCTCACTTATGCATCCTTGATTAACCAAATTAGTTACTTGTAGTTACCAAGTATCATTACCATTTCTTCAGTTGATTGATTCCATGTGCTTCTTCAGTTTCTCTTATTTTGCTGTTGTTTTATCTTTTACTTAGTTGAGTTACATAATAATTAAGTGTTACAAGTTAGTACACCTATGCCTTTCAGTTCATAATAATTTTAATACAAACAATGTTATTCTTTGCATGTATAAATTGAATGCCATAAATTACTATAGTGAAAATAGGGATTTTGTGGTCTATATCTAATTTGTTTTCTAGCCTCTGAACTAGGTCTCTCAGGTTCCTTCTTTTTGTTTTATTTGTAGTAAATGGCAAGGTGATTTGAATTACCACAGGTAAAACATTTTTTTCTAGGAGCATTAGGGATATTCTTATAGTTATTCTCCTTAGTAATTCATACTTTACCATTTCTATTTCTTTTTTCCTTTTTAGATTTGTTTTTATTTGTGACTGCCTTCAACTTTTCATTAAGTTGCAGATTCAATCTTCTTCTTTCCCTTCCATTTACCTTTCCCTTTAGCCTTACCTTTCTTGTTCACCATCAATATGGAAGCAGGTTCGGCCTTTTTCATGTTAGTTTCAGCAGTTCACAACATAGCCAACAATTCAGTAGGTGTTTTGTCTATCTCATTCATATTGTAGTTCATAACAAAATGAGTGTAGTTGTTGTTCAGGGATTGTAAGATTAAGTCAATCTGAGCTTCCGGACCAATCGGGAAACCCAAAGTATCAAGATACTCATTATAACCTATCATCTTCAGAACATGTGGTTGAACAGGTTCACGCTCTCCCTGCTTGCAAGCGTACAGTGCTTTGCTCGTGTCGAACCTTTCTTGACGAGCCTGTCCTTCAAACATCCTTTCAAGGTGTTCAATCTTCTCATAAGCATCCATATGCTCATGTTGTTTTTGAAGCTCAGCACTCATGGTTGCTACCATGAGACATACCACATCAGTCGCATCATTAATATGCTTATGATAAGCATTTTGTTGAGCGTGAGTTGCATTCTCAGCAGGAAGAGCAGGAGAAGGAATTTCAATGACGTTGAGCTTACGCTCTTGCCTGAGGACAATCCTCAAATTCCTATACCAATCAAGGAAGTTAGTTCCTATCAGCTTGTCCTTCTCAAGGGTTGCTCGTACGGAGAAAGTATTTGTATTGTTTGCCATTTAAATATCTACAATGTTAAAATGCATAAATTTAGTTAGTCTGCAGAATTTTAATTATGTTCAAGTGATTATCATATACATTCATAATTTATATCTCCCACTATTTTATTCAAATCAATAGCCCTAACTATTAATTCGGAAAACATTTCATCAAATCTTTCTAGTGAGCCAAGATCCATATTTCATCCATGTTTCAAAATAATGTTGGGTAATACACCCAAAACACGACTATTTAGGTAGACAACATTTGTCAATTATATCAAATATAACTCTTGGATAGTTTAGTAGAACAACCATTTGTACACATTTATCCAATAAATCTCACCAAACTCTATGCCTCTAAACCCACAATCCTATTGTGATGATTTAGTTAAGTTAGACCCAACGTTTAATAAACAAAGTATAATTACTTATCACATTTTCCTATGATTGATAAGAGCACTTTACTTTGGCAAACCCACTCCTTCTCAATCTAGATCTTAATGTGTATAAACATTGGAAGACATCTATATTAACTTAATATTTATTTAGGGATTTATTATTCAACGATCATGATCCCATCATAAAGAGATTCTCATTTTTTCCTTGATTAAATAATCCATTTCAATATTCGTCAATGGTTTGATTTCCAGATCGTCGGAGAAGTCACAAATGGTCTCACTTAAAACCCAACTTTCTTACAGATTAAATTAATAATCCGTTGTTGACAAAATCTCCCCATATCAGAAAAATGAAAATTCATATTTAATACCGTGTTTCATAAACACAAGAATCTCATGATCGTTTATTCAATTTTAAAATCTTGAGTCGTTATAGATTTTATCTTGTTTAAACAAGCATGGCATGGGTGTCGTATCTAATACACATATACATGATTAATCTAATTAAAGCATGCATCATTAACTATTCTACACTAACATTCATACATCAATATGTAAAGTGCAGTATGTAAACGTGCTTGGTTATGGCCCATTTCCTATGTGATCCTTTCGAGCTAATGAAAAGATCAAAGTCAATCTATGGTGGCAAAATATAAATACAATTACATGTCTTCATTCTTCTTGAGAGTAATCCTATATTCACCTTTTTATTATCTATCACACTATTATTTTTACCTATGGTATTATTAGAACAATTACCAGATGTAGATTTCTTGTCATTACTAGCTCTAACAAATTTCACAGGTTTACTCAATGTTCCTTTTGTGTGTGCTTTAGTGTATGTTTCTTTATTAGATTCATAACCTAAGACATATGTCCAATTCTTTTCAGAAAGCATTTGTTGAACTTTCTTGCCAAAGTTTGTTCAAACTCTGAAAGTCTCATTTTCCTTAGCTATCTCAGATTTCAAATATTCAACTTGAATTTCTAATTGAGTTTGCATGTGTATTGCATTTTTACAGTCTTTCTTAATGGGAAGCATGTTAGAATTTTCAGATTCAAGAGAGTTATTCCTAGCAGTCAAAGTTTGTATCTAAGATTTTAATCTTTCATTTTCAAGAGACTGTGATTTAAAAATAACATGTAATGATCTAAGGAAAGACTTTAATTCACAGATATTTTCAGTATCAAAATTAAAGATAGAGTTTGGTACCTTGTCAGAGTTTAGGATGAGAGCATCAGAGTTTGCCATGAGAGCATAATTTGTTTCCTCTTCAGAATCTAAGGAATCCATCCAATCTTTCTTTGATGTGATGAGTGCTTTTCAATATTCCTTGCTTCTGCACTCAATAGCAAAGTGCCCCATCTTATTACACTTGTAACACTTGACTTTTGATTTATCAAGAGTTTTTGATTTTCCATCTCTGTCTTCTCTTTTTCTGAATCTGTCTTTCTTGTCTGATTCACCTTGCTTCTTTTGGAAATTCCCTTGCTTTCTGGACTTCCTATATTTCATTTTCTTGAAGCCTTTGACAATCATAGCAACCATCTCCATTATTTCAGAATCTGAAGAATCATCAGAGTTTACATCAGAGTTTGCCTCAAACCCTGATTCACTATTTTCTTTGATCACAACTTTTCTTTTTCTTGTTGAGGCTTTTAGGACTTGTTCTTTTAGTTCTTCAATATCCTAAGCTCAAACTAACTTTCAAGTGGGACTCATAACTTCCCAAGGTTAGCATTAAGAAAAATTAAAGCAGAAACTTCTTGCATACAAGCATCAGATCATATTGTATGTCTTTCTTTTCCTCGTTACTTGCTAAAACAATAGTTTCTAGCATTATGGTACAACTTTAATAAAGAATAGCCATTTCAAAGTTGAAATATATTCCAGAATAGAAGTTGGATCTTCCAGGAGTAGTAAAATTTATCCGAGTACTAAGTACCTATTTACATATATTATGACAACCTCAGGATGTTCATTACCTTAAACTTCTAAATAGCCACTGGTACAGATGTTCAAGTGTCTAATCCTAAGATATATGCTCTTTTAAATGCACAGAACTTGGCATAGGAACATATTCGTATAACAAAGTAATAAAGATGTCCAATAGCAAAACTTGAACCCTAAAACTTAGTAACTTACTAAAGAAGAACCTGGATTTCACTTGAGTATAATTTCCCCAAAGAAGAAAAACAACTCCTCTTTTCTTTTTGGAAATTGTCTCTATGACAGCATCAGTATACTGCTCTCATCCTTTCTTGGCATGAGAATTTGCCTGATGTTGCCTGACTAAAGAATCAGCAAGGAAAGCAGTAAACATAACAAAACAGACCACAACATCCCTATAAGGCATCCAGTATAAAGAAAACTATAGGGGAACAGGTGTTTGTGAAAAATTATTACTCATAAACATTCAAGGAAACAGATTTTGCCTTGCTACTTTTTCTATTCTTTCTTTGCTTTAATTCTATATCATGAGTCTTCAATCTTCCATAGACTTCATCTAGAGACATCTCATCTAGATCAACCCTATATCTTATTAAAGATGTTTGTAGATCCCATTCTTCAGGAAGATCCCTTAGAAACTTGGTGTTTGAATCTTCATTGTCATACACTTTATCCACCAAAGCGAAGTTATTCAATAGAGTTAGAAATTTGTCATAGATATCTGTGGGGGATTCATTCTATTTTGCTTCAAAGAATTCATATTCTTAAATTAAAATAGATCTTCTATTTTTCTTGATTTCCTTGGTTCCTTGACATTGTTGTTTTGCATGTTATTACCCTATTCGAGAATTTTGGCATCCCAGATCACTTTTGTTGTTTTGCATGTTATTACCTTGTTGGACATCACAGAGTCAAGACTGTTATGCAATATGTTCCTTACCTTGGCATCTTTTAGGACTTCTAATTTTTCTTCATTGGTCCATTCTTTTTTGTCCTTCGGTGTGTAGTATTCAGGAACCTGTCTTCCCTCCACAATTGTTGATGGCACAAGTTTCGTTGGTAGATACTGTCCTGTATGGATTCTATCTAAATAATCATGATCAGTTGCTTCTAGGAACATCATCATCTTCACCCTCCATGTAGGGTATTCAACCTTCTTCAATATTGAGATCCTGATACTTTCATACTTGTTTCCAGACATGTTTATATGATCTTTGAGTTGTAACTAACTACCTGCTCTGATACCAATTATTTGCCCAGAATGATAATCTATTACAGAAGGGGGGTTGAATGTAATAGTACCTAATAATCGATCAAGAACACAAATATGTAAAAGAAACAATGTTTTGTATTAATATTATGAACTTGAATACAAAACTCTCTCAAGAAATTCTTTGTTCTCAAGAGTTGCTAGGTTATGAAAGATAAGACTTGAAAGTTATTTTCATGATAACCTATGTTTGTGTTTATATAGACAATTACAATTCAATTACGAAAAAAATTATGAAAAGAACAACTTTAATAAGGAAATAGACTTGTATTTGGATTCCTTCTTTACTGTCCTAATCATACTCTGATTTGATTGCTTATTCACAAACTCTGATAGTAAACTCTGTCGGTTGTTTATTCTCTGATTTGAGCATTCTCTGTTAAAGTAAACTCTGATTAAGTATTCTCTAATAGAGTAAACTCTAACCGACAGCTTCTTCATTCTCTGATGACATCAGCATAAATTTTATCAATAAACTTTGTTTGACATTCTCTGACAGCATCAGTGTTTGTATTTCTAACATGAAAGGCATAGGTGTACTAACTTGTAACACTTAATTACTATGTAACTCAACTAGAGAAAAGATAAAACAACAGCAAAACAAGAGAAACTGAAGAAGCACATGGAATCAATCAACTGAAGAAATGGTAATGATACTTGGTAACTACAAGTAACTAATTTGGTTAATCAAGGATGCATAAGTGAGAAGAAGTTCAATCTCAGTATTGCTCATGCCCTAACTTATCTAATGGAGAATCAAATTAATGTCAAAGAAGTATCAAGAAGACCAAAGTGATTTCATGTAATGTATATCAACATCTGGATAATGTAAAGGTTAATCAACAAATGAGAACTGACATTCAGAAGCAAGAACCCCTACAAGACTAGTCACTTATGAACCAGACCATTGCATCAAGTGTCAGGACATTGGAGGCAAGTTCATGTCAGTAATAGAAGATCTCATTTGAATTGAGTGAGGAAAAGAAATTGAAGAAGCTAGGGAAACTTGCTCATAAAGGTTAATCCTCAATTAGTCACTAAAGAAAGTCAACATTCGGTGAGTGCATATTTGCCAAGGCAAATGTCGATCCACGGCAGATCGAGATCGAGATCGAGATCTTCATAGATCGAGATCGAGATTCTCCCAGATCGAGATCGAGATCTTCATAGATCGAGATCGAGATTCTCCCAGATCGAGATCGAGATCTTCACAGATCGAGATCGAGATTCTCCCAGATCGAGATTGAGATTTACACAGATCGAGATCGAGATGGGTCCAGGCGAAGATCGAGATGCGGGTAGATATGTAACATTTAATGTTCAAGGGACAAGTGGCTTATTGTGAACGGTTGATCCAGAGTGGTTGGGAAAGTACTTTTTGTTGTCGAAGTCCTGATTGGGCCACGTACACAAAAATGACAAGATCAAGACTACATGACATTATAAAAGCAGCACTTTGATTTTATTAGTAGAGAGACTTTCATCATCTCTATTATTCAACGATAATTTTTAAAGAGAGAGCATTTTACTGTAAAACAAAAAGTGAGAGAGAGGATCAGTTGAATCTAGCTTTAATTGCTGTATTTATTGTTCAACTGATCATGATGCTTTTATGAATGTTGTAGCAAATCCTTCAATGAATATAATGATATATTCTTGAAATTCTGTGTCATCATTTATTACCTGCATATTGTTTATTCTCTCATTAATTTTAAACAGTTGTATTCACCCCCCCCCCCCTCTACAACATTTTGGACCTAACATAACAAGATAAGTAAATACGGTTCAACTAGTAAGTTTCATAACAATTATCAGTTGAACAAAGTTTCCCAAAATAGTTAAAGGCAAATAAAAGGAATCTTTTTAGGAGTCTAAATCATTGGAAGACAGTCCTGTCAGGACTCTGAAGACTTTCAAGGGAACACAGTTTTTAAGGAGAAGAACAAGATAAAGACAAAAGACAAAGAAGATGGCAGACAAGAGATAATGGAGAAATAATATAGCTAATATTCAATTATGTAAAAGAAGACTGATGAATTTTATATAAGGAGCCTCATTGTATTATAACAGATCATCGAAAAAACTCTGCAATAAAATCTTAAGTTTTGATAAATCTTATGTCGAGCAAAACACTCTCTATAATTTCTACTAAGAAAATATCAAGAGATCAGAAATATTATTCTACCAAAATCATAACTAGTATTTGTTAGTTCAAGAGTATTACTAAGTATAGTATTTTGGAGGACATTCTGTGGCATACCAGAAGCCAGACCAGATTCCAGGAAGGAACAAGGAGTCAGGAAGGGGATAGCTACGGTGATCTATAATACAACTACTAGGTAATATAATTGAACTAGTGCTTACTATTTATGATATGGGTAAGATAATTATTTTTATGATATTGATATTATGACAGAATTATTAATCTACAGCATACACATGCAAAAATGACTATAGAACTTGGATTTGTGTACTATCTTCTCAAAGCACTGTATGGTTTGAAACAAGCACCTAGAACCTGGGATGACACACTGTCTAAATTCTTGATTGAGAATCACTTTACAAGAGATACTGTTAATAAAACTCTCTTTCATAGAAATGCCAGTGGTTCTATTATTCTTGTTCAAGATCAAGACTACATGACATTATAAAAGTAGCACTTTGATTTTATTAGTAGAGAGACTTTCATCATCTCTATTATTCAATGATAATTTTTAAAGAGAGAGCATTTTACTGTAAAACAAAAAGTGAGAGAGAGGATCAGTTGAATCTAGCTTTAATTGCTGTATTTATTGTTCAACTGATCATGATGCTTTTATGAATGTTGTAGCAAATCCTTCAATGAATATAATGATATATTCTTGAAATTCTATGTCATCATTTATTACCTGCATATTGTTTATTCTCTCATTAATTTTAAACAGTTGTATTCACCCCCCCCCCCCTCTACAACATTTTGGACCTAACAATTGGTATCAGAGCCCCTGTTAAACACATCTAACAGAGATCCTATTGTGTTGTTTGAGTTGGTTCTTGAAAATCCCAGATCTAATTTTTCTTGAAGTTTGTGCCGAAAGTTTTTATTTGTTTCTTCCTGGAAAAGTCATAGATCTAAAAAGTTCTAAGTAATGGTGTAAGGAATATTTGTACAAAATTCCAAAATATTGTACTTTAGAGCTTTGTGGATTTTCTTGTGGTCAAAACTGGAATCAACTGATTGACTAAACAAAAAGGACATTTTCGAACTTTTGTCAACTAGGAAGTGGACAACTTTTTGTTTGGACTTGAGAAAGTGGTGGACACTGCTACTGTTCCTGTGATTAAAACTAACTTGCTTGAATCTTAAGTGCAAAATCCGTTGGATATTAAGTGTTGAATATTTAAAGTGAGATAATTAATTTTTCAAGTAAATACAATTTATTGTAATTTAAAAAGTGTATTATCTTAATTTTAAATTTTATTAAAATGGTCGCCGCACACAGATTTAAGATACCTCCGTTTGATGCACAACATTATGACGAATGGACCGGAAGGATGAGAGCTTACCTTGAATCAATAAACAAGGTATACTTGAGAATATTGGAAAACGGTCCATACATACCCATGAAAATTGAGCCAGAGCGAATGGAAGGAGGGATACTAATACAATCCCGGTCTGTTCCTAAAGAGGAAATGGAGTTTTCAGACGCAGATAAAGAATTGGTCGGTATGGATGCGTCGTTACGCAACGTCATAATTGAATCCCTAAACTCAGAGTACTATGTTCAGATAAAGGGATTAAAAATAGCTAAAGCCATGTGGGATAAACTGGTTGTGGTGATGGAGGGGACCGAGGAAGTTATAGATAATCACAAACGCATTCTGATATCTGAATATGATACGTTCAGATGCGAACGAGGAGAAAGCGTAGCGGATGTTTACAAACGTTACAGTAAATTGCTTATCGAGCTGAGTATAAGAGATAAAGTCTATCCACTAGCAGATTCAAATATCAAGTTTCTCTTGAATTTGCCTAAACATCTGGAACACAGGATCACTGCCATTCGAGAGTCAAGAGACTTGAAAAATACTTCTCTCGAAAAGCTGTATGGTGTTTTGAAGACCTACGAGCTGGAGTAGGAACAAAATGACAGAAGAAGATCCTACAATAGTGGAGAACACAAAGCGGTAAGTGAGTCTGGACTTGTAGCTGAAGAGTCTGCTGTAAAGGCACTTGCAGCTGTCTCATTGAAAACTGCTAATCCTGAAAGGGTGGTATTAGACATTGAAGATCCATCCGAAGAAAGTGAGGATGAATACTATACCCTTGAAGAGCTGGACAAATTAGAAGACAAGTCATATGCTTGTATTGCTCGAGAATTTGCTCATATCAGCTTCAGGAAGCAAAGAAGAGGTAAAGGACGATTTGGTAGTTCTTTCAACCGAAGAGGCAGCAGTAGCAGCAGAGGCAGTAGTGTAAGTGGTCGGGGAAGTTACAGCGGTCGAAGTAGCACATCTGGTAGTGGCTACAGACCTAACCTGGTAGACAAGAACAAGTTCAGATGCTACAACTGCAATGAATTGGGGCACTTCGCAACAGAGTGCAAGAAGCCCAAGTACGTTCATCCCAAGGAATCCTATGCTGATCTGAAAAAGAAATATGATGCCTTGGTTAGCAAGCAACAGAAGGGAAGCCGGGCGTATGTTGTGACTGAAGGGAAGAGTTGGGACGAGTCTGATGAAGATGAAGATCAGGAGCTATGCAATTTCGCTTTAATGGCAAAATCTTCAGAACAATCAGAGGTACCAATTCTAACAGTAAATGAAATGTCTATTTCTGAGTACCAAAATGAATTAGCTGCCATGAATAAGACATGTACAATCTCCAACTAAATCTAATTACTGTTAATGAGGAAAATGCTAAACTCTCACTTAAGAATAGACTTCTCGAGGCCAGGGTAGAGGAATTAGAATCAGGAGAAAGTAAAGAAAGGCAGTTAATGAATCAGGTAGACGTTTTAGAACACAAGCTTAAGATTAGGGAAGACCTTAACGAAGAACTTAAAAATGAATTAGCTGAGCTTAAAATAACATGTCAATCTTTTAAAGAAGCCGCTAATAAAGTGTTCGTAGAAAGGGACATATACATGAAACTGGCAGGCAAGAGTAAAAATGAAAAAGTAAACATAGGACTTGACTACACACAGAAAAAGAAAAATAGGGCTGCTGAGTTGTTAGAGCCAGTGTTAGTCAAAGAAGATGTGCCTGAGGTTTTAGTGGATGTTAGAAAACCTATCTTTAAGCATTTTGAGCCTAGGACCATAGATCCTGTTCCTACTAAAATTGAACAAGAGATTAAAATTGAAAGAGATTCAGAAGAAAAAGTAGTAGAACCTACAACTTCTAAGAGAGCGAGTAAGATTGCTTATGCTAAGAGAGGTGTAGGAACCAAGGAGGCTAAGACGGTGTCATATAAACAATGGGTAGCAGGGTCAGACCAAATGAAAGCACCTGTAAAGGCAGTTCAAACTGAACCTGCATCTGTATCTACATCTACACGAGCTAGAAAGGCATGCTATATCTGTAATCAAACTGATCATTTGTCTTACTATTGTCCGTTCTATGTAGAGGAAGAAAAATCTGTTGGTTGTAATACCATGCCTGCAACTGCTGCTTTGCCTAACATGTATGCAAATCATGCCAAATGCAATAATCCTAATTGTATGCCATGTGCTGTAAACATCATGCATGCTTATTTTAATTTAATGAATACTGCTAGTGCATCTGTTGAACATTCATCTAGTAGTAGTAAGAAAAAGCATGTGGGGTCAAAGACTAAGACTTCAAGTCCTCCTAAAGTTAGGAGTGACCAGTCTACTCCCAAACCTGACAAACTAGTCAAGGTTGACAAGGGAAAAGACAAAGTCAAGATGAATGCCCCTGATGGCAACAAGGCAAAGCCTTCTGTATCTGAAAAGAAAAAGGAAATTATTGATGCCGGGCCCAAACATCATTGGGTTCCGAAGAACACCTAACCTTTCTGGATTTGCAGGGCAGTGAACAGGAAAAGAGTAAAGTCATATGGGTGCTGGACAGTGGAGCATCGAGGCATATGACCGGCAATAAGTCCCTGCTAACAGATTGGGTGTTGAGAGCCGGCTCCGTGGTTACTTTTGGAGATAACAGCAAAGGTTACACTCGGGGATATGGCAAGATTGTTTGTGGAAATGTTATCATTGAGGACGTATCTTTTGTGGAAGGATTGCGACATAATCTCCTCAGTGTTAGTCAGTTCACCGACAAGGGTTTTGACGTCAACTTTGGGAAGCATGTATGTTCGATTCGAAGCAAAAAGGACGGAAGCCTTGCTCTCAAAGGAGTAAGGAAGTCAAATTTGTTCATAGCTGACATGAATTCTGCTGATCAGTCTGAAGTCACGTGTTTCTACAGCAAGGCTTCTGCTGATGAAAGTTGGCTATGGCATAAAAGATTATCTCACCTGAACTTTAAAGCAATGAATAATCTCGTAAGGAGAGAATTGGTGAGAGGGCTGCCGCAGATGGAGTTCACACCAGATGGACTCTGCGAAGCATGTTAGATGGGAAAATCAAAAAGAGCCTCGCATAAGGATAAACAAGTGAATAGCATTACCGAGCCCCTACAACTTCTTCACATGGATTTGTTTGGACCTGTTAATGTTATGTCAATGTCAAGAAAAAGATATGCGCTGGTAATTGTCGATGACTTTTCCAAATACACATGGGTGAAGTTTATGACATCGAAAGATGAAGTGCCACATGAGATCATTAGACATGTACTGGTAATTGAAAACGTAGCAAGTCTGACTGTGAAGACTATCCGATCCGACAATGGGACAGAATTCAAGAACTCAGTGTTAATGGATTTCTGCATATCTAAAGGGATCAGACGACAGTATTCAGCACCGAGAACACCACAGCAGAATGGGGTGGTAGAAAGGAAGAACAGGACACTGGTTGAAGCAGCTAGGACAATGCTGTATGAGTCAAAACTTCCTTTATATTTTTGGGCTGAAGCAGTTAGCACGGCTTGTTATACACAGAACAGAACCCTGATTATAAAGGACCATAATGAGACGCCGTATTACATGATGAATAAACGAAAACCATCTATCAAGTACTTTCACGTATTTGTTGCCAAATGCTTTGTGTTAAGAGACAATGCACAACTTGGAAAGTTTGATGCCAAAGCAGATGAAGGGGTTTTCATTGGATATTCTCTTGAAGCAATAGCAGCGTACATGGTGTTTGTACTTAATGATCGCAAGGTGGTTGAAAGCCTTAATGTCACATTCGACGACTCAAAGCTCCCGTCGATATTAAAAGAAGACAGTGAGCCCACTTCCCTAAGATTTGAAAATATGGATATTGATGAAGTGGATACAGTTCCTGAGTCTGTAGTGCAGGGTAGTGATCCAACGATAAATAATGAAATTAATCAAGAGTCTAGTGTTTCGCAAATTCAAAACACTAGGGCTGAGGGATCACCTTCCGTCAGACCTGGTACTAACTCAGGGGGAGTCAGTATGCACTCAGGGGGAGCAGCTCACTCAGGGGGAGCCAGTACTAGCTCAAGGGAAGCTAGTGAAAGTACTTCTAGACTAAGTCACCTTCACTTACAAGATCAAGCTGAATCATCAAGAACATTTTCTAGGGATCGCACTTGGAACAAGGACCATCCGTTCGAGCTAATTATTGGTGATCCAGAAGCCGGAGTGACTACTAGAGGAAAAGCTAGAGCTGAAATTGCCACTGAGAATGAATGTCTATACTCAGTGTTCCTTTCCCAGATGGAACCTAAAGTGGTGTAAGAAGCTCTAGATGACGCTGATTGGGTGATTGCTATGCAAGAGGAACTCAATCAGTTTGAAAGGCAGAAGGTGTGGAAGCTGGTACCCAGACCAAAGAATAGATCTGTTGTTGGGACAAAATGGGTATTCAGAAACAAGCTGGATGAAGACGGACTTGTAACACGAAATAAAGCTCGCCTGGTTGCTAAGGGTTATACTCAAAGAGAAGGAATTGATTATGATGAAACCTATGCACCAGTAGCAAGGCTAGAGGCAGTGAGGATGTTCTTGGCATTCGCAGCACATCATGGTTTTAAAGTCTATCAAATGGATGTCAAGAGTGCATTCTTAAACGGTGAACTAGATGAAGAGGTGTATGTCGAGAAACCTCCCGGGTTTATCGACATCAAATATTGTGATTATGTTTATCGACTCTTCAAATCAGTATATGGCCTTAAGCAGTCTCCGTGGAAGTGGTATGAAACTCTGTCAGACTTCTTACTAGAAAGTGGTTTCACCAGAGGAGTAATCGACAAGACGCTTTTCTACAAGAAATGCAAAGATGATCTAATAATGGTACAAGTATATGTGGATGACATTATCTTTGGGTCTGCAAATGAGAAGCTGTGTGCTAAATTCGCAAAGTTAATGCAATCAAGGTATGAGATGAGCATGATGGGAGAGCTGACGTTCTTTCTGGGCATTCAAGTTAGTCAGAAGAAGGACGGGATATTTATCTGCCAGACCAAGTACATTCATGATCTATTGAAGAAGTATGGTCTCGAAGATGTATCACAAGCTAAGACTCCTATGGCAACAGCCACGAAGCTTGACGAGGATAAAGCGGGAAAACCTGTAGACATCTCAAGCTATCGAGGTATGATCGGCTCTCTTTTGTATTTAACTGCTAGCAGACCTGATATTATGTTCTCTACATGCTTATGTGCAAGGTTCCAAGCGGATCCTAGAGAGTCACATCTCATAGCTGTAAAGCGTATTTTTAGGTATCTCAAGGGAACATCAAATCTTGGGATTTGGTACCCAAGAGATACAGGGTTTAATCTTGTTGGCTATTCGGATTCAGATTACGCAGGTTGTAGAATAGATAGGAAGAGCACTTCAGGAAGCTGTCAGTTTCTTGGAAGAAGGTTGGTGTCTTGGCAAAGCAAGAAACAACACACAGTATCTACCTCGACAGCTGAAGCAGAATATATTGCTGCTGGAAGCTGTGTGGCCCAGATACTGTGGATGAAGAACCAACTCAAGGACTACGGTGTGGAAGTATCTAAGATTCCTATCATGTGTGACAACACAAGTGCTATTGCAATGACCAACAATCCTGTGGATCACTCAAGGACCAAGCACATTGACATCAGGTATCATTTTATTAGAGAGCATGTAGAAAATAGAACTGTAGAGTTGCATTTTGTGTCTACTGAACGTCAAATAGCAGATATATTCACTAAACCTCTAGACGAATCAACATTTTCTAGATTGGTTGGTGAATTAGGGATGCTTAACACCAGTTAGTTTTGCTACCTATCTGTTAGAATTAAGTTTGTGCACATATTATTGTTGTTCATGAATATTCTTAATTAATAATGTGTACTTAATTTCAAATGTATGTGTTGCATGTCAAAAGGGATTAGAAAGTTTCATGATGTTAATCTTGTGCTGATCTGTATATCTTTATGATTAGTGTCTAAATGGAGTAATGGAAAATTTTCTAAGGCAAATCTCGATCTGGTTCTGGATCGAGATCGAGATCGAGATCGACTTGTGAAAATTGCTTAAAAAACTGTCAAGGTACATCTCGATCTATCGACATCGAGATCGACATCGAGATGCGGATCAAGATTGACATCGAGATCGACATCGAGATGTAGATCGAGATGCGGATCGAGATTGACATCGAGATCGACATCGAGATGTAGATCGAGATGCGGATCGAGATCGACATCAAGATCGACATCCAGATGAGGATCGAGATGCGGATCTCGAGATCGAGATGTGACTTGTCTTTTCAGTTACTTCTTTTTAGGCGTGCAAGTATATATTATAGCATTAAAAAGGTTGTTCATTATTTACATTAACTTTCTTTCTCTCTTTCAAAAGCTTAAGCTCTTCATATACACACGCGTATACATACATTACCAGAGTTTTTTTTCTCTGCCATTACATCAAGTTTTCTTGTGATTTTCTTAAACAAAAATCACTAACTGTTACTTAAAAGCATCAATAACTAAAACGAAACTCTGCTAAAATTTTGTTTAAAACTGTTGAACTTCTTGTGTTGTTTTTAACGTCATTACTGTTCTTGCAAATAGTTCTTTAGTTTTCTTTTCATTCAAGTGAGTTTGTTTTCTGTTTCGTGCTTTCTTATTCTTAAGTTCTTTTGTGTTCTTGAGCGAAATAGTTGTGGGTACTATTGTTTAATCCTTAAAGTGCAACTTTACCGCCGTGTTTGTGTTTTTTTTGTAACGGCTGTTCACTTTAACTTTCGAAAACTCAACCGTCAATCATTAGTGGGGAATTAAGTGGTCATTAGTGCGGAAGTTAATTTATTTTAATTTGTGTCACTAATAACGTGGGGTAATTAGTGGGGTTCGTGTACGTTTTTTTTTTGTTTAAATTTAGAACTTGTTCTCTAAAATTTCCATTGCAAAACCATTTCAGAACATTTCTTTTCTCAAACACAAATTTAAAATGGCAAACCCAAATTTCACAATTCCCAAGACCAACTTTATTAATCTCTCTGCTGATCGAGCAACTGGTAGATTTATTCACTATCAGTTCTGGATTGAATCCCTCAACAACACTTCAATCATAAGTCATGCGTTAACCGCCTCTCCCATCCTGAATGTCGAAGCCCTTCAAGCTGCTTACTCAACATTAGAGATTCAGGGTGGTAAAGCAAATCCAACAGGCCTATCCTTTACTATTGGTGGTGCCAAATATGAAGTCAGTCTGCAGAAGTTCAATGAGATTCTTGGGCTTCCTACAGAAGATTATGCTCCAGAACCCACTATGGAGGATATGTTGCAATTATTCACGGAGATAGGTTGTTGCCCTCCGACGGGTCCTATCAAGGTAAGAAAGGTTAACACCGGTATGCTACCAGCTGAGTGGGATTATGTAGTTCAGGCCATTCAGCGCTGCATGTTCCCAAAGGACAAAGACTACAGGCCAATGAACAACAGCTGCCGGGTAATACTATATGGAGTGGCAAACAACAGGAGAGTGAATGTGGGCAAACATCTGTTGATTCAGTTGCTTGAGAGGTGGGCATTGGAGAATGTAAAGCATAATGTAACGTAACGTAACATGTAACTGAGGAAACTAACTCAACACTGATGGTCGGTAACTTATATTAAAATGAAGCACGGAATCGACTGTGAATCGTTTACAAGTTGAATACAAAAGGCCAAAACATTAGATAAAGCTTTGAAGACATTGAAGATCACTGAAAGAAGTTCATTAACATGTTCAAGCCTCAGTGAAGAATAAAGATGTAGTGTTTCAGAGGTTCAGAAGATGTCAGAGGTTTTACAACAGAGAAGTCAAGGGATTCCAGTGAGATTACAGAAGCACTTCTTAACAACTAGAGAAACAGGGCCAATTGAATAGTCAAGAAGATGTGAAGATCAAGTTCGTGTTAGTCGTTTGTGAACCAGACCAGTTGCACTAAATGTCAGCACAAAAGGAATTGAGAACCGCATCTATGTTAGAAAAGAATTGGTTGTATAACCGTTGTGTGCTATAGCTCGGAGAAAATCAAGTTCAAGTAGTAAAGGTAAATTTATTAACTTGGTTGCAGTGAAAGAAAATATTGCAGAGCTTTGAATCGTTGGAAAAATGGGTAAGGTGAACTACCGTTTAGCTGTTTGACTGTTTTGTCTTATTCACCGACGGTTGGTTCTCCTGTTTGGCTATTTCGTCTTATTTACCGACGGTTAGCAAATCACTCGACGGTTAGCATTTTTGGATATATTATTAATTCCATTTCACTCGACGGTTATGGTTTTAATAATTCTTTTGAGTCGATAGTTATAATTGATATTTGGTTTGACTGTTTCGTCTTATTTCACTCGACGGTTACAGCATCTCGATAGTTAAGGGACTCAGATAAATATCCAAATTATTTATTCCATCGACGGTTAAGTCACTCGATAGTTATGGCACTTCGATAGTTGAGGGTTTAAGATTGTTTAATCTACAACCAGCCACAGCATGACACATATCATTGATATCCTTGAGAAGAATTGTTTTAAGTGATTATTTCAGTCTCGACGGTTATCAACAGACTCACCGATGGTTATGAATTAAATGTCTCGACGGTTGTTAATTCAAGAAGTGAGAAGCAATCTATTTACTTGGTTCTCAGAAGGCCACGTAGAAGATTGAAAAAGCCTACACAATAAAGCAGCAAAGCCAAGCCTTTGTGATTCATTCACGAATACACAAATTCATTCAGTTACAGAGCGAAAATATACAGAGCAAAGAAGAGAGACACAGAGAAGCCATTAACGTCGGTTAAGCTAGTGTCATATTTATTGTTCGTATTGATTGTTGTTGTTGTATTGTAACTGTACTAGTGAATCAGTTGAAGCTAATCTACGGATTAGATTTGTGTAGCACCTTCGTGGTTTATATTAATAAAATGATATATTCCCCGAACGAACTGTTGTTATGTTATTGCTCACCAACTGTTTGATTATATAACTGTTCGAACTGTCAATTAGTCCATAACAAATCATTCCGCGATTATTTTATAAATTGGACAATATCGTATTCAACCCCCCTTCTACGATATTTGGGACTAACAATTGGTATCAGAGCTTACTGATTGAGTTTACAAATCAGGATCTATTGTTCGGACTTCAGTATTAAGCTTCTGGAATTTTTAGCGAATTTTTTAATTTTCAAAATATTTCACTCAGAAATTTTTTGAACTTTAAATAATTTTGAAAAGTTCAATATCATGAGTTCTCAGAAAGTAGGAAGTATTAAGGTTCCTCAGTTTGATAGAGTGAATTATAATCTCTGGAAAAAGAAGATGACCCAGTTTATTAAGGCTGCAAATCTGTTGTACATGGGTATCTTAGAGAACGGACCGTTTGTACCAATGAAGATGATTCCTGAATCTACAGTGGACGGAGTAAGAGTTCCTCAAAGGTCTACTCCAAAGGATCCTACAGAGTTCACTGATACAGAGAAAGAAATTGTTGCATTGGACACAGGCCTTCAGTTGATTATTGTTGACTCAATGGATGAAGACATGTGCCATCAAATTCTAAATTGCATATCTGGAAAGCACATGTGGGAAACCATCGAACTGATTATGGAAGGAACAGAAGAAGTGAAAGAGAATCGGTTGGATATACTGACATCAAGATATGAAGCGTTCAAATCTACTCCTGGAGAAACAATCACTCAAGTCTTTGAGCGATATAATAAATTGTTAAATGAATTGAGTATCCAGGGGAAGAACTATCCATTAAGGGAAACGAACAGGAAGTTTATGTTGACTCTTCCACATCATGTTGAGCATAAGGTTTCTTCAATTAGAGAAAGGGACAACTTCAATGTTATGCCCCTTGAAAAGCTATATGGAAAATTGAAGACTTATGAAATGGAACAAGAACAGAGGTTGATTATCTATGGTTCCGGCTCAGTGGACAGTAAGAGTGCAGCACTAATGAAGACCACAACTCTTGTGGCAGATGAAGTGAAGACTTCTGAAGCAAAGGTTGTTGAAACCAAGATTGGTGGAGAATTGATCATTGAAGCTGAAATGGCTACAGAATCACAAGCTGAAGAGGAAGATGATTTTTATACATTGGAAGAGCTTGATGAGATGGAAGACAAATCTATGGCGTACTTGGCAGGGCGTTTCAAGCATATAAGATTCAGAAGGAATCCCAAGTACAAGAAAAGTTTTGGTAGCAGATTTCAGAAGACAGTATCATTTTCGGGATCCAACTCAAGAGGTGGTTATAAGTCAAACATGGTAGACCGTAGTAAGTTCCGTTGCTACAACTGCAATGAACTAGGGCATTTCGCCACTGAATGTAAGAAACTGAGACAAGCAAAAGACAAGAAGGTTTATGAGAAGAAGAGTTCCTACGAGAAGAAAAGCTATGATGAGTTGAAAAGGGAGAATGAGAAGTTGAAACAGAGATTGGATGCTTTGATTGCAAAACAACAAGGCAAGGCTTACATTGCTGAAGGTAGAAGCTGGGATGACACAGATTCTGAAGAAGAAGAATATGGAAATCTTGCATTAATGGCAGATACTTCAGAAGAATCTCCATCATCGTCACAGGTACCTATTCTCACCACTGTAGATATGTCTCTATCTGAATATAAAAATACAGTTAATGACTTGAGTATAGAGATGTTTAACATTCATACAAGCATGCTAGCTTCTGAAGCAGAAAATGCTAGACTAGTTTCGAAGATTAAAAAGCTAGAATCTGGAAAGGAACAACTAGAGCTTGTAGGAATCACAGTTAATAACCTTAAGGAAAGAAATGAATATTTAGAGAATAAGGTTATCTGTAATGCAGAGGTTGAGACAGCACTTATGGCTAAGATTTCTGAGCTAGAGTTAAAATTGGAAGCTTTTAAGAACTCAGCTAATATTGCTAAAGACATAATGGATAAGCAGAGCTTAGATAATAAGACATGTATAGGCTTTAACTACGATGAATATAAAAGGAATAAGAAGAAGGATAAAAGGAATATAACTTTCAATGCTTCTAGTACTGTTTTATTAGAAAATGAAAATGTTCCTTTTGTCATTAAGAAAAGTAGTAATCCTATCTTTAAGCTCCCACTCTCAGAACCCTTAGACGAAGATACTATCGTATGGAAACAAGAAATGCTTGTTGAGGATAAGTTAAAAGAGAAAGAAGTTGAGGAAACTAATGTAGAAGAAGTTACACCTAATGAGCCAGTTAAAACTGAATCTGCTAAAACTGAATTAGGTGGTAACAAGAACAAGTTAAATAGTAATAGGAATGGGAAAGTAGGTGTTAAAATTGCTAATTCTGCTACACCTGCACCCACTGCACCTAGGAAATTGTGTACTAATTGCAATTCTGCTGGACACCTTAGTCATGCATGTAATAAGGTTAAAGTAGAATCTGATGTTCCTGTTGTGCAGAACATGTTTAGCATGAATAGTTTTCATTTGCCTTGTGGTATTACTGGATGTATGCCATGTGCTTTTAATATTATGCATGCTTATTTTAATTTGATGAATGCATCTACTTCTAGTAATTGCATAGGCATAGAAAGAAGCATGAATAAGAAAAAGGTAAGGGCAAAGACTGCTAGTCCTCCTAAGGTTAGGAAGGAGACTCAATCTCCTAAGCCAAAAGACAAATCTGTCAAGGCAAAGGAACATGATTCGAGTTCAGTCAAAGTAGAACTTAAAGATGTGAAAACTGAACCTATTACACCATCTGCAAGAACCTCTAAATTTCTTGGACCCAAACAAGTTTGGGTGCCAAAGAAACCTTAATCACTTTGTGGTTGCAGGGCATAGATACTAATGAAAAAGTCATGTGGATTCTGGATAGTGGATGTTCAAGGCACATGACAGGAGACAAGTCCCTGCTGACCAATGTGGTTGAGAAGACCGGCCCAGTTGTAACCTTTGGAGATGACAGCAAAGGCTTTACTAAGGGATATGGTAGTCTGGAAGTTGGAAATGTCATCATTGAAAATATCTCTCTTGTTGACGGTCTGAAGCACAACTTGCTGAGCGTCAGTCAATTCACAGATAAAGGATATAATGTGGACTTCAGGAAGGAAAAGTGTCTGATCACCAACAGGAAAGATGAAAAGCTTGCTCTTAAAGGAGTAAGAAAAGGAAATCTGTTCGTAGCTGACTTAAACACTGCAAGCAGAGGAGAAGCAAGTTGTTTCTATAGTAAAGCATCCTCTGAATTAAGTTGGTTATGGCACAGAAAACTATCTCACCTGAACTTTAAGGCAATGAATTCTTTAGTTAGAAGGGAATTGGTGAGAGGGTTACCACAGATGGAATTCTACCAAGAAGGACTCTGTGAAGCATGTGAAAAGGGTAAGTCAAAGAAGGCGTCACATAGAAGTAAGGACATGTCAAGCATCAGCGAACCTCTCCAGTTGATTCATATGGATCTGGCCGGTTAATGTCATGTCAGTTTCAAAGAAGAAATATGCATTAGTGATTGTCGACGACTACTCCAAGTACACATGGGTGTTGTTTTTGCATTCTAAGGATGAAACATCTCAAATAGTAATCGATCACATTAAAAAGATTGAAGTGGAAGCTGGATTGCCTGTGCGGACGATCAGATCAGATAATGGAACTGAATTCAGAAATGCAGTTCTAAATGAATTCTGCACGGAGCAAGGAATTTCAAGACAATACTCAGCCCCAAGAACTCCACAGCAGAATGGAGTGGTAGAAAGGAAAAATAGGACTTTGATTGAAGCAGCAAGGACAATGCTAAGCCAGTCAAAGCTACCTACATATTTTTGGGCAGAAGCAGTCAACACAGCTTGTTACACTCAGAACAGAACCCTGATTAATAAAGATCTAGAAAAGACATCCTATGAGATTATGACCAACAGAAAGCCATCACTGAAGTACTTTCATGTGTTTGGTGGAAAATGCTATATATTGAAAGATGAACATCTGGGCAAGTTTGATGCTAAAGCAGATGAAGGGATTTTCCTTGGTTACTCACTGGAGTCTAAGACGTACAGAGTATATGTGATTGAAACTAATAAGGTCATTGAAAGCCTTAATGTAACGTTTGACGACACCAAACTCCCAAGTCTTCAAAAGGATAAAAATTCTGAATCTCTGGAAATTGAAAATCTATCAGAATACTACTTAGGAGATGAAGACGTACCTGGTGCTGCATCTGATAATCATGAACACACGGAGATTGATAATCCAGAGCAAAGCAGTGGAAGTGTTGGTAATACCACACAGTCACAGTCACAGTCTGTATTTCAAAGTCAGTCTGTTACTGAACCTGCTAGCTCAACTGGTGGATCATCAAATAATGAAGGCAACAACTCAGGGGGAGGTGAAGAAGGATCAGCTAGTCGCTCTCAACACAACTACTAAGAAGGACAATCATCAAGGGTTAATCTGCCTAGACAGAGGGTATGGAACAGAGATCATCCCTTTGAATTAATCATTGGTGACCCAGAAAGTGGTGTGAGGACTAGAAGAGCAACGGAGAATGAATGTATGTACTCTGGTTTTCTATCAGAGGAAGAACCTAAAAAGGTTGAAGATGCTCTAGAAGATCCAGATTGGGTGATTGCGATGCAAGATGAACTCAATCAGTTTGATAGGCAGAAAGTTTGGAAACTGGTACCCAGACCTAAAGACAAATCTGTTATTGGCACTAAATGGGTATTCAGGAATAAGTTGGATGAAGATGGCATTGTTACGAGGAACAAGGCTAGACTGGTTGCTAAGGGGTATTCTCAAGAAGAAGGAATAGATTATGACGAGACCTATGCACCAGTAGCAAGACTTGAAGCCATCAGGATGTTTTTGGCATTCGCAACACATTCTGACTTTAAAGTTTATCAAATGGATGTGAAGAGTGCATTCCTGAATGGGGAGCTGGAAGAAGAAGTATATGTAGAGCAACCTCCGGGTTTCGAGAACAAAGATCATATGGACTTTGTGTACTTCCTTTTTAAAGCTCTTTATGGACTCAAGCAGGCGCCTCGAACATGGTATGAAACACTATCTGAATTTTTAATTGAAAATGGTTTTATCAGAGGTGTTATAGATAAGACTCTCTTTCATAAAATGCATAAAGATGCTATGATATTAGTACAAGTGTATGTTGATGATATTATATTCGGTTCTACTAATGATGAGCTATGCAAGAGATTTGCTAAGTTAATGCAGAGTAGGTACGAGATGAGTATGATGGGCGAGCTTACTTTCTTCCTTGGACTACATGTGAGTCAGAAGAAAGATGGGATCTTCATTTGCCAGGCAAAGTACATTAGAGATCTTCTAAAGAAGTATGGACTTGAAGATTCAGCCCCCGCCAAGACTCCAATGCCAACTGCCACAAAGCTTGATGAGGACAAATCAGGTAAATCTGTTGACATCACAAGCTACAGAGGTATGATTGGATCTCTACTTTACTTAACTGCAAGTAGACCAGATATTATGTTTTCAACTTGCTTATGTGCACGGTTCCAAGCTAACCCAAAAGAGTCTCACCTTATAGCTGTCAAAAGAATTTTTAGATACCTGAAGGGTACTCCAAATTTGGGAATTTGGTATCCTAAAGGTACTGGTTTTGACCTAATCGGCTATACAGACTCGGATTTTGCAGGTTGTAAGATTGACAGGAAGAGTACTTCTGGAAGCTGTCAATTCTTGGGAAGAAGATTGGTCTCATGGTATAGCAAGAAGCAGCACTCAGTGTCTACCTCAACAGCAGAGGCAGAATACATCGCAGCAGGTAGCTGTTGTGCTCAGATCCTATGGATGAGAAACCAACTCCAAGACTATGGCTTTATGTTGAACAAGATTCCAATATTCTGCGACAACACAAGCGCCATAGCTATAACCAACAATCCGGTTCAGCACTCACGAACCAAGCACATTGATATCAGGTATCACTTTATACGAGAGCATGTCATGAATGGAATTGTGGAGTTGCATTTTGTACCCACAGAACAACAACTTGCAGACATCTTCACGAAACCACTAGACGAATCCACTTTCTCTAGGTTGGTTAGTGAATTAGGGATGTTAAATTTAAATTAATTTTTGTTTGCGAGGAGTTGTATGGATTCACAAGTTATTGAATTTTTATATCCAAAGGACTTGTGACCTCCAATCTAACTTATAATCTCGGGCTTATGAATATCAATATTAATTATCATAAGTATACCAGTTATGCTGTGTGGTAATTATTCGATATAGCATAAGTAGTTAACTGCTACATAAGTGTTTGTAGTTAACAAGAAGCATAACAGTCTGTGGTTTAGAATTAATTGGTGGATTTCAATGCAATGAGATCTGGCTGAGAGATTCTATATCAGACAGGTTGTGTTTTTTTGGTGAGAAATTGGTTGTACAGACTTGCTTATTTAATGTACTGGTTCTCACTGGAAAAAATGTGTAGCAATTACTTTTCATGATCTTATTTTGCATAACTGACATTATGTTAATTAATAGTATGCTTGTATGATCGTTTGGATTGTGATTGGGTTGGTTTAAAATTTTTGGAAATTTTAAAAGTAACAGAATATGGAACAAAATTTTTTTTGGTTCCAAAGATTTTAAAGCAACCACCTGTGTTTATTAGTATTATTATAATAATTATTAATATTGTCTGTTTGTGGATTTCAAATTGGACTATTATTAATTCGATAGTTATTTCCAAATTAAGATTTTAATATTTCTATTTTAGGAATATTAATTAATTAATTTAAGAAATCTCTATTTAATTAATTTTATGAATATTTGAAATTATTTTGTAAGTGTATTTAAATGATTTCTATTTTTAAAACTCTCGACAGTTACAATTAGATATATTTTTTTTCGTAACCATCGAAGTGGTTTTAAACAGTACTCGATAGTTATAAAAAAATATATATATATATATTATATTATAACAGTCGAAGTAGTCTTTTGGTTAATATATATATAATAAATGAATAAATAAATAAATAAACTATCCATCTCGATAGTTACTATATCTATCTGGTTAATTATTTTATCTGCTTCGATAGTTATTTTTTTCTAACCGTCGAAGTGGCTAATTTTATTAATTAATCTTTCGATAGTTACGTATTATATATTAGTGTCCATCTCGATAGTTACCTTTATTTTATTATTTTTGCTAACCATCGAGTTGCTTAAAAAAAAAACAAAAAAACAAAAAAAAAACAAAAACAAAAAAACAAAAAAACAAAAACAACTCGCCAGTTAACTTTTACATATATATAGTTTTTTTTTCTTTCGCCAGTTAGTAAACATATATCTACCATCTCGCCAGTTAGTAAACATACATATTCTACTCGCCAGTTTCAGCTTTTAATATAAACACTGCTATTCTTAACCATCGACCAGAAAACTGATTTTCTTTCCTCTTTTTCTACCATTCTAGTACTAGTTTTGAAAATCTAAACCCATAGAATTGTAGATCTAGTCATCCCGAATTATTTGATACCAGCCTTGTATCGTTTGGTTTCAGTTTTGTTTCGGGTATTTCAAACTTTGGGATTTTTTCTAGGGTTTGTTTGAGGTCCAAAAATCAAAAAAAAAATAGTTTCACCGTTCAAATCTCTCCTAGTTTAGCATATATTTTTTTCACGATTTTTGGAGGAGTTTTGAATTTTAGTGTTTTCGGTTCGTTATCGAGTCTAATTAAATTCGTAATTAATTGTTTAAAGTTAAAATTTTCAATAATTTTTACTAGTTAAAAATGGTTGGAATTTTTACTATTACCAAAACGAATTTAGTTGCCGAGTTTGACATTCAGTCCCTTCCCGCTAATTATCGGGCCTGGGCACGAGTGTTACTCGAATATTCTCGAGTGAGGTATGCCTTAGTAACAGACGTGATATTAAATCATAATATGCTACGAGACTGTTACTGTTCTGCATATAACTCTTCAGCTGTTGATGAACTGGCTTTTACATTTAGTATTGCTAATCGGGAAATCCGGGTGACGGAGCTAGATTTGAATCGTATATTAAGATTCCCTGAGCATAATCTAGTCCCTTATCCCAATTCCGAACAATTAACTCAGTTCTTCACGACTATCAACTACGTAAATCCTAATCTCCACGACTCAGGTGAAAGGTGTAAACATCATTTACCTAAGGAATGGAATTTCTTTTTCCACACTCTTATGCAATGTTTCTCTTACAAAAAGTTCAACACACACAGTATTTCAAGTTTTTATCGAACTTTAGGCTTCAGTGTTGCTAATAATTGTAGGAT
This sequence comes from Oenanthe sinensis, assembly GCA_028671895.1. Taxonomy (NCBI): domain Eukaryota; kingdom Viridiplantae; phylum Streptophyta; class Magnoliopsida; order Apiales; family Apiaceae; genus Oenanthe; species Oenanthe sinensis. The sequence continues at coordinate 8,378,839 of JAPMAC010000212.1, forward strand.
AAATTTTGGTAGGTTATTATTGAATCAGATGTTGTATGTTATGGGATCGGTGGAGTACAGAAACCTTCAAGTCACTAATGTGGAGTGTTACTTTCCACGATTCCTACAGCTTATCCTTAATGATCTAACGACTAACGAGGAAAAACTACTATATACTAGTAGTGTTACCTCTCTGTGTATGAAACAGAAAAACAGGATAGCCACCACTCTGAACAATAACAGAAACTACATCAACGAAGCACCTGCTCAAATGACTGAATACATGCAGGGTTGTGTAGTGGACATGGAAAGAGACGAGCCTCAAGGGCCTCAAGAAAATGATCAGGTCCCTGAACCAGTGCAAGAATCAGTTCCAGTAGCTACTCCTGTCGAGGATTTAGCTCAAGAAGAGGAAGTGGTTCAGGTGACAGAGGAATTACAAATTTCAGGAGATGGATTTCATAGTATATCTGGAGGAGATTCTATAGGTCATGCTGACAGTCAGAAATCATATCATCCTTGGACTCCTACAGGTAGTACTCAAGGTAGTCTTCATGTCTCTGACTCCTCAGCTTATTCTAATTTGCAGGATCTTTTTGGAGAAAGTGTCATGAACCTATCAGCTGAGCCCTCTGTGGCTGTAGGACAAGGCAATGAATCTGAAACCCAACAGATTCTAACCACTGCCTCAGAACCAAACACTATAAACACCTTACCTTTATCTTCTCTCCAACCCCTAAAAAGAAAATTTGTGAGTGAGGGAGATAGTGCCTCAGAAGCACCACATAAGGAAGGTGAGGGAACCCAAACAGCTCTACCTCTGACTAGACGTCGATTAGAAGAACCTGAGGTATCTGTTAGCCCATCTATACCCTCTCAAAAGGATATAGAGCTGAAAAAGGCAAATACACAGTCTCTGGGTACATCCTCTCAACAGGGTGAACCTATTGAAATTCGTCCGTCGGCCAGGGCATCTGAACGAGTGTCAATAATTGAGCCTCCAACCAAGTTATATGTTGCACTGAAAGGAGCACACACACAGGAGGAATTGACGGATGTTGCTACTACTGTAGCAGAACCTATACAGGTAGATCCTGTACAGGTCATGCCTTCACAGGCTATTGCGGGAGTCACGGGTCCTTCATTGCTAAACATTACAGGATCCAATGTGATAAGCCCCCCAGGAGGAACATTCCTGGCTCCTAATAAGGAGGTCTCCACCACTATTAGTGGAAAGGAGAAGCAACTACTTGGCAATAGTTCTTCGGATGAGCCATTTAGGATTTTCACTGCAGGTACAGAAGACTTGCTGGAGTCAATGAGAGTGAGTGAAACACCAACAGAACGTTTGAGTGATCATAATTCACCCACACCTCTAAGACCGAGCGAGAGAATTGAGAGACAAACACCTACAGAACCTGTCAGTGAGACACCTACCAGCCAAATAAATACCCTCACAATGCACACACAATCTCTAAGTCAAAGGGTTTATAACCTGGAGACTACTGTCACCGAAATGAAATCTGAATTTCACAGCAATGTCATGGAAATAAAATCTGTTCAGTACAACATGTTGCAGGATTTACAGAATTTCAAGACTGATATGAAGAAGTTTGTTACAGATTTGTTTGAAATGTATAAATCTCAAACTACTCAAATCCCTGTTTCGGAGGATAACACAACTAAGGGGGAGATGATAGTGCGAGAACAAGAAAAAGAATCTGGTGCAGAAATGAGGAGTAAAGACAAAGGTAAAGGAAAGTTGGTAGAGGAAGAAGCAAACATCACATCTCAGGGGGAGCAAGAAATACCGCTGGAGGTTAGGCTTACACTTGAAGAAGGAGAAATATGGGAACCTTCTCATACAGCTCCTACAGCTCAGGAAGATGATGTGTTTGATGAATTTGTCAATGATGCCGCTTATCAGTTCACCGAAACGGATTTTGTGGAAACATTTGGTTTGCTAGATGCAAATCAATCCATGATAAGGGCATGTGAAATAGCTCGAATGTCTCAGGAAAAAATCAGAAAAGAACACTTCAACCACTACATTGAAAGAAGACAAAGGCCGTTGATGTTATCAAGAGAAGGAAGTGCATGGGATCAGGCTAGGAGTCTTTTGCAGAAACCAGAATTAGGAATAATTCAAAATGAAGATCAAAAAGTTCTGGAAGCACTGCAAGAAGCTCACAAGAGTCATCCATCAATAAACCAGTTCTTTCATGCACTAAGACAAACTGTCAAGTTGATATTCATCACGACCAACATCAATGGATGGAAGATTCAGATTCAGTTCAATAATTCGACCACAAAGACCATTTCTTCGAATTTTATCAAGTTGAGGTCTCTAACAGAATTATATGTCATGAAGATTAGGACGGACAAGAGATCTCATGTGAATGAACTTCTTACTGATATGATTGAAGATCAGATGAGCAAAACAGCAGCTGAAGTTCACACAACTCCTTATACAGTGATATTCTACAAAGACAAGTTAGTTCAGACACTGTGTTTGAGTGATGAAAGACTGAGCCTATATCCTCTGAAGCGTCTGAAATATGTTGAAGGGCTTCTTAGGAGTGAAGGACTTAGAACAGAAGAAAAATGGAAAGCTGCAGAGCGCATTTATGCTTATAGACTAAATGTCTTATCAAATCAATCTGTAGATATTTCCAAGGTCGGAAGAATAGATCCTTCAAATGGATCTCAACCAAAATTGCCTGTGTATACAAGAGAAGAAGGAGATTGGGACTTTGAAAAAGTCAAGGCAATGACTGAATTTAGATTTAATCATCCAGGGAAGGTGTTCGAATATGCAGAAAAGCCAGATTTTCCAATTGTCTTTCCAGATTTTGATATAATCAGGGAGACAGAGACAATGGTGCTAAAGGATCCTCCAGCAATCAGGTATAAGAACCCCAAAGGAAAAACTGAAATAGTTGATATCCACAAGATGTCTTACATGACTTCTAGGGAACTGGGTTTTATACTTGATCAAATCAAGACTTCGACGAACTATAAAGACAAATCAGCATTGGCAGAAATCTCTAAGCTTTACATGGAGAAGTTGAGAGCAGAATCATGTTACAACACTGATCGGGTTAAAGCAGTTCCAAAAAGGTTGAGTGTTAAAGGAAAGACGAAAGTTCTTGAATTTACATTCGAACAAGTTAAGCAGATCAGAAGAGTAGCTGTCTTGCAAACACTTCAGGAAGCTTTGTCAGATCCCAAGCCAAGTAATATGCTAGAAGAAGAAGCGCTGGATCTAGTGAATGACCAGCTTGCAAGTCTTGTACAGTGAGAATGACTTAATGTATATCAGTTCAGGCTAGAGGAACATTCATTCTACATTGTAATTGTTTTTGACATCTGGAAATGTGTTATGTAATCCAGAATTTGTTTAATATTAGTTTACCATCTTCTATTTACTTTTTCTTGTAAGTTAGTTGAGTTATCCTCTTAAGGGATTTGCTTGTCGAACTCTAACAATCAAATAGGGGGAGATTGTAAAGCATAATGTAACGTAACGTAACATGTAACCGAGGAAACTAACTCAACACTGATGGTCGGTAACTTATATTAAAATGAAGCACGGAATCGACTGTGAATCGTTTACAAGTTGAATACAAAAGACCAAAACATTAGATAAAGCTTTGAAGACATTGAAGATCACTGAAAGAAGTTCATTAACATGTTCAAGCCTCAGTGAAGAATAAAGATGTAGTGTTTCAGAGGTTCAGAAGATGTCAGAGGTTTTACAACAGAGAAGTCAAGGGATTCCAGTGAGATTACAGAAGCACTTCTTAACAACTAGAGAAACAGGGCCAATTGAATAGTCAAGAAGATGTGAAGATCAAGTTCGTGTTAGTCGTTTGTGAACCAGACCAGTTGCACTAAATGTCAGCACAAAAGGAATTGAGAACCGCATCTATGTTAGAAAAGAATTGGTTGTATAACCGTTGTGTGCTATAGCTCGGAGAAAATCAAGTTCAAGTAGTAAAGGTAAATTTATTAACTTGGTTGCAGTGAAAGAAAATATTGCAGAGCTTTGAATCGTTGGAAAAATGGGTAAGGTGAACTACCGTTTAGCTGTTTGACTGTTTTGTCTTATTCACCGACTGTTGGTTCTCCTGTTTGGCTATTTCGTCTTATTTACCGACGGTTAGCAAATCACTCGACGGTTAGCATTTTTGGATATATTATTAATTCCATTTCACTCGACGGTTATGGTTTTAATAATTCTTTTGAGTCGATAGTTATAATTGATATTTGGTTTGACTGTTTCGTCTTATTTCACTCGACGGTTACAGCATCTCGATAGTTAAGGGACTCAGATAAATATCCAAATTATTTATTCCATCGACGGTTAAGTCACTCGATAGTTATGGCACTTCGATAGTTGAGGGTTTAAGATTGTTTAATCTACAACCAGCCACAGCATGACACATATCATTGATATCCTTGAGAAGAATTGTTTTAAGTGATTATTTCAGTCTCGACGGTTATCAACAGACTCACCGATGGTTATGAATTAAATGTCTCGACGGTTGTTAATTCAAGAAGTGAGAAGCAATCTATTTACTTGGTTCTCAGAAGGCCACGTAGAAGATTGAAAAAGCCTACACAATAAAGCAGCAAAGCCAAGCCTTTGTGATTCATTCACGAATACTGAAAGGCAGAGTGTTTAAACTTGTAACACTATAATTTATGTAACTCAACTAAAGAAAAGATACTTAACCCGAAGACAATCAAGAACGAGAAGTCACAAAGAAATCAATAACAAATGAAGACAAAGTAATTGATACAGTTCAACATGGTAAATATGATCAAACAAAGAAGAAATCATTGGAAGAAGTTCAAGTTAAAGTTGTTCATGCCCCAGTGATTTGTAACTCAAAGAATCAAGATCATAACTATCAGTATCAATAAGACTAATTGATTTCAAGTGAAAAAGAAGGAAAGCAATTGTTGGAAAGCCACATTTCTAATTGAACATGGTAATCTATTCAGAAGCAAGAAACCTATCAAGACTAGTCACTTATGAACCAGACCAGTGCATCAAGTGTCAGGACATTGGTAGCAAGTTCATGTCAGTAGTAGAGTTCCAAGTTCAAGAGCTTGTTGAAGAAAATAGAAGACGTGAAGAAATCACAAGTTCAAGATGTTGCATTGAAGTTTCAAGTTGAAGCCCAGAATTTCTCTAAGTACTTACAAGGGAACCTATGTAGAAATTCCTATCTAGAAATTCTGGATAAGTTTCTACTTAGAGCCAAGTAGAAATTCTGGAGTTGGAAAATATTTTCTAAGTACTCAACTCAGGAAGCTATCTCGAATTTCCTATGTAGAAATTCCTAAGTCGAATTTCCTATGTAGAAATTCTGGAGGTGAAAATATTTTCTAAGTACTCAGGAAGAAGGCTATCTCGAATTTTCTATGTAGAAATTCCTAAGTAGAAATTCCTATGTAGAAATTCTACTTAGAATTCGAGATAGAGCCAAGTAGAATTTCCTATGTAGAAATTCTACATAGAGGACAGTTTCAACATGACACATGGCATCATCCTGGTGGCAGATTTCCAAGCTTTCAAGACAAGATAAGATTCACGTGGACAACATTGGGCCACTCATATCTTATCTTTTGAAGACTACAAGTCATAGATTACAAAGTAGTATAAATAGAAGTACTTGTGTAACTTGTAAGACAGTGAGAGCAATATTCGAGAGAAACACTTGTAATAAAGAGAGAGTATATTCACAGAGCTTAGTATCATTTACTACCCTCTTTACTTCTGTTGTACTATTGTAATGAATGTTGTAGCAACCCTTTCAAGTTATATATAAGACATATATTCCTTGAATCATTGTGTTCATTTATTACATAGTATTTATTGCTTCATTGATTCAAAAAGTTGTATTCACCCCCCCTCTACAACACATTTGGACCTAACAATTGGTATCAGAGCTATCTGTTTGACAAACAAAACATAGATCCTTGTGTTTGGTAGAAGATTAATGAGTTTTCTCTTCCAGATCTAATTTTCGAGTTTGTCTTGAAAAGTGTGCCTTAATTTTTTTTTCGGTGAAAACTCATCCCAAAAATTATTTAAATACTCCAGGTGTGATTATTTAGCTTGGGTGGATTTTAGATAATTTTTGTGATTTAATCTGGGTATTTTGGTTTGTGGTGTTCTTCACATGTTCATCACTGTTCTTGGTAAAGAAGACAAAACCAACAACTTTAGATCTCCTTTTCAAAAAAAAAAAAGGGCAAAAAGTGTAAAAGGTGTTATTGGCTTTTGATTGGACAATTTACTCACAGAAAAAGAATTGTCAGAAGACTCTGTACCTTTCACGTGGGTGTTAGGTGAAGTCAGGTGAGATAAGTCATAAAAGTCAAAAAGTGTGAAAGTGACCTGCAGCAATTTTTTTCTCCAAGGCAAAAGTTCTACATAGAATATCTACTTCAGAATTTCTACTTAGAAATTTCGACTTGACAGAATTTCGACTTGGTGAAATTTCGACTTGGCAAAAGTTCCACAAAGAAATTTCGACTTAGCCTAGTCTTGTGCACTTGAGTTTTTTTTGTGACCAGTTTTTGAACTTTGATCTATTTTGAGATAATTCAATTTTCTTTTAATTACTACTCAAGTAATAAGAAAAGTTTATTATCTCTACTTTAAATCTATATTAAGATGGCACCTAAAAATCAATTCAAAATTCCAATGTTCGACCGAGATCACTATGAAGAATGGGTGTTGAGAATGAAATTATACCTTGAGTCCATTAATCCTGAATACTTGGAAGTCCTTGACAAAGGTAAATTTGTTCCAATGGTGGTTGTTCCTGAGCATATGGAAGGAGATGTGGTTGTACCACAGCGGTCTGAGCCTAAAAAGGCAGCGGACTTTTCAGATGCTGATAAGGAGCAGATAGCTTTTGATACATCCGTTCGACAAACCTTGGTGGAATCCCTCGATCACGAAATGTTTAATGTAGTTAAAGGACTAACTACAGCCAAGAAGATCTGGGATAAGATAGAGGTCGTCATGGAAGGTACAGCTGAGGTTAGAAGTAACAAGACACTCATACTCAAGATGGAGTATGACACTTTCAGGATAAGAAAAGGAGAAAGCATAACAGATGTCTATCTAAGATTCAGTCAGTTGGTGTTGGATTTGAATCTGAGAGGTATAACTCTCCCCATGGTTGAAGTCAACACGAGATATCTAAGGAACCAGCCAAAAAGCATTGAACATAGAGTCTACGCTGTAAGAGAAACCAGAGATATGCATATAACTTCTCTGGAAGAGTATTATGGAATTCTAAAGACCTATGAGCTGGAGACCCTTCAAGATCAAGCATGGGACAATGATTCAAGGGGAAAAGAAGTGGCATCAGGATTGGTTGCTGATGAGGAAGAGTCTAAGAAGGCAATGGTTGCAGAAAAACCTAGATCATCACCTGCATCTCATCAAGTTGATAATGATGATGAATGCACCTCAGATAGTGATGATGACTACTTCACCCAAGAAGAGCTGGACAACATGGATGATAGTGTCGTGGCATACATGGCGAGGAAGTTCAGCAATATCAGATTCAAAAAGAGTAACCGACCACAGAGAAAATCTTCATCTTTCTATCGGGTTACAAGGGGTGGTGGCAGTTCTTCAGGTTACAAAGGAAAAGGCAAGAGTTCTAGCTACAAATCTCCTTTGGATTTCAAAATGAAGTTCAAATGCTATAACTGTGGTGAAGCTGGACATTTTGCTACGGACTGCAAGAAGCCGAAACAGACTTATCCAAAAGAAAGTTATGAAGCCCTCAAAAGCAAGTATGAAGCCCTGGTGAAGGAAAGACATGGAAAAAGAGCTTTAGTTGTAACAGAAGGTAGAGCTTGGGATGATTCAGACGAGGAAGAAGTTATTCATGCAAACTTTGCCCTCATGGCTGAGACATCAGAGGAACCAGAGGTACCAGTTCTAACCCTTAAGGAAGAAATGTCTATTGATGATTATAAGGTGCAGAACGGGGCTCTTAGCGAAGAGATCTATATGTTGTGCAAAAGCCTAAACACTTCTCAAAAGGAACAGAAAACACTTGTTGCCAAATGCAGAATGCTTGAGGCAAAAGTGGAAGAGTTAGAGGCTGTTTGCACTGTAGATACTTCCCTAAGAGACTCTATTAAATCTTTGGAACACAAGCTTAGCCTTAAAGATGAAATAGAAGCATGTCTTAGGAATAAACTAGCTGAGTTAGAAACAAAATGCGAAGCTTATAAACTAGCTGCTAGTAAGGTGAATGTTGACAGTGACACATTTAAGAAGATAACTGGAGTTGGTGTAGGTCTTGATTATTCTAACTTATCTAAGAAAGAAGGGAAAAGACCTGTAGACATTAGTTCCAGTAAGACCAAGACTGAAATACCTACTTTTCTTAAATCAGCTGTCAAACCCATCTTTAAACACTTCGTTCCTCAAGTAGAAGAAGAGACTGAATTATTAGTTAGATATGAGATAGAGATGGAAGATCGAAAGAAAGAACAACCTGTAACTCCTATTAAATCAGTTAAAATCAAATCCACTAGAGAAGAATCTAGACAAGGATTAGGAGCTAAGGCTGTTAAACAACAGAAAAAGGAAAAAGGCATAAAAGAGGTTAAGGCAGAACGTGTTAAGAAAGAGTGCTATCATTGTAAATCTACTGAACATCTTTCTTACGCATGCAAATCTAACATGAATATTCCTATTACTCATGCCATGCCTGTACCACACACAATGAGTAACATGCATATGAACCATGCACAATGTGGTCAACCTAATTGTATGCCATGCACTTTTAACGTCATGCAAACATTTGTAAACTTGATGAATGCAACTAGCCAATCATGTCAAAATTCTACTGCTAGTTCTAATGTCAAAAAGAAGCATGTTAGAGCTAAGACTGCCAGTCCTCCTAAAGTTAGGAGTGACAAACCTTCTCCTAAGACTAACAAAATTGTCAAGTCTGAAAGAGGAAAAGACGAAGTCGAAAGCTCGAGTAATGTTAAAGTAGGTGCATCTACTGTTGTTAAAACTGATAATTCTCGATCTTATAGAAAAGCCGGGCCCAATCAAACATGGGTTCCGAAGAACGCCTAATCAATCTGTCATTGCAGGGCATTAAGCGAAAAAGGAATAAAGTTATATGGGTGCTAGACAGTGGAGCATCGAGGCATATGACAGGAAACAAGTCCCTGCTTACAGAGTTGGTTATGAAGGCTGGCCCTTATGTTACCTTTGGAGATGACAGCATTGGTGTGACAAAGGGATATGGCAAACTGAAATCTGGTAATGTCGTCATTGAAGATGTTTCCTATGTTGAGGGACTAAAACACAATCTGTTGAGTATCAGTCAATTTTGTGACAAAGGATATGAAGTTATATTCAACAAGAGAGGTGTATCAATCACTCACATTAAGGAAGGATCGTTGGCTTTGAGAGGAGTTCGAAAGGCAGATCTTTTTGTTGCTGATATGGATTCGGCAAACCAGAATGAAGTGACCTGTTTCTATAGCAAAGCGTCAGATGATGAAAGCTGGCTATGGCATAAGAAGCTGTCTCACTTGAACTTCAAAACGATGAATGCTCTCGCAAGGCGAGAACTGGTGAAAGATCTACCTCAAATGGAGTTTGCTCCTAAAGGACTCTGTGAAGCCTGTGAAATGGGAAAGTCAAAGCGAGCATCGCACAAGAGTAAAGAAATTTCTAGTGTCACTGAGCCTCTGCAACTCCTTCATATGGATCTATTTGGTCCAGTGAATGTCCTATCATTGTCTAGGAAAAGATATGCTTTGGTAATCGTGGATGACTTCTCAAAATATACATGGGTATTGTTTGTAATGACAAAAGACGAAGTACCTTTCCAAATCATTGATCACATCACTGAGATTGAGAATGTATCAACACTCACTGTGAAGACGATAAGATCAGACAACGGCACAGAATTTAAAAATGCAATATTGAATGACTTCTGTGTTTCTAAAGGAATACGTCATCAGTACTCAGCCCCGAGAACTCCACAACAGAATGGAGTAGTTGAAAGGAAGAACAGAACATTGGTCGAAGCAGCAAGAACTTTGTTGTATGAATCGAAACTTCCTCTATACTTTTGGGCCGAGGCAGTGAGTACAGTGTGTTACACTCAGAATAGAACCTTGATCATAAAAGATAAAGAAAAGACACCATGTGAACTAATGAATAACAGAAGACCAACAATCAAATACTTTCATGTCTTTGGAGCTAAATGCTATGTACTTATAGATGATGAAAATCTAGGCAAATTTGAAGCAAAAGCGCGTGAAGGGATATTTGTTGGTTATTCTACAAATACGGTGGCAGCTTATCGGGTATTCTTGGTGAATGAACGGAAAGTGATTGAAAGCTACAATGTCAGATTCGACGATACCAAACTCTCATCAATTTCTAAAGATAATAGTGAACCTGAGTCCCTAAAATTTCATAATCTGGACTTGGATGAATTTGAGGATGAACCTGAGTTGGTTGTTACTTCAAATATACCAAGTGATCGTGAAGCTATACCTGAGTCTAGTGGACAATCGAATTCTACGAGATCAGAAGAAACTTCTTCCGCACGTTCTGGCAACAACTCAGGGGGAGTAAATAGCAGCTCAAGAACAGGTGATCAAGACTCGAGGAGAAATGACACTAGTTCTGTAGGAGCTGGTACTAACTCAGGGGGAGTTAGTAGAAACAACACAAGTAGTCAGCACAACAATTCAGAAAGTCAAGCTGAATCCTCAAGACAATTACCAAGAGAACGGGTATGGAGTAGAGACCATCCGTTTGAATTAATTATTGGTGATCCAGATGCTGGTGTGACTACTAGAAGATCTACAAGAGCTGACATGGCAAATATCTGTTTGTACTCTGGGTTCTTGTCCAAACTAGAACCTAAAGAAATAGAAGAAGCTCTTGGTGATGCTGATTGGGTGATTGCAATGCAAGAGGAGCTCAATCAGTTTGAAAGGCAGAAAGTTTGGAAGCTGGTACCCCGACCAAAGAACAGATCAGTAATTGGAACTAAGTGGGTATACAGAAATAAACTGGACGAAAACGGACTTGTAACACGAAACAAGGCTCGTTTGGTAGCAAAAGGTTACTCTCAACGAGAGGGAATTGATTATGATGAAACCTACGCTCCAGTTGCAAGACTTGAGGCAGTCAGGATGTTCTTAGCCTTTTCAGCACACAAGAATTTCAAGGTTTTTCAGATGGATGTGAAAAGTGCCTTCCTGAATGGAGAGCTAGAAGAAGAAGTGTATCTGGAACAGCCACCTGGCTTCATTGATCCAGAACTTGAAGATTTTGTGTTTCTTCTCTTCAAAGCTGTCTATGGCCTCAAGCAATCCCCAAGACGATGGTATGAAACCCTATCCTTGTTCTTAATTGAAAATGGTTTTATTAGGGGAGTAATTGATAAAACATTGTTCTACAAAAATGTAAAGGATGATTTGATACTTGTTCAAGTGTATGTGGACGATATTATTTTTGGGTCATCTAATGAGCGCTTGTGCGAGAAATTTGCCAAGTTAATGCAGGATAAATATGAGATGAGCATGATGGGGGAGCTGTCTTTCTTCCTTGGATTACAGATCAGTCAAAGAAAAGAAGGAATCTTTATCTGTCAATCCAAGTACATCAAAGATTTACTCAAGAAGTACAATCTTGAAGATGCATCAGCAGCTAAAACTCCCATGCCAACAGCCACGAAGCTTGATGAAGACAAATCAGGTAAACCAGTTGACATCACAAGCTATCGAGGTATGATTGGCTCACTTCTCTATTTAACTGCAAGTAGACCCGATATCATGTTCGCAACGTGTTTGTGTGCAAGGTTCCAAGTGGATCCTAGAGAGTCACATCTCATAGCTGTCAAACGAATCTTTAAGTATCTCAAGGGAACACCAAATCTAGGGATTTGGTACCCAAGAGATACAGGTTTTAATCTAATAGGCTATTCGGATTCAGACTATGCAGGTTGCAGGATCGATAGGAAAAGCACATCTGGTGCTTGTCAATTCCTAGGCAGAAGATTGGTGTCCTGGCAAAGTAAAAAGCAACATACAGTATCTACTTCTACTGCTGAAGCTGAGTACATTGCTGCTGGAAGCTGTGTAGCTCAAATACTGTGGATGAGGAACCAATTGAAAGATTATGGCATGGAACATACAAAGATTCCAATCATGTGTGACAACACTAGTGCCATTGCCATGACCAACAATCCTGTAGATCACTCCAGAACCAAGCACATAGACATCAGGTATCATTTCATCAGAGAACATGTCGAGGAGGGGACTGTGGAGTTACATTTTGTACCCACACTGCAACAAATTGCAGATATATTCACCAAGCCTCTTGATGAAGTAACATTCAATAGGTTGGTTGGTGAATTGGGGATGCTTAACACAAGTTAGTAAATCCTCCTATCTGTAAAATCCAAGTTTTTGATCATTTACATATGTTTGTTTTTCTTGTTAATTGCCTAGTTGAAAACATGTGTAAATAATCTTTAAAATTGCTCAAAATATCACTTCTGCATGCCATTTAATCATTTTGAACTTAGACTTTAAGATGTTTAATTAATAATTATTATATGGTGTATCTTGTGTTATTTTTCATAAATTCACTGTGCCTTAATTGAAATTATCGATCAAAACTTTGAATTTATGTTCATAAATTGCATGAACATAGGGGGAGTTAAATTCATGGATCTCTAAATTTATCATGATTTTAAATGAATTTTTCTATGATTTTCATGTAATTTTTATATAAATTAAAGCCTTAGAATTGTCAAGGAATGTCTCTTTTAATGGTTTTTATTAAAAATCCTTGAATTGGTATTTATTTTAATTTGGCAAAATTTAATTCTTGATTTTTCAGAAAAATTGCTAAATTTTACTAAGTACCTTCAAAATTTCGACTTGGAGTCTATCTCGAAACTCATCTCGAAATTCGACTTGATGTTCGAGATAGAGTTCCAGGTGTAAGAGATTTGAATTTTCTAAGTCTGGGAAAATATTCGAGTTAGCATCTATCTCGAACTTCATCTCGAAATTCGACTTGAAGTTCGACTTGGAGTCTATCTCGAAATTCATCTCGAAATTCGACTTGAAGTTCGACTTGGAGTCTATCTCGAAATTCATCTCGAAATTCGACTTGAAGTTCGACTTGGAGTCTATCTCGAAATTCATCTCGAAATTCGACTTGAAGTTCGACTTGGAGTCTATCTCGAAATTCATCTCGAAATTCGACTTGAAGTTCGACTTGGAGTCTATCTCGAAACTTATCTCGGATTTCGACTTGAAGTTCGAGATGGGTCTTTCCTGAGAGGTTTAATGCTGTTTAAAATTGTTCAAGTGAATTTAATTCGAGTTAGCCTCTATGTCGAAACTTATCTCGAATTTCGACTTGATGTTCGAGATAGAGTTCGACATAGAAGTTCGACATAGAAGTTCGACTTAGAAGTTCGACATAGAGTTCGACTTAGATTACCCTGTGAGTACTTAAGTTTTTTTTTTCATTTTCACAGGGATATTTTTGTCATTTCACTCTATTGCCTATATATACAAAATTAACCCGATTTTACTTTCACTTTTACCCTATTGTTTTAAAACCTAATTTTTACAGCAGCCCTTCCTCCCACCCACGACTGTTCATAGTTGTGGTTGAATCTCTTACATATAACGAACTACTGTCCATTTTGTTTCTTGATTTTACTATCTGCATCGCGTTTAACCGATTAGATTGTGCGTAGTTTTGTGTTTAACATCGTAACTGTTCATCTTCACAGATACATACATACACACGATTTACACACACTTCTCACATAAATATTATTACTGCGGATTTTGTTTTTACAGTGGTTTGTTACTGATTCTTGTTTAATTCCGTAGTTTAATTTTCACTCCAACATCACAGTTGTGTTCTCAATTAAAAGGGATTAAAACGTTTTTTTAAACACAAACAAATGACTCACCAATTTTCTCTTGCAAAACATAATTATTATAATATTCCGACTGAAATTGGTGATCAACTCCCGCGTTTCAAGTTTTGGGTACGATATCTTAATTTGTACTCCAAAGCTAGCACTGCTTTTACTGCAAAACCTACACTGGTCCATGATGCTTTGCAGCAGTTATGGACTAGTGCAGTACCTTTTGGGAGTAAATCGACCCCCTACGGTTTTACTTTTACCTTGGAGGGTCAAAATTTTGAGGTTACAGAGGCTATTTTTAATACAGTTCTTGGTTTTCCAGTCAAGGATTCTTATGACCCTGAACCTACAGCGGCTGAGCGCCAGAATTTTTTTGAAGCAATTGGATGTTATCCTCCCCCTGGACGACTATCCACTTCAAATATTCAAAAACAATTTTTTCATGTGGAATGGAATTACTTTTTCGAGGCCATTACTAGATGCTTTCGGGCACGAGAAAGAGATTTTCATCAAATTTCCATTCCCATGCAAATTTTTGGTGTTTCCCTAGCCCAGGAACTAAATATTAATTATGGCAGGCTTGTTCTTTCAGAATTAGTGGCTACAATGGGATCACCTGAAACCAGAGACATTTCACACAATGATATTGTCTGCTGGTATCCTCGTTTCTTGCAAATGCTAATCAATCATCTCGTGCCTTCAAATGCTTTATCACTTAGGCAGGCATTTGTTCGAAGTCCCACCTCTGCACCTTTAGGCATGGGCACTAAGTCACTAACAACTATTGCTAACCAGGATAAACATCAGGGTAAACCTATGTCTATTCCTGAGAACATTCAAGTGTGGCTCTCTTATGATGCAGGTGTAACTACTCTCGCGGGAACTTCACAAATCTCATCACATGCTCAGAATCCATCTGCCCACAATGAAGCATTTCAAGGGATTCCTGATGAGCATATTGATGACGAACAAGATGAGGGCCAATCTCTCAGTCACTTCACAGCCAGGCAAAGGGAACAGCAACCGTCTCCTAAGACAACACATGCTGCTTCTGATTCCTCTGTTGGCCAAGGTAATGAAGGAGGTACATTCTTAGAACCTAACACTCCTTCCTCCTCTGATTCTGATTCCGTGGCCCAAGATTCTGCTAACCCGCAGGATCTATCCCAGGGTGATAGCCATATTTCTGCGTCTGCTTCTTTAACTTCTTCTCTATCACCCCTGTTAACGGGAGTTAAAAGGCCGGCACCTTTAGAATTAGGTGAGAGTACTGATGAGAGTGACCCTGAAGTGCAGCCAGTTTTAAGGAAGCGAGCCAAATTTTCACAAGCTGCTACTTCAAAAGCCCAGTCCATCCCTAGCGTGTCTATCACAACCACTCCACCTCACGAGAGTGGTTCTCCCCTTGCACAGTCAACACCTAGGATGGTTGCTGAGGATTCAGTGTCTTCTGAAGAGCCTGTTCCTTCAGTTACACCGGAAGTTTTACGAGCTTCGAAAGTACCTTCACCGGTACGTCCTGATGCTGCAGAGAGGATCGGTTCTACTGTTGTACTTGAACACTCTGCAGCCTCTCAGCCTGAGATTCCACCTCAGGACAAAACAGGCAACATTGATCCCATAACTGTTCCTCATTTTTCTTATCCAGTTTCTGCAGGTACTGCTTTGAATCTGAGTGCTATTATTGAAGACATACACGAGCGTGAGACAGGGAGTGAGTGTGAGCGTTTAGGGAGTGAGGGACCTTCATTTTTAAGGCCCGACACTGAGCGTCAAACACAAACAGAACGATTCTTAGAGCGAGAAAACCTAAGCCAAACACCGTCCCTGGTTCTTCAAAATCTTGAAACACGTATGTTAACGGTGGAAAATCATATACTGCAGTTTGGGCAGTCTATGGGGCAGTTAGGGCTTAATGTTGGAGATCACAAGAGGGCTCTTGATGACTACGCAGCACGAATGGCAGGTCAAGCTGAAGCTTTAAAAGATATGACGGACAAAGTCAATGACCTGGGCCATGCTGGTGGTGTCTTGGGCAGCACTCTGTATGAAAGAATGGGGAGTGTGGAGAGCGTTCTGCATACACTGGCAACAGAAGTCAGTCGTATGATGTATGCAGTTCGGCACTTAGTTCCCCCGGAGTGCTTCGATGAACATTTCAATCAACCTCCCCCGGATGCTGATGGTGCAGGTGGTGCTGCTGGACCGACTTCTGGACCTTCTGGTTTTGGTTCAAGTGCTGGTGGATCGGGTGCACACGGTGATGTTCCGGATAACTCACCTAAGGGGGAGAAAGGAGGTAATGAGACGACACAACAGTCACCCCGTGCTGAAGAAGAGACTGATCCAATGGTGACTGATGAGGAGGCTCAGAGGAAGCGAAAGGGTAAAGCAGTGATGGTTGATCAAGAAGAGCCATTCACTGACTTTGGTGATCGACAGGAACACGTGCAAGTTGATTCAGATTCTGATATGGAAGACGTACCTCTAGCACATGCAATTAAGAGATCTTTGGAGGAACAAGGTGGAGGTGCTGGGGCGTCTGCTGAAGAGATTCCTGTTGATGAGGAGACCCTGAAAGCTCAGCAGTTAGCTCTGGAACAAGCTCAATTTTTCAAAATGAAGATGATGCAAGATAAAGCTGTTTTTCTTGAGAAGCAAGTGGAGCTCAAGGAAAAGCAGTATGATCATGAGCTTGCCAGACTAGCTGACCCTCAAGTTGATCTGGACAAAAGGAGGATTGGACAGAAATGGGACGATGCACGAAAGATACTGATGGGGTCGTGTGCACATGGAGTTCATAATAAGGAGGCAGATGACTTGTTCTTCAACTTAAACATGAAGAATCCGATGACGATGGACTATATAAATGCTTTGAAGAGAATGATTTCTAAAGTCCGGGTTGGATACAAATCGGTGGATAATGAATGGCAAGTTATTTTGTCTTTAATTGATGGAGCCCCGATGTCTTTTATGTATGTTGATGATCAGTTTATGTCGAGAAGATCTGCGTCGGAGTTGTTCTTGCTAGCAACTAAAATTCAATATTCTCAAGCTGAGGAGCTAAGCATTCTGTATAGAGATCAGTTAATGCAGTTAGCAGAGGACAAGGGACCAGAATTCTCAGCCAATCCAGACGTTGTCAGAATGGTTGTTGATGGAAAGATGAAGAGGGTTAGTATGGAAGAAAATGACTTGATGGCTCTATCGGTGGAATCCCTTAAAGCTGTTTGCAGACAAATGATGGGTAAGGGATTCACCTCGGATATTAAAGAAAAATCAGTGGAGTTCATTGAGAAGATAATCTTCCAGAAGAGCAGTGAAATATGGAAGTGCGATGTCATTGCTCCAAATCCTCTGGATAATGTGAAGATTGAGCCAGAGCTAATGCAAAGAAAATGGGATATTCTACAAGCTGTGAAAAGCGTAGATGAAGCTCTGACTCTTCCTTCAGGACCCCTGGAACAAGGAGAGATAAGGGAGGCAGTTGGTGTTCCAGGAAGAGAAAGTGTATACTGGATTCATTCTTACACAGATGATACAGCTGATGCCTTGGTGTTCATTGATGCAGACCAGAATCAAACCTTCTTGCATATGAGTAGGAAATGGCTGCTACAGACTCAAGATGCTGCATTTCTAGATAAAGTCAGAGATGAATTCAAATTTGGAGATGTAGAGGATAGGTTTGCAGATGAAAAGCAGAGACTGTTAAAGTACTTGTCTGAGGTAGTAAAGGAGAAAAGGAGAATGGAGTCAGATGCGGCTAGTAGGCTCAATACCAACCGTGTCAAGGGCTACCCTAAAATGATATACTGTCAGTTCAAAGCTGATAAAGCTCATTGGAAGCCTCAGCTCATCATGAAAAACTTTGAGGACATTCCGAAGATCAGAACTACCCAGGAAGTTGATAAACTAAGAAGGCTTTTCAGACATCCATATCCAGAACCCAAGAATTCTCTGGAAATGGAAGCAGTAAGTTTGCTGAATGCGAGATGGGCACAACTACATGATCCAGTATACAAAAGAGAACAGCAAAGGAAAGAAAGGCGCAGAAAACAAGGAGAAGATAAGCGCAGTGCTGTTAAGGAAGTTAGGAAGGGGAAACGGAATTAGAGTTAAAGTTCAAAGGGATGTGAACTTGAAGTTGGAAAAACTTCATATCTTTTGGTTGCTCTAACTCACTTGAGGAAAATTCACCTGACCACGGTATGCGAGATAGGCTAATTCACCATACTGTAACCGTGAATCAGAGTGGATCCAATAAGGTGATATGAGTTGGACTGAAAGGTATGAAATAATCCAGGTGATAGAGATCATCTCAATGGTCTTTAATTCGAGGTTCGAATTTTCTTTCTAGCTTATATTTATTTTCTAAAGTTCTTTGTATTGTTTTCAAGTTTTTATTCAAGTGTAAAATGTGCAAGACATTAATGTTACTTATCTTTTCTCGTCTCATTATTTAGTTGAGTTATCCTTCTTTAATTTGAATGTCATTGTTAGACAATCAAATAGGGGGAGATTGAAAGGCAGAGTGTTTAAACTTGTAACACTATAATTTATGTAACTCAACTAAAGAAAAGATACTTAACCCGAAGACAATCAAGAACGAGAAGTCACAAAGAAATCAATAACAAATGAAGACAAAGTAATTGATACAGTTCAACATGGTAAATATGATCAAACAAAGAAGAAATCATTGGAAGAAGTTCAAGTTAAAGTTGTTCATGCCCCAGTGATTTGTAACTCAAAGAATCAAGATCATAACTATCAGTATCAATAAGACTAATTGATTTCAAGTGAAAAAGAAGGAAAGCAATTGTTGGAAAGCCACATTTCTAATTGAACATGGTAATCTATTCAGAAGCAAGAAACCTATCAAGACTAGTCACTTATGAACCAGACCAGTGCATCAAGTGTCAGGACATTGGTAGCAAGTTCATGTCAGTAGTAGAGTTCCAAGTTCAAGAGCTTGTTGAAGAAAATAGAAGACGTGAAGAAATCACAAGTTCAAGATGTTGCATTGAAGTTTCAAGTTGAAGCCCAGAATTTCTCTAAGTACTTACAAGGGAACCTATGTAGAAATTCCTATCTAGAAATTCTGGATAAGTTTCTACTTAGAGCCAAGTAGAAATTCTGGAGTTGGAAAATATTTTCTAAGTACTCAACTCAGGAAGCTATCTCGAATTTCCTATGTAGAAATTCCTAAGTCGAATTTCCTATGTAGAAATTCTGGAGGTGAAAATATTTTCTAAGTACTCAGGAAGAAGGCTATCTCGAATTTTCTATGTAGAAATTCCTAAGTAGAAATTCCTATGTAGAAATTCTACTTAGAATTCGAGATAGAGCCAAGTAGAATTTCCTATGTAGAAATTCTACATAGAGGACAGTTTCAACATGACACATGGCATCATCCTGGTGGCAGATTTCCAAGCTTTCAAGACAAGATAAGATTCACGTGGACAACATTGGGCCACTCATATCTTATCTTTTGAAGACTACAAGTCATAGATTACAAAGTAGTATAAATAGAAGTACTTGTGTAACTTGTAAGACAGTGAGAGCAATATTCGAGAGAAACACTTGTAATAAAGAGAGAGTATATTCACAGAGCTTAGTATCATTTACTACCCTCTTTACTTCTGTTGTACTATTGTAATGAATGTTGTAGCAACCCTTTCAAGTTATATATAAGACATATATTCCTTGAATCATTGTGTTCATTTATTACATAGTATTTATTGCTTCATTGATTCAAAAAGTTGTATTCACCCCCCCTCTACAACACATTTGGACCTAACAAATACACAAATTCATTCAGTTACAGAGCGAAAATATACAGAGCAAAGAAGAGAGACACAGAGAAGCCATTAACGTCGGTTAAGCTAGTGTCATATTTATTGTTCGTATTGATTGTTGTTGTTGTATTGTAACTGTACTAGTGAATCAGTTGAAGCTAATCTACGGATTAGATTTGTGTAGCACCTTCGTGGTTTATATTAATAAAATGATATATTCCCCGAACGAACTGTTGTTATGTTATTGCTCACCAACTGTTTGATTATATAACTGTTCGAACTGTCAATTAGTCCATAACAAATCATTCCGCGATTATTTTATAAATTGGACAATATCGTATTCAACCCCCCTTCTACGATATTTGGGACTAACAGAGAAGAATGCATCTAGGAATCCGGAAGTTGGTCCAGTCAAATGCTGGATGCCAAGATTTCTTCAGATGGTTCTGGATGACGTCCTTTCAGAGGAACACAGAAGAGTATTTCAAGGCTCTGAAAGGATGGCATGTTTTGA
Source organism: Oenanthe sinensis (assembly GCA_028671895.1). Lineage (NCBI taxonomy): Eukaryota > Viridiplantae > Streptophyta > Magnoliopsida > Apiales > Apiaceae > Oenanthe > Oenanthe sinensis. The sequence goes on from JAPMAC010000212.1 coordinate 8,399,118, forward strand.
TATGACTCTAAAGAGTATCTCCACCATGGAAACCCAGCAAAAGTCCAGACTTTTTGAGTTGCGCCTGACTCCGTACTTCCAGGATCTTCAAGATGAGTATGCTAGGAGGCATGCTTCTCAGTTTACTGCAGTAGAAGCTGAGAGTAGCGGTAACGAAGCTGAAGGTGGAGATCAAGTGCCTAGAAATTTGGAAGAAGCAGGTATGGATGTTGACATGGCCGAGGCAAATGTTGCAGAAGCTGGAGCTGACAAGGATGACGATCTTCTGAGTCAGGTACCTATTCTTGCTGATCTTGATCAATCATCAATTCAACCTGTTTTCTACAGCCGTGGGCCTGAAAACCCCCAGGCTCTATCCCAGGCTGCAAGCCATTCTGTTCATAAACGTTCAGCCAGCCCTAAAACTGGTGATAAAAGGAAGGCATGCTTATCTGAGTCGAGTGATTCGAGTGGAGGGAGTGTAGGAGTTGAGAGAATAGTCACTTCAGCAGCTCTGCCACCTCCAAAGAAGCAAAAGGTGGATTCAAACCCAGTGGCAACTGCACAACCTGTTAAGGCTAGTTCACCTCTCACAGCCACCACACCTCACGCTGGTGGCTCTCCTCTCCAAAACATTCCAACACATTCGCACTCGCCTAGGCTTATTGGTGAGAGTCAAGGAGGGGGTCCAGCTCAACAGCCAATAGGAGCTGGCCCTACCTCCCCTGAGTTGTCCGCTCAGGGCTCTTTGAGCAATTTCTCGGAAGGGGAATGGCAAACTGAGACTAGCACTTCTGATGCTAGGATCTCAGGAAGTTATAATGCGGAAGAGTCTGTCGAATCCAGTACGGATGACGCTTCCTCATCTAAATCAGAAAACAAGTTGCTCGCAGAGCAACGACATCTGGTGACTGGTGGGTCTACGCCTCCAGAACAGCCCAGCGAACCAGAAAAGGTTCTAAGTGAACAAGGGGATGACATGGTCATAACGCCATCTCCTATCGTAGACACAGCGCTTAAAGGCTCAATCTCACTGACCGATATCGCCGACCAACTCACCGCTAGTCCCCAGCGATTAGTAGATGAGGCTCTAGTACTGTTAGGCTCTAAACACGAGGGAGAGACAAGGAGAGTAGATCCCTTCTTTTTAGGGATCTTGAGTGAAACAGAACCCGGCGAGAGTAAACAGTTTAACCCAAGCCAAACACCGTCCCCCAAATTGCAGGATCTAGTGAAGAAAGTGGAGGCTTTGGAGGCTGGAGTTGCTGGTGTTACTGTTGCTGTCTCTTCTCACTCTGGAAGATTGGAGGTTGGAGCTCAGTTCATGGAGAACCTGATTGCCGTCCAAAATCAAATGATTGACAAGATAAACAATCTTGGATTGGCACAGGTGGAGGTTGGGAGGTCAGTAGATGATGTCACTCATGGCATGTCTCAGGTTTGGACGAAGCTGAATGAACTACTTGATGTTGTCTTTGGACGTAACAGGGCTGGACCTGGTCCTTCAACCGGTGGTGGTGGTGACGATAATAATGATGATGATGCTCCTGATGAGGATAACACACCTAAGGGGGAGAAGGAGGGTCAGGGTCTGAAAAAGTTGACTAGTAAGGGTCCGGTGATCGAGTCCTCAAACAAATCTGGCGAAAAGGTGGAGGAGGCTCAACCGGCTCCTAAGGACAAAGGCAAGCAGAAGATGGTAGTTGAAGAAGAAGCTGAGAAAGAAACACCTCTTGTCGATGCATTTATGGGAGACTTTATTGAAGATTCTGATGATGACGAGATGGATGTAGAAGCCTTAGTGGCAAGGAGGTCGAGACTCGAGCAACGGGAAAAAGAGTGGGAACAAGAAAGAGGTCTAAATCCTGGCGGATCCGGCGCAGGAGTTGCAGGTGATGCAGGAGACCACTCGGTTGCTGACGAGCATGTGCCAGAAGAAGAAGTTGATGAAACGGAGATGCAAGGAGAGATTTTCAAGGAAGCCAGAGAAAGAGTAAATGAAGAAGTGCTACAAGGGATAGTTGAAAAAGAACTAATGGCAAAGGAGAAGAGAGCGGCTCAGAAAACTCAGCATGAGTATGAAATGAAAAAGATCAAAGATCCTAAGGTCCAGGCTGACATAAGGAGGGAAGGTCCCGAGTGGGACAAGGCTAGAGAAGCCTTAGCTGGACCAAGAGCCTATGCTCATGACTCAGAAAGATTAAACTTTCTTCTTCATAAGCTAGAAAATCTAAACCCCGGGCTGCTAAATTATCTAAATTGTATAAGACAGGGATGCACCTCCGTACAAGTCATATTCAAGGAGAAGGCATGGAATCTGATGATCACTTGGACACCCATAACAAAAATTGGGCCGTGTATGGTCGATGAAGCTTTCTTCCATGAAAGGGGTGCAAGTGAACTGGTAGAATTCGCTCACAAGGTAGACACCTCTGTCAAGACTAGAGTGCTGTTTAAGGAGAAATTGTTGAAGATGGCTGAAGACAGAGGGGTTGACATTATTCTAAATCCCTACCAGATCAGATATGTCCATGACAAGGTCTTGAGGATCGTAAATCTGCATGACTCGAAACTAACTCCGAGCGGAAATGTGCTGAAGGCAGTTGCAAAGCTAGTCCTCTCTAAGGGTTTTCTAACAAAGGAAAAGAAGCTGGTGGCTAAGGACTTGGAGAAGCTGATAAGAAGGCAAGACGCTAGATACAAGTTGCCTGAAGCTACACTACCAGTGGTTAAGAAGGAACCTGAAGACTATGCATTCGAGCAGAAAGACGAGGCAATAAGAGAACATGTGCAAAGATATGGAGATCCAAGAATAGACATTCCAGAAGAAGGGGAAATAAGGGGGGAAGCTAGTGCAGTGGTTAGTGCAAATGTCAAGTTTGTCAAGAGCAAAGCTGAGAATGAGAATGATCTGCTGATCTATACAGACAAGCATCAGGTGGAAACCATCATTGAAATCAAGTATGACATCTTTGCAGAACACAGTCATGAAACACTGTGTATTATAAGGGAATTGATTGATGAGATGGATGATGTTGACGAGTTTGATCAGGATTATCTAAGGGTCACGTTTGATAACTTCTGTAAGAGAAGACAACAACTTGATATTCAGAGGCTACAGCAATGCACCACCGCTATTGTCATTGGATACCCTAAGCAGTTGGTTATAAGGAAGAAAGGGGAAAAGGGGTATCCTGACAAAGTCACGAAGCTGAGGTTTGAAGACATTCCCACGAAGCTTACCACTCGCAGCATGGTTGAAAGGTGGTTGAGGTTGTTTCGAAATTACAAGATCAGAAATCATGTGGAAGCAGAAGGACTTAATCTTCTCAAGAAAAGAATGGATGAAGTCTGCAACCCTGAGTTCATGAAGAAAGAAAAAGCAGCCAAGAAGAAAGCTCGTGAGGAAGAGGAGCGCAAGAAATCAAAGTTTTAATGTATTATGCTTGTAATGTTTCTTTGCGTTGTAATTTGTTTTCTTGTTTTCCTGCATTGTAAAAATATATTATCTATTTTCTTGTGTAGTGTAAGGTAGAAGTCAGTTAGCTAAGTGTCTTGAAACTGGTTTATATTAGGCGTCAATTATTTCGCGAAGTTCGGCGGTGGTAATACTGCTAAAAGGACTTCAGAAGGATAATTGAAGATTGAGTGGACCGTGCTCTTAAAGTACTTAGAGAAAATCTCTAGAAGAGCATGAAGCCATTTAATCGAGCCAACAGGTGTCCAATTTTGGCACTTGAAGTATCAGTAATAGACATGAAGTTAATTAATCAAGCCAAGCATTATGTAAGTTGACATGATCTTTTATGAATGTTATTTTATCTTTTTCAGTCCCTGTTTAGTTGATTTATCCTCATTGTGAATTTGGTTGTCATTGTTAGACAATCAAATAGGGGGAGATTGAAAGGCATAGGTGTACTAACTTGTAACACTTAATTACTATGTAACTCAACTAGAGAAAAGATAAAACAACAGCAAAACAAGAGAAACTGAAGAAGCACATGGAATCAATCAACTGAAGAAATGGTAATGATACTTGGTAACTACAAGTAACTAATTTGGTTAATCAAGGATGCATAAGTGAGAAGAAGTTCAATCTCAGTATTGCTCATGCCCTAACTTATCTAATGGAGAATTAAATTAATGTCAAAGAAGTATCAAGAAGACCAAAGTGATTTCATGTAATGTATATCAACATCTGGATAATGTAAAGGTTAATCAACAAATGAGAACTGACATTCAGAAGCAAGAACCCCTACAAGACTAGTCACTTATGAACCAGACCATTGCATCAAGTGTCAGGACATTGGAGGCAAGTTCATGTCAGTAATAGAAGATCTCATTTGAATTGAGTGAGGAAAAGAAATTGAAGAAGCTAGGGAAACTTGCTCATAAAGGTTAATCCTCAATTAGTCACTAAAGAAAGTCAACATTCGGTGAGTGCATATTTGCCAAGGCAAATGTCGATCCACGGCAGATCGAGATCGAGATCGAGATCTTCATAGATCGAGATCGAGATTCTCCCAGATCGAGATCGAGATCTTCACAGATCGAGATCGAGATTCTCCCAGATCGAGATCGAGATCTTCACAGATCGAGATCGAGATTCTCCCAGATCGAGATCGAGATTTACACAGATCGAGATCGAGATGGGTCCAGGCGAAGATCGAGATGCGGGTAGATATGTAACATTTAATGTTCAAGGGACAAGTGGCTTATTGTGAACGGTTGATCCAGAGTGGTTGGGAAAGTACTTTTTGTTGTCGAAGTCCTGATTGGGCCACGTACACAAAAAGGACAAGATCAAGACTACATGACATTATAAAAGCAGCACTTTGATTTTATTAGTAGAGAGACTTTCATCATCTCTATTATTCAACGATAATTTTTAAAGAGAGAGCATTTTACTGTAAAACAAAAAGTGAGAGAGAGGATCAGTTGAATCTAGCTTTAATTGTTGTATTTATTTTTCAACTGATCATGATACTTTTATGAATGTTGTAGCAAATCCTTCAATGAATATAATGATATATTCTTGAAATTCTGTGTCATCATTTATTACCTGCATATTGTTTATTCTCTCATTAATTTTAAACAGTTGTATTCACCCCCCCCCCCTCTACAACATTTTGGACCTAACATAACAAGATAAGTAAATAAGGTTCAACTAGTAAGTTTCATAACAATTATCAGTTGAACAAAGTTTCCCAAAATAGTTAAAGGCAAATAAAAGGAATCTTTTTAGGAGTCTAAATCATTGGAAGACAGTCCTGTCAGGACTCTGAAGACTTTCAAGGGAACACAGTTTTTAAGGAGAAGAACAAGATAAAGACAAAAGACAAAGAAGATGGCAGACAAGAGATAATGGAGAAATAATATAGCTAATATTCAATTATGTAAAAGAAGACTGATGAATTTTATATAAGGAGCCTCATTGTATTATAACAGATCATCGAAAAAACTCTGCAATAAAATCTTAAGTTTTGATAAATCTTATGTCGAGCAAAACACTCTCTATAATTTCTACTAAGAAAATATCAAGAGATCAGAAATATTATTCTACCAAAATCATAACTAGTATTTGTTAGTTCAAGAGTATTACTAAGTATAGTATTTTGGAGGACATTCTGTGGCATACCAGAAGCCAGACCATATTCCAGGAAGGAACAAGGAGTCAGGAAGGGGATAGCTACGGTGATCTATAATACAACTACTAGGTAATATAATTGAACTAGTGCTTACTATTTATGATATGGGTAAGATAATTATTTTTATGATATTGATATTATGACAGAATTATTAATCTACAGCATACACATGCAAAAATGACTATAGAACTTGGATTTGTGTACTATCTTCTCAAAGCACTGTATGGTTTGAAACAAGCACCTAGAACCTGGGATGACACACTGTCTAAATTCTTGATTGAGAATCACTTTACAAGAGATACTGTTAATAAAACTCTCTTTCATAGAAATGCCAGTGGTTCTATTATTCTTGTTCAAATCTATGTAGATGATATTATTTTTGGCTCAACTAATGAAAAACTTTGTCAAAGGTTTACTAAGTTGATTCAAAGTAAATATGAAATGAGCATGATGAGAGAACTTACATATTTTCTTGTTTTGCAAGTCAAACAAGTTAAAGATGGTATTTTCATAAATCAAACTAAATATATTCCTAATTTATTAAGAAAATTTGATTTAAATGAATGTTCTTCTACAAAAACTCTCATGGCCACTGCAACTAAACTTGAATTGAATACTAAGGAAGTTAAAGTGCACATTTCAAGTTATAGAGGCATGGTTGGCTCATTACTATATTTATCTGCAAGTAGGCCAGATATAATGTTTACTACATGTCTTTGTGCTAGGCTTCAAGCTGATCCTAGAAAGTCTCATTTGATTGCAATAAAAAAATATTCATGTATCTCAAAGGATTTGGTATCCTAGAGATTCTGAATTTGATCTAATTGGTTACTCAGATGCAGACTATGTAGGTTGCAAAATTGACAGGAAAAGTACAACAGGCACTTGCCAATTTCTAAGAAACAAGCTTATCTCATAGTTTAGCAAAAATCAAAATTCAGTATCTACATCCATAGTAGAGGCTAAATACATTGCTGCTGGAAGCTGTTGTGCACAAGTGTTATGGATGAGGAATCAATTGTTCGATTATGGATTTAACTTGAGCAAAAATCCAATGTTATGTGGCAACACAAGTGCAATTGCCATTACTGAAAATCCAGTTCAACACTAAAGAATCAAGCACATTGATATAAGGTACCACTTCATTAGGGAACATATAATGAATGGTACTGTTGAATTACATTTTATCCCTAGTGAAAGACAACTTGTAGATATTTTTACAAATCATTAGATGAATCTACTTTCAATAGATTGGTCTATGGTTTAGGTATGCTTAACTATATTTAATCTTTTAAATGTCTGACAAGTTATTTATTTTAGAATTGTAGCCATGGAATATGTTAATATATTGATTTTTCCATAATCAATTGATAAACATTTTACATTTCAATTGATATTTTTGAAGCTATCGACAGATAAATATATCAATTGATGATATATTTATTTATCGATGGATAGTAGTACATGTTGAAGGATAAGTTAATTATCAATCGATGAACTGGAATTTTTAGGGTCCATGTCATCAATCGATTTGTACAAAATCTTGCCGTTGAATACTTATTTTATCAATTAATGAATACATACAGCCTTGTGTGTATAACAGTCGATTGCCATAATAGGTAATTCTTTCATTTACCTTTTATTTCAACAGTCAATTGAGTTCTATTTTGAGCAAGAAAGTGATTAAAAATTCAGTAAATATAAATAGTGAGATTAAAATTTATTTTAACTCTCACTTGTAATTTTTATTTACTAACTAATTTTCTATCTCTCTCTCTCTCTTTCTTTGCGAACTCAATCCTTGACTCTGTGCTCTCAATTTCTAAGACTTTCAAGTATAATTTCTTATCTCCTATCTCAAAGTAATGGTTGATTCATCATCCAAGAAGGTCTCTCAAAGTGGGTGATACTACGAACTTAACAATTTTGTGGCATGTACTGTTGTCGAGGAAGCACCATAAGGTTTTAATCCTATGATGCGATTCTTGGAGAGTAACAAAGTGAAGATTGCACTCAGTGAAGCACCAAAGATAGTTTGCAAAATGGTGGAGGAATTCTAGGCCACTGCAGAGGCTGCCGAGGACTACTATTCCATCTCTTTCATGTGTAAAGGAGATAAGTATACTCTAACTATTATTTCTATTGATGAATGCTTAAATTTACCTGCTAATAATACTAATAATGCACCAACAGATGAGGACATTAGAAACATGCTAAAATTTGTTAATTATGTTGAACCAAAAATAAGCCTAGGACATGTTGTTAGAAAACATCTTAAGAAAGAATGGTCGTACTTCTTTGATGTCATAAAATGCTTTAGTGATAAGATTAGTAATTTTGATGCTATAATAACTAGTATGCAGGAAATAGCTTATAGCATTCTGTTTGATAAGTACTATAATTTGTCATCAATAGTAATTAAAGAGATTGCAGCAAAATTGGGTGATAAAACTAATAGGTCTAATCATATTTACTATGCTATTTATTAACCATTTTGTGAAAGACATAGAAATAACAAGTGAGACTGAGACACTTAACTTTTGGGTCGAAAACAAAAAGGTCTTCAAAGATTTGGTTAGGATCAATCTTCACAGTGATGTGGAATTGATCTATCCACCTTTTATTCAGGTATTTATCTCTAACCTGTCTTCTTCTTAATCTCAAGTTTTTTTGCCTTCTGTGCCTATAGAGGGTGTTAACAATGACCCCAACTCTCCTATCCAAGCTACACAACCTACTTCTAAACCCAAATCTAAAAATACAACCTCAACAGGTTCTCAAAAACTTGTTGTTGAAAAACCAAGAAAAAGAAAAATTCCAAGTGATGATAGTTTAGTTAGAGGGGTTATTGGTGAGGGAACTAGGGAAAATCAAAGAAACCAGAAGAATAAGGTGAGTAAGGATGAGCACCCCAAAAGGCTGTGGATGTTAACAAGGAAATTACCACATCTCTGTTGGCATCCTCTCAATAGGGTGTCAATATTGAAAAAATCCCAGAGCCAAGGGCATTGAACAAAGGGGAGGACATTCAAGCCAAAACTCCTAAATCCTATGAAAAAAGGAGGAAGAATGTAACCTTTGCACATGGGGAAACACACACTACAAACCCATAGGAAAATGTGGTGGAGCCTTCTGATTCTCAGCTTGATGCATCTCCAATAAATGTGGAGATGCAGCCCCACTCTCTTTCTATTCCCATTTCTTTTTCTCATCCTCAATAAAATTCTTCAGAAAATTTAATGATAGATAATAAGGCATTTCAAATTCTCCTCCTTTATTACTCAAGGAGAAGCCAACACTCTATTTGAGTCTCCTTCACAGGATTCTCAAGACACCATCTCAAACACTATTTCAAACATTCTTTCAACTCTAAGCACTAAAATTACTTCAACTTTACTTTTTCCAACCTCATCAATTGATGTAATCTCATCAATTGATAATCAGCCATCTACTGATAAGCCATCGATCGATACTCAACATCAATCAATGGATATGCATCAATCGATGGATATGCCAACCACCTCAATTGTTAACACTTTCACATCAATTGATACTCAATCAGTTGATGTTGTTCACACTCTTTTAGGACTGAGTGAGTTGAGTGAGAGGCAGGCTTGCAGCCTGGCAAAAGGAGAGGAAGTGAGTGAGGTCATTCCTATTTCTTCCAGGAATTAGAGTGAAACACTTGAGGGGCCCACCTTAGAAGGTGCACAAGGTATGAGCGAGGGAGAGGTGAGATACTAGGATGAGATCCTGAAGAAAAATAGAGAGATGAGTTAGAGTGATTTCAGGATTCTTTAGTATGCACAGGAACTCGAAAATGAACTGATGTCTGAAGGGGAAGGTGTGCAGGAGATAGGGGGAGAGCAGGAAATATGGGGAGTCCCTAATATTAATGAGGCTGGTAGTAGTGGAGTTAACAAAGAGGCTGAAGGTTTGGAGAAAGTTGTTGATGTAGATGAGGATGTTTATGCAGAAGAGTTGGACTCAAGAAACTTTGTGCACCCTGATCCAAGATATCAAGGATTGGAAACTTCAACCAACAGGGATGCTGAATCAATTCTAGGGTTGGAGCACACTGAAAAAAGTACAAAAAATTTGAAGGAGAGGATTATCAATATTGAGGATGTATGTCATCTAGCTCCAGGTGATATTGACAATGACAGTGATGAAGAACCTTAGATGAGCACAGTTGAGGGTAGCCTGACAGATGAAGAGGAACAACTTCTCTATCAATATAGGAGGTCTATGATGGAGGTGGATTTTGTTGATGATACACATAGAAGAATTGCTCAGTGCTTGAGCGATCAATTAAAGGTTTAGAAGATGACAGTCACTAGAGTTAGACATGAATTAGTTTCAATCAAGGACTCTATTTCTTCTACCAAGGCTGTATTGGAGAGAAGGTTGGATGAAAAACTATCCCATGGCACTCTCCATCATATTTAACAGAAATTTCTCTAGGATGTTAAAGGCTTCAATGACTTGGAGAAGAGGGCCTCTTCTATTAAATCTAAAATGGATGACATCATTAAGGGACAGGCCTTTCATGCACAAATTTTGCAGAAGTTTCTTGACAAGATGTCACCACCTCCCTCTTGTGATGATAACAAAAAGGGGGAGAATACAAATAAAAGGGACAAGGACAAGGATGGCAGTGGTGGGAATGGAGAAAGAGGAGTTGGAGCCAGTAGGAGTAGGTTGGCAGGGGTTAGTAGCAGTAGCAGGTTTGCAGGGGCTAGTAGGAGCAACAGGAAGTCAGAAAGAAGCAGGAGCAAATCATCTAATTATTCAAAGGATGATTTGGAACATAGAAGAAGCAATGCACATTAATTTGATGCTGACTTGGAAGCTAGAAGAATTTCTAGAGAAAAAGGAACTAAGGAGTTAATTGAAAGAGAAAGGAAAAGGTTTGAGCAATTGAAGAAAAATACTGAGAGGGTGACAAAGGCTACTTAAACAAAAAGCTTGGATGATTTCATTGCATGGACCAAGGCTGTGAATGAGAATGCAACAGCAGCTGCAACTGAAGTAAATGTTCATGCAGATAAACTTCCTCAATTAGCATAAAAGAAAAGGGGAAAAGCCATTATGATTGATGAGGAGAAGAAAAAAAGAAAGGTTTTCAGGAGAAAATTTGTTACAAGGAGCCATTTCTTCAAGAAGTGTAGACGCTGCTAGGAGTGAAAATGAGGATGTAGAAATGGCAATGCAAATGCATCTTGAGTGGAATCAAATGGATGCAATTAAAAACCAATCCTCAAAGCCAAAGAGGCAAATAAAATGTCCAAGAAAAGGACTGTGAAGCCCCAAGAATCTACCCAATAAGAACAATCTTCAATAAAGGAAATACAAGAAGACTCAAAAGAAATTGCTCTTGAAGGATATGAATTGAAGGAAGTGCAAAGAATAGTGAAAAAGCGTTGATAGTTTGCAAAACTCATCCAGGAACTTCAAATCATGAGGAGTGCATGAGTTTAGAATATGAAGATGCACACAAGGCAACTTATCCAATGAGGCTGATCATGAAGCAGGGTTACCACACATTTAAGACAATTTCACCTCTACTCAACAGGAAATAAAAGTTAAACATTATTGTTCCTCGGGAGTTACAACATCAAATCACATATTTAAGGAGATTGCCTGCAGAAGCTGATCTAGACCCTCCTTTGAAGCTTTGGGAGTCACAGATATTGAAGGAAAGAAAAAGTACTTTGACATTTGTAAATATCTTGACAAAATCACATATCAGGAAATTATTTATCTAATGAGGCAGCTTGGAAACTCAGACATGGATGAGCAGATATTGAGAGGTTCATTCGTAAGGCAACTAAAGGAGAATGCTGAGAAGAGGAAGAACATGAAGAAATGAGTGGAACCCTGGGAAAGTTGAAGCAGCCTGTAAAGTTCATAAATATGGTACTTCTAAATTTTAAGTGTTATTTAATTTCTTGATTCTATATTAATGCAATTGTATTATAGGTTTTTTTATCACCAAATAGATTTATGTTTGTTTTTGTCGCAAACATAAATAGGTGGAGATTGTTAAGAATCTATGTAACTTTGATGATAACATTAAACCTTATAATAATAAAATTTTATTTTATTGTAACTAAGAAATTGATTTGAAAATTATAAATATCGATTGATCAAGAAACTATTTATCAGTTGACATTTTTATGTTAATCAACTGATAATATAGATGGTAGTATTGGTCTATTTCAAATGATATGGCTTTAGTCGATTGATACTAGAGTCAATTGATATTGGTTATCAATTAATGTATAAGTTAGACTGTTAAATTGTAATTATTTGAAGATAGAAAAATTATACAAGTGAAGGATGATCAATTGATATGTAGGCATCAACGGATAAAAGATCAATTGATAAAAAGTCAAGTCAAAGATTGAAAACCATCAACTAATATGAAGAACCATCGATTGATATATCGATTGATAACATCTATCAATCGATAAGTCAACAGCTATTATCAATCGATAGATATCAAGATCAATCGAAGAAAAATATCAGTTGATAGAAACAAGGAAGAATCAATTGATATGCTTAACATCTAATTAGCAATTGATAAGGACTGCACGACAAGACATAAAGCATACCTATGGAAGACAGTCTATACTGACTGTGAAGACTCAGAGTGAAGCTGTCTTTCCAAGTCTGCAGACCTTTCTCAAAATAGAAAAAAGCAAAAGGAAAGATAGATAAAAAATAATCCTAGAATAGATTAATTATTTTATACTCTTTTTAGGAAGCGTAAACACGCTTGTGTTATATAAACAAATGTGGTAGCATTGTTAGAGATAATAGACAAGTTAGACAATATCTCAAAAACTACTATTTGGCAAAATAGCACTTGTAAGAACAGTTGGTTTTTTCTCAAACCTTGTAATCGCATCAAACCTTTTAATCGCAACTAGGTTTCATTAACCTAGATCATTTGAGCAAAAATACAAACGGATGGAAAAATTAATCCATCAGTAATTTTAAACATCCTATATTTGTTCAACTCCTCATCTGACTTTTAATTGTTCATATTTTAACAATCTTTTCAAACACTTTCAAGAAAACTCTTAAGATATTTAAAAGGGGAAATATTTGTATTCAACCCCCCTACAAATACTACAAATATTGACATTGTTCCAGGAAATAACATTGGATATTTTGAATTTTTTGACAACCCTACCCTTAAACTTACTCCTTCCTTTTAAAATAATATTTTTTTTAAAAATTTTAACAATTAAATTGATTAAACTTTAATGGTAAATAAAAAATATTTTTTTTAAAATTTTCAAAATCTGAAAAATACATTTTAAAGTAAATTAAATATACTTTTAAATGAATATTTTATAAAAAAAACTTTTAATTATATATCGCGTATAATATTAGGTCAGAATTTGATCACTTTAACTCACAAAAATCAAAACAATACAATTATTTTGAGATGAAGTGAGTATTAATTCGATATTTGTACTTTGAGTAAATGAACCGTTCTAAAAAGTACTTATCTGCTTTCTTCTGCTAACTTTTATGTTAATTTATAAATTATTACAAAAATATCAATTTATTAATAAGTTAAACAAGAATATAATTAATTTTTGTAATAAAATAAGAATAATTTTTTATATATAGTTAAAAATTTCAAACTTAAGATTAATAAATTTATATTTGTGTATTGTATGATATATAACCTTCTAATTTTATTTTTATATTCAATTCCATTAAAAACAATAAGGTTGTGTTTGGTTGGGGAGAATGAAATGGAATGAGTGAAAAGAAAGGAAATTTATGTAAGTAAGATAAAAGTTTTTTTTTTAAAAATGTGTGAGTGTAAAATTTATTTGATAAGAATTGGGAAGAAAATGTATATGGGTGAGGACGAAACATTTCATCTCAATTTGGGGATTTGATTTCTGGTTTAGGTAGCTAGAAATGGAATGGGGAAGAAATGAAATTTTTAAAAATTCATTTGTTGTTCAAATCACATTCCATTACTTCCAAATCGTTCATCCCAACCAAACACAATACAAGGGAACAAGTAATTCTTAAGATTTAATATATATAATAATTCATGACATAAATACCATTTACAAATGTTAGCTTATATTTTTATTGATGAATTTAGTAATATTATTTGTGCTATTATTTCATTTTGAAATTAAATATATTTTTAAATAAATTATTATATTGATTTTATCTTTGTAAAACTAGACTTCAATTTAACATAGTTATCATGTTTTGTATAATATAAATTTTATTGCAATGTGAATTCTTTTAAAATTGATAAATTAGTGTAATAAATATTTCAATAACAATATTATTGGGGAGTGATAACATCAGCTATTTTAAAAAGAAAAAGAAAGATATATATACTCCTAAATGATATATATGCACTTAAATATTTTGTTATAAAATTTAGAGTTCAGCAGAGGGCAACATATGTGGGGGACAATGATTTCTATTTGCCGGTGTGCCTCATTTGGATGAGATAAATTAGAAGCTAGTAAGTTAACCTGTAAGTAAGTTAACCTCTTCTGTAAGGCTATAAGCCAAATTAGTCAAAAAAAAAAAGGGCTAAGTAAGTTAACCTGCAAGTAAGTTAAACTCTTCTGTGTATCGTCAGTTTCCTTTTCCTTATTGGGAGCTGGAAACTTATTAATAAAATCAGTGCTTATAAAATAAAATAAAAGTAAAAACTAAAATATAAATAGTGAATTAGTAATGTTTAAAAATGTATGGAAAGAATTTATTTTATATAAAATTAGGATGAATTAAATTAAATGTGATATAATAAATTTAATTTATTATGGATATATTTTTTTAAAAATATTTTTATTCTTTTTTTTTAAACTAAAATCATTTTATTCTTAAAATTAACTTCGAGAGTCTCCTAGTTTAACTGGATAATAAAAATATATAATATATTTCTTTCTCTAAATTTTTTTCTCTTGCTTCCTTGATCCTATTTATTTCCTTACCGGCCGCTCTTAGATCTAAATACTTATCCAACTCTATACCTCTTCTTCTTAAATCATACATTTAAATACTATATATATATATATATATATATATATATATATATATATATATATATATATATATATATATATATATATATATATATATATATATATATATATATATAATTTTCATTTTGTGATTATGGTTAGCCAAGGATCGGACTGTGACTCTGATTGAGTTCCAGGATATATGTAGAGGGGTGTTAATTATTCTCAGCGCATATGGATGGTCTTGTAGTTGAGCCTCGTAATATGATGGGGGCTTTTTCTTCAAATTTAATGGTGATCTCAAAAGCCTATTTTTGTTGTGGGCTCAATTCTTCAAGAGATCTTAGAGAAAAGATTGTTACGGCTAAACAGTCATTTCATCTCGAACCAGGGTATATATATTGGGGAGGATAGGATCACACTAAGTAATTTTACAAATGGATAGAAAAAGTATTAGTGGTGTTTATAATTTTCTTGACCAAAACTTCATATGTTGGCAAAGCAAAAAGAAAAATTATGTGGCCTTGTCTACAACTCAGGGGGTATTTAGTTACTGGTAGTTTTTGCTCTCCAATTTTGTGAATGATTCAAATACTCAAGGATTTTGGTATCAAATGTAGAAATGTTCTTATTTATTGCAACAACACAAGCATAACAAACATCTCAAAAAATTCAGTATTTTACTAAGTACAAAGCATATTGATGTAAGACATCATTTCTTAATCAAGAAACAATGTAGCTAAAGGCAAGATAAACTTGGTATATGTACCTACTGAATATCAATTGGCTGATATTTTCATAAAACCCTTACATGAAGAAAGATTCATTATCATTCAAAGAGAATTGGGTAACTGCAATATGTAAATAGCAAGCTGATTCTGGTATGTAGCTTCCTGTCTTTACTTTTTGGTACTACAATAAGTTATAATTATTTATTCAGCATTTTGGTCATTATTTAAATTTAAAATTTGTTGAGATATATATATATGCAAGTGTCATTTCTCGTTAGGTGTTCAAATCTATCCCATTATCTTGTTTTTCATATATAATTGGTCTACATGCAGTCAATTTATGTGTAAACATATTTTTTTATTTTTTTTGTGTGATATGAATTCAAGTTTATTTTAATTTGAATTATATGCATTATATGAATTTTGTGACTGCATTTTATTTTAATTATTTGGGGTGGGTAGAAGTGTTTTATTTTAAAACTCCTTAATTTTTCCCATGATAATTTTTCAAGAGGGTTACTAGAAGGACATTTCATTTCAAATAAGACTCTTGGGTATCAGTGAAGTTATATATATCAGTTCGGGATTTAATTGGTCATTTTTCTCTTTCCCCAAACACCTCTCTATACTACTATCTACTTTACCAAACGAAACCTAAAGGCCAACACACCGAACCAAAAGAATCTGTCTACTGCATCAAGGAAAAAGGGTAAACAAGTTGTAGAGTAACCAATATTTGTAGATGCTGATACCGACGAGGAAATCGATTTGATGGATGAGGCGGCTAACGATAATGTGTTTGGAAAGGGTTTGACTAGATTTCCACTATTAAAAAAGCCACGTATCGTTTTAAGGTTTGCTTTCAAATATCTCGAGTTTCGTTATCAGAAGTTCAATATCGGTCATCGCCCTATTATTTTTGGTAAGCCTCTGTCCGTTGAACTTTTTAAGAATATTGGTATTACTACATTGTTTGATATGATTGGGATTTTACTTGTTATTGAGTTACCCACTGCATGCTATTTTGCTTTAGTTCAAGAATTTTATACAAATTTATGTCTGGAGAATGATGATTATTATGTTGGTGAGGTTCATGGTCAAGAAATTAGTTTGAAATCAACTATTTTGAATTGAATGGTCAAGTTTAAAGGATTGTTTGATTGTGATTTTAACCCGCATACTAAGAAAAGAGTTCTTGAGTATGAGGATTTAACAGAGTTGGAGTAATATAAGTTAGTTAGGGGTTATAAGGATTGTTTGGATACTATCTTGCCCAATGTTGTTGTACTTCATCCATTAGCTCATTTAATCTTTAAGATTTGTAGATCTAATATTTGTCCTAGAATTGAAAATAGATCTGTTATGTCTTGTCAAGATATGCTATTTGTTCTTTGGTGTTATCTTGAAAAAGATTTAATATTGTTGGGTTGATTTTGAAAAACGTGTTTGATTTTGTTACTAAAAAGAAGGTTGGATTGCCTTATGTTTTGTTTTTGACCAAGATATTCAAGTTTGTTGGTGTTAAACAAGATGATAGGGACAAGGTTCTAATCATAGATTGTTTTTATGTTGTAAATCTAGCTCAATCAAGTCTGGAAGTGCTTGAGGACGGTAGTTTGGTTAATATTTCTCTAGTTGTTCAGCCACCAGAAACATACTCCAGTCATCTTAATTCTCACAAGGACTTCAATTATGAACTAATTATTATTATGTTGGGCATGAAGCAAGATTACAGCCGGCTGAGGTATGACATGGAAGGTCTACAGAAGGAATTCAAGACCATCAAGGAGATGCTAGCTCAAGTTATTAGTAAGAATTCAGCTCAGCCTGATTCTACTACTGTTATTTCTCCTACTGTAAGTGTTGTGAAGACAATTTCTCCCGTTGAGGTTCCTGGTGAAGTTCCTGTTGATGTTGTTGTAGAGGACAAAGAAAAGGATGCTAGTTTGGACTTTTTTTATGATTAAAAGAGGGAGACTTTCACGAGTTTTTAGGATGAGGAGGGTTTTTTATGAAAGAATGATGAACATGTTTATTTTATTTTACTGAATATTTTATCTGGTGATGGATATAATGTTTCTACTTTGGTTGGTAACCAAATTTGAATTTTTTAAAGCTGTTTATTTGGGATGTTAGTGCCAAATGTGGCAATTCATGGTATTATTTTCTTGTTTGCTAGTTGTTATGTATTAGTAGTACCTAGATATTTTTTATGTCATAATGTACTAAACATTTTATGTAGGAAATATTAGATTAAGGAGGAGAATTTTAACCTCCTGAAAATATGTTGTGTAATCATCAAAAAGAGGAAGATTGTAACCCTACTGATTTTGATGATCACACATTTGAGTAAGTTAGATGCTTGTTAGAATGTATATACTTTGATTATGCTTGTTTTACTTATTTTAGCATGTTACTTTGCTTGTACTAACAAGTTTTGCATGAATTATAAGTTACAGCATAACAGCCTGTTATTATGATAAACATCCTGCTACTACAGAAACCTAAAGAGAACATAATTCTATATGTTAGTGCTGATACGTTCACTATCATTTATAGGATTCTTATATATGTACATTCAACTGAGTATTACATTTTTAATATATTATTATGCTCAATATTTTAATTAAAAATGTTCTCCTATATTTTAGTAAGTAGTTGATGGTTTTTCAAACTCTTTTCTAGATCAACTACTTATCTTTATCTCATAATTATAGGAACTATTTTAAATGTTTTAATTTATCTATCTCCTATGTTTATGCTTTATGATATTTTTTTCTTTAAACGTTTTATTGTATTTATATTTCAAAGAGCCGTTATATACTTTTATAAATAACTTGGGCTAAGTTTTTCAAGAACGTTGACAATACTACAACGCTCTGCCATCTTGAAAAGTTTTATATACTTTTCTCTAAACTGAGCTTGATTGTATATCAATTACTTAATACTTAGAATATAGTTTGAGTTGTTAACATTATTTCATACATTGTATTGTACAATGTGTATTTGGAGTCACTGAAAATAGTAAGGGGTTCTAGTTTAGAATAAGGTGAGCTAGAGTGCTTGAAGAATCATTGATCTACGAGACAAGGAGTTCAAGAACAAGAGAATTCTGGAGTGGAGCTCAAGGAATTCTGGTGGTTCGAGGAATAGGTTGCAAGGGAGATTAGTGGAGTGCTTAAATTCAATTGTTCAAGCTACTCAGGATTATAGCATGCTATTTTAGTGACTAGGATAAAAGGGAGATATATTTTAATCTTGTAATTAGTTTATCTATTGATCAATAATATATTTTCTTACCAAGTTGGTAAAGGCCCAGGACGTATACCATTAGATATAGGGGACAAGCATGATTAAACGTCTTGTGCCTTCTTTACATTTCTGCACTTAGTTAATTTTGCATTGCATTTATTCTAGCTTACTATAACATTGTGTCAGATTGAAAACAGTAAGTCATTTTATAAAGCACAACAGACTACTTACATTACAGTCAGCTATAACGGTTCGGTAATTTATAAAATTAGACATAGTCATCTATTAAACCTATTCATCACCCTCTAGGTGCATTTAAAAACTTGGTAATGAAGATTTGTGAAAATTATTTAGAAAGACTTGCAATACTTAATAAGGAAGAATTTTATAGTTTTCTCATGAAATCTTGTAAATCAACTCCAATAAATAATACATTCATTTAATGAAATCAATACAATGAAATAAAAAGAATACATATAACTTTATCTCTACATTTTTATGCTCTTATATATACATTATAAGATAGTTCTTTTCTTACAACTTATTTAAATTTCAATGATATTATACAAGATCCACAACACATTATCAGCACAAGACTCTGCCGACTGAGACTTTTAGCCAAATAAGTTAATAAGGAAGGTGCGATCTAACTTTACTTATTATTATTTACAAATTTATTCATAAACTTGCTAATATCTTAAAGATGGTTATGCCGTCAGTATTACTATAAAGATGTCTATATTGTCAAGTATTATTCTTATAAGGATGACCATGCCGTCAATTATTATATTAATAAGGCTTTTAACCAGCTATGCCGTTGTACCTTTATAATTTAAATTATGTCATTCATTATTCTTACTTATAATTTATATATATATATATATAATCGTTTATTTATGTGTCATATTGTTATATCTTATTTTAAATATTTATTTTGTAAATCAGAATGACAAATCTTGTAAAATTAGAGTCTGTTGCATTGGATGTTTCTGGTGATAATTATCTTTCTTGAATGCTCGATGTAGAATTACATCTTAGTGCTAACGGATTAAAAACACTGTTGAATCAGGGAAAATCCCTATTGTCGAACAAAATGCAAAATAAATTATTTTTCCTAGACATCACATTCATGAAGATTTAAAATCTGAATACTTAACAATCAAAAATCCACTCACCCTTTAGAATAATCTTAAAGATATATTTGATTACCAAAAAATTGTCTATGTACCATGTGTCAGATATGATTGGATTAACCTAAGGTTACAAGATTATAAATTTATTGCTGAGTATAATTTTATATTATTTAAAACCAATTCAAGAATAATTTATTTGGTGAGAAAATTAGTAATGCTGAGATGATAGAAAATATCCTCTCAAGCTTTCACCCCAACACTATAATTTTGGCTCAACAATATAGAGATCGCAATTTTCAAAAGTATAATGAATTGTTATATCTCCTTCTTGTGGCTGGAAAATAATGAATTGTTACTGAAAAATCATCAGATACGTCTCACAGGCTCTAACCAGTTACCTGAAGTACATAACACGTCATTCTTGAAAAATGAATGTGGGAAGGGCCATAAAAGAGGATGATGTTATGGTCGAAATTGTGGGCGTGGACAATTTAAAAACCATTACAACAAATCTGGCCACTAGAAGCGGCAAAATAAAGTGTCAAGTAAGCAGAAGGCACTACAAGAAAAAGATGTTTCTCATGGATGTGGGGCTAAAGGGCATTGGGTAAATACTTGGTGAACACCAAAATATCTTTTTGAAACTTATACAGAGAGGGGTGAATGTATAAGTTGAATTCTTTTAGAATTTGTTCGAATGATTGTTTAACTTGAATCTTTTTGATATCTTTTAGCTTAACTTGAATGTGTACAATTCTAATAAGAAGTGCAGAAATGATAACTTAGAACACACACATAAGTTAACTTTCAATCTAAATATTATTAGAAAGAAATTGCTACAAGTTCGAAATTCAAGTATGAATTTCAGCTTCTTGTTCTTGAGAGAAAATAAGGAATGAATCAATACAATTCAACACACTAGACTGAGAAGTTGTACATTTGTTAAATAGACAACATGTCTCATTTGTACATGCTCCACAGACCTAGATTTCTATAACTAGAAACAGACAAAATAACGTTACATTATATATAATCTATTTCTAGTTAATTCCTTTGATTCGACAGTCTATAGCTTATGCATTCTTTCTTCTGTCTTTGTCTTGTTCTTTCTTCAAGATTCCTTGTAAACTTGTCATTATCATTCATAGGTTTGACTGATCATGATCATGACAATGCTTCTGGTATTCATCTGTTGGTTCTGCACACTTCCTTGAAATTAGCCTATTTGACATAGTCGAATACTCTTGACTTCTAACTCCTCGAGAAGTCATGATGTAAACTTATTGATTAGTTACATTTGACATTTCTCGATCAGCCTTGATTTGAGACTTCTCGATTAGACTTGTTTGTAAACTTCTTAATTAGTTCAGACTTTAGACTTCTCGATCAGACCAAATCTTTTGACTCCTCAATCACTTTAACAACTAACTTCTCGATATGATTTTTTCTGGACTTCTCGAATAATTGAATACCTCACTTTTTGACATTAAGACTTATCTACATACTTCATTTCTCGATTGAATGTAGATTTTTGAATTCTCGAATGATTTATTTATGCTTTGCTATTTACACTACTGAGACTTCTCGACCAGTTATATTTCAGACTTCTCGAATGGTTTGACTTCTCAATTATATTTTTTCCTTAAAAGAATTTTCAACTTGAATTCCTTATTTATTGAGGCCATATTCTTCCTGATGCATGATCCATCTCACTTGAATATTCTATTAGAATATTATTTGTATGACTATTATTTACAATTGGAATTACAACATAGAAAGACTTTTATCTATAAATTTACAGAATAACAATCTAAGTCACAATCCTATACAAGAAGTACTAACATTGTTGCATCAACAATACAAGTAATGACATTTAAAGTAGGTAGGCTTGTTTACATCCAACAATCTCCCCCAATTTGATAAAAGACATTTGAGCAAATTTAACAAGATATCAAGCCTACCTAGTTTTATTTTTGTAAGCTTCATATAGAGTATCTTTTTCTTCTTTGTTTCTTTTGTTGATCTCAGCTATGGCGTTTAAGCATTCTTGCCTGGCAATTATCTCTTCAATCAGGATAGAATCCTTTAGAAGGTCAGCAACAATTTGAAGAGTTTTTAGAGGGTAATCAATGACAGACTTGAATATATCTTTGACTGTTCTGCCACTGTAAATTTTGATCTCAATTCTGTTAGAGTTATAAATAGCCAATGCATGCCATGGAACACATTGACTTTGGATTATATTAATTATATGTAATCATGGGTTCAGATTATATAAGATTTGCAAGTCACTTTGCTCTCTACATGGCACTCACCACTCAATTGCTAGAGGTAATATGACATTTATGGTGTAATTATTTCCTCAAGTATATAATCTTGCTAGTGGAACATCAGTTCACTCATCTACTAAAATACAATCCGTGTTTTAATTCTGAGTGTTCTTTCCCTTGATGGCTTTGCATTGGGTTCCTCCTCAACAAGGCACACTAAAAATCAAAACACATTTTACTTATTCTCCAATATCGGCGGAAAATGAAAACAAGAAAGGTATCGGAGCCGTATATCGAAACTCTAATGGGATCTTTTGACACCTAACAGTGGGAACAATTTCTTCTCTTTCTCCGTTAGGCAGTCAGCTCTGGGCTATATATGCACCTCTCAAGTGAGCTATGATTTATGGTTATCACTCAGTGGTTTTAGAAATAGATAATTTGGAAGCTTTCAGATTGATCAGGGACTTTCATCTAGGTGCACTTGCAGCGGTCTTTGACTTGATGTCTCAAATTGACATCCTGCTCAAAGACTGAAAATGGTCATGTATATTTTCCTATGTGATTCTAGCGGGGAACCATATTGCCAAATTCCTAGCAAGTCTTGGTAAGGACCCATGTATTCGGTTGTATATAATAGCAATGATGATTGGTGCCTTGTAAGAACTAAT
Organism: Oenanthe sinensis; assembly: GCA_028671895.1. Lineage (NCBI taxonomy): Eukaryota > Viridiplantae > Streptophyta > Magnoliopsida > Apiales > Apiaceae > Oenanthe > Oenanthe sinensis. Next base: position 8,421,825 of record JAPMAC010000212.1, read on the forward strand.
AGATTGGGACATGGGTTTAGGAATTGATCACCCAAACTTCATGAACATAATGATTCCAGCTGAGGCTCTAGACCCAGTTAATTACAACATTGTTCTAGGACTTGCAGATCAAGTAGATGGGTTGGGTCTTGGGTAGGAAAATGCTCAGGTAGTAATGGGTCAAGTTGAAGTGGGAAGAGTCTAGAACATGGAAACAATGGTGTGCGAATGGAGGTGAAGTGGTTGGGGAGCAGAAGGAGATGATTCAAGCAGGAGGGGTGGACAGGCACTTTGTTTGTGGGGATATTCCTTTAGATGATGTGGATTAAGCTTTGTGTATGCATTTAACATCCCGAACTTATTGACTTCAATAAGTTTCTTAAAAAATCTAATAAAACATTATAACTCCTCAATATCCAACAACTTATAATTTATAAATATAAAGTTGCAACTAAATTCTCCAAATTCAAATCCAAATCCATATTTATTAACTCTGACGGATAAAAACTAAGAATTAAACATGCTCCTCAAAATCAGCAACTCGCACTCTTCCCAAAAGGTAGCTCACCTAATTATGATTACCCGTCGGGGAAACAAAGAAACATAGACTGATAGTGAGTGAAAGGCTCATATACGGATATAAAACAATGTAAAGAGTACTGTTAGGTCCCAATGTGTTATAGAGGGGGGTGAATACAACTTTTTAGCTTTAGGAAGTAAAAAATACTATGTAATAAATGAATACAATGATTCAAGAAATATATGTCTTATATATAACATGAAAGGGTTGCTATAACATTCATTACACTAGTACAACAGAAGTAAAGAGGGTAGTAAATGATACTAAGCTCTGTGAATACTTTCTCTCTCTTTTACAAGTGTTTCTCTTAATATTGCTCTCTTTAAAAAGTTACACAAGTACTTCTATTTATAATACTTGTAATCTATGACTTGTAGTCTTTAAAAGATAAGATATGAGTGGCCCAATGTTGTCCACGTAAATCTTATCTTGCCTTGAAATCTTGAAAATCGGCCAATCAAATGATGCCATGTGTCATGTTGAAACTGTCATCTATATAGAACTTCTACATAAAAATTTCTACTTACGCTCTATCTCAAAATTTAAGTAAAACTTCTACATATGAATTTCTACTTAGGTTCTATCTCGAAATTTAAGTAGAACTTCTACATAGGAATTTCTACATAGGAAATTCGAGATAGCTTCCTTCCTTGTGTACTTAGAGAATATTTCCACCTCCAGAATTTCTACTTGGATCTAAGTAGAAACTTATCTAGAATTTCTAGATAGGAATTTCTACATAGGTTCCCTAGTAAGTATTTAGAGAAATTCTGGGCTATAACTTGAAACTTCAATGCAACATCTTGAACTTGTGATTTCTTCGTCTTCTATATTCTTCAACAAGCTCTTGAACATGGATCTCTACTACTGACATAAACTTGCTATCAATGTCCTGACACTTGATGCAATGGTCTGGTTCATAAGTGACTACTCTTGATAGGGTTCTTGCTTCTGAATAGATTACCATATACAATTAGTAATGTGGCTTTCCAACTGTTGCTTTCCTGCTTCTTCACTTGAAATCAATTAGCCTTATTGATACTGATAGTTATGATCTTGATTCTTTAAGTTACAAATCATTGAGGTATGAACAACTTTGACTTGAACTTTTTCCAATGATTTCTTCTTTGATTGTTCATAATTAACATGTTGAATTGTATCAATTACCTTGTCTTCATTTTGTATTGATTTCCTTGTGACTTCTTGTTCTTGATTGTCTTCCAGTTAAGTATCTTTTCTTTAGTTTAGTTACATAAGTTACAGTGTTACAAGTTTAGACACTCTGCCTTTCAATCTCCCCCTATTTGATTGTCTAACAATGACATTCAAATTAAAGAAGGATAACTCAACTAAATAATGTGAAGAGAAAAGATAAGTAACATTAATGTCTTGTTCATGTTACAACTGAATGAAAATTTGAAAGCAATACAAAGAACTTAGTAAGTAAAACATAAGCTAGACAAAGAATTTGAACCTCGAATCAACTCCATCTAACTCCATTCGTCTCTTCTCCTGCACTATCTCAGATAAGTACTTCAGTAGTCTCTGCTTCTCATCCACAAACATATCATCTACATCACCCCATTTGAATTCTTCTCTAACTTTATCTAGAAATGCAGCATCTTGAGTCTGTAGCTGCCATCTCCTACTCATATGCAAGAAGGTCTGTTTCTGGTCTGCATCAATGAATACCAAAGCATCAGCTGTATCATCAGCGTAAGAGTGAATCCAGTATACACTATCTCTGCCTGGAACACCAACTGCCTCCTTTATTTCTCCTTGTTCCAGTGGTCCAGAAGGAAGAGTCAGAGCTTCATCTACACTTTTCACAGATTGTAGAATATTCCATTTTCTCTGCATAAACTCTGGCTCAATCTTCACATTATCTAGAGGATTTGGAGCAACAACATCACATTTCCATATCTCGTTGCACTTCTTGAATATTATTTTCTCAATGAACTCCACTGATTTTTCCTTATTGTCAGATGTGAATCCCTTACTCATCATTTGTCTACAGACAACTTTTAGAGATTCCACCGATAGAGCCATTAGATAATTTTCCTCCATACTAATCCTCTTCATTCTTCCATCTACCACCATTCGAACAACATCTGGATTTACTGAGAATTCTGGTCCCTTATCCTCTGCTAGCTGCATTAACTAATCTCTGTACAGAATGCTAAGTTCCTCAGCTTGAGAGTATTGAATTTTAGTTGCTAGCAAGAACAACTCTGACGCGGATCTTCTCGACATGAATTGATCATCCACGTACATGAAAGACATTGGGGCTCCATCAACTAAGGACAAAATGACTTGCCACTCCTTAACCACCGTCTTATATCCAACACAGACTTTAGAAATCATCTTCTTTAAAGCACTTATGTAGTCCATAGTCATTGGATTCTTCAAGTTCAAGTTGTAGAACAACTCATCTGCCTCCTTGTTATGAATTCCATTCACACAAGTCCCCATTAGTATCTTCCATGCATCGTCCCATTTTTGTCCAATCCTTCGTTTGTCCAAATCAATCTGAGGATCAGTTAATCTAGCAAGCTCATGTTTATACTGCTTTTCCTTGAGCTCCACTTGCTTCTCAAAGAAAATAGTCTTATCTTGCATCATCTTCATTTTAAAGAACTGAGCTTGTTCCAAGGCTAACTATTAAGCTTTCAGGGTCTCCTCGTCAACAGGAATCTCTTTAGTAGACACCAGCACCTCCAGCTTGTTCCTCCAAGGATCTCTTAATAGCATGTGCTAGAGGTACGTCCTCCATATCAGAATAAGAATCATCATGTACTTCTTCCTGTTGATCACCAGAGTCAGTGAATGGCTCTTCTTGTTCAACCACCACAGCTTTACCCTTTCTCTTCCTCTGAGCCTCCTCATCAGTCACTGACTCACTTTCCTTCAATAGATCAATCTCTTCTTCAACTAGGAGTGACTGTTGTCCCGTCTCATTTCCTCTCCCCCTCTTAGGTGAGTTATCATGAACACCACCTTGAGCACCAGATCCTCTAGCAGTATAGGAACCACCAAAACCAAATCCAGAAGGTCCAGTACCAGCTCCACTAGCACCACCAGCACCACCAGTACCATCATCATTCGGGGGAGGTTGATTGTATTGCTCATCAAAGCACTCTAGGGGAACTAAATGCCGAACTGCATACATCATTCTGCTGACCTCCATTGCCATGGTATGCATAACATTTTCTACATTCTGTCATACAGTGTACTGCCCAAGACACCACCAACATGGCCCAAGTCATTCATTTGGTTCGTCATTTCATTTAAAGCTGTAGCTTGACTTGCCATTCGTGTCGCGTATTCATCAAGAGCTCTCCTGTTATCTCCAACATTGACCCCCAAATGCCTCATCGAATGCCCGAATTGCTTCATCTAAGTTTCAATTACTGTCATACGAGTATCAAGATTTTCAAGAACTAGGGACAGTGTTTGGCTTAGGTGTTCTCGCTCTAAAGATCGTTTTATTAGTGTCTGTCGCTCAATTTCAGGCCTTAAAAATAAAGGTCCCTCACTCCCTAAACGCTCACACACACTCCCTATCTCACGCTCGTGTATGTCTTCAACAACATGACTAAGATTAAAAGTAGTACCTGAAGAAACTGGATAAGTAACATTAGTACCAGTTATGGGATCTAAGGATCATGTCTTGTCCTGAGGTTGAATCTCAGGTTGAGAGGCTGCAGAGTGTTCATGTACAACAGGAGAACCGATCCTCTCTGCAGCATCAGTACGTACCGGTGAAGGTACTTTAGAAGCAGTTGAAACTTTTGGTCTAACTAAAGCAACAAGCTCTTCAGAAGGCACTAAATCCTTACCAATAGTCCTAGGTGTTGAATGTGCAATGGGAGAACCACTCACGTGAGGTGGAATGGTTGTGAGAGACATTATAGGTTTGGACTGGGCTGTTGAAGTAGCAGCTTGGGAAATTTTGGCTCGCTTCCTTATTACTGGCTGCACTTCGGGGACACTCTCATTAGAATTCTCACCTAATTCTACAGATACCGGCCTTTTAGCTCCCGTTAACAGGGGTGAAAGGGAAGAAGTTAGAGAATCAGACTCAGAAATTTGGCTATTACCCTGGGATAGATCCTGCGGGTTAGCAGAATCTTGGGCCACAGAATAAGAATTAGAGGAAGAAGAAGTAGTAGTAGTGTGAACAGAGAGTTGCTCATGTTCCAAGAAAGTACCTCCTTTATTACCTTGTCCAGCAAAGGGATCAGAATCAGCATGTGTTGACCTAGGAGACGGTTGTTGCTCCCTTTTCCCGGCTGTGAATTGATTGTGAGATTGGCCATCATCTTGGTCGTCATCAAGATGCTCGTCAAGAATCTATTGAAATGCATCAGTATGAGCAGATGGATTCTGAGCATGTGATGATATTTGTGAAGTCCCCGCAAGAGAAGTGACACCTGCATCATAAGAAAACCACACTCGAATATTCTCAGGAATAGACATGGGTTTGTTGGGTTCCGAGGCATAAAACGCAGCGGATTAAACGTAAATATAACGAAAAATTTCGGAACCCTAACGCAGGATCATGTATAAGATTGACAAATTATGGTGAAACGGAATCATACCTTTGTCTGGTCTTGACTTACACGAACTCAACGGAGATCCTAGCTTTCACGACTTGTGTCTTCCTCTCGAAAGCACCTCTATGGTATCCACACGAGCACCTTCAAGAACGTCTCACGATCTTGATTACGGAATGGATGTACTAGCCTCCTTTGATGATTTCGAATTCTGCCTCTGCCTTTTCTCTCTGCCTTTGCTGCTGCTAGGGTTCGTTTTTCTTAAAAACTTAATACCTATTAACCCTACATTATCTATTTATAATGGTTGGTTAATAGGCCCATAATAGCAACCCATAACAGCAAAGCCTAACCCATGTAGGTTTAGGATTAAATAATAAAACCGAATTTTATTATTTAATTAATAACTAAGTCATACTTAATTATTAAGGGCAGAATTCAAATTCGAATTCGAATTTATATTATTTTAATTAATTAAGTCTCACTTAATTAATATAATAAAATTCAAATAATCATCAATTAATTTAAATCTATAATTTAAATTAACTATTCCTCTAAGTACTCTATGTGTGTGACCCTATAGGCTATTATTTAATTAGCAATAATTTTATTCTCCAATAAAATTATAAAAAATGAGCGGTATCTAGTAATACATCATTGCTACCCAATTAAATAATAATTAAATCGTGATTCGATAAAACCTTTCGTGATTAATGTTTCCGTGTAATATAATCTCTTTAACCATATATATTATAGATTAAACTCGAGGCATGTATTTAGTCATCCTCTTCAACATTTAATCCGGGTTTACTTGATCCATGAGTAGACTATGAAAAACAAATCATTATTTGAGCATGACCATGCATTTTATAGTCTCACTCAATCAAGAGGCCAATAATATCTCTCCTAATTATAGGAGGGTTAAATCCTTTATCTATCATTCATATTTCTCATACGACTCATGATATACCCGATGTCCACTTTTATCATCACCCGGTCAAAAGTGACTTTTAATGTAGTCAAAGTATATTAATCCTCATACAGAAATATAATGATCTCAAGTCGAAGGATCATTACACCATTATCACTGTGAGTCTTTCTTATGACTTTATTAAACATGAAGAATCTCACTATGGGTCTGTCCAGTACCATGTACTCCTGCATGTACCTATGTGTTGACTTTAGTATCCCCATACTTATAACCAATGAGATGTGGTTATCTGTCAAACAACATACTAGTCTATTTATGTATTATTATTGTCCTATAATAATAATACTCGACTAGGGACATTTAAGAATATGATCTATTATATAATCTCAAGTTCAAGTCATGTACTAAACTATACAATGTGTATCATGATTCTAAGGACATTTATTATGCTAACAAATATATCGCAGTAATTAAAGTCATAATAAATACGTTTATTGAATAATCAATTGACATAAAGGTTTATCAAAATAAACATTTTATTGCCTCTAGGGCACCTACACCAACAGGGTTTACCCTGATGTTTATCCTGGTTAGCAATAGTAGTAAGTGACTTAGTACCCATACCGAGAGATGCAGAGGTGGGACTCCTAACAAATGACTGCCTAACAGATAAAGCATTAGTTAGTACTAAATGTTTAATAAGCATTTGTAAGAAACGAGGATACCAGTAGACAACATCGGTAGTTGCAATGTCCCTGGTAGCAGGTGATCCCATCGTTGCCACTATTTCAGAAAAAATGTGCCTTCCATAATTAATGTTGAGTTCACGGGCTAGGGAAACACCAAAACTTTGCATGGGAATCGAAATTTGATGAAAGTCTCTTTCTCGTGCACGAAAACATCTAGTAATAGCTTCGAAAAAGTAATTCCATTCCACATGAAAGAATTGTTTTTAAATGTTGGAAGTGGATATTCATCCAGTAGGAGGATAATATCCAATTTCCTCAAAAAACTGTAGGCGCTCAGCCGCTGTAGGTTCAGCGTCATAAGAATCCTTGACTGGGAAACCAAGAACTCGATTGAAAACCGCCTCTGTAACCTCATAATTCTGACCTGCCAAGGTAAACCTAGAACCATAGGGGGTCGATTTACTCCCAAAGGTAACCGCACTAGTTAATAATTACTGCAAAGCATCATGGACCAGTGTTGGTTTTGCAGTACTAGCTTTGGAGTACAAATTGAGAAATCGTTCCCAAAACTTGAAACGCGGGAGTTGATTACCAATTTCCGTAGTAATATTATAAAAATTATTTTTAGCAAGTGAAAATTGGTGAGTCATTTTTGAAAAAGAATTTCCTTGAATTAATTGAGAAAAAAAATAAACAAAGCAGATAATTAAGCAAGGAAATTAAGAAAATGAAACGAATGCAGATTAATTCCTTTTAATTAAGCAAACAAACGTGGTGCTTTACTTGTAATTAAACTACGGAATTAAAAGTAATAATACGAAATCAAACACAACAATAACAAACAAACTACTGAATAATACTCGATCAAAGCCAAATAAAGCATGCAATTACAATACGTATGTGAGAAAGTGTGTGTATAGGCGTGTGTATATATCGAGATTTGAAGAGGAACAGGCACGACCCAATAACATAAAAATGCACAAGATAAATGATGCAGACAGAGAATAGAGATAAAAAAATGGGCAGTAGTTCATTATATGTATGAGATTAGACCCAAAAAATTGTGAACAGTGCTGTGATTATGAAATCGCTGGGTAGGGTGGGGAGGCTGCTGTAAAAATTAGGTTTAAAATAAATGGGTAAAAGTGAAAGTAAAATCGGGTTAGAGATGTATATATTGGCATTAGAGTGAAAGGACAAAAATACCCCTATGAAAATGAGAAAAAAAACTCAAGTACGCATTGGGGAATCTAAGTCGAACTCTATGTCGAACTTTATGTCGAAATTCGACTTGAGGTTCGACATAGAGGCTAACTCGAAATATATTCACTTAAACAAGTAAACAACATAAAACCTCTAGGGAAAATCCATCTCGAACTTCAAGTCGAAATTCAAGATAAGTTTCGAGATAGGAGTTATCTCGAAATTCCCTGAACCCCAAAACAAATTCTAAGTACCACGAGGGAATTCTATCTCGAACATTAAGTCGAAATTCGAGATAAGTTTCGAGATAGGAGTTATCTCAAAATTCCCTGAACCCTAAAACAAATTCTAAGTACCACCAGGGAATTCTATCTAGAACATTAAGTCGAAATTCCAGATAAGTTTCGAGATAGAAGTTATGTCGAAATTTATGTCGAATTTCGAGATGAATGTCGAGATAGACACTATCTCGAAAGATTTCCCAGACTTAGACTCGTCAAATTTTCCCAAACTTAGACTTAAAAAGTTACACAAGTACTTCTATTTATACTACTTGTAGTCTTCAAAAGATAAGATATGAGTGGCCCAATGTTGTCCACGTAAATCTTATCTTGCCTTGAAAGCTTGGAAATCGGTCAACTAGATGATGTCATGTGTCATGTTGAAACTGTCCTCTATGTAGAACTTCTACATGAAAATTTCTGCTTATGCTCTATCTCGAAATTTAAATAGAACTTCTACATAGGAATTTCTACTTAGGTTCTATCTCAAAATTTAAGTAGAACTTCTACATAGGAATTTCTACATAGGAAATTCGAGATAACTTCCTTCCTTGTGTACTTAGAGAATATTTCCACCTCAAGAATTTCTACTTGGCTCTAAGTAGAAACTTATCTAGAATTTCTAGATAGGAATTTCTACATAGGTTCCATAGTAAGTACTTAGAGAAATTATGGGCTTCAACTTGAAACTTCAATGCAACATCTTAAACTTGTGATTTCTTCTTGTCTTCTATATTCTTCAACAAGCTCTTGAACATGGATCTCTACTACGGACATAAACTTGCTATCAATGTCCTGACACTTGATGCAATGGTCTGGTTCATAAGTGACTAGTCTTGATAGGGTTTTTATTTCTGAATATATTACCATATACAATTAGTAATGTGGCTTTCCAACAGTTGCTTTCCTGCTTCTTCACTTGAAATCAATTAGCCTTATTGATACTGATAGTTATGATCTTGATTCTTTAAGTTACAAATCAATGAGGCATGAAAAACTTTGACTTGAACTTCTTCTTTGATTGATCATAATTAATATGTTGAATTGTATCAATTACCTTGTCTTCATTTTATATTGATTTCCTTGTGACTTCTTGTTCTTGATTGTCTTCTAGTTAAGTATCTTTTCTTTAGTTGAGTTACATAAGTTACAGTGTTACAAGTTTAGACAATCTGCCTTTCAAGTATAGAGGTTAGACATGCTGATAATATGAATATAAACTGAATAATAAAATAGTGAGTGATGACAACAATGGAAGAAGATAAAATATTAAGGATGCTTAAAATCACAATATGAATATATATACTTGTATTGATAAAAATAAATTTACTCTTACACAATATATTCTTACCACTTACAAATTATACTCAAAATCATTTAGCTGAAAGCCAATATACTTACTGATATGGGAGACAATCATACACTTACAAGATGTCCTACATTTCGGTTCTCCAGAATATGTAGTCATCAAAATTTACAGGGGCTTGCATAGAATAAATCAAATGCTATCCAAAATCTTACAAGAGTTTGCACGGTACAAAATACAATGCTACCCTAATAGCCAAAATAAACATACACAATAGTCATGACTCTACGTGTCTCATAACTCCGGCGACACGCCCATACTATTTAAGTACACCGTATAGGTGGTGTCAAGCACAAGATTCTCTCCACTCGTGATGGAGTCTAACAATGTCTCTCAAGTCAAAATATAATCACAAATATGTTATGTAAGTCTTACATATAGCTTAGTCGAAAAGAAGTCTAATAATAATACATATATCACAAATCAATCGAAAATAACTTAGTCGAATATTGCTGACCCAAATATTATATAAATTAAACTATATAAAATAAAATCAAACCTGACCAGTTTTATAGAAAGGTAATTAACTCTATTAATATGAATTCAAATGAAAAAGCACAAAATACGAAACTTGTAGATGATTCAAAGATCTTTCTAGAATGATAAAGTTCGTCAAAAACGGATAAGAAACGAATGTAGAAAATAAACAAATATAAAACAAACAAATATGAGCTTTTAGAACAAAATCAACAACTGATCACAGTAATATTTTGAGATTTAAGACATTGAAACCACAGAATCTGACAGCAGAATGTAAACAAAGAACGAGGAGCTCAAATATACATTTCCAGAATTATATTACTCACAATTATTGGACAAATATTCAAATTATTATGAATTTTTGAAATTACAGCAGAACAATTTCAAATAACCAACCAGATTATACAAATGACAGATTTTAACATACTTACGAACCAAATTTCAGAAAATGCAAAGAATGAAGGTTGTAAATAATTGAAATACATTTCCAGGTAGTATAAAATCACAACAATCCAATAACGAATGAATGTGATATGAATTTTATAATAATTCAGAATGGATACAATTGTTACACAATATACATACGATTTGAAGCAACAATACGAATTTGAGTAATGATACGAATATGAAGACAAAGAAAAGATATATGTACATTAACAATACGATAACAGAGAGAGAGTGTAGAAATATCCGTACATTAACAATACGATAATAAAGAGAGAGCGTAAAAATATCTGTACATTAACAATACGATAACAAAGAGAGAGAAAGTGTAGAAATATTTGTACATTACCAATACGATAACAAAGAGAGAGAGTGTAGAAATATCCGTACATTAACAATACGATAACAAAGAGAGAGAGAGTGTAGAAATATCCGTACATTAACAATACGATAACAAAGAGAGAGTGTGTAGAAATATTTGTACCTTAAAACTCAAAGATGTGAATGATTATAAAAAATATAGATGTCCCCATCACATGAACCATAATTTAATACCATTAACCATCCTCTTTAGCTCTTTCTTCTTCTCCTCTTCTCTTTCTTCCTCTCTTTCTCCTTCTCTTTCCACTTCTTTATGGCTGCCAAACTCTTCTTACGTATCTTTTTTCTTCTAAACTCTAACTCCTTTTCCTTTTTTTTTTTATCCCTTTTTTCTTCTTTTTCTTTTCTTTTTTTTTTTCTTTTCTCTACTCTTCTTTAAACCAATAAACTCTAAAATAATATCCTAATTATAAAATAAATATAACTAATAAATCAATAATAACCCACTAATAGTATGCCTAATATTAAATAATATATCTAAATAAATCAATAAAATACCGGATGTTACAATGCATGTCCATGTCTAGTTTGGTTTCTTAGGTTAGCCTGCAGCTGTAGCTTGTGTGTGTTGCAGGCTTTAATAATTTCTTTTCTGTCGTAGTCTTATGTTAGGGCTGGTGTAGTTGGTCCGGATGTAGTAGTCCTTGAGTCCTTTTCCTAGTTGAGATTGGATTTCTTCTAATAAAAATCGTGCTTATAAAAAAAATGATAACTTAATTAGCTAACATACGTATAATTTTGTGGAGTTTTGTTAACAAGTATACTAGATATTTGTGCGCATATATAATACTTTTTTGAAATATTTTATATATACTATGACTTTAATAAATAAAAATTAGTATGAAATATCCAAAAATAAATATTCTTAGTAACAAAATTTTCTTAAAAAATAAAATATAGAAAAAGCCTGTACAAACAAATATATTAGATATATTTCCGCACGTATAATCTTTTTTGAAATATTATATATATATACTACAACTTTAATAAATATAAATTAATATAAAATATGTAAAATAAATATTTTTAGTAACAATTTTTTTTAAAAATACATATAGAATCGGAGGGACTATTTTACGTTATTTAGCTCATTTGCTTCACAGACTCTTTTTATAACCTTTTTGCCCGCCCTAAATTTCATTAAATTCTATTCACAGTTATGCCATTCCCCGCCCGAACCCAATGCAGAGCATAAACTATTTCCGAAAACATACCTGTCATAATTCCACAAATTGTTGTCAAACTTGTCGTGTGACCTGGTCCAGGAGCTGGATACTCGGTTGTTAAATATTCCCCGTCTCTAAATTAATGGGTTAAATATCAAAGTGTCGGTTGAATTGAGAGTATAATATCATTTTTATGATCAATCTCAACGAAATATCATTTTCATCACTTAAGTTGATATAAATATCATATTAGTAATTATTATATTAAAAAAATAAGTATAAATATTTTTCAAAATTATTAAAATTTGAATAAATCATTAAAAATCATACTATATTTAAATTTACATTCATGGATTATATTTTACAAATAAAAAGAGTTTTACCGTGTTTAATTATTTTTAAAATAATAAATTTAAAGAACAAATTTATAAAATAAATAAATAATAGTAAAATAATTTCATAAATTTTGAAAATATTACCAAAAATACTAGAATTCATAAGTTTTCGCTTGGTTAGTATAGCATGTAAAACAAATATGTAGATATCGAAAAAAATGACATTATCAATTCTCGCATGCATATTTAGAGTTACCAACTATGATATTTATGAAAACTTAAATGACTCAAATGATATGCTGTTGAGATCTGTGATAAAAGTGACATTAGGTCTCGATTCAGTGACCAATATTTAACCCCTAAATTAATTGCACTTTTAACTTTGTATGTATTTCAATTTATATAAAAAGTTTAAAATTTAAAATTTTGTTTAAAGAAAATTGAAATATAATTTATCGAATTATATTCTCTATATGTAATAAAATATGTGCAGAGTGTAAAAAAATTAAAAAAAATAACTAACTAGAAATGGATGAAGTACTATGAATTTATTTTTCAGGTAATTTATTAATTGAAAATTATACACAATATAATTTTTAATTTATAAATTGAAAATGAGAAACTCCGAGAAGTACCCCATGACTCACATTATTATATAAACTTATATAATAAAATTAGTTTATATATATTATATATAATTTTTAATAATAGAATTTAAATAAAATTAAATAATGATATAAATAATTTATTATTCTTATTATTAATGTAATAATTTCTTAAAAGCACACTAAAGGTGATTGAATAGTGCAGAGAATTTAATCTCTGTCGTCCCTGTCACTCCTTCAAAACCATTAATTTAAATATTTATTTATAAAATTATAAGTTTAATTATTTTAAATAGAAATTCTGTAAATAATTAACTAATTAATTAACGAAAATTCTCGAAAATCAAAAAATCCCCGAAAATGGGTATGAGAGTATGGGACCATGGGGTAAGGTACTTTACTTTTCTTATGTGTTTTTTTCTTGTGAAACCAATTACGTTTCCATTGTGTATAAAGTTTTAGTATAAAACATAGTACTCTGTTATACTATTATCCATTGTTCTTCGGTATTTAGTTATGATTAATCACCGATTAATCCATATTTGATAGTTCATTAAACTGAAATTAAATTTCTGATTATTCAACTAATCATTCCGACAATACCTAAATTTCCGTACTTTTACGAACTGAATTCGATTTCCGCTTTTTACGCATCCATATTACGTACAAATATCTAATAGTATAAGGTAGTATCTAGAAAGACGGCAATACCGATGACTTTTCTAAATTCTAAATTTACTTGGATGGTTTCGAGTGGTCCAAATAACCGAATTTTATTTGTAGAGGTTGGTGTATAAGCATACAAGCATGGAGTTAAATAACTGAATATTATAATTATAATATAATATAATATAAAATTATATTATATTATCAATAAATTATCTTGGGTACAAATTTAATATAATAGTATAAATAAAGAGAGTATAATATAGTAGAATCTCGATAAATAAATATTCGATAAACAAATAACATGGTCAAATAAATAATTTTTTCCGGTCCCAACGTGATAGAGATAATGTATTTTTGCAAACAATTCATTAATTAGAAAAAACAAAAAATATATTACTTTATTTTCGAATTATAATTTTTTTATAAAATACTAATTATAATAAAGATTTCCTAAATACACGTAGGGGGAAAACATGGTCCGCAATTCGCATGGGGCATGGACAGTGGGGGAGGTAGCGGAACAGTAGGAGAACAATGTCAGAAAAATGGGGTTTTATTGGGACGGATTTAGGTCCAATTTTGTAGGTTTTTGCCCACCTAGGGTAAAAGTAGTGGCCCAGTGGGAGAATTGGACGAGAGGACTTGAATTCTTCAAAGCTTCCTTTGAAATGTTATTTAATATCCAATATATATATATATATATATATATATATATATATATATATATATATATATATTACTAGAATAATTGTAGATAAAATTTGTAGTTGGTATATGTTTTAATTAAGTTACTATTTATAAACTTCAATTTTTTTTAAAAGTTATTGCTCTTTAATATTATTACCTTTTTTAAAAAAAATAAACACTTGAATTTTCACTAGGGTGGTAGTTTCGTATTTTCGATAGAGTTTATATTTATAATTATATTAATTTTGGATCAGGTTAAAATCATTAAAAATAAATGAAATTTTAATTTTTATAACTAAATTTTAATATCAGATGTTAGGAATGAGTTAAGCCAAAACTATACTGAGGGGGGTGAATGTATAGATTGATATCTTTTTTGTTAGCCTTTGATTTTCTTTTACTGTTTGAACTAGTGACTGGTGTTGTAGCTTTATTAACCTTATCAGTGTTTATCTTAGAGATGCAGAATTTAAAATGAACACTTCACAGTTAAATATCAATCTAAACTTTTATTAGAATGATTTGATACAATCTGAGAATCTTTGTGGAATTCTCAGCTTCTTGTTCTTGAAAGAAAACAAGGTATGAAAAACTATTCAACATACTAAACTGTGAAGCTGTGCATTCTACTAAATAGACAACATGTCTTGGTGCACATGCTTTCACAGTCAGTTATACTATAACTAGAAACAGACAAATGAAATTTTACATTTTACTCAATTCTATTTCTAGTTAAGTCTTTCTCTTTGATAGTCTACATCATCTACTTTCTATCTTCTATCCTTGTCTTGTTCTTCCTTCAAGGTTCATTGTAGACTTGTCATTATCTTCACAGGATTGACTAACCTGATAACGACAATGCTTCAGATTACTTGTCTTATTCTTCTGTAAATTTCCTTGAAAGTAGCTGTTTGAAACATTCGAATACTCAGCTTCAATGTACTTCAAGAAGTCAGGCTGTGAGCTGCTCAATCGAGTACTTGTGAGACTTCTCGATTGGTCTTTGACTTGAGACTTCTCGAGTGTATAGACTTCTTGATTGCATATAGTTTAATGACTTCTCGATCAGGCTAAACTTCTCGATTAGGCTAGACTTCTCGATCAAACTCGACTTCACACACTTCTCGACTGACTCACTTCACAGATTTCTCGATTGCTTGCTTATCTAACTTCTCGATTTTTTTAATTGGACTTCTCGATTGACCATTTCTTTGCACTTCTCGAATGACTTCATATCACTGACTTCTCAATTGAGTAGACTTCTTGATTGAGTAGATTCTCGATTGAGTAGACTTCTCGAGTAGACTTCTCGATTGAGTCATTTGAGACTCCTCTACCAGTTTGCACTTGTGACTTCTCTATCAATGTGTCTTCTCTATTGATCAATTGCCTTAGAAATAATTTCTTCTTCAACTCCTTATTTGATGTAATCTTTATTCTCCTGATGCATGATTCATAGAATCTTTTACCATTACAATTATTCTAGATATTACTCATTTACATTTAGAGATGCATTAGAAGCAAGCTTCTAATTACAAACACATAGTTAAAATAAACCAAGTCACTATTTAATACAAGAAGTACTAGAATGTTATAATATGACAAGTAAATACAATAATGGTTGGCTTGATTTGATCCAACAATCTCCCCGAATTTGGGAAAAGAGAATTTCAAAAATTAATACAAGATATCAAGCCTACCTTTATCGTTGTTGTTGTTGTTTGAATTGATCATATCTTGCTTTCTTTTCATTTTCTTCCCTGGAGTTGATCTCTTCAATAGATTGGAGAATTTTTTGTCTGACCATAACATCTTCAATTAGAATTGCATCTTTTAGCATGCCAGTAGCAATTTTGAGAGTTTGCAGGGGATAATCAAGGATAAACTTGAGTCTGATTTTGGTTTTTACACCAATCTTCAGCTTGAACTCAACTCTATCAAGATCTTTGAATACTCTGCACTTTCCATATTTTCTCAGTTCTTCAGATAATCTCTCTATCTCCTCATCTTCTTTTATCTTATTTTCCGCCATCTCTTCCAAGTACTTTACTTTGTCAATTTTCTTTTTGTACTTCTTAGCCTAGTACTCAACCACTTCAACCATTTTCAATTTATCTATCATGCACTTCTTGTCAAAAGGATTATCACTCTTTTAATATCATGAGTGGTTGAAGTTGAGTTGTCACGGTAGATGGGTCTCTCTTCCCCATCAACAGTGGTCACAAACATTCTCTTGTCCCTTATTTCAACCTTTGTAATTATATATGCCTTCCATTGTTTAATATTTACTTTATCTGTAACATCCCGTATTTTTATTAATATATTTAGTTATATTATTTAATATTAGGAATAATATTAGTGGGTTAATATTGATTTATTAGTTATATTTATTTTATAATTATGATATTATTTTAGAGAATATTATTAGTGGAAAAAAAATAGATAAAAAGAAAAGAAAAAAGGGTTAGGGTTTAGAACAAGGATAGATATGTAAGAACAGTTGGGCAGTCATGGAGAAAAAGAAAAAAAGAAAAAGAGATAAAGAGAAGAAGAAAGGGTATAAGGGAAGACCGATAAAATAGGGTTCTTGTGATTATGACATCTAGATTTCTTGTGATTATTATTCTTTGATTTTCAAGGTACGGATACATTCTACACACTCTCTTTGTTATCATATCATTAATGTACGGATATTTTTATTATACTCTCTATCTTGTTATTACTCTACCCAATTCGTTTGTTTGATCTCTTGAAAATCTAATTTTTTGTTAAATTCGTATCTGATTCATTATTTGTCGAATTGTTACGATTTTATTGTGCCTGTAAAGATATTTTGATTATCTTCACCTTCCGTTCTTTACGTTTTCTGAAATTCGATTTGTAATTATTTTGAAATCTGTCTTTTGTGCAATTTGACGTCTTAATTCATGTTTACATACTGTAACTTCAAATATTCATAGTAAACTGAAATTGTATTCGATTTTTGTGAGCAATATCATTCTGGAAAGGTTTTTTCGATCTCTTCGTTCTTTTTTTACATTCCGCTGTCAAATTCTATGATCTTGAGTTCTTAAATATCAAAATATTACTGTGAGCATAGCCTGATTTTGTTATGGCAGTCCACATTTTAATTGTTTCTGAATTCGTTACATCTCCATTTTTGACGAGTCTTATCATTCTAGAAAGGATCGGAATCCTCTACGAGTTCTATGTTTTGTGCTTTTCATTTGGATTCATATTAATAGAGTTAATTGGCTTTCTTTAGAACTGATCAAGTCTGATTGTGTTTTGTATAGTCTAATTTATATGATATTTGGGTTGGTAATATTCGAGTAAGTTATTTTCTATTAATTTGTGATATATGTATTATTATTAGACTTCTTTTCGAGTAAGTTTTATGTAAGACTTACATAGGTTATTTGTGATTATATTTTGATTTGGGAGATATTGTAAGAATCCGTTATGAGTGGATTAATCTCATGTTTTGGCACCTCCTATGCATTGTATTTAAACAGTATGAGCGTGTCGCCGGAGCTATGGGACACATATAGTCGTGAATAATTTATTTTTGTTTGGCCATTTGGGTAGCATTGTGTTTAGTGTCTTGCAAGCCCCTATAAGATTTTGGGTAATATTTGATTTATTATATGCAAACCCTGTAAGTTTTGATGACTACATATTCTGGAGAACCGAAATGTAGGACATCCTGTAAGTGTAAGATTACCTCTCATATCCATAAGTAAGTTCACTTTTGATCTATTTGATATTATTATCAGTAAGTGCTAAGAGTATGTGTAAGAGTAAGAACATTTATGATTAAAAAGTATGTATGTTGGAATTGTAAGATAAGTATCTATCTTGTTTTTTTTATTTGTTTATATTATGAGTTAAGTATGACCAGTATCTTTTGTCTCTTTCGATTTGTTTCATCATTCTTTATTCAGATATTTTATTTGTTCATATTGTCATCGTTCTAACCCTTGTATTCTTTGCATAATTTTATATCCGTATATGAGCCTTTCACTCACTGCCGGTGTATGTTTTTTTGATTTTTCCTGGCAGATTAGGTGGGCTACTTTGTGAGTAGAGTTCGATTTGTGAAATTTAGAGACCTTAGTTGTATTTTTAATTTATATAATGTAAAAAGTTGGATATTGAGTTGTTGTAACTTTTTATTGAATTTTTGGAGAATTTTATTTAAGTGAATAAGTTCGGGATTTTAAAGTTGACATCAGAGCTAGAGTTTTATGATTCTGTAGACTTGCATTTATGTTCGACTTGTGAGATTTAGGTAGTTGTAAGATTGAATTTCAGGATTATTGAGATTTACCTTTAGGCTCGACCTGTGAGTATGGGTAGACTGCAAATTTATTAGTTAGTTCATAATATTATTTGTTTCGTATATTCTTGGATATCTTTTCGTGCAATCCTTATTCGTAAGTGGGTGCAATATGATGAAAACTACTAAATAAAGATGCAATTCGAAGACTCAACCGTAAATAATAAATTTTTGAAAGAAAATTAGGTTAATGGAATATATCAACAAGGAAATCTTCAACAATTTCAACTTAACGCGTGACATTTTGTTTGATTTAAGTGTGGATATCGAAGTTTTTTGATGTATTGTTAAACTAATAGCGATAGAAGGAGACCGAAAACATCTAAGAGAATAAAGGACACTTTTAGGATAATCGTCAAATATCTAAGCGGTTGATTTAGGACTTGTAGTGTTAGTCATCGAGAAAGACTATAATTCTAGTTAAATGCAACGTCAAGGTGGAGCGAGCTATTTACGAGATTAGAGGAAGCGGTTCGTGTTCGTTATCGCAACTTTTTTTTAGTAGAGGTGTGCAAGATTAATTTCAAGGAAGAAATTTCTATTAGGAGGGAAGAATGTAACATCCCATATTCTTATTAATATATTTAGTTATATTATTTAATATTAGGAATAATATTAGTGGGTTATTATTGATTTATTAGTTATATTTATTTTATAGTTAGGATATTATTTTAGAGAATATTATTAGTGGAAAAAAAGAATAGATAAAAAGAAAAGGAAAAATAGTTAGGGTTTAGAAAAAGAATAGATATGTAAGAATAGTTCGGCAGCCATGGAGAAAAAGAAAAAAAAAAGAAAGAGATAAAGAGAAGAAGAAAGGGTCAAAAGGAAGACCGATAAAAAAGGGTTCTTATGATTGTGACATCTAGATTTCTTGTGGTTGATATTCTTTGATTTTCAAGGTACGGATACATTCTACACACTCTCTTTGTTATCGTATCATTAATGTATGAATGTTTTCGTTATACTCTATATCTTGTTATGACTCTACCCAATTCGTTTGTTTGATCTCTTGATAATCTGATTTCTTGTTAAATTCGTATCTGATTCATTATTTGTCGGATTGTTACGATTTTATTGTGCCCGGAAATATATCTTGATTATCTACAACTTCCGTTCTTTACGTTTTCTGAAATTTGGTTCGTAACTATTTAAAATCTGCCTTTTGTGCAATATGATGTGTTAATTCAAGTTTATATGTTGTAACTTCAAATATTCATAGTAAACTGAAATTGTATTCGATTTTTGTGAGTAATATCATTCTGGAAATGTTTTTTCGAGCTCTTCGTTCTTTGTTTACATTCCGTTGTCAAATTATATGATCTTGAGTTCTTAAATATCAAAATACTACTGTGATCATAGCCTGATTCTGTTATAGCAGTCCGCATTTTAATTGTTTCTGAATTCGTTACTTCTCCATTTTTGACGAGTCTTATCATTCTGGAAAGGTCTCGGAATCATCTACGAGTTCTGTGTTTTATGCTTTTCATTTGGATTCATATTAATAGAGTTAATTTTCTTTCTATAGAACTGGTCAAGTCTGATTGTGTTTTGTATAGTCTAATTTATATGAAATTTGGGTTGGTAATATTTGAGTAAGTTATTTTCGATTAATTTGTGATATATGTATTATTATTAGACATCTTTTCGAGTAAGTTTTATGTAAGACTTGCATATGTTATTTGTGATTATATTTTGATTTGAGAGATATTGTAAGAATCCGTCATGAGTGGATTAATCTCATGTTTTGGCACCTCCTATGCGGTGTATTTAAATAGTATGAGCGTGTCGCTAGAGTTATGGGACACGTATAGTCGTGACTAATTTTTTTATGTTTGGCCATTTGGGTAACATTGTGCTTAGTGCCTTGCAAACCCCTATAAAATTTTGGATAGTATTTGATTTGTTCTATGAAAGCCCCTATAAGTTTTGATGACTACATATTCTGGAGAACCGAAATATAGGGCATCCTATAAGTGTAAGATTATCTCCCATATCCATAAGTAAGTTCACTTTTGATCTCTTTGATATTATTATCAGTAAGTGCTAAGAGTATGTGTAAGAGTAAGAACATTTATGATTAAAAAGTATGTATGTTGGAATTGTAAGATAAGTATCTATCATGTTTTTTTATTTGTTTATATTGTGAGTTAAGTATGACTAGTATCTTTTGTCTCTTTCGATTTGTTTCATCATTCTTTATTCAGATATTTTATTTCTTCATATTGTCATCGTTCTAACCCTTATACTATTTTCATAATTTTATATCCATATATGAGACTTTCCCTCACTGCCGGTCTATGTTTATTTGATTTTCCTGAGCAGGTTAGGTAGACTATTTTGTGGGTAGAGTGCGAGTTGCGAAATTTGGAGACCTTAGTTGTATTTTTAATTTATATATTGTAAGATGCTGGATATTGAGTTATTGTAACTTTTTATTGGATTTTTGGAGCATTTTATTTAAGTGAATAAGTTCGTGATTTTAAATTATCATTTTCAACAACTTCTTGGATAGGCTTAACTGGTAGACCTTTGTTAGGAACAATGAGTTGTTTTCTCCATTTATGATATCTAACTAGCAATGAACTAGTAGATTTCTTGAATTTTGTTCCTGTGGCAGTGTTGACCTTGATCTGTTGACATGGCTTCAATCTCTTGAGTTGAATTTTTTTTACTTCCCTCATTATCACTCCATGGGCAGTCACTTTGACAAGATGTCTTTTTGGTGATTTGGATTTTAAGATTCTAGCAGTTTCAGAAAAATTTAGTCATATTAGTGTCCTGAATTTGGGTAGGTACAGTAGTATGAGTACCAATAACTTGTTGCTTGGATGGCTTTTTCCTTTCATACTTTTTCTCCTTGCCTGACTCATCTCTCCTTTTCTTCTCATCTCTATCCTTCCTTCCCTTATCATCCTTCCTTCCACCCTTATCACTCCTAGGTGCAGGTTGATTATCTTTCTTTCCCTAACCTTTGTCTTCATTATCCTTCTTCTTCCTCAATTCTTCATTGACAAAGTCTGACACTTGATCATTTATGAACTTTTTTATTTTTTCCAAGATCACTTTGTCCTCTTCCTATTTACCAGGCTTGTTTTCAAGCAGATTAATTAGACTCATGTCATGGTTTCTGTTTTCTTTGTTCAAGTGCTTGGAGAGCATGAAATGTCCAGCTTGTTTGTTTTGGACAAATACAGCACTCCATCTAGATTATAATAGGCCTCATGAGACGACTTCTGACTGATTTCTTTAATTCCTCGTCTTCATGGGTCACTGTTTCAATTGCTTTGTGCATGCACTCCAGTTCAGTGTATGAGAGTTGATGAAATGTCCCCAGAGATAGCTTGAAATAGCCAGACTCCATCTGCATTATTGGCTCTTTGCACAGTTTGCCATTTTTCTCATATTTTACTCCCCTTACAGCTATGATGGCATTCTCCATAATATTCTTGTAATCCCAGTGATGACCCTTGACTTGTGCCTTGATATTCTTTAACTCAAGCAAGAATTCTTTATCTGCATAGGGCTTCAACACCTCCTTTATGAGAATTGCCAATACTGCCTTTTGCCTTTCTACCTCAATCTCCACATTTCTTTCCTTCTCCCCCTTAGGATTGATATCTTGTTTCTGCTGTAGAAAGGAAGAGTGAATAGGCCTGATGTGAGAAGAAGCTTGCACCTGAGGAGCTTGGCTTGATGCAAGTATGGTGGAGACAAGACTTTGAATGTTGGCTAGCTGGTTGGAAACTTGTTGAAGAGTGATGCCTTGGGCAGACATGGAGGAATTGACTTCCTTTTGGAGAGAGCTCACACTAACAACTTCATTTACAGTGGTGGAGATGGTGTGTTGATATGTAGTCAGTTGCTCCACTTTTTCAGCTAATCTTGCAACTGTAGAGGCTTGAGCCCGCTCATCCCGTGCCTTTGACTGATAATACAGATCCACCTGAAAAGGGGTCATTTCATGCAACTTGACATCCTTTGGCAGCATATCAGCATGCCTGTTCTTATAGAGAACCCCCACCATGTTGTTTGTCCTTGACTGATTTTGTTGAAGATTAGCATTGGTTTCAACCATTTCCTTGAATGCTCTTTCCATTTTCTCCATTTTGTCATTCAACTCCTTTATATGAAGCCTTGCCAAGGATGACTCAGATCTTGGAGCATGCATTCCACTAAGAATGAACTTTTCAACAATAGAATTCATTCTGCTCTCCATCTTGCTTCTGTGATCTTCAATTTTAGATTGGAGGCCCCTTGCTAGGTAGTGGTTGGCTTGCAATTGCACTTTGGCAGCCTCATGGATGGCATCATAGATTGCAGAGGGAGTGAAGTTCCTTTCACATAACCCAAGAGAAGTTTGATATTTCTCCCTCAGCCACTGCAACATCTACTCCATGCTCACAGTTTGCCTCTTGTCCAACCAGGCATCCACATTTGCTTCTCCTTCTTCAATATTGTGCTCATTTTTGTCTTTAATCTACTCCTGATCTTTTGCATATGCCAACATAATAGTAGCATAATCTTGATTAGGTAGGTGTGCAGTCAGGAGTTGCTGAGCAATGTGGTAAAAATCATCCATTTGATCACCATACAGCTCTATCAATTTGTCCTCAGAAAGTAACCCATCAGTAGATGATCCTGAAGAACTACCATGTTGTACAGGCTCCAGCCATTGAGACATAAAAGGAGAGCTAGGGCCACTTATTACAGTGGTTCCCTCAGTATCAATTTCCTCATCTAATTTCTCAGATGATTCCAGAGATACTGGATGAACATGTGAGTTCTCCCTAGGAGACATCCTTTAAATGACTGAGGATTTTCTAGGGGGTGCATTGGCATGGTGTAAAGGTCCCCCAGATTGCCTAATGTCTCTGAGGACATGGTCTCTAAAGGCTCATCAATGAGACCAATGAGTGATGTAACTCTAGCCCCCACAGAATCTGAAGTAAAAACTTCTGGAACCTCTGTAGTGTTGATGGTGTTATTAGGATATACCCCAGCATGTATTCCCTGACCATCTAGATGTATGTCCTGGGTGGTGAGCAAGGTGTCATGTACTAAGTCACTTGAAATTGGCTCACTAGGAGGATTAGATTCCTGGTGATCTAAAACAATTTGTGTTTGGCCTGACACAATTGGTTGAAAAGAAATTTGAGGAGAGAAAGAAGTGTTTTGAGAAAAGATGATTGTTGGCAACTCCCCTGAGAAGATGGGGAATTTTCAATGGACATTCCCATGTGCTCTTGTGTCTCATTTTCAACTATGCTTCTTTTAACAACATGGGTGAGTTCCTGTGTTGGTGCAGACTCTTTACAGAGTGGAGTGGGCTGACTCTCAAGTTCAATAGATGCACTTTGTTGAGAAAGTGTACCTAGTAGCAGGTGTAGTCCATTTGTTACTTCTACACCATATTGGGAGGATGTAAAGTTGTCTAGTATGGCCTCTTTATTTTTCTTTCTCCTCTTGAGAGGTTCCA
Source organism: Oenanthe sinensis (assembly GCA_028671895.1). Classification (NCBI taxonomy): domain Eukaryota; kingdom Viridiplantae; phylum Streptophyta; class Magnoliopsida; order Apiales; family Apiaceae; genus Oenanthe; species Oenanthe sinensis. The sequence continues at coordinate 8,445,995 of JAPMAC010000212.1, forward strand.
CAAGTGACTCATCTGAGTGAGTTGTTTCTGCACTTTCTATGACTACCTCTAGCTTTTTCTTTGGAGTAGGTTTTCTCTTTTTCTTCTTTTCAACCACACTCTGTTGGGAGGATGTCGAGGTTTGTTGGTGAGATTGCGAAGTTGTACGAATAGTAATTGTGATAACTCAACACTAGAACATAACAGGTAAATAATACTATGCCTACACAGAAATCAGGAAGAAATGAAGACAAGGCAAATACAGTGAATCAAGACATTAGAAAAAAATTGAAGTGTATTACAGGTCACTGAGAGAAGTTCATTAATATGTTCACGCCTCAATGAAGAATAATGGTTGAAGACTTTCAAGGATTCAGAAGTGTTGAAGATTCAGTATAGAAGTGCCACTAGAATATTTCAGTATAAAGGCATTGATTGAAGATAAACAGTGTTCGAAACATATGAATCTAGAAGAATTGAAGACATGGTAAAGAAAAGGGTTAAAGAAGACAGCTGCAGTGTTGAAGTTATACTCACTGAAAGAAGTTCATTTATATGTTCAAGCATCAGTGAAGAATAGAGAATGAAGTATTCAAGATTATAATAGTAATGAAGATGTTGTCTGAGTACCAGAAAAGATTCTAGTGAAAGTACAGTGTTTATTGACAGTCAATGTTCGAAGCAATAAAGAACTGCAACATTCCTGTCATTTAATTTAATTGAGAATATGAAGATCAATACATTGTTAGTCTTGTGAACTAGACCAGTGCACTAAGTGTCAACATAAAGGATTTGGTTAACATATTTATTGTACAAGAAGAAATGACAAGAAGCCAAGTGAACCCAAGTATGTAAGGATTGAAAAGAAGTTAAAAATACTCCAAGTCATTATACAAGGTGGAGAAAATCAACACATAATATTACTAGCTGAAGAAATTCGACACATGCTATACAAGGGAGGTAAATTTGACACATAGCTTTCCAAATGCCAAAAAGAAGCTATGTCATGTATACAAGGAGAGAAACTCGACATATGGAAGACAAAGTCGACACTTAGACTTCTTGAATCAATGAAATTATTCTAAGGCATATACATGGAGTGTAAAATTCTAAACATAGCCTAAAAAAAACTAAGTCTAGTACCCTTGTGTGATAAAATCGACACATGCTCAATATTGAGACTAGAAATCGACACATGGATCTTGGCTTCGTGGAAATGATTCTAAAGAATGAAGGAGGAGACGGAAATCGACACATAGGTCATGCACCAAGTGAAATTGACACATGTTGTCAAAGTCAAATCTAGTTAACATACAAAGAAATATTATTCGACACATTGACCCCCTATGAAACATGGATTATTTTCTAAGTACTAATACATGGAAACAAATTCGACACTTACAAAATATCCACGGAATTCTCAAAGTCAACTTAAATCAACTTACATGGGAGAAGTGGTCGACACTTAGAAAGTTGTTCAATTATTGTAAAACCTACACTATATAAACAAATGAATCTAATTCATTTGGGATGTTTGTGTGTGAGTAAATACACACAGACACAAAGAGATACTGGGAGAGACAGAACCCGAAGAAGAAGAGATAGAAAGCTATACACATACCTTTTTCACCGGAGTTTTATAATCTAGCCGGTTCATTATGTTGTAAATATATGGTGTTAGGTCCAAATGTGTTGTAGAGGGGGGGGGGGGTGAATACAACTTTTTCAAATTAATGAAGCAATAAATACTTTGTAATAAATGAACACGATGATTCAAGGAATATATGTTTTATATATAACTTGAAGGGGTTGCTACAACATTCATTACAATAGTACAACAGAAGTAAAGATGGTAGTAAATGATACTAAGCTCTATGAATACTCTCTCTCTTTTACAAGTGTTTCTTTCAATATTGCTCACTTTCTAAAATGTTACACGAGTACTTCTATTTATACTACTTGAAATCTATGACTTGTAGTCTTCAACAGATAAGATATGAGTGGTCCAATGTTATCCACGTAAATCTTATCTAGTCTTGAAATCTTGGAAATAGCCAACCAGATGATGCTATGTGTCATGTTGAAATTGTCCTCTATGTAGAACTTATACTTGTCATCTCGAACATTTAAGTAGAACTTCTACATAAGAATTTTCTACTTGTCATCTAGAACATTTAAGTAGAACTTCTACATAGGAATTTCTACATAGGCTCTATCTCGAATATTCTACGTAGAACTTCTACATAGGAATTTCGAGATAGAAATGTTCTACTTGCAGAATTTCTACTTGGCTCTAAGTAGAAACTTATCTAGAATTTCTAGATAGAATTTTCTACTTAGGTTCCCTTGTAAGTACTTAGAGAAATTCTGGGCTTCAACTAGAAACTTCAATGCAACATCTTGAACTTGTGATTTCTTCTTGTCTTCTATATTCTTCAACAAGCTCTGGAACATGGATCTCTATTACTGACATAAACTTGCTATCAATGTCCTGACACTTGATGCAATGGTCTGGTTCATAAATGACTAGTCTTGATAGGGTTCTTGCTTCTGAATAGATTACCATATTTAATTAGTAATGTGGCTTTCCAATTGTCGCTTTCCTGCTTCTTCACTTGAAATCAATTAGTCTTATTGATACTGATTGTTATGATCTTGATTCTTTTAAGTTACACATCACTGAGGCATGAACAACTTTGACTTGAACTTCTTCCAGTGATTTCATCTTTGATTGATCATAATTAACCATGTTAAATTGTATCAATTACCTTGTCTTCAATTTGTATTGATTTCTTTGTGACTTCTTGTTCTTGATTGTCTTCCGGTTAAGTATCTTTTCTTCAGTTGAGTTACATTAGATATTGTGTTACAAGTTTAGACACTCTGCCTTTCAATAGGGCTATTATAAAACACTCTCTGTTAGATTGATTTCCTTTTGTACATTCATAGATCTATACATTGTAATAGGAATGAGTCACATCTCTTTGTTGTAGCAAGGAAATAATTTGTTCTTTGGAAACCGGTTCATTAAAATCGTGTGTAGCACCCCTCTAGGTTTATATATGAAATATATATTTCCTGAAACTTGTCTCGTTCATTTACTTGCTAATTTTCTAGAACCTTATTGTTTATTCATAAAAATAGAAAATTCGTAAGCCAACCTCCTAACCACTAACCACTAACCGAACTCTAAATTATTTATCCGTAAAAGATTCGAAATAATTTTTTAATTTAGTGAGTATCGTATTCAACCCCCTTCTACGATACTTCCGGGACCTAACAATTGGTAACAGAGCTTGCTGATTGATATACAAATCAGGATCCATTAGCTCAGTGAAGCTCATCATGCCGTAGCTAGTTTGACTAAGATTGGAGACCTTGTTAAATAAGTTTAATTATAAACTTTTAATAAGTTTATTTTATAAACTTTATAAAATTTATTTTATAAATTTTTATTAGTTTATGTTATAAATTTTAATTAGTTTATTTTATAAATTTTAAAATAAATTTATTTTATAAACTTTTGTAAAATTTATATTATAAACTTTTATTAGTTTATGTTATAAATTTTAATTAGTTTATTTTAGAAATTTGAAATTAAATTTATTTTATAAACTTTCATAAAATTTATTTTATAAACTTTTATAAGTTTATGTTATAAATTTTAATAAGTTTATTTTTTAAATTTTATAAAAGGTTTTCTTTTAAATTTATTTAACAATTTAACAAAAGATTAACCTGGTCCATTTTCGATAGCCAATAGTTGTGCCTAAAATAGTTTAAGTCACTTTTACAAAGTAGAAGAATTCGACACATAGATTATGAAAGTCAAAAGTGGTCAAGTAACTTCTGAATTGATTAAGACTTCGACACATAGTATGAATGAATGATGAAATAAATTCTAAGATAATGTAGAGGGGAATTCAAGTCGACACATGTACTACAAGGGGACATAATTCGACACATGCTTGACTAATGTTCTAAGGCACTCTAGAGTGAAGCAAAATCGACACATGTACTACATGGTGTAGAGAATTCAACACATAGAGGATTTGGATGATGAAAATTATTCTAAGTCATACAAGAGTGTGGAAAATTCAACACATGACCATACATGAAATCGACACATGTGTCTGATCACTTCAAAATGGTTAAGGCATGAACACTGAGAATGATTCGACACCACACCAAATATAGTTTGGTACCCCAAGTTTTGTACTCTTTAATTTTTTTTATTTTAAATTTATTTATTTTTCCAAAAAATTTAAAATTCTTGAAAACTAAAATTTTTCTTAAAATATTAATTTACGGATTTTTAATTTTTAAGAAATTTCAAATATTCTTGAAAATTAATTATTTGTAATTTTTTATTTTTGATTAATTGATTTTCTAAGAAAATTAAAAATTCTGTAAATTTAAATGTTTCTTAAATATTAATTTGAGGGTGCTCAAAGAGTTTGTAGTTGAATATTTTTCCGGGTATTGAAGACAATTAAAATTGACTGAAAAAATTCGATGAAGTTAATTATGGAATAGGTTGAAGAAATAGTGGTATTAATTTCCTCAAAGGTTTACTCCATAGGATCTCACTAATATTTCGGAAGCTGGAAAAGAAGAAATTATTTGGGTTTAGTTTTTGGTTAATTTCAGTTTAATTTTTGGATGAAAAATCTTAAGGGTTAAGTAGTGAAGGAGAACATACTAGACTACTTGAAATCTCAGTACAAGCCTTAAAGTTTATTCTACAGGGATATTACATGAATTTTGTGCTAACACTGCAGATCATCTGGAATGTAGGGTTACAGCCATCAGGAACTAAGGATACAACCACATTATATTTAGAGGAACTATTTGTGTGCTGAATGCCTATGAACTAGAACAAGAGCTGAAGAAGATAATAATTGGTAAAATAGGTTGTTAGCATATCCACTATATTTATGACCCAGGAACCAAATTTGATTGTAGTCATGGTTGGAAACCTCTGAATATAAACGAATTGATCCAAGAAACTGAATTGATGATATAGTAGCTCAAGGTAGTGGTCAAGGTGTTATAAGTGAATTTTACACTTTGGAATAACTTGAGAAACTGGACTACAAGTCAAGCCTGCAAGGCAACCAGAAGTTCAGTGACATCAGATTCAGAAGGAATCCTAATTCTTAATCTAAGGTCTTTACTTATAGATTCCGTAAAGGAAATTTTCAAGAACAGTTCAAGAGGCGTTTGCAAAACAAGGATGCTTAAAAATAAAAGACAAGATCAGGGTTATGCTACACAGTTTGAAGAACCCTGAACAAGCAAATGATGACATACACTGTGTCGGGTTGTAACAGGAATCTCAAGCATTAGTGAGGATGTAGCAAGGGAAAACATTTGTTGGTGAAGTTAAATGCAATGATGATTCTATCAGTGACAATGATGAACCATATGAATATCTGGCATCAATGACCAATACTGGAGATGAATCACTAAGCACTTCACAGGTCATTCTAACTAGTTTACGTTTAGCTAATTCAGAACTGTATAATTATTAAGTTTTGAAATGTAATATATTCATGTCAGCATGTTAGCATCTTAGGACTTAAATGTTTAATTGATTGCTAAGAATGAGATTTGCATGCTAGGATTCATGAGTTTAAATAAGTACATTTCATACTTGATTTTATATGCAGTAAAATGAATATCTAGAATTAGATAGGGTGTTCTAAACGGTTAGGTGTATTCCTAAACATTTGTTGCAACTTGATTTAAATCTTCTGTGATTTAATATCTCTGCTAATGTTGTAAAAATTGCTAAATAGACAAATAGGTCATAGATCAGATATTTTATATTTATTCTTATTGTGATAAATGACTTGATAAGTGTATGTGGAATTTGATATTTCTCATAATATTTTATTCAAATATTCTGCATATTCCTAAATTTGTGTATGTGCTTATTTTCATATGATTTGCTTCCACTCACATAGTTGCACTTAAATGTCAAATCACTTCATGTATTGCTTGTTAGGGATAAAATGATTAAAAGATGGTAGAATTATCTAAGTAGTCAGTCAGACTTATTGATTCAAGGATTAATCTAAAACTGACTTAGGTAATCAGAGAGAGTTAAAATGTAAGACAACAGAAATGGATTAGACAGAATTAGTAATTAATTTGTTAGTTTTTCTATTTCATGTGCTTTTAGAAAATGATTGAATATATGTAAATCTGCTTTACATTTGTTACACTTGTGTAAAATGATTAAAGAACATAGTACTATTTTCTAATATGCATATTGAACCTATTGTTACCACTGTTGAAAGTAAAATCTCTAACCCATCTGGACTCAATTAAAGTTGAGTACCAAGAAGCTTAATCATTTATGATTGCAGAGTATGTAACAAAAGACAAAAGTTATGTGATTTCGTGACATTTATTGCACGAGGCATGTGATTAAGATTGGATCTCTAATATCACAGTTGGTTGAGAAAGCCTACCCAATGGTAAACTTTGGAGATGACAACAAAGGATGTACAAGGGATTTAACTATCATGATTTTGGAATTGTCATCACTGGAAGTATCTTTCTTGTTGAAGGACTTAAGCACTATCTACAGGGCACTAGGGAATTCTTTGTCAAGGGCTTTCTGAAAAAGCATTGAAAAGGAAAAGTGTTTGATTTCAAGCAAGAAAGATGGAAGCTCACTCAAACTGAGAATGAAGAAATTTCTTTGTAGCTGACATGGAGTTTGTATGCAAAGGTGAAGTGAACTTTTCAATAAAGCTTCATCAGTAAAGAGTTAACGATGGCATAAGAAGCTCTCACACTTGATATTCGAGACAATAAATTCTTTAATAAAAAAGAAATTGGTGAGAGGACTGCTTCATATGGAATTCTATCTTGAAGGACATTTTAAAGTATGTCATATAGGAAAGTCAATGAAAACATCACACTGAAGCAAATTATGTCATGGAAGAAATATGCTTAGTGGTAGTTAGTGATAACCCTAATTACAACTTGGTTATGTTCATGCATTGAATAGATAATGTATCACAGATGGTGATTGATCACATCAGGAAGGTCAAGTTGGAAGCAGAGTAAGTTGTGAGAACTTTGAAATTAGAAAATGGAACTGAATTTCGTGAATGAAGTTCTAAATGAAGTCTACACTTATAAAGTTACTTTGAAGCTGAATCAATTAACACAACATGCTGCTTTAATCAACAATATCATGAAAAGACATCATATGAGTAAATGGCCAACCAGAAGCAAACATTGAAGCTCATTCGTGTGTTTGAAGGAAATTGATATTTATTGAAGATTTAGATGAGCATCTTGGCAAGTTTGAAGTTAAGGCTCAAGGAACAATTTCCTAGGCTACTCATTGAAGTTGAAAGCTTATGAGGCGTATGTGATTGAAAACTAGAATGTGATTGAAAGTCTGAATGTATCGCCCAACTACACCAAGCTTCCGAGAATTCAAATGAAAGACTATTCTGAATCTTTGAAGTTTGACATTCCATCAGAGTCAAATTCAGGTACTGATGATGAAACTGAGGTTGCAGAAGGAAACAATGATAATGATGATGATTCAGATCCTATTAGTAGAAATGTTAGTGAGACTACATAACTCGTGAAAATTAACAGAATCCACTAAAAAAGGTGAAGAATCTTCAACACAACCTATCAGTAACTTAGGGGGAGCAAATAAAAGAAGGATCTACTAGTCGTACTCAACACAATGAAGATCAAAGGAATACATCAAGAACATATCTGCCAAGACAAAAGGTTTGAAGTCAAAATTATTTCTGGAGTCTAGTTTTTAGTGATCCAGATTTTGGAGTAAAGGCTAGAAGTGCTATGAAAAGTAAATGGTTATTCTTCGGGAAAGAACAATTGCTAACAATTGGTAGCCCAAAGAAGAGTGAAGATGTACTGATTGATCCAGATTAGGTGATTGCAATGCAAGATGATCTCAATCAGTTCGAAAGGCAGAATCTACTGAAGCTGGAACCCAGACCACAAGACGAAACTGAAATTAGTACAGTAAGGGTTTGCAGAAACTGGATAATTATTGGCATTGTTATGAGGGACAAAGCCAAACTGGTTGCTACAGGTTACTATAAAGTAGAAGGTATCAACGATGATGGAAACAAAATCTTCGGGACTTTCAAGATTAAACAGTAAGCACTAGTGACAATACTTGATCCTATTAGGGCTGAACAAGTTAATGACCTAACAATAGGATATCCCTAGCACATGTTGAGCATCAAGCATGAAATCTATTATATGAATGTGAACAAGTGCACTCCTGAATGGTGAGTTTGAAGTTGAAGTTGATATATAACTCATGGACTTTGAAGTTGCAGATACATTGGAATTTGTATATCATTCTCTTCCCAAGCTCTCTATGAATGGAGATAGGGATTCAAGCAAATCGTCAAGGACATGGTGACATTCTAACTTGTGTATTACTCGAAAATGATTTTATATTAGAGTCGTAATATATATCTCTCTCTAGAATACAAGGCACACACATAATGTAATATTAGTGCAAGTATACTATGATTTTATTATATGTCGGTCTACTAACAAAACTTGTTCAAGAGATATTTTGCTAAGTAAATACAGAGTAGGTACAAGATGAGCATGTTGGAAGAGTTGCAATTCTTTTTGGATTACAATTAATTCAAAAGAATGATGGCAATTAAAGTAAGTTAAGGATCTTTTGAAGATGCATAATTTGGAAGATTCTAGACTTGCCAACAAACCACTAAGATTGATCCGGGCAAATCAGGTATATGAACTGAAGTTTCAAACTATAGATGTATGATCAACTCGTTATTTATTCAAGTGCATAAAGACCATATATTTTATTCTCAATATGCCTATGTACAAGTTTTCAAGTGGATACTAGATAATCTTATCTTATAGCTAAGATATGAATTGTTAGATATCTTAAGGGATTACCAAATCTTAGAATCAGGTACCCTCAAGACAATAGGTTTAACATAATTGGCTATATAGATATAGATGATGCAGGTTGTAAGAAAGACAGGGAAGTCATTCCTAGAAGCTGTCAATTTCGTGGAAGAAGTTGGATTCTTGTTGAAATGAGAGAAAGAATTCAACACACATAGTTGTAGCAAAGACTGAAATTAAAGCAACATGTGAATGTGATGCTCTGATCTTCTGGACAAGGAAACTTCTTCAACTCTAACAACTCTGCTAGATATTCTCCACACCATGTATAGAACAAGCGCATGGACACTAGGTATCACTTCTTTCAAGATTGTTCTTAGTAGAATAACTTGCTGATATTTATAAAACAATTTGATGAATTCATTTTGTCTAAGTTGGTTAATGAACTTGGGATATTATTTATTTGCATATATGTTAGAAATCCCATCTGCAAGGAATTTTGAAATGAGTTCACAAGTATTAAATTTTCCATATTTAAAGGATTTGTAAATTTGTTTGAAATCTAGTACCTCGTACTTTTTGCTATTAGTTTAATTATTATGCTTACAATGTTATATGTATATGTGGTAGTTAAATGATTTAACACAAGTTAGCAGCATAATTATTTTTATGTTAAATATTTGATGAATATTAGTGTTAGGTCCAAACTCATCATAGAAGGGGGGGTTGAATATGATGTGGTAGTTTTTCCAGTTAGTTCGTGTTCACTGATTTGTAACTTGTTGGATAATAAATATGACAGAGAAGAGACAAACAACAACAACACAATCTTTGGGAATATACATTGTATTATATATACCCAGGGTGCTACACTCTCACACAGATGTATGAGCTTCTAATGAATCTTACAACAACAATAAATACAGGCTTTAATGGCTTTTGATATTCTCTCTGTGTCTCTCTCAGCTGTATCTATTTTTGTGTGTTGTGAAAGGATTACATTCAAAATGAAAATACATTTTGTTTATATGTAGACTTTACAATAAAGTGAAATACAACCGAATTCTTTTTCCCTGTTGTTGACTTGATTTGACTTAGAGAAATTCATAGATATTTTCTATGTGTCGAATTTCTTCTCCATGTGCTAGTACTTAGAAAATCCTCTATGTGTCGAATTTCTCATGCTGCATTCTTCCCTTGGTCACAAAACAAGTGGGTGTCGAATTTCTTCTCCCTGTACAGCTAGGTGTCGATTTTACTTAACCATGTATAAGCCTTAGACTTTCAACAACCTAGGTGTCGAATAATAACTCCATGTAAACACTAGGAGTCGATTTCTTTCTTCTCCTGGCTAAGTGTCGATTTTGTTAAGTCCTTCATTCCTATGTGTCGATTTCTTGATACATAGAAGAGGTACTTAGTTTCTTTTGCCATTGCTAGGCTACCTGTCGAATTTCTTCTCCATGTATTACCTAGGAGTCGATTTTCTTTTCCTTGAAAATCTAGTTGTCGATTCCTTACACCTTGTACAATGACTTAGAAAATAAACCCTGCTTTACTTGGCTTCTGTCAATTCTTCTTTTACAATGAACATGTTGATCAAATTCTTTGAGTTGACACTTAGTGCACTGGTCTGGTTCACAAGTGACTAACCCTGTATTGATCTTCATATTCCCAATCAAATTAATTGACATGAATGTTGTATTCCTTTATTGCTTCTTGTATTCACTGAAATCTTCTGGCACTGACTACTTGAATCTTGATACCTGCTGAAACACTGAGTGACTTATTCTTTTACTGACGCTTGAACATATTAATGAACTTCTGTCAGTGATCTTCAATATTCCATCAAATACCCTGAAACATGTAGCTGCCTGATCTTCATTGTAGATTCCTGTGATTACATTAATAACATTATTTACAAGTCCTTTACTTTTAGTTTAGTTACAGATCCTCGATTACATTGCAAGATACATTATGCCTTACAATCTCCCCCTATTTGATTGATAGAGTTCGACAAGCAAATTCTAAAGAAAAGAGGATAACTCAACTAACAATACAAGAAAAAGTAAAGTGCGGAAAGACTGTAAATAACATTAATTGTATTCTGGATTAAATATTACAATTTCCAGATTTCATTTCAGCTAAGTTATAAGAATGATTTTGTTCCTCTAGACTGAACTAATAATTCTATTTGTTTCTTCATTCTTGGACCTTTGCTATTCTCCTTCTGACAATGTCGTGAGCCTCCCATTCTAGAAGATTTCTTGGTCTTGGATATTGAAGTTGATCAAAGATAAGTTGTAGCAGTGGCATACTCCTGAATCTTTTCAATTCACTGAATTTGAAGCTTAGTTGCTGAGTCCACCCTTGCACTATAACCCTCTTTGGATTAACATCCACCCGATTTGTAATCATCTGTTCTTCTCTTGACACTTTGTCCAAATAGGCTTCTTCTACTTCTTGTAGCACTATCTTGTCATCAGGAATTGTGGAGTTCCTTAGCTTTTCCAAAATTCTTCCAATTACTTTTGAATTTTCATTTCTGATCCTACTCATTTCAATATGTCTTTCGCTTTCATCTTTGTTTGAGTAGATCACTCTTAGTGGATTGGTGATGACCATTGGTTCTTTTGCTTCTGGTATTCCATAACTAGGATCTGTTTCTGGCTCTTCTCTTGATAAATTAAACATGTGTTCATCCCCCGGATCAGCTCTGAATGGTTCTCTAGGTTGAGTTCCTTTAGATGGATTAAATCTTTTGATGTTCTGGATATCTCTTCCCAAAGCTTCTGAGATGTTTAACCTGTAGGCAAAAATTCTTTCTGCCGCTTTCCACTTTTCAGGACTTCTGAACCCTTTACCCCTAAGCAAGCCCTCAACAAACTTTAATCGTCTGAGTGAGTAGAATGGCAATGCTTCATGATCCAATCTCAGTATCTGAAGAAATCTGTCTTTGAAGTATCTGACTTGATATGGATCTTGTTGAATCTCTGGCTCTACTTTCTCCATAAGCTTTTCAATCACTTCTGCCATTAATTCATTTTCAGAGGATTCATGGATTCTGATCTTCTGTTTAAGTGCAAACAACTCAGTTAATGACCTTCTCTTCAGAAATTCACTTGATATGGTCCTTAACCCGTAGTTGTTGAAAGACAAGGTTAATCTCCAACCTTCTGATTTCGGTGCCATAGAAACTACCAGATAGGATATTTCACTTTTCAGTTCAAAGTAGTAGTTGCTCCGACTTCTGTTCCTCCTTTTGAAGACTTGAAATAGCTCATGAACTTCTTCATCATTATTGTTCAAGGTACCCTTGTCGGGTCTTCTTAAGTTGGCTCTGGCTATTTCCCATTTTCTTCCTGACTTAGAAGAATAGAGCTTCTTCTTCTTTTTCTAATAAGTTGCCCAGTTTGTTTGCCTGATTTGCTCATCAATAGAATTCAAGTCTTCATATGTCTTGTAATCATTCTCCTTAACTTTCTGGATCTTGTGCTTTTCAATATAGTCAGAGAATGTTCTTGGATATGCAGCTTCATTCACATATGAATCCATTTCATTGAACGGGTCATCATTTGGAATTTCTCCTTCTTCTAACTCCTCCCCCTCAGCATATGCATGTTCTATTTCTTTTGCTTGTTCAGAAGAACTAACATCTGCTACCTTTTCCTTTCCTTTGACAGATATTTCTTTTTCTTGTTCTTGACCTTCTTTCCCCCCTAGTTGTGTTATCCTCCGGAGCTGGGGTTGATTGAAGAGGTAAGGAAGTTGATCTTTGTGCTAACAGCTCTTTGAGTAAACCTTTAATTTCTTTGTTGTCTCGCTGTAGCTTTTCTTGATTTTTCACAATCTTGGACATTGAGTGCTGAAAAAGTCCAAGTTGTGCTTCGAGATTGATAATTCTTTGAAGAAGTGCTGAATTGGATTGAGTTGTTTCAGAATCTGGGGAATTCCTCGCACCTGGTTCTTCCAAAGAATCATTACCAAGTGGAGAATTACCTTTAGAAGGATTTGGAACTCTTTCATGCCTAAGCACTATCTCAGCACAAGGCTCAGTAATTACTTCATCGCCTCGTGGAGCCTCATCTCTTAGAGATGGGTTGTCCCTAGAAATTAAATTCTGGGAACCCCTCTTCCTTCTATGGAAGGGTTGCCTCTCCTCTTGACCATAACTGGCAAGGAGACCTCCTGTTTCAGGAACTGGAAGTGTTGGTTCCAGTGTGGTCACCACCTTAGATACTGTAGTGATTGGCAGTTGAGTATCTGTGGTGCCAGCTAAAGCCTGTGAAGGCATGTCCTGCTCAGGGTCAACCTGAGTAGGCTCCGCTACTTGTGTAGCTGTTCCTGGAATGGAACCCTCGCTCCCTCTAAGGAGGAGTTGCCTCTCACCTATTCCAGAATTGGATGGGAGAACCTCCGATAACGGAGCTGGAGATGTTCTATCCAGGGGGGTCACCACCTCGAACAATGTAATGCGTGGCAAATAAGAGTTCGTGATGCCCCTCAAAGCCTGTGAAGGCATGTCCAACGCAGGATCTACCTGTGAAGGCTCTGCTACTGAAGTAGCTTGTTTAACCGGCAATTCACTTTCATTTCCAAACAAAGAGAAACGGATTTGTGCATTTAATTGCTCCATCCTTTGTACATTCGAAGGCTCTGGTGAATTGGGTTTTTGGCTAGCAGATGCCTCTGGTTCATAACATAATCTCCTTCTTTTGCTAGGAGGCAGAGCTGCTTCAGTGGTTTCAACATCCACCTTATGTGGTGCACTACAGGCACTAACTCCCTCATCCTCACTTAGGGTTTCAAGAATAATGACTGAAGGAGTTGGGATAGGTGTTTGTTGTTCTATGACAGGGGTTAGAACCTGTTGGTCTTCAGGCTCATTGTCATGTTCTATTGCCACTAGGGACATTGGTGTGTGCGTGTTCAGAGTTGGCTGTGAGATGTCCAACATGGTCATATATTCTTCACTAAGTACTAGTAAAAGATCAAATTCAGGAAGACTACCTGTACTAGGACTTACTCTTGGTGTACCAGGGTGATAAGATTCGTCATCGTTTTCAGTCCCTGCTTGATCAGCCATTTCTGTATCACTTGCAACTGGCTCATTTTCTCCTTGAACCTCTTCTTCTTCTTCTGCTTCTTCTTCATTTTCAGGCTCAGGTTCAGCTTCAGAGTCCTCATCCATGGAGTCTTCAATTTCAGGACTTTCTTCTTGCTGTTCACCTGCTACAGGGATCATAACACTTTCCAGATATTCTGTTAGTCGTGCTACGTTCCCATTTGGGTAATCACCCCTGTTTACTATTAGTGCAACGACACTACCACAAATTGTAGAACATTGTTCGTACTGACTTGCAGAGAAGGCAAGCATTTCGTCATTCGATAGAAGGTCATTAAGCACTAATTGTAGAAATCTAGGATAAAAACATTCAACATTGACTCTGTTGATGTCTCTTTTAGCACTAGATCCCATAGCCTGAAGTATGCTTTTCATTAGTAGCTTACCATAATTAATATTAAGATTGTTAGAGATAGCATACCCAATAGATTGAGTCAATTTGGGAATACCACTCCAACCACTCTTTTTCTTTGCAAAAACATGGTTTACTATGTGAAAGAAAAAGTTCCATTCACGAGGAAGATTATGTTTATAAATTTCAGTTAAATTGATTGGTCCCTCATGTGTGATGGAATTGAAGAAATTTGCACGCTCAGCGTCATCAGGTAAAGGATTAAAGTTTTCAGTTTTAAACTGCAAAATTCTATTTAAGTCCTGATCCGTTACCCTGACATCTCTAGATTCTAGGGAAAAAGTGAAAGCCAAATTGTCTTCATCTGATGTACTTTTTCTATCAATCCTACACCCTGCATAATCAGAATCTGTATAGCCAATAAGGTCAAAACCTGTATCTTTAGGGTACCAAATTCCAAGATTCAGACTTCCCTTAAGATACTTAAAAATCCGTTTAACGGCTATAAGATGTGATTCTTTAGGATCTGATTGAAACCTAGCACACAAGCATGTAGCAAACATAATATCTGGCCTACTTGCAGTTAAGTAAAGTAATGAGCCGATCATACCTCTGTAACTTGTGATGTCTACCCTCTTACCAGGCTCATCTTTATCAAGCTTAGTGGCAGTTGCCATTGGGGTTTTGGCTGCTGATGCATCTTCAAGACCATACTTCTTCAAAAGATCTTTGATGTACTTGGTCTGGCAAATAAAGATTCCATCTTTCCTTTGGCTTACTTGGAGTCCAAGGAAATAATTCAGCTCTCCCATCATGCTCATTTCATACCTACTCTGCATTAGCTTAGCAAATCTACTACACAACTGTTCGTTAGTAGAACCAAATATAATGTTATCTACATATACTTGCACTAATATCATATTATTTTTGTGCATTTTGTGAAACAGAGTCTTATCTATGACACCTCTAGTGAAACCATTTTCAAGTAAAAATACAGATAGAGTGTCATACCATGTTCGAGGTGCTTGCTTTAGGCCATAGAGTGCTTTGAAGAGGAAGTATACAAAATCTGCAAATTCTGGATCTTCAAACCCTGGGGGTTGTTCCACATACACTTCTTCCTCAAGCTCTCCATTCAGGAATGCGCTCTTCACATCCATTTGATAAATTTTAAAGTTGGAATGTGCTGCAAATGCTAAGAACATCCTGATAGCTTCAAGCCCTGCCACTGGTGCATATGTTTCATCATAATCTATTCCTTCTTCTTGGGAATAACCTTTAGCAACCAGTCTGGCTTTGTTCCTCGTAACAATGCCATCTTCATCCATCTTGTTCCTGAATACCCATTTTGTGCCAATTACAGACTTGTTCTTTGGACTAGGTACCAGCTTCTGGACTTTTTGTCTCTCAAATTGATTGAGTTCTTCTTGCATAGCAATAACCCAATCTGGATCTTCCAGTGCTTCTTCCACTTTCTTTGGTTCTATTTCAGAGAGAAAACCAGAGAATAGACATTCATTTTAGGAAGCACGTCTAGTTTGAACTCCAGCATCTGGATCTCCAAGAATCAACTCAAAGGGATGAGCTTTACTCCACACCCTATGTCTAGGCAGATTTGCCCTAGATGATTCAGCCTGATATTCATTAATGTGCTGAGTCCTGTTAGTAGATCCTTCAGTTGCTCCCCCTGAGCTGCTGCTTGGTTGAGAATGAGATTCTCTGCCACTACTAGTAGTTTCTGTGAATCTTCCACTGTTTCCACTACTAGGGTCAGAATCATCATTGTTGATATTCTCATTTGTTACTTGATTTTCTGGTGCAGCTTCAGGTTCTACATCACCTTCATCTGAGTTCATATTTTCAAACTGCAGAGTTTCAGTGTCGTCTGTTCTTTGTAGACTTGGGAGCTTTAGATCATCAAAAGTTACATTCATGCTTTCAATGACCTTTTTATGTTCAATCACATAAACCCTGTACGCCTTAGATTCCATTGAGTAGCCAAGAAATATGCCTTCATGAGCCTTGGATTCAAACTTTCCTAGATGCTCATCATCTTTCAATACAAAGCACTTTGCTCCAAACACATGAAAATATTTCAGTGTTGGTTTCTTGTTTGCCATTATCTCATATGGAGTCTTATCATGATCTTTATTAATCAGGGTACGATTTTGAGTGTAGCAAGCTGTGTTGACTGCTTCAGCCCAAAAGTATAGAGGTAACTTTGCTTCATTCAACATTGTTCTTGCTGCTTCCACTAAGGTTCTGTTCTTCCTCTCTACCACTCCATTTTGTTGTGGAGTTCTGGGCGCTGAGAATTGTCTTGATATTCCTTTTTCAACGCAGAATTCATTCAGAGTTACATTCCTGAATTCTGTTCCATTGTCAGACCTTATTATCCTGACAGGCAGACCAGCTTCTAACTCAATTTTTTTTATATGATCGATAATTGTTTGAGGGGCTTCATCCTTTGCGGCTAGAAACAACACCCACGTGTACTTGGAGTAGTCATCAACAATTACAAGTGCATACCTCTTCCTTGACATTGACATTGACATGACATTTACTGGACCAAATAAATTCATATGCAGTAGCTGCAGTGGTTCAGTGATGTCGTTTGAGTCTTTGCTTCGGTGAGATGCTTTCTTTGACTTCCCTTTTTCACATGCTTCACATAACCCTTCTTGACAGAATTCCATCTCGGGTAAACCTCTAACCAATTCCCTCTTAACTAAAGAGTTCATTGTTTTAAAGTTCAGGTGCGAAAGTTTCTTGTGCCACAACCAACTATCCTCTGTTGAAGCTTTGCTATAAAAACATTGAGCTTCGCCTTTGCTTGCAGAGAACAAATCAGCTACAAAGAGATTCCCCTTTCTCACTCCCTGAAGAGCAAGCTTCATATCTTTCCTGTTTTGGATAGCACATCTTTCTTTCTCAAAAGTTACTTTGTATCCCTTGTCAGTGAACTGACTGATACTCAGAAGGTTGTGCTTTAATCCATCCACAAGAGAGATGTTTTCTATGATAACATTTCCAATCTCCAGATTGCCATATCCCGTTGTGAATCCCTTGCTGTTATCTCCAAAGGTCACTATCGGGCCAGCTTTCTCAATCACATCTGTTAACAGGGCTTTATCACCAGTCATGTGCCTTGAACAGCCGTTGTCAAGAATCCACATGACACGCTTGTTCTTTGTTGTGCCCTGCAACCACAGATTGATTACTTTTTCTTTGGTACCCAAACTTGATTGGGTCCAAGAAGCTTAGATAAGTAAACAGTTTTAGCTACAGAAATTTTCTGGTCCTTGTCCTTCTCATCGACTGCACCCTTGCCTTTTGGTTTAGCCTTGACAAAAGTGTCTTTAGGCTTAGAGACAGAGGTTTCCTTCATAACTTTAGGAGGACTGACAGTCTTTGCCCTAACATGCTTTCTAGTCATATTCACATCTGTATTCATGCAAGTACTTGATGACGTATTCATTAAGTTAATGTATGCAGACATGATATTGAAAGCACATGGCATGCAACCTACTTTACCGCATGGTTGATGAGGAATAGACATGGCAGGCATGTCAGGCATAGCAGACATACTAGGAGTTTCTGTTTTTACTACTTTTATCTTATTGCATGCATGCGTAAGATGACCAGTAGAATTGCAATTGTTACAAACTTTCCCAGTAGCACTAGAAGAATAAGCATTAGCATTTTTCTTGTTAACACCTACCTTACCATTTATGTTCGCCTTTTTGTTATCAGTTTTATTGCCTATTTCAATTTTAGTCTGTTTCTTAGGTTCTTCAATCCTAACAGATTTCTTAGGCAAGTTCTTCTTATCTACAACCTTTTCCTTTTTCTCCTCAGCAAGGAGTTCTTCTTTCATTAATAGCTCTTCTTCATTTAAGGGATCAATGACGAACTTCTTATATAGGGGCTTAGCTACATTTTTTAATACATGTGGAATGTCTTGCTTCACAGGACTTTCCTCAGCAATAGATTCTGCATGCATTTTTCCAGCCTTTTTATCATAGTCAAATCCTATTCCAGTTTTCTGACCTATGACTTGTTTGTCTATAGCCTCTTTTACAAGATTCGCAGATTTCTTATAAGCTTGAAGTTTTAACTCTAGATCAGAAATTTTATTTCTAAGAGCTGCTTCTACTTCCTGGTTGCATTTATCTCTATTCTGAAGGTATTCTATTTTCTGTTTCAGATCTTCTACATTAACACATGCAAGCTCTAGTTCTTCGTTTTTAGCTTCTAGCATTTTAACCTTAAGAACTAGTTTAGCATTTTCTTCTTCAGATGCTAGCATACTGGTATGTATGTTAAACATTTCTATACTTAGATCTTCAACAGTTTTCTTATATTCAGAATTAGACATGTCAACGGAGGAAAGAAATGATACCTTCGATGATTGAGGTGTTGCCTCAGAAGAGTCTGCCATTAATGCAAGATTTCCATAAGTCTCTTCTTCATCGTTGTCTGAATCATCCCAGCTCTTTCCTTCAGCTATATAAGCTCTTCCTTGATGCTTCTTCACTAGAGCATCATATTTCTGCTTGAGTTCATCGTATGACTCCTTCCTCTCTTTCCCTTGCTTCGGCTTCCGGCATTCTGTTGCGAAATGACCGGGTTCATCACAATTGTAGCATCTGAACTTACTACGATCTACCATCCCTGTCTTATAGCCTCCTCTGCTGTGAGACCCTGAAGACGATCCACCTCGATTGCTGTTTTTGTCCCTGGAACCACTATAACTTGAATTACTCTTAAATTTGTACTTTGGGTTCCTCCTGAATCTAAGGTTCTTGAACTTTCCCGCCATATAGGCCATTGTTTTATTTTCCAGTTGTTCAAGTTCTTCCATTGAATAGAATTCGTCTTCATCTCCTGGTTGAGTATGTTCTTTAAATTCAGCTTCCAATATTTCTTCTTTCTCAACTGCAGGTGCTTCTGAGCTGGTCTCTTTGACAGCAAAGTCCTTGGCTACAAGAGCTGTCGTCTTCAACAGTGCTGAATACTTACTGTCCACTGTACCTGAGCCATAAATGATCTGTCGCTGCTCTTGTTCCATTTCGTGAGTCTTGAGCGTTCCGTATAGCATTTCAATGGACATATCATTTATATCACTCCTCTCTCTGATGGCATAGATTTTGTGCTCCAGGTGTGCTGGCAGTGTCTACATAAACTTTCTGTTGATCTCCCTGCGTGAGTAGGCCTTCCCATGTAGAGACAAGTCATTCAACAATTTGTTGTATCTCTCAAAAACTTGAGTTATACTTTCTCCAGGTAATGACTTGAATGCTTCATATTGGGAGGTAAGAATGTCCAGCCTGTTTTCCTTCACTTCAGCTGTACCCTCCATTAGCAGATTTATTGTGTCCCACATCTGTTTGGCACTGATGCAATTGATCACCTGATTTAGCATAGTTGTGTCCAAAGAATCCATCAAGATGCATTGTAGATGATTGTCCCATGCTACTCTCTCTTTATCAGTATCAGTAAACTCTGATGGTTCCTTTGGGGTAAACCCTTGAGGAATCCGAACGCCATCTTCTGAAACTGTCTCCGGTGTAAGCTTTTGAGGCATATAGGGTCCATTTTCCAGAATTCCCAGATATTGAGAATTACAAGTCTTGGTGAAAATGGTCATCTTCTTTTTCCACAAGATGTATTCATTTTTGTCGAAGGTGGGAATTTTAATACTGCTTAGCCTTTGGGTACTCATGGCTATTAAGAATTTTAAATCTTAAGAAATAATTAATTTCTCAAAAATTAAAATCAATTCAAATAAAAATTAAATATTGAGAATTTAATTTTAATTCGAATTCTTGATGATTGATAGCTTTTTTTTTTAAAAAAAAATTAGTGAATTAAGAATCAAGGAAAAAATCGAAATTGAATTATCTTTAAAAATAAAAGAAAATTCAAGATAAATTTTTCTAGATCTAAAAATCCACTTTTTAGAAAAACTATTTTTGGATCTGATTTCTAACTTCAATCAACAAGCTCTGATACCAATTGTTAGGTCCAAACTCATCATAGAAGGGGGGGGGGTTGAATATGATGTGGTAGTTTTTCCAGTTAGTTCGTGTTCACTGATTTGTAACTTGTTGGATAATAAATATGATAGAGAAGAGACAAACAACAACAACACAATCTTTGGGAATATACTTTGTATTATATATACCCAGGGTGCTACACTCTCACACAGATGTATGAGCTTCTGATGAATCTTACAACAACAATAAATACAGGCTTTAATGGCTTTTGATATTCTCTCTGTGTCTCTCTCAGCTGTATCTATTTTTGTGTGTTGTGAAAGGATTACATTCAAAATGAAAATACATTTTGTTTATATGTAGACTTTACAATAAAGTGAAATACAACTGAGTGTGTCGAATTCTTTTCCCCTGTTGTTGACTTGATTTGACTTAGAGAAATTCATAGATATTTTCTATGTGTCGAATTTCTTCTCCATGTGCTAGTACTTAGAAAATCCTCTATGTGTCGAATTTCTCATGCTGCATTCTTCCCTTGGTCACAAAACAAGTGGGTGTCGAATTTCTTCTCCCTGTACAGCTAGGTGTCGATTTTACTTAACCATGTATAAGCCTTAGACTTTCAACAACCTAGGTGTCGAATAATAACTCCATGTAAACACTAGGAGTCGATTTCTTTCTTCTCCTGGCTAAGTGTCGATTTTGTTAAGTCCTTCATTCCTATGTGTCGATTTCTTGATACATAGAAGAGGTACTTAGTTTCTTTTGTCATTGCTAGGCTACCTGTCGAATTTCTTCTCCATGTATTACCTAGGAGTCGATTTTCTTTTCCTTGAAAATCTAGTTGTCGATTCCTTACACCTTGTACAATGACTTAGAAAATAAACCCTGCTTTACTTGGCTTCTGTCAATTCTTCTTTTACAATGAACATGTTGATCAAATTCTTTGAGTTGACACTTAGTGCACTGGTCTGGTTCACAAGTGACTAACCCTGTATTGATCTTCATATTCCCAATCAAATTAATTGACATGAATGTTGTATTCCTTTATTGCTTCTTGTATTCACTGAAATCTTCTGGCACTGACTACTTGAATCTTGATACCTGCTGAAACACTGAGTGACTTATTCTTTTACTGACGCTTGAACATATTAATGAACTTCTGTCAGTGATCTTCAATATTCCATCAAATACCCTGAAACATGTAGCTGCCTGATCTTCATTGTAGATTCCTGTGATTACATTAATAACATTATTTACAACTCCTTTACTTTTAGTTGAGTTACAGATCCTTGATTACATTGCAAGATACATTATGCCTTATAATTAGTCAATGATATCTTGTTTAATTGCTATGATATTTTGCTATGATATTTTTAAATATTTTGTTATAAATAATTGTGGCACTTTTGGTATTAGTGATATTATTTAGAATTTCTGTTCTAAGTTATTAATGTTTATTTCAAAAATCACTAATATTAAAAGCTGAAGTATTTTCTAAGTAATGTGTATAAAATTCTCAATATTTTATATACTTAGGAAATATTTCTAAATTTGATTTTATATGCGAGGAGTTGTAATTAGGATCACAAGTATTAAATATCAATATTTATAGGACTTGTGAATTTCTTTTCAACTATATCCTCGAGCTTACGTATATCATTAATAATTGTTATGAGTATAATTGCAATATGTTTGAGTGACGATTATTAGATATAGCGTAGGAAGTTAGATGCTAATATTAAATCTTATTAATATTTAGTATTTAGCGCAATTATTTTATCTTATTAAAATTATGGATTGAAGCAATTCAATGTTTAATAAGTTTCACAATTTTGATTTGATAAAATATTAGAAGCATAATTTCTTGCATTTTGAAATTATTGATAAATATCAAATAATGATATTTTTTAATATTTCTTTGCAATTAATTGTGTTATTTTTAGTATTAATGATGATGTATATTGTTTATATGAAATCACTAATAATAAAAATATGTCTAAATGTTTATTGTTCTATTGAATAATTGCCATGTGTTATTTGATTTATATATGCATGTCTGTGGTAACTGTTTAGTATTGCATGAGTATTACTATTAGTTTTCTTTCTTTAACTTAGTTTTAAACCTGAATGTACTTAAAAGAAATTATTGTCTATTTCTTTTCCAAAATGTTTTATCCTACAATACATTCACTTTCTATCAGTTTTAAAGAAGAAAACTTCAAAATTCTTTTTCAAAACTTCTCTTTTCAAAATCTTTTGATTTACAGCCCTGCTTTGATTTCTAAAACCTAGGGTGTGAATCAAATTTTCTTGAGGATAATCTTTCTTTAAATCTCAAAATATTTTATCCTCTCTCAAAAAATGGTTTTAAATGCTATATTTCCAAAACCGTTTTCTTTCTTATTTTTTTTTCCTTTTAAAGTGCCAAAAACTTTGTGACTGCTACTTTATTTGGAGAAATAGTTTTTACTTTGAGGTACCAATCACTTGTAAAATTATTTATTTTCAAACACTTGTTTCAATGTATATTTCACATTGATTCATAGTACCTAAATAGTGGTTGTTGCTTTGAATGCCTTATATTGTATTGTTAAGCATACATCAATCCTTATTGTCATGTATTTCTTTTAAGTCGGGGATACTATAAGATGAATAAAAATGATATAAATCATAAATGTATTATGAGTCAGAAAATCATTATCTTCTATCTGATAAGGATGTTTTGCATAACTGTTTTCAAAACTTATAGTACTTAGGTTTTAATGGAAATTGAGTCATTTTAGCGAGATATAATTTGGTAAGAGGGTTGAATTTCTTCTTTGGTATAAATTCTCGCATTTTATTATGGAAAATTTGCCTTATAAGAACTTTATAAGGGATATAAACCTTCTTCTCTAATATACTTTCCCGCGTTTTATTAGGGGATATGTATCTTAAAGAAAATTTTGTATCATGCTCTTAATGATAATTTTTTAGTTCCGATAAAACTCTTTTGCTGAAAAGCGCTGTTAAGCAATCTATTACCATTCCTGCTCATATTTTTCCTTTTCTTTGAGATGAAAAATAAGTTTGGGAATGTTAAGATGAATCTTTTCTTGTTGACTCTATCCGTTTAGCCCCCAGTGGTTTTAGAAGCTGGCCAAGAGATTAAAAACCCATCAATCTCTTACCCAGGCCTTAGTACCAAACATCATTCATCCACTTCCATATATTAACCCCTAGAGATATAAGGAACATATGTAAGTTAGAGGTTGATAAAGGAGAAACTGCACTTGATACAACAAATAAGGAAGAAGTCAGAAGTGCACCCACAGCTCTACCTCTAGAGAAGAAAAGTAGTATATAAACTGAGGTAACTATAA
This sequence comes from Oenanthe sinensis, assembly GCA_028671895.1. Lineage (NCBI taxonomy): Eukaryota > Viridiplantae > Streptophyta > Magnoliopsida > Apiales > Apiaceae > Oenanthe > Oenanthe sinensis. The sequence continues at coordinate 8,469,719 of JAPMAC010000212.1, forward strand.
GCTCATCTGCATCTTCTCAAAAGGATGCAGAGATGAAAAGGCAATAAAACTGTCTTTGGAATCATTCTCTCAACATGGCGAGTCCATTGAAATTCGCTCGTCATTCAGAGCACCTTGTAATGAGTCAAGCACACCACTGGCACTCACGCTGATGGTAAGCCTAAATATATAAATTCTAGAAACACATGGAAAGGTGTGCAGAGTGAGAGTTATGGGCATTCAGAGGAGATATAGACTCTAATTAGCCATACATTACATTGTCCAAGGTATCTACCTCAAACAGAAGTTAATCTTATGCATCCCGAAAGGGATATCTCTTGTTCAGATTTATCTGGGTTTGAGAGGCAACTACTTGGCAAGAATTCTTCGGATAAGTCAAGTAGGGTATTTCATACAAAATTCCCGTCACTGGGTTACGAGAGAAACGTAGGCTCTAAATTGCCCTTCATTACATTGCCTACTATGTCGCCCGTCCTGGAAGGAACATTTCCAGATCCTGAAAATGAATGTCCACCTCCCATTTATGGAGAAGGTGTGAGGCAACCCCTTGATAGAACAAGGCAGGATTCCCTAAAGGATTTGATATCTTGGGATAACCCATCTCAAAGAGGTGAGGCTCCACTAGACAGTGATTTAGCAAAAGCTATTGAGTCTGGTGCTGAGACAGTGCTTACGGATGATAGATCAAGAACACCTCTACGAGGAAATTCTCCACTTGATATTGATTCAGTTCATTCTGAAGAATCAGGTGATGAGAATATAAATGAATTGACAGATTTCACTTGCAAGTTCAAAAGACTATATTTGAAATGTAGAGTGAAAGTGAAGGAGAGAAATACTTAAGTGAAAGTGAGAGAGAGATACAATTGAGTGAGAGATAGGGAGAGAAAGAGTGAAACACTTCAAAGTGATCGACACTTCAGTGTAAACACAAACAAAATGTAGTAGAAGTGAGGAAACCATAGACCAAACACTTACCATTGCTACTTGCTACTTTTGAAAGAAAAGCTACTATTTTTCCCAATCAATGACAGACGAGAACCTTCTTTGGAAGACAAGCCATGAGTAATTTATGGTCCAGTAGAGGATTCCTCAACTAAGGGGGAGAATTTAATAGACAAAAAATGAGAAAGTCTTATATTCGTATCCTTAGGGGAGAAGTTAATATCTCTATGGAGAAAATCTTATCTTCTAATCCTTATGGAGAATAAAGTAACTGTATCATATACTTGAAAAGGAGTTGTCAGTAGACGATTCCTCATCCAAGTGGGAAATACATAAAAGGATTGACACTTTCATTGTTCATATGAACAGAGAAGAAGAAAAAGAAGAAGAATCACATTCTCAGGGGGAAAACATTACTTGAGCTATGTTCTATTGAAGATGTTCCCAGGAATTTTAATTCTTATGAAGCTTTGTTCATGATAAGTTCTTTAAGTTCAAACTATAAAGGATTTTGAAACAAAGAAAGCTCAGACATAGAAGAAGTGAAGATGATATTCCATGAATATCAATTCAGTGCTAGAGGAACAAACATCTTTCATTTCATTTCCTCAAGAATTGTGTAAATGAAGAATCTGATCCAAAAAAACTAGTAACATTATTTACAAGTCTCGGACGATTACTTTTTCTAGTTGTTAGTTGAGTTATCCTCTCTATGAGATTTATTTACTAAGTTTAAAAATCAAATAGAGGGAGATTGTTGGTGAGATTGCGAAGCTGTATGAATAGTAATCGTGATAACTCAACACTAGAACAGGACAGGTAAATAATACTACGCCTACACAGAAATTAGGAAGAAATGAAGACAAGGAAAATATAGTGAATCAAGACATTATAAAAAGTTTTGAAGTATACTACAGGTCACTGAGAGAAGTTCATTGATATGTTCATGCCTCAGTGAAGAATAATGGTTGAAGACTTTTAGGGTTTCAGAAGTGTTAAAGATTCAGTATAGAAGTGCCACTAGAAGATTTCAGTGTAAAGGCATTGATTGAAGATAGACAATATTCGAAGCATAGGAATCTAGAAGAACTGAAGACAGGGTAAAGACAAGGGTTAAAAAAGATAGCTACAGTCTTGAAGTTGTACTCACTGAAAGAAGTTCATTTATATGTACAAGCTTCAATGAAGAACAGAGAATGAAGTATTCAAGATTGTAGTAGTAATGAAGATGTTGTCTAAGTACCAGAAAAGATTTTAGTAAAAGTACAGTGTTTATTGATAGTCAGTGTTCGAAGCAATAAAGAACTGCAACATTCTTGTCATTTGATTTAATTGAGAATATGAAGATCAATACAGTGTTAGTCAATTGTGAACCAGACCAGTGCACTAAGTGTCCACACAAAGGATTTGGTTAACATGTTCATTCTAAAAGAAGAATTGACAGGAAGCCAAGTAAAGCCAAGTATGTAAGGATTGAAAAGAAGTTGAAAATACTCCAAGTCATTATACAAGGTGGAAAATTGACACATAGTGTTACTTGGTAAAGAAATTCGACACATGCTATACAAGGGAGGTAAAATCTGAAGGGTTTCGAGGCACAAACGCAGCGGAATAAACGCAAAAAATAAATGAAAAATAGCCAATAATATAACTCCTAAAATTAGGATGATTAAATCTCATCTAGATCATTCATATTTCTCATAAGATTCATAATATACCCAATGTCCACTTTTATCTAAGGATCATTACACCATTATCACAGTGAGAATTACTTATGACACTTATTAACATGTAGAATCTCACGGCGGGTCATTCTAGTGCCATGCATTGAAACATGCACTTATGTTCTTAACTTTAGTATCAATATGCCTATGACCAATGAGATGTGGTCATCTATCAACAAACATACTAGTCTTTGTGCATTATTATTGTCCTTGAATAATAATACTTGACTAGGAAATTTTAGGAATATGACACTATTCATATAATCTCATTTTTAAGTCACATACTTAAAGATATATAATACGTATCAAAATTTCAAGGACATTTATTATGCTTTCAATTTATTATGTAGTAAATATAATATAATAAATAAATAATAATCAATAAAACATAATCCTTAATAATAAAATATTTTCCTTAAAATATAAAAGTATTGTCTGTAAGGCACAATTACTAACAATCTCCCACTTGCACTAGAGCCAATTACCCAAGTATCCAATACTCACGGAACTGGTGTGACTTTCGTGCTTCTGCTACGAAAAAGTCTTAGTCAGTGGGTTTGCCATATTATTATTAGTATGCATTTTACATATATGTATATCCCCTTGATCATTAATCTCATTAATTAGGTGATATCTCCTAAGTACATGCCCAAACAGCCTCCTTGGCTACTTCACAAACATCAATATACTCCGGCTCTATTATAGAATCAACAACTCTCTCTACTATGAACCATTCTAGCATACAACATCTCAATTTAAATAGATAAAACACAAAGTGAAAGGCATATGACTAGGCCTATTTGTAATAATTAGATGGCAACTCAACTCTAACTAATAAAGAGAAGTAAATACTAAACACTAAACAGGAATCAAGACAAAGACAATCAACTAATCACAGAGGATCCAAGTATCAGAGGTATTTTGTGGGATTGCTACTCAACACTGGAAGAAGTTCATTTATATGTTCAAGCGTCAGTGAAAATAATATTGTGGTAGTACTTCTATAGAAGACAGAAAATATGGAAGATTTCAAGTGGTTACTACAAGTAGATTCCAGAAGAAGAATGAAAAAAGTGAAGAAGAAAATATGACAGAAGGCCTCTATTTAAAAGTTAATTAAATGGAGAATATTTATTAGTATGACACAAATGAACCAGACAGTACATTTGTGTGTCAACTAAAATAATATTTATTCTTCATTTAAATCAAGAGGTTTCAAGATCTGAAGACAAAGAGAAATCAAGAAGACTGCAGTTTAATCGGATCTCTATAATATTTTAATTCTACAATCTAAGTAAATTAATTATTTAATTTATATTAATTAAATTAATTCAAGATTGAATTTAATTTAATTCATAAATTATTTAATTAATTTAAGTAGAATTAATTTATTAGAAAAGAAATGAATCAATATGACTTATATATATATATTTCGAATATGACTTAAATAAGTCATACCGAATATGACTTAAATAAGTCATACCGAGCTATGTATGTATATATATATATATATATATTAATAAGTCATACCGAGTCTGCTTTATTAAAGGTCATACCGGACAATTCTTTTATTATAAAGAAAAAGGTCATACCGAGATTTCTTTTGAAAAAGGTCATACCGAATGATTTATTTAATTAAATAAAATCCGGATATGACTTTCAAAAGGTCATACCGAGCTTTTGATAAGTCATACCGAGTTTTAATAAGTCATACCGAGCTCAGGAAGTCATGCCCAGTAATTTCAGAAGTCATACAAGGGTTAATTTCTTGAAATTAAGTCATACTCATAAAGGTCATAGCAGTCATTTCAAATCTCTATAAATATGAGAATCAGCCTTCACTTTTTCAGTTGTTCAATTGTTAAGAAGTTAGAAAATCAGATCAAATTCAGTAATTTACCTGCATTGTAATATTCACAGATTTCTGTGCTGAGTTTGGAATATAATTGTTAAACGCGAACAGTTCATGTCAAAATCATTCTAAGCTTTTTAACAATTATATAATCTTTCTACTTATTAATTGTGTAATACTAATCAAGTTAAAATTATATCTTTCACTTGAACAGTATTTCATTATAATTAATATTTCGCGAGTAATTAAAATAATATTTTTAATCCAATTATTCCGTGATTAATTTTCAGATATTGTATTCAACCCCCCTTCTACAATATCAGGGACCAACAATTGGCATCAGAGCTGGTTGATATAGTTAATATCAGATCCAATTCAAATTCCGCGAACTCATACAGATCACAAAAATTATTTTAAATTCGAAATAATTTTTTATTCGAAATAATTTTTTTTTCCCTGAAAAATTATTTTTGATCAAAAATTATTTTAAGTCAAAAATTAAAATATTTTTTGAAACACTTAATTTTTAATCTTATTAAAGATGAGTACCCAGAAAGTGACTAGTATTAAAATTCCACAGTTCGACAGAGAACACTACAACTTGTGGAAACACAAAATGCTACTGTTTATCGGGATTGCAAATCCCAAGTATGCATTAGTCATGGCCAAAGGTGTTGAACCCCCTATATCAGTTATTCTCGAACACACGGTTGATGGGGTTGTAATTCCCCACAGACAGTTTCCAAAAAGTCCGGCAGACTATACAGATGAGGAAACAGAAGCTGTGTCCCTTGATAATAACCTGAAGCTCATATTAATTGAATCCCTAGACTACATCATGTAAAACCAAGTAGTAAATTGCAAGAATGCAAAACAGATCTGGGAAACAATTAAAATTATCAATGAGGGAACCGAAGAAGTTAAGGAGAATAGACTGGAGATCCTGACCACCCAATATGAGTAGTTTAGATCCAACCCTGGTAAGGGTATCTCTGAGGTGTTTCAGAGAGTAAACAAATTGATAAACGAGCTCAACATGAATGGAAAGTTTTATCAGAACCAAGAGGTGAACAGGAAGTTTTTGCTGACCTTACCAAAGCATCTGGAGCACAGGATTACAGCCATCCGGGAATCTAGGGACATGAAAGAGGTAACCCTAGAAAGACTCTACGGAGTTTTAAAAACTTATGAGCTGGAACAGATCCAAACCAGAGAGATGTACGGAAGAGGTAAGGTACTGAGTTCCTCCAAGGCATTAATGGTAGAAGCACCAGAGAAAGAAGAAGTGAAGGCTGTTGCACCTTCTAACAGTTCAACAGAGTATGTGGTTCCAGAACTTGGACATACTTCTGACAAACAAGAAGACGGTGATTTCTACTCACTGGAAGAACTAGATCAGCTAGAAGATGAATCTCTAGCTATGGTTGCCAGGAAGTTTGGCAACATGAGATTCCGAAGAAACTCTTCATTCAGAAGTAAGCCTAATTTTGGAAGATTCCAAAGAGGAGGTTCTTCGACAGCAGTATCAAAAAGCGGCTACAAGACCGGCTTAGTTGATAGAAGCAAGTTTCGTTGCTTCAACTGTAATGAGCTAGGCCACTTTGCAACTGAGTGCAAGAAGCCTAAGCAAGGGAAAAAGAGAGAGTCTTACGAAGAGCTCAAGGAGAAGTATGATGCGCTCGTGAAAAAGCATCAAGGAAAGTCCTATCTAGCAGCAGGCAAAAGCTGGGATGATTCAGATAACGATGATGAGGAAGAGCTAGGAAATCTTGCTCTTATGACTTCATTAGAGGAATCACTGTCTCCCACCCGTGACAGAGGAATAGAGGTAAATCCTTCTTGTCCTAAGATGTTTGCTTTGCTAGGTAAAGAACTAGATGGTGAAAGAGATAAGGTTAAGAAACTCAGACTCAAAGTCAAAGAGTTAGTTGATGAGACTGAAGTTTTTAAATAGTTAAAAAGAAATCATGACAAGTTGACTGTTAAGTTGACTGAAGACTTAGTTGTTCAAGTCAGTAAAGTCAGTTGTCATGTTATAACAGAAGCCAATCTCAGAAACCAGATAGAAGAAGAAAAGAAGAAGTGTCTTGCATATAAGAATTCCTCATATATTGTAAAGAACCTAGTTGACCAACAAGAAATAAGTCGTAAAGTTGGGATAGGCTTCGAGTACAATAAATCTGTAGGAAAGCCAAGCAACATAACCCCCTTTAGAAAAAGTGCTGTAGAAAGGGGTATCCCACATGTTGTTAAAGACACACCAAAACTTTTCTTCATAACACCGATAGCTGAACCTATCCTTGAGAGCTCCATACTGATTGCATATGAAATGCAGTTGGAAGATCTTGAGGAAGAGAAGAAGAGAGGAGAACAGGTTAAGGACATAAAAGGAGTTAATGTCCAGAAAGAGAGGTGTGCACCAAAGACACCAGTGAAAGATGTGGGAACTTCTGATTCCCCCAGACCTGGTGTAGGTGCAAAAGACTTAAAGAATAAAATGAACAGACACAACACATTTGTGAACAGTAGGAACAGTAATAATAAATTTCATTCTAGTGAAAACTTCAAAGATACTGAGAAAATTGAAGTAGAATCTGTTAAGCCTCCTACTGTATTGAATAACATGCCTACTATTGATGCTTTCCATAGACCATGTGGTATAATGAATTGCATGTTATGTGCTTTTAATGCTATGACTGCTTACTTTAAACGCATGATAGCTAAGAAAGATAACATGACACCTAGACAGCATATCAATAGTAAATTTGTTAAATCCAAGACTGCGACTCCTTCACCTGAAAAGAAGGAATCCAATATTCCTAAGTCTAAACAGAAAGTTGTTAAGACTGTTTTTAGGAAGGTAGGAACAGTCAAGGAAGAAAATGATGTTATTCGAAAAGGATCTGTTGTTAAAGCAGACAAAGGTCAATTCTTTAAGTATGCCGGGCCCAATCAATTTTGGGCTCCGAAGACGAATTAATCCGTTTGATAATTACAGGGAGTTAAACAGGTAAACCGAGTTATATGGATCATGGACAGCGGATCGTCAAGGCATATGACCGGAGATAGAGCCCTGCTATCAGACGTGGTTGAGAGAGCTGGCCCAGTCGTCACCTTTGGAGATAACAGCAAAGGAATGACTACGGGATATGGCAAGTTAAATACAGGAAATGTTATCATTGAAAATGTCTCCTTGGTGGAAGGACTTAAGCACAATCTACTCAGCGTCAGTCAATTTTGTGATAAAGGATACAAGGTAAACTTTATCAAGGAGAAATGCTTAATAGCTCATTCTAAAGAAGACAGACTAGCCTTGCGTGGAGTAAGGAAAGGAAACTTGTACGTAGCTGATTTTAACACGGGAACTGAAGATGAAGCAAACTGTTTCTACTCAAAGGCTTCATCAGAAGAAAGCTGGCTATGGCACAAGAAGCTCTCACACCTGAATTTTAAAACAATGAACTCTCTAGTCAAAAGGGATTTGGTGAGAGGACTGCCTCCGATGGAATTTACACAAGAAGGATTGTGTGAGGCATGTCAGAAAGGGAAGTCAAAGAAAGCAACTCAAAGAGGCACAGACACTACAAACATCACTGAACCACTTCAACTCCTTCATATGGATTTATTTGGTCCAGTAAATATTCTGTCTATGTCAAGGAAGAAATACGCCTTAGTGATTGTGGATGACTTCACAAAATATACATGGGTTTTATTCTTGAACTCTAAGGACGAAACTCCACATTTGGTGATTGATCATATAAATCTGATTGAGTTAGATTCAAAGTTACCTGTCCAGGCAATCAGATCAGATAATGGAACAGAATTCAAAAATGAAATTCTGAATAACTTCTGCTCAGACAAGGGAATAACAAGGCAATACTCAGCACCAAGAACTCCGCAACAAAATGGAGTTGTAGAAAGGAAAAATCGAACCCTGATTGAAGCTGCAAGGACTATGATAAGTGAATCAAGGTTACCTATCTACTTCTGGGCTGAAGCAGTTAATACAGCTTGTTATACTCAGAATCGAACTCTGATCAACAAAGATCATATGAAAACTCCCTATGAATTAATGGCTGGCAAGAAACCTACTCTCAAGTACTTTCATGTATTTGGAGCCAAATGCTTTGTGCTAAAGGATGGAGATGAACATCGTGGCAAATTTGAGGCCAAGGCACATGAAGCTATTTTTGTCGGTTACTCAAGAAGAGCATATAGGGTATACATAATTGATCAGCACCAAGTGAAGGAAAGTGTCAATGTAACTTTTGATGACACAAAACTCCCAAGTATCCAAACTGAAGATTCTTCTGAGTCATTAAAATTTGATAATTATCCAGACTCACATTCTGATGACAAAGAAGAACCTGAGGTTGCAGCAGGAAATGGTGACAACAATGATGATAATGATCCAGGTAATAGTGGTGGAAACAATGGCAACACTAGAGATACTGCTAATACCAGTGGTGGATCAACAAGTCAACCTGGCAGCAACTCAGGGGGAGATGAAGGATCAACTGGCACAACACAACATCACAATGAATTTCAAGGCGAATCATCAAGATCAAATCTTCCAAGGGAAAGGATATGGAGCAAAAATCATCCCTTTGAATTGATCATAGGTGATCCAGATGTTGGAGTAAGAACCAAAAGTGTAACTTCAAATAAATGTTTATTTTCAGTTTTTCTATCTCAAGAAGAACCAAAGAAGATTGAAGAGGCACTAATTGATCCAGATTGGGTTCTTGCCATGCAAGAAGAACTCAATCAGTTCGAAAGACAAGAAGTCTGGACACTGGTACCCAGGCCTAAAGATAGATCTGTTATTGGCACAAAATGGGTATACAGGAACAAGTTAGACGGTGATGGCATTGTTACAAGGAACAAAGCCAGACTGGTTGCAAAGGGTTACTCCCAGGAAGAGGGAATTGATTATGACGAGACCTACGCACCAGTTGCAAGACTTGAAGCCATCAGGATATTTCTGGCATTCGCAGCACATTCCAATTTTAAAGTCTATCAAATGGATGTGAAGAGTGCATTTCTGAACGGAAAGCTAGAAGAGGAAGTATATGTGGAACAGCCCCCTGGCTTTGAAAATCCAGAGTTTGCTGATTTTGTGTACTTTCTTTTCAAAGCTCTCTATGGACTCAAGCAAGCACCGAGGACATGGTATGACACTCTCTCTGAGTTTTTACTTGAAAATGGTTTCACTAGAGGTGTCATAGATAAAACTCTCTTTTACAAATTACATAGTAAAGATATGATATTTGTCCAAGTTTATGTTGACGATATTATATTTGGTTCTACTAACGAAAACTTGTGCAAGAGATTTGCTAAGTTAATGCAGAGTAGATATGAGATGAGCATGATGGGTGAGCTGTCATTCTTCCTTGGATTGCAAGTAAAGCAAAAGGAAGATGGGATTTTTATTTGCCAATCAAAGTACGTAAGTGATCTTCTCAGAAAATACAGTCTAGAAGATTCTTCACCGGCAAAAACCCCAATGCCAACAGCCACGAAGCTTGACAAAGATGAAACTGGTAAGAAAGTTGACATCACAAGTTATAGAGGTATGATAGGCTCATTATTATATCTAACTGCTAGTAGACCCGACATAATGTTTGCAACATGCTTATGTGCAAGGTTTCAATCTGACCCAAAAGAATCTCATCTAATAGCTGTTAAACGAATTTTTAGATATCTAAAGGGTACACCAGATCTTGGAATTTGGTACCCTAAGGATACAGGTTTTGACCTAATTGGCTATACAGATTCAGACTATGCAGGGTGCAGGATGGACAGGAAAAGTACTTCTGGAAGCTGTCAGTTTCTAGGACGACGGTTGATCTCCTAGTACAGCAAGAAACAACATTCAGTATCTACCTCGACAGCCGAAGCAGAATACATTGCGGCAGGTAGCTGTTGTGCACAGATCTTGTGGATTAGGAATCAGCTAAATGACTATGGACTTGAGTTGAACAAAATTCCAATTTTCTGCGACAACATGAATGCTATAGCTATTTCCAACAATCCTGTTCAACATTTGCGAACCAAGCACATTGACATAAGGTATCACTTTATCAGAGAGCATGTCATGAACGGAACTGTGGTGCTACATTTTGTACCCACAGAAGATCAGATAGCCGACATCTTCACAAAACCACTTGATGAATCCACTTTCTCAAAGTTGGTTAGTGAATTAGGGATGTTAAACTATGGCTAAATTTTTGGTTGCTAGGAATTAATTTAAGCTCATAAATATTAAATGTTAATATTTAAAGAGTTTATGAGACTTGAATTAATAAATTCCTAGGGCTTATGAATTTTTGGAAAATTATCTTAAGATTAAATCAATATTCTTACAAGATAATTATTTCAATTAAAGCATAAGTACTTTTGTTTAAATTAAGCATTTATAAGCATTTATGTAAATTAGTAGTATTTTTGTTTATTATTATATTATTATTAAAATAGTTTCTTAATTTTAATGATCTAGTATGACTTTATTAAAACAAATCTCGGCATGACTTATTTAATAAAACTCGGCATGACTTTTTATGTTTATTAAAAAGTCATACCGAGAGATAATAAAAATAAGTCATACCGAGATATTCAAGTGCCTTGTTTTTATTAAGTCATACCGAGCACATTAGTTCATTTCAGTTAAATAAGTCATACTCAGCGATATATACATATACACACACTGCTTCATATATAAACACGAAGAACCTTTTATTTTTTAACAAAAATCGATCGATTATCACCCATTTCAACTGATTCCAGTTGCTATTCTGTGATTACAAGTATCTTTACTTGTTAGTGTGTTAAATTCGAGTATATCTAAAGAAACTCTGCCCGATTTTTATTAAAAAAATTCAGTGAATTGTTCGTATTCTTGATATTAATCGAAGCTTTTGATTGTGTGTGTGACTAAAGACTGTTTGTGTAGTAATTTGCTGCGTATAGTTGTTTTGGGATTCTTAGAAATTAGGGTTTCTATTTAAAGTGTAATTTTCGATTTATTAACTTGTAATTGTTAATTTTGATTTGTAATCGCACATTGTAATTTTATTATTTGTAATAGCTTAAATCTATAACAAAAATGGCTAGTTTTTGTGAATTAGTAAAAACTAATTTTGTAGGATTTTTCAATCCGGTGAATTGTTCAGTCGAGAGGTTTCGACCGTGGATCGTATTTATGAATGAACATTCACTTGTAAGAACTGCAATTACTCTGGACGCCCCGTTGCAAGTGTTAGAACTTAGGGCTCTGTATTCCACTGCTAGGAATAGGAGTACTACAGGCAGAGTTCAGTTCTCATTCAGGATAGAAGATCATGAATACATAGTGACTGAAGAGGACGTGAACAGGATTTTAGGCTTTCCAACTGACAACTTCATGGATCCACCCTCTGTACCAGAAATTCTAGAGTTTTTCTATTCCATTAGATATCAGGGTGAGATCAATTTGGTAAGATTGACGAAGTCCAGATTGGTAAGCGAATGGGACTACTTCTTTGGGACGTTAGCCAAAGTTTTTGCACCCACTACAAAGAACAACTTCAACAATATATCTTCACTACTGCAAATAATAGGGTTTTCTATGGCCCACAACAGGAGGATAAATTTTGGGAAGTTGATTCTAAAAGAAATAATAAGAAAAATGGGGAAACCAGAAAGCAGGGAACAGGACATTCAAGTCTACTATCCGAGGTTCCTGATGCTGTTCATGAATGATTTGTTGATGGATGAAGACAAAGCCTTATTTCAGAATAGTCCTGTAGAAGAATCTCCTACTTCTCAGAATAACTTATTTGCAAGGCTCCACAACAACCCCAAGTTCGAAGATGTGCCAGTGGTAAGGACAGATTACATGGCTGAGATATTAGATCACATTGCTAATCCTGTGCAGGAACAAGAGCCAGAGCAAGTGCCAATGCAAATGGATCATCCTGTGCACCTTCTACTTGAAGCTGCTCAGCATGTCGATCAAGTGGCACAAGATCAACAGGTAATATCTCACTCACAATCTTCTAGTTCAATACCTATAGATATATCCACTGCTCTGTTAGATTTATCTGTGGCGGACTATAATTATGGTCTTACACTTCAGGATATCAGCTACGAACCTGAAAACACACAGGTTCCGTCCCCAGCTGAATTAGAGCCTCAAACAGTTTCTCCTTCATCCTCCTCTTCATTAAAAGTCAGAAAAAGGAAGAAACCTGTCAGAATAGTTAGAGGTCTTGGTGCTGATGTGAGTGAACCCGCAGCTCTGTCTCCTCCTTCAAAAATTTCTAGAGTTGACCCTGAGACAACTGCAGCCTCTACCTATTCCAGTCAATGGGATATAGATTTTAACATGGCCATCCAAGATTCTCTAGATACACTTGCTCAACCAGGTGATCTAATTCGCTGCTCGGCCACAGCATCAGATAGTGAGGAAAACACACTGCTAGCAATCACTCTAGCAGAACCTTCACTTGAAGAAATACCAACACATGAGGGCCCATTTGTTGAAGAAAATGTTTTTAATGAAAACTCGTCGGATGCCACCTATGTTGTGGACCATGACATTTTCGATGCAGTGCAGCATCAGATACCCTCTGAGGTATTAAGGAGCACCACAGACTCTCAAGAGCCTGTCATTACATTGTCTAAGGTGGTGACTCCCCTGGATTTCTTTCATCCAGTTCTCTTTCGAGAAGGTCTCGAATCCACTGGTGGATTTGAGAGGCAACCACTCCATAGAGGGAGATGGGACTCCATTCACGGAGTAGCTACGTCAGTAGCGGAGCCACTTCAAGTTAATCTTGTTGAGGACGCGCCTTCACAGGCATCAGAAGAGCATTTTGACTCTTCAAATGCTATTGTTATATATGCAGGTACAGCTTCAGGATCTGGAAAGGAGCTAAACACGAGTGATGTGAGGCAAACACAGAGTGAAACACATGCACAGAGTGATAGTGAGATAAACAGGAGTGCAAGTGAGATGAGTGCACACACACATAGTGAACTATTATCTAAAATGGAAGCTCTCCAGAAAGAAATGCAAATTGTTCAGGTTGAGTTGGTAAAAGTAAAAGCACAAGCAGAAGAAAAATCTACATCTGCCTTTGTAACACAACAGCTGACAATAGTACGAAAAGATGTTGATGATGTCAAAACCTCCATTCTTCTAAAAACTCAAGACATCCAGAGTGTACATAATCTTATTGCTGAAGACATGAAAGAAGTCAGCAAATTACATGAAAAGATTGATGAGGTTGAGAAAAGCTTGACATTAACAATCATTGAAAATGAAAAGATCTCTACACAAAGATTCAGCAAACTGGATGATGGAATGACACATTTGAATGAAGGAATGAAGCAAGTCTATCTGACTATGCAGAAAATGTTGACATCTTTTGAAGCTTCTAAAATCCAAGAGGATCCCTCAACTAAGGGGGAGAAATCAAAAGAGAAAGTAGCTGGAGATGAAGGGGCTTCTACTCAAGGCAAAGGGAAAGATAAACTGTATTCTGAAGATCAATTTCAATCGTATGATCCAGAACCAGAAAAACAGTTTTATGATCAAGAGAAATTCATTGATGACAGTGCTCATGATGAATCAAACTTTCCTGACTACTGCAGAGCTGAGGAAGAGATTGCATTTGATGAAGATTTTTTGTTTCCAGAAGAAAAAGAAGTTGATCCAGCCTATGAAGAGGCAATGAAGAAACTAAAAGAAGACATCAAGGCAAGTCATGCAAAAACTGAAAATCTGAAAGCTCTAGTCATGGAAAGAACAAAGGCTGAAAAAGAAGAAAGCCAAGAAAAGCAAAATCTCTGGGCCATAGCAGTCAGAGAAAAGAAGAGAGATGTACAGCTCAAGATTGGAAAGAAATGGGATACTGCAAGAGAAATAATGGACAAACAGCAAAAGGGTCCATTTGAAGACAAGCATCTGAAATCAATAATTGAGCGTCTAGAAAAGTCAAATGACAACATTGACAACTTCATGAAAGCTCTGAAAGAGGAAGTGGACTACATCACTATCCTAGTGGATCACATTCTTGAAGACTGGCAGATACTAGTCTACACACACAGGAATGGAACATTCAGAATTTCCTTAGAGTTTTTCAGGCAAAGAAGTTTATCAGTAATATGGACGTTTTTGAACAGAATGAAGAGGAGCTCAGAAGAAAATGAACTTCTCAGGGATAGACTTAGAGTCTTTGCCACAGCTGTTAATCCTCAGATCTTATTTGATCCTCACGAGGTAAGATTTTTCTCAAACAAGTTGTATCAAATCATGCAGTTAAATGAGGAATCTTTTAAGGGCTACACAGTTAAGTACATGATTCAAGTTGAAAGGATGCTAAGGTCAAAAGGTTTCAAATCCCAAGCTAAAATGGATGCTGCAGAGAAGATAAGAAACTACTGTCTGTCGAAAAGAATTCATTCATACATCAGGCAAATACCAAAGATAGATTCAACACAACCATCTGATGTAGAAAAAGAGATAGTAGATCCTGTTGAACAGGAAGTGATGTGGCAGTTAGCAAGAGCTAAACAAAGAAAGTTGTATGGGGAATCCACTACAACAGAACAATCAGTATCTGAAGAAGTACCGAGGACACCAATTCATAAAAGTTCAATCCTAGAAGAAAGTGAAGTTGATACAACAGAAGACTGAAGACTTAGATAGAACAAGATAGAAACTTTGTAATAATTGTTCAGTGCTAGAGGAACATCTATCTTGTATTTATCTTTTATGTATGAATCTGGAAAATTGTTAAATATAAAATCAGAACTTTTGTTTATTATTTACAGTCATTAAATGTCGTACTACTTTCTTAGTTGTTAGTTGAGTTATCCTCTAGAAATTTGTGTGTTAAAATGTTTAACAACAAATAGGGGGAGATTGAAAGGCATATGACTAGGCCTATTTGTAATAATTAGATGGCAACTCAACTCTAACTAATACAGAGAAGTAAATACTAAATACTAAACAGGAATCAAGACAAAGACAGTCAACTAATCACAGAGGATCCAAGTATCAGAGGTATTTTGTGGGATTGCTACTCAACACTGGAAGAAGTTCATTTATATGTTCAAGCGTCAGTGAAAATAATATTGTGGTAGTACTTCTATAGAAGACAGAAAATATGGAAGATTTCAAGTGGTTACTACAAGTAGATTCCAGAAGAAGAATGAAAAAAGTGAAGAAGAAAATATGACAGAAGGCCTCTATTTAAAAGTTAATTAAATGGAGAATATTTATTAGTATGACACAAATGAACCAGACAGTACATTTGTGTGTCAACTAAAATAATATTTATTCTTCATTTAAATCAAGAGGTTTCAAGATCTGAAGACAAAGAGAAATCAAGAAGACTGCAGTTTAATCGGATCTCTATAATATTTTAATTCTACAATCTAAGTAAATTAATTATTTAATTTATATTAATTAAATTAATTCAAGATTGAATTTAATTTAATTCATAAATTATTTAATTAATTTAAGTAGAATTAATTTATTAGAAAAGAAATGAATCAATATGACTTATATATATATATTTCGAATATGACTTAAATAAGTCATACCGAGTATGACTTAAATAAGTCATACCGAATATGACTTAAATAAGTCATACCGAGCTATGTATGTATATATATATATATATATATATATATATATATTAATAAGTCATACCGAGTCTGCTTTATTAAAGGTCATACCGGACAATTCTTTTATTATAAAGAAAAAGGTCATACCGAGATTTCTTTTGAAAAAGGTCATACCGAATGATTTATTTAATTAAATAAAATCCGGATATGACTTTCAAAAGGTCATACCGAGCTTTTGATAAGTCATACCGAGTTTTAATAAGTCATACCGAGCTCAGGAAGTCATGCCCAGTAATTTCAGAAGTCATACAAGGGTTAATTTCTTGAAATTAAGTCATACTCATAAAGGTCATAACAGCCATTTCAAATCTCTATAAATATGAGAATCAACCTTCACTTTTTCAGTTGTTCAATTGTTAAGAAGTTAGAAAATCAGATCAAATTCAGTAATTTATCTGCATTGTAATATTCACCGATTTCTGTGCTGAGTTTGGAATATAATTGTTAAACGCGAACAGTTCATGTCAAAATCATTCTAAGCTTTTTAACAGTTATATAATCTTTCTACTTATTAATTGTGTAATACTAATCAAGTTAAAATTATATCTTTCACTTGAACAGTATTTCATTATAATTAATATTTCGCGAGTAATTAAAATAATATTTTTAATCCAATTATTCCGTGATTAATTTTCAGATATTGTATTCAACCCCCCTTCTACAATATCAGGGACCAACACAAAGCCAGACAGAAACACTAAATCATCGTAGTCTATCTAGAAACCAGCAACACTGAAACCTCTTACAATTAGCTTCACATCTCCTCCATATAACAAGAATGAATCTTTAGTCCTCTTTAAGTACTTAAGAATATTCTTGATTCCCATCTAGTGACCATCACTTGGATTAGACTGGTACCTGTTCATCATGCTTAAGGCTTACAAGACATCATAAGGAGTATATAACATCTCATACATTATAGAACCAATTGTCGAAGCATGAGGAACTTTACTCATACGATCCTTATCATCTAATGATTTAGGACAATTTTATTTTGAGATCATTATCCCATGAGACATTGGGACATATCCATTTTAGCCTCTTTGCATCCCAAATCGATGCAAAACTTTGTCAATATATGTACTCTAACTTAGGCCAATCAATCTCCTTGATCTATATCTATAGATCCTGATCCCTAATATATAGGTCGCATCGCCTAGGTCTTTCATTGAGAAATTATTTCTCAACCAAGTCTTCACAGTCTGTAGAGAGGGAATGCCATTCCCTATTGGTAATTTATCATCAACATATAATACTAGGAATGCCACATGGCTCCCGCTAACCTTATTGTAAATACATGGTTCATCTTAATTTTGAATAAACACAAATTATTTGACAATTTCATCAAAACGAGTGTTCCATCTCCTCGAGGCTTATCTCAATCCATAAATGGATCGATGCAACTTACATACCTTTCCAGCATCCTTTGGATCAACAAAACCCTCAGGCTGTGTCATGTACACAACCATATCTTTTTCAAGGCTCCTATTTAAGAAAGCAGTTTTGACATCCATTTGCTAGATTTCATAGTCATAGTAAGCAGCTATAGCAAACAAAATCCTGATGGAATTGACCATAGCCATTGGTGAAAATGTCTCATTATATCGAATACCATGAATTTTCTTGAAACTTTTTGCCACCAATCATGCCTTATAGGTCTGTACGTTATCATCCATGTCGGCCTTCTTCTTGAAAACCCATTTGCACCCTATAGGTTTTACCCCTTCAAGTGAATCAACCAAAGTCTATACTTGATTAGTATACATGGATTCTATCTCAGATTTGATGACATCCAGCCATCTCTTAGAATCCTGAGTGTTCATAGCGTCTTGGTAAGTGAGAGGCTCATCTTCGTCTACAAGCATCACATCACCATCTCAAGTCAAGAGAAATCATAATATCTCTCGGGCTCATGGCGAATCCGACTAGACCTATGAACAATATGTGTTTCTTGAGCAGTATTTTTTTCTTGTACATTTTGTTCAGGTCCCTCCATTGGTTCAATGTTATCATGTGGGTCTCGAACTTTATCAAGATCTATTATCCTCCCACTGTCTTTCTTAGAAAGCATTTCTCTTTCGAGGAACACCGCAGTTCAAGCAATGAACACTTTGTTCTCAGAAGGATTATAGAAAGAATAACCCTATATTTCAATTGGGTATCCCACAAAGTTACATTTGTCTGATTTAGGTCCTAGCTTGTCAGAAGTTAGACATTTCAGAAACGCCTCACATTCCCATGTTTTCATAAATGACATGCTATGACGTTTTTCAGTCCATATCTCATATAGAGTCTTTTGAACCATTTTAGTAGGAACTCGGTTAAGTGTATAAGTAGTTGTCTCCAGGGCGTAGCCCTAGAACCTAATTGGAAGATTCCTTGACTCAACATTAATCGCACCATGTCCAACAAGATGTGATCCCTCCTATCAAAAAAACTTTTCTTTCACATTTTCTACTTCATCTTTATAGTCTTTGAACTTTTTCAAATGATTCAAATTTGTTATTCAAAAGATACATATATTCGTATCTACTAAAATAATTAGTAAATTTTATGAAGCTAATAAAAGCTACCTTTTGTCATCGTACGCGTATGACAACATACATCAGTATGTGTAAGTCATACTCGTTCAGTGACCCTTTCACCATGTCCGGTAAAAGGAGTTTTAGTCATTTTGACAAATAAACCAAGATTCGCATTCTATTGTATAATTCATAATCAAACTTATCCAAGAATGCATCCTTATATATTCTGGAAATGCGTTTCTCATTAATATGGCCTCAACGACAGTGCCAAAGGTAATGTTTAATTTGAGTCACTTTAGAACATATAAATTGTTAACTAGTTGTGCAACATTATAAGCCTCGTCATTGAAATAGAATAAACAACTATTGTTATTTATTTAAAATGAAAAAGCCTTTCTTGTCCAAACAAGAAACTAATATAATATCTCTGCTAATTGCAAGCACGTTATAACAATTATCAAGTTCTAAATTTTCCTTGTAGGCCAAAAGTTAATTAACGAGTTCCTCCAACCAGAGAAACTACCTTTGCTCCAATTTCAACCTGATACTCGAAACTTGACCCTTGCTGATCATCTTCTTCTGATCTTCCAAATAAGTCTGACAGTTTAATTTTCAGTCTCCCGATTTTTCATTGAAGCGACAATTGTCTTCTTTGTCAACACCTCATTTAGACTTTAGAGCTTATTTTGGGAATGGACTTTGGTTTGACAAGGAAACTAGATCAAATCTATTCCTTACTTTTCTATTTTCCTTTCCCTTTTACATTCCCTATGTTTACCATCATTATAGTAGTAGTTCATGCATTTATCATGTTGCTTTCAACGGTTCTCAACATGCTTAGCAACTCAATAGGTGTTTCATCAATCTTATTCATTTTGTTGTTCATAACAAACTTAGAATATTTATTGTCCAAAGATTGTAAGATCAAATCTAGGTGAGCCTTCATACCAATCTGGAAACCCAAATGTCAAGGTATTCATTATACCCTATAGTCTTTAGAACATGTTGTGTAATCGGGTCATACTCTCCCTACTTATAAGTGTATAGTACCCTTTAATTGTCAAATATATCTTGAAGAGTCAGTCCCTCAAATATCCTTTGAGGGTGCTTAATCATCTCATAAGCATCTATATGCTCGTGTTGCTTCTTAAGCTCAGCACTCATAGTTGCAAGCATGAGACATGAAACATCAGTTGCAACATCAATTTACTTCCAATAAGCACTATCATTTGCACATGTTACATTCTCAGCTTTAATAGCAGGGGAAGAGATTTGACTAACATCATGGTGCCCAATGACAATCCTCAAGCTCCTATGTCAGCCGAGAAAATTTGTTCTCGTCAACTTGTCCTTCTTAAAAACTGATCGCATAGAGAAGTTGTTTATGTTTATCATTTGATATCTACAATATTAAAGTGTATAAAATAAACTAGTTTGAAGATTTAATATTAATAATGTATAAATGATAATGGTATATCACCATATACCTCCCACTATTTTTATCAAACTAATAGCCCTAACTATTAATTCAGAAAGCATTTCTTTGAATCTTTCTAGTGAGCCAAGATCCATATTTCATCCATGTTTTAAGATAGCATTGGCTAAAACACCCAAAACACGAATATTTAGGTGGACAACATTTGTCTATTATATCAAATATAACTCTTGGAAAGTATGGTGAAACAACCCTTTGTACACATTTATCCAATAAATCTCACCAAACTCTATGCCTCTAAATTCACAATCCTATTGTGATGATTTAGTTAAGTTAGACCCAACATTTCAACAAAATAAATACACTTACTTATCACATCTTCCCATGATTGAAAAGAACACCTTGTTTTGACAAACCCACTCCTTCTCAATTTAGATCTTGATGAGTATTAAACATTGGAAGACATCCAATTAACTTAATATGTATTTAGGGATTTTAATGTTTATATGAACGATCATGATCCCATCATAAAGAGATTCTCAATTTTTTCTTGATCAAATAATTCATTTCAATATTCGTCAATGGATTGATTTCCAGTCGTCGGAGAAGTCACAAACGGTCTCTCTTAAAAACCAACTTCCTTATGAATTAAACTAATAATCCACTTTTGACAAGAATATTGTGTTTCATAAACACAAGAATCTCATGATCGTTTTTTCAATTTTAAAATCTTGAATCATTACAGATTTTATATTTCTTAAGCAAACATGGCATGAGTGTCGTATCTAATACATATATGATTGATCAATATTAAGCATTCATCTCGATTATATCTACGCATACATACCAATACATGCAATGATATACATATATATAATGTGCGTAAAATAAATGTGTTTGGTTATGGCCTCATCCAATGTGATCTTTCCAAGCTAAAGGAAAAATCAAAGTTAATCTACAGTGGTTTAAAAATACTATCTACTACATATCTTCTTTCTTCATTAATCCATCATCCTCTTTTGGATTACCTCCTTGCTTGCAAGCCTTAATTGATAATTACATTGAATATTAAAATAAAATTATTCTAATGAAATTACAAGAAGAACTCGAGTTGCATTCGATATAATTAAATTATAATGAATAAATGACATGCAAGTCGTATTTAGAAACAAAAACCATAAATCAAAACCTCTATCCTATGGGTATTTAGGACATAACCATCCACCATGTTATCACATAACACATGTAATATATCTCAGATTATATAAATATATCATATAATCATATATAACAAATTTTGAAATTTCAGAAAATTAATTAAATTTCAATAAATTATTAATCACCATTTTGGGGCCTGTAACTTCATCAAATAGCTTACAGACGCTAATCAGACATAGTCATTATTTCTCAATAACACGATTCAAGTTAGAAAGCACATATCATTTGCAAAAATCGGACACTGGACATAGATTTCAGAAAATCTACAGAAGCCGTTTCAGAATTCGTATCGAATACGATTCCCATAATAAGAACAAACTGTATCATATACATACAGCAATACACACAATCATCACCTGATTATACATCACATGAATATCATATATTCAAAATCATATAAAACATATATATCAACATATAGCCATGACATATCATATACATGTTTATATACATCGAAAAACTGTTAAACACATAACAGAATTAAAAATTTCTCAAGTAGCTCTGATGCCATTGAAGGGTTTCGAGGCACAAACGCAACGAAATAAACACAAAAAATAAATCAAAAATAGGGAAACTCTCCGCAAGATCCATGCGAAAACACAATATTTAATTCAGAGATCATGATGTATTAACTTTTAGAGCTTTAACGAATTAAAGTTAGAGATTATGGAGGTCCAAAACTCGTACGGTCACCACGTATCCCGCAGCACACGATCTATGCTCTAACGGTATCCACACGAACAATTGATCTTCAAATGAGGAAGGATATACTAGCACCCAAGCTGTTTCTCTCAACCTCTCTCTCTCTCTCTCTATGCGGCTAAGGTTTTCCCAAAACTGAATTATGTTAACTCCTAAAGAAAGAGATGTATTTATAGAGGAAATAAACAAGCCTTTTAGCTCATAATCTGATTGGGCCTTATATTTAATTAATTTATTTAAAATTCAAATGTTAATTAAAATAACTAATTAAGTCAAACTTAATAAATATTCAAATATAATTTGAATGATAAATTAATTCAAATTTTTAATTTTATTAATTAAGTCTAACTTAATTAATATCCAAAATAAATTTGAATTACTATTAATTCTCCTTCAAGTGTTCTTTGTATGTGACCCTTTAGGTTATTATTACGTTGGCAATAATTTTATTATCCAATAACAAAATTCTAAACAATGAGCGACATCTAGTAATACATCATTGCTACCCAAGTAATAATAATTAAATCGATGATTCGATTGAGCCTTTCGTGAATAATGTATAATGTAATATAATCCCTTTGATCTTGATATTATAGATTAAACTCAAGGCACATATCATGTCATGCTCTGTATAATTTAATCTTTATTTTTCTTGATCGATGAGTATACTATTAAAATCAAGTCAACATTTGAGCACGGCCGTGCATTTCATAGTCTCGCCCAAACAAGAGGTCAATAATATGTTAGTAATTGTGCTCTAGAGACAATACTTTTATATTTTAAAGAAAATGTTTATTATTAAGGATTATGTTTTATTGATTATTATTTATTTATTATGTTTTATTTACTACGTAATAAATTGAAAGTATAATAAATGTCCTTGGAATTTTGATACGTATTATATATCTTTAAGTATGTGACTTAAAAATGAGATTATATGAATAATATCTTATTCCTAAAATTCCCTAGTCGAGTATTATTATTTAAGGACAATAATAATGCACAAAGACTGGTATGTTTCTTGACAGATGACCACATCTCATTGGTCATAGGTATGGTGATACTAAAGTCAAGAACATAAGTGCATATCTCAATGCATGACACTGGAATGACCCGCCGTGAGATTCTACATGTTAAATAAGTGTCATAAGTAAATCTCACTGTGATAATGGTGTAATAATCCTTAGACCTGAAATCATTATATTTCTATACGAGAATTAATATACTTTGATTACATTAAAAGTTACTTTTGACCGAGTGATGATAAAAGTGGACATTGGGTATATTATGAATCGTATGAGAAATATGAATGATCTAGATGAGATTTAATCCTCCTAATTTTAGGAGTGATATTATTGGCCTCTTGTTTGAGTGAAACTATGAAATGCACGGCCGTGCTCAAATGTTGATTTGATTTTAATAGTCTATTCATCGATCAAGAAAATAAAGATTAAATTATGAAGAGGATGACACGAGACATGCCTTGAGTTTAATCTATAATATCAAGATTAAAGGGATTATATTACATGGAACATTATTCACGAAAGGCTTAATCGAATGACCGATTTATTATTATTACTTGGGTAGCAATGATGTATTACTAGATGCCGCTCATTGTTTACAATTTTAATTAGATATTAAAATTATTGCCAACGTAATAATAACCTACAGGGTCACACACAATGAACGCTTGAAGGAGAAATAATTTAAATTGTGAATTTAAATTAAATAAGTAATTTATTTTATTTATGATATTAATTAAGTATGACTTAATTAATTATATAAATAGAATAAATGAATTATTTAAACTAATTCCAAAATTAATAATTAATTAATTAAGTGAGACTTAATTAAATAATTTAGAATTTTGGATTAGTATTAATTATAATTGGATTATAATTAGAAAACTTATTCCTCTCTCTATATAATCTCTTTATGGGCTAATTTAATTTATGATACATATTTTTACTAAAACCATAGCCGTTTTGAGAAAAGAGGAAGATAGAGAGAGAGAAGCAGTTTTCGGGTGCTAGTACACATCAATCCTTCATGAAAAGTGTTCGTGTGGATACCGTAGAGCGTAGATCGCGAGAGTGGGATACGTGGTGATTTGTGGCACCCCTAGATCCGGGGTCGGAGACCTGGGCCGCCACGGTTCCCGTCCTTCCTGTTATTAACACAATTATCTTAATCTTTGATGCTAGTACTTCACCTGCAGTGACCCCATAGTTCATATACACACATACACTACTGATTATAGTCTCAGAACAAATACATATCTAATACATAAATCCATCAGAGTAAACATTACATTCCCAAAGTAGTTTCTTGTCTTGTGAAAACAATACGGTTTCTACTTGAAACAGTACTGAATGCTACCCCTTGTTCTTGTTTATTAACTTACATAGATCATATTTATAGATAAGGCGTACTATCTACAACTGTACCCCTATCCTACTTCTACTCCGACTCCCTACCTGGGGTAGGTTGGTGAAGAATTTACGGAATTCGCGGGCGTTTCCCACGCGCTTCCTGGCTGTGTGGCGCATTTGCGGCATCCTGTTGTCATGTTGTGTTGTGATATATAAAGAAAGCAAGGGTGAGCAATATAGCTCAGCAATAATTAATATACTTCTGAAAACATGCTGTAATCTGTAAGCTTTCTCTTTTATCAATATATTCTGAAAACATGCTGTAAGTTATTTATAAAAGCATTATGAACAAATAACTGAATTTTAAAATAACTTTCGTCAAATCATGATGAGTGAGATGAATCTTTCAGAATATTTCACTGCTAACAGAACCCTCGGTAACTCAGTTCCTAGGCTTTCGTTACGGTGCGTAGCACAATTTCAATTGGAAGAAGGGACTGTAATTGGAGCATCAACACGCCCGCTACCACACATCCACGATGATCAGTCGTAGCACGTGGCAGCCTTCATCAGCAACCTATGGAAGCCTTCCGTTTCTCTACATGTTGAAGGGGGAGCCCCGGTACTCGCTACCGTTAATGGGTAATCACCCTAGACCGCATACGGGTCAAAGTGTTGGACCGTGCGTCACTCGGCCTCTTACGCTAACTCCAAGTTCACTGAATCAATCTATAAGTCTGGAACTGGAACATTAATCCAAGCTCCCCAAGTATATAATACTTGTTAATAGATTTGTCTATCTAACTTGGAACCGGAAGTAATCCTAGTTCCCCAAGTATATCGTACTTGTTGATAGACCTTCACAGTTATGAGCATATACTGTCAGATTAAGTGATGTCGCCGCCTTACCACACAGGCAAGTGGACCTTCATCATATAATCTCCTTTCTCAAGGACTGAATTCATTTTGAAAACCATGACTCGGGAGTTTGTCGGAAACCTTTCTGCTTTTGATAAGTTGAAAAGCTCTTGCTACTGTGGAAACTAGTTCCAAAACTTGAATGCTTTCGAGAAGTAAATAGGTATTCACTTCCTAGACCGAGTTCCCTATTTTTGATAAGTCTGAACTTATTTTATTCTTATTAAAAGAATAAAATAAAATAATTAAATTAGAATATTAGGGAGCTCTCACTATCTTTAAACCATTTTCTGAAGGTCGGAAAATATTTAAAATAATTATCGAAAGCTTCGAATAATTATTAAGGACCTAAAATAATTTGTAAATGAATTTTAAATAATTAATAAATATTTAAATAATATTTATTAATTATAATTAATAAATAATCCTCAATAAATGAATATTCAAAATAATATTCATTAATTAAATAAATATTAAAATAATATTTATTATCTCCTTCTTAAATGAATATTCAAAATAATATTCATTAATTAAATAAATATTAAAAATAATATTTATTATCCTCATTTAATTCTTTTATCAAAAGAATATCAAAATATAAATATCGAAATATTTATATTGTCATTTCAAAATAATCTGTCTCCGGCTTCTTCCGGATTACGACAGTACTTAACATGACCTTCCGACTCCCGGTCTACGTTCGAAAATACATACTTGCTCTACGCTTAGAGCCTTTACTTTTACCAGCTTATATCTATAATACTTATAGCATATAACCATAACATTTATGGAAGCTTTAATAATACATAAAACAATTCGTACTTTTCCATATACAGTTATATCACAACAACAACAGTCTTTCGACAAAACATTAGTACATTAGATACAAGTTTTGAAAACTTGCATGTGGTCCTGGGGTTCGTCGAGGTGCGGGGGTTTGACGGACGATCTATATAAATCAAATAGAACGTTTCGTTAGTTATTGGTTATCTTAACCACTAATGTTACGCACGCACGAACCATAAGCTTGGCATAAGTTAGACCTCTCATTCTAGAGTTACTTAACCTTAAGGACATATGTTGATTACTTAAGTCAATTCATGGGTCAATGACACCTTCATACTTGCCACTTTGCACTGTCCCAACTATGTTCCCTTAAAATTTCATGATTTTTGGTGACTTTAAGTGGTCCATTTATATTTTACAAAAGGGCTTCCCGAAACAGTTTGGTTGGTTTAGTTGCTTTCACTAAATTTGACTTATCTCCTAAACCGTATATCGGAATAACATGATTCAAGCGTCAAAACGATATATGAGACAAGGCCTAACCAACTATGGTCAGAGGCCTTAGGGGCCAGGAGCTTGACATTACTATTTTCACAGTTTAAAAGAGTGCTCACGAAAATTGGGCATTACGACGACTATAAACGTAACGTTTTCCGGATTCAACCAACGTGAATTTATTCCAACCAACACTCGTCCTCACTCCTCTTATCATGGTTACAACAATTAAGCTACTCATTTCACCATTACACTACTATCTTCATTTCAAGAACTCAACCAAAAGCTTAACATCATCATATCTTTACCATACTAGCTCATGACTTCACTTACTAACACTTTCATGGCATATTACTCACACAAAACACAAGGGTTAGAGGTTGTCCATACCTTCAAAAAGCTCAAACAACAACTAGATAGTGCTTGGAGTCCTTAGAGAAGCTTGATCTACCTTTGTTCTTAACTAAACATCAAGAAAACAAGCTTTAAAATTTCTAGAGTTTACTATTCATTGTCATCTTTGATGAATTATTTGAAAATGCTAGGCAAGGAGAATGGACTTGAGATTTTTACCATACCTTATCTATGAAATATAGAAGCTTGGGAATTAATTTGAGGATTTATGAAGCAAGGAAGCTTGGACTTTGATTTTTTTCTTTCTTCCTCTTTCTTGAAAAAGCCGAATGGAACAATGGTGGGGGAGAGAAGAAAATTTTCTGCTTGGCTACTTGCTTTTGCTGATTTGCGTTTGTTTTAGTGGGAATAAAATCTAAGAAAAGGTTTAATCATGGTTTTGTTGAATTTGTGTCAAGTGATAAGGTTGCTTTATGGATTTTTTCCCTAAATTAGGGAACCATGTTTCCTAATCCTAGTTTGTCATT
Source organism: Oenanthe sinensis (assembly GCA_028671895.1). Lineage (NCBI taxonomy): Eukaryota > Viridiplantae > Streptophyta > Magnoliopsida > Apiales > Apiaceae > Oenanthe > Oenanthe sinensis. The sequence continues at coordinate 8,497,248 of JAPMAC010000212.1, forward strand.
TGGTTAACTTGCTAGCTTAGTTACTTGACTAGTTACTTGAATTACTTTGGTTTCTTGATCCACCCATGCAAGTACTTGCTTGCATGGCTCCCCTTGTGGTGCATTTCACTTATCATTCTTTACTTACTCTTAATCCTTCATAAACATAATTAGTGATAACACCTCTTAATTCTATCTTTGTAATGTTAACATTTACTAGTCACAATACCTTAATGTGTCTAGGATATAATTTCTTTGAATTATAATTCCTTAGGTCGAAACCTACTCCTCTATTCCTCAATATCTCGTAAATTATGAAACAATTAGTAAATGACAAAATCCTCGGATCCTAACGACGTTTACATACACTTATTTACTTTGTATTATCGTAATAAAATCTCGGATTTATAATCCTACACCTTATATATAGTGTGGGCTATCATGATTTTCGTAAAACTTCCAAGTTACTATTCATTCTTAATTCAGAGTTTACAAAAATTCGGGTTCTTATAGTCTCCCCTCCTTAAAGGGATTCCGTCCCGGAATCTATACTGGAAACAAGTGAGGGTGCTTTTCTAACATTGCACTTTCTAGTTCCCAGGTTGATTCTTCAGTGTTCTGGTTTCTCCACAAGACTCTTACTAGCTTTACCACTTTATTTCTGAGCACCTGCTCCTTTCGGTCCAGTATCTCTATTGGCTGTTCCACATAGGTCCGATCTGGTTGTAGGTCTACTTGCTCATATTCTATTACATGCCTGGCATCTACATTATACTTCCTCAACATAGACACATGGAACACATTGTGGACTTGTTGCAAATTTGGGGGTAGAGCCAACTCGTAGGCTACTTTCCCAGTACGTTTTAAGATCTCGAATGGTCCAATGAATCTTGGACTCAGCTTTTCTTTCTTTCCAAACCTCATTAATCCTTTCCATGGGGAAACTTTCAGAAGTACTGAGTCTCCCTCCTCGTACTTTCTGTCTTTCCTGGTCTGATCGGCATACTTCTTTTATGGGTCTTGTGCTGCTATCAATCGGTTCCGGATGAGCTCTATTATTTCTCTCGTTTTCTGGACCAATTCGGGTCCCAATATCTTCCGCTCTCCTACTTCCTCCTAACACAATGGGGAGCGACATTTTCTCCCGTATAGGGCTTCATAAGGGGGCATACCTATGCTGGCGTGGTAGCTGTTGTTTTAGGCAAACTCGATTAAAGGTAAGTGGTCATTCTAGCTTCCTTTAAAATCTATTACACACACCCTTAGCATATCCTCTAATGTTTGAATGGTTCGCTCGCTCTGCCCATCCATTTGGGGATGATAAGTCGTGCTAATGTTCAGCTTAGTCCCCGTACATTCTTGAAAACTTCTCCAAAATCTTGAGTTGAATCTTGGATCTCGGTTCGATACTATGGACACGGGAACTCCATGTCGTACTACAATTTCCTTGATGTAAATCTCTACTAATCGGTCAACTGTATACCTTTCATTAATTGGAAGAAAATGAGCTGACTTGGTTAGGCGATCTATGATCACCCATATCGCATCATGGTTGGTGCTCATTCTCGGCAAACCTACTACAAAGTCCATTGCTATCTGTTCCCACTTCCACTCGGGGATTTCCAGGGGCTGTAGAAGACCACTAGGCCTCCGGTGTTCTGCTTTCACTCTTTGACATGTCAAACATTTGCTTACCCATTCCACTACGTCCTTTTTCAGGTTCGGCCACCAGTAAAACTCCTTCAAATCCCTATAAATCTTGGTGCCACCTGGGTGAATTGAATACCTCGAATTGTGTCCCTCATGCAAAATCTCATCCTTCAACTCTCGCACGTTTGGAATCCAGATTCTGGAGGCATATCTCATTACCCCCTTACTATCCTTTTCGCACTTTATTTCTTCTCCAGTCAGGGATTCCCATTCGTCTGTTCGCTTCCTTTCATGGCACAACCTGATCTTTTCTATCAATGGGGGTTGCATACTAATCTCAAATAATCCTTCTGTGCCCTTTCTGGCAACCTTCACCTCGATTTCCATCATTTCAAACTCGTTAATCAGCTTCTCAGAAGAGGTCATCATCTTGAGTCTTTCCTTCCTACTAAGGGCATCGGCCACTACATTGGCCTTTCCTTGGTGATAGAGAATTTCGCAGTCATAATCCTTAATCAACTCCAGCCACCTCCTTTGCCTCATGTTTAATTCCTTTTGTGTGAAGATATACTTTAGGCTCTTATGGTCCGTAAAGATTTCACATTTCTCGCCATACAAGTAGTGTCTCCAAATTTTCAATGCGAAGACTATCGCGGCTAGTTCTAAGTCATGAGTGGGATACCTTATTTCATATTCCTTCAATTGTCATAATGCATAAGCAATCACCTTGCCGTGCTGCATAAGCACGCACCCTAATCCCTTATGTGAGGCATCGCTGTAGATTACGAAATCTCCCTTTCCGTCAGGTAGTGCTAACACTGGAGCTGTTATTAATCTCTTCTTCAATTCCTGAAAGCTTTCCTCACATTTCTCGGTCCAATTAAACTTTTCCGTCTTCCGAGTAAGCCAAGTCAGTGGGGCGGCTATCTTGGCAAAATCTTGCATGAATATCCGGTAATAACCTGCCAGTCCCACGAAACTTTTTACTTCGGTTGGTGTGGTAGGTCTTTCCCAATTGGAAACGGCTTCTATCTTGGCCGGGTCGACTAGTATCCCTTCGCTGCTTACTACATGTCCCAAAAATTGGACTTCTCTGAGCCAAAATTCACATTTCGAGAATTTGGCAAACAACCTTTCCTCCCTTAAGATCTCCAGAACTGTCCTCAGATGTTCGGCTTGTTCTTCTTCGGTCTTTGAATAGATCAAAATATCATCGATGAAAACAATGACGAACTTGTCCAAGTATTTCTTGAAAACTCGGTTCATTAAATCCATGAAAGTTGCTGGGGCATTGGTTAATCCAAACGACATTACCAAAAACTCGTAGTGCCCATATCTGGTGCGAAATGATGTCTTTGGTATGTCCTCGGGCTTAATCTTTAGTTGATGATACCCCGTTCTGAGGTCAATCTTGGAAAAATACACCGCGTCTTTCAATTGGTCGAACAGGTCATCAATCCTTGGTAGGGGATACTTGTTCTTGATCGTTAACTTGTTCAGCTCTCGATAGTCTATGCATATTCGCATGCTGCCGTCTTTCTTCTTTACAAATAATACCGGCGCACCCCATGGTGACACGCTCGGCCTTATCATTCCTAGTTCTAATAATTCTTGTAGTTGGATGGCTAGTTCCTTCTTTTCTACTGGGGCTAAACAATACGGGGCCTTTGAAACTGGCGTCGTTCTTGGGGCTAGTTCGATTGCAAACTCTATTTCCCGGTCGGGTGGTAGTCCTGGAAGATCCTCGGGGGAATACATCCTCGAATTCGGCCACCACTCGAAGGTCTCTAAGTTTAGGCATCTCTTGACTAGTGTCTACCACGTGGGCTAGGTAAGCCTCACAACCTTTTCGTAACAAAATCTTAGTCTGGGCTATGTTTAAAAATTTTCAGACTTGTCGTTGTCCCTTGAACACGACTTCCTTCCCTCCTAGCACTTTCAATCGGATCTTCTTCTTTTCACAGTCAATCTGCGCACCGCTACTTGACAACCAGTCCATTCCCAAAATGACATCAAACTCTCCTAGCTGAAAAGGGATTAGATCTACCCCAAAAGTTTGCCCATCTATCTCTAAATTACAGCTTGGGTGTACGTGACTAACTGGAATTACTTCCCGGTTGGCTATCTCTACTTGCAACAATTCTCTCAAAGGTTTTGCTTTAAGTTTTAACTTGCATGCCAAATCCTTAGACACAAAGGACCTAGTAGCTCCAAAGTCAAATAAAACATTTACGCTGACAGTATTAAGGAGAAAGGTACCTGCTATAACGTCCGCATCTCGCACGACATTCTTCACTGTCATATTGAAGGTCCTTGCTGTTGGGGGCCTATTAGAAGCTGTCCCGCTCATCCTGGACATTATGGGTGCTGGTGCCTTGCAATCCTTTTTCATGTGCCCCGTCATTCCACACTGGAAGCACTTCAACCCACTCTAGGGGCAGTTACTAGCACAGTGCCCTTCTCGCCCACATTTGAAACAATCTGTTGACCCCTTAAGACAGGTGCCAAGGTGTTTCCTTCCACAACTCTTATATTATGGTGTTGGTGGTCGGAATTGACTGAAGTGAGATACCCCGGTTGGTCGGCTATTCTGGACAGTACTGCCACTCTTAAAATTTCTGAAACCTGTGCTCCTCGCTGGTTGCGATACTGCCCCTCGGTTGACCTTGCTTGGAAAACCTCCACTCGCGGAAGTTCCTCCGCGGCTTTCAAACTTCCTCTTCTTCATTTCCTTGCTCTTAGATATCTGCTCATTTCCTGCCTCCACGATCGAGGCTTTCTGTACTAGTGTGGCATAATCGGTAATCTCAAATACTGCTACCCTGTTCTGAATCCACTGCTTCAGCCCTTGTTGAAACCTTCTAGCTCGCTTAGCTTCTGTGTTCACGAAGTCTGGCACAAACCTTAACAGTTCGGTAAACTTGGCTTCATACTCCGCCACTATCAAGTTTTCCTGTTTTAGCTCCAGAAATTTTAGCTCCATTTGAGTTTCCATGTACCTAGGGAAATACTTTTCCAAGAACAGGTCGCTGAATCTTGCACAAGTGATGAGGACATCTGTTTCCAAGTTTTTCTTGGCTTCCCACCAAAAGTTAGCCTCTCCCATGAGGAGATAAGTGGCAAATATAGTCTTTTGGGCCTCCTTAGTATCCATTATCTCGAATGATTTCTCCATTTCCTTCAGCCAGGCTCTTGCCTCGACTGGATCTGTCGTCCCTCGGAACTCTGGTGGTTTTAGTGACTTAAAGGCTTTAAAAGCATTCACCACTGATTGTCTAGGATGTGGGGGTTGGTGATTCAAGTTCTGTCTGAGCAACCTCACAAACTGCTCCATCTGACCCCCCTCTTGCTCTTCTTCCTCTTGGTTATTCTCATATTCCTCTTCTTCATAATCTTGGTCATCCAATTCATTGTTATCCATATCATTTTCCTCTTCCTCTGGAGGGTTTTGACTTTCCTCCTCTTGGTTATTGCTAACCTGAGCCACAGATTCGGCTGGGTGTGCTCTTGTTCCCACGCGTCTAGGAGGCATTGTTCTGGCATTTATTAACAAAATTTTGTCAGAATAACTTAGATCATAATCCTTAGTAACCATTACTCACCCATATAGGTTTCATAATCTTGTTCCATACACTAACCAATTTGCGGCAATATTTGACAATAGAGTATATGTGACAATCAGATATACGGAACTGAAATAAGGGAAATATATACAAACGGCGACCTTTGGTCGCAACCACTGAAGGTTATAGTCAACAACAGAAAATATGCATATGAAACTAAACATAACATAGATAATCAAATGCCTATCAATGTGGCCAGAAACAACGACACTACTGCATCACTGAATCCTCAAAATGCTAGTGCCACAGGCATTTTTTACCAAAAGTCATTAGCCTCCCCTCAGGCTACTCCATGGGGCGGGTCAAGTCCTGGACCTGCATCATAGCATCGGCCCAAATAGCATCTGCCTCTCGCAAGCTCACTGTCCCGTCTCCCCTGATAGGTAGGCTCCGTATACGAATATGGGCCCTGAACTCAATCCTGGTAATCGCTGTCCTCATCTGCTGGGGGGTGGTCGACATCAAGCCTCCCTGCTGAGCAACCCTAACTCGTGCTCAGCGGCCAGCTGGCACCTCAGCTCATCAACTCGACCATCTGCCAAAGCAATCTCTGCAGTAAGCTGACCTATCATGTACACATGGATGACTGCTGGTACCCCTAAAAATGGGGGAGGAGGAGTGTCTGGGTCTGTTGGCATATTCGTGGAAAACTCGGCCCTGACAGGTGTAAGCTCCTCATACTCGTCCTCTGAACTGAAGGGACTAAGTGGAGGCATGGGTGGTGTAGGAGATCTCACAACTGGAAGTGGGTACATCTCGATGTCTTTCCAGACAACATCATCCATAGGGTCCCCCTCTGTCTCAGTGGGTGGGGTAGGGAACACGTAGTTTGCATCCCGTGGTCCCTCACTCGGGTCCTCCATCGGTTCCTCCTCTAGATCCTCCTCCGGATTCTCCTCCGGGATGGCTGCAAGGTCACCTCCTAAGCCTAGTAATGTTGCGTCGTGCTGCACCTCATGATCCTCTGCCGCTTGGGCATCAAGTACCTATATATACCAGAAGTGATGTTACTAACTGAGGTTGAAAGTTCCCCTGCGGGTTTTAATGCCAGCACTACATCCAGTAGCTCGACGGTGAACTCGATAAGAGTTTCTTATTACTATTATGAGATTTATTGTTCTTAGCTTCCTATCGTTCTGAGAGTTATAATCTTATGCTCTGATACCATTTCTGTGGCGCCCCCAGATCCGGGGTCGGAGACCTGGGCCGCCACGGTTCCCGTCCTTCCTGTTATTAACACAATTATCTTAATCTTTGATGCTAGTACTTCACCTGCAGTGACCCCACAGTTCATATACACACATACACTACTGATTATAGTCTCAGAACAAATACATATCTAATACATAAATCCATCAGAGTAAATATTACAATCCCAAAGTAGTTTCTTATCTTATGAAAACAATACGGTTTCTACTTGAAACAGTACTGAATGCTACCGCATGTTCTTATTTATTAACTTACATAGATCATATTTATAGATAAGGCGTACTATCAACAACTGTACCCCTATCCTACTTCTACTCCGACTCCCTACCTGGGATAGGTTGGCGAAGAATCTACGGAATGCGCGGGCGTTTCCCACGCGCTTCCTGGCTGTGCGGCGCATTCGCGACATCCTGTTGTCCTGTTGTGTTGTGATATATAAAGAAAGCAAGGGTGAGCAATATAGCTCAGCAATAATTAATATACTTCTGAAAACATGCTGTAATCTATAAGCTTTCTCTTTTATCAATATATTCTGAAAACATGTTGTAAGTTATTTGTAAAAGCATTATGAACAAATAACTGAAGTTTAAAATAACTTTCGTCAAATCATGATGAGTGAGATGAATCTTTCAGAATATTTCACTGCTAACAGCACCCTCGGTAACTCAGCTCCTAGGCTTTCGTTACGGTACGTAGCACAATTCCAATTGGAAGAAGGGATTGTAATTGGAGCATCAACACGCCCGCTACCACACATCCACGATGATCAGTCGTAGCACGTGGCAGCCTTCATCAGCAACCTATGGAAGTTTCTCTACATGTAGAAGGGGGAGCCCCGGTACTCGCTACCGTTAATGGGTAATCACCCTAGACCGCATACGGGTCAAAGTGTTGGACCGTGCGTCACTCGGCCTCTTACGCTAACTCCAAGTCCACTGAATCAATCTATAAGTCTGGAACTGGAACATTAATCCAAGCTCCCCAAGTATATAATACTTGTTAATAGATTTGTCTATCTTACTTGGAACAGGAAGTAATCCTAGTTCCCCAAGTATATCGTACTTGTGGATAGACCCTCACAGTTATGAGCATATACTGTCAGATTAAGTGATGTCGCCGCCTTACCACAGAGGCAAGTGGACCTTCATCATATAATCTCCTTTCTCAAGGACTGAATTCATTTTGAAAACCATGACTCGGGAGTTTGTCGGAAACCTTTCTGCTTTTGATAAGTTAAAAAGCTCTTGCTACTGTGGAAACTAGTTCCAAAACTTGACTGCTTTCGAGAAGTAAATAGGTATTCACTTCCTAGACCGAGTTCCCTATTTTTGATAAGTCTGAACTTATTTTATTCTTATTAAAAGAATAAAATAAAATAATTAAATTAAAATATTAGGGAGCTCTCACTATCTTTAAACCATTTTCTGAAGGTCGGAAAGTATTTAAAATAATTATCGAAAGCTTTGAATAATTATTAAGGACCTAAAATAATTTGTAAATGAATTTTAAATAATTAATAAATATTTAAATAATATTTATTAATTATAATTAATAAATATTTAAATAATATTTATTAATTATAATTAATAAATAATCCTCAATAAATGAATATTCAAAATAATATTCATTAATTAAATAAATATTAAAATAATATTTATTATCTCCTTCTTAAATGAATATTCAAAATAATATTCATTAATTAAATAAATATTAAAAATAATATTTATTATCCTCATTTAATTCTTTTATCAAAAGAATATCAAAATATAAATATCGAAATATTTATATCGTCATTTCAAAATAATCTGTCTCCGGCTTCTTCCGGATTACGACAGTACTTAACATGACTTTCCGACTCCCGGTCTACGTTCGAAAATACATACTTGCTCTACGCTTAGAGCCTTTACTTTTACCAGCTTATATCTATAATACTTATAGCATATAACCGTAAAATTTACGAAAGTTTTAATGATACATCAAACAATTCGTACTTTTCAATATACAGTTATATCACAACAACAACAATCTTTCGACAAAACATTAGTATATTAGATACGAGTTTTGAAAACTTGCCTGTGGTCCTGGGGTTCGTCGAGGTGCGGGGGTTTGACGGACGATCTATATAAATCAAATAGAACGTTTCGTTAGTTATTGGTTATCTTAACCACTAATGTTACGCACGCACGAACCATAAGCTTGGCATAAGTTAGACCTCTCATTCTAGAGTTACTTAACCTTAAGGACATATGTTGATTACTTAAGTCAATTCATGGGTCAATGACACCTTCATACTTGCCACTTTGCATAGACACTTAAGTTTCTTTTATTCATTCTTTTTCCTTTAAGGTTCGTCAAAGAATCTGCCCGGCTTCAACAATTTTAGAAAATCAAAATTTTCTCTTCTGGTCATGAAATTTTGCAGAGGTCTTGACCACTGTCCCAACTATGTTCCCTTAAAATTTCATGATTTTTGGTTACTTTAAGTGGTCTATTTATATTTTACAAAAGGGCTTCCCGAAACAGTTTGGTTGGTTTAGTTGCTTTCACTAAATTTGACTTATCTCCTAAACCGTATATCGGAATAACATGATTCAAGCATCAAAACGATATATGAGACAAGGCCTAACCAACTATGGTCAGAGGACTTAGGGGCTAGGAGCTTGACATTACTATTTTCACAGTTTAAAAGAGTGCTCACGAAAATTGGGCATTACGACGGATATAAACGTAACGTTTTCCGGATTCACCCAACGTGAATCCATTCCAACCAACACTCATCCTCACTCCTCTCATCATGGTTACAACAATAAGCTACTCATTTCACCATTACACTACTATCATCATTTCAAGAACTCAACCAAAAGCTTAACATCATCATATCTTTACCATACTAGCTCATGACTTCACTTACTAACACTTTCATGGCATATTACTCACACAAAACACAAGGGTTAGAGGTTGTCCATACCTTCACAAAGCTCAAACAACAACTAGATAGTGCTTGGAGTCCTTAGAGAAGCTTGATCTACCTTTGTTATTGACTAAACATCAAGAAAACAAGCTTTAAAATTTCTAGAGTTTACTATTCATACTATTCATTGTCATCTTTGATGAATTATTTGAAAATGCTAGACATGGAGAATGGACTTGAGATTTTTACCATACCTTATCTATGAAATATAGAAGCTTGGGAATTAATTTGAGGATTTATGAAGCAAGGAAGCTTGGACTTTGATTTTTTTCTTTCTTCCTCTTTCTTGAAAAAGCCGAATGGAACAATGGTGGGGAAGAGAAGAAAATTTTCTGCTTGGCTACTTTCTTTGCTGATTTGTGTTTGTTTTAGTGGGAATAAAATCTAAGAAAAGGTTTAATCATGGTTTTGTTGAATTTGTGTCAAGTGATAAGGTTGCTTTATGGATTTTTTCCCTAAATTAGGGAACCATGTTTCCTAATCCTAGTTTGTCATTTGGTTAACTTGCTAGCTTAGTTACTTGACTAGTTACTTGACTTACTTTGGTTGCTTGATTCCACCCATGCAAGTACTTTCTTGCATGGCTTGCATGGCTCCCCTTGTGGTGCATTTCACTTATCATTCTTTACTTACTCTTAATCCTTCATAAACATAATTAGTGATAACACCTCTTATTTCTATCTTTGTAATGTGAACATTTACTAGTCACAATACATTAATGTGTCTAGGATATAATTTCTTTGAATTATAATCCCTTAGGTCGAAACCTACTCCTCTATTCCTCAGTATCTCGTAAATTATGAAACAATTAGTAAACGACAAAATCCTTGGATTCTAACGACGTTTACATACACTTATTTACTTAGTATTATCGTAATAAAATCTCAGATTTATAATCCTACACCTTATATATAGTGTGGGCTATCATGGTTTTCGTAAAACTTCCAAATTATTATTCATTCTTAATTCAGAGTTTACAAAAATTCGGGTTCTTACATGATTAAACAAGCTTTGGACCTCTATTAATTTTCCATTAATGAACTGTTAAAGCTTCTAAAGGTATTTATTCTTTATCTCCGAATTAAATCTTTTGTTTTCGCATGGATCCTGTAGAGAGTTTCGCTATTTTGATTTATTTTTCGCGTTTATTCTGCTGCGTTTGTGCCTCGAAACCCTTCATAATATCACTCCTACAATTAGGAGGATTAAATCCCATCTAGATCATTCATATTTTTCATACGATTCATAATATACCCAATGTCCACTTTTATCATTACCCGATCAAATGTAACTTTTCATGTAATTAAAGTATATTAATTCTCGTATAGAAATATAATGATTTCAGGTCTAAGGATCATTACACCATTATCAAAGTGAGAATTACTTATGACACTTATTAACATGTAGAATCTCATGGCGGGTCATTCCAGTGCCATGAATTGAGATATGCACTTATGTTCTTGACTTTAGTATCACCATACTTATGACCAATGAGATGTGGTCATCTGTCAACAAACATACTAGTCTTTGTGCATTATTATTGTTCTTGAATAATAATACTCGACTAGGGAATTTTAGGAATAAAATACTATTCATATAATCTCAGTTTTAAGTCACATACTTAAAGATATATAATATGTATCAAAATTTCAAGGACATTTATTATGCTTTCAATTTATTATGCAGTAAATAAAATATAATAAATAAATAATAATCAATAAAACATAATCCTTAATAATAAAATATTTTTCTTAAAATATAAAAGTATTGTCTCTAGGACAAAATTACTAACAAATTCGACACATAGCTTTCCAAATGCCAAAAAGAAGCTAAGTCATGTATACAAGGAGAGAAACTCGACACATACTATACATGGACGACAAATTCGACACTTAGACTTCTTGAATCAATGAAATTATTCTAAGTTGTATGCATGGAGAGTAAAATTTGAAACATAGCCTAAAAGAAACTAAGTCTAGTACCCTTGTGTGATAAAATCGACACATGCTCAATATTGAGACTAGAAATCGACACATGGGTCTTGGCTTCATGGAAATGATTTTAAAGCATGAAGGAGGAGACAAAAATTGACACATAGGTCATGCACCAAGAGAAATCGACACATGTTGTCAAAGTCAAATCTAGTCAACATACAATGCAATATTATTCAACACATTAACCCTCTATGAAACATGGATTATTTTCCAAGTACTAATACATGGAAACAATATTCGATACTTAGAAAATATCCACGGGATTCTCAAAGTCAACTCAAGTCAAAATATAGGGGAGAAGTTGTCGACACTTAGAAAACTATTCAATTATTGTAAAGCCTACACTATATAAACATATGAATCTAATTAATTTGAGATGTATATGTGTGAGTAAATACACACAGACACAAAGAGATACAGAGAGAGACAGAAGCCAGAGAAGAAGAGATACAAAGCTATACACATACCTTCTTCACCGAAGTTTTATAATCTAGTCGGTTCATTATGTTGTAAATATATAGGGCTATTATAAAACACTCTTTGTTATATTGATTTTTTTTGTACATTCATAAATCTATAAATTGTAATAGGAATGAGTCATATCTCTTTGTTGTAACAAAGAACTAATTTGTTATTTGGAAACCGGTACATTAAAATCGAGGGTAGCACCACTCTTGGTTTATATACGAAATATATATTCTCCGAAACTTGTCTCGTTCATTTACTTGCTAATTTTCTAGAACTTTATTTTTTATTCATACAAATAGAAAATTAGTAAACCAACCTCCTAAAAACTTCAAGAACTCAAACCACTAACCGAACTCTAAATTATTTATCCGCAAAAGATTCAAAAGAATTTTTTAATTTAATGAGTATCGTATTCAACCTCCCTCCTAGGATACTTCCGGGACCTAACAAGTTTGGCTCACTATCTTCTAGGGGATTTGAAAGAAAAGGCTCAGTTGGGTTAAGAGTTCCTAAGTTAGGTGCATTTAATACTTCTGCAGCCTTGGAACTCTCTACTAGAAGCAAGTAACCATATGTAGGCTGTACTAGTGGATACCCTTCAAATACACTCCTCATACAAGGTGTGATTTGAAGAGGTACATTCACTGTGCTTATCCTGTCCAATGTAGCAAAAATAATTTTTGACATTGACTTGAAGTAGCCAATTCTATTTTTATTCATCCTAGGTAGTTTAATCAAATTGACATTTTTATAATTAAGAATTGATTGAATAAAAAAGGGAAGAAAATCTCATTACCTCTCTTGAGAATCCTTGTTATGAGCTCCCCAAGAATGAGCCTGCTTACATTGAGCTTTTGATTGTATGCCAATGTGTAGGCCAACTTTAAGGCAACTGAGCTTATTTGATCAAACCCCGTCTTTCTGCATGTGAAGACCCTTAGAAGTGTGTCAAAGAAGAATGACCACTCCTTTCGAACAAACTTCTTGTTGAGCTTCCCCGGCTTGATTTCATCAGAATACCTAATAAATTCCAAGAAGTCTTCCAGCTCAGCTTCTGTTGGTACCCTGACATGATTCTCTGTTGGAAGAGACAAACTTGCATTCACATCATATTCATTAAATGTAATGTTTTGTTGTTGAATCTTGCAGGTGACTAGAATCTTACAGGTCTCATTCTCCAAAGCAATCTCCTCCCAATATGTAGTGTTCCAGAACTTCTCCAGTATGTCCAAGTACAGTGGTGGGTTATTCAATAGTGCTTCCTTAAGATATGATTTAATAAGAAATTTGGTGAATCACTTATACTGAGGCTTGGCATCCGCATCTCTAACAATAGTGAGAAAGTTGGTTTCAGGGATGACATACACCTTAGCTGCAGGGATGGAACTAGAAGACGTCATAAGATTAGTGTGTAGAAGAAGAGAAGTGAAGAAACGAAGGTTTTAGAGAAAATAAGTAGGAGAGTTTGAATGTAACTGTTGAGAGCAAAGGGTTCTTTAAGTATGCGATTAAGTGTAGAAATGAAATGTTAGATCCACTTTGCTATTTATATGACTTAGACAACTCGACTAGAATTGTAATCGATTTTGAATGATTGAGAACTCAGAAAATGAATAAATTTTCTTTAGTAGAGAACAGTCAAAATTTGATCGAGAACCCTTATTTGAATGTATATTCGAGAAGTGTAACAATCGAGAACTCAATAAAACAAAATAAACCATTTGAGAACTAAACCATTCGAGAACTCCATGTGAGATTGACCGAGAACTCTAGTGATCGAGAACTCAAATACCAATTTGATCGAGAACTCACTAAAGAATGGATTCGAGAACTCTATTTATGACTAACCGAAAAGTCAAGAATTGTACCGAGTCGAGAAGTCAGAAAGAAAATGGCAACATAACCATAAACTCCAGTTTTGAAAGTTTACTCTATTTCCACTTGGAAAATAAAGTAAGAAAAATTTATCAAACACACATTTTTTAGATTAAATTTAAATCAAACTAATTTAATCTAGAAAGAAAAATGCATTTGTTAAATATTCCTGTAAAGTTGAGTATCACACTTGTTATTTATAGATGCACAAGTATAATATTTCTTTTCAGTTTTTCTAAGAACATGAAAATATTTCCAAGCTATAATTTTAATTTTCAAAAACAATGTACAACAATATGAATGATATATTTATAAATATACACTAGTTTACTTCACTTAGATAAATCATTGAGAATTCATGTCTATGAAGTAATTGTTGTAACAGTTGGTGAGATATATTTGAAGGATTTCGGGCATGAAAACGCAACAGATATAACGTAAAACAATAAAAAAATGAAACCCTATCGCAGGATCCATGTATAACTTTGGATGATTATGGTGAAGAATTTTGTACCTTAACAAAACTTTTTGTATGCTGTTTAATGGAGGTCCATAAAAGATGAATCACAGTAGCACTTTGTTGCAAAGATCTGCTCTCCAAAGAAGTCCACACGAACGCCCCATCGTCCTATGATCACCGGAGTCGGTCCTAGCAAATGTTTGCCTCTCTCTCTCTCTCTCTCGCTCGCTCTTTCCCTAGCCTCTCTTGATGTTGAGCAGCTAGGGTTTTTCTCTAAAAATGAAATCTGATCATTAAACCCTAATACTATACATCATTATGTATATATAGGGGAGAGAAAGATTTTGGGCCGAACCCTAATCCATGTGGTTTCCAAAACCCATTCTGATTTTGGGTTATTATTATTATTAAATCTGAATTCTAATATAATTAATCAAGTCCCACTTAACTAATACAACAATTAAATTCGAATAATAATAATACTTATTAAATCCGAATTCTAATATAATTAATCAAGTCCCACTTAATTATTTCAATAATTAAATTCGAATAAACAATAATATATATAAATTCGTAATTTAAATAAACCTCCATTTTGACGTTCTTTGTGTGTAACCCTTTAGGTTATTATTACGTTGGCAATAATATAGATAATAAAATTATAAACAATTATTGACATCTAGTAATACATCATTGTTACCCAAGTAATAATAATAATTGTTGATTCAATTAAACATTTCGTGAATAATGTTCCATGTAATATAATTCATTTAACCTTATATTATAGATCAAACTGGAGACATGTATAGTGTCATCTTCTTCAACGTTTAATCTCGATTTCCTTGATCAATGAGTAGACTATTTAAACAAATCAATATTTGAGCATGACCATGCATTTCATAGTCTTACTCAATCAAGAGGCCAATAATATCACTCCTAGAATTGAAGGGTTAAATCCTATATCTATCATTCATATTCCTCATATGATTCATAGCATGCCCAATGTCCACATTTATCATTACCCGGTTAAAGGTAACTTTTAGTGTAATCAAAGTATATTAATTCTCGTGTATAAATATAATGATTTCAAGTCAGAGGATCATTACATCATTATCACAGTGAGATTTCTTATGACACTTATTAACATGTAGAATCTCACGGCGGATCTTTCCAGTGTCACGTATTGATATATACACTTATGTTCTTAACTTTAGTATCACCATACCTATGACCAATGAGATGTGGTCATCTGTCAATAAACATACTAGTCTTATTGCATTATTATTGTCCTTAAATAATAATACTTGACTAGGGAATTTTAGGAATAAAATATTATTCATATAATCTCATTTTTAAGTCACATAATTAAAGATATATATTATGTATTAATATTCCAAGGACATTTATTATTCTTTCAATTTATGATGCAGTAAATAAAAACATAATAAATATTAATTAAATAATCACATAAAACATAATCCTCAATTATTTTCAATAAAACACTAAAAGTATTATCTCTAGGACACCAATACTAACAATCTCCCACTTGTACTAGAGTCAATCTCTCATGTATCTAATACCCATGGAACTAGTATAACCTTCGTGCTTCTACTACAACAAAGCCTTGGTCAGTGGATCTGCAATGTTATCATTTGTATGCACTTTACATATATGTATATCCCCTCGATTATTAATTTCTCAAAGAAGATGATATCGTCTGAGTATATGCTTTGTTCGGGAATGAGACCTTTATTCCTTAGCCTGCGAAATGGCTCCATTACTATCGCAGTATAAATCTATCGAATCTGCGACTGAAAGAACCACACCAAGACCTGTAATAATTTCCAAATCCAAACAGCCTCCTTGGCTACTTCACAGGCAGCAATATACTCAGCCTCCATTGTAGAATCGGAAACCGTCTCTTTCTTTGAACTTTTCCAGCTTACAGCACCTCCATTTAGATAAAACACAAACCCAGACTGAGAAATCGAATCATCCTTGTCTATTTAGAAAGCGTCGGTGTAACCTTTTACAACCAGCTTATCTTCTCCTCCACATACCAAGAATTGATCTTTAGTCCTCTTCAAGTACTTAAAAATATTCTTGACTGCTGTCCAGTGACCTTCACCTGGATTAGACTGGTATCTACTCGTCATGCTCAAAGCATACGAGACATTAGGATGAGTACATATCATTGCATACATTATGGAACCAAATGCTGAAATATATGGAACTTTACTCATACGGTCCTTATCATCCAATGATTTAAGACTATTATCTTTTGAGATCGATATCCCATGAGACATAGAGACAAATCCCCTTATAGCATTTTGCATCCCAAATCGATGCAAAACTTTATCAATGTATGTACTCTGACTTAGGCCAATCATTCTTCTTGATCTATCTCTATAGATCTTGATACCTAAAATATAGGTCGCTTTGCCTACGTCTTTCATTGAGAAATTCTTACTCAACCAAGTCTTAACATCCTGTAAAGAAGGAATGTCATTCCCTATTATTAATATATCATCAACATATAATACTAAGAATGCCACATTGCTCCCACTTACCTTCTTTTAAACACATGGTTCATCTTCATTTTGAATAAACCCAAACTCTTTGACAGTTTCATCAAACTAATGTTCCATCTCCTTGAGGCTTGTTTCAAACCATAAATGGATCGACGCAGCTTACATACCTTTACAGCATTCTTTGCATCAACAAAACCTTCAGGCTGTGTCATATACACCTCTACATCTTCTTCAAGGCTCCTATTTAAGAAAACGGTTTTGACATCCATTTGCTAGATTTCATAGTCATGGTAAGCAGCTATAACAAGCAAAATCCTGATGGACTTGACCATAGCCACTGGTGAAAAAGTTTCATCATAGTCAATACCATGAATTTGTTTGAAACCTTTTGCCACCAATCGTGCTTTATAGGTCTGTACATTACCATCCATGTCAGTCTTCCTTTTGAAAACCCAATTGCACCCTATAGGTTTTACCCCTTCAGGTGGATCAACCAAAGTCCATACTTGATTAGTATACATGGATTCCATCTCAGATTTCATGGCATCCTGCCATCTCTTAGATTCTGGAGTGTTCATAGCGTCTTGGTACGTGAGAGGCTCATCTTCATCCACAAGCATCACATCACCATCTTAAGTCAAGAGAAATATATAATATCTCTCGGGCTCATGGCGAATCCTACCAGACCTACGAACAACCTGTGTTTCCTGAGCAGTATTGTTTTCTTGTACATTCTGCTCAGGTTCCTCCATTGGTTAATTGTTATCATGTGGGTCTCGAATTTCATCGAGATCTATTATCCTCCCACTGTCTTTCTTAGACAGCATTTCTCTTTCAAGAAACACTGCAGTTCGAGCAACAAATACTTTGTTCTCTGAAGGATTATAGAAAAAATAACCATTTGTTTCAATTGGGTATCCCATAAAATTACATTTTTCTGATTTAAGTCCTAGCCTTTCAGAAGTTAGACATTTCACAAATGCCTCACATCCCCAAATTTTCATAAATGACGTGCTATGACATTTCTCAGTCCATATCTCATATGAAGTCTTCTGAACCATTTTAGTAGGAACTCGGTTAAGTGTATAAGCAGCGTCTCCAGGGCGTAGCCCCAGAAGCTAATTTAAAGATCTGCATGACTCATCATCGATCGTACCATGTCCAACAAAGTACGATTCCTCCTTTCAGAAACTCCATTCCATTGTGGTGTTCCGGGAGGAGTGAGTTGTGATACAATACTTCACTTTTTTAATAAACTCTTAAATTCATGGCTTAAGTATTCACCTCCACGATCAAATTGTAGAGTCTTAATACTTTTGTCAGTTTGTTTTTCTACTTCAGCTTTGTATTCTTTGAACTTTTCAAAAGAATCAGATTTGTTCTTAATAAGATACACATGTCCATATCTACTGAAATCATCAGTAAACGTGATAAAGTAGTAAAAGCCACCTCTTGCCATAGTACGCATATGACCACATATATCACTATGTATAAGTTCTAATCGTTCAGTGACTCTTTCATCTTGTCCAGTAAAAGGAGCTTTCGTCATTTTTCCAATGAGACAAGGTTCTCATGCTTCGTATGAATCAAAGTCAAACTTATCCAAGTATCCATCCTTATGTAACTTGGAAATGCGTTTCTCATTTATATGGCCTAAACGACAGTGCCAGGGGTATGTTTGATTTGAGTCATTAGATTTAAGACGTTTGTTATTCACATTATAGATAGAAGTGTATAAATCAAGAACATATAAACAATTAAATAAATGTGCAACCCCATAGGTAACATTATTCAAAGAAAAGGAACAATTATTGTTCTAAATTGAAAATGCAAAACCTTTCTTGTCCAAATAAGAAACCGAAATAATGTTTATGCAAATTGTAGGTACGTAAAAACAGTTCTCAAGTTCTAAAATAAGCCAGTGGGCAATGATAAATAATAAGTCCCTACAGCTAAGGCAACAACCTTTGCTCCATTGCCAACTCGTAGGTCGACCTCTCCCTTTGCCAAAGTCCTACTCTTTTGCAGCTTCTGCACATTTATACAAATGTGATAACCACATCCAGTATCCAATTCCCATGATGTAGAAGTAGACAAATTGACCTCTATAACATAAATACCTGAATCAGAAGCTTGACCAGCCTTCTTC
Organism: Oenanthe sinensis; assembly: GCA_028671895.1. Lineage (NCBI taxonomy): Eukaryota > Viridiplantae > Streptophyta > Magnoliopsida > Apiales > Apiaceae > Oenanthe > Oenanthe sinensis. Next base: position 8,516,157 of record JAPMAC010000212.1, read on the forward strand.
TTCTTCAGATCCTCCAAATAAGCATGACAGTTTCTCTTCCAATGACTTGGTTTACCGCAGTAGTGACAATCACTCTTTGCAACAGCACCCATAGGCTTTAAAGCCTGTTTAGGATTGGTCTTTGGCTTGGGACAAGAAGCAAATCCAATCTTCTTCTTTCCCTTCCATTTGCCTTTCCTTTTAGCCTTACCTTTGTTGTCTACCATCAACATGGTAGCAGGTTCAGCCTTTTTCATATTGGTTTCAATAGTTCGTAACATGGACAATAATTTAGTGGGTGTTTTGTCTATCTCTTTCATATTGTAGTTCATAACAAAATGAGTATAGTTGTTGTTCAAAGCTTGCAAGATCAAGTCAATCTGAGCTTCCAGACCAATCGGGAAATCCAAATTATCAAGATACTCAATATAACCTATCATCTTTAGAACATGTGGTAGAACAGGTTCACGCTCTCCCTGTTTACAAGCATACAATGCTTTGCTCATGTCGAACCTTTCTTGACGAGCCTGTCCCTCAAACATTCTTCAAAGGTGTTCAATCATCTCATAAGCATTTTGCTGAACACGAGTTACATTCTCAGCAGGAGGAGCAGGTGAAGGAATTTCAATGGCGTGAAGCTTTCGCTCCTGCCTGAGGACAATTCTCAAATTCCTATACTAATCAAGGAAGTTAGGTCCTGTCAACTTGTCATTCTCAAGGGTTGCTCTCACAGAGAAGTTATTTGTGTTGTTTGCCATTAAATATCTACAATGTTTAAAATGTATATTAGTTAGTTGCAGAAGTTTAATTATGTTCAAGTGATTATCATATACATTCATAATATATATCTCCCACTATTTTTATCAAATCAATAGCCCTAACTATTAATTCGGAAAACATTTCATTAAATCTTTCTAGTGAGCCAAGATCCATATTTCATCCATATTTTAAGATAGCATTGGATAATACACCCAAAACACGACTATTTAGGTAAACAACATTAGTAGATTATATCAAATATAACTCTTGGATAGTTTGGTAGAACAACACTTTGTACACATTTATCCAATAAATCTCACCAAACTCTATGCCTCTAAACCCACAATCTTATTGTGATGAGTTAGTTAAGTTAGACCCAATGTTTCAACAAACTAAGTCACTTACTTTTCACGTCTTCCCATGATTGATAAAAGTACCTTGCTTTGGCAAACTCACTCCTTCTCAATCTAGATCTTGACGAGTATTAAACATTGGAAGGCATCCGATTAACTTAATATGTATTTAGGGATTTTAATGTTTATATGAACGATCATGATCCCATCTTAAAGAGATTCTCAATTTTTCCTTGATCAAATAATCCATTTCAATATTCGTCAATGGTTCGATTTCCAGATCATCGGAGAAGTCACAAGTGGTCTCACTTAAAACCCAACTTTCTTACGAATAATAATTCGCTTTTGACAAAATCTCCCCATATCAGAAAAAGAAAATTCATATTCAATACCGTATTTCATAAACACAAGAATCTCATGATCATTTGTTTAATTTTAAAATCTTAAATCGTTACAGATTTTATCTTTCTTAAGCAGACATGGCATGGGTGTCGTATCTAATACATACAACATTCCAACACATACATATCTACACATGCATTCATATACATACATATATATATATATATATATATATCGTGTATAAATTAAACGTGTTTGGTTATGGCCCCATCCTATGTGATATTTCTAAACTAATGGAATTATCAAGGTCAATCTATGGTGGTTTCAAATACTACACTATTACATGTCTTTATTCTTCTTCATTGCTCCATCATCTGGATTGCCTCCTAGCTTCCAAGTCTCCATTGAACAATTACATTGAATAATAAATATATCTATTCTAATGAAATTACAAGAAGAACTCGAGTTTCATTCGAGATTAACAATTACAATGAATAAATGATATGCAAGTCGTATTTAAATACCAAAACCATAAAATAAAACCACTATCCTATGGGTCTTTAGGCCATAACCATCCACCATGTTATCACATAACACATGTAATATATCTCAGATTATATAAACATATCATATAATAATATATAATAAATTTTGAAATTTCAGAAAATCAAATAAATTTCAGAAAAAAATAAATCACGTTTCGGGGCCTGTAATGTCGTTAAACGACTTACAGACGGGAAGCAGACTATGTCAGTATTGCTCAGTGACACGATTCCAGTCAGAAAACACATATCGTTTGCAAAAATCGGACACTGGACACAGATTTCAGAAAATCTACCGAAGCCGTTTCAGAATTCGTATCGAATACGATTCTCATAACAAGAACAAACATGTATCACATACATACAGAAATACACACAATCATCCCATGATTATACAACACATGAATATCATATATTCAAAATCATATAAAACATATATATCAACATACAGTCATGGCATATCATATATATGTTTACATACATCGAAAAACTGTTAAACACATAACCAAATCATTCCATTACACACGTAGCTCTGATTTCATTGAAGGTTTCTGGCATGAAAACACAGCGGATATAACGTAAAATAAAATAAAAATGAAACCCAATCGCAGGATCCATGTATAACTTTTGATGATTATGGTGAAAAAGACTGTACCTTAACAAAAGCTTTTCGTATGCTGTTTAATGGAGGTCCAGAAAAGATGAATTACAGCAGCCCTTTGTTGTAAAGATTTGTTCTCCAAAGAAATCCACACGAACGTCCGATCGTCCTACGATCACCGGAGTCGGTACTAGCCGAATTGCTTGCCTCTCTCTCTCTCTCTTTCTCTAGCCTCTCTTGATATTGAGCAGCTACGGTTTTTCTCTAAAAATGAAATTTGATCATTAAACCCTAATATTATACATCATTATGTATATATAGGGAAGAGAGAGATTTTTGGGCCTAACCCTAATCCATATGCTTTCCAAAACCCATTCTGATTTTTGGGTTATTATTATTATTATTATTTAATCTGAATTCTAATATAATTAATCAAGTCCCACTTAATTAATTCAATAATTAAATTTGAATAATAATAATAATACTTGTTAAATCCAAATTCTAATATAATTAATCAAGTCCCAATTAAATAAATCAATAATTAAATTTGAATAAATAATAATATATTTAAATTCATAATTTAAATAAACCTCCGTTTTGACGTTCTTTGTGTGTAACCCTTTAGGTTCTTATTTCGTTGGTAATAATTTTATTATCTAATAATAAAATTATAAACAATGAGTGGCATCTAGTAATACATTATTGTTACCCAAGTAGCAATAATAATTATTGATTCAATTAAATCTTTCGTGAATAATGTTCCATGTAATATAATCCCTTTAACCTTATATTTTAGATCAAACTCGAGGCATGTGTAGTGTCATCCTCTTCAACGTTTAATCTCGGTTTCCTTGATCAATAAATAGACTATTTAAAAAAAATCAATATTTGAGCATGACCATGCATTTCATAGTCTCACTCAATCAAGAGGCCAATAATATCACTCCTAGAATTGGAGGGTGTTGGTCCCTGATATTGTAGAAGGGGGGTTGAATACAATATCTAAAAATTAATCACGGAATAATTGGATTTAGAATAATATTTTAATTACTCGCGAAATATTAATTAGAATGAAATACTGTTCAAGTGAAAGATATAATTTTAACTTGATTAGTATTACAAAATTAATATTTAGAAAACTGTTATATAATTGATAAAAAGATCTAGAACAAATTTGACATGAACTGTTCGAGTTTAATCAATTATATTCAAACTTGCACAGAAATCTGTGAATATTACAATGCAGACAAATTTCTGAATTTGAACTGATTTTTCTAACCTTAACAAATGAAGCAAACTCCTCATATTTATAGAGGTTGGAAAAAGGCTGGTATGACCTTTTTCAATATGACTTAATTTAGAGAAATAAAGTCTGTATGACCTTTTTTAACACTTGTATGACTTATAAAACACTGGGCAAGACTTATTTCTCTCGGTATGACTTTTTATATTAATTAAAAAATCGGTATGACTTTTTAATTAAATAAAAAATCACTCCAGCATGACCTATTGATCAAAGAAAATTCGGTATGACTTATTTATAAGTCATTCGGTATGACTTATTTATAAGTCATTCGAATATATATATAAGTCATTTTAACTAGCTTCTTTTATAACAAATTAATTCTACTTAAATTAATTAAATAATTTATAAATTAAATTAAATTCAACTTGAATTAATTTAATTAAATAAATTAAATAATTAACTTAGTTTGTAGAAATAAAATATCATAGAGAACTTGTTTTAAACTGCAGTCTTATTGATTTTGCTTTGTCTTCTGATCTTGAAACCTCTTGATTAAATGAAGAATAAATATTTATTTTTAGTTGACACACACATGTACTGTCTAGTTCATCTGTGTCATACTAATAAATATTTTCCTTTTAATAACTCTTAACTAGAGGCCTTCTGTCATATTTTCTGCTTCACTGTCTTCATTCTTCTTCTGGAATCTACTTGTAGTAACCACTTGAAATCTTCTATATCTTCTGTTTATTATAGAACCACTACTCCTTAATTATTTTCACTGACGCTTGAACATATAAATGAACTTCTTCCAGTGTTGAGTAGCAATCCTATAAAATACATCTGATACTTGGATCCTTTGTGATTAGTTGACTGTCTTTGTCTTGATTCCTGTTTGGTGTTTATTATTTACTTCTCTTTATAAGCTAGAGTTGAGTTGTCATCTAATTATTACAAATAGGCCTAGACATATGCCTTTCAATCTCCCCCTATTTGTTGTTAAACATTTAACACACAAATTCCTAGAGGATAACTCAACTAACAACTAAGAAAGTAGTACGACATTTAATGACTGTAAATAATAAACAAAAGTTCTGGTTTTATATTTAACAATTTTCCAGATTCATACAAAAAAGATAAGTACAAGATAGTTGTTCCTCTAGCACTGAACAAAAATAACATTAATTCTATCTTGACCTATCCAGGACTTCAGTCTTCTGCAGTATCAACTTCACCTTCTTCTAAATTTGAACTTCTGTGCACAAGTGTCCTTGGTACCTCTTCAACTTCAGCCGGAGTTGCGGTTGACTCTCCATACAATCTTCTCTGTTTAGCCTTTGCTAGCTGAAACATGACTTCCTCTTCAATAGGATCTACAGCTTCTTTTTGTACATCATAAGGCTGTGTAGAATCTATCTTTTGCATTTGCCTGATGTATGATTTAATGTTTCTGGATAAACAGTAGTTCCTTATTTTCTGTGCAGCATCTAGCTTGGCTTGTGATCTGAATCCTTTTGATCTCAACATCCTTTCAACTTGGATCATATACCTCACCGTGTAGCCCTTAAATGATTCCTCATCTAGCTTTATGATTTGATCCAACTTGTTTGAGAAAAATCTCACTTCATGAGGATCATTTAATATCTGAGGACTAGCAGCCGTTGCTATATCTCTGAGTCTGTCCCTGAGTAGTTCATTTTCTTCTGAGCTTCTCTTCACTTTGTTTAACAGAACCCATATTGTTGATAGTGATCTCTTTCGGAAGAATTCCAAAGATACTCTGAATGTTCCATTCCGGTGAGTGTAGACTAGTATTTGTCAGTCTTCAAGAATGTGATCCACTAGAACAGTGATATAATCAACTTCTTCTTTCAATGCCTTCATGAAGTTATCCAGATTATCATTTGAATCTTCAAGACTTTTGATAACTGAAAGCATTTGTCTATCTTCAAACGGTCCTTGCTGAGACTTGTCTAGTATTTTCCTTGCTGCATCCCATCTGTCCCCTATCTTCATCTCAATATCTTGTTTTTTCTTCTTCACTGCTAAGGCCCAAAGCTTCTGTTTTTCTAAGCTTGCCTCTCTTTCAGCTTGGGTTCTTTCCTTGACTAGAGCTTTTAAATTTATAGTTTTGGCATGGCTTGCCTTGATGTCTTCCTTTAGCTTCCTCATTGCCTCTTCATAGGCAGGATCATGCTCTTTTTCTTTTGGAAATAGAAATTCATCATCAAAGACAGCTTCATCTTCAGCTCTGCAGTAGTCAGGATTGAAACCTTGATTTTCCATACTTACTTCATCAATGAGTTTTTCTTGTTGATAATACTGTTCCTCTGGAATAAATGTCTGAATTTTATCTTCTTCAGAGTACAGTTTTGCTTTCCCTTTGTTTTGAGTAGTAGCCTCTTGATCTCCAGCTACTTTCTCTTGTGATTTCTCCCCCTTAGTTGAGGGATCCTCTTGAGTTTTGGATGATTCAAATGATGCTACCAATTTTTGCACAGTCAAGTAGACCTGCTTCATTCCTTCATTAAGATGTGTCATGCCATCATCCAGTTTGCTGAAACGTTGAGTAGAGATCTTTTCATTTTCAATGATTGTTAAGGTCAAGCTTTTCTCAACTTCATCAATCTTTTCATGTAATTTGCTGACTTCTTTCATGTCTTCAGCAATAAGATTCTGCGCATCCTGGATATTTTGAGTTTTTAGGAGAATAGATGACTTGACACTTTCAACATCGTTTCGCATAATTGTCAGCTGTTGTGTTACAGAGGCAGATGTAGACTTTTCTTCTGCTTGAGCTTTAACTTTTACCAACTCAGCCTGAACAATTTGCATTTCCTTCTGAAGAGCTTCCATTTTGGATAATAGTTCATTGTGTGTGTGTGCACTCATCTCACCTGCACTCCTGTTTAGCTCACTATCACTCTGTGCATGTGTTTCACTCTGTGTTTGCCTCACGTCACTAGTGTTTAGCTCCTCTCCAGTTCCATATGTTGTACCTGTATATATAATAATAGCTTTTGAAGAGTCGAAATGCTCTTCTGATGCTTGTGAAGGCGCGTCCTCAACAAGATTAACTTGCCTTGGCTCCGCTACTGACGTAGCTACTCCGTGAATGGAGTCCCATCTCCCTCTATGGAGTGGTTACCTCTCAAATCCACTTGTGGATTCGAGACCTTCTCGAAAGAGAACTGGATAAAAGAAATCCAGTGGAGTCACCACCTTAGACAATGTAATGACAGGCTCTTGAGAGTCTGTGGTGCTCCTTAGTACCTCGGAGGGTATCTGATGCTGCACTGCATCGAAAATGTCATGGTCCACAACATAGGTGGCATCCGACGAGTTTTTATTAAAAACATTTTCTTCAACTAATGTGCCCTCCTGTGTTGGTATTTCTTCAAGTGAAGGTCCTGCTAGAGTGATTGCTAGCAGTGTGTTTTCCTCACTATCTGATGCTGTGGCCGAGCAGCGAATTAGATCACCTGGTTGAGCAAGTGTATCTAGAGAATCTTGGATGGCCATATCAAAATCCATATCCCATTGACTGGAATAGGTTGAGGCTGCAGTTGTCTCAGGGTCAACTCTAGAAATTTTTGAAGGAGGAGACAGAGCTGCGGGTTCACTCACATCAGCACCAAGACCTCTAACTATACTGACAGGTTTCTTCCTTTTTCTGACTTTAAGCGAAGATGAGGATGAAGGAGAAACTGTTTGAGGCTATAATTCAGCTGGGGGCAGAACCTGTGTGTTTTCAGGTTCGTAGCTGATATTCTGGAGTGTAAGAACACCATCATAGTCCGCCACAGATAAATCTAACAGTGCAGTGGATATATCTATAGGTATTGAACTAGAAGATTGTGAGTGAGATATTACCTGATGATCTTGTGCCACTTGATCGACATGCTGAGCAGCTTCAAGTAGAAGGTGCACAGGATGATCTACTTGCATTGGCACTTGTTCCTGCACAGGATTAACAATGTGATCTAATATCTCAGCCATATATTCCGTTCTTACCACTTGCACATCTTCAAACTTGGGGTTGTTGTGGAGCCTTGCAAATAAGTTGTTCTGAGAAGTAGGAGATTCTTCTTCAGGACTATTCTGAAATAGGGCTTTGTCTTCATCCATCAACAAGTCATTCATGAACAGCATTAGGAACCTCGGATAGTAGACTTGTACATTCTATTCCCTGCTTTCTGGTTTCCCCATTTTCCTGATTATTTCTTTTAGAATCAACATCCCAAAATTTATCCTCCGGTTGTGGGCCACAAAAAACCCTATGATTTGGAGTAGTGAAGATATATTGTTGAAGTTGTTCTTTGTAGTGGGTGCAAACACTTTGGCTAATGTGTCAAAGAAGTAGTCCCACTCGCTTACCAATTTGGACTTTGTCAACCTTACCAAATTGATCTCACCCTGATATCGAATGGTATAGAAAAATTCTAGTATTTCTAGTACAGTGGGTGGATCCATGAAGTTGTCAGTTGGAAAGCCCAAAATTCTGTTCACGTCCTCTTCAGTCACCATGTATTCACGATCTCCTATGCTGAATGAGAATTGAACTCTGCCTGCAGTACTCCTATTCCTAGCAGTGGAATATAGAGCCCTAAGTGCTAACACTTGCAACGGGGAGTCTAGAGTAATTGCAGTTCTGACAAGTGAATGTTCATTCATAAAAACGATCCATGGTCTAAACCTCTCGACTGAACAATTCACCGGATTAAAATATCCTACAAAATTAATTTTTACTAACTCGCAAAACCCAGCCATTATCCTTTAAACTATTACAATTAAATAAATTACAAAGTGCAATTATAAATTAAAAATAATAATTACAAGGAAATTCGAAAAATTATACTTTAAAATTGAAACCCTAATTTCTAAAAATCCCCAAATTAACTTTAATCCAGAAATCACTACACACTCAGTCCTTAGTCACAAACACAATCAAAAGCTTCGATTTTGAATAAACTATGAACAGTCACTTGAATTTTAAAGAAAATCGGGCAGAGTTTCCTTTGTTTTCTGCGATTATCACAAACTAGCAAGCACAAATGCTTGTAATCAAGGAATTAGCAACTGATTGTAGTTGTATTTGATGGAAATCAATCGATTCAAAGGAAAAAAAATCGACTGTGATGTGTGTATGTATTGCAGCGTGTGTGTGTGTATGTGAATTTGCTGGGAATGACTTATTTAAAGTAATAAAAACTATAATAGTCGGTATGACTTATTAAAACAAACACCAACATATCTCGGTATGACTTTTCAAAGGTCATACCGAGTTTTATTTACAAAACTGAAGGATTAGTTCGGTATGACTTATTTCCATTGACTCTCGGTATGACTTTTTTAATAAACATAAAAAGTCATGCCGAGTTTTATTAAATAAGTCATGCCGAGATTTTTTGTTTTAGTAAAGTCATACTGTCATTTTATACAATTAATATAAGGAAACAATTTTAAGAAAAAAATATTAATAATTTACATACTAATAATTCGTAACATAAACATTAATATACACATGCTTAAAATAAATATACTAAACATTAGAAAAATATATACTTAAATTTACATAATGCTTATAAATGCTTAATTTAAACAAAATTACTTATGCTTTAATTGAAACAATTATCTTCTAAAAATATTGATTTAATCTTAAGATAATTTTCCAAAAATTCATAAGCCATATGATTTTATTAATTCAAGTCTCATAAACTCTTTAAATATTAACATTTAATATTTATGAGCTTAAATTAATTCCTAGCAACCAAAAATTTAGCCATAGTTTAACATCCCTAATTCACTAACCAGCTTTGAGAAAGTGGATTCATCAAGTGGTTTTGTGAAGATGTCGGCTAGCTGATCTTCTGTGGGTACAAAATGTAGCACCACAGTTCCGTTCATGACATGCTCTCTGATAAAGTGATACCTTATGTCAATGTGCTTGGTTCGCGAATGTTGTACATGATTGTTGGAAATTGCTATCGCACTTGTGTTGTCGCAGAAAATTGGAATTTTGTTCAACGCAAGTCCATAGTCATTTAGCTGATTCCTTATCCACAAGATCTGTACACAACAGCTACCTGCCGCAATGGATTCTGCTTCGGCTGTCGAGGTAGACACTGAGTGCTGTTTCTTGCTATACCAGGAGATCAACCGACTTCCTAGAAACTGACAGCTTCCAGACGTACTTTTCCTGTCCATCCTGCACCCTGCATAATCTGAATCTGTATAGCCTATTAGTTCAAAACCTGTATCTTTAAGGTACCAAATTCCAAGATTTGGTGTACCCTTCAGATATCTAAAAATTCATTTAACGGCTATTAGATGAGATTCCCTTAGGTCAGATTGAAACCTTGCACATAAGCATGTTGCGAACATTATATCGGGTCTACTAGCAGTTAGATACAATAATGAGCCTATCATACCTCTGTAGCTTGTGATGTCAACTTTCTTACCAGTTTCATCTTTGTCAAGCTTTGTGGCTGTTGGCATTGGAGTTTTTGCCGGTGAAGAATCTTCTAGACTGTATTTTCTGAGAAGATCTCTTACGTACTTTGATTGACATATAAAAATCCCATCTTCCTTTTGCTTTACTTGCAATCCAAGGAAGAATGACAGCTCACCCATCATGCTCATTTCATATCTACTCTACATTAACTTAGCAAATCTCTTGCACAAGTTTTCGTTAGTAGAACCAAATATAATATCGTCAACATAACCTTGGACAAATATCATATCTTTTTCATGCAATTTATAAAAGAGAGTTTTATCTATGACACCTCTTATGAAACCATTTTCAAGTAAAAACACAGAGAGAGTGTCATACCATGTCCTCGGTGCTTGCTTGAGTCCATAGAGGGCTTTGAATAGAAAATACAGAAAATCAACAAACTCTGGATTTTCAAAGCCAGGGGGCTGTTCAACATATACTTCCTCTTCTAGCTATCCATTCAGAAAAGCACTCTTCACATCCATTTGATAGACTTTAAAATTGGAATGTGCTGCGAATGCCAGAAATATCCTGATGGCTTCAAGTCTTGCAACTGGTGCGTAGGTCTCGTCATAATCAATTCCCTCTTCATGGGAGTAACCCTTTGCAACCAGTCTTGCTTTGTTTCTTGTAACAATGCCATCACCGTCTAACTTGTTTCTGTATACCCATTTCATGCCAATTACAGATCTATCTTTAGGCCTGGGTACCAGTGTCCAGACTTCTTGTCTTTCAAACTGATTGAGCTCTTCTTGCATGGCAAGAACCCAATCTGGATCTATTAATGCATCTTCAATCTTCTTTGGTTCTTCTTGAGATAGAAAAACTGAAAATAAACATTCATTTGAAGTTGCACTTCTGGTTCTCACTCCAACATCTGGATCACCTATGATCAATTCAAAAGGATGATCTCTGCTCCATATCCTTTCCCTGGGTAGGTTTGATCTTGATGATTCGCCTCGAAATTCATTGTGATGTTATGTTCTGCCAGTTGATCCTTCATCTCCCCCGGAGTTGCTGCCAGGATGACTTGTTGATCGACCACTGGTATTAGTAGTATTTCCAGTGTTACCATTGTTTCCACCACTATTACCTGGATCATCATTATTATTGTCATCATCATTTCCTGTTGCAACCTCAGGTTCTTCTTCGTCATCAGAATGTGAGTCTGGATAATTATCGAACTTTAATGACTCAGAAGAATCTTCAGTTTGGATACTTGGGAGTTTTGTGTCATCAAAAGTTACATTGACACTTTCCTTCACTTGGTGCTGATCAATTATGTATACCCTATATGCTCTTCTTGAATATCCGACAAAAATAGCTTCATGTGCCTTGGCCTCAAACTTGCCACGATGTTCATCTCCATCCTTTAGCACAAAGCATTTGGCTCCAAATACATGAAAGTACTTGAGAGTAGGTTTCTTGCCGGCCATTAATTCATAGGGAGTTTTCATATGATCTTTGTTGATAAGAGTTCGATTCTGAGTATAACAAGCTGTATTAACTGCTTCAGCCCAGAAGTAGATGGGTAACCTTGATTCACTTAGCATAGTCCTTGCAGCTTCAATCAGGGTTCTATTTTTCCTTTCTACAACTCCATTTTGTTGCGGAGTTCTTGGAGCTGAATATTGCCTTGTTATCCCCTTGTCTGAGCAGAATTTATTCAGAACTTCATTTCTGAATTCTGTTCCATTATCTGATCTGATTGCTCGGACAGTTAACTTAGAATCTAACTCAATCAGCTTTATGTGATCAATCACCACGTGTGGGGTTTCATCCTTAGAGTTCAAGAATTCAACCCAAGTATATTTTGTGAAGTCATCCACAATCACTAAGGCGTATTTCTTCCTTGACATAGACAGAATATTTACTGGACCAAATAAATCCATGTGAATGAGTTGAAGTGGTTCAGTGATGTTTGAAGTGTCTGTGCCTCTGTGAGTTGCTTTCTTTGACTTCCCTTTCTAACATGCCTCACACAAGCCTTCTTGTGTAAATTCCATCGGAGGCAGTCCTCTCACCAAATCCCTCTTGACTAAAGAGTTCATTGTTTTGAATTCAGATGTGAGAGTTTCTTGTGCCATAGCCAACTTTCTTCTGATGAAGCCTTTGAGTAGAAACAGTTTGCTTCATCTTCAGTTCCTGAGTTGAGATCGGCTACGTACAAGTTTCCTTTCCTTACTCCACGCAAGGCCAGTTTGTCATCTTTAGAATGAGCTATTAAGCATTTCTCCTTGATAAAGTTTACCTTGTATCCTTTATCACAAAATTGACTGACGCTGAGTAGATTGTGCTTAAGTCCTTCCACTAAAGAGACGTTTTCAATGATAACATTTCCAGTATTTAACTTGCCATATCCCGTAGTCATTCCTTTGCTGTTATCTCCAAAGGTGACGATTGGGCTAGCTCTCTCAACCACGTCTGATAGCAGAGCTCTATCTCCGGTCATATGCCTTGACGATCCACTTTCCAGGATCCATATAACTCGGTTTACCTGTTTAATTCCCTGCAATTATCAAACGGATTAATTCGTCTTCGGAGCCCAAAATTGATTGGGTCCGGCATACTTAAAGAATTGACCTTTGTCTGCTTTGACAACAGATCCTTTTCGAATAACATCATTATCTTCCTTGACTGTTCCTACCTTCCTAAAAACAGTCTTAACAACTTTCTGTTTAGACTTAGGAATATATGATTCCTTCTTCTCGGGTGAAGGAGTCGCAGTCTTGGATTTAGCAAATTTACTATTGATATGCTATCTAGGTGTCATGTTATCTTTCTTAGCTATCATGCGTTTAAAGTAAGCAGTCATAGAATTAAAAGCACATAACATACAATTCATTATACCACAAGGTTTATGGAAAGCATCAATAGTAGGCATGTTATTCAAAACAGTAGGGGGCTTAACAGATTCTACTTCAATTTTATCAGCATCTTTGAAGTTTTCAGTAGAATGGAATTTATTGTTACTGTTCCTACTGTTCACAAACGTGTTGGGTCTGTTCATTTTATTCTTTAAGTCTTTAGAACCTATACCAGGATTGGGCGACTTAGAAGTTCCCGCATCTTTCACTGGTGTCTCCGGTGCACACTTCTCTTTCTGGACATTAACTCCTTTTATGTCCTTAACCTGTTTTCCTCTCTTCTTCTCTTCCTCAAGATCTTCCAACTGCATTTCGTATGCAATTAGAATAGAGCTCTCAAGGATAGGTTCAGCTATCGGTGTTATGAAGAGAGGTTTCGGTGTGTCTTTAACAACATGTGGGATACCCCTTTCAGCAGCACTTTTTTTGAAGGGGGTTATGTTGCTTGGCTTTCCTACAGATTGATTGTACTCCAAGCCTATTCCAACTTTACGACTTATTTCTTGTTGGTCAACTAGGTTCTTTACAATATATGAGGAATTCTTATAGGCAAGACACTTCTTCTTTTCTTCTTCTATCTGGTTTCTGAGATTAGTTTCTACTACTTCATGACAACTGACTTTACTGACTTGAACAACTAAGTCTTCAGTCAACTTAATAGTCAACTTGTCATGATTTCTTTTTAACTGTTTAAGAACCTCAGTCTCATCAACTAACTCTTTGACTTTGAGTCTGAGTTTCTTAACCTTATCTCTTTCACCATCTAGTTCTTTTCCTAGCAGAGCAAACATTTTAGGACAAGACGGATTTACCTCTATTCCTCTTTCACGGGTGGGAGACAGTGATTCCTCGGATGAAGCCATAAGAGCAAGATTTCCCAGCTCTTCCTCATCATCATTGTCTGAGTCATCCCAGCTTCTGCCCTCTGCCAGATAGGACTTTCCCTGATGCTTTTTCACTAGTGCATCATACTTTTCTTTGAGTTCTTCGTAGGACTCTCTCTTTTTCCCTTGTTTAGGCTTTTTGCACTCAGTTGCGAAGTGGCCTAGCTCATTACAGTTGAAGCAACGAAACTTGCTTCTATCAACTAAGCCGGTCTTGTAGCCGCCTTTTGATACTGCTGTCGAAGAACCTCCTTTTTGGAATCTTCCAAAATTAGGCTTCACTCTGAATGAGGAGTTTCTTCGGAATCTCATGTTGCCAAACTTCCTGGCAACCATAGCTAGAGATTCATCTTCTAGCTGATCTAGTTCTTCCAGCGAGTAGAACTCACCATCTTCTTGTTTGTCAAACGTATGTCCAAGTTCTGGAACCACATACTATGTTGAACTGTTAGAAGGTGCAACAGCCTTCACTTCTACTTTCTCTGGTGCTTCTACCATTAAAGCCTTGGAGGAACTCAGTACCTTACCTCTCCCGTACATCTCTCTGGTTTGGATCTGTTCCAGCTCATAAGTTTTTAAAACTCTGTAGAGTCTTTCTAGGGTTACCTCTTTCATGTCCCTAGATTCCCGGATGGCTGCAATTCTGTGTTCCAGATGCTCGGGTAAGGTCAGCAAAAACTTCCTGTTCACCTCCTGATTCTGATAAAACTTACCATTCATATTGAGCTCATTCATCAATTTGTTTAGTCTCTGAAACACCTCAGAGATACCCTCACCAGGGTTGGATCTAAACTGCTCATATTGGGAGGTCAGGATTTCCAGTCTATTCTCCTTTACTTCTTCAGTTCCCTCATTGATAATTTCAATTGTTTCCCAGATCTGTTTTGCATTTTTGCAATTGACTACTTGATTGTACATTACGTAGTCCAGGGATTCAATTAATATAAGCTTCAAGTTATTATCAAGAGACACAGCTTATGCTTCCTCATCTGTATAGTCTGCCGGACTTTTCAGAAACTGTCTGTGGGGTATTACGACCCCATCTACTGTATGTTCGAGAATAACTGATATAGGGGGCTCAACACCTTTGGCCATGACTAATGCGTACTTGGGATTTGCAATCCCGATGAACAGTAGCATTTTATGCTTCCACAAATTGTAGTGTTCTCTGTCGAACTATGGAATTTTGATACTAGTCACTTTCTGGGTACTCATCTTAATAAGATATAAAAATTAAGTGTTTAAAAAAAATATTTTAATTTTTGACTGAAAACAATTTTTGATCAAAAATAATTTTTAGTGAAAAAATATTTCGAATAAAAAATTATTTCGAATTAAAATAATTTTTGATATCTGTATGAGTTGCGGAATATTTGGTTTGGATCTGATAAAGAGATATCAACCAGCTCTGATGCCAATTGTTGGTCCCTGATATTGTAGAAGGGGGGTTGAATACAATATCTAAAAATTAATCGCGGAATAATTGGATTTAGAATAATATTTTAATTACTCGCGAAATATTAATTAGAATGAAATACTGTTCAAGTGAAAGATATAATTTTAACTTGATTAGTATTACAAAATTAATATTTAGAAAACTATTATATAATTGATAAAAAGATCTAGAATAAATTTGACATGAACTGTTCGAGTTTAATCAATTATATTCAAACTTGCACAGAAATCTGTGAATATTACAATGCAGACAAATTTCTGAATTTGAACTGATTTTTCTAACCTTAACAAATGAAGCAAACTCCTCATATTTATAGAGGTTGGAAAAAGGCTGGTATGACCTTTTTCAATATGACTTAATTTAGAGAAATAAAGTCTGTATGACCTTTTTTAACACTTGTATGACTTATAAAACACTGGGCAAGACTTATTTCTCTTGGTATGACTTTTTATATTAATTAAAAAATCGGTATGACTTTTTAATTAAATAAAAAATCACTCCAGCATGACCTTTTGATCAAAGAAAATTCGGTATGACTTATTTATAAGTCATTCGAATATATATATATATAAGTCATTTTAACTAGTTTCTTTTATAACAAATTAATTCTACTTAAATTAATTAAATAATTTATAAATTAAATTAAATTCAACTTGAATTAATTTAATTAAATAAATTAAATAATTAACTTACTTAGTTTGTAGAAATAAAATATCATAGAGAACTTGTTTTAAACTGCAGTCTTCTTGATTTTGCTTTGTCTTCTGATCTTGAAACCTCTTGATTAAATGAAGAATAAATATTTATTTTTAGTTGACACACACATGTACTGTCTGGTTCATCTGTGTCATACTAATAAATATTCTCCTTTTAATAACTCTTACCTAGAGGCCTTCTGTCATATTTTCTGCTTCACTGTCTTCATTCTTCTTCTGGAATCTACTTGTAGTAACCACTTGAAATCTTCTACATCTTCTGTTTATTATAGAACCACTACTCCTTAATTATTTTCACTGACGCTTGAACATATAAATGAACTTCTTCCAGTGTTGAGTAGCAATCCTATAAAATACCTCTGATACTTGGATCCTTTGTGATTAGTTGACTGTCTTTGTCTTGATTCCTGTTTGGTGTTTATTATTTACTTCTCTTTATAAGCTAGAGTTGAGTTGCCATCTAATTATTACAAATAGGCCTAGACATATGCCTTTCAGAGGGCTAAATCCTATATCTATCATTCATATTCCTCATACGATTCATAGAATACCCAATGTCCACCTTTATCTTTACCCGGTTAAAGGTGACTTTGAGTGTAATTAAAGTATATTAATTCTTGTATAGAAATATAATGATTTCAGGTCAGAGGATCATTACATCATTATCACGGTGAGATTTCTTATGACACTTATTAACATGTAGAATCTCACGGCGGGTCTTTCCAGTGTCATGTATTGATACATACACTTATGTTCTTGACTGTAGTAATGGAGCCATTTCGCAGGCTAAGGAACCAAGTTCTCATTCCCGAACAAAGCATATACTCAGACGATATCATCTTCTTCGAGAGATTAATAATCGAGGGGATATACATATATGTAAAGTGCATACAAATGATAATATTATAGATCTACTGACCAAGGCTTTGTCGCAGCAGAAGCACGAATGTCATACTAGTTCCATGGGTATTAGATACATGAAAGATTGGCTCTAATACAAGTGGGAGATTGTTAGTATTGATGTCCTAGAAACAATACTTTTAATGTTTTATTGAAAACAATTAAGGATTATGTTTTATGTGATTATTTAATTAATATTTATTATGTCTTTATTTACTGCATCATAAATTGAAAGAATAATAAATGTCATTGAAATATTAATACGTAATATATATCTTTAAGTATTTGAATTAAAAATGAGATTATATGAATAATATTTTATTCCTAAAATTCCTTAGTCAAGTATTATTATTTAAGGATAATAATAATGCAATAAGACTAGTACGTTTGTTGATAGATGACCACATCTCATTGGTCATAGGTATGGTGATACTAAACTTAAGAACATAAGTGTATGTATCAATACATGACACTGGAAAGACCCGTCGTGAGATTCTACATGTTAATAAGTGTCATAAGAAATCTCACTGTGATAATGATGTAATGATCCTCTGACTTGAAATCATTATATTTCTATACGAGAATTAATATACTTTGATTACACTCAAAGTTACCTTTAACCGGGTAATGATAAAGGTGGACATTGGGTATGCTATGAATTGTATGAGAAATATGAATGATAGATATAGGATTTAACCCTCCAATTCTAGTAGTGATATTATTGGCCTATTGATTGAGTGAGACTATGAAATGCATGGTCATGCTCAAATATTGATTTGTTTAAATAGTCTACTCATTGATCAAGGAAACCGAGATTAAACGTTGAAGAGGATGGCACTATACATGCCTCGAGTTTGATCTATAATATAAGATTAAATGGTTTATATTGCATTGAACATTATTCATGAAAGGTTTAATTGAATCACCAATTATTATTGTTACTTGGATAACAATGATAATTACTAGATGCCACTCATTATTTATAATTTTATTATTAGATAATAAAATTATTGCCAATGTAATAATAACCTAAAGGATCACACACAAAGAACGTCAAAACGGAGGTTTATTTAAATTACGAATTTAAATATATTATTATTTATTCGAATTTAATTATTGAATGAATTAAGTGGGACTTGATGAATTATATTAGAATTTGGAATTAATACGTATTATTATTATTCAAATTTAATTATTGAATTAATTAAGTGAGACTTGATTAATTATATTAGAATTCGGATTTAATAATAATAATAACCCAAAATCAGAATGAGTTTTGGAAACCACATGGATTAGGGTTATACCCAAAATCTCTCTCTCCCATATATATATATAATGATGTATAGTATTAGGGTTTAATCATCATATTTCATTTTTAGAGAAATACCCTACCTGCTCAACATCAAGAGAGGCTAGAGAAAGAGGGAGAGAGAGAGAGGTAAGCAATTCGGCTAGTACCGACTCCGGTGATCGTAGGACGATCGGGCGTTCGTGTGGACTTCTTTGGAGAGTAGATCTTTGCAACAAATGGATGCTGTGATTCATCTTTTCTAGACCTCCATTAAACAACATACGGAAAGTTTTGTTAAGGTACAGACTTCTTCACCATAATCATCCAAAGTTATACATGGATCCTGCGATATGGTTTCATTTTTTATTGTTTTACGTTATATCCGCTGCGTTTTCATGCCCGAAACCCTTCACAAACAAATCCATATGAATTAATTGTAGAGGCTTTATGATTAAAGTGAATTCTTTACTTCTGTGATTAGATTTCTTAATCTTTCCCTTTTGACATGCCTCACACAATCCTTCTATACAGAATTGAAGCGAGGGCAAGTCCTTTACTAATTCTCTTTTGACTAAAGAATTGAGATTCTTGAAGTTCAAGTGAGACAACCTCTTTTGCCAAAGCCAACTTTCATTTTCAGAAGCTCTGGTGTAGAAACATCATATTTTATCCTTATTTATAGAGTCCAAGTCAGCTACATACAGACTTCCCTTCCTTACTCCTTGAAGGGAAATTTCTTTAGTTTTTATGTGAGATATGAGACACATTTCTTTATCAAACTCCACCTTCAAGTCCTTGTTCCAGAATTGAGTGATGCTTAGCAAGTTGTGCTTCAAACCATTTACCAAAGCTACATCTTCAATGACAACATTTCCATGAATCAATTTGCCATATCCCATAGTGAAACCAATGATGTTGTCTCCAAAGGTCACCATTGGGCCAACCTCTTCCTTGAATTGTGATAGTAGGGCTTTGTCACCAGTTATGTACCTTGAGCATCAACTATTCAAGATCCACATAACCTTCTTCTTCTTACCTGTGCCCTACAGTCAAAATAATATCAAGTTTTCTTTGGTACCCAGACTAAGTTGGGTCCTTTTTGCTTAGTCACATAACTATTATTCATCTTCTCAACAGTCCTAGTCATCTTGTCATGCACAATTTCCTTTTTCTCATGTTCAATTCTAGTTTGGTTGGTGTTACCTGAACTAGATGCATTTCTAGTTTACATGGGATGTTTTCTTCTTTTAGTTGGACTAGTGGATTTGGGTCTAGCAGTTTTGTTGTTTTCATTTTAACTGATGCATCCTTCAAGAAGTTGTTTTCTTAATCTAAAGCATGTATTCATAACATTCAGGTTGCATGATATACAATCAAATTTATTACATAAATATGATTATCATGCATCAAAGGTTTAACATAGCCACAAGCAAATTCAGCATTATCAACAACAGGTTTCTTGCACACATGAGTAAGATGATTTGTTGAACCATGGTTTTTACAAATCTTTCTAGGAGCATTGTGGACAAGTGCATAATTTTTGTGCTTGTTAATGCCTATTTTTCTATTTCTATTTGCCTTTCTTCTTAGCATGCATGAAGTCATTTTTCTGGACACGTTCTTTAACGTCATTCTTCTGGGATTTTCCTTGATGTCATTCTTCTGGACATTTTCTTTTCTTTCAAGATTAACAAAGGTGGGATTGGCCTTGACTGTTGGTTCTTCTATTTCAACACAAGGCACATCATTCTTAGCTTCCGACTCATCCTCATCATTTAACTGTTGCTTGATGATAATATTTACTTCATCAAACTCAAAAATTGCCATTTTAAAAATTATAGATTTCACATTTATGAAAATGTGAGGATTGTCAGGAAACTAAGTTTTCTTGCCTTTTGTTGATATAGACCTTTTCTTTTTAAGAGTGTCATAGTCAAACCCAACTCCAACCTTAGAATTTTGCTGGTGTTTTTTATGAAGCCCTTGTAGAACAACAGATGAGTTTTGATAGGATTTTATTTTCAGTTCATTCTCAGAGATTTGATCTCTAAAGAACTTTTCAATCTATTTTAAGCAAGTAGACTTATTTTTCAAATACTCATTCTCTTGTTCCATGGATTGCATGTTAACCAAGGATAATTCTAGATTTTCATTCTTAACAGACAGTTCATCATTGGATTTCAACAATCTATCAATTTCAGCATAAACAACATTCATACTAGTATGTATGTTAAACATCTCTACACTTAATTCTTCCACAGTTTTCTTATATTGAGATTTTGACATTCCAATAAAAGTTAGAATCGGTACCTGATTTGTTGAGGTTGATGCTCCTTCATCTGATTTGGCCTTGAGTGCCAAATTCTCATATTCTTCTTCTTCATCCTCATTAGTGTCATCCCAGCATTTACCTTCAGTAATGTATGCTTTACCAATTTGCTTCTTTAACAAGGCTTCATACTTGGCTTCCAATTCCAAATACTCTTTGTCTTTTCTGGCTGCTTTTGGCTTTCTACACTCAGTGGCAAAGTGTCCCAATTCATCACAATTGTAACACCTTATTTTTTATCTTTCAACAGATCTAGTTTTGAAACCTCCTTTGAAATTGCTCTTAAGAGCTTTGCCTTTGCTTGAAGAGCTAAAGTTTGGTTTTGGCTTGAAGCTTTTGTTTATCTTAAACCTTAAGTTTCCAAAATTTCTAGCCATGAAGGCCATAGATTTGTTGTCCATGGCCTCAAGCTCCTCAATAGTGTAAAACTCATTTTCATCAGATTCTTCTTTGACAGGTTTTTCTTCTTCATTGTCTTTTTCAACACTTTCCTCACTCTTCATTCTTTGTCTTGTACCAACCTTTTCCATCTTTCCCGGTTCTTTGACAATTAGGGCACTAGAGACATTTGTCATCTTACTTCTATTTCCTAGAATAGACTTCTTTTGAAAGTATTCTAGTTCATATGTCTTCAGTATCCCATATAGAGTTTCCAATGAAAGTTTTGCTAAATCTCTTCCTTCTCTTATAACAACAATTTTGTGTTCCAAATGCTTTGGAAGAGTTAAAAAGAACTTCAAGTTTTTCTCTTTTATTTTATAGGCTTTTCCATGTAGCTGCATTTTATTGATTAGTTTGTTAAACCTCTCAAAGACCTCAATTATGCTTTCATTTGGTTTTGACATGAAGGCTTCATACTGTGAGACCAACAGTTGTCTTTGATTCTCTCTTACTTCCATTGTGCCTTCACATAACAGTTCTATGGTTTCCCAGATCTGCTTGGAAGTGGTGCAGTTAACAACATTGTTGTACATGACCATATCTAGAGAGTCAATTAGGATGAGCATGAGACTGTTGTCAAGAGCCACTTTCTCTCTTTCAGTGTCAGTGTACTGATATGGATCTTTTGATACCCATGTGATTGATATCACCTCTGAGCCACTAGTTGTTTCAGGAACTAGTGTCACAGACATGAAGGGTTTCTACAGGATCTCAGGATACATGTAGTTTACAGTCTTGATGAATATGAGTATTTTCTTCTTCCATAGAATATAGTGTTCTCTGTTAAATGGAGGAATCTTGATGCTGTTAAGTTTTTGGGAACTCATTCGAATCTTTGAACTCTTTGTATGTCAACAGGCTGCTTTGATATCACTTGTTAGGAATGAGTTAAGCCAAAACTATACAGGGGGGGGGCGAATGTATAGATTGATATCTTTTTGGTTAGTCTTTGATTTTCTTTTACTGTTTGAACTGGTGACTGGTGTTGTAGCTTTATTAACCTTATCAGTGTTTATCTTAAAGATACAGAATTTAAAATGAACACTTCATAGTAAAATATCAATCTAATCTTTTATTAGAATGATTTGCTACAATATGATAATCTTTGTGGAATTCTCAGCTTCTTGTTCTTGAAAGACAACAAGGTATGAAAAACTATTCAACACACTGAACTGTGAAGCTGTGCACTCTACTAAATAGACAATATGTCTTGGTGCACCTGCTTTCACATTCATTTATACTATAACTAGAAACAGACAAATGAACCTTTACATTTTACTCAATTCTATTTCTAGCCAAGTCTTTCTCTTTGATAGTCTACATCATCTGCTTTCTATCTTCTGCCCTTTTCTTGTTCTTCCTTAAAGCTTCATTATAGACTTGTCATTATCTTCACAGGATTGACTGGCCTGATCACGACAATGCTTTAGATTACTTGTCTTATTCTTCTGCAAATTTCCTTGAAAGTAGCTGTTTGAAACATCTGAATACTCAGCTTCATTGTACTTCGAGAAGTCAGGTTGTGAGCTACTCAACCGAGTATTTGTGAGACTTCTCGATTGGTCTTTAACTTGAGACTTCTCGAGTGTATAAACTATTAGTAATTGTGCCCTAGAGACAATACTTTTATATTTTAAGGAAAATATTTTATTATTAAGAATTATGTTTTATTGATTATTATTTATTTATTATATTTTATTTACTGCGTAATAAATTGAAAGCATAATAAATGTCCTTGGAATTTTGATACGTATTATATATCTTTAAGTATGTGACTTAAAAATGAGATTATATGAATAATATCTTATTCGTAAAATTCTCTAGTCGAGTATTTTTATTTAAAGACAATAATAATGCACAAAAACTGTTAGGAATATATTCATTTGATGATGTACAAAATGCTAGAACAGGATTTAGCATAGCTTATTTGTAATAAGTCTTTCTAATCTCTGAAATTTTATAATCAGAGTCTAGTTAGTCAACATTCTTGAACTTAGAAGATTTTCTGTAGAAAGTGAAACCAGAGTCTAGATAAATATCTGAGTCTGGGAGGTGATCAGAGTCTATAGACTATCAGATTCTACAATCTGTCAGAGTCTACAAATGATCAGAGTTTATAGACTATCAAAGTCTATAGTCTGACAGAGTCTGAAGATTTCAGAGTCTATGAAGTCAAAGCTGAATTTGGAAGATGATTACAGAAAAGAGAAGTCTTCAAAGATAAAGTCAAATATATTGTAGATATTCTATAGGAATGAAGGAGAATTACAGAAGGAAACTGTCAACTAATAATTAGGAATTATGTTTCTATTGTAATTTGATTTTCTGTTATTAGTTGATATGCAACTCTCTATATAAACACTCTATGTAACCTAATTGATAAGTGATATAAGTCGATGTTTTTGAGAGCATAGAGAAAGATAGAGTTGTTGTGAGAACTACATAGAAGCTGTTAGGGTTTGTGTACACCTTATAAGAGTTTGTTTTTATACATCAATAAAACAAACCGTTTTTATTTATATATTTGAGTTTAATCTTTGTTCTGTATTCAAGTCTTTAATTCTTATTGAGCTAATTTTAATCAGGTAGAAAAAGCACACAAGTATTCAACCCCCCCTTCCACTTGTGTAACTTGGAAAACAATTGGTATTAAAGCCTAACGTTTAAAATTGATCAAAGATGTCTGGAAACAAAGATGGAATTTTTAAGATTCCTATGCTTAAGAGAAACGAGTACACCCACTGGAAGGTTAAGATGCTGCACCATCTGGAGGCTACAGACCCTGACTATCTTGAAAGAATTCTTGAAGGACCCTATGTGCCATTAAAGCTTGTGCCTCAAATCATTGATGAAGGTAAAGTAATTGAAGAACACTTCATTGAAAATCCAAAGGCTGAATGGACAAGAGAGGACAAGGAAAATGTTCTTAAAGAAGCAAATGTCAAAAACATTATCTTTAACAGTTTGGATTCTGTTCTTACAAACTGTGTAATATCATGCAAAACTGCTAAGGAGATGTTGACAAAACTTGAAGTGCACTGTCAAGGGATTAAAGATGTCACGAAGAATGCTAGGTCTTTTCTAATTCAGGAGTATGAGTATTTTGAAGCTAAATCTGGAAATCTATTACTGAGATGTATGATAGGTTTACAAAACTCTTCAATGAGATGGCTATGCTTGGTAAAGTTTATGATTCTGAAGATACAAACACCAAGTTTTTTAGAATACTTCTTGAAGAGTGGGACAGTAAAATAACAGCCATAAGGGAAGCTAGAGATTTAGGTGACATAACTCTAGAAGAATTGTATGGCAGACTCAAGACATATGATTTAGAGATGCAACAGAGGAAGAATAAGAAATCTGAAAAGACAAAATATGTGGCACTCTTAATGGAGTTTGAGAAAGAACAACAGGAACAACCCATAGAAGCTAGAATCAAGGATTCAAGGAAGAAGGGTAAAGCTGTTGAGGAGTCAGAGTCTACTGACACGGACTCTGATTCTGATGAAGAGATTGATCTAATTCAAATGATGGGTATGTTTGCAAAAAAATTTAAAAGAATGAAATTTAACAAAAGAATTGGCAAATTTAGCAAGAGGCCATCATTCAAGAAAGAAGATGAGAAGGTTGAGAAGAGCAAGAGCACTATAATCAAACTTGACAAAGCAAAGCCAAGTGTTTCAACTGTGGAATATTGGGGCACTTTGCTAGTGAATACAGAAAGTTAAAAAGTCAAGGAAAAGGGAAAACACTTCTATCGACAGGAAATGATTGGACAGATTCAAGCTCAGAGGATGAAATTGATTATGAAAATTTAGCATTGATGGCATCCTCCTCAAGAAAATCACAATCTCCCAAAGAACCCTCATCTCCTAAAACTCAAGTATCAATCTTCACTCCTAAATCCTTAATTTAGACTCTGATGGTATAGAAATTGTGCAAAGTGAGGTTAACAAAATAATGATAAACTGTAGATCTCTCACTAGTGAAAGTGAAAGGTTAAGAGAAGAAAATTTAACCTTGACAAATAAGAATGATCATTTAGAGTCAGAGTTAAAACTAATGGAACAATATAAGAAGGATTGTGAGAAATATAGTCACAACTACACTAAAATTTTGAAAGTCTTTGACTATGTTAAGAAAGAACTAGAGGAAGAGAGACTTAAGTTCAGAGTCTGGACAGACCCGGGAAGAAAAGTTCAGGAAATTCTCAATAATCAACATGTGTGTCAAACTACTGGTCTAGGCTATGAAAAGAGTCAAGGCAAAAGACCTATTGTTGAGAGTGATAACATTGATGAAGCTAGTCAAATTAATAAGACTAAAGACAAAAGTACCTTTATCCTTGTTAAGTTTATGACTTCTGAATTAAATAATGATTTGCCTAAAGAAACTACAAACTCATCTGTCAATGTTCCCCCTATTGTTGATAAAAAGACAAATTAAACATGAGTAAATAAGACTAAGAAAAACATTAACATAGGGTACCTGTCTAAGTCTAAGTTAAAAGATAGGTTAGAGAACTTATCAGAGTCTACTAAAACTAGGAGGAACACGAATGGTAAAGAAGGCATTAACAAGGCCAATAACTATCAAAAGGATCCTAATGCTCCCAGAAAGAAGTGTTTACAGATGTGGCAACCACAAACATTTATCTCTAGACTGTAAAATAAAAATTAAGAAGAAATCATAGTCTATTCCTTCACAGACTTTGAAAAGTCACTACATTACATAGAAGCCTTGTTATCACTGTGGTAGCATATTTCATTCTATTTATATGTGTAAAGACTATCATGATTTGTATTACAACTTTTATGAGCTAAAATCTTCAATTGATAAAAGTTGGTATAACACTATCAAGACTCTACCAGAGTCTAAAACAACAAAGGAGACGGGTAAAACAAAAGTGAAGAACTCTAAACCTGTTTCACCCAAAGTTAGTAGAAAAGGATCCAAAACTATTTGGATCCCCAAAACATTTAACTAGTTGTTTTATGTATGCAGAGAACTAGGGAAAAGAAACTAACCCTAATCCTGGACAATGGATACTCAGGACACATGACTGGAAAGAAATCCTTGCTTATAGACTTTGTGGAGATGGATGGCCCAGAAGTATCCTTTGGAGATGGCAACAAAGGACAAACACTGGGATATGGCAAGATTGTACTAGGAAATGTCATCATCGAAGAAGTAGCTCTAGTTGATGGCTTAAAGCACTGCCTAATAAGCATTAGTCAACTTGGAGATAAAAGGTTACCATACTGGCTTTGACAACAAAGAGTGTTTTGTAAATCACAAGGAAACAGACATTTTGGTCTTCAAAGGGCACAAACATGGTAACATATATGAAGCCAGCTTGGAGGATTGTATTTACAATGAAGCCATATGTTTATACAGTAAGGCCTCAACTGAAGAAAGCTGGAAATGACACAAGAAACTGTCACACATCAACTTCAAAACACTCAACAAGTTGGTTAAAAAAAATCTTGTGAGAGGATTACCACATGTTGATTTTGTGCAAGATGAACTTTGTGAAGGATGTCAACTTGGAAAGCAAAAGAAAATATCCTTCAAGAGCAAGACAATAAATACAATTTATGAACTCTTTTATTTATTATATATTGATTTATTTGGTCCTGTAAATGTGATGTCAATTAACAAAAAGAAATATGCACTTGTCATTATAGATGATTTTACAATATTCACATGGGTTTTCTTTCTACATTCAAAGGATGAAGCTTCACAACACATAGTAGACCATATCACTTTTCTGGAAACAAAATCAAAGAAAACAATTAGAGTTCTAAGAAGTGACAATTGTACTGAATTCAAGAATGTAACCATGGAGGAATACTGTGCATAAAGGGAATTACTCAATAATTTTCTGCATCGGGAACACCCCAACAAAATGGAGTTGTGGAGAGAAAGAATAGAACACTCATTGAAGCTTCCAGAATAATTTTGGCAGAGTCTAAACTACCAGTATATTTTTGGGATGAGGCAGTAAGTACAACACGTTTCATTGAAAATTGTAAATTGATTAATATGCATGGAATGACTCCATATGAGATGGTAAAGAACAAGAAGCCAATTGTGAAGCATTTTCACATATTGGGATGCAAGTGTTTTGTACTGAAAGTACATCCGAAAAATCTAAGCAAATTTGAAACCAAGGCTGATGAAGCAATTTTTCTTGGATATGCATCAAACACAAAGGCATTCAGAGTATTTAATCTCAGAACCAGAATTTTTGTGGAATCTATTCATGTTGCATTTGATGACAAAAAGATTACAGGATTGCAGGATGAATCAGAGTCTACAACATTGAAATTTGAAAATTTAAAAAATTCTGAGATAGATGAAGATGATGAGGATGGAGAGATTTAAATAACTTCTGAAACAACACAGAATCCTGCACACTCTAGGGGGAGCCAGAAAATTTAACTCCAAATAATTCAAAGTCTAACAATTCAAAGTCTATCCAGACAGAGTCTAAACAGATAGAATCATATTTTTCAGAGTCTAACTCTTCAGGGTCTAGATCAGGAAACTCTGAATTCTTTTCAGAGATAAACAATTCAGGGGGAGCTTCAAGTTCAAGAATAAATCTTCCACCAGCTAGAAAATGGACAAGGAATCACTCTCCTAATTTAATATTTGGAAATCTTGAGAGTGGTATACAAACTAGAGCAGCCACTCAAAATGAATGTCTATATAGTTGTTTTCTCTCAAAGAATGAACCTAAGAAAGGTGAGGAAACATTACAAGACCCTGATTAGATCATTGCAATGCAATAAGAATTGAATGAATTTAAGAGAAATAAAGTGTGGAAACTTGTACCAAGACCAAGAGATATATCAACTATTGGAGCCAAATGGGTGTTCAGAAACAATCTTGATGAAAATGGGAATCTGATTAGAAACAAAGCTAGGCTAGTTGCAAAAGGATACTCTCAGAAGGAAGGAATTGATTATGATAAAACTTTTGCACCAGTAGAAAGATTGGAAGCTATCAGAATGTTTCTGCATTTGCAGCTCATTCAAAATTCAAGGAGTATCAAATGGATGCGAAAAGTGCTTTCTTGAATGGGAAATTGGAAGAAGAAGTTGAAGGAATTTATGCACCAGCGGAAGCATTGAATAACATTTATTTGCATATATTCCTATGTATACATACATATAGATACAAGACTATTTTATAAATTGAAGAATACCTCGATTGCTTTCCGGTAACAGCTAGAGAAGATCTTGTTCTTCAATCCTTGCAATCACCCCTCAAGTGTGGAGTGCTCTAAAGATATCCACCAAGAATCAAACTAAAAGATGAAGGAGGAGGCTAGAGAGGAAATTAGGGTTGCCTCCCTTTTAAAATATTTCTCACCAATATTAGGGTTTTGTATTAAGGTTTATAATCCTATATTTATAGACAAATATCTCAGCTGAGATATTTTCTATAAATATCTTATTATTAATTCCCTTTTTAATTAATTAATATTATTAATTAATTAGTTAATGATTAAAACTATTTTAATCATTAATTCCTTTTTCTAAACTCTTTTAGAAAATTATTCTATCTTCATATTTAATTACTTTAATTAAATATTTAATTAATAATATTAAGATCGTATCTTAAATAATTTATAATCAATTAAATCTCATTTAATTAATTTATAAAATTTGCTAAGTAATTATTTATTTCATAAATAAATAATGACTAGCTATTATTAATTATTCCTTCATCTATAATTTAATCTCTTTTATGGTGTGACTCTTTAGGTTCAATATTAAGCTGGTAGTAGAAATAAATAATAATAAACATTTTATTTATTATTTATATGAATTCTATTAATTCATTAAATATAATTAATCTGATTAATTATATTTATTCTACATCGTGAGTGATGCTTCTCAACATATCGCGACTATCCAGATAATACGAAATCATTGCTTAGAATACTTAGAACCTGTCAGTAATTAGTTACCGTACAATTAATTCCTTCTACCCTTCAATATCCCGATTAAATACAAGGCATGGAACTCGTTTCAAGCCTATCTAATTTAATCATATGATTTCTTATTCATAATGCAAAGTTCCTTTTAATGCAAATTAGAAACTCTTTCTAATTTTATTCACTCTGGCCAGAGATTCCTGAACTTGCATATCTAAAAATAACATAGGATATTCACTTCATTTACTGGAAGGGGCAGATCCTTTATTGATCCGTTAACTATCTCCATACACAAATCACTATGCCCAGAATGGACCTAATGAATGTCCTAGAGACTAAGGACTAAACCAAAGCATAAATCATTGTGTACGAGATTACTCTAACGATCTCAAGTCTAAGGATACTTGTACAACTATTTACTTAATAAACAACTATCGACACGTGAGTAAACTCTATTAGTTGTTCTACTTATCGAGTCATGTTCAGTGAACTTATTCCTTAATAAGCACATACATACTAGATATAGTGTCACCACACAAATGTCTATGAGAACAGACATCCTCCTAAGAGAGCTAGCATAGTATGTACTGATCTTTACTGATTTACCGATTTCCAATTAGTTATCCTATGATCAGGAACTGTTTAAGTCTAAAGTTATTATCTTCTAGATCTCATTATTACAATCTCATTATAATTCTAGAAGCTTTGCTCTAAACTATGGAACATCTTATTTAATACATTTCAAATAGATTAAGCCCGTAACATAACAAATAAATACTTTATTATTATCAAATGAAATTAAATAAGAGTAGCAGAAAGTTTTTCCTAACTCATCATACATGATTGGTTTTAGGTCAAACACTTTCAGAAGTCTATGTGGAGCAACCACCAGGATTTGTAGACATAAAGTTTCCTGATCATGTTTACAGGTTAGATAAAGCACTATGTGGATTGAAGCAAGCACCTAGGGCATGGTATGAAACTCTATCAAAATTTCTTCTTGAAAATGAATTCATTAGATGTACCATTGACACAACTCTTTTTATTAAAAACCATAAAGGTGATATTTTGTTTGTCCAAATTTATGTTGATGATATTATATTTGGTTCTACTAATAAAAAACTTTGTGAAAAATTTAGAAAATTAATGCAGTCAAATTATAAAATGAGCATGATGGGAGAATTGAACTTCTTTTTAGGACTTCAAGTCAAACAGAATGATGATGGAATCTTCATCAATCAATCAAAATATGTGAAAGACCTATTGAAGAAGTTTGATATGCAAGACTGTGCAACTGCCAAAACTCTCATGTCAACAATCACTAAGCTAGACTCCGACCTAAAGGGTAAAAAAGTTAACAACACTAGTTTTAGAGGTATGATTGGCTCATTTCTATATTTAACTGCAAGTAGACCAGATATAATGTTTGTAACATACCTGTGTACTAGATTTCAGGCTGACCCAAAAGAATCACATTTGTTAGCTGTAAAAAGAATTTTCAGATATCTCAAGGGTGCACAAACACTTGGACTTTAGTATCCTAGAGAGTTAGATTTTTCACTAATTGGTTATTCAGACTCTGACTATGCAGGATGCAAAGTGGATAGGAAAAGCACAAGAGGTCAATGCTAATTTCTTGGCAACATGTTAATTTCTTGGTTTAGCAAGAAACAACAAACAGTGTCAACCTCAACAACTGAGGCTGAATACATAGCAGCTAGAGGTTGTTGTGCTTAAATTCTGTGGATGAGAAATCACTTACTTGATTATGGACTAATATTCTCAAATATTCCTATGTATTGTGACAATACTAGTGCTATTAAAATTGAAGAGAATCCTATTCAACATTCTAGAAAAAAGCACATTGATGTCATATATCATTTTATTAGAGAACATGTTGAAAATGGTAGTGTGACACTTCATTATATTTCAACTGATAGACAAATTGCAGACATATTAATCAAACCACTTGATGAATCTACCTTTTTCAGACTGGTAGGTGAGTTAGGTATGTTAAATATGTAAGTGTTCTATCATAAAGGAAGCAAATTATGTACTTTAATTATAGTCTCTGATTTCTCAGACTACGATTTGCTCTTACAAAATTATTGAGGTACTACATCTTGATAGAGTCTGTAGACTCTGACGAGTCTGTAGACTCTAACGAGTCTGTAGACTCTGAGAATGTTATAAGCGCCTAGGCTCTAAAACAGTTAACATTCGCGCCTAGAGACTCTGATTACATTTACACTGTTCAAATGACTTGAAATAGGCGGTAACAGTTACTTTTGAATGGTGATAGGCTATAGACTCGTGTATATTGTATGCAATTTAAACAAAATAAAAAATTCTCATACATTTTACTAACTTATTTATTGCAAATTATTTTCTAAGGAAGAAATATTCACAAAGATTTTCATGAACCCTAGCTTATTCCTTCAAACATTTTTCATCAGTCTCAACTCAACAATTTCAATGGCTGTTATTTCTACTGTCATGAGGGGTCCCAAGGTGATTGCATTCACTTTGGGGATTTCGAATTCATAACCACGAACCATGTTGCAGCTCTTGGAGACAAGAAAGGGGTAGACGCTGACTACTACCCTGTGATGGACTTCTTGGAGCAATCTGAGCTCAGCTACATTCTCAAGGTATCACCAGTCATTCACATAGATGCTGTCACATAAGCATGAAGCTCTGCAAAGGTAGTTGATCCTTCTCAAGATCAACCAGGTAAAATCATGTTCACCTTTGGCTCCACTACTTTTGATGTAACTGCTGATGTGCTTAATTATGTGTTTAAGTTTCCTGTTAAACAACCTTTTGATGAAACTGTTTGTGATACTGATATTAAAGACATGTTTAAATCACTAGTTTATTCTGCTAGTTTGGAAAATATGAGTAAATTAACTATGCCATATTTGAGGAAAGATTGGTCATTCTTTTTTGATCAACTTGCTAAGTGCTTTACTGGTAAATTTAGTGGTTTTGATGCTATCACTTTATTACCTATCAAATTGGTCACAGTCTCCTATTTGACAAGGTGATCAAAATTGGTGATATGTTGTTCACTCAAATGGGAGAAAAATTAAACAATGTACAAGATGGGGGAAGAAAGTCTACTATCATAGATTTCTGATAATTCTCCTCAACCACTTCATTCCTGACATGTCAACTAGATTGACAGATGCTTGTTATGTGCAGGCCTGCAAACAACAAAGAAGGATATTCTCTGACATCAAGAGAATAGATGACAAGAAGAAGAGTCTACCTGTCATGACATATCCATAGGTAATGCAGGTAAAACTCTCCAACTATAAACCATCCATCTACAATGCTTCATTTTTTGGTGATGAAATGTTGCAGGAACAAGTAATGGAGAACCCCTCTACACCTACCCAAGTAACCAAATCCCCTTCCAATAAACAATCTTCAAAACCAAAATCTAAAAAGAAACCTACCTCTGATGTCTCTCAACAGGCACCAGTTATAAAGAGGAGGAGAGTGGGGTATAATCATGGCTTGTAGATGAACCAAGTGATGAGGAACTCAATCCCCTAGAGAAATAGGTGGTTGAAGGACTCTCTTTGCTAAAAGATGGTCATGATACACTTGATTCTAACCTTCCAACCAAGTTTGTAGACTCTCCAAAGGCTATAGACTCTGATAAACCTAGGGATGCACTTCAGGATTCTCAAATTGTGACTCTAGAGAAATCTTTTGCTCAGAAGTACAGAAGGTTGATGAAGGCTTATTATGCACGCACACACACGCCTATTATTGCTACTAACCCTATTTGACAGGAAACATATGCTCTCAAGGCTCCTGCAGAGCCAGACTCTGAAAGCAAGAAAACACCTGAAACAGAGTCTAGTGTTGAGTCAGAGTCTAGACTGCCTTTAGACTCTGATCATGAAACATTTTGGGAAAGAATGCCATTGGATGCAGCCTCATGTCTCATTGATGAAATCATTATTCGAAGTGATGAAGTACTGGTATTCTTATATCCTTTGATGGAATCAGTTGAAGATCCAGAGAAATATAAGACACAATCTCAAGTCTTAGATCTTCTAACAACCTATGAAGCCTTAAAGAAGAGAATGGAGGTGGAGCTACATATATCTGCACAAGGTTTGGTCACAAATCAGTACATCTATCTCTTCAACTCTTCATTACAAGTTAAAGCAGCAGGGCTCATAGAAGGCAAGACAAATGAAGTTCTCAAAGCACTTGGTGTGCCAGACTCTGAACAACCAAAATTAAAGAAGCCTAAAAAGCTTAAGGTCCACAAAAGGTGAGAATCATGGTCTATTGCTGAGTTGGAAATTGAGGTTGAGCAACCAGTTTTTGACTATGAAGTAATTTGGGGAAAAGAAATTACCTACAGGACATCTATTGATTGGATTTCTACAATTCAGCCTCTTCCAAGAAAGGTGGTTGATTTTCTTGTCCACAATATAGGTAAGGTGGCCAAAAAGTATATCCATCCAACCTATCAAAGTAGATTGGATCAAATAAAGGGCACTTATTATCAGAAAATTGCAAGGGAATTGCAGGATTCCTTTCACATGTCCTATGCCTAGGCCATCAATGCAATCCATGCAAGGACCTTTCTAAATGACAACTTGGATGCATTAATAATGGTAGAACCATGGGAGGTAGTAGGTGATATAAGGAAGTTGAAGGTTGGGACTAGTGCACTAGTGGTGACTAGTGAAAAAGATGCTCAGTCTGCCTCACCCACACAAGAACCACCTAGTCAGAGGTTGAGTGATAGTGGGGCAAGGGAGTATGCCTATAGGCCCTCCTTGACAACTCAATAAAATGCTGATGAGGACCCTAGTGATATGGGAGGACAGACTCTGATGGATGCTCATTAAGACATTCCACAATCTATTCTATCAGAGTCTATCCACCTTGAGGGGGAGTCTCATGCACCAACAGTCAAAGATGGTGACACTTAGACTCTGACTTCTAATGAAGTCATACTAAAGTAGTCATAGTCTAGAGTAGACTTTGAGACTAGAATACTGAAGCCAACAGGCTCTGGAAAGAAAGAAGATGTATGTAAGGGTTCAGAGTATATTACTGCTCACCCCTTGGTGGAAACCCTTAGCCTTCAGACATTTGAAGGGGTTCCCCTCCATCAAGGTGGTTCAGGTATTGAAGCAAACTTAATCTCTCTCACACCCTCTTCTGTAGGAATTTTGAGTGCACCTTCCAAATGTGTGAAAAAATAAATGAGAGGCTAGCACTGGTCCAGGTAAAAGGAGAGGTAGAAAAGGCTGTAGAAAGCCTGAGTGAGAATGAGAGAGTGGGTGCCCAACCCCACTGTGAGGATGAGAGAATAGGGTATCCTGAACCTAGCTTTACTTATTGGGATCAACATTTTCCAAAGAGTTGGTCTAATGAGTTGAGGTAGGGGATGGATGAAAATTCATTCTTGCTGATTTTCTAGATTGGCAAAAAGGAGGAATCTCTAGCTGCACAAAAATCATTTACACAAAGACCACAACATCATCTAGTGGATTCTTTACCAAGAAGAGCAGAAAGAGTCTTGGAGGCTTTGGTGGATACTACTACTATTCTGACTGAGACTGCAGAATTGAAGTCAGAAGAACCAATTTTGATCATGCCTGTAAGGTCTAGGCTTCCAGAGTCTATAGACTCTGATCACTCTAAGGAGGGGTCAGTGTCTATAATCCCTTTTGCAGTTTCGGAGTCTACTCAACCACCAGAGTCTACCCCTCAAATTACAAAGATTGAACTCATTAATATTGATATGCCAAAGGATCTCAATTCTGAGGATGATGGACCAGTCAATCCATCATTTATCTATTTTGATCAGTTTTTTCCTCTCACTTAGGAATCTGCACAGCTCAAAGGTATAACAGATAAAGCTTCTTTTGAGAGCATCTTGGCCATTCACCAGTCTGAAAGACTAAAGGCTTTTCATAAGATTGATTCAGTCATTGCAGCACATACCAATATCTCTACAGTGCTTGAATAGAATCTTTTGGCTGTCATAGGAAGTGATGATGTCAAAAAGGGGGAGAAGAAAGTTGGTTATTCATCTAGGAGAAATAAGGATGATGTGTGCAAGGATGCTAAAAGGGGAGTTAAAAGGAGGAAAGATGGTGATGATGATGAAGCTGGTGATAGTTCTCATGGTCTTAAGGATCCTGGTGATGTGCAATAAAAATAATCTAGAATGGCTGGAATAGCAAAAACTCAAACACACTAGTCAGGGACTAGAGATGGGAAGTCAGCGTCTAAGCCAGACTCTGATAAGCAAAAGAAAAAGTCAGACTCTGATGAGGTCAAAGAACCAACTTACTGGCAATGTAGTCAATCAAATATGCAACTAAGAGCTAAAAAGAAGACATGGCTTAGAGGTTTTGAAGAATATGACATTGATAGAATATCTACTCTAACCAGGGATCCTCAATCCTTGACAGATAGACAGTTTGAGAAGATTACACAAAAACACTTAAATAAAGTGGTATCTGCTCAAATTGTTTATAATGTTTTTAAAAGAAAGGTGCAAGGAGGACAATGAGGCACAAAAAAGGTGAAAAATGAGATGCTGGTATATTTCTTAGAAGGTGGATCTATAAGATGGATTAGTCAATCAAACTTTATCTTTTTCAAACAGGCTAAGGAATTATAGTATATTAGATTTCTCCTACAAATTTCTTATGAAGTGAATAAAAGCATAGAAGTTGTCACACACAAATGGTTCAAGGAGATTGACAGGAAGCTGACTCTGCACAGACAAGCAAATCGACATATGGGCAAATTTTCTTTAAAATATGTTAACGCTGAAGGAAATGATCAAGACATGCCAGTAGAAGAAAAGCAAATCAAATTCAAGAGAGTGTGGGTCATTTCTTTGGATTTCAACCTATGAGTGGGAAAGTTAGTGTTATAATGTTGAAGGATTTAAAAGAATAAGAAAGTAGTGCAAATGATATGAAAGCAGTGCAAATGATATGAGAGCAGCTTACTGTCAAATCAAATGTTCCAATGAAGAAATGAAGAAATTAAAGAAGTATATTGGTGAATCTCTTGCTAATGTGGAAGAAAATATGCTGAAATCTTTTCTGAAAAATAATCCAGCTTATGAAAAGATCAAGTGAGATATAATTCTTTTTTCCTTATACAAATTTTTTTGTTCTAGATTAGTTGTTTGATTCTTTAGTTTTGACATCATCAAACCTTGATTTATGCTTACTTTTTATAAAGAATAAATAGGGGGAGATTGTTAGGAACATATTCATTTGATGATGTACAAAATGCTAGAACAGGATTTAAGTAGCTTATTTGTAATAAGTCTTTCTAGTCTTTCAAATTTTATAATCAGAGTCTAGTTAGTCAACATTCTTGAGCTTAGAAGATTTTCTGTAGAAAGTGAAGCCAGAGTCTAGATAAAGATCAGAGTCGGGGAGGTGATCAGAGTCTATAGACTATCGGAGTCAACAATCTGTCAGAGTCTATAAATGATCAGAGTCTATAGACTTTCAGAGTCTATAGTATGGAAGAGTCTGAAGATTTCAGAGTCTATGAAGTCAAAGCTGAATTTGGAAGATGATTACAGAAAAGGGAAGTCTTCAGAGATAAAGCCAAATATATTGCAGATATGCTATGGGAAGGAAGGAGAATTACAGAAGGAAACTGTCAACTAATAATTAGAAATTATATTCCTATTGTAATTTGATTTTCTGTTATTAACTGATAGGCATCTCTCTATATAAACACTCTATGTAACCTAATTGATAAGTGATATAAGTCGAAGTTTTTGAGAGCATAAAGAAAGAGAGAGTTGTTGTGAGAAACACAGAGAAGCTGTTGGGATTTGTGTACGCCTTAAGAGAGTTTGTTTTTATACATCAATAAAGCAAACAGTTTTTATTTATATCTTTGTGTTTAATCTTTGTTCTATATTCAAGTCTTTAATTCTTATTGAGTTGATTTTAATCAGGCAGAAAAAGCACACAAGTATTCAATCCCCTCTTCTACTTGTGAAACTGGGAAAACAAAGACTAGTATGTTTGTTGACAGATGACCACATCTCATTGATCATAGGTATGGTGATACTAAAAGTCAACAACATAAGTGCATCTCTCAATGCATGGCACTGGAATGACCCGCCATGAGATTCTATATGTTATTAAGTATCATAAGTAATTCTCACTGTGATAATGGTGTAATGATCCTTAGATCTGAAATCATTATATTTCTATACGAGAATTAATATACTTTGATTACATTAAAAGTTACCTTTAACCAGGTGATGATAAAAGTGGACATTGGGTATATTATGAATCGTGTGAGGAATATGAATGATCTAGATGAGATTTAATCATCTTAATTTTAGGAGTGATATTATTGGCCTCTTGTTTGAGTGAGACTATGGAATGCACGACCGTGCTCAAATATTAATTTGATTTTAATAGTCTGCTCATCGATCAAGAAAATAAAGATTAAATTATGAAGAGGATGACACGACAAATGCCTTGAGTTTAATCTATAATATCAAGATTAAAGGGATTATATTACACTATACATTATTCACGAAAGGCTCAATCGAATCATCGATTTAATTATTATTACTTGGGTAGCAATGTTGTATTACTAGATGCCACTCATTGTTTATAATTTTATTATTAGATAATAAAATTATTGCCAATGTAATAATAACCTAAAGAGTCACACACAAAGAACACTTGAAGGAGAATTAATAGTAATTCAAATTTATTTTGGATATTAATTAAGTTGGACTTAATTAATAAATTTAAAATTTTGAATTAATTTATAATTCAAATTATATTTGAATATTTATTAAGTTTGACTTAATTAGTAATATAAATTAAAATTTGAATTTTAAATAAATTAATTAAATATAAGGCCCAATCAAATGATGGGCTAAAAGACTTGTTTATTTCCTCTATAAATAATCTCTTTCTCTAGGAGTTAACCAAATTTTCAGTTTTGGGAAAACCCTATCTGCGTAGAGAGAGAGATAGTGGTTGAGAGAAACAACTTGGGTGCTAGTACATTTTTCCTCCTTCGATGATCAAGTGTTCGTGTGGATACCATTAGAGCATAGTTCGCGTGCTGCGGGATACGTGGTGATCGTACCAGCTTTGGACCTCTATAATCTCTATCTTTAATTCATTAAAGCTCTAAAATGTAATACATCATGATCTCTGAATTAAATATTATGTTTTCGCATGGATCCTGCGGAGGTTTTCGCTATTTTGATTTATTTTTCACTTTTATTCCATTGCGTTTGTGCCTCGAAACCCTTCAATGGTATCAGAGCTACTTGCGAAATTTTTAATTCGGTTATGTGTTTAACAATTTTTCGATGTATGTAAACATTTATATGATATGTCATGGCTATATGTTGATATATATATTTTATATGATTTTGAATATATGATATTTATGTGATGTATAATCATGTGATGATTGTGTGTATTGTTGTATGTATATGATACATGTTTGTTATTTTTATGAGAATCGTATTCGATATGAATTCTGAAACGACTTCTGTAGATTTTCTGAAATCTGTGTCCAGTATCCGATTTTCACAAATGATATATGTTTTCTGACTGGAATCGTGTCAGTGAGTAATACAGACTTTGTCAGCTTAGCATCTATAAGCCATTTGATGTCGTTACAGGCCTCAAAAAGGCGATTTATTATTTACTGAAATTTAATTGATTTTCTAAAATTTCAAAATTTGTTATATATGATTATATGATATGCTTATATAATCTGAGATATATTACATGTCTTATGCGATAACATGGTAGATGGTTATTGCCTAAAGACCCGTAGGATAGTGGTTTTGATTTATGGTTTTGGTTTCTAAATACGACTTGCATGTCGTTTATTCATTGTAATTTAATTATCTCAAATGTAACTCGAGTTCTTCTTGAAATTTCATTAGAATAGTTTTGTTTCAATATTCAATGTAATTATCAATGAAGGCTTGCAAGCAAGGAGGCGATCCAAAAGGGGATGATGGAGCAATGAAGAAATAAGACATGTAATAGATAGTATTTTTAAACCACCGTAGATTGAATTTAATTTTTCCATTAGCTTGGAAAGATCACATAGGATGGGGTCATAACCAAACACGTTTATTTTACGCACATTGCATATATGTATATGATTGCATGTTTTGGTATGTTTACATAGACATAATCGAGATGCATGTTTAATATTGATTAATCATGTATGTATTAGATACGATACTCATGCCATGTTTGCTTAAGAAAGATAAAATCTGTAACGATTCAAGATTTTAAAATTTAACAAACGATCATGAGATTCTTGTGTTTATGAAACACGGTATTAAATATGAATTTTCTTTTTATGATATGGGGAGATTTTGTCAAAAGCGGATATTGGTTTAATTCGTAAGGAAGTCGGTTTTTAAGAGAGACCGCTTGTGACTTCTCAGACGACCCGGAAATTAATCTATTGATGAATATTGAAATGAATTATTTGATAAAGGAAAAATTGAGAATCTCTTTATGATGGGATCATAATCGTTCATATAAACATTAAAATCCCTAAATACATATTAAGTTAATCAGATGCATTCCAATGTTTAATACTTGTCAAGATCTAGATTGAGAAGGAGTGGGTTTGCCAAAACAAGGTGCTCTTATCAATCATGGGAATACGTGATAAGTAAGTGTACTTAGTTTGTTGAAACGTTGGGTCTAACTTGACTAAATCATCACAATAGGATTGTGGGTTTAGAGGCATAGAGTTTGGTGAGATTTATTGGATAAATGTTTATAAAGGGTTGTTCTACCAAACTTTCCAAGAGTTATATTTGATATAATCGACAAATGTTGTCTACCTAAATAGTCATAATTTTGGTGTATTAGCCAACGCTATCTTAAAACATGGATGAAATATAGATATTGGCTCACTAGAAAGATTTAAAAAAATACTTTTCGAATTAATAGTGGGAGGTATATGGTGATATACCATAATCACTTAAACATAATTAATATTAAATCTGCAATCTAGTTTATTTTATACACTTTAATATTGTAGATATCAAATGATAAACACAAACAACTTCTCTATACGATCAGTTCTTGAGAAGGAAAAGTTGACGAGAACAAATTTTCTCGACTGACATAGGAGCTCGAGGATCGTCCTCGGGCACCATGAAGTTAGTCAAATCTCTTTCCCTGCTATTAAAGCTGAGAATGTAACACATGCAAATGATAGTTCTTATTGTAAGTAAATTGATGTTGTGACTGATATTTCATGTCTCATGCTTGCAACTATGAGTGCTGAGCTTAAGAAACAACATGAGCATATAGATTCTTATGAGACGATTAAACACCCTCAAAGGATATTTGAGGGACAGACTCTTTAAAATATATTTAATAATTAAAGGGCACTATACACTCACAAGTAGGGAGAGTGAGACCCTGTTACACCACATGTTCTAAAGACTATAGGGTATAATGAGTACCTTGACATTTTAGGTTTCCAGATTGGTCTGGAGGCTCACCTAGATTTGATCTTACAATCTTTGGACAATAAATATTCTTAGTTTGTTATGAACAACCAAAATGAATAAGATTGGTGAAACACCTATTGAATTACTAAACATGTTGAGAATTGCTGAAAACAACATGATAAATGCATGAACTGCTACTATAATGATGGTAACATAAGGAATGCAAAAAGGAAAGGAAAATGGAAAGGCAATGAGAAGATTTGATCTAGTTTCCTTGTCAAACCAAATTCCAATCCCAAAACAGGCTCTAAAGTCTGAATGAGGTGTTCACAAAGAAGACAATTGTCACTTCTATGAAAAATCGGGAGACTGGAAATTAAATTGTCATGCTTATTTGGAAGATCAGAAGAAGATGATCAGTAAGGGTCAAGCTTCGAGTATCAGGTTGGAATTAG
This sequence comes from Oenanthe sinensis, assembly GCA_028671895.1. Classification (NCBI taxonomy): domain Eukaryota; kingdom Viridiplantae; phylum Streptophyta; class Magnoliopsida; order Apiales; family Apiaceae; genus Oenanthe; species Oenanthe sinensis. The sequence continues at coordinate 8,557,262 of JAPMAC010000212.1, forward strand.
AGTAAAGGTAGTTTTTCTGGTTGGAGGAACTCGTTACTTAAATTTTGGCCTACAAGGAAAATTTAGAACTTGATAGTTGTTATAACGTACTTGCAATTAGTAGATACATTATATTAGTTTATTCTATTTCAATGACGAGACTTATAATGTTGCACAACTAGTTAACAATTTATATGTTCTAAAGTGACTCAAATCAAACATTACCTTTGGCACTGTCGTTAAGGCCATATTAATGAGAAACGCATTTCCAGAATACATAAGGATGTATTCTTGGATAAGTTTGATTATAAATTATACAAAAGGATGTGAATCTTATTTTATTTGGCAAAATGACTAAAACTCCTTTTACCGGACATGGTGAAAGGGTCACTGAACGAGTATGACTTATACATAATGATGTATGTTGTCATATGCGTACGATGACAAAAAAGGTAGCTTTTATTAACTTCATAAAATTTACTAATTATTTTAGTAGATACGGATATATGTATCTTTTGAAGAACAAATCCGAATCATTTGAAAAAGTTCAAAGACTATAAAGATGAAGTAGAAAATATCGAAGAAAAGTTTTTTTTGATAGGAGGGATCACACCTTGTTAGACATGGTGCGATCAATGTTGAGTCAATGAATCTTCCAATTAGGTTCTGGGACTATGCCCTGGAGATAACTGCTTATACACTTAACTCAGAAATGTCATAGCATGTCATTTACGAAAATTTGGGGATGTGAGGCGTCTGTGAAATGTCTAACTTCTGACAAGCTATGACCTAAATCAGACAAATGCAACTTTGTGCGATACCCAATTGAAATAAAGGGTTATTCTTTCTATAATCCTTCTGAGAACAAAGTGTTTATTGCTCGAACTGTATTGTTACTTATAAGAGAAATGCTTTCTAAGAAAGATAGTGAGATAATAATAGATCTCGATGAAGTTCGAGACCCACATGATAACATTTAACCAATGAAGGAACCTGAATAAAATGTACAAGAAACAATACTGTTCAAGAAACACAGGTTGTTCGTAAGTCTAGTAGGGTTTTCCATAAGCCCGAGAGATATTATGGATTTCTCTTGACTCGAGATAGTGAAGTGATGCTTATGGATGAAGATGAGCCTCTCACCTACCAAGACGCTATGAACACTCCAGATTCTAAGAGATGGATGGATGCCATGAAATCTGAGATGGAATCCATGTATACTAATCAATTATATACTTTGGATGATTTTCCTGAAGAGGTAAAACCTATAGGGTGCAAGTGGGTTTTCAAGAATAAGGCCGACATGGATGGTAATGTAGAGACTTATAAGGCACGATTGGTGATAAAAGGTTTCAAACAAATTCATGGTATTGAGTATGATGAGACCTTTTCACCAGTGACTATGGTCAAGTCCATCAGGATTTTTCTTGCTATAGCTGCTTACTATGACTATGAAATCTGGCAAATGGATGTCAAAACTTCTTTCTTAAATGGGATCCTTGAAGAAGATGTGGATGTGTACATGACACAACCTGAGGGTTTTGTTGATTCAAAGGATGTTGGAAAGGTATGTAAGTTGCGTCGATCCATTTATAGAATGAGACAAGCCTCGAGGAGATGGAACATTCGTTTTGATGAAGCAGTCAAAAAGTTTGGGTTTATTCAAAATGAAGATGAACCATGTGTTTACAAGAAGTTTAATGGGAGCAATGTGGAATTTATGGTATTATATGTTGATGATATATTATTGAGAGGGAATGACATTCCTTCTTTACAGGCTGTTAAGACTTGGTTGATTAAAATTTCTCAATGAAAGACTTAAGCGATGTGATCTATATATTAGGGATCAGGATCTATAGAGATAGATCAAGGAGATTGATTGGCCTAAGTCAGAGTACATACATTGACAAAGTTTTGCATCAATTTGGAATGCAAGAGGCTAAAATGGAATTTGTCCCAATGTCTCATGGGATATCGATCTCGAAAGAAAACAGTCCTAAATCATTGGATGATAAGTACCGTATGAGTAAAGTTCCATATGCGTCGACAATTGGTTCTATAATGTATTCAATGATATGTACTCGTCATGACGTCTCGTATGCTTTAAGCATGATGAGTAGATACTAGTCTAATCCAAGTGATGGTCATTGGATGAGAGTCAAGAATATTCTTAAGTACTTAATGAGGACTAAAGATTCATTCTTGTTATATGGAGGAGATGTGAAGCTAGTTGTAAGAGGTTTCAGTGATGCTGGTTTCTAGACAAACAAAGATCATTTAGTGTTTCTGTTTGACTTTGTATTTTATCTATTTAAATTGAGATGTTGTATGCTGGAATGGTTCACAACAGGTGCGGTTATTGATTCTACAATAGAGGTTGAGTATATTGATGCTTGCGAAGCAGCCAATGAGGCTGTTTGGGCATGTACTTAGGAGATATCACCTAATTAATGAGATTAATGATCAAGGAGATATACATATATATATAAAGTGCATACTAATAATAATATTGCAGACCCACTGACTAAGGTTTTGTCGCAGCAGAAGCATGAAAGTCACACTAGTTCCATGAGTATTGGATACTTGGATAATTGGCTCTAGTGCAAGTGGGAGATTGTTAGTAATTGTGCCCTAGAGACAATACTTTAATATTTTAAGAAAAATATTTTATTATTAAGGATTATGTTTTATTGATTATTATTTATTTATTATGTTTTATTTACTGTGTAATAAATTGAAAGCATAATAAATGTCCTTGGAATTTTGATACGTATTATATATCTTCAAGTATGCTACTTAAAAATGAGATTATATGAATAATATATTATTCCTAAAATTCCCTAGTCGAGTATTATTATTTAAGGACAATAATAATGCACAAAGACTAGTATGTTTGTTGACAGATAACCACATCTCATTGGTCATAAGTATGGTGATACTAAAAGTCAACAACATAAGTGCATGTCTCAATGCATGGCACTGGAATGACCCGCCGTGAGATTTTACATGTTATTAAGTGTCATAAGTAATTCTCACTGTGATAATGGTGTATTGATCCTTTGACCTGAAATCATTATATTTCTACACGAGAATTAATATACTTTGATTATATTAAAAGTTACCTTTGACCTGGTGATGATAAAAGTGGACATTGGGTATATTATGAATCGTGTGAGAAATATGAATGATCTAGATGAGATTTAATCCTCTTAATTTTAGGAGTGATATTATTGGCCTCTTGTTGTTTGAGTGAAACTATGGATTGCACGACCGTGCACAAATGTTGATTTGATTTTAATAGTCTTCTCATTGATCAAGAAAATAAAGATTAAATTACGAAGAGGATGACACGACACATGCCTTGAGTTTAATTTATAATATCAAGATTAAATGGATTATATTACATTGTATGTTATTTACGAAAGGCTCAATCGAATCACCGATTTAATTATTATTACTTGGATAGCAATGATGTATTACTAGATGTCACTCATTATTTATAATTTTATTATGCCAACGTAATAATAACCTAAAGGGTCACACAGAAAGAACAGTTGAAGGAGAATTAATAATAATTGAAATTTATTTTTGATATTAATTAAGTTGGACTTAATTAATAAAATTATAAATTTAAATTAATTTATAATTCGAATTATATTTGAATATTAATTAAGTTTGACTTAATTAGTTATTTAAATTCAAATTCAAATTTCAAATAAATTAATTAAATATAAGGTCCAATCAGATGATGGGCTAAAATGCTTGTTTATTTCCTTTATAAATACATCTCTTTTTCTTGGAGTTAACCAAATTTTCAGTTTTGGGAAAACCCTAGCCGTATAGAGAGAGAGGTTGAGAGAAGCAGCCCGGGTGCTAGTACATCCTTCCTCCTTCGAAGATCAAGTGTTCGTGTGGATACCGTTAAAGCATAGATCGCGTGCTGCGGGATACGTGGTGATCATAACCTCGCTCAAATGCCCAATCAGATGATGGGCTAAAAGGCTTATTTATTTCCTCTATAAATACATCTCTTTCTCTAGGAGTTAACCTAATTTTCAGTTTTGGGAAAACCCTAACCACATAGAGAGAGAGATAGAGGTTAAGAGAAACAACTTGGGTGCTAGTATATCCTTCCTCCTTCGAAGATCAAGTGTTCATGTGGATACCGTTAGAGCGTAGATCGCGTGCTGCGGGATAAATGGTGATCGTACGAGCTTTGGACTTCCATAATCTCTATCTTTAATTCGTTAAAGCTCTAAAAGGTAATACATCATGATCTCTGAATTAAATATTGTGTTTTCGCATGGATCATGCGGAGGGTTTCGCTATTTTGATTTATTTTTCGCGTTTATTCCGCTGCGTTTGTGCCTCGAAACCTTTCATAGACTTCTCGATTGCATTTAGCTTAATGACTTCTCGATTAGGCTAGACTTCTATATCAGGCTAGACTTCTCGATTAGGCTAGACTTCTCGACCAGGCTTGACTTCACACACTTCTCGACTGACTCACTTCACAGACTTCTCGATTGCTTCCTTAGCTAACTTCTCGATTTGTTTAATTGGACTTCTCGATTGACCATTTCTTTGCACTTCTCGAATGACTTCATATCACTGACTTCTCGATTGAGTAGACTTCTCGATTAAGTAGTTTCTCGATTAAGTAGACTTCTCGATTGAGTCATTTGAGACTTATCTACCAGTTTACACTTTGACTTCTCTATCAATGTGACTTCTCTATTGATCAATTGCCTTAGAAATAATTTCTTCTGCAACTCCTTATTTGATGTAATCTTTATTCTCCTGATGCATGATTCATAGAATCTTCTACCAGTACAATTATTCTAGATATTACTCATTTACATTTAGAGATGCATTAAAAGCAAGCTTCTAACTGCAAACACATAGTTAAAATAAGCCAAGTCATTATTTAATACAAGAAGTACTAGAATGTTACAAAATGACAAGTAAATACAATAATGGTTGGCGTGATTTGATCCAACATCAGATATTTTAGATGATTTTTAAATTAAAGAGATAATTTTCGTGTCCTTTAAGTACTTACTATATCACTAGGGCTGAGTATTCGGTCGATTCGATCTAGAATAATACCAAACCGAATAGACCGATAACTGAATTGTCAATATTTTTGGAACCGACCAAACCAAAATTTTATTATGGACCGAACCGAATTATTTCAGTCCGTTCGGTTCAGTCCATATTTTTTTAAAAAAATTTTAAAAATTAAATAAGGTAAATTTTTAAGGGAACACGAATACAAATATATAAATAAAATCAAGTAGATTCATATTTTGGCAAGATAATAAATCATTAATGCAAAATTGCATTTATCGAACATATATGATATAAATATATATTAATAAAAATATATTATATATAATAAAAATGAATAATATATAATTCAGTCTATTTGGTCCAGACTGATTTTTTTTAAAGACCGGACCAAATCGAACTTTAATTCAACCTAGACCGAAAAATCGAATAGACCGAAATTTCAGAAAAAATAAAACCGAACCAACCAAAATTATACTATTCGATTCAATTTTTTGGTTCCGGTTCGATTTTGCTCAGTCCTATGTATCACTTTCAAATTTTATCTCTTAAATTAGAGTATTACTAAATTAGATTGGATTTGAATTAGTTTAGATTTGAACACAAGTTTGTCTGTTCATGAGGTGAGTAGTAGCTCATAAAATATGTTCGTAAATTGTTTGTTAACATGTTCGGAAACACTAACGAGCAAAATTCAAATAAAATATGTGGTTTTGTAAGAGTTCGAGTTCAATAAATTTAACTAAGCTGAACATCAACAACCAAAAATCGGGCTCAACTCGACTCATTTACACCCCTATTCATAGATATATAATTAACTTAAAAAAATATAAAATACAGTAAAATCTCGATACATAAATACCCTTGGGATTAAATATATATATATATATATATATATATATATATATTTAATGAGATTTTTTATTTATAGATAAATGAATAGTAATTCATTTAGACAATATTTTTAAACTTTTTTTATAATTATATTATTTTATATATTTACGGTATTTTATGTTCAAATGTACTTAGAATTCAAGGTTGTTATAATTTTTATGAAAAATTTAATTATATTAATTTTTTTTATAATTTTATCTATACTATATTATTAAAGCCGCGAGAGCAAATGTTTGATCTATCGTCTGGTCTGGTCATTTTCTATCCCATTCAATTTCAAATACACGTGTATGTTTCCTTCTCAATTTCAAATACGTTCTTTCAATTAAAATATACAGTTGTACTTACAATCTACTAACATGTTTCAATTTTTTCATTGCGCAACCTCTTTAATTTATTTAAAATCATAATTTATTAATTAAATTATATGAATATTAAAATAATAATAATATTTTATTTATATTAATTAAATTTTATTACTATGTTATATATATTATCTATACTTTTATATTATATTATTCTAGACGAACTTCTCTTTTAATTAGAATATAGAGTTGTACTCACCTATTAACATGTTTCAATTTTTTTATCATTCAAACACTTTAATATATTTAAAATTACAATTTTATAATTAAAATTTTGGAATATTAAAATTATATTAATATATATTAAAACATACTTTTTTATTTAAATTTTGACTAAAATATTTATAATATATTTGAATCTCTTTTTATTAATAAAAATTATTAATATGTACGATATTATTAAAGCCGTAGTGACAAATATCTGGTCGGTCGGTCGTCCATCTGGTATATTTTAATTAAAATATAGAGATGTACTCATATTCTACTAATTAACATGTTTTAATTTCACCATCGTTCAAACACATTAATTTATTTAAAATTATAATTTAATGATTAATTTTTTTTAATATTAAAATAGTATCTATACTATAATTCTCCTACTCAACTTCAAACACACTATTTTAATTAATTTTTAATTAGAATATACCATATCAAATAAATATATTATACATACAAATTTATTATCAGTTGAGATCTCTTTCTTAATAATAAAATGAAATAAATTATCATATTAAATTAAATATTTAATCCATATAAATTAATTACTTTATACTATATATATTATACATACAACTCTATCACTAGTGTATTGCTCTTTTTATACAATTTCTCACATATAATATTATATTATATTTAAATTATACCATATATTTTTTATTAAGAATAATGTTATAATTCTGCGTCTTAATAATAAAATAAATAAATTAACATGTTAGATTAAATAATCAGGATGGAGATACTGATCAGGATCAGGATCTGATCAGTATCAGGATCTACATCAAGAGCAGCATTAGAACTGGAGTCTCAGGATCTACTACATCAGGATCCGCATTTGACAGTTATGGAAAGATAAGGCATGCGGATATTGTGGAGTAGATTGATACCATATTGTAGCTGTTTGTTAAAGATATTAATTGTAACAGATTGAGTAATATCTTTGTAACAAATAGAGCAGCTGTGTGTGTATATAAACACAGTTAGGTTTACTCTTTAAATAAAGATGAAACACGAGTATCTGATAACCTAGCAGCTCTTGATAATACTTGTACATTATCAAGAGAGTTTTGTAATAGCTTTATAATCAATAATAAAGTTATTATTGCTTTTATTTCACTTGTGTTCATATTGTCGATTACATTGCTTAATTATATTCATAATTAATCATTGTTTCTGGGAAAACAATTGGTATCAGAGCCTTACTGATTAATATCAATCAGAAAGATCAAAATGTCGACAAGCAAAAATGACACCAATACAATGAACAAATATGAAAGCATAAAGGTTCCAGTTCTTAGGAAGACTGAATACTCTACATGGAGAGTAAAGATGATGATGTACCTAGAGGCTTCAGATCCAGAATACTTGGATAGATTGACAGATGGTCCATACATTCCTACAAAACTGGTGCCTAGGAATGGTGATGTTGCTGAGCACTATGTGGTGAAAGCCAGGAAGGAATGGACTCCAGAAGAAAAGGCTGAGATTTTGAGAGATGCTAAGGTAAAGAATACATTACATACTGCTCTTGACTCTGTTATGTCCAACAGGGTGATTGCTTGCAAAACAGCCAAGGAAATATGGGACAAGCTGGAAACCCAATGTCAAGGAACTGAAGCAATCAAGAGGAACAGAAAGGATCTGCTCACCCAGGAGTATGAACAATTTGATTCCAGACCTGATGAGAGACTCACTGAAATTTTTGATAGATTTTTGACACTCTTGAATAATCTATCATTGGTTGGAAAGGAGTATGAAAATGTAGACTCCAATCTTAAATTTCTGAGGGCCCTGCCAGAAGAATGGGAGACACAAGCCTCTATCATAAGACATCAGTATGATTTAGGTGTTATGTTTCTTGATGAGATCTATGGAATGCTAAAGACCCATGACCTGGAAGTTCAGCAAAGGAAGCAGAAGAAGAGCAAGGGAAAGTCAGTTGCTCTAAATACTGAAGTTATGAAGAAAGGAAAGTCAAGTTCTAGCAGGAAGGCCATGGCAGCAATTGCAAATCCTGATCCTGATTCTTCATCAGATACTGATACTGATGCTGATGAAGATACTGATCCTGATTCTTCTGAAAATGAAATGGACAAACTGGGAAATCAATTGGCCATGTTTGTCAAAAGCTTTAGGAAGATGAATTCCTAGAAGGCTTTTGGAAAAGGGAAGTTTTAGAAGAAGAACAAATCCTTCAATACTGAGAAGGACAAAGAATTCAGGAAGGATTCCAAGGTTTTGATAAAAGACAAAGCTGACAAGTCAAAGGTGAAGTGCTACAACTGTGGAGGCATGGGACACTATGCTCCTGACTGCAAGAAAGAAAAAGCACTCATTACTTCAAGCAGAGATTGGATGGATTCCTCTGACTCAGAAACTGAGAAGGTCAACTATGCTTTGATGGCCAACACAGCACCTGAAACTGAGGCATCAATTTCTGTTCTAGACTTTGACACTTGTGATATTGCTAAATTAAGGTCTTTTCTTAAGTCATTGCATATCAGTTTTAAAAGTCAAACTTCTGAAAATGTTAGGATTCTTGATGAGATGAATGTCATCCAGAAAAGAAATGATTTCCTAGAAAATGAGCTAACCTCCATGCTAAGAATTCAGAAAGAATGTGATAAGGCTAGACATGTTCAAATAGAATCAGAAATGAAATATGCTTCTATTGAAAAAGAGTTAGAGGATGCCTTAAAACAAATAAGAGTATGGACAGACTCAGGCAGAAAATTTCATGAGATAAATACTGATAAGAACTGGAAGGAAGGCTTAGGCTATGAGTATGATACTGATAGAAAACAAAAGAAAGTTGTTATTGATGAGTCAGTATTTCCCAATACTTATGTGCATGAAGTAGACAAGTCTAAATCTAATGTTAAACTTGTTAAGTTTGTTTTTTCAGAACAGGCTTCTAAGAACAAGGTAAACATAGGCTCCACATCCACTTCTGATAAGCCTAAGAATGAGACTGAGAGTTCTAAGGTTACACATCCTAAGACTAAGTCTGACTGTAATAAGAATAAAAATCATGAACCTAAGACTGACAGTCCAAAGGGTAAAAACATAGGACTTCTGTCAAAGAAACAACTCAATGAAAAGTTGAGTAAAATCACTGGTAAAAAGCATGTTCCTGTTCATAAAAGAAATAGAAATGGAAAAGTAGGAGTTAACAAGGAAACTGGTTATAAAAGTGATTTTTATGCTCCTAGGAAAACATGTTATAACTGTGGAAACTCTAATCATCTTGCTATTGATTGCAGGAAGATTAAGAAGAAAGTAACTCTTGTTCCTAAGTCTGATGCTAGGAATAAATCTGTGTTTTACAAACCACAAAATCCATGTTTTCATTGTGGTAGCAAATGGCATTCAATTTACATGTGTAAAGATTATCATAACCTGTACTACAATTATTATGAACCTTTGCCAAAGTTTAATAAAAGTACTGTTTATGGTAAATATGTGAATGCTGATACTGACAAAGTCAATCCTGATAAAGGGAACTCAGTCAGGAAAGACAATGTCAAGAAAAAGGGTTTCAACAAGTTGAATCACAAAAGGATCCAACAAGTGTGGGTCCTTAAAAATTCTAACTGAGTTACCATTGTCTGATTGCAGGGAAAATTGAAAAAAGTGTTAGTCATGGACAGTGGATGCTCAGTCCACATGACAGGAGACAAATCCCTGCTATCAGAATATGAGGAGAAGGCTGGCCCAGATGTGTCTTATGGTGATGGCAACATTGGACAAACATTGGGATATGGCAATATAATAATTGGCAATGTCATCATAGAAAATGTAGCTCTTGTGAAAGGACTTCAACACAATTTGCTGAGTGTTAGTCAAATCACAGACAGAGGTTATCATGTTGCTTTCTATACTACTCACTTTGATGTGGTTAGTAAATCTACAGGAAAGACAGTTCTTTCAGGAAGAAGACATGGTAACATTTATGAAGCTGTTATTCCTTCAAATACTGATGGTTCCCCCCACCTGTCGCATCAGTAAAGCATCAGTAGCAGATAGCTGGAGTTGGCACAAAAAGCTTTCTCATCTTAACTTCAGTACTATCAATGAGTTAACCAAAAAGGAGCTAGTAAGGGGTCTTCCAAATGCAGTTTATACTCCTGATGGATTGTGTGATGCATGTCAAAAAGCTAAGCAAAGAAAAACATCCTTCAAGAGCAAGAATGAATTCTCCTTCAGTACTATCAATGAGTCATCAGACCAGATAAGAACGACCATATGTGAGTACAAGACTCACTAATGTGTATGCACATTATTTATAGGATGAAATATACTCATATAATACTATAAATATAAGTATATTATTTGAAATATAGTAATTATTCATTTATATTTAAATAAAGCCTATAAAAATTGATTTTTTATATATTAATATATTTAGCCAGGTTATTTGTTAAGTACATTCACCAAATCGGGATTGAAAAAAATTATTTATTTGATGAGATTATCAAGATTAAACTGTATTTTGCAAAAAAAATGTACATATAAGATACATAATTAGTATTAGAATATTATAAAATATAAATGAAATTGAGGATTACATAATATTTTACTAAAAACGTTTAATTTTAAGCAAAGAAAAAACGAGAAGCTCGCTACAAATTCGAAGTGTTGTAAGTATGGTTGTTTTAGCGTTTTTATATAAAACAACATAAAATATGGGGTTTGATGTGTCTGAGGATGATCTCAAGTAATACACGAGTTTAGAATATTTTTTAACACAAATATAAAAATATTTATATAAATATAAATTAATGAATTTAATATTTACAAAAGTGTGCTTCAGAATTTGTAATATATCCTCGTGCTGCACACTCAGCCGGTTTTCTCAAATATAAATACATACACAACTTGTAAGTAACAACAGTACAGTATTCCAAGACCCCGAAGAAGACGAAGCTTCTGTATATGTTAGACTTGTTTTACACTTGAAAATACACATCAACCATTTTCATTATATCATCGTAGACTTCAAGTCTTTGCTCTCTCTCTCCATCTCTCTCCTCTCGCTCTCTCCCTCTCTCTCTCCCTCTCCCTCTCTCTCTATCTCTCTCTCCATCTCTCTCCTCTCTCTCCCTCTCTCCCTCTCTCCCTCTCTCTGTCTTTCCATCTCTCTCTGTGTCTGTTGCTCCCTTTAATCTCTCGGGTATGTTTGAAAGAACCAAACTAATTTCACTTTATGTGTGTGTATCTATGTCTGTGTCGGTGTGTGTAATATTTTTGTAGCTAATGTAATGTTTTGATTTTCTCATTAATATGTTTTGTAATAGTTTATATAATAATGTATATATATTTATATGCTATGCAGATCTAATGAGTTGCCCAGTTGACTACTTAGATCTCATTTCAAACATTTTAATATAATTTTTAGTTATTGCATTTTTTTTATATAGATTATTATTATTGCTAACTTGATTTTGCAATTTTATGTTTTTATGTATCTCGAAATTATGTCATCGATTTCTTGTTTCGGATTGCCTGCTGCATAGGGGAATGGAGAATTTTATTATATCGATTTTGTTTAGTGGAAGCATTTACGAAAAAACAAGTTATTGCTATTACTAGTAATTCTACCTAATGTTTTTGGTACATTTTGAGTTTTTAGTACAGTGTAATTCGTTGTTTTAGTGAATGTTTCAAGTTTCTTGGTTTGCAGTTGCCTAATTTAGAAGTTTGTAATTTTTTTATATATTGAAATTATCGAATTCTACTCAGCTGCAAGGTGGTGGTTATAGTCTACTTAATCTAAAAATAAGCTTCAGGATCGTGCGTCTTATTTCTGTTACTCTGTCAGGGAATTCTTCTTGTTGCTGTTTGTTATACTGATGCTTGGATTATGGTGTCTTACATTGGCTCTGTGAAGAGACGGATTAGACGCCCTTTACATTTAATAGTCAATACTAGTATTCAATATTACAACTCATGATCTCAATTGGGAGCTAGTTTTCATGAAAAGCAACGTTGCGTCTCAATTTATCTTATTGATTTCACTAACAATACCTTTAATCCGTCATCCAGTTGCCTTCACAGACAGCAATTAAGGAACATGTATAAGTTAAAAATTTATGACTCAAGACACATTGGTTTTGAAATGAAGAAATGGTATGTGGGTATTCTCTTTGCATCCAGTGTGATGTTACTGGTTCTGGGGTACCGTGTCATGAAAAATCCTGTAACGGAAATTTATCGTGCAAGTCCTGTATACTTCAATACTACAAATCCTCTTGAATGGGTCAGTTCTACAGGTCCGCCAGCTGTTCAGCATCCAGATAATGGTAGGCAAGCGGTGTCAGCAGAGACCATCGTCTTGAGTCTCTTTGCTATAAGGAACATATCCAAGGAGGAGATACAATCGCTGAGTACATGGAACCTGATGGAGCACCTGGTCAGTCATGAGCAAGCTCTACCAAATGCACTAGAGGCTATCAAGGAAGGTGGCATTGCGTGGAATAGTCTGATGACTTCCGTCGAAGAGGAAAGACTTAACAGAGATGAAAATTCGAGTAGAAGGGGAAATGAGAAACAATGTCCCCATTTTCTTACGAAAATGAATGACACTGAACTTAATGATGTGGGTTTTAGATTAAGGGCTCCTTGTGGCTTAACACAAGGTTCTTCAATTACAATAATTGGCATTCCAGATGGACTTCTGGGTAATTTTCGAATTGATTTAACTGGCGAACCACTTCCAGGGGAACCAGATCCACCTGTAATTTTGCACTACAATGTTAGGCTACATGGTGATAAAATTACTGAGGATCCTGTAATTGTTCAAAACACCTGGACTGTTGCCCATGACTGGGGTGACGAGGAGCGTTGCCCATCTCCTGATCCTGATAAGAATAAGAAAGGTACAATATTTACATTTTATTCGTTGAGTGTGTGCATGTGTGTGTCTTGTCTTCAATGCTGTAACTTGCGATTGCTTCACACACAGAGACAATTTATAGCTATTTAGGGATAACAGTGGTTGCTGGTTTCCTCGTGATCTTTTTAGTCTGCAACAGTGGGAATTATGTCATAAGATATTAAAGTTACTCGTTCAAATATGTAATCCCTGGGGATCTTGAAGAAAACAATCAGCTACCATGGGATGGAATTTGTGTTCATAAGCAATTAGGTGGTCAATCATAAAGAACCACATTTTCTGAATACCATGGATGTAAATAACATAAATCAATATATTTGATTAGTCTTCATAAAATAACCTGTTAGGCGCATGCAGCTGTGTGAAGTCTTATGTTCTAAAGAAATATCTACGTTGTACCTTGTTGGTAGCTTTTGATTGTGTGTTCTTCTGAAAGACTGAAACTGAATATGTTTGATGCATTCACATATTGAGAGTCAAATCTTGTTATATGTAAAGGTCATGGCATTTTTGGATGGAATTGTAAATCCTCGTCTTAAGATTTCATTAGAAGTTTTAGTTTTTTGTTAAAGGTTTTAACTCATTAATAATGACATGGTGCAATTATTTTCACATTTTGAGTTAGTGGCTGTTCAGCTCTGCATGTAAAGTACGGGTCATATTAAAAAGGAAAGTGTTAGTCTTAAGCGTGTATTTTTAAGATCTTTAATTCAGCTTCAGAAAAGTCCAAAATAGAAATTTGGAGTATAGTCTATTGGCCATTGAAAAACTAAAAAAAAACATAATAATATTGGAAGTCATTGGCTAGTTGGCAATAGCAAATTTTCTTGTAAATATTGAAATATATCCTTCAAACTTTATTATCTTTTATGTGTGCATGTTGTTATCTTATAAATTATATAATTATAAGTCTATTCAAAATTATATTTTGTTGGATAACTCAACTTCGAAGTGAAACGGCAGTTGATGGACTGGATCAGTGCAACGAGATTGTGGGTAAAGATGATACCCGAGTTCTTAGGAGCCGTAGAAATGAAACAATGAAGGCTTCCATGATTCAAGAAGGATCCATTCCAAGAAAGTATTTTCCTTTTAAGCAAGGTTATCTATCAGTTGCTACTCTTAGAGTGGGATCAGAAGGAATCCAAATGACAGTAGATGGAAAGCACATTACATCATTTGCTTTGCGTGAGGTACTCTCTCCCTCTCTCGCCCTCTTTCTCTCTCTCTCTCCCTCTCTCGCCCTCTTTCTCTCTCTCTCTCCCTCTCTCCCTCCCTCCCTCCCTCCCTCCATGTCTCCCCCCTCCCCCCTCCCCCCTCTCCCCTTCTCAGTTTATTCATATTTACCATTTCAATAAAGCCTTTATTAACAAGTTGGCATTCATTGTGTTCAGACTTTGGAGTCATGGCTTGTTAGTGAAGTACAGATATCAGGAGACTTGAGATTAGCTTCTGTTGTGGCTAGTGGTTTACCCACTTCTGAAGATTTAGAGCACATAGTTGACTTGGAAGAACTCAAATCAGCTCCACTCAGTCCTCATAAACAATTAAATCTCTTCATTGGTGTATTCTCTACGGCGAACAACTTCAAACGCCGGATGGCAGTTCGGCGAACGTGGATGCAGTATGTTGCCGTAAGGTCTGGAGATGTTGCAGTCCGCTTTTTTGTTGGTTTGGTGAGTCCTACATAATAAGAGAGAGAGAGAGAGTGTGTGTGTGTGTGTGTACATTTACTATTGTAAAAGAATATTCTTAGCCATTAGTTCTTTTGAAGAAAATCAGTTGTGGACAACACTGGGATTGTTGTCAGCAACGTAAAATTTGATTTTGAGAATCCTAGATTGGAAAATTATGTACATAACTCAGGGTTTTAATCTTTTTTTTTTTTTTTTTTATAACTTTAGTAAAGTTCCTTTCATTAGCAAACTCTGAATTATCAACTAAATACAATTTATTTAAATTGTAGCATAAGAATCAAAGAGTGAATGAGGAGCTCTGGAATGAGGCACGGACATATGGAGATATACAGCTGATGCCTTTTGTTGACTACTACAGCCTTATCTCGTGGAAGACAATAGCGATCTGCATCTATGGGGTAATGTTCTGTCCTTTCTTTGTGCCAAGAGAAGCCCTACCCGTCCTATTGACTTCATTCTTCAATAGACACAGGTGGTTTCAGCAAAATATATCATGAAGACAGATGACGATGCATTTGTTCGTGTTGATGAAATAATTACTTCCTTGAATAGACTTCATGTGAGTCACGGGTTGCTTTATGGTCTTATTAACTCAGATTCTCGACCTCATAGGGATCCTGATAGCAAATGGCATATTACTCCTGAGGTATCTATCTCATCTGAACTCTTTTATAATTGATTCAATTAACTATCTGAAACAGAAGTCATTCTATTCGAAAATAGTACCTGATTTATTTTCTGAAACTATATGTTGTTTACTATGCTAGTCTATAATTGTAGATTGGATCAAGGTTCTTATGTTTACAGCATTAGTGCATTCTATATAAGGTATATCAGAAAGATCTCAATTTGCTGTGTCCCATAACTTCACAACTTTGCCTGATTGATTTTTACAGACATTACAAGATTAAACTACTTTGTATAATCAAGCTACTGTGGACCTTATGCAAATTAACAAGGCTGTCTAATGAAACTAAGATACAAGGTTTGGACTAGTCATGCTTAGACCCGGCAATTTTGGACACGACACGATTTACACGACACGGAACGACACGAAAATTTAGTGTTTGTGTTTACATTTTCAGTACACGACACGAAAGTACACGAACACGAATGTACACGACCGAAATTTAGTGTCGGTTTTGTGTTTACCCTTCGAGTACACGACACGACACGAAGTACACGACATAAATAAATTTATAATTAAATTTTAATATTTATAATGAATATATGTATATTTATAATAAATATATGTATATTTATTGTTAAAATAATACATGATTTTATAATATTGTATGTAAATATGATTTAAATATATATATTTTATATATTTTATAAAAAAATTATCTTAAAAACTTTTATTTTTATTTATTTTATTTATTTTTATTTTTATTTATTTATATTCAATTTTACACGAAACACGACACGAGAACGACACGAAAACAAGGTACACGAACACGAAAGTACACGGATTTTAAATGGGTCGGTTTTGTGTTTGGTATTTAAGTACACGAAACACGAAAGTACACGACACGAAATTACACGACACGGACGAATTGCCAAGTCTAGTCATGCTTAACAATTTGTTGATAATCTTGCTTCTTTGTGCATTTGGGAAATATATTGAGTGCAAATGGTCCAAGGTATATATTAAGGTTTAACGAAGTACGCCCTCCATCTAGAGATGAAATTTCCACGTCAATTTCCCTCGAGGATAATTTTCTTGCATTAAACATATAGATGATCTTTAATCACTCTATTTATATGTTACACTTTAAAGCCTAATTTTTTTTGGAAGAACTGGTGTCAATCTTGATAGTCAGGAGAAAAGGGAGATCAGTAATCAGAAGAATCAGGACAAAGAATGCTTTTGTTCTTTACCTTTTGTTTTCTCTTTATTCTTCACCAAGGTAGAAACATTTATTATAATAATGTCACTTTCACTCGTCAACAAGAACAGTTAAATTTTTTCAACCGTTCACATGCTAAAGAAGTTAGAATCTGAAGTGTATTTTTGAGTTTTACTTTTATTTTATAGCTATGCATCTATCTAATATCTCTCCCTGTTTTCTCAAGGAATGGTCTGAAGATAGTTACCCACCTTGGGCACATGGTCCCGGTTATGTTGTAACAAACGATATAGCAACAACAATCTACAGGAGACACAAAAAAGGCCGCCTTAAGGTATTAAAGATAAGGATGATTCTCCAGATCACCTTAACCCCTCTCTTATCTCTTCCTATTTTAAAGGAAAAAAATTCAAATATGTATCGTACATTAAAAATAAAATATGTACTCCAGATGTTCAAGCTCGAAGATGTTGCAATGGGAATCTGGATTGCAGATATGAAGAAGAAAGGATTAGAAGTTACATATGCAAAGGAAGAAAGGATCTTTAATGAGGGATGCAATGATGGTTATGTGATTGCCCACTATCAAGCTCCCAGAGAGCTTCTTTGTCTGTGGCAGAAGCTTCAAGAAGGAAATCGTGCCACATGCTGCAGTGATTAGCTTATAGTTTCTGGAAGTTTTTTTCTTGTCAGAATCTACTTTTAACCAACACCAGATTTAACTCACACAGGTGCTAATTGAAGACAGACTCGTTGGTAAACTGAAGAAAAACCGAGGGAAGATTCAAGAGCAGAAAGGAGCCTTCCTAGATGTCAGGCGGGGGAAGACCTAGTTAATGAATGGTTGTGAATTAGGAATACTTACTTTTATATGATTAGGAGAATAGTAGTAATGTGTATGTGATGAGGCATAGTCTGCAGGATACGTACGGATGAGTTTGTATCATTTGTGAAGAAGATATGTATAGAACACAATCAATGTTGTACCCTGAACGTAGCTAATCAATTTTTTTGTTTTTTTGTAAAAATCTCAATCTGTTATATATAGGAATGTGCAACTGATTAAAGCAAGGACAGTTGAAATGATCACAAGCCAAAGTGTGATAGGTAATGCAGTACCCACATGACTTTAACAAACAAATAATACAACATAATAACATATTACAACGTAAAGAGGTAAAAACCAACACAATATTACTAGTACATAATTAAGGGTGC
The DNA here is from genome assembly GCA_028671895.1 of Oenanthe sinensis. Taxonomy (NCBI): domain Eukaryota; kingdom Viridiplantae; phylum Streptophyta; class Magnoliopsida; order Apiales; family Apiaceae; genus Oenanthe; species Oenanthe sinensis. The sequence goes on from JAPMAC010000212.1 coordinate 8,575,446, forward strand.
CAAACAATAATAGCACCAATTCATCCCTAGTAGATAACGTTTATACACTGAAATTTTTATGCTAGAATACAGTAACTATGCATAACATCAAGCAGGCAGTAACCCAACACCAGAGCGAGTCGTTGGGAAAATAAGAAACAAACCACTGCAAACAATTCCAACCATCAAAGGGAAACTCTGCATCACTTCATCCATTTCCTTCGCGTGTCCAGGAAACAAACAATCCGTCACACGATGGTCTGAGAAAGCAATTGCCACGAAAACCATCACAGACATAATGGCATGGACGAAATCATTGAAGCCAACGTTATACCTATCAGCCTTTGGAACTTCAACATCACCAGGATTAAACAATGCAAGACCACTTGGTGTCACAAACCCGTAATAGACTTTCCCATCCGGACCACGGAAACTATCAGTAAAGTGAAAGAAGAAACAGGAAAGAGTGCATATCCCCATAAGAACATTCATCATCACAATGCTGACAGAAGAGCAATGCCCTTTCCCATATATTGATGGGAGTGCCATTTCAAACGTGAGAAGGGTCCCTGTTGGGAGAAAATTCACTAGCATTGAGGTTTTCGATATTGTTTTCTGAACCCCATTGGCAACCGCTCGTCGTTTGCGGCCACCACCATTTGGAACCCCTGTCTCTGGCAGAGCAGGCTGCTGTGAAGAAGAAGGGGGGTCATACTTTGGAGAAGTGTAAACTTTGATTCCAATTTCTTCAGGTTGAGCCATAATTGCAAGATAGATATTATGAAGCAGTGTAAATAAGTGGGCAGATGATCAAATCCTTATGAACTTTTAAGTTTTATATAGTAGCATTGATAACTGCCTGTTTTTGTTTTCTAATTTTCAAATCATAACTGCAGGTAACTGCCAGAGCAGTTTAAATCATCATAGGATAACTGCCTTGAAGACTTGCGGTAATGCAATTATACGTATAAAGTGGGCCCAGGCCGGTTTCAAGTAACTCTCGTAAATTTCCAAAACATGCGAATTCAATTCCAATTCCAAAACTTAGCTAGATGTTCAAATTCAGAGTTTTTTTAATAATTAATTATTCAATTTTCAGGGAAAATAAAATTCAATATCAAGACTCAAGTCTTAACTAAAATCGAATTTAATCCTGAATTTGAATCAAAAATAAATTTGTAGCACAGTGATCCAAATAAAATAATTTAAAAAATTCACTAACTCATTACTACTCCCTCAGTCCCATATTAATAGTCTCTTTTGGAAAAATAACGCATATTAAGAAATGTTAGTTGTACAATAATTTTCCGTACATATCATATTTATTATGACTATTTTTATACTAAATAAAATAAGTTTTACATTGAAAATGACAAAAAAAAGGGTAAGTTTGAATTTTTTTACATTGAAAGTAGAAATGAACAACTATTATGAGACAATTTTTCCCCCAAAGGAGACCATTATTATGGGGCAGAGTGTCATGCCTTAGACATGTAATTTTCCAGTTTTTCTATGTATTTGAATGTATAGAACAGTAGAACAAGAAGGAATTAGAGAATTTAGGCTAGAAATGCAACAGATCATGTGAGATATGGTGAGTTTTAGAGAGATATAAACCTTGGGGAGAGAATTCAGTTAGAGAGAAAAAGAATAACATAATCTAAAGAGAGAGAGACTTGTGGAACAAGTTTCATCTTCTCATAATAGTTCAAACATATCTGAATTACAAGACTAATGCTGTATTTATACTAGACCTCCTTTTATATAATAAAATATTATAGTACCATTACTTACTAATATTACTAATACTAGACTTTTCCTGTCACAAAAGGAGTATGATTTATTGGTACACTGAATACTTAATACTAGTACTTGATTGTACATGCGTCAATATGGGACAGTAGGATTATAAACTTATTCTTTGGAGATCCTACTTTCACGCAATTCATAGGGTTCAACAAGCAATCGATATAATTCACAGGGTTCAACAAACAATTGATATTTCACTTGATTGTACATGCGTCAATATGAGACTATATTGACGGTAGGATTATAAACTTATCCACTTAAATTCTCGTCAGGTATGATCGAATACCTTGTAGACCTAATCGTTTATATCATACCGCTCTACATTTGTCATTGTACGTTAATACCATTATTTTTCATGAATATACTTCTTACAATTTAACTTGCCATTTGTCCAGATTTTAAAAATCCTGTTTTAGTATTAAATGTGATAACATAGATCAAATCTCGAATCATAATCAAGATCAAATCAAATTTTGAATTTAAATTATAAAAAAAATTTCAAATACAGAAGCAGGTCCAATCTGTATCTTTTCAGGACCCCTGGAAAAATAATGAATGGAGTCCCTTATAAATAAAATATGATATTAATTTTATTAAAATAATATATTATTTTTGTAACAACATTTTTGCTAATATAATTATAAAAAAACTGTACAAAAAAATTTGAAAATTTTAATATATAACCCAACAATTCATAAAAAAAATGAGTTCTAGAAGTTTTTCGAGATGCAAAATCATTAATAGTTACACCAGTATTAATATATTTCATAAATCCCTTTTTGATTGATGAAATTAAAAGACCATTCAACGGTTCATGCGACATTGATGACTTCAAGTAGGAATTTTTGAATTTAACGACATTGGAAATAATTTTGAAAATAAAAAAAGTTGTATACGAGAAGTTGAGGGATTGAATGATAGTACATGTGGGGGATGAAGACTGCGGACTAAATGCAGTAAAAGATTATTTTTTCTTTACTCTTATTTTCATTTTGTATATTATTTTTTTTCCTAATTTCTCAAAAATAAAATAAAATTCCTTAGTTTACTAAAATCTAAAAAAAGATTGGACCCTTCTAATTTTGGATCCTTGACAGACAAGTCAAATACAACAATTTTAGACATCCATCCATCCGTCAATAATTTTTTTAAAAAATCATTATTTTTTTATATCTATACTATTTATACTATATTATTAAAACCGAAAGATTAAAAATTTGATAATTAGTGGTCCTTGGTCGTATTTGGGCCGGATAATTATTGTTGGACCTAATTTTTAAACACTAATCTCCTAACTAAAATATATCTCACATTAATCTCCTAAGTAGAACATATCTCTAAACAAATACACAAATATTATTATATTAAAATATAAATAAAGTATATGAAAAATTATATAAAATATATACATATAACATTAAATAAAAATGAAATTATTATTATAAAAATAAAAATATATTCAAATTATATAAAAAAATATTAAAATAATTCGATCCGTGCATCGCACGGGATATAAGCTAGTACTATTAAATCCTAAAGATTAAGAGTTTAGTAGTCGGTAGTCCTTGGTCGGTATTTCAGCTGAATAGTTAATATTGAGCCTAATTTTTAAACACTAATAATGTGACTAAAAAACATCTCACATTAATCTCCTAAATAAAACACATCTCTAAACAAAATACAAGAACATAATCCTATTAAAATACAAATAAAGTATATGAAAAATTATATAAAATATATACATATAACATTAAATAAAAATTATAAAAATATATTCAAATTATATAAAAAAATATTAAAACAATTCGATCCGTGCATCGCACATGATATAAGCTAGTATTTCATAGAGATACATCACCTTATAAACTAAAATAATATTTACAGATGTCTCGATTTGAAAATCGAGTGTTACAGTTTATTTTGTGGAATTGATATATATATAAACTTTTTTTATTTTCAAAATTATCATTAAATTGAATATGTGGCTTAGGTTTGACCTGATTTCTATTGGAGTATTTGCCTATATATATATATTGATGTTAGGAATCAATGTAGTCTTGATGATAAACTCAACCATAGAATCATATAAATTTTATTTATTGTAACTGATCAACTGATATGAATTTGTAAATATTAATTGATTAGAGGACCATTTATCAGTTTAGATGTTTGTAGTAATCAACCGATAATATGGATGTTTATTTTGAATGTAACATAGATGTACTTAGTCTTAATCAATCGATAAAGCTAGATCAATTGATAGTGTTTAACTCATCAATTGATACTGGAGTCGAGTGATAAAGGTCATCAATTGATATATGTCTTAGACTGTCAAATTGTAAATATTTGGAGATAAAAAAATATACAAGTGAAGGATAATCAATTGATATTGAAGAATCAATGGATGAAGGATCAATGATATCAAGCCTAGTCAAAGATTGAAGACCATTAACTGATGAGAAGATCCATCGATTGATATATATATTGATAACATCTATCAATCGATAAGTCAATTGCCATTATCAATCGATGGATAACAAGATCAATCGAAGAAAAAACATCAGTTGAAGGATGCAAGAAATAATTAATTGATATGCTTAACAATAAATTATCAATTGATAGGAAAATCACAAAGGACAAAATGTTAGGAATCTTCAGACAAAAGTACAGCTATTGAAGACAGTCTACATTGACTGTGAAGACTCAAATTGAAGCTGTCATTCCTAGATTAAAGAACCTTCCCAGAATGGAAAATGATAGAAAGAAAAGATAGTTTAGTAACATTCCTAGAATATGTATTTTTGTTTTACTCTATTCTCTAGATTGTAAAACACTCTTGTAATATATAAACATGAGTGGTAATATTGTTAAAAAAGTCTGAGTTAGAATATTTTAAAAGAATCAACTGTTCAACCTTCTAAGTACTTGTAAGATCAGTTTATTCAATTCTAACTTTGTAAAAACAACTAGGTTTAAAACCTAGAATATTTGAGCAATCAATTCACTGGTGGAATAAACAACCCACCAGTAATTTTTTTTGTTTGTTAAAGTATCATTTTCTTTATATGAGTTTAAATATTAGTTCATACAGTATTACTTCTCCAACTCTTAAACTCAGAAGAACAAATACAAAACTTTAAACGATTATAAAAAGTTTTGATATTTGTATTCAATCCCCCATTCTACAAATATTGATATTCTTAAGGGACAAATAATAATTGGTATCAAAGCATAGGCTTTCAACATACAAAAAAATTTTAAGATAAAAAACAAGTCAATGAGGGCCACAAAGATTCAGGTGTTAAGATTTCTGTGTTGGAAAAGGAAGATTACTTGTACTGGAAAGTAAAAATGCACCTGCATCTACTTTCATTAGATACTTCCTATGTCAACTGCATAGAAAAAGGTCATCATATTCCCATGAATATGGTCACAGGTATAAACCCTGATGGAACTCATGCCTTTGATAAACATGTTCCAAAACTCATTACTGAGTTCACAGAAGAAGATGAAAATGAAGTGCTAAAAGACAAGAAGGCCATGAATATTCTGTTCAATGGTCTGGATAAGGATATGTTTAACAATGTGATAAATTGCACTACATCAAAAGAGGTTTGGGAAACTCTTCAAACCCTGTGTGAAGGAACTGAACAAGTAAGGAAAAATAAGATGCAACTCTTGAATAAAAAATATGAAGCTTTTCATTTCAAGAGTAGTGAGTCCATCAATGATACCTATAATAGGTTCCAAAAGCTTCTGAATAGAATAAAACTATATGGTAGGGTTTATGCAATTGAGGATAAAAGCTTGAAATTTCTTAGATCTCTTCCAAAAGAATGGAAGGCAATGACTGTCTCCATTGGAAAATCTCAGGACTTTAAGGACTATAGTCTTGAGAAACTCTATGGTATTCTCCAGACATATGAGTTGGAAATCTAACATGATGAAGAGATTGAAAAGAATCAAAGAAAAGACAAAACTGTGGCTTTGATAGTCAAGGGAAATGAAACCAAGACGGTTGACAATGAAGGTGGCTGTGTAGATGATATTACTATGGTGGCTAATGAAGCTGTTGCTGAATTATCCAAAGGTAAAAGAAAGACCAAAGGTGATGAGAGTGAATCATGCTATTAAGATGACTTGGATGAAATTGATGAACACCTTACATTTCTGTCAAGGAAGTTTTCAAAATTGAAATTTAAGAGGAATCCAAATGCTTAAAGGTCTGGATCCCAGTTTAGATATGACATCAAAACAAAAATTTGGTTGAGATCTAAATTTAAATGCTATAAATGTGAATTAACTAGTCATTTTTACAATGAATGCAGAAAGCCAAAGCAAGAAAAGAAGGTATAGTCATATGATGACATTGACTAAAAAAGAAAATATTTTGACCTTCTCAAATAAAAAGAAGAGACTTTTATTGGGTCCCGGAAGTATCGTAGAAGGGGAGTTGAATGCGATACTGACAACAATTTAAAATTCTTTTCAGAATTTGTGGAATTAAATTATTTCTTTTGCTGAGAGTTCGAGTCCTTATAGTGTTTGGGAGGCTGACTTACTATTTCTATTTTCACGATAAAACATTTAAGATCTAGAAAATTAGCAAGTAAGTAAACAAGATTCAAGTTAAATACGTATATTAAACTTGAAATGGTTTTACAATATTCTGTAGAATAATCCTTAATTCTTAGAGCAAATTTGACATGAATTGTTCTACTTAAGGAATTAAATTTAAACCAGCACATAAATTCTGTGTATGAAAATCAGACAAATTAATGAATTTGAATGTTTTTCTACTCGAAGTTATGAAGCACAAACCTCATATTTATAGAGAATGAGAAGCTTGTATGACTTTCAATTCAGGACATTTTTCAGACAATTTTAAGCCTTCAGACCTTTGAAAAAATCATGGATATGACTTTTTCTGGTCAGTATGACTTTTCAGAACTCGTATGACTTTCTGAATAGCTCGGTATGACTTTCTGATTTCTTGCTCAGTATGACTTTCTTTAAATAGCTCGGTATGACCTTTTCAGAAACTCGGTATGACTTTTCTGGAAGCACACGGTATGATCTTTTTAGAAACTCGGTATGACTTTTCCAGAAACACTCGGTATTACTTTTTATTTTACCTTGTATGACTTTCTTTAAAAGAAAATCCAGAATGACTTTTCAATAAAATCTAAAAAGACTAATTAAAAGTCATACAAAGTCATTTCTTTTCTAGTAAATTAATTCTACTTAATTTAATCAAATAATTTATAAATTAAATTAATTTCAACTTGAATTAATTTAATTAAAAAATTAAATAATTAATTTACTTTTGATAATAGAATTAAAATACTTTCTTGAGTGTACAACCATTTGTTGTTAGCACAGAAATCCTTCCGTCTTTGCTCTGTCTTCTGTTCTTCTTCATTCTGAAATAATTCTAAATTAATTAATCCTTTAATTAATTTAAGAAATAAATTAATTCTAAATGAATTAATTTATTAATTAAATTAACTAATTTAATTTAATTAATTAATAGAGAATTAAATTAAAGTCTTGACTGTAAGACCATTGTTGATGTAGATCAAACTCTTCTGTTCTTCAACAATAACCTTTCTAACCACTTAAACTTTTTGATGACGAAACTTCACTTACATTGTTGACACCCTGTGCAATGGTCTGGTTCACGGATGACTAAATACAATGTTGATTCTCATTTCTGCTGTAGTGGTCTTTATATCTTGTCTTGTCCTGTCTTGACTTCTTTTTTTTTCCTCTATAATTTTCTTCTTCCGGAATCTTTCTGTAGTAGGCACTTAAAACCTTCTGTATCTTCTGAACTCCTTGAGATACTACTCTTTTATTTTACACCGACGCTTGATCATATAAATGAACTTCTTTTAGTGTTGAGTAGCAGTCTTGTCAGACTTTTTCTAATATTCTGATTCTTCGTGTGAAAGGAAGAGTGTCTTAACTTGTAACACTATAACTTATATAACTCAACTAAAAGAAAAGATACTTAACTGGAAGACAATCAAGAACATGAAGCCACAAAGAAATCAATGCTAAATGAAGACAAGGTAATTGATACAATGTAACATGTTAACTATGATCAAATAAAGAAAAAATCATTGAAAGAAGTTCAAGACAGAGTTGTTCATGCCTCAGTGATTTGTAACTTATAGATTCAAGATCATAACTATCAGTATCAATAAGGCTAATTGATTTCAAGTGAACAAGAAAGAAAGAAATAATTGAAAAATCACATTACTAATTGAATATGGTAATCTATTCAAGAAGCAGAAACACTATCAGGACTAGTCACTTATGAATCAGACCAGTGCATCAAGTGTCAGGACATTGATAGCAAGTTTATGTCAGAAATAGAGATCAAGGTTCAAGAGCTTGTTGAAGAATATGGAAGACATAAAGAAATCACAAGTTCAAGATGTTGCATAGAAGTTTCAAGATTGAAGCCCAGAATTTCACTAAGTACAAAATGTTCGAGATAGCCAAGTAGAACATTCCTATATAGAAATTCTACTTAGATGTTCGAGATAGCCAAGTAGAACATTCCTATGTAAAAATTCTACTTAAAAGTTCGAGATAGCCAAGTAGAACATTCCTATGTAGAAATTCTACTTAGAAGTTCGAGATGACCAAGTAGAAATTCTCAAGTAGATATTCTACATGGAGGACAGTTTCAACATGACACATGGCATCATCTGATTGGCAGATTTCCAAGCTTTCAAGATAAGATAAGATTTATGTGGACATCATTGGGCCACGCATATCTTAGTCTTTGAAGACTACAGGACATAGATTACAAGTAGTATAAATAGAAGTACTTGTGTATTATTTTAAAGAGAGCAATATTTTCGAGATAAACACTTGTAAAAGAGAGAGAGTATATTCACAGAGCTTAGTATCATTTACTACCCTCTTTACTTCTGGTGTACTTTGTAATGAATGTTGTAGCAACCCTTTCAAGTTATATATAAGACATATATTCGTTCATTTATTACATGGTATTTATTGCTTCTTAAATTCAAAAAGTTGTATTCACCCCCCTCTACAACACATTTGGACCTAACATCGTGTCTAGTTGACATTCTTCGTCTTGATTCCTTTTTTAATATCTAATATTTACTTCACTTTCTTATCTAAGTTGAGTTCTCATCTACTTATTACAAATAAGCCTAGTCATATGACTTTCAATCTCCCCTATTTGTTGTTAAACATTTAACATACAAATTCCTAGAGGATGACTCAACTAATAAATAAGAAAATAAATAAAACTTTAAACTATGTAAATAATAAATTATTTTCTGGATTATATAATACATTTCCAAATTTCAATCATGAAGATAAATATAAGATAGATGTTACTCTAGACTGAACAAATTTAACACAGTTCTATCTTGACTTATCTACAATTACCAGATTCAGAAGTATCAACTTCACCTTCTTCTAGAGTTTGAAGTTTTGTGACCAGGTGTCATGGGTACATCTTCAGTGGTTAGTTTCTCTGCTTCAGATTCTACATTTCGAGATTTCTTGAGTGAACTAGAAATGAAAGATGAAAGATAAATCTTCAAGTTAAATCATCTTCACTTCTCAGACTCATCGTTACTCCCCCTTAGGATGGCAGGGATGAAGTCTTGTTCTCTTCTTACCACTTCTTCTTTGTTACTCCAACTTCTGTCTTCACTTCTCAACCAAGGTGAATTCATTCTCCCCTTAAGTGAATTATTCAACCATTTTAATAGAGGTAACAACAAATATGGAATACATACAACATTAAACCATCGCAAATATAAAAAAAATAAACTATGACATGTTATGCATTTTAGAAAATCCGGTTCATCCTATATACAAGAATTTTCTAAAATCAAATGGAATAGAAGAATTAATAAGCAATCACTAGTTTTTTCAATCCAAGCATATTGTTATATACCCCCCTTTTTTGTTCAACAATTCTCCTCCTAGATCTGGTTCTCCCCCTTAGATCTTGTTCAACAATTCTCCCCATTAGTTGAGTAATCCTCTTCAGAAGAAATTTCCTCCCCCTAAGTTGAGTAACATTAGAAATTTGTAACAGGGAATTGGGAATGAGATTTGGTAATTGTGCTAGTGTGTAATTTTACTTTGTGTTTCTGACAAGTGTTTCTCTCATATACTCTCTAAGTGTTTCACTCATAGAATATATATTTTCATTCTTTCTCACTTGTGTTTCACTCTTTTCTCACAACACTATTTCTCTCTCAGTACGGATGATACAGTCTTTTGTACCTGCAAGAAAGATCACCATGGCCCCTTTAAGAGAGGTCACTGGTGATGCAATGGGGTTTCGTAAATCCCCGTCCTCAATTAAATCTATTAAAATATTTGACTTTGATAACTGAATTGCTTCAGGAATAGATTCAATGAGTTGCTAATCATCTAAGATGATCCATTCCATTAGGAATCCAGATATGTTCCATCTGGAGAGGGAGACAAGGATCTATAATGTAGAAAATGATCCAATTTTCCTCCTGATGCCTGTGAAGGCATGTTGATTCAGTCAGAATCATCAATCATCCTTCCCTCCTTGATATGGAAGTTTAGAATAATTACTTTCGTCAATTCATCCTTAGTGTGTGACAATCCTTACAGTGTATTTGAATATATACATTTATGGTTTGCAGTGTTTGGGAGTGTCTAAATGAAGTTGACTCTCTACAAATGGCCTTGGCTGACAGACCGAATTCAATAAACTCATCATGTTAAGATGACGAACCTAGTAACATTTTTGCCTTTTACAAATCTATACCCTTTTAGGAGGATATAAAATAATTAGCAGTTGCCTTGGTTTCAATTTCACATTGTAACTAGAGGCAGAGCTGCTGGAACACTCAAAGTTACTTCCTTATCTAGTGCACTAGAGGCACTTACTCACTCACCCTCTTTGGCTGATAAAACTTTTTTTTTCAGGGATTTAGTAGATGAAGTTGTATCTGTTTGAGTGTATATGGTTCAATGATCTGTGTTAGAGAATGTAGGTTTTCAATCCTTTGATCTTGTCCTATAGCCACAGAGGGGTCAATATATCAATTGTAATATTTTGATATCAATTGATTAGAGAATATATCAAGATCGAGATTACCTGCTTTTACCTCAAGTCTATTGCTCTTGTTCAGCAAGTGTTGGGTCCCGAAGTATCGTAGAAGGGGGCGGTTGAATACGATACTCACTAAATTAAAAAATTCTTTCAAATCTTTTGTGGATAAATAATTTAGAGTTCGGTTAGTGGGGTTCGAATTCATGAGGTGAATAGTGTTTATGATATTGAAATAAGGAACACAAGATTTTTCCAAGAGATATATTCGATATATAAATCTTGAAGGATTTGCTACACTCCGGTAATAATAATCGCCTATAATTGAAGAATAATAAAGTTCTTGCTTCTACAAAAATATACAAGCCAAATCCTATACAATATTTATATCTATAATTTTGTCTAAGGATTTAACTACCGGGAGTATTTTATAATGGCCCTTAAAATATTACAAGGTTTATCCGGCCATTAACAAAAGACTCCGGTAAGGAGTACCAGATAGAGCTTTGATTTGGTTTGACCCCTCTGTATATTATTTGTTGTGTTCTTCTTCGACAATATGGATCGGAAGAGACGAACTGGAAAACTCTTCAAAATGAGCGCATCATTTTGTTTATATATGGTGTAGACTTTTCAAATCAATTAAAATTGATTTGTTCTTCACAATGCTAAGTCCTTTCTTGCGCCTGTAGAGTGAGTGCAGTGTATAAGAGCCATGAAAGTTTTGTTGCACCCAAGGAAACGTTTTGTTGCGCCTCATAGAGTGCTTGCAGTATGTAGAAAAAACAAAATTACTTAGAAACTTTTTCATAAGTATTTTGTCGCCCCTAAGGTATTTTGTTGCGCCTCCTACATTGTTTGCAGTGTATAGGAACAACAAAAGTACTTAGAAACTCATTCATAAGTATTTTGTTGCGCCTGTACGCTTGACCCCTTGTATAGGAACCACGAAAGTACTTAGAATTCTTATCTGGCTTGATCAACTGATTTTTTTCTGATACATCAAGGTAATTCTCTTCTTGTTGTGCTGATGCTTAGTGCACTGATCTGGTTCAAAAATGACTAACACTGAATTAAATTATCTTGACTTCTATTCTGTTTCGGCAGATTAACCTTTGACTGTTGCATTGCTTCAAACACTGACTATCAATAAACACTGTTATTTCACTAGGATCTTTTCTAGTACTTTGAAAGCGTCTCCATTATTACTACAATCTTGAATACATCATTCTGTTCTTCACTGACGCTTGAACATACAAATGAACTTCGTTCAGTGATTATAATTTTAAGACTGCAGCTGTCTTCTTTAACATTTGTCTTTACCCTTCTAGATTCCTATGCTTCAAACACTATCTATTTTCAATCAATGCCTTTACACTAAAATCTTCTAGTGGCACTCTATACTGAATATTCAACACTTTTAAAACCCTGAAAGTCTTCAACCATTATTCTTCACTGAGGCATGAACATATTAATGTACTTCTCTCAATGACCTGTAGTAGACTTCAAAACTTCTTCTTATGCCTTGATTCACTGTATCTGCCTTGTCTTCATTTCTTCCTGATTTCTGTGTAGGCGTAGTATTATTTACTTGTCTTGTTCTAATATTGAGTTATCATGATTACTATTCATACATCTTCGTAATCTCACCAATAACAAATATTATGACTAAAAATACCAAAAATCAAAAACTCTTCAAAAAATTTTGACAATAAAATTATGTTGAAGAGTTTGTGATTTTGAACACAGGTATAATTTTATTATTAGTGATTTTCAGATAAACAATATATATTCTCACTAACAAAAAAAATCACAGTTAATTGCAATGAAACAATAACAAACTATCAATACATGATAATTAATTATAATTTCAAAAAGCCAGAAATTATCCTCCTAAAATTATGAAACTAATAAACATTGAATTGCTTTAATTCATAATTCTAATATGATAAAATACCCTTACTAAATACTAAATAATCATAGGGGTGAAAATTAGCATTTAACTTCATACACTATATCAAATAATTGTTACTCAAACATATGACAATTATACTCATAACAATTATCTGTGATATATGTCAGCTCGAGAAAGTAGTTGTAAAGAAATTCACAAGTCCTTTAAATATTTACATTTAATACTTATGATGTTTTCCCAGTCGTACAAGTAGAAGGGGGGGGGATTGAATACTTATATGTCTTTTCTACCTGATTTAAAATCAAATTAAGAACAAACTCAAACACAAAAATATGAATAAGTACTGTTTTGTATTATTGATTTGTGAATACAAAACTCTCCTAGGGTGTACACAAACCCTAGCAGCTTCTCTGTGTTTATCACAGCAACTCTCTCTATCTCTATGCTCTCACAAAATTTCACTTAGACAATTATGCTTCGACTTCCACACCTTTACAATTAGGTTACATAGAGTTTATATAAAGAGCTGCCTATCAACTAATAACAGAAAGTAAAATTACAATAGGAATAAAATCCCTAATTATTAGTTGACATATTCCTTCTAGAATTCTCTTTCTTTCCCATAGCATATCTGCAATATATTTATCTTGATCTTCGAAGACTTTCCATTCCTGTGATCTTCTTCCAAATTTATCCTCAACTGTATAGACTCTGAAACCTTCAGACTCTGATGATCATCAGACTCTGATCACATGTAGACTCTGATAAATTATAGACTCTGATAGTCTATAGACTCTGATCACCTTCCAGACTCTGATCTTCATGCAGACTCTAGTTTCACTTTCTACAGAAATTCTTCTAAGTACAAGTAACATGAATGTTGACCATCTAGACTCTGATTATACATTTCAGAGACTAGAAAGACTTATTACAGATAAACTGAGTTAGACCCTGTTCTAGTATTTTATACATCATCAAATGAATATATTCCTAACAATCTCCCCATATTTATGCTTTATAAAATGTAAGCATAAATCAAGGTTTGATGATGTCAAAACTAAAGAATAAAACTAATAATCTAGAGCAGTATAAAAGAATTAAAAAAAGAAAAAGAATTACTTTTCATTTAATCTTCTCAAAGGCTGGATTGTTCTTCAAAAATGAATTCAGCATATTTTCCTCCACAATTGCCAGAGCCTCACCAATAAATTTCTTCAATTTCTTCATTTCTTCAGTTGAGCATTTAATTTGACAGTAAGCTGCTCTCAGATCATTTGCACTACTTTCTTGATCTTTTAAGTCCTTCAACTTCAGAACATTAACTTTTCCACTCATAGGCTGAAACCCAAAGTAATGACCCACACCTTCTTGAAATTTAACCTGTTTTTCCTCCAATGGCATGACTTGATCATTTCCTTCAGTATCAACATATTTTAGAGAAAATTTGCCCATTTGTCGATTTGCCTGTCTATGCAAAGTCAGCTTCCTGTCAATTTCCTTGAACCATTTGTGAGTGATAGCCTCTTTGCTTTTGTTTACTTCATAAGCAATTTGCAGTAGGAATCTAATATACTGTAGTTCCTCAGCCTGTTTGAAAAAGATAAAATTTGACTGACTACTCCATCTTACACTTCCACCTTCTAAGAAGTAAACCAGCATCTCATTCTTCACCTTTTCTGTACCTCCCTGACCTCCTTGTATCTTCGTTTCAAAAACATTATAAACAATTTGAGCAGACACCACTTTATTTAAGTGCTTCTGAGTGATCTTCTCAAACTGCCTATCTGTCAAGGATTGAGGATCCCTGGTTAGAGTAGATGTTCTGTCAATGTCAGATTCTTCAAATCCTCCAAGATCTATCTTCTTTTTAGTTCTAAGTTGCAGATTTGATTGACTGCACTTCCAGTATGAAGGTTCTTGAGTTTGATCAGCGTCTAACTTCTTTCTTTGCTTATCAGAGTCTGACTTAGACTCTGATTTCCCATGTCTAGTCCATGACTGATGTGTTTGAGTTCTTGCTACTCCAGATTGCTTTTGTTGCACATAATCAGGACCCTTAGAACCATGAGAACTATCTCCATCATCACCATCTCTCCTCCTTTTAACTCCCCTTGATTTATCCTTACATCCCTCATCCTTATGTCTCCTGGAGGACTCACCTAGCTTCCCCTTCTCCCCCTTTTTGACATCATCATTACTGGTGACAGCCAAAAGAATCTGCTCAAGAACAGTGGAGAGATTGGCCTGGGCTGCAATAACTGAATCAACCTTGGTGGTCAAATCAGAAACTGTAGTTTGAAGAGAGGCTTGAGTTGTGGTGATAGCAGCTAGAGCATCTTTAAAAGCTACTTCTTTAGATAATTGAAGGGAGTGAATTCTGTCAAATCTTGTATTGAGCAGAGAAGTTGTATTATCAACACCAGTGAACTTGATTTTAATATGAGAAATGTCCTGGACCACACTGGATAATTGAGCAGCAACATCAGGTAACTCAGCTTTAACAGCTCCATCTAAGACTTGATCTTCTTCACCAGGATAGTAACCATGTTCCTGTTGAAAGGATTTTTTCTGAAAAGCTTTAAGTCTCTCAGAATGATGAATATCCAAAATACACTCAAAAGAATCTTTATCATATATGCCTCGTTACTGTGCAGACTCCCAAAACTGAGGAAACACCTGATCAAAATAGATAAAAGAAGGAGTAACGTGATCATCATCTTCAGAAGTGCACTCCTCAGCAACAGGCTCTAGCTTTGTGATTGGAGGTGTAGACTCTAGTTGTGTAGACTCTGAAACTGCAACCAGGACTATAGACCCTGACTCCTCCTGAGAGTTATCAGAGACTGTAGACTCTGGAAGTCTAGCCCTTATAGGCATGATTAAAAGAGGTTCTTCTGACTTCAATGTTGCAGCCTCAGTGAAAATGACAGGGTTATCCACCAAAGCCTCCATGACTCTATCTGCTCTCCTTGCTAGAGAATCCACCAAGTGAAGTTGGGGTCTCTGTGTAAATGATTTCTAAGCAGCAAGAGCCTCCTCCTGTTTGCCAATCTGCATAATCAGACATAGTGAATTGTCATCCATCCCCTGCTCCAACTCATTGGACCAACTCTTTGGAAAATCTTGATCCCAATAAGTAAATCTAGGTTCAGGATATCCTAATCTCTCATGCTCACAGTGGGGTTGGACACCCACTTTCTCAATCTCACTCAGGCTCTCTACAGCCTTGTCTACCTCTCCTTTTGCCTGGTCCAGTGCCAGCCTCTCAGATGTTTTTTTTTTCACTCAATGTGGAAGGTGCACTCAATAAACCTACAGAAGAGGGGTTGAGAGATAAGAATGGTGCTTCAATACCTGAACCACCTTGATGGAGGGAAACCCCTTCAAATGTCTGAAGGCTAGGGGTTTCCACCAAGGGGTGAGCATCAACAGATTCTGAACCCTTACTAGCATCTTCTCTCTTTTCAGAGTCTGTTGACTCCAGTATTCCAGTCTCAGGGTCTACTCTAGACTCTGACTACTTCAGTATGACTTCATTAAAAGCCAGAGTCTGAGTGTTGCCATCTTTGACTGTTTGTGTATGAGACTCCCCCTCAAGGTGGATAGACTCTGATAGAATAGATTGGAAAATGTCTTCATGAGCCTCCATCAGAGTCTATCCTCCCATATCATTGGGGTTCTCATCAGCTCTTTGGTGAGTTGTCAAGGAGGGCCCAACAGCATACTCCCCTGCCCCACTATCACCCAACCTCTGACTAGGTGGTTCTTGTGTGGGTGAGGCAGACTGAGCATCTTTATCACTAGTCACCACTGGTGCACTAGTCCCAACCTCCAACTGCCTTGCATCACCTGCTACCTCTTGTGGTTCTACCATAGTGAATGCATCCAAGTGTCCATTTAGAAACATCCTGGCATGGAGTGCATTGATGGCCTGGGCAAGAGTCAAGTGAAAGGAATCCTGCAGTTGCCTTGCAATCTTGCGAAAATGTGAGCCCTTGAGTTGATCCAATCTACTTTCATAGGTCGGATAGATGTATTTGTTGGCCACCTTACCTACATTTTGGACAAGAAAAGCAACCACATTCCTTGAAAATGGTTGAATGGTAGAGATCCAATCAATAGCTGTCCTGTAGGTAATCCCATGATCCCAAATTGCTTCATAGTCAAAAACTGGTTGCTCAATCTCAGTTTCCAACTCAGCAACAGACTCTGATTTTCTCCTAAATAAATTAATTCTAAGTGAATTAATTTACTAATTAAATTAACTAATTAATTTAATTAATTAATAGACAATTAAATTAAAGTCTTGACTGTAAGACCATTGTTGATGTAGATCGAACTCTTCTGCTCATCAACAATAACATTTCTAACCACTTTAACTTTTTGATGACGAATCTTCACTGACATTGTTGACACCCTGTGCACTGGTCTGGTTCATGGATGACTAACTACAATGTTGATTCTCATTTCTGTTGTAGTGATCTTGTAAAGCATAATGTAACGTAACGTAACATGTAACCGAGGAAACTAACTCAACACAGATGGTCGGTAACTTATATTAAAATGAAGCACGGAATCGACTGCGAATCATTTATAAGTTAAATACAAAAGACCAAATTATTAGAGGAAGCTTTGAAGACATTGAAGATCACTGAAAGAAGTTCATTAACATGTTCAAGCCTCAGTGAAGAATAAAGTTGAAGTGGTTCAAAGGTTCTGAAGATGAAGAAGGTTTTACTACAGAGAAAACAGAAGATTCCAGTGAAGTTTAGAAGCACTTCTAATCAACAAGGAACAAAGTCAATTGTATTATAAAGAAGATGTGAAGATCAAGATCGTGTTAGTCGTTTGTGAACCAGACCAGTTGCATCAATCGTCAACACAAAAGAGATTGAGAATTGCATCTATGGATGAGAAGAATTGACCAGATACTGAGATGAGTAACCTAAGTGGTATGTGATTAAGCCCAGAATAAATCAAGGTCGAATTAACAAGGAAATATTTATTTGACTTGGTTGTTGTGGAAGAAATTATATTAAAGGGCTTAACAAGTTCGAAAATTGGCTAAGTGAATGAGACTACAGAAGCTGTATCCAGAAGTCAACTAGTCAAGCTATTTTGTCTTATTCACCAATGGTTAATCAAGCTATTTTGTCTTATTAACCTATGGTTATTAACCATCGGGTGAGATAAACAAATGGAAAAGAATTGGTGGAAGACAAAGGGCTTATTTTGTCTTATATGCCGATAGTTATTAACTATCTGGTAAAGGAAACAAAAGCAAGCTAGCACTTTCCGATGGTTGTTAAAGCTTGGAATAATTCCGATGGTTACTAATGTTTGAAGTAATTTATTTTATTTCAGGAATTGTTTTTATGTGTCCGATGGTTATTCTACAGACTCATCGATACTTAAACAATTAATCAGTAAATGTTCCCGATACTTATGAAGAAAAAAAAGCGAAGCTGCAACTAGTTTACTTGGCACAAAATGGGCCACGTATCCTAAGTTGAAAAAGTCTACACAAAAAGGAAGCAAAGCATCGTCTTTGAAGATTCATTCAGCTAACAGACAGAGAGATACACAGAGCAATTAAAGAGAGAAAACACAGAGAGCATTCAAGAGAGTAAACACCGAAGCCATTAAGTTTATACCCACAGCTGTTGTTACCTTGGTTGTTTTCATTAAAGCTTGTAACTTAACTGACTGTACTAGTGAATCATTGTAACTAATCTACGGATTAGATTTGTGGAGCACCTCAGGGTTTATATAAATCAAAAGGTATATTCCCCGAACTGTTGTTATGTTATTGCTCACCAACTGTTTGATTATATAACTATTCGAACTGTATTAAGTCCTAAAAGAACCATTCTGCGAATTAGAGTTAAAATTGGACAATATCGTATTCAACCCCCTTTCTACGATATTTGGGACTAACAATTGGTATCAGAGCTTACTGATTGAGTTTACAAATCAGGATCTATTGTTCGGACTTCAGTATTAAGCTTTTGGAATTTTTCGCGAATTTTTTAATTTTCAAAATATTTCACTCAGAAATTTTTTGAACTTTAAATAATTTTGAAAAGTTCAATATCATGAGTTCTCAAAAAATAGGAAGTATTAAGGTTCCTCAGTTTGATAGAGCAAATTATAATCTCTGGAAAAAGAAGATGACCCTGTTTATTAAGGCTGCAAATCTGTTGTACATGGGTATCTTAGAGAACGGACCGTTTGTACCAATGAAGATGATTCCTGAATCTACAGTGGACGGAGTAAGAGTTCCTCAAAGGTCTACTCCAAAGGATCCTACAGAGTTCACTGATACAGAGAAAGAAATTGTTGCATTGGACACATGCCTTCAGTTGATTATTGTTGACTCAATGGATGAAAACATACGCCATCAAATTCTAAATTGTATATCTGGAAAGCACATGTGGGAAACCATCGAACTGATTATGGAAGGAACAGAAAAAGTAAAAGAGAACCGGTTGGATATACTTCCATCAAGATATGAAGCGTTCAAATCTACTCCTAGAGAAACAATCACTCAAGTTTTTGAGCGATATAATAAATTATTAAATGAGTTGAGTATCCAGGGGAAGAACTATCCATTAAGGGAAACGAACAGGAAGTTTATGTTGATTCTTCCACATCATGTTGAGCATAAAGTTTCTTCAATTAGAGAAAGGGACAACTTCAATGTCATGCCCCTTAAAAAGCTATATAGAAAATTGATGACTTATGAAATGGACAAGAACAGAGGTTGATTATCTATGGTTCCTGCTCAGTGGACAGTAAGAGTGCAGCACTAATGAAGACCACAGCTCTTGTGGCAGATGAAGTGAAGACTTCTGAAGCAAAGGTTGTTGAAACCAAGATTGGTAAAGAATTGATCATTGAAGCTGAAATGGCTACAGAATCACAAGCTGAAGAGGAAGATGATTTTTATACATTGGAAGAGCTTGATGAGATGCAAGACAAATCTATGGCGTACTTGGCAGGGCGTTTCAAGCATATAAGATTCAGAAAGAATCCCAAGTACAAGAAAAGTTTTGGTAGCAGATTTCAGAAGACAGGATCATTTTCGAGATCCAACTCAAGAGATGGTTACAAGTCAAACATGGTAGACCGTAGTAAGTTCCGGTGCTACAACTGCAATGAACTAGGGCATTTCGCCACTGAATGTAAGAAACCGAAACAAGCAAAAAACAATAAGGTTTATGAGAAGAAGAGTTCATACGAGAAGAAAAGCTATGATGAGTTGAAAATGGAGAATGAGAAGTTGAAACAGAGATTAGATGCTTTGGTTGCAAAACAACAAGGCAAGGCTTACATTGTTGAAGGTAGAAGCTGGGATGACACAGATTCTGAAGAAGAAGAATATAGAAATCTTGCATTAATGGCAGACACTTCAGAAGAATCTCCATCATCAGCACAGGTACCTATTCTCACCACTGTAGATATGTCTCTATCTGAATATAAAAATACTGTTAATGACTTGAGTATAGAGATGTTTAATATTCATACAAGCATGCTAGCTTCTGAAGCAGAAAATGCTAGACTAGTTGAGAAGATTAAAAAGCTAGAATCTGGAAAGGAACAACTAGAGCTTGTAGGAATCACAGTTAATAACCTTAAGGAAAGAAATGAATATTTAGAGAATAAGATTATCTGTAATGCAGAGGTTGAGACAGCACTTATGGCTAAGATTTCTGAGCTAGAGTTAAAATTGGAAGCTTTTAAGAACTCAGCTAATATTGCTAAAGACATAATGGATAAGCAGAGCTTAGATAATAAGAAATGTATAGGCTTTGACTACGATGAACATAAAAGGAAAAACAAGAAGGATAAAAGGAATGTAATTTTCAATCCTTCTAGTACTGTTTTATTAGAAAATGAAAATGTTCCTTTTGTCATTAAGAAGAGTAGTAATCCTATCTTTAAGCTCCCACTCTCAGAACCCTTAGACGAAGATACTATCATATGGAAACAAGAAATGCTTGTTGAGGATAAGTTAAAAGAGAAAGAAATTGAGGAAGATAATGTAGAAGAAGTTACACCTAATGAGCCAGTTAAAACTGAATCTGCTAAAACTGAATTAGGTGGTAACAAGAACAAGTCAAAGAGTAATAGGAATGGGAAAGTAGGTGTTAAAATTGCTAATTCTGCTACACCTTCACCCACTACACCTAGGAAATTGTGTACTAATTGCAATTTTGTTGGACACCTTAGTCATGCATGTAATAAGGTTAAAGTAGAATCTAATATTCCTGTTGTGCAGAACATGTTTAGCATGAATAGTTCTCATTTGCCTTGTGGTATTACTGGATGTATGCCATGTGTTTTTAATATTATGAATGCTTATTTCAATTTGATGAATGCATCTACTTCTAGTAATTGCATAGGCATAGAAAGAAGCATGAATAAGAAAAAGGTAAGGGCAAAGACTGCTAGTCCTCCTAAAGTTAGGAATGAGACTCAATCTCCTAAGCCAAAAGACAAATCTGTCAAGGCAAAGGAACATGATTCAAGTTCAGTCAAAGTAGAACTTAAAGATGTGAAATCTGAACCTATTACACCATCTGCAAGAACCTCTAAATTTCTTGGACCCAAACAAGTTTGGGTTCCAAAGAAACCTTAATCACTTTGTGGTTGCAGGGCATAGATACTAATGAAAAAGTCATGTGAATTCTGGATAGTGGATGTTCAAGGTAGATGACAGGAGACAAGTCCCTGCTGACCAATGTGGTTGAGAAGACCGGCCCAGTTGTAACCTTTGGAGATGACAGCAAAGGCTTTACTAAGGGATATGGTAGTCTGAAAGTTGGAAATATCATCATTGAAAATATCTCTCTTGTTGACGGTCTGAAGCACAACTTGTTGAGCGTCAGTCAATTTACAGATAAAGGATATAATGTGGACTTCAGGAAGGAAAAGTGTCTGATCACCAACAGGAAAGATGAAAAGCTTGCTCTTAAAGGAGTAAGAAAAGGAAATCTGTTCGTAGCTGACTTAAACACTGCAAGTAGAGGAGAAGCAAATTGTTTCTACAGTAGAGCATCCTCTGAATTGAGTTGGTTATGGCACAGAAAACTATCTCACCTGAACTTTAAGGTAATGAATTCTTTAGTTAGAAGAGAATTGGTGAGAGGGTTACCACAGATGGAATTCTACCAAGAAGGACTCTGTGAAGCATGTGAAAAGGGTAAGTCAAAGAAGGCGTCATATAGAAGTAAGGACATGTCAAGCATCAGCGAACCTCTTTAGTTGATTCATATGGATCTGTTTGGACCGGTTAATGTCATGTCAGTTTCAAAGAAGAAATATGCATTAGTGATTGTCGACGACTACTCCAAGTACACGTGGGTGTTGTTTTTGCATTCTTAGGATGAAGCACCTCAAATGGTAATCGATCACATTAAAAAGATTGAGGTGGAAGCTGGATTGCCTGTGCGGACAATAAGATCATATAATGGAACTGAATTCAGAAATGCAGTTCTAAATGAATTCTGCACGGAGCAAGGCATTTCAAGACAATACTCAGCCTCAAGAACTCCACAGCAGAATGAAGTGGTAGAAAGGAAAAATAGGACTTTGATTGAAGCAGCAAGGACAATGTTAAGCCAGTCAAAGCTACCTACATATTTTTGGGCAGAAGCAGTCAACACAACTTATTACACTCAGAACAGAACCCTAATCAACAAAGACCTTGAAAAGACATCCTATGAGATTATGACCAACAGAAAGGCATCACTGAAGTACTTTCATGTGTTTGGTGGAAAATGTTATGTCTTGAAAGATGAACATCTGGGCAAATTTGATGCTAAAGCAGATGAAGGGATTTTCCTTGGTTACTCACTGGAGTCTAAGACGTACAGGGTATATGTGATTGAAACTCATAAGGTCATTGAAAGCCTTAATGTAACGTTTGACGACACCAAACTCCCAAGTCTTCAAAAAGATAAAGATTCTGAATCTTTGAAAATTGAAAATCTATCAGAATACTACTTAGGAGGTGAAGACGTACCTGGTGCTGCATCTGGTAGTCATGAACACACGGAGATTGATAATCCAGAGCAAAGCAGTGGAAGTGTTGGTAATACCACACAATCACAGTCACAGTCTGTATTTCAAAATCAGTCTGTTACTGAACCTGCTAGCTCAACTGGTGGATCATCAAATAATGAAGGCAACAACTCAGGGGGAGGTGAAGAAGGATCAGTTAGTCGCTCTCAACACAACTACGAAGAAGGACAATCATCAAGGGCTAATCTGCCTAAACAGAGGGTATGGAACAGAGATCATCCCTTTGAATTAATCATTGGTGACCCAGAGAGTGGTGTGATGACTAGAAGAGCAACGGAGAATGAATGTCTGTACTCTGGTTTTCTATCAGAGGAAGAACCTAAAAAGGTTGAAGATGCTCTAGAAGATCCAGATTGGGTGATTGCGATGCAAGATGAACTCAATCAGTTTGATAGGCAGAAAGTGTGGAAACTGGTACCCAGACCTAAAGACAAATCTGTTATTGGCACTAAATGGGTATTCAGGAATAAGTTGGATGAAGATGGCATTGTTACGAGGAACAAGGCCAGACTGGTTGCTAAGGGGTATTCTCAAGAAGAAGGAATAGATTATGACGAGACCTATGCACCAGTAGCAAGACTTGAAGCCATCAGGATGTTTTTGGCATTCGCAACACATTCATACTTTAAAGTTTATCAAATGGATGTGAAGAGTGCATTCATGAATGGGGAGCTGGAAGAAGAAGTATATGTAGAGCAACCTCCGGGTTTCGAGAACAAAGATCATATGGACTTTGTGTACTTCCTTTTTAAAGCTCTTTATGGACTCAAGCAGGCGCCTCGAACATGGTATGAAACACTATCTGAATTTTTAATTGAAAATGGTTTTATCAGAGGTGTTATAGATAAGACTCTCTTTCATAAAATGCAAAAAAATAATTTGATATTAGTTCAAGTGTATGTTGATGATATTATATTCGGTTCTACTAATGATGAGCTATGCAAGAGATTTGTTAAGTTAATGCAGAGTAGGTACGAGATGAGTATGATGGGCGAGCTTACTTTCTTCCTTGGACTACAAGTGAGTCAGAAGAAAGATGGGATCTTTATTTGCCAGGCAAAGTACATCAGAGATCTTCTAAAGAAGTATGGACTTGAAGATTCAGCCCAGGCCAAGACTCCAATGCCAACTGCCACAAATCTTGATGAGGACAAATCAGGTAAATCTGTCGACATCACAAGCTACAAAGGTATGATTGGATCTCTACTTTACTTAACTGCAAGTAGGCCAGCTATTATGTTTTCAACTTGCTTATGTGCACGGTTCCAAGCTAACCCAAAAGAGTCTCACCTTATAGCTGTCAAAAGAATTTTTAGATACCTGAAGGGTACTCCAAATTTGGGAATTTGGTATCCTAAAGGTACCGGTTTTGACCTAATCGGCTATACAGACTCGGATTTTGCAGGTTGTAAGATTGACAGGAAGAGTACTTCTGGAAGCTGTCAATTCTTGGGAAGAAGATTGGTCTCATGGTATAGCAAGAAGAAGCACTCAGTGTCTACCTCAACAGCAGAGGCAGAATACATCGCAGCAGGTAGCTGTTGTGCTCAGATCCTATGGATGAGAAACCAACTCCAAGACTATGGATTTATGTTGAACAAGATTCCAATATTCTGCGACAACACAAGCGCGATAGCTATAACCAACAATCCGGTTCAGCACTCACGGACAAAGCATATTGATATCAGGTATCACTTTATACGAGAGCATGTCATGAATGGAATTGTGGAGTTGTATTTTGTACCCACAGAACAACAACTTGCAGACATCTTCACCAAACCACTAGACGAATCTACTTTCTCTAGGTTGGTTAGTGAATTAGGGATGTTAAATTTAAATTAATTTTTGTTTGCGAGGAGTTGTATGGATTCACAAATTATTGAATTTTTATATCCAAAGGACTTGTGAACTCCAGTCCAACTATTAATCTCGGGCTTATGAATATCAATATTAATTATCATAAGTATACCAGTTATGCTTTGTGACAATTATTCGATATAGCATAAGTAGTTAACTGCTACATAAGTGTTTGTAGTTAACAAGAAGCATAACAGTCTGTGGTTTAAAATTAATTGGTGGATTTCAATTCATGAAATCAGACTGAAAGATTCTATATCAGACAAGTTGTGAACTTTTTGTGAGAATCTGATGGTACTGACTTGATTATCTGTTATATTATTTCTCACAAAGCATGTGTAGCAATTACAGTTCTCAGTATTAATATGCATATCTGATTGAATGATTCTTAGTATGCTGTTATTATTATTTGAATTGTGATTGGGTTGGTTTTAAATTTTTAGAAATTACAACTGCAACAGAGTATGGAACAAATTTTTTTTGGTTTTCAAAAATCTCCAATCAACCACCTGTGTATAATATATTAATATATGTATTATTATTTTCTGTGTGTAATTCAAATTGAATTATCTTTAATTTTTAGTTATTTCTAAATTAAAATTTTAATAATTCTATTTTAGGAATATTAACTTTTTAATTTAAGAAATCTCTATTTAATTAAGTTTATGACAATTCGAATTTATATGTTTACATGTTTTAAATTATTTGATAAATGCAAGTTTTATTTTAATTTTTAAATCATCATTATTTCAATTATTAATGATTTTCTAATTAAAATTAACTTACATGTATCGATAGTTGTTAACTATCGGAAATGTATTCTATTTTATTTTAAAATTAATTAGATTGCATGTCCCGATGGTTTTGTTTTATTATTTAAATATGCATGCATCGATAGTTGTTAACTATCGGAAAAAGTATTTTATTTTAATTAATTAAATGCATGACCCGATAGTTACAAATATATATTTTATATTCTTTTCTTTGCATGATCCGATAGTAAAAAAAAAACAAAAAATAATTAAATATCCTGATAGTTAATAACCATCGGGTGGTGCATGTGCTGATAGTTTGACTAGCTATATAATATATATATTTTTAGTAACATTATATCAACATATACACACACCGATTGTTAACTATCATCGGAGCTAAATTGATTTTTTCTCTTCAAATATCTACAGTTCTAGGCCATATTTTACAATTCTAAAACCGTGAATGTGTAGATCTCTTAACTAGCTTCATTTCCATACTGATTTTGCTTCGTTTTGTTTCAAAAAATTTCGAGTCTTTTGAACTTTGGGAATTTTTCTAGGGTTAACTAGAAGTCAAAAAATCGTAATAAAAATACTGGTGTATTTCAAATCTCTCCTAGTTTATCATATATTATTTTTAGAATTTTTGGAGAAGTTTGATTTTTTGGTTCGTATTCGAATAAACTCAGTTCGTTTTTGTTTTGGAAAAGTTAAAAATTTTGGTAATTTTTACTTGTTAAAAATGGCTGGAATTTTTAGTATCACTCGTACGAATTTAGTTGCCGATTATAATATTCAGACCCTACCTGCTGATTATCGGGCTTGGGCACGAATATTACTCGAATATTCTAGGATCAGGTATGCTTTAGTAACAGACGTTCTATTAAATCATAATATGTTGCGAGATTGTTACTGCTCTTCTACTGACTCCTCAGTTGGTGAAGTGTTCGCTTTTACTTTTCACTTAGGCAATCGGGAAATTAGGGTTACTGAACATGATTTGAATCGTATTCTTCGATTCCCACAGGATAATTTTGTTCAAGATCCTACACCCGAACAATTAGCTGATTTTTGTACTTTTGCCAACTACTTCAATTTCGAAGTTCGTGACTTGGGTGAAATGTATAAACAACATTTTCCTAAAGCATGGAATTTCTTTTTCCATAGCATTATTCAGTGTTTTTCCTTTAAGAAGACGAGCACCCATGGTATTCCTTATTTTTATCAAGCTATTGGATATGGTGTTGCTAATAATCTTAGGTTAAACTATGGTCATTTGTTAATGCATAAAGTTCTAAGCGTAATGGGACTTCCGGATAACAGAAACCTCCAACTTCGAAATGTGGAGTGTTTCTTTCCAAGGTTCTTACAGCTTGTTATTAATGATGTATCTACTAACGAGGAAAAGCTACGCTATTATAGTAGTCCTACATCTTTTCCTGTGAAGTAGAAGAACAAGATTGCTACAACTTTGCAGAACAACAATGACTATAACAACAACTCACCAGCACTAATGACAGAATTTATGAGGAGGTGTGTTATTGATATGGACAGAGACGTCCCTCTTGGACCACAAGAAGATATCCAGATCCCTGAACAAGATCAAGTGCCTACCCCTGAATTGGAGTTATCACAAGAAGAAACTGTTCAGGTGACCGAAGAGGTATAAGTTACATCTGGAGGAGATTCATTTAGGAATGCTAATACTCAAGATTCATATCATCCCATCTCTTTAACAGGTAGTAAGTCAGGTAGTCCTACTGAATCTATATCTTCACTGTTTACTAATTTGCACAATTTGTATGAAGATAATGAAATGGAACTTACTGTTGAGCCCTCTGTGGCATTAGGAAAAGGCAATGAATCTGCAACACAACAGATTCTAACCCTTGCCTCAGAACCAAACACTACTCAATCCTTACCGTTATCTTCTCTTCTACCCTTGAAACGCACAATCATGAGTGAGGGAGATAGTGCCTTAGAAGCACCACATAAGGCAGGTGAGGGAACCCCAACAGCTCTACCTCTGACTAGAAGGAGATTAGAAGAACCTGAGGTAACTGTTAGCCCATTTATGCCCTCTCAAAAGGACATGGAGCTGAAAAAGGTAAATACACAGTCTCTAGGGACATCCTCTCAACAGGGTGAACCTATTGAAATTCGCCCGTCAGCCAGGGCATCTGAAAAAGTGTCAATAATTGAGCCTCCAACCAAGTTATATGTTGCACTGAAAGGAGCACACACACAGGAGGAATTGACGGATGTTGCTACTACTGTAGCAGAACCTACGCAGGTAGATCCTGTACAGGTCATGCCTTCACAGGCTATTGCGGGAGTCACGGGTCCTTCATTGCTAAACATTACAGGATCCAATGTGATAAGCCCCCCAGGAGGAACATTCCTGGCTCCTAATAAGGAGGTCTCCACCACTATAAGTGGAAAGGAGAAGCAACTACTTGGCAATAGTTCTTCGGATGAGCCATTTAGGATTTTAACTGCAGGTACAGAAGACTTGCTGGAGTCAAGGAGAGTGAATGAAACACCAACAGAACGTTTGAGTGATCATAATTCACCCACACCTCTAAGACCAAGAGAGAGAATTGAGAGACAAACACCTACAGAACCTGTCAGTGAGACACCTATCAGCCAAATAGATACCCTCACAATGCACACACAATCTCTAAGTCAAAGGGTTTATAACCTGGAGACTACTGTCACCGAAATGAAATCTGAATTTCTTAGCAACGTTATGGAAATAAAATATGTTCAATACAACATGTTGCAGGATTTACAGAATTTCAAGACTGAAATGAAGAAGTTTGTTACAGATTTATTTAAAAAGCATCAATCTCAAACTACTCAAATCCCTGTTTCGGAGGATAACACAATTAAGGGGGAGATGATAGTGCGAGAGCAAGAAAAAGAATCTGGTGCTGATATGGGGAGTAAAGACAAAGGCAAAGGCAAGTTGGTAGAGGAAGAAATAGAAGCAAACATTTATACATCTCAGGGGGAGCAAGATATACCACTGGAGGTAAGGCTCACACTTGAAGAAGGAGAAATATGGGAACTTTCTCATACTGCTCCTACAGCTTAGGAAGATGATTTGTTTGATGAATTTGTAAATGGTGCCGCTTATCAATTCACTGAAACGGACTTTGTGGAAACATTTGGCTTGCTAGATGCAAATCAATCCAGGATAAGGGCATGTGAAATTGCACGAATGTCTCAAGAGAAAGTCAGAAAAGAACACTATAACCACTATATTGTAAGGAGACAAAGGTCGTTGGTGTTATCAAGAGAAGGAAGTGCATGGGATAAGGCTAGAAGTCTTTTACAGAAACCAGAGTTAGGAGTAATTTAAAATGAAGATCAAAAAGTTCTGGAAGCATTGCAAGAAGCTCACAAGAGTCATCCATCAATAAACCAGTTCTTTCATGCATTGAGACAAACAATTAAATTGATATTCATGACGACTAACATCAATGGATGGCGGATTCAGATTCAATTCAATAATTCGACTACTATGACAATTTCTTCTAATTTTATCAAGTTGAGGTCTCTCACAGAATTGTATGTCATGAAGATTAGAGTGGACAAGAGATCTCATGTGAATGAACTTCTTACTGATATGATTGAAGATCAAATTAGCAAAGCAGAAGTTGAAGTTCACACAACTCCTTATACAGTGATATTCTACAAAGACAAGTTGGTTCAGACACTGTGTTTGAGTGATGAAAGACTAAGTCTATATCCTCTGAAGCGTCTGAAATATGTTGAAGGGCTTCTTAGGAGTGAAGGACTTAGAACAGAAGAAAAGTGGAAAGCTGCAGAGCGCATCTATGCTTATAGACTTAATGTCTTATCAAATCAATCTGTAAATATTTCCAAGGTCAGAAGAATAGATCCTTCAAATGGATCTCAACCAAAATTGCCTATGTATACAAAAGAAGAAGGAGATTGGGACTTTGAAAAAGTCAAGGCAATGAGTGAATTCAGATTTAACCATCCAGGGAAAGTGTTCGAGTATACAAAGAAGCCAGATTTTCCAAGTGTCTTTCCAGATTTTGATGTAATCAGGGAGACAGAGACAATGGTGTTAAAGGATCCTCCAGCAATCAGGTACAAGAACCCCAAAGGAAAAACTGAAATAGTTGATATCCACAAGATGTCTTATACTTGATCAAATCAAGACTTCGACGAACTATAAAGACAAATCAGCATTTGCAGAAATCTCTAAGCTTTACTTGGAGAAGTTAGGAGCAGAATCATGTTACAACACTGATCGGGTTAAAGCAGTTCCAAAAAGGTTGAGTGTTAAAGGAAAGACGAAAATTCTTTAATTTACATTCGAACAGGTTAAGCAGATCAGGAGAGTAGCTGTCTTGCAAACACTTCAGGAAGCTTTGTCAGATCCCAAGCCAAGAAATATGCGAGAAGAAGAAGCGCTGGATCTAGTGAATGACCAGCTTGTAAGTCTTATACAGTGAGAATGAGAATGACTTAATGTACATCAGTTCAGGCTAGATGAACATTCATTCTACATTGTAATTGTTTTTGAAATCTGGAAATGTATTATGTGTGACACCCCCAAATCCGGGGTCAGGGATTTGAGTCGCCCCGTCACCATTCAATCATTTACAACCTGCAATAACTCAATACTCCAACAAACACACATCATAGACCCCTCTCTCTCACACACACAAGTTATAGTCTTAGAAACGATATACAACAAGTATCATTAGTTATTACAAACCAAATGTACTTATCCAGGATCTCATACTATCAATGATAACCTCTTCATGAAGTAATCATTAATAACTAGCTCAATACTGAAACTTATCCAACTTACTTTCGTAGAATATGGTTGAACTGAACCATCTCAAAGGTGAATCTTCTACTTTCCTCTCTCTAGGCATGAAGCCAATCGAACATGTTATCACTTTCTCTGAAAAATATAATATAAGCAAGAATGAGTGAAAGAATGCTCAGCAAGTTATTCACCCAATTAGCTATGTGACTCTCATTCAAGAATATGATAATCACTACTATCTCAATAGTATAATCATAAGGTTTAACAGTATATGGTAAGCATAATAAAGTATCTTTCAACGATACACATGATCAGAGTTTTTTTTCTGCTAAAACATTTGTACTAAACATAAAGTTTAGAAAATATCATACGAACAATTTGGTTCGGTATATAACATAAGACACTATCAAATATAGGGTTACCACGCTTTCATATCTCCTCTAAAACTTTTAGGATAAAACTTAATGAACTTCTTACGTTCATAGTTTTGAAATAATCTTTCCATAACTTAGCAAAATAGCTTCAACTATAGTTTTGCTAAAATCCCCTAATATACGCGGTACACCATTCAAGATACAACAATCATAGTTGTTTATCTTTGAGAAAATTAACTCACTTTGAATCATACCATTTATAAGGTTTAACATCCCATAAAATATTTTTAAAGATCCTGTTGTGTTGTGATATATAATGAAAACAAGAGTGAGCAATATAGGCCCACTATAATCATAACTTCTATAAACATACTTTCTGATAAACATTTGAAAAGTTTGTAAGCTTTTCATGCATCAGTTACCTTATGAAGTTTTCATATAACTATTCGTTAAATCATACGAATAACAAGATGACATTTCAAGTTGTTAAAAACCTTTTTCTCATCAGATCCCATCTGAAGTTTTCCTTTCTTTTCGTTAAAACATTTCAAGATTTCATTTGCAATCAACACCATCGGTAACTCAGCTCATAGGCTTTCATTACGGTGTGAAGCACAATTCCAATTGGAAGAAGTGACTATAACTGGAGCATCAACACGCCCGCTACCACACATCCACGATGATCAGTCGTAGCACGTGGCAGCCTTCATCAGCAACCTATGGAAGCCTTCCGTTTCTCTACATGTAGAAGGGGGAGCCCCGGTATTCGCTACCGTTAATGGGTAATCACCCTAGACCGCATACGGGTCAAAGTGCTGGACCGTGCGTCACTTGGCCTCTTACGCTAACTCCAAGTCCACTGAATCAATCTATAAGTCTGGAACTAGAACATTAATCCAAGCTCCCCAAGTATATCATACTTGTTAAAAGATTTGTCTATCTAACCTGGAACCGGAAGTTAATCCTAGTTCCCCAAGTATATAGTACTTGTTGATAGACCCTCATAGCTATGAGTAGTCACTGATTAGATTAGTCGGGCTGTCCTCTCACCACACAGGTAAGTGACCTTCACCCACTAATCTCTTTCATCAAGGAATGAATTCATTTTGAAAACCATGACTCGGGAGTTAGCTGAAAACGTTTCTTTATTTTGATTAGTAAAGCTCTGCTTTTGATAAGTTGAAAAGCCCTTGCTACTGTGGAAACTGGTTCCAAAACTTGACTGCTTTCGAGAAGTAAATAGGTATTCACTTCCTATACCGAGTTCCCTATTTTTGATAAGTCTGAACGTATTTTATTCTTATTAAAAGAATAAAATAAAATAATTAAATTAAAATATTAGGGAGCTCTCACTATCTTTAAATCATTTTCTGATGGTCGGAAAGTATTTAAAATAATTATCGAAAGCTTTGAATAATTATTAAAGACCTAAAATAATTTGTAAGTGAATTTTAAATAATTAATAAATATTTAAATAATATTTATTAATTATAATTAATAAATAATCCTCAATAAATGAATATTCAAAATAATATTCATTAATTAAATAAATATTAAAAATAATATTTATTATCTCATTCAAATGAATATTCAAATAATATTCATTAATTAAATAAACATTGAAATAATATTTATTATCCTCATTTAATTCTTTTATCAAAAGAATATCAAAATATAAATATCAAAATATTTATATCGTCTTCTCAAAATAATATGTCTCCGGCTTCTTCCGGATTTCGACAGTACTTAACATAACCTTCCGACTCCCGGTCTACGTTCGAAAATACATAACTCGCTATACACTTAGAGCCTTTTACCTTCACCGGCTTATATCTATATTTCTTATAGCATATAACCGAAACATTTACGAAAGCTTTAATACATAAAACAATTCGTACTTTTCAACATACAGTTATATCACAACAACAACAGTCTTTCGATCATAATAGTAGTACATTATGTACAGGTGTTTAAAAACATGCATATGTACCAATACATATATTTTGATATGTAAAAACGTAGGTTAGAAAACTTGCCTCGAGTCCAAGATACGTTCTCAGAGTTCCACTCGCTCCGGATTCTCTATCAATAAATATCATAATCCCAATTAGTACTCTTAATCTCATGGACTACTTATATTACTAATAAGTATACTCGCATATTTCGATTCCAATTATGACAACCTCGAATTTTACTTAGTCATTTTACTAATGCTTGTCTTACCCGGTATTTACTTCCTCGGGTCTATCTTAACCAATCGTAAACCATTTCATCAACGGATTTTAATCTAATCCTTCACTCCAATACGTAGTCGTGTTATTCCTTAACATCTTTCGTGTTTTAACCGACTCGAAGTTATCCTTTTATCCTAGCCAAAACGGCTCGTCAAAACCGTGTCTCTATAGTTGACTTTCCTGCGAATTACTATTACGCGACTCGCACTTTAATATTTTTAGTAAATCAGAAAATTCATAATTAAATACGAAATCACCTCAAGAATCTTCTTGAGTACTTGAAATATTTATCAAAAATATTTTTATTTGAAACACTTGAGTTTAACTAAGCGAAAAGCATTTTAGAAATCGAGTTAACTACGAGGTTTTGCTATTTGCACCGCTTTCACTAAAACGCTCATAACTTTTTAACCGTTAACTCAAATGACGCACCGTTTTAGCATGCACGATCTAGAGAATGTCTAGAATATAATCCATCAAAATTGTGGCCCTGAACAGATGACTCATTTTTCCGAATTTACTGAAGAAGGCAGTAGCCTCTTATGTGAATAGTGTCATCGTGCAATTTTGGTTCCGATATTTTTATAAAATCGAAAATTTAACTTTTTAATACAAAACCTTTTTGGTGATCTTACTAACTATCCAAGGTATATATCATCCAAGTTTCATAATTTTAATCCACCCTTAACTAGTTCGTTTATAGCATCAAAGTGAGTACAAGGCAGCAGTTTGGTCTCCTTGCGCGACTTTCACTAAAACGAACTTATCTCCTAAACCGTAAATCGTATCGACATGATTCAAGTGTCAAAACAAACTATGAAATAAGGTATACACATCCATGGTCAGTGGTGCCCATAAATATTTTATTAACAGATTGTAATTCTTGTTCAAAACAGTCCCTAAATCAAACGGGCATTACGACGGCTATAAACTTAACGTTTTCCGGATTCAATCAATTGAAATCCATTCACAACCAAGATAAATCATCAACATACTAATATGGTCATATCATTCAACTACTCATTTCATAACTTTTAACCAACACCACTTCACAAAATCATCCAACAACACTCAACCATTTACATCCAAACTCCTTAATCCACATATGGTTAAACATAACTCAACTCAAGCTTTTAACTTCAAAGTAAATCAAAGGGTGGATAGAGTTTATACCTTCCTTGGATACTTAAACATACTAACAAGAGCTTGTAAGCCTTAAGGGAGTCTTGATCTATGCTTAACATCCTTAAACTTGCAAGAGAAATCAAGAAACAAGTTAGTAAATTTTCGGAGTTACTATTTAGCCTCAACTTCTATAATTTATTTACCCAATCAAAACACCTCCAAAAATTATGAAATGAAATACGTACCTTCTACATATAGTGAAGAATCTTTGGTTAAAATTTGGTCATTTTTGGATGAGTAGAACTGGAGTTATAAAATCATCTTTGCACCTTGCTCAAACTGGGCAGAAAATGGAGAAATGGAGGGGGTGAGCTTTTCTCTCTTTACTTGCTTTTTTTGTTGGTGTATTTGTGTTTGTATAATGTGTATGTATTATTACATGACTGATTTACACACAAATATGGCTTGGTGGAGTGAAAGGTCAAGTTCATAAAGCCATGAATTAGCGAACTTGGTTTCCACTTTTCCTTTATTTGTGGAACCATGTTTCTAACTAGCACTTGGTCACTTGGTTGGATTGACTTGTTGACTTGGTTCCTCATTAACCAACTTGGTTGCATGGTTCTTAAGTGTATTTAACTTACCTTTCCATGATTAACACTTAATCCTCCACGTAAGTTCGATTAATTTCCGAAAACGTTTCGTCGTAGGAATTCCGTAGCGTAAATCCTTAATATTCCAAATACTCTAATTCGATTATAACCATTAACTTTCTAAATTATAATCCTCCCAGTCATAACATAATTATCTTATTTCTCGATATCTCGTGAATTACGAAACAAATCGTAAAAGTGAAAATCTTCGAATTCTGACGGCTTTTACATTCACTCATTTTCTTCATACAACGATATGACATCTTCGGATTTCTAATATTCCAACACTTACTTAGTGTCGGCTAAAAAGTTTTTCATAATCCATAGAATCACTATTCATCAGGGTCGTTTATGAATAAAAAAAATTTCGTCCAAAAATCCAGGTTATTACATTATGTGATCCAGAATGTATTTAATATTAGATTACCGTCTTCTAATTACTTTTTCTTGTAAGTTAGTTGAGTTATCCTCTTAAGGGATTTGCTTGTCGAACTCTAACAATCAAATAGGAGGAGATTGTAAAGCATAATGTAACGTAACGTAACATGTAACCGAGGAAACTAACTCAACACAAATGGTCGGTAACTTATATTAAAATGAAGCATGGAATCGACTGCGAATCATTTATAAGTTAAATACAAAAGACCAAATTATTAGAGGAAGCTTTGAAGACATTGAAGATCACTGAAAGAAGTTCATTAACATGTTCAAGCCTCAGTGAAGAATA
This sequence comes from Oenanthe sinensis, assembly GCA_028671895.1. Taxonomy (NCBI): domain Eukaryota; kingdom Viridiplantae; phylum Streptophyta; class Magnoliopsida; order Apiales; family Apiaceae; genus Oenanthe; species Oenanthe sinensis. The sequence goes on from JAPMAC010000212.1 coordinate 8,610,864, forward strand.
AAGTTGAAGTGGTTCAAAGGTTCTGAAGATGAAGAAGGTTTTACTACAGAGAAAAGAGAAGATTCCAGTGAAGTTTAGAAGCACTTCTAATCAACAAGGAACAAAGTCAATTGTATTATAAAGAAGATGTGAAGATTAAGATCGTGTTAGTCGTTTGTGAACCAGACCAGTTGCACCAATTGTCAGCACAAAAGAGATTGAGAATTGCATCTATGGATGAGAAGAATTGACCAGATACTGAGATGAGTAACCTAAGTGGTATGTGATTAAGCCCAGAATAAATCAAGGTCGAATTAACAAGGAAATATTTATTTGACTTGGTTGCAGTGGAAGAAATTATATTAAAGGGCTTAACAAGTTCGAAAATTGGCTAAGTGAATGAGACTACAGAAGCTGTATCCAGAAGTCAACTAGTCAAGCTATTTCGTCTTATTCACCAATGGTTAATCAAGCTATTTTGTCTTATTCACCTATGGTTATTAACCATCGGGTGAACTTGTGATAGCTCTTCTTCTGGTCTCTTTTTTAAAGAATAAGAATATCTGAAATCATTTGCATCTCCTCGGTAGACTTTGGCTTTCGAATGACCAATACCTTCCTTGTTCTTACTAAGTCTGGCATTCAGAGTCAGAGTTTGAGTTTTTGTCTACCAAAGATCAGGATTCTTCTTTCTACACAGAGACTGTTGTTCTTCTTCCTCGTCTTCAAAACTTGTTCCACCTAGAAGAAATATAGTTACAAGCATGGTGAGTGGAGTCTTTGATTTTAATGGAGCTTTTTGTTGAACTGCTTGAGATGACTTTGTTTGAATTTTAACATGTTTAGTTACAGTTTGCTTTGCTTGATCAGACACCTTCTTCTTAGCTAGAGTTTTCTTTGAACTCACATATATTTTCTTCTTTGACTGTACTTGAGCATTATCAGTACCATTTTTCTTCAATTCTTCTTCAACAGCAACTAGATCCATTCCTGGATTTTCTTCTTCAATAAATTTCTTTGTCAGTTCTGCATCTTTATTGTTTCTTTCTTTAATATTCTCAGGCTTTTCTTCCTCTGCAAGCCTTCTAGCCAAATCTTTATCAAGTTCTAATAGAGTTTGCTTACCTTTTCCAGATCCTGAAAGAATCAGAGTTTGATCAGTCAGAGTTTGATTTTGTAAATTCTTTCCACCCTTATGACTCATTTGGCTTTTATCAGGAACACCACTGCCATCATCATCACCTTCTAGTTTATCAAAGTTTAAAACAAAATCCACCTTGCATTTGTCCTTAAATATTTTCTCCCCCTTTCTGACATCAGAAGAAATAGTCAGGAGGTCTGCAATAGTATGCAACATGGTCTGCATGGAAGTGACAGCAATACCAATTTGGTCAACTTTGGACTCCAAGGCATCTTGTTTAGTGGAAACAACCTTAATTTTAGATTCCAAGGAATGTTGAGCAACAAAAATAGAACCTTGAACTAAAGCACTTGTCTTGCTAACAGAGTCTTTAAGATCAAAAACTTCATTGTGAAGACCCTTAGTCAATACAGTGGTTGCCTTAAGAACTGTATTCATCTCATTAAAGTTTAATTCAAAGTCTGATTTCTGGATAAGATCATGAACATGAGGCCAAGAAATATCTTCATAGGAAAACTTCCAAGACATATCTTAAATGTTTTGTCTCTTAGAGCTTAGAAGATCTTCATTATATGGTTCCTCTCTACTATTATTCCTCCATATACCTTCATGCGTGAGAGAATATTCAATTTCACCTTTTAGTTGTTTAACAACACAGTAGTTAGGATAGTCCATCCTCAGTCTATCATGAGCATCAAAAGCATCAATTGGCCATCTCTTTGAACTGTATCTCAGAGTGTAAGGAATAGAGAGATCAGTAACTTCTTCATCCACAAAGATAGGAGTGAAATCCTCAGAGTTTGAATCTTCACCATCTGCAAGAACATCAGAGTTTGGTACCTCAGAATTTAGAGAGTGAGAAACATGTTGAGCAGCAGAACCCATGTCATGTATATTCTGAGTACCTGCATAAAGAATAGAACACCCTAAAACACTCGTTTCTTTTAAAGTAATGTCATTACTTCTCACATCACACATTTCATGACTTTTGAGAGTCAGAGTTTGCTCACTAGAAGTAACTAACTTCTGTCTCAGAGAATGCTGAACCTCCCCCTGAAGTTGTGCTTTCTTTAGAGTTTGATGGATCGTAGTTTAACCTTTCAGAGTTTGTCTCTGTCGGAGTTTGGTCAGACTCTAAAATTTTAATGATTGAGGTTGGTTCTGCAATTTAAGTAGAAGATTGATATTGCTCCCCCTCAACAACAGAATCTTCAATTATTGTGTCAATTTTATCTGAATCAGAGTTTAGGTCATCAGAGTCTGTGTCTTGTTGAGCTTTGAGCAGTTCATTTTCAAAACTTTGAGATTCTTGAGCATCTTCATCATGTAATCCTGTTATTTTTCCTTCATCAAAAGAGACATGAATAGATTCCATGACTGCCCTGGTTCTTAAATTAAATACTTTGAATGCTCTTGAAGAGATTTTAGAAGTTGTTGCATAGCTAACAAAAATTCATTCATCTGCTTTGAGTTCAAACTTCTTCAATTGTTCAGGATGTGTTTTAAGAATAAAATACTTGCTTCCAAATATGTGAAAGGATTTCACATTTGGCTTCCTACCCTTCATCATTTCATATGTAGTCATTCTATGTTTATTTATCAAGGTACAATTCTGAGTGATGCATGCAGTATTCACAACTTCTGCCCAAAAATAAGTAGGAAGGTTTTCTCCTTCTAACATTATTCTAGCAGCTTCAATGAGAGTTTTGTTCTTTCTCTCAACTACACCATTTTGTTGAGGTGTACCAGGTGCTGAGATTTATTGAATGATTCTTTTGATTGAGTAGAATTCCTCCATTACAGAGTTCTTAAACTCGGTTCCATTATCACTCTTTAGATTCTTTACCTTAAGGGGTGATCCATTCTCAATCATGGAAATATGATCAAAAATGATCTTAGCTATTTCATCCTTTTTGTGTAGAAAGTACACCCAGGTAAATCTTGTGTAGTCATCTACTATCACTAGAGTATATTTCTTCTTTTCCAATGGACATTATGTTGATAGGGCCAAACAGATCAAGATGCAATAGGTGAAAAGGTTGTTCAATAGAATTTTCGGTCTTGCTCTTGAAAGATATCTTCTTTTGTTTTGCCTTTTGACAAGAATCACAGATCCATCAGAATGAAATTAATATTTTGGAAGACCTCTTACTAGATCCTTTTTCACCAACTCATTTATATTTCCAAAGTTCAAGTGACACGACTTTTTATGCCAATTCCAGCTTTCCAAAGATGATGCTTTTCCAAGTAAGCAGGTTAATGGACCATCAGAGTTTACCTCCAAGCTAGCTTCAAATAGCTTGTTTTTTCACAAAACGGATTATGAAAAGAATAGCTTTAATAAGACAATAGACTTGAATTTGGATTCCTTTTTCACTATCCTAATCAAATTCTAATTTGACTGTTTTCTTCATAAACTCTGATTGATAAACTCTGTCGGTTGTCATTCTCTGATTTGAGCATTCACTGTTAGACTAAACTTTGATTGAGTATTCTATGGTAGAGTAAACTCTGACCGACAACTTCCTAATCTCTGATGACATCATCATAAACTCTGTTATGGTATTCTCTGACAACATCAGTGTTTATTTCCTAACAATCTCCCCCAATTTATTCTTTAAAAAGTAAAACATAAATTTCACTTATGATGTCAAAAATATGGACAAATGTATCAGAGTTTGAATCTTCATTCTCGATTTAAATCCTTCTGTAAGAAAAGTTTTCCTTAAAAAAAATTTCTAACAGCTTCTTCTCAGCATTCTTCAGCAGTTCAACTAACTTTTCCTTGAGTTCTTTCATTTGATCAGAAGAGTCATCAATTTGGAATATAGAAGCTCTTAAATTATATATTGATGATCTCTACATCCTTTCATCCAAAAGAATACAACAAGCCTTCTTTCTATCAGGATTTAAAATTAGAATAGAAATTCCTAACACCATCTTGACCTTTGCATCTCCTTTTGTCATGACTTTTTTAGAATCAAATTCAACTACATATCCTGGTTTGTATTCCTCAGAGTTTATCATTATAAGTCTCTCATTCTTCTTCTTCTCATTTATCACACCTTCAAGAATTTTTACCCATCTGGAAGTGACTTCATTTTCATCATTAAGAAGATAAAGAACATATTCAAGTTCTCTGGAAGCTTTATGAATCAGATCTTCTTCAGCAATTTTCAAAACTCTTCTATTCTCCAAAAAATATAGAATGTGACACCCCCAAAATTACTACACCAATTACTGATTAATTAACAATATTAAACAGATAATAGCAGTGATTATATATATATAACCCTGCCACCCAAACACAATCCTAGATCGCCATCAGGTTCAAGTATGAAAACAACATACTAATTTAATATTACAAGTCCAAATCCAAAAAGTCTAAGTTCTAAACTTATTACAACTTACTGATCCAACTGGATCTCAACACACCTGCATACGGGCTCTATATGCTCTACCTGTACCTCCTGTAACCTTACGGGTGGTTCTGTAAGTACGTACCATCTTCTATAGCTGCGAAAAGGGTTAGGAAGCAAGGAGTGAGCTAAATTGCTCAGCAAGTGTAAACAATAATCATAATATGCTATCTGGGAAGGTTCAATAATGATAATAAGGAAGATAGTACTGTTTCTGGTTCATAAAAGCTAAAGGTATTTTAAAACAGTTTCCTTTTTAAAGTAAATTCAAGGAACGTACATTTTGAAACTGTAAGTGCATTTCCAAAAGGTTACTAAAAATAGAAGGTACTATTGTAATACTGGTAAATCTTATTTTTCCACTTGCTTTTGAAATCAAAAACTTTCAGAACTGTTTTGGAACAATAGTATTCGTATAATTGGGATTTAATTTGACGCTACGAGTTAAGCTAGGTGATCAGCCAACGCATTAACTCCGGGCCACCACGCAGAGTGACTCCACCTTTCAAACAATTGCGGATATCCTTGGCACGCTTTGGCCGTTAGCATTGAGCTATTTTACTTCACAGACCGGCGTCTCGGTCTAAAACATTTTTAATAATCCCATAACTTTCAAATCGTAATATAATATTCAGTTTCAGCAAAATCTCAATCTTTACGATATAATTGATACAGTAAATAAACTTGAACTGAATAAGGATATGAAAAGATCTTTCAGAATACTTGTAAAACAATTTCATCATAATTATTGTTCGTAAAATCATGGTATAAAACTGTGTTCAAAATCAGGGTTCAGCATAGGTATTATATAGAATTGGATATAATATGGAACTGGAATGATAACAAGATATCAAGAGGGAAAAGGAACACTTGCCTTAATCTGAAGGGCTGTCTGACTAACTCTCGAAATAATCTTTGTGCGTCCTAACAACCGGGTCCTGGTCCACTCTTTTTACTCGTTCCTAATCATAAATTATACGTATAAGTCACTCTCTTATTCGACGAATAATTTAATAATAATATACTCATAGTCACATAAGCACGTAATCACTTAGCACCCAATGCACGTAATTTTATTATCAAACCATACTAATAAATTAATATAAAGCTCGGATTAGAAATCTAGTTATACTAGTAATTTCAGAAAATTATTTATAATAACTTTCGTTTTAAACACGTAAGCAAGTTCTTTACTTAAACCTCTCAAATAATTATAACATAATATTTAATAATAAAAACCAATCACAATAAGCCACATCATCAAATACTACTCAATCACACAATACTATACTATTCTCAACCAATAACTATCTATACAAGGATGATGTGCCGTTAACCTTTTAAAGATCGTTAGTTTTGGAAAAATTTTGGCAGCATCTCCTTTGTATATCGAGCTATCCGTCGGAATACAACCGATACAACCAAGCATCAATGTCAATCATACACCATTATATAATCATATTTAGTACCAAATCCATGTCAATCAAGCAATATCTATTAAACATTAATAATACTATTGCCATTTCATTACAACCAGAATTCGAATATATTATTATATATTCAAATCATGCTACTGCAATACAAAGCTTTCAAGTACTCGCGTGGTTACAAAATCAATCCACATTCTCATTTAGACACGTACATTGATCAATTAATTCTTCTAGCAACTATCCCAACTTAACTAACATAATTGTATAGTTACTACTTCAAGCCATATGTACAGAATTTTCCACATCTCATTCAAATGACTATATGCAAGTACAAAAATAATTAGCTCATTAGCTAGATATGGTAACTAGCATCAATTTATGTCAAGCTCCTATTGCCATTAGTCCAATTCGATCATATTATATATATATATATATATATATATATATATATATATATATATATATATATATATATATATATATATATATATATATATATATATTCGAATTTCTTTGGATTAATAGCCTGGTAATCAAATGATAATCGACTAATATGCCTCAATTAACTCAATTAGCAACTAGCATGATATAAACAATCTCATGACCAAGCTTAATATTTACAATAATCATACATATATTTGCTACTATTCGGCAAATAGCCAATTGGCCGGACAAAAATTCAATTGTAAATTAAGGAAATTTGGAAACTAACATGCAATCCCCTATTTACCAACAAGTTAATCTACTTTTAATCTCCACCAAACTCAACATGCTGCAAATAAAACATAACATAGATGAATTGCCTGGAAAATTAAATGATGCTAACGGAGACTCAAGAACCAACTGGAATACGTCATGCAACTCAAGTAGACTATCAACCCATCACAGCATTAACTAATCGATCACATGGCATGCAAGAACAACCGAAGCAAATGAACGGAAATTAGAAATCATGGCCGGAAAATTCAAATTTTTAACATGCAATGCTAGTTACCCATGTAATCGAACTCACAACAGTTGCTAGCATATAAACTAACTAAAGACGAGGCCAACCGAGTGAAGCCCAGTCGCCGACTCGCCGGAGCTCATCGCCGGCGACGGTGACGAGGAAACAGAACTCAATTTGGGTTCATCACTGCTTCATTCGGCTCATAGCTTCAAGTATAGCTTCATTTAATCACTAATAACTCAACCACAACCATAGGACGGCTTGCATGCAACTCAAATCATACATACATACATACGGCATACATATATATATATACGCATAAACTAGTTAACAAGAATAGTTGACTCGATTACTAGCTTGATTCACAGCAACAAGGCATGTTAACATATATTCGATCTTGAAAATAAGGAAAAGATTGCATGTGTATGAGAGAGAGTACGGGACCTGAACACACTGCAGAAAACAGAGCAAGAATGAGGAAGGAAGTGGCTGTGCAGTATTTATAGTGGCAGGGGCAAAAATGTCTTTTCACAAGTGCTGATTTTCTGAGTAAATCAATTAATAATTCGAATTTTGGGAGATACAGGGTACAAAAATAGTTTTTATATTTTTAAAATTCAGATCATGAATTTATAAGCTTCCCCATATTTTTCAAATATTTTTCGGGTAAATAAATAATTAAATAAAAATCTTTGAAGTTTTAGCACAGAAATAGAAAATAAGAGTAGGAAAATCATTAAAAATATTTTTGGGCTCGAATAAAATAACATTTTATTTTTCAAAAGTCTCCGAATATATATGGAACAGTTTGGAAAAGGTTTCATGATTTTTGGACACTCCAATAATTAATTATGGAATTTAGAAGGGAAATGTTTTCAGGATAAAACAAGTTTGAGAAAATTATACAAAACTATTGAGGATGAAATAAATCACATCACTATTTTTAGACAGTCTCTAAAATCACATAGAAGCTACATATAAAATTTCATAATTATTGAACACACCAATAATTTTATAAAAATCAAACAGTTACTCAATTAAGCATGAAAAATCAATTAATCACTTAATTAAAACACTTAAGCATAATGCAGTCAAACGGGCAGTCAACTAGACATATAAAAAGATCATATATCACCTCTTGTCATATTAGAACACATAAATAATATAATCATATTTTATAATATATTCGTCGCACTCGTTAAACGTAACTAATCGGGACTAAAATATTATTAAAATTATCGGTTTATTACAATCTACCCTCCTTAAAAGGATTCTGTCCTCAGAATCAGTCTAAGAAAACAACTGAGGGTAATTCTCTTTCATCTCACTTTCTAACTCCCAGGTGAATTCTTCAACCTTGGGGTTCCTCCATAACACTTTAACTGTTACAACTGTCTTATTCCTAAGAATCTTCTCCTTGCGGTCAACTATCTTAACTGGATGTTCTACAAAAGACAAATCAGGCTGAACATCTACTGGATTATATTCTATTACACAAGCAGAATCTGGAATAAATCTCTTAAGTAAAGACACATGGAAAACATTGTGTACGCCTTGCATGCTTGGAGGCAACGCTAGTTCATAAGCGACCTTTCCTACTCGTCTTAAAACCTCAAAAAGTCCTATGTATCGGGGACTGAGCTTTCCTTTCTTGCCGAATCTAACTATTCCTTTCCAGGGCGATATCTTCAACAGCACGCTTTCTCCTTCAGTGAATTCCAATTTTCTTCTATCAGGATCTGCATACTTTTTCTGTCTATCTTGTGCAGCTTCCATTCTCTTCCGGATTATTCTCACGACTTCATCGGTTTGCTGAATCAATTCTGGGCCAATGAGCTTGCGATCTCCAACTTCCTCCCAACAGATGGGGGATCTACACTTCCGTCCATACAGGGCTTCAAACGGGGGCATCCCTATGCTGGCATGATAACTGTTATTATAAGAGAACTCAACTAATCTCAAATTTTCATCCCAACTTCCTTTAAAGTCCAATGCACAAGCTCGAAGCATGTCCTCGATCGTCTGGATAATTCTTTCACTTTGTCCGTCTGACTGTGGGTGATAGGCTGTACTCATTCGCAATTGTGTTCCTAAGCATTCCTGAAACTGCCTCCAAAATCTTGAATTGAATCGAGGATCCCTATCTGACACAATGGATACAGGAACTCCGTGTTTACTCACAATTTCGTCTAGATACATGTGTACCATCTTGTCCAAAGAATATCTCTCGTTGATTGGTAGAAAATGTGCTGACTTGGTTAGTCGATCAACAATGACCCAAATGGCGTCGTGATTTGACTTGGTCCTGGGAAGCCCTACAACAAAATCCATCGCAATGTGCTCCCATTTCCATTCTGGAATATCTAACGGTTGCAATAATCCACCAGGCCTTTGATGTTCTGCTTTGATCCTTTGACACGTGTAACATTTGGCTACCCAGTCTGCTATTTCTCTTTTCATGTTTGGCCACCAAAAGTTTCTTTTTAAATCCTGATACATCTTTGTACTTCCTGGATGAATCGAATGTCTTGAATTGTGTGCCTCTTGTAGTATCTCGTTCTTCAACTTTAACACGTCGGGAATCCAAATTCTCGCATTAAATCTCAGAATTCCTTGTTCATCTTTCTGTGTACAAATTTCTTCACCTGTCAGTTCGTTCATCCCTTGGCTCATTATTTCGTCTTGACACTTCCGAATATTTTCAAGTAATTCCGGCTGAAATGTCATGGTGAAAATCATATCATCCACTGTTTCCGGCTGCCGTACTTCTATCCCTAATTTCTCAAAGTCTTCGAACAACTCCTTAGTCATTGTCAACATATTCAACCGTTCTTTTCGACTTAAAGCATCCGCGACCACATTCGCCTTTCCCGGGTGATAATTTATTGAACAGTCATAATCCTTTATTAGTTCCAACCATCTTCTTTGCCTCATGTTCAACTCTTTCTGCGTGAAAATATACTTCAGACTCTTGTGGTCGGTCTAAATCTCACACTTTTCTCCATAAAGGTAATGTCTCCAAATCTTGAGTGCAAACACGATCGCTGCTAGTTCCAAATCATGCGTAGGATACTTTTGCTCGTGAGGCTTGAGTTGCCTTGAAGCGTAAGCTATTACTTTATCATGTTGCATTAAAACACAGCCTAATCCTTTAAGAGACGCATCGCTGAATATCACAAATTCTCCTTTATCGTCTGGCAAAACCAATACCGGAGCCGTTACCAATCTTTGCCTTAACTCTTGAAAGCTTGCTTCGCACTTATCATTCCATTCAAATTTCTCGTTCTTCCTTGTCAACTTGGTCAGAGGTACCGCAATTCTGGAAAAAATTTGCACGAATCTCCGGTAGTATCCTGCTAATCCCAAGAAACTTCTGACTTCCGTCGGAGTCTTCGGTCTTTCCCAGTTCATCACAGCTTCAATCTTAGCGGGATCTACTTTTATTCCATCACGGCTGACTATATGTCCGAGAAACTGCACTTCCTTAAGCCAAAACTCGCACTTGGAAAATTTCGCATACAACTTTTCTTTCCTCAGGATTTCTAAGGCTAACCTCAAATGCTGTTTATGCTCTTCCTCTGTCTTAGAATATATCAGTATATCGTCGATGAAGACTATCACGAATTTATCCAAGTACTTCTTAAATACTCGATTCATCAAATCCATAAAAGCTGCGGGCGCGTTCGTCAATCCAAAAGCCATCACTAAAAATTCGTAATGTCCATACCTGGTTCGAAAAGCTGTCTTTGGCGCATCTTCTGGCTTTATCTTCAGTTGGTGGTATCCTGATCTTAAGTCAATTTTTGAGAAACTGGTTGCTCCTTTTAGTTGATCAAAAAGGTCATCAATCCTGGGTAATGGGTACCTATTTTTGATGGTTAACTTATTTAACTCTCTGTAATCGATACACAGTCTCATGCTTCCGTCTTTCTTCTTCACGAATAGAACTGGAGCTCCCCACGGAGAAAAACTGGGCCTTATGACTCCCTTGTCCAACAGATCTTATAACTGACTGGATAATTCCTTCATTTCTGCCGGGGCCATACGTTAAGGGGCTTTGGATACCGGTTCCGTACCTGGGGCTAAATCAATGGAAAACTCGATTTGCCTATCTGGGGGTAAACCTGGTAATTCGTCTGGAAACACATCAGGAAACTCATTTACTATTGGGATCTCTTCCAATTCTGGTATCTCCTTACTCCTGTCTACAACATACGCGAGATATGCTTCACATCCGTGCTTCATCATTCTTCTTGCTTGCATCATTGTCAAATAACTTTTCTTGCCTTTGTCCTTTGAAGATCACCTTCTTTCCTTTCGTCGTCCTGAGTACCACCTTCTTATCTTTGCAGTTAATCTGAGCGTTATGCTTAGTTAACCAGTCCATTCCTAAAATTACGTCAAAATCTCCTAGCTGAAAAGGTAATAGCGATATCGGAAAACTATACCCTTCTATGCTAACTTCACACTGGGGACAGACTTGGCTTACTCTCACTTGCTCCTGATTAGCTAACACTATGTTTAACGCACTTTCCAAATTTACAGCCTCACAGTTTGACTTATTCACAAAATCTCTAGATATAAAAGATCTAGTGGCACCAGTATCAATTAACACTTTTGCGATAGCAGAATTTACAAGAAGCGTACCTGCTACCACATCCGAACTCTGGACAACATCTTTCATATTTATGTTGAGATTCCTCACTTGTTCTGAAGATTGAAAAGGTTGATAACCCAAATATCTTTGTCCGGTCATTGGAGTAACTGAAGCATAGCTTGAGGCTGAAGGAGCTGGCTGGACTTGATACTGCACTGGAGTGGCTGATAATCTCATCATTCTATTGCTTTGTACTTGGGACCTACATTCTCGAGATATGTGCCCTGGCTTCCCGCATTTAAAACATGTTACATTTGAGCTGGCCTTCGGGCTTGGACTCACTACCCGGCATTCACTTGCATAATGTCCCTTTGTGTTACATTTAAAACAAACAATATCCGCCTTATTGCACGCTCCAACATGCCTTTTCTTGCAGATTCTGCACTCCTGATTTGTTGCTGATTGGATTCTCTGTGGCCCCTGAAATTTGTTTCCCTTACTACTTTCATTCCTTCGAAAAGACCCGCCTCCACTTCTCGGCGGAAATCCTGACTTCTTTACAAACTTGCTGACGGGCTCACTTTGACTTGTCCCATCATCTCTTTGTCCAAACTTTCTTTTCTGCTCATTCTTCTCCCTTTGACCCTGTTCACTTTCTGTTTCGGCAATCAATGCCTTCTGTACCACCTCCGCATACGTCTTCAATTCTAAAATTGCCAATTTCGCCCTAATCCATGATTTCAATCCCTGTTGAAATCTCCTGGCCTTCTTTTCTTCAGTGTTCACATATTCAGGGACAAATCTTGACAACTCGGTGAATTTCTTCATGTATTCTGACACATTCATGTTGTTCTGTTTTAGCTCAAAGAACTTCAGCTCCATCTGAGCTTGCATGTATCGGGGAAAGTACTGTTCCAAAAACAATTCCTTAAATCTATCCCAAGATATCATTTCTACTGTCTCCAACGCTTTAACTGACTCCCACCAATAGTTTGCATCACCTTTCAGAAGGTAACTTGCAAAGGTTGTCTTTTGTTCTCCTTCCACCTTAACCAATTCAAATGCTTTTTCTATCTCCTTCAACCATTTCTGAGCTTCAATTGGATCAGGTGATCCCTGGAATTCTGGAGGCTTTACTGATTGAAAAGTCTTGAATGCCACTGTAGCCTGGCCACGTGGCTGGTCTTGTTGTTGGTTTTGTTGTTGTTGCAATTGCTGTTGAAGCATTTGCTGCTGTTGGGTTAGAGCTGTTGTTTGTTGGCGCAGAAGTTCTATTAACTGGGCCATGTTGTGGTTATCTTGATTTACATTAAGGTTCTCGGGGTTATTCTGATTTACATCTTGATTTACTTGAGGGTTCTGAGCTTCATTCTCATCTTGGTTGGGGTTATTAGAATTTGAAGTTGTTTGTGAGGGTGTCCCTCGGGAACGTCTCTTTAGTGGCATCTTACTATAGGTAGATACGAAAATTTAGACTAACGTATAAAACAGTTCGCATGGTATATGACATGGTGAGATAAAGTATACGGAAATCAAGTTCTGAATTATCGATCACATGCTGTGTGGTTTAAAGACGTTAACTACTATCGAACATCAAAATACGCAACTTATGAATTAGATGGCATAAAACGGAAACATAAAATAAATAAACTGACACCATAGTGCCAAAAAGTCACAAGATCCATGGGTTCACATCGGAGATCCAACAATATCCATAATACAACACCAAATGCGGAAAATAACAGAAACAACTACTAAACTAGATCCTGCCCCATACTACAATCATCCTTAACCACGATTCCTCTCTTGGTCGATGATGTCTCGGATCTGGTTGATGATCATCTCGCAGATCATCCGTCCCTCTCCATATCTCACTCTAGTAGGTGGGGGTAGCTGCTCCATCTGAATCATGGCCGTCTCCACCAATGCTCGGAGTCTGGTAGTCGAATCTGGCCTGAGAGAAGGGAAGTCTCTGTAGTAGATGCTCAACAATGACTCCAGTTGGTCATTGGCAACAGCCAAGTTATCATAGTCCTGTCGTAGCTGTGAGTAGACGCTGAAGGGGACTGTGTCAGTCGACGAGCCTGTTCCTAATAGAGTGGAGGAGGAAGCAACACGACTAGAGGATCCATGTCGGGCCTGTACACCTGCTATCCCTAATCCTGGCATTGCATCTGAAGACTCTGGAAATGGCTCGGGGGATGGGGACCTCATCTCATCTAGAGTATCTATCTCCTGCTCATCCGCCTCCCTAGCATTCCACGATGCTAGAAAGTGACTCATCTCTGAGTCTGAACTCGAAGAAGGAGTGGGAGTGGGAGGGTTCTGGGCTCGGCGCTGAAAATAATTAAAAGAATATATATATACTTATTATTAGTAGGTTAGGGTGTAAACTTGTACTCCTATTACTACTTATACCTTGGTTAAGATTTGCTAAGCTAGGGAATTTCTAGTACTTAATCCTGAAAGTCTACTTATTACTTAATACTGATCTTAACACTTAATCCTATATTGTTTCAGTGACTCAAACCTGTGGCTCTGATACCAACCTGTGACACCCCCAAAATTACTACACCAATTACTGATTAATTAACAATATTAAACAGATAATAGCAGTGATTATATATATATAACCCTGCCACCCAAACACAATCCTAGATTGCCATCAGGTTCAAGTATGAAAACAACATACTAATTTAATATTACAAGTCCAAATCCAAAAAGTCTAAGTTCTAAACTTATTACAACTTACTGATCCAACTGGATCTCAACACACCTGCATACGGGCTCTATATGCTCTACCTGTACCTCCTGTAACCTTACGGGTGGTTCTGTAAGTACGTACCATCTTCTATAGCTGCGAAAAGGGTTAGGAAGCAAGGAGTGAGCTAAATTGCTCAGCAAGTGTAAACAATAATCATAATATGCTATCTGGGAAGGTTCAATAATGATAATAAGGAAGATAGTACTGTTTCTGGTTCATAAAAGCTAAAGGTATTTTAAAACAGTTTCCTTTTTAAAGTAAATTCAAGGAACGTACATTTTGAAACTGTAAGTGCATTTCCAAAAGGTTACTAAAAATAGAAGGTACTATTGTAATACTGGTAAATCTTATTTTTCCACTTGCTTTTGAAATCAAAAACTTTCAGAACTGTTTTGGAACAATAGTATTCGTATAATTGGGATTTAATTTGACGTTACGAGTTAAGCTAGGTGATCAGCCAACGCATTAACTCCGGGCCACCACGCAGAGTGACTCCACCTTTCAAACAATTGCGGATATCCTTGGCACGCTTTGGCCGTTAGCATTGAGCTATATTACTTCACAGACCGGCGTCTCGATCTAAAACATTTTTAATAATCCCATAACTTTCAAATCGTAATATAATATTCAGTTTCAGCAAAATCTCAATCTTTACGATATAATTGATACAGTAAATAAACTTGAACTGAATAAGGATATGAAAAGATCTTTCAGAATACTTGTAAAACAATTTCATCATAATTATTGTTCGTAAAATCATGGTATAAAACTGTGTTCAAAATCAGGGTTCAGCATAGGTATTATATAGAATTGGATATAATATGGAACTGGAATGATAACAAGATATCAAGAGGGAAAAGGAACACTTGCCTTAATCTGAAGGGCTGTCTGACTAACTCTCGAAATAATCTTTGTGCGTCCTAACAACCGGGTCCTGGTCCACTCTTTTTACTCGTTCCTAATCATAAATTATACGTATAAGTCACTCTCTTATTCGACGAATAATTTAATAATAATATACTCATAGTCACATAAGCACGTAATCACTTAGCACCCAATGCACGTAATTTTATTATCAAACCATACTAATAAATTAATATAAAGCTCGGATTAGAAATCTAGTTATACTAGTAATTTCAGAAAATTATTTATAATAACTTTCGTTTTAAACACGTAAGCAAGTTCTTTACTTAAACCTCTCAAATAATTATAACATAATATTTAATAATAAAAACCAATCACAATAAGCCACATCATCAAATACTACTCAATCACACAATACTATACTATTCTCAACCAATAACTATCTATACAAGGATGATGTGCCGTTAACCTTTTAAAGATCGTTAGTTTTGGAAAAATTTTGGCAGCATCTCCTTTGTATATCGAGCTATCCGTCGGAATACAACCGATACAACCAAGCATCAATGTCAATCATACACCATTATATAATCATATTTAGTACCAAATCCATGTCAATCAAGCAATATCTATTAAACATTAATAATACTATTGCCATTTCATTACAACCAGAATTCGAATATATTATTATATATTCAAATCATGCTACTGCAATACAAAGCTTTCAAGTACTCGCGTGGTTACAAAATCAATCCACATTCTCATTTAGACACGTACATTGATCAATTAATTCTTCTAGCAACTATCCCAACTTAACTAACATAATTGTATAGTTACTACTTCAAGCCATATGTACAGAATTTTCCACATCTCATTCAAATGACTATATGCAAGTACAAAAATAATTAGCTCATTAGCTAGATATGGTAACTAGCATCAATTTATGTCAAGCTCCTATTGCCATTAGTCCAATTCGATCATATTATATATATATATATATATATATATATATATATATATATATATATATATATATATATATATATATATATATATATATATATATATATATTCGAATTTCTTTGGATTAATAGCCTGGTAATCAAATGATAATCGACTAATATGCCTCAATTAACTCAATTAGCAACTAGCATGATATAAACAATCTCATGACCAAGCTTAATATTTACAATAATCATACATATATTTGCTACTATTCGGCAAATAGCCAATTGGCCGGACAAAAATTCAATTGTAAATTAAGGAAATTTGGAAACTAACATGCAATCCCCTATTTACCAACAAGTTAATCTACTTTTAATCTCCACCAAACTCAACATGCTGCAAATAAAACATAACATAGATGAATTGCCCGGAAAATTAAATGATGCTAACGGAGACTCAAGAACCAACTGGAATACGTCATGCAACTCAAGTAGACTATCAACCCATCACAGCATTAACTAATCGATCACATGGCATGCAAGAACAACCGAAGCAAATGAACGGAAATTAGAAATCATGGCCGGAAAATTCAAATTTTTAACATGCAATGCTAGTTACCCATGTAATCGAACTCACAACAGTTGCTAGCATATAAACTAACTAAAGACGAGGCCAACCGAGTGAAGCCGAGTCGCCGACTCGCCGGAGCTCATCGCCGGCGACGGTGACGAGGAAACAGAACTCAGTTTGGGTTCATCACTGCTTCATTCGGCTCATAGCTTCAAGTATAGCTTCATTTAATCACTAATAACTCAACCACAACCATAGGACGGCTTGCATGCAACTCAAATCATACATACATACATACGGCATACATATATATATACGCATAAACTAGTTAACAAGAATAGTTGACTCGATTACTAGCTTGATTCACAGCAACAAGGCATGTTAACATATATTCGATCTTGAAAATAAGGAAAAGATTGCATGTGTATGAGAGAGAGTACGGGACCTGAACACACTGCAGAAAACAGAGCAAGAATGAGGAAGGAAGTGGCTGTGCAGTATTTATAGTGGCAGGGGCAAAAATGTCTTTTCACAAGTGCTGATTTTCTGAGTAAATCAATTAATAATTCGAATTTTGGGAGATACAGGGTACAAAAATAGTTTTTATATTTTTAAAATTCAGATCATGAATTTATAAGCTTCCCCATATTTTTCAAATATTTTTCGGGTAAATAAATAATTAAATAAAAATCTTTGAAGTTTTAGCACAGAAATAGAAAATAAGAGTAGGAAAATCATTAAAAATATTTTTGGGCTCGAATAAAATAACATTTTATTTTTCAAAAGTCTCCGAATATATATGGAACAGTTTGGAAAAGGTTTCATGATTTTTGGACACTCCAATAATTAATTATGGAATTTAGAAGGGAAATGTTTTCAGGATAAAACAAGTTTGAGAAAATTATACAAAACTATTGAGGATGAAATAAATCACATCACTATTTTTAGAAAGTCTCTAAAATCACATAGAAGCTACATATAAAATTTCATAATTATTGAACACACCAATAATTTTATAAAAATCAAACAGTTACTCAATTAAGCATGAAAAATCAATTAATCACTTAATTAAAACACTTAAGCATAATGCAGTCAAACGGGCAGTCAACTAGACATATAAAAAGATCATATATCACCTCTTGTCACATTAGAACACATAAATAATATAATCACATTTTATAATATATTCGTCGCACTCGTTAAACGTAACTAATCGGGACTAAAATATTATTAAAATTATCGGTTTATTACATAGAAGCTTTTCCTTTGCTTGAGCACCAACAAAGATATCCTTCACTATGTTCACAGATATTAATATGTCCAAATGTTCTTGAGATAATTCTTCCTCAGGCTTGTATTTCAATGAGAAAGGATCTCTGAATATAGCAGCTTCATCCCTGCAAACCTTTTCTTGTGAATCACCAATACCACCCTTATTTTTTCCAAGTTTGGCATTGAGAGTCAGAGTTTGGGTTTTGGTCCACAGAAGAGTAGGCTTTTTCTTTCTGATCAGAGTTTGTTGATCTTCCTTTTCATCTTCAAAACTTGATCCACATGGGAGAAATGTGATTCCTGACATTGTGAGAGGAGTTTTTGATTTTGTTGGAGCTTTATACTTTGAGTGTTTTGTTGGTGTAGGTGCTCTAGAGGCAATACAATGTTTCTTTTAATAGACCTTTATGTCATTTGATTATTTAATAAATGTATTTATTATGACTTTAATTACTGCGGAATATTTGTTAGCATAATAAATGTCATTAGAATCATGATACACATTGTATAGTTTAGTACATGACTTGAACTTGAGATTATATAATAGATCATATTCTTAAAAGTCCCTGGTCGAGTATTATTATTATAGGACAATAATAATACATAAATAGACTAGTATGTTGTTTGACTGATAACCACATCTCATTGGTTATAAGTATGGGGATACTAAAGTCAATACATAGGTACATGTAGGAGTACATGATACTGGACAGACCCACAGTGAGATTCTTCATGTTTAATATAGTCATAAGAAAGTCTCACTGTGATAAAGGTGTAATGATCCTTTGACTTGAGATCATTATATTTCTATACGAGGATTAATATACTTTGACTACATTAAAAGTTACCTTTGACCGGGTGATGATAAAAGTGGACATCGGGTATATCATGAGTCGTATGAGAAATATGAATGATAGATAAAGGATTTAACCCTCCTATAATTAGGAGAGATATTATAAGGCATCTTGATTGAGTGGGACTATAAAATGCATGGTCGTGCTCAAATAATGATTTGTTTTCATAGTCTACTCATGGATCAAGTAAACCCGGATTAAATATTGTAGAGGATGACTAAAAACATGCCTCGAGTTTAATCTATAATATATATGGTTAAAGTGATTATATTACATGGAAACATTAATCACGAAAGGTTTTATCGAATCACGATTTAATTATTATTTAATTGGGTTGCAATGATGTATTACTAGATACCACTCATTGTTTATAATTTTATTGGAGAAAAAAATTATTGCTAATTAAATAATAGCCTATAGGGACACACACATAGAGCACTTAAAGGAATAGTTAATTTAAATTATAGATTTAAATTAATTGATGATTATTTGAATTTTATTATATTAATTAAGTGAGACTTAATTAATTGAAATAATAAAATTCGAATTTGAATTCTGCCCTTAATAATTAAGTATGACTTAGTTATTAATTAAATAATAGAAATTCGGTTTTATTATTTAATCCTAAACCTACATTGGTTAGGCTTTGCTGTTTTGGATTGCTGTTATGGGCCTATTAACCAGCCATTATAAATAGATAATGTAGGGTTAATAGGGATTATATTTTTGAGAAAAAAAAACCCTAGAGGCAGCAGCTACACAGCAAAGGCAGAGCAAGGCAGATTCGAAATCATCAAAGGAGCTAGTACATCCATCCGTAATCAAGATCGTGGGACGTTCTTGAAGGCTCGTGTGGATACCCTAGAGGTGTTTTCGAGAGGAAGACACAAGTCGTGAAAGCTAGGATCTCCGTTGAGTTCGTGTAAGTCAAGACCAGACAAAGGTATGATTTCGTTTCACAATAATCAGTCTAGGCTTATACATGATCCTGCGTTAGGGTTCCGAAATTTTTGTTATATTTACGTTTAATCTGCTGCGTTTTATGCCTCGGAACCCAACAATGGCATCAGAGCTACGTGTATAAGGGATTGATTTGGTTACGTGTTAACTATATTTGATGCATACATGCCTGTTTTGGTGACTGCCATGACACTGCTTTACTACTGCCATGCCCTGTTATGAAGCTGCCATGCCTTGTTATGAAACTGCCATGCCTGTTATGAGACTGCCATGCTACTGCAATGTTATAATATGTTATGGCATGATATGTGTGATGCACTGTATGTATATGATATGAGATACAGTCATACGAAGGTCATCAGAATCGTTCTGAAGCGTTTGAAAACACAACCGCATAAGATGCAGTTCGCTGTGAATAGTGATTCTGCAGTGAATAGTGTTTTTTGACGGAGTCAGAATGGGTCGAATTTACTCTTTCTGGAAAGGGAAAATCACCACGAGCAAAAATTACCGCTTCATTGTGACCTATGGTGTTTTTTGGCCATTTGACATCGTTAAGGGCCTCAAAAACGCAGTTTTCTGTTTTCAGATCATAATTTTGAATTTTTTGAAAATTTTTGATCATGATATATTTGATGCATGATGATATGATTATGCATTCTGGGATTCCAGTAATTGTTATGTGAGCATGGTGCTGGTTGTGGCCTTCTAGACCCTAGATTAATGGTTTTTGGTTTTGGTTTTATAAATACGACTTGCATGTCGTTTTCTTCATTCTTGTAATTGTTGAACCTCGAATGTAACTCGAGATTTTTTTATGTAAGTACATTAGCTTAGGTCGTATTCAATGTTTTCTTGTAATGTACTTGAAGACTGAAGGATGATACAAGAAGAAAAGAAAAGGAGCAAAGGTGCTGAGAATGATGATTCCACTGCAGCTGATGCTGACAAGAAAAAGGAATCAAGACAAGCAACAGTATTCATATTTTTCCACCACCATAGACTGACTTTGATCCTTTCATTAGCTCGAAAGGATCACATAGGAAAGGGGCCATAACCAAGCATGTTTACATACTGCACTTTACATATTGATGTATGAATGTATGTGTAGAGTAGAAGATGCATGCTTTAATTAGATTAATGATGTATGCATGTATTAGATACGTCACCCATGCCATGCTTGTCATGCTAAACAAGATAAAATCTGTAATGATTTAAGATTTTAAAATTAACAAATGATCATGAGATTCTTGTGTTTATGAAATATGGATTTTTAAAACACGGAATTGAATATGGATTTTGATATCTATAATTGGGATTTTTTGACAAAAACGGATATGCGTATTCGTAAGGCTGATGGGTTTTAAGTGTGACCACTGGTATCCTCCATCTACCTGGGAAATGAACAATTTAAGATGTCAATTTGAAATATTTGGTTCAAGGAAAAATTGAGGATCTCTTCATGATGTGATCATGATCGTCGTAAATTTTCTAAACCCCTTAACAAAATATTAAGTTTAACTCAGATGCTTTCCAATGAATGAACACTCATCGAATCCTAGATCGATTAGGGGAAAGACTATCAGTGGCAGGGGACTCCTATCTATCCTGGTGAGATGCGACGAATATAAACGGTTATATTCGGCCGTTGTATCATTGGGTCTAACTTAACTGAGTCGTCATAATAAGGTGAAAATAAACGGTTATATTCAACCATTATGAACTTAGAAGCATAGAGTTTGGTTAAAAGTCTATTAGATAGATAAGATCAATCGTTGTTCACCAAACTATCCAAGAGTTATATATGATATAATTGACAACTGTTGTCTACCTAAATAATAATTTTTAAGGATTTCCAGTGGTTGTCTTTGGACATGATGAAATATGGATCTTGGCTCACTAGAAATATTTATGGGATATACTTTTCAAATTAATAGTAAGGGCTATTAATTTGATAAAAATAGTGGGAGATATATTACGAATATATCATAATCATTTAAACATAATAAATAACTCAGACAATCTAATGTTTATTTTGTGCTTTTATCATTTTAGATACCAAGTAATGGCGAACAACACAAACACACTATCCGTACGATCAGTCCTTGAGAAGGATAAGATGACAGGAGGAAACAACTTCCTAGACTGGCAGAGGAATTTGAGGATCGTCCTCAGACAGGAGCGCAAGCTTCATGTCATTGATATTCCTCCGGCAGGTCCCCTTCCTGAGGGCACTACTGCTGAGGAACGAGCGGCCCACACAAAGGATGAGAATGATGCAAATGATGTTGCACGTCTTATGTTGGCAAGTATGAGTGCTGAGCTTCAAAGACAGCATGTGCATATGGATGCATATACTATCAATGAGCACTTGCAAAGCATGTTTGCAAGCCAAACTCGTCAAGAAAGGTTCAACACGAGTAAGTCACTCTTTAATTGCAAACAAGGGGCAAGTGAACCAGTTGGCCCACATGTTCTGAAGATGATTGGTTACATTGAGTACCTTGAAACTTTGGGTTTCCCGATTATTCAGGAAATTAGTATTGACCTAATCATGAATTCTTTTAACTACAAATTCACCCAGTTTATCATAAACTACAATATGAATGAATTTGACAAAACACCTACTGAATTGTTGGCCATGTTGAGAACATATGAGACCAACATGAAGACGGCTGAACCTGCTCCCATACTGATGGTGGGCAATAAAGGTAAGGCCAAAGGGAAAGGCAAGTGGAAGGGTAAGAAGAAGACAGGTTCTGATTCTACACCCAAGCCAAAGTCAGGTCCCAAACAGGATTTAAAGCCTAAAGGTGGGGTCGCTAAGGGTGAATGTCACTACTGTAAGAAAACTGGTCACTGGAAGAGGAACTGTTCAGTTTACTTGGAGGATTTGAAGAAGAAGAGGGCTGAGCAAGCTTGTACTTTAGGTATATATGTTATAGAAGTCAATCTATCTATTTCTACATCTTGGGTATTGGATACTGGATGTGCTACTCACATTTGTATAAATGTGCAGGAAATGCAGAGAAGTAGGACATTGGCTAAAAGAGAAGTGGACCTACGAGTTGGCAATGGAGCAAGAGTTGTTGCTTTAGCTGTAGGAACCTATTATTTATCTTTGCCCTTAGGGCTAGTTTTAGAACTGGAGAATTGTTTTTACGTGCCTGCGATTCGCAGAAACATTATTTATGTTTCTTGTTTGGACAAGAAAGGTTTTTCATTTACGATAAAGAACAATTGTTGCTCTTTTGCTTTGAATGATTTAACCTATGGTGTTGTGCGTTTGTTTAATGGTTTATATGTTCTTGACTTAGATAATCATGTCTATAATGTAGAAAACAAACGACTTAAAGTTAATGACTCAAATCAAACATACCTCTGGCATTGTCGTCTAGGCCATATAAATGAGAAACGCATATCCAAATTACATAAGGATGGATACTTGGATAAGTTTGATTTTGAATCATACCAAGAATGCGAATCTTGTTTGCTTGGTAAAATGACTAAAGCCCCTTTCACTGGTAAGGGTCAAAGGGCCACCGAACGTCTGGAGCTAATACATAGTGATGTATATGGCCCAATGCGTGTGATGGCTAGAGGAGGCTACTACTACTTCATAACATTTACTGATGATTTCAGTAGATATGGATATGTATATCTTATGAAGAATAAATCCGATTCTTTTGAAAAGTTTAAAGAATACAAGGTTGAAGTAGAGAAGCAAATTGGCGGAGGTGCAAGTATTAAAATCTTACGATCTGATCGTGGAGGAGAATACTTGAGCACAGAATTTAAAGATTATTTAAAGGAGTGTGGTATTGTATCACGACTCACTCCGCTAGGTACACCTCAATGGAATGGAGTTTCAGAGAGGAGAAATCGCACCTTGTTGGATATGGTGCGATCGATGATGAGTCATGCAGATCTTCCAATTAGTTTCTGGGGTTACTCTCTAGAAACAGCGGCTTTCACACTTAACCGTGTTCCTACTAAGAAGGTTCAAAAGACTCCATATGAGATATGGGAGAAGAAACGGTCAGGCATGAACTTTATGAAAGTTTGGGGATGCAAGGAGTTTGTGAAACGTCAAGTATCTGACAAGCTTGGACCTAAATCTGAAGAGTGAAATTTTGTGGGATACCCTAAAGAAACAAAGGCGTATTATTTTTATAGTCCTTCAGAGCAGAAAGTGTTTATTGCTCGAGATGCTGTTTTCATGGAAAGAGGTTTTGTTTCCAAAAGAAACAGTGGGAGAACTATAGACCTCGATGAAGATCGAGAACCACAAAATAGCATTGAACCTGAAGTGGAACATGAGAAGGATAATGATAATGCTCAACAAACACAGGTTGTTCGTAGAACTGGTAGAATTCGCCATGCGCCAGAGAGATATGGATTTCTCTTGACTCAATGTGGTGATTTGATGCTCATAGATGAAGATGAGCCTCTCACATACCAAGATGCTATGAACAGTCCAGACTCTAAGAGATGGCTAGAAGCCATGAAATCCGAGATGGATTCCATGTACGAAAACCAAGTATGGACTTTGGTTGATCCACCTGAAGGGGTAAAACCCATAGGGTGCAAATGGGTTTTCAAAAAAAAACTGACATGGATGGAAATATTCAGACCTATAAAGCAAGGCTGGTTGCAAAAGGTTTCAAACAAATTCATGGTATTGACTATGATGAAACTTTCTCACCAGTGGCTATGGTCAAGTCCATAAGGATTTTGCTTGCTATTGCAGCATTCCATGATTATGAAATCTGGCAAATGGATGTCAAAACTGCCTTCCTTAATGGAAGCCTTGAAGAGGATGTGGATGTGTACATGACACAACCCGAAGGTTTTGTCGATCCAAGGAATGTTAGCAAGGTATGTAAATTATGTCAATCCATTTATGGATTGAAGCAAGCCTCTAGGAGATGGAATATTCGTTTTGATGAAACAGTCAAAGAGTATGGCTTTGTTCAAAACGAAGATGAACCTTGTGTTTACAAGAAGGTTGGTGGGAGCCATGTGGCATTCATAGTACTGTATGTTGATGACATACTACTAATGGGGAATGACGTACCTTCTCTCAAGACTGTTAAGATTTGGTTAGGGAGACACTTCTCTATGAACAACTTCTCTATGAAAGACTTAGGTGAAGCATCCTACATTCTAGGAATGAGGATCTATAGAGATAGATCTAGAAGGATGATCGGTCTAAGTCAGAGTACATACATCGATAAGGTTTTGCATCGTTTTGGTATGCAAAATGTAAAAAGGGGATATATCCCCGTGTCTCAAGGGATAACGATCTCTAAAGATCAGTGTCCGAAATCATTGGATGACAAGGACCGCATGAGTAAGGTTCCATATGCCTCAGCAATTGGATCCATCATGTATGCAATGGTATGTACTCGCCCAGATGTTTCGTATGCTTTAAGCATGACGAGCAGATACCAATCTAATCCAGGTGAAGGTCACTGGACGGCTGTCAAGAATATTCTAAAGTACTTGAAAAGGACTAAAGATTCATTCTTAGTGTATGGAGGAGAGGAGAAACTGGTTGTAAAAGGTCACACCGATGCAAGTTTCCAAACAGACAGGGATGATACTGTATCACAGTCTGGTTTTGTGTTTTGCCTAAACGGAGGTGCTGTAAGTTGGAAGAGTTCAAAGCAAGAAACAGTAGTTGATTCTATAATGGAGGCTGAGTACATTGCAGCTTGTGAAGCGGCTAAGGAAGCTGTTTGGATTTGAAAATTCATTACTGATTTGGGAGTGGTTCCATCGATCGCAGATCCCATTGATCTATACTGCGATAATAATGGAGCCATTGCACAGGCTAAAGAACCTAGATCTCACTCCCGAACCAAACACATACTCAGGAGATATCACCTCATTCGAGAGATTAATGAAAGGGGTGACAAACACATATGTAAAGTGCACACAAATGATAACATTGCAGACCCACTGACCAAAGGCTTGTCGCAGACAAAGCACGACGGTCACACTAGTTCCATGGGTATTAGATACATGGGAGATTGGCTCTAGTGCAAGTGGGAGATTGTTGGTGTAGGTGCCCTAGAGGCAATACAATGTTTCTTTTAATAGACTTTTATGTCATTTGATTATTCAATAAACATATTTATTATGACTTTAATTACTGCGAAGTATTTGTTAGCATAATAAATGTCCTTAGAATCATGATACACATTGTATAGTTTAGTACATGACTTGAACTTGAGATTATATAATAGATCATATTCTTAAATGTCCCTGGTCGAGTATTATTATTATAGGACAATAATAATACATAAATATACTAGTATGTTGTTTGACTGATAACCACATCTCATTGGTTATAAGTATGGGGATACTAAAGTCAATACATAGGTACATGTAGGAGTACATGATACTGGACAGACCCACAGTGAGATTCTTCATGTTTAATATAGTCATAAGAAAGTCTCACTATGATAATGGTGTAATAATCCTTTGACTTGAGATCATTATATTTCTATACGAGGATTAATATACTTTGACTACATTAAAAGTTACCTTTGACCGGGTGATGATAAAAGTGGACATCGGGTATATCATGAGTCGTATGAGAAATATGAATGATAGATAAAGGATTTAACCCTCCTATAATTAGGAGAGATATTATAAGGCCTCTTGATTGAGTGGGACTATAAAATGCATGGCCGTGCTCAAATAATGATTTGTTTTCATAGTCTACTCATGGATCAAGTAAACCCGGATTAAATATTGTAGAGGATGACTAAAAACATGCCTCAAGTTTAATCTATAATATATATGGTTAAAGGGATTATATTACATGGAAACATTAATTACGAAAGGTTTTATCGAATCACGATTTAATTATTATTTAATTGGGTAGCAATGATGTATTACTAGATACCGTTCATTGTTTATAATTTTATTGGAGAATAAAAGTATTGCTAATTAAATAATAGCCTATAGGGTCACACATATAGAGCACTTAAATGAATAGTTAATTTAAATTATAGATTTAAATTAATTGATGATTATTTGAATTTTATTATATTAATTAAGTGAGACTTAATTAATTGAAATAATAAAATTCGAATTTGAATTCTGCCCTTAATAATTAAGTATGACTTAGTTATTAATTAAATAATAGAAATTCGGTTTTATTATTTAATCCTAAACCTACATGGGTTAGGCTTTGCTGTTATGGGTTGCTGTTATGGGCCTATTAACCAGCCATTATAAATAGATAATGTAGGGTTAATAGGGATTATGTTTTTGAGAAAAAAAAACCCTAGAGGCAGCAGCTACACAGCAAAGGCAGAGCAAGGCAGATTCGAAATCATCAAAGGAGCTAGTACATCCATCCGTAATCAAGATAATGGGACGTTCTTGAAGGTGCTCGTGTGGATACCCTAGAGGTGTTTTCGAGAGGAAGACACAAGTCGTGAAAGCTAGGATCTCCGTTGAGTTCGTGTAAGTCAAGACCAGACAAAAGTATGATTTCGTTTCACAATAATCAGTCTAGGCTTATACATGATCCTGCGTTAGGGTTCTGAAATTTTCGTTATATTTACGTTTAATCCGCTGCGTTTTATGCCTCGGAACCCAACATGTTTGTTGAAGTGGATGGTGTCTCCATTGGTTGTGTAGAAATTGGTTGCACCATGATAGCATCAGAGATTGCCAATGGAATAGTCTTAGAGTTTGTCTCATCAGCATCAGCAAGAACATAGTCTTCATTTAAAGTAGTAGTGCCTGCATCCAAACTTTGATTGGATGGTTCTTGTGGGGCACGGGCCTTAACAACTGCTTCAACCCTTTGAGTTGAAGGTTATTGTGGGTTGAACCCCTGATTTCTGTTGGCTTCACTTGCTTCTTCTTCAATGGCTGATGTTGAACTTTGATCAAAAGGTTCTTGTGGGTCTGGCCTGTCAATGACTGCTACCTCACTTTAAGAGGCAGGTTCTTGTGGGTCTTGGCCAAAAGAAACTTATTTCTTCTTCTTCCTTGTAAATTTCTTTGTACTAGGAGAGGCTGGAGTTGATTTTGATTTCTTTGCTTCCATCTCTTTCCTTACTTCTTCTGCCAGCTCCCTTACTCTTTCATATGATATCTCCTTGATAATTTGTTTGGGAGAATGAACAGGAGATTCAGAGATTGTCACAGGAACAGCTTCACTACTTTCTAAGGTGATTACAGGACTGGTAAAAGGATTAACATGAAGAGAATTACCATCTAGTTCAGCCAATTCATCATTTTCTTTTCTATTGGCATCACCATCTATCTCAATTCCACCGATGTTATTGTTTATTTGGTCAGGCAATGCAGGTCCTAGTACCTGGGTTGTTCCTTTTTTAAATTCAGATGTAAATCCATACTCATCGGCATTCTGTCCACTATATCATCCAGAGACTCTTCGTTGCTTTCCTGGACATTACTAGAAACCTTCATAACAGCATCAGAGCAGAGTTTGGTTGATCAGAAGTTAGAACATCAGAGTTTATTTTTTTGTCAGACTTTATCTCTTCAATGTTTGGACCTTCAGAGATTACAGCTTTGATCAATCTTTTCCTTTTCTTTTTCATTTCAGGCATTAGATTAATTGTGAATGGCTTTATGAATGGTGTAGAAGGAATCTCAAAAGCCTTCTTAATAACCTTTTTCATAGGAAAAACCAATCCTTCAGCAGAATCTATATTTTTGTCAATCAATTTCTTTTTCTTAGGAGAAGAATCCTTCACTGATTTGCCTTTCTTTTGCTTGTGCCTTATTGAGAGGTTTTTGTTACAACTACAGTCTTTTGGGAGACTGTAGAGGTTGGTAATTGTGTTTGAGAATCAGTGTTTAGTGGGTGGCTTGGGTTAGAATCAGAGGGTGTTAAACTCTAATCCATAGCCACAAAAAAAATCCATCCCATACATGATAAGCATTTTCTGATGTAAGAGAAGCCTGACCCATGTGAGATAAAAGAGATTATGAAGTTTACCTTCAGTCTCCTTCTTGGCATCTTTTCGAGTAAGATCAACAAAAATCCTCTTATTTATACAAAAAATAACTAAACTCTAATCATTCTCAAAATTTACATCAGGCAATAAGTGACTAAGAATTAATTGTAAAAATCTAGAAAAATAGATAGTATGTGCATCATCATCAATTTTACTAACTAATTACCTAATAATTAAACATGGAAAATTAAAGTTTAAATTATGAGTTAGAGAATACCCAATCTGTTGAGACAGCTTCAGAATTGCATCAAAATTAGTGCATTTAGCAGTAAAGGCCCTTGTGATATAATCAAATAAGAAGCTCCATTCTCTTCTTAGATTTGGCCTTGTCAAACTCCCCAATTTAGATAGGCTTCCTCCATAGCCTATTGTTCTAAAGAACTCCTTAATCTGTTCATCATTAACTAAATCATCATACACGGCCACTTCTGGAAGATGAAGGGCTTGTCTTACCACAGCAGGAGTTATAGAGTGTTTTTCATTGCATTGAAATGTGATGATGGGCTCCTCATCATCACCAGCATTATTAAACTTTGTAGTAGACCATATTCTGAGTAGAGTTTATGCAGAGAAATTTGAGGGTTCCTGTAGAGCGTACCCAATATAGCTATTCTGCAAAAATTCTTTAATACCCTGAAAATCCTTAGGAGCATCAGTTTTATTCAAGAGAGATATATAATTAATGGCAGCGAATGTGAAGTTTTGAAATGAGAGTCCTTTGGATGCCATTGTAATACAGGGATTAGCAGGTATGAAGAATTTAGAGTTTTAGAGAAAATGAGAGAGAAGACAAGATGCAGATAGTAAAAATATGAAATAAACTATTCCCTCTCAATTGCATATAGTGAATAGTGGGACACGTGGCAAGAAATTATTGGAAGAATAATGAGTAGTGCAATTCTCAAAATACAACAAGTGTGTGTGTATCTGTGTATAGATATGAATCGATTTTCGTGAGATACATGCGCCCTATAATTAGTCCAATTAGAGAATAATAATTATGATGTCACAAATTGAAATATGATGACATAAATAAATCTCAGAGTTTAATCATGTAGACAGAGTTTAGAGCAAACATAGTTTAAAGTAAACAGAGTTTAACATGTATACTGAAATCAGAGTTTATAGCAATCAGAGTTTAAATTAAACAGAGTTTAACATGTAGACTGAAATCAGAGTTTACCATATACTCTGATAGAGTTTACCATAAACACTGATAACTTGTGATCAGAGATTAGATGTTCCAACGATCAGAGTTTACTCCATTTTCCATCAGAGTTTTCCACATATTCTGACAGAGTATATCATATACTCTGATTTGTGTGCTACTTGTCATCTGGAGTTGAGCCACTTGTCACCATCCCTAATTCAGAAATCAATCTTGTAAATGTTGCTTCTCACAGGGGCTTGGTGAATATATCTGCTAACTGTTGATCTGAGGGAACAAAATGCATTTCAATTGTTCCATCCATGACATGTTCCCTTATGAAGTGATCGCTGATACTGATGTGCTTTGTCAGAGAATGTTGAAATAGATTTCCTGTCATTGTAATCAAGTGATTTTCATATAGAAGATAGTGAAGACAAGAAGATTCAAGTCAAATCTACAATGGTTATGCAGTGAAGAAAATAAATTAATTCTAGTACCAAAAATTAATTAATTATTTAATTTATCTACTAAAATTAATTCATTTTGAATTGATTTAATTTATAAATTATTTAATTAAAATTGGTGGAATTAATTAAGTTAAAAAGAACATTTTATTTAATATTTAAGGAAAGTCTTGTTGCATAATTGTAGAAAGTCTTACCAGATTAATTTAATAAGACTTAAAAAAGTCTTACCGAATTATGCTAATAAGACTTTTCAAAAGTCTTACCGAATTATTCAAAAAGACTTTAATAAAAAGTCTTACCGAATAAATCAGTAAGACTTTAATCAAAAGTCTTACCGAACTTATTCAATAAGACTTTTTAAAATTCTTACCGAATTTTGAAAAGCCTTGCCCAGCTTATTTCAAAAGTCTTAAAGGCTATTTTATAAAGTCTTTTGATTTTTTAAATAAGTTTTATTCAAAAATGTTGCTAGCTTTTTCCTCTATAAATATGAGGCCACGGGTTTCATTATTTCAAGATTGAAAAATATTCAAATTTAGAAATTTGTATGCATTGTAATATTCACAGATTTCTGTTCAAGTTTGGAATATAATTGTTAAACCTGAACAATGCATGTTGAAATCATTCAGGTAAATGTTGCTTCACACAGGGGTTTGGTGAATATGTATGCTAACTGTTGATCTGAGGTAACAAAATACATTTAAATTATTCCATCCATGACATGTTCCCTTATGAAGTGATATCTGATACTGATGTGCTTTGTTAGAGAATGTTGAACTGGATTTCCTGTCATTGCAATAGCACTTTGATTATCACAATATATAGGAATTTTTGAAAAGTTCAATCCATAGTCTAACAGTTGATTTCTCATTGATAAGATTTGTTCACAACAGCTTCCTATAGTTATATGTTCAGCCTCTGCTGTTGATGTTGAGATAGATTTCTGTTTCTTACTGAACCATGACATAATTCTTCATCCTAAAAATTGACAACTGCCACTTGTGCTTTTCCTATCAATTTTGCATCCTGCAAAGTCAGCATCTGAACAGCCTATTAATTTAAAGTTAGACTCTCTAGGATACCATAAGCCAAGATTGATAGTGCCCTTGAGATATCTGAAAATTCTTTTAACAGCCATCAAATGAGTTTTCCTTGGATTTGCCTGTAATCTAGCACATAGACATGTTGCAAACATAATATCTGGTCTACTTGCAGTCGATTAGAAAAATATCCAATCATGCCTTATTATGTTGTAATATCTACAGGCTCTCTAGTGTCTTGATCAAGCTTGGTTGCAGTAGCCATTGGAGTTGTTGCAGATGCAAAATCTTGCATTTGAAACTTAGTGAGTAGATTCTTTGTATATTTAGACTGATTTATGAAAATACATTCCTTAGTATGTTTCACTTGTAACCCTAGAAAATAACTCAATTCTCTCATCATGCTCATTTGATACCTAGACTTCATTAGCTTTGAAAATCTTTGACAGAGTTTTTCATTAGTGGAACCAAATATAATATCATCAATATATATTTGAACCAATAATAAATCCTTACCTTGAGTTCTATGAAATAAGGTTTTATCAATTGTACCACTTGTAAAATCACTTTCAAGTAAAAATTGAGCTAGAGTTTCATACCATGCTCGTGGTGCTTGCTTGAGTCCATATAAGGCTTTATCCAGTCTATAGACATGATTTGGATATTTTGGATTGACAAAGCAAGTTGGTTGTTCAACATAAACTTCTTCTTCAAGTTCTTCATTTAAAAATGCACTTTTAACATCCATCTGGTAGACTTTGAATTTCTTGTGTGCAAAATAAGCAAGAAAAATTCTGATTGCTTCAAGTCTAGCTATAGGTGCAAAGTTTCATCATAATCAATACCTTCTTATTGAGAGTAACCTCTGGCAACTAGTCTTGCTTAGTTCATTATAATAATTCCATCAGAGTTTATCTTGTTTCTAAAGATCCACTTTGTGCCAAGAATTGATCTATTCTTTGGCCTTGGAACTAGGGTCCAAATTTCATTTCTCTCAAACTCATTTAATTCTTCCTGCATTGCAGTAACCCAATCTGCATCCTTCAAAGTATCTGCAACCTTCTTTGGTTCTATTTGAGAAAGAAAACTATGAAATAGACATTCATTCTGAGTAACTTTTCTTGTTTGTACTCCACTTTCCAGATCACCAATAATAGAGTCAGGTGTGTGATATTTGATCCATTTTCTTGAATGTGGAAAATTTCTTGAACTAGATGATCCCCCATGATTTGTGCCTTCATATAATGATTCTTCTGTAAATTTTGATCCTCCCCCTGAAGTTGTGCTTCTGTCAGTGTTTGATGACTTAGAGTTTAAGTACTCAGACTTTCAATGATCAGAGTTTGAGTGATCAGTGTTTGTGGTTTCAGAGTTTGATTGGTCAGAGTTTAGGATTTCAGAGTTTGTGTTAGTCAGAGTTTGGTCAGACTCTGATATTTCAATAATTGAGGTTTGTTCTCCAATATCAATAATTGAATGATGTTGCTCCCTCTCAACATGTGCAGAATCTTTAATTTCTATTTCAATTATTTTTGAATCAGAGTTTAAGGGGTCAGAGTTTAACTCACCAGAGTTTGGTTCAACAGAGTTTATCTCATCAGAGATTAGCTCAACAAAGTTTATGTTCTGCAATTCATTTTCAAACCTCAGAGTTTCATGAGCATCTTCATCATGTAACCCATCTATTTTTCCTTCATCAAAAGAGACATTAATAGATTCCATGACTACCCTGGTTCTTAAATTAAACACTTTGAATGCCCTTGAAGAGGTTTTAGAAGTTATTGCGTAGCCAACAAAAATTCCTTCATCTGCTTTGAGTTCAAACTTCTTCAATTGTTCAGGATGTGTTTTGAGAATAAAATACTTGCTTCCAAAGATGTTAAAGTATTTAAGATTTGACTTTCTTCCCTTATATGGAGTCATTCCATGTTTATTTATCAAGGTTCAATTCTGAGTAATGCATGCAGTATTCACAGCTTCTACCCAAAAATAAGTGGGTAGTTTTGCTCCTTCTAACATTGTTCTGGCAGCTTCAATTAGAGTTTTGTTCTTTCTTTCAACACCATTTTATTGAGGTGTGCCATGTGCTGAAAATTGTTGAATAATTCATTTTATTGAGCAGAATTCCTCTATTTGAGAGTTCTTAAACTCTGTTCCATTGTCACTCCTTAAATTCTTTACCTTGTATTGTGATCAATTTTCAATAATTGCAATATGATCAAAAATTATCTCTACAGTTTCATCCTTTTTATGCAAAAAGTACACCCAGGTAAATCTAGTGTAATCATCAACTATCACCAGAGTATATTTCTTCTTTCCAATGGACATATTGTTGACAGGACCAAATAAATCAAGATGCAATAGATGAAAAAGTTGATTAATAGATTTTTCAGTTTTTCTCTTGAAAGATGTCTTCTTTTGTTTGGCCTTTTGACATGAATCACAGAGTCCATCAGGATGAAATTGAAATTTTGGAAGACCTCTAACTAGATCTTTTATTACCAATTCATAAATGTTTCCAAAATTCAAGTGACACATCTTTTTGTGTCAATTCCAACTTTCTAAAGATGGGTCATTTCTAAGTAAACAAGTTAAATGACCATCAGAGTTTACATCCAAGCTAGCTTCAAATAAGTTGTTATGTCTGTGACCAATGAGAACTATTTTGCCATCCTTTTTGCTTTTCACTTCATAATGAGTTCCATAAAATTCCACAAAATAACCTATGTCTGTCATTTGTCTCACACTTAACAGATTATGCTTGAGTTTTTCAACCAGAGCTACATTTTCAATGATGATATTTCCAATAATAATATTGCCATATCCAAGTGTTCTTTCAATGTTGCCATCTCTATAAGATATTGTTGGGTCAGCCTTCTCCTCAAACTCTGAAAGCAGGGATTTGTTTCCAGTCATATGTGCAGAACATCCACTATCAATTACTAAGATGTTTTTCCTGTTTGCCTGCAATCAGTTAGTGCAAATTAATTAGTAGATTTTGAAAGTCAAACAAGTTTGGATCCTTTCTTTTGAAACTTATTAACTCTTACAGCAGAAGTATTTTTATCAGAGTTTATGTTAACAGATTTTACATGATCAGAGTGTGCATTATCAGAATTTATACTGTCAGAGTTTACTTTTATTTTATCACATAAATTTATTTGACAGTATGTTTTGGAGATTAATTTAGTTGAGGCAATGGTTCATAATAATTGTAATACAAACTATGATATTCTTTGCATGTATAAATTGAATGTCATAAACTACCACAGTAAAAATATGGATTTTGTGGTCTATATCTAGTTTGTTTTCTAGCCTCTAAACTAGGTCTCTCAGGTTCCTTCTTTTTATTTTGTTTGCAGTCAATGGCAAGGCGATTTGAATTACCACAAGTAAAATAGGATTTTCTAGGAGCATTAGGAATATACTTGAAGTTATTCTCCTTTAGTAATTCCTTCTTTTCCATTTCTATTTCTTTTTACCTTTTTAGGTTTGGTTTTATTAGTGACTGCCTTCAACTTTTCATTAAGTTTCTTCTGAGAAATTAATCCTATATTCACCTTTATATTCTTTGACACACTATTATTTTTAGAGTATTCACTAGGAGTTTTCTTGTCATAACTAGCTCTAACAAATTTCACAAGATTATTCAATATTCCTTTTATGTGTGTTTTAGTGTGTGTATCCTTATCAGATTCATAACCTAAGGCAAAAGTCCAATTCTTGTTAGAAAACATTTGTTGGACTCTCTTGCCAGAGTTTGCCTTAAATATGAAAGTCTCCTTTTTGTAGCTATCTCAGATTTTAAATATTCAACTTGAATTTGTAACTAAGTTTGCTTGTGTAAAGCATTTTCACAATCTTACTTAGTGTTAATCATGATAGAATTTTCAGATTCAAGAAAGTCATTCCTATCAGTTAGAGTTTGTATCTCAGATTTTAATCTTTCATTCTCAAGAGACTTTGATTTAAAACTAACATGCAAAGATCTAAGAAAAGACTTTAATTCATGGATATCTTCAGTATTAAAATTGAAGACTGAGTTTGGTACCTTATCAGAGTTTAAGATAGGAGCATCAGTGTTTGACATGAATGCATAATTGGTTTCTTCTTTAGAGTCTCAGAAATCCATCCAATCCGTCTTTGATGTGATTAGTGCTTTTCCAGATTCATTGCTTCTGCATTCAGTAACAAAGTGCCCCATCTTGTTACACTTGTAACATTGTACCTTTAATTTGTCAATAGTCTTTGATTTTCCATCTTTATCTTCTCTTTTCCTGAATCTGTCTTTCTTTTCTAGTTCTCCATGCTTTTTCTGAAAATTACCTTGCTTCATATACTTTTTGTACTTCATCTTTTTGAATTCTTTAACAATCATAGCAACCATCTTCATCATGTCAGAGTCTATGGAGTCATCAGAGTTTGTCTCAAACTCTGATTCACTGTTTTCAATGACCATTACAACTTTTTGTTTTCTTGTTGAGGTTTTAGGAATTTTTTCTTTGGGTTCTTCAATCTTGGCCTCAACATTCAAAGAAATAGATTTTGCCTTGCTACTCTTCCTATTCCTTCTTTACTGTAATTCCAAGTCATGAGTCTTCAATTTTCCATAGATTTCATCTAAAGACATCTCATCTAAATTAGCCATGTCTCTTATCAAAGATATTTGCAAATCCCATTCTTCAAGAAGCTCTAAGAAATTTGGTGTTTGAGTCCTCATTGTCATACACCTTATCCACCAATGCAAAATTGTTCAACAAAGTAAGAAATCTGTCATAGATATCGGTGGGAGACTCATTTTGTTTAGCCTCAAAATATTCATATTCTTGTAGAAGGATAGATCTCATGTTTTTCTTGATTTCCTTGGTTTCTTGGCATTGAACCTCTAGTGCATCCCAGATTTCTTTAGCATTTTTGCATGCAATTACCCTATTAGACATTACAGAGTCAAGATTATTATGAAGAATGTTTCTTACCTTTGCATCTTTGAGAACTTCTAGTTTTTTCTCATTAGTCCACTCCTTTTTGTCTTTAAGAGTATAATGTCCATGGACTTGTCTGCCTTCCACGATAGTTGATGGCAACAATTTTGTTAGGAGGTACTGTCCTTCAATGATTCTGTCAATATAATCAGGATCAGTTGCTTCTAGGAACATCATCATCTTTACCCTCCATGTAATGTACTCATCTTTCTTCAGGATTGGAATCCTTATGCTTTCATACTTGTTTCTAGACATGTTTATGTGATCTTTTAGTTGAAAAAACTGCCTGCTCTGATACCAATTGTTTGCCCTGATAATACTCTATTATAAAAGGGGGGTTGAATATAATAGATACCAAATAATCGATACAAGTAGAAATGATGAACAACTTTGTATTAAAAAGATGAACTGTGTACAAGAACTCTCTCAAGAAAATTTTTTGTTAGGCCCCGGAAGTATCGTAGAAGGGGGGTTGAATACGATACTCACTAAATCAAAAAATTATTTCGAATCTTTTGCGGATAAATAATTTAGAGTTCGGTTAGTGGGCTCGTGTTCTTGAGGTGAATAGTGTTTACGGAGCTGCTTACTAATTTTCTGTGTTTAGGATTAATCATTTCGGTTCTAGAAAATCATCAGTAAAATAAACAACACAAGATTCGGGGAATATATCATTTGATAAATATAAACCCTGAGGTTGCTACACCCGGTCAACAAAACCGGTCCGAAAAACAAGTTCTTCGCTACTTAACAAAAACATATAACTCTCAATTTCCTATACAAGTATTTCTAGATCAATACAAAGGAAACTAAGACCATAGAGAATGATATATAGTGGCCCTGAACATTTTTCATTAAGGAACCGACCACTGATACATCTCCGGTGAAGAGGTATAGATTTTTCTGGGTTTTCTCTTCTCCGGCTTCGTCTTCTCTCTCTCTGGTTATTTTTGTTGTGTTGTTGAAGAAAGACTCAAATGAATGGCTCTGCTTCAATTTATGTGTAGACTTTTTCAGTACATCTACGTGGCTTCATGTGGTCCAAGTAACTGAGCTGCTTCTTCACTTCTGTTTTTCCTTAAGTATCGGGAACAATTTACTGATTAATTGTTTAAGTATCGATGAGTCTGTAGAATAACCATCGGAGACTTAAAACAATTCCTGAAATAAAATAATTACTTCAAACTTAGTAACCATCGGAATTATTCCTGCAGTTAATAACCATCGGAAATTCCTTCTAGTTTTAACAACTATCGGAAAGTGGTAGCATTTCTTTTTATTTCCTTTACCCGATAGTTAGAAACTATCGGCTAGTGCTTATTCCCTTTTATTTTGTTTTCATCAATTCTTTGATTTCACCCGATGGTTGTTAACCATCTGTGAATAGGACAAAATAGGAATAAGACGAAATAGCTTGACCAAGTTGACTTCTGGATACAGCTTCTGTAGTCTTCTTTACTTAACCAAATTCGAACCTGATAAGCCCTTAATATATTTTCTTCCACTGCAACCAAGTCTAATAAATATTTCCTTGATTATTCAAACTTGATTTATTCTGGGCTTCATCATATACCACTTCACTTGTTACCCATTTCAGTAAATAGTCAATTCTTCTCATACACAGATGCAATTCTCAATCTCTTTTGTGCTGACGTTTGGTGCAACTGGTCTGGTTCACAAGCGACTAACACGATCTTGATCTTCACATCTTCTTTACAATACAATTGACTTTGTTCCTTGTTGATTAGAAGTGCTTCAATTGTAAGTACATTGGAATCCTCTGGCACTTATGCTGAACCATAAAATTATCTGAAACCCTGAACATTTTCGAACTTTATCCTTCACTAAAGTCTGAACATATGAATGAACTTCCTCCAACAATCTATAGTAGATTCCATCTAATATTTTGATTCTTTGTATTTGCCGTATATTCTATCTTCTCGATTCATGTACTTGAGCTCTGCAATTCATTGCTTGACTAATTTGCAGATTTGGATCACTAGAATCTTTCTGGTACTTTGACAACTGCTTCACTGCTTCCACATCCTTGAATACTTCAACCTTTATTCTTCACTGAGGCATGAACATATTAATGAACTTCTTCCAGTGAGCTAATGCTTCAAGTCTATAGATTTCTTCTTTATCCTTTGTCTTTACAAAGTCTTCATGTCTTCCTGATTCCGGTGATAACTTCATATTATTTACACGTCCTGTTCTTGTGTTGAGTTATAACCCTATGTTACATATAGGTCTATACATACAGCCTTTCAATCTCCCCCTATTTGTTTGGTAGAGATTAACAAGCAAATCCCTAGAGGATAACTCAACTAACTATAAGAAAATATTAATGCTCTAGACTTGTAAATAATACTACTTGGGTTCTGGATCATATAATACATTTCCAGATTTCTATAAAGTAAAAAGAAATAGAAAATGAGTGTTCCTTTAGCACTGAACGCATCTTCAATAGATATAATCTTCATTCCTCTGTGTTTGAGCTTTTCTCTGCTTCAAAATCCTTCATTGCTTGACCTACAAAGAACTTATCATAAACTGAGCTTCATAAGAATCAAAATTCCTGGGAACATCTTCAATAAAATATAGAACATTGCTCAAATAATGTTCTCCCCCTGAGAATGTGATTCTCCTTCTTATTCTTCTTCTCCCTTTAGAAAATCAATGGAATAGTCCTCTGTTCTTCCCACTTGGATTAGGAATCCTCTTCTGACAACTCCTTTCAAGTATAGAATACAACTTCTTGATTCTCCCATATTTCTGTTGTTTCCCCTCAGGATCAGAAGATAAGATTTTCTTTTTCTCGTCTCAAATCTCCCCCTATGGATATTAACTTCTCCCAAGGATGCGAACCCCTTTTCCCCTTAAGGATCCAGGAACTTCCCTTAATGATCCAGGATACGAACCCCTTTAGGATATTAACTTTTCCAAAGTACGAAGATAAGACTTGATTAACTTCTCCTTTTTCTTCCTATAACTTCTCCCCCTTAGTTGAGGAATCCTCCAATGGCCCACTTTTGAATGGTTTGTCTTCCAAAGAAGGTTCTCGTCTGTCATTGATCGGGAAAAATATATTAGCTTTTCTTTCAGAAGTAGCAAGTAGTAAGGGTAAGTGTTTGGCTTAAGGTTTCCTCACTTCTACTACGTTCTGTTGGTGTTTACACTCAAGTGTCGAGCACTTAGAAGTGTTTCATTCTTTCTCTCCCTATCTCTCACTCAAGTGTATCTCTCCCTCACTTTCACTTAAGTGTTTCTCTCCCTCACTTTCACTCTGCATTCCAAATATAGCCTTCTGTACCTGCAAGTGAAATCCGTCAATTCATATATTCCCAACACCTGATTCATCAGAATGAACTGAATCACTATCAAGTGGAGAATTGCCTCGTTGAGGTGTTCTTGATCTATCATGCATAAGCACTGTCTCAGCACCAGACTCAATAGCGTTTGCTAAATCACTGTCTAGTGGAGCCTCACCTCTTTGAGATGGGTTATCCCAAGATTTTAAAATCTGTTAGGGAATCCTGCTTTATTCTATCAAGGGGTTGCCTCACACCTTTTCCATAAATGGGAGGTGGACATCCTTTTCAGGATCTGGAAATGTTCCTTCCAGGAGGGTCAACGTGTTAGGCAATGTAATGAATGGCAAATTAGAGCCTACGTTTCCCTCGTAACCCTGTGACGGGAATTTTGTATAAATACCCTACTTGACTCATCCAAAGAATTCTTGTCAAGCAGTTGCCTCTCAAGCCCAGATAAATCTGAACAAGAGATCTCCATTTCGGGATGCAGAAGATTAACTTCTGTTTGAGGTAGATACTTGGACAATGTAATGTATGGCTAGAGTCCGTATCTCCTCTAAACGCCTATACCTTTCATTGTGCACTCTTTGCAATGTGTTCATGAATTTATCTGTTTAGGCTTACCATCAGCGTGAGTGCTAGTGGTGTGCTTGACTCATTACAAGATGTTCTGGCTGACGAGCGAATTTCAATGGACTCACCCTGTTGAGAGAATGATTCCAGAGACAGTTTTATTGCCTTTTCAGCTCTGCATCTTTTTGAGAAGATACAGATGAGCTTACAGATACCTCAGTTATATACTTCTTTACTTCGCTGAAGGTAGAGCTGTGGGTGCACTTCCGACTTCATCCTTATTTGCTGCATCAAGTGCAGTTTCTCCCTTATCAACCTCTAAGTAACATGAGTTCCTTATATCTCCAGGGGTTAATATATGGAAGTGGATGAATGAGTGTTTGGTATTATGGCCTGGGTAAGAGATTGATGGGTTTTCAACCTCCTGGCCAGCTTCTGTAGCCACTGTGGGCTAAACGGATAAAGTCAATTAAATAAGATAAAGAAATAATCACTTTAACATTCCAAAACATATTTTTCATCTTAAGGAGAAAGAAAAATATAAGAAAGAATGGTAATGGATTGCATTAAAGCACTTTTAGTAAAAGAGTTTTGTCGGTTCTAAAGATTTATCATTTAAGAACATGAAACCAATAAAAATTTTCTTTAATGATACTTATCCCATAATAAAACGCGGGAATGTGTATCAGAGAAAAATTCTATCACTTATGAATTTCTAATAAGGCAAACTTCCCATAATAAAACACGGGAATTTATACCAAAGAAGAAATTCAACTCTCTTACCAAATTCAATCTCAATAAAATGACTTTTTTCCTTTATAACCTAAGTACTGTAAGTTTTGAAAATAGTTTTGCAAAACATCCTTATCAGATAGAGGACTATGATTTTCCGACTCATAATGCAATTATGATTTACATCATTTTCGTCCACCTGATAGTATCCCCGACTTAAAATAAAAACATGACAATTGGGGTGAATGAATGCTTAACAATACAACACTAGGCCTTCAAAGCAACAACCACTGTTTTGGTACTATGAATCAATGTGAAACATACATTGACACACGTATTTGAAAATAAATAATTTTACAAGTGATTGATACCTCGAAGTTAAAATAATTTTTCTAAATAAAATAGCAGTCACAAAGTTTCTGCCACTTTAAAAAGAAAAATTAAGAGAGAAAAACGGTTTTGAAAATATAGCATTTAAAACCAATTTTTGAGAGAGAGAGGATAACCAATTTTGAGATTTAAAGAAAGATTATCCTCTAGAAAAGTTTTTCAAAAGAGAAGTTCTGAAAAAGAATTCTGAAGTTTTCTTATCTAAGCTGATAAAAAGTGAATGTATCTTTGCATAAAATATTTTGAAAAAGAAATAGACAAAAATTTCTTTTAAATACATTCAGGAATCAGTCAAAGAAAGAAAACTAAATATATTAATACTAACGGCTTTTTCAAAAACCAATTTTTACTTAGAATAAAAACTAAGCAAATCCATTAGTATCAATATATCACAATTATTTTGTAATAAAATATTAATCAATTATCACAAAGTAATAAAAGATAATAATTATACTACAAATAATTATGCTTCGAATTTATTTTAATTTACTTAAATCATGGAACCAATATATCACTGAATTGTTTTATATCATCATGATTTAAACAAATCAAAATAAATTAAATACTTATGATGCACTAAGCAATTGTCAATCATATGCATATTTATATTAACTAAACATGGCAATCATTCAGTAGAACAATAAGCATTAAGACATATTTTTGTTATTAGTGATTTCAGATAAACAACTTGTGTTATCACTAATATTAAAAATATCACAATTAATTGCACGCTGATACCAATTATTCGATATTTATCAATAATTTCAAGATGCAAGAAATTGTGCTTCTTATATTTTATCAAATCAAAATTATGAAACTGATAATCATTGAATTGCTTCAATTCATAATTTTAATAAGATAAAATAAATTCGCTAAATACTAAAATATTTATTAAATTGAATATTAGCATCTAACTTCCTACGCCATATCTAATAATTGTCACTGAAGCACATTGTAAGCATGCTCATAACAATTATTAATGATATACGTAAGCTCGAGGAATTAGTTGAAAAGAAATTCACAAGTCCTTTAAATATTGACATTTAATACTTGTGATCCTAATTACAACTCCTCGCAATCAAAATCAAATTTAGAAATATTTCCCAAGTATATAAAATATTGAGAATTTTATACACATAACTTAGAAAATACTTCGTCTTCCAATATTAGTGAGTTTTGAAATATGCATTAATTACTTAGAATAGAAATTCTAAATACTGTCACTAATATCAAAAGTATTACAATTATTTGTAATAAAATATTTAAGAATATCATAGCAACATATCAGAGCAATTAAGCAAGACATCTTGACTAATACTCATCAAATATTTAACATGCAAATAATTATGCTTCTAACTTATGCTAAATAATTTAACTACCACTTATATATATTGCATTGTAAGCATGATAATTAAACTAATAGCAATAAGTATGAGGAACTGGATTTAAAATAAATTCACAAGTCCTTTAAATATTAAAATTTTAATACTTGTGAACTCATTTGAGAATTCCTTGCAGATGGGATTTCCAACAAATATGCATATAAATAATATCCCAAATTCACTTACCAACTTAGACAAAATGAATTCATCAAGTTGTTCAGCAAATATCTGCAAGTTATTCTACTAATGACAATCTCAAAAGAAATGATACCTGGTGTCCATGCGCTTGTTCCAACGTGGTGTGAAGAGATCAACAGAGTTGCTGGAAATAATGACAGCTTCTAGGAATGACTTCCCTGTCTTTCTTACAACCTGTATATCTATATCTATATAGCCAATTAGGTTAAACCTAGTATCTTTAGGGGGTCCCAGATTTCAAGAATTGGTGATCCCCTAAGATATCTAACAATTCATAACTTAGTTATAAGATAAGATTCTCTAGTATCCACTTGGAAACTTGCACATAGGCATATCGAGAATAAAATATATGGTCTTTAGCACTTGAATAAGTAATGAGCTGATCATACCTCTATAGCTTGTCACTTCAGTTCATATACCTGATTTGCCCTGATCAAGCTTAGTGGTCTGTTGGAAAGTAGTCTTGGCAGGTCTAGAATCTTCCAAATTGCGCATCTTCAAAAGATCCTTGACTTACTTTAATTGCCATCATTCTTTCGAATTACTTATAATCCAAAAAGAATTGCAACTCTTCCAACATGCTCATGTTGTACCTACTCTGCATTAACTTAGCAATAAACTCTTGCCAAAGTTTTCGTTAGTAGACCCACATATAATATAATCATGGTATTCTTGCACATATATTACATTATGTGTGCCTTGCATTCTAGAGAGATATATGTGTATAACAGCTCTAATATAAAATCATTTTTAAGTAATTAGCAGTTAGAGTGTCATAACATGTCCTTGACGTTTTGCTTGAATCCCTACTTTCGTCATAGAGAGCTTGTGAAGAGAATGATATACAAATCCCAATGTATCTGCAACTTCAAAGTCCAGGAAATATTGTACATCAGCTTCAACTTCTAACTCACTATTCAGGAATGCACTTGTTCACATTCATCTGATAGATCTTCATGCTTGAATGCTCCACATGTGCTAGGAATATCTTGTTAGGTCCTCATCTTGTTAGGCCCTAAAATAATCAAGTCTCGTCTCTGGTGCTTGTTGTTAGATCTTAAAAGTCCCGAAGATTCTATCTCCATCATCGTCGATACCTTCTGCTTGATATTAACCTGTAGCAACCAGTTTCGCTTTGTCCCTCATAACA
The DNA here is from genome assembly GCA_028671895.1 of Oenanthe sinensis. NCBI lineage: Eukaryota > Viridiplantae > Streptophyta > Magnoliopsida > Apiales > Apiaceae > Oenanthe > Oenanthe sinensis. The sequence continues at coordinate 8,654,997 of JAPMAC010000212.1, forward strand.
ATGCCAATAACTATCCAGTTTCTGAGAACCCTTATTGTACCAATTTCAGCTTCGACTTTAGTGGTCTGGGTTCCAGCTTCAGTAGTTTCTGCCTTCGAACTGATTGAGATCATCTTGCATTTGCAATCACCCAATCTGGATCAATCAGTGCATCTTCACTATTCTTTGGGATACCAAATATTGATTGTTGGGTCCCGAAAAATATATGTTCATCTTCATTAGCACTTCTAGCTTTTACTCAAAATCTGGTTTACTAAGAACTAGACTCCAAGAATGACTTTGACTTCAAACCCTTTGTCTCGGCAGATATGTTCTTGATGTATTCCTTTGATCTTCATTGTGTTGAGTACGACTAGTAGATCCTTCTTTTATTTTGCTCCCCCTGAGTTGCTGTTAGGATGTGTTGAAGATCCTTCACCTTTTTCAGTGGATTCTGTTAAAGTCCACGAGTTGTGTAGTTTCACTACCAATTCCACCAATAGGATCTGAATCAACATCATTATCATTGTTTCCTTCTGCAACCTCGGTTTCAACATCAGTATCTGAATTTGACTCTGACGGGATGTCAAACTTCAAAGATTCAGAATAGACTTTCATTTGAATGCTTGGGAGCTTGGTGTAGTAGGTCGAAACATTCAGTCTTTCAATCACCTTCTAATTTTTAATCACAAATGCCTTGATAGCTTTCAACTAAGTCTTTTCACGATCTTTGTTGAATACAGTAACATGCTGTGTTAATTGCTTCAGCTTCAAAGTACCTTTATCAGTGTAGAATTCATTTAGAACTTCATTCGCAAAATTCAGTTCCATTATCTGACTTCAAAGTTCTCACAGCTTACTTTGCTTCCAACTTGATCTTCTGATGTGATCAATCACCATCTGTGATGCTTCAATATATGTTGATGTTAGTAATTGTGCTCTAGAGACAATACTTTTTATATTTTAAGTAAAATATTTATTATTAAGGATTATGTTTTATTGATTATTATTTATTTATTATGTTTTATTTACTGCGTAATAAATTGAAAGCATAATAAATGTCCTTGGAATTTTGATACGTATTATATATCTGTAAGTATGTGACTTAAAAATGAGATTATATGAATAGTATCTTATTCCTAAAATTCCCTAGTCGAGTATTATTATTTAAGGACAATAATAATGCACAAAGACTAGTATGTTTCTTGACAGATGATCACATCTCATTGGTCATAGGTATGGGGATACTAAAGTCAAGAACATAAGTGCATGTATCAATGCATGGCACTGGAATGACCCGCCGTGAGATTCTACATCTTAAGTAAGTGTCATAAGTAATTCTCACTGTGATAATGATGTAATGATCCTTAGACCTGAAATCATTATATTTCTATACGAGAATTAATATACTTTGATTACATTAAAAGTTACCTTTGACCGGGTGATGATAAAAGTGGACATTGGGTATATTATGAATCGTATGAGAAATATGAATGATCTAGATGGGATTTAATCCTCCTAATTTTAGGAGTGATATTAGTGGCCTCTTGTTTGAGTGAGACTATGAAATGCACGGCCGTGCTCAAATGTTGATTTGATTTTAATAGTCTACTCATCGATCAAGAAAATAAAGATTAAATTATGAAGAGGATGACAAGAGACATGCCTTGAGTTTAATCTATAATATCAAGATTAAAGGGATTATATTACATGGAACATTATTCACGAAAGGCTTAATCGAATCACCGATTTATTATTATTACTTGTGTAGCAATGATGTATTACTAGATGCCGCTCATTGTTTACAATTTTAATTAGATATTATAATTGTTGCCAACGTAATAATAACCTACAGGGTCACACACAAAGAACGCTTGAAGGAGAAATAATTTAAATTAAATAAGTAATTTATTTTATTTATGATATTAATTAAGTATGACTTAATTAATTATATAAATAGAATAAATGAATTACTTAAACTAATTCCAAAATTAATAATTAATTAATTAAGTGAGACTTAATTAAATAATTTAGAATTTTGGATTAGTATTAATTATAATTGGATTATAATTAGAAAACTTATTCCTCTCTCTATATAATCTCTTTATGGGCTGATTTAATAAGATAGAGTTTTTACAAAAACCCTAGCCGCTCTGAGAGAGGAGGAAGATAGAGAGAGAAGAAGTTTTCGGGTGCTAGTACACATCAATCCTTCATGAAAAGTGTTCGTGTGGATACCGTAGAGCTACTTGCTATTTTGATTTATTTTTCGCGTTTATTCCGCTGCGTTTGTGTCACGAAACCCTTCAATGGCATCAGAGCTACTTGCGAAACGTTTTAATTCGGTTATGTGCTTAACAGTTTTTGATATATAAGCATGTATGCGATCTATCATGATTTTATATTGATATAATATGTATATGTTTATATATATTATGAATATATGATATTCATATGATGTATAATCATATGATGATTATGTGTGTTGATGTATGTATATGATACATGTTTGTTCTTATTATGGGAATCGTATTCGATACGAATTCTGAAACGGCTGCCGTTGATTTTCTGAAATCTGTGTCCGTTGTCCGATTTTCGCAAACGATATGTGTTTTCTGACTGGAATCAGGTCACTGAGCAATACTGACAAAGTCAGCTCTGCGTATGTAAGCTATTAGATGTCGTTACAGCCTCCAAAACGGTGATTTATTATTTTCAGAAAATTATTTGATTTTCTAACATTTTGAGTATATGTATGTATATATTATGAATATATGATATTCATGTAATGTATAATCATATGATGATTGTATGTATCTCTGTATATGTATATATGATATATGTTTGTTTTTGTTATGGGAATTGTATATGATACGATTTCTGAAACACCGTCAGATTTGGAGAAATCTGACTGCTGTATCCGATTTTCGTAAACGATATGTGTTTTCTGACTGGAATCGGGCCAATGAACAAAACTGGTAGTTATTCTATCACCGACGGGTCTGTAAGGCGTTTGACGTCGTTAAGGGCCTCGAAATAGCGATTTATTGTCTTCAGAAATCTGTTTTTAATTTTCTGAAATTTCGAAATTTGTTATATATAATTATATGATATGATTATATAATATGAGATATATTATATGTGTTATATGATAGTATGGTGGATGGTTATGGCCTAAAGACCCATAGGATAGTGGTTTTGATTTATGGTTTTGGTTTCTAAATACGACTTGCATGTCGTTTATTCATTGTAATTTAATTATCTCGAATGTAACTCGAGTTCTTCTTGTAATTTCATTAGAATAGTTTTATTTTTATTATTCAATGTAATTATCAATGAAGACTTGCAAGCAAGGAGGCGATCCAAAAGGGGATGATGGAGCAATGAAGAAAGAAGACATGTAATAGATAGTATTTTTAAAACCACCATAGACTGACCTTGATATTTCCATTAGCTTGGAAATATCATATAGGATGGGGCCATAACCAAACACGTTTAATTTACGCACATTACATATATGTATATGATTGCATGTATTGGTATGTATGCGTAGATATAATTGAGATGCATGCTTAATATTGATTAATCATGTATGTATTAGATACGACACCCATGCCATGTTTGCTTAAACAAGATAAAATCTGTAACGATTCAAGATTTTAAAATTAACAAACGATCATGAGATTCTTGTGTTTATGAAATATGGATTTTTAAAACACGGAATTAAATATGGATTTTTGATATCTATAATTGGAATTTTCTGACAAAAGCGGATATGCGTATTCGTAAGGCTGATGGGTTTTAAGTGTGACCATTGGTATCCTCCATCTACCTGGGAAATGAACAATTTAAGATGTTGATTTGAAATATTTGGTTCAAGGAAAAATTGAGGATCTCTTTATGATGTGATCATGATCGTTATAATTTTTCTAAAACCCCTTAACAAAATATTAAGTTTTACTCGGATGCTTTCCAATGAATGAACACTCATCAAATCCTAGATCGATAAGGGGATGGACTGTCAGTGGCAGGGGACTCCTATCTATCGTGGTGAGATGCGACGAATATAAACGGTTATATTCGGCCGTTGTATCATTGGGTCTAACTTAACTGAGTTGTCATAATAAGTGAAAATAAACGGTTATATTCAACTATTATGAACGTAGAAGCATAGAGTTTGGTTAAAAGTCTATTAGATAGATAAGATCAATCGTTGTTCACCAAACTATCCAAGAATTATATATGATATAATTGACAACTGTTGTCTACCTAAATAATCATTTTCTAAGGACTTCTAGTGGTTGACTTAGGACATGACGAAATATGGATCTTGGCTCACTAGAAAGAATTATGGGATATACTTTCCAAATTAATAGTAAGGGCTATTAGTTTGATAAAAATAGTGGGAGGTATATGATGATATACCATAATCACTTAAACATAATTAATATTAAATTTGCAACCTAGTTTATTTTATACACTTTAATATTGTAGATATCAAATGATAAACACAAACAACTTCTCTATGCGATCAGTTCTTGAGAAGGACAAGTTGACGAGAATATATTTCCTTGACTGACATAGGAGCTTGAGGATCGTCCTCGGGCACCACGATATTAGTCAAATCTCTTCCCCTGCTCTTAAAGTTGAGAATGTAACATGTGCAAATCATAGTGCTTATTGGAAGCAAATTGATGTTGTGACTGATGTTTCATGTCTCATGCTAGCAAATATATGTGCTGAGCTTAAGAAGCAATACAAGCATATAGATGCTTATGAAACGATTGAGCACAAGATATATTTGAAAGGGCACTATACACTTACAAGTAGGGAGAGTGAGACCCGGTTACACCACATGTTCTAAAGATTATAGGGTATAATGAATACCATTGATATTTTGGGTTTCCAGATTGGTCTGGAGATAGTTAGATTTGATCTTACAATCTTCGGACAAATATTATTCTTATTTTGTTATGAACAATAAAGTGAATAAGATTGGTAAAACACCCATTGAGTTGCTAATCATGTTGAGAAGTGCTGAAAGTAATATGATAAATGCATGAACTACTACTATATTGATGGTAAACATAGGGAATGCAAAAGGGAAAGGAAAATGGAAAGGCAAGGAGAAGATTTGATTTAGTTCCGTTGTCAAACCAAAGTCCAATCCCTAAAGCAGACTCTAAAGTCTGAATGAGGTGTTGATAAAGAAGACGATTGTCACTTCTGTGGAAAGTTGGGAGACTGGAAATTAAACTGTCATGCTTAATTGGAAGATCGGAAGATGATGATCAATAAGGGTCAAGCTTAAGGTATCGGGTTGGAATTGGAGTAAAGATAGTTGCTCTAGTTCGAGGAACTCGTTACTTAATTTTTGGCCTATAAGGAAAATTTAGAACTTAATAATTGTTATAGCGTGCTTGCAATTGGCAGAGACATTATTTCAGTTTCTTGTTTGGACAAGAAAGGCTTTTTCATTTTATAACAATAGTTGTTTATTCTATTTTGATAATGAGCCTTATAATGTTGCACATCTAATTAACAATTTATATGTTCTAAAGTGACTCAAATCAAATATTACCTTTGGCACTGTCGTTGAGGCCATATTAATGAGAAACGCATTTCCAGAATACATAAGGATGCATTCATGGATAAATTTGATTATGAATCATACCAAAGGATACGAATCTTGGTTTATTTGGTAAAATGACTAAAGTTCCTTTTACCGGACATGGTGAAGGGATTACTGAATGGGTATGCCTTATACATAGTGATGTATGTGGTCATATGTGTACGATGACAAAAGGTAGATTTTATTAACTTCATAAAATTTACTAATTATTTTAGTAGATACGGATATATGTATCTTTTGAAGAACTAATCCGAATCATTTGAAAAGTTCAAAGACTATAAAGATGAAGTAGGAAATATCAAAGAAAAGTTTTTTTGATAGGAGAGATCACACCTTGTTGGACATGGTGCGATCAATGTTGAGTCAATGAATCTTCCAATTAGTTTCTGGGGTTGCACCCTGGAAACGGCTCCGCATACACTTAACTGTGTTCCTACTAAATTGGTTCAAAAGACTCCTTATGAGATATGGACTGAACAACGTCACAGCATGTCATTTATAAAATTTTGGGGATGTGAAGCGTTTGTGAAACGTCTAATCTCTGACAAGCTAGGACCAAAATCAGACAAATGTAATTTTGTGGAATACCCAACTGAAACAAGGGGTTATTCTTTCTATAATCCTTCCGAAAACAAAGTGTTTGTTGCTCGAACTGCTGAGAGACAGTGGGAGGATAATAGATCTCAATGAAGTTTGAGACCCACATGATAACGTTGAACCAGTGGAGGAACCTGAGTAGAATGTACAAGAAAAATAATACTGCTCAAGAAACACAGGTGTTCGTAGGTTTAGTAGGATTCGCCATGAGCCCGAGAGATAATATGGATTTCTCTTGACTCAAGATGGTGATGTGATGCTTGTGGATGAAGATGAGCCTCTCACCTACCTAGATACTATAAACACTCCAGATTCTAAGAGATGGCTGGATGCCATTAAATCTGAGATGGAATCCATGTATACTAATCAAGTATGGACTTTGGTTGATCCACCTGAAGGGGTAAAACCTATAGGGTGCAAGTGGGTTTTCAAGAAGAAGACCGACATGGATGCTAATGTACAGACCTATAAGGCACGATTAGTGGCAAAAGGTTTCAAGAAAATTCATGGTATTGACTATGATGAGACCTTTTCACCAGTTGTTATGGTCATGTCCATCAGGATTTTGCTTGCTATAGCTGCTTACTATGACTATGAAATCTGGCAAATGGATGTCAAAACCGCTTTCTTAAATGAGAGCCTTGAAGAAGATATGGATGTGTACATGACACACCCTAAGGGTTTTGTTGATCTAAAGGATGCTGGAAATGTATGTAAGTTGCGTCGATCTATTTATGGATTAAAGCAGGCCTCGAGGAGATGGAACATTTGTTTTCATGAAACAGTCAAAAAGAGTTTGACTTTATTCAGAATGAAGATGAAACTTGTGTTTACAAGAAGTTTAGTGGGAGTCATGTGGCATTCCTAGTATTATATGTTGATGATATATTACTAATAGGGAATGACATTCCTTCTCTACAGACTGTGAAGACTTAGTTGAGAAATAATTTCTCAATGAAAGACTTAGGCGATGTGACATATATATTAGGGATCGAGATCTATAGAGATAGATCAAGGTGATTGATCGGCCTAATTTAGAGTACATACATTGACAAAGTTTTGCATCGATTTCAAATGCAAAGAGACTAAAATGGATATGTCCCAATGTCTCATGGGATAGTGATCTCAAAATAAAATTTGTCCTAAATCATTGGATGATAGGGACTGCATGAGTAAAATTCCATATGCGTCAGCAATTGGTTTTATAATGTATGCAATGATATGTACTTGTCCTGATGTCTCGTATGCTTTAACCATGATGAGTAGATACCGATCTAATCCAGGTGAAGGTCACTGTACGACAGTCAAGAATATTCTTAAGTACTTAAAGAGGACTAAAGATTCATTCTTGTTATATGGAGGAGATGTGAAGCTAGTTGTAAGAGGTTTCAGTGATACTGGTTTCTAGACAGATAACGATAATTTAATGTTTCTGTCTGGCTTTGTGTTTTATTGAGATGTTGTATGCTGGAATGGTTCACAGCAAAGACAATTGTTGATTTTACAATAGAACCTGAGTATATTGATGCTTTTGAAGCAGCCAAGGAGGCTGTTTGGGCATGTACTTAGGAGATATCACCTAATTAATGAGATTAATGATCAAGGAGATATACATATATGTAAAGTGTATACTAATAATAATATTGCAGACACACTGACTAAGGCTTTGTCGCAGCAGTAGCACGAAAGTCACACTAGTTCCATGAGTATTGGATACTTGGGTAATTAGTTCTAGTGCAAGTGGGAGATTGTTAGTAATTGTGCTCTAGAGACAATACTTTTTATATTTTAAGGAAAATATTTATTATTAAGGATTATGTTTTATTGATTATTATTTATTTATTATGTTTTATTTACTGCGTAATAAATTGAAAGCATAATAAATGTCCTTGGAATTTTGATACGTATTATATATCTGTAAGTATGTGACTTAAAAATGAGATTATATGAATAGTATCTTATTCCTAAAATTCTCTAGTCGAGTATTATTATTTAAGGACAATAATAATGCACAAAGACTAGTATGTTTCTTGACAGATGACCACATCTCATTAGTCATAGGTATGGGGATACTAAAGTCAAGAACATAAGTGCATGTATCAATGCATGGCACTGGAATGACCCGCCGTGAGATTCTACATGTTAAGTAAGTGTCATAAATAATTCTCACTGTGATAATGGTGTAATGATCCTTAGACCTGAAATCATTATATTTCTATACGAGAATTAATATACTTTGATTACATTAAAAGTTACCTTTGACCGGGTGATGATAAAAGTGGACATTGGGTATATTATGAATCGTATGAGAAATATGAATGATCTAGATGGGATTTAATCCTCCTAATTTTAGGAGTGATATTATTGGCCTCTTGTTTGAGTGAGACTATGAAATGCACGGCCGCGCTCAAATGTTGATTTGATTTTAATAGTCTACTCATCGATCAAGAAAATAAAGATTAAATTATGAAGAGGATGACAAGAGACATGCCTTGAGTTTAATCTATAATATCAAGATTAAAGGGATTATATTACATGGAACATTATTCACGAAAGGCTTAATCGAATCACCGATTTATTATTATTACTTGTGTAGCAATGATGTATTACTAGATGCCGCTCATTGTTTACAATTTTAATTAGATATTATAATTGTTGCCAACGTAATAATAACCTACAGGGTCACACACAAAGAACGCTTGAAGGAGAAATAATTTAAATTAAATAAGTAATTTATTTTATTTATGATATTAATTAAGTATGACTTAATTAATTATATAAATAGAATAAATGAATTACTTAAACTAATTCCAAAATTAATAATTAAATAATTAAGTGAGACTTAATTAAATAATTTAGAATTTTGGTTTAGTATTAATTATAATTGGATTATAATTAGAAAACTTATTCCTCTCTCTATATAATCTCTTTATGGGCTGATTTAATAAGATAGAGTTTTTACAAAAACCCTAGCCGCTCTGAGAGAGGAGGAAGATAGAGAGAGAAGAATTTTTCGGGTGCTAGTACACATCAATCCTTCATGAAAAGTGTTCGTGTGGATACCGTAGAGCGTAGATCGCGAGAGCGAGATACGTGGTGATTAAACAAGCTTTGGACCTCCATTAATCTTCCATTAATGAACTGTTAAAGCTTCTAAAGGTATTTATTCTTTATCTCCGAATTAAATCTTTTGTTTTCGCATGGATCCTGCGGAGGGTTTCGCTATTTTGATTTATTTTTCGCGTTTATTCCGCTGCGTTTGTGTCACGAAACCCTACAGTTGAATGCACGAACATCACCAAATTATAACTAGGGTCATCAATCACCACTAAACATATTTCTTCCATGACTTGATTTGCTTCAGTGTGATGTTTTCATTGACTTCCCTATATGACATACTTCAAAATGTCCTTCTTGATAGAATTCCATTAGAAGCAGTCCTCTCACCAATTTCATCTTTATCGGAGAATCCATTGTCTTGTTGACCAAGTGTGAGAGCTTCTTATGCCATAGCTAACTCTTTACTGATGAAGCTTTACTGAAAAGTTCACTTCACCTTTGCATATAAACTCCATGTTAGCTACGAACAAACTTCCTCACTCTCAGTTGAGTGAGTTTCCAACCTTCTTGTTTGAGATCAAACACTTTTCCTTTTCTGCTTTTCTAGAAAACCCTTGAAAAAGAATTTCCTAGTGCCCTGTAGATAGTGCTTAAGTCCTTCCACAAGAAAGATGCTTCCACTTATGACAGTTCTTAATTCATGATAGCCATATCCCTTGTACATCCTTTGTTGTCATCTCCAAAGGTTACCATCGGGGAAGCCTTCTCAACCACTGTGATATTAGAGCTTTAATCTTAATCATATGCCTCGAACAATAAGTGTCACGAAGTCACATAACTTTTGCCTTTAGTTACATACTCTGCAATCACAAATGATTAAGCTTCTTGGTACTCAATTTTAATTGAGTCCAGATGGGTTAGAGATATTATCAGAGATAACAATAGCTTCAATATTCATAAAAACACATGGATAGAAGAACTAACAAATTAATTACTAATTCTGTCTAGTCCATTTCTGTCGTTGTCTAACATTTTTAACTATCTCTAATTACCTAAGTCAGTTTTAGATTTATCCTTGAATCTACAAATGTTACTGACAACTTAGATAATTCTACCATCTTATCCCTAACAAGCAATACATGATCTAATATGACATTTAAGTGCAACTATGTGAGTGCAAGCAAATCATGTGAAAATAAGCACATAAACAATTTAAGAATATGCAGAATATTTGAATAAAACATTATAAGCAATATCAAATTCCACATATACTTATCAAGTCATTTATCACAATAAGAACAAATATAAAATATCTGATCTATGACCTGTTTGTCTATTTAGCAATTTTCACAACATTAGCAGAGGTATTAATTCACAGAAGATTTAAATCAAGTTTCAGCAAATATTTAGGGATACACCTAACCGTTTAGAACACCCTATTTAATTCTAGATATTCATTTTACTGCATAGAAAATCAAGTATGAAATGTACTCACTAAACTCATATAACTAAGCATGAAATCTTATTCTTAGCAATCAATTAAGCATTTAAGTCTTAAGATGCTAACACGCTGACACGAGTCTAATACATTTCAAAACATAATAATCATACAGTTATGAATTAGATAAAGATATACTAGTTAGTAAGTGTACCTGTGAAGTGCTTAGTGATTCATCTCTAGTGTTGGTCATTGATGCCAGATATTCATTTGGTTCATCACTGTCACTGATAGAATCAGCCTTGCATTTAACTTCATCAACAAATGCTTTCCTTGCTGCATCCTCACTAATGTTTGAGATTCCTGCTACAACCCAACATAGTGTCTGTCATCTTTTACTTGTACAGGCTTCTTCAAACTGTGTAGCAAACCCCTGATCTTGTCTTTCAACTTTAAACCATCCCTGTCTTGCAACCACCTCTTGAACTGATCTTGAAAATCTCCTTAATGGAATCTATAGGTAAGGATCTTAGATTTAGAATTGGGATTCCGTCTGAATCTGATGTCACTGAACTTCCTGTTGCCCTGCAAGCTTGACTTGCAGTCCAGTTCTCAAGATATTCCAAAGTGTCAAATTCACATGCAACACCTTGACCACTACCTCGAGCTACAACATCTTCAATTCAGCTTCTAGGATCATTTCATTTCTGTTCAGAGGTTCTCAACCTTGACTTCAATCAAATTTGGTTCCTGGGTCACAAATACAGTGGATATGCTAACAACTTCTGCTTTACCAAATATTATCTTCTTTAGCTCTTGTTCTAGTTCATAGGCTTTCAGCACATACAAGTCTTCTACAAACAATGTGGTTGTATCCTAAAATCCCTGTTGGCTATATCCTGTGTTCCAGGTGATATGCAGTGTTAGCACGAATTCCCTGTAATCTCCTTGTAGAATAATCTTTAAGGCTTGTACTGAGATTTCAGGTAATCCAGTCTGTTCTCCTTCACTACTTCAAACCCCTTAGATTTTTCATCCAAAAATACAACTCAAATTTCCCAAAAACTGTACCCAAATTAATCTCTTCTTTTGCAGCTTCCAAAATATTAGTGGGATCCTATGGAGTAAACCTCTGAGGAAATTAATACCACTATTTCTTCAACCTGTTCCAGAATAAGCTTCATTGGATAATTTTCAGTCAATTTTAGTTGTCTTCAATACCCGGAAAAATCTTCAACTACAAACCCCTTAAGCACCCTTAATTTAATATTTAAGAAAAATTTAAATATCCAAGATTTTTAATTTTCTTTGAAAATAAATTAATCAAAAATAAATATTTACAAAAAAATTAATTTTCAAGAATTTTAATTTTCTTAAAAATTAACTAAATTGTAAATTATTATTTAAGAAAAAATTAATTTTAAGAATTTTAAATTTTCTGAAACATTTAAATAAATCAAAAATAAAAATTCAAATGTGTTGTAATAATCGGGGACGTGGCCAACTGCATAACAATCGGGGACGTGGCCACCATTCACTTATGTTACGCTCCATTCCTTGCACGCGCTTAATTCTTTTGCATTTCAAGGACAACAGAAGCACTAAACTGTAAGACCATGGCCGAGTGACAATTTTTTTTTTTTTAATAAAAAAATGGCCACGATTTTGTTTAATAAATTTAAATATTAAACTTTATTAAATCTATAAAATAAACTAATTAAAATTTATAACATAAACTAATAAAAGTTTATAAAACAAATTTTATAAAAGTTTATAAAATAAATTTAAGATTAAGTTTATAAAATAAACTAATTAAAATTTATAATATAAACTAATAAAAGTTTATAAATTAAATTTTATAAAAGTTTATAAAATAAACTTATTAAAAGTTTTAATTAAACTTATTTAACAAGGCCTCCAATCTGAGTTCAAACAGCTTCGGCACGGTGAGCTTCACTGAACTACGGATCCTGATTTGTATATCAATCAGCGAGCTCTGATACCAATTGTTAGGCCCTGGAAGTATCGTAGAAGGGGGGTTGAATACGATACTCACTAAATCAAAAAATTCTTTCGAATCTTTTGCGGATAAATAATTTAGAGTTCGGTTAGTGGGCTCGTGTTCTTGAGGTGAATAGTGTTTACGGAGCTGGTTACTAATTTTCTGTGTTTAGGATTAATCATTTCGGTTCTAGAAAATCAGCAGTAAAATAAACAACACAAGATTCGGGGAATATATCATTTGATAAATATAAACCCTGAGGTTGCTACACCCGGTCAACAAATCCGGTCCGAAAAACAAGTTCTTCGCTGCTTAACAAAAACATATAACTCTCAATTTCCTATACAAGTATTTCTAGATCAGTACAAAGGAAACTAAGACCATAGAGAATGATATATAGTGGCCCTGAACATTTTTCATTAAGGAACCGACCACTGATACATCTCCGGTGAAGAGGTATAGATTTTTCTGGGTTTTCTCTTCTCGGGCTTCGTATTCTCTCTCTCTGGTTATTTTTGTTGTGTTGTTGAAGACAGACTCAAATGAATGGCTCTGCTTCAATCTATGTGTAGACTTTTTCAGTACAGCTATGTGGCTTCATGTGGTCCAAGTAACTGAGCTGCTTCTTCACTTCTGTTTTTCCTTAAGTATCGCGAACAATTTACTGATTAATTGTTTAAGTATCGATGAGTCTGTAGAATAACCATCGGAGACTTAAAACAATTCCTGAAATAAAATAATTACTTCAAACTTAGTAACCATCGGAATTATTCATGCAGTTAATAACCATCGGAAATTCCTTCTAGTTTTAACAACTATCGGAAAGTGGTAGCATTTCTTTTTATTTCCTTTACCCGATAGTTAGAAACTATCGGCTAGTGCTTATTCCCTTTTATTTTGTTTTCATCAATTCTTTGATTTCACCCGATGGTTGTTAACCATCTGTGAATAGGACAAAATAGGAATAAGACGAAATAGTTTGACCAAGTTGACTTCTGGATACAGCTTCTGTAGTCTTCTTTACTTAACCAAATTCGAACCTGATAAGCCCTTAATATATTTTCTTCCACTGCAACCAAGTCTAATAAATATTTCCTTGATTATTCAAACTTGATTTATTCTGAGCTTCATCATATACCACTTCACTTGTTACCCATTTCAGTAAATAGTCAATTTTTCTCATACACAGATGCAATTCTCAATCTCTTTTGTGCTGACGTTTGGTGCAACTGGTCTGGTTCACAAGCGACTAACACGATCTTGATCTTCACATCTTCTTTACAATACAATTGACTTTGTTCCTTGTTGATTAGAAGTGCTTCAATTGTAAGTACATTGGAATCCTCTGGCACTTATGCTGAACCATAAAATTATCTGAAACCCTGAACATCTTCGAACTTTATCCTTCACTAAAGTCTGAACATATGAATGAACTTCCTCCAGCAATCTATAGTAGACTCCAAGATTCCATCTAATATTTTGATTCTTTGTATTTGCCGTATATTCTATCTTCTCGATTCCTGTACTTGAGCTCTGCAATTCATTGCTTGATTAATTTGCAGATTTGGATCACTAGAATCTTTCTGGTACTTTGACAACTGCTTCACTGCTTCCACATCCTTGAATACTTTAACATTTATTCTTCACTGAGGCATGAACATATTAATGAACTTCTTCCAGTGAGCTAATGCTTCAAGTCTGTAGATTTCTTCTTTATCCTTTGTCTTTACAAAGTCTTCATGTCTTCCTGATTCCGGTGATAACTTCATATTATTTACACGTCCTGTTCTTGTGTTGAGTTATAACCCTATGTTACATATAGGTCTATACATACAGCCTTTCATCTTTGTTCTCAAGAGCTGCTAGGTTATGAAAAATATATCTTAGATTATTATAATAATGTTAACCTATGTCTGTGTTTATATAGACACAGTTACAAATCAATTATAAAATAGAATATGAAAAGGATAGCTTTATTAAGGCAATAGACTTAAATTTGGATTCCTTCTTCACTATCCTAATCAAATTCTAATTTGACTGTTTTCTTCACAAACTCTGATTGATAAACTCTGTCGGTTGTCATTCTCTGATTTGAGCATTCTCTGTTAGAGTAAACTCTGATTGAGTATTATCTGATAGAGGAAACTCTGACCGCCAACTTCCTAATCTCTGATGACATCAGCATAAACTCTGTTCTGGTATTCTCTGATAGCATTAGTATTTATTTCCCAACATATCAATTACTAGGATGTTTTTCCTATTTCCCTGAAATCATTTATGCAACTTAGTTAGTAGCTTTGAGGACCCAAACAAGTTTGGATCCTTTCTTTTAAAGATTGTTAACTTTTACAACAGAAGCAATTTTTTAGAGGTTAAGTTAACAAATTTTACATTTTCAGAGTTTATGTTTCTTCTGTCAGCTTTTACCATATACTATTGTTTAATAGAATAATTAGAAGAAACTGGATTTTTATTCAAATGAGGCAAGAGTTCATAATAATTGAAATACAGAATATGATATTCTTTACATGTGTAAATAGAATGCCATAAACTACTATAGTGAAAATAAGGATTTTGTGGTCTATATCTAGTCTGTTTCCTATCCTCTGATCTAGGTCTTTCTAGTTCCTTCTTTTTATTCTGCCTGCAGTCAATAACAAAATGATTAAAATTTCCACATGTGAAACAGATTTTTCTAGGAGCATCAGTGATATTTTTATAGTCATTCTCCTTAGAAATTCCTACTTTGTCATTTCTATTCCTCTTGACCTTTTTAGATATATTCTTGTTGGTGACAGACTTCAACTTTTCCTTAAGTTGCTTCTGTGAGAGTAACCCAATATTGACTTGTTGGTGAGATTACGAAGATGTATGAATAGTAATCGTGATAACTCAACACTAGAACAGGACATGTAAATAATACTACGTCTACACAGAAATCAGGAAGAAATGAAGACAATGCAGATACAGTGAATCAAGACATTAGAAGAAGTTTTGAAGTCTACTACAGGTCATTGAGAGAAGTTCATTAATATGTTCATGCCTCAGTGAACAATAATGGTTGAAGAGTTTCAAGGTTTCAGAAGTGCTGAAGATTTAGTATAAAGTGACACTAGAAGATTTCAGTGTATTAGCATTGATTGAAGATAGACAGTGTTTGAAACATAGATATCTAGAAGGGTGAAGACAAAGGTTAAAGAAGACAACTGCAGTCTTGAAGCTATACTCACTTAAAGAAGTTCAGTTATATGTTCAAACATCAGTGAAGAATAGAAAATGAAGTATTCAAGATTGTGGTTATAATGCAGACGTTGTCTAAGTACCAAAAAAGATTCCAGTGAAGTTATAGTGTTTATTGACAGTTAGTGTGCGAAGCAATGAAGTTGCTGCATACTTAACAATGCACATAAGGCAATAATACGAAGACATGGATCAAAGTTAGTCGTCTGTGAACCAGGCCAGTTGCACTAAGCGTCAGCAATTTGTGAAAGGAATATGAGTATTAACTATAGAAGAATTGTTAAGTTAAAGAACGTACTTGGAAAGAACGATTATTTATTAAGGTACAAAAAGTGATTTCTAGAGGCTACAGCCAAACAGCTAACAGTTAACAGTCAAACAGCTAAACAGCTCAAAGGGTGCAGGGTGCAAAGTGTCACAACCTTGGTACGAAAAGTGAAAGTTTCAGAACTACATTCGAAGAACGGAAACAGCTCATGGTACAGGGTGTAATGTGATAAGACTTTGGTACAAGAAATAGAAGTTGGGGAACTTCAATCAAGGAATGAATAGAGAATCAAAGTGCAGTGACTAAACCGCACTTTGACTATGATAATCATTCCACGCAACATATCTGAAGCGCAACTCAAATGTGAGGCGCAACAAAGTTTTTAAGGCGCCACTTGATTTCTCACAGGGTGTACAATGTGTCAGGCGTAACAAAAATATTACATGACTTGGTTAAATAAGCTAAGGCAAAAAATGGCAGCAAGCTTATTCTAAGGACATGCACCACTTGAATTTACACAAGGAAGTCACTCTACAAGCGCAACAAAAATATATTGGTGCAACAAAATATTTCTTGGCCCCACTTAACCCTCAGTCAATCAAATTACAACAGCCTACTTTATTTGATTTAAAAAGTCTACAACAATTAAAGAAGAGAGTCGTCTTCTTCAACACAAATAATATGTAGGGAGCTTCTGCCATGGCCGGGGCAAGAAGGAATAATTTATACACACCTATACCTTGCTTCCGGTCAGATATTAGGACCCGGTTCTTTAACGGAAAATGTTCAGGGCTCCTAGATATCACTCCCTACGGACTCAGTTTTTCTTGTACTAATTTAGATATATTTGTATAGGAACTGAGCCTTATATTTTTGTGTAAGTAGCAAAAAACTAATTTGTTCTTTGGAAACCAGTTATATTTTTAACTAGGTGTAGCACCCCTCTGGGTTTATATATGAAAGATATATTCCCTGAAACTTGCATCATTTAATTACTTGCTAATTTTTTTGAACCTAATTGATTTATCCGGACACACAGAAAATTAGTAGGCAGTTCACCTTAACACTAAAAATGGCCAAACCCATTATGAAGTAATAATTTATTTATCCGCAAATTTTGAAAAGAATTTAAATTATTGTGAGTATCATATTCAACCCCCCCCTTCTACGATACTTCAAGACCCAACAATTGGTATCAGAGCTGACTGATTGATATAGAAATCAAGATCCGTAGCTCAGTAAAGCCCAGCGTGTCGAAGCTGGTTGGACTTAGAATGATTAGAGGTCTTGTTAAATAAGTTTAATTATAAACTTTTAATAAGTTTATTTTATAAACTTTTATAAAATTTATTTTATAAACTTTTATTAGTTTATATTATAAATTTTAATTAGTTTATTCTATAAACTTATTATTAAATTTATTTTATAAACTTTTATAAAATTTGTTTTATAAATTTTTATTAGTTTATATTATAAATTTTAATTAGTTTATTTTGTAAATTTAAATAAAGTTTAAAATTTAAATTTATTAAACATTTTTGGTCCACTTTTGAGCTTAGAACATTTTGCTATTGCGGTTGACCTTGTTGAAATTTGACGCGCGTGCCTGACCATGAAATTAAAGCAACCATGAATTTTAGTTGCGCCATTACAGTCTTCCCCCTGCATAGCCGCCACGAAAAAAAACAAGAGAAAAAATACAAGGGCAGCCATGCTTCTAACGCGCAGGAAATTGTTTACTGGAGTTCTAGTGTGTAGCGCCACTAAAACTCAGGTGCAACATAATTACCTTACACCACTTGTTACCAAAATATCATTTTGGTACCCTAAGTTTTGTACCCTTTAATTTTTAATTTTTATTTTAGATTTATTTATTTTTCTAGAAAATTTAAAATTCTTGAAAACTAAATTTTTTCTTAAATATTAATTTAAGATATTTTAATTTTAAAAAAAAATTCAAAATTCTTGAAAATTAATTTGTAGTATATTTTTATTTTTGATTAATTTATTTTCTAAGAAAATTAAAAATTCTGTAAATCTAAATTTTTCTTAAATATTAATTCGAGACTGCTCAAGGGGTTTGTAGATGAAGATTTTTCTGGGTATTGAAGACAACTAAAATTGACTGAAGCTTATCCAATGAAGCTTATTCTGGAACAGGTTGAAAAAATAGTGGTACTAATTTTCTCAGAGATTTACTCCATAGGATCCCACTAATATTTTAGAAGCCGCAAAAGAAGAGATTAATTTGGGTATAGATTTTGGTTAATTTGAGTTGAATTTTTGGATGAAAAATCTTAGGGGTTTGAAGTAGTGTAAGAGAACAGACTGGACTACCTGGAATCTCAGTACAAGCCTTAAAGATTATTCTACAAGGAGATTACATGACGTTCGTGCTAACACTACAGATCATCTGGAACGTAGGGATACAACCAACAGGGATTTTAGGATACAACCACATTGTCTATAGAAGACCTGTATGTGCTGAAGGCCTATGAACTAGAACAAGAGCTGAAAAAGATAATATTTGGTAAAACAGGTTGTTAGCATATCCACTGTATTTGTGACCCAGGAACCAAATTTGATTGAATTCAAGGTTGAGAACCTCTGAACAGAAACGAATTGATCCAAGAAGCTGAATTGAAGATGTTGTAGCTCGAGGTAGTGGTCAAGGTGTTGCATGTGAATTTGACACCTTGGAATAACTTGAGAACTGGACTACAAGTCAAGCCTGCAGGGCAATAGGAAGTTCAGTGACATTAGATTCAGACGGAATCCCAATTCTAAATCTAAGGTCATTACCTATAGATTCCGTAAAGGAGATTTTTCAAGATCAGTTCAAGAGGCGGTTGCAAGACAAGGATGGTTTATATTTGAAAGACAAGATAAGGGTTTGCTACACATTTTGAAAAAGTTTATACAAGTAAATGATGACAGACACTGTGTTGGGTTGAACCAGGAATCTCAGGCATTAGTGAGGATGCAGCAAGGGAAAACAGTTATTGATGAAGTTAAATGCAAGGATGATTCTATCAGTAAAAGTAATGAACCAAATGGATATCTGCCATCAATGACCAACACTGGAGATGAATAACTAAGCACTTCATAGGTACACATTCCAACTAGTATACATTTATCTAATTCAGAACTGTATGATTATTAGGTATTGAAATATATTATATTCATGTCATCATGTTAGCATCTTAGGACTTAAATACTTAATTGATTACTAAGAATAAGATTGCATACTAGGATTCATGAGTTTAAATAAGTACATTTCATATTTGATTTTATATGCAATAAAATGAATAACTAGAATTAGATAGGGTGTTCTAGACGGTTAGGTGTATCCCTGAACATTTGCTGGAATTTGATTTAAATCTTCTGTGATTTAATACCTCTGCTAATGTTGTGAAAATTGCTAAATAGACAAACAGGTCGTAGATCAGATATTTTATATTTGTTCTTATTGTGATAAATGACTTGTTAAGTGTATGTGGAATTTGATATTGCTTATAATGTCTTATTCAAATATTCTGCATATTCTTAATTGTTTAGGTGCTTATTTTCACATGATTTACTCGCACTCACATAGTTACACCTAAATGTCATATCATATCATGTATTGCTTGTTAGGGATAAAATGGTTAAAAGATGGTAGAATTATCTAAGTAGTCAGTAACACTTGTTGATTCGAAGCTTAATCTAAAATTGACTTAGGTAATTAAAGATAGTTAAAAATGTTAGACAACGACAGAAATGAATTAGAAAGAATTAATAATTAATTTGTTAGTTCTTCTATCCATGTACTTTTAGAAAATTATTGAATATTTGTAAATCTACTTGACACCTATCACATTTGTGTAAGTTGGTTAAAGTAGATAATACTGAATTTTCTAATATGCATATTGAAGCTGTTGTTACCATTGTAGACAATAATATCTCTAACCCATCTGGACTCAATTGAAGTAGAGTACTAAGAAGCTTAATCATTTGTGATTGCAGAGTATATAACAAAAGACAAAAGTTATGTGACTTCGTAATATTTACTGTTCGAGGCATATGATTAAGATTAAAGCTCTACTATCACAGTTGGTTAAGAAAGCCTACCCAACGGTAACCTTTGGAGATGACAACAAAGGATGTATAAGGGATTTGGCTATAATGATTTTTAGAATTGTCATCAATGGATGCATCTTTCTTGTGAAATGACTTAAGCACTATCTACAGGGCATCAGGGAATTCTTTGTCAAGGGTTTTCTGGAAAAGCATTGAAAATGAAAAGTGTTTGATCTCAAACAAGAAATATGGAAGCTCATTCAACTGACAGTGAAGAAGTATGTTCATAGCTGACATGGAGATTGTATGGAAAGGTGAAGTGAGTTTCTTAATAAAGCTTCATTAGTAAAGAGTTAGCTATAGAATAGTAAGCTCTCACACTTGGTGAACAAGACAATGGATTCTACAATAAAGATGAAATTGGTGAGAGGACTGCTTCATATGGAATTCTATCCAGAAGGACATTTTGTAGTACGTCACATAGGAAAGTCAATGAAAACATCGCATTGAAGCAAATTATGTCATGAAAGAAATATGCTTAGTGGTGGTTAATGACAACCCTAGTTACAAGTTGGTGATGTTCGTGCATTCAACAGACAAAATATCACATATGGTGATTGATCACATCAAGTAGATCAAGTTGGAAGCAAAGTAAGCTGTGAGAACTTTGAAGTCAGATATTGGAACTCAATTTCGCGAATGAAGTTCTAAACGAATTCTGTACTTATAAAGGTATTGAAGTTGAATCAATTAACACAGCATGCTGCTTTAATCAACAAAGATCGTGAAAAGACATCATATGAGTTAATGACCAACCAGAAGCAAACACTGAAACTCTTTCGTGTGTTTGGAGGAAATTGATATTTACTGAAAATTTAGATGAGTATCTTGGCAAGTTTAAGTTAAGACTCATGGAACAATTTTTCTTGGCTACTCATTGAAGTCAAAAGCCTTCAGGGCTTATGTGATGTAAAAACAGAAGGTGATTAAAAGTCTGAATGTTTCGTTGTACTACACGAAGCTCCCAAGCATTCAAGTGAATGACTATTCTGAATCTTTGAAGTTTGACATTCTGTCAGAGTCAAATTCAGATATTAATGATAAAACTGAGGTTGCAAAAGGAAACAATGATAATGATGTTGATTCAGATCCTATTAGTAGAAATGGTAGTGAAACTACACAACTCGTGGACTTTAACAGAATTCACTGAAAAAGGTGAATGAACTTCAACACTTCCTAGCAGCAACTCAAGGGGAGCAAATAAAAGAAGGATCTACTAGTCGTATTCAACACAATGAAGATCAAAGGAATACATCAAGAACATATCTACCAAGACAAAAGGTTTGAAGTCAAAGTCATTCCTAGATTCTAGTTCTTAGTAAACCAGATTATTGAGTAAAGGCTAGAAGTACTAATCAAGATGAACATATATTTTTCGGGACAACATATGGAATCCTAAAGAATACTGAAGAAGCACTGATTGATCCAGGTTGAGTGATTGTAATGCAAGATGATCTTAATCAGTTCGAAGGAAGAAATTACTAAAGTTGGAACCCAGACAACAAAAGTCGAAGCTTAAATTGGTACAGTAAGGGTTCACAGAAACTGGATAAATATTGGCATTTTTATGAAGGACAAAGCTAAACTGGTTGCTATAGGTTACTTTAAAGTAAAAGGTATCGATGATGATGGAAACAGAATCTTTGGGACTTTCAAGATCAAACAGTAAGCACCAGTGACGAGACTTGATCCTTTTAGGACCTAACAATTTGGCCTAACAAGATGAGGACCTAACAGAGTTAGGAATTTAAGCAAATCATCAAGGATATGGTATGACACTCTAACTACTAATTACCTGAAAATGATTTTGGTAGAGTTGTTATACACATATCTCTCTAGAATACATAGCACACACAATGTAATATATGTGCTAGTATACCATGATTATATTATATGTGGGTCTACTAATGAAAATTTGGCAAGAATTATTTGCTAAGTAAATGCAGAGTAGGTACAAGATGAGCATGTTGGAAGAGTTGCAATTTTTTTTGGATTACAATTAATTCAAAAGAATGATGGCAATTAAAGTAAGTCAAGGATCTTTTGAAAATGCACAATTTGGAAGATTCTAGACCTGCCAAGACTTCTTGCCAATAGACCACTAAGCTTGATCAGTGTAAATCAGGTATATGAACTGAAGTGACAAGTTATAGAGGTATGATCAGCTCATTACTTATTCAAATGTATAAAGACCATATATTTTATTCTCGATATGTCTATGTGCAAGTTTCCAAGTGGACACTAGAGAATCTTATCTTATAGCTGAGTTATGAATTGTTAGATATCTTAGGGGATTACCAATTCTTAGAATCAAGTACCCTAAAGATAATAGGTTTAACCTAATTGGCTATATAGATATAGATGATGCAGGTTGTAAGAAAGACAGGGAAGTCATTCCTAGAAGCTGTCAATTTCGTGGAAGAAGTTGATTTCTTGCTGAAATGAGAAGAAGCACTCAACACACAGTTGCAGGAAAGGTTGAAATTAAAGCAACATATGAATGTGATGCTCTAATCTTCTGGACAAAGAAACTTCTTCAACTCCAACAACTCTGCTGGATGTTCTCTACATCATATATGGAACAAGCGCATGGACATCAGGTATCATTTCTTTCGAGATTATCCTTAGTAGAATAACTTGCAGATATTTGCTGAACAACTTGATAAATTTATTTTGTCTAAGTTGGTTAGTGAACTTGGGATATTATTTATGTGCATATCTGTTAGAAATCCAATCTGCAAGGAATTCTCAAATGAGTTCACAAGTATTAAATTTTCAATATTTAAAGGACTTGTGAATTTGTTTGAAATCCAGTACCTCGTACTTTTTTCTTCTAGTTTAATTATCATGCTTACAATGTTATATGCATATGTGGTAGTTAAATGATTTAGCATAAATTAGCAGCTTAATTATTTGTATGTTAAATATTTGATGAATATTAGTCAATGATATCTTGCTTAATTGCTCTAATATTTTGCTCTGATATTTTTAAATGTTTTATTATAAATAATTGTGATACTTTTGGTATTGGTGACAATATTTAGAATTTATGTTCTAAGTAAAAAATGCATATTTCAAAAATCACTAATATTGCAAGGCGAAGTATTTTCTAAGTCATGTGTATAATATTCTTAATATTTTATATACTTAGGAAATATTTCTAATATTTGATTTTATTTGTGAGGAGTTGTAATTAGGATCACAAGTATTAAATGTCAATATTTAAAGGACTTGTGAATTTCTATTCAACTATTTTCTCGAGCTTACGTATATAAATAATAATTATTATGAGTATAATTGTAATATACTAAAGTGACAATTATTAGATATAGCATAGGAAGTTAGATGCTAATATTCAATTCAAAGAATATTTTAGTATTTAGTGAAATTATTTTATCTAATTAAAATTATGGATTGAAGTAGTTCAATGATTATTAGTTTCATAATTTTAATTTGATAAAATATTATAAGCATAATTTCTTGCATTATGAAATTATTGATAAATATCAAGTAATGATATTTTGTTAATGTTTCTTTTCAATTAATTATGATATTTTTAATATTAGTAATAATATTTGTTGCTTATCTGAAATCACTAATAATAAAAATATGCCTAAATGCTTATTGTTCTACTGAATAATTGCCACATGTTATTTGATTTATATATGCATGTCTGTGGTAACTGTCTATTATTAAATAAGTATTACAATTAGTTTTCTTTATTTAACTGAATTTTAAACTTGAATGTATTAAAAAGAATTTCTTGTCTGATTCTTTTTCAAAACGTTTTATTCAAAGATACATTCATTTTTCTATCAGTTTTAAAGAAGAAAACATCAAAATTCTTTTTCAAAACATCTCTTTTGAAAATCTTTTGATTTACATCCCTACTTTGATTTCTAAATCCTAGGGTGTGAATCAAACTTTTTTTTAGGATAATCTTTCTTGAAATCTCAACATCTTTTATCCTTTTCCAAAAGCTGTTTTTAAAAGTTTTACATTTAAAAGCTTTTTCTCTCTTAATTTTGTCTTTTAGAGTGGCAGAAACATTGTGACTGCTATTTTATTTAGAGAAATTGGTTTTACTTTTAGGTATCAATCTCTTGTAAAATGACTTATTTTTAACTTCTTGTTTCAATGTATGTTTCACATTGATTCATAGTACCAAAATAGTGGTTGTTGCTTTAAAGGCCTAGTACTGTATTGTTAAGCATACATCCAACCCCAATTTTCATGTTATTATTTTAAGTCGGGGATATTATCAGGCAGACGAAAATGATGTAAATCATAACTGTATTATAAGTCAGAAAATCATACTCCTCTATCTGATAAGGATGTTTTGGAAAACTATTTTCAAAACTTACAATATTTGGTTATAAAGGAAAAGAGTCAATTTATTGAGATAGAATTTGGCAAGAGAGTTGAATTTCTTCTTTGGTATAAATTCTCGCATTTTATTATGGGAAGTTTGGCTTATAAGAAATTCATAAGGGATGGAATTTTTCTCTGATACATTTTCCTGCGTTTTATTATGGGATAAGTATCTTAAAGAAAATTTCTATTGGTATCATGTTCTTAAATGATAAATCTTTAGAACCGACAAAACTCTTTTACTAAAAGTGTTTTAATGCAATCGTTTACCATTCATTCATATATTTTTCCTTCTTTTTAGGATGAAAAATATATTTTGGAATATTAAGGTAATTATCTTTTAATCTTGATTGATTCTTTTCGATTAGCCCCCAGAGGCTATAGAAGCTGGCCAAGAGGTTGAAAACCCATCAATCTCTTACTCAGGCCATAATACCAAACACTCATTCATCCACTTCCATATATTAACACTTAGAGATATAAGAACACATGTTAGTTAGAGTTTGATTAGGGAGAAACTGCACTTGATGTAGCAAATAAGGATAAAGTCGGAAGTGCACCCACAACTCTACCTCTAGAGAAATAAAGAAGTATATATTTGAGGTAACTGTAAGATCATCTGCATCTTCTCAAAAGGATGCAGAGATGAAAAGGCAATAAAACTGTCTCTGGAATCATTCTCTCAACAGGGTGAGTCCATTGAAATTCACTCATCAGCCAGAGCATCTTGTAATGAGTCAAGCACACCATTAGCACTCACGCTGATGATAAGCCTAAACAGATAAATTCTAGGAACACATTGCAAGGCGTGCACAGTGAGTGGTACATGCATTCAGAGGAGATACGAACTCTAGCCACACATTACATTGTCCAGGTATCTACCTCAAATAGAAGTTAATCTTCTGCATCCCGAAAGGGAGATCTCTTGTTCAGATTTATTTGGGCTTGAGAGGTAACTGCTTGACAAGAATTCTTCGGATGAGTCAAGTAGGGTATTTTATACAAAATTCTCGTCACAGGGTTACGAGGGAAGCGTAGACTCTAAATTGCCATTCATTACATTGTCTACTACGTTAACCCTCCTGGAAGGAACATTTCCAGATCCTGAAAAGGAATGTCCACCTCCCGTTTACGGAGAAGGTGTGAGGCAACTCCTTGATAGAACAAGACAGGATTCCCTAATAGATATTAATATCTTGGGATAACTCATCTCAAAGAGGTAAGGCTCCACTAGACAGTGATTTAGCAAACGCTATTGAGTTTGGTGTTGAGACAGTGCTTATGCATGATAGATCAATAACACCTCAATGTGGCAATTCTCCACTTGATAGTGATTCAGTTCATTCTAATGAATTAGGTGTTGGGAATATATATAAATTGGCGGATTTCACTTGCAGGTATAAAAGGCTATATTTAGAATGCAGAGTGAAAGTAAGAGAGAGAAACACTTACCCTTGCTACTTGCTACTTCTGAAAGAAAAGCTACTATGTTTTTCCAATCAATGACAGACGAGAACCTTCTTTTGAAGACAAACCATTCAAAAGATGGGCCATTGGAGGATTCCTCAAATGAGGGGGAGAATTTATAGAAAGAAAAAGGAGGAGAAGTTAATAAAGTCTTATCTTCGTATCCTTGGGAGAAGTTAATATCCTTAGGGGGAGAATTTAGATAAGAAAAAGAAGAAGAATTACATTCTCAGGGGGAGAACATTACTTGAGCTATGTTCTATGTTATATTGAAGACGTTCCCAAGAATTTTAATTCTTATGAAGCTCTATTTATGATAATTTCTTTAAGTTCAACTGTGAAGGATTTTGAAGCAGAGAAAGCTCAAACACAGACAGAAATGAAGATGATACAACATGAATATCAGTTCAGTGCTAGAGGAACGAACATCTTTCATTTCAGTTACTCAAGAATTCTGGAAATGCAGAATCTGATCCAGAAAAACCAGTAGCATTATTTACAAGTCCCAGACCATTACTTTTTCTAGTTGTTAGTTGAGTTATCCTCTCTATAAGATTTGTTTGCTATGTTTAACAATCAAATAGGTGGAGATTGTTGGTGAGATTACGAAGCTGTATGAATAGTAATCGTGCTAACTCAACACTAGAACATGACAGGTAAATAATACTACGTCTACAAAAAAATCAAGAAGAAATGAAGACAAGGCAGATATAGAGAATCAAGACATTAAAAGAAGTTTTGAAGTCTACTACAGGTCATTGAGAGAAGTTCATTAATATGTTCATGCCTCAGTGAACAATAATGGTTGAAGACTTTCAGGATTTTCGAAGTGTTGAAGATTCAGTATAAAGTGCCACTAGAAGATTTCAGTGTATTCGCATTGATTGAAGATAGACAGTGTTTGAAGCATAGGAATCTAGAAGGGTGAAGACAAAGATTAAAGAAGACAGCTGCAGTCTAGAAGCTATACTCACTTAAAGAAGTTCAGTTATATGTTCAAATGTCAGTGAAGAACAGAGAATGAAGTATTCAAGATTGTGGTTATAATGGAGACGTTGTCTAAGTACCAGAAAAGATTCCAGTGAATTACAGTTTTTATTGACAGTCAGTGTGCGAAGCAATGAAGTTGCTGCATACTTAACAATGCACATAAGGCAATAATACGAAGACCTGGATAAAAGTTAGTCGTCTGTGAACTAGACCAGTTGCACTAGGCGTTAACAGTTTGTGAAAGGAATCTGAGTATTAACTATAGAAGAATTTTTAAGTTGAAGAACGTACTTAGAAAGAATGGTTATTTACTAAGGTACAAAAAGTAATTTCTAGAGGCTATAGTCAAACAGCTAAACAGCTCAAAGGGTGCAGGGTGCAAAGTGTCACAACCTTGGTACGAAAAGTAAAAGTTTCGGAACTACATTCAAAGAACGGAAACAACTCAGGGTACAGGGTGTAATGTGACAAGACTTTGTTACAAGAAATAGAAGTTGGGGAACTTCAATCAAGGAATGAATAGAGAGTCAAAGTGCAGTGACTAAACCGCACTTTGACTATGATAATCATTTGGGGCAACATATCTGAAGCGCAACTGAAATGTGAGGCGCAACAAAAATTTTAAGGCGCCCCTTGATTTCTCACAGGGTGTACAATGTGTCAGGCGCAACAAAAATATTACATGACTTGGTTAAATAAGCTAAGGCAAAATATGGCAGCAAGCTTATTCTAAGTACATGCACCACTTGAATTTACACAGGAAAGTCACTCTACAGGCGCAACAAAAATATATTGGTGCAACAAAATAGTTCTTGGCCCCACTTAACCCTCAGCCAATCAAATTACAGCAGCCTACTTTATTTGATTTAAAAACTCTACACTAATTAAATAAGAGAGTCGTCTTCTTCAACACAAATAATATGTAAGGAGCTTCTTCCATGGCCGGGGCTGTAAAGCATAATGTAACGTAGTATGTAATAGTGATAACAATAACTCAACTAAGAAACAAAGACAGACAAATAATACTAATATGCAGCACAGGAATCCAGAAGGACATAATCAAGAAGATAATACATTCATCATTGCTGACCATTCCAGATGAAAGAATTACTGAACGTCAAGGAGAGAAGTTCATTAATATGTTCAAGCCTCAGTGACAAATAAGAGTTCAGATGACTTCATTCTAAAGACAGAGCAGTGATCCATGTATAATTGTCAAAGGGTTTCAGTGAACAGAAGCAATGCAAAAGTCCAGGGTTAATCAGCTGAAACAGAACAGAGATTAAGAGAATTCATTCAGTGTTAGTCGTTTGTGAACCAGACCAGTGCACTAAGCGTCAGCACAACAAGAAGAGAATTATCTTAATTAATCAGAAGAAAATCAGTTGATCAAGCCAAGTCAGAAGAGTAAAATTCAAGTGGTAATTAATTCAAGAATTCGAATTAAATATGCTAAGGAATTACTACAATTGGTGGTTCATTACTCTTGAAGCAATGAGGAGGCGCAACTCAAAGAATTACAGATGTCAATTAGTTCAAGTACATGAGTGGCGCCTGTACAGGGAAGACACTGTACAGGCGCAACACAATACATCTCAAGGCATTCTCTAAGGCATGAGTGGCGCCTGTACAGGGAAGACACTGTACAGGCGCAACACACCTCTCAGGCGCAACACAAACTGTTAATTGTTCTAAGTCAAGACAGTCTGTGAGTGGCGCCTACACAGTGCATCAACTGTATAGGCGCAACTCACATTCTAAGGCGCAGCATGCATGGAAATTCTAAGGCATGAGTGGCGCCTATACAGGGTAACCACTGTATAGGCGCAACTCACACATAAGGCGCAACTCAGGACAACAAGTGCAAGATGCTTCAAGTGGCGCCCCTACACCACTACCACTGTGCAGGCGCCACTCAGGACTTAGCAATGTGGGAATTAATTTCCAAGAAGACTACAAATATATATGGGTTCAAATCAATTATTTTATTTGGTTATCATCTTCAAGCATTCAACAAACACAGACGGGAAGCTCCATTAAAGCTAGACATTTATTTCACCCAACTGTTTTTGTTGTAATATTGTTTTGAACCCACAGCAGCTAATCATTTGATTAGATTTGTAGCACCACAGGGATTTAATAATAACTTGTTATTTCCCAGCTTTGTGTTTTATTCACTGCCATTTTCATATCACTTAAAAACACAAACACTTCCGCATTTAATATCGAAAAATCTACAACATCATATTCAACCCCCCCTTCTATGATGATATTGGACCTAACAATTGGTATCAGAGCTTGTTGATTGACTTTACAAATCAAGATCCAAAAATAGTTTTTCTAAAAACTAGATTTTTAGATCTAGAAAAATTTATCTTGAATTTTCTTTTATTTTTAAAGATAATTCAATTTCGAATTTTTCCTTGATTTTTAATTCACTAATAATTAAAAAGCTATCAATCATCAAGAATTCGAATTAAAATTAAATTCTCAATATTTAATTTTTATTTGAATTGATTTTAATTTTTGAGAAATTAATTATTTCTTAAGACTTAAAATTCTTAACAACCATGAGTACCCAAAAATTAAGCAGTATCAAAATTCCCACCTTCGACAAAAATGAATACATTTTGTGGAAAAAGAAGATGACCATTTTCATTAAGACTTGTAATTCTCAATATCTAGGAATTCTTGAAAATGGACCCTATGTTCCTCAAAAGCTTACACCGGAAACAGTTTCAGAAGACGGCGTTCGGATTCCTCAAGGTTTTACCCCAAAGGAACCATCAGAGTTTACTGATACTGATAAAGAGAGAGTGGCATGGGACAATCATCTACAATGCATCTTGATGGATTCTTTGGACACAACTATGCTAAATCAGGTGATAAATTGCACCAGTGCCAAACAGATGTGGGACACGATTGATCTGTTGATGGAGGGTACAGCTGAAGTGAAGGAAAACAGGCTAGACATTCTTACCTCCCAATATGAAGCATTCAAGTCATTACCTGGAGAAAGTATCACTCAGGTTTTCGAGAGATACAACAAATTGCTAAATGACTTGTCTCTACATGGGAAGACCTACACACGTAGGGAGATCAACAGAAAGTTTATGTTGACACTGCCAGCACACCTAGAGCACAAAATTTCTGCCATCAGAGAAAGAAGTGATATAAATGATATGTCAATTGAAATGCTATATGGAAAGCTCAAGACTCATGAGATGGAGCAAGAGCAGAGACAAATCATTTATGGCTCAGGTACAGTGGACAGTAAGAATTCTGCACTGTTGAAGACGACAGCTCTAGTAGCCAAGGACATTGCTGTGAAAGAGACCAACAAAGAAGCACCTGCAGTCGAGAAAGAAGAAATCTTAGAAGCTGAATTCACAGAGAATTCTCAACCGGGTGATGAAGACGACTTCTATTCAATAGAAGAACTTGAACAACTGGAAAACAAGACTATGGCCTACATGGCAGGAAAGTTCAAGAACCTCAGATTCAGAAGGAACCCAAAGTTCAAATTTAAGAGTAATTCAAGTTACAGTGGTTCCAGGGACAAAAGCAGTAATCGAGGTGGATCGTCTTCAAGGTCTCACAGCAGAGGAGGCTATAAGACAGGGATGGTAGATAGAAGCAAGTTTAAATGCTACAATTGTGGAGAACCCGGTCATTTTGCAACAGAATGCCGGAAACCAAAACAAGGGAATGAAAGGAAGGAGTCCTACGATGAATTAAAGCAGAAATATGATGCGCTGGTGAAGAAGCATCAAGGAAGAGCTTATATAGCTGAAGGCAAGAGCTGGGATGATTCTGACATCGATGAAGAAGAGGTCTATGGAAATCTTGCACTAATGGCAGACTCTTCAGAGGAATCACCTCAATCATCTAAGGTATCATTTCTTTCCTCCGTTGACATGTCTAATTCTGAGTATAAGAAAACTGTGGAAGATCTGAGCATAGAAATGTTTAACATACATACAAGCATGCTAGCATCTGTAGAAGAAAATGCTAAACTAGTTCTTAGGAATAAACTGTTAGAAACTAAAAACGAAAAACTAGAGCTTGCATGTGTTAATGTAGAAGATCTGAAATAGAAAATAGAATATCTTCAGAATAGAGACAGGTGCAACCAGGAAGTAGAAGCAGCTCTTAGAAGTAAAATTTCTGATCTAGAGTTAAAACTTCAAGCTTATAAGAAATCTGCGAATCTTGTAAAAGAGGCTATAGATAAACAAGTCATAGGTCAGAAAGCAGGAATAGGTTTTGACTATGATAAGAAAGCTGGAAAAATGCATGTAGAATCTATTGCTGAGGAAAGTCCTATGAAGCAAGACATTCCACATGTATTGAAGAATGTAGCTAAGCCCCTTTATAAGAAATTTATCTTAGAACCCCTTAATGAAGATGATCTCTTAATGAAAGAAGAACTCCTTGTTGAGGAGAAAAAGGAAAAGGTTGTAGATAAGAAGAACATGCCTAAGAAATCTGTTAAAATTGAACAACCTAAGGAACAGGTTAAAATTGAAATAGGCAATAAAAATGAAAACAAGAAAGCTAACAGAAATGGTAAGGTAGGTGCTAACAATGCTAGAAAAGTTTGTAATAATTGCAAGTCTACTGGTCATCTTACGCATGCATGCAATAAGATAAAAGTAGTTAAAACAGGAACTTCTAGTATGCCTGCCATGCCTGCCATGTCTATTCCTCATCAACCATGCGGTAAAGTAGGATGCATGCCATGTGCTTTCAATATCATGTCTGCATACATTAACTTAATGAATTCTTCATCAAGTACTTGCATGAATACAGATGTGAACATGACTAGAAAGCATGTTAGGGCAAAGACTGCCAGTCCTCCTAAAGTTAGGAAGGAAACCCCTGTCCCTAAGCCTAAAGACACCTCTATCAAGGCTAAACCAAAGGGCAAGGGTTCAGTCGATGAGAAAGACAAGGACCAGAAAATTTCTATAGCTAAATCTTCTTACTTATCTAAGCCTCTTGGACCCAATCAAATTTGGGTGCCAAAGAAAAAGTAATCAATCTGTGGATTCAGGGTACAGCAAAGAACAAGCGTGTCATGTGGATACTTGACAGCGGATGTTCTAGGCACATGACTGGAGTCAAAGCCCTGCTAACAGATGTGGTTGAGAAAGCTGGCCCGATAGTGACCTTTGGAGATAACAGTAAGGGATTCACAAAGGGATATGGCAATCTGGAAATCGGGAATGTTATCATTGAGAACATCTCTCTTGTGGACGGATTAAAGCACAACCTTCTGAGTATCAGTCAGTTCACTGACAAGGGATACAAAGTAACTTTTGAGAAGGAAAGATGTGCTATCCAAAGCAGGAAGGATTCGAAGCTTGCTCTTCAGGGAGTGAGAAAGGGGAACCTCTTCATAGCTGATTTGTTCTCTGCAAGCAAAGGTGAAGTTCAATGTTTTTATAGCAAAGCTTCAACAGAGGACAGTTGGTTGTGGCACAAGAAACTCTCTCACCTCAACTTTAAAACTATGAACTCTTTAGTAAAGAGGGAATTGGTTAGAGGTCTGCCCGAGATGGAATTCTGTCAAGAAGGGCTATGCGAAGCATGTGAAAAAGGGAAGTCAAAGAAAGCATCTCATCGAAGCAAAGACTCAACTGACATTACTGAACCACTGCAACTACTGCATATGGATTTATTTGGTCCAGTCAACGTCATGTCAATGTCAAGGAAGAGATATGCACTTGTAATTGTTGATGACTACTCCAAGTACACGTGGGTGTTGTTTCTAGCCGTGAAGGATGAGGCCCCTCAAACAATCATCAATCACTTAAAGAAACTTGAGTTGGAAGCTGGTCTGCCTGTCAAGAAAATTAGGTCTGACAATGGAACAGAATTTAGAAATGCAATCCTGAATGAATTCTGTGTGGAAAAAGGAATAACAAGACAATTCTCAGCGCCCAGAACTCCACAACAAAATGGAGTGGTAGAGAGGAAGAACAGGACTTTGGTTGAAGCAGCAAGAACAATGCTGAATGAAGAAAAGTTGCCTCTATACCTTTGGGCTGAAGCAGTCAACACAGCTTGCTACACTCAAAATCGTACCCTGATCAATAAAGAACATGACAAGACTTCTTATGAGTTAATGGCCAACAAGAAACCAACACTGAAATACTTTCATGTGTTTGGAGCAAAGTGCTTCGTATTGAAAGATGATGAGCATCTGGGAAAGTTCGAATCCAAGGCTCATGAAGGCATATTTCTTGGCTACTCAATGGAATCTAAGGCGTACAGGGTTTATGTGATTGATCACAAAAAGGTCATTGAAAGCATGAATGTAACTTTCGATGATCTAAAGCTCCCAAGTCTACAAAGAGCAGACGACACTGAAACTCTGCAGTTTGAAAATTTGAACTCAGATGAAGGTGAAGTAGAACCTGAAGCTGCAACAGAAAATCAAGCACAAAATGAGAATGTCAACAATGATGATTCTGACCCTAGTAGTGGAAACAGTGGAAGATTCACAGAAACTACTAGTAGTGGCAGAGAATCTCATTCTCATCCTAGCAGCAGCTCAGGGGGAGCAACTGAAGGATCAACAAACAGGACCCAGCACAATAATGAAAATCAGGCTGAATCATCTAGGGCAAATCTGCCTAGACATAGGGTGTGGAGTAGAAATCACCCCTTTGAATTGATTCTTGGAGATCCAGATGCTGGAGTTCAAACAAGACGTGCTTCCCAAAATGAATGTTTATTCTCTGGTTTTCTCTCTGAAGTAGAACCAAAGAAAGTGGAAGAAGCACTAGAAGATCCAGATTGGGTTCTTGCCATGCAAGAAGAACTCAATCAATTTGAGAGACAAAAAGTATGGAAGCTGGTACCCAGGCCAAAGAACAAGTCGATTATTGGCACAAAGTGGGTATTCAGAAATAAGCTGGATGAAGATGGCATTGTTACAAGGAACAAAGCCAGGCTGGTTGCTAAAGGTTATTCCCAGGAGGAAGGAATAGATTATGATGAAACATATGCACCAGTGGCAAGGCTTGAGGCAATCAGGATGTTCTTAGCATTTGCAGCACATTCCAACTTTAAGGTATATCAAATGGATGTGAAGAGTGCATTCCTGAATGGAGAGCTGGAAGAAGAAGTATATGTGGAACAACCCCCAGGGTTTGAAGATCCAGAATTTGCAGATTTTGTGTACTTCCTCTTCAAAGCACTCTATGGCCTGAAGCAAGCCCCTCGAACATGGTATGACACTCTATCTATATTTTTACTTGAAAATGGTTTTACTAGAGGTGTCATAGATAAGACTCTATTCCATAAAATGCATAAAAATGATATGATATTAGTGCAAGTCTATGTAGATGATATTATATTTGGTTCTACTAACGATCAGTTGTGTAGTAGATTTGCTAAGCTAATGCAGAGTAGGTATGAAATGAGCATGATGGGAGAGCTGAACTATTTTCTTGGACTCCAAGTAAGTCAGAGGAAAGATGGAATCTTCATTTGCCAGACCAAGTACATCAAAGAACTTTTGAAGAAATATGGTCTTGAAGATGCATCAGCAGCCAAAACTCCAATGGCAACTGCCACTAAGCTTGATAAAGATGAGCCTGGTAAGAAGGTAGACATCACAAGCTACAGAGGTATGATCGGCTCATTACTTTATCTAACTGCAAGTAGGCCAGATATAATGTTCTCTACATGCTTGTGTGCTAGGTTCCAATCAGATCCTAAAGAATCTCATCTTATAGCTGTTAAACGGATTTTTAGGTATCTTAAGGGAAGTCTGAATCTTGGAATTTGGTACCCTAAAGATACAGGTTTTGACCTTGTTGGCTATACAGATTCTGATTATGCAGGGTGTAGGATTGATAGAAAGAGTACATCAGGGAGTTGTCAATTCCTTGGTAGAAGGTTGGTGTCCTGGTATAGCAAGAAGCAGCACTCAGTTGCAATGTCGACAGCTGAAGCTGAGTATGTTGCTGCTGGGAGTTGCTGTGCACAAATTCTATGGATAAGGAACCAACTTCAGGACTATGGACTGTTGCTGAGCAAAATTCCAATATTCTGTGACAACACAAGTGCCATAGCCATAACCAACAATCCTGTTCAACACTCGAGGACCAAGCACATTGATATCAGGTATCATTTCATTCGAGAGCATGTCATGAATGGTACTGTAGAGTTACATTTTGTACCTACAGAGCAGCAAATTGCAGACATCTTTACTAAACCACTAGATGAAATCACTTTCACTAGACTGGTTTGTGAACTTGGGATGTTAAATTCTACTGACTAACCAGTTGGTAATCAAAAACTGCAATTTGAAGCTGATAAATTCACTAGTTGATTAATTTCAATATTTTTAGGACTTGTGAATTTATCTACCAAAAATTATTTTCCAGCTGTTAAGATTAAATTTTAGATAAATACCTTGTGCATGCCTGCTTAAATTATTAATCTGGTATTTATTTAATTTTGATCTTAGAAAATATTTAAGTGCTTGTATTTAAATGATAAATTCTTAGCCCTTATTTATTTAAATATTATTTGAAATTATTTTAAATAATAAGAATGAATATTTATATTTATTCTCTTATTTAAAATAAAAGTAAAATAATTAGAAGCATAATTTATTTATAATAATAATTTTAACAATTAATGTTATTATTGTTATTTATGAATATTTTGTGAAAATAATATTTGTGAGTAATTCATTTCTATTTGTCTATTTATTCGAATTATTTATGGATATTATTGTTAATTAGTAACAAAATTTGGAACCACTTCAAAAACTGTCTAAGTACTGAGTGGCGCCTATACAGCATACTCACTGTATAAGCGCAACTCACCACTTAAAGTTTTGTTGCTAAGTAAACCTGTGTGGCGCCAATACAGTGTAACCACTGTACAGGCGCCACTCAATTTTTAGATGAGAATGTTGGCCAAGTCATTTTAATTCTAAGTGGCGCCAATACAGTGTAACCACTGTACAGGCGTCACTCACCTTTTATTGGCTAATCTTTTTATTCTAAGTGGCAACAGCTTGCTGAGTTGCGCCTACACAGGGTGGCCACTGTGCAAGCGCCACTCAGCACTTAAACAAAATTCCAATTTTCTAAGCTGCGCCTATAAATAGCTGAGTTATGTTCATTTCTTGTCTTTTTGTTATATACACGATTACACACAGGAGGAGCGCAACTCGAACAAATTCTCAGATCTAGTATTTTTAATTGACCATAACTTGATCAATTGTTGTCCATTTTTAAAACTAATATCAGTTTTGTGATCACCCTGTTCATACCTGTCATTTGCAATCGGTTTCACTCAAGTTGGTTCAGGTTTTAAAAATCACATTTTGTCACATTTTCAACAGTTTGGTCATTGTGTTTAACTGTTAAAATTCGATTAAAATTTTTTTTTTATTAAAGTGTGCTAAAAATTACTAGCAAATTATTATATTGTTAATTTTAAGAAAATTCTAGTAATTTTTAAATTTAGGGCTTTAGTTCATATTTTACTAAATTTTGATTTTTAATTAGTAATTTTTTTTAATTCATAAAAATTATCTTCCATTTAATTTAAAATGGCTGGTCATTTTGAGATTAAAAAGACTAATTATTTATCTATTTTAGCAAATGATTGGACTGAAGCAGGGGAGTTGGGTAACTGGGCTAGGTTCTTAAATGAAAATTCATTAGTCCGGTACGCACTAACAACTTCTGTTCCATTGAATAAAAATTTATTAAGACAGGTCTACACGTCTGCTCAAGACACGTCTACAGATGGGATCCTGAGCTTCTCTTTCAAAATTCAGAAGCAGAGAGTGCAGATAACAGAAGCTGACATCAACAGAGCACTACATCTGCCTACTGAAAACTTTGAGGAGGATCCATCTCAAGAAGATCTAAACAACTTCTTCCTGTTCATCCACTGCACCAGAGAAAACTCTAATCTTCCAAGGAAGATCTACAAGAATCACCTGCCAAAAGAATGGAATCTGTTTTTCAACATCCTATCTCATGGCTTTGCACCAAAGACGGGTGGATTCCATGGCATCACTCAATTCAACAAGGTGATAGGATATGCAGTGGCAACAGGCACCAGAATTAACTTCGGCAAGTTGATCATGGCTGAGATCTTGAAGAATCAGGCCAAAATGGAGAACTTCTGCCTGTATCCAAGATTCTTGCAGCTAGTGTTGAATGAAGTTCTTGAAGCTGATCAACTTCGGATGTTTCAGAACAGTCAAATGGATGAATCACCCTCTCTACAGCTAAGGGCATTGGTGTTGCTCAATACTGAGACTGATTATCCCAACAGGTATGCTCCTGCACCTATGACTGAGCCCATCAGGGATTTTATTGCTCTTCTTAGACAGGAAAATGAAGAAGATCAAGAAGAAGAAGCAGCAATCTCTGACGAGGAAAGAGAAGCTGAAACTTCAAGTGGTTCTGGAAGCTCAGCAGCAATGGAAGAAGAAGAAGAATCAGGCTCTGATAATGAAAATGAAGATATGGAAGAAGCTGATTCTGAAAATGAGCAAGAACCTGTTCCTGAAGAAGAACAAAGGAATTCCCCTAAAAATCCAACAGAGGAGATAGTGGTTGAGCCAGAAGTAGAAGAAGAACCTCAAGCTACAGATGTATACATCCCTAGCATGTCTGATGAAGGTATGGATGAAGGTTCACTTCTTTACTTTGACCTCTCTGCTTTTCTTTCAGATGAACATGTCACAATATCTCCATCTGTGCCTCAAACGGCAATGCACACACTAGAGCCCTCAGTGGCCATTGAAGCTGGCAATGAACTTGGCAACCCACCAGTTCTAACCAATGCCAGAGAACAACAAACAGATCCTTCATC
This sequence comes from Oenanthe sinensis, assembly GCA_028671895.1. Lineage (NCBI taxonomy): Eukaryota > Viridiplantae > Streptophyta > Magnoliopsida > Apiales > Apiaceae > Oenanthe > Oenanthe sinensis. The sequence goes on from JAPMAC010000212.1 coordinate 8,693,023, forward strand.
ACCTCCAACCAGAAAAAGAACCCATGAAATAGATGATAGGACCGTTTCTCAACCGGATCAGGACATTTTTCAAATATCCCCTACAGCTCTGCCTTCTCAAAAACGACGTAAAATGGATTTTAAGCCAAAGGCATCTGTGAGCCAGGAACCTGATTCTCCAATCTCTGAACACCTTCTTTTTCTTCGTAACCTCAATTCTGAAATTGATAAAATCTTGAAAGGTCCGGAAAGAGAAACAGAGGTTGCAACATCCGCTACGTCAGTAGCTTGTACTGTTTTGGTTGATCCAATTCAGACTCTGTCTTCACAGACAGTAGGGGGCATCACTGACTCTCACGAGCCATTCATTACATTGTCAAATGTGGTGACCCCCCTGGACTTAACATCTCCAGATCCTATTAAGGATGTTTTCCCTCCCCAGGTGGGTGAAGTGGAAAGGCAACTCTCCCATAGAAGGGAAGAGGTCTCCATTCAAGGAGAAGCTGTGTCAACAGCACCACCACTTCAAGTGGAAATGCCTTCACAGGCTTCGTGGGGCATCACAGGCTCTTACTTGTCACATATTACATTGCCTGAGGTGGTGACCCCCCTGGAAATTCAAAGTCCAGCTCCTTCAACGGAGGTCCTCCCCACCTCTACAGGTCAGGTGGAGGGACAACACACCCATAGAAGGGATGTGGACTCTATTAATAGAGTATCTGCTACTTCGGTAGTAGAACCTGTTCAGGGTGTCTCTGGACAGGTAATGCCTTCAATGGCTTCAGCTGGCATCACTGATTCTTTTATATTGCCAATCATTACAGAATCAATAGTGGTGACCACACTGGGTCTAAACTCCCCAGTTCCTGAAAAAGGAGTTCTCCCCACCCACAGTGGTCAGGCGGAGAGGCAACCTACCCATAGAAGGGATAGGGATTTTCTTGCAGGTATTGAAGATATGGATGCTATAATGAGTGAAACATTTAACCTAAGTGATCTTCAATTCCCTGACCCCGAACAGCCAAGTGTGAGTGTTGAGGGTCGTGCTCAAACAGTTCCAGTGAGGAGTGAGACACCCACTGACCAAATATTCACCCCACACAATACACACACTGCACATAGCCAAAGGATTCTAAATTTGGAGGCCCAGGTTACTGAAATTCATCATTCTTTAAGCAAAATCTTGGAAGTGCAAGAGCAGCAGCGATCTGAAATGAAAGAACTCAAAGATCTAGCTCAACAACTGCTAGCTCAGAAGGCTCATGTCTTTACTCAATCAACTCCAACAGCTCAGATTACTCCGATCAGAAGGGAGGATAACCCAACTGAGGGGGAGAGATTAGCACAAGAAAAAGATGTTGGAGCTGCAATGATAATGGAATATACAGCTCAGGGGGAGATGGATTTCTTCTATAGGCCTGGAGCGAGGCAACTTGAAGAAGGAGAAATCTTTGAACCCTATGTGCCAATGGATATTCCTACTGAAGCTGAGATAGAGAAGACTGTACAGGCTGAAGGGATAGACGTCGAAGAGGAGTTTGCTGAAGAATATGCCTTCGATAATGACTGTCTTCTAGTTGGTGTGGATGAAGTCATTACGAGAGGTGTATCCGAAGCTCAGGACTTAGTAAAGAGAAAATGGAAGAGAGTGCAGCAAGCAATTGAAAGGAGGAACAGGGTGAAGGACATAGAAGCAAAAGTAGGTCCTGATTGGGATGAAGCAAGGAACTTGCTCAAGAAGAAGGAGCTATCCCTTTCTAATAAGAAAGACAGAGAAGTTCTTGATCTCTTCAGAACCATGAAGGACAAATTTGAAGATGTTCATGAATTCTACTCCATGCTGTCCGAGGAAATTTCAAGTGTGTCAGTCAGTGCACTTAAAAATGGCTGGAAGATGCACATAAACACAACATCACTGGGGTCGAGGGTTCTGTCGACAAAGAGCTTTGAAAAGATGAATATAGTGGAGCTGTATGTGCTGAAGAGGAAAGTCATCTTTGGAGGGCACAAAACAAATGAGATACTGAGAGACATGATTGAAAAGAAGATAATGGAGATCGGTGTTGAAGCATTTGAAAAGCCTCCAGTTGTCAAGTATTACAAAGCAACAACTCTTCATAACTTAACTTTGTCAGACGAGTGTTTGGACTCAAGCCATCTCTTGTTCATGCAGTATGTAGAGGGAAAACTCAGGAGTAAGAAGAACAGAACTGCAGAAGACCTTAATGCTGCTGAGTTGATCTATGCATTCAGGCTGAACAGAGCAATTCAAACTTCAGGAAGATATCTTTTGGAGACGTCCAGATACTACCAAGATCCAGTGTTTGTTAGAAAAGATGACGGCACAGAAGTACTCGAATCCATCCCAGATTCTGAACCTTGCACTCACACTGATTCAAATGGAATAAAATTCTTACTACTCAAGAAGGATGGTGTGATCAGAAGGAAAGAATTATCAAAGCTCAAAAGAAACAACTCTGAGGTTATTCGAAAAGTCTTCTCAAGGGTAAAAAGATCCACTGTCAAATCAGACAAGAAGGCTTTGAGGATGATTGAAGATACACTAAGGGAGAAACTGGCAGAAGAGTCAATGCACGACACTGACAGAGTAAAAGGTTTTCCGAAAAGGATAACAGTGTTCGTGTTTACAAAGAGACAATCTTTGGCCTTCGAGTCAATCTCCAAAATGAATTCAACGGCGTTTCTGACTGAGATTTTAAAGAAGCTAGAAGATCCACCTCCAGTTAACACTCTTGAAGTAGAAGCAAGAGATTTGGTGAAGGCAAGGTTAGAGCAAAAAGAAGAAGAGCTGAGGAAGCATTACTCTGAAACGAGGTCTAAGCAAAAGCAAGACACAGTACAAAGAAGCAGAAGATCATAGATTTATTTGTTCAGGCTAAAGGAACAAACTTCTTTTGTACACAAAGAAATCTGGAAATGTAATATCTAACCCAGAATGTAATTAATATTATTTACTGTCTTTCTACACTTTACTTTTTCTTGTAAGTATCAGTTGAGTTATCCTCTCACAGGATTTGCTTGTCGATCTCTCTCAATCAAATAGGGGGAGATTGTAAAGCATAATGTAACGTAGTATGTAATAGTGATAACAATAACTCAACTAAGAAACAAAGACAGACAAATAATACTAATATGCAGCACAGGAATCCAGAAGGACATAATCAAGAAGATAATACATTCATCATTGCTGACCATTCCAGATGAAAGAATTACTGAACGTCAAGGAGAGAAGTTCATTAATATGTTCAAGCCTCAGTGACAAATAAGAGTTCAGATGACTTCATTCTAAAGACAGAGCAGTGATCCATGTATAATTGTCAAAGGGTTTCAGTGAACAGAAGCAATGCAAAAGTCCAGGGTTAATCAGCTGAAACAGAACAGAGATTAAGAGAATTCATTCAGTGTTAGTCGTTTGTGAACCAGACCAGTGCACTAAGCGTCAGCACAACAAGAAGAGAATTATCTTAATTAATCAGAAGAAAATCAGTTGATCAAGCCAAGTCAGAAGAGTAAAATTCAAGTGGTAATTAATTCAAGAATTCGAATTAAATATGCTAAGGAATTACTACAATTGGTGGTTCATTACTCTTGAAGCAATGAGGAGGCGCAACTCAAAGAATTACAGATGCCAATTAGTTCAAGTACATGAGTGGCGCCTGTACAGGGAAGACACTGTACAGGCGCAACACAATACATCTCAAGGCATTCTCTAAGGCATGAGTGGCGCCTGTACAGGGAAGACACTGTACAGGCGCAACACACCTCTCAGGCGCAACACAAACTGTTAATTGTTCTAAGTCAAGACAGTCTGTGAGTGGCGCCTACACAGTGCATCAACTGTATAGGCGCAACTCACATTCTAAGGCGCAGCATGCATGGAAATTCTAAGGCATGAGTGGCGCCTATACAGGGTAACCACTGTATAGGCGCAACTCACACATAAGGCGCAACTCAGGACAACAAGTGCAAGATGCTTCAAGTGGCGCCCCTACACCACTACCACTGTGCAGGCGCCACTCAGGACTTAGCAATGTGGGAATTAATTTCCAAGAAGACTACAAATATATATGGGTTCAAATCAATTATTTTATTTGGTTATCATCTTCAAGCATTCAACAAACACAGACGGGAAGCTCCATTAAAGCTAGACATTTATTTCACCCAACTGTTTTTGTTGTAATATTGTTTTGAACCCACAGCAGCTAATCATTTGATTAGATTTGTAGCACCACAGGGATTTAATAATAACTTGTTATTTCCCAGCTTTGTGTTTTATTCACTGCCATTTTCATATCACTTAAAAACACAAACACTTCCGCATTTAATATCGAAAAATCTACAACATCATATTCAACCCCCCCTTCTATGATGATATTGGACCTAACAGGGGCAAGAAGGAATAATTTATACACACCTATACCTTGCTTCCGGTCAGATATTAGGACCCGGTTCTTTAACAAAAAATGCTCAGGGCTCCTACATATCACTCCCTATGGACTCAGTTTTTTCTTGTACTAATTTAGATATATTTGTATTGGAACTGAGCCTTATATTTTTGTGTAAGTAGCAAAGAACTAATTTGTTCTTTGGAAACCAGTTATATTTTTAACTGGGTGTAGCACCCCTTTGGGTTTATATACGAAAGATATATTCCTGGAAACTTGCCTCATTTAATTACTTGCTAATTTTCTTGAACCTAATTGATTTATCCGGACACACAGAAAATTAGTAGGCAGTTCACCTAAACACTAAAAATGGCCAAACCCACTCTGAAGCAATAATTTATTTATCCGCAAATTCCGAAAAGAATTTAAATTATTATAAGTACCGTATTCAACCCCCTTCTACGATACTTCGGGACCTAACATGGCTGGTGTTATTCCTCTAGAACAATGTCAATATTTGTAGAAGGGGGGGGGGGTCGAATACAAATATTAAAACTTTTTTTTTGTTCTTGATGTTTGAGAATTAGTGAGAATATGTTCGAACAATTTAAGACTGAAAAATAAACTGAACAAAGAGATTTAAAATTACTGATGGATTGGTTTTTCCATCAGTGTATATTTTTGCTCAATGTTCCTAGGTTAAAAGAAACCTAGCTGCGTTTTTACAAGATTAGAAAACAAATCAACTGTTCTTACAAATGTGCTCTCAAGCTGGAACAGTTGATTAAGAAATATTGTCTAACTTGTCTTTGTTCTAATAATGCTGCTACACTTTTTTATATACCACAAGTGTGCTTTTATAATTCCTATTCTATGATTGTTTCTACCTGCCTTTCTTTTACCTTTTTCTATCTTTGAAAAGGTTTGAAAAGACAGCTTCTGATTGAGTCTTCACAGCCACTCTAGACTGTCTTCCATAGAAGTGCTTTTGTTCTCTGGATCTTCAACATATATTCTTTATGTGTTGTCACACTCAATTGATAATTTGCTGTTAAGCATATCAATTGATCCATCCTTTAATCCATCAACTGATGTTCTTCTTCGATTGATCTTTATATCCATCGATTGATAAAAGATGGCTTATCGGTTTATAGATGTTATCAATCGACATACCAATCGATGGGTCTTCACATCAGTTGATGGTCTTCAATGCTTGACTTGGCTTCTTCGATTGATCCTTCATCCATCGATGCTTCAATATCAATTGATCATCCTTCACTTGTGTAATTTCCTGTCTTCACATAATTAAAATTTAAGAGTTTAATTTACACATCAATTGATGATATATATCAATCGACTCTAACATCAATTGATGAACAAAATATCAATTAATTTACACCTTATCGATTGAAATAGACTAAGTACACCTATGCTACAATCCAAATTATCAGTTGATTCATATAAACACTTCAACTGATAAATGGTTTCCTGATCAATTGATATTTATAACTTTCATATCAATTGATCAGTTACATCAAATAAAATTTCTATGATTCTAATATTAATGTTATCATCAAATCACATATAGATTCCTAACAATCTCCCCCTATTTGTGTCTGTGTTATTAATAGGCATAAATCTACTTGATGATAATAAAAACCCTTAAAATGTACATTTAGATAAAATTAAGAAATTTAATTGGCACATTAATTTTCGAAGTACCAGATTGATAGATAACTCCTGCAAGCAGCTTCAATGTCTTCATGATTTAATTAGTTCATCTTCCTTCTCTTCTCAACATTTTCCTTTAGTTTCCTCATGAAAGAACTTCTCAAGATTGCTTCATCCCTGTCAGTTTCTCCAAGTTGCCTCATAAGATAATGTATTTCTTCATCTGTGATTTTGTCTAGATATTTGCAAATATCAAAGAACTTTGTGTTGCCCTCTATATCTGTAAAAATCATAGCATACTTTGGCTCCAACGCCACCTTTTTGACCTGTGACTTCCATAGTTTTAGAGGTGAATCAGGTTCAGCTTCTGTCTTGGATCTCCTTAACCTTGAAATTTGCTGTTGAATCTCCTGAGCAATTGTTGTGTTGAGTTTGTACTTTCTGTTGAGTAGAGGAAGAATAGTCTTTAAAACATTTTAGCTTTGCTTCATTATCACCTTTAATGAATAGAAGGTTTTCACTCCATTTTCATACTCCAACCTCATTAATTCTTCATGGTTAGATGTTGCAGGGTAAGTCCTTACTCCAATTAATCCTTTTCATTGATTACTGGTATTCCCTTCAAATCATATCCTTCAATTGTGACCTTCTCCTTAATTTATTGTGCTCTGAATCTCAATTCTTCAAAAATATCCTGTAAAAAATATTATAATAATAAAGTAAGACATGATACTTAGTGAAATAATGATGCATCTTACTAATACATGGTCATAGATGCATCTTACTAATTCTATATTGGCTTCTCCTTGAAAAACAAAGAATGAGAATCTGAAAATGTTCGATAATCTAGCAGAACATTTTCTGAAGAAGTTTGAGATGGGGAAAGAAGAATAGTAGAGATTGGAATTGAAAGAGAATGGGGCTGCATCTCATCATTTGTATGAGGTGCATCAAACAGACTTTGAGAAGGCTCCACCACAGTTTCCTGTGATTTTGCAGTGTGTGATTCCCCAAGTGCAAAGGTGACTTTCTTTTCTCTCCTTTTGTATTGTGTTAGTGTTTTGGTCTTTGTGTCCCCAACTTGATTCTGTACCCCTAGTTGTGGGCTATTTTCAATACTGTCATCCTTTTGAGAGGATGCCAATAGGGATGTGGTGTTTTCCATATTTACATCCACAGTCTTTTGGGAGACTGTGGAGTGGCTTGGTTGAGGTTGCACACCCTCACTCTCCTTATTCTTCTGGGTTCTTTGATGTTCCCCAGTTCCCTCACCACCTACATCCTCCTCTAATATATCTACCAAAATAGTTGATTTTCTTTTCTTTGTTTTTACAACAATAGGTTTTTGGGAACTTGTTGAGGTTGGTTTCTTAGATTTGGATTTAGAGATTGGTTGTGTGACTTGAAAGTGTTTGTCCTAAATCCAATCATGTATGATGAGTTAGGAAGAACTTTCTTGTATTCTTATTTGATTTCATTAATATTAATAAAAGACTTATTTGTTTTATTACGAGCTTTATCTGTTTAAAGTGTCTTAAATAAGATGTTCCATAGTTTAGAGTGAAGCTTCTAGAATTATAATGAGATTATAATAGTGAGATCTAGAAGATGATGACTCTTGACTTAAACAGTTCCTGATCATAGGATAACTAATTGGAAGTTAGTGAATCCGCAAAGATTGGTACATACTATGCTTGCTCCTTTAAGGAGGATGTCTATTCTCATAGGCATTTATGTGGTGACACTATAGCTAGTATGTAGGTGCTTATTAAGGAATAAGTTCACTGAACGTGACTCGATAAATTGAACAACTAATGAAGTTTACTCATGTGTCAATAGTTGTTTACTAAGTGATAGTTGTGCAAGTATCCTTAGACTTGAGATCGTTAAAGTTATCTTGTATATAATGAACTATGTTTTGGTTTAGTCCTTAGTCTCAAGGACATCCATTAGGTCTATTCCGGGCATAGGGATTTGTGTATGAAGATAGTTAACGTCAATAGAGGATCCACCCCTTCCAGTATGGGAAGAGAATATCCTATGTTATTCTTAGTATGCGAGTTCTGGAATCTCTGGCCAGAGTGAATGAAATTAGAAAGGAGTTTCTAATTTGCATTAATATGAACTTTGCATTATGAATAAGAAAACATATGATTAAACTTGATAGGCTTGACACGAGTTCCATGCCTTGTATTTAATCGGGATATTGTAGGGTGAAAGGAATTGATTGTACGGTAACTAGTCACTGACAGGTTCTTGGCAGTGAATTCATATTATCCGGATAGTCGCGATATGTTGAGAAGCATCACTCACGATGTAGAATAAATATAATTAATCAGTTAATTATATTTAATGAATTATTAAAATTCATATAAATAATAAATAAAAAGTTTATTATTATTTATTTCTACTACCGGCTTAATATTGAACCTACATGGTCACACCATAAAAGAATATTTTCTTTGATGAAAAGATTTAAATTATGAGAGAGAGAATTATTTTCTAAATAGTTTAGAAAAAGGAAATAATGATTAAAATAGTTTTAATTATTATTAAAGCATTTTATAAAATATGGGGTTTAATATAATAATATATATTGATATATTATTTATGGAAAAACCCTAGGATAGTTCTATAAATAGAATGAGATGCTTCATTCTAGAGAGGGTGAACTTTTAGTTTTTGGAGAAAACACTAGCCTCCATCTCTCTCTCTCTTTTCTCTCTAAAATAAGTTTTAGAAATTATTTGAAGATCTTCATCAAAGGAAGAATTCTTGGTGGATACAGGTAGAGTACTTCACACTCTGAGAAGTAGCTGCTAGGATCTCTTGTTCACACACTTGGATCGCTTTAAAGGTAAGGTTTCGATTCCATCTCGGTATTACATGATTATATGCGATCAGATATATGGTTTTACGGCAAAATTGTTAAATCACGCTTCCGCACCTCCGTAAATTTCCTTCATGACTTGGGTAGGAGGGTTGGGGTCATTACTACCACCCTCCGTAGTCACAGAAGGCAAAGAAGAATTAGGTTGAGAAGAGTTTAAAGTAGAGATAAATACCTAAACAAAAGGGGGATAGATCAATTCCACATTGCTGTGAAGATTGATCCTAACCAAGTCCTTAAAGACCCTTTTGTTTTGAGTCCAGCAATCCAAAATTTCTGTACTCCTGTCAATCTCAATATCCTTGACAAAGTGGTTAATAATAATCATAATAAATCTTGCATAATAAATATGATTAGATCTATTTATTTTATTCCCCAATTTGGCAGATATTTCATTGAGTAACAGGCTTCCTAAATTATGATATCTATCATATAAAATGTTATACCCTACTTGTTGCATACTTGTTGTTATTGCATCAAAATTACTAACCTTACCAGAGAAACACTTTATTATAGCATCAAAGAAATATGACCATTCTTTTCTTAGATTCTTCCTAACAATACTACCTAGACTAGCATCAGGAGTAGTGTAATTGATTTCTCTAAGCATGCTTCTTATCTCTGTGTCAGTGGGTGCATCTATTGTATTATTTACAGGAATATTTAAGCACTCACCCAAGACCACAGTGGTTAGAATATACCTTTGTCCTTTGTAATCAAAGGAGATTGAAGAAAAATCATCTGCTACTTCTACTGTTGTCCAAAACTCTTCAACTAGATTGCACACTATTTTTGGTGCTTCTGAGAGGGCCTTTGAAATCCTTGAACTCCTTAGAAATTCCATTAGAGGATGAAATTATGTTGGGGCTTCCTCCACCATAGTGCAGGCAACGAAGTTGTTGAGCTCATAGTAGAATCCAGATTGTGAGACTTTCTTTGATGATGCCATTAGTGTTTTTGAAGATGAGACGAGAATTAACTCGCAAGATTGTTAGTAGTTATACAGAAACAACAATTAAACAGTAGCAATTAGGGTTCTTAGCAAGAGAAAGAGAAAGAGATAGTAAAATAGATAGTAAAAATGTAAGTAAGAATTAAAAGAAGTTTTAATCTCTCTATTTATATTTACTGATTTCTTAATCAATTTCTTACTCAAAATAGAACTTAATTGACCGTTGGATGAATATTGAAAAGTAAAAGTTACCAATTTTGGCAATCGACTGTTACACATACAGGAATGTATGTATTAATCAATTGATAAAATAAGTAACCAACGGCTAGATTTTGTACAGATCGATTGATGACATGGACCTCTTAAATTTCAGGTCATCGATTGATAATAATCTTATCCATCGATAGGTACATTTATCCATCGATAAATAAATATATCATCAATTGATGTATTTATCTGTCGATAGTTCCAAATATCCATCGATAAACAAATATACCATCAATTGATATATTTATCTGTCGACAGCTTCAGTAATATCCATTGATATGTAAAATGTTTATCAGTTGATTATTGAAGAATCAATAATTTAACATAATCAATGGCTACAAATAATATTAATACATAACTTGTCAGACATTTAAAGGATTAAATATAATTAAGCATACCTAAATCACAGACCAATCTATTGAAGGTAGATTCATCTAGTGGTTTGGTAAAAATGTCTGCAAGTTATCTTTCACTAGGGACAAAAGGTAATTCAACTGTACCATTCATTACATGTTCCCTAATGAAGTGATACCTTATGTCAATATGCTTGGTTCTGGAATGTTGCACATTATTTTCTGTTATAGAAATGGCACTTGTATTATCACAAAAAATAGGAATCTTGTTCAAGTTGAACCCATAGTCAAGTAGTTGATTTCTCATCCATAAAATTTGTGCACAGCAACTTCCAGCTGCAATGTATTCAGCCTCTGCAGTAGATGTAGACACTGAATTCTGCTTCTTGCTAAACCATGAAACAAGCTTATTTCCTAGAAATTGATAGGAGCATGTTGTACTTTTTCTGTCAATTCGGCAACCTGCATAGTCTGCATCTGAATAGCCAATTAGATCAAATCCAGAATCTCTAGGATACCAAATTCCAAGATTTGGAGTTCCTTTGAGATATCTGAATATTCTTTTTATTGCAATCAAATGAGATTCTCTAAGATCAGCTTGAAACCTAGCACAAAGACATGTAGCAAACATTATATCTGGCCTACTTGCAGTTAAATAAAGTAATGAGCCAACCATGCCTCTATAACTTGAAATGTCCACTATAGCTTCCTTAGTGTTTAATTCAAGTTTAGTTGCAGTGGTCATGAGAGTTTTTGCAGAAGAACATTCATTTAAATCAAATCTCTTTAATAAATCAGAAATATATTTGGTTTGATTTATGAAAATACCATCTTTTACTTGTTTGATTTGCAAACCAAGAAAGTAGGTAAGTTCTCCCATCATGCTCATTTCATATTTACTCTGCATCAACTTAGCAAACTTTTTACAAAGTTTTTCATTAGTTGAGCCAAAAATAATGTCATCTACATAGATTTGAACAAGAATCATAGAGCCATTTACATTTCTATGAAAGAGAGTTTTATCAACAGTACCTCTTGTGAAGTGATTCTCAATCAAGAATTTAGACAAAGTGTCATACCAGGCTCTAGGTGCTTGTTTTAATCCATAAAGTGCCTTGAGAAGATAGTATACAAATCCAGGATGAACATAATCAATAAAACCAGGAGGTTGTTCTACATATACTTCTTCTTCTAGTTCTCCATTGAGAAAAGCACTTTTCACATCCATCTGATACACCTTGAAATTAGCATGAGCAGCAAATGCTAGAAAGATTCTGATTGCTTCCAACCTTGCAACTGGTGCAAATGTTTCATCAAAATCTATGCCTTCTTCTTATGAATAGGCCTTTGCCACTAATCTTGCTTTATTTCTTGTCACTGTACCAGATTCATCCATTTTGTTTCTGAACACCCATTTTGTACCAATGATAGACTTGTTCTTTGGTTTGGGCACCAGCTTCCATACCTTGTTTTTTTCAAACTGATTCAACTCTTCTTGCATAGCAATTATCCAATCAGGATCATTCAAGGCTTCTTCAATCCTTTTTGGTTCTTCTTGAGACAGGAAGCTACTATACAAGCATTCATTTTGAGTTGCACTTCTAGTTTTGACACCATCATTTGTATCTCCAATTATTAGTTCAAAGGGATGACTTTTTGTCCATTTCCTTTGAGATGGTAAATTTGTCCTTGAAGATGATGCTTCATGATCATTGGAAGTGTTATGATCACTGTGATGTGATTGACTATTTGAGAACCCCCCCCTGAGATGGACACTCTACTTGAAGATTGTTGAGCAGAGTTGATATCCATCGAATGATTATTAATTGATGTATTATCAGTCGATTGATGATTGTCAACTGATAAGTTATCTGTTGATGCATTGACATCAATTGATGGGAGGATTCTATGTACTTGAATTCTTGTAATTTCCACATCATCATCACTATCTTCAATATTACTTGTGGATTCATTTTCAAAATGCAATAGAACATGAAATCCTTCATCAAACAACCTTTGAATTTTCTTGTCATCAAAGACTACATGCATAGAGTCCATAACAATGTGTAATCTAAGATTGTAGACTCTGTATGCTTTGGTTGTTATTCCATATCCAATAAATATAGCTTCATCAGCTTTGGCTTCGAATTTTCCTAGATTTTCACCTTGATTTCTCAGTACAAAGCATTTGCAGCCAAAGACATGAAGAAAATTAACTGTTGGCATCTTGTCTTTCTTTATCAATTGATATGGTGTTTTGCCTTGAAGTTTATTGACCATGGAAATATTTTGAATGTAACAAGCAGTATTAATTGCTTCTGCCCAGAAGTATGTAGGTAGTTTTGCTTCTTCTAACATAGTTCTAGCAGCTTCAATCAAGGTCCTAATTTTCCTTTCAACTACTCCATTTTGTTGTGGAGTTCTTGGTGCAGAGAAATGATGAGTGATACCTTTTTCTTCACATAATTCTTTCATTGATGCATTCTTGAATTCAGTACCATTATCACTTCTAAATTTCTTGACCTTCCATTCAGTGCTATTGTCAACATTCTTCACATGATTGATAATTAATTTGCTTGCCTCATCCTGAAGGAATTTATGCACCAGCGGAAGCATTTAATAACATTTATTTGCATATATTCCTATGTATACATACATATAGAACCAAAACTATTTTATAAATTGAAGAATACCTCGATTGCTTTCCAGCAACAGTTAGAGAAGATATTGTTCTTCAATCCTTGCAATCACCCCTCAAGTGTGGAGTGCTCTAAAGATATCCACCAAGAATCAAACTAAAAGATGAAGGAGGAGGCTAGAGAGGAAATTAGGGTTACCTCCCTTTTAAAATATTTCTCACAAATATTAGGGTTTTTTTGTATTAGGGTTTTTTTGCATGTCACTCTAAAATCTCAGAAAAGTTTGAATGCAAATTGTACAATTCATTGGACATTTCATTAATAGTACTATTGCATTCATCAGCTGAAAGCTCAGAAAAGTTTGTACCTAGTACCTGATTTGATGATGAACTAGCTTCTTCATCTTCATGTTTGGCCATTAATGCTAGATTGATGAATTCTTCAGAATCACTGTCCTCAGCAGCCCAGTCCTTCTCTTCAGTAACAAAAGCCTTTTCTTTTTATTTTAAAAGATCAAAGTATTTCTTTTTATAATCAATATCCTCATATGACTTTGCCTTTTCTTGTTTTGGCTTCTTGCACTCATTTGAGAAATGACCAGCCAATCCACAGTTAAAACATTTGAATTTAGATCTATCAACCAAAATTTTGTTTTGATTGTTGCTTCTAAACTGGGATCCAGGCCTTTGAGCATATGGATTCCTCTTGAATTTTAGCTTTGAAAATTTCCTTGACAGAAATGCAAGGTGCTCATCAATCTCATCCAAATCATCCTGAGAGCATGTTTCATCTTCTTCACACTTGCTCTTTCCTTTTCTCTTGAATGATTCTTCAACAGCATCACCAGCCATCATGACAGACTCTTCTACACAGCCATTTTCCTTCTTCTCTTCATTTCCTTTGACTACCAAAGCCACAGTTTTCTCCTTTCTTTAATTCTTTTCAATTTCCTCATCTTGTTGGATTTCCAACTCATATGTCTTGAGAATACCATAAAGTTTCTCAAGTGTATAATCCTTGAAGTCTTGAGATTGTCTAATGGAAACAGTCATTGGTTTCCATTCCTTTGGAAGAGATCTAAGAAATTTTAGATTTGTATCCTCAGTTGCATAAACCCTACCATATAGCTTCAGTCCATTTAACAACTTCTGAAATCTGCTATAGGTGTCATTGATAGATTCTCCACTCTTGAAATGAAATGATTCATATTTTTTAATCAAGAGTTGCATCTTGTTTTTCCTTACTTGTTCAGTTCCTTCACATAGAGTTTGAAGAGTATCTCATACTTCTTTTGATGAAATACAGTTTATAACATTGTCAAACATATCTTTATCTAGGCCATTGAACAGAATGTTCATGGCCTTCTTGTCTTTGAGTACTTCTTTTTCATCCTCTTCTGTGAACTCAGAGATGAGTTTTGGAACATGTTTGTCAAGTGCAGGAGTTCCATTAGGGTTTACACCTGTAACTAGCTTCATGGGAATATGAGGACCTTTCTCTATGCAGTGAACATAAGAAGGGTCGAGATAAAGAAGATGCAGATGCATTTCGACCTTCCATGGAAAATATTCATCTTTTTCTAAAATTGGAATTTTCACACCTGAATCGTTTTGGCCCATATTGACTGTTCTTGATCTTTAAACTTTCTGTATGTTGAAAGCCTGCTCTGATACCAATTGTTATTCCTCTAGAACAATGTCAATATTTGTAGAAGGGGGGGTTGAATACAAATATTAAAACTTTTTTTTTGTTCTAATATTTGTTCTTGATGTTTGAGAATTAGTGAGAATATGTTCGAACAATTTAAGACTGAAAAATAAACTGAACAAAGAGATTTAAAATTACTGATGGATTGGTTTTTCCATTAGTGTATATTTTTGCTCAATGTTCCTAGGTTAAAAGAAACCTAGCTGCATTTTTACAAGATTAGAAAACAAATCAACTGTTCTTACAAATGTGCTCTCAAGTGGAACAGTTGATTAAGAAATATTGTCTAACTTGTCTATTTTTTTAATAATGTTGCTACACTTGTTTATATACCACAAGTGTGCTTTTATAATTCATATTCTAGGATTGTTTCTACCTGCCTTTCTTTTACCTTTTTCTATCTTTGAAAAGGTTTGAAAAGACAGCTTCTGATTGAGTCTTCACAGCCACTCTAGACTGTCTTCCATAGGAGTGCTTTTGTTCTCTGGATCTTCAACAAATATTCTTTCTGTGTTATCACTCTCAATTGATAATTTGCTGTTAAGCATATCAATTGATCCATCCTTTAATCCATCAACTGATGTTCTTCTTCGATTGATCTTTATATCCATCGATTGATAAAAGATGGCTTATCGATTGATAGATGTTATCAATCGATATACCAATCGATGGGTCTTCACATCAGTTGATGGTTTTCAATGCTTGACTTGGCTTCTTCGATTGATCCATCATCCATCGATGCTTCAATATCAATTGATCATCCTTCACTTGTGTAATTTCCTGTCTTCACATAATTATAATTTAACAGTTTAATTTACACATCAATTGATGATCTATATCAATCGACTCTAACATCAATTGATGAACAAAATATCAATTGATTTACACCTTATCGATTGAAATAGACTAAGTACACCTATGCTACAATCCAAATTATCAGTTGATTCATATAAACACTTCAACTGATAAATGGTTTCCAGATCAATTGATATTTATAACTTTCATATCAATTGATCAGTTACATCAAATAAAATTTCTATGATTCTAAGATTAATGTTATCATCAAATCACATATAGATTCCTAACAGCTGGTTTATTCTCTAACACACTATTCTTTTTGGTTTTGTGATTATTAGAGCATTTATCAGAAATGTCATTTTCATTACTAGCTCTAACAAAATTTACTGGTTCACTCAACTTTCCTTTTATTCCTGTATGTGTCTTATCATTCTTAGGATGTGTCTCCTTATCAGATTCATAACCTAGAGCAGATGTCCAATTCTTGTCAGAAAGAATTTATTGGACTTTCTTGCCAGAGTTTGTCCAAACTCTGAAAGTCTCGTGTTCTTTAGTTGTCTCAGCTTTTAAATATTCAACCTATATTTCTAGCTGAGTTTGCATATGAATAACATCCTCACAGTTTTTCTTAGTGCTAAGCATTTGTACAAGTTCAGATTCAAGAAAATCATTCTTAGTAGACAAAGTTTGAATTTCTTATTTTAATCTTTCATTTTCAAGTGACTGTGATTTAAAACTAACATACAGGGTTCTAAGGAAAGACTTTAATTCATAGATATTTTTAGTATCAATATTGAAGATAGAGTCTGGTACCTTGTTAGAGTTTAAGATGGGGGCATCAGTGTTTGCCATGAGAGCATAATTTGTTTCTTCTTCAGAGTCTGAGAAATCCATCCAATCTTTCTTGGAGGTTATAAGAGCTTTCCTAGATTCCTTTCTTCTGCACTCAGTAGCAAAGTGCCCCATCTTATTACACTTTTAACACTTGACCTTTGATTTTGCAAGTGCTTTATACTTCTCATCTCTAACTTCTCTCTTTCTGAACTTGTCTTCGTTCTCAGATTCTCCATGCTTCTTTTAGAAGTTTCCTTGCTTTCTAAACTTCCTATACTTCATCTTCTTGAAGCCTTTGACAATCATGGCAATCATCTCCATTATGCCAGAGTCTGTGGATTCATCAGAGTTTGCATCAAAGTCTGCCTCAGACTCTGATTCACTACTTTCCTTTACCATCACAACTTTTCCTTTTCTTGTTGAGACTTTTAAGACCTTTTCTATTTGAGACTTTTAAGACCTTTTCTATTTGGTTCTTCGACCTTAGTCTCAACATTCAAGGAAATTGACTTTGCCTTGTTACTTTTCCTATTCTTCCTTTGCTGTAACTCCAAGTTAGGAGTCTTCAGCCTTCCATACACTTCATCTAGAGACATGTCTTCCAGATCAGCCTTGTCTCTTACCAAGGATGTTTGTAACTCCCATTCTTCAGAAAGAGCCCGTAAAAACTTAGTGTTTCAATCCTCATTATCATTCACCTTATCAACCAAAGCTAAATCATTCAACAGAGTAAGAAATCTGTCATATATATCAATGAAAGAATCATTCTATTTGTTCAGATCTGATATTAATAATATTAATCAGCTCTGATGCCAATTTTTGGTCCCTGATATTGTAGAAGGGGGGTTGAATACAATATCTGAAATTTTAACGGAGTTTCTTATTTAAAAATATTTTTATAATTAATCTAGAAATATTAATTTTAATGAAATACGGTTCCAGTAGAAGATATAATTTTAACTTGAAAAGTATTACAAAATTAATCTAATGAAAAGTGTATATAATTGATAAAGTGATCTAGAACGAATTCGACATGACTTGTTCGGGTTTAAAAATTATATTCCAAACTTGCACAGAAATCTATAAATATTACAATGTATACAAATTTCTGAAATTTGAATGTTTTTCAATCACACAAATAATAAAAAATTACCTCATATTTATAGAGGGAAAAGCTAGTAAGACTTTTGAATAAAACTTATTTAAAAAATCAAAAGACTTTATAAATTAGCCTTTAAGACTTTTGAAATAAGCTGGGTAAGACTTTTAAAACTCGGTAAGACTTTTCAGAAATTCGGCAAGACTTTTGAAAAGTCTTGTCGAGACAAAAGAACTCGGTAATACTTTTTAAAAGATCTTACCGTTTTAATTAGGTAAGACTTTTAAAATGAGTTACCGATTTAATTCGGTAAGACTTTCATAAAAAGTCTTGCCGATTTAATTCGGCAA
This sequence comes from Oenanthe sinensis, assembly GCA_028671895.1. Taxonomy (NCBI): domain Eukaryota; kingdom Viridiplantae; phylum Streptophyta; class Magnoliopsida; order Apiales; family Apiaceae; genus Oenanthe; species Oenanthe sinensis. The sequence goes on from JAPMAC010000212.1 coordinate 8,710,968, forward strand.
GAGTTTTTAAAAGTCTTACCGATTTAATTCGGTAGAACTTTCTAAAATAATACAGCAAGAATTTCTTTAAATGATAAATTAAAATGCACTTTTAACTTAATTAATTCTACCAATTGTTAATTAAATAATTTATAAAATAAATTAATTCAAGGTGAATTAATTTAAGTAGATAAATTAAATAATTATTAAACTTTTGATAATAAAATTAATTTAGTTTCTTCACTGCACCACCACTGTTGATTTGACTTTAATCTTTCTGTCTTCTGTCTGAAAATCACTTGAGCTAGGTGATAAATATTTATTAACTTAGTTGACACATAAATGTACTGACTAGTTCATTTGTGCTATACTAAATAAATATTCTTCACCTTTTAATTTTAATAGTTGTGATCTTCTGTCTTGTTCTTGCTTCTCTCTTTATCTTCAATATTTTCTTTTCTTGGAATCTTCTGAAGTAGCCACTTGAAATCTTCTGAATCTTCTGAACTCTTCTGAAATACTCCTTCTTTATTTATTGCCGACGCTTGAACATATTAATACTTCTTCCAGAGATAAGTAACAGCTTCATTAGAACACTTCTGATTTATAGAATTTTTTGTGTCTAATTGACTTTGTTTGTCTTGATTCATGTTATCATATTTAGTATTTACTTTTGTTTCTTATCTATATTGAGTTGTCATCTAATTATTACAAATAGGCATAGTCATATGCCTTTCACTTTCATTCCTACTTGCCTTGCAGCCCTATTCCGATCTCCAAAAAGTTCTTTGAGATTAAATATCATATCTAAAGTAGTGGCCATAGCCTGATGCTGATAATGCAAAATACTTGACATTGTTTCCAGAATGTAACATCGCGACATCTCATCAGCCTTAGTCCACTTCTTATAATACTCTTTCTCGACATCAGAAGCATTTTCAGCAGGCTCGTCTGGCTTGGGTTCATTAATGCAAAATTCGTACTCCTCAGTAGTCAACACGATGTCAAAATTACGTTTCCATTCAATATAGTTAGGTCCAGTAAGTTTGTTATCCTTAAGTATGGTAAAAAGTTAATGAAAGCTCATTATATCCTGAGAATCATACATATAACACATAATTAGAGGGTGTTTAAAAAATTGGTTCCTCTAACAATTATTTAAAATTAAAACACCAACACTTAAACAACATAGGTTTCTGGTATGCCACGTTGGGTGACTTATATACCACTTAAATTTATTTAAATGTTACTTCGGTCCTACTACTAAATAATTAGCCACGTTAGGGTGGTCTATATTATTTTTCATAACTAAATCTATACCATTATTAAATCTTAAAATAATAATAATAATAATACGATATGAGCCTTTTGACTATGATAAATTCTTGCTCCTAACAATAAGATACTACTAAAATTACAAATCTAAAGAGTATTTAGACTAACTGTGTTAGTGTAGGTGCCCTAGAGGTAATACAATGTTTCCTTTAATAAACCTTTATGTCATTTGATTATTCAATAAACGTATTTATTATGACTTTAATTACTGCGATATATTTGTTAGCATAATAAATGTCCTTAGAATCATGATACACGTTATATAGTTTAAGTACATGACTTGAATTTGAGATTATATAATATATCATATTCTTAAATGTCCCTAGTCGAGTATTATTATTATAGGACAATAATAATACATAAATAGCCTAATATGTTGTTTGACAGATAACCATATCTCATTGGTTATAAGTATGGGGATACTAAAGTCAATGCATAGGTACATGTAGGAGTACATGGTACTGGACAGACCCACAGTGAGATTCTTCATGTTTAATAAAGTCATAAGAAAGTCTCACAGTGATAATGGTGTAATGATCCTCTGACTTGAGATCATTATATTTCTATACGAAGATTAATATACTCTGACTACATTAAAAGTTACCTTTGACCGGGTGATGATAAAAGTGGATATCGGGTATATCATGAGTCGTATGAGAAATATGAATGATAGATAAAGGATTTAACCCTCCTATAATTAGGAGAGATATTATTGGCCTCTTGATTGAGTGAGACTATAAAATGCATGGCCGTGCTCAAATAATGATTTGTTTTTCATAATCTACTCATGGATCAAGTAAACCCGGATTAAATGTTGAAGAGGATGACTAAACACATGCCTCGAGTTTAATCTATAATATATTTGGTTAAAGGGATTATAATACACGGAAACATTAATCATGAAAGGTTTTATCAAATCACGATTTAATTATTGTTTAATTGGGTAGCAATGATGTATTACTAGATACCGCTCATTGTTTATAATTTTATTGGAGAATAAAATTATTGCTAATTAAATAATAGCCTATAGGGTCACACACATAGAGCACCTAGAGGAATAGTTAATTTAAATTATAGATTTAAATTAATTGATGATTATTTGAATTTTATTATATTAATTAAGTGAGACTTAATTAATTGAAATAAATTCAAATTTGAAGAATTATATTTCTGCCAATAATAATAATTAAGTGTGACTTAGTTATTAATTAAATAATAGAAGCATGTTTTATTATTTAATCCTATGCCTACATGGGTTAGGTTTTTGCTAAAAAGGCCCATTAACCAATCATTATAAATAGATAATGATAGGTTAAATGGCTTGGACGTTTTTTAACAAAACCCTAGAAGAAGAGGCAGCAACCAGGAAGAGGCAGAGATAATTCGAAACATATCAAAGGAGGCTAGTACTTCCGTTCCGTGTTCAAGATCGTGAGACGTTCTTGAAGGTGTTCGTGTGGATACCATAGAGGTGTTTTCGAGAAGAAGACACAAGTCGTGATAGCAAGGATCTCCGTTGAGTTCATGACATTCAAGATCTTAATAGGTATGATTCTATTTCACCATAATCCGTCTAATCTTATACATGATCCTGCGTTTGGGTTCCGAAAATTTTCGTTATATTTACGTTTATCCGCTGCGTTTTATGCCTCGGAACCCATCAATGGTATCAGAGCTATGTGTATAAGGGACTGATTTGGTTACGTGTTTTATGTATATGATACATATGTGTTGTTTGAAACTGCCATGCCTGAGCCTTACAACTGCCTGTTATGAAACTGCCATGATTTTGCCATGCTACTGCCCACTGCTATGCTACTGCTATGCCTCTGCAATGTTATAATCTGTTATGGCATGATGTGTGTGATGCACTGTATGTATGTGATACGAGATACAGTCATACGAAGGTCATCGGAAACGTTCTGAAGCGTTTAAAACAAAAACTGCATAAAGATGTAGGTTTGCTGTGAATAGTGATTCTGCAGTGAATAGAGTTTTTCGACAGAGTCAGAATGGGTCGAATTTACTCTTTCTGGAAAGGGAAAATCGCCACGAGCAATACTCACCGTGTTACGGTGACCTATGGTGTTTTTTGGCCATTTGAGATCGTTAAGGGCCTCAAAAATGCGATTTTCTGTTTATAGATCATGATTTTAAATTTTATGAAATTTTCTGATCATGGTATATGTGATGTATGATGATATGATTAAGTATTCTGAGTTGTCAGTAATTGTTATGTGGGCATGGTGCTGGTTATGGCCTTCAGACCCCTAGATTAATGGTTTTGGTTTTATAAATACGGCTTGCATGTCGTTTTCTTCGTTCTTGTAATCGTTTAACCTCGAATGTAACTCGAGTCTTCTTATGTAAGTACATTAGATTAGGTTTTCTTGTAATATACTTGAAGACTGAAGAAGGATGCAGGAAGAGGAGAAGGCACCAATGGATACAAGAAGAATGAAGACATGTAATTGTATTTATGTTTTACCACCACCATAGACTGACTTTGATCCTTTCATTAGCTCGAAAGGATCACATAGGAAAGGGGCCATAACCAAGCACGTTTACATACTGCACTTTACATATTGATGTATGAATGATGCATGCTTTAATTAGATTAATCATGTATGTATGTATTAGATACGTCATCCATGCCATGATTGTCATGTTAAACAAGATAAAATCTGTAACGATTTAAGATTTTAAAATCAACAAACGATCATGAGATTCTTGTGTTTATAAAATATGGATTTTTAAAACACGGAATTGAATATGAATTTTTGATATCTATAATTGGGATTTTCTGACAAAAGCGGATATGCGTATTCGTAAGGCTGATGGGTTTTAAGTGTGACCACTGGTATCCTCCGTCTACCTGGGAAATGAACAATTTAAGATGTCAATTTGAAATATTTGGTTCAAGGAAAAATTGAGGATCTCTTCATGATGTGATCATGATCGTCGTAAATTTTCTAAACCCCTTAAAAAAATATTAAGTTTTAATCGGATGCTTTCCAATGAATGAACACTCATCGAATCCTAGATCGATTAGGGGAAAGACTGTCAGTGGCAGGGGACTTTAGACATGACGAAATATGGATCTTGGCTCACTAGAAAGAATTATGAGATATACTTTCCAAATTAATAGTAAGGGCTATTAATTTGATAAAAATAGTGGGAGATATATTATGAATATATCATAATCATTTGAACATAATAAATAACTCAGACAATCTAATGTTTATTTTGTGCTTTTAATCATTGTAGATACCAAGAAATGGCAAACAACACAAACACACTATCCGTACGATCAGTCCTTGAGAAGGATAAGCTGACAGGAGGAAACAACTTCCTAGACTGGCAGAGGAATTTGAGGATTGTCCTCAGACAGGAGCGCAAGCTTCATGTCATTGATATTCCTCCGGCAGGTCCCCTTCCTGAGGGCGCTACTGTTGAGGAACGAGCGGCCCACACAAAGGATGAGAATGATGCAACTGATGTTGCATGTCTTATGTTGGCAACTATGAGTGCTGAGCTTCAGAGACAGCATGTGCATATGGATGCATATACTATCAATGAGCACTTGCAAAGCATGTTTGCAAGCCAAACTCGTCAAGAAAGGTTCAACACGAGTAAGTCAGTCTTTAATTGCAAATAAGGGGCAAGTGAACCAGTTGGCCCACATGTTCTGAAGATGATTGGTTACATTGAATACCTTGAAACTTTGGGTTTCCCGTTAATTCAGGAAATTGGTATTGACCTAATCATGAATTCTTTGAACAACAAATTCACTCAATTTGTTATAAACTACAATATGAATGAATTTGACAAAACACCTACTGAATTGTTGGCTATGTTGAGAACATATGAGACCAACATGAAGACGGCTGAACCTGCTCCCATACTGATGGTGGGCAATAAAGGTAAGGCAAAAGGGAAAGGCAAGTGGAAGGGTAAGAAGAAGACATGATCTGATTCTACACCCAAGCCAAAGTCAGGTCCTAAACAGGCTTTAAAGCCTAAAGGTGGGGTCGCTAAGGGTGAATGTCACTACTGTAAGAAAACTGGTCACTGGAAGAGAAACTGTTCAGTTTACTTGGAGGATCTGAAGAAGAAGAGAGCTGAGCAAGCTTCTGATTCAGGTATATATGTTATAGAAGTCAATCTGTCTATTTCTACATCTTGGGTATTGGATACTGGATGTGCTGCTCACATTTGTATAAATGTGCAGGAAATGCAGAGAAGTAGGACATTGGCTAAAGGAGAAATGGACCTACGAGTTGGCAATGGAGCAAGAGTTGCTGCTTTAGCTGTAGGAACTTATTATTTATCTTTGCCCTCTGGGCTTGTTTTAGAACTGGAAAATTGTTATTACGTGCCTGCGATTCGCAGAAACATTATTTCTGTTTCTTGTTTGGACAAGAAAGGTTTTTCGTTTACTATAAGGAACAACAGTTGCTCTTTTGTTTTGAATGATTTAACCTATGGTGTTGCGCGTTTGTTTAATGGTTTATATGTTCTTGACTTAGATAATCCTGTCTATAATATAGAAAACAAACGACTTAAAGTTAATGACTCAAATCAAACATACCTCTGGCATTGTCGTCTAGGCCATATAAATGAGAAACGCATATCCAAATTACATAAGGATGGATACTTGGATAAGTTTGATTTTGAATCATACCAAGAATGCGAATCTTGTTTGCTTGGTAAAATGACTAAAGCCCCTTTCACTGGTAAGGGTAAAAGGGTCACTGAACGACTGGAGCTAATACATAGTGATGTATGTGGCCCAATGCGTGTGATGGCGAGAGGAGGCTACTACTACTTCATAACATTTACTGATGATTTCAGTAGATATGGATATGTATATCTTATGAAGAATAAATCTGATTCTTTTGAAAAGTTCAAAGAATGCAAGGCTGAAGTAGAGAAGCAAATTGGCGGAGGCGCAAGTATTAAAGTCTTACGATCTGATCGTGGAGGAGAATACTTGAGCACAGAATTTAAAGATTATTTAAAGGAGTGTGGTATTGTATCACAACTCACTCCACCAGGTACACCTCAATGGAATGGAGTTTCAGAGAGGAGAAATCGCACCTTGTTGGACATGGTGCGATCGATGATGGGTCATGCAGATCTTCCAATTAGTTTCTGGGGTTACGCTCTAGAAACAGCGGCTTTTACACTTAACCGTGTTCCTACTAAGAAGGTTCAAAAGACTCCATATGAGATATGGGAGGAGAAACGGTCAGGCATGAGCTTTATGAAAGTTTGGGGATGCAAGGCGTTTGTGAAACGTCAAGTATCTGACAAGCTTGGACCTAAATCTAAAGAGTGCAATTTTGTGGGATACCCTAAAGAAACAAAGGCATATTATTTTTATAGTCCTTCCGAGCAGAAAGTGTTTATTGCTCGAGATGCTGTTTTCATGGAAAGAGATTTTGTTTCCAAAAGAAACAGTGGGAGAACTATAGATCTCGATGAAGATCGAGAACCACAAAATAGCATTGAACCTGAAATGGAACAAGAGCAGGATAATGACAATGCTCAACAAACACAGGTTGTTCGTAGAACTGGTAGAATTCGCCATGAGCCAGAGAGATATGGATTTCTCTTGACTCAATGTGGTGATTTGATGCTCATAGATGAAGATGAGCCTCTCACATACCAAGATGCTATGATCAGTCCAGACTCTAAGAGATGGCTAGAAGCCACGAAATCCGAGATGGATTCCATGTATGAAAACCAAGTATGGACTTTGGTTGATCCACCTGAAGGGGTGAAACCCATAGGGTGCAAGTGGGTTTTCAAGAAGAAAACTGACATGGATGGAAATGTTCAGACCTATAAAGCAAGGCTGGTTACAAAAGGTTTCAGACAAATTCATGGTATAGACTATGATGAAACTTTCTCACCAGTGGCTATGGTCAAGTCCATAAGGATTTTGCTTGCTATTGCAGCATTCCATGATTATGAAATCTGGCAAATGGATGTCAAAACAGCTTTCCTTAATGGAACCCTTGATGAGGATGTGTACATGACACAACCTGAAGGTTTTGTCGATCCAAGGAATGTTAGCAAGGTATGCAAATTACGTTGATCCATTTATGGATTGAAGCAAGCCTCTAGGAGATGGAATATCCGTTTTGATGAAACAGTCAAGGAGTATGGCTTTGTTCAAAACGAAGATGAACCTTGTGTTTACAAGAAGGTTAGTGGGAGCCATGTGGCATTCATAGTACTATATGTTGATGATATACTACTAATGGGGAATGACATACCTACTCTCAAGGCTGTTAAGACTTGGTTAGGGAGCAACTTCTCTATGAAAGACTTAGGAGATGCATCCTACATTCTAGGAATGAGGATCTATAGGGATAGATCTAGAAGGATGATCGGTCTAAGTCAGAGTACATACATCGATAAGGTTTTGCATCGTTTTGGTATGCAAAATGCAAAAAGGGGATATGTCCCCGTGTCTCATGGGATAACGATCTCTAAAGATCAGTGTCCGAAATCATTGGATGACAAGGACCGCATGAGTAAGGTTCCATATGCCTCAGCAATTGGATCTATCATGTATGCAATGGTATGTACTCGCCCAGATGTTTCGTATGCTTTAAGCATGACGAGCAGATACCAATCTAATCCAGGTGAAGGTCACTGGACGGCTGTCAAGAATATTCTAAAGTACTTGAAAAGAGCTAAAGATTCATTCTTGGTGTATGGAGGAGAGGAGAAACTGGTTGTAAAAGGTTACACCGATGCAAGTTTCCAAACAGACAGGGATGATACTGTATCACAGTCTGGTTTTGTGTTTTGTCTAAACGGAGGTGCTGTAAGTTGGAAGAGTTCAAAACAAGAAACAGTAGCTGATTCTACAATGGAGGCTGAGTACATTGCAGCTTGTGAAGCGGCTAAGGAGGCGGTTTGGATTCGAAAATTCATTACTGATTTGGGAGTGGTTCCATCGATTGCAGATCCCATTGATCTATACTGCGATAATAATGGAGCCATTGCACAGGCTAAAGAACCTAGAGCTCACACCCGAACCAAACATATACTCAGAAGATATCACCTCATTCGAGAGATTAATGAAAGGGGTGACATACACATATGTAAAGTACACACAAATGATAACATTGCAGACCCACTGACCAAAGGCTTGTCGCAGAAGAAGCACGACGGTCACACTAGTTCCATGGGTATTAGATACATGGGTGATTGGCTCTAGTGCAAGTGGGAGATTGTTAGTGTAGGTGCCCTAGAGGCAATACAATGTTTCCTTTAATAAACCTTTATGTCATTTGATTATTCAATAAACGTATTTATTATGACTTTAATTACTGCGATATATTTGTTAGCATAATAAATGTCCTTAGAATCATGATACACGTTATATAGTTTAAGTACATGACTTGAATTTGAGATTATATAATATATCATATTCTTAAATGTCCCTAGTCGAGTATTATTATTATAGGATAATAATAATACATAAATAGACTAGTATGTTGTTTGACAGATAACCATATCTCATTGGTTATAAGTATGGGGATACTAAAGTCAATGCATAGGTACATGTAGGAGTACATGGTACTGGACAAACCCACAGTGAGATTCTTCATGTTTAATAAAGTCATAAGAAAGACTCACAGTGATAATGGTGTAATGATCCTCTGACTTGAGATCATTATATTTCTATAGGAAGATTAATATACTCTGACTACATTAAAAGTTACCTTTGACCGGGTGATGATAAAAGTGGACATCGGGTATATCATGAGTCGTATGAGAAATATGAATGATAGATAAAGGATTTAACCCTCCTATAATTAGGAGAGATATTATTGGCCTCTTGATTGAGTGAGACTATAAAATGCATGGCCGTGCTCAAATAATGATTTGTTTTTCATAGTCTACTCATGGATCAAGTAAACCCGGATTAAATGTTGAAGAGGATGACTAAACACATGACTCGAGTTTAATCTATAATATATTTGGTTAAAGGGATTATATTACACGGAAACATTAATCATGAAAGGTTTTATCAAATCACGATTTAATTATTGTTTAATTGGGTAGCAATGATGTATTACTAGATACCGCTCATTGTTTATAATTTTATTGGAGAATAAAATTATTGCTAATTAAATAATAGCCTATAGGGTCACACACATAGAGCACCTAGAGGAATAGTTAATTTAAATTATAGATTTAAATTAATTGATGATTATTTGAATTTTATTATATTAATTAAGTGAGACTTAATTAATTGAAATAAATTCGAATTTGAAGAATTATATTTCTGCCAATAATAATAATTAAGTGTGACTTAGTTATTAATTAAATAATAGAAGCATGTTTTATTATTTAATCCTATGCCTACATAGGTTAGGTTTTTGCTAAAAAGGCCCATTAACCAATCATTATAAATAGATAATGATAGGTTAAATGGCTTGGACGTTTTTTAACAAAACCCTAGAAGAAGGGGCAGCAACCAGGAAGAGGCAGAGATAATTCGAAACATATCAAAGGAGGCTAGTACTTCCGTTCCGTGTTCAAGATCGTTGAGTTCGTGACATTCAAGATCTTAATAGGTATGATTCTATTTCACCATAATCCGTCTAATCTTATACATGATCCTGCGTTTGGGTTCCGAAAATTTTCGTTATATTTACGTTTATCCGCTGCGTTTTATGCCTCGGAACCCATCAAACTGGACAGGCCGGTGGAAGCATTGCCAAGAGGCTAACCACTTTTCTAGACACCAATCTAAATGGCCAGGTAAGCTTCACGCTTTCCTGGATACCAACGCAAGTATACACAAAGATGTGTTATTTTAGATTCTCTTCCTAGTTGAGCCTAAAATCTATCAAAAGGGAGGTATCTTTTTATTATTTGAATTCTATAAAACTTAGTACGCCACGTTGGGTGACATATGTACCTTCCAATATTCATAATTAATTTTAGAAGTTTGTTCTAGTAATTTTCATAATACTCTAGACACCATAAATTACATGCCACGATGGGTGACATATACATAATTTATATTCACCTTAGTGTTAAATTATATATAAATAATAATGGAGACCATGAGATTTAATACCAAATTAATTCCCTCTATCACTTAGTATTTTACTATTAGGATTTTATCTAGATGCATCGCCCTATGTCATTTTTTCGCAGTCCACATGTATCATAATAACAATACATATAACACATAACATAACAGCATACTCATCATGATTAAAGCATAATAAAACAACCCTATGTCCGTGTCGTTCTAGCATGCGAAGGGTTAATATCACATGGCATAACAAAAAAACATGGAACACATAGTAGCAATAATCAAGATAAGCAAAAATTATGTAAAACATAATAAAATACATCTACTATTATGGCCCTGAAAAATAATCTTCAAAATCTCCCATCGAAAAAATTTCGAAAATCTTCATCCACCTGTTTGACTACCTAAACAAGCTCAGAATGACTTGAAAAATCTGGAGATGGATTCTATCTCTGCCTGTAGGTCTTGTTCTTCCGTTTCTGAAAAAGGTATTATTCGCCCCAATCGGATTCGTATACAAAATCTGTAGATAGAACATTGAAGCAGCCACGAAAACTGCATATAGCAGCCAAAGAACTCTATTTCTCGCATCTTCGTTGATCAAACAAGTACATACGCAAATACAACAGAAAAATCTATTCTATTACATCAAATCATAATCTAAATTGAATACAATTCAAATTACAAGATTACAATCAAAATAAAAATTAAAAATTAAAACTAATCATGATCAACCCTCATGATTTAATTTATAACCACGATAAAACACGTGGGATCCAAAAATATAATTACAACCATGGCCATAATAGTGGATAACAACCTGCATCAAAAAAATAATGCAAGCCCACCACTATATACATACATAATTACAATATGCACATCATATCATATAAGGCAGAACCTTAGAACCTGGCTCTTGATGCCAATTGTTGGGACAATCGAATCATGATGTTGCCTCCTTTCTAGCTTTGAGATCTTGGAACCCTAGTTCTTGGTTGCCTCTTTGAATGACTGCTCACGAAAACCCTAGTTTCTAGCAACCTTAGCTAGAAGAGAATAAGATGAATATATAGGCTAAAGTAGGGATCCTGGAAAATTAGGTTAGGCCTTCCAATGACATTCTGGGTTAAGCCCAATGTCATTAAATATTAATTCAATCCACTAAAGAATTAATACTTGCACTACCTCTCCTAATGTCATAATTTAATTATTTAATTCGGCTCCAATATTATTTGCTTATTAAATTCCCCACGTTTAAGATATTGAATGTCCATTAATTAAATTAATATCTTTTATCCTTGATCATCCACTCAACTTTATAATTATGCAAGAACAAATATGCCTGCAGGACTAAAGCATAATTATCTTTATGAGCTTTCAAGAGGACATCATCACCCAAATATTTTCGGACACGGTTTCCTTTTATAGTCAATATCCCACTTCGTATGCAATGTCATTGTCCAAAATATAATATTGTGATTAATAATAAATCACATCACATATGAATCAAAACATGTGCATTGCATACAAGTGTCAATCACTATATCCAGATTAAGAACCTAAGCAATAATAATATTATAGCATCTTAGTTTTTTTTAATAGTCGGAATAGAAGAACAATTCTAATATTTTGATCTCATTAAACATACACAAAGTATACAAGTATTATTCAATAATCAAGATAGATTATTACCGAATAATACTTCAGTCATTCCAGTAGTTTGTTTAATTCTACTTAGACTGTGAACCTTTATTATATTATATATAGACACTGACAATCCAATCTTCTGCTATCCCGTTTGATACTAGATTATCCACAATATATAATATACAAATAATGTGAAAATAGGCATTTAAGATTCTCAATAAAATGGACAATGTCATATATTTCAAACGAATCGTTCAGTATACTCCCTAACAAGTATCTCAATGGTTTTCTAGATGTGTTTGGCTATTGTACAGTTGACAATATTGGTGTACATCACAATGTCTAGTGACTCAATGAGTATAAGCATTAGGCTATTGTTAAGTGACACAATCTCCTTCTCTATATCAGTGTATTGAGATGGATATTTAGGTATCCAAGTTGTAGGAAACACCTATGAGCTATAAGTAGTTTCAGGAACCAATGTTACAGACATGAAAGGTCCATTTTTTAGAATATCCAGATACATGGAATTTGCAACCCTTATAAACATCAATATATTTCTCTTCCAAAGGTTGTAGTTTTCTCTATTAAATGGAAAAATCTTGATACTGCTAAGTTTCTGTGAACTCATCTTGATCATTTTATTGTTTATATGTCAACAGCCTGTGATCTGATACCACTGATTAGATATGAGCTGTTAGAAACTTATACAGAAGGGGGTGAATGTATATGTTGAATTTTCTTTTTGAATAAGTGAATGTAAATTCCTTTTGGGTAACTGATTTTGTAGCTTAATTAGATTGTATGATTCTTTAAAACATGTAAACTGTAAATTGGAATGCACACAAACAATTAAAATTTTAATCTAATATTTTATTAGAAAGAAATTACTACAAATCTGAGATTCAAGTTCGAATCTCAGCTTCTTGTTCTTGTAAGAAAAGAAACAAGGAGTGAATACAAATCTATTCAACTTGCTAACTTGTGAAGCCGTGCTCTTAACTATATAGACAACATGTCTCATTCACACATGTTTTCATAGGCTAGTTACTAAAACTAGAAACAGACAAAGAAAGCTTTACATTATACATAATCTATTTCTAGCTAACTCTTTCACTTTGACTATTCTTAGCATATGCTTCTCATCTTATGTCTTTGTCTTGTTCTTTTTTTCAAGCTACCTTGGAGACTTGTCATTGTCATTCACAAGTTTGACTGACCATGATCATAACAATGATTCTTCACTTGTATGTTGCTTCTGCACATTTCCTAGAATTTAGCTCATTTGAAGTAGTTGAATACTCACTCTAAAACTTTTTGAAAAGTCATGATGTAAACTTCTAGATTAGCTACTCATGAGACTTCTCGATTGATTCTCTTTGACACTTCTCGATTGTCTTATATTTCTCGATTAAATAATTCTTGATGACTTCTCGAATCGACTTCTTCCATTGACTTCTCGATTAGGCTCATTACTTAGACTTCTCGAATACTCCAATAGCTAACTTCTCGACATGCTGATTACTGAAGTTCTCGAATAAGACTTCTTTGCTGGATCACTTCTCGAATGACTATGATTCTTTGACTTCTCAAATGAATCACAACCACCTAGATATTTTAGAGACTTCTCTACCATTTTTCATAGCTGACTTCTCGATTGATCATTTGCCTTAGAAACATTTCCATATTGAATTCCTTATTTGATGAGGTCTTCATTCTCCTGATGCATGATCCATTTCCCTTTGAATCTTCTACCAGAACATTTATTTTTGTGACCATCTATTTACAATGTGGAATTACAGTAGAGACAAACTTCTATATGCAAATTTACATAATAAAAACTAAGTCACAAACCTATACAAGAGAACTAGTTATGTGACAACAACAGTACAAACAATACATTTAAACAAGGTAGGCTTTTCTAGATCCAACACTATAATAGCTTATATTTCTAGCACACTATGACCTAGGTTTATTAGTTCGACGGTCCATCAATTTATATATTGATACAAAAGAAGTATCATATGCATTTTGTGACTGGATTAATATATTTTTAGGTAAATTAGTATTAGTAAGAAATCAAATGTTCATGAAAGTCTTAAGACAATGGAGAACTAGTTGTTACAAATGTCACATATATAGCAATTCAAGTAAGTTGGAGTTAGGACTTTGAAAGGTTATAGTTTTAAATTATTATTATTATTATTATTATTATTATTATTATTATTATTTGTGGGAGGATCAATACATATTTTTTTGCAATGTAAGGGTAAAATACACATAAATTTTAAATACTTGAAAGTATAATCATGTATTTGGTATTGATTAGAGTTCTCTTATGTACATTACTTTTGTATTTGGGTTGTATATATGAAAGGACACAATATTATTTTATAATTTGGCTGGGTTGGCACCATATCTTTGGCATACGGTATACTGAGTTATTAAACATATTGTTTTTTTCTTCGATCAAGATGATAGACAACAATCTCAATCATTACGGATTTCGTAAGAAATTCTGTTAACCGAATATTTGGTGTAAAGCGGCAGTTTTCAATTTGAAGAAGAAATAATTTCAAGATTCATTATAAAGGCAAATCCCTTGGGAGAATTTAGCCAAAATTTTAATTTCCCAAGATGACCTACCATCATAATTGGCAGCTGAAGCATAATTACATAAAGTTGGCTTCTCAAGGCCAAACAAAGATAATACTTTGCCTTATTTATAGTACAATCACCTAAAAAAGAATCTGGAAACCATTTGTTGTTGCCGTAATATATTGACTGGACAGTAAAGCCTATATTGTAACAGTTTTACAAAGTCAGACAACTTTGTGATTATATGATATATCAAAGTGTATCGTTGAAAATCCTCCTAGGTTGTTAATTAACACTAGTTTTAATTACGGTAAGGTACAAAATTGGTTCGTGTTCAGAATAGTTGATGGATTATATTTAAACCCCATGAACTATATTCTGGTATTAAATGTTTGATGGAATACGTATTATAGAAACATGGTGTCCAAAACTATGCAGATTAAGAGCTTGTGTCCTCTAGGCAAGTAGAGAAATAATGATTGTGTTTTTCTTAAAAGATCGATATCAATGGTTTTGTAAGGAATCAGGACCTTAAAGAGACTTTGACTCGCAAGAAATCTAAATTTGGAAACGTGCAGATAAATATATTTGTTGTGGTTAGTCTTTTATTTGTAAATTACATTGAATTGAGGGGATTAAACTATTGGTACTTCAATTCCTGAAATTAAATGCTTTGGAAAGTGCTTACAAATTTTGGAGCTCATCTTAGAGCCATATTATTAGGATCCGTTTCAGTCATGGTACATGGACCATGATCGTGTATCAAATATGAGATAGATATTCAAAATCTTTCAACAATAGTACATCTAATTCCCAATTTTGACGAACAGAGATGTAACATGTTTGTAGTGGGTGTGAGTTTGATTTTCATTGTGTACGCCATTCTCCATGGTGAACAGCAAAATTAGACAGTTAACTCTGTTCGTCATTCCCCACGGCGAACATCAAAGAGTGAAATTTAGCTCTGTTCGTCATTCCCCAAGGTGAACACAGCATGATATGTGTAATTCTTGTGTCTTCAGCTTATAATGACGAACCACATGCCTCTTAAAATTTGTAATTTGTCCACATCTTGCAACATCGTACAGACTTAAAAACACAAGTTATGTTGTTCATATATCTTCTTTCTTTTTGTTCATAATAAATTAAATTTTAAAAATTATATCTTCGAATACAAATATATATTAGAATATGGAACTATTTTAAATATAAATTTATTTAAAATTATGAAGTCTAAATACTATTTTAAAAATTATATTTTGGAATATAAATATACAAAATCTAAATATTTTTTAAAATATATTTTTGAATATAAATATATTAATATATTAATAAAAAATATATTTTTCAAATATAATTATATATTAACAATTATATTTTGGAATATAAATATATAAAATCTAAATATTTTTTTAAATATATTTTCAAATATTAATATATAAATATATTATTAAAAATTATATTTTTTGAATATAAATATATAAATAATTTAATAAATAATTTCAAGAATATCATATATTTAAAAGAATATTTAGATTTTATAATTAGAAGTTTTAAATACATATGTACATTTTTAAAAATGAAAATATTTAGATTTTGATCATTAATAATTTAAATTATTATATGAATAGTTGAAAAAACTTAGTAATCGAAAAAATAAAGACTTGATTAATTAATATTTGTTTACATTTTCATAGATACATATATGAATTTTGAAAAGATAAAAAATATTTATTGGGTATGGGTATGGCGAACAGAAGGATGTATTTCATTCGCAATGGCGAACAGAGAAGTAGGACAATTTTCAACTGCATATGTTGTTCACCGTTGTAAATGGTGAACATAACTTTATAATTTTTTATATTATTCGCAATTGGACATGGCGTACTGTATATTTGTTCGCCATACCGAGTGGGTTTTTCTTATCCTTTCAAAATTCATATATGTATCTATAAAAATGTAAACAAATATTAATTAATTAAGTCTTTATTTTTTTGATTACTAAGATTTTTCAATTATCCATATAATAATTTAAATTATTAATAATCAAAATCTAAAAATTTTCATTTTTTAAAAATGTACATATATACTTAAAACTTCTAGTTATAAAATCTAAATATTCTTTTAAATATAGGATATTCTTGAAAATTTTTATTAAATTTTTTATTAATATATTTATATATTTATATTCGAAAAATATAATTTTTAATAATATATTTTTATATTAATATTTGAAAATATATTTAAAAAAAATATTTAGATTTTATATATTTATATTCCAAAATATAATTTTTAATATATATTTATATTTGAAAAATATAATTTTTATTAATATATTTATATTCAAAAATATATTTTAAAAAATATTTAGATTTTATATATTTATATGCTAAAATATAATGTTTAAAATAGTATTTAGACTTTATAATTTTAAATAAATTTATATTTAAAATAGTTCCATATTCTAATATATATTTTTATTCGAAAATATAATTTTTAAAATTTAATTTATTATGAAAAAAAAGTAACAAGATATATGAACAACATAAGTATGTACAACAAGATGTGGACAAATTACAAATTTTAAGAGGCTGATCTGTTCACTGAAGACACAACTTTACTAGAATTATACATATCATGCTATGTTCACATTGGGAATGGCGACACTCTTTGATGTTCGCCGTGAAGAATGTCGAACAGAGTTAACTGTCTAACTTTGCTGTTCACCATGGGGAATGACGTACACAATGACTACAAACATGTTACATCTCTGTTCGCCAAAATTGGGAATTAGATGTACTATTTTTGAAAGATTTTGAACGTCTATCCCATATTTGATACACGAACATGGTTCATGTACCATGACTGAAAATGACTGAAACGGAGCCCATATTATTATGTATGAAATACAAATGTACTAGTTTTAAGGATGCCAAGAGAGTCTAGGATGAATAGGGTATGACATGAGTCTAGGATCGATATGTGACGTGAAAAACAGTTAACGAAACTACATATTAAGTTAAAGACGATCAAGAGACGCAAAGTTAGTTCAAGTCTCATGAGTTTGATAAGTTAGGAATGTCACTCTCAAGTCTTAAATATTAAATCATAACTAGAGTTCTTATGGTCAGCGGCAGACCTACCCTATGGCCAGGGTAGGTCTTGGCCATCCCTGAGATTTTTAAATTAATGTAGTAACTTCAGTTTTTCGGTATATATTTTAAGTTGGTCCGGTGATTTTGCAAGGTTTTTCATACATATACAGATATTTGGGTGAAATGCAAGTTTCCAAACACACCGTCCTCCCGGATTAAAGACTAGCTTTGACATTTTTTTATTCAGAAGTTATGCTTGACCCTCCCTGGAATTTGAGTCTAGGTCCGCCACTGCTTATGGTATTATATGGATTCGGTAAAAATGTTAAAATGTTTAGAGTAACAAAATGTCGTAGTCAAAGTTGTTCAATGGTGCAAATAGCAAAGGAAAAAAAAAAGACTTTGGGAGTATATTAGCGTGAGAACTTGGATAATATTGATTATAAAAAAATATATTTAGGTAATTCGAATAATTTCATTTTTGTATTGTACTGAAGTTACTTTAACTTTTATAAAGGATATAAGAATGGTCTCTATGAAGTTAACAATACTACGGAGGTGTTTGGCTTAGCTTATAAGTTATAAGTTACTTTTTTTAAAAAAGTATTTTCATATTTTTTTAAAAAAAATTAATATTTATTTTAGAAATTTAACATCAAATCTTATTTCCAAATTCGAAAATAAGTTACTTATTTTCAGAAAAAGTACATATATACCAACTTTTCCAGCTTATAAGCTGCTTATAAGTCCAGACAAACGGGACCTATATAATAAGTTAAAAATGTTCCACGGAAATATGGAACTTGGCAGTTGCGATATCAAGGTGTCTAGTTAAATGATAAGGGGTATAACATATAGAATAGGTTCGATAAGGCACAAACATAGACTAAGAGCTGTCGATCCACGAGATAAGGTTGTAATAATCATGATATATGTAAAAGAGAACACATGTCACGTTATTGGACATTAGCAAAGAAATGTGTTTGCGATATTATGCAATGTACATATATCACAACAAATAGTTAAATTTATTAAATTTTGACATGAATCATGTGATAAGAAAGGAGCTTGGCCTGAAGCGTGTGTGGGATGATTACCATGTTTGCAAATGTAGATTTAGAGTTAGTCTTTTGACATATTTAAAAGATTAACTAAGAGTGGTACTAGTAGTTACTATTTTAGCAAGATGAAATATAACATGGAGGCCAGGTTATTCACTGATTGCCTTTGGATTCTGTGGAATTTGTCAGTGAATTAATGTAAAAAAACTAGAAATACATTAAGGTTCTTTAATCAACAACCGCCCTTAATCAAGTAGTTAAACATGTTAATATGGTTATGGAGCTTACTGGTAAATAGTAGTACTAGGATGTGATGAATAGATACTAGTATGTAGTAGTAACAGATACAAAGGAAATCAACTAGAAACTATTAAGTCTTGAGATGTTAAATCATTACGAGTGCAGAGGGAAATATAACAGTTGGCCTAACCCAAATTAGAGAAAATTTGGCAGCAAGGACATTGTCCTGTTTAGAGCAAAATAGATTAGAATAAATAGGTATAATATTTTTAAAGCTTCGTGAGTATTATTGAAATGTTAATTAGTCAGGATCAAAAAGCAAAAGAAGAAGAAGAAGAACCTCCATCTATACAAGATTAAGAAATATAAGAAACTATGACAGGAATAAAGAAAGCAAGATTTCTCAGTGAAGAATAGAGATTGTATACCTACGAGAATTCCAGAGTAAGTTACAAGTGGTTTGTTCTTGTGGTAATGAAGGACACTTCAGGAGATCTTATAAAGGTTATTGGCAATAAAGACAGAATTAGGAAAAATTTGTGGCATGCTAATCAGAAAATTGATATAATTTACATCGGGTCAACTATAAGGTATTGTGTATGAGGTTCATATTTTATGAATACATGATATTATTCTTCGTTCCACCAATTCACAAAGGTGGACATCATTTGGTTTGGCCGAAAATTTCAACGCTAGCTTTTATTAAGGGATATATTGTGACAGTTTGGGTTTCCTTAGTTACTTATTTTTATATTTTTTTTATATATTTTCATATTTTTTTAAAGATAAATTTTTATTTTAGAATTTTAAAACCAAATATCATCTTAAAACTAAAAAATAAATTATTTATTTAAAAAATATATATATATACCTACTTTTTTCCGGGAAAAAGGGTTGCCCAACCCTCATTATGAAATATTTGGACCTAGAAATGATCCCATTCTCTAAAATAGCAAAAGTAAAACATAGCAGATAGTTATGTGTGAAGTTGATGATATGGTACGAATAGGTTAGTTTTTATATTTAATTGATGCAAGATCTATAGGTCTAAGGCTTTGTGTGGCCTAAAATAGAAATATAAACTCTGGAGTTTAAGTAAAGTCTTGAGGGAAAACATGATGGTTCCGAATTGAAGATTAAGAATGTTCGTAAATCAGAAATTTCTGGGACGAATTTTTTTTTAAAAGGTGAGAAGATTGTAACATGTTTGATCTGATTATTTAGATATAATAATTTATTGTGTTCATGTGACATAGATTTTATAAGTTTTACTCGAGGATAAATATGAGAAAAATATGAATAATTATTTATCTTTGTATAATCCAAATTTATAAGTTTTCTATTTAGCTTTGGATTAAATTATTCATTTTAATATGTAAAAATAAGTAGATTTTAAATTTATATTAAAGGTGATTAAATAATAGTGAATAAATGAAAATAAGAGCAAAAAGGGAAGTGTTGATTATGGAATTAATTAAATATGTGATTTGATCGGTAAATATAATGAAATTAAAAAAATATTAGGATTAATAAATAAATTATTAGGTATAAACATATTAAAAAATATGAAAACTAGGAAGAGAAAAAAAAAAGAGTCAAAGAAAAAGGAATTGGATATAAAATGGACGTGACATTAATTTGGTTAATATTTTGCTTAAACATGTGAAAATGAAGGTATAATAAGTTTTATGAATGATAGAAAAAATAGAAGATGGATATTAAAAGGAAAAAAACAATTAATAAAAAAAGTGATAAAACGAGAAATGGGTGACAATTTGGATATACTTTTTCTTAAAGTTTATTGTACCTGGATCTTAATAGTAAAATGGGCTTTTAAATTTTAAGACTCAAAATGAGACTTTCATTTATTAATATAATTAATATTAGTATTAGTATACATATCACTCGAAAAAGCTGGTAAATAAATGAAAACAGAAGTTGGTGGATGTGTTTATTATATAGAAGGCAGTGACTAGCCTTTATAAAGGAAAATGAGGTCTCATAGTTGGTCTGGGACATATATGAAGTCTATAAATGAAACTGAGAGATAGCAGGTCATGGGGTTGCTCAAGAGAAAGAGAGGAGTTTGGATTTAATTACGGTTTTGGCCACCGGTTAGTGCACTACTTTTTCAATCAGACGATGTATCTTTCCTCATACAGATTTTAAAAGTAACCTTACCTCAAGAATTTGGATATGTATGGGATAAAAAATCGTATGCACGAGGTGAGTATAAAATTAAGATTTATTTATTTATATATATATTATAAAATTTGATAGCTAATTATATGTACATTATTTATTTGGAATTAGATGTGAGTTGTTGGCTATATACTATTTATGTATATATTTGTTGTATATGGGTATAATTGTGTATACTTGTTATATTGTGATAGGTGTATATTGATTATATTTATGGGACTTGTTACTTGAATTTTTTCGGCATGTTATACATGGATGCATACACACCTGGATTAAATAAAGGCGTTGTGACCTTCGTATACTTGTATTCGCAAATACACCTGGAAACCTTCGGGTTTATAATATAGGGCCTTCGAGTCATGCACTTGAAAATTGTCGGCTTTATAACATGGGGACTTCGGGTCATACACTTGGAAAGCTTTGAGTTTATACATTGGACCTTTGACCAAACACTTGGAATCTCGGGGCGGTACAGGATATGACGGGTCATAACAAAGAAAATGGAACACAAAGGCATATGCATACATGTATATGCAATAAATGTTAGGAATTATGAGTCCTAGAAGTTTACAGAGGGGAGTGAATGTATACTTCAATCATTTTTCCTTCTTTTGATTCTTATGAGCTAGTTCAACTGTTAACTTGATTGTAAGATTGAGCATGTTAAACAGATTTAACTTAGAACATCAAACAGAGATAATGAATATAATAGACACGAGATGTAACTTTAAATCTAATTTTATTAGAATGAACTTTTGCTACAATTTGAAATTCAAATTCATATGCAGCAGTCATGCTAGTGTGAATGTTAAACATTTCAATGCTCAATTCTTCCACAGTTTTCTTATATTATGAATTTGACATGTAAAGAGAGATTAATGTTGGTACCTGAGAATTTGAGGATGAAGATCCACTAGTTGAGTTGGCCATGAGTGCCAGATTTCCATATTCCTCTTCCTCGTCTTCATCTGTGTCATCCCAGCATTTTCCTTCAACAATATAAGCTTTTCCTGTCTTCTTTTTTATGAGAGATTCATACTTGGCTTTCAGCTCCAAGTAATCTTTATCCTTCTTTATTGCTTTAGGTTTTCTACACTCTGTTGCAAAGTGTCCAAGATCATTACAGTTATAGCATCTTATCTTAGATCTATCAACTGTTCCAGTTTTGTATCCTCCATTGTTGGTGCTCCTTACTGGATTCTTTCCTTTGCTTGAAGACTTGAAGGTTGGTCTTGTTTTGAAACTTTTATTTCTTTTGAATCTCAAATTTCCAAATTTCTTTGCCATGAAGGCCATGGTTTTGTTGTCCATGCCTTCAAGTTCTTCAATGGTGTAGAAATCTTCCTCTTCTGATTCACTTTTGACAGAGTTCTTTTGTTCATGTTCCTGCTCTTCAAACTCTTCATTTTTCACCCTTTTGCTTGTACCAGTCTCTTCAGTTATAGAAGGTTCTTTTGCAACCAAAGCATTTGAGACATTTGCCATTTTTCCTCTATTTCCCAGTATGGCTTTCTTCTGATAGAACTCAAGTTCATATGTCTTTAGGATTCCATACAGAGTCTCAAGTGGAAGTTTTGTTAGATCTCTCCCTTCTCTTATTGCAGAGATTTTATGCTCCAGGTGCTGTGGAAGAGTCAGCAAAAACTTCATATTTTTTTCTTTTGTCTCATAGTACTTCCCATGAAGTTGAAGGTCATTGATCAGTTTGTTGAACCTTTCAAATACTTCAGTTATTCCTTCATTTGGTTTTGACATGAATGCTTCATATTGAGAGACAATGAGCTGCCTTTGATTTTCCCTTACCTCCTCAGTTCCTTCATATAGAATTTCTATAGTCTCCCACATGTGTTTGGCAGATGTGCAATTGACAATATTGTTGTACAGCACAAGATCCAGTGATTCAATTAGTATTAGCATTAAGCTATTGTCAAGGGACACCTTTTCCTTCTCTGAATCTGTGTACTGAGATGGATCTTTAGGTATCCATGTTGCTGGAATAAATTCAGACCCACTAGTAGTATCAGGAACTAGAGTTACTGGCATGAAAAGACCATTCTTTAATATTTCTGGATATATGGGGTTTGCAGCCTTTATGAACATCAGCATCTTCCTCTTCCATAGGTTGTAATTTTCTCTATCAAATGTAGGAATCTTTATGCTGCTTAGCTTCTGAGAACTCATCTTGATCTTTAGTCTGTATGTATGTTTACAGCCTGCTCTGATACAACTTGTTAGGAATTATGAGTCCTAGAAGTTTACAGAGGGGGGGGGGTGAATGTATACTTCAATCCTTTTTCTTTCTTTTGATTCTTATGAGCTAGTTCAACTGTTAACTTGATTGTAAGATTGAGCAGGTTAAACAGATTTAACTTAGAACAACAAACATAGATAATGAATATAATAGACACTAGATGTAACTTTTAATCTAATTTTATTAGAATGAACTTTTGCTACAATCTGAAATTCAAATTGAACTTCAGCTTCTGGTTCTAGAAAATTTACAATTGTAAAACTCATAAGACCCTTATCAAATGTGGCTGTGCATAAAATATATAGACAACATGTCTTGTGCACATGCTCACATAAGACAGATTAGCTATAACTAGGAAAAGACAAGACATCCTTTACATTTGACTGATATCAATTTGTAGATAACACTGTTGTGATAGTCTGCTACATCCAGCCTTATACCTTCTGTCATTTATCTTGACTGACTTCCCAGTTTCATTGTAGACTTGTCTCTATCTTTGCAGGCTTTACTTATCCTGTAAAAACAGAGCTTCAGAATTATCTGACTTGTTCTGTAACTTTCCTTGAAAATAGCTCCTTGGTGCAGTCGAGTACTCTGTTAAAAATATTTTAAAAAGTCATAGAGGTTGACTTCTCGATTGAGTACTTGCTGTGATAACTCGATTGAACTATGAATGTCTAACTTCTCGAATGACTAGACTTCTCGATTAGAATACTCCATTTGATGATTTCTCGATTAAGCTAGACTTCTCGAATAGAAACTTGAAATTGTGACTTCTCGAATGACTCAGCTTTACCACTTCTCGAATGCTCCTTTTGCTAACTTCTTGAATTGATTTTCTTTTCTCACTTCTCGAATGATTCACAATTAACACAACTCGAATGGCTTCAATACTTGACTTGTCGAATGGATGACTTCTCGATCGAGTACTGAGCAGTTAAGTGTGTTTTGAGACTTCTCAAAATGTTCTCACAGTTCTGACTTCTCGAATAGTAGACTTTTCGACTGAGTAATTGCCTTAGTAGAATTCTCAGATGGCTTTCCTTATTTCTCCACAGTCTTCTTTATCTTGTTGCATGATTCATCTTGAATCTTCTAACAGACTTTATTTTTTACTTTATTTACAATTGAAAGACAAACTGAGTAGACTTCTATCTGCAATTTTATACAAGAATATCTAAGTCACTAAACTATTACAGAAGTGCAAACTATGTTACAGCAAGATAGATAATTAAATAGGCTAGGCTTGATTTAAGTCCAATAATAAATACTTGATTGCTCTTATATATATATTTTTTACCTGTTGAAATATAATCTGTGATAATTTATGCTCACTAAGTTGCCTATCCAAGGGGGTCACCACCTCGAACAATGTAAGACGTGGCAAATAAAAGTTCGTGATTCCCCCGCGAAGCCTGTGAAGGCATGTCCAACACAGGATCTACCTGTGACGGCTCTGCTACTGAAGTTACTTGGTTAACCGTCAATTCATTTTTCTTTTTATTTCCAAACAAAGAAAAGCGGATTTGTGCATTTAATTGCCCCATCCTTTGTACAATTGAAAGCTAAGGTGAATTGGGGTTTCGGCTAGTAGTTGCCTCTAGTTCAAAATATATTCTCCTTCTTTTGCTAGGAGGCAGAGATGCTTCAGGGGTTTCAACATCCACCTTATTTGGTGCACTAGAGGCACTGACTCCCCCATCCTCACTCAGGGTTTCAACAATAATAACTGAAGGAGTTGGAATAGGTGTTTGTTGTTCTATGATAGAGGTTAGAACCTATCGGTTTTCAGGCTCATTGCCATTGGGGGCATTAGTTTGTGAGTGTCCAGAGTTGGTAGTGATTCATCCAACAAAGCGAGATAATCTTCACTAAGGACTACTAAAAGAACAAATTCAGGAAGATTACCTGTGTGAGGACTTACCCTTGGAGTTCCAGGGTGATAAGATTCTACATCGTCCTCAATCTCATCTTTATCAGCCATTTCTGTATCACTTGTTAATGGCTTATTCTCCATTGGTATCTCTTCCTCTTCTTCTTCTTCTTTTTCAGCTTCAGCCTCAAGCTCAAGTTCAGCTTCAGGGTCCTCATTCATTGGATCTTCTTGTTCAGGGACCTTCTCTTGTTGTTCACCTGCTACAGGAAGCATAACACTTTCCATATATTCTGTTAGTCGTGCTATATTCTTATTTGGGTAATTATCCCTATTTACCAGTTTAGCAACGAAGCTACTACAGATTTCAGTGCAAGGTTCAAAATGACTTGTAGAGAAAACAAGCATTTCATCTTGAGTGAGTAGATCATTGAGCACTAGTTGTAGAAATCGAGGGTAATAACATTCAACATTGACTCTGTTGATGTCTCTTTTTGCCTCATATTTCATGCCTTGAAGAATGTTTTTCATAATTAGTTTATCATAGTTTATATTGATATTGTTAGAGATGGCATACCCAATATATTGAGTCATTTTGGGAATACCACTTCATCCGCCCTTCTTTTTGGTAAAAACATGGTTCACTATATGAAAGAAAAAGTTCCATTCAAGTGGAAGATTGTGCTTCTAAATTACTGTTAGGTTCAGTGGTCCATGATGTGTAATGGAATTGAAGATGTAAAGCAAAATGTAACGTAAAGTAACATGTAACCGAGGTAACTAACTCAACACAACAAGTCGGTAACTTATATTAAGGTGAAGCACGGAATCGACTGCGAATCGTTTATAAGTTGAATACAAAGAACCAAAATATTAGAGGAAGCTTTGAAGACATTGAAGATCACTGAAAGAAGTTCATTTACATGTTCAAGCCTCAGCGAAGAATAAAGTTAAAGTGTTTCAAAGGTTCTGAAGATGAAGAAGGTTTTACTACAGAGAAAGTAGAAGATTCCAGTGAAATTTAAGAAGCACTTCTTATCATAATGGAACAGGTCAATTGTATAGCAAAGAATATGTGAAGATCAAGTTCTTGCTAGTCGGTTGTGAACCAGACCAGTTGCACCAATCGACAGCACAAAAGAGTTTGAGAACTGCATCACTGATTCAGAAGAATTGACCAGATACTGAGATGAGTAACCTAAGTGGTAACAAGGAAATATTTATTTGACTTGGTTGCAGTGGAAGAAATAATGTTAAAGGGCTTAACAAGTTCGAAATATGGCTAAGTGAGTGAGACTGCAGAAGCTGTATCCAGAAGTCAACTAGTCAAGCTATTTCGTCTTTTTCCTATTTTGTCTTATTCACCAATGGTTAATAACCATCGGGTGAGTTAAATGAATAAGCAAAGTAAAACAAGCCACTTCCCGATAGTTATTAACTATCGGGTAAAGGAAAAACTAGCAGGAATTTCAGATGCTTTCTAACTATCGGATAAGAGAATTAAAAAGAATTAAAAAGAATTTCCGATAGTTAATAATTCCGATAGTTACTCAGTTTGAAGTAATTAATTTTATTTTCAGGAATTGTTTTATGTGTCCGATAGTTAATTTACAGACACATCGATACTTAACAATTACTCAGAAAATGTTCCCGATACTTATGAAGAAAAAGAAGCGAAGCTACAACTTATTTTACTTGGCACAAAATGGGCCACGTATCCTAAGTTGAAAAAGACTACACAAAAAGCAGCAAAGGCATCGTCTTTGAAGCATTGATTCAGCTAACAGCCAGAGAGATACACAGAGCGATTAAAGAGAGAAAACACAGAAAGCATTCAAGAGTAAACACTGAAGCCATTAACTTTGTACCCAACTGTTGTTACCTTGTTTGTTTTCATTAAAGCTTGTAACTTAACTGACTGTACTAGTGAATCATTGTAACTAATCGAAAGATTAGATTTGTGGAGCACCTCAGGGTTTATATTAATAAAACGATATATTCCCCGAACGAACTGTTGTTGTGATTGCTTACCTTGTGTTTGATTTAATATCTGTTCGAACTGTTTAAAGTCCATCAAGAACCATTCCGCGAATATTTTATAAATTGGACAATATCGTATTCAACCCCCCTTCTACGATATTTGGGACTAACAATTGGTATCAGAGCTTACTGATTGAGTTTACAAATCAGGATCTATTGTTCGGACTTCAGTATTAAGCTTCTGGAATTTTTCGCGAATTTTTTAATTTTCAAAATATTTCACTCAGAAATTGTTTTGAACTTTAAATAATTTTGAAAAATTCAATATCATGAGTTCTCAGAAAGTAGGAAGTATTAAGGTTCCTCAGTTTGATAGAGCGAATTATAATCTCTGGAAAAAGAAGATGACCCTGTTTATTAAGGCTGCAAATCTATTGTACATGGGTATCTTAGAGAACGGACCGTTTGTACCAATGAAGATGATTCCTGAATCTACAGTGGACGGAGTAAGAGTTCCTCAAAGGTCTACTCCAAAGGATCCTACAGAGTTCACTGATACAGAGAAAGAAATTGTTGCATTGGACACAGGCCTTCAGTTGATTATTGTTGACTCAATGGATGAAGACATGTGCCATCAAATTCTAAATTGTATATCTGGAAAGCACATGTGGGAAACCATCGAACTGATTATGGAAGGAACAGAAGAAGTAAAAGAGAACCGGTTGGATATACTGACATCAAGATATGAAGCGTTCAAATCTACTCCTGGAGAATCAATTACTCAAGTTTTTGAGCGGTACAATAAATTGTTAAATGAGTTGAGTATCCAGGGGAAGAACAATCCATTAAGGGAAACGAACAGGAAGTTTATGTTGACTCTTCCACATCATGTTGAGCATAAAGTCTCTTCAATTAGAGAAAGGGACAACTTCAATGTCATGCCCCTTGAAAAGCTATATGGAAAATTGAAGACTTATGAAATGGAACAAGAACAGAGGTTGATTATCTATGGTTCCGGCTCAGTGGACAGTAAGAGTGCAGCATTAATGAAGACCACAGCTCTTGTGGCAGATGAAGTGAAGACTTCTGAAGCAAAGGTTGTTGAAACCAAGATTGGTAAAGAATTGATCATTGAAGCTGAAATGGCTACAGAATCACAAGCTGAAGAGGAAGATGATTTTTATACATTGGAAGAGCTTGATGAGATGGAAGACAAATCTATGGCGTACTTGGCAGGGCGTTTCAAGCATATAAGATTCAGAAGGAATCCCAAGTACAAGAAAAGTTTTGGTAGCAGATTTCAGAAGACAGGATCATTTTCGGGATCCAACTCAAGAGGTGGTTACAAGTCAAACATGGTAGACCGTAGTAAGTTCCGGTGCTACAACTGCAATGAACTAGGGCATTTCGCCACTGAATGTAAGAAACCGAAACAAGCAAAAGACAATAAGGTTTATGAGAAGAAGAGTTCATACGAAAAGAAAAGCTATGATGAGTTGAAAAGGGAGAATGAGAAGTTGAAACAGAGATTGGATGCTTTGGTTGCAAAACAACAAGGCAAGGCTTACATTGCTGAAGGTAGAAGCTGGGATGACACAGATTTTGAAGAAGAAGAATATGGAAATCTTGCATTAATGGCAGACACTTCAGAAGAATCTTCATCATCAGCACAGGTACCTATTCTCACCACTGTAGATATGTCTCTATCTGAATATAAAAATACTGTTAATGACTTGAGTATAGAGATGTTTAACATTCATACAAGCATGCTAGCTTCTGAAGCAGAAAATGCTAGACTAGTTGCGAAGATTAAAAAGCTAGAATCTGGAAAGGAACAACTAGAGCTTGTAGGAATCACAGTTAATAACCTTAAGGAAAGAAATGAATATTTAGAGAATAAGGTTATCTGTAATGCAGAGGTTGAGACAGCACTTATGGCTAAGATTTCTGAGCTAGAGTTAAAATTAGAAGCTTTTAAGAACTCAGCTAATATTGCTAAAGACATAATGGATAAGCAGAGCTTAGATAATAAGACATGTATAGGCTTTGACTACGATGAACATAAAAGGAAAAACAAGAAGGATAAAAGGAATATAATTTTCAATGCTTCTAGTACTGTTTTATTAGAAAATGAAAATGTTCCTTTTGTCATTAAGAAGAGTAGTAATCCTGTCTTTAAGCTCCCACTCTCAGAACCCTTAGACGAAGATACTATCGTATGGAAACAAGAAATGCTTGTTGAGGATGAGTTAAAGAAGAAAGAAATTGAGGAAGGTAATGTAGAAGAAGTTACACCTAATAAACCAGTTAAAATTGAATCTGTTAAAACTGAATTAGGTAGTAACAAGAATAAGACAAAGAGTAATAGGAATGGGAAAGTAGGTGTTAAAATTGCTAATTCTGCTACACCTGCACCCACTGCACCTAGGAAATTGTGTACTAATTGCAATTCTGCTGGACACCTTAGTCATGCATGTAATAAGGTTAAAGTAGAATCTGATATTCCTATTGTGCAGAACATGTTTAACATAAATAGTTCTCATTTGCCTTGTGGTATTACTGGATGTATGCCATGTGCTTTTAATATTATGCATGCTTATTTTAATTTGATGAATGCATCTACTTCTAGTAATTGCATAGGAATACAAAGAAGCATGAATAAGAAAAAGGTAAGGGCAAAGACTGCTAGTCCTCCTAAGGTTAGGAAGGAGACTCAATCTCCTAAGCCAAAAGACAAATCTGTCAAGGCAAAGGAACAAGATTCGAGTTCAGTCAAAATAGAACTTAAAGATGTTAAAACTGAACCTGTTACACCATCTGCAAGAACTTCTAAATTTCTTGGACCCAAACAAGTTTGGGTGCCAAAGAAACCTTAATCACTTTGTGGTTGCAGGGCATAGGTACTAATGAAAAAGTCATGTGGATTCTGGATAGTGGATGTTCAAGGCACATGACAGGAGACAAGACCCTGCTGACAAATGTGGTTGAGAAGACCGGCCCAGTCGTAACCTTTGGAGATGACAGCAAAGGATTTACTAAGGGATATGGTAGTCTGGAAGTTGGAAATGTCATCATTGAAAATATCTCTCTTGTTGACGGTCTGAAGCACAACTTGCTGAGCGTCAGTCAATTTACAGATAAAGGATATAATGTGGACTTCAGGAAGGAAAAGTGTATGATCACCAACAGGAAAGATGAAAAGCTTGCTCTTAAAGGAGTAAGAAAAGGAAATCTGTTCGTAGCTGACTTAAACACTGCAAGCAGAGGAGAAGCAAGTTGTTTCTACAGTAAAGCATCCTCTGAGTTAAGTTGGTTATGGCACAGAAAATTATCTCACCTGAACTTCAAGGCGATGAATTCTTTAGTTAGAAGAGAATTGGTGAGAGATTTACCACAGATGGAATTCTACCAAGAAGGACTTTGTGAAGCATGTGAAAAGGGTAAGTCAAAGAAGGCGTCACATAGAAGTAAGGACATGTCAAGCATCAGCAAACCTCTCCAGTTGATTCATATGGATCTGTTTGGACCGGTTAATGTCATGTCAGTTTCAAAGAAGAAATATGGATTAGTGATTGTCGACGACTACTCCAAGTACACGTGGGTGTTGTTTTTGCATTCTAAGGATGAAACACCTCAAATGGTAATCGATCACATTAAAAAGATTGAGGTGGAAGCTGGATTGCCTGTGCGGACGACCAGATCAGATAATGGAACTGAATTCAGAAATGCAGTTCTAAATGAATTCTGCACGGAGCAAGGAATTTCAAGACAATACTCAGCCCCAAGAACTCCACAGCAGAATGGAGTGGTAGAAAGGAAAAATAGGACTTTGATTGAAGCAGCAAGGACAATGCTAAGCCAGTCAAAGCTACCTACATATTTTTGGGCAGAAGCAGTCAACACAGCTTGTTACACTCAAAATAGGACCCTGATTAATAAAGATCTAGAAAAGACATCCTATGAGATTATGACCAACAGAAAGCCATCACTGAAGTACTTTCATGTATTTGGTGGAAAATGCTATGTATTGAAAGATGAACATCTGGGCAAGTTTGATGCTAAAGCAGATGAAGGGATTTTCCTTGGTTACTCACTGGAGTCTAAGACGTACAGGGTATATGTGATTGAATCTCATAAGGTCATTGAAAGCCTTAATGTAACGTTTGACGACACCAAACTCCCAAGTCTTCAAAAGGATAAAAATTCTGAATCTCTGAAAATTGAAAATCTATCAGAATACTACTTAGGAGATGAAGACGTACCTGGTGTTGCATCTGGTAGTCATGTACACACGGAGATTGATAATCCAGAGCAAAGCAGTGGAAGTGTTGGTAATACCACACAGTCACAGTCACAGACGTTGTCTGAACATCAGTCTGTTACTGAACCTGCTAGCTCAACTAGTGGATCATCAAACAATGGAAGCAACAACTCAGGGGGAGGTGAAGAAGGATCAGCTAGCACAACTACGAAGAAGGACAATCATCAAGGGCTAATCTGCCTAGACAGAGGGTATGGAACAGAGATCATCCCTTTGAATTAATCATTGGTGACCCAGAGAGTGGTGTGAGGACTAGAAGAGCAACAGAGAATGAATGTCTGTACTCTGGTTTTCTATCAGAAGAAGAACCTAAAAAGGTTGAAGATGCTCTAGAAGATCCAGATTGGGTGATTGCGATGCAAGATGAACTCAATCAGTTTGATAGGCAGAAAGTGTGGAAACTGGTACCCAGACCTAAAGACAAATCTGTGATTGGCACTAAATGGGTATTCAGGAATAAGTTGGATGAAAATGGCATTGTTACGAGGAACAAGGCTAGACTGGTTGCTAAGGGGTATTCTCAAGAAGAAGGAATAGATTATGATGAGACCTATGCACCAGTAGCAAGACTTGAAGCCATCAGGATGCTATTGGCATTCGCAGCACATTCAGACTTTAAAGTTTATCAAATGGATGTGAAGAGTGCATTCCTGAACGGGGAGCTGGAAGAAGAAGTATATGTAGAGCAACCTCCGGGTTTCGAGAACAAAGATTATATGGACTTTGTGTACTTCCTTTTTAAAGCTCTTTATGGACTCAAGCAGGCACCTCGGACATGGTATGAAACACTATCTGAATTTTTAATTGAAAATGGTTTTATCAGAGGTGTCATAGATAAGACTCTCTTTCATAAAATGCATAAAGATGCTATGATATTAGTACAAGTATATGTTGATGATATAATATTCGGTTCTACTAATGATGAGCTATGCAAGAGATTTGCTAAGTTAATGCAGAGTAGGTACGAGATGAGTATGATGGGCGAGCTTACTTTCTTCCTTGGACTACAAGTGAGTCAGAAGAAAGATGGGATCTTCATTTTCCAGGCAAAGTACATCAGAGATCTTCTAAAGAAGTATGGACTTGAAGATTCAGCCCCCGCCAAGACTCCAATGCCAACTGCCACAAAGCTTGATGAGGACAAATCAGGTAAATCTGTCGACATCACAAGCTATAGAGGTATGATTGGATCTCTACTCTACTTAACTGCAAGTAGGCCAGATATTATGTTTTCCACTTGCTTATGTGCACGGTTCCAAGCTAACCCAAAAGAGTCTCACCTTATAGCTGTCAAAAGAATTTTTAGATACCTGAAGGGTACTCCAAATTTGGGAATTTGGTATCCTAAAGGTACCGGTTTTGACCTAATCGGCTATACAGACTCGGATTTTGCAGGTTGTAAGATTGACAGGAAGAGCACTTCTAGAAGCTGTCAATTCTTGGGAAGAAGATTGGTCTCATGGTATAGCAAGAAGCAGCACTCAGTGTCTACCTCAACAGCAGAGGCAGAATACATCGCAGCTGGTAGCTGTTGTGCTCAGATCCTATGGATGAGAAACCAACTTCAGGACTATGGCTTTATGTTGAACAAGATTCCAATATTCTGCGACAACACAAGCGCCATAGCTATAACCAACAATCCGGTTCAGCACTCACGGACAAAGCATATTGATATCAGGTATCACTTTATTAGAGAGCATGTCATAAATGGGATTGTGGAGTTGCACTTTGTACCCACAGAACAACAACTTGCAGACATCTTCACCAAACCACTAGACGAATCTACTTTCTCTAGGTTGGTTAGTGAATTAGGGGTGTTAAATTTAAATTAACTTTTGTTTGCGAGAAGTTGTGTGGATTCACAAGTTATTGA
Organism: Oenanthe sinensis; assembly: GCA_028671895.1. Lineage (NCBI taxonomy): Eukaryota > Viridiplantae > Streptophyta > Magnoliopsida > Apiales > Apiaceae > Oenanthe > Oenanthe sinensis. The sequence continues at coordinate 8,744,496 of JAPMAC010000212.1, forward strand.
ATCTTTATATCCAAAGGACTTGTGAACTCCAGTCTAACTTATTGATCTCGGGCTTATGAATATCAATATTAATTATCATAAGTATACCAGTTATGCTTTGTGGTAATTATTCGATATAGCATAAGTAGTTAACTGCTACATCATTGTCTGCTACTGTAGTTAACAAGAAGCATAACAGTCTGTGGTTTAGAATTAATTGGTGGATTTCAATGTCATGAAATCTTGTTGAGAAAATCTATATCAGACAGTTGTGATCTTTGGTGAGAAAATGGTAGTACTGTCATGATTATCTAAGTTTGCTGGCTCTCACTGATAGAATATGTAGCAATTACATTTCATGTTTTCCTTTGCATAACTGACTGTATATTCATTTTATAGTCTGTCTGCTTATTTGATTAACTGAATTGTGATTGGGTTGGTTTTAAATTTTTGGAAATTACAACTGCAACAGAGTATGAAACAAAATTTTTTTGGTTTTCAAAAATCTCCAATCAACCACCAGTAAATATTATATATTTATATGTCTGTTTGTGTAATTCAAATTGAATTATATTTAATTTTTAGTTATTTCTAAATTAAAATTTTAATAATTCTATTTTAGGAATATTAATTTTTTAATTCAAGAAATCTCTATTTAATTAAGTTTATGACAATTTGAATTTATGTGTTTTAAATTATTTGATAAATGCAAGTTTATTTTATTTCTTAAATCATCAGTATTTTAAATATTAATGATTTTCTAAATAAAATTAAACTTACATAAATCGATAGTTGTTAACTATCGGAAATATTTTTATTAATTAAATTGCATGTTCCGATAGTTAAGAATGTTTTGTTTTATTATTTTAGTTTGCATGCATCGATAGTTAGTAAGTATCAGATCTTATTTTATATTATTTATATAAATATACATGCATCGATAGTTGTTAACTATCGGAAAGAGTATTTCATTTTAATTAATTAAATGTCTGACCCGATAGTTACACATATATTTTATATATTCTTTTCTTTGCATGATCCGATAGTTAGATAAAAAAAATGATGAATGAAAAAAAAAAAGATGAAAAAAAAAGGAAGAAAAAGAAAAAAAAACGAAAAAAAAATAGAAAAAGAAAATGAAAAAAAAAACCACCGATAGTTTGTTACCATCGGGTGGTGGGTGTACCATTTTTCTTATTTACTTTTGCTTGCATCATTACTACACCACCTCCGACTGTTAGTTAATATCGGAGCCAAATTGATTTTTTCTCTTCAAATATCTGCAGTTCTAGAGGTCCAAAAATCGTAATAAAAATACTGGTATGTTTCAAATCTCTCCTAGTTTATCATATATTATTTTTAGAATTTTTGGAGACGTTTGAATTTTTGGATATTTACGAGTCTTTTGAATTTTGGGAATTTTTCTTGGGTTAACCAGAGGTCCAAAATTTGTAATAAAAATACTGGTGTATTTCAAATCTCTCCTAGATTATCATATATTATTTTTAGAATTTTTGGAGAAGTTTGAATTTTTGGGTGTTTTTGGTTCGTATTCGAATAAACTAAGTTCGTTTTTGTCTTGGAAAAGTTAAAAATTTTGGTCATTTTTACTTGTTAAAAATGGCTGGAATTTTTAGTATCACTCGTACGAATTTAGTTGACCGAAGAGGTACAAGTTACATCTGGAGGAGATTCATTTGGGAATGCTAATACTCATGATTCATATCATCCCATCTCTCTAACAGGTAGTAAGTCAGGTAGTTTTACTGAATCTATATCTTCACTGTTTACTAATTTGCACAATTTGTATGAAGATAATGAAATGGAACTTGCTGCTGAGCCCTCTGTGGCATTAGGAACAGGCAATGAATCTGCAAACCAACAGATTCTAACCCCTGCCTCAGAACCAAACACTACTCAATCCTTACCGTTATCTTCTCTCCAACCCCTAAAAAGAAAATTTGTGAGTGAGGGAGATAGTGCCTTAGAAGCACCACATAAGGAAGGTGAGGGAACCCAAACAGCTCTACCTCTGACTAGAAGGAGATTAGAAGAACCTGAGGTAACTGTTAGCCTATCTATGCCCTCTCAACAGGACATAGAGCTGAAAAAGGCAAATACACAGTCTCTGGGGACATCCTCTCAACAGGGTGAACCTATTGAAATTCGCCTGTCGGCCAGGGCATCTGAACGAGTGTCAATACTTGAGCCTCCAACCAAGTTATTTGTTGCACTGAAAGGAGCACACACACAGGAGGAATTGACGGATATTGCTACTACAGTAGCAGAACCTATGCAGGTAGATCCTGTACAGGTCATGCCTTCACAGGCTATTGCGGGAGTCACGGGTCCTTCATTGCTAAACATTACAGGATCCAATGTGATAAGCCCCCCAGGAGGAACATTCATGGCTCCTCATAAGGAGGTCTCCACCACTATTAGTGGAAAGGAGAAGCAACTACTTGGCAATAGTTCTTCGGATGAGCCATTTAGGATTTTCACACAGGTACAGAAGACTTGCTGGAGTCAAAGAGAGTGAGTGAAAGACCAACAGAACGATTGAGTGATCATAATTCACCCACACCCCTAAGACCGAGCGAGAGAATTGAGAGACAAACACTTACAGAACCTGTCAGTGAGACACCTACCAGCCAAATAAATACCCTCACAATGCACACACAATCACTAAGTCAAAGGGTTTATAACCTGGAGACTACTGTCACCGAAATGAAATCTGAATTTCACAGCAATGTCATGGAAATAAAATCTGTTCAGTACAACATGCTGCAGGATTTGCAGAATTTCAAGACGGATATGAAGAAGTTTGTAGCAGATTTGTTTGAAAAGCATCAATCTCAATCTACTCAAATCCCTGCTTCGAAGGATAACCCAACTAAGGGGGAGATAGTGCGAGAACAAGAAAAAGAATCTGGTGCAGAAATGAGGATTAAAGACAAAGGTAAAGGAAAGTTGGTAGAGGAAGAAGCAAACATCTATTTATCTCAGGGGGAGCAAGATATACCGCTGGAGGTCAGGCTTACACTTGAAGAAGGAGAAATATGGGAACCTTCTCATACAGCTCCTACAGCTCAGGAAGATGATGTGTTTGATGAATTTGTAAATGATGCCGCTTATCAGTTTACTGAAACGGACTTCGTTGGAACATTTGGTTTGCTCGATGCGAATCAATCCATGATAAGGGCATATGAAGTTGCACGCATGTCTCAGGAGAAAATCAGAAGGGAACACTACAACCACTACATTGAAAGGAGACAAAGGCCGTTGATGTTATCAAGAAAAGGAAGTGCATGGGATCAGGCTAGGGGTCTTTTGCAGAAACCAGAGTTAGGAATAATTCAAAATGAAGATCAAAAAGTTCTGGAAGCACTGCAAGAAGCTCACAAGAGTCATCCATCAATAAACCAGTTCTTTCATGCACTGAAACAAACTATCAAGTTGATATTCATCACGACCAACATAAATGGATGGCAGATTCAAATTCAGTTCAATAATTCGACCACAAAGACCATTTCTTCGAATTTCATCAAGTTGAGGTCTCTAACAGAATTGTATGTCATGAAGATTAGGACAGACAAGAGATCTCATGTGAATGAACTTCTTACTGATATGATTGAAGATCAAATGAGCAAAACAGAAGTTGAAGTTCACATAACTCCTTATACAGTGATATTCTACAAAGACAAGTTGGTTCAGACACTGTGTTTGAGTGATGAAAGACTGAGCCTATATCCTCTGAAGCGTCTGAAATATGTTGAAGGGCTTCTTAGGAGTGAAGGACTTAGGACAGAAGAAAAATGGAAAGCTGCAGAGCGCATTTATGCTTATAGACTTAATGTCTTATCAAGTCAATCTGTAGATATTTCCAAGGTCGGAAGAATAGATCCTTCAAATGGATCTCAACCAAAGTTGCCTGTGTATTCAAGAGAAGAAGGAAATTGGGACTTTGAAGAAGTCAAGGCAATGACTGAATTCAGATATAACCATCCAGGGAAGGTGTTCGAATACGCAGAAAAGCCAAATTTTCCAATTGTCTTTCCAGATTTTGATATAATCAGGGAGACAGAGTCAATGGTGCTAAAGGATCCTCCAGCAATCAGGTATAAGAACCCCAAAGGAAAAACTGAAATAGTTGATATCCACAAGATGTCTTACATGACTTCTAGGGAGCTGGGTTTTATACTTGATCAAATCAAGACTTCAACGAACTACAAAGACAAATCAGCATTGGCAGAAATCTCTAAGCTTTACATGGAGAAGTTGAGAGCAGAAACATACTACAACACTGATCGGGTTAAAGCAGTACCAAAAAGTTTGAGTGTTAAAGGAAAGACGAAAGTTCTTGAATTTACATTTGAACAAGTTAAGCAGATCAGAAGAGTAGCTGTCTTGCAAACACTTTAGGAGGCTTTGTCAGATCCAAAGCCAAGTAATATGCTAGAAGAAGAAGCGCTGGATCTAGTGAATGACCAGCTTGCAAGTCTTGTACAATGAGAATAACATAATGTATATCAGTTCAGGCTAGAGGAACATCCATTCTACATTGTAATTGTTTTTGAAATCTGGAAATGTATAATATGATCCAGAATTTGTTTAATATTAGTTTACCGTCTTCTATTTATTTTTTCTTGTAAGTTAGTTGAGTTATCCTCTTAAAGGATTTGCTTGTCGAACTCTAACAATCAAATAGGGGGAGATTGTAAAGCAAAATGTAACGTAAAGTAACATGTAACCGAGATAACTAACTCAACACAACAAGTCGGTAACTTATATTAAGGTGAAGCACGGAATCGACTGTGAATCATTTATAAGTTGAATACAAAGAGCCAAAATATTAGAGGAAGCTTTGAAGACATTGAAGATCACTGAAAGAAGTTCATTTACATGTTCAAGCCTCAGCGAAGAATAAAGTTAAAGTGTTTCAAAGGTTCTGAAGATGAAGAAGGTTTTACTACAGAGAAAGTAGAAGATTCCAGTGAAATTTAAGAAGCACTTCTTATCATAATGGAACAGGTCAATTGTATAGCAAAGAATATGTGAAGATCAAGTTCTTGCTAGTCGGTTGTGAACCAGACCAGTTGCACCAATCGACAGCACAAAAGAGTTTGAGAACTGCATCACTGATTCAGAAGAATTGACCAGATACTGAGATGAGTAACCTAAGTGGTAACAAGGAAATATTTATTTGACTTGGTTGCAGTGGAAGAAATAATGTTAAAGGGCTTAACAAGTTCGAAATATGGCTAAGTGAGTGAGACTGCAGAAGCTGTATCCAGAAGTCAACTAGTTAAGCTATTTCGTCTTTTTCCTATTTTGTCTTATTCACCAATGGTTAATAACCATCGGGTGAGTTAAATGAATAAGCAAAGTAAAGCAAGCCACTTCCCGATAGTTATTAACTATCGGGTAAAGGAAAAACTAGCAGGAATTTCAGATGCTTTCTAACTATCGGATAAGAGAATTAAAAAGAATTAAAAAGAATTTCCGATAGTTAATAATTCCGATAGTTACTCAGTTTGAAGTAATTAATTTTATTTTCAGGAATTGTTTTATGTGTCCGATAGTTAATTTACAGACACATCGATACTTAACAATTACTCAGAAAATGTTCCCGATACTTATGAAGAAAAAGAAGCGAAGCTACAACTTGTTTTACTTGGCACAAAATGGGCCACGTATCCTAAGTTGAAAAAGACTACACAAAAAGCAGCAAAGGCATCGTCTTTGAAGCATTGATTCAGCTAACAGCCAGAGAGATACACAGAGCGATTAAAGAGAGAAAACACAGAAAGCATTCAAGAGTAAACACTGAAGCCATTAACTTTGTACCCAGCTGTTGTTACCTTGTTTGTTTTCATTAAAGCTTGTAACTTAACTGACTGTACTAGTGAATCATTGTAACTAATCGAAAGATTAGATTTGTGGAGCACCTCAGGGTTTATATTAATAAAACGATATATTCCCCGAACGAACTGTTGTTGTGATTGCTTACCTTGTGTTTGATTTAATATCTGTTCGAACTGTTTAAAGTCCATCAAGAACCATTCCGCGAATATTTTATAAATTGGATAATATAGTATTCAACCCCCCTTCTACGATATTTGGGACTAACAGAAGAAGTTGGCACGCTTAGCATCACCAAGTAATGGATCAAAGTTTTCAGTGTTAAACTATAAGATATGGTTCAAATCCTGATCTGTTATCCGAATATCTATATTTTCTAAAGAAAATGTAAAAGCTAAATTATTAGCATCTGATGTATCGACAGCTGTGTGATAATATACAAGCAGTGCATCAAGATTTAATTATGGGCTTTCAGTTAAAGTGTGTAGTACATTGGAATGTTCACTTAGAAACCGAGTCCAATTGCTATAGGGTTCAGCAACAGAGTCCGGTTCTAATGTGAGTACACTATTTATTTTAAGTACGATAAATCTTCCAACCATTTTTACTTAATTAAAAATGAATAGATAATTTATTGTTTAATTGAGAAAAATATTTTGCAACACCAATTTTAATAATAGATATTTTAATATTTTAATTCGATTCAAAAAAATAACTCAAATTCAAATCACCTCAAGAAATATGGGAAAATTATATGATGTAATTGGGGTAATTTGCTACGCAAAAATGATTTTTATTCAATTTTTAACTCACTTATAATTACTATATCTGGAAAAGTCGAATAAAATCCTAGTAATGGATTTTTCAAAAATACCAAGTCAACAGGGGTGATTTTGAAATATGATGATAATATTTGGAAAATATGCACAGAACTGGTCTTGGATTTGAAAAGGGTGAATTAAAAATCAAGTTTGAGATAGGTTCGAACAAGGGTAGACAAGATTGTTGTATTCCTTTATTGATTCTAGTCTTCACTGAAATTTTTTTGCACTGACTGCTTGATCTTTAATACTTACTGAAATACTAAATCACTTATACTTCATTGAAGCTTGATCATAGTAATGAACTTCTTTCAGTGATCTTCAATATTCCATAATATACCTTGATATATGCAGTTGCCTGATCTTCATTATAGATTCATGTGATTAAAATAATATTATTTACCAGTCCTTTACTTTTAGTTGAGTTACAGTTCCTCGATTACATTGTATGTTACATTATGCTTTACATTGAGGTTTAAGAAAAACAAAAGTTTCAAGCCAAAACCAAAATTTGGCTCCTCAAGCAAAGGTAAAACTCCTAATAGCAGTTTTAAAGAAGGTTATAAGACTGGATCTGTTGATCGGTAAAAAATAAGGTGTTATAACTGAGATGAGTTGGGACACTTTTCCACTGAGTGTAGAAAGCCAAAAGCAGTCAAGAAGGACGATGACTACTTGGAGTTGGAAGCCAAGTATGAAGCTCTGTTGAAAAAGCAAACTGGTATAGCATACATTGTAGAAGGGAAGTGTTGGGATGACACTAATGAGGATGAAGAAGATGAGTATGGAAATTTGGCACTCATGGCCAAATCAAGTGATGGAGCATCATCCTCAACTAGTCAGGTACCAACCCTAACCTCTATTGACATGTCAAATTCTCAATATATGAAAATTGTTGAAGAATTAAGAATTGAGATGTTTAACATGCATACCAGTATGACAGCTTCTTATGAAGAGATAGATAGATTGTTGAAAGCTAACAATGAATTTTCTGTTAAGAATGAACACCTAGAATTATCCTTATTCAACATGGAATCCATGAAACAAGAAAATAAGTATTTGAAGAATAAGATTACCTACTTAGAACAAATTGAAAAATTTCTAAGGGATCAAATTTCTAAAAATAAAATTAAAATAAAATCTTATAAAAACTCATCAATACTATTTCAAGAATTCCATGAAAAATACCAAGAAAATTCTAAGGTTGGAGTTGGGTTTGACTATGACACTCTCAAGAAAAAAAAGTCTATGTCAACGAAAGGCAAGAAAGTTGAAGTCCTAGGTAATCCTCACATTTTGAGAAATGTTAAAGCTTCAATTTTTAATAAAGTAATTGTTGAGTTTGATGAAGTAAGTATGGTTATCAAACAACAGTTGGGATGAGGATGAGCAAAAGGCTAAGGACACTGTGCCTTGTGTTGAAATAGAAGAACTTATAGTCAAGGCCAAGTCCACACTTGTTCAAGTTGAAAGAAAGGAAACTGTCCAGAAAAAATGAAACTATGCATGCTAAGAAGAAAAAGGCTAACATGAATAGTAAAGTAGGCATCAACAAACATAAAAACTATGCTTGTTAAATGCCCCTAGAAAAATTTGTAAAAATTGTGGGTCAACAAATCACCTTACTCATGTGTGCAAGAATCCTGTTGTTAAAAATGCTGACTTTGCTTGTGGATATTGTTATGGATCAAAAACTAGGGTGTAGTTATTGCGATGTGCGTCGGAGCTTTATCGAGCTTTAATGGATGAGCTTGTGTTTCGTAGCTTAATATTGCCCTCACAAAATGCCTGCGTATCTCAAGCATATTGAGAATCAAGCCAAAAACGTAATTCTAAGAATGAGAGGTGAGGCCCTTTATATAGACGTAGAGAGTCTAAGAATTAGAGTAGGCTTAGGAACCTTGGTGGGTAAGCCACCTCTTAGAAGGATTCTGGATTCTTCTTGTGATAGAAGTAGTTTCCAAGTAGGAATATGTTTCCTTGTTGATTGAAGTGTCTTGGGGGCTACTCCTTGGAGCAGTTTTCTTGTAATTGGACATAATTAATTAGTTATATATTTAACTAATTAATTAATCACGAATTTATTTACTAATTAGGGTTTCAAGCCTCATTAAATGGGTCTCCCTTTCAGACCAAACTAGGTATAATTAATGCCATATTAATTGTGTCTTTAGGACTTACTTTCCGCCCATATCATTTGCCCCCAACTTCTGTAAAGTGTGCAATACTTAGTAGAAGTAAGGTTTATGAATTTGTAGCTGATGTTCTCCTTTATGCCTTCTAGAATTTTGCTAAATTCTATTTTCTCTCAAATGATTCTCCTTTATTTATGAAGAATTTTTCACAATTCTTTTCTTGTACCCACGTGTATTTTTTCTTAATTTTTAAGAATTTTCCTCTATTTATAGAGAATTTTCCATAATTTATTAGTACCCATAGGTATTTTTTCTTAATTTCCAGGAATTTTTCTCTATTTACAGAGAATTTTCCATAATTTATTTGCTATTTAAATCATTTTTAATGATTTTATAGCATTTTTCAGCATTATTTTCGACCAGGAATCCAAGTCAAATTCAACCAAGATTCTGGTCGATTATAGGCCTCTTTGGGAATCCTGATCGAACAAGATTCCTGATCGAAATCCCTGGTCGATTTTTGACCAGGATCCTGGTCGGTTTTAGGCCACCGCGGAATCCCCGTCAAACAGGATTCCTGGTCGAAATCCCTGGTCGGTTTTTGACCAGGATCCTGGTCGGTTTTAGCCTCTAATGGAACCTTGGTCTATCCTGGTCGAATTCGTCCAGGATTCTGGTCGATTTTAGTGACCAATTTGTATCCTGATCGAATGAGACTCCTAGTCGATTTTAGTGACCAATTTGTATCCTGGTCGAATGAGACTCCTAGTCCATTTTAGTGACCAATTTGTATCCTGGTCGAATGAGAGTCCTAGTTGATTTTGACTAGGATCCTGATCGCTTTTTGCCATTTTCTAAACTCTAGTTGATGGTGAATCCTGGTCGTTCGTAGCATCAATCTTGGCACCTAGTCTTTAGGGATTCCTGGTCATTCTTTCGACCAGGATCCTGGTCGATTTTAGTAAAAAAGGCCCACGAATTTGGTGGTTTAACGGGCCTTGGCCCATTTTACTTTTCCATGTGTTTTAGTCCACCTCGATTTTTAGGCCAAAGGCCTGCATGGCCCAATTACTTTTGGGATCAATTTGTGATATGATATGAATTTTAACCGATTGAACTTCTTTTTTTATCGGCTATAAATTAGTGAAGTGAGAACTTCATTTTCATTTCTCACCTTCTTAGCAACTTTCTCTTAAAAGTTTTTCCCTAGAATTCTTTAGTCAAAGCGATTTCCGGCGAGTTTTTCCGATCAATCTTCATCTTCTTCATTTATCAAGCTTTCATCCGTTGGAGATCAATGGACCAGGATATTGCTCAACAAAAACTTCTTGCCAGGGCGGTAAAAAGAGGTAACATTGTTACCATGAACTCTACTTTTTCTTCACTTTCTAATCTTTTATAAACCATGGTGATGAGTTTCTTACCCTGGCCGAACTAAATGCATCTAGGTTTACTAGCACCTTCACTAATTAGATCCATTGTGATAAATTTACAAAGTTGTACAAACTCCTCATGGGTATAAGTTTGTTTTGGTCGAGCCCAGAGACCGGCCCTGCCATTGGAGGCCCAATAGGTTGTGCATTTTTAGAGATGTCCTTCTAGGTGGGCTTAGATTCCCTTTTCATGAATTTTTCGTTAGGTTGCTAGCTGAGGTTAGGATAAACCCATGTCAATTAAGCCCAAACTCGTGGCGGACCCTCTTTTGTTTTATTGTTTTATGCCTTAGAAAAAATTATCCCCGTTCTGTAGCTATTTTTAGAAGAATTTTTCTGTTTAAAAATAGCCCATCAAATATTTTGGGCTGGATCTATATAAGCCACATGCATGGGGTGAGCTCAATCTTTTGCAATAAGTCTTTGTCTGACATCAACATAGATTGACGGAGGGACTTTTTGTATTTCGAATGGGAAGGAGGAGACTGTGGCACCCTTTTTTTGCCTAAATTTTGCAAAGTCAAGGATGGGAATGCAGGCTTGATCTAGCTAACTCCCGAAGAAAAACTTATCATTACTGACTTGGGCCAGGATAACGGTATATTTTTTTCTTGACTAGTCGTTTCTTTCCAACTTTTCTGAGTCTAGTTGTTTATTTTTTTATTTGTTTTGCAGCTGCGGAAAACATTTACATTCATCTGGGCACGGGTGATCAAGAGACCGACAAGATGAGGAAGGCCCATGAGGCTCTCGAAGGCCCAATCTTCATCGGTTCCTTCAACCTTGTGATAAAGCCCAAGGAAAGAGGCCTCGGGTTGATGAAGAGGAGATCTCAGTGATTGTGGCTTGGAGGCGCAGTTGGGGCTTAAGGTAGGAAGACACCATCGTCGGGAGTACCTTGAACTCCCTCGACTGGTCGCGGAATTCTATTCCTCCGGTCGACAAGGCCAAGAATGTCCTGAAAACGGACATAGAGGAGGCGGAGACTTTAGGGGCCCAATATGTTGCCATGGTAAGGCCCATTTGTTTCTCATCTCTTTTTTTACTTGGTTGCCTTTCGATTTTTTTAGTTTCTCACTGTGTTATACTTTTTGAACAGGTCAACACTTACTTCTAGACCATGGCCCACCAAGCCAAGACGTGGTGATTTTCTGAGAGGGCCCAAAGGAAGGGCAAGGCCAAAGCTGATGCCAAAGTGGCTGTGCTGGAAAAGAAGCTGCTTGAAAAGGAGCAAGAGTTGGTGGCAGCCCACGCTGAGCTGCAGGAGCTGAGGACCGAGAAGAAGGTCCTGATTGACAAGCATGGAGTCGGAGGAATTCTTTGCTTTTATTGATAAGCACAACGACATGGTATTTGCGACAGCCGGTGCCCAAGAAGGTCCTGTGTTGATGCCATCTTGGCTAAACATCCGGGTCTTTTTGACCCGGATGATTTTCCTTGTCCAATGGGTCAACCATTGGCTTTGACGTCCACTACTCAAGGGACAGGTTCAGGAGACTTGTCGGGTGGCGAGTCTTTGGACGAGTATGATCGGGTCTTCGACTCTACTCCCGAGGCTGAGGACAATGCTCGGAAGGAAGTAGAGGAAAAATGGAAGACCAAGGAGGAAGAAAAGGATGAAGACATTGAAGATCTTCTTTAGTTTTCTTTTTACTGTATTTCTTATATTCCTTGTATTTCCTTTCAGTTTTTAAATTATGTAACCCCTAAGACTCTTTATCGAGCATAGAAAAAATACACTTTATCGAACATAGAAAAATGGGATACTAATCGAAGTGCCAAACAGGCTTCTTATTCTTTTGTCATAAAAGAACTAATAAAGGTTTCTAAACTAGGCTAAACACACATGTTTTCGAAAATGCCACAGGGCTAAAAACTTTAGTAATGATGCCTTCGAGGATAAAGTGGGTACAACCCTTACAAAAATGGAAATCTTATTTGGAGTGAAAGGCTCTTGAATCCTAATGGTTACATCAAACCTTATTTGTTCCTACTAAATATAAGAACTCATAGTTGAATTCTTTAAATATAATAAACCTTCAGGTTTGAGGCATGCTAAGTCCGTGGCACCTCAACATCTTCTAGGGTTTCAAGGATGTATGATCCTCCTTCCTTAACTTGTTTTATCTTGTACGACCCTTCCCAGTTGGGGTTAACTTGCCTTTAGGGCCTACTCCAGAAGCTTCATCTTTCTTGAAAACCAAATCCCCTTGCCTGAAAAACCTTTCTTTAACCCTCAGGTGGTAATAGAAAGATGACTTTTTTTGATACTCAATGATCTTTTCATGTGCCATGTCTCTAACTTCGTCAATCAAGTCTAATGTAAGTTTCATCCCTTCCTCATTTTCCTCAGGCTCAAAGGCCTTGATTGTCGGGGATACATGGTATATTTTGGCTGGGACCACTGCTTCGGCTCCGTAAGCCAGGAAGAATGGAGTTGCATCAGTAGTGACTTTATGAGTGTTTCTGTATGCCAAGAGTATTGGCAAAAGCTCATCCACCCATGTGTTAGCAGAACGCTCGATCATTTTCTTGATTCTATTGAGAATGATTGGATTGGCTACCTCAGCCTGACCATTCGCTTGGGGATGTGCAACAGATGTGAAGCGTAGATCGATGTCATTATCTTAACAACACTCCTTGAATTCTTCATTGTTGAACTGTGTGCCATTGTCTATTACCAGGATTCGTGGTATTCCGTACCTACATATGATGTTTTCCTAGAAGAATTGAGCTACTTGTTTTGTGGTTATCTTGGCTAGTGGTTTAGCCTCAATCCATTTAGTGAGGTAATCTATTGCAATGATTAGGAACTTTCTTTGCCCGCTAGCCATTGGGAAAGGTCCTAGGATGTCCAATTCCTACATTGCAAAGGGGACGGGGGAATTGATGGACATCAACATCTCAGGTGGTTGTCTGACGACCGATGCATGCCTTTGGCACCTGTCGCACCTTCTCACATATTCTTTCGAATCTTTTAACAAGTCAGGCCAGTAAAAGCCTAGCCGGGTGATTTTATGAGCCAAAGCTCTGCCCCCAAATGTTGGCCACAAATTCCTTCGTGTACTTCTTTTAAAGCCTCATGGGCTTCATCTAGCCTTAGGCATTTCAAGTATGGAATAACAAAAGATTTCTTATAGAGGAATCCATCAATAAGAGTGTACCTTAAGGCCCTCACAGTAAGTTTTCAGGCTTCCATGGTATTGGCAGACGTCCATCCAGATTGAAGGTGGGCTTTAATTGGGTTCATCTAGTAACTGCCCATGTTTATCAGGGCTACCAGCTTTGCATTGATACTGGGGGTCTTCAAGACTTGGAAGTAGGCACTTCCCATCTTTTCATCCCCTTCTGATGAGGCGAACTTTAAGAAGGCATCGGCCTTTGCATTTTCTTATCTAGGAATATACTCAATCTGACATTCTTCAAACTGAGTCATTATAGCTTTGACCAGTCAGAGGTATTTAACCATGACTTTTTCTTTCGCTTCAAAATCCCCATTTACTAGGGATATAACCAGCTTCGAGTCTCCACAGACTTTAAGGTGTTTGGCATTTAGTGCCTTGGCCAAGCCCAGGCCTACTATCAAAGATTCATATTCGGCTTCAGTATTAGTTATCGGGAAGTCAAGCTTAATAGCATACTCAATAGTGAATCCTTCGGGACTTTGTAGCACCAAGCCTGCTCTACTAGATTTTTTTTTGATGCCCCATCAAAATTGAGCACCCAATATTCTTTAGGAGTTTGTCTTTCTTCTCGTGTTGTTTCCACACTATCCTGCCCCCGACTTCTTGGTCGTTGATAGTATACTCGACCACGAAGTCAACAAGAGCTTGAGCTTTGATGGTCGTTCAAGGATTATACTTGATGTCGAAATCTCCTAGATCTATGGCCGCCCTCTTGATCAATCTTCCACTTGCCTTAGGGTTGTGTAGGATGTTTCTTAGCAGTTGATCAGTTAGTACCCCGATTTTGTGTGCTTGAAAAAAAGGACGTAATTTTCTCGAGGCCATTACCAAGGCTAATGCAAACTTCTCAATCTTGGAGTAGTTAAGTTCTGCTCCATGCAAGACCTTGCTTACATAGTAAACTGGCTTTTGAATCTTTTCTTCTTCCTTTATAAGGAAAACACTCAAGGCCTTATCAAATACAACCAAGTACAGGTATAAGACGTCCTCGGGACTAGGCTCGGCCAATAATGGGGCTTCATTTATATGATTCTTCAGTAATTCGAAGGTTGCCTGACTTTCTTCTATCCATACGAAATCCTTTACTTTCTTCAAAGTTTGGAAGAAGGGTTGACACTTATCGCCAGACTTCAAGATAAACCTTCCTAGGATCGTAATTCTTCTTATTAACTTTTGGACATCCCTTACTGTCCTTGGGGATTCCATGTCGAGTATAGCCTTAATTTTGTCAGGATTGCCCTCAATCCCCCTTTTTTAGAACATCATTCCTAAGAATTTCCCAAATCCTACGCCAAAGGCGCATTTTGCAGGGTTTAGCATCATTTTGTGATTTCTTAACACTTCGAAAGTCTATTTTAGGTGTTGAATATGATTGGCCTTATCGAGACTTTTGATTAGCATGTCATCAACGTAGACCTCCATGGTTTTTCCGATGAGATGCTTGAGTATTTTATTTATCAGCCTTTGATAGGTGGATCCTGCATTCTTTAACCTAAAGGTCATAACAAGATAACAAAATACACTAAAGTTAGTGATGAAAGATACCTTGGCACTGTCATCCTCGTGCATCCTGATTTGATTGTATCCACTAAAGCCATCCATGAAGCTTAACATCTCATTTCCTGCTGTGGCATCTAAAAGTGCATCGATCCTCGGAAGAGGGAAACAATCCTTTGGACATGCATCATTCAAATCAGTGAAGTCCACGCACATCCTCCACTTTTCATTGGATTTCCTGACCATTACAGGGTCAGTAAGCCATTCAGGAAGTTGAATTTCCTTGATGAATCCAGCCTCTAAGAGCTTTTTCACCTCTTGCTTTATGGCTTATTGCCTTTCTGGAGCAAAATTTCTCTTCTTTTGCTTTATCGTTTTTTGTCGTGGATCTACGTTAAGCTTATGAGTGATTAGTTTGCGATCAATTCATGGCATATCAGTGGCTGTCCAAGCAAATAAGACCCCATTTTATTGTAAGAACTTTGTTAATTTTTCTTTCATAGGCTCTTCTAACGAGGCCCCAATATAGGTTACCTTTTCAGGTTCTCCTGAAACTAAGGGAATTAGAACCAAGTCTTCGGATGGTTTCCCCCTTCTTTCTTCGTCTTCTCTCGAGTCCATGTCCTCTATGGGTAGGACTTGCCCCCCCGACTCCATCGTGTCTCAGGGCTGCCACGTAACAACTTCTTGCCATTTTCTGGTCTCCTTTTTCCTCCCCAACACCGTTTCTGGTAGGGAACTTAATTTTCAAGTGATAACTTGAGGCTACAGCCATGAAAGCATGCAAACATGTTCTTCCAAGGATGGCGTTATACGTTGAAGATGGTTTGATCACCAGAAAGATTAGCATCTGAGTGACCTCTCTAGGTTCTCTCCCCATTGTCATGGGTAGTTGAATGGTTCCTTCCACTTTTGATTCTACTCCATTAAAGCCATAGATGGGAACATCCGAAGGGGTTAGCTGGGAATCATTGCACCCCATATTTACAAATGCAACATGGAACAAGATATCAACTGATGCTCAATTGTTCACCAGGACTCTTTTTACTTTTTCATTTCCTATCAAAGGGGCTATAACGAGAGGTTCATCATGAGGAAACTTTATCCCTTCCAGGTCCGAGTCATCAAAGGATATGACTACCTCCGTTCTAGCACGTTTAGGTGCTTCTCCTATGACTTGCATAACTTCTCTTGCGTATGCTTTCCTTGAATTTCTTAACTGGTCCTCTAGGCTGAGAATTCCTATCTCGACTATCGTTATTTCTTCTATTATCATCGCGCCTATCATGGCTTCCATCTTTAGTGTACATAGAAAGTTTTCCTCTTCTGATAAGGAATTTGATTTCATCCTTCAATTGTCTGCAGTCATCTGTGTCATGTCCGGTATCCCTATGAAATTGGCAAAATGTGTTCTTGTTCCTCTTCTCAGGATCAGACTTCATAGGTTTAGGCCATCTTAGGTCTCGATCTCTTTCGATATCCATCGTGATTTGACTTCGAGGCGTATTCAGAAAACTTTTGCCCCAAATTATTTTTCTTAGGGGGGATTCTGAATCCTTATCCATCTTGGAGTACTTGTCTCGGGCGTCATATTCTTGATCACCTTTTCTCTTCTTGTTATTATTCCAATGTGTCTCCACTGATATAGTGGTTTTCTTCATGCTTTCTTCCGCCTTAATGTATTTCCCTGCTCTGACTTGGAGAAGAAGCATGTTCTGGGCGAATGTTTAGCCAGAGATCTCTTGAAATAAGGATCAGTCATCCCTTGTTGTAAGGCTATCATAACAACTTTTTTGTCCAAGTCCGGGACTTTCAAGGCTTTCTTGGTGAAAAGTTTCAAATAGTCCCTTAAGGATTCATTTTTTCCCTACTCCAGATTCATGAGAGAAGTTGAACTTTTTTCGTGCACTCTTCCACTTATAAACTGGCTTATGAAGGCCTTACTGAGCTCTTTGAAGGATCCAATGGAGTTGGGGGGCAACCGGCTATACCAATGTTGGACCATGCCCCCCAGGGTTTGGCGAAAAGCCCTACACTTCACAACATCATTGATAGGTTGTAATAACAAAGTATTCAAGAAGGTTCTTACATGATTAGCTGGATCGCCTGCACCATCATAAGTCTTAATGGTGGGCATCTTGAACTTACTTGAGATGTGAGCGTTCATGATCGCTTCGGTAAAGGGTGGTGTCGGATCATCAGGATCTCCGAGCGGTAGCAATCCAGTGGGGTCAGCCCTTGCAATTTCCATTCTTTTCCCTCTACGGGTTCCATCTAGTTCTAAGATGTCAGGGGCTTCATACCTCGGGGCTGGCCTTCTGACCCGTCGATCTAAGATTTTCATTAGTTCTTTGAGTTCAACCTCGTAGGAAGCAATTTTCTGTTCTAGTGTCCTACAGGACTGTAAACATTAGCTTCCTACGAGTTCCTTACCAGGCATTCTCCTTCTAGGATTGATATCGGTGCCTTTAGAGCTTTCATCATCAGTTGACTATGGTCCTGAGAAATCACAGACCTCTTCTCTACGCCCATAGTTTTGTGGTTCCAACCCTCTGATGTAAGGAGGGGGATAGGCTTGGGAGAGTCAAAGCCTAGGTTGGGCAACAGTGCTACTAGGGATAACAACAGTGGACATTTATGCATGAGGAGGAGCAGTAGCAATAAAAAGAGTTCGAGTTACCTGGGATAGAGGGTTGGATCCATGGATGACTTCCTCAGGATTGGTAGAGTGGACGATCTCACTGAACATGCCAAGTCTTTGAGTGCTAGGACCTTGAGTTCCAGCAGGAAAGTGGTGGTAACGGGGACCTAGGTAGTTTGAGTCTCATCAGGACGGATGACAGCAGTCAGGTCTCCTATGGTAGGGACGATGTCTCCATCAGTTCGTCGTGTTCTTGCCATGGTTGATTTTGTCTTCTCACAGACGGCGCCAAATGTTACGGATCAAGAACTAGGGTGTAGCTATTGTGATGTGCGTCGGAGCTTTAGCAATCTTTAATGACTGAGCTTGTGTTTCATTGCTTAATACTACCCTCGCAAGATACCTACGTATCTCAAGCGTATTGAGAATCAAGGCAAAAAAGTAGTTATAAGAATGAGGGGTTAGGCCCTTTATATAGACATAGAGAGTCTAAGAATTAGAGTAGGCTTAGGAACCTTGGTGGGTAAGCCACCTCCTAGAAGGATTCTGGATCCTTCTTGTGATAGAAGTAGTTTCCAAGTAGGAATATGTTTCCTTGTTGATTGAGGTGTCTTGGGGGCTACTCCTTGGAGCAGTTTCCTTGTAATTGGACATAATTAATTAGCTGTATATTTAGCTAATTAATTAATCATGAATTTATTTACTAATTAGGGTTTCAAGCCTCATTAAATGGGCCTCCATTTTGGACCAAACTAGGTCTAATTAATACCATATTAATTGTGTCTTTAGGGCTTACTTTCAACCCATATCAGATATGTTAAACCCTTGATGCATGATATTTAAAAATTATGTGATAAGTTTGATTATATGCAATGTAACATGAATGTCATGAATACTTACTTTAGAATAAGGAAACAGTTTGTTGAAGGTTGCATAAGTCAAAACTTAAACAACAAAACTGCTAGGCCTAAATCTTCTAGTCCAATCAAAGGAAGAAAATATTCTATGTCACCTAGAAATGAATCTAGTTCAGGTAGCACCAACCAAATTAGAGCTGAAAATCAGAAAAAGAAAATTGTGAATGATAATCACTAGGAATTTTAAGAAGGAGAATGGCAGTTATGCAACTAAGCAAAAAGGACTCAACCTAGTTTGGGTTCCAAAGAAAGCTTGATATTCTTTTGATTGCAGGACATAAGTAAGAATAAGAAGTTTATGTGGATCTTGGACAGTGGATGCTCAAGACACATGACTGATGACAAAGCCCTGTTGTCACAGTTCAAGGAAGAGGTTGGCCCAATGGTGACCTTTGGAGATAACAACATTGGTTTCACTATGGGATATGGGAAATTGACTCATGGAAATGTTGTCATTAAAGATGTAGCTTTGGTAAATGTTTGAAGCATAATTTGTTGAGCATCACTTAATTCTACAATAAAGACTTGAAGGTGGAGTTTGATAAAGAAATTTGCCTCATATCACACAGAAAAACCAAAGAAGTTGCTCTATATAGAGTAAGGAAAGGAAGCATGTTTGTAGCTGACCTAGACTCTGCAAACAAGGAGAAAATATATTATTTTTACACAAAAGCCTCAGAAAGATAAAGTTAGGTTTGGCACAAAAGACTGTCTCACTTAAACTTCAAGAATCTTAATTCCCTAGTCAAAAGAGAATTGGTAAAGGACTTGTCCTCACTTGAATTATGCATCGAAGGATTGTGTGAGGCATGTCAAAATGGAAAGATGAATAGGTCAAGTCACAGAAGCAAAGAATTTACTTCAATCACAAAGCCTCTACAATTGATTCACGCGGACCTTTTTGGACCAGTAAATGTCATATCAATGTCCAAGAAGAGATATGCATTTGTCATGTTTGATGACTTCTCCAAATACACATGGATGGAATTCCTGTACTCAAAAGATGAAGCTTCTGAACTTATTATTGAAAATCTAAGAAGATTAGATAAGGGCCTAACACCTGTTATGGCTATAAGGAGTAACAATGGAACATAATTCAAAAATGTTACATTAAGTGAATTCTGCAAAGAAAATGGAATTACTCAACAATTCTCATTTCCAAGAAATCCAAAACAAAATGGAGTTGTTGTAGGAAAAATAGGACTTTAATTGAAGCTACAAGGACTATGTTAGCAGAAGCTAGTATACCAACAAGTTTTTATGCTGAAGCTATCAGGACTGCATGTTACACTCAAAACAGGACACTCATCACAAAACCTGTTGAAAAGACTTCTTTTCATATCATGACAAATCGAAGGCCATCTGTTAAGCATATGCACGTGTTTGGAGCAAAGTGTTTTGTTCTCAAAGACGATACTGATCATATAGGAAAAATTGAAGCAAAGACATATGAAGGAATCCTTGTAAGATATTCTTTGGATAAAATTGTCTATAGAGTATATGTGTTTGATCAATAAAAACTGATGGAAAGCACAAATGTGACTTTTGAAGTCTTCAAGTTTCCTGCCATGAGCCTTAAAGGAGAAAACTGTGACCTTGAGATTTGAAAATGAAATGCAGATGGAATCATCTGAAAATGGAAAGGATGACAATGCACATGAAGGCTCATATGTGGAAATTTCACATGGTACAAATGAAGAGAGAAATAATGAGGACTTCATTCATATGGAACTTGAGAATTCTCCACACAACCCTAGCATTCAGTCAGGTGGAGCTTCTCAAGGAACAACAACAAATGCAAACCACCTCAATCAGGAAGAAACCAGTTTAAATGCAAGAGGTGTGGCTCATGAAACAAAATGGAATAGAGCTCACACTGCAGACCAAATCATTGAAAATCCTGATGAAGGTGTGAGGACAAGAAGAGAAACCATAAATGAATGCTTGTATGCTTGCTTTGTATTACAAAATGAACCTAAAAGGATTAAAGAAGCATTGTTGGATCTAGACTGGATTGTTGCCATGCATTAAGAGCTAAATCAATTTGGGAGAACCAATGTTTGGGAACTAGTGCCACCTCCAAAAGACAGATCAATTATTGGCACTAAGTGGGTTTTCACCAATAAAATAGATAAAAATGGAATTGTCATAAGAAATAAGGTAATGATGGTTACAAAAGGATATTCACAAGAGGAAGGCATTGACTATAATGAGACATTTGCTCATATTGCAAGACTAGAGGCAATAAGGATTTTTCTAGCCTTTGCAGCCCACTCAAATTTCAAAGTCTATCAAATGGATGTCAAAAGTGCATTTCTAAATGGTGAATTGGAAGAAGAGGTTTATGTACAACAACTACTTGGCTTCTCAAAGCATTGAATGGACTCAAATTTCCTGATTTTGACTACAGGCTTCTCAAAGCATTGAATGGACTCAAACAAGCTCCTAGAGCATGGTATGACACTCTGTCAAAATTTCTATTGAAAAATCAGTTCACTAGAGGAACAATTGACAAAAATCTCTTTTACAAGAAGCATGGTGATGACATCATTCTAGTTCAAATTTATATGGATGATATCATTTTTGGATCTACAAATGAAAAGTTATGTCAAAAGTTTTCAAAGCTCATGCAAAGTGAATATGAAATGAGCATGATGGAAGAGCTCAATTATTTTCTAGGCCTTCAAATAAGTCAAAGAACAAATGGTATCTTCATAAGTCAAACCAAATACATTAATGACTTGCTAAAAAGGTTTGATATGCAAGATTCCTCACCTGTAAAAACTTCAATGGCTACAACTATCAGACTTGATGAAGATAAGAAAAGAAAAAGTGTAGACATGAAGACCTATAGAGGAATGATTGGATCTCTACTGTACATAACAACTAGTAGGCCAAACATCATATTTTCTATATGTTTATGTGCAAGGTTTCAGACCAATCCAAAAGAATCTCATCTCATTTCTGTCAAAAGAATTATGAGATATCTAAAAGGAACAACACAGATGGGATTGTGGTACCCAAAGAAAACAGGATTCAACCTAGTTGGATATTCTGATGCAGATTTTGCTGGATGCAGAGTGGATAGAAAGAGCACATCTGGGAGCTTTCAATTCCTTGGACAGAGATTGGTGTCATGGTATAGCAAAAGGCAACAATCAGTTTCAACTTTCACAACTGAGGCTGAATATATAGTTGTTGGGAGTTGCTATGCTCAAATACTTTGGATAAGAAATCAATTAAGGGATTATGGACTAGTTTTGGAGAGGATTCTTATCATGTGTGACAACACTAGTGCCATATCCATTGTTGCAAATCCGGTGAATTATTCAAAGAAAAAGCACATTGATGTAAGGCACCATTTCATAAGGGAACATGCAAAAAATGGTGTGATTAAATTATTCTATGTTCCCATACAAAAAATAGTTGGCTGATATATTTACTAAACCACTAGATGAAACCACCTTCAACAGGTTGGTTAGTGAGATTGGAATGCTAAATTCTTCTATCTAAGTGGCCAAATAAATATATCTCACCAACTATTACAACAATTACTTCACAGACATAATTGTTTAGTGATTTATCTAAGTGAAGTAAATTGATATATATTTATAAATATATCAGTCATATTGTTGTACAGTGTTTTCGAAAACTCAAAATATAACTTGGAACTATTTTTTTGTTCTGAGTAAACCTGAAGTGAATTATTATACTTGTGCATCTTTAAATAACAAGTATGATATTCAATTCTGTAGGAATATTCAACAAATACATTTTTAACCCCAGATTGAATAAATTTTATATTTAATCTGAAAAATGTGTTTGATAAATTTTAATTATTTTATTTTCCAAGTGAAAATAAAGTAAACTTTCAAAACTGGAGTTTGTGATTAATTTGCCATCTTTTTATAACTTCTCCACCATGTTAAAATTCCTGAGTTCTCGAATAAGTTCACTTTTGTGAGTTCTCGATCAAATAATTGGTTGAGTTCTTGATCAACCATATTTCATAGAGTTCTCGATCAAGTACTAATTATGAGTTCTCGATTGATACAGTTCTCAAATACGTATACATGAGTTCTCGACTAAATTCACGGAAAATTCTCTACTAAAAGCACTTTACTCATTCTGAGTTCTCGATCACTCAAATCGATTACAATTTTAGGTCGATAAGTATAAGTCATATAAATAACAAAGTAGATCTAACATTTCATTTCTACGCTTAATCGCAAACTCAAAGAAACTCTTTCTCTCAAATAGTTGCATTCGAACTCCCTCTCTAAACTCTTAAATTTTTTCACTTCTCTTTTCTGCACAATACTCAAATGGCATTCTCAAGTTCCAACCCTGCAACTGAAGTGTATATCATCCCTGAAATAAATTTTCTCGCCATTGCAAGAGATGCAGAAGCAAAGCCACAGTACAAATGATTCATTGGGTTTCTTATGGAATCCTACTTGAAAGATGCATTGCTTGTCAATCCCACCTTGTACCTGGATATTCTAGAGCAGTTCTGGAACACGGCTAACTAGGAAGAAATTGCCTTGGAGGATGGGAGCTCCATGATTCAAGTCACCTACAAGATTCAAGGGGTTGACATAAATTTCAATGAAAATGATGTAAATTCAAGTTTCTCTCTCCCAACTGAGAAGCATGACAAGGTGCCAACAAAGGCTGAATTTGAGGACTTCATGGAGTTTATTAGATATTCTGATGAGATCGAGCTTAGAAAGCTCAGCAAGAAGTATGTTTGAAAGGAGTTGCCATTTCTGTTTGACACTGTACTGAGAGTCTTCACTTGCAGGAAGACTGGCTTTGATCTAATCAGTGTCATTTACTTGAAGATGGCCTACTCTTTGGCATATAACCAAAAGCTGAATATAGGAAAGCTCATCCTTGGGGAACTCATAACCAGGATCCTTAAGAGAAGTAATGAGATTTTCTTTCCCTTCTTTATTCAATCAATTTTAAATTTCAAGAATGCTAGTGTGATTGAACTACCTAGAATGAACAAAAATAGAATTAGTTATTCTAACTCCATGTCAAAAATTATTTTTGCTACATTGGATAGAATAACCACAATGAATGTGCCTTTTCAAATCATACCTCATAAGAGGAGTGTATTTGAAGGGTATCCACTTGTGCAGCCTATATATGGTTACCTTGAAGTAGTAAAAGGTCTCATGGTGGCAAAAGTACCAAATGTACCTAACCTAGGAACTCTCAACACACTGTAGACCCTTCTTCAAGTCCCCTAGATGTTAGTGAACCAACCTCCACATCCTCTCAACAGGGTGTGGTTGAAAAGAATAAAAGGAAGAAACCAGCTGCTAGGAAGAGATTAGAAATAGTGGTAGATGCAAATGATGAACCTGAGTCTCATATGCCATCTCTAAAGAGGAGAAATAAAAGTAAAGAGACCACAAAAAGCGACTCTACATCCTCCCAATAGGGTATAGAGGTCTCAAATGAATTAAACTTATTACAAGATGTATTCTCTCAATAGAATGTATCTATTGAAATTGGGAGTCAACCCACTCCACTTTGTAAAGAGTCTGCACCATCACAGGAACACACTCCTATTGATGTGAGGTGTGAGGTTGAAAAGGAGACACATGTGCATATAGGAACTTCCCTTGAAACTTCCCCATTCTCTCCAGGGTAGTTGCCAACACTCACTTCTTCTCAAAATCTCTGTTTCATTCGTCATATTTCTTCTCAACCAATTGTGCACAACCATGCATAAGAGGTGTTTGATCACCAGGAATCCAATCGTCCTGGTTAGCCAAATTTAAGTGACTTGGTGCATGACACCTTATCGGGGGCTAATGATAACATTCCCTTTGGTCTCATTAATGAGCCATTGGAGCACCAGGTGTCTTCACAGATATTGGGTAGCCTAGAGGACCTCCACTCCGTGCAAATGGCATCCCCCAGTCACTCCTCATCCATTCAAATGTTGTCCTCTAGGAGGAATTCACCTATCCATCCAGAATCTATTGACGATTCATCTGAAAAATTAGATGATGAGATAGATATATAGAGGGACCCACTGTCATAAGTGGTGATCGTAGCTCTAACTTTCTGTCTTAATGGCTGAAGCCTGTGCAACATGATAGTGCTTCAGGAGCATTAACTGCTGGTGTTGTATCTGAAGAAAAATTGAAAGAGTTATATGGAGACCACTTGGATGGGTTCTTTCACATTGAACAACAACTACTTATTTCTCACCTTCCTAATGAAGACTATGCTGCTATTCTACTTGAATATGCTAAAGATCATGAATAAATTAGGGACAAGAATGCTGAAATGGCTGAAGAAGGAGAGGCCAATGTCGAATGCTTGGTTGGACAAGAAGCAAACTATGAGCATGAAGAAGATGTTACAGTGGATGAGGGAGTAATATCTGACTTCTCTTGGATCATGTGAAAAAGTCTTTTCTCCATCTGCCATATATGATGCAATTCGTGAGGCTTCCAAAGTGCAATTACAAGAAAATCGTTATCTTGTAAGGGGCTTTCAGTCTAAACTTAAAGATCACAGATGTAAAATGGAAAGCACAATGAAAAGTATTGATGTGAAAATGAAGCCTGGTGTTTATGCAACTTCTCACTCTAAATCGGAATCCTCCTAGTCAAGAATTAAAGTGAATGAGATGCATGACAAGATGGAAAAGATGGAGAACAAATTCAAAGAAATTTTTGAAAGCAATGCCACTTTTCAACAGAATCAATATAAGATCAATAACATGGTGGAGGTGATGTACAAAAATAGACATGCAGATAGATTGCCACAAGATGTTCCACTACATGATTTAACTCTTTTTCAAGTGGATTTGTTCTATCAATCCAAGGAGAAAGAAGAAAAGGCTCAAGTCCTTACAATTGTAAAGTTCAATGAAAAAGTGGAAAAATTGACTGCAAACCAACAAACTCTATCCGACACTGTGAATGAGGTTATCTCCAGTCTGAGCTCACTCCAAAAGGAAGTATATTAATCTATGTCAAACCAAATCTTGTCTCTTACTCAAGTCACCAACCAACTGGCATCAATTCAAAATCTTCTCTCTACAATGACTGGACCAAGTCAAGCTACTCAAGTGCAAGTACCAACTCAAATCAAGCCAACTCATTCCTCCCTTCGTATAAAAGCCACAAGATAAAACCCTAAGGGGGGAAAGGAAAAAAGGGAGGAGATTGAAGCAGAAAGACAAAAGGTTGTGATGAGAACTTTGAAAGAGGAAGGGCTAAAGCTCAATGCAGACAAGGAATTCCTGGCCAACCTGAAAGCCATCAAGGCACAAGTCAAGGGTCATCACTGAAACTATAGAACAATTCTTGAAAATGCCATCATTACAGTGAGGGGAGTTAAATTTGAACAGAATGGAAAATTTTTCAAAGAGCCTGTAGTGCAGATGGAATCTAGCTATTTCAAAGTTTCAGTTGGGATCTTTAATCAACTCTCCTACACTGAGTTGGAAGGCATGTACAAAGCAATTAAAACATTAACTCAGGAAGATGAGGAATTAAAGAAATATGTCATAAGTCCTATCCTACCTATTTCACTTCCCGAGGCATAGTGTAATCTTGATGGAGTGATGTACATGACACAGGAAAATAAGTTGGCACACTTTAGAATCCCTGAACACTTAAATCAAGGAAACAGAAGCCAATCATGAGTCTAAATGATCTACTTGATAACAAGACTGGTAAACAAGAAGAAGACAAAATGATTCTGGAAAAAATGAAGCAATTTATGAGTGATCAAATATCATACTTTGCTATGAGGAGTTGAAAAAGAAAAAGAAAGATGATGAAGACAAAGGTCGGGAAAAGAGAGATGACAAGCCTGCACCTAGGAGTGATAAGGATAAGAAGAAGGATGATAAGGATAAGAAGAAAGATGATGATCAGAAGAAAAATCATGATTCAGATAAATAAAAGAAGTATGAAAGAAAAAAGGCATCCAAGCAGCAAGTTATTGGAAGTCATGCTAGTTCACCAAACTCAACTCAGGACACTAATGTGGCTCCAATGATTTCTAAAACTGCTAGTATCCCTAAATCCAAATCACCAAAAAGACATCTTGTCAAGATGACTGTAAATGGAATGATAATGAAGGAAATTAAAGGAAGTCAGTTCAAAAATCTCAAACTTTGCAAAAGAATTCCAATCAATGAAGCCATCAAGATGAAAGTCAGGCATTCTATTAGTTCTTCACTAGTTGGTTTTTGTTAAGGATTGTGGTGTTAATAGTATAATCAACTAAAGTTATTTAGTCTTAATTTATAATAAGCTAAGTAAAATGTACTGTCATATGTATATTGACAGTATGTTTAGATAGTCACTTGAAACAGTATGTTTAACAAAGCCAAATAAGTGACAGTAAGTTTAATAGTTACTATCTTGTATAAATGTAATAACTTGACCCATGAAGTAGAAGTTCACAAAGTGTTCATGCACAACATGGCTCAAATCCATGACAGTATAATTCAAAACTCAAGCCTATGATAGCATATTCAAGTGATGGCACAAAGGAACAGGTGACAACAACTATTCCCTCAACAATAAACATTGTGGAGAATAAAGATTTGAAGACAACAAATTTTACTGACAGCAATATTGGCGGGGATAGTTGACAACAGCTTTGGATACAGTATGTTTCAGTAGACTATCAAAGCTTGACAGCAAAGTATGTGAAGCCGAAGATACTGTCACTATAGAGGAGCTAAAGGTTAACAGTATACTTTTAGTGAAGCTGACAATCTGTTCCAGGTAGCAGACTAGATAGTGAAAATACAAAGATTGATTTAGACATGTATATCTAGTCTGTCAGGTCTACTACTACAACTTGGGAGAAGACAAGCAAAAAGATAAAGTGGTTCAATGAGTCAAAGATTTCTACATATCTCAGAACAACTTTATCTATAAATGGAATGAAGCCAAGGATTGAATAAGAAAAGTAAAGTTTCTATTTCAAGCTTTATTATAGAACCAAGGAAAAGTGCATATGTAAGTGGGATATGTGTTTCAGTATAAATACACATATCTCACAGGTACTTTTCCTTATGTAACTGAGCTAGATTTTCTCTCAAGTTTAGAAACATTAGCAAATTCATTGTTATTGTTTCTTTGTAGCTGGAATCCATTTCCAATCAGTTGTAGCAAACCAAAAATAATAATATTATTTTTGAAGTTTAAAAACATTGTGTTCTTCACCTGCTTTTATTGTTTGCATTTTAGACATGTTAATTATAAATCTTGTTTGTTTTAAATCTTGTTTGTTGTTTGCATTTCAATTTGCATTCAACCCCCCTTCTGCAACACTCATTCTGTTTAATAACTGGTATTAGAGCAGCAGGTTTAACATATCTAACCTGAATAGATCCAAAATGAGTGCACAGAAAGTAAGTAGTATAAAGATACCCACCTTTGACAAAGAACATTACAACCTCTTGAAAAGAAAAATGATATTATTCATAAAAATAGACAACCCACTTTATCCTGGTATTCTGGAAAATGGTCCTTTTATTCCTCAATCATATGTACCTGAAACCACAGTAGAAGGTGAGACAATACTTGCCTACTAGGTTCCTAAAAAGGTTTCCGAGTACAATGATACTAAAAAAGAAAAAGTAGCCCTAGATGATTATTTGCAGTTCATAATCATTGAAGCACTTGACAATGTTATGTACAATAATATTTTCAATTGCACAAGTACCAAACAAATATGGAAAACTATTGAGATACTCTGTGAAGAAACAGAAGAAGTGAAAGACAACCAAAGACAAATCCTGGTGTCTCAGTATGTGGCTTTTATGGCAAAATCAACTGAAGGGTTAACTGAGATGTTTGAAAGGTTCAACAGGCTGATAAATGACTTGCAACTACATGGAAAGTTTTATGACAAAAGGAAGTAAACATGAAATTCATGTTGACACTTCCTAACCATCTTGAGTATAAGGTTATTGCTATTAGAGAAGGAAGAGATATGTCAAAAGTATCTCTTAAAACTCTGTATGGCATTCTCAAAACCTATGAGCTAGAGTTGTTACAAAAGAAAGCTATCCAGTCTAGTCAAAGAGGAAAGATGACCAACACTTCAAATGCTCTAGTGGCTTAAGATCCAAAGATGCAGGAGTTACAAGAGTCTAAACATCAATAAAAACTCATGATTGAAGAGATTACTGATGAAGATGAAAGTGTTACTCTTAAACTCAAGTATGGTGATGAAGATGAGTTCTACACCCTAGATGAACATGACAACATGGAGAACAAAACCATGGCATACATGGCAAGGAAGTTCTCAAACCTGAGATTCAAGAAGAACAATTCCATCAAGCCTAAAGTACAAAGCTCCAGGTTCAATAAAGGAAACGCATCAAAATCTAGAGAAAGTGGCAAAGGTGGATACAAGACATAAATGGTGGACGGATCTAAGACAAGATGTTACAATTGCAATGAGATGGGGCATTTTACAACTGAATGCAAAAACCCAAAGCAAGTGAGAAGAAATGATAATGACTATGAGGAACTTAAGACAAAATATGATGCATTGCTCAAAAAGCAACAAGGAAGGGCATTTGTAGCTGAGGGTAAATGCTAGGAGGAATCTAATGATGTAGAAGAAGAAGAGTATAGAAATCTAGCTCTCATGGAAAACTCTGGAGAAGAATCACCACCTTCATCAAGTCAGGTACCTTTTCTTACTATTATTGATATGACTACATCTCAATATAAGAAAACTGTTCAAAGCTTAAGTTCTGAGATTTTTACTATTCACACTATCATGCTAGCTGCTAATGAAGAAATTGTCAAACTAACTAATGCAAATGAATTATTAAAAAGAAAGAATGAAGAACTAGAATTTTGATAGAATTCTTTTGACTCATTAAGACAAGAAAATGAAATTATCAAAAACAAGATTGTTTGTGCCTCTCAAGTTGACCAATTTCTTAGAAAATAGATTTCTAAAAATGAACTTAAAATCAAGGCTTACAAGAATTCATCCTCTTTGTTAAAAACCTATCATGAAGAAAATACTAAACATCAAAAGGTTGGAATATGATTTAACTATGATAAGAAGCAAGGGAAGAAGCATGTTAGAGATGAAATTGATTGTATTGATAAATCTACTATCAAACCTTTTATTCTTAAGAGAGTCAAAAATCCTATGTTTAAAAAGCCTGATTTTGAATTCGATGAGGAATCCCTAGTTCTTAAACAAGAACTAATTGATGAGGAAAATGATACTATCACTAAAATCATTAGGTTAAAAGATACTGTCAAAAATCCCAATACAGTTAGTTTTTCCCTTGACAGCACTCAGGGTCTAGACGATACTGTCAATACTAGCAAGATAGTAAGTTTATAAGCTACTGTCAAGATCGTAAGATCAAATCATATTGTCAAGACAGTTTCATCTCAACTCACTGTCAACACTAGTAAGACAGTAACTTCTAAACCTACTATCATCAAGACTAAGAAAAACGGGAATGGAAAGTTAGGAATAAATAAAAAGAATAATTATGGTTACAATCCTAATACTACTAGAAAATTGTGCAATAAATGTGGTTCTTCTAGTCATTTAACTTATGCATGAACTAAGAGTAAGTCTAAAGTTAAACATGTTACATCTGTTAATGAAAACTTACATACTACTCTTTTAATAGACAGACAAGTGTCTCATTATGGTGATATTGATTGCATGCCATGTAAATAGAATATGATGAGCATCTATTTTAACATGCCTTTTCCTATTGATCAATCATGTCTGCATAGAACTGGTAAAATTGAAAAGTGAAAGACTTCAAGTCCTCCTAAAGTTAGGATGGAGAAGTCACCCAAAAGAAGAGTCACTAAAACAGTTATCAAAACTAAATGGGTGGCCACAGGAGTCATGCTCAAAGCTAAAGAAAGAAAACCAATTGATCATATCTTAAATTGTGATTCAGCTAAGCATAACGGACCCAATGGAAATTGGGTACCAAAAGCAATTTAAAAATTTTGCTTTGCAGAGCAATAGGAAAAATAAAAGAATCATGTGGATCATTGATAGTGGATGCTCTGGACACTTGATTAGTGATAAAGCTCTGCTATCACAGTTCAAGGAAATGGATGGCCCTTATGTAACCTTTGGTGACAACGACATTGGTTTCATAATGGGATATGGCATTCTAGAAGTTGGAAATTTAAAGATTAAGAAAATTGCTCTAGTAAATGATTTGAAGCACAATTTATTGAGTGTTACTCAATTATGTGAAAGAGTATTTAAAATGGGTTTTGATCAAGATAGATGTTCAATTGTCAACAAGAAGACAGAAGAAGAAGCTCTTCAAGGTGTGAGAAAAGGAAGTCTATTCATAGATGACCTTGACACAATTAGAAAGGACAAAGTTTATTGTTTCCACAAAAAGCCTCAATAAATGAAAGTTGGTTGTGGCACAAGAAGCTGTCTCATCTAAACTTCAAAGCAATGAACTACTTAATGAAGAGAGAATTGGTAAAAGGCCTTCCTCAACTTGAATTCTGTCAAAAAGAATTGTGTGAGGATTGTTAGAAAAAGAAACTAAGGAGAGCTACTCACAAAAGCAGTCCTAGAGGTTCAATTAATGAAGCTTTTCAAATTATCCACTTGGACTTATTTGGTCCTGGGAATATTCAGTTATTGGCAAAGAAAAGATATGCCTTAGTAATGGTTGATGATTTTTCAAGATCCACTTGAGTGAGATTCTTGGCAACCAAGGATGAAGCTGCACAAGAAATTATTGATCTTGTAAGATTCCTTGACAAGAATACCAAGTTCAAAGTGTAAACTTTAAGATGTGATAATGGTATTGAATTCAAAAACAGTATCATTAATGATTTCTGCAAAGACAATGGTATCACTTAACAATTCTCTGCACCAAGGACTCCTCAACAAAATGGTATTATGGAAAGGAAAAATAGAATTCTCATTTGAGGCTATAAGAACCTTGTTGAGTGAAGCAAAACTTCCTACTTATTTCTAGGGTGAAGCTATTAATACTGCATGTTACACTCAAAACTGGACTGTGGTCAACAAAGCTTTTAGAAAAATACCTTATGAGCTACTTATAGGAAAGAACCCTACTGTCAAGTATTTCCATGTCTTTGGAAGCAAATGCTAAATTATCAAAGACTCAACTGAGATCAAAGGGAAATTTAACACTAAAGCATTTAAAGGAATTTTCATGGGTTATGGAATTGAAAGGACTGCATATATATTTTACATCATTGATCACAAGACTGTGGAAGAAAGTGTGAATGTCACCTTTGATGAATCCAAGTTTCCTGGAATTAAAGGATGTTAAGAAACAGAGTCATTGGCCTTTGAGAATCAAGGCTATCTAGAAGAGATTGAAGAAGAGTCACCATGAATGGATCACATAATTTCTAGACCAATCATAGTTCCTTCTCAATCACAAGAGAATGAAGGAACTGATCAGTCCAAAGATTTCTCTAGGAATGTTCCCATAACTAGTGGACTTGAAAAAATTGATGTTGTCAACAGTTCAAGAGCAAAAGATGTTGTAAACCAACAAAGTGAAGCACACTCGAGTGATTCACTAAGAGAAATAAAGTAGAATAGGGATCACTCAAATGACTTGATAATTAGTGATCCAGGAACAAGAGTCAAGACAAGATGAAACGTGGGTAATGAGTCCATGTACTCATGTTTCCTCTCTCAAATTGAGCCTAAAACCCTGGATGAAACCCAACTTGATCCATATTGGATTATTGTCATGCAAGATGAACTCAATCAGTTTAAAAGAAGTAATGTATAGGAATTAGTGCCTAGAATAAAGAATAAATTTGTGATTGGTACCAAGTGGGTCTACAGAAACAAAATAGATGACAGTGGTATTGTCACTAGAAACAAAGCAAGGCTGGTAGTTAAAGGTTACTGTCAATAGGAAGGAATTGATTATGATGAAACCTTTGCACCTGTTGCCAGACTTGAAGCCATTAGAATTTTCTTGGCCTTTGTTGCATTCAACAACTTCAAAGTCTTTCAAATGGATATGAAAAGTGCTTTTCTAAATGGAGAATTGGAAGAAGAAGTATATGTTAAACAGCCCCCAGGCTTTGAAGATCCAAATATGCAAAACTTTGTATACAAACTTCTCAAAGATCTGTATGATCTAAAGCAAGCACTAAGGGCTTAGTATGATACTCTTTCTAAGTTTCTTTTTTAGAATAATTTTATAAAAGGGATTATGGATAAGACTCTGTTCTACGAAAATCATGGAAATGACATCATTTTAGTCCAAGTATATGTTGATGACATCATTTTTGGCTTAACAAATGAAGAATTGTGCAAGAAATTCTCTAAGTTAATGCAGAACAAATATGAAATGAGCATGATGGGTGAATTAGTATTCTTTCTTGGACTTCCAATCTTTCAAAAGAAAGATGGAATATTTATTTTCCAAACCAAATGTCAATAATATTTTAAAGAGATTTGACATGGAAGACTTATCACCTGCATAGACTCATACCTCAACAACAACTCAACTTGATAAGGATCCTAAAGAAAAGAAGGTGGACAACAAGATGTAAAGAGGAATGATTGGTTCTCTCCTCTATCTAAATGCTAGTAGACCTGACATCATGTTTGCAATAGGTTTTTATGCAAGGTTTCAGTCTGATCCAAAAGAATCACATTTGATGGAAGTGAAAAGGATCTTTAGATACTTAAAAGTCTCCCAAGATCTAGGCCTTTGGTATCCTAAGGAATCTGGTTTTGACTTGGTTGGATACTCAAATTTAGACTGTGATGGGTGTAGGATTGATAGAAAGAGCACAACAGGAAGCTATCAGTTTCTGGGAGAAATATTAGTCCCATGGTTTAGCAAGAAGTAGCAATTTATGTCAAATTCAACTGCAGAAGCTGAGTACATTGCAGCTGGTAGTTGTTGTGCACAGTTACTTTGGATGAGGAATCAGTTGTTGGACTATGGCTTGTCACTTAGAGGAATTCCTATACTTTGTGACAACATAAGTGTAATATCCATTTCTGAAAATCCAGTTCAACACTCCAAGACAAAGCACATTGACATCAGACATCATTTCATAAGAGAGTATGTGGAGCAAGGCACAATCAAGCTAGTGTATGTGCCTACAGATAAGCAACTTGCAGATATATTCACCAAGCCTCTAGCTGAAAAGACATTCAACAGGCTTGTGAGTGAATTGGGTATGTTAAATTTATTTTGTTAATGTAATTCTGTAATAAGTTGATTTAGTGATCAAAAATATTAGTTGACTGAAATTCACTGTGAATTAATGGCTTGTTAAGGTGTTTTGATTTCTATCACAGTGGATACACAAGATAAAATTTTACTAAGAGGTTAACTAATTTGTTTTAGTAACTTATTTCATATGGTGTTAATAAAAAGTACTCAAATGTCTTGACAATATATTTTATCTATAGTGTCGTATAGTAATAAGTTATTGTCCATCATCTAAGGAGTATTGATTGATAGTATGCGGGACTAGAAGTTATTGTCGAAAACATACTGTCAAAATTCATTGACAGTACATTTCTTCAAATCCCCGTATAACATTCTGTCAACAGTTAAATTAGGGGTTTGTGTATTCATTTATTGTTCTCTAACCGCTAATGTTACTGTCAAGAGTGTTTGTGATTTCTAGTGCAGGAGTTACTGTCAAAAGGGAATGGATCTAGCATACAACTGTCAATTTAATCGATTGAAATTCCTTCTTAACATTTTTTTTCATTTTATATAAATACAAACAGTAAATTCACTCTCACTCTTTACTTCTTCTAAAACTCTTTCACTCTCAAACACTCTAAAACCTCTAATTCTCTCTCTGTAACTTCATCTTCTTCGTTCTCTTTCTCTTTAAATTTCTTAACCTTTCCTTTCTCTACAATCATGTCTAGACCACAAATCATTTGTTCTCTTGCCCAAACCAACTTCACCACCATGGCTTTTATGGGTGAAGCTGGTAAAGCCTGCAAAACTTTTATTGTCTTAATAAATAATTCTTACCTCTGTATGGACTAAATCAAAGCCCTATGTTGTAGATTCCCAGTTTGTCATAGTTTTGGACCTCTGCAACTTGTGAGGGGGAGCATGATGCGTGCACTATCACTTTCCAAATCAATAACACTTTTTACACCATCAACTTAACACACATCAATGATGCTCTCCACATAGAAGCTGAAAGAGATTCATCCTTTCTGGAGCCTGCAAGTGAAGCTCAACTTGCAAAATTCTTCAAAATTTTTGGGTATACTAGACCAAAGACAAGCCCTGATTCTGATGATTAGTATCCTTCCGGTGGAATGGATAGAAAATACTTGGTGTAGGAGTGGAGCATGATAATGGATGTTGTCACTCGAGCTATGTCAAGAGAAACTAGTGGCCGGAATGAGGTCCCATCCTACATAAGGAAGATTGTGCATTCCATGGTGCATAACTATAGGATTGATATATGCAAGATCATGATGCCACTATTCAAGTTGGTGGTTAGCAAGAAGGATAGCAAAAATCTGATAATCTACTATCCTAGATTCTTTATTCTTATTATCATCTCTCTAGTAGGCATAATTGATCTTGATAATATACATTGCATGGAATCCCACACTTTAAAAAAAACACGAACTCCATTTTAACTTGCAAACCCCTAAATTCTGAATTGGGTTTGTTTATTACTGACCATATGCAGTCTATAATAAACTTACTCAATTTAAGAATTTTGGGAGATTTTAATGTTTTCTCTTTCAGTGATGAGAATGGTGTTGACCTCTCAATTCCTAACCCACACACTAAACCTTTTGAAGGAGCTAGACCTTCTAGAGTCTCCAAATCTATTAGCCAAGAGCTTGGTTCCTCTCAAAAGGACCAAGTTACTAAAAGGAAGAGAACCTCAACCCCTAGGTTAGAAACTATTCCACAGATAGGTGGTGAAACTGCACTAGATGCAACAAATAAGGGTGGTAGTCAGATCATAGAATCCACAGAGGGCCCTGATGTGCCTAAGAGGAAGAAAGCAAGGGTACCAACTTCTTTAGCCCAGTCTGTGTTCTCTCAAAAGGACACAGAGCTTAATATGGACAATAGCTCACCTCTAGGTGTTTCCTCTCAACAGGGGGCATCTATTGAAATTGGTCAGTCTCCCATGGCATCCTGTAGAGAGTCTACACACCATGTTGAACAAACTCAGTATGAGTCCACTCTTGAAGAAAGACACAATATAGGGATAGAAAATGTGGAATACAGATCATTCCACTTTGATGCTTCTCACTTTGACATTTTTGAGGAGTCAAATGTCAATTTTTTATTTCAAAGTTTGGATGAGCTTGCTATAAGTAATCCACAAGAACCTTCTATTTAAAGGGTAGAAGACATTATTGTCACAACCTCAGTTGTTGTTAAGGACACAGGAAAATTTGTTGTCACGACTGACAATAACATTCCTTTCAAGGAATCAGTAACAGCCTCAGTTGTTGTTAATGACACAGTTGATGACACTCCTCCTAACGATAACTTTCAAGATCGGGATGCTGTCAACACTCCAAATCCAGACAACACCACTCATACTCATACAGCTCAACAAATAGATGAGGCACAAGGAAGTGATTTTATTCCTCTCTCCACGGTTTATAAGGTAAAATCTAAATCAAATGTGCAAGGTGTACCTGTTCAGTCCCTTGCACCTAGGTTGAGTGAGGGAGAGAAAAATAAGAGAAAAAGAAAATAGAGAAGTGAGCATAAAAAAATTCAGAGGTAGGGAAAGACCCTGGCAAAAGGAGAGGGCTTTGAGCATGGCTAAGAAAAAATAAAAGAGTGAACTACATCATCTAAGGCATTAGGCCTTGAGAGTGAGAATGTGAGGGATGATGAGATCATCCAGAAAAAATAAGAGACTGTGAGAACCCCAAAAGCTTCAAAATCCAAATATGCAACCAAACAAGTTGATGAAAGGTTGAAATTCCTTTCAAAGAAGGTGTCAAAATTATCAAAGAAGGTAGCAACTGTAGGGAGGAATCAAATAAAGCTGGTGAAAAATATGGAAAGTTTTGAAAAATCAATGAATGAAGGTTTCCAAGCTGTCTTTCATAGATTGAAGGGGTTTGATGCAAAATTCACAATCCCTTTAGCTGCCACCTCAACTAAGGGGGAGAAGGATACTG
Source organism: Oenanthe sinensis (assembly GCA_028671895.1). Lineage (NCBI taxonomy): Eukaryota > Viridiplantae > Streptophyta > Magnoliopsida > Apiales > Apiaceae > Oenanthe > Oenanthe sinensis. Next base: position 8,781,149 of record JAPMAC010000212.1, read on the forward strand.
TGTTTTGTAAGTACTGAGATTGTTGGGAGTGATAAGGTAGCTGATGAGGTGGCTGATGATGCAAGCAAGGAAGTAAGAAGTGATAAGGACACACAAGCTGCATCTTAGGGGGAGAGTCAATTGGCATTGTTGTCCAAGATGGCTACTGAGATGGATGAAAATCTTGGAGGTGATAAGGTGCAGAAGCCTAAGGAAAAAGGAATTGTTATCGAGGAGGGTGTAGTGAAGGCCCCTGTTCATGTAGCTTGCAAAGGCAAGGATAAATTGTTTAATGTTGATGCTGATGACTTCATTGTTGAAGAGAATGAGGATTTGGATGATGAAGAAACATCTATGTTGATGGTGGATGGGAATAGTATAGTATTTTAGGATGCTAGTTTTAATGAAAGAATTAATGATCTAAGAAAATCCTCAAACAGAGATCCTAGGAAATTTTCAGAAGCTATGACACAGTCAATAGTTGGAGCTGCTATGATGGTGTCAAAAAGCAACAAATGGGTGATCTCTATTAGGACTGAAGGTGGATTCAACTGTTACATAAGTATGAGGTACTTGGGTAGACAATAAATAGCTGTTATTGAAGCCATTAAACTCAAGATCAAAATAAACAAATCCTAGTTGAATGAAAATTAGAAAAGAACTCTACATAAACTAATAGTTGAAAAGTTGCCTGAAATAACTCACAATCCACTCTACATAAAGTTTAGCAGCTCTACAGATGGAAAGTATAGATCAATGAATCTGGAAAGGGTTGGATTGTGTAGGCCAAGGTCTGTAAGAGAAGCCTTTAACTACTTCAAACAGCTTCCAATTTCTGAAGAAAGAATTAAAGTTATAAGGGTGTTAGAGGAAGAGATGAAAAATTATGATGAAAAGAAAGCTAAGAGATCAGGTAGAAAGGATCAAAGAAGAAGAAATGATGATGGAAAGCCTGATGGAGGTGCAGGTAGCTCTAAGTCCAACAACAATGGTGATAAAGGGACCTCTAGGGCTGGGAATAAGGATGGAGAAGAAAATGAGGATGAAAATAAATTTATAGATGGAGTTGAAGGTGGAGTGATGAAGCTAGTGGTTCTTGGTTTTGAAGCTGACAAGAAAGATTTTTCCATGCAAAATACTGCCAGGAGTGATAAGGTGGAACATATTGTCATAGAACTAGAACCTATTGTCAAGGAGCCTGGACATGGTGTTACACCAAAATTGACAGAAACATCCAAAGATACTGTCAGGAGTTATAAGGATAGAGATGTTGTCAGGAAGAGAAAATTCAAAGTGAGAACCAAAGCATTTCTTGGTGCACATGGATGTTTTTACATTAGAGAAGATGGTACAAGCAAGAAAATAATGGTGAGCAAAAATAGTGAAAAGAAAATGCCAATCATGTCAAGATGGATTCTGAAGCCTACACTTGTAAATAAAGAATGTTTGGATGTAAGGAGGCCTACAATTAACAATTTGGCTCAAGCCAAGACTAAATCAATGACCAAGGTTATTGCTGAGTGGTCTGAATTCAACTCTTTGAGTAAAGTAATCATTTTCTACTCAAATGGAGAAATTGAGGAGATGGATTATAAAATGAAAGATGCAAGTTATTTCTTGATTAGAAAAAGTTGCTAATTATCCATGGCTCGGATATAAGACTCGGGTCTTCAGAAGGATTCTAATTAGAAAATTCCTAGAATTGATGGACTCATTCAAGCCTCATTCTTTAGATGTTGTTGAAGTTGAAGAACATGAACCAGTCATTTACTCTAATGGACTGGTATTTGAAAATGACAAAGGGATCAAAGAATTCTGGAGTATGGATTCTTTGCAGGATAAGAATTCTGAATTACTAATCAAGTTGAAGGAACAATTGTCTAAGTATACTTATCTTGAAGAACAAAAACTCATTCTTACAATCAAAAGAATTATCAAGTTAAAGAAGAAGCAGAAATATGAGAAGAAGGTGGATTATGACAGGACTCAACAATGTCTTCTAAGAAATCCAAAAAGAATTATATTCTACAATACAGGTGGATCAGCTAAAGAGATCACCTTTAAACATCTGAAGAAATTGGCTGAGAAGGAGCCTCATATCACAGAACTCATTAAGAGACAACTACTCAACATAACAAATTTTGAGATATTTGATCTTAAAAACAAGGCCTTGGAGATATGTGATTTTAAAAAGAAGAAAGTGAGGGAGAAGAAGAGAAAATTTGATGTTGATGTTGAAGCTACTAAAAAAGATATTGATAGTATCAAAAGGCAGATCAAAGAATCTGAGATTGAATTGAAGTGTGCAAAGCTTAATGATCAATTCTCAAGAAAGCCTAATTATGTCTCACCTGTTTTCACTCATCCTTTAAGGATCATCATTGACAACATTGAAATGAAGGTTGTAGATTTCAAGACTCTCAATACTGCAAATCAAAGAAGAATCTTCAGACTTACCACGAGTTATTTTCTAGAAATTGAAAGAAACCTGAGTACTTTGGTTAGAGAAATCATTGAGTCAAGATCTCAGGAGGATGGTGAGATAGACAAAATGAGGGTGAAGCAAATCTTCTCATCTTCAAAGTACAGATTCATTGCTGATGAATTTGGTATTAAATATTTCTACATTTCTAAAGGACATGTAGATAACTACTACACTTACAAAGACTTAAGAGATATATCCTACAAATTTGTGAAGTTAGCTCTTGATTGTGTCTCCAGTTATGCCAAAACTGATAATGAAAAGAAAGCCCTAAAAGCTTTTGAAGATCTACATGTAATAATGATTCCTAAGAAGAAATAAGGAAGGAAGCTCAAGCTAAAATTAAAGAATTGCTCAGTCTAGAGGAGCTAGTAGTTTGAGAAAAATTGTACTTGTAATTTCTCTGAATATTTTTCTGTATAAACACTTCAGTTATTTTAGTTGAGTTAGCATCATCAAATTACTTTGAATTTGTCTTTATTTTACATAAAAATAAATTGAGGGAGATTTTTAGGGATTGTGGTGTTAACAGTGTAATCAACTAAAGTTACTTAGTCTTAATTTATAATAAGCTAAGTAAAATGTATTGTCATATGTATATTGACAGTATGTTTAGATAGTCACTTGAAACAGTATGTTTAACAAAGCCAAATAGGCGACAGTAAATTTAATAGTGACTGTCTTGTACAAATATAATAACTTGATCCATGAAGCAGAAGTTCACAAAGTGTTCATGCACAACATGGTTCAAATCCACGATAGTAACATTCAAAACTCAAGCCTATGACAGCATATTCAAGTGATAGCACAAAGGAATAGGTGACAACAACTATTCCCTCGACTATAAACTTTGCGAAGAATGAAGATTTGAGACAAAAAGTTTTACTGACAGCAACATTGGCGAGGATAGTTGACAGCAGCTTTGAAGACATTATGTTTCGGTAGACTATTAAAACTTGACAGTAAATTATGCGGAGCCGAAGATACTGTCTCCATAGAGGAGCTAAAAGTTGAAAGTATACTTTTAGTGACGCTGACAGTCTGTTCTAGGTAGTAAACTAGATAGTGAAAATAAAATAATTGATTTGGACATGTCTATCTAGTTTGTCAAGTCTACTACTGCAACTTGGGAGAAAACAAGTAAAAAGATAAAGTGATTCAAGGACTCAAAGATTTCTGCATATCTCAGAATAACTTTATCTACAAATGGAATGCAGCCAAGGATTGAACAAAAAAAGTAAAGTTTCTATTTCAAGCTTTATTCTAGGACGAAGGAAAAGTGCATATGTAAGTGAGATATGTGTTTCAGAATAAATACATATATCTCATAGGTACTTTTCTTTATGCAACTAAGCTAGATTTTCTCTAAAGTTTAGAAACATTAGTAAATTCATTGTTTCTTTGTAGCTGGAATCCATTTCCAGTCAGTTGTAGCAAACCAAAAATAATATATAAAAGGCATAGGTGTACTAACTTGTAACACTTAATTACTATGTAACTCAACTAGAGAAAAGATAAAACAACAGCAAAACAAGAGAAACTGAAGAAGCACATGGAATCAATCAACTGAAGAAATTGTAATGATACTTGGTAACTACAAGTAACTAATTTGGTTAATCAAGGATGCATAAGTGAGAAGAAGTTCAATCTCAGTATTGCTCATGCCCTAACTTATCTAATGGAGAATCAAATTAATGTCAAAGAAGTATCAAGAAGACCAAAGTGATTTCATGAAATGTATATCAACATCTGGATAATGTAAAGGTTAATCAACAAATGAGAACTGACATTCAGAAGCAAGAACCCCTACAAGACTAGTCACTTATGAACCAGACCATTGCATCAAGTGTCAGGACATTGGAGGCAAGTTCATGTCAGTAATAGAAGATCTCATTTGAATTGAGTGAGGAAAAGAAATTGAAGAAGCTAGGGAAACTTGCTCATAAAGGTTAATCCTCAATTAGTCACTAAAGAAAGTCAACATTCGATGAGTGCATATTTGCCAAGGCAAATGTCGATCCACGGCAGATCGAGATCGAGATCGAGATCGAGATCTTCATAGATCGAGATCGAGATTCTCCCAGATCGAGATCGAGATCTTCACAGATCGAGATCGAGATTCTCCCAGATCGAGATCGAGATTTACACAGATCGAGATCGAGATGGGTCCAGACGAAGATCGAGATGCGGGTGGATATGTAACATTTAATGTTCAAGGGACAAGAGGCTTATTGTGAACGGTTGATCCAGAGTTGTTGGGAAAGTACTTTTTGTTGTCGAAGTCCTGATTGGGCCACGTACACAAAAAGGACAAGATCAAGACTACATGACATTATAAAAGCAGCACTTTGATTTTATTAGTAAGAAAAGACTTTTCATCATCTCTATTATTCAACAATAATTTGTAAAGAGAGAGCATTTTTACTGTAAAACAAAAAGTGAGAGAGAGGATCAGTTGAATCTAGCTTTAATTGTTGTATTTATTGTTCAACTGATCATGATGCTTTTATGAATGTTGTAGCAAATCCTTCAATGAATATAATGATATATTCTTGAAATTCTGTGTCATCATTTATTACCTGCATATTGTTTATTCTCTCATTAATTTTAAACAGTTGTATTCACCCCCCCCCCTCTACAACATTTTGGACCTAACAATTGGTATCAGAGCACCTGTTAAACACATCTAACAGAGATCCTATTGTGTTGTTTGAGTTGGTTCTTGAAAATCCCAGATCTAATTTTTCTTGAAGTTTGTGCCGAAAGTTTTTATTTGTTTCTTCCTGGAAAAGTCATAGATCTAAAAAGTTCTAAGTAATGGTGTAAGGAATATTTGTACAAAATTCCAAAATATTGCACTTTAGAGCTTTGTGGATTTTCTTGTGGTCAAAACTGGAATCAACTGATTGACTAAACAAAAAGGACATTTTCGAACTTCTGTCAACTAGGAAGTGGACAACTTTTTGTTTGGACTTGAGAAAGTGGTGGACCCTGCTACTGTTCCTATGATTAAAACTAACTTGCTTGAATCTTAAGTGCAAAATCCGTTGGATATTAAGTGTTGAATATTTAAAGTGAGATAATTAATTTTTCAAGAAAATACAATTTATTGTAATTTGAAAAGTGTATTATCTTAATTTTAAATTTTATTAAAATGGCCTCCGCACACAGATTTAAGATACCTCCGTTTGATGCACAACATTATGACGAATGGACCGGAAGGATGAGAGCTTACCTTGAATCAATAAACAAGGTATACTTGAGAATATTGGAAAACGGTCCATACATACCCATGAAAATTGAGCCAGATCGAATGGAAGGAGGGATACTAATACCATCCTGGTCTGTTCCTAAAGAGGAAATGGAGTTTTCAGACGCAGATAAAGAATTAGTCGGTATGGATGCGTCGTTACGCAACGTCATAATTGAATCCCTAAACTCAGAGTACTATGTTCAGATAAAGGGATTAAAAACAGCTAAAGCCATGTGGGATAAACTGGCTGTGGTGATGGAGGGGACCGAGGAAGTTAGAGATAATCACAAACGCATTCTGATATCTGAATATGAATCGTTCAGATGCGAACGAGGAGAAAGCGTAGCGGATGTTTACAAACGTTACAGAAAATTGCTTATCGAGCTGAGTATAAGAGATAAAGTCTATCCACTAGCAGATTCAAATATCAAGTTTCTCTTGAATTTGCCTAAACATCTGGAACACAGGATCACTGCCATTCGAGAGTCAAGAGACTTGAAAAATACTTCTCTCGAAAAGCTGTATGGTGTTTTGAAGACCTACGAGCTGGAGCAGGAACAAAATGACAGAAGAAGATCCTACAATAGTGGAGAACACAAAGCGGTAAATGAGTCTGGACTTGTAGCTGAAGAGTCTGCTGTAAAGGCACTTGCAGCTGTCTCATTGAAAACTATTAATCCTGAAAGGGTGGTATTAGACATTGAAGATCCATCCGAAGAAAGTGAGGATGAATACTATACCCTTGAAGAGCTGGACAAATTAGAAGACAAGTCATATGCTTGTATTGCTCGAGAATTTGCTCATATCAGCTTCAGGAAGCAAAGAAGAGGTAAAGGATGATTTGGTAATTCTTTCAGCCGAAGAGGCAGCAGAGGCAGTAGTGTAAGTGGTCGGGGAAGTTACAGCGGTCGAAGTAGCACATCTGGTAGTGGCTACAGACCTAACCTGGTAAACAAGAACAAGTTCAGATGCTACAACTGCAATGAATTGGGGCACTTCGCAACAGAGTGCAAGAAGCCCAAGTACGTTCATCCCAAGGAATCCTATGCTGATCTGAAAAAGAAATATGATGCCTTGGTTAGCAAGCAACAGAAGGGAAGCCGGGCGTATGTTGTGACTGAAGGGAAGGGTTGGGACGAGTCTGATGAAGATGAAGATCAGGAGCTATGCAATTTCGTTTTAATGGCAAAATCTTCAGAACAATCAGATGTACCAATTCTAACCGTAAATGAAATGTCTATTTCTGAGTACCAAAATGAATTAGCTGCCATGACTAAAGACATGTACAATCTCCAACTAAATCTAATTGCTGTTAATGAGGAAAATGCTAAACTCTCACTTAAGAATAGACTTCTCGAGGCCAGGGTAGAGGAATTAGAATCAGGAGAAAGTAAAGAAAGGCAGTTAATGAATCAGGTAGACGTTTTAGAACACAAGCTTAAGATTAGGGAAGACCTTAACGAAGAACTTAAAAATGAACTAGCTGAGCTTAAAATAACATGTCAATCTTTTAAAGAAGCCGCTAATAAAGTGTTCGTAGAAAGGGACATGTACATGAAACTGACAGGCAAGAGTAAAAATGAAAAAGTAAACATAGGACTTGACTACACACAGAAAAAGAAAAATAGGGCTGCTGAGTTGTTAGAGCCAGTGTTAGTCAAAGAAGATGTGCCTGAGGTTTTAGTGGATGTTAGAAAACCTATCTTTAAGCATTTTGGGCCTAGGACCATAGATCCTGTTGCCACTAAAATTGAACAAGAGATTAAAATTGAAAGAGATTCAGAAGAAAAAGTAGTAGAACCTACAACTTCTAAGAGAGGGAGTAAGATTGCTTATGCTAAGAGAGGTGTAGGAACCAAGGAGGCTAAGACGGTGTCATACAAACAATGGGTAGCAGGGTCAGACCAAATGAAAGCACCTGTAAAGGCAGTTAAAACTAAACCTGCATCTGTATCTACATCTACACGAGCTAGAAAGGCATGCTATATCTGTAATCAAACTGATCATTTGTCTTACTATTGTCCGTTCTATGTAGAGGAAAAAAAATCTGTTGGTTGTAATACCATGCCTGCAACTGCTGCTTTGCCTAACATGTATGCAAATCATGCCAAATGCAATAATCCTAATTGTATGCCATGTGTTGTAAACATCATGCATGCTTATTTTAATTTAATGAATACTGCTAGTGCATCTGTTGAACATTCATCTAGTAGTAGTAAGAAAAAGCATGCGGGGTCAAAGACTAAGACTTCAAGTCCTCCTAAAGTTAGGAGTGACCAGTCTACTCCCAAACCTGACAAACCAGTCAAGGTTGACAAGGGAAAAGACAAAGTCAAGATGAATGCCCCTGATGGCAACAAGGCAAAGCCTTCTGTATCTGAAAAGAAAAAGGAAATTATTGATGCCGGGCCCAAACATCATTGGGTTCCGAAGAACACCTAACCTTTCTGGATTTGCAGGGCAGTGAACAGGAAAAGAGTAAAGTCATATGGGTGCTGGACAGTGGAGCATCGAGGCATATGACCGGCAATAAGTCCCTGCTAACAGATTTGGTGTTGAGAGCCGGCTCCGTGGTTACTTTTGGAGATAACAGCAAAGGTTACACTTGGGGATATGGCAAGATTGTTTGTGGAAATGTTATCATTGAGGACGTATCTTTTGTGGAAGGATTGCGACATAATCTCCTCAGTGTTAGTCAGTTCACCGACAAGGGTTTTGACGTCAACTTTGGGAAGCATGTATGTTCGATTCGAAGCAAAAAGGACAGAAGCCTTGCTCTCAAAGGAGTAAGGAAGTCAAATTTGTTCATAGCTGACATGAATTCTGCTGATCAGTCTGAAGTCACGTGTTTCTACAGCAAGGCTTCTGCTGATGAAAGTTGGCTATGGCATAAAAGATTATCTCACCTGAACTTTAAAGCAATGAATAATCTCGTAAGGAGAGAATTGGTGAGAGGGCTGCCGCAGATGGAGTTCACACCAGATGGACTCTGCGAAGCATGTGAGATGGGAAAATCAAAAAGAGCCTCGCATAAGGATAAACAAGTGAATAGCATTATCGAGCCCCTACAACTTCTTCATATGGATTTGTTTGGACCTGTTAATGTTATGTCAATGTCAAGGAAAAGATATGCGCTGGTAATTGTCGATGACTTTTCCAAATACACATGGGTGAAGTTTGTGACATCGAAAGATGAAGTGCCACATGAGATCATTAGACATGTACTGGTAATTGAAAACGTAGCAAGTCTGACTGTGAAGACTATCCGATCCGACAACGGGACAGAATTCAAGAACTCAGTGTTAATGGATTTCTGCATATCTAAAGGGATCAGACGACAGTATTCAGCACCGAGAACACCACAGCAGAATGGGGTGGTAGAAAGGAAGAACAGGACACTAGTTGAAGCAGCTAGGACAATGCTGTATGAGTCAAAACTTCCTTTATATTTTTGGGCTGAAGCAGTTAGCACGGCTTGTTATACACAGAACAGAACCCTGATTATAAAGGACCATAATGAGACGCCGTATTACATGATGAATAAACGAAAACCATCTATCAAGTACTTTCACGTATTTGGTGCCAAATGCTTTGTGTTAAGAGACAATGCACAACTTGGAAAGTTTGATGCCAAAGCAGATGAAGGGGTTTTCATTGGATATTCTCTTGAAGCAATAGCAGCGTACAGGGTGTTTGTACTTAATGATCGCAAGGTGGTTGAAAGCCTTAATGTCACATTCGACGACTCAAAGCTCCCGTCGATATTAAAAGAAGACAGTGAGCCCAATTCCCTAAGATTTGAAAATATGGATATTGATGAAGTGGATACAGTTCCTGAGTCTGTAGTGCAGGGTAGTGATCCAACGATAAATAATGAAATTAATCAAGAGTCTAGTGTTTCGCAAATTCAAAACACTAGGGCTGAGGGATCACCTTCCGTCAGACCTGGTACTAACTCAGGGGGAGTCAGTATGCACTCAGGGGGAGCAGCTCACTCAGGGGGAGCCAGTACTAGCTCAAGGGAAGCTAGTGAAAGTACTTCTAGACTAAGTCACCTTCACTTACAAGATCAAGCTGAATCATCAAGAACATTTGATAGGGATCGCACTTGGAACAAGGACCATCCGTTCGAGCTAATTATTGGTGATCCAGAAGCCGGAGTGACTACTAGAGGAAAAGCTAGAGCTGAAATTGCCACTGAGAATGAATGTCTATACTCAGTGTTCCTTTCCCAGATGGAACCTAAAGTGGTGGAAGAAGCTCTAGATGACGCTGATTGGGTGATTGCTATGCAAGAGGAACTCAATCAGTTTGAAAGGCAGAAGGTGTGGAAGCTGGTACCCAGACCAAAGAATAGATCTGTTGTTGGGACAAAATGGGTATTCAGAAACAAGCTGGATGAAGACGGACTTGTAACACGAAATAAAGCTCGCCTGGTTGCTAAGGGTTATACTCAAAGAGAAGGAATTGATTATGATGAAACCTATGCACCAGTAGCAAGGCTAGAGGCAGTGAGGATGTTCTTGGCATTCGCAGCACATCATGGTTTTAAAGTCTATCAAATGGATGTCAAGAGTGCATTCTTAAACGGTGAACTGGATGAAGAGGTGTATGTCGAGCAACCTCCCGGGTTTATCGACATCAAATATTGTGATTATGTTTATCGACTCTTCAAATCAGTATATGGCCTTAAGCAGTCTCCGCGGAAGTGGTATGAAACTCTGTCAGACTTCTTACTAGAAAGTGGTTTCACCAGAGGAGTAATCGACAAGACGCTTTTCTACAAGAAATGCAAAGATGATCTAATAATGGTACAAGTATATGTGGATGACATTATCTTTGGGTCTGCAAATGAGAAGCTGTGTGCTAAATTCGCAAAGTTAATGCAATCAAGGTATGAGATGAGCATGATGGGAGAGCTGACGTTCTTTCTGGGCATTCAAGTTAGTCAGAAGAAGGACGGGATATTTATCTGCCAGACCAAGTACATTCATGATCTATTGAAGAAGTATGGTCTCGAAGATGTATCACAAGCTAAGACTCCTATGGCAACAGCCACGAAGCTTGACGAGGATAAAGCGGGAAAACCCGTAGACATCTCAAGCTATCGAGGTATGATCGGCTCTCTTTTGTATTTAACTGCTAGCAGACCTGATATTATGTTCTCTACATGCTTATGTGCAAGGTTCCAAGCGGATCCTAGAGAGTCACATCTCATAGCTGTAAAGCGTATTTTTAGGTATCTCAAGGGAACATCAAATCTTGGGATTTGGTACCCAAGAGATACAGGGTTTAATCTTGTCGGCTATTTGGATTCAGATTACGCAGGTTGTAGAATAGATAGGAAGAGCACTTCAGGAAGCTGTCAGTTTCTTGGAAGAAGGTTGGTGTCTTGGCAAAGCAAGAAACAACACACAGTATCTACCTCGACAGCTGAAGCAGAATATATTGCTGCTGGAAGCTGTGTGGCCCAGATACAGTGGATGAAGAACCAACTCAAGGACTACGGTGTGGAAGTATCTAAGATTCCTATCATGTGTGACAACACAAGTGCTATTGCAATGACCAACAATCCTGTGGATCACTCAAGGACCAAGCACATTGACATCAGGTATCATTTTATTAGAGAGCATGTAGAAAATGGAACTGTAGAGTTGCATTTTGTGTCTACTTAACGTCAAATAGCAGATATATTCACTAAACCTCTAGACGAATCAACATTTTCTAGATTGGTAGGTGAATTAGGGATGCTTAACACCAGTTAGTTTTGCTACCTATCTGTTAGAATTAAGTTTGTGCACATATTATTGTTGTTCATGAATATTCTTAATTAATAATGTGTACTTAATTTCAAATGTATGTGTTGAATGTCAAAAGGGATTAGAAAGTTTCATGATGTTAATCTTGTGCTGATCTGTATATCTTTATGATTAGTGTCTAAATGGAGTAATGGAAAATTTTCTAAGGCAAATCTCGATTTGGTTCTGGATCGAGATCGAGATCGAGATCGAGATCGACTTGTGAAAATTGCTTAAAAAACTGTCAAGGTACATCTCGATCTATCGACATCGAGATCGACATCGAGATGTAGATCGAGATTGACATCGAGATCGACATCGAGATGTAGATCGAGATGCGGATCGAGATCGACATCAAGATCGACATCCAGATGAGGATCGAGATGCGGATCTCGAGATCGAGATGTGACTTGTCTTTTCAATTACTTCTTTTTAGGCGTGCAAGTATATATTATAGCATTAAAAAGGCTGTTCATTATTTACATTAACTTTCTTTCTCTCTTTCAAAAGCTTAAGCTCTTCATATACATACACGTATACATACATTACCAGAGTTCTTTTCTCTGCCATTACATCAAGTTTTCTTGTGATTTTCTTAAACAAAAATCACTAACTGTTACTTAAAAGCATCAATAACTAAAACGAAACTCTGCTAAAATTTTGTTTAAAACTGTTGAACTTCTTGTGTTGTTTTTAACGTCATTACTGTTCTTGCAAATAGTTCTTTAGTTTTCTTTTCATTCAAGTGAGTTTGTTTTCTGTTTCGTGCTTTCTTATTCTTAAGTTCTTTTGTGTTCTTGAGCGAAATAGTTGTGGGTACTATTGTTTAATCCTTAAAGTGCAACTTTACCGCCGTGTTTGTGTTTTTTTTTGTAACGGCTGTTCACTTTAACTTTCGAAAACTCAACCGTCAATCATTAGTGGGGAATTAAGTGGTCATTAGTGCGGAAGTTAATTTGTCTTAATTTGTGTCACTAATTATGTGGGGTAATTAGTGGGGTTCGTGTACGTTTTTTTTTGTTTAAATTTAGAACTTGTTCTCTAAAATTTCCATTGCAAAACCATTTCAGAACATTTCTTTTCTCAAACACAAATTTAAAATGGCAAACCCAAATTTCACAATTCCCAAGACCAACTTTGTTAATCTCTCTGCTGATCGAGCAACTGGTAGATTTATTCACTATCAGTTCTGGATTGAATCCCTCAACAACACTTCAATCATAAGTCATGCGTTAACCGCCTCTCCCATCCTGAATGTCGAAGCCCTTCAAGCTGCTTACTCAACATTAGAGATTCAGGGTGGTAAAGCAAATCCAACAGGCCTATCCTTTACTATTGGTGGTGCCAAATATGAAGTCAGTCTGTAGAAGTTCAATGAGATTCTTGGGCTTCCTACAGAAGATTATGCTCCGGAACCCACTATGGAGGATATGTTGCAATTATTCACGGAGATAGGTTGTCGCCCTCCGACGGGTCCTATCAAGGTAACAAAGGTTAACACCAGTATGCTACCAGCTGAGTGGGATTATGTAGTTCAGGCCATTCAGCGCTGCATGTTCCCAAAGGACAAAGACTACAGGCCAATGAACAACAACTGCCGGGTAATGCTATATGGAGTGGCAAACAACAGGAGAGTGAATGTGGGCAAACATCTGTTGATTCAGTTGCTTGAGAGGTGGGCATTGGAGAAGAATGCATCTAGGAATCCGGAAGTTGGTTGTAACGATCGAGGTAATTAAACCTATTTGAATAATATGAGGTATATGATTTATGTGTTTTAATGTATTAAGATATGATATGTGATCTTGTTATATGTCTGGTTGACTGCCCGTTTGACTGTATTATGCTTAAGTGATTTAATTAAGTGATTAATTGATTTTTCATGCTTAATTGAGTAACTGTTTGATTTTTATAAAATTATTGGTGTGTCCAATAATTAATAAATTTTATATGTAGTTCCTATGTGATTTTAGAGACTTTCTAAAAATGGTGATGTATTTAATTCTAGTCCCAGTGATTTTATATAAATCTTTTACTCCTGTTTTATTCTAGAGATATTACTCTTCTAAATTCCATATTTAATTATTGGAATATCCAAAAATCGTGAAATCTTCTCCAAAATGTTCCTAGTATATTCTGAGACTTTTTAAAAATAGAAGTTTATTTTATTTGAGCCAAAATTATTTTTTATGATTTTTCTCCTCTTATTTCCTATTTATGCACTAAAACTTCAAAGATTTTTAATTAATTCGTTATTCATCAGAAAAATATTTTAAAAATATGGGGAGGCTTCTAAATTCATGATATTTATTTTAAAAATATAAAAGTTATTTTTGTACTCTATTTCTATCAAAACTCGAATTATAAATTGTTTTTAATTCAGAAATTGGGGTTGTGAAATTACTAAACTGCCCTTGCTTTTATCAAACCCAGCAGTCCCCTCTTTCTTTCCCCATTTCTGCCATTCTAGTTCAGGTCGTGTGCTCTCTCGTCTCTATGGCGATTTTTCTTGTTCCTCTTGTTTTTCATCACTTTGTTGATGAATCATGCCTAGTTTTTGATTCTCTTGCTAGTACTTGAGCTAGTTTGGCATGTATCGGTTGTTTTGAGCTTTGCATGCATATATGTTTATGTGCCGTGTATGTATATATAGTTATTCTTGCATGCAACAGCTTTCATGAGTTGATTCTACTGATTTATGCTAGTTGGCTGCCTTAAATTGATTTGGTGAAGCTTTCGATTTGGAAGCCCGATTCCGGGCACCGTCGAACGGTTTTGCCCCGGCAATGACCTTGAGGAGCCGGTGTTTGCAAGGCTATGATGTTCTTGAGCCTACTTGTTGTCTAAATTACTCATATTTATCAATTAATTGGGTTGCATGTCGAATTAGCTGCTGCATGACAATTTTCCGGCCATGATTTTTAATTTCCGTCCACTAGCTTCGGTTGTTTTGATGTAGTAATTACCGACTTAGTTATGTTGTGAAATGTTTTAGATGCAAATAGGACTTAACTAGTTGCTGTGCAGTTTGTTGATAACCTGTTAAATTGCGTGATTAGTTTTCTAATTTTCCATATTTATAATCGAATTTTTCCGGCCAACTTGTTATTTGCCGATTAGTAACAATTATATGTATGCTTAATTGTAGATGCTAAGCTTGGTTATGAGATGAAAATAAGTTATGCAGTCGTAAATCGATTTAATTAAGGTGTAATAGCCGATTGCTAATTAATATTTTTTTTAGTTTTAATTTCGAATATATATGTATATTAATTTATATTCGAAGATTTGATTATATGTGAGCAATTGATGGAGTTGATGTTATTTGTTAAGTCCTAATAAGAATTAGTTAGGATGTGCATTTTAAGGAATACTTAAGTTGGTTATGTGCCTATATTCAAAATTTTCGAATATACATGTATACATATATATTATATTCGAATTATATAAGTGAATGATAGTTGAAGATTTAATCCTTGTAACTTGTATGGGCACGATTTTATGTGACAAGGATTGGGTATGATATATGATTGTCTGATTATGCATAATTGACATTGAATGTTTGGTTGTGTCGGTTGTATTCCGACGGATAGCTCCAATTACAGGGGAGGTGCTGCCAAAATTTCTAAAAACTAGAATGACTTTGTAAAATATGATTGGCACACCACTTCTGTATAAGAAAGGCTATCAGTCAGGAATGCTGTGAATGATATAATTGTCTATGTGCTACTTGTTTGCCAGTGTAGAAGTGATTTTAGTAGAATATGTCTATAGTGGATGATATATGTGTTTAAGGGTTGCATTATCGAAAGGGTAGAATAGTTAGACGTTATAGAGAACGTCGAGAGTTTATAAGATTCTGAAATAGTATTATTTTTGTGTAGCTACGAAGGATATTGAGGTGAAGGACAAGGGAAAAGCTAAAGTAGAGAGTTAGTGTCTGGTGTAGACGATCTACCTGTTCCACAGCTGTAGCATTCTTTGTTTGAGGCAAGTAACTACTGCCTAACCTCTTTCAACTTAAACACTGTTTTGTAAACTGCTTTATGACCCTGCAATTGTATTATCTTATCTCAACTGTATTACCTTGTTTCAACTGTTTTAAACTATATCATGTCCTACTTTAATTGCTTTATTTAAACTGCAACCTTATATCAGATTCAATTGCACTTTAAACTTTTCAATCCCTGAACTGTTATCGACAACTTATAAACTAGTTTTACAAATCTTAAACCAGTGATCTTGAGCTGTGACTTATGCTATTACCACTTCCTTATCAATAATTGCTTAAACTTAAATCTTAAAAGAACCCTGTTATTTAAGCCTAACTGTTATCCTGAGTAAATGTTTTACATCTGTTTTCAAAAACAACTGTTATACTTATGGATTGACCCTGCACCTTGACTTCATAACTTTAACTTGTTTTAAATTTCCAGTTCATGATTTCAGCTTACCCTATTACAACAGAAACTTGTTTGAGACTTATCTTGGAATAAACTTTACCTCTGTCTAATGATCTTTAAAAATGGATTTAAATATGGAATCCGACTTTCAAGAAGTCTTTTTCATCAAATGAATTGGTAATTTTAAAAAGAAAGGTTTTGGTTATTATAGGAATTCCGATCAAAATGGTTTCTGCGGATTCCTATAGGTTGGAGGCGTAAGAGGCCGAGTGATAGTTGAAGATTTAATCCTTGTAACTTGTATGGGCACGATTTTATGTGACAAGGATTGGGTATGATATATGATTGTCTGATTATGCATAATTGACATTGAATGTTTGGTTGTGTCGGTTGTATTCCGACGGATAGCTCCAATTACAGGGGAGGTGCTGCCAAAATTTCTAAAAACTAGAATGACTTTGTAAAATATGATTGGCACACCACTTCTGTATAAGAAAGGCTATCAGTCAGGAATGCTGTGAATGATATAATTGTCTATGTGCTACTTGTTTGCCAGTGTAGAAGTGATTTTAGTAGAATATGTCTATAGTGGATGATATATGTGTTTAAGGGTTGCATTATCGAAAGGGTAGAATAGTTAGACGTTATAGAGAACGTCGAGAGTTTATAAGATTCTGAAATAGTATTATTTTTGTGTAGCTACGAAGGATATTGAGGTGAAGGACAAGGGAAAAGCTAAAGTAGAGAGTTAGTGTCTGGTGTAGACGATCTACCTGTTCCACAGCTGTAGCATTCTTTGTTTGAGGCAAGTAACTACTGCCTAACCTCTTTCAACTTAAACACTGTTTTGTAAACTGCTTTATGACCCTGCAATTGTATTATCTTATCTCAACTGTATTACCTTGTTTCAACTGTTTTAAACTATATCATGTCCTACTTTAATTGCTTTATTTAAACTGCAACCTTATATCAGATTCAATTGCACTTTAAACTTTTCAATCCCTGAACTGTTATCGACAACTTATAAACTAGTTTTACAAATCTTAAACCAGTGATCTTGAGCTGTGACTTATGCTATTACCACTTCCTTATCAATAATTGCTTAAACTTAAATCTTAAAAGAACCCTGTTATTTAAGCCTAACTGTTATCCTGAGTAAATGTTTTACATCTGTTTTCAAAAACAACTGTTATACTTATGGATTGACCCTGCACCTTGACTTCATAACTTTAACTTGTTTTAAATTTCCAGTTCATGATTTCAGCTTACCCTATTACAACAGAAACTTGTTTGAGACTTATCTTGGAATAAACTTTACCTCTGTCTAATGATCTTTAAAAATGGATTTAAATATGGAATCCGACTTTCAAGAAGTCTTTTTCATCAAATGAATTGGTAATTTTAAAAAGAAAGGTTTTGGTTATTATAGGAATTCCGATCAAAATGGTTTCTGCGGATTCCTATAGGTTGGAGGCGTAAGAGGCCGAGTGACGCCGGTCCAACACTTTTTATGTGAAGACTATAATGAGATAGTCAATGGCTATAATGAGATAGCCCAAGGCCAATGGCAATAAGTGCCTTTATGAGTACTCCTTATGTCCAGAGGGACTTTAGTCCGTTATGGGGACTTTACGTGGCTGATCACCCGTATTGTCTGGCGTTGTGAGAAAACTTCAACCAAAATGAATTGTTTCTAAACAGTAAAGGTCCTAATGAGAGGACAGTTTTATAAATGATTTGAAAAGCACGGTCCTAATGAGAGGACAGTTTTATAAAAAATGTTTTGAAAGAATCAGTCCTAATGAAAGGACAGTTTTATACAAATGGACTTTGAAATGATTAGTAATGAATAATGAAATGCCTTGTTATAACCTGTCATACAGCTTCAATTATCAGACATATCTTGGGTTGACCTTGTTTCAATTGTTATACATTATTTTCCTGTTATCCATCTAACCCTGCAGATTACTCTTATACTTACACCTGGTTATTGCTTTCCAGTTTCTTGTTTACTCTGTACCAGTTATTGAAATTGTTTAACCCTGCCAGCAGTTTTATAAAAGAAAGTTTTGCGAGTAATGATTACCCTGACTAGTATGTTAATTACAATTTTGGGACAATGAGGTCCAGCAATGATTTTAAAGCATGGTTTTGCGAAAAGACTTTTAAATTATATGTATAAGCCTGTAGAACTGTTTTCAACCAGTATGGTTACTTGCTGAGCTTTTGTAGCTCATTCTTTTATTTTCTAACAT
Source organism: Oenanthe sinensis (assembly GCA_028671895.1). Taxonomy (NCBI): domain Eukaryota; kingdom Viridiplantae; phylum Streptophyta; class Magnoliopsida; order Apiales; family Apiaceae; genus Oenanthe; species Oenanthe sinensis. The sequence goes on from JAPMAC010000212.1 coordinate 8,799,319, forward strand.
CTACAGCTTTTGAGAATCATGGTCCGTATTAAGCAGACTGCTCGGAAGAACATGTCTTACATGAACTTTGCTAGGCTGGCTGAGAGGGAACAGGTAGGATCGAGGCAGAGTTGGAAGGAAAAGACTTTGTTTAGACTTGTACTTGTATTAGTAGACCTTGAGATGTTTCAGGAGTTGTAATATTATTTTCGTTGATGTAAATTTAAATATAAATGAATGTAGTAGTGTGCTTGTTTCATACCATTACCTTGAAAGGTCCAGGCGAGTAGTCGGGGTCATATTTATGCGTATTTTCTATTACTGTTATTTAGGGTGCATGCATATAGAGTGTCAGTGACGCCCCGATCTAGACCCCGGGTCGGGAGGGCGCCACATTGGTCCAGTCAAATGATGGATGCCAAGATTTCTTCAGATGGTTCTGGATGACGTCCTTTCAGAGGAACACAGAAGAGTATTTCAAGGCTCTGAAAGGATGGCATGTTTTGATATGACTCTAAAGAGTATCTCCACCATGGAAACCCAGCAAAAGTCCAGACTTTTTGAGTTGCGCCTGACTCCGTACTTCCAGGATCTGCAAGATGAGTATGCTAGGAGGCATGCTTCTCAGTTTACTGCAGTAGAAGCTGAGAGTAGCGGTAACGAAGCTGAAGGTGGAGATCAAGTGCCTAGAAATTTGGAAGAAGCAGGTATGGATGTTGACATGGCCGAGGCAAATGTTGCAGAAGCTGGAGCTGACAAGGATGACGATCTTCTGAGTCAGGTACCTATTCTTGCTGATCTTGATCAATCATCAATTCAACCTGTTTTCTACAGCCGTGGGCCTGAAAACCCCCAGGCTCTATCCCAGGATGCAAGCCCTTCTGTTCATAAACGTTCAGCTAGCCCTAAAACTGGTGATAAAAGGAAGGCAAGCTTATCTGAGTCGAGTGATTCGAGTGGAGGGAGTGTAGAAGTTCAATCTCAGTATTGCTCATGCCCTAACTTATCTAATGGAGAATCAAATTAATGTCAAAGAAGTATCAAGAAGACTAAAGTGATTTCATGAAATGTATATCAACATCTGGATAATGTAAAGGTTAATCAACAAATGAGAACTGACATTCAGAAGCAAGAACCCCTACAAGACTAGTCACTTATGAACCAGACCATTGCATCAAGTGTCAGGACATTGGAGGTAAGTTCATGTCAGTAATAGAAGATCTCATTTGAATTGAGTGAGGAAAAGAAATTGAAGAAGCTAGGGAAACTTGCTCATAAAGGTTAATCCTCAATTAGTCACTAAAGAAAGTCAACATTCGATGAGTGCATATTTGCCAAGGCAAATGTCGATCCACGGCAGATCGAGATCGAGATCGAGATCGAGATCTTCATAGATCGAGATCGAGATTCTCCCAGATGATCTTCACAGATCGATATCGAGATTCTCCCAGATCGAGATCGAGATTCTCCCAGATCGAGATCGAGATTTACACAGATCGAGATCGAGATGGGTCCAGGCGAAGATCGAGATGCGGGTGGATATGTAACATTTAATGTTCAAGGGACAAGTGGCTTATTGTGAACGGTTGATCCAGAGTTGTTGGGAAAGTACTTTTTGTTGTCGAAGTCCTGATTGGGCCACGTACACAAAAAGGACAAGATCAAGACTACATGACATTATAAAAGCAGCACTTTGATTTTATTAGTAAAAAAAGACTTTTCATCATCTCTATTATTCAACGATAATTTTTAAAGAGAGAGCATTTTTACTGTAAAACAAAAAGTGAGAGAGAGGATCAGTTGAATCTAGCTTTAATTGCTGTATTTATTGTTCAACTGATCATGATGCTTTTATGAATGTTGTAGCAAATCCTTCAATGAATATAATGATATATTCTTGAAATTTTGTGTCATCATTTATTACCTGCATATTGTTTATTCTCTCATTAATTTTAAACAGTTGTATTCACCCCCCCCCCCCCCCCCTCTACAACATTTTGGACCTAACAATATATTCTTTATCTTCTTTCATTTTTGCATTTTAAACTTGCTTGTTTATTGTTAGCAAGAATCAGTTTTAATTAATCAAGTTGGATTCAACCACCCCTTCTACAACAATCATTATGTTTAACAGATTTCCTAAATGGGAAAACAGATTATTGTTCCTGACAAAGATCTGCCAGTACAGCCAATTCAAGAAGAAGTTGTGCAGAACAAATTGTATGTCAAACAATGGATAGCCAACAGAATCTGCAAAGTTGAAATGAGGGATAAGAGAATGTTTGTGACTACTGTCGATGGAGAAGAAAGACCTTTCTACCATGATAACTCATCTTCAACCACTCATTCCCATCAAGAGAGTAATCAGTCTCTATGATAAGAAGTGTACGGTGAATAACCTGAAAATGGTTGAAGTGGCTGAGTATATAGTCAGAAAATATCAGAAAAAAATTGGCAAGGTCAAATACATGAAAGAAATGACTGAAAAGAAGCTCAAAGAAGATGAAGAGATAGAGAGAATGGATGCAGAGTTGAGAAGACAAGGAAAATGCAAAGGCTTCGAGGATCTTGACAGAGTTGAGCTCAAACTTAGAAATGGAGTTACAAAAAAAATTAGACTCAAATTTATCGAGGATTATCCAATACAAACTCTCAAAATTGTTGTTGATATGTTGGAGAATGCAATTCTTATTGAAGAAATAATTGCAAGACAGGAAATTCTCCAAGCCATTGAAGAAATCAAAATCAGAGAAGAAAAGGAGAAGAAAGCCAAATATGATCAATTCATGGCAAATCAAAGGTAGGCTTGATATCTTGTAATAATTTGTGAAATTATCTTTTCCCAAATTGGGGGAGATTGCTGAATCAAATCAAGCCTACCATATTGTATTTACTTGTCATATTGTAACACTCTAGTACTTCTTGTATAAGGTGGTGACTTAGTTCCTTTTATTATGTATTTGCGGTCACAAGCATGTTTCTAGCTAAGTCTTCCATTTGACAGTGTAAAGATTCATTTGTATGTTTCTAGTTTTAGAAAATTAACCTGTGAAAGCATGTGCTAGTCAGACAGGTTGTCACTACTAGAAAAACTGCATACAACATCAGTTGCCAACTGATGTCTGAGAAATTTCTGACCGATGTCTTCGCATGTGATGTTAAAAGTATATACTTTACACATCGGTTTTCAAGTGATGTTAAAAACTAATATAAGACATAGTCTCCTAAGTAAAGACGATGTTAAAAATAATTTTGGACATCAATTTTCTTATAAAAATCGATGTCTATAGCTATGTTTAACATCGGTTGTTTTAATAGAGACGATTTACTAGTTTCTTTAAGACATCGTGTTTTATCTTTATATCTGATGTCTATTACAAATTTAACATCAGTTTCTTCAATTTAAATGATGTAATAGCTTATTTAAGACATCATATTTTTTAAAGACCAACTGATGTCTTTCTAATTTTAGACATCAAATTTCTTTTATAAAATATTGTTAGATATATTATTACACATCGCTTTAAAAAAATTATGATGTTATTTCTTTAGGTTCAGATGACAGTGTCCTGTGTACATTGATATATATTAGCCAAAATCAATTCAACCAACTAACAAACTTATTCAACCACAACCAAACTACAGAAAGAGAACTGCTGCCACAAAAAGAAATTTAAATTGCCAAACTCAATTGATATATATATATATATATATATATATATATATATATATATATATATATATATATATATATATTATTATCAACCAAAGTAACACATCCACATAAATAAACATGAGACTTGGACTGTATAAGTAGGACATGCAACTTCTTTCATACACCTACCAGATCCATCAGACTTGGTGCCTGAAAATAAATATCAAAAAAATGATTGAATGCTTGAATGTGCTTAACAAAATAATTCCTAGCACAAATAAATTGTGAAGACCAATAAAATTATAATTACAGCAATGATACCTGATGATGATTTGCGATTTCTCTCCATTCCCTCCTGCAACAGATAATGAACACAAAACATTCACAAAGGTAAGCAGATCCGAAAAAGGTTTAATCTAATAATTACATGAATAGACAAATGACAACAGATAGTCACAAATTACTTGGCATAAATATAATATTTCAAGTATATTCATGCATCTTCAGTAGTGCGATAATAGTTCTTACTGCCAGATGCCAAGAACCAAAAAGAGAACTTTAAATTGATATTACCTGAAGTTTCTTCGCCAGATCCTCGTGGCTTTCCAATGTAGCTGGTTTGGATGCTGCTTCCTTAGCATTGCTCAATCTGTGTGTAACTTCATCCTATAAAAGAAAGTTCTTTAACAAGTCTGATCTAGGTACTGATCTAGGCATCAACACAAACACAAACACACACATACACATATACATATAGATATATATGTACTAATTAAACTAAATGCAAATAACTAATCAAACCCAAATACTAAGCTATTCGGAAATCAAAAATTAAATATCCAGATACATACATATACATACAGATATATATATGTATCTCAGTTTCTAACCTCAAATGCATAAAATCTAAAATTGAAACCCTAATTAACATAAACAACTAAATAGAATAACAAATAGATAAATAGAAAAAGAGAATGACTAATACAAACAATTATTTGAGTTTAGATTTCATCTAATTGAAAATCTAGGGTTTATCTTTTTCAAAAACAAACGCGAGAGAGATGGTGAGATGGAGTAAGTGTCCTGCGAGAGAGAACGACGATGAGAGATTCGCGAGATCTGACGATGAGAGTGTGTTGAGAGAGAGACGACGATGGAGAGAGGGTTGGGAGAGACGACGATTGAGAGAGAGCTGCCGATGGGAAATATTTGGGAATATTTTCTCTAAGGGGAGAAATATTAGGGTAATAAGGTGGGGGAATATTTGGGGTAATATTTGACCTTTTTTTTTAAAACAGAACATAAGACATTGGTCTTTTTAAGAGACGATGTCTTATATATGCTTTGACATCATTTTTAAAACAATCGATGTTAAAACTACCTTTAACATCAGTGGTTTCTTGCACCGATGTTACAGCACCGATGTTGTATGCATATTTTCTAGTAGTGTGTTTATATAGCTAAAAACACAGTTTCATAGATTAGTAAGTTGAATATTGTAATTGTATTCACTCCTTGTATCTTTCAAGAAACAAGAAGCTGAGATTCAAACCAAGAATCTCAGATTGTAGCAAATTCATTCTAATAAAAATTAGATTGAAAGTTAAACTTGTGTGTTTGTTTCATTTCCGCAATTCTTGATAAACACTGCAAGTTAATATAAGCTATAATTCTAACGGTTCATTCATAGTTCAAAATCAAAGCCAAAAATTCTAAAAAGATCAACATATACACTCACCCCCTCTATATAAGTTTCACATTACTCATTCCTAACAGAAATAAAGAAAGCAAAATTTCCCGGTGAAAAATAGAGATAGTATACCAACGAGAATTCCAGAGTACGTTACAAGTGTTTTGTTCTTGTGGTAATGAAGGACACTTCAGTAGATCTTACAAAGGTTATTGGCAATGAAGACATAATTGGGAAAAATTAGTGGCATGCTAATTCAGACAATTGATATAATTTACATCGGGTCAACTATAAGGTATTGTGTAAGAGGTACATATTTTATGAACACTTGATATTATTCTTCGTTCTGCCGATTCTACAATGGTGGACATCATTTGGTTTGGCCGAAAATTTCAACGCTAGCTTGTATTATGGGATATAAATATGAAATATTTGGACCGACAAAATGATCTCATTCTCTAAAATAGGAAAAATAAAACATAAACAGATAGTTATGTTTGAAGTCGATGATATAGTACAAATAGGTTAATATTTTGCTTAAACATGTGAAAATGAAGGCATAATAAGTTTTATGAATCATAGAAAAAATAGAAGATAGATATTAAAAGCAGTGTTGTAAAAAATGGAAATTGGATTTAGTCGATGAAAGCACGGAACATGGATTAATCGGATGAATCAGACATTAATCAGAATGATTAATTGGATAATCGGGAATTTAGTCAGTTCAGTGAGTTACTGAACATTGAGCAATTGGTGATTAATCACTGATTTTTAGAATAATGATTAAAAAATATATATTTAATAAAAAAATTGATAAAACAAGAAATGGGTGACAATTTGGATATACTTTTTCTTAAAGTTTATTATACCTGGATCATAATAGTAAAATGGGCTTATAAATTTTAAGACTCAAAATGAGACTTTCATTTATTAATATAATTAATATTAGTATTAGTATACATATGACTCGAAAAAAGCCGGTAAATAAATGAAAACAGAAGTCGGTGGATGTGTTTATTATAAATTACAATAATTAAAAATATAATAATATATTTAAAAAGTATTAAACAAACATTCTCTTTTATATAATATATATAATAAAAATATTTTATTATATTAGCATATTTCAGTAAATAAGTACTATATATTAAAACAATTATACTGTAGTTAATTGATATGGTTAATAATAAAATGTTATTTTCTCACTTAATATTATATTAAACTAAATATATTAAAATTTAAATAAAAATTATAATATATGAAATAATTTTTATAAAATTATAATAAATATATATTTTAAATATTTAAAAATTGGTCCGCGCATTTCATGGAATTTAAACTAATTTTTATAATTTCGAGCAATTATGTGAGGTGGTGCTCATCACTATCAAATTCAAAATTAAATATTTTATCAAATTTGTATTTATCAAGGAAACAAATCTGCCAAGAAGCATCATAAAAAGTAAAACTTGGCAAGGATTCAGATACCAATTTATCTACATCCACGAACATTAAAAATTAAAAGTAGATCGGTTAATTTTACAGGATAATATAGAAAGATTGATAGATAGTGGCCCATCAACTTCTCTCAAGTAAATATTTCAGTAGATACATCGTACTCGTTTTGTAAGATTTAAAGACAGCCACAAGATTTTAGAATCATTACCATTCCCTCTTGCAAAGAAGTTTCTGTCAAATGTGCACGCGTCGACCTGTTACCAGTGTTCAACGAGTGGCCGGTATGAAATTACAACCTACAAAAGTAGTACAAGAAAGAGTTGCTTTTTCGATCACTTTATTGCTGACTTGGCTTGTAATCTAATTATCATCTTTTTCTGGCTCTCGCACATAGCATTGACAGTTTCACCCGGATCATGGTTTAAAATAAGGTTGTTCTGTTGTGAACTACACAAATTAATCATTTACTTTCATCGTATTTTTACGAGGCGATTTATTTTTATTAGTGAAGTTTATTTACATGCAAGGGATCCATTATCATTAATATATAGGAGTCAATATTGTATGCCCTTGGGCACATATTAAAAAAAATGTTAAAATAATTATATTTTTCTGAAATTTTATTATAGGAATGATCATTAAAAACATTATTAATAATTTATAATAGATTAAATACTTCCTCCATCTCACAATAAATGTCTTCTTTAATTTTTTTCGGGTTAAATTGACTCAATTTTGACTATAAATTAAAAAAAAAAAAATTCAAAAACTAAAAAATACACTTTAAAGTTGTTAGATATATTTTTAATAATATAATCTTTAAATTTTTCTTAATTATACATTATATGTAAAATTTGGTTAAGAATTAGTCAATTTGACTATTAATAGTCAAAACAGGACAATTATTTTGAAATGAACCAAATATATATTTAGAGATAGATGATCCTGTTATATATATGATATATATTTGGAAATATAGTCTTTTAATTAAATTTATTATATGTAAAGACACATAAAAATTTCAGATCCGAGATTTGAACCAATTCGATTTGAAAAACATTTGAAATTATTCGGTTCGATGGATATTAGTAGGGTGTCAAATTCAAGATTCGAAACCCGACACAAACCCAACAAAAAAAATACGAATTTGAGTTGGGGTTTTGAATTTGGAATCTTTAACAAAACTTATATTTTTATGTGAAATCCGGTTAATACTCAAAAAAATTCAAATACAATATGATTATTAAAATATATTTATGTATTTATTTTACTAGAAATTAAAGATATTTTACACAAGTATATATTTACATATTCATAATTAAAAACAATTAATTACATTTATATTTATCATATTTTAATAATGTGTGTATAAATATATATATTATCCATTCATCTCAAAATTGTTATTTTTATCAATTTTACCCTAAAAAATATTATTTCTATCAATATTTCCACACATCAACCTTACAATATTAGTAAATAGTTAGTCTTGTACAAGATACTTAGCTCTTTAAAAAAATTAATAAATCATGTATTTTATATAATATAAATACTTCGAAATTTTTTTAATTAAGCAAATGTCGAATTGAATTTCATAATTACTTTCCCCGTTTCAAAATAAATGTGTCTTTAACTTTTTGTACATAATTTAAGTTGTATAAAAAAGATAGTCCTTGTTACGGGTCAAAATCATATGTAATTAATGAGTGGTGAGAGCTTTCGAGGTTTTATGGCTGCACTTACGTTTCGTGACTAATCAGATCCTCGTAAGTTGTTACGTAACTCAAGTGATGAGAGTCAAGCCAAAAACGTAGTTAATGTTCAGGGGTTAGATCCCTTATATAGGTGCACGAGGGCCTATGAATTAGATTAGAGTTAGGAGACTTGGTCGCCAAGTCTCCTAGTGATAAGGTTGTTGAAATCTTCTAGGAATGAGAGTCTTCGTTGGACTCTTTCAAATGAGGTTTATAGGGTTTCTGGAACCTTCCATAGATAAGGGGCCTCGTAGGACTCTTTAGGCCTTTAATTGAGTTTTAATTAATTAATTACGAAATTAATTAATAATAAAGGCTTAATGGACCTAGGGCTCCAACAGAGCTTATGGACTGGATTTACAAATCCAATTGATCCTTGGATTACAAATTCAATTGATCCTAGGATTCTTATTTCTTGTTCGCTTTAAGGGGTTCAACCATTTAGACCACACTAGGTTAAATAAATGAAATAATAAATATTGTATTTATTATTCTCTTAGGTTTATTTTCTACCTATATCATTTTTCCCCCAACTTTTGGAAAAATTTCATAAATTTTCATAAAAGTTTTATCAAGGGTTTTTCGTCCCTATCGGGCATTGGACTCATTTGTCTAGCTTAATGAAATTTTATAAATTTTACTTTTAATTTTAGGCTCAAGCCTTTTGTAATTAATTCTTTAAAAAGAATTGTTTTTCACAAAAATTGAAGTCATCAGGGATATTTATACATTTTTCTTTTTGAAAAATAAAAAATGGGAAGATTTTTATGGGAGCTGGCCAATTCGACCTGGAATGAGGTCGAATTAGGGTTCATTTTGACCCCCATGTCAAAAAAGAATTGAGAATTGAGGTCGATAGGCTTAATTGGCCTTGATTCCCATCGACTTGGAATGAGGTCGAATTTGACCTCACTTCCACACCCAGGTCGAAATGTGGATCGAGGTCGAGAGGCTTCAATGCTTGAGTTTCCATCGACCTGGATTGAGGTCGAACAATACCTCAATTCATCATCTAGGTCGATGGAATTGAGGTCGATGGGACTTACTTTGCCTTTGTGTGACAACCTCAAACCCGGGGTCAGAGATCCAGGTCATCACGGTCCAATTTCCAATATCTCTAAACTTGTTATCCAATGCTAATATAATCACAGTTTAATAATCTTAAAATAAATATCATGCTGATGATCCCAAACACTTTAACACACGCGAGCCATAATCTCAGGAAATAGAATTACATTAATTTATAATTTAAGTCTTTATCTTTACATTCTCAGTTATAACATTCTTGAGTTCGTGCAACTGATTATAGCTTTTCCAAGAACTGCAACAGCAGCCAAATGTTGATTAAGTAGTATAAGGCTACATATATTTACATAAATAGTACTTATAGATAAACCTGACTATCAAAAACTGAATGCCTAGTATGCTCATTTTCCCTACCTCGGGAATGGAATTGTGAGGCCTATCATATGGGGTCCTTTCCCTTCGCACGCTCTTTTGGAAGGTACGGTGCACGAGGTGTGACATGGTCTTCAACTGTTGTGTTTGGAAAAGTAAAACAAGCAAGAATGAGCTACGAGTGCTCAGCAAGTAAATAATCAATAATATAACATAACAGGGAGACAACAATAATATGAGTATCAGAGTAATAATTTTAACCTGTGTTTGCATGATGGACAATTCTAGACACTGTGCAAAAGAATAATAGGTTTCTGTAATTCTCGTTAACACTATCAGTAACTAAGCACCTGAGCTTTCGTTACAGTGTAACGTCAAATTCCAATTGGAAGAAAATGGACTATACTAGAGCATTCACCACGCCTATTGTACACGATGATCAGTTGTATCGTACAATAGAATATGTAACTTTCTCTACTAGTAGAAGGATGATCCTCAACTGGTCATCACCCCAGGCAACACATGGGCCTTTAAATGCTGGACCGTGCGCCACTCGACCTCTTACGCTATGATGGATTGTTCCGCACACAAGTCTCTTACACTTATATCTCCAGTCCCCTATGAATATATTAAAATCAACAAGTCTGGAAGGGAAATTTAATCCAACATCCCAGAATAACAACAATCATTTCTCGGATTTCAACATCATATAATAGATTTACTTCCGAAAGGATTTCAATACTTCTTTCGAGTATGTTGGTTGACTCTCCGTCAACTAATGAATAAGATAAAGATAGTTGAATCAAGACTCAAGAACATGACCGGGGAGTCGTTATGAAGAAATAAAATAATCCCTATGAAAATATTTATTTTTTGGTAAGATATTGGTCCCTAAAGGCACCAGTATATATGGGAAGAATGTCAAAGTTAAATATTTCTTCCCTAATATGGAGTTATCTACTCAAAAATAATTGCAGAATATTAGAGTCATAGCTCAGTATTTATTATTTAATGAAAATTAATATTTAAAGAATTTTAGATAACTCCAGAATATTTTTAAAGAACAAATAAATATTTGATTAATAATTATGAGACCTAGAATAGTACTCGAATAATATTAAAAGGATTTAAATATATAAAATATTTAAATAGAATTTAATCAACATTATTTAATATTTAACTAATCAAAAAAGAATTGAAATTATTTAATCAATAATAAATAATATTTAATAATCCAAAGAACCCAAGATATTTAAATATTATTTAATCGATACTAAATAATATTTAAATAATTCACAAAAAACTGTAAGTATTTAAACAATATTTAAATACTACATAAACTCTTTAAATAATATTTAATCAACACTAAATATTATTCAAAATATTTAAAGGATATTAATCAATAATAAATAATCCCTATATCTTATCAATTAACATCGAAATATATATTCTAGGGAAAGATACCTGAAAAATAAAGACTTAAGGTCGAAAAGTAGTAGACTGCTCTCAGTCAACGGTCGAGTATGAAGGATGTAACTCGACACTTGATTCAGTGATACTCAACGAATAGTATGCGTCCTCTAATTTTTCGAGAAGTTTAGAGTCGTGGACGAACTATGTAGAAAAAGTGCAATAGTCTTAACTGAAATAGGAATTCAAACACAACAGAGCTTTATAACCAATAAATTATTATAAAGTCAAGAGTTTAAGAAACTTGTCTGAGCAGTTGGTGCGGTGGGTGGTTGGTCCTTGCTTGCTACGAGTTGCTATGACACGAAAACATAAGTTATGGTCATATATACGAACTTTTAGAGTTTTTAACTCTACTTATACCTACTCGTGAATGCACATTAGCTTATCTTGCTAACGAGTTTTAGCCCGGTTCTTTAGCTAGTTATGATCTCATAATAATTCTTAACAACTTTCGTTAAGGGTTCGCTTTTTTTATTCTAGCCTCAAAACCTTACTTATGTCGTAGTTTAATTAAGGATCAAACAAGCAAGTTCTACAAGGGTTCCTACTTGCATCTACTTAACTCAAATAATTTTCATAAATCGGATTTTAATCCTTTTAATCCGAAACCTCTTCTCAAGTAATTCCAGATATCCCTAGTATTTTAAATAAAAGTTTTAGATTCTATGGAGTAGCCTAGCTAGTATGATCATAGCCTCCAAGTTAGGTGAAAACAGATTTTCAAGATTCTGCACTACCGTTACTAATTAATTCATAACTTTTCGCTCGTAACTCCGATTGACATAAACTCTACACGTAAATGATCTAGAGACCGTTCTCTACAAAACCATGTCCACAACTGGTCTAGGGATATAGGGTAACCCCTTCGGGTCCCCAGGTCAGTTAAGGTCAGAAAAAAATGACCATTACGACGTCTGTACGCTCAATGTTTTTCAATTTTTAAACTACTCAAATGCAACCCAATCAACTCCAACACATTTTATACTAACACTTGAACATATAATCAAGAAATTTCAAGTGATTTCTCATTTTTCTAATCATCTAATTGTTATAAAAAATTCATCAAATATCATCCACCAACTCATCTTATTTTTAAAACAATCATACTACTTCATAACAACCAACTCATTTGATAACGATTCTGTACCATTTTATCAACCAAACTTCAATAAAATAATCTCCTCATTTCAAAACTATAATCAACAAAATAATAAGGCTTTATACTATGATCATAACCAAAACATGGCATACAAAGTTATACAATCATCATATGGCTAACTCATGATTTTTCATGGCTTTGTATACATAACAACAACTACCCATAGCCTAAACAACACTTAATAAACACTAAACAAGCTTAAGGAATCATAAATCATGAGTTTTGAATTTTATCTATATGAAACGTTACTATTCATCATCTTGTATTTAGTGAAAAAGCAAGAATTTTCATGGATAACAATTTATAAGATTCAAGGACAAGCTAGGTATGAGTTATACCTTTGATTTAAGCTCCTAATCAAGATGATCTAGCAAGAGTTGGATGAGCTTTGGATTTTTCTCCTCTTCTTCACCTTGCTTGGCCGAGAGCTTCAAAGAGGGGGGGTTTGGCTTGGTTGCTTTGATATTTTTGTTATGTGTAATTTGTTAGTTGGATCTTTGACTAAATAAAAGGGAAAGTCAACATTACTCTCCTTTGATTTTAGTCAAGCATACTAGCTTCCATAATACATCAACTAACACTAGTGTTCTTCATTTTATTAATTTATTTTATAAAAATTTCGGCCCTTATATATAATTTAGGTAGTGATTTGATTTTTCATTTTCGTGATGATTCGCGATAACAAAATTAATCAATAACTCATTCCGGGAATTCTAATAAATTGAATACCCACCAAAACACCAATACTTAATTATTATACCTTATATACTATTATTTAAACTATGTCCTATTTATTCGAAAGAGTTCAATTACGATTTGTCGGATAAAACATACTACGGAAGTACTACGTATATTACGTAGGCTAACTTAAAAATACGAACTACAAAATATTTTCTAGTTATGAATCTCTGAATTCTGATGAGATTTACATACACTCATTTGTATCACATATTAAATATACAGCTTCGAAACACTACTTTTCGACACGTAGTTAAGGTGACGCGATCGTTTTTACTTATAACACGTATTTACTATTCATTAATAAAAGTTTCAGAAAGTACTGGAAATTAGGAATATTACGGTCTTCCCTCCTTAAAAGGATTCTGTCCCGGAATCTAATTTAAAAACATGTGAGATTACTTTTCTAGCATGGCACTTTCTAATTCCCAAGTTGATTATTCGATGTTCTGATTCCTCCACAATACTCTTACTAATCTAACGACTTTGTTTCTCAGCACTTGTTCCTTTTGATCCATGATTTCCACCGATTGTTCTTCATAAGACAAGTCTTGTTGGATTTCCACGTTATTGTACTCTATCACGTGTTTGGAATCCGGTTGGTATTGTCGCAACATGGACACATGGAATACGTTATGGACTTGTTGCAGGTTTAGGGGTAAAGCTAACTCATATGCTACCTTCCCGATGCACTTCAGAATCCCAAATGGTCCAATAAATCTAGGGCTTAACTTTCCTTTCTTACCGAACCTCATCAATCCTTTTCACAGGGACACTTTTAGTAACACTGATTCTCCCACTTCATACTCTCTGTCTCTTCTAGCTTGATCCACATACTTGCATTGTCTGTCCTGAGCTGCCACTAGTCGCTTTCTGATAAGATCTATTATCTCCTTGGTTTGTTGGACCAACTCAGGTCACAACATCTTACATTCACCTACTTCGTCCTAGCACAGTGGTGATCGACACTTCCTTCCATACAAAGCTTCGTAAGGGGGCATTCCAATGCTGGCATGATAACTATTATTGTAGGAAAACTCAATTAATGGCAAATGATCATCCCAACTGCCTTTGAAATCTATGGCATAGACTCTCAACATATCTTCTACTGTTTGGACGGTCCTTTCACTTTGCTCGTCAGTTTGGGGATGGTAAGTAGTGATCATGTTCAGTCTGGTTCCAAAGCAGTCTTGGAAGCTTCTCTAAAATCTGGAATTGAACCTTGGGTTTCTATCTGACAAAATTCCTACTAGAACTCCATGACATACAACTATTTCTTTCGAGTATAACTCGACTAAGCGGTCAACCGAATACCTCTCATTGATAGGAAGAAAATGTGCTGACTTTGTTAATCAGTCAATTATTACCCAAATAGCATCATGGTTTATTTTTGTCCTTGGTAACCCAACCACAAAATCCATTGCAATGTGGTCCCATTTCCATTCCAGAATTTCCAGGGGTTGTAAAAGTCCAATCGGTCTTTGGTGTTCCGCTTTTACTCTCTGACAGGTCAAACACTTACTTACCCAATCGGCAATGTCTCTCTTCATATTCGGCCACCAATAGTGCTCTCTCAGATCTTTATACATCTTAGTACCTCCTGGGTGAATAGATAACCTAGATTTATGTGCCTCATTCAACACCTCATCTTTCAATTCCTGAACATCAGGAATCCAAATCCTATTAGAAAATCTTAGGATCCCTTTCTCATCCTTAACACACCTTCGTTCATCTCCAATTATCTTTTCCTCTTTTTCCACCATCGTCTTTTCTTGACATATTCTTACTTTCTCAATCAGTTCCGACTCAACCCGAATCTTAAATAGTGTCTCTATACCTTCTTCGGGAAACTTTACTTCTAATTCCATCCGTTCAAACTCTTGTATCAATTCCTCAGAAGAAACCATCATTCTCAGCCTTTCTTTTCTACTTAGGGCATCGGCCACCACATTGGCCTTACCAGGGTGGTAGTTAATAGAACAGTCGTAATCTTTGATCAGCTCTAGCCACCTTCTTTGTCTCATGTTTAGCTCTTTCTGGGTGAAGATGTACTTAAGGCCCTTATGATCAGTGTAAATCTTGAACTTCTCTCCATATAGGTAATGCCTCCATATCTTCAATGTGAAAACTATCGCTGCTAATTCTAGGTCATGGGTTGGATATCTTATCTCATACTCTTTCAGTTGTCTAGACGTATTAGCAATTACCTTGCCATGTTGCATCAATACACAGGCTAGAATCTTATGAGATGCGTCACTATAAATCACAAAATCACCATTTTTATTTGATAGTGCTAGCACTGGCGCGATAATTAACGTCTTTTTCAGCTCTTGAAAACTCTCTTAACATTTTTCAGTCCATTCAAAATTTTCGGTCTTACGGGTGAGTCTCGTCAATGGAGTAGCTATCTTAGCAAATTCCTGGACGAATCTCATGTAATATCCTGCTAATCCCACAAAATTTCTTACTTCAGTTGGCGTCGTTGGCCTTTCTCATTTTGAGACAGCTTCAATCTTAGCAGGGTCGACTAGCACGCCCTCACTACTTATCACGTGTCCCAAAAATTGAACATCCTTCAACCAAAACTCATATTTTGAAAATTTAGCATAGAGCTTCTCCTTTATCAATATTTCTAGTACTATCCTCAAATGTTCTTCATGATCTTCCTTTGTCCTTGAGTAGATCAATATGTCATCTATAAAGGCTATGATAAACTTATTTAGATACTTTTGGAAAACGCGGTTCATCAAATCCATAAAGGTTGTGTGAGCGTTGGTTAATCCAATGGACATCACCAAAAATTCTTAGGTCGATCTTTGAAAAGTAAACGACATCCTTTAACTGGTCAAACAA
Source organism: Oenanthe sinensis (assembly GCA_028671895.1). Classification (NCBI taxonomy): domain Eukaryota; kingdom Viridiplantae; phylum Streptophyta; class Magnoliopsida; order Apiales; family Apiaceae; genus Oenanthe; species Oenanthe sinensis. The sequence continues at coordinate 8,815,476 of JAPMAC010000212.1, forward strand.
ATCATCTATTCTTGGTAAGGGGTACATATTCTTGATGGTTAACTTGTTGAGTTCTCGATAGTCTATGCATAACTTAAAGGCATATGGCTAGGCCTATTTGTAATAATTAGATGACAACTCAACTCAATCTAGAAACTGTGGTAAATAATAGATATCAAACAGGAATCAAGACAGAGACAGTCAACTAATCACAAGGGATCTAAATATTAGAAGTATTTTGATTGGATTGCTACTCAACACTTAACAAGTTCATTAATATGTTCAAGCGTCAGTGAAAAATAAAGTGGCAGTACTTCTAAAGAATACAGAAGATATAAAAGATTTCAAGTGGTTACTATAGAAAGATTCCAGAAGAAGAACAAAGACAATGAAGCAGAAGAATGACAGAAGGCCTCAACTTAAAGTTTTAATAAATGGAGAATATTTATTAGTATGACACAAATGAACCAGACAGTACATTTGTGTGTCAACTAAAATAATATTTATTTTTCATTTAGCTCAAAAGGTTTCAAGAACAGAAGGCAAAGAAAAGACGGGAAAATTTCAAAGCTGACTACAGATTAAACAGATCACTATAGTATTTTTAATTCTATAAACGAAGTAAGTTAATTATTTAATTTATTTTAATTAAATTAATTCAAGATGAATTTAATTTAATTTATAAATTATTTAATTAATTTAAGTAGAATTAATTTATTATAAAAGAAATGACTTAATATGACTTATATATATATATATATATATATTTCGAATGACTTAAAATAAGTCATACTGAAATGACTTAAAATAAGTCATACCGAATGACTTAAATTAAGTCATACCGAGATATATATTTAAACTATATAAAATAAGTCATACCGAGCTTCTGAAACAGAAAGTCATACCAAACTGATTTTATTTAATTAAAATAAGTCATACTGATTTATTTAATTAAAATAAGTCATACCAAGCTGATTTTATTTAATTAAAATAAGTCATATCGATTTTTTTAATTAAAGAAAATCTGAATATGACTTAGAATAAGTCATACCGAATTTATTAAGTCATGCCCACTCTTTTCCTATGTCATACAAGTGTTAAATTTGTTAAATTAAGTCATTCTGATAAAAGTCATACTAAGCCTTTTCCAACCTCTATAAATATGAGGTCAGGGCTTCACTATTCAGGATCATTCAAACATACAAATTCAGAAATTTGTATGCATTGTAATACTCACAGATTTCTGTGCTTAGTTTGGAATATAATTGTTAAACCTGAACAATTCATGTCGAAATCGTTCAAGAACATATAATAAATTATATTCACTTTAATCATATTAATTTTGTAATACTTTTCAAGTTAAAATTTATATCTTCTACTTGAACAGAATTTCATTAAAATTAATATTTCGCGAGATATTAAAGTAATATTTTTAAATCCAATATTCTACGATTAAATTATGATATTGTATCCCCTTATACAATATCAGGGACCAACAATTGGCATCAGAGCTGATTGATATTATTAATATCAGATCTGAACCAAATATTCCGCAACTCATACAGATCTCAAAAATTATTTTTAATTCAAAATATTTTTTTATTCGAAATAATTTTTTTTAAAATTATTTTTGATCAAAAATTGTTTTAAGTCAAAAATTAAAATATTTTTTGAAACACTTAATTTTTAATCTTATTTAAAGATGAGTACACAAAAGGTAACGAGCATTAAAATTCCACAATTCGACAGAGAGCACTACAACTTGTGGAAACACAAAATGCTACTGTTCATTGGGATTGCCAATCCCAAGTACGCATTAGTACTGGCCAAAGGTGTTGAGCCCCCTATATAAGTTATTCTCGAACATGAGGTAGATGGGGTCGTAATCTCCCACAAACAGTTTCTGAAATGTCCAGCAGACTATACAGATGAGAAAGCAGAAGCTGTGTCCCTGGACAATAACCTCAAATTAATTTGGATTGAATCCCTGGACTACGTAATGTACAATCAAGTAGTCAATTACAAAAATTCCAAACAGATATGGGATACAATAGAGATAATCAACGAATGGACTGAAGAAGTAAATGAGAATAGACTGGAAATCCTGACCTCCCAATATGAGCAATTTAGATCCAACCCTGGTGAGGGTATCTTTGAGGTATTTCAAAGACTAAACAAACTGATAAACGAGCTCAATATGAATGAAAAGTTTTATCAGAATCAGGAGGTGACAGGAAGTTTTTGTTGACCTTACCTGAGCATTTGGAACACAGGATCGCAACTATGCAGGAATCTAGGGACATGAAGGAGGTTACCCTAGAAAGACTCTACAGAGTTTTAAAAACTTATGAGCTGGAACAGATCCAAACCAGAGAGATGTATAGGAGAGGTAAGGTACTGAGTTCCTCCAAGGCATTAATGGTAGAAGCACCAGAGAAAGAAGAAGTGAAGGCAGTTGCACCTTCTAACATTCCAACAGAGTATGTCATTCTAGAATTTGGACATACTTCTGACAAACAAGAAGATGGTGAGTTCTACTCACTAGAAGAACTAGATCAGCTAGAAGATGAATCTCTAGCAATGGTTGCCAGAAGGTTTGACAACATGAGATTCCGAAGAAACTACTCCTACAGAGTAAAGCCTAATTTTGGAAGATTCCAAAAAGGAGGTTCTTCGACAACAGTATCAAAGAGTGGCTACAAGACCGGCTTAGTTGATAGAAGCAAGTTTCGTTGCTTCAACTGTAATGAGCTAGGCCACTTCGCAACTGAATGCAAGAAGCCTAAGCAAGGGAAAAAGAGAGAGTCTTACGAAGAACTCAAGGAGAAGTATGATGCGCTCGTGAAAAAGCATCAAGGCAAGTCCTATCTAGCAGAAGGCAAAAGCTGGGATGACTCAGATAATGATGATGAGGAAGAGCTGAGAAATCTTGCTCTTATGGCTTCATCCGAGGAATCACTATCTCCCACCCATCAAAGAGGAATAGAGGTAAATCCTTCTTGCCCTAAAATGTTTACTTTGCTATGAAAATAACTAGATGGCGAAAGAGATAAGATTAAGAAATTCAGACTCAAAATCAAAGACTTAATTGATTAAACTGAAGTTCTTAAGCAGTTAAAAATAAATAATGAAAAGTTGACTGTCAAGTTGACTGAGGACTTAGCTGTTCAAGTCAGTAAAGTCAGCTGTCATGTTTTAGTTGAAACCAATCTCATAAACCAGATTGAAGAAGAAAAGAAAAAGTGTCTTGCTAAGAATTCTTCGTATATTGTAAAGAACCTAATTGACCAACAAGAAATAAGTCGTAAAGTTGGAATAGGCTTCGAGTACAATAAATCTGTAGGAAAGCCAAGCAACATAACTCCTTTCAGAAAAAGTACTGAAGAAAGGGGGACCCCACATGTTGTTAAAGACACACTGAAACCTCTCTTCATAACACCGATAGCAGAACCCATCCTTGAGAGCTCTATACTGATTGTATATGAAATGCAGTTAGAGGATCTCGAGGAAGAGAAGAACAGAGGATAACGGGTTAAGAACATAAAAAGAATTAATGTCCAGAAAGAGAAGAGAGCACCGGAGACACCAGTGAAAGATGAGGGAACTTCTAAGTCGCCCAATCCTGGTATAGGTGCAAAAGACTTAAAGAATAAAATGAACAGACCAAACACGTTTATTAACAGTAAGGGTAGTAACAACAAATTTCATTCTACTAAAAACTTCAAATCTGCTGATAAAATTGAAGTAGAATCTGTTAAGTCACCTACTGTTTTGAATAACATGCCTATTATTGATGCTTTTCATAAACCTTGTGGTATATTGAATTGTATGTTATGTGCTTTTAATGCTATGACTTCTTATTTTAAACTCATGATAGCTAAGAAAGATAACATGACACCTAGAAAATGCATCATTAATAAATTTGTTAAATTCAAGACTACAACTCCTTCACCTGCTAAGAAGGAAGAATATATTCCTAAGTTTAAACAGAAAGCTGTTAAGACAGTGTATAGGAAGGTAGGAACAGTCAATGAAGATGATACTGTTATTCAAAAAGGATCCGTTGTCAAAGCAGACAAAGGTCAATTCTTTAAGTATGCCGGACCCAATCAATTTTGGGCTCCAAAGATGAATTAATCCGTTTGATATGTGCAGGGAGTTAAACAGGTAAACCGAGTTATATGGATTCTGGACAGTGGATCTTTAAGGCATATGACCGGAGATAGAGCCCTGCTATCAAACGTGGTTGAAAGAGTTGGCATAATCGTCACCTTTGGAGATAACAACAAAAGAATGACTACGGGATATGGCAAGTTAAATACTGGGAATGTTATCATTGAAAAAGTCTCTTTAGTGGAAGGAATTAAGCACAATCTGCTCAGCGTCAGTCAATTTTGTGATAAAGGGTACAAAGTAAACTTTATCAAGGAGAAATGGTTAATACCTCATTCTAAAGATGACAAACTGGCCTTGCATGGAGTAAGGAAAGGAAACTTATACGTAGCCGATCTCAACTCAGGAACTGAAAATGAAGCAAATTGTTTTTATTCAAAGGCTTCATCAGAGGAAAGCTGGCTATGGTACAAGAAACTCTCACATCTAAACTTCAAAACAATGAACTCTTTAGTCAAGAGGGATTTGGTGAGAGGACTTCCTCCGATGGAATTTACACAAGAAGGTTTGTGTGAGGCATGTCAGAAAGGGAAGTCGAAGAAAGCAAGTCACAGAGGCACATACACTTCAAACATCACCGAACCACTTCAACTCCTTCACATGGATTTATTTGGTCCAGTAAATATTCTGTCTATGTCAAGGAAGAAATACGCCTTAGTGATTGTGGATGACTTCACAAAGTATAAGTGGGTTTTATTCTTAAACTCTGAAGATGAAACTCCACACTTGGTGATTGATCATGTAAAGTTAATTGAGTTAGATTCAAAGTTACCTGTCTGGGCAATCAGATCAGATAATGGTACCGAATTCAAAAATGAAGTTCTGAATAACTTTTGCTCAGACAAGGGGATAACAAGACAATATTCAGCACCAAGGACTCCGCAACAGAATGGAGTTGTAGAAAGGAAAAATAGAACCCTGATTGAAGCTGCAAGGACTATGCTAAGTGAATCAAGGTTACCTATCTACTTCTAGGCTGAGACAGTAAATGCAGCTTGTTATACTCAGAATCGAACTCTGATCAACAAAGATCATATGAAAACTCCCTATGAATTAATGACTGGCAAGAAACCAACTCTAAAGTACTTTCATGTATTTGGAGCCAAGTGTTATGTGCTGAAGGATGGAGATGAACACCATGGCAAGTTCGAGGTCAAAACACATGAAGCTATTTTTATCGGATATTCAAGAAGAGCATATAGGGTGTACATAATTGATCAGCACCAAGTAAAAGAAAGTGTCAATGTTACTTTTGATGACATTAAACTCCCAAGTATCCAAACTGAAGATTCTTCTGAGTCATTAAAATTTAAGAATTATCCAGACTCACATTCTGATGACGAAGAAGAACCTGAGGTTGCAACAGAAATGATGATGACAATAATAATAATGATCCAGTTAATAGTGGTGAAAACAATGGTAACACTAGAGATACTACTAATATCAGTGGTGGATCAACAAGTCATCCTAACAACAACTCAGGGGGAGGTGAAGGATCAATTGGTAGAACACAACATCACAATGAATTTCGAGGCGAATCATCAAGATCAAACCTACCCAGGGAAAGGATATGGAGCAGAGATCATCCTTTTGAATTGATCATAGGTGATCCAGATGTTGGAGTTAGAACCTGAAGTGCAACTTTAAATGAATGTTTATTTTTAGTTTTTCTGTCTTAAGAAGAACCAAAGAAGATTGAAGATGCATTAATTGATCTAGATTGGGTTCTTGCCATGCAAGAAGAGCTCAATCAGTTCGAGAGACAAGAAGTCTAGTGTTAGGTCCAAATGTGTTGTAGAGGGGGGGTGAATACAACTTTTCGAATTAAAGAAGCAATAAATACTATGTAATAAATGAACACACTGATTCAAGGAATATATGTTTTATATATAACTTGAAAGGGTTGCTACAACATTCATTACAAAGTACACCAGAAGTAAAGAGGGTAGTAAATGATGCTAAGCTCTGTGAATATACTCTCTCTCTTTTACAAGTGTTTATCTCGAAAATTTTGCTCTCTTTAAAAAAATACACAAGTACTTCTATTTATACTATTTGTAATCTATGTCTTGTAGTCTTCAAAGATTAAGATATACGTGGCCCAATGATGTCCACATAAATCTTATCTAATCTTGAAAGCTTGGAAATCTGCCAATTAGATGATGCCATGTGTCATGTTGAAACTGCCCTCCATGTAGAACATCTACTTGAGAACTTCTACTTGGCCATCTCGAATATCTATCTCGAATATTCTATCTCGAATATTCTACATAGGAATGTTCTACTTGGCCATCTCGAATATTCTATCTCTAATATTCTATCTCAAATATTCTACATAGGAATGTTCTACTTGGCCATCTCGAATATTCTATCTCGAATATTTTGTACTTAGAAAAATTCTGGGCTTTAACTTGAAACTTCAATGCAGCATCTTGAACTTGTGATTTCTTTATGTCTTCCAAATTCTTCAACAAGCTTTTGAACTTGGATCTCTATTACTGACATAAACATACTATCAATGTCCTGACACTTGATGCAATGGTCTGATTCATAAGTGACTAGTCTTGATAGTGTTTCTGCTTCTTGAATAGATTACCATATTCAATTAGTAATGTGGCTTTCCAAATATTGCTTTCCTTCTTGTTCACTTGAAATCAATTAGTCTTATTGATACTGATAGTTATGATCTTGAGTCTTTAAGTTACAAACCACTGAGGCATGAACAACTTTGTCTTGAACTTCTTTCAATGATTTCTTCTTTGTTTGATCATAGTTAACAAATTGAATTGTATCAACTACCTTGTCTTCATAGTTAACATTGATTTCTTTGTGACTTCATGTTCTTGATTGTCTTCTGGTTAAGTATCTTTTCTTTTAGTTGAGTTACATAAGTTATAGTGTTACAAGTTTAGACACTCTGCCTTTCAATCTCCCCCTATTTGATAGTCTAACAATGACATTCAAATTAACAAAGGGATAACTCAACTAAACAATGAGACGAGAAAAAGATAAATAACATTACTGTCTTGTTTGAATTACAACTGAAATAAACTTGAAAACAATTCAAAGAACTAGAATAAATAAAACTTAAGCTAGTCAGAAAATTCGAACTTCGAATTAAAGATCATTTGAGTGATTCCTATCACCTGGATTATTTCATGCCTTTCAGTCAAACTTATATCACCTTATTGGATCCACTCTGATTCACGGTTACAGTATGGTAAGTTAGCCTATCTCGCATACCGTGATCAGGTGAATTTTCCTCTAGTGAGTTAAAGCAACAAAAAAATATATGAAGTTTTTCCAACTTCAAGTTCACACCACTCTGACCGCTAATTCTAATTCCGTCTCTTCTTCCTAACTTCTTCAGCTTGGCGCTTCTCCTCCTTCAACCTTCTGCGCCTTTCCTTCTGCTGTTGTTCTTTCTTGTAAACTGGATCATGAAGCTGCTTCCACCTTGCATTCAACAGACTTACCGCTTCCATTTCTAGAGGATTCCTGGGCTCTGGATAAGGATGCCTGAAAAGCCTTCTTAGTTTGTCCACCTCCTGAGTAGTTCTGATCTTTGGAATGTCCTCAAAGTTCTTCATTATGAGCTGTGACTTCCAATGAGATTTATCAGCCTTAAACTGACAATAGATCATTTTAGGGTAGCCCTTAACACGGTTAGTATTGTGGACACTAGCCGCATCTCGCTCTATTCGCTTCTTTTCCACCACTACTTCAGACAAGTACTTAAGGAGTCTCTTCTTCTCATCTACATTCTCATTCTCCACTTCGCCCCATTTGAATACTTCTAAAACTCTCTCCAGAAAAGCAGCATCTTGAGTCTGCAGTAGCCATTTCCTGCTCATGTGCAACAATGTTTGATTTTGGTCTGCGTCTATGAATGCTAAAGCATCAGCTGTGTTATCGTCATATGAGTGTATCCAGTATACACTATCTCTCCCTGGAACACCAACTGCCTCCCTTATTTCTCCTTGTTCCAGAGATCCAGAAGGAAGAGTCAGAGCTTCATCTACATTCTTAACAGCTTGTAGAATATTCCACTTTCTTTCAATTAGCTCCGACTCAATCTTTACATTGTCTAGAGGGTTTGGAGCAATAATGTCACACTTCCAGATTTCATTGCTCATCTTGAATATGACCCTCTCAATGAACTCCACTGACTTCTCCTTGATGTCAGAAGTGAATCCTTACTCATCATTTGCCTGCATACCGCCTTTAGGGATTCTACTGATAGAGCCATTAGGTCATTTTCCTCTAAGCTCACCCTCTTCATCTTTCCATCAACAACCATCCGAAAAATATCAGGATTCGCTGAGAATTCTGGTCCCTTGTCCTCTGCTAGCTGCATTAACTGATCCCTATACAGAATGCTAAGCTCCTCAGCTTGAGAATATTGAATTTTTGTTGCTAGCAAGAACAACTCTGACGCAGATCTTCTCGAGATGAATTGATCATCCACATACAAGAAAGATGTTGGGACTCCTTCGACTAAAGACAGGATGACCTGCCATTCCTTAACCATTGCATTGTATCCAATTCTGACTTTTGAGATCAATCTTTTCAAAGCATTTATGTAGTCAACAATTAGTGGATTCTGCAAGTTCAAGTTGTAGAACAAGTCTTCCGTCTCTTTGTTATGGGTTCCTTTTGTACAAACTCCCGATAGAATCTTCCTTGCTTCATCCCATTTCTGTCCTATCCTTTTCTTGTCCAGATCTACTTGAGGATCAGCTAACCTTGCAAGCTCATGATCATACTGTTTCTCCTTAAGCTCCGCTTTCTTTTCAAGAAAAACAGCCTCATCCTGCATCATCTTCATTTTATAGAACTGAGCTTGTTCCAAGGCCAGCTGTTGGGCTTCTAGAGTTTCCTTATCAACAGGTATTTCTTCAGGATGTCCGGAAGACATTCTAGCACCTCCACCTTGTTCCTTCAAAGATCTTCTAATAGCATGTGCTAACGGAACATCCTCCATATCAGAATCTGAATCAAGTACTTCATGTGCCTCTTCCTGATGACGACTCAAGTCAATGAATGGCTCTTCTTGTTCAGCCACCACTGCCTTACCCTTCCTCTTTCTTTGAGCCTCTTCTTCATTCACTGGCTCATTTTCTTTGACAACATCAGCAGTTTGTTCTTCAATTTCTTCAATTATTACCGACTACTGTCTCGTCTCCTTACCACTCTCCCCCTTAGATGAGTTATCCCCAACACCACCTTTCTCGCCAAATCCAACAGTTGCATGAGAACCACCAAAACCAGAACCCGAGGGTCCAGCTCCACCAGCACCTCCAGCACCACCAGTACCATCATTATCAGGGGGAGGCTGATTAAATTGTTCGTCAAAGCACTCGGGGGGAACAAAGCTTCTAACTGCATACATCATCCTACTGATCTCTGTCGCCATGGTATGCAATATGCTCTCCACTGCTCCCATTCTCTCATTCAGAGTGCTGCCCAAGATACCACCAGCATGGCCCAAGTCATTCACCTTATTTGTCAACTCATCCATCGTTGTTGCTTGACTGGCCATCCGTGCTGCGTAATCATCAAGAGCTCGTTGATTGTCACCAATATTGATCCCCAACTGCCCCATCGACTGCCCGAACTACTTGATTTCAGTTTCAATTGCTGTCATACGCGTGTCAAGATTTTCAAGATAAAGGGACGGTGTTTGGTCTGGGTGTCCTCGCTCTAAAAATCGTTCTGTTAGTGTTTGTCGCTCAGTTTCGGGCCTTAAAAATGAAGGTTCCTCACTCCCTAAACGCTCGCACACACTCCCTGTCTCATGCTCGTGTATGTCTTCAACAATAGTCCTGAAAGAGAAAGCAGTACCTGCAGAAACTGGATAAGCAAAATAAGTAGCAGTAATGGGATCTGGTCCTGTCATGTCCTGAGGTGGAATCTCAGGCTGAGAGGCCGTAGAGTGTTCTAGTACAACATCAGAACCGATCCTCTCTGCAGCATCAGTATGTACCGGTGAAGGTACTTCGAAAGCAATGAAAGCTTGTTGCCGCTCCGAAGTAACAGGCTCTTCAGAAGGCATAGAATCCTCACCATATTCCCTATGTGTTGAATGTGCACGGGGCGAACCACTCGCGTGAGGTGGAGTGGTTGTGATAGACACACTAGGGTGGGACTGGGCTTTAGAAGTTACAGCATGAGAAAATTTAGGTTTCTTCCGAATAAGGGGCTGCACTTCAAGGTCACTCTCAAAACCCTCACCTAAATCTAAAGCTGCCTGCCTTTTAACTCCCGTTAGCGAGGGTGAAAGAGAGGAAGCAAATGTGTCAGACTCCGAATCAGAAATATAGCTCTTGCCCGGGGATAGATCCCGCGGGCTAGCAGAATCTTGGGCCATGGAATCAGATTTAGGGGAAGAAGTATCAGTAGTGTGAACAGAGAGTTGCTCTTGTTCAAAGAAAGTACCTTCTTCATTACCTTGTCCGGCAGGTGGAGTAGATTGTCTGGTCCTCTGGCCGGCAGATGATTGTGCGTGAGAGTGTCCATCATCATCTTCATCATCATTTTCATCATCATTGTCATCACCAATACTCTCGTCCGGAATCCCCTGGAATGCGTCAGTATGGGCAGAGGGATTCTGAGCATGTGATGAAATGTGGGAGGTCCCCGCCATGGAAGTGATACATGCATCAAACTTAACCCATACTTGAATGTTATCAGGAATAGACATCGGCTTACCATGATGCTTATCTTGATTAGCAATCGTCGTGAGTGACTTGGTGCCCATGCCCAAAGATGCAGATGTCGCACTTGTGGCAAATGCCTGTCTCACAGATAAAGCATCAATAGGTACTAAGTGATTAATAAGCATTTGTAGGAACCGAGGATACCAACAGACAACGTTAGTAGATGTCAGGTCTCGACTTGCAGGAGTTCCCATAGCAGTCACGATCTCGGAAAGAATGATCCTGCCATAATTAATATTTAATTCACGAGCAAGGGAAACTGCAAACAGCTGCATAGGAATTGGAATTTGATGAAAATCTTTTTCGCGTGCCCGAAAACATCTGGTGATGGCCTCGAAAAAGTAGTTCCATTCCACATGGAAGTATTGTTTCTGGATGGCGCCAATTGAGATCTGTCCAGAGGGAGGGTAGCATCCAATTTCTTCAAAGAATTTAATACGCTCAGCTGTGTTAGGTTCGGGGTCATAAACATCTCTTACTGGGAACCCCAGAACCCGGTTGAACACTTCCTCCGTGACTTCAAATTCATGACCCGCCAAGGTAAACCTGAAACCATAAGGGGTAGATTTACTCCCGAAAATAACCGCACTAGTCCATAATTGCTGCAAAGCATCATGGACTAGTATCGGTTTTGCAGTAAACGCAACACTAGCCTTGGAATACAGATTGAGGAATCGTATCCAAAACTTGAAGCGCGGGAGTTGATCACCAATATCCGTAGGAATATTATAAAAATTGTTTCTGGCAAGTGAAAATTGGTGATTCATGTTTTGAAAAAAAAAATCTTTTTTTTGACTTAATTATATATTTGTTTTGAAAGAAACAATAACAAAAAAAATTAAGCACAAAAGTAATCAGAACAATTCCTTGTAATTAGACAAATAACTGGCTATGTATTTAAACTATGGAACAATTCTCAATGAAAGAAGTGAAATCAAGACTTTAGCAATTTATGTAATCAAAATCACCAACCACTGTTGAAACACAGAACACTTATGTAATTAAAAACACCGGGAAATTAATAACACAGGGAACACTTCTATCGATGTGCGTGTGTGTAAATATGCGTGTATAGATCGTTGTATGGAAAACAAACACAATTAAAGATACACGGATTCACAGTAACACACAAAGAGAGATGTAAATAGTAATGGCAGATGAGAATTGGACAGCAATTCGAGATATGTAACAGTCTTAACACAAATCGAATGAACAGTATTGCAAAGGTTTGAAATTGCAGGGAGGGAGGGAGGGTGGGGGCTGTAAAAATCTAGGGTTAAAACAATTAGGTAAAAGTGAAAAGAAAGACGGGTTAATGTTGTATATATAGGCATATATGTGCAAAGACGAGAATATCCCTGTGAAAATAAAAAACGTTAAGTACATACAGGGGAACATCAAGTCGAACACTATCTCGAACATCAAGTCGAATATTCGAGATAGTGTTCGAGATAGGTCTATCTCGAACATCAAGTCTAATATTCGAGATAGGGTCTATCTCGAACATCAAGTCGAATATTCGAGATAGTGTTCGAGATAGGGTCTATCTCGAACATCAAGTCGAATATTCGAGATAATGTTCGAGATGACACCAACACGAACAGTTAATCACTTAAACAATTAAAAACAGCATTAAAAACCCACCTGGGAGTCCCAACTCGAAATTTCAAGAATAAGTTTTGAGAGAATTGAATTTTAGGTCTAATTCGAATATCAAGTCGAATATTATAGATAGTGTTCGAGATAGGGTCTATCTCGAACATCAAGTCGAATATTCGAGATAGTGTTCGAGATAGGGTCTATCTCGAACATCAAGTCGAATATTCGAGATAGTGTTCGAGATAGGGTCTATCTCGAACATCAAGTCGAATATTCGAGATAGTTGAACTCGAATTTTATCCCAGACTTGGAATTTCAAGTAGGCATACTAGGAACTGTAACTCGAATTTCAAGTCGAATTTCGAGATGAATTTCTAATTAGACAGTAACTAGAATATCCTTTCCAGACTTAGAATTTTCAAAATTGTGAATTTTGAAGATAGTTAGAAGAATTTGGCAATTTTTGTAATCGAAATAACAAATAAATTTTGTCAAATTAATCAAAATATCAATGTAAGGATTTTTAGCAAAATAATTATTAAAAACCATTCCTTGACAATTCTAAGGCCTCTAAATAGATAAGAATTACATGAAAAACACAGGTAAATTCATCTAAAAATTATGAAAAATCAATAAAATTGTCAATTTAACCCCCCCCTGAGATCATGCAATCTATCTAACATAAATTCAAAGATTTTATTAACAATTACATAGGAAGTACAATGAATTTATGTAAAAATATCACAATATGTATCCTACAATACTCATTAATTAATCATTTTAAAGTCTAAGCCCTTAATGATTAATTTAGCATACAGAAGTGATATTTTTAGCACTTGTAGAGATTATTTACATATGTTTTCAACCAGCATATACAAAAAGAGCAATTATTAGGACTAAAAACATATGTTCATTATTAAAAACTGAAATTTTGCAGATAGGAGAAATCACTAACTTGTGTTAAGCATTCCCAATTCACCAACCAACCTATTGAATGTTACTTCATCAAGAGGTTTAGTGAATATATCTGCAATTTGTTGCATTGTGGGCACAAAATGTAGCTCCACAGTCCCCTCCTCGACATGTTCTCTAATGAAATGATACCTGATATCTATATGCTTGGTTCTTGAGTGGTCTACAGGATTGTTGGTCATGGCAATGGCACTTGTGTTGTCACACATGATTGGAATCTTTTTGTGTTTCATGCCATAATCTTTCAATTGGTTCCTCATCCACAGTATTTGAGCTACACAGCTTCCAGCAGCAATGTACTCAGCTTCAGCAGTAGAAGTAGATACTATGTGTTGCTTTTTACTTTGCAAGGACACCAATCTTCTGCCAAGAAATTGACATGCACCAGATGTGCTTTTCCTATCAATCCTGCAACCTGCATAGTCTGAATCCAAATAGCCAATAAGATTAAAACCTGTATCTCTTGGATACCAAATCCCTAGATTTGATGTGCCCTTGAGATACCTAAAGATTCGTTTGACGGCTATGAGATGTGATTCTCTAGGATCCACTTGTAACCTTGCACATAAACAAGTTGCGAACATGATATCGGGTCTACTTGCAGTTAAATAGAGTAGTGAGCCAATCATACCTCGATAACTTGTGATATCAACTGGTTTACCTGATTTGTCTTCATCAAGTTTCGTGGCTGTTGCCATAGGAGTTTTAGCTGTTGATGCATCTTCTAGATTATACTTTTTGAGTAAATCTTTGATGTACTTGGACTGACAGATAAAGATTCCATCTTTTCTTTGACTAATCTGTAATCCAAGGAAGAAGGACAGCTCTCCCATCATGTTCATCTCATACTTATCCTGCATTAACTTAGCAAATTTCTCGCACAAACGTTCATTAGATGACCCAAAAATAATATCGTCCACATAGACTTGAACAAGTATTAATTCACCTTTTACATTTTTGTAGAACAATGTTTTATCAATTACTCCCCTAATAAATCCACTTGCAATTAAGAATAAGGATAGGGTTTCATACCATCGTCTTGGGGATTGCTTGAGCCCATAGACAGCTTTGAAGAGTAAGTACACAAAATCTACTTCTTCTTCTAGTTCTCCATTCAGGAAGGCGCTTTTCACATCCATCTGAAAAACCTTGAAGTTCTTGTGTGCTGCAAATGCCAAGAACATCCTGACTGCTTCAAGTCATGCAACTGGAGCGTAGGTCTCATCATAATCAATACCTTCTTTTTGAGAATAACCCTTCGCTACCAAACGAGCATTGTTTCGTGTTACAAGTCCGTCTTCATCCAATTTATTTCTGAAAACCCACTTAGTTCCAATTACTGATCTGTTCTTTGGTCGGGGTACCAGCTTCCAAACTTTCTGCCTTTCAAATTGATTGAGCTCTTCTTGCATTGCAATTACCCAATCAGCATCACCAAGAGCTTCTTCTATTTCTTTAGGTTCAAGCTTGGATAAGAACCCAGAATATAAGCAAATATTAGCTATGTCAGCTCTTGCAGATCTTCTAGTAGACACACCAGCATCTGGATCACCAATAATTAATTCAAACGGATGGTCTCTACTCCATACCCGTTCTCTTGGAAATTGTCTTGATGATTCAGCTTGAAATTCTGAATTGTTGTGTTGACTACTTGTGTTATTTCCACTAACTCCCCCTGAGTTAGTGCCAGCTCCTACAGAACTAGTGTCATCTCTTCTTGATCCTTGAACACTTGTCCTTGAGCTGCTATTTACTCCCCCTGAGTTGTTGCCGGACTGTGCTGAGGAAGTTTCTTCTGATCTTGCATTAGACTCAGGTGTTTCTTCTCGAACCCTTGGCATATTTGAAGTAACAACCAACTCAGGTTCATCTTCAATTTCATCTAAGTCCAGATTTTGAAACATTAGGGACTCAGGTTCACTATTATCTTTAGAAATTGATGGGAGTTTAGTATCGTCGAATTTGACATTGTAGCTTTCAATCACTTTCCGATCATTTACTAAGAATACCCGATAAGCAGCCACCACATCTGTAGAATAACCCACAAATATCCCTTCATGTGCTTTAGCTTCAAACTTGCCTAAATTCTCATCGTCTATAAGTATGTAGCATTTAGCTCCAAAGACATGAAAGTATTTGATTGTTGGTCTTCTGTTATTCATTAGTTCACATGGTGTCTTTTCTTTATCTTTTATGATCAGGGTTCTATTCTGAGTGTAACACACTGTACTCACAGCTTCGGCCCAAAAGTATAGAGGAAGTTTTGAATCATACAACAATGTTTTTGCTGCTTCAACCAGTGTTCTGTTCTTCCTTTCAACTACTCCATTTTGCTGTGGAGTTCTCGGGGCTGAGTACTGACGACGTATTCCCTTAGAAACACAGAAATCATTCAAGATTGCATTCTTAAATTCCGTGCCATTATCTGATCTAATCGTCTTCACAGTGAGTGTTGAAACATTCTCAATTTGAGTGATATGATCAATGATTTGGAAAGGTACTTCATCTTTTGTCATAACAAACAATACCCATGATATTTAGAGAAATCATCCACGATTACCAACGCATATCTTTTCCTTGATAACGATAGCACGTTCACTTGGCCAAATAAATCCATATGAAGGAGTTGCAGAGGCTCAATGATACTAGAAATTTCTTTACTTTTATGCGATGCTCGCTTTGACTTTCCCATTTCACATGCTTCGCAGAGTCCTTTAGGAGCAAACTCCATTTGAGGTAGATCTTTCACCAATTCTCGCCTTGCAAGAGCATTCATCGTTTTGAAGTTTAGGTGAGATAGCTTTTTGTGCCATAACCAGCTTTCATCATCTGAAGCTTTACTGTAGAAACAAGTGACTTCATTCTGGTTTACCGAATCCATATCAGCAACAAAAAGATCTGCCTTCCGAACTCCTCTTAAAGCTAACGAACCTTCCTTGATGTGAGTTATTGATACACCTTTCTTGTTGAAGACAATTTCATAACCTTTGTCACAGAATTGACTTATACTCAACAGATTGTGCTTCAATCCCTCAACATAGGAGATATCTTCAATGATGACATTGCCAGTCTTCAGTTTGCCATATCCCTTTGTCACTCCTTTGCTGTCATCTCCAAAGGTAACATAAGGGCCAGCCTTCATAACCAACTCTGTAAGCAGGGACTTGTTTCCTGTCATATGCCTTGATGCTCCACTATCTAGCACCCATATAACTTTATTTTTGTTTCGCTTAATGCCCTGCAATGTCAGATTGATTAGACATTCTTCGGAACCCAAGATTGATTGGGCCCGGCTTTTCTATAAGATCGAGAATTATCAGTTTTAACAACAGAAGATGCACTTTCTTTAACATTCTTAGAACTTTCGACTTTGTCTTTTCCCTTTTCAGACTTAACAGATTTTGTTAGTCTTAGGAGAAGGCTTGTCACACCTAACTTTAGGAGGACTGGCAGTCTTAGCTCTTACATGCTTCTTCTTGACATTAGAACTAGTAGCAGTATTTAAACATGTTTGACTAGTTGCATTCATCAAGTTCACGAAGGTTTGCATGACATTAAAAGTGCATGGCATATAATTAGGTTGACCACATTGTACATGATTTTGATGCATGTTAATCATTGCGTGTGGTACAGGCATGGCATGTGCAACAGGAATATTCATGTTAGATTTACATGCATAAGAAAGATGTTCAGTGGATTTACAGTGATAACATGCTTTCTTTACTCTTTCTACCTTAACCTCTTTTTCAACCTTTTCTTTCTTAACCTGTTGTTTAACAGCCTTGGCTCCTAGTCCTGGTCTAGATTCTTCTCTAGGGGATTTGATTTTAACTGATTTAGTAGGAGTTACAGGTTGTTCTTTCTTCCGATCTTCCATCTCGATTTCATATCTAACTAATAAATCAGTCTCTTCTTCTTCTCGAGGAGCAAAGTGTTTGAATATTGGTTTAATAGCAGATTTGAGAATTGTAGGTACTTCCTTTTTAATCTCACTGGGACTGGTGTCTACAGGCCTTTTCCCTTCTTTCTTTGATAAGTTAGAATAGTCAAGCCCTACACCAACACCAGTTATCTTCTTAAATGTGCTACTATCAACATTCACTTTACTAGCTACTAGTTTATAAGCTTCACATTTTGTTTCTAACTCAGCTAGTTTATTCCTAAGACATGCTTCTATTTCATCTTTAAGGTTAAGCTTGTGTTCCAAAGTTTTAATAGAGTCTCTTAGGGAAGTATCTATAGTGCAAACAGCCTCTAATTCTTCCACTTTTGCCTCCAGCATTCTGCATTTGGCAACAAGTGTTTTCTGTTCTTTTTGAGAAGTATTTAGGCTTTTGCACAGCATATAGATCTCTTCGCTAAGAGCCCCGTTCTGCACCTTATAATCATCTATAGACATTTCTTCCTTAAGGATTAGAACTGGTACCTCTGGTTCATCTGATGTCTCAGCCATGAGGGCAAAGTTTGCTGTATGAGTAACTTCTTCCTTATCTGAATCATCCCACGCTCTTCCTTCTGTGACAACTAAAGCTCTTTTTCCATGTCTTTCCTTCACCAGGGCCTCATACTTGCTTTTGAGGGCTTCATAAGTTTCTTTTGGATATGTCTGTTTAGGCTTCTTGCAATCTGTAGCAAAATGTCCAGCTTCACCACAGTTATAACATTTGAACTTCATTTTGAAATCCAAAGGAGATTTGTAGCTGGTACTCTTGCCTTTCCCTTTGTAGCCTTGTGAGCTACCACCACCCCTAGTAACCCGATAGTAAGATGAAGATTTACTTTGCGGTCGGTTACTCTTTCTGAATCTGATATTGCTGAACTTCCTTGCCATGTATGCCACGACACTGTCATCCATGTTGTCCAGCTCTTCTTGGGTGAAATAGTCGTCATCACTATTTGATGTGCACTCATCATCATTTTCAACTTGATGTGATGCAGTTGATGACCTAGGCTTTTCTGCAACCATTGCCTTTTTAGACTCTACCTCATCAGCAACTAACCCTGATGCAGCTTCTTTTCCTCTTGAATCATTATCCCATGCTTGATCTTGAAGTGTTTCCAGCTCATAGGTCTTTAGAATTCCATAATATTCTTCCAGAGTAGTTGTGTGCAAATCTCTGGTTTCTCTAACAGCATAGACTCTATGTTCAATACTTTTTGGCTGGTTCCTCAGATATCTCGTGTTGACTTCAACCACGGGGAGAGTTACACCTCTCAGATTCAAATCCAAAACCAACTGACTGAATCTTAGATAGACATCGGTTATACTTTCTCCTTTTCTTATCCTGAAAGTGTCATACTCCATCTTGAGTATAAGTGTTTTGTTGCTTCTGACCTCAGAGGTACCTTCCATGACGACCTCTAGCTTATCCCAAATCTTCTTTGCTGCAGTTAGTCCTTTAACTACGTTAAACATCTCATGATCCAGGGATTCCATCAGTGTTTGTCGAACGGATGTGTCGAAAGATATCTGCTCCTTATCAGCATCTGAAAAGTCTACTGCCTTCTTAGACTCAGACCGTTGTGGTACTACCACATCTCCTTCCATATGCTCAGGAACAACAACCATTGGTACAAATTTACCTTTATCGAGGACTTCCAGATATTCAGGATTGACGGACTCAAGGTAAAGTTTCATTCTCAACACCCATTCTTCATAATGATCTCGGTCGAACATTGGAATCTTGAAATTGTTTTTAGGTGCCATCTTAATGCGGATTTAAAGTAAAGATAATAAACTTTTCTTATTACTTGAGTAGTAATTAAAAGAAAATTAAATTATCTTAAAATAAATCAAGGTTCAAATTCTGGACACCAAAAAAAATTCTAAGTACCCAAGACTAGGCTAAGTAGAATATCTATGTAGAACTGCCCAAGTCGAATTTCTCTAAGTAGAACTTTTGTCCAAGTAGAATATTCCAAGTAGAATATTCAAGTAGAATATTCCAAGTAGAATATTCCAAGTAGAATATTCAAGTAGAATATTCCAAGTAGAATATTCCAAGTAGAACTTTTGTCCTTGGAAGAAATTTGCTGAAGGTCACTTTTAATATTGAATAAACAATATTACTTTTCACACTTTTTGACTTTTGTGGCTTTTCTCACCTAACCCACCTAACCCACGTGCTAGGTACTGAATATCTTCTATAACATTTTTTGTTGTGAGATTTATGTCAAATCAAAAGCCAATAACACCTTTTTAACTTTATGTCTCTTGAAAAGGTAATCAAAAGTTGCTGGGTTTATCTTCTTTATCAAGAACAGTGATGACTCCTTGAAGAACACCAAAAATCAAAGTACCCAGAATAATTCACAAAAATTATCTAAAGTCCACCCAGGCTAAATAATCACACCCGGAGTATTTAAATAATTTTTAGAATGAGTTTTCTCTGTCAAACAAATTTGAGCACTCTTTTCGAGAAGAACTTGAAAAGTAGATCTGTAGATGAAAACTCACTAATCTTCTACCAAACACAAGGATCTATGTTTTGTATATTAAACATGAAGCTCTGATACCAATTGTTAGGTCCAAATGTGTTGTAGAGGGGGGGGGGGTGAATACAACTTTTCGAATTAAAGAAGAAATAAATACTATGTAATAAATGAACACACTGATTCAAGGAATATATGTTTTATATATAACTTGAAAGGGTTGCTACAACATTCATTACAAAGTACACCAGAAGTAAAGAGGGTAGTAAATGATGCTAAGCTCTGTGAATATACTCTCTCTCTTTTACAAGTGTTTATCTCGAAAATTTTGCTCTCTTTAAAAAAATACACAAGTACTTCTATTTATACTATTTGTAATCTATGTCTTGTAGTCTTCAAAGATTAAGATATACGTGGCCCAATGATGTCCACATAAATCTTATCTAATCTTGAAAGCTTGGAAATCTGCCAATTAGATGATGCCATGTGTCATGTTGAAACTGCCCTCCATGTAGAACATCTACTTGAGAACTTCTACTTGGCCATCTCGAATATCTATCTCAAATATTCTATCTCGAATATTCTACATAGGAATGTTCTACTTGGCCATCTCGAATATTCTATCTCGAATATTCTACATAGGAATGTTCTACTTGGCCATCTTGAATATTCTATCTCGAATATTTTGTACTTAGAAAAATTCTGGGCTTTAACTTGAAACTTCAATGCAGCATCTTGAACTTGTGATTTCTTTATGTCTTCCAAATTCTTCAACAAGCTTTTGAACTTGGATCTCTATTACTGACATAAACATACTATCAATGTCCTGACACTTGATGCAATGGTCTGATTCATAAGTGACTAGTCTTGATAGTGTTTCTGCTTCTTGAATAGATTACCATATTCAATTAGTAATGTGGCTTTCCAAATATTGCTTTCCTTCTTGTTCACTTGAAATCAATTAGTCTTATTGATACTGATAGTTATGATCTTGAGTCTTTAAGTTACAAACCACTGAGGTATGAACAACTTTGTCTTGAACTTCTTTCAATGATTTCTTCTTTGTTTGATCATAGTTAACAAATTGAATTGTATCAATTACCTTGTCTTCATAGTTAACATTGATTTCTTTGTGACTTCATGTTCTTGATTGTCTTCTGGTTAAGTATCTTTTCTTTTAGTTGAGTTACATAAGTTATAGTGTTACAAGTTTAGACACTCTGCCTTTCATCTAGACACTGGTACCCAGGCCTAAAGATAGATCTGGTATTGGCACGAAATGGGTATACAGGAACAAGTTAGACGGTGATGGCATTGTTACAAGGAACAAAGCCAGACTAGTTACAAATGGTTACTCCCAGGAAGAGGGAATTGATTATGACGAGACCTACTCACCAGTTGCAAGACTTGAAGCCATCAGGATATTTCTGGCATTCGCAGCACATTCTAATTTTAAAGTTTTTCAAATGGATGTGAAGAGTGCATTTCTGAATGGAGAGTTAGAAGAGGAAGTATATGTGGAACAGCCCCCTGACTTTAAAAATCCAAAGTTTGTTTGACTTTGTGTATTTCCTATTCAAAGCTCTCTATGGACTCAAACAAGCACCAAGGACATGGTATGGCACTCTCTCTGTATTTTTACTTGAAAATGGTTTATAAATTGTAAATTCTCTTTTATAAATTGTATGAAAAAGATATGATATTTGTCCAAGTTTATGTTGACGACATTATATTTGGTTCTACTAACGAAAACTTGTGCAAAAGATTTGTTAAGTTAATGCAGAGCAGGTATGAAATGAGTATGATGGGTGAGTTGTCATTCTTCCTTGGATTACAAGTAAAACAAAAGGAAAATGGGATTTTTATTTGCCAATCAAAGTACGTAAGGGATCTTCTGAGAAAATACAGTCTAGAATATTCTTCACCGGCAAAAACCCCTATGCCAACAGCCACCAAGCTTGACAAAGATGAAACTGGTAAGAAAGTTGTCATCACAAGCTACAGAGGTATGATAGGCTCATTATTATATCTAACTGCTAGTAGACCCGATATAATGTTTGCAACATGCTTATGTGCAAGGTTATCTGACCCTAGGGAATCTCATCTTATAGTCGTTAAACGAATCTTTAGATATCTGAAGGGTACACCAAATCTTAGAATTTGGTACCCTAAAGATGCAGGTTTTGACCTAATAGGCTATACAGACTCAGATTATGCAGGGTGCCAGATGGACAGGAAAAGTACTTATGGAAGCTGTCAGTTTCTAGGAAGACGATTGATCTCCTGGTTTAGCAAGAAACAGCACTCAGTGTCTACCTCGACAACCGAAGCATAATACATTGCGGCAGGTAGCTGTTGTGCTAAGATCTTATGGATAAGGAATCAACTAAATGACTATGGACTTGGGCTGAACAAAAATTCTATTTTATGTGACAACACAAGTGCTATAGCTATTTCCAACAATCATGTACAACATTCGCGAACCAAGCACATTGACATAAGGTATCACTTTATCCGAGAGCATGTCATGAATGAAATTGTGGTGTTACATTTTGTACCCACAGAAGATCAACTAGCCAACATCTTCTCGAAACCGCTTGATGAATCCACTTTCTCAAAGCTAGTTAGTGAACTAGGGATGTTAAACAATGACTAAATTTTTGTTTGCTAGGAATTAATTTAAGCTCATAAATATTAAATGTTAATATTTGAAGAATTTATGAGACTTGAATTAATAAAATCCTAGGGCTTATGAATTTTTGAAAAATTATCTTAAGATTAAATTAATATTTTTAAAAGATAATTATTTCAATTAGAGCATAAGTACTTTTGTATAAATTAAGCAATTATGTAAATTAATGTATATTTTACTAATTATTTTTGTACATTAATATAAATGATTATGTTATTATTTAATCAATTAATTTACTCATTAAATTAATTAAAGAATGAGTTAATTTAATTCCTAAATTAATTAGAACAATTAATAATGTAAATATTTATTATATGTCTTTAATAATTTATTAGTATGTAAATTATTGTTCTAATTTAGTAAGCAATTATTTATTAAACAATATTCAGCATGACTTGTGATTAATAAAATCGGCATGACTTTTTATTTTTAATAATAAGTCATACCGAGTGTTAATCAGCAAAGTCATACCGAATATTGTTTTATTTTCGGTTTTATTTCTTTTGAAAATAAGTCATACCGACTTATTTGTAAATAAGTCATACCGACTTATTTATCAATAAGTCATACCGATTTATTATTTCATAAGTCATATCGAAGTCTACTTATTTTATTTTATTTTGTTTTATTTCATTAAATAACTCATACCGAGACTTATTTGAATTACAAAAGTCATAATAGGATGTTTTTTTTGGTATGACTCTTTTAAAAAGTCATACCGAACCCTTTTGGTTTAAATACAAGTCTTTTGAGTTTTATTTAAGTCATACTCAACTATATACATATATACACACACACGATATACCCACAAGTAACAGACAGTTGCTTCAAAAAATTAATATCGATCGATCTTCTTCAAAAACACAACTGCTATTAGTTGCTAAGTGTGTACTACAAGCTTATATGCTTACTGGTTTGTAATAAATTCGAAAACTCTAAGTGAAGTGCTGCCCAATTTTTGTCTTGAATTCGAACCTAGCTTGAAATACTTCTTGAACTGATTTCAAGTGTTTATAACAGGTAATAGACTGATTGTGACTAGCTTTTACAGATTAAAAGGTGTAAAATCGATTAAGGGCTGATTGGGTGTTAGGGTTTCAAAACTTTAGAGTGAGTTTCGACCTTTTGGGCTGCCTAGTTCGAGTTTGGGGAGTGGTTAAGGGTGTGTTTGGTGTTAATTTTTGAATTAAAGAAGTGAATTAATTAATTAGGTTAATTAAAAATATTGATGAATGGCTGGTTTTTACGAATTAGTAAAAACTAATTTTGTAGGATTTTTCATTCCGGTGAATTGTTCAGTCGAGAGGTTTCGACCATGGATCGTTTTTATGAATGAACATTCACTAGTCAGAACTGCAATCTCTCTGAACACCCCGTTGCAAGTGTTAGCACTTAGGGCTTTGTACTCCACTGCTAGAAATATGAGTACTGTAGAAAGAGTTAAATTTTCATTCACCATAGGAGAACGTGATTACATGGGGACTGAACAGGATGTTAGGCTTTCCAACTGACAATTTTGTGGATCCACCCACTGTACCAGAAATTTTATAATTTTTCTATACTATTCTATATTAGGGTGAGATCAATTTGGTAAGATTGTCTAAAGCCAAGTTAGTAAGCGAGTGGGACTACTTCTTTGATACGCTAGCCAAAGTGTTTGCACCCACTACAAAGAGCAACTTCAACAATATATCTTTTCTACTACAAATCATAGGGTTTTCTGTGGCCCACAACCGGAGGATAAATTTTGGAAAGTTGATTCTAAAAGAGATAATCAAGAAGATGGGGAAACCAGAAAGCAGGGAACAGAATGTACAAGTCTACTATCCGAGGTTCCTAATGTTGTTCATGAATGACTTGTTGCTCGATGAAGATAAAACCTTATTTCAGAATAGTCCTATAGAAGAATCTCCAACTTCTCAGAATAACTTATTTGCAAGGCTCCACAACAACCCCAAGTTTGAAAATGTGCAAGTGGTAAGGACAGATTATATGGCAGGGGTACTAGATGAAATTGTTAATCCTGTGTGTTAACTAAAATAATATTTATTCTTCAATTAGCTCAAGTGGTTTTATGACATAAGACAAAGCAACGATGGAAAGACTTCGAAGCTGATTACAAAGTTACACCAGTCAAGATAGTATTTTAATTCTACTACCAAAAGTAATTTAATTTATTTAATTTATCTAATTAAATTAATTCAAGTTGAATTTAATTTAATGTATAAATTATTTAATTAAATTAAATAGAATTAATTTATTATAAAATATATGACATAGTATGATTTTTAATAATTCAAATGACTTTTTAATAAGTCATACCGAATTTTATTAATAAAAGTCATACCGAGCTTTTTAAATGAAAAGTCATACCAAGCTTTTTAAATGAAAAGTCATATCGAATGACTTAGCAGGAAGTCATACCGAGTTTCTAGAAGTCATACCCAGCTATTTCAAGAGTCATAAAAGGGTTAATTGGTTTCTAAAAAGGTCATAGCACAAAAGTCATACCAGCTTTACAAACCTCTATAAATATGAGGTCTATGCTTCATATTTTACGTTCGTTGAAAAACATTCAAATTCAGAAATTTGTATGCATCGTAATATTCACAGATTTTTGTGCAAAGTTTGGAATATAATTGTTAAACCCGAATACGTCATGTCGAATTCGTACTAGATTATTTTATCAATTATATACACTTTTTATCATATAATTTTTGTAATACTTTTCAAGTTAAAAAATTATATTTTCTACTTGAACAGTATTTCATTAAGATTAATATTTCGTGATTAATTAAAATAAAATTTTAAATCCAAGTTTTCACGACAATTTTTAGATATTGTATTCAACCCCACTTTTATAATATCAGGGACCAACATTTGGCATCAGAGCTAGTTGATATTTTTAATATCAGATCCGAATCAAAAATTCTGCAACTCATACATATCTCAAAAATTATTTTTAATTCGAAATAATTTTTTATTTGAAATAATTTTTTCTAAAAATTATTTTTGATCAAAAATTGTTTTCAGTCAAAAATTAAAATATTT
This sequence comes from Oenanthe sinensis, assembly GCA_028671895.1. Taxonomy (NCBI): domain Eukaryota; kingdom Viridiplantae; phylum Streptophyta; class Magnoliopsida; order Apiales; family Apiaceae; genus Oenanthe; species Oenanthe sinensis. The sequence continues at coordinate 8,841,093 of JAPMAC010000212.1, forward strand.
TTTGAAACACTTAATTTTTAATCTTATTAAAGATGAGTACACAGAAAGTGACTAGCATCAAAATTCCACAGTTCGACAGAGAACACTACAACTTGTGGAAACACAAAATGCTACTATTCATTGGGATTTCCACTCCCAAGTATGCATTAGTATTGGCTGAAGGTGTTGAACCCCCTATAACAGTTATTCTCGAACATGAGATAGATGGGGTCGTAATTCCCAACAGACAGTTTCTAAAAAGTCCAACTGACTATACAAAATAAGAAAGTGAAGCTGTGTCCCTAGACAACAATCTCAAACTCATATTGATAGAATCCCTAGACTACGTCATGTACAATCACGTGGTTAATTATAAAAATGTCAAACAGATCTGGGAAACAATAGAGATTATCAATAGGGGACTGAGGAAGTGAAAGAGAATAGACTGGAAATCCTGACCTCCTAGTATGAACAGTTTAGATCTAACCCTGGTGAGGGTATCTCTGAGGTGTTTTAGAGATTGAATAAACTAATAAACGAGTTCAACATGAATGGGAAGTACTAACAGAATCAGGAGGTAAACATGAAATTTTTATTAACCTTACCAGAGCATCTGGAACACAAGATCGCAGCAATTCGGGAGTCTAGGGATATAAAGGAGGTAACCCTAGAAAGACTCTACGGAGTATTAAAGACATATGAATTGGAATAGATCCAGACCAGATAAATATATGGCAGAGGTAAGGTTCTGAGTTCCTCTAAAGCATTAATAGTGGAAGCACCAGAGAAGATGAAAGTGAAGGCTGCTACACCTTCTAACAGTTCAATAGAGTATATTGTTCTAGAATTTGAACATACTTCAGATAAACAAGAAGATGGTGAGTTCTACTCTTTGGAAGAACTAGAACAGCTGAAAGATGAATGTCTAGCTATGGTTTCCAGGAGGTTTGGCAACATGAGATTTCGAAGAAACTCCTCCTACAAAGTTAAACCAAATTTTGGAAGGTTCCAAAAAGGAAATTCTTCTACAGCTGTATCAAAAAGTGGCTACAAGATCAGATTAGTTGATAGAAGCAAGTTTCATTGCTTCAACTTCAATGAGTTAGGCCACTTCACAATAGAATGCAAGAAGCCAAAGCAAGGGAAGAATAAAGAGTCTTATGAAGAGCTCAAAGAGAAGTATGATGCACTCGTGAAAAAGCATCAAGGGAAGTCTTATCTAGCAGAGGGCAAAAGATGGGATGACTCAGACAATGATGACGAGGAAGAGTTGGGAAATCTTGCTCTGTTGGTTTCATCCGAAGGATCACTATCTCCCACTAGAGAAAAAGGAATAGATGTAAATCCTTCTTGCCCTAAAATGTTTGCTTTGCTAGGTAAAGAACTAGATGGTGAAAGATGTAAAGTTAAGCAACTGATTCTCAAAAACAAAGTTCTAACTGATGAGATTGAAGATTTAAAATCGTTAAAATGAAAAAATGACAAGTTGACTGACAAGTTGACTAAGGACTTAGCTTTTCAAGTCAATAGAGTCAGTTGTTATGTTAAAGTTAAAGCCTTTCTCAAAAATCAAATTGAGGAGGAGAAGAAGAAGTGTCTAGCATATAAGAATTCCTCTTATATTGTAAAGAACCTAGTTGACCAATAGAAAATAAATCGAAAAGTTGGAATAGGCTTCCAGTACAATAAATCTATAGGAAAGATAAACAACATAACCCCTTTCAGAAAAAGTGCTGAAGAAAGGGGTATCCCGCATGTTGTTAAAGACACACCTAAACCTCTTTTCATAACCCCCATAGCTGAACCAATCCTTGAGAGCTCTATATTGATTACTTATGAAATGCAGTTAGAGGATCTCGAGGAAGAAAAGAAAAGAGAGGAACAGGTTAAGCACATACAAGGAGTTAATGTCCAAAAAGATAAGTGTGCACCTCAGACACCAATAAAAGATGTGGGAACTTCTAAATCACCCAATCCTTGTATAGGTGCAAAAGACTTAAAGAATAAAGTGAACAAACCTAATACGTTTGTGAATAGTAGGAATAGTAACAACAGATTTCATTCTACTGTGAACTTTAAAACTGTTGATAAAATTGAAGTAGAAAATGTTAAGTCACCTACTGTTTTGAATAACATGCCTATTATTGATGCTTTCCATAAACCTAATGGTATATTGAATTGTATGTTATGTGCTTTTAATGCTATGGCTTCTTATTTTAAACGCATGATTGCTAAGAAAGATAACATGACACATAGACAATACATCAATAATAAATTCGCAAAATCCAAGACTGCAACTCCTTCACCTGTTAAGAAAGAAACATACATTCCCAAGTCTAAACAGAAAGTTGTTAAGACTATTTATAAGAAGGTAGGTACAGTCAAGGAATATTATGTTGTTATTCAAAAAGGATCTGTTGTCAAAGTTAACAAAGGTCAATTCTTTAAGTATGTCGGGCCCAATCAATTTTGGGTTCCGAAGATGAATTAATCCATTTGATATGTGCAGGGAGTTAACCAGGTAAACTGGGTTGTATGGATCCTGGAAAGCGGATCTTCAAGGCATATGAACGGAGATAGAGCCCTGCTATCAGACGTGATTGAAAGAGCTGGCCCGATCGTCACATTTGGAGATAACAACAAAGGATTGACTACGGGATATGGAAAGTTAAATACTAGGAATGTTATCATTGAAAATGTCTCTTTAGTGGAAGGACTTAAGCACAATCTACTCAGCGTCAGTCAATTCTGTGATAAAGGGTACAAAGTAAACTTTATCAAAGAGAAATGCTTGATAACTTATTCTAAAGATGACACACTAGCCTTACGTGAAGTAAAGAAAGGAAAATTGTACGTAACAGATCTCAACTCAGGAACTAAGGATGAAGTAATCTGTTTTTATTCAACGGCTTCATCAGAAGAAAGCTGGCTATGGCACAAGAAACTCTCACATCTGAACTTCAAAACAATGAACTCTTTAGTCAAGAGAGATTTGGTGAGAGGACTGCATCCGATGGAATTTTCACAAGAAGGATTGTGTGAGGCATGTAAGAAAGGGAAGTCAAAGAAAACAAGTCACAAAGGCACATACACTACAAACATCACTGAACAACGTCAACTCCTACACATGGATTTATTTGGTCCAGTAAATATTATGTCTATGTCACGGAAGAAATATACCTTAGTGATTGTAGATGACTTCACAAAGTACACATGGGTTTTATTCTTGAACTCTAAGGATGAAACTCCACAATTGGTGATTAATCACGTAAAGCTGATTGAGTTAGATTCAAAGTTACCTGTCTGGGCAATCAGATCAGATAATGGAATAGAATTCAAGAATGAAGTTCTAAATAACTTTTGATCAGACAAGGGGATAACGAGACAATATTCAACACCAAGAACTATGCAACAGAATGGAGTTGTAGAAAGGAAAAATAGAACCCTGATTGAAGCTGTAAGAACTATGTTAAGTGAATCAAGGTTACCTATCTACTTCTGGGCTGAAGCAGTAAACACAACATGTTATACCCAGAATCAAACTCTGATCAACAAAGATCATATGAAGACTCTCTATGAATTAAAGGCTGGCAAGAAACCAACACTCAAGTACTTTCATGTATTTGGAGCCAAGTGCTTTGTGCTGAAGGATGAAGATGATCATCGAGGCAAGTTCGAGGCCAAGGCACATGAAGCTATTTTTGTCAGATATTCAAAAAGAGCATATAGGGTGTACATAATTGATCAACACCAAGTAAAAGAAAGTGTCAATGTTACTTTTGATGACACTAAACTCCCAAGTATCCAAACTGAAGATTCTTTTGAGTCATTAAAATTTGATAATTATCCAGACTCACATTCTGATGACGAAGAAGAACTTGAGGTTGCAGTAGGAAATGATGATGACAATAATGGTAATGATCCAGGTAATAGTGGTGGAAACAATGGAAACACTGGAGATACTACTAATACCAGTGGTGGATCAACAAGTCATCCTAGCAGTAACTCAGGGGGAGTTGATGGATCCACTGGCAGAACACAACATCACAATATATATCGAGGCGAATCATTAAGATCATACCTACCAAGGGAAAGGATATAGAGCATAGATCATTCTTTTGAATTGATCATAGGTGATCTAGATGTTGGAGTTAGAACCAGAAGTGTGACTTCAAATGAATGTTTATTTTCAATTTTTCTAATTCAAGAAGAATCAAAGAAGATTGAAGTTGCCTTAACTAATCCAGATTGGGTTTTTGCCATGCAAGAAGAGCTCAATCAGTTTGAAAGACAAGAAGTCTGGACAATGGTACCCTGGCCTAAAGATAGATCTGTTATTGGAATAAAATGGGTATACAAAAACAAGTTAGACCGTTATGGCATTGTTTGTGACGCCCCCCAGATCCGTGGTCAGGAATCTAGGTTGTCACTATCCAATTTTCACCACAATAACATCATTCACCTGCTTTAACCATTATAATAACCAAACATAAAAGCAGTGACCCCAAACCAAACACACAACTCGAGTTATAGTCTCAGGGAACGAACTTAAAATAATAACGGTTATTACAAACCAATGTAACCTCAGGATCTCTCACTACTAATATAACTTCCACATGATGTTACACTAGAAGTAAACATTACTCCAAGATCTATTGTCACATTACATATTTTTCAACAAGTCTAGGATTCTAATTTGGAATCCCGTCTTTCTTGCACCATTTATCGAAGTCCGGAACCTGACTAGCTCAAGCTCGAAGCTTCCTGTTCCTTAACATAATACTCGAGGTAGACAATTCATAGTCATCTCTTTCTGCAAGATATAAGATTTACAAAAAGCAAGAATGAGCCAAAGAATGCTCAGCAAGTTATTTATCAGAATATTTCAAGGAAAAGGTGATAGCCATAATTATCCCAACTGGATATTCAACAATAAAGTACATAACTAGCAATCTGATTGAAGATGTAGAGCCAGTTATATCTCGACAATAAATGACTCAAGGTTCACGATATAAGAAGATATTCACAATAATAATGCAGTTCACATTACTGCAATACAACAATTTAAGTTTATGATTTTTGAGACTGACAATATCAATAACTTAGCACAATGGTCTCAATCACCGAGTACCATTAGTTTGAGTATCAATAAGCAAGCAGTTCAATATACTGCGAAAAGAATGAATGAAAGTTCATCAATTCCCATTAACACTATCAGTAACTTAGCACCATGGCTTTCGTTATAGTGTAGGAACAGTGAAACTGATATATGCGAATAAAACAGTACTCAAAACAACCAACCAACTCAGAGTGGATTACATTCCCGTTGACACTATCGGTAACTCAGCACCTAGGCTTTCGTTACAGTGCAACGTCAAATTCCAATTGGAAGAAACGGGCTTAATCTGGAGATTTTTTTCAACGCCCTATTGTACGCGATGATCAGTCACCTTGTACAATAGAAAACCAATCACTTTCTCTACTAGTAGAAGGACAACCCCTTATCGGGACGTCACCCTAGGCAACACATGGGCCTTTAGTTTACGGCTGGGTCGTGTGTCTCCGACCTCTTACGCAACTTTACTCCAGTCCCTGATGAATACTTAAACATTCATCAAACCTAGAAGGAGATTTAATCGAACCTTCTAAAACAACAACAATCAACTCCAGGATTTCAATCAACTGATAAGGAAGGGAATTTAATACAACCTTCCAGAACAACACAACAATCCATCACAGGATTTCAATCAACAGATAAGGAAGGGAATTTAATACAACCTCCCAGAACAACACAACAATCCATCACAGGATTTCAATCAACAGATAAGGAAGGGAATTTAATACAACCTCCCAGAACAACACAACAATCCATCACAGGATTTCAATCAACAGATAAGGAAGGGAATTTAATACAACCTTCCAGAACAACAACAATCCACTCTAGGATTTCAATCAATAGATAAGGAAGGGAATTTAATACAACCTTCCAGAACAACAACGACCTATTGTAAGATTTCAATATCTGACAATAGCTTGGCTTCCGTAACGAGGTGGGAGTACTCTCGAAACATCTGGGTTGACTCTCAGTCAACGAATTTAACAAGATAGAAACCCTTGAATCAAGGAGACTCAAGAACGCAACCGGGAGCCACTAATACGAGTTAAAATAGACTCCACAAAATACTATATTTTTGGAGTAAGATAATGGGCCTCAAAGGCACCAATACAACTAGGAGGAATATCGGAGCCGGACGTTACCTCCCGAACTTGGAGTTATCGACTCAGAATAAATACAAAATATCCGAGTCATCGCTCACTATTTAGTATTTAATGAAAAATAATATTTAAAGAAGTTTAGACAACTCCAGAATATTTTTAAAGAACAAATAAATATTTTATTAATATTTAGGAGGCCCGGAATAGTCCTCGAAAAATATTAAAAGGATTTAAAAGAATTAAAATATTTAATTCAAATATAATCAGGAGTATTTAATATTTAAATAATCTTAAATGATTCAACATATTTAAATAATATTTAATCAATATTAAATAAAATTTAAATAAACCAAAACAAGTTGAAAGTATTTAATCAATAGTTAAATACTTTTAAATGTCCCAAAATATTTAAATAATATTTAATCAATATTAAATAATATTTAAATGATTTCAAATGCCCTGAAAATATTTAATTAACCTTTAAACACTTTCTATATTCTTTAAATAATATTTAATAGACTAAATATTATTTAAAACATTGAACCTCGACTAACCGTCGAGACACGCTAAACTACTCCCGGTCGACCATCGAGCACCAAAAAGATATGCTCAACACCAGATTCAGTTATACAAAACTGAAAACAAACGTCCTATAACTTTTTAAGAAGTTCAGAGGCGCGAACACACAGTATATAGTTCCATCTGAATGGAACTTCAAACACCACAGAGCTTTATAACCAATAAACCGTTATAAAGTCTAGAGTTTAGAAAGCTGCTATACGAACTCTGACTTTTCAAGAAGTTCAGAGTCGTCTCAGAATTAGGTTGAAAGAGATTCGAAACAACTCACGATAAGCAATCTTAACAACCTATGCATACTCTTGTCATAAATCAGAATTAAAATGACAAAGCGTCGGATACTTGCATACTCTAACTTTTCGAGAAGTTCAGAGTAGCAGAAGAATCAAGTTATATATGAACAAGACAGTTCAAGGTGAAATGCCGACGTGCATTTCCAATAGCAACAATGAGCTAAGTAGTTCCAAACACAACAAAAATGTATAATCAAAGAACTTATCATCAAGTCAAAGATTTCAAAAGTTTTTGCATCACCATGAATCAATAATATTCTGATATGGAATAAAACGATAGAGTTGGAAACTTGCCTGAAGTCCATGGAATGCTATTTCAGCTTCTCCACGCTCCGGGTACTCTATAATCATATAAGAACTCACTCTTAGTATACATATGTATGTATCAGGTTAATTGTAATTTATACAATTACTCTACATTTCGCCCGGTACTTCACCTCCTCGGGCTTACTTTAGCTATTCGAAAAGTTATCTTGACAATGCTTTTTAATCATGTTCCTTACATCTACATGTAGTCATGATATTCCTTAACAACTTCCGTTACTTGGCCGACTCGAGACAAGTTCTCTATCTTGCCCGAAATCTTTTCTCAAAACGGTCGTTTAACTTTTTTTTCTTATATTCATTTCACTCCAACACCCTGTTTTCTAGCATTTTTAATAAATTGGAAATTAATCCATTTGACCTGATTTCTTTCCTGAGGTCTTCTATGACTGTCAATGAATCTCTCATAAAAGTTTCAGATTTTATTAAACTCCGTAGCTAGTCCAATCATAGCCTCAAAGTTGGACAAAACAGAGTTTCCATTTTCTGCGCTACCGTTACTAAATCGGCCATAACTTTTGGCTCGTTACTCCAAATGACGCAAAATTAGCGCGTAAATGATCTACATACTATCTACTATCCAGTCATCTCATCAAACTACCAGTTGAGAAATGTTCCCAGATTTTTCTGGACAGTCACAGCAGTAAGGTCAAGAAAAAAAATGGCATGGTTTCGTTTGTAAACTCATCGTTTTCCATTTTTATACTACTCCAATCCAACCAACAACAATCCCAAACCCCTCAAACAACATCAAAAATTAACATATGACCATCTCAAACCAAGAAATCAGTCACTATTATGAAAATGTAACTAAAAATCAAATGAGCAACCAAGCTTGACATAACTCTTGTACTAAAACCACAATATCTCAATGATCGTTAATTGAAATGACACAATTCTTTCTCCATGAACATCCTGGATGTTCCTATTATTTTACATACAAGTTTCAAGATTTATGGAGTAACCTAGCTAGGGTGATAGCAGCTCCAATTTCAGTGATCACCGACTTTAATATTTCTGGACTATCTTTACTAAATAATTCATATCTTTTTACTCACAACTCCGATTGACATGATTTTTACGGCCAAACGATCTAGAGACTACCCTCTTTCTAACCAAGTCCCTAACTGATCAAGAATGGCAATGTAGCCCCGTCGGGTCCCTTGATCAATTGGGAGGCAGAAACAGGGCAGGCATGACCTGTTTGTATGCTCATCATTTACCACTTCTATACTTGCTCAATTCAACTCTCACAACTCTCAAACATTTTATACTACTACTTGGGAATGTACTCAAGACATCCCAAGCCCAATCACAATTAATCCATACTCCAAATGTTACCAACAATTCATAGTAATTCAGCCAACAACTCATTCATGCTCTTACAAGCTTATTATCACTACCCATGGCTTATACAACAACATACCATCATTATAGTCCATTAACAATATTATTCAGTTATACTAAAATAAAATCCCATCTCCAAAACTCAAGCAATAACTTAGACAACTACATACAAATCAATATAACACATATACTAACTACCCATACGATTCTCTTTGATTTCTAGGCCAACACTTTCCAAAATCTGAAACTATCAGTTTATACAAACCAAGAAACGAACTAGAGAAGATAGGAGGTGAGGAGAGTGCTTACCATGAACGCATAGAGCTCGAGAAGAGCTTCGTTTTGAGTGGTAGAACGCGTAAAACTGCCATGGCAATCTCAAGTTACAAGCTTTTCCTCATCTCCCTTTTTCATCTCTTTTCTACTCGGGATTTCATCCCCAAATAAGGAAATGGAAGTGTTCAACTACCCATGTCTTGTATAAGCTTATAAAATTATCACCCAAGCTCTAGCATGCATAATATGTATGATTAGGCACTAAAACACAACTCAAGCTACTATTCATCATCTTGCATTTTCATAAAAATCAAGAGAATCTATGGTTAACTAAGCATAAGATTTTAGTATGTGTTAGATATGAAGCATACCTTTGTTTTAAGCTCTTAAACTTAAGAAATGATCAAGTAATGGTGGAGCTTGAGCTCTTCTTCTTCCTCTTTTCTTGCCTTGGCCGAATGCTACTGGAAAAGGGGGAGAAGTACTTGCCTTGTCTTTGTTTTTAATTATTGCTAAAATGAAAAGTTAGGCTAACTTAATCCAAGTCAAGGCTTAGTCAATGTTGGATTACTTGACTTTAGTCAATTATACTTGATTGCATTATATATATAGCAATTCAAGTATTTCTCTTCCTTTTTCTTGTATAAAATTTCGGTTCCCATAAATAATCTAGGTAGTGTTTTGATCTTCATTTTCGTAACGATTCGCGACTACGCGAATAATCACTACCTCGTTCCGGAACTTTCCAATAAAATTATTCTCCACCAAAACACTACTCACTAATCATTAGTCATTTCGTACTCTTTTATAAACTTCACCCTATTTATTCAAAGGGTTCGGATGCGATTCTCCGGATAAAATATACTAAGGAAGTACTACGTATATTACGTAGACTAACTTAAAAATACGAACTACTCAATATTTTTGAGTTATGAATCTCCCAGCTCTGGTGAGATTTACATACACTCATTTATCTCACACATTAATAATACGACTTCATATCTTAAGTTCCTTATGATAATATATCCATAAAATCGTTTATTCATAAAACGAAAAATTTTATCCAAAAATCTTAATAATCTCAAGCGTCGAAAATTCGGGTTATTACATTGTTACAAGGAACAAATCCAGACTGGTGGCAAAGGGATACTCCCAGGAAGAGGGAATTGATTATGATGAGACCTCCACACCAGTTGCAAGACTTGAAGCCATTAGGATATTTTTGGCATTCACAACACATTCCAATTTTAAAGTCTATCAAATGGATGTGAAGAGATCATTTCTGAATGGAGAGTTAGAAGATGAAGTATATGGGGAACATCCATTTGGATGTGAAAATCCATAGTTTGCTGATTTTTTGTATTTTCTATTCAAATCTCTCTATGGACTCAAGCAAGCACCGAGGACATGGTATGACACTCTCTCTGAGTTTTTACTTGAAAATAGTTTTATTATAATTGTCACAGATAAAACTCTCTTTTATAAATTGCATGATAAAGATATGATTTTTGTCCAAATTTATGTTGACAATATTATATTTGGTTCTATTAACGAAAACTTGTGCAAGAGATTTGCTAAGTTAATGCAGAACAGGTATGAAATGAGCATGATGGGTGAGCTATCATTCTTCCTAGGATTGCAAGTAAAGCAAAAGGAAGATGGGATTTTTATTTGCCAATCAAAGTACGTAAGAGATCTTCTGAGAAAATATAGTCTAGAAGATTCTTCACCAGCAAAAACCCCAATGCCAACAGCCACCAAGCTTGACAAAGATAAAACTGGTAAGAAAGTTAACATCACAAGCTACAGAGGTATGATAGGCTCATTACTATATCTACCTTCTAGTAGACCCGATATAATGTTTGCAACATGCTTATGTATAAGATTTCAATATGATCCTAGGGAATCTCATTTTATAGCCATTAAACCAATTTTTAGATATTTGAAGGGTACACCAAATCTTGGAATTTGGTACCCTAAAGATACATGTTCTAACCTAATAGGCTATACATATTCAAATTATGCAGGGTGCAGGATGGACAGGAAAAGTATGTTTGGAAGCTGTCAGTTTCTAGAAAGTCGGTTGATATCCTGGTACAGCAAGAAATAACACTCAGTGTCTACCTCGACAACCGAAGCAGAATACATTGCTGTAGGTAGCTGTTTGTTTGAAGAATAATCCAGCCTTTGAGATAATCAATTAAGAAGTAATTCTTTTTCCTTTATAATTCTTTCATACTGTTCTAGACTAAGTGTTTTATTCTTTAGTTTTAACATCATCAAACCTGGATTTATGCTTACATTTTATAAAGAATAAATTGGGAGAGATTGTTAGGAATATATACATTTGATGATGTATAAAATTCTAGAACAGGAGTTAGCTTAGTTTATTTGCAATATATCTTTCTAGTCTCTGAAATGTATAATCAGAGTCTAGATAGTCAATACTCAAGATACTTGTACTTAGAAGAATTTCTGTAGAAAATAAAACCAGAGTCTGCATGAAGATCAGAGTCTGGAAGGTGATCAGAGTCTATAGACTATCGGAGTCTAAGATCTGTTAGAGTCTACAAATGATCAGAGTCTATAGTCTGGCAGAGTCTGAAGAATTCAGAGTCTATAAAGTTAAAGCTAAATTTGGAAGATGATCACAGATAAGGGAAGTCTTCGAAGATAAAGACAAAGATATTGCAGATATGCTATAAAAACAAGGAAGAAGAATTGCAGAAGGAAACTGTCAACTAATAATTAGGAATTCTATTCCTATTGTAATTTATCATTCTGTTATTAGCTGATAGGTAGCTCTCTATATAAACTCTATGTAACCTAATTGTAAAAGTGTGTGAAAGTCGAAGCAAAATTTTTCTGAGTGAAATTTTTTGAGTGCATAGAAATAGAGAGAGTTGCTGTGATAAACATAGAGAAGTTGCTAGGGTTTGTGTACACCCTAGGAGAGTTTTGTATTTACAAATCAATAATACAAACAGTACTTATTTATATCTTTGTGTTTGATCTTTGTTCTTAATTAATATCTGTTTATTGCTATTGAGTTGATTTTAAATCAGGTAGAAAAGACACACAAGTATTCAACCCCCCCTTCTACTTGTGCAACTGGGAAAACAATTGGTATCAGAGCCTAACGTTTAAAATCGATCAAAAATGTCTGGAAACACAGATGGCAATTGTAAGATTCCTATGCTTAAGAGAAACGAGTTCACCCACTGGAAGGTTAAGATGCTGCACCATCTGGAAGCAACAGACCCTGACTATCTTGAAAGAATTCATGAAGGACCCTATGTGCCCTTAAAACTAGTGCCTCAAATCAATGAAGAAGGCAAAGTAACTGAAGAACATTTCATTGAAAAACCAAAGGCTGAATGGACAAAAGAGGACAATGAGAATGTTCTTAAGGAGGCAAAGGTCAAAAACATACTCTTTAACAGTTTGGATTCTGTTCTTACAAACTGTGTTATATCATGTCAAACTGCTAAGGAGATGTGGACAAAACTTGAAGTGCACTGTCAAGGAACTAAAGATGTCAAGAAAAATGCAAGGTCTTTGCTAATTCAAGAGTATGAGTATTTTGAAGCAAAATCTGGAGAATCTATTACTGAGATATAAGATAGGTTTATAAAACTCTTGAATGAGATGGCTATGCTTGGTAAGGTTTATGATTCTGAAGATACCAACACCAAGTTTCTCAGAGCACTTCCTGAAGAGTGGGATAATAAGACTACATCCATAAGGGAAGCTAGAGATTTGGATGAACTAACTCTAGAAGAATTGTATGGCAGGCTCAAAACATATGATTTAGAGATGCAACAGAGGAAGAATAAGAAGTATGTGAAGACAAAATATGTAGCACTCTTAATGGAGTTTGAAAAAGAACAACATGAACAATCCACTGAAACAAGAATCAAGGATTCAAGGAAGAAGGGAAAAACTGTTATGGAGTCAGAGTCTACTGACACAGACTCTGATTCTGATGAAGAGATTGATCTAAGTCAAATGATGGCTATGTTTGCCAAAACTTTCAAAAGAATGAAATTTAACAAAAGAACTGGCAAATTTAGCAAAAGGCCATCATTCAAGAAGGAAGATGAGAAGACTGAGAAGAGCAAGAGTACTATAATCAAACTTGATAAAGCAAAGGTCAAATGTTTCAACTGTGGAATATTGGGGCATTTTGCCAGTGAATGCAGAAAGTCAAAAAGTCAAGGAAAAGGAAAATCACTTTTATCAATAGGAAAGGATTGGACAGATTCAAGCTCAGATGATGAAATTGATTATGAAAATCTAGCATTGATGGCATCCTCCTCAAGAAAATCACAATCTCCCAAAGAACCCTCATCTCCTAAAACTCAAGTATCAATCTTTACTCCTGAATCCTTGATTAACTTAGACTCTAATGGTATTGAAATTGTGCAAAGTGAGGTTAATAAAATAATGACAACATGTAGGTCTCTCACTAGTGAAAGTGAAAGGTTGAGAGAAGAAAATTTAACCTTAACTAAAAGGAATGATCATTTAGAGTCTGAGTTAATATTAATGGAACAATACAAAAAGGATTTTGAGAAAAATAGTCATAATTACACTAAGATTTTGAAAGCCTATGACTATGTTAAGAATCAACTAGAAGAAGAAAGACTTAAGTTTAAAGTCTGGACAGACTCTGGTAGAAAAGTTCAAGAAATTCTCAATAATCAAAATGTGTGTCAAACTGCTGGTCTAGGCTATGAAAATAGTCAAGGCAAAAGACCTATTGTTGAGAATGATAACATTGAAGAAGCTAGCCAAGATAATAAGACTAAAGATAAAAGAACATTTATTCCTGTTAAGTTTGTGACTCCTAAAGAAAAGACTGAAACCACAAACTCATCTGTCAATAGTCCCCTTGTTGTTGACAAAAAGACAGATGAAACTGGAGCAAATAACTCTAAGAAAAATATTAACATAGGGTACTTGTCTAAGTCTAAGTTAAAAGAAAGGCTAGAGAACTTATCAGAGTCTACCAAAACTAGGAGAAATAGGAATGGTAAGGAAGGCATTAATAAAGCAAGTAATTATCAAAAGGATCCTAATGCTCCTAGAAAGAAATGTTTTAGATGTGGCAACCACAACCATTTAGCTATAGATTGTACAACAAAAATTGAAAAAAAATCAGAGTTTAGTCTTCCACAGACTCTGAAAAGTCACTACATTCCACAAAAACCTTGTTATCACTGTGGTAGCATATTTCACTCTATTTATATGTGTAGAGACTATCATGAATTGTATTTCAATTTTTATGAGCTAAAATCATCTATTAACAAAAGCTGGTATGACACTGTTAAGACTCCACCAGAGTCAAAAGCAACAAAGGAGACAGGTAAATCAAAGGTGAAAATTGCTAAACCTGTTTCACCTAAAGTTAGAGGAAAAGGATCCAAAACTGTTTGGATCCCCAAAACAACTAACTAGTTGCTTTATGTATACAGGGAACAAGGGTAAACAATGTAACCCTAATCCTGGACAGTGGATGCTCAGGACACATGACTGGAAAGAAATCCCTGCTTACAGACTTTGTGGAAATGGTTGGCCTAGAAGTATCCTTTGGAGATGGCAACAAAGGACAAACACTGGGATATGGAAAGATTGTACTTGGGAATGTCATCATTGAACAAGTAGCTCTAGTTGATGGCTTAAGACACAATTTGATAAGCATAAGTCAACTAGGAGATAAAGGTTACCATACTGGCTTTGACAACAAAGAGTGTCTTGTGACTCACAAAGAAATAGGTATTCTGGTTTTTAAAGGACACAGACATGGTAACATTTATGAAGCCGGTTTGGAGGATTGCAAACACAGTGAACTCACATGTCTATATAGCAAGGCCTCAATTGAAGAAAGCTGGAAATGACACAAGAAACTGTCACATATCAACTTTAAAACACTAAACAAGTTGGTTAAACAGAATCTTGTAAGAGGATTACCACATGTTGATTTTGTGCAAGATGGACTCTATGAAGCATGTCAACTTGGAAAGCAAAAGAAATCATCCTTCAAGAGCAAGACAATCAACACCATTTTTGAACCCTTTTATTTATTGCACCTTGATTTATTTGGTCCAGTAAATGTTATGTCTATTAATAAAAAGAAATATACTCTTGTTATTGTAGATGATTTTACAAGATTCACATGTGTTTTCTTTCTACACTCAAAGGATGAAGCTCCACAACACATAATAGACCATATCACTTTTCTGGAAAGAAATTCAAGGAAAACAGTTTGAGTTCTAAGGAGTGACAATGGTACTGAATTCAAGAATTCAATCATGGAGGACTACTGTGCATTAAAAGGAATTACTCAACAATTTTCTGCCCCAGGAACCCCTCAACAAAATGGAGTTGTGGAGAGAAAGAATAGAACCCTCATAGAAGCTGCCAGAACAATGTTGGCAGAGTCTAAGCTACCAGTATATTTTTGAGCAGAGGCAGTCAATACAGCATGTTTCACTCAAAACTGTACTTTAATAAACATGCATGGAAAGACTCCCTATGAAATGATAAAGGACAAGAAACCAAGTGTGAAACACTTTCATATATTTGGATGCAAGTGTTATGTGCTGAAAGTACATCCTGAAAATCTGAGCAAATTTGAAGCCAAAGCCGATGAATCAATTTTTCTTGGATATGCATCAAACACAAAAGCATTCAGAGTGTTTAATCTCAGAACCAAAATTGTTATGGAATCTATTCATGTTGCATTTGATGATAAAAAGTTTACAGGATTGCAGGATGAGTCAGTGTCTACTACATTGGAATTTGAAAATCTAAAAAGTTCTGAGATAAATGAAGAAGAAGAGGATGAAGACCCTCAAGTAACTCCTAATCCAACACAGGAACCTGCACATTCTGAGGGGGAGCTAAAAAATACAACTCCAAATGATTCAGAGTCTAACAGGTCAGGGTCTACCCAGACAGAGTCTAGATAGACTGAGTCAAATTCCTCAGAATCTAACTCATCAGGATCTGGATCAAGCAACTCTGAACCCTTGACATAGTCAAGCAATTTAGGGGGAGTCTCTTCATTTGAATTTCACTCAAATACAGAAGATGCAAATGACTTAGGGGGAGCTTCAAGTTCAAGAATTAATCTTCCACCAGCTAGAAAATGGACAAGGGATCACACTCCTGACTTAATAATTGGTGACCCTGAGAGTGGTGTACAAACAAGAACGGCCACTCAAAATGAATGTCTTTATCGTTGTTTTCTCTCAAAGAATGAACCCAAGAAAATTGAGGAAGCCTTGCAAGACCCTGATTGGATAATTGCAATGCAAGAGGAATTGAATGAATTTGAGAGAAACAAAGTGTGGAAACTTGTACCAAGACCTAGAGATAGATCAGTTGTTGGTGCAAAATGGGTGTACAGAAACAAACTTGATGAGAGTGGAACTGTAATAAGAAACAAAGCAAGGCTAGTTGAAAAAGGATACTCACAGGAGGAAGGAATTGATTATGATGAAACTTTTGCACCAGTAGCAAGATTGGAAGCTATAAGAATGTTTCTTGCCTTTGCATCTCATTCAAAATTCAAGGTGTATCAGATGGATGCAAAAAGTGCCTTCTTGAATGGAAAATTGGAAGAAGAAGTCTATATGGAGCAACCACCAGGATTTGTTGATCCAAAATATCCTGATCATGTAAACAGATTAGATAAGGCACTTTATGAATTGAAGCAAGCACTTAGAGCATGGTATGAAACTCTTTCAAAATTTCTTCTTGAAAACGAATTCATAAGAGGTACCATTGACAAAACTCTCTTTATTAGAAAGTATAAAGGTGACATTTTGCTTGTCCAAATTTATGTTGATGATATTATATTTGGATCTACTAATGACAAACTCTATGAAAAGTTTAGTAAACTAATGTAGTCAAATTATGAAATGAGCATGATGGGAGAATTGCACTTCTTTTTGGGGCTTCAAGTCAAACAGAATGATGATGGAATTTTCATCAATCAAACAAAGTATGTAAAAGAACTATTGAAAAAATTTGATATGCAAGATTCTGCAACTACTAAAACTCCCATGTCAATAGCCACAAAGCTAGACTCTGACCCAAAGGGTAAGAAAGTTAACAACACCTGCTACAGAGGTATGATTGTCATATTATTATATTTAACTGCTAGTAGACCAGATATAATGTTTGCAACTTGTCTGTGTGCTAGATTTCAAGCTGACCCCAAAGAATCTCATTTAATAGCTGTAAAAAGAATTTTTAGATATCTCAAGGGGGCACAAACTCTTGGACTTTGGTATCCTAGAGAGTCAGATTTTTCATTAATTGGCTATTCAGATTCTGACTATACAGGATGCAAAGTAGACAGGAAAAGTACAACAGGTCAATGCCAGTTTCTTGGTAACAGATTAATTTCTTGGTTTAGCAAGAAACAATAGACTGTATCAACCTCAACAGCTGAGGCTAAATACATTGCTGCTGGAAGTTGCTGTGCTCAAATTCTGTGGATAAGTAATCAATTACTTGATTATGGACTAACATTCTCAAATATTTCTATGTATTTTGATAATACCAGTGCTATTAAAATTGCAGAGAATCCAGTCCAACATTCCAAAACAAAGCACATTGATGTCAGGTATCATTTTATAAAAGAACATGTTGAAAATGGTACTTTGACACTTCACTATGTTCCAACTGACAAACAGATTGCAGACATTTTGACAAAACCACTTGATGAATCTACCTTTCTTAGACTGGTAGGTGAATTAGGTATGTTAAATATGTAAGTAATTACAAATTACAAGCAACAAGGTGTGTACTTTAATTATAATTCTGGTTGTAACACATTATAATTAATTATTTTTGCAAAATTTTTATTAGTATTTTATCTTGACAAGAGTCTGGTTTTTAGACTCTGACGAGTCTGTAGACTCTGACGAGTCTGTAGACTCTGACTAGTCTGTAGACTCTAAGATTCTGTAGACTCTGAAAAACAATTATCGCCTAGTCTCCAAAACGATTCAAATTCGCGATTGCAGACTCTAATTGTGTTTAAATTGTTCAAATGACTTGAAATAGGCGGTAACAGTTGTTTTTGAATGGAGATAGACTGTAGACTCGTGTGTATAGTTAGTAATTCAAAAAAAAAGAAGATTTTCATACATTTTACTCACTTATTTATTGCAATTAATTTCTATGGCAGATCTATTCACAGTGCTCTTTACGAACCCTAGCAACTTTCTTTAAGCGTATTCATCACTTTCAATTAATAATAACTTCAATGGCTGCTATCTCAACTGTCATGAGGGGACCCAAGGCAATTGCTTTCACATTTGGGGATTTCGTGTTTATGACCACAAATCATGTTGCCGCCCTTGGAGAAAAGAAAGGGGTAGACGCTGACTACTACCCTGTGATGGATTTCTTGGAGCAATCCGAGCTACACTACATTCTCAAGGCGTCCCCAGTCATTCACATGGATGCTGTGTCACAAGCCTGGAGCTCTGCAAAGGTAGTTGATCCTTCTCAGGATCAACCAGGTAAAATAATGTTTACCTTTGGTGATTTTACATTTGATGTTACTGCTAATGTTATTAATTCTGTGTTTAAATTACCTGTTAAACAACATTTTGATGAAATTGTTTCTGATGCTGAAATTAAAGATATGTTTAAATCACTAGGTTATTCTGGTAGTTTAGAAAACATGAGTAAGCTAACTAGGCCTTATTTGAGAAAAGAATGGTCCTTTTTCTTTGATCAAATTGCTAAGTGTTTTACTGATAAGTGTAGTGGATTTGATGCTATTACTGCTATTACTTATCAAATTGGTCACAATCTCCTATTTGATAGAGTAATCAACATTGGTGATATTTTGCTCACTCAAATGGGAGCAAAATTAAATAATGTGCATGAGGGGAGGAAGAAAGTCTACTATCATAGATTTCTTATGATTCTCCTCAATCACTTTATTCCTGACATGTCAACCAAGTTGGCAGATGATTGCTGTGTGCAAGCATACAAACAACAAAGGAGGATATTATCTGATATTAAGAGAATTGATGACAAGAAGAAGAGTCTACCTGCCATGACTTATCCACAGGTAATGAAGGTAAAACTCTCAACCTATAAACCTTCTATCTACAATGCTTCATTCTTTATTTCTTTGGTGGTGAAATGGTGCAGGAACAAGTAATAGAGAGTCCTCCTGCACCTACCCAAGTCACCCAATCATCTTCAAAGACACAATCTTCAAAACCAAAATCCAAAAAGAAACCAACCTCTGGTGTCTCTCAACAGGCATCAGTTGTAAAGAGGAGAAAATTGATTCAAACTAGGCTTATAGATGAGCACAGTGATGAGGAGCTCAACCCTCTAGAGAAGCAAGTTGTTGAAGGACTTTCTTTGTTAAAGGAAGGTCATGATACACTTGATTCAACCCTCCAAGCCAAGTCTGTAGTCTCTGAAAAGGCTACAGACTCTGACCAACCTAGGAATGCACCTCAGGATGCTCAAATTGCATCTCCTGAGAAATCTTTTGCTAAAAAATACAGCAGGTTAAGGAAGGCTTATTCTGCACACACACAAGCCTACTACTATTACTAACCCTGTTTTGCAGGAAACAGAAGCTCCCAAGGCTCTTGCAGGGCCAGACTCTGAAAGCAAGAAATTACCTGAACTAGAGTCTAATGTTGAGTCAGAGTCTAGACTGCCTTTAGACTCTGATCATGAGACATTTTGGGAAGGAATGCCATTGGATGCAGCCTCATGTCTTATTGATGAAATCCTTACTCCAAGTGATGAGGTGTTGTTATTCCTATATCCTTTGGTGGAATCAGTAGAAGATCCAGAACAATATCAGACTAAATCTCAAGTCTTGGATTTTCTTTCAACCTATGAGACCCTAAGGAAGAGAATGGAACGGGAGCTACAACTGTCTGCAGAGGATGTGGTCAAAAATCTATACAACTACCTATTCAACTCTTCATTACAAGAAAAAGCAGCTGGGCTCATAGAAGGTAGAACAACTGAAGTTCTCAAAGCACTAGGAGTGCCAGACTCTGAACAACAAATCACAAAGAAGCCTAAAAAGCTTAAGATCTACAAAAGGAGAGAATCAGAGTCTGTTGCTGAGTTGAAAACTGATATTGAGCAACCAGTTTTTGACTATGAAGCAATTTGGGATCAAGGAATTACCTACAGGACAACTATTGATTGGATTTCCACTATTCAGCCTCTTTCAAGAAAGGTGGTAGATTTTCTTGTCCAAAATGTAGGAAAGGTGGCCAACAAGTACATCTATCCAACCTATGAAAGTAGATTGGATCAATTCAAGGGCTCATATTATCAGAAACTAGCAAGGGAACTGCAGGATTCCTTTCATATGACCTTTGCCCAGGCCATCTATGCACTTCATGCCAGGATTTTTCTCAATGGTCACTTGGATGCTTTAACTATGGTAGAACCACAGGAGGTAGCAGGTGATGCTAGGTAGTTGGAAGATGGGACTAGTGCAACAGTGGTGACTAGTGATAAAGATGCTCAGTCTGCCTCACCCACACAAGAACCACCTAGTCAGAGGTTGGGTGATAGTGGGGTAGGGGAGTATGCTGTAAGGCCCTCCTTGGCAACTCAACAAACTGCTGATGAGAACCCCAGTGATATGAGAGGACAGACTCTGATGGCTGCTCAAGAAGTACTTTTCCATCCTTGTCTATCAGAGTCTATCCACCTTGAGGGGGAGTCTCATGCACAAACAGTCCAAGATGGTGACACTCAGACTTTGGCTTCTAATGAAGTCATACTGAAGCAGTCAGAGTCTAGAGTAGACCCTGAGACTGGAATACTAGAGCCAATAGACTCTGAAGAGAAAGAAGATGATTGTAAGGGTTCAGAATCTGTTGCTGCTCACCCCTTGGTGGAAACCCCTAGCCTTCAGACTTTTGAAGGGGTTCCCCTCCATCAAGGTGGTTCAGGTATTGAAGTACAATCTTTATCTCTCAACCCCTCTTCTGTAGGATTCTTGAGTGCACCTTCCCATATGAGTGAAAAAATTTCTGAGAGGCTGACACTGGTCCAGGCAAAAGGAGAGGTAGAAAAGGCTATAGAGAGTCTGAGTGAGATTGAGAAAGTGGGTGCCCAACCCCACTGTGAGACTGAGAGATTAGGGTATCCTAAACCTAGCTTTACTTATTGGGACCAAGATTTTCCAAAGAGTTGGTCCAATGAGTTGGAGCAGGGGATGGATGAAAATTCACTTTATTTGATTGTGCAGATTAGTAAAAAGGAGGAGGCTCTTGCTGCTCAAAAGTCATTTACACAGAGACCACAACATCATCTGATGGATTCTCTAGCAAGGAGAGCAGATAGAGTCATGGAGGCTTTGGTGGATAACCCTATCAATTTGCCTGAGGCTGCAACTTTGAAGTCAGAAGACCCTCTTTTGATCATGCCTATTAGGGCTTGACTTCCTGAGTCTACAGTCTGTGATCACTCTCAAGAGGAGTCAGGGTCTATAGTCTCGATTGCAGTTTCAGAGTCTACACCTCTACTAGAGTCTACACTTCCTCTTACATCCCTTGAGCCTGTTGCTGAGGAGTGCACTTCTGAAGATGATGATCCAGTTCAACCTACTTTTGTCTATTTTGATCAAGTCTTTCCTCAGTCTTGGGAGTCTGCACAGAAAAGAGGCATCACTGATAAAGATTCTTTTGCATGTATTCTGGTTATTCATCAGTCTGAGAGACTGAAAGCTTTTCAGAAAAAATCCTATCTTCAGGAATATGGTCACTACCCTGGTGAAGAAGATCAAGCTCTGGATGGGGATGTTAAAGCTGAGACAGAGAGTGTTACTAAACAATTGGCTAGTGTGGTCAAAGACATCTCTCATATTCAAACCAAACTTACTGGTGTTGACAATACTACTTCTCTGCTAAGTACCGAATTTGATAGAATTCACTCAGTTCAATTATCCAAAGAGGTCGCCTTCAAGGATGCTCTTACTGCTATCACTTCTACACAAGCTTATCTCCAATCAACAGTCTCTGATTTAACCACCAAGGTTGATTCTATCATTGCAGCCCAGGCCAATATCTCCACAGTTCTTGAACAGATTCTGTTGGCTGTTACTAGTTCTGATGATGTCAAAAAGGGGGAGAAGAGAGGTGAATCTTCCTCCAAGAGAAATAAGGATGATTCATGCAGAGATGATAAAAGGGGAGTTAAAAGGAAGAGAGATGGTGATGATGGAGATAGTTCTCATGGTCCTAGGGGTCCTGGTGATGTATCACTCAAGCATTCTGGAGTGGCTGTATTATCCAAATCTCAACCACATCAGTCAGGGACTGGATATGGGAAATCAGAGTCTAAGTCAGACTCTGATAAACAAAGAAAGAAAACAGACTCTGATGAAACTCAAGAACCTTCGTACTGGAAGTGCAGTCAATCAAGTCTGCAACTTAGAGCTAAAAAGAAGACAGGTCTTGGAGGTTTTGAAGAATCTGACATTGACAGAACATCTACTCTAACCAGGGATCCTCAATCCTTGACAGATAGGCAGTTTGAGAAGATCACACAGAAGCATTTAAACAAAGTGGTATCTGCTCAAATTGTTTATAATGTTTATGAAAGGAAGATGCAAGGAGGACATGGAGGCACAAAAAAGGTGAAGAATGAGATGCTGGTTTATTTTTTAGAAGGTGGATCAGCTAGATAGTTCAGTCAATCAAACTTCATATTTTTCAAACAGGCTGATGAATTGCAGTATATTAGATTTCTCCTTCAAATTGCTTATGAAGTTAACAAGAGCAAAAAGGCTGTCACACACAAATGGTTCAAGGAGATTGATAGAAAGCTGACTTTGCACAAACAGGCAAATCGACAAATGGGCAAATTTTCCTTAAAATATGTTGATACTGAGGGAAATGATCAAGTCATGCCATTGGAAGAAAAACAGATTAAATTTCAAGAAGGTGTGGGTTATTACTTTGGGTTTCAGCCTATGAGTAGGAAAGTTAGTGTTCTAATGTTGAAGGACTTGAAAGATCAAGAAAGCAGTGCAAATGATTTGAGAGCAGCTTACTGTCAAATCAAATGTTCAAATGAAGAAATGAAGAAATTGAAGACATTTGTTGGTGAAGCTCTTGCAATTGTGGAGGACAATATGATCAATTCATTTTTTAAGAATAATCTAGCCTTTGAGAGAATCAATTAAGAAGTAATTCTTTTTCCTTTATAATTCTTTCATATTGTTCTAGACTAAGTGTTTTATTCTTTAGTTTTAACATCATCAAACCTGGATTTATTCTTACATTTTATAAAGAATAAATATGGGGAGATTGTTAGGAATATATTCATTTGATGATGTATAAAATTCTAGAACAGGAGTTAGCTTAGTTTATTTGCAATATATCTTTCTAGTCTCTGAAATGTATAATCAGATTCTAGATAGTCAATACTCAAGATACTTGTACTTAGAAGAATTTCTACAGAAAATAAAACCAGAGTCTACATGAAGATCAGAGTCTAGAAGGTGATCAGAGTCTAAGATCTGTCAGAGTCTACAAATGATCAGAGTCTATAGTCTGGCAGAGTCTGAAGAATTCAGAGTCTATAAAGTTAAAGCTAAATTTGGAAGATGATCACAGATAAGGGAAGTGAAAGGCATAGGTGTACTAACTTGTAACACTTAATTATTTTGTAACTCAACTAAGTAAAAGATAAAACAACAGCAAAATAAGAGAAACTGAAGAAGCACATGGAATCAATCAACTGAAGAAATGGTAATGATACTTGGTAACTACAAGTAACTAATTTGGTTAATCAAGGATGCATAAGTGAGAAGAAGTTCAATCTGAGTATTGCTCATGCCCTAACTTATCTAATGGAGAATCAAATTAATGTCAAGGAAGTATCAAGAAGGCCAAAGTGATTTCATGTAATGTATATCAACATCTGGATAATGTAAAGGTTAATCAACAAATGAGAACTGACATTCAGAAGCAAGAACCCCTACAAGACTAGTCACTTATGAACCAGACCATTGCATCAAGTGTCAGGACATTGGAGGCAAGTTCATGTCAGTAATAGAAGATCTCATTTGAATTGAGTGAGGAAAAGAAATTGAAGAAGCTAAGGAAACTTGCTCATAAAGGTTAATTCTCAATTAGTCACTAAAGAAGGTCAACATTGGATGTGTGCATATTTGCTAAGGCAAATGTCGATCCACAGCAGATCGAGATGCGGGTCGAGATTTACAAGTGAAGTAAAACACGGCAAAGGCAAATCTCGATCCAGGCGATAGATCGAGATCGAGATCTTCACAGATCGAGATCGAGATCTTCATAGATCGAGATCGAGATTCTCCCAGATCGAGATCGAGATTTTCACAGATCGAGATCGAGATGGGTCCAGGCGAAGATCGAGATACGGGTAGAAATGTAACATTTAATGTTCAAGGGACAAGTGGCTTATTGTGAACGGTTGATCCAGAGTTGTTGTTAAAGTTCTTTTTGTTGTCGAAGTCCTGATTGGGCCACGTACACAAAAAGGACAAGATCAAGACTACATGACATTATAAAAGCAGCACCTTGATTTTATTAGTATACAGACTTTCATCATCTCTATTATTCAACGATTTTTTAAAGAGAGAGCATTTACTGTAAAACAAAAAGTGAGAGAGAGGATTAGTTGAATCTAGCTTTAATTGCTGTATTTATTGTTCAACTGATCATGATGCTTTTATGAATGTTGTAGCAAATCCTTCAATGAATATAAAAATATATTCTTGAAATTCTGTGTCATCATTTATTACCTGCATATAGTTTATTCTCTCATTTTTTTTAAACAGTTGTATTCACCCCCCCCCCTCTACAACACTTTGGACCTAACAATTGGTATCAAAGCCCCTGTTAAACACATATAACAGAGATCCTATTGTGTTGTTTGAGTTGGTTCTTGAAAATCCCAGATCCAATTTTTCTTGAAGTTTGTGCCGAAAAGTTTTTGTTTGTTTCTTCTTGAAAAGTTCATAGATCTAAAAAGGTTCTGAGTCATGGTGTAAGGAATATTTGTACATCATTCCAAACCGTTGTACGATTAGAGCTTTGTGGACTTTCTTGTGGTCAAAAATCTGGTTATAAAGGAATATTTGATTAATTGACTAGAAAACTGGAATCAACTGTTTGACTAAACAAAAAGGATATTTTTGAACTTCTGTCAACTAGGAAGTGAACATCTTTTTGTTTGGACTTGAGAAAGTGGTGGACCCTGCTACTGTTCCTGTGATTAAAACTAACTTGCTTGAATCTTAAGTGCAAAATCCGTTGGATATTAATTGTTGGATATTTAAAGTGAGATAATTAATTTTTTAAGTAAATACAATTTATTGTAATTTGAAAAGTGTATTATCTTAATTTTAAACTTTATTAAAATGGCCGCCGCACACAGATTTAAGATACCTCCGTTTGATGCACAACATTATGACGAATGGACCGGAAGGATGAGAGCTTACCTTGAATCAATAAACAAGGTATACTTGAGAATATTGGAAAACGGTCCATACATACCCATGAGAATTGAGCCAGAGCGAATGGAAGGAGGGATACTAATTCCATCCCGGTCTGTTCCTAAAGAGGAAATGGAGTTTTCAGACGCAGATAAAGAATTGGTTGGTATGGATGCGTCGTTACGCAACGTCATAATTGAATCCCTAAACTCAGAGTACTATGTTCAAATAAAGGGATTAAAAACAGCTAAAGCCATGTGGGATAAACTGGCTGTGGTGATGGAGGGGACCGAGGAAGTTAGAGATAATCACAAACACATTCTGATATCTGAATATGAATCGTTCAGATGCGAACGAGGAGAAAGCGTAGCGGATGTTTACAAACGTTACAGTAAATTGCTTATCGAGCTGAGTATAAGAGATAAAGTCTATCCACTAGCAGATTCAAATATCAAGTTTCTCTTGAATTTGCCTAAACATCTGGAACACAGGATCACTGCCATTCGAGAGTCAAGAGATTTGAAAAACACTTCTCTCGAAAAGCTGTATGGTGTTTTGAAGACCTACGAGCTGGAGCAGGAACAAAATGACAGAAGAAGATCCTACAATAGTGGAGAAAACAAAGCGGTAAGTGAGTCTGGACTTGTAGCTGAAGAGTCTGCTGTAAAGGCACTTGCAGCTGTCTCATTGAAAACTGCTAATCCTGAAAGGGTGGTATTAGACATTGAAGATCCATCCGAAGAAAGTGAGGATGAATACTATACCCTTGAAGAGCTGGACAAATTAGAAGACAAGTCATATGCTTGTATTGCTCGAGAATTTGCTCATATCAGCTTCAGGAAGCAAAGAAGTGGTAAAGGACGATTTGGTAGTTCTTTCAGCCGAAGAGGCAGGAGAGGCAGTAGTGTAAGTGGTAGTGGAAGTTACAGCGGTCGGAGTAGCACATCTGGTAGTGGCTACAGACCTAACCTGGTAGACAAGAACAAGTTCAGATGCTACAACTGCAATGAATTGGGGCACTTCGCAACAGAGTGCAAGAAGCCCAAGTACGTTCATCCCAAGGAATCCTATGCTGATTTGAAAAAGAAATATGATGCCTTGGTTAGCAAGCAACAGAAGGGAAGCCGGGCGTATGTTGTGACTGAAGGGAAGGGTTGGGACGAGTCTGATGAAGATGAAGATCAGGAGCTATGCAACTTCGCTTTAATGGCAAAATCTTCAGAACAATCAGAGGTACCAATTCTAACCGTAAATGAAATGTCTATTCCTGAGTACCAAAATGAATTAGCTGCCATGACTAAAGATATGTACAATCTCCAACTTAATCTAATTGCTGTTAATGAGGAAAATGCTAAACTCTCCCTTAAGAATAGACTTCTCGAGGCCAGGGTAGAGGAATTAGAATCAGGAGAAAGTAAGGAAAGGCAGTTAATGAATCAGGTAGATGTTTTAGAACACAAGCTTAAGATTAGGGAAGACCTTAACGAAGAACTTAAAAATGAATTAGCTAAGCTTAAAATAACATGTAAATCTTTTGAAGAAGCCGCTAATAAAGTTTTCGTAGAAAGGGACATGTACATGAAACTGGCAGGCAAGAGTAAAAATGAAAAAGTAAACATAGGACTTGACTACACACAGAAAAAGAAAAATAGGGCTGCTGAATTGTTAGAGCCTGTGTTAGTCAAAGAAAATGTGCCTGAGGTTTTAATGGATGTTAGAAAACCTATCTTTAAGCATTTTGAGCCTAGGACCATAGATCCTGTTGCCACTAAAATTGAACATGAGATTAAAATTGAAAGAGATTCAGAAGAAAAAGTGGTAGAACCTACAACTTCTAAGAGAGCTAGTAAGATTGCTTATGCTAAGAGAGGTGTAGGAACCAAGGAGGCTAAGACGGTGTCATATAAACAATGGGTAGCAGGGTCAGACCAAATGAAAGCACCTATAAAGGCAGTTAAAACTGAACCTGCATCTGTATCTACATCTACACGAGCTAGAAAGGCATGCTATATCTGTAATCAAACTGATCACTTGTCTTACTATTGCCCGTTCTATGTAGAGGAAGAAAAATCTGTTGGTTGTAATACCATGCCTGCAACTACTGCTTTGCCTAACATGCATGCAAATCATGCTAAATGCAATAATCCTAATTGTATGCCATGTGCTGTAAACATCATGCATGCTTATTTTAATTTAATGAATACTGCTAGTGCATCTGTTGAACATACATCTAGTAGTGGTAAGAAAAAGCATGCGGGGTCAAAGGCTAAGACTTCAAGTCCTCCTAAAGTTAGGAGTGACCAGTCTGCTCCCAAACCTGACAAATCAGTCAAGGTTGACAAGGGAAAAGACAAAGTCAAGATTGATGCCCCTGATGGCAACAAGGCAAAGCCTTCTGTATCTGAAAAGAAAAAGGAAATTATTGATGCCGGGCCCAAACATCATTGGGTTCCGAAGAACACCTAACCTTTATGGATTTGCAGGGCAGTGAACAGGAAAAGAGTAAAGTCATATGGGTGCTAGACAGTGGAGCATCGAGGCATATGACCGGCAATAAGTCCCTGCTAACAGATTTGGTGTTGAGAGCCGGCTCCGTGGTTACTTTTGGAGATAACAGCAAAGGTTACACCAGGGGATATGGCAAGATCGTTTGTGGAAATGTTATCATTGAGGACGTGTCTTTTGTGGAAGGATTGCGACATAATCTTCTCAGCGTTAGTCAGTTCACCGACAGGGGTTTTGACGTCAACTTTGGGAAGCATGATTGTTCGATTCGAAGCAAAAAGGATGGAAGCCTTGCTCTCAAAGGAGTAAGGAAGTCAAATTTGTTCATAGCTGACATGAATTCTGCTGATCAGTCTGAAGTCACGTGTTTCTACAGCAAGGCTTCTGCTGATGAAAGTTGGCTATGGCATAAAAGATTATCTCACCTGAACTTTAAAGCAATGAATAATCTCGTAAGGAGAGAATTGGTGAGAGGGCTGCCGCAGATGGAGTTCACCCCAGATGGTCTCTGCGAAGCATGTGAGATGGGAAAATCAAAAAGAGCCTCGCATAAGGATAAACAAGTGAATAGCATTACCGAGCCCCTACAACTCCTTCACATGGATTTGTTTGGACCTGTTAATGTTATGTCAATGTCAAGGAAAAGATATGCGCTGGTAATTGTCGATGACTTTTCCAAATACACATGGGTGAAGTTTGTGACATCGAAAGATGAAGTGCCACATGAGATCATTAGACATGTACTGATAATTGAAAACGTAGCAAGTCTGACTGTGAAGACTATCCGATCCGACAATGGGACAGAATTCAAGAACTCAGTGTTAATGGATTTCTGCATATCTAAAGGGATCAGACGACAGTATTCAGCACCGAGAACACCACAGCAAAATGGGGTGGTAGAAAGGAAGAACAGGACACTGGTTGAAGCAGCTAGGACAATGCTGTATGAGTCAAAACTTCCTTTATATTTTTGGGCTGAAGCAGTCAGCACGGCCTGTTATACACAGAACAGAACCCTGATTATAAAGGACCATAATGAGACGCCGTATTACATGATGAATAAACGAAAACCATCTATCAAGTACTTTCATGTATTTGGTGCCAAATGCTTTGTGTTAAGAGACAATGCACAACTTGGAAAGTTTGATGCCAAAGCAGATGAAGGGGTTTTCATTGGATATTCTCTTGAAGTAGTAGCAGCGTACAGGGTGTTTGTGCTTAATGATCGCAAGGTGGTTGAAAGCCTTAATGTCACATTCGACGACTCAAAGCTCCCCTCTATACAAAAAGAAGATAGTGAGCCCAACTCCCTAAGATTTGAAAATGTGGATATTGATGAAGTGGATACAGTTCCTGAGTCAGTAGTGCAGGGTAGTGATCCAACTATAAATAATGAAATTAATCAAGAGTCTAGTGTTTCGCAAACTCAAAACACTAGGACTGAGGGATCATCTTCCGTCAGACCTGGTACTAACTCAGGGGGAGTCAGTATGCACTCAGGGGGAGCAGCTCACTCAGGGGGAGCCAATACTAGCTCAAGGGAAGCTAGTGAAAGTGCTTCTAGACTAAGTCACCTTCACTTACAAGAACAAGCTGAATCATCAAGAACATTTGCTAGGGATTGCACTTGGAACAAGGACCATCCGTTCGAGCTAATTATTGGTGATCCAGAAGCCGGAGTGACTACTAGAAGAAAAGCTAGAGCTGAAATTGCCACTGAGAATGAATGTCTATATTCAGTGTTCCTTTCCCAGATGGAACCTAAAGTGGTGGAAGAAGCTCTAGATGACGCTGATTGGGTAATTGCTATGCAAGAGGAACTCAATCAGTTTGAAAGGCAGAAGGTGTGGAAGCTGGTACCCAGACCAAAGAATAGATCTGTTGTTGGGACAAAATGGGTATTCAAGAACAAGCTGGATGAAGACGGACGTGTAACACGAAATAAAGCTCGCCTGGTTGCTAAGGGTTATACTCAAAGAGAAGGAATTGATTATGATGAAACCTATGCACCAGTAGCAAGGCTAGAGGCAGTAAGGATGTTCTTGGCATTCGCAGCACATCATGGTTTTAAAGTCAATCAAATGGATGTCAAGAGTGCATTCTTAAACGGTGAACTGGATGAAGAGGTGTATGTCGAGCAACCTCCCGGGTTTATCGATATCAAATATTGTGATTATGTTTATCGACTCTTCAAATCAGTATATGGCCTTAAGCAGTCTCCGCGGAAGTGGTATGAAACTCTGTCAGACTTTTTACTAGAAAGTGGTTTTACAAGAGGAGTAATCGACAAGACGCTTTTCTACAAGAAATGCAAAGATGATCTAATAATGGTGCAAGTATATGTGGATGACATTATCTTTGGGTCTGCAAATGAGAAGCTGTGTGCTAAATTCGCTAAGTTAATGCAATCAAGGTATGAGATGAGCATGATGGGAGAGTTGACGTTCTTTCTGGGCATTCAAGTTAGTCAGAAGAAGGACGGGGTATTTATCTGCCAGACCAAGTACATTCATGATCTATTGAAAAAATATGGTCTTCAAGATGTATCACAAGCTAAGACTCCTATGGCAACAGCCACGAAACTTGACGAGGACAAAGCGGGTAAACCTATAGACATCTCAAGCTATCGAGGTATGATCGGCTCACTTTTGTATTTAACTGCTAGCAGACCTGATATTATGTTCTCTACGTGCCTATGTGCAAGGTTCCAAACGGATCCTAGAGAGTCACATCTCATAGCCGTAAAGCGTATTTTTAGGTATCTCAAGGGAACATCAAATCTTGGGATTTGGTATCCAAGAGATACAGGGTTTAATCTTGTTGGCTATTCGGATTCAGATTACGCAGGTTGTAGAATAGATAGGAAGAGCACTTCAGGAAGCTGTCAGTTCCTTGGAAGAAGGTTGGTGTCTTGGCAAAGCAAGAAACAACACACAGTATCTACCTCGACAGCTGAAGCAGAATATATTGCTGCTGGAAGCTGTGTGGCCCAGATACTGTGGATGAAGAACCAACTCAAGGACT
Organism: Oenanthe sinensis; assembly: GCA_028671895.1. Taxonomy (NCBI): domain Eukaryota; kingdom Viridiplantae; phylum Streptophyta; class Magnoliopsida; order Apiales; family Apiaceae; genus Oenanthe; species Oenanthe sinensis. Next base: position 8,872,140 of record JAPMAC010000212.1, read on the forward strand.
ACGGTGTGGAAGTATCTAAGATTCCTATCATGTGTGACAACACAAGTGCTATTGCAATGACCAACAATCCTGTGGATCACTCAAGGACCAAGCACATTGACATCAGGTATCATTTTATTAGAGAGCATGTAGAAAATGGAACTGTAGAGTTACATTTTGTGTCTACTGAACGTCAAATAGCAGATATATTCACTAAACCTCTAGACGAATCAACATTTTCTAGATTGGTTGGTGAATTAGGGATGCTTAACACCTGTTAGTTTTGCTACCTATCTGTTATAATTCAGTTTGTGTACATATTATTGTTATTCATGAATATTCATAATTAATAATGTGTACTTAACTTCATAAATGTATGTGTTGCATATCATAAGGAGTTAGAAAGTTTCATGACATTAATCTTGTGCTGATCTGTATATCGTTATGGTTAGTGTCTAAATGAAGTAATGAGAAATTTTCTATGGCAAATCTCGATCTATCCACATCGAGATCGACATCGATATGTAGATCGAGATGCGGATCGAGATCGACATCAAGATCGACATCGAGATGTAGATCGAGATGCGGATCGAGATCGACATCCAGATCGACATCGAGATGTAGATCGAGATGCGGATCGAGATCGACATCTAGATCGACATCTAGATGAGGATCGAGATGCGGATCTCGAGATCGAGATGTGACGTGTCTTTTCAGTCACTTCTTTTTTAGGCGTGCAGGTATATATTATAGCATTAAAAAGGCTGTTCATTATTTACATTAACTTTCTTTCTCTCCAAAAGCTTAAGCTCTTCATATACACTCGCGTATACATACATTACATCAAGTTTTCTTGTGATTTTCTTAAACAAAAATCACTAACTGTTACTTAAAAGCATCAATAACTAAAACGAAACTCTGCTAAAATTTTGTTTAAAACTGTTGAACTTCTTGCGTTGTTTTTATCGTTATTACTGTTCTTGCAATTAGTTCTTTAGTTTTCTTCTTCATTCGAGTGAGTTTGGTTTTTGTTTCGTGCTTTCTTATTCTTAAGTACTTTTGTGTTCTTGAGCAAAATAGTTGTGAGTACTACTGGTTAATCCTTAAAGTGCAACTTTACCGCCGTGTTTGTGGTTTTTCTGGAAAAATAATTTATTTTGTAACGGCTGTTCACTTTAATTTTCGAAAACTCAACCGTCAATCATTAGTGGGGAGTTAAGTGGTCATTAGTGGGCAGTTAATTTGTTTTAATTTGTGTCACTAATTACGTGGGGTAATTAGTGGGGTTCGTGTACGTTTTTTTGTTGTTTAAATTTAGAACTTGTTCTCTAAAAATTTCCATTGCCAAACCATTTCAGAACATTTCTTTTCTCAAACACAAATTTAAAATGGCAAACCCAAATTTCACAATTCCCAAGACCAACTTTGTTAATCTCTCTGCTGATCGAGCAACTGGTAGATTTATTCACTATCAGTTCTGGATTGAATCCCTCAACAACACATCAATCATAAGTCACGCGTTAACCGCCTCTCCCATCCTGAATGTCGAAGCCCTTCAAGCTGCTTACTCTACACTAGAGATTCAGGGTGGAAAAGCCAATCCAACAGGACTATCCTTTACTATTGGTGGTGTCAAATATGAAGTCAGTCTGCGGAAGTTCAATGAGTTACTCGGGCTTCCTACAGAAGATTATGCTCCGGAACCCACTATGGAGGATATGTTGCAATTATTCACGGAGATAGGTTGTCGCCCTCCCACGGGTCCTATCAAGGTAATAAAGGTTAACACCGGTATGCTACCAGCTGAGTGGGATTATGTAGTTCAGGCCATTCAGCGCTGCATGTTCCCAAAGGACAAAGACTACAGGCCAATGAACAACAGCTGCCGGGTAATACTATATGGAGTGGCAAACAACAGGAGAGTGAATGTGGGCAAACATCTGTTGATTCAGTTACATGAGAGGTGGGCATTGGAGAAAAATGCCTCAAGGAATCCAGAAGATGGTCCAGTCAAATGCTGGATGCCAAGATTTCTTCAGATGGTTCTGGATGACGTCCTTTCAGAGGAACACAGAAGAATATTTCAAGGCTCTGAAAGGATGGCATGTTTTGATATGACTCTAAAGAGTATCTCCACCATGGAAACCCAGCAAAAGTCAAGACTTTTTGAGTTGCGCCTGACTCCGTACTTCCAGGATCTGCAAGATGAGTATGCTAGGAGGCATGCTTCTCAGTTTACTGCAGTAGAAGCTGAGAGTAGCGGTAACGAAGCTGAAGGTGGAGATCCAGTGCCTAGAAATTTGGAACAAGCAAGAATGGATGTTGATATGGCCGAGGCAAATGTTGCAGAAGCTGGAGCTGACAAGGATGACGATCTTCTTAGTCAGGTACCTATTCTTGCTAATCTTGATCAATCATCAATTCAACCTATTTTCTACAGCCGTGGGCCTGAAAACCCCCAGGCTCTATCCCAGGCTGCAAGCCCTTCTGTTCATAAACGTTCAGCCAGCCCTAAAACTGGTGATAAAAGGAAGGCAAGCTTATCTGAGTCGAGTGAATCGAGTGGAGGGAGTGTAGGAGTTGAGAGAGTAGTCACTTCAGCAGCTCTGCCACCTTCAAAGAAGCAAAAGGTGGATTCAAACCCAGTGGCAACTGCACAACCTGTTAAGGCTAGTTCACCTCTCACAGCCACTACACCTCACGCTGGTGGCTCTCCTCTCCAAATCATTTCAACACATTCGCACTCGCCTAGGCATGTTGATGAGAGTCAAGAAGGGGGTCCAGCTCAACAGCCAATAGGAGCTGGCCCTACCTTCCCTGAGTTGTCCGCTCAGGGCTCTTTGAGCAATTTCTCGGAAGGGGAATGGCAAACTGAGACTAGCACTTCTGATACTAGTATCTCAGGCAGGTTTAATGAGGAAGAGTCTGTCGAATCCAGTACGGATGACGCTTCCTCATCTAAATCAGAAAATAAGTTGCTTGCAGAGCAACGACATCTGGTGACTGGTGGGTCTACGCCTCCAGAACAGCCCAGCGAACCAGAAAAGGTTCTAAGTGAACAAGGGGATGGCATGGTCATAACGTCATCTCCCGTCGTAGACACAGCGCTTAAAGGCTCAGTCTCACTGACCGATATCGCCGACCAACTCACCGCTAGTCCCCAGCGATTAGTGGATGAGGCTCTAGTACTGTTAGGCTCTAAACACGAGGGAGAGACAGGGAGAGTAGATCCCTTCTTTTTAGGGATCTTGAGTGAAACAGAACCCGACGAGAGTAAACAGTCTAACCCAAGCCAAACACCGTCCCCCAAATTGCAGGATTTAGTGAAGAAAGTGGAGGCTTTGGAGGCTGGAGTTGCTGGTGTTACTGCTGCTGTCTCTTCTCACTCTGGAAGGTTGGAGGTTGGAGCTCAGTTCATGGAGAACCTGATTGCCGTCCAAAATCAGATGATTGACAAGATAAATAATCTTGGATTGGCACAGGTGGAGGTTGGGAGGTCAGTAGATGATGTCACTTATGGCATGTCTCAGGTTTGGACGAAACTGAATGAACTACTTGATGCTGTCTTTGGACGTAACAAGGATGGACCTGGTCCTTCAACTGGTGGTGGTGGTGACGATAATAATGATGATGATGCTCCTGATGAGGATAACACACCTAAGGGGGAGAAAGAGGATCAGGGTCTGAAAAAGCTGACTAGTAAGGGTCCGGTGATCGAGTCCTCAAACAAATCTGGTGAAAAGGTGGAGGAGGCTCAACCGGCTCTTAAGGACAAAGGCAAGCAGAAGATGGTAGCTGAAGAAGAAGCTGAGAAAGAAACACCTCTTGTTGATGCATTTATGGGAGACTTTATTGAAGATTCTGATGATGACGAGATGGATGTAGAAGCCTTAGTGGCAAGGAGGTCGAGACTCGAGCAACGAGCAAGAGAATGGGAACAAGAAAGAGGTCTAAATCCTGGCGGATCTGGCGCAGGAGTTGCAGGTGATGCAGGAGACCACTCGGTTGCTGACGAGCATGTCCTAGAAGAAGAAGTTGATGAAGCGGAGATGCAAGGAGAAATTTTCAGGGAAGCCAGAGAAAGAGTAAATGAAGAAGTTCTACAAGGGATAGTTGAAAAAGAACTAATGGCAAAGGAGAAGAGAGCGGCTCAGAAAACTCAGCATGAGTATGAAATGAAAAAGATCAAAGATCCTAAGGTCCAGGCTGACATAAGGAGGGAAGGTCCCGAGTGGGACAAGGCTAGAGAAGCCTTAGCTGGACCAAGAGCCTATGCTCATGACTCAGGAAGATTGAGCTTTCTTCTTCATAAGCTAGAAAATCTAAACCCTGGGCTGCTGAATTATCTAAATTGCATAAGACAGGGATGCACCTCCATACAAGTCATATTCAAGGAGAAGGCATGGAATCTGATGATCACTTGGACACCCATAACAAAAATCGGGCCGTGTATGGTGGATGAAGCTTTCTTCCAAGAAAGGGGTGCAAGTGAACTGGTAGAATTCGCTCACAAGGTAGACACCTCTGTCAAGACTGGAGTGCTGTTTAAGGAGAAATTGTTGAAGATGGCTGAAGACAGAGGGGTTGACATCATTCTAAATCCCTACCAGATCAGATATGTCCATGACAAGGTCTTGAGGATCGTAAATCTGCATGACTCGAAACTAACTCCGAGCGGAAATGTGCTGAAGGCAGTTGCAAAGCTAGTTCTCTCTAAGGGTTTTCTAACAAAGGAAAAGAAGCTGGTGGCTAAGGACTTGGAGAAGCTGATAAGAAGGCAAGATACTAGATACAAGTTGCCTGAAGCTACACTACCAGTGGTTAAGAAGGAACCTGAAGACTATGCATTCGAGCTGCAAGACGAGGCAATAAGAGAGCATGTGCAAAGATACGGAGATCCAAGGATAGACATTCCAGAAGAAGGGGAAATAAGGAAGGAAGCTAGTGCAGTGGTTAGTGCAAATGTCAAGTTTGTCAAGAGCAAAGCTGAGAATGAGAATGATCTGCTGATCTATACAGATAAGTATCAAGTGGAAACCATCATTGAAATCAAGTACGACATCTTTGCAGAACACAGTCATGAAACACTGTGTATTATAAGGGAATTGATTGAGGAGATGGATGATGTTGACGAGTTTGATCAGGATTATCTGAGGGTCACATTTGATAACTTCTGTAAGAGAAGACAACAGCTTGATATTAAGAGGCTACAGCAATGCACCACCGCTATTGTCATTGGATACCCTAAGCAGCTGGTTATAAGGAAGAAAGGGGAAAAGGGATACCCTGACAAAGTCACGAAGCTGAGGTTTGAAGACATTCCCACGAAGCTTACCACTCGCAGCATGGTTGAAAGGTGGTTGAGGTTGTTTCGAAATTACAAGATCAGAAATCATGTGGAAGCAGAAGGACTTAATCTTCTCAAGAAAAGAATGGATGAAGTCTGCAACCCTGAGTTCATGAAGAAAGAAAAAGCAGCCAAGAAGAAAGCTCGTGAGGAAGAGGAGCGCAAGAAATCAAAGTTTTAATGTATTATGCTTATAATGTTTCTTTGCGTTGTAATTTATTTTCTTGTTTTCCAGCATTGTAAAAATATTATCTGTTTTCTTGTGTAGTGTAAGGTAGAAGTTAGTTAGCTAAGTGTCTTGAAACTGGTTTATATTAGGCATCAATTATTTCGCGAAGTTCGGCGGTGGTAATACTGCTAAAAGGACTTCAGAAGGATAATTGAAGATTGAGTGGACCGTGCTCTTAAAGTACTTAGAGAAAATCTCTAGAAGAGCATGAAGCCATTTAATCGAGCCAACAAGTGTCCAATTTTGGCACTTGAAGTATCAGTAATAGACATGAAGTTAATTAATCAAGCCAAGCATTATGTAAGTTGACATGATTCTTTATGAATGTTATTTTATCTTTTTCAGTCCCTGTTTAGTTGAGTTATCCTCATTGTGAATTTGGTTATCATTGTTAGACAATCAAATAGGGGGAGATTGAAAGGCATAGGTGTACTAACTTGTAACACTTAATTATTTTGTAACTCAACTAAGTAAAAGATAAAACAACAGCAAAACAAGAGAAACTGAAGAAGCACATGGAATCAATCAACTGAAGAAATGGTAATGATACTTGGTAACTACAAGTAACTAATTTGGTTAATCAAGGATGCATAAGTGAGAAGAAGTTCAATCTGAGTATTGCTCATGCCCTAACTTATCTAATGGAGAATCAAATTAATGTCAAGGAAGTATCAAGAAGGCCAAAGTGATTTCATGTAATGTATATCAACATCTGGATAATGTAAAGGTTAATCAACAAATGAGAACTGACATTCAGAAGCAAGAACCCCTACAAGACTAGTCACTTATGAACCAGACCATTGCATCAAGTGTCAGGACATTGGAGGCAAGTTCATGTCAGTAATAGAAGATCTCATTTGAATTGAGTGAGGAAAAGAAATTGAAGAAGCTAAGGAAACTTGCTCATAAAGGTTAATTCTCAATTAGTCACTAAAGAAGGTCAACATTGGATGTGTGCATATTTGCTAAGGCAAATGTCGATCCACAGCAGATCGAGATGCGGGTCGAGATTTACAAGTGAAGTAAAACATGGCAAAGGCAAGCAAGGGCTGTTGCCCCACTATACATCACAACGAAGAAGTCGGGACTTCTCTGGACCTTACTCGACTGATGACGAGAAGTCATCTGACGAAGATGTTAACCCACGAAGGAGGCGACCTGGTAAGGAGCCCCTTGGAGGGAGGAGTACTCAGCCCCGAGGGCCTCAAAGTAATGACTCCCTGAACCTTCAGGAAAGAATACGCGCTCATGAGGCTGAAGCTCAACGACTAAGGAAAGACCTGGAGAAGGCATTGGCAAGACGACAGCGCCCCAGAGTGGAGGGTGCTGGAGAGTTGATGAGAAACACCTCTGTAATAGATTTGGATGAGCCCCCGAGGCAAATAAGGACAAGTCATGTCAGGGCTGATCCCCAAGACTTATTGCCGCTTGGAGATCCTGATGATCCCACACCCCCCTTCACAGAGAATATTATGAATGAAAAGATATCAAGGAAGTTTAAAATGCCAACAATCAGGGCCTATGATGGAACGGGAGATCCCTCAAATCATGTTCTCACGTTCTCTAATGCACTGTTGCTGTAGCCTGTAAACGATGCCATCAAGTGTAGGGCGTTTCCCCAAACCCTGAGTGGCATGGCTCAGCGGTGGTTTAGTCGTCTACCACCCAACTCTGTTGGGTCATTCAAGGATCTGAGCAGGGCCTTCATTGGTCAATTCATTAGCAGCAAGACTCATGAAAAGAGCTCAGCTTCGCTAATGAACATGCACCAGGGGAAGAACGAATCCTTAAGGGATTACATGAATAGGTTCACAAAGGAAGCCTTGAAGGTCCCTGATCTAGATCTGAAGGTAGCTATGATAGCCTTGCAGCAAGGGACTTCTGACGAAAATTTCAGGAGATCGTTAGCCAAGAGGGCCCCTGAAACCATGAATGAGCTCCAAGAGAGAGCAGGAAAGTATATCAAGGCTGATGAAAGTATGAGGAAAGCTCAAGGGTTTCAGGCCTTGAACGCCTATTCTAAAAAACGATCCAGTGATACCGAGTACACTGTTGATACCAAGTATGCGAAGAATGGTGACGCCAATGACTCCAAGAAGAAAGGAGGTGCCAGGTTCACCGAGTATACAAGGCTAAACACCGCCCGTAGCCAGATACTAATGGACATTGAGAAGGGTAAAGATCTTCGATGGCCGAAACCACTGAGGACTGATCCTGAAAAGAGAAATAAGAGCGCATACTGCCGGTTCCATAGAGATGTGGGCCACGACACTGACGACTGTCGTCAATTGAAAGACGAGATCGAATTTCTGATTAGAAGAGGGAAGTTGGAAAAATACACCAAGGATGGTGCTAGAGACGATAGAAGGAACGACAAACGAAGGGACTCAGACCCCAAGGAAAGAAACAATCAGCCCAGAGGGCCTGTGATTAACGTAATATCAGGAGGGCCAACCGCAGCAGGCAACTCCCGAAACTCCAGAAAGGCGTATGCCCGGGAGGTAATGAGTATTGTAGGAGAACCTCCTAAGAGGGCAAGGACTGAGGTCTCGTTGACCTTCGACGACTCCGACCTAGAAGGAGTGAGGTTCCCCCATGATGATCCCTTAGTAATCACCCCCACCATAGGGAATTCTCCTGTGAAAAGAGTCTTGGTAGACAATGGTTCTTCTGTTGACATCCTATTTTATGATGCCTATGTGAAAATGGGATACAATGATTCACAGCTAACCCCCTCCAACATGCCCATATACGGTTTTAATGGAGTAGAGTCTCGGATCGAGGGGATCATACAACTACCAATGACTATGGGCGAAGAACCTCGAATATCCACTCAAATGCTGAATTTCTTAGTTATTAAGGCAAGCACTACCTATAATGCAATCCTTGGGAGGACAGGGTTGCATGCCTTCAAAGCAATAGCTTCTACATACCACTTGAAACTCAAGTTCCCGACTAGGAATGGAGTGGGGGAAGAAAGAGGAGATCAGAAGATGGCCAGAAGCTGTTATGTGGCTGCTTTGAAGCCTGATGGCACTGGGGGGCAGGTTCTCCCTATTGAAGATATGGATGTCAGAGATCACGAAGAAAGGAGGGGAAAACCTGCGGAGGACTTGGAGTCCATTCCCCTGGATCCTTTGCATCCTGAGAAAGTGACATACGTTGGGGCTTCACTCCCCAAAGACCTGAAACAACAACTGGTCCAATTCTTGCAAGATAACAGAGATGTCTTTGCCTGGACAGCAGCCGACATGCCAGGGATAGACCCCAAACTCATAACACATCAGTTGAATGTGAATCCTGGAAGGACAGCAATCAAGCAAAAGAAAAGAAGTTTTGCCCCTGAAAGGCAGGAGACCATTAAAGAAGAAGTAGAGAAGTTGTTAGAAGCTGGATTTATTGAGGAAATCCAATTTCCTGAATGGCTGGCCAACCCTGTGATGGTCAAAAAGAGCAATGGGAAATGGAGAATGTGCGTACTCTTCACTGACTTAAATGATGTCTGTCCTAAGGACTGTTTCCCATTACCAAGGATAGACACGTTAATAGATGCCACAGCCGGGCACGAGATGCTTAGCTTCATGGATGGTTTCAGTGGCTACAACCAAATTAAAATGCACCCCGATGACATCGCTAAGGTATCATTCATCACTGACTTTGGTGTTTTTTGTTATCTGGTTATGGCTTTTGGACTTAAGAATGCAGGAGCCACATATCAAAGGCTCGTAAATAAAATCTTCAAGCACCTCATTGGCAAGACCATGGAGGTCTATGTTGATGACATGTTAGTCAAAAGTTTGGACAAGGCCGATCATCTTACGCACCTAACTGAGGCATTTGAAGTTCTAAGAACCCACAAGATGATGTTGAACCCGGCCAAATGTGCCTTTGGTGTAGGATCTGGCAAATTTCTAGGCTTGATGGTCTCAAAAAGAGGCATTGAGGCCAATCCTGATAAGATTCAAGCAATCTTGGACATGGAGCCCCCTAAGACTGTAAAAGAGGTCCAAAAGCTCACTGGAAGGATAGCAGCCCTGGGACGTTTCGTATCCAAATCTGGAGAAAAGTGTCTACCATTCTTCAAGGCCCTCAAGAAGGTTAAGGACTTTGAATGGAATGATGAGAATCAAGCAGCATTTGAAGAACTGAAGAAGTATATGGCTGAGCCACCCTTGCTTGCTAAGCCTAAACCTGAAGAAGTGCTATTCCTGTACCTTGCTGTCTCAAGCTCAGCCTTGAGTGCAGTTCTTGTGAAAGAAGAAGCTAAAGTTCAGAAGCCCATCTATTATGTTAGCAAGTTTCTGCATGGTGCAGAGCTAAATTATTCAAAGACTGAAAAATTTGCCTTGGCGTTGATAATGGCTTCAAGAAAGCTACGTCCATACTTCCAGGCGCATGTTATTGAAGTCTTGACATACCAGCCCCTGAGAAACATACTGCACAGCCCCAAGGCCAGTGGGAGGCTAATAAAATGGGCTATTGAGCTTGGAGAGTTCGAAATCAAATACAAGCCTAGAATGGCCATCAAGGCTCAAACTCTAGCTGACTTCATGGTTGAATGTACCATTCCCAACCAAGAAGTCGGGGGGCAGGAAGAGGATAAAGAAACTGAAAAGAAAAAGGAAAAAGAGGAGGAATTCAAAGAATACTGGCTACTCTTTTTTGACGGAGCTTCAAAAACAAAAACTAGTGGAGCTGGCCTAGTTGTGCAAAGCCCAGATGGGTTTATTATCGAGTATGCAATCAAGTTGGATTTCCCCACTACAAACAACGAAGCAGAGTATGAAGCTTTGATAGCTGGACTTGGTCTGGCCAGAACCCTGAGGGTGAACAAATTGAAGGTATGTGGTGATTCAAGGTTAGTGATCTCCCAAGTAAATGGGGAGTTTGAAGCTCGAGAAGAGATTATGGCAAGATATTTGAGAATTGTTAAAGCTCAAGCCACACAGTTTGAAGAATGCCACTTTGAGTACATCCCAAGGGAAGAGAATATGAAGGCCGATGCCTTGTCTAAATTTGCATCATCAGAGAATGAGAATTACTCTAGCAGTGTTTATTTCCAAGTCTTGAAGACCCCAAGCATTAACGCTAAACTAGTAGCCCCGATTGGGCTGAGAGCATGTTGGATGGATCCCGTCAAGCTCTTCTTGGAAACGGGGAAAACGCCAACCGACCCCATGGAGGCACGAAAGTTGTCAGTAAGGGCCTTGAGGTATGCCCTCATAGAAGGAATACTCTATAAGAAATCATACGTGATACCCTACTTGAAGTGTTTGAGACCCCATGAAGCTGAAGCTGCCCTAAAGGAAGTTCACGAAGGAGTATGTGGTCAGCACCTAGGAGGCAGAGCTCTTGCTCACAAAGTCATGAGACTTGGATTCTATTGGCCTGAGATGCTTAAAGATGCCAAAACTTATGTTAAAAAGTGCGATCGCTGTCAAAGATTTGCGCCCATCGTTAGACAACCCCCTGAGATGCTGACATCCATAAACTCCCCACTCCCCTTTGCTATGTGGGGAATGGATATATTAGGGTCGTTTCCCATGGCCAGTGCACAAACAAAGTTCCTCGTTGTCGCCATTGACTACTTCACTAAATGGATAGAAGCCAAGCCCTTGGCCAAGATTGACACTAAGAACGTGACTCAGTTCTTCTGGGAGAATGTTATATGCAGGTATGGGCTACCCCGAATCCTAGTGACGGACAACGGAACTCAATTCAACAGCAAAGACTTCATAGAATACTGTGAGAATTATAACATTGAACTACGCTTTACTTCAGTAGCTCATCCGCAGTCAAACGGGCAAGCTGAGGTCGCCAACAGAATTATCCTGGATGGACTTAAAAAGAGGATTGAGCGTTCCCAGGGGACTTGGGTTGACGAGTTGCTTCCAATCCTATGGGCATACAGAACTACTTATAGAACTTCAACCGGCGCTACACCATTTCAACTAGCCTACGGGGCTGAGGCAGTAGTTCCCGTCGAAATTGCTTAGACATCACCAAGGATACAAGAGTTTCATGTTGACACAAATGAAGAAGGCATGAAGCTGGCTCTAGACTTAATAGATGAGCTGCGCGACGAAGCTAATGCCAGGATAGTGGAAAGCCAGAAGAAAGCTTCATTCTACTACAACCTTAGAGTAAAGGAAAGGTTCTTCCGTGAAGGAGACTTAGTCCTCCGAAAGATCGAGGCATCTGGAGTTGGTCCCAAGGGCAAACTAGCTCCGAATTGGGAAGGACCATACCAAGTAAAGGAAGTCATAGGGCAAGGCGCATACAAGCTCCAAACCCTTGAAGGGGTTGAAGTCCCCAGAAGCTGGAACGTGGCCAACTTAAGAAATTATTATGTTTAGATTTTAACTTTGATTTTCAAAAACGTTTAAGTATCAGTTTATTAGCCTTGGAGGCATGACATTTATTAGCCTTGGAGGCATGATATGTTTTTAGTACTAAGTTACATTTGAGAACTTATAAGTTTCTGAGAAATGCTTTCTGATATCCTTATAAATAGCAACAGTCATTTTCACCAAGTCTTTTACTAGCCTAGAAAGTATTTGTTGTTTATGTTTAAGTTAAACACGAAAAATAAGCAAAAACAAAGGCAGAAAGTAAAAAGACAGAGATATAAATAAAAGCCCGAAGGCTAAAGGTTTTTACAAAGCCACTGGGGCCAATATAAATACAAAGATGGCAACCTATCTACTTCGGCGCCTCCTCCTCCTCCTCCTCTTCTTCAGATGACTCCTCCCCGCTAGTTGAGGACGAACCTTCACCTGACTCTTTCTCCTCGGAGGAGCTTTCTTCTGTTGGCTTATGGGAAATTGCCTCAGGTACGATCTTTTTTGGAGTGATTCGGACTGGAGAAGGAGTAACAGAAGGCTCACGAGCCCTTTCCGTCCTAACATCGGGGTTGTCCTCCCCGTTGGTTTCTTCCTCCTCATGCTCCTCGAACAACCGCTTCAAGGCTTCGGCTGATTGAGGGCATTTAAAGTCCACCCTTGGGTCAAACAAACCTGGATGCTTACCCAACACTTCCTTGAGGGCGTCATTCCACCCAATAGTATAGTTGGCCAGAAAGACTAGGTCGTCGTGAGCCTCAATCAAATCCCGATACTCATCCGAGGTCATATATTTATCAATGGTAGCCTCTTTATCAGCCCGATGTTCGACTACCTCCGCTTGGGCCCGTTTCAGCAGATCCTCTCTCTCGGCCAGCTTCTCTTCCAATTGCATGATCCTGACTTTGGCCTTATTAAGCTCCTTCTTATGCTTCCCCGCCTGGGTCTTCCAAGCTTCTGTCTGGTGCAAAGAAGCTGAAAATAGGCGTTGGCCTGAAAGGCAACAGACCAAGTTAAACGTATAGAAGGCCGTAAAGGCGTAAACAAAAGAACTGTGAATGCGAATTGAGCAAAGCAAGGAAACTTACTGATGCCAGTGCTTGTGCACCCAAAGCCTTGGTGCTCTCCTCATCTCGCCCCAAAACGATGTCCTTGTAATCACAAGGAGTCAAAGAGTGAAGGGACCAATCCCTGGCGTGATCCGTACAGCCGATCACAGTATCCGACTTCCTAAAGCCCCAGCTTGGTTTGTAAGCCAGGGATCTAGGTGCCCTGACGGTTTCACTACCTCCAGCCTCAATTGGCTCAGAATGAGGCTGTAAGAAAGCTGGAGGCTCTTTCTCCTGCCTAGGGTCACTCATCAGCCTTAGCCGCTTCATATGGCCTGTCTCCTCCACGGGTGGAATAGTCCACTCATTAATCAACGCAGCAGCTAAAAAAAAGAGAAAAAGAAAAAGAAAAACACAAATACGTTAGTAAGACGCTAAATCAACAAGGAAAACAAGATTAGGTAAGGTGTATACCTTTGTTCGAGGCCCTGGATAGGCCAACAGCCTTCAACTTATGTTCATCTAGAAGAACCCAAGCAACTTGCTTGGATTCCACCTGTGTGAGCTGAATATAAGCGGCCTGCTCCTCTTCTGTGAGCTTAATGGAGTCTACACTCCCATCTGAAACCTTGCTAAATGTGGACCTAAAAAGGGTCCCCCAATCTCCCCCTTCCCACTTGACTTGAACAAAATTTTCCTTCCATTGAAGGTTGTTATCAGGTATTGAAGAGGTGTCGAAAATGTGGGGTTTGTTAGGCCTGTGGGCTATTTGAACCCAACCCAAGGAAAGGCTGGAAGAGTTTTTGAATTGAAAAATTTTACCAAAAAGAGGGACGGTCATTTTGATTTTCTTCTCCAAACAAAGGACCATGAAGCAATGGATGAGTCTCCATCCATTGGGCACAATCTGACAAGGGTTTACTTGGACGTCGGCTAAAAGGGTTGGAATGAAATCGTGTAAAGGAAACCTAAGCCCCGCTAACAGGGCGTCTACATAAACAAGTAAACGACTAGGGTTCCAATGGCAGGTCCTATCGCCAGGCTCCGCCAAGGAAATAGTAAACCTAGGTGGAAAATTGAAAAGCTTGTTGTACTCCTCTACTACATCAGTGTCGAAAAATTTGCTACTTCGGCTATATGAATCTAAGTGGGATTGACTGGGATACTCATCCCCCCTTTGGGAAATCATATCTATCAAAGACATATAAGTAGAAAAAATGGGGATTCTATGGAGAGGTTTACCTCTTTTGGCCGATCCTGCATTCATGGCTGCCAATCTCGAAGCTTTTTTGTCTACCATTTCGACTTTGTGAATATCTTCGAGAGAACTAACGACTTGAACTACTGAGAAGCTTGAGAGCTCAAGTATGTAAGAGATTTGAGAAGTGAGAAATGAGAAGTGTGAATGATGAAGCCCCTCACCTCACTCATATATAGCCCTCCAGCCGGTCACATGACCGTTTGTATTCACCTTTTAACAGGTGTTTCTAGATTACACGACCGTTGAAGGGTAAGTCAACCGGTATGACCGGTGAGTGGGCTCATAAGGCCCATGTTTTAAGGCCCAAGACTCTGTAATCCATGAACCAATAAGGATCTAGAACTTGGGCATACTAAGCCCACAACTCATAAGGCCTTGAGGCCCAAAAGAGTTTCGACCTCAAAGAGTTTTGAGGTCTAATTCGACTTCATTCCTAGTCGAAGATTATAAGGCCTTGAGGCCCAAAAGAGTTTCGACCTCAAATAGTTTTGAGGTCTAATTCGACTCCATTCCAAGTCGAAAGTCACAAAGCCATGAGGCCCTCAGTAATTTCGACTTCAAAGGTTTTTGAAGTCTAATTCGACTCCATTCCAAGTCGAAAGTCACAAAGCCATGAGACCCTCAGTAATTTCGACTTCAAAGGTTTTTGAAGTCTAATTCGACTCCATTCCAAGTCGAAAGTCACAAAGCCATGAGGCCCTCAGTAATTTCGACTTCAAAGGTTTTTGAAGTCTAATTCGACTCCATTCCAAGTCGAAAGTCACAAAGCCATGAGGCCCTCAGTAATTTCGACTTCAAAGGTTTTTGAAGTCTAATTCGACTCCATTCCAAGTCGAAAGTCACAAAGCCATGAGGCCCTTAGTAATTTCGACTTCAAAGGTTTTTGAAGTCTAATTCGACTCCATTCCAAGTCGAAAGTCACAAAGCCATGAGGCCCTTAGTAATTTCGACTTCAAAGGTTTTTAAAGTCTAATTCGACTCCATTCCAAGTCAAAAGTCACAAAGCCAAGAGGCCCTCAGTAATTTCGACTTCAAACGTTTTTGAAGTCTAATTCGACTTCAAACGAAGTTGAAATCGACCTTAATCCAAGGCTTTGACTTCAAGAAAATTTAAGGCCTAGTTCGACTTCAATCGAAGTCGAAATCGACCTCAACCAGGAACTTCGACTTCAAGGCAATTTGGAATCCTGTTCGACCTGAATCCAAGTCGAATTCGACCTCAAGACATCAATTCGACCTCGAGAGATATTGAGGTCGAAATCGACCTCAATCCTAGTCGATTTGGGTCAGAAATGCGAAAATCATGTTTGGCCAATTAGCTACGAATAAAAGTTCTTTGGGGACCGATTTATTCAATGATAATTCTTTAAAGGGATTAAAAATAAAAAGACCTGAGTCCAAAGGATGAGCTAAAATTGATTAAAACGAGTCAAAAGCCCGATAAGGCACTGAAACCCTTTGTGAAACTTTTACGAAAACTCGCAAAGTTTTCCCAAAAGTTGGGGGGCAAATGATATGGGTAAAAATAGCCCTGAAGAAATAATAAATATAGGATTTATTATTTCATTAATTAAACTTGATATGGTTCAAAGGCTTGGGCCCTTAAAATGAACTAGGGAAATAAACCCAAGGATCAATTGGATATGTAAGCCTAGCCCACAGGCTCTGTTGAAGCTAAAGGCCCGTTAAGCTATTGTTATTAATTAAATTCGTAATTAATTAATAAAAGCCCGATAAGCCTGTTTGAAGGCCTCCATCCTGGAAGGATCTAGAAACCCAGACGTGGGATGAGTCCAACAAGGACTCTCATTCCTGCAGGGTTAGAACAACCCTATCACTAGGAGACTGGACCTCCAAGGCCTCCAGGTCTCCTAACCCTAATCTAATTCCAAGGCCTCCGTGCGCCTATATAAAGGGCCTAACCCCTCAACATTAGAACTACGTTGTTGGCTTGATTCTCATACGAACTGAGATACGTAGGCAGTTAACGAAGACCTGTGTTTAGTCACGAAACGTTAGTGCAGCCATTAAAGCTTGAAGCTCCCCCAAACCCTAGCATTAATTACGCATTAAAGACACCTCGTTTTTGATCCGTAACACTATTATTTAAACTATGTCCTATTTATTTAAAAGAGTTCAATTGCGATTCGTCGGATAAAACATACTACAGAAGTACACACGGGTCGATGAAATTGAGGTCAATGGGGGCTCGATTCCTCACCTTGGTTGAATTGTATTAGACTTCATGGCCTTAATGCTTTTCGACCTGGGTTGAGGTCAAAATAACTCTCAATTCCTCACCCAGGTCGATTTGTACTGGGTTTCATGGCCTTGATGCTTCTCGACTTGGATTGATGTCGAATTAACCCTCAATTTCTCACCGAGGTCGATTTGTATTGGGCTTAAAGGCCTTGATGCTTTTCGACCTGGATTGAGCTCGAATTAACCCTCAATTCCTCACCCAGGTTGACTTATATTTAGGTCTATGAGACCCTCTTGACTTTGATTCCTATTGACCTGGATTGAGGTCAAACTAAACCTCAATTCCTCACCCAGGTCGATTTGAATTGGGCTTCATGGCATTGATACTTCTCGACCTGGATTTAGGCCAAATTAACCCCCATGTCTACACCCAGGATGAAATATATTTAAGGGAGATGGTACCTTTGGCTTGGTTTACTTTTGACCTGGTTTGAAGTTGAATTAGCCCTTGATTTCACACCTAGGTCGAAAATTTTATTCCTTCAGGAACTATAATGGATTGGATCCTTATGGGCCTTTGACAAAGTGGGCCTTTGGTAGGCTTTTGACCATTGGACCAATTAATCCTGGGCTTTCAAATTAAATCAGTTTAGGGCCTTAATTATTATGGGACTTGACTTGTTTCTTGGCTTTGACAACGTGGGCCTTTAGTTGGGCCTATGGGGTTGATTTTGGCCCTTCATTGGCTAATGGCCCAACTCATTGTTTTAAGTTCCAGATCCTTCCATAAGGCTTTAGAATTCTATTTTATTTATTTTTCATTTATTTATTGTTTGTCACTCGTGGGACTTGATTGCTGGGCCTTCATAGTAGAGCCCATTTACCGGCAGACACCAGTTCCCAAGCCCCTCAACGGTCACTTGACCAGGAAATGCCCGTTCACGAGGGTATTCTAACGGTCATGTGACCGGTTGAACCTTTATATATAGTTGATGTGAGAGTGTTCATTACTCACACATCTCATTTCTTCACTCTCAACTTTCTATTAGCATATCGAGTTCTCCAGCTTTCTAGCAATCCAGCTCCTCTTTTATTCTAGATAATTTAAAGAGTTTGATCGTAGCCATACCTGACAAGAAGGCTTCAAGGCTAGCAGCAATGAATGCGGGGTCAGCCAAGGGAGGTAAACCCCTTCGCTGTATCCCTATTTACTCCACTTATATATCGCTAATTGATATGATTAACCAAAGGGCGGACGAACACCCTAGTTTGTCCCACCTGGATTAGTATATCCAAAGCAACAAGTTCTTTGATGCAGATTTGATAGAAAAATATAACAAGGTTTTCAATTTTCCTCCTCATTTTTCCATTTCTATGGTTGAGCCTAGTGATAGAACATGTCACTAGAAGCCTGGCCATTTGTTTGTCTACATAGATGCCCTTTTAGCCGGGCTTAGGTTTCCCTTGCATGATTTTATTCCCAATTTATTGGTAGATGTACAAATCCACCCATGGCAAATAGTCCTCAATGGGTGGAGGATTATTCATTGTTTCATGGTTCTTTGCCTTGAAAGGAATAAAAATGATTGTCCCTCTATTTCATAAAAATTTTCAATTCAAAAACTCTTCTAGTCTTTCTCTTGGTTGGGTCTACGTTGGTGATAAGCCCCACATGCCCCATATTTGTTATAATTCTTCTATCCCTGACAAAAATCCAAATTGGAAAGAAAACTTTGTCCAAATAAAATGGGAAGGGGGCAACTGGGGTACCCTCTTTAGGTCCACTTTTGGGAAGGTGGCCGACGGGAGTGTTGACATCTTAGTGCTCATGGAGGCGGAATAAGCTGCCTATGTCGAGCTTACTCAGGGTGAAACCAAGGAACCATCTCGAGTTCTCCTTAACTAGCGTCGGCTAAAGGCTGTTGGTTTTTCCAGGGCTTCTAGCAAAGGTATGCTATCTAACTTAGCTTTTACTCTTAATTCTTTGTATCGGTCGTTTGAAAATGTTTTCGTGTTTCATTTTCAGCTTCTGAGCAAATCAATAGGTGTACTGTTCCACCCATGGAAGAAACTGGTCGTATGAATAGGCTTAAATTGAAGCACGGTCCATGGCAGGCGAAGGAGTTTCCTGTATTCTTGCAGCCCCATAATGAGGCAATTGGCGGAGAGGGCAGTGAAATAGTCAAAGTTCCAAGTCCCTGGCTTACAAGCCTGGCCGGGGATTTAGGAAAATTGACACGGTGGTGGGATCTACAGACCATGCCAAGGATTGGTCTCTCCACTCTATCACTCCTTGTGACTATAAGGATATTGTTGTGGGGCGCGACGAGGAGAGCACCAAGGCTCTAGGTGGACAGGCCTTAACTACGGTAAGTTTCAACATTCCACCATTTTTGGTTTTTCACACTTGGCACTTTTATTTTCTACTTGTGTTTAGTTTCTTAACTTATCATGGTTTGAAGGCTTTCCAGGCTAATGCCTACTTCCAAGCTTCTCTTCACCGGCTGATACATGGAATGTTAGTATTGGTGTCCTAGAGACAATACTTTTAATGTTTTATTGAAAACAATTAAGGATTATGTTTTATGTGATTATTTAATTTTTATTTATTATGTCTTTATTTACTGCGTTATAAATTGAAAGGATAATAAATATCCTTGGAATATTAATACGTAATATATATCTTTAAGTATGTGACTTAAAAATGAGATTATATGAATAGTATTTTATTCCTAAAATTCCTTAGTCAAGTATTATTATTTAAGGACAATAATAATGCAATAAGACTAGTATATTTGTTGACGGATGACCACATCTCATTGGTCATAGGTATAGTGATACTAAAGTCAAGAACATAAGTGTATGTATCAATACATGACACTGGAATGACCCTCCGTGAGATTCTACATGTTAATAAGTGTCATAAGAAATTTCACTGTGATAATGATGTAATGATCCTCTGACTTGAAATCATTATATTTCTATACGAGAATTAATATACTTTGATTACACTCAAAGTTACCTTTAACCGGGTAATGATAAAGGTGTACATTGGGTATGCTATGAATCGTATGAGGAATATGAATGATAGATATAGGATTTACCCTCCAATTCTAGGAGTGATATTATTGGCCTCTTGATTGAGTGAGACTATGTAATGCATGGCCATGCTCAAATATTGATTTGTTTAAATAGTCTACTCATTGATCAAGGAAACCGAGATTAAACGTTGAAGAGGATGACACTATACATGCCTCGAGTTTGATCTATAATATAAGGTTAAAGGGATTATATTACATGGAACATTATTCACAAAAGGTTTAATTGAATCACCAATTATTATTGTTACTTGGGTAGCAATGATGTATTACTAGATGCCGCTCATTGTTTATAATTTTATTATTAGATAATAAAATTATTGTCAACGTAATAATAACCTAAAGGGTCATACACAAAGAACGTCAAAACGGAGGTTTATTTAAATTACGAATTTAAATATATTATTGTTTATTCGAATTTAATTATTGAATTAATTAAGTGGGACTTGATTAATTATATTAGAATTCGGATTTAATAAGTATTATTATTATTCGAATTTAATTATTGAATTAATTAAGCGGGACTTGATTAATTATATTAGAATTCAGATTTAATAATAATAATAACCCAAAGTCATAATGGGTTTTGGAAACCACATGGATTAGGGTTAGGCCCAAAATCTCTCTCTCCCCTATATATACATAATGATGTATAGTATTAGGGTTTAATCATCAAATTTCGTTTTAGAGAAAAATCCTAGCTGCTCAACATCAAGAGAGGCTAGAGAAAGAGAGAGAGTGAGAGGTAAACAATTCGGCTAGTACCGACTCCGGTGATCGTAGGACGATCGGGCGTTCGTGTGGACTTCTTTAGAGAGCAAATCTTTGCAACAAAGGACTACTGTGATTCATCTTTTTGGACCTCCATTAAACAGCATACGAAACCTTTGTTAAGGTACAGACTTCTTCACCATAATCATCCAATGTTATACATGGATCCTGCGATTGAGTTTCGATTTTTTTTAAATTGTTTTTACGTTAATTCCGCTGCGTTTTCATGCCCGAAACTCTTCAATGGCATCAGAGCTACGTGTATAATAGGATGATTTGGTTATATGTTTAACAATTTTTCAATGTATGTAAACATATATATGATATGCCATGACTATATATTGATATATATGTTTTATATGATTTTGAATATATGATATTTATGTGTTGTATAATCATGGGATGATTATGTGTATTTCTGTATGTATATGATACATGTTTGTTCTTGTTATGGAAATCGTATTCGATACGAATTCAGAAACAGCTTCGGTAGATTTTCTGAAATCTGTGTCCAGTGTTCGATTTTCGCAAACGATATGTGTTTTCTGACTGGAATCGTGTCACTGAGAAATACTGACTTAGTCAGCTTCGTGTCTGTAAGCCGTTTGACGACGTTACAGGCCCCGAAACTGGGATTTATTATTTTTTGAAATTTATTTGATTTTCAGAAATTTTGAAATTTATTATATATGATTATATGATATGTTTATATAATCTGAGATATATTACATGTGTTATGTGATAACATGGTGGATGGTTATGGCCTAAAGACCCATAGGATAGTGGTTTTGTTTTATGGTTTTGGTTTCTAAATACGACTTGCATGTCGTTTATTCATTATAATTGTTAATCTCGAATGTAACTCGAGTTCTTCTTGTAATTTCATTAGAATAGATTTATTTATTATTCAATGAAATTACAAGAAGAACTCGAGTTACATTCGAGATTAACATGGAAGACGCAGGCTGGGAAACACAAAAAAGTCTTGACCTTTTCGGAGGCCAAGATAAAGGGCCTAGAAGAGAAGTTGACCGAATAGACCGAGCTCCTGAGGCAAGCTCAGGCGGAGGTGGTTGAACTTCGATCCGAAAAGAACGCCGTCATTGATACCTACCTGGGCTCGGAGGAATACCAGAATCTAATTAAAGAGCACGATGACATGATCTACCCCGCCCACCATACCATAGGGTGAAATGAGGCTTTGAAGGCGGTGCTGGTAAAGCACCCAGGGTTGTTTGACCCAAAGATGGACTTCAAAAGTCCTCAGTCAGCCGAAGATTTGTGGCATTTAATTGATGCATAAGAGGTGGACACTGACGGGGAGAGTAGCCTCGATATCAGAAAGTGAAAGACTAGTGCTCCTTCATCTTCTCCTCGCTGAGTCACTCTTTCGAATGTTACTCCTGAGGCAACTCCTCAGAAGCGGGATGAGGGAAGTTCTTCTAATTTCAACTCGTCCGAGGAGGAGGAATCCGGTAAATTAGGTGAGGAGTCTTCATCGGGAGAGGAATCCTCGGGAAGCGAGGAGGCCGAGTAGTTGTAAGGATTTTTATTTATCGGCCCTTAGTGGCTTTGTAGACTTTGTACGGCTTCGAGCCTTTTTATTTATATACTTGCATTACTTTTTTCAACACTTTTTCCCTCTATCTTGGTTTTTTTATTTTTCATGTTTAATTCGAACATAAACAGTAAACACTCATATTACTTGTAAAGGTCCATCAAAACTTAATAATATCATCAAAATGAAGATATCGGGAAATAATACTTTTTATATAATAGGAAAAACCAAGTTCTCGAACTTAGAAAATACTTAAACATGTCTAGCCTCCAAGGCTTATAAACCAATAGATAAATACTTAAAATACTTAGGCATCAAGGCCTTCAATCAAACATAGTAAATCCTCAAGTTAGCAGCATTCCAGCTTCTTGGGATCTCGACTCCTTCCAAGGTCTAGAGCTTGTATGCCCCTTGCCCAGTGACTTCTTTGACATGATAAGGTCCTTCTCAATTGGGGGCTAGCTTGCCCTTGGGACCAGCTCCAAAGGCCTCGATCTTTCGCATGACCAAGTCCCCTTCATGGAAAAACCTTTCTTTGACTCTAAGATTATAGTAGAATAAAGTTTTCTTCTGATTCTCAACAATTCGAGCATTAGCTTCATCGCGCACTTCATCAATTAAATCCAGGGAAAGTTTTATACCTTCCTCATTTGTTTTAGGTTCAAACTCCTGCATCCTCGGTGAGGCATGGGTGATCTCAACAGTAACCACGGCTTCTGCTCCGTAGGCTAGTTAAAATGGTGTCACACCAATGGAGGTTTTACAAGTACTTCTATATTCCCACAGGATTGGGAGTAATTCATCGACCCAAGTCGCTTGAGAGTGCTCAACTCTCTTTTTGAGTCCGTCCAGGATAATTCTGTTGGCAACCTCTTCTTATCCATTTGACTGAGAATGAGCTACTGAAGTGAAGCGCAGCTCAATGTCATATTTTCCACAGTACTCAATAAAATCTTTATTATTGAACTGAGTCTCGTTGTCCGTCACTAAGATCTTTGGTAACCATACTTGCATCTGACATTCTCCAAGAAGAACTATGTCACATTCTTTGTGTCAATCTTAGCCAAGGGCTTAGCTTCTGTCCACTTAGTATAAGTAGTCAATTTCAACAATGAGAAACTTTTTTTGTGCACTGACCATGGGGAATGGGCCTAAGATATCCATCCCCCACATAGCAAAGGGAATTGATGAGTTGATAGATGTCAGCATCTCGGGGGGCTGCCAAACAATGGGTGCAAACCTTTGGCAGCGATCACACTTTTTAACATAGGCTTTGGCATCTTTAAGCATTTCATGCCAATATAATCCCACCCTTACAATCTTATGAGCAAGTGCCCTGCTTCCTAGGTGCTTCCATTGGACTAGTAGGTGTCTTCCCCATTTCTAACTAAAACTTGATGGGATCCATCTAACATGTTACAAGCCCAATCGGGGCTATTAACTTGGCATCAATGCTTGGGGTCCTCAAACCTAAAAATAAACACTACCGGAATAATTCTTGATTTCTGATGATACAAATTTAGACAAGGCATCAACCTTTATATTCTCATCCCTCAGAATGTATTCAAGATGGCATTCCTCAAATTGAGTTGTTTGAACCATAACAATTCTCAGATACTTCATCATTGTTTCTTCACGGGTCTCAAACTCCCTATTTACTTGGGAAATTATGAGGCTTGAGTCTCCACAAACCTTCATATTCTTCAACCTCAGGGCTCTGGCTAAACCGAGTCCAGCTATCAAAGCCTCATACTCTGCATCATTGTTCGCAGTTGGAAAATCTTACTTGATTGCATATTGCACATTGAAGCCATCAGGGCTTTACAGAACTAAGCTAGCTCCACTTGTTTTTGTTTTTGAAGCTCTGTCAAAAAAGAGCACCCAATACTCCTTAACTACTTCCTCATTCTTCTCCTTTTCCTTATTCTCTTATTTTCATCAGCTGAATGTAGATCCAAAGCGGACATCTATCAAACAAAAGAAGAGAAATTTTGCTCATGAAAGGCAAGAAGCCATAAAGCAAGAGGTAGAGAAGCTATTGGAAGCAGGATTCATTGAAGAAATCTAAATTCCTGAGTGGCTAGCAAACCCTATAATGGTTAAAAAGGCCAATGGAAAGTGGAGAATGTGTGTGAACTTCATAGACCTGAATGATGCATGTCTAAAGAACTGTCTCCCCTTACAAAGGATAGACATGCTGATTGATGCCACAACTGGGAACGAGATGCTTAGCTTCGTGGATGGCTTCAGTGGCTACAACCAAATCAGGATGAATGACATCCCTAAGGTATCATTCATCACTGATTTTGGTGTTTTCTGTTATCTAGTTATGGCTTTTGGATGAAAGAATACAGGAGCAACATACCAAAGGCTTGTGAATAAAATTTTTAAGCACCTCATCGGTAATACCATGGAGGTCTATTTTGATGACATGCTTGTCAAAAGTTTAGACAAGGCTGATCATCTCGAGCACCTAAGGGAGGAATTTGAATTTTTGAGAACCTATAGAATGATGTTGAATCCAGTAAAGTATGCCTTTGGAGTCGACTCCGGAAAGTTTCTAGGCCTGATGGTCTCAAAGAGAGGCATTGAGGTCAATCCTGATAAGATTCAAGTTATCTTGGACATGGAACCCCCTAAAAATATTAATGATGTCCAGAAGCTCACCGGAAGGGTAACAGCCCTAGGACGTTTCATATCCAAGTCTGGAGGGAAATGTTTACCATTCTTCAAGGCCCTAAAAAAGGTCAAAGATTTTGTGTGGAATGATGAGAGCCAAGCGGCATTTAAAGAATTGAAGAAGTATATGGTTGAGCCACCCTTGCTCACCAAACCTAGCCTTGGAGAGGTGTTATTTCTATACTTGGCTATGTCTAGCTCAGCTCTGACTGTTGTTCTTGTGAGAGAGGAATCCAAGGTTCAGAAACCCATCTACTATATCAGCAAAATTCTACATGATATAGAGTTGAATTATTCAAAAGTTGACAAGTTTGCCTTAGCATTGATAATGGCTTCAAGAAAGCTACGGCCCTACTTTCAGGCACACATAATTGAAGTTTTGATAGACAAACCGCTGAGAAACATATTGCACGGCCCCAAGGCCAGTGGAAGGTTGATTAAATGGGCAATTGAACTTGGAGAATTTGAGATCCGGTACAAGCCTAAGACGACAATCAAGGCCCACGCTCTAGATGACTTCATGGTTAAGTGTACCATTCCCAACCAAGACGTCGCGGGGGCAGGAAGAGAATAAAGATAATAAGGAGAATGAGAAAGTAGTTAAGGAGTATCGGGTGCTCTTTTTTGACGGAGCTTCAAAAACAAGTAGAGCTAGCTTAGTTCTGCAAAGCCCTGATGGTTTCATTGTGGAATATACAATCAAGTTAGTTTTTCCAACTATGAACAATGAGGCAGAGTACGAGGCTTTGATAGCTAGACTCGGTTTAGCCAGAGCCTGTTAGTAATTGTGCCCTAGAGACAATCATGTTTTTATTTTAAAAAATATATTTTATTATTAAGGATTATGTTTTATTAATTATTATTTATTTATTTATTGCGTAATAAATTGAAAGTATAATAAATATCCTTGGAATTTTGATACGTATTATATATCTTTAAGTATGTGACTTAAAAATGAGATTATATGAATAGTATTTTATTCCTAAAATTCCCTAGTCGAGTATTATTATTCAAGGGCAATAATAATGCACAAAGACTAGTATGCTTATTGAAAGATGACCACATCTCATTGGTCATAGGTATGGTGATACTAAAGTCAAGAACATAAGTGCATGCCTAAATGCATGGCACTGGAATGACCCGTCGTGAGATTCTACATGTTAATAAGTGTCATAAGTAATTTTCACTGTGATAATGGTGTATTGATCCTTTGACCTGAAATCATTATATTTCTATACGAGAATTAATATACTTTGATTACATTAAAAGTTACCTTTAACTGGGTGATGATAAAAGTGTAAATTGGGTATATTATGAATCCTATGAGAAATATGAATGATCTAGATGAGATTTAATCCGCCTATTTTATGAGTGATATTATTGGCCTCTTGTTTGGGCGAGACTATGAAATGCACGGTCATGCTCAAATGTTGATTTGATTTTAATAGTCTACTCATCGATCAAGAAAATAAAGATTAAATTATGAAGAGAATGACACGAGACATGCCTTGAGTTTAATCTAAAATATCAAGATTAAAGGGAATATATTACATGAAACATTATTCACGAAAGGCTTATTGAATCACTGATTTTATTATTATTACTTGGGCAGCAATGATGTATTACTAGATGTCGCTCATTGTTTACAATTTTAATTTGATATTAAAATTGTTGTCAGCGTAATAATAACCTACAGGGTCACACACAAAGAATGCTTGAAGGAGAAAGAATTTAAGTTATGAATTTAAATTAAATTCCAAAATTAGTAATTAATTAATTAAGTGAGACTTAATTAAATGAATTACTTAAACTAATTCCAAAATTAGTAATTAATTAATTAAGTGAGACTTAATTAAATAATTTAGAATTTTGGATTAGTATTAATTATAATTAGATTATAATTAGAAAACGTATTCTTCTCTCTATATAATCTCTTTATGGGCTGATTTAATATATGATATGTTTTTTTAAACCCTATCCATTTTGAGAAAAGAGAAAGATAGAGAGAGAAAAGCAGTTTTCGGGTGCTAGTACACATCAATCCTTCATGAAAAGTGTTCATGTGGATACCATAGAGCGTAGATCGCGAGAGCATGATACATGGTGATTAAACAAGCTTTGGACCTCCATTAATCTTCCATTAATGAACTGTTAAAGCTTTTAAGGTATTTATTCTTTATCTCCGAATTAAATCTTTTGTTTTCGCATGGATCCTGCGGAGGGTTTCAATTTATATTACATTTTGTATTTATTTTTTGCGTTTTTCCACTGCGTTTATGCCTCGAAACCCTTTAATGGTATCAGAGCTACTTGAGAAACGTTTTAATTTGTTGTGTGTTTAAAAATTTTCGATATATGTAAACATGTATATGATACGTCATGGCTATATGTTTATATATATGTTTTATGTGATTTTGAATATATGATATTCATGTGATGTATAATCATGTGATGATTGTGTGTATTGATGTATGTATATGATACATGTTTGTTCTTATTATGAGAATCGTATTCGATACGAATTCTTATGTTGATATATTTTCGTACACGATATGTGTTTT
Source organism: Oenanthe sinensis (assembly GCA_028671895.1). Lineage (NCBI taxonomy): Eukaryota > Viridiplantae > Streptophyta > Magnoliopsida > Apiales > Apiaceae > Oenanthe > Oenanthe sinensis. The sequence continues at coordinate 8,899,215 of JAPMAC010000212.1, forward strand.
CTGACTAGAATCGTATCACTAAGTAATACTGACTTAGTCAGCTTGGTGTATGTAAGCCATTTGATGTTATTTTAAGCCCCAAAATGGCAATTTATTAGTTTCTGAAATTTATTTGATTTTCTGAAATTTCGAAATTTGTTATATATGATTATATGATATGATTATATAATATGAGATATATTACATGTGTTATGTGAAAGCATGGTGGATGGTTATGGCCTAAAGACTCATAAGATAGTGGTTTTGATTTATAGTTTTGGTTTCTAAATACGACTTGCATGTCGTTTATTCATTGTAATTTAATTATCTCAAATGTAACTCGAGTTCTTATTGTAATTTCATTAAAATAGTTTTATTTCAATATTCAATGTAATTATCATTGAAGGCTTGCAAGCAAGGAGGTGATCCAAAAGGGGATGATGAAACAATGAAGAAAGAAGACATTGTAATAGATAGTATTTTTAAACCACCGTAGATTAACCTTGATTTTTCCATTAGCTTGGAAAGATCACATAGGATGAGGACATAACCAGACATGTTTATTTTACGCATATTACATATATGTATATGATTGCATGTATTGGTATGTATGTGTAGATATAATTGAGATGAATGCTTAATATTGATTATTAGATATGACATACAAGCTATGTTTTCTTAAGAAAGATAAAATCTGTAACGATTCAAGATTTTAAAATTGAACAAATGATCATGAGATTCTTGTGTTTATGAAACACTGTATTAAATATGAATTTTCTTTTTCTGATATGAAGAGATTTTGTCAAAAGTGGATTTTTAGTTTAATTCGTAAAGAAGTCGGTTTTTAAGAGAGGCCGATTGTGACTTCTCTGACGACCTGGAAATCAATCCATTGACAAATATTGAAATGAATTATTTGAATAAGGAAAATTGAAAATCTCTTTATGTTAAAATCCCTAAATACATATTAAGTTAATCGGATGCCTTTTAATGTATAATACTCGTCAAGATCTAGATTGAGAAGGAGTGAGTTTGCCAAAGCAAGGTTCTCTTATCAATCATGGGAAGACGTGATAAGTAAGTGTACTTAGTTTGTTGAAACGTTGGGTCTAACTTAACTAAATCATCACAATAGGATTGTGGGTTTAGAGGCATAGAGTTTGGTGAGATTTATTTGATAAATGTTTACAAAGGGTTGTTCCACCAAACTTTCCAAGAGTTATATATGATATAATCGAAAAATGTTGTCTACCTAAATAGTCGTGTTTGGGCTGTATTAGCCAACGCTATCTTAAAACATGGATGAAATATGGATCTTGGCTCACTAGAAAGATTTAAAGAAAAGTTTTCCGAATTAATAGTTAGGGCTATTTATTTGAAGAAAATAGTGGAAGATATATATTATGAATATATATGATAATCATTTAAATATAATAAATATTAAATCTGCAATCTAGTTTATTTTATACACTTTAATATTGTAGATATTAAATGATAAACACAAACAACTTCTCTATGCTATCAGTTCTTGATAAGGACAAGTTGACGAGAACAAATTTCCTCGATTGAAATAGGATGTCACGAGACATGCCTTGAGTTTAATCTATAATATCAAGATTAAAGGAATTATATTACATGGAACATTATTCACGAAAGGCTTAATCGAATCACTGATTTTATTATTATTACTTGGATAACAATGATGTATTACTAGATGTCGCTCATTGTTAACAATTTTAATTAGATATTAAAATTGTTGTCCACATAATAATAACCTACATAATAATAATTCAGTGTTAGTAATTTGTGAACCAGACCAGTGTACTAAGCGTCAGCACAACAAGAAAAGAATTGTCTAGATATATAAGAAGAAAATTAGTTGATCAAGCCAGAAGAGTGAAAACCAAGTGGTAAATACCTCAAGCATTTCAAGAATATTGTTAAGGCAAGTAATACTACATTTGGTTGTTCTACACAGTTGAAACATTGTGTGAGGCGCAACAAAATCAACTAGAGCTCAAGTACAAGTTTTGTGGCGCCTATACAAGGAAATAAGAGTATAGGCGCAACAAACCTTGACAAGGTGCAAGGAAATAATTTCCAAGTAAATCAAGGGTTTTGTGGCCCCTCCCCTCTGTCACAATAGTGCAGGCGCAACAAAACCATCTAGGCGCAACAAAAGGGCAAGGCGCAACAAACAGACAGTGGCGCATCAAAAAATTCATGTGGCGTCTACACACAATTATCACTCTTGCAGGCGCAACAAAGGACTAGCATTATTGGAAAATCAATTCATTTGATTTCCAGAAGTCTACACAAATATATATATGGGTTTAATTAAAAAGAATCGGTGTGCATCGTCTTCAGTAAACACAACAAACTTACGGGAGCTCCATTAAAGCCTAGCATTAAACACACACCTGTATTGTTGTTATAATATTGATTGAACCTACAGAAGCTAATATCTTGATTAGAAGTGTAGCACCGTAGGGATTTAATAATCTATATTTATTTTCCCGAATCGTTGTGTTTCATTTACTATCATTTTTATATCTCAAGAACACATACACTTAATCCGCATTTAAATGAAAATCTACCAACATCATATTCAACCCCCCTTCTATGATGACTTAGGACCTAACAATTGGTATCCAAGCTTGTTGATTTAAGTTACAAATCAAGATCCAAAAATAGTTTTACGAAAAAGTACATTTTTAGATCTAGAAAAATTTATATTGAAATTTCTTTATTTTTAAAGAAAATTCAATTTCGATTTTTTTAAAGATTTTAAATCCACTAATTTTAAAAAGCTATCAATCATCAAGAATTTGAATTAAAATTTTATTTCACGAAATTTAATATTTATTCGAATTAATTTTAATTTTTAAGGAATTAATTATTTCTTGAGATTTAAAATTCTTCGCAACCATGAGTACCTAAAAACTTAGTAGCATCAAAATCCCAGCCTTTTGATAAAAATGAATACATTTTATGGAAGAAGAAGATGTCCACTTTCATCAAATCAGCTAATTCTCAATACATGGGAATTTTGGAAAATGGACCCTATGTACCTCAGAAACTAACACCAGAAACAGTTTCAGATGACGGAGAACGGATTTCTCAAGGATTTACCCCAAAGAAGCCTTCAGTGTACACTTATAAAAATAGGGTTGCATGGGATAATCATGTTCAATGTATCCTAATGGATTCACTGGACACTACAATGCTGAATCAAGTGATTAATTGCACTAGTGCCAAAAAATGTGAAGGAGAACAGACTGAATATTCTTACATCACAGTACGAAGCCTTCAAGTCACTACCTGGAGAAAGTATCACTCAAGTTTTTGAGAGATATAATAAATTATTGAATGTCTTGTCACAGCACGGAAGTGAATATCCTATGTTATTCTTAGATATGCAAGTTCAGGAATCTCTGGCCAGAGTGAATGAAATTAGAAAGAGTTTCTAATTTGCATTAAAAGGAACTTTGCATTATGAATAAGAAATCATATGATTAAATTAGATAGGCTTGACACGAGTTCCATGTCTTGTATTTAATCGGGATATTAAAGGGTAAGAGGAATTAATTGTACGGTAACTAATTACTGACAGGTTCTAAGTATTCCAAGCAATGATTTCGTATTATCTGGATAGTCGCGATATGTTGAGAAATATCACTCATGATGTAGAATAAATATAATTAATTAGATTAATTATATTTAATGAATTAATAGAATTCATATAAATAATAAATAAAATGTTTATTATTATTTATTTCTACTACCGGCTTAATATTGAACCTAAAGAGTCACACCATAAAAGAGATTAAATTATAGATGAAGGAATAATTAATAATAGCTAGTCATAAATAAATAATTACTTAGAAAATTTTATAAATTAATTAAATGAGATTTAATTGATTATAAATTATTTAAGATAATATCTTAATATTATTAATTAAGTATTTAATTAAAGTAATTAAATATGAAGAGAGAATAATTTTCTAAAAGAGTTTAGAAAAAGGAATTAATGATTAAAATAGTTTTAATCATTAACTAATTAATTAATTAAAAAGGGAATTAATAATAAGATATTTATAGAAAATATCTCAGTTGAGATATTTGCCTATAAATACTGGATTATAAACCCTAATACAAAAAACCCTAATATTTGTGAGAAATATTTTAAAAGAGAGGCAACCCTAATTTCCTCTCTAGCCTCCTCCTTCATCTTTTAGTTTGATTCTTGGTGGATATCTTTAGAGCACTCCACACTTGAGGGGTGATTGCAAGGATTGAAGAGCAATATCTTCTCTAGCTGTTGCCGGAAAGCTATCGAGGTATTCTTCAATTTATAAAACAGTTTTTGTATCTATATGTATATATACATAGGAATATATGTAAATAAATGTTATTCAATGCTTCTGCTGGTGCATAAATACCTACAATGGTGAGCATAGGTTGTATGCATATAGATTCGTGGTCAAGTTTCAGAATTTTATGAGCATATATGTATTTATTATGATTTATACAAGCAATATCATGTTTTAATTATGATTAATATGATACTGTTTGTCAAAATTGTTTTGATAATTTTCCTGGGTTCTATAAGTGTTGTAGATAGTCCAGTTAATTTTTCATAATTTTCTGATGCGTAGAATATTTATTATGATTTTTGAAAGCAATAATAATGATTTAATTATAATTAATTCATTACTGTTCCTCAAAATTTATTTTATATTTTTCATGTGTTCTACAAGTGTTGTAGATCGTCCAGGTATTTTTAAAACATTTTTCTGAGCTATAGATTATTTATTATGAATTTTTAAAGCTGTTTTTAATTAATTCGTAATTAAATAATAATATCTGGAAAAAAAAAAGGTGTAACGCATTCTGCGCATGCGTTACAAGCTAAAAAAGGGATTTTGGCTTGTAACGCATACCCGAGATGCGTGATAGGGTGTCTTGCACGCGCGTGCGCGCGTAGGGGCCGTCAGAAACTTCCCGGGGCGCGTGCGGGCGCGTAGGAGCTCAGAATGGGGCGTGTAATATATCGTTGGATTTGTTTTTCCGAGATGGTTCTAATGGTATATTACAATAATTTTTATGAAATTGTTTCTGACTGTTTAGAGCTTCCAAAAGTGTTTTAAAGCAAGTTTTAACTGTTTTAAGTTGCTTTTAAATACACTATGTGATACATAGAGATGTATAATGCTTATATGTTGTAATATATGATTTAACATGCCTACCTTATGTTTATTCGTGATTATATATATGTGATATATGCTTGAATTATCATGAGATGATAGATTTAGGTGAACTTAATTAACATAAGGCGTATGTTAGACAATCTAGAATAGTAAAATTGTTTCGTGACCTTTATTTACATATTATGAATACAATCATGAGATTTTTGTGTTTATGAAACACGTGATTGAATATGAATTTTCAACTTAAGTGAAAGGATGATTTTGTCAAATAACAGATGTTCTATCTGTAAGAAAGGGAGTTATTAAGAGACGCATCTTGACAATGCTCCACCCATGGCCTGGGATGACTCCAAGTATCAATAGTTGATTTGAAATATTTAATCCAATCTAAAAAAAATCTCTTTATAATATGATTATGATTGTAACATAATATAATCCCCTAAAATATAAAGAATATCAAGTAGTAATTGGCCATAAAACACAAAGGGCTTGTGTTGGTCATAGCCTTCCAACATAATAGAAAGTATTTCTTGTTTTTGAAACTCTGTCGTTTCGTGCTACAGCCGAGGGCGTTGTTTCCGAAAGATGAGATACTTGTCTATAACATGAGATGTGTATGATGAATTGAAATCTTATGGTCGTTACGTGCTACAACCGTGGGCTATTTGAAACTAGTTTAATTATACGAGATGTTGGGATTGACTTGACTTAGAATATTGAGTTTGTCGTGCCACAGTCGTGACTCAAGTATTCAAGAGGCTAAAGTAAGATTAGGGAATAACATGAGATGTAGCTGACAAGAGTTGTCTGCCTATTGAACGTTACATGGCGTTTCGTGCTACAGCCGAGGTTGTGTGATGGAATGTAGGATCCCTATCCCACTATCATTATGAATGCTTAATTTCAATAAGGGATATAGAAATTAGATAGAATAGTGGGCGGCACTTATGAATAAAGACCCGATTCATATGGTGTTTTAGATAATGAAATAGAGTATTTGCTAAATGTTGTTATGTGTTTATTATTTGCAGATTTACTATATACATAATGTCTTCTGCACTATCACTCCGTTGCATGCTCGATGCACACAAATTAACTGGTCCCAACTATGCTGATTGGCTTCGAAACCAGAGAATTGTTCTCAGGATTGAGAAGAAGGAATATGTACTAGACTCACCTAAACCTGCTGAACCTGCTCAAGATGCACATAATGATGAACATATTATGTATCATAATTGGATAGATGATGCAAGAGTTGGACAGTGTGTTATGCTGGGATCTATGAATGATGAGCTCCAAAAGCAACACGAGCATATAGATGCTCACTCTATCCTTATGCATCTACAAGATTTGTATGATGTGGCAGGAAGGACAACTCAATATGAGATATTGAAGGAGCTGTTCCGTTGAAGGATGACTGAGGGATCATCTGTGAATGTTCATGTGCTCAAGATGATCAATTTGATTGAGCGTCTTGGACAACTTGGATTTGTCATGGATGGGGAGCTGAATCAAGATCTGGTCTTGCAATCACTTCCAGATTCATTCTCGCAGTTCGTTGTGAACTTTCACATGAACAAGTTGGATGTCAGCTTGCCTGAACTCCATAACATGCTGAAAACTGCTGAGTCGAATTTTCCCATAAAGAAGAGTTCTGTTCTTCTAATTGGTGAAGGCTCTAACCTTAAGAAGAGGAAGAGGAGCCCTCGTAAGAAGAAGAAGAAGGTAGGTGAGAAAAGGCCAGTTCCGACAAAAGCTGAAGATCCCAAAAGAAAAGCTGTTTGCTTTCACTGAACAAAGTGGGGCATTGGAAGAGAAACTGTAAGGCTTACCTTGCAGAGTTGAAGAAAAAGAAGGGTGGTGAGACTACCTCTTCTGCTTCAGGTATGTTCATGATCGAACTAAATATGTCACTTAATCAAACTTCTACTTGGGTATTAGATAATGCCTGTGGTTCTCACATTTGCAATTCGTTGCAGGGACTAAGGAGAAGTAAGACTCTTGAAGAAGAGAAGGTGATCCTACGTATGGGCAATAGAGCAAGAGTTGCTGCTGTAGCTGTAGGATCATTTGATTTACTTATGCCTACAGGCAAGACTATTATTTTGGATAATTGTTATTTTGTTCCCTCAATTGTGAGGAATATTATTTCTATTCCCACGTTAGACTTGGATGGTTTTTCGTTTGTTATTGAGAATAATAAATGTTCAATTTTTGGAAATAATGTTCTTTATGCTGTTGGTATTTTAAATAATGGTTTGTATGTATGTGACGTAGAACATAGTTTACTTCAAATTGAACATAGTAATAGAAGAAAAAGAGATGATGAAAATCCCACCTACTTGTGGCACTGCAGACTTGGTCATATTAGTGAAAATAGACTTAAGACATTGCATAAGGATGGGTTACTAGAACCTTTTGATTTTGAATCATATCCTACATGCGAATCTTGTCTGTTAGGCAAAATGACCAAATCTCCATTTAGTGGACATGGAGAAAGAGCTGCGGAGTTGCTTGGATTTGTACATACAGATGTGTGTGGGCCGATGTCCACGCAAGCCATGGGTGGATTTTCATACTTCATTACTTTTACAGATGATCGATCTAGATTTGGATATGTGTATTTGATGAAATACAAATCTGAAGCCTTTGAAAAGTTCAAAGAATATAAGTATGAAGTAGAGAAAAAACCAAGTATAGTATTAAAACCCTTCGATCAGATCGAGGAGGTGAATACTTAAGTGGCGAGTTTCTAGATTATCTCAAAGAAAATGGTATAGTCTCTCAATGGACTCCTCCGGCCACTCCCTAGTTGAATGGAGTATCAGAAAGGAGAAATCGAACTTTGTTGGACATGGTTCGATCCATGATGAGCTATACAGATCTTCCAGTATCACTTTGAGGTTATGCATTGGAAACATCGGCATATATATTGAACAAGGTGCCTTCCAAATCTATTCCTCAAACTCCGTATGAGATATGGAAAGAAAGGAAACCGAGTCTTAAGCACGTTAAGATTTGGGGATGTCCGGCTTATGTCAAGAAAGTTGACCCCGATAAGCTAGAATCTCGATCCGTGAAATGTAGGTTTGTAGGATATCTTAAGGAGACTTTAGAGTATTACTTTTACACCGAACAAAGGGTGTTTGTCTCCCGACATGCTACCTTCCTGGAAAAACAGTTTATCCTTGAAGGGAATAATGGGAGCAAGATTGAACTTGATGAAGTTCATGAAGAACAAACTACTACGGTTCAAGAGGAAATACCTGTTCATATTGAACAACCTTTCGTAAAACAACCCATCCGTAGATCACAAAGGGTGTCTCGCCAACCTGAGAGGTATTATGGCCTTGTCATTGAGAATGACAATGAATTGACGGTCATTGATGGAGACGACCTTATGGCCTTCAACGAGGCTGTGAGTAGTGTTGACTCAGACAAATGGCAGAGTGCCATGAAATCCGAAATGAACTCCATGTATGCCAACCAAGTATGGACTTTGGTAGAGGCACCCAAGGATATGAAGCCTATAGGGTGCAAGTGAGTATACAAGAGAAAGATTGGAGAAAATGGCCAGGTAGATACCTACAAGGCCAGGCTCGTGGCAAAAGGATTCAAACAAAGACAAGGGATTGACTTTGATGAAACTTTTTCGCCTGTAGCCTTGCTCAAATCAATTCGGATTTTGCTTGCTATTGCAGTTTACTATGACTATGAGATCTGGCAAATAGACGTAAAGACGGCCTTCCTCAATGGGAAACGTGAAGAAGAAGTGTATATGACACAGCCAGAGGGTTTTATTTCCAAAAGAAATGAACATCTAGTATGTAAGCTACTACGAACCATATATGGGTTAAGGCAAGCTTCTCGAAGATGGAACATCCATTTTAATGAGACAATCAAAGAGTTTGATAGGATCTATCATGTACGCGATGTTATGTACTAGACCTGATGTTGCTCACTCAATTAGTGTGACTAGCATATATCAGTCCAATCCAGGTGAAGACCACTGGAAAGCAGTGAAGAACATCCTTACGTACTTGAGAAGGACTAAGGATATTTTTCTTTTTTTTGGTGGGTCTGAGTTGAAAATAAAGGGTTACACTGACTCTAGTTTTCAGTCAGAGTGTGATGATAGTACATCCATGTCAGGGTATGTGTTTACTCTAAATGGTGGGGCGATTAGTTGGAGAAGTCGTAAGCAATCTACGAAGGCTGACTCCACAGCAGAAGTAGAGTATATAGCTACAAGTGAGGCTGCAAAGGAAGCTGTTTGGATGAAGAAATTTGTTTCTGAGTTGGGAGTAGTTCCTGGCATAGAGGGGCCTATTGTGTTATATTGTGACAATAACGCTGCAATAGCTCAAGCTAAGGAACCGAGGTCTCACAAGAATACCAAACATATATTGCGGCGGTTTCATTTGATTAGGGAGATCATTGAAAGAAGAGATGTCAAGATCGAAAGAGTTGACACACATAACAACATAGCAGACCCGTTCACGAAGCCGTTGTCTCAGTTAAATTTTGATCGTCATAAGGAGCGGATGGGTATTAGATACCAGAGTGATTGGTGTACTCTCTTTTATGGTGTGACTCTTTAGGTTCAATATTAAGCCAGTAGTAGAAATAAATAATAATAAACATTTTATTTATTATTTATATGAATTCTATTAATTCATTAAATATAATTAATCTGATTAATTATATTTATTCTACATCGTGAGTGATGCTTCTCAACATATCGCGACTATCCAGATAATACGAAATCATTGCTTAGATTACTTAGAACCTGTCAGTAATTAGTTACCGTACAATTAATTCCTTCTACCCTTCAATATCCCGATTAAATACAAGGCATGGAACTCGTGTCAAACCTATCTAATTTAATCATATGATTTCTTATTCATAATGCAAAGTTCCTTTTAATGCAAATTAGAAACGCTTTCTAATTTCATTCACTCTGGCCAGAGATTCCTGAACTTGCATATCTAAGAATAACATAGGATATTCACTTCCTTTACTGGAAGGGGCAGATCCTTTATTGATCCGTTAACTATCTTCATACACAAATCACTATGCCCAGAATGGACCTAATGAATGTCCTAGAGACTAAGTACTAAACCAAAGCATAAATCATTGTGTACGAGATTACTCTAACGATCTCAAGTCTAAGGATACTTGTACAACTATTTACTTAATAAACAACTATCGACACGTGAGTAAACTCCATTAGTTGTTCTACTTATCGAGTCATGTTCAGTGAACTTATTCCTTAATAAGCACCTACATACTAGCTATAGTGTCACCACACAAATGTCTATGAGAACAGACATCCTCCTAAGAGAGCTAGCATAGTATGTACTGATCTTTACGAATTTACCAATTTCCAATTAGTTATCCTATGATCAGGAACTGTTTAAGTCTAAAGCTATTATCTTCTAGATCTCATTATTACAATCTCATTATAATTCTAGAAGCTTTGCTCTAAATTATGGAACATCTTATTTAATACACTTCAAATAGATTAAGCCCTTAACATAAATACTTTATTATTATCAAATGAAATCAAATAAGAGTAGCAAAAAGTTTTTCCTAACTCATCATACATGATTGGTTTTAGGTCAAACACTTTCAATCTCCCACTTGGCCTATATGGCAGGGAAGTTCAACAACCTCAGGTTTAGAAGGAACCCTAAGTACAAATTCAAGAGTAACACCAGTTACAGTGATTCCAGATTCAGAAACAACAACCGAGGTGGTTCGTGTTTAGGGTCTTACAGCAAAGGAGGTTATAAGACGGGAATGGTAGACCGCAGTAAGTTCAAGTGGTACAACTATGATGAACCTGGACATTTTGCTATAGAATGACGGAAGCCTAAGCAAGGGAAGGAAAGAAAGGAGTCGTATGACGAACTCAAGCTAAAGTATAAGGCATTGGTGAAGAAGCATCAAGGCAAAGCTTATATAGCCGAGGGAAAGAGCTAGGATGATTCAGACAACGATGAAGAAGAGACTTATGGAAATGTTGCTCTAATGGCAGACTCTTCAGAGGCATCACCTCAGTCATCGAAAGTATCATTTCTTTCCACAGTTGACATGTCTAATTCTGATTATAAGAAAAATGTAGAATATCTTAGTGTAGAAATGTTTAACATTCACACAAGCATGCTAGCATCTAAAGAAGAAAATGTTAAACTAGTTCTAAAGATTAAAATGCTAGAAGCTAGAAATGAAGAACTAGAGCTTGCATGTGTTAACGTAGAAGATCTAAAACAGAAGATAAAATATCTGCAAAATAGAGACAAATGCAACCAAGAAGTAGAAATTGCTCTTAGTAATAAAATTTATGAGTTATAGTTGAAACTTCAGGCTTATAAGAAATCTGCTAATCTTGTTAAGGAAGCAATAGATAAACAGGTCATAGGTCAAAAAACTGGAATATGATTTGACTATGATAAAAGGGTAGGAAAGAGACATGACGAATCAATTACTGAGGAAAGTCCTGTAAAGCAAGACATTTCACATTTATTAAAAACTGTCCATAAGCCCCTATACAAGAAGTTTGTCGTCGAACCCTTAAATGAAGAGCAGATCTTAATAAGAGAAGAAATCCTTGCTGAGGATAAAAAGAAAGCGGAAGAAAATAAATAAAAGTTGCCTAAGAAATCTGTAAAAATTAAAGAACCTAAAAAACAGATTAAAACTGAAATAGGCAACAAAAATGAAAAGAAAAAAGCTAACAAAAATGGAAAGATAGGTGTTAATAAGAAGAATGATTATGCCTATTCTCCCAAAGCTATTAGAAAAGTTTGTAACAATTGTAATTCTATTGGTCATCTTACGCATGCATGCAAAAAGATAAAAGTAGTAAAAATAGAAACTTCTAATATGCCTATCATGTCTATCCTTCATCAACCATGTGGTAAAGTAGGATGCATGTCATGTGCTTTCAACATCATGTCTGCATACATAAACTTGATAAATGCATCATCTAGTACTTGCATTAATACAGATGTGAACATGAATAGAAAGCATGTTAGGGCAAAGACTGCTAGTCCTCCTAAGTCTAGGAAGGAATCCCCTGTCCCTAAGCCTAAAGACACACTTGTCAAGGCTAAACCAAAGGGCAAGGGCACAGTCGATGAGAAAGACAAGGACCAAAAACTTTCTGTAGCTAAATCTGTTTACTTATCTAAGCCTCTTTGACCCAATCAAATTTGGGTGCCAAAGAAAAAGTAATCAATCTGTGGTTGCAGGGCATGGCAAAGAACAAGCGTGTCATGTGGATTCTCGATAACAGTTGTTCTAGGCATATGACTGGTAATAAAGCCCTGCTATCATATGTGATTGAGAAAGTTGGCCCGATAGTGACCTTTGGAGATAACAGCAAGGGATTCACAACGGGATATGGAAATCTGGAAATTGGAAATGTTATCATAGAAAATATATCTCTTATGGACAAATTAAAGCACAACCTTTTAAGTATCAGTCAATTCACTGATCAGGTCTACAAAGTAAATTTTGAAAAGGAAAGATGTGCAATTCAAAACAGGAAAGATGCGAAGCTTGCTCTTCAAGGAGTGAGAAAGGGGAATCTCTTTGTGGATGACTTATTCTCTACAAGGAAAGGCGAAGTTCAATGTTTTTACAACAAAGATTCAACAGAGGTCAGTTGGTTATGGCATAAGAAACTTTTACACCAGAACTTTAAGGAAATGAACTCTTTAGTTAAGAGGGAATTAGTTAGAGGTTTACCTGAGAAGGAATTCTGTCAAGAAGGTTTATGTGAAGCATGTGAAAAAGGGAAGTCAAAGAAAGTATCTCACTGAAGCAAAGATTTATCAGACATTACTGAACCACTGCGACTTCTGTATATGGATTTATTTGGTCCAGTCAACGTCATGTTTATGTCAACGAAGAGATATGCACTAGTAATTGTAGATGTCTCCTCTAACTACACGTGGATGTTGTTTCTTTCCTCAAAGGATAAAGTCCCTCAAAAAATTATTGATCACATAAAGAAGATAGAGTTAGAAGCTGATTTGCCTATCAGAAAAATAAGGTCTGACAATGGAACAGAATTCAAGAATATAACCCTGAATGATTTATGTATTGAGAAAGGGATTTCAAAACAATATTCAGCGCCCATAACTCCATAACAAAATGTAGTAGTAGAAAGGAAGAATAAAACTCTAGTTGAAGCAGCAAGAACAATGCTGAATGAAGTTAAGTTACCTCTATACTTCTGGGCTGAAGCAGTCAACACAGCTTGCTATACTCAGAACCGTACCCTGGTAAATAAATATCATGACAAGACTCCATACGAGTTGATGGCTAACAAGAAACCAACAGTAAAATACTTTCATATGTTTGGAGCAAAGTGTTTTGTACTGAAAGATGATGAGCATCTAGGAAAGTTTGAATTTAAGGCTCATGAAGGCATATTTCTTGGATACTCTTTGGAATATAAGGCATACAGGGTTTATGTGATTGAACACAAAAAGGTCATTGAAAGCATGAATGTAACTTTCGATGATCTCAAGCTCCCAAGTCTGCAAAGAACAGATAACACTGAAACTCTGCAGTTTGAAAATATGAACTCAGATGAAGGTCAAATAGAACCTAAAGCTGCAACAGAAAATCAAGCACCAAATGAGAATAACAACAATGATGATTCTGACCCTAGTAATGGAAACAATGGAAGATTCACAGAAACTACTAGTAGTGGCAGATAATCTCATTCTCAACCAAGCAGCAGCTCATGGGGAGCAACTGAAAGATCTACTAACATGACTCAGCACTTTAATGATAATCAGGCAGAATCATCTAGGGCAAATCTGCCTAGGCATAGGGTGTGGAGTAGAGATCACCCCTTTGAGTTGATTCTAGGAAATCCAAATGTTGGAGTCCAAACAAGACGTGATTCACATTATGAATGTTTATTTTCTGGTTTTCTCTCTAAGATAGAGCCAATGAAAGTTGAAGAAGCTCTAGAAGATCCAGATTGGGTTATTTCTATACAAGAAGAGCTTAATCAATTTGCAAGACAAAAAGTCTAGAAGCTGGTACCCAGGCCAAAGAACAAGTCTATTATTGGCACAAAATGGATATTCAAAAATAAACTGGATGAAGATGGCATTGTTACGAGGAACAAAGCCAGACTAGTTGCTAAAGGTTATTCCCAAGAAGAAGGAATAGATTATGATGAAACATACACACCAGTGACAAGGTTTGAAGCTATCAAGATGTTTCTGGCATTCACATCACATTCCAACTTTAAAGTATATCAAATGGATGTGAAGAGTGCATTCTTGAATGGAGAGCTTGAAGAAAAAGTGTATGTGGAACAACCCCCAGGGTTTGAAGATCCAGAATTTGCAGATTTTGTGTACTTTCTCTTCAAGGCACTCTATGGCTTAAAGCAAGCACCTCAGACATGGTATGACACTCTATCTATATTCTTACTTGAAAATGCTTTCACTAGAGGTGTCATAGATAAGACACTGTTTCATAAAATGCATAAAAATGACATGATATTAGTACAAGTATATGTGGATGACATTATATTTGGTTCTACTAACGATCAGTTGTGTAGTAGATTTGCTAAGTTAATGTAGAGCAGGTATGAAATGAGCATGATGGGTGAACTGAATTACTTCCTTGGACTCCAAGTAAGCCAAAGAAAAGATGGAATCTTCATTTTCCAAACCAAGTACATCAGAGATCTATTGAAGAAGTATGGTCTTGAATATGCATCATCAGCCAGAACCCCTATGCAACTGCCACTAAGCTTGATAAAGATGAACCTGGTAAGAGGGTAGACATCACAAGCTATAGAGGTATGATCTGCTCATTACTTTATTTAACTGCAAGTAGGTCAGATATTATGTTTGCTATATGCTTGTGTGCTAGGTTTCAGTCTGACCCTAAATAATCACATATTATAGTTGTTAAACACATTTTTAGGTATCTTAAGGGAAATCTAAATCTTGGAATTTGGTACCCTAAAGATATAGATTTTGACCTTGTTGGCTATACAGATTCTGATTATGCAGTTTGTAGGATTGATCGAAATAGTACATCAGAGAGTTGTCAATTCTTTGGTAGAAGATTAGTGTCCTCGTATAGAATGAAGCAGCACTCAGTTGCAATGTCAACAGTTGAAGCTGAATATATAGCTGCTGGAAACTGTTGTGCTCAAATATTATGGATAAAGAACCAACTTCAAGACTATGGACTGTTGCTGAGAAAAATTCCAATATTCTGTGACAACACAAGTGCCATAGCAATCACAAACAATCTTGTTCAACACTCAAGGACCAAGCACATTGATATCATGTATCATTTCATAAGAGAGCATGTCATGAATGGTACTGCAGAGTTACATTTTGTACCTATAGAGCAGCAAATTGCAGACATCTTCACTAAACCACTGGATGAAATCATTTTCACTAGACTGGTTTGTGAACTTGGGATGTTAAATTCTACTTACTAATTTGTTAGTAATCAATAACTGCAATTTGAAGCTGATAAATTCACTAGTTAATTAATTTCAATGAATTTATTTACCAAATTATTTTCCAGTTATTAAGATTAAATATTAGATAAATACTTTGTGCATGCCTGCTAATTTTATTAATGTGGTATTTATTTGATTTTGATCTTAGAAAATATTTAAGTGCTTGTATTTAATTGATAAATTCTTGGCACTTAAATATTTAAATATTATTTGAAATTATCTTAAATAGAAAGGATAAATATTTATATTTGTTCTCATATTTAAAATAAAAGTAAAATAATAAGAAGCATAATTTATTTATTTTGATAATTCTAACAATTAATGTTATTATTATTATTATTAATGAATATTTTGTGAGCTTTAATAATTATGGACCTTATTATTGTTAATATTTTAAAGGACATAATTGTTAATATTAAAAATGTAGCACTATAATTATAACAATTTATTGTTATTATTAATAATTTATGATATATTTGTATAAGCGGATAATTTCTTTATTATTAATATTTTGTACGAATTATTCACATATATATAAATATATTTTTATAACAAAATTTTGTGGAACAACAAAATTCACTAAGTGATTTTGTTGCGTCAGGAGTTTTGTTGCGCCCATATAGTGGTTACACTATATAGGCGCAACAAAACACTTAAACAAAAATTTTATTGCGCTAAGCCATTTTGTGGCGCCAACACTGTGTAGACGCAACAAAATGACAGATCATATTTGTGTGCTAAGCCATTTTGTGGTGCCAACACAGTGTACACACTGTGTAAGCGCAACAAAATGCCTTATGTTCTTTTTGTTGCGCCAATAATGTTTGTGGCACCAACACAGTGTAAACACTGTGTAGGCGCAACAAACTGCCTTAGAAAACAAAAGTAATGTTTTGTGGCGCCTATATATATATTTGTAACTGTGTGTATTTTTTTGCACTTCGTTTTGTTGTGATTCTAAAATACATACACAGTCCTTACAGCATAGAGGCGCAACATAGATCCAAATTTTTAATCGAACATATCTTGGTCAATTCTTGTCCGATTTTTAATCTAAGACCAGTTTTTTGAGACCCACAATCATATCTTTTATTTGCAAGTGGTCCTATAAAATTTGGTTAAGGTTTAAAATAATCAATTTTTTAATATCTCTAACAGATTGGCTAGGTTTCTCATAGTTTTTAGTCGATTAAAAATTAAAATAAAATTAATTGTGTGCTTAAAATTACTAGGAGTTCATCATATTTTAATTTCACGTCAATCCAAGTAATTTTAAAATTAGGGTTTGGTTCGTAATTTACTAAAATAATTCAAATTTAATTAATATTTTTAATTTGTAAAAATTACCTTTCACTTTAATTAAATGACAGATAATTTTGAGATTAAAAAGACTAATTATTTATCTATTTTAGTAGATGATTCGACTGAAGCAGGGGAGTTAGGTAAATGGGCCCGATTTTTAAATGAAAGTTCTATGGTCCGTTATGCTCTAACAACTAATGTTCTTTTGAATAGAAATCTTCTAAGACAAGTGTGAATGTCTGCTCAAAACACATCTGCAGATGGGATATCAACTTTCACTTGCAAAATTTAGCGACAAAAAGTGCGAATAATAGAAAATGACATCAATCAAGCACTTAATTTGCCAACTGAAGACTTTGAAGATGAACCATCTCAGGCAGATCTAAACAACTTCTTCATATTTCTGCACTACACCAGGAAAACAACAATCTCCCGAAGAAAATATACAAGCATCATCTACCCAAGGAGTGGAATCTATTCTTCAACATCTTGTCTCATGGATTTCCACCAAAGACAGGTGGCTTCCACGGGATAACTCAATTCAACAAGATGATTGCTTATGTAGTGGCTTCAGAAGTCAGAATTAATTTTGGAAGGTTGATCATGGCGGAGATCCTAAAGAACCAAGCAAAAATGGAGAACTTTTGCCTATATCCAAGATTTTTACAACTGGTGTTGAACCAAGTACTGGACGCTGATCAACTCTAATCATTTCAGAATAGTCCTTTGGAAGAGTCACCCTCTCTATAGTTCAAAACAATTTTGTTGCTACAGAATGAGGCTGACTACCCAAACAGGTTTACTCCTGATTCAATGACTACTTCTATTCGAGAATACTTTTCTCTTCTTAGACATGTTGAAGAAGAAGCTGTAGAAGAAGAAGAACATGTTTCTCAAAATGATGAGTCAGTAAATGAAGAAGAAGAAGCGGCCTCTCAAAAGGAGACGGAAGCTGAAATTGAAAAAGAAGACGAGATCATGGATGAAGTTGGTTTTGAGAATGAACAAGAACCAGATCCTGAAGAAGAACAACAAAGGAAAAGCCCTAAAAATCAACCATAGGAGGTAGCTATTGAGAATTTAATGGAAGAGACTCAGACCACAGATGTGTACATCCCTAACCTATCTGATGAACAAATGGAAGAAGGTACACTTCTGGATTTTGACTTTTCTACTTTCCTTTAAGATGAATTTGTCACTATATCTACCTTTGTGCCTCAAACGTCAATACACACACTTGAGCCCTCAGTGGCCTTCGAAGATAGCAATGAACCTGGCAACCAACAAGTTCTAACCACTGCTAGAGATCAATAAACACTCTCTATATCTCCTCAAACCAGAAAAAGAACCCTTGATATAGATGATAGGAGTGAGTCCCTACCGAATTAGGAAAATTTTAAAATATCCCCTACAGCTCTGCCTTCTCGAAAACGTTGAAAAATGAACTTTAAACCTAAGGCAACTGTGATTCAGGAACTAGATTCTCCAATCTCTGAAACCTTTCTGTTTCTTCATAATCTAACTTCTAAAATTGACAAAATCCTAAAAGGTACAGGATTAGAAACAGAGATGGAAACACAATCAGCTATTTTAGTAGACAGTATTGTTTTGGTTAATCCAATTCAGAACCTGTCTTCACAGACAGAAGGGGGCATCATTGACTCTTACGAGCCATTCATTACATTGTCAAATGTGGTGACCCCCCTAGAATTAACATCTCTAGATCCTAGTGAGGATGTTTTCTCTCCCCAAGTGGGTGAAGTAGAAAGGCAACTCTTTTTTAGAAGGGAAGAGGTCTTCATTCATGGAGTAGCTATGTCAGCAGCATCACCACTTCAAGTGGAATTGCCTTCACAGGCATTGTGGGGGCACCACAGGCTCTAATTTGTCAATCGTTACATTGCCTGAGGTGGTGACCCCCTGGAGATTACAAATCCAGCTCTTATAAAGGAGGTCATCCCCACCTTTTCAGGTCAGACGGAGGGACAACACACCCATAGAAGGGATGTGGACTATATACTTAGAGTATCTGATGCTTCAATAGTAGAACCTGTTCAGGGGCCTCTGAGCATGTAAAGCTTTCAATAGCTTCAGCTGGCATCACAGATTCTTCAACTATGTCAATCATTACAGAATCCATAGTGGTGACCACAGTAGGTCTAAACCCCCCAGTTCCTGAAAAAGGAGTTTTCCCTACCCCAAGTGGTCCGGCAGAGAGGCAATCTACCCATAGAAGGGATAGGGATTTTCTTGCAGGTACAGAAGATCATAACGCTTTCAAAGAAATGAGTGAAATAATTGACCTGAGTGATCTTCAATTCCATGACCCTGAACAACCGAGTGTGAGTATTGAGGGACATGTACAAACAGTAACAGTGAGCGGTGAGATACCCACTTACCAAAGGATTCTAAATCTGGAGGCCCATGTTACTAAAATCCGTTACTCTATAAGGAAACTCTTGGAAGTGCAAGAGCAGCAGTGCAATGAAATGAAAGAAATCAAAGATTTAGTGCAACATCTGCTAGCTCAGAAAAATCCTACTACTCATCAATCAACTTCAACAGCCTAGATAACTCCGGTTGAAAGGGAGGATAACCCAACTGAGGGGGAGAGAAGAGAGCAAGAAAAAGTTAGAGCATAAATGATTATGGAATACACAGCTCAGGGGGAGACAAATATCTTTTACAAGCCTGTAGCGTGGCAACTAGAATAAGGAGAAATCTTCGAACCCTACGTGTCAATGGATATTCCTACTGAGAATGAGATAGAGGAAACAACAAAGGCTGCAGGTATAGATGTCGATGAGGAATTTGCTAAAGAGTATGCTTTTGATAATGACTGTCTTTTAGTTAGTATAGATGAAGTTGTTACTCAAGATATAGTTCAAGCTCAAGAGTTGGTGAAAAGAAAGTGGAGAAGAGTTCAACACGCAATGGAAAGAAGAAATAGAATTAAGGACATCAAAGTTAACGTTGGTCCTGAATCGGATGAAGCAAGGAGTCTGTTAGAGAAGAAAGAATTAACTCTTAGTCAGAAGAAAGATTGAGAAGTCCTTGACCTTTTCAGAACCATAAAGGAAAATTTTTAAGATATTCATGAGTTCTCTGTTGTGCTATCAGATGAAATAACAAGTGTGTCAGTTAGTGCATTAAAATCCGGTTGGAAGATGTATATCAATTCAACACTAGGATCGAGAATATTGTCGACAAAGAGCTTCGAGAAAATGAATATAGTGGAGTTGTATGTGCTAAAGAGGAAAGTCATCTTTGGGGGACATAAGTCAAATGAGATACTGAGAGATCTAATTGAAAAGAAGATTATTGAGATCGGTGTCGAAGCATTTGAGAAGCCTCCGGTGAAAGGCTGTATGTATAGACCTATATGTAACATAGGGTTATAACTCAACACAAGAACATGACGTGTAAATAATATGAAGTTATCACCGGAATCAGGAAGACATGAAGACTTGGTAAAGACAAAGGATAAAGAAGAAATCTACAGACTTGAAGCATTAGCTCACTGGAAGAAGTTCATTAATATGTTCATGCCTCAGTGAAGAATAAAGGTTGAAGTATTCAAGGATGTGGAAGCAGTGAAGCAGTTGTCAAAGTACCAGAAAGATTCTAGTGATCCAAATCTGTAAATTAGTCAAGCAATGAATTGCAGAGCTCAAGTACAGGAATCGATAAGATAGAATATACGGCAAATACAAAGAATCAAAATATTAGATGAAATCTTGGAGTCTATTATAGATTGCTGGAGGAAGTTCATTCATATGTTCAGACTTCAGTGAAGGATAAAGTTCGAAGATGTTCAGGGTTTCAGATATGTTTATGGTTCAGCATAAGTGCTAGAGGATTCCAATGTACTTACAATCGAAGCACTTCTAATCAACAAGGAACAAAGTCAATTGTATTGTAAAGAAGATGTGAAGATCAAGATCGTGTTAGTCGTTTGTGAACCAGACCAGTTGCACCAAACGTCAGCACAAAAGAGATTGAGAATTGAATCTATGAATTAGAAGAATTGACTGTATGATTAAATTAGTAACAAGTGAAGTGGTATGTGACTAAGCCCAGAATAAATCAAGGTCGAATTAACAAGGAAATATTTATTTGACTTGGTTGCGGTGGAAGAAATTATATTAAGGGCTTAACAGGTTCAAAATTGGCTAAGTAAAGAGACTACAGAAGCTGTATCCAGAAGTCAACTTGGTCAAGCTATTTCGTCTTATTCACCAATGGTTAATAAAGCTATTTTATCTTATTCACAGATGGTTAACAACCATCGGGTGAAAGAAAAGAAATGGTGAATAATTCAAGGGCTTATTTTGTCCTATTAGTCGATAGTTACTAACTATCGGAAAAGGAAACAAAAGCAAAGACCCCACTTCCCGATGGTTACTAATGTTCGAAGTAATTGATTTTATTTCAGGAATTGTTTTAATCCTCCGATACTTATTCTACAGACTCATCGAGGGTTAAACAATTACTCAGTAAATTGTTCCCGATACTTAAGGATAAAAAGAAGTGAGAAGCAGCTCAGTTACTTGGACCACATGAAGCCACGTAGCTGTACTGAAAAAGTCTACACATAAATTGAAGTAGAGCCATTCATTTGGAGGAGTCTTCTACAACACTACAAAAATATCCAGAGAGAGAGAAGACGAAGCCGGAGAGGAGAGAACACCAGAAAAATCTATACCTCCTCACCGGAGATGTATCAGTGGTCGGTTCCTTAATGAAAAATGTTCAAGGCCACTATATATCACTCTCTACGGTCTTAGTTTCCTTTGTACTGATCTAGAAATACTTGTATAGGAAATTGAGAGTTATATGTTTTTGTTAAGCAGCGAAGAACATGTTCTTCGGACCGGATTTGTTGGCCGGGTGTAGCAACCTCAGGGTTTATATTTATTAAATGATATATTCCCCGAATCTTGTGTTGTTTATTTTCCTGCTGATTTTCTAGAACCGAAATGATTAATCCTAAACACAGAAAATTAGTAACCAACTCCGTAAACACTATTCACCTCAAGAACACGAGCCCACTAACCGAACTCTAAATTATTTATCCGTAAAAGATTCGAAAGAATTTTTTGATATAGTGAGTATCGTATTCAACCCCCCTTCTACGATACTTCCGGGGCCTAACAATTGGTATCAGAGCTGACTGATTGATATACAAATCAAGATCCGTAGCTCAGTGAAGCTCACCGTGCCGAAGTTGTTTGAACTGAGAAGGAGGCCTTGTTAAATAAGTTTAATTATAAAGTTTTAATAAGTTTATTTTATAAACTTTTATAAATTTATTTTATAAACTTTTATTAGTTTATATTATAAATTTTAATTAGTTTATTTTATGAACTTAATATTAAGTTTATTTTATAAACTTTTATAAAAAAAAATTTATAAACTTTTATTAGTTTATGTTATAAATTTTAATTAGTTTATTTTATAAATTTTAAATAAAATTTATTTTGTAAACTTTTACAAAATTTATTTTATAAACTTTTATTAGTTTATGTTATAAATTTTAATAAGTTTATTTTATAAATTTAATAAAGGTTAAGAGTTAAATTTATTAAACAAAATTGTGGTCCATTTTTTTTGAAATCTACACTCGACCACCAAGTACAGGTATTCAACAGCAGCTTGATATTGGAGGTGGCCAAATTACTCGACCATGCAATTGAAGTACATTTGCATGGCATATCTTGGGTGTGGTCAACTTCAGCAGCCTGGTTGCGGAATTCACGCGCCTAATCTATGTCCGATAGTTACCGACTATCGACACGTCCCCGATAGTTACTGACTATCGGAGCCGCATTCTGAAATTTTTATTTTTGATTTATTATGTTTTAAAAATTTTAAAATTCTTAACTTTAAATTTTTCTTAAATATTAATTTACGATTTATTTAATTTTTAAGAAAATTTGAAATTCTTGAAAATTAAATTTTTCTATAAATATTTATTTTTGATTATTTTATTTTTTAAGAAAATTTAATTTTTTGGAAATTTAATTTTTTTCTTAAATATTAAATTAAGGGTGTCAAAGCTGCATGGACGTCGCAGAGTGTTCATTTTTGAATTGCGTCTCAGAAAAAGATATTTGCCCCTGGTGTAATTTTTGTTTCCGGAATAAAAATTGACCAGTGTTTATTAAACTCTGAAACATGATCATATAATATTTTTACTGTATAATCATGTCTTAGGTATTAATATTGGCGAAGTTTCTTTTTGAGGAAAAATGTGAATCATTAGTGTTACTCTTGGACATAAGCGCCTCAGATGCTATTTTGGCCTACTTAACGTTTTGAAACTTTAATATCTATTTTAGATTTATTTATTTTTCCAGAAAATTTAATATTCTTGTTAATTAAATTTTTCTTAAATATTAATTTACAATATTTTAATTTTTAAGAAAATTTGAAATTCTTGAAAATTAAGTTCTGTAAATTTTTATTTTTGTTTAATTTATTTTCTAAGAAAATTAAAAATTCTGTAAATTTAAATTTTTCTTAAGTACTTATTCGAGGATGTTCAGAAGTTAGTAGTTGAAGATTTTTACGAGTTATTGAAGACAATGAAGGTCGACTGAAGATTATCCAAAGAAGTTGATTCTGTTATGAAAAGATTATTTGGGTACAGTTTTTAGTTGGTTTGAGTTGAATTTGAAGATGAAAAATCTTAGGGGTTTAAGTAGTGTGAAGGAGAACAAACTGGACATCCTAGCATCTCAGTACAGAAGCCGTAAAGATTATTCTACAAGGAGATTACAGGAAGTTCGTGATAACACTGCAGATCATCTAGAACATAGGATTACAGCTACAAGGGATTCTAAGGATATAACCACATTATCTTTAGAAGATCTATATGTTGTGCTGAAGACCTATGAACTAGAACAAGTGCTGAAGAAGATAATATTTGGTAAAGCAGAAGTTGTTAGCATATCCACTGTATATGTGACCCAGGAACCAAATTTGATTGAAGTCAAGGTTGAGAACCTCTGAACAGAAACGAAATGATCCAAGAAGCTGAATTGAAGATGTTGTAGCTCGAGGTAGTGGTCAAGGTGTTGTATGTAAATTTGACACTTTGGAATATCCTGAGAATTAGACGACTAGTCAAGCCTGCAGGACAACTGGAAGTTCAGTGACATCAGATTCAGACGGAATCTCAATTCTAAATCGAAGGTCCTTACCTATAGATTCCATTAAGGAGATTTTCAAGATCAGTTCAAGTGGTGGTTGCAAGACAGGGATGGTTTAAAGTTGAAAGACAAGATCAGGGGTTTGCTACACAGTTTGAAGAAGCCTGTACAAGCAAAAGATGACAAACACTATGTTGAGTTGTAGCAGGAATCACAAGCATTAGTGAGGATTTAGCAAGGGAAAACATTTGTTGATGAAGTTAAATGCAAGGCTGATTCTATCAGTGATAGTGATGAACCAAATGGATATCTGACATCAATGACCAACACTAGAGATGAATCACTAAGCACTTCACAGGTACACCTACTAACTAGTATATCTTTATCTAATTCATAATTGTATGATTATTATGTTTTGAAATGTATTAGGCTCGTGTCAGCATGTTAGCATCTTAGAACTTAAATGCTTAATTGATTGCTAAGAATAAGATTTCATGCTTAGTTATATGAGTTTAGTGAGTACATTTCATACTTGATTTTCTATGCAGTAAAATGAATATCTAGAATTAGATAGGGTGTTCTAGACGGTTAAGTGTATCCCTAAACATTTGTTGGAACTTGATTTAAATCTTTTGTGATTTAATACCTCTGCTAATGTTGTGAAAATTTCTAATAGACAAACAAGTCATAGATCAGATATTTTATATTTGTTCTTATTGTGATAAATGACTTGATAAATATATGTGGAATTTGATATTGCTTATAATGTTTTATTCAAATATTCTGCATATTCTTAAATTGTTTATGTGCTTATTTTCACATGATTTGCTTGCACTCACATAGTTGAACTTAAATGTCATATCACATCATGTATTGCTTGTTAAGGAGTAGAATATTAAAAGATGGTAGAATTATCTAAGTTGTCAATAACATTTGTTGATTCGAGGATTAATCTAAAACTGACTTAGGTAATTAGAGATAGTTAAAAATGTTAAACAACAACAGAAATGGATTAGACAGAATTAGTAATTAATTTGTTAAGTTCTTCTATTCCATGTGCTTTTAGAAAATTATTGAATATCTGTAAATCTGCTTGAAACCTATCACTTATGTGTTTAATGGTTAAAGTAGATAGTACTGAATTTTCTATTATGCATAATTGAATCTGTTGTTACCTTTATTATAAGAAATATCTTTAACCCATCTGGACTCAATTGAGATTGAGGACCAAGAAGCTTAATCATTTGTGATTGCAGAGTATGTAAAAAGAAGCAAAAGTTATGTGATTTCTTGACAGTTATTGTTCGAGGCATATGACTAACATTAAAGCTCTACTATCACTGTTGGTTGAGAAGGCCTCCCCGATGGTAACCTTTGGAGATGACATCAAAGGATGTATAAGGGATATGGTTATCATGAATTAAGAACTGTCATCAGTGGAAACATCTTTCTTATAAACGGAATTAAGCACTATCTATAGGGCACTAGGGAATTCTTTGTCAAAGGTTTTCTAGAAAAGCAGAAAAGGAAAAGTGTTTGATCTCAAGCAAGAAAGATAGAAGCTTACTCTAATCTGAGTGAGAAATTTGTTTGTAGCTGACATGGATTCTATATTCAAAGGTGAAGTGAGTTTCTTAGTAAAGCTTCATCAGTAAAGAGTTGACTATGGCATATGAAGCTCTCATACTTGATTTTCAAGACAATGGATTCTCTGAGATAGATGAAATTGGTGAGAGGACTGCTTCTTATGGAATTCTATCTAGAAGGACATTTTGAAGTATGTCACATAGGGAAGTCAAGATGACAACCCTAGTTACAAGTTGGTGATGTTCGTGCATTCAACAGACAAAATGTCACAGATGGTAATTGATCACTTCAGGTAGATCGAGTTGGAAGCAAAGTAAGCTGTGAGAACTTTGAAGTCAGATAATGGAACTAAATTTCGTGAGTGAAGTTCTATATGAATTCTGCACTGAAAAAGGTACTTTGAAGCTGAAGCAATTAATACAGCATGCTGCTTTATTCAACAAGATCATGAAAAGACATCATATGAGTTAATGACCAACCAGAAGCAAACACTGAAACTCTTTCGTGTGTTTGGAGGAAATTGATATTTACTGAAGACATATATGAGTATCTTGACAAGAAGTTAAGACTCAAGGAACAATTTTCCTCGGCTACTCATTGATGATAAAAACCAGAAGGTGATTGAAAGTCTGAATGTATCAACCTACTACACCAAGCTCCCGAGCATTCAAATGAAACACTATTCTGAATCTTTGAAGTTTGACATTCTGTCAGAGTCAAATTCAGATACTAATGTTGAAACTAAAGTTGCAGAAGGAATCAGTGATAATGATGTTGATTCAGATCCTATTAGTGGAATTGGTAGTGAAACTATACAACTCGTGGAATTTAACAGAATCTACTGAAAAAGGTGAAGGATCTTCAACACATCCTAACAGCAACTCAGGGGGAGCAAAACAATAGAAGGACCTACTAGTCGTACTCAACAGAATGAAGATCAAAGGAATACATTAAGAACATATCTGCCGAGACAAAGGGTTAGAAGTCAAAGTCATTCCTGGAGTCTAGTTCTTAGTAAACCGGATTTTGAGTAAAGGCTAGAAGTGCTAATCAAAATGCACATATATTTTTCGGGACCCAACAATCAACATTTGGTATCCCAAAGAATAGTGAAGATGCACTAATTGATCTAGATTGAGTGATTGCAATGCAAGATAATCTCAATCAGTTCGAAGGCAGAATCTACTGAAGCTGGAACCCAGACCACTAAAGTCGAAGCTGAAACTGGACAGTAAGGGTTCACAGAAACTGGATAATTATTAGCATTGTTATGAGGGACAAAGCCAAACTGGTTGCTACAGGTTACTATCATGTAAAAAGTATCGACGATGATGGAAACAGAATCTTCGGGACTTTCAAGATCTAATAACAAGCACCAGAGACGAGACTTGATTCTTTTAGGGCCTAACAAGATGAGGACCTAACAAGATATTCCTAGCATATATTGAGCATTCAAGCATGGATATCTATCAGATGAATGTGAACAAAGTGCACTCCTGAATGGTGAGTTAGAAGTTGAAGCTGATGTACAATATTTCCTGGACTTTGAAGTTGCAGATACATTGAGATTTGTATATCATTCTCTTCACAAGCTCTCTATGACGAAAGTAGGGATTCAAGCAAAACGACAAGGACATGGTACGACACTCTAACTGCTAACTACTTAAAAATGATTTTATATTAGAGCTGTTATACACATATATCTCTCTAGAATGCAAGGCACACATAATGTAGTATATGTGCAAGAATACCATGATTATATTATATGTGGGTCTACTAACGAAAACTTTGGCAAGAGTTTATTGCTAAGTTAATGCAAAGTAGGTACAACATGAGCATGTTGGAAGAGTTGCAATTCTTTTTTGATTATAATTAATTCAAAAGAATGATGGCAATTAAAGTAAGTCAGGGATCTTTTGAAGATGCGCAATTTGGAAGATTCTAGACCTGCCAAGACTTCTTGCCAACAAACCACTAAGCTTGATCAGGGCAAATCAGGTATATGAACTGAAGTGACAAGCTATAGAGGTAATCAGCCCATTACTTATTCAAGTGCATAAAGACCATATATTTTATTCTCGATATGCCTATGTGCAAGTTTCCAAGTGGATACTAGAGAACCTTATCTTATAGCTAATATATGAATTGTTAGATATCTTAGGGGATCACCAATTCTTAGAATCTGGGACCCTAAAGATACTGGGTTTAACCTAATTGGCTATATAGATATAGATAATGCAGGTTGTAAGAAAGAGAGGGAAGTCATTCCTAGAAGCTGTCAACTCCAACAACTCTGCTGGATTCTCTCTACACCAACTAAGAAACATGTGCATGGACACCATGTATCATTTCTTTCGAGAGTTGTCCTTAGTTGAATTACTTGCAGATTTTTGCTAAATAACTTGATGAATTTATTTTATCTAAGTTGGTTAGTAAACTTGGGATATTATTTATTTGCATATTTGTTGAAAATCCCATCTGCAATGAAGTCTAGAATGAGTTCACAAGTATTAAATTTCCATATTTAAAGGACTTGTGAATTTATTTTAAAATCCAGTACCTCATACTTTTTGCTATTAGTTTAATTATCATGCTTACAATGTTATATACATAAGTGGTAGTTAAATTACTTAGCATAAAGTTAGAAGCATAATTATTTGTATGTTAAATATTTGATGAGTATTAGTCATTGATATCTTGCTTAATTGCTCTGATAGTTTACTATGATATTCTTAAATATTTTATTACAAATAATTGTGATACTTTTGATATTAGTGACGGTATTTAGAATTTCTGTTCTAAATAATTAATGCATATTTCAAAATTCACTAATATTGGAGGATGAAGTATTTTCTAAGTCATGTGTATAAAATTCTCAATGTTTTATATACTTTGAAAATATTTCTAAAATTGATTTTGTTTGTGAGGAGTTGCAATTAGGATCACAAGTATTAAATGTTTATATTTAAAGGACTTGTGAATTTCTATTCAACTAATTCTCGAGCTTACATATATCAATAATAATTGTTATGAGTATAATTGTAATATGTTAGAGTGACAATTATTAGATATAGTGTAGGAAGTTAGATGCTAATATTCAATCTTATGAATATTTTAGTATTTAGCGAAATTATTTTATCCTATTAAAATTATGGATTGAAGCAATTCAATGATTATCAGTTTCATAATTTTGATTTGATAAAATATAAGAAACACAATTTCTTGCATCTTGAAATTATTGATAAATATCGAATAATTGGTATCAACATGCAATTAATTGTGATATTTTTAATATTAGTGGTAACACAAGTTGCTTATCTGAAATCACTAATAATAAAAATATGTCTTAATGCTTATTGTTCTACTGAATGATTGTCATGTTTAGTTAATATATATATATACATGTGATTGACAATTGCTTAGTGTAGCATAAGTATTTAATTTATTTTGATTTGTTTAAATCATGATGATATAAAACAATTCAGTGAAATATCTGTTCCATGATTTAAGTAAATTAAAATAAATTCGAAGCATAATTATTCGTAGTATAAATATTCTCTTTTATTACTTTGTGATAATTGAATAATATTTTATTACAAAATAATTGTGATATATTAATACTAATGGATTTGCATAGTCTTTATTCTAAGTAAAAATTGGTTTTTGAAAAAGCCGTTAGTATTAGTATATTTAGTTTTCTTTCTTTGACTGAATTTTAAACTTGAATGTATTAAAAAGAATTTCTTGTCTGATTCTTTTTCAAAACATCATATTCAAAGATACATTCATTTTTCTATCAGTTTCAGAGAAGAAAACATCAAAATTCTTATTCAAAACTTCTCTTTTAAAAATCATTTGATTTACAACCCTACTTTGATTTCTAAATCCTAAGGTGTGAATCAAACTTTTTTTGAGGATAATCTTTCTTTAAATCTCAAAATATTTTATCATCTCTCAAAAGCTAGTTTTAATAGTTTTATCTTTAAAAGCTTTTTCTCTCTTTTGGAAAATTGTTTTAACTTCGAGGTACCAATCACTTGTAAAATGATTTGTTTTTAAACACTTGTTTCAATGTATGTTTCACATTGATTCATGGTACCTAAACAGTGATTGTTGCTTTGAAGGCCTAGTGCTGTATAGTTAAGCATCCATCCAACCCCAATTATCATGTTTTTTTTTAAGTCGGGGATACTATCAGATGGACGAAAATGATTTAAATCATAATTGCATTATGAGTCGGAAAATCATAGTCCTCTATCTGATAAAGATGTTTTGCAAAATTGTTTTTAAAACTTACAGTACTTAGGTTTTAAAGGAAAAGAGTCATTTTATTGAGATAGAATTTGGTAGAAGAGTTGAATTTCTTCTTTGGTATAAATTCCCGCGTTTTATTATAGGAAGTTTGCCTTATAAGAAATTCATAAGTGATAGAATTTTTCTCTGATACACATTCCCGCGTTTTATTATGGGATAAGTATCATTAAAGAAAATTTCTATTAGTATCATGTTCTTAAATTATAAATCTTTAGAACCGACAAAACTCTTTTATTAAAAGTGCTTTAATGCAATCAATTACCATTCCTTCTTATATTTTTCCTTCTCATTGGGATGAAAAATATATTTTAGAATGTTAAGGTGATTATCTTTTAATCTTGATTGATTCTTCCGTTTAGCCACCAATGGCTACAGAAGCTGGCCAGGAGGTTGAAAACCCATCAATCTCTTACCCAGGCCTTAATACCAAACACTCATTCATCCACTTCCATATATTAACCCTTGGAGATATAAGGAACTTATGTAAATTAGAGGTTGATAAGGGAGAAACTACACTTGATGCAGCAAATAAGGATGAAGTTGGAAGTGTACCCACAGCTCTACCTCCAGAGAAGTAAAGACGTATATAACTGAGGTAACTGTAAGCTCATCTGTAACTTCTCAAAAGGATGCAGAGCTGAAAAGGCAATAAAACTGTCTCTGGAATCATTCTCTCAACAGGGTGAGTCATTTGAAATTCGCTCGTCAGCCAAAGCATCTTGTAATGAGTCAAGCACACCACTAGCGCTCACGCTGATGGTAAGCCTAAACAGATAAATTCTAGGAACACATTGCAAGACGTGCACAGTGAGAGGTATAGGCATGGTAACAAATTACCCGTAATTGGGTTACGAGGGAAATGTAGACTCTAAATTGCCATTCATTACATTGTCTACTACGTCGCCCCTCCTGGAAGGAACATTTCCAGATCCTGAAAAGGAATGTCCACCTCCCGTTTACGGAGAAGGTGTGAGGCAACTCCTTGATAGAACAAGGCAGGATTCCCTAACAGATTTTAAAATCTTGGGATAACCCATCTCAAAGAGGTGAGGCTCCACTAGACAGTGATTTAGCAAAAGATATTGAGTCTGGTGCTGAGACAGTGCTTATGCATGATAGAACAAGAACACCTCAACGAGGCAATTCTCCACTTGATAGTGATTCAGTTCATTCTGATGAATCAGGTGTTGGGAATATATGAATTGACGGATTTCACTTGCAGGTACAGAAGGCTATATTTGGAATGCAGAGTGAAAGTAAGGGAGAGATACACTTGAGTGAGAGATAGGGAGAGAAAGAGTGAAACACTACAAAGTGCTCGACACTTAAGTG
This sequence comes from Oenanthe sinensis, assembly GCA_028671895.1. NCBI lineage: Eukaryota > Viridiplantae > Streptophyta > Magnoliopsida > Apiales > Apiaceae > Oenanthe > Oenanthe sinensis. The sequence continues at coordinate 8,930,612 of JAPMAC010000212.1, forward strand.
TAAACACCAACAGAACGTAGTAGAAGTGAGGAAACCTTAAGCCAAACACTTACCCTTGCTACTTGCTACTTCTGGAAGAAAAGCTACTATATTTTTCCCGATCAATAACAGACGAGAACCTTCTTTGGAAGATAAACCATTCAAAAGTGGGCCATTGGAGGATTCCTCAACTAAGGGGGAGAATTTATAGGGAGAAAAAGGAGAAGTTGATAAAGTCTTATCTTCGCACTTGGGAAAAGTCAATATCCTAAAGGGGTTCGTATCCTGGATCCTTAAGGGAAGATCCTTAGAAAAAGGGGGTTCGTATCCTTGGGAGACATTAATATCCTTAGGGGGGAGATTTGAGACAAGAAAAAGAAAAAAATCTTATCTTCTGATCCTATACTTGGGAGAATCAAGAAACTGTATCCTATACTTGAAAGGAGTTGTCAGAAGAGGATTCCTCATCCAAGTGGGAAGAACGGAGAAGAATTGACACTTCTATTGATTTTCTAAAGGGAGAAGAAGAAAAAGAAGAAGAATCACATTCTCAGGGGGAGAACATTATTTGAGCAATGTTCTATATTTTATTGAAGATGTTCCCAGGAATTTTGATTCTTATGAAGCTCAGTTTATGATAAGTTCTTTATAGGTCAAGCAATGAAGGATTTTAAAGCAGAGAAAAGCTCAAACACAGAGGAATGAAGATGATATCTATTGAAGATGCGTTCAGTGTTCCTTTACTTTATAGAAATCTGGAAATGTATTAATGATCCAGAACCCAAGTAGTATTATTTACAAGTCTAGAGCATTAATATTTTCTTGTAGTTAGTTGAGTTATCCTCTAGGGATTTGCTTGTTAATCTCTACCAAACAAATAGGGGGAGATTAAAAGGCTGTATGTATAGACCTATATGTAACATAGGGTTATAACTCAACACAAGAACAGGACGTGTAAATAATATGAAGTTATCACCGGAATCAGGAAGACATGAAGACTTGGTAAAGACAAAGGATAAAGAAGAAATCTACAGACTTGAAGCATTAGCTCACTGGAAGAAGTTCATTAATATGTTCATGCCTCAGTGAAGAATAAAGGTTGAAGTATTCAAGGATGTGGAAGCAGTGAAGCAGTTGTCATAGTACCAGAAAGATTCTAGTGATCCAAATCTGCAAATTAGTTAAGCAATGAATTGCAGAGCTCAAGTACAGGAATCGATAAGATAGAATATACGACAAATACAAAGAATCAAAATATTAGATGAAATCTTGGAGTCTATTATAGATTGCTGGAGGAAGTTCATTCATATGTTCAGACTTCAGTGAAGGATAAAGTTCGAAGATGTTCAGGGTTTCAGATATGTTTATGGCTCAGCATAAGTGCCAGAGGATTCCAATGTACTTACAATCGAAGCACTTCTAATCAACAAGGAACAAAGTCAATTGTATTGTAAAGAAGATGTGAAGATCAAGATCGTGTTAGTCGTTTGTGAACAAGACCAGTTGCACCAAACGTCAGCACAAAAGTGATTGAAAATTGAATCTATGAATCAGAAGAATTGACTGTATGATTAAATTAGTAACAAGTGAAGTGGTATGTGACTAAGCCCAAAATAAATCAAGGTCGAATTAACAAGGAAATATTTATTTGACTTGGTTGCAGTGGAAGAAATTATATTAAGGGCTTAACAGGTTCAAAATTGGCTAAGTAAAGAGACTACAGAAGCTGTATCCAGAAGTCAACTTGGTTAAGCTATTTCGTCTTATTCACCAATGGTTAATAAAGCTATTTTGTCTTATTCACAGATGGTTAACAACCATCGGGTGAAAGAAAAGAAATGGTGAATAATTCAAGGGCTTATTTTGTCCTATTAGCCGATAGTTACTAACTATCGGAAAAGGAAACAAAAGCAAAGACCCCACTTCCCGATGGTTACTAATGTTCGAAGTAATTGATTTTATTTCAGGAATTGTTTTAATCCTCCGATACTTATTCTACAGACTCATCGAGGGTTAAACAATTACTCAGTAAATTGTTCCCGATACTTAAGGATAAAAAGAAGTGAGAAGCAGCTCAGTTACTTGGACCACATGAAGCCACGTAGATGTACTGAAAAAGTCTACACATAAATTGAAGAAGAGCCATTCATTTGGAGGAGTCTTCTACAACACTATAAAAATATCCAGAGAGAGAGAAGACGAAGCCAGAGAGGAGAGAACACTAGAAAAATCTATACCTCCTCACCGGAGATGTATCAGTGGTCGGTTCCTTAATGAAAAATGTTCAGGGCCACTATATATCACTCTCTACGGTCTTAGTTTCCTTTGTACTGATATAGAAATACTTGTATAGGAAATTGAGAGTTATATGTTTTTGTTAAGCAGCGAAGAACTTGTTCTTCAGACCAGATTTGTTGGCCGGGTGTAGCAACCTCAGGGTTTATATTTATCAAATGATATATTCCCCGAATCTTGTGTTGTTTATTTTCCTGCTGATTTTCTAAAACCGAAATGATTAATCCTAAACATAGAAAATTAGTAACCAACTCCGTAAACACTATTCACCTCAAGAACACGAGCCCACTAACCGAACTCTAAATTATTTATCCGCAAAAGATTCGAAAGAATTTTTTGATTTAGTAAGTATCGTATTCAACCCCCCTTCTACGATACTTCCGGGGCCTAACATCCGGTGGTCAAGTACTACAAAGCAACAACACTACACAATCTAACTTTGTCCGATGAAGGTCTGGAGTCAAGCCATGTGATGTTTATGCAGTATGTAGAAGGAAGACTCAGAAGCAAAAAGAACAGAACTGAAGAAGATCTTAATGCTGCTAAGTTAATCTATGCATTCAGGCTGAACAGAGCTATCAAAATATCTGGAAGATATCTAATGGAGATAACCAGATACTATCAGAATCCAGTGTATGTGAGAAAGGAGGATGGCACTAAAGAACTTGAAACCATTAAGGATTCTGAACCTTACATTCAAACTGAGCCAAATGGAACAAATTACTTCTTATTCAAGAAAAATGGAGTGGAGAATAGAAAGAAACTGTCAAAACTGAAAAGGAACAATTCTGACATCATCAGAAAAGTCTTTTCCAGGATTAAGAGATCCACTTTCAAATCAGATAAGAAGGCTTTGAGGATCATTCAAGATGTTTAGATGGAGAAAATAGCAGAAGAGTCTATGCATGACACTAACAGAGTGAAAGGCTTTCCAAAAAGAATAATAATATTCGTGTTTTCAAAAAGACAATCATTGGCCTTTGAGTCTATCTCAAAGACAAATTCAACTGCATTTCTCACAGAAGTTCTAAAGAAACTAGAAGATCCACCTCTTGTTAACACTCTTGAAGTTGAAGCGAGGGATTTGATAAAGGCAAGGTTAGAAGAAAAGGAAGAAGAACTGAGGAAACATTACTCCGAGATAAGATCTAAGAAGAAGCAAGATACAGTACAAACAAGCAGAAGAACATAGAAATATATGTTCAGGCTAGAGGAACAAACTTCTCTTGTACTTGTGAAGAAATATGGAAATGTAAAATCCAATCCAGAATATAATTAATATTATTTCCTATCTTTCTTCACTTTACTATTTCTTGTAAGTATCAGTTGAGTTATCCTCTCACAGGATTTTCTTGTCGAACTCTAACAACCAAATATGGGGAGATTATAAAGCATAATGTATCGTTATATGTAATAGTGATAACGATAACTCAACTAAGAAACAAAGACAGTCAAATAATACTAATATGCAGCACAGGAATCCAGAAGGACATGTATACATGAATCATACATACATCATTGCAGAAGCATTCAAGATGAAAGGGTTATTGAACGTCAGTGAGAGAAGTTCATTAATATGTTCAGGCCTCAGCAACAAATAAGAGTTCAGAAGATTTTATATTAAACACAGTGTAATGATTTGAGTATAAATGTCAAAGGGTTTCAGTGATCAGAAGCAATGCAACAGTCCAAGGTTAATCAGCTGAAACAGAACAGAAGTCAAAGGAATTCAATTCAGTGTTAGTCATTTATGAACCAGACCAGTGCACTAACCGTCAGCATAACAAGAAAAGAATTGTCTTGATATATAAGAAGAAAATGAGTTGATCAATCCAGAAGAGTGAAAACCAAGTGGTAAATACCTCAAGCATTTCAAGAATATTGTTAAGGCAAGTAATACTACATTTGGTGGTTCCTACACAGTTGAAACATTGTGTGAGGTGCAACAAAATCAACCAAAGCTCAAGTACAAGTTTTGTGGCGCCTATACAAGGAAATAAGAGTATAGGCGTAAGGAAATATTTTCCAAGTAAACCAAGGGTTTTGTGGCGCCTCCCCTCTGTCACAACAGTGCAGGCGCAATAAAACCATCTAGGGGAAACAAAAGGGCAAGGCGCAAAAAAAGTAAGAGGCGCAAGAAACAGACAGTGGCGCATCAAAAAATTCATGTGGCGCCTACTCACCATTATCACTCTTGCAGACGCAACAAAGGACTTGAATTGTTAGAAAATCAATCCATCTGATTTTCAAAAGTCTACAAAAATATATATAGGTTTAATTAAAAAGAATCGGTGTGCATTGTCTTCAATAAACACAACAAACTTATGGGAGCTCTATTAAAGCCTAGCATTAAACACACACATGTATTGTTGTTGTAATATTGATTGAACCCACAGAAGCTAATCTCTTGATTAGAAGTGTAGCACCTCAGGGATTTAATAATATATCTTTATTTTCCCAAATCGTTGTGTTTCATTTATTATCATTTTCATATCTCAAGAACACATACACTTAATCCGCATTTAAACGAAAATCTACTAACATCATATTCAACCCCCCTTCTATGATGATTTAGGACCTAACATACACTCAACCACGAAGTCAGCTAGAGCTTGGGCCTTGATGGTCGTCCTTGGTCTTGGGGTTGTGCAGTATATTTTTCAGGGGTTGGTCTGTCAAGCCTTCAATTATGTGTGCTTGAAAGTAGGGGCGTAACTTTCTTGAAGTCATTATCAATGCTAAGGCTAACTTCTCAACTTTTGAATAATTTTACTATACACCATGCAGAATTTTGCTGACATAGTAGATGGGTTTCTGAACCTTTGCTTCCTCTCTCACAAGAACAACACTCAGAGATGAGTTAGAAACAACCAAGTAGAGAAATAAAACCTCTCTAGGGCTAGGTTTGGTGAGCAATGGTGGCTCAGCCATATACTTCTTCAATTCTTCAAATGTCGCTTGGCTCTCTTCATTCCATATAAAATCTTTGACCTTCTTGAGAGCCTTGAAGAAGTGTAAACACTTCTCTCCAAAGTTTGATATGAAACGTCCTAGGGCTACTAACCTTTCAGTGAGCTTCTGGACATCCTTAATATTTTTAAAGGGCTCCATGTCCAAGATATCTTGAATCTTATCAGGATTGGCCTCAATGCCTCTCTTTGAGACCATCAGGCCTAGAAACTTTCTGGAGCCAACTCCAAAGGCACAATTGGCTGTATTCAATATCATTTTATGGGTTTTCAGAACTTTAAATGCCTCCCTTAGGTGTTCGAGGGAATCAGCCTTGTCTATACTTTTGAGAAGCATGTCATCAATATAGACCTACATGGTCTTACCGATGAGGTACTTGAAAATTTTATTCACAAGCCTTTGGTATGTTACTCCTGCATTCTTTAGTCCAAAAGCCATAACTAGATAACAGAATACACAAAAATAATTGATGAATGATGCTCGTGCCTAGCTGTGGCATCAATTAGCGTGTTTATCCTTGGCAAAGGGAAACAGTCCTTTGAATAAGAATCATTCAGGTCTGTGAAGTCCACACACCTTCTCCACTTTTCATTGGCCTTCTTGACCATTACAGGGTTTGCTAGCCACTCAGGAAATTGGATTTCCTCAATGAATCCTGCTTCCAATAGCTTATCTACCTCTTGCTTAATGACTTCTTGCCTTTCAGGAGAAAAATTTCTCTTGTTTTGCTTGATGGATGTCCGCTTTGGATCTACATTCAGCTGATGTGTAATAAGTTTAGGGTCTATCCCTGGCATGTCAGTGGTTGTCCAAACAAATACATTATTGTTTCCTTGCAATAATTGAACTAACTACTGTTTCAAGTCGTTGGGGAGTGAAGCCCCAACATACGTCACTTTTTTAGGATCTTGAGGATCTAGGGGGATAGGCTCCACGTCCTCTACAGGTTTCCCCGTTCTTCCTTCCTGGTCCCAGACATCCATGTTTTCAATGGGCAGAACTTGCCCCCTGGTCCCATCGGGTTTTAAAACAGCCACATAACAACTTCTGTCCATTTTTTGATCTCCTTTCTCTTCTTCTACCCCATTCCTAGTAGGGAACTTGAGTTTCAGATGATATGTAGAAGCTATCGCCTTGAAGGCATATAGCTCGGTCCTTCCAAAGATTACGTTGTAGGATGTATTCACCTTACTAACCAGGAAATTCAGCATTTGTGTTGATTGTCGAGGGTCCTCGCCCATAGTCATAGGTAGTTGTATTATTTTCTCGATCTGAGATTTCACTCCATTGAAACCATAGAGGGGCATGTTGGATGCAGTCAGCTATGAATCATTTTAATCCATCTCTGTAAAAGTATCATAAAACAAGATGTCCATTAACGACCCGTTGTCTACCAAGACTCTTTTTACAGATGAATTCCCTAAAGAGGGGTGATCAGCAGGGGGTTACCATGGGGGAACTTCACCCCTTCCAAATCAGAATCATCAAAGGCCAAAGAGACCTCAGTCATTGCTCTCTTAGGTGTTTCTCCAACGATGCTTATCATCTCTCGGGCATAAGCCTTTCTAGAATTTTGGGAGTTACCTGTAGCGGCTGGACCCCCTGAAATTACATTGATCACAGGCCCACGAGGCTAGTTATTCCGTCCTTTGGTGTCTTCATCAGTCATTCATTGTAAGCTCGGTCATTTTTATCATCATCCTTGGTGTATTAGTTTAACTTTCCTCTTCAGATCAAAAACTCAATCTCATCCTTTAACTGACGGAAATCATCAGTATCATGTCCCATATTTCTGTGAAACCGGCAGTAAGCATTCTTATTTCTTTTCTCAGGATCAGTCCTTAGTGGCTTCGGCCATCGAAAGTCCTTGTCCTTCTCAATATCCATCAATATTTGAATTCGGGTTGTATTCAGCCTTGCACACTCAGTTAACCTTGATCCTCCCTTCTTCTTGGAGTCATCAACATTATCATTCTTCGTATTTTTGGTATTGACCGTATAATCGGTGTCACTTACTCATTTCCTAGAGTATGTATTAGAGGTTTAAAACCCTTGGCCTTTCCTCATACTCTCTTTAACTTTAATATACTTTCATTATCTCTCGTGGAGCTCATTCATACTTTCTGGAGCCCTATTGGCTATAGACCTTCTGAAATTCTCGTCTGAGGTCCCTGGTTGTAGGGCTATCATAGCTACATTCTAGTCTAGATCAGGGACCTTCAAGGATTCTTTGGTGAATCTGTTCATATAATCCTTCAAAGACTCATTATTTTCATGATGCGTATTCATTAATAAAGCAGAGCTCTTTTCATGAGTTTTGCTACTGATGAACTAACCTATGAAGGCCCTGCTCAGATCTTTAAATGACACAACAGAGTTAGGGGGTAGACGACTGAATAATCTTTGAGCTATACCACTTGGAGTTTGAGGGAACGCCCTACACTTGACGAGGTGATTCACCGGCTGCAACAACAGTGCATTAGAGAAGGTAAGAACATGGTTCGAGGGGTCTCCAGTTCCATCATAGGCCTTGATTGTGGGCATCTTCCACTTTCTTGAGATTTTTTCATTTATAATCTCCTCTGTGAAGGGAGGTACTAGATCATCAGGATCTTCAAGTGGCAATAGGTCTTGGAGATCAGTCCTAGCATGACTTGACCTTACATGTCTTCTTGTTGGGGGCTCATCAAGGTATATCACAGATGTATTCATTGCCGATCCTCCAGCCACCTCAGCTCTCGGGCGCTATCGCCTTGCTAGTACCCTATCCAGGTCTTTCCTCAGTCGTTGGGCTTCGGCTTCATGAGCTCGTATCCTTTCCTGAACGGATATGGAGTCAATATCTTGAGGCCCTCGGGGCTGGCTGTTCCTCCCTCCAAGGGGCTCCTTGCTAGGTCGCCACCTTCTGGGGTTAACGTCCTCGTTCGATGATTCATCATTGGTGGAGTAGGGGCTTGAGAAATCTTGATTTCTTCGGCGTGAGCCATATTGGGTCAACAGTCCTTGTTCATACGGAGGATCATAATTTGGTGGAAGCCCATAACGAGGGTTGGGCAACACCGTTGTCGAGACCTGCAATGATGGAGGAGCAGCAAAAGTAGTACTAAGGGGTATAATTACTTATAGTGGAGAGACAGAAGCGTGATTTGACACATCGAGATTGGAGGGATGAACTATGACACTCAGGGGTCCCATTCATCGAGAGCTCGTTCTAGGGACCTCAACAGAGGTCGTCACAACATCTCCTGGTTCTTGTGAGACCGTTGGGTAATATTCTCAGTGTCGGTAGCAGAGTTTGGGACTTCTCCTTCGAGGGTGCTCGCGGTACTTCGTGTTCTTGTCATGGTTGTTATTCTCTTCTCACAGACGGCGCCAAATGTTACGGATCAAAATCAAATGTAATTAATGAGTAGTGAGAGCTTTCGAGATTTTATGACTGCACTTACGTTTCGTATCTAATCAAGTCCTCGTAAGTTGCCTATGTATCTCAAGTGATGAGAATCAAGCCAAAAAACGTAATTCTAATGTTGGGGGGTTAGGCCCTTCATATAGGCGCATGAGGGCCTAGAAATTAGACTAGAGTTAGGAGACTTGGTGGCCAAGTCTCCTGGTGATAATGTTTTTGAAACCTTCCCGGAATGAGAGCCCTCGTTGGACTCTTTCAAATGAGGTCTATAGGGTTTCTGGAATCTTCTATAGATGAGGGGTCTCGTAGGACTCTTCAGGCCTTTAATTGAGCCTTTATTAATTAATTACGAAATTAATTAATAATAAAAGCTTAATGAACCTAGGGCTCCAACAGTGCATATGGTCTGGATTTACAAATCCAATTGATCATTGGATTACAAATTCAGTTAATCCTAGGATTGTTATTTCTTGTTCGCTTTAATGGGCATGTGCCTTTGGATCACACTAGGTTAAATAAATAAAATAATAAATGTTGTATTTATTATTCCCTTGGCGTTATTTTCTACCCATATCAGTTCTATAATTTTTTTTAAACAATTTCTTTTCTTATAAAAATTTAATATTCATTTATCTAGAAAAAGAAAATTTTAAAAATAAGTTATAGAATTATATTTTTTATACATCTTAAAATACCTTTAAAAAGTCAAAAGGACATGTATTTTGGAACCGAGGAACTATGGAGGAAGTATGATGTAAGTTCGTCTATTTTTAAAAAATATTTAGAATTTTGTAAAATATTTTTATACAGTTCCATTAAAAATTTAACAGGAATATGTTATTATATTTAATAATAATAAAATATTGTTTAAGTAGAAATTTTTTCTAAAAAACCAATTTAAAAATAACAAATACTCTTTCAATGATTCTATGCTGATTGTTTTGAAAAGTAGAGCAGGATGTTTTTTTTTTAAATTGAAGGATATATTTCTTTAGTTATTACAAAAGAGCAGTGAAGGTTACTAGGTTAGTACACAAAGTATGGTGCTGACATGGAGAAAGTAGAGGAAAATGAAGACAGCTCATATCGCATAGAATATAAAAATAGATACACTCAAAATCTCGCAAAAAGCCACATACTGAGCTTATGGTTGAGAATTAATCTCACTTTGCTGACCTGTTACACCCCAATCCCACAAATAATATGTTTACAAAACCAAAGAGACAACAAGTACAACAAACACAAACTCAAACTCAAACTCGAACTCTTCTTCTTTTCAACACAAACTCAGATAAACATCTAAACGTAGCCAGAAGCTAGCATGATCAAATTGTTTGGTATGTCGATTAGTTCCATCCCCAACAAGGACGAAGATATTGTATGCACAAACTTGATTTCTTCTTGTGATCATAATCACCTTAGTTCTTCCACAACTACTGCAACTTGTATAAATACCAAGGTAATTTTGACATATTTGTATATGTTCATCCATACTTCTTTTATCAACCCCTTTCAATGAAATTTTGTTTTTTTTAAAAAAAAAGGGGGTTGTTTTTGCATTAGCTAAGCATGGCTGTTGAGAATTGTGTTACAAGTTTGCTTTTTGTAATAAATGTTTAAATATATATGCCCATGTAGATCTGCTGTTTTGATATCTGTTTCATGCCTATAGTTTCTTGTATAATTAATTATTGTGTTATATGTGTAAGTGTCTGGGAGGGTAATATTAAATTGATCCCGATTATTTATATGATTAATCATTCTGATTAATTCCCGATTAATCCGGTTCTCATCACCAAAATTTGCGCTTTTTATAACAATCGATAGGTCTACTATATATTGTTATCAAATGTTTTTTAAAGACTAGAAATGTTTATCAACATGTTTTATTTTTATTAGGCATATCGATAAATAAATTCCCAGATCTGATGGATTTTATTTTATTTTCTTTTTGAGATGTCAATTGTAACTTACTTTATATCCTTGTTTCTCATCCAGGATCCAACTCAAAGTAATCATGGAGTAGTTGGACAGGCTAAGGAGGAGCCTAGAACAACCAATGTTAATGAAGAAACTGCCATCCCTGAGAGGGATGGTTCAACAACAGTTTCAGAATTAAGTGAAGACCCTGAAACAACCAGTGTCGACAAAGAAACCTCGTCGCCAGATAATTATGAGAAGGAAGCTCCTAACCGCACAACTAATTCTGATGAAAAGACTTTGGAAAAGCCTGACAAACTACTTCCTTGTCCACGATGTTGTAGCATGGACACAAAATTCTGTTACTACAACAACTACAATGTTAGCCAACCACGCCATTTTTGCAAAAAGTGTCAAAGATACTGGACAGCAGGAGGAACAATGAGAAGTGTGCCTGTGGGTTCTGGTCGTCGTAAGAACAAATGCTCCCCTGCATCACGATATCGTCAAATTATAATTTCAGAAGCCCTCCAAGCTTCACGAGCTAGTGCTGCAAATGGAATCTACCAGCCAAATGGCAGCTTACTAGCGTTTGGATCGGACTCACGCCAGTGTGAAATTATTTCTACCACAAGGATCCATACGGCAAAATCAGAGAATCGTGTAAAAAATAAATGTTTTGAAGAAACCGGAGATGATGATTCAAGGGGATCTTCTAGCACTGTTTTAAATCCCAATGCAATGGAACTCGGTGTAGAACCAAAATTTAGAACTATTCAGAAATCTCCTACGCAATTACCATGCTTCCCTGTGCCTCCCTGGGCTAGTCCATGGAACACTGCTGAGTGGAGGTCTGCAACGCAACAACCTGCTATGTGCCCTCCAGGGTTCCCGTTATCATTTTACCCAACACCTCCTTATTGGGGTTGTCCAGCGCCAAACCCTTGGAATGTGCCATGTTTATCTCCACAATATTCTTCTAGCAAGCTCTCTGCCCGTAGCCCAGGTCCTAATTCTCAGATACTAGGAAAACATTTTAGAGATGGAAGCATTATAGACTCATCAAATCCTGAAAAACTACAGTCAGAGAACGGAGATTTGAGACAACGGGTTTTAACTCCCAAGACCTTAAGAATTCATGATCCAATTGAAGCTGCTCAAAGTTCTATATGGTCAACACTAGGAATCAAAAACGAACATACAAAACCAGTGAATGAGGCAAGTCTTCATGAGGCCTTCTGCGCAAAGGGAGTCCAGAGATATCATATGACTAAAGCAGCTATGGTTTTGCAAGCAAACCCTGCAGCCTTACATCGATCATTTAACTTCCTGGAGACTGCATAAGAGCTGAAACAGAGCTAATAGTTTGTTTCCTAATTTTAAACGACTTAAGCAGGAGCCTGAAAGACTCGTAGAGCTAATAGAATTCATCTCTCCTCTTTGTTGGTCATTTCTCCGCAGTATACAAGATTTTAGTTAAAATTTGTTTTCAGAGTTCTAGCATAGATATGTGCTGTATATTTCGTATAATATATTAAGGATTCGGTAATTTGAGCCCCTAAAAAATCTTACACGAGTCTTGTTCACCTAGTCAGGAATCAGGACCAGCCCAAATGTATTAATCTTACTGCTAAATTATATGTATTTACAAAAATATTTCAGAGGAATTATTCTAGGGGTAGCGGAAAAGTCTTGGGTATTTAATTAAAAATAGGCCGAATGGTTTGGGTTCTACTAATTGTCGTGGGGTTGGCCCAATTTAAATTTCTACTCAAAAACTTCAAAGTTTTTCAACTCAAATCCTATTTAAATATAAGAACCACAAATAACCATGAGAATAAGGAGGCTAAGAAGCTAAGGTTAACTTAGGATATTTTTTTTCTTAAATTCACAACAAATACATATAAATAAATATATCTAGTCATTTATGGTTAAATATGTACTTGCCACTTATTTTACTTTGGTCATAAATTAGGAAATTAAGTAATTAGGTAATGTGGTAATGAATATAATACACTCAAATCATTAATTAACTTATTTCCTAAGGTCTACATGAGGATTGTTATTCACAGTAACCATTTGCTTGTATGACAGCCAAATCCCTGAATTTATTTAGTTATAACAATTTTGTGAAGTCAAATTATAGTTTTTAATAAAACACGAATAAGTACATTAAATCTAATTTTTAAAATTCGACAAACACGTTAAGTAAATTAGTTTAAACTTTAAAAATGATTTTAATATCTTATTTAACCAAACGGCCATTTGCATCTTGTGATTCTTGTCACACATTTATACAATTTTGCAGTACTGTTGGATTTGGTCCAAATTATATATGTGACAATTTTACGGATGCAATCTCGTTTCATGTTCATAACAAGAGAATGTTTCCAAATTATTAGCCTTTGTTTGTGCTACTTTTAGCCCAACAAGCTCAACATAAAATCCATATTTTTTGCTTAAGCAACCTTTGCACAAATCCCCGTAGCTTTTTGCTGTGACAAAACTACACGTAAAACAGTAATCATGCAACTGTTGTTATTCAGAGTTCAGTCAGTTAGCAGAAAGAAAATATTGAAACTGCCATCTGTCCAGCTTGTAGTGAGTTTGCATTGTGTACCTGATTCTCACCGAACTTTATATTATGTTTTGCATGTTTTTTTTTTTTGAACTAATGTTTTGCATGTTATGATTTAGATATCAAAATTGATATGTTTACGAATATGATTTATTGTGGGTGTTTGGGGTTTCATAAACTTAAAATAAGTAGCTTATTTTTTATTTTTTTTTACATATTTTCATATTTTTTTTAAAGATAAATATTTGTTTTAGAATTTTAAAACCAAATATGAACTTACTTTTTTCTGAAAATAAGGGCTTATTTCTGAAAAGTACATACATCCCTACTTTTTTCCGGAAATAAGCCCTTATTTCCATAAGTAGCAGTTTGCCAAACAGGCCCATTATATGATCCTGTTTAATACATATATTTTTCTAACTTATAAGAAATCGGAAATTATAAAGGGGACCATTGACTCGTGCTTGGGTGGTGGGACCAAAATATTGTAAGAAGTCAAATTAAGCTATGAAAAGTTAGCTGAAACAGAAGATAAACAAAATATATGAACAAGGTGTAAATATAGTGAAAAGGATAGTGGTGCTAAATGACAACACAAGACTGGCATTGAATTTAAGAGTAATACATCTCTTTCACAAACTAAAAGAACTGTTGTTTCTCATGGCATGAGAATTGCAAATGGGGTCCCAAGTTATATATAAATGATGGAAATTATAATAATCTAGTTATATATAAATGATGGAAATTATAATAATCTACTTCGCATTAACATAGAAAGTGTACATATGAAGGCAGATACAGAAATTGTTTTTTATCTTTCCATAGCTTTATGATACTAATTTGATTAAGTGGCTCCTACCCCAAGAAAGTCTATAAATGATGGTGCATTTATGATATCACTTTCCCTGCCTATTCTATTTCTGTGTTCCTCTTCTGTAGCTGTAGATGATGATGTTGTGAATTGTTGAGTGAGTGATGAAACTTGTGGATCTGGTGGTGTTGCTGCTGTAAAATCTGATGTGAAGCTACAACTACTACCACTAGGGTAAAATTGCATGTTTGACTGTTGCATTGCCATATTTTCACTCATCAATGGAGCACAATGGTTGTGTTGCATTTGTTTGGAAGGATATATGTAACAAGAAGACATGTTTGATGGTTCATTCCTGCTTTCCTCATGATTCCAACATCCCTTCAGGCTTGTTATATCATTGTTCCTTGGGCCTGCACAGTGCCCGCTTACAGTTAAATCTAGATAAATGAATACCTTTGAGACCAGAAAATTTCTACTGCACATAGTGAAAATAGAAACAGATCAAGGACAAACCACTAGTGTAAGGAGGGACAAAGGTGTTTGATATTATTGTTGCTTCTCCTGCCATGTGAGGTGGTCTATATGTTGTGCAGCAATGAGATAGATTTCTGCCTTGTTCCCTCATGGTGACATCAGTAGCATAGTAGTTTATCACTGGCTCTGTTTTACACATGACAAAGCTAGTTTCTTGATCTTCCATGGTATGATAATTTGAAGTTTGGCCCATCTTTCTCCTCCTGTATGCACTGGACTGTTCTCTATATTTTCTTGCCATTATAACATGCCAGTGATTCTTTACAGCATTATCTGTTCTTCCAGGGAAAAGCCTAGCTATCATAGCCCATTTGTTACCATACACCCTATGTGCAGCCATCAGCCTTTCTTCCTCTTCTTCACTAAATGCTCTTCTGTTAATCCTCGGATCTAGTTGATTAAACCATCTCAACCTACAACTCTTACCTAGATATAAAATACATACATCCATCATTAAGACAACTCAAAACTATATGAACAAGTAATCTGAGAACCACATTTTGAAATATAAACAGTAAAAAGATAAGAGAGAAATAGTGGATACCTGATCTTCCTTGCAACTTGTCAGCAATTAGGTTCCAGTTCTGAGGACCATAAAGAGCTACAAGCTCCCTAAGCTTAGCATCTTCTGCAGGTCTCCAATGGCCTCTAGCACAGAGCTTTGACTGTTCACATGTCTCTGTTTGATCAACTAATTTCCCACTAGAGTTTTCATAGTTATTCAGATCAATACTAGAGGAATCATGTGAATTGCACTGGTTATGACTAACAAAATATGGAAAATGACCAACATTATTTTCATCTACATGAGAGCTCTTAGGGTTCTTGATGGACAAAGCTCCCATGTCTGCAAATATCATGCTCATGGAAGAAGAGGAAGAAGATGATATTAATGAAGTAAAAGAATATGTTGAGGAAAAGGAGGAGTGGTGACAACAGTTATGAATGTCAATATTTGTGTTGCTAGAATTTGGTGCATAAATAGGAACATGAGCAACACATTTGTTGGCCAAATATGTGTGTGCTTGCTTTGGTTAATTTGTTCCTGACAGAGAACTATTGGTTTACCAACTCATCATTTTCATGACCAATTCAAAATCATGGAGGAGAAAATAGGGTTTTCCCAGTGGGAAGAAAACTTGAAACACCAAAATCAGCCAATGCAAGTGTTTCTAACAGAACACTACACATAATAAACACATCACACACACACACCCTTGAGGAAGGGAGAGTGTTTCAGTAGGTAACATACTGAAACCTTCAAAAACAGGAAAAGTTGCTACAATACAAAAGGTACTGTTAATGTATACCCTACCACACACTTTATTGTTAAAAATAGTAATTTAATATCTCACATGACCATCTTACAAAAAATAAATTAACCACCTTAACACTTTCTTTGTGATTTATATTTTTGCGATAATCGATCGTAAAAATTTAAATACTCACACATGTATATATTCACGGAGTCTCTCTCTTAGATATTTGGTTAAGGGATACTATAGACTATAGTGCTTCACCGTGAGCGTAACTGTGCATCATTCAATATATGCATAGTATACGCTGTACATACAGACGGAACATATTTGCATTACAAATAAATACTCTCTCCATATCACCTGATTATTAACGTTTGAGTTGGATATTGAGATTAAGATCATAGAAGAAAATAAATGTAAAGCGACGAAAATTACTAAATTTTATAAAAAAAATATATACGGTTTAAGAAAATGTTAACAGACCAATGAGACCCATAAGAGTGGAACATTAGAAGCCACTCACACGTGAGGAAGTGAGTGAAACACATGCACTCTCTCCCTTTGAGGAGGCATGAAAGCGCACGGGCTGTCACTCTTGAATATACAAAGAAGAAAGACCCAACTACATGAAATAATGTTGTGTCCCTGCATTGTAGATGTGTAACAGAGACATTTTTTCAATCTTGAAAATGACCGAGATCGTAACCCTCCCTGTCAGTCGACATTACAGATCCGGTACCCCCGCAACAAAACAAGCTATTTACAATAATTCAGTCAGTAAATTTTTCATCGTAAATGGCCTTAGGTGGTTGTAGTGTACATTCGTATAATTAACATAATGTATGATTACCAGGGGACTGAAATTACGAGTCAATTCAAGTTTACCATTTGCATTGCACAACATTGCAACATGTTCATTGCCCAAGTCTATCGACTTAAAATTGATATGAACACAAACTAAACAAAAAGAACATGTTAAGCTTACTTGCATGAACATACACTTTAACAAGTGAACTTAGTCAATAAACCAAGATTTGTACTCCATTATCATGCAAAAGTACAGATCAGAATTTCCGGAAAGCTTCCCGCACAAAACAATAAGCCATCTTGATTAACAAAACTACTTCGCTTTCTTGGTCATTTACGTATTTTCAAATAATAGCATTTACAGATTCTTAATCATTTACATATTTTCAAATAATAGCTTTAAATCCTTGTTCCACCTCTATCACATCATAGTTGTGACAAACCGTAGGTGGCAGAGGTAAAACCAGGATTTAAATTGACCCCAAACTCAAATAATACCGCTATTACTTTCCGTGAACTCAAATAATACTGCTATTAATTTTCACAATAAGATATGTTGCAATATACATTTGTCGGGACCTGCCCCGTCCCGAACTAAAAAGAAAAAGAAATGGATGGTTAGAAAAGATGAAATTGTTCCAATCCGCTAGTACGTGTGGTGATATGTTTTGGTACCGTATGTTCAAATTTGCAAGTACTAGCAATACAATTAAGTGAAAGGTTTAGGTAGCTGAGTCCAGTAGAAAACTGAAAACCCAATGGAATACGTTTTCATTTATGGTCACAGGACTGTGCAAGTGTGTGGCAGGTATGTACTAGTACAATTTACTAGTGTGTTCAAAGAACTAAAACTAAGTTTAGTCAAAGACTTTGAAACCCCTGCTACCTAACTTATAAACTTGTTTTTATATTTGAAATAATGATGCACAAATAAACAATGACAAAAATACCATAAATAGTAACTTGAACATACATAAATATGATGATATGGCCACTGCTAGGCCTATTTATAATAGGGTAACTGCACTTCATAATGTCATCAGCTCTGATTCCACGCATGCATGCGTGTGTATACACACAGAAACGGGCTCCGTTTCATAAGAGGTACAGGGACCGAGATTGTCTTTCAAAAATAGGACAGAAGTTCAATTTCTTTCAGAAATGGTACAGCAAATTCCCAAAAATGACGAACAACTGTGCAATTTTTTTATGTTAATTATGTACGCCATATGGCGTGGCGAACACAAATAATATTTTTAAAAATTTCCGTACAGTGTATACATTCTCCAGTGACGAACATAGTTGAAATATAAAATAGTCTGTATACAGTCTGCAATGGCGAACACTAAAGAAAAAAAAATTAACAATAAAACGACGTCATTTTAATGTATAGTTTTAAAACCTAATTTTTCTTACTAGTCCACAATTTCCACTGGCGAACACAGCAGTTTCATTTTTTTTGTAAAGTGTTTACCATCTCCACTGGCGAACACTAAAAAAAAATTAACACATAATTCTAGTTGAATTGTATTCACCATTAGAGAATGTAAACAACAAAGTTAATTAACAAATTAACTCTTTTATGTGTTCGTCATTCACAAGCTTGTAATCTTATCTTATCTAAATGAAATCTGCAATTTCACACATTTCAAGGCAGCTGTGCCTATATTATACACCAATCCATTTCATTTCATTTCCTACGTCCACAATTATAAGGTACATTCTCTCTTCTTTCTTCAGTAATTTATATCTTCCATATTATTTGTTTCGATTTATACGACAAATGGATTGTTAGATTCAATATTTTTTAGGAGTTTTCTGCCATTTGTGTCTTTGTTTTTAACCTATTATCTGCATTATCATTTTTATACGTACTACTCTACTGATAATTGTGATGTTAATTATAAATAGTTCATAATTAGACTAATTTTGAGATTAAAATGTATATACATTAAATAGTTAGTCTAACTTTGAGGTGAATAGATCTGTTAGTGATATAAATTGTTAGTAATTTAATTTGTTAGTTTGTTATCAATAAGTTGTTAAAGATATATTAATATATGTTTACTTATAAGAAAAAACGGTTTTTGATAAATTGTTAGTTATTTATTAACATATGTTTGTTATTAAATAATTAAAAATATTGTTTAAAATGTAGGCTAATGGAAGATTTAGTGAATGTAATTTTTTTGGGGCGGTGGAATAATTAGACGGGATGATGATATCAGATATTTTATAGATCCCCAGAAACTACAGTATATTAAATGGGGAACCTCTTATGATGAGTTGAAGGAGATTGTGTATCGAATAATGCAGATTAGCAGTTCACATTGGAATGTGAAGATGATGTTTAAATATTCTCAATTAGGTCTTGGTAATGTAGTAAGTGGATATTACATTGTTAGTGTTAATTGTGATGATGATGTGAGGAGGATGTTGAGTGTTCCTAGGCAGATGCAGATGGGAATAGGTGATGTATCTCTATTTGTGGATGCTGAAAAAATAGTACAAGATGATGCATTTTCATATCATTAGGGCGGTTACTCACAGCCTAGCCAACCCACACAATCAAGTTATGACACAATGTATGAGAGGAGTCGGTTACCAGATTATGGTATGACGGGCTGGTCAGATTATTATTTTAGTGGAGGAGGTAACAGTGAGCCGTATGTTGGCGGTTCTAGCAATAATGCATTTGAGGAATATGGTGGTGGTTCAAGTAGGAATGTGTTTGCCACTAATAATGATGGAGCTGAACATTCTTATGGACAAAATGCTGGTGTGATGTTGTTTCCCCCATGTGATCCATTTACATCGACGGCTGGTAGAAATTTGGCCCTCGTCAATGAAAATGAAGAATATGATTAGTATAGTTCCAATGATGAGGAATTTTTAGAAGATGACAACGAAGATGATTCAGATGATGAGGTCGATTTGGGACTGGATTCGAGGGGTATTGAGCAAGAAGACCATGTTCTAATGGCAGGACCCCATGTTCCAATGACAGCCTTCTTTGAGACTGAGGAGTTTATACCAATTACAGTGACAAATCCGGGTGAGATGTTGACTGTTTTTGATCCTCGAAATGCAATATTCTCGGTGGGAACATTATTCCGTGACAAGGACACCTTAGTTGCAGCAGTTAGAGAGGTTCACATCAACAGTGACAGGAACTATAAAGTTGTGAGGAGTAATCGTACTCAGTTCATTGCAGAGTGTGAATTTAGTGACGATTGTCCTTGGAGGTTGCGAGCTGCTTTGATGAAGACACATGGACTGTGGGAAATCACAAAGGTGATAGAAATGCACACATGCATTAACAACGAGCCATTGTAGGATGACCACCATATTTCAGCAAAATTAATTTCAAGACTTGTGAAACCCCAAGTAAGTTTTATAAGTTACCAATATTTACATGGAATCTTTGAGTATAGATAAACTAGTTCTGTTGATTTGATGTTATTAAATCATGTAACAGGTGATGAAGAGGCCAAATTTGCCAATCATGACTGTTATGACCATGGTAAACGATGAATACCACTATCGTGTTAGTTACCTAAGAGTATGGAGGGGCAAACATGCAGCAATTGAGGAGGTCTATGGTAAATGGAGCATGACATATTCTGCACTCCCCATGTTCTTGATGGCTTTGTTACATGTTAATCCAGGCAATGTAGTTAAGATTGTTGTTGTTCCTCATGAAACATTCCAGGGCATTTCTGTATGCAAGAGAATTTTTGGTGTCTGAAAGCAATGAAGGATGGTTGGCAGCATGCACGCCCCGTAATTTCAATAGATGGAACATTTTTGAAGGGGAGGTACAAGGGAAAACTCCTTATTGTCATGGGAGTTGATTCGAACAATCACCAATATCCCATTTGTTATGCCTTGGTTGAAGAGGAGACATATGAGAACTGGTCTTGGTTTTTGAAGCTGCTCCGTAAACATGTTTGCAAGGAAAGACAGGGTGTGTGCATAATATTAGATCATGCACCAAGTATTCTTGCAGCAATGAGGGACATGAGTAATGGATTTACTCATCTGTATGGTGTGCATCGGTTCTACTTGTTCCACGTGAGAAGTAACTTTTCCTTATAGCACCCCGGTGAAGAGTTGAAGAAGTTGATGTGGTTAGCTGGGTTAACCACGCAAGTTAGGAAACATGATGCTTACATGAAAAGAATTGGGCAGATATCTCTTCCCGCATTATAGTACCTTCAGAACATTCCTACAGATTTGTGGACCTTGTGTCACGATACCGGTGGAGCTCGATATGGGCAAAGTACCACTAATATAATGGAAGGTTTTAATGGTAACATTAGAATGGCTCGTTTCCTTCCGGTGACGGCGATGATGGAGTATATATTCTACAGGACTATGAAGATAGTGAACACACAAAGGAACATTGTCGAGGAAAGTCTGCAAAAGGGTCAAGAGTTGTGCGCGAGGACGACGACAATGTTAACAAAAATTTTGGAGAAAGCTACTGCACATAAGGTTGAGACATATAGTCGTCAGATGGGGATCTATCAAGTGACGACACATCGATATCATGTTAAATCACTGTAGAAAAGTGGTAACAAGCAGAATGTAGATATTGGTAAACGTAGTTGCACCTGTGGCAAATGGATGTGCCACCGTTTACCCTGTTCGCATGTTGTCGCATGTTGTATGGCATACAATATAAACTGGAAGCAGTGGATAAGACCTTACCATTACTCCTCACAGTTGCAGAAGTTGTGGGAACCTATTATCTTTCCTTTGGCACCTACCCAATATTGGAATTATGCATTGCCCAGGCGTTGGAAACAGTATGGGACGTTAGTAGCTTATGAAACTTTGATGAAGGTCAAGAAGAAAAGAGGTGATAAGGGGCAATCAGTTAGAATCCGAACAGAGATGGACGGTCCCAGGACGACGGTGACGTGCAGTCGTTGTAAGCAAGAAGGACATACTAGACGTAGTGTAAGATGTCTCAAACGTGCAGTTTAAGTCACTAGAATATTTAAAATGGAATATGTTTGTTGTTATTTTTCTCTATGGATCATTTTCCTAAGTTTCAATTAATTGATCCCCGGTGATTTCTAGTTTAACTTTGTTATATCATAAAGGTAAGTGACTTTAGCTTGAATTACTTTGATAAAAATTAAAGTCATGCTTCTTACAACAATAACAATAATTTCAAAGTAATGGACATTAGTAAATAACATAATATAACATAAATATGTAGTTTAACATTTAACTAATCGTCATCTTCTGAATCGTCATCTTCTGAAACATATTTTGTCTCTATTTCCGTCTCAGAGACGTATTCATCAGTTGCATAATTAAGATTTTATAGAAGACAACGTTCCTCCTGTTCTGAGAGCTCTCTCCCACTTGCACGAACTGTATCTTAAGCTAGCTGAAGCATATAGTGCTGACTTCTACACAACAACATTTGATTGTTTTCCCCTCTTATGATATCCACAGCTACTTCCAAGTTACGTTTAAATGCAGTCCAACTTTGACCAATCAAGTTATCTTGATAAATGCTTAATAATTCACGATAGGTACCCTAGCACCAAGAGTAACTAGGTCACGAACCAAACGGTCTGATTCTAAATGCCGATGTGCCCATTCTCGGTGAACGTCTGCAAAGTATTCCACTTGATCACTTTCTTTAAGACTACGGTAATCATCATATCTTTCTACAAGCAACCATTTACTAGGATCCATTTGTATGTGTATTGATTGAAAAGAAGAATAGTATGAATTTATAGGGTAATACATTGTGGATGTGAAGGTAATGTTATAAAGTTAATTTATCGACATGTCAAATCTACCTACAAAGTAAACTGACCGACTCGTGAAATATATATGGGGAAAAAAATAAAAGTAAATTTATCGACTTGTCAAATCTGTCTGTACCAGTAGAGTTGTTGGCTATGGACTTGTCATCATAGTTTTATTGAAACATACTAAACATAATACAGGGAAATAACAAAAGAGATAGCAATACAAGGGAAAAAAATAGACATCCATACAACCAACAAATTCTTTTATTCATCATCATCAGACATCATCGTGTCAGATGCGTAGTCTGGACTTATGCTAAGATTGTGATATTGCATAGCAAGTATTGTGTCACCATCTTCAGCATAATTTCTAGCTACTTCAACTAGATCATGGCGGAATATACGTAATCG
This sequence comes from Oenanthe sinensis, assembly GCA_028671895.1. Classification (NCBI taxonomy): domain Eukaryota; kingdom Viridiplantae; phylum Streptophyta; class Magnoliopsida; order Apiales; family Apiaceae; genus Oenanthe; species Oenanthe sinensis. Next base: position 8,953,362 of record JAPMAC010000212.1, read on the forward strand.
CATTCGATTCTCCTCTTCTCTAGCACGGAAGAATGATGTTTCAAGTTTTTGAGGTGTGTCGTGCAACGTATTTTTCGCACGCTGTTTCGGTACTCTTAATCCATGAGCGATGCATTGTTCTATACAACTTATGCGACATTGTGTCCTTCATTCCCACTCATGCTGCATTTTTATTATTGCATGAGTTGAGTAACACATATTTGGATCTAGTGGGTAATAAAAATCATCGTCGCACCACCATTTCCTACCCATAGCTTTGAAGATATCTCCTGGTGTATAACTCATTCTTAATACCTGTATATTTTTTATGTGTATGATAACTTAATTTAAGACCACTAATGCAATCTATTTATATGAATTCTTGAAATATTATTATATTATTATTTAAAAATAAGGATTGGTGAAAAGAATAGTAACTATTTGAGAAAATTACAATGTAAAGTTGTGGAAAGTAAAAGTTAAAGCTGTTGGGAAAAAGATTTAAAGTTATGCAAAATAAAAGTTAAAGCTGTGGGAAGGAAAAGTTAAAGCTATTCGGAAAAAATTTTAAGTTCTGCAAAGTAAAAGTTAAAGTTGTGGAAAGTAAAAGTTATAGTTGCTGGCAAAAAAAGTTAAATCTGTGGAAAAGCAAACTAAAGTATTGTTTCGCTATAAATTTTGTTTTCCTTTAACAATTTCCTTATACTAATAAATTGCATAAGTTCTTAAAGTAAAGTTGCAGCAAATGGATAAGGGGAAGAAACCAATGATTCCTGAAAATGTTAGTGAAAGGGTGCCTCCAAAAAATAAGGGGAAGAAAGTCATCTTCTACATACCAAGTCGTGATCCCCATATAGAGGAAAACTAAGAGAAGTTGGGTTGCTTACTGAATATAGTACACCGAGATGAAAAGGCGAAGTTTGAAAGAATGGAGCGAGGAAAATGGTGGTTGACAAACGTTCTGGAAGATCTGAAGAGGAAGGGACATCCAATCATGGAATGGGTAATTTATGGAAAAAATAAGTACCCTACCTGGAAGGCATTCCTGGTTGAGGTTGATACCAAGAACTATAGCATAATGGAAAAAATCCAACTTCAGCTGGATTATAAAAAAGGTATCATTATCAAGCCTATCGTGCAGGGGAGATCACAAAGGATGAAATGAAATTTGCTTAGGGCAAACTTGATGATTCATTTGAGTATTTAATGAAGAGGGCTGAAAATTTGGAGTTGGCTAAAGGGGAAAAATTGACAGCTGTTGAGGATGAAGATGAAGATGAAGACATCACAAAACCTGTTGACCTTACTCAACCATAATAAGTTGTTTAATGCTGATGTTTCTTATGTTTGTCATGTTTCGTAGGTTTCTTAAATAATGTTTAGTATGTTTCTTAAGTTTGGTTTGTTTCTTATGTAACACTGTTGTTTATTGTTAGTTTAACACTTATTAAAGCACAACTATTCATAATCACACTAACATAGAACAACATAATACAACCAGATTAATATAAAAAACATTAAAAAACATAATAATACAAAATATAACAACCCACATCTCCTTCTCCGTATCATAAGTAATTGTTATCGTGATTGATAGCGGCTTCTAGGTCCCGTACCTTCCCTAGAAGTTCCAACCGTTTTGTATTGGCCTTTGCACGAACCTTATCCAACCTTTCTTGGTACACAACCCACATCTCCTTCTTTGTATCATAAATTTTCTGTTGCATCTTGGTGTAGAGCTCTCCAACTGCGGCCAAGGCACGTCCCTTTAGCGGCTCATCAAGCCAAACAAAATAACCACACCGTCGACTAAGGCATCGCTCCCAGCGCCTACCTGCATTTTCACCGGTCCACAAATTACCTATCTCGGGCTCTACACCATAGAAGCACATCTCTTGCCTATCCATGATAAGTTGTGTAATAAAATTAATGTAATACTAAATATTGAAATCTGGGTGTTACAAGTGAAACTGAATATCACAATTTATAGGTCAAATTATATGACCATTATAAGTAAAAAAAATTAAAGCCTTAGATAGCCATTGGAATTATATTAAAATTGTATAGTCGTTATATAGCCATTGTAATTTAAAACCGTTATACAGTCGATTCTATTAGTAAATATTATGTCCTTTTAACAATCAATCAAATATAAGACGTTTCACCAAACTTATTATATTCAGTTCACAGGTTGAGTTTAAGGATATGGATAAGGGAAAAATTTCATCGGAAAATGATTGCTTCCCAGTTTATCAGCTTAACTATAATAAATTCCGTGTCAAACAACGCATGAAGAATAAAGTCGAGCAAAATTCTGTATACACAAAAGCGTTGGACGTCTATTGCAAGAAAATGAAAGAGATACATAAACGGTACAAGGCAGGGAAGATCTCATACTTGTTGATGAAAATGGAGGAACAGAAAGCAATTAATAAAATTGAAATTGCACAATCAGAAGAAACGGATCTTGACCAGCAAATGAAAGATGAATGGGAAAAGATGGAAGAGCTTGCTGAACCTTATAACATTAATGAAGATGCAGACGAAAGTTCTGATGAAGATGTAAAAAAAGCCATTGACCTCAGTGTTTTTCGATAAGTTGTATTCTTAGTTGGATGTAAATGTAACTGTAGTGTGTTTCAAAATGAAGTCCACAAATTACAAATATTAATTAGTAAAAACGCAAGAAAATCAAGTCATGCTTAAGATTTCTTATGTTTTCCGGCCAACTTTTAGGGGTTAAAAATTAGTTGAAATAAACGAGCCTTTTCTATATTTTAATTTGTTACTACTAATTTTAAATGTCTACTGTAGCAACATGTTATTTAATGGAGAAAATGAAGTCCATGGGATATAATTATTAATCTATAAAAATAAAAGAAAATCAACTTTCTTTCTACTGTACAAAGTTAAAGTAATGTTCGGCAATGTTGTAAAAGTCGATAGGCCTTGTCATATACCTGTAAAGTAAAAGTAATGTTCTGCAAAGTTGAAAAACTCAATAGGTCTTGTCAATAATCTACAACAAGGACTAATAGTGCAAAGTAATTCATGTTTAATCACATACCAACCGAAGCTATGCTTCTTATTTCCCTTTAAATATTCTTATATGAATTCATGTAAATGTACTTTTACTTTTTTAGCTAAATAAAATAGATAGGGGGAAGAAATAAATGAATCCTGAAGATCTGAGTCAAGGTAAAGAAGGGAGTATAACTTCCAGAGTTAGAATATACTTGCACACTTTGTTACTAATCATTTTAATAATATATTATAGGTAACCAGGTTAAAATGGATAAGGGAAAGAAACCGATGAATCCGGGAGCTGTGAGTGAAAAGGTGAGTAAGAAACCTATGCTGAAGAAATTTCTAAGTCTAACTGGGGTTACAAGCTTGAAAAGTATTCGGGAGTCGGTTGGGCGGATCTCTGAAGCTGAAAGGGAGAAAATAATGCGGGACTATTAAATGAAGAGTTTGGAAAAAAAGACCCTAGTTGTTGGGATTCGGGCACATATACGCAGCTAAATTACGCTAAATAATAAAAAAATAACGAATCTCAAACGCAAGATCCGTGTATAATTGACGGATGATTATGGAGAATCGGATGTGTACCTTATTAAAGCTTTCCTTATGATGATTATAGAGGTCCAGAAGCGATGAATCACAGCAGCCCTTCACCGAAATCTGCTCTCTATCGGTATCCACACGAACGTCGTATCGTCTAACGATCACCGGAGTTAGGTACTAGCTTGTTTTCTGCCTCTTTGTCTCTCTCTTTTTCTAGCCTCTCAGAAACCTATAGCTGCTAGGGTTTATTAAAAACAAATTATCTTAACTGTTCACCCAAAACTATGCATCTTTATGTATATATAGGGGAGAGAGAGATTTGGGCCAAATTCTGATTGGACTTCTTAAAACCCATTCAGATTTCGGATTTATATTATTATTAAATTCGAATTCTAATATGTATATAATCAATCAAGTCTCACTTAATTGATTAAATAAATAAATTCGAATTAATAATAATAACAGTATTTAAATTCATAATTTAAATAACACTCCGTTTAAACGTTCTTTGTGTGTGACCCTTTAGGTTATTATTACGTTGGCAATAATTCTATTTTCTAATAATAAAATTATAAACAATGAGCGGCATCTAGTAATACATCATTGCTACCCAAGTAATAATAATAATTAGTGATTCAATTAAACCTTTCGTGAATAATGTACAATGTAATATAATCCCTTTAACTTTATATTATAGATCAAACTCGAGGCATGTATTGTGTCATTCTCTTCAATGTTTGATCCGGGTTTCCTTGATCAATGAGTAGACTATTAATCAAATCAATATTTGAGCATGGCCATGCATTTTATAGTCTCACTCAATCAAGAGGCCAATAATATCACTCCTAAAATAGGAGGGTTAAATCCTATATCTATCATTCATATTTCTCATACGATTCATACCATACCCAATGTCCATCTTTATCATTACCCGGTTAAAGGTAACTTTGAGTGTAATCAAAGTATATTAATTCTCGTACAAAATATAATGATTTCAAGTCAAAGGATCATTACATCATTATCACAGTGAGAATTTCTTATGACACTTATTAACATGTAGATTCTCACAGCAGGTCTGTCCAGTGCCATGCATTGAGACATGCACTTATGTTCTTGACTTTAGTATCACCATACCTATGACCGATGAGATGTGATCATCAGTTAACAAACATGCTAGTCTTATTGCATTATTATTGTCCTTAAATAATAATACTCGACTAGGGACTTTTAGGAATATAATACTGTTCATATAATCTCATTTTTAAGTCACATACTTAAAGATATATAATTCGCATTAATATTCCTAGGACATTTATTATGCTTTCAATTTATAACGCATTAAATCAAGACATAATAAATATTAATTAAATAATCAAGTAAACATAATCTTTAATTGTTTATCATAAAGTATTATCTCTATGACACCAACACTAACAATCTCCCACTTGTACTAGAGCCAATCTCTCATGTATCTAATACCCATGGAACTAGTATGACCTTCGTGCTTCTGCTGCGATAAAGCCTTGGTCAGTGGATCTGCAATGTTCTCATTTGTATGCACTTTACATATATGTATATCCCCTCGATTATTAATCTCTCGAAGAAGATGATATCGTCTGAGTATATGCTTTGTTCGGGAATGAAACCTTGGTTCCTTAGCCTGTGAAATGGATCCGTTATTATCGCAGTATAAATCTATCGGATCTGCGACCGAAGGAACCACACCAAGACCTGCAATAAAATTCTGAATCCAGACAGCCTCCTTGGCTTCTTCACAAGCAGCAATATACTCAGCCTCCATTGTAGAATCGGCAACCGTCTCTTGCTTTGAACTTTTCTAGCTTACAGCACCTCCATTTAGACAAAATACAAAACCAGACTGAAAGATCGAATCATCCTTGTCTATTTGGAAACTAGCATCGGTGTAACCTTTTACTACCAGCTTTTCCTCTCCTCCATATACCAAGAATTTATCTTGTCCTTTTCAAGTACTTAAGAATATTCTTGACTGCCGTCCAGTGACCTTCACTTGGATTAGACTGGTATCTACTCGTCATGCTCAAAGCATACGAGACATCAGGACGAGTACATATCATTGCATACATTATAGAACCAATTGCCGACGCATATGGAACTTTACTCATACGGTCCTTATCATCCAATGACTTAGGACTGTTTTTTTTAGAGATCGATATCCCATGGGACATCGGGACATAGCCCCTTTTAGCATTTTGCATCCCAAATCGATGCAAAACTTTGTCAATGTATGTACTTTGACTTAGGCCAATCATTCTTCTTGATCTATCTCTATAGATCCTAATACCTAATATATAGGTCGCATCGCCTAAGTCTTTCATTGAGAAATTTTTATTCAACCAAGTGTTAACAGCCTGTAAAGAAGGAATGTCATTCCCTATTATTAATATGTCATCAACATATAGTACTAGGAATGCCACATTGCTCCCACTAACCTTCTTGTAAACACATGGCTTATCTTCATTTTGAATAAACCCAAACTCTTTGACAGTTTCATCAAAACGAATATTCCATCTCATTGAGGCTTGTTTCAATCCATAAATGGATCGACACAACTTACATACCTTTCCAGCATGCTTTGGATCATCAAAACCCTCAGACTGTGTCATGTACACATCCACATCTTCTTCAAGGCTCCCATTTAAGAAAGCGGTTTTGACATCCATCTGCCAGATTTTATAATCATAGTAAGCAGCTATAGCAAGCAAAATCCTGATGGACTTGACCATAGCCACTGGTGAAAAAGTCTTATCATAGTCAATACCATGAATTTGCTTGAAACCTTTTGCCACCAATCGTGCCTTATAGGTCTGTACATTACCATCCATGTCAGCCTTCTTCTTGAAAACCCACTTGCACCCTATAGGTTTTACCCCTTCAGGTGGATCAACCAAAGTCCATACTCGATTAGTATACATGGAATCCATCTCAGATTTCATGGCATCCAGCCAACTCTTGGATTCTAGAGTGTTCATAGTGTCTTGGTAGGTGAGAGACTCATCTTAGTCGATAAGCATCACATCACCATCTTGAGTTAAGAGAAATCCATAATATCTCTCAGGCTCATGGCGAATCCTACTAGACCTACAAACAACCTGTGTTTCTTGAGCAGTGTTGTGTTCTTGTACATCCTGCTCAAGTTCCTCCATTGGTTCAATATTATCTTGTGGGCCTCGAACTTCATCGAGATCTATTATACTCCCACTGTTTTTCTTCGAAAGCATTTCTCTTTCAAGAAAAACTGCAGTTCGAGCAACAAACACTTTGTTCTTGGAAGGATTATAGAATGAATACCCTTTGTTTCAATTGGGTATCCCATAAAGTTACATTTGTCTGATTTAGGTCCTAGCTTGTCAGAAGTTAAACGTTTCACAAACGATTCACATCCCCATATTTTCATAAATGACATGCTATGACGTTTCTCAGTCCATATCTCATATGGAGTCTTCTAAACCGTTTTAGTAGGAACTCGGTTAAGTGTATAAGCAGTCGTCTCCAGGGCGTAGCCCCAGAAACTAATTGGAAGATCTGCATGACTCATCATCAATCGCACCATGTCCAACAAGGTACGATTTCTCCTCTCAGAAATTCCATTCCATTGTGGTGTTCCGGGAGGAGTGAGTTGTGATACAATACCACACTCTTTTAAGAAACTCTTAAATTCATGGCTTAAGTATTCTCCCCCACGATCAGATCGTAGAGTCTTAATACTTCTGCTAGTCTGCTTTTCTACTTCAACTTTGTATTCTTTGAACTTTTCGAAAGAATCGGATTTGTTCTTCATAAGATACACATATCCATATCTACTACAATCATCAGTAAACGTGATAAAGTAGTAAAAGCCACCTCTTGCCATAGTACGCATAGGCCCACATATATCACTATGTATTAGTTATAATCATTCAGTGGCCCTTTCACCTTGTTTAGTAAAAGGAGCTTTAGTCATTTTTCCAATGAGACAGGGTTCACATGCTTCGTATGATTTAAAATCAAACTTATCCAAGTATCCATCTTGATGTAACTTAGAAATGCGCTTCTCATTCATATGGCCTAAACGACAGTGCCAAAGGTATGTTTGATTTGAGTCATTAGTCTTAAGTCGTTTGTTATTCACATTATAGATGGGAGTGTCTAAATCAAGTACATATAAACCGTTAAACAAACGTGCAACCCCATAGGTAACATTATTCAAAGAAAAGGAACAACAATTGTTCTGAATTGAAAAAGAAAAACCTTTCTTGTCCAAACAAGAAACCGAAATAATGTTTCTGCAAATTGCATGCACGTAAAAACAATTCTCAAGTTCTAAAATAAGACCAGTGAGCAATGATAAATGATATGTCCCTATAGCCAAAATAGCAACCTTTGCTCCATTTCTAACTCGTAACTCGACCTCTCCCTTATCCAAAGTCCTACTCTTTTGTAGTTTCTGCACATTTATACAAATGTGAGAAGCACATCCAGTATCCAATACCCATGATGTAGAAGTAGACAGATTGACTTCTATAACATAAATACCTGAATCAGAAATCTGAACAGACTTCAGTTTCTTCAGACCCTCCACATAAGCATGACAGTTTCTCTTCCAATGACCTGGTTTACCACAGAAGTGACAATCACCCTTTGCAACAACACCTTTAGGCTTTAAAGCCTGTTTGGGATTAGCCTTTGGCTTGGGAGCAGAATCACATCCAATCTTCTTCTTTCCCTTCCATTTACCCTTCCCTTTAGCCTTAGACTTTGAGTTGCGCCTATACAGTGGTTGCCCTGTATAGGCGCCACTCATGACTTGGGCACTATTTCTTGTGCCTTCACTTGACAATTTTGTTGCACCTTGATATGTAGACTGCACCTCTTCACTGCTTCAAGAGTAATAACCACCAAGTGTAGTAATACCTTCCTTAGCATATTTATCTCGAATTCTTGAATTAATTACCACTTGAACTTTACTCTTCTGGCTTGGCTTGATCAACTGATTTTCTTCTGATTAATTAAGATAATTCTTTTCTTGTTGTGCTGACGCTTAGTGCACTGGTCTGGTTCACAAACGACTAACACTTGAATAAAATTCCTTAATCTCTGTTCTGTTTCAGCTGATAAACCCTGGACTTTTGCATTGCTTCTGATCACTGAAACCCTTTGACAATTATACATGGATCACTGCTCTGTCTATAGAATGAAGTCATCTGAACTCTTATTTGTCATTGAGGCTTGAACATATTAATGAACTTCTCTCCATGACGTTCAGTAATTCTTTCATCTTGAATGCTCAACAATGATGAATGTATTATCTTCTTGATTATGTCCTTCTGGATTCCTGTGCTGCATATTAATACTATTTATCTGACTTTGTTTCTTAGTTGAGTTATTGTTATCACTATTACATACTACGTTACATTATGCTTTACAATCTCCCCCTATTTGATTGTGAGAGATCGACAAGCAAAGCCTGTGAGAAGATAACTCAACTGATACTTACAAGAAAAAGTAAAGTGCAGAAAGACAATAAACAATATTAATTACATTTCCAGATTTCTTTGTGTACAAAAGAAGTTTGTTCCTTTAGTCTGAACTAATAATTCTATGGTCTTCTGCTTCCTTGTACTGTGTCTTGCTTGATTTTAGATCTCGTTTCAGAGTAGTGCTTCCTCAGCTCTTCCTCCTTTTGCTCTAACCTTGCCTTTACCAAATCTCTTGCTTCTACTTCAAGAGTGTTAACCGGAGGTGGATCTTCTAATTTCTTTAAAACCTCAGAGAGAAACGCCGTTGAATTTGTTTTGGAGATTGACTCGAAGGCCAGAGATTGTCTCTTTGTAAACACAAACACTGTTATCCTTTTTGGAAAGCCTTTTACTCTTTCAGTGTTGTGCATTGACTCTTCTGTCAATTTTTCCCTTAGAATATCTTCGATCATCCTCAAAGCCTTTTTGTCTGACTTGGCAGTGGATCTTTTTACCGTTGAAAAGACTTTTCGAATAATCTCAGAGTTGTTTCTCCCAAGCTTTGAAAGTTCTTTCCTTTTGTCCACACCGTTTTTCTTGAAGAGAAAGTATTTTGTTCCATTTGGTTCAGTTTGAATGCAGGGTACAGAGTCTTTAATGGCTTCGAGTACTTCAGTGCCATCCGATCTTCTTACATAAATTGGTTCCTGATAATATCTGGACATTTCCAACAGCTGTCTTGCTGACATACCAAATGCTCTGTTTTGCCTGAATGCATAGATCAACTCAACAGCATTTAAGTCTTCTAGAGTTCTGTTCTTCTTGCTTCTGAGTTTCCCTTCTACATACTGCATGAACAACAAATGGCTTGAGTCCAAACATTCGTCTGACAAAGTTAAGTTGTGAAGTGTTGTTGCTTTGTAGTACTTGACAACCGGAGGCTTTTCAAACGCTTTGACACCGATCTCCATTATCTTCTTTTCAATTAAATCTCTCAGTATCTCATTCGTCTTGTGCCCTCCAAAGATGACTTTCCTTTTTAGCACATACAGCTCCACTTTGTTCATCTTTTCAAAACTCTTTGTCGACAATATCCTTGATCCCAGTGATATTGAATTGATATGCATTTTCCAGCCATTTTTAAGTGCACTGACTGACACACTTGTTATTTCTTCTGATAGCATAGAATAGAACTCATGAACATCTTCGAATTTTTCTTTCATAGTCCTGAAGAGATCAAGGACTTCTCTGTCTTTCCTGTGAGAAAGAGATAACTCCTTCTTCTTTAGCAGAGACCTTGCTTCATCCCATTCAGGGCCAACTTTCGCTTCTATGTCCTTCATTCTGTTCCTCCTTTCTATTGCGTGTTGTACTCTCTTCCATTTCCTCTTCATTAAGTCCTGAGCCTCAGATACACCTTGAGTAATAACTTCATCTGCACCAACTAGAAGACAGTCATTATCAAAAGCATATTCTTCTGCAAACTCTTCTTCGAAATCTATCATTTCAGCCTGTATTGTATTTTCTATCTCAAATTCTGTAGGAATATCCATAGGCACATAGGGTTCAAAGATTTCTCCTTCTTCAAGTTGCCTCGCTCCAGGCCTGTAAAAGAAATCTGACTCCCCCTGAGCTGTATACTCCATTATCATTTCAGCTCCAACTTCTTTTTCTTGTGCTATTCTCTCCCCCTCAGTTGAGTTATCCTCCCTTCTGATCGGAGTAATCTGAGCTGTTGGAGTTGATTGAGTAGAAACCGGGACTTTCTGAGCCAGCAGCTGTTGGACTAAATCCTTGATTTCTTTCATTTCAGCTTGCTGCTGCTCTTGCATCTCCAAGATCTTCCTTAAGGAATAATGAATTTCAGTGACCTGGGCCTCCAAATTTAAAATCCTTTGGCTATGTGCAGTGTGTGTATCGTGTGGGGTGTTTATTTGGTCAGTGGGTGTCTTACCGCTCACTGTTACTGTATGTTTTAGTCCCTCAACACTCACACTCGGCTTATCGGGGTCAGGGAATTGAAGATCACTCAGGTTAAGTGTTTCACTCATTGTAGCATCCAGATCTTCAGTACCTGCAAGAAAATCCCTATCCCCTCTATGGGTAGGTTGCCTCTCCGCCTGACCACTTTGGGTGGGGAGAACTCCTTTTTCAGGAACTGGGGGATTTAGACCCAGTGTGATCACCACTATTGATTCTGTAATGATTGGCAATAAAGAAGAATCAGTGATGCCAGCTGAAGCCATTGAAGGCATGACCTGTCCAGAGGCACTCTGAACAGGTTCTACTACCGAAATAGCAGATACTCTTTGAATAGAGTCCACATCCCTTCTATGGGTGTGTTGTCCCTCCACCTGACCTGAAAAGGTGGGGAGGACCTCTGTTAAAGGAGCTGGACTTGGAATTTCCAGGGGGGTCACCACCTCAAGCAATGTAAAGATTGACAAATTAGAGCCTGTGGTGCCCCGTGAAGCCTGTGAAGGCATTTCCACTTGAAGTGGTGGTGCTGTTGACACAGCTACTCCATGAATGGAGACCTCTTCCCTTCTATGGGAGAGTTGCCTTTCCACTTCACCCATTTGGGGAGTGAAAGCATCCTTAATAGGATCAAGAGATTTTAAGTCCAGGGGGGTCACCACATTTGACAATGTAATGAATGGCTCGTGAGAGTCAGTGATGCCCCCTACTGTGTGTGAAGACAGGTTCTGAATTGGATCAACCAAAACAGTACAAGCTACTGAAGTAGCGGATGTTGTTGCAACCTCTGTTTCTATTTCCGAACCTTTCAGGATTTTAACAATTTCAGAATTTAGATTACGAAGAAAAAGAAGGTTTTCAGAGATTGGAGAATCAGGTTCCTGGCTCACAGTTGCCGTTGTTTTAAAATTCATTTTACGACGTTTTCGAGAAGGCAGAGTTGTAGGGGATATTTGAATAAATTCCTGATCCGGTATAGAAACAGTCCTATCATCTATTTCGAGTGTTCTTTTTCTAGTTTGGGGAGATGAAGGAACTGTTTGTTGAGCTCTGGCAGTGGTTAGAACTGGTGGGTTGCCAAGTTCATTGCCAGCTTCGACGGCCACTGAGGGCTCTAGTGGTTGCATTGCCGTTTGAGGCACAGATGGAGATATTGTGTCATGTTCATCTGAAAGAAAAGTAGAGAGATCAAAGTAAAGAAGTGAACCTTCATCCATAACTTCATCAGACATGCTAGGGATGTAAACATCTGTAGCTTGAGGTTCTTCTACTTCTGTCTCCACCACTATCTCCTCTGTTGGATTTATAGGGCTATTCCTTTGTTCTTCTGTAGGAATTTGGTCTTGCTCAGTTTCAGAACCAGCTTCTTTCATAGCTTCATCTTCATTATCAGTGCCTGGTTCTTCTTCCACTTCTTCTTCTTCTATTGCTGCTGAGCTTCCAGAATCACTTGAAGTTTCAGCTTCACTATCCTCTGCAGAGATTGATGCTTCTTCTTCTTGATCTTCTTCACTTTCCTGTCTAAGAAGAGCGATAAAATCCCTTATGGGCTCAGTCATAGGTGCGGGAGCATACCTATTTGGATAGTCAGTCTCAGTATTGAGCATCACCAATGCTCTTAACTGCAGAGAAGGTGACTCATCCAACTGACTGTTCTGAAACATCCGGAGTTGATCAGCTTCAAGAACTTCATTCAACACCAGCTGCAAGAATCTTGGGTACAGGCAGAAGTTCTCCATTTTGGCCTGATTCTTCAAGATCTCAGCCATAATCAACTTGCCGAAGTTAATTCTGGTGCCTGTTGCCACTGCATATCCTATCACCTTATTGAATTGAGTGATCCCATGAAATCCACCTGTCTTTGGTGCAAAGGCATGAGACAAGATGTTGAAAAACAGATTCCACTCCTTGGGCAGGTGATTTTTATAGATCTTCTTTGGAAGATTGGAGTTTTCCCTGATGCAGTGGATGAACAGAAAGAAGTTATCTAAATCTTCCTGGGATGGATCCTCCTCAAAGTTCTCAGAAGGCAGATGCAGTGCTCTGTTGATGTCAGCTTCTGTGATCTGCACCCTCTGCTTCTGAAGTTTGAAAGTGAAGCTCAGGATTCCATCTGCAGATGAGTCTAGAGCAGACCTGTATACCTGTCTTAATAAACTCTTATTCAAAGGAACAGAAGTTGTTAGTGCGTAATGGACTATAGAATGTTCATTTAAAAACCTAGCCTAGTTACCTAAGTCCCCTGCCTCAGTCCAATCATCTACTAAAATGGATAAATAATTAGTCTTTTTAATCTCAAAATGACTCCCCATTTAATTAAAAATGAAAAGTAATTTTTAATAATTAAAAGTACTAATTAAAATCAAATTATTTTAGTAAAATTTTGAACTGAAACCCTAATTTTAAAAATTACTTGAATTTTCTTAAAATTAATCAATATAAAAAATTTCCTAGTAATTTTTAGCACACTTTGAAAAAAAAACATTAATCATTTTTAACAGTTAAAAACAGTGACCAAACTGATCAAAATATGACAAAATGTGATTTTTAAAACCCTAACCAAATTGAGTGATACTGATTGCAAATGAAAGGTACGTTCAAGGTGATCACAAAAATGATTTTAGTTTTAAAAATGGACAAGAACTGGTCAAGTTATGGTCGATTAAAAAACTAGATCTGAGTTTTTTGTGTTCGAGTTGCGCCTATGCTGTGTATATCACTGTATGTAACAAAAAGACAACAACACATTACTCAGCTAATTATAGGCGCAACATAGAAACAAGAAAATTTTGTTTAAGTGCTGAGTGGCGCTTGCACAGTGGTTACACTGTATTGGCGCCACTTAGAAATAAAAATTAACTTAGCCAATTTTCTCATATAAAAACTTGTGTTGCTCCTATACAGTGAATGCACTGTATTGGCGCCACACAGGTTTGTTCAACAACAATAATTTAAGTGGTGAGTTGCGCCTATACAGTGCATGCCCTGTATTGGCGCCACTCAACACTTGAGGCGCTACTTGATGTTTTTTCATTAAAATTACTAAGTACTAGAGAATGAGTTGCGCTTATACAGTGAGTATACTGTATAGGCGCCACTCAGTACTTAGACAATTTTTCAAGTGGTTCCAAATTTTGTCACTAATCAACAATAATATCCATGGGTAATTCGAATAATTAAACAATTAGTAATGAATTACTCACAAATATTATTTTCACAAAATATTCATAAATAACAATAATAACATTAATTGTTAAAATTATTATTATAAATAAATTATGCTTCTAATTATTTTACTTTTATTTTAAATAAGAGAATAAATATAAGTATTCATTCTTTTTATTTAAAATAATTTCAAATAATATTTAAATAAATAAGTGCCAAGAATTTATCATTTAAATACAAGCACTTAAATATTTTCTGAGATCAAAAATTAAATAAATACCAGATTAATAAATTAAACATGCATGCCTAAGGTATTCATCTAAATTTTAATCTTAACAGCTGGAAAAATAATTTTTGGTAGATAAATTCACAAGTCTTGAAAATATTGAAATTAATCAACTAGTGAATTTATCAGCTTCAAATTGCAGTTTTTGATTACCAACTTGTTAGTCAGTAGAATTTAACATCCCAAGTTCACAAACCAGTCTAGTGAAAGTGATTTCATCCAGTGGTTTAGTGAAGATGTCTGCAATTTGTTGCACTGTAGGTACAAAATGTAACTCTACAGTACCATTCATGACATGCTCTCGAATGAAATGATACCTGATATCAATGTGCTTGGTCCTCGAGTGTTGAACAGGATTGTTGGTTATGGCTATGGCACTTGTGTTGTCACAGAATATTGGAATTTTGCTCAGCAACAATCCATAGTCCTGAAGTTGGTTCCTTATCCACAGAATTTGAGTACAGCAACTCCCAGCAGCAACATACTCAGCTTCAGCTGTCGACATTGCAACTGAGTGCTGCTTCTTGCTATACCAGGACACCAACCTTCTACCAAGGAATTGACAACTCCCTGATGTACTCTTTCTATCAATCCTACACCCTGCATAATCAGAATCTGTATAGCCAACAAGGTCAAAACTTGTATCTTTAGGGTACCAAATTCCAAGATTCAGACTTCCCTTAAGATACCTAAAAATCCGTTTAACAGCTATAAGATGTGATTCTTTAGGATCTGATTGGAACCTAGCACACAAGCATGTAGAGAACATTATATCTGGCCTACTTGCAGTAAGGTAAAGTAATGAGCCGATCATACCTCTGTAGCTTGTGATGTCTACCCTCTTACCAGGCTCATCTTTATCAAGCTTAGTGGCAGTTGCCATTGGAGTTTTGGCTGTGGATGCATCTTCAAGACCATACTTTTTCAAAAGTTCTTTGATGTACTTGGTCTGGCAGATGAAGATTCCATCTTTCCTTTGACTTACTTGGAGTCCAAGGAAATAGTTCAGCTCTCCCATCATGCTCATCTCATACCTACTCTGCATTATCTTAGCAAATCTACTACACAACTGATCGTTAGAAGAACCAAATATAATATCATCTACATAGACTTGCACTAATATCATATCATTTTTATGCATTTTATGGAATAGAGTCTTATCTATGACACCTCTAGTAAAACCATTTTCAAGTAAAAATATAGATAGAGTGTCATACCATGTTCGAGGGGCTTGCTTCAGGCCATAGAGTGCTTTGAAGAGGAAGTACACAAAATCTGCAAATTCTGGATCTTCAAACCCTAGGGGTTGTTCCACATATACTTCTTCTTCCAGCTCTCCATTCAGGAATGCACTCTTCACATCCATTTGATATACCTTAAAGTTGGAATGTGCTGCAAATGCCAAGAACATCCTGATAGCTTCAAGTCTGGTCACTGGTGCATATGTTTCATCATAATCTATTCCTTCCTCCTGAGAATAACCTTTAGCAACCAGTCTGGCCTTGTTCCTCGTAACAATGCCATCTTCATCCAGCTTGTTTCTGAATACCCACTTTGTGCCAATAATAGACTTGTTCTTTGGCCTGGGTACCAGCTTCCACACCTTTTGTCTCTCAAATTGATTGAGTTCTTCTTGCATGGCAAGAACCCAATCTGGATCTTCTAGTGCTTCTTCCACTTTCTTTGGTTCTATTTCAGAGAGAAAACCAGAGAATAAACATTCATTTTGGGAAGCACGTCTCGTTTGAACTCCAGCATCTGGATCTCCAAGAATCAACTCATAGGAGTGATCTCTACTCCACACCCTATGTCTAGGCAGATTTGCCCTAGATGATTCAGCTTGATTTTCATTATAGTGCTGGGTCCTGATCGTAGATCCTTCAGTTGCTCCCCCTGAGCTGCTGCTAGGTTGAGAATGAGATTCTCTGCCACTACTAGTAGTTTCTGTGAATCTTCTACTGTTTCCACTACAAGGGTCAGAATCATCATAGTTGAAATTCTCATTTTGTGCTTGATTTTCTGTTGCAGCTTCAGGTTCTACTTCACCTTCATCTGAGTTCAAATTTTCAAACTGCAGAGTTTCAGTGTCGTCTGTTCTTTGTAGACTTGGGAGTGTTGGTCCCTGATATTGTAAAAGGGGGGGGGGGTTGAATACAATATCTGAAATTTAATCGCGGAATAATTGGATTTAAAAAATATTTTAATTACTCGCGAAATATTAATTAGAATGAAATACTGTTCAAGTGAAAGATATAATTTTAACTTGATTAGTATTACAAAATTAATATTAAGAAAACTGTAATATAATTGATAAAAGTTCTAGAACAAATTTGACATGAATTGTTCGTGTCTTACAATTATATTCCAAACTCAGCACAGAAATCTGTGAATATTACAATGCAGATAAATTACTGAATTTGATCTGATTTCTAACACTAATAAATGAAGCAAACTCCTCATATTTATAGAGGTTGAAAAAGGTTGGTATGACCTTTTTTAATATGACTTAATTTATAGAAATAAAGTCTGTATGACCTTTTATAACACTTGTATGACTTATAAAACACTGGGCAAGACTTATTTCTTTCGGTATGACTTATTATATTAATTAAAAAATCGGTATGACTTTTTAATTAAATAAAAAATCACTCCAGCATGACCTTTGATCAAAGAAAATTCGGTATGACTTATTATATATATATATATAAAAAGTCTCGGTATGACTTTATGTCGGCAGTAGCTCGGTATGACTTATTTATATATATATATATAATTTTTTTCGGTATGACTTATTTATATATGTATAAAACAGTCTCTCGGTATGACTTATAAAAATCATCCGGTATGACTTATTTAAGTCATTCGAAAATATATATATATATATATATATATATATATATATAAAAGTCATTCTAACTAGTTTCTTTTATGATAAATTAATTCTACTTTAAATTAATTAAATAATTTATTAATTAAATTAAATTCAACTTGAATTAATTTAATTAAATAAATTAAATAATTAACTTACTTGGTTTGTAGAAATAAAATATCATAGAGAACTTGATTCAACTGCAGTCTTCTTGATTTTTCTTTGACTTCTGATCTTGAAACCTCTTGATTAAATGAAGAATAAATATTTATATTTAATTGACACACAAATGTACTGTCTGGTTCATTTGTGTCATACTAATAAATATTCTCCTTTTAATAACCTTGAATTAGAGGCCTTCTGTCATTTCTTCTGCTTCACTGTCTTCATTTTTCTTCTGGAATCTACTTGTTGTAACCACTTGAAATCTTCTGTACCTTCTGTCTTCTATGGAAGTACTACCACATTATTATTTTCACTGACGCTTGAACATAAAAATGAACTTCTTCCAGTGTTGAGTAGCAATCCTATAAAAATACTTCTGATACTTGGATCCTTTGTGATTAGTTGACTGTCTTCGTCTTGATTCCTGATTGGTGCTTATTATTTACTTCTATTTATTAGCTAGAGTTGAGTTGTCATCTAATTATTACAAATAGGCCTAGTCATATGCCTTTCAATCTCCCCCTATTTGTTGTTAAACATTTAACACACAAATTCCTAGAGGATAACTCAACTAATAACTAAGAAAGTAGTACGACATTTAATGACTGTAAATAATAAACAAAAGTTCTGGTTTTATATTTAACAATTTTCCAGATTCATACATAAAAGATAAGTACAAGATAGTTGTTCCTCTAGCACTGAACAAAAATAACATTGATTCTATCTTGACCTATCCAGGACTTCAGTCTTTTGCAATATCAACTTCACCTTCTTCTACATTTGAACTTCTGTGCACAGGTGTCCTTGGTACCTCTTCAACTTCAGCCGGAGTTGCGGTGGACTCTCCATACAATCTTCTCTGTTTAGCCTTTGCTAGCTGAAACATGACTTCCTCTTCAATAGGATCTACAGCTTCTTTTTGTACATCATAAGGCTGTGTAGAATCTATCTTTTGCATTTGCCTGATGTATGATTTAATGTTTCTGGATAAACAGTAGTTCCTTATTTTCTGTGCAGCATCTAGCTTGGCTTGTGATCTGAATCCTTTTGATCTCAACATCCTTTCAACTTGGATCATATACCTCACCGTGTAGCCCTTAAATGATTCCTCATCTAGCTTTATGATTTGATACAACTTGTTTGAGAAAAATCTCACTTCATGAGGATCATTTAATATCTGAGGACTAGCAGCCGTTGCTATATCTCTGAGTCTGTCCCTGAGTAGTTCATTTTCTTCTGAGCTTCTCTTTACTTTGTTTAACAGAACCCATATTGCTGATAGTGATCTCTTTCGGAAGAATTCCAAAGATACTCTGAATGTTCCATTCCGGTGAGTGTAGACTAGTATTTGCTAGTCTTCAAGAATGTGATCCACTAGAACAGTGATATAATCAACTTCTTCTTTCAATGCCTTCATGAAGTTATCCAGATTATCATTTGAATCTTCAAGACTTTTGATAACTGAAAGCATTTGTCTATTTTCAAACGGTCCTTGCTGAGACTTGTCTAGTATTTTCCTTGCTGCATCCCATCTGTCCCCTATCTTCATCTCAATATCTTGTTTTTTTCTTCTTCACTGCTAAGGCCCAAAACTTCTGTTTTTCTAAGCTTGCCTCTCTTTCAGCTTGGGTTCTTTCCTTGACTAGAGCTTTTAAATTTATAGTTTTGGCATGGCTTGCCTTGATATCTTCCTTTAGCTTCCTCATTGCCTCTTCATAGGCAGGATCATGCTCTTTTTCTTTTGGAAATAGAAATTCATCATCAAAGATAGCTTCATCTTCAGCTCTGCAGTAGTCAGGATTGAAACCTTGATTTTCCATACTTACTTCATCAATGAGTTTTTCTTGTTGATAATACTGTTCTTCTGGTTCTTGATCATACGATTAAATTTCTTCTTCAGAAAACAGCTTTGCTTTACCTTTATCTTCACTAGTAGCCCCTTCATCTCCAGCTACTTTCTCCTTTGCTTTCTCCCCCTTAGTTGAGGGATCCTCTTGAGTTTTAGAGGCTTCAAAGGATGTCAACATTTTCTGCATAGTCAGATAGACTTGCTTCATTCCTTCATTTAGATGCGTCATGCCATCATCCAGTTTGCTGAAGCGTTGAGTAGAAATCTTTTCATTTTCAATGATTGTGAGGGTTAAGTTTTTCTCAACGTCATCAATTCTTTCATGCAGTTTGCTCACTTCTTTCATATCCTCAGCAATTAGATTCTGAACGTTCTGAATGTCTTGAGTTTTTAGTAGAATGGAGGATTTGACATCTTCAACATCTTTTCTCACTACTGACAGCTGCTGTGTTACAGAGGCAGATGTAGAATTTTCTTCTGCTTGTGCTTTAACTTTTAATAATTCAGCTTGAACAATTTGCATTGCATTCTGGAGAGCTTCCATTTTGGATAACAGTTCACTTTGTGTGTGTGCACTCATCTCACTTGCACTCTTGTTTATCTCACTATCACTCTGTGCATGTGTTTCACTCTGTGTTTGCCTCACATCACTCGTGTTTAGCTCCTTTCCAGATTCTGAAGCTGTACCTGCATATATAACAATAGCTTTTGAAGAGTCGAAATGCTCTTCTGATGCCTGTGAAGGCGCGTCCTTAACAAGATTAACTTGCCTTGGCTCCGCTACTGACGTAGCTACTCCGTGAATGGAGTCCCATCTCCCTCTATGGAGTGGTTGCCTCTCAAATCCACCAGTGGATTCGAGACCTTCTCTAATGAGAACTGGATGTAAGAAATCCAGGGGAGTCACCACCTTAGACAATGTAATGACAGGCTCTTGAGAGTCTGTGGTGCTCTTTAGTACCTCAGAGGGTAACTGATGCTGCACTGCATCGAAAATGTCATGGTCCACAACATAGGTGGCATCCGACGAGTTTTCATTAAAAACATTTTCTTCAACAAATGTGCCCTCATGTGTTGGTTTTTCTTCATGTGAAGGTTCTGCTAGAGTGATTGCTAGCAGTGTGTTTTCCTCACTATCTGATGTTGTGGCCGAGCAACGAATTAGATCACCTGGTTGAGCAAGTGTATCTAGAGAATCTTGGATGGCCATGTTAAAATCCATATCCCATTGACTGGAATAGGTAGAGGCTGCAGTTGTCTCAGGGTCAAGTCTAGAAAATTTTGAAGGAGGAGACAGAGCTGCGGGTTCACTCACATCAGCACCAAGACCTCTAACTATTCTGATAGGTTTCTTCCTTTTTCTGACTTTTAATGAAGAGGAGGATGAAGGAGAAACTGTTTGAGGGTCTAATTCAGCTGGGGACGGAACCTGTGTGTTTTCAGGTTCGTAGCTGATATCCTGAAGTGTAAGACCATAATTATAGTCCGCCACAGATAAATCTAACAGAGCAGTGGAAATATCTATAGGTATTGAACTAGAAGATTGTGATTGAGATATTACCTGTTGATCTTGTGCTAGTTTGAAAGGCATAGGTGTACTAACTTGTAACACTTAATTACTATGTAACTCAACTAGAGAAAAGATAAAACAACAGCAAAACAAGAGAAACTGAAGAAGCACATGGAATCAATCAACTGAAGAAATGGTAATGATACTTGGTAACTACAAGTAACTAATTTGGTTAATCAAGGATGCATAAGTGAGAAGAAGTTCAATCTCAGTATTGCTCATGCCCTAACTTATCTAATGGAAAATCAAATTAATGTCAAAGAAGTATCAAGAAGACCAAAGTGATTTCATGTAATGTATATCAACATCTGGATAATGTAAAGGTTAATCAACAAATGAGAACTGACATTCAGAAGCAAGAACCCCTACAAGACTAGTCACTTATGAACCAGACCATTGCATCAAGTGTCAGGACATTGGAGGCAAGTTCATGTCAGTAATAGAAGATCTCATTTGAATTGAGTGAGGAAAAGAAATTGAAAAAGCTAGGGAAACTTGCTCATAAAGGTTAATCCTCAATTAGTCACTAAAGAAAGTCAACATTCGATGAGTGCATATTTGCCAAGGCAAATGTCGATCCACGGCAGATCGAGATCGAGATCGAGATCTTCATAGATCGAGATCGAGATTCTCCCAGATCGAGATCGAGATCTTCATAGATCGAGATCGAGATTCTCCCAGATCGAGATCGAGATCTTCACAGATCGAGATCGAGATTCTCCCAGATCGAGATCGAGATTTACACAGATCGAGATCGAGATGGGTCCAGGCGAAGATCGAGATGCGGGTGGATATGTAACATTTAATGTTCAAGGGACAAGTGGCTTATTGTGAACGGTTGATCCAGAGTTGTTGGGAAAGTACTTTTTGTTGTCGAAGTCCTGATTGGGCCACATACACAAAAAGGACAAGATCAAGACTACATGACATTATAAAAGCAGCACTTTGTTTTTATTAGTAGACAGACTTTTTCATCATCTCAATTATTCAACGATATTTTTAAAGAGAGAGCATTTACTGTAAAACAAAAAGTGAGAGAGAGGATCAGTTGAATCTAGCTTTAATTGCTGTATTTATTGTTCAACTGATCATGATGCTTTTATGAATGTTGTAGCAAATCCTTCAATGAATATAAAGATATATTCTTGAAATTCTGTGTCATCATTTATTACCTGCATATTGTTTATTCTCTCATTAATTTTAAACAGTTGTATTCACCCCCCCCTCTACAACACTTTGGACCTAACAATTGGTATCAGAGCGCCTGTTAAACACATCTAACAGAGATCCTATTGTGTTGTTCGAGTTGGTTCTTGAAAATCCCAGATCCATTTTTTTTCTTGAAGTTTGTGCCGAAAGTTTTTATTTGTTTCTTCTTGAAAAAGTCATAGATCTAAAATGTTCTGAGTCATGGTGTAAGGAATATTTGTACAAAATTCCAAAATATTGTACTTTAGAGCTTCGTGGATTTTCTTGTGGTCAAAACTGGAATCAACTGATTGACTAAACAAAAAGGACATTTTCAAACTTCTGTCAACTAGGAAGTGGACAACTTTTTGTTTGGACTTGAGAAAGTGGTGGACCCTGCTACTGTTCCTATGATTAAAATTAACTTGCTTCAATCTTAAGTTCAAAATCCGTTGGATATTAAGTGTTGAATTTTTAAAGTGAGATAATTAATTTTTCAAGAAAATACAATTTATTGTAATTTGAAAAGTGTATTATCTTAATTTTAAATTTTATTAAAAGGCCGCCGCACACAGATTTAAGATACCTCCGTTTGATGCACAACATTATGACGAATGGACCGGAAGGATGAGAGCTTACCTTGAATCAATAAATAAGGTATACTTGAGAATATTGGAAAACGGTCCATACATACCCATGAAAATTGAGCCAAAGCGAATGGAAGGAGGGATACTAATACCATCCCGGTCTGTTCCTAAAGAGGAAATGGAGTTTTCAGACGCAGATAAAGAATTGGTCGGTATGGATGCGTCGTTACGCAACGTCATAATTGAATCCCTAAACTCAGAGTACTATGTTCAGATAAAGGGATTAAAAACAGCTAAAGCCATGTGGGATAAACTGGCTGTGGTGATGGAGGGGACCGAGGAAGTTAGAGATAATCACAAACGCATTCTGATATCTGAATATGAATCATTCAGATGCGAACGAGGAGAAAGCGTAGCGGATGTTTACAAACGTTACAGTAAATTGCTTATCGAGCTGAGTATAAGAGATAAAGTCTATCCACTAGCAGATTCAAATATCAAGTTTCTCTTGAATTTGCCTAAACATCTGGAACACAGGATCACTGCCATTCGAGAGTCAAGAGACTTGAAAAATACTTCTCTCGAAAAGCTGTATGGTGTTTTGAAGACCTACGAGCTGGAGCAGGAACAAAATGACAGAAGAAGATCCTACAATAGTGGAGAACACAAAGCCGTAACTGAGTCTGGACTTGTAGCTGAAGAGTCTGCTGTAAAGGCACTTGCAGCTGTCTCATTGAAAACTGCTAATCCTGAAAGGGTGGTATTAGACATTGAAGATCCATCCGAAGAAAGTGAGGATGAATACTATACCCTTGAAGAGCTGGACAAATTAGAAGACAAGTCATATGCTTGTATTGCTCGAGAATTTGCTCATATCAGCTTCAGGAAGCAAAGAAGAGGTAAAGGACGATTTGGTAGTTCTTTCAGCCGAAGAAGCAGCAGTAGCAGCAGAGGCAGTAGTGTAAGTGGTCGGGGAAGTTACAGCGGTCGAAGTAGCACATCTGGTAGTGGCTACAGACCTAACCTGGTAGACAAGAACAAGTTCAGATGCTACAACTGCAATGAATTGGGGCACTTCGCAACAGAGTGCAAGAAGCCCAAGTACGTTCATCCCAAGGAATCCTATGCTGATCTGAAAAAGAAATATGATGCCTTGGTTAGCAAGCAACAGAAGGGAAGCCGGGCGTATGTTGTGACTGAAGGGAAGGGTTGGGACGAGTCTGATGAAGATGAAGATCAGGAGCTATGCAATTTCGCTTTAATGGCAAAATCTTCAGAACAATCAGAGGGCAGTGAACAGGAAAAGAGTAAAGTCATATGGGTGCTGGACAGTGGAGCATCGAGGCATATGACCGGCAATAAGTCCCTGCTAACATATTTGGTGTTGAGAGCCGGCTCCGTGGTTACTTTTGGAGATAACAGCAAAGGTTACACTCGGGGATATGGCAAGATTGTTTGTGGAAATGTTATCATTGATGACGTATCTTTTGTGGAAGGATTGCGACATAATCTCCTCAGTGTTAGTCAGTTCACCGACAAGGGTTTTGACGTCAACTTTGGGACGCATGTATGTTCGATTCGAAGCAAAAAGGACGGAAGCCTTGCTCTCAAAGGAGTAAGGAAGTCAAATTTGTTCATAGCTGACATGAATTCTGCTGATCAGTCTGAAGTCACGTGTTTCTACAGCAAGGCTTCTGCTGATGAAAGTTGGCTATGGCATAAAAGATTATCTCACCTGAACTTTAAAGCAATGAATAATCTCGTAAGGAGAGAATTGGTGAGAGGGCTGCCGCAGATGGAGTTCACACCAGATGGACTCTGCGAAGCATGTGAGATGGGAAAATCAAAAAGAGCCTCGCATAAGAATAAACAAGTGAATAGCATTACCGAGCCCCTACAACTTCTTCACATGGATTTGTTTGGACCTGTTAATGTTATGTCAATGTCAAGGAAAAGATATGCGCTGGTAATTGTCGATGACTTTTCCAAATACACATGGGTGAAGTTTGTGACATCGAAAGATGAAGTGCCACATGAGATCATTAGACATGTACTGGTAATTGAAAACGTAACAAGTCTGACTGTGAAGACTATCCGATCCGACAACGGGACAGAATTCAAGAACTCAGTGTTAATGGATTTCTGCATATCTAAAGGGATCAGACGACTGTATTCAGCACCGAGAACACCACAGCAGAATGGGGTGGTAGAAAGGAAGAACAGGACACTGGTTGAAGCAGCTAGGACAAAGCTGTATGAGTCAAAACTTTCTTTATATTTTTGGGCTGAAGCAGTTAGCACGGCTTGTTATACACAGAACAGAACCCTGATTATAAAGGACCATAATGAGACGCCGTATTACATGATGAATAAACGAAAACCATCTATCAAGTACTTTCACGTATTTGGTGCCAAATGCTTTGTGTTAAGAGACAATGCACAACTTGGAAAGTTTGATGCCAAAGCAGATGAAGGGGTTTTCATTGGATATTCTCTTGAAGCAATAGCAGCGTACAGGGTGTTTGTACTTAATGATCGCAAGGTGGTTGAAAGCCTTAATGTCACATTCGACGACTCAAAGCTCCCGTCGATATTAAAAGAAGAAAGTGAGCCCAATTCCCTAAGATTTGAAAATATGGATATTGATGAAGGGGATACAGTTCCTGAGTCTGTAGTGCAGGGTAGTGATCCAACGATAAATAATGAAATTAATCAAGAGTCTAGTGTTTCGCAAATTCAAAACACTAGGGCTGAGGGATCACCTTCCGTCAGACCTGGTACTAACTCAGGGGGAGTCAGTATGCACTCAGGGGGAGCAGCTCACTCAGGGGGAGCCAGTACTAGCTCAAGGGAAGCTAGTGAAAGTACTTCTAGACTAAGTCACCTTCACTTACAAGATCAAGCTGAATCATCAAGAACATTTGCTAGGGATCGCACTTGGAACAAGGACCATCCGTTCGAGCTAATAATTGGTGATCCAGAAGCCGGAGTGACTACTAGAGGAAAAGCTAGAGCTGAAATTGCCACTGAGAATGAATGTCTATACTCAGTGTTCCTTTCCCAGATGGAACCTAAAGTGGTGGAAGAAGCTCTAGATGACGCTGATTGGGTGATTGCTATGCAAGAGGAACTCAATCAGTTTGAAAGGCAGAAGGTGTGGAAGCTGGTACCCAGACCAAAGAATAGATCTGTTGTTGGGACAAAATGGGTATTCAGAAAAAAGCTGGATGAAGACGAACTTGTAACACGAAATAAAGCTCGCCTTGTTGCTAAGGGTTATACTCAAAGAGAAGGAATTGATTATGATGAAACCTATGCACCAGTAGCAAGGCTAGAGGCAGTGAGGATGTTCTTGGCATTCGCAGCACATCATGGCTTTAAAGTCTATCAAATGGATGTCAAGAGTGCATTCTTAAACGGTGAACTGGATGAAGAGGTGTATGTCGAGCAACCTCCCGGGTTTATCGACATCAAATATTGTGATTATGTTTATCGACTCTTCAAATCAGTATATGGCCTTAAGCAGTCTCCGCGAAAGTGGTATGAAACTCTGTCAGACTTCTTATTAGAAAGTGGTTTCACCAGAGGAGTAATCGACAAGACGCTTTTCTACAAGAAATGCAAAGATGATCTAATAATGGTGCAAGTATATGTGGATGACATTATCTTTGGGTCTGCAAATGAGAAGCTGTGTGCTAAATTCGCAAAGTTAATGCAATCAAGGTATGAGATGAGCATGATGGGAGAGCTGACGTTCTTTCTGGGCATTCAAGTTAGTCAGAAGAAGGACGGGATATTTATCTGCCAGACCAAGTACATTCATGATCTATTGAAGAAGTATGGTCTCGAAGATGTATCACAAGCTAAGACTCCTATGGCAACAGCCACGAAGCTTGACGAGGATAAAGCGGGAAAACCTGTAGACATCTCAAGCTATCGAGGTATGATCGGCTCTCTTTTGTATTTAACTGCTAGCAGACCTGATATTATGTTCTCTACATGCTTATGTGCAAGGTTCCAAGCGGATCCTAGAGAGTCACATCTCATAGCTGTAAAGCGTATTTTTAGGTATCTCAAGGGAACATCAAATCTTGGGATTTGGTACCCAAGAGATACAGGGTTTAATCTTGTTGGCTATTCGGATTCAGATTACGCAGGTTGTAAAATAGATAGGAAGAGCACTTCAGGAAGCTGTCAGTTTCTTGGAAGAAGGTTGGTGTCTTGGCAAAGCAAGAAACAACACACAGTATCTACCTCGACAGCTGAAGTAGAATATATTGCTGCTGAAAGCTGTGTGGCCCAGATACTGTGGATGAAGAACTAACTCAAGGACTACGGTGTGGAAGTATCTAAGATTCCTATCATGTGTGACAACACAAGTGCTATTGCAATGACCAACAACCCTGTGGATCACTCCAGGACCAAGCACATTGACATCAGGTATCATTTTATTAGAGAGCATGTAGAAAATGGAACTGTAGAGTTGCATTTTGTGTCTACTGAACGTCAAATAGCAGATATATTCACTAAACCTCTAGACGAATCAACATTTTCTAGATTGGTTGGTGAATTAGGGTTGCTTAACACCAGTTAGTTTTGCTACCTATCTGTTAGAATTCAGTTTGTGTACATATTATTATTGTTCATGAATATTCTTAATTAATAATGTGTACTTAATTTCAAAAATGTATGTGTTGCATGTCATAAGGGGTTAGAAAGTTTCATGATATTAATCTTGTGCTGATCTGTATATCTTTATGATTAGTGTCTAAATGGAGTAATGGGAAATTTTCTAAGACAAATCTCGATCTAGTTCTGGATTGAGATCGAGATCGACTTGCGAAAACTGCTTAAAACTGTCAAGGTACATCTCGATCTATCCATATCGAGATCGACATCGAGATCGACATCGAGATGTAGATCGAGATGCGGATCGAGATCGACATCGAGATCGACATCGAGATGTAGATCGAGATGAGGATCGAGATCGACATCAAGATCGACATCTAGATGAGGATCGAGATGCGGATCTCGAGATCGAGATGTGACTTGTCTTTTCAGTTATTTTTTTTGGCGTGCAAGTATATATTATAGCATTAAAAAGGCTGTTCATTATTTACATTAACTTTCTTTCTCTCTTTCAAAAGCTTAAGCTCTTCATATACACACGCGTATACATACATTACCAGAGTTCTTTTCTCTGCCATTACATCAAGTTTTCTTGTGATTTTCTTAAACAAAAATCACTAACTGTTACGTGAAAGCATTAATCACTAAAACGAAACTCTGCTAAAATTTTGTTTAAAACTGTTGAACTTCTTGTGTTGTTTTTAACATCATTATTGTTCTTGCACATAGTTCTTTAGTTTTCTTTTCATTCGAGTGAGTTTGTTTTCTGTTTCGTGCTTTCTTATTCTTAAGTTCTTTTGTGTTCTTGAGCGAAATAGTTGTGGGTACTATTGTTTAATCCTTAAAGTGCAACTTTACCGCCGTGTTTGTGTTTTTTTTTGTAACGGCTGTTCACTTTAACTTTTGAAAACTCAACCGTCAATCATTAGTGGGGAATTAAGTGGTCATTAGTGCGGAAGTTAATTTGTCTTAATTTGTGTCACTAATTACGTGGGGTAATTAGTGGGGTTCGTGTACGTTTTTTTTTGTTTAAATTTAGAACTTGTTCTCTAAAATTTCCATTGCAAAACCATTTCAGAACATTTCTTTTCTCAAACACAAATTTAAAATGGCAAACCCAAATTTCACAATTCCCAAGACCAACTTTGTTAATCTCTCTGCTGATCGAGCAACTGGTAGATTTATTCACTATCAGTTCTGGATTGAATCCTTCAACAACACTTCAATCATAAGTCATGCGTTAACCGCCTATCCCATCCTGAATGTCGAAGCCCTTCAAGCTGCTTACTCAACATTAGAGATTCAGGGTAGTAAAGCAAATCCAACAGGCCTATCCTTTACTATTGGTGGTGCCAAATATGAAGTCAGTCTGCAGAAGTTCAATGAGATTCTTGGGCTTCCTACAGAAGATTATGCTCTGGAACCCACTATGGAGGATATGTTGCAATTATTCACGGAGATAGGTTGTCGCCCTCCGACGGGTCCTATCAAGGTAACAAAGGTTAACACCGATATGCTACCAGCTGAGTGGGATTATGTAGTTCAGGCCATTCAGCGCTGCATGTTCCCAAAGGACAAAGACTACAGGCCAATGAACAACAGCTGCCGGGTAATACTATATGGAGTGGCAAACAACAGGAGAGTAAATGTGGGCAAACATCTGTTGATTCAGTTGCTTGAGAGGTGGGCATTGGAGAAGAATGCATCTAGGAATCCGGAAGTTGGTCCAGTCAAATGCTGGATGCCAAGATTTCTTCAGATGGTTCTGGATGACGTCCTTTCAGAGGAACACAAAAGAGTATTTCAAGGCTCTGAAAGGATGGCATGTTTTGATATGACTCTAAAGAGTATCTCCACCATGGAAACCCAGCAAAAGTCCAGACTTTTTGAGTTGCGCCTGACTCCGTATTTCCAGGATCTGCAAGATGAGTATGCTAGGAGGCATGCTTCTCAGTTTACTGCAGTAGAAGCTGAGAGTAGCGGTAACGAAGCTGAAGGTGGAGATCAAGTGCCTAGAAATTTGGAAGAAGCAGGTATGGATGTTGACATGGCCGAGGCAAATGTTGCAGAAGCTGGAGCTGACAAGGATGACGATCTTCTGAGTCAGGTACCTATTCTTGCTGATCTTGATCAATCATCAATTCAACCTGTTTTCTACAGCCGTGGGCCTGAAAATCCCCAGGCTCTATCCCAGGCTGCAAGCCCTTCTGTTCATAAACGTTCAGCCAGCCCTAAAACTGGTGATAAAAGGAAGGCAAGCTTATCTGAGTCGAGTGATTCGAGTGGAGGGAGTGTAGGAGTTGAGAGAATAGTCACTTCAGCAGCTCTGCCACCTCCAAAGAAGCAAAAGGTGGATTCAAACCCAGTGGCAACTGCATAACCTGTTAAGGCTAGTTCACCTCTCACAGCCACCACACCTCACGCTGGTGGCTCTCCTCTCCAAAACATTCCAACACATTCGCACTCACCTAGGCTTATTGGTGAGAGTCAAGGAGGGGGTCCAGCTCAACAGCCAATAGGAGCTGGCCCTACCTCCCCTGAGTTGTCCGCTCAGGGCTCTTTGAGAAATTTCTCGGAAGGGGAATGGCAAACTGAGACTAGCACTTCTGATGCTAGGATCTCAGGAAGTTTTAATGCGGAAGAGTCTGTCGAATCCAGTACGGATGACGCTTCCTCATCTAAATCAGAAAACAAGTTGCTCGCAGAGCAACGACATCTGGTGACTGGTGGGTCTACGCCTCCAGAACAGCCCAGCGAACCAGAAAAGGTTCTAAGTGAACAAGGGGATGACATGGTCATAACGCCATCTCCTGTCGTAGACACAGCGCTTAAAGGCTCAGTCTCACTGACCGATATCGCCGACCAACTCACCGCTAGTCCCCAGCGATTAGTGGATGAGGCTCTAGTACTGTTAGGCTCTAAACACGAGGGAGAGACAGGGAGAGTAGATCCCTTCTTTTTAGGGATCTTGAGTGAAACAGAACCCGGTGAGAGTAAACAGTTTAACCCAAGCCAAACACCGTCCCCCAAATTGCAGGATCTAGTGAAGAAAGTGGAGGCTTTGGAGGCTGGAGTTGCTGGTGTTACTGCTGCTGTCTCTTCTCACTCTAGAAGATTGGAGGTTGGAGCTCAGTTCATGGAGAACCTGATTGCCGTCCAAAATCAAATGATTGACAAGATCAACAATCTTGGATTGGCACAAGTGGAGGTTGGGAGGTCAGTAGATGATGTCACTCATGGTATGTCTCAGGTTTGGACGAAGCTGAATGAACTACTTGATGCTGTCTTTGGACGTAACAGGGCTGGACCTGGTCCTTCACCCGGTGGTGATGATGACGATAATAATGATGATGATGCTCCTGATGAGGATAACACACCTAAGGGGGAGAAGGAGGGTCAGGGTCTGAAAAAGATGACTAGTAAGGGTCCGGTGATCGAGTCCTCAAACAAATCTGGTGAAAAGGTGGAGGAGGCTCAACCGGCTCCTAAGGACCAAGGCAAGCAGAAGATGGTAGTTGAAGAAGAAGCTGAGAAAGAAACACCTCTTGTCGATGCATTTATGGGAGACTTTATTGAAGATTCTGATGATGACGAGATGGATGTAGAAGCCTTAGTGGCAAGGAGGTCGAGACTCGAGCAACGGGCAAAAGAGTGGGAACAAGAAAGAGGTCTAAATCCTGGCGGATCCGGCGCAGGAGTTGCAGGTGATGCAGGAGACCACTCGGTTGCTGACGAGCATGTGCCAGAAGAAGAAGTTGATGAAGCGGAGATGCAAGGAGAGATTTTCAGGGAAGCCAGAGAAAGAGTAAATGAAGAAGTGCTACAAGGGATAGTTGAAAAAGAACTAATGGCAAAGGAGAAGAGAGCGGCTCAGAAAACTCAGCATGAGTATGAAATGAAAAAGATCAAAGATCCTAAGGTCCAGGCTGACATAAGGAGGGAAGGTCCCGAATGGGACAAGGCTAGAGAAGCCTTAGCTGGACCAAGAGCCTATGCTCATGACTCAGAAAGATTGAACTTTCTTCTTCATAAGCTAGAAAATCTAAACCCTAGGTTGCTGAATTATCTAAATTGTATAAGATAGGGATGCACCTCCATACAAGTCATATTCAAGGAGAAGGCATGGAATCTGATGATCACTTGGACACCCATAACAAAAATCGGGCCGTGTATGGTCGATGAAGCTTTCTTCCATGAAAGGGGTGCAAGTGAACTGGTAGAATTCGCTCACAAGGTAGACACCTCTGTCAAGACTGGAGTGCTGTTTAAGGAGAAATTGTTGAAGATGGCTGAAGACAGAGGGGTTGACATTATTCTAAATCCCTACCAGATCAGATATGTCCATGACAAGGTCTTGAGGATCGTAAATCTGCATGACTCGAAACTAACTCCGAGCGGAAATGTGCTGAAGGCAGTTGCAAAGCTAGTCCTCTCTAAGGGTTTTTTAACAAAGGAAAAGAAGCTGGTGGCTAAGGACTTGGAGAAGCTGATAAGAAGGCAAGACGGTAGATACAAGTTGCCTGAAGCTACACTACCAGTGGTTAAGAAGGAACCTGAAGACTATGCATCCGAGCAGCAAGACGAGGCAATAAGAGAGCATGTGCAAAGATACGGAGATCCAAGAATAGACATTCCAGAAGAAGGGGAAATAAGGGGGGAAGCTAGTGCAGTGGTTAGTGCAAATGCCAAGTTTGTCAAGAGCAAAGCTGAGAATGAGAATGATTTGCTGATCTATACAAACAAGCATCAGGTGGAAACCATCATTGAAATCAAGTATGACATCTTTGCAGAACACAGTCATGAAACACTGTGTATTATAAGGGAATTGATTGATGAGATGGATGATGTTGACGAGTTTGATCAGGATTATCTAAGGGTCACGTTTGATAACTTCTGTAAGAGAAGACAACAGCTTGATATTCAGAGGCTACAACAATGCACCACCGCTATTGTCATTGGATACCCTAAGCAGCTGTTTATAAGGAAGAAAGGGGAAAAGGGGTATCCTGACAAAGTCACGAAGATGAGGTTTGAAGACATTCCCACGAAGCTTACCACTCGCAGCATGGTTGAAAGGTGGTTGAGGTTGTTTCGAAATTACAAGATCAGAAATCATGTGGAAGCAGAAGGACTTAATCTTCTCAAGAAAAGAATGGATGAAGTCTGCAACCCTGAGTTCATGAAGAAAGAAAAAGCAGCCAAGAAGAAAGCTCGTGAGGAAGAGGAGCGCAAGAAATCAAAGTTTTAATGTATTATGCTTGTAATGTTTCTTTGCGTTGTAATTTGTTTTCTTGTTTTCCTGTATTGTAAAAATATATTATCTGTTTTCTTGTGTAGTGTAAGGTAGAAGTTAGTTAGCTAAGTGTCTTGAAACTGGTTTATATTAGGCGTCAATTATTTCGCGAAGTTCGGCGGTGGTAATACTGCTAAAAGGACTTCAGAAGGATAATTGAAGATTGAGTGGACCGTGCTCTTAAAGTACTTAGAGAAAATCTCTAGAAGAGCATGAAGCCATTTGATCGAGCCAACAGGTGTCCAATTTTGGCACTTGAAGTATCAGTAATAGACATGAAGTTAATTAATCAAGCCAAGCATTATGTAAGTTGACATGATCTTTTATGAATGTTATTTTATATTTTTCAGTCCCTGTTTAGTTGAGTTATCCTCATTGTGAATTTGGTTGTCATTGTTAGACAATCAAATAGGGGGAGATTGAAAGGCATAGGTGTACTAACTTGTAACACTTAATTACTATGTAACTCAACTAGAAAAAAGATAAAACAACAGTAAAACAAGAGAAACTGAAGAAGCACATGGAATCAATCAACTGAAGAAATGGTAATGATACTTGGTAACTACAAGTAACTAATTTGGTTAATCAAGGATGCATAAGTGAGAAGAAGTTCAATCTCAGTATTGCTCATGCCCTAACTTATCTAATGGAGAATCAAATTAATGTCAAAGAAGTATCAAGAAGACCAAAGTGATTTCATGTAATATATATCAACATCTGGATAATGTAAAGGTTAATCAACAAATGAGAACTGACATTCAGAAGCAAGAACCCCTACAAGACTAGTCACTTATGAACCAGACCATTGCATCAAGTGTCAGGACATTGGAGGCAAGTTCATGTCAGTAATAGAAGATCTCATTTGAATTGAGTGAGGAAAAGAAATTGAAGAAGCTAGGGAAACTTGCTCATAAAGGTTAATCCTCAATTAGTCACTAAAGAAAGTCAACATTCGATGAGTGCATATTTGCCATGGCAAATGTCGATCCACGGCAGATCGAGATCGAGATCGAGATCTTCATAGATCGAGATCCTCCCAGATCGAGATCGAGATCTTCACAGATCGAGATCGAGATTCTCCCAGATCGAGATCGAGATTTACACAGATCGAGATCGAGATGGGTCCAGGCGAAGATCGAGATGCGGGTGGATATGTAACATTTAATGTTCAAGGGACAAGTGGCTTATTGTGAACGGTTGATCCAGAGTTGTTGGGAAAGTACTTTTTGTTGTCGAAGTCCTGATTGGGCCACTTACACAAAAAGGACAAGATCAAGACTACATGACATTATAAAAGCAGCACTTTGTTTTTATTAGTAGACAGACTTTTTCATCATCTCAATTATTCACCGATATTTTTAAAGAGAGAGCATTTACTGTAAAACAAAAAGTGAGAGAGAGGATCAGTTGAATCTAGCTTTAATTGCTGTATTTATTGTTCAACTGATCATGATGCTTTTATGAATGTTGTAGCAAATCCTTCAATGAATATAAAGATATATTCTTGAAATTCTGTGTCATCATTTATTACCTGCATATTGTTTATTCTCTCATTAATTTTAAACAGTTGTATTCACCCCCCCCCCCCTCTACAACACTTTGGACCTAACACAGTTGATCGACATGCTGAGCAGCTTCAATTAGAAGGTGCACAGGATGATCCATTTGCATTGGCACTTGCTCTGGCTCTTGTTCCTGCACTGGATGAGCAATAAGATCTAATATCCCAGCCAAATAATCTGTCCTTACCACTTGCACATTTTGAAACTTGGGGTTGTTGTGGAGCCTTGCAAATAAGTTGTTCTGAGAAGTAGGAGATTCTTCTATAGGACCATTCTGAAATAAGGCTTTGTCTTGATCCATCAACAAGTCATTCATGAACAGCATCAGGAACCTCGGATAGTAGTCTTGTACATTCTGTTCCCTGCTTTCTGGTTTCCCCATTTTCCTGATTATTTCTTTTAGAATCAACTTCCCAAAATTTATCCTCCGGTTGTGGGCCATAGAAAACCCTATGATTTGGAGTAGTGAAGATATATTGTTGAAGTTGTTCTTTGTAGTGGGTGCAAACACTTTGGCTAATATGTCAAAGAAGTAGTCCCACTCGCTTACCAATTTGGACTTTGTCAACCTTACCAAATTGATCTCACCCTGATATTGAATGGTATAGAAAAATTCTAGTATTTCTGGTACAGTGGGTGGATCCATGAAGTTGTCAGTTGGAAAGCCCAAAATTCTATTCACGTCCTCTTCAGTCACCATGTATTCACGATCTCCTATGCTGAATGAGAATCGAACTCTGCCTACAGTACTCCTATTCCTCGCAGTTGAATACAGAGCCCTAAGTGCTAATACTTGCAACGGGGCGTCCAGAGTAATTGCAGTTCTTACAAGTGAATGTTCATTCATAAATACGATCCACGGTCGAAACCTCTCGACTGAACAATTCACCGGATTAAAATATCCTACAAAATTAGTTTTTACTAATTCGCAAAAACCAGCCATTTTCTATTACAGATAATAAATTACAAAGTGCGAAAAAAAAAACAATTACAAGTCAATAAATCGAAAATTACACTTTACAATTGAAATCCTAATTTCTAATAAACCCTAAACAACTTTAAACAGCAAATCACTACACCACAGTCTGTAACCACAATCAAAACCAAGAGCTTCGAATTTTATCAAGAACAAAAGCAGTGAGTTGGATTTTTGATGAAAATCGGGCAGAGGTTCGTTTGTTTTAATCGATTTTATCAATCTAGCAAGCAAAGAGCTTGAGAACAGCAATTAACAGCAACTGATTGCAGTTGTAAAGGATCAAAAACCATCGATTTCTTTGTAATTGAAAGAAAAACTGTTCGTTAATGTGTGTGTGTGTATAACTGCGTGTGTGTGTATTAATAAGTTGAGTATGACTTTTTATTTTGATTTAAAGGAACCTGTTAAAAGAAAACAAAGGCTCGGTATGACTTATTAAAAGTCATACCGAGTTTTATTTACTTAAAACTGAACACAACAAACAAAAATGCTCGGTATGACTTATTATTCTAATCTCTCGGTATGACCTTTTTTTTTTTTTTTTTAAATCATGCCGAAATTTGTTAGAATAATGTCATACTGAGCATTTAAAATAATAAGTCATGTTGTTTAAATAATAAAATAGAATAATTACTTATATTAATAATTGTTTCTAAATTTGAAATAAAACAATAAAAATCTTATTCGAATATTAGATAAATTATTAATTATACAATAAATATTAACAAACAATACTCTTCTTAGAAACTTTGAGATAAATAACAATAATTTACATACTAATAAATATTAAAGATATATAATAAATATTTACATTATTAATTTATTTTAATTAATTTAAGAATTAAATTAACTCATGTTTGAATTAATTTAATAAGCAAATTAATTTGAATAATTAATAACATAATTATTTATATATAAGTACACTAAAAATTAGAAAACTATATACATTAATTTACATAAATGCTTATAAATGCTTAATTTAAACAAAATTACTTATGCTTTAATTGAAACAATTATCTTCTAAGAATATTGATTTAATCTTAAAATAATTTTCCAAAAATTCATAAGCCCTAGGATTTTATTAATTCAAGCCTCATAAACTCTTTAAATATTAACATTTAATATTTATGAGCTTAAATTAATTCCTAGCAACCCAAAATTTAGCCATTGTTTAACATCCCTAATTCAATAACCAGCTTTGAGAAAGTGGATTCATCAAGTGGTTTTGTGAAGATGTCGGCTAATTGATCTTCTGTGGGTACAAAATGTAACACCACAGTTCCGTTCATGACATGTTCTCTTATAAAGTGATACCTTATGTCAATGTGCTTGGTTCGCGAATGTTGTACAGGATTGTTGGAAATAGCTATAGCACTTGTGTTGTCGCAGAAAATTGGAATTTTGTTCAACGCAAGTCCATAGTCATTTAGCTGATTCCTAATCCACAAGATCTGTGCACAACAGCTACCTGCCGCAATGTATTCTGCTTCGGCTGTCGAGGTAGATACTGAATGCTGTTTCTTGCTGTACCAGGAGATCAACCGTCGTCCTAGAAACTGACAGCTTCCAGAAGTACTTTTCCTGTCCATCCTGCACCCTGCATAGTCTGAATCTGTATAGCCAATTAGGTCAAAACCTGTATCCTTAGGGTACCAAATTCCAAGATTTGGTGTACCCTTTAGATATCTAAAAATTCGTTTAACAACTATTAGATGAGATTCCCTTGGGTCATATTGAAATCTCGCACATAAGCATGTTGCAAACATTATATCGGGTCTACTAGCAGTTAGATATAATAATGAGCCTATCATACCTCTGTAGCTTGTGATGTCAACTTTCTTACCAGTTTCATCTTTGTCAAGCTTCGTGGCTGTTGGCATTGGGGTTTTTGCTGGTGAAGAATCTTCTAGACTGTATTTTCTGAGAAGATCTCTTACGTACTTTGATTGGCAAATAAAAATCCCATCTTCCTTTTGCTTTACTTGCAATCCAAGGAAGAATGACAGCTCACCCATCATGCTCATCTCATATCTACTCTGCATTAACTTAGCAAATCTCTTGCACAAGTTTTCGTTAGTAGAACCAAATATAATATCGTCAACATAAACTTGGACAAATATCATATCTATATTATGTAATTTATAAAAGAGATTTTTATCTATGACACCTCTAGTGAAACCATTTTCAAGTAAAAACACAGAGAGAGTGTCATACCATGTCCTCGGTGCTTGCTTGAGTCCATAGAGAGCTTTGAAAAGAAAGTACACAAAATCAGCAAACTCTAGATTTTTAAAGCAGGGGTTGTTCCACATATACTTCCTCTTCTAGCTTTCCGTTCAGAAATGCACTCTTCACATCCATTTGATAGACTTTTAAATTGGAATGTGCTGCGAATGCCAGAAATATCCTGATGGCTTCAAGTCTTGCAACTGGTGCGTAGGTCTCGTCATAATCAATTCCCTCTTCCTGGGAGTAACCCTTTGCCACCAGCCTGGCTTTGTTTCTTGTAACAATGCCATCACCGTCTAACTTGTTCCTGTATACCCATTTCGTGCCAATAACAGATCTATCTTTAGGCCTGGGTACCAGTGTCCAGACTTCTTGTCTTTCGAACTGATTGAGTTCTTCTTGCATGGCAAGAACCCAATCTGGATCAATTAGTGCCTCTTCAATCTTCTTTGGTTCTTCTTGAGATAGAAAAACTGAAAATAAACATTCATTTGAAGTTGCACTTCTGGTTCTAACTCCAACATCTGGATCACCTATGATCAATTCAAAAGGATGATCTTTGCTCCATATCCTTTCCCTGGGTAGGTTTGATCTTGATGATTCGCCTTGAAATTCATTGTGATGTTGTGTTCTGCAAGTTGATCCTTCATCTCCCCCTGAGTTGCTGCCAGGATGACTTGTTGATCCACCACTGGTATTAGTAGTATTTCCAGTGTTACCATTGTTTCCACCACTATTACCTGGATTATCATTATTATTGTCATCATCATTTCATGTTGCAACCTCAGGTTCTTCTTCGTCATCAGAATGTGAGTCTGGATAATTATCAAATTTTAATGACTCAGAAGAATCTTCAGTTTGGATACTTGGGAGTTTTGTGTCATCAAAAGTTACATTGACACTTTCCTTCACTTGGTGCTGATCAATTATGTATACCCTATATGCTCTTGTTGAGTAACCGACAAAAATAGCTTCATGTGCCTTGGCCTCAAACTTGCCACGATGTTCATCTCCATCTTTTAGCACAAAGCATTTGGCTCCAAATACATGAAAGTACTTGAGAGTTGGTTTCTTGCCAGCCATTAATTCATAGGGAGTTTTCATATGATCTTTGTTGATTAGAGTTCGATTCTGAGTATAACAAGCTGTATTAACTGCTTCAGCCCAGAAGTAGATAGGTAACCTTGATTCACTTAGCATAGTCCTTGCAGCTTCAATCAGGGTTCGATTTTTCCTTTCTACAACTCCATTTTGTTGCGGAGTTCTTGGTGCTGAGTATTGCCTTGTTATTCCCTTGTCTGAGCAGAAGTTATTCAGAATTTCATTTTTGAATTCTGTTCCATTATCTGATCTGATTGCCCGGACAGGTAACTTTGAATCTAACTCAATCAGCTTTATATGATCAATCACCAAATGTGTAGTTTCATCCTTAGAGTTCAAGAATAAAACCCATGTATATTTTGTGAAGTCATCCACAATCACTAAGGCGAATTTCTTCCTTGACATAGACAGAATATTTACTGGACCAAATAAATCCATATGAAGGAGCTGAAGTGGTTCAGTGATGTTTGTAGTGTCTGTGCCTCTGTGAGTTGCTTTCTTTGACTTCCCTTTCTGACATGCCTCACACAAGCCTTCTTGTGTAAATTCCATCGGAGGCAGTCCTCTCACCAAATCCCTCTTGACTAGAGAGTTCATTGTTTTGAAATTCAGGTGTGAGAGCTTCTTGTGCCATAACCAACTTTCCTCCGTTGAAGCTTTTGAATAAAAACAGTTTGCTTCAGCTTCAGTTCCCGAGTTGAAATCAGCTACGTACAAGTTTCCTTTCCTTACTCCACGCAAGGCTAGTCTGTCTTCTTTAGAATGAGCTATTAAGCATTTCTCCTTGATAAAGTTTACCTTGTATCCTTTATCACAAAATTGACTGACACTGAGTAGATTGTGCTTAAGTCCTTCCACCAAAGAGACATTTTCAATGATAACATTTCCTGTATTTAACTTGCCATATCCCGTAGTCATTCCTTTGATGTTATCTCCAAAGGTGACGATTGGGCCAGCTCTCTCAACCACGTCTGATAGCAGGGCTCTATCTCCGGTCATATGCCTTGACGATCCGCTGTCCAGGATCCATATAACTCGGTTTACTTGTTTAACTCCTTGCACATACCAAACGGATTAATTCGTCTTCGGAGCCCAAAATTGATTGGGCCCGACATACTTAAAGAATTGACCTTTGTCTGCTTTAACAACAGATCCTTTTCGAATAACATCATTTTCTTCCTTGACTGTTCCTACCTTCCTAAAAACAGTCTTAACAATTTTCTGTTTAGACTTAGGAATATATGATTCCTTCTTTTCAGGTGAAGGAGTCGCAGTCTTGGATTTAGCAAATTTACTATTGTTGGTCAACTAGGTTCTTTACAATATATGAGAAATTCTTATATGCAAGACACTTCTTCTTTTCTTCTTCTATCTGGTTTCTGAGATTGGCTTCTGTTACAACATGACAACTGACTTTACTGACTTGAACAGCTAAGTCTTCAGTCAACTTAACAGTCAACTTGTCATGATTTCTTTTTAACTGTTTAAAAACTTCAGTCTCATCAACTAACTCTTTGACTTTGAGTCTGAGTTTCTTAACCTTATCTCTTTCACCATCTAGTTCTTTACCTAGCAAAGCAAACATCTTAGGACAAGAAGGATTTACCTCTATTCCTCTGTCACGGGTGGGAGACAGTGATTCCTCTGATGAAGTCATAAGAGCAAGATTTCTTAGCTCTTCCTCATCATCGTTATCTGAATCATCCCAGCTTTTGCCTGCTGCTAGATAGGACTTTCCTTGATGCTTTTTCACGAGCGCATCATACTTCTCCTTGAGCTCTTCGTAAGACTCTCTCTTCTTCCCTTGCTTAGGCTTCTTGCACTCAGTTGCAAAGTGGCCTAGCTCATTACAGTTGAAGCAACGAAACTTGCTTCTATCAACTAAGCCGGTCTTGTAGCCGCTTTTCGATACTGTTGTCGAAGAACCTCCTTTTTGGAATCTTCCAAAATTAGGCTTACTTCTGAATGAGGAGTTTCTTCGGAATCTCATGTTGCCAAACTTCCTGGCAACCATAGCTAGAGATTCATCTTCCAGCTGATCTAGTTCTTCCAGCGAGTAGAAATCACCGTCTTCTTGTTTGTCAGAAGTATGTCCAAGTTCTGGAACGACATACTCTGTAGAACTGTTAGAAGGTGCAACAGCCTTCACTTCTTCTTTCTCTGGTGCTTCTACCATTAATGCCTTGGAGGAACTCAGAACTTTACCTCTTCCGTACATCTCTCTGGTTTGGATTTGTTCCAGCTCATAAGTTTTTAAAACTCCGTAGAGTCTTTCTAGGGTTACCTCTTTCATATCCCTAGATTCCCGAATAGCTGCAATCCTGTGTTCCAGATGCTCTGGTAAGGTCAGCAAAAACTTCCTGTTCACCTCTTGGTTCTGATAAAACTTTCCATTCATGTTGAGCTCGTTTATCAGTTTGTTTAGTCTCTGAAACACCTCAGAGATACCCTCACCAGGGTTGGATCTAAACTGCTCATATTGGGTGGTCAGGATCTCCAGTCTATTCTCTTTAACTTCTTCAGTTCCCTCATTGATAATTTCAATTGTTTCCCAGACCTGTTTTGCATTCTTGCAGTTGACTACTTGGTTGTACATGATGTAGTCTAGGGATTCAATTAATATGAGCTTCAAGTTATTATCAAGGGACACATCTTCTGTTTCCTCATCTGTATAGTCTGTCGGACTCTTTGGAAACTGTCTGTGGGGAATTACGACCTCATCAACCGTGTGTTCGAGAATAACTGATATAGGGGGTTCAACACCTTTGGCCATGACTAATGCATACTTGGGATTTGCAATCCCGATAAACAGTAGCATTTTGTGTTTCCACAAGTTGTAGTGTTCTCTGTCAAATTGTGGAATTTTTATGCTCGTCACTTTTTGGGTACTCATCTTTAATAAGATTAAAAATTAAGTGTTTCAAAAAATATTTTAATTTTTGACTTAAAACAATTTTTGATCAAAAATAATTTTTTCAGAAAGAAAAAAAATTATTTCGAAAAAAAAATTATTTCGTATTTAAAATAATTTTTGAGATCTGAAAGAGTTCGCGGAATTTGATTTGGATCTGATATTAACTATATCAACCAGCTCTGATACCAATTGTTGGTCCCTGATATTGTAAAAGGGGGGGGGGGTTGAATACAATATCTAAAATTTAATCGCGGAATAATTGGATTTAAAAAATATTTTAATTACTCGCGAAATATTAATTAGAATGAAATACTGTTCAAGTGAAAGATATAATTTTAACTTGATTAGTATTACAAAATTAATATTAAGAAAACTGTAATATAATTGATAAAAGTTCTAGAACAAATTTGACATGAATTGTTCGTGTCTTACAATTATATTCCAAACTCAGCACAGAAATCTGTGAATATTACAATGCAGATAAATTACTGAATTTGATCTGATTTCTAACACTAACAAATGAAACAAACTCCTCATATTTATAGAGGTTGAAAAAGGTTGGTATGACCTTTTTCAATATGACTTAATTTATAGAAATAAAGTCTGTATGACCTTTTATAACACTTGTATGACTTATAAAACACTGGGCAAGACTTATTTCTTTCGGTATGACTTATTATATTAATTAAAAAATCGGTATGACTTTTTAATTAAATAAAAAATCACTCCAGCATGACCTTTGATCAAAGAAAATTCGGTATGACTTATTATATATATATATAAAAAGTCTCGGTATGACTTTATGTCGGCAGTAGCTCGGTATGACTTATTTATATATATATATATATATATATATATAAAATTTCGGTATGACTTATTTATATATGTATAAAACAGTCTCTCGGTATGACTTATAAAAATCATCTGGTATGACTTATTTAAGTCATTCGAATATATATATATATATATATATATATATATATATATATATATATATATATATATATATATATATATATATAAAAGTCATTCTAACTAGTTTCTTTTATGATAAATTAATTCTACTTTAAATTAATTAAATAATTTATAAATTAAATTAAATTCAACTTGAATTAATTTAATTAAATAAATTAAATAATTAACTTACTTGGTTTGTAGAAATAAAATATCATAGAGAACTTGATTCAACTGCAGTCTTCTTGATTTTTCTTTGACTTCTGATCTTGAAACCTCTTGATTAAATGAAGAATAAATATTTATATTTAGTTGACACACAAATGTACTGTCTGGTTCATTTGTGTCATACTAATAAATATTCTCCTTTTAATAACCTTGAATTAGAGGCCTTCTGTCATTTCTTCTGCTTCACTGTCTTCATTTTTCTTCTGGAATCTACTTGTTGTAACCACTTGAAATCTTCTGTACCTTCTGTCTTCTATGGAAGTACTACCACATTATTATTTTCACTGACGCTTGAACATAAAAATGAACTTCTTCCAGTGTTGAGTAGCAATCCTATAAAAATACTTCTGATACTTGGATCCTTTGTGATTAGTTGACTGTCTTCGTCTTGATTCCTGATTGGTACTTATTATTTACTTCTATTTATTAGCTAGAGTTGAGTTGTCATCTAATTATTACAAATAGGCTTAGTCATATGCCTTTCAGGGAGCTTTAGATCATCGAAAGTTACATCCATGCTTTCAATGACCTTTTTGTGATCAATCACATAAACCCTGTAGGCCTTAGATTCCATTGAGTAGCCAAGAAATATGCCTTCATGAGCCTTGGATTCGAACTTTCCCAGATGCTCATCATCTTTCAATACGAAGCACTTTGCTCCAAACACATGAAAGTATTTCAGTGTTGGTTTCTTGTTGGCCATTACTTCATAAGGAGTCTTGTCATGTTCTTTATTAATCAGGGTACGATTTTGAGTGTAGCAAGCTGTGTTGACTGCTTCAGCCCAAAAGTATAGAGGCAACTTTGCTTCATTCAGCATTGTTCTTGCTGCTTCAACCAAAGTCCTGTTCTTCCTCTCTACTACTCCATTTTGTTGTGGAGTTCTGAGCGCTGAGAATTGTCTTGATATTCCTTTTTCCACACAGAATTCATTCAGGATTGCATTTCTGAATTATGTTCCATTGTCAGACCTTATCTTCCTGACAGGCAGACCAGCTTCCAACTCAATTTTCTTTAAGTGATTGATAATTGTTTGAGGGGCTTCATCCTTTGCGGCTAGAAACAACACCCACGTGTACTTGGAGTAGTCATCAACAATTACAAGTGCATATCTCTTCCTTGACATCGACATGACGTTGACTGGACCAAATAAATCCATATGTAGTAGT
This sequence comes from Oenanthe sinensis, assembly GCA_028671895.1. Taxonomy (NCBI): domain Eukaryota; kingdom Viridiplantae; phylum Streptophyta; class Magnoliopsida; order Apiales; family Apiaceae; genus Oenanthe; species Oenanthe sinensis. The sequence continues at coordinate 8,997,099 of JAPMAC010000212.1, forward strand.
TGCAGTGGTTCAGTAATGTCGGTTGAGTCTTTGCTTCGGTGAAATGCTTTCTTTGACTTCCCCTTTTCACATGCTTCACATAACCCTTCTTGACAGAATTCCATCTCGGGCAAACCTCTAACCAATTCCCTCTTTACTAAAGAGTTCATTGTTTTGAAGTTGAGGTGAGAGAGTTTCTTGTGCCACAACCAACTGTCCTCTGTTGAAGCTTTGCTGTAAAAACATTGAACTTCTCCTTTGCTTGCAGAGAACAAATCAGCTACAAAGAGATTCCCCTTTCTCACTCCCTAAAGAGCAAGCTTCGAATCCTTCCTGCTTTGGATGGCACATCTTTCTTTCTCAAAAGTTACTTTGTATCCCTTGTCAGTGAACTGACTGATACTCAGAAGGTTGTGCTTTAATCCATCCACAAGAAGGATGTTTTCAATGATAACATTCCCGATTTCCAGATTGCCATATCCCGTTGTGAATCCCTTGCTGTTATCTCCAAAGGTCACTATCGGGCCAGCTTTCTCAATCACATCTGTTAGCAGGGCTTTATCTCCAGTCATGTGCCTAGAACATCCACTGTCAAGTATCCACATGACACGTTTGTTCTTCGCTGTACCCTGCATCCACAGGTTGATTACTTTTTCTTTGGTACCCAAACTTGATTGGGTCCAAGAGGTTTAGATAAGTAAAAAGATTTAGCTACAGAAATTTTCTGGTCCTTGTCTTTCTCATTGACTGCACCCTTGCCCTTTGGTTTAGCCTTGACAGTAGTGCCTTTAGGCTTAGGGACAGGGGTTTCCTTCCTAACTTTAGGAGGACTGGCAGTCTTTGCCCTAACATGCTTTCTAGTCATGTTCACATCTGTATTCATGCAAGTACTTGATGAAGTGTTCATTAAGTTTATGTATGCAGACATGATATTGAAAGCACATGGCATGCATCCTACTTTACCGCATGGTTGATGAGGAATAGACATGGCAGGCATGGCAGGCATACTAGAAGTTTCTGTTTTAACTACTTTTATCTTATTGCATGCATGCGTAAGATGACTAGTAAAATTGCAATTATTACAAGCTTTTCTAGAATTGTTAGCACCTACCTTACCGTTTCTGTTTGCTTTCTTGTTTTCATTTTTATTGCCTATTTCAATTTTAACCAGTTTCTTAGGTTCTTCAATCTTAACAGATTTCTTAAGCAAGTTCTTCTTATCTATAACCTTTTCCTCTTTCTCCTCAGCAAGGAGTTCTTCTTTAATTAAGAGATCATCTTCATTTAGGGGTTCTATGACGAACTTTTTATAAAGGGGCTTAGCTACATCCTTCAATACATGTGGAATATCTTGCTTCATAGGACTTTCCTCAGCAATAGATTCTACATGCATTTTTCCTGCTTTCTTATCATAGTCAAAACCTATTCCTGTTTTCTGACCTATGACTTGTTTGTCTATAGCCTCCTTTACAAGATTCGCAGACTTCTTATATGCTTTAAGTTTTAACTCTAGATCAGAAATTTACTTCTTAGAGCTGCTTCTACTTCCTGGTTGCACTTATCTCTATTCTGAAAGTATTCTGTTTTCTGTTTCAGATCTTCTACATTAACACATGCAAGCTCTAGTTCTTCGTTTTTAGCTTCTAGCATTTTAACCTTAAGAACTAGTTTAGCATTTTCTTCTTCAGATGCTAGCATGCTTGTGTGAATATTAAACATTTCTATGCTCAGATCTTCCACAGTTTTCTTATACTCAGAATTAGACATGTCAACGGAAGAAAGAAATGATACCTTGGATGATTGAGGTGATGCCTCTGAAGAGTCTGCCATTAACGCAAGATTTCCATACACCTCCTCTTCATCATTATCTGAATCATCCCAGCTCTTTCCTTCAGCTATATAAGCTCTTCCTTGATGCTTCTTCACCAGTGCATCATACTTCTGCTTTAATTCATCGTAGGACTCCTTCCTCTCTTTCCCTTGTTTTGGTTTCCGGCATTCTGTTGTAAAATGATCGGGTTCTCCACAATTGTAGCATTTAAACTTACTTCTATCTACCATCCCTGTCTTATAGCCTCCTTTGCTGTGAGATCCTGAAGACGATCCACCTCGATTGTTGTTGTCCCTGGAACCACTGTAACTTGAATTACCCTTAAATTTGAATTTTGGGTTCCTCCTGAATCTGAGGTTCTTGAACTTTCCCGTTGTTCAAGTTCTTCCAATGAATAGAAGTCGTCTTCATCACCCGGTTGATTAGATTCTGATAATTCAGCCTCTAAGATTTCTTCTTTTTCAACTGCAGGTGCTTCTTTGTTGGTCTCCTTGACAGCAATAACACTGGCTACAAGAGCTGTCGTCTTTAACAGTGCTGTGTTCTTACTGTCCACTGTACCTGAGCCGTAAATGATTTGTCTCTGCTCTTGCTCCATCTCATGAGTCTTGAGCTTTCCATATAGCATTTCAATTGACATATCATTTATATCACTTCTTTATCTGATTGTAGAGATTTTGTGCTCTAGGTGTGCTGGCAGCGTCAACATGAATTTTCTGTTTATTTCCCTGCGTGTGTAGGCCTTCCCATGTAGAGACAAGTCATTCAGTAATTTGTTGTATCTCTCAAAAACTTGAGTTATACTTTCTCCAGGTAATGACTTGAATGCTTCATATTGGGAGGTAAGAATGTCCAGCCTGTTATCCTTCACTTCAGTTGTACCCTCCATTAGCAGATTTATTGTGTCCCACATCTGTTTGGCACTGGTGCAATTGATCACCTGATTCAGCATTGTTGTGTCCAAAGAATCCATCAAGATGCATTGTAGATGATTGTCCCATGCTACTCTTTCTTTGTCAGTATCAGTAAACTCTGAAGGTTCCTTTGGGGTAAATCCTTGAGGAATCCGTTCTCCGTCTTCTGAAACTGTCTCCGGTGTAAGCTTTTGAGGAACATAGGGGCCATTTTCCAGAATTCCCAGATATTGAGAATTACATGTTTTAATAAAAATGGTCATCTTCTTTTTCCACAAAATGTATTCATTTTTGTCAAAGGTGGGAATTTTAATGCTGCTTAATTTTTGGGTACTCATGGTTGTTAAGAATTTTAAGTCTTAAGAAATAATTAATTTCTCAAAAATTAAAATCAATTCGAATAAAAATTAAATATCGAGAAAATAATTTTTAATTCGAATTCTTGATGATTGATAGCTTTTTAAAATTTAGTGAATTTAAAATCAATGAAAAATTCGAAATTGAATTTTCTTTAAAAATAAAAGAAAATTCAAGATAAATTTTTCTAGATCTAAAAATGCACTTTTTTGAAAAACTATTTTTGGATCTGATTTGTAAAGTCAATCAACAAGCTCTGATACCAATTGTTAGGTCCAATATCATCATATAAGGGGGGGTTGAATATGATGTGGTAGAAATTTCAGTTAATTTGTGGAAGTGTTTGTGTTTTTAAAGATATGAACTTGACAGTTAACAAAACACAAAGCTGGGAAATAACAAGTTATTATTAAATCCATGTGGTGCTATAAATCTAATCAAATGATTAGCTGCAGTGGTTTCAAAACAATATTACAACACAATACAGTTGGGTGAAATAAATGTCTAGCTTTAATGGAGCTTCCCGGCTGTGTGTGTTGAATACTTGAAGATGATAACCCCTTTGAAATAATTGATTTGAACCCATATATATTTGTAGACTTCTTTGGAAATTTTTCCACAAGGCTAAGTCCTGAGTGGCACCTGCACAGTGGTAGTGGTGTAGGGGCGCCACTTGAAGCATGTTGAGCCTGTTGTCCTGAGTTGCGCCTTGTATGTGAGTTGCGCCTATACAGTGGTTGCACTGTGTAGGCGCCACTCACAACTAGACTTGACTTAGAAACAATTGACAGTTGTGTTGCACCTTGGAGGTGTGTTGCGCCTGTACAGTGTGTTCCCTGTACAGGCGCCACTCATCCCTTAGAATAAGTGTGCCTGTTTGTACCTGTTAGACTTTGAGTTGCGCCTATACAGTGGTTGCCCTGTATAGGCGCCACTCATGACTTGGGCACTATTTCTTGTGCCTTCACTTGACAATTTTGTTGCACCTTGATATGTAGACTGCACCTCTTCACTGCTTCAAGAGTAATAACCACCAAGTGTAGTAATACCTTCCTTAGCATATTTATCTCGAATTCTTGAATTAATTACCACTTGAACTTTACTCTTCTGGCTTGGCTTGATCAACTGATTTTCTTCTGATTAATTAAGATAATTCTTTTCTTGTTGTGCTGACGCTTAGTGCACTGGTCTGGTTCACAAACGACTAACACTTGAATAAAATTCCTTAATCTCTGTTCTGTTTCAGCTGATAAACCCTGGACTTTTGCATTGCTTCTGATCACTGAAACCCTTTGACAATTATACATGGATCACTGCTCTGTCTATAGAATGAAGTCATCTGAACTCTTATTTGTCATTGAGGCTTGAACATATTAATGAACTTCTCTCCATGACGTTCAGTAATTCTTTCATCTTGAATGCTCAACAATGATGAATGTATTATCTTCTTGATTATGTCCTTCTGGATTCCTGTGCTGCATATTAATACTATTTATCTGACTTTGTTTCTTAGTTGAGTTATTGTTATCACTATTACATACTACGTTACATTATGCTTTACAATCTCCCCCTATTTGATTGTGAGAGATCGACAAGCAAAGCCTGTGAGAAGATAACTCAACTGATACTTACAAGAAAAAGTAAAGTGCAGAAAGACAATAAACAATATTAATTACATTCTGGATTAGATATTACATTTCCAGATTTCTTTGTGTACAAAAGAAGTTTGTTCCTTTAGCCTGAACTAATAATTCTATGTACATAATAAATATGTACATAGATTTTAATTTTTATTAATATTTTAATAAAGTCTTTATTCAAAAAATATATGATAAATTTGTTGGTGTAGGTGCCCTAGAGGCAATACAATGTTCCTTTTAATAGACCTTTATGTCATTTGATTATTCAATAAACGTATTTATTATGACTTTAATTACTGCGATATATTTGTTAGCATAATAAATATTCTTAGAATCATGATACACATTGTATAGTTTAAGTACATGACTTGAATTTGAGATTATATAATATATCATATTCTTAAAAGGTCCCTAGTCGAGTATTATTATTATAGGACAATAATAATACATAAATAGACTAGTATATTGTTTGACTGATAACCACATCTCATTGGTTATAAGTATGGGGATACTAAAGTCAATACATAGGTACATGTAGGAGTACATGATACTGGACAGACCCACAGTGAGATTCTTCATGTTTAATAAAGTCATAAGAAAGACTCACAGTGATAATGGTGTAATGATCCTTTGACTTGAAATCATTATATTTCTATACGAGGATTAATATACTTTGACTATATTAAAATTTACCTTTGACCAGGTGATGATAAAAGTGGACATCGGGTATATCATGAGTCGTATGAGAAATATTAATGATAGATAAATGATTTAACCCTCCTATAATTAGGAGAGATATTATTGGTCTCTTGATTGAGTAAGACTATAAAATGCACAGCCGTGCTCAAATAATGATTTGTTTTTCATAGTCTACTCATGGATCAAGTAAACCCGGATTAAATGTTGTAGAGGATGACTAAATACATGCCTCGAGTTTAATCTATAATATATATGGTTAAAGGGATTATATTACACCCAAACATTAATCACGAAAGGTTTTATCGAATCACGATTTAATTATTGTTTAATTGGGTAACAATGATGTATTACTAGATACCGCTCATTGTTTATAATTTTATTGGAGAATAAAATTATTGCTAATTAAATAATAGCCTATAGGGTCACACACATAGAGCACTTAGAGGAATAGTTAATTTAAATTATAGATTTAAATTAATTGATGATTATTTGAATTTTATTATATTAATTAAGTGAGACTTAATTAATTGAAATAATATAAATTCGAATTTGAAGAGGATTTCTGCCCATAATAATTAAGTATGACTTAGTTATTAATTAAATAATAGAAATACGTTTTTATTATTTAATCATATACCTACATGGGTTAGGTTTTGCTGAATAGGCCCGTTAACCAGTCATTATAAATAGATAATGATAGGTTAAATTGCCATTACGTTTTTGAGACCTTAAACCCTAGAGGCAGCAGCAAGGTAGCAAAAGAAGGTAGAAATTCGAAATCATCAAAAGGAGGCTAGTACATCCGTTCCATAATCAAGATCGTGAGACGTTCTTGAAGGTGCTCGTGTGGATACCATAGAGGTGTTTTTCGAGAGGAAGACACAAGTCGTGAAAGCTAGGATCTCCGTTGAGTTCGTGAAAGTCAAGACCAGAAAAGGTATAAATCTGTTTCACCATAATCTGTCAATCTTATACATGATCCTGCGTTAGGGTTCCGAAAATTTTGTTATATTTACGTTAATCCGCTGCGTTTTATACCTCGGAACCCAACAAAATTTATATTCGAAATTACATTACAAAATGAATATATATTTTAAAATTTATATTCCAAAATTTTATTTTTTAGTAATATCTATTCGAAAATATATTCAAAAATATTTTTAGATTTTTATATTACAAAATACCTAATCAATTTTTTGTGAATATCAATATACTAATTACCCACTAATTATGTAAAAATTACTAATCAATATACTAATTAACCACAAATTATTAATTATCTACTCAATATTCACTAATCAACATACTAATACCGAACTAATTGAAAAAATATTATGGAATTACATACTAATTACCCATTAATTAGAAAACTCCAACTAATTACCTACTAATTATTGACTAATTCATGGGTTAGGTTCAAATTTACACTAATTTACATGTTATTCAAGTCAATTTAGCTATAAAAATTTAACTATATACAAACTAGATTAGTACATACCAAGCATATACCTAATCGGGAGACTAGTACATACAAAGCATGTTATATAATCGGGAGACATACGGCAAACATGTAAACAAAATCAATTCAAAATAGCACAAAAAAGCAAGGAATTCGGAGCTTACTTGTGTGTTCGCCAGTGGCAACTGCACTTGTTGTGTGACTGCAAAGAGGGAGAATAGCTTCTGTGCGGCTGTTGCTAGCTTCTGTGTAGCTGCTGTTGATAGATACGTCTTAAAATTAGGTTTAAAACTATCAAGGAAAACGACGTCGTTTTGGTTTAAGCTGCTTCAACTGTGTTCGCCGTGAGAGACTGCAAACAGACTTGTATTTTGTTTGATGTGTTCCCCAGTGGAGCCTGCAAACACACTAATGAACATTTCTAGTATGTTCGCCGTGGGAGAATGCAAACACAATAATTAAATTTTGTAATATGTTCGCCGTTGCAGACTGCAAATACACTAGTTACTAAGCTTAATATACATTCATTACTCATTTAATTGTGTTCGCCAAAAAGAAGGATTAGTTGTACCATTCTTAAAAATAATTGAACCTCTGTACTATATTTGATATATGAATTCAGTCTTTATACCATGATCGAAACGGAGCCCATAGAAAGTACCGATATTTCCAACTATATACAATTATATACAGATCACAGATGTATGGATGGGGCGGTGATGTTCAAAATTTTTGCCTACGCATTTTTAGGAGACTTTTATACTGTCTCCCGCGTTAGAATTAGGAGAGAAGAGAACAGAATTTTTTTTGCCAAGTTGTGCCCCCAAATTTCTTGAGAAGAGAAGAGAAAAGATTGAAATAAATTTTTTTAAATAAATTCTTCATAAAAGTTCCTTTCCAAAAAATGAGATGATTGAGAAACTCTCACATATTCTTAAAAAAGGTTCCCTTGATATCTCTTTTTTTTCAAAATTTTCTCTCATCTTCTAGAAAAATTTGGGACATGTTAAAGATTTTTTTTTTGTTTCTCTTCTCTCCCCTTCTCTTCTCTTCAATTTTTTTTCCATAAATAAATAAATATTTATGAATTAAAAAAAAGCGAATGGATAATTATTGACAATTACTTATCAGGTACCCACTGTCATAAATAAATATTTATGAATTAATATATGTGCGGAGTATTATTTTCATTTTAGTGAGCCTAAAAGCCTTCACTATAAATTAATATGAAATTAATTTTGTTGTATCGAAAATTATACTCAGCCCCGGTATATTTCCTTCAATGGGTTTAGATACTTTTAAAATTGATGTGCATATGTCTTTTATGCATTATTCAGGCAATTAGTCATAACAAATAACAAAAGGTTAGGCAAAACCAGTATACGTAACTGTTATGCCCAATATTTGGACATGGGTCCTAGGCAGGCCCAATGACATAAATTGGCCGGCCCACCTCGCATCTGGGTTCACATGGATTCAAAGTCCACATCCAGCTCGCATTGTGTTAAAGAAGATAAAATATTCTAAGGCCCTTGGCCTAGCGTGAGGTCGCATCGCTAGCTCACCAGCCTTAGACTCATTCAGCATCAAGAAGGAAGAAAGAGGAGAACCGGCCCTCAGCCCGGTTCGCTTCTCATCACCTCCCAGGTCGCATGGATTTGCCAGAGAGGCCTTCAGCCCGGCTCGCTTGGCCCGACTCACTGCCTCCAGCTCGCTTCGCTAGCCCGGAGTACTTAGCACGGATTTCTCATAACTAGCTGAAAAGCTCCTAGCCTCATGGGCTCACCTCACTTGGTATTATTTGCTAATCTGAAGACTACAGAAGGCCCCCCAGGGTAATATCTCAACATACTTATCTATTTGAAGACAGCTAGCCCCACGGGCTCTCATCTTATCAAGGGATCCGCACATGATCACCTCTACATACTGCTCCCGTGAGGCCACATCACGCACAACCGCTCCCGCGAGGCCATATCGCGCATAACTCCCTACGGGAACCCCTTGCTCTACAACTCCATGACAGCCCCCGGAGCCTGACAGGGCTTGGGCCATGGCAGTTACAGACATTTGGGAAGTTTGCCCTCCACATCCACACAGACTTGGGCCAAAGCCCAGCACGTCTAAGGATTTGGGCCTGATGGACCGGACCAATACCTAGCCCATATAGGTAACTTGTCCTCCAAGAACTACGTGTGGCTTGAACCCCTATATAAAGGGTACGTAGGCCTCTTGTTTCAGTTGAGACAACAGTTGGCAGCAAGAGAACACATATTTTCTCTGGCCTTCTAACGAATCAACAACAAGATCAGCTACCAAAATCCATCACTTTCCTCCCGTGTTCTTCGCGTTCTTCATCAAGTTCATAGCAAAATCATCATATTTTGCTCCGTGATTCCAGCAAACCTCCAAATTACTGTTATACCAGTTTCTCCCTATAACAATTGGCGCTAGAAGGAGGGCTACTTGACATCCGAGGGAGAAGGATGTCTAACTCTAGGAGAACCGGAAACTCATCAGAAAGTGATAGAGCTGAGGGTGACGAGACCCCGAGACATGCTAACGAGAACCCGCCTCAGACCGACCCCAAACTCTTAGAATTCCTGGATGAAATGGGCCAGCAGATGCTCGAGTTCAACAAAAGAATAAGGCGGATGGAGAGGAGAGGCGCCTCTAAGAAGGCTAGCGCGAGCGCCCGGCGACGAATGAGGAGGGCCAATAAATCTAAGCGGCCCTGGTCGACCGTGAAACCTCGTGACCTCATGAATGATTTTAATGATGAAGCCAGAGATGTAGGGAAGGATGAATCATTAGAGTGGGATGAGGTGCCCCCCAGTCAGGCGCGGCAGGCCCATGAGACCCCTCACAGGTCGTTTTATGGCCCAGCCCCCTCTGAGGCGAAGGCAACCAGCGTTTTTGACAGGGTCGGGAGAAGACTAACAGAGCATGATCTAAGGATAAAGCTGGAGAGAGCCCGAACTAAAAACACTGAGGTAAGGCCCCCGAGTCTAGCACGTGAAGCAGAGGGACCCCCTCGCCATCGCGAGCGCGCCAGGTCCCCATATCGTGCTCATGTACCGGAGAGGCCCCCTCCCAGGGGAAGAAATCAGGAAGCTCAGTCCGTGATAAGTGGAGAAGGTGGAGGCCGAAGGCGTGAACAGGCACCGCCCCCATCGCATAGGGCCAATAATGAAAATAATAATGAGGAGAGGCTAGGAAACCTCCGCATGAACGATCTTAGGCAGCTTCTGGAGCGCATGGAGAAGGAGAAGACTGCTCCAAATCCTATCTCCACCCAGTCGCCTTTCACCAATGAGATCCGGGTCGCACCTCTGCCCGCCATCTTCAGAAACAACCCGAATCTCACTTTTAATGGTGATACTGATCCAGCCGAATACCTAATCCGCTTCAATATTGAGATGGAAGTTTACCAGGTTTCCACTCTAGCCCGGTGTCGGCTATTCGCCGCCTCTCTCAGGGGTAGTGCCCAACAGTGGTTCTCCAAACTCGGGCCCATTATGATCGACTCATGGGAACTACTGGCAGATATATTCATCAAACAATTTCAGTCTTCCATGCTCTATGCCCCACCTGTGGCGACCCTTGCTAATATTAAGCAAAGGGAAGGAGAAACTCTGCAAGATTACTTCAAGAGGTTTAATGCCGAAGTACCCCGAGTTAGAGGAGCAACTGAAGAGGCTGTAAAGAACTTCTTGATAGCAGGCCTTAAGGAGGGAACTGACTTCTGGAAAAGCCTACAAGCTAAGACACCTGAAACATTGTCTGAGTTTTACCGGCAGGCTGAGCCCTTTAAATGGGTGGAGAAATCTATGCTTGACTTAAAGAAGAGTAACAACAATGGAGGCCGGGGAAAGAATAACAAACGCAAGGGATCCCGGAGCCCGGATAATAGATACAATGGCCGTAGAGAAAGAAGCCCCAGCCCGAAGAGGTATGACAAAAGGGAAAGAGAGAGGTCCCTTGAGAGCAATAAGTCAGAGGACAGGAGGCCCTATCCGAAATACAATCGCCACACCCCACTAGTGGCCCCAATCGAGCACATCTACGCAATTAATGCCTCTAAAGGAATCTTCAAGAAGCCTCCACCAATGACGAATTACGGTAGAAAGGACTCTCGGAAGTTCTGCACCTATCATGAGCAGTCGGGCCATGACACCGCCGATTGCAGACATTTGAAAGACCAGATTGAAGACCTCATTAGAAGTGGTCACCTCACTGAATGGGTGGTAAGAGAAGTGAAGAGACATCAGAGGAGTGATTATCATAGCGTCCCGCCCCCTCCTTCGAAAGATAAGGCTCCGCAGGATAAAGAGAGACCTGGGCTTGGCAATACTAGAGAGGGCAGTATCCATATTATCATCGGGGGTCCTCATATTGGTGGAGATAGCAAACGAGCCATGGAGAGATATGCCAGAGAGGCCAAGGAGCGTCCCCTCACTAATATCCACCACCTCTCGCAGAGACCTCCCAAACTGTTTAAGGGAGAGGAAACTGATATTATGTTTACTGAAGAGGATGCCAAATGGGTCCATCACCCCCATAATGACGCCCTGGTAGTTAAAATAAAGATCGGATCCTCAAATGTGCATAGAGTACTTGTCGATAATGGAAGCGCTGTTAATGTTCTCACTTATGATGTCTACCAGAAGATGGGTCTCCTTGACAAGGATCTCACACCTACTATCGGCCAGCTCTACGGATTCACCAGGGCCTCGGTTAGCGTCAAGGGCCTCATTAAACTCCCCATCACTCTAGGGGAGGAACCCTGCATGACCACCCAGGTTGCTGATTTCATGGTGGTAGACCAGCATTCTGCCTACAATGCCATAATTGGTAGGCCCATACTGAAGGAGATGAGGGTGGTGACCTCTATTTACCACCTTTCAATGAAGTTTCCCACTCCAAAGGGGGTAGGATGTGTCAAGGGCTGCCAGTATGATTCTCGAGAATGTTATAACAAGGCCCTCAAGTCAGCCGAGAAGACGAGTAGAGAGGTAAAAGCCATCAATGTAGACGATTACAAGCCAAGTTCATGTGATACCATGATCCCACCAAAAATAGAGGACGCTATGTGCAACACCATCACCGTCGAAGAGCTCCCGTAAGATTATTTTGAAAGCATGGGAATTCAAGTAGAGCCGGTACCGGGGGCACTCATGATGGAGCCCTCCCAGCCAGTTCAAAATTTGGTAGAAGGAATTGTGGAAGAGGCTAGTGATGATGAGGAGACCCCAGAGCAGTTAGCAAAAAGACTCAGTAAAGGAAAATGGGTTCCAGAGGAGACCTCAGCAGTGATAGATCTCCCCAACGGATTCTCTCGTGAAATCACAAGCATCACCGAAAGATTAGTCAATCCGAGCGGACCCGGGGGGTACACATTGGAGGATCAAAACAAGGAAGTGCTCTCTATTGAAGAAGTGGGAGAAGCAGGTATGACTCAGGATTTCGAGATGGATATTGATCCACGTATGCCCGCTCATGTAGAAAGAGCTGGGGCAGCCGAAGATACTATCACGATTCCGGTGGACGCAAATGATCCTTCTAAGTGGCTGAAGATTGGCTCTAATCTCGACCCAAACATGAGAGACTCTCTGGTCTCCTTCCTCAAAAGTAACCTGGATATGTTTGCCTGGTCTCATGCTGATATGGTAGGGATTGACCCTAAAGTTATGTGTCATCACCTCAACATTGATCCAAATAAAAAGGGGGTGAGGCAGAAAAGGCGCCCTGTCAGCGGAGAGAGGGCTGAAGCCCTCAAGGAAGAAGTGGACCGGCTCCTTAAAGTCGGGCTCATCAAGGAAGCTTTCTATCCCCCATGGTTGGCCAATCCGGTTCTCGTAAAAAAGCCAAATGGGAAGTGGAGGACTTGCATAGACTTCACTGATCTAAACAAGCATTGCCCCAAAGATAGCTTCCCTCTACCAAGAATTGATCAACTAGTGGATGCAACTGCTGGTCACGCACTACTCAGCTTCATGGATGCTTATTCGGGATACAATCAAATTCCCATGTATGAGCCCGATCAGGAACACACAGCATTCATCACAGATAGGGGTCTCTATTGTTATGTTGGGATGCCCTTCGGCTTACTCAATGCCGGATCCACCTACCAGAGGCTGGTCAATATGATGTTCGAGAAGCAAATTGGTAAAACCATGGAAGTATATGTAGATGATATGCTGGTTAAGTCTAAGGAGGCCGCGGATCACATTGGCCACTTAGCCGAGATGTTTGACATCTTGAGGAAATACCGGATGAAGCTCAACCCCCAGAAATGTGTCTTCGGGGTAGAATCTGGGAAATTCCTAGGCTTCATTGTTAATCACCGAGGGATCGAAGCCAACCCGGCCAAGATCAAAGCTCTAATAGAAATGAGGTCACCCAGGAATGTCAAAGAGGTGCAGAGCTTAACCGGGCGGATAGCAGCTTTAAATCGCTTTGTCTCCAAATCATCTGACAAATGCCAAGAGTTCTTCAAAGCAATCAGGAGCATAGGGAAGAAGTTCGAGTGGACCCTTGAATGTGAAGAGGCCTTTCAACAGATCAAAGAACATCTAGGCAGCCCACCTCTCCTATCCAAACCTCTAACAGGGGAGATTTTAATTCTCTATCTCGCTGTCTCAGACTACTCGGTTAGTGCTGTTCTGGTTAGAGAAGAAGCGGACACTCAGTTTCCTGTATACTACGTGAGCAAGAGAATGCTTGATGCAGAGACCCGATATACTAACATGGAAAAGTTAGTTTATGCTCTCATTCTGGCATCAAGGAAGCTCCGACCTTACTTTCAGGCTCATAAAATTGAAGTAAGAACCGCCTATCCACTAAGGCAAATAATGCACAAACCAGAAACATCTGGCAGGTTATTGAAGTGGGCAATTGAGCTAGGTCAATTCGATGTTTCATACAAACCCCGCAGTGCCATAAAGGGGCAGGCTCTCGCAGACTTCATTCTGGAATTTCCACCTCACAGTGACGAGAGCACACAAATCCCCACTAATGTCTTGAGCACCACACAAGAAGAAATCAACGAAAACAGCGCTCCTTGGTGGACCTTGTACGTTGATGGAGCAGTGAATAATGAAGGAGCAGGTGCAGGGATAGAGCTTGTGACTCCGGAGGGACACAAACTCAATACAGCTATCCACTTCACCTTTCAGGCCACAAACAATGATGCTGAATATGAGGCCCTCATATCTGGCCTCAAACTAGCCTTAGAAATGAAGGCGGAAAACCTTAACATATTCAGTGACTCTATGCTGGTCGTCTACCAAATAAAAGGGGGGTTCCAAGCTAGGGGTCCTCGTACTGAGCTATATCTTAATTGTTCCCGACGGCTCCTCAGCCTCTTTAAAGAAGTCAAGATCGAACAACTCCCACGAGGTCAAAATGCCCATGCAGACGCGCTGGCCAAACTCGGCTCTCAGCGCGAGGCCACTCTGTTAGGGGTCATTCCCCTTGAAATCCAGAGGAGGCCCAGTGTCCCTGAGGAACTGAATGAGAAGAAAACTTCATCACTTGAGCTAATGGAAATTGAGATTGAAAATCCGGCCCCAACTTGGATGACTCCAATATGGGAGTATATCAAAAGGGGTTCATTACCTGAAAATAATAATGAAGCTAGAAGAATCAAGTACAAGGCCGCACGGTATGTTATTTATGATGAGGTCCTTTACCGAAGGGGCTTCAATATCCCACTTCTCAGGTGTGTTGATGGGGCCGAATGTAATTATATACTTCGAGAAGTACATGAAGGTATTTGTGGCAATCACACGGGGGGTGGTTCTCTAGCCCACAAGATCCTCCGACAAGGCTACTACTGGCCTACTCTCAAGCACGACGCCATTGAATTCGCCAGGTCTTGCGACAAGTGTCAAAGATATGCTAACTTCAGCAACATCCCCGCTGCTCCACTCACCTCTCTGATGAGCCCGTGGCCCTTTGCCATGTGGGGGATTGATTTGATAGGAGAGCTGCCGAAAGCTAAGGGAGGGGTCAAGTATGCTGTGGTGGCAGTTGATTATTTCACTAAGTGGGCCGAGGCCGAGCCCCTAGCCACTATCACCGCCAAGAAGCTTAAGGATTTTGTGTACAGGGCTATTGTGTGCAGGTTTGGGATCCCCTACAAGCTCATTTCTGATAATGGAAAGCAGTTTGATTCCAAGGAAATGCGAGAATTTTGTGACAACTTGGGCATCAGGAAGGACTTCTCAGCTGTCTGCCACCCTCAATCAAATGGCCAGACAGAAGCAATAAACAAGATAATCAAGCACACTCTGAAAGCTAAGCTGGATGAAAATAAGGGCAACTGGCCCGAGGAGCTCCTTAGGGTCCTCTGGTCCTACAACACTACCCCGAGGAGCACTACTGGTGAGACCCCATTCTCCTTATCATATGGATGTGAAGCTATGGTACCTGTGGAAGTTGGCTCCGGATCATTCCGTTGAGATCATTTTGACCCCAATAATAATGAGGTCAACCACCGACTCTACCTCGACCTGATTGAAGAGACCCGGGCAGACTCTCAGGTCCGCCTAGCGTCGTACCATCAAAGGACAGCTAGGCACTACAATGGGAAGGTGAGGGCTCGTCCACTCCGAGTTGGAGATCTAGTCCTACGTCGGGTCATGCCAAACACCAAGATTCAGGCACATGGAGTCTTCGGTGCCAACTGGGAAGGCCCCTACAAGGTCAAGACTGTTCTCTGGGAGGGAACATATCACCTCTCTAATCTCAAAGACAAGCTTATTCCGCGAGCATGGAATGCGGAACATCTCAAAAAGTATCTACCTTAACTGCCCATGTAACTGGCAGTACTATTTATTTTTAGACTTCGTATGAATAAATCATCCTAAGTCTCGGGGGGTAGTACTGTTATATAAACACCCCTCCGAGCTGATGTAATGACTCTATTGGCCCTATGTTCTTCAATTATTCAAGAAATATGCATGGTTTTCTTTCAAATTTTATGTAATGTGTATCAATATTCATGAAAGTTCGTGCAGTTAGGGTCGAGCAACGACAATGTGCGGCCAGAAATTGCTTAGCTAGGCGAGGCCTGTTGGCCAGCCAAGCGATGCGACGTGGGGCCCCGTCGTCACATAAGTGAACGATGCGAGGCCATAACCACGGGCCCCGTTGGGATGAGGTCAGGCCAGCATCGGTGCGAGGCCACTCGGTTTCAAGGCATATGAACCGGGCCCCCCATGCGAGGCCATTTCTGTTCGAAGGTGCTCAGACAAGGCCCCCTCGTGCGAGGCCAGATCGAATTGGGCGAATGAGAAGCAAACTCATGGGTAGCGACCTGGAAGCAGTTGGTTATTTTCGAAAATATGAAAAGGTAAGGAAAAGCTACGACATTGTGTGGCCAGAAATTGCCTAGCTAGGCGAGGCCTGTTGGCCAGCCAAGCAATGCGACGTGGGGCCCCATCGTCACATAAGTGTGCGATGCGAGGCCATAACCACAGGCCCCTTTGGAACGAGCCCAGGCCAGTATCGAAGTGAGGCCCTTCGGTTCTAAGGCATTCGAACCAGGCCCCCATACGAGGCCAATAATGATGAGATCGAAGAAGCGACCTAGACTTACTTAAACAATCGTGGAATGAAAGAATAAAGCAGATAAGTCAAGGTTGTTAGTTTCACGAAGCGAAGTCACAATCAGTTCATAAAAAGCGACCAAAAAGTGGAAATATGCAACATGAAGATATACTAAGTGATGCGAAGAGAAAACCAAGACATGCATAAATAAAATGATGCGAACAGATAATAGATGAAGAAATTGAAGCATTAATATAAAGGTAAAGTGAATACAAACGCGAGGCATAGACGGTGCCCGCAACCCATCAAATTCAGCTCGCAAGCGAGCACAAAATACTTGTTCAAATTCTTAAATTACAAAATAAGGAAATTACGAGGCCTCCTCTTGTTGATCTGCGGCCCGCTTCGCTTCAAGTTCCGAGGCTCGTTGCGCTGCCTCTTCTTCCATTTCCTTGCAAAGCGCCTCAGCATAGACTCGGGTCGCCTCCCCGAGCTGGCCCCAATCAAAGCCTGGCAGCTTCTTCATGAAGGTTTTCATGAACTTGACCTGGCCCAGAGCAGATGCCTCCTTTTCAGCGACCTCCTTCTCCTTAGCAAAGTTCGAGATCGCATCCTCTTGAGTGGCTATTTGGGCTTGGAGTTCGCTAAGCTGTTCATCGAAGGCCTGTTTATCAGAAGCTTTGTCCTTCTCCAGCTCTTTAAGTTTGCCATTTACGACCCGAAGATCCTTCCTCACCAGCTCGGTCTCATCCTTCAGCTTCTTCTTATGATCCTCGATCATCTTTTTCTTCTCAGATTCAAGGGACTCGACCTTAAAATTTAGAATGGCATTCTGCGAGGACAGGGCCCGGATCTCTTTGTGTCGGCTCGCTTGCCTGTAAAATAATTCAGCAGCGGCCCGAGTCAAGGCCGAGTTATTCTCCTCAAGAGAGGACTGTGCCCAGGAGTTGAGATCGCTTTCAGAGACACAGGAATGAGCCAGCTTCGCAAAAGCGGTAGCAGAAGTGTGAGGAGGGATAGCGGCCACGACCGCGTCTTTGCTTGGTCCGCCTCGCAGTTTCTTTGGGTCCACCTTCCCGGCCTCGACATCTAGTTGTCTCTTCTTCGACTCGTCCCGAGGAGGCTTGCTGCCAGAAGCCTTCAGGTCCTTGGTCGAACCGGGTTGGGTGGGCCTAAGAGCAACTCCAGTAATGGCCACCTCATCATCCTCTTCAGTGAAGGGAGGAGGAGCAATGTTAGACTTTGACATATCTGCACAAAAAATATGAAGCGGTCAGAAAGAAGTTATAAAAAAAAAAATGATGATGATATGACAATGCAAATACGAGACATATGTATGCGGTGCGAATAGAATGATAGATACGAAGTGATAATCATCAGGGTGTACCGGACTCAATCCGAGATCGCTTCGCAGGGCGTTTCTTAGACGAGCTCGCGATGGCTTTTCCCTTTTTGGGAGTTAGCCTCGCTCCTTCCTTCAGAAATCCGTGAACGACCAAATTTGAGGTCGTCACCAGTTTCTTCATATTTCTGTCTTCTAGGGGCAAGTGCAGCAAACTATCGGCTCGTGCTTTGGCCTCGCCAGACAACGTGGTGCGAGTAGGGGCGACTGGATAAAGATATTAGTTAGTAAAAGAAAGTTTTTTAATTAAAGGAATGGGGAAGGTTTGAAGCGAGGACAGGCAACTTACTTGGTTTATAGTTAAAATGGGTTTGAACCCTGGCCACATCGAATATGTAAAAATATGGTTCCTTCCAGTGACCCACGTTGCTCGGAGCTCCGTGTAGCAGGTTCTTCCCGTTGAACTCGGGCCACACCGACAGATAAAGATACCCAAAATCTTTCTTGCCCGAGGACTTCAGATTTAGGAAGTATCCAAGAGTCTTTGCGTCGAGATCAGGGTACTTCAACTTTTTGTAGAGCATAAACAAGGCAATGGCCGACCTCCATCCATTCGGATTTACTTGAAGAGGGGCGACGTGAAAGTACTTGCATACATCTTGGACGAATGGATGCATGGGCGAGGCAATCCCAACCTTTAACAGCGAGGTGGAGAGAACCATTCTAGGGATGCGACCCCCATTCTCTTCGTGGTTGAATCTGTAGCATCTCTGATGAGGACGAGGCAAGACAATGAAGCCCTCCAGCCTAAACTGATCAACGGCTTCTGCCAACGACTCTGAAGTCAGGCTTGTTCGCAGGTCGCGAGCTGCAAGCACCCGAGGAGAGGACGGCCTCGTTGAAGAGCTGCTCGCACCCTCACCCAAAGGCTTCGCGCCTATGTAGATTGGCCCCTCCAGTTCGGGCTGATCAGGCGGGATGAAGACTTCATCATCAGAATCCTCGGGAACGAATTGATAATTTTCCAGGTCGATCGACCTGGTCACAGCATCATCATCCTCGCTGTCTGAGGATTCGACCCAATGAGAGGTCGCTTCATCTTCTAGGTCAAGGTCGGCCTCATCGCGAGCCCGTTTGCCCTTCGGATCGCAGGGCTCGTAATATGCACTCCCGAGTTCACTCCAGCTCGAATCGCTACGAACAGGAATTGGTCGTTGGGGATGAAGGGGCTCCTCGCCAGATTGAGCTTGAGTAGCTCGCTCCGCGACCCGATGAGCGATCTCCTCCTCGGCTGCTTCCTTTGTGAGAGGGCCCGGCCCGGCATTTAAGAAGGAGAGGTCGATGGGGGTTATCGATTTCTTTTTCTTCCATTTTTCAAGACTCTCGTGTCGGTCAGAATCTTCTATGGCCCAGGATGGGTCCATGTTCAAAACGAACGAGTCCGAACTCGACTGCTCGATCCGAGCTATGAGGGCAGCCGCTTCGGGGCTGACTTCGGTCCCTGGGATGATGGGATGACGGTGCGTCCCCGATATCTCATTCAGTTCGCGTTGGAATTCACGCGAACCCCTCAGTTCCTTGGGGTAATGCTTGAGAGGCGAAGAGGTGCTGGTGGCCGAATCGCTCGACATCTGAAATAGATGGTGAATTGGTTAAGGTGTGTGTGCTCTTAAGGAAGAAAAGGAAAATTGCTAAGTGTCCTCACATCGCACACGAGCCGGTCCTAAATCTAAGGTCGAGATCGCGATGCGAGGAAGGTGGGGTGTGTGAAATGATGCGACCCGGGGAGTGGGATCACATTGCATGAAATATATACGCATGGGTGACTAAACAAATATTACATGAGCATATTATAAAAAGCGAGGACGTATATGGCGAGTTCGGATCGTTACCTTTGTTGTGGGAAGGAGGGCTCGAATCGCTGGAAGAGTATTGACTGGAACTCTGCTCGCTAGAAGATTCCGGCGACTGAGGATGAACAAATCGAGTTCGCACTTGAATTCTGGGCATGAAAATCAGCTAAAACCACCGTTTGATCCTTGAGCTCTCGGACAACTTTTCTCGAAAATGATCCTGGAAATGATTGAAAATGATTGGGGAAGTCACATATTTATAAGCAACTGAGGAGAGAGAAGGACACGGACACGTGTCGCATTCTCATTGCTCCGGCTCGAATCCAGTGCATGCGACCACATGGTAATAATGTGTAGCTCACTCTCCAACGGCTATATTCGGGCTAGGTTCGCACGAGGAGCCCCTTCAATTGCCCTGAAGTTGGAAGGGTTTTATGTGGATAGCTCGGTCCGTTGGGTATCTAGATCGCTGTCAGGATGGGTCGTCGCAAAAAGACTATCAATTCCACAAAGGCTGGGCAATTCGCTTCGCATCTCTATTAGAAGCCTTCTTCTGGACGCTTCTCCTGAAGGATTTCTGGCTTCAATTACTATCTGATTCCACCTCGCATCGCTAATGGCGAGGAGGAATCGGGGGGTAGTTGTTATGCCCAATATTTGGACATGGGTCCTAGGCAGGCCCAATGACATAAATTGGCCGGCCCACCTCGCATCTGGGTTCACATGGATTCAAAGTCCACATCCAGCTCGCATTGTGTTAAAGAAGATAAAATATTCTAAGGCCCTTGGCCTAGCGTGAGGTCGCATCGCTAGCTCACCAGCCTTAGACTCATTCAGCATCAAGAAGGAAGAAAGAGGAGAACCGGCCCTCAGCCCGGTTCGCTTCTCATCACCTCCCAGGTCGCATGGATTTGCCAGAGAGGCCTTCAGCCCGGCTCGCTTGGCCCGGCTCACTGCCTCCAGCTCGCTTCGCTAGCCCGGAGTACTTAGCACGGATTTCTCATAACTAGCTGAAAAGCTCCTAGCCTCATGGGCTCACCTCACTTGGTATTATTTGCTAATCTGAAGACTACAGAAGGCCCCCCAGGGTAATATCTCAACATACTTATCTATTTGAAGACAGCTAGCCCCACGGGCTCTCATCTTATCAAGGGATCCGCACATGATCACCTCTACATACTGCTCCCGTGAGGCCACATCACGCACAACTGCTCCCGCGAGGCCATATCGCGCATAACTCCCTACGGGAACCCCTTGCTCTACAACTCCATGACAGCCCCCGGAGCCTGACAGGGCTTGGGCCATGGCAGTTACAGACATTTGGGAAGTTTGTCCTCCACATCCACACAGACTTGGGCCAAAGCCCAGCACGTCTAAGGATTTGGGCCTGATGGACCGGACCAATACCTAGCCCATATAGGTAACTTGTCATCCAAGAACTACGTGTGGCTTGAACCCCTATATAAAGGGTACGTAGGCCTCTTGTTTCAGTTGAGACAACAGTTGGCAGCAAGAGAACACATATTTTCTCTGGCCTTCTAACGAATCAACAACAAGATCAGCTACCAAAATCCATCACTTTCCTCCCGTGTTCTTCGCGTTCTTCATCAAGTTCATAGCAAAATCATCATATTTTGCTCCGTGATTCCAGCAAACCTCCAAATTACTGTTATACCAGTTTCTCCCTATAACAGTAACCTTTTCTGAAGAACACACTTGTGTAATACTTGCTCCATTTATTTTTTCGAATCAATAGTTTACGAATTATTTATTAGAAAAATCAAACACAACAATTGGTGTGCATCATATCATTCTGAAGCTTTCGATGTACGACAAATTATATGGTAGAGTACATTTAAATATTTAAAAAAGCGAAACAATTTTCATGTACATAAGATTTTTCCGGTACCAAAAGATTCTTGGATGCTTTAATTGGGAGAGAACCATTAAAATTACTTCATAAGAAACATATATGCGCATGCAGTTGAGAGTATTTCTTGGTAGTAAGAATATATATATATATATATATATCTATATATATATATATATATATATATATATATATATCAACAAAATATATAATTGAGAGTGAAAAACGCATTAAAAGGAACGGGCCACCAAGTTGTTATTCGGTACTTGTGTAGGGCATAACATATATTTCATGCACCGTGTGCACACAACTTGTCTGACCCAAGTTGTTACGAGTATATCGTTAATTTTTTAAAAGTGATACGTTAAATGAGACGAAAGGAGTTGCAAACTGCCAAGTGAAACATACGAACACAAGCGAGCATTTTGCAAACAGATTTTCAAGAAAAACCAAAGCCTTGAACAAAACGACATTGACACGCCTGATTACGTGCCTGGTCAGCCCGTAGCTAATTGAGAAGCGGAAGACCCACAGGCAACAACAGCTAATAAGATTCACGTACAATTTAGGGACGGTAAAATAATCCGATTCGATGGATATCCGATCCATTCCGATCTGATTGGATTTTACCGAATCCGAAATTTAGGATTTGGATTTGGATTTTAAGTAGACTGAACCGATACCGAACCCGAAAACTGATAAAAACCAGATATATATATATATATATATATATATATAATATTATAAATATAACTTATTATATATAATAATATAAGATAAATAATTTATATATGTTCATTTTTACTCAATAGTCAATATTTATTTAGTGAACTAATTTTTCATTTATCAATGTATAATAGATTTTACTAATATTATATTATACAAAATTTTCATTTTTATCAATATTTGAACTAATAGCTAATTGTTAATTGTATATTAATGATAAATTAATATCACAATTCGTATAATATATTATATTTAATTATCTTTTGAAATTTAATCACTTATAATTTTATAAATGTAATTATTGTTATCCGCTAGTGTTGAAGATATTGAATTTATTACATTTTCCAATAAAATTTTAGATACCTGAAAAAACCCCGATCCAATCTAAAATCCGGTGGATTTGGATTTGGATAATCCGAAAATATTTGAATTTGAATTTTTAGATTTCACTGAAACCCGACCCGTTGTCATCCCTGGTACAATTATACTAAATGCATTTATTTCCTAACCATCCCTCAATTCATGGTGACGTTCCTTTTAACCACCAGTAAAAACAAAACCCAAGTGTGCATGTCAAATTCTAACTTCTTATCTGTATGGCTCAAATATCAAGTTCACAATGCACATTTGAAATGACAATAGTATTCTGGTGACCCGAACTTTGTTCAGGCCGTGCGACTGCTAGTTTATAAAATTTTTAGGTTCACCGCCTAAAATTATTAAACTTCGTTTTAAAAAAATTATCTTAATCAGTTTTTATTAAAAGGTTTCAAATATTATCGAATCCTCAGGGCCAGCCCGGGTACAAAATGTACATTAAGTAGACTAAAAATGCAAATAATTACCAAAATGATGAATCATAGTGTAGAAAAATCAGCAGGGCCAGCCCTGCATGATACAAAATGTACATTAAAGTAGACTAAGAATGCAAATAATTACCTCAATGATGAATCATATTGCAGAAAAATCAGCAACGCTACTCCTTGTATCGACAATATGATAACAGTAGCCACTAGACAGTAGGTACCGTCAAATAAAGTTACTGTAAAATAATTAACTCAACACCATCTTTATAGATATAGCTGAAATTCTAACCATGGCCTGAGTCCGATCATATACTACTATATTCAAAGAGGAAGATGGATCACTTTTTCACAGCAACAGACCCTTCTAATAGACTCACGAAAGCGATGAAGTTGTTTCGACTACAGAAGCATGCTGCAAAGTAGCAAGTCATATCCCAAATTATGTAATTCAAAGTCATGGTGCAAAATACCACACAGATACATAGTTGAGCCTGATGATTTATTTATTTGTTTTGAGAGATTCGTATATCTCTCCATGATACGAATATCTAAAACGCGTTCATGACTTCACGGTATTCATCAGCATTTACATAATATAGTAGCTGTATTAAGATAATGTGATAATTTTTGGTAAAACACTCCAATATATAATTTTTGAAGTTAAGTTCATCTTGATTCTTATACCAAATCAACATAACAATTTTGAAATTGTGTTGAGGATAGTGTAAGGCGTAATAGTACTCAGACTGTAACACTGTTGAAAAAGCAAGAAGTTAGGGGCAGAGGAGCAGTGCAGAGAATCTAAAGCTAGCTGTGGTCTCTACAGGAATGCAAGTTTGCGTCAGTGTTACAACTTAGATATTATCTCTGTACAAAACAAGAGCAATCCTTCCAATTCCAAATAATATGGCACATAACAAAACAACAGATTCCTTTAGTTGTTATTTTTTTTGTCCAAATGAGCCATAATACAAATTATAAATGGATGAGGGGGGACCCAAACGTGTGAGTTCGCCAGTCGCCACTAGGTTAGAACCTCATCAGCTCCATTCCTTTAGTTATTATGATAAAGAATAAAATTAGTTAACAAAAAAATATGATACAGAACAAAATGGACCTCGGAAATGTTCTGTTTCCCTGTGTAAATATTACAAGATCACTTGTAATGTTTTGTTTGAGAATTACAAAATTTTAAAGAAACAAAAGGACAACTGCTCTGGCTATCTAAATATACAACATCCTATATCATTTATCTTTCATCCTAATGACTTCTTCCCGCTGCTAATTGAACGCGTATAGGGGTATTTAGTTTATGGTAAAGGATCTTGCTTATCTTAATAAATTCGCAAATATTTATATGAGAAATTTAAGTTTTTTTGGTTTAAAAGCATCATTCTTTTGATTAATCAATTTCATACATGCTATTTGGGAGTTGGTTTCTGAATTATTCTTTTCTATTTACTACTATTCACTTGCTCCATTCTCATTCACTCAACCCAAACAGTCTTGTACATATTCATATGTTAAAACACTACAATTTTTTCCAAAGAATTTGAAATATATATTTAAAAAAATTGTATTAAGCTTGACTTCTAATAATCTATGAATTTGCCAGAAAACATTGTTTCTTAAAAAATGATATTTTCTCGATTCCCAAGTCACTGGTTCCTTCACTAAATGTGTGTGCGCGCATGTGTAGCAATCCTAGGAATCTCAAAAGTGTTATCAAATTTCAAAGCATTGTGTTTTAATTCGTGATGTTCATATGCATGCATGTGGCTCTCTCCATTTATATGCACAACCATTCAAATGCATGTGGCTCTGGATCACCATTTTTAAGAAGCACTACCATTCAAGTTATGGTCAATTAAAAGTTTTGTAACCGATTTGGGAATAACTTTGAGAACTCTAATATTTAAATATTTATCTAGTCGCATGTATTTACCTTGACAATAGTTCTATATTAATGCAAATTTACAAACTCAACTTTACCGGTAGTAAGCCCACCTCAAGATCAATGCTCTTCTATTCGGACTTGGAGCCTTGAAAGCACAGCCAAGACAACGAAGGTTTCTCTGCCCTGCGAGGATGGAGCGACATAAAGTTTGAAATATAATCACCCAACATAAATTATACAACTTTCCCTATGAACAAAATTACTGATGATCATTAACTTTGTGGACATATTATGAATAGGATACATTAGACTAAGGAAAGCTTTACTTTATACAGAGTTAGAGGAATCCATCCATATATATGTATAGAATTTTGTGGAGAACAATAAGCAAGCAGATATGTACAGGCCACTCCCCATGCCCAGAAATCTTTGCTGTCTAAAAACTAAAAAAAAAAATCTGACCCAACGGTTCATGCTCCATGTCACATGAATAGGGGTTCCCTTTTTGTGGAGAACAATAAGCAAGCAGATATGTACAGACCACTCCCCATGCCCAGAAATTTTTGCTGTCTAAAAACTAAAAAAAAAATCTGACCCAACGGTTCATGCTCCATTGCTCCTCTTCATGTCGCACATCTAGCTCTACTTCTGCCCCCCCAACAACCCCCCCCCCCCCCAACACACACAAACCTAAATTTATATTTACCCACCCACCTACAAGCCCCTCTGCATCATATGTACGAATTTCTAGTTTTTCACAAATTATAAAAGGTTTCATTTCTTTATGATAACTTCTCTTTTTTGCTAATTCATTATAAGGTCAGCTACATGAATATATATAACATTGTGTTTCCCCTTGCAGTATAATTGTTGCAAAAATTTACTGGATCATATGCAACGTAGGTAAATGACACGAGGTAAGGCTGTAAGTTAGGTCAAGTCGATTTCTTCTTAAATGAATTCAATCTAAAATTCTTCTTCGACAATTTTTTATGTTGGCAGTTAACCTCAACTTCCAGTCAAACTAGTTCAAGATTTATATGTAGTTTAGTCAAATAGATCAAGTATAACAAGTAAAACTAAAATTTGTTGACAACCTTACTCAAAGTGGACAAGTTTGAGTCCAAGTCAAACCCAAAGGTTCAAATTTAAGTTGTTTGTTAAGTCAAGCTCAAATCTAATTACAGCCCTAATAAGAGGTCCATAGACCATAATGATATATATATATATATATAGTAAGTCCCACTGATCACTTGTATCTGGGATTTTGTACATTTTTATTTAGCATACTGAGGTATTTCCTGATGGCTTTCCTATCACAGGTGGATTGCCGGGAGGCTCAGGGCCTGTCCAATTGGACCAAGACTTGGGCAGTTCAAGACTAGAAGAAAGTTTTAACCGAGCATCGGCCAATTAACCCTTGTTCATCAGGTCTCCCTTGTTAATGTTCAATTAGGCCAGGATAAATAGAATGAGAAATGAATTGAATTAAAGATTAAAAAAAAAAACTAGAGTAAAAGAATATAATCTAAAAGATTTGTGAATAAACCGAGTACGATGCAAGATTGAGAGTTCATTCTATAGTTGGCGGAATTCAGGCCATTGTTTACATTAGTATGAACTAGAGGGAATCAGGATAAATGAATGAAAATTATAAATATTTACACACAGAAAGTGAAAATTATATTTATTTCTCACTCTATCAACATTTCCAACCAAATGGAGTGTTATTGCCCGTCAAACTAATCCAATTACAAAAAGCAACCAACTCACTTCGTAGTTTAGTACCCCAAGAGCTATCATACCATATAACTTAAGGAGGATTGTTTAAAAATTTTGCTAATATCGTTATAAAAATTTTGCTAATAACTTTAACATTTTGTGAAGGAGGTATTACATACCTGCTTTAGGTGGTTGCTTCCGTCAGTAAATCAAAGTAGCTGCATGTCGCATTTCAACAAACATTAAGATATGGATATTAAAACAAGCTTAATGATACCAGACGAGCATATACAAGAGGATTAACTAGTGGAATGCTCAAATAAGCCTAGTGGAATGATCTAAATAACTACAGAATCAAACTTCTGATTATGTTCTCGAAAAAAATTCTCTGATAACTGTACCAAAGTGTATATAACTAATGCTAATGAAGTACTATCCACATTGATTTACAGACAACAATCACCGTTTGTAAACCCACGACCAGATAACTTAAATTAATAAATCTGTGAGGCTTTTAAGAATTAATTTTATATGACACTATGCATGGCAGGCTATAAATAAATGCACGAGCAGATCAACAATTTACAAACACTGCATCAGAAGCTATTGTCAATCATTCTGAGTTTGTCAAAGTAAACAAGACTACTTCAACCCCCCAAAAGATGATCAGAAGTCTGGGGGCTCTGTATTTAGACAGATTAAGGTGCATTTGGGCTTTTCTTCATTCCTCTGCAGCTTAGAGTCCAGTGAAATATGGTTAGACTCAGGCCTTTCACAAGGTAGCTTAGATTACATCTCTATAGGCTCCTAGATCAAGTATCATAAAAGTTGAAAAAAGTAGAAGCAATTGTGAAATTAACTTATCATCAGTTCAGCATGCAGACAGATACTTTTACTGAAAGTCATATGCAGGAACAAAGACAGGGCAGTATTAATTTCACTGGATATAGAGATAATTTTTTCTAAAGAATACAGAAGAAAACAATTAACTAAGGACTCCATGGAAAGGGACAACAAGAAAGCCAAATCAAGTAGGCCCTAGTGCTGCATGAAATAATAAAGCAGCTTTTTTACACCCAGCGGCCACCAGATTCTCCCTGTAGTGTGCAATATTTTCTCTTTCACGGAAAATTAAGGATGAAAAGAATGTTCCTGTAACAGAGACAGGCAGCGCAACTAAATTCATATAAATAGCAAGAACTCACACGCGCACTCACACATTTTAATAGTTTAAGCATTCTCAAACGCAGAAACATATATACATGTCATAAGGAATAAACTTAGTAGCTGAAACTGGTTGAACAGGTTGTCCATAAATTTTAAGGCCATTGTATACTGAATGGCATAAATTCATATGAGCAAGGACTACTATGGTTACCAACTGACTAGGAGGAAGTGGAGGTTCAGAAATACATATTAAAAAAATTAAAAACTCTTTTTTCTCCCATGCTGTCTATTTCCAGTTAAGAACATTTTGTGAGCCAAATTCTGTTTTAGTAAGTGACAATAGCAGTTCAAGCATTACCAGTTAATACATGTAGTCAAATTTTGCTTGCCTACAATTCACAATAAAATTCAACCTACAAATATATATTACTTGTTAAACACCAATATATAGAGTTCTAACTCGATATACAATATAATGAATGCTTCTTAGTAGGTTAAGAACTCGATTACAAAGGTAGTCAGGTGGCTCATCAACCAGTTTCAATTATCCACTAGGGAAACAAAGACTGTAACGAATGGAGTAGTTGTGAATCACCTCTTAAGTTACCCTTTGCTTTAAAGTACGAACCAAAGAGAATTTATATTGCACATGTATCGATGACCAAAGTGACAACAATTTAAGTAATGAAAACTACCATTACTACTCAAATTCCAGACGATAAACTTCATAAAGGAAAATGTAAGATGTCTAAATCACTACTATTCACCAGCAAAAACTATCATTTTAGTAACAAAAGCTCCATAATTTTGCACTTCAGGCACCCAAGCTTCAAGTGACAGACCCCAGATCTATCTTTAAGAAAGACTTTATCAGTTTTAGGCTTGTAGCAACCAGGATGCAAAACATTCACCATTTTAAGTGCATCTGTTAGCTGAGCTTCAAGAAGCAAGAATACTAGTTTATTTTCCCTAACCCTAACTTATGATCTAGGTCATTTGATCAAAATCAATCTGTTCTACTGAAGAAGTGCTGCTCAAAAATCATATATGTGCTACCAAACTTCTAAGTTTAAATGCTGGTGATAGTCAACTGAGTTTCAGAAAATTAATATCATGGTTAAGATAACTGGTTCCTTCAAATGATCACATAAGATGATTAATTGTTACTTCTGCATACAAGAGTGAGTACATTTTAAGTGTATGTAGGAATCAGGATTAGTATTAATAAGAATGATTATCATCAATAAACTATGAGTCTATGACATTTCTGATGAAATTGTGCGCTTTATTACAAATACTAGATAAATTACAGGACATTGCTATATCCATGAGAACATTTATAATTTCAAAAAAGTTCTCCTTTGTATACTTTTACCATCACATTGTAACAAATATATCAAAAGCGTTTCCACTTACATATTTGAACAATGGCCGCAGAGATGAAATTAATCAACTTTTTAACATTCTATGTTCTCAGTTACATTGGATATGCTATGCAATTCAGAATAAAACAACTTACTACAATATTCTCCCAACAAATACCTGAAGTCTCCTTTCAATCAAACACGCACCAAACTCGCCATCACTTGGCTTCAACATCTCCGACAAAGACAATGAAACACAATGCTCAGCTAAAAGCTTATGCCGCCTTTTTATTTTCCTCTCCAAACTAAACGAAAAATACTGAGGAAACCTCTTCAAATCAGCCAAATCCCCATTCATCTCTTCCAAAAAGTAGTCAACTTTCGGCTTAAAATTCTTCTCAATACTATAAGTCAACAGCGACGGAGACCTCAACACCATATTCACCACTTCCTCATACCCAAACCCCAAAGTCATCAAATAATCCTATTTCGGTATCAAAGTACCTTCCACACTCGAAACCAACAACAATGTAGTTTGACTCGAAATCGAATTCGACCCTACAAACCCAATCTTCCTCAAAAACCACAATGTGGGTCTCAACTGCATTCCCACATCACAAACAAGCAATCTAGGACACCTAATGACCGCTTTTCGAATATCGGAAAATGGGATTTTAACATCATTCAACAAGAAATCAAGAACAGGGTAGAGATCACTATAGGGTTCACAAGTAAGAAGCTGTGGGTACATATCAAGAATCCGACCGAGTTCAGACCTTTGTATACCAAATGAAACTAAACAATTCTCAATAGATTTGAATGATTTGAGTGGGGCTGATCGTAAATTAGGGTTCAATTGGAGGGCTTTAGTGGGATTGACATTTAGGGATTTGAGATAGAGAAGCTTGGAGCGGAACCGGATCCCCGAATCGGAAGATGGGTTTTGAATTGGTGAAGAGCAATTGAGAAATTGGGGTTTAGGTTTAGGGTTTAAAGAAGGTTTTGGGGAGAAAATTAGGGTTTGAGGGAGAAAATTAGGGTTTGATACGAAATGTATAATCATTATTATCTATCTATCTATATTGTTAGCGGGAATTCTCACTTTGCAACTGATTGTAACCGCTCGGATGTACCCTTGTTTATTGGTCTCCAGGGAATCACGGAAATATATATTGAAATGTCTCAACTCACAACTAATTTATAAGTTGAAACAAACGGTAACTTTATACTCCCTCGTAAGTTTGATTTTTTACGCTAAAATTGACTAAATTTTAACTGAAAATTAACCCGATTTTAAAACAGTCCTCGTTATGAAATTGATTAACAATATTGTCAAAACTTTCATCTCTCAGTGTCAGTATCGGCCTAGCAGAGTGCTTTCTTCCAATCCAAATGTAATTAATCTTTCCCTAAATTTCGACATTTATTAGAACAAATACTCCATTGTAAGATTATAAGTTTAATTATTTTAAAAAGAAAAAAAATATTAATTGCAATTATTTTGATTTTTTATTTAAATTGATTAAATTTTGATTATTAATTATAAATAATTTCTAATTTTAAAATATTAAATTATATCTTAAAATACATTATATATACTTTTTAATTATATAATAAATATAAATTTTTGTTATAGAATAAAAACAAGGGTGTCAGAACTTATCAAACTTTAATGACTGGTCTTACTGTCAGAACTATCTCTATTCTACCAAGATATCTACGTACATTCACGATTAAAGTATCAAGTTAGACATAT
This sequence comes from Oenanthe sinensis, assembly GCA_028671895.1. Taxonomy (NCBI): domain Eukaryota; kingdom Viridiplantae; phylum Streptophyta; class Magnoliopsida; order Apiales; family Apiaceae; genus Oenanthe; species Oenanthe sinensis. Next base: position 9,028,033 of record JAPMAC010000212.1, read on the forward strand.
TTCTAAGAATGAAGGGTTATACAGTTTATATAGATGTTGAGAGTCTTAGAATCATAATAGGGTTAGAAATTTTAACAGACTAGATACCTACTTGAAAATTTCTAGATCTTTTCCCTTAGCAGAGTTAGTTTCTTTATAGAAATAGGTATCGTACAAACTTCTTTTCAGTAGTTGCTTTATATTAGAAGATATCAATTAGGCTGATTATTTATCTTATTTATTAATTACGAAATTCATAAATAATCAGGGTTCTTGGGCCCTGTTATGGATTAAAAACTAGGGTGTAGTTATTGCGATGTGTGTCGGAGCTTATTGAGCTTTTATGGCTGCACTCGTGTTCCGTAGCTTAATTCTGCCCTCACAAGATGCCTACGTATCTCAGTATATGTTGAGAATCAAGCCAGACGTAGTTCTAATAATGAGGGGTTAGGCCCTTTATATAGACGTAGAGAGTCTAAGAATTAGAGTAGGTTTAGGTACCTTGATTGGTAAGGTATTTCCTAGAAGGATTCTGGATCTTTGGTAGAAGCAGTTTCCATGTAGGAATATGTTTCTTTATTGATTAGGGGCTACTCCTTGGAGTAGTTTCCTTGTAGTTGGACACAATTAATTAGCTGTATATTTAGCTAATTAATTAATTACGAATTTATTTACTAGTTAGGGTTTGAAACCTCATTTAATGGGCCTCCCTTTTTGGACCAAACTACGTCTAATTAATGTCACATTAATTGTGTCTTTAGGGCTTACTTTTAACCCATATCATTTTCTCCCCAACTTCTGTAAAGCGTGCAACACTTTGTAGAAGTTAAGGTCCATAGGTTTTGTCGTTGAAATCAGCCTTTGTAGCTTCCCAGGTTTTGCTAAGATCCATCTTGCCTTCGTGAGTTTATTTATAGGGAAATTTCCCTTATTTATCTGTACCCACAGGTATTTTTCTATGAATTTTCCTCTACTTATAGAGAATTTTTCATAATTTACTAGTACCCACAAATATTATTCCTTAATATCTAGGAATTTTCCTCTATTTACAGAGAATTTTCCAGAATTTACTTGTACCCACAGGTATTATTCCTTAATTTCTAGGAATTTTCCTCTATTTATAGAGAATTTTTCAGAATTTATTTGTACCCACATGTATTATTCCTTAATTTCTAGGAATTTTCCTCTATTTATAGAGCATTTTCCAGAATTTATTTGTACCCACGGGTATTTTTCTCTATTTATAGAGAATTTTCCATAATTTATTCGTACCCACAGGTATTTTTCTAGGAATTTTTCTCTATTTATAGAGAATTTTCCATAATTTACTTGTACCCACATGTATTTTTTTAGAAATTTTCCTCTATTTATAGAGAATTTTCCATAATTTTTAGTCATTTTTAATCATTTTTTAATGATTTTATGGCTTTTTCTGACTTATTTTCGACCAGGAATCCTGGTCGAATTCGACCAGGAATCCTGGTCGAATTCGACCAGGATCCTGGTCGGTTTTGCTTTCAACTGAATCCTGGTCGACAGGGGTTCCTGGTCGGCCAAGGTTCTTGAACGTTATTGATTGATCGGGATTCCTAGTCAAATTTGACTAGGATCCTGATCAATTTTAGCCCCAGTTGATACCTTGGTCGAATGGAGATCCTAGTCGGTTTTTGGTTCATTTGTGTATCCTGATCGGTCAGGGTTCCTGGTCGAATTCGACCAGGATCCTGGTCGTTTTTAGGCCTCACTCGGGCTTCTTGTCGATAATGGTTCTTGATCGACTTCGACTAGGATCTTAGTCGTTTGATGACTATTGTCGAATAGAGCTTCTGTTCGAATTTAAGCCACCAATGGACTTCTAGTCGATTGATGTTCCTGGTCGATTCTTGGCCATCTTTCGACTTCTAGGCGATTGATGTTCCTGTTCAATTCTTGGCCATCTTTCAACTTCTAGTCGATTGATGTTCCTGGTCGATTCTTGATAGTATGTTCGACCAGGGTTCTAGTCGTTCACGGGGCCATTCTTGGCATTTGATCGTGAAGGATTCATGGTCGTTTGTTCGACCAGGATCGTAATCGGTTGTGGTGTCAACCCTTGGTACCTAGTCGTTAAGGGTTCTTGGTCGTTCATTCGACCAGGATCCTAGTCGTGATGGAACAGTCCTTGATGTCTGATTGTCGAGGTTTCCCGGTCGCTCATTCGACCAGGATCCTAGTCGTGATGGACTCATGGTCATTTTTAGGCCATTCATTGGCTTCTAGTCGACAGAGATTAATATTCATTGAGGTCCTTCGAGGAATTTTGTTATGATAACGGTTGAGCATTGACTCACAGGTCTTTGGGCTTTGTTATGGCCCAAACTTTCATATTTGCTTGTCATGTTTCGAAAGACAGTTCCAGTCCTCATTGATGTTAGGGTCGTGTTTGTTCGAGGTCCAATTTACTTCGTGGCCTTTTTACTAGCCATGAGAAGTTTAATCGGTTAAACTACCATTTTTCTTGGCTATAAATTAGTGAAGTGAGAACTTCATTTTTCATTTTACTTTTTCGAATTTAAGTCCATGCACTACCATGTACAGTATTTGACGATGCTCTCGGGGCTTAGTAGTGTCGGCTAATCTTAGCAGTAATGCCATAGGGGCTCAGTATTGCCCACGGAGCTCGGTGATAATGCCCTCGGAGCTTAGTAGTGCCCATAGAGCATGGTGATTATGCCCTCGTGGCTAAGTAATGCCGATGAGGCATGGTGAAGGTACCCTCGGGGTTTAGTGGTGTCATGATCGTTCCCTCGGGGCTTAGTGCCCTCGGGACATGATGGGTGACATATGGAGTTGTACGGGATTCCTTGTATTTCCTTTCCGTTTTTAACTTATGTAACCCCGAAGACTCTTTATTTATGAAAAGTTTTTTGTCGTTTGTTCTTATCTTTTTCGTGCCTTAGCATATTTGATAAAATATACTTTTCGAGCATAAAAGAACAAATGAGAATGAACCAAAGTGCCATCCAGGCTTGATTTTATTCCTTTATCATGAATGAACTAACAAAAATTGCCAATCTAGGCTAAATACGCATAATTTTGAAGATGTCATAAGGCTAAAAACTTTATTAATAGTGCCTTCGAGGCTAAAGTGGGCGTAGTTGAATTCTTTAAGCATAATAAACCTTCAGGTTGGAGGCATGCCAAGTCCTTGGCACCTCAACATCTTCTAGGATTTCAAGGATGTATGATCTTCCTCCCTTAACTCGTTTTATCTTGTACGGCCCTTCCCAGTTGGGGGCTAACTTGCCCTTGGGGCCTACTCCGGAAGCTTCAGTTTTCCTAAGGACCAAGTCCCCTTGTCTAAAAACTTTTCTTTAACCCTTAAGTTGTAGTAAAAAGATGATTTCTTTTGATATTCAATAATTTTTGCATGAGCTTTGTCCCTGACTTCATCTATCAGGTCTAATGCAAGCTTCATCCCTTCTTCATTTTCTTCGGGCTCAAAGGCCTTGATTCTTAGGGATACATGTGATATTTCAACTGGAACCACTGCCTCGGCTCCATAAGCCAAGAAGAATGGAGTTGCATTAGTAGTAACTTTATGAGTGGTTCTGTATGCCCAGAATATTGGCAAAAGCTCATCCACCCATGTGTTAGCAGAACGCTCGATCATTTTCTTGAGACCATCGAGGATGATTCGATTGGCCACCTCAGCCTGCCCATTTGCTTGGGGGTGTGTAACAGAAGTGAAGCGTAGATTGATGTCATTATCAGTGCAATATCCCTTGAATTCTTCATTGTTGAATTGTGTGCCATTGTCCGTCACCAGGATTCGTGGTATTCCATACCTATATATGATATTTTCCCAGAAGAATTGAGCTACTTGCTTTGTGGTTATCTTGGCTAGTGGTTTAGCCTCAATCCATTTAGTGAAGTAATCGACCGCAACGATCAAGAACTTTCTCTGTCCGCTAGCCATTGGAAAGGTTCCAAGGATGTCCATTCCCCACATTGCAAAGGGGATAGGGGAATTGATGGATGTCAACATCTCAGGTGGTTGCCTGACAACCGGTGCATGCCTTTGGCACCTGTCACATCTTCTTACGTATTCTTTCGAATCTTTTATCAAGTCAGGCCAGTAAAAGCCAAGGCGGGTGATTTTGTGAGCCAAAGCCCTGCCCCCCAAGTGTTGGCCACATATTCCTTCGTGTACTTCTTTTAAAGCCTCATGAGCTTCATCTATCTCAGACATTTCAAGTATGGAATAACAAAAGATTTCTTATAGAGAATTCCATCAATAAGAGCATACCTTAATGCCCTCGCAGTAATCTTCCTGGCTTCCATGGCATTGGCATGAGTCCATCCGGATTGAAGGTGAGATTTAATTGGATCCATCCAACAACTGCCCATGTTTATCGGGGCACCAGTTTTGCATTGATGCTGGGGGTCTTCAAGATTTGGAAGTAAACACTTCCCATATGTTCATCCACTTCTGATGAGGCGAACTTTGATAAGACATCGGCCTTTATATTCTCTTCTCTAAGAACATATTCCATCTGCATTCTTCAAATTGAGTCATTATGGCTTTTACTAGTCGGAGGTATTTAAACATGACTCCTTCCCTTGCTTCAAACTCCCCATTTACTTGGGATATAACCAGCTTCGAGTCTCCATAGACTTTAAGGTGTTTGGCTTTTAGAGCCTTGACCAAGCCCAGACATTCTATCAGAGCTTCATATTCTGCTTCTTTGTTGGTTGTTGGAAAATCAAGCTTAATAGCATACTCAATGATGAATCCTTCAGGACTTTGTAGCACCAAGCCTACTCTACTAGATTTTGTTTTTCATGCCCCATCAAAATTGAGCACCCAATATTCTTTAGGAGTTTGTCCTCCTTTTGTGTTGTTTCCTCACTATCCTGCCCCCCGACTTCTTGGTCGTCGATAGTACATTCGACCACAAAGTCATCCAGAGCTTGAGCTTTAATGGCCGTTCGAGGCTTATACTTGATGTCGAACTCTCCTAGCTCAATGGTCCACTTAATTAGTCTTCCACTTGCCTTGGAGATGTGTATGATGTTTCTCAGAGATTGATTAGTTAATACTTTGATTTTGTGTGCTTGAAAGTAAGATCGTAACTTTCTTGAGGCCATTACCAAGGCCAGTGCAAACTTCTCAATTTTGGAGTAGTTAAGTTCCGCTCCATGCAAGACCTTGCTTACATAATAAACTGGCTTTTGAATCTTTGCCTCTTCCTTTATAATGACAGCACTCAGGGCCTTATCAGATACGGCCAAATACAGATTTAAGATGTCCTCAGGACTAGGCTTGGCTAACAATGGAGTTTCAGCCATATACTTCTTCAGTTCCTCGAAGGCTGCCTGACTTTCTTTTGTCCATATGAAATCCTTTACTTTCTTCAACGTTTTGAAGAAGGGTAGGCATTTATCCTCAGACTTCGAGACAAACCTTCCCAGGGCCGCAATTCTTCCTGTCAATTTTTGGACATCTCTTACTGTCTTTGGGGGTTCCATGTCGAGTATAGCCTTGATTTTGTCAGGATTGGCCTCAATCCCCCTTTTAGAGACCATCATTCCTAGGAATTTTCCAAATCCCACGCCAAATGCGCATTTTGCAGGGTTTAGCATCATATTGTGGTGTCTCAGTACTTCGAAAGCCTCTTTCAGGTGCTCAATGTGATCGGCCTTATAGAGGCTTTTGACTAGCATATCATCGACGTAGACCTCCATGGTTTTTCCGATGAGATGCTTGAATATTTTGTTTCGGGCATCATACTCTTGATCACCTTTTCTCTTCTTGTTGTTATTCCCATGTGTTGCCACTGATATAGTGGTTTTCTTCATGCTTTCTTCCACCTTAATATATTTCCCTGCTCTGTCTTGGAGAAGGAACATGTTCTCGGGCGGATGCTTGGCCAGAGATCTCTTGAAGTAAGGATCAGTTGTTCCTTGCTGTAAGGCTATCATAGCCACTTTTTCGTCCAAGTCCTGGACTTTCAAGGCTTCCTTGGTAAAACGGTTCAAGTAGTCCCTCAATGGTTCGTTCTTTCCCTGCTCCAGATTCATGAGAGAAGCTGAGCTTTTTTCGTGCATTCTTCCGCTTATAAACTAGCTTATGAAGGCCTTGCTGAGTTCTTTAAAGGACCCAATGGAGTTAAGAGGTAACCGACTATAACAATGTTGAGCCATGCCCCCCAGGGTTTGAGGAAAAGCCTTGAGATATGAGCGTTCATGATCGCTTCGGTAAAGGGTGGTGTCAGATCATCAGGATCTCCAAGCGATAACAACTCAGTGGGATCAGTCCTTGCAGTTTCCCCCTCCTCTCTCGAGGGGTTCCATCTATTTCTATGATGTCGGGGGCTTGATGCCTCGAGGCCGGCCTTGTGTTATGTCGACTTAAGTTTTTCTTTAGCTCTTTGAGTTCGGCCTCGTAGGAAGCAATTTTCTGTTCTAGTGTCCTACGGGAATGTGAACGTTGGCTTCCCATGGGTTCCTTACCAGGCCTTCTCCTCCTAGGATTAATATCGGTGCCTTTAGAGCATTCATCATCAGTTGAGTATGGTCTTGAGAAATCACGGACTCCTTCTCTACGCCCATAATTTTGTGGTTCCAACCCTCTAATGTATGGAGTGGGATAAACTTGGGAGAGTACAAGCCTAGGTTGGGTAATATTGCTACTAGGGATAACAACAGTAGATATTTGTGCGTGAGGAGGAGCAATAGCAATAAAAGGAGTTTGAGTTACCTGATATATAGGATTGGATCCATGGATGATTTCCTTGGGATTGGTAGAATGGACGATTTCACTGAATGGGTCAATCCTTTGTGTGCTAGGACCTTGAGTTCCAGTAGGAATAGTGGTGGTGACGGGGACCTCGGTGGTTTGAGTTTCATCGGGGGGAATCACAGCGGTCGGGTCTCCTATGGTAGGGACGATGTCTCCATCAGCTCTTCGTGTTCTTGCCATGGTTGATGTTGTCTTCCCACAGACGGCACCAAATGTTATGGATTAAAAACTAGGGTGTAGTTATTGCGATGTGTGTCAGAGCTTATCGAGCTTTTATGGCTGCACTTGTGTTCCGTAGCTTAATTCTGCCCTCACAAGATGCCTACGTATCTCAGTATGCGTTGAGAATCAAGCCAGACGTAGTTCGAATAATGAGGGGTTAGGCCCTTTATATAGACGTAGAGAGTCTAAGAATTAGAGTAGGTTTAGGTACCTTGATTGGTAAGGTATTTCCTAGAAGGATTCTGGATCCTTGGTAGAAGCAATTTCCATGTAGGAATATGTTTCTTTATTGATTGGGGGCTACTCCTTGGAGTAGTTTCCTTGTCGTTGGACACAATTAATTAGCTGTATACTTAACTAATTAATTAATTACGAATTTATTTACTAGTTAGGGTTTCAAGCCTTATTTAATGGGCCTCCCTTTTTGGACCAAACTAGGTCTAATTAATGCCACATTAATTGTGTCTTTAGGGCTTACTTTTAGCCCATATGAGGCCCTAATTACTGGACCAAATCTTAGCTGAATAATTTAGGTAACATGGTTCAGGCCATACTTGACAACAATGAGCTTTTTCGGGCATGGAGACCCAATTCAATGTGATCCACATCATGGACAATCACTACCAGCAGTGCTTTATTTAATGATCTTTATTAATGCAACATTAATGGTGACTTTAGGGTTACTTTTCTACCCTTATCAATTTTAATTAAAATTTGATCAATTTAATTTAAAAAATCAAATATGATAAATAAATTAGAATACATAGAAAATATTATTATGAATATTGTAAAAAATAAATACTCCTATGTAATTATAAGAATAATTTTTGAAATACCAAAAATAACAAGTTAATAAGATGGTAGAAGACTTCTCGTTGATCATGTAATTAGGAAGTTAAGTGGCATGATTTGGAAACTAAATTTATATTTTTGTATTCATTTAATTATATGGGATTAAATTCAGATTTAAATTTTGTTGGAATTAAATTCAGCCGCCTCCCCTTCTTATTTCTCAAACATAGCCGTCGGGGTTTCCACCGGTTTTTTCTGGTGGAAAGCCCTTATCTCTTAAATTGCTTTCATTTTTCTTGCTAATCTTTCTATTAAGACATGATTTCTATCATCTTTTTTCAAAAAATAAAAATAAAAATTTTTAGATAAAAAACCATCGGAGCATCCAGACTTTTTGTCTTCTCCGATCAAGCGGGTGCTTCTTTGGTTTCGAGGGGTCCAATTTCTCCTGTTTTTGTGGTTTCATTTTCTAGATCTAAGGCTTTCTTTTAGTTTGTAATTTTTATTTTATAATTTTAGTTTTAATTTACAATTTCAATTTGGTTGTAGCCTCTCATTCGTTAGAATTTTGGTGTTTCTCTTCTTTATTTGTGAGGTATGGTTTTTGATTTAGTGATAAAAGTTTTTAGGGTATTGCAATTATGGTCGATATCTTAAACTGGATTAACTTCAACTGGATATGGTGAAGCGGTACATGTAAATATATCATTTTCAACAAATGGCGTGATTGTATATTCATAAATAATGAATTAATCAGCTATTGTTTCTGTTTTATGTTTGTTCGACACGACTATTTTTGTAGATATCATATGACTTTTCATTATTAAATTAATTTCTACTATAAAAAACAGGAGGTAGACCAGAAGCTACCATTAAATTAATAAAATGAGGTAGTGTTTCTTTTCACACACATCTAGTTTTGTATGGGTAGTTAATTTAGCAAATAAATATGTAGAAATATTTTATTTCTTGTTGTAAATAATTATTGTGGATATTCTTTTGTCTTTCATTTACAAGACTTTTAGTCTTTGACCTTTCATGTATTGACGTTTGGCTATTCATATGTAGACTTTTGTCTCTTCATCATCTGGACCTTTAACTTTCTATATTCTTGTAACTTGTACTTTGAAGCCTATATAAAGGCATGTTGTGTGATTGTATAGAGAGATCAATATATATGTATATATATATATATATATATATATATATATATATATATATATATATGAAAATGATTACTTCCTCACTCTCTCAAACTTTCACTAGTTTATTCTATATTTTTATAACACGTTATCAACACGACTTGCTCTTCCACTCTGTCATTATGTTAGTGTACCTTGCATTCAAAAGGAAGGTTTAAAATTTATTTTGATGGGTTGATTTGGGTCCAAGTGCAAGTGGTTAATCGTTTAATGGTATTTTCAGTTACAAAGCATGGGTTACTCTATTATTCATTGATTCGAGGTTCCAAGTGTAAGTGGTTAATCATTTAAGGGTATTTTCTGTCACAAAGCATGGGTTGCTTTTATTCATTGATTCGAGGTTCTTTTCAATACTCAAGTTAAAGTTAAAAGATTCTTAAAATACAAATTTAAAATTTTAAAAAATTGGAAATTTTATTCTAATATTTTGAAATACGCATCTTTATCATTCTCTTCATTTTCATGATATTATTCTAAATCTATATGTTTGATTTATGCTAGTTAATATTTCTCATAAAAATCATATTAAATTCGTTTAATCTTGGAATTTAATGATTTTAGACTTTTCGAAAAGATCTCTTAATTTTATTTAACTTTTGTTATTTAGTATTTTTGAGATTTTATATGTAAGTTTATGAAATTCTGCCATATGCATATATTGTTGGTGTGACTTCAGAAATATGACACTATAACTTTGAAAAATTATATAAAATTATATTTACATCCAAAAATTACTTATTATCAGTTCAGAAAGATTTTTTTGAGAGCTTTAAGTTATAATCATATTCTACTGCCTTTTATGACGTTTATTAATTTTAAAAGATGTATCTTAAAGTCTAGCCAGTAACTTATTATTTTTCGATTATAGCAACTCACATTTTATTTTATTCTGAATTGGTTACTAATTCACTTTTTAAAATGTTTAAGATTCTGGAACACTTGTTTGATTTCCTATAAATTTCGTATTTCACATATCTTGAAATAAAGTCTTTTACATGAGGTTTAATTCTGATTTTTTACATATAGTTATGTTATTTATGGAGTAAGTTTATTCTTTTAGTTTAGATTTAGTCAATATATGCATATATGTTATTAATTTAAGTTTCATTTTATATTTGTGTCATGAATATTATATTGTTCACATTAGAACTAATATTTTTTATGTGTATCTTACTATCCCTATTTGAAATTCATACCAATTTTATAATTGTTGCAATATGATTTAAGTGCATATACATAAGTGATGGTATGTTAGATATATGTAATATTGATAAATGAGATTTTTTTTTTAAAACACGAGTTAAATGATATTGATATTACCGTCAACAACCATTTGATATTATTTTCAATAGAATGGTGATAAATGATTGTAACTAGAAGGTGCACGAAATAACAACCATAAGTTGTCTCTATACAAACAAAATTTATTTTAATGGCACATTTTTTGTATGTTTGGTTTTGTGAAATTCCTAGAGGATATTGAATAATATTTTTCCACAAATATGACATTGAAGTCCCTGAAGGATATTGATTAGTATTTTTCATATATTTGACATTAAATGATATCAATAAATTAATGTTATGTGTTTAAGTACTTGATTATATATTTTTATCAAAATATTTCAGAAGAATAATATATATGAATATAATATTTCGAATTTGAGTTTCTCTTAAAAGTTATAAATATTCATGATGGATAAATCTATATAGAAAATAGTATTTTATAATGTATGGATTTAATATATCTTAACAAAATGAATAAATATTATAATGATGAAATGTATCCTACAGATATAGTTGGGTTATTAAAATTATAAGTTGGTATCGTGACTCCATGTGTGTTGGTGAGATTGCGAATATGTATGAACAAAAGTCGTAATAAATCAATACTAGAATATGACAGGTAAATAATACTACGTCTACACGGAAATCAGGAAGAAATGAAGATAAGGCAAATACAGTCAAACAAGACATTAAAAGAAGTTTTGAAGTCTACTACAGGTCACTGAAAGAAGTTCATTAATATGTTCATGCCTCAGTGAAGAATAATGTGTAAAGACTTTCAGGGTTTCAGAATTTTTGAAGTTTTAATATAAAAGTGTTACTAGAAGATTTCAGTGTATTAGCATTGATTGAAGATAAATAGTGTTCGAAGTATAGGAATCTAGAAGAATTGAAGACAGGGTAAAGACAAAAGTTAAAGAAGACAGCTGCAGTCTTGAAGTTATACTCATTGAAAGAAGTTCGTTTATATGTTCAAAGCGTCAGTGAAGAACATAGAATGACGTATTCAAGATTGTGGTAGTAATGGAGACGTTGTCTAAGTACCAGAAAAAATTTAAGTAAATGTATTATATTTATCGATGGTCAGTGTTCGAAGCAATGAAGTTACTACAAACTTAACAATGCTTAAGGTAATAATACGAAGACCTGAATCAAAGTTAGTCGCCTGTGAACCAGACCAGTTGCACTAGGCGTCAGCGGTTTATGAAAGGAATTTCAGTATTATCTATAGAAGAATTGTTAAGTCGAACAACATACTTGGAAAGAACATTTATTTAATAAGGTACGAAAAGTGATTTGTACAACCTACAACCAAAGAGTCAAACAACTCAAAGGGTGCAGAGTGTAAAGTGTCATAAATTTGGTACGGAAAGTTAAAGTTTTTGAACTACAGTCGAAGAACGGAAATAACTCAGGGTACAGGGTGTAATGTGGCAAGACTTTGATACAATAAATAGAAGTTTGTGAACTTCAGCCAGAGAACGAAAAGTGTGTCAAAGTGAAGTGACTAAAATGCACTTTGAACATATAAGTATAATCACCATGAAAAAGTGCATCCCGCAATTAATGATTATTTATTTAAATGTAAGTAAATCGCATCCAAGACATTGAATCTCTTGGCGCATCTAAAACTTGCGCGATCAATCTCATCCAAGCAGGTAATATATTGAATTCAAGTCTACACTATAAATAGTAGAGGACGAACATTCATTTTGAATGTGGTCTTCTGCAACACAAAATATTAGAGAGCATCAGTCATGGCCGGGAGTAATAAGAAAATAAAATTTATACACACCCATACCTTACTTTGGATTAAATATTAGGACCCTGTTCCTTAATGAGAAATGCTTAGGACTCCTAAATATTACTCTCTACAGACTCAGTTTTTCCTTGTACTAATTTAGATATATTTGTATAAGAACTGAGCCTTATATTTTTGTATTGGTAGCGAATAACTAATTTTGTTCTTCGGGAACCACTTATATTTTTAGTTGGGTGTAGCGACCTCCAGGTATATATATAAAAGATACATTCCCCGAATCTTATCCCGTTTATTTTCTTGTACTAAATTGATTTATCCGGACATACAGAAAATTAGTAAGTAGCTCTACTAAATACTACAAATAGGTCCGCAAGGGTTGACTCAGTTGGTTAAAGAGAGGAATATCATCCTCTTGGTCACATGTTCGAATCTCACGGGAGGAGAATTTGTGATTATGCCATCTGGACCAGAGCCTGTCGCACTTGTGCGGTTTACCTGATTCACGTGGTTTGCAAGCTACTGCGTGAGCCCATGGGTTTACCCAGTGCGTACCCAAAGGGTAGCGGTTGCGGGTTCTCACAGTAAAAAAAAATACTACAAATAGCCAAACTCACTCTAAAGCAACAATTTATTTATCCGCAAATTCAGAAAATAATTTAAATTATTGTTAGTATCATATTCAACCCCCTTCTAAAATACTTTAGGACCTAACAATTGGTATCAGAGCTTGTTGATTGATATACAAATCAAGATCCGTAGTTCAATAAAGCTCAGGGTGTCGAAACTGTCTAGACTCAGAATGAAGAGGTCTTGTTAAATAAGGTTAATTATAAACTTTTAATAAGTTTATCTTATAAGCTTTTATAAAATTTGTTTTATAAACTTTTATTAGTTTATATTATAAATTTTAATTAGTTTATTTATAAACTTAATATTAAATTTATTTTATAAACTTTCATAAAATTTGTTTTATAAACTTTTATTAGTTTATGTTATTTATTTTAATTAGTTTATTTTATAAATTTAAATAAAGTTTAAGATTTAAAGTTATTAAAGAAAATTCATGGTCCATTTAGTTAACATATTCGTGGTCCATTTCTTTTCAACCATTAACCAGACTTATCTGTTGAAATGAAAATGTACACATGTTTATTGCATGTGTTGCACACACGGATAATTAGCGCATCCAAGCCTTATGTTCACGCGCAAGGTGCATTTGTTTTCGAGTTAAAGCGTGCAGCGCCACGAATAATTTTCATTCAAGCACCACGAGAAGTCTAGGTAAAGCGCCTCCAAAGTTGTGAAGCGCCTTCAAGGAATCAGCGCATCCAAACATATAACCCGTTAATTTTTATTTTTTATATATATTTTTTTCAGAAAATTTAAAATTCTTGAAAACTAATTTTTTTTCTTAAAATATTAATTTACAGATTTTTTATTTAAAAAAAATATTCTTAAAAATTAATTATTTATTCTTAAAAATATAATTTTATTTAAGAAACTTATAAATTTTGTAGATTTAAATTTTTCTTAAATATTAATCCAGGGGTGCTCAAGTAGTTTGTAGTTGTGAGATACACATTTTTAATAGGTTTTGATTAATTTTGTCTTAACGCTAAGTGTAAATTAAATTAGGGTTAGGAAGTTACTAATTAACATAGTAATCATCCCTTAGGTTATTCGAAGTGACAGTCAACGAGTGAAAAGTCAAACTGCTTTATAAACGAAACAAAATGATTTTCTCTCGACATATAATTAGATAAGATTTATCAAAATAATGATAAAATCAAATCTAGTTTACATATATTATATTTTGAGGCAAAGACTGAAGACGAACAAATACTGTATTTTTTACACTGCTTTCACGAGATAGAAAATGTTTTATTAAATTAAAAGAGTGTATGTTTTAAAGGTTTTCAAGGGAATATATTTTGAATATATTTTCTAAATTTATTTGTTCAACTTATCTTCAACAAAATCATGCCTAAATGTAAAATGCAGATTTTATCCTGAAAGTCCTTAACTGTCTTATTTATTAGGATAAAATACATTTTAATCCTGAAAGTCCTTAACGGTATTTGAGTCAAGTAAATGCTGCAACTTTCTCTCCCAAGAAGCTCTCAAGTCCAAAATATTTTCATCTCTTAGGGTTCTTGAGTTATAAGCTTAGTTCTTCCATAGATCTAACCCCTACCAAATTTATAAACACATTTACATGCTCATATAATACACACATCACACAAGTATCTTTTGGCTACCAAAATACCCTATCTTAGCAGCCCCTAGACTTGGTTTATTGCCCCAAAAGTTGTAACTAAAGTTGATATTCCGGCTATTTTCGGGCGACTTTTTCCGGCGACCCTTTTTGTGTGTTTTAGACTTCAAACTAGTTTTTTCTCTTGATTTCTTCCTAGATCTCAAGGGTTATAAGTTAGTTAGTTATATTATATATATAATATCAGTTGATACATGTTTAGTAGTGTATACACCTTGCTTGCTTGATTTTTAAGTGTATATACGAACTCTTGTACAAGATCCTAACTCGCATCCCTTGATTTCGTAAGAAATATTGTTGTCTCTCACTATAGAGCACAAGGGTCATAAGTTAGTTATTTCTTATCTATATTATATATATAATATTCGGCTATACTATATATATATATATAGATAGATTTTGATTATTTCGAATTTTAGTATATATATATATAGTTGGTCTTGTTTGTGATTTATATATACACGAGCTTTATCTCATCTTCCTTTCTCGTATATATAAAGAGTGAACTAAACTAAGTGAGTTAGCAGTTGTCCTTTCTCCTTAGTTAGTTGTTAATATCCTTAATTTATTTAGGGCGTAAATACAATGCCTATTTACTTTAATTCCGAGTCGAAGCTATTCTGTATAAGTCGATATATACGACATAAATAAAAGGCTTCCTTGTTGAGTTTTAGTATCTAAACCAAACACTTATTACGAGTTTGAGTCGATTAGTATAAATCTCATATAGAGATATACGCTAAAGACTCCTCGAATATTTACAAGGTAACTCACTTTTATTTTGAGTTGAGTTTTTGTGTATAAGTCGAGGTACGACATAAACATAAATACTCCTTGATTTATAAAGTGTAAGAAACTAGCTCACACGTCGAGTCTTATTTTCGTGAGTTTGGTTCGTGTTGTTTTAAAGGCCATTGTTTAGTTATATTATTATTTGTCAAGGCCTTTAATAACAAAGTAGTTAGAAAACGTACTTGATCACATTCAAGTCAAAAATATTTGGTCTATATCTTGACCTTATATTCCCTATAAATATTATATATTTACATTTCGTACTTGCATTGCATTCATACGCTTTACATAACGCAATTTACTTTAGCACGTTTACTTTAAAAGTACATGCATTCATACGCTTTACATACACAATTTACTTTAGCATACACATTTACTTTATTGCATACACGTTAGCATACAACGTGTGGTTCGTCCTTTTGACAAAGTGACTCACCCTCTCGAGTGGTACGTCCTTGTCTCTAGGTGACTTACCCCGACTCATATTTATATATATTGTTGCTTCAGCTATTTATATATATATTTGTTTGTCACTTTGGTCTAGTACTGTAACATACTAGTCCACCACATTTCTTTCTTAAAACAGGGATATTTAAGTCGTAGTACTTGTTGTCTAGACTTTGTTGTGAGGTGAAAGTGAAGTGAGTGTGGGGATTCGGGCACATATACACAGCGGAATTACGCTAAATAATAAAAAAACGAATCCCAAACGCAAAATCCGTGTATAATTGACGGATGATTATGGAGAATCGGATGTGTACCTTATTAAAGCTTTCCTTATGATGATTATAGAGGTCCAGAAGTGATGAATCACAGCAGCCCTTCACAGAAATCTGCTCTCTATTGGTATCCACACGAACGTCGTATCGTCTAACGATCACCGGAGTTAGGTACTAGCCTGTTTCTGCCTCTTTGTCTCTCTCTTTCTCTAGCCTCTCAGAAACGTAGAGCTGCTAGGGTTTTATTAAAAAACGAATTATCTCAACTATTACCCTAAACTATACATCTTTATGTATATATAGGGGAGAGAGAGACTTTGGCCAAAACCCTAATCTGATTGGACCTTTTAAAACCCATTCAGATTTCGGATTTATATTATTATTAAATTCAAATTCTAATATGTATATAATTAATCAAGTCTTACTTAATTAATTAAATAAATAATTTCGAATTAATAATAATAACAGTATTTAAATTCATAATTTAAATAACACTCCCTTTAAACGTTCTTTGTGTGTGACCTTTTAGGTTATTATTACGTTGGCAATAATTTTATTTTCTAATAATAAAATTATAAACAATGAGCGGCATCTAGTAATACATCATTGCTACCCAAGTAATAATAATAATAATTGGTGATTCAATTAAACCTTTCGTGAATAATGTACAATGTAATATAATCCCTTTAACCTTATATTATAGATCAAACTCGATGCATGTATTGTGTCATCCTCTTCAACGTTTAATCCAGGTTTCCTTGATCAATGAGTAGAATATTAATCAAATTAACATTTGAGCATGGCCATGTAATTTATAGTCTCACTCAATCAAGAGGCCAATAATATCACTCCTAAAATAGGAGGGTTAAATCCTATATCTATCATTCATATTTCTCATACGATTCATAGCATACCCAATGTACACCTTTATTATTACCCGGTTAAAGGTAACTTTGAGTGTAATCAAAGTATATTAATACTCGTATAAAATATAATGATTTCAAGTCAAAGGATCAATACATCATTATTACAGTGATAATTTCTTATGACATTTATTAACATGTAGATTCTCACAGCGGGTCTGTCCAGTGCCATGTATTGAGACATGCACTTATGTTCTTGACTTTAGTATCACTATACATATGACCAATGAGATGTGCTCATCAGTCAACTAACATACTAGTCTTATTGCATTATTATTATCCTTAAATAATAATACTCGACTAGGGACATTTAGGAATATAATACTGTTCACATAATCTCATTTTTAAGTCACATACTTAAAGATATATAATTCGCATTAATATTCCAAGGACATTTATTATGCTTTCAATTTATAACGCAGTAAATCAAGACATAATAAATATTAATTAAATAATCAAGTAAACATAATCTTTAATTATTTATCATAAAGTATTGTCTCTAGGACACCAACACTAACAATCTCCCACTTGTACTAGAGCCAATCTCTCATGTATCTAATACCTATGGAACTAGTATGACCTTCGTGCTTCTGCTGCGACAAAGCTTTGGTTAGTGGATCTGCAATGTTCTCATTTGTATGCACTTTAAATATATGTATATCCCCTCGATTATTAATCTCTCGAAGAAGATGATATCGTCTGAGTACATGCTTTGTTCGGGAATGAGACCTTGGTTCCTTAGCCTGTGTAATGGCTCCGTTATTATCGCAGTATAAATCTATCGGATCTGCGACCGAAGGAACCACACCAAGACCTGCAATAAAATTCCGAATCCAGACAACCTCCTTGGCTGCTTCACAGGCAGCAATATACTCAGCCTCCATTGTAGAATCGACAACCGTCTCTTGCTTTGAACTTTTCCAGCTTACAGCACCTTCATTTAGACAAAATACAAAACCAGACTGAGAGATCGAATCATCCTTGTCTGTTTGGAAACTAGCATCGGTGTAACCTTTTACTACCAGCTTTTCCTCTCCTCCATATACAAAGAATTGATCTTTAGTCCTTTTCAAGTACTTAAGAATATTCTTGACTTCCGTCCAGTGACCTTCACCTGGATTAGACTGGTATCTACTCGTCATGCTCAAAGCATACGAAACATCAGGAGGAGTACATATCATTCCATACATTATAGAACCAATTACCGACGCATATGGAACTTTACTCATACGGTCCTTATCATCCAATGACTTAGGACTATTTTCTTTAGAGATCAATATCCCATGAGACATCGGGACATAGCCCTTTTTAGCATTTTGCATCCCAAATGGATGCAAAACTTTGTCAATGTATGTACTCTGACTTAGGCCAATCATTCTTCTTGATCTATCTCTATAGATCCTGATAACTAATATATAGGTGGCGTCGCCTAAGTCTTTCATTGAGATATTTTTATTCAACCAAGTCTTAACAGCCTGTAAAGAAGGAATGTCATTCCCTATTATTAATATGTCATCAATATATAGTACTAGGAATGCCACATTGCTCCCACTAACCTTCTTGTAAACACATGGTTCATCTTCATTTTGAATAAACCCAAACTCTTTGACGGTTTCATCAAAACGAATATTCCATCTCCTTGAGGCTTGCTTCAATCCATAAATGGATCGACGCAACTTACATACCTTTCCAGCATGCTTTGGATCAACAAAACCCTCAGGCTGTGTCATGTACACATCCACATCTTATTCAAGGCTCCCATTTAAGAAAGCAGTTTTGACATCTATCTGCCAGATTTCATAATCATAGTAAGCAGCTATAGCAAGCAAAATCCTGATGGACTTGACCATAGCCACTGGTGAAAAAGTCTCATCATAGTCAATACCATGAATTTTCTTGAAACCTTTTGCCACCAATCGTGCCTTATAGGTCTGTACATTACCATCTATGTCAGTCTTCTTCTTGAAAACCCACTTACACCCTATAGGTTTTACCCCTTCAGGTGGATCAACCAAAGTCCATACTTGATTAGTATACATGGATTCCATCTCAGATTTCATGGCATCCAGCCATCTCTTGGATTCTGGAGTGTTCATAGTGTCTTGGTAGGTGAGAGGCTCATCTTCGTCGATAAGCATCACATCACCATCTTGAGTTAAGAGAAATCCATAATATCTCTCAGGCTCATGGCGAATCCTACTAGACCTATGAACAACATGTATTTCTTGAGTAGTGTTGTGTTCTTGTACATCCTGCTCAAGTTCCTCCATTGGTTCAATATTATCTTATGGGCCTCGAACTTCATCGAGATCTATTATCCTCCCACTATTTTTCTTCGAAAGCATTTCTCTTTCAAGAAAAACTACAGTTCGAGCAACAAACACTTTGTTCTCGGAAGGATTATAGAATGAATAACCCTTTGTTTCAATTGGGTATCCCACAAAGTTACATTTGTCTGATTTAGGTCCTAGCTTGTCAGAAGTTAAATGTTTCACAAATGCTTCACATCCCCATATTTTCATAAATGACATGCTATGACGTTTCTCAGTTCATATCTCGTATGAAGTCTTCTGAACCGTTTTAGTAGGAACTCGGTTAATTGTATAAGCAGCCGTCTCCAAGGCGTAGCCCCAGAAACTAATTGGAAGATCTGCATGACTCGTCATCGATCGTACCATGTCCAACAAGGTACGATTTCTCCTCTCAGAAACTCCATTCCATTGTGGTGTTCCGGGAGGAGTGATTTGTGATACGATACCACACTCTTTTAAGAAACTCTTAAATTCATGGCTTAAGTATTCTCCTCCACGATCAGATCGTAGAGTCTTAATACTTCTGCTAGTTTGCTTTTCTACTTCAGCTTTGTATTCTTTGAACTTTTCGAAAGAATTGGATTTGTTCTTCATAAGATACACATATCCATATCTACTGAAATCATCAGTAAACGTGATAAAGTAGTAAAAGCCACCTCTTGCCATAGTACGTATAGGACCACATATATCACTATGTATTAGTTCTAATCGTTCAGTGGCCCTTTCACCTTGTTTAGTAAAAGGAGCTTTAGTCATTTTTCCAATGAGACAGGGTTTACATGCTTCGTATGATTCAAAATCAATCTTATCCAAGTATCCATCTTGATGTAACTTGGAAATGCGCTTCTCATTTATATGGCCTAAACGACAGTGCCAAAGGTATGTTTGATTTGAGTCATTAGTCTTAAGTCGTTTGTTCTTCACATTATAGATGGGAGCGTCTAAATCAAGAACATATAAACTGTTAAACAAATGTGCAACCATAGGTAACATTATTCAAAGAAAAGGAACAACAATTGTTCTGAATTGAAAAAGCAAAACATTTCTTGTCCAAACAAGAAACTGAAATAATGTTTCTGCAAATTGCAGGCACGTAAAAATAATTCTCAAGTTCTAAAATAAGCCCAGTGGGCAACGATAAATGATAAGTCCCTACAGCTAAAGCAGCAACCTTTGCTCCATTGCCAACTCATAGGTCGACCTCTCCCTTAGCCAAAGTCCTACTCCTTTGTAGTTCCTGCACATTTATACAAATGTGAGAAGCACATCCAGTATCCAATACCCATGATGTAGAAGTAGACAGATTGACTTCTATAACATAAATACCTGAATCAGAAATCTGAACAGACTTCAGTTTCTTCAGACCCTCCAAATAAGCATGACAGTTTCTCTTCCAATGACCTGGTTTACCACAGAAGTGACAATTACCCTTTGCAACAGCACCTTTAGGCTTTAAAGCCTGTTTGGGATTAACTTTTGGCTTGGGAGCAGAATCAGATCCGATCTTCTTCTTTCGCTTCCATTTACCTTTCCATTTAGCCTTACCTTTCTTGTTCACCATCAATATGGAAGCAGGTTCGGCCTTTTTCATGTTGGTTTCAGCAGTTCGCAACATAGCCAACAATTCAGTAGGTGTTTTGTCTATCTCATTCATATTGTAGTTCATAACAAAATGAGTGTAGTTGTTATTCAAGGATTGTAAGATTAAGTCAATCTGAGCTTCTCGACCAATCGGGAAACCCAAAGTATCAAGATACTCAATATAACCTATCATTTTCAGAACATGTGGTTGAACATATTGATTCTTTCCCTGCTTGCAAGCGTACAGTGCTTTGCTCGTGTCGAACCTTTCTTGACGAGCCTGTCCTTCAAACATCCTTGAAGGTGTTCAATCATCTCATAAGCATCCATATGCTCATGTTGTTTTTGAAGCTCAGCACTCATGGTTGCTAGCACGAGACATGCCACATCAGTCGCATCGTCAATATGCTCATGATAAGCATTTTGTTGAGCGCGAGTTGCATTCTCAGCAGGAGGAGTAGGAGAAGGAATTTCAATGACATGGAGCTTACGCTCTTACCTGAGGACAATCCTCAAATTCCTATACCAATCAAGGAAGTTAGTTCTTGTCAGCTTATCCTTCTCAAGGGTTGCTCGAATGGAGAAAGTATTTGTATTGTTTACCATTTAAATATCTACAATGTTAAAATGCATAAATTTAGTTAGTCTGCAGAATTTTAATTATGTTCAAGTGATTAACATATATATTCATAATATATATCTCCCACTATTTTATTCAAATCAATAGCCCTAACTATTAATTCGGAAAGCATTTCATCAAATCTTTCTAGTGAGCCAAGATCCATATTTCATCCATGTTTCAAGATAGCGTTGGCTAATACACCCAAAACACGACTATTTAGGTAGATAACATTTGTCAATTATATCAAATATAACTCTTGGATAGTTTGGTGGAACAACCTTTTGTACACATTTATCCAATAAATCTCACCAAACTCTATGCCTCTAAACCCACAATCCTATTATGATGATTTAGTTAAGTTAGACCCAATGTGTAATAAACAAAGTACAATTACTTATCACATTTTCCCATGATTGATAAGAGCACTTTACTTTGGCAAACCCACTCATTCTCAATCTAGATCTTAATGTGTATAAACATTGGAAGGCATCTATATTAACTTAATATTTTTTTAGGGATTTATTATTTAACGATCATGATCCCATCATAAAGAGATTCTCAATTTTTCCTTGATTAAATAATCCATTTCAATATTCGTCAATGGTTTGATTTCTAGATCGTCGGAGAAGTCACAAGCGGTCTCACTTAAAACCCAACTTTCTTACAGATTAATAATCCGTTGTTGAAAAAATCTCCTCATATCAGAAAAATGAAAATTCATATTCAATACCGTGTTTCATAAACACAAGAATCTCATGATCGTTTGTTCAATTCTAATGTCTTGAGTCGTTATAGATTTTATCTTGTTTAAACAAGCATGGCATGGGTGTCGTATCTAATACCCACATACATAATTAAGCTAATTAAAACATGCATCATTAACTATTCTACACTAACATTCATACATCAATATGTAAAGTCCAGTATGTAAACGTGCTTGGTTATGGCCCCTTTCCTATGTGATCCTTTCGAGTTAATGAAAGGATCAAGGTCAATCTATGGTGATAAAATATAAATACAATTACATGTCTTCATTCTTCTTGTGTCCATGGGCGTCTGCTCCTCTTCTTGGATCATCCTTCAATCTTCAAGTACATTACATGGAATAATTGAATATAACCTATACTAATGTACTTACATAAGAAAACTCTAGTTACATTCGAGGTTAAACAATTACAAGAATGAAGAAAACGACATGCAAGTCGTATTTATAAAACCAAAACCATTAATCTAGGGGTCTAAAGGCCATAACCAGCACCATGCTCAAGTACACAAAAAGCTCCCGGGTGGGGTCCGGGGCGGCAGCCCTGGGCGGGTTCCGGGGGCGGCAGCCCCGGGCGGGGTCTGGGGGCGGCAGTCCCCAGCTGGGGTCAGCTCGGAATTTTTTTTATTTTCGAAGACCAGTCCTATTCAGAAATCATCAATTTCTGAACTACAGATCATATCTGTTGGTCTTTTCCCCACTGCATCTTATACAGTTTCAGAAGCATGTATCATATACATACTGATCATATCCCAGTTAACAAATCATGTCCAACACAATCTGTCCACCAGTTTATATCACTATACAAACTGACCCACATGCATAATATATATACAAATCACAATAAGGCATATAAATCAGTCATGGCAAATCATTAACATGCTAGTATCATCATCTATGTAATCATCATATGAATAACCAGATACACATTATGTAATAGTTTTAATCATACATTAACATGACAACATGCATATTAAATCTCATACAAAGGCAGTATCAATATACATGCATGGCAGATCATATACACACTGGAATATATTGAAAAACTGTTAAATACGTAACCAAATCATCTTATTTATACACGTAGCTCTGATACCATTGTTGGGATTCGGGCACATATACGCAGCGGAATTACGCTAAATAATAAAAAAATTACGAATATCAAACATAGGATCCGTGTATAATTGACGGATGATTGTGGAGAATCGGATGTGTACCTTATTAAATCTTTCTTTATTATGATTATAGAGGTCCAGAAGCGATGAATCACAGCAGCCCTTTACAGAAATCTGCTCTCTATCGGTATCCACACGAACGTCGTATTGTCTGACGATCACCGGAGTTAGGTACTAGCCTGTTTCTGCCTCTTTGTCTCTCTCTTTCTATAGCCTCTCAGAAACGTAGAACTACTAGTGTTTTATTAAAAACGAATTATATCAACTATTGCCCTAAACTATACATCTTTATGTATATATAGGGGAGAGAGGGACTTGGGCCAAAACCCTAATCTTATTGGACCTTTTAAAACCCATTCAGATTTCAGATTTATATTATTATTAAATTCGAATTCTAATATGTATATAATTAATCAAGTCTCACTTAATTAATTAAATAAATAAATTCAAATTAATAATAATAACAGTATTTAAATTCATTATTTAAATAACACTCCATTTAAACGTTATTTGTGTGTGACCCTTTAGGTTATTATTACATTGGCAATAATTCTATTTTCTAATAATAAAATTATAAACAATGAACGGCATCTAGTAATACATCATTGTTACCCAAGCAATAATAATAATTGGTGATTCAATTAAACCTTTTGTGAATAATGTACAATGTAATATAATACCTTTAACCTTATATTATAGATCAAACTTGAGGCATGTATTGTGTCATCATCTTCAACGTTTAATCCAGGTTTCCTTGATCAAGGAGTAGACTATTAATCAAATCAACATTTGAGCATGGCCATGCATTTTATAGTCTCACTCAATCAAGAGACCAATAATATCACTCCTAAAATAGGAGGGTTAAATCCTATATCTATCATTCATATTTCTCATACGATTCATAGCATACCCAATGTCCACCTTTATCATTACCCGGTTAAAGGTAACTTTGAGTGTAATCAAAATATATTAATTCTCGTATAAAATATAATGATTTCAAGTCAAAGGATCAATACATTATTATCACAGTGAGAATTTCTTATGACACTTATTAACATGTAGATTCTTACAACGGGTCTGTCCAGTTCCATGTATTGAGACATGCACTTATGTTATTGACTTTAGTATCACCATACCTATGACCAATGAGATGTGGTCCTCAGTCAACTAACATACTAGTCTTATTGCATTATTATTGTCCTTAAATAATAATACTCGACTAGGGACATTTAGGAATATAATACTGTTCATATAATTTCATTTTTAAGTCACATACTTAAAGATATATAATTTGCATTAATATTCCAAGGACATTTATTGTGCTTTCAATTTATAACGCAGTAAATCAAGACATAATAAATATTAATTAATTAATCAAGTAAACATAATCTTTAATTATTTATCATAAAGTATTGTCTCTAGGATACCAACACTAACAGTGAGGTGATCCTTGTTCTAAGACCCAAGTCCTAGACACGTCGACGGGGAGTTGATTGTCTTTGCACCGTGAGGAAAAGGAAAGATCCAAGACCTATGACCCAGATCCAAGACCTACATTGTTGTAAAGGAAAATAGTCTACGCAGGGATTTTTTCGTATCTTTGAGGAGGTAAAGGGGAAGTTACACTCCAAGATAAGGTCGTAAGGGATATTACGTGCCTGTGAAGAGGTAACGGGGAGTTACGCTCTAAGACCAGCTCGTAGGGGTACTACTTGCCTGTGAAGAAGTAACGAGGAGTTACATTCTAAGACCAGCTTGTAGGGGTTCTACTTTGATTGTGAGGAGGTAACGAGGAGTTACGTTCCAAGATAAATCAAGTAGGTTTGCTATTGTATTTTGAGAGATTAACGGGTAGTTAAGGTCCAAGATAGATACATAGTGTTGTAAAAGGCTTCTCCACCATTATAAGGAGTACATCTTTTTATAGTGCAAAATCTCGAGTTCAGAGAGGGACTCGGGGACTGGACTAGGGGTGAGCGGATTTATGCTAAATCCCAAGGTGTCAAAGTATGGAAGGCTATCGAAGACGGTGTTGTAGTTCCGACAAAAGTAGTTGACGAAATAGTCATCGAAAAGAAAGTCAGTGAATACACCCGTGAAGAAGAAGAGTTAATGAACATAGCCGCTAAGGCGGAAATGGTCTTAACTAGTGCACTTGCAGAAAAAGAATACAAACGTGTTAATAACTGCAAGTCTGCACAAGATATGTGGAACAAATTGGTTATCACCTACGAGGGAATCATGGATATTAAAGACTCTCGAATGGATACGTTGATCCAAGAATACGAGAACTTTAAACTCCTTGAGGGTGAAACCATCATCGATATGGAAACGAGATTTACTCGTATTATCGATGAACTTGCTCAACTCGGAAAGGTATACTCTATTAATGAGAAAAATCGAAGGGTCTTAAAAGCCTTACCTCCGAGTTGGAAAGTTAAAGTTACCATAATAAAAGAAATGCATAATCTAAATGCATATATCATCGATAGTTTATTCGGCAACCTTCGTGCTTACGAAAAAGATAATACTCCGGATAAACCTCTTTCTAAAGTTGAAGATAAGAGAAAAAGTATGGCCTTAAAGGCAATACTTATCGATGAAGATAAAAACGATGACGATTTGAATGAAAAGTTAAAAAATCTTGATGAGTATAAAATTGCTTTATTATCGAGACAACTCCGTCATGTTTTACAAAGCAAAGTTCAAAGATACAGAAAGGGCTTCCTTAAATCGGGTAACCAACAACGAGTTTTCAACTCTAAGAGTGGGCCGAATTATAAGAGCAACCTTCCTACTATGAGCTATGCTAAAGGCAAAGGTTTGTAATAACCACAAGCAAACAATGCTTACAATAACTCGAAATTTACGAGTAATTATGCACCTAAACCTAAAGAGGCAGTTCCCGAAGAGACCGAGATTGTTTGTTTTGAATGTAAACAACCGGGTCATTTTAAAAGAGAATGTCCAAATTTGTCTAAGGGACAAATCCTTGTAGCCGAGAGTGGATGGGATCTAAGCAAGGATGAGGAAGCTCCTGAACAAAATGAGGAAACTGTAAACCTTGCTTTGATGGCAATCGGAGATGAAGCTACTCCAACGGAAGGCTCCACTTCATTACAAGAGGTAAAATCTAAACCAATCTTGAGTTCATCATGTGATAGTAGTGATGTTAGCTTGTCTAGAATAAATCACTATAGTATGGATATTTCTGAGCTTAGAAACTTAGTCAAAAATCTGAAAATTGGTTATGATGAATTGAATCGTAGTTATGTTAAGACAAAATCTGAAAAAGATAAATATGAGGATTTGTGTCTCGAACTTCAAAAAGAGGTCACTAGTTTGACCGACGTACATGTCAAAGACATGGAATACGTTACTAACATTCTCTCTCAAAATGAAAGCTTAAAAATTGAGACGAACGGAAAGGATGACCTAATTCACACTCTTGAAGTCGAAAATGTGTCTCTGATTATGCAAGCTGAAGAGATTGAGAATGATAAGCTTCATTTAAACGAATGCAATCGTGAGCTCCATGTTGAGCTTTTAAATCTGAAAATTCAAAATGAATCATTGATTCAAGAGAATTCTTCATGATGCGAACGTATAAATGACCTTGAACAATCTCTTACGGGAAATAGAGAGGAAGAGTTTCATGAAGCCTTAAAAGAGCTTGACTTTGATTACCAACTTCAATTAATGAATAAAGACAATGATTATGCCAAACTTCAAGGCAAGATCAATGTTGAATTCGAAAGTCGTCAAAGACTTGTCTCGGAATTAGAAATGATGAAGTTGGAAAATCAAAAGCTTAATGATGAAAATCAAAAGCTCTTGGCTCAATTTATGGATAAAGAGAGATTACTAACTAACAAGATTAATAACTTGGTTAAGGAAAAGGAAGATCTCGAATCCACCTTAAAACAATTCACTAAGAGCAATGCTATTTTGGAAATGATGGTATTTGGCTCTAGGGAATCATTTAATCGTGAAGGCTTGGGGTATGAACATAAAGCTCCTACTAAAAAGGAAGATCATAAACCTAATCCTCCGATTAGTACTCCACCTAAATCACCTACACCTAAGTGTATATATTGCAATGTAAGTGGACATATTCGTCTATTTTGCAAAGCTAAAGAAGGTGAACTTAAAGGGAAGTACAAGTGGATTCCAAAAGGATCAACTTCTAGAAATAGAGATGAAAAGAAAATATCTCAAAAGAAGAATGATTCTAAAGTGAATGTTCAAAACCAACCAAGGTTTTGGTATCATCAAGAATCAATCCCCTATGGACCAAGAAAAAGTTCTATGACTCAAAATCCTAACTATTATGGTCAAACTCGTAAAATAAATGCACCTATGCCTAAGAATACGAGTTATCATGCTAGATCGAGTCATCATGCTAATATGAGTCATCATGCTTACCCTAGTACTTCAAATGCTCATGTTAGAAGTAATAATTCGAAATGCAATGCCAATGCTAATTCTAGAGATTCGATTATTACCATCTTTCCACTAAGAAATAATCATGAATATGTTAGACATAATAGATACACTCCTAGAAGAAACCCATATCACATCTCTACTAGGAATGAAGTATCTAAAAACATACATGATTATATGCAAGCTTATCCCATGCCTAGATTTGTTCATGCTAGTTCATATATGCCTCATGATGTACTAACCCAAGGACCCTTAAGACAAAAGGGTACCAAAAGGTTTAACTAATCCTTTGTGTAAGTATGCCTTACTGCTGCAAAAGATGTGTGGTATCTTGATAGTGGATGTTCACGTCATATGACCGGTAATAAGTCATTGTTGAACAACATTAAAAAGGTAGCCGCCAGAAGTGTAACCTTTGGAGATAGCAGTAAAGGAAACATCATTGGCATTGGGGATATTGGAAATGAAAACTTTAAATAACAAACGTACAATTAGTCACGGGACTAAAGTACAACTTGCTTTCAATAAGTCAACTATGTAGACGGTCAACACATTGTTCTATTTACAACGTAGACAGAAGACTAGCCTTAAATTGTCCACGTAACAAAAATGTATATACGTGTGACACTACGAAATATGAGAACGTATGTTTAGTATCCTTTAATGATGATCCATGGTTATGGAACCGAAGGTTGGGTCATATAAACATGAAACTCATTAAGACTATATGTTCGAAAGAACATGTACGAGGATTACCGAAACTCAATTTCGTTAAAGATCACATATGTGAAGCTTGTGAAATTGGAAAACAAATAAGAGCAACTCACAAAGCCAAATTCATGGTGTCTACGTTTAGACCACTTGAGCTATTACATATGGATCTCATTGGACCTATTCTTGTTCAAAGCCTAGGAGGAAGTCAATACACCCTAGTGGTTGTTGATGACTACTCTCGCTATACGTGGACTGAGTTCCTAAGGTCAAAGAGTGATTCATTTGAATCTTTTGCTGCTCTTTGCAAACGCATACAAAATCAACACAATAACTCTATTATCTATATCTGGATGGATCATGGAAAAGAGTTTGAAAATGCAAAATTTATTAATTTTTGTGAAGGATATGGTATTACTCATAACTTTTCTGCCCCTTATACACCTCAATCAAATGGGGTAGTTGAAAGGAAAAACAGAACGTTACAAGAAATGGCAATGACTATGTTTAATGAATATCGTCGACCGAAATATTTTTAGGCCGAAGCTATGTCTACCGCATGCCATGTTCTAAATAGAGTATTACTACGACCTATAAAAATGAAGACTCCTTATGAGCTTTACTTTGGTAAAACTCCTAAGCTTAGCTACTTCAAAGTTTTTGGAAGTAAGTGCTATATTATGAATACTAAGGATTATCTAACGAAATTCGACCCTAAATTTGGTGAGGGTGTCTTTCTAGGATATTCTAGTAATAGCAAAGCTTATCGAGTTTTCAATCTTAATACTTTGGTTGTGGAAGAATCAATGAATGTAGTATTTGATAAATCTAAACAAAACTCAAAGTATAAAGATTTAATAGAGGAGGAACCAGATTCAAATGGTCAAATTCCAAGTGATGTTGAAAATGTTATTTGACAAATTGGAGATATGAATCTTGGACTTGAAATTCCAAAGAATCCTTTTGAAAAAGTTGAGAATGAACTTGAATTGCCTAGAGAAGTACCTTTGCTTAAAGATCATCCTATTGACTGGGTCTTAGGGGATCTAACTAAAGGTGTTCAAACTCGTGCTCAAGTTCAAAATATTGTGAGTCACATGGCTTTTCTATCACAAATAGAACCCAAAACTGCAAAGGAGGCTTTATTAGATGAGGATTGGATCCTTGCTATGCAAGAAGAGTTAAACCAATTCACTCATAATAAAGTTTGGGAACTAGTTCCACATCCCCCTGAAACTTCCATTATTGGAACAAAGTGTGTCTTTCGTAACAAATTAGACGAAAGTGGAACAGTGGTAAGAAACAAAGCACGTTTAGTTGCTCAAGGCTATACTCAAATGGAAGGAATAGATTTTGATGAAACATATACTCCGGTGGCTCGAATTGAATCGATTAGGATGTTTTTAGCATACACTTGTCATAAGGGTTTCAAAGTCTATCAAATGAATGTTAAATCTGCTTTCTTAAATGGTGTCTTGGAAGAAGAAGTATACGTAAGACAACCACAAGGATTTGAAGATCATTTACATCCTGAGTATGTATACAAATTATACAAGGATTTATATGGACTAAAGCAAGCTCCTAGAGCTTGGTATGAGAGGTTAAGCAAATTCCTAATTGAAAATGGTTTCAAAATAGTTGTTATTGATACCACTCTCTTTACGAAGTATGAAGGTGATGACATCCTGCTTGTTCAAATTTATGTAGACGATATTATCTTTGGTTCTACTAAGGAATCTCTATGTAAGGATTTCTCAGATGTTATGAGAAAAGAATTTGAAATGAGCATGATGGGGGAATTAAATTTCTTTTTAGGGTTGCAAATTAAGCAATCTGATGAAGGCATTCATATTTCGCAATCGAAATATTATAAAGAAATGCTTAAGAAATTTGATATGGAAAATTGTAAAACAATTAGTACCCCTATGTCACCTTCCTTAAAGATGACAGAAGATCCTAGTTGTATTTCCGTAGATACAAAGAAATATCGAGGAATGATCGGAAGTCTTCTCTATATCACTGCTAGTAGGCCTGACGTACAATTCAGTGTATGTAAGTGTGTCCACTTTCAAGTGAACCCTAAGGAATCTCATATAGCTGCTGTAAAGCGGATATTTAGATACCTTAAGGGAACCACTGAAATGGGTCTATGGTATACGAAAGGAAAACCATTCAACTTAGTGTGCTTTTTTGATTCGGATTATGCTGGTCACTTAATTGATAGAAAAAGCACAAGTGGTACATGTCAGTTTCTTGGTGGATGCCTAGTCTCTTGGTTTTCTAAGAAACAAAATTATGTGTCTATATCCACTACAGAAGCTGAATATATAGCACCTGTAAAATGTTGTGCTCAAGTCCTTTGGATGAAGCAAACACTAGCTGAATATATTGTGAAATTTGATGTAGTATCAATTCAATGTGATAATATTAGTGCAATCAATTTGAGTAAAAATTCTGTGTTACACTCATTATTAAAACATATTGATATACAACATCATTTTCTACGAGACCATGTCTCGAAGGGCAATATTAAGATGGTATACATAGATACCGAACATAATATTACCGATATTTTTACAAAACCTTGGAACTCGGAACGATTCAACAAACTCCATTTGGAGTTAGGAATGCTTGAGTGTTCAAAGTAAGACACAAAGTCTCTTTAATTTTGTTGAATTAACTTTCAATGAAATTTTCTCCGCTTGTAG
The DNA here is from genome assembly GCA_028671895.1 of Oenanthe sinensis. Classification (NCBI taxonomy): domain Eukaryota; kingdom Viridiplantae; phylum Streptophyta; class Magnoliopsida; order Apiales; family Apiaceae; genus Oenanthe; species Oenanthe sinensis. Next base: position 9,059,082 of record JAPMAC010000212.1, read on the forward strand.
TTTAGGTTATTATTTGACCGGATTTCGAGGTGAAAATCAGATTTGTCAATAATGACGTTAATTATAAGTTGTTCAAGCTTTATTGTGAAATTAAGCTCAATAAAATAATTTTAATTAACACAGCTATTGATTGGCCTTGGAATATTCTATATTTCAAAACTCGGGAAAATAGTGAGTGTTAATTAAATTGTCCCAAGAATTATTTTCTAAAATAAATTTGTGGGAATTTAGAAATAAATCTCAAATTTAGAAAATATTTTTCTTGGTTGAATATTATTTTATAAAAATTAATTGTACTCTCTCTTGCAATTAAAAATATAAAATAATCTATAAAAATGAGAGAATATTTTATAAATTGATTACAATTTAGTTGTAATTAAAATATAAAATATAAAATTAAGATTATAATATATATATTATTGTCAATATATAAATACAATTTAAATTTTCGAGCTGCTTAATTATCAACCCTTGGATCATTTAGGGATTCAATCATGGCCATCCATTCTAGAAATATAAATAGAAAATAAATTTCTATTCTTCATTTCATTTACCTAATTCTAGCCGCACAGTTCATCGACTGTTCCTTGAAACCCTAGTTGCTCCATCTCTAATTAATCGACTTCATGGATTTCTCGAGTGAAATGATGATGAAATCATATTCCTCGCATCTCAAGCTTTTGATTGCTACCAATTTTGTTACAATCTCAGTCCAAAATCGATCAATTCGATCTCAAACCCACCTCAATCGAAACCCTAGTTTTTAATTTTTAAATTCCGATGAATTGATCAACCTTGTAACTGCTCTATCAAGGATACCATCCATTTCTTCATCTGAGCATTAGCTTTATGTGATTTTCATCATGAAAATCGATCGAGTTGCATCAGTTCGATTCATATCAATAGTCTATGTGATCGACTCTGTTTCGATTGTACTTGAAGTGATGATGTGGTGAAATAAACAGGACATCTATGATATATTCACATAAATTAGTATCAATTTCTTGCGACTATATCATATATGAACTCTCTCTCAACTTCGACTACTGTTTCATTAGATTAATATCATTTTACAAGTGATACTAACACTAATTATCTGCAGGAACATCAAGGAGAACTCATGAGTTGATATGAATATAAGAAAAGCAAAGCTTCGATCATGCAAGTGCTTGAAAAATGAGGTTGCTTGTTATACACCACCCTCCGCGAGGATGTATACAGGTAAGTCTATGGTCTTTAGGGCTATAGCAAAGGTAAAATCTCAATTCCTAGTATTACTTTTCATCTTGATATGTGATTAGTTCAGTAATGCTAGTAATAAAGGTTGTGTAATTGGATGAGATATATGTATGAATGGAATCTAATCAATATTTGTATGCAGATGTGATGAAACGTTTCTAATTGATTATCTGCACCAATTCACTGGTTATGTTGAAAGTGCCTAAGTTTCTATTAATTTTAAGTGTCCATGTGATAGTTTGATGAGTTTTGGCAAGTTGCTTATATATATTTGTGCCATATGAGGGTATCTTGATGATGTTGTGTGAGAAAATTGTGACACATGATGAGTGTATTGATTCAATGTGCATATTTAGCTGGTTGACAGTTTTAGCTACTTACATTGCTGGCAAAATGTTTTCTGTGATAAAAATGCTAAACTTGTGTAGTTTCCTGGCTAAATAAAAAGATATTGTCTAATATATATCTGTTTATCTTGTCCTGAACATGTGTATCTGGTAGCATTGATAAATGTATTGTACTTGCAGTTTTCTATTGCTCTGTGGGACATAAGTAACTATATAGTCTTATGTGTGCAAAACGTGAATTCTTTGGTCTGAAAATGCTTGTTAATTGCAGTAGTGTAAAACTATCTTAATGTGCATCATTTGCAGGACACAAGTGAACACAATTATATCACTTAGATCATGGACTGCCTTGATTAACATGATTAATTATTAATTTGTTCTCAGACCAACTGATCACCTTAGAACCATATGCATAACTTATTTTCAGTTCAAACTTATCTCATTAGAATGTGCATCACTTGGTTTCATAGTTGAATTCTTAATTGTGTTTGTTACTTAGACAATTTTTGCAAACTTGCTTTATTTTCTTTACATGCTTGACTGTATCCATGTTTATCTGCAGACTATGAGATATATTTTGCCTTACAAAAGTAATTATCTATCTTGATTAGTTGGATAAAACAAAGAATGCCTGCAAACTTGTACATGTTTAAATCTTTGAAATTGTCTGCAATCTTATGGGCTTATTTGAAGCTTGAAAAATTTGCATTATTTATTAATGCATGCTTATCATCTTTCTACTTATATTAAAAGAGAAAGTATGTCATCATGGTTTGTGTGTCTAAGAATACATGATTTAGAACTTTGGTCTGTGAAAATTGCTCTTAATGTAATTTTTTTTTTTTGACCAATTGCTTGATCATATATGATAAATTGCAGGATTTATATGTATTTAAGACTTTGTTTTGCTAATATATTTGCTATGTTATGTATCTTCAATATTCTAAGAATGCATTTATATTAAAGCATGCTAGTGCCTTATGGAATTGAGTTGCCAGTACTTTTATCTCTAATTTGAAATGTATACATGCTTGTTAATATGCCTACACTGATTATTTGAGTACAATAAAACATGCCTGCAAATTGTTAAGATGCCTATGCTTAATGATATTATCTGCCAATCTGCATGATTATCTGAATATTCTATTACTTGTTAAGACAAGCATGATATAATTCTTCTGTCTAAATTGATGCATATTTATTGAGAATATTTCTTGTTACTTATGTGTTTCAATAAAATTGAAAAATTGCTTAATTTTGATAACATGAGATTTTCTTAACATGCTATCTGTCAAAATTATGAGGTTATTGTTCATGAAGATAAGATATCATGTTTGTATCAACCAAGATATGAAGTGTAGAAATAATTAGCATGCATAGCTGAGTACTGCAGAATCTGTAAAACCTGCTAATATGATTGCTTGGTTATCTGCAAATTTTGATCTACTTACTATATATATGTTAGATTAATAGTTTATAATTGCCATGTCTGATAATGTTTATTTGTGCAATTGAGAACTATGATTAATATATATATGTTTGTACAAGGTAGGTGGCAGACCCTGTAATCAACCTTGCCTGATCTGATCTGCTTTTTGATTATATTTATATAATCTAGTCTGAAATAGACATAGATTAATTTATAGATATAGTGTGCTGGCAAGATTAATGGGTATTTGCATTTCTTAAATTATAAGGGGTTGTGCAGTTCATTAAATGGGAATGGTGTATGCTTGTACCTGCTATATGGTAGACCTGTTAACAAAGGACTGTTTTGTGCACTGTTCATTTGCAATTAACTGAGATTTTCCTGCACTACTTGTCATGTTTCTGTGCCAACTACAACTGTGTACATTAGTTTACATTATTAAGTTGCAGAACTGCAGTTTATAGATTTTGGTGCTGCATATTTGCTCTTTCTTGGCTATATAGGTAATATATGTGTGCATTAAGTCCCTGTGTGCCTTAAATACATTCTCTGAGTTCTTGTAATTCATTCCTTGTGTCTGCATTCTTGGTTTGAGTTTTATAATCATAAAGTTATGTGTCTTCTTGTTCTTAACTGCACTTAATTGCTCTTCATTCTCAAACATGCAGAATCATTTAGTTAACACTACTTTAAGTCTAGGTCAACCAAACACCACTCCTTCCAGTTCCACCATAAGAAACAGAAATAGGAAGAAACATAAGAAAATGGCTGGTGATATTTCTATGTCTTCAACTCCACCCCAATTGTTGAGTGTCAAACACAAACTACAAACTAGTTGTCTCATTCATCTTGACAAAAGGTATGAGTTGTATTCCATGTTCAGTAGAGCTAACTGGGAACCTATTCTTTTTCACCCAAAAAGAAAAGTTTTACCAAATCTTGTCACTAAATTATATTCTAATATGCAAGTCAGATATGGTGTTCATGGTACTTTCTTTGTCACCACTGTGATCAATGGCAAGCCCTTGCTACTTGATCACATTGAGTTGGGTAAAGCACTAAAACTTTCTCACAAATTGCTTAACTTGCCTAACATTGATATTTCTCAAGAATTTGTCTTTAATCAAAGTGAGCTCAAATTGTATCTTTCTGTGCTTTGTGGTTATGAAGTGCCTCAAAACTTGTTCTGTGTTGATAATGGCATATCATATGAGCATTTTACTCTAGTTTTTCAAACTCTAGCACTGATCATAAGGGGCAACATACTTCCTAACACCTATGGTGACAAGTTTATGAAATTTTGTGAGGTTAAACTTATGTATAAGCTTGTAAGCCATAAGGTGAATTTTAATATGCCCTATATGATACTTGTGCACATGATCTCATCTTACAAAAAGGGGTACATGTCATATGGTTTGCTACTAACCAAGATCTTTGAGCACTTTAAAATCAATTTCAATCAAATTCCCAATTTTCAAGTTTCATCCACTATTTCTAACAAGACAAAGAGAGAGAGGTTTCCTCTAGTTGGTTACATTGGTGCACCCTTCATTGATCTTGACCCTACTTCACCAAATGTGCTTGACTCATCTATTCTTCCTGTACCCTCTACACCTATTCCAGCACCACATCCTGATACACCTACATTTGACTTTGATAAAGAACTTCAACTCCTTCTCACTAAACACAATGAACTAGAAGCTTTATTCCTAGAACTTCAAACATCCTTCAAAGCTCTAGTTGAAAAGCATGAACTTACAGAAGCCAAACTTGTTGTTCTTGTTAATGTCATAAGCCACACCTTTCAAATGGCTGGTAGACTTGAAATTGGCATGTCCCACTATATCCACATGCAAATGGCCATGTCTGATGGAGCAGTGATGCCAAGGATAGATGTTATGGGATAAATTCCAAGGATGGTACAAGTGTTGGATGCTCCAAATGGTGGAGGAGAAGAAGACATGGACACAGTTATGGCTAATCTTGCAGTGATTAACAATCCTGACTATGATGTCATGGATTAAACTGGCCTTATGTCTGATTTCTGATAAATATGGAGTAGTTCTGTGTTAGTGGTGGTGTTAGAGTCTCATAAGTGTGTCTGCATCTTTTTATGTCTTATGTATTTGCTTTTATAACTACTTGTGTGGCTGCAACAATCATATGTGATTTCTTTTATTAGTTTAGTACTTAGATGACCTAGTTGTTATCCTGTACTTTACTTTTGTTAGCTACTAGTATGCCTATAGCTTGTTTAGTATGTAAGTTGACCTCTGTGTGTGATTGGTCAATTTAGGAATACTACTTTTGTCTATCCCTGCTAGTTAAATGAAGATGTAATGGGCTGAAGCTGATCCTTAATGAAATATCTGATTTTTATCAGTTCTAGTAGCTTCATTATTTAGTAGTTTGAGTTATACTTGTTTTACTACTAACCATTTGATTTCCAGGTAACACCAAGTTGGATTATGCACTAATGGAGTTTTGTTCCAGTCATAAATTAATCCTTAGTTTGTAACATAAATTGCAGTCTATCAGATTTAATTTAATGTGATTTCGGGAGCACTACTGGATATACTAACTAAATCTTGTTTCAGGAAAAAGGCAAGCTATGCTTGCAAGAGGGGGAGTACCTGAACCAAAGTCTCAAAAGAGTTACTCTGCAACTCTCCAAGTCTTGAACAGTTATGAAGCTTGTTTTTGTCTCTGGACAAACTATTCATTTTAAGTTTGTAAAACAGCTACATAATTTAGTTTAATATCCTGTCTTGAGACTATTAAACTAGTGTTAGAATTATGTGGGCCTAATAGTTGATAAATATTTGCATTACTTCTTTTAGCACAGGTTTCCATTAATTATTGCATGCATGTGGATCACATTTCATATCAAGAAACAGATGGAAACTAAAGCTTTAGTCGAATTTTGATGGCTCAAGGAGATTTCAAATTTTCGATTAAAGCAATTGAAATTGAACAAAGTCAACTGAAATAAAAAGGGAAGTACATATATTTCAAATATACATATTTGAAATTAAAAGGGAAGTGCACTCTTGCTCTCTAAACTAATAGAATTGTTAACACATCAGAAAATTATTTTTCGAAAAACATACTCTCTTAAAAATCTTTTTGTTAGTTTTTCAAAAAGGGGAAGATGTTTAGAGGGGTAAAATTAAAATTTTTAACTAAACAAGGGAAAGATGAGAGTAAAATAAATTTCTAAAAATAAAGAAAATATTGTTCTAAAAGAAAATTAAATTTTCAAGGGTTCTAAAAGAGAGTTTATTTTCAAAAGTTAAGACTTTTATTTTTAGAACTCTTATTTCTCTTAAATATCTTGCAGCCTATATGGAAACTTGATATAGAATTTTTTAAATTCTTATCAAAACTTGGAATGCACTTGGAAAATATGAAAATGGAGTATACCAAGTTGGAATTGGAAAAATGATAAGTATTCACTTATTAAGGTATAAATACTCAATTTTTTTCTGTGCATCCTATTGGCTGCATAATGTTTGTATGCTTATCTGTTATGCATTTAAAATTGAAAAAGAATTTCAACACTGTAGGGGAAGTGTTAATTAGATCTTAAAATCAAAAAAATGCATAAATTAGATAGCTGCATACACGTAGGGGAAGTTTTAGTTTGTCACACACATATTTAATTTTACACTCGAATGTTTCGACAAAATATCAAAAATGGGAAGATTGTGAGATACAGCCTTTTCTATAGGTTTTGATTAATTTTTTTCTTAACGCTAAGTGTAAATTAAATTAGGGTTAGGAAGTTACTAATTAACATAGTAATCATCCCTTAGGTTATTCGAAGTGACAGTCAACGAGTGGAAAGTCAAACTTGGTCAAACTGTTTTATAAACGAAACAAAATGATTTTCTCTCGACATATAATTAGATAAGATTTATCAAAATAATGATAAAATCAAATCTAGTTTACATATGTTATATTTTGAGGCAAAGACTGAAGACGAATAAATACTGTATTTTTGACACTGCTTTCATGAGATAGAAAATGTTTTATTAAATTAAAAGAGTGTCTGTTTTAAAGGTTTTCAAGGGAATATATTTTGAATATATTTTCTAAATTTATTTTTTCAACTTATCTTCAACAAAGTCATCCCTAAATGTAAAATGCAGATTTTATCCTGAAAGTCCTTAACTGTCTTATTTATTCGGATAAAATACATTTTAATTCAAGCATAAATATTTATTGGACTTCATAGTCATTATTAATTTAGGAATATTATGTTTAAATATATTTCAAGTCAAAACTTTAGTCCAAACGTCGACAAGTTCCGACAAATGGCTATCAAATATTGTTTTGAGATGTAGGGACAATGAAACAATCTTTTTCTCGAAATAATGGCTACGCATGTCCAATTTACTTGAAACTTGAGGAATGTCACTAGAATATTTAAAAAGAATTTTAGGTTTTTTTCATGATTTTTGGGTGACTTTTATTTTTAACCTGTACTTTCGATACGTAATTGATTGTTCAGTTAATTAAATGTCAATGAAGGTCAACTCCAAATTGAGTAGGATTTTGACCATGACCTACTTGGAATATTTCCAGATGGTTCCCAAATTTTCATAATTTTTGGAGCATGTTTTGAAAAACGTCATATTCATCATTGTATCGTTCAGTTTCGCATTTATTAGCTTTATTTATTAACTTAATGTGGTTTGCACGTTTTTCTATGCTTGCAAGTGGGATTGTACTGACGAAGGAACAAAAAATTCAAATTGTGTACCTTTCCCTTATTTTAAGGAAGCTTTGTCCCCTCATCCCCCACCCAAAACCCTAATTTTCTTCTTTAAATACACCCCCACCCCCCACACTTCTCCTTAAGCCATTGAGCCAAGTAACTGCTGCAACTTTCTCTCCCAAGAAGCTCTCAAGTCTAGAATATTTTCATCTCTTAGAGTTCTTGAGTTATAAGCTTAGTTCTTCCATAGATCTAACCCCTACCAAGCTTATAAACACATTTACATGCTCATATAATACACACATCACACAAATATCTTTTGGCTACCAAAATACCCTATCTTAGCAGCCCCTAGACTTGTTTTATTGCCCCCAAAGTTGATATTCTGGCTATTTTCCGGTGACTTTTTCCGGCGACCCTTTTTGTGTGTTTTAGGCTTCAAACTAGTTTTTTTCTTGATTTTTCCTAGATCTCAAGGGTTATAAGTTAGTTAGTTATATTATATATATAATATCAGTTGGTACATGTTTAGTAGTGTATACACCTTGCTTGCTTGATTTTTAAGAGATATACGAACTCCTGTACAAGATCCTAACTCGTATCCCTTGATTTCATAAGAAATATTGTTGTCTCTCACTATAGAGCACAAGGGTCATAAGTTAGTTATTTCTTGTCTATAATATATATATAATATTCGGCTATACTATATATATATATAGATCTTGATTATTTTGATTTTTAGTATATATATATATAGTTGGTCTTGTTTGCGATTTATATATACACAAGCTTTAATCTCTTCTTCCTTTCTCATATATATAAAGAGTGAACTAAACTAAGTGAGTTAGCAGTTGTCCTTTCTCCTTAGTTAGTTGTTAATATCCTTAATTTATTTAGGGAGTAAATACAACGCCTATTTACTTTAATTCCGAGTCGAAGCTATTCTGTATAAGTCGATATATACTACATAAATAAAAGGCTTCCTTGTTGAGTTTTAGTATCTAAACCAAACTCTTATTACGAGTTTTAGTCGATTAGTATAAATCTCATATAGAGATATACGCTAAAGACTCCTCGAATATTTGCAAGGTAACTCACTTTTATTTTGAGTTGAGTTTTTGTGTATAAGTCGAGGTACGACATAAACATAAATACTCCTTGATTTATAAAGTGTAAGAAACTAACTCACACGTCGAGTCTTATTTTCGTGAGTTTGGTTCGTGTTGTTTTAAAGGCCATAGGTTAGTTATATTATTATTTGTCAAGGCCTTTAATAAGAAAGTAGTTAGAAAACGTACTTGATCACATTCAAGTCAAAAATATTTGGTCTATATTTTGACCTTATATTCCCTATAAATATTATATATTTACATTTCGTACTTGCATTGCATTCATACGCTTTACATAACGCAATTTACTATAGCACGTTTACTTTAAAAGTACTTGCATTCATACGCTTTACATACGCAATTTACTTTAGCATACGCATTTACTTTATTGCATACACGTTAGCACACAACGTGTGGTTCGTCCTTTTGACAAAGTGACTCACCCTCTCGAGTGGTTCATCCTTGTCTCTAGGTGACTTACCCCGACTCACATTTATATATATTGTTGCTTCGGCTATTTATATATATATATATATATATATATATATATATATATATATATATATATATATATATATATATATATATATATATTTGTTTGTCACTTTGGTCTAGTACTGTAACATACTAGTCCACCACCTTTCTTTCATAAAACATGGATATTTAAGTCGTAGTACTTGTTGTCTAGACTTTGTTGTGAGGTGATCCTTGTTCTAAGACCCAAGTCCTAGACACGCCGACGGGGAGTTGGGTGTCTTTGCACCGTGAGGAAAATGAAAGACCCAAGACCTAAGACCCAGATCCAAGACCTACATTGTTGTAGAGGAACATAGTCTACACAGGGATTTTTACGTATCTTTGAGGAGGTAAATGAGAAGTTATGCTCCAAGATAAGGTCGTAAGGGATACTACGTGCCTGTGAAGAGGTAACGGGGAGTTACGCTCTAGACCAGCTCGTAGGGGTACTACTTGCCTGTGAAGAGGTAACGGGGAGTTACGCTCTAAGACCAGCATGTAGGGGTTCTACTTTGATTGTGAGGAGGTAACAGGGAGTTATGTTCCAAGATAAATCAAGTAGGTTTGCTATTGTATTTTGAGGGATTAACGGGTAGTTAAGGTCCAAGATAGATACATAGTGTTGTAAAAGGCTTCTCCGCCACTATAAGGAGTACATCTTGTTATAGCGCAAAATCTCGAGTTCAGGGAGGGACTGGGGGACTGGACTAGGGGTGAGCGGATCCGTTAGGGGATTGCGCCATCGTAAACCATGATAAAGATTCCGTTGTGTACTCTATTTCTTTTCTCTGCTTTTATTTTCCGCACTTATATTACTAGTTGACTAGTAATATTTAAAAAAGAAAAAAGAAAATTTTAAAACGCCAAGCTCAATTTTTAAAATAGTATTAAGCTATTCAACCCCCCCTTCTAGCTTATACCCCCATTTCGGGTCTAACAGTAATTGAAGATTTTTTTCGGGTATTGAAGACAACTAAAATTGATCGAAGAAAACCCAATGAGGTTAATTCTGGAATATGTTGAAGAAGAGCTGGTATTAATTTCCTCAAAGGTTTACTCCTTAGGATCACACTGGTTATTCGTATGCTTGAAAAGAAAAGATTAATTTGGGTCTAGTTTTTGGTTGATTTGAATTGGATTTTTGAATGAAAAATCTTAGGGGTTAAAGTAGTGAAGGAGAACAGACTGGACTACCTAGCATCTCAGTACAAGCCTTACAAATTATTCTACATGGAGATTACAGGAAGTTCGTGTTAACACTACAGATCGTTTGGAATGTAGGGTTAAAGCCATCAGGAATATAAGAATATAACCACATTATCTTTAGAAGAACTAAATGGTGTGCCGAAGGCCTATATATGAACTAGAACAAGAGCTGAAAAAAGTAATATTTGGTAAATCAGGTTGTTAGCATATCTACTGTATTGGGGACCCAGGGACCAAATTTGATTGAAGTCAAAGTTGAGAACCTCAAAATTGAAACGAAATGATCCAAGAAGCTGAATTGAAGATGTAGTAGCTCTTACACTTTGGAATAACTTGAGAAACTGGATAACAAGTCAAGCCTGTGAGGGAAGTAGGAGTTCAGTGACATCAGATTCACACAGAATCCCAATCTAAATCTAAGTTCCTTACCTAGAGATTCCATATAGGAGATTTTCAAGAACAATTCAAGAGGCGGTAACAAGACATGGATGGTTTAAAATAGAAAGATAAGATCAAGGTTATGCTACACAGTTTGAAGAAGCCTGTACAAGGAAATGATGACAGACACTGTGTTGGGTTCAAGCAGAAATCTCAAGCATTAGTGAGGATGCAACAAGGGAAAGCATTTGTTGGTGATGTTAAAAGCAGAGTTGATTCTATCAGTGACGGTGATGAACCAAATGGATATCTAGTATCAATGAACACCACTGGAGATGAATCACCAAGCACTTTACAGGTACACATTTCAGCTAGCATACTTTTATCTAATTCAAAATTGTATGATTAATAAGTAGTCAAATGTATCATATGTCAGCATGTTATCATCTTAGGACTTAAATGCTCAATTAGTTGCTAAAGATAAGATATTACATGATAGGATTGTTAGTACATTTCATACTTGATATTCTATGCAGTAAAATGAATATCTAGAATTAGATATGTTGTTCTAGTTAGGTGTATCCCTGAACATTTGCTTGAACTTGATTTAAATCTTATGTAACTTAATACCTCTGCTAATGTTGTGAAAATTGCTAATTGATAAAATTGTTTATGTGCTTATTTTCATATGATTTGCTCTCACTCACATAGTTGCACTTAAAATCAAATCACTTCATGTATTGCTTGTTAATGAGTATAATATTAAAAGATGGTAGAATTATCTAAGTTGTTAGTAAAACTTGTAGATTCGAGGATTAATCTAAAACTGACTTAGGTAATTAGAGATGGTTAAAAATGTTAGACAACAACTGAAAGGGATTAGACATAATTAGTAATTAATCTATTAGTTCGTCTATTCCATGTGCTTTTAGAAAATTATTGAATATCTGTAAATCTGCTTAACACATGTCACTTTGTGTAGAATGATTAAAGTAGATTAGTACTGAATTTTCTAATATGTATAACATGCCTGAATTGTATAATTCTTATCTATAATGCATTAAAGCTGAATGTTACCATATGTTCTTATTTTCATGTTTGTTCATTTAAATTTGGAAATGTATATCTTAGGACTTGCATAATCTTAGGCAAAACATGTATAAGAATCACAATAGGGTAAAGACTGCAAGTCCATATTAAGTTAGTGAAAGTCATATGACTAGTCTTATTTGTAATAAGTAGATTACAACTCATCTCACATAAGAAAGCGAAGTAAATAATAAATATTAAATATAGAGGAAGAACAAAAAGAAGCCAAGACATTACAAGAAAAGACACAAAGACCACTACAGCAGAAATGAGAATCAACATTGTAGTTAGTCATCCGTGAACCGGACCAGTACACAGGATGTCAACAATGTCAGTAAAGATTCATCATCAAAAAGTTCAATTGGTTAAAAAACCCATCAAAAAGTTCAAGTGGTTAAAAAGGTTATTGTTGAAGAATAGAAGAGATTTATCTACATCAATAATAGATAAGACTTTAATTTAATTCTTTATTAATTAATTAAATTAATTAGTTAATTTAATTAGTAAATTAATTCACTCAGAATTAATTTATTTCTTAAATTAATTAAAGGATTAATTAATTTAGAATTATTTTAGAATGGCAGAAGACAGAAGGTGGAAGCTCAAAGGGATACATATTTGTTTGAAATGCAGTGTACATGTGTTAGAATCCAAGATTGAATATTTGACTGGGTACATGCAGTGGTGAAAAGAAGTATTGTCTAGTTTAAAGAGTCAGATTATTTCAGTAACAGAGGTACTTCTAATTGCAACTGTAGAAAGAGCCAAATATGCCTAACAGTACTGACTTGAAGAAAAGACGGAAAAAGAATTGACACAAAAGAAATGCAAAGTCATATATTCGTAAAAGTGGAACCCCGGTTGGAATTGATTTATCATTTTCAAGTCAAAAGGAGTTCGGTTCCAAACGTTCAGAAGACCTAAGCTTAGAGCGTAAGGATTTATTTTATTAATAAATATTTTATTTATTTAGTAAATTATATTTATAAATATCTATATAATATTAGATATTTATAATTTCTCAATTAAATTTATTATTTATTAATCAAAGATTATAAGTTGTGCGGGTCTAAAAGCATTTCTACGGAGCCTATCAACTAAAAGACGAAATAGGCCCCTTTCTTTGTTCAAATTGAAGTGGCAGGTGATTTATGTTAAATGAACAAATCAGAAGCTGCCATGTGTCCAAACAAAATGGAAAAGAATTGAATTGGCAAGAGAAAAGAAAGTCATACCGAAGCTTTTAAATCAAAGGTCATACCGAGAGAATTAAAAGTCATACCGAGCTATTTGATTAAAGGTCATACCGGAGCCAATCAAAGAAAGTCATACCGAATTTTCTTTGTTCAAAATGTCATGTTGAATTGATTTTTTATTTAATTAAAAAGTCATATCGATTTTTTAATTAATAAAAAAAGTCATACTGAATTTTAGAAGTCATACCCAGCTATTTTAAATGTCATACAAGTGTTAAAAATGTCATACATACTTTAAATAAAGTCTGTAAAATGTGATGTTCTAGAAAGTCATATCAGCTTTCCACCTCTATAAATATGAGGCCAAGGCCTTTATTTTTCAAAAGTAGAAAAATAGTCAAATTCAGCAATTTGTCTACAATGTCATATTCACAGACTTTCTGTGCTGGTTTGAGTTTAATTCCTTAAGTAGAACAATTCATGTCAAATTTGTTCTAAGAATTAAAGTTTATTCTACCGAATATTGTAACACTCTTTCAAGTTTAATATACATATTTAACTTGAATCTTGTTAACTTACTTGCTAATTTTCTATATCTTAAATGTTTAATAATGAAAATAGAAAGTTAGTAAGTTTGCCTCTCAAATACTACAAGGACTCGAATCCTCAGTTAAAACAATAATTTAATTCTATAAATTCTGAAAAGAATTTTAAATTGTTGTCAGTATCGCATTCAACCCCCCTTCTACGATACTTCTGGGACCCAACCATTGGCATCAGAGCAAGCTGATTGATATATAAATCAAGATCCGCAGTCTAATGAAACTCAGGGTACCGAAGCTGTTTGAACTCTGAATGTCTAGAGGCCTTGTTAAATAAATTTAGTTTATAAATTTAAATTTAAATAAATTTATTTTATAAATTTTATTTAAAATAAATTTATTTTATGAATTTAATTTAAATGAGTTTATTATTTAAACTTGAAAAAGTTAATTTTATAAACTTAATTTAAATAAATTTATTTTATAAATTTAAATTAAATAAATTTATTCTTTAAATTTAAATAGATTTACTTTTATAATTTAAATTTTTTTAGATAATTTTATTTTATAAATTTAAATTTAAAAAATTTATTTTATAAATTTTATTTAAAATAAATTTATTTTTTGAATTTTATTTAAATGAATTTATTATTTAAACTTGAAAAAGTTTATTTTATAAACTTAATTTAAATAAGTTTATTTTATAAATTTAAATTAAATAAATTTATTCTCTAAATTTAAATAGATTTACTTTTATTATTAAAATTTGTTTAAATAAATTTATTTTATGAACTCAAATTTAGATAAAAAAAAATGTTATAAATTTTATTTAAATAAATTTATTTTATAAATTTAATTTAAATTAGTTTATTATTTAAACTTGAAAAGGTTTATTTCATAAACTTAATTTAAATAAATTTATTTTATAAATTTAATTTAAGTAAATTTATTAGTTAAATTTATATAGGTTTAATTTATAGTTTAAAGATATTGAAACATGGTCCATTTTTCAAAAATGGTTTGTAGTTGGAAAATTCTCCGGTTTGACTCAGAATTAATTCTCAGAGCATATGACCTGATTTTGAGGAAAGTGTTCATTTCGTATTAGTAGGTTTATTCCGGAGCATTTGGATTTTATTGTGGATGATACGACTATTCATGTTATAGTTCCACAAACTGCTCAAATGTAAAGAAATGATAGATTTATTAGTGGGGAACTTTGAAGATTTTTTTTCTGACTTTACTGATCTTTCTAGTTTTTGTACTTGTACAAAACGGATTTAAGAATCGTTAGAGGTCACAACTGAAGAAACATATGAGGTTAAAAGTAGCAAGACAAGATCAGGGTTGTGCTACAATATTCAAGAAGCCTGAACAAGCAAATGATGACAGAGACTGTGATGAGTTAAAAGCAGGTGCGTATTTTCATATAATTTTCTCACACTCACATAATTGCACTTAAATGTCAAATCACTTCATGTATTGCTTGTTTAGAAGTAGAAGATTAAAAGATGGTAGAATTATCCAAGTAGTCAGTAAAATTTGTAGATTCGAGGCTTAATCTAAAACTGACTTAGGTAATTAGAGATAATTAAAATGTTAAACAACAATAGAAATGGATTAGACAGAATTAGTAATTAAATTATTAGTTTTTCTATTCCATGTGCTTTTAAAAAATTATTGAATATCTATAAATCTGTCGAACACCTGTGACACTTATGTAAAATGGTTAAAGTAGATAGTACTGATTTTTCTAATATGTATAACATGCCTGAATTGCATAATTCTTATCTATAATGCATTAAAGCTGAATGTTTACCATGTGCTCTTATTTTTCATGCTTGTTCGTTTAAATCTGAAAATGCATATCTTAGAACTTGCATAATCTTAGGAAAAGCATCAATAAGAATCGCAATAGGGTAAAGACTGCTAGTTCATCCTAAGATAAGTTAGAATCACTAATCTCATAGCCTTAAGACTACCTTGTCAAGGCTGCTGTGAATGAGAAGTGATCAGTCAAAGATAAGTTTGTGCATGTTAAGGTTGAAACTGTTGTTACCACTATTGAAAGTAATATTTCTAACCCATCTGGACTCAATTGAAGTTGAGTACCAAGAATTTTAATCATTTGTGATTGCAGAGTATGAAACAAAAGTCAACAGTTATGTGATTTCATGACATATATTATTCGAGACATATTACTAGCATTGAAGCTCTACTATAATAGTTGATTGAGAAAGCCTACCCAACGGTAACCTTTGGAGATGACAACAAAGGATGTACAAGGGACTTGGCTATCATGATTTTGGAATTGTCATCACTGGAAATATCTTTCTTGTCGATGGACTTAAGCACTAAGCACTATCTATAGGGCAGTAGGAAATTCATTGTCAAAGGTTTTCTGGAAAAGCATTGAAATAGAAAAGTTTTTGATTTCGAGCAAGAAAGATGGAAGATCACTCAACTGAGAGTGAATTGGTGATGTTTATGCATTTAACAGATAATATATCACATATGGTATTTGATCACATCAAGTAGACCAAGTTCAAAGAAAAGTACTTTGAAGTTGAAGCGATTAACATAGCATGCTTCTTCATTGAACAAGATCGTGAAAAGACATCATATAAGTTAATGGCCAACCAGAAGCAAACACTGATGTTGTTTCGTGTGTTTGGAGGAAATTGATATTTATTGAAGATTTATATGAGCATCTTGGCAAGTTTGAAATTAAGGCTCATGGAACAATTTTCCTCGGCTACTCATTGAAGTCTAAAGCTTTCAAAGTAAGATGTGATGTAAAACCAGAATGTGATTGAAAGTCTGAATGTGTCGTCCTATTACACCAAGCTCCCGAGCATTAAAATAAAAGTCTATTCTAAATCTGTGAAGCTTGATATATTGTCAAAGTCATATTCAGATATTGATGATGAAACTGAGGTTACAGAAGGAATCAATGTTAATGATGATGATTCAGATCCTAGTAGTGGAAATGGTAGTGAATATACACAACTCATGGACATTTACAGAATCCACTCAACAAGGTGAAGGATCTTCAACACATCCTAGCAGCAACTCAGGAGGAGCAAATAAAAGAAGGATCTAGTAGTCGTACTCAACACAATAAAGATCAAAGAAATACATTAAGAACATATCTGCCAAGACAAAGGGTTTGGAGTCAAAGTTATTCTTGAAGTCTAGTTTTTAGTGATCCGGAGACTAGAATAAAGACTGGAAGTGCTATGCAAAGAAAATGGTCATTCTTTGGGAAAAAACAATTGTTAAATAGTTGGTATCCTAAATAAGATTGAAGAAGCACTGATTTATCCAGATTGGGTGATTGCAAATGTAAGATGATCTCAATCAGTTCGAAGACAGAATCTACTGAATCTGGAACCCAGGCCACAAGACAAAGTTGTAATTGGTACTGGAAGGGTTTTCAGAGACTTGATGATTTTTGGCATTATTATGAGGGACAAAGTCAAACTGGTTGCTACAGAAGGTATCGATGATGATGGAAACAGAATCTTCGGGACTTTTAAGATCTAACTAAAGCACTAGAGACGAGACTTGATACTATTAGGGCTGAACAAGTTGATGTACAACAACTCCTGGACTTTAAAGTTTCATATCCACCGAAATTTGTATATCAGTTTTTTACAAAGATCTCTATGACGGAGGTAAGAGATCAAGTAATCGTCAAGGACATAGTATGACATTCTAACTGATAATTACTTGAAAATGATTTTATATTAGAGTCGTTATACACATATCTCTCTATAATACAAGGCACACACACATAATGTAATATTAGTGCAAGTATACAATGATTATATTATATGTGGGTCTACTAACAAAAATTTGGCAAGAGACTTTTGCCAAGTTAATGCAGAGTAGGTACATGATCAGCTCATTACTTATTCAAGTACATAAAGACCATATATTTTATTCTTAATATGCCTATGTGCAAGTTTCCAAGTGGATACTAGAGAATCTAATCTTATAGCTAAGATATGAATTGTTAGATATCTTAAGGGATTACCAACTCTTAAAATAAGGTACCCTAAAGATACTAGGTTTAATCTAATTGGCTATATAGATATAGATAATGCAGGTTGAAAGAAAGACAGGGAACTAATTACTAGAAGCTGTCAAACTCCATCAACTCTGCTGGATAATCTCTTCACCACTCACGGAACAAGCGCATAGACACCAGGTATCATTTATATCGATAGTAGTCCTTAGTAGAATAACTTGCAGATATTTGCTAAATAGCTTGATAAATTCATTTTGTCTAAGTTGGTTAGTGAAGTTGAGATATTATTTATGTGCATATTTGTTGGAAATCCCATCTGTAAGGAATTCTTAAATGAGTTCACAAGTATTAAAATTTTCATATTTAAAAGACTTATGAATTTATTTGAAATCCAGAACCTCGTGCTCATTGCTACTACTTTAATTATCATATTTATAATATTAAATGCATATGTAGTGATTAGGTGTTCTAGCATAAGTTTGTATATTATCTTAATATTTAAATTATGATATCAGACAATTCGATGTCATATCAGTCTCATGATTCAAATGAATTAAAATAATTTGCAGCATAATTATTTGTATGATAAATATTTTATGAGTATCAGTTAATGATATCTTGCTTAATTGTTTTGATATCTTTCTCTGATATTTTAATATGTTTTGTTACAACTAATTAATCAATGCATTTTTCAAAAATCATTAATATTGAAAGTGGAAGTATTATATATATATATATATGTTTGTGTGTGTGTGTGTGTATAAAATTCTTAATATTTTATATACTTAGAAATATTTCTAAAATTTTATTTTTGTACAGTTTTATTTAATTGGCATCCGTAGTGTAAATATATTTTTTATAAATTCCTGAAGAGAACTGAATTTCTTTTTTGGTACAAATTCCCGCATTTTATTTTGGGAAGTTTGCCTTATAGGAAATTCATAAGGGATATAAACTTTCTTCTCAGATACAACTTTTCCGCGTTTTATTAAGGGATATGTATCTTAAAGAAAATTTCATATCATGCTCTTAAATAATAATATATTTTTTTAAACAATTGGTACATATTATTTTTGTTTTCGATTTTAGTATCTTTATTTCTATATATATATATATATATATATGTATAGTTTAATTTTTTTTTTAAATTGGCATATTTATTTATTTTATAAGATTGGCATATTTTTACTTTATAGTTATTTTTATTCCATTTTATTTTTAAAAAATTATTTTTGTCTACGAGAAATTGTTCTAAGAATCATAAGTATTAAATGTCAATATTTAAAGGACTTATGAATTTCTTTACATCTACTTTCTCGAGCTTACATATATCACTGATAATTGTTATGAGTATAATTGTCATATGCTTGAGTAACAATTATTAGATATAATGTCTGTGTTCTGCCGAGCAAGAGCAATCGACTCGAGATAAAGCAGGTAATCTCGATCTTGATATATTCTTTAATGAATTGGTATATATATATATATATATATATATATATATATATATATATATATATATATATATATATATATATATATATATATATATATATATATATATATATATATATATAGACACACACACATAATTAATATATTTAGCCCTCAGCGGCTATAGGACAAGATTAAGGGATTGAAAACCTACAATCTCTAACACAGATCATAGACCACAAATACTTAAACATATACAACTTCATCTACTAAACCCCTGAAAAGAAAAGTTTTTTCAATTAAAGAGGGTGAGAGAGTAAGTGCCTTTAGTGTACTAGAAAAGAGAAGTATCTATGAGTGTTCCAGCAACTCTGCTTCTAGTTAGAATATGAAATTGAAACCAAGGCAACTGCTAACTAATTTATATCCTCCCAAAATGGTATAGATTTGTAAATGGCAAAACTGTTACTAGGTTCGTCATCTTAACATGATGAGTCTATTGAATTCGGCCTGTCAGCCAAGGCCATTTGTAAAGAGTCAACTTCATCTGGACACTCTCAAACACTGCAAACCCTAAATGTATATATTCAAATGCACTGTAAGAATTGTCACACACTAAGGATGAATTGAGGAAGCAATTATTCTAAACTTCCATATCAAGGAAGGAAGAATGATTAATGATTCTGACTGAATCAACATGCCTTCACAGGCACCAAGAGGAAACTTGGATCATTCGATATATTATAGATCCTTGTCTCCCTCCCAGATAGAACATATCTGGATTCCTAACGGAACAGATCATCTTAGATGATCAGCAACTCACTGAATCTATTCTTGAAGCAATTCAGTTTTTAAAGTCAAATATTTTGATAGATTCAATTGAGGACGGGGATTTATGAAACCCCATTACACCACCAGTGACTTCTCTAGAAGGGGCTATGGTGATCTTTCTTGCAGGTATAAAAGACTATGCCATCAGTACTGAGAGAGACGAATAGTGTTGTGAGTAAAGTGTGAAACACAAGTGAGAAAGAGTGAAAATATATATTCTATGAGTGAAACACTTAGAGAGTATATGAGCGAAACACTTGTCAGAAACACAAAGTAAAATCACACACTAGCATAATTACCAAATCCCATTCCCAATTCCCTGTTACAGATTTCTAATGTTACTCAACTAAGGGGGATGAAATTTCTTCTGATATTAAGGATTCTAAAGAGGATTAATCAACTAAGAGGGAGAAGTTTGAACAAGATCCAAAGGGGAGAATTATTGAACAAGATCCAAATAGGGGAAGAATTGTTGAACAAGATCCAAAAAGGGGATATATAACAACATGCTTGTATTGGATAGAACTAATGATTATTTGATTCTTCTATTTCATTTGATTTTAGAAAATTCTTGTATATAGGATTAACCGGATTTTCTAAAATGCATAACATGTCATATTTTGCATTTTTTATATTTGCGATGGTTTAATGTTGTATGTATGCCATGTCTGTTGTTACCTCTATTAAATTGGTTGGATAATTCAAGTAAGGGGAGAATGAATTCACCTTGGGAGAGAAGTGAAGACAGGAGTTGGAGAAATAGAGGAGAAGTGGTAATAACAAGAGAACAAGACTTCATCCCTGCCATCCTAAGGGGGAGTAGTGATGAGTCTGAGAAATGAAGATACTACTACTTGTACAATATGTTCAGTGCTTGAGGAATAAAAATCTTTCATTTCAGTTACTCAAGAAATCTGGAAATGCAGAATTTGATCCAGAGAAACCAGCCACTGAAGATCTACCAATGACACCTGGTCATAAAAGTTAAACTCTAGAAGAAGGTGAAATTGATACTTCTGAAGTTGATAATGATAGATAAGTCAAGATAGAACTTTGTTAAATATGTTCAGTCTAGAGGAACATCTATCTTATATTTATCTTTCATGATTGAAATCTGGAAATGTATTATATGATCCAGAAAATAATTTATTATTTACAGTTCTTAAATGTCGTATTATTTTCTTAGTTGTTAGTTGAGTTATCCTTTAGGAATTTGTGTGTTAAATGTTTAACAACAAATAGGGGGAGATTGAAAGTCATATGACTAGTCATATTTGTAATAAGTAGATGACAACTCAACTCAGATAAGAAAGCGAAGTAAATAATAAATATTAAATATAGAGGAAGAATAAAAAGAAACCAAGACAGGACAAGACAAGACATAAAGATCACTACAGCAGAAATGAGAATCAACATTGTAGTTAATCATCCGTGAACCAGATCAGTGCACAGGGTGTCAACAATGTCAGTGAAGTTTCGTCATCAAAAAGTTCAAGTGGTTAAAAATGTTATTGTTGAAGAACAGAAGTGTTTTATCTACATCAACAATAGACAAGACTTTAATTTCATTCTCTATTAATTAATTAAATTAATTAGTTAATTTAATTAGTAAATTAATTCACTCAGAATTAATTTATTTCTTAAATTAATTAAAGGATTAATTAATTTAGAATTATTTTAGAATGACAGAAGACAGAAGCTTAAAGCTCAAAGGGATACAGGTTTGTTTGAAATGCAGTGTACAAGAGTCAGAATCCAAGATTGAATATTTGACTGGGTACATACAGTGGTGAAAAGAAGTATTGTCTAGTTTAAAGAGTCAGATTATTTTAGTAATACATGTACTTCTAATTGCAACTGTAGAAAGAGTCAAACATGCCTGACAATACTGACTTGAAGAAAAGATGAAAAAGGATTTGACACAAAATAAATGCAAAGTCATATATTCATAAAAGTGGAACCCCGGTTGGAATTTATTTATCATTTCCAAGTCAAAAGGAGTTCGGTTCCAAACGTTCAGAAGACCGCAGCTTAGAGCATAAAGATTTATTTTATTAATAAAGATTTTATTTATTTATTAAATTATATTTATAAATATCTAAATAATATTATATATTTATTTTTATAAATTTTGAATTAAATTTATTATTTATTAATTAAAGATTATAAGTTGTGCGGGTCTAAAAGCATTTCTACGGAGCCTATCTACTAAAAGACGAAATAGGCCCATTTCTTTGTTCAAATTGAAGTGGAAGGTGATTTATGTTAAATGAACAAATCAGAAGTTGCCACATGTCCAAACAAAGTGGAAAAGAATTGAATTAACAGGAGAAAAAAAGTCATACCGAAGCTTTTAAATCAAAGGTCATACCGAGAGAATTAAAAGTCATACCAAGCTATTTGATTAAAGGTCATACCGGAGCCAATTAAAGAAAGTGATACTGAATTTTCTTTGTTCAAAAGGTCACGCTGAATGGATTTTTTATTTAATTAAAAAGTCATACCGATTTTTTAATTAATAAAAAAAAGTCATACCGAATTTTAGAAGTCATACCCAGCTATTTTAAATGTCATACAAGTGTTAAAAATATCACACAGACTTTAAATAAAGTCTGTAAAATGTCCTGTTCTAGAAAGTCATATAAGCTTTCCACCTCTATAAATATGAGGCCAGGGGCTTCATTTTTCAGAAGTAGAAAAATAGTCAAATTCAGCAATTTGTCTGCAATGTCATATTCACAATCTTTCTGTGCTGGTTTGAGTTTAATTCCTTAAGTAGAACAATTTATGTCAAATTTGTTCTAGGAATTAAAGTTTATTCTACCGAATATTGTAACACTCATTCAAGTTTAATATACATATTTAACTTGAATCTTGTTTACTTACTTGCTAATTTTCTATATCTTAAATGTTTAATCATGAAAATAGAAAGCTAGTAAGTCAGCATCCCAAACACTACAAGGACTCGAACCCTCATCTAAAATAATAATTTAATCTGTAAATTCTGAAAAGAATTTTAAATTATTGTCAGTATCGCATTCAACCCCCCTTCTACGATACTTCCGAGACCCAACAGTTAGGTTGGAATCAGTAACCTCATAGCCTAAAGACTACCTTGTCAAGGTTGCTACATGAGAAGTGATCAGTCAAAGATAAGTTTGTGCATAGAATGGTTAAATCTATTGTTACCACTATTGAAAGCAATATCTCTAACCCATCTAGACTCAATTGAAGTTGATTACCAAGAAGCTTAATCATTTGTAATTGCAGAGTATGTAACAAAAGGTAAAGTTATGTGATTTCATGGCATTTATTGTTCGAGGCATATGACTAGCATTAAAGCTCTACTATCATAATTGGTTGAGAAAACCTGCCCAATGATAGCCTTTGGAGATGACAACAAAGGACGTACAAGGGATTTGACTATCATGTTTTTTGGTATTATCATCACTGGAAGTATCTTTCTTGTGAACGGATTTGAGAACTATCTACAGGGAATTATGGAATTCTTTGTTAAGAGTTTTCTAGAAAAGATTTGAAAAGGAAAAGTGTTTGATTTCAAGAAATAAAGATGGAAGCGCACTCAACTAAGAGAGATGAAATTTGTTCATAGCTGACATGGATTTTATATGCAAAGGTGAAGTTAGCTATGGCATAGGAAGCTCTCACGCTTTGTGAACAAGACAATGAATTCTCAGGTAAAAATGAAATTGGTGAGATGACTGCTTCATATGGAATTTTATCCAGAAGGACATTTAGAAGTATGTCATATAAGAAAGTCAATGAAAACATCACACTAAACCAAGTTATGTCATGGAAGAAATATGCTTAGTGGTGGTTGATGGTGACCCTAATTATAATTTGGTGATGTTCATGCATTCAATAGATAATGTATCACATATGGTGATTGATCAGATCAGGTAGATCATGTTGGAAGAAAAGTATGTTATGAGAACTTTGAAATCAGATATTGGAATTGAATTTCGCTAATGAAGTTCTAAACGAAGTCTGCACTAATAAAGGTACTTTGAAGCTGAAACAATTAACAAAGCATGCTACTTTAATCAACAAATATCGTGAAAATACATCATATGAGTTAATGGCCAACCAGAAGCAAACACTAAAGCTCTTTCGTGTGTTTGGAGGAAATTGGTATTTATTGAAGATTTAGATGAGTATCTTGGCAAAGTTTGAAGTTAAGGCTCATAGAGTAATTTTCCTCGACTACTCATTGAAGTTGAAAGCTTTCAAGGTATATGTGATTAAAAACTAGTACTTCATTGAATGTTTCGTCCTACTACACCAAGCTCCTGAGCATTTAAATCAATGATTATTATGAATCTTTGAAGTTTGATATCTTGTCAGAGTCAAATTCAGATACTAATGATGAAACTGAGGTTGTAGAAGGAAACAATAATAATGATGATGATTCAGATCCTATTAGTGGAAATGGTAGTGAATCTACACAACTCGTAAACTTTAACAGAATCCAATGAATAAGGTGAAGGATCTTCAACACATCCTAGCAGCAACTCAGGGAGAGAAAATAAAAGATGGATCTACTAGTCGTACTCAACACAATGAAGATCAAATGAATACATCAAGAACATATCTGCCAAGACTAAAGGTTTGAAGTGAAAGTCAATCCTAGAGTCTAGTTCTTAGTGATCCGGATTTCGGAGTAAAGGCTAGAAGTGTTATGCAAAGTAAATGGTTATTCTTCATAAAAGAACAATTGTTAACAGTTGTTATCCTAAAGAAGATTTAAGAAGAACTGATTGATCCAAATTGGGTGATTGCAAATGCAAGATGATCTCAATCAGTTCGAAGGCAAAATCTACTGAAGCTGAAAACCAAACCACAAGACAAAATGGTATTTGGTATTATAAGAGAATGATTATTGACGTTGTTAAGAGGGACAAAGCCAAACTAGTTGCTACATGTTACTATCAAGTATAAGGTATCGACGATGAAGGAAACATAATCTTTGGGACTTTCAAGATCAAATAGTAAGCACCAATGATGAAACTTGATCCTATTAGGGTTAAACAAGTTGATGTCATAACAATAGGATATTTCTAGCACCTGTTGAGCATTCAAGAATGAATATATATCAGATGAATGTGAACAAGTTCACTAATGAATGATGAGTTAGAAGTTGAAGTTGATGTACAACTCTTAGATTTTAAATTTGCATATCCATTGAAATTTGTATATCATTCTCTTCGCAAGCTATCTATGATGGAGGTAAGAAATCAAGAAATCATCAAGAACATGGTATGACACTCTAATTGGTAATTACTTGAAAATGATTTTGATAGAGTCGTTATACATATATATCTCTAGAATGCAAGGTACTCACATAATTCAATATTAGTGCAAGTGTACCATGAGTGTATTATATGTGAGTCTACTAACTAAAAATTGTGCAAGAGACATCTGCTAAGTTAATGCAGAGTAGGTACAAGATGAGCATGTTAGAAAAGTTGCAATTCTTTTGGATTACAAGTAGTTCAAAAGAATGATGACAATTAAAGTAAGTCATGAATCTTTTGAAGATGCACAATTTGGAAGATTCTAGAGCTGCCACGACTTCTTTCCAACAAACCACTAAGTTTGATCAGAGTAAATCAAGTATATGAACTGAAGTGATAAGCTATAGAGGTATGATCAGCTCATTACTTATTCAAGTGCATTAAGACCATATATTTTATTCTCAATATGCCTATGTCAGAGTTTCCAAGTGGATAGAAGAGAATCTTATCTTATAGCTAAGACATAAATTATTAAATATCGTAAGGGATCACCAATTCCTAGAATCTGGTACCCTAAAGATAATAGGTTTAACCTAATCGGCTATATAGATATAGATGATGTAGGTTGTAAGAAAGACAGAGAAGTCATTCCTAGAAATTGTCAATTTCGCGGAAGAAGTTGAAATTCATGTTGAAATAAGAGGAAACATTTAACACACACAACTGTAACAAAGGAGAAATTTAAAGCAGCTAGTGAATGTAATGCTCTGGTCTTCTGGACAAGGAAACTACTTCAACTCCAATAACTTTGTTGATCTCTCCACACTACTTAAGGAACAAGCGCAAGGACATCATGTATCATTTCTTTCGAGATTGTCCATAGTAAAATAACTTGCAGATATTTGCTAAATAACTTGATAAATTTATTTTGTCTAAGTTGGTTGGTGAAATTGGGATATTATTTATGTGCATATTTATTGGAAATCCTCTCTGCAATAAATTCTTAAATGAGTTCACAACTATTAAATTGTTCATATTTAAAGGACTTGTAAATTTATTTTAAATCTAGTACCTCGTACTTTTTCTACTAGTTTAATTATCATGCTTACAATATTTTATGCATATGTGGTAGTTAAAATTTCTAGCATAAGGTAACAACATAATTATTTATATGTTAAATATTTGATGAGTATTAGTCAATGATATCTTGCTTAATTGTTATGATATTTTGCTCTAATACTTTTAAATATTTTGTTACAAATAGTTGTGACACTTTTGGTATTAGTGATATTATTTGGAATTTCTGTTCTAAGTAATTAATGCATATTTTAAAAATCACTAATATTAAAAGTTGAAGTATTTTCTAAGTAATGTGTATAAAATTCTTAATATTTTATATACTTAGAGAATATTTCTAAAATATGATATTATCAGCGAGGAGTTGTAATTAAAAGCATAAGTATTAAATGTCAATATTTAAAGGACTTGTGAATTTGTTTTCAATTATTTTCTCGAGTTTACGTATATCACTAATAATTGTTATGAGTATAATTGCAATATCCTTGTTTGACAATTATTAGATATAGTGTAGGAAGTTATATGCTAATATTAAATCTCATGAATAATTAGTATTAAGAAAAAATATTTTATCTTATTAAATTTATGGATTGAAGCAATTCAATGTTTATTAGTGTCATAATTTTGATTTGATAAAATATTAAAAGCATAATTTCTTGTATTTTTAAATTAGTGATAAATATTAAGTAATTATATTTTATTAATGTTTCATTGCAACTAGTTGTGATATTTTTAATATTAGTGATAATATATGTTACTTATATGAAAATCACTAATAATAAAAATATGGCTTAATGCTTATTGTTCTACTGAATAATTGCCATGTTTTGATTTATAAATATGCATGTTTGTGGTAACTGTTTAGTATTGCATGAGTGGTACTGTTAGTTTTATTTCTTTGACTGATTATTTTAAACTTGAATGTATTAAAAAGGAATTTCTTATCTATTACTTTTCCAAAATGTTTTAACTTGCAATACATTCACTTTCTACCTGTTTTAGAGAAGAAAACTTCAAAATTATTTTTCAAAACTTCTCTTTTGAAAATCTTTTGATTTACAGCCCTTCTTTGTTTTCTAAAATCCATGGTGTTAATTATTTTTTCTTGAAGATAATCTTTCTCCAAATCTCAAAATCTTTTATCCTCTCTCAAAAACTGGTTTTAAATGCTTGTTTTGAAAAAGCCTTTTCTCTCTTAATTTTTCATTTTAAAGTGGCAAGAACTTTGAGACTGCTATTTTATTCAGAGAAATTGTTTTTACTTTGAGGTATCAATCACTTGTAAAATGATTTATTTTTAAAACACTTGTTCCAATGTATGTTCCATATTGATTCATAGTACCAAAACAGTGGTTGTTACTTTGAAGACCTTGTACTGTATTGCTAAGCATACATCCATCCTCATTGTCATGTATTTATTTTAAATCGGGGATACTATCAGATGGACGGAAATGATGAAAATCATATTTATATTATGAGTCAAAAAATCATTGTCCTCAATCTGATAAAGATATTTTGCAAGATCGTTTTCAAAATGTACAGTACTAAGGTTTAATGGAAATGAGTCATTTTATCGAGATATAATTTGGTAAGAGATTTGAAGAGATTTGAATTTCTTCTTTGGTATAAATTCCTGCATTTTAATATGAGAAGTTTGCCTTATAAGAAATTTATAAGGGATTAAAACTTTCTTCTTTGATACATTTTTTTGCGTTTTATTATGAGATATGTATCTTAAAGAAAATTTCATATCATGCTCTTAAATTTTAAATCTTTAGATCCGATAAAACTCTTTTGCTAAAAGCGCTTTGATGCAATCTATTACCATTTATACTTATATTTTTCCATTCCTACTCTTTTATTAAGATGTTTATCTTATTATCTTGTTGACTCTATCCATTTAGCCCTCAGTGGCTTTAGAAGCTGGCGAGGTTGAAAACCCATCAATCTCTTACCTAGGCCATAGTACCAAACACCAATTTATCAACTTTCATATATTAACCCATGGAGATATAAAGAACATATGTAAGTTAGGAGTTGATAAGGAAGAAACTGCACTTAATGCAACAAATAAGGATGAAGTCGGAAGTGCACCCACAGGTCTACCTCTAGAGAAGAAAAGTAGTATATAACTGAGGTAATTGTAAGCTCATCCGCGTCTTCTCAAAAGGATGCAGAGCTAAAAAGGTAATAAAAATGTCTCTGCCATCCAAAACACCTTGTAATGAGTCAAGCACACCACTGGTATTCACGCTGATGGTAAGCCTAAATAGATAAATTCTAGGAGCACATTGCAAGGAGTGCACAATGAGAGGTACATGCAACATCCCTTAAATTCTTTATTTACCATTTATTACTTTAGATGAAGTTGTTGAGACAACAGACCCTCCACGTGTAGATTTTGTGTAGGACATGCCTTCATAGGCTATTGAGGGAATCATGGGTTCTCAATTGCCATTCACTCCAGAATCCAACGTGTTGACCCTCCTAGAAGGAACTTTTCCAGACCCTGAAAAGGGAAGTCCACCTCCCATTTACGGAGAAGGTGTGAGGCAAACCCTTGATAGAACAAGGCGGGATTCCCTAAAAGATTTAATATCTTTGGATGACCCATCTCAAAGAGGTGAGGCTCCACTAGATAGTGATTTAGCAATAACTATTGAGTCTAGTGCTGAGACACTGTTTATGCATGATATATCAAGAATACCTCCACGGGGCAATTCTCCACTTGATAGTGATTCAGTTCATTCTAATGAATCAGGTGATGAGAATATAAATGAATTGACAAATTTCACTTGTAGGTACATAAGGCTATATTTGGAATACAGAGTGAAAGTGAGTGAGAGAAACACTTGAGTGAAAGAGAGGGAGATATACACTTGAGCGTGAGATAGGGAGAGAAAGAGTGAAACACTTCAAAGTGCTAGACACTAAAGTATAAACACAAACAGAACATAGTAGAAGTGAGAAAACCATAGGCCAAATACTTCCCTTGCTACATGCAACTTCTGAAAGAAAAGATACTATGTTTTTCCAATTAATGACAAATGAAAACCTTCATTGGAAAACAAGCCATTCAAAAGATGGTCCATCAGAGGATTCCTCAATTAAGGGGGAGAATTTCGTAGACAAGAAAAAGAAGAAAATCTTACCTTCTGATTCTTGTGGAAGAATTAAGAACATGAGAGACTCAAGAAAAGGTATCTTATACTTGAAAGGAGTTGTAATTTGAGGATTTCTCATCCAAGGGGTTACAAAGAAGTAAAGAGAATACACTTTCATTTTTCATCTAAAGGGGAGAAGAAGAATAAGAAGAAGAATCACATTCTCAGGGGGAGAACATCATATGAGCTATGTTTTATGTCCTATTGAAGAAGTTCCCAAGGAATTTTGATTCTTATGAAGCTTTTTTCATGGTAATTTCTTTTAGTTCAAGCTATTAAGGATTTTGAAACAAAGAAAGCTCAGACATAGAGGAAATGAAGATGATCCTACTTGAATATCAATTCAGTTCTAGAGGAACGAACATTTTTCATTTTAGTTACTCAAAAAAATTTAGAAATGCTGGGTTGGATCTGATCCAGAAAAACTAGTAGCATTATTTACAAGTCTCATTCCATTACTTTTTCTAATTGTTAATTGATTTATCCTCTTTATGATATTTGTTTGTTAAGTTTAACAATCAAATAAGGGGGATTGTTGGTAAGATTGCGGAATTGTATGAATAGAAGTCGGGATAACTCAACACTAGAACATGACAGGTAAATAATACTACCTCTATATAGAAATCAGGAAGAAATGAAGATAAGCCAAATACAGTAAATCAAGACATTAGAAGAAGTTTTGAAGTCTACTACAGGTCACTGAAAGAAGTTCATTGATATGTTCATGCCTCAATGAAGAATAACATATAAAGACTTTCAGAGTTTCATAATTTTTGAAGATTCAGTATAAAAGTATCACTAGAAGATTTTAGTGTATTAGCATTGATTGAAGATAGACATTGTTCGCTGCATAAGAATCTAGAAGAATTGAAGATAGGGTAAAGACAAAGGTTAAAGAAGATAACTATAGTCTTGAAGTAATACTAATTGAAAAAAGTTCGTTTATATGTTCAAAGCGTCAGTGAACAACATAGATTGAAGTATTCAAGATTGTGGTAGAAATGGAGACATTGTCTAAGTACTAGAAAAGATTCCAATGAAAGTACTATGTTATCGACAGTAAGTGTTCGACGTAATGAAGTTGTTGCAAACTTAACAATGTACTTAAGGCAATAATACGAAGACCTAGATCGGAGTTAGTCACTTGTGAACCAGACCAGTTGCACTAGGCGTCAACGGTTTGTGAAAGGAATCTGAGTATTATCTATAGAAGAATTGTTAAGTCGAAGAACGTACTTGGAAAGAATGTTTAGGTAATAAGGTACGAAAAGTGATTTGTAGAGGCTACAACCAAACAGCCAAACAGCTTAAAGTGTGCATGGTGTAAAGTGTCATAACTTTGGTACGAAAAGTGAAAGTTTTTAAAATACAGTCGAAGAACGGAAACTGCTCAGGGTACATGGTGTAATGTGATAAGATTTTGGTACAATAAATAGAAGTTTGTAAACTTCAAGCAGATAACAAAAAGTGTGTCAAAGTGTAGTGACTAAAATAAACTATGACCATATAAGTATAATCACCATGAAGAGGCGCATCATGGCAATTAGTGTTTATTTATTTAAATGTAAGTAAATCGCATCCAGGACATTGAATCTCTTGGCGCATCAAAGACTTTCATCTCTAGGCGCATCCAAGATATTTGGCTTTAACACATATAAGCAATTAAGCGCATCCAAGCAGCTACTTTATTTAACTCAAGTCTACACTATAAATAGAGGACAACCATTCATTTTGAAACAAAAAATATTAGAGAGCATCAGCCATGGCCGGGAGTAAGAAGATATAATTTATACACACTAATACCTTGCTTCCGGTTAAATATTAGGGACCCGGTTTTTTAATGAAAAATGCTCAGGGTTCCTAAATATTGGTCTCCAAGGACTCAATTTTTCCTTGTACTGATTTAGATATATTTGTATAGGAACTGAGCCTTATATTTTTGTGTTAGTAGTAAAGAACTAATTTTTTTCTTCGATAACCAGTTATATTTTTAACTGAGTGTAGCGACCTTCGGGCATATATATAAAAAATATATTCCCTGAATCTTGTTCCGTTTATTTTCTTGCTAATTTTCTTGAATTAAATTGATTTATCCGGACATACAAAAAATTAGTAAGCAGCTCTCTTAAACATTAAAAATAGACAAACCCACTCTGAAGTAATAATTTATTTATCCACAAATTCTGAAAAGAATTTAAATTATTGTTAGAATCATATTCAACCATCCTTCTATGATACTTTGGGACCTAACAGTGTGGTTGATTAAATTTAAATTATTGATGAAAAAGTTATGAATTACAACAAATGATATTTTTCCATTTCATTTCTTGTAATTTCACTATCATAATCTGCTACTTGGAACAGACTGTCAGTTTCACTAAAAGTTTACTGTCAACTTTTAGCTCCTCTATGATGACAGAATCTTCGGCTCTGCATACTTTGCTGTCATGCTTTGATAGTCTATTAAAACATACCATCTCTAAAACTGCTGTCAACTATCCACGCCAAAGTTACTGTCAGTAATACTTGATGTCTTCAATTCTTCATTCTCTTCCAAGTATACTATCAAGGGAATAGTTGATGTTGTTGTTTGAGTTTTGAATCATGTTGTGCATGAACACTTAGTGAATTTCTACTTTATGACTCATTTTTATTCTTTTATACAAGACAATAACTTTCAAATGTACTGTCACCTAGCAGTTATTTTTTAAATGTATTGTCTACAAGTAACTACTAACGATACTGTCAATATATATATGACAATATGTTTTACTTAGCTTAATTAAACATAAAACTAAGTACATTAGTTGATTACACCACAATCCCTAATAAGTTATATTTTAAAATATATGTTAATGGTTAGAAAACTTGAAATACAAGATATATCACTTTGATTACGAAATATTTTAATATTTGTGCAAGCCGATATCAATTGGTTGAATTGATTAATATATACTCGATAATTTTATCATTTAAAAATAGTTATCAAATATTTTATATTATTCTTGTATGATTGATATTCGAAGGCTGAAAATTTCATTACGTTTAAAATTTTAATAGGTAAGTACTATAACAAATATCGTCTCGATAACCGTATATTTTAAACTTATTCGTATAATAAAAATTAAAATATTATGATTATCAAAATTATGACTCAGTAATCCTAAATAACAATACAATCAAGTTAAATTTATAAATTTACTCTATCTTAAAACTTGTGCGTGCCTCGCACGAGTAACAAAGCTAGTTCATTGTTAATAGTACTGATGCCTATTTCAACAATAATCTTTTTCTTATTTGTTTCCGACTTGCTATCTTACGTTTATCCTCTACCGTTGTACCATTGTTCACCTTAGATTCAATTTTTCCTTCTATAAAAGAGCAAGTAAATTCCATGTATGTAGTTTTCACTCCCAAGTTACCACTTGTATCATCATTCTTGAGTGATTTATGAACCTTTCTTCCTTTTTCATTCTCAGGTTCCTTATTTTCTAATTCACCTTTCGAAATTCTCATTTCTTTTTATTCTCTCTTACACTATTATGTTCCTAAATGAACTCATTTCCAATGTTTTTATAGAACCCCTCACAATAGTCTTTAATACCACATTCAACTTTTATTCACAACCCAGTGCATTAACCTCTCCTTTCAAGTCATCTTTAACTCTTTGAAAGGTTCCAAGCAATTTCTACAACTAAAACACTTAAATGAAAACTTTTCATATTTAAATTGAATTCATTTTTTTCTTCCTTCAAAAGGAACGTACCTTCCTAATTTAAATCGAGGTAGTTCTGATTCTTTTCATGTTTTTACTAGTAATTAATTCACCAAGAATATTCATTGCTCTCACGAATGCAATACTTTTGCAATTCTGAATCTTCCCATCTCTCATTACTTGGCTACCTGTCTAAAATTTGTACACCCAGATTGAACATCAAAGTGCTTTTCTGAACTAGCATTCCACACATCTGCCCGTTTGCATAAGTTACTCTGATAATAATTCTATTCTCTTTTTAGAAGACTAACTTTACTTCCCAACCTCTATAAACTTTCCATGCTCTTCCTAACTATACAAGAACAAGCAGGTACCAATTATGAAACAAACACGAAGGCAAATAAAATATGAAGGAACTGTAAAGACGAGAGAAAAAATAGAAAAAATAGCTCTAACAGAAGCTTTATGCATACTCTGATAGAACCAAAATGAACAGCTGAGTCGTCAAGCCTTGCAAGAAGTCTTAACTATTCTTGAAGAGATAATTATCCCACTACGATGTGTTGGGTTGCAACAATATCACTTCCAGGATAAAACAACACTGAGTATTTCATCCACAGACACGTAGCACTCAACAGCGACTAGCACCTCAGTTCGCCCAAAAACCTATGCAAATTTATATGTATGTGTGGTAGGATAAAGAGGCACACCTCAATTTACCCGACAACCTATGCAATTTTTATTGTATGCAAGGTACAAGCCAAAGGCACACCACAACTAGATGTGCGCACCTCAATATATAGGTTTCTTGAGTTCCTCTTCTCTTATTCTACTCGATGTGGGATATAGAGTTTATCAAAGAATTAAAGTTTTACAAAGAAGTGGATTTTATTTGTTACTTATATTATTCAGATTAAGTAATATTAATATTGTAATATATATTTAGAGTCTGATTATTGAAATAATGCTTACTCAATATATTTAATATTAATATTAAATAATCAATATGAATAAATCAAATAAACTTGCAATTAAAAGATATATATAATATTCAATAGCATCATGTGACATAAACATTTCATCTTATACTAGTAATTTTAAACAATACCAACACAAGATATTGTATAAACTCATTATCTTTCCTTTATAAATTTAATCTGGGACAAACCCACATAACCCATTTGAATCAAGTAACTTCAACTCAATTTTTTTATGGATTCCACTAAGAAAATGTCTTAGATTCAAACATGAAAGTTTAAGTCCTCATAGCAAGGAACAACCTCCATTAGTTAGTTTCCGGAAATTATATCAAGAACATATATAAAATATGCCTCAAAATTTCCATTTTCTAATAAAGTGTTGTTGAAAAAAGTGCTATCACGAAAATTATATGATTGTTTAGTAATTTTTTTGATTTATGCATATTTTGAGATATAATATATAAAAATAATGGTTTTGATAAGGTTTAATGATGAAACTTATAATTACTTCCTGTAAAAACTGAAAAGAAACTTTTTCCAAATGTATGGGGGACATGTTTTCTCTAACAGCAGCTTTTAAGCTAAAAGCGCTTTCCAGAAAATAGTTTTTAAACTTTACCAAACACTTTTTTGATAGTTTTTCAGCAAAAAGTTGTTGTAGCTGTTTACAACAGCAATACCAAACGGCGCCTAACTTTTTAGTAACACGCAATCATCCTTTTATACAATTACTCATAGATAATATCATATTATATCTAATTTATATTATATATTTTCTATTTTAAGAATACTACATACCCTATAATTTTTATTTAATATAATTGTACTCATATTTAACTCAATTGCATCTTCATTCAAACTCTTTTATTTATTTAAAATTATGACTTATAATTAAATTTTATTAATATTAATATATAAATAATATTGTATAGAAAAATGTAAAAATAAATTAATAATAAAATAAATTATCATATTAAATTAAATATTTATTAATATTATCCGTGCTTAACACGGGTTATAAGCTAATATATTATATTTTAATAAGCTCTTAATAATTGGGTGCAGGAGCGTCTTGACAAAGGGTTAGGGAATCAAAGTTGGAAGGAGATGTTTCCATCATCTGAGGTGAAAGTTTGGGAAGTTTCTACTTTTGATCACCTTCCTTTGGTGGTGTAACTGAATAAACACGTGTATGCTCTAAAAGCAAAATGATTTAAGTTTGAGAACATTTGACATGAATTACGAAAAAAATTGAATAATGTTGCTAAAAAATAGAGGAATGAGGTGGAGGCAAGATAAAAGAGATGAGTGTGAGGATCAAAAAATGTAGTTGGGAGTTGAGAAAATTAAGATCGAGAAAAGACTACTATGGTGTCAGCAAGTACAACGAGGAAATAGAGAAGTATTTACGTTTGTTGGAGCAACGTGAAATCTACTGGAAGTAAAGAGAAAGACAGTTTTGGTTAAAAGAAGGGGGTCAAAACTCTAGATATTTTCACAACTTTGCATCAGGTAGAAAGAAAAATAAGTAGTTAATAGGGCTGAGAAACAAGGATGAAGAGTGGAAGGACGATATTTATGATATGCAAGAGATTATCACTGGCTATTTTACTTAGTTGTTCAAGTCCTCATCAACCACAGGGTCTTTATCAGATAGAGAAATAGTACAACAGGTTACGAAAGAGCAAAACAGCTACATTGTCTAACCTATCGAGCAAGAGGAGGTTAAAGCAGTTGTATTTTCAATGCACCTAGAGAAATCCCCAGCTGATGATGGATTAAATCCTGCATTTTACCAGACATATTGGAGCATAGTGGGGGAATATATTGTGAAGTTTTGTTCTGATTTTTTTGCTATGAGAGAATTACAGCCAGGGATAAATCATACTGTGGTATGCCTCATACCAAAGATCAAGCAGCCTCAACAGATGATGAACTTATGTCCAATATCTTTATGCAATGTTTTATTTCAGATTTTTTTGAAAGTAATAGCTAATAGACTGAAGGGCTTCCTATCAAAACAAATATCAATAAATTATGGTGCATTTGTAGAACGACGGTTATTAACGGATAATGTTTTAGTGTCTTTTGAAGTTAATCACTATATTAGACGACGTACACAAGGAAATAATGGAGTTGCTGGGCTGAAAATCGATGTCTCTAAAGCATAGGATCGTATAGAGTGGCAGTTTATTGAAAGTATGTTAAATAAGTTCAGATTTCATCAAGTATTGGTTAATAGAATAATGACATGTGTAAGAACTGTGACATATAGTTTTCTACAGCAAGGTCAAGTGTTTGGAGAAGTTAAGCCACAAAGAGTAATTCGTCAAAGGGATCCAATATCTCCGTACTTATATATACTA
This sequence comes from Oenanthe sinensis, assembly GCA_028671895.1. NCBI lineage: Eukaryota > Viridiplantae > Streptophyta > Magnoliopsida > Apiales > Apiaceae > Oenanthe > Oenanthe sinensis. The sequence goes on from JAPMAC010000212.1 coordinate 9,095,708, forward strand.
TGTGCTGAAGGATTAAGTGCGATTATTAAAAGAAATGAGGAAGTGGTTCTGCTTCACGGATATAAAATAGCATGAGGGGCACCAACAGTTTCGCACCTCATTTTTGCTGATGATTGCTACTTCTTCTTTAAAGCAACAAAAACAGAGGCAATGACTATGAAAAGTGTACTGAAAAGATATGAAAGTGTGTCCAGATAGGTGATTAATTTTAATAAGTCAATTATTATGTTTTGTCTAAACACAAATGTGGAGAATAGAAGGCTAGTTTGTGAAGCCCCAGAAGTGGGAGAAGTTGTTATCCCTGGGAAATACTTGGGGATCCCAATGAATATGGGGAGAAGAGAAAACGAAGTGTTTGGGTTCCTTACTGATAGAGTTAGACAGAAACTGCAAGTCTGGAAAAATAACGCAATGTCGAAAGTAGGAAAATACACACTCTTAAAAATGGCAGCAAAATCAATCCCCAATTTTTGGTGAATCTTATGATTATTTTGAATGAAATATACACTGTGATTCAAAGGAAAATGAATAGTTTTTAGTGGGGGAATGGAGGGAATGGTAAAGGGATTAAATGGATGTCGTGGGAAAAATTATGTGATTAGAAAGAAAGTGTGGAGGGTTGGGCTTTAAAGATACGCATCAGTTCAACGTTGCAATGCTGGCTAAGCAAGGGTGGTGACTGATAAATGAAGATAATCCTTTTTTCACAGGTATAATGAGAGCTTGTTATTTTCTAAATACGGACTTTTTGAATGCAAAGCTAAGTGATAACCCCAGCTACATGTGGTGAAGTATTTTTTTCAGCTCAAGATATTGTAAAGCAAGGGGGGCAGGCAACGTATAGGCAATGGGTACAGTACATTTGTCTGGAAGGTGTCGTGACTACTATCTTTAGAGAATGGTATGTGATAGGAATCATGTTGTATGATGATAACAAATTACCTAGAATTGTAATTTTGATATTAATTTTGTAACTGATCAATGGATATGTGATATATAAATATCCATTGATTAGAGAACCATTTATCAGTTGAAGTTGTTGTTAATCAACTGATAAAATGGATTGTAACAGTGATTTAGAATTCCTTTATGTTATCAATTGATTGTAATATGTCGATGGATGTGCTTGTCTATTCAACTGATGTTTATTGACTTCGATTGATAGCTCATCAACGGATGTGAAGAATGGCCGATATAGTGTAAATATTCTAAGGCAGAATTCTCTCAAATGAAGTGATCAACAAATAAAAGAGTCAATGGATATAGATGATTAATTGATGGATTAAAAGTTAACAAATGTCAAATTAATGGATCTCCATCAATGGATAAAATCATGAAGGCAATCAACGAATAAAAGACAATCAATGGATAAGGGAGTCGATGGATGCTCAAATATCCATTAATACATCAATTGATCAATGGATAACTTATCCATCGATAGATAAACAGAGAAGGCTCAATTGATAAGTTTTACAACATTTATCAGTTGATCAAAGTTTCCCAAAATAGTTAAAGGCAAATGAAAGAGATCTTTGTAGGAGTCTAAATCAATGGAAGACAGTTCTATCAGGACTATAAAGAATTTCATGGGAACACAATTTTCAAGAAGAAGAACAAGACAAAGACTTATCCAGAATAAGGTAAAGGCCTATGAAGACTGTGAAAGTAATTACATTCTATTTTAATGTAAACATTGTAAAATGTATTTTATGCTTTTTATCAGTCGATAGAAAATAGAAGTACAAATGAGCTGCTATATATGGTTTAGCAGTTCATAGTAGCAAAGATAAGAAAGTTGAACAAGAATAGCATAATAGAGAGATATGGAATTATTTTGTAGTGATTTTCTTAGTTCTATTCATATGTTGTAAGCAGTTTGGTTCTAAGACCAAGGTTAATTGAAAGTAAAAATATTTACTAGTAGAAAAACCAAACCACTAGTAATTTTAACAGATTTGTTTTCAAGTTTCTTTTTAACTCTTCTATATCCTTCTTTTTGTTTAACCTTTCCAAATATTATTATTAAAGAAACTTAAATCCGCAAGAATTTGAAATAATTATTAAGTTTGTATTCAACCCCCCCCTTCTACAAACTTCTTATACTTAAGGGAAATAACAATTGGTATCAGAGCCTAAATTTCAACATATAGAAAGTTAAGATCTAAGTATATCAAGTATGGGTCAGAAAGGCACAGGGGTAAAAATTCTAGTTCTTGAAAAAGATAAGTACTTTCCTTGGAATGTCAAAATGCACTTGCATCTGCTATTCATTGATCCCTCATATGTTCCTTTTATAGAAAAGGGTCTACGTGTACCTATAAAAATAGTTACAAGTGTCAATGCACAAGGTACTCAAGCATCAGACAAACTCATTCCAAAGTTTGTGACTGAATACACTGATAAGGATCAAAAGGAAGTGCATAAGGATAAAAAGGCCTTAAACATTTTGTTTAATGGTATTGATAAGGATATAGTTGACAATGTTATCAACTGCACAACCTCCAAAGAAGTCTGGGATACTCTTCAAACCTTATGTGAAAGCACTGAGCAAGAAAGAAAGAATAAGATGCAACTCTTGATTCGGAAGTATGAAGCCTTTCATTTCAAGAGTGGTGAAATAATCAATGATACATATAGTAGGTTTTAAAAGCTTTTAAATGAGCTAAAACTATATGGAAGAGTGTATGTTGTTGAGGACACCAATCTCAAGTTTTTAAGAACCTTGCCCAAGGAATGGAAACCAATGACTATGGCCATTAGACAGTCCCTTGACTTCCAAGAATACACTATTGATAAGTTGTATGGAATTCTAAACATATATGAATTGGAATTACAACAAGATGAAGAGATTGAGAACAGTTAGAAAAAGGACAAGTCTGTTGCTTTGATGGTAAAAGAGAAACAAGTTGTAGAGCCCTGTGAAGATGTAGCTGTTAAAAGGGGGAAGAAAGAAAGTCATGGAAAAGTTGTAAGTGGGTACAGGTATGATGAATCTTCAACTAATACTAGAAAAGAATTAGTTGAGGATGATGAGTCATACACCAAAGAAGACATTGATGGAATAGATGAGCATCTAGCTTTTCTAACAAGGAAGTTTTCAAAGCTCAAATTCAAAAGAAATCTAATCCAAAGGCCTGGATCCCATTTCAGGAAAGAGAGTCAACAAAACAAGAATCTTCTTTACAGAACTCAATTCAAAAGTTTCAACTGTAGATTGGCTGGTCACTTTTCAATTGAATGCAGAAAACCAAAGATGGAAAAGAAATAAAAGTTCAGTGATGGTATTGACTACAAGAAAAAGTACTTTGATTTGCTAAAATAGAAAGAACAGAATTTTGTAACAGATGAAAAGGACTGGGTTGTTGAGGATGATTTTGAGGAATAAGAATTCATCAATCTTGTACTTATGGCCAATCATGATGACCAAGAATCTAGTTCCTCCTGCAATCAGGTAATTTATACTAATCTATCTGAGTTATCTAAAGATGAATGCAATACTACTATTAATGAGATAACCAATGAGTTATATAATTTGCATATGACTCTTACTTCCGTGAACAAAGAAAACACTAGACTAAAAAATACAATAGATTCTCTAACTGAAAAAACACACACTTAGAGAGTGAGCTAGTGCAATTGGACAGACTCAAGGTAGAAAACAGAGATGCTAGAGAGGAATTGGTTGGGTGTAAAAAGAAGATAGAAACTTTGAAGGAACAACTAGAAGAATAACTAAGAACCATTGATAAATGGAACATGTCCAGTAAAGCAAGCAAAAAGTTGAATGATATTCATGGAACAAATTCTTTAACCATGTTGTCTAAGACTTTTAAGAAATTAGCTCTTAATGAAAATCAATCATTAGACAAGGAGCAATTGATTGCTAATCCTGAATCAACTGATATGGATTATCCATCGACTAAGAATACTATTTCAATGGATAATTATCCATCGATTGAAAAATCATCAATTACTAAACAATCTGTTCTAAAAACCAAGCTTAATAAACCTGTTAAATTTGTGATTCAAGGTAGCTCCTCTAAAATATAAAATCAAGATGAGAAGGCTAATATAGGGCATTTGTCTAAGAATCAATTGAAGGATAAATTAGAAAAGATAAAGCTCTGAAACTAAGCCTAGTGAGAAAAAGAAAAAGAACAGAAATGGTAAAATAGGCATAAATAAGCACAATAACTACATACCTGACATGTATGCTCCCAAAAAAATATGTGTTGAATGTGGTTGTAAAAATCATATATTTGTGCATTGCAAAACTATCATGCCTGCCATACCTAACATGTCTGTAAATTCTATTTTTCCTCAATTAGTTGTTCCTCATGTTATTCATGCTCAATCTGCATCTATGCCTTACATGTTTAATCCATATCTTGCATTTGTTAACATGAATATGCCTGCTATGTCTTGGAACATGAACTAAAATATTCATGCATCAAATTTTTCTAATCCTACAAGCATGAATGATCCAAACACTAGCACTGAGAATCCTGAGGTAAGGAATCCAACACCTAAAGTTGAAGTGGAACTAAAACCACTTTAATCAAAGGGACAAAAGTTTGAGACCAAATCAAAGGTAGCAACTAATAAGAAAGGACCCAAGGCAACTTGGGTACTAAAACCAACTTGATTGGTTTTTGATGTGTGCAGGGAAGAAGAAAGAATCTATGGTACTTGGACAGTGGGTGTTCAAGGCACATGACTGGAGAAAAAGTATGCCTTAGTCATTATGGGTGACTTTTCAAGATTTTCATGGACCTATTTCTTACATTCAAAAGATAAAGCAAGTGAGCTCATCATCAAACACATCAGAGAAGTTGAAAAGAGTCTTGAGTTGGATGTAAAGAAAATAAGAAGTGATAATGGAACAGAATTCAAGAATTTCATATTGAAGGAGTTTTATGAAGCTAAAGGAATAATATATACTTTTTCTGCACCAAAAACTCCTTAACAAAATGGGGTTGTTGAATGGAAAAGCAGGACATTGATTGAGGCAGCTAGAACAATATTGAAAGATGCAAAATTACCAACATATTTCTGGGATGATGCCAATAATGTAACATGCTATATACAAATATAGTGAATCAAGCACAAGAAAAAAACTCCATATCAATTGATTAAGAAAGACAAAAAACCTAAGGTGGGGTTTCTTCATATCTTTGGATGCAAATGCTATATCCTGAGAAATCAAGGTGAAAATCTAGGAAAATTTGAGGTCAAAACTGATGAAGCTATATTTGTTGAGAATGCACTATCAAGCATAGCCTACAGAGTTTTTAATCTCAGACAACACATTGTTATGAAATCTGTACATGTAGTATTTGATGATAAAAAGATTTAAGGCCTGTTTGATAAAGGAAATCATGACACACTGCAATTTGAGAATGAATCAAATGAGATGCATGAAGAAAGTGATGAAGAAACATGTCTAGTAAAATCATAAGTACTCTGAAACCCAATATCAATTGATGTTACCACATCAATGGATAATTTATCAGTTGACAAACATCAATTAACTGATAATTCATCAATGGATAACCAACACTCTACATCTAGGGTATCCAACTCAAGGGGGAGATTTTAAAATAAATCTTCAAATTCAAATCAATATGAGTACAACCACAATGATAGTGAAGTTCATCTTCAAGGAGGAATTTGCCTCTACAAAGAAACTGGATAAAAAGTCATCCATTTGAGTTAATCATTGGAAATGCAGAAGATGGTTTCAAAACAAGGAGTGCTACTCAAAATGAGTGTCTATATAGAAGCTTCATATCTCAAGAAAAACCTAAAAGAGTTGAAGATGCTCTCAAGGATTCTGATTGGGTATTGGCTATTCAAGATGAACTCAATCAATTTGAAAGAAATAAAGTATTGAAGCTGGTGCACAAACCAAAAGACAGATCAGTAATTGGTAGAAAATGGGTATTCAGAAACAAAATGGATGAAACTGGTACTATGACTAGAAACAAGGCAAGGCCTGTGGCAAAGGGCAACTCACAAGAAGAAGGAATTGATTTTAATGAGAATTTTACACCAATTGCAAGATTGGAAGAAATTAGAATTTTTCTAGCCTATGTTGCACATGCAAATTTCAAAGTCTCCTAGATGGATGTGAAGAGTGCATTTTTGAATGAAGAATTAGAAGAAGAAGTTTATGTGGAACAACCTCCTGGTTTTGAAGATCTAAATTTCTCTGACTTTGTCTACTATTTACTCAAAGTACTCTATGGTTTGAAACAAGCACCAAGGGCCCGGTATGACACTTTATCTCAGTTTCTCATTGAGAGTCACTTCACAAGTGGTACTTTAGATAAAACTTTATTTCATAGAAATGTTAATGGGTCAATTATTCTTGTTTAAATTTATGTGGATGACATCATATTTGGCTCAACTGATGAGGAACTTTGCAAAAAGTTTTCTAAATTAATTCAAAGTAAGTATGAAATGAGCATGATGGGAGAACTTACCTACTTTCTTGGTTTGCAAGTCAAACAAGTTAAGAATGGTATTTGAATAAATCAAACTAAGTACATTCATGACATGTTGAAGAAATTTTATTTGAGTGAATGTTCTTCTGCAAAAACTCTCATAACCACTGCCACTAAACTTGAATTGAATACTAAGGAATCCAAGTTGGACATTTCAAGTTATAGAGGCATGGCAGACTCACTTTTGTATTTAACTGCTAGTAGGCCAGATATAATATTTTCTACGTGCTTGTGTTCTAGATTTCAGGCTGATCCTAGAGAATCTCATCTAGTGTCTATTAAGAGAATTTTTAGATGTCTCAAGGATACACTAAATTTAGGTATTTGGTATCCTAGAGATTCTGGTTTTGATCTAATAGGCTACTCAGATGCAGATTATGCAGGTTGGAAAATAGACAGGAAAAGTACGACAAGCACTTATCAATTTCTAGGAAACAAACTTGTTTCATGGTTTAGCAAGAAGCAATACTCAGTATCAACTTCAACTGCAGAAGCTGAGTGCATTGCTGCTGGAAGTTGTTGTGCACAAATATTGTGGATGAGGAATCAATTATTTGACTATGGATTCAACATGAACAAGATTCCTATTTTTGTGATAATAAAAGTGTCATTGTAATAACTAGAAAATCCTATGCAACATTCCATAACCAACACATTGACATAAGGTATCATTTCATTAGGAACATGCAATGAATGGTACAGTTGAATTATATTTTGTCCCTAGTGAACAATAACTTGATGACATTTTTACTCAACCACTTGATAAATCTACCTTTAATAGATTGGTCTGTGAATTAAGTATGCTCAATTTCACTTAAATTTTGAAAATGTCCAACAATTTTTATTTATTTCTTTGTATGCAACCGTTAATTTACATATATCTGTTGAATCTATGTGATTAATTGATAAATTTATTAATTATCAATGAATATATTTCATCAACTGATAAAATATATACCCATCGATGGATGTTTATCTGTCAACGAATAATTACCCTGGTAATTATTTACCGATTGATAAATTAGTTATTGAGTATCAATGGATGTAATTACCCATCGATGGTAATATAATTTTATTCGTTTCCAAACATCCATTGACTACTGTCTAAATTAGACATTGATGCTCTATTTTATCCATCGATAAATATATACAGTCATGTATTTATAAAGTCGATTGTTAGTTAGAGCATGTCTATTTATCTTATTTTCAAACGGTCATTTCTTTTCACTAAAATAGCAAAATTAATTGATGTGACTTATTTTAAGTCAGTTTATTCTTGAAAAATATAAATAGCATGTTCATTTCCTATTTCATTTTACTTGTTTTTTTTTGCTTAACGATCTATTTGTTTTTTCTCTCTAAGAACTCTGAGGAAATTTTCACTATTTTTCTTCAAGTCTCATTCTCTAATCTATTCAAGAACAGTAATGGCACCATAAAAGAAAATCTAATCATCAATTGCCTTCATCTATGAACAGAACAACTTCATTGCCTGCATGACAGTAGAGGATGCCCCTACTCATTTTCATCCATTGATGAAGTTCCTGAGCGACTGCAAACTCTCTAAAGCACTAAGTGAGGCACCAACAATCATCTGTGAACTGGTATGATGCCCAGATAATCAACTATTATAGAAGGAGGGTTGAATATAATAGTACCAAATAATCGATTAAGAACACAAGTATACAAAAGATGAATGTATTAACTTGAATGAACTGAATACAAAACTCTCTCAAGAAAAACAAAGTTCTTAAGAGCTGCTAGGTTATGAGAATGATAATTATGTGTGTTTCTGTTACAATAATGTTATCCTACTTCTGTGTTTATATAGACACAATTACAAATCCAATTACAAAATAGATAATGATAAGAATAAATTTCATAAGGTAATATAATTGTATTTGAATTCCTTCTTCACTATCCAAATTAAATTCTGATTTGTCTGTTTCCTTTTTTAAAAACTCTAATCATAAACTCTGTCTTGATTAAACTCTCTCTGAGTAAACTCTATTTGATGTATTCTCTGATAGAGTAAACTCTGTCGACAGCTTTTTAAACTCTGATGATGTCAGCATAAATTATGTTCTTGATATTCTCTGACAGCATCAATATTTTCTTTTCTAACAATCTCCCCCAATTTATGCTTTATTTAGTAAAACATAAATTCACCTTATGATATCAAAAACTTTAAAGACAAATGTATCAGAGTTTGATTTTTCCTTCACGACTTATATCTTTCTGTAAGAAAAATCTTCAGATAAAAACTTGTCCAGTAATTTCTTCTCAGCATTCTTTAATAACTCAATCATCTTTTCTTTTAATTCTTTCATCTGATCAGAAGAATCATCAATTTGGAATATTGCAGCTCTTAAGTTATATATCAAAGTTCTTTGTATTATGTCATCTAGAGGAATACATCAGGCTTTCTTTCCATCAGGGTTTAATATAAGTGTAGGAACACCTAATACCATTTTAACATTTACATCCCCTTTAACCAATTCTTTTTCAGAACCATCTTCAAGCATGTATCCTGGTCTATATTCCTCAGAGTTTATCATTAACAACCTCTCATTCTTTTTCTTCTCATTAACCACTCCTTCCAGAATTTTCACCCATCTAGTTGTAGCTTCATTTTCATCATTCAGGAGATAAATAACATATTCAAGTTCTTTAGATCACTTCTGAATGAAATTTTCTTCAGCAATCTTCATCACTCTCCCATTCTCTAAGAAATACAGAAGCTTCTCTTTAGTTTGAGCACCATCAAAAATGTCCTTGACTATGTTAACAGATATCAACTTGTCCAAATGTTCTTGATTCAAATCTTCCTCAGGCTTGTCTTTTAAAGAAAAAGGATCTCTGAAGGTATTTTTTTCACCCCTGTAGACTTTGGCATGAGAATCACCAATACCACCCTCGTTTTTACCAAGTCTGGCATTAAGATTTAAAGTTTCAGATTTAGTCCACATAATATTAGGATTTTTCTTTCTTGTCAGAGTTTGTTGTTCCCCTTCCTCATCTTCAAAACTTGTTCCACCTGGGAGAAATGTTGGACCAAGCATAGTAAGAGGAGTTTTTGACTTCGCTGGAGCTTTCTTTTGGATTGCAGGAGTTGGTTTTGATTCAACAAATGGATTTTCTTGAGTTTCAACAGACTTTTGAACTTCAACAGGCTTGGATACATTATTATTTACTTGAATAAGTGCTTTCTTTTGTACTGTAATTTTCTTTGTTCTTACATTTCTTTTCTTCTGGACTTGAGCATTGTCAGTACCAGATTTCTTCACTTCTTCTTCTACAGTAACTGGATCCATTCCTAGATTTTCTTCTTCAAACAATTTCATTGCCAGTTCTGCATCCTTCATGTTTTGTTCTTCAATTTTCTCAAGTTTTTCTTCTTCTTCAAGGCTCTTTGCTAGTTCCATGTCAACATCCATCAGAGTTTATGCCAGAGTTTGAGAAATAGTCAGAGTTTGTCCAGTCAGAGTTTGTCAACCCTTATGACTCCCTTGTATCTTGTCACCATCATTACTATCATCATCATCATTAATTCCAAGGCATGTTGTGAAGCAGAGACAGAAGTTTGTACAGAAGCACTGGTCTTGCTAACAGAGTCTTTGAGATCAGAAATTTCATTTTACAGACCCTTGGTTAACACAGTAGTGCCCTTTAGAACAGTCTTCATCTCATCATATTTTATTTCAGAATCAGCCTTGTGAATAAGTTCAACATGTGGCCATGAAATATCTTCATTAGAAAATTTCCAAGACATATCCTAGATTGTTTGTCTATGAGAGTTAAGAAGATTTTCTTCAATTCTGATGGTTCACCCTTGCTGCTTTCCCTCCTTATTCCTTAACTATTAAGAGAAAACTCAATTTCACCTTTCAATTTTTCAACAATAAGATAGTCAGGATAACTCATCTTCAATCTGTCAAGAGCATCAAAAGAATCTTGTGGCCATCTCTTGGAATTGTATCTTTGGGTGTATGGAATGGAGAGATCATTCACTTCTTCATCTTCAAAAATGGGCTCATCAGAGAATGTATCTTCCCCATCAGAGTTTGGCATCTTAGAGTTTGCAGTGACATATAAAATCTAAGTACCTATAAAAGAAATAGAACATCCTAAATCACTCTTATTTTTTAAAGTAATCTTATTACTTCTCCCATCACACATCTCATGAATTTTAATAGTCAGAGTTTGCTCACTAGAAGTAACTAACTTCTTTCTCAATTCTACCTCTCCTTATGCCAGATCTAGTGTTTACCTCTCATTTTTAGTTCTGTTTTTCACATTTTACCTCAGTCTCACATGAAAGGCTCAAATCACATTGTTCTATAGAAATAAGAGGTGACTGAGAAAGGAGTTCTGTGGTCACATGAATAGAGGTACCCTTTATAGGACAATTCATGGTCATCCCAGCAGAGAAAGTTGGAAATATAAATTTTGAGCTTATACTATCAGAGAATGTAAATTCTGAAGAAAAGTCAGATTTTATACCTTGAGTAGTTGTGGATGTGGATGGAGTCTCCAAAGGTTGTGCAGAAAGAGATTGCACTAAAATAGCATCAGAGATTACCAATGAAACTTTATCAGAGTTTGACTTCCCGGCATCAGCAACAACAAGATCTTATGTCAGAGATTGTATGCCAGCATCCAAACTTTGATTGAATGGTTTTTGTGGAACAGGGGACTTAACAACTACTTCAACCCTTTGAGTTGAAGGTTCTTGTGGGTTGTACCCCTGATCTTTGCTGGCTTCATCTGTTTCAAGAGTGGTTGCTATTGCACTTTGAGCAACAGGTTCTTGTTGGCCTGGCCATGCAGAGATTGCTACCTCACTTTGAGAGGCAAGTTCTTATGTATCTTGGCCAAATGAAACTATTTTTTCTTCTTTCTGGTGAATAATATAGAACTACCCGACATTGGAGATGCTTTAGACTTCTTTGCCTCCATTTCCTTTCTAACTTCCTTAGGTAGCTCCCTTACTCTTTCATAAGATATCTCCTTTATGATTTGTTTTGGTGAGTTGTCAGGAGAATCAGATACAATAAATGGAGCAGCTTCACCTTTAGCATTTGCATCAATATTTGCAGCATTACTATCTAACGCAGATTTTACCAACTCATTAAAGTTTATTAAGGCATCAGAGTTTAACAGATTTTCAGAGTTTATTGATGCATCAGAGTTTATTACTTCAGAGTTTGCAGCCTTGACCAATCTTCTTCTTTTCTTTGTGGGTTTAGTCAAGGGATTGATATTGAATGGTTTCATGAAAGGTGTATGTGAAATTTCAGAAGTAGGTTTGGCTGATTTCTTTAAAAGAAAAACAAAGCCTTCACCATTTTCATCAGAATCAGTGTTTTCATCAATCAACCTCCTTTCCTTTGGAGAAGACTCAGAAACTAATTTTTTTTTCTTTTCTTGCTTGGCCTTTTTTGAGAGTTTTGTGTTACAACTGTAATCTTTTGAGAGAAAACAGAGGTTGGCATCAGTGTTTGAGGATCAGTGTTTAGTTGGTGGCTTGGGTTAGAATCAGAGGGTGCTAAACTTTGATTCATAGCCACAGAGAGAAAATCCCTCCCATACATAGTAGGCAGTCTCTGATTTAAGAGAAGCCTGATCCATGTGGGATAAAAAAGATTAGGCAATTTACCTTCAGCTTCTTTCTTGGCATCTTTTCTAGTTAAATCAGCAAAAATTCTCTTGTTCATACAAAAACTAGCTAAACTCTGATCATTCTCAAAACTAACATTAGGCAAGAGATAGTTAAAAATTAACTATAAAAATTTAGCAAAATATACAGTATGAGCATCATCACTAATCTTGTTAGCTAATTGAATAATTATTAAACAGAGAAAATTAAATTTCAAATTATGGGTCAGAGAATACCTAATTTGTTGTGAGAGCTGTGGGATGGCATTAAAATTTGTGCATTTGGCAGTGAATGCCCTTGTGATGCCGTCAAAGAAAAAGCTCCACTTTCTTCTTAGATGGGGCCTTGTTAGACTCCCCAGCTTGGATAGGCTTCCTCCATAACCTATTTCTTTGCCTTTATTTACTCATCATTCACAAGGTCATCATATACAACCACTTCAGGAAGGTCAAGGGCTTGACGAATAACTGCAGGAGTGATTGAGTGTTTTCCATTGCACTGGAATGTTATAACTGGATCTTTATCATCACCGACATTGTTAAACTTTGTAGTTGACCAGATTTTAATTAGAGATTGAGTAGAGATATTATTGGGTTCCTTAATAGCATACCCAATATAGCTTTGCTGTAAAAAGTCCTGAACCACATGAAAATCTTGAAGAACATCAGCTTTAGTCAAGGGATATAATTTGTGGCAGCAAATGTGTAATTTTGAAAAGAGAGTCCCTTGGAAACCATTAATGTACAGAGATTTGTAGATATGAGAAAATAGGGTTTTTAGAAAATGAGAGAGAAAACAAGACGTAGACAGATAATTGAATGTGAAAATATGAAATAAATTATTCCCTCTCATTTGCATATATTCTGTAGTGAGACACGTGGCAATTTTTGAGTGGCAGAGTAATGAGTAGTGCAATTCTCAAAATACAGCATATGTGTGTGTATTTGTGTATAGATATGAATCATTGTTCATGAAATACATGTCCCCTAATGATTACTCCAATCAGAGAATAACAAATATGATATCATAAATAATATCTTAGAGTTTAGCATGTAGACTTAGATCAGAGTTTATAGTAATAAGAGTTTGCATTCACTGTCAGAGTTTACCACATACTCTAACAGAGTTTATCATAAACACTGGTAGTTTGAGATCATCATGTTAGGGATATATTCATTTGATGATGTACAAAATACTAGAACAGGGTCTAGATTAGTTTATCTGTAATAAGTCTTTCTAGTCTCTGAAATGAATAATCAGAGTCTAGATGGTCAACATTCATGTTACTTGTACTTAGAAGAATTTCTGTAGAAAGTGAAACCAGAGTCTGCATGAAGATCAGAGTCTGGAAGGTGATCAGAGTCTATAGACTATCAGAGTCTGTGATCTATCAGAGTCTACATGTGATCAGAGTCTGAAGATCATCAGAGTCTGAAGATTTCAGAGTCTATACAGTTGAGGATAAATTTGGAAGAAGATCACAGGAATGGAAAGTCTTCGAAGATCAAGATAAATATATTGCAGATATGCTATGGGAAAGAAAGAGAATTCTAGAAGGAAACTGTCAACTAATAATTAGGAATTCTATTCCTATTGTAATTTATCTTTCTGTTATTAGTTGATAGGCAGCTCTCTATATAAACTCTATGTAACCTAATTGTAAAGGTGTGGAAGTCGAAACATAATCATCTGAGTGAAATTTTGTGAGAGCATAGAAATAGAGAGAGTTGCTGTGATAAACACAGAGAAGCTGCTAGGGTTTGTGTACACCCTAGGAGAGTTTTGTATTCATAAATCAATAATACAAAACAGTACTTATTCATATTTTTGTGTTTGAGTTTGTTCTTAATTTGATTTTAAATCGGGCAGAAAAGACATACAAGTATTCAACCCCCCCCTTCTACTTGTACGACTGGGAAAACAATTGGTATCAGAGCCTAACGTTGAAAATCGATCAAAGATGTCTGGAAACAAAGATGGCAATTCTAAGATTCCTATGCTTAAGAGAAACGAGTTCACCCACTGGAAGGTTAAGATGTTGCACCATCTGGAAGCAACAGACCCTGACTATCTTGACAGGATTAATGAAGGACCCTTTGTGCCCTTAAAAATTATGCCTCAAATCAATGAGGAAGGCAAAATAACTGAAGAACACCTCGTTGAGAAACCAAAGGCTGAATGGACAAAAGAGGACAAAGAAAATGTCCTTAAGGAGGCAAAAGTAAAGAACATTCTCTTTAACAGTTTAGATTCTGTTCTAACTAACTGTGTCATATCATGCAAGACTGCTAAGGAGATGTGGACAAAACTTGAGGTGCACTGACAAGGGACTAAAGATGTCAAGAAGAATGCTAGGTCTTTGCTCATTCAAGAGTATGAGTACTTTGAAGCAAAATCTGGAGAATCTATCACTGAGATGTATGATAGGTTTACAAAACTCTTGAATGAGATGGCTATGCTTGGTAAGGTTTATGATTCTGAAGATACGAATACCAAGTTTCTGAGAGCACTTCCTGAAGAGTGGGACAATAAGACTACAGCCATAAGAGAAGCTAGAGATTTGGATGAACTAACTCTAGAAGAATTGTATGGCAGACTCAAGACATATGATTTGGAGATGCAACAGAGGAAGAATAAGAAGTCTGTGAAGACAAAATCTGTGGCACTCTTACTGGAGTCTGAGAAAGAACAACAGGAACAACCCACAGAAGCTAGAATCAAGGATTCAAGGAAGAAGGGTAAAGCTGTTGTGGAGTCAGAGTCTACTGACACAGACTCTGATTCTGATGAAGAGATTGACCTAAGTCAAATGATGGCTATGTTTGCAAAAAAATTCAAAAGAATGAAATTTAACAAAAGAATTGGAAAATTTAGCAAGAGGCCATCATTCAAGAAGGAAGATGAGAAGGTTGAGAAGAGCAAGAGTACAATAATCAAACTTGACAAAGCAAAGGTCAAATGTTTCAACTGTGGAATATTGGGCCACTTTGCTAGTGAATGCAGAAAGTCAAAAAGTCAAGGAAAAGGAAAAGCACTTCTATCAACTGGAAAGGATTGGGCAGATTCAAGCTCAGAGGATGAAATTGATTATGAAAATCTAGCACTGATGGCATCCTCCTCAAGAAAATCACAATCTCCCAAAGAACCCTCATCTCCTAAAACTCAGGTATCAATCTTTACTCCTGAATCCTTAATTAATTTAGACTCTGATGGTATAGAAACTGTGCAAAGTGAGGTCAATAAAATAATTACAACATGTAGGTCTCTCACTAGTGAAAGTGAAAGGTTGAGAGAGGAAAATTTGACCTTGACTAAAAGGAATGATCATTTAGAGTCTGAGTTAATATTAATGGAACAATACAAAAAGGATTCTGAGAAACATAGTCATAACTACACTGAAATCTTGAAGGCCTATGACTATGTTAAGAAAGAACTAGAAGAAGAGAGACTCAAGTTTAGAGTCTGGACAGACTCTGGTAGAAAAGTTCAAGAAATTCTCAATAATCAAAATGTGTGTCAAACTGCTGGTCTAGGCTATGACAAGAGTCAAGACAAAAGACCTATTGTTGAGAATGATAACAGTGAAGAAGCTAGCCAAGTTAATAAGACTAAAGACAAAAGTACATTTGTTCCTGTTAAGTTTGTGACACCTAAAGAAAAATCTGAAACCACAAACTCATCTGTCAATAGTCCCCCTGTTGTTAACAAAAAGACAGATGAAACAGGAGCAAATAACTCTAAGAAAAATATTAATATAGGGTACTTGTCTAAGTCAAAATTAAAAGAAAGGCTAGAGAACTTATCAGAGTCTACCAAAACTAGGAGAAATAGGAATGGTAAGGAATGAATTAATAAGGTAAACAATTACCAAAAGGATCCTAATGCTCCTAGAAAGAAGTGTTATAGATGTGGCAACCACAACCATTTGGCTATAGATTGTAAAGCAAAGATTGAGAAGAAATCAGAGTCTAATCCTTCACAGACTCTGAAAAGACACTACATACCACAGAAATCATGTTATCACTGTGGTAGCATATTTCATTCTATCTATATGTGTAAGGACTATCATGACTTGTATTACAATTTTTATGAGCTAAAATCTTCTATTGATAAAAGTTGGTATGACACTGTCAAGACTCCACCAGAGTCTAAGGCAACAAAAGAGACAGGTAAATCAAAGGTGAAAATTGTAAAGCCTGCATCTCCTAAAGTTAGTAGAAAAGGATCCAAAACTGTTTGGATCCTCAAAACATCTAACTAGTTGCTTTATGTATGCAGGGAACCAGGGTAAAGAATGTAACCCTAATCTTGGACAGTGGATGCTCAGGACACATGACTGGAAAGAAATCCCTGCTTACAGACTTTGTGGGAATGGCTGGCCCAGAAGTATCCTTTGGAGATGGCAACAAAGGACAAACACTGGGATATGGCAAGATTGTACTTGGGAATGTCATCATTGAAAAAGTAGCTCTAGTTGATGGCTTAAGGCACAATTTAATAAGCATAAGTCAACTTGGAGACAAAGGTTACCATACTGGCTTTGACAACAAAGAGTGTCTTGTAACTCACAAAGAAACAGGCATTGTGGTTTTCAAAGGAAACAGACATGGTAACATTTATGAAGCCAGCTTGGAGGATTGCATAAACAGTGAAGTCACATGTCTATACAGCAAGGCCTCAACTGAAGAAAGCTGGAAATGGCACAAGAAACTGTCACACATCAACTTCAAAACACTCAACAAGTTGGTTAAACAGAATCTTGTAAGAGGATTACCACAGGTTGATTTTGTACAAGATGGACTTTGTGAAGCATGTCAACTTGGAAAACAAAGGAAATCATCCTTCAAGAGCAAGACAATAAATACCATTTCTGAACCCTTTTATTTACTACATCTTGATTTATTTGGTCCAGTAAATGTTATGTCAATTAACAAAAATAAATATACTCTTGTTATTGTAGATGATTTTACAAGATTCACATGGGTTTTCTTTCTACATTCAAAGGATGAAGCTTCTCAACACATAATAGATCATATCACTTTTCTGGAAAGAAAATCAAAGAAAATAGTAAGAATTCTGAGGAGTGACAATGGTACTGAATTCAAGAATTCAATAATGGAGAACCATTGTGCATCAAAGGGAATTACTCAACAATTTTCTGCGCCAGGAACTCCTCAACAAAATGGAGTTGTGGAAAGAAAGAATAGGACACTCATAGAAGCTTCCAGAACAATGTTGGCAGAGTCTAAGCTGCCAGTATATTTTTGGGCTGAGGCAGTCAATACAGCATGTTTCACTCAAAACTGCACTCTAATAAACATGCATGGAAAGACTCCCTATGAAATGATAAAGGACAAGAAGCCAAGTGTAAAACACTTTCACATATTTGGATGCAAGTGTTATGTACTGAAAGTACATCCTGAAAATCTAAGCAAATTCGAAGCCAAGGCAGATGAATCAATCTTTCTTGGATATGCATCAAACACAAAAGCATTCAGAGTGTTTAATCTCAGAACCAAAATTGTTATGGAATCTGTTCATGTTGCATTTGATGATCAAAAGTTTACAGAATTGCAGGATGAGTCAGAGTCTACAACACTGGAATTTGAAAATCTAAAAAGTTCTGAGATAAATGAAGAAGAAGAGGATGAAGACCCTAGAATAATTCCTGAACTAACACAGGAACCTGCACATTTTGAGGGGGGGCCAGAAAATTCAACTCCAAATAATTCAGAGTCTAACAGGTCAGGGTCTACCGAGACAGAGTCTATCCAAACAGAGTCTAGACAGACAGAGTCTAACTCATCAGGGTCTGGATCAAGCAATTCTAAACTCTTGTCAGAGTCAAGCAATTTAGGGGGAGCCTCTTCGTTTGAATTTCACTCAAATACAGAAGATGCAAATGACTTAGAGGGAGTTTCAAGTTCAAGAACCAATCTTCCACCTGCTAGAAAATGGACAAGGAATCACACTCCTGATTTAATAATTGGTGATCCTGAGAGTGGTGTACAAACAAGAACAACCACTCAAAATGAATGTCTTTATAGCTATTTTCTCTCAAAGAATGAACCCAAGAAAATTGAGGAAGCCTTGCAAGACCCTGATTGGATTATTGCAATGCAAGAAGAATTGAATGAATTTGAGAAAAATAAAGTGTGGAAACTTGTACCAAGACCTAGAAATAGATCAGTGGTTGGTGCAAAATGGGTGTATAGAAATAAACTTGATGAGAATGGAACTGTAGTAAGAAATAAAGCAAGGCTAGTTGCAAAAGGATATTCACAGGAGGAAGGAATTGACTATGATGAAACTTTTGCACCAGTAGCAAGATTGGAAGCTATTAGAATGTTTCTAGCCTTTGCAGCTCATTCAAAATTCAAGGTGTATCAGATGGATGTGAAAAGTGCTTTCTTAAATGGAAAATTGGAAGAAGAAGTCTATGTGGAGCAACCACCAGGATTTGTTGATCCAAAGTTTCCTGATCATGTTTACAGGTTAGACAAGGCACTATATGGATTAAAGCAGGCACCTAGAGCATGGTATGAAACTCTTTCAAAATTCCTTCTTGAAAATGGATTCACAAGAGGTACCATTGACAAAACTCTCTTTATTAGAAAATATAAAGGTGATATTTTGCTTGTCCAAATTTATGTTGATGATATTATATTTGGATCTACTAATGATAATCTCTGTGAAAAGTTTAGTCAACTAATGCAGTCAAATTATGAAATGAGCATGATGGGAGAATTAAACTTCTTTTTGGGGCTTCAAGTCAAACAGAATGATGATGGAATTTTCATCAATCAAACAAAGTATGTAAAAGAACTGTTGAAAAAGTTTGATATGCAAGATGCTGCATCTGCTAAAACTCCCATGTCAACAGCTACTAAGCTAGACTCTGACCCAAAGGGTAAGAAAGTTGACAACACTAGTTACAGAGGTATGATTGGCTCATTGTTATATTTAACTGCTAGTAGACCAGATATAATGTTTGCAACTTGTCTGTGTGCTAGATTTCAAGCTGACCCTAGAGAATCACACTTAATAGCTGTGAAAAGAATTTTTAGATATCTCAAGGGAGCACAAACTCTTGGACTTTGGTATCCTAGAGAGTCAGATTTTTTTCTAATTGGCTATTCAGACTCTGACTATGCAGGATGCAAAGTAGATAGGAAAAGCACAACAGGACAGTGCCAGTTTCTTGGCAACCGATTAATTTCCTGGTTTAGCAAGAAACAACAGACTGTATCAACCTCAACAGCTGAGGCTGAATACATTGCAGCTGGAAGTTGCTGTGCTCAAATCCTGTGGATGAGAAATCAATTACTTGATTATGGACTAACATTCTCAAATATTCCTATGTATTGTGATAATACTAGTGCTATTAAAATTGCAGAGAATCCAGTCCAACACTCCAGAACAAAGCACATTGATGTCAGGTATCACTTTATTAGAGAACATGTTGAAAATGGTACTGTGACACTTCACTATGTTCCAACTGACAGACAGATTGCAGACATTTTGATAAAACCACTTGATGAATCTACCTTTCTCAGACTGGTAGGTGAATTAGGTATGTTAAATATGTAAGTGATCAAAATTAAAGAAGCAAGGTATGTACTTTAATTATAGTCCCTGTCTTAACACACTGTGATTAATTGTTAGTGCAACATTTTGTTTAGTATTTTACCTTGATAGAGTCTAGACTCTGACGAGTCTGTAGACTCTGAAAGTCAGTAGACTCTGAGAAAATTATCGCCTAGACTCTGAAACGGTTAAAATTCGCGCCTGCAGACTCTGATTGCATTTAAAATGTTCAAATGACTTGAAATAGGCAGTAACAGTTATTTTTTGACCGGCGACAGGCTGTAGACTCGTGTGTATTGTATGCAACTTGAACAAAATAGAATTTTTCATACAATTTACTCACTTGTTTATTGCAATTGATTTCTAAGGCAAAAATATTCACAGAGCTTTTTACGAACCCTAACTAAATTCTTCAAGCTTCTCCATCACTTTCAACTCAACAACTTTAATGGCTACCGTTTCTACTGTCATGAGAGGACCCAAGGCGATTGCGTTCACATTTGGGGATTTCGAGTTCATGACCACAAATCATGTTGCTGCTCTTGGAGATAGGAAAGGGGTGGACGCTGACTACTACCCTGTGATGGATTTCTTGGAACAATCCGAGCTACACTACATTCTCAAGGCATCACCAGTCATTCACATGGATGCTGTATCACAAGCATGGAGCACTGCAAAGGTAGTTGATCCTTCTCAGGATCAACCAGGTAAAATAATGTTTACCTTTGGTTCGACTACATTTGATGTCACTGCAGATGTGCTTAATTCTGTGTTTAAACTGCCTATTAAGTCTACTTTTGATGAAATTGTATCTGATGATGACATTAAAAGCATGTTTAAGGCAATAGGTTATTCTGCTAGCTTAGATAACATGAGCAAGATAACTAGGCCTTACTTAAGGAAAGAATGGTCATTTTTCTTCGATCAAATTGCTAAGTGTTTTACTGGTAAGTGTAGTGGATTTGATGTTATTACTGCTATTACTTATCAAATTGGTCATAGTCTCCTATTTGATAGAATAATCAACATTGGTGATATGTTGCTCACTCAAATGGGAGCAAAATTAAATAATGTGCATGAGGGGAGAAAGAAAGTCTACTATCATAGATTTCTTATGATTCTCCTCAATCACTTCATTCCTGACATGTCAACCAAGTTGGCAGATGATTGCTGTGTGCAGGCATACAAACAGCAAAGGAGGATATTCTCTGACATTAAGAGAATTGATGACAAAAAGAAGAGTCTACCTGCAATGACATATCCACAGGTAATGCAGGTAAAACTCTCATCCTACAAACCTTCTATCTACAATGCTTCATTTTTTGGTGGTGAAATGGTGCAGGAACAAGTAATGGAGAGTCCCCCTGCACCTACCCAAGTCACCCAATCCCCTTCAATTATACAATCTTCCAAACCAAAATCCAAAAAGAAACCAACCTCTGGTGTCTCTCAACAGGCACCAGTTGTAAAGAGAAGAAAATTGATTCAATCTAGGCTTATAGATGAGCACAGTGATGAAGAGCTCAATCCACTAGAGAAGCAAGTTGTTGAAGGACTTTCTTTGCTAAAGGAAAGTCATGATACACTTGATTCTAACCTTCAAGCCAAGTCTGTAGTCTCTCAAAAGGCTATAGACTCTGAAAAACCTAGGGGATCACCTCAGGATTCTCACATTGAGTCTCCTGAGAAATCTTTTACTAAGAAGTACAGAAGGTTAAGGAAGGCTTATTCTGCACACACACACAAGCCTGTTATTATTACTAACCCTGTTTTGCAGGAAACAGATGCTCCCAAGGCTCTTGCAGAGCCAGATTCTGAAATCAAGAAAACACCTGAACCAGAGTCTAATGTTGAGTCAGAGTCTAGACTGCCTTTAGACTCTGATCATGACACATTTTGGGAAGGAATGCCATTGGATGCAGCCTCATGCCTAATTGATGAGATCATTACTCCAAGTGATGAGGCACTGATATTCTTATATCCTTTGGTGGAATCAGTTGAAGATCCAGAGCAATATCAGACTAAATCTCAAGTCTTGGATTTTCTTTCAACCTATGAAGTCCTAAGGAAGAGAATGGAACAGGAGCTACAAATGTCTGCACAGGATGTGGTCAAAAATCTTTACAGCTACCTATTCAACTCTTCATTCCAAGAACAAGCAGCTGGGCTCATAGAAGGCAGAACAAATGCAGTTCTCAAAGCACTAGGTGTGCCAGACTCTGAACAGTAAATTACAAAGAAGCCTAAAAAGCTTAAGGTCCACAAAAGGAGAGCCTCAGAGTCTGTTGTTGAGTTGGAAACTGAGATTGAGCAACCAGTTTTTAACTATGAAGCAATTTGGGATAATGGAGTTACCTACAGGACATCCATTCAATGGATCTCTCAAATTCAACCTCTGTCAAGACAGGTGGCTGACTATCTTGTCCATAATATAGGTACAATTGCCAACAAATACATCTATCCAACCTACCAAAGTAGACTGGATCAATTTAAGGGCACATATTTTCAAAGAGTAAGAAGGGAACTGCAGGACCTCTTCAATCTCACAGATGCCCAGGCAATCAATGCAATCCATCTCAGGGCCTTTCATCACAAGTTGGATGCATTTATTCTTGAAGAACAACAGGAGGTAGCAGGTGGTGCAAGGCAGTTGGAGGATGGGACTAGTGCACCAGTGGTGACTAGTGATAGAGATGCTCAGTCTGCCTCACCCACACAAGAACCACCTAGTCAGAGGTTGGGTGATAGTGGGGCAGGGGAGTATGCTGTTGAGCCCTCCTTGACAACTCACCAAAGAGCTAATGAGAACCCTAGTGATATGGGAGGACAGACTCTGATGGATGCTCATGAAGAAATTTACCAATCTATTCTATCAGAGTCTATCCACCTTGAGGGGGAGTCTCATGCACAAACAGTCAAAGATGGTGACACTCAGACTCTGGCTTCTAATGAAGTCATGCTGAAGCAGTCAGAGTCTAGAGTAGACCCTGAGACTGGAATACTGGAGCCAACAGACTCTGAAAAGAGAGAAGATGCTAGTAAGGGTTCAGAATCTGTTGATGCTCACCCCTTGGTGGAAACCCCTAGCCTTCAGACATTTGAAGGGGTTCCCCTCCATCAAGGTGGTTCAGGTATTGAAGCACCATTTTTATCTCTCAACCCCTCTTCTGTAGGTTTATTGAGTGCACCCTCCAAATTGAGTGAAAAAATTTCTGAGAGGCTGGCACTGGACCAGGCAAAAGGAGAGGTAGAAAAGGCTGTAGAGAGCCTGAGTGAGATTGAGAAAATGGGTGTCCAACCCCACTGTGAGCATGAGAGAATAGGGTATCCTGAACCTAGCTTTACTTATTGGGATCAAGATTTTCCAAAGAGTTGGTCAAATGAGTTGGAGCAGGGGATGGATGACAATTCACTATGTTTGATTGTGCAGATTGGCAAACAGGAGGAGGCTCTTGCTGCTCAGAAATCATTTACACAGAGACCCCAACTTCACCTGGTCGATTCTCTAGCAAGGAGAGCAGATAGAGTCATGGAGGCTTTGGTGGATAACCCTGTCATTTTCACTGAGGCTGCAACATTGAAGTCAGAAGAACCTCTTTTAATAATGCCTATAAGGGCTAGACTTCCAGAGTCTACAGTCTCTGATCACTCTCAGGAGGAGTCAGGGTCTATAGTCCCGTTTGCAGTTTCGGAGTCTACACCACCACCAGAGTCTACACCTCCATTCACAAAGCCAGAGCCTGTTGCTGAGGAATGCAATTCTGCAGATGATGATCTTGTTACTCCTTCTTTTATCTATTTTGAACAGGTGTTTCCTCAGTCTTGGGAGTCTGCACAGCAAAGAGGCATCAATGATAAAGATTCTTTTGAGTGTATTTTGGATATTCATCTTTCTGAGAGACTTAAGGCTTTTCAGAAAAAATCTTTTCAACAGGAACATGGTTACTATCCTGGTGAAGAAGATCAAGTCTTAGATGGAGCTGTTAAAGCTAAGCTGCCTGATGTTGCTGCTCAGTTATCCAGTGTGGTCCAGGACATTTCTCATATTCAAACAAAGCTCACTGGTGTTGATAATACAACTTCTCTGCTCAATACAAGATTTGACAGAATTCACTCCCTTCAATTATCTAAAGAGGTCGCTTTTAAAGATGCTCTAGCTGCTATCACTACCACTCAAGTCTCTCTTCAAACTACAGTTTCTGATTTGACCACTAAGGTTGATTCGGTTATTGCAGCCCAGGCAAATATCTCCACTGTTCTTGAGCAGATTCTTTTGGCTGTCACCAGTAATGATGATGTCAAAAAGGGGGAGAAGGTGAAGCAAGGTGAGTCCTCCAGGAGACATAAGGATGAGGGATGCAAGAATAAATCAAGGGGAGTTAAAAGGAGGAGAGATGGTGATGATGGAGATAGTTCTCATGGTTCTAAGGGTCCTGATGGTGTGCAATAAAAGCAATCTGGAGTATCGAGAACTCAAACACATCAGTCAGGGACTAGACATGGGAAATCAGAGTCTAAGTCAGACTCTGATAAGCAAAGAAAGAAGTCAGACTCTGATCAAACTCAAGAACCTTCATACTGGAAGTGCAGTCAATCAAATCTGCAACTAAGAGCTAAAAAGAAGATAGGTCTTGGAGGATTTGAAGAATCTGACATTGACAGAACATCTACTCTAACTAGGGATCCTCAATCCTTGACAGATAGGCAGTTTGAGAAGATCACTCAGAAGCACTTAAATAAAGTGGTGTCTGCTCAAATTGTGTATAATGTTTTTGAAACGAAGATACAAGGAGGTCAGGGAGGTATAGAAAAGGTGAAGAATGAGATGCTGGTTTACTTCTTAGAAGGTGGAAGTGTAAGATGGATTAGTCAGTCAAATTTTATCTTTTTCAAACAGGCTGAGGAACTACAGTATATTAGATTCCTACTTCAAATTGCTTATGAAGTTAACAAGAGCAAAGAAGCTGTCACACACAAATGGTTCAAGGAGATTGATAGGAAGCTGATTTTGCACAGACAGGCAAATCGACAAATGGGCAAATTTTCTTTAAAATATGTTGATACTGAGGGAAATGATCAAGTCATGCCATTGGAGGAAAAACAGATTAAATTTCAAGAAGGTGTGGGTCATTACTTTGGGTTTCAGCCTATGAGTGGGAAAGTTAGTGTTCTGATGTTGAAGGACTTAAAAGATCAAGAAAGCAGTGCAAATGATCTGAGAGCAGCTTACTGTCAAATTAAATGTTCAAATGAAGAAATTAAAGAAGTTTGTTGGTGAAGCTCTTGCAATTGTGGAAGAAAATATGCTAAACTCATTTTTGAAGAACAATCCAGCCTTTGAGAAGATTAAATGAGAAGTAATTCTTTTTCTTTTTTAATTCTTTTATACTGTTCTAGATTATTAGTTTTATTCTTTAGTTTTGACATCATCAAACCTTGATTTATGCTTACATTTTATAAAGCATAAATAGGGGGAGATTGTTAGGGATATATTCATTTGATGATGTACAAAATACTAGAACAGGGTCTAGATTAGTTTATCTGTAATAAGTCTTTCTAGTCTCTGAAATGAATAATCAGAGTCTAGATGGTCAACATTCATGTTACTTGTACTTAGAAGAATTTCTGTAGAAAGTGAAACCAGAGTCTGCATGAAGATCAGAGTCTGGAAGGTGATCAGAGTCTATAGACTATCAGAGTCTGTGATCTATCAGAGTCTACATGTGATCAGAGTCTGAAGATCATCAGAGTCTGAAGATTTCAGAGTCTATACAGTTGAGGATAAATTTGGAAGAAGATCACAGGAATGGAAAGTCTTCGAAGATCAAGATAAATATATTGCAGATATGCTATGGGAAAGAAAGAGAATTCTAGAAGGAAACTGTCAACTAATAATTAGGAATTCTATTCCTATTGTAATTTATCTTTCTGTTATTAGTTGATAGGCAGCTCTCTATATAAACTCTATGTAACTTAATTGTAAAGGTGTGGAAGTCGAAACATAATCATCTGAGTGAAATTTTGTGAGAGCATAGAAATAGAGAGAGTTGCTGTGATAAACACAGAGAAGCTGCTAGGGTTTGTGTACACCCTAGGAGAGTTTTGTATTCACAAATCAATAATACAAAACAGTACTTATTCATATTTTTGTGTTTGAGTTTGTTCTTAATTTGATTTTAAATCGGGCAGAAAAGACATACAAGTATTCAACCCCCCCTTCTACTTGTACGACTGGGAAAACAATCAGAGATTAGATTTTTCAAGGATCAGGGTTTACTTCATTCTCTATTAGAGTTTACCACATACTCTGACAGAGTTTATCATAAACTCTGATTGTCTACTACTTGCTATCTGGAGTTGAGTCACTTGTCACCATTCCTAATTCAGAAACCAATCTTGTAAAAGTTTCTTCATACAGAGGCTTGGTGAATATGCCTTCTAACTGTTGATCTGTGGGAACAAAATGCATTTCAATTGTTCCTTCCATGACATGTTCCCTTATGAAGTGATATCTGATACTGATGTGCTTTGTCAGAGAATGTTGAACTGGATTTCATGTCATTGCAATAACACTTTGATTATCATAATAAATAGGAATTTTTGAAAAGTTCAAACCATAGTCTAACAGTTGATTTCTCATCCATAAAATATTTTCACATCTGCTTCATACAACTATATATTCAGCCTCTACTATTGATGTTGAGATAGATTTTTGTTTCTTGCTGAACCATGAGACAATTCTTCAACATAAAAATTGACAACTGTCACTTGTGTTTTTCCTGTCAATTTTACATCCTAAAATCTAGCACAAAGATAGGTTGCAAACATGATATCTGGTCTACTAGCAGTCAAATAGAGAAGTGATCCAATCATTCCTTTGTGTGTTGTAATGTCTACAGGCTCACCAGTGTCTTTATCAAGCTTGGTTGTAGTAGCCATTGGAGTTGTAACAGATACAGATTCTTGCATTGGAAACTTTGTGGGAAGATTCTTTGTGTATTTGGACTGATTCATGAAAATGCCTTCATCAGTTTGTTTTACTTGCAACCCTAGAAAATAACTCATTTCTCGCATCATGCTCATTTGATACATGGACTGCATTAGCTTTGAAAATCTTTCACAGAGTTTCTCATTAGTGGAACCAAATATAATATCATCAACATATATTTGAACCAATAATAAATCCTTACCTTGAGTTCTATAAAATAAGGTTTTATCAATTGTACCTCTTGTGAAACCACTTTCAAGCAAAAATTGAGCCAGAGTTTCATACCAGGCTCCTGGTGCTTGCTTGAGTCCATATAAACCTTTATCCAATCTGTAGACATGATTTGGATATTTTGGATTGACAAAGCCAGGTGGTTGTTCAGCATATACCTCTTCTTCAAGTTCTCCATTTAAGAATGTACTTTTAACATCCATCTGGTAGACCTTGAATTTCTTGTGTGCAGCATAAGCAAGAACGATTCTGATTGCTTCAAGTCTAGATACAGGTTAAAAGGTTTCATCATAATCAATACCTTCCTGTTGAGAGTAACCTTTGGTAACTAGTCTTGCTTTATTCCTTATCATAATTTCATCAGAGTCTGTCTTGTTTCTGCACACCCACTTTATGCTTACAATTGATCTATTCTTTGGCCTTGGAACAAGAGTCCAGACCTCATTTCTTTCAAACTCATTTAATTCTTCCTGTATTGCAGTAACCGAATTTGCATCCTTTAGAGCATCTTCAACTTTGTCAAGTTCTATTTGAGAAAGAAAACTATGAAATAGACATTCATTTTTAGTAGTTTTCTTTGTCTACAATCCACTTTCCAGATCACCAATAATCAAATCAGGTGTGTGATCTTTGGTCCATTTCCTTGGATGTGGAAAATTTCTTGAACTATATACTCTACCATGATTTGTTCCTTCATAGTATGATTCCTTAGTAAATTCTGATCCTCCCCCTGAAATTTCAATAATTGAGGTTGGTTCTCCAATTTCAGTAAATGATTGATGTTGTTCCCCCTCAACATGTGCAGAATCTTCAATTATTGTTTCAATTATGTCTGAATCAGAGTTTAAGAAATCAGTGTTTAACTCATCAAAATTTAGCTCATCGGTGTTTATCTCATCAGAGTTTTTATCTTGCAATTTATTTTTAAAACTCAGAGATTCCTGAGCATCTTCATCAAATAACCCTGTTATTTTTCTTTCATCAAAAGAGACATTAATAATTCCATGACTGCCCTGGTCCTTAGATTAAACACTTTGAATGCCCTTGAAGAAGTTTTAGAAGTTATTGCATATCCAACAGAAATGCCTTCATCTACTTTGAGTTCAAACTTTTTCAATTGTTCAAGATGTGTTTTGAGAATAAAACACTTGCTTCCAAATATGTGAAAGTATTTCACATTTGGTTTCTTTCCCTTCATTGTTTCATATGGAGTAATTCCATGGTTATTTATCAAAGTGCAATTCTGAGTAAGGCATGCATTATTCACAGCTTCTACCCAAAAGTAAATAGGTAGCTTTGCTCCTTCTAACATTATTCTGGCAGCTTCAATGAGTGTTCTCTTTTTTCTCTCAACTACACCATTTTGTTGAGGTGTACCTGGTGCTGAGAATTGTTGAATGATTTCTTTTGTTGAGCAGAACTCCTCTATTGCAGAATTCTTAAACTCTATTCCATTGTCACTCCTTAAATTCTTTACCTTGTGTGGTGATCCATTTTCAATCATATCAATATGATCAAAAATTATCTCAGTTGTTTCATCATTTTTATACAAAAAGTACACCCATGTAAATCTTGTGTAATCATCTACAATCACTAGAGTACATTTCTTCTTTCCAATAGACATTATGTTGACAGGACCAAATAAATCAGATGCAATAGATGAAAAGGTTAATCAATAGAATTTTTAGTTTTTCTCTTGAAAGATGTCTTCTTTTGCTTGGCATTTTGACATGAATCACAGAATCCATCAGGATGAAATTAAACTTTTGGAAGACCTCTAACTAGATCATTTTTCACCAATTCATTTATGTTTCCAAAGTTCAAGTGACACAGATTTTTGTGCCAATTCCAGCTTTCCAAAGATGATGCCTTTCTAAGTAAACAAGTTAAGGGACCATCAGAGTTGACCTCTAAGCTAGATTCAAATAAATTGTTTTGTCTGTGACCAATGAGAATCACTTTTCCATCCTTTTTTCTTTTCACTTCACAATGTGTTTTATGGAATTACTCAGAATAACCTTTGTCTGTCATTTGACTCACACTTAATAAATTATGTTTTAGTCCTTCAACTAGAGCTATATTTTCAATGATGACATTTCCAATAACAATATTTCCATATCTCAGTGTTCTTCCTATGGTGCCATCTCCATAAGATACTGTTGGGCCATCCTTCTCCTCAAACTCTGAAAGCAGGGATTTATTTCCAGTCATTTGTGCATCCACTATCAATTACTAGGAAGTTTTTTCTATTTCTCGGCAGTCATTAATGCAAATTAATTAGTAGATTTGGGATCCAAACAAGTTTGGATCCTTTCTTTTGAAAATTGTTAACTTTTGCAGCGGAAGAATTTTTATCAGAGTTTAAGTTAACAGAGTTTGCATTATCAGAGTTTGCATTTTCAGAGTTTAATTTTCTTCTGTCAGATTTTATCACATACTTTTGTTTAGCAGAATAACTAGAAGAAACATGAGTTTTATCCAATTGAGGTAGTAGTTCATAATAATTGAAATACAGATTATGATATTCTTTACATGTGTAAATTGAATGCCATAAACTACTACAGTGAAAACAGGGATTTTGTGGTCTATATCTAGGTTGTTTTCTAGCCTCTGAACTAGGTCTCTGAGGTTCCTTCTTTTTATTTTGCCTGCAGTCAATAGCAAGGTGATTAGAATTACCACATATGAAACAGGTTTTTCTAGGAGTATCAGGGATATTCTCCTTAGAAATTCCTACTTTGCCATTTCAATTTATCTTCACCTTTTTAGGTTTGTTTTTGTTTGTGCCTAACTTTAACTTTTCTTTAAGTTGCTTCTGTGAGAGTAATCCTATATTTACTGTTTAATTCTCTAACATACTATTTTCTTTACCTTTGTTATTATTAGAGTATTCACCAGAGGTATTCTTCTTTTCATTACTAGCTCTAACAAAATTCACAGGTTTACTCAACTTTCCTTTTGTGTGTATCTTAGTATGTGTCTTCTCCTTATCAGATTCATAACCTAAGACAGATGTCCAATTCTTGTTAGAAAGCATTTGTTGGACTTTCTTACCAGAGTTTGTCTAAACTCTGAAAGTCTCTTTTTCTTTAGCTAACTTAGATTTTAGGTATTCAACTTGTATTTCTAACTGAGTTTGCATGTGTATAACATTCTCACAGTCTTTCTTAGTGCTAAGCATGTGTAAATTTTCAGATTAAAGAAAGTCATTCCTAGCAGTCAGATTTTGTATTTCAGATTTTAATCTTTCATTCTCAAGTAACTGTAATTTAAAGCTAACATGCAGAGTTATAAGGAAAGACTTTAATTTATGGATATTTTCAGTATTAAAATTAAAGACAGAGTCTAGTACATTTTCAAAGTTTAGGATGGGATCATCAGTGTTTGCCATGAGGGCATAATTTGTATCTTCTTCAGAGTCTGAGGAATCCATCCAATCTTTCTTTGATGTGATGAGTTCTTTTCCTGGTTCATTGCTTCTGCACTCAGTAGTAAAGTGCCCCATCTTGTTACACTTAACACTTGACCTTTGATTTGTCAAGAGTTTTTGATTTACCATCTCTATCTTCTCTTCTACTGGATCTATCTTTATTCTCTGATTCTCCATGCTTCTTCTGTAAGTTTCCTTGCTTTCTGTACTTCCTATATTTCATCTTTTTGAAGCCTTTGACAATCATAGAAACCATCTCATCATGTCAGAGTCTGTGGAGTCATCATAGTTTGTCTCAAATTCTGATTCACTGCTTTCTTTAATCATTATAGCTTTTCCTTTTCTTGTTGAGGCTTTTAAAACTTTCTCTTTTGGTTCTTCAACTTTTATCTCAACATTAAAAGCAACAGATTTTGCCTTGCTACTCTTCATATTCTTCCTTTGTTGTAATTCCGAGTCACGAGTCTTCAGTCTTACATAAACTTCATCTAGAGATATTTCATCCAAATCAGCCCTATCTCTTATCAATGATATTTGTAGATCCCATTCTTCAGGAAGAGCCCTTAGAAACTGTTGGGACAATCGAATCATGATGTTGCGTTTTATGATATGCAAACGAACGAGTTTGAATAGAAAATTAACCTTAATTGCTACGGCGCAAGCGATTTAAATCCACGTCTTCTACTGTATTTCCATATTCACCTTGAGCGAAGTGTGGCCTTCGATCCTCCCAAGATTGTCTCCCTTCTAGCTTTGAGATCTTGGAACCCTAGTTTTTGGTTGCCTCCTTGAATGGCTGCTCACAAAAACTCTAGTTTCCCTCACTTAGCTAGAAGAGAATAAGATGAATATATAGGCTACAGTAGGGATCCTGGATAATTAGGTCGGGCCTTTCAATGACATTCTGGATCAAGCCCAATGTCATTAAATATTAATTCAATCCACTAAAGAATTAATATTTACACTACCTCTCATAATGCCATAATTTAATTATTTAATTCGACTCTAATATTATTTGTTTATTAAATTCCCCATGTTTAAGATATAGAATGTCCATTAATTAAATTAATTTCTGATAATTAATTTAATCAATATCTTTTATCCTTGATCATCCACTCAACCTTATAATTATGCAAGAACAAATCTACCTGCAGGACTAAAGTATAATTATCTTTATGAGCTTTCAAGATGACATCATCACTCGAATATTTTCGGACACGGTTTCCTTTTATAGTCAATATCCCACTCTGTATGAATCAAAATATGTGCATTGCATACAAATGTCAATCACTGTATCCGTATTAAGAACCTAAGCAATAATAATATAATAGAATCTTAGTTCTTCTTTATTGTCAGAATAAAAGAATAATTCTAATATTTTAATCCCATTCAATATACACAAAGCATACAAGTATTATTCAATAATCAAGATAGATTATTTCCAAATAATACTTCAGTCATTCCAGTGGTTTGTTTAACTCCACTTAAACGGTGAACATTTATTATATTATATATAGACACTGACAATCTAATCTTCTGGTATCTCATTTGATTCTAGATTATCCACAATATATAACATACAAACAGTGTTAAAATATGCATTCAAGATTCTCATTAAAAAGGACAATGTCATATACTTCAAACGAATAG
Organism: Oenanthe sinensis; assembly: GCA_028671895.1. Classification (NCBI taxonomy): domain Eukaryota; kingdom Viridiplantae; phylum Streptophyta; class Magnoliopsida; order Apiales; family Apiaceae; genus Oenanthe; species Oenanthe sinensis. The sequence continues at coordinate 9,127,759 of JAPMAC010000212.1, forward strand.
TTCAGTATACTCCCTAACAATCTCCCATTTATACTCAAGCTATTTTTTGAGTATATCAATGTTTTATTACAAGCAATACACTACCAATTAAATAACTACTATGTGACCATACATCTGACTCCTATCGCCTCCACGTGCAGCTCAAAAGCCTTAGCTGGTAAGCTCTTTGTGAATGGATATGCCCGGTTGTCCTTTGATGCTATATCAGTCACAATAATATCTCCTCGCTTAACAAACTGTCGTATAAGGTGATACTTACGCTCGATGTGTTTTGTTGCCTTATGGTCTCGCGGTTCCTTTGCATTTGCCACAACACCAGTGTTATCACAATACACTATCAAGCTCCTAGGCAAATTAGGTACCACATCTATGTCCAAAAGAAAGTTTCTGAACCATATCGCCTCTTTGGCTGCCTCCGAGGCTGCCACATATTCGGCTTCCATGGTAGAGTCAACAACGTATTTCTGCTTTACACTCCTCCATATTACAGCTCCACCTCCTAAGGTAAACACATATCCCGAGGTTGATTTCCTCTTATCTCTATCTGCTTGGAAATCTGAATCGTTATATCCCAAAGGTAACAAATCTGAGGCCTTGTAAATTAGCATATACTCCCTAGTCCATCTCAGGTACTTGAGTATAGCCTTTACTGCACTCCAACGTTCCTGTCCTGGGTTTGACTGATATCTGCTAACCATGCCCACGACAAAATAAATATCAGGTCTCGTACATAACATTGCATACATTAAGCTTCCATATGCTGAAGCATAGGGAACCGCTTTCATGCTCTTTATCGCCTCTGGTGTCTTAAGACACTGTTTCTTCGATAGAGCAACTCCATGTTTATAAGGTAGGTTACCCTTCTTGGAGTCCTGCATGGTAAAACGAGCCAATACCTCATCAATGTAGGGCTCTTGGGATAAAGCCAACATCCTTTTCTTGTGATCCCTTATAACTTTGATCCCAATGATGTATGCCGCTTCACCTAAGTCCTTCATTTTGAACTGTTTGAACAACCATGCCTTTACCGCTGATAACATCTCTACATTGTTTCCAATGAGTAAAATATCATCTACCTATAGAACTAAAAAAGTCACTGAACTACCTATTCACTGAACTACCCGCACTTTTCATGTACACATAACTCGCTTGGACATTGATCAAATTCGTATGACTGGATTACCTGATCAAAGCGAATATTCTAATACCTAGAAGCTTGTTTAAGTCCATAAATGGACTTCTTAAGCTTACATACTAGATGCTCTTAGCCTTCCTTAATGAATCCTTCTGGTTGTTGCATATAGATGATCTCATCATCAAGACTCCCGTTTAGGAAAGTTGTCTTAACATCCATCTGCCAAATCTCATAATCTAGATGAGCTGCTATAGATAAAAGAATCTGGATCGACATTAACATGACTAATGGCGAAAAGGTTTCCTCATAATCGATCCCTTCTTTTTTAGTATACCCTTTCGCAACAAGTCTTGTTTTCCAAGCTTTTACCTTTTTGTCAGATCCTCTTTTTCTTTTGTAGATCCACTTACATCTAATGGGTTTTACACCTTTGGGTGGTTCCATGAGCTCCCAGACTTGATTTAAATACATAGATTCCATCTCAGATTTCATTGCTTTTTGCTATAGATTTCCATCTTTGTTTTATAGTGCTTCATCGTATATCATGGGGTTCTCATCATGTTCCTCAGAGACCAAGTCCGAAGACTCTCCCAATAACATGAATCTGTTGGGTTTACGAATAACTCTCCTACTACGATGAGACACCGGTGTGGTATTAGTGATAGGTTTTATGTTCTCTTGTGACTGTTCTACTTGTACTATTGGCACTTGTTCATTATTTGTCTCTCCCACTAGTTCCTCTAAAATGACACTGCTCATGGGTTTATGGTTCATCATATAGTCCTCCTCTAGGAATCTAGCATTGGTACTAATAATGACATCCCGATCCTTAGGACTATAAAATAAATATCCTTTCATTCCCATGGGATAGCCTACAAAAAGCCTTACTTCTGTACGAGATTCCAACTTAGTCACGTTCTTGTTCAACACATGTGCTGGACAACCCCATATCCGAATATGTCTTAGATTATGTTTTGAACCAGTCCATAATTCTTTTGGAGTCTTAGGAACTGACTTAGAATGAACTAAATTCAATAGATAAACTGATGTTTCTAAAACGTCCCCAAAACGACTTGGGTAATTCTGAATAACTCATCATCGATCTAACACTCTCCAAAAGAGTACGATTCCTTCTTTCTGCTACACCATTATGTTGGGGTGTTCCAGGTCCAGTCAACTGAGATATGATCCCATTCTTTGATAAGTAATCCCTAAATTCTCCAAGCAAGTATTCGCAACCACGATCTGATCGTAGTGACTTGATACTTTTTCCATGTCGCTTCTCCGTTATAGTTTTGTACTCCTTGAACTTGTCAAAGCACTCTGATTTATGACACAACAAATAAATGTATCCATATCTAGAATAATCATCAATAAAAGTGACAAAATATTCATAACCACCTCTTGCTTGAATATTCATGGGTCCACATAAATCAGTATGAATTAGTTCTAATACTTCTTTGGCTTTATTCCCCTTTGCCTTAAAAGGCCTAGTGGTTATTTTACCTTCCAAGCAGGATTCACAGACTAGAAATGGCTCCACTGCCAACGAGCCTAAAGGCCCATGTTAGGTCCAAATGTGTTGTAGAGGGGGGGGGGGTGAATAAAACTTTTCAACTTTATGAAACAATAAATACTATGTAATAAATGAACACAATGATTCAAGGAATATATGTCTTATATATAACTTGAAAGGGTTGCTACAACATTCATTACAATAGTACAACAGAAGTAAAGAGGGTAGTAAATGATACTAAGCTCTGTGAATACTCTCTCTCTCTCTCTTTTACAAGTATTTTTCTTAATATTGCTCTCTCACTTTAAAACATTACACAAGTAATTCTTTTTATACTACTTGTAATCTATGACTTGTAGTCTTCAAAAGATAAAATATGAGTGGCCCAATGTTGTCCACGTAAATCTTATCTTTCCTTGAAAGCTTGGAAATCAGTCAACCAGATGATGACATGTGTCATGTTGAAACTGTCCTCTATGTAGAACTTCTACATGGAAATTTTTACTTGTTCTATCTCGAAATTCAAGTAGAACTTCTACATAGGAAATTCGAGATAGATTCCTTCCTTGTGTACTTAGAAAATATTTCCACCTCCAGAATTTCTACTTGGCTCTAAGTAGAAACTTATCTAGAATTTCTAGATAAGAATTTCTACATAAGTTCCCTAGTAAGTACTTAGAGAAATTCTGGGCTTCAACTTGAAATTTTAATGCAACATCTTGAACTTGTGATTTCTTCTTGACTTCTATATTCTTCAACAAGCTCTTGAACATGGATCTCTACTACTGACATAAACTTGCTATCAATGTCCTGACACTTGATGCAATGGTCTGGTTCATAAGTGACTAGTCTTGATATGGTTCTTGCTTATGAATAGATTACCATATTCAATTAGTAATGTGGCATTCCAACAGTTGCTTTCCTGCTTCTTCACTTGAAATCAATTAGCCTTATTGATACTAATTGTTATGATCTTGATTCTTTAAGTTACAAATCACTGAGGCATGAAAAACTTTGACTTGAACTTCTTCCAATGATTTCTTCTTTGATTGATCATAATTAACATGTTGAATTGTATCAAATACCTTGTCTTCATTTTGTATTGATTTACTTGTGACTTTTTGTTCTTGATTGTCTTCCGGTTAAGTATCTTTTCTTTAGTTGAGTTACATAAGTTACAGTGTTACAAGTTTAGACCCTCTGCCTTTCAATCTCCCCCTATTTGATTGTCTAACAATGACATTCAAATTAAAAAAATATAACTCAACTAAATAATGAGACGAGAAAAGATAAGTAACATTAATGTCTTGTTCATGTTACAACTGAATGAAAATTTGAAAGCAATACAAAGAACTTAGTAAATTAAATATAAGCTAGACAGAGAATTCGAACCTCGAATCAAAGTTCATTTGAATGATTTCTATCACCTGGATTATTTCATGCCTTTCAGTCAAACTCATATCACCTTATTGGATCCACTCTGATTCACGGTTACAGTATGGTAAATTAGCCTATCTCGCATACCGTGGTCAAGTGAATTTTCCTCAAGTGAGTTAGAGCAACCAAAAGATATGAAGTTTTTCCAACTTCAAGTTTACATTCCTCTGAACTTTAATTCTAATTCTGTTTCCCCTTCCTAACTTCTTTTCCAGCTCCGCGCTCATCTTCTTTCTATTTTCTGCTCCTTTCTTTCTTTTGTTGTTCTTTCTTGTATATTGGATCATGTAACTGTGCCCATCTATCATTCAACGGGCTTACTACTTCCATCTCTAGAGGATTCTTGGGTTCTGGATACGGATGTCTGAAAAGCCTTCTGAGTTTGTCTACTTCCTGAGTAGTCCTGATCTTTGGAATATCTTCAAAGTTCTTCATGATGAGCTGAGACTTCCAGTGGGTTTTATCAGCTTTAAACTGACAGTAGATCATCTTAGGGTAGCCCTTGACACGGTTGGTATTGAAAACACTAGCTGCATCTAACTCCATTCGTCTCTTCTCATGCACTATCTCAGAAAAGTACTTCAGTAGTCTCTATTTCTCATCCACAAACATATCCTCTACATCTCCCCATTTGAATTCTTCTTTGACTTTATCTAGAAATGCAACATCTTGAGTCTGTAGCAACCATTTCCTACTCATATGCAAGAAGGTTTGTTTCTAGTCTGCATAATGAATACCAAAGCATCAGCTGTATCATCAGCGTAAGAGTGAATCTAGTATACACTATCTCTGCCTGGAACACCAACTGCCTCCCTTATTTCTCCTTGTTCCAGTGGTCCCGAAGGAAGAGTCAGAGCTTCATCTACACTTTTCACAGCTTATAAAATATTCCATTTTCTCTCCATAAGCTCTGGCTCAATCTTCACATTATCTAGAGGATTTGGAGCAACGACATCACATTTCCATATCTCGTTGCACTTCTTGAATATTATTTTCTCAATGAACTCCACTGATTTTTCCTTAATATCATATGTGAATCCCTTACTCATCATTTGTCTACAGACAGCTTTAAGAGATTCCACCAATAGAGCCATTAGATCATTTTCCTCCATACTAATCCTTTTCATTCTTCCATCTACCACCATTCGAACAACATCTGGATTTGCTGAGAATTCTGGTCCCTTGTCCTCTGCTAGCTGCATTAACTGATCTCTGTACAGAATGCTAATTTCCTCATCTTGAGAGAATTGAATTTTAGTTGCTAGCAAGAACAACTCTGACGCAGATCTTCTCGACATGAATTGATCATCCACGTACATGAAAGACATTGGGGCTCCATCAACTAAGGACAAAATGACTTGCCATTCTTTGACCACCATCTTATATCCAACACGGACTTTAGAAATTATCCTCTTTAAAGCACTTATGTAGTCCACAGTCAGTGGATTCTTCAAGTTCAAGTTGTAGAACAACTCATCTGACTCCTTGTTATGAATTCCATTTGTACAAGTCCCCATTAGTATCTTCCTTGCATCGTCCCATTTTTGTCCAATCCTTCGTTTGTCCAAATCAACCTGAGGATCAGTTAATCTAGCACACTCATGATCATACTGCTTTTCATTGAGCTCCACTTGCTTCTCAAGGAAAACAACCTTATCTTGCATCATCTTCATTTTAAAAAATTGAGCTTGATACAAGGCTAATTGTTGAGCTTTCAGGGTCTCTTCGTCAACAGGAATCTCTTCAGTAGACGCCCCAGTACCTCCACCTTGTTCCTCTAAGGATCTCTTAATAGCATGTGCTAGAGTTACGTCCTCCATATCAGAATCAGAATCATCATGTACTTCTTCCTGTCGAGCACCATAGTTAGTGAATGGCTCTTCTTGTTCAACCACCACTGCTTTACCCTTTCTCTTTCTCTGAGCCTCCTCATCAGTCACTAGCTCACTTTCATTCACTAGATCAACCTCTTCTTCAACCAGCAGTGACTGTTGCGTCTTCTCATTTCCTCTCTCCCCTTAGGTGAGTTATCCAGAATACCACCTTGAGCACCAGATCCTTCTGCAGTATGGAAACCACCAAAACCAAATCCAGAAGGTCCAGTATCAGCTCCACTAGCATCACCAGCACCACCAGCACCATCAGCACCACCATCATCTGGGGGAGGTTGATTGTATTGTTCATCAAAGCACTCTGGGGGAACTAAATGCCGAACTGCATACATCATTCTGCTGACCTACGTTCCCATGGTATGCAGAATGCTTTTTACACTCCCCATTCTATCATACAGAGTACTGCCCAAGACACCACCAGCATGGCCCAAGTCATTTACTTTGTTCACCATTTCGTCTAAAGCTGCAGCTTGACTTGCCATTCTTGCCGCGTAGTCATCAAGAGCTCTTCTGTTATCTCCAACATTGACCCCCAACTGCCCCATCGACTGCCCGAACTGCTTCATCTGAGTCTCAATTGCTGTCATACGAGTATCAAGATTTTCAAGAACTAGGGACGGTGTTTGGCTTAGGTGTTCTCGCTTTAATGATCGTTCTGTTAGTGTTTGTCACTCGGTTTCGGGCCTTAAAAATGAAGGTTCCTCACTCCCTAAACGCTCACACACACTCCCTGTCTCATGCTCGTGTATGTCTTCAACAACATGACTAAGATTAAAAGCAGTACCTGCAGAAACTGGATAAGTAACATTAGTAGCAATTATGGGATCTAAGGATCCTGTCTTGTCCTGAGGTGGAATCTCAGGCTGAGAGGCTGCAAAGTGTTCATGTACAACAGGAGAACCGATCCTTTCTGCAGCATTAGTACGTACCGGTGAAGGTACTTTAGAAGTAGTTGAAACTTCTGGCCCAACTGAAGCACCAGGCTCTTCAGAAGGCACCAAATCCTCACCAATATTCCTAGGTGTTGAATGTGCAATGGGAGAACCACTCACGTGAGGTGGAGTGGTTGTGAGAGACATTCTAGGTTTGGACTGGACTGTTGAAGTAACAGCTTGGGAAAGTTTGGCTCACTTCCTTATTACTGGCTGCACTTCAGGGTCACTCTCATCAGAATCCTCACATAATTCTACCGATGCCGGCCTTTTAGCTCCCGTTAACAGGGGTGAAAGGGAAGAAACTAGGGAATCAGACTCCGAAGTATGGCTATCACCCTGGGATAGATCCTGCGTGTTTGCAGAATCTTGGGCCACAGAATCTAAATTAGAGGAAGAAGAATTATTAGTAATATAAACAGAGAGTTGCTCATGTTCAAAGAAAGTACCTCTTTCATTAACTTGTCCAGCAAAGGGATCAGAATCAGCATGGGTTGACCTAGGAGACGGTTCATGCTCCCTTTGCCCAGCTGTGAATTGACTGTAAGATTGGCCATCATCTTGGTCTTCATCAAGATGCTCGTCAGGAATCCCTTGAAATGCGTCAGTATGAGCAGATGGATTCTGAGCATGTGATGATATTTGTGAAGTCCCCGCAAGAGAAGTAAAACCTGCATCATAAGAAAGCCACACTCGAATATTCTCAGGAATAGACATGGGTTTACCCTGATGTTTATCCTGGTTAGTAATAGTAGTTAGTGACTTAGTACCCATACCAAGAGATGCAGAGGTGGGACTCCTAATAAATGCCTGCCTAATAGATAAATCATTATTCGGTACTAAATAATTAATAAGCATTTGTAAGAAACGAGGATACCAGCAGACAACATCGGTAGTTGTAATGTCCCTGGTAGCAGGTGATCCCATTGTCGCCACTATTTCAGAAAGAATGATCCTTCCATAATTAATGTTGAGTTCACGGGCTAGGGAAACACCGAAAATTTGCATGGGAATTGGAATGTGATGAAAATCACTTTCTCGTGCTCGAAAACATCTAGTAATTTCTTCGAAAAAGTAATTCTATTCTACATGAAAGAATTGTTTTTGAATGCTGGAAGTGGATATTCGTCTAGTAGGAGGATAACATCCAATTTCTTGAAAAAACTGCAGGCGCTCGGCCATTGTTGGTTCAGGGTCATAAGAATCCCGGACTGGGAAACCAAGAACTCGATTGAAAACCGCATCTATAACCTCATAATTCTGACCTGCCAAGGTAAATCTAAAACCATAGGGGGTCGATTTACTCCCAAAAGTAACCGCACTAGTCCATAATTGCTGCAAAGCATCATGGACCAGTGTTGGTTTAGTAGTAAAAGCAGTACTAGCTTTGAAGTACAAATTGAGAAATCGTACCCAAAACTTGAAACGCGGGAGTTGATCACTAATTTCCGTAGAAATATTATAAAAATTGTTTTTAGCAAGTGAAAATTGGTGAGCCTGTTAGTCCCAAATATCGTAGAAGGGGGGTTGAATACGATATTGTCCAATTTTAACTCTAATTCGCGGAATGGTTCTTTATGGACTTTATACAGTTCGAACAGTTATATAATCAAACAGGTGATAAGCAATAACACAACAGTTCGGGGAATATATCTTTTGATTTATATAAACCCTGAGGTACTCCACAAATCTAATCCGTAGATTAGTTACAATGATCCACTAGTACAGTTACAGTTACAAGCTTTAATAAGAACAATCAAAGTAACAACAGCTGATTACAAACTTAATGGCTTCTGTGTTTACTTCTCTTGAATGCTCTCTATGTTTCTCTCTTCAATGCTCTCTGTATTTCTCTGTCTGTGAACTGAATGAATGAATGCCAAAGACGATGCTTTGTTTCCTTTTTGTGTAGACTTTATCAACTAAGGATATGTGGCTCATTTAAGACCAAGTAAACTAGTTGCTTCTTCACTTCTTTTTATCCTTAAGTATCGGGAACAATTTATTGAGTAATTGTTTAACCCTCGATGAGTCTGTAGAATAAGTATCGGAGGATTAAAACAATTCCTGAAATAAAATCAATTACTTCAAACATTAGTAACCATCGGCAAGTGGCTAGTTTTGCTTTTGTTTCTTTTCTGATAGTTAATAACTATCGGCTAATAGGACAAAAAAAGCCCTTGAATTATTCACCATTTCTTTTCTTCCACCCGATGGTTGTTAACCATCTGTGAATAAGACAAAATAGCTTTATTAACCATTGGTGAATAAGACGAAATAGCTTGACCAAGTTGACTTCTGGATACAGCTTCTGTAGTCTCTTTACTTAGCCAATTTCAAACCTGATAAGCCCTTAATATATTTTCTTCCACTGCAACCAAGTCTAATAAAATATTTCCTTGATTATTCGAACTTGATTTATTCTGAGCTTCATCATATACCACTTCACTTGTTACCCATTTCAGTAAATAGTCAATTCTTCTCATCCATAGATGCAATTCTCAATCTCTTTTGTGCTGACGTTTGGTGCAACTGGTCTGGTTCACAAACGACTAACACGATCTTGATCTTCACATCTTCTTTACAATACAATTGACTTTGTTCCTTGTTGATTAGAAGTGCTTCTAAACTTCACTGGAATCTTCTGCTTTCTCTGTAGTAAAACCTTCTTCATCTTCAGAACCTTTGAACCACTTCAACTTTATTCTTCACTGAGGCTTGAACATGTTAATGAACTTCTTTCAGTGATCTTCAATGTCTTCAAAGCTTCCTCTAATAATTTGGTCTTTTGTATTCAACTTATAAATGATTCGCAGTCGATTCCGTGCTTCATTTTAATATAAGTTACCGACTTGTTGTGTTGAGTTAGTTACCTCGGTTACATGTTACTTTAACGTTACATTTTGCTTTACAATCTCCCCCTATTTGATTGTTAGAGTTCGACAAGCAAATCCCTTAAGAGGATAACTCAACTAACTTACAAGAAAAAGTAAATAGAAGACGATAATCTAATATTAACTACATTCTGAATCACATAATGCCTTTCCAGATTTCAAAAACAATTACAATGTAGAATGAATGTTCCTCTAGCCTGAACTGATATACATTAAGTCATTCTCATTCTCACTGTACAAGACTTGCAAGCTGGTAATTCACTAGATCCAGCGCTTCTTCTTCTAGCATATTTCTTGGCTTGGGATCTGACAAAGCTTCCTGAAGTGTTTGCAAGACAGCTACTCTCCTGATCTGCTTAACATGTTCGAATGTAAATTCAAGAATTTTCGTCTTTCCTTTAACACTCAACCTTTTTGGAACTACTTTAACTCGATCAGTGTTGTAACGTGATTCTGCTCCCAACTTCTCCATGTAAAGCTTAGAGATTTCTGCCAATGCTGATTGATCTTTATAGTTCGTCGAAGTCTTGATTTGATCAAGTATAAAACCCAGTTCCTTAGAAGTCATGTAAGACATCTTGTGGATATCAACTATTCAGTTTTTCCTTTGGGGTTCTTGTACCTGATTGCTGGAGGATCTTTTAACACCATTGTCTCTGTCTCCCTGATTACATCAAAATCTAGAAAGACAATTGGAAAATCTGGCTTCTTTGTATACTTGAACACTTTCCCTGGATGGTTAAATATGAATTCACTCATTGCCTTGACTTTTTCAAAGTCCCAATCTCCTTCTTCTTTTGTATACATAGGCAATTTTGGTTGAGATCCATTTGAAGGATCTATTCTTCTGACCTTAGAAATATCTACAGATTGATTTGATAAGACATTAAGTCTATAAGCATAGATGCGCTCTGCAGCTTTCCACTTTTCTTCTGTTCTAAGTCCCTCACTCCTAAGAAGCCCTTCAACATATTTCAGACGCTTCAGAGGATATAGACTTAGTCTTTCATCACTCAAACACAGTGTCTGAACTAACTTGTCTTTGTAGAATATCACTGTATAAGGAGTTGTGTGAACTTCAACTTCTGCTTTGCTCATTTGATCTTCAATCATATCAGTAAGAATTTTATTCACATGAGATCTCTTGTCCACTCTAATCTTCATAACATACAATTCTGTGAGAGACCTCAACTTGATAAAATTAGAAGAAATTGTCTTAGTAGTCGAATTATTGAATTGAATCTGAATCCGCCATCTATTGATGTTAGTCGTGATGAATATCAATTTAATTGTTTGTCTCAATGCATGAAAGAACTGATTTATTGATGGATGACTCTTGTGAGCTTCTTGCAATGCTTCCAGAACTTTTTGATCTTCATTTTGAATTACTCTTAACTCTGGTTTCTGCAAAAGACTCCTAGCCTTATCCCATGCACTTCATTCTCTTGATAATACCAACGGCCTTTGTCTCCTTACAATATAGTGGTTGTAGTGTTCTTTTTTGACTTTCTCTTGAGACATTCGTGCAATTTCACATGCCCTTATCCTGGATTGATTTGCATCTAGCAAACCAAACGTTTCCACAAAGTCCATTTCAGTGAACTGATAAGCGGCACCATTTACAAATTCATCAAACAAATCATCTTCCTGAGTTGTAGGAGCTGTATGAGAAGGTTCCCATATTTCTCCTTCTTCACGGTCCAGCGGTATATCTTGCTCCCCCTGAGATGTATAAATGTTTGCTTCTATTTCTTCCTCTACCAACTTGCCTTTCCCTTTGTCTTTACTCCCCATATCAGCACCAGATTCTTTTTCTTGCTCTCGCACTATCATCTCCCCCTTAATTGTGTTATCCTCCGAAACAGGGATTTGAGTAGTTTGAGATTGATGCTTTTCAAACAAATCTGTAACAAACTTCTTCATTTCAGTCTTGAAATTCTGTAAATCCTGCAACATGTTGTATTGAACAGATTTTATTTCCATAACATTGCTGTGAAATTCAGATTTCATTTCGGTGACAGTAGTCTCCAGGTTATAAACCCTTTGACTTAGAGATTGTGTGTGCATTGTGAGGGTATTTATTTGGTTGGTAGGTGTCTCACTGACAGGTTCTGTAGGTGTTTGTCTCTCAATTCTCTCGCTCGGTCTTAGGGGTGTGGGTGAATTATGATCACTCAAATGTTCTGTTGGTGTTTCACTCACTCTCCTTGACTCCAGCAAGTCTTCTGTACCTGCAGTGAAAATCCTAAATGGCTCATCCGAAGAACTATTGCCAAGTAGTTGCTTCTCCTTTCCACTTATAGTGGTAGAGACCTCATTATTAAGAGCTAGGAATATTCCTCCTGGGGGGCTTTTCACATTGAATCCTGTAATATTTAGCAATGAAGGATCCGTGACTCCCGTAATAGCCTGTGAAGGCATGACCTGTACAGGTCTACCTGCATAGGTTCTGCTACAGTAGTAGCAACATCCGTCAATTCCTCCTGTGTGTGTGCTCCTTTCAGTGCAACATTGAACTTGGTTGGAGGCTCAATTATTGACACTCTGTCAGATGCCCTGGCTGACGGGCGAATTTCAATAGGTTCACCCTATTGAGAGGATGTCCCCAGAGACTGTGTATTTGCCTTTTTCAGCTCTATGTCCTTTTGAGAGGGCATAGATGGGCTAACAGTTACCTCAGGTTCTTCTAATCTCCTGCTAGTCATAGGTAGAGCTGTTGGGGTTCCCTCACCTGCCTTATGTGGTGTTTCTAAGGCACTATCTCCCTCACTCACGATTTTACGTTTCAAGGGTAGAAGAGAAGATAACGGTAAGGATTGAGTTGTGTTTGGTTCTGAGGCAGGGGTTAGAATCTGTTGGGTTGCAGATTCATTGCCTTTTCCTAATGCCACAGAGGGCTCAGCAGTAAGTTCCATTTCACTATCTTCATACAAATTGTGCAAATTAGTAAACAGTGAAGATATAGATTCAGTACGACTACCTGACTTACTACCTTTAAGAGAGATGGGATGCTATGAATCTTGAATATTAGCATTCCCAAATGAATCTCCTCCAGATGTAACTTGTACCTCTTCGGTCACCTGAACATCTTCTTCTTATGATAACTCCAGTTCAGGGGTAGGCACTTGATCTTCTTCTTGATCTTGTTCAGGGATTTGTATATCTTCTTGTGGTCCAAGAGGGACATCTCTGTCCATATCAATAACACACCTCCTCATAAATTCTGTCATTAGTTCTGGTGAGTTGTTTTGAGAGTCATTGTTGTTCTGCAAAGTCGTAGCAATCTTGTTCTTTTGCTTCACAGGAAAAGAAGTAGGACTATTATAATAGCGTAGCTTTTCCTCGTTAGTAGATACATCATTAATAACAAGCTGTAAGAACCTTGGAAAGAGACACTCCACATTTCGAAGTTGGAGGTTTCTGTTATCCGGAAGTCCCATTACGCTTAGAATTTTATGCATTAACAAATGACCATAGTTTAACCTAAGATTATTAGCAACACCATATCCAATAGCTTGATAAAAATAAGGAATACCATGGGTGCTCGTCTTCTTAAAGGAAAAACACTGAATAATGGTATGGAAAAACAAATTCCATGCCTTAGGAAAATGTTGTTTATACATTTCACCCAAGTCACGAACTTCGAAATTGAAGTAGTTGGCAAAAGTACAAAAATCAGCTAATTGTTCGGGTGTAGGATCTTGAACAAAATTATCCTGTGGGAATCGAAGAATACGATTCAAATCATCTTCAGTTACCCTAATTTCCCGATTGCCTAAGTGAAAAGTAAAAGCCAACACTTCACCAACTGAGGAGTCAGTAACAGAGCGGTAACAGTCTCGCAACATATTATGATTTAATAGAACGTCTGTTACTAAAGCATACCTGATCCTAGAATATTCGAGTAATGTTCGTGCCCAAGCCCGATAATCAGCAGGTAGGGTCTGAATATTATATTCGGCAACTAAATTCGTACGAGTGATACTAAAAATTCCAGCCATTTTTAACAAGTAAAAATTACCAAAAATTTTAAATTTTCCAAAACAAAAACGAACTGAGTTTATTCGAATATGAACCAAAAACACCCAATAATTCAAACTTCTCCAAAAATTCTAAAAATAATATATGATAAACTAGGAGAGATTTGAAATACACCAGTATTTTTATTATGATTTTTAGACTTCTAGTTAACCCAAGAAAAATTCCCAAAGTTCGAAAGACTCGAATTTTTTTGAAACAAAACTAAGCAAAATTAGTATGGAAATGAAGCTAGTTAACAGATCTACACATTCACGGTTTTAGAATTGTAAAATATGGCCTGGAACTGTAGATATTTGAAGAGAAAAAATCAATTTAGCTCCGATATTACTTAACAGTCGGATGTATGTATATGTTGTGTCTGCTAAGTATCGGAAAAAGAAAAAAATATATATATAGCTAGTCAAACTATCAGCACATGCAAACTAAAGTAAAGTAAAGAATTACATCCACCACCCGATGGTTATTAACTATCGGGACATTTTTATTTATTTATTTATTTATTTCATTTTTTTTAATTAATTAAAATAAAATACTCTTTCCGATAGTTAACAACTATCGATGCATGCATATTTAAATAATAAAACAAAACATAGTTAACTATCGGGACATGCAATCTAATTAATTTTAAAATAAAATAAAATACATTTCCGATAGTTAACAACCATCGATACATGTAAGTTAATTTTAATTAGAAAATCATTAATAATTGAAATACTGATGATTTAAAAATTAAAATAAAACTTGCATTTATCAAATAATTTAAAACATATAAACATATAAATTCGAATTGTCATAAACTTAATTAAATAGAGATTTCTTAAATTAAAAAGTTAATATTCCTAAAATAGAATTATTAAAATTTTAATTTAGAAATAACTAAAAATTAAAGATAATTCAACTTGAATTACACAAGCATACAATAATAACATATATATTAATATATAATACACAGGTGATTGATTGGAGATTTTTAAAAACCAAAAAAAAATTGTTCCATACTCTGTTGCAGTTGGAATTTCCAAAAATTTAAAACCAACCCAATCGCAATTCAATTAATAATAACAGCATACTAAGTATAATTCAGTCAGATATGCATATTAATACTGAGAATTGTAATTGCTACACATTTTTCCAGTGAGAACCTGTACATTAAATAAACAAGTCTGTACAACCAATTTCTCACTAAAAATCACAACTTGTCTGATATAGAATCTCTCAGCCTGATTTCATGAATTGAAATCAACCAATTAATTCTAAACCACAGACTGTTATGCTTCTTGTTAACTACATACAATGATGTAGCAGTTAACTACTTATGCTATATCGAATAATTACCACGAAGCATAACTGGTATACTTATGATAATTAATATTGATATTCATAAGCCCGAGATTATAAGTTAGACTGGAGTTCACAAGTCCTTTGGATATAAAAATTCAATAACTTGTGAATCCATACAACTCCTCGCAAATAAAAATTAATTTAAATTTAACATCCCTAATTCACTAACCAACCTAGAGAAAGTGGATTCGTCTAGTGGTTTCGTGAAGATGTCTGTAAGTTGTTGTTCTGTGGGTACAAAATGCAACTCCACAATACCATTCATGACATGCTCTCGTATAAAGAGATACCTGATATCAATATGCTTGGTCCGTGAGTGCTGAACCGGATTGTTGGTTATAGCTATGGCACTTGTGTTGTCGCAAAATATTGGAATCTTGTTCAACATAAAGCCATAGTCTTGAAGTTGGTTTCTCATCCATAGGATCTAAGCACAACAGCTACCAGCTGTGATGTATTCTGCCTCTGCTGTTGAGGTAGACACTGAGTGCTGCTTCTTGCTATACCATGAGACCAATCTTCTTCCCAAGAATTGACAACTTCCAGAAGTACTCTTCCTGTCAATCTTACAACCTGCAAAATCTGAGTGTGTATAACCGATTAGGTCAAAACCGGTACCTTTAGGATACCAAGTTCCCAAATTTGGAGTACCTTTCAGGTATCTAAAAATTCTTTTGACAGCTATAAGGTGAGACTCTTTTGGGTTAGCTTGGAACCGTGCACATAAGCAAGTTGAAAACATAATATCTGGCCTACTTGCAGTTAAGTAGAGTAGAGATCCAATCATACCTCTATAGCTTGTGATGTCGACAGATTTACCTGATTTGTCCTCATCAAGCTTTGTGGCAGTTGGCATTGGAGTCTTGGCGGGGGCTGAATCTTCAAGTCCATACTTCTTTAGAAGATCTCTGATGTACTTTGATTGGCAAATGAAGATCCCATCTTTCTTCTGACTCACTTGTAGTCCAAGGAAGAAAGTAAGCTCACCCATCATACTCATCTCGTTCCTACTCTGCATTAACTTATCAAATCTCTTGCATAGCTCATCATTTGTAGAACCGAATATAATATCATCAACATACACTTGAACTAATATCAAATTATTTTTGTGCATTTTATGAAAGAGAGTCTTATCTATAACACCTCTGATAAAACCATTTTCAATTAAAAATTTAGATAGTGTTTCATACCATGTTCGAGGCGCCTGCTTGAGTCCATAAAGAGCTTTAAAAAGGAAGTACACAAAGTCCATATGATCTTTGTTCTCGAAACCCGGAGGTTGCTCTACATATACTTCTTCTTCCAGCTCCCCATTCAGGAATGCACTCTTCACATCCATTTGATAAACTTTAAAGTCTGAATGTGTTGCGAATGCCAAAAACATCCTGATGGCTTCAAGTCTTGCTACTGGTGCATAGGTCTCATCATAATCTATTCCTTCTTCTTGAGAATACCCCTTAGCAACCAGTCTGGCCTTGTTCCTCGTAACAATGCCATCTTCATCCAACTTATTCCTGAATACCCATTTAGTGCCAATAACAGATTTGTCTTTAGGTCTGGGTACCAGTTTCCACACTTTATACCTATCAAACTGATTGAGTTCATCTTGCATCGCAATCACCCAATCTGGATCTTCTAGAGCATCTTCAACCTTTTTAGGTTCTTCCTCTGATAGAAAACCAGAGTACAGACATTCATTCTATGTTGCTCTTCTAGTCCTCACACCACTCTCTGGGTCACCAGTGATTAATTCAAAGGGATGATCTCTGTTCCATACCCTTTGTCTAGGCAGATTAGCCCTTGATGATTGTCCTTCTTCGTAGTTGTGTTGAGAGCGACTAGCTGATCCTTCTTCACCTCCCCCTGTGTTGTTGCCTCCATTGTTTGATGATCCATCAGTTGAGCTAGCAGGTTCAGTAACAGACTGATGTTCAGATAAAGTCTGTGACTGTGACTGTGTGGTATTACCAACACTTCCACTACTTTGCTCTGGATTATCAATCTCCGTGTGTTCATGACTACCAGATGCAACACCAGGTACGTCTTCATCTCCTAAGTAGTATTCTGATAGATTTTCAATTTCCAGAGATTCAGAATTTTTATCCTTTTAAAGACTTGGGAGTTTGGTGTCGTCAAATTTTACATTAAGGCTTTCAATGACCTTATGAGTTTCAATCACATATACCATGTACGTCTTAGACTCCAGTGACTAACCAAGGAAAATCCCTTCATCTGCTTTAGCATTAAACTTACCCAGATGTTCATCTTTCAATACATAACATTTTCCACCAAACACATGAAAGTACTTCAGTGATGGCTTTCTATTGGTCATAATCTCATAGGATGTCTTTTCTAGATCTTTATTAATCAGGGTCCTATTTTGAGTGTAACAAGCTGTGTTGACTGCTTCTGCCCAAAAATATGTAGGTAGTTTTGTCTGGCTTAGCATTGTCCTTGCTGCTTCAATCAAAGTCCTATTTTTCCTTTCTACCACTCCATTCTGCTGTGGAGTTCTTGGGGCTGAGTATTGTCTTGAAATGCCTTGCTCCGTGCAGAATTCATTTAGAACTGCATTTCTGAATTCAGTTCCATTATCTGATCTTATTGTCTGCACAGGCAATCCAGCTTCCACTTTAGTCTTTTTAATGTGATCGATTACCATTGCAGGTGCTTCATCCTTAGAATGCAAAAACAACACCCACGTGTACTTGGAGTAGTCGTCAACAATCACTAATGCATATTTCTTCTTTAAAACTGACATGACATTAACCGGTCCAAACAGATCCATATGAATCAACTGGAGATGTTCGCTGATGCTTGACATGTCCTTACTTCTATGTGACGCCTTCTTTGACTTACCATTTTCACATGCTTCACAGAGTCCTTCATGGTAGAATTCCATCTGTGGTAACCCTCTCACCAATTCTCTTCTAACTAAAGAATTCATTGCCTTAAAGTTCAGGTGAGATAGTTTTATGTGCCATAACCAACTCAATTCAGAAGATGCTTTACTGTAGAAACAACTTGCTTCTCCTCTGCTTGCAATGTTTAAGTCAGCTACGAACAGATTTCCTTTTCTTACTCCTTCAAGAGCAAGCTTTTCATCTTTCCTGTTGGTGATCAGACACTTTTCCTTCCTGAAGTCCACATTATATCCTTTATCTGTAAATTGACTGACGCTCAGCAAGTTGTGCTTCAGACTGTCAACAAGAGAGATATTTTCAATGATGACATTTCCAACTTCCAGACTACCATATCCCTTAGTAAATCCTTTGCTGTCATCTCCAAAGGTTACAACTGGGCCGGTCTTCTCAACCACATTGGTCAGCAAGGACTTGTCTCCTATCATGTGCCTTGAACATCCACTATCCAGAATCCACATGACTTTTTCATTAGTATCTATTCCCTGCAACCACAAAGTGATTAAGGTTTCTTTGGAACCCAAACTTGTTTGGGTCCAAGAAATTTAGAGGTTCTTGCAGATGGTGTAATAGGTTCAGTTTTCACATCTTTAAGTTCTACTTTGACTGAACTCGAATCATGTTCCTTTGCCTTGACAGATTTGTCTTTTGGCTTAGGAGATTGAGTCTCCTTCCTAACTTTAGGAGGACTAGCAGTCTTTGTCCTTACCTTTTTCTTATTCATGCTTCTTTCTATGCCTATGCAATTACTAAAAGTAGATGCATTCATCAAATTGAAATAAGCATTCATAATATTAAAAGCACATGGCATACATCCAGTAATACCACAAGGCAAATGAGAACTATTCATGCTAAACATGTTTTGCACAACAGAAATATTAGATTCTACTTTAACCTTATTACATGCATGACTAAGGTGTCCAGCAGAATTGCAATTAGTACACAATTTCCTAGGTGCAGTGGGTGCGGGTGTAGCAGAATTAGCAATTTTAACACCTACTTTCCCATTCTTATTACTCTTTGACTTGTTCTTGTTACCACCTAATTCAGTTTTAGCAGATTCAGTTTTAACTGGCTCATTAGGTGTAACTTCTTCTACATTATTTTCCTCAACTTCTTTCTCTTTTAACTTATCCTCAACAAGCATTTCTTGTTTCCATACGATAGTATCTTCGTCTAAGGGTTCTGAGAGTGGGAGCTTAAAGATAGGATTACTACTCTTCTTAATGACAAAATGAACATTTTCATTTTCTAATAAAACAGTACTAGAAACATTGAAAGTTACATTCCTTTTACCTTTTTCTTATTCCTTTTATGTTCATCGTAGTCAAAGCCTATACATGTCTTGTTATCTAAGCTCTGTTTATTCATTATGTCTTTAGCAATATTAGCTGAGTTCTTAAAAACTTCCAATTTTAACTCTAGCTCAGAAATCTTAGCCATAAGTGTTGTCTCAACCTCTGCATTACAGTTAACCTTATTCTCCAAATATTCATTTCTTTCCTTAAGGTTATTAACTGTGATTCCTACAAGCTCTAGTTGTTCCTTTTCAGATTCTAACTTTTTAATCTTCGCAACTAGTCTAGCATTTTCTCCTTCAGAAGCTAGCATGCTTGTATGAATGTTAAACATCTCTATACTCAAGTCATTAACAGTATTTTTATATTTAGATAGAGACATATCTACAGTGGTGAGAATATGTACCTGTGTTGATGATGGAGATTCTTCTGAAGTGTCTGCCATTAATGCAAGATTTCCATATTCTTCTTCTTCAGAATCTGTGTCATCCCAGCTTCTACCTTCAACAATGTAAGCCTTGCCTTGTTGTTTTGCAACCAAAGCATCCAATCTCTGTTTCAACTTCTCATTCTCCCTTTTCAACTCATCATAGCTTTTCTTCTCGTATGAACTCTTCTTCTCATAAACCTTATTGTCTTTTGCTTGTTTCGGTTTCTTACATTCAGTGGCGAAATGCCCTAGTTCATTGCAGTTGTAGCACCGGAACTTACTACGGTCTACCATGTTTGACTTGTAACCACCTCTTGAGTTGGATCCCGAAAATGATCCTGTCTTCTGAAATCTGCTACCAAAACTTTTCTTGTACTTGGGATTCCTTCTGAATCTTATATGCTTGAAACGCCCTGCCAAGTATGCCATAGATTTGTCTTCCATCTCATCAATCTCTTCCAATGTATAAAAATCATCTTCCTCTTCAGCTTGTGATTCTGTAGCCATTTCAGCTTCAATGATCAATTCTCCACCAATCTTGGTTTCAACGACCTTTGCTTCAGAAGTTTTAACTTCATCTGCCACAAGAGATGTGGTCTTCATTAGTGCTGCACTCTTACTGTCCACTGAGCCGGAACCATAGATAATCAACCTCTGTTCTTGTTCCATTTCATAAGTCTTCAATTTTCCATATAGCTTTTCAAGGGGCATGGTATTGAAGTTGTCCCTTTCTCTAATTGAAGAAACCTTATGCTCAACATGATGTGGAAGAGTCAACATAAACTTCCTGTTCGTTTCCCTTAATGGATAGTTCTTCCCCTGGATACTCAACTCATTTAATAATTTATTATATCGCTCAAAGACTTGAGTGATTGTTTCTCCAGGAGTAGATTTGAATGCTTCATATCTTGATGTAAGTATATCCAACCGGTTCTCTTTTACTTCTTCTGTTCCTTCCATAATCAGTTCGATGGTTTCCCACATGTGCTTTCCAGATATACAATTTAGAATTTGATGGAACATGTCTTCATCCATTGAGTCAACAATAATCAACTGAAGGCCTATGTCCAATGCAACAATTTCTTTCTCTGTATCATTGAACTCTGTAGAATCCTTTGGAATAGACCTTTGAGGAACTCTTACTCCGTCCACTGTAGATTCAGGAATCATCTTCATTGGTACAAACGGTCCGTTTTCTAAGATACCCATGTACAACAGATTTGCAGCCTTAATAAACAGGGTCATCTTCTTTTTCCAGAGATTATAATTCGCTCTATCAAACCGAGGAACCTTAATACTTCCTATTTTCTGAGAACTCATGATATTGAACTTTTCAAAATTATTTAAAGTTCAAAAAATTTCTGAGTGAAATATTTTGAAAATTAAAAAATTCGAGAAAAATTCCAGAAGCTTAATACTGAAGTCCGAACAATAGATCCTGATTTATAAACTCAATCAGTAAGCTCTGATACCAATTGTTAGTCCCAAATATCGTAGAAGGGGGGGTTGAATACGATATTGTTCAATTTTAACTCTAATTCGCGGAATGGTTCTTTATGGACTTTATACAATTCGAACAGTTATATAATCAAACAGGTGATAAGCAATAACACAACAGTTCGGGGAATATATCTTTTGATTTATATAAACCCTGAGGTGCTCCACAAATCTAATCCGTAGATTAGTTACAATGATCCACTAATACAGTTACAGTTACAGTTACAAACTTTAATAAGAACAATCAAAGTAACAACAGCTGATTACAAACTTAATGGCTTCTGTGTTTACTTCTCTTGAATGCTCTTTGTGTTTCTCTCTTCAATGCTCTCTGTATTTCTCTGTCTGTGAACTGAATGAATGAATGCCAAAGACGATGCTTTGTTTCCTTTTTGTGTAGACTTTATCAACTAAGGATACGTGGCTCATTTAGGACCAAGTAAACTAGTTGCTTCTTCACTTCTTTTTATCCTTAAGTATTGGGAACAATTTACTGAGTAATTGTTTAACCCTCGATGAGTCTGTAGAATAAGTATCGGAGGATTAAAACAATTCCTGAAATAAAATCAATTACTTCAAATATTAGTAACCATCGGCAAGTGGCTAGTTTTGCTTTTGTTTCTTTTCTGATAGTTACTAACTATCGGCTAATAGGACAAAATAAGCCCTTGAATTATTCACCATTTCTTTTCTTTCACCCGATGGTTGTTAACCATCTGTGAATAAGACAAAATAGCTTTATTAACCATTGGTGAATAAGACGAAATAGCTTGACCAAGTTGACTTCTGGATACAGCTTCTGTAGTCTCTTTACTTAGCCAATTTCAAACCTGATAAGCCCTTAATATATTTTCTTCCACTGCAACCAAGTCTAATAAAATATTTCCTTGATTATTCGAACTTGATTTATTCTGAGCTTCATCATATACCACTTCACTTGTTACCCATTTCAGTAAATAGTCAATTCTTCTCATCCATAGATGCAATTCTCAATCTCTTTTGTGCTGACATTTGGTGCAACTGATCTGGTTCACAAACGACTAACACGATCTTGATCTTCACATCTTCTTTACAATACAATTGACTTTGTTCCTTGTTGATTAGAAGTGCTTCTAAACTTCACTGGAATCTTCTGCTTTCTCCGTAGTAAAACCTTCTTCATCTTCAGAACCTTTGAACCACTTCAACTTTATTCTTCACTGAGGCTTGAACATGTTAATGAACTTCTTTCAGTGATCTTCAATGTCTTCAAAGCTTCCTCTAATAATTTGGTCTTTTGTATTCAACTTATAAATGATTCGCAGTCGATTCCGTGCTTCATTTTAATATAAGTTACCGACTTGTTGTGTTGAGTTAGTTACCTCGGTTACATGTTACTTTAACGTTACATTTTGCTTTACAGAGCCATTTTTGAAAATTTCCCTTGAATTAATTGGATATTTTTTTTGTTGAAAATAAACAAACAATACAGACAACTAAGCAAGGAAATTAAACAAATACAAGTAAATTCCTTTTAATTAACAAATAAGATGAAGAGGCCTAACTGGTAATTAAACAACGAAATTTAAATCAACAATACAAAATCAAACACAACCAATAAGCAAACCACTGCACAGGAATCAATGTGAAACAGATCCAAACCAAGTCTGCAATGCGTATGTGTGAAAGTGTGTGTATAGTCACGTTTATATATATCAAATTGAAGACGAACAGTTACGACCCAATAACACCAAAACACAAAATATAAATGATGCAGACAGAGAATGAAGAAAAAAATGGGCATTAGTTCGTGATATGTATGAGATTAGACACAAAAATTATGAACAGTGTTGTGATTATGAAATCGCTGGGTAGGGTGGGGGGGCTGCTGTAAATAATTAGGTTAAAAGAAATAGATAAAAGTGAAAGTAAAATCGGGTTAGAGAAGTATATATAGGCATTAGAGTGAAAGGACAAAAATACCCCTATGAAAATGAAAAAAAACATATGTACGTACTGGGGAATCTAAGTCGAACTCTATGTCGAACTTTATGTCAAAATTTGACTTGAGTTTTGACATAGAGGCTAACTCGAAATATATTCAATTAAACAAATAAACAGCATAAAACCTCTAGGGAAAACCCATCTCGAACTTTAAGTCGAAATTCGAGGTAAGTTTCGAGATGGGAGTCATCTCGAAATTCCCTGAACCCCAAAAAAAAATCTAAGTACTACTAGGGAATTATATCTCGAACATTAAGTCGAAATTCGAGATAAGTCTCGAGATATGAGTTATCTTAAAATTTATGTCGAATTTCGAGATGAATGTCGAGATAGACACTATCTCGAAAGATTTCCTAGACTTAGACTCCTCAAAATTTTCACACCTGGAACTCTATCTCGAACTTCGAATTGAGTTTCGAGATAGACTCTATCTCGAAAATTTCGAAAAAAAGCATAATTTTGAACAGGCACACTGGGAACTCGAAGTCGAACCTCAAGTCGAACTTCGAGATGATGTTCAAGATAGACTATAACTCGAAATTCTTCCCAGACTTAGAATTTTCAAAACTTCACTCCTAGAAGCTCAAATTCTAAATTCAAGTCGAATTTCGAGATGAGTTTCGAGATAGACCCTATCTCGAAATTTTGAAGATACTTAGCAAAATTTGGCAATTTTTTATGAAAAACAATAATTAAATTTTGCCAAATTAAAATAAATACCAATTCAAGGATTTTTAATCATAATCAGTAATAGAAATATTCCTTGACAATTCTAAGGCCTCTCATTGTATAAAAATTACATGAAAAACATAAAAAATCCATCTAAGCTCCCCTTATGTTCATCCAATTAAATGAGCATAGATTCAAAGTTTTTACTAATAATTTCATTCAATGCATAATGAATTCATGAAAATTAACACAACATACAACATATAATAATCATTAATTAAACATTTTAAAGTCTAAGTCCATAATGATTAAATAGCATGCAGAAGTGATATTTTGAGCAATTTTATAGATTATTTACTTATGTTTTCAACTAGGAAAATAACAAAAAGAAAAAGAAAAACATATGTACATGATCAAAACTGGGATTTTACAGATATGAGGATTTATTAACTTGTGTTAAGCATCCTCAATTCACCAACCAACCTATTGAATGTTACTTCATCAAGAGGTTTAGTGAATATATATGCAATTTGTTGCATTGTGAGTACAAAATGTAACTCCACAGACCCCTCCTCAACATGTTCTCTTATGAAGTGATACCTGATATCTATGTGCTTGGTTCTGGAGTCATCTACAGGATTGTTGGTCATGGCAATGGCACTAGTGTTGTCACACATGATTGGAATCATCTTAAGTTCCATGTCATAATCTTTCAATTGGTTTCTCATCCACAGTATTTGAGCTACACAGCTTCCAGAAGCAATGTACTTAGCTTCAGCCGTAGAAGTAGATACTGTATGTTGCTTTTTACTTTGCCAGGACACCAATCTGCTGCCTAGGAATTGACAAGCACCAGATGTGCTTTTCCTATCAATCCTGCAACCTGCATAGTCTGAATCCGTGTTGGGTCCCGGAAGTATCGTAGAAGGGGGGTTGAATGCGATACTGACAACAATTTAAAATTCTTCTCAGAATTTGCGGAATTAAATTATTACTTTAGCTGAGGGTTCGGGTCCTTGTAGTGTTTGGGAGGCTGACTTACTAACTTTCTATTTTTATGATATAACAATTAAGATATAGAAATTAGTAAGTAAGTAAACAAGATTCAAGTTAAATACGTATATTAAACTTGAAAGGGTATTACAATATTCGGTAGAATAAACTTTAATTCCTAGAACAAATTTGACATGAACTGTTCTACTTTAGGAATTAAAATCAAACCAGCACAGAAAGTCTGTGAATATTACAATGCAGACAAATTCTGAATTTGAACTGATTTTTCTTCTTTTGAATTATGAAGCCCAAGCCTCATATTTATAGAGGAAATTCTAAGCTTGTATGACCTTTTTCACTATGACTTTATTTAAAGAAAATAAGTCTGTATGACTTTTTTTAACACTTGTATGATATTTAAAAAGCTGGGCAAGACTTCTGTTTGGTCGGTATGACTTTTTTATTAATTAAAAAATCGGTATGACTTTTTAATTAAATAAAAAATCAATTCAGCATGACCTTTTGAACAAGGAAAATTCGGTATGACTTATTTTAATTAATTAAAAAATCGGTATGACTTTTTAATTAAATAAAAAATCAATTCAGCATGACCTTTTGAACCATTATGCTCGGTATGACATATTCAAATTGATCTCGGTATGACTTATGAATTCACTGCCTTTTTCATTTCTTTCCACTTGTCTGGACACTTGGCAGACTATGATTGGATCTTCAATTCTCCTGCCGACTTCAATTTGTAATGTAAAGGGGCCTATTTTGTCTTATTATAGACTGGCTCCGTAGAAATATTTTTCGACCCGCACAGCTTATAATCTTTGATTAATAAATAATAAATTTAATTCATAAATTTACTAAATAAATAAAATATTTATTAATTAAATAAATCCTTACGCTCTAAGCTGCGGTCTTCTGATGGTCTGGAACCGAACTTCTTTTGACTTGGGAATGATAAATCAATTCCAACCGGGGTTCCACTTTTAAGAATATATGACTCTGCATTTCTTTCGTGTCAATTCTTTTTTCGTCTGTTCTTCAAGTCAGTACCGTATCTCTTTGAGCTTCCAGCTTCTGTCTTCTGTCATTCTAAAATAATTCTAAATTAATTAATCATTTAATTAATTTAAGAAATAAATTAATTTTGAGTGAATTAATTTACTAATTAAATTAACTAATTAATTTAATGAATTAATAGAGAATTAAATTAAAGGCTTGACTATTGTTGATGTAGATAAAACTCTTCTGTTCTTCAACAATAACCTTTTTAACCACTTGAACTTTTTGATGACGAATCTTCACTGACATTGTTGACACCCTGTGCACTGGTCTAGTTCACGGATGACTAACTACAATGTTGATTCTCATTTCTGCTGTAGTGGTCTTTGTGTCTTGTCTTGTCATGTCTTGGCTTCTTTTTGTTCTTCCTCTATATTTAATATTTATTATTTACTTCGCTTTCTTATTTGAGTTGAGTTGTCATCTACTTATTACAAATAGGACTAGTAATATGACTTTCAATCTCCCCCTATTTGTTGTTAAACATTTAACACACAAATTCCTAGAGGATAACTCAACTAACAACTAAGAAAAATAATACGACATTTAAAAACTGTAAATAATAAATTGTTTTCTGGATCATATAATACATTTCCAGATTTCAATTATGAAAGATAAATAAGATAGATGTTCCTCTAGACTGAACATATTTAACAAAGTTCTATCTTGACTTACCTATCATTACCAGTTTCAGAAGTATCAACTTCACCTTCTTCTAGAGTTTAACTTTTGTAATCAGGTGTCATTGGTAGATCTTCAGTGACTGGTTTCTCTGGATCAGATTCTGCATTTCCAGATTTCTTGAGAAACTGAAATGAAAGATATTTGTTCCTCTAGCACTGAACATATTATACAAGTAGTATTATCTTCATTTCTCAGACTCATCACTACTCCCCCTTAGGATGGCAGGGATGAAGTCTTGTTCTCTTCTTACCATCTATCCTCTGTTTCTCCAACTTCTGTCTTCTCTTTTCTCCCAAGGTGAATTCATTCTCCCCTTACGTGAATTATCCAACCAATTTAATAGAGGTAACAACAGACATGGCATACATACAGCATTAAACCATCGCAGATATAAAAAATGCAAACTTTGACATGTTATGCATTTTAGAAAATCCAGTTAATCCTATATACAAGAATTTTCTAAAATCAAATGGATCCAATCCAAGCATGTTGTTATATACCCCCTTTTCAACAATGGAGTAATCCTCTTCTAGTAAAAGTCTTTGTTAAACAATTCTCCCATTTGGATCTTGTTCAACACTTTTCCCTTTTTGGATCTACTTATCCCTTTTTGGATCTTGTTGAACAGTTCGAACTGTTCAACACTTCTCCCCCTTAGTTGAGTAATCCTCTTCAGAATCCTTAATAATAGAAGAAATTTCATCCCCCTTAGTTGAGTAACATTATAAATCTGTAACAGATAATTGGGAATGGGATTTGGTAATTGTGTTAGTGTGTGATTTTACTTTGTGTTTCTCACAAGTGTTTCGCTCATATACTCTCTAAGTGTTTCACTCATAGAATATATATTTTCACTCTTTCTCACTTGTGTTTCACTTTTTCCTCACAACACTGTTTCTCTCTCTCAGTACGGATGACACAATCATTTGTACCTGCAAGAAAGATCACCATAGCCCCTTCAAGAGAGGTCACTGGTGGTGCAATGGGGTTTCGTAAATCCCCGTCCTCAATTGAATCCATTAAAATATTTGATTTTAATAACTGAATTACTTCAGGAATAGATTCAATGAGTTGTTGATCATCTAAGATGATCTATTCCGTTAGGAATCCAGATATGTTCCATCTGGGGAGGGAGACAAGGATCTATAATTTAACAAATGATCCAAGTTTCTTCCTGACGCCTGTGAAGGCATGTTGATTTAGTCAGAATCATCAATCATTCTTCCTTTCTTGATATGGAAGTTTAGAATAATTGTTTCCGTCAATTCATCCTTAGTGTGTGACAATCCTTACAGTGCATTTGAATATATATATTTATCGTTTGCAGTGTTTGAGAGTGTCCAGATGAAGTTGACTCTTTACAAATGGCCTTGGCTGACAGGCCAAATTCAATAGACTCATCATGTTAAGATGACGAACCTAGTAACAGTTTTGCCATTTGTAAATCTATACCCTTTTGAGAGGATATAAATTAGTTAGCAGTTGCCTTGGTTTCAATTTCATATTCTAACTAGAGGCAGAGCTGCTGGAACACTCGTAGATACTTCTCTTTTCTAGTGCACTAGAGGCACTTACTCTCTCACCCTCTTTAGTTGATAAAGCTTTTCTTTTCAGGGGTTTAGTAGATGAAGTTGTATCTGTTTGAGTGTTTGTCGTTCTATGATCTGTGTTAGAGATTGTAGTTTTTCAATCACTTGATCTTGTCCTATAGCCATTGAGGGCTCAATATATCAATTGTATATATTTTTATATCAATTGATTAGATAATATATCAAGATCGAGATTACCTGCTTTACCTCGAGTCGATTGCTCTTGTTCGGCAGGACACAGATATGTTTTTATTATTAGTGACTTTCAGATAAACAATATATATATATTATCACTAATAACAAAAATCATAGTTAATTGCAATGAAACAATAACAAATTATCAAAATATGATAATTAATAATAATTTCAAAAAGTAAGTAATTATGCTCCTAATATCTTATCGTATTAAAATTATGAAACTAATAAACGATGAATTGCTTCAATTCATAATTTTAATAAGATAAAATACTCTTGCTAAATACTAAATAATCATAGGAATGAAAATTAGCATTTAACTTCATACATTATATCTAATAATTGTTACTCAAGCATATGACAATTATACTCATAACAATTATCAGTGATATATGTAAGTTCGAGAATGTAGATGTAAAGAAATTCACAAGTTCTTTAAATATTGACATTTAATACTTATGATTCTTAGAACAATTTCTCGTAGACAAAAATAAATTTTAAAAATAACATGAAATAATAAAAAACTATAAAGTAAAAATATGCCAATTTTATAGGAAAAATAAATATGCCAATTTTATAAAAAAAAATATGCCAATTAAATAAAACTGTACAAAACTAAAAAATGTTGCATGTACCTCTCACTGTGCACGCCTTGCAATGTGTTCCTAGAATTTATCTATTTAGGCTTACCATCAGCATGAATGCCGGTGGTGTGCTTGACTCATTACAAAGTGCTCTAGCTGACGAGCGAATTTCAATGGATTCATCCTGTAGAGAGAATGATTCCAGAGACAGTTTTATTACCTTTTCAGCTCTGCATCCTTTTGAGAAGATGCAGATGAGCTTACAGTTACCTCAGTTATATACTCCTTTTCTTCTCTGGAGGTAGAGCTGTGGGTGCACTTCCGACATCATCCTTATTTGCTGCATCAAGTGCAGTATCTCCCTTATCAACCTCTAACTTAAATGAGTTCCTTATATCTCCAGGGGTTAATATATGGAAGTGGATGAATTGGTGTTTGGTACTATGGCCTGGGTAAGAGATTGATGAGTTTTCAACCTCTTGGCCAGTTTCTAAAGCCACTAAGGGCTAACAGGAAAGAACCAATTGAGATAAAAAGATAATCATCTTAACATTCCAAAACATATTTTTCATCCCAAAGAGAAGGAAAAATATAATAGGGAATGGTAGTAGATTGCATTAAAGCACTTTCAATAAAAGAGTTTTGTCGGAACTAAAGATTTATCATTTAAAAGCATGATACGAAATTTTCTTTAAGATACATATCCCATAATAAAACGCGAGAAAGTTGTATCAGAGAAGAAAGTTTCTATCCCTCATGAATTTCTTATAAGGCAAACTTCCTATAATAAAACGCGGGAATTTATATCAAAGAAGAAATTCAACTCTCTTTCCAAATTATATCTCGTTAAAAATGACTATTTTCCTTTATACCTTAATACTGTACTATTTGAAAACAATTTTACAAACCATCCTTATCAGATAGAGGACTATGATTTTCCGACTCATAATGCAATTATGATATTCATCATTTTCGTCCACCTGATATTATCCCTAACTTAAAATAGAAAATTTCATGACAATAGGGGTGGATGTATTATTAACAATACAGTATAAGGCCTTCAAAATAACAACCATTGTTTAGGTACTTTGAATCAATGTGCAACAAACATTGAAACAAGTGTTTGAAAACAAATCATTTTACAAATGGTTGATACCTCGAAGTAAAAACAATTTTGGAAATATTTCTAAGTATATAAAATATTGAGAATTTTATATACACATAACTCAGAAAATACTTCCGTTTTTCAATATTAGTGTTTTTGAAATATGCATTGATTATTTAGATCAGTAATTCTAAATAATGTCACTAATATTAAAAGTGTCACAATTATTTGTAACAAAACATTTAAAAATATTAGAGAAAAATATCAAAACAATTAAGTAAGATATCATTAACTGATACTCATTAAATATTTATCATACAAACAATTATGCTGCATATTATTTTAATTCATTTAAATCATGAGACTGATCTGACATCGAATTGTCTGACATCATAATTTAAATCAATTAAGATAATATTCAAACTTATGCTAGAACACCTAATTACCACATATGCATATAACATTGTAAACATGATAATTAAAGTAGTAGCACTAAGTACGAGGTTCTGGATTTCAAATAAATTCACAAGTCCTTTAAACATGGAAAATGTAAAACTTGTGAACTCATTTAAGAATTCCTTACAGATGAGATTTCCAACAAATATGCACATACATAATATCCCAACTTCACTAACCAACTTAGACAAAATGAATTCATCAAGCTGTTTAGCAAATATCTGCAAGTTATTCTACTAAGGACTACTCTCGATATAAATGATACCTAGTGTCCATGCGCTTGTTCCGTGAGTGGTGAAGAGATTATCCAGCAGAGTTGATGGAGTTTGACAGCTTTTGGTAATTACCTCCCTGTCTTTCTTATAACCTGCATTATCTATATCTATATAGCCAATTAGGTTAAACCCGGTATCTTTAGGGTACCTGATTCTTAGAATTGGTAATCCCTTAAGATATCTAACAATTCATATCTTAGCTATAAGATTAGATTCTCTAGTATCTACTTGGAAACTTGCACATAGGCATATTGAGAATATAATATATGGTCTTTATGCATAGTAGACCCACATATAATATAATCATGGTATACTTGCACTAAACATTATGTGTGTGTGCCTTGTATTCTAGAGAGATATGTGTATAACGACTCTAATATAAAATCATATTCAAGTAATTATCAGTTAGAATGTCATACTATGTCCTTGACGATTGCTTGATCTCTTACCTCCGTCATAGAGAGCTTGTGAAAAGAATGATATACAAATTCCAGTGGATATGAACCTTCAAAGTCCAGGAGTTGTTGTATATCAACTTGTTCAGCCCTAATAAGATCAAGTCTCGTCTCTGGTGCTTTAGTTAGATCTTGAAAGTCCTGAAGATTGTGTTTCCATCATCGTCGATACCTTCTGTAGCAACCAGTTTGGCTTTGTCCCTCATAACAATGCCAAAAATCATCCAGTCTCTGAAAACCCTTACAGTACCAATTACAACTTTGTCTTGTGGCCTGGGTTCCAGATTCAGTAGATTCTGCCTTCGAACTGATTGAGATCATCTTGCATTGCAATCACCCAATCTGGATCAATCAGTGCTTCTTCAATCTTCTTTAGGATTCCAATTGTTTAACAATTGTTCTTTCACGAAGAGTAACCATTTACTTTGCATAGCACTTCTAGTCTTTACTCTAGTATCCGGAACACTAAGAACTAGACTCCAGGAATGATTTTGACTCCAAACCCTTTGTCTCGGCAGATATGTTCTTAATGTATACCTTTGATCTTCATTGTGTTGAGTACGACTAGTACATCCTTCTTTTATTTGCTCCCCCTGAGTTGCTGCTAGGATGTGTTAAAGATCCTTCACCTTGTTGAGTGGATTCTGTTAAAGTCCATGAGTTGTGTAGATTCACTACCATTTCCACTACTAGGATCTGAATCATCATCATTAATATTGATTCCTTCTGCAACCTCAGTTTCATCATCAATATCTGAATATGACTCTGACAAGATGTCAAGCTTCAAAGATTCAGAATAGTCTTTTATTTTAATGCTTAGGAGCTTCTTGAATAGTGTAACACAGCCCTGATCTTGCCTTACTATTTTTAGCCTCATATGTTTCTTCAGTTGTGACCTCTAACGATTCTTAAATCCGTTTTGTATAAGTACAAAAACTAGAATGATCATTAGAGACAGAAAAAAATTCTTCAGAGTTCTCCACTAATAAATCTATCATATCTTTACATTTGAGCAGTTTGTGGAACTATAACATGAACAATCGTATCATCCACAATAAAATCCAAATGCTCCGGAATAAACTTACTAATACGAAATGACCACTTTCCTCGAAACCGGGTCATATGCTCTGGGAATTAATTCTGAGACAAAACGAAGAATTTTCCAACTACAAACCCTTTTTGAAAAATGGACCAAGTTTTAATATCTTTAGATTATAAATTAAATCTATATAAATTTAACTAATAAATTTACTTAAATTAAATTTATAAAATAAATTCATTTAAATTAAGTTTATAAAATAAACCTTTTCCAAGTTTAAATAATAAACCCATTTAAATTAAATTCACAAAATAAATTTATTTTAAATAACATTTATAAAATAAATTTATCTAAATTTAAATTTATAAAATAAAATTATCTAAATAAATTTAAATTATAAAAGGAAATCTATTTAAATTTAAAGAATAAATTTAATTAAATTAAAATTTATAAAGTAAACTTATTTAAATTAAGTTTATAAAAGAAACTTTTTCAAGTTTCAATAATAAACTCATTTAAATTAAATTCACAAAATAAATTTATTTTAAATAACATTTATAAAATAAATTTATCTAAATTTAAATTTATAAAATAAAATTATCTAAATAAATTTAAATTATAAAAGTAAGTCTATTTAAATTTAAAGAATAAATTTATTTAAATTAAAATTTATAAAGTAAACTTATTTAAATTAAGTTTATAAAACAAACTTTTTCAAATTTAAATAATAAACTCATATAAATTAAATTCACAAAATAAATTTATTTTAAATAACATTTATAAAATAAATTTATCTAAATTTAAATTTATAAAATAAAATTATCTAAACAAATTTAAATTATAAAAGGAAATCTATTTAAATTTAAAGAATAAATTTATTTAAATTAAAATTTATAAAGTAAACTTATTTAAATTAAGTTTATAAAAGAAACTTTTTCAAGTTTAAATAATAAACTCATTTAAATTAAATTCATAAATTAAATTTATTTTAAATAATATTTATAAAATAAATTTATCTAAATTTAAATTTATAAACTAAATTTATTTAACAAGGCCTCTAGACATTCAGAGTTTAAACAGTTTCGGTACCCTGAGCTTCACTGGACTGCGGATCTTGATTTGTGTATCAATCAGCTTGCTCTGATGCCAATTGTTGGGTCCCGGAAGCATCGTAGAAGGGGGGTTGAATGCGATACTGACAACAATTTAAAATTCTTCTCAGAATTTGCGGAATTAAATTATTGCTTTAGCTGAGGGTTCGGGTCCTTGTAGTGTTTGGGAGGCTGACTTACTAACTTTCTATTTTTATGATATAACAATTAAGATATAGAAATTAGTAAGTAAGTAAACAAGATTCAAGTTAAATACGTATATTAAACTTGAAAGGGTATTACAATATTCGGTAGAATAAACTTTAATTCCTAGAACAAATTTGACATGAACTGTTCTACTTTAGGAATTAAAATCAAACCAGCACAGAAAGTCTGTAAATATTACAATGCAGACAAATTCTGAATTTGAACTGATTTTTCTTCTTTTGAATATGAAGCCCAAGCCTCATATTTATAGAGGAAATTCTAAGCTTGTATGACCTTTTTCACTATGACTTTATTTAAAGAAAATAAGTATGTATGACTTTTTTTAACACTTGTATGACATTTAAAAAGCTGGGCAAGACTTCTGTTTGGTCGGTATGACTTTTTTATTAATTAAAAAATCGGTATGACTTTTTAATTAAATAAAAAATCAATTCAGCATGACCTTTTGAACAAGGAAAATTCGGTATGACTTATTTTAATTAATTAAAAAATCGGTATGATTTTTTAATTAAATAAAAAATCAATTCAGCATGACCTTTTGAACCATTCTGCTCGGTATGACATATTCAAATTGATCTCGGTATGACTTATGAATTCACAGCCTTTTTCATTTCTTTCCACTTGTCTGGACACTTGGCAGACTATGATTGGATCTTCAATTCTCCTGCCAACTTCAATTTGTAATGTAAAGGGGCCTATTTTGTCTTATTATAGACTGGCTCCGTAGAAATATTTTTCGACCCGCACAGCTTATAATCTTTGATTAATAAATAATAAATTTAATTCATAAATTATAAAAATAAATATCTAATATTATTTAGATATTTATAAATATAATTTACTAAATAAATAAAATATTTATTAATTAAATAAATCCTTACGCTCTAAGCTGCGGTCTTCTGATGGTCTGGAACCGAACTCCTTTTGACTTGGGAATGATAAATCCATTCCAACCGGGGTTCCACTTTTAAGAATATATGACTCTGCATTTCTTCCGTGTCAATTCTTTTTCCGTCTGTTCTTCAAGTCAGTACCGTATCTCTTTGAGCTTCCAGCTTCTGTCTTCTGTCATTCTAAAATAATTCTAAATTAATTAATCATTTAATTAATTTAAGAAATAAATTAATTCTGAGTGAATTAATTTACTAATTAAATTAACTAATTAATTTAATGAATTAATAGAGAATTAAATTAAAGGCTTGACTATTGTTGATGTAGATAAAACTCTTCTGTTCTTCAACAATAACCTTTTTAACCACTTGAACTTTTTGATGACGAATCTTCACTGACATTGTTGACACCCTGTGCACTGGTCTGGTTCACGGATGACTAACTACAATGTTGATTCTCATTTCTGCTGTAGTGGTCTTTGTGTCTTATCTTGTCATGTCTTGGCTTCTTTTTGTTCTTCCTCTATATTTAATATTTATTATTTACTTCGCTTTCTTATTTGAGTTGAGTTGTCATCTACTTATTACAAATAGGACTAGTAATATGACTTTCAATCCGAATAGCCTATTAGATTAAAACCTGTATCTCTTGGGTACTAAATCCCTAGATTTGGTGTGCCCTTGAGATACCCGAAGATTCGTTTGACAGCTATGAGATGTGACTCTCTAGGATTCGTTTGGAACCTTGCACACAAACAAGTTACGAACATGATATCGGGTCTACTTGCAGTTCAGTAGAGAAGTGAGCCAATCATACCTCGATAGCTTGTGATGTCAATTGGTTTACCTGATTTGTCTTCATCAAGCTTCGTGGCTGTTGCCATAGGAGTCTTAGCTACTGATGCATCTTCTAGATTGTTCTTCGTGAGTAAATCTTTGATGTATTTGGACTGATAGATAAAGATTCCTTCTTTTCTTTGACTCATTTGTAATCCAAAAAAGAAGGACAGCTCCCCCACAAGCGCTCATTAGATGACCCAAAAATAATATCATCCACATAGACTTGAAAAAGTATTAAATCACCTTTTACATTTTTATAGAACAATGTTTTATCAATTACTCCCCTTGTAAAACCACTTTCAATTAAGAACAAGGATAGGGTTTCATACCATCGTCTTGGGGATTGCCTGAGGCCATAGACGGCTTTGAAGAGAAGATACACAAAATCTTCAAGTTCTGGATCAATGAAGCCAGGTGGCTGTTCCAGGTACACTTCTTCTTCTAGCTCTCCATTCAGGAAGGCACTTTTCATATCCATCTTAAAAACCTTGAAGTTCTTGTATGCTGCAAAGGCCAAGAACATCCTGACTGCCTCAAGTCTTGCAACTGGAGCGTAGGTCTCATCATAATTGATTCCCTCTCATTGAGAGTAACCTTTCGCTACCAAACGAGCCTTGTTTCTTGTTACAAGTCTGTCTTCATCCAGTTTATTTCTGAATACCCACTTAGTTTCAATTATTGATTTGTTCTTTGGTCGGGGTACCGGCTTCCAAACTTTCTGCCTTTCAAACTGATTGAGCTCCTCATGCATTGCAATTACCCAATCAGCATCACCAAGAGCTTTTTCTATTTCTTTAGGTTCAAGTTTGGACAAGAACCCAGAGTACAAGCAGATATTAGCCATGTCAGCTCTTGTAGTTCTTCTAGTAGTCACACCAGCATCCGGATCACCAATAATTAATTCAAACGGATGGTCTCTATTCCATACCTGTTCTCTTGGTAATTGTCTTGATGATTCAGTTTGATTTTCCGAATTATTGTGTTTACTACTTGTATTATTTCTACTAACTCCCCCTGAGTTAATGCCAGCTCCTACAGAACTAGTGTCATTTCTCCTTGAGTCTTGAGCACTTGTCCTTGAGCTACTATTTAATTCCCCTGAGTTGTTGCCAGAACATGCGGAAAAAGTTTCTTCTGATCTCGTAGAATTTGATTGTCCATTAGACTCAGGTATTTCTTCACGAAAACTTGGTATATTTGAAGTAACAACCAACTCAAGTCCATCCTCAACCTCATCCAAGTCCAGATTCTGAAATTTTAGGGACTCAGGTTCACTAGTATCTTTAGAAATTGATGGGAGTTTGGTATCGTCAAATCTGACATTGTACTTTCAATCACTTTTCGATCATTCACTAAGAATACCCGATAAGCTGCCACCGTATCTGTAGAATAACCAAAAAATATCCTTTCACATGTTTTTGCTTCAAACTTGCCTAGTTTTTCATCGTCTATACGTACATAGCATTTATCTCCAAAGACATGAAAGTATTTGATTGTGGGTCTTCTGTTATTCATTAGTTCACATGGTGTCTTTTCTTTATCTTTTATAATCAGGGTTCTATTCTGAGTGTAAGATACTGTACTTACTGCTTCGGCCCAAAAGTATAGAGGAAGTTTTGATTCATACAACAAAGTTCTTGCTGCTTCAACCAATGTTCTGTTCTTCCTCTCAACTACTCCATTCTGCTGTGGAGTTCTTGGGGCTGAGTACTGATGACGTATTCCCTTAGAAACATAGAAATCATTCAGTATTGCATTTTTAAATTCAGTGTCATTGTCTGATCTAATCGTCTTTACAGTGAGTGTTGAAACATTCTCAATTTCAGTGATGTGATCAATGATTTTGAAAGGTACTTCGTCTTTTGTCATAACGAACAATACCCACGTGTACTTGGAGAAG
This sequence comes from Oenanthe sinensis, assembly GCA_028671895.1. Taxonomy (NCBI): domain Eukaryota; kingdom Viridiplantae; phylum Streptophyta; class Magnoliopsida; order Apiales; family Apiaceae; genus Oenanthe; species Oenanthe sinensis. The sequence goes on from JAPMAC010000212.1 coordinate 9,165,143, forward strand.
TCATCCATGATTACCAATGCATATCTTTTCCTAGATAATGATAGGACATTCACTGGGCCAAATAAATCCATATGTAGGAGTTGCAGAGGTTCAGTGATACTAGAAATTTCTTTACTCTTATACGACGCTCACTTTGACTTTCCCATTTCACAGGCTTCACAGAGTCCTTTAGAAGCAAACTCCATTTGAGGTAGATCTTTCACCAATTCTCTCTTTGCGAGAGCATTCATCATTTTGAAGTTTAAGTGAGATAGCTTTTTATGCCATAACCATCTTTCATCATCTGAAACTTTGCTGTAAAAACATGTGACTTCATTCTGGTTTGCTGAATCTATATCAGCATCAAACAGATCTGCCTTTCGAACTCCTCTCAAAGCCAACGAACCTTCCTTAATGTGAGTGATTGATACACCTTTCTTATTGAAGACAATTTTGTATCCTTTGTCACAAAATTGACTGATACTTAACAGATTGTGTCTCAATCCCTCAACATAGGAAATATCTTCAATGATGACATTACCAGTTTTCAATTTGCCATATCCCTTTGTCACACCTATGATGTCATCTCCAAAGGTGACATAAGGGCCAGCCTTCATAACAAACTCTGTAAGCAGGGACTTGTTTCCTGTCATATGCCTCGATGCTCCACTATTTAGCACCCATATAACTTTATTTCTGTTTCGCTTAATGCCCTACAATGTCAGATTGATTAGGCGTTATTCGGAACCCAAAATTGATTGGGCCCGGCTTTTCTATAAGATCGATAATTATCATATTTAACAATAAGAGATGCACCCTTTTTAACATTACTAGAGCTTTCAACTTTGTCTTTTCCTTTTTCAGACTTGACAGATTTGTCAGTCATAGGAGAAGGCTTGTCACTCCTAACTTTAGGAGGACTGACAGTCTTAGCTCTTATATGCTTCTTTTTGACATTAGAACTAGCAGAAGAATTTAGACACGATTGGCTAGTTGCATTTATCAAGTTCACAAACGTTTGCATGACGTTAAAAGTGCATGGCATACAATTAGGTTGACCACATTGTGCATGATTCTTATGCATGTTATTCATTGTGAGTGGACAGGCATGACATGTGCAACAGGAATATTCATGTTAGATTTGCATGCATAAGAAAGATGTTCAGTTGATCTACAGTGATAACACTCTTTCTTCACACGTTCTGCCTTAACCTCTTTTATAGATTTTTCCTTTTTACTCTGTTGTTTAACAGCCTTAGTTCCTAATCCTGGTCTAGATTCTTCTCTAGGGGATTTGATTTTAACTGATTTAGTAGGAGTTACAGGTTGTTCTTTCTTGCGATCTTCCATTTCAATTTCATATCTAACTACCAAGTTAGTCTCTCCTTCTTCATGAGGAACAAAGTGTTTAAAGATAGGTTTGACAGCTGATTTAAGAATTGTAGGTATTTCAGTTTTGATCTCACTAGAACTAGAGTCTACAAGTCTTTTTCCTTCTTTCTTAGATAAGTTAGAATAGTCAAGTCCTACACCGATTCCAGTTATCTTCTTAAATGTGTCACTATCAACATTCACCTTACTAGCAGCTAGTTTATAAGCTTCGCATTTAGTTTCTAACTCAGCTAGTTTATTCCTAAGACATGCTTCTATTTCATCTTTAAGGTTGAGCTTGTGTTCCAAAGATTTAATAGAGTCTCTTAAGGAAGTATCTACAGTGCAAACAGCCTCTAACTCTTCCACTTTTGCCTCAAGCATTCTGCATTTGGCAACAAGTATTTTCTGTTCCTTTTGAGAAGTGTTTAGGCTTTGGCATAACATATAGATCTCTTCGCTAAGAGCCCCGTTCTGCACCTTATAATCATCAATAGACATTTCTCCTTTAAGGGTTAGAACTGGTACCTCTGGTTCACTTGATGTCTCATCCATGAGGGCAAAGTTTGCTGCATGAGTAACTTCTTCCTCATCTGAATCATCCCAAGCTCTGCCTTCTGTTACAACTAAAGCTTTCTTTCCATGTCTTTCCTTCACTAGGGCTTCATACTTGCTTTTGAGGGCTTCATAAGTCTCTTTGGGATAGGTCTGTTTCGGCTTCTTGCAGTCTGTAGCAAAATGTCCAGCTTCACCACAGTTATAGCATTTGAACTTCATTTTGAAATCCAAAGGAGATTTGTTACTGGAACTCTTGCCGTTACCTTTGTAACCTGAGGAGCTACCACCACCCTTAGTAACCCGATAGAAAGATGAAGATTTTCTCTATGGTCGGTTACTCTTTCTGAATCTTATATTGCTGAACTTTCTTGCCATGTAGGCCACAACACTATCATCCATGTTGTCCAGCTCTTCTTAGGTGAAGTATTCATCATCACTATTAGAGGTGCACTCATCATCATTATCAACTTGATGTGATGCAGGTGATGATCTAGGTTTTTCTGCAACTATTGCCTTTTTAGACTCTTCCTCATCAGCAACTAATCCTGATGCAGCTTCCTTTCCTTTTGAATCATTGTCCCATGCTTGATCTTGAAGGGTCTCCAACTTATAGGTATTTAGAATTCCATATTATTCTTCCAGAGAAGTTGTATGCATATCTCTGGTTTCTCTTACTGCGTAGACTCTATGCTCAATGCTCTTCGGCTGGTTCCTTAGATATCTCGTGTTGACTTCAACCATGGGGAGAGTTATACCTCTCAGATTCAAATCCAACACTAACTGACTGAATCTTAGATAGACATCTATTATGCTTTCACCTTTTCTGATTCTGAAGGTGTCATACTCCATCTTGAGTATAAGTGTTTTGTTGCTTCTGATCTCAGCGGTACCTTCCATGACGACCTCTATTTTATCCCAAATCTTCTTAGTTGTAGTTAGTCCTTTGACTACATTAAACATTTCATGATCTAGGAATTCCATCAAGGTTTATCGTATGGACGTATCCAAAGCTATTTGCTCCTTATCAGCATCTGAAAAGTCCGCTGCCTTTTTAGGCTCAGACCATTGTGGTACAAGCACATCTCCTTCCATATGCTCAGGAACAACAACCATCAGAACAAATTTACCCTTGTTAAGGACTTTCAGATATTCATGATTAACGAACTCAAGGTAGAGTTTCATTCTCAAAACCCATTCTTCATAGTGATCTCGGTTGAACATTGGAATCTTGAATTGATTTTTAGGTTCCATCTTAATGTAGATTTAGAGTAGAGATAATAAACTTTTCTTATTACTTGGGTAGTAATTAAAAGAAAATCGAATTATCTCAGAATAAATCAAAGTTTAAATCTTGGTCACCAAAAATTTCTAACTACCCAAGACTAGGCTATGTAGAAAATCTATGTAGAACTTTTGCCTTAGTCAAAATTTCACCAAGTAGAAATTCTGTCGAAGTCGAAATTTCTAAGTAGAAATTCTTAAGTAGAAATTCTGTGTAGAACTTTTGTCCTTAGAGAAAATTTGTTGCAGGTCACTTTTAATATTGAATAAACAATATTATTTTTCACACTTTTTCACTTTTGTGTCTTAACTCACCTAACTCACCTAACACCCACGTGATAGGTATAGAGACTTCTGTAATTTCTTTTTGTGCAGTGAGTATGTTGTCCAATCAAAAGCCAATAACACATTTTTCACTTTTTGTCTTTTGAAAAGGAAATCAAAAGTTGATGGGTTTGTCTTCTTTATCAAGAACAGTGATGAATACGTGAAGAACACCACAAACCAAAATACCTAGAATAATTCACAAAAATTATCTAAAATCCACCCAAGCTAAATAATCACACCTGGAGTATTTAAATAATTTTTAGGATGAGTTTTCACTGAGAAACGAATTAAAGCACACTTTTCAAGAAAAGCTTGAAAAGTAAATCTGGAAATGAAAACTCACAAATCTTCTACCAAACACAAGGATCTATGTTTTGTATGTCAAACATAAATCTCTGATACCAATTGTTAGGTCCAAATGTGTTGTAGAGGGGGGGGGGTGAATACAACTTTTCAACTTTATGAAGTAATAAATACTATGTAATAAATGAACACAATGATTCAAGGAATATATGCCTTATATATAACTTGAAAGGGTTGCTACAACATTCATTACAATAGTACAACAGAAGTAAAGAGGGTAGTAAATGATACTAAGCTCTGTGAATACTCTCTCTCTCTTTTACAAGTATTTTTCTTAATATTGCTCTCTCACTTTAAAACATTACACAAGTAATTCTTTTTATACTACTTGTAATCTATGACTTGTAGTCTTCAAAAGATATGATATGAGTGGCCCAATGTTGTCCACGTAAATCTTATCTTTCCTTGAAAGCTTGGAAATCAGCTAACCAGATGATGCCATGTGTCATGTTGAAACTATCCTCTATGTAAAACTTATACATTGAAATTTCTACTTGCTCTATCTCGAAATTCAAGTAGAACTTCTACATAAGAAATTTGAGATAGCATCCTTCCTTGTGTACTTAAAAAATATTTCCACCTCCAGAATTTTTACTTGGCTCTAAGTAGAAACTTATCTAGAATTTCTAGATAGGAATTTCTATATAAGTTCCCTAGTAAGTACTTAGAGAAATTCTGGGCTTCAATTTGAAACTTTAATGCAACATCTTGAACTTGTGATTTCTTCTTGACTTCTATATTCTTCAACAAGCTCTTGAACATGGATCTCTACTACTGACATAAACTTGCTATCAATGTCCTGACACTTGATGCAATGGTCTGGTTCATAAGTGACTAGTCTTGATAGGGTTCTTGCTTATGAATAGATTACCATATTCAATTAGTAATGTGGCATTCCAACAGTTGCTTTCCTGCTTCTTCACTTGAAATCAATTAGCCTTATTAATACTGATAGTTATGATCTTGATTCTTTAAGTTACAAATCACTGAGGCATGAACAACTTTGACTTTAACTTCTTCCAATGATTTCTTCTTTGATTGATCATAATTAACATGTTAAATTGTATCAGTTACCATGTCTTCATTTTGTATTGATTTACTTGTGACTTCTTGTTCTTGATTGTCTTCCGGTTAAGTATCTTTTCTTTAGTTGAGTTACATAAGTTACAGTGTTACAAGTTTAAACACTATTCCTTTCAGCCCATCTACTACCAGTCTTTGAATCCTTCTCAAGTTAATATGACCTAATCTTAAGTGCCAAAGATATGTTTGGTTCAAAGAAGAAGGTTCCTTTCTTTTAGTAGTGATAGATGATGTGTTATTTAACACCCTATGTTATAGTTGCAGTGCAGGTTGATTAGGAGTAATTATGTATAAATTTTCTTGCAATGTACCAGAACATATAACTAGTTTATTCCTCATAATAGAAACATTATGATCCAAACAAACATTATAACCATCCAAAGCAAGTTTAGAAACCGAAATTAAATTCCTTCTAAACGAAGGTACATAAAGATAATTGTTCAAAACCAAACTCCTATAATCACTAAAAGATAAATTAACATCTCCCAATACAACTACTGCTACTTTCGTAGCATCTCCTATGAACACATATATCTCACCATCTCTAAGCATTCTGGATTGCTGGAACCCCTGCATAGAATTACAAACATGATCAGTGGCTCCCGTATCTACAAACCAAGTGCTCATTGATATAGCCTCTATATATGTTTCTGTAACTAGAGAAAGAGAATTACCAGTATTGTTTTTCTTCTTAGGAAGAGGACAATCATGTTTCCAGTGACCCGACTGCTTACACCTGAAGCACTTGCCCTTGGGCTTTTTCACAGCATCACCTTGAACTCCTACAGCTTTCACAACTTTCTGTGTCTGAGCCTTTTTCTTCTTCTTGGCATTCGGCTTAGAAGAAGAAGGTTTCTCAGCCACATTGACTTGAACACTCTGCTGAAAAAGTTCTTCAGCTGCCTGAAGTTCTGTCAGAAGTTCTGCAAGACTATACATCCTCTTGTTCATGGTGTAATTCAAGCGGAACTGCTGAAAACTTTTGGGTAAACTCATAAAGATGATATTGATCTGGGTTTCCCCATCAACCTCAACACCAAGGATCTCTATCTCATTCAGATGTGACATCATCCTGAGAACATGATCCCTTACAGGTGTACCTTCAGCCATCTGAGTGTTCATTAAATCTTTCATTGCTACTTGCCTTGCAGCCCTATTCTGATCTCCAAAAAGTTCTTTGAGATTACAAAGCATATCTGAAGCAGTGGTCGTAGCCTGATGCTGATGCTGCAAAACACCTGACATTGCTGCCAGAATGTAACATCGCGACATCTCATCAGCCTTAGTTCACTTCTTATAATACTCCTTTTCAACTTTAGAATCATTCTTAGCAGGCTCCTCTGGCTTGGGTTCATTAATGCAAAATTTATACTCCTCAGCAGTCAACACAATGTCCAAATTACGTTTCCATTCAATATAGTTAGGTCCAGTAAGTTTGTTATCCTTGAGTATGGTAAAAAGTGGATTAAAGCCCATTATATCCTGAGAATCATACATATAACACATAATTATATGGTGTTTAAAAAAATTGGTTCCTCTAACAATTATTTAAAATTAAAACACCAACACTTAAATACCATAGGTTTCTGGTATGCCACGTTAGGCGACTTATATACCACATAAATTTATTTAAATGTTACTTCGGTCCTACTACTAAATAATTAGCCACATTAGGGTGGTCTATATTATTTTTCATAGCTAAGTGTATACCATTATTAAATCTTAAATTAATAATAATAATAATACCAGATGCGCCTTTTGACTATGATAAATTCTTGCTCCTAACAATAAGATACTACTAAAATTACAAATCTAAAGAGTATTCAGACTGACTAGCCAGGCCGGTGGAAGCATTGCCAAGAGGCTAACCAGTTTTCTAGACACCAATCTAAATGGCCAGGTAAGCTTCACGCTTTCCTAGACACCAACACAAGAATACTCAAAGATGTATTATTTTAGATTCTCTTCCTAGTTGAGTGTGAAATCTATCAAAAAGAGGGTATATTTTTATTATTTGAATTCTATGAAACTTAGTACGCCACGTTGGGTGACATATATACCTTTCAATATTCATAATTAATTTTAAAAGTTTGTTCTAGTAATTTCCATAACACTCTAGACACCATAAATTACATGCTGCGATGGGTGACGTATACATAATTTATATTCACCTTAGTGTTAAATTACATACAAATAATAATGGAGACCATGGGATTACATACCAAATTAATTCCCTCTCTCACTTAGTATTTTACTATGAGGATTTTATTTAGATGCATCGTCACATGTCATTTTTTCGCAGTCCACATGTATCATAATAACAATACATATAACACATAACATAGCAGCATACTCATCATGATTAAAGCATAATAAAATAGCCCTATGTCCATGTCGTTCTAGCATGCGAAGGGTTAATATCACATCGCATAATAATACAAACATGGAACACATAGTAGTAATAATCAAGATAAGCAAAAATTATATAAAACATAATAAAAATACATCCACTATTATGGCCCTTAAAATAATCTTCAAATTCATCCCTTGAAAATTTTATTCACCCCAATCGGATATCGTATGCAAAATCTGTAGCCAGAACAGCGAAGCAGGCACGAAAACAGCATGCAACAACGAAAGAACTATGTTTCTCTCATTTTCATTATTCAAACAATTACATACGATAGATACAACAGAAAAATCTATTCTATTACATCAGAGCATAATCTAAATTAAATACAATTCGAATTACAAGATTACAATCAAAATAGAAATCAAAAATTAAAACGAATCATGATCAACCCTTATGATTTAATTTACAACCACGATAAACCACGTGGGATCCAAAAACATAATTACAACTATGGCCATAATAGTGGATAACACCCTGCATCAAAAAACAATACAAGCCCACCACTATATACATATATAATTACGACATGGACATCATATTATATAACACAGAATCCTAGAACCTGGCTCTTGATGCCAATTGTTGGGACAATCGAATCATGATGTTGCGATTTATGATATGCAAACGAACGATTTTGAATAGAAAATTAACATTAATCGTTACGGCGCAAATGATTCAAATCCACGTCTTCTACTGTATTCCCGTATTCACCTTGAGCGAAGTGTGGCCTTCAATCCTCCCAAGGTTGCCTCCCTTCTAGCTTTGAGATATTAGAACCCTAGTTCTTGGTTGCCTCCTTGAATGACGGCTCACAAAACCCCTAGTTTCCTTCACTTAGCTAGAAGAGAATAAGATGAATATATAGGCTACAGTAGGGATCCTGGATAATTAGGTCGGCCCTTCCAATGACATTCTGGATCAAGTCCAATGTCATTAAATATTAATTCAATCCACTAAAGAATTAATATTTTCACTACCTCTCATAATATCATAATTTAATTATTTAATTCGGCTCCAATATTATTTGCTTATTAAATTCCCCATGTTTAAGATATCGAATGTCCATTAATTAAATTAATTTCTGATAATTAATTTAATCAATATCTTTTATCCTTGATCATCCACTCAACCTTATAATTATGCAAGAACAAATCTGCCTGCATGACTAAAGCATAATTATCTTTATGAGCTTTCAAGAGGACATCATCACCTGAATATTTTCGGACACGGTTTCCTTTTATAGTCAATATCTCACTCTGTATGCAATGTCATTGTCCAAAACATAATATTGTGATTAACAAAAAATCACATCACATATGAATCAAAACATGTGCATTGCATACAAGTGTCAATCACTGTATCCGGATTAAGAACCTAAGCAATAATAATATTATAGAATCTTAGTTCCTCTTTATTGTTAGAATAGAAGAACAATTCTAATATTTTAATCCCGTTCAATATACACAAAGCATACAAGTATTATTCAATAATCAAGATAGATTATTTCCAAATAATACTTCAGTCATTCTAGTGTTTGTTTAACTCCACTTAAACTGTGAACATTTATTATATTATATATAGACACTGACAATCTAATCTTCTGGTATCCCATTTGATACTAGATTATCCACAATATATAACACACAAACAGTGTTAAAATATGCATTCAAGATTCTCATTAAAAAGGACAATGTCATTACTTCAAACGAATAGTCCAGTATACTCCCTAACAAAAACTTGGTGTTTGAATCCTCATTATCATACACCTTATCCACCAAAGCCAAGTTATTCAACACAGTAAGAAATCTGTCATAGATATCAGTGAGAGACTCATTCTATTTCGCCTCAAAGTATTCATATTCTTGAATAAGTACTGATATTCTATTCTTTTTAATTTTCTTGGTTCCTTGAAATTGAACCTCTAGTGCATCCCATATCTCTTTTGCAGTTTTGCAGGCAATTACTCTATTTGAAATTACAGAGTCTAAACTATTATGCAGTATGTTCCTTACCTTTGCATCTTTCAAGACCTCTTATTTTTCTTCATTAGTCCATTCCTTCTTGTCTTTTAGAGTGTAGTATTCAGGAATCTGTCTGCCTTCTACAATTGTTGATGGTACTAGTTTGGTTGGTAGATATTGACCTTCAATGATTCTGTCTATATCATCAAGATCAGTTGCTTCTAAGAACATCATCATCATCTTTACCCTCCATGTAGGGTATTCAGTCTTCTTCAAGATTGGGATTCTGATACTTTTGTATTTGTTTCCAGACATATGTATATGATCCTTAAGTTATAATCAATTGCCTGCTCTGATACCAATTGATGCCCAGATAATCAACTATTATAGATGAGGGGGTTGAATATAATAGTACCAAATAATCGATTAAGAACACAAGTATATAAAAGATGAACTGTCTTGTATTAACTTGAATGAACTGAATACAAAACTCTCTCAAGAAAAATAAAGTTCTTAAGAGTTGCTAGGTTATGAGAATAATAATTATTTGTTTTACTGTTACAATAATATTAACCTACTTCTGTGTTTATATAGACACAGTTACGAATCCAATTATAAAACAGATAATGATAAAAATAGCTTCCATAAGGTAATATAATTGTATTTGAATTCCTTTATCACTATCCAAATTAAATTCTGATTTGTCTATTTCCTTCTTTGACAAACTCTGATCATAAACTCTGTCTTGATTAAACTCTGTCTGAGTAAACTCTGTTTGATGTATTCTCTGATAGAGTAAACTATGTCGACAACTTCTTAAACTCTGATGATGTCAACATAAACTTTGTTCTTGATATTCTCTGACAGCATCAGTGTTTGCTTTTCTAACATGGTAGAAGAGTTTTGGAAGTCTGCAGAAGTCTCTAAGGATGGAAAGGTAACTTCATACACTTGTAGAGGTATGGAATACAATCTTACTAGCACTAATGTTTCTACTTGCTTAGAAATTCCTGCTGATAATTGTGATGTCATGCCTAATGATGATGACATTAGAAACATGTTAGCTTCTATTAATTATGCTGAACATGGCTGTAATCTAGGTGAGGTAATTAGAAAGAAGTTGAAAAAAGAATGGAGCTATTTCTTTGATGCCATTATCAAAGTATTTTCTGGAAAAATAAGCAATTTTGATGTTGTTACTACCAGTATGCAACAAATCGCTTATAGTGTCCGATTTGATAGGTACATTTGTCTTGGCAACCTGCTCCTAAATGAGTTAATTGTTAAATTAGGTAATAAAGAGTCTAGTAAGAATAACATATATTTTGCAAGATTTATTATGTTGTTCATTAACCATGCTATTAAAGAATATGAGATCACAGAGGCCATAGAAATAATAGATGCAGGGACTTAAAACAAAAGGTTCTTCAAGGACTTGGTGAGAATCAACTTACACCGTAAGTTATGCATCACATATCCCCCTTTTGTACAGGTATTCCTCAAATCTCACAACCTTTCTTTCCTTGAGGTAGAAATACCTCTTTCTTTGTCTTCTACAACAATGAAGGAAGTTGGAAATGCCCCCATCCCTCCTACCCAAGTTGCAAAACCCTCCAAATCGAAATCTAAGAAAACCACCTCAACAGTTTCTCAACAAACTGTTGTTGAAAAATCTAGAAAAAGAAAAACCACTAAGGAGAGTGTGAAGGTGGTGGTTGAGGGTGAGGGAACTGGCCAACATCAAGAAAGCCAGAAGAATAAGGTTGGAAATGGTGAGAATGTCGAGCTAGCCTCCAATCCAATCTCTCAAAATATTGAGATTGTGATCAAGGAATTGAATACATCCCTAGCTTCACCTTCTCAACAAGGTGTAGTTATTAAAAAGAGGTCTCAACCAGGACCATCTATTGGGAAAAAGTGAGACAAAGTTATACAAGCCTTCAAAGGGAGAAATAAGGGGAATGTAGATGCACAAGGGGGACACACAATTGCAAAGCCAAATGAGAATTTGGTGGAGCCTTCAGTTTCTTCTTTTGATATGGCTCAGATAAATGCTTAGACACAGCCCCACTCTTTATCTATTCTTTCTCTTCAATCTCCTTCTAAATCTCTTTCTTCAGAAACTTTAATGATAGAGAACATCAATGTTTCAAATTCACCTTCTTTATAACTCAGGGTAGAGCCAACACTCTCACCTGACTCACCATATAAGGTTAACACATTTGTTGAGCATGATAAACTTGAAAATTCTTCTAAGTCAATGGATATTTCTCAATCAACTGATAATTTCCAACATCCATTGACTTCTACTCATCCATCAATGGATATCCTTACATCCATCGATGAACTCATTTCAACTGATATTCATCAATCGATGGGGTTGGTTCAGATTGAGGAAGAATTCAGGAATGGGAAGGAGAGTCTATCAAGGATGTCTAATGATATTTCTCACATGAATCCTGAAGACTTTGAGTCTGATGGGGATGATGACACATTGGAGAACATCATAAGAGATGATGAAGCACATTTGGCTGATACTGAGAAGGAACTTGTGACTCAATACATAAGGTCAATGTCTGAAGTCAATGTGGAGGACCCTATTCAAAGAAGAATCTTAAATTTCTACAAGGATAATCTTAGAATTCAGAAGCATCATGTCATAGGAACCAAAAATGAGTTGAATAACGTTAGGAATGAAATTGACAATGCAAGAACGCACTTTGATTCTACTGTGGATTCCAGGCTCAGTTTTACTCTCATGGACAGAATCAAGCAAAGGCTTGACACTGAGTATACAGCCAAGGACAAAGTTATGGAATTGGAAAAGATGGTTAGTGCCATAGAGGTAAGCATGAATCAAATTCTAGCCAATCAAGTCGCCCAAGTCAAGCTTCTAAGTAGATTATTAGAAACACATTCCTCTTCTCAACTTTTGAATATTTTTATAGATAACAAAAAGTGGGAGAAAGAAAATGATGATGACTTAAGGAGGGAAATAGAGAACCAAATTAAAACATCTGAAGTTGTGATATCCAAGAAGGATCCATTGGCTAAGAAAAGAGAATTGTCTAAGAAAATTGTTCAGAAATTTGAAGCACTTGAAAGGAAGAACAAAGCCATCAATGCAAAAAAGCTAATGGAGATCACATCAAATACTTCATTGCCAACAAGGTCAATTTCTGAAACTATAGTTGTTAAATCTCTTGAGGCTGGAGGTATAAGGATGAATGAAGGAAGCTTCCATCCTGGAGATAGGAAGGGGAAATGAATAATGATTTAAGATGAAAAGAAAAAGAAGACTATTTTAGTTAGAGGTGAGAAGTTATTGCACAATGCAATAAATGTTGGAGTTAAAGACAAAGAGATGTAGGAGCAGGCAAGAGAGGAATTGGCCTTGATTCTTCAAAAGCAATTTGATGAAGAAAATGAAAATATTCTTGAAACAAGAAGGAAAAATGATGAGAAGAAATCAAGGATAAAACAAAGAGAAAACAGATCCTCAAAGCCTGTGGGAGTAAAGAGGAAGTTGAAAATTGATAAAGGTTGAGTGGTTGAGGAGAAACAGCCAAATGAGATAAAGATTCAAAGGACTAATAGTGATCAACCAAGAGAAGTAGAACTGTTTCAATCAAAAGCAAACAATTATATCCCAATTAGATCACAAAGATTAATTACTACAGAAAGCCAAAGGAAGTGGGGTGTGGATCTTCTTCACCTTGAATATGAAGATGGTTCACATCTCACCTTTACTTTTTCACAGGTGATGGAATAGGACTATGAAACTCTGATGAAAATTTATATTTTTCTCAACAGAAATTACTATTTGACTCAAGGACAAGCCAATGATATCTTACAGAGGATGACCACCATGAGAGAGGCTCTAATTTTGGAAGAAAAGGAAGTAATAAAAATGTAGAATCCTGAAGGAAGAAAAGTTCTCCATGAGCCTTCTACATGATGTTCTACACAGATAGGGATGGCAAGGGAAGATGCATTAATATTTATAAGGAAATCAGGAAATTGCCAAACCTGGAGCTGAATTACTTGGCAAGTCAATTGGACTATAGTATTGAAGATGAGAAGATACTTAATGGGTCATTGTACAAGCAAATGGAGGAGAATGAGAAAAGGGAAATGGTTGAGTCTAGAAGGAGGAAAAGAAGAAACTGGACAAGTAAAGACCATAAAAATTCTTCTCAGAAATCACATGTTACTGGTACTTCTAGTCTCATATTTTTTTTTTAATTTGTCAATTTATGATTCTCAATGTATTGATAAATGCTTAAAGTTTTTTTTTGTAATCATCAACCTAGATTTATGATTATTATTTATATTCATAAATAGGGGTAGATTGTTAGGAATCATGTTGTATGATGATAACAAATTACCTAGAATTATAATTTTGATCTTAATTTCATAATTGATCAATGGATATGTGATCTATAAATATCCATTGACTAGGGAACCATTTATTAGTTGAAGTTGTTGTTAATCAACTGATAAAATGGATTGTAACAATGATTTAGAATTCTTTTATGTTATCAATTGATTATAATATATCGATGGATGTGTTCGTCTAATCAACTGATGTCTATTGGCTTTGATTGATAGCTCATCAACGGATGTGAAGAATGACTGACAAAATATAAATATTCTAAGTCAGATTTCTCTCAAATAAAGTGATCAACGGATAAAGGAGTCAATGGATATGGATGATTAATTGATGGATAACAGGTCAATAAAAGTCAAATCAATGGATCTCTATTAACGGATAAAAGCATCAAGACAATTAACGGATAAAAGACAATTAATGGATAAGGGAGTCGATGGATGCTCAAATATCTATTGATACATCAATTGATCAATGGATAACTTATCCATCAATAGATAAACAAAGAAGGCTCAACTGATAAGCTTCACATCATTTATCAGTTGATCAAAGTTTCTCAAAATAGTTAAAGGCAATTGAAAGGGATCTTTGCAGGAGTCTAAATCAATAGAAGATAGTTCTGTCAGGACTGTGAAGACTTTCAAGGGAACATAGTTTTCAAGGAGAAGAACAAGACAAAGACTTATCCAGAATAAGGCAATGACCTATGAATACTGTGAAAGTAACTACATTCTATTTTAATATAAACATTATAAAATGTATTTTACGCATTTTATCAGTCGAGAGAAAATTGAAGTAGAAATTAGCTGTTATATATGGTTTAGCAGTTCATAGTAGCAAAGATAAGAAAATTGAACAAGAATAGCACAATAGAGAGATAGAGAATTATTTTGTAGTGCTTTTCTTAGTTCTATTCATATGTTGTAAGTAGCTTGGTTCTAAGACCAAGATTAATTGAAAGCAGAAACATTTACTAGTGGAAAAACTAAACCACTAGTAATTTTAACATATTTATTTTCAAGTTTATTTTTAAATCTTCTAGTTCCTTCTTTTTTTTAACCTTTCCAAACATTATTATTAAACAAACTTAAATTCGCAAGAATTTGATATAATTCTTAAGTTTGTATTCAACCCCCTTTTAAAAACTTCTTGTACTTAAAGGAAATAACAGTATGCTCACATTGAATATGCCAGAGGAGCATAGACATATAAAAGTACAGAGTCTAATGAGAATAGGTGAAAGAAAGTGGGATGAAGAAATATTGAAGGATATATGTAGTGACAGAGATAGGGAGTTGATTAATGAAATTCCACTGCCAAGGGGGGACAAAACTGATTCGTGGTATTGGATATTTAATGAAAAAGGAGATTTTACAATTAGAAGCTATTATCGTAAGTTAAGAGGTGAATGTAATAGTTTGAAAACAAGTTTTTAGAGGAAAATATGGTCATTAAAACTGCCAAGTAAGATAGTGAACTTTATATGGCATGCATGTCGAGCATGCCTTCCGATTGTAGCTGCTTTAATCTCTAAACGAGTTAATATAGATTCGAAGTGCTCATGGTGTCGAAACTATGATAAAGATGGAGTGCATGTGTTTTTCAAGTGTTCGTTTCCAAAGTTAGTCCGGGAAGAAGTGGGATTGTCAAGTGTAATACAGAAAGCACCAAACGATAATGTGCTTGATGTGTTCATTAAGACTTTTGCTAAGTGTACAAGGGAACAGTCAGTGTTAATTGCTCTGTTTTGCTGGAATATTTAGACCTGTCGAAATAAATGGGAGTGGGATAGAGTTAACATGTCTGTCTTCGGGACAAAGACGGCATCATTGCACTTATTAGTAGACTGGAAGAAGGCACAATAGGAGGATGTGAAGTGAAAGCAAGGTCAGAACTTGGGTAGTAGAGTGTGGAAGGTACTACCAAGAGGTTGGGTTAAAGTGAACGTAGATACAGTTGTTATTCCAAGTATGCAATCTATAGGAATTGACAGTGTGATAAGGGATGAAGATGGTAGATTTTTGTAGGCAAGATGCATGACAGTGGAGGGAGAATGGAGTGTTAGAGAGGCAGAGGTTATAAGTCTGAAGAAAGCTATGATGTGGACGAAAGTTTAGGTATTAAAAAGTGCAACTTCGAAACTGATTCCAAACTGTTGGCAGATGCATGCAATGGGGACTTTGGAAAATCAAATTTCCACTCCATTGTAAATGATTGTGTTGAATCTTTTCAGCACTTTGATAATGTGCTGGTGCAGTTTGTCTATAAATCTGCGAATGCAGTAGCTCATATGCTAGCTAGAGCTTCTCATTCTATGTCAGGTTTACGGTATCAGAGCAGATGGTTAATTATAACCTAAAAGATATGAAAAATAATGTCTAGAAACAAGTATGAAAGCATAAGGATTCCAATATTGAAGAATGTCGAATACCCTGAAGGAATTTATGCACTAGCGGAAGCATTGAATAACATTTATTTGCATATATTCCTATGTATACATACATATAGATACAAAACTATTTTATAAATTGAAGAATACCTCGATTGCTTTCCGGCAACAGCTAGAGAAGATCTTGTTCTTCAATCCTTGCAATTACCCCTCAAATGTGGAGTGCTCTAAAGATATCCACCAAGAATCAAACTAAAAGATGAAGGAGGAGGCTAGAGAGGAAATTAGGGTTACCTGCCTTTTAAAATATTTCTCACAAATATTAGGGGGTTTTTTTGTATTAGGGTTTATAATCGTATATTTATAGGCAAATATCTCAGCTGAGATATTTTCTATAAATATCTTATTATTAATTCCCTTTTTAATTAATTAATCTTATTAATTAATTAGTTAATGATTAAAACTATTTTAATCATTAATTCCTTTTTCTAAACTCTTTTAAAAAATTATTCTCTCTTCATATTTAATTACTTTCATTAAATATTTAATTAATAATATTAAGATCTTATCTTAAATAATTTATAATCAATTTGCTAAGTAATTATTTATTTCATAAATAAATAATGACTAGCTATTATTAATTATTCCTTCATCTATAATTTAATCTCTTTTATGGTGTGACTCTTTAGGTTCAATATTAAGCCGGTAGTAGAAATAAATAATAATAAACATTTTATTTATTATTTATATGAATTCTATTAATTCATTAAATATAATTAATCTGATTAATTATATTTATTCTACATCGTGAGTGATGCTTCTCAACATATCGCGACTATCCAGATAATACGAAATCATTGCTTAGAATACTTAGAACCTGTCAGTAATTAGTTACCGTACAATTAATTCCTTCTACCCTTCAATATCCCAATTAAATACAAGTCATGGAACTCGTGTCAAGCCTATCTAATTTAATCATACGATTTCTTATTCATAATGCAAAGTTCCTTTTAATGCAAATTAGAAACTCTTTCTAATTTCATTCACTCTGGCCAGAGATTCCTGAACTTGCATATCTAAGAATAACATAGGATATTCACTTCCTTTACTCAAAGGGGCAGATCCTTTATTGATCCGTTAACTATCTCCATACACAAATCACTATGTCCAGAATGGAACTAATGAATGTCCTAGAGACTAAGGACTAAACCAAAGCATAAATCATTGTGTACGAGATTACTCTAACGATCTCAAGTCTAAGGATACTTGTACAACTATTTACTTAATAAACAACTATCGACACGTGAGTAAACTCCATTAGTTGTTCTACTAATTATCGAGTCATGTTCAGTGAACTTATTCCTTAATAAGCACCTACATACTAGATATAGTGTCACCACACAAATATCTATGAGAACAGACATCCTCCTAAGAGAGCTAGCATAGTATGTACTGATCTTTACGGATTTACCAATTTTCAATTAGTTATCCTATGATCAGGAACTGTTTAAGTCTAAAGCTATTATCTTCTAGATCTCATTATTACAATCTCATTATAATTCTAGAAGCTTTGCTCTAAACTATGGAACATCTTATTTAATACACTTCAAATAGATTAAGCCTGTAACATAACAAATAAATACTTTATTATCAAATGAAATTAAATAAGAGTAGCAGAAAGTTTTTCCTAACTCATCATACATGATTGGTTTTAGGTCAAACACTTTCAATCTCCCACTTGGCCTAAAGCCAATCACTCTGGTATCTAATACCCATCCACTCCTTATGACGATCAAAATTTAACTGAGACAACGGCTTCGTGAACGGGTCTGCTATGTTGTTATGTGTGTCAACTCTTTCGATCTTGACATCTCCTTTTTCAATGATCTCCCTAATCAAATGAAACCGCCGCAATATATGTTTGGTATTCTTGTGAGACCTCGGTTCCTTGGCTTGAGCTATTGCAGCGTTATTGTCACAATATAACACAATAGGCCCCTCTATGCCAAGAACTACTCCCAACTCAGAAACAAATTTCTTCATCCAAACAGCTTCTTTTGCAGCCTCACTTGCAGCTATATACTCTGCTTCTGCTGTGGAGTCAGCCGTCGTAGATTGCTTACGACTTCTCCAACTAATCTCCCCTCCATTTAGAGTAAACACATACCCTGACATGGATGTACTATCGTCACACTCTGACTGAAAACTAGAGTCAGTGTAACCCTCTATTTTCAACTCAGACCCACCAAAAATAAGAAAAATATCCTTAGTCCTTCTCAAGTACTTAAGGATGTTCTTCACTGCTTTCCAGTGGTCTTCACCTGGATTTGACTGATATCTGCTAGTCACACTAATTGAGTGACTAACATCAGGTCTTGTACATAACATCGCGTACATGATAGATCCTATTGCCGATGCATAAGGAATCCTACTCATACGCTCTCTTTCTTCAGGTGTCTTGGGAGACATCTTGTCAGAAATGGAGACTCCATGGCTCATCGGTATGAGACCTCTCTTGGAGTTTTCCATGCTAAACCTTTTAAGCACCTTATCGATGTACGTACCTTGGGTTAGACCTATCATTCTTCTTGATCTATCTCTATAGATCTTCATACCAAGAATGTAAGACGCTTCTCCCAAGTCCTTTATAGTGAAGTTCTTTGATAGCCACATTTTTACTGATTACGGCATTGGTATGTCATTTCCTATTAAGAGTATGTCATCTACATACAAAATAAGAAATGTTACTGCGCTCCCACTAACCTTCTTGTAGACACATGGTTCATCTATGTTTTTGATAAAATCAAACTCTTTGATTGTCTCATCAAAACGAATGTTCCATTCGAGAAGCTTGCTTTAACCCATATATGGTTCGTAGTAGCTTACATACTAGATGCCCATTTCCTATGGAAATAAAACCCTCTGGCTGTGTCATATACACTTCTTCTTCAAGTTCCCCATTGAGGAAAGCCGTCTTTACGTCCATTTGCCAGATCTCATAGTCATGGTAAGCTGCAATAGCAAGTAAAATCCGAATTGATTTAAGCAAGGCTACAGGCGAAAAAATTTCATCAAAGTCAATCCCTTGTCTTTGTTTGAATCCTTTTGCCACGAGCCTGGCCTTGTAGGTATCTACCTGGCCATTTGCTCCAATCTTTCTCTTGTACACCCACTTGCACCCTATAGGCTTCATATCCTTGGGTGCCTCTACCAAAGTCCATACTTGGTTGGCATACATGGAATCCATTTCGGATTTCATGGCACTCTACCATTTTTCTGAGTCAACGCTACTCACAGCCTCGTTGAAGGTCATAGGGTCATCTCCATCAATGACCGCCAATTCATTGTCATTCTCAATAACAAGGCTATAATACCTCTCAGGTTGGCGAGACACCCTTTGTGATCTACGGATGGGCTGTTCTACGGAAGGTTGTTCAATATGAACAGGTGTTTTCTCTTGAATCGTAGTAGTTTGTGCTTCATGAACTTCATCAAGTTCAATCTTGCTCCCACTATTCCCTTCAAGGATAAACTATTTTTCCAGGAAGGTAGCATGTCGGGAGACAAACACCCTTTGTTCGGTGTAAAAGTAATACCCTAAAGTCTCTTTAGGATATCCTACAAACCTACATTTCACGGATCGAGATTCTAGCTTATCGGGGTCAACTTTCTTGACATAAGCCAAACATCCCAAAATCTTAACGTGCTTAAGACTCGGTTTCCTTTCTTTCCATATCTTATACGGAGTATGATGAACATATTTGGAAGGCACCTTGTTCAATATATATGCTGATGTTTCCAATGCATAACCCCAAAGTGATACTGGAAGATCTGTATAGCTCATCATGGATCGAAACATGTCCACAAAGTTCGATTTCTCCTTTTGGATACTCCATTCAACTGGGGAGTGGCCGGAGGAGTCCATTGAGAGACTATACCATTTTCTTTGAGATAATCTAGAAACTCGCCACTTAAGTATTCACCTCCTCGATCTGATCGAAGGGTTTTAATACTATACTTGGTTTGTTTCTCTACTTCATACTTATATTCTTTGAACTTTTTGTTGGGTTCCGAGGCATAAAACGCAGCGGATAAACGTAAATATAACGAAAAATTTCGGAACCCTAACGCATGATCATGTATAAGATTGGACGGATTATGGTGATAATCGAATCATACCTATTACGATCTTGAATGTCACGAACTCAACGGAGATCCTTGCTATCACGACTTGTGTCTTCCTCTCGAAAACACCTCTATGGTATCCACACGAGCACCTTCAAGAGCGTCTCACGATCTTGATTACGGAGTGGATGTACTAGCAAACCTTTGATAATTCGAATTGTCTTCCTGCCTCTTTGCTGCCTCTTCTAGGGTTTTTCTATCAAAAACGTGTTGTGCCTCTTAACCCTACATTATCTATTTATAATGTTTGGTTAATAGGCCCATAGCAGCAAAACCTAACCCATGTAGGTCTAGGAAAATAATAAAACGAATTTTATTATTTAATTAATAACTAAGTCATACTTAATTATTATGGGCAGAAATACAATTCTAATTTGAATTTATATTATCTTAATTAATTAAGTCTCACTTAATTAATATAATAAAAATTCAAATAATTATCAATTAATTTAAATCTATAATTTAAATTAACTATTCCTCTAAGTGCTCTTTGCGTGTGACCCTATAGGCTATTATTTAATTGGCAATAATTTTATTCTCCAATAAAATTATAAACAATGAGCGGCATCTAGTAATACATCATTGCTACCCAATTAAACAATAATTAAATCGTGATTCGATAAAACCTTTCGTGATTAATGTTTCCGTGTAATATAATCCTTTTAACCATATATATTATAGATTAAACTCGAGGCATGTATTTAGCCATCCTCTTCAACATTTAATCCGGGTTTACTTGATCCATGAGTAGACTATGAAAACAAATCATTATTTGAGCACGGCCATGCATTTTATAGTCTCACTCAATCAAGAGGCCAATAATATCTCTCCTAATTATAGGAGGGTTAAATCCTTTATCTATCATTCATATTTCTCATACGACTCATGATATACCCGATGTCCACTTTTATCATTACCCGGTCAAATGTAACTTTTAATGTAGTCAAAGTATATTAATCCTCGTATAAAAATACAATGATCTCAAGTCAGAGGATCATTACACCATTATCACTGTGAGTCTTTCTTATGACTTTATTAAACATGAAGAATCTCAATGTGGGTCTGTCCAGTACCATGTACTCCTGCATGTACCTATGTGTTGACTTTAGTATCCCCATACTTATAACCAATGAGATGTGGTTATCTGTCAAACAACATACTAGTCTATTTATGTATTATTATTGTCCTATAATAATAATACTCGACTAGGGACATTTAAGAATATGATATATTATATAATCTCAAGTTCAAGTCATGTACTAAACTATACAATATGTATCATGATTCTAAGGACATTTATTATGCTAACAAATATATCGCAGTAATTAAAGTCATAATAAATATGTTTATTGAATAATCAATTGACATAAAGGTTTATCAAAATAAACATTGTATTGCCTCTAGGGCACCTACACCAACAATCTCCCACTTGCACTAGAGCCAATCACCCATGTATCTAATACCCATGGAACTAGTGTGACCGTCGTGCTTCTTCTGCGATAAGCCTTTGGTCAGTGGGTCTGCAATGTTATCATTTATGTGCACTTTACATATGTGTATGTCACCCCTTTCATTAATCTCTCGAATGAGGTGATATCTCCTGAGTATGTGTTTGGTTCGGGAGTGAGCTCTAGGTTCTTTAGCCTGTGCAATGGCTCCATTATTATCGCAGTATAGATCAATGGGATCTGCGATCGATGGAACCACTCCCAAATCATTAATGAATTTTCGAATCCAAACAGCTTCCTTAGCCGCTTCACAAGCTGCAATGTACTCAGCCTCCATTGTAGAATCAGCTACTGTTTCTTGCTTTGAACTCTTCCAACTCACAGCACCTCCGTTTAGACAAAACACAAAACCAGACTGTGATACAGTATCATCCTTGTCTGTTTGGAAACTTGCATCAGTGTAACCTTTTACAACCAGTTTCTCCTCTCCTCCATACACCAAGAATGAATCTTTAGTCCTTTTCAAGTACTTTAGAATATTCTTGACAGCCGTCCAGTGACCTTCACCTGGATTAGATTGGTATCTGCTCGTCATGCTTAAAGCATACGAAACATCTGGGCGAGTACATACCATCGCATACATGATGGATCCAATTGCTGAGGCATATGGAACCTTACTCATGCGGTCCTTGTCATCCAATGATTTTGGACACTGATCTTTAGAGATCGTTATCCCTTGAGATACGGGGACATATCCCCTTTTTGCATTTTGCATACCAAAACGATGCAAAACCTTTTCGATGTATGTACTCTGACTTAGACCGATCATCCTTCTAGATCTATCCCTATAGATCCTCATTCCTAGAATGTAGGATGCTTCTCCTAAGTCTTTCATAGAGAAGTTGCTCCCTAACCAAATCTTAACATCCTTGAGAGAAGGTATGTCATTCCCCATTAGTAGTATATCATCAACATATAGTACTATGAATGCCACATGGCTCCCACTAACCTTCTTGTAAACACAAGGTTCATCTTCGTTTTGAACAAAGCCATACTCCTTGACTGTTTCATCAAAACGGATATTCCATCTCCTAGAGGCTTGCTTCAATCCATAAATGGATCGACGTAATTTACATACCTTGCTAACATTTCTTGGATCGACAAAACCTTCAGGTTGTGTCATGTACACATCCACATCCTCTTCAAGGATTCCGTTAAGGAAGGCTGTTTTGACATCCATTTGCCAGATTTCATAATCATGGAATGCTGCAATAGCAAGCAAAATCCTTATAGACTTGACCATAGCCACTGGTGAGAAAGTCTCATCATAGTCAATACCATGAATTTGTCTGAAACCTTTTGCAACCAGCCTTGCTTTATAGGTCTGAACATTTCCATCCATGTCAGTTTTCTTCTTGAAAACCCATTTGCACCCTATGGGTTTTACCCCTTCAGGTGGATCAACCAAGGTCCATACTCGGTTTTCGTACATGGAATCCATCTCAGATTTCATGGCTTCTAGCCATCTCTTAGAGTCTGGACTGTTCGTAGCATCTTGGTATGTGAGAGGCTCATCTTCGTCTATGAGCATCAAATCACCACATTGAGTCAAGAGAAATCCATATCTCTCTGGCTCATGGCGAATTCTACCAGTTCTACGAACAACCTGTGTTTGTTGAGCATTATCATTATCCTGCTCTTGTTCCACTTCAGGTTCAATGCTATTTTGTGGTTCTCGATCTTCATCGAGGTCTATAGTTCTCCCACTGTTTCTTTTGGAAACAAAATCTCTTTCCATGAAAACAGCATCTCGAGCAATGAACACTTTCTGCTCAGTAGGACTATAGAAATAGTACGCCTTTGTTTCCTTAGGGTATCCCACAAAATTGCACTCTTCAGATTTAGGTCCAAGCTTGTCAGATACTTGACGCTTCACAAACGCCTTGCATCCCCAAACTTTCATAAAGCTCATGCCTGACCGTTTCTTCTCCCATATCTCATATGGAGTCTTTTGAACCTTCTTAGTAGGAACACGGTTAAGTGTGAAAGCCGCTGTTTCTAGAGCATAACCCCAGAAACTAATTGGAAGATCTGCATGACTCATCATCGATCGCACCATGTCCAACAATGTGCGATTTCTCCTTTCTGAAACTCCATTCCATTGAGGTGTACCTGGCGGAGTGAGTTGTGATACAATACCACACTCCTTTAAATAATCTTTAAATTCAGTGCTCAAGTATTCTCCTCCACGATCAGATCGTAAGATTTTAATACTTGCACCTCCGCCAATTTGCTTCTCTACTTCAGCTTTGTATTCTTTGAACTTTTCAAAAGAATCGGATTTATTCTTCATAAGATATACATATCCATATCTACTGAAATCATCAGTAAATGTTATGAAGTAGTAGTAGCCTCCTCTAGCCATCACACGTATTGGGCCACATACATCACTATGTATTAGCTCCAAACGTTCAGTGGCCCTTTGACCCTTACCAGTGAAAGGGGCTTTAGTCATTTTACCAAGCAAACAAGATTCGCATTCTTGGTATGATTCAAAATCAAACTTATCCAAATATCCATCCTTATGTAATTTGGATATGCGTTTCTCATTTATATGGCCTAGACGACAATGCCAGAGGTATGTTTGATTTGAGTCATTAACTTTAAGTCGTTTGTTTTCTATATTACAGACAGGATTATCTAAGTCAAGAACATATAAACCATTAAACAAACGCGCAACACCATAGGTTAAATCATTCAAAGCAAAAGAGCAACTGTTGTCCTTTATTGTAAACGAAAAACCTTTCTTGTCCAAACAAGAAACAGAAATAATGTTTCTGCGAATTGCAGGCACGTAATAACATTTCTCCAGTTCTAAAACTAGCCCAGAGGGCAAAGATAAATAATAGGTTCCTACAACTAAAGCAGCAACTCTTGCTCCGTTGCCAACTCGTAGGTCCATTTCTCCTTTAGCCAATGTCCTACTTCTCTGCATTTCCTGCACATTTATACAAATGTGAGAAGCACATCCGGTATCCAATACCCAAGATGTAGAAATAGACAGATTGACTTCTATAACATATATACCTGAATTAGAAGCTTGCTCAGCCCTCTTCTTCTTCAGATCCTCCAAGTAAATTGAACAGTTTCTCTTCCAGTGACCAGTTTTCTTACAGTAGTGACATTCACCCTTAGCGACCCCACCTTTAGGCTTTAAAGCCTGTTTAGGACCTGACTTTGGCTTGGGTGTAGAATCAGAACCTGTCTTCTTCTTACCCTTCCATTTGCCTTTCCCTTTGGCCTTACCTTTATTGCCCACCATCAGTATGGGAGCGGGTTCAGCCGTCTTCATGTTGGTCTCATATGTTCTCAACATAGCCAACAATTCAGTAGGTGTTTTGTCAAATTCATTCATATTGTAGTTCATAACAAACTGAGTGAATTTGTTGTTCAAAGAATTCAAGATTAGGTCAATACCAGTTTCCGGACCAATCGGGAAACCCAAAGTATCAAGATACTCAATGTAACCAATCATTTTCAGAACATGTGGGCCAACTGGTTCACTTGCCCCTTGTTTGCAGTTAAAGAGTGACTTGCTCGTGTTGAACCTTTCTTGACGAGTTTGGCTTGCAAACATGCTTTGCAAGTGCTCATTGATAGTATATGCATCCATATGCACATGTTGTCTTTGAAGCTCAGCACTCATAGTTGCCAACATAAGACATGCAACATCAGTTGCATCATTCTCATCCTTTGTGTGGGCCGCTCGTTCCTCAACAGTAGCGCCCTCAGGAAGGGGACCTGCCGGAGGAATATCAATGACATGAAGCTTGCGCTCCTGCCTGAGGACAATCCTCAAATTCCTCTGCCAGTCTAGGAAGTTGTTTCCTCCTGTCAGCTTATCCTTCTCAAGGACAGATCGTACGGATAGTGTGTTTGTGTTGTTTGTCATTATTCGGTATCTACAATGATAAAAGCACAAAATAAACATTAGATTGTCTGAGTTATTTATTATGTTCAAATGATTATGATACATTCATAATATATCTCCCACTATTTTTATCAAATCAATAGCCCTTACTATTAATTTGGAAAGTATATCCCATAATTCTTTCTAGTGAGCCAAGATCCATATTTCATCATGTCTGAAGTCAACCACTGGAAGTCCTTAAGAATGATTATTTAGGTAGACAACATTTGTCAATTATATCATATATAATTCTTGGATAGTTTGGTGAGCAACGATTGATCTTATCTATCTAATAGATTTTTAACCAAACTCCATGCTTCTAAGTTCATAATTGTTGAATATAACCGTTTACTTTCACCTTATTATGACGACTCAGTTAAGTTTGACCCAATGATACAACGGCCGAATATAACCATTTATATTCGTCGCATCTCACCACGATAGATAGGAGTCCCCTGCCACTGACAGTCTTTCCCCTAATTGATCTAGGATTCGATGAGTGTTCATTCATTGGAAAGCATCCGATTAAAACTTAATATTTTGTTAAGGGGTTTAGAAAATTTACGACGATCATGATCACATCATGAAGAGATCCTCAATTTTTCCTTGAACCAAATATTTCAAATTGACATCTTAAATTGTTCATTTCCCAGGTAGATGGAGGATACCAGTGGTCACACTTAAAACCCATCAGCCTTACGAATACGCATATCCGCTTTTGACAGAAAATCCCAGTTTTAGATATCAAAAATTCATATTTAATTTCGTGTTTTAAAATCCATATTTCATAAACACAAGAATCTCATGATCGTTCGTTTGTTAATTTTAAAATCTTAAATCGTTAAAGATTTTATCTTGTTTAGCATGGCAAGCATGGCATGGGTGACGTATCTAATACATGCATACATCATTAATCTAATTAAAGCATGCATCTTCTACTCTACACATACATTCATACATCAATATGTAAAGTGTAGTATGTAAACGTGCTTGGTTATGGCCCTTTTCCTATGTGATCCTTTCGAGCTAATGAAAGGATCAAAGTCAATCTATGGTGGTAAAATATAAATACAATTACATGTCTTCATTCTTCTTGTATCCATGGGTGCTTGCTCCTCTTCTTGGATCATCCTTCAATCTTCAAGTACATTACATGGAATAATTGAATACAATCTATACTAATGTACTTACATAAGAAAACTCGAGTTACATTCGAGGTTAAACAATTACAAGAATGAAGAAAACGACATGCAAGTCGTATTTATAAAACCAAAACCAAAAACCATTAATCTAGGGGTCCAAAGGCCATAACCAGCACCATGCTCAAGTACACAACAAAAATAATGCAGGGGTCCGGGGGCGGCAGCCCCTGGGTGGGGGTTCGGGGGCGGCAGCCCCCGGGCGGGGTCTGGGGCGGCAGCCCCCAGTGGAAATTTTTTATTTTCGAAGACCAGTCCTATTCAGAAATCATCAATTTCTGAATTACAGATCATATCTGTTGGCCTTTTTCCCCACTGCAATTTACACAGTTTCAGAAGCATGTATCATATACATACTTATCATATCCCAGTTAACAGATCATGTCCAACATAATCTTTCCACCAGTTTGTATCATATACAAACTGACCCTCATGCAAAATATACAAATCGCAAACAGGCATATAAATCAGTCATGACAAATCATTAACATGCTAGTATCATCATCTATTTACTCATCATATGAATAACAATTCGAATATACATGGCAGTAGCATGGCAGTAGCATAGCAGAAGCATGGCAGTATCATGGCAGTCATCAAACAGGCATGGCAGTTTCATAACAGGCATGGCAGTAGCATAAGCAGTGGCATGACAGTTATGACAAAGCAGTAGCATGGCATGGCAGTCACCAAAACAGGCATGTATGCATCAAATACATAAAACACGTAACCAAATCAGTCCCTTATACACGTAGCTCTGATACCATTGTTGGGTTCCGAGGCATAAAACGCAGCGGATAAACGTAAATATAACGAAAAATTTCGGAACCCTAACGCAGGATCATGTATAAGATTGGACGGATTATGGTGATAATCGAATCATACCTATTACGATCTTGAATGTCACGAACTCAACGGAGATCCTTGCTATCACGACTTGTGTCTTCCTCTCGAAAACACCTCTATGGTATCCACACGAGCACCTTCAAGAGCGTCTCACGATCTTGATTACGGAGTGGATGTACTAGCAAACCTTTGATAATTCGAATTGTCTTCCTGCCTCTTTGCTGCCTCTTCTAGGGTTTTTCTATCAAAAACGTGTTGTGCCTCTTAACCCTACATTATCTATTTATAATGTTTGGTTAACAGGCCCATAGCAGCAAAACCTAACCCATGTAGGTCTAGGAAAATAATAAAACGAATTTTATTATTTAATTAATAACTAAGTCATACTTAATTATTATGGGCAGAAATATAATTCTAATTTGAATTTATATTATCTTAATTAATTAAGTCTCACTTAATTAATATAATAAAAATTCAAATAATTATCAATTAATTTAAATCTATAATTTAAATTAACTATTCCTCTAAGTGCTCTTTGCGTGTGACCCTATAGGCTATTATTTAATTGGCAATAATTTTATTCTCCAATAAAATTATAAACAATGAGCGGCATCTAGTAATACATCATTGCTACCCATTTAAACAATAATTAAATCGTGATTCGATAAAACCTTTCGTGATTAATGTTTCCGTGTAATATAATCCTTTTAACCATATATATTATAGATTAAACTCGAGGCATGTATTTAGCCATCCTCTTCAACATTTAATCCGGGTTTACTTGATCCATGAGTAGACTATGAAAACAAATCATTATTTGAGCACGGCCATGCATTTTATAGTCTCACTCAATCAAGAGGCCAATAATATCTCTCCTAATTATAGGAGGGTTAAATCCTTTATCTATCATTCATATTTCTCATACGACTCATGATATACCCGATGTCCACTTTTATCATTACCCGGTCAAAGGTAACTTTTAATGTAGTCAAAGTATATTAATCCTCGTATAAAAATACAATGATCTCAAGTCAGAGGATCATTACACCATTATCACTGTGAGTCTTTCTTATGACTTTATTAAACATGAAGAATCTCAATGTGGGTCTGTCCAGTACCATGTACTCCTGCATGTACCTATGTGTTGACTTTAGTATCCCCATACTTATAACCAATGAGATGTGGTTATCTGTCAAACAACATACTAGTCTATTTATGTATTATTATTGTCCTATAATAATAATACTCGACTAGGGACATTTAAGAATATGATATATTATATAATCTCAAGTTCAAGTCATGTACTAAACTATACAATATGTATCATGATTCTAAGGACATTTATTATGCTAACAAATATATCGCAGTAATTAAAGTCATAATAAATATGTTTATTGAATAATCAATTGACATAAAGGTTTATCAAAATAAACATTGTATTGCCTCTAGGGCACCTACACCAACACTTTTCAAAGGCTTCGGATTTGTATTTCATCAAATACACATATCCAAATCTAGATCGATCATCTGTAAAAGTAATGAAGTGTGAAAATCCACCCATGGCTTGCGTGGACATCGGCCCACACACATTTGTATGTACCAATCCAAGCAACTCCGCAGCTCTTTCTCCATGTCCACTAAATGGAGATTTGGTCATTTTGCCTAACAGACAAGACTCGCATGTAGGCTATGATTCAAAATCAAAATGTTCTAGTAACCCTTCCTTATACAATGTCTTAAGTCTATTTTCACTAATATGACCAAGTCTGCAGTGCCACAAGTAGGTGGGATTTTCATCATCTCTTTTTCTTTTATTACAATGTTCAATTTGAAATAAACTATGTTCTACGTCACATACATACAAACCATTATTTAAAATACCAACACCATAAAGAATATTATTTCTAAAAATTGAATATTTATTATTATCAATAACAAACGAAAAACCATCCAAGTCTAACATGGGAATAGAAATAATATTCCTCATAATTGAGGGAACAAAATAACAATTATCCAAAATAATAGTCTTGCCCGTAGGCATAAGTAAATCAAACGATCCTACAGCTACAGCAGCAACTCTTTCTCCATTGCCCATACGTAGGATCACCTCTTCTTCTTCAAGAGTCTTACTTCTCCTTAGTCCCTGCAACGAATTGCAAATGTGAGAACCACAGGCGGTATCTAATACCCAAGTAGAAGTTTGATTAAGTGACATATTTAGTTCTATCATGAACATACCTGAAGCAGAAGCGGTAGTCTCACCACCCTTCTTTTTCTTCAACTCTGCAAGGTAAGCCTTACAGTTTCTCTTCCAGTGCCCCACTTTGTTGCAGTGAAAGCAAACAGCTTTGTTTTTGGGATCTTCAGCTTTTGGCAGAACTGGCCTTTTCTCACCTACCTTCTTCTTCTTCTTAGGAGGGCTCATCTTCCTCTTCTTAGGGTTAGAGCCTTCACCAATTAGAAGAACAGAACTCTTCTTTGTGGGAAAATTCGACTCAGCAGTTTTCAGCATGTTATGGAGTTCAGGCAAGCTGACATCCAACTTGTTCATGTGAAAGTTCACAACGAACTGCGAGAATGAATCTGGAAGTGATTGCAAGACCAGATCTTGATTCAGCTCCCCATCCATGACAAATCCAAGTTGTCCAAGATGCTCAATCAAATTGATCATCTTGAGCACATGAACATTCACAGATGATCCCTCAGTCATCCTACAACGGAACAGCTCCTTCGATATCTCATATCGAGCTGTCCTTCCTGCCACATCATACAAATCTTGTAGATGCATAAGGATAGAGTGAGCATCCATATGCTCGTGTTGCTTTTGGAGCTCATCATTCATGGATCCTAGCATAACACACTGTGCAACTCTTGCATCATCTATCCAATTACGATACACAATATGTTCATCATTATGTGCTTCCTGAGCAGGTTCAGCAAGTTTAGGTGAGTCTAGTACATATTCCTTCTTCTCAATCCTGAGAACAATTCTCAGGTTTCGAAGCCAATCAGCATAGTTGGGACCAGTTAATTTGTGTGCATCGAGCTTGCAACGGAGTGATAGTGCAGAAGACATTATGTATATAATAAATCTGCAAATAATAAACACATAAAAACATTTAGCAAATACTCTATTTCATTATCTAAAACACCATATGAATCGGGTCTTTATTCATAAGTGTCTCCCACTATTCTATCTAATTTCTATATCCCTTATTGAAATTAAGCATTCATAATGCTAGTGGGATAGGGATCCTACATTCCATCACACAACCTCGGTTGTAGCACGAAACGCCATGTAACGTTCAATAGGCAGACAACTCTTGTCAGCTGCATCTCATGTTATTCCCTAATCTTACTTTAGCCTCTTGAATACTTGAATCACGGCTGTGGCACGACAAACCCAATATTCTAAGTCAAGTCAATCCCAACATCTCGTATAATTAAATTAGTTTCAAATAGCCCATGGCTGTAGCACGTAACGACCATAAGATTCCAATTCATCATACACATCTCATGTTATAGACAAGTATCTCTTCTTTCGGAAACAACACCCTCGGCTGTAGCACGAAACGACAGAGTTTCAAAAACAAGAAATACTTTCTATTATATTGGAAGGCTATGACCAACACAAGCCCTTTGTGTTTTATGGCCAATTACTACTTGATATTCTTTATATTTTAGGGGATTATATTATGTTACAATCATAATCATATTATAAAGAGATTCTTTTAGATTAGATTAAATATTTCAAATCAACTATTGATACTTGGAGTCATCCCAGGCCAGGGGTGGAGCATTGTCAAGAGGCGTCTCTTAATAACCCCCTTTCTTACAGATAGAACATCTGTTGTTTGACAGAATCATCCTTTCACTTAAGTTGAAAATTCATATTCAATCACGTGTTTCATAAACACAAAAATCTCATGATTGTATTCATAATATGTAAATTAAGGTCACGAAACAATTTCACTATTCTAGATTGTCTAACAACGCCTTATGTTAATTAAGTTCACCTAAATCTATCATCTCATGATAATTCAAGCATATATCACATATATATAATCACGAATAAACATAAGGTAGGCATGTTAAACCATATATTATAACATATAAGCATTATACATCTCTATGTATCACATGGTGTATTTAAAAGCAACTTAAAACAGTTAAAACTTGCTTTAAACACTTTTGAAATCTCTAAATAGTCCGAAACAATTTCAGAAAAATTATTGTAATATACCATTAGAACCGTCTCGAAAAGAAAAAAAGAACGAATCCAACGGTATATTACACGCCTCATTCTGAGCTACTACGTGCCCGCACGCGCCCCGAGAAGTTTCTGCGCGTGTAAGACACCCTGTCACGCATCTCGGGTATGCGTTACAAGCCAAAAACTCTTTTTTTTTAGATATTATTATTTAATTACGAATTAATTAAAAACAGCTTTAAAAATTTATAATAAATAATCTATAGCTCAGAAAAATATATTAAAAATACCTGGACGATCTACAACACTTGCAGAACACATGAAAAATATAAAATAAATTTTGAGGAACATTAATGAATTAATCATAATTAAATCATTATTATTGCTTTCAAAATTCATAATAAATATTCTACGCATCAGAAAATTATGAAAAATTAACTGGACTATCTACAACACTTATAGAACCCAGAAAAATTATCAAAACAATTTTTACGAATAGTATCATATTAATCATAATTAAAACATAATATTGCTTGTATAAATCATAATAAATACATACATGCTCATAAAATTCTGAAACTTGAGCACGAATCTATATGCATACAACCTATGCTCTGATACCATTGAAGAAATTTATGCACCAGCGGAAGCATTGAATCACATTTATTTGCATATATTCCTATGTATACATACATATAGATACAAAACTATTTTATAAATTGAAGAATACCTCGATTGCTTTCCGGCAACAGCTAGAGAAGATCTTGTTCTTCAATCCTTGCAATCACCCCTCAAGTACGGAGTGCTCTAAAAATATCCACCAAGAATCAAACTAAAAGATGAAGGAGGAGGCTAGAGAGGAAATTAGGGTTGCCTCCCTTTTAAAATATTTCTCACAAATATTAGGGTTTTTTTGTATTAGGGTTTATAATCCTATATTTATATGCAAATATCTCAGCTGAGATATTTTCTATAAATATCTTATTATTAATTCTCTTTTCAATTAATTAATCTTATTAATTAATTAGTTAATGATTAAAACTATTTTAATCATTAATTATTTTTTCTAAACTCTTTTAGAAAATTATTCTCTCTTCATATTTAATTACTCTAATTAAATATTTAGTTAATAATATTAAGATCTTATCTTAAATAATTTATAATCAATTTGCTAAGTAAT
This sequence comes from Oenanthe sinensis, assembly GCA_028671895.1. Lineage (NCBI taxonomy): Eukaryota > Viridiplantae > Streptophyta > Magnoliopsida > Apiales > Apiaceae > Oenanthe > Oenanthe sinensis. Next base: position 9,198,296 of record JAPMAC010000212.1, read on the forward strand.
TATTTATTTCATAAATAAATAATGACTAGCTATTATTAATTATTCCTTCATCTATAATTTAATCTCTTTTATGGTGTGACTTTTTAGGTTCAATATTAAGCCGGTAGTAGAAATAAATAATAATAAACATTTTATTTATTATTTATATGAATTCTATTAATTCATTAAATATAATTAATCTGATTAATTATATTTATTCTACATCGTGAGTGATGCTTCTCAACATATCGCGACTATCCAGATAATACGAAATCATTGCTTAGAATACTTAGAACCTGTTAGTAATTAGTTACCGTACAATTAATTCATTCTACCCTTCAATATCCCGATTAAATACAAGGCATGGAACTCGTGTCAAGCCTATCTAATTTAATCATATGATTTATTATTCATAATGCAAAGTTCCTTTTAATGCAAATTAGAAACTCTTTCTAATTTCATTCACTCTGGCCAGAGATTCCTGAACTTGCATATCTAAGAATAACATAGGATATTCACTTCCTTTACTGGAAGGGGCAGATCCTTTATTGATCCGTTAACTGTCTCCATACACAAATCACTATGCCCAGAATGGACCTAATGAATGTCCTAGAGACTAAGGATTAAACCAAAGCATAAATCATTGTGTACGAGATTACTCTAACGATCTCAAGTCTAAGGATACTTGTACTACTATTTGCTTAATAAACAACTATCGACACGTGAGTAAACTCCATTAGTTGTTCTACTTATTGAGTCATGTTCAGTGAACTTATTCCTTAATAAGTACCTACATACTTGATATAGTGTCACCACACAAATGTGTATCAGAACAGACATCCTCCTAAGAGAGCTAGCATAGTATGTACTGATCTTTACGAATTTACCAATTTCCAATTAGTTATCCTATGATCAGGAACTGTTTAAGTCTAAAGCTATTATCTTCTAGATCTCATTATTACAATCTCATTATAATTCTAGAAGCTTTGCTCTAAACTATGGAACATCTTATTTAATACACTTCAAATGGATTAAGCCTGTAACGTAACAAATAAATACTTTATTATTATCAAATGAAATTAAATAAGTGTAGCAGAAAGTTTTTCCTAACTCATCATACATGATTGGTTTTAGGTCAAACACTTTCATACCCTACATGGAGAGTAAAGATGTTGATGTTCTTAAAAGCCACGGATCTTGACTATCTAGACAGGATCAATGAAGGTCAGTATTTACCAACAAAACTAGTTCCATAAGCCATAGTTGAAGGACGGCAAGTTCTTGAGTACTATACTCTGAAGGACTAAAAGGAGTGGACGAATGAGGAAAAGCAAGAAGTGCTAAATGATGCAAAGGTAAGAAGCATTCTACATAACAGTCTAGACTCTGTGATGTCTAATAGAGTGATTGCTTGCATGACTGTAAAAGAAATCTGTGATGCACTAGAGGTTCAATGTCAAGGAACCAAGGAGATTAAAAAGAACCAAAAATTTGTTCTTATTCGAGAATATGAATATTTTGAGGCTTAACAAAATGAGTCTTTTACTGATACTTATGACAGATTCCTTACTCTGTTAAATGACTTAGCTTTGGTTGATAAGGTGCATGACAATGAGGATTTAAATACCAAGTTTCTAAGGGCTCTACCTGAAGAATGGGAATTACAAACATCTCTGATAAGAGATATGGAAGACTTGGATTATATGTCCCTAGATGAGGTTTATGGAAAGCTGAAAACTCATGACTTGGAGTTACAACAAAGTAAAAATTGGAAGAGCAACAAATCAAAGTCAATTGCATTGAGCGTAGAGACAAAGGATGATAAAGTAAAGGAACAGTCTGCTAGTGTATCCAAAGGAAAAGGGAAAAGTTGTGTTGGTAAAGGAAAGTAGTGAGTCAGAGTCTGAAGTAAACACTGATGCAAAATCTGATGATTAATCTACAGACTCTAACATGATGGAAATGGTTGCCATGATTTTCAAAGGCTTCAAGAAGATGAAGTACAGGAAGTTCAGAAAGTAACGAAACTTCCAAAAGAAGTCTAGAGAGTCTGAGAATAAAAACAGATTCAGAAAAAGAGAAGACATAGATGGGAAGTCCAAAACACTTGACAAATCAAAGGTAAAGTGTAACAAGATGGGGCACTTTGTTACTGAGTGCAGAAGCAAGGAATCTGGGAAAGCACTCATAATCTTCAAGAAAGATTGGATGGATTTCTCATACTCTAATAAGGAAACAAACTATACTCTCATGGAAAACACTGATACTCTCATCTCAAATTCTGACAAGGTACTAGACTCTATCTTCAATATAAATATTGAAAATATTTATGAGTTAAAATCTTTCCTTCGAACATTGCATGTTAGTTTTAAATCATAGTCTCTTGAAAATGAAAGAATAAAATCTGAAATTCAAACTCTATATGATAAGAATGATTTTCTTGAATCTAAATTTGTACACATGCTTGGCACTAAGAAATACTGTGAGAATGCTATTCACGTGCAAACTCATCAAGAAATACAAGTCGCTTATTTAAAAACTGAGATAGCTAAAGAACAAGAGACTTTCAAAGTTTTGAAAAACTCTGGCAAGAAAGTCCAAGAAATTCTTTCTGATAAGAATTGGACATCTGCTCTAGGTTATGAATCTGATAAGGAGACAAATGCTAAGAATGATAAGACACACACAGGAATAAAAGAAAAGTTGAGTAAACCTATGAATTTTGTTAGAGCCAGTAATGAAAAGGACACTTCTAATAAATTCTCTGATAATCACAAAAACAAAGAGAATAGTGTGTCTGAAAATAAACCAGTCAATGTTGGGTTACTCTATCAAAGACAATTTAAGGAAAAATTAAAGTCTATCACCAACCAGAATAAGCCTGAAAAGGTCAAGAGGAATAGAAATGGCAAAATAGGAATTTCTAAGGAGAATGACTATAAAAATATCCTTGATACTCTTGGAAAAACTTGTTTCACATGTGCAAATTCTAATCATCTTGCTACTGACTGCAGGCAAAATAAAAAGAAGGAACCCGAATGACCTAGTTCAGGAGATAGGAAACAGATTAGATATATACCACAAAATACTTGTTTTCAATGTGGTAGTTTATGGCATTCTATTTACACATGTAAAGAATATCATAGTTTATATTTCAATTACAATAAACTTTTGCCTCATTTGAATAAAACTCCTGTTTCTTCTAATTATGCTGCTAAACAAAAGTATGTGGTAAATGCTGATAGGAGAAAGAAAAACTCTAACAATACAAACTCTGTTAACTTAAACTCTGATAAAGTTACTTCTTCTACAAAAGTTAACAATTTTAAAAAGAAAGGATCCAAACTTGTTTGGGTCATCAAAGCCTCTAATGAAGTTGCATATATAAATACAGGGAAACAGGAAAAACATCCTAGTAATTGATAGTGGATGTTCTGCATACATGACTGGAAATAAATCCCTGATTCCATAGTTTGAGGAGAAGGCTAACCCAACAGTATCCTATGGAGATTGCAACATAGGAAGAACATTGGGATATTGAAATATTGTGATTGGGAATGTCATCATTGAAAATGTAGCTCTAGTTGAAGGACTGAAGCACAATCTCTTGAGTGTGAGTCAAATGATAGACATAGAATATTCTGTGGAGTTTCATAACACACATTGTGAAGCCAAAAGCAAAATGGCTGGCAAAGTGGTTCTCATTGGTCACAAACATAACAATCTATTTGAAGCTATCTTGGAGGTAAACTCTGATGGTCCCTTAACTTGCTTACTTGGAAAGGCATCATCTTTGGAAATCTGGAATTGGCACAAAAAAGTTGTCACTTGAACTTTGGAAATATAAAAGAATTGGTGAAAAAGGATCTAGTTAGAGGTCTTCCAAAAGTTCGATTTCATCCTGATGGACTTTGTGATTCATGTCAAAAGGAAAAATAAAAGAAGACATCTTTCAAGAGCAAGACTGAAAATTCTATTGATCAACCATTTCATCTATTGCATCTTGATTTGTTTGGTCATGTCAACATAATGTCTATTGGAAAGAAGAAATATACTCTGGTGAAAATAGATGATTACACAAGATTTACATGGGTGTACTTACATAAAAAGGATGAAACAGCTGATATCATTTTTGATCATATTAACATGATTGAGAATGGATCACCACTCAAGGTAAAGTTTCTGAGGAGTGACAATGGAAGATAGTTTAAGAACTCTGTAATGGAGGAATTTTGCTCAACCGAAGGAATCATTCAGCAATTTTCAGAACCTGTTACCCCTCGACAAAATGGTGTAGTTGAGAGAAAGAATAGAACTCTCATTGAAGCTGCTAGAACAATGTTGGAAGGAGCAAAGCTTCCCACTTACTTCTGGGCAGAAGCTGTGAATACTGCATGTATCACTTAGAACTGTACATTGATAAATAAGCATGGAATGACTCCATATGAAATAATGAAAGGAAGAAATTCAAATGTGAAATACTTTCACATATTTGGAAGCAAGTGTTTTATTCTTAAAACACATCCTGAGCAGTTGAAAAAGTTTGAACTCAAAGCAGATGAAGGTATTTTTGTTAGTTATTCAACAACCTCCAAAACTTCTTCAAAGGCATTCAAAGTGTCTAATATGATAATCAAGGTAGTCATGGAATCTATACATGTCTCTTTTGATGAAACTAAGATAATAGGATTACATGATGAAGAAGCTCAGGAATATCTAAGTTTTAAAAATGAACCGCTTAAAGGTCAACAAGACACAGACTCTGATGATTCAAACTCTGATTCTCTAAAATCTTATGAAAATAACACAGTAATTGAAGATTCTACACATATTAATGGAGAGCAACATCAATCTTCTACTGAAATTGTAGAACCAACCTCAGTCATTGAAGTCTTAGAGTCTGACCAACCTCTGACAGAGACAAACTCTGAGAGGTCAAACTATGATCAATCAAATTCTAAAGTAAGCACAACTTCAGGGGAGGATCAACATTCACTTAGGAATCATATTACGAAGGCACAGATCATGAGGGAGCATCTAGCTCGAGAAAACTTCCTCATCTAAGGAAATGGATGAAAGATCATACACCTGACTTGATAATTGGTGATCTAGAAAGTGGAGTGCAGACAAGGAAAGCTACTCAGAATGAATTTCTCTATCATAGTTTTCTTTCTAAAATAGAGCCAAGGAAAGTTGAAGATGCTCTGAAGAATGCAGAATGGGTTACTGTAATGCAGGAAGAATTGAATGGGTTTGAAAGAAATGAGGTTTGGATTCTTGTTCCAAGACAGACTCTAATTGAATCATAACAAGGAATAAAGCAAGACTAATTGTCAAAGGCTACTCTCAATAAAAAGGTATTGAGTACGATGAAACCTTTGCACCTCTAGCTAGAACTGAAGCAAATAGAGTCTTTCTTACTTATGTTGCACACAAGAAGTTCAAAGTATACCAGATGGATGTTAAAAGTGCATTTCTAAATGGTGAGCTTGAGGAGGAGGTATATGTTGAACAACCTTATGGCTTTTATGAATCCCAAATATTCAAATCATGTCTACAGGTTGGATAAAGCCTTGTATGAACTCAAGCAAGCTCCAAGAGCCTGGTATGAAACACTGGCTCAATTTCTACTTAAAAGTGGTTTCACAAGAGGTACCATTGATAAAACCTTGTTCTATAAAAATCAGGGAAAGGACTTATTACTAGTTTAAATATATGTTGATGATATAATATTTGGATCTACTAATGAGAAACTCTGTGAAAGATTTTCAAAGATAATGCAGTCCAGGTATCAAATGAGTATGATGGGACATATGAGTTATTTCTTGGGCTGGCAAGTGAAACAGACTCATGATGGCATTTTCATAAGTCAGTCAAAATATACAAGAAATCTACTCACAAAGTTTCAAATGCAAGAATCTGCATCTGCTACAACTCCTATGGCTACTACAACCAAGATGGATCAAGATACTGGTGAGCCTGTAGAGATAACAGCATACAGAGGTATGATTGGTTCACTTCTTTATTTGACTGCTAGTAGACCAGATATCATGTTTGTAACCTGTCTATGTGCTAGATTTCAGGAAAATCCAAGGGAACCACATTTGATTGTTGTTAAGAGAATTTTTAGATATCTCAAGGGAACCATCAATCTTGGTTTATGGTATCCTAGAGAGTCTGACTTTAAACTTATAGGCTATCCAGATGATGATTTTGCAAGATGTAAAATAGACAGGAAAAGCACAAGTGGAAGTTATCAATTTCTAGGTGGAAGAAGTGTCTCACGGTTTAGCAAGAAGCAGAAATCAATCTCAACATCAACAGCAGAGGCAGAATATATAGATGCAGGAAGCTGTTGTGTTCAGATCTTATGGATGAGAAATCAGTTGTTAGACTATGGTTTGAACTTCACAAAAATTCCCATTTATTGTGATAATCAAAGTGTTATTGCAATGACAGGAAATTCAGTTCAACATTCTATGACAAAGCATATCAGTATCAGATACCATTTCATAAGGGAACATGTTATGGAAGGGACAATTGAATTGCATTTTGTTCCAACAGATAAACAGTTAGCAGACATATTCACAAAGCCTCTGTGTGAAGAAACTTTTACAAGATTGGTTTCTGAATTGAGAATGCTAATAAGTGGTTCATATCCAAACAACAAGTAGCAGACATTATCAGTATTTAATCTCCAAGAAGTGTCTCAGAATTTGCAAACTCTAATGACCTTAAATATCAATATTTATGGTAAACTCTGTCAAAGAATGCAGTAAACTCTGATCCATAGAGAGTCTAAACTCTGATCTCAGTCTACAAGTCATCTAACTCTGATCTTAGTCTACAAGTCAAACTGTGATTTATTGTTTATATCTGACATCATATTTAATTTTTGTGACATCATATATGGATTAATTTCTGATTGGAATAACAATGATTGCACGTGTCTGTCATGAAAAGCTTTTTATCTTTATACACAGATACACACACATATATGCTGTATTTTGATAATGGCACTACTCATTACTCATCATATCATATCATGCCACGTGTCCCACTACTAGTTATTAGCTATTGAGAGGGAGTAGGTTAATTCATTCGTATTTTTACTTTGAATTTCAATCTGCATCTTATTCTATCTATCTCTCTCTTATTCTCAAAACCCTAATCTTTCACACCTTCATATCACTGTATTGATGGCATCTAAGGGTCTTTCTTTCAAGAACTATATCTTTTCTTCTACTAATTTCTCTACTATTCTCGATAAAGCAGATGCAACAAGATATTTCGATATGCTCTACGAGCACCCACTGAGATCTCCGCACAAATTCTGGTATGGATATGGTCCACAACTAAGTTCAACAATGCAAGTGAAGAATAGGAGCCCATCTCCTGCAAATGAAATGGTGACCACCTCATCACTCTTAAGGTAGTCAGACAGGCCCTTCATCTTCCTGACGTGACTGTTTACGATGATATTGTTAATGATGATCACATTAGAGAATTCTTTCAAGAAATAGGCTATAGAGGAAGCCTATCAAAACTGGGAAGCCTCACACGACCAAATCTGCGAAGGAAATGGAGTTTCTTCTTCGATTGCGTCACCAGGGCTTTTACTGCCAAGTGCACAAATATTGATGCCATCCCTCAATTCTCCAACAAATTTGGTACTTTCTGACCCATAATTTGCATTTTAATTTTCCTTGTGTATTAATTAGGCAGTTAGCTAGTAAAATTAGTGATGATCAACATACTATCTACTATGCTAGATTTTTACAGTTCATTTTTAGTCATCTATTGCATGATGTTAGTTTTGAAAGTGACCAGAGTTTGCCTTGTTTTAAAATGAATAAAAGGCTTTTTGCTGACTTGGCAAGGAAGGATGTCAAGAAAGAAAATGTTGGCCTCTTGTCAAGGTTGTTTTATCCCACATGTGTCAGGCTTCTACTGAATCAGAGAATACCTACTGTGTATGGGAGGGAATTTCTTTCTGTGACTGTGAATCAGAGTTAGCCCCAATCTGGTTCTAACCCAAGTCACCCACCAAACACTAATACACATACTTTGCCAACCTCTGTTATCTCCTAAAAGACTTCAGTTGCAAAACACACCTCTCGAGCACAGGGCTCAGAGCCTGCAAAGAAGAAGAGAAGACTAGTTAAGGCACAAATCTCTGAATATTTTTCTCCAGTTCAAGCCTTAAACTCTGATCCACTAAACTCTGATGTTGTTATGAAGTCTGGTGACTCTAAATTGCCTGACCAAATAAACAGTAACATCGGTGGAATTGAGATAGATGGTAATGATGAAAATGCCAATAGAGAAGAAAATGATTAATTGGCTGAAATGGATGGTAAACCACATCATGTTCATCCTTTTACCAGTCCTGTAATCATCTTGGAGGGTACTTCGACTGAGGTACCAAGTAAAGATAAAAAGGGAACATGGGCTGACAGTGAAATTGTTCATGCTGCTCAAGCATCTTCTCTTGTTCTAGTAACAATCTCTGGCTCTCCTGTCAAATCTCTTAAATCTATAATCAAAGAGATCTCATGCGAAAGAGCTAGAGAATTAGCTGAGGAAATGAAAAAAGAAATGGCTGCTCAAAAATCTCAACAATCTCAAATCTCTGGAGCTGCAAAGCTATTCTCAAGAAGGAAAAAGAAGGTTTCCTTTGGCCTAGACACACAAGAACCTGCTTCTCAAAGTGAAGTAGCAGTCTAACAGGCCAGACACACAAGAATCTATTGATCAAATTTTAAAAGAAGCCTCATTCTAAGCAAATGAAGCCAATCTAGATCAGGGGTACAGACCACAAGAACCTTCAGCTCAAAGGGTTGAAGAAGGTGTTAATGCCTCAGCCCACAAGAACCTTCAGCTCAAAGGGTTGAAGAAGATGTTAATGCCTCAGCCACACAAGAACCATCCAATCAAAGTTTGGATGCAGGCACACAAACTCTGATAACAGATCCTGTTGTTGCTGATGCTCAAGGCCACACTCTGGTAGAGTCTAGCCCACAAGAACATTCACCTCAAAGTGGTGAAGTAACTGCTGAAAAGATTCAGGTCATACAAGAACCAATCACCAACTTTGTGATTGAAGACCAAAATATGGAGATGAAGCTAAACTCTGAATCACATGCTACAGCTGCTGAGAAATCAAGCTCTGATGTCATTCATTTGGCACTATCTGATGCAATATTGATGTAACCTCTTTCTTCAAAGCCTTTGGACACTCCGTCAGCATCTAAAAATGTTCAAGGTATAAACTCTGACTTTTCTTCAGAATTTACTTACTCTGATAACATAAGTTTAGACTTTATATTCCCATCTTTTACTGCCGGAATGACCATGGATAGTCCTGGAAAGGAACCCTCTATCCATGTGACCACAAATCTCCCTTCTTAGTCACCTCTTATTTCTGTAGGTCATTGTGACTTGAGCCTTTCTGGTGAGACTGAGGTAAAATGTGTGAAAAATATAACTGAAAATGAGAGGCAGAGACTGGTTCTGGCAAAAAGAGAGTTAGATATGAGACAGAAGTTAGTTACTTCTAGTGAGCAAACTCTGACTCTTAAAAGTTATGAGATGTGTGCTGTGAGAAGTAATGAGATTACTTTAAAAGAAAAGAGTGTCTTAGGGGGTTCTATTCTTTGTACAGGTACTCAGAGTATCAATGAGACAGGTTCTGCTGTTCATCATATTTCTCACTCTCTAAACTCTGAGGTACCAAATCTGATGATATTGTAGATGGTGAAGCTGCAAACTTTCAGGATTCCACTCCTATCTTTGAGGATGAAGAGGTCACTGATCTTTCTATTCCTTACACTCAGAGATATAGCTCCAAAAGATGGCCTCTAGATGCTTTTGATGCTCGTGAAAGATTGAGGATGGTATATCCTGATTATTATGTTGTTGAGAAGTTGAAGGGTGAGATTGAACCTACCCTTATTGCCGAAGGTGTAAGGAGGAGTAATATCAGGTATGAGCCATCTAGTGCAGATATTTTGAACTCTAAAAGGCAATCCATCTGGGACATGACCTAGAAATTCCCACATGAAGACATTTCTTGGCCACATGTTCATGATCAGATCAAGAAAGCAGACTCTAAAATAAACTCTGATGAGATGAAAGCAGTTCTCAAAAAAACTACTGTGTTAACTATGGGTCTGCATTGAAAGAGTATACAAACTCAAACTCTGACTGATCAAACTCAGATTCCCTCAGGCTCTGGAAAATTTTAAGAAAATCAGCAAACTTTGACTGATATAGATCATGTTGCTCAATTAGAGCAATTGAAGAAAGATGAAGAGTTTACAAGATAGTTGGTTGAACAAGAAAAGCCAGAAGAAACCGACAAGGATACAGAACTAGCGCTGAAACTACATGAAGATGGAAATCCTGAAGGGTTTTGAGGCACAAACGCAGCGGAAAAACGCGGAAAATAAATACAAAACATAATATAAATCGAAACCCTCGGCATGATCCATGCGAAAATAAAAGATTTAATTCGGAGATTAAGAACAAATACCTTAAAAAGCTTTAACAGTTCATCAATGGAAGATTAATGGAGGTCCAAAGCTTGTTTAATCACCACGTATCCCGCTCACGCGATCAACACTCTACGGTATCCACACGAACACTTTTCATGAAGGATTGATGTGTACTAACATCCGAAAACTTCTTCTCTCTATATATCTTCCTCTTTTCTCAAAACGGCTAGGGTTTTAGAAAAATATTTGTCTTTCTATTAAATCAGCCCATAAAGAGATTATATAGAGAGAAGAATAAGTTTTCTAATTATAATCTAATTATAATTAATACTAATCCAAAATTCTAAATTATTTAATTAAGTCTCACTTAATTAATTAATTACTAATTTTGGAATTAGTTTAAGTAATTCATTTATTCTATTTATATAATTAATTAAACATACTTAATTAATATCATAAATAAAATAAATTACTTATATAATTTAAATTCATAATTTAAATTATTTCTCATTCAAGCATTTTCTGTGTGTGACCATGTAGGTTATTATTACGTTGGCAACAATTTTAATATCTAATTAAAATTGTAAACAATGAGCAGCATCTAGTAATACATCATTGCTACCCAAGTAATAATAATAAAATCAGTGATTTGATTAAGCCTTTCGTGAATAATGTTCCATGTAATATAATCCCTTTAACCTTATATTATAGATCAAACTCGAGGCATGTATCGTGTCATCCTCTTCAACGTTTAATCCGGGTATCCTTGATCAATGAGTAGACTATTAAACAAATCAACATTTGAGCACGACCATGTATTTTATAGTTTCACTCAATCAAGAGGCCAATAACATCACTCCTAAATAGGAAGGTTAAATCATTTATCTATAATTCATATTTCTCATACGATTCATTGTATACACAATGTCCACTTTTATCATCACCCGGTTAAAGGTAACTTTTACTATAATCAAATTATATTAATTCTCGTATAGAAATATAATGATTTCAAGTCAGAGGATCATTACATCATTATCACAGTGAGAATTTCTTATGACACTTATTAACATGTAGAATCTCACGGCGGGTCATTCCAGTGCCATTCATTGAGACATGCACTTATGTTCTTGAATTTAGTATCACCATACATATGACCAATGAGATGTGGTCATCTGTCAACAAACATACTAGTCTTATTGCATTATTATTGTCCTTATATAATAATACTCGACTAGGGAATTTTAGGAATAAGATAATATTCATATAATCTCATTTTTAAGTCACATACTTAAACATATATAATACGTATCAAAATTCTAAGAATATTTATTATGCTTTCAATTTATTACGCAGTAAGTAAAACATAATAAATAAATAATAATCAATAAAAATAATCCTTAATAATAAAATATTTTCCTTAAAATATAAAAGTAATTGTCTCTAGGGCACAATTACTAACAATCTCACACTTGCACTAAAGCCAATTACCCAAGTATCCAATCTCATGGAACTAGTGTGACTTTTGTGCTTCTACTATGACAAAGCCTTAGTGAACGAGTCTGCAATATTATTATTAGTATGCACTTTACATATATGTATATCTCCTTGCTCATTAATCTCATTAATTAGGCGATATCTCCTAAGTACGTGCCCAAACAACCTCATTGGCTACTTCACAAGCATCAATATACTCAAGCTCTATTGTAGAATCAACAAATATCTCTGCTGTGCACCATTCCAGCATACAACATCTCAATTTAAATAGATAAAACACAAAGTCAGGCAGGAACACTAAATGATCATTGTCTGTCTAGAAACTAGCATCGGTGTAACGTTTTACAACCAGTTTATCTTCTCCTCCATATACCAAGAATTGATTTTTAGTCCTCTTCAAGTACGTAAGAATATTCTTGATTTCCGTTCAGTGACCTTCACCTAGATTAAACTGGTATTTACTCGTCATGCTTAAAGTATATGAGATATCAAAACAAGTACATATCATTGCATACATTATAGAACCAATTACCGATACATATGGAACTTTACTCATATGGTCCTTATCATCCAATGATATAGGACTGTTTTCTTTCGAGATCGATATCCCATGAGACATTGGGACAAATTCCCTTTTAGCCTTTTGCATTCCAAATCGTTGCAAAACTTTGTCAATGTATGTACTCTGACTTAGGTCGATCAATCTCCTTGATTTATCTCTATAGATCCGGATCCCTAATATATAGGTCGCATCGCCTAAATCTTTCATTTAAGAAAGCGGTTTTGACATCCATTTACCAGATTTCAAAGTCATAGTAAGTAGCTATAGCAAGCCAAATCCTGATGGACTTGACCATAGCCACTGGTGAAAAGGTCTCATCATAGTCAATACCATAAATTTGTTTGAAACCTTTTGTCACCAATCGTGCCTTATAGGTCTGTACGTTACCATCCATGTCGGTCTTCTTCTTGAAAACCCACTTGCACCCTATAGGTTTTACCCCTTCAGGTGGATCAATCAAAGTCCATACTTGATTAGTATACATGGATTCCATCTCAGATTTCAAGGCATCTAGCCATTTCTTAGAATCTGGAGTGTTCGTAGCATCTTGGTAGGTGAGAGACTCATCTTCGTCCACAAGCTTCACATCACCATCTTGAGTCAAGAAAAATCCATAATATCTCTCGGCTCATAGCGAATTCTACTAGACCTACAGACAACCTGTGTTTCTTGAGCAGTATTGTTTTCTTGTACATTCTGCTCAGGTTCCTCCTTTGGTTCAATGTTATCATGTGGGTCTCGAATTTCATCAAGATCTATTATCCTCCCACTGTTTTTCTTATAAAGCATTTATCTTACAAGGAATACTGCAGTTCTAGCAACAAACACTTTGTTCTCAGAAGGATTATAGAAAGAATAACCCTTTGTTTCAATTAGGTATCCTACAAAGTTACATTTGTCTGATTTACGTCCTAGCTTGTCAGAAGTTAGACATTTCACAAATGCCTCACATTCCCAAATTTTCATAAATGACATGCTATGACGTTTCTCAGTCCATATCTTATACAGAGTCTTTTGAACCATTTTAGTAGGAACTCGGTTAAATGTATAAGCAATTGTCTCAAGGGCATAGCTCCTGAAACTAATTATAATATTCTTTGACTCAACATTGATAGCACCATGTCCAACAAGGTGTGATCCATCCTATTAAAAAAAACTTTTCTTTGATATTTTCTACTTCATCTTTATAGTCTTTGAACTTTTCAAATGATTTGGATTTGTTCTCCAAAAGATGCATATATCCGTATCTACTAAAATAATTAGAAAATTTTATGAAGTTAATAAAAGCTACCTTTTGTCATTGTACACATATGACAACATACATCACTATGTATAAGTCATACTCGTTTAATGACCCTTTTACCATGTCTGGTAAAAGGAGTTTTAGCCATTTTGCCAAATAAACCAAGATTCACATCCTTTTGTATAATTCATAATCAAACTTATCCAAGAATGCATCATTATGTATTCTGGAAATGCGTTTCTTATTAATATGGCCTCAACGACAGTGCCAAATGTAATGTTTGATTTGAGTCACTTTAGAATATATAAATTGTTAACTAGTTGTGCAACATTATAAGCCTCGTCATCGAAATAGAATAAACAACTCTTATTATTTAATTAAAATGAAAAAGCCTTTCTTGTCCAAACAAGAAACTAATATAATGTATCTGCTAATTGTAAGCATGTTATAATAATTATCAAGTTCTAAATTTTCCTTGTAGGCCTAAAATTAAGTAACGAGTTCCTTCAACCAGAGAAACTACCTTTACTCCAATTCCAACCTGATAGTCGAAGCTTGACCCTTACTGATCAACTTCTTCCGATCTTCCAAATAAGCTTGACATTTTAATTTCCAGTTTTCCGATTTTCATAGAAGCGACAATCGTCTTCTTCGTCAACACCTCATTCAGACTTTAGAGCCTGTTTTGGGATTGAACTTTGGTTTGATAAGGAAACTAGATCAAATCTTCTCCTTGCCTTTCCATTTTGCATTCCCTATGTTTACCATCATTATAGTAATAGTTCATGCATTTATCATGTTGCTTTCAGCAGTTCTCAATATGCTTAGCAACTCAATAGGTGTTTCTACAATCTTATTCATTTTGTTGTTCATAACAAACTAAGAATATTTGTTGTCCAGAAATTGTAAGATCAAATCTAGGTAAGCCTCCAGACCAATCTGGAAACCCAAAATGTCAAGGTACTCATTATACCCTATAGTCTTTAGAACATATGGTGTAACCGGGTATCACTCTCCCTACTTGTAAGTGTATAGTACCCTTTAATCGTCAAATATATCTTGAAGAATCTGTCCCTCAAATATCCTTTAGGGGTGCTTAATCGTCTCACAAGCATCTATATATCGTGTTGCTTCTTAAGCTCAGCACTCATAGTTGCAAGCATGAGACATGAAACATCAGTCGCAACATCAATTTACTTCCAATAAGTACTATCATTTGCACATGTTACATTCTCATCAGTCGAGGAAATATGTTCTCATCAATTTGTCCTTATCAAGAACTGATCGTATAGAGAAGTTGTTTATGTTTATCATTTAATATCTACAATATTAAAGTGTATAAAATAAACTAGATTGTAGATTTAATATTAATTATGTTTAAGTGATTATAGTATATTACCATATACCACCCACTATTTTTATCAAACTAATAGCCCTAACTATTAATACAGAAAATATTTCTTTAAATCTTTCTAGTGAGCCGAGATCCATATTTCATCCATGTTTTAAGATAGCTTTGGCTAATACACTCAAAACATGACTATTTAGGTAGACAACATTTGTCGGTTATGTCAAATATAACTTTTGAAAAGTTTGGTGGAACAACCCATTGTATACAATTATCCAATAAATCTCACCAAACTCTATGCCTCTAAACCCACAATCCTATTGTGATGATTTAGTTAAGTTAGACCCAATGTTTCAATAAACTAAGTACATTTACTTATCATATTTTCCTATAATTGATAAGAGCACTTCACTTTGGCAAACCCACTCCTTCTCAATTTAGATCTTAATGTGTATTAACATTGGAAGGCATCTTTATTAACTTGATATTTATTAAGGGATTTATTGTTTAACGGTCATGATCCTATCATAAAGAGATTCTTAATTTTTTCTTGATCAATCCATTTCAATATTCGTCACTAGTTCTTTAGGCTAGACACCTTTTCTTTTCTTCCACTATCTGGTTTCTAAGATAAGTTTCAACATCAATATAACACTTGACTCTGTTGACTTGAAAAGCTAAGTCTTTAGTCAACTGGTTAGTCAACTCGTCACTTTTCCTTTTAGCCAAAGTTAAATCATTTTTCTCATCAGTTAGAACTTTAATTTCGAGTCTTAGTTTTTAATTTCAGCATGACCTTTAGAAAAGTTGCTCGGTATGACTTTTAATTTCCTCTCGGTATGACTCTTTAATTCCTTCTCGGTATGACACTTGAATCAACAACATTTTCATTTCTTTTCTTCTTGATTGGACACGTGGCAGCCTCTGATTGGTTGAAAAAATCTCCTGCCAAATGAAATGGAAAAGGGGCCTATTTCGTCTTTTAGTGGATAGGCTCCGTAGAAATGTTTTTCGACCCGCACAGCTTATATTCTTTGATTAATAAATAATAAATTTAATTCAGAAATTATAAAAATAAATATCTAATATTATTTAGATATTTATAAATATAATTTACTAAATAAATAAAATATTTATTAATTAAATAAATCCTTACGCTCTAAGCTGCGGTCTTCTGAACGTCTAAAACCGAACTCCTTTTAACTTGGGAATGATAAATCAATTCCAACCGGGGTTCCACTTTTACGAATATATTATTCTGCATTTCTTCCGTGTCAATACTTTTTCCGTCTTGTCTTAGAGTCCGTACCGTCAGGCCTGTTTAACTGTTTCTGTATCCCTTTGAGCTTTCAGCTTCTTTCTTTTGTCATTCTAAAATAATTCTAAATTAATTAATCCTTTAATTAATTTAAGAAATAAATTAATTTTGAGTGAATTAATTTACTAATTAAATTAACTAATTAAGTTAATTAATTAATAGAGAATTAAAATAAAGTCTTGACTGTAGGACTATTGTTGATGTAGATAAAACTCTTCTGTTTTTCAACAATAACCTTTCTAACCACTTGAACTTTTTGATAACGAATCTTCACTGACATTGTTAACATCCTGCTGGTTTGGTTCACGGATGACTAACTACAATTTCGATTCACATTTCTATTGTAGTGGTCTTTGTGTCTTGTCTTGTTTCTAGCTTTGTCTTCAATATTTCTTTTCTTGGAATCTCTTTGTAGTAGGCACTTGGAATCTTCTGTATCTTCTGAACTCTTCTGAAATACTACTCCTTTATTTTTCGCCGACGCTTGAACATATTAATGAACTTCTTCTGGTGTAGAGTAGCAGCTTCATTAGAACACTTCTGATATTAGGATTCTTTGTGTCTAGTTGACTGTCTTCATCTTGATTCCTTCCTCGGTATTTATTACTTACTTAATTTTCTTACTTGAGTTGAGTTGTCATCTACTTATTACAAATAGGCCTTGTGCCTTTCAGCCATTCATTGAGACATGCACTTATGTTCTTGACTTTAGTATCACCATACATATGACCAATGAGATGTGGTCATCTGTCAACAAACATACTAGTCTTATTGCATTATTATTGTCCTTATATAATAATACTCGACTAGGGAATTTTAGGAATAACATACTATTCATATAATCTCATTTTTAAGTCACATACTTAAATATATATAATACGTATCAAAATTCCAAGGACATTTATTATGCTTTCAATTTATTATGCAATAAATAAAATATAATAAATAAATAATAATCAATAAAACATAATCCTTAATAATACAATATTTTCCTTAAAATATAAAATTAATTGTCTCTATGGCATAATTACTAACAAATCCATGTATGGATCCAGCTACTACAAAACAAGAAATTAAAAAGATGATTGCTGGTACTGACAATACTCAAGTCCAGTCAAAGAAGAAAGGAAGACAATGCTCAAAGAAAACTCAAATTCATAAAAAGTTGATAGAACATGCTGCATCTGTATCTGTCAAACCTCAACAAACAGCTAAGCCTGTTACAAGGTTCAACAGAGGGATGAGTGCAGATATTGCAAAATCCTCAATCATATCAGTCATCTCAAATAGTTCAACTGAAAGCTTCATCAAAATCAAAAGCTCCACTTACCATGCTTGGAACCACATTTCTTCTAGGAGGAACAAGTTTTGAATATGAGGAAGAAGAACAACAGTCTGTGTAGAAAGAAGAATCCTGATCTATTATGGATAAAATTTGAAACTCTAACTCTCAATGCCAAACTTGGTAAGAAAAAGGGAGGTATTGGTGATTCAAAAGCCAAAGTCTACAAATGAGAATAAAATACTTTCAGAGATCCTTATTCCTTGAAGAACAAACCTGAAGAGGAGCTGTCACAAGATCATTTGAACAAGCTGATTGTTGTTCATCTAGTAAAAGATATTTTTGATGGTGTTGTTTCAAAAGAAAAGTTGTTGTACTTTCTAGAAGATAGAAGATTAATGAAATAAGCTGAAGAAGATTTGACTCATAAATCATCAAACGAACTTGAATATGTTCTTTATATGTTAAATGATGAAAATGAGATCACAACTAAGTGGGTGAAGATTTTAGAAGGAGTAATTGATGGAAAGAAGAAAAATGAGAGACTGATGATGTTAGACTCTGAGAAGTACATACCTAAATATGTGCTTGAAGATGATACTGAAAGGCAAATAATCAAAGGGGATGCAAAGGTCAATATGGTGTTAAATATTTCAACACTAATGTTAAATCATGATGGTCAAAGAGCATTGCATACCTTTGGATGAAACAATGGAGATGACACATATCTACAATCTGATGGCTGTATTATTTCAAATCGATGATTCTTCTTAGCAAATGAAGGAGTTAAAGAGTAAGTTGCAAGAACTACTGAGAGCTGCTGAAAAGAAACTGCTTGATGAATATCTAACTGGAGATTTTTCTTACAGAAGAATATGAGAAGGTAGTCTGAATAAACTCTGATGCATTTATCTTAGAATTTTCTGACATCATAAGTTCAAATTTATGTTTTACTGCATAAAGCATAAATTGGGGGAGATTGTTAGATATGAAGAACTTCTGAGATCAGAGAATGTTAAGTCAGAGTTTACTGAAACTGATCAGAGTTTAGCTGATGTCATTAGAGATTAGAAGATATCATTAGAATTTACTCAATCAGAGTTTACTAACCGACATAGTTTATGCTGATCAGAGTTTGATTGTTGAAAATTGACAAATCAGGAGATGATTGGAGATAAAGAAGGAAATGTTCGAGTAAAAGTCTATTGCTTTTTTGGAAGCTATCTTTTAGGAAGATAATGATGGAAATAATATTTCTGCATTTAATGATCATTATTTTTACTGTAATTAGATAGGTAGATGTGTACTATATAAACACAGTATTAAGTTTACATTGCTGAATCGTTCAAGTTATTATCTTTCTCATAACCTAGCAGCTCTTAAGAACTTTGTTTTTCTTGAGAGAGTTTTTTATTAATTTATCAAAGTTAAAACAAAGCAGTACTTTCTTTTACATAGTTATGTTCATAATCGATTGATTTGTACTATTATATTCAACATCCCCTTCTATAATAGTTCATTATCTGGGTAACAAAGCAACATAATTCTAATATTATATAGGAATTTCAGTCATTGTATTTTTAGTTTTAAAAATTAAGTTGAAACAAATTTATAAATGACCTTTCGAGGTAATATGAATTTAAATTTAAAACTATATTATATATCTAAAGAGATTAGGGAACCTAAGATATAAGTTATGTGAAATATATAGGATTTTATATGTAAACATGAAAATGGTATTTTTGTAAGATCATAATTCACTTATAATTTTATTAATATACTACTATTTTATATTAATATCTTAGGGAATTAACTAAGATACAACTTAGATTCCTTTTTCTCATATCTAAATTAGGCAGTAGATTACATATAAATTGATTTATAATTTTTTCTTAAACCATCTACAATTATTTATCTTTATAACGAAGCATAAATATTATAATTGACTAATTTTCTGTTAACACAAATGTAATAATTAATAATCATGAAATTATATGATTTTTTCAATATACTCTATAATTCATGAATATTTAATATAATAATATATCGTATTGAGATAAACTAATATTTTATTTAGATAAAGTCTTACATTATTACCAAAGCCGATATGATTTAAGAGAGGTGTCGACTTTTAAAAGCGATATCATTTAAGAAGGTCGTCGGCTTTTAAGTGAGTTAATTCTTTATATTTAATGTTTTTAATTCGTAATGCTATTGTAATTTGTATTTTCATATTTTATTTTTAAAATTATTATAAATTATATATATATATATATATATATATATTATGATAGTATTTTTTCCAACTAATATTCATATAATTATTTTTCAAAATATTAATTATTAATTTTGAATTAAATTATTACATTGGTTATTAAATATTTTTAAATAATGAAAATTAACTGAGTCACATGATGATATATTATCAAATTTGACAATATTATACTTATGCATTTATTCGGGTCATAACAAAATACATATTTGACTCACTTGCATAACTATTTATTTTATTGTTATTTTAAAAACTATAGATTTGGTTGAAATTTTTGTATGTGCGCATAGGTAATCCAACTCATATAAAATAACTTTCAACACATATTAAATATAAATTTATAAGCCGCGCATAGCGCCGCATTGTTCTCTAGTATAAATAAAGAGTGAATGTATAGAGTATTGTTGCAGTTGCTACCTAAATATGTGATAATTTACTAAAAAACTAATAGTTTATATGATACTTAGGGGATTCTCATGGTTCTCCCTGGTTCATATAAAGTTTTTTAGAGCCAGTCCATCGGTATCCTAATTCATTTTCTATAAATATTATAAAATAATGATTCCTAGAAATTTAGTAACACCAATTTTAGTGTCAACTCTAACAACAATCCTCATTCTCATTACTCATTATTATTATTATAATAAATTTGAATCAAACACCGAGGGAAATGAGAAAAAAGAGGGAAAAATGAGAGAAGTCAATATTTTATTCATAAAAATAAAATAGGAAATGACTAGAGGATAATTATAATATATTTGCATGTGTGATTATCTGGCCGTTTGGGGTTCTTTAAACTTAAAATAAGTTACTTATTTTATTTTTTACATATTCTCATATTTTTTTAAAGATAAATATTTATTTTAGAATTTTAAAATCAAATATTATTTTTGAAATAAAAAATAAATTACTTATTTTCAAAAAAAGTACATACATACTTACTTTTCCCCAGAAATAATGGTTTATTTACGGAAAATAAGTGCTCCCAAACAGCCCCTATATCTATGATGTGTGATTATATATATAATTATTTTTGAAGTGGAATTTATGATTGGAGATAGAATAGTAGTATGAACTAAAAAAATTAAAAATTTGAAGAATGGGTTGTTTTAAAATGAAGTTATGGTTGGAGATGACCTCACGTTTGGTTTGGGTTTCAAACTGGGGAAATTTATCGTCATACTTAAAAAATTTATTTTTCACAAAACAGTAACCAAGACAGATACATAACGTTAACGCATTGAATGAGTTGTTGCATCCCTAAAATTGATTTAGGATTTTTGTTAGAATTGAGTAAGCCACATTGATAGATAGTCACGGGGCTCAATGGGCATCACCAACGCCTGACTAACTCACCAGGCTGAGATTCCCGAGTATTTGACTCTGTTTTTTTTGTTAGAACCATGCCCTAAAGCAGACATTTGCTCTTCCCCGTACACTCTCTTTTTCTTAAGCAGTGTAATGTATTAATGTTGTTCTTGTTGACTACTTTGAACATGCTAATAGTCTCGCATATCATAATGTAGTCAGTTTTTATGTCAAGATATCAAACTTGTGTTATTTTAATCGGTAAAAGATATTTTTTAAATGATTTTTTTATTATTTTAATTTTTTTGGTATGATGTAATATTATTCTATTATAATTGTATGACCTTAGTGTTTTTTATTTTTTTAATTTGTAAGATATATATAACTATGTGTTTAAGATTGATGTTTAAATTTCTTGTGTGTTGTGTTGTATGAAAAGTGTTTGCTGGAAAAACTTTCCTTATCGAAGTTACATGAATATTTGATAATGATATGAGCTAAAAGTAAGCCCTAAAGATGTTCATTTAATGAGTCTCGAAACCCTAATTATTAAATAAATTCATAATTAATTAAATAATTAAATATATAGCTAATTAATTATGTCCGATTATAAGGAAAATACTCCAAGGAGTAGCCGCCAAGACATCACAATCAACAAGAAAACATATTCCTATATGGAAACAGTTTTTATTACAAGAAGGATTCAGAATGCTTCTAGGAAGTGTTTTCCCCATCAAGATTCTTAAATTTACTGTAATTCTTAGACTCTCTACATCTATATTCTACATCTATATAAATGGTCTAATCCCTCATTCTTAGAACTACGTTTGACTTGATTTTCAACATGCTTGAAATATATAGGCATCTTGTGGGGGCAGAATTAAGTTACGAAACACAAGTGCAGTCATTAAAATCTCGACAAACTCCGACACACACATCGCAATTAATACACCCTAGTTTTTAATCCACAAAATATAATATATACATATTTTCAGATTTAATATAAAAAATAATATTTTTCAGTAAATTTGATAGTGAAATATGCATGTATTTCTTATAAAAGTTGAAAAGATTTTTTTCTAAAAATATGGGTGGACTGTTTTTTCTAAAAATAGCATTTAGATTAAAAAACAATCTTGAAAATATTGTTTTAATTTTTTTAAAAATTTATTTAAAAAATTAACCGTTTTTCAACTAAAGCTTCTAAAATTATTGTTAATGTCTCGTAAACGTCTTTCGGAATCGGGACCTTATTTGGAATTTAAGTTAAAAACGGTACTTTATAAAAACTGAAGTTTTCGTTTTCTTCATTTCTTTGTCACTGTTGATGTCAGGGACATTATTATCATCTGAAGTTTACATGTTCAAATTCTCAGAGTAATTGAGAATTCTTTCGACAAAACTGCATGTAAACACGCACCTTTATTCCGTAGTCCGCGCTAAAATATTAAGGGGGTGTTTGACTTAGTTTATAAGTAATAAGTTACTTTTAAAAAAAAATATTTTCATATTTTTTTTTGAAAATTAATATTTATTTTAGAAATTTAAGACCAAATCTTATTTCCAAATTTGAAAATTAATATTTATTTTAGAAATTTAAGACCAAATCTTATTTCCAAATTTGAAAATAAGTTACTTATTTTCAGAAAAAGTACATATATACCAACTTCTTATTTTCAAATTTGAAAATAAGTTACTTATTTTCAGAAAAAGTACATATATACCAACTTTTTCAGCTTAAAAGCTGCGCCAAACGGGGCCTAATACAGTCCGTCTTGAGGTAAGTTCACACAGTTTAGCCAACCCGAACAATCCAATCCAAATCGGTAATTTTTCGGCTAATCCAAACTGATTTTTTCTAATCCGATATATATTCGGATCAAAAAATGTCAACCCGATTTTAATGGGTTAGATATGGGTTTCGATTTTTAAAATCTGATACAATCCAACTCAATTCAATTAAAAATAAGATAATTAATAAATAACTTAAATGTCCAAGAATATCAATATCATCGAAATTTAATGATTGATTCATTTATATTATGATACAGTTCAAATTTAAATTCAATGTCTGATGTTTAATTAGGTGTTTTTTATGTGATAAAATTCTGATATTTAAGACCTATGCTATTTGTGTTGCATGAATGATTGTAATATTTTGTTGAATTATTTCTAATTTGTTTTGAACTTTCATTTTCAGTTTTATTTTCTTTTGATAAAAAATTTATTTATATATTTATCAACCCGATCAATCTGATCCAAACCGAAATACATTAAATGGGTTGGTTTACAAATTGTATTTTTATGGGTTGAGTTGAAAATTTAGAAACCCGATTAAATTGGATTGGATTGTTAAAATCCATGTCCAACCCGATCCGTGTATACACCTAGGCCAGGTTCACAATGTCTTTTGAAAAAATTCACATTATTTTTTTTAAAGCATCTCACAAAAGGCCTCATATTAATTGAATTGCATAATAACATGCTTTGCGTGTGCATAGATACACTGCACTAATGTAATATCATCCGTTTTGAGACAAGTTCCCAGTCTGTTTTAAACAAGTTCACACAGAGATTATTGTTTTAAAGCATCTCATAAAAAGACCTCATATTAATCGAATTGCATAATAACATGCTTTGTGTGCATAGATACAAGTTGAGTTCACGGGCTGTTTGATTAAATGGCCTATATTTCACTTCTGCATAGTATTTTGGTTCACAAGTCACGTTGTCACAAATATCACAAAGTTCAATTTTCATTTACAGATTCGAAAGGGAAATGAAACAAGCGAAGGAATAGTCCAAATCGTATGATAATAACTTCATTTACATTAACAAAAGACTGAGTTTTACGGTTTAAACTTCACCCAAAATACAATACAAAATAAATGGTAACAACTAAAACTTACTGCAGGCGGGTGGTAAAAGTCCACCACTGGCCAGTGCCAACTTTCTGCCTTTAGACAGAAGGGGCAAATTGGAAAATAGGACACAAATTCAAGGCATACCCCATTTCTCATATTATTAAGGGTACCCAAAAACCAACTTAACATATTTTAAGGACCAAAAAGCCCTCTAACTAAAATACCTAAAAACTAATACAATATATTAGTCACAATACTAATACTAGTGACAATATAAGTTTAAAAAACATAGGATTTTTCCAAGTTGCTGCCTGCATTGAACTGAGTATGAGATGGTTGCTAGTTGAATTGAGCTCCACTGAATGTCTGACCAAAGGACCAACCAGCTGGGGCAACATTGTTAGAAATAACAGTCCTTCCATCACTTGTGGTGACTTTGAAAGACAGAGATTGACCATTTAGATAGTTGTTGCTTTGCCAATTTTGTCCCCAGTTTCTTGACATTGGTTGCCAACCAGTTCTTGATCCTTTGATTGATACAGCATGAACATCTCCAGCACCCCCAACATTTGTCACCAAAACCAAGTTGAAGTAAGAGTGACCATTGATTTGAAACCTTATGCCTCCCCTTCTTTGGCATGGTACCCTATAAAAATTAGTCAAAACCAAGATTTGTTAATTATAAAATGAAGAAAGTACCTCAGTCAAATCCCGAGCCATTTTGAAATCCGGTTAAATCCCGAATTCGAATTATAAATTACATGTCTATGGTAAAAACCAAAAAGAAATGTGGGTTCACCTTCTGTAAGAAACAGGGACTATGCCAGCTTTGTATTGAGCAATGTGTTGGAAAATAGGCTGAGAGAGGTCAAAGTGTTGATTGGGAGGATTACACCAACCTCCATCACTGTTAGGTGGACAGAAATTAGTGGCTGTGACCATAATGGAGCCAGGCAGACACCATTGATTGTCATCGACACACTTGATCTCATAACAAGACCCACAGCTTAAACCATTGTTAAACAAAGCTGTACTTAAAGCTGCAGTGTTTGTCCCATAACCCTGGCTGTATAAATTTCCATATCCACAAGCCCCACCTAAATAACAAAAATAAAAACCAAACCAAATGATTAAAACAAAGTCAATATTCTTATTCATAAACATTGTTTATTTTTACTTTAATTTTTTTCCATACCCATTGTGCCTGAGGCATCACCCCCACCATAGAAGGTGGCATGAGCACCAGACCAACCTCCATATCCATGAACACCAGAAACCATTATTGCAACAAAACCCACCAAGAACATTCCAAGATTTACCATTTTCCTGCACATAAATGTTTAAAAACATTTAGCCTAGTATATAAAAATATAAACAAGTACACAAATGTATCATATATAAATAAATAAATATATAATATATAAGGAGACAAGATGATTACATTTTGATTAGTAAGTTGAGGAAAGGGTAGTTGGGAAAATGGATAAAAGAGGAAAGAGTAGTTCGAGTGTAGAGTGTAGGAAGGTGCTTAGAAATTGTAAATGGTAAGGTATATTTATAGGAGAAATTGGAGAGAGAATGCAAATTAGTGATTAATACTTTCAAGACTAGTTGGACCAAAATATCCTTTGACAAAGAAAAGATTATTGCTTTGATGAAGGGTAAATTTAGAATTTAAAATTTTAACATTCAGCTTTAGAGTATTATTGAAATGAAAAAAGGTGGGTAGTAAATCTAGGAGTGGGGCATGTGATATCCCGGTGATGGTTAGACAAATTGAGGCGCACATGCAAGCAACGACCATTTGCTGCGACGACCACTTGGCCCCCTTTCTCTATCCACTTTTTTCTTTGTGTTTAATTCTTTGCTTCTCACTTATATCCCCTCCTTCCCCAACTCCGTTTCTCGTAATTCTTTATATATTTTGAGGTTGGTAAAAATGTTAAGGAATTAGAAGAAAATTGAACAAAAAATAAGTAAACTTTTATAGCCTATAGGATTAATAAATGAAATATAATAGATTTGAAGAGAAAAGGAAAGTAATGTGTTTATTTAAATTTTAATTATTTAAATTAAACTATTTTTTAGCTTGCAATCGGTTTTTACTCAAATAAGATTAAAGAAAGGTTAATTGATATTAAGATTAAAGGTTAATTGACATAAATCTTCATGGAAAAATCATAGAAAATATTACACCTTCCTCTCGTGTTTTAAAAGGGGAGGAATACAAGTAAAAGTTAAATAAATTATTTTCACTTTCACAACTATTTGTACTCCCGAATTTTTAATAAGAAAGAAAGCAAGTGAAAAATAAAGGTAAATTAGACCTACTTTCACTACAAAATTGGAATAAAAATATTTTACTTCCTCTTTATTTGCTTTTCTCAGTTTTTAAAATTCAGGAGCCAAGTTTTAACGGAGATATAACACAATCAAATCAGTCTTAATTGAAAATGAAACATATAGAAAGGAAACGAGTCGATACACAATTACACACTCCTCTTCTATCCATCTATTTTTCTCATCAGTTTGTTCATCTGCATTTTGGACTCTAAAACTAAATATCACTTGCAGCAATGTTATCTTCTGCGAAGGAGATAGCACCTTGTATTCCCGTCAGTTATTAATGCCTTTTGATTGTGAGAAACATGAGAGACCAAAAGGCCTAAAAAGATGGTTGGTTCATAAAAACAAGTCATTGTAATACGATTCGACTCTGACTTAACTCAAATTTTTTCTAAAATAGATACTCATTTATAACAAAAAAGTCAACTTATTCCGAAAAAGGTTGAACCAACAGCCTTACTAAACTCATTTTCAAAAGAAGTATAAATGGTTATAACATTCTCATCATTTATTACTCTCTCCGTCCCATTTTAAACGTCATTTTTGAAAAAATTACGCATATTAAGAACTTCTAACGTAAAAAATTAGTTTTCATTTGTTTCCATATTAAATGCATTGGTTGAAATAGTTTCAACGCATAATTTGAATGATAGTTTCATTTCATTAATTATTAATATAAGTATCAATACTTTAGTCAAGAGTGATTTTAGAAATTTACCTATAAAATTACATTGAAAGTAAGACAGTAGACATGTATTATGAGACAATTTTTTTTTTATTATAAAAAATGACTACTAATTTGGGACGAAGAGATTAGGACACAACTGTATACAAACGTTAAGAAATTACAAGAAAATTGAATAAAAAATAAGTATAATTATTGGATTGATAAATAAAATATAGAGTAATAGATTTAAAGAGTAAAGGAAAGTATTGTGTCTATTTAAAAATTTTAATTATTAAAATTAAACTATTTTGATGTGTACAATTTTACGATTTTTGACGTGATTTCAATTTATATTTGTACTTGTCCCTGCAAGTAAGGAAAGCAAACCCCAGTTCGATTCGATTTTTGAATAAAACAGTAACCAAATACGAAAGTACTGAGTTTTTAAAATCAGTAACTGCATCAAAATATCGATTTTAAAAACTCAGTTCGGTTTCAGCTTTCAAATTGATTAAATAAAAAAATATTATAAATTTAAATAAAAATTATTGATAAAAGATTAGATCATATAAATCACTAATTTGACATAGACAGATTCTTCTACTTTAATCTATCTAATAATTGAACAACCAGTTGCGGATTATGTAATACTCTATCCGGTCTCTATTAATAGTTTCCTGACTTTTTGGCACACATGTTTAGGAGTAAAAAACACATACATATATTTAACAAAAATTAAAAAAAATATCAAATAAAAATTTAGAATTTAAATTTTTATATGATATAAAAATTAAAAACTAATATCAATTATACCTATGTGTTTTTCACTCCTCGATATGTGTGCCAAAAAGTCAAAAAACTATTGTTAGGGATTGTGATATATACAACTAATGTACATACTTTAAGTTTAATTAAACTAAGTAAAAATATTGTTATACGTATATTGACAGTATGGTCAGTAGTCACTTATAGAAAGTACATTTAAAAAGTAACAGTTAGGTGACTATATATTTGAAAGTTATTATCTTGTATAAAAGAATAAAAATGAGTCATGAAGTAGGAGTTCACTAAGTGTTCATGCACAACATGATTCAAAACTCAGACAGCAACATTTCAAGTACTCAAGCCTATGACAGTACATTACAAGTGACAGCACAATTGGAACAGACGACAACAATTATTTCCTTGACAGTATACTTGGCGGAGAATGAAGAATTGAAGACAGCAAGTAATACTGACAGGAACTTTGGCCGGGATAGTTGACAACAACTATTTCCTTCACAGTATACTTGGCGGAGAATGAATAATTGAACACAACAAGTATTACTGACAACAACTTTAGCGGGGATAATTGACAGTAGCTTTGGAGACAATATGTTTTAATAGACTATCAAAGCTTGACAGCAAAGTTTGTGGAACCAATGAAACTATCACCATAGAGGAGCTAAAATTTGACAGTAAACTTTTAGTGAATCTGATAGTCTGTTCCAGGTATCATATTAAGATAGTGAAATTACAAGGAATGATTTGGACATGTCTATCTAGTCTGTCAAGTCTACTACTGCAACTTGGGAGAAGACAAACAAAAAGTTAAAGCGTGCTCAAGGAGTCGAAGATTTCTACAATCTCAGAGCTACTTTATTTACAAATGGAATGAAGACAAAGTTGAACAAGAAAATCACAGTTTCTATTTCAAGCTTTGTTCTAGGACCAAGAGAAAGTATACTTGTAAGTGGGATATGTGTTTTAGTATAAATACACATTTCTCACAAGTACTTTCTCTTATGCAACTGAGCTAGATTTTCTCTCAAGTATAAAAACATTAGCAAATTTATTGTTATTGTATCTATCAAAGATGAAACTCATTTCCATTCAGTTGTAGTAAAACAAAAATAATAAAATTATTTTTGAAATTTAAAAACACTGTCTTGCTTATCTATTTTCATTGTTTGCATCATAAAATTTATTAATTATTATTCTTATTTGTTGTTAGCAAGTTACATTCAACCCCCCCCCCCCCTTCTGCAATAATTATCTTACCTAACAACTAGTATCAGAGCAGCAGGTTTAACATATCTAACCTGAAAAGATCCAATATGAATGCAGAAAAAGTAAGTAGTATAAAAATACCCACCTTTGACAAAGAACATTACATTCATTGGAAAAGAAAAATGATGTTGTTCATAAAAACAGTCAACCCACTTTATACTGGTATTCTGGAAAATGGTCATTTTATTCATCAATCATATGTACCTGAAACCACAGTAGAAGGTGAAACAATATATGCCTACTGGATTCCTAAAAAGGTTTCAGAGTACAATGATACTGAAAAAGAAAAAGTAGTCCTGGATGATTGTTTGCAGTTCATAATCATTGAAGCACTTAACAATGCTATGTACAACAAAATTATCAACTACACAAATGCCAAACAAATATGGGAAACCAGTGAGATACTTTGTGAAGGAACATAAGAGGTGAAAGGCAACCAAAGATATATCCTGGTGTCTCAGTATGAGGCTTTTATAGACAAATAAAATGAAGGGTTGACTGAGATGTTTGAGAGGTTCAACAGATTGATAAATGACTTGTAGCTGCATGAAAAGTTTTATGACAAGAAGGAAGTAAACATGAAATTCACGTTAACACTTCCTGACCATCTGAAGCACAAGGTTATTGTTATAAGAGAAGGAAAAGATATGTCAAAAGTATATCTTGAAACTTTGTATGGAATTTTCAAAACTTATGAGCTAAAACTGTTACAAAAGAGAGCTATATGTCTGGCCAAAGAGGAAAAATGGACAATAACTCAAATTCTCTAGTAGCTCAAGATCCAAAGATGCTACAGTTTCAAGAGTCTCGACATCAACAACAAATCAAGATTGAAGAGGTCACTGATGAAGATGAAAGTATTACTCTTGAACTCACGGATGGTGATCAAGATCAGTTCTACACCCTCGATGAACTTGACAACATGGAAAACAAAACAATGGCCTATATGGCAAGGAAGTTCTCGAACCTGAGATTCAAGAAGAACATGTCCTTCAAACCGAAAGTTTAAAATTCCAAGTTCAACAAAGGAAACACATCAAAACCTGGATGAAGTAACAACTGTGTATACAAGACATGAATGGTGGATAGATCTAAGATAAGATGCTACAACTGTAATGAGATGGGGCATTTTGTAACTGAATGCAAAAAGTCAAAGCAAGTTAGAAGAAATGACAATAAGGAACTCAAGGCAAAGTATGATGCTTTGCTCAAGAAGCAACAAGGAAGGACATTTGTAGTTGGCAAATGCTGGAGGAATCTGACAAAGAAGAGGAAAAAGAGTATGGAAACCTAGATCTCATGGCAAACTCTGGAGAAGAGTCACCTCATTCATCAAGTGAAGTACCTTTTCTTACTACTGTTGATATGATTGTGTCTCAGTATAAGAAAACTGTTGAAAGTTTAAGTTTTGAAATTTTTAATATTCATACAAGCATGCTAGCTGCTAATGAAGAGATTGTCAAACTGACTAATGCTAATGAATCATTAAAATGCAAGAATGAAGAACTAGAGCTTAGACAGAATGCTTTTGAGTCCTTACACCAAGAAAATGAGATTCTTAAGAACAAGGTAGTTTGTGGTTCTCAGATTGAGGAATTTCTCAGAAAATAGATTACTGAAAATGAGCTAAAAATCAAAGCCTACAAAACTTCTTCTTCACTGTTAAAAGCATACCATATTGATAATACCGAAAATCAAAAGGTAAGTATAGGGTTTAACTATAAGAAGAAAAATGGTAAGAAGCATGTGGTAGAGGAATGTTGGACCAAATCAAGTCTACTTTATGTAATTATTTGTCTTGTAGTAACACATCTAGATATTCTGTATTAGGTTGGTGATTTAGACATTTTAATGTACTATTGCAGATAGAAGTATGATCAAATTGTGATTCTAAGTTGTAATTAAAGTCAAGAAATAAAGTCTATTAGAAGATTCAAGTTGAATCATGCATCTAGAAAAAGAAGACTTTCTAAAGAATAAGGTATGCAGTCTGAGAATTCTTCTAAGGTAAATAACTGGTCGAGAAGTCACTACAACCGAGAAGTCAGAAATGTGTAACTGGTCTAGAAGTCTCAAAACACTCATTGGCTTAGTATCCGATCGATAAGTGTTCATTCGAGAAGTCAAGGAATTAAAGCCAATCGAGTAGTGTGAAAATGCCATACGTTCGAGAAGTCCAGAATAAACAATTCGAGAAGTTAGCAAAAGGAGTAATTGAGAAGTCATAGGGTTGAACCAATCGAGAAGTCTGAGTTTCAAGCAACTGATCGTGAAGTCTCGACATGTAACTGATCGAGAAGTCTACACATATAACTGATCGAGAAGTCTAAACATATAACTGATCGAGAAGTCTCAACAAATAACTGATCAAAAAGTCTCAGCATGAACCTATTCGAGAAGTCAATGATCATGACTTCTCAAAGCAAAACTGACAGAGTATTCGACTGGTTCAAGAGGCTAGTTTCAAGGAAAATTACAGAAGAACAAGACAAATAATTTGCAGCTCTGTCATTACAGGGTCAGTCAAACTTGTAATGATAGAGACAAGTCTATAATGAAGCTTAGAAGATACACAAGGCAAATGACAGAAGAGATAAGGCTGAAAGTAACAGACTGTCAACAGAATGTGTTAGCTAGAAATAGATAGTAGTCAAATGTAAAGTTATTTTTGTCTATTTCTAGTTTTAGCTTAATTGACTAGTGAGAGCATGTGTCAAAAGACATGTTGTCTATATAGCTTATGCAGTGTCTCATTAGTTAACAAGAACATAAAAAATTATCAAGTGTTCATACCTTGTATCTTCTAAGAGCAAGAATCTGAAATTCACAACTGACTTTCAGATTGTAGCAAAGTTCAATTCTAATACAAATTAGATTGAAAGTTATATTATGTGTTTACCTTATTTTCCACATTACATTTTTGTAAACACTTGAATTGCTAAAACTACAAACACTAACAAACAGTTCATCAAATCAAATGAAAGTACAAAATTTGAAGTTATACATTCACTCCCCTTTGTAAACTTATGTTAACTCTAATTCCTAACCAGTGGTATCAGAGCTCAGGCTGTTAACATACATACAGTTTGAAGATCAAAATGAGTTATCAGAAGCTAAGCAGTATAAAGATTCCTCCTTTTGACAGAGAAAACTACAATCTATGAAAAAGGAAAATGTTGATGTTCATAACACTACTAGAAAAACTGCATATAACATCAGTTGCTAACTGATGTCTGAAAAAATTCTGACCGATGTCTTCGCATGTGATGTTAAAAGTATATACTTTACACATCGATTTTCGACTGATGTCTATGGTACACTTAGACAACGTTTTTTTTATAAATATTGATGTCTTTTTCCCCATTTTTTAAATATATTACATGATTTCTTTTTGAATATTACTATATTTTGATGTCTAATCCTCATTAATATATTGTCTTACAAGGTACTAAATAGAAATTATATCGCTTTTATTAACAAAACTGATGTCTAAGAAAGGTATTAACATCATACGTAAAAGAGTGTGATGTTAAAACTCTTTTATAACATCATACCTTAACTACAATCGATGTAAAATCTAACTGACTAATATTTTTGACATCGTCTATATTTATAGAAACGATGTGGTAGGAGTCTTAGCACATCTATTGTTTAGGGAAATTCGATGTCTATATCTATCTTTAACATCCTAGATATAAAAGATATCGATGTCTATAGTTATGTTTAACATCATTGTTATAAACAATATCGATGTCTATAGTAATGTTTAACATCTCTTTAATATTGCTATCGATTTAGTAGGTTACTTTTGACATCAAGTTTCTTATAAAATCCGATGTCTATAGCTATCTTTAATATCGGTTGTTTTAATAGAGACGATTTTCTAGTTTCTTTAAGACATCATGTTTTATCTTGATGTCTGATGTCTATTACAAATTTAACATCAGTTTCTTTAGTTTAAATGATGTAATAGCTTATTTGAGACATCATATTTTTTATTAATGACAATATAATCGATGTATATATATCATTACCAACTGCTGCTAAAAAAAGAAATTCAAATCAAATGCTTTAATTCAAACCAACTGCTGATATATATCATTACCAACAACCAATTCAAAGTAACACATCCACATAAATAAACATATATGGCTAGCATAAAGTACTTCAATCCAAACAGAATTCCATAGGTACCCCAGACTCCAAAATAAGTACTGGAACTAGCCAAATGCTTATAGCGACAACATGACCAACATCCAAAATAAAACTACCCAAGTACCGGAACTAGCCATGAAATTGAGTGAATCAAGTTGTCAAGCTCAAAGATACACATAATTAAAAGATTTACACCATGTCTTCAATATATGCGATGGTATCCAAGCGCACCTCATCCAATTCTTCCATTGTGTAAGACTTTCGAGTCTTCATCGCCCACTAAAATATAACAAAATAGAAGAAATAAATTACAAATGCAACTAACTAAAGAAAACAAATACGTGCATGCAGATTACAGGGCTAGCTATTTTTACATGAATAAAATTTGTATAATTATCTCGTACCTTGGTAAGAAAAGACATTTCCTTATCAAAAATTATATCCCTCATATATCGCATGACAACATAGCCACATTCACGGCCTCCGGGCTGTTTAGGAGATCCCTATTCCAATTCCAATTATTATATATAAGTCAGTCCAAAAAGAAGATAAAATTGAACTAGCATTCCAATTTAAAATGAAAACTACTTACTAAAAGATTGACTATTTTAGGGGCTCTTTTTGGCCTTCCAGTATGAGCATTGTAAGATAGCAGTGCACTGTATATAAGAGAATATACAAGTCATAAGATACTTGGTTCATATTAACTTTTTAAAGTCAGTTTGAAATTTTAAGACTGATTTCTGATTTCTGTTAGAAATAATATAGGTAGGACAATTAATTTGAAATAGACGGAGTAATGGATGGTATCCGTAGAAAACAATATGTAATTGACCTGATGATGTATTAGCCTATTCAAGCAAAAAATGCTCATGGTTTGTGATCCTCAGGACAAATAACAAACCCCTAACTAGAGATAAGATTACAAGAGAGCAAAGAACTCTTATCCATGCAGATGAGATGGGACAAGTGCTTAAGAAATATTTCCTTTAAGTTCACTATAAAGTGCATGAATTAAATAGAGTGCATTATACCAGTTAAAATTATTAGCATGAATAAATTAAATTACCTTGTTAATGCTTTTTCCAGTTCGGGAAAACGATTCGGATGAGACAAAGGATTCAAAATGTAAATATCACCATCCCATATCATAACCAAAATCCAATGGGAACTGTTTTTATAAAAAAATATATACAAGTTAGAATTTGAAAAAGCCACCAAAATATCTTAATTATTCTAATAGTATAAATTAGAAATTCTTACTTTTCATTATGTGGCATTAAGAATATGCGATTGTTACCCTCTATCAGCCGATTAACCACATAAGGGTGAAACTCAGTTTTCTTGGTAAATAAGGCACCAGGATCGAGGAAGCTATACAAAAACACATCATCATTCTTCCGATTCTCATTGATCACAGTTTGCAAGTACCTATATATTAAGAGAAAAAATATTGCTGAGTGTCCAGGTGCAAATGCAGACTGATCACAGTTTACAAGTACCTATGCTGAATGTTCGGGAAAAAATAAAAGCTACTTACATGATATAAGCCGATATTGCACTTTGCCCAATCTCCTCAAAATGTAACAAAGCGATTATAGCCTCATCTAATATATATATTATTTTCTCAATTCCAAAGACCTTTGCATCGCATGGAATCTGTATTGATGCACCAGTAGCTTTCATATATGTTGTTGCATGCTTATACAACAACTTATATTTGCTCGGCACGAGCTTATTCAACTCAACTTGATTATATAACTTCTGAAGTGCATGCAACTCACTTTGTAATAACTTCGACAAATCTTCTTTTTTCTTTTTCTATAAATAATTATTCAACACAATTTATTTCCCATAATAATGAACAAAAATAAGAATAAGAATTTACGATGATAAAAAAATATAATACGAGATGCATACCGCCACAGGCACATCTGGATAAATGACCAAGTCTAGAGGCCATGCTACTTGGGAGCCAACAGCTTGGTGGACTTTCTCCATTTCACCACGTACCGGCACTGGAAGCAAGGCGTCTGGCTGGATGGCTCCGTCCACTGACACACGAATGCATCCAGGCGGCATACGAACTCCATGTATTAAACCATTCATTTCTTCCTCACTAAAAACCATACCGAATGCAACCTTATTTTTTCGGGTGTCCACTGCCAGCTCACACGGTCCCTACATATACGACGAGTTTATTTAATGAATCCCTACATATGATGAGTTTATAATTTTTACCTTTTTTCCTGTTGTGGGAGTAGGCGGGTCAAGATCATCATCATCCAAATCCACAATCAATTCCTTCGCAGTAGCCGATTTAGTCTCGATTTTTTCTACGTGGCAACTTGACTTGTCAGATATGATTGGTGAGCCAAGGTTGGTCGCACTAATCATTGCCCTAAGTTCAGCAATCTCTTTTTTTTGTCTTGCCAACTCCTCAGACAATTGAGCCTTTGAAACTCTAATCCTTTGTCTCGGCAAATTAAAGAACAATTTTGGGGAGACAAATCCTCAAACAACGGTTTTTGGGCATCATCCACGAACCTCTTGAACTCATACGAATCATTATCATAATCAGCTGACTTATGTGCTACTTCACAAACTTCTACTGTTTCTACTACATCAACACCAATATTCGAGTCAAACTTTGGGACTGGAGCAGGACATGTACTACCAGTAGATGACCTAGCCGTCCTAGAACTATTTTCCCCATGCCAAATCCATTCAAGATATCCCAAACTGAAACCATTTTCATAGATATGACCCCTGATTATTTTTACGGAAAACTGTTTAAAATTAGCACATCGTGAACATGGGCAAGGAATTCTTTTAGGATCTTTTGAATTTTCTTCGGCATATATCAAGAATTTTTCAACCCCGATTTCATATTTTAAAGAATCCCTTGCTTTGAAAATCCACGTCTTATCCATATTCGTATAACCAAAAGTAACTACCTACATCATTGGAATTATTTTAAACATCGAAAATCTAACAACAATAAAGTAAACAAAGGCATGCTTATAAATCTAACATCACATTTCATTACATAGAGAGCCTCAATTTGACACGTCCACGTTCACAATCAAGTATGATGTACATATTATCAATCTAAGACAAGAATAGTAACATGTTAATGCGATAAAAACAGAACATCACATACATACATACATATTCTCAAATATTCCAAAATAGGAATTAAAGGCAGTGGCATACATACATATTCTCAAATCAAAACAGAACATCACATACATACATACATACATATACATATTATCCAAATAAAAACAGAACATCAATTAAAAATAGGGAGAAGTGAATACCTTAAATAGCCAAATTATCCAAATTTAAGCAGCAACAAAATTCTCAAATCCACCCAAGCTTTTACCCAAACTACAGTGACATACATACATATATTAAAAACAGTTTCTGGTGCATTTAAGGGCTTCATGCAGGTATCTGAGAGCTACGTATACATGAAATTATACATAGAGAATTAGAAATGATAAATGTTGTTAACATGGCTACAAGTATAAAATATCAACAAACAATTTTGAATAACATCCATCAAGCTCTAAACAGCATTTCCAATATATATACACACCTCCAACTTCACTGCTACAATATCTAACAAAATAATCTTAACAATATTAAAAACTACACTAACATACATACATTTGTATGTATACACACCAAATAATAAGATAAATATAAAGCATATACACATACATATATACATACCAAATTTATCAGTTAGCTTCGACCAAATCGAGAGTGATTGCAAATAAATAGGAGCTTGGAATTCACCTAATTAACCCCACACGAACTAATTACTAACAACTCTTAGCTTCGGAATCTAGGGTTTTGAAAATCGATTTAAAAAATCTAGGGTTTGTAAGAACTGCTGCCACAAATTTGTGAGAGAGATGATGAGATGGTGAGAGTTGGTGACATGGTTGAGAGAGAGATTTGCGGGAGAGAGGGTTGAGAGAGAGATTTGCGAGAGAGAGAGGGATCGAGAGGGTCGAGAGAGAGATGGATGAGATGGGGGGAAAGTATTTGTCTAAGGGGGGGAAATGTTTTTGTCTAAGGGCCGGGGGAATTAATTTGGGTAATAACCTGGGGTTGACCCGCTTTTTTATTTTTTATTTTTTTCGAATAGAACTTTAGACATCGGGCAACAGTACCAAGCGATGTCTTAAATAAGCTTTAAAATCGTTATATACAAAAGCGATGTTAAAAAGACCTTTAACATCGGTGGTTTTTGCAACCGTTGTTAAAGATATGATGTTGTATGCAGTTTTTCTAGTAGTGTAAGGTCTATTAACTCCATGTATCCAAAAATCTTGAAGAATGGCCCCTTTATGCCAGTAACATTAGTTCCTGAATCAGTGACTCTAAGGTAATACCTGCAATATGGATACCCAAAGATCCATCTCAGTATATAGACACCGAGAAAGAGAAGGTGTCACTTGATAATAGTCTAATGCTCATACTCATAGAATCTCTTGACATTGTTATGTATAACAACATTGTTAACTGCACCTCTGCAAAACATATATGGGAAACCATAGAGATTCTGAGTGAACGAACTGAAGAGGTAAGAGACAACCAGAGGCAACTCCTTGTCTCACAGTATGAGGCTTTCATGTCAAAACAAAATGAAGGCATAACTAAAATGTTTGAAAAATTCAATAAAATCATCAGTGACCTTCAACTCCATGGAAAGTACTATGAAACAAATGAGAAGAATATAATGTTTTTGTTGACTCTCCCAGAATATTTGGAGCACAAAATCTCTGCAATTAGAGAATGGATAGATCTAACAAAGCTTCCACTTAAAACCCTCTATGGAATTTTAAAGACATATGAACTGGAGTTCTATCAAAAGAAGCCCATTTTACCAAA
Source organism: Oenanthe sinensis (assembly GCA_028671895.1). Lineage (NCBI taxonomy): Eukaryota > Viridiplantae > Streptophyta > Magnoliopsida > Apiales > Apiaceae > Oenanthe > Oenanthe sinensis. The sequence continues at coordinate 9,236,587 of JAPMAC010000212.1, forward strand.
TAGAGGAAAGATAGAAAATGTTTCAAATGCCTTGGTTGCAAATGAACCAATAAGAACTGAGAAGACTGGTACAAGTAAGAAATTGAAGATTGAAGAACTTGAAGAACATGAACAAGAAGAAAAGGTCTCTGTCAAGAGTGAATCAGGTGAAGAAGAGTTCTACACTATTGAAGAACTTGAAGGAATGGACAACAAAACCATGGCCTTCATGGCAAAGAAATTTGGAAACTTAAGATTCAAGAAAAACAAAAGTCTTAAACTAAAACCAAATTTCAAATCTTCAATCAAAGAAAAGACTCCAACAAGAAGCAACACAAATAGAGGGTATAAAACTGGAACAGTTGATAGATCTAAAATAAGATGCTATAACTGTTAGTAATTGTGCTCTAGAGACAATACTTTTTATATTTTAAGGAAAATATTTATTATTAAGGATTATGTTTTATTGATTATTATTTATTATGTTTTATTTACTGCGTAATAAATTGAAAGCATAATAAATGTCCTTGGAATTTTGATACGTATTATATATCTTTAAGTATGTGACTTAAAAATGAGATTATATGAATAGTATCTTATTCCTAAAATTCCCTAGTCGAGTATTATTATTTAAGGACAATAATAATGCACAAAGACTAGTATGTTTCTTGACAGATGACCACATCTCATTGGTCATAGGTATGGGGATACTAAAGTCAAGAACATAAGTGCATGTATCAATGCATGGCACTGGAATGACCCGCCGTGAGATTCTACATGTTAAGTAAGTGTCATAAGTAATTCTCACTGTGATAATGGTGTAATGATCCTTAGACCTGAAATCATTATATTTCTATACGAGAATTAATATACTTTGATTACATTAAAAGTTACCTTTGACCGGGTGATGATAAAAGTGGACATTGGGTATATTATGAATCGTATGAGAAATATGAATGATCTAGATGGGATTTAATCCTCCTAATTTTAGGAGTGATATTATTGGCCTCTTGTTTGAGTGAGACTATGAAATGCACGGCCGTGCTCAAATGTTGATTTGATTTTAATAGTCTACTCATCGATCAAGAAAATAAAGATTAAATTATGAAGAGGATGACACGAGACATGCCTTGAGTTTAATCTATAATATTAAGATTAAAGGGATTATATTACATGGAACATTATTCACGAAAGGCTTAATCGAATCACCGATTTATTATTATTACTTGGGTAGCAATGATGTATTACTAGATGCCACTCATTGTTTACAATTTTAATTAGATATTAAAATTGTTGTCAACGTAATAATAACCTACAGGGTCACACACAAAGAACGCTTGAAGGAGAAATAATTTAAATTATGAATTTAAATTAAATAAGTAATTTATTTTATTTATGATATTAATTAAGTATGACTTAATTAATTATATAAATAGAATAAATGAATTACTTAAACTAATTCCAAAATTAATAATTAATTAATTAAGTGAGACTTAATTAAATAATTTAGAATTTTGGATTAGTATTAAGTATAATTGGATTATAATTAGAAAACTTATTCCTCTCTCTATATAATCTCTTTATGGGCTGATTTAATAAAATAGAGATTTTACAAAAACCCTAGCCGCTCTGAGAGAGGAGGAAGATAGAGAGAGAAGAAGTTTTCGGGTGCTAGTACACATCAATCCTTCATGAAAAGTGTTCGTGTGGATACCGTAGAGCGTAGATCGCGAGAGCGGGATACGTGGTGATTAAACAAGCTTTGGACCTCCATTAATCTTCCATTAATGAACTGTTAAAGCTTCTAAAGGTATTTATTCTTTATCTCCGAATTAAATCTTTCGTTTTCGCATGGATCCTACGGAGGGTTTCGCTATTTTGATTTATTTTTTGCGTTTATTCCGCTGCGTTTGTGTCACGAAACCCTACAATGGCATCAGAGCTACTTGCGAAACGTTTTAATTCGGTTATGTGCTTAATAGTTTTTGATATATAAGCATGTATGCGATCTATCATGATTTTATATTGATATAATATGTATATGTTTATATATATTATGAATATATGATATTCATATGATGTATAATCATGTGATTATTATGTGTATTGATGTATGTTTATGATACATGTTTGTTCTTATTATGGGAATCGTATTCGATACGAATTTTGAAACGGCTGCCGTTGATTTTCTGAAATCTGTGTCCGTTGTCCGATTTTTGCAAACGATATGTGTTTTCTAACTAGAATCGGGTCACTGAGAAATACTAACATAGTCAGCTCTGCATCTGTAAGCCATTAGATGTCGTTACAGCCTCCAAAACGGTGATTTATAATTTTCTGAAAATTATTTGATTTTCTAAAATTTTGAGTATATGTATGTATATATTATGAATATATGATATTCATGTAATGTATAATCATATGATGATTGTATGTATCTCTGTATATGTATATATGATATATGCTTGTTTTTGTTATGAGAATTGTATATGATACGATTTCTGAAACACCGTCAGATTTGGAGAAATCTGACTGCTGTATCCGATTTTCGTAAACGATATGTGTTTTCTGACTTGAATCGGGCCAATGAACAAAACTGATAGTTTTGCTATCATCGACGGGTCTGTAAGGCGTTTGACGTCGTTAAGGGCCTCGAAATAGCGATTTATTGTCTTCAGAAATCTGTTTTTAATTTTCTGAAATTTCGAAATTTGTTATATATGATTATATGATATGATTATATAATATGAGATATATTATATGTGTTATATGATAGCATGGTGGATGGTTATGGCCTAAAGACCCATAGGATAGTGGTTTTGATTTATGGTTTTAGTTTCTAAATACGACTTGCATGTCGTTTATTCATTGTAATTTAATTATCTCGAATGTAACTCGAGTTCTTCTTGTAATTTCATTAGAATAGTTTTATTTTTATTATTCAATGTAATTATCAATGAAGACTTGCAAGCAAGGAGGCGATCCAAAAGGGGATGATGGAGCAATGAAGAAAGAAGACATGTAATAGATAGTATTTTTAAAACCACCATAGACTGACCTTGATATTTCCATTAGCTTGGAAATATCATATAGGATGGGGCCATAACCAAACACGTTTAATTTACGCACATTACATATATGTATATGATTGCATGTATTGGTATGTATGCGTAGATATAATTGAAATACATGCTTAATATTGATTAATCATGTATGTATTAGATACGACACCCATGCCATGTTTGCTTAAACAAGATAAAATCTGTAACGATTCAAGATTTTAAAATTAACAAACGATCATGAGATTCTTGTGTTTATGAAATATGGATTTTTAAAACACGGAATTAAATATGGATTTTTGATATCTATAATTGGGATTTTCTGACAAAAGCGGATATGCGTATTCGTAAGACTGATGGGTTTTAAGTGTGACCATTGGTATCCTCCATCTACCTGGGAAATGAACAATTTAAGATGTCGATTTGAAATAATTGGTTCAAGGAAAAATTGAGGATCTCTTTATGATGTGATCATGATCGTTATAAATTTTCTAAAACCCCTTAACAAAATATTAAGTTTTACTCGGATGCTTTCCAATGAATGAACACTCATCGAATCCTAGATCGATAAGGGAAAGGACTGTCAGTGGCAGGGGACTCCTATCTATCGTGGTGAGATGCGACGAATATAAACGGTTATATTCGGCCGTTGTATCATTGGGTCTAACTTAACTGAGTCGTCATAATAAGTGAAAATAAACGGTTATATTCAACTATTATGAACTTAGAAGCATAGAGTTTGGTTAAAAGTCTATTAGATAGATAAGATCAATCGTTGTTCACCAAACTATCCAAGAATTATATATGATATAATTGACAACTGTTGTCTACCTAAATAATCATTTTCTAAGGACTTCCAGTGGTTGACTTAGGACATGACGAAATATGGATCTTGGCTCACTAGAAAGAATTATGGGATATACTTTCCAAATTAATAGTAAGGGCTATTAGTTTGATAAAAATAGTGGGAGGTATATGATGATATACCATAATCACTTAAATATAATTAATATTAAATTTGCAATCTAGTTTATTTTATGCACTTTAATATTGTAGATATCAAATGATAAACACAAACAACTTCTCTATGCGATCAGTTCTTGAGAAGGACAAGTTGACGAGAATATATTTCCTTGACTGACATAGGAGCTTGAGGATCGTCCTCGGGCACCACGATATTAGTCAAATCTCTTCCCCTGCTCTTAAAGTTGAGAATGTAACATGTGCAAATCATAGTGCTTATTTGAAGCAAATTGATGTTGCGACTGATGTTTCATGTCTCATGCTCGCAAATATATGTGCTGAGCTTAAGAAGCAATACAAGCATATAGATGCTTATGAAACGATTGAGCACAAGATATATTTGAAAGGGCACTATACACTTACAAGTAGGGAGAGTGAGACCCGGTTACACCACATGTTCTAAAGATTATAGGGTATAATGAATACCATTGATATTTTGGGTTTCCAGATTGGTCTGGAGACAGTTAGATTTGATCTTACAATCTTTGGACAAATATTATTCTTATTTTGTTATGAACAATAAAGTGAATAAGATTGGTAAAACACCCATTGAGTTGCTAAGCATGTTGAGAACTGCTGAAAGTAATATGATAAATGCATGAACTACTACTATATTGATGGTAAACATAGGGAATGCAAAAGGGAAAGGAAAATGGAAAGGCAAGGAGAAGATTTGATCTAGTTCCGTTGTCAAACCAAAGTCCAATCCCTAAAGCAGACTCTAAAGTCTGAATGAGGTGTTGATAAAGAAGACGATTGTTACTTCTGTGGAAAGTTGGAAAACTGGAAATTAAACTGTCATGCTTAATTGGAAGATTGGAAGATGATGATCAATAAGGGTCAAGCTTAAGGTATCGGGTTAGAATTGGAGTAAAGATAGTTGCTCTGGTTCGAGGAACTCGTTACTTAATTTTTGGCCTATAAGGAAAATTTAGAACTTAATAATTGTTATAGCGTGCTTGCAATTGGCAGAGACATTATTTCAGTTTCTTGTTTGGACAAGAAAGGCTTTTTCATTTTATAACAATAGTTGTTTATCCTATTTTGATGATGAGCCTTATAATGTTGCACATCTAATTAACAATTTATATGTTCTAAAGTGACTCAAATCAAATATTACCTTTGGCACTGTCGCTGAGGCCATATTAATGAGAAACGCATTTCCAGAATACATAAGGATGCATTCATGGATAAGTTTGATTATGAATCATACCAAAGGATACGAATCTTGGTTTATTTGGTAAAATTACTAAAGCTCCTTTTACCGGACATGGTGAAGGGATCATTGAATGGGTATGACTTATACATAGTGATGTATGTGGTCATATGTGTACGATGACAAAAGGTAAATTTTATTAATTTCATAAAATTTACTAATTATTTTAGTAGATACGGATATATGTATCTTTTGAAGAACTAATCCGAATCATTTGAAAAGTTCAAAGACTATAAAGATGAAGTAGAAAATATCAAAGAAAAGTTTTTTTGATAGGAGAGATCACATCTTGTTGGACATGGTGCGATCAATGTTGAGTCAATGAATCTTCCAATTAGTTTCTGGGGTTGCACCCTGGAAACGGCTCCACATACACTTAACTGTGTTCCTACTAAATTGGTTCAAAAGACTCCTTATGAGATATGGACTGAGCAACGTCACAGCATGTCATTTATAAAATTTTGGGGATGTGAAGCGTTTGTGAAACGTCTAATCTCTGACAAGCTAGGACCAAAATCAGACAAATTTAATTTTGTGGAATACCCAACTGAAACAAGGGGTTATTCTTTCTATAATCCTTCCGAGAACAAAGTGTTTGTTACTCGAACTGCTGAGAGACAGTGGGAGGATAATAGATCTCAATGAAGTTTGAGACCCACATGATAACGTTGAACCAGTGGAGGAACCTGAGTAGAATGCACAAGAAAAATAATACTGCTCAAGAAACACAGGTGTTCGTAGGTTTAATAGGATTCGCCATGAGCCCGAGAGATAATATGGATTTCTCTTGACTCAAGATGGTGATGTGATGCTTGTGGATGAAGATGAGCCTCTCACCTACCTAGATACTATAAACACTCCAGATTCTAAGAGATGGCTGGATGCCATTAAATCTGAGATGGAATCCATGTATACTAATCAAGTATGGACTTTGGTTGATCCACCTGAAGGGGTAAAACCTATAGGGTGCAAGTGGGTTTTCAAGAAGAAGACCGACATGGATGCTAATGTACAGACCTATAAGGCACGATTGGTGGCAAAAGGTTTCAAGAAAATTCATAGTATTGACTATGATGAGACCTTTTCACCAGTTGTTATGGTCATGTCCATCAGGATTTTGCTTGCTATAGCTGCTTACTATGACTGTGAAATCTGGCAAATGGATGTCAAAACCGCTTTCTTAAATGAGAGCATTGAAGAAGATATGGATGTGTACATAACACACCCTAAGGGTTTTGTTGATCTAAAGGATGCTGAAAATGTATGTAAGTTGCGTCGATCCATTTATTGATTAAAGCAGGCCTCGAGGAGATGGAACATTTGTTTTCATGAAACAGTCAAAAAGAGTTTGACTTTATTCAGAATGAAGATGAAACTTGTGTTTACAAGAAGTTTAGTGGGAGCCATGTGGCATTCCTAGTATTATATGTTGATGATATATTACTAATAGGGAATGACATTCCTTCTCTACAGACTGTGAAGACTTGGTTGAGAAATAATTTCTCAATGAAAGACTTAGGCGATGTGACATATATATTAGGGATCGAGATCTATAGAGATAGATCAAGGTGATTGATCGGCCTAATTTAGAGTACATACATTGACAAAGTTTTGCATCGATTTCAAATGCAAAGAGACTAAAATGGATATGTCCCAATGTCTCATGGGATAGTGATCTCAAAATAAAATTTGTCCTAAATCATTGGATGATAGGGACTGCATGAGTAAAATTCCATATGCGTCAGCAATTGGTTTTATATTGTATGCAATGATATGTACTTGTCCTGATGTCTCGTATGCTTTAACCATGATGAGTAGATACCGATCTAATCCAAGTGAAGGTCACTGGACGACAGTCAAGAATATTCTTAAGTACTTAAAGAGGACTAAAGATTCATTCTTGTTATATGGAGGAGATGTGAAGCTAGTTGTAAGAGGTTTCAGTGATACTGGTTTCTAGACAGATAACGATAATTTAATGTTTCTGTCTGGCTTTGTGTTTTATTGAGATGTTGTATGCTGGAATGGTTCACAGCAAAGACAATTGTTGATTTTACAATAGAACCTGAGTATATTGATGCTTGTGAAGCAGCCAAGGAGGCTGTTGGGCATGTACTTAGGAGATATCACCTAATTAATGAGATTAATGATCAAGGAGATATACATATATGTAAAGTGTATACTAATAATAATATTGCAGACACACTGACTAAGGCTTTGTCGCAGCAGAAGCACGAAAGTCACACTAGTTCCATGAGTATTGGATACTTGGGTAATTGGCTCTAGTGCAAGTGGGAGATTGTTAGTAATTGTGCTCTAGAGACAATACTTTTTATATTTTAAGGAAAATATTTATTATTAAGGATTATGTTTTATTGATTATTATTTATTATGTTTTATTTACTGCGTAATAAATTGAAAGCATAATAAATGTCCTTCGAATTTTGATACGTATTATATATCTTTAAGTATGTGACTTAAAAATGAGATTATATGAATAGTATCTTATTCCTAAAATTCCCTAGTCGAGTATTATTATTTAAGGACAATAATAATGCACAAAGACTAGTATGTTTCTTGACAGATGACCACATCTCATTGGTCATAGGTATGGGGATACTAAAGTCAAGAACATAAGTGCATGTATCAATGCATGGCACTGGAATGACCCGCCGTGAGATTCTACATGTTAAGTAAGTGTCATAAGTAATTCTCACTGTGATAATGGTGTAATGATCCTTAGACCTGAAATCATTATATTTCTATACGAGAATTAATATACTTTGATTACATTAAAAGTTACCTTTGACCGGGTGATGATAAAAGTGGACATTGAGTATATTATGAATCGTATGAGAAATATGAATGATCTAGATGGGATTTAATCCTCCTAATTTTAGGAGTGATATTATTGGCCTCTTGTTTGAGTGAGACTATGAAATGCACGGCCGTGCTCAAATGTTGATTTGATTTTAATAGTCTACTCATCGATCAAGAAAATAAAGATTAAATTATGAAGAGGATGACACGAGACATGCCTTGAGTTTAATCTATAATATCAAGATTAAAGGGATTATATTACATGGAACATTATTCACGAAAGGCTTAATCGAATCACCGATTTATTATTATTACTTGGGTAGCAATGATGTATTACTAGATGCCACTCATTGTTTACAATTTTAATTAGATATTAAAATTGTTGTCAACGTAATAATAACCTACAGGGTCACACACAAAGAACGCTTGAAGGAGAAATAATTTAAATTATGAATTTAAATTAAATAAGTAATTTATTTTATTTATGATATTAATTAAGTATGACTTAATTAATTATATAAATAGAATAAATGAATTACTTAAAGTAATTCCAAAATTAATAATTAATTAATTAAGTGAGACTTAATTAAATAATTTAGAATTTTGGATTAGTATTAAGTATAATTGGATTATAATTAGAAAACTTATTCCTCTCTCTATATAATCTCTTTGTGGGCTGATTTAATAAAATAGAGATTTTACAAAAACCCTAGCCGCTCTGAGAGAGGAGGAAGATAGAGAGAGAAGAAGTTTTCGGGTGCTAGTACACATCAATCCTTCATGAAAAGTGTTCGTGTGGATACCGTAGAGCGTAGATCGCGAGAGCGGGATACGTGGTGATTAAACAAGCTTTGGACCTCCATTAATCTTCCATTAATGAACTGTTAAAGCTTCTAAAGGTATTTATTCTTTATCTCCGAATTAAATCTTTCGTTTTCGCATGGATCCTGCGGAGGGTTTCGCTATTTTGATTTATTTTTTGCGTTTATTCCGCTGCGTTTGTGTCACGAAACCCTACAATAACTATAATGAGCTTGGACACTTTGCAACAGAGTGTAGAAAACTTAAAACAATCAAGAAGGACAAAGATTACTTGGAACTGGAATCCAAGTATGAGGCACTCTTCAAAAAATAGACAGGAAATGCTTACATAGTTGAAGGAAAATGTTGGGATGACATAGATGAAGATGAGGAAGAGGAATATGGGAATCTGGCACTCATGGATAACTCGCATGATGGAACATCATCCTCAAACACTCAGGTACTCTCATTAATCTCACTTGACATGTCAAATTCTTTGTATAAGAAAATTGTTGAAGAATTAAGCATTGAAATGTTTAATATTCATACCAGTATGACTGCTACATATGAAAAAATTGCCAGATTGCTAAAAGTTAAGGATAAACTAACTGCTAAGAATGAAACCTTATAATTGTCTTTGATAACTCTGGAAAATCTGAAACAAGAGAATGAGTATCTCAAAATCAAAGTTATTTGTTCTGAGCAAATTGAAAATTTTCTTAAAGAACAAATTTCTGAGAATGAATTGAAAATAAGATCTTATCAAAACTCATTCACTATTGTTCAAGAATTTCATGAGAAGCTTCAGGAAAATTTCAGGATTGGGATTGGTTTTGATTATGAAACTCTCAAGAAAAAGAAATTTATTTCAACAAAAGGAAAGAAAACTAAAACTCTAGGAAATCCTCACATTTTGAAAAATGTTAAGGCACCAATTTTTAAGAAAATAATTGTTGAACTTGATGAAGACAGTATGGTCATCAAACAACAATTGAATGATGAGGATGAGATAACAACTAAGAGTGATATGCCTTTTGTTGAAGTAGAAGAACTAGTAGTCAAGGCCAAGTCCATCCCTGTTAAAAAAGAATCAAAACAAGATGTCTAGAAAAATGACACCATGCATGCTAAGAAGAAAAAGTCAAATAGAAAAGGCAAGGTAGGCATTAATAAACACAATAAATATGCACCTGTTCACAATGCTCCTAGAAAGATTTGTAAAAACTGTGGATCAACAAATCACCTTACACATGTGTGCAAGAAACCTGTGGTTAATAATGCTGAATTTACCTGTGGCTATGTGAAACCCTTGATGCATGATAATAATAAATTATGTGACAAATTTGATTGTATGCCATGTAACATGAATATCATGAACACTTGCTTTAGGCTTAGAAAACAGTTTGTTGGTGGATGCATAAGTAAAAACTTAAACATCAACACCTCTAGGGCTAAGACTGCTAGTCCTATTAAACAAAGAAAACACTTCATGTCACCTAAACATGCATCTAGCTCTGGAAGTACTAATCAAGCTAGAAATCAAAACCAAAAAAATGAAAGTATGCATGATCAAGTGACTAAGACTGTTAAGAATATGAATGACATTCATGTGACTAAGCATAAAGGACCCAACCTTGTTTGGGTACCAAAGAAAACTTGATTTATTTTTGTTTATAGGGCACAGGTAAAAAGAAGGTCATGTGGATCTTGGATAGTGGATGTTCAAGGTATATGACTGGTGACAAAGCCATGCTGTCACAATTCAAAGATGAGGCTGGCCCAATGGTAACCTTTGGAGACAACAACATTGGTTTCACCATGGGATATGGCAAATTGATTCATGGAAATGTTGTCATTGAAGATGTAGCTTTGGTTAGTGGTTTGAAGCATCATCTACTAAGCAACACTCAATTCTATAATAAAGATTTAAAGGTGGAGTTTGACAAAGAATTATGTCTCATATCACATAGAAAGACCGAAGAGGTTGCTCTACAAGGAGTAAGAAAATGAAGCTTGTTTGTACCAGATTTGGACTCTGCAAAAAAGGAGAAAATTTGTTGTTTCTACACCAAGGCCTCAGAAAATGAAAGTTGGCTTTGGCACAAGAGACTGTCTCATTTAAATTTCAAGAACATTAATTCTCTAGTTAAAAGAGAATTAGTGAAGGACCTGCCCTCACTAAAATTCTGCATAGAAGGATTATGTGAGGCATGTCAAAAAGGGAAAATGAAGAGATCAAGTCCCGAGATTAAGGAATTTACATCAATCACCAAAACACTACAATTGATTCATATGGATCTCTTTGGACTAGTAAATGTCATGTTCATGTCCAAGAAAAGATATGCACTAGTTATGGTTGATGACTTCTCAAAATACACTTGGGTGGAATTCTTGCATTCAAAAGATGAAGCTCTTGAAATTATAATTGAAAATTTAAGATTGGACAAAGGCCCAACACCTGTTGTAGCCATAAGGAGTGACAATGGAACTTAATTCAAAAATATTATACTAAATGAATTCTGCAAAGAAAATGGAATCACTCACCAATTCTCAGCTCCAAAAACTCCACAACAAAATGGAATTGTTGAGAGAAAGAACAGGACTGTAATTGAAACTGCAAGAACTATGTTAGTAGAAGCAATCTTTCAACCATTTTTTGGGCTGAAGCTGTCAGGACTGCATGCTATACTTAAAACAGAACACTCATCACAAAACCAGTTGGAAAGACTCCTTACCACATCATGACAAATAGAATACCATATGTGAAATACATGCATGTGTTTGGAATAAAATACTTTGTTCTCAAGGATGATGCTGACAACCTTGGGAAGTTTGAAGCCAAGGCATAAGAAGGAATATTTGTGGGATACTCTTTAGACAAAATTGTCTACAGAGTATATGTGATTGATCAACAAAAGGTAATGGAAAGTACAAATGTGACATTTGATGATTTCAAGTTTCCTGCAATAAACTTAGATGGTGAAAACTGTGACACATTGAGATTTGAAAATAAAATGGAGCCTGAAACATTTGCAACTGAAAAGGTTATCAATACTTATGAAGGCTCACATGTAGACATCTCACATGGAACAAATGAGGAGAGAGAAAATAATGATTTCAGTCATATTCAACTTGAGAACTCTCCACACAACCCTAACATTAACTCAGGGGGAGCCTCTCAAGGGTCTATAACAAATGGCACCAATTTCAATCATGATGAAACATGTTCAAGTGATAGAGATGTAGCTCATCAAACTAAATGAAATATGGCTCATACAGCTGATCAAATCATTGGAAATCCTGATGAAGGTGTAAGGACAAAGAAAGTAACTATGAATGAATGCTTATTTGCTTGTTTTCTGTCTCAAATTGAGCCAAAAAGAGTTAAAGAAGCCATGTTGGACCCAGACTGGATAATGGCCATGCAAGAGGAATTGAATCAATTTGTGAGAAACAATGTTTGGGAATTAGTGCCACCTCCAAAGGATAGATCAATAATTGGCACTAAGTGGGTCTACAGGAAAAAATCGATGAACATGGAATTGTGATAAGGAACAAAGCAAGGTTGGTTGTAAAAGGTTACTCACAAGAAGAAGGCATTGACTATGATGAGACTTTTACTCCAATTGCAAGACTGTAAGACATTAGAATTTTTCTAGCCTTTGCAGCATACTCGAACTTTAAGGTCTATCAAATGGATGTCAAAAGTGCATTTCTTAATGGTTAATTAGAAGAAGAAGTATATGTGCAGCAACCACCAGGCTTTAAGGATCCAAATTTTCCAGATTTTGTTTATAGACTCATCAAGGCATTGTATGGACTTAAACAAGCACCTAGAGCATGGTATGACACTTTATCAAAATTTCTTCTAGAAAATCAATTCACTAGAGGAACAATTGATGAAACTCTTTTCTACAAGAAACATGGTGAGGACATCATAATGGTTCAAATTTATTTGGATGATATCATTTTTAGGTCTACAAATGAGAAATTATATCAAAGGTTCTCCAAGATAATGAAAGTGAATATGAAATGAGCATGATGGGAAAGCTCAATTATTTTCTAGGCCTTCAAATAAGCCAAAGAATAAATGGCATTTTCATAAGTCAAACTAAATACATCAATGACTTACTCAAAAGGTTTGACATGCAAGATTGCTAACCTGCAAAAAATCCAATGTCTACAGCTACAAAACTTAATAAAGATAAGAAAGGAAAAAGTGTGGACATAAAGACCTATAGAGGAATGATTGGATCTCTTCTCTATCTCACAGCTAGCAGACCTGACATTAGGTTATCTACCTGTTAATGTGCAAGATTTCAGGCAAATCCCAAGGAATCTCATCTCATTGCTGTCAAAAGGATTCTGAGATACCTCAAAGGAATACCTTTCATGGGTTTATGGTACCCTAAAGAAATATGATTCAACTTAGTTGGATATTCAGATGCTGATTTTGCTGGATGCAGAGTGGATATAAAAAGCACCTCAGGAAGCTATTAATTTCTTGGATAGAGGCTAGTGTCTTGGTTTAGCAAGAAACAACAATCAATGTCTACTTCTACAGCTGAAGCTGAATATATAGCTGCTGGAAGATGTTGTGCTCAAGTGCTTTGGATCAGAAATCAACTAAGGGACTATGGACTAATGTTGGAAAGAATTCCTATCATGTGTGACAACACTAGTGTCATCTCAATTGTTGCCAATCCAGTCAACCATCCATTCCAAAACAAAGCATATTGATGTAAGGTACCATTTTATAAGGGAACATGTAGAAAATAGAGTGATTGAATTATTCTATGTTCCAACACAAAAAAAGTTGGCTGATATATTTACTAAACAACTTGATGAAGCCACCTTTAGCAGGTTGGTCAATAAAATTGGAATGCTAAATTCTTCATGATAAGTGGCCAAATAAATATATCTTCTCAATTGTTACAATAATTGTTTCACAGACATGAAGCTAAATAATTTATCTAAGTGAAACAAAACTGGTGTATATTTTTTAATATATTAGTTATATTGTTGTACATTGTTTTGATTAAAAATATTTTTGTAAAAATAAATTAACTTGGAACTATTTCCTTGTTCTAAGGAAGCCTGAAGAAAATTATTATACTTGTGCATTGTTAAATAACAAGTATGATAATTAAAATTTCAGGAATATTGATCAAACACATTTCTTACTTTAAAAATGAATAAATAAATTTTATTTATTTAAGAAATGAGGTTTGTAAATTATTATTTTGTTTTCAAAGTGAAAATAGAATAATCTTTCAAAACTGGAGTTTGTGATTAAGTTTCCATTCTTTGTGACTTCTCGACTATGTTTTATGAGATTCTCGAACAATTCATTTCTAGAGTTCTCGATCGAGTATTATTGAGAGTTTTTGAATCACTTGAGTTCTCGAATAGTTCATTTATAGAGTTCTCGATTGAATATTATTAAGAGTTCTCGAATCATCAGAGTTCTCGACAACAGTTTTTGGTGAGTTCTCGATTGACTTGGTTCTCGAATCAATAAACAAACATAATATGAGTTCTTGACCAAAATTAAACAGTTCTCTACAAAAAGTAACTTTACTCTATTCTTAGTTCTCGATCACTAAAATCGATTACAATTCTAGTCTAGTTGTCTAAGTTATATAAATAGCAAAGTAGATCTAACATTTCATTTCTACACTTAATCGCAAACTCAAAGAACCCTTGCTTTCAACAGTTATACTCAAACTCTTGCTTTTATTTTCTCTAAGACCTTCGTTTCTTCATTTCACTCTTTCTATACACTATTCAATGGCATCTTCAAGTTCCAACCCTGCAATCAAAGTGTATGTCATCCCTGAAACAAATAACTGATCGAGAAGTCTCAACATGAACCTATTCGAGAAGTCAATCACCGTGACTTCTCGAAGCAAAACTGACAGAGTATTCGACTGCTTCAAGAGGATAATTTCAAGGAAAATTGTAAAAGAACAAGGCAAATAATTTGCAGCTCTCTCATTACACGGTTAGTCAAACCCGTGATGATAGAGACAAGTCTACAATGAAGCTTGGAAGATACACAAGACAAATGACAGAAGAGATAAGGCTGAAAGCAACAGACTGTCAACATAATGTGTTAGCTAAAAATAGATAGTAGTCAAATGTAAACTTATTTTTGTCTATTTCTAGTTTTAGCTTAATTGACTAGTGAGAGCATGTGCCAAAAGACATGTTGTTTATATAGCTTATGCACTGTCTCATTAGTTAACAAGAACTTAAAAAATTATCAAGTGTTCATACCTTGTATCTTCTAAGAATAAGAAGCTGAAATTCACAACTGAATTTCAGATTGTAGCAAAGTTCAATTCTAATACAAATTAGGTTGAAAGTTATATTATGTGTTTACCTTATTTTCCGCATTACGTTTTTCCGCATTACATTTTTGTAAACACTTGAATTTCTAAAACTACAAACACTAACAAACAGTTCATCAAATCAAATCAAAGTACAAAATTTTGAAGTTATACATTCACCCCTCCCCCTCTGTAAACTTCTGTTAACTCTAATTCCTAACAAGGAAGGCACTACTACTGACAAACCTACTGTCAGACCCTCTATACTTAGAAAAGTCAAGAATCCCATGTTTAAAAAGACTGAGTTTGAATTTGAGGAGGAATCTCTAATTCTTAAACCAATTCTAGATGATGAGGACAATGATACTGTCACAAAAACCCTTAGGTCAAAAGATGCTGTCAAAATTCCCAAGATAGTTAGGTTTGCCCTTCACAGTACTCAAGGTCTAGAAGATGTTGTCAATACTAGTAAGATAGTAAGTTCAGAAGCTGTTGTTAAGATGGTAAGATCAAATCATATTGTCAAGATAGTTCTATATAAACTTACTGTCAACACTAGTAAGACAGTAACTTCTAAACATACTGTCATGAAGACCAAGAAGAATAGAAATGGAAAATTAGGAATAAACAAAAAGAATGATTATGGTTACAATCCTAATGCTCCTAGAAAATTGTATAACAACTGTGTGTCTTCTAGTCATTTAACTCATGTTTGTACCAAAAGTAAGTCTGAAGTGAAACATGTTACATCTTTTAATAGAAATTTGCATAGTACTCCCTTGATAGACAGACAAGTATCTTATTGTGGAAATATTGATTGCATGCCCTGTAAATTAAATATTATGTGGAAATATTGATTGCATAATTTGTCAAAACTGAAAAGGTAAAGACTCCAAGCTCTCCTAAAGTTAGGATGATCAAAGCTAATAAAATCAATTCAATTGATCCTATCTATTCTTCCCAGGAATAATGTCAATATTTGTAGAAGGGGGTTGAATACAAATATTTCCCCTTTTTCAACATTTTAATAGTTTTTCTGATAATTGTTAAAGTAAGAACAAATAATGCTAGGATAAGTATTTGAACAAACACATGATGTTTAAAATTACTGATGGGTTGATTTATCCATCAATGTGTATTTTTGCTCAAAATGATCTAGGTTAAAGAAACCTAACTGCGATTACAAGGTTAGAAAATAAAATTAACTGTTCTTATAAGTTCTCTAAGGCTGAACAATTGTTTTTAAGATTTTGTCTAACTTCTATATTTTCTAACAATGCTACCACACTTGTTTATATAACACAAATATGTTTACAATTCCTAGAAAGAATATAAAAACATTTTATCTATTCTAGGATTGACTTTTATCTATCTTTCCATTTTACTTTTTTCTATTTTCAGAAAGTTTTGTGGCTTTGGAAAAGACAGCTTCTTTTTTAGTCTTCACAATTGGTATAGACTGTCTTCCATAGGTATGCTTTATGTCTTGTCGTGTAGTCCTTGTCAATTGATAATTTGATGTTAAGCATATTAATTGATTCTTCTTTGTATCCATCAACTAATATTCTTCTTTGATTGATCTTGATACCCATCAATTGATAATATATGTTGACTTATCGATTGATAGATGTTATCAATCGATATATCAATTGATGGTTCTTCATATCAGTTGATGGTCTTCAATATTTGACTTGACTTTTCATCAATTGATCTTCTATTCGTTGATGCTTCCATATCAATTGATCATCCTTCGCTTGTACAATTTTTCTGTCTTCAAATAATTACAATTTGATAGTCTAAATTATACATCAATTGATAACCAACATCAATCGACTCCAGTATCAATCGACAAGAAATTATCAGTTGACTAAAGCCATATCAATTAAGATAAACTAAGTATACCTATGTTATCATCCATATTATCAGTTGATTAATATAAACATGTCAACTGATAAATGGTTTCCTAATAAATCGATATTTATAACTTTCATATCAATTGATCAGTTACAATAAAAGTATAATTTCATGATTCTAAGATTTAATGTTATCATCAAAGTTACATAGATTCCTAACACTATCTTAAACTGTGATTTAGCTAAGCCGGATGGACCCAACGAGAATTGGGAAAGTAACTTGAAAATCTTACTTTGTAGGGCAACGAGAAAAATAAAAGAATCATGTGGATCATTGACAGTGGTTCATGATTCTAAGATTTAATGTTATCATCAAAGTTACATAGATTCCTAATACTATCTTAAACTGTGATTTAACTAAGCCGGATGGACCCAACGAGAATTGGGAAAGTAACTTGAAAATCTTACTTTGTAGGGCAACAAGAAAAATAAAAGAATCATGTGGATCATTGACAGTGGATGCTCAGGATACATGACAGGTGATAAAGCCCTGCTATCACAGTTTAAAGAAATAGATGGTCCATGTATAACCTTTGGTGACAACAACATTGGTTTCATAATGGGATATGGCATTCTGGAAGTAGGTAACTTGAAGATTGAGAACATTGCTCTAGTGAATGGATTGAAGCACAATTTATTGAGCGTCACTCAAGTTTGTGAAAAAGGTTTCAAAGTGGGATTTGATCACGATAGATGCTCAATTGTCAACAAAAAGACAAAAGAAGAAGCTCTACAAGGTGTAAGGAAAGGAGGCCTATTCATTGTTGACCTTGATTCAGTAAGAAAGGACAAAATCTACTGTTTCTACAACAAAGCTTCATCTTCTGAGAGTTGGCTATTGCACAAGAAGCTCTTTCACTTAAATTTCAAAGCTATGAATTGTTTGATGAAGAGAGAATTAGTGAAATGCCTTCCTCAACTTGAATTCTGTCAAGAAGGATTGTGTGAGGATTGTCAAAAGGAGAAACTAAGGAGAGCTACTCATAAAAGCACTCCTAGCTGTTCAATAAATAAAGCTTTTGAACTTATTCATTTGGACTTATTTGGTCCTGTGAATGTGCAGTCACGTGCAAAAAAAGATATGTCCTTGTGATGGTTGATGATTTTTCAAGATACACTTGGGTGAGGTTCCTGGCAACCAAGGATGATGCTGCATAAGAAATTATTGATATAGTAAAAGTCCTTGACAAGAATCCCAAGTTCAAAGTCCAAACCTTGAGAAGTGACAATGGTACTGAATTCAAAAAAAGTATCATGAATGATTTCTTCAAAGACAATGGCATTACTCAATATTTCTTTACACCAAGGACACCTCAATAAAATGATGTTGTGGAAAGGAAAAACAGAACTCTCATTGAGGCTGCAAGAATCATGTTGAGTGAAGCAAGACTTCCTACTTATTTCTGGGGTGAAGCTATTAATACAACATGTTATACTCAAAACAAGACTGTGGTCAACAAGGCTTTTGGAAAACACATGAGTTGCTGATATGAAGGAATACTATTGTCAAGTACTTTTATGTGTTTGGAAGAAAATGTTATATCATGAAAGATTTAATAGAGGTCATAGGGAAGTTTGATACTAAAGCATATGAATGAATATTCATGGGCTATAGAATTGAAACAATAGCATATTGAGTCAATATCATTGATCACAAGGTTGTGGATGAAAGTGTAAATGTCACCTTTGATGAAACCAAGTTTCCTGGTGTTGAAGGAAGTCAAGAATCAAAGGCCTTAGCTTTTGAGAATCAAGGCTATTTGGAAGATATTGATGATTAAGAATCACCGAGAGATGAACACACAATTTATGGTCCAACTATGGTTCCTAATAAATCTCTAGAGAATTAAAAAACTGCTCAAATAACAGATTTCTCTGGGAATGTCCCCATGGAGAGTGGACTTGAAGAGATTGATGTTGTCAACAGTACAAGAACAAGAGATGATGTCAATCAACAAAGTACATAAGATTCTGGTGATTCACTTAGAGAAACAAAGTGGAACAGAGATCACACAAATGATATAATTATTAGTGATCCAGGAATAGGAGTCAAGTCTAGAATAAATGTGGAAAATGCATGTATGTACTCCTTCTTCCTATCTCAAGTTGAGCCTAAAACTTTAGATAAAGCACTACTTGATCCAGATTGGATAAATGTTATGCAAGAAGAACTCAACCAGTTTGAGAGAAGTTGTTTATGGGAATTAGTACTTAGACCAAAGAAAAAGTCTATAATTGGTACTATGTGGGTCTTCAGAAATAAGATGGATGACAGTGGAGTTGTCACCAGAAACAAAGCAAGACTGGTAGCAAAAGGTTACCATCAACGGGAAAGAATTAATTATGATGAAATATTTGCACCTGTTGCCAGACTTGAAGCCATAAGAATTTTCTTGGCTTTTGCTGCATTCGACAACTTCATAGTATTTCAAATGGATGTTAAAAGTGTCTTCTAAAATGGTTAACTAGAAGAAGAAGTTTATATTGAACAACCCCCAGGATTTGAACATTTAAAAATGCAAAGCTTTGTTTACAGATTTTTCAAAGCATTGTATGGTTTAAAGCAAGCTCCAAGGGCATGGTATGACACCTTTTCCAAGTTTCTCCTTGAGAATAACTTCACAAGAGGAATTATGGATAAGACTTTGTTCTACAAAAATCAAGGAAATGATATCATTCTAGTCCAAATCTATGTAGATGACATCATCTTTGGCTCAACAAATGAAGAACTGTGTAAGAAATTCTTTGAGTTCATGCAGAACAAATATGAGATAAGCATGATGGGTGAATTAGTATTCTTTCTTGAACTTCAAGTCTATCAAAAGAAAGATGGAATATTCATTTGCCAAATCAAATATGTCAAAGATCTTTTGAAAAGATTTGATATGGAAAAATCATCACCTGCAAAGACTCTAATCTCAACAGCAACTCAACTAGACAAGGATTCAAAAGGAAAGAAGGCGGACAACAAGATATATAGAGGAATGATTGGTTATCTCCTCTATCTAACAACTAGCAGGCCTGACATTATGTTTGCTACAGGCCTGTGTGCAAGGTTTCAGTATGATCTAAAAGAGTCACATTTGATGGCAGTTAAAATGATCTTTAGATATTTGAAAGGCACTCAAGATTTAGGCCTTTGGTATCCTAAAGAATCAGTTTTTGACTTGGTTGGCTACTCAGATTCAGACTATGATGGATGTAGAATTGACAAGAAGAGTATAAGAGGAAGTTGTCAGTTTCTGGGAGAAAGATTGGTTTCATGGTTTAGCAAGAAGTAGTATTCTGTGTCAAATTCAATTGCAGAGGCTGAATACATTGCAGCTAGTAGTTGTTGTGCTCAATTACTTTGGATGTCAAATCAATTGTTGGACTATGACTTGGCATTGTAAGGAATTCATATCTTTTGTGACAACACAAGTGCAAGAGCCATCTCTAAAAATCATGTCCAACACTCCAAGACCAAGCACATTGACATCAGACATTATTTCATTAGAGAGCATGTGGAGCAAGGCACAATCAAGCTAATATATGTGCCCACAGATAAACAACTTGCAGACATTTTCACCAAACCATTGGATTAAAAGACATTCAACATGCTAGTGAGTGAATTGGGTATGTTAAATTTATCCTATTAATGTATTTCTGTAGCAAGTTGATTTAGTGATAAAAAATATTAGCTAACTGAAATTCACTGTGAATTAATGGCATGTTAAGGTGTTTTGATTTCTATCACAGTGGATACGCATGATGAAATTTTACTGAGAGGTTAACTAATTTGTTTTTAGTAATTTATCTCATATGGTGTTAATAAAAAGTACTGTCAAGTGTCTTGATAGCATATTTTATCTATACTGTCATGTCATGATAAGTTACTATCAATCACTTGAAGGAGTCTTAACACATAGTATGCAGGACTGAAACTTACTGTCAATAACATACTAATAGTATTCATTGACAGTATAGTTTTCTAAATCCCCGCATAACATAAGGTAAACAGTTATATTAGGGTTTGTTGTTTATTTATTTATTCTCTAACCACTAATGTTACTATCAAGAGTGTTTGTGAATTCTAGCGCAGGAGTTACTGTCAAAAGGGAATGGATTAAGCATATAACTGTCAATTTAACCTATTGAAATTTATTCTTGACAGTTTCTTTTTCACTTCATATAAATATAAATAATAATTTTTCTTACATTATTCACTTCTTCTAATACTCCTCCACTCTAAAAAACTCTAAACCTTCTATACTATCTCTACAACTCAGTTTCTCTCTCTTTCTCTTTCTAGCCAAACTTCTTAACCTTTCATTTTTTCTACAACCATGTCTGGACCTCAAATTGTTTGCACACTTTCCCAAACCAACTTCACCACCATGGCTACGGTGGGTGAAGTAGGAGAAGCCTTCAAACCATTTGTTAGCTTCATGAACAACTCATTCTTGTCATATGCTTTGATTGAGAGCCCTATGCTGTAGATTCCAAGGTTGTCACAGTTGTGGACCTCTACAACTTGTGAGGGGGAGCAGGATGCCAACACCATCACCTTCCAAATCAACAACACCTCCTACACCATCAACTCAACTCACATCAACACTGCTCTCCATATTGAAGCTGAAGAAGGTTCGTTATTCTAGGAGCCTGCAAATGTTGCTCAGCTAGCTAAGTTTTTCAGGATTATTGGATACACAGGTGACAAGCCCTAGCTTAAATGAATGGTATCCATCATGGGGGATGTATAGAAAGTATCTAGTCAAGGAGTGAAGCATGATAATGGATGTTATCACTCGAGCAAGACCAGCGGCTGGAATGAGGTCCCAGAATACATCAAGAAGATTGTGCACTCCATGGTGCACAATTACAGAATTGATATTGGAAAGCTCCTGATGCCTTTATTCAAGCTGGTGCTGGGAAAGAAGGATAGCAGGAAGCCGGTAATTTACTATCATCGTTTCCTTATTCTTATTATTAATTCTATAGTAGGCATAATTAATCTAGATAATGTACAATGTATGGAGTCCCCCATACTCAAGAAAAACACACAATCCATATTATCTAGCAAACCCCTAAATTCTAAGTTGGGTTTGTTTATTACTGACCACATGAGGTCTATAATAAACTCAGTCAATTTAAGGATCGTGGGAGATTTTATTATCTTTTTTTTAGTGATGAGAATGGAGTTGACCTCTTCATTCCTAACCCATACTAACAAACTTTTAAATCTATTAGAGCCTCTAGATAGTCTAGGGTTACTAGTCAAGAGTCTGTTTCCTCTCAAAAGGATCAGGTTTCTACAAAGAAGAGATCCTCAACCTCTAGGCTAGAAATAGTTCCTAATGTTGATGAGGGAGTAACTGCACTAGATGCAGCAAATAAGGATGGACTTGTCAATGAACCCACATAAGGTCCTGTTGAACCTAAGAAGAAGAAGGCAAGGACATTAACCTTTGTCACCAATTATGTGACCTCTCAAAAGGGAAAAAAACTTCAAAGGGAAAATAACACATTTTTTGGTGTCTCCTCTCAACATGGGGCATCTATTGAACTTGGTCAGTCTCCCATGTCACCTTTTACAAACTTAGTGTTAGTCCCAAATATCGTAGAAGGGGGGTTAAATACGATATTGTCCAATTTATAAAATATTCGCGGAATGATTTGTTATGGACTAGTTGACAGTTCGAACAGATATTAAATCAAACACAAGGTATGCACACAGTTAACACAAACACAGTTCGTTCGGGGAATATATCATTTTATTAATATAAACCACGAAGGTGCTACACAAATCTAATCCGTAGATTAGCTTCAACTGATTCACTAGTACAGTTACAATACAACAACAACAATCAATACGAACAATAATTATGACACTAGCTCAAACGACGTTAATGGCTTCTCTGTGTGTCTCTTCTTTGCTCTGTATGTTTTCTCTTTGTAACTGAATGAATTAAATCACAAAGGCTTGGCTTTGCTGCTTTATTGTGTAGGCTTTTTCAATCTTCTACGTGGCCTTCTGAGAACCAAGTAAATAGATTGCTTCTCACTTCTTGAATTAACAACCGTCGAGACATTTGATTTATAACCATCGGTGAGTCTGTTGATAACCGTCGAGACTGAAATAAATCACTTAAAACAATTCTGCTCAAGGATATCAATGATAGTGGGCATGCTGTGGCTGGTTGTAGATTAAATAATCTTAAACCCTCAACTGTCGAATTGCCATAACTATCGAGACTTAACCGTCGATGGAATAAATAATCTGGATATTTATCTGAGTACCTTAACTATCGAGATGCTGTAATCGTCGGTCAATTTAGACGAAACAGTCAAACCCAACTATTAGTTATAACTATCGACTCAAAATAATTATTAAAACCATAACCGTCGAGAGAAATGGAATTAATAATATATCCAAAGTGCTAACCGTCGAGATGTGCTAACCGTCGGTAAATAAGACGAAACAGCCAAACAGCTAATCACCAACCGTCGGTAAATAAGACGAAACAGTCAAACAGCTAAACCAACTATCGGTAGTTCACCTTAGCCATTTTTCCAACGATTCAAAGCTCTGTAATATTTCCTTTCACTGCAACCAAGTTAATAAATTTACCTTTACTACTTGAACTTTATTTTCTCTGAGCTTTAGCACACAACGATTATACAGCCAATTCTTTTCTAACATAGATGTGGTTGTCAATTCCTTTTGTGCTGACGTTTAGTGCAACTGGTCTGGTTCACAAACGACTAACACGAACTTGATCTTCACATCTTCTTGACCATTCAATTGGCTCTGTTTCTCTAGCTGTTAAGAAGTGCTTCTGTAATTCACTAGAATCCCTTGGCTTCTCTGTTGTAAAACCACTGACATCTTCTGAACCTCTGAAACACTACATCTTTATTCTTCACTGAGGCTTGAACATGTTAATGAACTTCTTTCAGTGATCTTCAATGTCTTCAAAGCTTCATCTAATGTTTTGGTCTTTTGTATTCAACTTATAAACGATTCGTAGTCGATTCCGTGCTTCATTTTAATATAAGTTACCGACCATCAGTGTTGAGTTAGTTTCCTCGGTTACATGTAACATTACATTACATTATGCTTTACAATCTCCCCATATTTGATTGTTAGAGTTCGACAAGCAAATCCCTTAAGAGGATAACTCAACTAACTTACAAGAAAAAGTAAATAGAAGATGGTAAACTAATATTAAATACATTCTGGATCATATTATACATTTCCAGATTTCAAAAATAATTACAATGTAGAATGAATGTTCCCCTAGCCTGAACTGATATACATTATGTCATTCTCATTGTACAAGACTTGCAAGCTGGTCATTCACTAGATCTAGCGCTTCTTCTTCTAGCATATTTCTTGGCTTGGGATCTGACAAAGCATCCTGAAGTGTTTGCAAGATAGCTACTCTTCTGATCTGCTTAACCTGTTCGAATGTAAATTCAAGAATTTTTGTCTTTCCTTTAACACTCAACCTTTTTGGAACTGCTTTAACTCGATCAGTGTTGTAACATGATTCTGCTCCCAACTTCTCCATGTAAAGCTTAGAGATTTCTGCCAATGCTAATTTGTCTTTATAGTTCGTCGAAGTCTTGATTTGATCAAGTATAAAACCCAGTTCCTTAGAAGTCATGTAAGACATCTTGTGGATATCAACTATTATAGTTTTTCCTTTGGGGTTCTTGTACCTGATTGCTGGAGGATCCTTTAACACCATTGTCTCTGTCTCCCTGATTACATCAAAATCTGGAAAGACAATTGGAAAATCTGGCTTCTTTATATACTCGAACACTTTCCCTGGATGGTTAAATCTGAATTCACTCATTGCCTTGACTTTTTCAAAGTCCCAATCTCCTTCTTCTTTTGTATACATAGGCAATTTTGGTTGAGATCCATTTGAAGGATCTATTCTTCTGACCTTGGAAATATCTATAGATTGATTTGATAAGACATTAAGTCTATAAGCATAGATGCGCTCTGCAGCTTTCCACTTTTCTTCTGTTCTAAGTCCTTCACTCCTAAGAAGCCCTTCAATATATTTCAGACGCTTCAGAGGATATAGACTTAGTCTTTCATCACTCAAACACAGTGTCTGAACTAACTTGTCTGTGAAGAATATCACTG
Organism: Oenanthe sinensis; assembly: GCA_028671895.1. Classification (NCBI taxonomy): domain Eukaryota; kingdom Viridiplantae; phylum Streptophyta; class Magnoliopsida; order Apiales; family Apiaceae; genus Oenanthe; species Oenanthe sinensis. The sequence goes on from JAPMAC010000212.1 coordinate 9,261,870, forward strand.
TATAAGGAGTTGTGTGAACTTCAGCTTCTGCTTTGCTCATTTGATCTTCAATCATATCAGTTAGAAGTTCATTCACATGAGATCTCTTGTCCACTCTAATCTTTATGACATACAATTCTGTGAGAGACCTCAACTTGATAAAATTAGAAGAAATGGCCATAGTAGTCGAATTATTGAATTGAATCTGAATCCGCCATCCATTGATGTTAGACGTGATGAATATCAATTTAATTGTTTGTTTCAATGCATGAAAGAACTGGTTTATTGATGGATGACTCTTGTGAGCTTCTTGCAAGGCTTCCAGAACTTTTTTATCTTCATTTTAAATAACTCCTAACTCTGGTTTCTGCAAAAGACTCCTAGCCTTGTCCCATGCACTTCCTTCTCTTGATAACACCAACGGCCTTTGTCTCCTTACAATATAGTGGTTGTAGTGTTCTTTTCTGACTTTCTCTTGAGACATTCGTGCAATTTCACATGCCCTTATCCTGGATTGATTGGCATCTAGCAAACCAAACGTTTCCACAAAGTCCGTTTCAGTGAACTGATAAGCGACACCATTTACAAATTCATCAAACAAATCATCTTCCTGAGCTGTAGGAGCAGTATGAGAAGGTTCTCATATTTCTCCTTCTTCAAGTGTGAGCCTTACCTCCAGCGGTATATCTTACTCCCCCTGAGATATATAAATGTTTGCTTCTTTTTCTACTTCTACCAACTTGCCTTTCCCTTTGTCTTTACTCCCTATATCAGCACCAGATTCTTTTTCATGCTCTTGCACTATCATCTCCCTTTTAGTTGTGTTATCCTCCGAAGCAGGGATTTGAGTAGTTTGAGATTTATACATTTCAAACAAATCTGTAACAAACTTCTTCATATGAGTCTTGAAAATCTAGAAATCCTGCAACATGTTGTATTGAACAGATTTTATTTCCATAACATTGCTGTGAAATTCAGATTTCATTTCGGTGACAGTAGTTTCCAGGTTATAAACCCTTTGACTTAGAGATTGTGTGTGCATTGTGAGGGTATCTATTTGGCTGGTAGGTGTCTCCTTGACAGGTTCTGTAGGTGTTTGTCTCTCAATTCTCTCGCTCGGTCTTAGAGGTGTGGGTGAATTATGATCTCTCAATCGTTCTGTTGGTGTTTCACTCACTCTCCTTGACTCCAGCAAGTCTTCTGTACCTGCAGTTAAAATCCTAAATGGCTCATCCGAAGAACTATTGCCAAGTAGTTGCTTCTCCTTTCCACTAATAGTGGTGGAGACCTCCTTATTAGGAGCCAGGAATGTTCCTCCTGGGGGGCTTATCACATTGGATCCTGTAATGTTTAGCAATGAAGGACCCGTGACTCCCGCAATAGCCTGTGAAGGCATGACCTGTACAGGATCTAGCTGTATAGGTTCTGCTACAGTCGTAGCAACATCCGTCAATTCCTCCTGTGTGTGTGCTCCTTTCAGTGCAACATATAACTTGGTTGGAGGCTCAATTATTGACACTCTTTCAGATGCCCTGGCTGACGGGCGAATTTCAATAGGTTCACCCTGTTGAGAGGATGTCCCCAAAGACTGTGTATTTGCCTTTTTCAGCTTTATATCCTTTTGAGAGGGCATATATGGGCTAACAGATACCTCAGGTTCTTCTAATCGACGTCTAGTCAGAGGTAGAGCTGTTTGGGTTCCCTCACCTTCCTTATGTGGTGCTTCTGAGGCACTATCTCCCTCACTCACAAATTTTCTTTTTAGGGGTTGGAGAGAAGATAAAGGTAAGGTTTTTATAGTGTTTGGTTCTGAGGCAGTTGTTAGAATCTGTTGGGTTTCAGATTCATTGCCTTGTCCTACAGCCACAGAGGGCTCAACTGATAAGTTCATGACACTTTCTCCAAAAAGATCCTGCAAATTAGAATAAGCGGAAGAGTCAGAGACATGAAGACTACCTTGAGTACTACCTGTAGGAGTCCAGGGATGATATGATTTCTGACTGTCAGCATGACCTACAGAATCTCCTCCAGATATACTTTGAAATCCATCTCCTGAAATTTGTACTTCCTCTGTCACCTGAACCACTTTCTCTTCTTGAGCTAAATCCTCTACAGGAGTAGCTCTGGAACTGATTCTTGCACTGGTTCAGGGACTTGATCATCTTCTTGAGGCCCTTGAGGCTCGTCTCTTTCCATGTCCGCTACACAACCCTACATGTATTCAGTCATTTGAGCAGGTGCTTCGTTGATGTAGTTTCTGTTATTGTTCATAGTTTGGCTATCTTGTTTTTCTGTTTCATACACAAAGAGGTAACACTACTAGTATATAGTAGTTTTTCCTCGTTAGTCGTTAGATCATTAAGGATAAGCTGTAGGAACCGTGGAAAGTAACACTCCACGTTAGTGACTTGAAGGTTTCTGTACTCCACCGGTCCCATAACATACAACATCTGATTCAATAATAACTTACCAAAATTTATCCTACAATTATTAGCAACACCGAAGCCTAAAGTTCGATAATAGCTTGAAATATTGTGTGTGTTGAACTTTTTGTAAGAGAAACATTGCATAAGAGTGTGGAAAAAGAAATTCCATTCCTTAGGTAAATGATGTTTACACCTTTCACTCGAGTCGTGGAGATTAGGATTAACGTAGTTGATAGTCGTGAAGAACTGAGTTAATTGTTCGGAATTGGGATAAGGGACTAGATTATTCTCAGGGAATCTTAAGACACGATTCAGATCTAGCTCCGTCACCCGGATTTCCCGATTAGCAATACTAAATGTAAAAGCCAGTTCATCAACAGCTGAAGAGTTATATGCAGAACAGTAACAGTCTCGTAGCATATTATGATTTAATATCACGTCTGTTACTAAGGCATACCTCACTCGAGAATATTCGAGTAACACTCGTGCCCAGGCCCAATAATTAGCAGGAAGGGACTGAATGTCAAACTCGGCAACTAAATTCGTTTTGGTAATAGTAAAAATTCCAACCATTTTTAACTAGTAAAAATTATCAAAAATTTTAACTTTAAACAATTAATTACGAATTTAATTAGACTCGATAACGAACCGAAAATACTAAAATTCAAAAATCCTCCAAAAATTGTGAAAAAAATATATGCTAAACTAGGAGAGATTTGAACGGTGAAACTATTTTTGTTTTGATTTTTAGACCTCAAACAAACCCTAGAGAAAATCCCAAAGTTTGAAACACCTGAAACAAAACTGAAACCAAATGATGCAAGGCTGGTATCAAATAATTCTGGATGACTGGATCTACAATTCTATCGGTTTAGATTTTCAAAAATAGTACTAGATTGGTAGAAAAAGGAGGGGAAAAAAATCAATTTACTGCTTGATGGTTAAGAACAGCCTGGTTCAGTGTAACTGGCGAGTGAAAGATATATATATTTAGTTAACTGGCGAGATGGTCACCACTTGCCTTTTTTTTATAGTAACGTAACTATCGAAAGTTTTTTTTTTAGAAACATTTAAACAACTCGGTGGTTATCAAAAATAATAAAATAAAAGTTATAGTAACTATCGAGATGTACACTAATATATAATACGTAACTATCGAAAGGTTAATTAATAAAATTGTTCACTTCGACGGTTAGCTAATAAAAAATAACTATCGAAGCAGATAAAATAACTAACCAGATAGATATAGTAACTATCGAGATGGATAGTTTTCTATTATATATATATATTAACCAAAAGACTACTTTGACTGTTACTAATATAATATATTTTATCATAACTATCGAGTACTGTTTAAAACCACTTCGATGGTTACGAAAAATATATCTAATTGGTAACTGTCGAGAATTTTAAAAATAATAAAAATCAGTTAAATACACTTACAAAATAATTTCAAATATTCATAAAATTAATTAAATAGAAATTTCTTAAATTAATGAATTAATATTCCTAAAATAGAAATATTAGAATCTTAATTTGAAAATAACTATCGAATTAATAATAATCCAATTTGAAATCCACAAACAGGCAATATTAATAATTATTATAATAATACTAATACGCACAGGTGGTTGCTTTAAAAACTTTGGAACCAAAAAAAAATTTGTTCCATACTCTGTTACTTTTGAAATTTTCAAAAAAATTTAAAGCAAGCCAATCACAATCCAAACATCATACAAGCATACTATGAATAAATATACAGACAGTTATGCAAAATAAGATCATGAAATGTAATTGCTACACATTTTTCCAGTGAGAACCAGTACATTAAATAAACAAGTCTGTACGACTAATTTCTCACTAAAGATCACAACCTGTATGATATAGAATCTCTCAGCCAGATCTCATCACATTGAAATCCACCAATTAATTCTAAACCACAGACTGTTATGCTTCTTGTTAACTACAAATATTGATATAGCAGTTAACTACTTATGCTATATCGAATAATTACCACACAACATAACTGGTATACTTATGATAATTAATATTGATATTCATAAGCCCGAGATCATAAGTTATACTGGAGGTCACAAGTCCTTTGGATATAAAAATTCAATAACTTGTGAATCCATACAACTCCTCGCAAACAAAAATTAATTTAAATTTAACATCCCTAATTCACTAACCAACCTAGAGAAAGTGGATTCGTCTAGTGGTTTCGTGAAGATGTCTGCAAGTTGTTGTTCTGTGGGTATAAAATGCAACTCCACAATTCCATTCATGACATGCTCTTGTATAAAGTGTAACCTGATGATATCAATGTGCTTGGTTCGTGAGTGCTGAACCGGATTGTTGGTTATAGCTATGGCGCTTGTGTTGTCGCAGAATATTAGAATCTTATTCAACATAAAGCCATAGTCTTGGAGTTGGTTTCTCATCCATAGGATCTGAGCACAACAGCTACCTGCTGCGATGTATTCTGCCTCTACTGTTGAGGTAGACACTGAGTGCTGCTTCTTGCTATACCATGAGACCAATCTTCTTCCCAAGAATTGACAGCTTCCAGAAGTACTCTTCCTGTCAATCTTACAACCTGTAAAATCCGAGTCTGTATAGTCGATTAGGTCAAAACCAGTACCTTTAGGATACCAAATTCCCAAATTTGGAGTACCCTTCAAGTATCTAAAAATTCTTTTGACAGCTATAAGGTGAGACTCTTTTGGGTTAGCTTGGAACCGTGCACATAGGCAAGTTGAAAACATAATATCTGGCCTACTTGCAGTTAAGTAAAGTAGAGATCCAATCATACCTCTGTAGCTTGTGATGTCGACAGATTTACCTGATTTGTCCTTATCAAGCTTTGTGGCAGTTGGCAATGGAGTCTTGGCGGGGGCTGAATCTTCAAGTCCATACTTCTTTAGAAGATCTCTGATGTACTTTGCCTGGCAGATAAAGATCCCATCTTTCTTCTGACTCACTTGTAGTCCAAGGAAGAAAGTAAGCTCGCCCATCATACTCATCTCGTACCTACTCTGCATTAACTTAGCAAATCACTTGCATAGCTCATCATTAGTAGAACCGAATATAATATCATCAACATACACTTGAACTAATATCAAGTTATTTTTATGCATTTTATGAAAGAGAGTCTTATCTATAACACCTCTGATAAAACCATTTTCAATTAAAAATTCAGATAGTGTTTCATACCATGTTCGAGGCGCCTGCTTGAGTCCATAAAGAGCTTTAAAAAGGATGCACACAAAGTCCATATGATCTTTGTTCTCAAAACCCGGAGGTTGCTCTACATATACTTCTTCTTCCTGCTCCCCATTCAGGAATGCACTCTTCACATCCATTTGTTAAACTTTAAAGTCTGAATGTGTTGCGAATGCCAAAAACATCCTGATGGCTCCAAGTCTTGCTACTGGTACATAGGTCTCGTCATAATCTATTCCTTCTTCTTGAGAATACCCCTTAGCAACTAGTCTGGCCTTGTTCCTCGTAACAATGCCATCTTCATCCAACTTATTCTTGAATACCCATTTAGTGCCAATAATAGATTTGTCTTTAGGTCTGGGTACCAGTTTCCAAACTTTCTGCCTATCAAACTGATTGAGTTCATCTTGCATCGCAATCACCCAATATGGATCTTCTAGAGCATCTTCAAACCTTTTAGGTTCTTCCTCTGATAAAAAACCAGAGTACAGGCATTCATTTTCCATTGCTCTTCTAGTCCTCACACCACTCTCTAGGTCACCAATGATTAATTCAAAGGGATGATCTCTGTTTCATACCTTCTGTCTAGGCAGATTAGCCCTTAATGATTGTCCTTCTTCGTAGTTGTGTTGAGAGCGACTAGCTGATCCTTCTTCACCTTCCCCTGAGTTGCTGCCTTCATTATTTGATGATCCACCAGTTGAGCTAGCAGGTTCAGTAACAGACTGATTTTGAAATACAGACTGTGACTGTGACTGTGTGGTATTACCAACACTTCCACTGCTTTGCTCTAGATTATCAATCTCCGTGTGTTCATGACTACCAGATGCAGCACTAGGTACGTCTTCATCTCCTAAGTAGTATTCTGATAGATTTTCAATTTCCAGAGATTCAGAATTTTTATCCTTTTGAAGACTTGGGAGTTTGGTGTCGTCAAACGTTACATTAAGGCTTTCAATGACCTTATGAGTTTCAATCACATATACCCTGTACGTCTTAGACTCAAGTGAGTAACCAAGAAAAATCCCTTCATCTTCTTTAGCATCAAACTTGCCTAGATGTTCATCTTTCAATACATAGCATTTTCCACCAAACACATGAAAGTACTTCAGTGATGGCTTTCTATTGGTCATAACCTCATAGGATGTCTTTTCTAAGTCTTTGTTGATTAGGGTTCTGTTCTGAGTGTAACAAGCTGTGTTGACTGCTTCTGCCCAAAAATATGTAGGTAGCTTTGACTGGCTTAACATTGTCCTTGCTGCTTCAATCAAAGTCCTGTTTTTCCTTTCTACCACTCCATTCTGCTGTGGAGTTCTTGGGGCTGAGTATTGTCTTGAAATGCCTTGCTCTGTGCAGAATTCATTTAGAACTGCATTTCTGAATTCAGTTCCATTATCTAATCTAATCGTCCGCACAGGCAATCCAGCTTCCACCTCAATCTTTTTTATGTGATCGATTACCATTTGAGTTGTTTCATCCTTAGAATGCAAAAACAACACCCACGTGTACTTGGAGTAGTCGTCGACAATCACTAATGCATATTTCTTCTTTGAAATTGACATGACATTAACCGGTCCAAACAGATCCATATGAATCAACTGGAGAGGTTCGCTGATGCTTGACATGTCCTTACTTCTATGTGACGCCTTCTTTGACTTACCCTTTTCACATGCTTCACAGAGTCCTTCTTGGTAGAATTCTGTCTGTGGTAACCTTCTCACCAATTCTCTTCTTACTAAAGAATTCATCGCCTTGAAGTTCAGGTGAGATAGTTTTCTGTGCCATAACCAACTCAATTCAGAGGATGCTTTACTGTAGAAACAATTTGCTTCTCCTCTGCTTGCAGTGTTTAAGTCAGCTACGAACAAATTTCCTTTTCTTACTCCTTTAAGAGCAAGCTTTTCATCTTTCCTATTGGTGATCATACACTTTTCCTTCCTGAAGTCCACATTATATCCTTTATCTGTAAATTGACTGACGCTCAGCAAGTTGTGCTTCAGACCGTCAACAAGAGAGATATTTTCAATGATGACATTTCCAACTTCCAGACTACCATATCCCTTAGTAAAGCCTTTGCTGTCATCTTCAAAGGTTACAACTGGGCCGATCTTCTCAACCACACTGGTCAGCAGGGACTTGTCTCCTGTCATGTGCCTTGAACATCCACTATCCAGAATCCACATGACTTTTTCATTAGTATCTATGCCCTGCAACCACAAAGTGATTAAGGTTTCTTTGGAACCCAAACTTGTTTGGGTCCAAGAAATTTAGAGGTTCTTGCAGATGGTGTAATAGGTTCAGTTTTCACATCTTTAAGTTCTAATTTGACTGAACTCGAATCAAGTTCATTTGCCTCGACAGATTTGTCTTTTGGCTTAGGAGATTGAGTTTCCTTCCTAACCTTAGGAGGACTAGCAGTCTTTGCCCTTACCTTTTTCTTATTCATGCTTCTTTCTATGCCTATGCAATTACTAGAAGTAGATGCATTCATCAAATTGAAATAAGCATGCATAATATTAAAAACACATGGCATACATTCAGTAATACCACAAGGCAAATGAGAACTATTCATGCTAAACATGTTCTGTACAACAGGAATATTAGATTCTACTTTAACCTTATTACATGCATGACTAAGGTGTCCAACAGAATTGCAATTAGTGCACAATTTCCTAGGTGCAGTGGGTGCAGGTGTTGCAGAATTAGCAATTTTAACACCTACTTTCCCATTCCTATTACTCTTTGACCTGTTCTTGTTACCACCTAATTCAGTTTTAGCAGATTCAGTTTTAACTAACTCATTAGGTGTAACTTCTTCTACATTATTTTCCTCAACTTCTTTCTCTTTTAACTTATCCTCAACATGCATTTCTTATTTCCATACGATAGTATCTTCGTCTAAGGGTTCTGAGAGTGGGAGCTTAAAGATAGGATTACTACTCTTCTTAATGACAAAAGGAACATTTTCACTTTCTAATAAAACAGTATTAGAAGCATTGAAAGTTACATTCCTTTTATCCTTTTTCTTTTTCTTTTTATGTTCATCGTAGTCAAAGCCTATACATGTCTTATTATCTAAGCTCTGCTTATCCAATATGTCTTTAGCAATATTAGCTGAGTTCTTAAAAGCTTCCAATTTTAACTCTAGCTCAAAAATCTTAGCCATAAGTGCTGTCTCAACCTCTGCATTACAGTTAACCTTATTCTCCAAATATTCATTTCTTTCCTTAAGGTTATTAACTGTGATTCCTACAAGCTCTAGTTGTTCCTTTCCAGATTCTAGCTTTTTAATCTTCGCAACTAGTCTAGCATTTTCTCCTTCAGAAGCTAGCATGCTTGTATGAATGTTAAACATCTCTATACTCAAGTCATTAACAATATTTTTATATTCAGATAGAGACATATCTACAGTGGTGAGAATAGGTACCTGTGATGATGATGGAGATTGTTCTGAAGTGTCTGCCATTAATGCAAGATTTCCATATTCTTCTTCTTCAGAATCTTTGTCATCCCAGCTTCTACCTTCAACAATGTAAGCCTTGCCTTGTTGTTTTGCAACCAAAGCATCCAATTTCAGTTTCAACTTCTCATTCTCCCTTTTTAACTCATCATAGCTTTTCTTCTCGTATGAACTCTTCTTCTCATAAACCTTCTTGTCTTTTACTTGTCTTGGTTTCTTACATTCAGTGGAGAAATGCCCTAGATCATTACAGTTGTAGCACCGGAACTTACTACGGTTTACCATGTTTGACTTGTAACCACCTCTTGAGTTGGATCCCGAAAATGATCCTGTCTTCTGAAATCTGCTACCAAAACTTTTCTTGTACTTTAGATTCCTTCTGAATCTTATATGCTTGAAACGTCCTGCCAAGTACGCCATAGATTTGTCTTCCATCTCATCAAGCTCTTCCAATGTATAAAAATCATCTTCCTCTTCAGCTTGTGATTCTGTACCCATTTCAGCTTCAATGATCAATTCTCCACCAATCTTGGTTTCAACGACCTTTGCTTCAGAAGTTTTAACTTCATCTGCCACAAGAGCTGTGGTCTTCATTAGTGCTGCAATCTTACTATCCACTGAGCCGGAACCATAAATAATCAACCTCTGTTCTTGTTCCATTTCATAAGTCTTCAATTTTCCATATAGCTTTTCAAGGGGCATGGTATTGAAGTTGTCCCTTTCTCTAATTGAAGAAACCTTATGCTCAATATGATGTGGAAGAGTCAACATAAACTTCCTGTTCGTTTCCCTTAATGGATAGTTCTTCCCCTGGATACTCAACTCATTTAATAATTTATTATATCGCTCAGAGACTTGAGTGATTGTTTCTCCAGGAGTAGATTTGAATGCTTCATATCTTGATGTCAGTATATCCAACCGGTTCTCTTTTACTTCTTATGTTCCTTCCATAATCAGTTCGATGGTTTCCCACATGTGTTTTCCAGATATACAATTTAGAATTTGATGGCACATGTTTTCATCCATTGAGTGAACAATAATCAACTGAAGGCCTGTGTCCAATGCAACAATTTCTTTCTCTGTATCAGTGAACTCTGTAGAATCCTTTGGAGTAGACCTTTGAGGAACTCTTACTCCGTCCACTGTAGATTCAGGAATCATCTTCATTGGTACAAACGGTCCGTTATCTAAGATACTCATGTACAACATATTTGCAGCCTTAATAAACAGGGTCATCTTCTTTTTCCAGAGATTATAATTCACTCTATCAAACTGAGGAACCTTAATACTTCCTACTTTTTGAGAACTCATGATATTGAACTTTTCAAAATTATTTAAAGTTCAAAAAATTTCTGACTGAAATATTTTGAAAAATAAAAAATTCGTGAAAAATTCCAGAAGCTTAATACTGAAGTCCGAACAATAGATCCTGATTTGTAAACTCAATCAGTAAGCTCTGATACCAATTGTTAGTCCCAAATATCGTAGAAGTGGGGTTGAATACGATATTGTCCAATTTATAAAATATTCGCGGAATGATTTGTTATGGACTAGTTGACAGTTCGAACAGATATTAAATCAAACACAAGGTATGCACACAGTTAACACAAACACAGTCCGTTCGGGGAATATATCGTTTTATTAATATAAACCACGAAGGTGCTACACAAATCTAATCCATAGATTAGCTTTAACTGATTTACTAGTACAGTTACAGTACAACAACAACAATCAATACGAACAATAATTATGACACTATCTCAAACGACGTTAATGGCTTCTTTTTGTCTCTCTTCTTTGCTCTGTATGTTTTCTCTTTGTAACTGAATGAATTAAATCACAAAGGCTTGGCTTTGCTGCTTTATTGTGTAGGCTTTTTCAATCTTCTACGTGGCCTTCTGAGAACCAAGTAAATAGATTGCTTCTCACTTCTTGAATTAACAACCGTCGAGACATTTGATTTATAACCATCGGTGAGTCTGTTGATAACCGTCGAGACTGAAATAAATCACTTAAAACAATTCTGCTCAAGGATATCAATGATAGTGGGCATGCTGTGGCTGGTTGTAGATTAAATAATCTTAAACCCTCAACTGTCGAAGTGCCATAACTATCGAGACTTAACCGTCGATGGAATAAATAATCTGGATATTTATCTGAGTACCTTAACTATCGAGATGCTGTAATCGTCGGTCAATTTAGACGAAACAGTCAAACCCAACTATCAGTTATAACTATCGACTCAAAATAATTATTAAAACCATAACCGTCGAGAGAAATGGAATTAATAATATATCCAAAGTGCTAACCGTCGAGATGTGCTAACCGTCGGTAAATAAGACGAAACAGCTAAACAGCTAATCACCAACCGTCGGTAAATAAGACGAAACAGTCAAACAGCTAAACCAACTATCGGTAGTTCACCTTAGCCATTTTTCCAACGATTCAAAGCTCTGTAATATTTCCTTTCACTGCAACCAAGTTAATAAATTTACATTTACTACTTGAACTTGATTTTCTCTGAGCTTTAGCACACAACGATTATACAACCAATTCTTTTCTAACATAGATGCGGTTCTCAATTCCTTTTGTGCTGACGTTTAGTGCAACTGGTCTGGTTCACAAACGACTAACACGAACTTGATATTCACATCTTCTTGACCATTTAATTGGATCTGTTTCTCTAGCTGTTAAGAAGTTCTTCTATAATTCACTGGAATCCCTTGACTTCTCTGTTGTAAAACCTCTGACATCTTCTGAACCTCTGAAACACTACATCTTTATTCTTCACTAAGGTTTGAACATGTTAATGAACTTCTTTTAGTGATCTTCAATGTCTTCAAAGCTTCATCTAATGTTTTGGTCTTTTATATTCAACTTATAAACGATTCGTAGTCGATTCTGTGCTTCATTTTAATATAAGTTACCGACCATCAGTGTTGAGTTAGTTTCCTCGGTTACATGTAACGTTACGTTACATTATGCTTTACACTTAGCACCACATGTTGAATTCACTCAACATGAGCCCACACTTACAGATACACACTTGTTTGATTTTGAACATAGGGAGGAATCATTATTTCATTATGATGCTTCTCATTTTAATTTAGGGGAACAGTCTGCCATGGAGTCCCTCTTTGGTAGTACACAAGAACCTTCTACTCAAAGGATGGAAGAAACTGACCCTCAATTAGTTAAAGATGTTGTCACAGCCTCTATTCCTGTTAATGACTCAGGAAAGGTTGATGTCATATCTGACAGTAACATTTCTTTACAAGAATGTGTCACAACCTCAGTTGCTGTTAAGGACACAATTTATGTGACTCCTATTGACAGTAACTTTGAAACTGAAGATATTGTCAACAAGACAAATCCAGACATCAACTCTCATGTGCTTGAAGCTTCTTTGATGGATCATGTTCATGATAGTGACTCAGCCCCTATCTCAACTCTATTCAAGGTAAACACTGAAACAAATGTGCATGGTATACCTTCTCAGTCTCTTGCACCTAGGTTGAGTGAGGGAAAGAAAAAGAAAAAGAAACTAGAGACGTGAGCTTAAAAAAATTGAGAGGCAGGGAAAGACCCTAGAAAAAGGAGAGGGCCTTGAGCATGGCCAAGAAATAAAAGAGTGTACCCAAACATCTAGGGCATTATCCCCTGAGAGTGAGTGTGTTAGGGATGATGAGATCATTCATAAAAAAATTAGAGTGTGTGAGAACCCTATCAACCCTAAAATCTAAAGTTTCAACTAAACAAGTTGATGGAAGGTTGAAATCCCTTTCAAAGAAGGTGTTTAAATTATCAAACAAGGTGGTAACTGTGGGGATAAATCAACTGAAACTGGTGGGAAAGATGGAAAACTTTGAGAAATGAATGAATAAAGGCTTTCAGGCTGTTTTTGATAAGTTAAAGGAGTTTGAGGCCAAATTCACAATCCCTGCAGCTACCAATTCAACTAAGGAGGAGAAGGATGAAGTATATATAGATGCTGAGATGGTTGAAAGGAGTGATAAGGAGACACAAGTTACATCTCGGGGGAAAACCAATTAGCATTGTTGTCCAAGGTGGGTACTGAAATGGCTGAAAAGCTTGGAGGCAATAAGGTGGAGAAGCCCAAGGAGAAAGGAATTGTGATCAGGGAGGGTGTTGTGAAGGCCTCTGTCCATGTAGCTGGGAAAAGAAAGGAGAAATTATTCAAGGATGATACTGATGATATTATAGTTGAGGAGAAGGAGGACTTGGATGATGAAGAAGCATCTCTGTTGATAGTGGATGAGAATGAGAACAGCAGAGTGTTCCAAGATGCCAACTTCAATGATATAATTAATGATCTTGTAAAATCCTCAAACAAAGATTCTAGGAAATTTTCTGAAGCTACGAGGCAAACAACAGTTAGAGCTGCTTTGATGGGTTCAAAGAGCAATAAATTGGTGATCTCTATTAAGATTGAGGGTGGCTTCATCTGGTACATAAGTATGGGATATTTGAACAGACAGGAGATTGTTGTGATTAAAGCCATTAAACTCAAGATCAAAACAGACAGATCCTGGTTGAATGAGAATTTGAAGAGAATCTTACAGATAATGGTAGTTGAAATATTACCTGAAGTAACCCTCAACGCTCTATGCATAAAGTTCAGCAACTCAATAGATGGTAAATACAAATCAATGAATCTTGACAGAGTCAGTTTGTGTAGACTAAGGTCTATGAAAGAAGTCTTCAATTACTTCAAGTAGCTTCCGATGATTGAAGAAAGAGTTGAAGTAATAAGGGTGTTAGCTGAGGAGTTAAGGAGGCTTGAAGAGAAGAAATCGAAAAAGACAGAAAAGAAAGACGAAGAAAGAAAATATGATGGTAATGATGATGAAAAGCCTGATGGAGGTGCAGGTAGTTCTAGGTCCAACAATAATAATAATTATGCAGGGACCTCTGGAACTGGTGATAAGGATTGAGAAAATGATGGAAAAGATGAGGAGATAGTTGGTGAAATTGAAGGAAGAGTGTTGAAGCAGGTGGTTATAGGTTTTGAAGCTGACAAAGAAGATGCTATTAGGAAAACTACTATCAGGGGTGATAAGGTGGAGTATACTTTCACAGTACCCGAACTTACTGTCAAGGAGTCTGAACCTATTATCAAACCTGAATTGATAGTAACTTGAAAGACACTGTCAGAAGAAGTAAAGAAAGAGATATTGTCAAGAAAAATCTCTATCACCAAGAAATACATGAAGGCAATGTCTAAAAGGCCAAAGCCACATTCAAGCTGAAAACCCAACAGGAAGTAGTGGAAGCTTGTGTCTGAGGGGCTGAATGAAGAATGTTTGAATGTAACAAGGCCTACAATCAACAATTTGGCTCAATCCAAGGCAGAATCATTGAACAAAGTAGTTATTGAGTGGTCTAAATTAAACTCTTTTATTAAGGTAATTCTTTACTACTCAAATGGAGAAATGGAGGAGATGAATTATGAGTTGAAGAATGCCAGCTATTTCTTGATCTGAAAAATGTTGTTAATCATCCATGGCTTAGATATCAAGACACAAGTCTTCAGAGGGATGCTGATTAGAAAATTTCTAGATCTAATGGATTCATTCAAACCACATCCCTTGGATAGTTGAAGAACCTGAGCCAGTCATCTGGTATGATGGATTGATGTTTGAGAACAGTGAAGGGATCAAAGAATTCTGGAGTATGGATTCTTTGCAAGCTAAAAATTCTGAATTATTAATCCAGTTCGAAGAACAATTGTCCAAATATCCTTATCCCGAGGGGCAGAATCTTATTCCAACAATCCAAATGATCATTAAATCTAAGAAGAAGCAGGAGTATGAGAAGAAGGACGATTATGAGAGGACTTAACAATGTCTTCTTAAAAATCCTGATAGAATTATATTTTACAATACTAGTGGATATGCTGAAGAGATCACCTTTGAACAATTGAAGAATTTGGCTGAAAAGGAACCTCAAATCATAGAACTCATCGAGAGACAACTACTCAACATTACAAATTTTGAGGTGTTTGATCTCAATAATTGTTGGTCCCTATATAAGATTGTAGAAGGGGGGTTGAATATAATAATTTTCTCCCAGATTTTTCTGATTTAAAATAATATTTTAGTTATCAAGAATAATTAAAATTATTTAAACAAGATTCAAGTTAAATACATATATTAAACTTGAAAAGGTATTACAATATTCAGTAGAATATTTCTTTAATTCCTTAGAACAAATTTGACATGAATTGCTCTACTTAAAGAATTAAGAATTCAAACTAGCACAGAAAGTTTGCGAATATAACTTTGTAGACAAATTACTAAATTTGAATGTTTTTAACTTCTGAAAAATGAAGTCAATTGCCTCATATTTATAGAGGTGGAAACTAGCAAGACATTTGAATAAAACTTATTAAAAAATCATAAAGACTTTATAATTTAGCCTTCAAGACTTTTTAAATAAGAAGACCAAGACTTTTAAAACTCGGTAAGACTTTTAAAAATTCAGTAAGACTTATTTTCTAAGGCCCAACAAGACTTTTTTTATTTGAATTTTCGTTAAGACTTTTAAAAGGTTTTAAAGAAATAATTCGGTAAGACTTTTGATCAAACTTCGGTAAGACTTTTTCAAAAGCTCTTGGTAAGACTTTTCATTCACCTGCCAATTCAATTTGAAAAAGAAAAAGGGCATATTTCGTCTTATTATAGACAAAGTCTGTAGAAATGTTTTTTGACCTGCACAACTTGTAATCTTTGATTAATAAATAATAAATTTAATTCAGAAATTATAAAAATAAAAATCTAATATTATTTAGATATTTATAAATATAATTTACTAAATATATAAAATATTTATTAATAAAATACATCCTTACGCTCTACGATGTGGTCTTCTGAATGTCTGGAACCGAACTCCTTTTGACTTGGAAATGATAAATCAATTCCAACCGAGGTTCCACTTTTACGAATATATGACTCTGCATTTCTTCCGTGACAATTATTTTTCCGTCTTGTCTTCAAGTCAGTATCGTCAGACCTATTTAGTTGTATCTACAGTTACAATTAGAAGTATCTCTATTACTGAAATAATCTAATTCTTTAAACTAGACAATACTTCTTTTCACCACTGCATGTACTCAGTCAAATATTCAATCTTGGATTCTGACTCTTGTACACTGCATTCTAAACAAATATGTATCCCTTTGAGCTCCCAGCTTCTGTCTTCTTCATTCTAAAATAATTCAAAATTAATTAATCCTTTAATTAATTTAAAAAATAAATTAATTCTAAGTAAATTAATTTACTAATTAAATTAACTAATTAATTTAATTAATTAATAGATAATTAAATTAAATTCTTGACTGTTGGACTATTGTTGATGTAGATAAAAAATTTCTGTTCTTCAACAATAACATTTCTAACCACTTGAACTTTTTATTGACGAATCTTCACTGACATTGTTGACACCTTGTGCACTGGTCTGCTTCACAGATGACTAATTACAATGTTGATTCTCATTTCTGCTGTAGTGGTCTTTATATATTCTCTTCTTTTTGTTCTTCCTCTATAATTTTCTTCCTCTGGAATCTTTCTATAGTAGGCACTTAAAACCTTCTGTATCTTCTAAACTCTTTGAAATACTACTCTTTTATTTTACACCAATTCTTGAACATATAAATGAACTTCTTCTAGTGTTGAGTATCAGTCTTGTTAGAATTCTTCTGATATTCTGATTCTTCGTGTCTAGTTTACATTCTTCGACTTGATTCTTGTTATCACATTTATTATTTACTTCTCTTTCTTATTTGAATTGAGTTGTCATCTAATTATTACAAATAGACCTGGTCATATGCCTTTCAAGAATAATGCTCTAAATATTTGTGATTTAAAGGTGAAAAAAAGAATGGAAGAAATGAAGAAGGTAAGGAAATTTGATGCTGATGTTGAAGCTACCAAGAAGGAGATAGACAGAATTAACAACCAGATTAAAGAAGCTGAGATTGATATGAAATGTGACAAGCTAAATGATCAATTCTCAAGAAAGTATAACTATATGTCTCATGTCTTTACAAATCCATTGAGAATCATCATTGACAACATTGAAGTGAAGACTGGAGACTTTTGGATTCTCAACACTACAACTCTAAGAAGAATTTTCAGATTGACAACATAATCACTTCTGGAAATTGAAAGGAAATTAAGTTCAGCAGCATGAAAATTAATTGAAGAAAGGTCTTAGAAAGATGATGATGTGGACAAACTTAAGGTAAATCAAGTATACACATCTTCCAAAACCAAATTTCTTACTGATGAATTTAGAGTTAAATATCTCTGCATTTTTAAAGGGCCAGTGGAAGCCTACTACTCTTATCAAGACTTGAAGAACCTGCCTTATAAATTGGTAAAGCTGGTACTTGACCGTGTGACTGAGTATGCCAAGACCACAGAAAAGAAGAGGGCCTTGAGATCTTTGGAAATGCTGTATGAAAGAAAGAATCCTTAGAAGAAATCATAACAAGGATGCTCAAGCAGAAATTGAAGATTTGTTCCGTCTAGATGAGCTTAGTTTGAGAAAAATTGTACATGTAATTTTTTGTATATCATTTCCTGTACAAACACTTCAGTTTATTTTAGTTGAGTTTGCAACTACTATTCACTTTAAATTTGTCTTTATTTTACATAAAAATAAATTGGGGGATATTGTTAGGGATTGTGGTGTAATTAACTAATGTACTTAGTTTAAGTTTAATTAAGCTAAGTAAAATAAATTGTCATATGTATGTTGATAGTATGATCAGTAGTCACTTGTAGATAGTATATTTAAAAAGTAATAGTTAGTTGATAGTAAATTTGAAAGTTACTGTCTTGTATAAAAGAATAAAAATAAGTCATGAAATAGAAGTTCACTAAGTGTTCATGCAAATCATGATTCAAAACTCGGACAACGACATTTCAAGTACTCAAGCCTATGACAGCACAATTGGAACAGATGACAACAATTCCCTTGACAATATACTTGGTGGAGAATGAAGAATTGAACACAACAAGTATTACTGACAGTAACTTTAGTGGGGATAGTTGACAATAATTATTCCCTTGACAGTATACTTGACGGAGAATGAAGAATTGAAGACAACAAGTATTATTGACAACAATTTTAACGGGGATAGTTGACAGCAGCTTTGGAGACAATATGTTTTAATAGACTATCAAAACTTGACAACAAAGTATGTAGAGCCGAAGATTCTCTCACCATAGAGGAGCTAAAAGTTGATAGTAAACTTTTAGTGAAACTGACAGTCTATTCCAGGTAGCAGATTAAGATAATGAAATTACAAGGAATGATTTGGACATGTCTACCTAGTCTGTCAAGTCTACTACTGCAACTTTGGAGAAGACAAACAAAAGTTAAAATGTGCTCAAGGAGTCAAAGATTTCTGCATATCTCAGTGCTGCTTTATCTACAAATGGAATGAAGACAAAGTTGAACGAGAAAAACACAGTTTCTATTTCAAGTTTTGTTCTAGGACCAAGGGAAAGTACATTTATAAGTGAGATATGTGTTTCAATATAAATACACACATCTCAAACATACTTTCTCTTATGCAACTGAACTAAATTTTCTCTCAAATATAGAAACATTAGCAAATTCATTGTTATTTTATCTATTGAAGCTGAAACTCATTTTCAGTCAGTTATAGCAAAACAAAAATAATAAAATTATTTTTGAAGTTTAACAACACTATTTTGCTTATCTGTTTTCATTGTTTGTATCATAAAACTTGTTAATTATTATTCTTGTTTGTTGTTAGTAAAAAATAAATATAATTAATCAAGTTGCATTCAACTTCACCCTTCTGTAACACTTAATTTACCTAACAGTTATTATTTAGGACCTTATTTAGGACCGGAGGGAGTATTGCTTAGAGACCTTAAGAAATATTTGACCGCCGCGGGTTGTCCCGTGGATCATATGGTGAAAGTAAAGATACTAATTCGGTTTTATTTTTACGATGTGTATTATTTAGTTTAATAATATACAAGTCTAAAGATTTAATTATTCTCTATCTTTGTTGGCTAATATATATTATTTGCATTATTAATTATATATAATACATATAAATTTATTTATTTATTTTAATAATTGGGTCGGTTCAGTTTTATTCGGATCTATTTGACCTAAAATCGATTAAATTGTTCGGTTTTTAATTTTTCGATTTCGGTTTTGAATCGATTTTTATTCGACCTGGTTTTTATCGGTTTCGGTTTCGTTCGATTTTTTTTTTGCCCATCCCTGCCTGCAAGTAGTAGAAGATCTTGGGATCCTTTTGATTTTATAAAAATTAGATTAACTTAATGTTTAATTATAATTATTGTTGATAATTTTTATTATTTTATAAAAAGTATTAAATTGGCAATTACTTGCTTAAATAGTTTGTCAAGTACAAACTTATATTATATTTTTTTTATAAATCATAAAATAATTTTAATTTTATATTATATAGTGTGCGCGTGTTGTGTGTTTGTATATGTCAGCACAAATTTTATATTTTATTTAGAATAAAGGAAAATATTAAAAATTTAAACTAATACATATATTATTAACAAATAATCATTTTTAATGTAAAAAGTGATTTAATTTAATAACTCTAAAATCATATAACTTCATTCCATCATTTCTTCCCAACAAATAAAACACATTTTATTTTGTATTTCAACCCTCCTATACCATGCTAACTTAATTTATAATTCGAAACATATATACATTTTTGAATAAAAAATTCCGTCTTTATGATGTTATATTTTAATATAAATCAATTATATAAAAAAATTTAATTCTAAATTTTTGGATGAGTCAGAGTCGATCCCATGACAGATGATGACAGAGGATAACGCATGTATCACTTGAATTATCCCATCGTATTTAATACTACTGTACTACACAATCTTTTTGTGGCAAGAGACGTGTTAATGCACTTACACAACCCTCATAAATTCAAACAAATACCCATTTATTTTGTGTTAGAAATATTCATACTACTCTCATTGATTTATCAAACATAGAAAACAAAAACATAGTATACCTGCACATGGGTGATGACAATTCGATTCTTTGTTCCACTACTTTGTTCCAACAATTCGATTCTCCACTACCGCTATTATGTATTATATTCATTGGCGTGACATATTTAGAATTTAAATTTATATAATCATTGTATATACTTGTATTTACGTGTCAAATATATATTTAATTTTGGACGGTTGGAATTACGAAATTTTACTATATATTTTGATGTTGTGTGAACAAGAATAAATTATCGCAAAATTAGACCCCGAAAAACAACATAACGAAAATTATTAATTAAGTATTAAAATAATATAAGTTTTAACTAAGTTTTATTCTTAATAAAAATAAAAAAAAGTTTTTTGCTTAATACTTGAAAATTTTAGGAAACCAGGTGGACACATGGACATGTTACTGCTCCAAACACTTCGAGGGTCGTTTGATTAGTTGATGGACATGGGTAGGAGTTGAAATTAAGAATCGGGTTAAGGAGGTTAAAGTGTTATGATGAAATATCAAATCTGATACAAGGTATTTGGTTAGTGATGAAATGTATTTGTTAATTTAATATTTTTTAATAAATAAAAAATTACAAGTAATTAATATTTAAAATAAATTATTATTATTTATCAAACATTAAATAACATTATTATCTATTTTTTATTTTAATAATTAACATTTTTATTTTTTATTTTAATAACATTTTTTAGATGTTTAAGAGTGAAAAAACTAGCTCACGTTATTATTGCTAGTTATTAGGTGTAGAGTTTGATCGTAGCCTTTTGACTTTTGTTTTGAGTTGTTCGTAATTGTTTTGGTTAATAAAATTTTTATTTACCAAAAAAATAAATTAGCATATAATTTTATAAATAAAAATATAAATAATAATTTTTAATTTGAATCCACATACCCATAACTCAAATCCATCTCTCCAAAATATCAAAAACTCATATATATATCTTATGAGTTTGAGATATGAGTTAAGAATTAAAAATTTTGAATCAAATATTATACATAAGTTTGGAATTGACAAAACTCATACATAATATCTAGACATGATGAACCAAACGACCCCTAATAACTTTTAATTTTGATTACTCATACCCATGAATCAAACTCACATTCTTTTAAGGTATCAAAACCATATTTTATGGGTTTGAGATATCAAATTTAAAATTAAATTTTTTTAACCAAACATCATGTATCATTTAAGATGAACAAAACTCATATATAATACACAGGCATCATGAACCAAAATACTCTTAAGAGACGGTTTGATTCATTGATGGGTATCGAGTTGGAATATGGGGATGAATTATCATTCATGATACTATGTGTTTGATTGAGTGGTGGAATAAATTTGTAAATTTAATATTTTTTTAATGAATAAAAAACTATAAGCAGTTAATATGAAAAAAAATCATTATTATTTAACAAACATTAAATAATATCATTAATATTTTTTATTTTAATAATTAACATGTAATTTTATAAATAAATATAAAAATAATAAATTTTAATTTGATTTATCATATTTATAGCTCAAACTCACCTCTTGGATAAGGTATCAAAAATCTATATTCCATGAATTTGAGGTATATATTTTAAATTTAATTTTTTTAACCAAACACTAATTATCAGGGCATCGAGGTCACTTCAGGGTCCTCGACCGAGATTATTTTGCTCACTGATCTCCGCCTCAAACGGGGAACGGAGATCTCTACCGGAAATCGAGGATTTTCAGTTTGATTTTATTTTTTTATGAAATATAAAGTATTTTTTCAAAACAAAAATTAATATGATAAATTATAATATATAATATATATTTTAATTTAATATCGTATTTTAATACCAAATTCAAATTAATATTTATTTATAACATTGATAGAATATTAAAATTAAATTATATTGTAGTATGAATATTTTAAAATAATAATATGAAACTAAAAATTTAAAATGATAAGAATATAATAAGTTATATATATTTTTAATAATTTATTTGATACATATACTAATTTATATTAAATTTATAAAGTATTAAAATCGAGGATCGCGGGGAGACCCTAATCCCCGACTCCGCCCCGATCCCCGAAATTTTATATATCTTTCCCCGTTCCTGCCCCCGAACCCGAAAATTTTCCAGATTGCCCAACCTGAATGGGGTCAGGATTGGATCGAGACCATCCCTAGTTTGCATATGAATTCTAAAATTAAATTTTTTTAACTAAACATCGAGTATGATTTAAAATCAACAAAAGCTATTCCTAATATCTAGACATCATGAACCAAAATATCTTAAGGGATCGTTTGATTGAAAGACCGATATCAGATTGGAATATAGAGATGAAGTATCATTGGTATCATGTATTTAGTTGAGTGGTGAAATAAATTTGTTATTTAATATTTTTTTAATGAATAAAAGAAATTATAAGCAGTTAGTATGAAAAATAAATCATTAATATTTATCAAACATTAAATAATATCATTAATAATTATTAGGGATTGTGGTGCAGACTACTAGAATTACTTAGTTTTTAATTTATAAGAAACTAAGTAAAATGTACTGTCATATGGATATTGACAGTATGTTTGTTATCACTTGTAACAGTATGTTTAACAGAGTTCAAATATGTGACAGTAAGTCTAATAGTTATTGTCTTGTAAAAATGTAATAACATGATCCATGAAGTAGAAGTTCACAAAGTGTTCAGACACAGTATGGATCAAGACTTTAACAGTAACATTCTACAACTGAAGCCTACGACAACATATTCAAGTGACAACACAATTGGGACAGACGACAGCAACTATTCCAATGACAGTAAACTTGGCGGAGAATGAAGATTCACATACATTAAGTTTTACTGACAACACGTTTAGCGGGGATAGTTGACAACAATTTTGGAGACAACATGTTTCATGGACTATCAAACTTAACATCAACTATTCCAATGACAGAAAACTTGGCGGAGAATGAAGATTTACAGACAACAAGTTTTATTGACAGCACGTTCAGCGAAGATAGTTGATAGCAGCTTTGGAGACAACATGTTTTATGGACTATCAAGTTTGACAACAAAGTATGTGGAACCGAAGATACTGTCACCAAAGGTAAACTAAAAGTTGACAGTAAACTTTTAGTGAAGCTGACAGTTTGTTTCATGTAGCAAACTAGATAGTGAAAATATAAGGAATGATTTTGACATTACTATCTAGTATGTCAAGTCTACTACTGTAACTTTGGAGAAGATAAGCAAAAAGATAAAGTGTGCTCAAGGAGTCAAGGATATCTATATATCTCAGAACAGCTTTATCTATAAATGGAATGAAGACAAGGTTGAACAAGAAAAGCAAAGTTTCTAGGAGAAAGAAAAAGTGCACATGTAAGTGGGATATGTGTTTCAATATAAATACACATAACCCACAAGCATTTTTTCTTATGCAACTGAGCTAGATTTTCTCTCAAGCAAGAAACATTAGAAAATCCTTTGTTCTTGTTTCTTTGTAGCTGGAATTATTTTACAGTCATTTGTAGCAAACAAAAACTAATAAAATTAGTTTTTGAAGCTAAAACACCTGTCTTCATATGCTTGCTTAAGTTTGTTTGCATTTCATACCTACTAGTATTACTGTCTTGTTTGTTGGTCGCAAGAACAATAATTATCTTGTAAGTTGCATTCAACCCCTCATTTTGTAGCACTCATACTGTTTAACAACTGGTATCAGAGTGGCTTGTTAGATATACATAACTTAAAGATATCTAAATGTGAGTGCACAAAAAGTAAGCAGCATAAAAATACCACTTTTGACAAAGAACACTACAACTTTTGGAAAAGAAAAATGATATTGTTCATAAAGACAGCCAACCCACTTTACCCAGAAATTCTGGAAAATGGCCATTTTATTCCTCAAAACATATGTACCTGAAACTACAGTAGATGGTGAAACAATACCAGCCTACTGGGTTCCTAAAAATGTTTCATAGTACAATGACTCTGAAAAAGAAAAAGTATCTCTGGATGATTGCTTGCAATTTATCATTATAGAAACACTTGACAATGTCATGTACAACAACATTGTCAACTGCACCAGTGCCAAGCAAATATGGGAAACCATTGAGATACTCTGTGAAGGAACAGAAAAGGTGAAGGACAATCAAAGACATATACCGGTGTCTCAGTATGAGGATTTTATGGCTAAACCAAGTGAAGGGTTGACTGAGATATTTGAGAGGTTCAACAGGTTGATAAATGACCTGCAGCTGCATGAAAAATTCTATGACAAAAATGAAGTTAACATAAAATTCATGTTGACACTTCCAGAGCATTTGGAGCACAAGGTGACTCAAAACCTTGTATGGCATACTCAAAACATATGAGCTAGAGCTGTTACAAAATAGAGCTATTCAATCTGGCCAAAGAGTGAAGATGACCAACACATTAAATGCTCTAGTAGCTCAAGATCCAAAAATGTTGCAGCTCTAAGAGTCTCAACATCAACAGCAAATCAAGATTGAAGAAATCACAGATGAAGATGAAAGTGTGACTCTTGAACTCAAGGAAGGTGATAAAGATGATTTCTATACTATGGAAGAACTTGATAACATGGAAAATAAAACAATGGCCTACATGGCAAAAAAGTTCTTCAATCTGAGATTCAAGAAGAACAAAGCTTTCAAACCCAGATGACAAAGCTCCAGGTTCAATAAGTCAAATACTTTAAAACCTGGAGGAAGTGGCAAATATGGATACAAAATAGGTATGATGGATAGATCTAAGATAAGGAGTTACAACTGCAATGAAATGGAGAATTTTGCTATAGAATGCAAAAATCCAAAAAAAAGTGAGAAAGAATGATGGTGATTATAAGGAACTCAAATAAAAGTATGATGTCTTGCTCAAAAAGCAACAAGGAATGACTTTCGTGGCAAAAGACAAGTGTTGGGAAGATTCTGGTGATGAAGAGGAGGAAGAATATGGAAATCTTGCTCTCATGGCAAACTTTGGAGAGGGTTCTCCCATTTCGTCAAATCTAGTACCCATTCTTACTACTATTGATATGACTACATCTCAGTATAAGAAAACTGTAGAAAGTTTAAGTTCTGAAATTTTCAATATTTACACAAGCATGCTAGCTGCTAATGTGGAGATTGTCAAACTGTCTAGTGCTAATGAGTTATTGAGAATTAAGAATCATGAACTAGAACTTAAAAAGAATGCTTTTGAGTCCTTGCAACAAGAAAATGAGATTCTTCAAAACAAGGTAGTTTGTGCTTCCTAGATTGATGAATTTATCAGAAAATAGATTTCTGAGAATGAACTCAAAATCAAGGCTTACAAGAATTCTTCTTCCCTGTTAAAATCATACCATGATGATAATACTGAAAATTAAAAGGTAGGTATAGGGTTTAACTATGAAAAGAAAAATGGTAAGAAACATACTGCAGAGGAAGACATCAAACATACTGTTAAACCTTCCATTCTAAAGAAAGTTAAGAATCCCCTGTTTAAAAAGGCAGAATTTGAATTTGATGAGGAAACATTAGTGATTAAACAAGAACTATATGGTGAGGACAATGAAGCTGTCACTAAGTTCCTTAAGGCAAAAGACACTATCAAAATCCCTAAGACAGTTAGTTTTGACCTTGACAGTAATAAGAGTTTAAAAAATGTTGTCAATACCGGGAAGACAGTAAGTTCAGAAGCTGCTATCAAGACTGTGAGATCAAATCTTACTGTCAGGACAACTCCATCTAAACCTACTTTCAACACCAGTATGACAGTAACCTCTAAACATACTGTCATGAAGACAAAGAAGAACAGAAATGGAAAACTAGGAATAAACAAGAAGAACAATTATGGATATATTCCTAATGCTCCTAGAAAATTTTGCAACAATTGTGGGTCTTCTAGTCATCTAACTCATGTCTGCAACAAAAACAAGTCTAGTGTCAAGAATGTTATATTTGTTAATGGAAATTTACACAGCATGCCTTTAAAGAACAGACAAGTATCTTACTGTGGTGATTTTGATTGCATTTCATGTAAAATGAATTTGATGAGTATTTACTTGAACATGCCTTTTTCTAATAATCAAGTATGTCTGCATAAGAATGTTAGAATTGAAAAGGCAAATACTCCAAGTCCTCCTAATTTCAGGATGGACAAGCCACCCAAGAAAAAGGCTATCAAACTAGTTATCTAAAATGAATGGGTAGCTACAGGAGTCATGCTCAAAGTAAAAGAAAGAATTGCAACTGATCCAAATTTAAACTGTGAACTAACTAAGCTAAATGAACCCACTGAAAGTTGGGTACCAAAAGAAACTTGAAATATTTGCTTTGCAGGGCAACAGGAAAAATAAAAGAATCATGTGGATCATTGATAGTGAATGCTCATGACACATGATAGGTGATAAAGCTCTGTTATCACAATTCAAGGAAATGGTTGGACCTTATGTAACCTTTGGTGACAACAATATTGGTTTCACAATGGGATATGGAATATTGGAAGTTGGAAACTTAAAGATAGAGAAAATTGCTTTAGTAAATGGTTTGAAGAACAATCTATTGAGTGTAACTCAATTTTGTGAAAAAGGATTCCAAGTTGGTTTTGATCAAGATAGATGTTCCATTGTCAACAAGAAAACAAGAGAAGAAGCTTTTCAAGGAGTAAGAAAACTAAGTCTCTTCATAGCTGACTTGGATTTAGTAAGAAAAGACAAAGTCTACTATTTTTACAGTAAGGCTTCTCCATCTGAGAGTTGGCTGTGGCACAAGAAGCTTTCCCATTTAAACTTTAAAGCAATGAATTATCTAATGAAGAGAGAGCTCGTGAAAGGGCTTCCTCAACTTGAATTTTATCAAGAAAGATTGTGTGAGGATTGCCAAAAAGGGAAGCTAAGGAGAGCCACTCACAAAAGAACTCCAAGTGGTTCAATTAATGAAGCATTTCAACTTATTCACATGGACTTGTTTGGTTCTGTGAATGTGCAATCACTGGCAAGAAAAAGATATGCCTTAGTAATGGTTGATGACTTTTCAAGATATACTTGGGTGAGGTTCCTAGAAACCAATGATGAAGCTGCTCAAGAGATTATTGATCTGGTATGGGTTCTTGACAAGAATCCCAAGTACAAGGTGCAGACCTTGAGAAGTGACAACGGTACAGAGTTCAAAAACAGTATCATTAATGATTTCTGCAAAGACAATGGTATCACTCAACAATTCTCTGCACCAAGGACACCTCAACAAAATGGTGTTGTGGAAAGAAAAAACAAAACTCTCATTTAGACTGCAAGAACAATGTTGAGTGAAACAAAACTCCCTACTTATTTCTAGGGTGAAGCAATCAATACAGCCTGTTATACTCAAAACATGACTGTAGTTAACAAGGCCTATGGAAAGACACCCTATGAATTGCTCACAAGAAGGAAACCTACTGTCAACTACTTTCATGTCTTTGGAAGCAAGTGCTACTTCATGAAAAATTCAAATGAGATTAAAGGAAAATTTGATACTAAAGCACTTGAAGGAATCTTCATGGGGTATGGAATTGATATGACTGCATACAGAGTCTACATCATTGATCACAAAACTGTGGAGGAGAGTGTAAATGTCACCTCTGATGAAATAAAATTTCCTGGAGTTGAAGGCAGTCAAGAAACAGAACCTTCCTTTGAAAATCAAGGCTATCTAGAAGAGATTGATGAAGACTCACCAAAAGTTGATCACATAATTTCTGGTCCAATAATTGTTCCTATCCAGTCTAGAGACAATGAAGAAACTGTTCAAACAACTGATCTTTCTGGGAATGTTCCCATGAATAGTGGATTTGAAGAAATTGATACTGTCAACAGTGCAAGAGCAAAAGATGTTGTCAACCAACAAGGTGTTGAAGACTCTAGTAACTCTCTAAGAGAAACAAAATGGAACATAGATCACACTAATGATCTAATCATTGGTGATCCAGGAATTGGAGTCAAAACAAGAAGAAATGTTGCCAATGAATGCATGTACTCTTATTTCCTTTCTCAAACTTAAACCAAAACTCTAGAAGAAGCACCGACTGATCCAAATTGGATTAATGTCATGCAAGAAGAGCTAAATCAATTTGAAAGAAGTTATGTTTGGGAATTGGTGCCTAGACCAAAGAGCAAATCTTTAATAGGCACCAAATAGGTTTATAGGAACAAGGTGAATGTTTGTGGTACTGTCACAAGAAACAAAGCAAGGTTGGTAGTAAAAGGTTACTGTCAACAGGAAGAGATTGATTATGAAGAAACATTTGTTCCTGTTGCCAGACTTGAGATAATAAGAATCTTTTAGGCTTTTGCTGCATTAAACAACTTCAAAATTTTTCAAATGGATGTTAAGAGTGATTTCCTTAATGGAGAGCTAGAAGAAGAAGTGTATGTTGAACAGTCCCCAGGCTTTGAAGATCCAAAAATGAAGAACTTTGTGTACAAACTACTCAAGGCATTGCATGGTCTAAAGAAAACACCAAAGGATTGGTATGATACTTTTTCTAAGTTTCTTCTTGATAACAACTTTACAAGAGGGATTGTGGATAAAACTCTTTTCTATAAAAAGCATGGAAAAGATATCATTCTAGTCCAAGTATATGTTGATGACATCATCTTTGGCTCAACAAATGAAGATTTATGCAAGAAATTCTCAGAGTTGATGCAGAACAAATATGAGATGAGTATGATGGGTGAATTGGTATTCTTTCTTGGACTTCAAATCTATAAAAAAGAAGATGGAATATTTATTTGCCAAACTAAGTATGTCAAGGATCTTTTGAAAAGATTTGATATGGAAGATTCATCTCCTGCAAAGACTCTAATCTCAACTGCAACTCAACTTGACAAGGATCCAAAAGGAAAGAAGGTGGACAATAAGATATATAGAGGAATGATTGGCTCTCTTCTCTACCTCACAGCTAGCAGGCCTGACATCATGTTTGTAACAGGGTTGTGTGCAAGGTTCCAGTCTGATCCAAAGGAGTCTCACTTAATGGCAGTAAAAAGAATCTTTAGATACTTGAAAAGCACTCAAGATTTAGGCCTTTGGTATCCTAATGAATATGGTTTTGACTTTGTTGGATATTCAGACTCAAACTATACTGGTTGCAGAATAGATTGGAAAAGTACAACAGGGAGCTGTCAGTTTTTAGGAGAAAGATTAGTTTCATGGTTTAGCATGAAGCAGCATTCAGTGTCAAATTCAACTACAGAGGCTGAATACATTGCAGCTTGTAGTTGTTGTGCTCAGTTACTTTGAATGAGGAACCAACTATTGGACTATGGGTTGACTCTGAAAGGAATTCCTATCTTTTGTGACAACACTAGTACCGTAGCAATTTTTGAGAATCCTGTTCAACACTCCTAAACTAAGCACATTGACATCATACATCATTTCATTCAAGAGCATATGGAGGAAGGCACAATCAAGCTGATCTACGTGCCCACATAGAAATAACTTGCAGATATTTTCACCAAACTTTTGGATAAAAAAAATATTCAACAGGCTAGTGAGTGAATTGGGTATGTTAAATTTATCTTGTTAATGTAATTCTATTTGGTTGATCAAATATTTAGGTAACTGAAATTCACTGTGAATTAATGTCCTCTTGAGGTGTTTTTACTTCTGTCATAGTGATTACACATGATGATATTTTACTGAGAGGTTAACTAATCTATTTTTAAGTAACTTAATTCATATGAGGTTAATAAAAAGTACTGTCGAGTTTTTTGACAGTGTGTTTTATCCATATTGTTATATAGTAATAAGTTACTTTTGATCATTTAAGAAGTCTTGACAGCATAGTATGGGGACTGAAACTTACTGTCAATAACTTATTGTCAGTATTCATTGACAGTATAGTTTTGTAAAATACCCTCATAACATACTGTCAACAATTAATATTAGGGTTATTCATTTATTTTATTTATGAATAAATATGATCCTGCAAGTGACACACAACTTGCCAAGTTTTTCATGAAGATTGGCTACACTGGGCATAAGTTAAGCCCAGGGCCTGAAGACTGGAATCCATCAAGTGGGATGAATAGAAAGTTTCTAGTGAAAGAATGGAACATGATAATGGATGCTGTGACTAGAGCAATGTCAAGTAAAACCAATAGCTGGAATGAGGTCCCAGCCTACATAAGGAAGATTGTGCATTCCATGGTGTACAACTACAAGATAGACATTGGCAATCTACTGATGCCATTGTTCAAGATGGAATTGGGCAAGAATGAGGGGAGAAAATCGGTAATCTACTACCCTAGGTTCTTTATGCTTATTATTAACTCTGTAGTAGGCATAATTAATCTAGAAAATATTCAATGTCAAAAATCTCCTTCCTTAAAAAGGAACACACACTCTGTCTTATCTGGTAAACCTCCTAATCCAAAATTGAGATTACTTATAACTGAATACATGGACACCACAATAAAAATCTTAATTTAAATATTGTTGGTGAATTTAGTGTATTTTCTTTGAGTGAAGAGAATGGTGTTGACCTCACCATTCCTAACTCACACTCCAAACCCTTTAAAGATGTTAGACCATCTAGAATCTCCAAATCAATTATCCAAGAGCCTGATTCCTCCCAACATGATCAGGTTTCTAAAAGGAAGAGGACCACTACCCCTAGGTTAGAAGTCATTCCACAGATAGGTGATGAAACTACAGAAGATGCAGCAGATAAGGGTGGTAGTCAGACCACAGAACCCATAGAGGGCCCTGGTGAGCCTAGGAGAAAGAAGGTAGATGTACCAACCTCTGTAAGTCAGACTGTGTCCTCTCAGAAGGGCACACATCTTAATAGGGAACAAAACACATCTCTAGAAGTTTCTTCTCAAAAGGAGGCCTCTATTGAAATTGGCAAGTCTCCTATGGCATCCTGTAAAGACTTTGCCCACCATGTTGAACTCACTCAACATGAGCCTCCTACTCTTGAAGATACACACAATATAGAGCTAGAAAATGTGAAACACAACTCATTCAACTATAGTGCATCACACTTTTCTAACATAGAAGATCAGAATGTTGATACACTCTTCCAAGAGTTGGATGAGACTGATCAAAGCAATCCATAAGACCCTTCTACTCAAAAGGTAGAAGAGATTTCTGTCATAGCCTCTGTTGCTGTTAATGACACAGTTACTGTCAGTCCTCATGACAGTAACTTATCAACAAAAGATGTTGTCAACAATCAAGATCCTGACAGCAACTCTTCAATGGTTGCTACTTCTCCAAATGATGATGATTCTTCTCTAATCTCAACTTTACTCAAGGTAAAATCTAAATCTAATGTGCATAGTGTACTTGCTCAGTCCCCTGCACCTAGGGTGAGTGAGGGTGTGAAAAAGAATAAGTGAAAAAGAATAGAGAGAAGTGAGATTAAAAAATAGGAGAGGCAAGGAAAGACCCTGGCAAAAGGAGATGGACTTGTGCATGGCCATAAAATAAAAGAGAGCACCAAACAATCTAGGGCATTAGGCCCTGAAAGTGAGTGTGTGAGGGATGATGAGATCATCCATAAAAAATAAGAGAGTGTAAGTACCCCAACAACCCCTGGTTTTAAACAAGCTGCTAGAAGGTTGAAATTCCTTTTAAGGGGGAGAATGTTGGTGATGATGAAGTGTTTGTGGCTAAGAAGGTTGTGAAAGTAAGCAGGAGTGATAAGTGAAGGGTTTCGGGCATGAAAATGCAGCGGAATTAACGTAAAAACAATAAAAAAAATCGAAACTCAATCGCAGGATCCATGTATAACATTGGATGATTATGGTGAAGAAGTATGTACCTTAACAAAACTTTCGTATGCTGTTTACTAGAGGTCCAAAAGATGAATCACAACAGTCCTTTGTTGCAAAGATTTGCTCTCTAAAGAAGTCCACACAAACGCCCGATCGTCCTACGATCACCGGAGTCGGTACTAGCCGAATTGTTTGCCTCTCTCTCTCTCTCTCTCTTTCTCTAGCCTCTCTTGATGTTGAGCAGCTAGGGTTTTTCTATAAAACGAAATTCGATGATTAAACCCTAAAACTATACATCATTATGTATATATAGGGGAGAGAGAGATTTTGGGCCTAACCCTAATCCATGTGGTTTCCAAAACCCATTATGACTTTGGATTATTATTATTATTAAATCTGAATTCTAATATAATTAATCAAGTCCCACTTAATTAATTCAATAATTAAATTCGAATAATAATAATACTTATTAAATCTGAATTCTAATATAATTAATAAAGTCCCACTTAATTAATTCAATAATTAAATTTGAATAAACAATAATATATTTAAATTCGTAATTTAAATAAACCTCCGTTTTGACGTTCTTTGTGTATGACCCTTTAGGTTATTATTACGTTGGCAATAATTTTATTATCTAATAATAAAATTATAAACAATGAGCGGCATCTAGTAATACATCATTGCTACCCAAGTAACAATAATAATTGGTGATTCAATTAAACCTTTCGTGAATAATGTTCCATGTAATATAATCCCTTTAACCTTATATTATAGATCAAACTCGAGGCATGTATAGTGTCATCCTCTTCAACGTTTAATCTCGGTTTCCTAGATCAATGAGTAGACTATTTAAACAAATCAATATTTGAGCATGGTCATGCATTTCATAGTCTCACTCAATCAAGAGGCCAATAATATCCCTCCTAGAATTGGAGGGTTAAATCCTATATCTATCATTCATATTCCTCATACGATTCATAGAATACCCAATGTACACCTTTATCATTACCCGGTTAAAGGTAACTTTGAGTGTAATCAAAATATATTAATTCTCGTATAGAAATATAATGATTTCAAGTCAGAGGATCATTACATCATTATCACAGTGAGATTTCTTATGACACTTATTAACATGTAGATTCTCACGGCGGGTCTTTCCAGTGTCATGTATTGATACATACACTTATGTTCTTGACTTTAGTATCACCATACCTATGACCAATGAGATGTGGTCATCCGTCAACAAACATACTAGTCTTATTGCATTATTATTGTCCTTAAATAATAATACTTGACTAGGGAATTTTATGAATAAAATACTATTCATATAATCTCATTTTTAAGTCACATACTTAAAGATATATATTACGTATTAATATTCCAAGGACATTTATTATCCTTTCAATTTATAACGCAGTAAATAAAGACAAAAATAATAATTAAATAATCACATAAAACATAATCCTTAATTGTTTTCAATAAAACATTAAAAGTATTGTCTCTAGGACACTAATACTAACAATCTCCCACTTGTACTAGAGCCAATCTCTCATGTATCTAATATCCATGGAACTAGTATGACCTTCGTGCTTCTGCTGCGACAAAGCCTTAGTCAGTGGATCTGCAATGTTATCATTTGTATGCACTTTACATATATGTATATCCCCTCGATTATTAATCTTATTAATTAGGTGATATCTCCTAAGTACATCCCCAAACAGCCTCCTTGGCTGCTTCGCAAGCATCAATATACTCAGGCTCTATTATAGAATCAACAACTGTCTCAGCTGTGAACCATTCCAGCATACAATATCTCCATTTAGACAAAACACAAATCCAGACTGAGAAATCGAATCATCCTTGTCTGTCTAGAAATTAGCGTCGGTGTAACCTTTTACTACCAGCTTATCTTCTCCTCCATATACCAAGAATTAATCTTTAGTCCTCTTCAAGTACTTAAGAATATTCTTGACTGCTGTCCAGTGACCTTCACCTGGATTAGACTAGTATCTACTCTGACTTAGGCCGATCATTCTTCTTGATCTATCTCTATAGATCTTGATACCTAAAATATAGGTCGCTTCGCCTAAGTCATTCATTGAGAAATTCTTACTCAACCAAGTCTTAAAAGCCTGTAAAGAAGGAATGTCATTCTCTATTATTAATATATCATCAACATATAATTATAGGAATGCCACATTGCTCCCACTTACCTTCTTGTAAACACATGGTTCATCTTCATATTGAATAAACCCAAACTCTTTGACAGTTTCATCAAAACGAATGTTCCATCTCCTTGAGGCTTGTTTCAATCCATAAATGGATCGGCGTAGCTTACATACCTTTACAGCATTCTTTGGATCAACAAAACCTTCAGGCTGTGTCTTATACACATCCATATCTTCTTCAAGGCTCCCATTTAAGAAAGCGGTTTTGACATCCATCTGTCAGATTTCATAATCATAGTAAGCAGCTATAGCAAGCAAAATCCTGATGGACTTGACCATAGCCACTGGTGAAAAAGTCTCATCATAGTCAATACCATGAATTTGCTTGAAACCTTTTGCCACCAATCGTGCCTTATAGGTCTGTACATTACCATCCATGTCGGTCTTCTTCTTGAAAACCCACTTGCACCCTATAGGTTTTACCCCTTTAGGTGGATCAACCAAAGTCCATACTTGATTAGTATACATGGATTCCATCTCAGATTTCATGGCATCCAGCCATCTCTTGGATTCTGGAGTGTTCATAGCATCTTAGTAGGTGAGAGGCTCATCTTCGTCGATAAGCATCACATCACCATTTTGAGTTAAGAGAAATCCATAATATCTCTCAGGCTCATGGCGAATCCTACTAGACCTACGAATAACCTGTGTTTCTTGAGCAGTGTTGTGGTCTTGTACATCCTGCTCAAGTTCCTCCATTGGTTCAATGTTATCTTGTGGGCCTCGAACTTCATCGAGATCTATTATCCTCTCACTGTTTTTCTTCAAAAGCATTTCTCTTTCAAGAAAAACTGTAGTTCGAGCAACAAACACTTTGTTCTCGGAAGGATTATAGAATGAATAAACCTTTGTTTCAATTGGGTATCCCACAAAATTATATTTGTCTGATTTAGGTCCTAGCTTGTCAGAAGTTAAACGTTTCACATCCCCATATTTTCATAAATGACATGCTATGACGTTTCTTAGTCCATATCTCATATGGAGTCTTCTGAACCATTTTAGTAGGAACTCGGTTAAGTGTATAAGCAGCCGTCTCCAGGGCATAGCCCCAGAAACTAATTGGAAGATCTGCATGACTCATCATCGATCGTACCATGTTCAACAAAGTACGATTCCTCCTTTCAGAAACTCCATTCCATTGTGGTGTTCCGGGAGGAGTGAGTTGTGATACAATACCACACTCTTTTAATAAACTCTTAAATTCATGGCTTAAGTATTCACCTCCACGATCAGATCGTAGAGTCTTAATACTTCCGCCGGTTTACTTTTCTACTTCAGCTTTGTATTCTTTGAACTTTTCAAAAGAATCGGATTTGTTCTTCATAAGATACACATATCTACTGAAATTATCAGTAAACGTGATAAAGTAGTAAAAGCCACCTCTTGTCATAGTACGCATAGGACCACATACATCACTATGTATAAGTTCTAATCGTTCAGTGGCCCTTTCACCTTGTCCAGTAAAAGGAGATTTATTCATTTTTCCAATGAGACAAGGTTCACATGCTTCGTATGATTCAAAGTCAAACTTATCCAAGTATCCATCCTTATGTAACTTGGAAATGCGCTTCTCATTTATATGGCCTAAACGACAATGCCAGAGGTATGTTTAATTTGAGTCATTTATTTTAAGACGTTTGTTATTCACATTATAGATAAGAGTGTCTAAATCAAGAACATATAAACTGTTAAATAAACGTGCAACCTCATAGGTAACATTATTCAAAGAAAAGGAACAACTATTGTTCTGAATTAAAATGCAAAACCTTTCTTGTCTAAACAAGAAACCGAAATAATGTTTCTGCAAATTGCAGGCACGTAAAAACAGTTCTCAAGTTCTAAAATAAGCCCAGTGGGCAATGATAAATAATAAGTACCTACAGCTAAAACAACAACCTTTGCTCCATTGCCAACTCGTAGGTCGACCTCTCCTTTAGCCAAATTCCTACTCCTTTGTAGTTCATGTACATTTATACAAATGTGAGAACCACATCCAGTATCCAATACCCATGATGTAGAAGTTGACAAATTGACCTCTATAACATAAATACCTGAATCAGAAGTTTGACCAGCTTTCTTCTTCTTCAGATCCTCCAAATAAGCATGACAGTTTCTCTTCCAATGACCTGGTTTACCATAGTAGTGACAATCACCCTTTGCAACAACACCCTTAGGCTTTAAAGCCTGTTTGGGATTAGCCTTTGGGTTGGGACCAGAAGCAGATCCAATCTTCTTCTTTCCCTTCCATTTGTCTTTCCTATTAGCCTTACCTTTGTTATCTACCATCAATATGGCAGCAGGTTCAGCCTTTTCATGTTGGTTTCAGTAGTTCGTAACATGGCCAACAATTCAGTGGGTGTTTTGTCTATCTCATTCATATTGGAGTTCATAACAAAATGAGTATAGTTACGGTTCAAAGATTGCAAGATTAAGTCAATCTGAGCTTCCAAACCAATCGAAAAATCCAAAGTATCATGATACTCAATATAACCTATCATCTTCAGAACATGTGGTTCAACAAGTTCACGCTCTCCCTGTTTGCAAGCATAAGTGCTTTGCTCGTGTCGAACCTTTCTTGACGAGCTTGTCCCTCAAACATTCTTTGAAGGTGTTCAATCATCTCATAAGCATCCATATGCTCATGTTGTTTTTGAAGCTCAACACTCATGGTTGCCAGCATGAGACATGCAATATCATTCACATCATCAATATGCTTCTGATAAGCATTTTGATGAACGCGAGTTGCTTTCTCAGCAGGAAGAGCAGGTGAAGGAATTTCAATGACATGGAGCTTACGCTCTTGCCTGAGGAGAATCCTCAAATTCCTATACCAATCCAGGAAGTTAGTTCCTGTCAGCTTATCCTTCTCAAGGGTTGCTCGTACGGAGAAAGTATTTGTATTGTTTGCCATTTAAATATCTACAATGTTTAAAATGCATAAAATAAACATTAGATTGTCTGAGTTATTTATTATGTTCAAATGATTATGATATATTCATAATATATCTCCCACTATTTTTATCAAATTAATAGCCCTTACTATTAATTTGGAAAGTATATCCCATAATTCTTTCTAGTGAGCCAAGATCCATATTTCGTCATGTCCTAAGTCAACCACTGGAAGTCCTTAAAAAATGATTATTTAGGTAGACAACATTTGTCAATTATATCATATATAATTCTTAGATAGTTTGTTGAACAAATATTGATCTTATCTATCTAATAGACTTTTAACCAAACTCTATGCTTCTAAGTTCATAATGGTTGAATATAACCATTTATTTTCACCTTATTATGACGACTCAGTTAAGTTACACCTAATGATACAACGCCGAATATAACCGTTTATATTCGTCGCATCTCACCACGATAGATAGGAGTCCCCTGCCACTGACAGTCATTCCCCTAATCGATCTAGGATTCGATGAGTGTTCATTCATTGGAAAGCATCCGAGTAAAACTTAATATTTTGTTAAGGGGTTTAGAAAATTTATAACGATCATGATCACATCATAAAGAGATCCTCAATTTTTCCTTGAACCAAATATTTCAAATTGACATCTTAAATTGTTCATTTCCCAGGTAGATGGAGGATACCAGTGGTCACACTTAAAACTCATCAGCCTTACGAATACGCATATCCGTTTTTGTCAGAAAATCCCAGTTATAGATATCAAAAATCAATATTTAATTCCGTATTTTAAAAATCCATATTTCATAAACACAAGAATCTCATGATCGTTTGTTAATTTTAAAATCTTGAATCGTTACAGATTTTATCTTTCTTAAGCAGACATGGCATGGGTGTCGTATCTAATACATACATCATTCCAACACATACATATCTACACATGCATTCATATACATATATCTATTGTGCATAAATTAAACGTGTTTGGTTATGGCCCCATCCTATGTGATATTTCCAAGCTAATGGAATTATCAAGGTCAATCTATGGTGGTTTCAAATACTACACTATTACATGTCTTTATCTTCTTCATTGCTCCATCATCTGGATTGCCTCCTAGCTTCCTTGCTTCCAAGTCTCCATTGAACAATTACATTGAATAATAAATAAATCTATTCTAATGAAATTACAAGAAGAACTCGAGTTACATTCGAGATTAACAATTACAATGAATAAACGACATGCAAGTCGTATTTAGAAACCAAAACCATAAAACAAAACCACTATTCTATGGGTCTTTAGGCCATAATCATCCACCATTTTATCACATAACACATGTAATATATCTCAGATTATATAAACATATCATATAGTCATATATAATAAATTTCGAAATTTCAGAAAATCAAATAAATTTCAGAAAATAATAAATCGCCGTTTAGGGGCCTGTAACATCGTCAAACGGCTTACAGACGTGAATCTGACGTTGTCAGTATTACTCAGTGACATGATTCCAGTCAGAAAACACATATCGTTTGCAAATATCAGACACTGGACACAGATTTCAAAAAATCTACCGAAACCGTTTCAGAATTCGTATCGAATACGATTTCCATAACAAGAACAAACTTGTATCATATACATACAACAATACACACAATCATCCCATGATTATACAACACATGAATATCATATATTCAAAATCATATAAAACATATATATCAATATATAGTCATGGCATATCATATATATGTTTACATACATCGAAAAACTGTTAAACACATAACCAAATCATCCCATTATACACGTAGCTCTGATGCCATTGAAGGGTTTTGGGCATGAAAATGCAGCGGAATTAACGTAAAAACAATAAAAAAAATCGAAACCCAATCGCAGGATCCATGTATAACATTGGATGATTATGGTGAAGAAGTATGTACCTTAACAAAACTTTCGTATGCTGTTTACTAGAGGTCCAAAAGATGAATCACAACAGTCCTTTGTTGCAAAGATTTGCTCTCTAAAGAAGTCCACACAAACGCCCGATCGTCCTACGATCACCGGAGTCGGTACTAGCCGAATTGTTTGCCTCTCTCTCTCTCTCTCTTTCTCTAGCCTCTCTTGATGTTGAGCAGCTAGGGTTTTTCTATAAAACGAAATTCGATGATTAAACCCTAAAACTATACATCATTATGTATATATAGGGGAGAGAGAGATTTTGGGCCTAACTCTAATCCATGTGGTTTCCAAAACCCATTATGACTTTGGATTATTATTATTATTAAATCTGAATTCTAATATAATTAATCAAGTCCCACTTAATTAATTCAATAATTAAATTCGAATAATAATAATACTTATTAAATCTGAATTCTAATATAATTAATAAAGTCCCACTTAATTAATTCAATAATTAAATTTGAATAAACAATAATATATTTAAATTCGTAATTTAAATAAACCTCCGTTTTGACGTTCTTTGTGTATGACCCTTTAGGTTATTATTACGTTGGCAATAATTTTATTATCTAATAATAAAATTATAAACAATGAGCGGCATCTAGTAATACATCATTGCTACCCAAGTAACAATAATAATTGGTGATTCAATTAAACCTTTCGTGAATAATATTCCATGTAATATAATCCCTTTAACCTTATATTATAGATCAAACTCGAGGCATGTATAGTGTCATCCTCTTCAACGTTTAATCTCGGTTTCCTAGATCAATGAGTAGACTATTTAAACAAATCAATATTTGAGCATGGTCATGCATTTCATAGTCTCACTCAATCAAGAGGCCAATAATATCCCTCCTAGAATTGGAGGGTTAAATCCTATATCTATCATTCATATTCCTCATACGATTCATAGAATACCCAATGTACACCTTTATCATTACCCGGTTAAAGGTAACTTTGAGTGTAATCAAAATATATTAATTCTCGTATAGAAATATAATGATTTCAAGTCAGAGGATCATTACATCATTATCACAGTGAGATTTCTTATGACACTTATTAACATGTAGATTCTCACGGCGGGTCTTTCCAGTGTCATGTATTGATACATACACTTATGTTCTTGACTTTAGTATCACCATACCTATGACCAATGAGATGTGGTCATCCGTCAACAAACATACTAGTCTTATTGCATTATTATTGTCCTTAAATAATAATACTTGACTAGGGAATTTTAGGAATAAAATACTATTCATATAATCTCATTTTTAAGTCACATACTTAAAGATATATATTACGTATTAATATTCCAAGGACATTTATTATCCTTTCAATTTATAACGCAGTAAATAAAGACATAATAAATAATAATTAAATAATCACATAAAACATAATCCTTAATTGTTTTCAATAAAACATTAAAAGTATTGTCTCTAGGACACCAATACTAACAATAAGAAGAATCAAGTTGCATCTCAGGGGGAGGAGATCCAATTGGCATTACTATCCAAGGTGGCCACTGAGATTGCTGAAAAGCTTGGAGGAAATAAGGTGGAGAAAGGTATTGTGATCAGGGAGGGTGTTGTGAAGGCCCCTGTTCATGTAGCTGGTAAATGAAAGGAGAAGTTATTCAAGAATGATGATGATGACTTCATTGTTGAAGAAAAGGAAGATTAAATGATGAAGAATCATATCTACTAATGGTGGATGAAAATGAGAACATCAGGGTGTTTCAAGATGCCAGTTTCAATGATAGGATTAATGCACTAAGAAACTCCTCCAAAAGGGATTCCCGGAATTTTTTTGAAGTTATGAGAGAGTCGACAGTTGGAGTAGCTGTAATGGTGTCTAAGAGCAACAAATGGGTGATCACTGTTAGGACTGAAGGAGGTTTCAATTTGTACATCAGCATGAGATACTTGAGTAGACAAGAGATTGCAGTAATTGAAGCCATAAAGCTAAAAATCAAGACATACAAGTCCTGGCTCAATGAAAACCTGAAAATAATTCTGCAGAGAATGGTGGTTGAAAAGCTACCTGATGAAAAATACAGGTCAATGAACTTGGAAAGGATTAGTTTGTGCAGACCTAGATCTGTAAAGGAGGCTTTCAATTACTTTAATCAATTTCCAAGAACTGAAGATAGAAGTGAAGTGATAGGGGTGTTGGCTGAAGAATTAAGGAGGTTGGAAGAGATAAATCAAGAAAGATTGTGAAGAAGACTCAGGGAAGAAGAGATGGGGATAATGATGATGAAAAACCTGAGGATGGTGCTGGTACTTCTAAATCCAAAAACAAAAATATTGATGATGCAGGGATCTCTGGAACGGGGAATAAGGATGAAGAGAAGAATGAAAAGGAGTATAAGGATGGAATTGAAGGAAAGGTTTTGAAGTAGGTGGTTCTTGGTTTTGAAGCTGATAAAAATGATGTTGTCAAGGAAACCACTGTCAGGAGTGATAAGGGTAAACCTACTGTCACAGAACCTAAAACTACTGCCATGGAACCAGAACATACTGTCACACCAAAATTGACAAAAACTTCAAAAGATAGTGTCAGGAGAAATAAAGTGAAAGTTGCTGTCAAAGAGCTTGAACCCGCTGTCAAGCCTGTATTGACAGTAACTTCAAAGTCATTGTCAAAAGAAGTGAGGGAAGAGTTACTGTCAAAGAAAATTTCTATATCCAAGAAATAAAGAAAGGCAAAAGCTGAGAGACAAAGGCCTCATTCAAGTAGGAAGCCTAGCAGGAAGGAGTGGAAGCTGATAACAGAAGTGCACATGAAATGTAAACTTACTTACTGATATGGGAGACAATCTTACACTTACGGGATGCCCTACATTTTCGAACATCCAGAAATATGTAGTCGTCAAAACTTACAAGGGCTTGCATAACACAAAACAAATGCTACCTAATATCTCATAGGAGTTTGCACGACACAAAGCACAATACTACGCAAATGGCCAAAACATACATACACAATAATCATGACTCTACATGTCCCATAACTCCGGCGACACACTCATACTATTTAAATACACCGTATAGGTGGTACCAAGCACGAGATTTATCCACTCATGGCGGAGATCTTACAAAATCTCCCAAATCAATCATATATCACAAATAAACTGAAAATATCTTACTCAAAATACCACAAACACCAAATATCATAGACAATTACAAATAAAATCAGACCTGACCTGTCCGGAAAACTGACAATTTACTCTATAAATATGAACTCAAATGAAAAATCACAAAACACGAAACTTGTAGACGAGTCAAAGATCTTTCCCGAATGATAAAGTTCGTCAAAAATGAAGAAGTAACGAATTCAGAAATTAAACAAATACGGGTTGGTAGAACAGAATCAACACCTGATCACAGAAGTATTTTGATGTTTAAGACATGAAAATCACAAAATTTAAAAGCGGAATATAAGGACGAAACATTAATTGTGAAAAGACAGAATGATATTACTCATAAAAATCGAATACAATTTTAATTTACTAGGAATTTCTGAAGTTACAACATATAAACCTGAATTAACAAATCAGATCACACAAACTGTAGATTTCAACATTCTTTTAGGCCGAATTTCAGACAACACAAAGAACAAAAGATGTAGATAATTAAAAGACCTTTCCAAAGAGTCTAAAATCACAACAATTCGATAAGAAACAAATTAAATATGAATTTTACAAGAATTCAGAATTGATAGAGATGAAACATACAAACTCGGTAAGATGATAACGAGATAGATACTATAATGAAGATATCCGTACTTTAACAATACGACAACGAAGAGAAGGTGCGTAAAAATATCTGTACTTTGAAACTCCAAAAATATAAATTGACTCCACAAGAAATTTATATGTTCCCATCACATGAATCCTAGTTCAACATCATAACCCATCCTCTTAAGTCATTTTCTTCTTCTCCTCTTTCTCTTTCTACTTCTCCCTCTCCATCTCCCTCTCTTTCTCTCCTCTCTCTTTCTGTTAGATATAACGCAACTTTCCTTTTTCTAAAACCCTAACCCTTTTCCTTTTCTTTCTATTCTTTTTCCTTTTCTGATTAATAATATTTAATAAATCATCTTAATAATAAAATAAATATAACAAATAAATCAATAATAACCTACTAATATTATTTCTAATATTAAATAATATAACTAAATATATTCTAAAAAATACGGGATGTTACAATTACACTAAAAATGATTAATGTTTACATGCTCAAATTATATATATTCTTATATTAAATAAAATTTTATTTATTATACATAACATTTAATTATTATCAAATTAATTATTTCAATTAATTTAGTATCACCACTTATTTAACAAATTTAAATGAAATAATAAAATATATCATATTTATTAATATAAGGTCTCAAATCTATATAAATACAATATGAAAATATGATATCAAAATATTAATAAAAATAATATATTTATTTAAATACTAATCAATAAATAACGAATCTATAAAATATATGTTAAGTCACACATGCATCCGG
Organism: Oenanthe sinensis; assembly: GCA_028671895.1. NCBI lineage: Eukaryota > Viridiplantae > Streptophyta > Magnoliopsida > Apiales > Apiaceae > Oenanthe > Oenanthe sinensis. The sequence goes on from JAPMAC010000212.1 coordinate 9,305,407, forward strand.
TGTTCTTTAAATAATAGGAGTATTAGTTTGACATTCAAAGTACATATATAGGGCTGAGCAAAACCGAATCAGAATCGAAAAACCGAACCGAACCGTGTAAATTCGGTCCGGTCCGGTCCTGATTTTTTAAAAATTCGGTTTATTCGGTCCGGACCGAATAGACCGAAATAAAATTCGGTTCGGTCCGATTTTTTTTTAAAAAAATCGGTCCGGACCGAATAGACCGAAATATATATATATATATATATATATATATATTTTTATATTTTATAAGTTATATACTTAAATATTTTATATAAATATTATATAATATATCTTATAACTTGTAGATCCAGCTGAGCTAAACATCAGGCTAAACTCCAGGGGCTCAGGGCCATTCAAATTTGTATTACGATTTTATTTTAAACTTGAATTTAGTGTATTTTACTATTTGTGTGATTGTGTAATTTGTGTATTTGTGTAATTGTGTTGATGAATGGATTCAACTATCAAATTATGGATTGGAATTGGATGCAGATTTTTTTAGTTATTTATAAGTTATAACAACTTAAAGAAAAAGTGCAGAAAACAGGTTTTTAAAATTTCGGTTTTCTGGGACCGGACCGAAATAACCGAAATATTTCGGTTCGGTTCTGGTTCGGTCCAGGCGCATATTTTGGTCCGGTTCGGTTTCAAAAAAAAATCTTATTCGGTTTTCGGTTCTTTCGGTTCGGTCCGGTTCTGGACCGAACCGACCGAATGCTCTGCCCTATACATATATATGCTTAGTGTATGTCTACATCGTTTAGTACTTGTTAATTAATCTATTACTGTGATTTACATTAAAAATTACACTTTTTGTGTTTTAGTGATAAGAAGATCTGTTTAGGTTGATTCTTGTTTAATTAGCGTAATTAAGGGCCGCGATTCTCGGTTTAGTTGGCAATTTAACCGGACGAATCACTATAATAAATACTCCCTTCATCCCAAATTAGATGACCCTTTCATTATTAGCACGTATGTTAAAGATACATTGACCACATAATTCATTAAAGGCTTAAATGTAATTTAAACTCTTTGTTATTAAAAATATACAACTCAGACCCTCTTTTAATATATTTAATAAATTTAACCCTACGTTTTTTAACTATTTACAATTGAAACATTTTTTAAAATAATTAGTAAATTTAACCCTGTATTTTTTAACTATGTACAATTGAAACCTTTTTAAAATAAATAGTAAATTTAACCCTACGTTTTAAAATATTTAGTAAATTTAACCTTGACTTTTTAATTTCAGAATAAAATAAATTTTACGAAATTTTTTTGAATAAATATTCGTCAAATGCACTATTGTCAATTTTTTTTGTATAGATATTATTTAAGCATAATAGATATTTGCGATTATTAGGGTTTTTTTCTTATAAAATGGATATTTAGATATTTTTTTGTATATTAATATATCTATATGCATAATATATTATATATTATATATGTTCAATAAAATTTTAGGCTTATTTACAATTTAAACCCTATGTTATTAACAATATACAATTCAAACCCTCTTTTAATATATTTAGTAAATTTAACCCTACGTTTTTTAACTATTTACAATTGAAACCTTTTTTAAAATAATTACTAAAATTTTAAAATAATTAGTAAATTTAACCCTATTTTAAAGGTTTCAATTGTACATAATTAAAAAACATAGGGTTAAATTTACTAATTATTTTAAAATTTTAGTAATTATTTTAAAAAGGGTTTCAATTATAAATAGTTAAAAAACGTAGGGTTAAATTTAGTAAATATATTAAAAGAGGGTTTGAATTGTATATTGTTAATAACATAGGGTTTAAATTGTAAATAAGTCTTCATTAAATTATTTTTAAAAAGTTTTTTTTTATAAATAAAAATTTGATATAAATCACCCCAAGTCCCCAACCTTGTAAAACTTATACATGTGCTAGGTCACCATTAGGGATGACAAAATTATTCGACCCGACGGATAACCGATCTGAAATCCGATTTTTTGGATTTATTGAACCCGGTTTTTTGGATTTGGATATGGATATGAATTTAAATTTTAAACCCGAAAGATTTTGGATATGGATATGGATTTCATGTATACCGAGCCGAAATCCGACCCGAAATCCGAAACTCGATCCAAACCCGAAAAAAACCCGAATTATATTTATTATATTTTATATTTCATATATTGTATATCATATGTTGTATCTTGTATATTATACATTATAATATATACTTTATATGGAGTATGTATTATTTGTTAGTAAATTATTAATAACAAAAGTAGAAGTGCAATTAGGGTTATTGACTAAATTAGTCAGACTAAGTTCATAAAATATAAAATATTTTTTTTTAAATTTACAATGAATTGATTTTATTTTAAAAATTAAATAAAATATTTTATGAAAAATAATAATATTTAATTGAAATTACTAAAAACTTTTATCGTAAAAAATAAAAGTTTATAATAATTATAGATTATTAAAAGTTAGCTAATATAATAAAGTTATTATAATAATTTTAATATCAACAATTCTTTTTAAAAAAAATACTATTTTTAAAACTAAAAAATATGAAAAATAATAATTTTCGGGTATCGGGTATCCGTTGGATTCGGATATCCGTTGGATTGGATATGGATATTAATTTTCGGGTATATTTCGGGTATGGATCGATTCGGGTAAGACTTAAATTTTCGAGTATGGATATGGTATGGATATTACCATATCCGAGCCTATCTGACCCGAATGTCATAGCTAGTCACCATCACCGGCTCAACAACTGGGGACACTTGTCTATACAAGATACTGTATTATAATATATTATAAAGTAAAAGTTGCAAATTCAGTTTTTTAAATTGTTATCTTTCTTTCTTTTTTTCGAAGAAAAAGTACGAATTGCGTATGTAGGAATTAAGAAGGCTTTTAAATTATTTTGGTCTTTTTTTAGGGTGTTATCCAATGCACTTTGCCATTTTGATTTTTGACAATGAATTATAAATTAAATCACTCTTAAACGGAAGTCTTGTATAAGTAATTTATAAATTAAATATATTTTTTAATCTATAAATTACTTATTAAACATATTAAACGATTTTTTATCTATATATTCTTAATAGCTGCTAATCTTTTTCCTCAAGAATTCCTATTTTATCCTTCTTAATTTTAAACTCTTCTTATAATTTTTGGGTATTATAGTAATTTACTCTTTTTGGATTATCCACATATTCAAATTTTTACCCATGAGTTGAAATTTATACTAGCTTCCCATACATTTTGAGACGACCCGCATACATTTGAATATTTACCCATGAGTCAAAATATTTATCCATGAAATTCAAAATTTTATCCACTTTCCATATTTTTTGCACCTAACAATTAAATTCAAAATAAAATCTTTCCTTAATCTGTGGATCAATCAACTAATAATATCATTGTCGGTAGCTCACAATTATTTTCAAAATCAATTTGATCTTCAGTTTCAGAAACACTCTCCATCTAAATAATTAATTTGTTTACGTGAGTTTGTGTGTGTTTCTTCCTGGTACATTCATTGTTTTTATCATTTTTTCTGCATTATTTTGTATTGATCGCTATATGTTTATGTATGGTGTAGCTTCATCACTATCCTATTTTTATTGTTTGATGTCGGTGTTGGTATATTTATTATTTTTATCGTTTTTATCGCTTTTTTTCTTGCATTATTTTGTATTGATCGATGTATGTTTGGTTATGATGTGTAACTTCCTATTTTTATTGTTTGATGTCCATTGTATGTTTTGTGTTTGCTTTGGATCTGATTCTGCATGTCATCACACGATTAGTCAGAGTCATGGATTCAGATTTTTCGAAGCAAGCAAGTAATGTTATTTGTTCTTTCTTTCATCATTGTGTCTCAGCCTCTCGGGTAATATGTGCAGCTGTATTTGTGTTTATATGTTTATGATTTGTTTATTTGGATTAATGTTTGACCTTTGATTCTTATCAGATGAGTGATAATGGATTCTTACATGATTGTTTAAGGTATAAATCTCTTACAAATATTTAACCTCTTCAATTTATTATTAAAAACTTTGACATATATGTGTGTTTGTGTGTATAAAATCGTTGTCTCTTTTGCTTCAATAGTATAAAATGTTTATTTATTTTGATTTTTTGATTGTGTGATTAAACTAACCTTTGTTGGATCTAGAAAGGGGATATATGATGATTAGGATAAATGGGGGATGTGTGGCAGGTGGGAGGCTGGAAGCTATGTGTCTGAGGATGATGATATTGATGATCACAGCGAAGATGAGTTTGAAGGTTCTGGGAATTTTGTTGCAGATACACTGATACAGTATGATTTGAATAGGTTACTTTGGCATCATGCATGTTTTTGTAGGTACTACTTGAATGGTTTCAGTTAAGCATGATTATAATGTATGTTGTATGATGGATCACTTCTGAAATATGCACTTGGTCCATAAATATAAATTTATCCCAATTTTGAAGCATAAAAAATGTAATGCCAATGGACACCTGTCTTCTGTTCTTTAAATTTGTAATTTGTAATGCCAATGGCTTATTTGGTTAGAATTCAAAAATGTTGGTTTTCTTGATATTTTTATGCTTCTTTCTTTTGTAGTTAAGTATATTTATTATTTTGTAAGCAATTTTTTCTTTCGTATGTAATCTCAGTTCAATTTAGCACCTGTCTTTAAGACTTTAGCTTCTGTTTGGTTATGCTAATGAGCTTATGGTCAGAACTCAAAATGTGGGCCAATGAAATTCAAATTTGTACCTACTTTCCATATTTTTTTCACCTAACAATTAAATTTAAAATAAAACTTTCCATATATGATCAATCAACTAACAATATATCCCTCAATATATCCCTCATCTTAATTATCCATCCCACAATTTATCCATCATCTTAATTATTAATATTCCCTCCTCTAATAGCTATTATAATATTGTAATTTAATATATTTATAATTAGAAAGATAAATTACTATATTTTAGCGTTAATTATATTTAGGACAATCACAAATTCTAAAATCAGGAAATCATTAATTCAAAATTTAAAAACACACATATATTTCCATAAATAATTTGCATCTTATATTTATATCTTATACTCTTACTATAATTTATTTTTATTTATTTATTAATCTCTCTCATCTTTTTTTTTCTTCATTTTTTTATCTTTTGCTCAATATTTATGGACTTTTTATGTTTCGTGTATGTGTATAATACATTTATTTTTTTTCTTTATGTCACATGTGTCTCTCTGTCTCCATAGTTCTTTTATTGATGTTTATATTGATTGTATCGGTATATTTTGATATATGTTTAACATGATTATTATTTACTAATATTTGTTTAATTTGTGCAGATGATTAATCTTAAACCAGTTATTCAGAAAGAACAAACCATCAGACATATTAATCAAGCATAGGTATTTTCGGTATATATATGTGTCTCATTGCAATTTATAGTTTGAATCGCAAATATCTCACATAAACTTTTTAATAAAATGTTAGCATATTTATATCTCACATATTTATATCTCTCCATTTTTATTTTTTCTTCCTTTTTAATTGTTATATCTCTATCTCACTATTCAATTAATATTATTTTTTAATTATGTTATATATGTAATGTGTTGTTTCACTTTTGATTTTTTTTATTTTTACAGATTAAGTGTCGAAGAATATAATCAGTAAATTCATCATCAAATATCAAATAGGTATATAGATTTGAACATGAACATAACTTATGTATTATTGGTACAAAAATAAGTATATCTATTTTACCAATTTTTGTATATTATTTATTTTTAATCTATAAAAAAAATTTTGTTTCTATAAATTATGTATATGTACGTGTATGTGTATGTACGCGTGATATTTAGGTATGTTTGTATGGTTTTTTTATTTAAAGATTGCTAGCATATTTTAATTTGATTTTTGTAGAGTATCATTATTATAAAATATTATATTTGTTTGATTTGCTAAACAATTGTCTTATATACGTTACGAGCTATGGATGGAAAGACGGAAGGAAAAGATTCAATTAGTTCATATGTAAAATTGTTGCATTTATGGAGTATACAATACAATGAGTATTTGAAATTTGGTGTAGGTTACACAAATTCTAATAATTTGTTATAGAAACTGAATTTGTGGACAAAATTTTTCCATGATTTTAGCTATCCTAATCTATTATATCTATTATACGAGAACACCCACTTCAAACCTGATACCAGTCCTAATTCCTGAGCAAATTTATTCTGTGCAAAATACTATTCCACCCCTACTAAATTATTGTATACGAGTATTCAATACGAAAAAATCTGTTCTACCTCTCCAAAACCTATTTATTCAATATTAAACCCATCTATTCTGCCCCTCTGAACCTATTATATCAAAATTCTCCTCACCTCACGCTCCTAGCCTCTTCTGACTGTCTGTTATCGATCGACTTGTCAGCTTCCCCTACATCAATTTGTTTGTTCACATTGATTCCAAACGACTGCCACAAGCATAATTTTGAGAATGTAGTTTGAGAATTCCATTCCCTCTATGTGGCTTGATTACCCTTTTAAGAAATCAAAATCAATCTCAGAGCAAACCATCCATCGAGCTTAGTTATCGCGATCATCCGACTCAAAATGGAATATTCATCGTTAGCCTCATAAGGTAGTCACGGCATTTCAGTGCTTCTCTCATTTATCATCTTATATTTTTCAACGTGGGTTCACTGCTCATTCACAACACTCTTAAACCCTAGCCTCTTGTACAGGATACAAGTTTTACACACCATCTATATCTATTTATGTTTGTTGAGAAAGGAACAAACACACATCTAGATTTACTAAAGGTATGAATTACTTAAAAAAAAGAAGTTAAATTCGATATGGAGAACTCATCAGATTACATATGCAAGAAAATTCTGGAGGTCACAAAATGGTTCATGGTCCACTAAATCAAGAACTATATTTTTTAGACTTTTTGTGTTAGGTGGACCGGCTTACATTGTAAATGGTTTTTAGGATTGAAAATCAAGACTTGGTTATAAATATGAAGAGAAATGATGAAAAATAAAACAAAAAACTTTCTTTTATAGATAATGTTGAAGAAGAAATATATCAATAAAGTGAAATTTTTTGTGGTACTAGATGCTCAATTCACATGCTCGAGTCGAAACTAGTACCCTGCACTCTGAATGATGCCTACTATATGCATAAACTTGCATTATCAATCTATTTCTGGCTCCCAGATTCCATTTCAAATTATTTGTTACAGTCTTCTCTTTCAAATTATTTTTGTTAAGGAAATACACTAGTATTTTCTATTCTTTATACCATGTTGAGTAATCAGCTCATCTAAAACTTTAAGGTGTTAGAGGAAGGGCCCAAATGGATCTTATACTATATTTTAACAATTTTCCTTATAATGTTCAAATTGCTTCTACTTGTTCTTTTTCACTTGTTTTTAAGATTAAATTGATACTGAATACGTTTATTTTGGATATCATTAAGCTAAGGATGAAGATGGATGGGTTGAATACAGAGGTGGTCTGGTGATCAATCGACTTCAAAAGGTACACAGCTTTGATGCATTCTGTAACAATTAAATCTATCTTTTTCTTGCTTATATGTTAAATATGCCTGCTACGTCTTAAACAGAACAATGACTATACTTTTTTGAGATCCCTGGACTTTATGCATGGAAAAGGCAAAAATAAGTTGCATATGGTCCAATTAATCATAGTTCTGGTTTAGCATCACATACTTGCGTCATTATACTCGCAATGAATGTTGCCCTAATCTTTCCTTTATATATTATATACATGAGCTTTGTTTGCTTAGCATAGTTCTTTGCTTGAGATTATGGTGTGTTTTTTTGAGGTCTTGGTTAAATTGTATTACTAACTTGAGAAATATTTTTTAGTTGATATTAAGTGCATTTGTTTGTACTGAAAGCAGAATTTTTTATGTACGAAAATGGGCTATGTGTCAGGTTAGTGATGTATACAAATATGTGATTGTATCATTCCTAAATTAAACTTTGAAATTTTGGATAACAGTTTCCTAACTCCTTGATCACAGAAAATCTACATGAACCATCTAAATTGAAAATTATGTAGTTAGAGGATTGGCAAAATGAACAAGTTGGACCTACATCCATTAACCTTTCTTAATTTATTCTAGATTCACTTTCTCGTGTTTTCTTTATACTGATCGGTGTTCTGCAAACTCTGTGTTTTGTGTAAATTTGATGTAAGATCTATCATTCTATTTCTCTTAAGCTAAAAATCTCCCTTTGCATTCTGTCCATGGACATATTCGAAGACTGATTGAACTGAATTAGGCATGTATTCTCCTCCGTAATCTTTAGAATTTCATCCCATAAATTCTCATTATGAGTTTGCATTTCACTTAAAAGTTGACTCATATAGTTGCATGTTAATTGAAAAGGCCCAAATAAATCCATACCCTCCTTAAGATGATTGTTCAGTACGACCCTTATAGTTAATCTTAATTATTGTTAGAATGCAAATTTTTTATTTTTTATTTTTTAAAAATAACCATCATAAACATAGCTTCAAATTCCATTTTTAAGGAGCAAATTTTTAAGTTGCATTTTTGCTCCAAATCATGCCCAAACTTTTTGCAAAAGACCCTGCCCTACTGTAACATAAGTTCCTATTCTTTTGATGACTTTGCTTTTCCTTCTCTAACTGTCATTAGTTAGTTATTTCCAGAATTTTAATGTAATTTTATGCTACAAAACGTATAGTGTTAATTCAATGTCATCATTACTAGGAACGAGAACGAGTGAAACTATAATCGCATAGTAGTAAGCTAAAGCTGGTTCATTCCAGTGGCATGCTCTTCAAGAAGGCACAACTCTTCTTGATGCATCAACAACTATAATGTTGTTGCAACTTAGCTAGATTACTTAATAGAATGTATATAAATTTTCTACAAATCTACATAAATATATATAGATTGATTAGCTAGGCATGTTAGCACAATGAGTTGAAGAGTATTAAAGAAGATCAATAGATCAATAGTTAGTAATCAATTTTTCCGCCAATTGCTTAATTATGGTTTTTACTCTCTCTTTTTTGTTTTTACTTGTATATATATATGTGTAGTTACTTTGAAATCAGGAGTTGTACGTAATTAATTGTTCAAATAACGAAATGAAGCTTTAGTTCACAAGAATTATCATAGTCGGCCTATTTAGAGAGAACTCTTTACAAAAAAAGAGGCACCGCATGCTGCAATATGATCATGAGGTTTTCAATGCTCCACTTTGCAATGAAGATATATCAGCATCATTTTTACAATCAGAGGTTAGCAAAACTCTTAGACTCTCGGTTGCTTGGAATTTCAGTATTATCTGTGCCATTAGTCATAGGCATCAACTTTTTTGTATCTTAAGTTCTTGTTATTATATATTCTTATGCATCAAGTATGACACATTTGATTTATTTTAATAATGGTGCTACATGATGTTAAAATTATATTTTCGCTCCTACACTGTGAATTAGAGGCAAAGAGTTGCTTAAGTTTAAGCACCAATATCTATTTACTGTCTATGAATAAAACTTGTTACAGGTTCATTATTGCAATTTGCAAGATCTTTAAATACTTGTTACGATGAGAACATTTCTCTACAACTTAAGAAGTATATGCTTCTTTAATGTTTAAAATTGGTTTTATGTAAACATATGCAGGTGACTTCTGACACCAAAGTTATTAAAGGTCAACTGACTCTCTTGTAGTGCAACGCAAACTATAGACCCTACAACTATTAAGGGAACTATACGGGGTATAACACGTTTCTACAAGGATAAAACTCAATGGGGAAAAAGGGTAGGATGGATTAATGGTCCCATCAGTGAAGATGTTGCGACATATTATAGAATGCACAACAGAGGATGGAGATCAGTTTACTGTGTCACAAAGTAGGATGTGCTCAGAGGTACAACTCCTATTAATCTAATAGACGGGCGTATCCAATCCTCAGGTGGGTTAAAGGCTCTAATGAGATCTTTTTTACCAAGAAAAACGCCATTTGCCTAGAATGAAATTTCTGCAGAGAATTGCATATTTCAATTTAGGAATGTATCCATTCACTTCACTCTTCCTCATTGTGTACCTTGTATTACTTGCGATTTGACCACCTCAGGTGGTCAAGAAACTCTCCATGACTGGTGCAAAATGAGAAGTTCATGTTAATTGTTGGAATTAGTGCTCATCCAGCTGCTGTGATTCATGGTCTACTAAAAGTCATAGCTTCTTGGAGGTGTTCTTTGCAGCTTTTGGGTTCTATCTCATTTTTATACATTCGCCAAGGGGTTGATGGGAAGGAAGGAAAATATTCCAGCCATAGTTTATTGCTATTAGAAATCTTTGACCATCTACCGAGTACATAATTACTTCGCATCCCGAATTCATTCATCTATGTTTATCAGGTAATTAATTACTTTATAATAGTTTGATCAGAAAGTATTCAACTACTTTACATTAGTTTGATCATAGAATCTTTTGTTGGTTAATGTGATTTAGTTTTAATTTTAAACGCTTGATATTTAATAAAGTACTCTTATCAGTGGTACAATTTGTGCTATATATAATTATAGTTTTGGATTATGCTAAAAATTAAAATTTGTCCTATGGCTATTAGTAATAGCCTGTAGTAATTGCAGTTGTGCATGATGTTTTAACTCATAGGAACCTATGATTAGATCAGCAGACTACATTGTTAATACTCTTGTTAGTGAGGACTTTGAAGTCGCTGGTTGAGGTGTTTGCCAGGAAAATTACAACGGGTGTTTGTTGTTTCCATTTCCTCCATGATAAATAATAGGACTTTGACGGGAAAAAAGAACACTTTTATACAAGTCTAGCACTTGATGAGATCTCTCAATAATACAGGAGTTTGTATATTTATTTTTAATGTAAATCTAGTGCTTTGAAGCTTATCTCACTTCTATTTGCGTTTAACAGTTGATGGGTTTTCCAAATTCTTGGATGAATTACATGTATATTACAATATAATAAGATGTATTATATCTCCTATTTTTGAAAGAGACATTTTTCTTATAATACATTATTATATTAAAGTCTTTTACATATGCAAGGCTATTATCCCATTTAGAATTGCATGTATTAGTTTCCAAGTTTTTTCGAGAATTCAAACGAGGCAAGTGCCATTTAACTAACATTCAAATATGAGAATTCACCCGAATCCCGTGCCTTGCACGGACTCTAATGCTAGTTATATTATATAGTCAACAAAATCTTTCATTCAATTTAACCAGAAATTTCAAATTTCAAATTTCAAATACGGCGTACTTTAAATATACATATGTATACACGTGTAATTTATATTTTATTATGTGTAATTTAATTTTACCTTAGTTGTGAAATCAATCAAAAATAAATATCTATAATTTGATTTTATCTTTAAAATTTTAAATTGTACATTAATAAATGAATATACACATACTTAAAAAATGTTTCTTCTTTTTTAAAATTCTTTCCTTATACGTGGCATTAATTAACTTCAATTACTCATTTTCAACTTTTATTTTTGAATATATATATATATATATATATATATATATATATATATATATATATATAAAATACAAGTAACTCATATCCTTATATATGAGTTAAATTGTTATTTTTTCAAAATTTTTGAATTTTAAACACAGGCATGAAAAGTTTATACATCTATTTCAAAATCTCTATTGGCTTCTCTCTATCAATTTCATATTTTCATTTAATTCAAAATTTTAAATACGAGTAATAATTATTCCATGATATTTACTTTTGTTGTAAAACAACTAAATATTTTTTTTTTAAATTCTTTCCTTATATATATATATATATATATATATATATATATATATATATATATATATATATATATATATATATTAACATCAATTACTCAATTTTTTATTTAAAATTTTAATCAAAATGAAAATATATAAATATTTATACAAGTAATTTATAATCTCAATTAAAATTCTTCCACTAATTTCATTAATGTAAGATATTGAAATTTTTTTTAGGACTAATTAACATTTATTATCCCAAAATTTAAATATTATAAAGTTACATATGTTAATATATATTGTTCATTATCTAATGACTACCTTTTTATTTAATATAATCAATTAAAATATTTACTCTGATTGATATTTTTAGGAAATTTTATCATATGTCCCAAATTTATGGTACCATTTATTAATACGTCCATTTTTATATTTATAAATATATTCTATTACATTATTAACTCACTTAAATATAAATGTTAAGACTAATTTACTCTTCTTTTTACTTAACATATTTTATATGACATGTAACTAATAATTAATGAGCTGATATATAATTATTTTCTTCACAAGTCTTAATCTTATAGTAATTCAATCTTTTTTAATATGAGTGCTGTAATACATGTTTTTTATTATTTGGTTATTTAAATTATGATATGATTAAATTCTTGAATCTTATTATATGTATATATAAAATATGAGTTTTATTTTCATTTTTATTTATAATTTTTGTGAAACCAAAGTTGTAAGGAGAAATTTTATTTTAAACTTTACATGTTTAATGTATATTAGAATTATGAATAAAATAATTTGGTCTCAAATTTATATTGAAAGGATTGAATTTATATTTATTATTTAAATATTACATTTATATTATAGTTATATTACATTTGTTTTAAAATTTCAATTATTTTAAGTTACGATGATAAAAATGTCCTTCTAAAATTATTAAGAGGAAGAAAATTGTGTATGAGACATATTTGAAAATACAACTAAAAATAGGAAATATTTTTAAACAACTTTTAAATTTGAGATTTATTAGGAAAATAGCTTATTTTATACTTGATAAAATATGAATGAATTATTTTTTACTCAATCTTCTTTCTTAATAATGAATTAATTTCTACATTATTTAAATTTCTCTCCATTGATAATAATAGTTTTTCAACTAATAAAATGCGAGACGACGCCAGTAACGACATCGAGAAACATTTATTATGTGTTTTATAAAAGTTTAATGCATATTTTTCTAAAGTAATATTTAACAATATAAAAAATCTAATAGTCACAAAAAAGTTAGAGTAGAATAAATCTTAGTTTTTCAAGATATATTTAATCTTTATGCTATTTATAATAATCAATATCTTATACTTGATGAAAATAAGATCGAATATTTTTTTGTCTTAACCTTCTTTTTAATGAATTAATTTCAACATTATTTAAATTTGCCTCTATAAATTATAATTATTTTTCACATAATAAAATGTGGCGCCAAGAGGCGAGGTCGAGAAACGTTTATTTTGTATTTTATCAATTTTATTTCATATTTTTCTTATAATATCAATGTAGAATATATCATACTTTTATAAAAGTATTGATTTATTTTTAAAATTATTTAAAATTTATTAATGTGTTATACAGTATATTTAACATTTAATACCTATAACATTTATTTATTAACTATATATTTCAAGTTCAAAACCATTGCTTCTGCTACCAGATCATAATGTCTAAAATTACAACTCAACTAATACATTAAACTGCAATATATAAATTTAGTATTTAATTGAAATGGAATTTATTGAATCAGTGATTTTGAGCGCAGTGATGGAACTAAGGATGCATTGTTCAGAACAATTGTGATTGAAGTCGAAATAATATGCATCTATGCAATTAAATGTATCAATAATTAAAACACATGCAGTATCATGTTATTGAATCAATGATAGCATAAAACAAGATTTAATCAAACAGTTCAAGTGCGAGTAAATATCAATTATTGATGAAAATTCTCAGAATTCGTACCTCTATTTGATGAAGTAAAGTATGAATTTATTTACATTATTTAAATTTGTCTATATTGCTAATAATAATATTTCACATAACAAAATACGAGACGGCGCTGGGAGGCGACGTCGATTAACATTTATTATTTGTTTTATATAAGTTATTGCATTTTTTCTTATAATATCGATGTATAATGATACACGTTTACATTTTCCCATTTATTATAAATATTTTAATAATAATTTATTAAAAAACTTTTAATTATGAAATAAGTTTAGAAAAAGTTAATTAAGAACAATAACAAAAAGTCCAAACAGTAACACTTATATTTTTCTATGATAATAATTAATAACATAAAAAAATTAATAGCAAGAGAAAAATTAGAGTGTGAGTTAGATAACAGTTTTTCGTGATCCATTTAATCTCTATATTCATTTTATAATATTATGTAAATTGAAAAATAAAACATATATAGATAACGAAAAGTCAAAACAGTAACACTTATATTATTCAATGATAATTTTTAATGATATAAAAAATCTAATAGCAACACAAAAGTTAGAGTGTGAATTAGATCACAATTTTTCCTCATCTATTTAATCTCTTTATACTATTTATAATATTATATAAATTAAAAATAAAACATATATACATAAGATTTAATCAATATAATTAATAAGATGTTATCCATATAATTAATGAGTATTATTATAATTTTTCTTGATAAACAAATTAAGAACCTATATAAATATTAATAATAATTTTATATTTTAAATAGTTTTATAAAGATCATGAAAATGGATGTCTTATTTTGTAGAATTCAATATTTTATACTTGATGAAAATTTGATCGAATTATTTTTATCTTAACCTTCTTCTTAATGAATTAATTTCTACATTATTTAAAGTTAGATCCATGGATTATAATTATTTTTCACAAAATAAAATGCGAGACAGCGCTGTGAGGCGATGTCGAGAAACGTTTATTTTGTATTTTATCAAGTTTATTTTATATTTTTCTTATAATATCGATGTAGAATGATATCATGCTTTTATACAAGTATTGATTTATTTTTAAAATTATTTAATATTTATCAAGGTGTTATAGGGTAGATTTAACACTTAATACCTATAACATTTATTTATTAATTATATATTTTAAGTTCTAAACTATTGTTCCTGCTACCGAATCATAATGTCTAAAATTGCATCTTAACTATTACATCAAATTGCAATATTAAAATTTAGTACTCTCTCTGTCCCTTTCATTTGTTTACATTTTTTAGAGAGTGTCCGACACGGATTTTAAGGTGCATATAAAGTATAGTTCTATAACTTATTTTAATTTTTTTTTCTGAATAAATATTTAAACATTCAATATTTATTCAGAAAAAAAAAGTTTAAAATAAGTTATAGAACTATATTTTATATGAACCTTTAAATACGTGCCAGACACTCTCTAAAAAATGTAAACAAATGAAAGAGACTGAATGAGTATTTAATTGAAATGCAATATATTGAATCAATGATCTTGACCACATTGTTTAGAGTAACTGTGACTAAAATCGGAATAATATGCATTTATACAACTAAATGTATCACTAAATAAAACACATTTAATATCATGTTATTAAATCAATGTCAATATAAAACAAGATTCAATTAAGTAGTTCAAGTGCGAGTAAATATCAGTTACTGATGAAAATTCTCAGAATTTGTACCTTCATTTGATGAAGTTAAGTATGAATATCTTTGTTATTGAATAGATGACATAATAGAGTAATAATTTAATCCTTAAGTTTACATTATTATTTAACTTATTATAGTTAAAAAAAAGACTTCAAAATCAATTTGTAAAGTGCGCAAATGCACTCATAGTCAAAGCTCAAAAAAAATTTGTCCATTTATTTTTTGTTTTATACAAGTTTACTGCATATTTATATTATTATATCGATGTAAAATGATACATGTTTACTTTCTTCCAACTATTTAAAAATATTTTAATATAAATTTAGTAACAAGCTTTTAATCAAAAATTAATTTAGAATAAATTAATTAAGAATAACAACGAAAAAAACTAACACTTATATTTTCTTAATATAATATTTAACAATATAAAAACATAATAGCAACATAAATTATCGTGTTTCTTTTCTCAATATTTTAAGTATTTAATCAAATTATAAAAATTACAGAAAATTCACTAAATTATTTCCCGTGTGCGTAGCACGGGCATATTCCCTAGTAGTTTTGAAAAGTTGCACATGAAATCATTTTGTCATTTTCTACAAACTAACGGAACATTGTTTTTTCAAAAAGTTGTCCTAATTCGAACAGAATATATTTGCCGCATGTTTTCCCTTCCAAGAAATCCCAGAGCTCACAAGCAATATTTGGCCAGGATTAGAATGACAGTTCTAATTAGACAGATTATTCATTTGGGATAAACGAATGAAATCAATCATTCATTCTCATTCAATTCCACATAATTGTTCAATTTCATTCCATAAAAAACATGTGATATAATTTTATTTTTTTCAAATACAACACATCATATATTTCTCACAAATTTTTATTTAAACAAAATCTATATCAGAAATTTTCAGAAAAAATATTTGTCTGAAATATTTTTTAGAAAATTATTTTTGAGAAATTTTCCCTCGAAACTATTTTCATGAAATTTTTCCAGGTTAGTTTTTTTGAGAAATTTTTTTGGGAACTTTTTTCTAGAAATTTCTTCTTGGTGGTTTTTTTAGAATTCTTTTTTGAGAAATATTTTATGGGATATTTTTTTCAGGAATACTTTTTCCAGAAACTTTTCAGGGAAAATTTTTTCAAGAAATTTTTTCCGATAATTTTCTTCTGAGAATTTTTTTTTTAGAATTTTTTTGAGGAAATTATTTCTTAGAATTGTTTTCTAATAAAAAATTCCTAGAATTAATGTTCATTTTCAATTGAATTTAAAATAAATAATCAAACAATGAAATAATTTATTCCATTCCATTCTAAGAAAATTGGTAATTGAATATCAATATTTCATTCTTACATGGATTCTATGCCAACATTATTCTATCCATGCGATATAGATGCAGCCTAAGATATATGATATATGACTATGTTGGATCAAGAGAAGTCTATATAATTTAGTGCTTGTATTTTTGTTGTATAAACATTTCTACAAGTAACTTGTATGTGATTTCAAGGACTTGTTTCTTTATTGTAATTTGCAATTAAAAAGATTACAATGATGTAATTCAAATGTACAAAGTTTGGTCACTGATAAAGCCCCGAAAGAAGTTCAAAAAATTATTCAAGTAAAAGGTAAAATAAGGCTAAGATAAATAATGATTGCAGAATGAAGAATTTTATTCAAGGCTGATTGTCGAAAAGTCCAGAATATATTGTATAACAAAGTCTAAAAAGTTTTATGTCGAGAAGTACTACAAGATGGTGTAGTGAAGTGTTATTAAATCATGTTCATCGAGAAGTCTAGAGTTAAGCCTGTGGTGAAGTCTGAAAGCAAACTTCTTGTGAAGTCTGAAACCAAGACTGTCATGAAGTCTTCAATGAATCTTATCGAGAAGTGTCATAATGGAGCTTGTCGAGAAGTGTGAAAATATAAAATTCAATCAGAGTTCACGCTATCGACACTTGACTAAATTCATGGAAAATTGCAGAAGAAACAAACAAGTAAAAGAAACACCTGTCATGCTCAGTGTTGGTCAAACCTGTGCATCAAAGTGACAAGTTTACAATGGAAGCTTGAAGAGAGAACAAGACAGAATGACAAAAGATAAGAAGTAGAATCGATAGATTGTTTTATACTAAGACTAAGCTAGAAATAGGAAGTGTCAAAATGTAAAGACTGTTTTGTCTATTTCTAGTTTTAACAAATAGTATAGTAAAACATGTGCATTCTATTTAGTTGAGCACACTATTTTATCATTCGATGTCTTGAAGATTGTATTACCTTGTTTTCTCTCATCAAGAACAAAAAGATGAGATTCATACTTGAATTTGATATTGTAGCACATTCAAATCTAATAAAATATTAAATTGAAATTTAATGGTTGTGTTTTGATTTTATAATTCCGCATTTATATTGAAACCAACTGATAATTCTGTTATACAACTTTTTCACTCACTGTTCCAAACACTCTAAGTTAATCAAAGTAATCTTTACTAAGAAAAATGAAAAAGTAGAGACTTATACATTCACCCCCCTCTGCATAAGTTTGTGAGTCTCATTCCTAACACGTGGTATCAAAGCAAGGTTGTTGACATACAAACAGTAAAAGATCAAGAAAAGAAGTTCACAAAAACATAGAAGTATCAAGATTCCCCCATTTGACAGAGAAAACTACAACATATGGAAAAATAAAATATTAGGTATTATATACTTTGATGATAACATAACCATTAGAAATAAGAAGTTAGAAAATTTACTTGTAACTGATCAATGAATATGTGTTATATAAATATCCATTGACCATGAAGTCATTATCAGTTGAAGTGTACATTGTACCAACTGATAATTGGAATTTTCGAAAGAATGTTATTTCAAGTCATTTATCAATTGATAGTATAATGATCAATGGATAATATATCCTAAAGTCGATGGATATCTGAGTTAACAGATATTTGTTCATCAACTGATGTAAGTCTTGACTGTTGAATTGTAATTATTTGAACACATGAATTTTTACAAGTGATGGATGATAAACAGATAAATAAAAGATATTCAAAGGATCGATGAATATTGAATGTTAGGAAATAAATACTGATGTTGTCAGAGAATAAGGATCATAGTTTATGCTGACGTATCAGAGAATGAGGAAGTTGTCGGTCAAAGTTTACTCTATCAGAGAATACTCAATCAGAGTTTACTCTAATAGAGAATGCTCAAATCATAGTATAAACAACTGACATAGTTTATCAATCAGAGTTTGTGAAGAAGCAATCAAATCAGAGTATGATTAGGATAGTGAAGAAGGAATCTAAATACAAGTCTATTTCCTTATTAAAGCTATTCTTTTCATAATCTGTTTTGTAATTGAATTGTAACTATGTCTATATAAACACAGACATAGGTTAACATTATTGTATCTTTTCAAGTCTTATTTTTCATAACCTAGCATTTCTTGATAACAAAGAATTTCTTGAGAGAGTTTTGTATTCCATTCATTATCATTAATACAAAACTGTGTTTGTTTTTACATACTTGTGTTCATTCGGTTATTAGGTACTATTACATTCAACCCCCCTTCTGTAATCAATTATCTTTCTGGGCAAACAATTGGTATCAGAGCAGGTTGTTAAATTCAACTCAAAGATCATATAATCATGTCTGGAAATAAGTATGAAAGCATTAGGATTCCAATATTGAGGAAGGTTGAATACCCTACATGGAGGGTGAAGATGATGATGTTCCTGGAAGCAACTGATCCTGATTTTTTACACAGAATCCATACAGGTCAGTGGTAAGGAATATTTTGCATATATTAAGTCTAACAGGGTAATTGCATGCAAAACTGCTAAAGAAATTTGGGATGCACTAGAGGTTCAATGCCAAGGAACCAAGGAAATAAAGAAGAACAGAAGATCTGTGTTAATCCAAGAATATGAGTATTTTGAGGCAAAATAGAATGAATCTCTAGCAAATATATATGACAGATTTCTTACTATGTTAAATAATTTGGCATTTTTTGATAAAGTTTATGATAATGAAGATTCTAACACCAAGTTTCTTATAGCACTACCTGAAGAATGGGATTTGCAAACTTCCTTGATAAGAGACAGTGCTGATTTAGATGAGATGTCTTTAGATGAAGTCTATGGAAAATTAAAAACTCGTAACTTGGAATTACAGCAAAGAAGAAATAGGAAAAGTAGTAAGGCAAAATCTGTTGCCTTGAATGTTGAGGCCAAGATTGAAGTACCTGTTGAAAAAGTCCTTAAGGCATCAACAAGAAAATGAAAAGCTGTAGTGGTCCAAGAAAATAGTGAATCAAATTTTGAGGTAAACTCTGATGTAAACTCTGATGATTCTTCAGATTCTGACATAATGGAGATGATTGCTATGATTGTTAAAGGCTTCAAAAAGATGAAATATAGAAAGTATAGAAAGTAAGGGAACTTCAAAAAGAAGCAAGGAGAATCAGACAGGAAAGACAAATTCAGAAAAAGGGAAGATAGAGATGGAAAGTCAAAAACTCTTGGTAATTCAAAAGTCAAGTGTTACAAGTATAATAAGATGGGACATTTTGCTACAGAGTGCAGAAGCAAGGAATCTAGAAAAGCACTCATCACATCAAAGAAAGATTGGATGGATTCCTCAGATTCTGAAGAGGAAACAAACTTTGCCCTCATGGCAAACTCTGATGCTCTCATCCTAAACTCTGACAAGGTACCAAACTCTATCTTTAATTTTGACACTGAAAATATCTGTGAATTAAAGTCTTTCCTTAGATCATTGCATGTTAGTTTTAAATCACAGTCTCTTGAAAATGAAAGATCGAAATATGAGATACAAACTCTGACTGCTAGGAATAAATCTCTTGAATATGAAAATTCTAATATGATTAGCATTAAGAAAGACTGTGGAAATGCCATACACATGCAAACTCAATTAGAAATTTAAGTTAAATATTTGATATCTGAGATAGCTAAGGAAAAAGAGACTTTCAGAGTTTGGACAAACTCTAGCAAGAAAGTCCAATAAATGCTTTCCAACAAGAATTGGAATTCTGGCTTAGGTTATGAATCTGATAAAGAAACACACACTAAAGTACACACAAAGGAACATTGAGTGAACCTGTAAAATTTGTTAGAGCTAGTAATGACAAGAAAACTACATCCGGTGAATGCTCTAATAATAACAAAGGTAAAAAGATTAGTGTGTCGGAAAATAAACCTGTCAATATAGGATTACTTTTTCAGAAGCAACTTAAGGAAAAGTTGAAGGCAGTCACTAATAAAGACAAACCTAAAAAGGTGAAAAGAAATAGAAATGGAAAAGTAGGAATTACTAAGGAGAATAACTATAAGTATATCCCTGATGCTCCTAGAAAAACCTGCTTTAATTGTGGTAATTCAAATCACCTTGCCATTGACTGCAAACAAAACAAAAAGAAGGAACTTGAGAGACCAAAGTAAACTATGACAATATAAACTCTGAAAATGCAAACTCTGTTAACATAAACTAATAAAAATACTTCTGTTGTAAGAGTTAACAAGTTTCAAAAAAGGACCCAAACTAGTTTGGGTCCCTAAACCTACTAATTAATTTGCATTAACTGATTACAGGGAAACAAAAAAAATATCCTAGTGATTGATAGTGGATGTTCTGCACATATGACTGGAAATAAATCCCTGCTTTCAGAGTTTGAGGAGAAGGCTGACCCAAGAGTATCTTGTGGAGATGGAAACATAGGAAGAACACCGGGATATGGAAATATTATGATTGGAAATGTCATCATTGAAAATGTAGCTCTGGTTGAAAGACTCAAGCATAATCTGTTAAGTGTCAGTCAATTGACAAACATAGGTTATTCTGTGAAATTTCATGGAACTCATTGTGAAGTGAAAAGAAATAAGGATGGCAAAGTAGTTCTCATAGGTCACATATATAATAACTTATTTGAAGCTAGCTTGAATGTAAACTCTGATGGTCTCTTAACCTATTTACTTGAAAAGGCATCATCTCTGGAAATCTGGAATTGACACAAAAAGCTGTGTCATTTGAACTTAAGAAACTTTAATGAATTGGTGAAAAAGGATCTAGTAAGAGGTCTTCCAAAAGTTCAATTTCATCCTGATGGACTCTGTGATTCATGTCAAAAGGCCAAACAAAATAAGACATCTTTCAAGAGCAAAATTGAAAATTCTATTGATCAATCTTTTCATCTGTTGCATCTTGATTTATTTGGTCCTGTCAACATTATGTCCATTGAAAAAAAGAAATATACTCCGGTGATAGTTGATGATTACACTAGATTTACCTAGGTGTACTTTTTGCATAAGAATGAGGAAACTGCAGAGATAATTTTTGATCATATTGTAATGATTGAAAATGGATCACCACACAAGGTAAAGAATTTAAGGAGTGACAATGGAACAGAGTTTAAGAACTCTGCAATGGAAGAATTCTGCTCAACAAAAGGAATTATTCAACAATTCTCAGCACCTGGCACACCTCAACAAAATGGTGTAGTTGAAAGGAATAATATGACTCTAATTGAATATGCTAGAATAATGCTAAAAGGAGCAAAGCTACCTACTTATTTTTGGGCAGAAATTGTGAATACTGCATGCATTACTCAGAATTGCACTTTGATAAATAAGCATGTAATGACTCCATATGAAACTTTGAAGAGAAGAAAGCCAAATGTTAAATACTTTTACATCTTTGGAAGCAAGTGTTTTATTCTCAAAACACATCCTGAACAATTGAAGAAATTTGAACTCAAAGTAGATGAAAGAATTTTTGTTGGATATGTTACAACTTCTAAAACCTCTTCAAGGGCATTCAAATTGTTTAATTTAAGGACAAGGGTAGTCATGTAATCAATTAATGTCTCTTTTGATGAAGGAAAGATATCTGGATTACATGATGAAAATGGTCAGGAAACTCTGAGATTTGAGAATGAATTGCAGAACACAAACTCTGTTGAACCAAACTCTGGAGATTTAAACTCTGATTCAGAAATGATTGAAATAGAAATTGAAGATTCTGCACATGTTGAGGGGGATCAACATAAATCAAATACTAATAATGGAGAACAAACCTCAATTATTGAAATATCAGAGTCTAACCAAACTCTGACAAACACAAACTCTGAAACCCTAAACTCTGATCAATCAAACTCTGAGAGCACAAACTCTGATCACTCAATATCTGATCATTCAAACTCTGAGTACATAAACTCCGAGACATCAAACACTGATGAAAGCACATCTTCAGGGGGAGGATCAACATTTACAGAAGAATCATTTTATGAAGGCACAAATCATGGGGGAACATCTAGTTCAAGAAATTTTTCACATCCAAGAAAATGGACAAATGATCACACACCTGATTTAATTATTGGTGATCTAGAAAGTGGAGTACAGACAAGGAAAGCTACTCAGAATGAATGTCTATTTCATAATTTTCTTTCTCAAACAGAACCAAAGAAGGTTGAAGATGCTTTGAAGGATGCAGATTGGGTTATTGCAATGTAGGAAGAATTAAATGAGTTTGAAAGAAATGAAGTTTGGACCCTAGTTCCAAGGCCAAAGAATAGATCAATTATTGGCACAAAATGAGTGTTTAACAACAAGACAGACTCTGATGGAATCTGTTAGGTCCAAAATCATCATAGAAGGGGGGGGTTGAATATGATGTGGTAGATTTCTCGTTATATTGCGGATTAAGTGTGTGTATTCTTGAGATATTAAAATGGCAGTAAATGAAACACAAAGATTCGGGGAAATAACAATGTATTATTAAATACCTGAGGTGCTACATTTCTAATCAAATGATTAGCTTCAATGGGTTCAATCAATGTTACAATAGAAGTATAGTTGGGTGATATAAATGTATGTCTTTAATGGAGCTCCCGTCTGTATCTCTTTTGTTGAAGATAAAAAAATTGATTACTGTCTGTATTGATTTCCCCCATATATATTTTGTAGTCTTTTTGGAAAATGATTCCCAACAATTCACAAGTCCTTTGTTGCGCGTGGTACAGGGTGAGTGGTGTATAGGAGCCACTTGGATGCTTTGTTGCGCCAAAGGTGTTTGTTACGCCTACACTCTTGTTGCAGTGTGTAGGCGCCACAAAGTACTTAGAAACATTCAGTAGAAGTTTCCTTGCGCCTGTATGTATTTTTGTTGTGCCTGTACTCTATCTACCCTGTGTAGGCGCCACGAAATGCTAGACAATACTTAGAAGAATTTCCTTGAGCATTGGATACATTTAGTTGCGCCTCTGTACTGCATCCCTTATTCAGGCGCCACTAAATCTTCCCTTAAACTTTTGTTGAGCTTTATACTTGGTTTATTGCGCCTTTGTTTCTTTTTGTTGCGCCTTGCACTATGGTTACCCTGTAGAGGTGCCATTAACCCTTACCTTAGAAGATTTTTCCATTTAAATAATGTCTTGATTCTTGAAGTAATTACCACTTGGTTTTCTCTCTTCTGGCTTGATCAACTGATTTTTTTCTGATAAATCAAGACAATTCTTTTCTAGATGTGCTGACGCTTAGTGCGCTGGTCTGGTTCATAAACGACTAACACTGAAATAAATTCCCTTGATTTCTGTTCTGTTTCAGCTGATTAACTTTGGACTGATCCATTGCTTCTAATCACTGAAGCCCTTTGACAACTATACTTAAATCATTACACTGTCTTTAGTCTAAAATCTACTGAGCACTTATTTGTTGCTGAGGCCTGAACATATTAATGAACTCCTCTCGCTGTCGTTCAGTAAACTTTTCATCTTGACTGTTCTGCAATGATGTATATATGATTTCTGTTTGCATGTCCTTCTGGATTCATGTGCTGCATATTAGTATTATTTATCTGTCTTTGTTTCTTAGTTGAGTTATCGTTATCACTATTACATACTACGTTGCATTAGGCTTTACAATCTCCCCCTATTTGTTTGTTAGAGTTCGACAAGCAAATCCTGTGAGAGGATAACTCAACTGATACTTACAAGAAAAAGTAAAAAGTAAAAAGATAGTAAATAATATTAATTACATTCTGGATTAGATTTTACATTTCCAGATTTCTTGTGTACAATAGAAGTTTGTTCCTCTATCCTGAACAGATAATTCTATGATCTTCTACTTCTTTGTACTGAGACTTGCTTGTGTTTAGATCTTGTTTCAGAGTAATGCTTTCTGAGCTCTTCTTCCTTCTGCTTCAACCTTGCCTTCACTATGTCTCTAGTTTCCACTTCAAGAGTATTGAATGGAGGTGGTTCTTTTAACTTCTTCAAAACTTCGGTGAGAAAAGCGGTTGAGTTTGTCTTGAAGATTGACTCGAAAGCCAGGGATTGTCTCTTTAAAAACACGAACACTGTTATCCTTTTTGGAAAACCTTTGACTTTGTCAGTGTCATGCATTGACTCTTCTGCCAGCTTCTCCCTTAGAACATCTTCAATCATCCTCAAAGCCTTTTTGTCTAACTTGACAGTGGATCTCTTTACCCTTGAAAGGACTTTCGAATAATTTCATAATTGTTTCTCCTCAGTTTTGATATCTCTTTCTTTTTATCTACTCCATTCTTCTTGAAAAGAAAGTATTTTGTACCATTCGGCTCCGTCTGAATGCAAGGTTCAGAATCTCTTATTGTTTCAAGTACTTCAGTGCCATCCTCTCTTCTTATATACAATGGATCTTGGTAATATCTGGTTGTCTCCATTAGATATCTTCCAGAAGTTTTAATTACTTTGTTCAGCCTGAATGCGTAGATCAACTCAGCAGCTCTTAGATCTTCATCTGTTCTATTCTCTTTTTTTTTTTTCTGAGTCTCCCTTCTACATACTGCATGAACATTGCATGACTTGAGTCTAGACATTCATCAGTAAAACTTAGGTTATGAAGTGTTGTTCCTTTGTAGTACTTGACCACCGGAGGCTTCTCAAATGCTTTGACACCGATCTCTATAATTTTTTTCTCAATCATGTCTCTCAGTATCTCATTTGTTTTATGCCCTCCAAAGATGACTTTCCTCTTCAGCACATACAACTCCACAATATTCATCTTTTCAAAACTTTTTGTCGACAAAACCTTTGACCCCAGTGTTGTAGAATTTATGAACATCTTCCACCCGTACTTGGATGCACTTACTGACATGCTTGTAATCTCTTCTGATAGCATAGCATAGAATTCATGAACATCTTCAAATCTTTCCCTCATGGTTCTGAAGAGATCAAGGACTTCTCTGTCTTTCTTGTGAGTAAGAGTTAACTCTTTCTTCTTCAGCAGACTCCTTGCTTCATCCCAATCAGGTCCAAACTTTGCTTCAATGTCCTTGATTCTATTTCTTCTTTCTATTGCATGCTGCACTCTTTTCCATTTTCTCTTCATTAGCTCTTGAGCTTGATCTATACCTTGAGTAACAACTTCATATACACCAACTAGAAGACAGTCATTATCAAAAGCATATTCTTCAACAAACTCCTCATCAACATCTATTCTAGTTGCTTTTGTAGTTTCCTCTATCTCAACCTCTGTTGGAATCTCTAGCGGCACATAGGGCTTAAATATTTCTCCTTCTTCAAGTTGCCTAGCTCCAGGTCTATAGAAAATATCTGACTCCCCTTGAGCTGTATACTCCAATATCATTTCATCTCTAACTTTTTCTTGTACTATTATCTCCCCCTCAGTTGGGTTATCCTCCCTTCGGACCAGAGTAATCTGAGTTGTTGAAGTTGATTGAGTATAAATAGGAACTTTTTGAGCCAGCAGTTGTTTAACCAAGTCTTTGATTTCCTTCATTTCCGCTCGCTGCTGCTCCTGCACCTCCAAGATCTTCCTTATTGAATAGTGAATGTCAGTTAGTTGTGCCTCCAGATTTAGAATCCTTTGGCTGTGTGCAGTGTGTACAATGTGTGGGGTGTGTATTTGGGTAGTGGGTGTCTCACTCCTCACTGTTTCTGTGTATGTACGACCCTCAACACTCACACTCGGGAAATCAGGGTCAGGGAACACAAGATCATCAAGGTTAAATGTTTCACTCACTTCCATAAATGCGCTGAAATCTTCTGTACCTGCATTAAAATCCTTATCCCCTCTATGGGTAGGTTGCCTCTCCGCCGGACCACTTTGGGTGGGGAGAACTCCTTTTTCAGGAACTGGGGGGTTGAGACCCAGTGTGGTCACCACTATGGATTCTGTAATGATTGGCAAAGTTGAAGAATCCGTGATGCCAGCTGAAGCCAATGAAGGCATTACCTGCTCAGAGACACCCTGAATAGGTCCTACTACCGAAGTAGTAGATACTCTATGAATAGAGTCCACATCCCTTCTATGGGTGTGTTGTCCCTCCGTCTGACCTGATAAGGTGGGGAAGACCTCCTGTGTAGGAGCTGGACTTGGAATTTCCAAGGGGGGTCACAACCTCAGGCAATGTAATGATTGACAAGTGAGAGCGTGTGATGCCCCGCGATGCCTATGAAGGCACTTCCACTTGAAGTGGTGATGTTGTTGACACAGCTACTCCTTGAATGGAGACCTCTTCCCTTCTATCGGAGAGTTGCCTTTCCACGTCACACTTTTGGGGAGGGAAAACATCTTGAGCAGGATCTGGAGATGTTAAGTCCAGGGGAGTCACCACAATTGACTATGTAATGAACTGCTCGTTAGAGTTAGTGATGCCCCCAACTGTCTGTGAAGGGGAGTCACCACAATTGACTATGTAATGAACTGCTCGTTAGAGTTAGTGCTGCCCCCAACTGTCTGTGAAAACAGATGCTGAATTGGATCAACCAAAACAGTAATAGCTACTGAAGTAGCGGATGTTGTTACAACCTCTGGTTCTGTCCCCGTACCTTTCAAGATTCGGTCAATTTCAGAATTGAGGTTACGAAGAAAGAGAATGT
This sequence comes from Oenanthe sinensis, assembly GCA_028671895.1. Classification (NCBI taxonomy): domain Eukaryota; kingdom Viridiplantae; phylum Streptophyta; class Magnoliopsida; order Apiales; family Apiaceae; genus Oenanthe; species Oenanthe sinensis. Next base: position 9,332,857 of record JAPMAC010000212.1, read on the forward strand.
TGTCAGAGATTGGAGAATCAGGTTCCTGGCTCACAGTTGCCCTAGGTTTAAAATTCATTTTACGTCATTTTAGAGAGGGCATAGCTGTAGGGGATATTTCAATAAGTTCCTGATTCGGTAGGGACTCCCTATCATCTAAATCAATGGTTCATTTTCTTATTTTGGGGGATGAAGGGAGTGTTTGTTGATCTATGGAAGTGGTTAGAACTGGTTGGGTTTGACCAAGTTCATTGCCAGTTTCGAAGGCCACTGAGGGTTCTTGTGTGTGCATTGCCGTTTGAGGCACAGAAGGAGATAATGTGATAAATTCATCAGTTAGAAAAGAAGAGAAGTCAAAGTCAATAAGTGTACCTTCATCCATTTGTTCATCAGAAGAATTAGGGATGTACACTTCTGTAGTCTGAGGTTCTTCCACTTCTGCCTCAACAACTATCTCCTGTGTTTGAGTTTCAGGGCTATTCCTTTGTTCTGTTTCTACAGGAATTTGTTCTTGCTCATGTTCAGAACCAGCTTCTTCCATAATTTCATCTTCTTTTTCAGACCTTAGATCTTCCTCTTCTGATGCTGATGAGGTTCCAGATTCACTTGAGGTTTCAACTTCATTGTCCTCTTCAGAGATTGCTGCTTCTTTTTCTTCTGTAGCAACTTCTTCTTCTTCTTCTTCATTACCCTGTCTAAGAAGATCAAAGAAATCTCTAATAAGATTAGTCACTGGGGCAGGGGTATACCTGTTGGGGTAGTCAGCCTCATTCTATAGTAAAAGAATTGTTTTGAACTGAAGTGAGGGTGACTCTTCCAATGGACTGTTCTGAAACCCTTGTAGTTGATCAACAATCAACACTTGATTCAACACCAGTTGCAAGAATCTTGGATATAAACAGAAGTTCTCCATCTTGGCCTGGTTCTTCAGAATCTCTATCATGATCATCTTGCCAATATTGAGCCTGGACCCCGAAGCCACTGCAAAGCCAATCACCTTGTTGAACTGAATGATTCCATGGAAGCAACCTGTCTTTGGTGCAAAGACGTGAGAAAGGATGTTGAAAAATAAGTTCCACTCCTTGGGTAGGTGATTCTTATAAATTTTCTTCGGAAGATTATTGTTAACTCTGGTGCAGTGTAGGAACATGAAGAAGTTGTCCAGATCTGCATGTGATGGTTCGTCATCAAAATTTTCAAAAGGCAGATGAAGTGCTCGATTGATGTCGTTCTCAGTTATTCGCACCTTCTGTCTCTGAATCTTACAAGTGAAGGCTGTGATGCCATCTGCAGATGTGTCCTGAGAAAACCTGTAGACCTGTCTTAACAGATTTCTATTCAAAGGAACAGAAGTCGTTAGTGCATACATGACTATAGAATATTCATTTAAAAACCTAGCCCAATTACCTAACTCCCCGGCTTCGGTCCAGTCATCTACTAAAATGGATAAATAATTAGTCTTTTTAATCTCAAAACGACCTGCCATTTTATTAAAATGAAAGATAATTTTTATGAATTAAAATTACTAATTAAAATTGAATTAATCAAGTAAATTGAACTAAAACCCTAATTGTAAAATTATTTGAATTTTCGTCAAATTAATATTTGATGGACTCGTAGTATTTTTAGGCACACTATTAATTTAACTACAATTTTTAATCAATTTTAAGACAAACAAACCCTAACCAATCAGTTTGTGTTTTTGAAGAATGAAGATTTCTAGAACCTTAACCAAAATTAATGGGACCACCTTCAAATGAAAGAAACGATTGTGGGTTCCACAAAAATGGTTTAAGATTAAAATTTGGACAATAATTGGCTTAGTTGTGTTTGATTAAAAATTGTAGATCTGTGGAATTTTCTTGCGCTCAAGGAGTCTTTACACAGTGTATCAGATGTATGTATCGCCACTAAAATATAATGAAACAAAAATGTTAAACTGCTATTTATAGACTCCTCATACTTAGACAAATTTTGATCAAGTGCTTTTGTTGCGCCTACACAGTGCATCAGATGTATGTATCGCCACTAAAATAGAATGAAACAAAAATGTTAAACTGCTATTTATAGACTCCTCATACTTAGACAAATTTTGATCAAGTGCTTTTGTTGCACCTGCACAATGCTTGCACTGTGTAGGCGCCACAAACCATACTAGTGCAACAAAATTTGACTAACAAGTTTTTGTTGCGCCTTCACAGTGTAGGTGCCTCAAAAATTTGCTAGCGCCACAAACTGAAACAAAATCTAACTGGTTTGTTGCGCCTCTATAGTGGTGACACTGTGTTGGCGTAACAAAACCAATGCGCCACTTGATTTTTCATGCAAAGTTTTCTAAGTACCTGAGTTTACTTATATTGCGCCTACACAATGCTTGCACTGTGTAGGCGCCACTAAAACGAAAAAACGCCACAAAGTACTTGGTAAAAATTCAAGTGTTCCTAGATTTTGCTACAAATAAAATAAATAATATTTATGAATAATTTTTATAATTAATCAATAATAATTAATTATTCAGAAAGTATTTATTAATAACAGTAATAACATTAATGGTTAAAATTATTATCATAAATAAATTATGCTTCTTATTATTTTACTTTTATTTTAAATATAAGAATAAATATAAGTATTCATTCTTTTTATTTAAAGTAATTTCAAATAAAATTCAAATATATAAGTGCCAATAATTCATCAATTAAATACAAGCACTTAAAATAATTTTTAAGATCAAAATTAAATAAATACCAGATTAATAAAATTAGCAGGTATGCACAAGGTATTTATCTAATAATTAATCTTATTGACTGGAAAATAATTTGGTAAATAAATTCACAAGTCCTAAAAATATTAATATTAATTAACCAGTGAATTTATCAGCTTCAAATTGCAGTTTTTGATTACTAACTTATTAGTTAGTAGTATTTAACATCCCAAGTTCACAAACCAGTCTAGTGAAAGTGATTTCATCCAGTGGTTTAGTGAAGATGTCTGCAATTTGCTGCTCTGTAGGTACAAAGTGTAACTCTACAGTACCATTCATGACATGCTCTCTAATAAAATGATACCAGATATCAATGTGCTTGGTCCTTGAATCTTGAACAGGATTGTTTGTGATGGCTATGGCACTTGTGTTGTCACAGAATATTGGAATTTTGTTCAGCAACAGTCCATAGTCTTGAAGTTGGTTCCTTATCCACAGAATTTGTGCACAACAACTTCCAGCAGCAACATATTCAGCTTCAGCTGTTGACATTGCAACTGAGTGCTGCTTCTTGCTATACCAGGACCCCAATCTTCTACCAAGGAACTGACAACTCCCTGATGTACTTTTTCTATCAATCCTATAACCTGCATAATCAGAATCTGTATAACCAACAAGGTCAAAACCTGTATCTTTAGGGTACCAAATTCCAAGATTCAGACTTCTCTTAAGATACCTAAAAATCCGTTTAACAGCTATAAGATGTGATTCTTTAGGATTAGACCGGAACCTAGCACATAAGCATGTAGAAAACATAATATCTGGCCTACTGGCAGTTAGGTAAAGTAATGAGCCGATCATACCTATGTAGCTTGTAATATCTACCTTCTTACCAGGTTCATCTTGATCAAGCTTAGTGGACGTTTCCATTGGAGTTTTAGCTGATGATGCATCTTCAAGACCATACTTCTTCAAAAGATCTTTGATGTACTTGGTCTGGCAAATGAAGATTCCATCTTTCCTTTGGCTTACTTGGAGTCCAAGGAAGTAATTCAGCTCTTCCATCATGCTCATTTCGTACCTACTCTGCATTAGCCTAGCAAATCTACTACACAACTGATCATTAGTAGAACCAAATATAATGTCATCCACATATACTTGTAATAATATCATGTCATTTTTATGCATTTTATGAAATAGAGTCTTATCTATGACACCTCTAGTGAAACCATTTTCAAGTATGAATATAGATAGAGTGTCATACCATGTCTGAGGTCCTTGCTTTAGGCCATAGAGTGCCTTGAAGAGGAAGTATATAAAATCTGCAAATTCTGGATCTTCAAACCCTGGGGGTTGTTCCACATACACTTCTTCTTCAAGCTCTCCATTCAGGAATGCACTCTTCACATCCATTTGACAAACTTTAAAGTTAGAATGTGCTGCGAATGCCAGAAATATCCTGATAGCTTCAAGCCTTGCCACTGGTGCATATGTTTCATCATAATCTATTCCTTCCTCTTGAGAATAACTTTTAGCAACCAGTCTGACTTTGTTCCTCATAACAATGTCATCTTCATCCAGTTTATTTCTGAATACCCACTTTGTGCCAATTATAGACTTGTTCTTTGGCCTGGGTATCAGCTTCCACATTTTTTGTCTCTGAAACTGATTGAGTTCTTCTTGCATAGCTATTACCCAATCTGGATCTTCCAATGCTTCTTCCACTTTCTTTGGATCTATTTCAGAGATAAAACTAGAGAATAAACATTCATTCTAAGAAGCACGTCTAGTTTGAACTCCAGCATCTGGAATTCCTAGAATTAACTCAAAGGGGTGATCTCTACTCCACACCCTATGTCTACGCAGAAGTGTCCTAGATGATTCATCTTGATTATCATTGATGTGCTGAGTCTTGCTAGTAGATCCTTCAGTTGCTCCCCCTGAGCTGCTGTTTGGTTGAGAATGAGATTCTCTGCCACTACTAGTAGTTTCTGTGAATCTTCCACTGTTTCCACTACTAGGGTCAGAATCATCATTGTTGATATTCTCATTTGGTACTTGACTTTCTATTGCAGCTTCAGGTTCCATTTCACCTTCATCTGAGTTCATGTTTACAAACTGCAGAGTTTCAGTGTCGTCTGTTCTTTGTAGACTAGGCATCTTGAGATCATCGAAAGTTACATTCATGATTTCAATGACCTTCTTGTGTTCAATAACATAAACCCTGTACGCCTTAGATTCCATAGAGTAGCCAAGAAATATGCCTTCATGAGCCTTGGATTCGAACTTTCCTATATGCTCATCATCTTTCAATACAAAGCACTTTGCTCCAAACACATGAAAGTATTTCAGTTTTGGTTTCTTGTTTGCCATTATCTCGTACGGAGTCTTATCATGATCTTTATTAATCAGGGTACGATTCTGAGTGTAGCAAGCTGTGTTGACTGATTCAGCCCAAAAGTATAGAGGTAACTTAGCTTCATTCAGCATTGTTCTTGCTGTTTCAACCAAAGTTCTGTTTTTCCTTTCTACTACTCCATTTTGTTGTGGAGTTCTGGGCTCTGAGTATTGTCTTGAAATTCATTTTTCAACGTAGAATTCATTCAGGGTTACATTTCTGAATTCTGTTCCATTGTCAGACCTTATTTTTCTGACAGGCAAACCAGCTTCTACTTCTATCTTCTTTATATGATCAATGATTGATTGAGTGGCTTCATCCTTTGAGGCTAGAAACAACACCCATGTGTACTTGGAATAGTCATCTACAATTACTAGTGCATATCTCTTCCTTGACATAGACATGACATTTACTAGGCCAAATAAATCCATATGCAAAAGTTATAGTGGTTCCGTAATGTCTGAAGAATCTGTGCTTCAGTGAGATGCTTTCTTTGACTTCCCCTTTTCACATGCTTCACACAGACCTTCTTGACAGAATTCCATCTCAGGTAAGCCCCTAACCAATTCCCTCTTGACTAAAGAGTTAATTGCTTTAAAGTTTAGGTGTGATAGTTTCTTGTGCCATAACCAACTGTCCTCTGATGAAGCTTTGCTGTAAAAACATTGAGCTTCGCCTTTACTTGCAGAGAATAAGTTTAGGTGTTAAGATTTTTAAAAAACTATCACTTATTAATTAGTTTATATTTAATATTAATTATTTATTAGTTAATCTTAGTATTTATTCCATAAAATGTATACAATTAGTAAGAATTTGAGAGAGTGTTTGGAATTTATGAAAACTTTAGAGTCATATAATTGATATTCATTGTAAATTTGTAATATAAATATATTGATTATTAAAGTTTTTAAATTTTTTTTAGAAATATTAATTTGGACGGTTTTTTCCTGTCTCACCCGATTTTTTTTAAAAAATTTATTTTTAGTCCGATTTATGTACAATCGAGACAGGGCTCCATTGCATTTCTAGGACAAGAGCCACATTCAATTTCAGAAATGAGACATCTCCATTCACTCTTTCAAGAATGGGACATCTAATTGCCTATATTGGCGGTCATCAAAGTTAAGCAGTTTCAGGAAATTTAAGTCAAGAGCGCCCAACAACATGGCGGTCATGAAAAGAAAAAATCATTTGATGAGCGCCCAACAACATGGCGGTCATGAGAGTATTCCATTTGAATCATGAGCGCCATGTGTAATGGCGGTCACCAAATATATAAGAAAAGCAGTGAGCGTCATTTCTCATGGCGGTCACCAAATGTCACAATTTTTTAAATTTTATTTTTATTTTCCTTTGAATATTTTTACGTTCACATATTAGTTATCCTTTCATTTAGCCTTTTCTTATCTGAATATATGCTTTTATCTTATCTGAATATGTGCTTTTTGGATCTTTTTCACATATTATCCTATATTTGCCTTCATTTTAGTTTACTTCTTTGCTTCGAGCTTGCTTCTTTATGTTGCCACTCTGCTGCTTCGAGCTTGCTTCTTTGTTTCTTTGCCTTTGTTACCTCCTTAGGTATGATTTTATAATTTCAAAATAATATTGCAATTGTAAATTTGATATCATTCGATTATATGTTAGTTCATATTATATATGCATATTAGTTTGGAATTAATATTATGTATAATAAATATGTTAACGCCATTTTGATTATGATAAATTTATATAAATTGCCTTGAAATTTTAGTTTAACAGAACAATTTTTTTCCCGCATGTTAGTTTAAAATTAATAATTTTTATCATAACTATAATATTATAATTATTTATCGTATTATGTATTGATGCATGTTAGTTTAAATTTCTATGTATTATTGTTAATTAACGCATGTTAAATCATGTATTAACTCATGTTAAATTATGAATAATTTATATATGTTATAATTGTTATTATAATTATTCATAAATAATAAAGATGTCCAAATATTTGTTAGTGTAATATTATTAATCGTAGTTGAAATATGTTTCGTGATAAGGAAACCCTTATAGCAACGGTAAGGGGGGTTCATATAAAGAGTGACCGGAACTACCAAGTGTATAAGAGTAATCCAACACATTTCATTGCAAAGTGTGTTTACAATTACTGTCTATGGAGATTAAGAGCTGCTAAAATGGTGAAACACGGTATGTTTGAAATCACAAAGATGAGGGGTAATCACACCTGTTTGAATAATGAGCTGATGCAGGATCACGGGAAGATATCGGTAAAATTAATTGCTAGGCTTATTAAACCTCATGTAAGTGAAATAATATTGCAAAATTAATTTGTTGCTGATTGCTTTAGCATTTTAGTTGATGTAAATATTTCTAAAATGTGTAACAGGTGATGAAGAGGCCTAATATACCCATCATAACTGTTATTACAATAGTGAATGATGAATATAATAATCGTATGAATTATTTGAGAGCATTGAGAGGGAAGCATTCTGTAGTAGAGGATGTATATAGAAAATGGAGTACAACTTATGCTGATCTACCTATGTTTTTTACGACAATGGTACATGCCAATCGTGAGAGTGTTGCTGCGATTTATACTGTCAGTCATGAAACCCAATCTTAGTCCTCGGTATGCAAGCGTATTTTCTGGTGTTTGAAAGTAATGATAGATGGTTGGGAGCATGCCTATCCTGTACTTTCAATTGATGGTACGTTCTTGAAGGGAAGGTATAACGACAAGTTGCTTATTGGTATGGGTGTGGATTCAAACAACCACCAATATCCTGTATGTCATGCGTTGGTGGATGATGAGTCAACCGAGAACTAGTCATGGTTTTTAAAACTGTTTCGCAAACACGTAGACAGGGAAAGACATGGTGTTTGTATAATTTCAGACCGAGCATCGAGTATTCTTGTAGCGATGAGGGACTTAAGGAATGGATTTACACAACCTCTTGGCGTGCATAGATTTTATTTGTTCCATGTACGAAGTAATTTTTCCTCACACCACCCCAGGGGAGAGCTAAAACAATTGATGTGGTTAGTTGGTGTAACCACGCAGATAAGAAAACACGAAGCCTACTTGAAACAAATCGGTGAGATCTCACGTCCTGCCTTACAATACCTACACAACATTTCACAAGAATTGTGGACCCTGTCGCATGATACCGGTGGCGCTCGTTTCGGCCAAGCCACAACAAATATTATGGAAGGTTTTAATGGGAACATTAGAATGACCCGATTTCTACCGGTAACGGCGATGATGGAATACATCTTCTATAAAATTGTGAAGATAGTGAACAACCGGCGGAACAATGTTGAGGATAACATGCAAAAAGGTGAGGAGTTATGTGCTAGGAGTAATGCCATGTTGGCGAAAATTGAGAAGAAGGCAACTGCACATAAGGTGGATACCTTTAGTCGACAACGCAACATATTTTCAGTGATGACGCATCGATATCGGTTGAAATTAGTGTGGACTGGTGGTCACAAGTAGAATGTTGATATATATACATTTACTTGCACTTGTGAAAAATGGGTGTGCCACAACATGCCTTGTTCACATGCCATGGCTGGATATATGTAATACAACATTAACTGGAGGCAATGGATAGAACCTTACGATTACACCATGAAGTTGCAAAAGTTGTGGGAACCTTTGATATTGCCTCTAGAACCAACTGAGTATTAGAATTATGTATTACCGAGGCGTTGGTAGCAGTATGACACATTAGTACCCGATGAGAGGCTAATGAAGGTTAACAAAAAATGTAGTAATAATGTGGAATCAGTTCGAATCTGAACAGAGATGGATGCGCTTAGGACATGGAAGAAGTGTAGTCGGTGTCGTCAAGAAGGACATACAAGGCGCAATTTAAGATTTCCACAACGTGTTGATTAGTGTGTGATGTTCACAATAATATTTGTATTATATGCCTAATTTCAGTTTTTATCATATGTATGACTGGCATGAATTTTGGATTATTCCAAAATGGATTTGTGAATGATTTTTTAGTTGGAAATGTTAACATCTAGTTAAAACATGTTATTGTAGTTCATCGTTTAATTATTAGTAATCTTCATAATATGTTGTATATTCCTTTGAAATGTAATTTTAAAGATAAAGATTATGAATAATTGTTCAAAGTAAAAGTAAAAGTAAAAGATGTGCAAAGTAAAAGTTTTGGAAAGTAGAAGTTAAAGTTCTACAAAGTAAAAGTAAAAGTGAATGATGTAAAATCATACCAACCAAAGTTAAAAGCAAGGTCATCAGTATTGATAATTGCTTCCCTATAAATGTGCATTCTTTTAACGATTTCCCTACAAAAATATTTATTATAAGTTCTTGTAGGTAAGTTGCAACAAATGGATCGGGGGAAGAAATCAATGAATCCTAAAAATGTGCATGAAAGGGTTGCTCCAAAGAAGGAGAAGAAAGTAGTCTTCTGCGTACCAAGTCGTGATCCCCATATTGATGACTATGAAAAGAATTTGGATATTTTACTAAAGTTAGTGGAGCGGGAAGAGAATTTTGAGTTTGAAAGAATGAAACGAGAAAAGTGTTGGTTGACAAACATTGTGGAAGATTTGAAGAAGAAGGGGCATCCCATCATGGAAGGGGTACATTACGAAAAACAAAAATACCCATCCAGGAAGAGTTTTTTTAGCTGGAATTGATAAAAAGAAGTACAACAAAATGGAAATGATCCAACTAAAATTATCTTATAAAAAGAGTATTATTACCAATCTTATCGTGCTGGGGAATCTCTAAGGATGAAATGAAGACTGATTGGGCCAAACTCGATGCTTCATTTAAGCATGTAATGAAGAGGGCTGATGAGAAGGCATTAGATAAAGGGGAGAAAATGAAAGTTGTTCAGAGTGAAGATGAAGATGGATATGATGATTTGACACAAGCCGTTGATCTTAGTCTGCCATAAAAGGGGATTAAAAGATGTTTTTTTGTTTGTTATGTTTCTTATGTAATGTTTGTATGTTTATTTTTGTGTATTTCTTCATTTTCCTATGTTTGCAATATTTTGTCCCTGGTGAAATGTAGTTTAAATTTGAAATTTCACAAAGTTAAGTGATTTTATCTAATAATAAAGTTCAATTATAGATTAAAAATTGTTCAACTTGTCAAATTGACCCGTAAGGTAGCGTACTTGGCTATTATTTATAAAATCAAAATGTAATAAAAAGGATTTAAAACTCACATTGATTTTTATTAGGATCCATAGAACATAATACAAGAAAACAGTGCAATTACAAAATAAGATACCAATAAAGAGAAATAAAAGAGATATTCATACGACTGACAATTTATTTTATTCATCATCATCAGACATCATCGTGTCAGATTCGTAGTCTGAACTTACGCTGAGATTGTGATACTGCCTGGCTTGTATTGTGTCACCATCTTTAGCGTAATTTCTAGCTGCTTCAACTAAATCATTGCGGAGTATACGTAATCGCATGCGATTCTCCTCTTCTTTAGCACGGAACAACGCTGTTTCTAGTTGCTGAGGTGTGTCGCACATCATGTTTTTAACACGTTGTTTTGGGATTCTTAATTCATGCTTGTTGCATTGCTCTATACAACTTGTACGACATTCTGGCCTCCATTCCCACTCATTTTGCATTTTGATTATTGCATGAGGCGAGTAACGCAAATTTGGATCAAGTGAGTAGTCAAATCATTGTCACACTACCATTTCCTACCCATAGCTTTGAAGATATCTCCTGGAGTATAACTCATTCTTACTATGTGTATATTGAGATAGAGGAAGATGTATTAATTAGTCTCCCTAATGCTATCTATTTATATGATATCTTAGTTTATTCTTTAACTTCCATGACAAAAAACAAATAATTCAAAAATGTCATTTCATTAAAACAAACATCAATTTAATAATACATAGAAATAACAATTCTCATAAAACAAAGCCTAAGTACTAGGCTCATTTGCTCCATTGGGGTTTGAAGTTTGAGTTATCATCAGTGCATCGATTTTCCTATTTGCTTTTATAAACTTGATCTTGAGTTTTTCCAATCGAGTTTCGTAGTCAAACTGCATGCACTTCATACGAACATGAAGATCATTTATGAAACTTCTGTAGCTTTCATGTATTCTATGTACCTTTCATGAATTTCCAATGTTTATGTTTATGTTTATGTAACTTTTCAAGCATTAATCATTAAGTCAGTTTTCATATTATTTAGGTCAAAGTTGCAATGATTAATCTCTAAAAAACGGAAGAAAACAACTTTTTCATATTTTTCGTATTTTTCAAGCCATATTTAGGGGGTTTAAAAGTGGTTGTCAACATTTTGAATTATAAAATTTCTCATTGTTACTACAAATTTGAAGTGCATACTTTAGTATCCTGTTCTAAAAATGGGAAAATGAAGTACACAAGTAACATTTATTAATCCCTAAAAAAGGTTGAAAACATACTTTTTTCAATTTTTTTTTATTTTAAGCCCATATCGAAGGGGTTAAAAAGTGGTTAAAAATTTACAATATTATAATATTAATATTAAAATATATATTTTATAATATATCCCTCTTTTAATAAAAATAATTTTCATTTTCTTAAGAAATTTAATATTATTATTATAATTACATTTATTAATATATTACATATATTACATATATTAATATTATAATCCATTGCTTGGTACATATCAAAAGAAAAGGAAGTTACTTGGTGTCGAAAATCTCAAACAAATGAGTTGTTGTTCTTCCTCTTCCACAAAAACTTCAAAGATGATGCCCTCTTTTATTAACAAGATCTGTTTTTATCTCTTCTTTTATTACAAAAATTAAACAAAACGTCATTGTCGTATGAATGCATAATACCCCCACATGGTATGACGATCACCTCTATCCTACTACAAGTCATGACCGCTATATAAATTGACGGTCTTTACATATATAAAATTTTATGATGACCGTCACAGAAACTGACGGTCTTAACTCTATTTTCCTCCCCTCCTTCATGACCGCCACCCGAGTTAGGTGTCCCATATTTGAAAGAATGAACGAAGATGTCTCATTTATGAAATTCAACTTGATGGTTGTCCTGAGAAACGAAATGGATCCATCGAGACAGTATCTATCCCTCTACCAATTAATCTAAAAAGACTATATATTTTAGAACACTGATGTTATAGCATACTGGTCGTAAGTGATAGATGGTATGCTATCAATGTTAGTCCCACAACAAACAATTTTAAATAGAGGAATGCTTAATTTTTCTTAAAAAAATTATCGATCAAAAGATCACTTTGTCAGTTTACTAACTAATAACTCTTACTCTTGCAAACAAAAAAAACTAACTCTTACTAAGATGACCTCATGCAGTTTTCTAAGTTTATATACCTTTTTAATACAAAATTTCAATAGCATATTTGTAAATATAATATGAAACTCTCTATTTTACATACATATCTTTAATTTGTATTAAATTTTTTTAAATATCAGGATACTAACTAAGATTATCCTCAACACCAGTATACTCTAAATAAAAACTTTAAATACAGAATAATATTTTAATTATTTGTAAGATAATTTAGAAATAACATAAATACTAGTCCTAAAAATAAAGTATCATGGGGAAAAAATGCGAGCATACGTTTACGGTTCATATATAGACATGACATTAGAGTAGTCAATTCATGTTAGTATAGGCTATAGACTTTGATCGCTTTTATGAAAACATAATGAATTTTCATAATCGCAACTCACATGGCTGTATGATGTTGAAAACTCCATTTAAATTTTGATTGTCATGAAAAACCAAATTACAGATTCGAAAACACAGAGACTTCAACTATTACCTTTTTTTTGGGAAATTACAATTAGTAACCATATTTAACGTTAATAACAGATCGTGAAAACCAAAGAGTTTGAATTTAGATTTGGATTTTATATATATCAAATTTCATATATACTGAAGTATTGAACTGATATTCGAAATCAGAGTTAGAATTGATTTAAATCTTAAATCTGATAAAAATTTGATATAAATATATATAATATTATAAATTATTAATTATCATGTATAATATTTCAAATATGAAATAAATAATTTTTATATATTAATTTATAATTATATTATTACTCAATAGTCAATACTTTTGAATTAAGTTACGATAAGGTCGTTGATTTGGATTGCAAAATTTTATAAATATTTGCAGATGCTTTTTAAGAATCCGGATATTTGATTAAAAAAACCACCCTAAAAAATCATGAAATATTTAAGAAACGTATATTTTTTTGGAAAAAAAATACGTAAATATTTTTTTATGAGTAATGCTAGGGGTACAAAATGGTGTACAAAAATTGTTCTTAAATGACACATGAGACACATTTTGATTGATTGTAATTCTATTAAATGTAATGGACCCCAATATATTTACCCAAATATCACAAATTAAAACTTTCTAAATTGACACATCACTTATCCCACGTTATCTGGGATCAATTTTTTGTATCAAATTTTGTACCACTAAACGGAGCCACATGGCCGTTCCTGACTTATTGCAGGCTGCCAGATGAAAATTTTAAATGGGTCTTAAAAAAAAATTCCCAACATAATTATAAAAAATTCATATATAAAGTAAATTTTTCCGAATCTTCACTCATTTTTATCAAGTTTATTTGAGAAGTCTATTTTTTCAATAACAAAATTATCCATGGTTTTTTACATAAAAGAGAGAGCACACATAGAATACACCACCTATCGTGACAGACTTCACTGCCTCTTGTTCACAGTAAATAGGCTGTTGCTTCTGCTGTAACCCATTTGGTTACTCGGAATGACGCACTTGTTATGTGTCCGATATTTGCTTTGGACTGTTCTCCGGACGGCTTTCCATGCACCCTACTCTCTTAGTATATTTAACTCTTCTAACTTGATTAACTCATTTTTTTTTCTTTTCATATCATGATAATTGTTTTTTAGATAACATCTATAAATCAAAATTCAAACAATTGACTTATAAAAAATTAATAACACCTAAAATATATAGTTTGAATTCAAAATTCTCACTAAAAGTATGTTTTTATAAGTATTGAGCCATAAAATATAAGTTAAAGACAAAATTTTAACTGATTAAGATTTTTTAATCATTGCACAATATTCTCACTAACCTTAAATTTGTAAATTAGTATTATTTTAATATAATATATATATAACTGAATACTAGTTCAACTCTATTTTCCTTTTTTTCAATAATGAATTATCTAATTTTTTAGAATACATATACATACATATATATTATATACATACATTTGTATTTAGTATTTATTTTTAGTTTTATATATCCTATAATAATATATATTATTAAAATTAGTAATTTATATGTTGTGAAATTATTGACTTTATAATTTTTTTTAATTAAATAATCTATCTATATATATATATATTAACTTTTTTTATAAAAAATGTGTCCCCAAATTTTTTTAGCCCGGCAGTCACCACCCTTGCCCGAGGGGCGGGCCTGGCCACAGGGAAGACTGAAGAGAGTTACAATTGCTCTTCACTCGAGTATGGTATGAAGGCGCAATAATATTTTGTATTTGTATGTATGGAATATGTCACCATGACAAAGGCCACGAGACATAGAGCACCATACAAAAAGTATAAGAAAAGCAAATTAAAGCAAAAGGAATTTCACATTAGTCTTTAACAACCTACTGTCCACTGCTGTTTAAGCAAGTGCATCCATTTCTAGTGTATGAATAGGTAGCTAGATACATATATATGGTAGGAACAAATTATATCAACATGAAACAATCTCACATGGCAGGCCCAAGATGTTTGAGCGACTTGCTGAGGATTTCAACATCTTTGATTGGTGGTTCTAGTCGGGAGAGGGGAGGTTAATTCATGACACAGATTTTTGGATTCAAGTTTTTTGTGCATATTTATTTGACCCTGAATCTCAAATTAAAATTAGTGATTCTTTTTTATTTTTGATCATATTTTATTCTTAAAAATTAAGAATTTGTAGATTTTTTCGTGGGGTTTTTCAAAAATATCAATTTTTTTAATTTTTTACAAAAATACTTTTTTATTTAATATTATACAAAAATATGATTTTTATTTTGTTTACAAAAATACGATTTTGCAACCAATACAACATGATATAATTAAAATCAAACTCAAATACAATCATGAGTAACTTCAATTTGTTTCAAAAAAAGTTGCATTCAATTGTATTTGTTTATAAATTATAAATAAAAAAATTAAATTTGATTATTTTTAGTTACAGACTGTATTTTTATAATTTTTTTAAAAGATAATAAAATCACAATTTTTTTAAAACTAATATTTTTGATAAATACCCTTTTTTCATTTACATCCCGATTGACGTTGAATAATCCGTATTAAAATTATTATTCTAAATTTTTGTCCAAGTTTTTCCAAATCATAATTACACCACACTTGCTCTTCATGTACTTGAGCTAAATATGGACCTAACATCACATGCTGCCTACATGGATAGCCACAAACTTCAAACCAGAAAAGGTATCCTTCTCATATTTCGTTTTCTGTCTTCCATGTTACTACTTATAAGTGATGATTCCAACCCTTTAACTATACATGATGATGAGATTAAACGAGAATAGCCATTTGAAAGTGTCAAAAAATGTACTTGACCATAAATTTATAGAAATTTGATATGAACTATATATGGATAAGACTGTGGTTAATTTGTATGGTGAATGAGATGTAACAAGTTATGGCACTGACTTTTAGTGGACCATAAAGTGATAAGTAATAGTAGGTGTTGGTCTAGGTTCTTCAATAATATTATACAAAAATAGATTAATTTTTTTGACTTTCGGTAAAATTTAGAATCATTAAAGAACTTTCTAAAGTTTGTATATAAAGTATTTTAACGCCATAATATTGATCTGTCAAAAAAACACACCAAAATATTGAAAATATTTATTGTGTATTTATGATTTTGGGAGATATAGGTGTTTAGAGCATCTCCAACGCTAAATACCTGTCAGTAATAAAGTCTACGTGACAATAAATTATACATAATATATATGTAAAATATAGGTCACTCCAAGGGCTAACTCCTCCCAAGTATAATTTTAAATTTCATGGTTTCGTCTTCTATTTATCTAAACGTACCTAACCTGCATTATTTAAACATAATTCTACATGGACACATGTATATTATTTGTAATATGTATGTTTGTAATATTTATTTATGTGTAATATTTTTTATTTTATATAATTTTAAATGTAAAAATATTTTTTATTATCAACCAAATTTATTAATTACTTATATAATTATTTAAAATATATATTGCATTTTTTAAATATTTAATATATATATATATCAATTTATTTGATGTATTATAATTTTTATTTTTTTAATTTTATATAATATTAAATATAAAAATAGTGTTTTATTGTTAAACAAATTTATTAACTATTAATATAATTATTTTAATAGATATGAAATATTTATAAAAAAACTGACATACTAATATAATAAAATATAATTTTAGTATATGTTCTATGATGTATAAAAATTATTTTTATTAATTGTTTTTTCTTATCTTTAAATATTTTATTTTATTTTCAATTGTACTAATTATTTATTTTTATTTTATGTTACCTAGATGATACACTATTATAGAAGGGGGGTTGAATATAATAATATCAAACAATTCGATTATGAATACAAATATGTAGAAGAAATACTGTTTTGTATTAACTTTTGATGAACTGAATACAAAACTCTCTCAAGAAAAACAATGTTCTTAAGAGATGTTAGGTTATGAGAATAATATGTCTTGAACGATTACAATGTAAAACCTAATTATGTGTTTATATAGTACACAACTACATATCCAAATACAAGAAAGATAATGATCATTAAATGTCAATATTCAATTTTCATCATTATCCTCCTACCAGATGGCTTTCAGAAAGGCAATGGAATTGTATTTGAATACTTCCTTCTTTATCTAAATCAATTTTTGATTTGTCTATTTCCATCTTTGTCAAACTCTAATCTCACAAACTCTGTCGGTTGATAATCTCTAGTTGAGTATACTCTAATTGAGTAAACTTTGTCTGAGTAAACTATGTCGACAGCTTCTAAACTCTGATGACGTCAGCTTAAACTTTGATTTTCAGTAAACTCTGTTTGTGGTAATCTCTGACAGCATCAATGTATTTCTAACAATCTCCCCCAATTTATGTTTTATTCAGTAAAAGATAAATTCAACTTATGATGTCAGAAACCATATAGACAAATGTACCAGAGTTTGAGTTTTTCACCTTGACTTAAATTCTCTTGTATGAAAAGTTTTCAGACAGAAACTAATTAAGTAATTTTGTTATTCCTAAGAACAATGTCAATATTTGGAGAAGGGGGGGTTGAATACAAATATAAAACTTTTTAGGACTTTTAATATTTGCTCTTGATGTTTGATAGATTGACAGAATATGTTTGAACAAACAACTGAAAATTAAAATGAACAAGGAGAAATTTAAAAATTACCGATGGATTGGTTTTTCCATCAGATATATATTTTTGCTCAATGTTCCTAGGTTAAAGATAACCTAGCTTTGTTTTTACAAAGTTAGAAAGAATCAACTGATCTTACAATGTGCTCTTGAGCTTGATCAGTTGATTTGAGAAATATTGTCTAACTCCTTATTTTTTCTAACAATGCTACTACACTTGTTTATATACTACAAGTGTATTTTACAATTCCTATTTTAGGATTGTTTCTATCTGTCGCTCTTTTTTCTTTTTCCTTTTTAGGAAAACAGACTTGAAAGACAGCTACTGATTGAGTCTTCACAGCCACCCTAGGCTGTCTTCCAAATTTGTGCTTTTGTTCTCTGGATCTACAACTGATAGACTTTCTGTGTTGTCACAATTAATTGATAATTTTCTGTTAAGCATATCAATTGATTCATTCTTTAATCCATCAACTGATATTCTTCTTCGATTGATCTTTACATCCATCGATTGATAAGGAATGACTTATCGACTGATAAATGATATCGATCGATATATATCAATCAATATGTCTTCACATCAATTGATGGTCTTCAATTCCTGACTTGGCTTCTTCAATTGATCTCTCATCCGTTGAGGCTTCAATATCAATTGATCATCCTTCACTTGTGCAATTTCCTGTCTTCAAGTAATTACAATTTGACAGTTTAATTTACACATCAATTGATGATATATATCAATCGACTCTAACATCAATTGATAAGAATAATATCAATTGATTTACACCTTATCGATTGAAATAGATTAAGTACACCTATGTTACAGTCCAATTAATCAGTTGACTCATATAAATATTTCAATTGATAAATGGTTTCCTGATCAATTGATATTTATAAATTTCATATCAATTGATCAGTTACATAAAACAAAATTTCTATGATTCAAAGATTAATGTTATCATCAAATTACATGTAGATTCCTAACAAATTTCTTTTCAGCCATCTTCAATAATTCAAACAGCTTCTCCTTCAGTTCTTTCATCTGGTCACTAGAATCATCAATTTGAAAAATAACAGCTCTCAAGTTATAAATTGATGTTCTTTCCATTCTATCATCTATAGGTATGCAATAAGCTTTTTGTCCATTAGGATTCAGTATTAGTGTTGAAATACCTAACACCATATTAACCTTTGCATCCCCTTTAACCATCTCCTTTTATGTTCCATCTTCAAGCAAGTATCCATGTCCGTACTCATCAGAGTTTAACATTAACAGCCTCTCATTCTTCTTCTTCTCATCAATTACTCCTTCTAGAATCTTCACCCATCTAGCTGTAGCTTCATTTCCATCATTTAACAGATAGAGAACATACTCAAGTTCTTTTGATCATTTATGCATTAAATCTTCTTCAAATATTTTCATTACTCTTCCATTTTCCAAAAAATACAGTGTTAGGTCCCGGAAGTATCGTAGAAGGGGGGGTTGAATACGATACTCACTAAATTAAAAAATTCTTTCAAATCTTTTGCGGATAAATAATTTAGAGTTCGGTTAGTGGGCTCATGTTCTTGAGGTGAATAGTGTTTACGGAGCTGCTTACTAATTTTCTGTGTTTAGGATTAATCAGTTCGGTTCTAGAAAATTAGCAGGAAAATAAACAACACAAGATTCAGGGAATATATCATTTGATAAATATAAACCCTAAGGTTGCTACACCCTGCCAACAAATCCGGTCCGAAGAACAAGTTCTTCACTGCTTAACAAAAATATAACTCTTAATTTCCTATACAAGTATTTCTAGATCAGTACAAAGGAAATTAAGACCGTAGAAAGTGATATATAGTGGCCCTGAACATTTTCCGTTAAGGGACCGGCCACTAATACATCTCCGGTGAAGAGGTATAGATTTTTCTAGATGTTCTCTCCTCTCCGGCTTTGCCTTCTCTCTCTTTGAATATTTTTATTGTGTTGTAGAAGACTTCTCCAAATGAATGGCTCTGCTTCAATTTATGTGTAGGCTTTTTCAGTACAGCTATGTGGATTCATGTGGTCCAAGTAACTGAGCTGCTTCTCACTTCTTGAATTAACAACCGTCGAGACATTTGATTTATAACCATCGGTGAGTCTGTTGATAACCATCGAGACTGAAATAAATCACTTAATACAATTTTGCTCAAGGATATCAATGATAGGTGGCATGATGTGGCTGGCTGTAGATTAAACAATCTTAAACCTCAACTATCGAAGTGCCATAACTATCGAATGACTTAACCGTTGATGGAATAAATAATCTAGATATTTATCTGAGTACGTTAACTATCGAGATGTTGTAACCGTCGGTCAATTAAGACGAAACAGTCAAACCCAATAACTATCGACTCAAAATAAATTATTAAACCATAACCGTCGAGTGAAATGAAATTAATAATATATCCAAAATGGTAACCGTCGAGATGTGCTAACTGTCGGTAAATAAGACGAAATAGCCAAACAGCTGAAACCCAACCGTCGGAAATAAGACAAAACAGTCAAACAGCTAATCACCTACCATCGGTAAATAAGACAAAACAGTCAAACAGCTAAAACCAACTATCGGTAGTTCACCTTAGCCGTTTTTCCAACGATTCAAAGCTCTGTAATATTTCTTTTCACTGCAACCAAGTTAATAAATTTACCTTTACTACTTGAACTTGATTTTCTCTGAGCTTTAGCACACAACGGTTATACAACCAATTCTTTTCTAACGTAGATGCAGTTCTCAATTCCTTTTGTGCTGACGTTTAGTGCAACTGGTCTGGTTCACAAACGAAAAACACGAACTTGATCTCCACACCTTCTTGACTATTGAATTGGCCCTGTTTCTCTAGCTGTTAAGAAGTGCTTCTATTATAAGTACATTGGAATCCTCTAGCACTTATGCTGAACCACAAACATATCTGAAACCCTGAACATCTTCGAACTTTATCCTTCACTGAAGTCTGAACATATGAATGAACTTCCTCCAGCAATCTATAGTAGACTCCAAGATTCCATCTAATATTTTGATTCTTTGTATTTGCCGTATATTCTATCTTCTCGATTCCTGTACTTGAGCTCTGCAATTCATTGCTTGACTAATTTGCAGATTTGGATCACTAGAATCTTTCTGGTACTTTGACAACTGCTTCACTGCTTCCATATCCTTGAATATTTCAACCTTTATTCTTCACTGAGGCATGAACATATTAATGAACTTCTTCCGGTGAGCTAATGCTTCAAGTCTGTAGATTTTTTCTTTATCCTTTGTCTTTACCAAGTCTTCATGTCTTCCTGATTCCGGTGATAACTTCATATTATTTACACGTCCTGTTCTTGTGTTGAGTTATAACCCTATGTTACATATAGGTCTATACATACAGCCTTTCAATCTCCCCCTATTTGTTTGGTAGATATTAACAAGCAAATCCCTAGAGGATAACTCAACTAACTACAAGAAAATATTAATGCTCTAGACTTGTAAATAATACTACTTGGGTTCTAGATCATATAATACATTTCCAGATTTCTATAAAGTAAAGAGAAATAGAAAATGAGTGTTCCTTTAGCACTGAACGCATCTTCAATAGATATCATCTTCATTCCTCTGTGTTTGAGCTTTTCTCTGCTTCAAAATCCTTCATTGCTTGACCTATAAAGAACTTATCATAAACTAGGCTTCATAAGAATCAAAATTCCTGGGAACATCTTCAATAAAATATAGAACATTGCTCAAATAATGTTCTCCCCCTGAGAATGTGATTCTGCTTCTTCTTCCTCTTGCTCTCCCTCTTAGTTATTCAATGCTGCACACTAGAGAGTAAGATTTTCTTCTTTTTATTGTCTACTAAATTCTTCTCCCCCTAAGGATATTAACTTCTCCCCTAAGGATATGAAGATAAGAAGACCTTCTGCCTTTTCTTGTATACTAAATTCTCCCCCTTAGTTGAGGAATCCTCCAATGGCCCATGATCTTTCGAATGGCTTGTCTTTCAAAGAAGGTTCTCGTATGTCATTTATTGGGAAAACATAGTAGCTTTTCTTCCAGAAGTAGTGAAAGGTATAGGTGTACTAACTTGTAACACTTAATTTCTATGTAACTCAACTAGGTAAAAGATAAAACAACAGCAAAACAAGGGAAACTGAAGAAGCACATGGAATCAATCAACTGAAGAAATGGTGATGATACTTGGTAACTACAAGTAACTAATTTGGTTAATCAAGAATGCCTAAGTGAGAAGAAGTTCAATCTCAGTATTGCTCATGCCTTAACTTATCTAATAGAGAATCAAATTAATGTCAAAGAAGTATCAAGAAGACCAAAGTGGTTTCATGTAATGTATCTCAACTACTGGATAATGTAAAGGTTAATCAACAAATGAGAACTGACATTCAGAAGCAAGAACCCCTACAAGACTAGTCACTTATGTACCAGACCATTGCATCAAGTGTCAGGACATTGGAGGCAAGTTCATGTCAGTAATAGAAGATCTCATTTTAATTGAGTAAGGAAAAGAAATTGAAGAAGCTAGGGAAACTTGCTCATAAAGGTTAATCCACAATTAGTCACTAAAGAAAGTCAACATTGGATGAGTGCATATTTGCTAAGGCAAATGTCGATCCACAGCAGATCGAGATGCGGATCGAGATTGATAATTGAAGAAAAACTTTGCTAAGGCAAATGTCGATCCACAACAGATCGAGATGCGGATCGAGATTGATAATTGAAGAAAAACATTGCAAGGCAAATGTCGATCGAGATCGAGATCCTCATAGACCGAGATCGAGATTTTCACAGATCGAAATCGAGATCGAGATTTTCACAGACCAAGATCGAGATCGAGATGGGTCCAAGCCGAGATCGAGATGCGGGTCGATATGTAGTATTTAATGTTCAAGGGACAAGTGGCTTATTGTGAATGGTTGATCCAGAGTAGTTGGGAAAGTACTTTTTGTTGTCGAGTTCCTGATTGGGCCACGTACACAAAAAGGATAAGATCAAGACTACACGCAATTATAAAAGCAGCACTTTGTTTTTATTTGTAGAGGCTTGTTATCCATCTCTGTATTTTAAAAACAACATATTTTCAAGAGAGAGCATTTACTGTAAAACAATAGTGAGAGAAAGGATCAGTTGAATCAAGCTTTAATTGTTGTATTTATTGTTCAACTGATCATGATGCTTTTATGAATGTTGTAGCAAATCCCTCAATGAATATAAAGATATATTCTTGAAATTCTGTGTCATCATTTATTACCTGCATATTTGTCTATTTTCTCATTACTTTAAAAAGTTGTATTCACCCCCCCCCCCCCCTCTACAACACTTTGGACCTAACAATTGTTATCAAATCAACTGTTAAACACATCTAACAGAGATCCTATCGTGTTGTTTGAGTTGGTTTTTGAAAATCCCAGATCCATTTTTTTGAAGATTGCGCCGAAAGCTTTTATTTGTTTCTTCTTGAAAAGTTCATAGATCTGAAAAGTTCTGAGTCAGGGTGTTAGGAATATTTGTACAACATTCCAAAACATTGTACTTTAGAGCTTTGTGGGTTTTCTTGTGGTAAAAAATCAACTGGTTGACTGAACAAAAAGGAAATTTTCGAACTTCTGTCAACTAGAAAGTGGACAAATTTTTTTTGTTTGGACTTGAAAAACTGGTGGACCCTGCTACTGTTCCTGTGATTAGAACTAACTTGAATCTTAAGTGCAAAATCCATTGGACATTAAGTCTTGGATATTTAAAGTGAGATAATCAACTTTTCAAGTAAATACAATTTATTGTAATTTGAAAAGTGTATTATCTTAATTTTTAAACTTTATTAAAATGGCCGCCGCACACAGATTTAATATACCTCCGTTTGATGCACAACATTATGACGAATGGACCGGAAGGATGAAAGCCTACCTTGAATCAATAAACAAGGTATATTTGAGAATATTGGAGAACGGTCCATACATACCCATGAAAATTGAGCCAGAGCGAATGTAAGGAGGGATACTAATACCATCCCGGTCTATTCCTAAAGAGGAAATGGAGTTTTCAGACGCAGATAAAGAATTGGTTGGTATGGATGCATCGTTACGCAACGTTATAATTGAGTCCCTAGACTCAGAGTACTATGTTCAGATAAAGGGATTAAAAATAGCTAAAGCCATGTGGGATAAACTGGCTGTAGTGATGGAGGGGACCGAGGAAGTTAGAGATAATCACAAGCGCATTCTGATATCTGAATATGAATCGTTCAGATGCGAACGAGGAGAAAGTGTAGCGGATGTTTACAAACGTTACAGTAAATTGCTTATCGAGCTGAGTATAAGAGATAAAGTCTATCCACTGGCAGACTCAAATATCAAGTTTCTCTTGAATTTGCCTAAACATCTGGAATAGAGGATCACTGCCATTCGAGAGTCAAGAGACTTGAAAAATACTTCTCTCGAAAAGCTGTATGGTGTTTTAAAGACCTACGAGCTGGAGCAGGAACAAAATAACAAAAGAAGATCCTACAATAGTGGAGAATACAAAGCGGTAAGTGAGTTTGGACTTGTAGCTGAAGAGTCTGCTGTAAAAGCACTTGCAGCTGAGTTTGGTAGTAGACATTGAAGATCCATCCGAAGAAAGTGAGGATGAATACTATACCCTTGAAGAGCTGGACAAATTAGAAGACAAGTCATATGCTTGTATTGCTCGAGAATTTTCTCATATCAGCTTCAGGAAGTCAAGAAGAGGTAAAGGACGATTTGGTAGTTCTTTCAGCCGAAGAGGCACCAGCAGCAGTAGAGGCAGTAGTGTAAGTGGTCGGGGAAGTTACAGCGGTCGAGGTAGCACATCTGGTAATGGCTACAGACCTAACCTGGTAGACAAGTACAAGTTTAGATGCTACAACTGTAATGAATTGGGGCACTTTGCAACAGAGTGCAAGAAGCCCAATTACATTCATCCCAAGGAATCTTATGCTGATCTGAAAAAGAAATATGATGCCTTGGTTAGCAAGCAACAGAAGGGAAGCCGAGCGTATGTTGTGACTGAAGGGAAGGGTTGGGACGAGTCTGATGAAGATGAAGATCGGGAGATATGCAACTTCGCTTTAATGGCAAGATCTTCAGAACAATCAGAGGGCAGTGAACAGGAAAAGAGTAAAGTCATATGGGTGCTGGACAGTGGAGCATCAAGGCATATGACTGACAATAAGTCCCTGCTAACAGATTTGGTGTTGAGAGCCGGCTCCGTGGTTACTTTTGGAGATAACAGCAAAGGTTACACCCGGGGATATGGCAAGATTATTTGTGGAAATGTTATCATTGAGGACGTGTCTTTTGTGGAAGGATTGCGACATAATCTTCTCAGCATTAGTCAGTTCACCGACAGGGGTTTTGACGTCATCTTTGGGAAGCATGATTGTTCGATTCGAAGCAAAAAGGATAGAAGCCTTGCTCTCAAAGGAGTAAGGAAGTCAAATTTGTTCATAGCCGACATGAATTCTGCTGATCAGTCTGAAGTCACGTGTTTCTACAGCAAGGCTTCTGCTGATGAAAGTTGGCTATGGCGTAAAAGATTATCTCACCTAAACTTTAAAGCAATGAATAATCTCGTAAGGAGAGAATTGGTGAGAGGTCTGCCGCAAATGGAGTTTACTCCAGATGGACTCTGCGAAGCATGTGAGATGGGAAAATCGAAAAGAGCCTCGCATAAGGATAAGCAAGCGATAGCATTACCGAGCCCCTACAACTACTTCACATGGATTTGTTTGGACCCGTTAATGTTATGTCAATGTCAAGGAAAAGATACGCGTTGGTGATTGTCGATGATTTTTCCAAATACACATGGGTGATGTTTGTGACATCGAAAGATGAAGTGCCACATGAGATCATTAGGCATGTACTGGTAATTGAAAACGTAGCAAGTCTGACTGTGAAGACTATCCGATCCGACAATGGGACAGAATTCAAAAACTCAGTGTTAATGGACTTCTGCATATCTAAAGGAATCAGACGACAGTATTGAGCACCGAGAACACCGCAGCGGAATGGGGTGGTAGAAAGGAAGAATAGGACACTAGTTGAAGCAGCTAGGACAATGCTGTATGAGTCAAGACTTCCTTTGTATTTTTGGGCTGAAGCAGTTAGCGCGGCTTGTTATACACAGAACAGAACCCTGATTATAAAGGACTATAATGAGACGCCGTATTATCTGATGAATAAACGAAAACCATCTATCAAGTACTTTCACGTGTTTGGTGCCAAATGCTTTGTGTTAAGAGACAATGCACAACTTGGAAAGTTTGATGCCAAAGCAGATGAAGGGGTTTTCGTTGGATATTCTCTTGAAGTAGTAGCAGCGTACAGGGTGTTTGTGCTAAATGATCGCAAGGTGGTTGAAAGCCTTAATGTCACATTCAACGACTTAAAACTCCCTTCTATACTAAAGAAAGACAGTGAGCCCACTTCCCTAAGATTTAAAAATATGGATATTGATGAAGTGGATACAGTTCCTAAGTCTGTAGTGCAGAGTAGTGATCCAACGATAAATAATGTAATTAATCAAGAGTCTAGTGTTTCGCCAATACAAAACACTGGGGCTGAGGGATCACCTTTCGTTAGACCTGGTACTAACTCAGGGGGGATAAGTATGCACTCAGGGGGATCAGCTCACTCGGGGGGAGCTAGTACTAGCTCAGGGGGAGCTAGTGGAAGTGCTTCTAGACTAAGTCACCTTCACTTACAAGATCAAGCTGAGTCATCAAGAACATTTGCTAGGGATCGTACTTGGAACAAGGACCATCCGTTTGAGCTAATTATTGGTGATCCAGATGCCGGAGTGACTACTAGAGGAAAATCTAGAGCTGAAATTGCCACTGAGAATGAATGTCTATACTCAGTGTTCCTTTCCCAGATGGAACCTAAAGTGGTGGAAGAAGCTCTAGATGACGCTGATTGGGTGATTGCTATGCAAGAGGAACTCAATCAGTTTGAAGGACAGAAGGTGTGGAAGCTGGTACCCAGACTAAAGAATATATCTGTTGTTAGAACAAAATGGGTATTCAGAAACAAGCTGGATGAAAACGGACTTGTAACACGAAATAAAGCCCGCCTGGTTGCTAAGGGTTATACTCAAAGAGAAGGAATTGATTATGATGAAACCTACGCACCAATAGCAAGGCTAGAGGCAGTAAGGATGTTCTTAGCATTCGCAGCACATCATGGTTTTACAGTCTATCAGATGGATGTTAAGAGTGCATTCTTAAACGGTGAACTGGATGAAGAAGTGTATGTCGATCATCCTCCCGGGTTTGTCGACAGCAAATACTGTGATTATGTTTATCGTCTCTTCAAATCAGTATATGGCCTTAAGCAGTCTCCGCGGAAGTGGTATGAAACTCTGTCAGACTTCTTACTAGAAAGTGGTTTCACCAGAGGAGTAATCGACAAGACGCTTTTCTACAAGAAATGCAAAGATGATCTAATAATAGTGCAAGTATATGTGGATGACATTATCTTTGGGTCAGCAAATGAGAAGCTGTGTGCTAAATTCGCAAAATTAATGCAATCGAGGTATGAGATGAGCATGATGGGAAAGCTGACATTCTTTCTGGGTATTCAAGTTAGTCAGATGAAGGACGGGATATTTATCTACCAGACCAAGTACATTCATGATCTATTGAAGAAGTATGGTCTCGAAGATGTATCACAAGCTAAGACTCCTATGGCAATAGCCACGAAGCTTGACGAGGATAAAGCGGGTAAACCTGTAGACATCTCAAGCTATCGAGGTATGATCGGCTCACTTTTGTATTTAACTGCTAGCAGACCTGATATTATGTTCTCTACATGCTTATGTGCAAGGTTCCAAGCGAATCCTAGAGAGTCACATCTCATAGCCGTAAAGCGTATTTTTAGGTATCTCAAGGGAACATCAAATCTCGGGATTTGGTACCCAAGAGATACAGGGTTTAATCTTGTTGGCTATTCGGATTCAGATTACGCAGGTTGTAGAATAGATAGGAAGAGCACTTCAGGAAGCTGTCAGTTCCTTGGAGAAGGTTGGTGTCTTGGCAAAGCAAGAAACAACACATAGTATCTAGCTCGACAGTTGAAGCAGAATATATTGCTGCTGGAAGCTGCGTGGCCCAGATACTGTGGATGAAGAACCAACTCAAGGACTACGGTGTGGAAGTATCTAAGATTCCTATCATGTGTGACAACACAAGTGCTATTGCAATGACCAACAACCCTGTGGATCATTCCAGGACCAAACACATTGATATCAGGTATCATTTTATTAGAGAGCATGTAGAAAATGGAACTGTAGAGTTGCATTTTGTGTTTACTGAACGTCAAATAGCAGATATATTCACTAAACCTCCAGACGAATCAACATTTTCTACATTGGTTGGTGAATTGGGGATGCTTAACACCTGTTAGTTTTGCTACCTATCTGTTATAATTCAGTTTGTGTACATATTATTGTTGTGCATGAATATTCATAATTAATAATGTGTACTTAATTTCAAAAATGTATGTGTTGCATGTCATAAGGGGAAGTTAGAAAGTTTCTTGAAATTAATCTTGTGCTGATCTATGTATCTATACGATTAATGTCAAATGAAGTGATAGGAGTTAATGCTAGACTTAATTTTGAAATGCATAATTTATTTGCTAAATTCCCTGTCATTTCAAAATTATAAGTTTCTAAAATGGTGTGAAAATTTGTGGTGAAATCTTACGAATTTTACATATAAATATTTAATTCCTGTAATTTCATTGAAATTTTCTAAGGCAAATCTCGATCTGTTTCTGGATCGAGATCGAGATCGACTTGTGAAAATTGCTTAAAAAGTTTAAGGTAAATCTCGATCTGTCCACATCGAGATCGAGATCGAGATGTAGATCGAGATCGACATTGAGATCGACATCGAGATTTGGATCGAGATGCGGATCTCGAGATCGAGATGTGACTTGTCTTTTCAGTTACCTTTTTAAGCGTGCCTATATATATATATAGCAATATATAGACTGTTCATTACTTCCATTAACTTAAACTGTTCAAAAAGTTTAAGTTCATTCATATACACACGCATATACATACATACACAGCATCCTCTTCCCTGCCATTACACCAAGTTTTCTTGTGATTTTCTTAAACAAAAATCATTAACTGTTACTTGAAAGCGTTAATCACTAAAACAAAACTCTGCCAACATTTTGTTTAAAATAAACTGTTGAACTCTTTGCGCGTTTTCTACGTCATTCTTTGATATTCGTGTTCTTGCAAATCGTTCTTTAGTTTTCTTTTCATTCGAGTGAGTTTGTTTTTTTTGTGTCGTGCTTTCTTGTTCTTCATTTATTTTGTGTTCTTGAGTGGAATAGTTGTGAGCATTACTGTTTAATCCATAAATTGCAACTTAACCGCCCTGTTTTGTGTTTTTCCGAAATATAAGTTTTTTTTTTACTAAAACAACAAAAACGGCTGTTCACTTTAATTTTCTCAAACTCAACCGTCAATCATTAGTGGGGAGTTAAGTGGTCATTAGTGGGGAGTTAATTTGTTTTAATTTGTGTCACTAATTACGTGGGGTAATTAGTGGGGATAGTGTACGTTTTTTTGTTTAAATTTAGAACTTGTTCTCTAAATTTCCATTGCAAAACCTTTTCAGAACATTTCTTTTCTCACACAAATTTAAAATGGCAAACCCAAATTTCACAATTCCCAAAACCAACTTTGTTAATCTCTCTGCTAATCGAGCAACTGGTAAATTCATTCACTACCAGTTCTGGATTGAGTCCCTCAACAACACATCCATAATAAGTCATGTTATAACCGCCTCTCCCATCCTGAATATCGAAGCCCTTCAAGCTGCTTACTCAACATTAGAGATTCAGGGTGGTAAAGCAAATCCAACAGGCCTATCCTTCACTATCGGTGGTGCTAAATATGAGGTTAGTCTGCAGAAGTTCAATGAGATACTCGGGCTTCCTTCAGACAATTTTGCTCCGGAACCCACTATGGAGGATATGTTACAATTATTCACAGAGATAGGTTGTCGCCCTCCCACGGGTCCTATCAAGGTAACCAAGGTTAACACCGGTATGCTACCAGCTGAGTGGGATTATGTAGTTTAAGCTATTCAACGCTGCATGTTCCCAAAGGACAAAGACTACAGGCCGATAAACAACAGTTGCCGAGTAATACTATATGGAGTGGCCAACAACAGGAAGATGAATGTGGGCAAACATCTGTTGATTCAGTTGCTTGAGAGGTGGGCATTGGAAAAGAATGTATCTAGGAATCCGGAAGATGGACCAGTCAAATGCTGGATGCCAAGATTCCTTCAGATGGTTCTGGATGACGTCCTTTCAGAGGAGCACAGAAGAGTATTTCAAGGCTTTGAAAGGATGGCATGTTTTGATATGACCTTAAAGAGTATCTCCACCATGGAAACCCAGCAAAAGTCAAGACTTTTTGAGTTGCGTCTGACTCCGTACTTCCAGGATCTGCAAGATGAGTATGCTAGGATGCACGCTTCTCAGTTTACTGCAGTAGAAGCTGAGAGTAGCGGTAACGAAGCTGCAGGTGGAGATCAAGTGTCTGGAAATTTGGGAGAAGCAGGTGTGGATGTTAACATGGCCAATGCAAATGTTGCAGAAGCTGGAGCCGACAAGGATGACGATCTTCTGAGTCAGGTACATATTCTTGCTGATTTTGACCAATCGTCAATTCAACCAACCCCTGTTTTCTACAGCCGTGGGCCTGAAAACCCCCAGGCTCTATCCCAGGCTGCAAGCCCTTCTGTTCACAAACTTTCAGCCAGCCCTAAAACTGGTGATAAAAGGAAGGCAAGCCCATCTGAGTCGAGTGAATCGAGTGGAGGGAGTGTTGGAGTTGAGAGAGTAGTCACATCAGCAGCTCTGCCACCCTCAAAGAAGCAAAAGGTGGATTCTAACCTAGTGGCAACTGCGCAACCTGTTAAGGATAGTTCACCTCTCACAGCCACCACACCTCACGCTGGTGGCTCACCTCTCCAAAACATTCCAACACGTTCGCACTCGCCTAGGCAGTTTGGTGAGAGTCAAGGAGGGGGTCCAGCTCAACAGCCAATAGGAGCTGGCCCTACCTCCCCTGAGTTGTCCGCTCAGGGCTCTTTGAGCAATTTCTCGGAAGAGGGATGGCAAACTGAGACTAGACCTTCTGATGCTAAGATCTCAGGAAGTTTATTTGTGGAAGAGGATGTCGAATCCAATACGGATGACTCTTCCTCATCTGAATCAGAAAACAAGTTGCTCGCAGAGCAACGACTTCTGGTGATTGGTGGGTCTACGCCTCCAGAACAGCCCAGCGAACCAGAAAAGGTTCTTGGTGAACAAGGGGATGACATGGTCATAACTGTTAGGTCCAAAGTGTTGTAGAGGGGGGGTGAATACAACTGTTTAAAATTTATGAGAGAATAAACAATGTGCAAGTAATAAATGATGACTCAGAATTTCAAGAATATATCATTATATTCATTGATGGATTTGCTACAACATTCATAAAAGCATCATGATCAGTTGAACAATAAATACAGCAATTAAAGCTAGATTCAACTGATCCTCTCTCTCTCACTTTTTGTTTTTACAGTAAATGCTCTCTCTTAAAAATTATCGTTTAAAATACAGAGATACAAGTTACTACTAAAAATAAAAACAAAGTGCTGCTTTTATAATGTCATGTAGTCTTGATCTTGTCCTTTTTGTGTACGTGGCCCAATCAGGACTTCGACAACAAAAAGTACTTTCCCAACAACTCTGGATCAACCGTTCACAATAAGCCACTTGTCCCTTGAACATTAAATGTTACATTTCTACCCGCATCTCGATCTTCGCCTGGACCCATCTCGATCTCGATCTGTGAAAATCTCGATCTCGATCTGGGAGAATCTCGATCTCGATCTATGAGGATCTCGATCTCGATCTGGGAGAATCTCGATCTGGATCTGGGAAAATCTCGATCTCGATCTGGGAGAATCTCGATCTGGATCTGGGAAAATCTCGATCTCGATCTGGGAGAATCTCGATCTCGATCTATGAGGATCTCGATCTCGATCTATCGCCTGGATCGAGATTTGCCTTTGCAGAGTTTTACTTCACTTGTAAATCTCGATCCGCATCTCGATCTGCTGTGGATCGACATTTGCCTTGGCAAATATGCACACATCCAATGTTGACCTTCTTTAGTGACTAATTGAGAATTAACCTTTGTGAGCAAGTTTCCTTAGCTTCTTCAATTTCTTTTCCTCACTCAATTCAAATGAGATCTTCTATTACTGACACGAACTTGCCTCCAATGTCCTGACACTTGATGCAATGGTCTGGTTCATAAGTGACTAGTCTTGTAGGGGTTCTTGCTTCTGAATGTCAGTTCTCATTTGTTGATTAACCTTTACATTATCCAGATGTTGATATACATTACATGAAATCACTTTGGCCTTCTTGATACTTCCTTGACATTAATTTGATTCTCCATTAGATAAGTTAGGGCATGAGCAATACTCAGATTGAACTTCTTCTCACTTATGCATCCTTGATTAACCAAATTAGTTACTTGTAGTTACCAAGTATCATTACCATTTCTTCAGTTGATTGATTCCATGTGCTTCTTCAGTTTCTCTTGTTTTGCTGTTGTTTTATCTTTTACTTAGTTGAGTTACAAAATAATTAAGTGTTACAAGTTAGTACACCTATGCCTTTCAATCTCCCCCTATTTGATTGTCTAACAATGACAACCAAATTCACAATGAGGATAACTCAACTAAACAGGGACTGAAAAAGATAAAATAACATTCATAAAAGATCATGTCAACTTGCATAATGCTTGGCTTGATTAATTAACTTCATGTCTATTACTGATACTT
This sequence comes from Oenanthe sinensis, assembly GCA_028671895.1. Classification (NCBI taxonomy): domain Eukaryota; kingdom Viridiplantae; phylum Streptophyta; class Magnoliopsida; order Apiales; family Apiaceae; genus Oenanthe; species Oenanthe sinensis. The sequence continues at coordinate 9,365,348 of JAPMAC010000212.1, forward strand.
CAAGTGCCAAAATTGGACACCTGTTGGCTCGATTAAATGGCTTCATGCTCTTCTAGAGATTTTCTCTAAGTACTTTAAGAGCACGGTCCACTCAATCTTCAATTATCCTTCTGAAGTCCTTTTAGCAGTATTACCACCGCCGAACTTCGCGAAATAATTGATGCCTTATATAAACCAGTTTCAAGACACTTAGCTAACTAACTTCTACCTTACACTACACAAGACAACAGATAATATATTTTTACAATGCAGGAAAACAAGAAAACAAATTATAACGCAAAGAAACATTACAAGCATGATACATTAAAACTTTTATTTCTTGCGCTCCTCTTCCTCACGAGCTTTCTTCTTGGCTGCTTTTTCTTTCTTCATGAACTCAGGGTTGCAGACTTCATCCATTCTTTTCTTGAGAAGATTAAGTCCTTCTGCTTCCACATGATTTCTGATCTTGTAATTTCGAAACAACCTCAACCACCTTTCAACCATGCTGCGAGTGGTAAGCTTCGTGGGAATGTCTTCAAACCTCAGCTTTGTGACTTTGTCAGGGTACCCCTTTTCCCCTTTCTTCCGTATGACCAGCTGCTTAGGGTATCCAATGACAATAGCGGTGGTGCATTGCTGTAGCCTCTGAATATCAAGTTGTTGTCTTCTCTTACAGAAGTTATCAAACGTGACCCTCAGATAATCCTGATCAAACTCGTCAATATCATCCATCTCCTCAATCAATTCTCTTATACTACACAGTGTTTCATGACTGTGTTCTGCAAAGATGTCGTACTTGATTTCAATGATGGTTTCCACCTTATGCTTGTCTGTATAGATCAGCAGATCATTCTCATTCTCAGCTTTGCTCTTGACAAACTTGACATTTGCACTAACCACTGCACTAGCTTCCTTTCTTATTTCCCCTTCTTCTGGAATGTCTATCCTTGGATCTCCGTATCTTTGCACATGCTCTCTTATTGCCTCGTTTTGCAGCTCGAATGCATAGTCTTCAGGTTCCTTCTTAACCACTGGTAGTGTAGCTTCAGGCAACTTGTATCTAGAATCTTGCCTTCTTATCAGCTTCTCCAAGTCCTTAGCCACCAGCTTCTTTTCCTTTGTTAGAAAACCCTTAGAGAGAACTAGCTTTGCAACTGCCTTCAGCACATTTCCGCTCGGAGTTAGTTTCGAATCATGCAGATTTACAATCCTCAAGACCTTGTCATGGACATATCTGATCTGGTAGGGATTTAGAATGATGTCAACCCCTCTGTCTTCAGCCATCTTCAACAATTTCTCCTTAAACAGCACTCCAGTCTTGACAGAGGTGTCTACCTTGTGAGCGAATTCTACCAGTTCACTTGCACCCCTTTCATGGAAGAAAGCTTCATCGACCATACACGGCCCGATTTTTGTTATGGGTGTCCAAGTGATCATCAGATTTCATGCCTTCTCCTTGAATATGACTTGTACGGAGGTGCATCCCTGTCTTATGCAATTTAGATAATTCAGCAGCCCAGGGTTTAGATTTTCTAGCTTATGAAGAAGAAAGCTCAATCTTCCTGAGTCATGAGCATAGGCTCTTGGTCCAGCTAAGGCTTCTCTAGCCTTGTCCCACTCGGGACCTTCCCTCCTTATGTCAGCCTGGACCTTAGGATCATTGATCTTTTTCATTTCAAACTCATGCTGAGTTTTCTGAGCCGCTCTCTTCTCCTTTGCCATTAGTTCTTTTTCAACTATCCCTTGTAGAATTTCTTCATTTACTCTTTCTCTGGCTTCCCTGAAAATCTCTCCTTGCATCTCCGCTTCATCAACTTCTTCTTCTGGAACATGCTCGTCAGCAACCGAGTGGTCTCCTGCATCACCTGCAACTCCTGCGCCAGATCCGCCAGGATTTAGACCTCTTTCTTGTTCCCATTCTTTTGCTCGTTGCTCGAGTCTCGACCTCCTTGCCACTAAGGCTTCTACATCCATCTCGTCATCATCAGAATCTTCAATAAAGTCTCCCATAAATGTATCAACAAGAGGTGTTTCTTTCTCAGCTTCTTCTTCAGCTACCATCTTCTGCTTGCCTTTGTCCTTAAGAGCCGGTTGAGCCTCCTCCACCTTTTCACCAGATTTGTTTGAGGACTCGATCACCGGACCCTTACTAGTCAGCTTTTTCAGACCCTGATCCTCTTTCTCCCCCTTAGGTGTGTTATCCTCATCAGGAGCATCATCATCATTATTATCGTCACCACCACCACCAGTTGAAGGACCAGGTCCATCCTTGTTACGTCCAAAGACAGCATCAAGTAGTTCATGCAGTTTCGTCCAAACCTGAGACATGCCATAAGTGACATCATCTACTGACCTCCCGACCTCCACCTGTGCCAATCCGAGATTGTTTATCTTGTCAATCATCTGATTTTGGACGGCAATCAGGTTCTCCATGAACTGAGCTCCAACCTCCAATCTTCCAGAGTGAGAAGAGACAGCAGCAGTAACACCAGCAACTCCAGCCTCCAAAGCCTCCACTTTCTTCACTAGATCCTGCAATTTGGGGGACGGTGTTTGGCTTGGGTTAGACTGTTTACTCTCGCCGGGTTCTGTTTCACTCAAGATCCCTAAAAAGAAGGGATCTACTCTCCCTGTCTCTCCATCGTGTTTAGAGCCTAACAGTACTAGAGCCTCATCCACTAATCGCTGGGGACTAGCGGTGAGTTGGTCGGCGATATCGGTCAGTGAGACTGAGCCTTTTAGCGCTGTGTCTACGACGGGAGATGACGTTATGACCATGTCATCCCCTTGTTCACTTAGAACCTTTTCTGGTTCGCTGGGCTGTTCTGGAGGCGTAGACCCACCAGTCACCAGATGTCGTTGCTCTGCAAGCAACTTGTTTTCTGATTTAGATGAGGAAGCGTCATCCGTACTGGATTCGACAGACTCTTCCTCATTAAAACTGCCTGAGATACTAGTATCAGAAGTGCTAGTCTCAGTTTGCCATTCCCCTTCCGAGAAATTGCTCAAAGAGCCCTGAGCGGACAACTCAGGGAAGGTAGGGCCAGCTCCTATTGGCTGTTGAGCTGGACCCCCTTCTTGACTCTCACCAACATGCCTAGGCGAGTGCGAATGTGTTGAAATGATTTGGAGAGGAGAGCCACCAGCGTGAGGTGTGGTGGCTGTGAGAGGTGAACTAGCCTTAACAGGTTGTGCAGTTGCCACTGGGTTTGAATCCACCTTTTGCTTCTTTGAAGGTGGCAGAGCTGCTGAAGTGACTACTCTCTCAACTCCTACACTCCCTCCACTCGAATCACTCGACTCAGATAAGCTTGCCTTCCTTTTATCACCAGTTTTAGGGCTGGCTGAACGTTTATGAACAGAAGGGCTTGCAGCCTGGGATAGAGCCTGGGGGTTTTCAGGCCCACGGCTGTAGAAAACAGGTTGAATTGATGATTGATCAAGATTAGCAAGAATAGGTACCTGACTAAGAAGATCGTCATCCTTGTCAGCGCCAGCTTCTGCAACATTTGCCTCGGCCATATCAACATCCATTCTTGCTTGTTCCAAAGTTCTAGGCACTGGATCTCCACCTTCAGCTTCGTTACCGCTACTCTCAGCTTCTACTGCAGTAAACTGAGAAACATGCCTCCTAGCATACTCATCTTGCAGATCCTGGAAGTACGGAGTCAGGCGCAACTCAAAAAGTCTTGACTTTTGCTGGGTTTCCATGGTGGAGATACTCTTTAGAGTCATATCAAAACATGCCATCCTTTCAGAGCCTTGAAATATTCTTCTGTGTTCCTCTGAAAGGACGTCATCCAGAACAATCTGAAGAAATCTTGGCATCCAGCATTTGACTGGACCATCTTCTGGATTCCTTGAGGCATTTTTCTCCAATGCCCACCTCTCATGTAACTGAATCAACAGATGTTTGCCCACATTCACTCTCCTGTTGTTTGCCACTCCATATAGTATTACCCGGCAGCTGTTGTTCATTGGCCTGTAGTCTTTGTCTTTTGGGAACATGCAGCGCTGAATGGCCTGAACTACATAATCCCACTCAGCTGGTAGCATACCGGTGTTAACCTTTGTTACCTTGATAGGACCCGTGGGAGGGCGACAACCTATCTCCGTGAATAATTGCAACATATCCTCCATAGTGGGTTCCGGAGCATAATCTTCTGTAGGAAGCCCGAGTAACTCATTGAACTTCCGCAGACTGACTTCATATTTGACACCACCAATAGTAAAGGATAGTCCTGTTGGATTGGCTTTTCCACCCTGAATCTCTAGTGTAGAGTAAGCAGCTTGAAGGGCTTCGACATTCAGGATGGGAGAGGCGGTTAACGCGTGACTTATGATTGACGTGTTGTTGAGGGATTCAATCCAGAACTGATAGTGAATAAATCTACCAGTTGCTCGATCAGCAGAGAGATTAACAAAGTTGGTCTTGGGAATTGTGAAATTTGGGTTTGCCATTTTAGAGTTGTGTTTGAGAAAAGAAATGTTCTGAAATGGTTTGGCAATGGAAATTTTTAGAGAACAAGTTCTAAATTTAAACAACAAAAAAAAACGTACACGAACCCCACTAATTACCCCACGTAATTAGTGACACAAATTAAAACAAATTAACTGCCCACTAATGACCACTTAACTCCCCACTAATGATTGACGGTTGAGTTTTCGAAAATTAAAGTGAACAGCCGTTACAAAATAAATTATTTTTCCCGAAAAACCACAAACACGGCGGTAAAGTTGCACTTTAAGGATTAACCAGTAGTACTCACAACTATTTTGCTCAAGAACACAAAAGTACTTAAGAATAAGAAAGCACGAAACAAAAACCAAACTCACTCGAATGAAGAAGAAAACTAAAGAACTAATTACAAGAACAGTAATAACGATAAAAACAACGCAAGAAGTTCAACAGTTGTAAACAAAATTTTAGCAGAGTTTCGTTTTAGTTATTGATGCTTTTAAGTAACAGTTAGTGATTTTTGTTTAAGAAAATCACAAGAAAACTTGATGTAATGTATGTATACGCGAGTGTATATGAAGAGCTTAAGCTTTTGGAGAGAAAGAAAGTTAATGTAAATAATGAACAGCCTTTTTAATGCTATAATATATACCTGCACGCCAAAAAAAATGACTGAAAAGACACGTCACATCTCGATCTCGAGATCCGCATCTCGATCCTCATCTAGATGTCGATCTAGATGTCGATCTCGATCCGCATCTCGATCTACATCTAGATGTCGATCTGGATGTCGATCTCGATCCGCATCTCGATCTACATCTCGATGTCGATCTTGATGTGGATAGATCGAGATTTGCCATAGAAAATTTCTCATTACTTCATTTAGACACTAACCATAATGATATACAGATCAGCACAAGATTAATGTCATGAAACTTTCTAACTCCTTATGATATGCAACACATACATTTATGAAGTTAAGTACACATTATTAATTATGAATATTCATGAATAACAATAATATGTACACAAGCTGAATTATAACAGATAGGTAGCAAAACTAACAGGTGTTAAGCATCCCTAATTCACCAACCAATCTAGAAAATGTTGATTCGTCTAGGGGTTTGGTGAATATATCTGCTATTTGACGTTCAGTAGACACAAAATGCAACTCTACAGTTCCATTTTCTACATGCTCTCTAATAAAATGATACCTGATGTCAATATGCTTGGTCCTTGAGTGATCCACAGGATTGTTGGTCATTGCAATAGCACTTGTGTTGTCACACATGATAGGAATCTTAGATACTTCCACACCGTAGTCCTTGAGTTGGTTCTTCATCCACAGTATCTGGGCCACACAGCTTCCAGCAGCAATATATTCTGCTTCAGCTGTCGAGGTAGATACTGTGTGTTGTTTCTTGCTTTGCCAAGACACCAACCTTCTTCCAAGGAACTGACAGCTTCCTGAAGTACTCTTCCTATCTATTCTACAACCTGCGTAATCTGAATCCGAATAGCCAACAAGATTAAACCCTGTATCTCTTGGGTACCAAATCCCGAGATTTGATGTTCCCTTGAGATACCTAAAAATGCGCTTTACGGCTATGAGATGTGACTCTCTAGGATCCGCTTGGAACCTTGCACATAAGCATGTAGAGAACATAATATCAGGTCTACTAGCAGTTAAATACAAAAGTGAGCCGATCATACCTCGATAGCTTGAGATGTCTACAGGTTTACCCGATTTGTCCTCATCAAGTTTCGTGGCTGTTGCCATAGGAGTCTTTGCTTGTGATACATCTTGGAGACCATACTTCTTCAATAGATCATGAATGTACTTGGTCTGGCAGATAAATATCCCGTCCTTCTTCTGACTAACTTGAATGCCCAGAAAGAACGTCAGCTCTCCCATCATGCTCATCTCATACCTTGATTGCATTAACTTAGCGAATTTAGCACACAGCTTCTCATTTGCAGACCCAAAGATAATGTCATCCACATATACTTGCACCATTATTAGATCATCTTTGCATTTCTTGTAGAAAAGCGTCTTGTCGATTACTCCTCTTGTAAAACCACTTTCTAGTAAGAAGTCTGACAGAGTTTCATACCACTTCCGCGGAGACTGCTTAAGGCCATATACTGATTTGAAGAGTCGATAAACATAATCACAATATTTGATATCGATAAACCCGGGAGGTTGCTCGACATACACCTCTTCATCCAGTTCACCGTTTAAGAATGCACTCTTGACATCCATTTGATAGACTTTAAAACCATGATGTGCTGCGAATGCCAAGAACATCCTTACTGCCTCTAGCCTTGCTACTGGTGCATAGGTTTCATCATAATCAATTCCTTCTCTTTGAGTATAACCCTTAGCAACCAGGCGAGCTTTATTTCGTGTTACACGTCCGTCTTCATCCAGCTTGTTCCTGAATACCCATTTTGTCCCAACGACAGATCTATTCTTTGGTCTGGGTACCAGCTTCCACACCTTCTGCCTTTCAAACTGATTGAGTTCCTCTTGCATAGCAATCACCCAATCAGCGTCATCTAGAGCTTCTTCCACCACTTTAGGTTCTATCTGGGAAAGGAACACTGAATATAGACATTCATTCTCAGTGGCAATTTCAGCTCTAGCTTTTCCTCTAGTAGTCACTCCGGCCTCCGGATCACCAATAATTAGCTCGAACGGATGGTCTTTGTTCCAAGTGCGATCCCTAGCAAATGTTCTTGATGATTCAGCTTGATCTTGTAAGTGAAGATGACTTAGTCTAGAAGCACTTTCACTAGCTTCCCTTGAGCTAGTACTGGCTCCACCTGAGTGAGCTGCTCCCCCTGAGTGCATACTGACTCCCCCTGAGTTAGTACCAGGTCTGACGGAAGGTGATCCCTCAGTCCTAGTGTTTTGAGTTTGCGAAACCCTAGACTCTTGATTAATTTCATTATTTATAGTTGGATCACTACCCTGCACTACTGACTCAGGAACTGTATCCACTTCATCAACATCCATATTTTCAAATCTTAGGGAAGTGGGCTCACTATCTTCTTTTTGTATAGAAGGGAGCCTTGAGTCGTCGAATGTGACATTAAGGCTTTCAACCACCTTGCGATCATTAAGCACAAACACCCTGTACGCTGCTACTACTTCAAGAGAATATCCAATGAAAAACCCTTCATCTGCTTTGGCATCAAACTTTCCAAGTTGTGCATTGTCTTTTAACACAAAGCATTTGGCACCAAATACGTGAAAGTACTTGATAGATGGTTTTCGTTTATTCATCATGTAATACGGCGTCTCATTATGGTCCTTTATAATCAGGGTTCTGTTCTGTGTATAACAAGCCGTGTTAACTGCTTCAGCCCAAAAATATAAAGGAAGTTTTGACTCATACAGCATTGTCCTAGCTGCTTCAACCAGTGTCCTGTTCTTCCTTTCTACCACCCCATTTTGCTGTGGTGTTCTCGGTGCTGAATACTGTCGTCTGATCCCTTTAGATATGCAGAAATCCATTAACACTGAGTTCTTGAATTCTGTCCCATTGTCGGATCGGATAGTCTTCACAGTCAGACTTGCTACGTTTTCAATTACCAGTACATGTCTAATGATCTCATGTGGCACTTCATCTTTCGATGTCACAAACTTCACCCATGTGTATTTGGAAAAGTCATCGACAATTACCAGCGCATATCTTTTCTTTGACATTGACATAACATTAACAGGTCCAAACAAATCCATGTGAAGGAGTTGTAGGGGCTCGGTAATGCTATTCACTTGTTTATCCTTATGCGAGGCTCTTTTTGATTTTCCCATCTCACATGCTTCGCAGAGTCCATCTGGAGTGAACTCCATCTGCGGCAGCCCTCTCACCAATTCTCTTCTTACGAGATTATTCATTGCTTTAAAGTTCAGGTGAGATAATCTTTTATGCCATAGCCAACTTTCATCAGCAGAAGCCTTGCTGTAGAAACACGTGACTTCAGACTGATCAGCAGAATTCATGTCAGCTATGAACAAATTTGACTTCCTTACTCCTTTGAGAGCAAGGCTTCCATCCTTTTTGCTTCGAATCGAACAATCATGCTTCCCAAAGTTGACGTCAAAACCCTTGTCGGTGAACTGACTAACGCTGAGAAGATTATGTCGCAATCCTTCCACAAAAGATACATCCTCAATGATAACATTTCCACAAACGATCTTGCCATATCCCCTGGTGTAACCTTTGCTGTTATCTCCAAAAGTAACCACGGAGCCGGCTCTCAACACCAAATCTGTTAGCAGGGACTTATTGCCGGTCATATGCCTCGATGCTCCACTGTCCAGCACCCATATGACTTTACTCTTTTCCTGTACACTGCCCTGCAAATCCAGAAAGGTTAGGTGTTCTTCGGAACCCAATGATGTTTGGGCCCGGCATCAATAATTTCCTTTTTCTTTTCAGATACAGAAGGCTTTGCCTTGATGCCATCAGGGGCATTCATTTTGACTTTGTCTTTTCCCTTGTCAACCTTGACTGGTTTGTCATGTTTGGAAGTAGACTGGTCACTCCTAACTTTAGGAGGACTTGAAGTCTTAGTTTTTGACCCCACATGCTTTTTCTTACCACTACTAGATGTATGTTCAACAGATGCACTAGCAGTATTCATTAAATTAAAATAAGCATGCATGATGTTTACAGCACATGGCATACAATTAGGATGATTGCATTTAGCATGATTTGCATGCATGTTAGGCAAAGCAGTAGTTGCAGGCATGGTATTACAACCAACAGATTTTTCTTCCTCTACATAGAACGGGCAATAGTAAGACAAATGATCAGTTTGATTACAGATATAGCATGCTTTTCTAGCTCGTGTAGATGTAGATACAGATGCAGGTTCAGTTTTAACTGCCTTTACAGGTGCTTTCATTTGGTCTGACCCTGCTACCCATTGTTTATATGACACCGTCTTAGCCTCCTTGGTTCCTACACCTCTCTTAGCATAAGCAATCTTACTAGCTCTTTTAGAAGTTGTAGGTTCTACTACTTTTTCTTCTGAATCTCTTTCACTTTTAATCTCATGTTCAATTTCAGTAGCAACAGGATCTATGGTCCTAGGCTCAAACTGTTTAAAGATAGGTTTTCTAACATCCATTAAAACCTCAGGCACATTTTCTTTGACCAACACTGGCTCTAACAACTCAGCAGCCCTATTTTTCCTTTTCTGTGTGTAGTCAAGTCCTATGTTAACTTTTTCATTTTTGCTCTTGCCTGCCAGTTTCATGTACATGTCCCTTTCTACGAAAACTTTATTAGCGGCTTCTTCAAAAGATTTACATGTTACTTTAAGCTCAGCTAATTCATTTTTAAGTTCTTCGTTAAGGTCTTCCCTAATCTTAAGCTTGTGTTCTAAAACATCTACCTGATTCATTAACTGCCTTTCCTTACTTTCTCCTGATTCTAATTCCTCTACCCTGGCCTCGAGAAGTCTATTCTTAAGGGAGAGTTTAGCATTTTCCTCATTAACAGCAATTAGATTAAGTTGGAGATTGTACATATCTTTAGTCATGGCAGCTAATTCATTTTGGTACTCAGGAATAGACATTTCATTTACGGTTAGAATTGGTACCTCTGATTGTTCTGAAGATTTTGCCATTAAAGCAAAGTTGCATAGCTCCTGATCTTCATCTTCATCAGACTCGTCCCAACCCTTCCCTTCAGTCACAACATACGCCCGGCTTCCCTTCTGTTGCTTGCTAACCAAGGCATCATATTTCTTTTTCAAATCAGCATAGGATTCCTTGGGATGAACGTACTTGGGCTTCTTGCACTCTGTTGCGAAGTGCCCCAATTCATTGCAGTTGTAGCATCTGAACTTGTTCTTGTCTACCAGGTTAGGTCTGTAGCCACTACCAGATGTGCTACTCCGACCGCTGTAACTTCCACTACCACTTACACTACTGCCTCTCCTGCCTCTTCGGCTGAAAGAACTACCAAATCGTCCTTTACCACTTCTTTGCTTCCTGAAGCTGATATGAGCAAATTCTCGAGCAATACAAGCATATGACTTGTCTTCTAATTTGTCCAGCTCTTCAAGGGTATAGTATTCATCCTCACTCTCTTCGGATGGATCTTCAATGTCTAATACCACCCTTTCAGGATTAGCATTTTTCAATGAGACAGCTGCAAGTGCCTTTACAGCAGGTTCTTCAGCTACAAGTCCAGACTCACTTACCGCTTTGTTTTCTCCACTATTGTAGGATCTTCTTCTGTCATTTTGTTCCTGCTCCAGCTCGTAGGTCTTCAAAACACCATACAGCTTTTCCAGAGAAGTATTTTTCAAGTCTCTTGACTCTCGAATGGCAGTGATCCTGTGTTCCAGATGTTTAGGCAAATTCAAGAGAAACTTGATATTTGAATCTGCTAGTGGATAGACTTTATCTCTTATACTCAGCTCTATAAGCAATTTACTGTAACGTTTGTAAACATCTGCTACGCTTTCTCCTCGTTCGCATCTGAACGATTCATATTCAGATATCAGAATGCGTTTGTGATTATCTCTAACTTCCTCGGTCCCCTCCATCACCACAGCCAGTTTATCCCACATGGCTTTAGCTGTTTTTAATCCCTTTATTTGAACATAGTACTCTGAGTTTAGGGATTCAATTATGACGTTGCGTAATGACGCATCCATACCAACCAATTCCTTATCTGCGTCTGAAAACTCCATTTCCTCTTTAGGAACAGACCGGGATGGAATTAGTATCCCTCCTTCCATTCGCTCTGGCTCAATTCTCATGGGTATGTATGGACCGTTTTCCAATATTCTCAAGTATACCTTGTTTATTGATTCAAGGTAAGCTTTCATCCTTCCGGTCCATTCGTCATAATGTTGTGCATCAAACGGAGGTATCTTAAATCTGTGTGCGGCGGCCATTTTAATAAAGTTTAAAATTAAGATAATACACTTTTCAAATTACAATAAATTGTATTTACTTGAAAAATTAATTATCTCACTTTAAATGTCCAACAATTAATATCCAACGGATTCTGCACTTAAGATTCAAGCAAGTTAGTTTTAATCACAGGAACAGTAGCAGGGTCCACAATTTTTCAAGTCCAAACAAAAAGGTGTCCACTTTCTAGTTGACAGAAGTTCGAAATTGTCCTTTTTGTTTAGCCAATCAGTTGATTCCAGTTTTGACCACAAGAAAATCCACAAAGCTCTAAAGTACAGTATTTTGGAATTTTGTACAAGTATTCCTTACACCATTACTTAGAACTTTTTAGATCTATGACTTTTCCAGGAAGAGACAAACAAAAACTTTCGGCACAAACTTCAAGAAAAAAATGGATCTGGGATTTTCAAGAACCAACTCAACCAACACAATAGGATCTCTGTTAGATGTGTTTAACAGATGCTCTGATACCAATTGTTAGGTCCAAAGTGTTGTAGAGGGGGGGTGAATACAACTGTTTAAAATTTATGAGAGAATAAACAATGTGCAAGTAATAAATGATGACTCAGAATTTCAAGAATATATCATTATATTCATTGATGGATTTGCTACAACATTCATAAAAGCATCATGATCAGTTGAACAATAAATACAGCAATTAAAGCTAGATTCAACTGATCCTCTCTCTCTCACTTTTTGTTTTTACAGTAAATGCTCTCTCTTAAAAATTATCGTTTAAAATACAGAGATACAAGTTACTACTAAAAATAAAAACAAAGTGCTGCTTTTATAATGTCATGTAGTCTTGATCTTGTCCTTTTTGTGTACGTGGCCCAATCAGGACTTCGACAACAAAAAGTACTTTCCCAACAACTCTGGATCAACCGTTCACAATAAGCCACTTGTCCCTTGAACATTAAATGTTACATTTCTACCCGCATCTCGATCTTCGCCTGGACCCATCTCGATCTCGATCTGTGAAAATCTCGATCTCGATCTGGGAGAATCTCGATCTCGATCTATGAGGATCTCGATCTCGATCTGGGAAAATCTCGATCTGGATCTGGGAAAATCTCGATCTCGATCTGGGAGAATCTCGATCTGGATCTGGGAAAATCTCGATCTCGATCTGGGAGAATCTCGATCTCGATCTATGAGGATCTCGATCTCGATCTATCGCCTGGATCGAGATTTGCCTTTGCAGAGTTTTACTTCACTTGTAAATCTCGATCCGCATCTCGATCTGCTGTGGATCGACATTTGCCTTGGCAAATATGCACACATCCAATGTTGACCTTCTTTAGTGACTAATTGAGAATTAACCTTTGTGAGCAAGTTTCCTTAGCTTCTTCAATTTCTTTTCCTCACTCAATTCAAATGAGATCTTCTATTACTGACACGAACTTGCCTCCAATGTCCTGACACTTGATGCAATGGTCTGGTTCATAAGTGACTAGTCTTGTAGGGGTTCTTGCTTCTGAATGTCAGTTCTCATTTGTTGATTAACCTTTACATTATCCAGATGTTGATATACATTACATGAAATCACTTTGGCCTTCTTGATACTTCCTTGACATTAATTTGATTCTCCATTAGATAAGTTAGGGCATGAGCAATACTCAGATTGAACTTCTTCTCACTTATGCATCCTTGATTAACCAAATTAGTTACTTGTAGTTACCAAGTATCATTACCATTTCTTCAGTTGATTGATTCCATGTGCTTCTTCAGTTTCTCTTGTTTTGCTGTTGTTTTATCTTTTACTTAGTTGAGTTACAAAATAATTAAGTGTTACAAGTTAGTACACCTATGCCTTTCAATAACGCCATCTCCTAACGTAGACACAATGCTTAAAGGTTCAGTATCTCTGACCGATATCGCCGACCAACTCACCGCTAGTCCCCAACGACTAGTAGATGAGGCTCTAGTACTGTTAGGCTCTAAACACGAGGGAGAGACAGGGAGAGTAGATCCCTTCTCTTCAGGGATCTTGAGTGAAACATAACCCGGCGAGAGTAAACAGTTTAACCCAAGCCAAACACCATCCCCTAAATTACAGGATCTAGTGAAGAAGGTGGAGACTTTGGAGGCTGGAGTTGCTGGTGTTACTGCTGCTGTCTCTTCTCACTCTGGAAGATTGGAGGTCGGAGCTCAGTACATGGAGAACCTGATTGCCGTCCAAAATCAAATGATTGAAAAGATAAACCATCTTGGATTGGTACAGGTGGAGGTTGGGCGGTCAGTCGAAGATGTCACTCATGGCATGTCTCAGGTCTGGACGAAGCTGAATGAATTATTTGATGCTGTCTTTGGACGTAAAAGGGCTGGACCTGGTCCTTCAACCGGTGGTGGTGGTGACGATAAAAATGATGATGATGCTCCTGATGAGGATAACCCACCTAAGGGGGAGAAGGAGGATCAGGGTCTGAAAAAGCTGACTAGTAAGGGTCCGGTGATCGAGTCCTGAAATAAATCTGGTGAAAAGGTGGAGGAGGCTCAACCGGCTCTAAAGGACAAAGGCAAGCAGAAGATGGTAGTTGAAGAAGAAGCTGAGAAAGAAACACCTCTCGTCGATGTATTTATGGGAGACTTTATTGAAGATTTTGATGATGACGAGATGGATGTAGAAGCCTTAGTGGCAAGGAGGTCGAGACTCGAGGAACGGGCAAAAGAGTGGGAACAAGAAAGAGGTCTAAATCCTGGCGGATCCGGCATAGGTGATGCAGGAGATCACTCGGTTGCTGACGAGCATGTGCCAGAAGAAGAAGTTGATGAAGTAGTGAAAGAAGCGGAGATGCAAGAAGAAATTTTCAGGGAAGCCAGAAAAAGAGTGAATGAAGAACTACTTCAAGGAATAGTGGAAAAGGAACTAATGGCAAAGGAGAATAGAACGGCTCAGAAAACTCAGCATGAGTATGAAATGAAAAAGATCAAAGATCCTAAGGTCCAGGCTGACATAAGGATGGAAGGTCCTGAGTGGGACAAGGCTAGAGAAGTCTTAGCTGAACCAAAAGCTTATGCTCCTGACTCAGAAAGATTGAGTTTCCTTCTCCACAAGCTAGAAAATCTGAACCCTGGGCTGTTGAACTATCTAAACTGTATAAGACAGGGATGCACCTCCGTACAAGTCATATTCAAGGAGAAGGCATGGAATCTGATGATTACTTGGACACCCATAACAAAAATCGAGCCGTGTATGGTCGATGAAGCTTTCTTCCATGCAAGGGGTGCAAGTGAACTGGTAGAATTCGCTCACAAGGTAGACACCTCTGTCAAGACTGGAGTGTTGTTTAAGGAGAAACTGTTGAAGATGGCTGAAGACAGAGGGGTTGACATTATTCTAAATCCTTACCAGATCAAATACGTCCATGACAAGGTCTTGAGGATCGTAAATCTGTATGATTCGAAACTGACCCCGAACGGAAATGTACTGAAGGCAGTTGCAAAGCTAGTCCTCTCAAAGGGTTTTCTAGCAAAGGAAAAGAAGCTGGTGGCTAAGGAATTGGAGAAGTTGATAAGAAGGCAAGATGTTAGATACAAGTTGCCTGAAACCAAACTACAAGTGGTTAAGAAGGAGCCTGAAGACTATGCATTCGAGCAGCAAGAAGAGGCAATAAAGGAGTATGTGCAGAGATACGGAGATCCAAGATTAGACATTCCTGAAGAAGGAGAAATAAGGGAGGAAGCTAGTGCAGTGGGTGGTGCAAATGTCAAGTTTGTCAAAAGCAAAGCTGAGAATGAGAATGATCTACTAATCTATATAGACAAGCATCAGGTGGAAACCGTCATTGAGATCAAGTACGACATCTTTGCAGAACACAGTCATGAAACACTGTGTATCATAAGGGAATTGATTGATGAGATTGATGATGTTGACGAGTTTGATCAGGATTATCTAAGGGTCACGTTTGATAACTTCTGTAAGAGAAGACAACAGCTAGACATTCAGAGGCTACAGCAATGCACCACCGCTATTGTCATTAGATACCCTAAGCAGCTGGTCATAAGGAAGAAAGGGGAAAAGGGTTATCCTGACAAAGTCACTAAGCTGAGGTTTGAAGACATTCCCACGAAGTTTACCACTCGCAGCATGGTTGAGAGGTGGTTGAGGTTGTTTCGAGACTAGAAGATCAGAAATAATGTGGAAGCGGAAGGACTTAATCTTCTCAAGAAAAGGATGGATGAAGTCTGCAACCCTGAGTTCATGAAGAAAGAAAAAGCAGCCAAGAAGAAAGCTCGTGAGGAAGAGGAGCGCAAGAAATCGAAGTTTTAATGTATTATGCTTGTAATGTTTCTTTGCGTTGTAATTTGTTTTCTTGTTTTCTTACATTGTAAGTATATTATCTGTTTTCTTGTGTAGTGTAAGGTAGAAGTTAGTTAGCTAAGTGTCTTGAAACTGGTATATATTAGGCGTCAATTATTTCGCGAAGTTCGGCGGTGGTAATACTGCTAAAAGGACCTCAGAAGGATAATTGAAGATTGAGTGGACCATGCTCTTAAGTACTTAGAGAAAATCTCTAGAAGAGCATGGAGCCATTTGATCGAGCCAACAGGTGTCCAATTTTCGCACTTGAAGTATCAGTAAAAGACATGAAGCTAGTTAATCAAGCCAAGCATTATGCAAGTTGACTTGATCTTTTATGAATGTTATTTTATCTTTTTCAGTCCCTGGTTAGTTGAGTTATCCTCATTGTGAATTTGGTTGTCATTGTTAGACAATCAAATAGGGGGAGATTGAAAGGTATAGGTGTACTAACTTGTAACACTTAATTTCTATGTAACTCAACTAGGTAAAAGATAAAACAACAGCAAAACAAGGGAAACTGAAGAAGCACATGGAATCAATCAACTGAAGAAATGGTGATGATACTTGGTAACTATAAGTAACTAATTTGGTTAATTAAGAGTGCCTAAGTGAGAAGAAGTTCAATCTCAGTATTGCTCATGCCCTAACTTATCTAATGGAGAATCAAATTAATGTCAAAGAAGTATCAAGAAGACCAAAGTGGTTTCATGTAATGTATCTCAACAACTGGATAATGTAAAGGTTAATCAACAAATGAGAACTGACATTCAGAAGCAAGAACCCCTACAAGACTAGTCACTTATGAACCAGACCATTGCATCAAGTGTCAGGACATTGGAGGCAAGTTCATGTCAGTAATAGAAGATCTCATTTTAATTGAGTAAGGAAAAGAAATTGAAGAAGCTAGGGAAACTTGCTCATAAAGGTTAATCCACAATTAGTCACTAAAGAAAGTCAACATTGGATGAGTGCATATTTGCTAAGGCAAATGTCGATCCACAGCAGATCGAGATGCGGATCGAGATTGATAATTGAAGAAAAACTTTGCTAAGGCAAATGTCGATCCACAGCAGATCGAGATGCGGATCGAGATTGATAATTGAAGAAAAACATTGCAAGGCAAATGTCGATCGAGATCGAGATCCTCATAGACCGAGATCGAGATTTTCACAGATCGAAATCGAGATCGAGATTTTCACAGACCAAGATCGAGATCGAGATGGATCCAGGCCGAGATCGAGATGCGGGTCGATATGTAGCATTTAATGTTCAAGGGACAAATAGCTTATTGTGAACGGTTGATCCAGAGTAGTTGGGAAAGTACTTTTTGTTGTCGAGTTCCTGATTGGGCCACGTACACAAAAAGGACAAGATCAAGACTACACGACATTATAAAAGCAACACTTTGTTTTTATTTGTAGAGTCTTGTTATCCATCTCTGTATTTTGAAAATGACATATTTTCAAGAGAGAGCATTTACTGTAAAACAATAGTGAGAGAAAGGATCAGTTGAATCAAGCTTTAATTGTTGTATTTATTGTTCAACTGATCATGATGCTTTTATGAATGTTGTAGCAAATCCCTCAATGAATATAAAGATATATTCTTGAAATTCTGTGTCATCATTTATTACCTGCATATTTGTCTATTTTCTCATTACTTTAAAAAGTTGTATTCACCCCCCCTCTACAACACTTTGGACCTAACAAGTAGCAAGTAGCAAGAGTAAGTGTTTGGTCTATTGTTTCCTCACTTCTACTACGTTCTGTTGGTGTTTACACTTAAGTGTCGAGCACTTTGAAGTGTTTCACTCTTTCTCTCCCTATCTCTCACTCAAGTGTATATCTCCCTCACTTTCACTTAAGTGTTTCTCTCCGTTACTTTCACTCTGCATTCCAAATATTGCCTTCTGTACCTGCAAGTGAAATCCGTCAATTAATTTATATTCTCATCACCTAATTCATCAGAATAAACTGAATCACTATCAAGTGGAGAATTGCCTCGTAGAGGTGTTCTTGATCTATTATGCATAAGCACTGTCTCAGCACCAGACTTAATAGCTATTGCTAAATCACTGTCTAGTGGAGCCTCGTCTCTTTGAGATGGGTTATCCCAAGTATAAAATCTATTAGGGAATCCCGCCTTGTTCTATCAAGGGGTTGCCTCACACCTTCTCCATAAATGGGAGGTCGATTTCCCTTCTTAGGGTCTAGAAATTTTCTTTCTAGGAGGGTCATCACGTTTGATTCTGTAACGAATGGCAGTTGAGAACCCGTGATTCCCTCAATAGCCTATGAAGGCATATCACGCACAGGATCTACCTGTGAAGGCTCTCCTGTCTCAACAACTTCATCTACCGTAACAAATGGTAAATAAAGAAGTTAAGGGGTGTTGCCTGTACCTCTCACTGTGCTCTCCTTGCAATGTGTCCCTAGAATTTATCTGTTTAGGCTTACCATTAGCATGAGTACCAATGGTGTGCATGACTCATTACAAGGTGCTATGGCTGACGAGCGAATTTCAATGGACTCACCCTGTTGAGAGAATGATTCCAGAGACAGTTTAATTGCCTTTTCAGCTCTGCATCCTTTTGAGAAAATGCAGATGAGCTTACAGTTACCTCAGTTTGTATACTACTTTTCTTCTTTGGAGGTAGAGCTGTGGGTGCACTTCCGATTTCATCCTTATTTGCTGCATCAAGTGCAGTTTCTCCCTTGTAAACCTCTAACTTACATATGTTCTTTATATCTCCAGGGGTTAATATATGGAAGTAGATGAATCAGTGTTTGGTACTATGGCCTGGGTAAGAGATTGATGGGTTTTCAACCTCTTGGCCAGCTTCAAAAGCCACTAGGGGCTAAACCGATAGAGTCAACAAGACATATAATCATCTTAACATTCCCAAACTTATTTTTCATCTCAAAGAGAAGGAAAAATATGAGCAGGAATGGTAATAGATTGCATTAAAGCGCTTTTTAGTAAAAGAGTTTTATCGGAACTAAAGATTTATCATTAAGAGTAAGATACAAAATTTTCTTTAAGATACATATCCCATAATAAAATGCAGGAAAGTGTATCAGAGAATAAAGTTTATATCCCTTACGAATTTCTTATAAGGCAAAACTTCCCATAATAAAACGCGAGAATTTGCACCAAAGAAGAAATTCAACTCTCTTACCAAATTATATCTCGAAATAATGACTCACTTTTATTAAACTTAAGTACTGTATGTTTAGAAATTTGTTTTGCAAAACAACCTTATCAGATAGAAGACAATGATTTTCCGACTCATACAGTAAATATGATTTACATCATTTTCTTCCACCTAATATTATCCCCGACTAAAACATAAAAATATGACAAAGAGGGACGGATGTTTGCTTTGGCAATACAGTACTAGGCCTTCAAAGCAACAACCACTGTTTTGGTACTATGAATCAATGTGGAACAGACATTGAAACAAGTTTGAAAACAAATAATTTTATAAATTGTTGGTACCTCGAAGTTAAAAATAATTTCTCCGAATAAAATAACAGTCACAAAGTTTCTGCCACTTTAAAAGGAAAAATTTAAGAGAGAAAAAGCTTTTAAAAATAAAACTTTTAAAATCAGCTTTTGAGAGAGGATAAAAGATTTTGAGATTTAAAGAAATATTATCCTCAAGAAAAATTTAATTCACACCCTAGGTTTGGGAAAATAAAGTAGGGCTGTAAATCAAAAAAAATTCAAAAGAGAAGTTTTGAAAAAGAATATGATGTTTTCTTCTCTAAGACTGATAGAAAAATGAATGCATTTTTGAATAAAGCATTTTGAAAAAGAAATAGACAAGAGTTTTTTTTTAATACATTTAAGTTTAAAATTCAGTCAAATAAAGTAAACTAATATAAATACTCATGTAATACTAAACAGTTACCACATACATGCATATATAAATCAAATAACATGTGGCAATTATTCAGTAGAACAATAAGAATTAAGACATATTTTTATTATTAGTGATTTCTAGACCTGGCAAATTGGGTCTGGATCCGAAGAACCGACCCGAAATGTAATGAACCGAATCCGATTTTGTATCCGAATTTGATAATCCGAAAGTGTAACCGAATCCAAAACAATCTGATCCGAACCGATATCGGTTTAATATAATCAAATCCGAAAATGATCTGAAAACCGATTTGATCCGATCCGAAAATGATTCGGAACCGAAATTTTAACCGAAAATAATCCAAAATAACACATCCGATAATAACCCGAAATCGATTAAATCCTAACTAAAAAATATACAAACTGAATATGGCTCAAACTAAATTATAGAATTTAAGTGTATTTCATACATACAGTCTTATGGTTCGTTACACTCACATGTACATTATACACTTATACATAATTCATACGTATAATACATGTGTTCATAAAATAAAATATTAAAAAAATAAGAATAACATTTATTTTGAATTTGCTAGAAAGTAAAGAAAAGTGAATATAAATTCATATTTAAAAAAAATATTGTATATTATATATGTACATATAAAATTTGTTTATATTTTTATTTGGACATCAAGATTTTTTTTAAAAAATTGCTACATTACAAAATTTAGTGAAAATTTCTTTTATCATATTGACCAAAATATGAAATGAAGAAATATATTACTTAATCGAGATAATTATTTTGTTCGGTATTATTTTATCAAATTTTAACTATAATTTATCAAATTTAATTAATGATCTTTATTTAAATTCAATGATAATTCAAATTAATTTAACAATAATCTGAATTTAACTTTTAAATCCAAACAAAATCTAATTTGAAATAAGAAATTCGAAAATATCCGAACCGAATTTAATCCGATTTTTATCTGAAATTCATCTGAATTTTAATCCGATTTTGACCCAAACCGAAATCGTACCGATCCGAACCGAAACCGATTCAATTTATGCAAAACCGAAACTGGATCCGAACCGAATCAAATCCGATCTGATCCGAACCGAATAAAAATATATTATAACCGAAAAGTGATCGGATCCGAAATTAATCCGATCCGAAACCGAACCGTTTACCCGAATTGCCAGGTCTAGTGATTTCAGATAAACAACATATATTATCACTAATATTAAAAATATCACAATTAATTACACGGAAACATTAACAAAATATCATTACTTGATATTTATCAATAATTTCAAAATGCAAGAAATTATGCTTCTATTATTTTATTAAATTAAAATTATGAAACTAATAAACATTTAATTGCTTCAATTCATAATTTTAATAAGATAAAATAATTTCACTTTTGTTGTAGTTGTAATTTTAAAAAAAATTAAAACCAACCCAATCACAATTCAAATAATAATAACAACATACTAAGAATCATACAATCAGATATGCATATTAAAACTATTGAAATGTAATTGCTGCACATGCTTTGTGAAAATAATATAACAGATAATCAACTCATTCAGCACAATTATTTTCAACAAACAAACATAACTAGTCTGATATAGATTTTCTTAATTACATTTCATGAACTGAAATCAACCAAGTAGTTTAAACCACAGACAGTCATGCAATTGTTAACTATAAACAATGATACAATAGCCAACCACTTATGCTATATCAACTACTTACCATAAAGCATAACTGATATACTTAAGATAAATAGCATAGATATTCATAAGCCCGAGATTAATAGTTAGACTGGAATTCACAAATCCTTTGGATATTAACATTCAATAACTTGTGAATCCATTCTACTTCTCGCAAACATAAATCAAAATTTAGAAATATTTCCTAAGTATATAAAATACTGAGAATTTTATACATATGACTTAGAAAATACTTCACCTTCCAATATTAGTGATTTTTGAAATATACATTAATTACTTATAACAGAAATTCTAAATATCGTCACTAATATCAAAAGTATCACAATTATTTGTAATAAAATATTTAATATTCTCAGAGTAAAATATCAGAGATATTAAGCAAGATATCATAACTGATACTCATCAAATATTTATAAAACAAATACTTATGCTATAAACTAATGCTATAAGATTTAACTACCACATATGCATATAACATTCTAATCATGATAATTAAACTTGTAGCAAAAGCACGAGGTACTGGATTACAAATAAATTCACAAGTCCTTTAAATATGGAAAATTTAATACTTGTGAGCTCATTTAAGAATTCCTTGTAGATGAGATTTCCAACAAATATGCACATTAAATAATATCCCAAGTTCACCAACCAACTTAGACAAAATGAATTCATCAAGTTGTTTAGCAAATATCTACAAGTAATTCACTTAAGAATAACTCTCGAAAGAAATGATACCTGGTGTCTATGCGCTTGTTCCATAAGTGGTGTAAAGAGTATCCAGCAGAGTTGTTGGAGTTGAAGTAGTTTCCTTGTACAGAAGATCAGAGCATCACATTCACTAGCTGCTTTAAATTTCACCTTTGTTGCAGCTATGTGTGTTGAATGCTTCCTCTTATTTCAACAAGAAATCAACTTCTTTAACAAAATTGACAGCTTCTAGGAATTACTTCCCTGTCTTTCTTATAACCTGCATCATCTATATCTATATAGCCAATTAGGTTAAACCTATTATCTTCAGGGTACCAGATTCCAAGAATTGGTAATCCCTTAAGATATCTAACAATTCATAACTTAGCTATAAGATAAGATTCTCTAGTATTCACTTGGAAACTTGCACATAGGCATATCGAGAATAAAATATATGGTCTATTTGCACTTGAATAAGTATTCAACTGATCATACCTCTATAGCTCTTCATTTCAGTTCATATACCTGATTTGCCCTGATCAAGCTTAGTGGTTTGTTGGCAAGAAGTCTTGGCAGGTCTAGAATCTTCTAAATTGCGCATCTTCAAAAGTTCTTTGACTTACTTTAATTGCCATCAATCTTTTGAATTACTTATAATACAAAAAGAATTGCAACTCTTCCAACATGTTCATTTTGTACCTACTCTGCATTAACTTAGCAAAATGTCTCTTGCACAAGTTTTCATTAGTAGACCCACATATAATATAATCATGGTATACTAGCACTAATATTACATTATGTGTGTGACTTGTATTCTAGAGAGATGTATGTATAACGACACTAATAAAAATCATTTTCAAGTAATTAGCAGTTAGAGTGTCATACCATGTCCTTGACGACTGCTTGATTTCCTACCTCCGTCATAGAGAGCTTGTGAAGAGGATGATATACAAATTCCAATGGATCTGCAATTTCAAAGTTCAGGAGTTGTTGTACATCAACTTCTTCTTCTAACTCGTCCTTCAGGAGTGCACTTGTTCACATTCATCTGATAGATATTCATGGTTGAATTCTTAACAGGTGCTAGGAATATCATATTAGGTCCTCATCTTGTTAGTCCTAATAGAATCAAGTCTCGTCACTGGTGCTTGCTGTTAGATCTTGAAAGTTTCGAAGATTCTGTTTCCATCATCATCGTTACCTTCTACTTGATAGTAACCTGTAGCAACCAGTTGGGCTTTGTTCTCGTAACAATGCCAATAGTCATCCAGTCTCTGAAAACCCTTACAATACCAAATACCATCTTGTTTTGTGGTATAGGTTCCAGCTTCAGTAGATTCTGCCTTTGAACTGATTGAGATCATCTTGCAATGCAATCACCCAATCTGGATCAATTAGTGCTTCTAAAATCTTCTTTGGGCTACCAACTGTTACTAACTGTTCTTTCTCGAAGAATAACCATTTACTTTGCATAACACTTCTAGCCTTTACTCTAAAATCTGGATCACTACGAACTAGACTCCAGGAATGACTTTGACTTCAAACCCTTTATCTTGGAAGATATGTTCTTAATGTATTCCTTTGATCTTCATTGTGTTGAGTACGACTAGTAGATCCTTATATTGTTTTGCTCCCCCTGAGTTGCTGCTAGGATGTGTTGAAGATCCTTCACCTTTTTTCAGTGGTTTTTGTTAAAGTCCATGAGTTATGTAGATTTACTACCATTTTCACTGCTAGGATCTGAATCACCAACATTATCATTGTTTCCTTCTGCAACCCCAGCTTCATCATTAGTGTCTGAATTGTTAGTATTGGTGTCCTAGAGACAATATTTTTAATGTTTTATTGAAAACAATTAAGGATTATGTTTTATGTGATTATTTAATTAATATTTATTATGTCTTTATTTACTGCGTCATAAATTGAAAGAATAATAAATGTCCTTGGAATATTAATACGTAATATATATCTTTAAGTATGTGACTTAAAAATGAGATTATATGAATAGTATTTTATTCCTAAAATTCCCTAGTCAAGTATTATTATTTAAGGACAGTAATAATGCAATAAGACTAGTATGTTTGTTGACAGATGACCACATCTCATTGGTCATAGGTATGGTGATACTAAAGTCAAGAACATAAGTGTATGTATCAATACATGACACTGGAAAGACCCGCCGTGAGATTCTACATGTTAATAAGTGTCATTAGAAATCTCACAGTGATAATGATGTAATGATCCTCTGACTTGAAATCATTATATTTCTATACGAGAATTAATATACTTTGATTACACTCAAAGTTACCTTTAACCGGGTAATGATAAAGGTGGACATTGGGTATGCTATGAATCGTATGGGGAATATGAATGATAGATATAGGATTTAACCCTCCAATTCTAGGAGTGATATTATTGGCCTCTTGATTGAGTGAGACTATGAAATGCATGGCCATGCTCAAATATTGATTTGTTTAAATAGTCTACTCATTGATCAAGGAAACCAAGATTAAACGTTGAAGAGGATGACACTATACATGCCTCGAGTTTTATCTATAATATAAGGTTAAAGGGATTATATTACATTGCACATTATTCACGAAATGTTTAATTGAGTCACCAATTATTATTGTTACTTGGGTAGCAATGATGTATTACTAGATGCCGCTCATTGTTTATAATTTTATTATTAGATAATAAAATTATTGCCAACATAATAATAACCTAAAGGGTCACACACAAAGAACGTCAAAACGGAGGTTTATTTAAATTACGAATTTAAATATATTATTGTTTATTCGAATTTAATTATTAAATTAATTAAGTGGGACTTGATTAATTATATTAGAATTCGGATTTAATAAGTATTATTATTATTCAAATTTAATTATTGAATTAATTAAGTGGGACTTGATTAATTATATTAGAATTCAGATTTAATAATAATAATAACCCAAAGTCATAATGGGTTTTGGAAACCACATGGATTAGGGTTAGGCCCAAAATCTATCTCTCCCCTATATATACATAATGATGTATAATATTAGGGTTTAATCATCAAATTTCGTTTTAGAGAAAAACCCTAGATGCTCAACATCAAGAGAGGCTAGAGAAAGAGAGAGAGAGAGAGAGAGGCAAACAATTCGGCTAGTACCAACTCCGGTGATCGTAGGACGATCGGGCGTTCGTGTGGACTTCTTTAGAGAGCAAATCTTTGCAACAAAGCACTGCTGTGATTCATCTTTTTGGACCTCCATTAAACAGCGTACGAAAGCTTTGTTAAGGTACAGACTTCTTCACCATAATCATCCAACGTTATACATGGATCCTGCGATTGGGTTTCGATTTTTTTTATATTGTTTTTACGTTAATTCCGCTGCGTTTTCATGCCCGAAACCCTTTAATGGCATCAGAGCTACGTGTATAATGGGATGATTTGGTTATGTGTTTAACAGTTTTTCGATGTATGTAAACATATATATGATATGTCATGACTATATATTGATATATATGTTTTATATGATTTTGAATATATGATATTCATGTGTTGTATAATCATGGGATGATTGTGTGTATTGCTGTATGTATATGATACATGTTTGTTCTTGTTATGGAAATCGTATTCGATACGAATTCTGAAACGGTTTCGGTAGATTTTCTGAAATCTGTGTCTAGTGTCCGATTTTCGTAAACGATATGTATTTTCTGACTGGAATCGGGTCACTGAGCAATACTGACTATGTCAGATTCGCGTCTGTAAGCCGTTTGACGACGTTACAGGCCCCGAAATGGTGATTTATTATTTTCTGAAATTTATTTGATTTTTTGAAATTTCGAAATTTATTATATATGATTATATGATATGTTTATATAATCTGAGATATATTACATCTGTTATGTGATAACATGGTGGATGGTTATGGCCTAAAGACCCATAAGATAGTGGTTTTATTTTATGGTTTTGGTTTCTAAATACGACTTGCATGTCGTTTATTCATTGTAATTGTTAATCTCGAATGTAACTCGAGTTCTTCTTGTAATTTCATTAGAATAGATTTATTTATTATTCAATGTAATTGTTCAATGGAGACTTGGAAGCAAGGAAGCTAGGAGGCAATCCAGATGATGGAGCAATAAAGAAGATAAAGACATGTAATAGTGTAGTATTTGAAACCACCATAGATTGACCTTGATAATTCCATTAGCTTGGAAATATCACATAGGATGGTTCCATAACCAAACACTTTTAATTTACGCACAATACATATATGTATATGAATGCATGTGTAGATATGTATGTGTTGGAATGATGTATGTATTAGATACGACACCCATGCCATGTCTGCTTAAGAAAGATAAAATCTGTAACGATTCAAGATTTTAAAATTAACAAACGATCATGAGATTCTTGTGTTTATGAAATATGGATTTTAAAACACGGAATTAAATATGGATTTTGATATCTATAACTGGGATTTTCTGACAAAAGCAGATAAGCGTATTCGTAAGGTTGATGGGTTTTAAGTGTGACCATTGGTATCCTCCATCAACTTGGGAAATGAACAATTTAAAATGTCAATTTGAAATATTTGGTTCAAGGAAAAATTGAGGATCTCTTTATGATGTGATCATGATCGTTATAAATTTTCTAAACCCCTTAACAAAATATTAAGTTTTACTCGGATGCTTTTCAATGAATGAACACTCATCGAATCCTAGATCGATTAGGGGAAGGACTGTCAGTGGCAGGGGACTCATATCTATCATGGTGAGATGCGACGAATATAAACGGTTATATTCGGCCGTTGTATCATTGGGTCTAACTTAACTGAGTCGTCATAATAAGGTGAAAATAAACGGTTATATTCAATCATTATGAACTTAGAAGCATAGAGTTTGGTTAAAAGTCTATTAGATAAATAAGATCAATCGTTGTTCACCAAACTATCTAAGAATTATATATGATATAATTGACAACTGTTGTCTACCTAAATAATCATTTTTTAAGGACTTCCAGTGGTTGACTTAGGATATGACGAAATATGGATCTTGGCTCACTAGAAAGAATTATGGGATATACTTTCCAAATTAATAGTAAGGGCTATTAATTTGATAAAAATAGTGGGAGATATATTATGAATATATCATAATCATTTGAACATAATAAATAACTCAGACAATTTAATGTTTATTTTATGCATTTTAAACATTGTAGATATTTAAATGGCAAACAATACAAATACTTTCTCCGTACGAGCAACCCTTGAGAAGGACAAGCTGACAGGAACTAACTTCCTAGATTGGTATAGGAATTTGAGGATTGTCCTCAGGCAAGAGCGTAAGCTCCATGTCATTGAAATTCCTTCACCTTCTCCTCCTACTGAGAATGCAACTCGCGTTCAGCAAAATGCTTATCAGAAGCATATTGATGATGTGAATGATATTGCATGTCTCATGCTGGCAACCATGAGTGCTGAGCTTCAAAAACAACATGAGCATATGGATGCTTATGAGATGATTGAACACCTTCAAAGAATGTTTGAGGGACAAGCTCGTCAAGAAAGGTTCGACACGAGCAAAGCACTGTATGCTTGCAAACAGGGAGAGCGTGAACCTGTTCAACCACATGTTCTGAAGATGATAGGTTATATTGAGTATCTTGATACTTTGGGTTTCCCGATTGGTCCGGAAGCTCAGATTGACTTAATCTTGCAATCTTTGAACCGCAACTATACTCATTTTGTTATGAACTACAATATGAATGAGATAGACAAAACACCCACTGAATTATTGGCCATGTTACGAACTACTGAAACCAACATGAAAAGGCTGAACCTGCTGCCATGTTGATGGTAGATAACAAAGGTAAGGCTAATAGGAAAGGCAAATGGAAGGGAAAGAAGAAGATTGGATCTGCTTCTGGTCCCAAGCCAAAGGCTAATCCCGAACAGGCTTTAAAGCCTAAGGGTGTTGTTGCAAAGGGTGATTGTCACTACTATGGTAAACCAAGTCATTGGAAGAGAAACTGTCATGCTTATTTGGAGGATCTGAAGAAGAAGAAGGCTGGTCAAGCTTCTGATTCAGGTATTTATGTTATAGAGGTCAATTTGTCAACATCTACATCATGGGTATTGGATACTGGATGTGGTTCTCACATTTGTATAAATGTACATGAACTACAAATGGTAGGACTTTGGCTAAAGGAGAGGTCGACCTACGAGTTGGCAATGGAGCAAAGGTTGTTGTTTTAGCTGTAGGGACTTATTATTTATCATTGCCCACTGAGCTTATTTTAGAACTTGAGAACTGTTTTTACGTGCCTGCAATTTGCAGAAACATGATTTCGGTTTCTTGTTTAGATAAGAAAGGTTTTGCATTTTTAATTTAGAACAATAGTTGTTCCTTTTCTTTGAATAATGTTACCTATGGGGTTGCACGTTTATTTAACGGCTTATATATTCTTGATTTAGACACTCCTATCTATAATGTGAATAACAAACGTCTTAAAATAAATGACTCAAATCAAACATACCTCTGGCACTGTCGTTTAGGCCATATAAATGAGAAGCGCATTTCCAAGTTACATAAGGATGGATACTTGGATAAGTTTGACTTTGAATCATACGAAGCATGCGAACCTTGTCTCATTGGAAAAATGACTAAATCTCCTTTTACTGGACAAGGTGAAAGGGCCACTGAACGATTAGAACTTATACATAGTGATGTATGTGGTCCTATGCGTACTATGACAAGAGGTGACTTTTACTACTTTATCACGTTTACTGATAATTTCAGTAGATATGTGTATCTTATGAAGAACAAATCCGATTCTTTTGAAAAGTTCAAAGAATACAAAGCTGAAGTAGAAAAGAAAATTGGCGGAAGTATTAAGA
Source organism: Oenanthe sinensis (assembly GCA_028671895.1). Classification (NCBI taxonomy): domain Eukaryota; kingdom Viridiplantae; phylum Streptophyta; class Magnoliopsida; order Apiales; family Apiaceae; genus Oenanthe; species Oenanthe sinensis. The sequence goes on from JAPMAC010000212.1 coordinate 9,394,225, forward strand.
CTCTACGATCTGATCGTGGAGGTGAATACTTAAGCCATGAATTTAAGAGTTTATTAAAAGAGTGTGGTATTGTATCACAACTCACTCCTCTCGGAACACCACAATGGAATGGAGTTTCTGAAAGGAGGAATCGTATTTTGTTGGACATGGTACGATCAATGATGAGTCATGCAGATCTTCCAATTAGTTTCTGGGGCTACGCCCTGGAGACGGCTGTTTATACATTTAACTGAGTTCCTACTAAAACGGTTCAGAAGACTCCATATTAGATATGGACTAAGAAACGTCATAGCATGTCATTTATGAAAATATGGGGATGTGAAGCGTTTGTGAAACGTTTAACTTCTGACAAGCTAGGACCTAAATCAGACAAATATAATTTTGTGGGATACCCAATTGAAACAAAGGGTTATTCATTCTATAATCCTTCCGAGAACAAAGTGTTTGTTGCTCGAACAACAGTTTTTCTTGAAAGAGAAATGCTTTCGAAGAAAAAAAGTGGGAGGATAATAGATCTCAATGAAGTTCGAGGCCCACAAGGTAACATTGAACCAATTGTTATTCCCTAGAACAATGTCAATATTTGTAGAAGGGGGCTTGAATACAAATATTAAAACTTTTTGCTGGTTCTAATATTCGTTCTTGAAGTTTGAGAATATGTTCTAACAATTTAAGACTGAAACGTAAATTGAACAAGGAGATTTAAAATTACTGATGGATTGGTTTTTCCATCAGTGTATATTTTTGATCAATGTTCCTAGGTTAAAAGAAACCTAGCTGCGTTTTTACAAGATTAGAAAATAAATCATCTGTTCTTACAAATGTGCTTTCAAGCTTGAACAGTTGATTAAGAAATATTGTCTAACTTGTCTGTTTTCTAATAATGCTGCTACACTTGTTTTTATACTACAAGTGTGCTTTTACAATTCCTATACTAGGATTGTTTCTACCTACCTTCCTTTTTCTTTTTGACATTTTATCAAAAAGGAGTTTGAAAGACAACTTCTGATTGAGTCTTCACAGTCACTCTAGACTGTTTTCCATAGGTGTGTTTTTCTTCTTTGGATCTTCAACAGATATTCTTTCTGTGTTGTCACACTCAATTGATAATTTGCTATTAAGCATATCAATTGATCCATTCTTTAATCCATCAACTGATGTACTTCTTCGATTGATCTTTCTATCCATCGATTGATAAAAGATGGCTTATCGATTGATAGATGTTATCAATTGATATATCAATCGATGGGTCTTCACATCAGTTGATGGTCTTCAATGCTTGACTTGGCTTCTTCGATTAATCCCTCATCCATCGATGCTTCAATATCAATTGATCATCCTTCACTTGTGTAATTTCCTGTCTTCACATAATTACAATTCAACAGTTTAATTTACACATCAATTGATGATCTATATCAATCGACTCTAACATCAATTGATGAACAAAATATCAATTGATTTACACCTTATAGATTGAAATAGACTAAGTACACCTATGCTACTATCCAAGTTATCAGTTGATTCACATAAACACTTCAACTGATAAATGGTTTCCTGATCAATTGATATTTATAACTTTCATATCAATTGATCAGTTACATCAAATAAAATTTCTATGATTCTAAGATTAATGTTATCATCAAATCACATGTAGATTCCTAACAATCTCCCCCTATTTGTGTCTGTGTTATTAACAGGCATAAATCTACTTGATGATAACAAAAACCCTTAAAATTTACATTTAGATCAAATCAAGAAACTTAATTGGCACATTAATTTTGGAAGTACCAGATTGATAGATAACTCCTGCAAGTAGCTTCAATGTCTTCATGATTTAAATTAGTTCTTCTTCCTTCTTTTCTCAGCATTTTCCTTTAGTTGCCTCATGAAAGAACTTCTCAAGATTGCTTCATCCCTGTCAGTTTCCCCAAGTTGCCTCATAAGGTAATGTATTTCTTCATCTGTGATTTTGTCCAGATATTTGCAGATATCAAAGAACTTTGTATTGCCCTCTATATCTGTAAAAATCATAGCATATTTTGGCTCCAACACCACCTTTTTGACCTGTGACTTCCACAGCTTTAGAGGTGAATCAGGTTCAACTTCTGCCTTGGATCTTCTTAACTTTGAAATTTGTTGTTGTATCTCCTGAGCAATTGTTGTGTTGAGTTTGTACTTTCTGTTGAGTAGAGGAAGAATAGTCTTTAAAACATTGTAGCTTTGCTTCATTATCACCTTCAATGAATAGATTGTTTTCACTCCATTTTCATACTCCAACCTCATTGATTCTTCATGGTTAGAGGTTGCCGGGTGAGTCCTTACTCCAATTAATCCTTTTTCATTGATTACTGGTATTCCCTTCAAATCATATCCTTCAATTGTGACCTCCTGCTTGATTTCTTCTTGTTGACCCTGGAGGTTTTCCTGAACCACTATTTCTTGAGTAGAACTTGACCTTTTCTTGGCCATAGTAACTTTTCTCTTTTTCCTCAGTGGTTGATCCATTAGTTGATCTTCCATATCCCATTCCATTTTCATTTGCCTTGCTATTTCCTCATTTTCTTTTTCTTTCTTTTTAGCATCTGACAATCCTGATGAAATGGCTTCTTGAAGAAGCTTCTGGCCAACTGGCTCTTTTCTCTTCTTCTTTTCTTCAATCATTATGGCTTTTCCCTTTTTCTTCTCTTTAAGGGCTTCTTGATCAACTGATAAAAAGGCTTCAGCATCTGAGTTGCTTTCCTTGGCAGCCTTTAGTGCATCTTCATTTATTTTTCTTGTTTGAGCAATGAACTCATCCAAGTCTCCTTTTTCTACTGCCTCTGTTACTAACTCAGTGTTTCTCCTTAGATCTTCAATTCTCTTCTTTTCTCTCTCAATCATTGATTGAGTTTCTTTCTCCCTAGAAATTCTCCTAGCTTCAAGATCATCATCAAACTTCTTGCAATCTTTATTTTTCTGTTCTAAATCATCTTTTGGAGAATTAAATGACTTAGATTTCTTTGAAGATTGATTGTCCATGTTACTTCTGCTTTTATCTCTTCTATGTGCAGAGCTGCTAATACCACCACTGCCTTTGCCATCACCACCATCATCATCTTTCCTCTTCTTTATATTCGGAGAATTAGATGATTTAGATTTCTTTGAAGATTGATTGTCCATGTTACTTCTGCTTTTATCTCTTCTGTGTGCAGAGCTGCCAATACCACCACTGCCTTTGCCATCACCACCATCATCATCTTTCCTCTTTTTTGTATTCTCCCCCTTTTTGTTATCATCAAATAAAGAGGGTGGTGGAAGTCTGTCAAGAATCCTTTGAAGAATGGAAGAATATAGATTTTGAATTCTGAGGATATCATCCATTTTCTTCTCTAGAGACCCTACTCTTGTCTCCAAAGATGTAAAGTTCTTGGATTCCTTGAAAAGCTTGTCCTTGATGCTATTCATGGTGTTGAACAGTAACTTTTCATCCAATCTTCTGTCTATAGTATCCTTGGTTGTGGAGATAGAGTTCTTGATAATCTCCAGTTCCCTTCTTACTCCTGTAACTGTCATCTTGTGGATCTTCATTGTGTCCCTCATGTAGTGAGCAATTCTTCTTTGTGCAGGATCTGCAATTTCTTCTTCCACCATTGCTCTTCTGTATTGAGACATAATTTCAGTTTCAGCAGCTTCTAATGAACCATCAATAGTGCTCATCCATGGTTCCTCATCAGAATCACTCTCCAATTCTTCAGGTGCCATATAACAAGTGTCTGTTGTATTGGCAATGCTTTCCTTCAGATTCCTGGTCCTTTGTTCTATATGTTCAATTCCCAAAAGTTGTTCGGCAGTCCTGTTACTTGAAGTTGCCAACCCTTGATATTGAGGATCAGGATGAATGAAATTCCTTGGATCCAATTCACCAGCATCTATTTCTTCTTCAAGGTCCTTAACAACTCCACTCCCACTAGCTTCTACATCATAGGCTCCCCCTATCTGCTTTACTCCTTCCTCTACTTCTTCTGCCATCAGATCATTTTCCAATTCTTGTGCAAATTGAAGAATTGTTTTATCACTCTCACTCATCTCTCTATTTTGTATCAGGATCTCATCCTGGAATCTCACCTCTCCCTCACTTATTTGTTGTGCACCTTCTAAGGTGGGGCCCTCAAGTGTTTCACTCTCATCCCTGGAAGAAATATGAATGTTTTTGCTCACTTCCTCTCCTTTTGCCAGGTTACAATCCTGCCTCTCACTCAACTCACTCATTCCTAAGAGTGTTTGGGCAACATCAATTGTTTGATCATCAATTGATGTATTGAAAATATTAGTTGAAGTGGTGTTTGGGACATCCATCGATTGATGCATACCCATCGATTGATCTTGAGTATCGATCGATGGCTTATCAGTCGATGGCTGAATATCAATTGATGAAGGAACATCAATTGATGGAGAAGAAACAGTTGAGATAATTTGTGAAGTTATGTTTGAGATGATATTGGAAATAGAATCCTGAAAATTCTGAGAAGAAGATTCAGGAGAGAGTGTTAGCTTCTCCTTAAAAAACAAAGAAGGAGAATCTGAAAATGTTCGATAATCTATCAAAACATTTTCTGAAGAAGTTTGAGATGGGGAAAGAAGAATAGAAGAGATAGGAATTGAAAGAGAATGGGGCTGCATCTCATCATTTATATGAGATGCATCAAGCAGACTTTGAGAAGGCTCCACCACAGTTTCCTGTGGTTTTGCAGTGTGTGATTCCCCAAGTGCAAAGGTGACTTTCTTTTCTCTCCTCTTATATGGGGTTATTGGTTTGGACTTTGTGTCCCCAACTTTGTTCTGTGCCCCTGGTTGTGGGCTATTTTCAATACTGTCATCCTTTTGAGAGGATGGCAATAGGAATGTGGTGTTTTCCATATTTACATCCACAATCTTTTGAGAGACTGTGGAGTGGCTTGGCTGAGGTTGCACACCTTCACTCTCCTTATCCTTCTGGGTTCTTTGATGTTCCCCAGTTCCCTCACCACCTAAATCCTCCTCTAGTCTATCTACCAAAACATTTGACTTTCTTTTCTTTGATTTTACAACAGCAGGTTTTTGGGAACCTGTTGAGGATGGTTTCTTAGATTTGGATTTAGAGATTGGTTGTGTGACTTGGGCAGGAGGGTTGGGGTCATTACTACCACCCTCCATAGTCACAGAAGGCAAAGAAGAATTAGGTTGGGAAGAGTTTAAAGTAGAGACATATACCTGAACAAAAGGGGGATAGATCAATTCCACATTGCTGTGAAGATTGATCCTTACCAGGTCTTTAAAGACCCTTTTGTTTTGAGTCCAGCACTCAAGGGTTTCAGTTTCCCTGCAAAACTCAATTTCTTTGACCAAGTGGTTAATTATAATCATGATAAATCTAGCATAGTATATATGATTAGATCTATCATGCTTATTTCCTAACTTAGCAGCAATTTCAGATAACAATATAGAAGAAAAATCATGATATTCATCAAACAAAACACTATATGCTATCTATTGCATGCTTGAAGTTATGGCATCAAAATTACTAATTTTACCACTAAGGATTTTATTATTGCATCAAAGAAATAGGACCATTCTCTCCTAAGGTGTTTTCTAACTACTTGTCCTAAATTGATATCAGGATTTGCATAATTAACAGCCCTAAGCATGTTTCTAATATCTGATTCACTAGGCACATTATCAGTATTATTAACAGGCAAATCTAAACATTCATTTAAAATTAAAGTAGTAAGAATGTACTCTTGTCCTTTACAGTTGAACTTGATGCTCGAGAAGTCATCGGCAACTTCTGCAGAGGACCAAAATTCTTCCACCAAATTGCAGATTATTGTTGGTGCTTCCTTCAATGCTTTCTGTATCTTTCCACTTCCCAGGAATTGCATCAATGGATGAAATTCCTTTGGAGCCTTTTCAACAACAGTGCAGACCACAAAATTATTCAATTCGTAGATGAACCCTGCTTGAGAGATTTTCTTGGATGAAGATGCCATTTTAGTAGAAGATTAGTAGTACAAAAGCTTTGAAGATATTAGAAGAGTTGAGTACTGAGAGACAGAGGGTTGTGATTAAGTTCGTAGAATGAGAGAGAGAGAAAGAGTTAGAGAAATTGTTAATAAAAAAAACGTAAGTAAGAATGAATAATGTTTTAATCTCATTATTTATATTTACTAGTTTCTCCATCAATTTCTTACTCAAAATAGAACTTAATCGACCGTTAAAAGAAAATGAAAGGTAAAAGTTACCTATCTTGACAATCGACTGTTATACATACATGAATATACGTATTAATCAATTGATAAAATAAGTAATCAACGGCTACATTTTGTACAGATCGACTGATGACATGGACCAATCAAATTCCAGGTCTTCGATCGATAGCAATCTTATCCATCGATAGGTACATTTATCCATCGATAAATAAATATATCAACAATTGATATATTTATCTGTCGACAGCTTCAGATATCCATCGATAAACAAATATATCATCAATTGATATATTTATCTGTCGACAGCTTCAGATATCCATCGATATGTAAAAATGTTTATCAGTTGATTATTGAAGAATCAATAATTTAACATAATCAATGGCTAAAATTAATATTAATACATAACTTGTCAGACATTTAAAGGATTAAATATAATTAAGCATACCTAAATCATAGACCAATCTATTGAAAGTAGATTCATCTAGTGGTTTGGTAAAAATGTATGCAAGTTGTCTTTCACTAGGGACAAAATGTAATTCAACTGTACCATTCATTACATGTTCCCTAATGAAGTAATACCTTATGTCAATATGCTTGGTTCTGGAATGTTGCACAGGATTTTCTGTTATAGCAATGGCACTTGTATTGTCACAAAAAATAGGAATTTTGTTCAAGTTGAACCCATAGTCAAGTAGTTGATTCCTCATCCATAAAATTTGTGCACAGCAACTTCCAGCTACAATGTACTCAGCCTCTACAGTAGATGTAGAAACCGAATTCTGCTTTTTGCTAAACCATGACACAAGCTTATTTTCTAGAAATTGACAGGAGCCTGTTGTACTTTTTCTGTCAATTCTGCAACCTGCATAGTCTGCATCTGAATAGCCAATTAGTTCAAATCCAGAATCTCTAGGATACCAAATTCCAAGATTTGGAGTTCCTTTGAGATATCTGAATATTCTTTTTATTGCAATCAAATGAGATTCTCTAGGATCAGCTTGAAACCTAGCACAAAGACATGTAGCAAACATTATATCTAGCCTACTTGCAGTTAAATAAAGTAATGAGCCAACCATGCCTCTATAACTTGAAATGTCCACTATTGCTTCCTTAGTGTTTAATTCAAGTTTAGTTACAGTGGCCATGGGAGTTTTTGCAGAGGAACATTCATTTAAATCAAATCTCTTTAATAAATCAGAAATATATTTGGTTTGATTTATGAAAATACCATCTTTAACTTGTTTGATTTGCAAGCCAAGAAAGTAGGTTAGTTCTCCCATCATGCTCATTTCATATTTACTCTGCATCAACTTAGCAAACTTTTTACAAAGTTTTTCATTAGTTGAGCCAAAGATAATATCATCTACATAGATTTGAACAAGAATCATAGAGCCATTTACATTTCTATGAAAGAGAGTTTTATCAACAGTACCTCTAATGAAGTAATTCTCAATCAGGAATTTAGACAGAGTGTTATACCAGGCTCTAGGTGCTTGTTTTAATCCATAAAGTGCCTTGAGAAGATAGTATACAAATCCGGGGTGAACAGGATAAATAAAACCAGGAGGTTGTTTTACATATACTTCTTCTTCTAGTTCTCCATTGAGAAAAGCACTTTTTACATCCATCTGATATACTTTGAAATTTGCATGAGCAGCAAATGCTAAAAAGATTCTGATAGCTTCCAACCTTGCAACTGGTGCAAATGTTTCATCAAAATCTATGCCTTCTTCTTGTGAATAGCCCTTTGCCACTAATCTTGCCTTAATTCTTGTCACTGTACCAGATTCATCCATTTTGTTTCTGAATACCCATTTTGTACCAATGATAGTCTTGTTCTTTGGTTTGGGCATCAGCTTCCACACTTTGTTTCTTTCAAACTGATTCAAATCTTCTTGCATAGCATTTATCCAATCAGGATCATTCAAGGCTTCTTCAATCCTTTTTGGTTCTTCTTGTGACAGAAAGCTACTATACAAGCATTCATTTTGAGTTGCACTTCTAGTTTTGACACCATCATTTGCATTTCCAATAATTAGTTCAAAGGGATGACTTTTTATCCATTTCCTTTGAGATGGTAAGATTGTCCTTGAAGATGATGTTTCATGATCATTGGAAGTGTTATGATCATTGTGAAGTGATTGACTATTTGAGAACCCTCCCCCTGTGATGGACACTCTATTTGAAGATTGTTGAGCAGAGTTGTTATCCATCGAATGATTATCAATTGATGTATTATCAGTCGATTGATGATTGTCAACTGATAAGTTATCTGTTGAAGCAATGACATCAATTGATGGGAGGATTCTAGGAACTTGTATACTTGTAATTTCCTCATCATCATCACTATCTTCAATATTACTTGAGGATTCATTTTCAAAATGCTATAGATCATGAAATCCTTCATCAAACAACCCTTAAATTTTCTTGTCATCAAAGACTACATGCATAGATTCCATAACAATGTGTAATCTAAGATTGTAGGCTCTGTATGCTTTGGTTGTTATTCCATATCCAATAAATATAGCTTCATCAGCTTTGGCTTCAAATTTTCCTAGATTTTCACCTTGATTTCTCAGTACAAAGCATTTGCAGCCAAAGACATGAAGAAAGTTAACTGTTGGCTTATTGTCTTTCTTCATCAATTGATATGGTGTTTTGCCTTGAAGTTTATTGACCATGGAAATATTTTGAGTGTAACAAGCAATATTAATTGCTTCTGCCCAGAAGTATGTAGGAAGTTTTGCTTCTTCTAACATAGTTCTAGCAGCTTCAATCAAGGTCCTATTTTTCCTTTCAACTACTCCATTTTGCTGTGGAGTCCTTGGAGCAGAGAAAAGATGAGTGATACCTTTTTCTTCACAGAATTCTCTCATGGTTGAATTCTTGAATTCAGTTCCATTATCACTTCTAAATTTCTTGACCTTCCATTCAGTGCCATTTTCAACATTCTTCACATGATTGATAATTAATTTGCTTGCCTCATCCTTAGAAAATAAGAAATATACCCATGAAAATCTTGTGAAGTCATCCACAATTACTAAGGCATATTTCTTTTTGGCAATTGACATGATGTTGACTGGACCAAATAAATCGATGTGCAATAATTCCAGAGGCTTATCAATTGATGATTCAGACTTTGACTTGAATGATGTTTTTATTTGTTTTCCTTTTTGACAAGCATCACACAGTCCATCCTTGGTGAATTCCATCTGAGGAATGCCTCTAACCAGATTCTTTCTAACCAATAAATTCATGGCTTTGAAATTCAAATGGGCTAGTTTCTTGTGCCACAACCAACTTTTATCTGTATTGGCTTTGCTAAGTAGGCATGTCATTGAATTTGCTTTTACAGAGAGAAAATCAGCCACATAGACATTTCCTTTTCTTTCTCCAGTTAAGAGAATTTCACCAGATTCTTTGTTGGCTATGATGCATGATCCAGTTGTAAACCACACACCATTACCATTATCATACAGTTGACTTATACTGAGCAGATTGTGCTTCAATCCATCAACTAGTGCTACAGATTCAATGATAACATTTTCTTTTACAATTGAGCCATATCCCAGAGTAAAACCTTTGCTGTTATCTCCAAAAGTAACTCCTGGGCCAGCCTTTTCCACAAACTTTGTGAGCAGGGACAAATCTCCAGTCATGTGCCTTGAACATCCACTATCCAAATACCAGAGATTTTTCTTCTTGTTTCCCTGCACACACATAAAACAATCAAGTTGCTTTTGGTACCCAAGTTGCCTTGGGTCCTCTTTTATTAGTTGCAGCTTGAGCCCCTGTTGTCAACTTCGGTTCCTTTTGTTTTGGTGGGTTTAAATCCACTTTAACTTTGGAAGTTGACTTTTGGGGCTTTGACACCTTGGAACTCATGGCAGAATTTCCATGAATTTCATCATTTACATTAGGCATGTTCCATAAGGCATGTTCATATTAAGATATGCAAAGAAGGGATTATACATGTATGGAACTTGTGCATAAGGCATATGAACATTAGGTGCAACCAAATTAGAAGACATGACATTCATGAGCATAGGATTGGTAAACATGGCATTTGCAGTCATGGCATGTATATTTAAATCATTTGAAGATATAGATTTCTTTTCAATTTTGCATTGCATGGACAAATGATTTACACTACCACATTTAGCACAGACTTTTCTAGGTGCATACATATCAGGAGTGTAGTTGTTGTGCTTATTTATGCCTACTTTACCATTCCTATTCTTTTTCCTTTTCTCAGACTTAGATTGAGTAATTTCCACAGGTGCTATCTTTTCTAATTTTTCTTTTAATTGTTTCTTGGATAAGCTACCTATGTTGATCTTCTCAGTCTCAGCCTCAACTTGATTTTTGGTTTCCTTAACAAACTTAATAGGAGTGCTAAATTTGTTCTTCTTATTAGCCATTGATGATTTACTTGTCGATGGATGCTTATCAATTGATTCAGCATCAATCGATTGATAATCCTTATCAGTTGATGAAGGATTAGCAGTCGATTGATCTTTATCCATTGAAGTATCAGCCAATGGCTTGCCTATTGATTTGGGGAGTTCTCTTAGAGTATCTACACCCTGAACATCAATAATTTGTTTGGCAGTTTTAGCAGACCTATTCCATTTGCTAATGGTTTCAATTTCTTCAGCCAATTGTTCTTTCAACAATTCTTCTCTTTTCAAACTGTTTACTAGTTCATTCCTAGCATCCTTTCTTTCCTGCTTAAATCTTTCTAAACAGACAAGTTCATTTTCAAGAAAAACATTCTTCTCAGTTAAGGCATCAATGGTGCTCTTTAACTTGAGATTTTCTTTGTTTATAGATTTTAGAGTGACATGCAAATTGTACAATTCATTGGACATTTCATTAATAGTACTATTGCATTCATTAGCTGAAAGCTCAGAAAAGTTTGTAGCTAATACCTGATTGGATGCTGAACTAGCTTCTTCATCCTCATGGTTGGCCATTAGAGCTAGATTGATATATTCTTCAGAATCACTGTCCTCAGCAGCCCAGTCCTTCTCTTCAGTGACAAAAGCCTTTTCTTTCTGTTTTAAAAGGTCAAATTATTTCTTTTTATAATCAATGCCCTCGTATGTCTTTGCCTTTTCTTGCTTTGGCTTCCTGCACTCACTTGAGAAATGACCAGCCAATCCACAGTTAAAACATCTGAATTTAGATCTATCAACCAAATTTTTATTTTGATTGTTGTTTCTAAACTGGGATCCAGGCCTTTGAGCATTTGGATTCCTTTTGAATTTTAGCTTTGAAAACTTCCTTGACAAAAATGCAAGGTGCTCATCAATCTCATCCAAATCATCCTGTGAGCATGTTTCATTTTCCTCACATTTGGTCTTTCCTTTTCCCTTGGATGATTCTTCATCAGCATCATTAGCCACCATCATGACTTCTTCTGAACAACCAGTATTTTTCTTTCTTTCTTGTCTTTATTCCCATTGACCATCAAAGCCACAGTTTTCTCCTTTCTTTGATTCTTCTCAATCTCTTCATCTTGTTGAATCTCCAGTTCATATGTTTTGAGAATACCATATAATTTCTCTAGAGTATAATCTTTGAAGTCTTGGGTTTGTCTAATGGAGACAGTCATTGCCTTCCATTCCTTTGGAAGAGATCTTAGAAATTTGAGATTTGTATCTTCTGTTGCATAAACCCTACCATATAGCTTTAGACCATTCAATAACTTTTGGAATCTACTATAGGTATCATTGATGGCTTCACCACTCTTAAAATGAAATGATTCATATTTTTGAATTAAGAGTTGCATCTTGTTTTTCCTAACTTGTTCAGTTCCTTCACACAGAGTTTGAAGAGTGTCCCACACTTCTTTTGATGAAGTACAGTTTATCAAATTATCAAACATATCTTTATCTAGACCATTAAACAGAATGTTCATGGTCTTTTTGTCTTTTAGTACTTCTTTTTCATCCTCTTTTGTGAATTCAGAAATAAGTTTTGGAATATGTCTATCAACTGTAGGAGTTCCATCTGGGTTTACTCCTGTAACTAGCTTCATGGGAATGTGAGGACCTTTCTCTATGCAGTGAACATAAGAAGGATCTAGAGAAAGAAGATGCAGATGCATTTTTACCTTCCATGGAAAGTATTCATCCTTTTCCAACATTGGAATCTTTACACCTGAATCTTTTTGCCCCATATTGACTGTTCTTGATCTTTAAACTTTCTGTATGTTGAAAGCCTGCTCTGATACCAATTGTTATTCCCTAGAAAAATGTCAATATTTGTAGAAGGGGGGTTGAATACAAATATTAAAACTTTTTGCTGGTTCTAATATTCGTTCTTGAAGTTTGAGAATATAGAGAGAATATGTTCTAACAATTTAAGACTGAAACGTAAATTGAACAAGGAGATTTAAAATTACTGATGGATTGGTTTTTCCATCAGTGTATATTTTTGCTCAATGTTCTTAGGTTAAAAGAAACCTAGCTGCGTTTTTACAAGATTAGAAAACAAATCAACTGTTCTTACAAATGTGCTCTCAAGCTTGAACAGTTGATTAAGAAATATTGTCTAACTTGTCTGTTTTCTAATAATGCTGCTACACTTGTTTTTATACTACAAGTGTGCTTTTACAATTCCTATACTAGGATTGTTTCTACCTACCTTCCTTTTTCTTTTTGACATTTTATCAAAAAGGAGTTTGAAAGCAGCTTCTGATTGAGTCTTCACAGTCACTCTAGACTGTTTTCCATAGGTGTGCTTTTCTTCTTTGGATCTTCAACAGATATTCTTTCTGTGTTGTCACACTCAATTGATAATTTGCTATTAAGCATATCAATTGATCTATTCTTTAATCCATCAACTGATGTACTTCTTCGATTGATCTTTCTATCCATCGATTGATAAAAGATGGCTTATCGATTGATAGATGTTATCAATTGATATATCAATCGATGGGTCTTCACATCAGTTGATGGTCTTCAATGCTTGACTTGGCTTCTTCGATTGATCCCTCATCCATCGATGCTTCAATATCAATTGATCATCCTTCACTTGTGTAATTTCCTGTCTTCACATAATTACAATTCAACAGTTTAATTTAGACATCAATTCATGATCTATATCAATCGACTCTAACATCAATTGATGAACAAAATATCAATTAATTTACACCTTATAGATTGAAATAGACTAAGTACACCTATGCTACTATCCAAGTTTTCAGTTGATTCACATAAACACTTCAACTGATAAATGGTTTCCTGATCAATTGATATTTATAACTTTCATATCAATTGATCAGTTACATCAAATAAAATTTCTATGATTCTAAGATTAATGTTATCATCAAATCACATGTAGATTCCTAACACCAATGGAGGAACTTGAGCAGGATGTACAAGACCACAACATTGCTCAAGAAACATAGGTTATTCGTAGGTCTAGTAGGATTCGCCATGAGCCTGAGAGATATTATGGATTTCTCTTAACTCAAGATGGTGATGTGATGCTTATCGACGAAGATAAGCCTCTCACCTACTAAGATGCTATGAACACTCCAGAATCCAAGAGATGGCTGGATGCCATGAAATCTGAGATGGAATCCATGTATACTAATCAAGTATGGACTTTGGTTGATCCACCTAAAGGGGTAAAACCTATAGGGTGCAAGTGGGTTTTCAAGAAGAAGACCGGCATGGATGGTAATGTACAGACCTATAAGGCACGATTGGTGGCAAAAGGTTTCAAGCAAATTCATGGTATTGACTATGATGAGACTTTTTCACCAGTGGCTATGGTTAAGTCCATCAGGATTTTGCTTGCTATAGCTGCTTACTATGATTATGAAATTTGACAGATGGATGTTGTTAGTGGACTTTTTGTCCACTATATACGTTCCAATTTGGCTTAAATTGATCGCTAGTGCCCAAGTATTTAGTGTCTTTTGATGTGTTTTATGTTTTTGGTGTGCAGATTCCCAGGCGAAGCAGAATTGATGAATATTTGCATAAATTGGTGGTACATGAGCTAGGAATTCAAGGGAGAAGGGTCAAGGCTTGAGTTGAGACCAAGAGAAAGTGAGACGACTCGCTATAGAGCAACGAGCAAGGAAAATCATTTCCGGGCAGAAAGGGCAGGCGCGCCCTCCCCTCTACAGGCACCCCCGCGCTCCAGCCGACTCCAGTGTTGATTTTTTGCAATTTGGTCCATTTCGAATTCCAGAAAGCAGCAAGCCCATGGATCATTGTTTTTATGTAACCTAGTATAAAGACATAAGGATGATTATTATTTTTATCAAGCAATTAAGTAAGCAAGTAGGTTTTTATTATCGTACAAGAGGGCAAAGTACTTTGTGAGCCGTCAAGCTATTTTCTTTTGTAATTTTCATCACGTGGATTATCGGTTGTTTCTTTTACTCTTGCAATTAATATCAGTAGTTTATGCATAATTGTTTATTTTACTATGTTTTCAATTGAACCCATGAAGTCGGCTAGTCCAATTATGGGCTAAACGTTATCATGGGGTTTTAATGGATTTTTCTATCGATTCTAGATATTGATTGTTTTTATGCCAAAGTGTGTGATTGTTATGGATATCCTAGTATGGTTAAGCTTATTCATTGTAAATGCGTCGCGAACATTTATGATTGATTGTTGAACCCTCGTGAATGCGAAAGTGGATCTAGGGTTTAGAACATGCCATGCTAGCATAGGTTTTTTCATGTTAAGAGCATGTATTAATTTGTGGTGTAATTTTAACCGTCTTGCACTGACTATGTGATTTTATGGATACTTGTGCTTAAGCCATTATGTTTTCAATCTCTATAGACATATAGGGACTAATCGTAGTGGTTGACTATTTGACTTCTATCAATTGTGGATGTTCATTAGGATGGTATGCGTACAACGAAAGTTGGCGTTTATCAGTTTAGAGGGTCTGATCAGTTATCATCACTTTCACATGCTAGGTTGAAAAGGCATAAAATTCTAAATGAGATAGATTATGAAGTTAAAATCCCATGTTTATTTCATATAAGTAATTCGTTAAGTTTTAATTAGTAGTGTAATCAAAACTCCTATTGTTATTTTCTTAGCAGTGAAACTTAATCATACTCTGGTGTATAAGTGAACTTGTTAGGAATATATTCATTTTGATGATGTACAAAATACTAGAACAGGGTCTAGCTCAGTTTATCTGTAATAAGTCTTTCTAGTCTCTGAAATGTATAATCAGAGTCTAGATGGTCAACATTCATGTTACTTGTACTTAGAAGAATTTCTGTAGAAAGTGAAACCAGAGTCTGCATGAAGATCAGAGTCTGGAAGGTGATCAGAGTCTATAGACTATCAGAGTCTATGATCTATCAGAGTCTACATGTGATCAGAGTCTGAAGATCATCAGAGTCTGAAGATTTCAGAGTCTATACAGTTGAGGTTAAATTTGGAAGAAGATCACAGGAATGGAAAGTCTTCGAAGATCAAGATAAATATATTGCAGATATGCTATGGGAAAGAAAGAGAATTCTAGAAGGAAACTGTCAACTAATAATTAGGAATTCTATTCCTATTGTAATTTATCTTTCTGTTATTAGTTGATAGGCAGCTCTCTATATAAACTCTATGTAACCTAATTGTAAAAGTGTGGAAGTCGAAGCATAATTATCTGAGTGAAATTTTGTGAGAGCATAGAAATAGAGAGAGTTGCTGTGATAAACACAGAGAAGCTGCTAGGGTTTGTGTACACCCTAGGAGAGTTTTGTATTCACAAATCAATAATACAAAACAGTACTTATTCATATTTTTGCGTTTGAGTTTGTTCTTAATTTGATTTTAAATCGGGCATAAAAGACATACAAGTATTCAACCCCCCCTTCTACTTGTACGACTGGGAAAACAATTGGTATCAGAGCCTAACGTTTAAAATCGATCAAAGATGTCTGGAAACAAAGATGGAAATTCTAAGATTCCTATGCTTAAGAGAAACGAGTTCACCCACTGGAAGGTTAAGATGTTGCACCATCTGGAAGCAACAGACCCTGACTATCTTGACAGGATTAATGAAGGACCCTTTGTGCCTTTAAAAATTGTGCCTCAAATCAATGAGGAAGGCAAAATAACTGAAGAACACCTCGTTAAGAAACCAAAGGCTGAATGGACAAAAGAGGACAAAGAAAATGTCCTTAAGGAGGCAAAAGTAAAGAACATTCTCTTTAATAGTTTAGATTCTGTTCTAACTAACTGTGTCATATCATGCAAGACTGCTAAGGAGATGTGGACAAAACTTGAGGTGCACTGTCAAGGGACTAAAGATGTCAAGAAGAATGCTAGGTCTTTGCTTATTCAAGAGTATGAGTACTTTGAAGCAAAATCTGGAGAATCTATCACTGAGATGTATGATAGGTTTACAAAACTCTTGAATGAGATGGCTATGCTTGGTAAGGTTTTTGATTCTGAAGATACGAACACCAAGTTTCTGAGAGCACTTCCTGAAGAGTGGGACAATAAGACTACAGCCATAAGAGAAGCTAGAGATTTGGATGAACTAACTCTAGAAGAATTGTATGGCAGACTCAAGACATATGATTTGGAGATGCAACAGAGAAAGAATAAGAAGTCTGTGAAGACAAAATCTGTGGCACTCTTACTGGAGTCTGAGAAAGAACAACAGGAACAACCCACAGAAGCTAGAATCAAGGATTCAAGGAAGAAGGGTAAAGCTGTTGTGGAGTCAGAGTCTACTGACACAGACTCTGATTCTGATGAAGAGTTTGATCTAAGTCAAATGATGGCTATGTTTGCTAAAAATTTCAAAAGAATGAAATTCAACAAAAGAACTGGCAAATTTAGCAAAAGGTCATCATTCAAGAAGGAAGATGAAAAGGTTGAGAAGAGCAAGAGTACAATTATCAAACTTGACAAAGCAAAGGTCAAATGTTTCAACTGTGGAATATTGGGGCACTTTGCCAGTGAATGCAGAAAGTCAAAAAGTCAAGGAAAAGGAAAAGCACTTCTATCAACAGGAAATGACTGGGCAGACTCAAGCTCAGAGGATGAAATTGATTATGAAAATCTAGCACTGATGGCATCCTCCTCAAGAAAATCACAGTCTCCCAAAGAACCCTCATCTCCTAAAACTCAGGTATCAATCTTTACTCCTGAATCCTTAATTTATTTGGACTCTGATGGCATAGAGATTGTGAAAAGTGAGGTTAATAAAATAATGACAACATGTAGGTCTCTCACTAGTGAAAGTGAAAGGTTGAGAGAAGAAAATTTAGCCTTAACTAAAAGGAATTGTCATGTAGAATCTGAGTTATTATTAATGGAACAATACAAAAAGGAATCTGAGAAATATAGTCATAACTACACTGAAATTTTGAAAGCCTATGACTATGTTAGGAAAGAACTAGAAGAAGAAAGGCTTAAGTTTAAAGTTTGGACAGACTCTGGAAGAAAAGTTCAAGAAATTCTCAATAATCAAAACGTGTGTCAAACTGCTGGTCTAGGCTATGACAAGAGTCAAGACAAAAGACCTATTGTTGAGAATGATAACAATGAAGAAACTAGCAAAATTAATAAGACTAAAGACAAAAGTACATTTGTTCCTGTTAAGTTTGTGATCCCTAAAGAAAAAACTGAAGCCACAAATTCATCTGTCAATAGTCCCCCTGTTGTTGACAAAAAGACAGATGAAACAGGGGCAAATAACTCTAAGAAAATTATAAACATAGGGTACTTGTCTAAGTCTAAGTTAAAAGAAAGGCTAGAGAACTTATCAGAGTCCACCAAAACTATGAGAAATAGGAATGGTAAGGAAGGCATCAATAAGGCTAATAATTATCAAAAAGATCCTAATGCTCCTAGAAAGAAGTGTTATAGATGTGGCAATCAAAACCATTTAGCTATAGATTGTAAAACAAAAATTAAGAAAAAATCAGAGTCTAGTCCTTCTCAGACTCTGAAAAATCACTACATACCACAGAAACCTTGTTATCACTGTGGTAGCATATTTCATTCTATATATATATGTGTAGGGACTATCATGATTTGTATTAAAATTTTTATGAGCTAAAATCTTCTATTGATAAGAGTTGGTATGACACTGTTAAGACTCCACCACAGTCTAGAGCAACAAAAGAGACAGGTAAGCCAAATGTGAAAATTATTAAGCCTGTTTCTCCTAAAATTAGTAGAAAAGGATCCAAAACTATTTGGGTCCTCAAAACATCTAACTAGTTGCTTTATGTATGCAGGGAACTAGGGTAAAGAAAGTAACCCTAATCCTGGACAGTGGATGCTCAGGACATATGACTAGAAAGAAATCCCTGCTTACAGACTTTGAGGAAATGGCTGGCCCAGAAGTATCCTTTGGAGATGGCAACAAAGGACAAACACTGGGATATGGCAAGATTGTACTTGGGAATGTCATCATTGAACAAGTAGCTCTAGTTGACGGCTTAAGGCACAATTTAATAAGCATAAGTCAACTTGGAGACAAAGGTTACCATACTGGCTTTGACAACAAAGAGTGTCTTGTGACTCTCAAAGAAACAGGCATTGTGGTTTTCAAAGGACACAGACATGGTAACATTTATGAAGCCAGCTTGGAGGATTGCATAAACAGTGAAGTCACATGTCTATACAGCAAGGCCTCAACTGAAGAGAGATGGAAATGGCACAAGAAACTGTCACACATCAACTTCAAAACACTCAACAAGTTGGTTAAACAGAATCTTGTAAGAGGATTACCACAAGTTGATTTTGTACAAGATGGACTTTGTGAAGCATGTCAACTTGGAAAACAAAGGAAATCATCCTTCAAGAGCAAGACAATAAATACCATTTCTGAACCCTTTTATTTACTGCATCTTGATTTATTTGGTCTAGTAAATGTTATGTCAATTAACAAAAATAAATATACTCTTGTTATTGTAGATGATTTTACAAGATTCACATGGGCTTTCTTTCTACATTCAAAGGATGAAGCTTCACAACACATAATAGATCATATCACTTTTCTGGAAAGAAAATCACAGAAAACAGTAAGAATTCTGAGGAGTGACAATGGTACTGAATTCAAGAATTCAATCATGGAGAACCACTGTGCATCAAAGGGAATTACTCAACAATTTTCTGCGCCAGGAACTCCTCAACAAAATGGAGTTGTGGAAAGAAAGAATAGGACACTCATAGAAGATGCCAGAACAATGTTGGCAGAGTCTAAGCTACCAGTATACTTTTGAGCTGAAGCAGTCAATACAGCATGTTTCACTCAAAACTGCACTCTAATAAACATGCATGGAAAAACTCCCTATGAAATGATAAAGGACAAGAAGCCAAGTGTGAAACACTTTAACATATTTAGATGCAAGTGTTATGTACTGAAAGTACATCCTGAAAATCTAAGCAAATTCGAAGCCAAGGCAGATGAATAATCTTTCTTGGATATGCATCGAACACAAGAGCATTCAGAGTGTTTAATCTCAGAACCAAAATTGTTATGGAATCTATTCATGTTGCATTTGATGATAAAAAGTTTACAGAATTACAGGATGAGTCAGAGTCTACAACACTGGAATTTGAAAATCTAAAAAGTTCTGAGATAAATGAAGAAGAAGAGGATGAAGACCCTAGAATAAATTCTGAACTAACACAGGAACCTGCACATTCTGAGGGGGAGTCAGAAAATTCAACTCCAAATAATTCAGAGTCTAACAGGTCAGGGTCTACCCAAACAGAGTCTATCCAGACAGAGTCTAGACAGACAGAGTCTAACTCATCAGGGTCTGGATCAAGCAACTCTAAACTCTTGTCAGAGTCAAGCAATTTAGGGGGAGCCTCTTCATTTGAATTTCACTCAAATACAGAAGATGCAAATGACTTAGAGGGAGTTTCAAGTTCAAGAACCAATCTTCCACCTGCTAGAAAATGGACAAGGAATCACACTCCTGATTTGATAATTGGTGATCCTGAGAGTGGTGTACAAACAAGAACAACCACTCAAAATGAATGTCTTTATAGCTGTTTTCTCTCAAAGAATGAACCCAAGAAAATTGAGGAAGCCTTGCAAGACCCTGATTGGATTATTGCAATGCAAGAAGAATTGAATGAATTTGAGAGAAATAAAGTGTGGAAACTTGTACCAAGACCTAGAAATAGATCAGTGGTTGGTGCAAAATGGGTGTATAGAAATAAACTTGATGAGAATGGAACTGTAGTAAGAAATAAAGCAAGGCTAGTTGCAAAAGGATACTCACAGGAGGAAGGAATTGACTATGATGAAACTTTTGCACCAGTAGCAAGATTGGAAGCTATTAGAATGTTTCTAGCCTTTGCAGCTCATTCAAAATTCAAGGTGTATCAGATGGATGTGAAAAGTACTTTCTTAAATGGAGAATTGGAAGAAGAAGTCTATGTGGAGCAACCACCAGGATTTGTTGATCCAAAGTTTCCTGATCATGTTTACAGGTTAGACAAGGCACTATATGGATTGAAGCAAGCACCTAGAGCATGGTATGAAACTCTTTCAAAATTCCTTCTTGAAAATGGATTCACAAGAGGTACCATTGACAAAACTCTCTTTATTAGAAAATATAAAGGTGATATTTTGCTTGTCCAAATTTATGTTGATGATATTATATTTGGATCTACTAATGATAATCTCTGTGAAATGTTTAGTCAACTAATGCAGTCAAATTATGAAATGAGCATGATGGGAGAATTAAACTTCTTTTTGGGGCTTCAAGTCAAACAGAATGATGATGGAATTTTCATCAATCAAACAAAGTATGTAAAAGAACTGTTGAAGAAGTTTGATATGCAAGATTCTGCATCTGCTAAAACTCCCATGTCAACAGCTACTAAGCTAGACTCTGACCCAAAGGGTAAGAAAGTTGACAACACTAGTTACAGAGGTATGATTGGCTCATTGTTATATTTAACTGCTAGTAGACCAGATATAATGTTTGCAACTTGTCTGTGTGCTAGATTTCAAGCTGACCCTAGAGAATCACACTTAATAGCTGTGAAAAGAATTTTTAGATATCTCAAGGGGGCACAAACTCTTGGACTTTGGTATCCTAGAGAGTCAGATTTTTTACTAATTGGCTATTCAGATTCTGACTATGCAGGATGCAAAGTAGATAGGAAAAGCACAACAGGACAATGCCAGTTTCTTGGCAACAGATTAATTTCTTGGTTTAGCAAGAAACAACAGACTATATCAACCTCAACAGCTGAGGCTGAATACATTGCAGCTGGAAGTTGTTGTGCTCAAATCCTGTGGATGAGAAATCAATTACTTGATTATGGACTAACATTCTCAAATATTCCTATGTATTGTGATAATACTAGTGCTATTAAAATTGCAGAGAATCCAGTCCAACACTCCAGAATAAAGCACATTGATGTCAGGTATCACTTTATTAGAGAACATGTTGAAAATGGTACTGTGACACTTCACTATGTTCCAACTGACAGACAGATTGCAGACATTTTAACAAAACCACTTGATGAGTCTACCTTTCTCAGACTGGTAGGTGAATTAGGCATGTTAAATATATAAGTGATCAAAAATTACAAGAAGCAAGGTAATTACTTTAATTATAGTCCCTGTCTTAACACACTGTGATTAATTGTTAGTGCAACATTTTGTTTGGTATTTTACCTTGACAGAGTCTAGACTTTAACGAGTCTGTAGACTCTGAAAGTCAGTAGACTCTGAGAAAATTATCGCCTAGACTCTGAAACGGTTAAAATTCGCGCCTGCAGACTCTGATTGCATTTAAAATGTTCAAATGACTTGAAATAGGCGGTAACAGTTATTTTTTTGACCGGATACAGGCTGTAGACTCGTGTGTATTATATGCAACTTGAACAAAATAGAATTTTTCATACAATTTACTCACTTGTTTATTGCAATTGATTTCTAAGGCAAAAATATTCACAGAGCTTTTTACGAACCCTAGCTAAATTCTTCAAGCTTCTCCATCACTTTCAACTCAACAACTTTAATGGCTGCTGTTTCTACTGTCATGAGAGGACCCAAGGCGATTGCGTTCACATTTGGGGATTTCGAGTTCATGACCACAAATCATGTTGCTGCTCTTGGAGATGGGAAAGGGGTAGACGCTGACTACTACCCTGTGATGGATTTCTTGGAACAATCCGAGCTACACTACATTCTCAAGGCATCACCAGTCATTCACATGGATGCTGTATCACAAGCATGGAGCACTGCAAAGGTAGTTGATCATTCTCAGGATCAACCAGGTAAAATAATGTTTACCTTTGGTTCGACTACATTTGATGTCACTGCAGATGTGCTTAATTCTGTGTTTAAACTGCCTGTTAAGTCTACTTTTGATGAAATTGTATCTGATGATGACATTAAAAGCATGTTTAAGGCAATAGGTTATTCTGCTAGCTTAGATAACATGAGCAAGATAACTAGGCCTTACTTAAGGAAAGAATGGTCATTTTTCTTCGATCAAATTGCTAAGTGTTTTACTGGTAAGTGTAGTGGATTTGATGCTATTACTGCTATTACTTATCAAATTGGTCATAGTCTCCTATTTGATAGAATAATCAACATTGGTGATATGTTGCTCACTCAAATGGGAGCAAAATTAAATAATGTGCATGAGGGGAGAAAGAAAGTCTACTATCATAGATTTCTTATGATTCTCCTCAATCACTTCATTCCTGACATGTCAACCAAGTTGGCAGATGATTGCTGTGTGCAGGCATACAAACAGCAAAGGAGGATATTCTCTGACATTAAGAGAATTGATGACAAAAAGAAGAGTCTACCTGCAATGACATATCCACAGGTAATGCAGGTAAAACTCTCATCCTACAAACCTTCTATCTACAATGCTTCATTTTTTGGTGGTGAAATGGTGCAGGAACAAGTAATGGAGAGTCCCCCTGCACCTACCCAAGTCACCCCCTTCAATTATACAATCTTCCAAACCAAAATCCAAAAAGAAACCAACCTCTGGTGTCTCTCAACAGGCACCAGTTGTAAAGAGGAGAAAATTGATTCAATCTAGGCTTATAGATGAGCACAGTGATGAGGAGCTCAATCCACTAGAGAAGCAAGTTGTTGAAGGACTTTCTTTGCTAAAGGAAGGTCATGATACACTTGATTCTAACCTTCAAGCCAAGTCTGTAGACTCTCAAAAGGCTACAGACTCTGAAAAACCTAGGGAAGCACCTCAGGATTCTCACATTGAGTCTCTCGAGAAATCTTTTGCTAAGAAGTACAGAAGGTTAAGGAAGGCTTATTCTGCAAACACACACACAAGCCTGTTATTATTACTAACCCTGTTTTGCAGGAAACAGATGCTCCCAAGGCTTCTGCAGAGCCAGACTCTGAAATCAAGAAAACACCTGAACCAGAGTCTAATGTTGAGTCAGAGTCTAGACTGCCTTTAGACTCTGATCATGACACATTTTGGGAAGGAATGCCATTAGATGCTGCCTCATGCCTAATTGATGAGATCATTACTCCAAGTGATGAGGCACTGCTATTCTTATATCCTTTGGTGGAATCAGTTGAAGATCCAGAGCAATATCAGACTAAATCTCAAGTCTTGGATTTTCTTTCAACCTATGAAGCCCTAAGGAAGATAATGGAACAGGAGCTACAAATGTCTGCACAGGATGTCGTCAAAAATCTCTACAGCTACCTATTCAACTCTTCATTCCAAGTACAAGCAGCTGGGCTCATAGAAGGCAGAACTAATGAAGTTCTCAAAGCACTAGGTGTGCCAGACTCTGAACAGCAAATTACAAAAAGCCTAAAAAGCTTAAGGTCCACAAAAGGAGAGCATCAGAGTCTGTTGCTGAGTTGGAAACTGAGATTGAGCAACCAGTTTTTAACTATGAAGCAATTTAGGATAATGGAGTTACCTACAGGACAGCCATTCAATGGATCTCTCAAATTCAACCTCTGTCAAGACAGGTGGCTGACTATCTTGTCCATAATATAGGTACAATTGCCAACAAATACATCTATCCAACCTACCAAAGTAGACTGGATCAATTCAAGGGCACTTATTTTCAAAGAGTAAGAAGGGAACTGCAGGACCTCTTCAATCTCACAGATGCCCAGGCAATCAATGCAATCCATCTCAGGGCCTTTCATCACAAGTTGGATGCATTTATTCTTGAAGAACAACAGGAGGTAGCAGGTGGTGCAAGGCAGTTGGTGGATGGGACTAGTGCACCAGTGGTGACTAGTGATAAAGATGCTCAGTCTGCCTCACCCACACAAGAACCACCTAGTCAGAGGTTGGGTGATAGTGGGGCAGGGGAGTATGCTGTTGGGCCCTCCTTGACAACTCATCAAAGAGCTGATGAGAACCCCAGTGATATGGGAGGACAGACTCTGATGGATGCTCATGAAGTGATTTCCCAATCTATTCTATCATAGTCTATCCACCTTGAGGGGGAGTCTCATGCACCAACAGTCAAAGATGGTAACACTCAGACTCTGGCTTCTAATGAAGTCATGCTGAAGCAGTCAGAGTCTAGAGTAGACCCTGAGACTGGAATACTGGAGCCAACAGACTCTGAAAAGAGAGAAGATGCTAGTAAGGGTTCAGAATCTGTTGATGCTCACCCCTTGGTGGAAACCCCTAGCCTTCAGACATTTGAAGGGGTTCCCCTCCATCAAGGTGGTTCAGGTATTGAAGCACCATTTTTATCTCCCAACCCCTCTTCTGTAGGTTTACTGAGTGCACCCTCCAAATTGAGTGACAAAATATATGAGAGGCTGGCACTGGACCAGGCAAAAGGAGAGGTAGATAAGGCTGTAGAGAGCCTGAGTGAGATTGAGAAAGTGGGTACCCAACCCCACTGTGAGCATGAGAGATTAGGGTATCCTGAACCTAGCTTTACTTATTGGGATCAAGATTTTCCAAAGAGTTCGTCCAATGAGTTGGAGAAGGGGATGGATGACAATTCACTATGTCTGATTGTGCAGATTGGCAAACAGGAGGAGGCTCTTGCTGCTCAGAAATCATTTACACAGAGACCCCAACTTCACCTGGTGGATTCTCTAGCAAGGAGAGCAGATAGAGTCATGGAGGCTTTGGTGGATAACCCTGTCATTTTCACTGAGGCTGCAACATTGAAGTCAGAAGAACCTCTTTTAATAATGCCTATAAGGGCTAGACTTCCAGAGTCTACAGTCTCTGATCACTCTCAGGAGGAGTCAGGGTCTATAGTCTCGTTTGCAGTTTCGGAGTCTACACCACCACCAGAGTCTACGCCTCCATTCACAAAGCTAGAGCCTGTTGCTGAGGAATGCACTTCTGCAGATGATGATCTTGTTACTCCTTCTTTTATCTATTTTTATCAGGTGTTTCCTCAGTCTTGGGAGTCTGCACAGCAAAGAGGCATCAATGATAAAGATTCTTTTGAGTGTATTTTGGATATTCATCTTTCTGAGAGACTTAAGGCTTTTCAGAAAAAATCTTTTCAACAGGAACATGGTTACTATCCTGGTGAAGAAGATCAAGTCTTAGATGGGGCTGTTAAAGCTAAGCTGCCTAATGTTGCCGCTCAATTATCCAGTGTGGTCCAGGACATTTCTCATATTAAAACAAAGCTCACTGGTGTTGATAATACAACTTCTCTGCTCAATACAAGATTTGACAGAATTCACTCTCTTCAATTATCCAAAGAGGTCGCTTTTAAAGATGCTCTAGCTGCTATCACTACCACTCAAGCCTCTCTTCAAACTACAGTTTCTGATTTGACCACTAAGGTTGATTCAGTTATTGCAGCCCAGGCAAATATCTCCACTGTTCTTGAGCAGATTCTTTTGGCTGTCACCAGTAATGATGATGTCAAAAAGGGGGAGAAGGTGAAGCAAGGTGAGTCCTCCAGGAGACATAAGGATGAGGGATGCAAGAATAAATCAAGGGGAGTTAAAAGGAGGAGAGATGGTGATGATGGAGATAGTTCTCATAGTTCTAAGGGTCCTGATGGTGTGCAACAAAAGCAATCTGGAGTAGCAAGAACTCAAACATATCAGTCAGGGACTAGACATGGGAAATCAGAGTCTAAGTCAGACTCTGATAAGCAAAGAAAGATGTCAGACTCTGATCAAACTCAAGAACCTTCATACTGGAAGTGCAGTCAATCAAATCTGCAACTTAGAGCTAAAAAGAAGATAGGTCTTGGAAGATTTGAAGAATCTGACATTGACAGAACATCTACTCTAACCAGGGATCCTCAATCCTTGACAGATAGGCAGTTTGAGAAGATCACTCAGAAGCACTTAAATAAAGTGGTGTCTGCTCAAATTGTGTATAATGTTTTTGAAACGAAGATACAAGGAGGTCAGGGAGGTACAGAAAAGGTGAAGAATGAGATGCTGGTTTACTTCTTAGAAGGTGGAAGTGTAAGATGGATTAGTCAGTCAAATTTTATCTTTTTCAAACAGGCTGAGGAACTACAGTATATTAGATTCCTACTTCAAATTGCTTATGAAGTTAACAAGAGCAAAGAAGCTGTCACACAGAAATGGTTCAAGGAGATTGATAGGAAGCTGATTTTGCACAGACAGGCAAATCGACAAATGGGCAAATTTTCTTTAAAATATGTTGATACTGAGGGAAATGATCAAGTCATGCCATTGGAAGAAAAATAGATTAAATTTCAAGAAGGTGTGGGTCATTACTTTGGGTTTCAGCCTATGAGTGGGAAAGTTAGTGTTCTGATGTTGAAGGACTTAAAAGATCAAGAAAGCAGTGCAAATGATCTGAGAGCAGCTTACTGTCAAATCAAATGTTCAAATGAAGAAATGAAGAAATTAAAGAAGTTTGTTGGTGAAGCTCTTACAATTGTGGAGGAAAATATGCTAAACTCATTTTTGAAGAACAATCCAGCCTTTGAGAAGATTAAATGAAAAGTAATTTTTTTTTAATTCTTTTATACTGTTCTAGATTATTAGTTTTATTCTTTAGTTTTGACATCATCAAACCTTGATTTATGCTTACATTTTATAAAGCATAAATAGGGGGAGATTGTTAGGAATATATTCATTTTGATGATGTACAAAATACTAGAACAGGGTCTAGCTCAGTTTATCTGTAATAAGTCTTTCTAGTCTCTGAAATGTATAATCAGAGTCTAGATGGTCAACATTCATGTTACTTGTACTTAGAAGAATTTCTGTAGAAAGTGAAACCAGAGTCTACATGAAGATCAGAGTCTGGAAGGTGATCAGAGTCTATAGACTATCAGAGTCTATGATCTATCAGAGTCTACATGTGATCAGAGTCTGAAGATTATCAGAGTCTGAAGATTTCAGAGTCTATACAGTTGAGGTTAAATTTGGAAGAAGATCACAGGAATGGAAAGTCTTCGAAGATCAAGATAAATATATTGCAGATATGCTATGGGAAAGAAAGAGAATTCTAGAAGGAAACTGTCAACTAATAATTAGGAATTCTATTCCTATTGTAATTTATCTTTCTGTTATTAGTTGATAGGCAGCTCTCTATATAAACTCTATGTAACCTAATTGTAAAAGTGTGGAAGTCGAAACATAATTATCTGAGTGAAATTTTGTGAGAGCATAGAAATAGAGAGAGTTGTTGTGATAAACACAGAGAAGCTGCTAGGGTTTGTGTACACCCTAGGAGAGTTTTGTATTCACAAATCAATAATACAAAACAGTACTTATTCATATTTTTGTGTTTGAGTTTGTTCTTAATTTGATTTTAAATCGGGCAGAAAAGACATACAAGTATTCAACCCCCCCTTCTACTTGTACGACTGGGAAAACAGAACTAAACGTAAGCAAGTCGAGTCTCTGTGGGAACGAATCCTACTTATTACTATATTACTTGTGACCACGTTCTCTTGCGTGAATAAAGTGTGAACAGATGTCAAAACCGTTTTCTTAAATGGAGCCTTGAAGAAGATATGGATGTGTGTATGTAACAGCCTGAAGGTTTTGTTGATCCAAAGAATGCTGTAAAGGTATGTAAGCTGCGTCGATCCATTTATGGATTGAAACAAGCCTCAAGGAGATGGAACATTCGTTTTGATGAAATTGTCAAAGAGTTTGGGTTTATTCAAAATGAAAATGAACCATGTGTTTACAAGAAGGTAAGTGGGAGCAATGCGGCATTCCTATAATTATATGTTGATGATATATTAATAATAGGGAATGACATTCCTTCTTTACAGGCTGTTAAGACTTGGTTGAGTAAGAATTTCTCAATGAAAGACTTAGGCAAAACGACCTATATTTTAGGTATCAAGATCTATAGAGATAGATCAAGAAGAATGATCGGCCTAAGTCAGAGTAGATACTAGTCTAATCCAGGTGAAGGTCACTGGACAGCAGTCAATAATAAGTACTTGAAGAGGACTAAAGATTAATTCTTGGTATATGGAGGAGAAGATAAGCTGGTTGTAAAACGTTACACCGACGCTAGTTTCTAGACAGACAAGGATGATTCGATTTCTCAGTCTGGATTTGTGTTTTGTCTAAATGGAGATATTGTATGCTGGAATGGTTCACAGCAGAGACAGTTGTTGATTTTACAATAGAGCCTGAGTATTTTGATGCTTATGAAGCAGCCAATGAGATTGTTTGGAGATGTACTTAGGAGATATCACCTAATTAATGAGATTAATGATCAAAGAGATATACATATATGTAAAGTGCATACTAATAAGAATAATTCAGACCCACTGACTAAGGTTTTGTCGCAGCAGAAGCACGAAGGTCATACTAGTTCCATGGGTATTAGATACATGAGAGATTGGCTCTGGTACAAGTGGGAGATTGTTAGTATTGGTGTCCTAGAGACAATATTTTTAATGTTTTATTGAAAACAATTAAGGATTATGTTTCATGTGATTATTTAATTAATATTTATTATATCTTTATTTACTGCGTCATAAATTGAAAGAATAATAAATGTCCTTGGAATATTAATACATAATATATATCTTTAAGTATGTGACTTAAAAATGAGATTATATGAATAGTATTTTATTCCTAAAATTCCCTAGTCAAGTATTATTATTTAAGGACAATAATAATACAATAAGACTAGTATGTTTGTTGACAGATGACCACATCTCATTGGTCATAGGTATGGTGATACTAAAGTCAAGAACATAAGTGTATGTATCAATACATGACACTGGAAAGACCCGCCGTGAGATTTTACATGTTAATAAGTGTCATAAGAAATCTCACAGTGATAATGATGTAATGATCCTCTAACTTGAAATCATTATATTTCTATACGAGAATTAATATACTTTGATTACACTCAAAGTTACCTTTAACCGGGTAATGATAAAGGTGGACATTGGGTATGCTATGAATCGTATGGGGAATATGAATGATAGATATAAGATTTAACCCTCCAATTCTAGGAGTGATATTATTGGCCTCTTGATTGAGTGAGACTATGAAATGCATGGCCATGCTCAAATATTGATTTGTTTAAATAGTCTACTCATTGATCAAGGAAACCAAGATTAACCGTTGAAGAGGATGACACTATACATGCCTCGAGTTTTATCTATAATATAAGGTTAAAGGGATTATATTACATTGCACATTATTCACAAAAGGTTTAATTGAATCACCAATTATTATTGTTACTTGGGTAGCAATGATGTATTACTAGATGCCGCTCATTGTTTATAATTTTATTATTAGATAATAAAATTATTGCCAACGTAATAATAACCTAAAGGGTCACACACAAAGAACGTCAAAACGGAGGTTTATTTAAATTACGAATTTAAATATATTATTGTTTATTCGAATTTAATTATTAAATTAATTAAGTGGGACTTGATTAATTATATTAGAATTCGGATTTAATAAGTATTATTATTATTCAAATTTAAATATTGAATTAATTAAGTGGGACTTGATTAATTATATTAGAATTCAGATTTAATAATAATAATAACCCAAAGTCATAATGGGTTTTGGAAACCACATGGATTAGGGTTAGGCCCAAAATCTCTCTCTCCCCTATATATACATAATGATGTATAGTATTAGGGTTTAATCATCAAATTTCGTTTTAGAGAAAAACCCTAGCTGCTCAACATCAAGAGAGGATAGAGAAAGAGAGAGAGAGACAAACAATTCGGCTAGTACCGACTCCGGTGATCGTAGGACGATCGGGCGTTCGTGTGGACTTCTTTAGAGAGCAAATCTTTGCAACAAAGGACTGTTGTGATTAATCTTTCTGGACCTCCATTAAACAGCATACGAAAGCTTTGTTAAGGTACAGACTTCTTCACCATAATCATCCAACGTTATACATGGATCCTGCGATTGGGTTTTGATTTTTTTTATTGTTTTTACGTTAATTCCGCTGCGTTTTCATGCCCGAAACCCTTCATGAATATGACTCTAACAAGATATCAAACTTCAAAGATTCATAATAGTCTTTCATTTGAATGCTTAGGAGCTTGGTGTAGTAGAACGAAACATTCAGTCTTTCAATCACCTTCTAGTTTTTAATCACAAATGCCTTGATAGCTTTCGACTAAGTCTTTTCACGATCTTTGTTGAATATAGTAGCATGCTGTGTTAATTGCAGCTGACTTCAAAGTTCTCATAGCTTCTTTACTTCCAACTGATCTTTCTGATGTGATCAATCACCATCTGTGATGCTTCAATATATGTTGAATGCATGAACATCACCAAATTATAACTAGGGTCATCAATCACCACTAAGCATATTTCTTTTATGACTTTATTTGCTTCAGTGTGATGCTTCCATGACTTCCCTAAATGTGACATACTTCAAAATGTCCTTCTGGATAGAATTTCATATGAAGCAGTCATCTCACCAATTTCATCTTTCTCAGAGAATCCATTGTCTTGACAATCAAGAGTGAGAGCTTCCTATGCTATAGCCATCTCTTTACTGATGAAGCTTTACTAAGAAACTCACTTCACCTTTGAATATAGAATCCATGTCAGCTACGAACAAATTTCCCACTCTCAGTTGAGCGAGCTTCCAACCTTCTTGTTTGAGATTAAACACTTCTCCTTTTCAATGCTATTCCAGAAAACCCTTGAAAAGAATTTCTTAGTGCCCTGTAGATAGTGCTTAATTATGTTTATAAGAAAGATGCTTCCAGTGATGACAATACAAAAATCATGATAGTCAAATCCCTTGTACATCCTTTGCTGTCTTCTCCAAAGGTTACCATTGGGCAGGCTTTCTCAACCAACAGTGATAGAAGAGCTTTAAAGTTAGTCATATGCCTCGAACAATAACTGTCAAGAAATCACATAACTTTTGCTTCTTTTTACATACTCTGCAATCACAAATGATTAAGCTTCTTGGTCCTCAATCTCAATTGAGTCCAGACGGGTTAGAGATATTTCTTATAATAAAGGTAGCAACAGATTCAATTATGCATAATAGAAAATTCAGTACTATCTACTTTAACCTTTAAACACATAAGTGATAGGTGTCAAGCAGATTTACAGATATTCAATAATTTTCTAAAAGCACATGGAATAGAAGAACTAATAAATTAATTACTGATTCTGTCTAATCCATTCTATTGTTGTCTAACATTTTAACTATCTCTAATCCTCGTCT
This sequence comes from Oenanthe sinensis, assembly GCA_028671895.1. Classification (NCBI taxonomy): domain Eukaryota; kingdom Viridiplantae; phylum Streptophyta; class Magnoliopsida; order Apiales; family Apiaceae; genus Oenanthe; species Oenanthe sinensis. Next base: position 9,426,061 of record JAPMAC010000212.1, read on the forward strand.
CTACAAGTTTTACTGACTACTTAGATAATTCTACCATCTTTTAATATTCTACTCCTTAACAAGCAATACATGATGTGATATGACATTTAAGTTCAACTATGTGAGTAGGAGCAAATCATATGAAAATAAGCACATAAACAATTTCAAGTAAGAGCAAATATAAAATATCTGATCTATGACCTGTTTGTCTATTAGCAATTTTCACAACATTAGCAGAGATATTAAATCACATAAGATTTAAAATCAAGTTTAAACAAATGTTTTAGGGATACACTTAACAGTCTAGCAACTATCTAATTCTTGATATTCATTTTACAGCATAGAAAATCAAGTATGAAATGTACTCACTAAACTCATATAACTAAGCATGAAATCTTATTCTTAGCAATCAATTAAGCATTTAAGTTCTAAGATGTTAACATGCTGACACGAGTCTAATACATTTCAAAACATAATAATCATACAATTATGAATTAGATAAAGATATACTAGTTAGTAAGTATACATGTAAAGTGCTTAGTGATTCATCTCTAGTGTTGGTCATTGATGCCAGATATTCATTTGGTTCATCACTGTCACTGATAGAATCATCCTTGCATTTAACTTCATCAACAAATGCTTTCCCTTGCTGCATCCTCACTAATGCCTAATTCCTACTACAACCCAACATAGTCTCTGTCATCATTTGCTTGTACAGGCTTCTTCAAACTATGTAGCAAAACCTTGATCTTGTCTTTCTATTTCAAACCATCCAAGCCTTGTAACCGCCTCTTGAACTGATCTTGAAAATCTCATTTATGGAATCTATAGGTAAGGACCTTAGATTAAGAATTGAGATTCCATCTGAATCTGATGTCACTGAACTTCTATTTGCCTTGCAGGCTTGACTTGCAGTCCAGTTCTCAAGATATTACAAAGTGTCAAATTCATATATAATACCTTGACCACTACCTCGAGCTACTACATCTTCAATTCAGCTTGTTGGATCATTTCATTTCTTTTCAGAGGTTCTCAACCTTGACTTCAATCAAATTTGGTTCCTGGGTCACAAAAACAGTGAATATGCTAACAACTTCTGATTTACCAAATATTATCTTCTTCAGCTCTTATTCTAGTTCATAGGCCTTCAGCACAACATATAGATCTTCTAAAGATAATGTGGTTATATCCTTAGAATCCCTTGTAGCTGTAATCCTATGTTCCAGATGATCTGCAGTGTTAGCACGAACTTCTTGTAATCTCCTCGTAGAATAATCTTTAAGGCTTCTGTACTGAGATGCTAGGATGTCCAGTTTGTTCTCCTTCACACTACTTAAATCCCTAAGATTTTTCATCTTCAAATTCAACCCAGACCAACTAAAAACTGTACCCAAATAATCTTTTCATAACCAGAATCAACTTCTCTGGATAATCTTCAGTCAATCTTTATTGTCTTCAATAACCCATAAAAATCTTCAACTACTAACTTCTGAACATTCTCGAATAAGTACTTAAGAAAAATTTAAATTTACAGAATTTTTAATTTTCTTAGAAAATAAATTAAACAAAAATAAAAATTTACAGAACTTAATTTTCAAGAATTTTGAATTTTCTTAAAAATTAAAATATTGTAAATTAATATTTAAGAAAAATTTAATTAACAAGAATATTAAATTTTCTTGAAAAATAAATAAATCTAAAATAGATATTAAAGGTTCAAAACGTTAAGTAGGCCAAAATAACATCTGAGGCGCTTATGTCCAAGAGTAACACTAATGAGTCACATTTTTCCTCAAAAAGAAACTTCGCCAATATTAATACCTAAGACATGATTACACAGTAAAAATACTATATGATCATGTTTCAGAGTTTAATAAACACTGGTCAATTCTTATTTTTGAAACAAAAATTACACCAGGGACAAATGTCTTTTTTCTGAGATGTAAATCAAAAGTAGAAACACTTTGCAGTGTCGACACCCTTAGTTTAATATTTAAGAAAAATTTACATTTCCAAAATTTTTAATTTTCTAATAAATTAATCAAAAATAAATATTTACGAAAAATTTAATTTTCAAGAATTTTGAATTTTCTTAAAAATATACAGTTACGAATTTTAAAAATTTTGAAATAAAATAAATTAAAAATAAAAAATATCAGAATGCGAGACTTGCTAACTATCAGACTTGTTTTTAATCAAACCACCTTTCGATAGTTATCAACTATCGGTAGAAGAAAAAAAACTGGCCAAAATTTAATAAGTATCGATAGCTGGCTTGACTTGGAGAACCACTGGTCAATTGAAAACTTCCACGCGTGTCTATTTGCTGACCAACTTCTTGTCCACTGAATTGGTTTCCTGGTCAGCGCGTGAACTAAAAACGTTAACCACTTAACCTCGCTGAGTCGTCTGCTAGCGAAATAAATGGACCAAAATTAATCAACAGCAGCGATGCATAAAATGTACCAAATAGTAAATTAAAATTATAAAAATAAATCTATTTAAATTTAGAGAATAAATTTATTTAAATTAAATTTATAAAATAAATTTATTTAAATTAAGTTTATAAAATAAACCTTTTCAAGTTTAAATAATAAACTCATTTAAATTAAATTTATAAAATAAATTTACATAAGTTAAATTTATAAAATAAATTTATCTAAATTTAAATTTATAAAATAAATTTATTTAACATGGCCTCTAAACATTCTGAGTTCAAACAGCTTCCGCCTGGCGAGCTTCACTGAGCTAATGGATCTTGATTTGTATATCAATCAGCAAGCTCTGATACCAATTGTTAGGCCCCGGAAGTACCGTAGAAAGGGGGGTTGAATACGATACTCACTAAATTAAAAAATTCTTTCGAATCTTTTGCGGATAAATAATTTAGAGTTCGGTTAATGGGCTCATGTTCTTGAGGTGAATAGTGTTTACGGAGCTGCTTACTAATTTTCTATATTTATGATTAATCAGTTTGATTCTAGAAAATTAGCAGGAAAATAAACAACACAAGATTCGAGGAATATATCATTTGATAAATATAAACCCTGAGGTTGCTACACCCTGCCAACAAATCCGGTCCGAAGAACAAGTTCTTCGCTGCTTAACAAAAATATAACTCTTAATTTCCTATACAAGTATTTCTAGATCAGTACAAAGGAAATTAAGACCGTAGAGAGTGATATATAGTGGCCCTGAACATTTTCCGTTAAGGGACCGATAACTAATACATCTCCGGCGAAGAGGTATAGATTTTTCTAGGTGTTCTCTCATCTCCGGCTTTGCCTTCTCTCTCTCTGGATATTTTTGTTGTGTTGTAGAAGACTTCTCCAAATGAATGGCTCTGCTTCAATTTATATGTAGGCTTTTTCAGTACAGCTACGTGGCTTCATGTGGTCCAAGTAACTGAGCTGCTTCTCACTTCTTGAATTAACAACCGTCGAGACATTTGATTTATAACCATCGGTGAGTCTGTTGATAACCATCGAGACTGAAATAAATCACTTAATACAATTCTGCTCAAGGATATCAATGATATGTGGCATGTTGTGGCTGGCTATAGATTAAACAATCTTAAACCTCAACTATGGAAGTGCCATAACTATCGAATGACTTAACTGTCGATGGAATAAATAATCTGGATATTTATCTGAGTACCTTAACTATCGAAATGCTGTAACCGTCGGTCAATTAAGACGAAACAGTCAAACCCAATAACTATCGACTCAAAATAAATTATTAAACCATAACCGTCGAGTGAAATGAAATTAATAATATATCCAAAATGGTAGCCGTCGAGATGTGCTAACCGTCGGTAAATAAGACGAAATAGCCAAACAGCTGAAACCCAACCGTCAGAAATAAGACAAAACAGTCAAACAGCTAATCACCAACCGTCGGTAAATAAGACAAAACAGTCAAACAGCTAAAACCAACTATCGGTAGTTCACCTTAGCCGTTTTTCCAACGATTCAAAGCTCTGTAATATTTCTTTTCACTGCAACCAAGTTAATAAATGTACCTTTACTACTTGAACTTGATTTTCTCTGAGATTTAGCACACAACGGTTATACAACCAATTCTTTTCTAACGTAGATGCAGTTCTCAATTCCTTTTGTGCTAACGTTTAGTGCAACTGGTCTGGTTCACAAATGAAAAACACGAACTTGATCTCCACACCTTCTTGACTATTCAATTGGCCATGTTTCTCTAGCTGTTAAGAAGTGCTTCTATTGTAAGTACATTGGAATCCTCTGGCACTTATGCTGAACTACAAACATATCTGAAACCCTGAACATCTTCGAACTTTATCCTTCACTGAAGTCTGAACATATGAATGAACTTCCTCCAGCAATCTATAGTAGACTCCAAGATTCCATCTAATATTTTGATTCTTTTTATTTGCCGTATATTCTATCTTCTCGATTCCTGTACTTGAGCTCTACAATTCATTGCTTGACTAATTTGCAGATTTGGATCACTAGAATCTTTCTGGTACTTTGACAACTGCTTCACTGCTTCCACATCCTTGAATACTTCAACCTTTATTCTTCACTGAGGCATGAACATATTAATGAACTTCTTCTAGTGAGCTAATGCTTCAAGTCTGTAGATTTCTTCTTTATCCTTTGTCTTTACCAAGTCTTCATGTCTTCCTGATTCCGGTGATAACTTCATATTATTTACACGTCCTGTTCTTGTGTTGAGTTATAACCCTATGTTACATATAGGTCTATACATACAACCTTTCATACAGCAACTTTTCTTTTGGAACAAAACCATCAAAGATACCCTTTACTATATAAACAACAATTAGCTTGTCCAAATAATTTTGTGATAACTCTTCTTCAGGTTTGTTCTTCAAAGAAAAAGGATCTCTGAAAGTGTTTACTTCTCCTCTGTAGACTTTAGCTTTTGAATCACCAATGCCTCCCTTATTTTTACCAAGCCTGGCATTGAGAGTCAGAGTTTCAGATTTTGTCCATAAAAGATCAGGATTCTTCTTTCTCCACAGAGAATGTTGTTCTTCTTCCTCATCCTCAAAACTTGTTCCCCCTAGTAGAAATGTAGTACCAAGTATAGTGAGAGGAGTTTTAGGCTTTCCTGGGGCTTTCTTTTGAATTTCAGGAGTTGGCTTTGTTAGAACAGGCTTGGGAACAGTTGATTTTGCTTGAGTAAGAATCTTCTTCTGAACTGGAGTCTTCTTAACATATCTTCTCTTCTTTGACTGAACTTGAGCAATGTCAGTACCAGTTTTCTTTTCTTCCTCTTCAACAGCAACTGGATCCATTCCTGAATTTTCTTCTTTAAATAATTTTAATGCTAGTTCTGCATCCTTCATGTTTCTTTCTTCAATCTTCTCAGGCTTTTCTTCTTCTTTAAGCCTTTTTGCTAATTCTTCATCAAGATCCTTCATAGTTTGTTTATCAGAGTTTACTCTAGATCTTGAAGGAATCAGAGTTTGATCAATCAGAGTTTGTGTTTGTAAACTTTGTCCACCCTTATAACTCACTTGGCTCATGTCAGCACCACTACCACTACCATCATCATCACCTTCTCCAGGTTTGTTAGAGTTAAACACAACATCCACCTTGCATTTGTCTTTTGATACTTTCTCCCCCTTTCTGACATCAGATGAGATAGTTAGGATGTCTACAATGGTATGAAACATGGTCTGCATTGAGGTAACATCAGTAGAAATTTTAGCAACTTTAGCCTCCAGAGCATCTTGTTTGGTATAAACAACTTTGATCTTCGATTCCAAAGCATGTTAAGTGTAGAAACAAAAGTTTGAACAGAAGCACTTTTCTTGCTTATAGTGTCTTTAAGATCAGAAACCTCATTGTGAAGACCCTTAGATAAGACAATAGTTACTTTGAGAACAGTCTGCAGCTCAACAGAGTTTAATTTAGAATCAGCTTTCTGGATAAGTTCATGAACATGGGGCCATGAAATAGCTTCATGAGAGAATTTCCAAGACTTAACCTAGATGAATTGTCTTCTTGAGCTTAGAACATCTGGTGTAAATGGTTCACCCCTGCTGCCTTCCCTCCTTATGCCTTCATTATTAAGAGCAGATTCTATTTCTTCTTTCAATTGTTCAACAACAAGATAATCAGGATACTCCATTCTTAGTTTTTCATAAGAATCAATAGAATTAATGGGCCATCTCTTTGAGTTGTATCTTTGAGTATATAGAATGGAAATATCAGTAATTTCTTCATCTTCAAAAATAGGTTCCTTAGAGATTGCAGCCTCATCATCAGAGTTTATAGCAACATCAGAGTTTGGCAACTCAGAGTTTAGAAATTGAGAAGCAGTTATACTCTGAGTACCTGTAAAAAAACAGAACACCGTAAATAACTCTTTTCTTTTAAAGTAATCTCATTACTTCTCATATCACACATCTCATGACTTTTAAGAGTCAGAGTTTGCTCACTAGAAGTAACTAACTTCTTTGTCATATCTACCTCACCTTTTACCATTTCCAGTGTCTGCCTCTCATTATAAATTTTGTTTTCCACACATTTTACCGCAATCTCACATGAAAGGCTCAGATCACTATGACTTACAGAAATAAGAGGTGGCTGAGAAAGGAGATCTGTGGTCACATGAATATAGGTACCCTTTACAGGACTATCCATGGTCATCTTTGCAGTAAAAAATGGAAAAATAAATCCTAAACTTATACTATCAGAGTATAGAAATTTTGAAGAAAAATCAGAGTTTATACCTTGAGCAGTTGTAGAAGTTGATGGAGTATTCAATGGATGTGTAGAGATAGGTTGCACTAGAATTGTATCAGAGATTGCCAATTGATGTTTATCAGAGTTTTACTTCCCAGCATCAGCAACAGCAGAATCATCTTCCAGAGTTTGAGTGCCTTCATCCAAACTTTGATTGGATGGTTATTATGTGGCAGGGGCATTAACAACTGCTTTAACCCTTTGAGCTGAAGGTTCTTGTGAGTTGTACCCCTGATCCATGCTGGCTTCATTTGCTTGAATTGTGGCTGCTGTTAAACTTTGATCAACAGGTTCTTATGGGCCTGACCTAGCATTAAATGCTACCTCACTTTGAGAGATAGGTTCTTCTGTGTCCTGGCCAAAAAAAACTTGCTTCTTCTTCTTTTTGGTAAACAACTTAGAACTTCCAGTGGCTGAGATGTTTGAGATTTCTTTGCAGCCATATCCTTCTTGACTTCCTCAGCTAGCTCCCTCACTCTTTCATATGAAATCTCCTTTATTATTTATTTTGGAGAGTGAATAGGAGAAACAAAGATTATTAATGGAGCATCTTCAACTTCAGCCAATTTAGCATTTTCTTCCCTATTGGCAGTTTCATCACCATCTATTTCACACTTTACCAACACATTAGAGTTTATCAATTCATTAGAGTTTAACAGGGCATCAGAGTTTATGGGTTCAAAGTTTAAGGCTTGGACTTGATCAGAGTTTGCCTGATCAGAGTTTAGAACTTCAGAGTTTATAGCCTTAACCAATGTTCTTCATTTCTTTGCAGGCTCTACGATGGGGTTTACATGAAATGGCTTCATGAATGGAGAAAGTGGAATCTCAGAAGCTTTTTTAACTGTCTTCTTCAATGGAAATACCAACCCTTCATCACTATCATCAGAGTCTATAGGTTCATCTATTAATCTTCTTTTCTTGGGAGAAGACTCTGAGATTAATTTTCCCTTTCTTTTTGTGCTTGGTCCTTGTACTTTTGAGGTCTGTTTTACAACCGATGTCTTTTGAGAGACATCAGAGGTTGACTTGGGTTATGTATCAATGTTTGGTTGTTGACTTTTGTTAGAATCAGAGGGTGCTAAACTTTGATTCATAGTCACTGAAAAAAATCCGTCATACACAGGAGGCATTCTCTGATTTAAGAGAAACCTGATCCATGTGGGATAAAATAACTTTGGTAATTTACCTTCAGTGTCCTTTTTGGAATCTTTCCTTGTCAGGTCAGCAAAAATTCTCTTATTCATACAGAAACTAGGTAAGCCCTTATCATTCTCAAAATTTATATCATGCAATATAGATGGCTAAAAATCAATTGCAAAAATCTAGCATAATATATAGTGTGTGCATCATCACTAATCTTACTAGCTATTTGCCTAATCAATAAACAAGGAAAATTAATATTTAGATCATGGGTCAGAGAATACCCAATTTGTTGTGAGAGCGGTGGAATGACATCAAAATTGGTGCACTTAGTAGTGAATACCCTTGTTATACAATCAAAGAAGAAGCGCCATTCTCTTCTCAGATTTGGCCTTGTGAGGCTTTCCAACTTGGATAGACTACCTCCATAGCCTATTTCTCTGAAAAATGCATTTATTTGTTCATCCTCGACATTATCATCATATACCACCACTTCGGGAAGGTGAAGGGCTTGAAGAACAATCTCAGGAGTAATGGAATATCAGCCATTGCATTGAAATGTAATAATGGGCTCCTCATTATCACCAACATCATTAAACTTAGCGTTCGACCATATCTTGGTTAGAGTTTATGCTGAAATCGCCTTAGGTTCTTGCAAAGCATACCCAATACTTCTGTGTTGTAGAAAGTCCTGAATAACATGAAACTCTTGAGGTGCATTAGATTTAGTCAAGAGTGAGATGTAGTTAGTAGCTACAAAGTTGAAATTATAGAAAGATAGACCTTTAGATGCCATTGATACACAGAGATTTGCAGTTTGTAGATATTAGGGTTTTGAAACAATGAGAGAAAGAGATAGTAAGAATAAGTTGCAGTTGTTAATTCAAAGTGAAAAAAAAATGAAATAATCTATTCCCTCTCAATAGCATATACTCTGTAGTGGGACATGTGGCATGTTATGATTGGTGGAGTAATGAGTAGTGTAAGTCTCAAAATACAACAAATGTGTGTGTATCTGTGTCTAAATATGAAATGTTTTATGTGACAGACACACGCCATTTGATTACTCTAATCAGAGATTAAATAAAATGATGTCACATAATTAAAATAATCAATAGTAGCTTAGAGTTTAGCATGTAGACTAAGATCAGAGTTTACAGTAATCAGAGTTTGCATTTACTGTTAGAGTTTACCACATACTCTGACAGAGTTTATCATAAACACTGGTAGTTTGAGATCATCAGAGATTAGATTTTTCAAGGATCAAAGTTTACTTCATTCTCTATCAGAGTTTACCACATACTCTGACAGAGTTTACCATATACTCTGATTGTGTCTGCTACTTGCTGTTTGGAGTTGAACCACTTGTCACCCTTCCCAATTCAGAAACTAATCTTGTAAAATTTGTTTCACACAGAGGTTTTGTGAATATGTCTGCTAGCTGTTGATCTGTTGGAAAAAAATGCATTTCAATTGTTCATTCCCTGACATGTTCCCTTATGACATGGTATTTGATACTGATGTGCTTTGTCAGAGAATGTTGAACTGGATTTCTTATTATTGCAATAGCACTTTGATTATCACAATAAATAGGAATTTTTGAAAAGTTCAAACCATAGTCTAACAGTTGATTTCTCATCCATAAAATCTGAGCATACCAGCTTCCTACAACTATATATTCATCCTCTGCTGTTGATGTTGAGATTCATTTCTGCTTCTTGCTAAACCATGAGACAATTCTCCCACCTAGAAATTGACAACTGCCACTAGTGCTTTTTCTATCTATTTTATATCCTGCAAAATAAGCATCTGAATAGCCTATGAGTTTAAAGTCAGACTCTCTAGGATACCATATGCCAAGATTAATGGTGCCCTTGAGATATCTAAAAATTCTCTTAACAACAATCAAATGTGGTTCCCTTGGATTTTCCTAAAATCTAGCACATAGATAGGTTACAAACATGACGTCTGGTCTACTGGCTGTCAAATAAAGAAGTGAGCCAATCATACCCCTGTATGTTGTTATGTCTACAGGCTCACCAGTGTCTTGATCAAGCTTGATTGCAGTAGCCATCGGAGTTGTAGCAGATGCAGAGTCTTGCATTTGAAACTTTGTGAGTAGATTCTTTGTATATTTGAATTGACTTGTGAAAATGCCTTCATCAGTTTGTTTCACTTGCAAGCCTAAGAAATAACTCTTCTCTCCCATTATGCTCATTTGATACCTGGACTACATTAGCTTTGAAAATCTTTCACAGAATTTCTCATTAGTGGATCCAAATATAATATCATCAACATATATTTGAACCAATAATAAATCCTTACCTTGAGTTCTATAAAACAAGGTTTTATCAATTGTACCTCTTGTGAAACAACTTTCAAGTAGTAATTGAGCCAGAGTTTCATACCAGGCTCTAGGAGCTTGCTTGAGTCCATATAAAGCTTTATCCAACCTATAGACATGATTTGGATATTTGGGATTTACAAAACCAGGTGGTTGTTCAACATATACCTCCTCCTCAAGCTCACCATTCAATAATGCACTTTTAACATCCATTTGGTATAATTTGAATTTCTTGTGTGCATCATAAGCAAGAAAGATTTTGATTGCTTCAAGTCTAGCTACAGGTGTAAAGGTTTCATCATAGTCAATACCTTCTCGTTAAGAGTAGATTTTGGAAACTAGTCTTGCTTTATTCCTTGTTATTATTTCATCAGAGTCTGTCTTGTTTCTGAACACCCATTTTGTTCCAACAATGGATCTGTTCTTTGGTCTTGGAACAAGATCCCAAACCTCAATTCTTTTAAACTCATTTAATTCTTCATGCATTGTAGTAACCCAATCTGCATCTTTTAAAACATCTTCAACTTTCTTTGGTTCTGTTTGAGAAAGAAAACTATGGTATAAAAATTCATTTTGAGTAGCTTTTCTTGTCTTTACTCCACTTTCTAGATCACCAATAATCAAGTCAAGTGTGTGATCTTTGGTCCATTTCCTTGGATGTGGAAAGTTTCTTGAAGTAGTTGCTCCCCCATGATTTGTGCCTTCATAGTATGAATCCTCGTAAATGCTGATCCTCCCCCTGAAGTTGTGCTTCCATCAGTATTTGATGGATCAATGTTTAGGCTTTCAAAGTTTGATGGATCGGAGTTTAAGTTTTCAGAGTTTGATGGATCAGAGTTTAGGTTTTCATAGTTTTGATGGATCAGAGTTTAGGTTTTCAGAGTTTGTTTCTGTCAGAGATTGGTCAGACTCTGAAATTTTAATTATTGGGGTTGATTCTCCAATTTCAGTAAAAGATTGATGTTGCTCCCCCTCAACATGTGCAAAATTTTCAACTATTGTTTCAATTATTTCTGAATCAAAGTTTAGGGAATCAGAGTTTACCTCACCAGTGTTTATCTCATCAGAGTTTAGTTCATTAGAGTCTGTGTCTTGCAGTTTATTTTTAAAACTCAGAGATTCCTGAGCATCTTCATCATGTAGTCCTGTTATTTTACCTTCATCAAAAGAAACATTAATAGATTCCGTGACTACCTTAGTTCTCAGATTGAACACCTTGAATGCCCTTGAAGAAGTTTTGGAAGTTGTTGCTTAACCAATAAAAATACATTCATCTGCTTTTATTTCAAACTTTTTCAACTGCTCATGATGTGTTTTGAGAATATAACACTTGCTTCCAAATATGTGAAAGTATTTCACATTTGGCTTCCTTCCATTCATCATTTCATATGGAGTCATTCCATGTTTATTTATCAAAGTGCAATTTTGAGTGATGCATGTAGTATTCATAGCTTCTGCCCAAAAATAAGTGGGTAGTTTTGCTCCTTCTAACATTCTTCTAGCAGCTTCAGTGAGAGTTCTATTCTTTCTCTCAACTACACTATGTTATTGAGGTGTACCAGGTGCTGAGAATTGTTGAATTATTCCTTTGCTTGAGCATAATTCCTCCAATGTAGAGTTTTTAAACTTTGTTCCATTGTCACTTCTTAGATTCTGTTGGTGAGATTATGAAGTTGTATGAATAGTAATCGTGATAAATCAACACTAGAATATGACAGGTAAATAATACTACGTCTACACATAAATCAGAAAGAAATGAAGACAAGGCCAATACAGTGAATCATGACATTAGAAGAAGTTTTGAAGTCTACTACATGTCATTGAGAAAAGTACATTAATATGTCCATGCCTCAGTGAAGAATAATGGTTGAAAACTTTCAGGATTTCAGAAGTGTTGAAGATTCAGCATAAAAGTGTCACTATAAGATTTCAGTGTAAAGGCATTGATTGAAGATAGACAGTGTTCGAAGTATAGGAATCTAAAAGGATTGAAGACAGGGTAAAGACAAAGGTTAAAAAAGACAGCTGCAGTCTTGAAGCTATACTCACTGAAAGAAGTTCAGTTATATGTTCAAGCGTCAGTGAAGAACAGAAAATGAAGTATTCAAGATTGTTTTAGTAATGGAGACATTGTCTAAGTACCAGAAAAGATTCCGGTGAAAGTACTATGTTTATTGACAGTTAGTGTTCGAAGCAATGAAGTTGCTGCAAACTTAACAATGTACGTAAGGCAATAATACGAAGACCTGGATCAATGTTAGTCGTCTGTGAACCAGACCAGTTGCACTAGGCGTTAGTAGTTTGTGAAAGGAATCTGAGTATTAACTATAGAAGAATTGTTAAGTTGAAGAACGTACTTGGAAATAACATTTATTTATTAAGGTACGAAAAGTGATTTGTAGAGGCTACAACCAAACAGCTCAAAGGGTGCAGGGTGAAAAGTGTCACAACCTTGGTACGAAAAGTGAAAGTTTCTGAACTACAATCGAAGAACGGAAATAGCTTAGGGTACAGGGTGTAAGGTGACAAGACTTTGGTACAAGAAATGGAAGTTGGCAAACTTCAGTCAAGGAATGAACAGGGAGTCAAAATGCAGTGATCAAATTGCACTTTGACCATATAATATATTCAAGCACCACGATCAGTACTGGCGCAAGAAACTTGAGAATTTTATCAAGTAATCTTTGGCGCAATAAATTTTTTAATGGCGCTACTAAAGAGAAAACCTAGTGCAGGCGCAACAAAATTGTTGAAGCCGGGCCATTTGACTTGGTTAAATTATTAACCCATTTTATGTTGCGCCTCCCTTGTGTGTCACATGTATAGGGCGCAACAAAATAGTCTTGGCGTAACAAAATCCATTGGTGCCACTTAACCTTCAGCCAATCAAATTACAACAACCTACTTTATTGATTTAAAGTCTACACAAATAAAAAGAGGGCATCCACTCATTAAAAAATAGTGTCGTCTTCTTCAACACAAAAATGTAGAGAGCAGCCATGGCCGGAGCACAAAATTTAATTGACACACATTCATACCTTGCTCCTGATCAGATATTAGGACCCAGTTCTTTAACGAAAAATGCTCAGGGCTCCTAGATATCACTCCCTACGGCCTCAGTTTTTCCTTGTACTAATTTAGATATATTTGTAAAGGAACGGAGCCTTATATTTTTGTGTTAGTAGCAAAGAACTAATTTGTTCTTTGGAAACTAGTTATATTTTTAACTGGGATTAGCAACCTGCGAGTATATATATAAAAGATATATTCCCCGAATCTTGTTCCGTTTATTTTACTTGCTAATTTTTTTGAACCTAATTAATTTATCCGGACATACAGAAAATTAGTAGGCAACTCACCTAAACACTATAAATGGCCAAACCCACTCTGAAGTAATAATTTATTTATCCGCAAATTCCGAAAAGAATTTAAATTATTGTGATTATCGTATTGAACCCCCCTTCTACGATACTTCGGAACCTAACAATGGGTATCAGAGCTTGCTGATTGATATACAAATCAAGATCCACTACTCAGTAAAGCTCAGGGTGTCGAAGTTGTTTGGAATTAAATGTTTAGAGGCCTTGTTAATAAGTTTAATTATGAACTTTTAATAATTTTATTTTATAAATTTTTATAAAATTTGTTTTATAAATATTTATTAGTTTATATTATAAATTTTAATTAGTTTATTTTATAAACTTAATATTAAATTTATTTTATAAACTTTTATAAATTTTGTTTAATAAACTTTTATTAGTTTATATTATAAATTTTAAATAGTTTATTTTATAAACTTAATATTAAATTTATTTTATAAACTTTTATAAAATTTATTTTATAAACTTTTATTAGTTTATATTATAAATTTTAATTATTTTATTTTATAAACTTAATATTAAATTTATTTTATAAACTTTTATAAAATTTGTTTTATAAACTTTTATTAATTTATATTATAAATTTTAATTAGTTTATTTTATAAATTTAAATAAAGTTTCTAATTAATATTTATTAAATGTTGTTTTAGTCCATTTTTTAAACTTGCAGCTGACTTGACTAAACACTAGCGCAACATCTTAAAGCAGCGCAACTTGAAGTTTATACTCACGCACCTAATTCATTGCGAAGCTTTGTTCTTGATCATCTGACAAAACATGATGCGCCTGCTCTGTGAATCTACTTTGACTAGCTTCACGAAGGGGTCAAGCAGCTCATGAAGATTTTTGTTGCGCAGGGAGTTAGCTGTACAGGCGCCATAAAAATAATTCTTAGCGCCACCAACCCCAAAATGCATTTTGGTATCCCAAGTTTTGTACCCTTTAATTTTTAATTTTTATTTTAGATTTATTTGTTTTTTCAGAAAATCTAAAATTCTTGAAAATTAAAATTTTTCTTAAAATATTAATTTACGGATTTTTAATTTTTAAGATATTTCAAATATTCTTGAAAATTAATTATTTATAAATTTTTATTTTTTGATTAATTTATTTTTAACGTAAATTAAAAATTCTGTAAATTTAAATTTTTCTTAAATATTAATTCGAGGGTGCTCAAGGATTAGTAGTTGGAAATTTTTCCGGGTATTGAAGATAACTAAAATTGACTGAAGAATATTCAATGAAGTTAATTCTAGAACAGGTTGAAGAAGAAGTGCTACTAATTTCCTCAGACATCTAATCCATAGGATCCCACTGTTTATTCGGATGCTGGAAAACAAGAGATTAATTTGGGTACAGTTTTTGGTTAATTTGAGTTAAATTTTTAGATGAAAAATTTTAGGGGTTAAAGTAGTGAAGGAGAAAAGACTAGGTATCCTGTAATCTCAGAACAAACCTTAAAGATTATTCTACAGGGAGATTACAAGAGTTCGTGCTAACACTGCAGATCATCTGGAACGTCGGGATGCAACCAACAGGAATTTTAGGATATAACCACATTGTCTGTAAAAGACCTGTATGTGCTGAAGGCCTATGAACTAGAACAAGAGTTGAAGAAGATAATATTTGGTAAAGCAGGTTATTAGCATATCCACTATATTTGTGACCCATGAACCAAATTTGATTGAAGTCAAGGTTGAAAACCTCTGAACAGAAATGAAATGATCCTATAAGCTGAATTGAAGATGTAGCAGCTCAAGGTAATGGTCAAGGTGTTATAAGTGAATTTTACACTTTGGAATAACCTGTGAACTGGACTGCAAGTCAAGCCTGCAGGGCAATAGGAAGTTCAGTGACATCAGATTCAGATGGAATCCCAATTCTAAATCTAAGGTCCTTATCTTCATATTCCATGAAGGAGATTTCAAGAACAGTTCAAGAGGAGGTTACAAGAGAGGGATTGTTTAAAGTAGAAAGACAAGATCAGGGGTTTGCTACACAGTTTCAAGAAGCCTATACAAGCAAAAGATGACATACACTATGTTGGGTTGAAGCATGAATCTGAGACATTAATGAGGATGCAACAAGGAAAAACATATATTGAAGAAAAATGTAAAAGCTGATTCTATTAATGATAGTGATGAACCAAATGGATATCTGACACCAATGACCAATACTAGAGATGAATCACTAAGCACTTCACAGGTACACATTCTAACTAGTAGACGTTTATCTAATTCAGAAATGTATGATTATTATGTATTGAAATGTATTGTATGCATGTCAGCATGTTAGCATCTTAGGACTTAAATTCTTAATTAATTGCTAAGAATAAGATTGCATGCTAGGATTGTTAGTGCATTTCATACTTGATCCTCTATGCAGTAAAATGAATATCTAGAATTAGATATGGTGTTCTAGACGGTTAGGTGTATCCCTGAACATTTGCTGGAACTTGATTTAAATCATTTGTGATTTAATACCTCTGCTAATATTTTGAAAATTGCTAATAGACAAACATGTCATAGATCAGATATTTTATATTTATTCTTATTGTGATAAATGACTTGTTAAGTGTATGTGGAATTTGATATTGATCATAATGACCAATACTAGAGATGAATCACTAAGCACTTCACAGGTACACATTCTAACTAGTATACATTTATCTAATTCAGAACTGTATGATTATTATGTATTGAAATGTATTGTATTTATGTCAGCATGTTAGCATCTTATGACTTAAATTCTTAATTAGTTGCTAAGAATAAGATTGCATGCTAGGACTGTTAGTGCATTTCATACTTGATCCTCTATGCAGTAAAATGAATATCTAGAATTAGATATGGTGTTCTAGACGGTTAGGTGTATCCCTGAACATTTGCTGGAACTTGATTTAAATCATTTGTGATTTAATACCTCTGCTAATATTGTGAAAATTGCTAATAGACAAACATGTCATAGATCAGATATTTTATATTTATTCTTATTGTGATAAATGACTTGTTAAGTGTATGTGGAATTTGATATTGCTCATAATGTTTTATTCAAATATTCTGCTTATTCTTAAAATTGTTTATGTGCTTATTTTCATATGATTTACTCCCACTCATATAGTTGCACTTAAATATCATATCAGATCATGTATTGCTTGTTAAAGAGTAGAATACTAAAAGATGGTAAAATTATCTAAGTAGTCAGTAACATTTGTAGATTTGAAGCTTAATCTAAAACTGACTTAGGTAATTAGAGATAGTTAAAACTGATTAGACAACAACAGAAATAGATTAGACAGAATTAGTAATTAACTTATTCGTTCTTCTATCTATGTGCTTTTAGAAAATTATTGAATATCTGTAATCTGCTTTACATCTGTTACACTTGTGTAGAATGGTTAAAGTAGATAGTACTGGATTTTCTAATATGCATAACATGCCTGAATTGCATAATTCTTATCTAATACATTGAAGCTGAATGTTTACCATGTGTTCTTATTTCCATGCTTGTTTAGTGAAATTTGAAAATACATATCTTAGGACTTGCATAATCTAAGACAAAACATGTATAAGAATCACAATAGGGTAAAGACTGCTAGTCTACCTTAAGTTAGGTTGGAATTACTAGTCTCATAGCCTTAAGACTATTTTGTCAAGGCTGCTGTATATGAGAAGTGATCAGTCAAATATAAGTTTTGCAAGTTAAGGTTGAAACTGTTGTTACCACTATTTAAAGCAATATCTCTAACCCATTTGGACTCAATTAAAGTTGAGTACCAAGAAGTTTAATCATTTATGATTGCAGAGTATGTAACAAAAGACAAAAGTTATGTGATTTCGTGACATTGATTGTTCGAGGCATATGATTAAGATTGAAGCTCTAATATCAAAGTTGATTGAGAAAGCCTACCCAATGGTAACCTTTGGAGATGACAGCAAATGATGTACAAGGGATTTAGCTATCATGATTTTTGGAATTGACATCAATGAAAGCATCTTTCTTGTTAAAGGAATTAAGCACTATCTAAAGGGCACTAGGAAATTCTTTATCAAGGGTTTTCTGGAAAAGCATTTAAAAGGAAAAGTGTTTGATCTCAAACAAAAAGGTTGGAAGCTCACTCAACAGAGAGTGAGTAAATTTGTTTGTAGCTGATATGGATTCAATATGTAAAGGTGAATTGAAATTTTCAGTAAAGCTTCATCATTAAAGAGTTAGTTATGGCAAAAGAAGCTCTCACACTTGGTGAACAAGACAATGGATTCTTTGATAAAGAAGAAATTGGTGAGAGGACTGCTTCATATAAAATTCTATCTTGAAGGACATTTTGAAATATGTAATATAGGGGAGTCAACAAAAACATCACACTGAAGCAAATTATGGCATGGAAGAAATATGCTTAGTGGTGATTGATGACAAGCCTAATTACAAGTTGGTGATGTTCATGCATTTAACAGGAAAAAAATGTCACAGTTGGTAATTGATCACATCAGGTAGATAAGGTTGGAAGCAAAATAAGCTGTGATAACTTTGAAGTCAGATATTGGAACTCAATTTCGCGGATGAAGTTCTAAATGAAGTCTGCACTAATAAAGGTACTTTGAAGCTGAAGTAACTAATATAGCATGCTGCTTTAATCAACAAAGATCGTGAAAAGACATCATATAAGTTAATGGCCAACCAAAAGCAAACACTGAAGCTCTTTCGTGTGTTTGGAGGAAATTGATATTTATTGAAGATTTAGATGAGCATCTTGGCGAAGTTGAAGTTAAGGCTCATGGAACAATTTCCTAGGCTACTCATTGAAGTCGAAAGCTTATGAGGCGTATGTGATTGAAAACCAGAAGGTGATTGAAAGTCTGAATGTGTCGACCTACTACACCAAGCTCCCGAGCATTAAAATGAAAGACTATTCTGAATCTTTCAAGTTTGACATCCCGTCAAAGTCAAATTCAGATACTGATGTTGAAACTGAGGTTGCAGAAGGAATCAATGATAATGATGATGATTCAAATCCTATTAGTAGAAATGGTAGTGAAACTACACAACTCATGAACTTTAATAGAATCCACTTAATAAGGTGAATGATCTTTAACACATCCTAACAACAACTTGGGGGGAGCAAATAAAAGAAGGATCTACTAGTTGTACTCAACACAATGAAGATCAAACGAATACATCAAGAACATATCTGCCAAGACAAAAGGTTTGAAGTCAAAGTCAATCCTAGAGTCTAGTTCTTAGTAAACCAGATTATTGAGTAAAGGCTAGAAGTGCTAAACAAAATGAACATATATTTTTCGGGACATAACATCTGGAATCTCAAAGAATACTGAAGAAGCACTGATTGATCCAGATTGAGTAATTGCAATGCAAGATGATCTCAATCAGTTCGAAGGCAGAATTTACTGAAGCTGGAACCCAGACCACAAGACAAGCCTGAAATTGGTACAATAAAGGTTCTCAGAGACTGGAAGATTATTGGCCTTGTTATGAGAGACAAAGCCAAACTGGTTGCTGCAGGTTACTATCAAGTAGAAGGTATCGATGATGATAGAAACAGAATCTTCGGGATTTTCAAGATCTAACAGCAAGTACCAGTGACGAGACTTGATCCTATTAGGGTTGAACTAGTTGATGACCAACAATAGGATATCCTATCACATGTTGAGCATTCAAGCATGAATATCTATCAGATGAATGTGAGCAAATGCACTCCTGAATGGTGAGTTAGAAGTTAAAGTTGATGTACAACATTTCCTGGACTTTGAAGTTGCAGATCAGTGAAATTTTTATATCATTCTCTTTACAAGCTCTTCCATGAATGGAGTTAGGGATTCAAGCAAAATTCAAGGACATGGTATGACAATCTAATTGCTAATTACTTAGAAATAATTTATATTAGATTAGTTATACACATATATCTCTCTAGAATACAAGGCACACATAATTCAATATTAGTGCAAGTATACCATAATTATATTATATATGGGTCTACTAACAAAACTTGTGCAAGAGATATTTTTCTAAGTAAATGCAGAGTAGGTACAAAATGAGCATGTTGGAAGAGTTGCAATTCCTTTTGGATTATAAGTAATTTAAAAGAATGATGTCAACTAAAGTAAGTCAAGGATCTTTTAAAGATGCACAATTTGGAAGGTCCTAGACCTGCCAAGACTTCTTGCCAACAAACCACTAAGCTGGATCAGGGAAAATCAGGTATAAGAACTGAAGTGACAAGCTATAGAGGTATGATCATCTCATTACTTATTCAAGTACATAAAGACCATATATTTTATTCTCGATATGCCTATGTGCAAGTTTCTAAGTGGATAATAGAGAATCTTATCTTATAGCTAAGTTATGAATTGTTAGATATCTTAGGGGATCACCAATTCTCAAAATTAGGTACCCTAAAGATACTAGGTTTAACCTAATTAGCTATATAGATATAAATAATGCAGGTTGTAAGAAAGACATGAAAGTCATTCATAGAAGTTGTCAATTTCGTGGAAGAAGTTGGATTCTTGTTGAAATGAGAAAAAACATTCAACACACATAGTTGCAGCAAAGGCTAAACTTAAAGCAACTAGTGTTGCTTTGATCATCTAGACAATGAAACCACTTCAACTCCAACAACTCTGCTGGATATTCTCTACACCACGTATGGACCAAGCTCATGGATACCAGGTATCATTTCTTTCGAGAGTTATTCGTAGTAGAATAACTTGCAGATATTTGCTAAATAATTTGATGAATTTATTTTGTCTAAGTTGGTTAGTGAACTTTGGATATTATTTATATGCATATTTGTTGGAAATCCCATCTGCAAGGAATTCTTAAATGAGTTCACAAGTATTAAATCATCCATATTTAAAGGACTTGTGAATTTGTTTGAAATCCAATACCTCATACTTTTTGCTATTATTTTAATTATCATGCTTACAATGTTATATGCTTACGTGGTAGTTAAATGATTTAGCATAAGTTAGCAGAATAATTATTTATATGTTAAATATTTGATGAGTATTAGTCAAAGATATCTTGCTTATTGCTATGATATTTTGCTATGATATTTTTAAATATTTTGTTACAAATAATTGTGATACTTTTGATATTAGTGACATTATTTCGAATTTATGTTCTAAGTAAATGATGCATATTTTAAAAATCACTAATATTGAAAGATGAAGTATTTTCTAAGTCATGTGTATAAAATTCTCAATATTTTATATACTTGGGAAATATTTCTAAATTTGATTTTGTTTGTAAGGAGTTGTAATTAGAATCATAAATATTAAATGTCACTATTTAAAGGACTTGTGAATTTCTTTTCAACTATTTCCTCGAGCTTACGTTACCATTAATAATTGTTCTGAGTATAATTGCAATATGCTTGAGTGATAATTATTATATATAGCGTAGGAAGTTAGATGCTAATATTCAATCTTATTAATATTTTCGTATTTAGCAAAATTATTTTATCTTATTAAAATTATGGATTGAAGCAATTCAATGTTTATTAGATTCATGATTTTGATTTGATAAAATATTAGAAGCATAATTTCTTGTATTTTGAAATTATTAAGAAATATCAAGTAATGATATTTTGTTAATGTTTCTTTACAATTAATTGTGATATTTTTAATATTAGTGATAATATTTGTTATTTATCTAAAATCACTAATAATAAAAATATATCTGAATGCTTATTGTTCTACTGAATAATTATCATATGTTATTTGAGTTATATATGCATGTATGTGGTAACTGTTTAGTATTATATAAGTATTACTATTAGTTTTCTTTCTTTGACTGAGTTTTAACCTGAATGTATTAAAAAGAACTTCTTGTCTATTTCTTTTTCAAAATGTTTTATTCAAAGATACATTTATTTTTCTATCAATTTTAGAAAAGAAAACATCAAAATTCTTTTTCAAAACTTCACTTTTGAAAATCTTTTAATTTACAGCCCTACTTTGATTTCTAAATTCTAGGGTGTGAATCAAACTTTTCTTGAGGATAATCTTTCTTTAAATCTCAAAATTTTTTATCCTCTCCCAAAAGCTAGTTTTAAAAGTTTTATCTTACAAAATTTTTTCTCTCTTAATTCTTCCTTTTAAAGTGGCAGAAACTTTGTGACTGCTATTTTATTCAGAAAAATTATTTTTAACTTATAGGTATCAATCACTTGTAAAATGATTTGTTTTCAAACACTTGTTTCAATGTATGTTTCACATTGATTCATAGTACCTAAATAATGGTTGTTGCTTTGAAGACCTTGTACTGTATTGTTAAGCATACATTCACCCTCATTGTCATCTTTTCATTTTAAAATGGGGATACTATAGGTGGACGAAAATGATGTAAATCATAATTGCATTATGAGTCGGAAAATCATAGTCCACTATCTGATAAGGATGTTTTGCAAAACTATTTTCAATACGTACAGTGCAAAGGTTTAATGGAAAAGGGTCATTTTATTGAGATAGAATTTGGTAAGAGAGTTGAATTTCTTCTTTGGTATAAATTCTCGCGTTTTATTATGGGAAGTTTGCCTTATAAGAAATTCATAAGGGATATAATTTTTTTCCTGATACACATTCCCGCATTTTATTATGGGATAAGTATCTTAAAGAAAATTTATATCATGCTCTTAAATGATAAATCTTTAGATCCGACAAAACTCCTTTATTAAAAGCGCTTTAATGCAATCCGTTACCATTCCTTATTATATATTTCCTCCCATTGAGATGAAAAATATGTTTTAGAATGTTAAGGTGATTATGTTTTTATCTTATTGATTCTTTCCGTTTAGCTCTAAGTGGCTTAAGAAGCTGGCCAAGAGGTTGAAAACCCATCAATCTCTTACCTAGGCCGTAGTACCAAACACTAATTCATCCATATATTAACCCTTGGAGATATAAGGAACTTATGTTAGTTAGAGGTTGATAAAGAAGAAACTGCACCTGATGCAGCAAATAAGGATGAAGTTGGAAGTGCACCCACAACTCTACCTCTAGAGAAGAAAAGTAGTATATAAACTGAGGTAACTATAAGCTCATCTGCTTCTTCTCAAAAATGATGCAGAGCTGAAAAGGCAATTAAATTGTCTCTAGAATCATTCTATCAACAGGGTGAGTCCATTAAAATTTGCTCGTCAGCCAGAGCATCTTGTAATGAGTCAAGCACACTACCGGCACTCACGCTAATTGTAAGCCTAAATAGATAAATTTTAGGAACACATTGCAAGGTGTGCACAGTGATAGGTATAGGCATTCAGAGGAGATATAGACTCTAATTAGCCATACATTACATTGTCCAATGTATATACCTCAAACAGAAGTTAATCTTCTGCATCCTGAAAGGGAGATCTCTTGTTCAGATTTATCTGGGCTTGAGAGGCAACTGCTTGACAAGAATTCTTCAGATGAGTCAAGTAGGGTATTTTATACAAAATTCCCGTCACAGGGTTACGAGGGAAACGTAGGATCTAAATTGTCATTCATTACATTATCTACTATGTCACCCCTCCTGGAAGGAACATTTCTAGATCCTGAAAAGGAATGTCTACCTGTCGTTTATGGAGAAGGTGTGAGGCATCTCCTTGATAAAACAAGGCAGGATTCCCTAACAGATATTAATATCTTGCGATAACCCATCTCAAAGAGGTGAGGCTCCACTAGACAGTGATTTAGCAAAAGTATTAAGTCTGGTGCTGAGACAGTGCTTATGCATGATAGATCAAAAACACCTCAGCGAGGCAATTCTCCATTTGATGGTGATTCAGTTCATTCTGATGAATCAAGTGATGAGAATACAAATGAATTAATGGATTTTACTTGCAGGTACATAATGCTATATTTGGAATGCAGAGTGAAAGTAAGGGAGAGAAACACTTGAATGAAGTGAGGGAGAGATACACTTGAGTGAGAGATATGGAGAGAAAGAGTGAAACACTTCAAAGTGCTTGACACTTAAGTGTAAACACTAACCGAACGTAGTAGAAGTGAGGAAACCATTGACCAAACACTTATCCTTGCTACTTGCTACTTCTGAAAGAAAAACTACTACGTTTTCCCAATCAATGACAGAAGAGAACCTTCTTTGGAAGACAAGCCATTTGAAAGATCATGGGCCATTGGAGGATTCCTCAACTAAGAAGTAGAATTTACTAAACAAGAAAAAGAAGAAAATGGAAAAGGTCTTATATTCATATCCTTAGGGGGGGAAATTAGACAAGAAAAAAATCTTATTTTCTGATCCTGATGGGAAACAACAGAATTTGGGAGAATCAAGAAACTGTATCATAATTTGAAAGGAGTTGTCAGTAGATGATTCCTCATCCAAGTGGGATGTATAGAAAAGAATTGAGACTTCCATTGATCATCTAAAGAGGAGAAGAAGATAGAGAAGAAGAATCATATTCTTAGGGGGAGAACATTATTTGAACTATGTTTTATGTTCTATTGAAGTCGTTCCTAGGAATTTTAATTCTTATGAAGCTCTATTCATAATAAGTTCTTTAAGTTCAAACTACGAAGGATTTTGAAGCAGAGAAAGCTCATACATAGAAGAAATGAAAATGATACTACATGAATATCAGTTCAGTGCTAGAGGAACAAACATCTTTCATTTCAGTTACACAAGAAATCTGGAAATGTAGAATCTGATCCAGAAAAACCAGTAGCGTTATTTATAAGTTCTGGATGATTAATTTTTCTAGTTGTTAGTTGAGTTATCCTCACTATGAGATTTGTTTTCTAGGTTTAACAATCAAATAGGGGAGATTGTTGGTGAGATTACGAAGCCATATGAATAGTAATCGTGATAAATCAACACTAGAATAGGATAGGTAAATAATACTACATTTACATAGAAATCAGGAAGAAATGAAGACAAGGCAAATACAGTGAATCAAGACATTAGAAGAAGTTTTGAAGTCTACTACAGGTCATTGAGAAAAGTACCTTAATATGTTCAGGCCTCAATGAAGAATAATGGTTGAAGACTTTCAGGATTTCAGAAGTGTTGAAGATTCAGTATAGAAGTGCCACTAGAAGATTTCAGTGTAAAGGCATTGATTGAAGATAGACAGTGTTCGAAACATAGGAACCTAGAAAGATTGAAGACACAGTAAAGACAAAAGTTAAAGAAGACAACTGTAGTCTTGAAGCTATACTCACTGAAAGAAGTTCAGTTATATGTTCAAGCGTCAGTCAAGAACAGAGAATGAAGTATTCAAGATTGTGGTAGTAATGGAGATGTTGTCTAAGTACCAGAAAAGATTCCAGTGAAAGTAATATGTTTATTGGCAGTCAGTGTCCGAAGCAATGAAGTTACTGCAAACTTAACAATGTACGTAAGGCAATAATACGAAGAACTGGATCAAAATTAGTCGTCTGTGAACCAGACCAGTTGCACTAGGCGTCAACAGTTTGTGAAAGGAATCTGAGTATTAACTATAGAAGAATTGTTAAGTTGAAGAACGTACTTGGAAAGAACAGTTCTTTATTATGGTACGAAAAGTGATTTGTAGAGGTTACAACCAAACAGCTAAACAACTTAGAGGGTGAAGGGTGCAAAGTGTCACAACCTTGGTACGAAAAGTGAAAGTTACTGAACTACAGTCAAAGAACGGAAACAGCTCGGACTACAGGGTCTAAGGTGACAAGACTTTGGTACAAGAAATGGAAGTTGACGTACTTCAGTGAAGGAATGAACAAGAGGTCAAAGTGCAGTGATCAAATTGCACTTTGACCATATAAAATATTCAAGCACCACGATCAGTACTGGTGCAACAAACTTGATAATTTTATCAAGTAATCTTTGGCGCAACAAATATTTTAATGGCGCCACTACAGAGCAAACCTAGTGCAGGCGCAACAAAATTGTTGAAGCAGGGAACTTAACTTGGTTAAATTATTAACCCATTTTATGTTGCGCCTCCCCTGTGTCACATGTATATGGCGTAACAAAATAGTCTTGGTGCAATAAAATCCATTGGTTCCACTTAACCCTCAGCCAATCAAATTACAACAACCTACTTTATTGATTTAAAGTCTACACAAATAAAAAGGGGGCAACCACTCATTAAAAAAAAGTGTCGTCTTCTTCAACACAAAAATATAGAGAGCAGCCATGGCTGGAGCAAGAGATTTAATTTATACACACCCATACCTTGCTCCCGGTCAGATATTAGAACCCGGTTCTTTAACGAAAAATGCTTAGGGCTCCTAGATATCACTATCTACGGACTCAGTTTTTCCTTGTACTAATTTTGATATATTTGTATAGGAACTGAGCCTTATATTTTTGTGTTAGTAGCAAAGAACTAATTTGTTCTTTGGAAACCAGTTATATTTTTAACTGGATGTAGCAACCTCCGAGTATATATATAAAAGATATATTCCCCGAATCTTGTACCGTTTATTTTATTTGCTAATTTTCTTGAACTTAATTAATTTATCCGGACATACAGAAAATTAGTAGGCAACTCACCTAAACACTGCAAATGGCCAAACCTACTCTGAAGCAATAATTTATTTATCCACAAATTCTGAAAAGAATTTAAATTATTGTGAGTATTGTATTCAACCCCCCTTCTACGATACTTCAGAACCTAACAGATTCTTTACCTTGTGTGGTGATCCATTCTCAATCATGGTGATATGATAAAAAATGATCTCAGTTGTTTCATCCTTTTTGTATAAAAAGTACCCCTATGTTAATCTTGTGTAGTCATCTACTATTACCAGAGTATATTTCTTCTTTCCAATGGACATAATGTTGACATGACCAAACAAATCAAGATGCAATAGATGAAATGGTTGGTCAATAGAATTTTCAGTCTTGCTATTGAAAGATGTCTTCTTTTGTTTTTCCTTTTGACATGAATCACAGAGTTCATCCGGATGAAATCGAACTTTTGGAAGACCTCTTACTAGATCCTTTTTCACTAATTCATTAATATTTCCAAAATTCAAGTGACACAGCTTTTTGTTCCAATTCTAGCTTTCCAAGGATGATGCCTTTCCAAGTAGGCAAGTTAAAGGACCATCAGAGTTTACCTCCAAGCTAGCTTTAAATAGTTTTTTAAGTCTGTGACCAATGAGAACCACTTTGTCAGCCTTTTTGTTTTTGACTTCACAATGTGTTTAATGAAATTCCACAGAATAACCTCTGTTTGTCATTTGACTCACACTTAAGAGATTATGCTTGAGTCCTTCAACCTAAGTTACATTTTTAATGATGACATTTCCAATCACAATTTTGCCATATCCCAGTGTTCTTCTTATGTTTTCATCTCCATAAGATACTGTTGGGCCAACCTTCTCCTCAAACTCTGAAAGCAGGGATTTGTTTCCAGTTATGTGTGCAAAACATCCACTATCAATTACTAGGATATTTTTCCTATTTCCCCGCAATCAATAATGCAAATTAATTAGTAGCTTTGAGGACCCAAACAAGTTTGGAACCTTTCTTTTTGAAATTGTTAACTTTTATAGCAGAAGTAACTTTATCATAGTTTAAGTTAACAGAGTTTGCATTTTCAGAGTTTATGTTTCTTTTGTCAGATTTTATTATATACTGTTATTTAGCAGAATAACTAGAAGAAACTGGAGTTGTATTTAAATGAGGCAAAGGTTCATAATTGTTAAAATACAAACTATGATATTCTTTACATGTTTAAATTGAATGTCATAAACTACCACAGTGAAAAAAAGGATTTTATGGTCTGTATATAGTCTGTTTTCTAGACTCTGATCTAGGTCTCTCAGGTTCCCTCTTTTTATTTTTTCTACAGTCAATAACAAGATGATTAAAATTTCTACATGAGAAACATATTTTTCTAGAAGCATCAGGAATATTCTTATAGTCATTCTCCATAGAAATTCATACTTTCCATTTCTATTCCTTTTGACCGTTTTAGGTTTATTTTTGTTTGTGACTGCCTTCAAATTTTCCTTAAGTTTCTTCTATGAGAGTAACCCAATATTGAGTGGTTTATTCCCTGACACACTATTCTCTTTGGTTTTGTGAGCATTTATCAGAATTTGCCTTTTCGTTACTAGCTCTAACAAAATTCACAGGTTTACTCAATTTTCCTTTTATTCTTATGTGTGTCATATCATTCTTAGCATGTGTCTCCTTATCAGATTCATAACCTATAGCAGATGTCCAATTTTTATCAGAAAGAATTTGTTGTACTTTCTTGCCAGAGTTTGTCCAAACTTTGAAAGTCTCTTGTTCTTTAGCTATCTCAGCTTTTAAATATTCAAACTGTATTTCTAGTTGAGTTTGCATGTGAATAGCATTCTCGCAGTCTTTCTTAGTGCTAAGCATGTGTGCATGTTCAGATTCAAGAAAATCATTCCTAACAGATAGAGTTTGAATTTCAGATTTTAATCTTTCATTCTCAAGTGACTGTGATTTAAAACTAACATGCAATATTTTAAGGAAAGACTTTAATTCATGGATATTTTCAGTATTAATATTGAAGACAGAGTCTGGTACCTTGTCAGAGTTTAGGATGGAAGCATCTGTTTGTTATGAGAGCATAATTTGTTTCCTCTTCAGAGTCTGAGGAATCCATACAATCTTTCTTTGAGGTGATGAGAGCTTTCCCAGATTCCTTGCTTCTGCACTCAATAGAAAAGTGTCCCATCTTGTTACACTTGTAACACTTGACCTTTGATTTGTCAAGTGTTTTAGCCTGTCTTTATTTTCTGGACTCTCCATGCTTCTTTTAGAAGTTTTCTTGCTTTCTGTACTTCATATATTTCATCTTTTTGAAGACTTTAACAATCATGGCAACCATCTCCATCATGTCAGAGTCTGTTGAGTCATCAGAGTTTATATCAGAGTCTGCCTCAAACTCTGATTCACTGCTTTCCTTAATCATCACAACTTTTCCTTTTCTTGTTGAGGATTTTAAGACTTTTTCTCCTGATTCTTCAATCTTAGTCTCAACATTCAAGGCAACAGACTTTGCCTTGCTACTCTTCCTGTTCTTCCTTTACTGCAACTCTAAGTCATGAGTTTTCAGTCTTCCATACACTTCATCTAGGGATATCTCATCCAAATCTGCCATGTCGCTTATTAAGGATGTTTGTAAATCCCATTCTTCAGGAAAAGCCCTAAGAAACTTGATTTTTGAATCCTCATTATCATACACCTTATCAACCAAAGCTAAGTTATTCAATAAAGTTAGAAATCTGTCATAGATATCTATGAGAGACCCATTCTGTTTAGCCTCAAAATAATCATACTTTTGAATTAGAACAGATCTTCTATTGTTCTTTATCTCCTTGGTTCCTTCGCATTGAAACTCTAGTGCATCCCAGATTTCTTTAGCAGTTTTGCATGCAATTACCCTGTTAGACATCACAAAGTCAAGACTGTTATGTAGAATATTCCTTACCTTTGTATCTTTGAGGACTTCTTGTTTTTCCTCATTAATCCACTCCTTTTTATCTTTCCGAGTGTAGTATTCAGGAACCTGTCTTCCTTCCACAATTGTTGATGGAACTAGCTTAGTTGGAAGATACTGACCTTCATTGATCCTTTCTAGATAATCAGGATATGTGGCTTCCAAGAACATCATCATCTTTACCCTCTATGTAGGATATTCAGCCTTTTTCAAGATAAGGATTCTAATACTTTCATACTGTTTTGTATTAATTTTTGATAAAATTAATAAAAAACTCTCTCAAGAAAAACAAAGTTCTTAAGAGATACTAGTTTATGAGAATAATGTCTTGAACGATTACAATGTAAAATCTAATTCTGTATTTATATAGTACACCGCTACATATCCAAATACAAGAAAGATAATGATCATTAAATGTCAATATTTGATTTCCATCATTATCCTCTTACAAGATCGCTTTCAGAAAGGCAATAGAATTGTATTTGAATACTTCTTTTTTTATCCAAATCAATTTCTGATTTGTCTATTTCTATCTTTGTCAAACTCTGATCTCACAAACTCTGTCAGTTGATAATCTCTGATTGAGTATACTCTCATTGAGTAAACTCTGTCTGAGTAAACTCTGTCGACAGCTTCTAAACTCTGATGACGTCAGCTTAAACTCTGATCTTCAGTAAACTCGATTTGTGGTAATCTCTGACAGCATCAGTATTTGTATTTCTAATATTTTAAAATTCATAAATATCTATAAAAATGTTATAGTATTATCAATAAATATTTTTACATTAATTATACTTTATATTGAATAAAAAAATTAACTAACTTTAATTTAATTTTTAATATTTCTTTTTATGTATATATATAATTAATTGCTATATAATAGATAGAATATAATTGTTATAATATAATTATTGAATTTAAAATAATAATAATAATAAATTATTTCTTGAATATATCTATTTAATACCCATAATTATTTAATAATAATATATTAATTAGAATAACACTTGAATTAGAATTAGTAATAATAATAATATTTAGGAATTTGATTAGAAGTAGAATTTATAATTAGATTAATAAATAGATTAAAAAAAAGATTATATTTATAAACCTGTCTATATGGATCTATTTTATTAAAACCCTAAGAAGCTATCAAAGAAACAGAACCGCACGAGTCGAAAGAGAAAAAAAACAGAGGAGATCGAGGGAACATAAACTAAAAAGAGCAATACTTTCTCGACCAAATCAAGTTCATGTGTTTTCACGTTAACAAACAATTATACAAATTCATGTACACATTTGTGAAGATCATATCATGCTTGTCATGCTTATACTATTAATACTAAATGGACTATTATATAGGCTTTAAGAATTTTGTTATATTTTAATAACAGTTAGTTAAAACAAGAAAGCCAAGTTCATTATCGTTTGCAAGGAGTTAGGCGGGTCATTGAGATTTTGATTAGTGCTTTGAGATTTGTCACATTTGAGGTACGGATTTCGTTCACTTTATATTCAGGATTACTCTTGTTTAGGATTAATTATATTCGATTCGTTTCGTTAGTAAATCTGTTTCTTCCGTTATTATTGGTTTTAACCGTTTTGATTTTCCGAAAATTATTTTTAAAATCTGTTTTGAAATATTTAAATATTTGTTTCTGTGATTTTCAAAATTATATATGTTACATATCTGCAAAGAATACTTGAAATATCTGTTTCAGGTGATTTTAGATATTATGGAATTATTTTATTTGAACCCTTAGAGTTATATATGGTATGCTGAGTTAACCAGCTGTAGGGGTGCTACAGCTATGTCATTGCGGCACCATTCCGTGATAGTGTCAGCGTATCCTTCTATTAGCTCAGGAGACGAGCTTTGGTCATTTTGATATTTATTTGAGGATACGTAGATGCATCCAGAATTTGATTTAATTTGTGATGTGATATGTGATATTTGGCGGTCACATTTGTACAATTCTTTGTCATGTATCTTGTATTGTTATTACCAGATCACCGTCCATATACTGTATATGTAGATAAGACTAGTAAATGACGATAAAATCTTTTTGGAAAACATAAACTTATCCTTGGCTATTAAAACAAATTCAGAACTGAAGGTGGTGGATATGTGACTCTCTTCTCTAAAGTTAACATGTATGTGTAGGTTCAAATCTTGATTGTCATAATCAATTATTCGTTATTTTTATTCCAAATATAATTAATATTTAATTTGTTTTTTTATATAAATTGCGAAAATTATATTACTTATACCCACTTAAAATAACTTATTTAAAACTTTTACCTATTTGTTATAAAAAAAATGGAGGGTGACAAAATTGCTTGTCAATGGCTAAATGTGAGGATGTCAGTCCCCATCCCTGTACATCATTCTGCAAAGATATGGTTATTTTCATTGCGTCAAATTGCTTGGAAAATGACAAGGCAAGAACATGGGTTGTGAAACAATAAACAAATTTAATTATTATGAGTTGAGCTATATAGCTGAATTAAAAAAAAAAGGTATGATTTAATTTTATTATCTAAAACACTATGTTTCACATATAAATTCTAACATGTGATTCCAAGTATATGCATGTGTGATTGTCTGATTCTGATTGAACTTATAACATGTATACATGAATAAGAACAATAGTCTTGGTCCCTCCTTTGTCTTACCCTTTCCTCGGATTTTATCCATTTATTGCTTAGATTTCTGTTAGAATTTGAATGGATAGGAAAATAGTTTCTGGTTATTTTTTTGTCAGTTAAATGTTTTATAGCACTTTCACTAGTTCCTGTGGACAGTGGTCCAACCAAATTTGAAATGTCGATGTCTATTGTCCAAAATTGTCGAAAATTTTGATTCTAAATACTGCAATTGTCGAAAATATATATTGTGAAATCAGCAACCTCTCTCATATAAAACAGTTATATAAATTCAAATATAATGTGTGAAACTACAATTTCCCTGGCTACATTTATCAAATATTAGTGCATTGCAGAATGTGTTATGATCTCCGAGGACAATAAAATGTTATGCATGCATACAGAATTAAGCATGCACATTTGATACTCGCTCAATGAAAGAGAATTCACTCGTTTTTCATAAAGCAAATCAAAATTGACACTTACAGTTTGATAGAAAAACTGAAAAAAAATCCGTGAAACAAAAGAAAAGAAAAGATTCAGCAATGGGACTGATGATTCCAGCACACAAAAGAACCCTGCTACCAATCAGATTTAGATTTTACATCTGCTGTCATATTAATTTTCAACTAACAGAAGAAAAAAGGGGTAGGAGAATCTGTAATTTGTCAGATAAGATTCAACGAGAGAGTAGACCTTATCTCATTTTAGTATATTCAGAGACCGGTTAGAAGTGGAATCGAGCAAAAACTTGCATGGAAATACAACTATTCCACTTCCGTGTAATTACTGACCAAAGCTATATGTACGTACGTTTCGTCATCATCTTGTACAATAACTCCCTGTTGTCTCAGAATCAACTGCTTCCTGATCAACTGATCCAATAAATAATTGCGAAGAGAATACGCCACTATTCCTCGGCTTGCCCGGGAAGATGGGGGGTTCCGATTGTGTAACTACATAGTGTTGCGTGGAGGTGCCTGCAATGCACTTTCAACACAACCTCCTGCTTCTGCACAGCCCCATGGCTTTAGATGCACCAACTTCACGGAAAGGTCTTAGCCTTGGATTACTGTTCCTCAATTTGGAACAAGCACGTTGCTCAGCGGTACTTTCCTCATTTTCTCTAGCACATAAAGGACAAGAACGGTCACTTCTGCGTGCTTTAGGACAGAACTCCAGAAACCGGCATGTCTCCACTTCTCACAAGGCTTCGAGAACTCCACTTCTGCATGCTCCTTTCTCCAAAATGTATCTGTAAACAACACACCAGACCTAAACTAAGTATACAATAATAAGCTGAAACCAGGATGATGAGCATCAAGAAGAAATAAAACACCATTAACAAGAATTCAAATCCCCAATGTAATTAAAGATCCCCTGACCTTGAGGAGTTCTAAAGTACGCATTTCAGAGTCAATGTCATAGTCCGTTTATTCAGAAGCTTTTCCACAAGCATGACACGGTACTCGTTAACTAGCTGATCCTTTGAACCAATAATGCTAACAATCATCCGAAGTATATCAATTTTTCTTCTACACCTGCTACTCTTCAATGGATCAGCCTTGACAGGATCAGGTTCCCACCTGAATGGAGTATTGAGTTAATATAATTGCTAGAGTCTAAAGGCAAGTAACAATTTTAATCATGAAGTCAGAAAATTGTGTAAACCAAAAAATAACAGCACATATACCGTTCAACATCTATCCATGCTTGATTGTCATCAGTGCTATTTCATCATCTAGACCAGCACCATCTTGGTAATCTTCATCTCTGTTTATTTGTTCAAGAAGGCTATCTCGAACACTTCCAGGCACCCTAGTTCCATCAGTAAGAATTGTTACAATGCACTTAATGGTATCTTTCTCCCCTCTCAGATATTCCCTCATTACATTGTTTCATGTCTTCAATAGCTGTTGAGCTGTAATCCACAGTCATTACATGTAAAGAATATAATATCAGTAATATCTGCGGGCTACGGTACTGTTTTGGTTATGTAATGAGAATAAACTACTTCATACTCCTGAGATATGTAATGAGAATAAACTACTTCATACTCCTGAGATAAGTACAGTAGCACAGTATAAACAAAATGGAAACAGATAGGAAATGGAGTAAGTGGTTTAAGGAATGTAAAATGCAAAAAATTCAGGAAACCCATAAGCAAATCCTAATCTTTGTCTGAAATCAAAGTAAAATCAATAGGTGATATACCAATATTCATACAACAGTCAAGAAATTAGAGCCCAGATTTAGGCAAAAGATGACAATATAAAAGTGTCACCGGTTGGGGTAGTCTACAATAATCCAGAAAAACTTGGCTATTCTTAAATCTTGTCAGGTGTTATAAGCAAAATATTCCAATCGTAACTGCCATCTAACAAGTCCTTCAGAATTTCAGATGAAGCATCAGTACCAGGATAACATGGATTTGAATGAGATGCTAATGGTGATCTCACAATTGAAAAATGTCGCCCATTTCTAACAGTATCATCAAGATAAGCAAGAAGTGCATGCAAGAAATGGAGAGGTACAGCCTGAGGTATGCCATCACTATTAGAAGTCATTCTCCATAACATTCAGGGCCGGCCCTGAGATATTTGAAGTCTCAAGCGAAAAAAAAATTGTGCCCAATAATAGTACAAGAAAAAACATAAAAAATAAAGCAACACAAAATTACCATAAAATACATACAATTTATTACTTTTGAAAAATTATTTTTCTAGTTGTTTTCCTAGAAAAATCATTTATAAGGCTTTCATAATCAAGATTTGGAAGCATAAGATTTTGGCGATGTGATGAAGCAGATAGGCGTATGAATAATATTTTATTCCTAAAATTCCCTAGTCAAGTTTTATTATTATTTAAGGACAATAATAACGCAATAAGATAGTATGTTTGTTGACAGATGAACAAATCTCAATTGTCATAGGTATGGTGATACTAAAGTCAAGAACATAAGTGTATGTATCAATACATGACACTGGAAAGACCCGCCATGAGATTCTACATATTAATAAGTGTCATAAGAAATCTCACTGTGATAATGATGTAATGATCCTCTGACTTGAAATCATTATATTTCTATACGAGAATTAATATACTTTGATTACACTCAAAGTTACCTTTAACCGGGTAATGATAAAGGTGGACATTGGGTATGCTATGAATCGTGTGAGGAATATGAATGATAAATATAGGATTTAACCCTCCAATTCTAGGAATGGTATTATTGGCCTCTTGATTGAGTGAGACTATGAAATGCATGACCATGTTTAAATATTGATTTATTTAAATAATCTACTCATTGATCAAGGAAACTGTTGGTCCCTGATATTGTAGAAGGGGGGGTTGAATACAATATCTGATAATTATTCGCTGAATAATTGGATTAAAAATATTATTTTAGTTACTCACGAAATATTAATTATAATGAAATACTGTTCAAGTGAAAGATATTATTTTAACTTGATTAGTATTACACAATTAATATTTTAGAAAAACTGTTATATAATTGATATAAAGTCTAGAACGAATTCGACATGAAGTGTTCGTGTTTAAACAATTATATTCAAACTCAGCACAGAAATCTGTGAATATTACAATGCAGATAAATTACTGAATTTGATCTGATTTTTCTAACTCTTCACAAGTTGAACAACAAACAAATGAAGCAATCTTCTCATATTTATAGAGATTAGAAAAGGCTGGTATGACCTTTTCTAGAATGACTTAATTTCAAGAAAATAAGTCTGTATGACTTATTTTAACACTTGTATGACTTTTAAAAGACTGGGCATGATTTATTTCTGGTCGGTATGACCTTTTAAAACTCGGTATGACTTATCAAAAGTTCGGTATGACCTTTTGAAAGTCATATCCAGATTTTATTTAATTAAATAAATCGGTATGACTTATTTAAATTAAACAAAATCAACTCAGCATGACCTTTTAATCAAATTGCTTCGGTATGACTTATTTAAATAGGTCGGTATGACTTATTTAAACAGGCTCGGTATGACTTATATATATATATATATATATAAAGAAATTCGGTATGACTTATTGAAAGTCATACTAACTGATTATATATATATATATATATATAAGTCATTTTGATCCGTTTCTTTTATAGTAAATTAATTCTACTTAATTTAATTAGTTAATTTATAAATTAAATTAATTTCAACTTGAATTAATTTAATTAGATAAATTAAATAATTAATCAACAATTGATAGTAGAATTAAAATATTATCTTTAGTCGCAGCCGTGCTGATAGTCTTGAAATCTTCCTGTCTTTTCTTCGACTTCTGATCTTGAAACCTCTTGAATTAAATAAAGAATACATATTATATTAGTTGACACACAAATGTACTGTCTGGTTCATTTGTGTCATCCCAATAAATATTCTCCATTTAAATAACATTTAACTAGAGGCCTTCTGTCATTAATTCTTCTTCACTGTTTGCATTCTTCTTCTGGAATCTGCTTGTAGTAACCACTTGAAATCTTCTATATCTTCTGTCTTCTATAGAAGTACTACCACATTATTAATTTCACTGACGCTTGAACATAGAAATGAACTTCATCCAGTGTTGAGTAGCAATCCTATAAAATATCTCTGATACTTGGATCCTTTGTGATTAGTTGACTGTCTTCGTCTTGATTCCTGTTTGGTGTTTAGTATTTACTTCTCTTTATTAGTTAGAGTTGAGTTGCCATCTAATTATTACAAATAGGCCTAGTCATATGCCTTTCAATCTCCCCCTATTTGTTGTTAAACATTTAACACACAAATTCCTAGAGGATAACTCAACTAACAACTAAGAAAGTAGTACGACATGTAGTGACTTGTAAATAATAAACAAAAGTTCTGGTTTTATATTTAACAATTTTCCAGATTCATACATAAAAGATAAATACAAGATAGATGTTCCTCTAGCACTGAACAAATATTACAAAGATTCTATCTTGTTCTATCTACGTCTTCCGTCTTCAGAAGTATCAACTTCACCTTCTTCTAGGATTGAACCTTTATGAACAGGTGTCCTTGGTACCTCTTCGGTTACTGATTGTTCTGTTGTAGTGGCCTCTCCATACAACCTTCTTTGCTCAGCTCTTGCTAACTGCCACAGTACTTCCTGTTCAACAGGATCTACTACCTCTTCTTCTACATCAGATGGTTGTGTTGAATCTATCTTTGGTATTTGCCTGATGTATGACGGAATCCTCTTTGATAGACAGTAGTTTCTTATCTTTTCTGCAGCATCCATCTTAGCTTGGGATTTAAATCCTTTCGACCTTAGCATCCTTTCTACTTGAATCATGTACTTAACTGTGTAGCCCTTTAATGATTCCTCATTTAACTGAAAGATTTGATATAGCTTGTTTGAAAAGAATCTTACCTCGTGAGGATCAAATAAGATTTGAGGACTAGCAGCTGTTGCAAAGATTCTAAGTCTATCCCTGAGAAGTTCATTTTCTTCTGAGCTTCTCTTGACTTTGTTCAAGAACGTCCATATTACTGATAAACTTCTTTGTCTGAAAAACTCCAAGGAAATTCTGAATGTCCCATTCCTGTGTGTATAGACTAGTATCTGCCAGTCTTCAAGAATGTGATCCACTAAGATAGTGATGTAGTCCACTTCCTCTTTCAGAGCTTTCATGAAGTTGTCAATGTTGTCGTTTGTCTTTTCTAGACGATCAATTAATGATTTCAGATGCTTGTCTTCAAATGGACCCTTTTGTTGTTTGTCCATTATTTTTCTTGCAGTATCCCATTTCTTTCCAATTTTGAGCTGTACATCTCTCTTTTTCTCTCTGACTGCTATGGCCCAGAGATTTTGCTTTTCTTGGCTTTCTTCTCTTTCTGCCTTGGTTCTTTCTATGACTAGAGCTTTCAGATTTTCAGTTTTTGCATGACTTGCCTTGATGTCTTCTTTTAGTTTCTTCATTGCCTCTTCATAGGCTGGATCAACTTCTTTTGGAAACAAAAATTCTTCATCAAATGCAGTTTCATCCTCAGCTCTGCAGTAGTCAGGAATATCTGATTCATCATGAGCACTGTCATCAATGAATTGCTCTTGGGCATAGTACTGTTCTTCTGGTACTGGATCAAACGATTGAAATTCTTCTTCAGAAAACAGCTTGGCTTTGCCTTTGTCTTTCGTAGAAGTCCTTTCATCTTCAGCTACTTTCTCCTTTGCTTTCTCCCCCTTAGTTGAGGGATCCTCTTGAGTTTTAGAGGCTTCAAAAGATGTCAACATTTTCTGCATAGTCAGATAGACTTGCTTCATTCCTTCATTCAGATGTGTCATGCCATCATCTAGTTTGGTGAATCGTTGAGTAGAGATCTTTTCATTTTCAATGATTGTGAGGGTTAAACTTTTCTCAACGTCATCAATTTTTTCATGTAATTTGCTCACTTCTTTCATATCTTCAGCAATGAGACTCTGTACGTGCTGGATATCTTGTGTTTTTAGAAGAATGGATGACTTGACACTATCAACATCATTTCGAACAATTGTCAGCTGCTGTGTTACAGAGGCAGATGTAGATTTTTCTTCTGCTTGTGCTTTTACTTTTACCAACTCAGCCTGAACAATTTGTATTTCCCTCTGGAGAGCTTCCATTTTTGATAATAAATCACTGTGTGTGTGTGCACTCAGCTCACTTGCACTCCTGTTTAACTCACTTTCACTCGGTGCATGTGTTTCACTTTGTGTATGCCTCACATCACTAGTGTTTAGCTCCTTTCCAGATCCTGAAGCTGTACCTGCATATATTACAATTGCTTTTGAAGAGTCGAAATGCTCTTCTGATGCCTGTGAAGGCGCGTCCTCAACAAGATTAACTTGAAGTGGCTCCGCTACTGACGTAGCTACTCCTTGAATGGAGTCCCATCTCCCTCTATGGAGTGGTTGCCTCTCAAATCCACCAGTGGATTCAAGACCTTCTTTTAAAAGAACTGGATGTAAAGAATCCAGGGGGGTCACCACCTTAGACAATGTAGTGAATGGCTCATTAGAGTCTGTGATGCCCCTTAATACCTCGGAGGGTGTTTGATGCTGCACTGCATCGAAAATGTCATGGTCCACAACATAGGTGGCATCCGACGGGATTTTATCAAAAACATTTTCTTCAACAAATGTGCCCTCATGTGTTTGTGTATCTGCAAGCGGAGGTCCTGCTAGTGTGAGAGCTAGCAGTGTGCTTTCCTCACTATCTGGTTGAGCAAGTGTATCTAAAGAACCTTGAATGGCCATGTCAAAATCCATATCCCATTGAGAGGAAAAGGATGAGTCTGCAGGTGTCTCTGGTTGAAATTTAGATCTTTTAGATTGTGGAGACAGAGCTGCGGGTTCACTCACATCAGCACCAAGACCCCTAACTATTCTGACAGGTGTCTTCCTTTTTCTGACTTTACGCGAAGAGGAGGAAGAAGGAAGAACTGTTTGAGGCTCTAATTCAGCTGGGGGTGGAACCTGTGTGTTTTCAGGTTCGTAGCTGATATCCTGGAGTGTAAGAACACCATCATAGTCCGCCACAGATAAATCTAATAGTGCATTGGATATTTCTATAGGTATTGAACTAGAAGATTGTGAGTGAGATATTACCTGTTGATCTTGTGCCACTTGATCGACATGCTGAGCAGCTTCAAGTAGAAGGTGCACAGGATGTTCTAATTGCATAGGCACTTGTTCTGCCTCTTGTTCCTGCACAGGATGAACAATAAGATCTAGTATCTCAGCCATATAATCTGTCCTTACCACTTGCACATTTTGAAACTTGGGGTTGTTGTGGAGCCTTGCAAATAAGTTGTTCTGAGAAGTCGGAGATTCTTCTACAGGACCATTCTGAAATAAGGCTTTGTCTTCTTCCATCAACAAGTCATTCAAAAACAGCATCAGGAACCTTGGATAGTAAACTTGTACATTATGTTCCCTGCTTTCTGGTTTCCCCATTTTCCTGATTATTTCTTTTAGAATTAACTTCCCAAAATTTATCCTCCGATTGTGGGCCACAGAAAACCCTATGATCTGTAGTATTGAAGATATGTTGTTGAAGTTGTTCTTTGTAGTGGGAGCAAACACTTTGGCTAACGTGTCAAAGAAGTAGTCCCACTCGCTTACCAACTTGGACTTAGTCATCCTTACTAAGTTGATCTCACCCTGATATTGAATGTTGTAGAAAAATTCTAGAATTTCTGGTACAGTGGGTGGATCCATGAAGTTGTCTGTTGGAAAGCCTAGAATCCTGTTCACGTCCTCTTCAGTCACCATGTATTCATGATCTCCTATGCTGAACGAGAATTGAACTCTGCCTGCAGTACTCCTATTCCTAGCAGTGGAATACAGAGCCCTAAGTGCTAACACTTGCAACGGGGCGTCCAGAGTAATTGCAGTTCTGACGAGTGAATGTTCATTCATAAATACGATCCACGGTCGAAACCTCTCGACTGAACAAATCACCGGATTAAAATATCCAACAAAATTAGTTTTTACTAATTCGCAATAACCAGCCATTTTTTTTTTTATTTAAGCTATTACAAATAATAAAATTATAAAGTGCGATTACAACTTAAAATTAACAAATACAAGTCAATTAATTCGAAAGTTACACTTTAAAAATTGAAACCCTAATTAATAATCCCAAAACAACTTTAATCAACAATTCACTACACCACAGTCTTTAATCACAATCCAAACCAAAAGAATCGTATTTTATCAAGAACAAAAGCAGTGTTCGATTTAGACGAAAATCGGGCAGAGTTTCCTTTGATTTATTCGATTTTATCAATCTAGCAAGCAAAGATGCTTGTAAATGGAAATTAGCAACTGGAATCAGTTGTTTTAGAACAAGAATCGATCGATTTTTTTTTTTTTTTGAATTGGAAGAGAACCTGTTCGTGTGTATGTATGACAGTGTGTGTGTATATTAATGAGTATGACTTATTGTAACGTAAAAGAGATGCTAAGACTTGTTTACAAAAAGACTCGGTATGACTTTTCAAAGGTCATACCGAGTTTTGTTTAAGGAAAATAGTAAAGATAAATAAACAAGAAACTCGGTTGCCTCAGTATGACTCTTTTATATAGATACTCGGTATGACTTTTTATTAAAAATGAAAAGTCATGCCGAATTTCTATATAAAGAAAGGTCATACCGAGATTTGAATAAAATACATACTGAAATATAATTAAATACATATTACAGTAAATTAAAACAACATAAATATTAACAAGCATTAATAAATAGAAGAGTAATACTATAATTTACATATTAACAAATTATTAAAGACATATAATAAATATTTACATTATTAATTGTTCTAATTAATTTAAGAATTGAATTAACTCATTTTTGAATTAATTTAATGAGTAAATTAATTGATTAATTAATAACATAATCATTTATATTAATGTACAATAATAATTAGTAAAATAAATATTAATATACATGCTTAAAATAACTATATTAAAACAACAGATAATGCTTATAAATGCTTAATTTATCCAAAATTACTTATGCTTCAATTGAAACAATTATCTTCTAAGGATATTGATTTAATCTTAAGATAATTTTCCAAAAATTCATAAGCCCTAGGATTTTATTAATTCAAGTCTCATAAACTCTTTAAATATTAACATTTAATATTTATGAGCTTAAATTAATTCCTAGCAATCAAAAATTAGCCATTATTTAACATCCCTAATTCACTAACCAGCTTTGAGAAAGTGGATTCGTCAAGTGGTTTTGTGAAGATGTCGGCTATTTGATCTTCTGTGGGTACAAAATGTAGCACCACAGTTCCATTCATGACATGCTCTCTGATAAAGTGATACCTTATGTCAATGTGCTTGGTTCGTGAATGTTGTACAGGATTGTTGGAAATAGCTATAGCACTTGTGTTGTCGCAGAAAATTGGAATTTTGTTTAACGCAAGTCCATAGTCATTTAGCTGATTCCTAATCCACAAGATCTGTGCACAACAGCTACCTGCCGCAATGTATTCTGCTTCGGCTGTCGAGGTAGATACTGAATGTTGCTTCTTGCTGTACCAGGAGATCAACCGTCGTCCTAGAAACTGACAGCTTCCAGAGGTACTTTTCCTGTCCATCCTGCACCCTGCATAGTCTGAATCTGTATAGCCTATTAGGTCAAAACCTGTATCCTTAGGGTACCAAATTCCAAGATCTGGTGTACCCTTTAGATATCTAAAAATTCGTTTAACAGCTATTAGATGAGATTCTCTTGGGTCAGATTGAAACCTTGCACATAAGCATGTTGTAAACATTATATCGGGTCTACTAGCAGTTAGATATAATAAAGAGCCTATCATACCTCTATAGCTTGTGATGTCAACTTTCTTACCAGTTTCATCTTTGTCAAGCTTTGTGGCTGTTGGCATTGGGGTTTTTGCCGGTGAAGAATCTTCTAGACTGTATTTTCTGAGAAGATCTCTTACGTACTTTGATTGGCAAATAAAAATCCCATCTTCCTTTTGCTTTACTTGCAATCCAAGGAAGAATGACAGCTCACCCATCATGCTCATCTCATATCGGCTCTGCATTAACTTAGCAAATCTCTTGCACAAGTTTTCGTTAGTAGAACCAAATATAATATCGTCAACATAAACTTGGACAAATATCATATCTTCATTATGTAATTTGTAAAAGAGAGTTTTATCTATGACACCTCTAGTGAAACCATTTTCAAGTAAAAACTCAGAGAGAGTGTCATACCATGTCCTCGGTGCTTGCTTGAGTCCATAGAGAGCTTTGAAAAGAAAGTACACAAAATCAGCAAATTCTGGATTTTCAAAGCCAGGGGGCTGTTCCACATAAACTTCCTCTTCTAGCTTTCCGTTCAGAAATGCACTCTTCACATCCATTTGATAGACTTTAAAATTGGAATGTGCTGCGAATGCCAGAAATATCCTGATGGCTTCAAGTCTTGCAACTGGTGCGTAGGTCTCGTCATAATCAATTCCCTCTTCCTGGGAGTAACCTTTTGCAACCAGTCTGGCTTTGTTCCTTGTAACAATGCCATCACCGTCTAATTTGTTCCTGTATACCCATTTTGTGCCAATAACAGATCTATCTTTAGGCCTGGGTACCAGTGTCCAGACTTCTTGTCTTTCGAACTGATTGAGTTCTTCTTGCATGGCAAGAACCC
Organism: Oenanthe sinensis; assembly: GCA_028671895.1. Lineage (NCBI taxonomy): Eukaryota > Viridiplantae > Streptophyta > Magnoliopsida > Apiales > Apiaceae > Oenanthe > Oenanthe sinensis. The sequence continues at coordinate 9,468,905 of JAPMAC010000212.1, forward strand.
AATCTGGATCAATTAGTGCCTCTTCAATCTTCTTTGGTTCTTCTTGAGATAGAAAAACTGAAAATAAACATTCATTTGAAGTTGCACTTCTGGTTCTTACTCCAACATCTGGATCACCTATGATCAATTCAAAAGGATGATCTCTGCTCCATATCCTTTCCCTAGGTAGGTTTGATCTTGATGATTCGCCTCGAAATTCATTGTGATGTTGTGTTCTGCCAGTTGATCCTTCATCTCCCCCTGAGTTGCTGCCAGGATGACTTGTTGATCCACCACTGGTATTAGTAGAATCCCCAGTGTTGCCATTGTTTCCACCATTAATACCTGGATCATTACCATCATTGATGTCATTATTTCCTGCTGCAACTTCAGGTTCTTCTTCATCCTCAGTATGTGAGTCTGGATAATTGTCGAATTTTAATGACTCAGAAGAATCTTCAGTTTGGATAATTGGGAGTTTAGTGTCATCAAAAGTTACATTGACACTTTCCTTCACTTGGTGCTGATCAATTATGTAAACCCTATATGCTCTTCTTGAATATCCGACAAAAATGGCTTCATGTGCCTTGGCCTCAAATTTGCCAATGCGTTCATCTCCATCTTTTAGCACAAAGCATTTGGCTCCAAATACATGAAAGTACTTGAGAGTTGGTTTCTTGCCAGCCATTAATTCATAGGGAGTTTTCATATGATCTTTGTTGATCAGAGTTCGATTCTGAGTATAACAAGCTGTATTAACTGCTTCAGCCCAGAAGTAGATAGGTAACCTTGATTCACTTAGCATAGTCCTTGCAGCTTCAATCAGGGTTCGATTTTTCCTTTCTACAACTCCATTTTGTTGTGGAGTTCTTGGTGCTGAGTACTGCCTTGTTATCCCCTTGTCTGAGCAGAAGTTATTCAGAACTTCATTTTTGAATTCTGTTCCATTATCTGATCTGATTGCTCGGACAGGTAACTTTGAATCTAACTCAATCAGCTTTATATGATCAATCACCAAATGTGGAGTTTCATCTTTAGAATTCAAGAATAAAATCCATGTATACTTTGTGAAGTCATCCACAATTACTAAGGCGTATTTCTTCCTTGACATAGACAGAATATTTACTGGACCAAATAAATCCATGTGAAGGAGTTGAAGTGGTTCAGTGATGTTTGTAGTGTCTGTGCCTCTGTGAGTTGCTTTCTTTGACTTGCCTTTTTGACATGCCTCACACAATCCTTCTTGTGTAAATTCCATCGGAGGCAGTCCTCTCACCAAATCCCTCTTGACTAGAGAGTTCATTGTTTTGAAATTCAGGTGTGAGAGCTTCTTGTGCCATAGCCAACTTTCCTCTGTTGAAGCTTTTGAATAGAAACAGTTTGCTTCGGCTTCAGTTCCCGAGTTGAAATCAGCTACGTACAAGTTTCCTTTCCTTACTCCACGCAAGGCTAGTCTGTCTTCTTTAGAATGAGCTATTAAGCACTTCTCCTTGATAAAGTTTACTTTGTAACCTCTATCACAAAATTGACTGACGCTGAGTAGATTGTGCTTAAGTCCTTCCACCAAAGAGACATTTTCAATGATAACATTTCCTGTATTTAACTTGCCATAACCCATAGTCATTCCTTTGCTGTTATCTCCAAAGGTGACGACTGGGCCAGCTCTCTCAACCACGTCTGATAGCAGGGCTCTATCTCCGGTCATATGCCTTGACGATCCGCTGTCCAGGATCCATATAACTCGGTTTGCCTGTTTAACTCCCTGCAATTATCAAACAGATTAACTTGTCTTCGGAGCCCAAAATTGATTGGGCCCGGCATACTTAAAAAATTGACCTTTGTTTGCTTTGACAACAGATCCTTTTCGAACAACAACCTTTTCTTCCTTGACTGTTCCTACCTTCCTATAAACAGTCTTAACAACTTTCTGTTTAGACTTAGGAATATATGATTCCTTCTTCTCAGGTGAAGGAGTCGCAGTCTTGGATTTAGCAAATTTACTATTGATGTGCTGTCTAGGTGTCATGTTATCTTTCTTAGCTATCATGCGTTTGAAGTAAGCAGTCATAGCATTAAAGGCACATAACATGCAATTCATTATACCACATGGTTTATGGAAAGCATCAATAGTAGGCATGTTATTCAATACAGTAGGGGGTTTAACAGATTCTACTTCAATTTTATCAGCATATTTGAAGTTTTCAGTAGAATGAAATTTATTGTTACTATTCCTACTGTTCACAAACGTGTTGGGTCTGTTCATTTTATTCTTTAAGTCTTTTGCACCTACACCAGGTCTGGGGGAATCAGAAGTTCCCACATCTTTCACTGGTGTTTCTAGTGCACATTTTTCTTTCTGGACATTAACTCCTTTTATGTCCTTAACCTGTTCTCCTCTCTTCTTCTCTTCCTCAAGATCTTCCAACTGCATTTCATATGCAATTAGTACAGAGCTCTCAAGGATGGGTTCAGCTATCGGTGTTATGAAGAGAGGTTTCGGTGTGTCTTTAACAACATGTGGGATACCCCTTTCTTCAGCACTTTTTCTAAAGGGGGTTATGTTGCTTGGTTTTCCTACAGATTTGTTATACTCGAAGCCTATTCCAACTTTACGATTTATTTCTTGTTGGTCAACTAGGTTCTTAACAATATATGAGGAATTCTTATAAGCAAGACACTTCTTCTTTTCTTCTTCTATCTGGTTTCTGAGATTAGTTTCTACTACAACATGACAACTGACTTTGCTGACTTGAACAGCTAAGTCTTCAGTCAACTTAATAGTCAACTTGTCATGATTTCTTTTTAACTGTTTAAAAACTTCAGTCTCATCAATTAACTCTTTGACTTTGAGTCTGAGTTTCTTAACTTTATCTCTTTCACCATCTAGTTCTTTACCTAGCAAAGCAAACATCTTAGGACACGAAGGATTTACCTCTATTCCTCTGTCACTGGTGGGAGACAGTGATCCCTCTGATGAAGCCATAAGAGCAAGATTTCCCAGCTCTTCCTCATCATCGTTATCTGAGTCATCCCAGCTTTTGCCTGCTGCTAGATAGGACTTTCCTTGATGCTTTTTCACTAGTGCATCATACTTCTCCTTGAGCTCTTCATAAGACTCTCTCTTCTTCCCTTGCTTAGGCTTCTTGCACTCAGTTGCAAAGTGGCCTAGCTCATTACAGTTGAAGCAACGAAACTTGCTTCTATCAACTAAGCCGGTCTTGTAGCCGCTTTTTGATACTGCTGTCGAAGAACCTCCTCTTTGGAATCTTCCAAAATTAGGCTTACTTCTGAATGAGGAGTTTCTTCGGAATCTCATGTTGCCAAACTTCCTGGCAACCATAGCTAGAGATTCATCTTCTAGCTGATCTAGTTCTTCCAGTGAGTAGAAATCACCATCTTCTTGTTTGTCAGCAGTATGTCCAAGTTCTGGAACCACATACTCTGTTGAACTGTTAGAAGGTGCAACAGCCTTCACTTCTTCTTCCTCTGGTGCTTCTACCATTAATGCCTTGGAGGAACTCAGTACCTTACCTCTTCCATACATTTCTCTGGTTTGGATCTGTTCCAGCTCATAAGTTTTTAAAACTCCGTAGAGTCTTTCTAGGGTTACTTCTTTCATGTCCCTAGATTCCCGGATGGCTGCAATCCTGTGCTCCAGATGCTCTGGTAAGGTCAACAAAAACTTCCTGTTCACCTCTTGGTTTTGATAAAACTTTCCATTCATGTTTAGCTCGTTTATCAATTTGTTTAGTCTCTGAAACACCTCAGAGATACCCTCACCAGGGTTGGATCTAAACTGTTCATATTGGGTGGTCAGGATCTCCAGTCTATTCTCCTTAACTTCTTCAGTTCCCTCATTGATAATTTCAATTGTTTCCCAGATTTGTTTTGCATTCTTGCAATTGACTACTTGGTTGTACATGATGTAGTCTAGGGATTCAATTAATATGAGCTTTAGATTATTATCAAGGGACACAGCTTCTGTTTCCTCATCTGTATAGTCTGCCGGACTTTTCGGAAACTGTCTGTGGGGAATTATGACCCCATCTACTGTATGTTCGAGAACAACTGATATAGGGAGCTCAACACCTTTAGCCATTATCAATGCATACTTAGGATTTGCAATCCCGATAAACAGTAGCATTTTTTGTTTCCACAAGTTGTAGTGTTCTCTGTCGAACTGTGGAATCTTGATGCTTGTAACTTTCTGGGTACTCATCTTTAATAAGATTAAAAATTAAGTGTTTCAAAAAAAATATTTTAATTTTTGACTGAAAACAATTTTTGATCAGAAATAATTTTTAGTGAAAAATTATTTCGAATAAAAAATTATTTTGAATTAAAAATAATTTTTGAGATCTGTATGAGTTGCGGAATTTTTGGTTTGGATCTGATATTTTCTATATCAACCAGCTCTGATGCCAATTGTTGGTCCCTGATATTGTAGAAGGGGGGGTTGAATACAATATCTGATAATTATTCGCTGAATAATTGGATTAAAAATATTATTTTAGTTACTCACGAAATATTAATTATAATGAAATACTGTTCAAGTGAAAGATATTATTTTAACTTGATTAGTATTACACAATTAATATTTTAGAAAAACTGTTATATAATTGATATAAAGTCTAGAACGAATTCGACATGAAGTGTTCGTGTTTAAACAATTATATTCAAACTCAGCACAGAAATCTGTGAATATTACAATGCAGATAAATTACTGAATTTGATCTGATTTTTCTAACTCTTCACAAGTTGAACAACAAACAAATGAAGCAATCTTCTCATATTTATAGAGATTAGAAAAGGCTGGTATGACCTTTTCTAGAATGACTTAATTTCAAGAAAATAAGTCTGTATGACTTATTTTAACACTTGTATGACTTTTAAAAGACTGGGCATGATTTATTTCTGGTCGGTATGACCTTTTAAAACTCGGTATGACTTATCAAAAGTTCGGTATGACCTTTTGAAAGTCATATCCAGATTTTATTTAATTAAATAAATCGGTATGACTTATTTAAATTAAACAAAATCAACTCAGCATGACCTTTTAATCAAATTGCTTCGGTATGACTTATTTAAATAGGTCGGTATGACTTATTTAAACAGGCTCGGTATGACTTATATATATATATATATATATAAAGAAATTCGGTATGACTTATTGAAAGTCATACTAACTGATTATATATATATATATATAAGTCATTTTGATCCGTTTCTTTTATAGTAAATTAATTCTACTTAATTTAATTAGTTAATTTATAAATTAAATTAATTTCAACTTGAATTAATTTAATTAGATAAATTAAATAATTAATCAACAATTGATAGTAGAATTAAAATATTATCTTTAGTCGCAGCCGTGCTGATAGTCTTGAAATCTTCCTGTCTTTTCTTCGACTTCTGATCTTGAAACCTCTTGAATTAAATAAAGAATACATATTATATTAGTTGACACACAAATGTACTGTCTGGTTCATTTGTGTCATCCCAATAAATATTCTCCATTTAAATAACATTTAACTAGAGGCCTTCTGTCATTAATTCTTCTTCACTGTTTGCATTCTTCTTCTGGAATCTGCTTGTAGTAACCACTTGAAATCTTCTATATCTTCTGTCTTCTATAGAAGTACTACCACATTATTAATTTCACTGACGCTTGAACATAGAAATGAACTTCATCCAGTGTTGAGTAGCAATCCTATAAAATATCTCTGATACTTGGATCCTTTGTGATTAGTTGACTGTCTTCGTCTTGATTCCTGTTTGGTGTTTAGTATTTACTTCTCTTTATTAGTTAGAGTTGAGTTGCCATCTAATTATTACAAATAGGCCTAGTCATATGCCTTTCAGAAACCAAGATTAAATGTTGAAGAGGATGACACTATACATGCCTCGAGTTTGATCTATAATATAAGGGTAAAGGGATTATATTACATTACACATTATTCATGAAAGTTTAATTGAATCACCAATTATTATTGTTACTTGGGTAACAATGACGTATTACTAGATGTCACTCATTGTTTATAATTTTATTATTAGATAATAAAATTATTGCCAACGTAATAATAACCTAAAGGGTCACACACATAGAATGTCTAAACAGAGCTTTATTTAAATTATGAATTTAGATATATATATATATATATATATATATATATATATATATATTATTAGTTTGAATTTAATTATTGAATTAATTAAGTGAGACTTGATTAATTATATTAGAATTTAGATTTAATAAGAATTTAGATATATTATTATTAGTTCGAATTTAATTAATAAATTAATTAAGTAGAACTTGATTAATTATATTAGAATTCGGATTTAATAATAATGATAATCCAAAATCATAATGGATTTTGGAAACCACATGAATCAGGGTTAGACCCAAAATTTATCTTTCCCTAATATATATATAATGATGTATAGTTTAGGGTTAACTGAAATAAATCATTTTTCAGATAGAACCCTAGCTGCTCAACTCTTGAGAGGCTAGAGAAAGAGAGAGAGAGAGAGAGAGAGAGAGAGAGAGAGAGAGAGGCAAGCAATTCGGCTAGTACGACTCCGGTGATCGTTGGACGATCGGGCCTTCGTGTGGACTTCTTTAGAATGCAAATCTTTGCAATAAAGGGCTACTGTAATTCATTGTTTCTGGATCTCCATTAAATATCATACGGAAAGCTTTGTAAAGGTACATACTTCTTTCACCATAATCATCCAACGTTATACATGGATCCTGAGATAGGGTTTCATTTTTTTTATTTTTACGTTATATCTGTAACATTTTCATGCCCGAAACCCTTCAATGGAATCAGAGCTACATGTATAATGGGATGATTTCGTGATGTGTTTTCTGTATTTGATGCATGTATGCCTGTTTGGATGACTGTCATGCTACTGTCATGTTTCGTTTTTCATATATACTCGAATTGTAATTTGTTATGATGACTATATATGATCTGCAATGTTATAAACTGTTATGACATGATATGTGTGATGTATTGTATGTATGTGATACGAGATACAGTCATATGAAGGTCATCGGAATCGTTCTGAAGCGTTTAAAAACACAATTGCTTAAGATGCAGTTTTTTGTGAATAGTGATTCTGCAGGTGAATAGTGTTTTTCGACGGAGTCAGAATGGGTCGAATTTACTCTTTCTGGAAAGGGAAAATCGCCACAAGCAAAAATCACCACTTTGCCATGACTTATGGTGTTTTTTGGCCATTTGACATCGTTTAGGGCCTTAAAAATGCGATTTACTGTTTTGAAATCAATTTCTGATTTTTTTGTGATTTTATGATTTTGATATATATGATGCATGATGATATGATTATGCGTTCTGATATCTCACTAGTTGTTATATGAGCATGGTGGATGGTTATAGCCCAATGACCCATATGATAGTGGTTTTGTTTCATGGTTTTGGTTTTCAAATACGACTTGCATGTCATTTATTCATTGTAATAGTTAATCTCGAATGTAACTCGAGTACTTCTTATAATTTCATTAGAATAGATTTACTTTATCATTCAATGTAACTGTCAATGGAGACTTGAAGCCAAGGAAGCTAGAAGGTAATTTAGATGATGGAGCAATGAAGAAGATAAAGACATGTAATAGTATAGTATTTGAAACCACCATAGATTGACTTTGATATTTTCATTAGCTTGGAAATATCACATAGACTGGGCTATAACCAAACATGTTTAATTTATGCACGATACATATATGTATATGAATGGATGTGTAGATATGTATGCGTTGTAATGATGTATGTATTAGATACGACACCTATGCAATGCATGCTTAAGAAAGATAAAATCTGTAACAATTCAAGATTTTAAAATTAAATAAACGATCATGAGATTCTTGTGTCTATGAAACACAGTATTGAATATGAATTTTCTTTTTCTGATATGGGGAGATTTTGTCAAAAACGAATCATTATTCTTAAGAAAGTTGGGTTTTAAGTGAGACCGCTTGTGATTTCTCCGATGATCTGGAAATCAAACCATTGACGAATATTGAAATGGATTATTTGATTAAGGAAAAATTGAGAATCTCTTTATAATGGGATCATGATCGTTAAACAATAAAATCCCTAAATAAATATTAAGTTAATAAAGATACCTTTCAATGTTAATAAATATCAAGATCTAGATTTAGAAGGAGTAGGTTTGCCAAAGTGAAGTGCTCTTATCAATCATGAGAAAATGTGATAAGTAAATGCACTTAGTTTATGGAGACGTTAGGTGTAACTTAACTAAATCATCACTGTGGCGCCCTCCCGACCCGGGGTCTAGATCGGGGAGTCACTAACACTCTATATGCATGCATCCTATATAAATATAAACAAAGCATATATATATATACACACACACACACATGACCCCGACTACTACCCTGGACCTTTAATAGGTAATGGTATGAAACAAGCACAACTCTACATTCATTAAGTTTACATTACCAAAATAAATATCATTACAACTCTGAATCATCTCACAAAAATCTATCAACATCTATACATTATAGGACTTATAACAAAGTCCTTTCCTTCTAACTCAGTTGTGATCCTACCTGTTCCACTTCAGTCAGCCTAGCATAATTAATATATGAGATGTTCTTCCTCGCAGTTTGCCTAAATCGAGCCATGCTTCTCAAAAGCTGTAGAGGTTAGAAAATAAAAGAATGAGCTGCAAAGGCTCAGCAAGTAACCATGCATAAGGTTATGAACAGTTCTATAGCAAAATAAGTAATTTGGAAATCATTTCTCACAGCCATAATGGGACCTTATTGTCCTTAAACATCAATCTAGAATTCATTAATAAATCTGGGAATTCTTTATGCATAAAATTTTCTTCAATACTATTCATTGGTAAAGGCACAGGTAAGGAAAGAGTTCAGTTCAAGGTTTACCATAAAACTTGTAGTTATAAAGTTATGGTAAAACTGATAATATTCTAAAAAGAATTAATTAAGGGTAAGGTATCTAACGGTCTGGGGTGATAGGATTTATGGAAAACTATAAAGTAAATCAGTTCAAGCTTTGAAGGTAAACATGTGATTTTTAGACGGATAACCAAAAGTATTGCATAAAAGTAAGACGGAGTCAAAATCATGGTAAACTTGACAGTTCAAAGTTGTATAAAAATGGCATCATAAAAGTATTTCATTACTAAGCATTTCAATAAAAATTATCCTCTTATTAAAACATCGGTAACGAAATCCTTTTCGTAGAAACTATCCTCTCATTAGGACATCATTTTCATAAAATCAAAAAAAATCATTTTTGATTGGAGTTTTCTCACAACGCCTGGACAATACGGGTGATCAACCACGTAAAGTCCCCATAACGGACCGAAGTCCCTCTGGACCTTTAAGGAGTACTCATAATCAACACTTATTGACATTGGCCATTAAAGAGGCTGGGAAGATGCTGGACTAGGACCGCCCTAGCCTCTTACGCTAAAAAAAATGTTAGACTGGCGTCACTCGGCCTCTTACGCCTCCAATCTATAGGAATCCACAGAAACCATTTTGATCAGAATTCCTATAATATCAAAACCTTTCTTTTAAAAGTTACCAAATCATTTGATGAAAAAGACTTCTTGAAAGTCGAACTTCATATTTAAATCTATTTTTTTAAAAGTCAAGAGACAGAGGTAAATTTTATTCCAAGACAAGTTTATATTCAAGTTTCTTTTGCAGTAAAGTAAGCAGGAATCAAATAAAGAATCAGAATCATGTCATAGGCACAAGTTTTAAAACAATTATAAGGGATAGCAAGAGGATCTAAAACAAGTTAAAAGCATTTGATTGAAAACAGTAACTAGGGAGTAGCAATGGGGTACTAATCATGGTTAAGGTTAACAGTTCAGGGTTAACAACATAAGAATTTTCAAACAAGTTCATAAGGTGATGGTTAACAAGGGTTCAACAGTTCAGGGATTGAAAAGTATAAGGTATATTCAAAGTTTATATGGGATTGCAGTTTAAGTTTAACATTTAGAATAAAACATGTTGTAGATAATAAAACAGTTATAGGGTGTAAAGCAGTTGTAAAAGTGTAAAACAGTTCATATCTTTAAAAGAGAATACAGGCAAGAGTTACTTGCCTCAAAGTTGCTTCGGATGCTGAACAGGTGGATCCTACTAACATTGTCATTAACTTTCTATCTTTGCTTTTCCTTTATCCTTCACTTCTATTACCTTCGAATCTACACATATATAACACTACTTCAGTATCTCATTCATACTCGACGTTCTCTTTAACGTCTAACACTATCTACCCCTTTCGTTATTGTAATATTGTAATCCCCTTAACATGTACATGTTGGTGAAGGTGCCCTAGAGGCAATACAATGTTTATTTTGATAAACCTTTATGTCAATTGATTATTCAATAAACGTATTTATTATGACTTTAATTACTGCGATATATTTGTTAGCATAATAAATGTCCTTAGAATCATGATACACATTGTATAGTTTAGTACATGACTTGAACTTGAGATTATATAATATATCATATTCTTAAATGTCCCTAGTCGAGTATTATTATTATAGGACAATAATAATACATAAATAGATTAGTATGTTGTTTGACTGATAACCACATCTCATTGGTTATAAGTATGGGGATACTAAAGTCAATACATAGGTACATGTAGGAGTACATGATACTGGACAGACCCACAGTGAGATTCTTCATGTTTAATAAAGTCATAAGAAAGACTCACAGTGATAATGGTGTAATGATCCTTTGACTTGAGATCATTATATTTCTATACGAGGATTAATATACTTTGACTACATTAAAAGTTACCTTTGACCGGGTGATGATAAAAGTGGACATCGGGTATATCATGAGTCGTATGAGAAATATGAATGATAGATAAAGGATTTAACCCTCCTATAATTAGAAGAGATATTATTGGCCTCTTGATTGAGTGAGACTATAAAATGCATGGCCGTGCTCAAATAATGATTTGTTTTCATAGTCTACTCATGGATCAAGTAAACCCGGATTAAATGTTGAAGAGGATGACTAAATACATGCCTCGAGTTTAATCTATAATATATATGGTTAAAGGGATTATATTACACTGAAACATTAATCACGAAAGGTTTTATCGAATCACGATTTAATTATTATTTAATTGGGTAGCAATGATGTATTACTAGATACCGCTCATTGTTTATAATTTTATTGGAGAATAAAATTATTACTAATTAAATAATAGCCTATAGGGTCACACACATAGAGTACTTAAAGGAATAATTAATTTAAATTATAGATTTAAATTAATTGATGATTATTTGAATTTTATTATATTAATTAAGTGAGACTTAATTAATTGAAATAATATAAATTCGAATTTGAATTCTGCCATTAATAATTAAGTGTGACTTAGTTATTAATTAAATAATAAAATTCGGTTTTATTATTTAATCCTAAACCTACATGGGTTAGGCTTTGCTGTTATGGGTTGCTATTATGGGCCTATTAACCAACCATTATAAATAGATAATGTAGGGTTAATAAGGATTACGTTTTTGAGAAAAACAAAAACCCTAGCAGCAGCAAAGGCAGAGAGAAAAGGCAGAATTCGAAATCATCAAAGGAGGCTAGTACATCCATTCCATAATCAAGATCGTGAGACGTTCTTGAAGGTGCTCGTGTGGATACCATAGAGGTGTTTTCGAGAGGAAGACACAAGTCGTGAAAGCTAGGATCTCCGTTGAGTTCGTGAAAGTCAAGACCAAGTAAAGGTATGATTCCGTTTCACAATAATCAGTCCGCTTATACATGATCCTGCGTTTAGGGTTCCGAAATTTTCGTTATATTTACATTTAATCCGCTGCGTTTTATGCCTCGGAACCCAACAATGGTATCAGAGCTACGTGTATAAGGGACTGATTTGGTTACGTGTTTTATGTATTTGATGCATACATGCCTGTTTTGGTGACTGCCATGCCATGCTACTGCCTTGTCACAATCTGCCATGCTTCTGCCATGACTATATATGATCTACAATGTTATAATCTGTTATGGCATAATATGTGTGATGCACTGTATGTATGTGATACAAGATACAGTCCAGGGAAGGTCATCGGAATCGTTTTGAAGCGTTTGAAAACACAACCGCATAAGATGCAGTTTGCTGTGAATAGTGATTCTGCAGTGAATAGTGTTTTTCAACGGAGTCATAATGCAGTTTGCTATGGTGTTTTTTGGCCGTTTGACATCGTTAAGGGCCTCAAAAACGCAGTTTTCTATTTTCTGATCATAATTTTAATTTTTTTTCGAAAATTTGTGATCGTGATTTATTTGATGCATGATGATATGATTATGCATTATGGGATTCCAGTAACTGTTATGTGAGCATGGTGCTGGTTATGGCCTTCTAGACCCTAGAGTAATGGTTTTGGTTTTGGTTTTATAAATACGACTTGCATGTCGTTTTCTTCATTCTTGTAATAGTTGAACCTCGAATGTAACTCGAGCTTTTCTTATGTAAGTACATTAGCTTAGGTTGAATTCAATGTTTTCTTGTAATGTAATTGAAGACTGAAGGCAAGCAACTAGATGCAAGAAGCTAAGAAGGCAGCCATGGATGCAAGAAGCTAAGAAGGCAGCCATGGATGCAAGAAGATCAAGACAAGCAACTGTATTTATATTTTTCACCACCATAGACTGACTTTGATCCTTTCATTAGCTCGAAAGGATCACATAGGAAATGAGCCATAACCAAGCACGTTTACATATTGCACTTTACATATTGATGTATGAATGTATGTGTAGAGTAGAAGATGCATGCTTTAATTAGATTAATGATGTATGCATGTATTAGATACGTCACCCATGCCATGCTTGCCATGCTAAACAAGATAAAATCTGTAATGATTTAAGATTTTAAAATTAACAAACGATCATGAGATTCTTGTGTTTATGAAATATGGATTTTTAAAACACGAAATTGAATATGGATTTTGATATCTATAATTGGGATTTTCTGACAAAAACGGATATGCGTATTCGTAAGGCTGATGGGTTTTAAGTGTGACCACTGGTATCCTCCATCTACCTGGGAAATGAACAATTTAAGATGTCAATTTAAAATATTTAGTTCAAGGAAAAATTGAGGATCTCTTCATGATGTGATCATGATCGTCATAAATTTTATAAACCCCTTGACAAAATATTAAGTTTTAATCGGATGCTTTCCAATGAATGAACACTCATCGAATCCTAGATCGATTAGGGGAAAGACTGTCAGTGGCAGGGGACTCCTATCTATCGTGGTGAGATGCGACGAATATAAACGGTTATATTCGGCCGTTGTATCATTGGGTCAAACTTAATTGAGTCGTCATAATAAGGTGAAAGTAAACGGTTATATTCAACCATTATGAACTTAGAAGCATAGAGTTTGGTTAAAAATCTATTAGATAGATAAGATCAATCGTTGCTCACCAAACTATCCAAGAATTATATATGATATAATTGACAAATATTGTCTACCTAAATAATCATTCTTAAGGACTTCCAGTGGTTGACTTGAGACATGACGAAATATGGATCTTGGCTCACTAGAAAGAATTATGGGATATACTTTCCAAATTAATAGTAAGGGCTATTGATTTGATAAAAATAGTGGGAGATATATTATGAATGTATCATAATCATTTGAACATAATAAATAACTCAGACAATCTAATGTTTATTTTGCGCTTTTATCATTGTAGATACCAAATAATGACAAACAACACAAACACACTATCCGTACGATCTGTCCTTGAGAAGGATAAGCTGACAGGAGGAAACAACTTCCTAGACTGGCAGAGGAATTTGAGGATTGTCCTCAGGCAGGAGCGCAAGCTTCATGTCATTGATATTCCTCCGGCAGGTCCCCTTCCTGAGGGCGCTACTGTTGAGGAACGAGCGGCCCACACAAAGGATGAAAATGATGCAACTGATGTTGCATGTCTTATGTTGGCAACTATGAGTGCTGAGCTTCAAAGACAGCATGTGCATATGGATGCATATACTATCTATGAGCACTTGCAAAGCATGTTTGCAAGCCAAACTCGTCAAGAAAGGTTCAACACGAGCAAGTCACTTTTTAATTACAAACAAGGGGCAAGTGAACCAGTTGGCCCACATGTTCTGAAGATGATTGGTTACATTGAGTATCTTGATACTTTGGGTTTCCCGATTATTCAGGAAATTGGTATTGACCTAATCAAGAATTCTTTGAACAACAAATTCACCCAGTTTATCATAAACTACAACATGAATGAATTTGACAAAACACCTACTGAATTGTTGGCTATGTTGAGAACATATGAGACCAACATGAAGACGGCTGAACCTGCTCCCATACTGATGGTGGGCAATAAAGGTAAGGCCAAAGGAAAAGGCAAGTGGAAGGGTAAGAAGAAGACAGGTTCTGATTCTACACCCAAGCCAAAGTCAGGTCCCAAACAGGCTTTAAAGCCTAAAGGTGGGGTCGCTAAGGGTGAATGTCACTACTGTAAGAAAACTAGTCACTGGAAGAGAAACTGTTCAGTTTACTTGGAGGATCTGAAGAAGAAGAGGGCTGAGCAAGCTTCTACTTCAGGTATATATGTTATAGAAGTCAATCTGTCTATTTCTACATCTTGGGTATTGGATACTGGATGTGCTTCTCACATTTGTATAAATGTGCAAGAAATGCAGAGAAGTAGGACATTAGCTAAAGGAGAAATGGACCTACGAGTTGCCAATGGAGCAAGAGTTGCTGCTTTAGCTGTAGGAACATATTATTTATCTTTTCCCTCTAGGCTAGTTTTAGAACTGGAAAATTGTTATTACGTGCCTGCGATTCGCAGAAACATTATTTATGTTTCTTGTTTGGACAAGAAAGGTTTTTCGTTTACAATAAAGAACAACAGTTGCTCTTTTGCTTTGAATGATTTAACCTATGGTGTTGCGCATTTGTTTAATGGTTTATATGTTCTTGACTTAGATAATCCTGTCTGTAATATAGAAAACAAACGACTTAAAGTTAATGACTCAAATCAAACATACCTCTGGCATTGTCGTCTAGGCCATATAAATGAGAAACGCATATCCAAATTACATAAGGATGGATATTTGGATAAGTTTGATTTTGAATCATACCAAGAATGCGAATCTTGTTTGCTTGGTAAAATGACTAAAGCCCCTTTCACTGGTAAGGGTCAAAGGGCCACTGAATGTCTGGAGCTAATACATAGTGATGTATGCGGCCCAATGCGTGTGATGGCTAGAGGAGGCTACTACTACTTCATAACATTTACTGATGATTTCAGTAGATATGGATATGTATATCTTATGAAGAATAAATCCGATTCTTTTGAAAAGTTCAAAGAATACAAGGCTGAAGTAGAGAAGCAAATTGGCGGAGGCACAAGTATTAAAATCTTACGATCTGATTGTGGAGGAGAATACTTGAGCACAGTATTTAAAGGAGTGTGGTATTATATTACAACAGAGAAAAGGCAGAGAAAAGGCAGAATTCGAAATCATCAAAGGAGGCTAGTACATCCATTCCGTAATCAAGATCGTGAGACGTTCTTGAAGGTGCTCGTGTGGATACTATAGAGGTGTTTTCGAGAGGAAGACAAAAGTCGTGAAAGCTAGGATCTCCGTTGAGTTCGTGAAAGTCAAGATCAAGTAAAGGTATGATTCCGTTTCACAATAATCAGTCCGCTTATACATGATCCTGCGTTTAGGGTTCCGAAATTTTCGTTATATTTACGTTTAATCCGCTGCGTTTTATGCCTCGGAACCCAACATAAAATGCATGACCGTGCTCAAATATTGATTTGCTTAATAGTCTAATCATTGATCAAGGAAACCAGGATTAAACGTTGAAGTGGATGACACGATACATGCCTCGAGTTTAATCTATAATATAAGATTAAAGAGATTATATTACATGGAACATTATTCACCAAATGCTTAATCAAATCACTGATTTTATTATTATTACTTGGGTAGCAATGATGTATTACTAGATGTCGCTCATTGTTTACAATTTTAATTAGATATTAAAATTGTTGTCAACGTAATAATAACCTACTGGGTCATACACAAGAATGCTTGAAGGAGAAATAATTTAAATTATATAAATAATTTATTTTATTTATGATATTAATTAAGTATGACTTAATTAATTATATAAATATAATAAATGAATTACTTAAACTAATTCCAAATTTAGTAATTAATTTATTAAGTGAGACTTAATTAAATAATTTGGAATTCTGGATTAGTAATAATTATAATTAAATTATACTCCCTCTGTCCCAACCAATTCTTTACACTTTCCTTTTTGGGACGTCCCGCCCAATTCTTTACATTACTAAAAATAGTAACTTTCAACAATAAAATACATTATTACATCCACTACTTCACTCCACTTTTTCAACACTTTACACTATTACACCCACTACTTCATTTATTTTAACAATAAAATCACTATTACACCCACTACTTCATTTATTTTAATAATATTACACCCCCTATCTTGGACTCCGTGCCCGGACCAAATGTAAACATTTGGCCGGGACGGAGGGAGTAATTATAAAACTTAATCCTCTCTCTATATAATCTCTTTATGGACTGATTTAATAAGATACACATATTTTCTAAAATCCTGACCGTTTTGAGAAAATAGGAAGATAGAGAGAGAGAAGTAGTTTTCTGGTGTTAATACACATTAATCCTTCATGAAAAGTGTTCGTGTGGATACCGTAGAGCGTAGATCGCGAGAGCGGGATACGTGGTGATTAAACAAGTTTTGGACCTCCATTAATCTTCCATTAATGAACTGTTAAAACTTTTAAGGTATTTGTTCTTTATCTCCGAATTAAATCTTTTATTTTTGCATGGATCCTGAGGAGGGTTTCGATTTATATTACGTTTTGTATTTATTTTTCGCATTTTCCGCTGCGTTTGTGCCTCAAAACCCTTCAATGGCATCAGAGCTACTTGCGAAACGTTTTAATTCGGTTATATGTTTAACGGTTTTTCGAAGTATGTAAACATGTATAAGATATGCCATGGCTATATGTTGATATATATCCTTTATATGATTTTGAATATATGATATTCATGTGATGATTGTGTGTATTACTGTATGTATATGATATATGTTTGTTCTTATTATGAGAATCATATTCGATACGAATTCTGAAACGGCTTCAGTAGATTTTCTGAAATCTGTGTCCAGTGTCCGATTTTCGCAAACGATATGTGTTTTCTGACTTTAATCGTGTCTCTTAGCAATACAGAAAAAGTCAGCTTCGCGTCTATAAGCCATTTAATGATGTTACAGGCCCCAAAATGGCGATTTATTATTTACTGAAATTTCAAAATTTGTTATATATGATTATATGGTATATTTATATAATCTGAGATATATTACATGTGTTATTTGATAACATGGTTGATGGTTATGGCCTAAAGACCCATAGGATAGAGGTTTTAATTTATGGTTTTGGTTTCTAAATACGACTTGCATGTCGTTTATTCATTGTAATTTAATTATCTCGAATGTAACTCGAGTTCTTCTTGTAATTTCATTAGAATAGTTTTTTTTCAATATTCAATGTAATTATCAATGAAGGCTTGCAAGCAAGGAGGTGATCCAAAAGAATATGATGGAGTAATGAAGAAAGAAGACATGTAATAGATAATATTTTTAAACCACCGTAGATTGACTTTGATTTTTCCATTAGCTTGGAAAGATCACATAGGATGATGCCATAACCAAATACGTTTATTTTACGCACATTACCTATATGTATATGATTGCATGTATTTGTATGTATGCATAGATATAATCGAGATGAATGCTTAATATTGATTAATCATGTATGTATTAGATACGACACCCATGTCATGTTTTCTTAAGAAAGATAAATTCTGTAATGATTCAAGATTTTAAAATTGAACAAACGATCATGAAATTCTTGTGTTATGAAACACAATATTAAATATGAATTTTTTTCTGATATGGGGAGATTTGGTCAAAAGTGAATTATTATTCGTAAGAAAGTTGAGTTTTAAGTGAGACCGCTTGTGACTTCTTCGATCAAGGAAAAATTGAGAATCTCTTTATGATGGGATCATGATCGTTAAACAATAAATCCCTAAATAAATATTAAGTTAATAAAGATGCCTTCCAATGTTAATACACATCAAGATCTAGATTGAGAAGGAGTGGGTTTGCCAAAGTGAACTGCTCTTATCAATCATGGGAAAATGTGATAAGTAAATGTACTTAGTTTATTGAAACGTTGGGTCTAACTTAACTAAATCATCACAATAGGATTGTGGGTTTAGAGGCATAAAGTTTTGTGAGATTTATTGGATAAATGTGTACAATGGGTTGTTCCACCAAACTTTTCAAGAGTTATATTTGATATAATCGATAAATGTTGTCTACCTAAATAGTTATGTTTTGAGTGTATTAGCCAACGCTATCTTAAAACATGGATGAAATATGGATCTTGGCTCACTAAAAGAATTTAAAGAAATGTTTTCCGAATTAATAGTTAGGGCTATTAGTTTGATAAAAATAGTGGGAGGTATATGGTGGTATACCATAATCACTTAAACATAATAATATTAAATATGCAATCTAGTTTATTTTATACACTTTAATATTGTAGATATCAAATAATAAACACAAACAACTTCTCTATACGATCAATTCTTAAGAAGGACAAATTGACGAAAACAAATTTTCTCGATTGACATAGGAGTTTGTGGATCGTCCTTGGGCACCACGATGTTAGTCAAATCTCTTCCCCTGCTATTACAACTGAGAATGTAACATGTGCAAATGATAGTGCTTATTGGAAGTAAATTGATATTGCGACTGATGTTTCATGTCTCATGCTTGCAACTATGAGTGCTGAGCTTAAGAAGCAACACGAGCATATAGATGCTTATGAGACTATTAAGCACCCTTAAAGCATATTTGAGGGACAGACTCTTCAAGATATATTTAACTATTAAAGGGTAATATACACTTATAAGTAGGGAGAGTGAGACCCGGTTACATCACATGTTCTAAAGACTATAGGATATAATGAATACCTTGACATTTTGGGTTTCCAGATTGGTTTGGAGGCTCACCTAGATTTGATCTTACAATCTTTGGACAACAAATATTATTAGTTTTATATGAACAACAAAATGAATAAGATTGGTGAAATACCTATTGAGTTGCTAAGCATGTTGAGAACTGCTGAAAGTAACATGATAAATGCATGAACTATTACTATAATGATGGTAAACATAAGGAATGCAAAAGGGAAAGGAAAATGGAAAGGCAAGGAGAATATTTGATCTAGTTTCCTTATCAAACCAAAGTCCAATCCCAAAACAGGCTCTAAAGTCTGAATGATGTATTGACAAAGAAGACGATTGTCGTTTCTATAAAAAAATTGGGAGACTGGAAATTAAAATTTCATGCTTATTTGGAAGATCGGAAGAAGTTGATCAGTAAGGGTCAAGCTTCGAGTATCAGGTTGGATTTGGAGTAAAGGTAGTTTTTCTAGTTGAAGGAACTCGTTACTTAATTTTAGGCCTACAAAGAAAATTTAGAACTTGATAATTGTTATAACGTGCTTACAATTAGCAGAGATATTATATTAGTTTCTTGTTTGGACAAGAAAGGCTTTTTCATTTTATTTAAATAACAAGAGTTGTTTATTCTATTTAGATGATGATGCTTATAATGTTGCACAACTACTTAACAATTTATATATTCTAAAGTGACTCAAATCAAACATTACCTTTTGCACTGTCATTGAGGCCATATTAATGAGAAACGCATTTCCAGAATACATAATGATGCATTCTTGGATAAGTTTAATTATGAATTATACAAAAAGGATGCAAATCTTGGTTTATTTGGCAAAATGACTAAAACTCCTTTTACCGGACATGGTGAAAGGGTCACTGAACGAGTATGACTTATACATAGTGATGTATGTTGTCATATGCGTACAATGATAAAAGGTAGCTTTTATTAACTTCATAAAATTTACTAATTATTTTAGTAGATACGGATATATGCATCTTTTGAAGAATAAATCTGAATCATTTGAAAAGTTCAAAGACTATAAAGATGAAGTAAAAAATATGAAAGAAAAGTTTTTTTTGTTATAGAAGGGATCACACCTTGTTGGACATGGTGCTATCAATGTTGAGTCAAGGAATCTTCCAATTAGTTTCTGGGACTACGCCCTGGAAACATCTGCTTATACATTTAACCGAGTTCCTACTAAAAAGGTTCAAAAGACTCCGTATGAGATATGGAATGAGAAACGTCATAGCATGTAATTTATGAAAATTTAGGGATTTGAGGTATTTGTGAAACGTGTAACTTTTGACAAGCTAGGATGTAAATCAGACAAATATAACTTTGTGGGATACCCAATAGAAACAAAGGGTTATTCTTTTTATAATCCTTCCGAGAACAAAGTATTTGTTACTTGAATTGCAGTGTTCCTTGTAAGAGAAATGCTTTCTAAGAAAGACAGTGAGAGGATAATAGATCTCGATGAAGTTCGAGACTCACATGATAACATTGAACCAATAGATGAACTTGAGCAGACTGCTCAAGAAATACAGGTTTCTTGTAGGTCTAGTAGGATTCACCATGAGCTGAGAGATATTATGGATTTCTTTTGACTCAAGATGGTGGTGTGATGCTTGTGGACGAAGATATGCCTCTCACCTAACAAGACGCTATGAACACTCCAAATTATAAGAGATGGCTGGATGCCATGAAATCTGAGATGGAAACCATATATACTAATCAAGTATGGACTTTGGTTGATCCACCTGAAGGGGTAAAACCTATAGAGTGCAAGTGGGTTTTCAAAAAGAAGACCAACATGAATGGTAATGTACAGACCTATAAGGCACGATTGGTGACAAAAGGTTTCAAGCAAATTCATGGTATTGACTATGATGAGACCTTTTCACCAATGGCTATGGTCAAGTCCATCTAGATTTTGCTTGCTATAGCTGCTTACTATGACTATGAAATCTGGCAAATGGATGTCAAACCCACTTTCTTAAATGGAAGCCTTGAAGAAGATGCGGATGTGACACAGCCTGAGGGTTTTGTTGATCCAAAGGATGCTAAAAAGGTATGTAAGGTGCATCGATCCATTTATGGATTGAGACAAGCCTCGAGGAGATGTAACATTCATTTTGATGAAACTATCAAATAGTTTGGGTTTATTCAAAATGAAGATGAACAACATGTTTACAAGAAGGTTAGTGGGAGCCATATGACATTCCTAGTATTATATGTTGATGATATATTACTAATAAGGAATGACATTCCTTCTCTACAAACTGTGAAGACTTGGTTGAGAAATAATTTCTCAATGAAAGACTTAGGCGATGCGATCTATATATTAGGGATCAGGATCTATAGAGATAAATCAAGGATATTGATCGGCCTAAGTCATAGTACATACATTGACAAAGTTTTGCATCGATTTGGAATGCTAGAGGCTAAAAGAGGATATGTCCCGATGTCTCATGGGATATCGATCTCGAAAGAAAATAGTCCTAAATCATTGGATGATAAGGATCGTATGAGTAAAGTTCCATATGCTTCAACAATTGGTTCTATAATGTAAACAATAATATGTACTCGTCCTTATGTCTCATATGCTTTGAGCATGACGAGTAGATACCAGTCTAATCCAGGTGAAGGTCACTGGACAACAATCAAGAATATTCTTAAGTACTTGAAGAGGAATAAATATCAATTCTTGGTATATGGAGGAGAAGATAAGCTAGTTGTAAAAGGTTACACCGATGCTAGTTTCTAGACAGACAACGATCATTTATTGTTTTTGTCTGACTTTGTGTTTTATCTATTTAAATTGAGATGTTGTATGCTGGAATGGTTCAGAGAAGAGACATTTATTGATTCTACAATAGAGCTTGAGTATATTGATGCTTGTGAAGTAGCCAAGGAGGCTGTTTGGGCATGTACTTAGGAGATATCACCTAATTAATGAGATTAATGATCAAGGAGATATACATATATATAAAGTGCATACTAGTAATAATATTGCAGACCCATTGACTAAGGCTTTGTCGCAGCAAAAGCACGAAAGTGACACTAGTTCCATAAGTATTAGATACTTGGGTAATTGGCTCTAATGCAAGTGGGAGATTGTTAGTAATTGTGCCCTAGAGACAATTACTTTTATATTTTAAGGAAAATATTTTATTATTAAGGATTATGTTTTATTGATTATAATTTATTTATTATGTTTTATTTACCGCGTAATAAATTGAAATCATAATAAATATCCTTGGAATTTTGCTATGTATTATATATATTTAAGTATGTGACTAAAAAATGAGATTATATGAATAGTATTTTATTCCTAAAATTCCATATTCGAGTATTATTATATAAGGACGATAATAATGCAATAAGACTAGTATATTTGTTGACAGATGACCACATCTCATAGGTCATATGTATGGTGATACTAAAATCAAGAACATAAGTGCATGTCTCAATGAATGGAACTGGAATGACCCGCTGTGAGATTCTACATGTTAATAAGTGTCATAAGAAATTCTCACTGTGATAATGATGTAATGATCCTCTGACTTGAAATAATTATATTTCTATACGAGAATTAATATACTTTGATTACAATAAAAATTACCTTTAACCGGGTGATAATAAAGGTGGACATTGAGTATACTATAAATCGTATGGGAAATATGAATGATAGATAAAGAATTTAACGTTCCTATTTATGAGTGATATTATTGGTCTTTTCATTGCGTAAGACTATAAAATGCATGACCGTGCTCAAATATTGATTTGTTTAATAGTCTACTGATTGATCAAGGAAACCCGGATTAAATGTTGAAGAGAATGACACGATACATGCCTCGAGTTTGATCTATAATATAAGGTTAAAAGGATTATATTACATGGAACATTATTCACGAAAGGCTTAATCAAATCACTGATTTTATTATTATTACTTGGGTAACTATGATGTATTACTAGATGCCACTCATTGTTTATAATTTTAATTAGATATTAAAATTTTTGCCAACGTAGTAATAACCTACAGGGTCACACACAAAGAATGCTTGAAGGAGAAATAATTTAAATTATGAATTTAAATTATATAAGTAATTTATTTTATTTATGATATTAACGAAGTATGACTTAATTAATAATATAAATATAATAAATGAATTACTTAAACTAATTCCAAAATTTGTAATTAATTAATTAAGTGATACTTAATTAAATAATTTAGAATTTTAGATTAGTAATAATTATAATTAAATTATAATTAGAAAACTCATCTATCTCTCTATATAATCTCTTTATGAGCTGATTTAATAAGATACACATATTTTCTAAAACCCTGGCCGTTTTGAGAAAAGAGGAAGATATATATATATATAGAGAGAGAGAAGCAGTTTTCAGGTGCTAATACACATCAATCCTTCATGAAAAGTGTTCTTGTGGATACCGTAGCGCGTAGATCGCGAGAGCGGGATACATGGTGATTAAACAAGCATTGGACCTCCATTAATCTTCCATTAATGAACTATTAAAGCTTTTAATGTATTTGTTCTTTATCTCCGAATTAAATCTTTTGTTTTCGCATGGATCCTGCGGAGGGTTTCGATTTATATTAAGTTTTGTATTTATTTTTCATGTTTTTCCTCTACGTTTGTGCCTCAAAATCCTTCATATATATGTTTCTGTAACTAGAGAAAGAGACATACTGGTATTATTTTTCTTCTTAGGAAGAGGACAATCATGTTTCCAGTGACCCGACTGCTTGCACCTAAAGCACTTTCCCTTGGGCTTTTTCACAACACCACCTTGAACTCCCACATTTTTCACAACTTTCTGTGTCTGAGCCTTTTTCTTCTTCTTGGCTTTCAACTTAGAAGAAAAAGGTTTCTCAGTCACATTGACTTGAACACTCTATTGACAAATTCCTTCAGCTACCTGAATTTCTGTCAAAAGTTCTGCAAGACTATACATCCTCTTGTTCATGGTGTAATTCAAGCGGAAATGCTAAAAACTTTTGGGTAAACTCATAAGGATGATATCAATCTGGGTTTCCCCATGAACCTCAGCACCAAGGATTTCCATCTCATTCAGATGTGATATCATCCTGAGAACATGATCCCTTCCAAGTATCCCTTCAGCCATCTGAGTGTTCATTAAAACTTTCATTGCTACTTGTCTTGCAGCCCTATTCTGATCTTCAAAAAGTTCTTTGAGATTAAAGAGCATATCTAAAGCAGTGGCCATAGCCCGATGCTGATGCTGCAAAACACCTGACATTGCTGCCTGAATGTAAAATCGCGACATCTCATCAACCTTAGTCCACTTCTTATAATACTCATTCTCAACTACAGAAGCATTTTGAGCAGGCTCATCTGGCTTGGGTACATTAATGCAAAATTTGTACTCCTCAGCAGTCAACACAATGTCCAAATTACATTTTCATTCGATATAGTTAGATCCAGTAAGTTTGTTGTCCTTAAATATGGTAAAAATGGATTAAAGCCTATTATATCCTGAGAATCATACATATAACACATAATTAAAGGGTTTTTAAAAAAATTGGTTCCTCTAACAATTATTTAAAATTGGAACACCAACACTTAATCACCATAGGTTTCCGGTATGCTACGTTGGGTGACTTATATACCACCTAAATTTATTTAAATGTTACTTCGGTCCTACTACTAAATAATTAGCCACGTTAGGGGGGTCTATATTATTTTTCATAGCTAAGTGTATAACATTATTAAATCTTAAATTAATAATAATAATACTAGATGCACCTTTTGACTATGATAAATTCTTGCTCCTAACAATAAGATACTACTAAAATTACAAATCCAAAGAGTATTCAGACTGACTGGTCAGGCTGGTGGAAGCATTGTCAAGAGGCTAACCACTTTTCTAGACACCAATCTAAATGGCCATGTAAGCTTCACACTTTCCTAGACACCAACTCAAGAATACTCAAAGATGTGTTATTTTAGATTCTCTTCCTAGTTGAGCATGAAATCTATCAAAAAAGAGGGTATCTTTTTATTATTTGAATTCTATGAAACTTAGTACGCCACGTTAGGTGACATATGTACCTTCCAATATTCATAATTAATTTTAAAAGTTTATTCTAATAATTTCCATAACACTCTAGACACCATAAATTATATGCCACGATGGGTAACGTATACATAATTTATATTCACCTTAGTTTTAAATTACATACAAATAATAATAGAAACTATGAGATTTAATACCAAATTATTTCCCACTCCCACTTAGTATTTTACTATGAGGATTTTATCTAGATACATCGCCCTATGTCATTTTTTCACAGTCCACATGTATCATCGTTGAAAGGCATATGACTAGGCCTATTTGTAATAATTAGATGACAACTCAACTCAATCTAGAAACAGTGGTAAATAATAAATATCTAACATGAATCAAGACGAAGAATGTCAACTAGACACAAAGAATCCAAAAATCAGAAGTGTTCTAATGAAGTTGCTACTCTATACCGGAAGAAGTTCATTAATATGTTCAAGCGTCGGGATTTATGGAGAAGCAGTATTTTAGAAGAATTCAGAAGATACAGAAGATTCCAAGTGCCTACTACAAAGAGATTCCAAGAAAAGAAATAATGAAGTAAAGCATGAGAATGATAGAAGGCCACAGTTTAAAAGTTAATAATTGAAGAATATTTATTAGAATGACACAAATGAACCAGACAGTACATTTGTGTGTCATCTATAATAATATTTATTCTTCAGTTAGCTCAAGTGGTTTTATGACAGAAGACAAAGAAAAGACGGAAAGACCTCGGAGCGGACTACAGAGTTAAATAAGTCCTAATAGTATTTTAATTCTACAATTAAAATTAAGTTAATTATTTAATTTATTTAATTAAATTAATTCAAGTCTGAATTTAATTTAATTCATAAATTATTTAATTAAATTAAGTAGAATTGATTTACTATAAAAGAACTGCTGAAATATGAGTCATACCGAGCTGCTGGAATATGAGTCATACCGAGCTGCTGGAATATGAGTCATACCGAGCTGCTGCAATATGAGTCATACTGAGCTGCTGCAATATGAGTCATACTGAGCTGCTGAAATATGAGTCATACCGAGTAGAATTCAATGAGTCATACCGAGCAGAATTCAATGAGTCATACCGAGCAGAATTCAATGAGTCATACCGAAGCCACTTGCAATGAGTCATACCGAGCACTTTTGCAGTGAATCATACCGAGTTTTAATATGAGTCATACCGACCATTATAAGTCTTGCCCAGCCTTTTTATGAGTCATACAAGGGTTAATTTTAATTGAAAAAGGTCATATTGGGATGAGTCATGCTGAGTTTCCACCTCTATAAATATGAGGAGTTGCTCTCATTATTTCAGTTGTTAAGAACAGAAAAATAGTTCAAATTCAGTAATTTGTCTGCATTGTAATATTCACATATTTCTGTGCTGAGTTTGGAATATAATTGTAAAACACGAACAATTCATGTCAAATTTGTTCTAGAACTTTTATCAATTATATATCAGTTTTCTAAATATTAATTTTGTAATACTAATCAAGTTAAAATTACATCTTTCACTTGAACAGTATTTCATTATAATTAATATTTCGCGAGCAATTAAAATAATATTCTTAATTCAAATATTCCGCGATTAATTTTAGATATTGTATTCAACCCCCCCCCCCCTTCTACAATATCAGGGACCAACAATTGGCATCAGAGCTGGTTGATATTTTTTATATATCAGATCCAAATCAAATTCCGCGAACTCATACAGATCTCAAAAATTATTTTAAATTTGAAATAATTTTTTTATTCGAAATAATTTTTTTTCCAAAAATTATTTTTGATCAAAAATTATTTTAAGTCAAAAATTAAAATATTTTTTTGAAACACTTAATTTTTAATCTTATTTAAAGATGAGTACTCAAAGAGTTAGTAGCATTAAAATTCCACAATTTGATTAAGACAATTATAATCTGTGGAAGAGAAAGATGACCTTGTTTCTTCGAGCTGCAAATCCTAAGTACAAGGATATTTTAAAAACTGGTGTTGCTGTTCCAATAAATATCTTTCCTGAGCATATGGAAGATGGTGTACTCATTCAGCACAGACAATTTGAAAAAGATATTTCTGAGTACACTGAGACAGAAAAGGAACTGGATACATTGGACACCAGTCTGCAGTTAATTTTAGTGGAATCTCTTGATCCCGGAATGTACAATCATGTTGTTAATTATAAAAATGCTAAACACATCTGGGAAACGATAGAGATACTAAATAAAGGAACAGAAGAAGTAAGGTAGAACAGATTGGAAATCTTAACGTCTCAATATGAGCATTTTAGATCAAATCCAGGAGAAGGTATCTCTGAAGTTTTTGAGAGATACAACAAGCTGATAAATGATCTAAATCTCAATGGCAAACAATATACGAAGAAGGAGATCAGTAGGAAGTTTTTGCTGACAAAGCCAGTACACCTAGAGCATAGGATAACAGCCATCAGAGAGTCAAGGGACATGAATGAAATTTCACTGGAAAGACTTTATGGCATACTGAAGACCTATGAGCTAGAGCAGATTCAACAGAATGAAATATATGGTACAGGCAAGGTGGTCAGCAAGTCTACAGCTCTTGTAGCAGAAGAACCAGAGTACAGAAAAGCTAAGACTGAATCTTCTTCAGTCAACATCATTGATCAGGGTATTGTTGCAGAAGTTGGTGCAACTATAGTGAATTCAACTGATAGTGAATTCTACTCAATGGAAGAACTCGATCAACTTGAGGATGAATCTCTGGCTCTGATTGCTAGAAAATTTGGAAATACAAGATTCAGGAGGAACCCTAGTTTCAAATTCAAGCCTATGGCAAACAGATTTCAGACAAGTGGTTCTTCTAGCTCATCCAACACAAAAGGTGTATACAAGACAGGGATGGTAGACAGAAGCAAGATCCGTTGCTTCAACTGCAATGAAATGGGACACTTTGCTACTGATTGTAGAAAGCTCAAGCAGGAAAGAAAGAAGGATTCATATGACGAGCTCAAACAGAAATATGACGCTCTACTGAAGAAGCATCAGGGAAAATCATACTTAGCAGCAGGAAAAAGCTGGGATGATTCCGACAATGATAAAGAAGATCAAATGGGAAATCTGGCCCTAATGGCCTCTTCTTCTGAAGGATCACAATCTCCACCTCGACAAGGAATTGAGGTAAACCCTAGTTGTCCTAAAATGTTTAAATTGCTAGGTGAGAATTTAACTGATGCTAGAGATCGAATAAAAGTTTTAATTCTCGAAAACAAAGTTTTATCAGAAGAGAATTATGAATTGAAAAAGCTGAAACTTATTATTGTTAAATTAACTGAAGATGTTGCATTTCAAGTTAATAGAGTCAACTGCTATGTTGAGATTGAAGCTTTTTTAAAGAATAAAATTGAAGAAGAAAAGCAAAGGTGTCTAGCTTATAAAAATTCCTCTTATATTTTAAAGAACCTAGTTGACCAACAGGAAATAAACCGAAAAGTTAGAATAGGTTTCGAGTACAATAAATCAGTAGGAAAGCCAAGCAACATTACCCCGTTCAAGCAAAGCGCTGAAGAAAGGGGTATTCCTCATGTTGTTAAAAACACACCCAAACCTCTTTTCATAACACCTATTGCTGAACCTATCTTTGAGAGCTCTATACTGATAGCTTATGAGATGCAGTTAGAGGATCTCGAGGAAGAGAAGAAAAGAGAAGAACAGACTAGGGACATAAAAGGAGTAAATGTCCAGAAAGCGAAATATGTACCTAAAAGACCAATAGAAAATGTGAACTCTGCTAGTTCATCCACTCCTGGTTTAGGTGCTAAGAACTTAAAGAATAATTTGAACATACCTAACAATAAGTTTGTTAGAAGTAGGGATAGTAACAACAGATGTCATTCTACTGAAAACTTTAAATCTGCTGAAAAAGTTAAAGTAGAAATTGTTAAAACTCCTACTGCTGTGAATAACATGCCTGCTATTGATGTATGCCATAAACCTTGTGGTATGTTAAATTGTATGTTATGTGCTTTTAATGCTATGACTGCTTATTTCAAACGCATGACTGCTAATAAAAAGAACATGACACCTAGACAATACATCAATAATAAATTTTCTAAATCCAAGACTGCTATTCCTTCACCTGTCAAGAAGGAAAAATATATTCCTAAGTCTAAACAAAAAGTTGTTAAGACTGTTTATAGGAAAGTAAGTACAGTCAAGGAGGATGCGGCTGTTGTTCGAAAAGGATCTGTTGTCAAAGCTGACAAAGGTCAATTCTTTAAATATGCCGGGCCCAATCAATTTTGGGCTCCGAAGACGAATTAATCCGTTTGATATGTGCAGGGAGTTAAACAGGAAAACCGGGTTGTATGGATCCTAGACAGCGGATCGTCAAGGCATATGACCGGAGATAGAGCCCTGCTATCAGACGTGGTTGAAAGAGCTGGCCCAATCGTCACCTTTGGAGATAACAGCAAAGGAATGACTACGGGATATGGCAAGTTAAATACTGGAAATTTTATCATTGAAAACGTCTCTTTGGTGGAAGGACTTAAGCACAATCTACTTAGCGTCAGTCAATTCTGTGATAGAGGTTACAAAGTAAACTTTATCAAGGAGAAGTTCTTAATAGCTCATTCTAAAGAAGACAGACTAGCCTTGCGTGGAGTAAGGAAAGGAAACTTGTACGTAGCTGATTTCAATTCAGGAACTGAAGATGAAGCAAACTGTTTTTATTCAAAAGCTTCAACAGAAGAAAGTTGGCTATGGCACAAGAAGCTCTCACACCTGAATTTCAAAACAATGAACTCTCTAGTCAAGAGGGATTTGGTGAGAGGACTGCCTCCGATGGAATTTACACAAGAAGGATTGTGTGAGGCATGTCAAAAAGGGAAGTCAAAAAGAGCAACTCACAAAGGCACAGACACTACAAATATTACTGAACCACTGCAGCTGCTTCATATGGATTTATTTGGTCCAGTAAATATCATGTCTATGTCAAGGAAAAAATATGCCTTAGTGATTGTAGATGACTTCACAAAGTACACGTGGGTTTTATTCTTGAACTCTAAGGATGAAACTCCACAGTTGGTGATTAATCATGTAAAGTTGATTGAGTTAGATTCAAAGCTACCTGTCCGGGCAATCAGATCAGATAATGGAACAGAATTCAAGAATGAAATTCTGAATAGCTTCTGCTCAGACAAAGGGATAACAAGACAATTCTCAGCGCCAAGAACTCCGCAACAGAATGGAGTAGTAGAAAGGAAGAATCGAACCTTGATTGAAGCTGCAAGAACAATGTTAAGTGAATCAAGGTTGCCTATCTACTTCTGGGCTGAAGCAGTGAACACGGCTTGTTATACCCAGAATCTGTTGGGTTCCGAGGCATAAAACGTAGCGGATTAAACGTTTTTATAAGAAAAATCCTATAGAGGCAGCATCAGCAGCAAGCACATCAAAGGCTATTATTTAATTAGCAATAATTTTATTCTCCAATAAAATTATAAACAATGAGCGGTATCTAGTAATACATCATTGCTACCCAATTAAATAATAATTAAATCGTGATTCGATAAAACCTTTCGTGATTAATGTTTCCGTGTAATATAATCCCTTTAACCATATATATTATAGATTAAACTCAAGGCATGAATTTAGTCATCCTCTTCAACATTTAATCCGGGTTTACTTGATCCATGAGTAGACTATGAAAAACAAATCATTATTTGAGCATGGCCATGCATTTTATAGTCTCACTCAATCAAGAGGCCAATAATATCTCTCCTAATTATAGGAGGGTTAAATCCTTTATCTATCATTCATATTTCTCATACGACTCATGATATACCCGATGTCCACTTTTATCATCACCCGGTCAAAAGTGACTTTTAATGTAGTCAAAGTATATTAATCCTCATACAGAAATATAATGATCTCAAGTCGAAGGATCATTACACCATTATCACTGTGAGTCTTTCTTATGACTTTATTAAACATGAAGAATCTCACTATGGGTCTGTCCAGTACCATGTACTCCTGCATGTACCTATGTGTTGACTTTAGTATCCCCATACTTATAACTAATGAGATGTGGTTATTTGTCAAACAACATACTAGTCTATTTATGTATTATTATTGTCCTATAATAATAATACTCGACTAGGGACATTTAAGAATATGATCTATTATATAATCTCAAGTTCAAGTCATGTACTAAACTATACAATGTGTATCATGATTCTAAGGACATTTATTATGCTAACAAATATATCGCAGTATTTAAAGTCATAATAAATACGTTTATTGAATAATCAAATGACATAAAGGTCTATTAAAAGAAACATTGTATTGCCTCTAGGGCACCTACACTAACAATCTCCCACTTGCACTAGAGCCAATCTCCCATGTATCTAATACCCATGGAACTAGTGTGACCATCGTGCTTCGTCTGCGACAAGTCTTTGGTCAGTGAGTCTGCAATGTTATCATTTGTGTGCACTTTACATATGTGTATGTAACCCCTTTCATTAATCTCTCGAATGAGGTCATATCTCCTGAGTATATGTTTGGTTCGGGAGTGAGCTCTAGGTTCTTTAGCCTGTGCAATGGCTCCATTATTATCGCAGTATAGATCAATGGGATCTGCGATCGATGGAACCACTCCCAAATCAGTAATGAATTTTCGAATCCAAACAGCTTCCTTAGCCGCTTCACAAGTTGCAATATACTCAGCCTCCATTGTAGAATCAGCTACTGTTTCTTGCTTTGAACTCTTCCAACTTACAGCACCTCCGTTTAGACAAAACACAAAACCAGACTGTGATACAGTATCATCCCTGTCTGTTTGGAAACTTGCATCGGTGTAACCTTTTACAACCAGTTTCTTCTCTCCTCCATACACCAAGAATGAATCTTTACTCCTTTTCAAGTACTTTAGAATATTCTTGACAGCCGTCCAATGACCTTCACCTGGATTAGATTGGTATCTGCTCGTCATGCTTAAAGCATACGAAACATCTGGGCGAGTACATACCATTGCATTCATGATGGATCCAATTGCTGAGGCATATGGAACCTTACTCATGCGGTCCTTGTCATCCAATGATTTCGGACACTGATCTTTAGAGATCGTTATCCCTTGAGACACGGGGACATATCCCCTTTTTGCATTTTGCATACCAAAACGATGCAAAACCTTATCGATGTATGTACTCTGACTTAGACCGATCATCCCTCTAGATCTATCCCTATAGATCCTCATTCCTAGAATGTAGGATGCTTCACCTAAGTCTTTCATAGAGAAGTTGCTCCCTAACCAAATCTTAACAGCCTTGAGAGAAGGTATGTCATTCCCCATTAGTAGTATGTCATCAACATATAGTACTATGAATGACACATGGCTCCCACTAACCTTCTTCTAAACACAAGGTTCATCTTCGTTTTGAACAAAGCCATACTCTTTGACTATTTCATCAAAACGGATGTTCCATCTCCTAGAGGCTTGCTTCAATCCATAAATGGATCGACGTAATTTACATACCTTGTTAACATTCCTTGGATCGACAAAACCTTCAGGTTGTGTCATGTACACATCCACATCCTCTTCAAGGCTTCCATTAAGGAAGGCTGTTTTGACATCCATTTGCCAGATTTCATAATCATGGAATGCTGCAATAGCAAGCAAAATCCTTATGGACTTGACCATAGCCACTGGTGAGAAAGTTTCATCATAGTCAATACCATGAATTTGTTTGAAACCTTTTGCAACCAGCCTTGCTTTATAGGTCTGAACATTTCCATCCATGTCAGTTTTCTTCTTGAAAACCCATTTGCACCCTATGGGTTTTACCCCTTCTGGTGGATCAACCAAAGTCCATACTCGGTTTTCGTACATGGAATCCATCTCGGATTTCATGGCTTCTAGCCATCTCTTAGATTCTGGACTGTTCATAGCATCTTGGTATGTGAGAGGCTCATCTTCATCTATGAGCATCAAATCACCACTTTGAGTCAAAAGAAATCCATATCTCTCTGGCTCATGGCGAATTCTACCAGTTCTACGAACAACCTGTGTTTGTTGAGCATTATCATTATCCTGCTCTTGTTCCACTTTAGGTTCAATGCTATTTTGTGGTTCTCGATCTTCATCGACGTCTATAGTTCTCCCACTGTTTCTTTTGGAAACAAAATCTCTTTCCATGAAAACAGCGTCTCGAGCAATAAACACCTTCTGCTCAGAAGGACTATAAAAATAATACGCCTTTGTTTCTTTAGGGTATCCCACAAAATTGCACTCTTCAGATTTAGGTCCAAGCTTGTCAGATACTTGACGTTTCACAAACGCCTTGCATCCCCAAACTTTCATAAAGTTCATGCCTGACCGTTTCTTCTCCCATATCTCATATGGAGTCTTTTGAACCTTCTTAGTAGGAACACGGTTAAGTGTGAAAGTCGCTGTTTCTAGAGCGTAACCCCAGAAACTAATTGGAAGATCTGCATGACTCATCATCGATCGCACCATGTCCAACAAGGTGCGATTTCTCCTCTCTGAAACTCCATTCCATTGAGGTGTACCTGGCGGAGTGAGTTGTGATACAATACCACACTCCTTTAAATAATCTTTAAATTCAGTGCTCAAGTATTCTCCTCCACGATCAGATCGTAAGATTTTAATACTTGCACCTCCGCCAATTTGCTTTTCTACTTCAGCCTTGTATTCTTTGAACTTTTCAAAAGAATCGGATTTATTCTTCATAAGATATGCATACCCATATCTACTGAAATCATCAGTAAATGTTATGAAGTAGTAGTAGCCTCCTCTAGCCATCACACGCATTGGGCCACATACATCACTATGTATTAGCTCCAGACGTTCAGTGGCCCTTTGACCCTTACCAGTGAAAGGGGCTTTAGTCATTTTACCAAGCAAACAAGATTCACATTCTTGGTATGATTCAAAATCAAACTTATCCAAGTATCCATTCTTATGTAATTTGGATATGCGTTTCTCATTTATATGGCCTAGACGACAATGCCAGAGGTATGTTTGATTTGAGTCATTAACTTTAAGTCGTTTGTTTTCTATATTACAGACAAGATTATCTAAGTCAAGAACATATAAACCATTAAACAAACGCGCAACACCATAGGTTAAATCATTCAAAGCAAAAGAGCAACTGTTGTCCTTTATTGTAAACGAAAAACCTTTCTTGTCCAAACAAGAAACAGAAATAATGTTTCTGCGAATCGCAGGCACGTAATAACAATTATCCAGTTCTAAAACTAGCCCAGAGGGCAAAGATAAATAATGGGTTCCTACAGCTAAAGCAGCAACTCTTGCTCCGTTGCCAACTCGTAGGTCCATTTCTCCTTTAGCCAATGTCCTACTTCTCTGCATTTCCTGCACATCCGGTATCCAAATGTGAGAAGCACATCCGGTATCCAATACCCAAGATGTAGAAATAGACAGATTGACTTCTATAACATATATACCTGAATTAGAAGCTTGCTCAACCCTCTTCTTCTTCAGATCCTCCAAGTAAACTGAACAGTTTCTCTTCCAGTGACCAGTTTTCTTACAGTAGTGACATTCACCCTTAGCGACCCCACCTTTAGGCTTTAAAGCCTGTTTAGGACCTGACTTTGGCTTGGGTGTAGAATCAGAACTTGTCTTCTTCTTACCCTTCCACTTGCCTTTCCCTTTGGCCTTACCTTTATTGCCCACCATCAGTATGGGAGCAGGTTCAGCCGTCTTCATGTTGGTCTCATATGTTTTCAACATAGCCAACAATTCAGTAGGTGTTTTGTCAAATTCATTCATATTGTAGTTCATAACAAACTGAGTGAATTTGTTGTTCAAAGAATTCAAGATTAGGTCAATACCAGTTTCCGGATCAATTGGGAAACCCAAAGTATCAAGATACTCAATGTAACCAATCATCTTCAGAACATGTGGGCCAACTGGTTCACTTGCCCCTTGTTTGCAATTAAAGAGTGACTTGCTCGTGTTGAACCTTTCTTGACGAGTTTGGCTTGCAAACATGCTTTGCAAGTGCTCATTAATAGTATATGCATCCATATGCACATGCTGTCTTTGAAGCTCAGCACTCATAGTTGCCAACATAAGACATGCAACATCAGTTGCATCATTCTCATCCTTTGTGTGGGCCGCTCGTTCCTCAACAGTAGCGCCCTCAGGAAGGGGACCTGCCGGAGGAATATCAATGACATGAAGCTTGCGCTCCTGCCTGAGGACAATCCTCAAATTCCTCTGCCAGTCTAGGAAGTTATTTCCTCCTGTCGGCTTATCCTTCTCAAGGACAGATCGTACGGATAGTGTGTTTGTGTTGTTTGTCATTACTTGGTATCTACAATGATAATAGCACAAAATAAACATTAGATTGTCTGAGTTATTTATTATGTTCAAATGATTATGATACATTCATAATATATCTCCCACTATTTTTATCAAATTAATAGCCCTTACTATTAATTTGGAAAGTATATCCCATAATTCTTTCTAGTGAGCCAAGATCCATATTTCGTCATGTCTTAAGTCAACCACTGGAAGTCCTTAAGAATGATTATTTAGGTAGACAACATTTGTCAATTATATCATATATAATTCTTGGATAGTTTGGTGAGCAACGATTGATCTTATCTATCTAATAGATTTTTAACCAAACTCTATGCTTCTAAGTTCATAATGGTTGAATATAACCGTTTACTTTCACCTTATTATGACGACTTAGTTAAGTTTGACCCAATGATACAACGGCCGAATATAACCGTTTATATTCGTCGCATCTCACCACGATAGATAGGAGTCCCTTGCCACTGACAGTCGTTCCCCTAATCGATCTAGGATTCGATGAGTGTTCATTCATTGGAAAGCATCCGATTAAAACTTAATATTTTGTTAAGGGGTTTAGAAAATTTACGACGATCATGATCACATCATGAAGAGATCCTCAATTTTTCCTTGAACCAAATATTTCAAATTGACATCTTAAATTGTTCATTTCCCAGGTAGACGGAGGATACCAGTGGTCACACTTAAAACCCATCAGCCTTACGAATACGCATATCCGCTTTTGATAGAAAATCCCAGTTTTAGATATCAAAAATTCATATTTAATTCCGTGTTTTAAAATCCATATTTCATAAACACAAGAACCTCATGATCGTTCGTTTGTTAATTTTAAAATCTTAAATCGTTAAAGATTTTATCTTGTTTAGCATGGCAAGCATGGCATGGGTGACGTATCTAATACATACATACATCATTAATCTAATTAAAGCATGCATCTTCTACTCTACACATACATTCATACATCATTATGTAAAGTGCAGTATGTAAACGTGCTTGGTTATGGCCCCTTTCCTATGTGATCCTTTCGAGCTAATGGAAGGATCAAAGTCAGTCTATGGTGGTAAAATATAAATACAATTACATGTCTTCATTCTTCTTGTATCCATGGGTGCTTGCTCCTCTTCTTGGATCATCCTTCAATCTTCAAGTACATTACATGGAATAATTGAATACAACCTATACTAATGTACTTACATAAGAAAACTCGAGTTACATTCGAGGTTAAACAATTACAAGAATGAAGAAAACGACATGCAAGTCGTATTTATAAAACCAAAACCATTAATCTAGGGGTCTATGGGCCATAACCAGCACCATGCTCAAGTACACAAAATAAAATATTGCGGGGGTCCGGGGCGGCAGCCCCTGGGCGGGGTCCGGGGCGGCAGCCCCGGGCGGGGTCTGGACACTCTGCCTTTCAAGAGTTTATAAACTCTGCCAGTCCATCAGAGTTTACTGCTAAACTCTGATCAGCACAGTCCATCAGAGTTTACTGCTAAACTCTGACCAGAGACCATCAGAGTTTGTTAAACTCTGACCAAGCTCTATACTCTGACCTGACCATCAGAGTTTATTAAACTCTGAGCGAGTCCATCAGAGTTTGGTAAACTCTGACCATCCTCTATACTCTGACCTGACCATCAGAGTTTATTAAACTCTGAGCGAGTCCATCAGAGTTTGTTAAACTCTGACCCAGCTCCAATTTTACAAACTCTGATCAGACACAGAATATACATTCTCTGACAGTTACATACTGATTCGAAATCAGAAATTTTTTTATTTTCGAAGACCAGTCCTATTCAGAAATCATCAATTTCTGAACTACAGATCATATCTGTTGGCCTTTTTCCCCACTGCAACTTATACAGTTTCAGAAGCATGTATCATATACATACTTATCATATCCCAGTTAACAGATCATGTCCAACATAATCTGTCCACCAGTTTGTATCATATACAAACTGACCCTTATCCATAATATACAAATCACAATAAGGCATATAAATCAGTCATGACAAATCATTAACATGCTAGTATCAGAATCTATATACTCATCATATGAATAACAATTCGAATATACATGGCAGTAGCATGGCAGTAGCATAGCAGAAGCATGGCAGTATCATGGCAGTCATCAAACAGGCATGTATGCATCAAATACATAAAACACGTAACCAAATCAGTCCCTTATACACGTAGCTCTGATACCATTGTTGGGTTCTGAGGCATAAAACGTAGCGGATTAAACGTAAATATAACAAAAAATTTCGGAACCCTAACGCAGGATCATGTATAAGATTGACAGATTATGGTGAAATGGAATCATACCTTTGTCTGGTCTTGACTTACACGAACTCAACGGAGATCCTAGCTTTCACGACTTGTGTCTTCCTCTCGAAAGCACCTCTATGGTATCCACACGAGCACCTTCAAGAACGTCTCACGATCTTGATTACGGAATAGATGTACTAGCCTCCTTTGATGATTTCGAATTCTGCCTCTGCCTTTTCTCACTGCCTTTGCTGCTGCTAGAGTTCGTTTTTCTTAAAAACTTAATACCTATTAACCCTACATTATCTATTTATAATGGTTGGTTAATAGGCCCATAATAGCAACCCATAACAGCAAAGCCTAACCCATGTAGGTTTAGGATTAAATAATAAAACCGAATTTTATTATTTAATTAATAACTAAGTCACACTTAATTATTAAGGGCAGAATTCAAATTCGAATTCGAATTTATATTATTTTAATTAATTAAGTCTCACTTAATTAATATAATAAAATTCAAATAATCATCAATTAATTTAAATCTATAATTTAAATTAACTATTCCTCTAAGTACTCTATGTGTGTGACCCTATAGGCTATTAATTAATTAGCAATAATTTTATTCTCCAATAAAATTATAAACAATGAGCGGTATCTAGTAATACATCATTGCTACCCAATTAAATAATAATTAAATCGTGATTCGATAAAACCTTTCGTGATTAATGTTTCCATGTAATATAATCCCTTTAACCATATATATTATAGATTAAACTCAAGGCATGAATTTAGTCATCCTCTTCAACATTTAATCCGGGTTTACTTGATCCATGAGTAGACTATGAAAAACAAATCATTATTTGAGCATGGCCATGCATTTTATAGTCTCACTCAATCAAGAGGCCAATAATATCTCTCCTAATTATAGGAGGGTTAAATCCTTTATCTATCATTCATATTTCTCATACGACTCATGATATACCCGATGTCCACTTTTATCATCACCCGGTCAAAAGTGACTTTTAATGTAGTCAAAGTATATTAATCCTCATACAGAAATATAATGATCTCAAGTCGAAGGATCATTACACCATTATCACTGTGAGTCTTTCTTATGACTTTATTAAACATGAAGAATCTCACTATGGGTCTGTCCAGTACCATGTACTCCTGCATGTACCTATGTGTTGACTTTAGTATCCCCATACTTATAACCAATGAGATGTGGTTATCTGTAAAACAACATACTAGTCTATTTATGTATTATTATTGTCCTATAATAATAATACTCGACTAGGGACATTTAAGAATATGATCTATTATATAATCTCAAGTTCAAGTCATGTACTAAACTATACAATGTGTATCATGATTCTAAGGACATTTATTATGCTAACAAATATATCGCAGTATTTAAAGTCATAATAAATACGTTTATTGAATAATCAAATGACATAAAGGTCTATTAAAAGAAACATTGTATTGCCTCTAGGGCACCTACACTAACAGAATCGAACCTTAATCAACAAGGATCATATGAAAACACCCTATGAATTAATGGCTGGCAAGAAACCAACACTCAAATACTTTCATGTATTTGGAGCCAAATGTTTTGTGCTAAAAGATGGAGAAGAACATCGTGGCAAATTTGAGGCCAAGGCACATGAAGCAATTTTTGTCGGCTACTCAAAAAGAGCATATAGGGTGTACATAATTGATCAGCACCAAGTAAAAGAAAGTGTCAACGTATCATTTGACGACACTAAACTCCCAAGCATCCAAAATGAAAATCCTTCTGAGTCATTAAAATTTGACAATCATCCAGACTCGGATTCGGATAATGAAGAAGAGCTTGAGGTTGCAACATGAAATGATGATGACAACAATGATGGTAATGATCCAGGTAATAGTGGTGGAAACAATTGAAACACTGGAGATACTACTAATACCAGTGGTGGATCAACAAGTCAACCTGGTAGCAACTCAGGGGGAGATGAAGGATTAACTGGCACAACACAACATCACAATGAATATAAAGGCGAATCATCAAGATCAAACCTACCAAGGGAAAGGATATGGAGCAAAGATCATCCCTTTGAATTGATCATAGGTGATCCAGATATTGGTGTTAGAACCAGAAGTGCAACTTCAAATGAATATTTATTTTCGGTTTTTCTATCTCAAGAAGAACCAAAGAAAATTGAAGATGCTCTAACTGATCCAGATTAGGTTCTTGCCATGCAAGAAGAACTCAATCAGTTCGAAAGGCAAGAAGTATGGACACTGGTACCCAGGCCTAAAGATAGATCTGTTATTGGCACGAAGTGGGTATACAGGAACAAGTTAGACGGTGATGGCATTGTTACAAGGAACAAGGCCAGACTGGTTGCAAATGGTTACTCCCAGGAAGAGGGAATTGATTATGATGAGACCTACGCACCAGTTGCAAGACTTGAAGCCATCAGGATATTTATGGCATTCGCAGCACATTCCAATTTTAAAGTCTATCAAATGGATGTGAAGAGTGCATTTCTGAATGGAAAGTTAGAAGAGGAAGTATATGTGGAACAACCTCCTAGCTTTGAAAATCCAGAGTTTGCTGATTTTGTATATTTCTTATTCAAAGCCCTCTATGGACTCAAGCAAGCACCGAGGACATGGTATGACACTCCCTCTCAATTTTTACTTGAAAACGGTTTTAATAGAGGTGTCATAGATAAAACTCTCTTTTACAAATTACATAATAAAGATATGATATTCGTCCAAGTTTATGTTGACGATATTATATTTGGTTCTACTAACGAAATCTTTTGCAAGAAATTTGCTATGTTAATGCAGAGTAGATATGAGATGAGCATGATGGGTGAGCTGTCATTCTTCCTTGGATTGCAAGTGAAGCAAAAGGAAGATGGGATTTTTATTTGCCAATCAAAGTATGTAAGGGATCTTCTAAGTAAATACAATCTAGAAGATTCTATACCGGCAAAAACCCCTATGCCAACAGCCACCAAGCTTGACAAAGATGAAACTGGTAAGAAAGTTGACATCACAAGCTACAGAGGTATGATAGGCTCATTATTATATCTAACTGCTAGTAGACCCGATATAATGTTTGCAACATGCTTATGTGCAAGGTTTCAATCTGATCCTAGAGAATCTCATCTTATAGCTGTTAAAATAATTTTTAGATATCTGAAAGGTACACCGAATCTTGGAATTTGGTACCCTAAAGGTACAGATTTTTAACTAATAGGCTATACAGATTCAGATTATGCAGGATGCAGGATGGATAGGAAAAGTACGTCTAGAAGCTGTCAGTTTCTAGGGCAACGGTTGATTTCCTAGTACAGCAAGAAACAACACTCAGTATCTACCTCGACAGCCGAAGCTGAATACATTGCAGCAGGTAGTTGTTGTGCACAAATCTTGTGGATAAGGAATCAACTGAATGATTATGGACTTGCGTTAACTAAAATTCCAATACTTTGCGATAACACAAGTGCCATAGCAATTTCCAACAATCCTGTACAACATTCAAGAACCAAGCACATAGACATAAGGTATCATTTTATCCGAGAGCATGTCATGAACGGAACTGTGGTGTTACATTTTGTACCCACAGAAGAGCAAATTGCCGACATCTTCACGAAACCACTTGATGAATCCACTTTCTCTAAGTTGGTTAGTGAGTTAGGGATGTTAAACATGAACTAATTATTGCATGTTGTTTTAAATTGCATATTTATTTTCAAGCACTGTAAATACACTATATATATTCCTTAAAATATTTCAAAAATAAACAAACAAATTGAAAAAGAAAACTCAAAAAGATTTTCCTTATTTTTGTACAGTTGTTATTTCATTGGCATCTATACTGTAAATATATGTAAATATATTGTTTATTATTTCCAACAATTGCTCTCAACAATTGGTATATTTAAGTATGTATAGTTTTATTTGTTTTACAACTTGGCATCTTTATTTTTATTATTTTTATGTTTATTTCTATATAAATATGTGCTGATTATTCTCAAGTCTCTTTTGAGAAGTAGGAAAGATCTATGAGCATTGATAATCCAATCGATTCTAAAAGTGAGATCCTAATCATTGGCATCAATCTCTAACCAAGATCTTAGAACCAAACACACAAACACTATCACTTCCGTCTCTCTAACCATTAAACAGAATACCTATTTGTTCATTATGAGGGAGTCAATGCCTTGATTGCATTTGATAAGGTTGGTGATGTGAGTGATCCAACAGCTCTGTCTCCAGAAAGGTGATTCATATATAAACTGAGACAACTGTTAGCTCATATATGTTCTCTCAAAAGGATACAGACTTGGAAAAGGCAAAACTGTTACTAGGTTCATTCTCTCAACAGAGTGAGTCTATTGAATTCAGCCTGTCAGCCAAGGCTATCAGTAAAGAGATAATTTCATCTGACATTTTTCAAGAAACCACAAATTTTGTCTTATTTTTAGGGACCAACAATGGACCAACTCAATTGGCATTTTGGACCAACAATGTAAGGACTTACTTGGGACCAAAAGGGACCAAGAGGGAGCAATTGAAATGTCACAGTAAGGATGAATTGATGGAATCAATTATTCTAAACTTCCATATCAAGGAAGGAAGAATGATTGATGATTCTGATTGAATCAACATGCCTTCACAGGCGTCAGGAGGAAACTTGGATCATTTGCTACATTATAGATCCTTGTCTCCCTCCCCAGATGGAACATATCTGGATTCCTAACGGAATAGATCATCTTAGATGATCAGCAACTCACTGAATCTATTCCTGAAGCAATTCAGTTTATAAAATCAAATATTTTAATAGATTCAATTGAGGACGGGGATTTACGAAACCCCATTGCACCACCAGTGACCTCTCTTGAAGGGGCTATGGTGATCTTTCTTGCAGGTACAAAAGACTGAGTCATCCGTACTGAGAGAGATAGAGTGATGTGAGAAAAGAGTGAAACACAAGTAAGAAAGAGTGAAAATATATATTCTATGAGTGAAACACTTAGAGAGTATATGAGCGAAACACTTGTGAGGAACACAAAGTAAAATCACACACTAGCACACTTACTGAATCCCTTTCCCCATTCCCTGTTACAGATTTCAAATGTTACTTAACCAAGGTGGAAATTTCAACAATTGTTACCTATCTACAATTGGGGGAGAATTATTAAGAGGATTACTCAACTAAGGGGGAGAATTATTAAGAGGATTACTTCAAAATGTTAAAGTGTTCAACTAAGGGGGAGTAGATCAAAAGGGGAGAAGTAAACAAAGGCTTTTTCTAGAAGAGGATTACTCAATTGTTGAACAAGAAAAAGGGGTATATAACAACATGCTTGGATTCTATTCCATTTGATTTTAGAAGATTCTTGTAAATATGATTAACCGGATTTTCTAAAATGCATAACATGTTATAGTTTGCATTTTTTATATCTGCGATGGTTTAATGCTGTATGTATGCCATGTTTGTTACCTCTATTAAAATGGTTGGATAATTCAAGTAAAGGGAAATTGAATTCACCTTGGAAGAGAAGGGAAGACAGGAGTTGGAGAAACAGATGAGAAGTGGTAATGAGAAGAGAACAAGACTTCATCTCTGCCATCCTAAGGGGGAGTAGTGATGAGTCTGAGAAATGAAGATAATACTACTTGTATATTATGTTCAGTGCTAGAGGAACAAACATCTTTTATTTCAGTTACTCAAAAAATCTGGAAATGTATTATATAATCCAGAGAACAGTTTATTATTTACAGTTCTTAAATGTCATATTTATTTCTTAGTTGTTAGTTGAGTTATCCTCTAGGAATTTGTGTGTTAAATGTTTAACAACAAATAGGGGGAGATCGAAAGGCATATGACTAGGCCTATTTGTAATAATTAGATGACAACTCAACTCAATCTAGAAACAGTGGTAAATAATAAATATCTAACATGAATCAAGACGAAGAATGTCAACTAGGCACAAAGAATCCAAAAATCAGAAGTGTTCTAATGAAGTTGCTACTCTATACCGGAAGAAGTTCATTAATATGTTCAAGCGTCGGGATTTATGGAGAAGCAGTATTTTAGAAGAATTTAGAAGATACAGAAGATTCCAAGTGCCTACTACAAAGAGATTCCAAGAAAAGAAATAATGAAGTAAAGCATGAGAATGATAGAAGGCCACAGTTTAAAAGTTAATAATTGAAGAATATTTATTAGAATGACACAAATGAACCAGACAGTACATTTGTGTGTCATCTATAATAATATTTATTTTTCAGTTAGCTCAAGTGGTTTTATGACAGAAGACAAAGAAAAGACGGAAAGACCTCGGAGCGGACTACAGAGTTAAATAAGTCCTAATAGTATTTTAATTCTACAATTAAAATTAAGTTAATTATTTAATTTATTTAATTAAATTAATTCAAGTCTG
Organism: Oenanthe sinensis; assembly: GCA_028671895.1. Classification (NCBI taxonomy): domain Eukaryota; kingdom Viridiplantae; phylum Streptophyta; class Magnoliopsida; order Apiales; family Apiaceae; genus Oenanthe; species Oenanthe sinensis. The sequence continues at coordinate 9,513,189 of JAPMAC010000212.1, forward strand.
AATTTAATTTAATTCATAAATTATTTAATTAAATTAAGTAGAATTGATTTACTATAAAAGAACTGCTGAAATATGAGTCATACCGAGCTGCTGGAATATGAGTCATACCGAGCTGCTGGAATATGAGTCATACTGAGCTGCTGGAATATGAGTCATACTGACCTGCTGAAATATGAGTCATACTGAGCTGCTGAAATATGAGTCATACCGAGTAGAATTCAATGAGTCATACCGAGCAGAATTCAATGAGTCATACCGAGCAGAATTCAATGAGTCATACCGAAGCCACTTGCAATGAGTCATACCGAGCACTTTTGCAGTGAGTCATACCGAGTTTTAATATGAGTCATACCGACCATTATAAGTCTTGCCCAGCCTTTTTATGAGTCATACAAGGGTTAATTTTAATTGAAAAAGGTCATATTGGGATGAGTCATGCTGAGTTTCCACCTCTATAAATATGAGGAGTTGCTCTCATTATTTCAGTTGTTAAGAATAGAAAAATAGCTCAAATTCAGTAATTTGTCTGCATTGTAATATTCACAGATTTCTGTGCTGAGTTTGGAATATAATTGTAAAACACGAACAATTCATGTCAAATTTGTTCTAGAACTTTTATCAATTATATATCAGTTTTCTAAATATTAATTTTGTAATACTAATCAAGTTAAAATTACATCTTTCACTTGAACAGTATTTCATTATAATTAATATTTCGCGAGCAATTAAAATAATATTTTTAATTCAAATATTCCGCGATTAATTTTAGATATTGTATTAAACCCCCCCCCCTTCTACAATATCAGGGACCAACAATCATCATAATACATATAACACATAACATAGCAGCATATTGATCATGATTAAAACATAATAAAATAGCCTTATATCCATGTCGTTCTAGCATGCGAAGGGTTAGTATCACATGGCATAACAAACAAACATGGAACACTTTGTAGCAATATTCAAGATACGCAAAAATTATGTAAAATATAATAAAATACATCCACAATTATGGCCCCGAAGAATAATCTTCAAAATCATCCATCGAAATTTTTTCAGAAATCTTAAGCTGCCTAACCGAGCTCAGAATGGCATGAAAAATCTGGAGATGGTTTCCATCTTAGCATGTAGGTCTCGTTCTTCCATTTCCGAAAAGGTATTAATCGCCCCAATCGGATATCGTATGCAAAATCTGTAGCCAGAATAGCGAATGAGCCACGAAAGCAGCATATAACAGCGGAAGAACTCTGTTTCTCGTATCTTCGTTGATCAAACAATTACATACGACAAATACAATAGAAAAATCTATTCTATTACATCAGATCATAATCTTGTTAGGGATATATTCATTTGATGATGTACAAAATACTAGAACAGGGTTTAGATTAGTTTATCTGTAATAAGTCTTTCTAGTCTCTGAAATGAATAATCAGAGTCTAGATGGTCAACATTCATGTTACTTGTACTTAGAAGAATTTCTGTAGAAAGTGAAACCAGAGTCTGCATGAAGATCAGAGTCTGGAAGGTGATCAGAGTCTATAGACTATCAGAGTCTGTGATCTATCAGAGTCTACATGTGATCAGAGTCTGAAGATCATCAGAGTCTGAAGATTTCAGAGTCTATACAGTTGAGGATAAATTTGGAAGAAGATCACAGGAATGGAAAGTCTTCGAAGATCAGGATAAATATATTGCAGATATGCTGTGGGAAAGAAAGAGAATTCTAGAAGGAAACTGTCAACTAATAATTAGGAATTCTATTCCTATTGTAATTTATCTTTCTGTTATTAGTTGATAGGCAGCTCTCTATATATACTCTATGTAACCTAATTGTAAAAGTGTGGAAGTCGAAACAAAATCATCTGAGTGAAATTTTGTGAGAGCATAGAAATAGAGAGAGTTGCTCTGATAAACAGAGAGAAGCTGCTAGGGTTTGTGTACACCCTAGGAGAGTTTTGTATTCACAAATCAATAATACAAAACAGTACTTATTCATATTTTTGTGTTTGAGTTTGTTCTTAATTTGATTTTAAATCGGGCAGAAAAGACATACAAGTATTCAACCCCCCCTTCTACTTGTACGACTGGGAAAACAATTGGTATCAGAGCCTAACATTTAAAATCGATCAAAGATGTCTGGAAACAAAGATGGCAATTCTAAGATTCCTATGCTTAAGAGAAACGAGTTCACCCACTGGAAGGTTAAGATGCTGCACCATCTGGAAGCAACAGACCCTGACTATCTTGACAGGATTAATGAAGGACCCTTTGTGCCCTTAAAAATTGTGCCTCAAATCAATGAGGAAGGCAAAATAACTGAAGAACACCTCGTTGAGAAACCAAAGGCTGAATGGACAAAAGAGGACAAAGAAAATGTCCTTAAGGAGGCAAAAGTAAAGAACATTCTCTTTAACAGTTTAGATTCTGTTCTAACTAACTGTGTCATATCATGCAAGACTGCTAAGGAGATGTGGACAAAACTTGAGGTGCACTGTCAAGGGACTAAAGATGTCAAGAAGAATGCTAGGTCTTTGCTCATTCAAGAGTATGAGTACTTTGAAGCAAAATCTGGAGAATCTATCACTGAGATGTATGATAGGTTTACAAAACTCCTGAATGAGATGGCTATGCTTGGTAAGGTTTATGATTCTGAAGATACGAATACCAAGTTTCTGAGAGCACTTCCTGAAGAGTGGGACAATAAGACTACAGCCATAAGAGAAGCTAGAGATTTGGATGAACTAACTCTAGAAGAATTGTATGGCAGACTCAAGACATATGATTTGGAGATGCAACAGAGGAAGAATAAGAAGTCTGTGAAGACAAAATCTGTGGCACTCTTACTGGAGTCTGAGAAAGAACAACAGGAACAACCCACAGAAGCTAGAATCAAGGATTCAAGGAAGAAGGGTAAAGCTGTTCTGGAGTCAGAGTCTACTGACACAGACTCTGATTCTGATGAAGAGATTGACCTAAGTCAAATGATGGCTATGTTTGCAAAAAATTTCAAAAGAATGAAATTTAACAAAAGAACTGGAAAATTTAGCAATAGGCCATCATTCAAGAAGGAAGATGAGAAGGTTGAGAAGAGCAAGGGTACAATAATCAAACTTGACAAAGCAAAGGTCAAATGTTTCAACTGTGGAATATTGGGCCACTTTGCTAGTGAATGCAGAAAGTCAAAAAGTCAAGGAAAAGGAAAAGCACTTCTATCAACTGGAAAGGATTGGGCAGATTCAAGCTCAGAGGATGAAATTGATTATGAAAATCTAGCACTGACGGCATCCTCCTCAAGAAAATCACAATCTCCCAAAGAACCCTCATCTCCTAAAACTCAGGTATCAATCTTTACTCCTGAATCCTTAATTAATTTAGACTCTGATGGTATAGAAACTGTGCAAAGTGAGGTCAATAAAATAATGATAACATGTAGGTCTCTCACTAGTGAAAGTGAAAGGTTGAGAGAGAAAAATTTGACCTTGACTAAAAGGAATGATCATTTAGAGTCTGAGTTAATATTAATGGAACAATACAAAAAGGATTCTGAGAAACATAGTCATAACTACACTGAAATCTTGAAGGCCTATGACTATGTTAAGAAAGAACTAGAAGAAGAGAGACTCAAGTTTAGAGTCTGGACAGACTCTGGTAGAAAAGTTCAAGAAATTCTCAATAATCAAAATGTGTGTCAAACTGCTGGTCTAGGCTATGACAAGAGTCAAGACAAAAGACCTATTGTTGAGAATGATAACAGTGAAGAAGCTAGCCAAGTTAATAAGACTAAAGACAAAAGTACATTTGTTCCTGTTAAGTTTGTGACACCTAAAAAAAAATCTGAAACCACAAACTCATCTGTCATTAGTCCCCCTGTTGTTAACAAAAAGACAGATGAAACATGAGCAAATAACTCTAAGAAAATTATTAATATAGGGTACTTGTCTAAGTCAAAATTAAAAGAAAGGCTAGAGAACTTATCAGAGTCTACCAAAACTAGGAGAAATAGGAATGGTAAGGAAGGAATTAATAAGGCAAACAATTACCAAAAGGATCCTAATGCTCCTAGAAAGAAGTGTTATAGATGTGGCAACCACAACCATTTGGCTATAGATTGTAAAGCAAAGATTGAGAAGAAATCAGAGTCTAGTCCTTCTCAGACTCTGAAAAGTCACTACATACCACAGAAACCTTGTTATCACTGTGGTAGCATATTTCATTCTATATATATGTGTAGGGACTATCATGATTTGTATTACAATTTTTATGAGCTAAAATCTTCTATTGATAAGAGTTGGTATGACACTGATAAGACTCCACCACAGTCTAGAGCAACAAAAGATACAGGTAAGCCAAAGGTGAAAATTATTAAGCCTGTTTCTCCTAAAAATAGTAGAAAAGGATCCAAAACTGTTTGGGTCCTCAAAACATCTAACTAGTTGCTTTATGTATGCAGGGAGCTAGGGTAAAGAAAGTAACCCTAATCCTGGACAGTGGATGCTCAGGACATATGACTGGAAAGAAATCCCTGCTTACAGACTTTGAGGAAATGGCTGGCCCAGAAGTATCATTTGGAGATGGCAACAAAGGACAAACATTGGGATATGGCAAGATTGTATTTGGGAATGTCATCATTGAACAAGTAGCTCTAGTTGATGGCTTAAGGCATAATTTAATAAGCATAAGTCAACTTGGAGACAAAGGTTACCATACTGGCTTTGACAACAAAGAGTGTCTTGTGACTAACAAAGAAACAGGCATTGTGGTTTTCAAAGGATACAGACATGGTAACATTTATGAAGCCAGCTTGGAGGATTGCATAAACAATGAAGTCACATGTCTATACAGCAAGGCCTCAACTGAAGAAAGCTGGAAATGGCACAAGAAACTGTCACACATCAACTTCAAAACACTCAACAAGTTGGTTAAACAGAATCTTATAAGAGGATTACCACATGTTGATTTTGTACAAGATGGACTTTGTGAAGCTTGTCAACTTGGAAAACAAAGGAAATCATCCTTCAAGAGCAAGACAATAAATACCATTTCTGAACCCTTTTATTTACTACATCTTGATTTATTTGGTCCAGTAAATGTTATGTCAATTAACAAAAATAAATATACTCTTGTTATTGTAGATGATTTTACAAGATTCACATGGGTTTTCTTTCTACATTCAAAGGATGAAGCTTCTCAACACATAATAGATCATATCACTTTTCTGGAAAGAAAATCAAAGAAAATAGTAAGAATTCTGAGGAGTGACAATGGTACTGAATTCAAGAATTCAATCATGGAGAACCACTGTGCATCAAAGGGAATTACTCAACAATTTTCTGCGCCAGGAACTCCTCAACAAAATGGAGTTGTGGAAAGAAAGAATAGGACACTCATAGAAGCTGCCAGAACAATGTTGGCAGAGTCTAAGCTGCCAGTATATTTTTGGGCTGAGGCAGTCAATACAGCATGTTTCACTCAAAACTGCACTCTAATAAACATGCATGGAAAGACTCCCTATGAAATGATAAAGGACAAGAAGCCAAGTGTAAAACACTTTCACATATTTGGATGCAAGTGTTATGTACTGAAAGTACATCCTGAAAATCTAAGCAAATTCGAAGCCAAGGCAGATGAATCAATCTTTCTTGGATATGCATCAAACACAAAAGCATTCAGAGTGTTTAATCTCAGAACCAAAATTGTTATGGAATCTATTCATGTTGCATTTGATGATAAAAAGTTTACAGGATTGCAGGATGAGTCAGAGTCGACTACACTGGAATTTAAAAATCTAAAAAGTTCTGAGATAAATGAAGAAGAAGAGGATGAAGACCCTCAAACAACTCCTGAACCAACACAGGAATCTGCGCACTCTGAGGGGGAGTCAGAAAATTCAACTCCAAATAATTCAGAGTCTAACAGGTCAGGGTCTACCCAGACAGAGTCTAGACAGACAGAGTCTAACTCATCAGAATCTGGGTCAAGCAACTCTGAAGCCTTGTCAGAGTCAAGCAATTTAGGGGGAGCCTCTTCATTTGAATTTCACTCAAATACAGAAGATGAAAATGACTTAGGGGGAGCTTCAAGTTCAAGAACCAATCTTCCACCAGCTAGAAAATGGACAAGGGATCACACTCCTGACTTAATAATTGGTGACCCTGAGAGTGGTGTACAAACAAGAACAACCACTCAAAATGAATGTCTTTATAGTTGTTTTCTCTCAAAGAATGAACCCAAGAAAATTGAGGAAGCCTTGCAAGACCCTGATTGGATTATTGCAATGCAAGAAGAATTGAATGAATTTGAGAGAAATAAAGTGTGGAAACTTGTACCAAGACCTAGAAATAGATCAGTGGTTGGTGCAAAATGGGTGTATAGAAATAAACTTGATGAGAATGGAACTGTAGTAAGAAATAAAGCAAGGCTAGTTGCAAAAGGATACTCACAGGAGGAAGGAATTGACTATAATGAAACTTTTGCACCAGTAGCAAGATTGGAAGCTATCAGAATGTTTCTTGCCTTTGCAGCTCATTCAAAATTCAAGGTGTATCAGATGGATGTGAAAAGTGTCTTCTTAAATGGAAAATTGGAAGAAGAAGTCTATGTGGAGCAACCACCAGGATTTGTTGATCCAAAATTTCCTGATCATGTTTACAGGTTAGACAAGGCACTATATGGATTGAAGCAAGCACCTAGAGCATGGTATGAAACTCTTTCAAAATTTCTTCTGGAAAATGATTTCACAAGAGGTACCATTGATAAAACTCTCTTTATTAGAAAATGTAAAGGTGATATTTTGCTTGTCCAAATTTATGTTGATGATATTATATTTGGATCTACTAATGATAAACTCTGTGAAAAGTTTAGTCAACTAATGCAGTCAAATTATGAAATGAGTATGATGGGAGAATTAAACTTCTTTTTGGGGCTTCAAGTCAAACAGAATGATGATGGAATTTTCATCAATCAAACAAAGTATGTAAGAGAACTGTTGAAGAAGTTTGATATGCAAGACTCTGCAACTGCTAAAACTCCCATGTCAACTGCCACAAAGCTAGACTCTGACCCAAAGGGTAAGAAAGTTAACAACACTAGCTACAGAGGTATGATTGGCTCATTTTTATATTTAACTGCTAGTAGACCAGACATAATGTTTGCAACTTGTCTATGTGCTAGATTTCAAGCTGACCCTAGAGAATCACATTTAATAGCTGTGAAAAGAATTTTTAGATATCTCAAGGGGGCACAAACTCTTGGACTTTGGTATCCTAGAGAGTCAGATTTTTCACTAATTGGTTATTCAGATTCTGACTATGCAGGATGCAAAGTAGACAGGAAAAGCACAACAGGACAATGCCAGTTTCTTGGCAACAGATTAATTTCTTGGTTTAGCAAGAAACAACAGACTGTATCAACCTCAACAGCTGAGGCTGAATACATTGCAGCTGGAAGTTGCTGTGCTCAAATCCTGTGGATGAGAAATCAATTACTTGATTATGGACTAACATTCTCAAATATTCCTATGTATTATGATAATACTAGTGCTATTAAAATTGCAGAGAATCCAGTCCAACACTCCAGAACAAAGCACATTGATGTCAGGTATCACTTTATTAGAGAACATGTTGAAAATGGTACTGTGACACTTCACTATGTTCCAACTGACAGACAGATTGCAGACATTTTGACAAAACCACTTGATGAATCTACCTTTCTCAAACTGGTAGGTGAATTAGGTATGTTAAATATGTAAGTGATCAAAATTAAAGAAGCAAGGTATGTACCTTAATTATAGTCCCTGTCTTAACACACTGTGATTAATTGTTAGTGCAACATTTTGTTTGGTATTTTACCTTGACAGAGTCTAGACTCTGACGAGTCTGTAGACTCTGAAAGTCAGTAGACTCTGAGAAAATTATCGCCTAGACTCTGAAACGGTTAAAATTCGCGCCTGCAGACTCTGATTGCATTTAAAATGTTCAAATGACTTGAAATAGGCGGTAACAGTTATTTTTGACCGGATATAGGCTGTAGACTCGTGTGTATTGTATGCAACTTGAACAAAATAGAATTTTTCATACAATTTACTCACTTGTTTATTGCAATTGATTTCTAAGGCAAAAATATTCACAGAGCTTTTTACGAACCCTAGCTAAATTCTTCAAGCTTCTCCATCACTTTCAACTTAACAACTTTAATGGCTGCCGTTTCTACTGTCATGAGAGGACCCAAGGCGATTGCGTTCACATTTGGGGATTTCGAGTTCATGACCACAAATCATGTTGCTGCTCTTGGAGATAGGAAAGGGGTAGACGCTGACTACTACCCTGTGATGGATTTCTTGGAGCAATCCGAGCTACACTACATTCTCAAGGCATCACCAGTCATTCACATGGATGCTGTATCACAAGCATGGAGCACTGCAAAGGTAGTTGATCCTTCTAAGGATCAACCAGGTAAAATAATGTTTACCTTTGGTTCGACTACATTTGATGTCACTTCAGATGTGCTTAATTCTGTGTTTAAACTGCCTGTTAAGTCTACTTTTGATGAAGTTGTATCTGATGATGACATTAAAAACATGTTTAAGGCAATAGGTTATACTGCTAGCTTAGATAACATGAGCAAGATAACTAGGCCTTACTTAAGGAAAGAATGGTCATTTTTCTTCGATCAAATTGCTAAGTGTTTTACTGGTAAGTGTAGTGGATTTGATGCTATTACTGCTATTACTTATCAAATTGGTCATAGTCTCCTATTTGATAGAATAATCAACATTGGTGATATGTTGCTCACTCAAATGGGAGCAAAATTAAATAATGTGCATGAGGGGAGAAAGAAAGTCTACTATCATAGATTTCTTATGATTCTCCTCAATCACTTCATTCCTGACATGTCAACCAAGTTGGCAGATGATTGCTGTGTGCAGGCATACAAACAGCAAAGGAGGATATTCTCTGACATTAAGAGAATTGATGACAAAAAGAAGAGTCTACCTGCAATGACATATCCACAGGTAATGCAGGTAAAACTCTCATCCTACAAACCTTCTATCTATAATGCTTCATTTTTTGGTGGTGAAATGGTGCAGGAACAAGTAATGGAGAGTCCCCCTGCACCTACCCAAGTCACCCAATCCCCTTCAATTATACAATCTTCCAAACCAAAATCCAAAAAGAAACCAACCTCTGGTGTCTCTCAACAGGCACCAGTTGTAAAGAGAAGAAAATTGATTCAATCTAGGCTTATAGATGAGCACAGTGATGAGGAGCTCAATCCACTAGAGAAGCAAGTTGTTGAAGGACTTTCTTTGCTAAAGGAAGGTCATGATACACTTGATTCTAACCTTCAAGCCAAGTCTGTAGACTCTCAAAAGGCTACAGACTCTGAAAAACATAGGGGAGCACCTCAGGATTCTCATATTGAGTCTCCTGAGAAATCTTTTGCTAAGAAGTACAGAAGGTTAAGGAAGGCTTATTCTGCACACACACACAAGCCTGTTATTAGTACTAACCCTGTTTTGCAGGAAGCAGATGCTCCCAAGGCTCCTGCAGAGCCAGACTCTGAAATCAAGAAAATACCTGAACCAGAGTCTAATGTTGAGTCAGAGTCTAGACTGTCTTTAGACTCTGATCATGACACATTTTGGGAAGGAATGCCATTGGATGCAGCCTCGTGCCTAATTGATGAGATCATTACTCCAAGTGATGAGGCACTGATATTCTTATATCCTTTGGTGGAATCAGTTGAAGATCCAGAGCAATATCAGACTAAATCTCAAGTCTTGGATTTTCTTTCAACCTATGAAGCCCTAAGGAAGAGAATGGAACAGGAGCTACAAATGTCTGCACAGGATGTGGTCAAAAATCTTTATAGCTACCTATTCAACTCTTCATTCCAAGAACAAGCAGCTGGGCTCATAGAAGGCAGAACAAATGCAGTTCTCAAAGCACTAGGTGTGCCAGACTCTGAACAGCAAATTCCAAAGAAGCCTAAAAAGCTTAAGGTCCACAAAAAGAGAGCCTCAGAGTCTGTTGTTGAGTTGGAAACTGAGAGTGAGCAATCAGTTTTTAACTATGAAGCAATTTGGGAAAATGGAGTTACCTACAGGACAGCCATTCAATGGATCTCTCAAATTCAACCTCTGTCAAGACAGGTGGCTGACTATCTTGTCCATAATATAGGTACAATTGCCAACAAATACATCTATCCAACCTACCAAAGTAGACTGGATCAATTTAAGGGCACATATTTTCAAAGAGTAAGAAGGGAACTGCAGGACCTCTTCAATCTCACAGATGCCCAGGCAATCAATGCAATCCATCTCAGGGCTTTTCATCACAAGTTGGATGCATTTATTCTTGAAGAACAACAGGAGGTAGCAGGTGGTGCAAGGCAGTTGGAGGATGGGACTAGTGCACCAGTGGTGACTAGTGATAGAGATGCTCAGTCTGCCTCACCCACACAAGAACCACCTAGTCAGAGGTTGGGTGATAGTGGGGCAGGGGAGTATGCTGTTGAGCCCTCCTTGACAACTCACCAAAGAGCTGATGAGAACCCCAGTGATATGGGAGGACAGACTGTGATGGATGCTCATGAAGAAATTTCCCAATTTATTCTATCAGAGTCTATCCACCTTGAGGGGGAGTCTCATGCACTAACAGTCAAAGATGGTGACACTCAGACTCTGGCTTCTAATGAAGTCATGCTGAAGCAGTCAGAGTCTAGAGTAGACCCTGAGACTGGAATACTGGAGCCAACAGACTCTGAAAAGAGAGAAGATGCTAGTAAGGGTTCAGAATCTGTTGATGCTCACCCCTTGGTGGAAACCCCTAGCCTTCAGACATTTGAAGGGGTTCCCCTCCATCAAGGTGGTTCAGGTATTGAAGCACCATTTTTATCTCTCAACCCTTCTTCTGTAGGTTTATTGAGTGCACCCTCCAAATTGAGTGAAAAATTTTCTGAGAGGCTGGCACTGGACCAGGCAAAAGGAGAGATAGAAAAGGCTGTAGAGAGCCTGAGTGAGATTGAGAAAGTGGGTGTCCAACCCCACTGTGAGCATGAGAGAATAGGGTATCCTGAACCTAGCTTTACTTATTGGGATCAAGATTTTCCAAAGAGTTGGTCCAATGAGTTGGAGCAGGGGATGGATGACAATTCACTATGTTTGATTGTGCAGATTGGCAAACAGGAGGAGGCTCTTGCTGCTCAGAAATCATTTACACAGAGACCCCAACTTCATCTGGTGGATTCTCTAGCAAGGAGAGCAGATAGAGTCATGGAGGCTTTGGTGGATAACCCTGTCATTTTCACTGAGGCTGCAACATTGAAGTCAGAAGAACCTCTTTTAATAATGCCTATACGGGCTAGACTTCCAGAGTCTACAGTCTCTGATCACTCTCAGGAGGAGTCAGGGTCTGTAGTCCCGTTTGCAGTTTCGGAGTCTACACCACCACCAGAGTCTACACCTCCATTCACAAAGCCAGAGCCTGTTGCTGAGGAATGCCATTCTACAGATGATGATCTTGTTACTCCTTCTTTTATCTATTTTGATCAGGTGTTTCCTCAGTCTTGGGAGTCTGCACAGCAAAGAGGCATCAATGATAAAGATTCTTTTGAGTGTATTTTGGATATTCATCTTTCTGAGAGACTTAAGGCTTTTCAGAAAAAATCTTTTCAACAGGAACATGGTTACTATCCTGGTGAAGAAGATCAAGTCTTGGATGGAGCTGTTAAAGCTAAGCTGCCTGATGTTGCTGCTCAGTTATCCAGTGTGGTTCAGGACATTTCTCATATTCAAACAAAGCTCACTGGTGTTGATAATGCAACTTCTCTGCTCAGTACAAGATTTGACAGAATTCACTCTCTTCAATTATCCAAAGAGGTCGCTTTTAAAGATGCTCTAGCTGCTATCACTTCCACTCATGCCTCTCTTCAAACTACAGTTTCTGATTTGACCACTAAGGTTGATTCAGTTATTGCAGCCCAGGCAAATATCTCCACTGTTCTTGAACAGATTCTTTTGGCTGTTACTAGTAATGATGATGTCAAAAAGGGGGAGAAGGTGAAGCAAGGTGAGTCCTTCAGGAGACATAAGGATGAGGGATGCAAGAATCAATCAAGGGGAGTTAAAAGGAGGAGAGATGGTGATGATGGAGATAGTTCTCATGGTTCTAAGGGTCCTGATGGTGTGCAACAAAAGCAATCTGGAGTATCGAAAACTCAAACACATCAGTCAGGGACTAGACATGGGAAATCAGAGTCTAAGTCAGACTCTGATAAGCAAAGAAAGACTCTGATAAGCAAAGAAAGAAGTCAGACTCTGATCAAACTTAAGAACCTTCATACTGGAAGTGCAGTCAATCAAATCTGCAACTTAGAGCTAAAAAGAAGATAGGTCTTGGAGGATTTGAAGAATCTGACATTGACAGAACATCTACTCTAACCAGGGATCCTCAATCCTTGACAGATAGGCAATTTGAGAAGATCACTCAGAAGCACTTAAATAAAGTGGTGTCTGCTCAAATTGTGTATAATGTTTTTGAAAAGAAGATACAAGGAGGTCAGGGAGGTACAGAAAAGGTGAAGAATGAGATGCTGGTTTACTTCTTAGAAGGTGGAAGTGTAAGATGGATTAGTCAGTCAAATTTTATCTTTTTCAAACAGGCTGAGGAACTACAGTATATTAGATTCCTACTTCAAATTGATTATGAAGTTAACAAGAGCAAAGAAGCTGTCACACACAAATGGTTCAAGGAGATTGATAGGAAGCTGATTTTGCACAGACAGGCAAATCGACAAATGGGCAAATTTTCTTTAAAATATGTTGATACTGAGGGAAATGATCAAGTCATGCCATTGGAGGAAAAACAGATTAAATTTCAAGAAGGTGTGGGTCATTACTTTGGGTTTCAGCCTATGAGTGGGAAAGTTAGTGTTCTGATGTTGAAGGACTTAAAAGATCAAGAAAGCAATGCAAATGATCTGAGAGCAGCTTACTGTCAAATTAAATGTTCAAATGAAGAAATGAAGAAATTAAAAAAGTTTGTTGGTGAAGCTCTTGCAATTGTGGAAGAAAATATGCTAAACTCATTTTTGAAGAACAATCCAGCTTTTGAGAAGCTTAAATGAGAAGTAATTCTTTTTCTTTTTTAATTCTTTTATACTGTTCTAGATTATTAGTTTTATTCTTTAGTTTTGACATCATCAAACCTTGATTTATGCTTACATTTTATAAAGCATAAATAGGGGGAGATTGTTAGGGATATATTCATTTGATGATGTACAAAATACTAGAACAGGGTTTAGATTAGTTTATCTGTAATAAGTCTTTCTAGTCTCTGAAATGAATAATCAGAGTCTAGATGGTCAACATTCATGTTACTTGTACTTAGAAGAATTTCTGTAGAAAGTGAAACCAGAGTCTGCATGAAGATCAGAGTCTGGAAGGTGATCAGAGTCTATAGACTATCTGAGTCTGTGATCTATCAGAGTCTACATGTGATCAGAGTCTGAAGATCATCAGAGTCTGAAGATTTCAGAGTCTATACAGTTGAGGATAAATTTGGAAGAAGATCACAGGAATGGAAAGTCTTCGAAGATCAGGATAAATATATTGCAGATATGCTGTGGGAAAGAAAGAGAATTCTAGAAGGAAACTGTCAACTAATAATTAGGAATTCTATTCCTATTGTAATTTATCTTTCTGTTATTAGTTGATAGGCAGCTCTCTATATATACTCTATGTAACGTAATTGTAAAAGTGTGGAAGTCGAAACAAAATCATCTGAGTGAAATTTTGTGAGAGCATAGAAATAGAGAGAGTTGCTGTGATAAACAGAGAGAAGCTGCTAGGGTTTGTGTACACCCTAGGAGAGTTTTGTATTCACAAATCAATAATACAAAACAGTACTTATTCATATTTTTGTGTTTGAGTTTGTTCTTAATTTGATTTTAAATCGGGCAAAAAAGACATACAAGTATTCAACCCCCCCCCTTCTACTTGTACGACTGGGAAAACAAATCTAAATTGAATACAATTTCAATTACAAGAATACAATCAAAATAGAAATCAAAAATTAAATCTAATCATGATCAACACTCATGATTTAATTTACAACAACGATAAAACACGTGGGATCCAAAAACGTAATTACTACCATAGCCATAATAGTGGATAACAACCTGCATAAAAAAAATACAAGCCCACCACTATATACATACATAATTACGATATGGACATCATATAATATAATGCAGAACGCTAGAACCTGGCTCTTGATGCAAATTGTTGAGACAATCGAATCATGATGTAACGTTTTATGATATGAAAACAAACGAGTGTGAATAGAAAGTTAACCTTAATTGCTACGGCGCAAGCGATTCAAATCCACGTTTTCTACTGTATTCTCGTATTCACCTTGAGTGAAATGAGGCCTTCGATTCTCCCAAGGTTGCCTCCCTTCTAGCTTTGAGATCTTGGAACCCTAGTTCTTGGTTACCTCCTTGAACGACTGCTCACAAAAACCCTAGTTTCCAACCCCTTAGCTAGAAGAGAATAAGATGAATATATAAGCTACAGTAAAGATCCAATGACATTCTAGGTCAAGTCCAATGTCATTAAATATTAATTCAATCCACTAAAAAATTAATATTTGCACTACCTCTCATAATGCCGTAATTTAATTATTTAATTCGGCTCCAATATTATTTGCTTATTAAATTCTCCATGTTTAAGATATCGAATGTCCATTAATTAAATTAATTTCTGATAATTAATTTAATCAATATCTTGTATCCTTGATAATTAATTTATGATATCTTTTAATCAATATCATCACTTGAATATTTTCGGACACAGTTTCCTTTTATAGTCAATATCTGACTCTGTATGCAATGTCGTTGTCCAAAACATAATAATGGGATTAACAATAAATTACATCACATATGAATCAAAACATGTGTGTTGCATACAAGTATCAATCACTGTATCCGGATTAAGAACCTAAGCAATAATAATATTATTGAATCTTAGTTCTTCTTTATTGTCAGAATAGAAGAACAATTCTAATATTTTAATCATGTTCAATGTGCACAAAGCATACAAGTATTAATCAATAATCAAGATAGATTATTTTCAAATAATACTTCAGTCATTCCGGTGGTTTGTTTAACTTCACTTAAACTGTGAACATTTATTATATTATATATACACACTGACAATCTAATCTTCTTTTATCTCATTTAATATTAGATTATCCACAATATATAATATACAAACAATGTTAAAATATGCATTCAAGATTTTTAATAAAAATGATAATGTCATATATACTTCAAACGTACAGTATAAATTCGTTTGAAGGATAAATTCGTTTGGGTAAGTTTATATAACCTCTAGTTATATGCAATTTATGAAGTATCCATGTGATTTTGGAAACCTTATATCAACCCCCCAAATAAATATAAAAATAAAAAATTATATATAATTATGTATTATGATATTTGTTGTCTAGGATGTCAAATTAAGACAAGGATAGATCAATCTAAAACACTTCAGCTCAAGAACATTCTGTTCTCCTTTTTATATGTGTCTGGCAGGGGAGGATGGCAAATTTCTGGCACATCTTTGGATTTGCATGATTTTCGGTTGATTGAAATTTCTGAAACAGAAAGGCGACATTTGGAGGGTGAATATAATTATTTTGATTCACTAAATGACACTGGAGTTGTATTTTGACGTTCTGTTGCTCTTCTTGTAAGCCATCACAATTACATAAACCTAAATTTATTAAGAGCAATTTCAGGAGCGATTCCACTTGAACCGCCTATGTCCTTTTACTTAGTCTTGCTTAATAATATTTTGGCTTGCCCAATGTTGTGTTCTATTCTAGCTTCTAATCTTGTAAAATGACTGTATCAGCTAATGGATCTGTTCCTATTCCGCCATACATTTGCTCTATGTGATTACGAAGAAGAGGATAACGGGTTTACTTTTCTCACTGTAAGTACCCTTATGATAACTACAGGGTCGGCATTTGCAACCATTACTTGCTTGGTTGTGACGTCTATGCCAATGTATTGATATTTACAGTTTATCTTGTTGCGAATTATTTGTTTCATTTTACCCTGCTACATTATTGCCTGGTCAATCAGTCTCTTGCATCATCGAAGGCAAAGACAGGTATATACGTCTGGTCTCTGCCCCTGTATTTCAGACTTAATGTCACTCATTTCTGTCAGTTTACGAGTCACCGGTTTAAGTTCTTATGTCAGTCAGTGTCTTGTAAGTCACGATAATTGTTACCTGTACTTTATTTTTTTAATAAGTAAATTTATTTTTTTATAGTGTAGAATATAGTGCAAAATATTCATTATAGTGTAGGATACAGTGTCACTACCATTGGAGTTAGTTTTGTAAATTATATAATTTTGATATTAAAATAGTGTTAAAGTAACATCATTTTAGTGTCATCCATCGGAGATGTCCGATGGTCTTACAGTAAAAGCACTGCATCACCAAGTCACCAACAATACTTGGAAGTACAGCACTACAGGAAAATTACAGCACAATAGCGCCACAACAAGAGCATTGCTTCTATTATTTCACAATTCACATCATAGGCTAAGATCATAACTAAAGATTATATCCTAGTATCCTACAACACTGTTGCTACACCAATTTTTAATTCTAACTATCACTAAACACATTAATCTATATAAGAAAATAGAAATCTGGCACACATCTACATAATTGTATATAAATGACTAATAACATCATCCTTCATACAATCATACATTACAATAACTTACATAAATAGTTTCCTGCAATCATTTCAAAAAATGAATGACTACTCCCGATTAATAACCAGTTTTTAGAACCCTGTGCAAAAGTAGAAATAGCCGATGGATCTGAAAAATCCCATGCGAAATGCTGGATAATCCAGATGGCAGATGCTGTGGATGAAAAAAATAGAAAAGCAATACTCAGTCAGTTCCTTCACTTTATATAAAGGATACAAAGCAAACCACCGTCAAGTTCTAATAAAATAATAATCTACCACTGGCGATCCATTGTTTGGCCTTCCTAATCTTTCACCATCTTGCAAGTTAGTAAAGCATGTAATTATAACATATAGCAACACTGTAACTTAAACTTTATGTACCAACACTGTTCTCGATAAATCAAATGTGATAAATTATGCCTAAAGAACACAACAAAGTAAAACATAAAGTTTTGAATCCACCATCTCCATATACTTGGAAAGCATCACATATCGATGTGCTGCTTTCCAAGATTGCAAGCACTAATAACATCAGCTTAATTGTCAATATTGGTTGATTTATTATGTTGGGGTTATTATTAGATAATTATATTAAGTAAATTTTGGCTTGCAAGTTTTTACCTTTCACTTGAAAGGGTTTTTCTTGTTTTAAGCACTTAGGATTTATTTTTCTAGTTGAATATGGTTTTGATGTAATTCCTATTTGGATTGAGCTTTTGATTGGTTTCCAATTTGGGTTCAAGTATTAGCAAATTCCTAGCTGATTTTGAATCTAATTGAGAATCATAATTGTTTTAGGTTAAGGTTATATTCTTTGCCAATATATACCCATATATTGTAATCTTTTAAGAGAGAAGAATTTGATGAATAAAATGGTGAGTTTTATACTTACAAAACCCTAGAGAGTTGGTGGTTAATTCCTTTAAACTTACTTATCCAGATTTCGTTTAGTTTGTGGGTGATTAATTTCTTTAAGCAATTTAAGCAAATCGATCTTTTAGTTTTGTTTCTTGGTGATTAAATTCTTTATAGAAGCAATCTAAAGTTACTTTTCTGCTGTGAATCTGATCTACATAGAATAATATACATCATCTTATTATTTAGAGCTCGGTTTGGCAATTTTTTTGAAGATCTTCTTCAAAAAACGTGGGCAACATGGCTGGTGTGTCTAATGAGGAAGAATTGAAGGTTTCACGAGGTTTAACGTTGGATCAAGCTCATAATATGCGAAGGGATAGGGAAATCAAAGAATTAAAGGAGTAATTGAAGGAGGTTATAGCAAAATTGGATCAAATAAGGGGTTTTCATATGGATATTCCAGATTTTGATGGTGTTATAGATCCTGAAAATTTTATTGAATGGTTGAGATGCATTGAAAGAATCTTTGATTACAAGGACTATAATGATCATAAGAGATTCAAAGTGGCAAGATCGAAACTTAAATGTTATGCAAATTTTTGGTATGAAAATCTGAAATCAAAGAGGAGAAAAGAAGGTAAAACACGTATTGATTCTTGGGAAGCACTCAAGGTGAGAATGAAAAAACGTTTTTTATCTACTGATTTTGAACAATATATGTTTCTGAATTTGAAGGGTTTTGAGAAAGATACAATATCACATGAGGAGTATACAACTGGGTTTGATGAAGAAACAATTCTTGCACAAAACGTGGCTGAATTATGTGCCGAAATTACTCCCAAATTTGATAACTCAACGCCTTCAACTATGGAAGATAAAAAGATTTGTGACAAGTGCGGAGGGTATGAACATGAACAAGAGGGCTACTTTAATAATATTCGAATGTTGAATTTGCCTGACATTGAGGAGATTGAGGCAACTTATTCTTCCAAGGATATAGAAATCAATAAAGAAGATGAGCAAGCACAACATAAACAAGATATTGATTCTGAAATTGAAGTGTTAACTACAATTCAAGAACCTAATGAGAATTTATTTTTGAATGAGACGCATATTGGGAAGGAGTTGGACCAAGAGGATCATAATAACTTGTTGATTTATCCTACACTACCTTTATCAGATTTTTTTAATCCTTTTAAGGTTGAGTGTGATGCTAATGGTGTTGGGGTTGTTTTGGTTCAAGAGAAAAGACACATTGATTTTCTAGGCATAGACATCATGTTGGGAACTACTAAAATGTCAAAAAAAATTCTCTTCAAGTTTCTTCCAAAGGTATTTTGCATGGGGCTGAAATTTGATGTTCTCAAGTTTTGTGATAAATCATCTCATTGTGTGTTAATTCTTAAATTCTACAAAACTCGTGGAAGAGTTTTTTTCAAAGGAGAGGAGAATGATGCGGAGTATGATATTAAGATATTCATATGTATCTATTGTACAATTGAGGACAATTATTTTCGAAGAAGAGGAATATGATACAGGAGCATTATGGTTGATCTATTTGATCTCATGGGAATCTATTGTGAAACCAATAATCAGCTTAATTGCCAATATTGGTTAATTTATTATGTTGGGGTTATTATTAGATAATTATATTAAGTAAATTTTGGCTTGCAAGTTTTTACCTTTCATTTGAAAGGGTTTTTCTTGTTTTAAGCACTTAGGATTTATTTTTCTAGTTGAATATGGTTTTGATGTAATTCCTATTTGGATTGAGCTTTTGATTGGTTTCCAATTTGGGTTCAAGTATTAGCAAATTACTAGCTGATTTTGAATCTAATTGAGAATCCTAATTGTTTTAGGTTAAGGTTATATTCATTGCCTATATATATCCATATATTGTAATCTTTTAAGAGAGATGAATTTGATGAATAAAATCGTGAGTTTTATACTTGCAAAACCCTAGAGAGTTGGTGGTTAATTCCTTTAAACTTTCTTATCCAGATTTCGTTTAGTTTGTGAGTGATTAATTTCTTTAAGCAATCTAAGCAAATCGATCCTTTAGTTTTGTTTCTTGGTGATTAAATTCTTTATAGAAGCAATCTAAAGTTATTTTTCGGCTGTGAATCTGATCTACATAGAAAAATATACATCAGTTCCCAAAAACACAATTGTGAACGTACATCTATTCTTCTCCTAGCATACGGAAACCACCGACAGCCATGACACATGCTCTATTTATCGGTTCCAACATGACTAGTTCAATTGGTTTAAGCTCACTGCTTCGAATGCTGCAAGAAAATGGATCACTAATTCGGCTAGTTGAATGGATGTTGTCTACCTGTAATTCACATGAGATCAACACATTTAAAAAAAACTTTGAAAGACCGTATTACTTTGCAGTGTACTCAACAAGTATCATAGTTGAAAACAAACCGGTGCAGAGACCATGTAATGCCCACCAGCTCGGAGATATAAACCAGCTTTGTTAACTATATAATCCACCTGAACAACATAAAACTAAAATAACAACTATGTAAAGCAAAAAAAATCAAGACAATACACAAGAATACCTAATAATTAAGTACAATGTTACTTTCGCCTCGCATATATGAAGAAACCATAAAGCATCATCACAAATTCAAATTTTGTTTTTCTCGTGCTAGCTGCAAATTCGAAATCTTCAAAGCATAGTTTCCACATGTAGATTGGAAATTCCTCCGATAGTCCAAGATTTCAAAACTAAAACACTATATAACCTATCAAGTCCTGAGGGGAATCCGAAATTAATTAGTGCAGATGGAATGACCAGAATACCTAATTATCAAGTACAATGTTACTTTCACATGTATGAAGAAACCATAAAGCATCATCACAAATTCATAATATTTTTTCTCGTGCTAGCTGCAAATTTGAAATCTTCAAAGCATAGTTTCCCCATGTAGATTGGATACTGCATTTATATTTTCTCACAAGTATACCTCGCAGCTAGCAATGCAACATGATTTCAACTCAAATCTCTGTCGACATCTACATTTGTTACATGGATCTGTAATATTGATAAATTTCCCTGTGGTAATGTGACTGGGAGATTGTTGTCTTGCCGATTGGCAGTCATCTATGTAGCTTCCGCATATATTACTATATGTGGGTTCAAATGTTTATGTTAGATTTTGTTGCTGTTGTACCTGGACTCTGGCAACTAGTGAGGTGTTGCTCGGTTGTTTATCTGGTTCTACAACTCAAAACACTTGCTAAACATTTGACTAGCTTTGGTGGTTGGTTGCCAAGTTTCATACTGTCTTGTACCTTTTCCCCCTCAGTTTATCGAAACAAATAGTCAAACACCATATGCATTTGGTAATTAAAAGTAGCGGATATTTTTTTTCAAGGCTTTATGCCCGACTAGTACTACTGCTGTGGGCCTGTGGCCAATGCATTGAAAAATATGCATACAAAGAAAGGAATAGAAATATATGTAAATATTCGGCAAGGATTCCCAATAATAATCCTACGCCTTTTTAAGGATATGTTATTAAGAATTACTAGCAGAACAAAATCATAAAACTTGGTAACGGAACAAAAGCAGAGCAAAAGCATTTGAAACAGGCTCAATGTAGAGCAAATGCATTTGAAAGTTGAAACAGGCTCAATAACATAAATCGTTTACTCAAAAAACACGAAAGCAGAGCAAAGGCATTTGAAACAGGCTCAATGTTCTACCAACATATTGCATTTGAAACAGGCTCAATGTTCTACCAACATATTGCATTTGAAACAGGCTCAATGTTCTACCACCATATTGCATGACTATTAGACAGTCGTTCATTGTGTCCATATGAAACTTTTGGATAAAGTGGTAAAAATAAAGGTACATATATATTACATTCATATTTCGAAACTGTAATACCATAAGCTCAAGTAACTTAAAAATTTCAAAAGAATTGTTGTAACTCAGTAATGACAACACTAACAATTTAGCTGGTATATGTACCTAGGCTGATCAACACAGCAGTGAAAACAAAATACTACCATTTGACGCAGAAAAGTTACAATGTAAATATTGTAATGAATAAAGAACCACAATGTGACTTAGCAAAAAAAAAAAAAAAAAGAACCACAATGTGGATAAATTAAAAAGGTCTGGCGACAAAACCTCTAACAATCATTTTTTCTACCAATTCTTCATGCTTCTTTATCTGTCCTGCTTTTCTCAGCTGCTGCAAAACCATTTCATACACAGCCTGACTAGGCTTCAAGCATTTTTCTTCCATCATCTCACGGAAAAACTTGTAAGCATTATTCCAGTGTCCCATCGCACAGTATAGTGATATCAGAATCCGGTAGGTATTCACATTAGGCTCAATCTCACCCTCGTCCATCTCTTGTTTAAGCTTGATAACCATGTCAGCAGACTTTGAATCAGCGAACATTCGCATCAATATGTTGTAAGTCACTGTATTAGGCTTACACTTTATCTCTTTCATCCTTGCAAACAGCCTGTGAGCAGAATTAACATCTCCCGCCTTCAAAATACACCTAAATATCGGATTAAATGTAGAAGCATTTGCCTCACACCCTTTCCTAACCATTGTATTAATGACCTTAATAGCTTCATCATGATTCTCGTCTCTACAATGACTCTCAATGAGGAAATTATAAGTAATAGTATCAGCAGCACACAAAAGCTTCCTCATTTGATTATACACCTGCAAGACCCTCTCTGTCCGTCCCGCCTTGACATGTACTCGCATCAAATTATTAAAAGTAATAGCATTCGGCTGACACCCAGCATCAATCATCTCCGCAAACACATCATGAGCACGAGTAATCTGACCACACCTACACAAAGCATCAATAACAATACTATACGTGTACACATTCGGCTGAATCCCAACCTCCTTCATCTCACTAAACACCCTCTCTGCCTCAGAAATATTCCCAGCCCTACACCACCCATTAACCAAACTAGTATAAATAATTACATCAGCCTCAAACTTGTCCTTCAACCCATCGAAAAACGCCTGAGCCTCAACCGCCCTTCGTTTCTTACAAAGAATACTAATCACATTCGAAAACGCAATCTTATCCGCTTTACAACCATAATCCTCCATTCTATTAAAACCAAGAATAGCCTCATTAACCAATCCAGCCCTCACATACCTCCTAATCAAAACCGAGAACGTAAAATTCGACACCTCAACGTTTCTTGATTTCATACACTCAATCAAATACCAAGCAACATCAAAGTTCCTAACTTTTCCACAGAGGTCAATCATTTCATTATAAACATCAGGGGTGTTAACAAAACTAGTAGCCCAATTAAAAAACGCTAGGGTTTGCATAAAAGGTATACCATGGCGGGTCCCACCACATTTCTCAATCACACGACACACAATGCTAGATGACAGAGAATTATCAGCAGAAACTCGAGAGAAATCGAAAGATAGAGTTGGGATAGTGAGATTAGGGGTGAAGTTAGGGTTAGGGTTAGGGTTAGGGTTAGTTTGGTGGTGGTGCTTGATAATGGAGTGGAGTTTATCTGAAACTAGGGTTTCAGATGGGGTGAGTTGGATGGTGGGTTTGATTGTTTCGGGGTCTTGTACGATGTCGTTTTCGAGGTGGAGTGTTGGTAGGGATGAAAATGAGAGGGTAGAGAGAGGAGAGAGAAAGTGGGAGTGGAGATGAGAGTAAAGCTTTGGTTTGATAATCATTGCCATAGTAGAGGATGAGAAGCTTCACTGCGGGGTGTGAGTGGCGTGATAACAAGTCGTAAACTGGACTGTAATAGAGGAATAACAAACACACTTTAAACGACGCCGTTTTAGTTTAGGTTTCAACTATAGTATATGAGCATCATCTATAATCTATTATTAAAACGGAAACATTAAAATTTTGATAGTCCGTCAGTATCTGGGACATATAATTATTATTGAGCATAATTTACAAAACTTAATTTTCTAACTAAAATATTTATCAAATTAATCTTCAAACTAATATACATCTCTCTAAACAAAACACATAAATATTATCTTATTGAATATTAATCTACTCATTAAAACATATCTCACATTAATTTATTAAATAATACTGATATGGGCTGAAAGTAAGCCCTAAAGACACAATTAATGTGGCATTAATTGTACCTAATCTGGTCTAAAGGGAAGGCCCAATTATTAAGGATTGAAACCCTAATTAATAAATAAATTCGTAATTAATTAATTAGCTAAGTATACAGCTAATTAATTATGTCCAACTACAAGGAAACCTATTCCTACATGGAAATTGCTTCTACAAAGGATCCAGAATCCTTCTAGGAAATACCTTATCAATCAAGGTTCATAAACCTACTCTAATTCTTAGACTTTTCACGTCTATATAAAGGGTCTAACCCCTCATTCTTAGAACTACGTTTTGGCTTGATTCTCTAAAACACAACAGAGATACGTAGGCATCTTGTGAGGGCAGAACCAAGCTTCGAAACACAAGTTCAGCCATTGAAGCTCTTAGCTCAGGCATACATCGCATTAACTACACCCTAGTTTTTATTCCACAACATTTGGCGCCGTCTGTGGGAAGGAGACATCAACCATGGCAAGAACACGACGAACCGACGGAGACATCGTCCCCACCACAGGTGATCCGACTGCTATCATCCCTCTTGATGAAACTCAAACTACCGAGGTCCCCGCTACCACCACTATTCCCGCTGGAACCCAAGGTCCTAATACTCAAAGGCTTGGTCCGTTTAGTGAGATCGTCCACTCCACCAATCCTGAGGAAATCGTCCATGGATCCAACCCGCTATCCCAGGTAACTCAAACTCCTTTTATGGCTACTGCTCCTCACGCCCAGATTTCCACTATTGTTATCCCCAGTACCACTGTTGCCCAAACAAGACTTGGAATCTCCCAAGCCTATCCCCCTCCTTACATCAGAGGGTTAGAACCCCAGAACTATGGGCGTAGAGAAGATGTCCGTGATTTCTCAGGACCATACTCAACTGATGATGAAAGCTCAGAAGGCACTGATGTCAATCCCAGGAGAAGAAGGCCTGGTAAAGAGCCCGCAGGAAGCCGGCGTTCACAGTCCCGTAGGACACTAGAACAGAAAATTGCTTCCTACGAGGCTGAACTCAAAGAATTAAAGAAAAGCTTAGATCGGCAGGATAGAAGGACAACCTCAAGGTATGAAGCTCCCGACGTCATAGAACTGGATGAAACCCCGCGAGGGAGAAGAACGGAAATTACCAGGGCTGACCCCACTGAACTATTGCCTCTCGGAGATCCTGATGATCCCACGCCGCCTTTTACCGAAACCATCATGAACGCTCACATCTCAAGTAAGTTCAAAATGCCCACCATCAAAGTGTATGATGGAGCAGGCGATCCAGCTAATCACGTGAGGACCTTCTCGAATGCATTACTACTACAACCTATCAATGATGCTGTGAAGTGTAGGGCGTTTCCCCAAAAAACTCCATTGGATCCTTCAAAAAACTCAGCAAGGCCTTTATAAGCCAGTTTATAAGCAGAAGAGTGCACGAAAAAAGCTCGGCTTCTCTCATGAATCTGGAGCAAGGAAAGAACGAATCCCTGAGGGACTACCTGAACCGCTTCACCAAGGAAGCCTTGAAAGTCCCAGACTTGGACGAGAAGGTGGCTATGATAGCCTTACAACAGGGGACGACTGATCCTTATTTCAAGAGATCTCTAGCCAAACACCCGCCTGAGAACATGCTTCTTCTCCAAGACAGACCAGGGAAATACATTAAGGCAGAAGAAAGCATGAAGAAAACCACTATATCAGTAGCTACACATGGGAATAATAACAAGAAGAGAAAGGGTGATCAAGAATATGACGCCCGAGACAAGTACTCCAAGACGGATAAGGATTCTGAATCCCCTCCTAAGAAAAATAACTTTGGGCCAAAATTTGCTGAATATGCAAGGCTGAATGCACCTCGAAGTCAAATCCTTATGGATATTAAAAGAGATCGAGACCTGAGATGGCCTAAACCCTTAAAGTCTGATCCTGAGAAAAGAAACAAGGATGCGTTTTGCCGGTTTCATAGGGATACCGGGCATAATACGGATGACTGCAGACAATTGAAGGATGAAATCGAATTCCTTATCAGGAGAGGAAAACTTTCCAAGTACACCAAGGATGGAAGTCATGATAGGCACGACGATAACAGAAAAAATAATGATGGTCGGGATAGGAATCCTCAACCTAGAGGATCAGTTATTAATATGATTTTCGGAGGACTCACTGCTGCGGGGACTTCAAGGAATTCAAGAAAAGCATACGCAAGAGAAGTTATGCAAGTCGTAGGAGAAGCACCTAAACGTGCTAGGACGGAGGCGGTTATATCTTTTGATGACTCAGACCTGGAAGGGGTAAAGTTTCCTCATGATGATCCTCTCGTTATTGCTCCTTTGATAGGCAACTCAGAGGTAAAGAGAGTCCTGGTGGACAATGGAGCGTCTGTTGATATCTTGTTCCATGATGCATTTGTAAAGATGGGATACAACGATTCCCAGCTAACCCTTTCGGATGTTCCCATCTATGGCTTCAATGGAGTGGAGTCAAAAGTAGAAGGAACCATTCAGCTACCCGTGACAGTGGGAAGGGAACCTAAAGAGGTCACTCAGATGCTAACTTTTCTGGTGGTCAAAGCATCTTCTACATACAACGCCATCCTTGGAAGAACAGGTTTGCATGCTTTTAAGGCTGTAGCCTCAAGTTATCACTTAAAAATCAAGTTCCCCACCAGAAACGGTGTTGGGGAGGAGAAAGGAGACCAGAAAATGGCGAGAAGTTGCTACGTGGCAGCCCTGAGACCCGATGGAGCCGGGGGGCAAGTCCTACCAATAGAGGACATGGATTCAAGAGAAAATGAGGAACAAAGGGGAAAGCCAGCTGAGGACTTGGTTCCAATTCCTTTAGTTCCAGGAGAACCAGAGAAAGTCACCTATATTGGGGCCTCATTAGAAGAGCCTATGAAAGAAAAATTGACAAAGTTCTTGCAAGAAAATGGAGACTTATTTGCCTGGACAGCCGCTGATATGCCGGGAATTAACCCTGAACTGATCACTCATAAGCTTAACGTGGATCCACAACGAAAAATGGTGAAGCAAAAGAAGAGAAATTTTGCTCTAGAAAGGTAAGAAGCCATAAAGCAAGAGGTGGAAAAGCTCTTGAAGGCTGGATTCATCAAAGAAATTCAATATCCCGAATGGCTTGCTAATCCTGTAATGGTCAGGAAATCCAATGGAAAGTGGAGGATATGCGTCGACTTCACTGATTTAAATGATGCATGCCCAAAGGATTGTTTCCCCCTCCCGAGGATTGATGCACTCATAGATGCCACGGCGGGACATGAGATGTTAAGCTTCATGGATGGCTTTAGTGGATACAATCAAATCCGGATGCACGAGGATGACATTGCCAAGGTATCCTTCATCACTGACTTTGGTGTATTTTGTTATCTCGTTATGGCCTTTGGGTTAAAGAATGCAGGGGCCACCTATCAAAGGCTAGTAAACAAAATTTTCAAGCATCTCATTGGAAAAACCATGGAGGTCTACGTTGATGATATGCTAGTCAAAAGTCTCGATAAGGCCGATCATATTGAGCACCTGCGAGAGGCTTTTGAAGTGCTAAGGCACCACAATATGATGCTCAACCCTGCAAAATGCGCCTTTGGCGTGGGATCTGGAAAATTCCTAGGAATGATGGTCTCTAAAAGAGGGATTGAGGCCAATCCTGACAAAATCAAGGCCATACTCGACATGGAACCTCCAAAAATAGTAAGGGACGTCCAAAAATTGACAGGAAGAGTTGCTGCCCTGGGAAGGTTTGTCTCGAAGTCTGGGGATAAATGTCTACCCTTCTTCAAGACGTTGAAAAAAGTTAAAGATTTCGTGTGGACAGAAGAAAGTCAAACGGCCTTTGAGGAACTGAAGAAATATATGGCTAAGGCCCCGTTGTTGGCCAAGCCTAGCCCAGAGGACATCCTATACTTGTACTTGGCCATATCAGACAAGGCCCTGAGTGCTGTCCTTATAAAGAAAGAAGAGAAAATTCAAAATCCAGTCTATTATGTGAGCAAGGTTTTGCATGGAGCGAAACTTAACTACTCCAAAATTGAGAAGTTTGCACTGGCCTTGATAATGGCCTCGAGGAAACTACGCCCCAATTTTCAAGCTCACAAAATCGAAGTATTAACTGATCAACCCTTGAGGAATATTATACACAACCCCAAGTCAAGTGGAAGACTGATTAAGTGGGCCATTGAGCTAGGAGAATTCGACATCAAGTATAAGCCTCGAACGGCCATTAAAGCCCAAGCTCTTGCTGACTTCGTGGTCGAATGTACTATTGACGACCAAGAAGTCGGGGGACAAGACAATGAGGAAACAGAGGAAATAACACAAAAAGGAGGACAGACTCCTAAAGAATATTGGGTGCTCAATTTTGATGGGGCATCAAAAACAAAATCTAGCGGCGCAGGCTTGGTACTACAAAGTCCCGAAGGATTCATTATTGAGTATGCTATTAAGCTTGACTTTCCAACAACCAACAATGAAGCAGAATATGAAGCCCTGATAGCAGGCCTAGGTTTGGCCAAAGCACTAAATGTCAAGCATCTCAAAGTTTGTGGAGACTCAAAGCTGGTTATATCCCAAGTGAATGGGGATTTTGAAGCAAGAGAAGAAATCATGATCAAATACCTCCGGTTGGTCAAAGCTATAATGACGCAGTTTGAAGAATGTCAGATTGAGTATATTCCTAGAGAAGAGAATGCGAAGGCCGATGCCTTGTCAAAGTTCGCCACATCAGAAGCAGATGAACATGTGGGGAGTGTGTACTTCCAAATCTTGAAGACCCCCAGCGTCAATGCAAAACTGGTAGCCCCGATAAACATGGGCAGTTGCTGGAGGGACCCAATTAGAGCCCACCTTCAATCTGGATGGACTCCTAACAACCCCATGGAAGCCAGAAAACTCACCGTAAGGGCCTTAAGGTATGCTCTTATTGATGGAATTCTCTACAAGAAATCTTTTGTTATTCCATACTTGAAATGTTTGAGGCCAGATGAAGGTCATGAGGCTTTGAAAGAAGTACACAAAGGAATCTGCGGCCAACACTTGGGGGGCAGGGCTTTGGCCCATAAAATCACCCGCCTTGGTTTTTACTGGCCTGACTTGATAAATGATTCGAAAGAATACGTAAGAAGATGTGACAGGTGCCAAAGGCATGCACCGGTTGTCAGACAACCACCTGAGATGTTGACGTCCATCAATTCCCCTATCCCTTTTGCAATGTAGGGAATGGACATCCTTGGACCCTTTCCAATAGCTAGCGGACAGAGAAAGTTCCTGATCGTTGCGATCGATTACTTCACTAAATGGATCGAGGCTAAACCACTAGCCAAGATAACCACAAAGCAAGTAGCTCAATTCTTCTGGGAAAACATCATATGTAGGTATGGAATACCATGAATACTGGTGACGGACAAGGGCACCCAATTCACAATGAAGAATTCAAAGGATATTGCACTAATAATGACATCAATCTACGCTTCACTTCTGTTGCACACCCCCAAGCCAATAGGCAGGCTGAGGTAGCCAATCGAATCATCCTTGATGGTCTCAAGAAAAGGATTGAGCGTTCTGCCAACACTTGGGTGAATGAGCTTTTGCCAATACTCTGGGCATACAAAACCACCCATAAAGTTACTACTGATGCAACTCCGTTCTTCCTGGCTTATGGGGCCGAGGCAGTGGTTCCAGTCGAAATATCACATGTATCCCCAAGAATCAAGGCCTTTGAACCTGAGGAAAATGAAGAAGGAATGAAACTTGCGTTAGACTTGATAGATGAAGTCAGGGACAAAGCTCATGCAAAAATCGTCGAATATCAAAAGAAATCATCTTTCTACTACAACTTAAGAGTTAAAGAAAGATTTTTTAGACAAGGGGAGTTAGTCCTCAGGAAAGCTGAAGCTTCCGGGGTAGGCCCCAAAGGCAAATTAGCCCCCAACTGGGAAGGGCCGTACAAGGTAAAGCAAGTAAAGGGGGGAGGATCGTACATCCTTGAAACCCTAGAAGATTTTTTACTTTTTCATCACCCTTATAATTCCCTTGACTTTTATCATCCATTCCACTTCCATCACCATCAGGTTTATCAGTAAATAGAGGAAGAACTTTTCTGCATTTGTCTTTAAAAACTTTCTCTCCCTTTCTGACATCATGAGGGATAGAAAGATGATCCATGATGAGAGTCAAGGAATCCTGAATTGAAGATACAGTAGTACTCAAAGTATCCACTTTAGACTCCAAAGTAGTGTGTTGTTTGGAAAGAGTTTGAAATTTCTTGTCAATAGTCTATTTGTTCATTTGCACAACACTATAAACAGAAGCCCCTTGCTTAATGACATCCTCATGCATAGAATGCATGTAACCATGAAGAGCTTTAGTAAACACAGTGAAAGCCTTTAACAGAGTCTTCAGGTCATCAGAGGATAGTTCAGAGTTTGCCCTTTTAACAAGATCATGAGCAGGAGTCCAGTTCACTTTTTCATGAGCAAATTTCCAAGTTGTATCCCAGAGTTTTTTTCTTTTCAAAATTGAGAAAATCTTCATTTATGGGTTCTCCCTTGGTAATGTGTCTAACAACACCTTCTTGATAAAGAGCAGGTTCAATCTCATTCTTTAGTTGTGCAATAATACAGTCATCTAAATAATCCATCTTTAACCTGTCAATAGCATCATGAGCATTGAGAGGCTATCTTTTAGAGCTATATTGATCAATATAAGAAATGGACAGGTTGGTGGGCTCCTCATCAGCAAAAATAGGAGAAAAAGAATCCTTGAAGTCTGTATCATGATCATTTGTTACACCACTAGCACTAGGTGCATCAGAGCTTGGAACTTGGGTTACAGGTTGAATAGTAGAGCATGTTTCTAGTAGACTCTGAGCACCTGCACAGGGAGCAGAACAACCTAAGACACTCTTTTCTTTTAAAGTAATCTTATTACTACTCACATCACACATCTCATGACTTTCAATATTCAAAATTTTCTCACTAGAAGTAATTAACTTCAGTCTCAAATCTATCTCTCCTTTTGCTAGAATCAGTGTCTGCCTCTCTATTTTATTTCTATTTTTTACACATTTTACCTCAATCTCACAAGAAATGCTTAAAGCACATTGTCCTACAGAAATAAGATGTGGGTGAAAAAGGAGGTCTGTGGTCACATGAATAGGAGGTACCATATCAGGACTATTCATGGTCATTCCAGCAGTAAAAGAAGGAAATAAAAAATCTGAACTTATGCTATCAGAGTATGTAAATTCTGAAGAAAAGGCATAGTTTATACCTTAAACATTTGTAGAGTCTGATGGAGTGTCAGTGGCTTTGTAGAAAGTGGTTGCACTAGTATTGCATCAGAGAGTGCCAAATGATGAGTATCAGAGTTTGATTTATCAGCATTTGCAGCACTAGATTCAGAGTTTAGTTGTTATTCCTTGGTTTGGTCTGCAATCACAGTGGTGGTGATTGGTTCTTGTAGGACCAAAGTGTGTTCATTAGCTGCTTCACCACTTTGAGGTGAAAGTGTTAGTAATTGTGCCCTAGAGACAATACTTTTATATTTTAAGAAAAATATTTTATTATTAAGGAATATGTTTTACTGATTATTATTTATTTATTAAGTTTTATTTACTGCGTAATAAATTGAAAGCATAATAAATGTCCATGGAATTTTGATACGTATTATATATCTTTAAGTATGTGACTTAAAAATGAGATTATATGAATAATATCTTATTCCTAAAATTCCCTAGTCGAGTATTATTATTCAAGAACAATAATAATGCACAAAGACTAGTATGTTTATTGACAGATATGCACATCTCATTGGTCATAGGTATGGTGATACTAAAGTCAAGAACATAAGTGCATGTCTCAATGCATGGCACTGGATTGACCCGTCATGAGATTCTTCATGTTAAATAAGTGTCATAAGTAATTCTCACTGTGATAATGGTGTAATGATCCTTAGACCTGAAATCATTATATTTTTATACGAGAATTAATATAATTTAATTACATTAAAAGTTATCTTTGACCGGGTGATGATAAAAGTGGACATTAGGTATATTATGAATCATACGAGGAATATGAATGATCTAGATGAGATTTAATCCTCCTAATTTTAGGAGTGATATTATTGGTGTCTTTTTTTAGTGAGACTATAAAATGCACGGCCGTGCTCAAATATTGATTTGATTTTAATAGTCTACCCATCGATCAAAAAAATAAAGATTAAATTATGAAGAGGATGACACGAGACATGCCTTGAGTTTAATCCATAATATAAAGATGTTAAGAATTAGTTTGTTAAAAATTATGCAGAGGGGGGGGGGTTAATGTTTAGTTGAAATCTACTTTTCGATTTGTCTTTGATTATATAAAAGAGTTTGAATTATGATCAAGTATCTCATTAATAGTTCTTGAATGAGATATAAAATTTCAGTAAAACACATCATAGATAAATATCAATCTAATCTTTTTATTAGAATGATTTGCTACAATCTAATAATATGATTGTAATTTTCAGCTTCTTGCTCCTGAAAGAAAGACAAGGAAAAATATAATTTTTCTTCACACTGTCTAATGAAGCTTTCTTCTAACTATATAAACACAAGTCTTGTTTACAAATGCTTTCACTAGACAGACATGCTAAAACTATAAACAGACAAAAGATGCTTTACATTTGATTACCATCTATTTCTAGTTAACACAATACTATGACAGTCTTTTCATTCTACTTTCATTCTTCTGTCTTTGTCTTCTCTTCCTTTCAAGCTTTATTGTAGGCTTATCATTATCTTCACATGATAGTCTATCCAAATTATGACAATGCTTTAGATTATTTATCTTATGCTTATGCAAATTTCCTTAAAACTAGCTGTTTGAATCAACCGAATACTCAACTCCTTTATGTTTTGAGAAGTCAGTCTTTGAACTGTTTAAACGAGTACTTGTGAGACTTCTCGATTGATCTTTAACTTGAGACTTCTCGAGTGTATAGACTTCTCAATTGGTATGTATGTTGATGACTTCTTGAAAGGCATATGACTAGGCCTATTTGTAATAATTAGATGACAACTCAACTCTAGCTAATAAAGAGAAGTAAATAATAAACACCAAACAGGAATCAAGACGAAGACAATCAACTAATCACAAAGGATCTAAGTATCAGAAGTATTTTATGGGATTGCTACTCAACACTGGATGAAGTTCACAATATGTTCAAGCGTCAGTGAAATTAATAAAGTGGTAGTGCTTCTAAAGAATACAGAAGATATAAAAGATTTCAAGTGGTTACTACAGAAGATTCCAGAAGAAGAACAAAGACAGTGAAGCAGAAGAATGACAGAAGGCCTTAACTTAAAGTATTAATAAATGGAGAATATTTATTAGTATGACACAAATGAACCAGACAGTACATTTGTGTGTCAACTAAAATAATATTTATTCTTCATTTAAATCAAGAGGTTTCAAGAACAGAAGACAAAGAAAGGACGAGAAGATTTCAAAGCTGACTATAGATTAAATAGATCCCTATAGTATTTTTAATTCTACAATTAAAGTAAGTTAATTATTTAATTTATTTAATTAAATTAATTCAAGTTGAATTTAATTTAATTTATAAATTATTTAATTAATTTAAGTAGAATTAATTTATTATAAAAGAAATGAATTAATATGAATTATATATATATATATATATATATATTTCGAATGATTTAAATAAGTCATACCGAATGACTTACTTTTAAGTCATACCGAGATATATATATTCCTCTATTTAATTAAGTCATACCGAGGTCGATCAAGATAAGTCATACCGAGCTTGAAAAGAAAAGTCATACTGAATTTCCTTTGGTCAAAAGGTCATGCTAGATTGATTTTTTATTTAATTAAAAAGTCATACCGATTTTTTAATTAATTATATAAGTCATACCGAGAAAAAAAGTCATGCCCAGCTTTCTGAAAAGTCATACAAGGCTTATTTTCATTAAATTAAGTCATATTGATAAAGGTCATACAGAGTCTTTTCAACCTCTATAAATATGAGGATTGTGCTTCACTATTTTAGTGTTAGAAAATCAGTTCAAATTCAGAAATTTGTCTGCATTGTAATATTCACAGATTTCTGTGCAAGTTTGAATATAATTGATTAAACTCGAACACTTCATGTCGAATTCGATCTAGATTATTTTATCAGTTATAAACTCTAATCCTCAGATAAATTTTGTAATACTTTTCAAGTTAAATTTATATCTTCTACTTGAACAGTATTTCATTAAAATTTATATTTCGTGGTTATTTAAAATAATAAGTTTAAATCCTAAATATCGCGACGATTTACAGATATTGTATTCAACCCCCCTTCTACAATATCAGGGACGAACAATTGGCACCAGAGCTGGTTGATATTTTTATTATCAAATCCAAACCAAAAATTCCGCAACTCATACAGATCTCAAAAATTATTGTTAATTCGAAATAATTTTTTATTTGAAATAATTTTTTTTTTAAATTATTTCTGATCAAAAATTGTTTTCAGACAAGAATTAAAATATTTTTTTTAAAACTTATTTCTTAATCTTATTAAAGATGAGTACCCAGAAAGTGACTAGTATTAAAATTCCACAGTTCGACAGAAAACATTACAATTTGTGGAAACATAAAATGCTACTGTTTATAGGAATTGCAAATCCCAAGTATGCATTAGTCATGGCCAAAGGTGTTGAGCCCACTATATCAGTTATTCTCGAACATCAGGTAGATGGGGTCGTAATCCCCCACAGACAGTTTCTGAAAAGTCCGGCAGACTATACAGATGAGGAAGCAGAAGCTGTGTTCCTTGATAATAACCTGAAACTCATATTAATTGAATCCCTGGACTACGTAATGTACAATCAAGTAGTCAATTGCAAAAATGCAAAACAGATCTGGGAAACAATTGAAATTATCAATGAGGGAACTGAAGAAGTAAAAGAGAATAGACTGGAGATCCTGACCTCCCAATATGAGCAGTTTAGATCCAACCCTGGAGAGGGCATCTCTGAGGTGTTTCAGAGACTAAACAAACTGATAAACGAGCTCAATATGAATGGAAAGTTTTATCAAAACCAGGAGGTGAACAGGAAGTTTTTGCTGACCTTACCCGAGCATCTAGAACACAGGATTGCAGCTATCCAGGAATCTAGGGACATGAAGGAGGTAACCCTAGAAATACTCTACGGAGTTTTAAAGACTTATGAGCTGGAACAGATCCAAACCAGAGAGATGTATGGGAGAGGTAAGGTACTGAGTTCCTCCAAGGTATTAATGGTAGAAGCACCAGAGAAAGTAGAAGTGAAGGCTGTTGCACCTTCCAACAGTTCAACAGAGTATATGGTTCCAGAATTTGGACATACTTCTGACAAACAATAAGATGGTGAGTTCTACTCGCTGGAAGAACTAGATCAGCTGGAAGATGAATCTCTAGCTATGGTTGCCAGGAAGTTTGGCAACATGAGATTCCGAAGAAAATCCTCATTCAGGGTTAAGCCTAATTTTGGAAGATTCCAAAAAGGAGGTTCTTCGACAGCAGTATCAAAAAGCGGCTACAAGACCAGCTTAGTTGATAGAAGCAAGTTTCGTTGCTTCAACTGTAATGAGCTAGGCCACTTCGCAACTGAGTGCAAGAAGCCTAAGCAAGGGAAAAAGAGAGAGTCTTACGAAGAGCTCAAAGAGAAGTATGATGCGCTCGTGAAAAAGCATCAGGGAAAGTCCTATCTGGTAGAGGGCAAAAGCTGGGATGACTCAGATAATGATGATGAGGAAGAGCTGGGAAATCTTGCTCTTATGGCTTCATCCGAGGAATCACTATCTCCCACCCGTCAAGGAGGAAGAGAGGTAAATCCTTCTTGCCCTAAAATGTTTGCTCTGCTAGGAAAAGAACTAGATGGTGAAAGAGATAAGGTTACGAAACTCATACTCAAAGTCAAAGAGTTAATTGATGAGACTGAAGTTTTTAAATAGTTAAAAATAAATCATGACAAGTTGACTGAGGACTTAGCTGTTCAAGTTAGTAAAGTCAGTTGTCATGTTGTTGTAGAGACCAATCTCAGAAACCAGATAGAAGAAGAAAAGAAGAAGTGTCTTGCATATAAGAATTCCTCTTATATTGTAAAGAACCTAGTTGACCAACAAGAAATAAGTCGTAAAGTTGGAATAGGATTCGAGTACAATAAATCTGTAGGAAAGCCAAGCAACATAACCCCTTTCAGAAAAAGTGTTACAGAAAGGGGTATCCCACATGTTGTTAAAGACACACCAAAACCTCTCTTCATAACACCGATAGTTGAACCCATCCTTGAGAGCTGCATACTGATTGCATATGAAATGCAGTTAGAGGATCTTGAGGAAGAGAAGAAGAGAGGAGAACAAGTTAAGGATATAAAAAGAGTTAATGTCCAGAAAGAGAGGAGTGCACCAGAGACACCAGTGAAAGATGAGGGAACTTCTAAGTCGCCCAATCCTGGTATAGGTGCAAAAGACTTAAAGAATAAAATGAACAGACCAAACACTTTTGTAAACAGTAAGGATCGTAACAACAAATTTCATTCTACTAAAAACTTCAAATCTGCTGATAAAATTGAAGTAGAATTTGTTAAGTCACCTACTGTCTTGAATAACATGCCTATTATTGATGCTTTCCATAAACCTTGTGGTATATTAAATTGTATGTTATGTGCTTTTAATGTTATGACTGCTTATTTTAAACGCATGATAGCTAAGGAAGATAACATGACCCCTAGAAAATGCATCAATAATAAATTTGCTAAATCCAAGACTGCAACTCCTTCACCTGCTAAGAAGGAAGAATATATTCCTAAGTCTAAATAGAAAGTTGTTAAGACTGTGTATAAGAAGGTAGGAACAATCAAGGAAGATGATACTATTATTCGAAAAGGATCTGTTGTCAAAGCAGACAAAGGTCAATTATTTAAGTATGCCGGGCCCAATCAATTTTGGGCTCCAAAGACAAATTAATCCATTTGGTATATGCAGGGAGTTAAACAGGTAAACCGAGTTATATGGATCCTGGACAGTGGATCTTCAAGGCATATGACCGGAGATAGAGCCCTACTATCAAACGTGGTTGAAAGAGCCGGCCCAATCATCACCTTTGGAGATAACAGCAAAGG
Organism: Oenanthe sinensis; assembly: GCA_028671895.1. NCBI lineage: Eukaryota > Viridiplantae > Streptophyta > Magnoliopsida > Apiales > Apiaceae > Oenanthe > Oenanthe sinensis. Next base: position 9,550,103 of record JAPMAC010000212.1, read on the forward strand.
AATGACTATGGGATATGGCAAGTTAAATACTGGAAATGTTATCATTGAAAATGTCTCTTTAGTGGAAGGACTTAAGCACAATCTACTCAGCGTCAGTCAATTTTGTGATAAAGGGTACAAGGTAAACTTTATCAAGGAGAAATGCTTAATAGCTCATTCTAAAGATGACAAACTGGCCTTGCGTAGAGTAAGGAAAGGAAACTTGTACGTAACCGATCTCAACTCAGGAACTGAAGATGAAGCAAACTATTTCTACTCAAAGGCTTCATCAGAAGAAAGCTGGCTATGGCACAAGAAACTCTCACATCTAAACTTCAAAACAATGAACTCTTTAGTCAAGAGGGATTTAGCGAGAGGACTGCCTCCGATGGAATTTACACAAGAAGGGTTGTGTGAGGCATGTCAGAAAGGGAAGTCGAAGAAAGCAAGTCACAGAGAAACAGACACTTCAAACATTACTGAACCACTTCAACTCCTACACATGGATTTATTTGGTCCAGTAAATATTCTGTCTATGTCAAGGAAGAAATATGCCTTAGTGATTGTGGATGACTTTACAAAATATACGTGGGTTGTATTCTTGAACTCTAAGGATGAAACTCCACACTTGGTAATTGATCATATAAAGCTGATTGAGTTAGATTCAAAGTTAACTGTCCGAGCAATCTGATCATATAATGGAACAGAATTCAGAAATGAAGTTCTGAATAACTTCTGCTCAGACAAGGGGATAACAAGGCAATATTCAGCGCCAAGAACTCCGCAACAGAATGGAGTTGTAGAAAGGAAAAATAGAACCCTGATTGAAGCTGCAAGGACTATGCTAAGTGAATCAAGGTTACCCATCTACTTCTAGGCTGAAGCAGTTAATACAGCTTGTTATACTTAGAATCGAACTCTGATCAACAAAGATCATATGAAAACTCCCTATGAACTAATGGCTGGCAAGAAACCTACTCTCAAGTACTTTCATGTATTTGGAGCCAAATGCTTTGTGTAAAAGGATGGAGATGAATATCGTGGCAAGTTTGAGGCCAAGGCACATGAAGCTATTTTTGTCGGATATTCAAGAAGAGCATATAGGGTGTACATAATTGATCAGCACCAAGTGAAGGAAAGTGTCAATGTAACTTTTGATGACACTAAACTCCCAAGTATCCAAACTGAAGATTCTTCTGAGTCATTAAAATTCGACAATTATCCAGACTCACATTCTGATGACGAAGAAGAACCTGAGGTTGCAACAGGAAACAATAATGACAATAATGATAATGATCCAGGTAACCGTGGTGGAAATAATGGAAATTCTACTAATACCAGTGGTGGATCAACAAGTCATCCTGGCAGCAACTCAGGGGGAGATGAAGGATCAACTGGCAGAACACAACATCACAATGAATTACGAGGCGAATCATCAAGATCAAACCTAGCCAGGGAAAGGATTTAGAGCAGAGATCATCCTTTTGAATTGATCATAGGTGATCCATATGTTGGAGTTAGAACCAGAAGTGCAACTTCAAATGAATGTTTATTTTCAGTTTTTCTATCTCAAGAAGAACCTAAGAAGACTGAAGATGCATTAAGTGATCCAGATTGGGTTCTTGCCATGCAAGAAGAGCTCAATCAGTTCGAAAGACAAGAAGTCTGGACACTGGTACCCAGGCCTAAGAATAGATCTGTTATTGGCACGAAATGGGTATACAGGAACAAGTTAGACGGTGATGGCATTGTTACAAGGAACAAAGCCAGACTGGTTGCAAAGGGTTACTCTCAGGAAGAGGGAATTGATTATAACGAGACCTACGCACCAGTTGCAAGACTTGAAGCCATTAGAATATTTTTGGCATTTGCAACACATTCCAATTTTAAAGTCTATCAAATGTATGTGAAGAGTGCATTTCGGAATGGAGAGCTAGAAGAGGAAGTATATGTTGAACAGCCCCTGGCTTTGAAAATCTAGAGTTTGCTAATTTTGTGTATTTTCTATTCAAAGCCCTCTATGGACTCAAGCAAGTACCAAGGACATGGTATGACACTCTCTATATGTTTTTACTTGAAAATGGTTTCATTAGAGGTGTCATAGATAAAACTCTCTTTTATAAATTGCATGAAAAAGATATGATATTTGTCCAAGTTTATGTTAACGATATTATATTTGGTTCTACTAACGAAAACTTGTGCAAAAGATTTGCTAAGTTAATGCAGAGTAGGTATGAAATGAGCATGATGGGTGGGCTGTCTTTCTTCCTTGGACTGCAAGTAAAGCAAAAGGAGGATGAGATTTTTATTTGCCAATCAAAGTACGTAAGGGATCTTCTGAGAAAATACAGTCTAGAAGATTCTTCACCGGTAAAAACCCCAATGCCAACAGCCACCAAGCTTGACAAAGATGAAACTGGTAAGAAAGTTGACATCACAAGCTACAGAGGTATGATAGGCTCATTGTTATATCTAACTGCTAGTAGACCCGATATAATGTTTGCAACTTGCTTATGTGCAAGGTTTCAATCTGACCCAAGGGAATCTCATCTTATAGTCGTTAAACGAATTTTTAGATATCTGAAGGGTACACCAAATCTTGGAATTTGGTACCCTAAAGATACAGGTTTTGAACTAATAGGCTATACAGATTCAGATTATGCAGGGTGCAGGATGGACAAGAAAAGTACTTCTGGAAGCTGTCAGTTTCTAGGAAAACGATTGATCTCCTGGTATAGCAAGAAACAGCACTCAGTGTCTACCTCGACAGCCGAAGCAGAATATATTGCGGCAGGTAGCTGTTGTGCTCAGATCTTGTGGATAAGGAATCAGCTAAATGACTATGGACTTGCGTTGAACAAAATTCCAATTTTCTGCGTCAACACAAGTGCTATAGCTATTTCCAACAATCCTGTACAACATTCGCGAACCAAACACATTGACATAAGGTATCATTTTATCCGAGAGCATATCATGAATGGAACTGTGGTGCTACATTTTGTACCCACAGAAGATCAACTAGCCGACATCTTCACGAAACCACTTGATGAATCCACTTTCTCAAAGCTGGTTAGTGAACTAGGGATGTTAAATAATGGCTAAATTTTTTATTGCTAGGAATTAATTTAAGCTCATAAATATTAAATGTTAATATTTAAAGAAGTTATGAGACTTGAATTAATAAAATCCTAGGGCTTATGAATTTTTGGAAAATTATCTTAAGATTAAATTAATATTCTTAAAAGATAATTATTTCAATTATAACATAAGTACTTATATTTATTAATGTTTATTTTACAAATTATTATTGTACATAAATATAAATGATTATATTATTAATTAGTCAATTAATTTACTCATTAAATTAATTCAAACTTGAGTTAATTTAATTACTAAATTAATTAGAACAATTATTAATATCAATATTTATTATATGTCTATAATAATTTATTAGTATGTAAATTATTATTATTTGTCTTAAAGTTTCTAAAAGAGAATTGTTTGTTAATATTTATAGTATAATTAATAATTTATCTAATATTCGAATAAGATTTTTATTATTTTATTTCGAATTTAGAAACAATTATTAATATAAGTAATTATTCTATTTTATTTGCAAATCAGCATGACTTATTCTTTTAATATCAGCATGATCTTTTGTTTTAAATTTCGGCATGACTTTTTATTCTTAATAAAAGTCATACCGAGTGTTTTTGACAAAAGTCATACCGAGTCCTTAATAGCATAAGTCATACCATGTGTTATTCTACTTTATTTTATTTTATTTTCTCTTCGGTTTTCTTTTTGTTTAATTAATAAGTCATACCGACTTATTTATCAATAAGTCATACCGACTTATTGATTAATAAGTCATACCGAGACTTTGTTAATTAAAGTCATTTCAGTTACTCTTTATAAGTCATAACAGACATATATATGCACACAAACAGATATATACATACATAATCGTTCTTCAGTTTTTTTTTAAAAAAAATCGATCAATTTCCATCCTAACAACTACTATAGTTGCTTATTCTTGCGGTTTACAAGCTTATGCTTGCTTGTTACTTGATAGAATCAACCAAATCAAACAAAACTCTGCCCGATTTTCGCTAAAATAGATTTGACTGATCATCTTCTTGGGCTTAATCGAGATTTTTGGTGTTTTAGCTGATCAAAAGAACTGTTGGGTACTTGTTGACTGGTTGTAATCGATTGTAGAATTAATAGAAATAAGGGGTGTTACTTTTTTCAGTGTAATTTTTTCGAATTCTGAACTTGTAATTTTACTATTTTATTTTTAATTGTATTTGCACTTTGTAATTTGTTTAATTGTAATAGTTTAAAGAAAAATGGCTGGGTTTTGCGAATTAGTAAAAACTAATTTGGTAGGATTTTTTTATTCGGTGAATTGTTCAGTCAAGAGGTTTTGACCATGGATCGTGCTTATGAATGAACATTCACTAGTCAGAACTGCAATCACTCTAGACGCCCCATTACAAGTGTTAGCACTTAGGGCTCTGTATTCCACTGCTAGGAATAGGAGTACTGCAGACAGAGTTCAATTCTCTTTCACCATAGGAGAACGTGAATACATGGTGACTGAAGACGATGTGAACAGGATCTTAGGCTTTCCAACAGACAATTTTGTGGATCCACCCACTGTACCAGAAATACTAGAATTTTTCTATAACATTCGATATCAGGGTGAGATCAATTTGGTAAGATTGTCTAAAGCCAAGTTGGTAAGCGAGTGGGACTACTTCTTTGACACACTAGCCAAAGTGTTTGCACCCACTACAAAGAACAACTTCAACAATATATCTTCACTACTGCAAATCATAGGATTTTCTATGGCCCACAACCGGAGGATAAATTTTGGAAAGTTGATTCTAAAAGAAATAATCAAGAAAATGGGGAAGCCAGAAAGCAGGGAACAGAATGTACAAGTCTACTATTCGAGGTTCCTGATGCTGTTCATGAATGACTTGTTGCTGGATGAAGATAAAGCCTTATTTCATAATAGTCCTGAAGAAGAATCTCCAACTTTTCAGAATAACTTGTTTGCAAGGCTCCACAACAACCCCAAGTTTGAAAATGTGCAAGTGGTAAGGACAGATTATATGGTTGGGATACTAGATCATATTGTTAATCCTGTGCAGGATCAAGAGCCAGAACAAGTGCCAATGCAAATGGATCATCCTGTGAAACTTCTACTTGAAGCTGCTCAGTATGTCGAACAAGAGGCACTGGATCAACAAGTATTATCTCAATCACTAACTTCTAGTTTCCTACCTATAAATATATCTACTGCACTTTTAGATTTATCTCTGGCGGACTATGATTGTGGTCTTACACTTCAGGACATTGGCCATGAACCTGAAATCACACAGGTTCAACCCCAGGCTGAGTTAGAGCTGTTGGTGTAGGTGTCCTAGAGGCAATACAATGTTTATTTTGATAAACCTTTATGTCAATTGATTATTCAATAAACGTATTTATTATGACTTTAATTACTGCGATATATTTGTTAGCATAATAAATGTCCTTAGAATCATGATACACATTGTATAGTTTAGTACATGACTTGAACTTGAGATTATATAATATATCATATTCTTAAATGTCCCTAGTCGAGTATTATTATTATAGGACAATAATAATACATAAATAGACTAGTATGTTGTTTGACTGATAACCACATCTCATTGGTTATAAGTTTGGGGATACTAAAGTCAATACATAGGTACATGTAGGAGTACATGATACTAGACAGACCCACAGTGAGATTCTTCATGTTTAATAAAGTCATAAGAAAGACTCACAGTGATAATGGTGTAATGATCCTTTGACTTGAGATCATTATATTTCTATACGAGGATTAATATACTTTGACTACATTAAAAGTTACCTTTGACCGGGTGATGATAAAAGTGGACATCGGGTATATCATGAGTCGTATGAGAAATATGAATGATAGATAAAGGATTTAACCCTCCTATAATTAGGAGAGATATTATTGGCCTCTTGATTGAGTGAGACTATAAAATGCATGGCCATGCTCAAATAATGATTTGTTTTCATAGTCTATTCATGGATCAAGTAAACCCGGATTAAATGTTGAAGAGGATGACTAAAAACATGCCTCGAGTTTAATCTATAATATATATGGTTAAAGGGATTATATTACACTGAAACATTAATCACGAAAGGTTTTATCGAATCACGATTTAATTATTATTTAATTGGGTAGCAATGATGTATTACTAGATACCGCTCATTGTTTATAATTTTATTGGAGAATAAAATTATTGCTAATTAAATAATAGCCTATAGGGTCACACACATAGAGTACTTAAAGGAATAATTAATTTAAATTATAGATTTAAATTAATTGATGATTATTTGAATTTTATTATATTAATTAAGTGAGACTTAATTAATTGAAATGATATAAATTCGAATTTGAATTATGCCATTAATAATTAAGTGTGACTTAGTTATTAATTAAATAATAAAATTCGGTTTTATTATTTAATCCTAAACCTACATGGGTTAGGCTTTGCTGTTATGGGTTGCTATTATGGGCCTATTAACCAACCATTATAAATAGATAATGTAGGGTTAATAAGGATTACGTTTTTTAGAAAAACAAAACCCTAGCAGCAGCAAAGGCAGAGAGCAAAGGCAGAATTCGAAATCATCAAATGAGGCTATTACATTCATTCCGTAATCAAGATCGTGAGACGTTCTTGAAGGTGCTCGTGTGGATACCATAGAGGTGTTTTCGAGAGGAAGACACAAGTCGTGAAAGCTAGGATCTCCGTTGAGTTCGTGAAAGTCAAGACCAAGTAATTGTATGATTCCGTTTCACAATAATCAGTCCGCTTATACATGATCCTGCGTTTAGGGTTCCGAAATTTTCGTTATATTTACGTTTAATCCGCTGCGTTTTTATGCCTCGGAACCTAACAATGGCATCAGAGCTACGCCTATAAGGGACTGATTTGGTTACGTGTTTTATGTATTTGATGCATACATGCCTGTTTTGGTGACTGCCATGCCATGCTACTGCTGTGTCATAAACTGTTATGCCACTTCCATGCTTCTGTTATGCTTCTGCCATGACTATATATGATCTGCAATGTTATAATCTGTTATGGCATGATATGTGTGATACACTGTATGTATGTGATACAAGATACAGTCCAGGGAAGGTCATCGGAATCGTTCTGAAGCGTTTGAAAACACAACCGCATAAGATGCAGTTCGCTGTGAATAGTGATTCTACAGTGAATAGTGTTTTTCGACGGAGTCAGAATGGGTCGAATTTACTCTTTCTAGAAAGGGAAAATCGCCACGAGCAAAAATCACGGCTTTGCCGTGACCTATGGTGTTTTTTTGGCCGTTTGACATCGTTAAGGGCCTCAAAAACGCAGTTTTCTGTTTTCTGATCATAATTTTAATTTTTTCGAAAATTTGTGATCATGATTTATTTGATGCATGATGATATGATTATGCATTCTGGGATTCCAGTAACTATTATGTGAGCATGGTGCTGGTTATGGCCTTCTAGACCCTAGAGTAATGGTTTTGGTTTTGGTTTTATAAATACGACTTGCATGTCGTTTTCTTCATTCTTGTAATTGTTGAACCTCGAATGTAACTCGAGCTTTTCTTATGTAAGTACATCAGCATAGGTTGAATTCAATGTTTTCTTGTAATGTAATTGAAGACTGAAGGCAAGCAACTAGATGCAAGAAGCTAAGAAGGCAGCCATGGATGCAAGAAGATCAAGACAAGCAACTGTATTTATATTTTTCACCACCATAGACTGACTTTGATTAGCTCGAAAGGATCACATAGGAAAGGGGCCATAACCAAGCACGTTTACATATTGCACTTTACATATTGATGTATGAATGTATGTGTAGAGTAGAAGATGCATGCTTTAATTAGATTAATGATGTGTGCATGTATTAGATACGTCACCCATGCCATGCTTGCCATGCTAAACAAGATAAAATCTGTAACGATTTAAGATTTTAAAATTAACAAACGATCATGAGATTCTTGTGTTTATGAAATATGGATTTTTAAAACACGGAATTGAATATGGATTTTGATATCTATAATTAGGATTTTCTGACAAAAACGGATATGCGTATTCGTAAGGCTGATGGGTTTTAAGTGTGACCACTGGTATCCTCCATCTACCTGGGAAATGAACAATTTAAGATGTCAATTTGAAATATTTAGTTCAAGGAAAAATTGAGGATCTCTTCATGATGTGATCATGATCGTCATAAATTTTATAAACCCCTTAACAAAATATTAAGTTTTAATCGGATGCTTTCCAATGAATGAACACTCATCGAATCCTAGATCGATTAGGGGAAAGACTGTCAGTGGCAGGGGACTCCTATCTATCGTGGTGAGATGCGACGAATATAAACGGTTATATTCGGCCGTTGTATCATTGGGTCAAACTTAACTGAGTCGTCATAATAAGGTGAAAGTAAACGGTTATATTCAATCATTATGAACTTAGAAGCATAGAGTTTGGTTAAAAATCTATTAGATAGATAAGATCAATCGTTGCTCACCAAACTATCCAAGAATTATATATGATATAATTGACAAATGTTGTCTACCTAAATAATCATTCTTAAGGACTTCCAGTGGTTGACTTGAGACATGACGAAATATGGATCTTGGCTCACTAGAAAGAATTATGGGATATACTTTCCAAATTAATAATAAGGGCTATTGATTTGATAAAAATAGTGGGAGATATATTATGAATGTATCATAATCATTTGAACATAATAAATAACTCAGACAATCTAATGTTTATTTTGTGTTATTATCATTGTAGATACCAAGTAATGACAAACAACACAAACACACTATCTGTACGATCTGTCCTTGAGAAGGATAAGCTGACAGGAGGAAACAACTTCCTAGACTGGCAGAGGAATTTGAGGATTGTCCTCAGGCAGGAGCGCAAGCTTCATGTCATTGATATTCCTCCGGCAGGTCCCCTTTCTGAGGGCGCTACTGTTGAGGAACGAGCAGCCCACACAAAGGATGAGAATGATGCAACTGATGTTGCATGTCTTATGTTGGCAACTATGAGTGCTGAGCTTCAAAGACAGCATGTGCATATGGATGCATATACTATCTATGAGCACTTGCAAAGCATGTTTGCAAGCCAAACTCGTCAAGAAAGGTTCAACACGAGCAAGTCACTTTTTAATTGCAAACAAGGGGCAAGTGAACCAGTTGGCCCACATGTTCTGAAGATGATTGGTTACATTGAGTATCTTGATACTTTGGGTTTCCCGATTATTCAGGAAATTTGTATTGACCTAATCATGAATTCTTTGAACAACAAATTCACCCAGTTTATCATAAACTACAACATGAATGAATTTGACAAAACACCTACTGAATTGTTGGCTATGTTGAGAACATATGAGACCAACATGAAGACGGCTGAACCTGCTCCCATACTGATGGTGGGCAATAAAGGTAAGGCCAAAGGGAAAGGCAAGTGGAAGGGTAAGAAGAAGACAGGTTCTGATTCTACACCCAAGCTAAAGTCAGGTCCCAAACAGGCTTTAAAGCCTAAAGGTGGGGTCGCTAAGGGTGAATGTCACTACTGTAAGAAAACTGGTCACTGGAAGAGAAACTGTTCAGTTTACTTGGAGGATCTGAAGAAGAAGAGGGCTGAGCAAGCTTCTACTTCAGGTATATATGTTATAGAAGTCAATCTGTCTATTTCTACATCTTGGGTATTGGATACTGGATGTGCTACTCACATTTGTATAAATGTGCCGGAAATGCAGAGAAGTAGGACATTGGCTAAAGGAGAAGTGGACCTACGAGTTGGCAATGGAGCAAGAGTTGTTGCTTTAGCTGTAGGAACCTATTATTTATCTTTGCCCTTAGGGCTAGTTTTAGAACTGGAGAATTGTTTTTACGTGCCTGCGATTCGCAGAAACATTATTTCTGTTTCTTGTTTGGACAAGAAAGGTTTTTCGTTTACGATAAAGAACAATTGTTGTTCTTTTGCTTTGAATGATTTAACCTATGGTGTTGCGCGTTTGTTTAATGATTTATATGTTCTTGACTTAGATAATCCTGTCTATAATATAGAAAACAAACGACTTAAAGTTAATGACTCAAATCAAACATACCTCTGGCATTGTCGTCTAGGCCATATAAATGAGAAACGCATATCCAAATTACATAAGGATGGATATTTGGATAAGTTTGATTTTGAATCATACCAAGAATGCGAATCTTGTTTGCTTGGTAAAATGACTAAAGCCCCTTTCACTGGTAAGGGTCAAAGGGCCACTGAACGTCTGGAGCTAATACATAGTGATGTATGTGGCCCAATGCGTGTGATGGCTAGAGGAGGCTACTACTACTTCATAACATTTACTGATGATTTCAGTAGATATGGATATGTATATCTTATGAAGAATAAATCCGATTCTTTTGAAAAGTTCAAAGAATACAAGGCTGAAGTAGAGAAGCAAATTGGCGGAGGCACAAGTATTAAAATCTTACGATCTGATCGTGGAGGAGAATACTTGAGCACAGAATTTAAAGATTATTTAAAGGAGTGTGGTATTGTATCACAACTCACTCCGCCAGGTACACCTCAATGGAATGGAGTTTTAGAGAGGAGAAATCGCACCTTGTTGGACATGGTGCGATCGATGATGAGTCATGCAGATCTTCCAATTAGTTTCTGGGGTTATGCTCTAGAAACATCGGCTTTCACACTTAACCGTGTTCCTACTAAGAAGGTTCAAAAGACGCCATATGAGATATGGGAGAAGAAACGGTCAGGCATGAGCTTTATGAAAGTTTGGGGATGCAAGGCGTTTGTGAAGCGTCAAGTATCTGACAAGCTTGGACCTAAATCTGAAGAGTGCAATTTTGTGGGATACCCTAAGGAAACAAAGGAGTATTATTTCTATAGTCCTTTTGAGCAGAAAGTGTTCATTGCTCGAGATGCTGTTTTCATGGAAAGAGATATTATTTCCAAAAGAAACAGTGGGAGAACTATCGACCTCGATGAAGATCGAGAACCACAAAATAGCATTGAACCTGAAGTGGAACAGGAGTAGGATAATGATAATGCTCAACAAACACAGGTTGTTCGTAGAACTGGTAGAATTCGCCATGAGCCAGAGAGATATGGATTTCTCTTGACTCAATGTGGTGATTTGATGCTCATAGACGAAGATGAGCCTCTCACATACCAAGATGCTATGAACAGTCCAGACTCTAAGAGATGGCTAGAAGCCATGAAATCCGAGATGGATTCCATGTACGAAAACCGAGTATGGACTTTGGTTGATCCACCTGAAGGGGTAAAACCCATAGGGTGCAAATGGGTTTTCAAGAAGAAAACTGACATGGATGGAAATGTTCAGACCTATAAAGCAAGGCTGGTTGCAAAAGGTTTCAGACAAATTCATGGTATTGACTATGATGAGACTTTCTCACCAGTGGCTATGGTCAAGTCCATAAGGATTTTGCTTGCTATTGCAGCATTCCATGATTATGAAATCTGGCAAATGGATGTCAAAACAACCTTCCTTAACGGAATCCTTGAAGAGGATGTGGATGTGTACATGACACAACCTGAAGGTTTTGTCGATCCAAGGAATGTTAGCAAGGTATGTAAATTACGTCGATCCATTTATGGATTGAAGCAAGCCTCTAGGAGATGGAATATCCGTTTTGATGAAACAGTCAAAGAGTATGGCTTTGTTCAAAACGAAGATGAACCTTGTGTTTACAAGAAGGTTAGTGGGAGCCATGTGGCATTCATAGTACTATATGTTGATGACATACTACTAATGGGGAATGACATACCTTCTCTCAAGGCTGTTAAGATTTGTTTAGGGAGCAACTTCTCTATGAAAGACTTAGGAGAAGCATCCTACATTCTAGGAATGAGGATCTATAGGGATAGATCTAGAAGGATGATCGGTCTAAGTCAGAGTACATACATCGATAAGGTTTTGCATCGTTTTGGTATGCAAAATGCAAAAAGGGGATATGTCCCCGTGTCTCAAGGGATAACGATGTCTAAAGATCAGTGTCCGAAATCATTGGATGACAAGGACCGCATGAGTAAGGTTCCATATGCCTCAGCAATTGGATCCATCATGTATGCGATGGTATGTACTCGCCCAGATGTTTCGTATGCTTTAAGCATGACGAGCAGATACCAATCTAATCCAGGTGAAGGTCACTGGACGGCTGTCAAGAATATTCTAAAGTACTTGAAAAGGACTAAAGATTCATTCTTGGTGTATGGAGGAGAGGAAAAATGGTTGTAAAAGGTTACACCGATGCAAGTTTTCAAACAGACAGGGATGATACTGTATCACAGTCTGGTTTTGTGTTTTGTCTAAACGGAGTAAGTTGGAAGAGTTCAAAACAAGAAACAGTAGCTGATTCTACAATGGAGGCTGAGTACATTGCAGCTTGTGAAGCGGCTAAGGAAGCAGTTTGGATTCGAAAATTCATTTCTGATTTGGGAGTGGTTCCATCGATCGCAGATCCCATTGATCTATACTGCGATAATAATGGAGCCATTGCACAGGCTAAAGAACCTAGAGCTCACTCCCGAACCAAACACATACTCAGGAAATATCACCTCATTCGAGAGATTAATGAAAGGGGTGACATACACATATGTAAAGTGCACACAAATGATAACATTGCAGACCCACTGACCAAAGGCTTGTCGCAGAAGAAGCACGACGGTCACACTAGTTCCATGGGTATTAGATACATGGGTGATTGGCTCTAGTGCAAGTGAGAGATTGTTGGTGTAGGTGCCCTAGAGGCAATACAATGTTTATTTTGATAAACCTTTATGTCAATTGATTATTCAATAAACATATTTACTATGACTTTAATTACTGCGATATATTTGTTAGCATAATAAATGTCCTTAGAATCATGATACACATTGTATAGTTTAGTACATGACTTGAACTTGAGATTATATAATATATCATATTCTTAAATGTCCCTAGTCGAGTATTATTATTATAGGACAATAATAATATATAAATAGACTAGTATGTTGTTTGACAGATAACCACATCTCATTGGTTATAAGTATGGGGATACTAAAGTCAACACATAGGTACATGCAGGAGTACATGGTACTGGACAGACCCACAGTGAGATTCTTCATGTTTAATAAAGTCATAAGAAAGACTCACAGTGATAATGGTGTAATGATCCTCTGACTTGAGATCATTATATTTCTATACGATGATTAATATACTTTGACTACATTAAAAGTTACCTTTGACCGGGTAATGATAAAAGTGGACATCGGGTATATCATGAGTCGTATGAGAAATATGAATGATAGATAAATGATTTAACCCTCCTATAATTAGGAGAGATATTATTGGCCTCTTGATTGAGTGAGACTATAAAATGCATGGCCGTGCTCAAATAATGATTTGTTTTCATAGTCTACTCATGGATCAAGTAAACCCGGATTAAATGTTGAAGAGGATGACTAAATACATGCCTCGAGTTTAATCTATAATATATATGGTTGAAGGGATTATATTACACGGAAACATTAATCACGAAAGGTTTTATCGAATCACGATTTAATTATTATTTAATTGGGTAGCAATGATGTATTACTAGATACCGCTCATTGTTTATAATTTTATTGGAGAATAAAATTATTGCTAATTAAATAATAGCCTATAGGGTCACACACATAGAGTACTTAGAGGAATAGTTAATTTAAATTATAGATTTAAATTAATTGATGATTATTTCGAATTTTATTATATTAATTAAGTGAGACTTAATTAATTGAAATAATATAAATTCGAATTTGAATTCTGCCCTTAATAATTAAGTGGGACTTAGTTATTAATTAAATAATAAAATTCGGTTTTATTATTTAATCCTAAACCTACATGGGTTAGGCTTTGCTGTTATGGGTTGCTGTTATGGGCCTATTAACCAGCCATTATAAATAGATAATTTAGGGTTAATAGGTCATAACGTTTTGATAAGAAAAACCCTATAGAGGCAGCAGCAGCAGCAAGCACATCAAAGGCAGTTTCGAAATCATCTAGAGGAGGCTAGTACATCGGTTCCATAATCGAGATCGTGAGACGTTCTTGAAGGTGCTCGTGTGGATACCATAGAGGTGTTTTCAAGAGGAAGACACAAGTCGTGAAAGCTAGGATCTCCGTTGAGTTCGTAGTAGTCAAGAGCAAACAAAGGTATGATTTCGTTTCACCATAATCTTTCCAAGCTTATACACGGATCCTAGGGTTTGGGTTCCGAAAATTTTCGTTATATTTACGTTTAATCCGCTGCGTTTTATGCTTCGGAACCCAACAATGACCCCCCTGGATTTCTTTCATCTAGTTCTCGTAAGAGAAGGTCTCGAATCCACTGGTGGATTTTGTTAGTGTAGGTGCCCTATAGGCAATACAATGTTTCTTTTAATAGACCTTTATGTCATTTGATTATTCAATAAACGTATTTATTATGACTTTAAATAATGCGATATATTTGTTAGCATAATAAATGTCCTTAGAATCATGATACACATTGTATAATTTAGTACATGACTTGAACTTGAGATTATATAATAGATCATATTCTTAAATGTCCCTAGTCGAGTATTATTATTATAGGACAATAATAATACATAAATAGACTAGTATGTTGTTTGACTGATAACCACATCTCATTGGTTATAAGTATGGGGATACTAAAGTCAACATATAGGTACATGCAGGAGTACATGGTACTGGACAGACCCACAGTGAGATTCTTCATGTTTAATAAAGTCATAAGAAAGACTAACAGTGATAATGGTGTAATGATCCTCTGACTTGAGATCATTATATTTCTATACGAGGATTAATATACTTTGACTACATTAAAAGTTACCTTTGACCGGGTAATGATAAAAGTGGACATCGGGTATATCACGAGTCGTATGAGAAATATGAATGATAGATAAATGATTTAACCCTCCTATAATTAGGAGATATATTATTGGCCTCTTGATTGAGTGAGACTATAAAATGCATGGTCGTGCTCAAATAATGATTTGTTTTCATAGTCTACTCATGGATCAAGTAAACCCGGATTAAATGTTGAAGAGGATGACTAAATACATGCCTCGAGTTTAATCTATAATATATATGGTTAAAGGGATTATATTACACGGAAAAATTAATCACGAAAGGTTTTATCGAATCACGATTTAATTATTATTTAATTGGGTAGCAATGATGTATTACTAGATACCGCTCATTGTTTATAATTTTATTGGAGAATAAAATTATTGCTAATTAAATAATAGCCTATAAGGTCACACACATAGAGCACTTCAAGGAATAGTTAATTTAAATTATAGATTTAAATTAATTGATGATTATTTGAATTTTATTATATTAATTAAGTGAGACTTAATTAATTGAAATAATATAATTTGAATTTGAATTCTGCCCTTAATAATTAAGTATGACTTAGTTATTAATTAAATAATAGAAATTCGGTTTTTATTATTTAATCCTAAACCTACATGGGTTAGGCTTTGCTGTTATGGGTTGCTGATTGGGCCTCTTAACCAGCATTATAAATAGATAATGATAGGGTTAAGAGGTATGACATTTTTGAGAAACAAAACCCTAAAGGCAGCATCAGCAAGGAGGCAGAAAGAACAAAATTCGAAATCATCAAAGGAGGCTAGTACATCCATTCCGTAATCAAGATCGTGAGACGTTCTTGAAGGTGCTCGTGTGGATACCATAGAGGTGTTTCGAGAAGAAGACACAAGTCGTGAAAGCTAGGATCTCCGTTGAGTTCGCAGAAGTCAAGACCAAGAAAAGGTATGATTCCGTTTCACAATAATCAGTCCGAACTTATACATGATCCTGCGTTTAGGGTTCCGACTTTTTGTTATATTTACGTTTAATCCGCTGCGTTTTATGCCTCGGAACCCAACAAATTTGAGAGGCAACCACTCCATAGAGGGATATGGGACTCCATTCACGGAGTAGCTACGTCAGTAGCGGAGCCACTTCAAGTTAAACTTATTGAGGACGCGCCTTCACAGGCATCAGAAGAGCATTTCGACTCTTGGAAAGCTATTATTTTGTATACAGGTACAACATCTGAATCTGGAAAGGAGCTAAACACTAGTGATGTGAGGCAAACACAGAGTGAAACACATGCACGGAGTGATAGTGATTTAAACAGGAGTGCAAGTGAGATGAGTGCACACACACACAGTGAACTACTATCTAAAATGGAAGCTCTCCAGAGGAAATGCAGATTGTCCAAGCTGAGTTGATAAAAGTCAAAGCACAAGCAGAAGAAAAGTCTACATCTGCCTCTGTAACTCAGCAGCTGACAATGGTGCGCAAAGATGTTGATGATGTCAAATCCTCCATACTTCTAAAAACTCAAGACATCCAGAATGTACAGAGTCTTATTGCTGAAGATATGAAAGAAGTGAGCAAATTACATGAAAAGATTGATGAAGTTGAGAAAAGCTTGACCTTAACAATCATTGAAAATGAAAAGATATCAACGCAACGATTCAGCAAACTAGATGATGGAATGACTCATCTGAATGAGGGCATGAAGCAAGTCTATCTGACTATGCAAAAACTGATGACATCTTTTGAAGCCTCAAAATCTCAAGAGGATCCCTCAACTAAGGGGGAGAAATCAAAGGAGAAAGTAGTTGTAGATGAAGGGGCTACTACTCAAGACAAAGGGAAAGCTAAGCTGTATTCTGAAGAACAATTTCAATCATATGATCCAGAACCAGAAGAACAGTATTATGCTAAAGAGCAATTCATTGATGACAGTGCTCATGATGAATTAAACATTCCTGACTACTGCAGAGCTGAGGAAGAGACTGCATTTGATGAAGAATTTTTGTTTCCAAAAGAAAAAGAAGTTGATCCAGCCTATGAAGAGGCAATGAAGAAACTAAAAGAAGACATCAAGGCAAGTCATTGAAAGACCGAGAAACTGAAAGCTCTAGTCATGGAAAGAACAAAGCCTGAAAAAGAAGCAAGCCAAGAAAAGCAGAATCTCTGGGCCATTGCAGTCAGAGAAAAGAAGATAGATGTACATCTTAAGATTGGAAAGAAATGGGACACTGCAAGAGAAATAATGGACAAACAACAGAAGGGTCCATTTGAAGACAAGCATCTTAAATCAATAATTGAGCGTCTAGAAAAGTCAAATGACAACATTGACAACTTCCTGAAAGCTATGAAAGAGGAAGTTGACTATATCACTATCTTAGTGGATCACATTCTTAAAAACTGGCAGATTTTAGTGTACACTCGCAGGAATGGAACATTCAGAATTTCCTTAGAGTTTTTCAGGCAAAGAAGCTTATCAGTGATATGGACGTTATTGAACAACGTAAAGAGAAGCTCAGAAGAAAATGAACTTCTCAGGGATAGACTTAGAATCTTTTCAACAACTGTTAGTCCTCAGATATTATTTGATCCTCACGAGGTAAGATTTTTCTCAAACAAGTTGTATCAAATCATGCAGTTAAATGAGGAATCTTTAAAGGGCTACACAGTTAAGTACATGATTCAAGTTGAAAGGATGCTAAGGTCGAAAGGATTCAGATCCCAAGCTAAGATAGATGCTGCAGAAAAGATCAGAAACTATTGACTGTCAAAAAGAATTCCTTCATACATCAGGAAAAAACCAAAGATAGATTCTACACAGCCATATGATGTAGAAGAAGAGATAGTAGATCCTGTAGAACAGGAAGTATTGTGGCAGTTAGCAAGAGCTGAGCAAAAGAGGTTGTATGGAAAAACCACTACAACAGATCAATCAGTATCTGAAGAAGTACCGAGGACACCAGTTCATAAAGGTTCAATCTTAGAAGAATGTGAAGTTGATACATCAGAAGACTGAAGACTTAGATAGAACAAGATAGAAACTTTGTAATATTTGTTCAGTACTAGAGGAACATCTATCTTGTATTTATCTTTTATGTATGAATCTGGAAAATTGTTAAATATAAAACCAGAACTTTTGTTTATTATTTACAGTCATTACATGTCGTACTACTTTCTTAGTTGTTAGTTGAGTTATCCTCTAGGAATTTGTGTGTTAAATATTTAACAACAAATAGGGGGAGATTGAAAGGCATATGACTAGGCCTATTTGTAATAATTAAATGACAACTCAACTCTAGCTAATAAAGAGAAGTAAATAATAAACACCAAACAGGAATCAAGACGAAGACAGTCAACTAATCACAAAGGATCTAAGTATCAGAAGTATTTTATGGGATTGCTACTCAACACTGGATGAAGTTAGACTTCTCGATCAAGCTCGATTTCAAACTTCTCGACTGACTGGCTTTACAGAATTCTCGATTGGGTTACTCAGCTAACTTCTCGATTTGTTTAGATGGACTTCTCGAATGAACATTCCTTGGTACTTCTCGAATGACTCTATGTTCATGACTTCTCGACTGAGTAGACTTCTCGACTGAGTAGACTTCTTGACCAACTTGTATTCATGATTTCTCTATCAAATATGACTTCTTTATCAGTAAAATGCCTTAGAAATAATCTTCTTCTACAAATCCTTATTTGATGTAATGCTTTATTTTTCTGATGCCTGATTCACAAAATCTTGTACCATAATAATTATTTTTGATATCACTTATTTACAATTGGAAATGCATTAGAAACAAGCTTCTAACAGCAAATGCATAATTAAAATAACCAAGTCACTATTTAATATATCAAGCATTTTAATGTTACAATAAGACAAATAAATACAATAATGGTTGGCTTGATTTGGTCCAACAATTTATCCCAATTTGGGAAAAGACAATTTCACAAATTTATGCAAGATATCAAGCCTACCCTTATTATTTTTGTTGGTGCTATTATCGTTTTCTGAAATGATCATATCTCTGTCTATTCTCTTTTTGTTCCCTGGAGTTGATTTCATCAATTGCCTGAAGAATTTGTTGTCTGACCATAACTTCTTCAATCAAAATTGCATCCTTAAGCATGTCAGCAGCAACATTAAGAGTTTACAAGGGATAGTCATGGATAAATTTGAGTCTTATCTTAGATGTTATTCCGTTCTTCAGCTTGAACTCAACTCTATCAAGGTCTTTGAAAACTCTGCACTTTCCCTGTTTCCTTAGCTCTTCAGATAATCTCTCAATCTCCTCATCTTCCTTTAACTTCCTTTTCACCATTTCTTCCAAGTACTTGACTTTGTCAATTTTCTTTTGATACTTCTGAGCCAGGTACTCAACAATTTCAACCATCTTCAATTTCTCTATCATGCACTTCTTATCAAATAGGCTGATCACTCTCTTAATGTCATGAGGAATTGAAGTTGAGTTGTCATGATAGAAAGCTCTCTCTTCTCCATCAACAGTGGTCCCAGACATTCTTTTCTCTCTTAATTCAACCTTTACAATTATGTCTTCCTTACATTTCTTGATCTTTGACTTGTCATTTTCAACAATTTCTTGGATGGGCTGAACTGATAGACCTTTGTTAGGGACAATAATCTGTTTTCTCCATTTGGGGTATCTAACTAGCAATGAGCTAGTAGATTTCTTGAATTTAGTTCTTGTTGCAGTGTTAACCTTGACCTGTTGTCATGGCTTCAATCTTTTGAGTTGATCTCCTTTCACTTCCTCCCAATTACTCCATGGGCAGTCACCTTGACAAGATGTCTTTTTGGTGATTTGGATTTTAGAATTCTAGCAGTTTCAGAAATTGTTGGAGTCATATTAGTGTCCTGAATTTGGGTAGGTACACTAGTATGAGTACCAAAAACTTGCTTCTTGGATGACTTTTTCCTTTCATACTTTTTGTCCTTGCCTAACTCATCTTTTCTCTTCTTATCTTCTCCATCCTTCATTCCCTCATTATCTTTCCTTCCACCCTTATCACTCCTAGGTGCAGGTTGATTATCTTTCTTTTCCTGACCTTTGTCTTCATCATCCTTCTTCCTCCTCCTTAATTCTTCATTTGTAAATTCTAATACTTAATTATTTATAAACTTCTTCAACTTCTCCAGGATCACTTTGTCTTCTTCCTGTTTACCATGTTTATTTTTTAACTAATCAATCACATTTATGACTTGATTTCTATTCACTTTGTTTAAATTTCTAGAGAGCATGAAGTGTGCTAGCTTGTTTGTTTTGGTCATGTATAACACTCCATCTGGATTGCAGTAGGCCTCATGAAGAGTGATAAGCAGGAGAGGGCCTAAGACAGATTTCTTCAATTCCTCATCTTTCTGGGTCACTATTTCAACTGCCTGGTGCAAGCATTCCAGTTCAGTGTATGATATATGTTGAAATATCCCAATAGATAATTTGTGTTGGTCCCTGATATTGTAGAAGGGGGGTTGAATACAATATCTAAAATTAATCGCGGAATAATTGGATTTAAAATATTATTTTAATTACTCGCGAAATATTAATTAGAATGAAATACTGTTCAAGTGAAAGATATAATTTTAACTTGATTAGTATTACAAAATTAATATTTAGAAAACTGTTATATAATTGATAAAAAGATCTAGAACAAATTTGACATGAACTGTTCGAGTTTAATCAATTATATTCAAACTTGCACATAAATCTGTGAATATTACAATGCAGACAAATTTCTGAATTTGATCTGATTTTCTAATACTGAAAATGTGAAGCACTCTTCTCATATTTATAGAGAATGAAAAAGGCTTGTATGACCTTTATTAGTATGACTTAATTTATTGAAATTAAGTCTGTATGACCTTTTTTAACACTTGTATGACATTTAAAAAACTGGGCAAGACTTATTTCTCTCGGTATGACTTATTATATTAATTAAAAAATCGGTATGACTTTTTAATTAAATAAAAAATCACTCCAGCATGACCTTTTGATCAAAGAAAATTCGGTATGACTTTTCTTTTATATATATATATATATATATCTCGGTATGACTTATTATTATATATATATAACTGTCTCGGTATGACTTTAGGTCGGCAGAAACTCGGTATGACTTATTAATAAGTCATTCGGTATGACTTATTAATAAGTCATTCGAATATATATATATAAGTCATATTGATCCATTTCTTTTCTAATAAATTAATTCTACTTAAATTAATTAAATAATTTATAAATTAAATTAAATTCAACTTGAATTAATTTAATTAAATAAATTAAATAATTAACTTACTTAGATTGTAGAATTAAAATATTATAGAGATCCGATTAAACTGCAGTCAGCTTTGAAATCTTCTTGATTTTTCTTTGTCTTCTAATCTTGAAACCTCTTGATTTAAATGAAGAATAAATATTATTTTAGTTGACACACAAATGTACTGTCTGGTTCATTTGTGTCATACTAATAAATATTCTTCATTTATTAACTTTTAATTTGAGGCCTTCTGTCATTTTTTCTGCTTCACTGTTTTCAATCTTCTTCTGGAATCTTCTATAGTAACCACTTGAAATCTTCTATATCTTCTGTTTACTTATAGAACTACTACCATAAAATTATTTTCACTGACGCTTGAACATATAAAATGAACTTCTTCCAGTGTTGAGTAGCAATCCCATAAAAATACTTCTGATACTTCAATCTTTTGTGATTAGTTGACTATCTTCGTCTTGATTCCTGTTTGGTGTTTATTATTTACTTCTCTTTATTAGCTAGAGTTGAGTTGTCATCTAATTATTACAAATAGGCCTAGTCATATGCCTTTCAATCTCCCCTTATTTGTTGTTAAACAATTAACACACAAATTCCTAGAGGATAACTCAACTAACAACTAAGAAAGTAATGCGACATGTAATGACTTGTAAAAAATAAAAAATAGTTCTGGTATTATATTTAACAATTTTCCAGAGTCATTCATGAAAGATAAATACAAGATAGATGTTCCTCTAGCACTGAACAAATATTACAAAGTTTCTATCTTGTTCTATCTAAGTCTTCAATCTTCTGATGTATCAACTTCACCTTCTTCTAGGCTTGAACCTTTATGAACTGGTGTCCTCGGTACTTCTTCAGATACTGATTGATCTGTTATGGTGGATTCTCCATACAACCTTCTTTGGTCAGCTCTTGCTAACTGCCACAACACTTCCTATTAAACAGGATCTACTATCTCTTCTTCTATATCATATGGCTGTTTTGAATCAATTTTATGCATCTGCCTGATGTATGATTGAATCTTCTTTGATAGGCAGTAGTTTCTGATCTTTTGAGCTGCATCCAACTTAGCCTGGGACCTGAATCCCTTGGATCTCAACATAGTTTTAACTTCAATCATGTATTTAACTGTGTAGCCCTTCAGTGAGTCCTCATCCAGCTTCATAACCTGATAAAGCTTATTGTTGTAGAACCTTACCTCACGAGGGTCGTTTAAGATTTGTGGACTAACAGCTTTTGCTATGTCTCGAAGTCTGTCTGTTAAAGGTTCATTTTCTTCTGAACTTCTCTTGACTTTGTTCATTAACGTCCAGATTACAGATAGAGATCTTTGTCGAAAGAATTCCATAGAGACTCTGAATGTGCCATTCTTGTGAGTGTACAACAGAGTCTGCCAGTCATCTAGAATGTTATCCACAATCACAGTGATGTAGTCAACTTCTTCTTTGGTTGCTTTCATGAAGTTATCCAGACAGTCATTTGAATCTTTCAGACGTTCAATTAGAAATTGTAACTTGTAATCTTCAAATGGACCTTTCTGAAGTTTGTCCATGATCTCTCTGGCGGTATCCCATTTCTTCCCTATTTTTAAACGCACATCTTCTTTCTTCTTTCTGACGGCTATAGCCCACAAATTTTGCTTTTGTTGGCTTTCTTCTCTTTCTGCCTGAGATCTTTCCATGACTAGAGCTTTCAGATTTTCAGTCTTTGCCTGACTTGCCTTGATGTCTTCTTTCAGTTTCTTTATTGCCTCTTCATAGGCTGGATCAACTTCTTTTTCTTTTTGAAACAAAAATTCTTCATCAAATGCAGTTTCTTCCTCAGCTCTGCAGTAGTCAGGAATGTTTGATTCATCATGAGCACTGTCATCAATGAATTGCTCTTGAGCATAATACTGTTCTTCTGGTTCTGGATCAAATGATTGAAATTGTTCTTTAGAATACAGCTTAGCTTTCCCTTTGTCTTGAGTAGTAGCCCCTTCATCTCCAGCTACTTTCTCCTTTGATTTCTCCCCCTTAGTTGAGGGATCCTCTTGAGTTTTTGAGGCTTCAATAGATGTCATCAGTTTTTGCATTGTCAAATAGACTTGCTTCATTCCTTCATTAAGATGCGTCATGCCATCATCCAGTTTGCTGAAACATTGAGTAGAAATCTTTTCATTTTCAATGATTGTGAGGGTTAAGCTTTTCTCAACGTCATCAATTCTTTCATGTAGTTTGCTCACTTCTTTCATATCTTCAGCAATTAGACTCTAAACATTCTGGATATCTTGAGTTTTTAGAAGAATGGAGGATTTGACATCTTCAACATCTTTACGCACCATTGTCAGCTACTGTATTACAGAGGCAGATGTAGACTTCTCTTCTGTTTGTGCTTTAACTTTTACCAGCTCAGCTTGGACAATCTACATTTCCTTCTGGAGAGCTTCCATTTTGGATAATAGTTCACTGTGTGTGTGCATTCATCTTACTTGCATTCCTGTTTAACTCACTATCACTCTATGCATGTGTTTCACTCTGTGTTTGCCTCACCATACTAGTGTTTAGCTCCTTTCCAGTTCCAGATGTTGTTCCTGTGTACAAAACAATAGCTTTTGAAGAGTCGAAATGCTCTTCTGATGCCTGTGAAGGCGCGTCCTCAACAAGTTTAACTTGAAGTGGCTGCGCTACTGACGTAGCTACTCCGTGAATGGAGTCCCATCTCCCTCTATGGAGTGGTTGCCTCTCAAATCCACCAGTGGATTTGAGACCTTCTCTAATGAGAACTGGATGTAAGAAATCCAGGGGGGTCACCACCTTAGATAATGTATTGAATGGCTCTTGAGAATCTGTGGTGCCCCTTAGTACCTCTAAGGGTAACTGATGCCGCACTGCATCCAAAATGTCTTGATCCACTATGAATGTGGCAACCGACGAGTTTTCTTCAAAAACATTTTGTTCAATAATCATTGTGCTCTCTTGTGTTTGAGATTCTTCAAGTGGAGGACCTGCTAGTGTGAGAGCTAGCAGTGTGCGAGAATCTGAATCTAAAGCGGATGCCGTGGCTGTACAGCGAATAGAATCACCCGTTTGATCGAGTGTATCTAGAGACTCTTGGATAGCCGTTTCAAAATCCATATCCCATTAAGAGGATAAGATTGGGTCTGCAGTTGTCTCAGGTTCAGATCTCAATCTTTTAGATGGTGGAGATAGAGCTGCGGGTTCACTTCCAGAATCACTTCTACCTCTAACTTTCCTAACAGTTTTCTTCCTTTTTCTGAGGTGAATTAAAGAAGTTGGAGAATGAGAAACTGTTTGAGGTTCTATGACAGCTTGGGTTTGAACCTGTGTTTTGTCAGGTTCATAGCCGATTTCCTGAAGTGTAAGACCACAACAATTATAGTCCGCCACAGATAAATCAAGAAGTGCAGTAGATATATTTATAAGTAGGAAACTAGAAGTCAGTGATTGAGATATTACCTGTTGATCCAGTGCTTCTTGTTCAACATGCTGAGCAGCTTCAAGTAGAAGTTGGACAGGATGATCTATTTGCATTGGCACTTGTTCTGGTACTTGATCCTGCACAGGATTAACAATATGATCTAGTATCCCAGCCATATAATCTGTCCTTACCACTGGCACATTTTGAAACTTGGGGTTGTTGTGGAGCCTTGCAAACAAGTTATTCTGAGAAGTTGGAGATTCTTCTACAGGACTATTCTGAAATAATGCTTTGTCTTCATCCAGCAACAAGTCATTCATGAATAGCATCAGGAAGCTCGGATAGTAGACTTGTACATTCTGTTCCCTGCTTTCTGGCTTCCCCATTTTCGTGATTATTTCTTTTAGAATCAACTTTCCAAAATTTATCCTCCGGTTATGGGCCACAGAATACCCAATAATTTGAAGTAGTGAGGAAATGTTGTTGAAGTTGCTCTTAGTTGTGGGTGCAAACACTTGTGCTAGAGTGTGAAAGAAGTAGTCCCACTCGCTTACCAACTTGGCTTTAGACAATCTTACTAAATTGATCTCACCCTGATATAGAATAGTATAGAAAAATTCTAGAATTTCTGGTACATTGGGTGGATCCACAAAATTGTCAGTTGGAAAGCCCAAAATCCTGTTCACATCGTCTTCAGTCACCATGTATTCACGTTCTCCTATGGTGAATGAGAATTGAACTCTATCTGCAGTACTCATGTTCCTTGCAATAGAATACAGAGCCCTAAGTTCTAACACTTGCAACGGGGCGTCCAGAGTTATTGCAGTTCTGACTAGTGAATGTTCATTCATAAACACGATCCATGGTCAAAACCTCTCGACTGAACAATTCACTGGATTAAAAAATCCTACAAAATTAGTTTTTACTAATTCGCAAAAACCAGCCATTTTCCTTAAAACTATTACAATTAAACAAATTACAAAGTGCGATTACAAATTAAAAATAACAATTACAAGTCAAAATTCGAAAATTACACTTGAAAATTGAAAACCCTAATTTCTAATAATACCCAAATTGTCTTTTATCAACAAAACACTACACAACAGTCCTTAGTCACAATCAAAGTGTGGAGTTTCATCTTTAGAGTTTAAGAATAAAACCCACGTATACTTTGTGAAGTCATCTACAATCACTAAGGCGTATTTCTTCCTTGACATAGACAGAATATTTACTGGACCAAATAAATCCATGTGTAGGAGTCGAAGTGGTTCAATGATGTTTGTAGTGTCTGTGCCTCTGTGACTTGCTTTCTTTGACTTCCCTTTCTGACATGCCTCACATAAGCCTTCTTGTGTAAATTCCATTGGAGGCAGTCCTCTCACCAAATCTCTCTTGACTAAAGAGTTCATTGTTTTGAATTTTAGATGTGAGAGTTTCTTGTGCCATAGCCAGCTTTCTTCTGATGAGGCCTTTGAGTAGAAACAGTTTGCTTCATCTTGAGTTCCTGAGTTGAGATCGGCTACGTACAAGTTTCCTTTCCTTACTCCATGCAAGGCTAGTTTGTCATCTTTAGAACGAGCTATTAAGCATTTCTCCTTGATAAAGTTTACTTTGTACCCTTTATCACAAAATTGACTGACGCTGAGTAGATTGTGCTTAAGTCCTTCCACTAAAGAGACATTTTCAATGATAACATTTCCAGTATTTAACTTGCCATATCCCGTAGTCATTCCTTTGCTGTTATCTCCAAAGGTGACGACTGGGCCAACTCTCTCAACCACGTCTGATAGAAGGGCTCTATCTCCGGTCATATGCCTTGACGATCCGCTGTCCAGGATCCATATAACTTGGTTTACCTGTTTAACTCCCTGCACATACCAAACGGATTAATTCGTCTTTGGAGCCAAAAATTGATTGAGCCCGGCATACTTAAAGAATTGACCTTTGTCTGCTTTAACAACAGATCCTTTTCGAATAACATCATTTTCTTCCTTGACTGTTCCTACCTTCCTAAAAACAGTCTTAACAACTTTCTGTTTAAACTTAGGAGTATATGATTCCTTCTTCTCAGGTGAAGGAGTAACAGTCTTGGATTTAGCAAATTTACTATTGATATTCTGTCTAGGTGTCATGTTATCTTTCTTAGCTATCATGCGTTTAAAGTAAGCAGTCATAGCATTAAAAGCACATAACATACAATTCATTATACCACAAGGTCTGTGGAAAACATCAATAGTAGGCATGTTATTCAATACAGTAGGGGGCTTAACAGATTCTACTTCAATTTTATCAGCAGATTTGAAGTTTTCAGTAGAATGAAATTTGTTGTTACTATCCTTACTGTTTACAAAAGTATTTGGTCTGTTCATTTTATTCTTTAAGTCTTTTGTGCCTATACCAGGATAGGGCGACTTAGAAGATCCCTCATCTTTCACTGGTGTTTCTGGTGCACTTTTCTCTTTCTGGACATTAACTCCTTTTATGTCCTTAACCTGTTTTCCTCTCTTCTTCTCTTCCTCAAGATCTTCCAACTGCATTTCATATGCAATCAGTACAGAGCTCTCAAGGATAGGTTCAGCTATCGGTGTTATGAAGAGAGGTTTCGGTGTGTCTTTAACAACATGTGAGATACCCCTTTCTACAGCACTTTTTCTAAAGGGGGTTATGTTGTTTGGCTTTCCTACAGATTTATTGTACTCGAAGCCTATTCCATAACTTTACACAACAAGAACAAACTTCGGGAATATACTTTGTATTATATAAACTCAAGGTGCTACACTCTCACACAGATGATAAGCTACAATGAATTTCACAACAAAAAATAAATACGAGCTTTAATGGCTATCTGTTTTCTCTCTATCTCTCTCTAAGTTGTATCTCTTTCTGTGTGTTGTGTTCTGATTATATTCAAAATGAAGTACATTTTGTTTATATGTAGACTTTTCAATAAAGTGAAATACAATTCTAAGTGTCAACTAATTCTATTCCTGTGTTGAGTTGACCCATGGATAATTTTTTATGTGTCGAATAGTATTGCCTTGTATACTGCACTTAGAAAATAATCTAGTATTGATAGAAGTTGAAGTGTCAAATCCTAGCTTCCTGTATGTTTGCCTTGATTATTTTGAGTCTTTTAAACACATGTGTTGAATTTTTCATTCTCTATCATGTCTTGGAGTTAAATTTAATAATCTATATTATGGAAGTGTTGAAATCCTTGAGCCATGTAGCCACATGTGTCAAATTTCTCATATAGTAGTCAAATGTGTCGAATTCTTTGTACTCTTGTAGAACTTAGAATCTTTTTGACCACATAGAATATGCATGTGTCGAATTCTAACTGTCTTGTAAGGCAAGTGTCGAATTCTAAGACATGTATTTGCCTTAGACTAATTCATGAAGCCACGTGTCGATTTCTTTCCATGTAACATCTATGTGTTGATTTTACCATGGTGTACATGCCTTAAGAGTATCTTCTAAGTGTTGAATTCCTATGTGTCAAATTCTACACACATAAGGTTAACACTTAGTTTCTTTTAGACATTCAAGGGCTATGTGTCGATTTTTTCTACTATGCACTTCTTGACTTTGATTCTTTTGGCTTGCATACTTGGCTTTTGTCAATTCTTCTTGTATAATGAATATGATAATCAAATTCTTTGTGCTGACACTTAGTGCACTGGTCTGGTTCATAAATCACTAACACTGCATTGATCTTCATATTCTTCATTAAAACAATTGACATGGTTGTTGCATTCCTTTATTGCTTCTGGTCTTCACTGAAATCTTATGGAACTGACTGCTTGATCTTTTAATACTTTCTAAAACACTGAATCACTTATTCTTCACTGAGGCTTGATCATAGTAATGAACTTCTTTCAGTGATTTTCAATATTTCATCAAACATCTTGATACATGTAGTTGCATGTTCATCATTGTAGATTCCTATGATTACACTAATATTATTTACCAGTCCTTTACTTTTAATTGAGTTACATATCCTCGATTATATTGTAGGCTACATTATGCTTTACAATCTCCCCCTATTTGATTATTAGAGTTAGACAAGCAAATTATAAAGAACAAATGATAACTCTGTTAGTAATTGTGCTCTAGAGACAATACTTTTTATATTTTAAGGAAAATATTTATTATTAAGGATTATGTTTTATTGATTATTATGTTTTATTATGTTTTATTTACTGCGTAATAAATTGAAAGCATAATAAATGTCCTTGGAATTTTGATACGTATTATATATCTTTAAGTATGTGACTTAAAAATGAGATTATATGAATAGTATCTTATTCCTAAAATTTCCTAGTCGAGTATTATTATTTAAGGACAATAATAATGCACAAAGACTAGTATGTTTCTTGACAGATGACCACATCTCATTGGTCATAGGTATGGGGATACTAAAGTCAAGAACATAAGTGCATGTATCAATGCATGGCACTGGAATGACCCGCCGTGAGATTCTACATGTTAAGTAAGTGTCATAAGTAATTCTCACTGTGATAATGGTGTAATGATCCTTAGACCTGAAATCATTATATTTCTATACGATAATTAATATACTTTGATTACATTAAAAGTTACCTTTGACCGGGTGATGATAAAAGTGGACATTGGGTATATTATGAATCGTATGAGAAATATGAATGATCTAGATGGGATTTAATCCTCCTAATTTTAGGAGTGATATTATTGGCCTCTTGTTTGAGTGAGACTATGAAATGCACGGCCGTGCTTAAATGTTGATTTGATTTTAATAGTCTACTCATCGATCAAGAAAATAAAGATTAAATTATGAAGAGGATGACACGAGACATGCCTTGAGTTTAATCTATAATATCAAGATTAAAGGGATTATATTACATGGAACATTATTCACGAAAGGCTTAATCGAATCACCGATTTATTATTATTACTTGGGTAGCAATGATGTATTACTAGATGCCGCTCATTGTTTACAATTTTAATTAGATATTAAAATTGTTGCCAACGTAATAATAACCTACAGGGTCACACACAAAGAACGCTTGAAGGAGAAATAATTTAAATTATGAATTTAAATTAAATAAGTAATTTATTTTATTTATGATATTAATTAAGTATGACTTAATTAATTATATAAATAGAATAAATGAATTACTTAAACTAATTCCAAAATTAATAATTAATTAAGTGAGACTTAATTAAATAATTTAGAATTTTGGATTAGTATTAATTATAATTGGATTATAATTAGAAAACTTATTCCTCTCTCTATATAATCTCTTTATGGGCTGATTTAATAAGATAGAGATTTTACAAAAAACCCTAGCCGCTCTGAGAGAGGAGGAAGATAGAGAGAGAAGAAGTTTTCGGGTGCTAGTACACATCAATCCTTCATGAAAAGTGTTCGTGTGGATACCGTAGAGCGTAGATCGCGAGAGCGGGATACGTGGTGATTAAACAAGCTTTGGACCTTCATTAATCTTCCATTAATGAACTGTTAAAGCTTCTAAAGGTATTTATTCTTTATCTCTGAATTAAATCTTTTGTTTTCGCATGGATCCTGCGGAGGGTTTCGCTATTTTGATTTATTTTTTCGCGTTTATTCCGCTGCGTTTGTGTCACGAAACCCTACAATGGCATCAGAGCTACTTGCGAAACGTTTTAATTCGGTTATGTGCATAACAGTTTTTGATATATAAGCATGTATGCGATCTATCATGATTTTATATTGATATAATATGTATATGTTTATATATATTATGAATATATGATATTCATATGATGTATAATCATGTGATGATTATGTGTGTTGATGTATGTATATGATACATGTTTGTTCTTATTATGGGAATCGTATTCGATACGAATTCTGAAATGGCTGCCGTTGATTTTCTGAAATCTGTGTCCGTTGTCCGATTTTTGCAAACGATATGTGTTTTCTGACTGGAATCGGGTCACTGAGCAATACTGACATCGTCAGCTCTGCGTCTGTAAGCCATTAGATGTCGTTACAGCCTCCAAAACGGTGATTTATGATTTTCTGAAAATTATTTGATTTTCTAAAATTTTGAGTATATGTATGTATATATTATGAATATATGATATTCATGTGATGTATAATTATATGATGATTGTATGTATCTCTGTATATGTATATATGATATATGTTTGTTTTTGTTATGGGAATTGTATATGATACGATTTCTGAAACACCGTCAGATTTGGAGAAATCTGACTGCTGTATCCGATTTTCGTAAACGATATGTGTTTTCTGACCGGAATCGGGCCAATGAACAAAACTGATAGCTATGCTATCACCGACGGGTCTGTAAGGCGTTTGACGTCGTTAAGGGCCTCGAAATAGAGATTTATTATCTTCAGAAATCTGTTTTTAATTTTCTGAAATTTCGAAATTTGTTATATATGATTATATGATATGATTATATAATATGAGATATATTATATGTGTTATATGATAGCATGGTGGATGGTTATGGCCTAAAGACCCATAGGATAGTGGTTTTGATTTATGGTTTTGGTTTCTAAATACGACTTGCATGTCGTTTATTCATTGTAATTTAATTATCTCGAATGTAACTCGAGTTCTTCTTGTAATTTCATTAGAATAGTTTTATTTTTATTATTCAATGTAATTATCAATGAAGACTTGCAAGCAAGGAGGCGATCCAAAAGGGGATGATGGAGCAATGAAGAAAGAAGACATGTAATAGATAGTATTTTTAAAACCACCATAGACTGACCTTGATATTTCCATTAGCTTGGAAATATCATATAGGATGGGGCCATAACCAAACACGTTTAATTTACGTACATTACATATATGTATATGATTGCATGTATTGGTATGTATGCGTAGATATAATTGAGATGCATGCTTAATATTGATTAATCATGTATGTATTAGATACGACACCCATGCCATGTTTGCTTAAACAAGATAAAATCTGTAACGATTCAAGATTTTAAAATTAACAAACGATCATGAGATTCTTGTGTTTATGAAATATGGATTTTTAAAACACGGAATTAAATATGGATTTTTGATATCTATAATTGGGATTTTCTGACAAAAGCGGATATGCGTATTCGTAAGGCTGATGGGTTTTAAGTGTGACCATTGGTATCCTCCATCTACCTGGGAAATGAACAATTTAAGATGTCGATTTGAAATATTTGGTTCAAGGAAAAATTGAGGATCTCTTTATGATGTGATCATGATCGCTATAAATTTTCTAAAACCCTTAACAAAATATTAAGTTTTACTCGGATGCTTTCCAATGAATGAACACTCATCGAATCCTAGATCGATAAGGGGAAGGACTGTCAGTGGCAGGGGACTCCTATCTATCGTGGTGAGATGCGACGAATATAAACGGTTATATTCGGCCGTTGTATCATTGGGTCTAACTTAACTGAGTCGTCATAATAAGTGAAAATAAACGGTTATATTCAACTATTATGAACTTAGAAGCATAGAGTTTGGTTAAAAGTCTATTAGATAGATAAGATCAATCGTTGTTCACCAAACTATCCAAGAATTATATATGATATAATTGACAACTGTTGTCTACCTAAATAATCATTTTCTAAGGACTTCCAGTGGTTGACTTAGGACATGACGAAATATGGATCTTGGCTCACTAGAAAGAATTATGGGATATACTTTCCAAATTAATAATAAGGGCTATTAGTTTGATAAAAATAGTGGGAGGTATATGATGATATACCATAATCACTTAAACATAATTAATATTAAATTTGCAACCTAGTTTATTTTATGCACTTTAATATTGTAGATATCAAATGATAAACACAAACAACTTCTCTATGCGATCAGTTCTTGAGAAGGACAAGTTGACGAGAATATATTTCCTTGACTGACATAGGAGCTTGAGGATCGTCCTCGGGCACCACGATATTAGTCAAATCTCTTCCCCTACTCTTAAAGTTGAGAATGTAACATGTGCAAATCATAGTGCTTATTGGAAATAAATTGATGTTGCGACTGATGTTTCATGTCTCATGCTCGCAAATTTATGTGCTGAGCTTAAGAAGCAATACGAGCATATAGATGCTTATGAGACGATTGAGCACAAGATATATTTGAAAGGGCACTATACACGTAAAAGTAGGGAGAGTGAGACCCGGTTACACTACATGTTCTAAAGATTATAGGGTATAATGAGTACCTTTGATATTTTGGGTTTCTAGATTGGTCTAGAGACAGTTAGATTTGATCTTACAATCTTTGGACAAATCTTATTTTGTTATGAACAATAAAGTGAATAAGATTGGTAAAACACCCATTGAGTTGCTAAGCATGTTGAGAACTGCTGAAAGCAATATGATAAATGCATGAACTACTACTATATTGATGGTAAACATAGGGAATGCAAAAGAGAAAGGAAAATGGAAAGGCAAGGAGAAGATTTGATCTAGTTCCGTTGTCAAACCAAAGTCCAATCCCTAAAGCAGACTCTAAAGTCTGAATGAGGTGTTGATAAAGAAGACGATTGTCACTTCTGTGGAAAGTTGGGAGACTGGAAATTAAACTGTCATGCTTAATTGGAAGATCGGAAGATGATGATCAATAAGGGTCAAGCTTAAGGTATCGGGTTGGAATTGGAGTAAAGATAGTTGCTCTGGTTCGAGGAACTCGTTACTTAATTTTTGGCCTATAAGGAAAATTTAGAACTTAATAATTGTTATAGCGTGCTTGCAATTGGCAGAGACATTATTTCAGTTTCTTGTTTGGACAAGAAAGACTTTTTCATTTTATAACAATAGTTGTTTATTCTATTTTGATGATGAGCCTTATAATGTTGCACATCTAATTAACAATTTATATGTTCTAAAGTGACTTAAATCAAATATTACCTTTGGCACTGTCGCTGAGGCCATATTAATGAGAAACGCATTTCCAGAATACATAAGGATGCATTCATGGATAAGTTTGATTATGAATCATACCAAAGGATACGAATCTTGGTTTATTTGGTAAAATGACTAAAGCTCCTTTTACCGGACATGGTGAAGGGATCATTGAATGGGTATGACTTATACATAGTGATGTATGTGGTCATATGTGTACGATGACAAAAGGTAGATTTTATTAACTTCATAAAATTTACTAATTATTTTAGTAGATACGGATATATGTATCTTTTGAAGAACTAATCTGAATCATTTGAAAAGTTCAAAGACTATAAAGATGAAGTAGAAAATATCAAAGAAAAGTTTTTTGATAGGAGAGATCACACCTTGTTGGACATGGTGCGATCAATGTTGAGTCAATGAATCTTCCAATTAGTTTCTGGGGTTGCACCCTGGAAACGGCTCCACATACACTTAACTGTGTTCCTACTAAATTGGTTCAAAAGACTCCTTATGAGATATGGACTGAGCAACGTCACAGCATGTCATTTATAAAATTTTGGGGATGTGAAGCGTTTGTGAAACGTCTAATCTCTGACAAGCTAGGACCAAAATCAGACAAATGTAATTTTGTGGAATACCCAACTGAAACAAGGGGTTATTCTTTCTATAATCCTTCCGAGAACAAAGTGTTTGTTGCTTGAACTACTGAGAGACAGTGGGAGGATAATAGATCTCAATGAAGTTTGAGACCCACATGATAACGTTGAACCAGTGGAGGAACCTGAGTAGAATGTACAAGAAAAATAATATTGCTCAAGAAACACAGGTGTTCGTAGGTTTAGTAGGATTCGCCATGAGCCCGAGAGATAATATGGATTTCTCTTGACTCAAGATGGTGATGTGATGCTTGTGGATGAAGATGAGCCTCTCACCTACCTAGATACTATAAACACTCCAGATTCTAAGAGATGGCTGGATGCCGTTAAATCTGAGATGGAATCCATGTATACTAATCAAGTATGGACTTTGGTTGATCCACCTGAAGGGGTAAAACCTATAGGGTGCAAGTGGGTTTTCAAGAAGAAGACCGACATGGATGCTAATGTACAGACCTACAAGGCACGATTGGTGGCAAAAGGTTTCAAGAAAATTCATGGTATTGACTATGATGAGACCTTTTCGCCAGTTGTTATGGTCATGTCCATCAGGATTTTGCTTGCTATAGCTGCTTACTATGACTATGAAATCTGGCAAATGGATGTCAAAACCGCTTTCTTAAATGAGAGCCTTGAAGAAGATATGGATGTGTACATGACACACCCTAAGGGTTTTGTTGATCTAAAGGATGCTGGAAATGTATGTAAGTTGCGTCGATCCATTTATGGATTAAAGCAGGCCTCGAGGAGATGGAACATTTGTTTTCATGAAACAGTCAAAAAGAGTTTGACTTTATTCAGAATGAAGATGAAACTTGTGTTTACAAGAAGTTTAGTGGGAGCCATGTGGCATTCCTAGTATTATATGTTGATGATATATTACTAATAGGGAATGACATTCCTTCTCTACAGACTGTGAAGACTTGGTTGAGAAATAATTTCTCAATGAAAGACTTAGGCAATGTGACATATATATTAGGGATCGAGATCTATAGAGATAGATCAAGGTGATTGATCGGCCTAATTTAGAGTACATACATTGACAAAGTTTTGCATCGATTTCAAATGCAAAGAGATTAAAATGGATATGTCTCAATGTCTCATGGGATAGTGATCTCAAAATAAAATTTGTCCTAAATCATTGGATGATAGGGACTGCATGAGTAAAATTCCATATGCGTCAGCAGTTGGTTTTATAATGTATGCAATGATATGTACTTGTCCTGATGTCTCGTATGCTTTAACCATGATGAGTAGATACCGATCTAATCCAGGT
Organism: Oenanthe sinensis; assembly: GCA_028671895.1. Classification (NCBI taxonomy): domain Eukaryota; kingdom Viridiplantae; phylum Streptophyta; class Magnoliopsida; order Apiales; family Apiaceae; genus Oenanthe; species Oenanthe sinensis. The sequence goes on from JAPMAC010000212.1 coordinate 9,585,616, forward strand.
GAAGGTCACTGGACGACAGTCAAGAATATTCTTAAGTACTTAAAGAGGACTAAAGATTCATTCTTGTTATATGGAGGAGATGTGAAGCTAGTTGTAAGAGGTTTCAGTGATACTGGTTTCTAGACAGATAACGATAATTTAATGTTTCTTGACAGATGACCACATCTCATTGGTCATAGGTATGGGGATACTAAAGTCAAGAACATAAGTGCATGTATCAATGCATGGCACTGGAATGACCCGCCGTGAGATTCTACATGTTAAGTAAGTGTCATAAGTAATTCTCACTGTGATAATGGTGTAATGATCCTTAGACCTGAAATCATTATATTTCTATACGAGAATTAATATACTTTGATTACATTAAAAGTTACCTTTGACCGGGTGATGATAAAAGTGGACATTGGGTATATTATGAATCGTATGAGAAATATGAATGATCTAGATGGGATTTAATCCTCCTAATTTTAGGAGTGATATTATTGGCCTCTTGTTTGAGTGAGACTATGAAATGCACGGCCGTGCTCAAATGTTGATTTGATTTTAATAGTCTACTCATCGATCAAGAAAATAAAGATTAAATTATGAAGAGGATGACACGAGACATGCCTTGAGTTTAATCTATAATATCAAGATTAAAGGGATTATATTACATGGAACATTATTCACGAAAGGCTTAATCGAATCACCGATTTATTATTATTACTTGGGTAGCAATGATGTATTACTAGATGCCGCTCATTGTTTACAATTTTAATTAGATATTAAAATTGTTGCCAACGTAATAATAACCTACATGGTCACACACAAAGAACGCTTGAAGGAGAAATAATTTAAATTATGAATTTAAATTAAATAAGTAATTTATTTTATTTATGATATTAATTAAGTATGACTTAATTAATTATATAAATAGAATAAATGAATTACTTAAACTAATTCCAAAATTAATAATTAATTAAGTGAGACTTAATTAAATAATTTAGAATTTTGGATTAGTATTAATTATAATTGGATTATAATTAGAAAACTTATTCCTCTCTCTATATAATCTCTTTATGGGCTGATTTAATAAGATAGAGATTTTACAAAAAACCCTAGTCGCTCTGAGACAGGAGGAAGATAGAGAGAGAAGAAGTTTTCGGGTGCTAGTACACATCAATCCTTCATGAAAAGTGTTCGTGTGGATACCGTAGAGCGTAGATCGCGAGAGCGGGATACGTGGTGATTAAACAAGCTTTGGACCTTCATTAATCTTCCATTAATGAACTGTTAAAGCTTCTAAAGGTATTTATTCTTTATCTCTGAATTAAATCTTTTGTTTTCGCATGGATCCTGCGGAGGGTTTCGCTATTTTGATTTATTTTTTCGCGTTTATTCCGCTGCGTTTGTGTCACGAAACCCTACAAACTCAACTAACAATACAAGAAAAAGTAAAGTGCGGAAAGACTATAAATAAAATTAATTATATTCTGGATTAAATATTATATTTCCAGATTTTATTACTGCTAAGTTACAAGAATGTGTTTGTTCCTCTACCCTGAACTAATATTCCTATTTGTTTCTTTATTCTTGAACCTTTGCTATTCTCCTTCTGACAATGTCGTGAGCCTCCCATTCTAGAAGATTTCTAGGCCTTGGATATGTTAGTTGATCAAAGATAAGTTGTAGCAGTGGCATACTCCTAAATCTTTTCATTTCACTGAATTTGAAGCTTAGTTGCTGAGTCCACCCTTGCACTATAACTCCCTTTGGATTAACCACCACCCGATTTGTAGTCATTTGATCTTCTTGTAACACTTTGTCTAAATAGGCTTCTTCTACTTCTCGTGGCATGATCTTGTCTTCAAAATTTGTGGAGTTCCTGAGTTTCTCCAAAATTCTTCCAATCACTTTTGAGTTTTCATTCCTGATTTTACTCATTTCGATTTCTCTTTCACTTTCATTCTTGTTTGAGTAAATCACTCTAAGTGGATTGGTGATGACCATTGGTTTTCTAGTTTCTTCAGTCTCAAGGCTGAGTTCTGCTACTTCTTTTGGAATTTCTTTTGACATATCAAATATGTGTTCATCACCCGGATCATCTCTGAAAGGTTTTCTAGGTTGAGTACCCTTTGATGGATCAAATCTTTTCATATTCTCAATATCTCTTCCTAGAGCTTCAGAGATGTTCAACCTGTAAAAAAAAAAAATCTGCTGCTTTCCATTTTTCAGAGTTTCTGAACCCCTTTCCTCTTGGCAAGCCCTCAACAAACTTCAATCGTCTGAGTGAGTAGTATGACAATGCTTCATGATCCAGTCTCAGTATATGAAGAAATAGATCTTAGAAATATTTGTCTTGATATAGATCCTATTGAATTTCTAGCTCTGCTTTTTCCATTAGCATTTCAATCATTTCTGCCATCAATTCATTCTCAGAGGATTCATGGATTCTGATCTTCTGCTTCATTGCAAACAATTCAGTCAAAGACCTTCTTTTCAGAAATTCACTTGATATTGTCTTTAACCCGTAGTTGTTGAATGAAAAGGTTAATCTACCTTCTACTCCGGAGCCAGAGAAACTACCATATAAGAGATTTCATTGTTCATCTCAAAGTAGTAGTTACTTATGCTTTTGTTCCTTTTTCTGAAAGTTTGGAACAACCTTTGAACTTCTTCATCATTGTCGTTAGAAGTACCAATGGCAGGCCTTCTTAAGTTAAATCTTGTTATGTCCCATTTTCTTCATGTCTTTGAGCTAAACAACTTTTTCTTCTTCTTCTGATAAGCTACCCAGTTTGATTTTCTTATTTTCTCATGGATGAATTGAAGTCCTCATATGTCTTGTGGTCATCCTCCTTGACTTTCTTGATTTTGTACTTGTCAATATAGTCAAAGAATGTTCTTGGATATGAAACTTCATTGATATACGAGTCCATCTCATTAAATAGATCATCATTTGAAATCTCTCCTTCTTCTAGTTCCTCCCCCTCAGCATTTTCATCATTAATTTCTTTTTGCTGTTCAGATGACTCACTGACAATCTTCTTCCCTTTTTCAGATACAGCTTCTTTTTCTAGTACCTTTCCTTCTACCAACTCCCCCTTAGTTGGGTTATCCTCCGGAGCTGGGGTTGATTGAAGAGGCAAGGTATTTGATCTCTGTGCTAACAGCTGCTTGAGTAAATTCTTGATTTCTTTGTTATCCTGCTGTAGCTTTTCTTGAGTTTTCACAATTTTGGACATAGTGTGTTTCAAAATGTCAACCTGTGCTTCTAAGTTGATAAGTCTCTGATTTGTAACTTATGTGTGCTGAGTTTGATGTGAATATGGGGAATTCCTCGCACCTTGTTCTTCCGAAGAATCATGACCAAGTGGAGAATTACCTCTTTAAGGATTTGGAACTGTTTCGTGCTGTTGCATTATCTCATCACAAGGCTCAGTTAATACTTCATAGACAAGTAGAGCCACATCTCTGTGAGATTGGATGTTGAAAGTAATATGACGAGTCCTATTTGTAATAAGTAGATGACAACTCAACTCAGATAAGAAAGCGATGTAAATAATAAATATTGAATATAGAGGAAGAACAAAAAGAAGCCAAGATAGGACAAGACAAGACACAAAGGCCACTACAGTAGAAATGAGAATCAACATTGTAGTTAGTCATCTGTGAACCAGACCAGTGCACAGGGTGTCAACAATGACAGTGAAGATTCGTCATCAAAAAGTTCAAGTGGTTAAAAAGGTTATTGTTGAAGAACAGAAGAGTTTTATCTACATCAACAATAGTTAAGACTTTAATTTAATTCTCTATTAATTAATTATATTAATTAGTTAATTTAATTAGTAAATTAATTCAATCAGAATTAATTTATTTCTTAAATTAATTAAAGGATTAATTAATTTAGAATTTTTTTAGAATGATGAAGACAGAAGCGAAAAGCTCAAATGGATACAGGTTTGTTTAGAATGCAGTGTACAAGAGTCAGAATCCAAGATTGAATATTTGACTGGGTACATGCAGTGGTGAAAAGAAGTATTGTCTAGTTTAAAGAGTCAGATTATTTCAGTAACTGAGGTACTTCTAATTATAACTGTAGATACAGCTAAACAGGCCTGACGGTACTGACTTGAAGATAAGACGGAAAAAGAGTTGACACGAAATAAATGCAGAGTCATATATTCGTAAAAAGGGAACCCCGGTTCGAATTGATTTATCATTTTCAAGTCAAAAGGAGTTTAGTTCCAGACCATCAGAAGACCACAGCTTAGAGCGTAAGGATTTATTTTTATTAATAAATATTTTATTTATTTTCTAAATTATATTTATAAATATCTAAATAATATTACATATATATTTTTATAATTTCTAAATTAAATTAATTATTTATTAATTAAAGATTATAAGCTGTGCGGGTCTAAAAGCATTTCTACGGAACTAGTCTATAATAAGACGAAATAGGCCCCTTACTTTTTCAATTTGATTTGGTAGATTGTTAAAGTAACCAATGAAAGCTTGACAAGTGTCCAAAGTTAGACAAAGAAAAATGTCTTACCGGAGGTTCTAATTAAAAGTCTTACCGAGAGTTTTAGTAAAAGTCTTACCGAGAATATTCAAAAGGTCTTACCGAGTTTTATTTAAGACTATTTAAAAAGTCTTACCAAATATTCCTTAAGACTTTAGAAAAAGTCTTACTAAAAATTCAAGTGCAAAAAGTCTTGTTGGGCCTTAGAAAAAAGTCTTACCGAGTTTTTAAAAGTCTTATCGAATTTTTAAAGTCCTGCTGAGCTTATTTAAAAAGTCTTGAAGGCTAAATTATAAAGTCTTTTGATTTTTTAAATAAGTTTTATTCAAAAGTCTTGCTAGCTTCAACCACTATAAATATGAGGCAATTTGCTTCATTTTTCAGATGTAGAGAAACAGTAAAATTCAACAATTTGTCTGCAACGTCATATTCACAAACTTTCTGTGCTGGTTTGAGTTTAATTCCTTAAGTAGAACAATTAATGTCAAATTTATTCTAAGAATTAATGTTTATTCTACCGAAAGTTGTAACACCCTTTCATGTTTAATATACGTATTTAACTTACATCTTGTTTACTTACTTGCTAATTTTCTATATCTTAAATGTTTACTCATGAAAATAGAAAGCTAGTAAGTCAGCCTCCCAAACACTACAAGGACTCGAACCCTCAGCTAAATCAATAATTTAATTCCACAAATTCTGAAAAGAATGTTATGTTAGGAATATATCCATTTGATGATGTACAAAATACTAGAACAGGGTCTAGATTAGTTTATCTGTAATAAGTCTTTCTAGTCTCTGAAATATATAATCAGAGTCTAGATAGTCAACATTCATGTTATTTGTACTTAGAAGAATTTCTGTAGAAAGTGAAACCAGAGTCTACATGAAGATCAGAGTCTGGAAGGTGGTCAGAGTCTATAGACCATCAGAGTCTGTGAAGTATCAGAGTCTACATCTAATCAGAGTCTGGAGATCATCAGAGTCTGAAGATTTCAGAGTCTATACAGAAGATCAGAGGAATGGAAAGTCTTCGAAGATCAAGATAATTTAAATTACAGATATGCTATGGGAAAGAAAGAGAATTCTACAAGGAAACTGTCAACTAATAATTAGGAATTATATTCCTATTGTAATTTATCTTTCTGTTATTAGTTGATAGGAAGCTCTCTATATAAACTCTATGTAACCTAATTGTAAAAGTGTGGGAAAATAATTGTCTTAGTAATATTTTTGTGAGAGCATAGAGATAGAGAGAGTTGCTGTGATAAACACAGAGAAGCTGCTAGGGTTTGTGTACATCCTAGGAGAGTTTTGTATTCACAAATCAATAATACAAAACAGTTCTTATTCATATCTTCGTGTTTGAGTTTGTTATTAATTTGATTTTAAATCGGGCAGAAAAGACACACAAGTATTCAACCCCCCCTTCTACTTGTGCAACTGGGAAAACAATTGGTATTAGAGCCTAACGTATAAAATCGATCAAAGATGTCTGGAAACAAAGATGGCAATTCTAAGATTCCTATGCTTAAAAGAAACGAGTTCACCCACTGGAAGGTTAAGATGCTGCACCATCTGGAAGCAACAGACCCTGACTACCTTGAAAGAATTCATGAAGGACCCTATGTGCCCTTAAAGCTTGTGCCTCAAATCAATGAAGAAGGTAAAGTAACTGAAGAACACTTCATTGGAAAACCCAAGGCTGAATGGACAAGAGAGGACAAGGAGAATGTCCTTAAGGAGGCAAAAGTCAAAAACATTCTCTTCAACAGTTTGGATTCTGTCCTTACAAACTGTGTTATATCATGCACCACTGCTAAGGAGATGTGGGCAAAACTTGAAGTGCACTGTCAAGGGACTAAAGACGTCAAGAAGAATGCAAGGTCTTTGCTAATTCAGGAGTATGAATATTTTGAAGCTAAATCTGGAGAATCTATCACTGAGATGTATGATAGGTTTACAAAACTTCTGAATGAGATGGTTATGCTTGGTAAGGTTTATGATTCTGAAGATACAAACACCAAGTTTCTAAGAGCACTTCCTGAAGAGTGGGACAATAAAACAACAGCCATAAGGGAAGCTAGAGATTTGAATGAACTAACTCTAGAAGAATTGTATGGCAGACTCAAGACATATGATTTGGAGATGCAACAGAGGAAGAATAAGAAGTCTGTGAAGACAAAATCTGTGGCACTCTTACTGGAGTCTGAGAAAGAACAACAGGAACAACCCACAGAAGCTAGAATCAAGGATTCAAGGAAGAAGGGTAAAGCTGTTGTGGAGTCAGAGTCTACTGACACAGACTCTGATTCTGATGAAGAGATTGACCTAAGTCAAATGATGGCTATGTTTGCAAAAAAATTCAAAAGAATGAAATTTAACAAAAGAACTGGAAAATTTAGCAAGAGGCCATCGTTCAAGAAGGAAGATGAGAAGGTTGAGAAGAGCAAGAGTATAATAATCAAACTTGACAAAGCAAAGGTCAAATGTTTCAACTGTGGAATATTGGGCCACTTTGCTAGTGAATGCAGAAAGTCAAAAAGTCAAGGAAAAGGAAAAGCACTTCTATCAACTGGAAAGGATTGGGCAGATTCAAGCTCAGAGGATGAAATTGATTATGAAAATCTAGCACTGATGGCATCCTCCTCAAGAAAATCACAATCTCCCAAAGAACCCTCATCTCCTAAAACTTAGGTATCAATCTTTACTCCTGAATCCTTAATTAATTTAGACTCTGATGGTATAGAAACTGTGCAAAGTGAGGTCAATAAAATAATGATAACATGTAGGTCTCTCACTAGTGAAAGTGAAAGGTTGAGAGAGGAAAATTTGACCTTGACTAAAAGGAATGATCATTTAGAGTCTGAGTTAATATTAATGGAACAATACAAAAAGGATTCTGAGAAACATAGTCATAACTACACTGAAATCTTGAAGGCCTATGACTATGTTAAGAAAGAACTAGAAGAAGAGAGACTCAAGTTTAGAGTCTGGACAGACTCTGGTAGAAAAGTTCAAGAAATTCTCAATAATCAAAATGTGTGTCAAACTGCTGGTCTAGGCTATGACAAGAGTCAAGACAAAAGACCTATTGTTGAGAATGATAACAGTGAAGAAGCTAGCCAAGTTAATAAGACTAAAGACAAAAGTAAATCTGAAACCACAAACTCATCTGTCATTAGTCCCCCTGTTGTTAACAAAAAGACAGATGAAACAGGAGCAAATAACTCTAAGAAAAATATTAATATAGGGTACTTGTCTAAGTCAAAATTAAAAGAAAGGCTAGAGAACTTATCAGAGTCTACCAAAACTAGGAGAAATAGGAATGGTAAGGAAGGAATTAATAAGGTAAACAATTACCAAAAGGATCCTAATGCTCCTAGAAAGAAGTGTTATAGATGTGGCAACCACAACCATTTGGCTATAGATTGTAAAGCAAAGATTGAGAAGAAATCAGAGTCTAATCCTTCACAGACTCTGAAAAGTCACTACATACCACAGAAACCATGTTATCACTGTGGTAGCATATTTCATTCTATCTATATGTGTAAGGACTATCATGACTTGTATTACAATTTTTATGAGCTAAAATCTTCTATTGATAAAAGTTGGTATGACACTGTCAAGACTCCACCAGAGTCTAAGGCAACAAAAGAGACAGGTAAATCAAAGGTGAAAATTGTAAAGCCTGCTTCTCCTAAAGTTAGTAGAAAAGGATCCAAAACTGTTTGGGTCCTCAAAACATCTAACTAGTTGCTTTATGTATGCAGGGAACCAGGGTAAAGAATGTAACCCTAATCCTGGACAGTGGATGCTCAGGACACATGACTGGAAAGAAATCCCTGCTTACAGACTTTGTGGAAATGGCTGGCCCAGAAGTATCCTTTGGAGATGGCAACAAAGGACAAACACTGGGATATGGCAAGATTGTACTTGGGAATGTCATCATTGAACAAGTAGCTCTAGTTGATGGCTTAAGGCATAATTTAATAAGCATAAGTCAACTTGGAGATAAAGGTTACCATACTGGCTTTGACAACAAAGAGTGTCTTGTGACTCACAAAGAAACAGGCATTGTGGTTTTCAAAGGACTTAGGCATGGTAACATTTATGAAGCCAGCTTGGAGGATTGCATACACAGTGAAATCACATGTCTATATAGCAAGGCCTCAACAGAAGAAAGCTGGAAATGGCACAAGAAACTGTCACACATCAACTTCAAAACACTCAATAAATTGGTTAAACAGAATCTTGTAAGAGGATTACCACAGGTTGATTTTGTGCAAGATGGACTTTGTGAAGCATGTCAACTTGGGAAGCAAAGAAAATCATCCTTCAAGAGCAAGACAATTAACACCATTTCTGAACCCTTTTATTTATTGCATCTTGATTTATTTGGTCCAGTAAATGTTATGTCAATTAACAAAAGGAAATATACTCTTGTTATTGTAGATGATTTTACAAGATTCACATGGGTTTTCTTTCTACATTCAAAGGATGAAGCTCCACAACACATTTACCATATCACCTTTCTGGAAAGGAAATCAACAAAAACAGTTAAAATTCTAAGGAGTGACAATGGTACTGAATTCAAGAATTCAATCATGGAGGACTACTGTGCATCAAAGGGAATTACTCAACAATTTTCTGCACCAGGAACTCCTCAACAAAATGGAGTTGTGGAGAGAAAGAATAGAATACTCATAGAAGCTGCCAGAACAATGCTGGCAGAATCTAAGCTACCAGTCTATTTTTGGGCAGAGGCAGTCAATACAGCATGTTTCACTCAAAACTGCACCTTAATAAACATGCATGGAAAGACTCCCTATGAAATGATAAAGAACAAGAAGCCAAGTGTGAAACACTTTCACATATTTGGATGCAAGTGTTATGTACTGAAAGTACATCCTGAAAATCTAAGCAAATTTGAAGCCAAGGCAGATGAGTCAATTTTTCTTGGATATGCATCAAACACAAAAACATTCAGAGTGTTTAATCTCAGAACCAAAATTGTTATGGAATCTATTGATGTTGCATTTGATGATAAAAAGTTTACAGGATTACAGGATGAGTCAGAGTCTACTACACTGGAATTTGAAAATCTAAAAAGTTCTGAGATAAATGAAGAAGAAGAGGATGAAGACCCTCAAACAACTCCTGAACCAACACATGAATCTGCACACTCTGAGGGGGAGTCAGAAAATTCAACTCCAAATAATTCAGAGTCTAACAGGTCAGGGTCTACCCAGACAGAGTCTAGACAGACAGAGTCTAGACAGACAGAGTCTAACTCATCAGGGTCTGGATCAAGCAACTCTGAAACCTTGTCAGAGTCAAGCAATTTAGGGGGAGCCTCTTCATTTGAATTTCACTCAAATACAGAAGATGCAAATGACTTAGGGGGAGCTTCAAGTTCAAGAACCAATCTTCCACCAGCTAGAAAATGGACAAGGGATCACACTCCTGACTTAATAATTGGTGACCCTGAGAGTGGTGTACAAACAAGAACAGCCACTCAAAATGAATGTCTTTATAGCTGTTTTCTCTCAAAGAATGAACCCAGGAAAATTGAGGAAGCCTTGCAAGACCCTGATTGGATTATTGCAATGCAAGAAGAATTGAATGAATTTGAGAGAAATAAAGTGTGGAAACTAGTACCAAGACCTAGAAATAGATCTGTTGTTGGTGCAAAATGGGTTTACAGAAACAAACTTGATGAGAATGGAACTGTAGTAAGAAACAAAGCAAGGCTAGTTGCAAAAGGATACTCACAGGAGGAAGGAATTGACTATGATGAAACTTTTGCACCAGTAGCAAGATTGGAAGCTATCAGAATGTTTCTTGCCTTTGCAGCTCATTCAAAATTCAAGGTGTATCAGATGGATGTAAAAAGTGCCTTCTTAAATGGAGAATTGGAAGAAGAAGTCTATGTGGAGCAACCACCAGGATTTGTTGATCCAAAGTTTCCTGATCATGTTTACAGGTTAGACAAGGCACTATATGGATTGAAGCAAGCACCTAGAGCATGGTATGAAACTCTTTCAAAATTTCTTCTGGAAAATGAATTCACAAGAGGTACCATTGACAAAACTCTCTTTATTAGAAAATGTAAAGGTGATATTTTGCTTGTCCAAATTTATGTTGATGGTATTATATTTGGATCTACTAATGATAAACTCTGTGAAAAGTTTAGTCAACTAATGCAGTCAAATTATGAAATGAGCATGATGGGAGAATTAAACTTCTTTTTGGGGCTTCAAGTCAAACAGAATGATGATGGAATTTTCATCAATCAAACAAAGTATGTAAGAGAACTGTTGAAGAAGTTTGATATGCAAGACTCTGCAACTGCTAAAACTCCCATGTCAACTGCCACAAAGCTAGACTCTGACCCAAAGGGTAAGAAAGTTAACAACACTAGCTACAGAGGTATGATTGGCTCATTGTTATATTTAACTGCTAGTAGACCAGACATAATGTTTGCAACTTGTCTGTGTGCTAGATTTCAAGTTGACCCTAGAGAATCACATTTAATAGTTGTGAAAAGAATTTTTAGATATCTCAAGGGGGCACAAACTCTTGGAATTTGGTATCCTAGAGAGTCAGATTTTTCACTAATTGGTTATTCAGATTCTGACTGTGCAGGATGCAAAGTAGACAGGAAAAGCACAACAGGACAATGCCAGTTTCTTGGCAACAGATTAATTTCTTGGTTTAGCAAGAAACAACAAACAGTATCCACCTCAACAGCTGAGGCTGAATACATTGCAGCTAGAAGTTGCTGTGCTCAAATTATGTGGATGAGAAATCAATTACTTGATTATGGACTAACATTATCAAATATTCCTATGTATTGTGATAATACTAGTGCTATTAAAATTGCAGAGAATCCAGTCCAACACTCCAGAACAAAGCACATTGATGTCAGGTATCACTTCATTAGAGAACATGTTGAAAATGGCACTGTGACACTTCACTATGTTCCAACTGATAGATAGATTGCAGACATTTTGACAAAACCACTTGATGAATCTACCTTTCTCAGACTGGTAGGTGAATTAGGTATGTTAAATATGTAAGTGATCAAAATTACAAGAAGCAAGGTATGTACTTTAATTATAGTCCCGGGCTTAACACACTATGATTAATTAAAATTGCAAAATTTTGTTTGGTACTTTACCTTGACAGAGTCCAGTTCTTAGACTCTGACGAGTCTGTAGACTCTGAGAGCCTGTCGACTCGGAGAGTCTGTAGACTCTGAGAGCCTGTCGACTCGGAGAGTCTGTAGACTCTGAGAAAAATATCGCCTAGACTCTGAATCGGTCAATATTCGCGCCTGCAGACTCTGATTGCTTTTAAACGGTTCAATTGACTTGAAATAGGCGGTAACAGTTATCTTTTGACTGGAGATAGACTGTAGACTCGTGTGTATCGTATGCAATTCAAACAAAATAGAAATTTTTTCATACAATTTACTCACTTGTTTATTGCAATTATTTTCTAAGGCAAAAATATTCACAGAGCTTTTTGCGAACCCTAGTTAATTTCTTCAAGTTTTTCCATCACTTTCAACATCAACAACTTCAATGGCTGCCATTTCTACTGTCCTGAGGGGACCCAAGGCGATTGCTTTCACTTTTGGGGACTTTGATTTCATGACTACAAATCATGTTGCTGCTCTTGAAGATAAGAAAGGAGTAGATGCTGACTACTTCCCAATGATGGATTTCATGGAGCACTCTGAGCTCAGTTACATTCTCAAGGCATCACCAGTGATTCACATGGATGCTGTGTCAAAGGCTTGGAGTTCTGCACAGGTTGTTGATCCTTCTCAGGATCAACCAGGTAAAATCATGTTTACCTTTGGCTCCACTACATTTGATGTAACTGCCGATGTACTTAATGCTGTGTTTAAATTGCCTGTAAGAACACCTTTTGATGAAACTGTTTCTGATGATGACATTAAAAGCATGTTTAAGGCAATAGGTTATTCTGCTAGCTTAGATAACATGAGTAAAATAACTAGGCCTTACTTAAGGAAAGAATGGTCCTTTTTCTTTGATCAAATTGCTAAGTGCTTCATTGGTAAGTGTAGTGGTTTTGATGCTATTACTGCTATAACTTATCAAATTGGTCACAGTCTCCTGTTTGACAAAGTGATCAACATTGGTGATATGTTGCTCACTCAAATGGGAGCAAAATTAAATAATGTGCAAGAGTGGAGGAAGAAAGTCTACTATCATAGATTTCTTATGATTCTCCTCAACCATTTCATTCCTGATATGTCAACCAAGTTGGCAGATGATTGCTGTGTGCAGGCATACAAACAGCAAAGGAGGATATTCTCTGACATCAAGAGAATTGATGACAAGAAGAAAAGTCTACCTGCCATGCACTATCCACAGGTAATGCAGGTAAAACTCTCAACCTACAAACCTTCTATCTACAATGCCTCATTTTTTGGTGGTGAAATGGTGCAGGAACAAGTAATGGAGAGTCCCCCTGCACCTACCCAAGTCACCCAATCCCCTTCAATTCCACAATCTTCCAAACCAAAATCCAAAAAGAAACCAACCTCTGGTGTCTCTCAACAGGCACCAGTTGTAAAGAGGAGAAAATTGATTCAAACTAGGCTGATAGATGAGCACTGTGAGGAAGAGCTCAACCCTCTAGAGAAACAAGTTGTTGAAGGTCTTTCTTTGTTAAAAGAAGGTCATGATACACTTGATTCTAACCTTCAAGCCAAGTCTGTAGTCTTTGAAAAGGCTACAGACTCTGAAAAGCCTAGGAATGCACCTCAGGATTCTCTAATTGAGTCTCCTGACAAATCCTTTGATCAGACGTACAGAAGATTGAGGAAGGCTTATTCTGCACACACACACAAGTCTCTTATTATTACTAACCCTGTTTTGCAGGAAACAGATGCTCCCAAGGCTCCTGCAGAGCCAGACTCTGAAAGCAAGAAAACTCCTGAACTAGAGTCTAATGTTGAGTTAGAGTCTAGGCTGCCTTTAGACTCTGATCATGAAACATTTTGGGAAGGAAAGCCATTGGATGCAGCCTCAAGTCTAATTGATGAGATCATTATTCCAAGTGATGAGGTACTGCTATTCCTATATCCTTTGGTGGAATCAGTTGAAGATCCAGGGCAATATCAGACTAAATCTTAAGTCTTTGATTTTCTTACAACATATGAAGCCCTAAGGAAGAGAATGGAACAAGAGCTACAAATGTCTGCACAGGATGTGGTCAAAAATCTATACAGCTACCTATTCAACTCTTCATTACAAGTACAAGCAGCTGGGCTCATAGAAGGCAAGACAAATGAAGTTCTCAAAGCACTAGGTGTGCCAGACTCTGAACAGCAAATTACAAAGAAGCCTAACAAGCTTAAGGTCCACAAAAGGAGAGCATCAGAGTCTGTTACTGAGTTGGAAACTGAGATTGAGCAACCAGTTTTTAACTATGAAGCAATTTGGGATAATGGAGTTACCTACAGGACAGCCATTCAATCGATCTCTCAAATTCAACCTCTGTCAAGACAGGTGGCTGACTATCTTGTCCATAATATAGGTACAATTGCCAACAAATACATCTATCTAACCTACCAAAGTAGACTGGATCAATTCAAGGGCACTTATTTTCAAAAAGTAAGAAGAGAACTGCAGGACCTCTTCAATCTCACAGATGCCCAGGCAATCAATGCAATCCATCTCAGGGCCTTTCATCACAAGTTGGATGCATTTATTCTTGAAGAACAACAGGAGGTAGCAGGTAGTGCAAGGCAGTTGGAGGATGGGACTAGTGCACCAGTGGTGACTAGTGATAAAGATGCTCAGTCTGCCTCACCCACACAAGAACCACCTAGTCAGAGGTTGGGTGATTGTGGGGCAGGGGAGTATGCTGTTAGGCCCTCCTTGACAACTCACCAAACAGCTGATGAGAACCCCAGTGATATGGGAGGACAGACTCTGATGGATGCTCATGAAGAAATTTCCCAATCTATTCTGTCAGAGTCTATCCACCTTGAGGGGGAGTCTCATGCACAAACAGTCCAAGATGGCAACACTCAGACTCTGGCTTCTAATGAAGTCATACTGAAGCTGTCAGAGTCTAGAGTAGACCCTGAGACTGGAATACTGGAGCCAACAGACTCTGAAAAGAGAGAAGATGCTTGTAAGGGTTCAGGATCTGTTGATGCTCACCCCTTGGTGGAAACCCCTAGCCTTCAGACATTTGAAGGGGTTCCCCTCCATCAAGGTGGTTCAGGTATTGAAGCACAACTCTTATCTCTCAACCCCTCTTCTGTAGGATTATTGAGTGCACCCTCCACATTGAGTGAAAAAATATCTGAGAGGCTGGCACTGGACCAGGCAAAAGGAGAGGTAGAAAAGGCTGTAGAGAGCCTGAGTGAGTTTGAGAAAGTGGGTGCCCAACCCCACTGTGAGCATGAGAGATTATGGTATCCTGAACCTAGCTTTACTTATTGGGATCAAGATTTTCCACAAAGTTGGTCCAATGAGTTGGAGCAGGGGATGGATGAAAATTCACACTGTTTGATTGTGCAGATTGGAAAGAAGGAGGAGGCTCTTGCTGCTCAGAAATCATTTACTCAGAGACCACAACTACATTTGGTGGATTCTCTAGCAAGGAGAGCAGATAGAGTCATGGAGGCTATGGTGGAAAACCCTGTCATTTCACCTGAGGCTGCGAATTTGAAGTCAGAAGAACCTCTGTTAATCATGCCTATAAGGGCTAGACTTCTAGAGTCTACAGTCTCTGATAACTCTCAGGAGGAGTCAGGGTCTATAGTCCCGTTTGCAGTTTCGGAGTCTACACCACCAGAGTCTACCCCTCCAATTACAAAGATTGAGCCTGTTGCTGAGGAGTGCTCTTCTGAAGATGATGATCTAGTTCCACCCTCCTTTGTATATTTTGATCAGGTGTTTCCCCAATCTTGGGAGTCTGCACAGCAAAGGGGAATAACAGATAAAGATTCTTTTGCTTGCATTTTGGCAATTCATCAATCTGAGAGGCTTCCAGCTTTTCAAAAAAAATCTTTTCAACAGGAACATGGTTACTATCCTGGTGAAGAAGATCAAGTCTTAGATGGAGCTGTTAAAGCTAAGCTGCCTGATGTTGCTGCTCAATTATCCAGTGTGGTCCAGGACATTTCTCATATTAAAACAAAGCTCACTGGTGTTGATAATACCACTTCTCTTCTCAATACAAGATTTGACAGAATTCACTCCCTTCAATTATCCAAAGAGGTCGCTTTTAAAGATGCTCTGGCTGCTATCACTACCACTCAAGCCTCTCTTCAAACTACAGTTTCTGCTTTGACCACTAAGGTTGATTCAGTTATTGCAGCCCAGGCAAATATCTCCACAGTTCTTGAGCAGATCCTTTTGGCTATCACCAGTAATGATGATGTCAAAAAGGGGGAGAAGGAGAAGCAAGGTGAATCCTCCAGGAGACATAAGGATGAGGGATGCAAGGATCAATCAAGGGGAGTTAAAAGGAGGAGAGATGGTGATGATGGAGATAGTTCTCATGGTCCTAAGGGTCCTGATGGTGTGTAACAAAAACAATCTGGAGTAGCAAGAACTCAAACACACCAGTCAGGGACTGGACATGGGAAATCAGGGTCTAAATCAGACTCTGATAGGCAAAGGAAGAAATCAGACTCTGATGACACTCAAGAACCTTCTTACTGGAAATGCAGTCAATCAAATCTGCAACTTAGAGCTAAAAACAAGACAGGACTTGGAGGATTTGAAGAATCAGATATTGACAGAACATCTACCTTAACCAGGGATCCTCAATCCTTGACAGATAGGCAGTTTGAGAAGATCACCCAGAAGCATTTAAACAAAGTGGTGTCTGCTCAAATTGTTTATAATATTTTTGAAAGAAAGGTACAAGGAGGTCAGGGAGAAACAGAAAAGGTGAAAAATGAGATGCTAGTTTACTTCCTAGAAGGTGGAAGTGTAAGGTGGATTAGTCAGTCAAATTTTATCTTTTTCAAACAAGCTGAGGAGCTACAGTATATTAGATTCCTACTGCAAATTGCTTATGAAGTGAACAAAAGCAAAGAGGCTATCACTCACAAATGGTTTCAAGAAATTGACAGGAAGCTGACTCTGCACAGACAGGCAAATCGACAAATGAGCAAATTCTCTTTGAAATATGTTGATGCTGAGGGAAATGATCAAGTCATGCCATTAGAAGAAAAACAAATCAAGTTTCAAGAAGGTGTTGGTCATTACTTTGGGTTTCAGCCTATGAATGGGAAAGTCAGTGTTCTAATGTTGAAGGACTTAAAAACTCAAGAAAGCAATGCAAATGACCTAAGAGCAGCTTACTGTCAAATAAAATGTTCAAATGAAGAAATGAAGAAACTGAAGAAATTTGTTGGTGAAGCTTCGGCAATTGTGGAGGAAAATATGTTAAAGTCTTTTTTGAAGAATAATCCAGCTTTTGAGAAGATTAAATAAGAAGTAATTCTTTTTCCCTTATAATTCTTTTATACTGTTCTAGATTAATAGTTTTATTCTTTAGTTTTGACATCATCAAACCTTGATTTATGCTTACATTTTATAAAGCATAAATAGGGGGAGATTGTTAGGAATATATCCATTTGATGATGTACAAAATAATAGAACAGGGTCTAGATTAGTTTATCTGTAATAAGTCTTTCTAGTCTCTGAAATATATAATCAGAGTCTAGATAGTCAACATTCATGTTATTTGTACTTAGAAGAATTTCTGTAGAAAGTGAAACCAGAGTCTACATGAAGATCAGAGTCTGGAAGGTGGTCAGAGTCTATAGACCATCAGAGTCTGTGAAGTATCAGAGTCTACATCTAATCAGAGTCTGGAGATCATCAGAGTCTGAAGATTTCAAAGTCTATGCAGAAGATCAGAGGAATGGAAAGTCTTCGAAGATCAAGATAATTTAAATTACAGATATGCTATGGGAAAGAAAGAGAATTCTACAAGGAAACTGTCAACTAATAATTAGGAATTATATTCCTATTGTAATTTATCTTTCTGTTATTAGTTGATAGGAAGCTCTCTATATAAACTCTATGTAACCTAATTGTAAAAGTGTGGGAAAATAATTGTCTTAGTAATATTTTTGTGAGAGCATAGAGATAGAGAGAGTTGCTGTGATAAACACAGAGAAGCTGCTAGGGTTTGTGTACATCCTAGGAGAGTTTTGTATTCACAAATCAATAATACAAAACAGTTCTTATTCATATCTTCGTGTTTGAGTTTGTTATTAATTTGATTTTAAATCGGGCAGAAAAGACACACAAGTATTCAACCCCCCCTTCTACTTGTGCAACTGGGAAAACATGTTAGATTGTTGTCAGTATCGCATTCAACCCCCCTTCTGCGATACTTCCGGGGACCCAACAATTGGCATCAGAGCAAGCTGATTGATATACAAATCAAGATCCGCAATCCAGTGAAACTCAGGGTACCGAAGCTGTTTGAACTGTGAACGTCTAGAGGCCTTGTACAATAAATTTAGTTTATAAATTTAAATTTAGATAAATTTATGTTATAAAATTTATTTAAAGTAAATTTATTTTATGAATTTAATTTAAATGAGTTTATTATTTAAACTTGAAAAATTTTATTTTATAAACTTAATTCAAATAATTTTATTTTATAAATTTAAATTAATTAAATTTATTCTTTAAATTTAAATAGATTTACTTTTATAATTTAAATTTATTTAGATAATTTTATTTTATAAAATAAAATTCAGATAAATTTATTTTATGAATTTAATTTAAATGAGTTTATTACTTAAACTTTAAAAAGTTTATCTTATAAACTTAATTTAAATAAGTTTATTTTATAAATTTAAATTAAATAAATTTATTCTTTAAATTTAAATAGATTTACTTTTATAATTTAAATTTGTTTAGATAATTTTATTTTATAAATTTAAGTTTAGATAAATTTATTTTATAAATTTTATTTAAAATAAATTTATTTTGTGAATTTAATTTAAATAAATTTATTATTTAACTTGAAAAAGTTTATTTTATAAGCCTAATTTAAATAAGTTTATTTTATAAATTTAAATTAAATAAATTTATTTTCTAAATTTAAATAGATTTACTTTTATTATTTAAATTTATTTAAATAAATTTATTTTATGAATTCAAATTTAGATAAATTTATTTTATAAATTTTATTTAAATAAATTTATTTTATAAATTAAATTGAAATTAGTTTATTATTTAAACTTGAAAATGTTTATTTTATCAACTTAATTTAAATAAATTTATTTTATAAATTTAATTTAAGTAAATTTATTATGTAATTTAATTTAATTTAATTTATAATCTAAAGTTATTAAACTATTTGGTTCATTTTTCCAAAAGGGTTTTTAGTTGAAAAATTCTTCGTTTTGGCTCAGAATTAATTCGCAGAGCATATAACCCGGTTTCGAGGAAAGTGGTCATTTCGTATTAGTAGGTTTATTCCGGAGCATTTGGATTTTATTGTGGATGATACGATTGTTTATGTTATAGTTCCACAAACTGCTCAAATATAAAGAAAGGATAGATTTATTAGTGGGGAATTCTGAAAATTTTTTTTTGACTCTACTAATGATTCTAGTTTTTGTACTTGTACAAAACGGATTTAAGAATCATTAGAGGTCACAACTGAAGAAATATATGAGGCTAAAAGTAGCAAAATAAGATCAGAGTTGTGCTATAATATTCAAGAAACTTGAACAAGTAAATGATGACAGAGACTGTGTTGAGTTAAAAGCAGGTGCGTATTTTCATATGAATTGCTCACACTCACATAGTTTTACTTAAATGTCAAATCACTTCAAGTATTGTTTCTTAAGGTATAGAAGATTAAAAGATGGTAGAATTATCTAAGTAGTCAGTAAAATTTATAGATTCGAGGCTTAATCTAAAACCGACTTAGGTAATTAGAGATAGTTAAATTGTTAGAAAACAACTGAAATGGATTAGACAGAATTAGTAATTAAATTTTTAGTTCATCTATTCCATGTGATTTTATAAAATTATTGAATATCTATAAATCTGCTGAACACCTGTTACACTTATGTAGAATGGTTAAAGTAGATAGTACTGAATTTTATAATATGCATAACATGCCTGAATTGCATAATTCTTATCCATAATGCATTGAAGCTAAATGTTACCTTGTGTTCTTATTTTCATGATTGTTTATTAAAATTTGTAAATGCATATCTTAGGACTTGCATAATTTTAGGCAAAACATGTATAAGAATCACAATAGGGTAAAGACTACTAGTCCACCTTAAGATAAGTTGGAATCACTAATCTCATAGCCTTAAGACTACCTTGTCAAGGCTGCTGTGAATGAGAAGTGATCAGTCAAAGATAAGTGTGTGCATGTTAAGGTTGAAACTGTTGTTACCACTATTGAAAGTAATATCTCTAACCCATCTGGACTCAGTTGAAGTTGAGTACCAAGAAGCTTAATCATTTGTGATTGCAGAGCATGTAACAAAAGTCAAAAGTCATGTGATTTCGTGATATTTATTGTTCGAGGCATATTACTAGCATTGAAGCTCTACTATCACAGTTGATTGAGAAAACCTACCCAATGGTAACCTTTGGAGATGACAGCAAAGGATATACAAGGGACTTGGCTATCATGATTTTGGAATTGTCATCACAGGAAATATCTTTCTTGTTGACGGACTTAAGCACTAAGCACTATCTTTAGGGCACTAGTGAATTCTTTGTCAAAAAATTTCTGGAAAAGCATTGAAATAGAAAAGTGTTTGATTTCGAGCAAGAAAGATGGAAGATCACTCAACTAAGAGTGAATTGGTGATGTTCGTGCATTCAACAGATAAAATATCACAGATGGTAATTGATCACTTCAGACAGATCAAGTTGGAAGTAAAGTACTTTGAAGATTGAAGCGATTAACACAGCATGCTACTTTATTCAATAAGATCGTGAAAAGACATCATATGAGTCAATGGCCAACCAGAAGCAAACACTAAAGCTCTTTCGTGTGTTTGGAGGAAATTGATATTTGTTGAAGATTTATATGAGCATCTTGGCAAGTTTGAAATAATGGCTCATGGAACAATTGTCCTCGGCTACTTATTGAAGTCTAAAGCTTTCAAAGTAAGATGTGATGTAAGACTAGAAGGTGATTGAAAGTATGAATGTGCCATCCTACTACACCAAGATCCCAAGCATACAAATGAAAGTCTATTCTGAATCTTTGAAGCTTGACATCTTTTCAGAGTCATATTCAAATATTGATGATGAAACTGAGGTCGCAGAAGGAATCAATGTTAATGATGATGATTCAAATCCTAGTAATGGAAATGCTAATAAATCTACACAACTCATGAACTTTAACAGAATCCACTCAATAAGGTGAAGGATCTTCAACACATCCTAGCTGCAACTCAGGGGGAGCAAATAAAAGAAGGATCTACTAGTCGTACTCAACACAATGAAGATCAAAGGAACACATTAAGAACATATCTGCCGAGACAAAGGGTATGGAGTCAAAGTCATTCCTGGAGTCTAGTTCTTAGTGATCCGGATACTAGAGTAAAGACTAGAAGTGCTATGCAAAGTAAATGGTTATTCTTCGGGAAGGAATAATTGTTAAACAGTTGGTATCCTAAAGAAGATTGAAGAAGCACTGATTGATCCAGATTGGGTGATTGCAAATGCAAGATGATCTTAATCTGTTCCAAGGAAAAATCTACTGAATATGGAATCCAGGCCACAAGACAAAGTTGTAATTGGTACTGTAAGGGTTTTCAGAGACTGGATGATTTTTGGCATTGTTATGAGGGACAAAGCCAAACTGGTTACTACAGAAAGTATCGACGATGATGGAAACAGAATTTTTGGGACTTTGAAGATCTAACTAAAGCACCAGAGATGACACTTGATACTATTAGGGCTGGACAAGTTGATGTACAACAACTCCTGGACTTTGAAGTTTCATATCCACTATAATTTGTATATCATTCTTTTCACAAAGCTCTCTATGACGGAGGTAATAGATCAAGCAATTGTCAAGGACATAATATGACACACTAACTGCTAATTACTTGAAAATGATTTTATATTAGAGTCATTATACACATATCTCTCTAGAATACAAGGCACACATACATAATGTAATATTAGTGCAAGTATACCATGATTATATTATATGTGGATCTACTGTGCATAAAGACCATATATTTTATTCTCAATATACCTATGTGCAAGTTTCTATGTGGATACTAGAGAATCTAATCTTATAGCTAAGATATGAATTATTAAATATCTTAAGGGATTACCAATTCTAAGAATCAGGTACCCTAAAAATATTAGGTTTAACCTAATTGGCTATATAGATATAGATAATGCAGGTTATAAGAAAGGCATGGAGGTAATTAGTAGAAGCTGTCAAACTCCATCAACTCTGTTGAATAATCTCTACACCACTCACGGAATAAGTGCATGGACACCAGGTATCATTTATTTCGAGAGTAGTCCTTAATAGAATAACCTGCAGATATTTGCTAAAATAGCTTGATAAATTCATTTTGTCTAAGTTGGTTAGTAAAGTTGAGATATTATTTATGTGCATATTTGTTGGAAATCTCATCTGCATGGAATTCTTATGAGTTCACAAGTATTAAATCATCCATATTTAAAGGACTTGTGAATTTATCTGAAATCCAGAACCTCGTGCTTATTGCTACTACTTTAATTATCATGTTTACAATATTATATGCATATGTGGTAATTAGTTGTTCTAGCATAAGTTTAATATTATCTTAATTGATTTAAATTATGATGTCAGACAATTCGATGTCATATCAGTCTCATGATTTAAATGAATTAAAATAATATGCAGCATAATTGTTTGTATGATAAATATTTTATGAGTATCAGTTAATGATATCTTGCTTAATTATTTTAATATTTTTCTCTGATATTTTTAAATATTTTGTTACAAATAATTGTGACACTTTTAATATTAGTGACATTATTTAGAATTACTGATCTAAGTAATCAATGCATATTTCAAAAATCACTAATATTTAAGGGGGAAGTATTTTCCAAGTAATGTGTATAAAATTCTCAATATTTTATATACTCAGAAATATTTCCAAAATTTTATTTCTGTACAGTTTTATTTAATTAGCATCCATTCTGTAAATATATATTTTATAAATTCCTTAAGAGAGTTGAATTTCTTCTTTGATACAACATTCCCGTGTTTTATTATTGGAAGTTTGCCTTATATGAAATTCATAATGGATAGAAACTTTCTTCTCAGATTCAACTTTCCCGCGTTTTATAAAGGGATATATATCTTCAAGAAAATTTCGTATCATGCTCTTAAATGATAAAATTTTGTTTTTTTCAACAATTGGTACATATTATTTTTGTTTTCAAACCTTTAGTATCATTATTTCTATAAATATGTGTGTGTAAGCTTATTTTTATTTTTCCTATAAAATTGTAATATTTTTATTTTATGGTTATTTTTATTCTATTTTATTTTTAAAATTTATTTTTGTCTACGAGAAATTGTTCTAAGAATCATAAGTATTAAATGTCAATATTTAAAGGACTTGTGATTTTCTTTACATCTACTTTCTCGAGCTTACATATATCACTGATAATTGTTATAAGTATAATTGTCATATGGTTGAGTAACAATTATTAAATATAATGTATGAAGTTAAATGTTAATTTTCATTCCTATGATTATTTAGTATTTAGCAAGAGTATTTTATCTTGTTAAAATTATGAATTGAAGCAATTCATCATTTATTAGTTTCATAGTTTTAATACGATGGGATATTAGGAGCATAATTACTTGCTTTTTAAAATTATTATTAATTATCATATTTTGATAATTTGTTATTGTTTCATTACAATTAATTATGATTTTTGTTGTTAGTGATAATATATATATATATATATATATATATATATATATATAATATACGAAAATTACTAATAATAAAAGCATATATGTGTCCTGCCGAGCAAGAGCAATCGACTCGAGGTAAAACAGGTAATCTCGATCTTAATATATTCTCTAATCAATTGATATAAAAATATTATAATTGATATATTGAGCCCTCAGTGGCTATAGGACAAGATCAAGGGATTGCAAACATACAATCTCTAACACAGATCATAGAACCACAAACACTCAAACAAATACAACTTCATCTACTAAACCCCTGAAAAGAAAAGTATCATCAACTAAAGAGGGTGAGAGAGTAAGTGTCTCTAGTGCACTAGAAAATAGAAGTATCTATGAGTGTTCCAGCAGCTCTGCCACTAGTTAGAATGTAATTGAAACCAAGACAACTACTAACTAATTTATATCCTCCCAAAAGGGTATAGATTTGCAAATGGCAAAACTGTTACTAGGTTCGTCATTTTAACATGATGAGTCTATTGAATTCGGCCTGTCAGCCAAGGCCATTTGTAAAGAGTCAACTTTATCTGGACACATTCAAACACTGCCGACCATAACTGTATATATTCAAATGCACTGTAAGGATTGTCACACACTAATGATGAATTGACGGAAGCAATTATTCTAAACTTCCATATCAAGGAAGGAAGGATGATTGATGATTCTGACTGAATCAACATGCCTTCACAGGCGTCAGGAGGAAACTTGGATCATTTGCTACATTATAGATCCTTGTCTCTCTCCCTAGATGAAACATATCTGGATTCCTAATGGAATAGATCATCTTAGATGATCAACAACTCATTGAATCTATTCCTAAAATAATTCAGTTTTCAAAGTCAAATATTTCAATAGAATCAATTGAGGATGAGGATTTACGAAACCCCATTACACCACCAGTGACCTCACTTGAAGGGGCTATGGTGATCTTTCTTGCAGGTACAAAAGACTGTGTCATCCGTAATGAGAGAGAAATAGTGTTGTGAGAAAAGAGTGAAACACAAGTGAGAAAGAGTGAAAATATATATTCTATGAGTGAAACACTTGTCAGAAACACAAAGGAAAATCATACACTACCACAATTACCAAATCCCATTACCAATTCCCTATTATAGATTTCTAATATTACTCAACTAAGGGGGATGAAATTTCTTCTAATATTAAGGATTCTAAAAAGGATTACTCAACTAAGGGGGAGAAGTTTGAACAAGATCCAAAGGGGGGAATTGTTGAACAAGATCCAAATAGGGGGAGAATTGTTTTTGAACAAGATCCAAATGGGGTATATAACAACATGCTTGGATTGGATAGAATCTAATGATTATTTATTGATTCTTCTATTCCATTTGATTTTAGAAGATTCTTGTATAAAGGATTAACCAGATTTTCTAAAATACATAACATGTCATAGTTTGCATTTTTTATATTTGTGATGGTTTAATGCTGTATGTATGCCATGTCTGTTGTTACCTCTATTAAATTGGTTGGATAATTCAAGTAATGGGAGAATGAATTCACCTTGGGAGAGAAGTGAAGACATAAGTTGGAGAAATAGAGGAGAAGTGGTAATAACAAGAGAAGAAGACTTCATCCCTGCCATCCTAAGGGGTAGTAGTGATGAGTCTTAGAAATGTAGATAATACTACTTGTATAATATGTTCAGTGCTAGAGGAACATACATCTTTCATTTCAGTTACTCAAGAAATCTGGAAATGTAGAATCTGATCTAGAGAAACCAGCCACTGAAGATCTACCAATAACACCTAGTCACAAAAGTTAAACTCTAGAAGAAGGTGAAGTTGATACTTCTGAAGCTGATAATGATAGGTAAGTCAAGACATAACTTTGTTAAATATGTTCAGTCTAGAGGAACATCTATCTTATATTTATCTTTCATAATTGAAATCTGGAAATGTATTATATGATCCAGAAAACAATTTATTATTAACAGTTCTTAAATGTTGTATTATTTTCTTAGTTGTTAGTTGAGTTATCCTCTAGGAATTTATGTGTTAAATGTTTAACAACAAATAGGGGGAGATTGAAAGTCATACGACTAGTCCTATTTGTAATAAGTAGATGACAACTCAACTCATATAAGAAAGCATAGTAAATAATAAATATTGAATATAGATGAAGAACAAAAAGAAGCCAAGACAGGACAAGACAAGATATAAAGGCCACTACAGCAGAAATGAGAATCAACATTGTAGTTAGTCATCTATGAACCAAACTAGTGCACAGGGTGTCAACAATGTCAGTGAAGATTCGTCATCAAAAAATTTAAGTGGTTAAAAAGGTTATTGTTGAAGAACAACAGAGTTTTATCTACATCAACAATAGTCAAAACTTTAATTTAATTCTCTATTAATTAATTAAATTAATTAGTTAGTTTAATTAGTAAATTAATTCACTCAGAATTAATTTATTTCTTAAATTAATTAAAGGATTAATTAATTTAGAATTATTTTAGAATGAAGAAAACAAAAGCTGAAAGCTCAAATGGATACAGGTTTGTTTAGAATGCAGTGTACAAGAGTCAGAATCCAAGATTGAATATTTGACTGGGTACATGCAGTGGTGAAAATAAGTATTGTATAGTTTAAAGAGTCAGATTATTTCAGTAACAGAGGTACTTCTAATTACAACTGTAGATATAGCTAAACAGGCCTGACGATACTGACTTGAAGATAAGACGGAAAAAGAATTAACACGGAAGAAATGAAGAGTCATATATTCGTAAAACTGGAACCCCGGTTGGAATTGATTTATCATTTCTAAGTCAAAAGGAGTTTGGTTCCAGATCATCAGAAGACTGCAACTTAGAGCGTAAGGATTTATTTTTATTAATAAATATTTTATTTATTTTGTAAATTATATTTATAAATATCCAAATAATATTAGATATTTATTTTTATAATTTCTAAATTAAATTAATTATTTATTAATTAAAGATTATAAGTTGTGCGGGTCTAAAAGTATTTCTACGGAGCCAGTCTATAATAAGACGAAATAGTCCCCTTGTTTTTCAATTTGATTTGACAGATTGTTAAAGTAACCAATGAAAGCTTGACAAGTGTCCAAAGTTAGGCAAATAAAAATGTCTTACTGAAAATTCAAATTAAAAGTCTTACTGAGAGTTTTAGTAAAAGTCTTACCGAGAATATTCAAAAGGTCTTACTGAATTTTATTTAAGACTATTTAAAAAGTCTTACCGAAAATTCCTTAAGACTTTAGAAAAAGTCTTACCAAAAATTAAAGTACAAAAAGTCTTGTTGTGCCTTAGAAAAAAAGTCTTACCGAGTTTTTAAAAGTCTTACCGAATTTTAAATTTCTTGCCCAACTTATTTAAAAAGTCTTGAAGGCTAAATTATAAAGTCTTTTAATTTTTTAAATAGGTTTTATTCAAAGTCTGGCTAGCTTCAACTTCTATAAATATGAGGCAATTGGCTTCATTTTTCAGATGTAGAAAAACAGTCAAATTCAACAATTTGTCTGCAAAGTCATATTCACAGACTTTCTCTGCTGGTTTGAGTTTAATTCCATAAGTAGAACAATTTATGTCAAATTTGTTCTAGGAATTATTGTTTATTCTACCGAAAGTTTTAACACCCTTTCAAGTTTAATATACGTATTTAACTTGAATCTTGTTTACTTACTTGCTAATTTTCTATATCTTAAATGTTTAATCATGAAAGTAGAAAGCTAGTAAGTCATCCTTCCAAACACTACAAGGACTCGAACCCTCAGCTAAAACAATAATTTAATTCCGCAAATTCTGAAAAGAATTTTAAATTGTTGTCAGTATCGCATTCAACCCCCTTCTACGATACTTCCGGGACCCAACAGTTGTCCCTAGAAATTGATTTATGGGATCCCCTCTTCCTTCTATGGAAGGGTTTCTTCTCCTCATGACCACTAATGGTAGGGAGACATCCTATTTCAGGAACTAGAAGTGTTGATTCCAGTGTGGTCGCCACCTTGGACACTGTAATGCTTAGTGATTGAAAGTCTGTGGTGTCAGCTAAAGCCTGTGAAGGCATGTCCTACTCAGTCTCTACCTGAGTAGGCTCCGCTACTTGTGTAGCTATTCCGTGAATGAAACCCTCTGTCCCTTTATGAAGGAGTTGCCTCTCACCTATTCCAGAGTTGGATGGGAGAACCTCCGATAACGGAGCTGGAGTGTTCTATCCAGGGGGTTACCACCTCGAACAATGTAATGCGTGGCAAGTAAGAGTTCGTGATGCCCCGCGAAGCCTGTAAAGACCTGTCCACACAAGATCTACCTGTGAAGGCTCTACTACTGAAGTAGCTTGTTTAACCGTCAATTCATTTTCATTTCCAAATAAAGAATAGCGGATTTGTGCATTTAATTGCTCCATCCTTTATACAGTTGAAAGCTTAGGAGAATTGGGGTTTTGGCTAGCAGTTGCCTCTGTTTCAAAACATATTTTCCTTTTTTTGCTAGGAGGCAGAGCTGCTTCATGTATGTATGTTTGTATGTATCGACTGTTGTACTTGAGGAAATGAGAGGTACAAGTACTGAGAATTGAACATATAGCACAAGTTAATATCGACACATATGCAAATTATGAAATTACCCTCTATTCTTTTCTAGACTAAAAAATTCGACACATGTTTTTACTTAGCCAAAATAAGCTAAGTTCACACATATTTGTTAATTATCGACACAAAAACATATGTCGATAATGTTACATAGTGATAGAAACTTGATACAAAGTTATTTACACATTAAACTATTTCAAGTAAAAAGGATGTGTCAATTTTAATCCTTAGGTCTAGAACTTGACACAAGCAAAAATAAAACTAAGTAAAACTCATATGTCGAGTCTAGTTACCCTGTTGATTAAAAATTGACACTTATTTGGATAATTCTAAGTTAAAAAGTCGAGTGTCGATTTTATTAATATCTGTAAAGAAACAATTCGACACAAATTTACTAAAATACTTCTATGTGTCGATTGGTTTAGTCCCCTGTGTTAATAGAATTCGACACATCAAAGATAATAAAAAATACAAAATACAAGTATCGAATTTTATTAACCCAGTATATTTTGTACTTGAACAAAATATACTCTATTATCAATTGGTAGCATTCAAATAAAATTATAAATCTTATTTAGAATAAATTCCAAATAGAATATTACCAAATTGATAATATCAAAATTATTGTAATAAATTATTTAATTAAAATATCATTGACTCATATTAATTAAATAAAATACTTAAATAATTATGCTTCTATTTTTATTAATGAATTTAAATTATGAAGCAAATAATCCCTTTAATTGCTATATTCATAACCTAAATAAATTAACAAAAATTTAATTAAATAAATACTCAAAATCTATTAAAATAGATGCAAGTATATAAATAATTTTAATTCACATTTAATTAATTACCAAATAAATATATCGAGATATAATCAGGGCAATTAATCAATTGTAATTTAAAATGTTGTTCTCTGGATGTTCAAATAAATTCACATATCCTTTTAATATTGAAGATTAAATATCTGTGAACTTATTAACACCAAATTGCAGATAAGATCTATACATTTAACATCACAAGTTCACAAACCAGTCTAGCGGAGGTGACTTCATCTAGTGGTTTAGTGAAAATGTCAGTAATTTGTTGTTCTGTACATACAAAGTGTAACTGTACAGTGTCATTTATGACATGCTCTCTAATGAAATGATACCTGATATCAATGTGCCTGGTTCTCGAGTGTTGAACATGATTGTTTGTGATTGATATGGCGCTTATGTTATCACAAAATATAGTAATTTTACTCAGAAACAATCCATAGTCTTGAAGTTGGTTCCTTATCCATAAGATTTGTGCACATCAGCTTCCATCAGCAATATATTCAGCTTCAACTGTTGACATTGCAACTGAGTGCTGTTTCTTGCTATACCTGGACACCAATCTTCTACCAAGGAATTGACAACTCCCTGATGTACTCTTTCGATCAATTCTACAACTGATATGGGTAAAAATAGCCCTGAAAGAAATAATAAATATAGCATTTATTAGGCCTGGCATGGTCCAAAGGTTTTAGGCCCTCGAAACAAACTAGGAATGTAATAGCTGGATTATTGGGTCCAGTCTGCGAAGCTCCGTGGAAGCCATAGGCCCAGTAAGCCCTTTTTAATAATTAATTTCATAATTATTTAATAAAGGCCCAGAAAATGCCCAAAAAGCCTGTTGAAGGCCTTCATCCTAGAAGGATCTAGGAGCCCAAACGTGGGAGGAGTCCGACAAGGACTCTCATTCCTATAAGGTTTTGGATACCCCTGCTGCAAGGAGACTTGGCCCCCAAGTCTCCTAACCCTAATCTGATTCCAAGGCCTCCATGCGCCTATATAAAGGGCCTAACCCCTCAACATTAGAACTATGTTTTATTGACTTGATTCTCAACACGCTTGAGATACGTAGGCAGTTAACGAGGACCTGGGATAGTCACGAAACGTTAGTGCAGTCATTAAAGCTCGAAGCTCCCCCAAACCCTAGCATTAATTACGTATTAAAGACACCTCATTTTTGATCCGTAATATTTAGCGCCGTCTGTGGGAAGAATAATAACCATGGCAAGAACACGTAGGACTGCGAGCACCCTCGAAGGAGATACCCCTGACGTCAATGTCGACACCAACGACTCCCCCCCCGTGACACACGAGCAAGGAACTACTGCTCCTATCACCTCTGTTGAGGACCCTGAAACAAGTACTCGACGAACTAGACCTTTAAGCGTCGTTGTTCATCCCTCCAACCCCGACGTGTCCATCCATGCTTCGATTCCTCCACTCTAGGTAATTCCTCCCCTTCATACAACTTTTATTGCTCCTCCCACTTTGCAGTTATCATCTGCCACAACACCCAATCCTCGTTACGGGCTCCCAAGAAACTACGAACCACCTTATAAACAAGGGCTGCTGCCCCACTATGCCTCGCTACCTAGAGAACGCGATTTTTCTGGGCCTTACTCTACTGACGATGAGGAGTCCTCCGACGAGGATATAAACCCTCAGAGAAGGAGACTTGACAAGGAGCCCCTTAGAGAACGGATTGCCCAGCCCCGAGGGACTCCAAACACTGACTCTACAAGTCTGAAAGAAAGGATACGAGCCCATGAGGCTGAAGCACAACGACTAAGGAAGGACTTAGAAAGGGCACTAGCCAGACAACAACGTCCCAGAATTGAAAGTAGTGGAGGATCGATAAGACATGCACCTGTGATAAATTTGGATGAGCCATCAGCTGGGAGGCAAACTAGGATAAATCTTATTAGGGCTGATCCCCAAGACCTGCTACTCCTGGGGGATCCAGACGATCCTACACCCCCTTTTACTGAAAATATCATGAATGAAAAGATTTCAAGGAAATTTAAGATGCCCGCCATTAAAGCTTATGATGGTACCGGGGATCCCTCGAATCATGTTCTCACATTCTCTAATGCACTGTTGCTCCAACCTGTAAACGATGCTCTCAAGTGTAGGGCGTTCCCCCAAACCCTGAGTGGTATGGCTCAACGGTGGTTCAGTCGTTTACCACCAAACTCTGTTGGGTCGTTTAAGGGTCTGAGCAAGGCCTTCATTGGACAGTTCATCAGTAGCAAGACACACGAGAAAAGCTCGGCTTCATTAATGAATATGCACCAGGGAATGAATGAGTCCTTAAGGGATTATATGAACAGATTTACGAAAGAAGCCTTGAAGGTCCCAGATTTAGACCAAAAGGTAGCCATGATAGCTCTGCAACAAGGAACTTCTGATGAAAATTTTAGAAGGTCATTAGCCAAGAGGTCCCCCGAGAGTATGAACGAACTCCAAGAGAGGGCTGTAAAGTATATCAAGGCTGAGGAAAGTATGAGGAAAGGCCAAGGGTTTCAAACCCCGAATACCTATTCTAAGAAAAGATCTAATGATGTGGAGTATGCTGTTGATACCAAGTATGCAAAAAATAGTGAGGCCGATGACTCCAAGAGAAAAGGAGGAGCTAGGTTTACCGAGTATGCGAGGCTAAACACTCCTCGTAGCCAAATATTGATGGATATTGAGAAGGGCAAGGACCTTTGATGGCCGAAGCCACTAAGAACTGATCCTAAAAAAAGAAATAAGAATGCGTATTACAGGTTTCATAGGGACACAGGGCACGACACTGATGATTGTCGCCAATTAAAAGATAAGATTGAGTTTCTAATCAGAAGAGGAAAGCTGGAGAAATATACTAAGGACGGTACTAGAAATGATAGGGAGTACAACGACAAACGAAGGGACTCAGACCCCAAGGAAAGAAATAAACAGCCCCGAGGGCCTGTGATCAATATGATCTCAGGAGGACCAACCGCGGCAGATAACTCCCGAAATTCAAGAAAGGCTTATGCCCGGGAGGTGATGAGCATAGTAGGAGAGCCTCTCAAAAGGGCAAGGACTGAGGTCTCATTGTCTTTTAATGACTCAGATCTGGAAGGGGTGAGATTCCCCCACGATGATCCCTTGGTAATCACTCCCACCATAGGGAATTCTCTAGTGAAAAGAGTCTTGGTGGACAGCGGTTCATCTGTTGACATTCTGTTTTATGATGCTTATGTGAGAATGGGGTACAACGATTCACAGCTAACCCCCTCCAACATGCCTATATATAGATTTAATGGAGTAGAGTCTCGGATTGAAGGGATCATACAACTGCCTATGACTATGGGTGAAGAGCCTCGACTGTCCACTCAGATGCTGAACTTCCTAGTTATAAAGGCAAACACTGCTTATAATGCGATCCTTGGGAGGACCGGGTTTCATGCCTTCAAAGCAGTTGCTTCTACATACCACTTGAAACTCAAATTCCCGACTAGGAATGGTGTGGGAGAAGAAAAAGGTGATCAGAAGATGGCCAGAAGTTGCTATGTGGCCGCCTTGAAACCTGATGGCACTAGGGGGCAGGTTCTCCCCATTGAAGATATGGATATCAGAGATCATGAGGAAAGAAGGGGGAAGCCCACAGAGGATTTGGAGTCCATTCCCTTGGACCCTCTAGATCCTGAGAAGGTGACTTATGTTGGGGCTTCACTCCCCAAGGACTTGAAACAACAGATGGTACAGTTCCTACAAGATAACAGAGATATCTTTGCTTGGACAGCAGCCGACATGCCAGGGATAGACCCCGAACTCATAATGCATCAGTTGAATGTGAATCCTAGTAGGACACCGGTCAAGCAGAAGAAAAGAAATTTTATTCCTGAGAGGCAAGAGGCCATTAAGGCAGAGGTAGAAAAGTTGTTGGAAGTGGGATTCATTGAAGAAATTCAGTTCCCTGAGTGGCTGGCTAACCCTGTGATGGTCAAGAAAACCAATGGAAAGTGGAGGATGTGCGTGGACTTCACTGATCTGAATGATGCCTGTCCTAAGGACTGTTTCCCCTTGCCACGGATAGACATGTTGATAGATGCCACCGCTGGGCACGAGATGCTTAGCTTCATGGATGGTTTCAGTGGTTACAACCAAATCAAGATGCACCCCGGAGACATCCCCAAGGTATCATTCGTCACTGATTTCGGTGTTTTTTGTTATCTAGTTATGGCTTTTGGACTTAAGAATGCAGGAGCCACGTATCAAAGGCTTGTAAATAAAATTTTCAAGCACCTTATCGGTAAGACCATGGAAGTCTACGTTGATGACAAGTTAGTCAAAAGCCTAGACAAGGCCGATCATCTTGCGCACCTGAATAAGGCATTTGAAGTTTTGAAAACCCACAAGATGATGTTGAACCCAATCAAGTGTGCTTTTGGTGTAGGGTCCGGAAAGTTTCTAGGCCTGATGGTCTCAAAAAGAGGCATTGAGGCCAACCCTGAGAAGATTCAAGCAATTTTAGACATGGAGCCCCCCAAGACTATAAAAGAAGTCCAAAAGCTCACTAGAAGGGTGGCGGCCCTAGGGCGATTCATATCTAAATCTGGAGAGAAGTGTCTGTCATTCTTCAAGGCCCTCAAAAAGGTTAAAAACTTTGAATGGAGTGACGAAAGTCATGCAGCATTTGAAGAATTAAAGAAGTATATGGCTGAGCCACATTTGCTTGCTAAACCAAAACCTGAAGAAGTGTTATTCCTATACCTTGTTGTCTCGAGCTTAGCCCTGAGTGCAGTTCTCGTAAAAGAAGAGGATAAAGTTCAGAAGCCCGTTTATTATGTCAGCAAGATTCTACATGGTGCAGAGTTGAACTACTCAAAAGTCGAGAAGTTTGCCTTAGCATTAATAATGGCCTCGAGGAAGTTACTCCCATACTTTCAGGCGCATGTTATTGAAGTCCTGACAGACCAACCCCTAAGAAATATACTACATAGCCCCAAGGCCAGTAGAAGGCTAATCAAATGGGCTGTTGAACTTGGAGAATTCGAAATCAGATACAAGCCAAGGACGACCATCAAAGCCCAGGCTCTAGCTGACTTCGTGGTTGAATGTACCATTCCAAACCAAGAAGTCGGGGGGCAAGGAGAGGATAAAGAAGGTAAAAGAAAGGAGGAAAAAGAGGAAGAACTCAAAGAATACTGGGTGCTCTTTTTTGACGGAGCTTCAAAAACAAAAACTAGTGGAGCTGGCCTAGTTTTACAAAGCCCGGATGGCTTCATTGTCTAATATACAATCAAATTAGACTTTCCAACTACAAACAACGAGGCGGAATACGAAGCTCTGATAGCTGGACTTGGTCTGGCCAGAACCCTGAGGGTGAAAAACATGAAAGTGTGTGGTGACTCAAGGTTAGTAATCTCTCAAGTAAATGGGGAGTTCGAGACCCGTGACGTGACTATGGCCAAATATTTGAGAATCGTTAAAGCTCAAGCCACACAGTTCGAAGAATGTCACTTTAAGTACATCCCGAGAGAGGAAAATATGAAGGCCGATGCCTTGTCCAAAGTTGCATCATCAGAAATTGAAAGTTACTCGGGCAGTGTTTATTTTCAAGTCTTGAAGACCCCAAGTATTGATGCAAAACTAATAGCTCCTATTGGGCCGGGAACGTGTTGGATGGATCCCATCAAACTCTACTTGGAAACAGGAAAAACACCTGCCGACCCCGTGGGGGCTCGCAAGCTGTCGGTTAGGGCCTTGAGGTATGCCCTCATAGAAGAAATACTCTATAAAAAATCATACGTGATACCTTATTTGAAATGCCTGAGACCCAACGAGGCTGAAGCTGCCCTAAAAGAAGTTCATGATGGTGTATGTGGCCAACACCTTGGAAGCAGGGCCTTGGCTCATAAAGTTATAAGGCTGGGATTCTATTGGCCTGAGATGCTTAAAGATGACAAAGTTTATGTTAAGAAGTGCGATCGCTGCCAAAGGTTTGCACCTATTGTCAGGCAGCCACCTGAGATGCTGACATCAATTAACTCTCCAATCCCCTTTGCCATGTGGGGAATGGATATATTAGGCCCGTTTCCTATGGCCAGCGCGCAAAGAAAGTTTCTCATTGTTGCTATCGACTACTTCACTAAGTGGATAGAAACCAAGCCCTTGGCCAAAATTGACACTAAGAACGTAACTCAGTTCTTCTGGGAGAACGTCATATACAGGTATGGGCTACCTCGAATCCTGGTGACGGACAACGGAACTCAATTCAACAGCAAGGACTTCATGGAATACTGTGGGAGTTATAACATTGAACTACGCTTTACTTCAGTAGCTCATCCACAATCAAACGGGCAAGCAGAGGTTGCTAACAGGATAATCCTAGATGGACTCAAAAAGAGGATCGAACGCTCCCAAGGGACTTGGGTCGATGAGTTACTCCCAATCTTGTTGGCATACAGAACTACCTGCAGAATTTCAACAGGGGCTACTCCATTTCAACTAGCTTACGGGGCTGAGGCAGTGGTACCCGTAGAAATTACTCAGACATCACCAAGAATACAGGAGTTTCAGGTATCAACCAATGAAGAAGGCATGAAGCTGGCTCTAGATCTAATAGATGAACTGCGCGATGAAGCTAATGCCAGAATAGTAGAAAGCCGGAAGAAAACTTCGTTCTACTACAACCTAAGAGTCAAAGAAAGGTTCTTCCGCAAAGGAGACTTAGTCCTGCAAAAGATCGAGGCATCTGGAGCCGGTCCCAAGGGCAAGTTAGCCCCAAACTGGGAAGGACCGTACCAGGTAAAGGAAGTTACCGGGCAAGGAGCATACAAACTCCAAACCCTCGAAGGGATTGAAGTCCCTAGAAGCTAGAATGCGGCTAACTTAAGGATTTATAATGTTTAGGATTTGGACTTTGATTCTAAAAAACTTTCAGATATCGTTTTATTGTTTATTAGCCTTGTAGGCACGACATTTATTAGCCTCGGAGGCATGGCATCTTTTTATTAAGTTACTTTGGAAACCTGATAAAGGTTCTATAGAACATTTTTGTCATCTTTATATAATATTGGTCATTCACACCAAGTCTTTTGTGAGCCACGCAAGTATTTGCTGTTTATGTTCAAGTTAAACACGAAAAACAAACAAAGCTGAGGCAGAAAGTGAAAAGAAAAACATGGTTACATAAATAAAAGCCCGAAGGCTAAATGTTTTTTACAAAGACCCTAAGGCCAACATAAATAAAACCTAACTACTTAAAGGACTCCTCCTCTTCTGAAGCTTCCTCCCCGCTAGAAGAAATCGAACCATCTATGTCTTCACTCGACCCTTCTTCTTCTTCAGAATATTTTTGCTCTGATTCTTGGGGAGTTGCTTCTGAGGCAGACTTCTCCAAAGTAGTCCTGGGAGGAGGAGGAACTGGGGAAGGAGTAAGGGAAGGTTCACGAATCCTTTCCGTTGTAACATCCGGGCTGTCCTCCCCATCGGTTTCCTCGTGCTCCTCGAACAACCGCTTCAACGCTTCGGCCGATTGAGGGCATTTGAAGTCTACCTTTGGGTTAAACAAACCCGGGGGTTTGCCCAGCACTTCCTTGAGGGCGTCGTTCCACCCGATAGTATAGTTAGCCGGGAAGATTAGGTCGTCATGAGCCTCGATTAAATCCCGGTACTCATCAGAGGCCATGTATTGATGAATTATAGCATTCCTATCTTCCCGTATCTCGACCACCTCAGCTTGGGCCTGTTTAAGCTGCTCCTCCTTCTCAGCCAGCTTTTCTTCAAGATTTTTGAGCTTGGCATGAGCCACTGTCAGCTCCTTCTTATGTTTTCCTGCCCGGGCTTTCCAAGCCTCCGACTGGTGCAAAGAAGCTTGGAAATAGGCATTGGCCTGAAAAAGCAACAAAACAAGTTAAGACATATAGAAAGGCCCAAATCATGAACGGAAGAAGTGTGAACTACAAGGTAAGCAAGTAAATAAGCTTACCGATGCCAATGCCTGCGCACCCAAAGCCTTGGTGCTTTCCTCGTCCCGTCCCAAGACAATATCCTTGTAATCACAAGGAGTGAGGGAGTGAAGGGACCAGTCCCTCGCGTGATCTGTACATCCGACCACCGTATCCGACTTCCTGAAACCCCAACCAGGTTTGTATGCCAGGGATTTGGGCGCCTTGACCGGCTCGCTGCTCCCAGCTTCGATTGGCCCAGTGTGCGGCTGTAAGAAAGCCGGAGGTTCCTTTCCCTGCCTGGGGTCGTTCATCAGTCTTAGCCGTTTCATACGGCTAGTTTCTTCTACGGGTGGAATGGTCCACTCGTTTATCAATGCAGCAGCTGAAAAAGAAAACATAGAAACATTAGTAAGGCAATCAACGAGTAAAACGAGAACAGAGTCAAGTAAAATAGTATACCTTTGCTCGAGGCCCTTGATAGTCCCACGGCTCTCAACCTGTGTTCATCAAGAAGAACCCAAGCAAGCTGCTTGGTTTGAACCTGAGTGAGCTTGGCATAAGCCTCTTCTTCTTCCCTTGAGAGCCTAATAGCATCGAAGCTCCCGTATGACACTTTGCTAAACATTGGCCTAAAAAGGGCACCCTAGTTTCCCCCTTCCCACTTTACTTGGACAAAATTTTCCTTCCAGTGAAGGTTGTTGTCAGGGATCGAAGAGGTATCAAAGATATGGGGTTTCTTAGGCCTGTGGGCTATGTGAACCCAACCTAGGGAAATGCTAGAAGTGTTTTTTAATTGAAAGATTTTGCGAAAGAGAGAGACTGTCATTTTTATTTTATTCTCCAAACATAAGACCATGAAACAATGGATGAGCCTCCATCCATTGGGCAAGATTTGACACGGATTTATTTGAACATCAGCTAAGAGGGTGGGGATGAAGTCGTGCAAAGGAAACCTAAGCCCCAATAAGAGGGCATCTACGTAAACAAATAAACGACTAGGATGCCAATGGCAGGTCCTGTCGCCAGGTTCAACTAAGGAAATGGAAAACCTAGGTGGAAAATTAAAAAGCTTGTTGTACTCTTCTACTACATCGGCTTCAAAAAATTTACTACTACGACTGTATGAATCTAGATGGGATTGACTAGGGTATTCATCCCCCCGTTGGTTGATCATATCTATCAAGGACATGTATGTAGAAAAAATGGGGATTCGATTTAGGGATTTACCTCTCTTGGCTGATCCCGCGTTCATGGCTACCAATCTAGAAGCTCTCTTATCTGCCATCTGATTTTCAACTTTATGTAATTCCTTAAGGAAGCTAACAATTTAAATTACTCAAAAGCTTGAGAGCTCGAATACAGAAGGGAGAAGTGAGAAGTAAGAGATGAGAAGTGTGAGAAATGAAGCCCTCACAACACTCATTTATACAACCCCAGCCGGTCACCTGACCGTTTAAATTCGCCTTTTGACAGGCATCTCTAGGTCGCACAACCATCGAAGGGTAAGTCAACCGGTATCACCGGTGAATGGGCTTGAAAGCCCTTGTTCTAAGGCCTAAATCTCTACAACCCATAAACTAGGAAAGATCTAGAACTTGGGCCTGCCAAGCCCGTAGCCCGTAAAACCTCACAGGCCCATTTTATAACGTGAGAAAATTAAAGGCCATGAGGCCCTAGAGGAATTTCGACCTCAAAGAGTTTTGAGGTCTATTTCGACTTCAATCCAAATCGAAAATAAAAGGCCATGAGGCCCTCAAGGAATTTCGATCTCAAAGGGTTTTGAGGTCTATTTCGACTTCAATCCAAGTCGAAAATAAAAGGCCATGAGGCCCTCAATGAATTTCGACCTCAAAGGGTTTTGAGGTCTACTTCGACTTCAATCCAAGTCGAAAATAAAAGGCCATGAGGCCCTCAAGGAATTTCGACCCCAAAGGGTTTTGAGGTCTATTTCGACTTCAATCCAAGTCGAAAATAAAAGGCCATGAGTCCCTTAAGGAATTTCGACCTCAAAGAGTTTTAAGGTCTATTTCGACTTCAATCCCAGTCGAAAATAAAAGGCCATGAGGCCCTCAAAGAATTTCTACCTCAAAGAGTTTTGAGGTCTATTTCGACTTCAATCCAAGTCGAAAATAAAAGGCCATGAGGCCCTCAAGGAATTTCGACCTCAAAGGGTTTTGAGGTTTATTTCGACTTCAATCCAAGTCGAAAATAAAAGGCCTTGAGGCCCTCAAGGAATTTCGACCTCAAAGGGTTTTGAGGTCTATTTCGACTTCAATCCAAGTCGAAAATAAAAGGCCATGAGGCCCTCAAGGAATTTCGACCTCAAAGAGTTTTGAGGTCTATTTTGACTTCAATCCAGGTCGAAAATTAAAGGCCATGAAGCCCTTCAGGGATTTCATCCTCAAAGAGTTTTTAGGTCCTGTTCGACCTCGATCCAGGTCGAGATCGACCTCAATCACTATGTTCGACCTCGAGGCGTTTTGAAGCCCTGTTCGACCTCGATCCAGGTCGAAATCGACCTCAAACCACTATTTCGACTTCAAGGTATTTTGAGCCCTTGTTCGACCTCGATCCCGGTCGAAATCGACCTCAATCACTATGTTCGACCTCGAGGCGTTTTAAAGCCCTGTTCGACCTCGATCCAGGTCGAAATCGACCTCAAACCACTATTTCAACTTCAAGGTATTTTGAGCCCTTGTTCGACCTCAATCCCGGTCGAAATCGACTTCAATCACTATGTTCGACCTCGAGGCATTTTATAGCCCTGTTCGACCTCGATCCAGGTCGAAATCGACCTCAAACCACTATTTCGACTTCAAGATATTTTGAGGCCTATTTCGACTTCAAACGAGGTTGAAATCGACCTCGGCCCTCCAATCCTGGCCGAAATCGACTCCGATCCAGGTCGATATCGACCTCGATCCAGGTCGACTTAGGGGAGAAATGCAGAAAAAGCATCCTTGGCGATTTAGCTACGAATAAAGTCCTTTGGGGGGCCGATTTATTTAATATTAACTCTTTGAGAAAGGCATGAGCCCAAGTAAAATTGATTAAAACAAGTCAAAAGCCTAAGAAGGCATTGAGAACCCTTGGTGAAACTTTTACGAAAACTTGTAGAGTTTTCCCAAAAGTTGGGGGGTAAATGATATGGGTAAAAATAGCCCTGAAAGAAATAATAAATATAGCATTTATTAGGCCTGTCATGGTCCAAAGGTTTTAGGCCCTCGAAACAAACTAGGAATGTAATAGCTGGATTGTTGGGTCCAGTTCGCGAAGCTCCGTGGAAGCCATAGGCCCAGTAAGCCCTTTTCAATAATTATATTCGTAATTATTTAATAAAGGC
Source organism: Oenanthe sinensis (assembly GCA_028671895.1). Taxonomy (NCBI): domain Eukaryota; kingdom Viridiplantae; phylum Streptophyta; class Magnoliopsida; order Apiales; family Apiaceae; genus Oenanthe; species Oenanthe sinensis. Next base: position 9,625,780 of record JAPMAC010000212.1, read on the forward strand.
CTAGAAAAGGCCCAAAAAGCCTGTTGAAGGCCTTCATCCTAGAAGGATCTAGGAGCCCAAACGTGGGAGGAGTCCGACAAGGACTCTCATTCCTTTAGGGTTTTGGATACCCCTGCTGCTAGGAGACTTGGCCCCCAAGTCTCCTAACCCTAATCTGATTCCAAGGCCTCCTTGCGCCTATATAAAGGGCCTAACCCCTCAACATTAGAACTAAGTTTTATTGACTTGATTCTCAACACGCTTGAGATACATAGGCAGTTAACGAGGACCTGGGATAGTCACGAAACGTTAGTGCAGTCATTAAAGCTCGAAGCTCCCCCAAACCCTAGCATTAATTACGTATTAAAGACACCTCGTTTTTGATCCGTAACAACAACCTTCATAATTAGAATCTGTATAGCCAACAAGGTCAAAACCTGTATCTTTAGGGTACCAAATTCCAAGATTCAGACTTCCCTTAAGATACCTAAAAATACGTTTAACTGCTATAAGATGTGATTCCTTAAGGTTAGCTTGAAACCTAGCACACAAGCATGTGGCAAACATAATATCTGGTCTACTTGCAGTTAAGTAATGTAATGAGTCGATCATATCTCTATAGCTTGTGATATCTACCCTCTTACCAGGTTCATCTTTATCAAGATTAGTGGCAGTTGCCATTGGGGTTTTAGCTGGAGATGCATCTTCAAGACCATATTTTTTATGAGTTCTTTGATGTACTTGGTGTGACAAATGAAGATTCCATCTTTCCTTTTGCTTACTTGTAGTTCAAGGAAGTAGTTCAGCTCACCCATGATGCTCATTTCATACCTACTCTGCATTAACTTAGCAAATCTACTACACAACTGATCTTTAGTAGAACCAAATATAATATCATCCACATATACTTGCACTAATATCATATCAGTTTTATGCAGTTTATGAAACAGAGTCTTATCTATGACACCTCCAGTGAAATAATTTTCAAGTAAGAATATTGATAGAGTATAATACCATGTCCGAGGTGCTTGCTTTAGGCCATAGAGTGCTTTAAAGAGAAAGTATACAAAATTAGCAAATTCTGGATCTTCAAACCCCGAGGGTTGTTCCACATACACTTCTTCCTCTAGCTCTCCATTCAGGAATGCATTCTTCACATCTATTTGATATACTTTGAAATTGGAATGTGCTGCGAATGTCAGAAACATCTTGATAGCTTTAAGCCTTGCTACTGGTGCATATGTTTCATCATAATCTATTCTTTCTTCTTGGGAATAACATTTAGCAACCAGTCTAGCTTTGTTCCTCATAACAATGCCATCTTCATCCAGTTTATTTCTGAATACCAACTTTGTGCCAATTACAGACTTGTTCTTTGGCCTAGGTACCAGCTTTCATCATATTTTTCTCTCAAATTGATTGAGTTCTTCTTGCATTGTTGTAACCCAATTTGGATCTTCCAGTACTTCTTCAACTTTCTTTAGCTCTATCTCAGAGAGAAAATCAGAGAATAAACATTCATTCTGCGAAGCACGTCTAGTTTGAACTCCAGCATATAGATTTCCTAGAATTAACTCAAAGGGGGTGATCCCTACTCCACACCTTATTTCTAGGTAGATTCGCTCTAGATGATTCAGCATGATTGTCATTATAGTGCTGAGTTATATTAGTAGATCCTTCAGTTTCTCCTCCTTAGCTGTTGCTAGGTTGGGAATGAGATTCTCTGCCACTACTAGTAGTTTCTGTGAATCTTCCACTGTTTCCACTACTAGGGTCAGAATTATCATTGTTGTTATTCTCACTTGGTGCTTCATTTTCTATTACAGCTTCAGGTTCTTCTACACCTTCATCTGAGTTCAAATTTTCAAATTGCAGAGTTTCAGTGTCGTCTGTTCTTTATAGGCTTGGGAACTTGAGATCATCGAAAGTTACATTCATGTTTTCAATGACCTTTTTTGTTCAATCACATAAACCTTGTACGCTTTAGATTCCAGAGAATAGCCAAGAAATATTGTTAGGTCCAAAGTGTTGTAGAGGGGGGGGGGTGAATACAACTGTTTAAAAAAATTAATGAGAGAATAAACAATATGCAGGTAATAAATGATGACACAGAATTTCAAGAATATATCATTATATTCATTGATGGATTTGCTACAACATTCATAAAAGCATCATGATCAGTTGAACAATAAATACAGCAATTAAAGCTAGATTCAACTGATCATCTCTCTCACTTTTTGTTTTACAGTAAATGCTCTCTCTTTTTAAAATATCGTTGAATTTCAGAGATAAGAAGTCTTCTTTCTTATGAAAACAAAGTGCTGCTTTTATAATGTCATGTAGTCTTGATCTTGTCCTTTTTGTGTACGTGGCCCAATCAGGACTTTGACAACAAAAAGTACTTTCCCAACAACTCTGGATCAACCGTTCACAATAAGCCACTTGTCCCTTGAACATTAAATGTTACATATCTACCCGCATCTCGATCTTCGCCTGGACCCATCTCGATCTCGATCTGAGGAAATCTCGATCTCGATCTGGGAGAATCTCGATCTCGATCTATGAAAATCTCGATCTCGATCTGGGAGAATCTCGATCTCGATCTACCGTGGATCGAGATTTGCCTTTGCAATGTTTTACTTTAATTGTAAATCTCGACCCGCATCTCGATCTGCTGTGGATCGACATTTGCCTTGGCAAATATGCACACATCCAATGTTGACTTTCTTTAGTGACTAATTGAGGATTAACCTATATGAGCAAGTTTCCCTAGCTTCTTCAATTTCTTTTCCTCACTCAATTCAAATGAGATCTTCTATTACTGCCATGAACTTGCCTCCAATGTCCTGACACTTGATGCAATGGTCTGGTTCATAAGTGACTAGTCTTGTAGGGGTTCTTGCTTCTGAATGTCAGTTCTCATTTGTTGATTAACCTTTACATTATCCAGATGTTGATATACATTACATGAAATCACTTTGGTCTTCTTGATACTTCTTTGACATTAATTTGATTCTCCATTAGATAAGTTAGGGCATGAGCAATACTGAGATTGAACTTCTTCTAACTCAGGCATCCTTGATTAACCAAATTAATTACTTGTAGTTACCAAGTATCATTACCATTTCTTCAGTTGATTGATTTCATGTGCTTCTTCAGTTTCTCTTGTTTTACTGTTGTTTTATCTTTTACTTAGTTGAGTTACATAGTAATTAAGTGTTACAAGTTAGTACACCTATGCCTTTCAATCTCCCCCTATTTGATTGTCTAACAATGACAACCAAATTCACAATGAGGATAACTCAACTAAACAGGGACTGAAAAAGATAAAATAACATTCATAAAAGATCATGTCAACTTACATAATGCTTGGCTTGATTAATTAACTTCATGTCTATTACTGATACTTCAAGTGCCAAAATTGGACACCTGTTGGCTCGATCAAATGGCTTCATGCTCTTCTAGAGATTTTCTCTAAGTACTTTAAGAGCACGGTCCACTCAATCTTCAATTATCCTTCTGAAGTCCTTTTAGCAGTATTACCACCGCCGAACTTCGCGAAATAATTGACGCCTAATATAAACCAGTTTCAAGACACTTAGCTAATTAACTTCTACCTTACACTACACAAGAAAACATATAATATATTTTTACAATGCAGGAAAACAAGAAAACAAATTACAACGCAAAGAAACATTACAAGCATAATACATTAAAACTTTGATTTCTTGCGCTCCTCTTCCTCACGAGCTTTCTTCTTGGCTGCTTTTTCTTTCTTCATGAACTCAGGGTTGCAGACTTCATCCAGTCTTTTCTTGAGAAGATTAAGTCCTTCTGCTTCCACATGATTTCTGATCTTGTAATTTCGAAACAACCTCAACCACCTTTCAACCATGCTGCGAGTGGTAAGCTTCGTGGGAATATCTTCAAACCTCAGCTTCGTGACTTTGTCAGGGTACCCCTTTTCCCCTTTCTTCCTTATAACCAGCTGCTTAGGGTATCCAATGACAATAGCGGTGGTGCATTGCTGTAGCCTCTGAATATCAAGCTGTTGTCTTCTCTTACAGAAGTTATCAAACGTGACCCTTAGATAATCCTGATCAAACTCGTCAACATCATCCATCTCATCAATCAATTCCCTTATGATACACAGTGTTTCATGACTGTGTTCTACAAAGATGTCATACTTGATTTCAATGATGGTTTCCACCTGATACTTGTCTGTATAGATCAGCAGATCATTCTCATTCTCAGCTTTGCTCTTGACAAACTTGACATTTGCACTAACCACTGCACTAGCTTCCTTCCTTATTTCCCCTTCTTCTGGAATGTCTATCCTTGGATCTCCGTATCTTTGCACATGCTCTCTTATTGCCTCGTCTTGCAGCTCGAATGCATAGTCTTCAGGTTCCTTCTTAACCACTGGTAGTGTAGCTTCAGGCAACTTGTATCTAGCGTCTTGCCTTCTTATCAGCTTCTCCAAGTCCTTAGCCACCAGCTTCTTTTCCTTTGTTAGAAAACCCTTAGAGAGGACTAGCTTTGCAACTGCCTTCAACACATTTCCGCTCGGAGTTAGTTTCGAGTCATGCAGATTTACGATCCTCAAGACCTTGTCATGAACATATCTGATCTGGTAGGGATTTAGAATAATGTCAACCCCTCTGTCTTCAGCCATCTTCAACAATTTCTCCTTAAACAGCACTCCAGTCTTGACAGAGGTGTCTACCTTGTGAGCGAATTCTACCAGTTCACTTGCACCCCTTTCATGGAAGAAAGCTTCATCGACCATACACGGCCCGATTTTTGTTATGGGTGTCCAAGTGATCATCAGATTCCATGCCTTCTCCTTGAATATGACTTGTACGGAGGTGCATCCATGTCTTATACAATTTAGATAATTCAGCAGCCCAGGGTTTAGATTTTCTAGCTTATGAAGAAGAAAGCTCAATCTTTCTGAGTCATGAGCATAGGCTCTTGGTCCAGCTAAGGCTTCTCTAGCCTTGTCCCACTCGGGACCTTCCCTCCTTAAGTCAGCCTGGACCTTAGGATCTTTGATCTTTTTCATTTCATACTCATGCTGAGTTTTCTGAGCCGCTCTCTTCTCCTTTGCCATTAGTTCTTTTTCAACTATCCCTTGTAGCACTTCTTCATTTACTCTTTCTCTGGCTTCCCTGAAAATCTCTCCTTGCATCTCCGCTTCATCAACTTCTTCTTCTGGGACATGCTCGTCAGCAACCGAGTGGTCTCCTGCATCACCTACGCCAGATCCGCCAGGATTTAGACCTCTTTCTTGTTCCCACTCTCTTGCCCGTTGCTCGAGTCTCGACCTCCTTGCCACTAAGGCTTCTACATCCATCTCATCCTCATCAAAATCTTCAATAAAGTCTCCCATAAATGCATCGACGAGAGGTGTTTCTTTCTCAGCTTCTTCTTCAACTACCATCTTCTGTTTGCCTTTGTCCTTAAGAGCCGGTTGAGCCTCCTCCACCTTTTCACCAGATTTGTTTGAGGACTCGATCACCGGACCCTTACTAGTCAGCTTTTTCAGACCCTGATCCTCCTTCTCCCCCTTAGGTGTGTTATCCTCATCAGGAGCATCATCACCATTATTATCGTCATCACCACCACCGGTTGAAGGACCAGGTCCAGCCCTGTTACGTCCAAAGACAGAATCAAGTAGTTCATTCAGCTTCGTCCAAACCTGAGACATGCCATAAGTGATATCATCTACTGATCTCCCAACCTCCACCTGTGCCAATCCAAGATTGTTTATCTTGTCAATCATTTGATTTTGGACGGCAATCAGGTTCTCCATGAACTGAGCTCCGACCTCCAATCTTCCAGAGTGAGAAAAGACAGCAGCAGTAACACCAGCAACTCCAGCCTCCAAAGCCTCCACTTTCTTCACTAGATCCTGCAATTTGGGGGACGGTGTTTGGCTTGGGTTAAACTGTTTACTCTCGCCGGGTTCTGTTTCACTCAAGATCCCTAAAAAGAAGGGATCTACTCTCCCTGTCTCTCCCTCGTGTTTAGAGCCTAACAGTACTAGAGCCTCATCCACTAATCGCTAGGGACTAGCGGTGAGTTGGTCGGCGATATCGGTCAGTGAGACTGAGCCTTTAAGCGCTGTGTCTACGATAGGAGATGGCGTTATGACCATGTCATCCCCTTGTTCACTTAGAACCTTTTCTGGTTCACTGGGCTGTTCTGGAGGCGTAGACCCACCAGTCACCAGATGTCGTTGCTCTGCGAGTAACTTGTTTTCTGATTTAGATGAGGAAGCGTCATCCGTACTGGATTCGACAGACTCTTCCTCATTAACACTTCCTGAGATACTAGTATCAGAAGTACTAGTCTCAGTTTGCCATTCCCCTTCCGAGAAATTGCTCAAAGAGCCCTGAGCGGACAACTCAGGGGAGGTAGGGCCAGCTCCTATTGGCTGTTGAGCTGGACCCCCTCCTTGACTCTCACCAATAAGCCTAGGCGAGTGCGAATGTGTTGGAATGTTTTGGAGAGGAGAGCCACCAGCGTGAGGTGTGGTGGCTGTGAGAGGTGAACTAGCCTTAACAGGTTGTGCAGTTGCCACTGGGTTTGAATCCACCTTTTGCTTCTTTGGAGGTGGCAGAGCTGCTGAAGTGACTATTCTCTCAACTCCTACACTCCCTCCACTCGAATCACTCGACTCAGATAAGCTTGCCTTCCTTTTATCACCAGTTTTAGGGCTGGCTGAACGTTTATGAACAGAAGGGCTTGCAGCCTGGGATAGAGCCTGGGGGTTTTCAGGCCCACGGCTGTAGAAAACAGGTTGAAATGATGATTGATCAAGATCAGCAAGAATAGGTACCTGACTCAGAAGATCGTCATCCTTGTCAGCTCCAGCTTCTGCAACATTTGCCTCGGCCATGTCAACATCTATACCTGCTTCTTCCAAATTTCTATGCACTGGATCTCTACCTTCAGCTTCGTTACCGCTACTCTCAGCTTCTACTGCAGTAAACTGAGAAGCATGCCTCCTAGCATACTCATCTTGCAGATCCTGGAAGTACGGAGTCAGGCGCAACTCAAAAAGTCTGGAGTTTTGCTGGGTTTCCATGGTGGAGATACTCTTTAGAGTCATATCAAAACATGCCATCCTTTCAGAGCCTTGAAATACTCTTCTGTGTTCCTCTGAAAGGACGTCATCCAGAACCATCTGTAGAAATCTTGGCATCCAGCATTTGACTGGACCAACATCCGGATTCCTAGATGCATTCTTCTCCAATGCCCACCTCTCAAGCAACTGAATCAACAGATGTTTGCCCACATTCACTCTCCTGTTGTTTGCCACTCCATATAGTATTACCCGTCAGCTGTTGTTCATTGGCCTGTAGTCTTTATCCTTTGGGAACATGCAGCGCTGAATGGCCTGAACTACATAATCCCACTCAGCTGGTAGCATACCGGTGTTAACCTTTGTTACCTTGATAGGACCCGTCGGAGGGCGACAACCTATCTCCGTGAATAATTGCAACATATCCTCCATAGTGGGTTCCGGAGCATAATCTTCTGTAGGAAGCCCAAGAATCTCATTGAACTTCTGCAGACTGACTTCATATTTGGCACCACCAATAGTAAAGGATAGGCCTGTTGGATTTGCTTTACCACCCTGAATCTCTAATGTTGAGTAAGCAGCTTGAAGGGCTTCGACATTCAGGATGGGAGAGGTGGTTAAGGCATGACTTATGATTGAAGTGTTGTTGAGGGATTCAATCCAGAACTGGTAGTGAATAAATCTACCAGTTGCTCGATCAGCAGAGAGATTAACAAAGTTGGTCTTGGGAATTGTAAAATTTGGGTTTGCCATTTTAAATTTGTGTTTGAGAAAAGAAATGTTCTGAAATGGTTTGGCAATGGAAATTTTTGAGAACAAGTTCTAAATTTAAACAAACAAAAAAACGTACATGAACCCCACTAATTACCCCACGTAATTAGTGACACAAATTAAAACAAATTAACTGCCCACTAATGACCACTTAACTCCCCACTAATGATTGACGGTTGAGTTTTCGAAAATTAAAGTGAACAGCCGTTACAAAAAGAATTAAAAAAAATTATTTTATTATTTTTTTTTCTCGGAAAAACACAAACACGGCGGTTCAGTTACACTTTAAGGATTAAACAATAGTACCCACAACTATTTCGCTCAAGAACACAAAAGATCTGAAGAACAAGAAAGCACGAGACTAAAAAGATAAACTCACTCGAATGAAAAGAAACTAAAGAACTAGTTTGCAAGAACACAAATGACGTTAAAAACAACGCAAGAAGTTCAACAGTTTTAGACAAAATTTTAGCAGAGTTTCGTTTTAGTGATTAATGCTTTCACGTAACAGTTAGTGATTTTTGTTTAAGAAAATCACAAGAAAACTTGATGTAATGGCAGGGAAAAGAACTCTGGTAATGTATGTATACACGTGTGTATATGAAGAGCTTAAGCTTTTGAAAGAGAGAAAGAAAGTTAATGTAAATAATGAACAGCCTTTTTAATGCTATAATATATACTTGCACGCAAAAAAAATAACTGAAAAGACAAGTCACATCTCGATCTCGAGATCCGCATCTCGATCCTCATCTAGATGTCGATCTTGATGTCGATCTCGATCCGCATCTCGATCTACATCTCGATGTCGATCTCGATCCGCATCTCGATCTACATCTCGATATCGATCTCGATCCGCATTTCGATCTACATCTCGATGTCGATCTCGATGTGGATAGATCGAGATGTACCTTGACAGAGTTTAAGCAATTTTCACAAGTCGATCTCGATCTCGATCCAGAACCAGATCGAGATTTGCCTTAGAAAATTTCTCATTACTTCATTTAGACACTAACCATAAAGATATACAGATCAGTACAAGATTAATATCATGAAACTTTCTAACCCCTTATGACATGCAACACATACATTTTTTTTTTGAAATTAAGGACACATTATTAATTAAGAATATTCATGAACAACAATAATATGTACACAGACTGAATTCTAACAGATAGGTAGCAAAACTAACTGGTGTTAAGCATCCCTAATTCACCAACCAATCTAGAAAATGTTGATTCGTCTAGAGGTTTAGTGAATATATCTGCTATTTGACGTTCAGTAGACACAAAATGCAATTCTACAGTTCCATTTTCTACATGCTCTCTAATAAAGTGATACCTGATGTCAATGTGCTTGGTCCTGGAGTGATCCACAGGGTTGTTGGTCATTGCAATAGCACTTGTGTTGTCACACATGATAGGAATCTTAGATACTTCCACACCGTAGTCCTTGAGTTGGTTCTTCATCCACAGTATCTGGGCCACACAGCTTCCAGCAGCAATATATTCTGCTTCAGCTGTCGAGGTAGATACTGTGTGTTGTTTCTTGCTTTGCCAAGACACCAACCTTCTTCCAAGGAACTGACAGCTTCCTGAAGTGCTCTTCCTATCTATTCTACAACCTGCGTAATCTGAATCCGAATAGCAAACAAGATTAAACCCTGTATCTCTTGGGTACCAAATCCCGAGATTTGATGTTCCCTTGAAATACCTAAAAATACGCTTTACGGCTATGAGATGTGACTCTCTAGGATCCGCTTGGAACCTTGCACATAAGCATGTAGAGAACATAATATCAAGTCTGCTAGCAGTTAAATACAAAAGTGAGCCGATCATACCTCGATAGCTTGAGATGTCTACAGGTTTACCCGATTTGTCCTCGTCAAGTTTCGTGGCTGTTGCCATAGGAGTCTTAGCTTGTGATACATCTTGGAGACCATACTTCTTCAATAGATCATGAATGTACTTGGTCTGGCAGATAAATATCCCGTCCTTCTTCTGACTAACTTGAATGCCCAGAAAGAACGTCAGCTCTCCCATCATGCTCATTTCATACCTTGATTGCATTAACTTTGTGAATTTAGCACACAGCTTCTCATTTGCAGACCCAAAAATAATGTCATCCACATATACTTGCACCATTATTAGATCATCTTTGCATTTCTTGTAGAAAAGCGTCTGGTCGATTACTCCTCTTGTAAAACCACTTTCTAGTAAGAAGTCTGACAGAGTTTCATACCACTTCCGCGGAGACTGCTTAAGGCCATATACTGATTTGAAGAGTCGATAAACATAATCACAATATTTGATGTCGATAAACCCGGGAGGTTGCTCGACATACACCTCTTCATCCAGTTCACCGTTTAAGAATGCACTCTTGACATCCATTTGATAGACTTTAAAACCATGATGTGCTGCGAATGCCAAGAACATCCACACTGCCTCTAGCCTTGCTACTGGTGCATAGGTTTCATCATAATCAATTCCTTCTCTTTGAGTATAACCCTTAGCAACCAGGCGAGCTTTATTTCATGTTACAAGTCCGTCTTCATCCAGCTTGTTTCTGAATACCCATTTTGTCCCAACAACAGATCTATTCTTTGGTCTGGGTACCAGCTTCCACACCTTCTGCCTTTCAAACTGATTGAGTTCCTCTTGCATAGCAATCACCCAATCAGCGTCATCTAGAGCTTCTTCCACCACTTTAGGTTCCATCTGGGAAAGGAACACTGAATATAGACATTCATTCTCAGTGGCAATTTCAGCTCTAGCTTTTCCTCTAGTAGTCACTCCGGCTTCTGGATCACCAATAATTAGCTCAAACGGATGGTCCTTGTTCCAAGTGCGATCCCTAGCAAATGTTCTTGATGATTCAGCTTGATCTTGTAAGTGAAGATGACTTAGTCTAGAAACATTTTCACTAGCTTCCCTTGAGCTAGTACTGGCTCCCCCTGAGTGAGCTGTTCCCCCTGAGTGCATACTGACTCCCCCTGAGTTAGTATCAGGTCTGACGGAAGGTGATCCCTCAGCCCTAGTGTTTTGAATTTGCGAAACACTAGACTCTTGATTAATTTCATTATTTATCGTTGGATCACTACCCTGCACTACAGACTCAGGAACTGTATCCACTTCATCAATATCCATATTCTCAAATCTTAGGGAAGTGGGCTCACTATCTTCTTTTTGTATAGAAGGGAGCTTTGAGTCGTCGAATGTGACATTAAGGCTTTCAACCACCTTGCGACCATTAAGCACAAACACCCTGTACGCTGCTACTACTTCAAGAGAATATCCAATGAAAACCCCTTCATCTGCTTTGGCATCAAACTTTCCAAGTTGTTCATTGTCTCTTAACACAAAGCATTTGGCACCAAATACGTGAAAGTACTTGATAGATGGTTTTCGTTTATTCATCATGTAATACGGCGTCTCATTATGGTCTTTTATAATCAGGGTTCTGTTCTGTGTATAACAAGCCGTGATAACTACTTCAGCCCAAAAATATAAAGGAAGTTTTGACTCATACAGCATTGTCCTAGCTGCTTCAACCAGTGTCCTGTTCTTCCTTTCTACCACCCCGTTCTGCTGCGGTGTTCTCGGTGCTGAATACTGTCGTATGATCCCTTTAGATATGCAGAAATCCATTAACACTGAGTTCTTGAATTCTCTCCCGTTGTCGGATCGGATAGTCTTCACAGTCAGACTTGCTACGTTTTCAATTACCAGTACATGTCTAATGATCTCATGTGGCACTTCATCTTTCGATGTCACAAACTTCACCCATGTGTATTTGGAAAAGTCATCGACAATTACCAGCGCATATCTTTTCCTTGACATTGACATAACATTAACAGGTCCAAACAAATCCATGTGAAGGAGTTGTAGGGGCTCGGTAATGCTATTCACTTGGTTATCCTTATGCGAGGCTCTTTTTGATTTTCCCATCTCACATGCTTCGCAGAGTCCATCTGGGGTGAACTCCATCTGCGGCAGCCCTCTCACCAATTCTCTCCTTACGAGATTATTCATTGCTTTAAAGTTCAGGTGAGATAATCTTTTATGCCATAGCCAACTTTCATCAGCAGAAGCCTTGCTGTAGAAACACGTGACTTCAGACTGATCAGCAGAATTCATGTCAGCTATGAACAAATTTGACTTCCTTACTCCTTTGAGAGCAAGGCTTCCATCCTTTTTGCTTCGAATCGAACAATCATGCTTCCCAAAGTTGACGTCAAAACCCCTGTCGGTGAACTGACTAACGCTGAGAAGATTATGTCGCAATCCTTCCACAAAAGATACGTCCTCAATGATAACATTTCCACAAACAATCTTGCCATATCCCCGAGTGTAACCTTTGCTGTTATCTCCAAAGGTAACCACGGAGCCGGCTCTCAACACCAAATCTGTTAGCAGGGACTTATTGCCGGTCATATGCCTCGATGCTCCACTGTCCAGCACCCATATGACTTTACTCTTTTCCTGTTCACTGCCCTGCAAATCCAGAAAGGTTAGGTGTTCTTCGAAACCCAATGATGTTTGGGCCCAGCATCAATAATTTCCTTTTTCTTTTCAGATACAGAAGGCTTTGCCTTGTTGCCATCAGGGGCATTCATCTTGACTTTGTCTTTTCCCTTGTCAACCTTGACTGGTTTGTCAGGTTTGGGAGTAGACTGGTCACTCCTAACTTTAGGAGGACTTGAAGTCTTAGTCTTTGACCCCGCATGCTTTTTCTTACCACTACTAGATGTATGTTCAACAGATGCACTAACAGTATTCATCAAATTAAAATAAGCATGCATGATGTTTACAGCACATGGCATACAATTAGGATTATTGCATTTAGCATGATTTGCATACATGTTAGGCAAAGCAGTAGTTGCAGGCATGGTATTACAACCAACAGATTTTTCTTCCTCTACATAGAACGGGCAATAGTAAGACAAATGATCAGTTTGATTACAGATATAACATGTCTTTCTAGCTCGTGTAGATGTAGATACAGATGCAGGTTCAGTTTTAACTGCCTTTACAGGTGCTTCCATCTGGTCTGACCCTGCTACCCATTGTTTATATGACACCGTCTTAGCCTCCTTGGTTCCTACACCTCTCTTAGCATAAGCAATCTTACTCGCTCTCTTAGAAGTTGTAGGTTCTACTACTTTTTCTTCTGAATCTCTTTCAATTTTAATTTCTTGTTCAATTTTAGTAGCAACAGGATCTATGGTCCTGGGCTCAAACTGCTTAAAGATAGGTTTTCTAACATCCATTAAAACCTCAGGCACATTTTCTTTGACTAACACTGGCTCTAACAACTCAGCAGCCCTATTTTTCTTTTTCTGTGTGTAGTCAAGTCCTATGTTTACTTTTTCATTGTTACTCTTGCCTGCCAGTTTCGTGTACATGTCCCTTTCTACGAAAACTTTATTAGCGGCTTCTTTAAAAGATTGACATGTTATTTTAAGCTCAGCTAATTCATTTTTAAGTTCTTCGTTAAGGTCTTCCCTAATCTTAAGCTTGTGTTCTAAAACGTCTACCTGATTCATTAACTGCCTTTCTTTACTTTCTCCTGTTTCTAATTCCTCTACCCTGGCCTCGAGAAGTCTATTCTTAAGGGAGAGTTTAGCATTTTCCTCATTAACAACAATTAGATTTAGTTGGAGATTGTACATATCTTTAGTCATGACAGCTAATTCATTTTGGTACTCAGAAATAGACATTTCATTTACGGTTAGAATTGGTACCTCTGATTATTCTGAAGATTTTGCCATTAAAGCGAAATTGCATAGCTCCTGATCTTCATCTTCATCAGACTCGTCCCAACCCTTCCCTTCAGTCACAACATACGCCCGGCTTCCCTTCTGTTGCTTGCTAACCAAGGCATCATATTTCTTTTTCAGATCAGCATAGGATTCCTTGGGATGAACGTACTTGGGCTTCTTGCACTCTGTTGCGAAGTGCCCCAATTCATTGCAGGTGTAGCATCTGAACTTGTTCTTGTCTACCAGGTTAGGTCTGTAGCCACTACCAGATGTGCTACTTCGACCGCTGTAACTTCCCCGACCACTTACACTACTGCCTCTGCTGCTACTGCTGCCTCTTCGGCTGAAAGAACTACCAAATCGTCCTTTACCTCTTCTTTGCTTCCTGAAGCTGATATGAGCAAATTCTCGAGCAATACAAGCATATGACTTGTCTTCTAATTTGTCCAGCTCTTCAAGGGTATAGTATTCATCCTCACTTTCTTCGGATGGATCTTCAATGTCTAATACCACCCTTTCAGGATTAGCAGTTTTCAATGAGACAGCTGCAAGTGCCTTTACAGCAGACTCTTCAGCTACAAGTCCAGACTCACTTACCGCTTTGTTTTCTCCACTATTGTAGGATCTTCTTCTGTCATTTTGTTCCTGCTCCAGCTCGTAGGTCTTCAAAACACCATACAGCTTTTCGAGAGAAGTATTTTTCAAATCTCTTGACTCTCGAATGGCAGTGATCCTGTGTTCCAGATGTTTAGGCAAATTCAAAAGAAACTTGATATTTGAATCTGCTAGTGGATAGACTTTATCTCTTATACTCAGCTCGATAAGCAATTTACTGTAACGTTTGTAAACATCCGCTACGCTTTCTCCTCGTTCGCATCTGAACGATTCATATTCAGATATCAGAATGCGTTTGTGATTATCTCTAACTTCCTCGGTCCCCTCCATCACCACAGCCAGTTTATCCCACATGGCTTTAGCTGTTTTTAATCCCTTTATCTGAACATAGTACTCTGAGTTTAGGGATTCAATTATGACGTTGCGTAACGACGCATCCATACCGACCAATTCTTTATCTGCGTCTGAAAACTCCATTTCCTCTTTAGGAACAGACCGGGATGGTATTAGTATCCCTCCTTCCATTCGCTCTGGCTCAATTTTCATGGGTATGTATGGACCGTTTTCCAATATTCTCAAGTATACCTTGTTTATTGATTCAAGGTAAGCTCTCATCCTTCCGGTCCATTCGTCATAATGTTGTGCATCAAACGGAGGTATCTTAAATCTGTGTGCGGCGGCCATTTTAATAAAATTTAAAATTAAGATAATACACTTTTCAAATTACAATAAATTGCATTTACTTGAAAAATTAATTATCTCACTTTAAATATCCAACACTCAATATCCAACGGATTTTGCACTTAAGATTCAGGCAAGTTAGTTTTAATCACAGGAACAGTAGCAGGGTCCACCATTTTCTCAAGTCCAAACAAAAAGATGTCCACTTCCTAGTTGACAGAAGTTCGAAAATATCCTTTTTGTTTAGTCAATCAATTGATTCCAATTTTGACCACAAGAAAATCCACAAAAGCTCTTAAAGTACAATATTTTGGAATTTTGTACAAATATTCCTTACACCATTACTTAGAACTTTTTAGATCTATGACTTTTCCAGGAAGAAACATATAAAAACTTTCGGCACAAACTTCAAGAAAAATTAGATCTGGGATTTTCAAGAACCAACTCAAACAACACAGTAGGATCTCTGTTAGATGTGTTTAACAGGAGCTCTGATACCAATTGTTAGGTCCAAAGTGTTGTAGAGGGGGGGGGGTGAATACAACTGTTTAAAAAAATTAATGAGAGAATAAACAATATGCAGGTAATAAATGATGACACAGAATTTCAAGAATATATCATTATATTCATTGATGGATTTGCTACAACATTCATAAAAGCATCATGATCAGTTGAACAATAAATACAGCAATTAAAGCTAGATTCAACCGATCCTCTCTCTCACTTTTTGTTTTACAGTAAATGCTCTCTCTTTTTAAAATATCGTTGAATTTCAGAGATAAGAAGTCTTCTTTCTTATGAAAACAAAGTGCTGCTTTTATAATGTCATGTAGTCTTGATCTTGTCCTTTTTGTGTACGTGGCCCAATCAGGACTTTGACAACAAAAAGTACTTTCCCAACAACTCTGGATCAACCGTTCACAATAAGCCACTTGTCCCTTGAACATTAAATGTTACATATCTACCCGCATCTCGATCTTCGCCTGGACCCATCTCGATCTCGATCTGAGGAAATCTCGATCTCGATCTGGGAGAATCTCGATCTCGATCTATGAAAATCTCGATCTCGATCTGGGAGAATCTCGATCTCGATCTACCGTGGATCGAGATTTGCCTTTGCAATGTTTTACTTTAATTGTAAATCTCGACCCGCATCTCGATCTGCTGTGGATCGACATTTGCCTTGGCAAATATGCACACATCCAATGTTGACTTTCTTTAGTGACTAATTGAGGATTAACCTATATGAGCAAGTTTCCCTAGCTTCTTCAATTTCTTTTCCTCACTCAATTCAAATGAGATCTTCTATTACTGCCATGAACTTGCCTCCAATGTCCTGACACTTGATGCAATGGTCTGGTTCATAAGTGACTAGTCTTGTAGGGGTTCTTGCTTCTGAATGTCAGTTCTCATTTGTTGATTAACCTTTACATTATCCAGATGTTGATATACATTACATGAAATCACTTTGGTCTTCTTGATACTTCTTTGACATTAATTTGATTCTCCATTAGATAAGTTAGGGCATGAGCAATACTGAGATTGAACTTCTTCTAACTCAGGCATCCTTGATTAACCAAATTAATTACTTGTAGTTACCAAGTATCATTACCATTTCTTCAGTTGATTGATTCCATGTGCTTCTTCAGTTTCTCTTGTTTTGCTGTTGTTTTATCTTTTACTTAGTTGAGTTACATAGTAATTAAGTGTTACAAGTTAGTACACCTATGCCTTTCAAATATGCCTTCATGAGATTTGGTTTCAAACTTTCCAAGATGCTCATCATATTTCAGTACAAAGCACTTAGCCCCTAACAGATCAAAATACTTCAGTATTGGTTTTTTATTTGCCATCAACTCATATGGAGTCTTGTCGGTCTCTGATATTGTAGAAGGGGGGTTGAATACAATATCAAAAAATTATCACGGAATATTGGATTTAAAAATATAATTTTAAATTCACACGAAATATTAATTGTGATGGAATACTGTTCAAGTAGAAGATATAATTTTAACTTGAAAAGTATTACAAAATTAATAAGTAAAAAGTTTATATAACTGATTAAAAGCTTAGAACGATTTTGACATAAATTGTTCAAGTTTAACAATTATATTCCAAACTTGCACAGAAATCTGTGAATATTACAATGCAGACAAATTTCTGAATTTGAACTGTTTTTCTTACACTTGAAATATGAAGCCAAAACCTCATATTTATAGAGGTGGTAAAACTGGTATGACTTCTTCCAATATGACTCTTGAAAGTATAGAAATAACCCTTGTACGACTCTTAAAGAGGTTGGGTATGACTTTATAAAATCCGGTGTGACTCTTCAAAATTTGGTATGACTCTTTCGTTTTTAATTCGGTATGACTCTTTCAGGAATCATTTTCGGTATGACTTTCTTAAGAATCATTTGGTATGACTCTTGTACTAATAATGGGTATGATTCTTTCAATAGATAATTCAGTATGACTCTTTATTATATAATTCGGTATGACTCTTTAATAAGTCAATTGAATTATATTCAAAATTCATATTAAGTCATATCTTTTATAATAAATTAATTCTATTAAATGTAATTAAATAATTCATAAATTAAATTAATTTCGACATGAATTGATTTAATTAAATAAATTATATAATTAATTTACTTAGAAGAATTAAAATATTATTATGACTTAAGTAACTTGTCAACTCCGAGGTCTTTCCGCCTTTTCTTTGTCTTCTGTCATAAAACCACTTGAGTTAACTGAAGAATAAATATTATTACAGATGACACATAAATGTACTGTCTGGTTCATTTGTGCCATTCTAGTAAATATTCTTCAATTATAAACTTTTAAGTTGTGGCCTTCTATCATCCTTTGCTTTACTATCTTTCCGCATCTTCTGGAATCCTTCTGTAGTAACCACTTGAAATCCCTTATATCTTCTGAACTCTTATGAAACACTACCAATTTATTTTTTACTACCACTTGAACATTTTTAATGAACTTCTTCCAGTGTTGAGTAGAAATCCCATAAAATACTTCTGATACTTAGATCCTCTGTGAACAATTTTCCAGATTCATACATGAAAGATAAATACAAGATAGATGTTCCTCGAACATTGAACATATATTACAAAGTTTCTATCTTGTTCTATCTAAGTCTTCAGTCTTCTGATATATCAACTTCACCTTCTTCTAGGTTTGATCCCTTATGCACAGGTGTCCTTGGTATCTCTTCAGTTACTGATGGATTTGTTGTAGTGGATTCTCCATACAACCTCCTTTGTTCAGCTCTTGCTAACCGCCAGAATACTTCCTGCTCAACAGGATCTACTATCTCTTCTTCTACATCATATGGCTTTATTGAATCTATCTTTGACATTTGCCTGATGTAGAAGGAATTTTCTTTGACAAACAGTAGTTTCTGATCTTTTGTGCAACATCCAACTTAGCTTGGGATCTGAATCCTTTCGACCTTAGCATCCATTCAACTTGAATCATGTACTTAACTGTGTAGCCCTTTAATGACTCCTCATTTAACTGCATGATTTGATACAACTTGTTTGAGAAAAATCTTACCTCATGAGGATCAAATTAGATCTGAGGACTAACAGCTATTGCAAAGACTCTAAGTATATCCCCGAGAAGTTCATTTTCCTCTGAGCTTCTCTTTACTTTGTTCAATAACGTCCATATCACTGATAAGCTTCTTTGCCTGAAAAACTCCAAGGATATTCTGAATGTACCATTCATGTGAGTGTAGATTAAAATCTGCCAGTCTTCAAGAATGTGATCCACTAGGATAGTGATATAGTCCACTTCCTCTTTCAGAGCTTTCATGAAGTTATCAATGTTGTCATTTGACTTTTCTAGACGCTCAATTATTGATTTCATATGCTTGTCTTCGAATGGACCCTTCTGTAGTTTTTCCATTATTTATCTTGCAATGTCCCATTTCTTTCCTATCTTGAGCTGCACATCTCTCTTCTTTTCTCTGACTATAATGGCCCAGAGATTTTGCTTTTCTAGGCTTGCTTCTTTTTCAGCCTTTTTTCTTTCCATGACTAGAGCTTTCAGTTTCTCAGTCTTTGCATGACTTGCTTTGATGTCATCCTTTAACTTCTTCATTGCCTCTTCATAGGCCGGATCAATTTCGTTTTCTTTTGGAAATAAAAATTCTTCATCGAAGACAGTCTCTTCCTCAGCTCTGCAGTAGTCAGGAATGTATGATTCATCATGAGCATTGTCATTAATGAATTGCTCTTGAGCATAATACTGTTCTTCTGGTTCTGGATCATACGATTGAAATTTTTCTTCAGAATACAGCTTAACTTTTCCTTTGTCTTGGGTAGCCCCTTCATCTCCAGCTACTTTCTCCTTTTCTTTCTCCTCCTTAGTTGAGGGATCCTCTTGAGATTTTGAGGTTTCAAATGATGTCATTAGTTTCTGCATAGTCAGATAGACTTGCTCCATGCCCTCATTCAAATGAGTCATGCCATCATCCAGTTTGCTGAATCATTTTGTTAAGATCTTTTCATTTTCAATAATTGTCAGGGTTAAACTTTTCTCAACTTCACCAATCCTTTCATGTAATTTGCTCACTTCATTCATGTCCTCAACAATGAGACTCTGAACATTCTGGATATCTTGTGTTTTTAGAAGTATGGAGGATTTGACATCATCAACATCTTTTCGCACTATTGTCAGCTGTTGTGTTACAGAAGCAGGTGTAGACTTCTCTTCTGCTTGTGCTTTAACTTTTACCAACTCAGCTTGGACAATCTTCATTTCCTTTTGGAGAGATTCCATTTTAGATAGTAGTTCACTGTGTGTGTGTGCACTCATCTCAATTGTACTTCTATTTAACTCACTATCACTCGGTGCATGTGTTTCACTCTGTGTTTGCCTCACATCACTAGTGTTTAGCTCCATTCCAGAATCCAATGTTGTACCTGTATATACAATAATAGCTTTTGAAGTGGGTGCCTCTCAAATCCACTAGTGGATTCGAAACTTCCTTTGAGGAACCTGGATGTAAGAAATCCATGGGGGTCAGCACCTTAGACAATGTAGTGAGTGGCTCGTTAGAGTCTGTGGGGCCCCTTAATACCTCTGATGGTATGTGATGCTGCACTGCATCAAAAAAATCTTGGTCCACTGTAAATGTGGCATCCGACCAGTTTGTTTCAAAAATATTTTTTACATTTCTAGATGTGCCCTCATCTGATTGTGTTTCTTCAAGTGGAGGTCCTGCTAGTGTGAGCGCTAGCAGTGTGCATGACTCTTCACAAGATGCCGTGGCCGGACGGTGAATTTTAATAGAATCACCCGTTTGATCGAGTGAGTCCAGTGACTGTTGAGCTGCCTTTTCAAATTCCATATCCCACTGAGAGAATAAGTGATGCATGAACATTAAGGGCTGATCTGTTTGATCTCATGGGAATCTATTATCAAGCCAATAATCAGCTTAATTATCAACATGGGCTAATTTATTATGTTGGGGTTATTATTAGATAATTATATTAAGTAAATTTTGGCTTGCAAGTTTTTACCTTTCACTTGAAAGGGTTTTTCTTGTTTTAAGCACTTAGGATTTATTTTTCTAGTTGAATATGGTTTTGATGTAATTCCTATTTGGATTGGGCTTTTGATTGATTTCCAATTTGGGTTCAAGTATTAGCAAATTCCTAGCTGATTTTGAATCTAATTGAGAATCCTAATTGTTTTAGGTTAAGGTTATATTCCTTGCCTATATATACCCATATATTGTAATATTTTAAGGGACAAGAATTTGATAAATAAAATCGTGAGTTTTTATACTTGCAAAACCGTAGGAAGTTGGTGGTTAATTCCTTTATACTTTCTTATCCAGATTTTGTTTAGTTTGTGGGTGATTAATTTCTTTAAGCAATCTAAGCAAATCGATCCTTTAGTTTTGTTTCTTGGTGATTAAATTCTTTATAGAAGCAATCTAAAGTTACTTGTTAGGTCCAAATGTGTTGTAGAGGGGGGGGGGGTGAATACAACTTTTTGAATTAATGAAGCAATAAATACTATGTAATAAATGAACACAATGATTCAAGGAATATATGTCTTATATATAACTTGAAAGGGTTGCTACAACATTCATTACACAGTACACTAGAAGTAAAGAGGGTAGTAAATGATACTAAGCTCTGTGAATACTCTCTCTCTCTTTTACAAGTGTTTATCTTGAAAATATTGCTCTCTCACAAAAAAAATACACAAGTACTTCTATTTATACTACTTGTAATCTATGTCTTGTAGTCTTCAAAGATTAAAATATACGTGGCCCAACGATATCCACATAAATCTTATCTTATCTTGAAAGCTTGGAAATCTGCCAATTAGATGATGCCATGTGTCATGTTGAAACTGCCCTCCATGTAGAACATCTACTTGAGAACTTCTACTTGGCCATTTCGAATATCTATCTCGAATGTTCTGCATAGGAATGTTCTACTTGGCCATCTCGAATATTCTATCTCGAATATTCTACATAGGAATGTTCTACTTGGCCATCTCGAATATTCTATCTCAAATATTTTGTACTTAGAAAAATTCTGGGCTTTAACTTGAAACTTCAATGCAGCATCTTGAGCTTGTGATTTCTTTATGTCTTCCAAATTCTTCAACAAGCTCTTGAACTTGGATCTCTATTACTGACATAAACATACTATCAATGTCCTGACACTTGATGCAATGGTCTGATTCATAAGTGACTAGTCTTGATAGTGTCTCTGCTTCTTGAATAGATTACCATTTTCAATTAGTAATGTGGCTTTCCAAATATTGCTTTCCTTCTTGTTCACTTGAAATCAATTAGTCTTATTGATACTGATAGTTATGATCTTGAGTCTTTAAGTTACAAATCACTGAGGCATGAACAACTCTGTCTTGAACTTCTTTCAATGATTTCTTCTTTATTTGATCATAGTTAACATGTTGAATTGTATCAATTACCCTGTCTTCATTTAGCATTGATTTCTTTGTGGCTTCATGTTCTTGATTGTCTTCTGGTTAAGTATCTTTTCTTTTAGTTGAGTTACATAAGTTATAGTGTTACAAGTTTAGACACTTTGCCTTTCAATCTCCCCCTATTTGATAGTCTAACAATGACATTCAAATTAACAAAGGGATAACTCAACTAAACAATGAGACGAGAAAAAGATAAATAACATTACTGTCTTGTTTGAATTACAACTGAAATAAACTTGAAAACAATTCAAAGAACTAGAATAAATAAAACTTAAGCTAGACAGAAAATTCGAACTTCGAATTAAAGATCATTTGAGTGATTCCTATCACCTGGATTATTTCAAACCTTTCAGTCAAACTTATATCACCTTATTGGATCCACTCTGATTCACGGTTACAGTATGGTACGTTAGCCTATCTCGCATACCGTGATCAGGTGAATTTTCCTCAAGTGAGTTAAAGCAACCAAAAAGATATGAAGTTTTTCCAACTTCAAGTTCACACCACTCTGACCGTTAATTCTAATTCCGTCTCTTCTTCCTAACTTCTTCAGCTTGGCACTTCTCCTCCTTCAACCTTTTGCGCCTTTCCTTCTGTTGTTGTTCTTTCTTGTAAACTGGATTATGAAGCTGCTTCCACCTTGCATTCAACAGACTTACCGCTTCCATTTCTAAAGGATTCCTGGGCTCTGGATAAGGATGCCTGAAAAGCCTTCTGAGTTTGTCCACCTCCTGAGTAGTTCTGATCTTTGGAATGTCCTCAAAATTTTTCATTATGAGCTGTGACTTCCAATGAGACTTATCAGCCTTAAACTGATAATAGATCATTTTAGAGTAGCCCTTAACACGGTTAGTATTGTGGACACTAGCCGCATCTCGCTCCATTCTCTTCTTTTTCACTACTACTTTAGATAAGTACTTCAGGAGTCTCTGCTTCTCATCTACATTCTCATTCTCCACTTCGCCCCATTTGAATACTTTTAAAACTCTCTCCAGAAAAGCAGCATCTTGAGTCTGCAGCAGCCATTTCCTACTCATATGCAACAATGTTTGATTTTGGTCTGCGTCTATGAATGCTAAAGCATCAGCTGTGTCATCGTCATATGAGTGTATCCAGTATACACTATCTCTCCCCGGAACACCAACTGCCTCCCTTATTTCTCCTTGTTCCAGAGATCCAGAAGGAAGAGTCAGAGCTTTATCTACATTCTTAACAGCTTGTAGAATATTCCACTTTCTTTCAATTAGCTCCGGCTCAATCTTTACATTGTCTAGAGGGTTTGGAGCAATAATGTCACACTTCCAGATTTCATTGCTCATCTTGAATATGACCCTCTCAATGAACTCCACTGACTTCTCCTTGATGTCAGAAGTGAATCCCTTACTCATCATTTGCCTGCATACCGCCTTTAGGGATTCTACTGATAGAGCCATTAGGTCATTTTCCTCTAAGCACACCCTCTTCATCTTTCCATCAACAACCATCCGAACAATATCAGGATTCGCTGAGAATTCTGGTCCCTTGTCCTCTGCTAGCTGCATTAACTGATCCCTATACAGAATGCTAAGCTCCTCAGCTTGAGAATATTAAATTTTTGTTGCTAGCAAGAACAACTCTGACGCAGATCTTCTCGAGATGAATTGATCATCCACATACAAGAAAGCTGTCGGGACTCCTTCGACTAAAGACAAGATGACCTGCCATTCCTTAACCATTGCATTATATCCAACTCTGACTTTTGAGATCAACCTTTTCAAAGCATTTATGTAGTCAACAATCAGTGGATTCTGCAAGTTCAAGTTGTAGAACAAGTCTTCCGCCTCTTTGTTATGAGTTCCTTTTGTACAAACTCCCGATAGAATCTTCCTTGCATCATCCCATTTCCGTCCTATCCTTTTCTTGTCCAGATCTACTTGAGGATCAGCTAACCTTGCAAGCTCATGATCATACTGTTTCTCCTTAAGCTCCGCTTTCTTTTCAAGAAAAACAGCCTCATCCTGCATCATCTTCATTTTATAGAACTGAGCTTGTTCCAAGGCCAGCTGTTGGGCTTCTAGAGTTTCC
This sequence comes from Oenanthe sinensis, assembly GCA_028671895.1. Taxonomy (NCBI): domain Eukaryota; kingdom Viridiplantae; phylum Streptophyta; class Magnoliopsida; order Apiales; family Apiaceae; genus Oenanthe; species Oenanthe sinensis. Next base: position 9,649,730 of record JAPMAC010000212.1, read on the forward strand.
TTATCAACAGGTATTTCTTCAGGCTGTCCGGAAGACATTCCAGCACCTCCACCTTGTTCCTTCAAAGATCTTCTAATAGCATGTGCTAACGGAACATCCTCCATATCAGAATCTGAATCAAGTACTGCATGTGCCTCTTCTTGATGACGACTCAAGTCAATGAATGGCTCTTCTTGTTCAGCCACCACTGCCTTACCCTTCCTCTTTCTTTGAGCCTCTTCTTCATTCACTGGCTCATTTTCTTTGACAACATCAGCAGTTTGCATCTTCAATTTCTTCAATTATTACCGACTGTTGTCTCGTCTCCTTACCACTCTCCCCCTTAGGTGAGTTATCCCCGACACCACCTTTCTCGCCAGATCCAGCAGTTGCATGAGAACCACCAAAACCAGAACCCGAGGGTCCAGCTCCACCAGCACCTCCAGCACCACCAGTATCATCATGATCAGGGGGAGGCTGAGTGAATTGTTCGTCAAAGCACTCGGGAGGAACAAAGCTTCTAACTGCATACATCATCCTGCTGATCTCTGTCGCCATGGTATGCATTATGCTCTCCACTGCTCCCATTCTCTCATTCAGAGTGCTGCCCAAGATACCACCAGCATGGCCCAAGTCATTCACCTTATTTGTCAATTCATCCATCGCTGTTGCTTGACTGGCCATCCGTGCTGCGTAATCATCAAGAGCTCGTTGATTGTCACCAATATTGATCCCTAACTGCCCCATTGACTGCCCGAACTGCTTGATTTCAATTTCAATTGCTGTCATACGCGTGTCAAGATTTTCAAGATAAAGGGACAGTGTTTGGTCTGGGTGTCCTCGCTCTAAAAATCGTTCTGGTAGTGTTTGTCGCTCGGTTTCGGGCCTTAAAAATGAAGGTCCCTCACTCCCTAAACGCTCACACACACTCCCTATCTCACGCTCGTGTATGTCTTCAACAATAGTCTTGAAAGAGAAAGCAGTACCTGCAGAAACTGGATAAGTAAAGTGAGTAGCAGTTATGGGATCTGTTCCTATCATATCCTGAGGTGGAATCTCAGGTTGAGAGGCCGCAGAGTGTTCTAGTACAACATCAGAACCGATCCTCTCTGCAGCATCAGTATGTACCGGTGAAGGTACGTCTGAAGCAATGAAAGCTTCTGGCCTTTCTGAAGTAACAGGCTCTTCAGAAGGCCCCAGATCCTTACCAAAATTCTTAGGTGTAGAATGTGCAAAGGTAGAACCACTCTCGTGAGGTGGAGTGGGTGTGAATGACATTCTAGGTTTGGACTGGGCTGAAGAAGTTGCAGCATGTGAAAATTTGGCTTTCTTCCGAATAACTGGCTGCACTTCTGGGTCACTCTCAGAGCCCTCACCTAAATCTACAGATGCCAGCCTTTTAACTCCCGTGAGCAAGGGTGAAATAGAAGAATCAAGAGTTTCAGACTCAGAATCAGAAATATAGCTCTCACCCTGGGATAGATCCTGCGGGCTAGCAGAATCTTGGGCAATGGAATCAGATTTAGTTGAAGAAGTATCAGTAGTGTGAACAGAGAGTTGCTCTTATTCATAGAAGTTACCTCCTTCATTACCTTGTCCAGCGAAGGGATCAGGATCAGCATGTGGAGTAGGTTGTCTTTCCCTGTGACCGGCAGAGGATTGACCGTGAGAGTGGCCATCATCATCCTCATCACTTTGTGGCTCTTCAGGAATCCCTTGAAATGCGTCAGCATGTGCAGATGGATTCTGAGCATGTGATGATACGTGCGAGGTTCCCGCCATAGTAGTAATACCTGCATCATACTGAAGCCACACTTGAATATTAGCAGGAATAATCAGCGCTTTACCGTGATGTTTATCCTGATTAGCAATTGTTGTGAGTGACTTGGTGCCCATGCCAAGTGATGCAGATGTTTTACTCGTTGCAAATGCCTGTCTTACAGCTAAAGCATTAGTCGGTACTAAATGATTAATGAGCATTTGTAAGAAACGAGGATACCAGCATACAACGTTAGTAGTTGCAAGGTTTCTGTTTGCAGATGATCCCATTGTAGCCACTATTTCGGAAAGAACTATTCTTCCATAATTAATGTCCAGTTCACGGGCTAGGGAAACGGCAAAGATCTGTATGTGAATTGGAATCTGATGATAATCTTTTTCGCGCGGCCGAAAACATCTCGTGATGGCCTCGAAAAAGTAATTCCATTCCACCTGGAAGTATTGTTTCTGGATGGCGCCAGCTAAGATCCGTCCAGAAGGAGGATAACATCCAATCTCCTCAAAGAATTTGAGACGATCTGCCGTTGAAGGTTCAGGGTCATAAACATCTTTAACTGGAAAGCCCAGAACCCTGTTGAACACTTCCTCCGTTACTTCATATTCCTGACCCGCCAAGGTAAACCTGAAACCATAGGGGGTAGATTTACTCCTGAAAGTAACCGCACTAGTCCATAATTGCTGTAAAGCATCATGGACTAGTGTTGGTTTAGCAATAAACGTAACACTAGCCTTGGAATACAGATTGAGGAATCGTATCCAAAACTTGAATCGTGGGAGTTGATCACTAATTTCCGTACTAATGTTATAAAAATTATTTTTCGCAAGAATAAATTGGTGAGCCATTTGTAAAATAATTTTCCTTGAGTTAATGTGATATTTTGAAAAGAAACAATTAAGGTAAACACTTAAGGAAAAAAATGTAATCTAATTAATTCCTTTTAGAGAATCGAGAAGATGAACAGCCGATTTGAACTAAACTACGGAATAAATTATGATCAAAATCAAAACAAACAGAATCCAGTCCAGTAAATACTGCAACCCAAATCAGTGATATAAAAACTAAACTATGTTTGTAAATAACCGTGATAGTTGTGTGTATATCTGTGTGTATATGACAAACTGAACAGATGAACAGACAGGTCCAAATACACAAATACAGGGCAAACAGAGAATAGTAAATTGAAAACGGGCAGCAGTTCGAGATATGTAAGAGTTTTAACACAACTCGAATGAACAGGGCAATGACTGTTTGAAATCGCAGGGAGGGAGGGTGGGGGCTGTAAAAATTTAGGGTTAAAACGATTAGGTAAAAGTGAAAAGAAAGACGGGTTAATGTTGTATATATAGGCATATATGTGTAAAGACGAGAATATCCCTGTGAAAATAGAAAAAAAACGTTAAGTACATACAGGAGAACATCAAGTCGAACACTATCTCGAACATCAAGTCGAATATTCGAGATAGTGTTCGAGATAGGTCTATCTCGAACATCAAGTCGAATATTCGAGATAAAATTCGAGATGACACTAACTCGAACAAATAATCACTTGATCAATTAATACAGCTTAATAAACCCACCAGGAAATCCCATCTCGAATATCAAGACAAAATTCCATTAAAATGAGTAAAATGGCAAGTATAAACCTGGGAACACTATCTCGAATATCAAGTCGAATATTCGAGATAATGTTCGAGATAGGACTCAAGTCGAACATCAAGTCGAATATTCGAGATAATGTTCGAGATAGGACTCAAGTCGAACATCAAGTCGAATATTCGAGATAATGTTCGAGATAGGACTCAAGTCGAACATCAAGTCGAATATTCGAGATAATGTTCGAGATGGGACTCAAGTCGAACATCAAGTCGAATATCCGAGATAATGTTCGAGATAGAGATTAACTCGAACAATTTCCCAGACTTGGAATTTTAAACAGGCACACAGGGAACTGTAACTCGAAATTCAAGTCGAATTTCGAGATGAATTTCGAGATAGACCTTATCTCGAATATTCTTCCCAGACTTAGAATTTTCAAAATTTTTAATTTGGAAGATAGTCAGAATAATTTGGCAATTTTTTCAACAACAATTAAATTTTGCCAAATTAAGATAAATATCAATTCAAGGATTTTTATCAAAGCAAATAATAAAAACATTCCTTGACAATTCTAAGGCCTCTTAAATTAAACAAAATTACATGAAAAACACAGGTAAATTCATCTAAAAATCATAAAAAATTTAGAATAATATGAATTTAACTCCCCCTATGATCATGCAATCATACCAGCATAAATTCAAAGATTTAACTAATAATTACACATAAAACACAATGAATTCATGTAAAATAACACAACATGCATCCTAAAATACTCATTACTTAATCATTTTAAAGTCTAAGTCCATAATGATTAATTAGCATGCAGAAGTGATATTTTGAGCAATTATAGAGATTATTTACATATGTTTTCAACTTTGTATCAATAAAATAGGCAAATGACAAGACTAAAAGCATATGTTCATGATTAAAAACTGAAATTTTGCAGATAGCAGAAATCACTAACTTGTGTTAAGCATTCCCAATTCACCAACCAACCTATTGAATGTTACTTCATCAAGAGGTTTAGTGAATATATCTGCAATTTGTTGCATTGTGGGCACAAAATGTAGCTCCACAGTCCCCTCCTCGACATGTTCTCTAATGAAATGATACCTGATATCTATATGCTTGGTTCTTGAGTGGTCTACAGGATTGTTGGTCATGGCAATGGCACTTGTGTTGTCACACATGATTGGAATCTTTTGTGCTCCATGCCATAATCTTTCAATTGGTTCCTCATCCATAGTATTTGAGCTACACAGCTTCCAGCAGCAATGTACTCAGCTTCAGCAGTAGAAGTAGATACTGTGTGTTGCTTTTTGCTTTGCCAGGACACCAATCTTCTGCAAGAAATTGACATGCACCAGATGTGCTTTTTCTATCAATCCTGCAACCTGCATAGTCTGAATCCGAATAGCCAATTAGATTAAAACCTGTATCTCTTGGGTACCAAATCCCAAGATTTGATGTTCCCTTGAGATACCTAAAGATTCGTTTGACGGCTATGAGATGTGATTCTCTAGGATCCACTTGGAACCTTGCACACAAACAAGTTGCGAACATAATATCGGGTCTACTTGCAGTTAAATAGAGGAGTGAGCCAATCATACCTCGATAGCTTGTGATGTCAACTGGTTTACCTGATTTGTCTTCATCAAGCTTCGTGGCTGTTGCCATGAGAGTCTTAGCTGTTGATGCATCTTCTAGATTATACTTCTTGAGTAAATCTTTGATGTACTTGGACTGACAGATAAAGATTCCATCTTTTCTTTGACTGATCTGTAATCCAAGGAAGAAGGACAGCTCTCCCATCATGCTCATCTCATATTTATCCTGCATTAACTTGGCAAATTTCTCGCACAAGCGCTCATTAGATGACCCAAAAATAATATCGTCCACATAGACTTGAACAAGTATTAAATCACTTTTTACATTTTTATAGAACAATGTTTTATCAATTACTCCCCTAGTAAAACCACTTGCAATTAAGAACAAGGATAGGGTTTCATACCATCGTCTTGGGGATTGTTTGAGGCCATAAACAGCTTTGAAGAGAAGATACACAAAATCTACAAGTTCTGGATCAACAAAGCCAGGTGGCTGTTCCAGATATACTTCTTCTTCTAGCTCTCCATTCAGGAAGGCACTTTTCACATCCATCTGAAAAACCTTGAAGTTCTTGTGTGCTGCAAAGGCCAAGAACATCCTGACTGCCTCAAGTCTTGCAACTGGAGCGTAGGTCTCATCATAATCAATACCTTCTTTTTTAGAATAACCCTTCGCTACCAAACGAGCCTTGTTTCGTGTTACAAGTCCGTCTTCATCCAGTTTATTTCTGAATACCCACTTAGTTCCAATTACTGATCTGTTCTTCGGTCGGGGTACCAGCTTCCAAACTTTCTGCCTTTCAAACTGATTGAGCTCCTCTTGCATTACAATCACCCAATCAGTATCAACAAGAGCTTCTTCTATTTCTTTAGGTTCAAGCTTGGATAAGAACCCAGAATATAAGCAAATATTAGCCATGTCAGCTCTTGCAGTTCTTCTAGTAGTCACACCAGCATCTGGATCACCAATTATTAATTCAAACGGATGGTCTCTACTCCATACTCGTTCTCTTGGAAATTGTCTTGATGATTCAGCTTGACTTTCTGAGTTGTTGTGTTGACTACTTGTGGTATTTCCACTAACTCCCCCTGAGTTAGTGCCAGCTCCTACAGAACTAGTGTAATCTCGTCTTGAGCCTTGAACACTTGTCCTTGAGCTGCTGTTTACTCCCCCTGAGTTGTTGCCGAATCGTGTGGAAGAAGTTTCTTCTGATCTTCTAGGATTCGATTGTTCATTAAGCTCAGATGTTTCTTCACGAACACTTGGAACATTTGAAATGACAACCAACTCAGGTTCATCTTCAAGTTCATCTAAGTCTAGATTCTGAAATTTAAGGGACTCTGGTTCACTAGAATCTTTAGATATTGATGGGAGTTTGGTATCGTCGAATCTGACGTTGTAGCTTTCAGTCACTTTTTGATCATTCACTAAGAATACCCGATAAGCTGCCACCACATCTGTAGAATAACCAACAAAGATTCCTTCACGAGCTTTTGCTGCAAATTTGCCTAGATTTTCATTATCTATAAGCACATAGCATTTAGCTCCAAAGACATGAAAGTATTTGATTGTAGGTCTTCTGTTATTCATTAGTTCACATGGTGTCTTTTCTTTATCTTTTATGATCAGGGTTCTATTCTGAGTGTAACATACTGTACTCACTGCTTCGGCCCAAAAGTAAAGAGGAAGTTTTGAATCATACAACAATGTTCTTGCTGCTTCAACCAAAGTTCTGTTCTTCCTTTCAACTACTCCATTTTGCTGTGGAGTTCTCGGGGCTGAGTACTGACGACGTATTCCCTTAGATACACAGAAGTCATTCAGCACTGCATTCTTAAATTCAGTACCGTTGTCTGTTCTAATCGTCTTTACAGTAAGTGTTTTCAACATTCTCAATTTGAGTGATGTGATCAATGATTAGGAAAGGTACTTCGTCTTTCGTCATTGCGAACAATACCCATGTATACTTGGAGAAGTCATCCACGATTACCAAAGCATATCTTTTCCTAGATAAGGATAGGACATTCACTGGGCCAAACAAATCCATATGAAGAAGTTGTAAAGGCTCAGTGATACTAGAAATTTCTTTACTTTTATGTGATGCTCGCTTTGACTTTCCCATTTCACAAGCTTCACAGAGTCCTTTAGGAGCAAACTCCATCTGTGGTAGATCTCTCACTAATTCTCGCCTCGCGAGAGCATTCATCGTTTTGAAGTTTAAGTGAGATAGTTTTTTGTGCTATAACCAGCTTTCATCATCTGAAGCTTTGCTGTAGAAACAGGTGACTTCATTCTGATTTGCCGAATCCATGTCTGCAACAAAAAGATCTGCCTTTCGAACTCCTTTCAAAGCTAACGAACCTTCCTTGATGTGAGTTATTGATACACCTTTCTTATTGAAGACAATTTCATAACCTTTGTCACAGAATTGACTTATGCTCAATAGATTGTGCTTCAATCCCTCAACATAGGAAATATCTTCAATGATGACATTGCCAGTCTTCAGTTTGCCATATCCCTTTGTCACTCCTTTGCTGTCATCTCTAAAGGTAACATAAGGGCCAGCTTTCATAACCAACTCTGTAAGCAGGGACTTGTTTCCTGTCATATGCCTTGATGCTCCACTATCTAGCACCCATAAGACTTTATTTCTTTTCTGCTTAATGCCCTGCAATGACAGATTGGTTAGGCATTCTTCGGAACCCAACTTTGATTGGGCCCGGCTTTTCTATAAGATCGATAGTTATCAGGTATAACAACAGGAGATGCACTCTTTTTAACATTACTAGAGCTTTCGACTTTGTCTTTCCCTTTTTCAGACTTGACAGATTTGTCAGTCTTAGGAGAAGGCTTGTCACTCCTAACTTTAGGAGGACTGGCAGTCTTAGCTCTCACATGCTTCTTCTTGATATTAGAACTAGTAGCAGTATTTAAACATGTTTGACTAGTTGCATTCATCAAATTTACAAAAGTTTGCATGACGTTAAAAGTGCATGGCATACAATTAGGTTGACCACATTGTGCATGATTCTGATGCATGTTATTCATTGTATGTGGTACATGCATGGCATGTGCAACAGGAATATTCATGTTAGATTTACATGCATAAGAAAGATGTTCAGTAGATTTACAGTGATAACATGCTTTCTTTACTCGTTCTGCCTTAACCTCTTTTATGCCCTTTTCTTTCTTAACCTGTTGTTTAACAGCCTTGGCTCCTAATCCTGGTCTAGATTCTTCTCTAGGGGATTTGATTTTAACTGATTTAGTAGGAGTTACAGGTTGTTCTTTCTTCCGATCTTCCATCTCGATTTCATATCTAACTAGTAAATCAGTCTCTTCTTCTTCTCGAGGAGTAAAGTGTTTGAATATTGGTTTAATAGCAGATTTGAGAATTGTAGGTACTTCTTTTTTAATCTCACTGGGACTGGTGTCTACAGGCCTTTTCCCTTCTTTATTTGATAAGTTAGAATAGTCAAGTCCTACACCAACACCAGTTATCTTCTTAAATGTGCTACTATCAACATTCACTTTACTAGCTGCTAGTTTATAAGCTTCGCATTTTGTTTCTAACTCAGCTAGTTTATTCCTAAGACATGCTTCTATTTCATCTTTAAGGTTGAGCTTGTGTTCCAAAGTTTTAATAGAGTCTCTTAGGGAAGTATCTATAGTGCAAACGGCCTCTAATTCTTCCACTTTTGCCTCAAGCATTCTGCATTTGGCAACAATTGTTTTCTGTTCTTTTTGAGAAGTATTTAGGCTTTTGCACAGCATATAGATCTCTTCGCTAAGAGCCCCGTTCTGCACCTTATAATCATCTAGAGACATTTCTTCCTTAAGGGTTAGAACTGGTACCTCTGGTTCATCTGACGTTTCAGCCATGAGGGCAAAGTTTGCTGTATGAGTAACTTCTTCCTCATCTGAATCATCCCACGCTCTTCCTTCTGTGACAACTAAAGCTCTTTTTCCATGTCTTTCCTTCACCAGGGCCTCATACTTGCTTTTGAGAGCTTCATAAGTTTCTTTTGGATATGTCTGTTTAGGCTTCTTGCAATCTGTAGCAAAGTGTCCAGCTTCACCACAGTTATAACATTTGAACTTCATTTTGAAATCCAAAGGAGATTTGTAGTTGGTACTCTTGCCTTTTCCTTTGTAGCCTTGTGAACTACCACCACCCCTAGTAACCCGATAATAAGATGAAGATTTACTTTGCGGTCGGTTACTCTTTCTGAATCTGATATTGCTGAACTTCCTTGCCATGTATGCCACGACACTGTCATCCATGTTGTCCAGCTCTTCTTGGGTGAAGTAGTCGTCATCACTATTTGATGTGCACTCATCATCATTTTCAACTTGAGGTGATGCAGGTGATGACCTAGGCTTTTCTGCAACCATTGCCTTTTTAGACTGTACCTCATCAGCAATTAACCCTGATGCAGCTTCTTTTCCTCTTGAATCATTATCCCATGCTTGATCTTGAAGTGTTTCCAGCTCATAGGTCTTTAGAATTCCATAGTATTCTTCCAGAGTTGTTGTGTATAAATCTCTGGTTTCTCTAACAGCGTAGACTCTATGTTCAATGCTTTTTGGCTGGTTCCTCAGATATCTCGTGTTGACTTCAACCACGGGGAGAGTTACACCTCTCAGATTCAAATCCAAAACCAACTGACTGAATCTTAGATAGACATCGGTTATACCTTCTCCTTTTCTTATCCTGAAAGTGTCATACTCCATCTTGAGTATAAGTGTTTTGTTGCTTCTGACCTCAGAGGTACCTTCCATGACGACCTCTAGCTTATCCCAAATCTTCTTTGCTGTAGTTAGTCCTTTAACTACGTTAAACATCTCATGATCTAGGGATTCCATCAGTGTTTGTCGAACGGATGTGTCGAAAGATATCTGCTCCTTATCAGCATCTGAAAAGTCTACTGCCTTCTTAGGCTCAGACCGTTGTGGTACTACCACATCTCCTTCCATATGCTCAGGAACAACAACCATTGGTACAAATTTACCTTTATCGAGGACTTCCAGATATTCAGGATTGACTGACTCAAGGTAAAGTTTCATTCTCAACACCCATTCTTCATAATGATCTCGGTCGAACATTGGAATCTTGAAATTGTTCTTAGGTGCCATCTTAATGCGGTTTAAAGTAAAGATAATAAATTTTTCTTATTACTTGAGTAGTAATTAAAAGAAAATTAAATTATCTTAAAATAAATCAAGGTTCAAATTCTGGACACCAAAAAAAAATTCTAAGTACCCAAGACTAGGCTAAGTAGAATATCTATGTAGAACTGCCCAAGTCGAATTTCTCTAAGTAGAACTTCTGTCCAAGTAGAATATTCCAAGTAGAATATTCAAGTAGAATATTCCAAGTAGAATATTCAAGTAGAATATTCCAAGTAGAACTTTTGTCCTTGGAAGAAATTTTCTGCAGGTCACTTTTAATATTGAATAAACAATATTACTTTTCACACTTTTTGACTTTTGTAGCTTTTCTCACCTAACTCACCTAACCCACGTGCTAGGTACTGAATATCTTCTGTAACAATTTTGTTGTGAGATTTATGTCAAATCAAAAGCCAATAACACCTTTTTAACTTTATGTCTCTTGAAAAAGTAATCAAAAGTTGCTGGGTTTATCTTTTTTATCAAGAACAGTAATGTCTCCTTGAAGAACACCAAAAATCAAAGTACCCAGAATAATTCACAAAAATTATCTAAAGTCCTCCCAAGCTAAATAATTACTCCTGGAGTATTTAAATAATTTTTAGAGTGAGTTTTCTCTGCCAAACAAATTTGAGCACACTTTTCGAGAAGAACTTGAAAAGTAGATCTATAGATGAAAACTCACTAATCTTCTACCAAACACAAGGATCTATGTTTTGTATATTAAACATGAAGCTCTGATACCAATTGTTATGTCCAAATGTGTTGTAGGGGGGGGGTGAATACAACTTTTCGAATTAATGAAGCAATAAATACTATGTAATAAATGAACACAATGATTCAAGGAATATATGTCTTATATATAACTTGAAAGGGTTGCTACAACATTCATTACACAGTACACTAGAAGTAAAGAGGGTAGTAAATGATACTAAGCTCTGTGAATACTCTCTCTCTCTCTTTTATAAGTGTTTATCTTGAAAATATTGCTCTCTCACAAAAAAAATACACAAGTACTTCTATTTATACTACTTGTAATCTATGTCTTGTAGTCTTCAAAGATTAAAATATACGTGGCCCAATGATATCCACATAAATCTTATCTTATCTTGAAAGCTTGGAAATCTGCCAATTAGATGATGCCATGTGTCATGTTGAAACTGCCCTCCATGTAGAACATCTACTTGAGAACTTCTACTTGGCCATTTCGAATATCTATCTCGAATGTTCTACATAGGAATGTTCTACTTGGCCATCTCGAATATTCTATCTCGAATATTCTACATAGGAATGTTCTACTTGGCCATCTCGAATATTTTGTACTTAGAAAAATTCTGGGCTTTAACTTGAAACTTCAATGCAACATCTTGAGCTTGTGATTTCTTTATGTCTTCCAAATTCTTCAACAAGCTCTTGAACTTGGATCTCTATTACTGACATAAACATACTATCAATGTCCTGACACTTGATGCAATGGTCTGATTCATAAGTGACTAGTCTTGATAGTGTCTCTGCTTCTTGAATAGATTACCATTTTCAATTAGTAATGTGGCTTTCCAAATATTGCTTTCCTTCTTGTTCACTTGAAATCAATTAGTCTTATTGATACTGATAGTTATGATCTTGAGTCTTTAAGTTACAAATCACTGAGGCATGAACAACTCTGTCTTGAACTTCTTTCAATGATTTCTTCTTTATTTGATCATAGTTAACATGTTGAATTGTATCAATTACCCTGTCTTCATTTAGCATTGATTTCTTTGTGGTTTCATGTTCTTGATTGTCTTCTGGTTAAGTATCTTTTCTTTTAGTTGAGTTACATAAGTTATAGTGTTACAAGTTTAGACACTCTGCCTTTCATTACTTTTCCGTTGTGAATCTGATCTACAGAGAAAAATATACATCATCTTGGTATCTAGAGCTCGGTTTGGCGATTTGTTTTGAAGATCTTCTTCAAAAACGTGGGCAACAATTCTGGTGTGTTTCGTGGTGGTTTGACGACTTCTTTGAGGGGGTTTTCTTTAAAAAACGTGGGTACACATGGCTGATCTGTTTGGTGGCAGTTTTGCGACTACTTCCAAAGGTTTTCTTCATAAAAACGTAGGTAACATGGCTAATGTATTTGGGGATGAAGAACTGAATGTTATGTGTGGTTTAAATCCAGAACAAGTTGAGAACATGCGAAGGGATAGGGAAATCAAAGAATTAAGGGAGCAATTGAAGGAGGTTTTAGCAAAATTGGATCAAAGAAGGGGTTTTCGTATGGATATCCCAGATTTCGATGGTGATATAAATCCTGAAAATTTTATTCAATGGTTGAAACGTATTGAAAGAATCTTTGACTACAAGGATTATGATGATCACAAGAGATTCAAAGTGGCAAGATCGAAGCTTAAAGGTTATGGAAATTTATGGTATGAAAATCTAAAATCAAAGAGGAGAAAAGAAGGCAAAGCACGTATTGATTCTTGGGAAGCACTCAGGGTGAGAATGAAAAAACATTTTTTACCTACTGATTTTGAACAATATATGTTTATGAATCTGAAGGGTTTTGAGAAAGATACAATATCTCATGAGGAGTATACAATTGGGTTTGATGAAGAAACAATACTTGCACAAAACGTGGCTGATTTATGTGCAGAAATTACTCCCAAATTTGATAACTCAACGCCTTCAACTATGGAAGATAAGAAGATTTGTGACAAGTGCGAAGGGTATGAACATGAACAAGAGGGCTGCTTTAATAATATTCGAATGTTGAATTTGCCTGGCATTGAGGAGATTGAGGCAACTTATTCTCTCACGGAGATAGAAATCAACAAAGAAGAGGAGCAAGCACAACATGAACAAGATCATGATTCTGAAATTGAAGCGTTAACTGTAATTCAAGAACCTAATGAGAATTTGTTTTTGAATGAGAAGCGTATTGGGAATGAGTTGGAACAAGAGGATCATCATAACTTGTTGATTTATCCTACACTACCTTTATCAGATTTTTTTAATCCTTTCAAGGTTGAGTGTGATGCTAATGGTGTTGGGGCTGTTTTGATTCAAGAGAAGAGACACATTGATTTTCTAGGCATAGACATCATGTTGGGAACTACTAAAACGTCAAAAATTTTTCTCTTCAAGTTTCTTCCAAAGTTATTTTGCATGGGGCTGAAATTTGATGTTCTCAAGTTTTGTGATAAATCATCTCATTGTGTGTTGATTCTTAAATTCTACAAAACTCGTGGAAGAGTTTTTTTCAAAGGAGAGGAGAATGATGCGGAGTATGACATTAATCTATTCATATGTATCTATTGTACAATTGAGGACAATTGTTTTCGAATAAGAGGAGTATGATGCATGAACATTAAGGGCTGATCTGTTTGATCTCATGGGAATCTATTATCAAGCCAATAATCAGCTTAATTATCAACATGGGCTAATTTATTATGTTGGGGTTATTATTAGATAATTATATTAAGTAAATTTTGGCTTGCAAGTTTTTACCTTTCACTTGAAAGGGTTTTTCTTGTTTTAAGCACTTAGGATTTATTTTTCTAGTTGAATATGGTTTTGATGTAATTCCTATTTGGATTGGGCTTTTGATTGATTTCCAATTTGGGTTCAAGTATTAGCAAATTCCTAGCTGATTTTGAATCTAATTGAGAATCCTAATTGTTTTAGGTTAAGGTTATATTCCTTGCCTATATATACCCAAATATTGTAATCTTTTAAGGGACAAGAATTTGATAAATAAAATCGTGAGTTTTTATACTTGCAAAACCCTAGGAAGTTGGTGGTTAATTCCTTTATACTTTCTTATCCAGATTTCGTTTAGTTTGTCGGTGATTAATTTCTTTAAGCAATCTAAGCAAATCGATCCTTTAGTTTTGTTTCTTGGTGATTAAATTCTTTATAGAAGCAATCTAAAGTTACTTTTCCGTTGTGAATCTGATCTACAGAGAAAAATATACATCAATAAGGAAGGGTCTGCAGTTGTCTCTGGTTCAGTTCTCGATCTTTTTGTTGGTGGAGACAGAGCTGCGGGTTCACTGATAGAAACACTTCTACCTCTTACTTTCCTAACCAGTTTCTTCCTTTTTCTGATTAAACTCAAAGAGGTTGAAGAAGGAGAAACTGTTTGGGGCTCTATATCAGCTTGGGATTGAACCTGTGTGTTGTCAGGTTCATAGCCAAAGTCTTGAAGTGTAAGCCCACAATCATAGTTCGCCACAAATAAATCTAAAGTAATATTACTTACATTAATAGGTAGGAATTTGGAAGCTAAAGTGTGAGTTATTACCTGTTGTACCTCTGCATCATGTTCTGCATGTTGAGCAGCTTCAAGTAAAAGTTGTGCAGAGGTTTCAACTTCCATTGGTACTTGATCTAGAATTTGCTTTGGCTCTTGCTGATGTGGTTGAGCCTGTGTAGGATTTACAATTCGATCCAAGATCTGACCCATGTACTCTGTTCTTACCACTGGCACGTCTTGAAACTTTAGATTGTTGTTGAGCCTTGAGAATATTTGTCTCTGAGAAGTTGGAGATGATTCTACAGGACTATTCTAGAACAGTTCTTTGTCTTCATCTAACAAAAGATCATTCATGAACAACATTAGGAACCTTGGATAGTAGACTTGTACATTCTATTCCCTGCTTTCTGGCATTCCCATCTTCTTTATAATTTCTTTCAAAATCAACTTCCCGAAATTAATTCTCCAGTTATGGAACACATAATACCCAATTATCTGAAGTAGTGTATATCTATTGTTGATGTTGTTCTTTGTAGTGGGTGCAAATACTTGTGCTAGTGTGTGAAAGAAATAGTCCCACTCACTCACCAACTTGGCTTTATTCAGCCTCACTAGATTAATCTCACCTTGATACTGAATAGCATTAAAAAATTCAAGTATCTCTGGAACAGTTGGAGGATCAACAAAATCTCTGTCTGGGAACCTAGAATCATGTTCACATCATCTTCAGTCACCATGTAATCGTGTTCTCCTATGGTGAATGAGAATTGTACTCTGTCTCCAACAGTTCTGTTTCTTGTTGTTGAGTACAACACCCTCAGTGCTAACACTTGCAAAGCGGTGACCAATGTAATTGCAGTTCCTATTAGTGAATGTTCGTTTAAAAATACGATCCATGGTCGAAACCTCTCGACTGAACAAAACACAGAATTAAAAAATCCTATAAAATTAGTCTTAACTAATTCATAGAATCCAGCCATTATAATTAATTATGCTAATTAATTAATAACACTTGTTAATTCAAATTAATCACAAAAGTCGAGATTTACACTTAATAAGTTTGAAACAAGCAGTCTAATGATTGAAACCCTAATTCTAAATCAACCCTTAATCGATTTTACACCTTTTAATCTGCAAAAGCTAGTCACAAACAATCTATTACCAGTTACAATCACTCAAAATCAATCTAAGCTAGGTTCATATTAAAAAAAAAGGGCAGAACTTCACTTGATTTGTTTGAAATTAATACAAACCAGCAAGCACAAAGGCTTGTAGAACAGATTAAAGCAACTGTTAGCAGTTGTTTTTGATAGAATCGATAGGTTTTGTGAAATCTTGCTACTGCTGTGATCGTGTGTATATGTGTGTATATCTCTGAATAAAAGATAAGTCTGATTGTTAACAAAGGCTCAATATGACTTATGTTAAAAATAAGTCGGTATAACTTATTATAACAAACAGTCGGTATTACTTGTTTAAAGAAATAAAACAAAAACAGTAAATAAAACAAACTCGGTATGACTTATAAAGTGTCATACCGAAAAAAGAAGAAAACAAGAAGGCAGTAGGTATGACTTTTAAAGAGTCATACCGAGCTTTGTTAGATAATAAAACACAAAAGAATTAAAATAAGTAGACATGCTGAACTATCATAGGATAATAATATATAATAGGATAATATAAAATAAATGCTTATATTATTAATTATTTCTAAAATCGAAATAAAATAATAAAAATCTCATTCGAATTTTAGATAAATTAATAATAATAATATAAATTTTTAATAAACAATTATTATTTAGAAACTTTAAGATATATAACAATAATTTACATACTAATAAATTATTAAAGACGTTTAATAAATATTTACATTATTAATTGTTCTAATTAATTTTGGAATTAAATTAACTCATGTTTGAATTAATTTAATGAGTAAATTAATTGATTAATTTATAACATAATCATTTATATTAATATACAAAAATAATTAGTAAAAAATATACATTAATTTACATAAATGCTTATAAATGCTTAATTTAACCAAAAGTACTTATGCTCTAATTGAAATAATTATCTTTTAAGAATATTAATTTAATCTTAAGATAATTTTCTAAAAATTTATAAGCCCTAGGATTTTATTAATTCAAGTCTCATAAATTCTTTAAATATTAACATTTAATATTTATGAGCTTAAATTAATTCATAGCAACAAAAAATTAGTCATTATTTAACATCCCTAGTTCACTAACCAATTTAGAGAAAATGGATTCATCAAGTGGTTTCGTGAAGATGTCGGCTATTTGATCTTCTGTGGGTACAAAATGTAACACCACAGTTCCGTTCATGACATGCTCTCGGATAAAGTGATACCTTATATTAATGTGCTTGGTTCGCTGTTGGTCCCTGATATTGTAGAAGGGGGGGTTGAATACAATATCTGATAATTATTCGCTGAATAATTGGATTAAAAATATTATTTTAGTTACTCACGAAATATTAATTATAATGAAATACTGTTCAAGTGAAAGATATTATTTTAACTTGATTAGTATTACACAATTAATATTTTAGAAAAACTGTTATATAATTGATATAAAGTCTAGAACGAATTCGATATGAAGTGTTCGTGTTTAAACAATTATATTCAAACTCAGCACAGAAATCTGTGAATATTACAATGCAGATAAATTACTGAATTTGATCTGATTTTTCTAACTCTTCACAAGTTGAACAACAAACAAATGAAGCAATCTTCTCATATTTATAGAGATTAGAAAAGGCTGGTATGACCTTTTCTAGAATGACTTAATTTCAAGAAAATAAGTCTGTATGACTTATTTTAACACTTGTATGACTTTTAAAAGACTGGGCATGATTTATTTCTGGTCGGTATGACCTTTTAAAACTCGGTATGACTTATCAAAAGTTCGGTATGACCTTTTGAAAGTCATATCCAGATTTTATTTAATTAAATAAATCGGTATGACTTATTTAAATTAAACAAAATCAACTCAGCATGACCTTTTAATCAAATTGCTTCGGTATGACTTATTTAAATAGGTCGGTATGACTTATTTAAACAGGCTCGGTATGACTTATATATATATATATATATATAAAGAAATTCGGTATGACTTATTGAAAGTCATACTAACTGATTATATATATATATATATAAGTCATTTTGATCCGTTTCTTTTATAGTAAATTAATTCTACTTAATTTAATTAGTTAATTTATAAATTAAATTAATTTCAACTTGAATTAATTTAATTAGATAAATTAAATAATTAATCAACAATTGATAGTAGAATTAAAATATTATCTTTAGTCGCAGCCGTGCTGATAGTCTTGAAATCTTCCTGTCTTTTCTTCGACTTCTGATCTTGAAACCTCTTGAATTAAATAAAGAATACATATTATATTAGTTGACACACAAATGTACTGTCTGGTTCATTTGTGTCATCCCAATAAATATTCTCCATTTAAATAACATTTAACTAGAGGCCTTCTGTCATTAATTCTTCTTCACTGTTTGCATTCTTCTTCTGGAATCTGCTTGTAGTAACCACTTGAAATCTTCTATATCTTCTGTCTTCTATAGAAGTACTACCACATTATTAATTTCACTGACGCTTGAACATAGAAATGAACTTCATCCAGTGTTGAGTAGCAATCCTATAAAATATCTCTGATACTTGGATCCTTTGTGATTAGTTGACTGTCTTCGTCTTGATTCCTGTTTGGTGTTTAGTATTTACTTCTCTTTATTAGTTAGAGTTGAGTTGCCATCTAATTATTACAAATAGGCCTAGTCATATGCCTTTCAATCTCCCCCTATTTGTTGTTAAACATTTAACACACAAATTCCTAGAGGATAACTCAACTAACAACTAAGAAAGTAGTACGACATGTAGTGACTTGTAAATAATAAACAAAAGTTCTGGTTTTATATTTAACAATTTTCCAGATTCATACATAAAAGATAAATACAAGATAGATGTTCCTCTAGCACTGAACAAATATTACAAAGATTCTATCTTGTTCTATCTACGTCTTCCGTCTTCAGAAGTATCAACTTCACCTTCTTCTAGGATTGAACCTTTATGAACAGGTGTCCTTGGTACCTCTTCGGTTACTGATTGTTCTGTTGTAGTGGCCTCTCCATACAACCTTCTTTGCTCAGCTCTTGCTAACTGCCACAGTACTTCCTGTTCAACAGGATCTACTACCTCTTCTTCTACATCAGATGGTTGTGTTGAATCTATCTTTGGTATTTGCCTGATGTATGACGGAATCCTCTTTGATAGACAGTAGTTTCTTATCTTTTCTGCAGCATCCATCTTAGCTTGGGATTTAAATCCTTTCGACCTTAGCATCCTTTCTACTTGAATCATGTACTTAACTGTGTAGCCCTTTAATGATTCCTCATTTAACTGAAAGATTTGATATAGCTTGTTTGAAAAGAATCTTACCTCGTGAGGATCAAATAAGATTTGAGGACTAGCAGCTGTTGCAAAGATTCTAAGTCTATCCCTGAGAAGTTCATTTTCTTCTGAGCTTCTCTTGACTTTGTTCAAGAACGTCCATATTACTGATAAACTTCTTTGTCTGAAAAACTCCAAGGAAATTCTGAATGTCCCATTCCTGTGTGTATAGACTAGTATCTGCCAGTCTTCAAGAATGTGATCCACTAAGATAGTGATGTAGTCCACTTCCTCTTTCAGAGCTTTCATGAAGTTGTCAATGTTGTCGTTTGTCTTTTCTAGACGATCAATTAATGATTTCAGATGCTTGTCTTCAAATGGACCCTTTTGTTGTTTGTCCATTATTTTTCTTGCAGTATCCCATTTCTTTCCAATTTTGAGCTGTACATCTCTCTTTTTCTCTCTGACTGCTATGGCCCAGAGATTTTGCTTTTCTTGGCTTTCTTCTCTTTCTGCCTTGGTTCTTTCTATGACTAGAGCTTTCAGATTTTCAGTTTTTGCATGACTTGCCTTGATGTCTTCTTTTAGTTTCTTCATTGCCTCTTCATAGGCTGGATCAACTTCTTTTGGAAACAAAAATTCTTCATCAAATGCAGTTTCATCCTCAGCTCTGCAGTAGTCAGGAATATCTGATTCATCATGAGCACTGACATCAATGAATTGCTCTTGGGCATAGTACTGTTCTTCTGGTACTGGATCAAACGATTGAAATTCTTCTTCAGAAAACAGCTTGGCTTTGCCTTTGTCTTTCGTAGAAGTCCTTTCATCTTCAGCTACTTTCTCCTTTGCTTTCTCCCCCTTAGTTGAGGGATCCTCTTGAGTTTTAGAGGCTTCAAAAGATGTCAACATTTTCTGCATAGTCAGATAGACTTGCTTCATTCCTTCATTCAGATGTGTCATGCCATCATCTAGTTTGGTGAATCGTTGAGTAGAGATCTTTTCATTTTCAATGATTGTGAGGGTTAAACTTTTCTCAACGTCATCAATTTTTTCATGTAATTTGCTCACTTCTTTCATATCTTCAGCAATGAGACTCTGTACGTGCTGGATATCTTGTGTTTTTAGAAGAATGGATGACTTGACACTATCAACATCATTTCGAACAATTGTCAGCTGCTGTGTTACAGAGGCAGATGTAGATTTTTCTTCTGCTTGTGCTTTTACTTTTACCAACTCAGCCTGAACAATTTGTATTTCCCTCTGGAGAGCTTCCATTTTTGATAATAAATCACTGTGTGTGTGTGCACTCAGCTCACTTGCACTCCTGTTTAACTCACTTTCACTTGGTGCATGTGTTTCACTTTGTGTATGCCTCACATCACTAGTGTTTAGCTCCTTTCCAGATCCTGAAGCTGTACCTGCATATATTACAATTGCTTTTGAAGAGTCGAAATGCTCTTCTGATGCCTGTGAAGGCGCGTCCTCAACAAGATTAACTTGAAGTGGCTCCGCTACTGACGTAGCTACTCCTTGAATGGAGTCCCATCTCCCTCTATGGAGTGGTTGCCTCTCAAATCCACCAGTGGATTCAAGACCTTCTTTTAAAAGAACTGGATGTAAAGAATCCAGGGGGGTCACCACCTTAGACAATGTAGTGAATGGCTCATTAGAGTCTGTGATGCCCCTTAATACCTCGGAGGGTGTTTGATGCTGCACTGCATCGAAAATGTCATGGTCCACAACATAGGTGGCATCCGACGGGATTTTATCAAAAACATTTTCTTCAACAAATGTGCCCTCATGTGTTTGTGTATCTGCAAGCGGAGGTCCTGCTAGTGTGAGAGCTAGCAGTGTGCTTTCCTCACTATCTGGTTGAGCAAGTGTATCTAAAGAACCTTGAATGGCCATGTCAAAATCCATATCCCATTGAGAGGAAAAGGATGAGTCTGCAGGTGTCTCTGGTTGAAATTTAGATCTTTTAGATTGTGGAGACAGAGCTGCGGGTTCACTCACATCAGCACCAAGACCCCTAACTATTCTGACAGGTGTCTTCCTTTTTCTGACTTTACGCGAAGAGGAGGAAGAAGGAAGAACTGTTTGAGGCTCTAATTCAGCTGGGGGTGGAACCTGTGTGTTTTCAGGTTCGTAGCTGATATCCTGGAGTGTAAGAACACCATCATAGTCCGCCACAGATAAATCTAATAGTGCATTGGATATTTCTATAGGTATTGAACTAGAAGATTGTGAGTGAGATATTACCTGTTGATCTTGTGCCACTTGATCGACATGCTGAGCAGCTTCAAGTAGAAGGTGCACAGGATGTTCTAATTGCATAGGCACTTGTTCTGCCTCTTGTTCCTGCACAGGATGAACAATAAGATCTAGTATCTCAGCCATATAATCTGTCCTTACCACTTGCACATTTTGAAACTTGGGGTTGTTGTGGAGCCTTGCAAATAAGTTGTTCTGAGAAGTCGGAGATTCTTCTACAGGACCATTCTGAAATAAGGCTTTGTCTTCTTCCATCAACAAGTCATTCATAAACAGCATCAGGAACCTTGGATAGTAAACTTTGTACATTATGTTCCCTGCTTTCTGGTTTCCCCATTTTCCTGATTATTTCTTTTAGAATTAACTTCCCAAAATTTATCCTCCGATTGTGGGCCACAGAAAACCCTATGATCTGTAGTATTGAAGATATGTTGTTGAAGTTGTTCTTTGTAGTGGGAGCAAACACTTTGGCTAACGTGTCAAAGAAGTAGTCCCACTCGCTTACCAACTTGGACTTAGTCATCCTTACTAAGTTGATCTCACCCTGATATTGAATGTTGTAGAAAAATTCTAGAATTTCTGGTACAGTGGGTGGATCCATGAAGTTGTCTGTTGGAAAGCCTAGAATCCTGTTCACGTCCTCTTCAGTCACCATGTATTCATGATCTCCTATGCTGAACGAGAATTGAACTCTGCCTGCAGTACTCCTATTCCTAGCAGTGGAATACAGAGCCCTAAGTGCTAACACTTGCAACGGGGCGTCCAGAGTAATTGCAGTTCTGACGAGTGAATGTTCATTCATAAATACGATCCACGGTCGAAACCTCTCGACTGAACAATTCACCGGATTAAAATATCCAACAAAATTAGTTTTTACTAATTCGCAATAACCAGCCATTTTTTTTTATTATTTAAGCTATTACAAATAATAAAATTATAAAGTGCGATTACAACTTAAAATTAACAAATACAAGTCAATTAATTCGAAAGTTACACTTTAAAAATTGAAACCCTAATTAATAATCCCAAAACAACTTTAATCAACAATTCACTACACCACAGTCTTTAATCACAATCCAAACCAAAAGAATCGTATTTTATCAAGAACAAAAGCAGTGTTCGATTTAGACGAAAATCGGGCAGAGTTTCCTTTGATTTATTCGATTTTATCAATCTAGCAAGCAAAGATGCTTGTAAATGGAAATTAGCAACTGGAATCAGTTGTTTTAGAACAAGAATCGATCGATTTTTTTTTTGAATTGGAAGAGAACCTGTTCGTGTGTATGTATGACAGTGTGTGTGTATATTAATGAGTATGACTTATTGTAACGTAAAAGAGATGCTAAGACTTGTTTACAAAAAGACTCGGTATGACTTTTCAAAGGTCATACCGAGTTTTGTTTAAGGAAAATAGTAAAGATAAATAAACAAGAAACTCGGTTGCCTCAGTATGACTCTTTTATATAGATACTCGGTATGACTTTTTATTAAAAATGAAAAGTCATGCCGAATTTCTATATAAAGAAAGGTCATACCGAGATTTGAATAAAATACATACTGAAATATAATTAAATACATATTACAGTAAATTAAAACAACATAAATATTAACAAGCATTAATAAATAGAAGAGTAATACTATAATTTACATATTAACAAATTATTAAAGACATATAATAAATATTTACATTATTAATTGTTCTAATTAATTTAAGAATTGAATTAACTCATTTTTGAATTAATTTAATGAGTAAATTAATTGATTAATTAATAACATAATCATTTATATTAATGTACAATAATAATTAGTAAAATAAATATTAATATACATGCTTAAAATAACTATATTAAAACAACAGATAATGCTTATAAATGCTTAATTTATCCAAAATTACTTATGCTTCAATTGAAACAATTATCTTCTAAGGATATTGATTTAATCTTAAGATAATTTTCCAAAAATTCATAAGCCCTAGGATTTTATTAATTCAAGTCTCATAAACTCTTTAAATATTAACATTTAATATTTATGAGCTTAAATTAATTCCTAGCAATCAAAAATTAGCCATTATTTAACATCCCTAATTCACTAACCAGCTTTGAGAAAGTGGATTCGTCAAGTGGTTTTGTGAAGATGTCGGCTATTTGATCTTCTGTGGGTACAAAATGTAGCACCACAGTTCCATTCATGACATGCTCTCTGATAAAGTGATACCTTATGTCAATGTGCTTGGTTCGTGAATGTTGTACAGGATTGTTGGAAATAGCTATAGCACTTGTGTTGTCGCAGAAAATTGGAATTTTGTTTAACGCAAGTCCATAGTCATTTAGCTGATTCCTAATCCACAAGATCTGTGCACAACAGCTACCTGCCGCAATGTATTCTGCTTCGGCTGTCGAGGTAGATACTGAATGTTGCTTCTTGCTGTACCAGGAGATCAACCGTCGTCCTAGAAACTGACAGCTTCCAGAGGTACTTTTCCTGTCCATCCTGCACCCTGCATAGTCTGAATCTGTATAGCCTATTAGGTCAAAACCTGTATCCTTAGGGTACCAAATTCCAAGATCTGGTGTACCCTTTAGATATCTAAAAATTCGTTTAACAGCTATTAGATGAGATTCTCTTGGGTCAGATTGAAACCTTGCACATAAGCATGTTGCAAACATTATATCGGGTCTACTAGCAGTTAGATATAATAAAGAGCCTATCATACCTCTATAGCTTGTGATGTCAACTTTCTTACCAGTTACATCTTTGTCAAGCTTTGTGGCTGTTGGCATTGGGGTTTTTGCCGGTGAAGAATCTTCTAGACTGTATTTTCTGAGAAGATCTCTTACGTACTTTGATTGGCAAATAAAAATCCCATCTTCCTTTTGCTTTACTTGCAATCCAAGGAAGAATGACAGCTCACCCATCATGCTCATCTCATATCGGCTCTGCATTAACTTAGCAAATCTCTTGCACAAGTTTTCGTTAGTAGAACCAAATATAATATCGTCAACATAAACTTGGACAAATATCATATCTTCATTATGTAATTTGTAAAAGAGAGTTTTATCTATGACACCTCTAGTGAAACCATTTTCAAGTAAAAACTCAGAGAGAGTGTCATACCATGTCCTCGGTGCTTGCTTGAGTCCATAGAGAGCTTTGAAAAGAAAGTACACAAAATCAGCAAATTCTGGATTTTCAAAGCCAGGGGGCTGTTCCACATAAACTTCCTCTTCTAGCTTTCCGTTCAGAAATGCACTCTTCACATCCATTTGATAGACTTTAAA
Organism: Oenanthe sinensis; assembly: GCA_028671895.1. Lineage (NCBI taxonomy): Eukaryota > Viridiplantae > Streptophyta > Magnoliopsida > Apiales > Apiaceae > Oenanthe > Oenanthe sinensis. Next base: position 9,674,084 of record JAPMAC010000212.1, read on the forward strand.
ATTGGAATGTGCTGCGAATGCCAGAAATATCCTGATGGCTTCAAGTCTTGCAACTGGTGCGTAGGTCTCGTCATAATCAATTCCCTCTTCCTGGGAGTAACCTTTTGCAACCAGTCTGGCTTTGTTCCTTGTAACAATGCCATCACCGTCTAATTTGTTCCTGTATACCCATTTTGTGCCAATAACAGATCTATCTTTAGGCCTGGGTACCAGTGTCCAGACTTCTTGTCTTTCGAACTGATTGAGTTCTTCTTGCATGGCAAGAACCCAATCTGGATCAATTAGTGCCTCTTCAATCTTCTTTGGTTCTTCTTGAGATAGAAAAACTGAAAATAAACATTCATTTGAAGTTGCACTTCTGGTTCTTACTCCAACATCTGGATCACCTATGATCAATTCAAAAGGATGATCTCTGCTCCATATCCTTTCCCTAGGTAGGTTTGATCTTGATGATTCGCCTCGAAATTCATTGTGATGTTGTGTTCTGCCAGTTGATCCTTCATCTCCCCCTGAGTTGCTGCCAGGATGACTTGTTGATCCACCACTGGTATTAGTAGAATCCCCAGTGTTGCCATTGTTTCCACCATTAATACCTGGATCATTACCATCATTGATGTCATTATTTCCTGCTGCAACTTCAGGTTCTTCTTCATCCTCAGTATGTGAGTCTGGATAATTGTCGAATTTTAATGACTCAGAAGAATCTTCAGTTTGGATAATTGGGAGTTTAGTGTCATCAAAAGTTACATTGACACTTTCCTTCACTTGGTGCTGATCAATTATGTAAACCCTATATGCTCTTCTTGAATATCCGACAAAAATGGCTTCATGTGCCTTGGCCTCAAATTTGCCAATGCGTTCATCTCCATCTTTTAGCACAAAGCATTTGGCTCCAAATACATGAAAGTACTTGAGAGTTGGTTTCTTGCCAGCCATTAATTCATAGGGAGTTTTCATATGATCTTTGTTGATCAGAGTTCGATTCTGAGTATAACAAGCTGTATTAACTGCTTCAGCCCAGAAGTAGATAGGTAACCTTGATTCACTTAGCATAGTCCTTGCAGCTTCAATCAGGGTTCGATTTTTCCTTTCTACAACTCCATTTTGTTGTGGAGTTCTTGGTGCTGAGTACTGCCTTGTTATCCCCTTGTCTGAGCAGAAGTTATTCAGAACTTCATTTTTGAATTCTGTTCCATTATCTGATCTGATTGCTCGGACAGGTAACTTTGAATCTAACTCAATCAGCTTTATATGATCAATCACCAAATGTGGAGTTTCATCTTTAGAATTCAAGAATAAAATCCATGTATACTTTGTGAAGTCATCCACAATTACTAAGGCGTATTTCTTCCTTGACATAGACAGAATATTTACTGGACCAAATAAATCCATGTGAAGGAGTTGAAGTGGTTCAGTGATGTTTGTAGTGTCTGTGCCTCTGTGAGTTGCTTTCTTTGACTTCCCTTTTTGACATGCCTCACACAATCCTTCTTGTGTAAATTCCATCGGAGGCAGTCCTCTCACCAAATCCCTCTTGACTAGAGAGTTCATTGTTTTGAAATTCAGGTGTGAGAGCTTCTTGTGCCATAGCCAACTTTCCTCTGTTGAAGCTTTTGAATAGAAACAGTTTGCTTCGGCTTCAGTTCCCGAGTTGAAATCAGCTACGTACAAGTTTCCTTTCCTTACTCCACGCAAGGCTAGTCTGTCTTCTTTAGAATGAGCTATTAAGCACTTCTCCTTGATAAAGTTTACTTTGTAACCTCTATCACAAAATTGACTGACGCTGAGTAGATTGTGCTTAAGTCCTTCCACCAAAGAGACATTTTCAATGATAACATTTCCTGTATTTAACTTGCCATAACCCATAGTCATTCCTTTGCTGTTATCTCCAAAGGTGACGACTGGGCCAGCTCTCTCAACCACGTCTGATAGCAGGGCTCTATCTCCGGTCATATGCCTTGACGATCCGCTGTCCAGGATCCATATAACTCGGTTTGCCTGTTTAACTCCCTGCAATTATCAAACAGATTAACTTGTCTTCGGAGCCCAAAATTGATTGGGCCCGGCATACTTAAAAAATTGACCTTTGTTTGCTTTGACAACAGATCCTTTTCGAACAACAACCTTTTCTTCCTTGACTGTTCCTACCTTCCTATAAACAGTCTTAACAACTTTCTGTTTAGACTTAGGAATATATGATTCCTTCTTCTCAGGTGAAGGAGTCGCAGTCTTGGATTTAGCAAATTTACTATTGATGTGCTGTCTAGGTGTCATGTTATCTTTCTTAGCTATCATGCGTTTGAAGTAAGCAGTCATAGCATTAAAGGCACATAACATGCAATTCATTATACCACATGGTTTATGGAAAGCATCAATAGTAGGCATGTTATTCAATACAGTAGGGGGTTTAACAGATTCTACTTCAATTTTATCAGCATATTTGAAGTTTTCAGTAGAATGAAATTTATTGTTACTATTCCTACTGTTCACAAACGTGTTGGGTCTGTTCATTTTATTCTTTAAGTCTTTTGCACCTACACCAGGTCTGGGGGAATCAGAAGTTCCCACATCTTTCACTGGTGTTTCTAGTGCACATTTTTCTTTCTGGACATTAACTCCTTTTATGTCCTTAACCTGTTCTCCTCTCTTCTTCTCTTCCTCAAGATCTTCCAACTGCATTTCATATGCAATTAGTACAGAGCTCTCAAGGATGGGTTCAGCTATCGGTGTTATGAAGAGAGGTTTCGGTGTGTCTTTAACAACATGTGGGATACCCCTTTCTTCAGCACTTTTTCTAAAGGGGGTTATGTTGCTTGGTTTTCCTACAGATTTGTTATACTCGAAGCCTATTCCAACTTTACGATTTATTTCTTGTTGGTCAACTAGGTTCTTAACAATATATGAGGAATTCTTATAAGCAAGACACTTCTTCTTTTCTTCTTCTATCTGGTTTCTGAGATTAGTTTCTACTACAACATGACAACTGACTTTGCTGACTTGAACAGCTAAGTCTTCAGTCAACTTAATAGTCAACTTGTCATGATTTCTTTTTAACTGTTTAAAAACTTCAGTCTCATCAATTAACTCTTTGACTTTGAGTCTGAGTTTCTTAACTTTATCTCTTTCACCATCTAGTTCTTTACCTAGCAAAGCAAACATCTTAGGACACGAAGGATTTACCTCTATTCCTCTGTCACTGGTGGGAGACAGTGATCCCTCTGATGAAGCCATAAGAGCAAGATTTCCCAGCTCTTCCTCATCATCGTTATCTGAGTCATCCCAGCTTTTGCCTGCTGCTAGATAGGACTTTCCTTGATGCTTTTTCACTAGTGCATCATACTTCTCCTTGAGCTCTTCATAAGACTCTCTCTTCTTCCCTTGCTTAGGCTTCTTGCACTCAGTTGCAAAGTGGCCTAGCTCATTATAGTTGAAGCAACGAAACTTGCTTCTATCAACTAAGCCGGTCTTGTAGCCGCTTTTTGATACTGCTGTCGAAGAACCTCCTCTTTGGAATCTTCCAAAATTAGGCTTACTTCTGAATGAGGAGTTTCTTCGGAATCTCATGTTGCCAAACTTCCTGGCAACCATAGCTAGAGATTCATCTTCTAGCTGATCTAGTTCTTCCAGTGAGTAGAAATCACCATCTTCTTGTTTGTCAGCAGTATGTCCAAGTTCTGGAACCACATACTCTGTTGAACTGTTAGAAGGTGCAACAGCCTTCACTTCTTCTTCCTCTGGTGCTTCTACCATTAATGCCTTGGAGGAACTCAGTACCTTACCTCTTCCATACATTTCTCTGGTTTGGATCTGTTCCAGCTCATAAGTTTTTAAAACTCCGTAGAGTCTTTCTAGGGTTACTTCTTTCATGTCCCTAGATTCCCGGATGGCTGCAATCCTGTGCTCCAGATGCTCTGGTAAGGTCAACAAAAACTTCCTGTTCACCTCTTGGTTTTGATAAAACTTTCCATTCATGTTTAGCTCGTTTATCAATTTGTTTAGTCTCTGAAACACCTCAGAGATACCCTCACCAGGGTTGGATCTAAACTGTTCATATTGGGTGGTCAGGATCTCCAGTCTATTCTCCTTAACTTCTTCAGTTCCCTCATTGATAATTTCAATTGTTTCCCAGATTTGTTTTGCATTCTTGCAATTGACTACTTGGTTGTACATGATGTAGTCTAGGGATTCAATTAATATGAGCTTTAGATTATTATCAAGGGACACAGCTTCTGTTTCCTCATCTGTATAGTCTGCCGGACTTTTCGGAAACTGTCTGTGGGGAATTATGACCCCATCTACTGTATGTTCGAGAACAACTGATATAGGGAGCTCAACACCTTTAGCCATTATCAATGCATACTTAGGATTTGCAATCCCGATAAACAGTAGCATTTTTTGTTTCCACAAGTTGTAGTGTTCTCTGTCGAACTGTGGAATCTTGATGCTTGTAACTTTCTGGGTACTCATCTTTAATAAGATTAAAAATTAAGTGTTTCAAAAAAAATATTTTAATTTTTGACTGAAAACAATTTTTGATCAGAAATAATTTTTAGTGAAAAATTATTTCGAATAAAAAATTATTTTGAATTAAAAATAATTTTTGAGATCTGTATGAGTTGCGGAATTTTTGGTTTGGATCTGATATTTTCTATATCAACCAGCTCTGATACCAATTGTTGGTCCCTGATATTGTAGAAGGGGGGGTTGAATACAATATCTGATAATTATTCGCTGAATAATTGGATTAAAAATATTATTTTAGTTACTCACGAAATATTAATTATAATGAAATACTGTTCAAGTGAAAGATATTATTTTAACTTGATTAGTATTACACAATTAATATTTTAGAAAAACTGTTATATAATTGATATAAAGTCTAGAACGAATTCGATATGAAGTGTTCGTGTTTAAACAATTATATTCAAACTCAGCACAGAAATCTGTGAATATTACAATGCAGATAAATTACTGAATTTGATCTGATTTTTCTAACTCTTCACAAGTTGAACAACAAACAAATGAAGCAATCTTCTCATATTTATAGAGATTAGAAAAGGCTGGTATGACCTTTTCTAGAATGACTTAATTTCAAGAAAATAAGTCTGTATGACTTATTTTAACACTTGTATGACTTTTAAAAGACTGGGCATGATTTATTTCTGGTCGGTATTGTTAGTAATTGTGCTCTAGAGACAATACTTTTTATATTTTAAGGAAAATATTTATTATTAAGGATTATGTTTTATTGATTATTATTTATTTATTATGTTTTGTTTACTGCGTAATAAATTGAAAGCATAGTAAATGTCCTTGAAATTTTGATACGTATTCTATATCTTTAAGTATGTGACTTAAAAATGAGATTATATGAATAGTATCTTATTCCTAAAATTCCCTAGTCGAGTATTATTATTTAAGGACAATAATAATGCACAAAGACTAGTATGTTTCTTGACAGATGACCACATCTCATTGGTCATAGGTATGGGGATACTAAAGTCAAGAACATAAGTGCATGTATCAATGCATGGCACTGGAATGACCCGCCGTGAGATTCTACATGTTAAGTAAGTGTCATAAGTAATTCTCACTGTGATAATGGTGTAATGATCCTTAGACCTGAAATCATTATATTTCTATACGAGAATTAATATACTTTGATTACATTAAAAGTTACCTTTGACCGGGTGATGATAAAAGTGGACATTGGGTATATTATGAATCGTATGAGAAATATGAATGATCTAGATGGGATTTAATCCTCCTAATTTTAGGAGTGATATTATTGGCCTCTTGTTTGAGTGAGACTATGAAATGCACGGCCGTGCTCAAATGTTGATTTGATTTTAATAGTCTACTCATCGATCAAGAAAATAAAGATTAAATTATGAAGAGGATGACACGAGACATGCCTTGAGTTTAATCTATAATATCAAGATTAAAGGGATTATATTACATGGAACATTATTCACGAAAGGCTTAATCGAATCACCGATTTATTATTATTACTTGGGTAGCAATGATGTATTACTAGATGCCGCTCATTGTTTACAATTTTAATTAGATATTAAAATTGTTGCCAACGTAATAATAACCTACAGGGTCACACACAAAGAACGCTTGAAGGAGAAATAATTTAAATTATGAATTTAAATTAAATAAGTAATTTATTTTATTTATGATATTAATTAAGTATGACTTAATTAATTATATAAATAGAATAAATGAATTACTTAAACTAATTCCAAAATTAATAATTAATTAATTAAGTGAGACTTAATTAAATAATTTAGAATTTTGGATTAGTATTAATTATAATTGGATTATAATTAGAAAACTTATTCCTCTCTCTATATAATCTCTTTATGGGCTGATTTAATAAGATAGAGATTTTACAAAAACCCTAGCCGCTCTGAGAGAGGAGGAAGATAGAGAGAGAAGAAGTTTTCGGGTGCTAGTACACATCAATCCTTCATGAAAAGTGTTCGTGTGGATACCGTAGAGCGTAGATCGCGAGAGCGGGATACGTGGTGATTAAAAAAGATTTGGACCTCCATTAATCTTCCATTAATGAACTGTTAAAGCTTCTAAAGGTATTTATTCTTTATCTCCGAATTAAATCTTTTGTTTTCGCATGGATCCTGCGGAGGGTTTCGCTATTTTGATTTATTTTTCGCGTTTATTCCGCTGCGTTTGTGTCACGAAACCCTTCAATGGCATCAGAGCTACTTGCGAAACGTTTTAATTCGGTTATGTGCGTAACAGTTTTTGATATATAAGCATGTATGCGATCTATCATGATTTTATATTGATACAATATGTATATGTTTATATATATTATGAATATATGATATTTTATGATATATAATCATGTGATGATTATGTGTGTTGATGTATGTATATGATACATGTTTGTTCTTATTATGGGAATCGTATTCGATACGAATTCTGAAACGGCTGCTGTTGATTTTCTGAAATCTGTCTCCGTTGTCCGATTTTCGCAAACGATATGTGTTTTCTGACTGGAATTGGGTCACTGAGCAATACTGACACAGTCAGCTCTGCGTCTGTAAGCCATTAGATGTCGTTACAGCCTCTAAAACGGTGATTTATGATTTTCTGAAAATTATTTGATTTTCTAAAATTTTGAGTATATGTATGTATATATTATGAATATATGATATTCATGTAGTGTATAATCATATGATGATTGTATGTATCTCTGTATATGTATATATGATATATGCTTGTTTTTGTTATGAGAATTGTATATGATACGATTTCTGAAACACCGTCAGATTTGGAGAAATCTGACTGCTGTATCCGATTTTCATAAACAATATGTGTTTTCTGACTGGAATCGGGCCAATGAACAAAACTGATAGCTATGCTATCACCAACGGGTCTGTAGGGCGTTTGACGTCGTTAAGGGCCTCGAAATTGCGATTTATTGTCTTCAGAAATCTGTTTTTAATTTTCTAAAATTTCGAAATTTTTTATATATGATTATATGATATGATTATATAATATGAGATATATTATATGTGTTATATGATAGCATGGTGGATGGTTATGGCCTAAAGACCCATAGGATAGTGGTTTTGATTTATGATTTTGGTTTCTAAATACGACTTGCATGTCGTTTATTCATTGTAATTTAATTATCTCGAATGTAACTCGAGTTCTTCTTGTAATTTCATTAGAATAGTTTTATTTTTATTATTCAATGTAATTATCAATGAAGACTTGCAAGCAAGGAGGCGATCCAAAAGGGGATGATGGAGCAATGAAGAAAGAAGACATGTAATAGATAGTATTTTTAAAACCACCATAGACTGACCTTGATATTTCCATTAGCTTGGAAATATCATATAGGATGGGGCCATAACCAAACACGTTTAATTTACGCACATTACATATATGTATATGATTGCATGTATTCGTATGTATGCGTAGATATAATTGAGATGCATGCTTAATATTGATTAATCATGTATGTATTAGAAACGACACCCATGCCATGTTTGCTTAAACAAGATAAAATCTGTAACGATTCAAGATTTTAAAATTAACAAACGATCATGAGATTCTTGTGTTTATGAAATATGGATTTTTAAAACACGGAATTAAATATGGATTTTTGATATCTATAATTGGGATTTTCTGACAAAAGCGGATATGCGTATTCGTAAGGCTGATGGGTTTTAAGTGTGACCATTGGTATCCTCCATCTACCTGGGAAATGAACAATTTAATATGTCGATTTGAAATATTTGGTTCAAGGAAAAATTGAGGATCTCTTTATGATGTGATCATGATCGTTATAAATTTTCTAAAACCCCTTAAGAAAATATTAAGTTTTACTCGGATGCTTTCCAATGAATGAACACTCATCGAATCCTAGATCGATAAGGGGAAGGACTGTCAGTGGCAGGGGACTCCTATCTATCGTGGTGAGATGCGACGAATATAAACGGTTATATTCGGCCGTTGTATCATTGGGTCTAACTTAACTGAGTCGTCATAATAAGTGAAAATAAACGGTTATATTCAACTATTATGAACTTAGAAGCATAGAGTTTGGTTAAAAGTCTATTAGATAGATAAGATCAATCGTTGTTCACCAAACTATCCAAGAATTATATATGATATAATTGACAACTGTTGTCTACCTAAATAATCATTTTCTAAGGACTTCCAGTGGTTGACTTAGGACATGACGAAATATGGATCTTGGCTCACTAGAAAGAATTATGGGATATACTTTCCAAATTAATAGTAAGGGCTATTAGTTTGATAAAAATAGTGGGAGGTATATGATGATATACCATAATCACTTAAACATAATTAATATTAAATTTGCAATCTAGTTTATTTTATGCACTTTAATATTGTAGATATCAAATGATGAACACAAACAACTTCTCTATGCGATCAGTTCTTGAGAAGGACAAGTTGACGAGAATATATTTCCTTGACTGACATAGGAGCTTGAGGATCGTCCTCGGGCACCACGATATTAGTCAAATCTCTTCCTCTGCTCTTAAAGTTGAGAATGTAACATGTGCAAATCATAGTGCTTACTGGAAGCAAATTGATGTTGCGACTGATGTTTCATGTCTCATGCTCGCAAATATATGTGCTGAGCTTAAGAAGCAATACAAGCATATAGATGCTTATGAAACGATTGAGCACAAGATATATTTGAAAGGGCACTATACACTTACAAGTAGGGAGAGTGAGACCCGGTTACACCACATGTTCTAAAGATTATAGGGTATAATGAATACCATTGATATTTTGGGTTTCCAGATTGGTCTGGAGACAGTTAGATTTGATCTTACAATCTTTGGACAAATATTATTCTTATTTTGTTATGAACAATAAAGTGAATAAGATTGGTAAAACACCCACTGAGTTGCTAAGCATGTTGAGAACTGCTGAAAGTAATATGATAAATGCATGAACTACTACTATATTGATGGTAAACATAGGGAATGCAAAAGGGAAAGGAAAATGGAAAGGCAAGGAGAAGATTTGATCTAGTTCCGTTGTCAAACCAAAGTCCAATCCCTAAAGCAGACTCTAAAGTCTGAATGAGGTGTTGATAAAGAAGACGATTGTCACTTCTGTGGAAAGTTGGGAGACTGGAAATTAAACTGTCATGCTTAATTGGAAGATCGGAAGATGATGATCAATAAGGGTCAAGCTTAAGGTATCGGGTTGGAATTGGAGTAAAGATAGTTGCTCTGGTTCGAGGAACTCGTTACTTAATTTTTGGCCTATAAGGAAAATTTAGAACTTAATAATTGTTATAACGTGCTTGCAATTGGCAGAGACATTATTTCAGTTTCTTGTTTGGACAAGAAAGGCTTTTTCATTTTATAACAATAGTTGTTTATTCTATTTTGATGACGAGCCTTATAATGTTGCACATCTAATTAACAATTTATATGTTCTAAAGTGACTCAAATCAAATATTACCTTTGGCACTGTCGCTGAGACCATATTAATGAGAAACGCATTTCCAGAATACATAAGGATGCATTCATGGATAAGTTTGATTATGAATCATACCAAAGGATACGAATCTTGGTTTATTTGGTAAAATGACTAAAGCTCCTTTTACCGGACATGGTGAAGGGATCATTGAATGGGTATGACTTATACATAGTGATGTATGTGGTCATATGTGTACGATGACAAAAGGTAGATTTTATTAACTTCATAAAATTTACTAATTATTTTAGTAGATACAGATATATGTATCTTTTGAAGAACTAATCCGAATCATTTGAAAAGTTCAAAGACTATAAAGATGAAGTAGGAAATATCAAAGAAAAGTTTTTTTTTGATAGGAGAGATCACACCTTGTTGGACATGGTGCGATCAATGTTGAGTCAATGAATCTTCTAATTAGTTTCTGGGGTTGCACCCTGGAAACGGCTCCACATACACTTAACTGTGTTCCTACTAAATTGGTTCAAAAGACTCCTTATGAGATATGGACTGAGCAACGTCACAGCATGTCATTTATAAAATTTTGGGGATGTGAAGCGTTTGTGAAACGTCTAATCTCTGACAAGCTAGGACCAAAATCAGACAAATGTAATTTTGTGGAATACCCAACTGAAACAAGGGGTTATTCTTTCTATAATCCTTCTGAGAACAAAGTGTTTGTTGCTCGAACTGTTGAGAGACAGTGGGAGGATAATAGATCTCAATGAAGTTTGAGACCCACATGATAACGTTGAACCAGTGGAGGAACCTGAGTAGAATGTACAAGAAAAATAATACTGCTCAAGAAACACAGGTGTTCGTAGGTTTAGTAGGATTCGCCATGAGCCCGAGAGATAATATGGATTTCTCTTGACTCAAGATGGTGATGTGATGCTTGTGGATGAAGATGAGCCTCTCACCTACCTAGATACTATAAACACTCCAGATTCTAAGAAATGGCTGGATGCCATTAAATCTGAGATGGAATCCATGTATACTAATCAAGTATGGACTTTGGTTGATCCACCTGAAAGGGTAAAACCTATAAGGTGCAAGTGGGTTTTCAAGAAGAAGACCGACATGGATGTTAATGTACAGACCTATAAGGCACGATTGGTGGCAAAAGGTTTCAAGAAAATTCATGGTATTGACTATGATGAGACCTTTTCACCAGTTGTTATGGTCATGTCCATCAGGATTTTGCTTGCTATAGCTGCTTACTATGACTATGAAATCTGGCAAATGGATGTCAAAACCGCTTTCTTAAATGAGAGCCTTGAAGAAGATATGGATGTGTACATGACACACCCTAAGGGTTTTGTTGATCTAAAGGATGCTGGAAATGTATGTAAGTTGCGTCGATCCATTTATGGATTAAAGCAGGTCTCGAGGAGATGGAACATTTATTTTCATGAAACAGTCAAAAAGAGTTTGACTTTATTCAGAATGAAGATGAAACTTGTGTTTACAAGAAGTTTAGTGGGAGCCATGTGGCATTCCTAGTATTATATGTTGATGATATATTACTAATAAGGAATGACATTCCTTCTCTACAGACTGTGAAGACTTGGTTGAGAAATAATTTCTCAATGAAAGACTTAGGCGATGTGACATATATATTAGGGATCGATATCTATAGAGATAGATCAAGGTGATTGATCGGCCTAATTTAGAGTACATACATTGACAAAGTTTTGCATCGATTTCAAATGCAAAGAGACTAAAATGGATATGTCCCAATGTCTCATGGGATAGTGATCTCAAAATAAAATTTGTCCTAAATCATTGGATGATAGGGACTGCATGAGTAAAATTCCATATGCGTCAGCAATTGGTTTTATAATGTATGCAATGATATGTACTTGTCCTGATGTCTCGTATGCTTTAACCATGATGAGTAGATACCGATCTAATCCAGGTGAAGGTCACTGGACGACAGTCAAGAATATTCTTAAGTACTTAAAGAGGACTAAAGATTCATTCTTGTTATATGGAGGAGATGTGAAGCTAGTTGTAAGAGGTTTCAGTGATACTGGTTTTTAGACAGATAACGATAATTTAATGTTTCTGTCTGGCTTTGTGTTTTATTGAGATGTTGTATGCTGGAATGGTTCACAGCAAAGACAATTGTTGATTTTACAATAGAACCTGAGTATATTGATGCTTGTAAAGCAGCCAAGGAGGCTGTTTGGGCATGTACTTAGGAGATATCACCTAATTAATGAGATTAATGATCAAGGAGATATACATATATGTAAAGTGTATACTAATAATAATATTGCAGACACACTGACTAAGGCTTTGTCGCAGCAGAAGCACGAAAGTCACACTAGTTCCATGAGTATTGGATACTTGGGTAATTGGCTCTAGTGCAAGTGGGAGATTGTTAGTAATTGTGCTCTAGAGACAATACTTTTTATATTTTAAGGAAAATATTTATTATTAAGGATTATGTTTTATTGATTATTATTTATTTATTATGTTTTGTTTACTGCGTAATAAATTGAAAGCATAGTAAATGTCCTTGAAATTTTGATACGTATTCTATATCTTTAAGTATGTGACTTAAAAATGAGATTATATGAATAGTATCTTATTCCTAAAATTCCCTAGTCGAGTATTATTATTTAAGGACAATAATAATGCACAAAGACTAGTATGTTTCTTGACAGATGACCACATCTCATTGGTCATAGGTATGGGGATACTAAAGTCAAGAACATAAGTGCATGTATCAATGCATGGCACTGGAATGACCCGCCGTGAGATTCTACATGTTAAGTAAGTGTCATAAGTAATTCTCACTGTGATAATGGTGTAATGATCCTTAGACCTGAAATCATTATATTTCTATACGAGAATTAATATACTTTGATTACATTAAAAGTTACCTTTGACCGGGTGATGATAAAAGTGGACATTGGGTATATTATGAATCGTATGAGAAATATGAATGATCTAGATGGGATTTAATCCTCCTAATTTTAGGAGTGATATTATTGGCCTCTTGTTTGAGTGAGACTATGAAATGCACGGCCGTGCTCAAATGTTGATTTGATTTTAATAGTCTACTCATCGATCAAGAAAATAAAGATTAAATTATGAAGAGGATGACACGAGACATGCCTTGAGTTTAATCTATAATATCAAGATTAAAGGGATTATATTACATGGAACATTATTCACGAAAGGCTTAATCGAATCACCGATTTATTATTATTACTTGGGTAGCAATGATGTATTACTAGATGCCGCTCATTGTTTACAATTTTAATTAGATATTAAAATTGTTGCCAACGTAATAATAACCTACAGGGTCACACACAAAGAACGCTTGAAGGAGAAATAATTTAAATTATGAATTTAAATTAAATAAGTAATTTATTTTATTTATGATATTAATTAAGTATGACTTAATTAATTATATAAATAGAATAAATGAATTACTTAAACTAATTCCAAAATTAATAATTAATTAATTAAGTGAGACTTAATTAAATAATTTAGAATTTTGGATTAGTATTAATTATAATTGGATTATAATTAGAAAACTTATTCCTCTCTCTATATAATCTCTTTATGGGCTGATTTAATAAGATAGAGATTTTACAAAAACCCTAGCCGCTCTGAGAGAGGAGGAAGATAGAGAGAGAAGAAGTTTTCGGGTGCTAGTACACATCAATCCTTCATGAAAAGTGTTCGTGTGGATACCGTAGAGCGTAGATCGCGAGAGCGGGATACGTGGTGATTAAAAAAGATTTGGACCTCCATTAATCTTCCATTAATGAACTGTTAAAGCTTCTAAAGGTATTTATTCTTTATCTCCGAATTAAATCTTTTGTTTTCGCATGGATCCTGCGGAGGGTTTCGCTATTTTGATTTATTTTTCGCGTTTATTCCGCTGCGTTTGTGTCACGAAACCCTTCAGGTATGACCTTTTAAAACTCGGTATGACTTATCAAAAGTTCGGTATGACCTTTTGAAAGTCATATCCAGATTTTATTTAATTAAATAAATCGGTATGACTTATTTAAATTAAACAAAATCAACTCAGCATGACCTTTTAATCAAATTGCTTCGGTATGACTTATTTAAATAGGTCGGTATGACTTATTTAAACAGGCTCGGTATGACTTATATATATATATATATATATAAAGAAATTCGGTATGACTTATTGAAAGTCATACTAACTGATTATATATATATATATAAGTCATTTTGATCCGTTTCTTTTATAGTAAATTAATTCTACTTAATTTAATTAGTTAATTTATAAATTAAATTAATTTCAACTTGAATTAATTTAATTAGATAAATTAAATAATTAATCAACAATTGATAGTAGAATTAAAATATTATCTTTAGTCGCAGCCGTGCTGATAGTCTTGAAATCTTCCTGTCTTTTCTTCGACTTCTGATCTTGAAACCTCTTGAATTAAATAAAGAATACATATTATATTAGTTGACACACAAATGTACTGTCTGGTTCATTTGTGTCATCCCAATAAATATTCTCCATTTAAATAACATTTAACTAGAGGCCTTCTGTCATTAATTCTTCTTCACTGTTTGCATTCTTCTTCTGGAATCTGCTTGTAGTAACCACTTGAAATCTTCTATATCTTCTGTCTTCTATAGAAGTACTACCACATTATTAATTTCACTGACGCTTGAACATAGAAATGAACTTCATCCAGTGTTGAGTAGCAATCCTATAAAATATCTCTGATACTTGGATCCTTTGTGATTAGTTGACTGTCTTCGTCTTGATTCCTGTTTGGTGTTTAGTATTTACTTCTCTTTATTAGTTAGAGTTGAGTTGCCATCTAATTATTACAAATAGGCCTAGTCATATGCCTTTCATTCGCGAATATTGTACAGGATTGTTGGAAATAGCTATAACACTTGTGTTGTCACAGAAAATAGGAATTTTGTTCAATGCAAGTCCATAGTCATTTAGCTGATTCCTTATCCATAAGATCTGAGCACAACAGCTACCTGCTGCAATATATTCTGCTTCGGCTGTCGAGGTAGACACTGAGTGCTGTTTTTTGCTGTACCAGGAGATCAACCGACTTCTTAGAAACTGACAGCTTCCAGATGTACTTTTCCTGTCCATCTTGCACCCTGCATAATCTGAATCTGTATAGCCTATTAGGTCAAAACCTGTATCTTTAGGGTACCAAATTCTAAGATTTGGTGTACCCTTTAGATATCTAAAAATCCGTTTAACGGCTATAAGATGAGATTCCCTAGGGTCAGATTGAAACCTTGCACATAAGCATGTTACAAACATTATATCGGGTCTGCTAGCAGTTAGATATAATAATGAGCCTATCATACCTCTGTAGCTTGTGATGTCAACTTTCTTACCAGTTTCATCTTTGTCAAGCTTGGTGGTTGTTGGCATTGGGGGTTTTGCCGGTGAAGAGTCTTCTAGACTGTATTTTCTCAGAAGATCCCTTACGTACTTTGATTGGCAAATACAAAACCCATCTTCCTTTTTCTTTACTTGCAATCCAAGGAAAAATGACAGCTCACCCATCATGCTCATTTCATACCTACTCTGCATTAACTTAGCAAATCTTTTGCACAAGTTTTCGTTAGTAGAACCAAATATAATATCGTCAACATAAACTTGGACAAATATCATATCTTTTTCATGCAATTAATAAAAGAGAGTTTTATATATGATACCTCTAATGAAACCATTTTTAAGTAAAAACATAGAGAGAGTGTCATACCATGTCCTTGGTGCTTGCTTGAGTCCATAGAGAGCTTTAAATAGGAAATACACAAAGTCAACAAACTTTGAATTTTCAAAGCCAGGGGGCTGTTCCACTATACTTCATCTTCTAACTCTCCATTCAGAAATGCACTCTTCACATCCATTTGAAAAAAATTTAAACTTGGAATGTGCTGCGAATGCCAGAAATATCCTGATGGCTTCAAGTCTTACAACTGGTGCGTAGGTCTCGTCATAATCAATTCCCTCTTCCTGGGAGTAACCCTTTGCAACCAGACTGGCTTTGTTCCTTGTAACAATGCCATTACCATCTAATTTGTTCCTGTATACCCATTTCGTACCAATAATAGATCTATCTTTAGGCCTGGTTACCAGTGTCCAGACTTCTTGTCTTTTGAACTGATTGAGATCTTCTTGCATGGCAAGAACCCAATCTGGATCAATTAATGCATCTTCAATTTTCTTTGTTTCTTCTTGAGATGGAAAAATTGAGAATAAACATTCATTTGAAGTTGCACTTTTGGTTCTAACTCCAACATCTGGACCACCTATGTTCAATTCAAAAGGATGATCTCTGCTCTATATCTTTTCCCTAGGTAGGTTTGATCTAGATGATTCATCTCGAAATTCATTGTGATGTTATCTTCTACCAGTTGATCCTTCATCCCCCCCTGAGTTGCTGCCAGGATGACTTGTTGATCCACTACTGGTATTAGTAGTATCTCTAGTGTTACCATTGTTTCCACCACTATTACCTGGATCATCATTATTATTGTCATCATCATTTCCTGTTGCAACCTCAGGTTCTTCTTCATCATCAGAATGTGAGTCTGGATAATTATCAAATTTTAATGACTCAGAAGAATCTTCAGTTTGGATACTTGGGAGTTTAGTGTCATCAAAAGTTACATTGACACTTTCTTTTACTTGGTGCTGATCAATTATGTATACCCTATAAGCTCTTCTTGAATATCCGACAAAAATAGCTTCATGTGCCTTGGTCTCGAACTTGCCAAGATGTTCATCTCCATCCTTTAGCACATAGCATTTAGCTCCAAATACATGAAAGTACTTTAGAGTAGGTTTCTTACCAGCCATTAATTCCTAAGGAGTCTTCATATGATCTTTGTTGATCAGAGTTCGATTCTGGGTATAACATGATGTATTTACTGCTTCAGCCCAGAAGTAGATAGGTAACCTTGATTCATTTAGCATAGTTCTTGCAGCTTCAATCAAGGTTCTATTTTTCTTTTCTATAACTCCATTCTATTGTGGATTCATTGGTGATGAATGTTGTATTGTTATCCCCTTGTTTGAGCAGAAGTTATTCAGAAATTGATTCTTGAATTCTGTTCCATTGTCAGATCTAATTGCCCGGACAGGTAACTTTGAATCTAACTCAATCAGCTTTACATAATCAATCACCAATTGTGGAGTTTCATCCTTAGAGTTTAAGAATAAGACCCACGTATACTTTGTGAAGTCATCTACAATCACTAAGGCATATTTCTTCCTTGACATTGACATAATATTTACTGGACCAAATAAATCCATGTGAAGGAGTTGAAGTGGTTCAGTGATGTTTGTAGTGTGTGCGCCTCTGTGACTTGCTTTATTTGACTTCCCTTTCTGACTTGCCTCACACAAACCTTCTTGTGTAAATTCTATCGGAGGCAGTCCTCTCACCAAATCCCTCTTGACTAAAGATTTCATTTTTTTGAAGTTTAGATGTGAGAGTTTCTTCTGCCATAGCCAGCTTTCTTCTGATGAAGCCTTTGAGTAGAAACAGTTTGCTTTATCTTCATTTCCTGAGTTGAGATGTATAAGTTTCCCTTCCTTACTCTACGTAAGGCCAGTTTGTCATCTTTAGAATGAGCTATTAAGCATTTCTCCTTGATAAAGTTTACTTTGTACCCATTATCACAAAATTGACTGACGCTGAGTAGATTGTGCTTAAGTCCTTCCACTAAAGAGACGTTGTCAATGATAACATTTCCAGTATTTAACTTTCCATAACCCTAGTCATTCCTTTGCTGTTATCTCCAAAGGTGACGATTGGACCAGCTCTTTCAACCACGTTTGATAGCAGGGCTCTATCTCCGGTCATACGCCTTGATGATCCACTGTCTAGGATCCATATAACTCGGTTTACCTATTTAACTCCCTGCACATACCAAATGGATTAATTCGTCTTCGGAGCCCAAAATTGATTGGTCCCGGCATACTTAAAGAATTGACATTTGACAGCTTTGACAACAGATCCTTTTCGAATAATAGCATCATCTTCCTTGACTGTTCCTACCTTCTTATAAACAATCTTAACAACTTTCTGTTTAGACTTAGGAATATATTTTTCCTTCTTAGCAGGTAAAGGAGTTGTAGTCTTGGATTTAGTGATTTTTATTATTGATGTATTGTCTAGGTGTCATGTTATCTTTCTTAGCAATCATGCATTTAAAATAAACAGTCATAGCATTAAAAGCACATAACATACAATTCAATATACCACAAGGTTTATGGAAAGCATCAATTATAGGCATGTTATTCAAAACAGTAGGTGACTTAACAGATTCTACTTTAATTTTATCAGCAGATTTGAAGTTTTCAGTAGAATGAAATTTGTTGTTACTATCCTTACTATTAACAAACGTGTTAGGTCTGTTCATTTTATTCTTTAAGTATTTTGCACCTATACCAGGATTGGGCGACTTAGAAGTTCCTTCATCCTTCACTGGTATCTCCGGTGCACTCTTCTCTTTCTGGACATTAACTCTTTTTATGTCCTTAACCTGTTCTCCTCTCTTCTTCTCTTCCTCGAGATCCTCTAACTGCATTTCATATGCAATCAATATGGAGCTCTTAAGGATGGGTTCAGCTATCGGTGTTATGAAGAGAGGTTTCGGTGTGTCATTAACAACATGTGGGAAACCCCTTTCTTCAGCACTTTTTCTGAAAGGGGTTATGTTGCTTGGCTTTCCTACAGATTTATTGTACTCGAAGCCTATTCCAACTTTACGACTTATTTCTTATTGGTCAACTAGGTTCTTTACAATATACGAGGAATTCTTATATGCAAGACACTTTTTCTTTTCTTCCTCTATCTGATTTCTGAGATTGGTTTCAGTTATAACATAACAACTGACTTTACTGACTTGAACAGCTAAGTCCTCAGTCAACTTGACAGTCAACCGGTCATGATTTCTTTTTAGCTGCTTAAAAACTTCAGTCTCATCAACTAACTCTTTGACTTTGAGTCTGAGTTTCTTAACCTTATCTCTTTCGCCATCTAGTTCTTTTCCTAGCAATGCAAACATTTTAGGGCAAGAAAAATTTACCTCTATTCCTCCTTGACGGGTGGGAGATAGTGATTCCTCGGATGAAGCCATAAGAGCAAGATTTCCTAGCTCTTCCTCATCATCATTATCTGAGTCATCCCAGCTTTTGCCTTCTACTAGATAGGACTTTCCTTGATGCTTTTTCACGAGCGCATCATACTTCTCTTTGAGCTCTTCGTAAGACTCTCTCTTTTTCCCTTGCTTAGGCTTCTTGCATTCAGTTGTGAAGTGGCCTAGCTCATTACAGTTGAAGCAATGAAACTGGCTTCTATCAACTAAGTCGGTCTTGTAGCCGCTTTTTGATACTGCTGTCGAAGAAACTCCTTTTTGGAATCTTCTAAAATTAGGCTTTACTCTGTAGGAGGAGTTTTTTCGAAATCTCATGTTGCCTAACCTCCTAGCAACCATTGCTAGAGATTCATCTTCCAGCTGATCTAGTTCTTCCAGAGAGTAGAACTCACCATCTTCTTGTTTGTAAGAAGTATGTCCAAATTCTGGAACCACATACTCTGTTGAACTGTTAGAAGATGCAACTGCCTTTACTTCTTCTTTCTTTGGTGCTTCTATCATTAATGCCTTGGAGGAACTCAGTACCTTGCCTCTCTCATATATCTCTCTGGTTTGGATCTGTTCCAGTTCATAAGTTTTTAAAAATCCGTAGAGTCTTTCTAGGGTTACCTCCTTCATGTCCCTTGACTCCCGGATAACTGTGATCCTGTGTTCCAGATGCTCGGGTAAGGTCGGCAAAAACTTCATGTTCACCTCCTGATTCTGATAAAATTTTCCATTCATGTTGAGCTCGTTTATCAGTTTGTTTAGTCTCTGAAACACCTCAGAGGTACCCTCACCAGGGTTGGATCTAAACTACTCATATTGGGAGGTCAGGATCTCCAGTCTATTCTCCTTTACTTCTTCAGTTCCCTCATTGATGATTTCAATTATTTTCCATATCTATTTTGCATTTTTTTAATTGACTACTTGATTGTACATTACGTAGTCTAGGGATTCAATTAATATTAATTTGAGATTGTTGTCCTGGGACACAACTTGTACTTCCTCATCTGTATAGTCTGCTGGACTTTTCAGAAATTGTCTGTGAGGGATTATGACCCCATCTACATGATGTTCAAGAATAACTGATATAGGAGGCTCAACACCTTTGGCCAAAACTAATGCGTACTTGGGATTGGCAATCCCGATGAATAATAACATTTTATGTTTCCACAAGTTGTAGTGTTCTCTGTCGAACTGTGGAATTTTGATGCTAGTCACTTTCTGAGTACTCATCTTTTAATAAGATTAAAAATTAAGTGTTTCAAAAGAATATTTTATTTTTTGACTGAAAACAATTTTTGATCAAAAATAATTTTCAAAAAATTATTTCGAATAAAAAATTATTTCGAATTAAAAATAATTTTTGAGATCTGTATATGAGTTGTGGAATTTTTTGGTTCGGATATGATATTATAAATATCAACCAGCTTTGATGCCAATTGTTGGTCCTTGATATTGTAGAAGGGGGTTGAATATAATATCAAAAAATTATCGCGGAATATTGGATTTAAAAATATTATTTTAAATTCACACAAAATATTAATTGTGATGGAATACTGTTCAAGTAGAAGATATAATTTTAACTTGAAAAGTATTACAAAATTAATAAGTAGAAAGTTTATATAACTGATCAAAAGCTTATAACGAATTTGACATCAATTGTTTGAGTTTAACAATTATATTCCAAACTTGCACAAAAATCTGTGAATATTACAATGCAGAAAAATTTCTGAATTTGAACTGTTTTTCTTACACTTGAAATATGAAGCCAAAACCTCATATTTATAGAGGTGGTAAAGCTGGTATGACTTCTTCCAATATGACTCTTGAAACTATAGAAATAACCCTTGTATGACTTTTAAAAAGGCTGGGTATGACTTTCTAAAATTCGGTATGACTCTTGAAAATTCGGTATGACTCTTTTATTTTTAATCCGGTATGACTCTTTCAAGAATCATTTTCGGTATGACTTTCTTAAGAATCATTTGGTATGACT
Organism: Oenanthe sinensis; assembly: GCA_028671895.1. Classification (NCBI taxonomy): domain Eukaryota; kingdom Viridiplantae; phylum Streptophyta; class Magnoliopsida; order Apiales; family Apiaceae; genus Oenanthe; species Oenanthe sinensis. The sequence goes on from JAPMAC010000212.1 coordinate 9,695,220, forward strand.
TTTGTATTAATAATCAGTATGACTCTTTCAATAGATAATTCGGTATGACTCTTTATTATATAATTCGGTATGACTCTTTAATAAGTCAATTGAATTATATTGAAAAGTCATATTAAGTCATATCTTTTATAATAAATTAATTCTATTAAATTTAATTAAATAATTCATAAATTAAATTAATTTTAACATGAATTAATTTAATTAAATAAATTAAATAATTAATTTACTTTGAAGAATTAAAATATTATTATGACTTAAATAACTTGTCAACTTCGAGGTCTTTCCGCCTTTTCTTTGTCTTCTGTCATAAAACCACTTGAGTTAACTGAAGAATAAATATTATTATAGATGTCACACAAATGACTGTCTGGTTCATTTGTGCCATTCTAATAAATATTCTTCAATTATAAACTTTTAACATGTGGCCTTCTATCATCCTTTGCTTTACTGACTTTCCTCATTTTCTGGAATCCATCTGTAGTAACCACTTGAAATCCCTTATATCTTCTGAACTCTTATGAAACACTACCAATTTATTTTTTACTAACACTTGAACATTTTTAATGAACTTCTTCCAGTGTCGAGTAGAAACCCCATAAAATACTTCTGATACTTAGATCCTCTGTGATTAGTTAATTGTCTTCATCTTGATTCCTGTTTAGTATTTATTATTTACTTCTCTTTATAGATAGAGTTGAATTGTCATCTAATTATTATAAATAGGCCTTGTCATATGCCTTTCAAGTCTTGTCATGATCTTTATTAATCAGGGTTCAATTCTGAGTATAGCAAGCTGTGTTGACTACTTCAACCCAAAAGTATAGAGGTAACTTAGCTTCATTCAGCATTGTTCTTGTTGCTTCAACTAAAGTTCTGTTCTTCCTTTATACTACTCTGTTTTGTTACAGAGTTCTGGGCGTTGAATATTGTCTTGAAATTCCTTTCTTAATACAGAAATCATTCAGGGTTACATTTCTGAATTCTGTTTCATTGTCAGACCTTATTTTCCTGACAGGCAAATCAGCTTTTAACTCTATCTTCTTTATATGATCAATAATTGTTTGAGGGACTTCATCTTTTGAGGCTAGAAATAACACCCACGTGTACTTAGAGTAGTCATCAACAATTATTAGTGCATATCTTTTCTTTGACATAGACATGACATTGACTAGACCAAATAAATCCATATGCAAAAGTTGCAGTGGTTCTGTAATGTCTGATGAGTCTTTGCTTCGGTGAGATGCTTTCTTTGACTTTCCATTTTCACATGCTTCACACAACCCTTCTTGACAAAATTCCATCTCAAGTAAACCTTTAACCAATTCCCTCTTGACAAAAGATTTCATTGCCTTGAAGTTCAGGTGTGATAATTTCTTATGCCATAACCAACTGCCTCTGTTGAGGCTTTGTTATAAAAATACTGAACTTTGCCTTTGCTTGTAGAGAATAAGTCAGCCACAAATAGATTTTCCTTTCTCACTCCTTGAAGAGCAAGCTTCGCATCTTTCTTGTTTTGGAATGCACATCTTTCCTTTTCAAAAGTTACTTTGTAGCCCTTGTTAGTGAACTGACTGATACTTAAGAAGTTGTGCTTTAATCCATCTACAAGAGAGATATTTTCTATGATAACATTGCCAATTTCAAAATTGTCATATCCCGTTGTGAATCCTTTTCTGTTATCTCCAAAGGTCACTATTGGGCCAGCTTTCTCAATCACATCTGATAGCAAGGCTTTATCACCAGTCATATGCCTAGAACAGCCGCTGTCGAGAATCCACATGGCATGCTTGTTCTTTGTTATACCCTGCTATCACAGATTGATTACTTTTTCTTTGGCACCCAAATTTAATTGGGTCCAAGAGGTTTAGATGATTTAACAGTTTTAGCTATAGAAATTTCCTTTTCCTTGTCTTTGTCATTGACTGTGCCCTTGCCGTTTGGTTTAGCCTTGACAGGAGTGTCTTTAGACTTAAGGACAGGGGATTCCTTCCTAGACTTAGGAGGACTAGCAGTCTTTGCCCTAACATGTTTTCTATTCATGTTTACATCTGTATTAATGCAAGTACTAGATGATGCAGTCATCAAATTTATGTATGCAGACATGATGTTGAAAGCACATGGCATACATCCTACTTTACTGCATGGTTGATGAACGATAGACATGGCAGTCATGGCAAGCATACTAGGAATTTCAGTTTTCACTACTTTAATCTTTTTGCATGCATGAGTAAGATGTCTAGTAGAATTACAATTATTACAAACTTTCCTAGTAGCAATGGGAGAATAGGCATAATCATTTTCATTATTAATACCTATCTTGCCATTTCTATTAGCTTTCTTCTTTTCATTTTTGTTGCCTATTTCAGTTTGAATCTGTTTCTTAGGTATTTCAATTTTTACAGATTTCTTAGGAAACTTTTATTTATCTTCTACCTCTTTCTTTTTATCATGAGCAAAGATTTCTTCTTTCATAGTGATCTATTCTTCATCTATGGGTTCGATGACAAACTTCTTGTATAGGGGATTAGGGACATTTTTTAACACATGTGGAATGTCCTACTTCACTAGACTTTCCACAGAAATTTGATTTGTCATGTTTCTTTCCTTCCTTCTTATTGTAGTCAAATCTTATTCCAGTTTTTTGACCTATGACCTGTTTATCTATTGCCTCCTTAACAAGATTAACAAATTTCTTATATGCCTGAAGTTTTAACTCTACCTCAGAAATTTTATTACTAAGAGCAGTTTCTACTTCTTCGTTGCATTTGTCTCTATTCTGTATATACTCTACCTTCAGTCTAAAATCTTTTAAATTACCACATGCAAGTTCTAGTTCTTCATTTTTAGCCTTTAGTATTTTATTCCTTAGAACCAGTTTAGCATTTTCTTCTTCTGATGCTAACATGCTTGTGTGTATATTAAATATTTCTACACTAAGATCTTTTACAGTTTTCTTGTAATCAAAATTAGACAGTTCAACTGTGGAAAGAAATGATACATTTGATGACTGAGGTGATGCCTCTGAAGAGTCTGTCATAAGTGTAACATTTTCATATGTCTCTTCTTCATCATTATCAGAATCATCCCAACTTTTTCCCTCGTCTGTATAAGCTCTGCCCAGATGCTTCTTTACCAGTGCATCATACTTTTGTTTCAGTTTGTCATACGACTCCTTTCTTTCCTTCCATAGGCTTCCGACATTCTGTAGCAAAATGTCCGGGTTCATTGCAGTTGTAGCACTTAAACTTGCTACGATCTACCATTCCAGTCTTATAACCTCCTTTGCTAAAAGACCCTGAAGATGAACCACCTCGGTTATTATTTCTGAAGCTGGAACCACTATAACTTGAGTTACTCTTGAACTTGTACTTAGGGTTCTTCCTAAACCTGAGGTTCTTGAACTTTCCTGCCATATAGGCCATTAACTTATTTTGTAACTGTTCAAGTTCTTCTATTGTGTAGAAGTCATCTTCATCACCTGCTTGAGCATTTTCTATAAATTCAGTATCTAGAATCTCTTCTTTCTCAGTTACAGCTTTTTTTTTGTTGGTCACTGTACTAGCAAAATCTTTAGCTACAAGTGTTGTAGTCTTCAACAAAACTATATTCTTGCTATCCACTGTCCCTGAACCATAAATGATTTGTCTTTGCTCCTGCTCCATTTCATGAGTCTTGAGCTTCCCGTATAAAATTTCAATAGACATGTCATTTATGTCTTTTCTTTGTCTTATTGTAGAGATTTTGTGTTCAAGGTGCGCTGGTAGTGTCAATATGAATTTCCTGTTGATCTCCCTACGTGAATAGGCCTTTCCATGTGGAGACAAGTCATTCACTAATTTATTATATCTCTCAAAGACTTGAGTGATACTCTCTCCGGGTACTGAGTTGAATTCCTCGTATTGGGATGTAAGAATATCCAGTCTATTTTCCTTCACTTCTGCAGTACCTTCCATTAGCAGATCAATGGTATCCCACATTTGTTTGGAACTAGTGCAATTTATCACTTGATTCAGCATTGTAGTGTCCAGTGAATCCATTAGGATACATTGAAGATGATTATCCCATGCTACTCTTGCTTTGTCAGTGTTAGTGTAGTCTGAAGGCTTCTTTGGGGTAAATCCTTGAAGAATCTGTTCTCCGTCATCTGAGACTATTTCTGTTGTAAGCTTCAGAGGAACGTAGGGTCCATTTTCCAAAATCCCCATGTATTGAGAATTAGTTGATTTGATGAAAGTTGACATCTTCTTCTTCCCTAAAATGTATTCATTTTTGTCAAAGGCTGGGATTTTGATGCTACTAAGTTTTTGAGTACTTATGGTTACGAAGAATTTTAAATCTTGAGAAATAATTAATTTCTTAAAAATTAAAATCAATTCGAATAAAAATTAAATTTCTAGAAATAAAATTTTAATTCGAATTCTTGACGATTGATAGCCTTTTAAAAATTAGTGAATTTAAAATCTTTAAAAAATTCAAAATTGAATTTTCTTTAAAAATAAAGAAATTTCAACAAATTTTCTAGATCTAAAATTACACTTTTTCGAAAAACTATTCTTGGATCTTGTTTTGTAACTTCAATCAACAAGCTCTGATACCAATTGTTAGGTCCAAACTATCGTAGAAGGGGGGTTGAATACGATATTGGTAGTTTTTCATTTTGGTTCGTGTTTATAGATCTGTTCTTGGTGAATAATAAATACAGCAGTTATAACTTTACACAATAAGAACAAACTTCGGGAATATAATTTGTATTATATAAACCCAAGGTGCTACACTCTCACACAGATGTATGAGCTACAATGAATCTCACAACAAGAAATAAATATGAGCTTTAATGGCTATCTATTTTCTCTCTTTCTCTCTCTAAGCTGTATCTCTTTCTGTGTGTTGTGTTCTGATTACATTCAAAATGAAGTACATTTTTTTTATATGTAGACTTTTTAATTAAGTTTACAATTCTAAATGTCGACTAATTCTTCTCCTGTGTTGACTTGAGTTGACCCTTGGATAATATTCTATGTGTCGAATAGTATTGCCTTGTATACTGCATTTAGAAAATAATCCAGTCTTGATAGAAGTTGAAGTGTCGAATCCTAGCTTCTTGAATGCTTGCCTTGATCATTTTGAGTCTTTTAAACACGTGTTGAATTCTTCATACTCTATCATGCCTTGGAATTAAATTCATCATCTATATTATAGAACTGTTGAATTCCTTGAGCCATATAGCCACATTTGTCAAATTTCTTATCTAATAGTCACATGTGTCGAATTCTTCGTACTCTTGTAGAACTTAGAATCTTTTTCACCACATAGAATGTGTATGTGTCAAATTTTAACTGCCTTGTAAGACAAGTGTTGAATTCTAAGACATGTATTTGCTTTAGACTAATTCATGAACCCATGTGTTGATTTCTTTCCATGTAGCATCTATGTGTCGATTTTACCATGGTGTACATGCCTTAGGAGTATCTTCTAAGTGTTGAATTCTTATGTGTCGAATTCTACACACATAAGGTTAACACTTAGTTTCTTTTAGACACTCAAAGGCTATGTGTCGATTTCTTCTACTATGCACTTCTTGACTTTGATTTTTTTGGCTTGCATACTTGGCTTCTATCAATTCTTCTTGTATAATGAATATGCTAATCAAATTCTTTGTGCTGATACTTAGTACACTGGTCTGGTTCACAAGTGACTAATACTGCATTGATCTTCATATTCTCCATTAAAACAATTGACATGATTATTGCATTCCTTTATTGCTTCTAGTCTTCACTGAAATCTTCTAGCACTGACTGCTTGATCTTTTAATACTTTCTGAAACACTGAATCACTTATTCTTCCCTGAGGCTTGATCATAGTAATGAACTTCTTTCAGTGATCTTCAATATTTCCTCAAACATCTTGATACATGTAGTTGCATGTTCTTCATTGTATTTTCATATGATTACACTAATATTATTTACCAGTTCTTTACTTTTAGTTGAGTTACATATCCTCGATTACATTGTAGGCTACATTATGCTTTACAACCAAGATCCAATTAAAAGTAATGGTAATGGTGATTCTGATTCTAGTAGTGGAAATAATGGAAGATTCACAGAAACTACTAGTAAAGGTAGATAATCATATTCCCAACCCAGCAACAACTCAGGGGGAGTAAGTGAAGGATCAACTAATATAACTCAGCACAATGAATATCAAATTGAATCATCTAGAGCGAATCTGTTTGGACAAAGGGTGTAGAGAAGAGATCACCCCTATGAACTAATTCTAGGTGATCCAGAAGCTAGAGTTCAAACAAGAAGTGGTACACAGAATCAATGTCATTTCTCTGGTTTCCTATCTGAAATGGAACTGAAGAAAGTTGAAGAAGCACTTGATGATCCTGATTGGTAATTGCAATGCAAGAAGAGCTCAATCAATTCGAAAGGCAGAAAGTATGGAAGTTGGTACGTAGGCGAAAGAACAAGTCTGTAATTGGAACCAAATGGGTATTCAGAAATAAGCTGGATGAAGATGGCATTGTCACGAGGAAAAAAGCTAGACTGGTTGTTAAGGGCTATTCTCAAGAAGAAGGTATAGACTATGATGAAACATATGCACCAGTAGCCAGACTTGAAGCAATCACGATGTTTCTGGCATTCATAGTACATTCCAATTTCGAGGTATATCAAATGGATGTGAAGAGTGCTTTCCTGAATGGAAAACTAAAGAAGAATTATATGTAGAACAACCCTCAGGGATTGAAGATCCAGAATTTACAAACTTTGTCTACTTTCTCTTCAAGGCACTCTATGGCCTCAAGCAAGAATCTCGGACATGATATGACACTCTATCAGAAGTTTTACTTGAAAATGGTTTTACTAGAGGTGTCATAGATAAGACTCTACTCCATAAAATACATAAAAAGGACATGATATTAGTACAAGTGTATGTAGATGACATAATATTTGGGTTTACTAACGAATAGTTGTGTAGTAGATTTGCCAAGTTAATGCAAAATAAGTATGAGATGAACATGATGGGAGATATGAACTACTTTATTGGACTCCAAGTAAGTCAAAGAAAAGATGGAATCTTCATTTTCCAGACCAAGTACGTTAGAGATCTTCTGAAGAAGTATGGTCTTGAAGATGCATCAACAGCCAAAACCCCTATGGCAACTACAACTAAGCTTAATAATGATGAACCTAGTAAGAGGGTTGACATCATAAACTATATAGGTATGATCGGCTCATCACTTTACTTGACTACAATTGGCCAGATATTATGTTCGCTATATGCTTGTGTACTAGGTTTTAGGCTGACCCTAAGGAGTCACATCTTATAGCTATTAAAAGAATTTTTAGGTATCTTAAGGGAAGTACAAATCTGGGAATTTGGTACCCTAAAGGTACCAGTTTGGACCTTGTTGGCTATATAGATTTTGATATTGCAGGTTGTAGGATTGATCGGAAAAGTACATCTGGAAGATGTCAGTTTCTAGGTAGAAGATTCGTATCCTGGTATAACAAAAAGCAGCACTCTGTATCCACTTCGATAGTTGAAGCAGAATATATTGCAGCTGGTAGCTATTTTGCTTATATCTTATGGATGATGAACTAACTTTGGGACTATGGCTTGTTGCTGAACAAAATTTCTATATTTTGCGACAACACAAGTGCCATAACAATCTCCAATAAACCTATCTAGCACTCTAGGACCAAACACATTGATGTCAAATATCATTTTATTCGAGAGCATATCATGAATAGTACTTTAGAGTTACATTTTATACATACAGAACAACAAATTACAGATATCTTCACTAAACCACTAGATGAAGTCACTTTCTCTAGGCTGGTTGGTAAACTTGGGATGATAAATTCTACTAACTAAATTGTTATTAATCAATAACTACAATTTGATGTTAGTAAATTCACCGGTTAATTAATTTCTACTTTTTTAAGACTTGTGAATTTACTTACCTATTTTATTCTAGTATCTTAGAATTTAATTAATTAAAATACTATGTGCATGATAGATAAAGGATGAGATTGAATTTTTTATCAGAAGTGGAAAGTTGAACAAATACACTAAGGATGGTGATAGAAATAACAAAGGTTACAATGACAAGCGAAGAGATTCTAACCCCAAAGAAAGGAGTAACTAGCCCTGTGGGACTGTGATCAATGTAATTTCAGGGGGCCAACTACTGCAGGTAACTCCCGAAATTCTAGAAAGGCTTATGCCCGAGAAGTGATGAGTATAGTTGGAGAAGCTCCTAAGAGAGCAAAAACTGAGGTCTCTTTGGCCTTTGATGATTTTGACTTGGGCGTAAAGTTCCCCCATGATGACCCCTTGGTGATCACCCTTATCATAGGTAATTCACCTATAAAAAGAGTCTTGGTAGACAACGGGTTGTCAGTGGACATCTTGTTTTATGATGCTTTTATGAAAATGGGTTACAATGATTCACAACTGACTCCTTCCAACATGCCCATCTATGGTTTCAATGGAGTGGAATTCCAGATTGAAGGAATAATACAGCTACCTATGACTATGGGTAAGGACCCTCGATAATCAACACAGATGCTAAATTTTCTGGTTATTATGGCAAATACCACCTACAACGCGATCCTTGGAAGGACTGGGCTGCATGCCTTCAAGGCTATAGCTTCTACATATAATCTGAACCTAAAGTTTCCTAATATGAATGGGGTAGGAGAAGAGAGAGGAGATCAAAGAATGACAAGAAGTTGTTATGTGGCTGCTTTAAAACCCGATAGAACCGGTGGACAAGTTTTGCCCATTGAAGACATGTATATCCGAGATCAGGAGGAAAAAATGGGGAAGCCTACATTAAACCTAGAGTCCTCAAGATCCTAAGAAAGTGACCTATGTTGGAGTTTCGCTCCCCAAGGACCTGAAACAACAATTAGCTCAATTCTTGCAAGACAACAACGACGTATTCACTTGGACAGCCACCGAAATGCCAGGGATAGACCCCAAACATATTACACATCAGCTGAATGTAGATCTAAAGCGGACATCCGTCAAGCATAAGAAAAGAAATTTTGCTCCGGAAAGGCAAGAAGCCATTAAGCAAGAGGTAGAGAAGCTACTAGAAGCATGATTTGTTGAAGAAATCTAATTTTCTGAGTGGCGAGCAAAGCATGTAATGGTCAAAAAAGCCAATGGAAAGTGGAGAATGTGTGTGGACTTCACAGACTTGAACAATGCCTATCCAAATGACCGTTTCCCCTTGCCATGGATGGACAAGCTGATTGATGCTATAGATGGGCACGAGATGCTTAGTTTCATGGATGGCTTCAGTGGCTATAACCAAATCAAGATGCACCCCAATGACATCCCTAAGGTATCATTCATCACTGATTTTAGTGTTTTCTATTATTTAATTATGGCTTTTGGAATAAAGAATTACGGAGCAACATACCGAAGGCCTGTGGATAAAATTTTCAAGCACCTCATCGGTAAGACCATGGAGGTCTATATTGATGACATGCTTATTAAAATTCTAGAAAAGGTTGATCACCTTGAGCACTTAAGGGAGGTATTTGAGGTTCTGAGAACCCACAAAATGAAGTTGAATCCAGCCAAGTGTGCCTTTGGTGTAGGCTCTGGAAAGTTTCAAGGCCTGATGGTCTCAAAGAGAGGCATTGAGGCCAATCCTGATAAGATTCAAGCTATCTTGGACAAGGAGGCCCCTAAAAATATTAAGGACGTCTAGAAGCTCACCGGAACGGTAGCAGCCCTAGGACGTTTCATATCCAAGTCTGGAGAGAAATGTTTATAATTCTTCAAGGCCATCAAGAAAGTCAAAGCTTTTGTGTGGAACGAAGAGATCCAAGTGGCATTTGAGGAATTAAAGAAGTATATGGCAGAGCCACCATTGCTCACCAAACCTAGCCCTGTAGAAGTGTTATTTCTATATTTGGTTGTTTCTAGCTCATCTCTGATTTTCGTTCTTGTGAGAAAGGAAACCAAAGTTCAGAAACTCATCTACTATGTCAGCAAAATTCTGCGTTATGCAGAGCTTAATTATTCAAAAGTTCAGAAGTTTGCCATAGCATTCATAATGTCTTCAAGAAAGCTACGCCTCTACTTTCAGGCACACATAATTGAAGTCTTGATAGACCAACCCCTAAAAAAACATACTGCATATCCCCAAGGCTAGTAGAAGGCTGATTAAATGGACAACTGAATTTGAGATCCGCTACAAGCCTAAAATGACTATCAAGGCCAAAGCTCTAGCCGACTTCGTAGTTGAGTGTACCATTCCCAATCAAGAAGTCGGGGGGCAGGAAGAGAAGTAAGAGAATGAAGAAGAAACCAAGGAAGAAACCAAGGAGTATTGGGTGACTCAAGGCTCGTAATCTCCCAAGTAAATGGGGAGTTTAAGGCCCGTGAAGAAACAATGATGAAGTATCTGAGAATTGTTAAGGCTTAGATAACTCAATTTGAGTAATGTCACTTTGAATACATCATGAGGGAAGAGAATGTGAAGGCTGATGCCTTGTCTAAATATACATCATCAGAAATCGAGAATCATTATGGTAGTGTTTATTTTCAGGTCTTGAGGACCCCAAGCATTGATGCCAAGTTGATAGACCCGATTGGGCTTGGGGCGTGTTGGACGGATACCATCAAGCTTTACTTAGAGATGGGGAAGACACCAATTAATCCTATGGAGGCGCGAAAACTATCTGTGAGGTCCCTGAAATATGCTCTTATTGAAGGGATACTTTACAAGAAGTCGCACGTGATACCGTACTTGAAGTGTCTGAGACCTAATGAGGCTGAAGCTACCTTAAGAGAAGTTCATAAGGATGTTTGTGGCCATCACCTAGGAAACTGGGCTCTTGCTCATAAGATTATTAGGTTGGGATTTTATTGGCCTGAAATGCTTAAAGATGCCAAAGCCTATGTTAAGAAGTGTGATCGCTGCCAAAGGTTTGCTGTAATAACCCAAATTTTGTAACCATTTGAAACAAGGATGAATAGTAATTATACAAGTCTATGAAAAACTTTTTTTGCCCACACTATATAAATGGTGGGAGATTATAAATCCGAGGTCATATTACGGTAGTACGAAACAAATGAGTGTATGTAAAAGCCATCGGAATCCGAGGATTTTTACTTTTACTAATTGTTTCATAATTTACAAGGCGTCGAGGAATAGGAGGATATATGATAACTAGAGGATTATAAATCAGAGAAATTATGAACCTAGTGAAGGGTTTCAGGCATGTAAATGTAGTGAATATAACGTAAAATAATAAAAAAATGAAACCCTATCGCAGGATCCATGTATAACTTTGGATGATTATGGTGAAGAAGTTTGTACCTTAACAAAGATTTTCGTATGCTGTTTAATTGAGGTCCAGAAAAGATGAATCACAGCGGCCCTTTGTTGCAAAGATCTACTCTCCAAAGAAATCCACACGAACTCCTGATCGTCCTACGATCACCGGAGTCGGTACTAGCCGAATTGCTTGCCTCTCTCTCTCTTTCTCTAGCCTCTCTTGATGTTGAGCAGCTAGGGTTTTTTCTCTAAAAACGAAATCTGATGATTCAACCCTAATACTATACATCATTATGTATATATAGGGAGTGAGAGATTTTGGGTCTAACCCTAATCCATGTGGTTTCCAAAACCCATTCTGATTTTGGGTTATTATTATTATTAAATCGGAATTCTAATATAATTAATCAAGTATAACTTAATTAATTCAATAATTAAATTTGAATAATAATAATACTTATTAAATTTGAATTCTAATATAATTAATCAAGTCCCACTTAATTAATTCAATAATTAAATTCGAATAAATAATAATATATTTAAATTCATAATTTAAATAAACTTCCGTTTTGACGTTCTTTGTGTGTGACCCTTTAGGTTATTATTACGTTGGCAATAATTTTAATATCCAATAATAATTGGTGATTGAATTAAACCTTTTGTGAATAATGTGCAATGTAATATAATCCATTTAACCTTATATTATAGATCAAACTCGAGGCATGTATATTGTCATCCTCTTCGACGTTTAATCTTGGTTTCCTTGATCAATGAGTAGACTATTTAAACAAATCAATATTTGAGCATGGTCATGCATTTCATAGTCTCACTCAATCAAGAGGCTAATAAGATCACTCCTAGAATTGGAGGGTTAAATCATATATTTATCATTCATATTCCTCATACGATTCATAGCATACCCAATGTGCACCTTTATCATTATCCGGTTAAAGGTAACTTTGAGTGTAATCAAAGTATATTAATTCTCGTATAGAAATATAATGATTTCAAGTCAAAGGATCATTACATCATTATCACTGTGAGATTTCTTATGACACTTATTAACATGTAGAATCTCACGGCGGGTCTTTCCAGTGTCATGTTTTGATACATACACTTATGTTCTTGACTTTAGTATCACCATACCTATTACCAATGATATGTAGTCATCTGTCAACAAACATACTAGTCTTATTGCATTATTATTGCCCTTAAATAATAATACTTGACTATGTAATTTTAGGAATAAAATACTATTTATATAATCTCATTTTTAAGTCACATACTTAAAGATATATATTACGTATTAATATTCCAAAGATTTTATTATTCTTTCAATTTATGATGCAGTAAATAAAGAAATAATAAATATTAATTAAATAATCACATAAAATATAATCCTTAATTGTTTTCAATAAAACATTAAAAGTATTGTCTCTAGGACACTAATACTAACAATCTCCCACTTGTACTAGAGCCAATCTCTCATGTATCTAATACCCATAGAATTAGTATGACCTTCGTGCTTCTGCTACGATAAAGCCTTAGTCAGTGGGTCTGCGTTATTCTTATTAATATGCACTTTACATATATGTATATCTCCTTGATCATTAATCTCATTAATTAGGTGATATCTCCTAAATACATCCCCAAACAGCCTCATTGGCTGCTTCACAAGCATCAATATACTCAGGCTCTATTGTAAAATCAACAACTGTCTCTGATATGAACCATTCTAGTATACAATATTTCCATTTAGACAAAACACAAATCCAGACTGAGAAATCAAATCATCCTTGTCAGTCTGAAAACTAGCGTCGGTGTAACCTTTTACATCCATCTCTTCTTCTCCTCCATATACCAATAATTGATCTTTAGTCCTCTTTAGGTACTTAAGAATATTCTTGAGTGCCGTCCAGTGACCTTCACCTGGATTAGACTGGTATTTACTCATCATGCTCAAAGCATACGAGACATCAGGACGAGTACATATCCTTACATACATTATGGATCCAATTGCTGAAGCATATGGAACTTTACTCATACGGTCCTTATCATCCAATGATTTAGGACTGTTATCTTTTGAGATCGATATCCCATGAGACATAGGGACAAATCCCGTTTTAGCAGTTTGCATCCCAAATTGATGAAAAACTTTATCAATGTTTGTACTCTGACTTAGGCCGATCATTCTTCTTGATCTATCTCTATAGATCTTGATACCTAAAATATAGGTCGATTTTCCAAAGTCTTTCATTGAGAAATTCTTACTCAACCAAGTCTTAACAGCCGATAAAGAAGGAATGTCATTCCCTATTATTAATATATCATCAATATATAATAGTAGGAATCCCACATTGCTCCCACTTACATTCTTGTAAACACATGGTTCATCTTCATTTTGAATAAACCCAAACTCTTTGACAGTTTCATCAAAACGAATGTTCCATCTCCTTGAGGCTTGTTTCAATCCATAAATGGATCGACGCAGCTTACATACATTTCCAGCATTCTTTGGATCAACAAAACCTTCAGGCTGTGTCATATACACATCCACATCTTCCTCAAGGCACCCATTTAAGAAAGCGGTTTTGACATCCATTTTCCAGATTTCATAGTCATGGTAAGCAACTATAGCAAGAAAAATCCTAATGGACTTGACCATAGCCACTGGTGAAAAGGTTTCATCATAGTCAATACCATGAATTTGTTTGAAACCTTTTGCCATCAATCGTTCTTTATAGGTCTATACATTACCATCCATGTCGGTCTTCTTTTTGAAAACCCACTTGCACCCTATAGGTTTTACCCCTTCAGGTGGATCAACCAATGTCCATACTTGATTAGTATACATGGATTCCATCTCAGATTTCATGGCATCCTGTCATCTCTTAGATTCTTGAGTGTTCATAGTGTCTTGGTACGTGAGAGGCTCATCTTCATCCACAAGCATCACATCACCATCTTGAGTTAAGAGAAATCTATAATATCTCTCGGCCTCATGGCGAATCCTAACAGACCTACGAACAACCTGTGTTTCCTCAGCAGTATTGTTTTCTTGTACATTCTGCTCAGGTTTCTCCATTAGTTCAATGTTATCATGTGATTCTCAAATTTCATCGAGATCTATTATCCTCCCACTGTCTTTCTTAGAAAGCATTTCTCTTTCAAGGAACACTACAGTTCGAGCAATAAACACTTTGTTCTTTGAAGGATTATAGAAAGAATAACCCTTTGTTTCAATTGGGTATCCCATAAAATTATATTTTTCTGATTTAGGTCCTAGCTTGTCAAAAGTTAGAAGTTTTATAAATGCCTCACATCCCTAAATTTTCATAAATGACATGCTATGACATTTTTCAGTCCATATCTCATATGGAGTCTTCTAAACCATTTTAGTAGGAACTCGGTTAAGTGTATAAGTAGTCGTCTCTAGGGCATAGCCCCAGAAACTAATTGGAAGATCTGCATGACTCATCATCGATCGTACCATGTCCAACAAAGTATGATTCCTCCTTTCAGAAACTCCATTCCATTGTGGTGTTCCGGAAGGAGTGAGTTGTCATACAATAACACACTCTTTTAATAAATTCTTAAATTCATGGCTTAAGTATTCACCTCTACGATCAAATCGTAGAGTTTTAATACTTCCGCCTGTTTCTTTTCTACTTCAGATTTGTATTCTTTGAACTTTTCAAAAGAATCGGATTTGTTCTTCATAAGATACACATATCCATATCTACTGAAATCATCAGTAAATGTGATAAAGTAGTAAAAACCACCTCTTGCCATAGGACCACATACATCACTATGTATAAGTTCTAATCGTTCAGTGGCCCTATCAGCTTGTCCAGTAAAAGGAGCTTTAGTCATTTTTCCAATGAGACAAGGTTCGCATGCTTCGTATGATTCAAAGTCAAACTTATCCAAGTATCCATCCTTATGTAACTTGGAAATGGGAATCTCATTTATATGGCCTAAATGACAGTGCCAGAGGTATGTTTTATTTGAGTCATTAGTTTTAAAACGTTTGTTATTCACATTATAGATATGAGTGTCTAAATCAAGAACATATAAACCGTTAAATAAACATGCAACCCCATAGGTAACATTATTCAGAGAAAAGGAACAACTATTGTTCTGAATTGAAAATGCAAACCTTTTTTGTCCAAACAAGAAATCGAAATAATGTTTCTGTAAATTGTAGGCGCGTAAAAACAGTTCTCAAATTCTAAAATAAGTCTAGTGGGCAACGATAAATAATAAGTCCCTACAGCTAAGGCAACAACCTTTGCTCCATCGCCAACTCGTAGGTCGACCTCTCCCTTTGCCAAAGTCCTACTCATTTACATCTCCTGCACATTTATACAAATGTGAGAACCACATCCAGTATCCAATACCCATGATGTAGAAGTAGACAAATTGACCTCTATTACATAAATACCTGAATCAGAGGATTGACCATCCTTCTTCTTCTTCAGATCCTCCAAATAAGCATGACAGTTTCTCTTCCAATGAACTGGTTTACCACAGTAGTGACAATCACCCTTTGCAACAGCACCCTTAGGCTTTAAAGCTTGTTTGGGATTGGTCTTTGGCTTGGGACTAGAAGAAGATCCAATCTTCTTCTTTCCCTTCCATTTGCCTTTTCTTTTAGCCTTACCTTTGTTGTCTACCATCAACATGGCAGCAGGTTCAACCTTTTTCATGTTGGTTTTAGAAGTTCGTAACATGGCCAATAATTCAGTGGGTGTTTTGTCTATCTCATTCGTATTGTAGTTCATAACAAAATGAGTATATTGTTGTTCAAAGATTGCAAGATCAAGTCAATCTGAGCTTCCGGACCAATCGGGATACCCAAAGTATCAAGATACTCAATATAACCTATCATATTTAGAACATGTGGTTGAACATGTTCATGCTCTCCCTGTTTACAAGCATACAGTGTTTTACTCGTGTCGAACCTTTCTTGACGAGCCTGTCCCTCAAACATTCTTTGAAGGTGTTCAATCATCTCATAAGCATCCATATGTTCATGTTATTTTTGAAGCTCGGCACTCATAGTTCCAAGCATGAGACACGCAACATCATTCGCATCATCAATATGCTTCTGATAAGCATTTTGCTGAACACGAGTTGCATTCTCAGCAGGAGGAGCAGGTGAAGGAATTTCAATGACGTGAAGCTTTCGCTCCTGCCTGAGGACAATCCTCAAATTCCTATACCAATCAAGGAAGTTAGCTCCTGTCATCTTGTCCTTCTCAAGGGTTGCTCTCACAGAGAAGTTATTTGTGTTGTTTGCCATTAAATTTCTACAAAGTTTAAAATGCATATTAGTTAGTTGCAGAAGTTTAATTATGTTCAAGTAATTATCATATAAATTCATAATATATATCTCCCACTATTTTTATCAAATCAATAACCCTAACTATTAATTCGGAAAGTATTTCATTAAATCTTTCTAGTGAGCCAAGATCCATATTTCATCCATGTTTTAAGATAGCGTTGGCTAATACATCCAAAACACGACTATTTAGGTAGACAACATTAGTCGATTATATCAAATATAACTCTTGGATAGTTTGGTGGAATAACACTTTGTACACATTTATCCAATAAATCTCACCAAACTCTATGCCTTTAAACCTACAATCCTATTGTGATGATTTAGTTAAGTTAGACCCAATGTTTTAAAAAACTAAGTCACTTACTTATCACGTCTTCCCATGATTGATAAAAGCACATTGCTTTAGCAAACCGACTCCTTCTCAATCTAGATCTTGACGAGTATTAAACATTGGAAGGCATCCGATTAACTTAATATGTATTTAGGGATTTTAATATTTATATGAACGATCATGATCCCATCATAAAGAGATTCTCAATTTTTTCTTGATCAAATAATCCATTTCAATATTCGTCAATGGTTTAATTTCTAGATCGTCGGAGAAGTCACAAGCGGTCTCACTTAAAACCCAACTTTCTTACGAATAATAATTCCCTTTTGAAAAAATCTCCTCATATCAGAATAAGAAAATTCATATTCAATACCGTGTTTCATAAACACAAGAATCTCATGATCATTTGTTTAATTTTAAAATCTTGAATCGTTACAGATTATATCTTTCTTAAGCAGGCATGACATAGGTGTCATATCTAATACATACATCATTCCAACACATATGTATCTACACATGCATTCATATACATATATTTATTGTGTGTAAATTAAACATGTTTGGTTATGGTCCCATCCTATATGATATTTCCAAGCTACTGGAATGATAAAGGTCAATCTATGGTAGTTTCAAATACTACACTATTACATGTCTTTATCTTCTTCATTGCTCCATCATCTGGATTGCCTCCTAGCTTCCTTGCTTCCAAGTCTCCATTGAACAATTACATTGAATAATAAATAAATCTATTCTAATGAAATTACAAGAAGAACTCGAGTTACATTCGAGATTAACAATTAAAATGAATAAACGACATGCAAGTCGTATTTAGAAACCAAAACCATAAAACAAAACCACTATCTTATAGGTCTTTAGAACATAACCATCCACCATGTTATCACATAACACATGTAATATATCTCAGATTATATAAACATATCATATAATCATATATAATAAATTTCAAAATTTCAGAAAATCAAATAAAATTCAGAAAATAAAAAATCGCCGTTTCGGGGCCTGCAACGTCGTCAAACGGCTTACAGATGCGAAGCTAACATAGTCAGTATTGCTCAGTGATATGATTCCAGTCAGAAAGCACATGTCGGTTGCGAAATTCAGACACTGGACACAGATTTCAGAAAATCTACCGAAGCCGTTTCAGAATTCGTATCGAATACGATTCCCATAACCAAAACAAACATGTATCATATACATACAACAATATACACAATCATCCCATGATTATACAACACATGAATATCATATATTCAAAATCATATAAAATATATATATCAACATATAGTCATGGCATATCATATATATGTTTATATACATCGAAAAACTGTTAAACACATAACCAAATAATCCCATTATACACGTAACTTTGATTCCATTGAAGGGTTTCGAGCATGAAAACGCAGCGGATATAACGTAAAACAATAAAAAAACGAAACCCTATCGCAGGATCCATATATAACTTTGGATGATTATGGTGAAGAAGTTTGTACCTTAACAAAGATTTCAGTATGTTATTTAATGGAGGTCCAGAAAAGATAAATCATAGCAGCCCTTTTTTGCAAAGATCTGCTCTCCAAAGAAGTCCACACGAACGCTCGATCGTCCTATGATCACATGAGTCGGTACTAGCCGAATTGCTTACCTCTCTCTCTTTCTCTCTCTTTCTCTAGCCTCTCTTGATATTGAACAGCTAGGGTTTTTTCTGTAAAAATGAAATATGATGATTCGAGATTTTGGGCCTAACCCTAATCCATGTGGTTTCCAAAACCCATTCTGATTTTGGGTTATTATTATTATTAAATATGAATTCTAATATAATTAATCAAGTCCCACTTAATTAATTTAATAATTAAATTTGAATAATAATAATACTTATTAAATCTGAATTCTAATATAATTAATCAAGTCCCACTTAATTAATTCAATTATTAAATTCAAATAAATAATAATATATTTAAATTCGTAATTTAAAAAAATCTTCATTTTGACGTTCTTTGTGTGTGACCCTTTAGGTTATTATTATTGTTGCAATAATTTTAATATCCAATAATAAAATTATAAATAATGAGCGGCATCTAGTAATACATCATTGCTACCCAAGTAACAATAATAATTAGTGATTCAATTAAACCTTTCGTGAATAATGTGCAATGTAATATAATCTCTTTAACCTTATATTATAGATAAAACTTGAGACATGTATAATGTCATCCTCTTCAATGTTTAATCTTGGTTTCCTTGATCAATGAGTAGACTATTTAAACAAATCAATATTTGAGCATGGCCATGCATTTCTTAGTCTCACTCAATCAAGAGACCATTAATATCACTCATAGAATTGGAGGGTTAAATCCTATATCTATCATTCATATTCCTCATACGATTCATAGCATACCCAATGTCCACCTTTATCATTACCCGATTAATGGTAACTTTGAGTGTAATCAAAGTAGATTAATTCTCATATAGAAATATAATGATTTCAAGTCTGAGGATCATTACATCATTATCACTGTGAGATTTCTTATGATACTTATTAAGATGTAGAATCTCATAGTGGGTCTTTCGAGTGTCATGTATTGATACATACACTTATGTTCTTGACTTTAGTATCACCATACCTATGACCAATGAGATGTGGTCATCTGTCAACAAACATACTAGTCTTGTTACATTATTATTGTCCTTAAATAATAATATTTGACTAGGAAATTTTAGGAATAAAATACTATTTATATAATCTCATTTTTAAGTCACATACTTAAAATACATATATTACATATTAATATTCCAAGGACATTTATTATTATTTCAATTTATGACGCAGTAAATAAAGATATAATAAATATTAATTAAATAATCACATAACATAATTATTTTAAATAAAACATTAAAAGTATTGTCTCTAGGACACCAATACTAACACCTAGATGAATTAAAGTATTATGAATAGTAAATATTCATATTACGAAGTTAGTAATGCGAAACGCTTTTAATACTAATCATGATTTGCCAAAAAAGGACTAAGTGTTAATCATGGGGTGGCAAGTAAAGTACACCAAAGCAATGCAACCCAAGTAACTAGATTGGTGGAAATCAAATGGAATTACCTAACCATGCAACTAGAAGTGTAACTAGCTTGTATGACTAACCGAACAAGTAACTAACTAGTTAGGAACATAGTTCCTTGAATGATGGAACCAAGACACAAGCTACCATACTTTTTTGCCAATATCAACCAAAGCCATACTTGACCTTTACGATTACCATACTTTTTCATAAAGCATCCAAGTAAAGTAATAAAAATCTCTCCTTTGCTCTCTTGAAGATATTCGGCAAAGACTAGAAGAAGAAGAAATAGAATTTGCAAAGTGAAGCTCATTCCATCCATAAATTCTAGGATTTTAACCATAAATCCTATAATGGTTAACTAAGGTATGTTCAAAATCTCAAACTCATCCTCCAAGTATTTCATAGTTAAACAAATGCTCAAATATGAGCATGAATAGTAAAGTATTGTAACACTAATTGTGTTCTTAGTGTGTTCTTGTGAGATCAAGGCTTCTAAGGTTAAGACAAGAACCTCTCAAGGATCTTAGACTCTAGTTAGGTGTTGACAAAGCTTCAAGAAGGTATGAGCACCCTTCATCCTTGTGTTTATCTTGAGTAACATGAATGAGAAGTTAGTATATGAAGTTAGTGGATGATTTGTGTAGTATGATGTTGGGTATGAGTTATTGAAAACATATCTTGTATGAGATTCTATAAATGTTAGTTTGATGCTTGGGTTAATTATTGTGAAGCATAAAATAACGTAGTATGTAATAGTTATAACGATAACTCAACTAAGAAACAAAGACAGATAAATAATACTAATATGCAGCACAGGAATCCAGAAGGACATGCAAACAGAAATCATACATACGTCATTGCAGAACATTCAAGATGTAAAGTTTATTGAACGACAGCGAGAGAAGTTCATTAATATGTTCAGGCCTCAGCAATAAATAAGTGTTCAGTAGATTTCAGACAAAAGGCAGTGTAATGTTTTGTGTACAAATGTCAAAGGGTTTCAGTGATCTGAAGCAATGTAACAGTCCAAAGATAGTCAGCTGAAACATAACATGAATTAAGGGGATTCAATTCAGTGTTAGTCGTTTGTGAACCAGACCAGTGCACTAAGCGTCAGCACATCAAGAAAAGAATTATCTTGGTTAATCAGAAGAAAATCAGTTGATCAAGCCAGAAGAGTGAAAACAAGTAGTATTTACTTCAAGCACTTCAAGGAATATGGTAAGGCAAGTAATAGTGCAATTAGTGGCTCCTACACTCTTAAAGCACTTTAGAGGCGCCACTAACTTTGTAAAGGCACAACAAACCAAGTTAAAAGCTAAGGCAAGGCAAAGTGATGGTTTATGGCGCCTGCATAAGGGAATGGGTGTGCAGGCGCAACAAACATGTTAAGGCACAACAACCAAGTTAGAGGCGCAACAAAGTACAATGGGTGATTTTGTGGCGCCTACACACTATAACCAGTGTGCAGGCACAACAAACTAGCATCCAGGCGCAAGAAAACTTGGAAGATTTCTCAAGTACTTAGTGGCGCCTGCACAAGGAATTGAGAGTGCAGGCACAACAAAAGTTCTATAGAGGCGCAACAAAAGACACGGCGCAACAAACATGTTCTAGGCGCAACAAAGAATCTAATGGCGCCTACACACCACTCCCACTCTACAGGCGCAACAAAGGACTTAAACAATTGTGGAAATCAATTTTCTAAAAGTCTACAAATTATATATGGGTTAAATCAAAATGGACAATAGTAATTTTTTCAATCATCTTCAACAAAAAGAGATACAGAAGGGGGCTCCATTAAAGCTTGACATTAATATCACCCAACTGTATTTCTATTGTAATCTTGATTGAACCCATTGAAGCTAATCATTTGATTAGAAGTGTAGCACCTCAGGGATTTAATAATACATTGTTATTTCCCCGAATCGTTGTATTTCATTAATTGCCATTTTTATATCTTTAGAACACAAACACTTAATCCGCAATTAAACGAAATCTACCATATCATATTCAACCCCCCCTTCTATGATGATTTTGGACCTAACAATTGGTATCAAAGCTTGTTGATTGAAGTTACAAATCAAGATCCAAAAATAGTTTTTCAAAAAAGTGCATTTTTAGATCTAGAAAAATTTATATTGAAATTTCTTTATTTTTAAAGAAAATTCAATTTTGAATTTTTTAAAGATTTTTTAAGTTCACTAATTTTAAGAAGACTATCAATCATCAAGAATTCGTATTAAAATTTTATTTCTAAAAATTTAATTTTTATTCGAATTGATTTTAATTTTTAAGAAATTAATTATTTCTTAAGATTTAAAATTCTTATAACCATGAGTACCCAAAAACTCTGCAGCATTAAAATCCCAGCCTTTGACAAAAATGAATACATCTTATGGAAGAAGAAGATGTCCATTTTTATTAAAACATCAAATTCTCAATATCTGGGAATTTTAGAAAATGAACCCTATGTTCCTCAGAAGCTTACACCAGAAACAATTTCAGAAGATGGAGAACGGATTCCGCAAGGATTTACCCCAAAGGAACCTTTAGAGTTTACTGACACTGATAAAGAGAGTTGCATGGGACAATCATCTTCAATGCATCCTGATGGATTCTCTGGACACTACAATGCTAAATCAAGTGATTAACTGCACAAGTGCCAAACAGATGTGGGATACAATTGATCTGCTGATGGAAGGTACAACAGAAGTGAAGGAGAACAGGCTTGATATTCTTACTTCCCAATATGAAGCTTTCAAATCACTGTCAGGAGAAAGTATCACTCAAGTCTTTGAGAGATACAACAAATTGTTAAATGACCTGTCACTGCATGGGAAGGCCTACTCACGTAGGGAGATCAACAGGAAATTCATGTTGACACTGCCAGCATACCTGGAATACAAAACCTCTGCCATCAGAGAAAGGAGTGACGTAAATGACATGTCCATTGAAATTTTATATGGGAATCTTAAGACTCACGAAATGGAGCAAGAGAAAAGACAGATCATTTATGGTACAGGTACAGTGGACAGTAAGAATACCGCACTGTTGAAGACTACAGCTCTTGTAGCCAAGGATTTTGCTGTCACAGAGACCAGCACAGTAAAACCTGATGTTGAGAAAGAAGAAATTCTGGAGGCTGAATTTACAGATAACACTCTACCAGGTAATGAAGACGACTTCTACTCAATGGAAGAACTTGAACAATTGGAAAATAAATCAATGGCCTATATGGAAAGGAAGTTCAAGAACCTCAGGTTTAGGAGGAACCCTAAGTACAAATTCAAGAGTAACTCCAGTTACAGTGGTTCCAGTTTCAGAAACAGCAATTGAGGAGGATCGTCTTCAGGATCTTTCAGCAAAGGAGGTTATAAGACAGGAATGGTAGATCGCAGTAAGTTCAAGTGCTACAACTGTGATGAACCCAGGCATTTTGCAACAGAATGCCGAAAGCCAAAGCAAGTGAAAGAAAGAAAGGAATCATATGATGAACTCAAGCAGAAATATGATGCACTGGTGAAGAAACATCAGGGAAGAGCTTATATAGCTGAAGGAAAGAGCTGGGATGATTCAGACAACGATGAAGAAGAAACTTATGGAAATATTGCTTTAATGGAAGATTCTTCAGAGGCATCCCCTCAATCATCGAAGGTATCATTTCTCTCCTCCATTGACATGTCCAAATCTGAATATAAGAAAACTGTAGAAGATCTCAGTATAGAAATGTTTAACATACATACAAGCATGCTTGCATCTGAAGAAGAAAATGCTAAACTAGTTCTAAAGAATAAAATGCTAGAAGCTAGAAATGAAGAACTAGAGATTGCATGTGTCAATCTAGAAGATCTGAAACAGAAAATAGAATATCTTCAGAATAGAGACAAGTGCAACCAGGAAGTAGAAACTACTCTTAGGAATAAAATTTCTAAGTTAGAGTTAAAACTTCAAGCTTATAAGAAATCTGCTAATCTTATAAAGGAGGCAATAGATAAACAGGTCATAGGTCAGAAAACTGGAATAGGTTTTGACTATGATAAAAAGGCAGGAAAGATGCATGTAGAATCAATTGCTGAGGGAAGTCATGTGAAGCAAGACATTCCACATGTGTTGAAAAATGTCACCAAGCCCCTATATAAGAAGTTTTTCATGGAACCCTTAAATGAAGAGGTGATATTAATGAAAGAAGAAATCCTTGCTGAGGATCAAAAGAAGAAAGAGGAAGAAAGTAAAAAGGAATTGCCTAAAAAATCTGTAAAAAAATATAGACCCTAAAGAACATATTAAAAGTGATTTAGGTAACAAGAATGAAAAATTGAAAGCTAACAGAAATGGCAAAGTAGGTGTTACAAGAAAAATGATTATGCATACTCTCCTAAAGCTACTAGAAAAGTTTGCAATAATTGTAATTCTACTGGTCATCTTACGCATGCATGCAAAAAGATAAAAGTAGTAAAAGAAGAAACTTCTAATATGCCTACCATGTCTTCCCCTCATCAACCATGTGGTAAAGTAGAATGCATGTGATGTGCTTTCAACATCATGTCTGCACACATAAACGTAATGAATAATTCATTTAGTACATGCATGAATACAGATGTGAACATGAATAGAAAACATTTTAGGGTAAAGACTGCTAGTCCTCCTAAGACTAGGAAGGAAGCCCCTGTCCCTAAGCCTAAAGACATCCCTGTCAAGGCTAAACCAAAGGACAAGGGCACAGTCGATGAGAAAGACAAGGACCAGAAAGTTTCTGCAGCTAAATTTATTTATTCAACTAAGCCTCTTGGACCCAATCAAGTTTGGGTACCAAAGAAAAAGTAATCAATCTGTGGATGCAGGGTATAGCAAAGAACAAGCGTATCATGTGGATTCTCGACAGCGGCTGTTCTAGGCATATGACTGGTTATAGAGCCCTGCTATCAGATGTGATTGAAAAAGCTGGCCCAATAGTGACCTTTGGAGATAACAACAAGGGATTCACAACGGGATATGGCAATCTGGAAATTGGAAATGTTATCATAGAAAATATCTCTCTTGTGGATGGAATAAAGCACAACCTTCTAAGTATCAGTCAGTTCACTGACAAGGGCTTCAAAGTAACTTTTGAGAAAGAAAGATGTGCAATCCAAAATAGGAAAGATACAAAGCTTTCTCTTCAAGGAGTGAGAAAGGGGAATCTCTTTGTAGCTAACTTATTCTCTGTAAGCAAAGGCGAAGCTCAATGTTTTTACAGCAAAGTTTCAACAGAGGATAGTTGGTTATGGCACGAGAAACTTTCACACCTAAACTTCAAGGCAATGAACTCTTTAGTAAAGAGGGAATTGGTAAGAGGTTTACCTGAGATGGAATTCTGTCAAGAAGGTTTATGTGAAGCATGTGAAAAAGAGAAGTCAAAGAAAGCATCTCACCGAAGCAAAGACTCTACAAACATTACTGAACCACTGCAACTTTTACATATGGATTTATTTGGCCCAGTAAATGTCATGTCAATATCAAGGAAGAGATATGCCCTGGTAATTGTAGATGACTACTCTAAGTACACGTGGGTGTTATTTCTAGCCTTAAAGGATGAAGCCCCTCAAATAATCATTGATCACATAAAGAAGATAGAGGTAGAAGCTGGTTTGCCTGTCAGAAAAATCAGGTCTGACAATGGAACAGAATTCAGGAATGTAACCCTAAATGAATTCTGTGTTGAAAAAGGTATCTCAAGACAATACTCAGCGCCCAGAACTCCTCAACAAAATGGAGTAGTAGAAAGTAAGAACATGACTTTGGTTGAAGCAGCAAGAACAATGCTGAATGAAGCTAAGTTACCTTTATACTTTTGGGCTGAAGCAGTCAACACAGCTTGCTACACTCAGAATCGTACCCTGATCAACAAA
The DNA here is from genome assembly GCA_028671895.1 of Oenanthe sinensis. NCBI lineage: Eukaryota > Viridiplantae > Streptophyta > Magnoliopsida > Apiales > Apiaceae > Oenanthe > Oenanthe sinensis. The sequence goes on from JAPMAC010000212.1 coordinate 9,721,190, forward strand.
GAACATAACAAGACTCCGTACGAGATAATGGCAAACAAGAAACCAACACTGAAATACTTTCATGTGTTTGGAGCAAAGTGCTTTATATTGAAAGATGATGAGCATCTAGGAAAATTTGAATTCAAGGCTCATGAAGGCATATTTCTTGGCTACTCTCTGGAATCTAAGGCGTACAGGGTTTATGTGATTGAACACAAAAAGGTCATTGAAAGCGTGAATGTAACTTTCGATGATCTCAAGCTCCCAAGTCTACAAAGAACAGACGACACTGAAACTCTGCAGTTTAAAAATATGAACTCAGATGAAAGTGAAATAGAACCTGAAGCTGCAGCAGGAAATCAGGCCCCAAATGAGAATAGCAACAATGATGATTCTGACCCTAGTAGTGGAAGATTCACAGAAACTACTAGTAGTGGCAAAGAATCTCATTCTCAACCTAGCAACAGCTCAGGGGGAGCAACTGAATGATCAACTAGCAGGACCCAGCACCTCAATGATAATCAATCTGAATCTTCAAGGGCAAATCTGCCTAGACATAGGGTGTGGAGTAGAGATCACCCCTTTGAGTTGATTCTAGGATATCCAGGTGCGGGAGTTCAAACTAGACGTGCTTATCAAAATGAATGTTTATTCTCTGGTTTTCTCTCTGAGATAGAGCCAAAGAAAGTGGAAGAAGCACTAGAAGATCCAGATTGGGTCATTGCTATGCAAGAAGAACTCAATCAATTTGATAGACAAAAAGTCTGGAAGCTGGTACCCAGGCCAAAGAACAAGTCTATAATTGGCACAAAGTGGGTATTCAGAAATAAACTGGATGAAGATGGCATTGTTAGGAGGAACAAAGCCAGACTGGTTGCTAAAGGTTATTCCTAAGAGAAGGAAGATTATGATGAAACATATGCACCAGTGACAAGACTTGAAGCTATCAGGATGTTTCTGGCATTCGCAACACACTCTCATTTCAAAGTATATCAAATGGATGTGAAGAGTGCGTTTCTGAATGGAGAGCTTGAAGAAGAAGTGTATGTGGAACAACCCCCAGGGTTTGAAGATCCAGAATTTGCAGATTTTGTATACTTTCTCTTCAAGGCACTCTATGGCTTAAAGCAGGCACCTCGGACATGGTATGACACTCTATCTATATTCCTATTAGAAAATGGTTTCACTAGAGGTGTCATAGATAAGACTCTGTTTCATAAAATGCATAAAAATGACATGATATTAGTACAGGTATATGTGGATGACATTATATTTGGTTCTACTAACGATCAGTTGTGTAGTAGATTTGCTAAGCTAATGCAGAGTAGGTATGAAATGAGCATGATAAGAGAGCTGAATTACTTCCTTGGACTCCAAGTAAGTCAAAGGAAAGATGGAATCTTCATTTTCCAGACCAAGTACATCAAAGATCTTTTGAAGAAGTATGGTCTTGAAGATGCATCGACAGCTAAAACCCCTATGGCAACTGCCACTAAGCTTGATCAAGATGAACCTGGTAAAAAGGTAGACATCACAAGCTACAGAGGTATGATTGGCTCATTACTCTACTTAACTGCAAGTAGACCAGATATTATGTTTTCTACATGCTTGTGTGCTAGGTTCCAGTCTAACCCTAAAGAATCACATCTTATAGCTGTTAAACGGATTTTTAGGTATCTTAAGGGAAGTCTGAATCTTGGAATTTTTTACCCTAAAGATACAGGTTTTGACCTTATTGGCTATACAGATTCTGATTATGCAGGTTGTAGGATTGATAGAAAAAGTACATCAGGGAGTTGTCAATTCCTTGGTAGAAGATTGGTGTCCTGGTATAGCAAAAAGCAGCACTCAGTTGCAATGTCAACAACTGAAGCTGAATATGTTGCTGCTGGAAGTTACTGTGCACAAATATTGTGGATAAGGAACCAACTTCAAGACTATGGACTGTTGCTGAACAAAATTCCAATATTCTGTGACAACACAAGTGTCATAGCCATCACAAACAATCATGTTCAACATTCAAGGACCAAGCACATTGGTATCAAGTATCATTTCATTAGGGAGCATGTCATGAATGGTACTGTAGAGTTATATTTTGTACCTACAGAGCAACAAATTGCAGACATCTTCAATAAACCACTGGATGAAATCACTTTCACTAGACTGGTTTGTGAACTTGGGATGTTAAATTCTACTAACAAATGAGTTAGTAATCAAAAACTACAATTTGAAGCTGATAAATTCACTAGTTGATTAATTTATATATTTTTAGAACTTGTGAATTTATCTACTAAATTATTTTCCAGTATTTAGGTTTTTAAAATTAGATAAATATTTTGTGCATACATGTTAATTATATTGTTATTTATTTAATTTTGATCTTAGAAAATATTTAAGTTCTTGTATTTAATTGATGAATTTTTGGCACTTAGATATTTTAAATATTATTTGAAATTATTTTAAATAATGAGGATGAATATTTATATTTATTCTCTTATTTAAAATGAAAGTAAAATAATAAAAAGCATAATTTATTTATGATAATAATTTTAACAATTAATGTTATTATTGTTATTAATAAATATTTTGTGAAATAATATTTGTGAGTAATTAATTATTATTGTTTAAATTATTCAAATTACTCATAAATGTTATTTATGTTACTTGTAGCAAAATCTAGGATCACTTGATATTTTACCAAGTACTTTGTGGCGCCTATACAGTGCGTTAACTGTATAGGCGCAAAAAAAGTTATCTCAGTACTTAGTATATGTTTTTGACAAGTCAAGTGGCGCCTATGATCTTGTTGCGCCTACATAGTGCATGCACTGTCAAGGCGCAACAAAATACGGGAAGATTTTGTTGTGGCGCTAGAGTACTTTGTGGCGCCTAGACAGTGAATTCACTGTGAAGGCGCAACAAAAACTAACTAGCAAAGTTTGTTGCGCTAAGTTAGTTTGTGGCGCCTACACAGTGCAAGCACTGTGCAGGTACAACAAAAGTACTTGAGCATATTTTTTCAGTTTTATGGCGCCTATAAATACATATATGTTGTTTTGCTGCGCCTCATTTTATACATACATAGTGTACCCATTCTTGAAGGCGCAAGAAAACTCCATAGATCCACTATTTTTAATCGATCAAAACCAAGCCAATTCTTGTACATTTTTTAATCCAAGACCAGTTTTGTGAGACCCACATTCAGTTCTGTCATTTGCAACTGGTTTCACTGAATTTTGTTAAGGTTTTAAAATTCTAAGTTTACAAAATTCGAACAATTTGGCTAGGGTTTATCACTATTAAAAAATAGATTAAAAAATGTGTAATAATTAAAGTGTGCTTAAAATTACTAGGAGTTCTTTAATTCTTATTCAATCCAAGTAATTTTAGTTTTAAGGTTTTAGTCCATTATTATTGATTAATTCAATTTTAATTAGTAATTTTAATTCGTAAAAAAAAATATTATTTTTAATTGAATGGCAGGTCATTTTGATATTAAAAAGACTAATTATTTATCTGTCATAGTAGATAATTGGACTGAAGCAGGGGAGTTAGGTAACTGGGCTAGGTTTTTAAATGAAAATTCTATAGTCCGTTATGCACTAACTACTAATGTTCCTTTAAATAGAAATCTTCTGAGACAGGTGTACAGGTCTTCTAAAGACACATCTGCAGATGGAATATCAGCTTTCACCTGCACAATCAAGCGGCAAAAAGTGTGAATAACAGTGAATGACATAAATCAAGCACTTCACTTGCAAACTGAAGATTTTGCAGATGATCCATCTCAAGTATATCTAAACAATTTCTTCATGTTCTTACACTGCACCAGAGTGAACAATAATCTTCCAAATAAGATTTACAAAAATCACCTACCCAAAGAATGGAACTTGTTTTTCAACATCCTGTCTCATGGCTTTGCACCAAAGACAGATGGCTTCCATGGAATTACAAACTTCAATAAGGTGATTGGATATGCAGTGGCTTCTAGATCAAGAATCAATTTTGGGAAGATGATCATGAATGAGATCCTATATAATCAGGCAAAAATGGAGAATTTCTGTCTGTATCCAAGATATATACAGCTGGTGCTGAACCATGTACTGACTGCTGATCAACTCCAATCCTTTCAGAACAGTGAGTTGGAAGAGTCACCCTCTCTTCAGCTAAAGACAATCTTAAGGCTACGGAATAAGGCTGACTATCCAAACAGGTATACTCCCGCTCCAATGACTGATCCTATTAGAGATTACTTTGATCTTCTTAGACAGGTTGGTGAAGAAGAAGCTGCATCTGAGGCAGAAAGAGAGACAACCTCTGAAGAAGATCACGTATCTGAAACTGATGAATCAGCACATGCAAATTCAGAAGAACAATCATCTCAAAAGGAGAATGAAACTGAAATATTAATTGATTCAGAAAGCAAAGAAGCATCTGAGGAAGAACCAGGCTCTGAAAAAGAAGATGAACGTATGGAAGAAGCTGGTTCTGAACATGAGGAAGAACCAATTCCAGAAGAAGAAGAAAACAATCACCCTGAAAATCCAACAGAGGAGGAAAATTTTGAGGACATAGTGGAAAAAGATCAAACCACAGAGGTGTACATCCCTATCATTTCTGATGAACAAATGGATGAAGGTACCCTTCTTGACTTTGACTTCTCTGCTTTTCTAACAGAACATTTTGTCACACTATCTCATACTGAGCCTGAAAAGGTAATGCACACATAAGAGCCCTCACTGGCCATAGAAGCTGGCAATGAACTTAGTGAAGACCAACCAGTTCTAACCACTGCCAGAGATCAACAAACACTCCCTCCATCTCCCAAAACAAGAAAAAGAACCATTGATGTAGATGATAGGGAGTCCCCACCGAATCAGGAAATTATTGAAAAATCCCCTACAGCTCTGCCCTCTCGAAAAAGACGTAAAATGAATTTTAAACCTAGGGCAACTGTGAGCCAGGAACCTGATTCTCCAATCTCTGAAACCCTTCTTTTCCTTCGCAATCTAAATTCTGAAATTGACAAAATCCTGAAAGGTAAGGGAACAGAAACAGAGATGGAAACATTTTCCGCTACTTCATTAGCTAGTACTGTTTTGGTTAATCCAATTCAGAACCTGTCTTCACAGACAGAAGGGGGCATCACTAACTCTCACGAGCCATTCATTACATTGTCAAATGTGGTGACCCCCCTGGACTTAACATCTCCAGATCCCATTAAGGATGTTTTCCCTTCCCAAGTGGGTGAAGTGGAAAGACAACTCTCCCATAGAAGGGAAGAGGTCTCCATTCAAGGAGTAGCTGTGTCAATAGCATCACCACTTCAAGTGGAAGTACTTTTACAGGCGACGCGGGGAACCACAGGCTCTAATTTGTCATTCACTACATTGTCTGAGGTGGTGACCCCCTTGGAGATTCAAATTCCAGCTCCTACTCAAGAGGTCCTCCCCATCTTTACAGGTCAGGTGGAGGGACAACACACCTATAGAAGGGATGTGGACTCTATTAATAGAGCATCTGCTGCTTCGGTAGTAGAACCTGTTCAGGGTGTCTCTGAGGAGGTAAGGCCTTCAATGGCTTCAGCTGGCATCACGGATTCTACAACTATGCCAATCATTACAGAATCCATAGTGGTGACCACACTGGGTCTCAAACCCCCAGTTCTTGAAAAAGGAGTTCTCCCCACCCAAAGTGATCTGGCGGAGAGGCAACCTACCCATAGAAGAGATAGGGATTTTAATGCAGGTACAGAAGATCGCAGTACTTTTATGGAATTGAGTGAAATACTTAACCTTGGTGATCTTATGTTCCCTGACCCTGATTTCCTGAGTGTCAGTGTTGAGGGTCGTACAAACACAGAAATAGTGAGAAGTGAGACACCCACTACCCAGATAAACACCCCACACATTGCACACACTGCACATAGCCAAAGGATTCTAAATCTGGAGGCCCAGGTAACTGAAATTCACTACTCAATAAGAAAGATCTTGGAGGTGCAGGAGCAGCAGAGAATGGAAATGACAGAAATCAAAGATTTGGTTAAACAACTGCTAGCTCAGAAAGTTCCTATTTCTACTCGATCAACTTCAACAACTCAAATTACTCCGGTCAGAAGGGAGGATAACCCAAATGAGGGGGAGAGAATAGAACAAGAAAAAGAAGTTAGAGTTGAAATGATCATTGAATATACAGCTCAGGGGGAGAAAGATTTCTTTTACAGGCCTGGAGCAAGGCAACTTGAAGAAGGAGAAATTTTTGAACCTTATGTGCCAATGGATATTCTAACTGAGATTGAAATAGAGGAAACTGCAAAAGCAGCTGGAATAGATATTGAGGAGGAGTTTGCTGAAGAATATGCCTTTGATAATGACTGTCTTCTAGTTGGTGTAGATGAAGTTGTGACTCAAGGTATAGATCAAGCTCAAAAACTGATGAAGAGAAAATGGAAAAGGGTACAGCACGCAATAGAAAGAAGAAATAGAATCAAGGATATTGAAGCAAAGGTTGGTCCTGATTTTGATGAAGCAAGGAGTCTTCTAAAGAAGAAAGAGTTAACTCTTACTCAAAAGAAAGACATAGAAGTCCTTGATCTATTCAGGACCATGAGAGAAAGATTTGATGATATTCATGAATTCTATGCAATGCTATCAGAAGAAATAACAAGCGTGTCGGTAAGTGCATTCAAACAATGATGGAAAATGTTCTTAAACTCAAAATCACTAGGGTCAAAGATTTTGTCGACAAAGAGTTTTGAAAAGATGAACATTGTAGAGTTGTATGTGCTGAAGAGGAAAGTCATCTTTGGAGGGCACAAAACAAATGAGATACTGAGAGATCTGATTGAGAAGAAAATAATAGAGTTCGGTGTTGAAGCGTTTGAGAAGCCTCCAGTAGTCAAATACTACAAAGCAACAACTCTCCATAATCTAACTTTGTCTGACGAATGTCTGGATTCAAGCCACGCAATGTTCATGCAATATGTTGAAGGGAAACTCAGAAGCAAGAAGAATAGAACAGAAAAAGATCTGAAGGCTGCTGAGTTGATCTATGCATTCAGACTAAACAAAGCAATTAAAACATCAGGGAGATACCTAATGGAAATGACCAGATACTATCAAGAACTAGTGTTTGTGAGAAGAAAGGATGGCACATAAGTACTTAAAACCATAAAAGATTCTGAACCTTGCATTCAGACGGAGCGAAATGGAACCAAACACTTCCTATTCAAGAAGAATGGAGTGGATAAGAAAAAGAATCTATCAAAACTAAAGAAAAACAATTCTGAAACAATCCGAAAAGTCTTTTTAAGGGTAAAGAGATCCACTATCAAATCAGACAAGAAGGCTTTGAGGATGATTGAAGATGTTCTAAGGGAGAAACTGGCAGAAGAGTCGATGCATGACACTGACAGAGTCAATGGTTTTCCAAAGAGGATAACAATGTTCGTGTTTTCAAAGAGGCAATCTCTGTCCTTCGAGTCAATCTCCAAGACAAACTCAACCGCTTTTCTTACTGAAGTTTTGAAGAAGTTAGAAGAACCACCTCAAGTCAATACTCTTGAAGTAGAAGCTAGAGATGTAGTGAAGGCAAGGTTGGAGCAGAAGGAAGAAGAGCTCAGAAAGCATTAATCTGAAACTAGATCTAAACACAAGCAAGACTCAGTACAAAGAAACAGAAGATCATAGAATTATCTGTTCAGGCTAGAGGAACAAACTTCTATTGTACACAAGAAATCTGGAAATGTAAAATCTAATCCAGAATGTATTTAATACTATTTACTGTCTTTCTGCACTTTATTTTTTCTTGTAAGTATCAGTTGAGTTATCCTCTCACAGGATTTGCTTGTCGAACTCTAACAAACAAATAGGGGGAGATTGTAAAGCATAAAGTAACGTAGTATGTAATAGTGATAACGATAACTCAACTAAGAAATAAAGACAGATAATTAATACTAATATGCAGCACAGGAATCCAGAAGGACATGTAAATAGAAATCATACATACGTCATTGCAGAGCATTCAAGATGTAAAGTTTACTGGACGACAATGAGAGAAGTTCATGAATATGTTCAGGCCTCAGCAACAAATAAGTGTTCAGTAAATTTCAGACAAAAGGCAGTGTAATATTTTGTGTACAAATGTCAAAGGGTTTCAATGATCAGAAGAAATGTAACAGTCCAAAGATAGTCAGCTGAAACATAACAGGAATTAAGAGAATTCAATTCAGTGTTAGTCGTTTGTGAACCAGACCAGTGCACTAAGCGTCAGCACATCAAGAAAAGAATTATCTTGGTTAATCAGAAGAAAATCAGTTGATCAAGCCAGAAGAGTGAAAAGAAGTAGTATTTACTTCAAGAACTTCAAGGAATATGGTAAAGCAAGTAATAGTGCACTTAGTGGCTCCTACACTCTTAAAGCACTCTAGAGGCGCCACTAACTTTGTAAAGGCACAACAAACCAAGTTAAAAGCTAAGGAAAGGCAAAGTGATGGTTTGTGGCGCCTGCATAAGGGAATGGGTGTGCAGGCGCAACAAACATGTTAAGGCGCAACAACCAAGTTAGAGGCGTAACAAAGTACAATGGGTGATTTTGTGGCGCCTACACACTATAACCAGTGTGCAGGCGCAACAAACTAGCATCCAGGCGCAAGAAAACTTGGAAGATTTCTCAAGTACTTAGTGGCGCCTGCACAAAGAATTGAGAGTGCAGGCACAACAAAAGTTCTATAGAGGCGCAATAAAAGACACGGCGCAACAAACATGTTCTAGGCGCAATAAAGAATCTAATGGCGCCTACACACCACTCCCACTCTACAGGCGCAACAAAGGACTTAAACAATTGTGGAAATCAATTTTCTAAAAGTCTACAAATTATATATGGGTTAAATCAAAATGGACAATAGTAATTTTTTCAATCATCTTCAACAAAAAGAGATACAGAGGGGGGCTCCATTAAAGCTTGACATTAATATCACCCAACTGTATTTCTATTGTAATCTTGATTGAACCCATTGAAGCTAATCATTTGATTAGAAGTGTAGCACCTCAGGGATTTAATAATACATTGTTATTTCCCCGAATCGTTGTGTTTCATTAATTGCCATTTTTATATCTTAAAAACACAAACACTTAATCCGCAATTAAACGAAAAATATACCATATCATATTCAACCCCCCCCCTTCTATGATGATTTTGGACCTAACAATTGTGTATGGATTTAACCTAGTTAAATCCGGAAAATTTTCTATTTATAGCCGTCGTAATGACCGTTTATTTCTAGACTTACTTTGAACTATAATCCCGAACTAAAGAAACACTAGACAGTGTCGCCACTGATCATAAATGCATTGGTCTTGTTTCATATTTTGTTTTCACACTTGAATCATGTTATTCCGATTTACGGTTTAGGAGAAAAGCTAGTTTTAGTGGAGGTGACCACGATGACCAAACTGCTGCAAATGGCTCCCTTTGTAAATATAAACGGACCCTTTAACAATGGTCAAAAATTATGAAATTTGGAGGATAACTATTTTAGACAGTGGTTAAGGCCTCTGCAAAATTTTATGCACATTTGTTGAAGTTTCGATTTTATAAAAATGGTTGAACCTAAGGAGGTACAAGTGAAAACCCTTGAGTAGTTACTTGGAAAGTAGAAATTGAGAATGGGTCATACACCAAGTGTTTGACTTAAATGATTAACATGTACCCTTAAGATAAAGCGGGTCTAGAATGAGTCGTCTTAGACATGTCAGAGTTTTGGTTCAAACGTACATATTGAACGATAATTGAGTTAATCGAGTAACTAATAATATGTCCTGTTTTATTGCATAGATCACCCGAAAAACTCACGAGCCCCAAACACTCTAAGGATACCAGGCAAATTTTCGAAACCTATATTTGATGTACTACTATTATGTTGAAAACTGTTCTTGTTGCGATATAACTGTGATTAAATTATGAGTTGATTGAACTGCGATTTAAAGTAATCGTTAAATGTTTTGGTTTATATTCTATAAGTTATTATAGATATATTGTTAGAAAATAAACACCGATGCTGTCAGAGAATAAATATCAGAGTTTACATTGATGACGTCATCAGAGAATAAGGAAGCTGTTGGTCAGAGTTTACTCTATCAGAGAATACTCAATCAGAGTTTACTCTAACAGAGAATGCTCAATCAGATAATGACAACCGACAGATTTTATCAATCAGAGTTTGTGAAAAAACAACCAAATCAGAGTATAATTAGGATAGTGAAGAAGGAATCTAAATATAAGTCTATTTCCTTATTAAAGCTATTCCTTTCATAATCTGTTTTGTAATTGAATTGTAATCGTGTCTATATAAACATAGACATAGGTTAACATTATTGTAATTTTCAAGTCTTATTTTTTATAACCTAGCAGCTCTTGAGAACAAAGAATTTCTTATTAGAGTTTTTTATTCCATTCATTATCTTTAATACAAAACAGTGTTTCTTTTACATACTTGTATTCTTGATCGATTATTAGGTACTTTTATATTCAACCCCCCTTCTATAATACATTACCTTTCTGGGCAAATAATTGGTATCAGAGTAGGCAGTTAATTACAACTTAAAGATCATATAAACATGTCTGAAAATAGGTATGAAAGCATCAGGATCCCAATATTGAAGAAGGCTGAATACCCTACAGGGAGGGTGAATATGATGATATTCCTGGAAGTAACTGATCCTGATTATTTAGACAGAATCCATACAGATCAGTATCTACCAACCAAACTAGTGACATCTATAAATGTGGAGGGAAGACAAGTCCCTGAATATTAAACCTTGAAGGACAAGAAAGAATGGACCAATGAAGAAAAATTAGAAGTCCTCAAAGATGCAAAGGTAAGGAATATTCTGCATAACAGTGTTGACTTTGTGATATCCAACAGGGTAATAGCATGCAAAACAGCAAAAGAGATCTGGATGCACTAGAGGTTCAATGTCAAGGAACCAAAGAAATCAAGAAAAATAGAAGATCTGTTTTAATTCAAGAATATGAATACTTTGAGGCAAAATAGAATGAATCCCTCACAGATATCTATGACATATTTCTAACTCTATTGAATAACTTAACTTTGGTGGATATTCAAACACGAAGTTTCTAAGGGCTCTTCCTGAAGAATGGGATCTACAAACATCTTTAATAAGAGATAAGGCTGATCTAGATTAGATGTCTCTTGATGAAGTCTATGGAAGATTGAAGACTCGTGATTTAGAATTATAACAAAGGAAGAATAGAAAAAGTAGCAAGGCAAAATCTGTTGCCTTGAATGTTGAGGCCAAAGTTGAAGAACCAAAAGAACAAGTCCTAAAAGCCTCAACAAGAAAAGGAAAAATTGTGATCAAAGAAAATAGTGAATCAGAGTTTGAGCCAAACTCTGATGTAAACACTGATGATTCTTCAGATTCTAACATAATAGAGATGGTTTCTATGATTGTTAAAGGCTTCAAGAAAATGAAATATATGAAGTACAGAAAGCAAGGGAACTTCCAAAAGAAGCATGGAGAATCAGACAAGAAAGACAGATTCAGAAAAAGAGAAGAGAGATGGAAAATCAAAAACTCTTGACAAATCAAAAGTCAAGTGTTACAAGTGTAATAAGATGTGGAACTTTGCTACTGAGTACAGAAGCAAGGAATCTGGAAAAGCACTCATCACATCAAAGAAAGATTGGATGGATTCCTCAAATTCTGAAGATGAAACAAATTATGCTCTCATGGCAAACTTTGATGCTTCCATCCTAAACTATGTCTTTAATTTTGATACTGAAAATATCTGTGAATTAAAGTCTTTCCTTAGATCATTGCATGTTAGTTTTAAATCACAATCTCTTGAAAATAAAAAGATTAAAATCTGAGATACAAACTCTGACTGCTAGGAATAACTCTCTTGAAACTGAAAATTCTAACATGCTTAGCATTAAGAAAGACTGGGAAAATGCAATACACATGCAAACTCAGTTAGAAATTCAAGTTAAATATTTAAAATCTGAGATAGCTAAAGAAAAGGAAAGTTTCAGAGTTTGGACAAACTCTAGCAAAAGATTACAACAAATGCTTTCTAATAAGAATTAGACTTCTGCTTTAGGTTATGGATCTGACAAGGATACACACACTGAAATTCACACAAAAGGAATATTGAATAGACTGGTGAAATTTATTAGAGGTAGTAATAACAAGAAAACTCCTAGTGAATGCTCTAAAAATAACAGTGTGTCAGATAATAAATAGGTGAATATAGGATTACTCTCACAGAAGTAACTTAATGAAAAGTTGAAGGCAATCACTAATAAAATGCAAACCTAAAAAGGTTAAAAGAAATAGAAATGGCAATGTAGGAATTACTAAGGAGAATAACTATAAGTATATCCCTGATGCTCCTAGAAAAACTTGTTTTACTTATGGTAATTCAAATCACCTTGCCATTGACTGCAAACAAAACAAAAAGAAGGAATCGGAGAGACCTAGTTCAGAGGCTAGAAAACAAACTAGGTATATACCACAAAATCCCTGTTTTCACCGTGGTAGTTTATGACATTCAATTTATACATGCAAAGAATATCATAGCTTGTATTACAATTATTATGAACCATTGCCTCAATTGAATATATCTCCAAAACATGCTGTCAAACAAATTTATGTGATAAAATATGATAAAAGAAAAGTAAACTCTGACAGTATAAACTCTGATAATGCAAACTCTGATCATGTAAACTCTGATAAAAATACTTCTGCTACAAGAGTTAACAAGTTTCAAAATAAAGGACCCAAACTTGTTTGGGTCCCCAAACCTAATATTAATTTACATTAACTGATTGCAGGGAAATAGAAAAAACATCCTAGTGATTGATAGTGGATGTTCCGCACATATGACTAGAAACAAATCCCTGCTTTCAGAGTTTGAGGAGAAGGCTGGCCCAGCTGTACTAACCCGCAATTCTGACACTCAGAATTATTAAGATTTTTGGATAATTTTTTTTCATTTTATGAAGAAACGATTTTATTGATTTATTTTTCATAAGGTACTTGAGATGTGAGACCGTATTATTAATATACGGGATATTCGAGAATATGCATATCGGTGTTTATGGTAGCATACGTAATAAATATAGGACTTCTAATTATTTTTAGTCTAACAAATAAATTGAGAATCCGAGTAAACGTCGTAGCAGAGTTTGAGAGACGGTGTAAGTGAATAGTGTTTATTCGGAGAATTGTTTCGTAAATTTCTGAAATAATTAAAGGGCCATTAATTTAATAATAATAATTCATAAGAAAATTATAAAATGAGAATTTGATATTTTAAAACTTAAGTTTATCGGATGAATAAAGTACTAGAACGAGAGATTAAAATGTTGTCGGGAGCACAAACCTTTTAAAACACTAGCTTCCACCACACACTTCAAAAACAACAAGAAAAATTCAGTTTTCCCCCATTTCAAGAAGAAAAACCGAAGAGAAGAAAAGGAAGAAGAAGAGAAGGGGAAAAAAATTGCTAGCTAACTCATCTCTTGCTTGTTTCTTGAGTTTAATAGCTTAAATCGAAGGTATGAACATCATCTTGCTCTCTCTTGAATCTTACATCATTCCATCCATTCAATCTCTTGCAATGATCAAAACCCTCAACAATATGAATAGTAACTCCGAAAATAAATATTTATTTTCTATGATTATTGAGTTCCTTTGGCTTAGATGATGATTGTTATATCTTATATATGTTATGGGTAGTATATATTAAGCTTGGTTAGCCATGGAAATACCTAGTTGTTACTTGATTTGTAAAATCTTAATTCATAAGCTTGACTGATTTTTATGGCTTGAGGTTATAGTTTGTTGATTGTTGATGTTGATTGAGGAGTTTTGGATTGATTGTTGGTTGAATTAAAGTAGAATAGAAATGGAAAACGATGAGAAAACAAACGTTACCATGCCAAATTTTTCTGTAGAAACTGTCCAGAAAATTCTGGGAAGAGTCGTTCACTGTTCTTCGCTTATGGCTGATATGGTAAGATAGTAAATAGTCTCTAGATTATTTACGCGCTAATTTTGCATCATTTGGAGTTACGAGTCAAAAGTTATGGCTGATATAGTAACGGTAGCGCAGAAAATGGAAATTCTGTTTTCGTCCAAATTGGAGGCTATGATTGGACTAGCTACGGAGCTTAATAAAATCTGAAACTTTTAGTTAAAATACTAGAGTCAACTAGGATTATCTAGAAAAAGGAGTCGGATTAAAAAGAGTAAAATCCGATTTATTAAAATTGTTGGAGTCAAGAAGATGGAAGTAAGAAATCTAAGAAACAAGTTTATCATGAGCCTAAGTTTGAGGCAGTTTCTGACCTAGCTAGATTTATTGGTTGACTTTGAAACTTTTATGGGAGATTTTTTATCAGTCATAGAAGACCTCAGAAAAGAAATCGAGTCAAAAAGGATAATTTCCAATTTATTAAAAATGATAGAAAAAAAGGTGTTAAGTGAAATGAGCATAAAAAATGGTGAAACAATCGTTTTGGGAGACGATTTCGAGCAAGATAGAGGATTTTTCTCGAGTCGGTCAAGTAACAAAAATTGTTGAGGAGTATCATGACTACATGTTGGTGTATAGAACTTGATTAAAAATTATTGACAAGATAGTTTTGCGAATAGCTAAAGTAGGCACGAGAAGGTGAAATATCAGGAAAAATAAGAGTTAATAAAACTACCTAGTACAAATTTTAATGGCCATATTTCGACTTGACATATGTTGTAAATATTTTGAGATTGATTTGAGGTGTTCTTACACCGGGCATAGTCCAACTTACTAATAAGTCATGCCCAATTTTCTGCAGAAAATACATTCACTTAAGTTTAATAAACTTTAGAATTAAGAAGACGTGTAAATGAAATGTTTTAGGGTAAAATAGAGAATCATGGCTTAAATAATATGGCCATTTATATATGAGTTAATATTGAGGATTTAGAGGGATTAATGCCATAATAAAATGTATATACATGATAACTTAAGAGATATGAAAGTCTACAATGTGATACTATTGAGGCATTGTTGTAATAAGAAGTTGTGAGTTTCCCAAAGGGCGATTTTTTCGTTTGGTTTGATTTTGGGTTTAATAAATAATATGTATTTGAGTTGTGTTTGCTTGGGATATGAGACCAAGCTGATATATATCTTCTTATGTTAGAACATAATCAAGTTGGAGTACTGAGACATCATGTGACGAGAGAAGATATGGACCTACTGTGATTGAAGGAGAATTAATTAGAATTTCTGCTTCATTGTTAAGGACCAAAGGCAAATTTTCGAACCTTTTTACATTTTGGTGAATAATACTTCATAAAAAGGTTCTGTTGTGTTTTGGAATATATTTTATTACAAACATACATATGTGTCTGTACTGTTCACTATTCATTACCTTGTGATTACTTGTGATGACTTATCAACTCTGAATCCTATAAAGTTAGAGTGTGTATAAGTAGAGAATGAGAAGTGTTATAAGAGTTGAGCTTCCGAGTTTGTGTTTGATGTTTTGACCGGGAGTTAGTGTGTGAGTTTCTGACTGTTTGTCAACAGAGTCTCGAGGACTTTTCTTTGAGAAATTATTTAGAGTTATTCAAAGTGGATCTAAAATCTTCCAAAAATGATTTAGCTATCCAACAATCATTCTGAGAATTTTGGTGATTTTAAAACAACTCCCTAGTTGTGTGATTTTGAAAACTTCTTGTGTGAGAAATATTTGAGCAAAAAGAGATTATTTGACTATAAGTCAACATGTGCATATATGATTACTTCCTCATAATTATGGGAGTTAATCAATCATCTGGTGTTGAAATATGAGAAGAGAATGAGATGTGCTTTTGGACTGAATTCAATTTCCTTCCAAACAAATTATTCAATTGGACTGGAGTACTAGAGAAAGTCGATGTGCTTGCACGGCACATTATGTGTACAAAGTGTAAGAGCTGTCTGCTGGGTATGTCATCAAGTATACTATGGCCTGAATGCGGTCAGGGTGACGTCAGAGAAAATGCGGATCATCCACTACTAGTAGAAGAGTAGAAAAACAGAGATGTCCCTCGGAGAGGCAATTGTGGGTGACTGATCACCGACCTACATTGTCATTATAATTACTTTAATGAAAGTCCATTCTTTCCAATTGGGATTTGATATTAACACTGTAATGAAAGACTAGGTGCTGAGTTACCGATAGTGTTGATGAGAGTTGAGAAATCATGTTGAGTATTTCATAGTATTAATGAGAATTGTTAAACTTTTACTGTTCTTACACTATAACGAATGCCAAGGTACTAAGTTACCAATAGTGTTAATGGGAACTGTTGAACTTTCACTTTTCTTACACTATAACGAATGCCAAGGTGCTAAGTTACCAATAGTGTTAATGACAACTGTTGAACTTTCACTGTTCTTAGCCTATAACGAAAGCTAAGGCGTTAAGTTATCAATAGTGTTAATGGGAACTGTTGAACCTTTACTGTTCTTTTCTCGATATCTTGAACTTTTTTCTTAGTGATTCTTAAATAAATAGTAACACTGTAACTGATGTCATTGTGGTAAGTTACTGATAAAGTGACGAGAGCTTGAGAACCTTTGTGGTGTGCTTTGCAATATCTAGAATTGCTTACTTTTCAAACTTGTGGTGTATTATAAATTAAAATTCTTAAACTTCCTTTTATATTGAGTTAAAATTTCAGAAATTATTTTAACTGCTATTATGACTGGAGTTATTACTGGGCTATAGTAGCTCATCCTTGCTTTGTTTTAAAATTTTCCAAACACAACAGCTAGATCAGATGGATGGCATTACTTCAAATTGTAGCCCTACCATGAAAGGTAGCTTGACGAGACTTATCCGCATAGTTCGGAAGAAGAAGGCAAGATGCCATGATGAAGAGGATTTGGTTCAGAGTATCTAGATCTGGTGTAAGAATTATTTATAAGTTGATAAGTAATAAATAATATCTTGTATAGAAAATTATTGGTAGCTGTTATACTTCTTATCGAAGTTATACTAGTTTTATAAGAGTTTTGTAAACAAAGAAGGGTTATAGTAATTGGTGGTAATTGGAAAATTGTTTCAAAAATCTAATTTTAATGAACTTTATGGATGGAGTCACAAGTGTGATTTGACTTGTTGAGAAATGTAATAATTTATGTCTGACTTGGGTTTCTTGTTTCTAGCCCTATAAACTAAAAGATTCTTGAAAGTTGGGGTCACAGATGTATTTTTCAGTTGTTGTATGTCTACAGGTGAAATTATAATTGTTAAACAGGTCGTGTTATATTGAGAATTTCCGCAGTGATGACCAGATCCATGACCCCGGATTTGGGGGCGTCACACTAGCAGTATCTTATGGAGATGGCAACATAGGAAGAACACTGGGATGTGGAAATATAGTTATTGGAAATGTCAACATTGAAAATGTAGCTCTGGTTGAAGGACTCAAACATAATTTGTTAAGTGCGAGTCAAATGATAGACAGAGGATATTCTATGGAATTTCATGGAACTCATTGTGAAGTGAAAAGCAAGAAGGATGGCAAAATAGTTCTTATTGGTCACAGACATAACAATTTATTTGAAGCAAGCTTGGATGTAAACTCTGATGGTCCCTTAACTTGTTTAGTTGGAAAGACATCATCTCTGGAAAGCTGAAATTGGCACAAAAAGCTGTGTCATTTGAACTTTGGAAACATTAATGAATTGGTGAAAAAGGATCTAGTAAGAGGTCTTCCAAAAGTTCAATTTCATCCTGATATACTATGTGATTCATGTCAAAAGGCCAAACAAAAGAAGACATCTTTCAAGAGTAAAACTGAAAATTCTATTGATCAACCTTTTCATCTATTGCATCTTGATTTATTTGTTCCTGTCATCATTATGTCCATTGGAAAGAAGAAATATACTCTGGTGATAGTTGATGATTATACTATATTTACCTAGGTGTACTTTTTGCATAAAAAGGATGAATCTGCAGAGATAATTTTTGATCATATTACAATGATTGAAAATGGATCACCACATAAGGTAAAGAATCTGAGGAGTGACAATGGAACAGAGTTTAAGAACTCTACAATGGAAGAATTCTGCTCAACAAAAGGAATTATTCAACAATTCTCAGCACCTGGCACACCTCAACAAAATGGTGTAGTTGAAAGAAAGAACAGAACTCTAATTGAAGCTGTCAGAACAATGGTAGAAGGGGAAAAAATACCTACTTATTTTTGGGCAGAAGCTTTGAATATTGCATGTATTACTTAGAATTGCACCTTGAAAAATAAACATGGTATGACTCCATATGAAACTTTAAAGGGAAAAAAGCCAAATGTTAAATACTTTCACTTCTTTGGAAGCAAGTGTTTTATTATCAAAACACATCCTGAACAGTTGAAGAAATTTGAACTCAAAGTAGATGAAGTAATTTTTATTGGTTATGCTACAACTTATAAAACCTCTTCAAGCATTCAAAATGTTTAATTTAAGGACAATGCCAGTCATGGAATCAATTAATGTCTCTTTTGATGAAGGAAAAATATATGGATTACATGATAAAGATGTTCAGGAAACTCTGAGATTTGAAAATGAATTACAGAACACAAACTCCGTTGAACCAAACTCTGATGAGCTAAACTCTGTTGAGCTAAACTCTGAAGAGTTAAACATGGATGAAACAAATTCTGCTGAGTTAAACTCTGATCCCTTAAACTCTGACTCAGAAATAATTGAAATAGAAATTGAAGATTCTGCATATGTCGAGGGGGAGCAACATCAATCAATTACTGATATTGGAGAACAAACCACAATTATTGAAATATCAGAGTCTAACCAAACTCTAACCAACACAAACTTTGAAACCTTAAACTTTGATCCATCAAACTTTGAAACCACAAACACTGATCACTCAAACTTTGATCATTCAAACTCTGAGTAAATAAACTCTGAGATATCAAACACCGATGGAAGCACAACTTCAGGGGGATGATCAGCATTTACAGAAGAATCATTCTATGAAGGCACAAATAATGGGGGAACATCTAGTTCAAGAAATTTTCCACATCCAAGAAAATAGACCAAAGATCGCACACACCTGACTTGATTATTGGTGATCTAGAAAGTGGAGTACAGACAAGAAAAGATACTCAGAAAGAATGTCTATTTCATAGTTTTCTTTCTCAAACAGAACCAAAGAAGGTTGAAGAGGCTTTGAAGGATGCAAATTGGGTTACTACAATGCAGGAATAATTAAATGAGTTTGTGAGAATTGAAGTTTGGACCCTAGTTCCAAGGCCAAATAATAGATCAATTATTAGCACAAAGTGGATTTTTAGAAAAAAGACAGACTCTGATGGAATTATTACAAGGAACAAAGGTAGACTAGTTGTCAAAGGTTACTCTCAACAAGAAGGTATTGATTATGATGAAACCTTTGCACCTGTAGCTAGACTTGAAGCAATCAGAAGTTTTCTTGCTTATGCTACACACAAGAAATTCAAGGTACTAGATGGATATGAAAAATGCATTTTTAAATGGAGAACTCGAAGAAGAGGTTTATATGAACAACCACATGGCTTTGTCGATCCAAAATATACAAATAATGTCTACAGACTAGATAAAGCCTTATATGGACTCAAAAAAGCACCAAGAGCCCAGTATGAAACTATGGCTCAATTTTTACTTGAAAGTGGTTTTATAAGAGGTACAATTGATAAAACCTTGTTTTATAGAACTCAAGGTAAGGATTTATTATTGGTTCAAATATATGTTGATGATATTATATTTGGTTCAACTAATGAAAAACTCTGTAAAAGATTTTCAAAGCTAATGAATTCCAGGCACCAAATGAGTATGATGGGAGAATTGAGTTATTTTCTAGGGTTACAAGTGAAATAGACTGAGGAAGGTATTTGCATAAATCAGTCTAAATAAACAAATAATCTACTCACTAAATTTCCAATGCAAGACTCTGCATCTGCTACAACTCCAATGGCTACTGTAACAAAGTTTGATCAAAACACTAGAGAGCCTCTAGATATTACAACATACAGAGGAAAGATTGGATCTCTACTCTATTTAACTACAAGTAGACCAGACATTATGTTTGCAACTTTTCTATGTGCTAGATTTCAGGTAAATCTAAAGGAATCTCATTTGATTGCTATTAAAAGAATTTTTAGATATCTCAAAAGGCACCTTAATCATGGCTTATGTTATCCGAGAGAGTCTGACTTTAAATTAATAGGTTATTCAGATGTTGACTTTGCAGGATGCAAAATTGATAGGAAAAGCACAAGTGGCAGTTGTCAATTCTTAGGAGGAAGAATTGTGTCATGGTTCAGTAAGAAACAGAAATCTATCTCAACATCAATAGCAAAGGCTGAATATATAGCTGCAAGAAGCTGTTGTGCACAAATCTTATGGATGAGAAATTAACTGTTAGATTATGGTTTGAATTTTTCCAAAATTCCTATTTATTGTGATAATCAAAGTGCTATTACAATGACAGGAAATCCAGTTCAACATTCTTTGACAAAACACATGAGTATCACATATCACTTCATAAGGGAACGTGTCATAGAAGGAACAATTGCAATGCATTTTGTTCCCTCATATCAATAGTTATCGGACATATTCACCAAGCCCCCGTGTGAAACAATTTTTACAAAATTGGTTTCTGAAT
Source organism: Oenanthe sinensis (assembly GCA_028671895.1). Taxonomy (NCBI): domain Eukaryota; kingdom Viridiplantae; phylum Streptophyta; class Magnoliopsida; order Apiales; family Apiaceae; genus Oenanthe; species Oenanthe sinensis. The sequence goes on from JAPMAC010000212.1 coordinate 9,741,894, forward strand.
TAGGAATGGTAACAAGTGGATCAACTCCAGATGGGAAATAGCAGACAATCAGACTATATGATAAACTCTGTTAGAGTGTGTGATAAACTCTGATGGAAATGAAGTAAATTCTAATCATTAGAAAATCTAATCTATGATCACAAGTTATCAGTGTTTATGGTAAACTCTGTCAGAGTATGGTAAACTCTTATTCAAATTTCATATGTTAAACTCTGACCTACTTTAAACTCTATTTACTCTAAACTCTGATTTCTGTCTACATGTTAAACTCTGTTTACTTTAAACTCTGGTTGATCTAAACTCTGACTACATGCTAAACTCTGAGATTTTACTTATGTCAACATATTTCATTTTGTGACATCATATTTATTATTCTCTTATTGTATTAATCATAAGGCGCGTGTATCTCACATTGAACGATTCATTTTTAGACACAAATACACACATACACGCTGTATTTTGAGAATTGCACCACTCATTAGTCCACCACTCAAAAATTGCCATGTGTCCCACTACAGAGTATATGCAAATGAGAGGGAATAGTTTAATTCTTATTTTCACTTTGAAGTATTCATCTACATATTATTATTCTCTTTCTATCTCGTTTCATATAAACCCTAATTTCTTAAACCTGCAATCTCTGTACTAAAATGGCATCCAAAGGTCTTTCTTTCCAAAATTTTAACTTTGCTACCACTAATTAAATATCTCTTTTGAATAAGACTGATGCTCCTCAAGATTTTCATGTAGTACAGGATTTTCTTCAAAATAGCTTCATTGGGTATACATTACGGGAACTCACAGACTTCTCTGCTCAATCTCTAGTCAGAATCTGGTCTTCTGCTAAGTTTAATAATGATGATGATAAACCCATCATCACATTTCAATGCAATAGAAAACACTCCATAACTCCAGCTGTGGTGAGACAAGCCCATCATCTTCTAGAATTGGATGTGTATGATGATCTAGTTGATGATGAACATATAAAGGAGTTCTTTAAAGAAATAGACTATGGAGGTAGTCTATCAAAGCTAGGGAGTCTGACAAGGCCCCATTTGAGAAGAGAGTGGAGCTTCTTCTTTGATTGCATAAAAAGAGCTTTCACTCCAAAATGTACAAATTTTGATGTAATTCCTCAGCTTCACAACAGATTGGGTATTCTCTGACCCATAACTTGAATTTTAATTTACCTTGTTTGATAATTAGGCAGTTAGCTAGCAAAATAAATGATGATGCTCAGGCTATATATTTTGCTAGATTTCTACAACTAATTTTTAGCTACTTATTGCCTGATGTAAATTTTGAGAATGATCAGAGATTACCTAGTTTTGTATGAATAAAAGAATTTTTGTTGATCTCTCAAGAAAAGACACAAAGAAAGAAGCTGGAGGTAATTTTCCTAAACTCTTTTATCCCACATGAGTCAGGCTTCTCTTACATCAGAGAATGCCTATCATGTATGGGAAGGATTTTCTATTTGTGGCTATGAATCTGTTAGTAATTGTGCTCTAGAGACAATACTTTTTATATTTTAAGGAAAATATTTATTATTAAGGATTATGTTTTATTGATTATTATTTATTATTATGTTTTATTTATTGCGTAATAAATTGAAAGCATTATAATGTCCTTGGAATTTTGATACGTATTATATATCTTTAAGTATGTGACTTAAAAATGAGATTATATGAATAGTATCTTATTCCTAAAATTCCCTAGTCGAGTATTATTATTTAAGGACAATAATAATGCACAAAGACTAGTATGTTTCTTGACAGATGACCACATCTCATTGGTCATAGGTATGGTGATACTAAAGTCAAGAACATAAGTGCATGTCTCAATGCATGGCACTGGAATGACCCGCCGTGAGATTCTACATGTTAAATAAGTGTCATAAGTAATTCTCACTATGATAATGGTGTAATAATTCTTAGACCTGAAATCATTATATTTTTGTACGAGAATTAATATACTTTGGTTACATTAAAAGTTACCTTTGACCGGGTGATGGTAAAAGTGGACATTGGGTATATTATGAATCGTATGAGAAATATGAATGATCTAGACGGGATTTAATCCTCCTAATTTTAGGAGTGATATTATTGGCCTCTTGTTTGAGTGAGACTATAAAATGCACGGCTGTGCTCAAATGTTGATTTGATTTGAATAGTCTACCCATCGATCAAGAAAATAAAGATTAAATTATGAAAAGGATGACACGAGACATGCCTTGAGTTTAATCTATAATATCAAGATTAATGAGATTATATTACATGGAACATTATTCACGAAAGGCTTAATCAAATCACCGATATATTATTATTACTTGGGTAGCAATGATGTATTACTAGATGCCACTCATTGTTTACAATTTTAATTAGATATTAAAATTGTTGTCAACGTAATAATAACCTACAGGGTCACACACAAAGAACGGTTGAAGGAGAAATAATTTAAATTGTGAATTTAAATTAAATAAGTAATTTATTTTATTTATGATATTAATTAAGTATGACTTAATTAATTATATAAATAGAATAAATGAATTATTTAAACTAATTCCAAAATTAATAATTAATTAATTAAGTGAGACTTAATTAAATAATTTAGAAATTTGGATTAGTATTAATTATAATTGGATTATAATTAGAAAACTTATTCATCTATCTATATAATCTCTTTATGGGCTTATTTAATAATTGAGACATATTTTTACTAAAACCCTAGCCGTTTTGAGAAAAGAGGAAGATAGAGAGAGAGAAGCAGTTTTCGGGTGCTAGTACACATCAATCCTTCATGAAAAGTGTTCGTGTGGATACCGTAGAGCGTAGATCGCGAGAGCGAGATACGTGGTGATTAAACAAGCTTTGGACCTCCATTAATCTTCCATTAATGAACTGTTAAAGCTTCTAAATGTATTTATTCTTTATCTCCGAATTAAATTTTTTGTTTTCGCATGGATCCTGCGGAGGGTTTCGCTATTTTGATTTATTTTTCGCGTTTATTCCGTTGCGTTTGTGCTTCGAAACCCTTCAATGGTATCAGAGCTACTTGTAAAACATTTTAATTCGATCATGTGCTTAATAGTTTTCGATATGTAAGCATGTATGTGATCTATCATGATTGTTTGTATTGATGTATGTATATGATACATGTTTGTTCTTATTATGAGAATCGTATTCGATACGAATTCTGAAACGGCTGCCGTAGATTTTCTGAAATCTGTGTCCGTTGTCCGATTTTCGCAAACGATATGTGTTTTCTGACTTGAATCGGGTCACTGAGCAATACTAACTTTGTCAGCTCTGCATCTGTAAGCCATTAGATGTCGTTACAGGCCCCAAAACGGTGATTTATTATTTTCTGAATATTATTTGATTTTCTATAATTTTGGTTATATGTATGTATATATTATGAATATTTGATATTCATGTGATGTATAATCATGTGATGATTGTATGTATCACTGTGTATGTATATATGAAATATTCTTATTCTTGTTATGGGGATTGTATATGATACGATTTCTGAAACACCGTCAGATTTGGTGAAATCTGATTGCCATATCCGATTTTCGCAAACGATATGTGTTTTCTGACTGGAATCGGACCAATGAACAAAACTGACAGCTAAGCTATCTTCGACAGGTCTGTAGGGCGTTTAACGTCATTAAGGGCCTCGAAACAGCGATATATTGTCTTTAGAAATCTGTTTTCTTTTTCTGATATGGGGAGATTTTGTCAAAAGCGGATTATTAGTTTAATTCGTAAGGAAGTTGGGTTTTAAATGAGACCACTTGTGACTTCTCCGACGACCTGGAAATCAATCCATTGACGAATATTGAAATAAATTATTTGATCAAGGAAAAATTAAGAATCTCTTTATGATGGGATCATGATCGTTAAAATAAATAATAAAAATTCCTAAATACATATTAAGTTAATCGGATGCCTTCCAATGTTTAATACTCGTCAAGATCTAGATTGAGAAGGAGTAGATTTGCCAAAGCAAGGTGCTTTTATCAATCATGGGAAGACGTGATAAGTAAGTGTACTTAGTTTGTTGAAACATTGGATCTAGCTTAACTAAATCATCACAATAGGATTGTGGGTTTAGAGGCATAGAGTTTGGTGAGATTGATTGGATAAATGTGTACAAAGTGTTGTTTCACCAAACTTTTCAAGAGTTATATTTGATATAATCGACAAATATTGTCTACCTAAATAGTCATGTTTTGAGTGTATTAGCCAACACTATTTTAAAACATGGATTAAATATGGATTCTAGCTTACTAGAAAGATTTAAAGAAATGTTTTCCGAATTAATAGTTAGGGCTATTAGTTTGATAAAAATAGTGGGAGATATATGGTGATATACCATAATCACTTAAACATAATAATATTAAATTTATAATCTAGTTTATTTTATACACTTTAATATTGTAGATATCAAATGATAAACACAAACAACTTCTCTATGCGATCAGTTCTTGAGAAGGACAAGTTGACGAAAATATATTTCCTTGACTGACATAGGAGCTTGAGGATCATCCTCGGACACCACGATGTTAGTCAAATCTCTTTCCCTGCTCTTAAAGTTGAGAATGTAACATGTGCAAATCAGAGTGCTTATTGGAAGCAAATTGATGTTGCAACTGATGTTTCATGTCTCATGCTCGCAAATATGTGTGCTGAGCTTAAGAAGTAACACGAGCATATAGATGTTTATGAGACGATTGAGCACAAGATATATTTGAAAGTAAAAGGGCACTATACACTTACAAGTAAGGAGAGTGAGACCCAATTACACCACATGTTCTAAAGATTATAGGGTATAATGAGTACATTTGATATTTTGGGTTTCCAGATTGGTCTGGAGACTTAGTTAGATTTAATATTACAATCTTCGGACAAATATTATTCTTAGTTTGTTATGAACAATAAAATGAATAAGATTGGTAAAACACCCATTGAGTTGCTAAGCATGTTGAGAACTGCTGAAAGCAATATGATAAATGCATGAACTACTACTATATTGATGGTAAACATAGGGAATGCAAAAGGGAATGGAAAATGGAAAGGCAAGGAGAAGATTTGATTTAGTTCCGTTATCAAACCAAAGTCCAATCCCTAAAGCAGACTCTAAAGTCTGAATGAGGTGTTGATAAAAAAGACGATTGTCGCTTCTGTGGAAAATTAGGAGACTGGAAATTAAACTGTCATGCTTATTTGGAAGATCTGAAAAAGATGATTAATAACGGTCAAGCTTCAGGTATCGGGTTGGAATTGGAGTAAAAGTAGTTGCTCTGGTTAGAGGAACTCGTTACTTAACTTTTAGCCTATAAGGAAAATTTAGAACTTGATAATTGTTATAACGTGCTTGCAATTGACAGAGACATCATTTCAGTTTCTTGTTTGGACAAGAAAGGCTTTTTCATTTTAATTAAATAACAATAGTTGTTTATTCTATTTTGATGATGAGGCTTATAATGTTGCAAACTAATTAACAATTTATATGTTCTAAAGTGACTCAAATCAAATATTACCTTTGGCACTGTTGTTGAGGCCATATTAATGAGAAACGCATTTCCAGAATACATAAGGATGCATTCATGGATAAGTTTGATTATGAATTATACAAAAGGATGCGAATCTTTGTTTATTTGGCAAAATGACTAAAGCTCTTTTTACTGGACATGGTGAAGGGGTCATTGAGCGGGTATAACTTATACATAGTGATGTATGTGGTCATATGTGTAAGATGACAAAAGGTAGATTTTATTAACGTCATAAAATTTACTAATTATTTTAGTAGATACGGATATATGTATTTTTTGAAGAACTAATCCGAATCGTTTGAAAAGTTCAAAGACTATAAAGATGAAGTAGAAAATATCAAAGAAAAGTTTTTTTTTGATAGGAGGGATCACACCTTGTTGGACATGGTGCGATCAATGTTGAGTCAAGGAATCTTCCAATTAGTTTCTGGGGTTGCACCCAAACGGCTCCACATACACTAAACCGTGTTTCTACTAAAACGGTTCAAAAGACTCCTTATGAGATATGGACTGAGAAACGTCACAGCATGTCATTTATGAAAATTTAGGGATGTGAAACGTTTGTGAAACGTCTAATCTATGACAAACTAGGACCAAAATCAGACAAATATAATTTTATGGGATACCCTACTGAAACAAGGGGTTATTCTTTCTATAATCCTTCCGAGAATAAAGTGTTTGTTGCTTGAACTGCTATGTTCCTTGAGAGAGTTTCTCTCTAAGAAAGATAGTGGGATGATAATAGATCTCGATGAAGTTCGAGACCCACATGATAACATTGAACCAATGGAGGAACCTAAGCAGAATGTATAAGAAAATAATACAGCTCAAGAAACACAGGTTATTCGTAGGTCTAGTAGGATTCACCATGAGCCCAAGAGATATTATGGATTTCTCTTGACTCAAGATGGTGATGTGATGCTTGTGGAAAAAGATGAGCCTCTCACCTACCTAGACACTATAAACACTCCAGATTCTAAGAGATGGCTGGATGCCATTAAATCTGAGATGGAATCCATGTATACTAATCAAGTATGGACTTTGTTTGATCCACCTAAAGGGGTAAAACCTATAGGGTACAAGTGGGTTTTCAAGAAGAAGACCGACATGAATGGTAATGTACAGATCTATAAGGCACGATTGGTGGCAAAAAGTTTCAAGAAAAATCATGGTATTGACTATGATGAGACCTTTTCACCAGTGGTTATGGTCAAGTCCATCAGGATTTTACTTGCTATAGCTACTTACTATGACTATAAAATCTGGCAAATGGATGTTAAAACCGTTTTCTTAAATGAGAGCCTTGAAGAAGATGTGGATGTGTACATGACATACCCTGAGGGTTTTGTTGATCTAAAGGATGCTGGAAAGGTATGTAAGTTGCGTCGATCCATTTATCGATTAAAGCAGGTCTCGAGGAGATGGAAGATTCATTTTGATGAAATAGTCAAAAATAGTTTGACTTTATTCAGAATGAAGATGAAACTTGTGTTTACCAGAAGTTTAGTGGGAGCCATGTGGCATTCCTAGTATTATATGTTGATGATATAATACTAATAGGGAATGTCATTCCTTCTATATAGACTGTGAAGACTTGGTTGAGAAATAATTTTTCAATGAAAGACTTAGGCGATGCGACCTATATATTAGGGATCAGGATCTATAGAGATAGATCAAGGAGATTGATCGGCCTAAGTTAGAGTTCATACATTGACAAAGTTTTACATCGATTTCGAATGCAAAGAGGCTAAATGGATATGTCCCAATGTCTCATGGGATAGTGATCTCAAAATAAAATTTGTCCTAAATCATTGGATGATAAGGACCGCATGAGTAAAGTTCCATATGCGTCAGCAATTGGTTTTATAATGTATGCAATGATATGTACTCGTTCTGATGTCTCGTATGCTTTAAGCATGATGAGTAGATACCGGTCTAATCCAGGTGAAGGTCACTGGATGGCAGTCAAGAATATTCTTAAGTACTTGAAGAGTAATAAAGATTCATTCTTGTTATATGGAGGAGATGTGAAGCTAGTTGTAAGAGGTTTCAGTGATGCTGGTTTCTAGACAGACAACAATGATTTAATGTTTCTGTCTGGCTTTGTATTTTATCTATTTTTATTGAGATGTTGTTCGCTGGAATGGTTCACAGCAGAGACAGTTGTTGATTCTACAAATAAGCCTAAGTATATTGATGATTGCGAAGCAGCCAAGAAGGCTGTTTGGGCATGTACTTAGGAGATATCACATAATTAATGAGATTAATGATCAAGGAGATATACATATATATATAAAGTGCATACTAATAATAATATTGCAGACTCACTGACTAAGGCATTGTCGCAGCAGAAGCACGAAAGTCACACTAGTTCCATGAGTATTGGATACTTGGGTAATTGGCTCTAGTGCAAATTGGAGATTGTTAGTAATTGTGCTCTAGAGACAATACTTTTTATATTTTAAGGAAAATATTTATTATTAAGGATTATGTTTTATTGATTATTATTTATTTATTATGTTTTATTTACTGCGTAAAAAATTGAAAGCATAATAAATGTCCTTGGAATTTTGATACGTATTATATATCTTTAAGTATGTGACTTAAAAATGAGATTATATGAATAGTATCTTATTCCTAAAATTCCCTAGTCGAGTATTATTATTTAAGGACAATAATAATGCACAAAGACAAGTATGTTTCTTGACAGATGACCACATCTCATTGGTCATAGGTATGGTGATACTAAAGTCAAGAACATAAGTGCATGTCTCAATGCATAGCACTGAAATCGATTTCAATCGCAGGTATCGACTTCAAAAGATTTTGGAGTCTATATCGACCTCAATCGAGGTCGAAAACGACTTCGATCGCACAATTCGACCTCAAGGGATTTTCAAGTCTAATTCGACCTCAATCGAGGTCGAATTCGACCTCAGTCACTCTGTTCGACCTCGAGGTGTTTTGGAACCCTGTTCGACCTCGACCTAGGTCAAAATCGACCTCGATTTAGGTCGAAATCGACCTCAAGTGTACAGGTCGACCTCATACTGGAAACAAGCCCTTGTTCGACTTCAATCGAAGTCGAAATCGACTTCAATCATGCAGTTCGACCTCAACCCCCCAAGTCGACATAAGATAACATTGAGCCCCATGTTCAACCCCGATTAAGGTCGATTTAGGGCATGAATGTGAAAATCATCTTTAACAAATTAGCTACGAGTAAAAGTCCTTTGGGGACCAATTTATATAAATTTGATTCTTTAAAAAAATTAATAATAGAAGGCCTGAGCCCGAAAGTCGAGATAAAATTGACTAAAATGAGTCAAAATCCCGATAAGGCACTGAAAACCCTTTGTAAAACTTTTACGAAAACTCACGAAATTTTCCCAAAAGTTGGGGGGGCAAATGATATGGGTAAAAAATAGACCTAAGGAAATAATAAATATAGCATTTATTATTAGACCTAGCACGGTCCATAGGCTTGGGCCCTTGAAACGAACAAGGAAAATAAATCCAAGGATCAACTGGGTTTGTAAGTCCAGCCCACAAAGCTCTGTTGGAGCCATAAGCCCATTAAGCCTTTGTTATTAATTAATTTCGTAATTAATTAATAAAGGCTCAATAAAGGCCCAAGAAGCCTGATTGAAGGCTTTAATCCTAGAAGGATCTAGAAACCCTATTTAATAATTAATTTCGTAGTTAATTAATAAAGCCTCAATTAAAGGCTTGAAGAGTCCTACGAGACCCATCATCTGGGGAAGGCTCTAGAAGCCCAATCTCGAAGATAAACCTCACCTGCTAGAGTCCAACGAGGACTCTCATTCCTTGAAGGTTACAACAACCTTACATCACTAGGAGACTTGGCCCCCAAGTCTCCTAATTCTAATCTAACACCAAGGCCTTCAAGCGCCTATATAAAGGGCCTAACCCCTCAACATTAGAACTACGTTGTTGGCTTGATTCTCATACGAACTGAGATACGTAGGCAGTTAACGAGGACCCGAGTTAGTCACGAAACGTTAGTGCAGCCATTAAAGCTCGAAGCTCCCCCAAACCCTAGCATTAATTACGCATTAAAAACACCTCGTTTTTGATCCGTAACATTTGGCGCCGTCTGTGGGAAAAGAATAGCAACCATGGCAAGAACACGAAGTACCGCGAGCACCCTCGAAGGAGAGATCCCTGACACCACTGTTGACACCAACGTTCCTCTTATCGCAACTCAGGAACAAGGAGCTGTTGTCCCAACCACCTCCGTTGAGGACCCTGAAACAAGCACACGTCGTACGGGACCCCTGAGCATCGTCGTTCATCCTTCCAATCCTGACATGTCAATCCATGCCTCTGTCCCTCCACTCCAGGTAATTTCACCCCCCCAATACTACTTTTGTTGCTCCTCTCCCATTGCAGGTCTCCACTACGGTGTTGCCTAGAAACCCTCGGTATGGGCTTCCACCTAACTATGAACCCTCATACGAGCAAGGGCTGCTGCCCCCACATGGCTCACATCGGGGGAATCAAGGTTTTTCTGGACCCTACTCTACTGATGATGGAACAACTGATGAGGACGTTAATCCTAGGAGGAGACGACCTAGTAAGGAGCCCCTTGGAGGGAGAAGTACCCAGCCCCGAGGGCCTCAAAACACTAACTCCACAAACCTACAAGAGAGGATACGAGCTCATGAGGCTGAAGCTCAACGACTAAGGAAAGACCTGGAAAGGGAGCTAGCAAGGCATCAACGCCCGAGAGCTGAGGGGGCTGGAGGATCAGCAATGAATGCATCTGTGATAGATCTAGATGAGCCCCCGGCAAGGAGGCAAACAAAGACAAGTCATGTTAGGGCTGACCCCCAAGACTTATTGTCACTTGGAGATCCTGATGATCCCACACCTCCTTTCACAGAGAATATTATGAATGAGAAGATATCAAGGAAGTTTAAAATGCCTACAATCAAGGCCTATGATGGAACGGGGGATCCCTCAAATCATGTTCTCACGTTCACTAATGCACTGCTGCTGCAGCCCGTCAATGACGCCATCAAGTGTAGGGCGTTCCCTCAAACCCTGAGTGGTATGGCTCAAAGGTGGTTTAGTCGTCTACCCCCTAACTCTATTGGGTCATTCAAAGATCTAAGCAGGGCCTTTGTTGGTCAGTTTATCAGCAGCAAGACTCATGAGAAGAGCTCAGCTTCGCTAATGAATATGTATCAGGGAAAGAATGAATCCCTGAGGGACTATATGAACAGATTCACGAAGGAGGCCTTGAAGGTCCCTGATCTAGACCAGAATGTAGCTATGATAGCCCTACAACAAGGAACCTCAGATGAGAACTTCAGGAGGTCTTTAGCCAAGAGGGCTCCAGAAAGTATGAATGAGCTCCAAGAGAGAGCTGGAAAATATATCAAGGCTGATGAAAGCTTGAAGAAGACTACCAACTCGTTCAGAAACGAGTGGGGTAGCAAAAAGCGTAAGCAAGATCAGTATGATGTCGAGGATGAGTATGATGTTGAGGATAAGTCTCCTAGAACCAACAAAGACTCTGACTATACCTCAAGAACGGTTGGCCAAGGGCCTAGGTTCACTGAGTATGCAAGGCTAAACTCACCAAGAAGTGAGATCCTGTTGGACATTGAGAAAGATAGAGAACTTCAATGGCCGACGCCACTAAGGACTGATCCTAAGAAGAGGAATCCGAATTTGTATTGCAAGTTTCACAAGGATGTTGGACATGACACAGATAATTGTAGACAGTTGAAAGATGAGATTGAATTCTTGATCAGAAGGGGAAAACTCAGAAAGTTTATCAAAGAAGATGATAGAAACAACAATGATAATCGACACTATAATGAACAACGAAGGGATTATGATGACCGTGATAAGAAGATACAGCCTCGAGGCCCAGTAATAAACGTGATCTCTGGAGGTCCAACAGTGGCCGGGACTTCAAGTAACTCGAGAAAGGCTTATGCCCGGCAAGTTCTACAACTTATGGGGGAAGCACCAAAGAGTGCAAGGAGTGAGATATCAATTTCTTTTGATGATTCTGATTTGAAAGGGGTGAACTTCCCCCATGACGACCCGTTGGTCATAATACCCGTGATAGGCAACTCTTCGGTGAAACGAATCCTGGTGGATAGTGGAGCTTCAGTAGACATCCTATTTCATGATGCATATCTCAAAATGGGGTACACCGACCCTCAACTGACTCCCTCTGACATTCCTGTATACGGGTTCAATAGAGTCGAGTCTAAGGTAGAGGGAACAATTCGATTGCCTGTGACTATAGGGAAGGAGCCCCATGATTCCACTCAAGTGTTGAACTTCCTCGTGATCAAGGTTGTGTCCTCTTATAATGGGATCCTCGGACGAACAGGGATGCATGCGTTCAAGGCAGTTGCCTCAACTTACCACCTCAAACTTAAATTTCCAACTAGGAATGGAGTTGGTGAGGAGAAAGGAGACCAGAAGATGGCAAGGAGATGTTATGTAGCCTCATTAAGGTCCGACGGAGTCGGGGGGCAAGTACTCCCGATCGAAGGTGCGGATACGTGAAAGTAGTAGACAACTCCTTCAAGAGTTATATTTAGAAGGATTATTAAGTAGAAATAAGGTTCTATGGAACCACTAGGAACCAAAAAGTTGTTACCCCAAGTGGAAAATAACTTGTTATTATGTAAGGGTGGAACCCTCTTTGACTTGAAGATATACTTCAAGATATTTTAATGAAAGTTTATTTAGCATCCTTGAACTCTCTTGTTATGTTATTATTAAACACGAAAACAACTTTATACCAATGCACATAACGTAAAAATGCAAAATAGAATGCATGAACGTAATAAAAGTGCCGAGTACTGAAGGGGTTAAAGGTACGAGAATAAAAGATAAAAGCCATGCATGGCCAACACGGGTAGTAAACGGAAAAGCTACGTCTATACTCTTAGGCACACGACATTGAAGTCTTGACAGACCAGCCCCTTGGAAGCACAATTCGACCTCATTCCAGGTCTATGAGAGGTCAAACCCTGTAGGGCTCATCGACCTCATTCCAGGTCTATAGGAGGTCAAACCCTGTAGGGCTCATCGACCTCATTCCAAGTCGAAAATTACAAAGCCTTGAGGCCCTAAGACATTTCGACCTCAAAGGATTTTGAGGCCTAATTCGACTTCAAACGAGGTCGAAAACAATCTCAGTAAGACATTTTGACCTGAAAGGAAAAATAAGTGTTAGTTCGACCTCATTCCAAGTCGATGGGAGGTCAAACCCTGTAGGGCTCATCGACCTCGGTCCAGGTCGATGGGAGGTCAAACCCTGTAGGGCTCATCGACCTCATTCCAAGTCGAAGATTACAGAGCCATGAGGCCCCAAGACATTTCGACCTCAAAGGATTTTGAGGCCTAATTCGACTTCAAACGAGGTCGAAAACAATCTCAGTAAGACATTTTGACCTGAAAGGAAAAATAAGTGTTAGTTCGACCTCATTCCAAGTCGATGGGAGGTCAAACCCCGTAGGGCTCATCGACTTCGGTCCAGGTCGATGGGAGGTCAAACCCTGTAGGGCTCATCGACCTCATTCCAAGTCGAAGATTACAGAGCCATGAGGCCCCAAGACATTTCGACCTCAAAGGATTTTGAGGCCTAATTCGACTCCAAACGAGGTCAAAAACAATCTCAGTGTCAAACCCTATAGGGCTCATTGACCTCGGTCCAGGTCTATGGGAGGTCAAACCTTGAAGGACACATCGACCTCAATTCAGCCCCTTGGAAGCCAAATTCAACCTGGGCTTGAAATTGAGGTTTATTAGACCTCAATCCAGGTCTATTTGACCTACAGCTCAAACGAGGTTTGAAACTTCTCAAGTCAGTCAGACGAGGTTTGAAACCCTTCAAGTCTGTCAAACAAGGTTTGAGACCACTTAAATCAACCGAGGCTTGAGGCCCCTCAAGCTAGTTAAATTCGACCTGAGCTTGAAATTGAGGTTTATTAGACCTCAATCCAGGTCTATTTGATCTACATCTCAAACGAGGTTTGAAACCCCTCAAGTCAGTCAGACGAGGTTTGAAACCCTTCAAGTCTGTCAAACAAGGTTTGAGACCACTCAAATCAACCGAGGCCTGAGGCCCCTCAAGCTAGTTAAATTCGACCTGAGCTTGAAATTGAGGTTTATTAGACCTCAATCCAGGTCTATTTGACCTACAGCTCAAACGAGGTTTGAAACCCCTCAAGTCAGTCAGACGAAGTTTGAAACCCTTCAAGTCTGTCAAACGAGGTTTGAGACCACTCAAGTCTAACGAGGCCTGAGGCCCCTCAAGCTAATCAAATTCGACCTGGGCTTGAAATTGAGGTTTATTAGACCTCAATCCAGGTCTATTTGACCTACAGCTCAAACGAGGTCTGACACCCCTCAAGTCAGTCAAACGAGGTCTGACACCCCTCAAGTCAGTCAGACGAGGTCTGACACCCCTCAAGTCAGTCAGACGAAGTTTGAAACCCTTCAAGTCTGTCAAACGAGGTTTGAGACCACTCAAGTCTAACGAGGCCTGAGGCCCCTCAAGCTAATCAAATTCGACCTGGGCTTGAAATTGAGGTTTATTAGACCTCAACCCAAGTCTATTTGACCTATAGCTTAAATGGGGTTTGAAACCCCTCAAGTCAGTCAGACGAGGTTTGAAACCCTTCAAGTGTGTCAAGTGAGGTTTGAGACCCCTCAAGTCACTCAAATAAGGCATGAGACCCCTCGAGCTAGTTAAATTCGACCTGAGCTTGAAATTGAGGTTTATTAGACCTCAATCCAGATCTATTTGACCTACAGGCCAAACGAGGTTTGAGACCTCTCAAGTCAGTCAAGTGAGACACGAGGCCCCACAAATCAGTTAAATGAGACATGAGACCTCTCAATCCAGGTCTATAAGAATATAAAAATATAAATTATTATTATTTAATAATAATAATAAAATCCGGGTTGAACTTTATTTGAATAAAATTTATCCGAGTGGGACACCTCATTTTATCCGAGTAGGACACCCTGAATCGAGGAAATCTTTATCCAAAAATTAATTGGGTAAAAATAGAAATTATTATTATTTGATAATAATAATAATAATATCTGAATTGGATTTTATTCGAATAAAATTTCATCCGAGTGGGACACCTCCAAATTCGGAATCCAATTATTCCAAAAAAAATATTATTATTTATTAATGATATTTGGGAAAATTTGAAAGAAAAAAAAAGAAAAAAAATCGACCTCAAACCGGCTCGAAACCATCGGGCTGGAAAAGTTTCGAGCTGAAGAGAAAATCAACTCATATTTCGACCTCAAATGAGATCGGAAGAGAGAGAAAGAAATTTGGGTGGCCAAACTTTGCACAAATTACGAAGTAGCCCCTGAAGTTTAGAAATTTACGATTATCCCCCTGAAGTTTATAAACTTACGAATTCTCCCCTGATGTTTGAAAGTTGACGATTACTCCCCTGAAGTTTGAAAGTTGACAAATCAAGCCATGCAAAATTACAAGTTGATCCCTGATGGAAAAATTACATAATAATTCCTAAATAATTAAGAAAAATTAAGAAAAATACCCGTGGGTACATAACAAATCCTAAATTCTTAGGAAAAATACCTGTGGGTACATAAAAAATTCCTAAATTATTAGGAAAAATACCTGTGGGTACACAAATAATTCCTAAATTCTTAGAAAAAATACCCGTGGGTACACAAATAATTCCTAAATTATTAGGAAAAATACCCGTGGGTACATAAAAAATTCTTAAATTATTAGAAAAAATACCCGTGGGTACACAAATAATTCCTAAATTATTAGGAAAAATTAAGAAAAATACCCGTAGGTACATAAAAAATCCTAAATTCTTAGGAAAAATACCCGTGGGTACATAAAAAAATTTCTAAATTATTAGGAATAATTAAGAAAAATACTTGTAGGTACATAAAAAATTCCTAAATTCTTAGCAAAAATACCCGTGGGTACACAAATAATTCCTAAATTCTTAGGAAAAATAACCGTGGGTACATAAAAAAAATCCTAAATTATTAGGAATAATTAAGAAAAATATCCGTGGGTACAGAAAAAATTCCTGAATTCTTAGGAAAAATACCCGTGCGTACATAAAAAATTTCTAAATTCTTAGGAAAAATACTCGTGGGTACATAAAAATTCCTAAATTATTAGGAATAATTAAGAAAAATACCCGTGGGTACATAAAAATTCCTAAAATATTAGGAATAATTAATAAAAATACTTGTGGGTACACAAAAATTCCTAATTTATTAGGAATAATTAGGAAAAATACCTGTGGGTACACAAAAATTCCTAAATTATTAGGAATAATTAAGAAATATACCTGTGGGTACACAAAAATTCCTAAGATATTAGAAATAATTAAGAAAAATACCTGTGAGTGCATAATAATTCCTAAATTATTAGGAAAAATTACGAAAAATACCTGTGGGTACATAAAAATTTCTAAAATTATTAGGAATATTATGAAAAATACTTGTGAGCACCATATGATCCCCAAAATATTTGGGGAGTATACAGAAACACCCGTTGGTGATACAAAATCATGAAAATTGATTAGAAAAGGAAGATAATTGACATCGAGGCATATTTGGGGCATAATTCGACTTCAATCGAGGTCGAAATGAAGCCAAAGCCATGAAGGCATAAATCGACCTCAATCGAGGTCGATATCGACTTCCGTTACAAGTATCGATTTCAAGAGATTTTAGAGTCTAAATCGGCCTCAACCGAGGTCGAAATCGACTTCAATCGCAGGTATCGACTTCAAAAGATTTTGGAGTCTAAATCGACCTCAATCGAGGTCGAAAACGACTTCGATCGCACAATTCGACCTCAGGGGATTTTCAAGTCTAATTCGACCTCAATCGAGGTCGAATTCGACCTCAGTCACTCTGTTCGACCTCGAGGTGTTTTGGAACCCTGTTCGACCTCGACCTAGGTCAAAATCGACCTCGATTTAGGTCGAAATCGACCTCAAGTGTACAGGTCGACCTCATACTGGAAACAAGCCCTTGTTCGACTTCAATCGAAGTCGAAATCGACTTCAATCATGCAGTTCGACCTCAACCCCCCAAGTCGACATAAGATAACATTGAGCCCCATGTTCAACCCCGATTAAGGTCGATTTAGGGCATGAATGTGAAAATCATCTTTGACAAATTAGCTACGAGTAAAAGTCCTTTGGGGACCAATTTATATAAATTTGATTCTTTAAAAGAATTAATAATAGAAGGCCTGAGCCCGAAAGTCGAGATAAAATTGACTAAAATGAGTCAAAATCCCGATAAGGCACTGAAAACCCTTTGTAAAACTTTTACGAAAACTCACGAAATTTTCCCAAAAGTTGGGGGGCAAATGATATGGGTAAAAAATAGACCTAAGAAAATAATAAATATAGCATTTATTATTAGACCTAGCACGGTCCATAGGCTTGGGCCCTTGAAACGAACAAGGAAAATAAATCCAAGGATCAACTGGGTTTGTAAGTCCAGCCCACAAAGTTCTGTTGGAGCCATAAGCCCATTAAGCCTTTGTTATTAATTAATTTCGTAATTAATTAATAAAGGCTCAGTAAAGGCCCAAGAAGCCTGATTGAAGGCTTTAATCCTAGAAGGATCTAGAAACCCTATTTATTAATTAATTTCGTAGTTAATTAATAAAGCCTCAATTAAAGGCTTGAAGAGTCCTACGAGACCCATCATCTGGGGAAGGCTCTAGAAGCCCAATCTCGAAGATAAACCTCACCTGCTAGAGTCCAACGAGGACTCTCATTCCTTGAAGGTTATAACAACCTTACATCACTAGGAGACTTGGCCCCCAAGTCTCCTAATTCTAGTCTAACTCCAAGGCCTTCAAGCGCCTATATAAAGGGCCTAACCCCTCAACATTAGAACTACGTTGTTGGCTTGATTCTCATACGAACTGAGATACGTAGGCAGTTAACGAGGACCCGAGTTAGTCACGAAACGTTAGTGCAGCCATTAAAGCTCGAAGCTCCCCCAAACCCTAGCATTAATTACGCATTAAAAACACCTCGTTTTTGATCCGTAACAACATGTTAAATAAGTGTCATAAGTAATTCTCACTGTGATAATGGTGTAATAATCCTTAAACCTGAAATCATTATATTTTTGTACGAGAATTAATATACTTTGGTTACATCAAAAGTTACTTTTGACCGAGTGATGGTAAAAGTGGACATTGGGTATATTATGAATCGTATGAGAAATATGAATGATCTAGATGGGATTTAATCCTCCTAATTTTAGGAGTGATATTATTGGCCTCTTATTTGAGTGAGACTATGAAATGCACGGTCGTGCTCAAATGTTGATTTGGTTTGAATAGTCTACCCATCGATCAAGAAAATAAAGATTAAATTATGAAGAGGATGACACGAGACATGCCTTGAATTTAATCTATAATATCAAGATTAAATGGATTATATTACATGGAACATTATTCACGAAAGGCTTAATTGAATCACCGATTTATTATTATTACTTGGGTAGCAATGATGTATTACTTGATGTCGCTCATTGTTTACAATTTTAATTAGATATTAAAATTATTGTCAACCTAATAATAACCTACAGGGTCACACACAAAGAACGTTTGAAGGAGAAATAATTTAAATTATGAATTTAAATTAAATAAGTAATTTATTTTATTTATGATATTAATTAAATATGACTTAATTAATTATATAAATAAAATAAAAGAATTATTTAAACTAATTCCAAAATTAATAATTAATTAATTAAGTGAGACTTAATTAAATAATTTAGAATTTTGGATTAGTATTAATTATAATTGGATTATAATTAGAAAACTTATCCCTCTCTATATAATCTATTTATGGGCTGATTTAATGAATGAAAACATATTTTTATAAAAACCTAGCCGATTTGAGAAAGAGGAAGATAGAAAGAGAAGCAGTTTTCGGGTGCTAGTACACATCAATCCTTCGTGAAAAGTGTTCGTGTGGATACCGTAGAGCGAGAGCGGGATACGTGATGATTAAACAAGCTTTGGACCTCCATTAATCTTCCATTAATGAACTGTTAAAGCTTATAAAGGTATTTATTCTTTATCTTCGAATTAAATCTTTTGTTTTCGCATGGATCCTGCAGAGGGTTTCGCTATTTTGATTTATTTTTCGCGTTTATTCCGCTGCGTTTGTGCCTCGAAACCCTTCAATGGCATCAGAGCTACTTGCGAAATGTTTTAATTCGGTTATATGTTTAATAGTTTTCGATATGTAAGCATGTATGCGATCTATCATGATTTTGTATTGATACAATATGTATATGTTTTTATATATTATGAATATATGACATTCATATGATGTATAATCATGTGATGATTGTGTGTATTGATGTATGTATATAATACATGTTTGTTATTATTATGAGAATCGTATTCGATACGAATTCTGAAACGGCTGCCGTAGATTTTATGAAATCTGTGTCCGTTATCCGATTTTCGTAAACGATATGTGTTTTCTGACTGGAATCGGGTCACTGAGCAATACTGACTTTTTCAGTTCTGCGTCTGTAAGCCATTAGATGTCGTTACAGGCCTCGAAACGGTGATTTATTATTTTCTGAAAATTATTTGATTTTATAAAATTTTGAGTATATGTATGTATATATTATGAATATATGATATTCATGTGATGTATAATCATGTGATGATTGTATGTATCACTGTGTATGTATATATGATATATTCTTGTTCTTGTTATGGGGATTATATATGATACGATCTCTGAAACACCGTCAGATTTGGTGAAATCTGATTGCCGTATCCGATTTTCGTATCCGATTTTCGTAAACGATATATGTTTTCTGACTGGAATCGGGCCAATGAACAAAACTGATAGCTATGTTATCATCGACGGGTCTGTAAGGCGTTTGACGTCATTAAGGGCCTCGAAACAACGATTTATTATCTTTAGAAATCTGTTTTTAATTTTCTGAAATTTTGAAATTTGTTATATATGATTATATGATATGTTTATATAATCTGAGATATATTATATGTGTTATGTGATAGCATGGTGAATGGTTATGGCATTCATAATATTCTCTATGAAGGGGGTGTGGGATCATCAGGATCTCCAAGGGGTAATAAGTCTTGGGGGTCGGCCCTAACATGACTTGTCTTGGTTTGCCTCCTTGCTGGGGGCTCATATAGATCTATCACAGATACATTCCTTGCTGATCCTCCAGCCCCCTCAGCTCTCGGGCGTTATCGCCTTGCTAGTTCCCTTTCCAGGTCTTTCCTTAGTCGTTAAGCTTCAACCTCATGATCTCATATCCTCTCTTGTAGGTTTGTGAAGTCAGTGTTTTGAGGCCCTCGAGGTTGGGTACTCCTCCCTCCAAGGTGCTCCTTACTAAGTCGCCTCCTTCTAGGATTAACGTCCTCATCAGTCGTTTCATCACCATTCGAGTAGGGTCCAGAAAAATCTCAATTCCCCCGACATGAGCTGTGTGGGGGCAGCAGCCCTTGCTCATAAGAGGACTCATAGTTAGGTGGAAGCACATATTGAGGTTTGCTAGGCAACACCGTAGTGGAGACCTGCAATGGGAGAGGAGCAACAAAAGTAGTATTGAGGGGTGGAATTACCTGGAGTGGAGGGACATAGGCATGGATTGACATGTCAGGATTGGAAGGATGAACGATGACTCTTAGGGGTTTCGTACGACCGACGATTGTTTCAGGGTCCTCAATGAAGGTAGTTGGGGCAACAACTCCTTGTTCTTGAGTTGCGATAAGAGGAACGTTGGTGTCAACAGTGGTGTCAGGGATCTCTCCTTCGAAGATGTTACGGATTAAAAATGAGGTGTATTTAACACGCAATTAATGCTAGGGTTTGGGAGAGATTCAAGCTTTAATGGATGCGTTAACGTTTCATAACAATCTCGGGTCCTCGTTAACTGCCTACGTATCTCAATGTGTGTGATAATCAAGCCAATAACGTAGTTCTAATGTTGAGGGGTTAGGCCCTTTTATATAGGCGCACGAGGGCCTTGGAGTTAGATTAAGGTTAGGAGACTTGGGGGCCAAGTCTCCTACTGACGTAAGGTTGTTGTAACCTCTAAGGAATGAGAGCCCTCGTTGGACTCTAGCAGGTGAGGTTTATCTTTGAGATTGGGCTTCTAGAGTCTTCCATAGATGATGAGTCTCATAGGACTCTCTCCACGCTAGGGTTTCTAGATCCTTCTAGGATTAGGGCTTTCAACAGGCTTCTTGGGCCTTTACTGAGCATTTATTAATTAATTTCATAATTAATTAGAAATTAATTAATAACAAAGGCTTAATGGGCCAATGGCTTCAAGAGAGCTTGTGGGCTGGACTTACAAATCCAGTTGATCATTGGATTACAAATCCAGTTGACCCTATGGTTTAATATTCTAGTTCGTTTTAAGGACTCATGCCTTTGGACTATACTAGGTCTAATAAATTAAATAATAAATGCTATATTTATTATTTTCTCGGGATTATTTTTACCCCTATCAGTAATATTGGATAACTTCATGCAAGAACTACTGCTACACTATGAATAGTTTCTTACTCTGTTGTACAAAAGTTCAGGTTTCGGCCCTTTTTATTCATAATATAATTATCAACTAGAAAAAAATATGATAATTACATTTTTTTTTTATAACTTGAGCTATTCGTAATGGTCCTAGCCTGTAGGCCGTTGTCATGAATTTCATAAACCCATTCATACAAATATTCTACAACACTATGTTAGCATATAAATATATGCATGAAACTCAGCTAACATGGAAAGGAAAAAACTTGATGAAAATTGAATCCGGCCAGACACGTTAATTAGTTTCGTGTAAACTGCAGCTGGATATCTACCATTTTAAGTATTGCATTTGTTTGTAGAATAGCTAGCAGACATCTGATCACTTTGACAAGGTGAAGAATCATACAGCAAACTCGACCTCCACGTATCACTCACACTCATTGGTAAAATGTAGGGTAACCCAACAGATGATCTGATATTGACTCCTAAATGATCATCGAAAGGTATGGCATTGGGGCAACTTTCCTTCAGCAAGGCCATGAAATTCTCTCCTCCATGCCCAATATTTTCTTGGACGTGTGGTAAACTTATAGGAAAATAAGTTTTTGCATACTGATCCTGAATCCCTTTATAGTCTAAATACTCCGAGACCTTCTCATAATCTCCAAACATCGAAGATGACATGTTAAAAAGCAAAGAAGAAGTGTCAATATTGCCTTTAGTGAGTTGGTAATCAGTGGTTTCTTGTCCGAAGAACGTGTAGCCTTCACCTGAGGCCATTTGGTTGTAAGCTTTGTATAGCGGAAGGTCAAATTTAGGAGTAGGATTAGTGATAGAAGAGTGTTGTTGTATATTGTTGTTACATGTTGGTGTAGTAGTGCTGGTACTGGTATAATGCGGGGTTAGATTTTCAGATGTAACAATGGGGTTAGCAGCTGGCAGATCTGGAGATACCCAAGAATTTGAAAGTGCTCTTTGAGCATTGGAGTTGGCTTTCTTGAAAATCCTGCATATTGCCCATGCATCCTGCAATATCGAAATCATATACATTAGTACATGCGAACCAATTAACAGTGTACAAGCATACAAAAAAATGCATAATGAAACATATGGATTACTTTAAGTTTGAATGTACCAACTTGTTTTTTTCATTTTGCAAAAAGATTATATGAAGTTAGATGACAATGTACATTGAAATATACTGTCAGCTGTGCACTGTGCACACTTGTGAGTAACTTAAAATGTAGAAGGAAAAAATATGTTACTTTAATTCCGAACCAAACAGGGTATTTACGAAATTAACTGCCTCTCTACTCTTTGAGCAAGGTATTTTAGTTCAACTCCAGATAAACGATGATTCCAGAAAATTTTAACTGAAAGTATAACAAGACTAGGAAAACCATGGCATGCATTAATATAATAAATCTAGAACTGTTGATTTACATTAGCAGGAATGCTGTTTTTGTCGATGTAGCGCTTAGAAGGAACAGAGTCACCGAGTGAGGGTAATCTAAACTCATGCATCATCCAGTCCGTTTTGATGCCTTTGGCAGCTCGACCTTTGTAGAAAACAAGGGATTTCTTTAAGCCAATGCATTTAGAAGTACCCTCCGAGGAGTAAATAGGACGGTCCGTTCCTGTGGCTTTCCAGAAACCAGCACCAGTTACACGGTTAGGCCGTGCACTGTTTCTATACTTTCGGTCCCTTGGACAATAAAAGTACCATTCTTTCTCTCCCGTGCTCGCCATTTCTGCTCGAAAAGAAAAACATAAATTAGCATTTAGAAGGACAAAGAACATATATGCAAAGTATGTAGACATTTAGGTGCCGCTTGGTTTATTTATTTCCAGAAAAAATTATAAAATATATATTTTTCTCCGAAAATAAGTACTTATTTCTATAAAGTAAGGACAACAATACACCTTTAATGTATTTAGTAATAATATATCTTACTTGGAAGATCCCATGGATCAAATTTATAGATGTCAAGTTGCTTGATAAGTTCAATGGATAGAGGTCGCTGTTGAATCTTCCTCTTTAGGTAAAACCCTACAAGCTCTTCGTCTGTTGGATGAAACCTAAAACCCGGAAGCATTACCTCATCAAGCTTATCATCATTGTCGTGACTTCTCTCATGATCCATAACCTATAATCTCCTCTCTTCGTCTCAATTTTATATCACTAACTCAAACGAGAAACCGAAAGACTATATATGAACCCAAGAAAGTTGAAGCTAATGAGCAATGATACAAAAACCTAAGAGATGATACTTCAGTAAACACGAGTTGTGAAGTGTACTTAAGCATGCATGTATTGAAATATATAATATTGATGTGGTGGCTTGGTTACAAATGAAGAAGAGCTGGTGAGTTAATATGAAGTGATTACATGCTTCCTGTGAAGGGGGCTGCCTCCGAAAGATAAGCCGAATTTTAGGGTGACTTTAAGCTGCTTGTTTTTGCTAAGCCTTAAGTCACAAGTATAGAGAAGCTTAATTAGTAAGAGCATAATTAATATCTAATCTTTGAACACCACTTACCAAGAAACCCTAATTAATAAGTCAAGATTTCTCCAGCAAAGCTTATTGTACTTGTGTCATTATCTTACATCACGATATCAATTTACTCCCTACAATAACTTTCAAACTTCCTCCTCCCCCTTTTAAAATAGTAGTTCTCGGTTTCAAAATAGTAGTTGGGTTTAATTCTAGGCAGTGAAACTGACCAAATTTTAACTAAAATTTAAAATTTATTGTTTTTAATTTTAAAAAATTGGAAAACACATTTTAAAATGATTTAGATATACTTTTTAATCATATGAATTTAAATATTCTTAATTCTATAATATGTGATTTTTCAATTAAAATTTAATTAATTTGACTCACAAAAATCAACTATTATTTTGAAATGAAGTTAGCAAACTACAATAAGAATATACAAATCAAGAAAAAACAATATCGTAGAAATACTTAAAAGTATACATATAAATACGTAAATATCTTTGAACAAGAATATAGAAACTCGAACCTCTATCAAGTTCCAAAGCAAGAACTCAAAAAGATAGAAAAATAAGTATACATAAAATATGTTGGACTGTCAAAATCTATGAGACTGACTATTCTTTTATCAAGTAGTGCAAGTATTAAGGGTCGATATAACTAAACCACTACATAATTATAAAACCTCAGGATCCAAAAATCCCGGTTTCTATTCTATTTTGCAGAGCTTCTATTCCACTGACCTGTCAGATTGAAGAAAAGTTTATATACAGGGTCAATATACTGAATCATGTACAAATGTAGATGCTTGGCCACCACCTATATAATGTGGAATAGTTTCTGTCACACGTGAATATGTACTTTCAAGCTATTTTTTTATTAATCATAAAACTGCACTAGGGTTCTGGGGCTAGCTATATCCACTTTTAAAATCATACTAAGTTTTTTTTGACCGGAAGATCTTACTAAGTTGAACCTTACACATGGCTTGTTTGGTCCGAATTTTTAGCATTTATTTTCAAAAAAAAAAAAAATATATATATATATATATAGGTATTTTTTTAAATTAAATATTTAATTTTCAAAAATAAATTAAAATAAAAGGGGCTAAAGTTGTCGAACTTACTGTCATATTTTAGTAGTTATTTTTAAAAATATTACTAATATTTAAAATTTCAATTTTTTCAATTTTTATGTATAATTATTAAATTAATTCAGTATTTATCTAAAGACTATTCGGCAATTAGAAATCAATACATATATATAAAAGAGAAGACGTAAGCAGTTATAAGACATTTTTAAAATTGTTTTATGTATGAAAAAAATTATAAAAATTACTATGTCTCTAAAGAAAAAATTTAAAAATTGTCAAACTATCCTTTCTATGTATTTTAATATATGTAAAAAGTTAAAATAAAAAATATTTTGATATCTAAAACATGTCCGGGAGCAAGTGTAACCATGTACATCAAGTCACGATGTACATGAGTACATCAAGTCAGCGAACCGAGCTGCTGTTTCATACACTCATGCAGCAAAACAGTACAAGCATCAAGCATGTAGCACAAGCCACAAATGACATGATTTGTCAGTGGACATACATTAGTTAAGTCAGTTACCAGAAAGTTAGCGCAAAGAAACAAAACTACCAGAAAGTAGTAGTCTCAAAAGTTTCTTCAAGCAAAGTACTCACTATATGAAGTAAACTATTCCCCATATATGTAAGTTACACATATTTTTTTTTTGAAAGAGGTTAAAAGTATGTATTAACTGGCAAATTTTATTTTAAGAGGAACCGTGTAAAATGGGATCAAGGGAAATAGGGAATAGGACTTAAGATTTTAAAAAAAAATTATATAGGACAAATATGTTTCAAGGAATTATAAATTTAAATTTATGAAACTACGGCCTCAAAGAATTAGATTTAGATTTTATTCAATCTTTTTTATTTCGATGAAATTGTTGATATTTAGTATTTACCTCGCTAGACATGAACTATAAATATATTGAAATGTAATAAAATGAAATAATAATAAAATTTAAGATAAATAAATTAAAAGTTCTTAAAGTCCTCAAAAAAAAAATTAGAAGTTCTTAAAGTAGAATCATTCAAAACAAAAGCCATAAGCTATACATTATAATGAGAACTTTTATGTAAAGGTACATGATTTCCCTAACATATATTCACCAAAAATTCTGAAGATTTTAGTGATATACTCCCTCCGTCCCAACCAATTCTTTACACTTTCCTTTTTGGGACGTCCCACCCAATTCTTTACATTACTAAAAATAGTAACTTTTAACAATAAATATATTATTACATCCACTACTTCACTCCACTTTTTCAACACTTTACACTATTACACCCACTATTTCATTTATTTTAACAATAAAATCACTATTACACCCACTATCCTTGGTCTCCGTGCCCGGACCAAATGTAAACATTTGGCCGGGACGGAGGGAGTATAAAATATTGCTCGGTATGCTTGGAAGCACATATCACGACGGCAAATTATAATTTGAATAAATCAGCCTATTAGCTAATAATCAATAATAAAGGGCTGGCAGAATAGACTTGTCGAAACTCTTGCAACTCGAAAGAATTTTTTAATGGCAGCAAATATTCAACTGTAATAGTAAACGTTAGCAAGTATTGAAAGATAACTATTGGAGCTTGTAGTTGATTTAGGGAAGCAGAAGTCAATTAAGTTTGATTTTCTGGCCCTTTGGCAAAATCAGGGCATAGGTTTCCTCAATTTCTTGCTCTTTTAAAAAAAAAATGTTCAAATTTAAATTAAGTTTCAAGAGCAATAAAAACTACTCCCTCCATCCATTTTTACTTGTTCTTTGACTTTTTACATCTAATTTTACGTATAAAAAATATAGTTAGATAAATTATTTTTCAAAACTTCTTTTTTTCTAAATAAAACTTTAGATATCAAACTTTTGTATAAAAAAAGAAAATTAAAAAATATAATTTGTCTAAATATGTTTTTTATATGCCTTAAATTACATGTAAAAAGTGTAAAAAAATAAAGGACAATAAAAGGGGACGGAGGGAGTATAACTTAACCATATTATTTCTTGTTTTCCTCCAACCATGCTTAGATTATGTATAGCAGATACAGTACTAAGTTATTAATGGAGAAGGGTCATTAGTCAAATTTTGAGCCTTTGGGGACTCCCGTTCATAAGAAGATCGCAAATTCCCAAACGTGGCCCTCGTTTTGAACCCTTCTTGTCTGTTCCTTGACCTAGGTATTGCTTCCCATACGTGCAACCTCCAAATTTTCAATTTCCTCAAGTCCAAGCATCCAAGGGCTAGAGCTCTTTTTTCTGTGTCACTTGCACCACCAAATCCTAGCCCACCAACAAAATCTACAGAAAAGAGAAAATCGTGATTCTCGAGATTATAGAATTCTGGATGCAACTCACCAAAAATTTATGTTGCCCTAGATTAAGAAAATAAATCAATAAACAAGTTAAGTAAAAATAACTGGCAATTTGAGAAACTAACTTATTATTACATTATTTAGATGTAGTGTTAATAAGCCTTGTTTGGTCTGGATACATTTTACCCTCTTGCTCTGAACAGGATACACCGGGGGTGTTTGATTTGGGAGGTGTAGCATTAATATCATCTTTCTTCAATTTTTGGATCCTCCACATGACCATTAAAGCACATGTAGTATGATACAGCTATGAGGGTTTTTTTTTGACATTATTTCAAAATTGTAACTGGCCAAGTAACAACCAATACGTTTGCCTGTTTTCTTAATGTGAACACAGCACAGATGCTTACATAGTAATGAGGTATTATCATGTATATTTTCCTCAAGTTGCACTTATCTAACATCCATCTCAAACATCAATGTTTATTTTGACTAATCGCTCCTACATGTAATTATTTTATCCTTAATTTAAAATTTGCTCTTTGCATTTAATTAACAAGTGTTTCACATTGTCTAATTATTTATCTACCTTCTTCCTGAGGCAATACCAATATAATTTGTTTGATGGAGCAGACACTTGATATCAATTTATCTGAGGATGCTCTATTTCAATTTACATTTAAATATCTGTTCACAAACACAGTTTCGTTATATTATGTACTCACTAGAGATAGATGTATCATGGGTTTAGATGATTATGTATGATATATCACTTCGCTCCTCGACAATTTGTCATGTTAAAGGCATGTAGTAGTTTTCACTGGTTCCTTTGAATCTTCTTACAAAAGTTGTTATATGGTGAGAGTATAATATTCAAAGTAATACAATAAAACCAATGCTCTACACATAACTTGAACAAAATTATACTACCTTGGTCAAGACGACTGCAATAATTCCTTCAAGTCATATCCTTGAAGCTACAAACCAAGTATAATGAAGAAAATTTAGCAATTTTTAACAGAAAGTTAATATAACATTGTAACTACATGATTATGTGAAAGAACGCTATAACTTTCACACATCTAACTGAAGTACTTGAAGAATTAAAAAATACATGACCACAAACAGAGCCACTGAGTAGTTTTTCATGTAGACCTAATATTGATGCGACATGTTAAAATACCATGTTGGACAACACCAAATAAGGTCTTTTGGACAGATTTAGTAGTCACACCTGTTACAGTGAAAGTAGAAGACAGAAGGTTGAGGTGATTTGACCTTGTCGTCAGCACAACACACAGACTGTACAGGAGAGAAGGGTGGAATTGTGGAAAGAGTTTGTTAAGAGAGTGAGGAGGACAGGCAAGTCATGGAGGACATTGGATGAGCAGTTAAAGTTGCTCTAAACTTGAAAGCACTCCTAGGCCATGATCTTTGAAATTAGTTCATGGACACGTCGAATTAGGATAGCGAATACCTTGTAGAATTTGGTAGTTATGATGAGTAGGAGTTGGGCCTTGGGGAGGCCCAGGGCCGCCAATTACGATAATTATTCTTAAAAGAAGGGCAGGGCTCTTCACTTTGTTGTTAGGAATGCTTTTTGTGGGTCTTGGTAGTACTTTGCACACCTACTTTTTAGGATTGCCTTTTATGAATTTAATTTCTAGTTTTTTTTACCAAGTAGCATACATGTTTTTCTCAGTTTTGCATATTAGAGTCTCAAGAGACAAAACAATAATGAACCAACGATTTTATAATTTAAACATTTTAGATGTTTTAAATATTTTTCCTATAAAGTTGGGGTTTAACAGACACATCATATGTTTTCCGAAGAGTATGGTTAAGGCCTGCATATATTTAACCCTTCCCAGACCTCGGGAAGGAGTGGAAAATACCGCTATGTTTAATTTGGTTTTAGAATTTGAGAACTTATCCTCTCTCAAACTTGGGTACCTAGCAATATTTGACCCATCATACGAAAGGAATATGGATATTTCTTTGAAGGTCAATGTATCGGGTCAAGTTTATCCAGAACAGAAATTTCACTTTTCTTTAACAGAAAATAATTAATGATGACAGAACATATTGAGTACTAAAAGTTACCTGAAGAAAGGTGAGAAACAAAATTATTCCTGAGTTCCAGATGGCATGTATAGTAATGGGGGTAAGAAGGTTTCGAGTTTGAGCATATGAGAATCCCAAAGCCGTCCCTAATTAAACATACAACCTGTGTTAGTCTTTTTTAATTTTCCACATAATGGAAAGAGTAAGAACAGAGAGAAAGTTTAATGGTCATGCTTAAAGATATATAATTGTGGATTTTGTGCTAATATGCAGGCATCTCATATGTCAGTTATAACCTTAATCAGAATAATCAAATGCTAGCACTGTTCTTTTCTTGGGATATAGACATATAGTGACTTGAGAGAGTTAAGAGTATATTGTTATTGTTATCTAAATATATGTCATAGCACCACGTGTATTGCATCAAGCAGTTCAACTTATCAATATTTAAGACTTTACGTAAAAACACTGACTCTCCAACTTGATTTCATTAATAACCTACCTTCTCCCTTTTGTAATTTTAGTTTTATTGTACATTCAATACAAGGGTAGAGACAGATAAAAAATTACTCAAGTCTAAAAATAATTTTTCTGGGAGATTGAATTTGGTATTTGGGAAAATACCGAGTACAAAAAGCTGGGGAAATTCTCCTGGAGTGAGATGTGCAGCTGCAAATACTGCAGCACTAACAAGGACAGACAATGGAGTAGGCAACCTGCATAGAAAAAACTAGAACATGAGAGCGTCTATGTCATTAATTTACATATGCGCATTGTATCAATGAGTAGCAATTCTAGTGAACTTTAATGTCTCTTTGTCCACTTATCAACTTAATAGAGAAATGCCAGTCATATCCAGTCTATCTAGGTCCATCTCCAATGTTGTATATGCATTATAGATCTAGACGAACTGTTCTACTTCTATCAACCATTGTCTCCAAGCTTGTCATGGTTCTACGGGTATATTAAAGAATGGTATGGGTGCAAGTACTATATGATATCATCTTCTACTTCGCATAATTGACTTGACAGGTTTCAATACCAAGTCCAACATGTAATTAAGTTACTACTACCACAATAGACCTATTTATATTGAATCACAATGTCAAAGAAATCATACCATTTGGTAAGGGACACCATAAAAAAACCTCTAAATACAGTCTCCTCGAGAAGTGGAGCAAAAACACCAGTAATGCCAACCAGACAAGCAGTGCTGCATTAAAAATTGAGTTATTATTAATATCGTAGCTGTTCATCCTAAAGACTTACACTTGCACAACCGAAAACATCTGAATATAGATAAATATGCATGTGGCATGTGGCATGCGGCATGCGACAAGTGTGAAAACCTGGAAAGGAAGTACCTGGTATATGAAGATCCAATCAACGGAAGCAAGAGAACAAGAGCATCAGTCTGAAATAGGTTTGTAGAACTAAATCAACGAAAATAACAGATTTAAGAAATTGAAATGTTAAGTGAATCTGAATGCTATGACTAAAGTAGTTATAAGACAATTCAATGACCTAATTAAGATACACTGCATGCTCACTTGACTACATCCACCAAACATATGATGCAAGGGAAATCAAGAGGTAAGCTGGTCTTCCCAATCATACAGCGCTAGATAAACTTTTATCTATTCTTGTCTCATTTCATTAGGAACACCGAACACCTTAATGAACCCAACTGTTGTCATATATTCAGAAATTGCACAAACAACTTTCTTTTATATTATGTTGAAACTAAATAATTTAAATATTAAGGTATATTATCGTACACACATACAGAAAGAAGCATACATAAAAGACCACTTCAATATTTTTTCTGGTAGGGAGTGTCTACCAGCTTTTGTTAAATTTCAAGCTAGTACAAGCAACAAGCCTGGCCATGCAGCACTTGTTAACAGACCAGAGGAGAATCTATCTTTTGGAATGCTACCTTAAATACTCACTGCAAGTATGCAAATGTATGTGCATGTCTAAAGGGATAATCCTATAGAATTCGTTATCTACCTCTCTCTGCGGATTCTCACCCCTGACCAAGGACATGACTCCTCCTGTTAATGCAATAGATGCAAGGGCTCCTGCAAGACCGATTCCTGCCCACAAGAGCCATCCTTTCTGAAGATTGAATGGCTGTCTCCAATCTGAAATAGCATTTAAATGTTATAATAAAAAAATATAGTGCATTAATTATTTTGGAACTTTTAAAACGTAAGCTCTTGTTGATTTACAGAGTTAGGAAAAATAATACTGTTCTGATTACTTATACTAGCTGTATGCCCCTATAAAACCTCCATTACCCGGGCTCTTCAATTTTGTACTCATACATGTGTCCTTTGGACATGGCATGGGTGTGAGTCGGATCCTTAATACTAAAACCGGACACTTCACCTTCAAGCACTCTAGTCAGACTGAGATATAAAGTTTCCAGACAATTTGTATATATGGATGAAGTCCATGGAAGACTTGTCTATGCATTGCCCTTTTAATCTATGCTATGAATCTATATTTACAAATCAACAATAGATTAAGATTATATATAATTTTACATGTTAGAGTACATGTCGAATCCCCGCACTCGTAACTTTGTTTCCATATCTAAGAATCCTATCTATTCTAAAAGTAAAAATCTGAGTCCATTAGTCCAACACCAATACCCGAGTCCAGGTAATATAGTATGAAACATGGGTGTAAATCATACTATAATTTT
The DNA here is from genome assembly GCA_028671895.1 of Oenanthe sinensis. Taxonomy (NCBI): domain Eukaryota; kingdom Viridiplantae; phylum Streptophyta; class Magnoliopsida; order Apiales; family Apiaceae; genus Oenanthe; species Oenanthe sinensis. Next base: position 9,773,711 of record JAPMAC010000212.1, read on the forward strand.
TATGAGATCTCATTGCAACATGGTGGCCAAAGTTTATATTAATTTTTAAAAAGATGGATGAACTTAAATTCTCGCAATTTGGTGAAAGTGAAAGTCAGCCACTAATTTGCAAAAATTCAAGTTCAGCCACCTTTTTAAAAATCAGTGTAAAGTTTGGCCATCATATTGCAACCGGCTCTTTTTATGATTACTTAGAAAAATTAACACATATTATAAATAATATTTGTTTTCGGTGCAGAGCACGTTTCCCATTTTATAAATACAAATGTTACATACACTATATATAGTTACTTGTATACTTATAGAAAATACGTCTTTCATATACTATACCATATACAAATTTAGTCCATAAGCTTTTATACAGAAAAGGTAGCATCTCCTAAAAGAACTAAGTGGGTTTGATTCCTATATAAGGATACGTAGGAACCTTGAGAAAGGGACTGAAATTCTATTATCTCTTAGAATTAATTCTCTCAAGTTCAGCCCCACATAAACCTTAATTTTCTTCCAAAATTGTTACGAAGATTTAATCCCTAATTTCATATCTCTATACGGATACGCGAATACAAATTTTAATTGTGAATCGTATAGAGAAATAATATCCATTAAAGCAATTAAGATTTTTCAAAACCAAGGATCACCCACGACTATTGAAAGGATGTAAATTATGGAGAATAGAGAAGCTCCAATCACGATACGACCAGGAAAGTTATATAGTTTAATAAATAATAATATATTTATTAATAATGTATCTATGCTGTATAATTTGCTTGGTTCGTCACATCGGCTAGAAATCATGATATCATATGCCATTCTTTTATCTATGTGACTGAATATGATGACATAGTTTGTTTGTGTCGGGCTACACATTGATTTGCATTAGTTAACGAATATTTTAAAGACTTATCCTTACCTCTATCTTTTTATGGATGATCTTGTGAACTTTTGCAAACTAGAGTCTGTATCTAACTAGATCAAAAGGACTAAAAATCTATGCGTGCAATCTTTATTTTGGTACTATATAAATATGTACAAATTAACGTTATATCCTGATTATATGGTAGCTTTAAAATTGACCGAGACATATATGCATATGTGTACAACTGTACATACACATATCTAATGGGTTTTGTGTGTAGCAAGCATGAACGAGGATTCGCACCACATATTATTATGTCCCTATCACCAGACTCTTGCATAAAGTTAGAAAGAAAGGTGGAGCTCATCTAAAATTAAAAGATGGGACCAACACTGTGTTTACCGGACCACCATTCAAATGGGTCACTTAGGAGTAAACCCAAGTAACTAAATTACAAAATACTAAAGCGGGAGCTTCAAGCTTGAGCCCATGCGAGCAAAAGCTCAAACCCAGGAGAGCTGAAGCTCAAGACCAGGCAAGAAAAAACTCAAGCCTAGGCGAACTTCAAGCTCAAACCCAGGCGAGCAGAAGCTCTAGCCTACTGAAATATTGCAAAGCTTGCTGGAAGGCAAGCTTCACGAAAAATATGTGAAGAAAGAATTCACGAAGTTGCAGATAACTTCCTTTGAAGTGAAGCAAAGTTACTATGCAGAGCTAAAGTGTTCCTGTTGTGCACAATAGTAGGAACCCTGATCTGAAGCACATACCCAATCAGTGTCAATACTACTGTATTATACAAAATTGGTGACGGAAAACGTAAAGCTCAAGGCATGACAACCAACTCAATTTAGAGCAAAACGGTGTTACCAGGTGTGAGATAAATCAACTCAGCCTTGATATCTCCGGCTAGCCAAGTCACCGGCTAGCCAAGTCACCGGCTAGCCAAGTCACCGGCCATCACTAGTTTTAATAGAGATGCATTGGAGTTTTATCACACCTCATGAACTCAACAAGACTACAAAATGCATTGCTGGTTTGGAGGGGGTAGATCAGAGTACCATCTGCATGCTTAAAGGCTCATCTAATACATGAGGGCTAGTTTTCCAAGACAAACCAGATTGATTGCAGGTACCAGTTACCTCATGTAATGACAGAGGTAGATTACTTTACGTTGCAAGGTGCAACAGAATGCACACACGCACTTGACTCTCTGTCAGGCTCAATAACGAGGAAGCAATCAAAGCATAGAAGAAGGATACCATAAACATAAAATTCTTGTAAAGCTGTCATTCATCAGCAATCAAGAACCCAAATAAATTCACCAAGTACCTGCATTTATTTTGAGGGTTCCAAACTTCGCAAATCAATTCAACTCGATCAGCCAACTCCTGACAACTTGAGCACAATTCTAAAGTGAAAGTGGCGGCCATTGCAAGCAAGGCGCAAATAAGATGTGCATGCAGTCCGGCAGAGATAAACTTCAAGGTTCTAGGAAATAGTGACTACAATACATGGAGCCTATATTATGCATATCTGAGCACATGGCCGTGTGCAATTCATGCAAACAAAAAATGAAACTTTGAAGAAAAGAGAAGGCGTACTTGGAAGAATAAACTGGCTTCATTGAAACTTCGGAAAACAACTGGGCAGTGAATTTTATTACATTATAAACTTCGTAAAACAAGAACGGAGGTTGCCACTCTACATCCGTCTAAATATGCAAATGGTAAAGAGTGTAGTGGATAACAAAAAAGAGTACATGCATGTGGGTGTATCAGAAGATGAAGTATTTGGTATGCTCAACAATAAATTATTGGGTTAAATATCAAAGAGGTCACTGAAGTCGAGACCTAATATCACTTTCGTCACTGATCTCAACGGCATATCATTTGAGTCATTTAAGTTTTCATAAATATCATATTGGTAACTCTAAATACGTATTCGAGAATTGATAATGTCATTTTTTCGAGTTCTACATATTTGTTTTACATGCTATAATAACCAAACGAAAACTTATAAGTTCTAGTATTTTGGGTAATATTTTCAAAATTTATGAATTTTACTACTTTTTATTAATTTTATAAATTTTTTTCTTTTGATTTATTATTTTATAAATAATTAAACACATTAAAACTCATTTTATTTACAAAATATAATCCATGAATGTAAATTTATACATAGTATGATTTTAAATGATTTATTCAAATTTATTAATTTTGAAAAATATTTATACCTATTTTTTTTAATATAAGGGTTACTAATATGATATTTATACCAACTTAAGTGATGAAAATGATACCCCCTTGAGATTGATGACAAAAATGATATTATGCTTCCACTTCAGTGACCACTTTGATATTTAACCCATAAATTATTAGAAAAGTTGTCTGGCATTGAAGAAAGGAAAGTGCACAATGAAATTAAACCAAGAAGCTCTGCACTTAATAATTCGATTAACAGAGCACCTTTGAAGTCGTGAGCCTGCATAGAATGCAACAGAATAGATGTTACAAATGTTTGTGCAGTAGATAACTTGTACCAAAGATGTGTAATGTTGACACTTTGTGTTGCGTTATTAAAGTACACCAATATATGGTGCAAACTGCTCCCTACTACCTCTTACAAGTATTGTGTGACCAGCAGGCCTCTATGTATTCTTCCTAAAGAGTCTGAACAAATGATCAAAACTAGCAAACAGAAGACTTCGACTAGGTGATGAAGCTTAAACAGAAAGGAAGTGCATGACTTGTATTACATGATAGTCACAGTACAACAAAGAAAAGAGAATATTGCTTGCCTGGTATTATCAACAGCACAATAAAGAAGAAGAAAAGGAGCTATATGAAAGAGAGAGAAAAAGGAAGAAAACTGATGAATTTAACAAGGATTTTTCAGTTTTGCTGGAGCCGTACTGAATTTTTGTGAATTTACAATCGAGATTAATCATGTGGCGCAACAAAGATTTCATTATCTCATAAAGTGTGTTAACAGTTGTCGCACTAATAATGAGGAACATGAGAATCAACAAATTTTTGCTGAATATCTCAGAATCATGATGAGTTGTGCCAAACTGGGAGGGGATTCATATTTTTGTGCCTCTCAAAGAATTCAGATTGGAGATCAAAGCCTGCAACAGAATGCAGAAACATTCTGACTAAAGGCTGGCAGCAGGGGTCTTTGAGGTATCAGTAAGGAAGCATGTGAGGAAGTCATGAAAGAGAGCTGGCACCTAGAAATAAGCCATTTTTATTAGCTTTCGAGAATGATCTCACCACAACCTATACTGAGTTCGATTAACGCATTCGAAAGAAAACTTGATATAAATAAATCTTCTAAGTAGCTAAGATCCTGTCAACTCCAAGTCTACAACTCTTAGAATTACACCAGCTTGACAACTTACAGATACGTTCCTCTATACTCCTTTTTGTCTACACTTCTGTATTATGCCATGCACAAAGAATACATATTTTATGTCATTCATAAATTTGTATATCTATAAATGTGCATACTTTATGACTTCATATTTTTGCATATTATGAAATATGCAAGGCAGAAATATTTCAAAACACCTAAGAGTTGCAACTGTTAAGTATGGTAGCTGAATCAATTATATCTCACATCAAGCTATCATCAGGAAAGACAGAGCAACAATTCAAAAGGTCAAATTCAAAAAAGTTGTGGTACTGAAAGTACAAATACATCTTTAATCAAAGCTGAGCTGACCGCATTTTCAACAATGAGCAAGATATCTCCTCGTGAGAAATATTATCAATCGTCATATATTAGAAAGGTCATTGATCAACCACAAATTAGTTAAGCTCAGACCAGTGATACACGTTTTCTATAAGGACAACTAATCACTAGGTGGCTGATCAATATACACAATGATTTATCGTCCTCATCAATACGAGACATCATTGGGGGCAACAATTGGATCATATCCTCGACTTGTGATCTGTAGACGACTACATGTGGATAAAACTTAATCAAATCCTAGACTTGTTGTAACTCCCGTAGAAATTGCATTATAAATAATAATAAAAAGGTCTTATTTCAATTTGATGAGTCAACCTTATTTGACTATTTGTGAACTACGTGTTATGATTATATGGCTTGTATTGAATGTATGTATGTACGAACGTGCTTAATTTTTTACTGTACGTATTTTAAAACGAATTTTCAAGCCATTTTGATGCACTGTTTGATTTTTAGAAAATTATTTGAATTTCCAAAAGTCATGATTTCTTTTGCCATATCATCTCTACATATTTAGAGACTTTTTAAAAATATAGGTTCAATTATTTTGAGCCCCATAATTTTAAATAATTTCCTGAGACTTGTTGTGATTTAAAAACAATTCCCTTCTAAATTCCATAATTAAATATTGGAACATCCAAAAATAATGAAATTTCTTCCATAATGATTTTTGAGTATTTAGAAACGTTATAAAAATATAAGTTTAATTTATTTACGCTTGTATGATTTTTAAAGATTTTAAAGGTATTACTATTCCTTTAAAATGATTTATCTTCAAAATTCTATAACAAAATAATTCCCCATCCAACAATTATTTTAAAAATATGTACGAGCTTCTAAAATTGTGTTCTTAATATTAAAATTATTAAATTTATTTTTGTACTTATTTTCCATTAAAAATTCAAATTAACATTGTTTATTTATTAAAAACTCAACAGCTGTGAAATGACATAAATGCCCCTGATTTTGTTTTTGATAAAACGCAGCACAACCCCATTCATTCTATGCTTGCTGAATTATTCTCAGTCTCTCTCTCGGTATATCACTGGGTTTCTCTCTAGCTTTTACCCTCTTTTCTCTTGATTTCATATATATATATATATATATTGCTCAAATCCCTCCCCAATCTTGTGTACTACTTGGGTTCGAGTTCTAGTTTCTTGTAGTGGTGTTATTTCGGCTAGCATGTCACTGTGTATGTATGTATTGTTCGGAACTAGTAATTCACGAATTGGGTTTGTAATTTTTTAGATGATAAGTCGATTTCTGTGATGTTTATGTATTCGGTTGTGATCGAAAATGAGATTGGTGGAGCTATGCGACTTGAAACCCCGTTGGGGCACATCCATGGCTTTGCCGCCGCTGGCGATGAGCTCCGGCGAGCCAGCGGGGACAGTGATGGTTCCCTGAGTCCGAGAAAAATCTTGAATTGATATGTTAACAAGCATGCTAGTTTATGTGAGTTTATGTATTAAAATGAAGTTGTTATTTCGGTTTAAATATATTTGTTTAGCTTCTTGGATTTTTGGGTTATTTGATTCGGATATGTGATACTAGAAATGGTGCGGATTTTTGATTGTTGATATATAGATGTTAGTTATACAATTGTAATTGGATGCTAACCATGTTTATGTGGTCTTGATTTGCTGCTAGTATTAACTACCCTGTTCTGTTTAGTGAAACTGGGACTGACATGTGTGATTTTTAACAGTGGGTGTGTGATATAATTGTTCCTTATAATTTCTAGTTTACGTGCGCGAAAACCTTGTGTCGTTTGGATTAACGAGTCAAAAGTTTACGGTTTATGAGTTTAATTAATTCGTTTTAGGGTGAAATAAAATGATTTTAAGATGAAATTTTTATAGGAACTTTTCTAGATGTTCAGGAAGATATCTGCCAAATTTTGTAGTAAAATGATTATTTTTCAAATTATTAAAAATGTTTGAGTAAAGGATGCACAGTAGCATTTTATATTTGTGAATTAGTTGTCCTGTTTTCGGGGTGTTGTTTTGAAATGGTTAAAAACCTTATTTGATGTTGGCTAAATGATGAAAGTTGTTTGTTTTGGTCTGGTTTAGTTGTATACCAAGTGTGATATTAATTGAACTGGTGTCTAATATTTTGACTTATAATTTCAAAGGAGAAATAGTTGAGAATAATACTTGGATGGTGGAGTATTGTGAATATTTTGGGATTGTAATTGAAATTGTTGTGTGATTGGTGTTGAGGGGCTGTGACCCCGGGATAGTTCATTTTACAAAAAGGTTATTTCGAAAAAAATTCTTATGATAGAGTAATATATTTCAAGTTTTAGTTAATGTGTTGGAGTCAAGAAATGTATAAAGTTGTTAACTTGATTAAACTAGAGATTATGATGGTATGCAGGAAAGGGCCCATAAAATTTTGTGTTAAAATGATTATTTTTCAATTTATTAAAAAAAATTGAGTAAAGTGTGCGCAATAGTGTTTTTAGTTTTTAAAGTTGCTTGCCCTATTTTGGAGATTTGTTTTGAAAGAGTTATGGAGTAATTTATTATAATTGTAAGTGGAGTTAAAGTTAATATTAGATTATATTAGAATGGATAATAGTAGTATATATGAATTATTGATTGACTTGATTTGAAAAACAGGTGGATAGTCCGATTTACGAATACTTCATGCCGAAATTTTCTAAAATTCCCCTGTGTCAAAACCTATTTTACCTAATAAATTCTAATAGTTGTGAGCATGCTTTAATTGCTAATTGTTATGTGTATTGACTGGATTATGTGATTAAGGTAAGCAAATAGTATTTATAATTATCGAAACGGTAGATAGTTACGGATTCCGATAGTTATTCAGAAATTGTTAAGTTCATTTGATCCGACGACTGATGTATTGTTTCACTGGCATATAGAGTCGACCGAGACGAGCTTATCAAGAATGTTCAGAATTAAACAAATGATGTTGCGAGTATAGCACTAAGAATCCGATAAAGCAACGATGTGCCGTAGTCAGTCCAGTGGAGTATGTGAGAATCTAAGTGGAAAAAAATGATCGTGCAATGGATAGTATCATTAGAAATTTGAACCAAGAGTCAGTGATAAGGCAAGTATCAACCCTCTTGCTCTCTCGTAACCTTCCTATTATATATCTGTGATACCATGTTTTACCCTGCTTCGCTATACTGAAATGATTTTATACACCATGTTCTGCACTTGTATTCTCCTGATAATTTGATACTGAAAACCTAATACGTTATACATAATTATTGAACCTAAAACCTCAGATTCCCTAATTACTAACCTATGATAACCTTAAACTTGACACGTTTCCAAAAAGTTATAAACTTTGTTAAAGCTTTGAAAAGAAAGATTGATTTTCAGTGAACAATGTTTTACATAAATGACTTTCAGAAATGATTTTCGAACTGCGTTGTGAAGGAAAGAAAATGTTTTAGTGATTTGAATGAAAGTGTTTTCCTAAGATGAAATGATTCCAGGTAAAAGATTTTGAAAAGATTTATAAAGAATGTTTTGATAAATGGTTTAGGAATTCTGACTTATGATTTCTATGGGATCCTAAAGATCGGAAAGCGTAAGAGGCCGAGACGCCGGTCCAGCACTTTTATTTAATTAGCATAAGAGGCTAGGGCGGTCCTAGTCCAGCATTATTAAAGGCCAGAGTGTGCCTAATTGGGAACCCAATTGTCAAAGTCCAGAGGGACCTTGTGTCCGCTATGGGGACATTACGTGGCTGATCACCCGTATTGTCCGTGCGTTGGTGGAAAAACTCCAATCAAGTTAATGATTTTACGAAAAGAATGTTCTGATGAAAGAACAGTTTTATGAAAAGAATGTTTTGATGAATAGTTTGATGAAAAGAAAGATTTTGATGAAAAGTAATGATTTGACGAAGATGAATGGTTGTGATAAAAATAATTGTTATTGTTTACATCAAAAGTAGCTTTTCTGTTTAAGCATTTTGATTTACTTGCAGATAATTCTGTTTAATTCAGCATTTGCTTTTACCTCAACCATTCTGAATCAGTTTAATTATATATCTTGTAACTTTCGTTTCTATATATACTTGTCGAGCATTGTTGCTCATTCTTGCTATTTATTATAACCCTTTCAGCTAGGGAGAAAGGTGGTTCACTCGTTTAAGACCGCGCATAAAAGTAATGCTAGACAATGATTTCAAGTGGTTAGGTTACACCTTGGTGGCCAGGTAGAACACCTTGGAAGATGTTTGTGAGACTAGTTGGGATTAGAATTGGATAATTTTGATTATGTTGTAAAACATATTTATATATTGATTTCCAGTTAATCTTTATATCAAAGTCTATTTGGTGAGGTAGAAAGTTGTAATAATAATTAGTGGTTTGGTTTTCTGATTTCAATATTGTAACTTGTATGCGATCCTGTGTTAGGGGGTCGAGTTTACTTTCAAATTGATTTCTCTTTTAAATCATTTTTTATTTTTATTTCAAATTGGTTTTCTTTTAAATTTTTTAAAGATATCCAGGTTTTAAATTATTTTTGTTTTAGTGGCACCAGATCTAGACCCCGGATCTGAGGGATGTCACAGTTGGTATCAGAGCGACATGTTATAAGTTAGAGTTATAATCGAGCGACGATTTTTTTCGAAGAGCCGATAGAGAAGATTTATGTAAAGACCTTGGCAATACCTTCCTTTTCTATGATTTACTTTGAAACCTCTCCAAGATAGAGATTTTTTTTTGTTTGATATTGGAACTTCTACTTTTTCTCGGGGAATGAATCTAATTGCAATATAGCAATACTTGCTCTTTGTGTGCTAGTACCTTTTCTGGTTATTCTTTTCTCGGAAATAGCACCTTTAGAATTTGTTCAATTTTAATCCAAGGTGTATATTTGACAATTGTTCGTCAAGTGAAAATTATTTATTAATTTGATCTTGAATTCATTTCATATTTCTTTACTCTAACTGAGACGAACAACCTTATTTACAGGGGACACAAGGACTATCTGTCTGTGTGATAGAAGTTGGATGGGACGCCGTCACTTGTGTGTGTTGTAAATTACAAGAAGGTTAACTACCTTCAGTAGTGTCTTAATGTAGACACGCAACATTGAGTTCTTTCAATCATATTAATCTCACAGTTAATACTTATTTCGATATCTAAAATTTGTTCTATTTAAAGTTCCATAATTCTTGTTATCTATAATCATTTTAAAGGTATGTCAACCAAGTGAGACGAGTTAAGCTTGCTAAAATAAATCAAGACTTTGTAGTGGGATTATTGAAAACAAAAGCAGAGTATGATACAAAGAGAAAACGAATAAACTGGAACGACTAGTAGAGTTTTCGATCATAAAGGACGAACAATATGGAGTAAAGAGATAATACGCCTCGTTATTTCTTTCGCTGATTCTGAGGACAGAATCCTTTAAGGGGGAAAGGTTGTAACGCCCGTAGAAATTGCATTATAAATAATAATAAAAAGGTCTTATTCCAATTTGATGAATCAACCTTATTTGACTATTTGTGAACTACGTGTTATGATTATATGGCTTGTACTGAATGTACGTATGTACGAACGTGCATAATTTTTTACTGTACGTATTTAAAAATGAATTTTCAAGCCAATTGTCAAAGTCTAGAGGGACCTTGTGTCCGGTATGGGGACATTACGTGGCTGATCACCCGTATTGTCCGTGCGTTGGTGGAAAAACTCCAATCAAGTTAATGATTTTACGAAAAGAATGTTCTGATGAAAGAACAGTTTTATGAAAAGAATGTTTTGATGAATAGTTTGATGAAAAGAAAGATTTTGATGAAAAGTAATGATTTGACGAAGATGAATGGTTGTGATAAAAATAATTGTTACTCCCTCCGTCCCGGCCAAATGTTTACATTTGGTCCGGGCACGGAGACCAAGGATAGTGGGTGTAATAGTGATTTTATTGTTAAAATAAATGAAATAGTGGGTGTAATAGTGTAAAGTGTTGAAAAAGTGGAGTGAAGTAGTGGATGTAATAATATATTTATTGTTAAAAGTTACTATTTTTAGTAATGTAAAGAATTGGGTGGGACGTCCCAAAAAGGAAAGTGTAAAGAATTGGTTGGGACGGAGGGAGTATTGTTTACATCAAAAGTAGCTTTTCTGTTTAAGCATTTTGATTTACTTGCAGATAATTCTGTTTAATTTAGCATTTGCTTTTACCTCAACCATTCTGAATCAGTTTAATTATATATCTTGTGACTTTCGTTTTTATATATACTTGCTGAGCATTGTTGCTCATTCTTGCTATTTATTCTAACCCTTTCAGCTAGGGAGAAAGGTGATTCACTCGTTTAAGACCGCGCATAAAAGTAATGCTAGACAATGATTTCAAGTGGTTAGGTTACACCTTGGTGGCCAGGTAGAATACCTTGGAAGATGTTTGTGAGACTAGTTGGGATTAGAATTGGATAATTTTGATTATTTTGTAAAACATATTTATATATTGATTTTCAGTTAATCTTTATATCGAAGTCTATCTGGTGAGGTAGAAAGTTGTAATAATAATTAGTAGTTTGGTTTTCTGATTTCAATACTGTAACCTATATGCGATCCTGTTTTAGGGGGTCGAGTTTACTTTCAAATTGATTTCTCTTTTAAATCATTTTTTATTTTTATTTCAAATTGGTTTTCTTTTAAATTTTTTAAAGATATCCAGGTTTAAAATTATTTTTGTTTTAGTGGCACCAGATCTAGACCCCGGATCTGAGGGATGTCACACTTGTGATCTATAAACGATCAGATGGGGATGAAAAGAATATATATCCTAAACTAGTGATGTATACCACTTCAATATTGAAGTAATAAATCACTTTAGGGTAGAGTATATATTTAGTCGAATATAAAGATTTATTTAGTCCTTTAAAGGGAGGATTTTTGAATCTTCTGCAAAATCTTAAAAAAGGCAGGAGAACCCCTCTTTGTGACCACTAGAAAGAAATAAGAAAATAGAAGAACGCGGCATACAGGAAAATGGTGTCAGCTTGTACGGAAAAATATGAAGAAAAATAAGCAATTATGATAAAATATATGACCCAGAATGATGCATATGGAAGTTGCAGAGCTCATGGAACCAAATAAAAACAAGAGCTCCAGAAAGCAGAAGTTTAGAGTCAGAGGCTAATAGTTTTACCAAAATGGTGACGAAGTTCAAGTAAGAATTGATGACGTTGAAACAAAGAATTCATAAAACAGATAGTTATTATGAGGAGAGCTTGGCTACAAAATACTTAACCCTAGTTAAAGTTGAAGCGGAGATTAGTTATTTAAAAGAAACTCTTGGGTAGACAAAAGCCTGGAGCTGAAGCAAACTTGGCACAAAAAATAAAAATTTGGAGACAATTGACAGCCTAACTTTGCAGAATAAACTGCTCTCATCTAATAATTTCTGGGCAGTGAGTCATATGCCATTAGAAAGATCTTGAAGTCCAGTTTTTTATGAAAAAAACGGTTTCTTAAACGGAATTTTCTACAGAAAGTTACGGCCATTTTAGTGAAGAGGTATCAAGCTGTCCAGACCTGCAACAATTCTGAAATATGCAAGTTTATTCTACATTGCGACCATGAGAATTACAAAAGAATGCAATTTGTGAGTATATAGATTGGGTGAATATACACGGTGATAGCAACACATAAGCACTTGCAGCAAATGATATAACAAGTGGGAAAAGAGGAAAGAGTTTGTACAACAGGCAGCCAAAGCAAGGATCATGATCAGAATCTGTAAAAAGAATTGATGTTGTTGCAGCAGGAAAAAATGTAATAAATTTCTCGAGCATTAACTTGGTGAAGAATCAATATAGTCTCCTAAGAATAACCTTCTGATTTTGATCGGGCTTCAACTAAAACACAAATTTAGGCTTACCAAACAGCATAGCAGCAAAAATCATGCCACTGAAAACAGCACGAGAAGCCTGGAAGATAACTTCCTGAGATTCTTCGAAACCGATTGTGTTGCAAACAAGAAAACACATCAGCTTCTATCATAGATCTCTAGCAAGAGTTGTATCAACTTATTGTGGTGTTATACGGAGCATAGGACTTCTAAAGCTAACCAATAATCACAGCTTCTCAACCACACACAAACATTGCGGCTACCGTACAAATGAGTAAAATCGGCACAAACAAGTGAAATCAGTGCTGATAAGCAAACTTGGTGCAGACGAGTTAACTCAATTTAGAATCTCACCCGCCAACTTAGTGCAAACAAACAACCGCTTCAACAAACAAATTATATCCGAAAAGAATGCAAAAACTATGTTAAAACTTAAAACTTCTTGGCAATTGTGGAATACAAATTTGACTGTTAGCAAAGGAGCTGGGAGTAACTTGGCAGCAGAAAAAGATAGCAGGATAATATCAACTGGAGGAGCCTATTTGGTAGAAACAAAGTTTATCCTAGAGCTTCTTGTGCCCTTATGCTCCCCAACTCTCTACAAGCTAAAAGCTGAAGAAATATGGCAGCCAAACAATGAAAATAATGAAAGTTCTATCTTATTTATGGAGTACAGTGCATACAATGACAATGCCGGATTGATCTCAATCTAAATTTACAACATATGAGGTGGTCGCAGAACTGTCTACCCAACTCCACCAACTATTAGTTCAAAGACCCCCATAGGTGAGAGCAGGTTGATATAATGTAGCAGCTTAGATTGCATCAAACATTTAGCAATCCAAACTCTTAGCACAGCAGGTGGAATGCACAAAGTGTGCACAATCTCAGAATTCTACAAGAAAGATCTAAACTAGTGATTTACAATCACTCGGGGGCAGAAGATATATACACTTTAGTGCACAATCCGGATCGAAGATACTTATATAAACTTTGACTATTGGAAGCACAAATTGAACCAAAGAAACATGTTTAATCTATGTTGTTCATATACCGGGGACTTAATACCGGGGAGATGAGAAATTTAAGTAGAGTTTTCGAACAATTTTGAGACTTATAGACAACCACTCATCATGCGCAAGCAGAGTCGAGTATGATTTATGGTAAATCGAAATACAAGACGCTTAGAAGCATACAATGCGCAAGAAGACTCGAGCATGATTTGGGCCCGAATCGAATTGCTTGAGGCTCGGAAGCAAGGGCTTAACCATAAAACCTCTCACAGGAGATAACTTGTGGAAAGGCTACCGGGAGAAATATCGAAAATAATAGATATATTCTAACATCTGCCTGCTTGAAACAAATATGTTCTTGGTAACAGGGGACTATTCCCTAGAGGAACTGAAAGAATTGTTCGTAAGCATGGAATATAAAAATTATAGATCATAAGGTCAAAGATCCTTGACTAGTCGACCTTAATCTAAAGGTAAAGAGAAAATAATTCTTGAATAGATAGCTACCATGATTAGTAACAAATTATGATAACTTATAGACATGGAAAAGAAAAACAAAATAAGTATTCAGAAAATGCGACCTGGCGACCTTCAGTAAATACTGGGGACTTGATACCAGATATAAAGTCGATTACATAACATGTATCGGTCCATATTTAAATATTAAAAGATGTCCAATAGGGTTATTAATCTTTAATACCGAAAAACCCAATACAATTGAGAATATAATAAACGAGGCAACTTACCATCTAAGGGTGACTTGTTCCTAAAGAAAAGGAGTATTGGCCTAAATAAAATCTTATACAGAAAAGGTAACATCTCCTAAAAGAACTACGTGGGCTTCATTCCTATATAAGGATACGTAGGCACCTTCAGAAAGAGACCGAAATTTTATTATCTATTAGAATTAATTCTCTCAAATTCAGCCCAAATTACATATTCTCTACTTTTCTTCCAAAATTGTTATGTAGTTTTAATCCCTAATTTCACATCTCTATACGGATACCCGTATACAAATATTAATTTTGATGACTTGTTCGTGACGAAAATTAGTATCAACAAGCTAAATTTCATTTTGTTACTATTACTGTTGTTATAAAAACGCAAGGATAAAAGAAGTATTTTCTATATGTAATTTAAAAGAAGTGATTTTTAGCCTTTGAAATATAAAATAATAATCAATATAAATCTTCTGAGAAATAAAAATCAATACAAATATATATTGTTTATTGTATAATGTATAATATAACATTATAGCCCAAACGTATTCTTACATATTTTGGACTAATTTAATATTTGTCACATGTACATTCATCTTTTTTATTTTAACTAAAGTAATAGATCTCAATTGAATTTAATTTAATGGAACACTAAAGGGAAAACAAAGAACTTATTGTTGAATGGAACCAGATGAGGTTGGTCAGCATTTTTATGTTCAGGGTTCCCCACCTTGGATATTGATAACTTTGAATAAAATATGACCTTGTGTATTATTGTTAAAAAAGCAAGTAATAGCTAAATTATTTTATTAATTGACACTTTTATAGAACTAAAAGAATAGCCTAATGGTAAACGTTCATCACCTACCCCCATATTCATGACAAGGTCATGTGTTGAATCCTCATTCCCTCTCCCTCAATGCTTAAAAGAAAAGAAATAAGGATGTGAATGGAGGTTCATAAACATAATGTTCATAAGCGTCAATTAAAATTTAGTGTAAACTTTATTATAAAAAATCATGTACTCATATAGTAAATGATTTTCAAAGCACATACCGTATCGGAAAAAGTCATCAGGAAGTGGTTGGTAGTTGGTAAGACTGTACATCACTGCAAGTACAGCTGTTGTTACAATGCTGCGATCAACATTTAAACAAAGTTCAATTAGTTATCTTTTAAAGCTAAGTAATTGTTCAGAATTTATAAAAGATAAAAACATAGTGTGGACTGTGTAAAAATATTTTAGAGCGAGTAAAGTGCTGGTAAAATATATTAACAGAGCAATGTATATCATTTTGCATGCTGCAGATGATGGTTTCATAGGAAGCTCTGTATCACGAGGCAAAAAGGGAAGGGAAGGCATGATGTGTGTATACTATTGAATATGATCAAGTTCCAAGCATATATAAAGAAGACTTTCAAACTCATACTGTCAACCACTGTAGAAGATAGTCAATGGCGGACGCAGAAAACACGAGGGGGGCCAAAAAAAATTAATACAAAATACGTGATGTATATTGGTGGCTACCTCATCCGAACAAAATGTATACATATAATGGTAAACAAATATATAAAATGATGGGGGTAAATTCTCTGATTTTGGTTTCTAACATAATAACATCCAAATATCAAATATCAAACATATCCCAGAAAGTAAAAACATAAATGATGACAAAGATCAAGCAAATTAATCACATCTCAATGTTATGTTCATCTTGTGTATTGTCATTGGTTAGATCGGGTGATTGTAAACCATAATCATGATTATTATGGCGCTAAGTCAGGAGTCAGTCTCGACGTCCGAGTACCTTAGAGTCTAGTCATCTTCGTGATAACAATCGAAATAGCAGTCTAATCATTATACTAATTGTCGTTACAGAGATTCTAGGGGTGGCCAGGACCACCCTTGGTCAACGGTCCTGTGTGTCCGTTCCTGAAGATAGTACACAGGGTTAAGGTGGGAAATTGGCATCTCACTCGACTAGTAGTAGTATATGGGGATATTATCTTAAAGAAGCTTAAGTTACAAGTTCAACTAAACAGACGTTTTCACAACAAAGCTCGAGTGAAATTAATTTGAAAAAAAATCCAACAAGAAGCCGTTCACCCACTTGGAAGAAACTAAAGCTAAATAAGTTACCATCTCGTATCTACGTTTCACCCAGTTGGAAGAAACTAAAGCTATATTAGTTACCATCTTGTATCTATTAAAGAATTAAATAACAGAAAGCATGGGTCTAACAATAGCAAACAACCCTTGGAGAGAAAATTCTGTGCTATAAAAAAAACACTTAATATAAGAATTCAAACAAGAATCCCTACCCTTGGTCCACAAACAATATTTCTGCTTTCTGATCCAAACTTAATTCTCCAATTTGAAGCCCAAAATATGGTAAAGCAGCTGCCTCTATCAGTCCTGCCAAAATGAAACTGCCTGGGATATCATTAGATTTGAAATATTATGTGCTTTAAGTACTGTACAGAAATTTTCTGAAGAAGAAGGGAAAAAACATTAAAAGATATGCTTAGGTCAGAGATTATTTTTGTTTAAGTAATTACAGAAACCAGGGTACAGGGCCTCTCTCACATACATACCAGCAAGGCTTGGGATACAGGTATATGCCTAGGTGTTGGGATTATGCCTTGTATAAAATTGGTTAAAAATAGCTTTTACATAACAGAAAAGGGTGTACTGTTTAGATATGGGTGCACAGCACAGCTTTCAAGTATTAACTGGATTTTGGACAACTCAAGTAGCTATATCACATTCCTTAATCAAAACATTATTCAGCTGAGCATACCATGAACATGAAAGCATCCAAATTCGGTTCGATAGTAATTTAATACATTTTTTTAACTAATGTGTTTATTATATCCTTATATAAGGGACGGGTCCATTCAAATGAGGACGACATCATAAACCACCACCATGTCTTACTGTTAGGTTTCCCAGAACCCATTTAGAGGAGTCAATGTAAAGAAACAACAGATCCAATCAGATCTTTCCAATACGAGTCTAAAATTTTTTTTAAAAAAACTGTGGGGTAAGATATCCAAGAATAGTGCACCTAGAAAATATATGCTTTTCATTTCTACACATTACTATTCAGAAACTTTGCATGGACAAGATAATAGCAGATATAGCTAGCATACTTGGACTTTGAACTGAATATGAGAAAATCGAACCTCAATCCACATGCAAGTGAGGTCAGGGATACAGTTTGCCACTTCCAAGGCACATCCCATCGTTTCAAGATAGGCCAGTCCAATCGGCTAACCTGGTATATAATTTGGATATATGAAAAACATGAGTAAAGTATTATTATTTTTCATTAGCTTTTTGTCAGACTTTTATTTGCTAACCAACTGTGATATACAGTGGCTCCGCCACAGACAGGTAAGGGTGTCCTTTAGTGTACCTTCAGTTTTCTAGTTCAAATAGGATATATGTATCATAGGTCATTAAAATTGGCATAGCCCAGTTGGTTACAGTACAGTAGGTTTTGAAGGGCGAGTATTCATTTCCTGCACTTGACTTAATTTGCTGGCACCATACTTTCAAGTGTTTGATGTGGGAGAGTTGGTTAAAGATTTGCATTAAAGAGCTGTGTTTCCAAGGGCAGGAGGTCAGCTTCTCCCTACCAACATTATTATTGCAGTACCCACCCTCACCAAAAATTCTCTCTACTCCACTATATATAGTGATGCGCTCCATTACTTGATTGTTCTCGGCATTCATCCCCTAGTAATGTGAGACTTATTGCTGCTACTACTAGTTCATAAAAACATAATACCAAAATGTAAATCCATCTCTTTCACGACCACTATAAATCACATCCAACTTGACATGATAAATAACAAACAGGATAGCAATGAACTACCAATTTCGCTAATGCCGTCTCGATTTTCTCAATTACGTTAAGGTTTGTTTGGGAATTTTGATTTCATTTGAAATGATGGATTTCAAATGACAGAATTTGAGTTGTCAATTCAAATTCTCATATTTGTGCTAAGATTTGAATTCCTTAGAATTCAAATGAAATCCAAATCCAAATTCTTATGATTACCCAAACATGTCATTTGATCAAATCCAGAATTTTAAATGAAATTCATGTTCCCAATCGGGCCATGAGATTGTTCAACAAATGATCGTGCGGCTAATTGACCACAATTACAAAAAACGAACGTACAATATTGAACACTAAAAACTCACAATGAGTGGAGAGAAGCACAAACCACTACTAGAAATAACTAACAATATACAAACCATTCCCTCACTCAATACTCACACTCCATTCAAAACTCTACCTTCATTATCTATTTTAAATTAATAACGATAAGTAACAAAACACACACACACATATGATATTGGTTTACCTCAGAATCTGAATCGTTGCCAGGTTTATAAGAGCAAAGAAGCGACAAGCCTCTGTTTGTAGCTGAAATTGAATGGAGGGGCTTTGTTTTTGATTGAAATGGCGATGACCCAACATGAGGAGCTGCAAGTGTTTTACATAAATGAAGCTTTGAACAAGAATGAAATGTGTCTATATATAGTGATGAGGTGTATGTAATCATTGTTGCCATCTTTTCAGCTTCTCTTCTCGGACTGTATTTCAGTCCATTTATATTATCATTATTATTTGAATTAGCTGTCGGAAAGAACAAGATAAGACCCGCATTTACATGGCAACATAAAAAAAAATTATTAAAAAATATATTTGGTTAAAAACTTGTAAATTTTCGGGGGGGAAAACTAAAACTGTAAATTAAATATTCTTTGATATGTTAATAATAAATTATTCCATAAATTTTAAAATACATGTTTTATTTTTTACTTTTTGTATGTATTTTATTGTGTATAAAAAAATAATTTTATAAATAATTTTTTTAAATGTTAAAAAACAAGTATTTAAAAAATCTCGACCAAATGCGTGCTAAAATATGTTGTTTGACAGTTGAGTATATTGTTGACTGCTTAGGGATATTATTTAAAAATGGTTTAAATTTTAAAAAGAAAATATTATACGAGTCAAATTTGAAATTATTAATAATTTTTAAAATGTACATCAATTTTATTTGATTAAGTGTGTAGTAGGAGTATTCTTATAATTATTAGTTAAATTATGAACAACTATCAATTTTTAATTTTGGCAAAAAAAATTATTTTTTAATAAAATATAAAAGACGAAGATTATGTGTATTAATTGATTTCTCTTATATTTTTATGGGATTGTCTCTTTCGTGATCTTTCTCATCGATCAATGTATTTCTGTCGCATCTTTTTTATTTTTCATAATGTTTATTTTTCCTCTCTTATTTATTCTTGTGCAAAAACTCTCGTGGCTACTATAACTAAATTTGAATTGAATATTAAGGAAGTTAAAATGGTGTGACAACCCGTGTCAAATCACGCGTCTTTTTCAAAAATTTGGTGAATTCCCGACTTCCGAATCAAAAAATAAGTCAAAGTAAACTGACTCAAGTGCAACAACTTGAGTAATCTAAAAATCCACCACAGACCCCTAAAATATCATGATTTGTTGGTACACTTAATTGTATTACTCTTACTTATATACTGAACATATTATCCCAATCTACTCGATGTGGGACTGGGTGTTACAAATTCCCCCACTTAAATTTCTAACATCCTCATCAAGCCGAACAGATAGTCCATAGGCCTATATCGTACCTCTCTAGCCATTGTAGAATAATACTGGATGACTTCGTGCCCTACCTCTGGACCTCTGTCCATTGTGGGATAATACCACCAGCCTTCGTGTCCCCACCTCGGGTAACTTGACGAATCAAGTTTTTGAGAGTTAGCTCTAAATACCATATGTGACTATGTGACAATCCAGGTCAAATCCCGAGCCTTTTTCAAAAATTTGGTCAAGTCCCGACTTCCAAATCAGAAAATAAGCTAAAGTGAACTGGTCCAAGTGCAACAACTTAGGTCATCTATAAGCCATCCACAAGCCCTCAAAAGATCATGATTTGTTGGTGCATTTAGTAGTATTACTCTTAGTTATACACTGAACATATTATCTCAATCTATTCGATGTGGGACTGAGGTATTACATCGACTCATGTTAACAACACATCCGTTGATACTGGTACTTCTAATATTCCTTCAACTGCTAATGAGCCAATGGATGTTGTACACACACTTTTACACTTGAGTGAGGTTATGGAGAGGCGGGATTGCAACCTGACAAAAGGTGAGAATGAGAGGTTCTCTACTTCTTCTAAGGAGGCAAAAAGGGATAAGTAAAAAATGCACTCACTGAGTGAGGAAGTGAATTTCCAGGGTGAGACCCTGATGCAAAATAGAGGGATTGAGAGTGCAGATGAATCCAAAATTCTAAAATTTGTACATGAACTTGAAGATGAAATAGCATTGGAATCAGGGGAAGATGTAGAGGTTGGAAATATATCAGGTGCAGAGGGAGTTTAGGAGGATGAAATTATTGTTGTAGATGGAGGAGTAGAGACTAAAGATGAAATATATGTCAATCTGGATGCTTCTACTTTTCAACATCAAGAAACAGCCTATCAATTTCTAGCATCAACATCTAATGTTGAAGCTGAAAGTACGTTAGGGCTGGGGCATACAGAGGAAAGGCCTTGGAGTTATAAGGAGAGGATTGTAGGCATCGAAGATGAAGCTCATATAACATTTAAGGAGTTACAAGGTGATTCTGACAAGGATGAAAGGGGCCTTTAGATTTTAGAGGCCACTACATGTCTAGGTGATGTGGAGTATGCAGTTATGCTTAATATATGAGATCTATGATGAAACCTCCAGCTGAAGACCCTGTTCAAAAGAAGATTCTAAACTTCTACATGGAAAATTTGAAGCTTACTAAGATGCAAACTACAACAATGACGAACTCCATGAAAAGTCTACATGATGCTTTTTAGAGTTCCAAGGATGCAATTGAAAGAAGACTGGATGATAAGCTAGAGGTTAAAACCATGTTCAATCTTGAACAAAGGTTGAAGAATTAGTCTACGGTAGAGGAAAAGATGAATGCGTTGGAAATTAGAATGACTGCTATGGAGGTGGACCTGAAATTGATTCTTCAAAATCAACTCACTCAGACCAGTATCTTTGAAAGCTACTGAAAACTACATCTGCATTTCAAACCCTAGGCGATGATAACAAGTAGGTGTGGTAAATGAAACAAAAAAAGTGGAGAAATTAGGAGAGAATGTTGGGGAGATTAAGGAGAGGAAGAATGGAGATAAAAAAATTTAGTAGATAGGTATTCTATCTGTAATAGTTAGCTCAAGATTCCTTATCCATTGATGTACTAATTCAATTGATGGATAGTATTTTTATGTCAATTGATGTTCTTGATATCGATTGATAAATGTTCATCAACAGATGTAAATATTTGAAGGTGTAAATTTCACAAGTGAAAGGATGATCAACGAATATTGGAGTCAATGGATATCTAGTACAACTGAGATTGAAGTCAATGAATGAAGTCATATCGATGAATATATCGATTGATAACTCTTATCAATCGATAGATAAGACATTAGTCGACATATATCATATTAAGGATGGAAAGATCAGTCGACTAATAATCTTAACAACAAATTATTAGTTGATAGTAACAGGTCAATGAAGAATGGGACATGAATGTGTCAGGAATCTTTGTAGATACTGAGTAGCTAGAAGACATTCAAATTTGTCTGACTGTGAAGACTCTATGAGAAGCTAATTGTTTTGGGAGTAGACAAGCATAAAAACATTTCTCAATTTGCATAATGAAAAAGAGAAAATCAGAAGTAACAGATTTCTTGATATAGTATTTATTATTTTATCTGTTGACTATGAATTTTTTTAAGTACTCATGTTATATAAACAAATGTTGTAGTAAAGTTGAAATGTTGGATAGAGCTTTTACAATTCACTTTTTTCTGAGTACAATTTATTCAAGAGCTAAGAAGTAAAAATTGTAAGAATATATTATATTTTAACTTTGTAAAAGTAGTTAGGTTTTAAGAGCAAGGTTTTTAAGAGTAAATAAATTCACTACTGGAAAAAGAAACCACTAGTAATTTTTTTTATTATTGTTCTTATTTGCTTATGTTCTTCAAAATATAATTTATGTTCTAAACATTCAAACACATATAAGCCTATTTTAAACAGACTATTCACCAACTCACTTTCATTAGCAAATATCATGAATACTTATCTATCGATTTTTCATTCCGTAAAAATTGTTAAGTTTGCATTCAACCTCCCCTCCCTCCCTCAGTTTGTATTCAACCTCCCCTCCCTCCCTCCATCCATCCATCCAAACTTATCACATCTAAAGGCAAATAACATTTAGCAGCTATGATTTAATTTATTAAAGTTAAGTTGATTTTCTATCATGAAATGGTATTTCATTCCAAGTTGTGTTGTTGTGAATTACATACTATTTATTGATCAAAATTTTGAAAGTTTAGATATATGTTATAAATTTTATAAGAAACACGGTGTTCGAGTGGTTTTGATATCTGTAAGATAATAGAGAAGAAAGATGTAAATGGTACCCATTCACTTAGAAAATTTGTAGTAATGAAATTTATAATGAAGAAAATGTAGGAAGTTCGGAAGATAGTGGAAGTAAATTATTAAAAGAAAGCAGGATAGTTTCTCTTAGTCATGGATGTAAAGTAAAAATTGTGTTGGTAGAAATTTTGTATAATCTTTTATTGAACAAAACAAACATCCTACAACAAGTGAAACTAGTAGTCGGTTTTTGAGAGCTTATAATAAATGACTATTAGTTCAAATAAAATTATTTTTGATGCTCCAAAAGTAAACATTCATTGCAACAAGATGTATAGTTTGATAAAAAAAATGGTAGAGGGTTATTCAAATATAGTTATACATTGCGAGACTTTAAAATTTTGATCGAGATATGAAATAATTTATTATTGAGCAGATTATGATTGACAAGTTCAAGATTATGCAGGAAATTTCAAAATCATTTTAATTTGCTTATGAAATTGATTCTACAGGACACGTAAACAAACTGTTTGGTGCTAATGCAATTATGTGTCAGAATTTTATACTTTACAATGATGAGGTATGATTTGATACGATATTTGATACAAACAAGCAATGAAAGTTGTATATAGTTTGAATAAAAATATACTATTGAAACCTGTAATTTTTTTATAGTTGGTTATCAGATAATTTGTGTAGTTTAATTTAGTGATATATGTAGTATTTTGTGTAGTTTTTTTTAATAAAATTGTTTATAGTGTAATGTTTCACTTTTTAATATACCCGTCGGATGAACTCAACGTAAAAAAACTAGCGTTAGGTATAAGGATGAATATTTTATTCAATTCAGGAACTCCCCGCAGAATAGCTTTGGGTCGACATAATCTAAAGAAACTCTACTCATTAGTTTTTAAAATTCTACTCATTAATTTGGATAGGTATAGCATGATATTTGTCTCATTCACTAGTGTTGATAATCATGACAAACGTGTAATATTTGTTATTTTTTTCTATCAAAGGAAGATGTTTTACATTATTGTTAGGCTTTTTGATCATATGGTGAATGTAATTATAACACTCCTTCCTAAAATGAGATGAGGTGTTACTTATCAAACCATAAAACTGTATATAGGACACCAAAGTTCACCTTTTAACCATTAAATAGGTCCAATAAATCTCCAAAATCATATTAAAACCTCTAAAATAATCCAAACCAATGAATATGAAATAAACAAAATCTTCAATCTTAAAAAGTGTCTACATAATAGCTAGAAGTCCAAACTTTGTAATCAATTGTAATAAGTTAGCTCTCCATCACACAACCCGATATCTCCTTAAATATCTACCAGAAGAAGGAATATGGCATGAACCAAATTTCTAGTACGGATTGGACAACTGTTTATAAAACAAGAAACAAGATATATAATTTGACAGTTTTAAATAAACATTAATTTTTAAAAATAAGAATGAACCAAATAGGGATTAGAATATTTCATACATATATCACTATATATAACATATACACACAACATAGGGTGCCTAATACGTACAACAAACTATATAACGTGTATGACATATACAATATCATAGTCAAATATCAAATCACTAATCAAATCAAACTCTGGGTGCACCCACATATCATCAAAGAAATATCAAAATGGCAAAAGCTCACCTCATGAGCTATCAGAACGATACGTCATGACCAATCACACAGCTACGTAACTATCATGCAACTCGTGTCACAATGACATGGCTATAGTTTCCTTACATCTAGTTAACTCGGAATACCATATATCACTCTAAGGGTTCAAATAAAATAATTTCATAATTTTAAAAAATTACCTGAAATAGATATTTCAAATATTCTATGCAAATATGTACCATACATAATTCTTGAAACTAATGTGACTTCCTGTCACTCAATTATCACATGAACTTAAACTACTTATTTTATATGACATGATTATGTTACCTAGTAATTAGACTATTATATAAGGGGGTTGAATATAATAGTACCAAATAATTGAAACTAGACCACAAGTATAAAATGAAACACTATTTGTATTAACTTTGACAAGCTTAATACAAAACTCTCTCAAGAAAATCAATGTTCTTAAGAGCTGCTAGGTTATGAGAATAATATTTTTCGATACATTAATGTAAACCTAAACTGTGTTTATATAGTACACAACTACATATCTAAATAATGCAAAAATAATGATTAATTAATATAGAGATACGATTTTCATCATTATCTTCGGAATAGATAGCTCCAAGAAGGCAATTGTCTTTCATACAAACACTTTCTTTTCTATCTTCAATCAGGTCCAGATTTGTCGAATTACCATTTAACAGACTCTGATCATTTTAGACTCTGTCGGTTGAGTAGACTCTGATTCTATAGACTCTAATTCTATAGACTCTAGCGACATCATCTAGACTCTGATCAGCTTCTATAAACTCTGATTGATAGACTCTGTTGGATAGACTCTGACAGCATCATTTCTTCATATCTAACAATCTCCCCCAATTTATGTTTTGTACAATAAAACATAAATTTCAATGATGATGTTAGAAACCTCATAGATAAATGCATCAGTGTTTGTTTTTCCTTGTGTCACACTCTTTTGAAGGAAAAGTCTCTAACCAGGAAATCATCAAGTAGTTTCTTTTCAGCTGTCTTCAACAATCCCATCAATTCCTACATCAGCTCCTTCATTTGATCACTTGAGTCATCAATTTGAAAATTTGTAGCTCTCAAGTTGTAGATTGATGTTCTCTGCTTTCTCTCATTTAAATAAAACTACAGATTCTTTGTCCATCAGGATTGAACATCAAGATTGGAGTATCCAACACCATTTTTATCTTAGCATCTCCTTTATTCATCTCCTTCTCAGTGTCAACCTCCATCATGTGCCTTGGTATGTATTCTTCAGAATCTAACTTTATCAGTTTTTCATTTTTCTTGG
Organism: Oenanthe sinensis; assembly: GCA_028671895.1. NCBI lineage: Eukaryota > Viridiplantae > Streptophyta > Magnoliopsida > Apiales > Apiaceae > Oenanthe > Oenanthe sinensis. The sequence goes on from JAPMAC010000212.1 coordinate 9,799,398, forward strand.
CCCCTGCTATTACCCCTTTTGATGTTTCACCCACTTTGCAGTGGTGTCATCCTCTCCATTTAGCAAATAAAGAACATATTACAGTTCTTTTGATGACTTGTGAATTTAATCTTCTTCAGACAGCTTTAACACTCTTCCATTCTCTAGAAAGTATAACAGTTTCTCTTTAGGTACAACACCATCAAAACACATCTTTTACCAAGTGAACAATAATGAGTTTGTCCAAATGGTCTTGAGTCAATTGTTCTTCAGGTTTATCCTTCAAAAAATAGGGATCTCTGAATGCATTAGCTTCACCTCTGTACATCTTGGCTTTTGAGTTACCAATTCCTCCCTTATCTTTTCCAAGTCTAGCATTGAGAGTTAGAGACTCAGTTTTTGTCCATAAGACCAGAGTTTGTTGTTCTTCATCCTTATCTTCAAAGCTAGTTTCTCCTAGAAGGAATGTGGTTCCTTGCATGATAAGTGAAGCCTTTGCTTTTGATGAAGCTTTTTATTAGACTTTTGGAGATGACTGAGATGGTTGACTACTTACAACATTTGCACTTGCACTTCTGGTTGACCTTGTCACAGGTGTAGATGTTTGGTGAGGTCTAGCAAGTTCAGATGTTGCAAGTTTCTTCTTGATCAGAGTTTTCCTTTGAATAAAAGTTTTCTTTTTCTTTACCTAGACTTGATCATTGTCAGTACCAATATTCATTTTCTTCACTTCCTATTTAGCAACAACTGGATCGATGATAGGATATTCTGTTTCAAACATCTTCTTTGCTAGTTCTACATCCTTTTTTAATTTCTCTTCAACTTTCTCTGGATTTTCTTCTTCTTGAAGATTTCTTGCTAACTCTGCATCCCTCCTAATTAGATCTAATTGAGCTACAACATCTGTTTCACTCAGAGATTGCGGCTTGCCTTTGTCTTGTCTAGACCCTGAAGGAATCAGAGTCTGTGAAGGAATCAGAGTTTGCATCTTCATAATTTTATCTCCTTTATGACTCCCAGGAATTGTATCATTCTTTCCACTTCCATCACCATCAAATTTATCAAGAGATTTAAGAGGAAAATCATCTTTGCATTTATCTTTTGAAGCTTTCTCCCCCTTCTGACATCATGAGGGATAGAGAGATGATCCATAATCAGAGTAAAGGAGTCCTGAATAAAAGAGATAGTAGTACTTAGAGTCTCCACTTTGTATTCCAAAGATGTATGATGTTTGAAGAGAGTAGAGAATTTCTTTTCAAAGCCATGGTTGGCAAGTGGTATAGCAGTCTGAACTGTAGCACCCTGTTTGATAACATCCTCATTTAGAGAATTCATTTCACTGTGAAGAGCCTTAGTGAACACGGTTGTGGCATTCAATAGGGTCTTCATTTCATCAGATGAGAGGTCTGAGTTTGCCTTTTGAACAAGGTCATGAGCCCGAACTAGTTGACCTTTTCATAAGAAAATTGCCAGAATGTCTCCCAGAGTTTCTATTTGACAAGATCTCCGAGGGTTGGTATTTTCTGTGTAGTGTGTCTGACAACACCTTCCTTATCAAAAGCAGGTTTTATCTTATCCTTGAGCTGAAAAACAATGCAATAATCTAGATACTACATTTGTAATCTGTCGAGAGCATCATGAGTATTGAATGGCCATCTTTTGGAGTTGTACCTTTCTTGATAGGAGATGGAAAGATCAGTAGGCTCCTTATCAACAAAAATGGCAGAAAGATCATCACCAGAGTCTATATCTGTATCAACTGCAACATGACAAGGACTAGGTGCATCAGAGATTGGTACTTGAGGGACATGTTAATTAGCAGAGCCTACTCTGAGCACCTGCATAGGGAACAAAACAACCCAAGACACTCTTTTCTTTTAAAGTAATCTCATTACTTCTTACATCACATATCTCATATCTAACTCTCATATCTAACTCTCATATCTAACTCTCTTTTTACTAGAATTAACTAAGTTTTCTCACTAGAAGTAACTAAGTTCCTTCTCATATCTAACTCTCTTTTTACTAGAATTAGTGTTTGCCTCTCTATGTCATTTCTATTTTTCTCACATTTTACTTCAAGCTCGCAAGAAAGGCTCAAAACACAGTGTCCTACAGAAATAAGAGGTGGCTGAGAAGAGTTGTCTGTGGTCACATGAATAGAGGGTACCTTTCTAGGACTATTCATGGTCATTCCTGTAGGAAAAAAAACATGTATAAAATCTGAACTTAAGCTATCAGAGTCTATAAAGTCTGAAGAAAAGTGAGAGTTTATACCTTGAAGATGTGTAGAGGCTGATGGAGTGTCCATTGGTTGTGTAGAGAGAGGCTATACCAGGATTGCATCAGTGATTGCCAAAGGAGTAACATCAGAGTTTAAGGTCTCAGCATATGTAGCTTTTGAATCAGAATTTAGCTGTTGTTCCTTGTTTTGGTCTATAATCACATTAGTGGTGATTGGTTCTTGTAGGACTAGAGTCTGTGTAGTAGCTGCTTTACCACTTTGAGGTGAAGGTTCTTGTGTGTTAGACTCTGCCAGTAGTTGTCCTTGAACATTAGGAATAATAGGATCTGTAATCAGAGTTTGTGTGCATGCATCCAAACTTTGATTGGATGGTTCTTGTGTGGCTGGGGCCTTAACAACTTCTTCAACCCTTTAAGCTAAAGGTTCTTATGGGTTGTACCCCTGATCCAAGTTGGCTTCATCTACTAGCATAATGGCTTCTGTTGAACTTTGATCAACAGGTTCTTGTGTGCCTGACCCTTCAGAGACTGGAACCTAACTTTGAGAGATAGGTTCTTGCATGTATAGGGCAATAGAAACTCTTTGTTTTTTCTTCCTAGAGAATACCAGGAGATTAATCTTACTTTATTTCATGGCAGCAGCATCCTGAGTTCTTTGTACATCCATGTCTTTAGTGACCTGAGCAGCTAGTTCTCTCACCCTTTCATAAGAAAGTTCAAGTATCCTCTGAGGTGGTGAGTTGGTAGGGGAATCAGAGACTACCACTGGGCCTGATGATATAGCAAGATCAGCATTTGCGTATTAGGATTGTCATCATCATTTTTATCCTAGCATTTCTCATCGACAATTTCACTTTCAGCCCATGTTCCCTTTTTATCTTTAATTGACACCTCATTTGAAGCACCTTCCAAGGTGATTACAGGACTGATAAAAGGATTAACATGAGGAGAGTTCTTGATTTGATTTATGTCCTCACTCATGTACAATTTCTTCATTGACACTAAACTCTCTTCTGCAGAGGCAACTACATCAGGATTTATAGCATCAGAGTTTAGTTGATCAGAGTTTGCAGCATCAATTGAAGAAATATACTATGAGATTGTGGCTTCAACTAGGCTCCTCTTCTTCTTAGCAGGCTCTGACACATGATTGACATGAAATTGCTTCATGAATGAAACAAGAGAAATATCTGAGGCAGGTGTGACAAATTTCCTGATTAGAAAGACCATGCCATCAGCACTGTCATTAGAGACTGTATGCTTATCAATCAGTTTTCTTCTTCTTGGAGGAGACTGAGCCACAAATTTACCCTTTAATTTGAGGTCTGAGCCCTGTGCCTGAGAGGTGTGTTTTGCAACTGATGCCTTTTAGGAGATACCGGAGGTTAGTAGAGGTTGTGTATCAGTATTTGGTGGATGACTTGGGTTAGAATTAGAGTAGGGAATTGGTAAACTCTGATCCTCAGTCACTGAGAGGAAACCACTTTCATACACAGTAGGCAAAGTCTGATGAAGAAACTGCCGAACCTGTGCAGGATAAAATACCTCAGATAAGGATGCCCCTCTCTTGGCATCATTTCTGGCCAAATCAGCTAAAAGTCTTTTATTCATTTGAAAAACAGGGATGTTAGTGTCATTAGCAAAACTAACATCTAACAAAAGATGACTAAAAATCAACTGTAAAAATTGAGCATAATATATAATATATTTATCATCATTAATTTTACGAGCTATTAGCCTAATCAATAAACATGCAAAATCAATATTTTGAGAATGGGTCAAAGAATACCCAATGTATTGATAGAGTAGGGGAATAGCATCAAAATTTGTGCACTTGGCTATGAAAACCCTGGTTATACAGTCGAAGAAGAAACTCCATTCTCTTTTAAGATTGGGCCTTGTAAGGGTTCTCAGCTTCGATAGGCTTCCTCCATAGTTTATTTCTCTGAAGAAAACTTTGATATCACTCTTATTTGTAACATCATCAAAAACTTCAAGCTCAGGAAGATGAAGAGCTTGTCCAACTACCGCCGGAGTGATGGAGTGTCTACCATTGTACTCAAAAGTGTTGATTGGTTCTTCAGTCTCACAAGCATTGTTGAAACGAGCTGTCGACCAAATTTTTATCATGACATGGGCAGATATTACATTGGGTTCCCGGAGGGCATACCCAATGCAACTTTGTGCAAGAAAATATTGCATTATATAGAAGTCTCCACTGTCGAGTGTTTTCTGGAGAAGAGTTGTAAAGCATAATGTAATGTAATATGTAATAGTGGTATCGATAACTCAACTCAGAAATAAAGACAATCAAATAATACTAATATGCAACACAGGAAACAAGAAGGACATGTAAATAGGAATCATACATACATCATTACAGAGCATTCAAGTTGAAAGGCTTACTGAACATCAGCGAGAGAAGTTCATTTATATGTTCAGGCCTCAGCAACAAATAAGAGTTCAGAAGATTTTAGAGTAAAGATAGTGTAATGATTTAAGTATAGATGTTAGAGGATTTTAGTGATGAGAAGCAATTCACAAGTCAAGGTTAATTAGCTGAAAAAGAATAAAAGTCAAAAAGATTTAATTCAGTGTTAGTCATTTATGAACCAGACCAGTGCACTAAGCGTCAGCACATCAAGAAGAGAATTACCTTGATGTATCAGAAGAAAATTAGTTGATCAAGCCACACGAAGAACATTTGAAGTTGTACTCAATAGTTTCATGAAATAAGCTAAGGCAAGTACATGTTATGTCGTTCCTACACAAGGGTACAAGAGTGCAAGAACAACATAATCACAACCAAGCCACAAGGAAAGGTTATGTGGCACCTACACTAGGTAATAAGAGTGTATGCGCAACATAACTTGATAGGAATTCTTCTAAGTCAACAAGTGGCGCCTACACAGGGTATACAGAGTGTTAGGCACAACATATGTTACTTGGAGTAGCTTGGAGAATTTCTAAGTGAATGTGGTGCCAACACTAGGTACATAGAGTGCATGGCGCAACTTGTCACTTTGGCACAACATAAGGCTAGAGAATAAATTATAAGGCCTCAATGCAAAGATGTGGCGCCTACACTCTATAACAAGAGTGTAGGCGCAACATAAATAAGAAATAAGATTTTCTTTAAATCCTTAAGTGGTTCCAACACATGGAGTACAGAGTGCAGGCGTAACATAGGTGACTGACGCAACTTACACTCTACACTCCTATTCCCTTGTAGAGGCGCAACATATGACTTGGTGGAAATTGGAAAATCAACTACGTTTGATTTTCAAAGTATACAGAATATATATGGGTGAAATCAATACAGATATTATTCATTCATCTTCAGCATTCAACACGAACAAACGGGAAGCTCCATTAAAGCCATACATTAAACATACTGAACTATATTCTTGTTGTAATATTGTTTGAACCCATTATAGCTAATCTCTTGATTAGAAGTGTAGCACCTCAGGGATTTAATAATATATCTTTATTTCCCCGAATCGTTGTATTTCAATTACTACCATTTTTATATCTCAAGAACACACACACACTTAATCCGCAATTAAACGAAAATCTACCAACATCATATTCAACCCCCCTTCTAAGATGATTTAGGACCTAGCAATTGGTAACAGAGCTTGTTGATTGAAGTTACAAACCAAGATCCAAAAATAGTTTTTTCGAAAAGGTGTATTTTTAGATCTAGAAAAATTCATGTTGAAATTTCTTTATTTTTAAAGAAAATTCAATTTAGAATTTTTTAAAGATTTTAAATCCACTAATTTTTAAAAGGCTATTAATTGTCAAGTATTCGAATTAAAATTTTATTTCTCGAAATATAATTTTTATTCAAATTTATTTTAATTTTTAAGAAATTAATTATTTCTTGAGATTTAAAATTATTCGTAACCATGAGTACTCAAAAACTTAGTAACATCAAAATCCTAGCCTTTGACAAAAATGAATACATTCTATGGAAGAAGAAGATGTCCACTTTCATCAAATCAGTTAATTCTCAATACATGAGAATTTTGAAAAATGGACCCTATATTCCTCAGAAGCTTACACTAGAAACAGTCTCAGATAACGGAGAACGGATTCCTCAAGGATTTACCCCAAATGAGCCTTTAGAGTACACTGACACTGACAAAGAAAGAGTAGAATGGGATAATAATCTTCAATGTATCCTAATGGATTCACTGGACACTACAATGATGAATCAAATGATAAATTGCACTAGTGCCAAGCAAATATAGGATATGATTGATCTGCTAATGGAAGGTACTGCAGAAGTGAAGGAGAGCAGGCTGGATATTCCTACATCCCAGTATGAAGCTTTCAAGTCACTGCCTGGAGAAGGTATCACTCAAGTCTTTGAGAGATACAATAAATTGTGGAATGACTTGTCACTGCACGGAAAGGCCTACTCATGTAGGGAGATTAACAGGAAATTTATGTTGACACTGTCAGCGCATCTTGAACACAAAATCTCTGCTATCAGATAAAGAAGTGACATAAATGATACGTCTATCAAAATTCTATATGGGAAGCTCAAGACTCATGAAATGGAGCAAGAGCAAAGATAGATCATTTATGGTTCAGGAACAGTGGACAGTAAGAATACAACTTTGTTGAAAATTACAGCACTTGTAGCTAAAGATTTTGCTAGTACATAGAACAACATAGAAAAACCTGTAATTGAGAAAGAAGATATTCTAGAAGCTGAATTTACAGAAAATGCTCAACTAGGTGATGAAGATGACTTCTACTCAATAGAAGAACTTAAACAGTTGGAAAACAAGACAATGGCCTATACGACAGGAAAATTCAAGAACCTCAGGTTTAGAAGGAATCCTAAGTACAAATTCAAGAGTAACACCATTTATAGTTGTTCCAGCTTCAGAAACAATAACTGAGGTGGTTTGTCTTCAGGGTCTTTTAGCAAAGAAGGTTATAAGACTGGAATAGTAGACCGCAACAAGTTTAAGTGCTACAACTGTAATGAACCTGAACATTTTGTACAGAATATCGGAAGCCTAAGCAAGGAAAAGAAAGAAAGGAGTCGTATGATGAATTAAAACAGAAGTATGATGCACTGGTAAAGAAGCATCAGGGCAGAGCTTTCATAATCGAGGGAAAAAGCTGGGATGATTCAGACAATGATGAAGAAGAGACATATGGAAATGTTGCTCTAATGGTAGACTCTTCAGAGGCATCACCTCAGTCATCAAAGGTATCATTTCTTTCCATAGTTGACGTCTAATTCTGATTACAAGAAAACTGTAGAAGCTGTAAGTATAGAAATGTTTAACATATACAAGCATGCTAGCATTAGAAAAAGAGAATGTTAAACTAGTTCTAAGAAATAAAATGCTAGAGGCTAGAAATGAAGAACTAGAACTTGCATGTGTTAATTTAGAAGATCTTAGACAGAAGATAGAATATCTACAGAATAGAGACAAATGCAAACAGGAAGTAGACACTGCACTTAGGAATAAAATTTCTGAGTTAGAATTAAAACTTCAGGCTTATAAGAAATCTGTTAATCTTTTTAAGGAGGCAATAGATAAACAGGTCATAGGTCAAAAAACTAGAATAAGATTTGACTATAATATGAAGGCAGGAAAGAGACATGAGGAATCATTGCTGAGAAAAGTCCTATGAAGCAAGACATTCTACATGTGTTAAAAAATGTCCATAAGCCCCTATACAAAAAGTTTGTCATACAACCCATAGATGAAGAACAGATCTTATTGAAAGAAGAAATCCTTCCTGAGGATAAAAAGAAAGAGGAAGAAGATAAAGAAAAGTTCCCTAAGAAGTCTGTAAAAATTGTAGAACCTAAGAAACAGATTTAAAGTGAAGTAGGCAACAAGACTGAAAAGAAGAAAACTAACAGAAATTGTAAGATAGGTGTTAATAAGAAAAATGAATATGCCTATTCTCCCAAAGCTACTAGGAAAGTTTGTAACAATTGTAATTCTACTGGTCATCTTATACATGCATGCAAAAAGATAAAAGTAGTGAAAACAGAAACTTCTAATATGTCTGCCATGCCTGCCATGTCTATATCTCATCAACCATGTGGTAAAGTAGGATGCATGCCATGTGCTTTCAACATCATGTCTGCATATATAAACTTGATGAATGCATCATCTAGTACCTGCATTAATACAGATGTGAACATGAATAAAAAGCATGTTAGGGCAAAGACTGCTAGTCCTCCTAAGTCTAGGAAGGAAGCCCCTGTCCCTAAGCCTAAAGACACAACTATCAAGGCTAAATCAAAGGGCAAGGGCACATTCGATTAGAAAGACAAGGACAAGGAAATTTCTGTAGCTAAATTTGTTAATTTATCTAAGCCTCTTGGACCCAATCAAATTTGGGTACCAAAGAAGAAGTAATCAATCTGTGGTTGCAGGGTATAACAAAGAACAAGCGTGTCATGTGGATTCTCGACAGCGGATGTTCTAGGCATATGACTGGTGATAAAGCCCTGCTTTCAGATGTGATTGATAAAGTTGGCCCGATAGTGACCTTTGGAGATAACAGCAAGGGATTCACAACGGGATATGGCAATCTGAAAATTGGAAATGTTACCATTGAAAATATCTCTCTTGTGGACGGATTAAAGAACAACCTCCAAAGTATCAGTCAGTTCACTGACAAGGGCTACAAAATTACATTCGAAAAGGAAAGGTGTGCATTCCAAAATAGGAACGATGCGAAGCTTGCTCTTCAGAGAGTGAGAAAGGGGAATCTCTTTGTGTCTGACTTATTCTCTGCAAGTAAAGGTGATGTTCAATGTTTTTATAGCAAAGCTTTAACAGAAGACAGTTGGTTATGACATAAGAAACTATTACACCTGAAATTCAAGGTAATGAACTCCTTAGTTAAGAGGGAATTGGTTAGAGGTTTACCTGAGATGGAATTATGTCAAGACGGTTTGTGTGAAGCATGTGAAAAAGGGAAGTCAAAGAAAGCATCTCACTGAAGCAAAGACTCATCAGACATTACTGAACCACTGCAACTTCTAAATATGGATTTATTTGGTTTAGTCAACGTCATGTCTATGTCAAGGAAAAGATATGCTCTAGTAATTGTTGATGACTTCTCTAAGTACACGTGGGTGTTGTTTCTAGCCTCAAAAGATGAAGCCCCTCAAACAATTATTGATCACATAAAGAAGATAGAGTTAGAAGCTGATTTGCCTGTCATAAAAATAAGGTCTGACAATGGAACAGAATTCAAAAATGTAACCCTGAATGATTTCTGTATTGAGAAAGGAATTTCAAGACAATATTCAGCGCCCAGAACTCCACAATAAAATGGAGTAGTAGAAAGGAAGAACAAAACTTTAGTTGAAGCAGCAAGACCAATGCTGAATGAAGCTACGTTACCTCCATACTTTTGGCCTGAAGCTTTCATCACAGCTTGCTATACTCAAAATCGTACCCTGATTAATAAAGATTGAAAGGCATATGTCTAGGACAAATTATAATAATTAGATGATAACTTAAATCAGATAAGAAATAGAAGTAAATAATAAATATAATAACAGGAATCATGACAAACAAAGTTAACTAGACACAAAGAATCCTAGGAATCAGAAGTGTTCTAACGAAAATGCTACTTATCACCAGAAGAAGTTCATTAAAATGTTCAAGCATCAGTGAAAAATAAAGAAGCGGTGTTTCAGAAGAGTTCAGAAGATTCTGAAGATTTCAAGTAGCTACTATAGAAAGATTCCTAGAGAGGTAGATATTGAAGACAAAGCGAGAAGCAAGAACTAGACAAAAGATCACAGCTATTAATGTTAAAAGGTGAAAAATATTTATTTTGTATGACATAAATGAACCAGACAATACATTTGTGTGTCAACTAATTAGGTAAATATTTATAACATAGCTCAACTGATTTTCTGACATAAGACAGGAAGATTCAAGACAAAGATACAGTAGTAGTGCAGTGAAGAAACTAAATTAATTATACTATCAAAAGTTAATTAATTATTTAATTTATCTACTTAAATTAATTCACCTTGAATTAATTTAATTTATAAATTATTTAATTAAAAATTGGTGGAATTAATTAAGTTAAAAGAACATTTAAATTAACATTTAAAGAAAGTCTTGTTGCATTATAATAGAAAGTTCTACCGAATTAAATCACAAAGAATTTTTAAAAGTCTTACCAAATTAAATCCGAGAGCATGTCATGAATGGAACTGTGGTGTTATATTTTGTACCCACAGAAGATCAAATAGCCGACATCTTCATGAAACCACTTGATGAATCCACTTTCTCTAAGTTGGTTAGTGAACTAGGAATGTTAAACAATGGCTAATTTTTTGTTGTTAGGATTTAATTTGAGCTCATAAATATTAAATGTTAATATTTAAAGAATTTATGAGACTTGAATTAACAAAATCCTAGGGTTTATGAATATTTGGATAAATTATCTTGAGATTAATTTAACACTCTTAACAGATAATTATTTCAATTATATCATAAGTACTTATATTTATTTTTAGCACTAATAAGCATTAGTATGTAAATTATTATATGTTTTTCTAATTATTATTGCACATTGATAATTATTATTTTATTAATTACTTAATTAATTTATTCTGTAAGTTAATTCAAGTCTGAATTAATTTAATTCCTAAATTAATTAGAACAGTTAATAATATAAGTAATTATTATATGTCTTTAATAATTTAGTTGCTTGAAAATATTTAGTTTAATTATTATTAACTAATCTAATTTTTGAATAAAATTTCCTTTATTTTATTTAGAATTTTGGGATAATTAATACTATTTGTATGTATTTATTTTAGTTTTTATAAATTTGTTTACTATTTATATTTATTATGTATTAAATATTTTGTATTGTTTTATTTTTAAAATAAATAGATATATATATATATATATATATATATATATATATATATATATATATATATATATATATATATATATATATATATATATATATATATATATATATATATATATATATATATATATATATATATATATCGGCAAGACTTTCAATTGTTTAAAACTCGGTCAAACTTTTTCAAAAAGTCTTACCGAGTCTTTAAAATTAAAAGTCTTAAACCTTTTTTGTTTTATTTTATAATTTGCTGGAAAGACTTTTAAATATAGAACTCGACAAGACTTTTTTAAAAAGTCTTACCGAGATTCAAATTCTAAAAGTCTTACTGACAATTCATTTATTTTATTTTCATTTTATTTTTATTACTCAGTAAGACTTTTTGTTATAAAACTCGGCAAGACTTTTCAAAAGTCTTACTGAATCTTTGCCAAAAGTCTTACCGAGTGTTTTACAAAAGTCTTACCGACTATTGTTTTCTGTTTAATTATAAGTTTTATTTGTTTTATTTAAAAGTCTTATTCGGTTTAAATACACACACGCAATACAAACAAACATATACATACGAACTCAGCAAGACCTTTGAAAAATTCATCAAAAACCCTAGATTTGAACTTTTAAACAACTGCTATAGCTACTAATCATCGTGTTTACAAGTTTTAAGCTTGCTTAGTTTGTCAAAATCGATCAAAACGAAACAAAACTCTTCCCATTTATCTTGGAAAATGAACTGTTTTTTTTCCTGATTAGTTAAGAATGAGTTTAGTTATTGATTAGAGTTAAAAGATTTGATTTGGAATGTAATAGGGTGTTTAAATCAGTTGGGTTGTTATTGCAATTAGGGTTTTGACTTTTGGGTGTATTACTCGAATTAAGGGCTAATTAAATAGTATATTAATTAAAAATTTAAATTAGTTAATTAAAATGACAACCATGTTTGTAATTGCCAAAACAAATTTTGTTGGTTACTTTGATCCTATGCACTGCAAGGAGGCTAGGTTTAGGCCCTGGATCCGTTTTATGAATGAACATTCTTTGATGAGGACTGCAATTACCCTGAACACTCCTCTACTAATTGAACCTCCCAGAGCCTTATATTCAACAACATGAAATATTTCAAACGACAGGCTGATTCAATTCTCGTTCAGAATTGGAGAGACGGAGAACGTTGTAGATGAAGTTGATGTAAATAGAGTGTTAGGGTTCCCGACAGATAATTTCGAGACCCTACCCACAGTTGAAGACATAACCCACTTTTTACAGTCAATTCACTATCAGGGTACGATCTATTTAGTAAAGTTGTCAAAATCTCAGTTGGTAGGCGAATGGGATTATTTTTTTCAATACTTTAGCTAAAGTGTTTGAACCAACCATGAAGAGCAACTTCCACAACATCTCAACTCTCCTTCAAGTCATTGGATTTTCTATGGCCCACAATCGAAGAATAAATTTTGGAAAACTAATCCTGACTGAAATAATAAGAAAGATGGGCACTGCTAAAAGCAGGAGATTGGATGTAGAACAGAAAGTTACTTGTTTTTATCCAAAGTTTTTAATGCTCTTGATGAATCATGTTCTGTCAGAGGAGGACAAAGCAAGATTTGTTAACAGCCCAGTGGAAGAATCCCCTACAACTCAGAAGAATTTGTTCACAAGGCTGAGCAACAAGTAAAAGTTTAAAGGGATAGCCGTAGAAATAACAGAATTTATGGTTGATATTCTCAATCAGATAGCCAATCCAGCACAGGCTCAACCGCATCAGCAAGAGCCAGAACAAGTGCAAGAGGAAAGTTCTGTGCAGCTCCTACTTGAAGCTTCTCATCAGGCAGAACAAGAGGCACATGAACATCAGGTAATATCTTACACCCTGGCTTCTAATTTCCAACATATAAACATATCTACTGCACCTTTAAATATATCTGTGGCGGACTATTATTATGGTATTACAATTTAGGACTTCGGCTATGAACCTGACAACACACAGGTTCAATCCCAAGCTGAGATAGAACCTCAAACAGTTTCTCCTTCACCAACTTCTTTGAGTCATATTAGAAAAAGGAAGAAACTAGTTAGAAAAGTAAGAGGTAAAGGTATCAAATGAGTACACCCGCAGCTCTATCTCCACCTACAAAAAGATCCAAAATTCAACTTGAGACAACTGCAGACTCATCCTTATCCTCTCATTGTGATATGAACTTTGAAATGGCAATAAAAAAGTCTCTGGACTCACTTGATCAACCGGGTGATTCTATTGAAATTCATCATCCGGCCGTGGAATCTCGTAAAGAGTCATGCACACTGCTAGCACTCACACTAGCAGGACCTCCACTTGAAGAAACACAATCAGATGAGGGCATATCAATAAATGAAGAAAATGTTTTTGAAACAAACTTGTCGGATGCCACATTTACAGTGGACCAAGACATTTTTGATGCAGTACATCATCAAGTGCCATTACAAGTATTGAAGGGCACCAAAGACTCTAACGAGCCACTCACTACATTATCTAATGTGGTGACCCTTAGAGGAAGTTATCGAATCCACTAGTGGATTTGAGAGGCAACCACTCTTTAGAGGGAGTTGGGACTCCATTCACGGAGTAGCTACGTCAGTAGCGAAGCCACTTCAAGTTAATCTTGTTGAGGACGCGCCTTCACCGACATTAAAAGAACATTATGAGTCTTTAAAATCTATAATACTATATACAGGTACAACATCAGAATCTAAAAAGAAGCAAAACACGAGTGAAGTGAGGCAAAGACCGAGCAAAAAATATGCACATAGCTTAAGTGAATCAAACAAGAGTGCAAGCGAGGTGAGTGCACACACACAGTGAACTACTATAAAAAAATGGAAGCTCTCCAAAAAGAAATGCATATTGTTCAAGCTGAGTTGGTAAAGGTAAAAGCATAAGCAGAAGAAAAGTCTATATTTGCCTCTATAACAAAACGGCTGGCAATCGTGCAGAAAGATGTTGAAGATGTCAAATCTTCCATTCTCCTGAAAACTCAAGATATTCAGAACGTGAAAAGTCTCATTACTGATGATATGAAAGAAGTAAGTTCATTACATGAAAAAATTGATGAGGTTGAGAAAAGGCTGACTCTGACGATTATTGAAAATGAAAAGATCTCAATAAAATGATTAAGCTGGATGATGGAATGGCAGATCTAAATAAGGGAATGATGCAGGTCTATCTGACCATGCAGAAACTTGTTACATCTTTTGAAGCTCCTAAATCTGTAGAAGATCCCTCAACTAAAGGGGAGAAAGAAAAGAAGAAAGTAGCTGAAGAGGCTACTAAAGATAAAGGCAAAGCAAACCTGTATTCTGAAGAACAGTTTGAGTCTTATGTTCCAGAACCAGAAGAACAATACTATGCTGATGAACAATTTATTGATGAATCATTCAATCCTGACTACTGTAAAGCAGAAGAAGAAGCTTCCTTTGATGATGAATTTCTATTTCCAAAAGAGAAAGAAACTGATCCTGCCTATGAAGAGTCCATGAGGAAATTGAAAGAAGACATCAAGGCGAGACATGCTAAAATAGAGAAACTAAAAGCTCAGGTCAAGGAAAAAGCATAGGCTAAAAGGGAAGCAAGTCAAGAGAAATAGAACCTTTAGGTTATTGCTGTAAGAGAGAAAGAGAAAGATGTGCAGCTAAAAATTGGGAAGAAGTGGGACATAGCAAGAGAAATTATGGACAAACTACAGAAGGTTCCATTTGAAGACAAGCATCTTAAGTCAATCATTGTCTGGAAAATTCAAATGACAACGTTGATAAATTTATGAAAGCATTGAAAGAAGAAGTGGACTATATCACTATCATAGTGGATCACATTCTTGAAGGCTAGCAGATATTAGTCTACACTCAGAAGAATGGTACATTCAAAATCTCCTTAGAGTTCTTCAGACAGAGAAGTTTATTAGTGATATGGACAATGTTGAATAAAATCAAAATAAGTTCAGAAGAGAATGAGCTTCTGAGAGACAGGCTCAGTGACTTCGCAAGAGCTGTTAGTCCTCCCCAAAGTCATAATGGGTTTTGGAAATCACATGGATTAGGGTTAGACCCAAAATCTCTCTCCCCCCTATATATACATAATGATGTATAATATTAGGGTTTAATCATCAAATTTCGTTTTAGAGAAAAACCCTAGCTGCTCAACATCAAGAGAGGCTAGAGAAAGAGAGAGAGAGATGCAAACAATTCGGCTAGTTCCGACTCCGGTGATCGTAGGACGATCGGGCATTCGTGTGGACTTCTTTAGAGAGCAAATCTTTACAATAAAGGACTGCTGTGATTCATCTTTCTGGACCTCCATTAAACAGCATACGAAAGCTTTGTTAAGGTACAGACTTCTTCACCATAATCATCCAACGTTATACATGGATCCTGCGATTGGGTTTCGATTTTTTTTATTGTTTTTACGTTAATTCCGCTGCATTTTCATGCCCGAAACCCTTCAAAAGTAACCATATATTCACCTTTTTAGGTTCTGACACACTATTTTTCTTAGAGCATTCAGTAGAGGTTTCCTTATTATCAATAGCTCTAACAAATTTCATAGGCTTATTTAATATTCCTTTTATGTCTGATTTAGTGTGTATTTCATATTCATAGCCTAAAGCAGAAGTCCAATTCGTATTAGTCAGCATTTGTTGGACTCTCTTTCCAGAGTTTGTCCAAACTCTGAAAGTTTCTTTTTCTTTTGCTATTTCAGATTTTAGGTATTCAACTTGAATTTCTAACTGTGTTTGCATGTGAATAGCATTATCAAAGTCTTTCTTAATTTTTAACATATCAGAGTTTTCAGATTCAAGCATGTTATTCCTAGCAGTCATAGTTTGTATTTCAGAGTTTAATCTCTCATTCTCCAAAGTCTATGATTTAAAACTAACATGAAAAGATCTAAGAATAGACTTTAATTCACAGATATTATCAGTTTGAAAATTAAAGACAGAGTCTGGTACATTATCAGAGTTTAGAGAATCAGTGTTTTCCATGAGTGCATAATTAGTTTCTTGTTCAAAATCTAAGGAATCCATCCAATCTTTCTTTGATGTGATTAAAGATTTTCCTGATTCCTTACTTCTGCATTAAGTAGCAAAGTGCCCCATCTTGTTACCCTTGTAACACTTAATCTTTGACTTATCAACAGTCTTTGATCTCCCATCTCTATCTTTTCTTTTCTTGAACCTGTCTTTCTTTTCTGACTCACCATGCTTCTTCTGAAAATTTGTTTGGTTCATATACTTTCTGTATTTCATCTTTTTGAAGCCCTTAACAATCATAGCAACCATCTCCATCATATTAGAATCTGTGGAGTCATCAGAGTTTGTTTCAAACTCTGGTTCACTGCTTTCTTGGATCACTACTTCTTTCACTTTCCTTGTTGAGGCCTTAAGCACCTTTTCTTTTGGTTCTTCAATCTTGGCTTCAACATTTGATCTTGCATTGCTGCTCTTCCTGTTTCTTCTTTGTTGTGACTCCAGATCATGAGTTTTCAATTTGCAATAGACTTCATCTAAAGACATCTCATCTAAATCAGCCATGTCTCTAATTAAAGATGTCTGCAGATCCCATTCTTCTAGAAGAGCCCATAGAAATTTAGTGTTAGAATCTTCATTATCATATACTTTGTCTACCAAGGCTAAGTTGTTCAACAAGGTTAAAAATCAGTCATAAATATCTATGAGAGATTTATTCTGCTTAGCCTCAAAATATTCATACTCTTGTATGAGCACAGATCTCCTATTTTTCTTGATTTCTCTGGTTCCTTGACATTGAACCTCTAGAGCATCCCAGATCTCCTTTGCAGTTTTGCATGCTATCACCCTATTGGACAATACAGAATCAAGACTATTGTGTAATATGTTTCTTACCTTGGAATCTTTGAAGACTTCTTGGTTTTCCTCATTAGTCCACACCTTCTTATCTTTAAGAGTATAGTATTTAGGAATTTGTCTTCCTTCCATAATAGGTGCAGGTACCAGTTTTGTTGGTAGATACTGGCCTTCATTGATCCTGTCCAAATAATCAGGGTCTGTTGCTTCCAAGAACATCAACATCTTCATCCTCCATATAGGGTACTCAGCTTTCTTCAAGATAGGGATTCTTATGCTCTCATACTTGTTTCCAGACATGATTTATGATCTAATAGTTGAATTTGAACTACCTGCTCTGACACCACTTGTTTGCCCAAATGAATAAACTATTATAGAAGGGGCGTTGAATGTAATAGTACTAGTAAATCGATTAAGAGCGCAAGTAGGTAAAAGATGAATATTGTTCTGTATTGAAGATAACGAATAGGTTACAAATCTCTATCAAAAAGTTCTTTATTCTCAAGAGCTGCTAGGTTATGAATAATATGATTTGCAAAGATATTCTGATATTAACCTTTGCATGTGTTTATATAGACACAGTAACAATTCAATTACAAATCAGATTAGAAATAGAACAGCTTTACATAAGGAAATATACTTGCATTAGAATTCCTTCTTACTATCATATTCAAACTCTGATTCGAATTGCTTCTAGACAAACTCTGATTTGTTAAATTCTATCGGTTGTTATTCTTTGATAGAGCATTCTCTATTAGAGTAAACTCTGATTGAGTATTCTCTGATAGAGTAAACTCTGTCTGACAGCTCCTTAAAATCTGATGACGTCAACAGTGTAAACTCTGATTTGTATTCTCTGACAGCCATCAGTGTTTGCATCCTAACAGTCCAAATAACATTTTGGGGTTAGCGGCACCTAGCTATTTGGTGGCGCCTTGTACACTTAATCATCAGTACAGGCGCAACGAAAAACAAATCACAATGACAAAATTTTGTTGCGCTACGCGTGATTTACACTTGTTGCGCCTTATATTTATGTTGCGCTTCAATCTGTACGCTGCTGTTTAACTTGAAGTTTGGTGCGTGATTGTCAGACTTTGATTTCCCGCATGTGACTTCAATTCTTGTGTGTGGTAGTCTATTGCAATTCAACAGGAAAACTAAGTCACTGCCGAGATGGACAAGTTGCTAAAATGGACCAAAATTTGTTTAATAAATTTAAACTTTAAACTTTATAAAATTTATAAAATAAACTAATTAAAATTTATAATATAAACTAATAAAAGGTTATAAAATGAATTTTATAAAAGTTTATAAAATAAATTTAATATTAAGTTTATAAAATAAACTAATTAAAATTTATAATATAAACTAATAAAAGTTTATAAAACAAATTTTATAAAAATTTATAAAATAAATTTAATATTAAGTTTATAAAATAAACTAATTGAAATTTATAATATAAATTTATAAAAGTTTATAAAATAAATTTTATAAAAGTTTATAAAACAAAATTATTAAAAGTTTATAATTAAACTTATTTAACAAGGCCTCTAATCATTCTGAGTCCAAGCAGTTTCGACACCCTGAGCTTCACCGGGTTACGGATCTTGATTTGTATATCAATCAGGGAGCTCTGATACTAATTTTTGAGTCCCGAAGTATCGTAGAAGCGGAGTTGAATACAATACTCACTAAATTAAAAAATTCTTTCGAATATTTTGCGGATAAATAATTTAGAGTTCGGTTAGTAGGTTCGAGTTCAAATGGTGAATAGTTTTTAGGATATTGAAATTAGGAACACAAGATTTTTCCAAGAGATATATTCAATATATAAATCTTGAAGGGTTTGCTACACTCGGGTAAGAATAACCGGCTACAATTCAAGAACAATAAAGTTCTTACTTCTACAAAAATATACATGCCAAATCTTATACAATATTTGTATCTATAATGTTGTCTAAGGATTTAACAACCGGGAGTATTTTATAATGGCCCTTAAAATATTAAAAGGTTTATCTGGCCATTAACAAAAGACTTCGGCAAGGAGTAATGGATAGAGATTTGATTCGTTTTGACCCCTCTGTATATTATTTGTTGTGTTCTTCTCCGGCAATATGGATTGGAAGAGACGAACCAGAACTCTCTCTCTCTTATTGGCTCTCCTGCTTTGTGTAGTCTTTTATACACAAAATTAAATACATGGCTCAATTATAACCAAGTAAATAACTTGTGAAAATTTAATGACTAAGCTGAGTGGCGCTTGGCACAGGTGATACCCTGTGTAAAATCAAGTTGTGCCTCAATTAAACTAAGTTTCTCCAAAGTAAAGTTAAGTGGTGCCAGTTACATTGTCTTCCCTGTGTAAATCAAAGTGGTGCCTTAAAAACATGAATAAGAAACTAACATATAAGTTATGCTTGATCCTTTGCTGCGCTTCACATATTTCATGGTCAAAGTGCAATTTGTGTTAGTATTGGTGTCCTAGAGACAATACTTTTAATGTTTTATTTAAAACAATTAAGGATTATGTTTTATGTGATTATTTAATTAATATTTATTATATCTTTATTTACTGCGTCATAAATTGAAAGAATAATAATAAATGTCCTTGGAATATTAATACGTAATATATATATATATATATATATATATATATATATATATATATATATATATATATATATATATATATATATATATATATATATATATCTTTAAGTATGTGACTTAAAAATGAGATTATATGAATAGTATTTTATTCCTAAAATTCTCTAGTCAAGTATTATTATTTAAGGACAGCAATAATGTAATATGACTAGTATGTTTGTTGACAGATGACCACATCTCATTGGTCATAGGTATGGTGATACTAAAGTCAAGAACATAAGTGTATGTATCAATACATAACATTGGAAAGACCCGCCGTGAGATTCTACATGTTAGTAACTGTCATAAGAAATCTCACAGTGATAATGATGTAATGATCCTCTGACTTAAAATCATTATATTTCTATACGAGAATTAATATACTTTGATTACACTCAAAGTTATCTTTAACCGGGTAATGATAAAGGTGGACATTGGGTATGCTATGAATCGTATGGGGAATATGAATGATAGATATAGGATTTAACCCTCCAATTCTAGGAGTGATATTATTGGCCTCTTGATTGAGTAAGACTATGAAATGCATGGCCATGCTCAAATATTGATTTGTTTAAATAGTCTACTCATTGATCAAGGAAACCAAGATTAAACGTTGAAGAGGATGACACTATACATGCCTCGAGTTTTATCTATAATATAAGGTTAAAGGGATTATATTACATTGCATGTTATTCACGAAAGGTTTAATTGAATCACCAATTATTATTGTTACTTGGGTAGCAATGATGTATTTCTAGATGCCGCTCATTGTTTATAATTTTATTATTAGATAATAAAATTATTGTCAACGTAATAATAACCTAAAGGGTCACACACAAAGAACGTCAAAACGGAGGTTTATTTAAATTACGAATTTAAATATATTATTGTTTATTCGAATTTAATTATTAAATTAATTAAGTGGGACTTGATTAATTATATTAGAATTCGAATTTAATAAGTATTATTATTATTCGAATTTAATTATTGAATTAATTAAGTGGGACTTGATTAATTATATTAGAATTCAGATTTAATAATAATAATAACCCAAAGTCATAATGGGTTTTGGAAACCACATGGATTAGGATTAGGCCCAAAATCTCTCTCTCCCCTATATATACATAATGATGTATAGTATTAGGGTTTAATCATCAAATTTCGTTTTAGAGAAAACCCTAGCTGCTCAACATCAAGAGAGGCTAGAGAAAGAGAGAGAGAGAGAGGCAAACAATTCGGCTAGTACCGACTCCGGTGATCGTAGGACGATCGGGCGTTCGTGTGGACTTCTTTAGAGAGCAAATCTTTGTAACAAAGGACTGCTGTGATTCATCTTTCTGGACCTCCATTAAACAGCATACGAAAGCTTTGTTAAGGTACAGACTTCTTCACCATAATCATCCAACGTTATACATGGATCCTGCGATTGGGTTTCGATTTTTTTATTATTTTTACGTTAATTCCGTAGCGTTTTCATGCCCGAACCCCTTCAATGGCATCAGAGCTACATGTATAATGGGATGATTTGGTTATGTGTTTAACAGTTTTTCGATGTATGTAAACATATATATGATATGCCATGACTATATATTGATATATATGTTTTATATGATTTTGAATATATGATATTCATGTGTTGTATAATCATGGGATGATTGTGTGTATTGCTGTATGTATATGATACATGTTTGTTCTTGTTATGGAAATCGTATTGAATACGAATTCTGAAACGGCTTCGGTAAATTTTCTGAAATCTGTGTCTAGTGTCCGATTTTCGCAAACGATATGTGTTTTCTGACTGGAATCGTGTCACCGAGCAATACTGACAATGTCAGCTTCGCGTATGTAAGCTGTTTGACGACGTTACAGGCCCTGAAACGGCGATTTATTATTTTCTGAAATTTATTTAATTTTCTGAAATTTCGAAATTTATTATATATGATTATATGATATGTTTATATAATCTGAGATATATTACATGTGTTATGTGATAACATGGTGGATGGTTATGGCCTAAAAACCCATAGGATAGTGGTTTTGTTTTATGGTTTTGGTTTCTAAATACGACTTGCATGTCGTTTATTCATTGTAATTGTTAATCTCGAATGTAACTCGAGTTCTTCTTGTAATTTCATTAGAATAGATTTATTTATTATTCAATGTAATTGTTCAATGGAGACTTGGAAGCAAGGAAGCTAGGAGGCAATCCAGATGATGGAGCAATGAAGAAGATAAAGACATGTAATAGTGTAGTATTTGAAACCACCATAGATTGACCTTGATAATTCCATTAGCTTGGAAATATCACATAGGATGGGGCCATAACCAAACACGTTTAATTTATGCACAATACATATATGTATATGAATGCATGTGTAGATATGTATGTGTTAGAATGATGTATGTATTAGATACGACACCCATGCCATGTCTGCTTAAGAAAGATAAAATCTGTAACGATTCAAGATTTTAAAATTAACAAACGATCATGAGATTCTTGTGTTTATGAAATATGGATTTTAAAACACGGAATTAAATATGGATTTTGATATCTATAACTGGGATTTTCTGACAAAAGCGGATATGCGTATTCGTAAGGTTGATGGGTTTTAAGTGTGACCATTGGTATCCTCCATCTACCTGGGAAATGAACAATTTAAAATGTCAATTTGAAATATTTGGTTCAAGGAAAAATTGAGGATCTCTTTATGATGTGATCATGATCGTTATAAATTTTCTAAACCCCTTAATAAAAAATTAAGTTTTACTCGGATGCTTTCCAATGAATGAACACTCATCGAATCCTAGATCGATTAGGGGAAGGGCTGTAAGTGGCAGGGGACTCCTATCTATAGTGGTGAGATGCGACGAATGTAAACGGTTATATTTGGCCGTTGTATCATTGGGTCTAACTTAACTGAGTCGTCATAATAAGGAGAAAATAAATGGTTATATTTAACCATTATGAACTTAGAAGCATATAGTTTGGTTAAAAGTCTATTAGATAGATAAGATCAATCGTTGTTCACCAAACTATCCAAGAATTATATATGATATAATTGACAACTGTTGTCTACCTAAATAATCATTTTTTAAGGACTTCCAGTGGTTGACTTAGGACGTGACGAAATATGGATCTTGGCTCACTAGAAAGAATTATGGGATATACTTTCCAAATTAATAGTAAGGGCTATTAATTTGATAAAAATAGTGGGAGATATATTATGAATATATCATAATCATTTGAACATAATAAATAACTTAGACAATCTAATGTTTAATTTATGCATTTTAAACATTGTAGATATTTAAATGGCAAACAATACAAATACTTTCTCCGTACGAGCAACCCTTGAGAAGGACAAGCTGATATGAACTAACTTCCTGGATTGGTATAGGAATTTGAGGATTGTCCTCAGGCAAGAGCGTAAGCTCCATGTCATTGAAATTCCTTCACCTGCTCCTCCAGATGAGAATGTAACTCGCGTTCAGCAAAATGCTTATCAGAAGCATATTGATGATGTGAATGATATTGCATGTCTCATGCTGGCAACCATGAGTGCTGAACTTCAAAAACAACATGAGCATATGGATGCTTATGAGATGATTGAACACCTTCAAAGAATGTTTGAGGGACAAGCTCGTCAAGAAAGGTTCGACACGAGCAAAGCACTGTATGCTTGCAAACAGGGAGAGCGTGAACCTGTTCAACCACATGTTCTGAAGATGATAGGTTATATTGAGTATCTTGATACTTTGGGTTTCCCGATTGGTTTGGAAGCTCGGATTGACTTAATCTTGCAATCTTTGAACCGCAACTATACTCATTTTGTTATTAACTACAATATGAATGAGATAGACAAAACACCCACTGAATTGTTGGCCATGTTACGAACTACTGAAACCAACATGAAAAGGCTGAACCTGTTGCCATGTTGATGGTAGATAACAAAGGTAAGGCTAATAGGAAAGGCAAATGGAAGGGAAAGAAGAAGATTGGATCTGCTTCTGGTCCCAACCCAAAGGCTAATCCCAAACAGGCTTTAAAGCCTAAGGGTGTTGTTGCAAAGGGTGATTGTCACTACTATGGTAAACCAGGTCATTGGAAGAGAAATTGGCATGCTTGTTTGGAGGATCTGAAGGAGAAGAAGGCTGGTCAAGCTTCTGATTCAGGTATTTATGTTATAGAGGTCAATTTGTCAACTTCTACATCATAGGTATTGGATACTGGATGTGGTTCTCACATTTGTATAAATGTACATGAACTACAAAGGAGTAGGACTTTGGCTAAAGGAGAGGTCGACCTACGAGTTGGCAATGGAGCAAAGGTTGCTGTTTTAGCTGTAGGGACTTATTATTTATCATTGCCCACTGGGCTTATTTTAGAACTTGAGAACTGTTTTTACGTGCTTGCAATTTGCAGAAACATTATTTCAGTTTCTTGTTTAGACAAGAAAGGTTTTGCATTTTTAATTCAGAACAATTGTTGTTCCTTTTCTTTGAATAATGTTGCCTATGGGGTTGCACGTTTATTTAATGATTTATATGTTCTTGATTTAGACACTCCTATCTATAATGTGAATAACAAACGTCTTAAAATAAATATCTCAAATCAAACATACCTCTGGCACTGTCGTTTAGGCCATATAAATGAGAAGCACATTTCCAAGTTACATAAGGATGGATACTTGGATAAGTTTGACTTTGAATCATACAAAGCATGCGAACCTTGTCTCATTGGAAAAATGACTAAATCTCCTTTTACTGGACAAGGTGAAAGGGCCACTAAACGATTAGAACTTATACATAGTGATGTATGTGGTCCTATTCGTACTATGACAAGAGGTGGCTTTTACTACTTTATCACGTTTACTGATAATTTCAGTTGATATGTGTATCTTATGAAGAACAAATCCGATTCTTTTGAAAAGTTCAAAGAAACAAAGCTGAAGTAGAAAAGCAAACTGGCGGAAGTATTAAGACTCTACGATCTGATCGTGGAGGTGAATACTTAAGCCATGAATTTAAGAGTTTATTAAAAGAGTGTGGTATTGTATCATAACTCACTCCTCCCGGAACACCACAATGGAATGGAGTTTCTGAAAGGAGGAATCGTACTCTGTTGGACATGGTACGATCGATGATGAGTCATGCAGATCTTCCAATTAGTTACTGGGGCTACGCCCTGGAGACGGCTGCTTATACACTTAACCGAGTTCCTACTAAAACGGTTCAGAAGACTCCATATGAGATATGGACTAAGAAACGTCATAGCATGTCATTTATGAAAATATGGGGATGTGAAGCGTTTGTGAAACGGTTAACTTCTGACAAGCTAGGACCTAAATCAGACAAATATAATTTTGTGGGATACCCAATTGAAACAAATGGTTATTCATTCTATAATCCTTCCGAGAACAAAGTGTTTGTTGCTCGAACTATAGTTTTTCTTGAAAGAGAAATGCTTTCGAAGAAAAACAGTGAGAGGATAATAGATCTCGATGAAGTTCGAGGCCCACAAGATAACATTGAACCAATGGAGGAACTTGAGCAGGATGTACAAGACCACAACACTGCTCAAGAAACACAGGTTATTCGTAGGTCTAGTAGGATTCTCCATGAGCCTGAGAGATATTATGGATTTCTCTTAACTCAAGATGGTGATGTGATGCTTATCGACGAAGATGAGCCTCTCACCTACTAAAATGCTATGAACACTCCAGAATCCAAGAGATGGTTGGATGCCATAAAATCTGAGATGGAATCCATGTATAATAATCAAGTATGGACTTTGGTTGATCCACCTAAAGGGGTAAAACCTATAGGGTGCAAGTGGGTTTTCAAGAAGAAGACCGACATGGATGATAATGTACAGACCTATAAGGCACGATTGGTGGCAAAAGGTTTCAAGCAAATTCATGGTATTGACTATGATGAGACTTTTTCACCAGTGGCTATGGTCAAGTCCATCAGGATTTTGCTTGCTATAGCTGCTTACTATGATTATGAAATCTGACAGATGGATGTCAAAACCGCTTTCTTAAATGGGAGCCTTGAAGAAGATATGGATGTGTATATGACACAGCCTGAAGGTTTTGTTGATCCAAAGAATGCTGTAAAGGTATGTAAGCTGCGTCGATCCATTTATGGATTGAAACAAGCCTCAAGGAGATGGAACATTCGTTTTGATGAAACTGTCAAAGAGTTTGGGTTTATTCAAAATGAAGATGAACCATGTGTTTACAAGAAGGTAAGTGGGAGCGATGTGACATTCCTATAATTATATGTTGATGATATATTAATAATAGGGAATGACATTCCTTCTTTACAGGCTGTTAAGACTTGGTTGAGAAAGAATTTCTCAATGAAAGACTTAGGCGACGCAACCTATATTTTAGGTATCAAGATCTATAGAGATAGATCAAGAAGAATGATCGGCCTAAGTCAGAGTAGATACTAGTCTAATCCAGGTGAAGGTCACTGGACAACAGTCAAGAATATTTTTAAGTACTTGAAGAGGACTAAAGATTAATTATTGGTATATGGAGGAGAAGATAAGCTGGTTGTAAAAGGTTACACCGATGCTAGTTTCTAGACAGACAATGATGATTCGATTTCTCAGTCTAGATTTGTGTTTTGTCTAAATGGTGATATTGTATGCTGGAATGGTTCACAGCAGAGACAGTTGTTGATTCTACAATAGAACCTGAGTATATTGATGCTTATGAAGCAGCCAAGGAGATTGTTTGGGGATGTACTTAGGAGATATCACCTAATTAATGAGATTAATGATCAAGGAGATATACATATATGTAAAGTGCATACTAATAAGAATAATGCAGACCCACTGACTAAGGCTTTGTCGCAGCAGAAGCACGAAGGTCATACTAGTTCCATGGGTATTAGATACATGACAGATTGGCTCTAGTACAAGTGGGAGATTGTTAGTATTGGTGTCCTAGAGACAATACTTTTAATGTTTTATTGAAAATAATTAAGGATTATGTTTTATGTGATTATTTAATTAATATTTATTACGTCTTTATTTACTGCGTCATAAATTGAAAGAATAATAATAAATGTCCTTGGAATATTAATACGTAATATATATATATATATATATATATATATATATATATATATATATATATCTTTAAGTATGTGACTTAAAAATGAGATTATATGAATAGTATTTTATTCCTAAAATTCCCTAGTCAAGTATTATTATTTAAGGACAGTAATAATGCAATAAGACTTGTATGTTTGTTGACAGATGACCACATTTCATTGGTCATAGGTATGGTGATACTAAAGTCAAGAACATAAGTGTATGTATCAATACATGACACTGGAAAGACCCGCCGTGAGATTCTACATGTTAATAAGTGTCATAAGAAATCTCACAGTGATAATGATGTAATGATCCTCTAACTTGAAATCATTATATTTCTATACGAGAATTAATATACTTTGATTAGACTCAAAGTTATCTTTAACCGGGTAATGATAAAGGTGGACATTAGGTATGCTATGAATCGTATGAGGAATATGAATGATAGATATAGGATTTAACCCTCCAATCCTAGGAGTGATATTATTGGCCTCTTGATTGAGTGAGACTATGAAATGCATGGCCATGCTCAAATATTGATTTGTTTAAATAGTCTACTCATTGATCAAGGAAACCAAGATTAAACGTTGAAGAGGATGACACTATACATGCCTCAAGTTTTATCTATAATATAAGGTTAAATGGATTATATTACATTGCACGTTATTCACGAAAGATTTAATTGAATCACCAATTATTATTGTTACTTGGGTAGCAATGATGTATTACTAGATGCCGCTCATTGTTTATAATTTTATTATTAGATAATAAAATTATTGCCAACGTAGTAAAATTATTATTAAATAAACGAAGGTTTATTTAAATTACGAATTTAAATATATTATTGTTTATTCGAATTTAATTATTAAATTAATTAAGTGGGACTTGATTAATTATATCAGAATTCAAATTTAATAAGTATTATTATTATTCGAATTTAATTATTGAATTAATTAAGTGGGACTTGATTAATTATATTAGAATTCAGATTTAATAATAATAATAACCCAAAGTCATAATGGGTTTCGGAAACCACATCGATTAGGGTTAGGCTCAAAATCTCTCTCTCCCCTATATATACATAATGATGTATAGTATTAGGGTTTAATCATCAAATTTCATTTTAGAGAAAAACCCTAGCTGCTCAACATCAAGAGAGGCTAGAGAAAGAGAGAGAGAGAGAGAGAGAGAGAGAGAGGCAAACAATTCGGCTAGTACCGACTCCGGTGATCGTAGGACGATCGGGCGTTCGTGTGGACTTCTTTAGAGAGCAAATCTTTGCAACAAAGGACTGCTGTGATTCATTTTTCTGGACCTCCATTAAACAGCATACGAAAGCTTTGTTAAGGTACAGACTTCTTCACCATAATCATCCAACGTTATACATGGATACTGCGATTGGGTTTCAGTTTTTTTTTATTATTTTTACGTTAATTCCGCTACGTTTTCATGCCCGAAACCCTTCAATTTGATCACTGCACTTTGACCTTCTTCTCATTCCTTGACTAAAGTTTAAGAACTTCCATTTCTTGTACCAAAGCCTTATCACATTACACCATGTACCCTGAGCTGTTTCCGTTCTTCGACTGTAGTCAGAAACTTTCACTTTTCGTACCAAGGTTGTGACACTTTGCACCCTGTACCCTTTGAGCTGTTTGGATGTAGCCTCTACAAATCACTTTTCATACCTTAATAAATAACCGTTCTTTTCAAGTACGTTCTTCAACTTAACAATTCTTCTATAGTTAATACTCATATTCCTTTCACAAACTGCTGACAGCTAGTGCAACTGGCCTGGTTCACAGATGACTAACTTTGATCCAGGTCTTCGTATTATAGCCTTACATACATTATTAAGTTTGCAACAACTTCATTATTTCGAACACTGACTGTAAATAAACATAGTACTTTTACTGGAATCTTTTCTGGTACTTAGACAACGTCTCCATTATTACCACAATCTTAAATACATCATTTTGTTCTTCACTGATTCTTGAACATACAAATGAACATATTTCAGTGAGTATAACTCCAAGACTGCAGCTGTATTCTTAATCCTTTGTCTTTACCATGTCTTCAATTATTCTAGATTCCTATGTTTCGAACACTGTCTCTCTTCAATCAATGCTGGTACACTGAAATCTTTTAGTGGCACTTTATACTGAATCTTCAACACTTCTGAAACCCTGAAAGTCTTTACACATTATTCTTCACTGAGGCTTGAACATATTAACGAACTTCTTTCAGTGATCTGGAGTAGACTTCAAAACTTCTTCTAGTGTCTTGATTCATTGTATCTGCCTTATTTTCATTTCTTCTTGATTTTCATGTAGACGTAGTATTATTTACATGTCCTGTTCTAGTGTTGAGTTATCACGATTACTATCCATATGGCTTCGTAATCTCACTAACAACATCCTCCAGCTTCTCAGTCTCCTTAGTTACTCCACTCCCACTTTCTTCATTTGAAATAGGTACTCCCCTTATATCCTTGACTCCTTCCTCCTCAAACATGAGTTCATTTTCCAATTCTTGTGCATATTGAAGAATCCTGAAATCACTCTCACTCATCTCTCTATTTTTCTTCAGGATCTCATCCTGGAATCTCACATCTCACTCACTCATACCTTGTGTACCTTCTAAGGTGGGGCCCTCAAGTGTTTCACTATCATTTCTGTAAGAAATAGGAATGACCTCACTCACTCCCTCTCCTTTTGCCAGGCTGCAAGCCTGCCTCTCATTCAACTCATTCATTCCTACAAGAGTGTGTGCAACATCAATTGATTGAATATCAATTGATGTGAAAATGTTATCAGTTGATGTGTTTGGCATATCAATCGATTGATGCATACCCATCGATTGACGTTGAATATCAATCGACGGCTTATCAGTCGATGGCTGATTATAAATTGATGAGAGTACATCAATTGACGAGGTTGAAACAAATGAAGTTGAAGGAATTCAGTTTTTAGATTTGAGAGAATGTTTGAAATAGTTTCTTGAGAATCCTAGGAATGGGAAGGAGACTCAAGAAAGAGTGTTGACTTCTCCTTGAAAAACAAAGAAGGAGAATTTGAAATTGCTTGATTGTCAATCAAAACATTTTCTGAAGAAATTTGAGGATAGCGTGAAGAGGGGATACAAATAGAAAGAAAATGAGGCTGCATCTCTACATTTACTGGAGATACATCAAACTGAGAGACAAAAGGCTTCACCATAGTTTCCTGTGGCTTTGCAGTGTGTGCATCCCCATGTACAAAGGTTACTTTTTTCTTCCTCTTTTCATAGGACTTTGGTGTTTTGGCTTGTGTGTCATCCCCTTTGTTCAATGCCCTTAGTTGTGGGATCTTTTCAATATTGACTCCCTGTTGAGAGGGTGCCAACAGAGATGTGGTTATGTCCATATTAACATCCACAACCTTGTGGGAGACTGTGGATTGGCTTGGTTTGGGTTGATTATCCTTACTCATCTTATGCTTCTGGGTTTGTTGATTTTCCCCAGTTCCCTCTCTTGTAACCTCTCCAACTAGTCTATCATCACTTGGGGTTTTTCTTTTTCTAGATTTTTCAATAATAGGCTTTTAAGAACCTGTTGAGGTTGGGTTTTTAGATTTGGATTTTGAAGTAAGATTTGTAGCTTGGGTAGGAGGGTTGAGATCATTGCTAACACCCTCCATAACTTTAGAAGGTAAAGAAATTTGAGATTGAGAAGAGAGTAAATTAGAAAGAAATACCTGAATAAAAGGTGGATAGATCAATTCCCATTACTATGAAGATTGATCCTGACCAAGTCTTTGAAGACCCTTTCGTTTGGACCCAGCAATCTAAAGTCTCTGTTTCCCTGGTTACTTCTATATCTTTCACAAAATGGTTAATAAAAAGCATAATAAATCTAGCATAGTAAATATGATTAGATCTATTAGATTTATCACCTAATTTTACTGCAATTTCTTTAATTATTATTGATGATAGATTATAATACTTGTCAAATAAAATACTATAAGCTACTTCCTGCATACTTGTTATTATAACATCAAAGTTGCTAATCTTACCACTAAAGCATTTTATTATTGTATCAAAGAAGTAAGACCATTCTTTCCTAAGAAGCTTTCTAACAACATGGCCTAAACTTATATCGGGTTCAGTATAATTAACAGACCTAAGTATGTTTCTAATGTCCTCATCTGTAGGTGATCTATCAGTTTTATTAGCAGGAAAATTTAGAACATACACTTGTCAAGTCATTTATCACAATAAGAACAAATATAAAATATATGATCTATGACCTGTTTGTCTATTTAACAATTTTAACAACATTAGCAGAGGTATTAAATCACAAAAGATTTAAATCAAGTTCCAGCAAATGTTCAGGGATACACTTAACCGTCTAGAACACCTTATCTAATTCTAGATATTCATTTTACTGCGTAGACAATCAAGTATTAAATGTACTAATTAAACTCATGAATCCTAGCATGCAATCTTATTCTTAGCAATCAATTAATCATTTAAGTCCTAAGATGCTAACATGCTGACATAAATATAATACATTTCAAAACTTAATAATCATACAGTTCTGAATTAGATAAACGTATACTAGTTAAAATGTGTACTTGTGAAGTGCTTAGTGATTCATCTCCAGTGTTGGTCATTGATGTCAGATATCCATTTGGTTCATCACTGTCACTGATAGAATCACCCTTGCATTTAACTTCACCAACAAATGCTTTTTCTTGCTTCATCATCACTAATGCTTGAGATTCCAGCTACAATCCAAGACAATGTCTGTCATCATTTGCTTGTACAGGCTTCTTCAAACTGTGTAGCAAACCCCTGATCTTGTCTTCTATAATCAACCATCCATCTCTTGTAACCGCCTCTTGAACTGGTCTTGAAAATCTCCTCTTTGTAATCTATAGGTAAAGACCTTAGATTAAGAAATGGGATTCCGTCTGAATCTGATGTCACTGAACTTCCATTTACCCTGCAGGCTTGACTTGCAGTCCAGTTCTCAAGATATTCCAAAGTGTCAAACTCACATACAACACCTTGACCACTACCTCGAGTTACTACATCTTCAATTCAGTTTTTAGGATCAATTCATTTCTGTTCAGAGGTTCTCAACCTTGACTTCAATCAAATTTAGTTCATGGGTCACAAATACAGTGGATATGCTAACAACCTGTTTTACCAAATATTATCTTTTTCAGCCCTTATTATAGTTCATAGGCCTTCAGCACATACAGTTCTTCTACAGACAATGTAGTTGTATCCTTAAATCCCTGTTGGTTGTAATCCCTGTGTTCCAGATGATCTGCAGTGTTAGCACGAACTTCCTGTAATCTCCTTGTAGAATAATCTTTAAGGCTTGTATTAAGATGTCAGGTAGTCCAGTCTGTTCTCCTTCACTACTTTAACCCCTAAGATTTTTCATTCAAAAATTCAACTCAAATCAACCAAAAACTCTATCCAAATTAATCTCTTCTTTTCCAACATCCGAAAAAATATTGGCATCCTATGGAGGAAATTAGTAACACTTCTTCTTCAATCTGTTCCAGATTTAACTTCATTGGATAATCTTCAGTAAATTTTAGTTGTCTTCAATACCCGGAAAAATCTTCATCTACTACTTTTTGATCATCCTCGAATTAATATTTAAGAAAAATTTAAGTTTATAGAATTTTTTTTTTGAAAATAAATTAATCAAAAATAAAAATTTATAATAAATTAATTTTCAAGAATTTTGAATTTTCTTAAAATTTAAAATATCATAAATTAATACTTAAGAAAAAATTTAGTTTTCAAGAATTTTAAATTTTCTAGAAAAATAAATAAATCTAAATAAAAATTAATGGTACGAAACTTGACGTAGACTGCAAATGGTGTGAGTGACGCTGAAATACTGTAAACCTAAAATAGACAAAACAAATATATTTAAGTTATAAAAATAAATTTACTTAAGTTTAAATCATATATTTATTTTAAATTAAATTTATAAATTAAATTTATTTAAATTAAATTTATGAAATAAACTTATTCAAGTTTAAATAATAAACGCATTTAAATTAAATTTATAAATTAAATTTATTAAAAATAAATATATAAAATAAACTTATCAAAATTTAAATTTATAAAATAAATTTATTTATCAAGTCATCTAATCTTATGTAGTCCAAATAGCTTCGACACTCTGATATTCACTGAGTTGTGGATCTTGATTTGTATATCAATAAACAAGCTCTGATACCAATTGTTGGGTCCCGAAGTATCGTAGAAGGGGGGTTGAATACAATACTCACTAAATTAAAAAATTCTTTCAAATATTTTACGGATAAATAATTTAGAGTTCGGTTAGTGGGTTCGAATTTATGAGGCGAATAGTGTTTAGGAGGCTGGCTTACTAATTTTTTGTATTTATGAATAATCATTAATATTTTAGAAAATTAACAAGTAATTTAACGAGACAAGTTTCGGGGAATATATCTTTCGTATAAACCCTGAAGTTGCTATACCCAATTGAAAATATAACTGGTTTCCAAAGAACAAATTAGTTCTTTACTTCTACAAAGAGATATAACTTAATCCCTATACAATATTTGACTATGTGTTTGTACTAATGGAATCAAGCTAACAGAGAGTGTTTTACAATAACCCTATGTATTTGTAACATAATGAACTGGCTACAATATAAACTCTAGTGAAGAAGGTATATGTATGGCTTTTTATCTTCTTCTTCTTTGGCTTCAATTTCCTCTCTGTATCTCTCTATATCGTTGTATATTTCAACAACTCAAAATGAGCACATCATTTTGTTTTTATTGTGTAGACTTTTCAAATCAATTAGAATTGATTTGCTTCCCAATGCTAAGTCCTTTCTTGCCCTTGATTGAGTGTGTGCGGAGTGTAGGCGCCACTAAAGGTGTTTGTTAGGCCTTGAAAGCTTTGTTATGCCTAGATGTAGTTTTTTTGCGCCTATACACTTATTCCCCTGTATAGGCACCACAAATGCCTTAGAATCTTCAACATAAGTTTCCTTGTGCCTAAGGTTGTTGTTTGTTGCGCCTACACTATCAATCCTTGAATAGGTGCCACAAAATCTTCAAGTACTTGTAATATGCTTGTTGCCATCTTTTGTTGCGCCTGCACTAGGGGATACCTTGTGTAGGCGCCATGAAAGTCCTTAGAATCATCTTGCGCCAATACACTTTTCTTACGCCAATTTATTGTTTTATTGCGCCTACACACTGAGTTCCTAATGCAGGCGCCACAAAACACTTAGATTCTATGACAAGCTGTTTCCTTGCACCTTGAATGACTTTTGTTGCGCCTCTCCATTGCTCCAAGAGTGTAAGAGCCACCAAATATAGTAATACTTGCCTTAAACAATTTCTTGAAATGCATGAAGTATTTACCACTTGGTTTTCACTCTTTTGGCTTGATTAACTGAATTTCTTCTGATAAATCGAAGTAATTATCTCCTTGTTGTGCTGACACTTAGTGCACTGGTCTGGTTCACAAATGAATAACACTGAATTAAATTCCCTTGACTTCTATTCTATTTCAGCTGATTAACCTTGGACTGTTGCATTACTTCAAATACTGATTGTCAATAAACACTGTAACTTTCACTAGAATCTTTTTTGGTACTTAGATAATGTCTCCATTATTACCACAATCTTGAATACTTCATTCTCTGTTCTTCACTGATGCTTGAACATATAAGTGAACTTCTTTCAGTGAGTATTGCTTCAAGACCGCAACTCTCTTCTTTAACCTTTGTCTTTACCCTTCTAGATTCATATGCTTTGAACACTATCTATCTTCAATCAATGCTAATACACTGAAATCTTTTAGTGGCACTTTATACTGAATCTTCAACAGTTCTGAAACCCTGAAAGTCTTTACACATTATTCTTCGCTAACGCTTGAACATATTAATGAACTTCTTTCAGTGAACTATAGTAGACTTCAAAACTACTTCTAATATATTGATTCTTTGTATTTGCCTTGTCTTCATTTCTTCCTGATTTCTGTGTAGGCATAGTATTATTTACCTCTCATGTTCTAGTATTGAGTTATCATGATTACTATTCATACGGCTTCGTAATCTCACCAACAAAGTCGATTGATGACATGGACCCTAAAAATTCCAGGTCATCAATTGATAACTAACTTATCCATCGACAGGTACTATTATTCATCGATAGACAAATATATCATCGACTGGTATATTTATATGTTGATGTCTTGTTGGTGAGATTACGAAGCCATATGAATAGTAATCTTGATAACTCAACACTAGAACATGACAAGTAAATAATAATACGCCTGCACAGAAATCAGGAAGAAATGAAGACAAGGCAAATATAGTGAATCAAGACAGTAGAAGAAGTTTTGAAGTCTACTACAGGTCACTGAAAGAAGTTCATAAATATGTTCAAGCCTTAGTGAAGAATAATGTGTAAAGACTTTCAGGGGTTCAGAAGTGTTGAAGATTCAGTATAGAAGTGCCACAAGAAGATTTCAGTGTATTAGCATTGATTGAAGATAGACAGTGTCCAAAGCATAGGAATCCAGAAGAATTGAAGACATGGTAAAGACAAGTGTCTAAGTACCAGAAAAGATTCCAGTGAAGTTACAGTGTTTATTGACAGTGAGTGTTCGAAGCAATGAAGTTGCTGCAAACTTAACAATTTAAATAAAACAATAATACGACGACCTAGATCAAAGTTAGTCGTCTGTGAACCAGACCAGTTGCACTAGGCGTCAGCAGTTTGTGAAAGGAATCTGAGTATTAACTATAGAAGAATTGTTAAGGTGAAGAACGTACTTGGAAAGAACGGTTATTTATTAAGGTACGGAAAAGTAATTTGTAGAGGCTACAGCCAAACAGCTAAACAGCTAAACAGCTATACAGCTCAAAGGGTGCAGGGTGAAAAGTGTCACAACCTTGGTACGAAATGTGAAAGTTTTTGAACTACAGTCGAAGAACGGAAACAACTCAGGGTACAGGATGTAATGCGACAAGACTTTGATACAAGAAATGGAAGTTTGGGAACTTCAGTCAAGCAATGAAAAGAGGGTCAAAGTGCAGTGACCAAACTGCACTTTGACCATGTAAATGTAAAACACGCGCTTGACTTGATTTCTTCCAACAATTAACAGGCGCCACTTATTTTTGTACAGAGCAAGCACTGTATAGGGAGACACTTGCATACTTAGAGCCACTCAATTTATTCAAGGCGCCACTAAATTCAATACAGGGCATCAACTGTATTGGCGCCACTTGTAGTTAATAAATATATTAATTAAAGTTTTAAGTGGCGTCTCCCTAGTATACTCCCTGTACTGGCGCCACTTGCTTTCCTTAATATATTAATCAAACAACTGGTAAGTTGCGCCTCCCCTGTATATCAGCTGTATAAGGCGCCACTTAGCCCTTAGCCAATCAAATTCAAGCAGCCTACTTTATTGATTTAAAGTCCACACAGATAAAAAGAGGGCAGCCACTCATTTCAAAGAGTCGTCTTCTCCAACAAAAATAATATGTAAAGAGTTACTGCCATGGCCGGAGCAAGAGACTAAAATTGTATACACCCATACCTTGCTCCCGGTCATATATTAGGACCCGGTTCTTTAATGAAAAATGCTCAGGGCTCCTAGATATCACTCCCTACGGACTCAGTTTTTCCTTGTACTAATTTACATATATTTGTATAGGAACTGAGCCTAATATTTTTGTATTAGTAGCAAAGAACTAATTTGTTCTTTGGAAGCCAGTTATATTTTTAACGGGGTGTAGCACCCCTCTGGGTTTATATACGAAAGATATATTCCCGGAAACTTGTCTCATTTAATTACTTGCTAATTTTCTTGAAGCTAATTGATTTATCCGGACACACAGAAAATTAGTAGGCAGCTCACCTAAACACTATAAATGGTCAAACCCACTCTGAAGCAATAATTTATTTATCCGCAAATTCAGAAAAGAATTTAAATTATTGTGAGTATCGTATTCAACCCCCCTTCTACGATACTTAGGGACCCAACAATTGGTATCAGAGCCCACTGATTGATATACAAATCAGGATCTGTAGCCCAGTGTAACTCATGGTGTCGAAGCTGGTTGGAATCAGAATGATTAGAGGCCTTGTTAAATAAGTTTAATTATAAACTTTTAATAAGTTTATTTTATAAACTTTTATAAAATTTGTTTTATAAACTTTTATTAGTTTATATTATAAATTTTAATTAGTTTATTTTATAAACTTAGTATTATATTTATTTTATAAACTTTTATAAAATTTGTTTTATAAACTTTTATTATTTTATATTATAAATTTTAATTAGTTTATTTTATAAACTTAATATTAAAGTTATTTTATAAACTTTTATAAAATTTGTTTTATAAACTTTTATTAGTTTATATTGTAAATTTTAATTAGTTTATTTTATAAACTTAATATTAAATTTATTTTATAAACTTTTATAAAATTTGTTTTATAAACTTTTATTAGTTTATGTAAAAAATTTAATTAGTTTATTTTATAAATCTAATAAAGTTTAAAATTTAAATTTATTAAACAAAAAAAAATTGAATTTCGTGGCCAATTCACTCGACAGACCAAGTACAGCAGAGGTGGATAGTCATGTACATTGCACGCGCGGGAATGCAGCACAACATTGACTTGTGAATTTTTCAGCCGAGTATTTGTTGCGTCTTTCCTCTTGTTCGACTATGCTGGCGCCACTAGGAAAAATAAAAAATAAAAATCAAGTCACTTGGTTTTTGTTGCGCCTGTACAGGGAGTTAACTGTATAGGAGCCACTAAATTCCTAGGCGCCACTTAGTCCCAAAATGCAATTTGGACCCCAAGTTTTGTACTCTTTAATTTTTATTTTAGATTTATTTATTTTTCCAGAAAATTTAAAATTCTTGAAAACTAAATTTTTTCTTAAATATTAATTTACGATATTTTAATTTTTAAGAAAATTCAAAAATCTTGAAAATTAATTTATTGTATAATTTTATTTTTGATTAATTTATTTTCTAAGAAAATTAAAAATTCTGTAAATTTAAATTTTTATTAAATATTAATTCGAGGATGCTTAAAGGGTTTGTAGATGAAGATTTTTCCGGGTATTGAAGACAACTGAGATTGACTGAAGATTATACGATGAAGTTAATTCTGGCACAGGTTGAAGAAATAGTGGTATTAATTTCCTCAGAGGTTTACTCCATAGGATCCCACTAATATTTTGGAAGCTGCGAAAGAAGAGATTAATTTGGGTACAGTTTTTGGTTAATTTGGGTTGAAGTAGTGAAGGAGAACAAACTGGACAAACTGGAATCTCAGTACAAGCCTTAAAGACTATTCTACAGGAAGATAACAGGAAGTTCGTGCTAACACTGCAGATCATCTGGAACACAGGATTACAGCCAACAGGGATATAAGGATACAACCACATTGTCTGTAAAAGACCTGTATGTGCTGAAGGCCTATGAACTAGAACAAGAACTGAAGAAGATAATATTTGGTAAAGCATGTTGTTAGCATATCCATTGTATTTGTGACCCAGGAACCAAATTTGATTGACGTCAAGGTTGAGGACCTCTGAACAGAAATGAATTGATCCAAGAAGCTGAATTGAAGATGTTGTAGCTCGAGGTAGTGGTCAAGGTGTTGTATGTGAATCTGACACTTTGGAGTATCTTGAGAACTGGACTACAAGTCAAGCCTGCAGGGCAACAGGAAGTTCAGTGACATCAGATTCAGACGGAATCCCAATTCTTAATCTAAGTTCATTACCTATAGATTCCGTAAAGGAGATTTTCAAGATCAGTTCAAGAGGCGGTTGCAAGACAGGGATGGTTGATTATAAAAGACAAGATCAGGGGTTTGCTACACAGTTTGAAGAAGCCTGTACAAGTAAAAGATGAAGACACTATTTTGGGTTGAAGTAGGAATCTTAAGCATTAGTGAGGATGCAGCAAGGGAAAGCATTTGTTGATGAAGTTAAATGCAATGATGATTCTATCAGTGATAGTGATGAACCAAATGGACATCTGGCATCAATGACCAACACTGGAGATGAATCACTAAGCACTTCAAAGGTACACTTTCTAATTAATATACGTTTATCTAATTCAGAACTGTATGTTTATTAGGTTTTGAAATGTATTATATTCATGACAGCATGTTAGCATCTTAGGACTTAAATGCTTAATTGATTGCTAAGAATAAGATTGCATGCTAGGATTCATGAGTTTAATTAGTACATTTCATACTTGATTTTATATGCAGTAAAATGAATATCTAGAATTAGATAGGGTGTTCTAGACGGTTAGGTGTATCCCTAAACATTTACTGGAACTTGATTTAAATCTTCTGTGATTTAATACCTCTGTTAATGTTGTGAAAATTGCTAATAGACAAACAGGTCATAGATAATATATTTCATATTTGTTCCTATGAATGACTTGTTAAGTGTATGTGGAATTTGATATTGCTCATAATGTTTTATTCAAATATTCTGCATATTCTTAAAATTGTTTATGTGCTTATTTTCACATGATTTGCTCGCACTCACATAGTTTCACTTAAATGTCATATCATATCATGTATTGCTTGTTAGGGATAGAATAATAAAAGATGGTAGAATTATCTAAGTAGTCAGTAACATTTGTTGATTCGAGGATTAATCTAAAACTGGCTTAGGTAATTAGAGATAGTTAAAAATATTAGACAACAACAAAAATGGATTAGGAAGAATTAGTAATTAATTTGTTAGTTCTTCTATCCATGTGCTTTATGCATATTGAAGCTGTTGTTACCTCTGATAATATCTCTAACCCATCTGGACTCAATTGAAGTTGAGTACCAAGAGGCTTAATCATTTGTGATTGCAGAGTATGTAACAAAAGACAAAAGTTATGTGACTTCGTGACATTTATTGTTCGAGGCATATGATTAAGATTAAAGCTCTAATATCACAGTTGGTTGAGAAGGCCTCCCCGATGGTTACCTTTGGAGATGACAACAAAGGATGTACAAGGGATATGGCTATCATGATTTAAGAACTGTAATCAGTGGAAGCATCTTTCTTGTGGAAGGACTTAGGCACTATCTAAAGGGCACTAGAGAATTCTTTGTCAAGGGTTTTCTGGAAAAGCATTGAAAAGGAAAAGTGTTTGATCGCAAGCAAGAAGGTTGGAAGCTCACTCAACTGAGAGTGAGGAAATTTGTTCGTAGCTGGCATGGAATTTGTATGCAAAGGTTAAGCGAACTTTTCAGTAAAGCTTCATCAGTAAAGAGTTAGTTATGGCAAAAGAAGCTCTCACACTTGGTGAATAAGACAATGGATTCTTTGATAAAGAAGAAATTGGTGAGAGGACTGCTTCATATGGAATTCTATCTTGAAGGACATTTTGAAGCATGTCATATAGGGAAGTCAATGAAAACATCACACTGAAGCAATTTATGTCAATGAAGAAATATGCTTAGTGGTGGTTGATGATAACCCTAGTTACAAGTTGGTGATGTCTGTGCATTCAACAGACAAAATATCACAGATGGTAATTGATCATATCAGAAAGATCAAGTTGGAAGAAAAGTAAGTTGTGAGAACTTTGAAGTCAGATAGTGGAACTGAATTTCGCGAATGAAGTTCTAAATGAAGTCT
Organism: Oenanthe sinensis; assembly: GCA_028671895.1. Lineage (NCBI taxonomy): Eukaryota > Viridiplantae > Streptophyta > Magnoliopsida > Apiales > Apiaceae > Oenanthe > Oenanthe sinensis. Next base: position 9,839,811 of record JAPMAC010000212.1, read on the forward strand.
GCACTTATAAAGGTACTTTGAAGCTGAAGCAATTAACACAGCATGCTGCTTTATTCAACAAGATCATGAAAAGACATCATATGAGTTAATGGCCAACCAGAAGCAAACACTGAAACTCTTTCGTGTGTTTGGAGGAAATTGATACTTATTGAAGACTTATATGAATATCTTGACAAGAAGTTAAGAATCAAGGAACAATTTTCCTCGGCTATTCAGTGATGAGGTAAAACCAGAAGGTGATTAAAAGTCTGAATGTTTCGACCTACTACACCAAGCTCCCAAGCATTCAAATGAAAGACTATTCTGAATTTTTGAAGTTTGACATTCTGTCAGAGTCAAATTCAGATACTGATGATGAAACTAAGGTTGCAGAAGGAAACAATGAAAACGATGTTGATTCAGATCCTATTAGTGGAATTAGTAGTGAAACTACACAACTCGTGAACTTTAACAGAATCCACTGTAAAAGGTGAAGGATCTTCAATACATCCTTGCAGCAACTTAGGGGGAGCAAAATCAAAGAAAGATCTACTAGTCGTACTCAACACAATGAAGATCAAAGGAATACATCAAGAACATATCTGCCGATACAAAGGGTTTGAAGTCAAAGTCATTCCTGGAGTCTAGTTCTTGGTAAATCGGATTATTGAGTAAAGGCTAAAAGTGCTAATCAAAATGAACCATATATTTTTTGGGACCCAACAATCAATAATTGGTATCCCAAAGAATAGTGAAGATGCACTGATTGATCCAGATTGGGTGATTGCAATGCAAGATGATCTCAATCAGTTCGAAGGCAGAATCTACTGAAGCTGGAACCCAGACCACTAAAGTCGAAGCTGAAACTGGTACAGTAAGGGTTCACAGAAACTGGATAAATATTGGCATTGTTATAAGGGACAAAGCCAAAGTGGTTGCTACAGGTTACTTTAAAGTAGAAGGTATCGACGATGATGGTAACAGAATCTTCGGGACTATCAAGATCAAACAGTAAGCACCAGTGACGAGACTTGATCCTTTGGAGACCCAACAATTAGGACCAAAACAAGATGAGGACCTAATAATAGGATATCCCTAGCACCTATTGAGCATTCAAGCATGAAGATCTATCAGATGAATGTGAACAAGGGCACTCCTGAATTGTGAGTTAGAAGTTGAAGTTGATGTACAACATTTCCTGGACTTTGAAGTTACAGATACATTGGGATTTGTATATCATTCTCTTCACAAGCTCTCTATGACGGAGGTAGGGATTCAAGCAAATCGTCAGGGACATGGTATGACAATCTAACTAGTTTATTACTTGAAAATGATTTGGTAGAGTAGTTATACACATATATCTCTCAGGAATACAAGGCACACACAATGTAATATATGTGTAAGAATACCATGATTATATTATATGTGGGTCTACTAACAAAAATTTGGCAAGATATATTTTTGCTAAGTTAATGCAGAGTAGGTACAAAATGAGCATGTTGGAAGAGTTGCAATTCTTTCTGGATTATAATTAATTCAAAAGAATAATGGAAATTAAAGTAAGTCAAGGATCTTTTGAAGATGCGTAATTTGGAAGATTCTAGACCTGCCAAGACTTCTTGCCAACAAACCACTAAGCTTGATCAGGGCAAATCAGGTATATGAGCTGAAGTGACAAGCTATAGATGTATGATCAGCTCATTACTTATTCAAGTGCATAAAGACCATATATTTTATTCTCGATATGCCTATGTGCAAGTTTCCAAGTGGATACTAGAGAATCTTATCTTATAGCTAAGTTATGAATTGTTAGATGTCTTAGGGGATCACCAATTCTTAGAATCAGGTACACTAAAGATAATAGGTTTAACCTAATTGACTATATAGATATAGATGATACAGGTTGTAAGAAAGACAGGGAAGTCATTCCTAGAAGCTGTCATTATTTCCAGCAACTCTGTTGATCTCCTCACACCACGTATGGAACAAGCGCATGGACACCATGTATCATTTCTTTTGAGATTGTCCTTGGTAGAATAACTTGTAGATATTTGTTAAACAACTTGATGAATTCATTTTATCTAAGTTGGTAAGTAAATTTAGGATATTATTTATTTACATATTTGTTGGAAATCCCATCTGCAAGGAATTCTTAAATGAGTTCACAAGTATTAAATTGTTTATATTTAAAGGACTTGTGAATTTGTTTGAAATCTAGTACCTCGTACTTATTGCAACTAGTTTAATTATCATGCTAACAATGTAATATGCATTTGTGGTAGTTAAATTTTCTAGCATGAGTTAGAAGCATAATTATTTGTCTGTTAAATATTTGATGAGTATTAGTCAATGATATCTTGCTTAATTGCTTTGATATTTTGCTATGATATTCTTAAATATTTTGTTACAAATAATTGTGATACTTTTGATATTAGTGACAATATTTAGAATTTCTATTCTAAGTAATTAATGCATATTTCAAAACTCACTAATATTGGATGACGAAGTATTTTCTAAGTTATGTGTATAAAATTCTCAATATTTTATATACATATAAAATATTTCTAAATTTGTTTTTGTTGCGAGAAGTTGCAATTAGGAACACAAGTGTTAAATGTCTATATTTAAAGGACTTGTGAATTTCTATTCAACTATTTTCTCGAGATTACGTATATCAATAATAATTGTTATGAGTATAATTGTAATATGCTAGAGTGACAATTATTAGATATAGCGTAGGAAGTTAGATGCTAATATTCAATCCTATGAATATTTTAGTATTTAGCGAAATTATTTTATCTTATTAAAATTATGGATTGAAGCAATTCAATGTTTATTAGTTTTATAATTTTGATTTGATAAAATATGAGAAGCACAATTTCTTGCATCTTGAAATTATTGATAAATATCGAATAATTGGTATCAGCGTGCAATTAATTGTGATATTTTTAATATTAGTGATAATACAAGTTGTTTATCTGAAATCACTAATAATAAAAATATGCCAAAATGCTTATTGTTCTACTGAATAATTGCCACATGTTATTTGATTTATATATGCATGTCTGTGGTAACTGTTTAGTATTGCATGAGTATTTATATTAGTTTTCTTTCTTTGACTGAATTTTGAATCTGAATGTATTAAAAAGAAATTTTTGTCTATTTCTTTTTAAAAAAAGTTTTATTCAAAGATACATTCACTTTCTATCAATTTTAGAGAAGAAAACATCAAAATTCTTTTTCAAAACTTCTCTTTTGAAAAACTTTTGATTTACAGCCCTACTTTGATTTCTAAATCCTAGGGTGTGAATCAAACTTTTCTTGAGGATAATTTTTCTCCAATCTCAAAGCATTTCATCCTCTCTACAAAGCTGGTTTTAAATGCTATATTTTCAAAACCGTTTTCTCTCTTAATTTTTCCTTTTAGAGTGGCAGAAACTTTTGACTGCTATTTTATTTGGAGAAATTATTTTAACTTCGAGGTACCAATCGCTTGTAAAATTATTTGTTTTTAAATACTTGTTTCAATGTATGTTTCACATTGATTCAGAGTACCTAAACAATGGTTGTTGCTTTGAAGGTCTAATATTGTATTGTTAAGCATTCATTCACCCCAATTGTCATGTTTTTATTTTAAGTCGGGGATGCTATCAGGTGGATGAAAATGATGTAAATCATAATTAAATTATGAGTCGGAAATCATAGTCCTCCATCTGATAAGGATGTTTTTCAAAACTATTTTCAAAACTTACAGTACTTAGGTTTTAAAAGAAATGAGTCATTTTATTGAGATAAAATTTGGTAAGAGAGATGAATTTCTTCTTTGGTGTAAATTCTCGCATTTTATTATGGGAAGTTTGCCTTATAAGAAATTCATAAGGGATAGAATTTTTCTCTGATACACATTCCCGCATTTTATTAGGGGATAAGTATCATTAAAGAAAATTTCTATTGGTTTCATGCTCTTAAATGATAAATCTTTAGAACCGATAAAACTCTTTTACTAAAAGTGCTTAAATGCAATCGTTTACCATTCCTTCTTATATTTTTCCTTCTCCTTGAGATGAAAAATATGTTTTAGAATGTTAAAGTGATTATTTCTTTTTATCTTTCTTGATTGATTCTATCCGTTTAGCCCACAGTGGCTACAGAAGCTGGCCAGGAGGTTGAAACCCCATCAATCTCTTACCCAGGCCATAATACCAAACACTGATTCATCCACTTCCATATATTAACCCCTGGAGATATAAGGAACTTATGTAAATTAGAGGTTGATAAGGGAGAAACTGCACTTGATGCAGCAAATAAGGATGAAGTCGGAAGTGCACCCACAGCTCTACCTCCAGAGAAGCAAAGTAGTATATAACTGAGGTAATTGTAAGCTCATCTGCATCTTCTCAAAAGGATGCAGAGCTGAAAAGGCAATAAAACTGTCTCTGGAATCTCTCTCTCAACAGGGTGAGTCCATTGAAATTCGCTCATCAGCCAGAGCATCTTGTAATGAATCAAGCACACCACTGGCACTCACGCTGATGGTAAGCCTAAACAGATAAATTCTAGGAACACATTGCAAGGCGTGCATAGTGTGAGGTATAGACATTTAGAGGAGATACAGAATCTAGCCATACATAACATTGTCCAGGTATCTACCTCAAACAGAAGTTAATCTTCTGCATCCCGAAAGGGAGATCTCTTGTTCATATTTATCTGGGCTTGAGAGGCAACTGCTTGACAAGAATTCTTCGGATGAATCAAGTAGGGTATTAATACAAAACTCCCATCACAGGGTTACGAGGGAAACGTAGGCTCTAAATTGCCATTCATTACATTGTCTACTACGTTGACCCTCCTGGAAGGAACATTTCCAGATCCTGAAAAGAAATGTCCACCTCCCGTTTACGGAGTAGGTGTGAGGCAACTCCTTGATAGAACAAGGCAGGATTCCTAAAAAGATTTAAATCTTGGGATAACCAATCTCAAAGAGGTGAGGCTCCACTAGACAGTGATTTAGCAATAGCTATTGAGTCTGGTGCTGAGACAGTGCTTATGCATGATAGATCAAGAACACCTCAACGAGACAATTCTCCACTTGATAGTGATTCAGTTCATTCTGATGAATCAGGTGTTGGGAATATGTATGAATTGACGGATTTCACTTGCAGGTACAGAAGGCTATATTTGAAATGCAGAGTGAAAGTGAGAGAGAGAAACACTTAAGTGAAAGTGAGGGAGAGATACACTTGAGTGAGAGATAGGGAGAGAAAGAGTGAAACACTTCTAAGTGCTCGACACTTGAGTGTAAACACTAACAGAACATAGTAGAAGTGAGGAAACCATAGACCAAACACTTACCCTTGCTACTTGCTACTTCTGAAAGAAAAGCAACTATATTTTTCCCAATCAATGACAAACGAGAACCTTCTTTGGAAGAAAAACCATTCAAACGATGGACCATTGGAGGATTCTTCAACTAAGGGGGAGAAGTTATAGGAAGAAAAAGGAGAAGTTAATAAAGTCTTATCTTCGTATCCTTGGGAAAAGTTAATATCCTAAAGGGGTTCGTATCCTGGATCCTTAGGGGAAGATCATTAGAAAAAGGGGTTCGTATCCTTGGAAGAAGTTAATATCCTTAGGGGGAGATTTTAGACAGAGAGAAAAAGAAAATCTTATCTTCTGATCCTGATGGGAAATAACAGAATATGGGAGAATCAAGAAACTGTATCCTATACTTGAAAGGAGTTATCAGTAGAGGATTCCTCATCCAAGTGGGATGTACAGAAAAGAATTGACATTTCCATTGATTATCTAAAGGGAGAAGAAGAAAGAGAAGAAGAATCGCATTCTTAGGGGGAGAACATATTTGAGCTATGTTCTATGTTCAACAGAAGATGTGTTGGGTTCCGAGGCATAAAACGCAGCGGATAAACGTAAATATAACGAAAAATTTCGGAACCCAAACGCAGGATCATGTATAAGAATTGACGGATTATGGTGATAATCGAATCATACCTATTAAGATTTTGAATGCCACGAACTCAACGGAGATCCTTGCTATCACGATTTGTGTCTTCCTCTCGAAAGCACCTCTATGGTATCCACACGAGCACCTTCAAGAACGTCTCACGATCTTGAACACGGAACGGAAGTACTAGCTTCCTTTGATAGGTTTCGAATTCTCTCTGCCTCTTCCTATGCTGCCTCTTCTGCTAGGGTTTATACAAAAACGTGCAAGCCATTTAACCTATCATTATCTATTTATAATGATTGGTTAATGGGCCTTTTTAGCAAAAACCTAACCCATGTAGGCATAGGATTAAATAATAAAACATGCTTCTATTATTTAATTAATAATTAAGTCACACTTAATTATTATTGGCAGAAATATAATTCTTCAAATTCGAATTTATTTTAATTAATTAAGTCTCACTTAATTAATATAATAAATTCGAATTAATCATCAATTAATTTAAATCTATAATTTAAATTAACTATTCCTCTAGGTGCTCTATGTGTGTGACCCTATAGGCTATTATTTAATTAGCAATAATTTTATTCTCCAATAAAATTATAAACAATGAGCGGTATCTAGTAATACATCATTGCTACCTAATTAAACAATAATTAAATCGTGATTCGATAAAACCTTTCGTGATTAATGTTTCCGTGTAATATAGTCCCTTTAACCATATATATTATAGATTAAACTCGAGGCATGTATTTAGTCATCCTCTTCAACATTTAATCCGGGTTTACTTGATCCATGAGTAGACTATGAAAAACAAATCATTATTTGAGCACGGTCATGCATTTTATAGTCTCACTCAATCAAGAGGCCAATAATATCTCTCCTAATTATAGGAGGGTTAAATCCTTTATCTATCATTCATATTTCTCATACGACTCATGATATACCCGATGTCCACTTTTATCATCACCCGGTCAAAGGTAACTTTTAATGTAGTCAAAGTATATCAATCCTCGTATAGAAATATAATGATCTCAAGTCAGAGGATCATTACACCATTATCACTGTGAGTCTTTCTTATGACTTAATTAAACATGAAGAATCTCACTGTGGGTCTGTCCAGTACCATGTACCCCTACATGTACCTATGTATTGACTTTAGTATCCCCATACTTATAACCAATGAGATGTGGTTATCTGTCAAACAACATACTAGTCTATTTATGTATTATTATTGTCCTATCATAATAATACTCGACTAGGGAACCTTTAAGAATATGATATATTATATAATCTCAAGTTCAAGTCATGTACTTAAACTATATAACGAGTATCATGATTCTAAGGACATTTATTATGCTAACAAATATATCGCAGTAATTAAAGTCATAATAAATACGTTTATTGAATAATCAAATGACATAAATGTTTATTAAAAGGAAAAATTGTATTGCCTCTAGGGCACCTACACTAACAATCTCCCACTTGCACTAGAGCCAATCACCCATGTATCTAATACCCATGGAACTAGTGTGACCGTCGTGCTTCTGCTGCGACAAGCCTTTGGTCAGTGGGTCTGCAATGTTATCATTTGTGTGCACTTTACATATGTGTATGTCACCCCTCTCATTAATCTCTCGAATGAGGTGATATCTCCTGAGTATATGTTTGGTTCGGGAGTGAGCTCTAGGTTCTTTAGCTTGTGCAATGGCTCCATTATTATCGCAGTATAGATCAATGGGATCTGCGATTGATGGAACCACTCCCAATTCAGTAATGAATTTTCGAATCCAAACTGCTTCCTTAGCCGCTTCATAAGCTGCAATGTACTCAGCCTCCATTGTAGAATCAGCTACTGTTTCTTGTTTTGAACTCTTCCAACTTACAGCACCTCCGTTTAGACAAAACACAAAACCAGACTGTGATACACTATCATCCCTGTCTGTTTGGAAACTTGCATCGGTGTAACCTTTTACTACTAGTTTCTCCTCTCCTCCATACACCAAGAATGAATCTTTAGTCCTTTTCAAGTACTTTAGAATATTCTTGACAGCCGTCCAGTGACCTTCACCTGGATTAGATTGGTATCTGCTCGTCATGCTTAAAGCATACGAAACATCTGGGCGAGTACATACCATCGCATACATGATGGATCCAATTGCTGAGGCATATGGAACCTTACTCATGCGGTCCTTGTCATCCAATGATTTCGGACACTGATCTTTAGAGATCGTTATCCCTTGAGATACGGGGACATATCCCCTTTTTGCATTTTGCATACCAAAACGGTGCAAAACCTTATCGATGTATGTACTCTGACTTAGACCGATCATCCTTCTAGATCTATCCCTATAGATCCTCATTCCTAGAATGTAGGATGCATCTCCTAAGTCTTTCATAGAGAAATTACTCCCTAACCAAATCTTAACAGCCTTGAGAGAAGGTATGTCATTCCCCATTAGTAGTATGTCATCAACATATAGTACTATGAATGCCACATGGCTCCCACTAACCTTCTTATAAACACAAGGTTCATCCTCGTTTTGAACAAATCCATACTCTTTGATAGTTTCATCAAAACGGATGTTCCATCTCCTAGAGGCTTGCTTTAATCCATAAATGGATCGACGTAATTTACATATCTTGCTAACATTCCCTGGACTGACAAAACCTTCAGGTTGTGTCATGTACACATCCACATCTTCTTCAAGGCTTCCATTAAGGAAGGCTGTTTTGACATCCATTTGCCAGATTTCATAATCATGGAATGCTGCAATAGCAAGCAAAATCCTTATGGATTTGACCATAGCCACTGGTGAGAAGGTTTCATCATAGTCAATACCATGAATTTGCTTGAAACCTTTTGCAACTAGCCTTGCTTTATAGGTCTGAACATTTCCATCCATGTCAGTTTTCTTCTTGAAAACCCATTTGCACCCTATGGGTTTTACCCCTTCAGGTGGATCAACCAAAGTCCATACTTGGTTTTCATATATGGATTCCATCTCGGATTTCATGGCTTCTAGCCATCTCTTAGATTCTGGACTGCTCATAGCATCTTGGTATGTGAGAGGCTCATCTTCATCTATGAGCATCAAATCACCACATTGAGTCAAAAGAAATCCATATCTCTCTGGCTCATGGCGAATTCTACCAGTTCTACGAACAACCTGTGTTTGTTGAGCGTTATTATTATCCCGCTCTTGTTCCACTTCAGGTTCAATGCTATTTTGTGGTTCTCGATCTTCATCGAGGTCTATAGTTCTCCCACTGTTTCTTTTGGAAACAAAATCCCTTTCCATGAAGACAGCATCTCGAGCAATAAACACTTTTTGCTCAGAAGGACTATAGAAATAATACGCCTTTGTTTCTTTAGGGTATCCCACAAAATTGCACTCTTCAGATTTAGGTCCAAGCTTGTCAGATACTTGACGCTTCACAAACGCCTTGCATCCCCAAACTTTCATAAAGCTCATGCCTGACCGTTTCTTCTCCCATATCTCATATGGAGTCTTTTGAACCTTCTTAGTAGGAACACGGTTAAGTGTGAAAGCCGCTGTTTCTAGAGCATAACCCCAGAAACTAATTGGAAGATCTGCATGACTCATCATCGATCGCACCATGTCCAACAAGGTGCGATTTCTCCTCTCTGAAACTCCATTCCATTGAGGTGTACCTGGCGGAGTGAGTTGTGATACAATACCACACTCCTTTAAATAATCTTTAAATTCAGTGCTCAAGTATTCTCCTCCACGATCAGATCGTAAGATTTTAATACTTGCACCTCCGCCAATTTGCTTCTCTACTTCAGCCTTGTATTCTTTGAACTTTTCAAAAGAATCGGATTTATTCTTCATAAGATATACATATCCATATCTACTGAAATCATCAGTAAATGTTATGAAGTAGTAGTAGCCTCCTATAGCCATCACACGCATTGGGCCACATACATCACTATGTATTAGCTCCAAACGTTCAGTGGCCCTTTGACCTTTACCAGTGAAAGGGGCTTTAGTCATTTTACCAAGCAAACAAGATTCGCATTCTTGGTATGATTCAAAATCAAACTTATCCAAATATCCATCCTTATGTAATTTGGATATGCGTTTCTCATTTATATGGCCTAGACGACAATGCCAGAGGTATGTTTGATTTGAGTCATTAACTTTAAGTCGTTTGTTTTCTATATTACAGACAGGATTATCTAAGTCAAGAACATATAAACCATTAAACAAACGCGCAACACCATAGGTTAAATCATTCAAAGCAAAAGAGCAACTGTTGTCCTTTATTGTAAACGAAAAACCTTTCTTGTCCAAACAAGAAACAGAAATAATGTTTCTGCGAATTGCAGGCACGTAATAACAATTCTCCAGTTCTAAAACTAGCCCAGAGGGCAAAGATAAATAATAGGTTCCTACAGCTAAAGCAGCAACTCTTGCTCCGTTGCCAACTCGTAGGTCCATTTCTCCTTTAGCCAATGTCCTACTTCTCTGCATTTCCTGCACATTTATACAAATGTGAGAAGCACATCCGGTATCCAATACCCAAGATGTAGAAATAGACAGATTGACTTCTATAACATATATACCTGAATTAGAAGCTTGCTCAGCCCTCTTCTTCTTCAGATCCTCCAAGTAAACTGAACAGTTTCTCTTCCAGTGACCAGTTTTCTTACAGTAGTGACATTCACCCTTAGCGACCCCACCTTTAGGCTTTAAAGCCTGTTTAGGACCTGACTTTGGCTTGGGTGTAGAATCAGAACCTGTCTTCTTCTTACCCTTCCACTTGCCTTTCCCTTTGGCCTTACCTTTATTGCCCACCATCAGTATGGGAGCAGGTTCAGCCGTCTTCATGTTGGTCTCATATGTTCTCAACATAGCCAACAATTCAGTAGGTGTTTTGTCAAACTCATTCATATTGTAGTTCATAACAAACTGAGTGAATTTGTTGTTCAAAGAATTCAAGATTAGGTCAATACCAGTTTCCGGACCAATCGGGAAACCCAAAGTATCAAGATACTCAATGTAACCAATCATCTTCAGAACATGTGGGCCAACTGGTTCATTTGCCCCTTGTTTGCAGTTAAAGAGTGACTTGCTCGTGTTGAACCTTTCTTGACGAGTTTGGCTTGCAAACATGCTTTGCAAGTGCTCATTGATAGTATATGCATCCATATGCACATGCTGTCTTTGAAGCTCAGCACTCATAGTTGCTAACATAAGACACGCAACATCAGTTGCATCATTCTCATCCTTTGTGTGGGCCGCTCGTTCCTCAACAGTAGCACCCTCAGGAAGGGGACCTGCCGGAGGAATATCAATGACATGAAGCTTGCGCTCCTGCCTGAGGACAATCCTCAAATTCCTCTGCCAGTCTAGGAAGTTGTTTCCTCCTGTCAGCTTATCCTTCTCAAGGACAGATCGTACGGATAGTGTGTTTGTGTTGTTTGTCATTACTTGGTATCTACAATGATAAAAGCACAAAATTAAACATTAGATTGTCTGAGTTATTTATTATGTTCAAATGATTATGATACATTCATAATATATCTCCCACTATTTTTATCAAATCAATAGCCCTTACTATTAATTTGGAAAGTATATCCCATAATCCTTTCTAGTGAGCCAAGATCCATATTTCGTCATGTCTCAAGTCAACCACTGGAAGTCCTTAAGAATGATTATTTAGGTAGACAACATTTGTCAATTATATCATATATAATTCTTGGATAGTTTGGTGAGCAACGATTGATCTTATCTATCTAATAGATTTTTAACCAAACTCTATGCTTCTAAGTTCATAATGGTTGAATATAACCGTTTACTTTCACCTTATTATGACGACTCAGTTAAGTTTGACCCAATGATACAACGGCCGAATATAACCGTTTATATTCGTCGCATCTCACCACGATAGACAGGAGTCCCCTGCCACTGACAGTCTTTCCCCTAATCGATCTAGGATTCGATGAGTGTTCATTCATTGGAAAGCATCTGATTAAAACTTAATATTTTGTTAAGGGGTTTAGAAAATTTTACGACGATCATGATCACATCATGAAGAGATCCTCAATTTTTCCTTGAACTAAATATTTCAAATTGACATCTTAAATTGTTCATTTCCCAGGTAGATGGAGGATACCAGTGGTCACACTTAAAACCCATCAGCCTTACGAATACGCATATCCGTTTTTGTCAGAAAATCCCAATTATAGATATCAAAATCCATATTCAATTCCGTGTTTTAAAAATCCATATTTCATAAACACAAGAATCTCATGATCGTTTGTTGATTTTAAAATCTTGAATCGTTACAGATTTTATCTTGAGTCGTTACAGATTTTATCTTGTTTAAACAAGCATGGCATGGGTGTCGTATCTAATACATACATACATACATACATGATTAATCTAATTAAAGCATGCATCATTCATACATCAATATGTAAAGTGCAGTATGTAAACGTGCTTGGTTATGGCCCCTTTCCTATGTGATCCTTTCGAGCTAATGAAAGGATCAAAGTCAATCTATGGTGGTAAAATATAAATACAATTACATGTCTTCATTCTTCTTGTATCCACTAGTGCCTGCTCCTCTTCTTGGATCATCTTTCAGTCTTCAAGTACATTACATGGAATAATTGAATACAACCTAAGCTAATGTACTTACATAAGAAAACTCGAGTTACATTCGAGGTTAAACAATTACAAGAATGAAGAAAACGACATGCAAGTCGTATTTATAAAATCAAAACCAAAAACCATTAATCTAGGGGTCTAAGGGCCATAACCAGCACCATGCTCAAGTACACAAAATAAAATATTGCGGGGGTCCGGGGGCGGCAGCCCCTGGGCGGGGGTCCGGGGGCGGCAGCCCCTGGGCGGGGTCTGGGGCGGCAGCCCCAGGCGGGGTCTGGGGGCGGCAGCCCCCGGCTGGGGTCGAGCTGAACTACAGATCATATCATCATCGATTTCTGAACTACAGATCATATCTGTTGGCCCTTTTTCCCACTGCATCTTATACAGTTTCAGAAGCATGTATCATATACATACTTATCATATCCCAGTTAACAGATCATGTCCAACATAATCTGTCCACCAGTTTATATCACTATACAAACTGACCCTCATGCATAATATACAAATCGCAATATGGCATATAAATCAGTCATGACAAATCATTAACATGCTAGTATCATCACCACATATTACAATTCGAATATACATGAAGAACATAGCATGGCAGGAGCATGGCAGTAACAAAGCAGTAGCATGGCAGTGGCATGGCAGTCACCAAAACAGGCATATTTGCATCAAATACAGTTAACACGTAACCAAATCAGTCCCTTATACACGTAGCTCTGATGCCATTGTTGGGTTCCGAGGCATAAAACGCAGCGGATAAACGTAAATATAACGAAAAATTTCGGAACCCAAACGCAGGATCATGTATAAGAATTGACGGATTATGGTGATAATCGAATCATACCTATTAAGATTTTGAATGCCACGAACTCAACGGAGATCCTTGCTATCACGATTTGTGTCTTCCTCTCGAAAGCACCTCTATGGTATCCACACGAGCACCTTCAAGAACGTCTCACGATCTTGAACACGGAACGGAAGTACTAGCTTCCTTTGATAGGTTTCGAATTCTCTCTGCCTCTTCCTATGCTGCCTCTTCTGCTAGGGTTTATACAAAAACGTGTAAGCCATTTAACCTATCATTATCTATTTATAATGATTGGTTAATGGGCCTTTTTAGCAAAAACCTAACCCATGTAGGCATAGGATTAAATAATAAAACACGCTTCTATTATTTAATTAATAATTAAGTCACACTTAATTATTATTGGCAGAAATATAATTCTTCAAATTCGAATTTATTTTAATTAATTAAGTCTCACTTAATTAATATAATAAATTCGAATTAATCATCAATTAATTTAAATCTATAATTTAAATTAACTATTCCTCTAGGTGCTCTATGTGTGTGACCCTATAGGCTATTATTTAATTAGCAATAATTTTATTCTCCAATAAAATTATAAACAATGAGCGGTATCTAGTAATACATCATTGCTACCTAATTAAACAATAATTAAATCGTGATTCGATAAAACCTTTCGTGATTAATGTTTCCATGTAATATAATCCCTTTAACCATATATATTATAGATTAAACTCGAGGCATGTATTTAGTCATCCTCTTCAACATTTAATCCGGGTTTACTTGATCCATGAGTAGACTATGAAAAACAAATCATTATTTGAGCACGGCCATGCATTTTATAGTCTCACTCAATCAAGAGGCCAATAATATCTCTCCTAATTATAGGAGGGTTAAATCCTTTATCTATCATTCATATTTCTCATACGACTCATGATATACCCGATGTCCACTTTTATCATCACCCGGTCAAAGGTAACTTTTAATGTAGTCAAAGTATATCAATCCTCGTATAGAAATATAATGATCTCAAGTCAGAGGATCATTACACCATTATCACTGTGAGTCTTTCTTATGACTTAATTAAACATGAAGAATCTCACTGTGGGTCTGTCCAGTACCATGTACCCCTACATGTACCTATGTATTGACTTTAGTATCCCCATACTTATAACCAATGAGATGTGGTTATCTGTCAAACAACATACTAGTCTATTTATGTATTATTATTGTCCTATCATAATAATACTCGACTAGGGAACCTTTAAGAATATGATATATTATATAATCTCAAGTTCAAGTCATGTACTTAAACTATATAACGAGTATCATGATTCTAAGGACATTTATTATGCTAACAAATATATCGCAGTAATTAAAGTCATAATAAATACGTTTATTGAATAATCAAATGACATAAATGTTTATTAAAAGGAAAAATTGTATTGCCTCTAGGGCACCTACACTAACAAGATGTTCCCATGAATTTGAATTCTTATGAAGCTCTATTCATGATAAGTTCTTTAAGTTCAAACTATGAAGGATTTTGAAGCAGAGAGAGCTCAAACAGATAGAAATGAAGATGATACTACATGAATATCAGTTCAGTGCTAGAGGAACAAACACCTTTCATTTCAGTTACACAAGAAATCTGGAAATGCAGAATCTGATCCAGAAAAACCAGTAGCATTATTTACAAGTCTAGGACGATTACTTTTTCTAGTTGTTAGTTGAGTTATCCTCTCTATGGGATTTGTTTGCTAAGTTTCATAATCAAATAGGGGGAGATTGTTGGTGAGATTACGAAGCCATATGAATAGTAATCTTGATAACTCAACACTAGAACATGACAAGTAAATAATACTACGCCTACACAGAAATCAGGAAGAAATGAAGACAAGGCAAATACAGTGAATCAAGACAGTAGAAGAAGTTTTGAAGTCTACTACAGGTCACTGAAAGAAGTTCATTAATATGTTCAAGCCTCAGTGAAGAATAATGTGTAAAGACTTTCAGGGGTTCAGAAGTGTTGAAGATTCAGTATAGAAGTGCCACAAGAAGATTTCAGTGTATTAGCATTGATTGAAGATAGACAGTTTTTAAAGCATAGGAATCTAGAAAAATTGAAGACATGGTAAAGACAAGTGTCTAAGTACCAGAAAAGATTCCAGTGAAGTTACAGTGTTTATTGACAGTCAGTGTTCGAAGCAATGAAATTGCTGCAAACTTTACAATGTAAATAAAGCAATAATACGAAGACCTGGATCAAAGTTAGTCGTCTGTGAACCAGACCAGTTGCACTAGGCGTCAGCAGTTTGTGAAATGAATCTGAGTATTAACTGTAGAAGAATTGTTAAGGTGAAGAACTTACTTGGAAAGAACGGTTATTTATTAAGGTACGGAAAAGTAATTTGTAGAGGCTACAGCCAAACAGCTAAACAGCTATATAGCTCAAAGGGTGCAGGGTGCAAAGTGTCACAACCTTGGTACGAAAAGTGAAAGTTTCTGAACTACAGTCGAAGAACGGAAACAGCTCAGGGTACAGGATGTAATGCGACAAGACTTTGATACAAGAAATGGAAGTTGGGGAACTTCAGTCAAGCAATGAAAAGAGGGTCAAAGTGCAGTGACCAAACTGCACTTTGACCATGTAAATGTAAAACACGCGCTAGACTTGATTTCTTCCAACAATTAACAGACGCCACTTATTTTTGTACAGAGCAAGCACTGTATAGGGAGCCACTTGCATACTTGGAGCCACTCAATTTATTCAAGGCGCCACTAAATTCAATACAGGGCATCAACTGTATTGGCGCCACTTGTAGTTAATAAATATATTAATTAAAGTTTTAAGTGGCGCCTCCCCAGTATACTCCATGTACTGGCGCCACTTGCTTTCCTTAATATATTAATCAAACAACTGGTAAGTTGCGCCTCCCCTGTATATCAGCTGTATAAGGCGCCACTTAGCCCTTAGCCAATCAAATTCAAGCAGCCTACTTTATTGATTTAAAGTCTACACAGATAAAAAGAGGGCAGCCACTCATTTCAAAGAGTCGTCTTCTCCAACAAAAATAATATGTAGAGAGTTACTGCCATGGCCGGAGCAAGAGACTAAAATTGTACACACCCATACCTTGCTCCCGGTCAGATATTAGGACCCGGTTCTTTAATGAAAAATGCTCAGGGCTCCTAGATATCACTCCCTACGGACTCAGTTTTTCCTTGTACTAATTTAGATATATTTGTATATGAACTGAGCCTAATATTTTTGTGTTAGTAATAAAGAACTAATTTGTTCTTTGGAAGCCAGTTATATTTTTAACTGGGTGTAGCACCCCTCTGGGTTTATATACGAAAGATATATTCCCAGAAACTTATCTCATTTAATTACTTGCTAATTTTCTTGAAGCTAATTGATTTATCCGGACACACAGAAAATTAGTAGACAGCTCACCTAAACACTACAAATGGTCAAACCCACTCTGAAGCAATAATTTATTTATCCGCAAATTTAGAAAAGAATTTAAATTATTATGAGTATCGTATTCAACCCCCCTTCTACGATACTTAGGGACCCAACATGTCTACAAATATCCATCGATAAACAAATATATCATCAATTGATATATTTATCTATCGATACCTTTAGAGATGTTCATTGGTATGTATAAAGTTTATCAATTGATTATGGAAAAATCAATAGATTAACATGGTTAATGGCAACAATTCTAAAAATTACTAAACTAAATAACTTGTCAAACATTTAAAAGATTAAACATAGTTAAGCATTCCTAAATCACAGATCAATCTGTTGAAGGTAGATTTATCTAATGGTTTGGTAAAAATGTTTGCAAGTTGTCTTTCATTAGGGACACAATGTAATTCAACAATACCATTCATTACAAGTTCCCTAATGAAGTGCTACATTATGTCAATGTGCTTGGTTCTTGAGTGTTGAACTGGATTTTTAGTAATATCAATTGTACTAATATTGTCACAGAATATTGAAATTTTGCTCAAGTTAAATCCATAATCAAACAATTGATTCCTCATCCATAACACTTGTGCACAACAGCTTCCAGCAGCAATATATTCAGCCTCTGCTGTGGATATAGATACTTAATTTTATTTTTTACTAAACCATGAGACCAGCTTGTTTACTAGGAATTGACAAGTTCCTGTAGTACTTTTCTTGTCAATTCTACAACCTGCATAGTCTGCATCTGAATAACCAATTAGATCAAATCCAAAATATCTAGGGTACCAAATTCTAAGATTTGGTGATCCTTTGAGATTCCTTTCAGATACCTGAATATTCTTTTTATTGAAATCAAATGAGACTCTCTAGGGCCAGCTTGAAACATAGCACAAAGACATGTAGCAAACATTATATATGGCCTACTTGCTGTTAAATATAGCAATTAGCCAACCATGCCTCTATAACTTGGATGTTTACCTTAGCTTCCTTTGTATTCAATTCAAGTTTAGTTTCAGGGGCCATGGGTGTTTTTGTAGATGAACATTCATTTAAATCAAATTTCTTCAATAAATCAGAAATGTATTTAGCCTGATTTATGAAAATACCATTTTTAACTTGTTTGACTTGCAAACTAAGAAAATAGGTTAGTTCTCCCATCATACTCATTTCATATTTGCTATGCATCAACTTAGCAAACTTTTGACAAAGTTTTTCATTAGTTGAGCCAAAGATAATATCATCTACATAGATTCGAACAAGTATACTAGAACCATTGACATTTCTATGAAAGATATTTTTATCAACAGCACCTCTTGTAAAATGATTCGCAATCAAGAATTTAGACAAAGTGTCATACCAGGCTCTAGGTGTTTGCTTCAAACCATACAGTTCTTTGAGAAGATAGTACACAAATCCAGGATGAACAGGATCTACAAAACCAGGAGGTTGTTCAACATATACTTCTTCCTCTAATTCTCCATTGAGAAAAGCACTCTTTACATCCACCTAGTAGACTTTGAAATTAGCATGAGCAGCACAAGCTAGAAAGATTCTGATTGTCTCTAGTCTTGCAATAGAAGCAAAGATTTTATCAAAATCTATGCCTTCTTCTTATGAGTAGCCTTTTTCCACCAATCTTGCTTTATTCCTTGTCATTGTGCCAGATTCATTCATTTTATTCCTGAATACCTATTTTGTTCCAATAACATATTTTTCCTTTGTTTTGGGCACCAACTTCTATACCTTGTTTCTTTCAAACTGGTTCAGCTCCTCTTGTATAGCTATCACCCAATCAGGATCAATCAAGGCTTCTTCAATCCTTTTTGGTTCTTCTTGTGACAGGAAGCTACTATACAAGCATTCATTTTGAGTTGCACTTCTAGTTTTGACACCATCATTTGCATTTCCAATATTCAACTCAAAGGGTTGACTTTAGTCCATTTCTTTATGGTGGTAAATCTGTCCTTGAAGAAGATGCTTAATGATCATTAACATTGTTATGATCATTATGATGTGATTGAGTGGTTGAGAACCCTCCCCCTGAGATGGACACTGTACTTGAGGATTGTTGAGCAGAATTATTATCCATCAATGGATTATTAATTGATGTATTATCAGTCGATTGATGATCATCAACTGATAAGTTATTTGTTGGTGCATTGACATCAATTGATTGGGAATTTCTGGGTACTTGATTTCTTAAAGTTTCCACATCAACATCACTTTCTTCACCATTACCAGTTGATTCAATCTCAAAGTGCAAAGAGTCATGGTATCATTCATCAAACAACCCTTGAATTTTCATGTCATCAAAGACTACATGCATAGATTCCATAACAATGTGTAATCTAAGATTGTAGACTCTGTAAGCCTTGGTTATTCTTTTATATCCAATAAATATTGCCTCATCAGCCTTGGCTTCAAATTTTCCCAAATTTTCTCCCTGATTTCTTAGAACAAAATATTTGCAGCAAAAGACATGAAGAAAATTAACTGTCGGCTTCTTGTCTTTCTTCATCAATTGATATGGAGTTTTTCCTTGTGATTGGTTGACCATGGAAATATTCTGAATGTAACAAGCAGTATTGATTTCTTCTGCCCAGAAATATGTAGGAAGTTTTGCTTCTTCTAACATAGTTCTAGCAGATTCAATTAAGGTTCTATTTTTCCTTTCAACAACTCTATTTTGTTGGGGAGTTCTAGGAGCAAAAAAGTGATGGGTGATAATTAATTTACTTGCCTCATCCTTAGAATGTAAGAAATGCACCCATGTGTATCTTGTGAAATCATCGACAATTACTAAGACATATTTCTTTCTAGCAATTGACATGATGTTGACAGGACCAAATAAATCTATGTGCAATAGTTCTAGAGGCTTGTCAATTGATGATTCAGACTTTGACTTGAATGATGCCTTCCTTTGTTTTCCTTTTTGACAAACATCACACAAACCATCCTTGGTGAATTCCATCTTAAGAATGCCTCTAACTAAATTCTTTCTGACCAATAGATTCATGACTTAGAAATTTAGATGGGCTAGCTTCTTGTGCCAAATCCAGCTTTCATCTGTGTTGGCTTTGCTTAATAGACATGTCATTGAATTTGCCTTTACAGAATTGAAATCAGCCATATAGACATTTCATTTTCTTTTTCCAGTTAAAAGAATTTCACTAGATTCTTTATTGGCTATGATGCATGATCTAGTTGAAAATCACACACCATTTCCATTATTACACAGTTGACTAATGCTCAACAAATTATGCTTCAATCCATCAACCAGTGCTACAGGTACAATGATAACATTTTCACTTACAATAGAGCCATATCCCAGAGTAAAACCTCTGTTGTTATTTCCAAAAGTAACTCATGAGCCAGCCTTTTCCACAAACTTTGTGATCAGGGACATATCTCATGTCATGTGCCTAGAACATCCACTGTCTAGATACCAGAGATTTTTCCTCCTGTTTCCCTGCACACAATTAAAAATAATCAAGTTATATTTGGTACCCAAGATGCCTTGGGTCCTCTTTTATTAGTTGCAGCCTAAGCATTGGTTGCCAACTTTGGTTCTTTTTGTTTTGGTGGGTTTAAATCCATTTTAACTTTGGGAGTTGACTTTTAGGGCTCAGATACCTTGGAACTCATGGCAGAATTTTCATGCATTTCATTATCTATATTAGGCATGTTCCATTACATTTCAGGCATATTCATATTTTCATATGCAAAGAATGGATTGTACATGTATGGAAATTGTGCATATGGCATGTGAGTATGTGGTGCAACTAAATTAGGGGACATGACATTCATGAGCATAGGATTGGCAGGCATCTTTCTCATCGACTGTGCCCTTGCCCTTTGGTTTAGCCTTGACAGGTGTGTCTTTAGGCTTAGGGACAGGGGCTTCCTTCCTAGACTTAGGAGGACTAGCAGTCTTTTCCCTAACATGCTTTCTATTCATGTTCACATATGTATTAATGCAAGTACTAGATGATGTATTCATCAAGTTTATGTATGCAGACATAATGTTAAAAGCACATGTCATGCATCCTACTTTACCACATGGTTGATGAGGGATAGACATGGCAGGCATGGCAGACATATTAGAAGTTTATGTTTTTACTACTTTTATCTTTTTGCATGCATGCGTAAGATGACCAGTAGAATTACAATTGTTACAAACTTTTCTAATAGCTTTGAGAGAATAAGCATAATCATTTTTCTTATTAACACATATCTTTCCATTTCTGTTAGCTTTCATTTTTTCATTCTTGTTACCTAAATCACTTTTAATTTGTTCATTAGGTTATACAATTTTTATAAATTTATTAGGCAACTCCTTTTTATCTTCTTCCTCTTTCTTTTTACCCTTAGTAATGATTTCTTCATTCATTAAGATCCATTCTTCGTTTAAGGGTTCGATGACAAACTTCTTGTATAGGGGCTTAGTGACATTTTTTAATACATGTGGAATATCTTGCTTCATAGGACTTTCCTCAGCAATTGATTCCTCATATCTCTTTCCTGCCTTTTTATCATAGTCAAATCATATTCCAGTTTTTTGACCTATGGCATGTTTATCTATTACCTCCTTAACAAGATTAACAGACTTCTTATAAGCCTGAAGTTTTAACTCTAACTCAGAAATTTTATTCCTAAGTGCAGTTTCTACTTCTTGGTTGCATTTGTCTCTATTCTGCAGATATTCTATCTTCTATTTCAGATCTTCTAAGTTAACACATGCAAGCTCTAGTTCTTCATTTCTAGTTTCTAGCATTTTATTCTTTAGAACTAGTTTAGCATTTTCTTCTCAGATGCTATCATGCTTGTGTGAATGTTAAACATTCTACGCTTAGATCTTTTATAGTTTTCTTATAATCAGAATTAGACATTTCAACTGTGGAAATAAATGATACCTTTGATGACTGAGGTGATGGCTCTGAAGAGTCTTTCATTAGTGCAACATTTCCATATGTCTCTTCTTCATCATTGTCTGAGTCATCCCAACTCTTTCCCTCGGCTATATAAGCTCTACCCTGATGCTTCTTCACCAGTGCATCATACTTTTGCTTGAGTTCGTTATACGACTCCTTTTTTTCCTTCCCTTGCTTAGGCTTCCGGCATTCGGTAGTAAAATGTTCGGGTTCATCACAGTTGTAGCACTTAAACTTACTGCGGTCTACCATTCCCGTCTTATAACCTCTTTTGTTGTAAGACCCTTAAAACGAACCACCTCGGTTGTTGTTTCTGAAGCTGGAACCATTGTAACTGGTGTTACTCTTGAATTTGTACTTAGGGTTCCTTCTAAACCTGAGGTTCTTGAACTTCCCTTCCATATAGGCCATTGTCTTATTTTCTAACTATTCAAGTTCTTCCATTGAGTAGAAGTCATCTTCATCACCTGGTTGAGTATTTTCTATAAATTCAGCTTCCAAAATTTCTTTTTTCTCAACTACAAGCTTCATTGTGCTGGTCTCTGTGACGGCAAAATCTTTGGCTACAAGTGTTGTAGTTTTCAACAGTGCTGTATTCTTACAGTCCACTATTCCAGAACCATAAATGATCTGTCTTTGCTCTTGCTCCATTTCGTGAGTCTTGAGCTTCCCATATAAAATTTCAATGAACATGTCATTTATGTCACTTCTCTCTCTGATAACAGAGATTTTGTGTTCAAGATGCGCTGGCAGTGTCAACATGAATTTTCTGTTGATCTCCCTACGTGAGTAAGCCTTTCCGTGCAGTGATAAGTCATTCAACAATTTATTGTATCTCAAAAACTTGAGTAATACTTTCTCCAGGTAGTAACTTGAAAGCTTCGTACTGGGATGTAAGAATATCCAGCCTGTTCTCCTTCATTTATGTTGTACCTTCCATTAGTAGATCAATCGTATCCCACATTTATTTGGCACTAGTGCAATTAATCACTTGATTCAGCATTGTAGTGTCCAGTGAATCCATTAGGATACATTGAAGATGATTATCCCATGTAACTCTATCTTTATCAGTGTCAGTGTACTCTGAAGGCTCATTTGGGGTAAATCCTTGAGGAATCCGTTCTCCGTCATCTAAAACTATTTATGGCATTAGCTTATGAGGTAAATAGGGTCTATTTTCCAAAATTCCCATGTATTGAGAATTAGCTGATTTAATGCAAGTGGACATCTTCTTCTTCCTTAAAATGTGCTCATTTTTATCAAAGGCTGGGATTTTGATGCTACTAAGCTTTTGGGTGCTCATAGTTGTGAAGAATTTTAAATCTCAAGAAATAATTAATATATTAAAAATTAAATTTAATTCAAATAAAAATTAAATTTCGTGAAATAAATTTTTTGTTCGAATTCTTGATGATTGATAGCTTTTTAAATTTAGTGTATTTAAAATCTTTAAAAAATCGAAATTGATTTTTTTAAAAAAAATAAAGAAATTTTAATATAAATTTTTCTAGATCTAAAAATGCACTTTTTCGTAAAACTATTTTTGAATCTTGATTTGTAACTTAAATCAACAAGCTCTGATATCAATTGTTAGGTCCTAAATCATCATAGAAAGGGGATGAATATGATGTTGGTAGATTTTCATTTAATTTCAGATTAATTATTTGTGTTCTTGAGATACAAAAATGGTAGAATTGAAACACAACGATTCGGGAAAATAAAGATATATTATTAAATCCCTGAGGTGCTACACTTCTAATCAAATGATTAGCTTCTATGGGTTCAATCAATATTACAACAAGAATACAGTTGAGTGTGTTTAATGTATGGCTTTAATGGAGCTTCCCGTCTATATGTCGTGAATGTTGAAGATGAATGAATTACTGTCTGTATTGATTTCACCAATATATATTCTATAGACTTTTGGAAATCCAATTAATTGATTTTCCAACAATTGCTTAAGTCTTTTGTTGCGCTTCAAGAGTGATTACAGTGTGTAGGCGCCACAAGATATATTTGTTGCGCCATACTTTATTGTGCCAAGGGAGTTTGTTGCACCTACAATCTTGTTGTAGTGAGTAGGCGCCACATAGTACTTAGAAACCTTCAATAGAAGTTTCCTTGCGCCTATATGTATTTTTGTTGCACATGTACTCTATCTACCCTGTGTAGGCGCCACCAAATGCTTAAGATGAACCTTCCAAGTATTTCCTTATGCCTAGAGGTTATTTGTTGCGCCTGTACACCCAATTCCTTGTGCAGGCGCCACTAACATCTTCCCTTAAACTTTTGTTGTGCCTTGTACTTGGTTTGATGCTCCTACACTCTAGTTGTAGTGGGTAGGCACCACCAAATCTTGCCTTAGAAGATTGTTGTGCCTTTAACTCCACTTAAACAATATCTTGAATTCTTGAAGTATTTAACACTTGGTTTTCACTCTTCTGGCATGATCAACTGAATTTCTTCTGATTAAACAAGACAATTCTTTTCTTGTTGTGCTGACGCTTAGTGCATTGGTCTGGTTCACAAGCGACTAGCATTGAATTAAATTCCCTTGACTTTTGTTCTGTTTCAGCTGATCAACCTTGGACTTTTGCATTGTTCTGATCACTGAAACCCTTTGACAATTATACTCAAATCATTACACTGTCTTTATTATGAAATCTTCTGAACTCTTATTTGTTATTGAGGAATAAACATATTAATGAACTTCACTTGGTGACGTTCAGTAATCTTTCATCTTGAATGCTCTGCAATGATGTATGTATGATTCCTATTTACATGTCCTTCTGGATTCCTGTGCTGCATATTAGTATTATTTGACTGTTTTTGTTTCTGAGTTGAGTTATCGTTAACACTATTACATATCATGTTACATTATAATTTACAAAGATCATCAACTGATATGAAGGACCATCATTTGATATATTGATTGATAACATCTTTAAATCGATAAGTCAACAGCTATTATCAATCGATGGGTATCAAGATTAATCGAAGAAGAATATCAGTTGATGGATACAAGGAAGAATCAATTGATATGCTTAACATCAAATTATCAATTGATAGGGACTGCACTACAAGACATAAATCATACCTATGGAAGATAGTCTATACCGACTGTGAAGATTAAAAAAGAAGCTGCCTTTTCCAAAGCCGCAAAACTTTCTCAAAATAGAAAAAGGCAAAAAGGAAAGATAGAAAAAAGTTAATCCTAGAATAGATTAAATATTTTTATATTCTTTCTAGGAATTGTAAACATACTTGTGTTATATAGACAAGTGTGGTAGCATTGTTAGAAAATACAGAAGTTAGACAAAATCTTAAAAACAACTGTTCAGCCTTAGAACACTTGTATTGATTTTATTTTCTATACTTGTAATCGCAACTAGGTTTCTTTAACCTAGATCATTTGAGCAAAAATATACACTGTGGATAAATCAATCCTTCAATAATTTTAAACATCCTGTGTTTGTTCAAATACTTATCATAACATTAATTGTTCTTACTTTAACAATTATCAGAAAAACTGTTAAAACTTTCAAAAAGGGGAAATATTTGAATTCAACCCCCTTCTACAAATATTGATATTTTTCTTGGGAATAACAATTGGTATCAAAGCAGGCTTTCAATATACAGAAAGTTTAAAGATCTAGAACAAGTCAATATTGGCCAAAAGGATTCAAGTGTAAAGATTCCAGTGTTGGAAAAAGATGAATACTTTGCATGGAAAGTTAAAATGCACCTGCATCTACTTTCTATTGGCCCTTCCTAGGTTAACTGCATAGAGAAAGGTCCTCATATTCCTATGAAGCTGGTCACAGGTGTAAATCCTGATGGAACTTCTGCATTTGACAAACATGTTCCAAGACTCATCACTGAGTTCACAAAAGAGGATGAAAATGAAGTGCTTAAGGATAAAAAGACCATGAACATTCTGTTCAATGATCTAGATAAAGATATGTTTGGCAATGTGATAAACTGCACTTCATCAAAGAAGGTATGAGACACTCTTAAAACTCCATGTCAAGGGATTGAACAAGTAAGGAAAAACAAGATGCAAGTCTTGATTCAGAAATATGAATCTTTTCATTTCAAGAGTGGAGAATCTATCAATGACACATATAGTAGGTTCTGAAAGATTTTGAATGGACTAAAACTATATGGTATGCAACTGAAGATATAAACCTAAAATTTCTTAGATCTCTTCCAAAAGAATGGAAACCAATGACTGTCTCTATTAGAAAATCTCAAGACTTCAAGGACTATACTATTGAGAAACTTTATGGTATTCTCAAGACATATGGGTTGGAAATCCAACAGGATGAGGAGATTGAGAAGAATCAAAGAAAATAAAAGACTGTGGCTTTGATGGTCATGTGAAATGAAAAAAAGGAGGAAAATGGATGTGTAGATGGATATATCATGATGACTGGTGATGCTATTGAAGAATCATCCAAAGGAAAGGGAAAGTGCAAATGTGAAGAAAGTGAAGCATGCTCTCAGGATGATTTAGATGAGATTGGTGAGCACCTTGCATTTCTGTCAAGGAAATTCTCAAAGCTAAAATTCAAGAGGAATCCAAATGCTCAAAGGTCTGGATCCTAGTTTAGAAATAACAACCAAAATAAGAATTTGGCTGACATATCTGTTAGTAATTGTGCCCTAGAGACAATTACTTTTAGATTTTAAGGAAAATATTTTATTATTAAGGATTATGTTTAATTGATTATTATTTATTTATTATATTTTATTTACTGCGTAATAAATGTCCTTAAAATTTTGATATGTATTATATATCTTTAAGTATGTGACTTAAAAATGAGATTATATGAATAGTATCTTATTCTTAAAATTTCCTAGTCGAGTATTATTATTCAAGGATAATAATAATTCACAAAGACTAGTATGTTTGTTGACAGATGACCACATCTCATTGGTCATAGGTATGGTGATACTAATGTCAAGAACATAAGTGCATGTCTCAATGCATGACACTGGAATGACCCGCCATGAGATTCTACATGTTAATAAGTAATTCTCACTGTGATAATGGTGTAATGATCCTTAGATCTGAAATCATTATATTTCTATACGAGAATTAATATACTTTGATTACATTAAAAGTTAGCTTTGTCCGGGTAATGATAAAAGTGGATATTGGGTATATTATGAATCGTATGAGAAATATGAATGATCTAGAATAGATTTAATCCTCATAATTTTATGAGTGATATTATTGGCCTCTTGTTTGAGTGAGACTATGAAATTCACAACCGTGCTCAAATGTTGATTTGATTTTAATAGTTTATTCATCGATCAAGAAAAATAAAGATTAAATTACGAAGAGGATGACACGACACGTGCCTTGAGTTTAATTTATAATATCAAGATTGAAGGGATTATATTACATTTTACATTATTCATGAAAGGCTCAATCGAATCACCGATTTAATTATTATTACTTGGGTAGCAATGATGTATTACTAGATGCCGCTCATTGTTTTTAATTTTGTTATTGTATAATAAAATTATTGCCAATGTAATAATAACCTAAAGGGTCACACACAAAGAACACTTGAAGGAGAATTAATGGTAATTCAAATTTATTTTGCATATTAATTAAGTTGGACATAATTAATAAAAATAAGAAATTTGAATTAATTTATAATTCGAATTATATTTGAGTATTAATTAAGTTTGACTTAATTAGTTATTTAAATTAAAATTCGAATTTTAAATAAATTAATTAAATATAAGGCTCAATCAGATGATGGGCTAAAAGGGATTGTTTATTTCCTCTATAAATACATATCTTTCTCTAGGAGTTAACCTAATTCAGTTTTGGGAAAACCCTACCCGGATAGAGAGAGAGATAGAGGTTAAGAGAAACAATTTGGGTGCTAGTACATCCTTCCTCCTTCGAAGATCAAGTGTTCGTGTGGATACCATTAGAGCGTAAATCACGTGCTGCGGGATACGTGGTGATCGTACGAGCTTTGGACCTCCAAAATCACTATCTTTAATTCGTTAAAGTTCTAAAAGGTAATACATCATGATCTCCAAATTAAATATTGTGTTTTCACATGTTACACAACTAGCTAACAATTTATATGTTCTAAAGTGACTCAAATCAAACATTACTTTTGGCACTATCATTGAGGCCATATTAATGAGAAACGCATTTCTAGAATACATAAGGATGCATTCTTGGATAAGTCTGATTATGAATTATACAAAAGAATGCGAATCTTAGTTTATTTGGCAAAATGACTAAAACTCCTTTTATCGGACATGGTGAAAGGGTCAATGAACGAGTATGACTTATACATAATGATGTATGTTGTCATATGCGTACGATGACAAAAGGTAGATTTTATTAACTTTATAAAATTTATTAATTATTTTAGTAGATACAGATATATGTATCTTTTGAAGAACAAATCTGAATCATTTGAAAAGTTCAAAGACTATAAAGATGAAGTAGAAAATATCAAAGAAAAAGTTTTTTTTATAGGAGGGATCACACCTTGTTGGACATGGTGCGATCAATGTTGAGTCAAGGAATCTTCCAATTAGTTTCTGGGGCAACGCCCAGGAGACAGATGCTTATACACTTAACTGAGTTCCTACTAAAATGGTTCAGAAGACCCCGTATGAGATATGGACTGAGAAACGTCATAGCATGTCATTTATAAAAATTTGGGGATGTGAGGCGTTTGTGAAACGTCTAACTTCTGACAAGCTAGGACCTAAATCAGAAAAATGTAACTTTGTGGGATACCCAATTGAAACAAAAGGTTATTCTTTCTATAATCCTTCTGAGAACAAGTGTTTGTTGCTCAAACTGTAGTGTTCCTTGTAAAAGAAATGCTTTCTAAGAAATAAAGTGAGAGGATAATAGATCTCGATGAAGTTCGAGACCCATATGAAAACATTGAACCAATGGAGGCACCTGAGCAAAATATACAAAAAAATAATTGCTCAAGAAACACAGGTTATTCGTAGGTCTGGTAGTGTGAGAGATATTATGGATTTCTCTTGACTGAAGATGGTGATGTGATGTTTGTGGATGAAAATGAGCCTCTCACCTACCAAGATGCTATGAACACTCCAGATTCTAAGAGATGCCTGGATGCCATGAAATCTGAGATGGAATCCATGTATACTTATCAAGTATGGACTTTGGTTGATCCACCTGAAGGGGTAAAACCTATAGGGTGCAAGTGGGTTTTCAAAAAGAAGACTGACATGTATGGTAACATACAGACCTATAAGGCACGACTAGTGGCAAGAGGTTTCAAGCAGATTCATGGTATTGACTATGATGAGACCTTTTCACCAGTGGCTATGGTCAAGTCCATCAGGATTTTTCTTGCTATAGTTGCTTACTATGACTATGAAATCTGGCAAATGGATGTCAAAATCACTTTCTTAAATGGGAGCCTTGAAGAAGATGTGGATGTGTACATGACACAGCCTGAGGGTATTGTTGATCCAAAGGATGCTGGAAAGGTATATAAGTTGCGTCGATCCAGTTATAGATTAAGACAAGCCTCGAGGAGATGTAACATTCATTTTGATGAAACTATCAAAGAGTTTTGGTTTATTCAAAATGAAGATGAACCACGTGTTTACAAGAAGGTTAGTGGGTGCCATGTGGCGTTCATAGTATTATATGTTGATGATATATTACTAATAGTGAATGATAGTCCTTTTTTTACAGACTGTGAAGACTTGGTTGAGAAATAATTTCTCAATGAAAGACTTAGGCGATGCGACCTATATATTAGGGATCAGGATCTAGATAGATAGATCAAGGAAATTGATCGGCCTAAGTCAGAGTACATATATTGAAAAAGTTTTGCATCGATTTGGAATGCAAAGAGGCTAAAATGGATATGTCCCAATCTCTCATGGGATAATGATATCAAAATAAAATTGTCCTGAATCATTAGATGATAAGGATCGTACGAGTAAAGTTCATCATGCTTCGACAATTGGTTCTATAATGTATGAGATGATATGTACTCCTTGTGATGTCTCGTAAGCCTTAAGCATGACAAGCAGGAACTAGTCTAATCCAGGTGATGGTCATTGGATAGGAGTCAAGAATATTCCTAAGTACTTAAAGAGGACTAAAGATTCATTCTTGTTATATGGAGGAGATGTGAAATTAGTTGTAAGAGGTTTCAGTGATGCTGGTTTCTAGACAGACTACGATGATTTAGTGTTTCTATCTGGCATTGTGTTTTATCTATTTAAATTGAGATGTTGTATACTAAAATGGTTCACAATAGAGACAATTGTTGATTCTACAATAGAGCCTGAGTATATTGATGCTTGCAAAGCAGCCAAGGAGGCTGTTTGGGCATGTACTTAGGAGATATCACCTAATTAATGAGATTAATGATCAAGGAGATATACATATATGTAAAGTGCATACTAACAATAATATTTAAGACTCATTAACTAAGGCTTTGTCAAAACAGAAGCATGAAAGTCACACTAGTTCCATAAGTATTGGATACTTGGGTAATTGGCTCTAGTGCAAGTGAGAGATTGTTAGTAATTGTGCCCTAGAGACAATTAGTTTTATATTTTATGGAAAATATTTTATTATTAAGGATTATGTTTTATTGATTATTATTTATTTATTATATTTTTTTACTGCGTAATAAATTGAAAGCATAATAAATGTCCTTAAAATTTAGATACGTATTATATATCTTTAAGTATGTGACTTAAAAATGAAATTATATGAATAGTATTTTATTCCTAAAATTTCCTAGTCAAGTATTATTATTCAAGGACAATAATAATGCACAAAGACTAGTATGTTTGTTGACAGATGACCACATCTCATTGGTCATAAGTATGGTGATACTAAAGTCAGGAACATAAGTGCATGTCTCAATCCATGGCACTGGAATGACCCGTCGTGAGATGCTACGTGTTAATAAGTGTCATAAGTAATTCTCACTATGGTAATGGTGTAATGATTCTTAGACCTTAAATCATTATATTTCTATACGAGAATTAATATACTTTGATTACATTAAAATTTACCTTTGACCGAGTAATGATAAAAGTGGACATTTGGTATATTATGAATAGTATGAGAAATATGAATGATCTAGATTGGATTTAATCCTCTTAATTTTAGGAGTGATATTATTGGCCTCTTGTTTGAGTGAGACTATGAAATGCATGACCGTGCTCAAATGTTAATTTTATTTTAATAGTCTACTCATCGATCAAGAAAAATGTTAGGAATATATTCATTTGATGATGTACAAAATACTAGAACAGGGTCTAGATTAGTTTATCTGTAATAAGTCTTTCTAGTCTCTGAAATGTATAATCAGAGTCTAGATAGTCAACATTCATGTTACTTGTACTTAGAAGAATTTCTGTAGAAAGTGAAACCAGAGTCTATGATCTATCAGAGTCTATGATCTATCAGAGTCTATGATCTATCAGAGTCTATGATCTATCAGAGTCTATGATCTATCAGAGTCTATGATCTATCAGAGTCTATGATCTATCAGAGTCTACATATGATCAGAGTCTGAAGGATTCAGAGTCTATACAGTTAAAGTTAAATTTGGAAGAGGATCACAGGAATGGAAAGTCTTCGAAGATCAAGATAAATATATTACAGATATGCTATGGGAAAGAAAGAGAATTTTAGAAGGAAACTGTCAACTAATAATTAGGAATTCTATTCCTATTATAATTTATCTTTCTGTTATTAGTTGATAGGCAACTCTCTATATAAACTCTATGTAACCTAATTGTAAAAGTGAGGAAGTCGAAGCATAATTTGTCTGTGTGATATTTTTGTGAGAGCATAGAGATAGAGAGAGTTGTTGTGATAAACACAGAGAAGCTGCTAGGGTTTGTGTACACCCTAGGAGAGTTTTGTATTCAATCATCAATAATACAAACAGTATTTATTCGTATCTTTGTGTTTGATCTTTGTTCTTAATTCATATCGAGTTGGTTTTAAATCAGACATAAAAGTAACACAAGTATTCAACCCCCCCTTTCTACTTGTGCAACTGGGAAAACAATTGGTATCAGAGCCTAACATTTAAAATCGATCAAAGATGTCTGGAAACAAAGATGGCAATTCTAAGATTCCTATGCTTAAGAGAAACGAGGTCACCCACTGAAGGTTAAGATGCTGCACCATCTGGAAGCAACAGACCCTGACTATCTTGAAAGAATTCATGAAGGACCCTATGTGCCCTTAAAGCTTGTGCCTCAAATCAATGAAGAAGGCAAAGTAACTGAAGAACACTTCATTGAGAAACCAAAGGATGAATGGACAAAAGAGGACAAGGAGAATGTCCTTAAGGAGGCAAAGGTCAAAAACATACTCTTCAACAGTTTGGATTCTATTCTTACAAACTGTGTTATATCATGTCGAACTGCTAAGGAGATGTGGACAAAACTTGAAGTGCACTGTCAAGGGACTAAAGATGTCAAGAAGAATGCTAGGTCTTTGCTAATTCAAGAGTATGAGTATTTTGAAGCAAAAACTGGAGAATCTATCACTGAGATGTATGATAGGTTTACAAAACTCTTGAATGAGATGGCTATGCTTGGTAGGGTTTATGATTCTGAAGATACAAACACCAAGTTTCTGAGAGCACTTCCTGAAGAGTGGGATAATAAGACTACAACCATAAAGGAAGCTAGAGATTTGGATGAACTAACTCTAGAAGAATTGTATGGAAGACACAAGACATATGATTTGGAGATGCAACAGAGAAAGAATAAGAAGTCTGTAAAGACAAAATCTGTGGCACTCTTGATGGAGTCTGAGAAAGAACAACATGAACAACCCACAGAAGCTAGAATCAAGGATTCAAGAAAGAAGGGTAAAGCAGTTGTGGAGTCAGAGTCTACTGACATAGACTCTGATTTTGATGAAGAGATTGATCTAAGTCAAATGATGGCTATGTTTGCTAAAAATTTCAAAAGAATGAAATTTAACAAAAGAACTGGCAAATTTAGCAAGAGGCCGTCATTCAAGAAGGAAGATGAGAAGGTTGAGAAGAGCAAGAGTACTATAATCAAACTTGACAAAGCAAAGGTCAAATGTTTCAACTGTGGAATATTGGGGCACTTTGCCAGTGAATGCAGAAAGTGAAAAAGTCAAGGAAAAGGAAAAGCACTTCTATCAACAGGAAAGGATTGGGCAGATTCAAGCTCAGAGGATGAAATTGATTATGAAAATCTAGCATTGATGGCATCCTCCTCAAGAAAATCACAATCTCCCAAGGAACCCTCATCTCCTAAAACTCAGGTATCAATCTTTACTCCTGAATCCTTAATTAATTTAGACTCTGATGGTATAGAAATTGTGCAAAGTGAGGTTAATAAAATAATGACAACATGTAGGTCTCTCACTAGTGAAAGTGAAAGGTTGAGAGAGGAAAATTCAACCTTGACTAAAAGGAATAATCATTTAGAGTCTGAGTTAATATTAATGGAACAATACAAAAAGGATTCTGAGAAACATAGTCATAACTATACTGAAATCTTGAAAGCCTATGACTATGTTAAGAGAGAACTAGAAGAAGAGAGACTCAAGTTTAGAGTCTGGACAGACTCTGGTAGAAAAGTTCAAGAAATTCTCAATAATCAAAATGTGTGTCAAACTGCTGGTCTAGGCTATGACAAGAGTCAAGACAAAAGACCTATTGTTGAGAATGATAACAATGAAGAAGCTAGCCAATTTAATAAGACTAAAGACAAAAGTACATTTATTCCTGTTAAGTTTGTGATCCCTAAAGAAAAATCTGAAACCACAAACTCATCTGTCAATAGTCTCCCTGTTGTTGACAAAAAGACAGATGAAACAGGAGAAAATAACTCTAAGAAAAATATTAACATAGGGTACTTGTCTAAGTCTAAGTTGAAAGAAAGGCTAGAGAACTTATCAGAGTCCACCAAAACTAGGAGAAATAGGAATGGTAAGGAAGGCATTAATAAGGCTAATAATTATCAAAAAGATCCTAATGCTCCTAGAAAGAAGTGTTATAGATGTGGCAACCACAACCATTTAGCTATAGATTGTAAAACAAAAATTGAGATGAAATCAGAGTCTAGCCCTTCTCAGACTCTGAAAAGTCACTGCATACCACAGAAACCTTGTTATCACTGTTGTAGCATATTTCATTCTATTTATATGTGTAGGGACTATCATGATTTGTATTACAATTTTTATGAGCTAAAATCTTCTATTGATAAAAGTTGGTATGACACTGTTAATGCTCCACCAGAGTCTAAAGCAACAAAAGAGACAGGTAAACCAAAGGTGAAAATTGTTAAGCCTGTTTCTCCTAAAGTCAGTAGAAAAGGACCCAAAACTGTTTGGGTCCTCAAAACATCTAACTAGCTGCTTTGTGTATGCAGGGAACCAGGGTAAAGAAAGTAACCCTAATCC
Source organism: Oenanthe sinensis (assembly GCA_028671895.1). NCBI lineage: Eukaryota > Viridiplantae > Streptophyta > Magnoliopsida > Apiales > Apiaceae > Oenanthe > Oenanthe sinensis. The sequence goes on from JAPMAC010000212.1 coordinate 9,874,079, forward strand.
TGGACAGTGGATGCTCAGGACACATGACTGGAAAGAAATCCCTGCTTACAGACTTTGTGGAAATGGCCGGTCCAGAAGTATCCTTTGGAGATGGCGACAAAGGACAAACACTGGGATATGGCAAAATTGTACTTGGGAATGTCATCATTGATCAAGTAGCTCCAGTTGATGGCTTAAGGCACAATTTGATAAGCAGAAGTCAACTTGGAGATAAAGGTTACCATACTGGCTTTGACAACAAAGAGTGTCTTGTGACTCACATAGAAACAGGCATTTTGGTTTTCAAAGGACACAGACATGGTAACATTTATGAAGCCATCTTGGAGGATTGCATACACAGTGAAGTCACATGTCTATATAGCAAGGCCTTAACTGAAGAAAGCTGGAAATGGCACAAGAAACTGTCACACATCAACTTCAAAACACTCAACAAGTTGGTTAAACAGAATCTTGTAAGAGGATTACCACATGTTGATTTTGTGCAAGATGGACTTTGTGAAGCATGTCAACTTGGAAAACAAAGGAAATCATCCTTCAAGAGCAAGACAATAAACACCATTTCTGAACCCTTTTATTTATTGCATCTTGATTTATTTGGTCCAGTAAATGTTATGTCAATTAACAAAAATAAATATACTCTTGTTATTGTAGATGATTTTACAAGATTCACATGGGTTTTCTTTCTACATTCAAAGGATGAAGCTCCACAACACATAATAGACCATATCACTTTTCTGGAAAGAAAATCAAAGAAAACAGTTAGAGTTCTAAGGAGTGCCAATGGTACTGAATTCAAGAATTCAATCATGGAGGACTACTGTGCATCAAAGGGAATTACTCAACAATTTTCTGTGCCAGGAACTCCTCAACAAAATGGAGTTGTGGAAAGAAAGAATAGGACACTCATAGAAGCTGCCAGAACAATGTTAGCAGAGTCTAAGCTGCCAGTATATTTTTGGGTTGAGGCAGTCAATACAGCATGTTTCACTCAAAACTGCACTCTAATAAACATGCATGGAAAGACTCCCTATGAAATGATAAAGGACAAGAAGCCAAGTGTGAAACACTTTCACATATTTGGATACAAGTGTTATGTACTGAAAGTACATCCTGAAAATCTAAGCAAATTTGAAGCCAAGGCAGATGAATCAATTTTTCTTGGATACGCATCGAACACAAAAGCATTCAGAGTGTTTAATCTCAGAACCAAAATTGTTATAGAATCTATTCATGTTGCATTTGATGATAAAAAGTGTACAGGATTGCTGGATGAGTCAGAATCTACTACACTAGAATTTGAAAATCTAAAAAGTTCTGAGATAAATAAAGAAGAAGAGGATGAAGACCCTCAAATAAATCCTGAACCAACACAGGAACCTGCACACTCTGAGGGGGAGCCCGAAAATTCAACTCCAAATAATTCAGAGTCTAACAGGTCAGGGTCTACCCAGACAGAGTCTAGACAGACAGAGTCTAACTCATCAGGGTCTGGATCAAGCAACTCTGAACTCTTGTCAGAGTCAAGCAATTTAGGGGGAGCCTCTTCGTTTGAATTTCACTCAAATATAGAAGATGCAAATGACTTAGAGGGAGCTTCAAGTTCAAGAACCAATCTTCCACCTGCTAGAAAATGGACAAGGAATCACACTCCTGACTTGATAATTTGTGATCCTGAGAGTGGTGTACAAACAAGAACAACCACTCAAAATGAATGTCTTTATAGCTGTTTTCTCTCAAAGAATGAACCCAAGAAAATTGAGGAAGCCTTGCAAGACCCTGATTGGATTATTGCAATGCAAGAAGAATTGAATAAATTTGAGAGAAATAAAGTGTGGAAACTTGTACCAAGACCTAGAGATAGATCAGTGGTTGGTGCAAAATGGGTGTACAGAAACAAACTTGATGAGAATGGAACTGTAATCAGAAACAAAGCAAGGCTAGTTGTAAAAGGATACTCACAGGAGGAAGGAATTGACTATGATGAAACTTTTGACTGTCAGAGTTTATGATCTATCAAAGTCTATGATCTATCAGAGTCTACATATGATCAGAGTCTGAAGATCATCAGAGTCTAAAGGATTCAGAGTCTATACAGTTAAAGTTAAATTTGGAAGAGGATCACAGGAATGGAAAGTCTTCGAAGATCAAGATAAATATATTACAGATATGCTATGGGAAAGAAAGAGAATTCTAGAAGGAAACTGTCAACTAATAATTAGGAATTCTATTCCTATTATAATTTATCTTTCTGTTATTAGTTGATAGGCAGCTCTCTATATAAACTCTATGTAACCTAATTGTAAAAGTGAGGAAGTCGAAGCATAATTTGTCTGTGTGATATTTTTGTGAGAGCATAGAGATAGAGAGAGTTGCTATGATAAACACAGAGAAGCTGCTAGGGTTTGTGTACACCCTAGGAGAGTTTTGTATTCAATCATCAATAATACAAACAGTACTTATTCATATCTTTGTGTTTGATCTTTGTTCTTAATTCATATCGAGTTGGTTTTAAATCAGGCATAAAAGTAACACAAGTATTCAACCCCCCCTTCTACTTGTGCAACTGGGAAAACAAAAAATAAAGATTAAATTATGAAGAGGATGACACGACACATGCCTTGAGTTTAATATATAATATCAAGATTAAATGGATTATATTACATTGTACATTATTCATGAAAGCCTCAATCGAATCACCGATTTAATTATTAATACTTGGGTAGCAATGATGTATTACTAGATGCCGCTCATTGTTTATAATTTTGTTATTGGATAATAAAATTATTGTCAACGTAATAATAACCTAAAGGGTCACACACAAAGAACACTTGAAGGATAATTAATATTAATTCAAATTTATTTTGCATATTAATTAAGTTAGACTTAATTAATAAAAATTAGAAATTTGAATTAATTTATAATTCGAATTATATTTGAGTATTAATTAAATTTGTCTTAATTAGTTATTTAAATAAAAATTTGAATTTTAAATAAATTAATTATAAGGCCCAATCAGATGATGGGCTAAAAGGGCTCGTTTATTTCCTCTATAAATACATCTCTTTCTCTATGAGTTAACCTAATTCAGTTTTGAGAAAACCCTAGCCGCATAGAGAGAGTGAGAGAGAGTTTGAGAGAAACAACTTGGGTGCTAATACATCATTCCTCCTTTGAAGATCAATTGTTCGTATGGATACCTTAGAGCGTAAATCACATGCTGCGGGATACGTGGTGATCGTACGAGCTTTGGACCTCCATAATCTCTATCTTTAATTCGTTAAAGCTCTAAAAGGTAATACATCATGATCTCCGAATTAAATATTGTGTTTTCGTAAAGATCATGCGGAGGGTTTCACTATTTTGATTTATTTTTCGCATTTATTCTACTGCATTTGTGCCTCGAAACCCTTCAAGATCAAAGTTAATATGTTTTAACTGTGCATTGACTGGTCATTTATCCAATGAGTGTAGAAAGCCAAAACAATAGAAGAAGGCAAAATCATATGATGGCATTGACTATAAAAAGAAGTATTTTGACCTTCTCAACCAAAGAGAAAAGGCTTTTATAACTGAGGAAAAAGGCTGGGCTGCTGAGGACACTGATTCTGTAGAATTCATCAATCTAGCACTAATGGCCAATCATGAAGATGAAGAGGCTAGTTCATTATCAAATCATGTATTAGCTACTAACTTTTCTGAATTATCAAAAGATGAATGCAATAGTACTATAAATGAGATGCCCAATGAACTGTACAACTTGCATGTCACTTTGAAATCTCTAAACAATGAAAATCTCAAGGTAAAGAACACCATTGATGCCTTAGCCGGGAGAAACAATTTTCTTGAAAATGAAGTAATTTGTTTAGAAAGATTTAAGCATGAAAGTAAAGATGCTAGGGATGAACTAGTAAACAGTTTGAAAAGAGAAGAATTGTTGAAAGAATAATTATCTAGAGAAATTGAAACCATTAATAAATGGAATAGGTTTGCTAAAACTGCCAAGAAAATTATTGATGTTTAGGGTGTAGATACCTTAGGAGAATCCCCTAAATCAATAGGCAAGTAATTTGTTAACACCTTAATAGATAAAGATCAATAGACTGCTAATCCTCTATCGATCAATGAAGATTATCAATCGATTGATACTGAATCAACTGATAAGCATCCAATGACAGGTAAATCATCAATGGCTAACAAGAAGAACAAATTTAGCATCCCTTTTATATTTGTTAAGGAAAAAGATCCCGTAAATCAAGTTGAGACTAAGGTTGAAAAGAATAATATTGGTAGCTTATCTAAGAAACTATTAAAAGACAAATTGGAAAAGATAGCACCTGTTGAAATTAATCATCCTAAGTCTGAGAAAAAGAAAAAGAATAGGAATGGAAAGGTTGGCATAAATAAGCACAGTAATTATTCTCCTGGTGTATGCACCTAGAAAGGTCTGTGCTAAATATGGTAGTGTAAATCATTTATCTATACATTGCAAGAAAGAAAATAGACCCATACTAGCAAATGATTTGAATACACATACCATGTTCTTAAATACCATAAGGACTAGAAAATTTCTGTAGCTAAATCTGCTTAATTATCTAATCCTCTTGGACCCAATCAAATTTATGTGCCAAATAAGAAGTAACAAATCTGTGGTTGTAGGGCATAACAAAGAACAAGTGTGTCATGTAGATTCTCGACAACGGTTGTTCTAGGCATATGACTGATGATAAAGCCCTGCTATCAGATGTGATTGAGAAAGGTGGCTCGATAGTGACCTTTGGAGATAATAGCAAGGGATTCACAACGGGATATGGCAATCTGGAAATTGGAAATGTTATCATATAAAATATCTTTCTTGTGGATGGATTAAAGCACAACCTTCTAAGCATCAGTCAGTTCACTGACATGGGCTATAAAATAACTTTCGAAAAGGAAAGATGTGCAATCAAAAACAGGAAAGATGTGAAGCTTGCACTTCAAGGAGTGAGAAAGGGGAATCTCTTTGTGGCTGACTTATTCTCTGCAAGCAAAAGCGAAGTTCAATGTTTTTACAACAAAGCTTCAATAGAGGACAATTGGTTATGGCATAAAAAACTTTCACACCAGAACTTCAAGTTAATGAACTCTTTAGTTAAGAGGGAATTGGTTAGAGGTTTAACTGAGATGGAATTCTGTCAAGAAGGTTTATGTGAAACATGTGAAAAGGGGAAGTCAAAGAAAGCATCTCACCGAAGCAATGTCTCATCAGACATTACTAAACCACTACAAATTCTTCATATGGATTTATTTGGTCCAATAAACGTCATGTCTATGTCAAGGAAGAGATATGAACTAGTAATTGTAGATGACTACTCTAAGTATACGTGGGTGTTGTTTCTAGCCTCAAAGGATGAAGCCTCTCAAAGAATTATTGATCACATAAAGAAGATAAAGTTAGAAGCTGATTTGCCTGTCAGGAAAATAAGGTCTGACAATGGAACAAATTTCAGGAATGTAACCCTGAATGATTTCTGTATTGAGAAAGGGATATCAAGACAGTACTCAGGGCCCAGAACTCCATAACAAAATGGAGTAGTAGAAAGGAAGAACAGAACTCTAGTTGAAGAAGCAAGAACAATGCTGAATGAAGCTAAGTTACCTTTATGCTTTTGGACTGAAGTAGTCAACACTGCTTACTATACTCAGAACAGTAACCTGATTAATAAAGAGTATGACAAGACTCCATACGAGTTGATGGAAAACTAGAAACCAACACTGAAATACTTTCATTTATTTGGAGCAAAGTGCTTTGTACTGAAAGATGATGAGCATATAGGAAAGTTTGAATCCAAGGCTCATGAAGGTATATTTCTTGGCTACTCTCTAGAATCTAAGGCATACAGGGTTTATATGATTGAACACAAAAAGGTCATTAAAAGTATGAATGTAACTTTTGATGATCTCAAGCTCCCAAGTCTGCAAAGAACAGATAGCACTGAAACTTTGCAGTTTGAAAATATGAACTCAGATGTAGGTGAAATAGAAACTGAAGCTGTAATAGAAAATCAAGCACCAAATGAGAATAACAACAATGATGATTCTGACCCTAGTAGTGGAAACAATGGAAAATTCACAGAAACTACTAGTAGTGGCAGAGAATCTCATTATCATCCAAGTAGCAGCTCAGGGGGAGCAACTGAAGGATCTACTAACAGGAATCAACACTTAAATGATAATCAAGCTAAATCATCTCGGGCAAATCTCCCTAGGCATAGGGTATGGAGTAGAGATCACCCCTTTGAGTTGATTCTAGGAGATCCTGAAAGGCTGTATGTATAGACCTATATGTAACATAGGGTTATAACTCAATACAAGAACAGGACGTGTAAATAATATGAAGTTATCACCGGAATCAGGAAGACATGAAGACTTGGTAAAGACAAAGGATAAAGAAGAAATCTACAGACTTGAAGCATTAGCTCACTGGAAGAAGTTCATTAATATGTTCATGCCTCAGTGAAGAATAAAGGTTGAAGTATTCAAGGATGTGGAAGCAGTGAAGCAGTTGTCAAAGTACCAGAAAGATTCTAGTGATCCAAATCTGCGAATCAGTCAAGCAATGATTTGCAGAGCTCAAGTACAGGAATCGATAAGATAGATATACGGCAAATACAAAGAATCAAAATATTAGATGGAATCTTGGAGTCTACTATAGATTGCTGGAGGAAGTTCATTCATATGTTTAGACTTCAGTAAAGGATAAAGTTTGAAGATGTTCAGAGTTTCAGATATGTTTATGGTTCAGCATAAGTGCCAGAGGATTCCAATGTACTTACAATCGAAGCACTTCTAATCAACAGGGAACAAAGTCAATTGTATTGTAAAGAAGATGTGAAGATCAAGATCGTGTTAGTCGTTTGTGAACCAGACCAGTTGCACCAAACGTCAGCATAAAAGAGATTGAGAATTGCATCTATGAATGAGAAGAATTGACTATTTACAGAAATGGGTAACAAGTGAAGTGGTATATGATGAAGCTCAGAATAAATCAAGGTCGAATTAACAAGGAAATATTTGTTTGACTTGGTTGCAGTGGAAGAAATTATATTAAGGGCTTCACAGGTTCGAAATTGGCTAAGTAAAGAAGACTACAGAAGCTGTATCTAGAAGTCAACTTGGTCAATCAATTTCGTCTTATTCACCAATGTTAATAAAGCTATTTTTGTCTTTATTCACCTATGGTTAATAACCATCGGGTGAGTTAAGCAAATGAACAAAATTGGTGAATATTCAAAGGACTTTTGTTTTGTCCTATTAAAATAGCCGATAGTTAATAACTATCGGAATAGGAAACAAAATCAATCTAGCCACTTCCCGATAGTTGTTAAAACTTGGATTAATTCCGATAGTTGCTAAAGTTGGAATAATTCTGATGGTTACTCAGCCTAAATTAATTGATTTTATTTCAGGAATTGTTTTTAGTCTCCGATGGTTATTCTACAGACTCATCGATACTTAAACAATTACTCAGTAAATTGTTTCCGATACTTATGAAGAAACAGAAGTGAGAAGCAGCTCAGTTACTTGGACCACATGAAGCCACGTAGCTGTACTGAAAAAGTCTACACATAAATTGAAGCAGAGCCATTCATTTGAGTTAGTCTTCAACAACACTACAAAAATAACCAGAGAGAGAGAAGGCGAAGCCGGAGAGGAGAGACACCAGAAAAATCTATACCTCCTCACCGGATATGTATCAGTGGTCGGTTCCTTAATGAAAAATGTTCAGGCCCACTATATATCACTCTCTACGGTCTTAGTTTCCTTTGTACTGATCTAGAAATACTTGTATAGGAAATTGAGAGTTATATGTTTTTGTTAAGCAGCGAAGAACTTGTTCTTCGGACCGGATTTGTTGACCGGGTGTAGCAACCTCAGGGTTTATATTTATCAAATGATATATTCCCCGAATCTTGTGTTGTTTATTTTCCTGCTGATTTTCTAGAACCGAAATGATTAATCCTAAACACAGAAAATTAGTTAACAGCTCCGTAAACACTATTCACCTCAAGAACACGAGCCCACTAACCGAACTCTAAATTATTTATCCGCAAAAGATTCGAAAGAATTTTTTAATTTAGTGAGTATCGTATTCAACCCCCCTTCTACGATACTTCCAGGGTCTAACAATTGGTATCAGAGCTTACTGATTGATATACAAATCATGATCCATTAGCTCAGTGAAGCTCGCCAGGCGGAAGCTGTTTGAAAGTTTGAACTCAGAATGATTAGTGACCAACTTAAATAAATTTATTTTATAAATTTAAATTTAACTAAATTTATTTTATAAATTTAAATTTAAATGAATTTGTTTTTTTAATTTAATTTAGACAGATTTATTTTATAAATTTAATTTAAATGAGTTTATTCTGTAAACTTGAAAAAGTTTACTTTATAAATTTAATTTAAATATATTTATTCTATAAATTTAATTTAAATAAATTTATGATTTAAATTTAATTTAAATAAATTTATTCTTTAAATTTAAATAAATTGAATTTATTTTTTTTATTTATTAAACAGATTTTTGGTCCACCTTCGAAGCAGTTTGTTAGTGGAATGGACAGTGACTTTTAGTGGATTGGAAATGCTTGACAGTAAGTTTGCACTCTGGCGCATGTTCGACAGCACCTTTCAAGTCAAGTCAAGTTTCTTGACAGTGAGTTTTGAAGTGCACGCGCTAAGTGTTTAGTTTCTGCAAGCTCACGATAGCGCACTTGCCACGTCCCCGATAGTTAGTCCATTTGACTACAACTTCCCATAGTTAGCCTGGAAATATATATTCTCCCGATAGTTATTATTTTTGGAGAATTATAATTCCGCCCGATGGTTATCTCCACCCCGATAGTTACTCTTTAATTTTTATCTTAGATTTATTTATTTTTCCAGAAAATTTAAAATTCTTGAAAACTAAAATTTTTCTTAAATATTAATTTACGATATTTTAATTTTTAAGAAAATTCGAAATTCTTGAAAATTAATTTGTTGTATATTTTTATTGTTGATTAATTTATTTTCTAAGAAAATTAAAATTTCTGTAAATCTAAATTTTTCTTAAATATTAATTCGAGGGTGCTCAAGGGTTAGTAGTTGAAGATTTTTTCGGGTATTGAAGACAACAAGAATTGACTGAAGATTATCCAATGAAGCTTATTCTGGAACAGGTTGAAGAAATAGTGGTATTAATTTCCTCAGAGGTTTACTCCATAGGATCCCACTAATATTTTGGAAGCTGCAAAAGAAGAGATTAATTTGGGTATAGTTTTTAGTTGGTTTGAGTTGAATTTTTGGATGAAAAATCTTAGGGGTTTAAGTAGTGTGAAGGAGAACAAACTGGACATCCTAGCATCTCAGTACAGAAGACGTAAAGATTATTCTACAAGGAGATTACAGGAAGTTCGTGCTAACACTGCAGATCATCTGGAACATAGGGTTACAGCCATAGGGAATCTAAGGGTACAACCACATTATCTTTAGAAGATCTATATGTTGTGCTGAAGGCCTATGAACTAGAACAAGAGCTGAAGAAGATAATATTTGGTAAAGTAGAAGTTGTTAGCATATCCACTGTATTTGTGACCCAGGAACCAAATTTGATTGAAGTCAAGGTTGAGAACCTCTGAACAGAAGTGAATTGATCCTAGAAGCTGAATTGAAGATGTTGAAGCTCGAGGTAGTGGTCAAGGTGTTATATGTAAATTTGACACTTTGTAATAACCTGAGAACTGGACGACTAGTCAAGTCGGCAGGACAACTGGAAGTTCAGTGACGTCAGATTCAGATGGAATCCAAATTCTTAATCTAAGGTCCTTACCTATAGATTCCATTAAGGAGATTTTCAAGATCAGTTCAAGAGGTGGTTGTAAGACATGGATGGTTTAAAGTTGATTATGAAAGACAAGATCAGGAGTTTGCTACACAGTTTGAAGAAGCCTGTACAAGCAAAATATGACAGACACTATGTTGGGTTGAAGCAGGAATCTCATGCATTAGTGAGGATGCAGCAAGGGAAATCATTTGTTGATGAAGTTAAATGCAAGGATGATTCTATCAGTGACAGTGATGAACCAAATGAATATTTGGCATCAATGACCAACACTAGAGATGAATCACTAAGCACTTCACAGGTACACTTACTAACTAGTATATCTTTATCTAATTCATAATTGTATGATTATTAGGTTTTGAAATGTATTAGACTCGTGTCAGCATGTTAGCATCTTAGAACTTAAATGCTTAATTATAATAAGATTTCATGCTTAGTTATATGAGTTTAGTGAGTACATTTCATACTTGATTTTCTATTCAGTAAAATGAATATCTAGAATTAGATAGGGTGTTCTAGACGGTTAGGTGTATCCCTAAACATTTGCTGGAACTTGATTTAAATCTTCTGTGATTTAATACCTCTGCTAATGTTGTGAAAATTGCTAAATAAACAGACAGGTCATAGATCAAATATTTTATATTTGTTCTTATTGTGATAAATGACTTGATAAGTATATGTGGAATTTGATATTGCTTATAATGTTTTATTCAAATATTCTGCATATTCTTAAATTGTTTATGTGCTTATTTTCACATGATTTGCTTTCACTCACATAGTTGCTCTTAAATGCTATATCAGATCATGTATTGCTTGTTAGGGATAAATGGTTAAAAGATGGTATAATTATCTAAGTAGTCAGTAAGTCATGTAGTTTCGAAGCTTAATCTAAAACTGACTTAGGTAATTAGAGATAGTTAAATATGTTAGACAACAACAGAAATGGATTAGACAGAATTAGTAATTAATTTGTTAGTTCTTCTATCCATGTGCTTTCAGAAAATTATTGAATATCTGTAAATCTGCTTTATATCTATTACACTTGTGTAGAATGATTAAAGTAGATAGTACTGAATTTTCTAATATGAATAACATGTCTGAACTGCATAATTCTTATCTCTAATGCTTTGAAGCTAAATGTTTACCATGTGCTCTTATTTCCATGCTTGCTTAGTTATTTGTAAATGCATATCTTAGGACTTGCATAATCTTAGACAAAGCATGTATAAGAATCACAATAGGGTAAAGACTGCTAGTCCACCTTAAGCTAGGTTGGAATCACTAGTCTCATAGCCTAAAGACTACTTTGTCAAGGCTGCTGTGTATGAGAAGTGATCAGTCAAAGATAAGTTTTGCATGTTAAGGTTGAAGCTGTTGTTACTTTTGATAATATCTCTAACCCATCTGGACTCAACTAAAGTTGAGTACCAAGAAGCTTGATCATTTGTGATTGCAGAGTATGTTATGAAAGGCAAAAGTTATGTGACTTCGTGACATTTATTGTTCGAGGCATATGATTAAGAATAAAGCTCTGACATCACAGTTGATTGAGAAGGCCTCCCCAATGGTAACCTTTGGAGATGACAGCAAAGGATGTACAAGGGATATGGCTATCATGATTTAAGAACTGTCATCACTGGAAGCATCTTTCTTGTGAAAGGACTTAAGCACTATCTACAGGGCACTAGGGAATTCTTTGTCATGGGTTTTCTAGAATAGCATTGAAAAGGAAAAGTGTTTGATCTCAAACAAGAAGGTTGGAAGCTCACTCAACTGAGAGTGAAGAAGTATGTTCGTAGCTGACATGGATTATGTATGCAAAGGTGAAGTGGATTTTTCAGTAAAGCTTCATCAGTAAAGAGTTAGCTATGGCATAAGAAGCTCTCACACTTGGTCAACAAGACAATGGATTCTCCGATAAAGATGAAATTGGTGAGAGGACTGCTTCATATGGAATTCAATCCAGAAGGACATTTTGAAGTATGTCACATAGGGAAGTCAATGAAAACATCACACTGGAGCAAATTATGTCATGGAAGAAATATGCTTAATGGTGATTAATGACAACTCTAGTTACAATTTGGTGATGTTTGTGCATTCAACAGACAAAATGTCACAGATGGTAATTGATCACTTCAGGTAGATCGAGTTGGAAGCAAAGTAAGTTGTGAGAACTTTGAAGTCAGATAATGGAACTAAATTTCGCGAGTGAAGTTCTATATGAATTCTGCACTGAAAAAGGTACTTTGAAGCTGAAATAATTAATACAGCATGCTGCTTTATTCAACAAGATCATGAAAAGACATCATATGAGTTAACGACCAACCAGAAGCAAACACTGAAACTCTTTCGTGTGTTTGGAGGAAATTGATATTTACTGAAGACTTATATGAGTAACTTGACAAAAGTTAAGACTCAATGAACAATTTTCCTCGGCTACTCATTGATGATAAAAACCAGAAGGTGATTGAAAGTCTAAATGTTTCGACCTACTACACCAAGCTCCCAAGCATTCAAATGAAAGACTATTCTGAATATTTCAAGTTTGACATTTCGTCAGAGTCAAATTCAGATACTGATGATGAAACTGAGGTTGCAGAAGAAAACAATGATAATGTTGGTGATTCAGATCCTAGCAGTGAAAATGGTAGTAAATCTACATAACTCATGGACTTTAAAAGAAACCACTGAAAAAGGTGAAGGATCTTCAACACATCCTAGCAGCAACTCAGGTGGGGCAAAACAATAGAAGGATCTACTAGTCGTACTCAACACAATGAAGATCAAAGGAATACATCAAGAACATATCTGCCGAGACAAAGGGTTTAAAGTCAAAGTCATTCCTGGAGTCTAGTTCTTAGTGATCCGGATTATTGAGTAAAGGCTAGAAGTGCTAATCAAAATGAACATATATTTTTCGGGACCCAACAATTAACATTTGGTATCCCAAGGAATAGTAAAGATGCACTGATTGATCCAGATTGAGTGATTGCAAATGCAAGATGATCTCAATCAGTTCGAAGGCAGAAACTACTGAAGCTGGAACCCATACCACAAAACAAGATGGTATTCGGTATTGCAAGGGTTTACAGAAACTGGATAATAATTGGCATTGTTATGAGGGACAAAGCCAAATTGGTTGCTACAGGTTAATATCAAGCAGAAGGTATCGATGATGATGGAAACAGAATCTTCGGGACTTTCAAGATCTAACAGCAAGCACCAGAGACAAGATTTGATTCTTTTAGGGCCTAACAGATGAGGACCTAACAAGATATCCCTAGCACATGTGGAGCATTCAAGCATGAAGATCTATCAGATGAATGTGAACAAGTGCACTCCAGAATGGTGAGTTAGAAGTTGAAGTTGATGTACAACTCCTGGACTTTGAAGTTGCAGATCCATTGGAATTTGTATATCATTCTCTTCCCAAGCTCTTCTATGACGGGGAATTAGGGATTGAAGCAAATCGTCAAGGACATGGTATGACACTCTAACTACTAATTACTTGAAAATGATTTTAAATTAGAGTAGTTATACACATATATCTCTCTAGAATGCAAGGCACACATAATGTCATATATATGTGCAAGTATACCATGATTATATTATATGTGGGTCTACTAACGAAAACTTTGGCAAGAGTTTATTGCTAAGTTAATGCAGAGTAGGTATAAGATGAGCATGTTGGAAGAGTTGCAGTTCTTTTTGAATTATAAGTAATTCGAAAGAATGATGGCAATTAAAGTAAGTCAAGGATCTTTTGAAGATGCGCAATTTGGAAGATTCTAGACCTGCCAAGACTACTTTCCAACAGACCACTAAGCTTGATCAGGGAAAATCAGGTATATGAACTGAAATGACAAGCTATAGAGGTATGATCAGCTCATTACTTATTCAAGTGCATAAAGACCATATATTTTATTCTCGATATGCCTATGTGCAAGTTTCCAAGTGGATACTAGAGAATCTTATCTTATAGCTAAGTTATGAATTGTTAGATATCTTAGGGGATCACCAATTCTTGGAATCTGGGACCCTAAAGATACTAGGTTTAACCTAATTAGCTATATAGATATAGATGATGCAGGTTGTAAGAAAGACAGGGAAGTCATTCCTAGAAGCTGTCAATTTCATGGAAGAAGTTGGATTCTTGTTGAAATGAGAGAAAGCATTCAACACACATAGTTGCAGCAAAGGCTAAACTTAAAGCAGCTAGTGAATGTGATGCTCTGATCTACTAGACAATGAAACCACTTCAACTCCAACAACTCTGTTGATCTCTCCACACCACTTATGGAACAAGCTCATGGACACCAGGTATCAGTTCTTTCGAGATTGTCATTAATAGAATAACTTGCAGATCTTTGCTAAATAACTTGATGAATTCATTTTATCTAAGTTGGTTAGTAAACTTGGGATATTATTTATTTGCATATTTGTTGGAAATCCCATCTGCAAGGAATTCTTAAATGAGTTCCCAAGTATTAGATTGTTCATATTTAAAGGACTTGTGAATTTATTTTAAATCCAGTACGTCATGCTTATTGCTACTAGTTTAATTATCATGCTTACAATGTAATATGCATAAGTGGTAGTTAAATTATTTAGCATAAGTTAGAAGCATAATTATTTGAATGTTAAATATTTGATGAGTATTAGTCAAGATGTCTTGCTTAATTGCTCTGATATTTTGCTATGATATTCTTAAATATTTTGTTACAAATAATTGTGATACTTTTGATATTAGTGACAGTATTTAGAATTTCTGTTCTAAGTAATTAATGCATATTTCAAAACTCACTAATATTGGAAGACGAAGTATTTTCTAAGTTATGTGTATAAAATTCTCAATATTTTATATACTTAGAAAATATTTCTAAATTTGAGTTTGTTTGCGAGGAGTTGCAATTAGGATCACAAGTATTAAATGCCTATATTTAAAGGATTTGTGAATTTCTTTTCAACTATTTCCTCGAACTTACGTACATCATTAATAATTGTTATCAGCATGCTTACAATGTGCTTGAGTGACAATTATTAGATATAGCGTAGGAAGTTAGATGCTAATATTCAATTTAATGATTATTTTAGTATTTAGCGAGTTTATTTTATCTTATTAAAATTATGGATTGAAGCAGTTCAATGATTAGTAGTTTCATAATTTTGATTTGATAAAATATAAGAAGCACAATTTCTTGCATCTTGAAATTATTGATAAATATCGAATAATTGGTATCAGCGTGTAATTAATTGTGATATTTTTAATATTAGTGATAACACAAGTTGTTTATCTGAAATCACTAATAATAAAAATATGTCTTAATGCTTATTGTTCTACTGAATGATTGCCATGCCTATTTGATTTATATATATGCATGTTATTGGTAATTGTTTAGTACAATATAAGTATTTAATTTATTTTGATTTATTTAAATTATGATGATATAAAACAATTCAGTGATATATTGGTTCCATGATTTAAGTAAATTAAAATAAATTCGCAGCATAATTATTCGTAGTATAAATATTCCCTTTTATTACTTTGTGATAATTGAATAATATTTTATTACAAAATAATTGTGATATATTGATACTAATGGATTTGCTTAGTCTTTATACTAAGTAAAAATTGGTTTTTTTGAAAAAGCCGTTAGTATTAGTATATTTAGTTTTCTTTCTTTGACTGAATTTTGAATCTGAATGTATTAAAAAGAAATTTTTGTCTGTTTCTTTTTCAAAACGTTTTATTCAAAAATGCATTCATTTTTCTATCAGTCTTAGAGAAGAAAACATCAAATTCTTTTTCAAAACTTCTCTTTTGAGAATCATTTGATTTATAGCCCTACTTTGATTTCTAAATCCTAGGGTGTGAATCAAACTTTTCTTGAGGATAATCTTTCTTTAAATCTCAAAATATTTTATCCTCTCTCCAAAGCTGGTTTTAAATGCTATATTTACAAAACCATTTTCTCTCTTAATTTTTCTTTTTAAAGTGGCAGAAACTTTGTGACTGCTATTTTATTTGGAAAAATTATTTTAACTTCGAGGTATCAACCATTTGTAAAATAATTTGTTTTTAAATACTTGTGTCAATGTATGTTTCACATTGATTCTGAGTAACTAAACAGTGGTTGTTGCTTTGAAGGCCTAGTACTGTATTGTTAAGCATTCATTCACCCCAATTGTCATGTTTTTATTTTAAGTCGGGGATACTATCAAGTGGACGAAAATGATGTAAATCATAATTGCATTATGAGTCGGAAAATCATAGCCTCCATCTGATAAGGATGTTTTGCAAAACTATTTTCAAAACATACAGTGCTTAGGTTTAAAGGAAAAGAGTCATTTTAATTGAGATAGAATTTGAGAAAAGAGTTGAGTTTCTTATTTGGTATAAATTCCCGCGTTTTATTATGAGAAGTTTGCCTTATAAGAAATTCATAAGGGATAGAATTTTTCTCTGATACACTTTCTCGCGTTTTATTATGGGATAAGTATCTTAAAGAAAATTTCTATTCGTATCATGTTCTTAAATGATAAATCTTTAGAACCGACAAAACTCTTTTATTACAAGTGCTTTAATGCAATCCATTACCATTCCTTCATATATTTTTCTTTCTCCTTGAGATGAAAAATATGTTTTGGAATGTTAAAGTGATTATTTCTTTATCTTAGTTAATTGATTTTATCCGTTTAGCCCCCAGTGGCTATAGAAGCTGGCCAAGAGGTTGAAAACCCATCAATCTCTTACCCAGGCCTTAATACCAAACACTCATTCATCCACTTCCATATATTAACCCTTGGAGATATAAGGAACTTATGTTAGTTAGAGGTTGATAAGGGAGAAACTGCACTTGATGCAGCAAATAAGGATGACGTCGGAAGTGCACCCACAGCTCTACCTCCAGTGAAGTAAAGAAGTATATAACTGAGGTATCTGTAAGCTCATCTGTATCTTCTCAAAAGGATGCAGAGCTGAAAAGGCAATAAAACTGTCTCTGGAATCATTCTCTCAACAGGGTGAGTCCATTGAAATTCGCTCGTCAGCCAGAGCATCTTGTAATGAGTCAAGCACACCACCGGCACTCACGTTGATGGTAAGCCTAAACAGATAGATTCTAGGTACACATTGCAAGAAGTGCACAGTGAGAGGTATAGGCATGTTAACAAAACACCCGTCATTGGGTTACGAGGGAAACGTAGACTCTAATTTGCCATTCATTACATTGTCTACTACGTTGACCCTCCTGGAAGGAACATTTCCAGATCCTGAAAAGGAATGTCCACCTCCCGTTTACGGATAAGGTGTGAGGCAACTCCTTGATAGAACAAGGCAGGATTCCCAAAAAGATTTTAAAATCTTGGGATAACCCATCTCAAAGAGGTGAGGCTCCACTAGACAGTGATTTAGCAATTGCTATTGAGTCTGGTGTGAGACAGTGCTTATGCATGAAAGATCAAGAACATCTCTATGAGACAATTCTCCACTTGATAGTGATTCAGTTCATATTGATGAATCAGGTGATGAGAATATGAATGAATTGACGGATTTCACTTGCAGGTACAGAAGGCTATATTTGAAATGCAGAGTGAAATGAGAGAGAGAAACACTTAAGTGAAAGTGAGGGAGAGATACACTTGAGTGAGAGATAGGGAGAGAAAGAGTGAAACACTTAAAATGCTCGATACTAAAATGTAAACACCAACAGAACGTAGTAGAAGTGAGGAAACATTAAGCCAAACACTTACCCTTGCTACTTGCTACTTCTGGAAGAAAAGTTACTATATTTTTCCCGATCAACGACAGACGAGAACCTTCTTTGGAAGACAAACTGTAAAGCATAATGTAACGTAACGTAACATGTAACCGAGGAAACTAACTCAACACAGATGGTCGGTAACTTATATTAAAATGAAGCACGGAATCGACTACGAATTGTTTATAAGTTGAATACAAAAGACCAAAACATTAGATGAAGCTTTGAAGACATTGAAGATCACTGAAAGAAGTTCATTAACATGTTCAAGCCTCAGTGAAGAATAAAGATATAGTGTTTCAGAGGTTCAGAAGATGTCAGAGGTTTTACAACAGAGAAGTCAAGGGATTCTAGTGAATTATTGAAGCACTTCTTAACAGCTAGAGAAACAGGGCCAATTGAATAGTCAAGAAGATGTGAAGATCAAGTTCGTGTTAGTCGTTTGTGAACCAGACCAGTTGCACTAAATATCAGCACAAAAGGAATTGAGAACCGCATCCATGTTAGAAAAGAATTGGCTGTATAATCGTTGTGTGCTAAAGCTCAGAGAAAATCAAGTTCAAGTAGTAAAGGTAAATTTATTAACTTGGTTGCAGTGAAAGAAAATATTGCAGAGCTTTGAATCGTTGGAAAAATGGCTAAGGTGAACTACCGTTTAGCTGTTTGACTGTTTTGTCTTATTCACCGACGGTTGGGTCTCCTGTTTGGCTATTTCGTCTTATTTACTGACGGTTAGCAAATCACTCGACGGTTACCATTTTGGATGTATTATTAATTCCATTTCACTCGACGGTTATGGTTTTAATAATTCATTTTGAGTCGATAGTTATAACTGATAGTTGGGTTTGACTGTTTCGTCTAAATTGCTCGACGGTTACAGTATCTCGATAGTTAAGGGACTCAGATAAATATCCAGATTATTTATTTCATCGACGGTTAAGTCATTCGATAGTTATGGCACTTCGATAGTTAAGGTTTAAGATTATTTAATCTACAGCCAGCCACAGCATGCCACCTATCATTGATATCTTTGAGAAGAATTGTTTTAAGTGATTTATTTCAGTCTCGACGGTTATCAACAGACTCACCGATGGTTATAAATTAAATGTCTCGACGGTTGTTAATTCAAGAAGTGAGAAGCAATCTATTTACTTGGTTCTCAGAAGGCCACGTAGAAGATTGAAAAAGCCTACACAATAAAGCAGCAAAGCCAAGCCTTTGTGATTCATTAACAATACATTCATTAATTCAGTCAGTTACAGAGAGAAAGCACACAGAGCAAAGAAGAGAGACACAGAGAAGCCATTAACGTCGTTTGAGCTAGTGTCATATTTATTGTTCGTATTGATTGTTGTTGTTGTATTGTAACTATACTAGTGAATCAGTTGAAGCTAATCTACGGATTAGAGTTGTGTAGCACCTTCGTGGTTTATATTAATAAAACGATATATTCCTCGAACGAACTGTGTTTGTGTTAACTGTGTGCATACCTTGTGTTTGATTTAATATCTGTTCGAACTGTCAATTAGTCCATAACAAATCATTCCGCGAATATTTTATAAATTAGACAATATCGTATTCAACCCCCCTTCTACGATATTTGGGACTAACAATTGGTATCAAAGCTTACTGATTGAGTTTACAAATCAGGATCTATTGTTCGGACTTCAGTATTAAGCTTCTGGAATTTTTCGCGAATTTTTTAATTTTCAAAATATTTCACTCAGAAATTTTTTGAACTTTAAATAATTTTGAAAAGTTCAATATCATGAGTTCTCAGAAAGTAGGGAAGTATTAAGGATCCTCAGTTTGATAGAGTGAATTATAATCTTTGGAAAAATAAGATGACCCTGTTTATTATGGCTGCAAATCTGTTGTACATGGGTATCTTAGAGAACAGACCGTTTGTACCAATGAAGATGATTCCTGAATCTACAGTGGACGGAGTAAGAGTTCCTCAAAGGTCTACTCCAAAGGATCCTACAGAGTGTTGGTGTAGGTGCCCTAGAGGCAATACAATGTTTATTTTAATAAACCTTTATGTCAATTGATTATTCAATAAACATATTTATTATGACTTTAATTACTGCGATATATTTGTTAGCATAATAAATGTCCTTAGAATCATGATACACATTGTATAGTTTAGTACATGACTTGAACTTGAGATTATATAATATATCATATTCTTAAATGTCCCTAGTCGAGTATTATTATTATAGGACAATAATAATACATAAATAGACTAGTATGTTGTTTGACTGATAACCACATCTCATTGGTTATAAGTATGGGGATACTAAAGTCAATACATAGGTACATGTAGGAGTACATGATACTGGACAGACCCACAGTGAGATTCTTCATGTTTAATAAAGTCATAAGAAAGACTCACAGTGATAATGGTGTAATGATCCTTTGACTTGAGATCATTATATTTCTATACGAGAATTAATATACTTTGACTACATTAAAAGTTACCTTTGACCGGGTGATGATAAAAGTGGACATCGGGTATATCATGAGTCGTATGAGAAATATGAATGATAGATAAAGGATTTAACCCTCCTATAATTAGGAGAGATATTATTGGCCTCTTGATTGAGTGAGACTATAAAATGCATGGCCGTGCTCAAATAATGATTTGTTTTCATAGTCTACTCATGGATCAAGTAAACCCGGATTAAATGTTGAAGAGGATGACTAAATACATGCCTCGAGTTTAATCTATAATATATATGGTTAAAGGGATTATATTACACTGAAACATTAATCACGAAAGGTTTTATCGAATCACGATTTAATTATTATTTAATTGGGTAGCAATGATGTATTACTAGATATCGCTCATTGTTTATAATTTTATTGGAGAATAAAATTATTGCTAATTAAATAATAGCCTATAGGGTCACACACATAGAGTACTTAAAGGAATAATTAATTTAAATTATAGATTTAAATTAATTGATGATTATTTGAATTTTATTATATTAATTAAGTGAGACTTAATTAATTGAAATAATATAAATTCGAATTTGAATTCTGCCATTAATAATTAAGTGTGACTTAGTTATTAATTAAATAATAAAATTCGGTTTTATTATTAATCCTAAACCTACATGGGTTAGGCTTTGCTGTTATGGGTTGCTATTATGGGCCTATTAACCAACCATTATAAATAGATAATGTAGGGTTAATAAGGATTAAGTTTTTAAGAAAAAACGAACCCTAGCAGCAGCAAAGGCAGAGAGAAAAGGCAGAGGCAGAATTCGAAATCATCAAAGGAGGCTAGTACATCCATTCCGTAATCAAGATCGTGAGACGTTCTTGAAGGTGCTCGTGTGGATACCATAGAGGTGCTTTCGAGAGGAAGACACAAGTCGTGAAAGCTAGGATCTCCGTTGAGTTCGTGTAAGTCAAGACCAGACAAAGGTATGATTCCATTTCACCATAATCTATCAATCTTATACATGATCCTGCGTTAGGGTTCCGAAATTTTTCGTTATATTTATGTTTAATCCGCTGCGTTTTATGCCTCGGAACCCAACAATGGCATCAGAGCTACGTGTATAAGGGACTGATTTAGTTACGTGTTTTATGTATTTGATGCATACATGCCTGTTTTGGTGACTGCCATGCCATGCTACTGCTTTGTCATAATCTGTTATGCCACTGCCATGCTTCTGTTATGAGACTGCCATGCCTGTTATGAGACTGCTATGCTTCTGCCAATATGTAACTGTCAGAGAATGTATATTCTGTGTCTGATCAGAGTTTGTGAAATTGGAGCTGGGTCAGAGTTTAACAAACTCTGATGGACTCGCTCAGAGTTTAATAAACTCTGATGGTCAGGTCAGAGTATAGAGCAT
The DNA here is from genome assembly GCA_028671895.1 of Oenanthe sinensis. Classification (NCBI taxonomy): domain Eukaryota; kingdom Viridiplantae; phylum Streptophyta; class Magnoliopsida; order Apiales; family Apiaceae; genus Oenanthe; species Oenanthe sinensis. The sequence continues at coordinate 9,895,570 of JAPMAC010000212.1, forward strand.
GGTCAGAATTTAACAAACTCTGATGGTCTCTGATCAGAGTTTAGCAGTAAACTCTGATGGACTGTGCTGATCAGAGTTTAGCAGTAAACTCTGATGGACTGTATAAATTGCAGTGGGGAAAAAGGCCAACAGATATGATCTGTAGTTCAGAAATTGATGATTTCTGAATAGGACTGGTCTTCGAAAATAAAAAATTTCCAAGCTGACCTGGCAGCTCGACCCCAGCTGGGGGCTGCCGCCCCCAGACCCCGCCCGGGGGCTGCCGCCCCCGAACCCCCGGCCAGGGGCTGCCGCCCCCGGAACCCCGCAATATTTTATTTTGTGTACTTAAGCATGGTGCTGGTTATGGCCCTTAGACCCCTAGATTAATGGTTTTGGTTTTGGTTTTATAAATACGACTTGCATGTCGTTTTCTTCATTCTTGTAATTGTTTAACCTCGAATGTAACTCGAGTTTTCTTATGTAAGTACATTAGTATAGGTTGTATTCAATTATTCCATGTAATGTACTTGAAGATTGAAGGATGATCCAAGAAGAGGAGCAAGCACCCATGGATACAAGAAGAATGAAGACATGTAATTGTATTTATATTTCACCACCATAGATTGACTTTGATCCTTTCATTAGCTCGAAAGGATCACATAGGAAAGGGGCCATAACCAAGCACGTTTACATACTGCACTTTACATATTGATGTATGAATGTATGTGTAGAGTAGAAGATGCATGCTTTAATTAGATTAATGATGTATGCATGTATTAGATACGTCACTCATGCCATGTTTGCCATGTTAAACAAGATAAAATCTGTAACGATTTAAGATTTTAAAATTAACAAACGATCATGAAATTCTTGTGTTTATGAAATATGGATTTTTAAAACACGGAATTGAATATGGATTTTGATGTCTATAATTGGGATTTTCTGACAAAAACGGATATGCGTATTCGTAAGGCTGATGGGTTTTAAGTGTGACCACTGGTATCCTCCATCTACCTGGGAAATGAACAATTTAAGATGTCAATTTGAAATATTTAGTTCAAGGAAAAATTGAGGATCTCTTCATGATGTGATCATGATCGTCGTAAATTTTCTAAACCCCTTAACAAAATATTAAGTTTTAATCGGATGCTTTCCAATGAATGAACACTCATCGAATCCTAGATCGATTAGGGGAAAGACTGTTAGTGACAGGGGACTCCTATCTATCGTGGTGAGATGCGACGAATATAAACGGTTATATTCGGCCGTTGTATCATTGGGTCAAACTTAACTGAGTCGTCATAATAAGGTGAAAGTAAACGGTTACATTCAACCATTATGAACTTAGAAGCATAGAGTTTGGTAAGATCAATCGTTGCTCACCAAACTATCCAAGAATTATATATGATATAATTGACAAATGTTGTCTACCTAAATAATCATTCTTAAGGACTTCCAGTGGTTGACTTAAGACATGACGAAATATGGATCTTGGCTCACTAGAAAGAATTATGGGATATACTTTCCAAATTAATAGTAAGGGCTATTAATTTGATAAAAATAGTGGGAGATATATTATGAATGTATCATAATCATTTGAACATAATAAATAACTCAGACAATCTAATGTTTAATTTTGTACTTTTATCATTGTAGATACCAAATAATAACAAACAACACAAACACACTATCCGTACGATCTGTCCTTGAGAAGGATAAGCTGACAGGAGGAAACAACTTCCTAGACTGGCAGAGGAATTTGAGGATTGTCCTCAGGCAGGAGCGCAAGCTTCATGTCATTGATATTCCTCCGGCATGTCCCCTTCCTGAGGGCGCTACTGTTGAGGAACGAGCGGCCCATACAAAGGATGAGAATGATGCAACTGATGTTGCATGTCTTATGTTGGCAACTATGAGTGCTGAGCTTCAAAGACAACATGTGCATATGGATGCATATACTATCTATGAGCACTTGCAAAGCATGTTTGCAAGCCAAACTCGTCAAGAAAGGTTCAACACGAGTAAGTCACTCTTTAATTGCAAACAAGGGGCAAGTGAACCAGTTGGCCCACATGTTCTAAAGATGATTGGTTACATTGAGTATGTTGATACTTTGGGTTTCCCGATTGGTCCGGAAACTGGTATTGACCTAATCTTGAATTCTTTGAACAACAAATTCACTCAGTTTGTTATGAACTACAATATGAATGAATTTGACAAAACACCTACTGAATTGTTGGCTATGTTGAGAACATATGAGACCAACATGAAGACGGCTGAACCTGCTCCCATACTGATGGTGGGCAATAAAGGTAAGGCCAAAGGGAAAGGCAAGTGGAAGGGTAAGAAGAAGACAGGTTCTGATTCTACACCCAAGCCAAAGTCAGGTCCTAAACAGGCTTTAAAGCCTAAAGGTGGGGTCGCTAAGGGTGAATGTCACCACTGTAAGAAAACTGGTCACTGGAAGAGGAACTGTTCAGTTTACTTGGAGGATCTGAAGAAGAAGAGGGCTGAGCAAGCTTCTAATTCAGGTATATATGTTATAGAAGTCAATCTGTCTATTTCTACATCTTGGGTATTGGATACCGGATGTGCTTCTCACATTTGTATAAATGTGCAGGAAATGCAGAGAAGTAGGACATTGGCTAAAGGAGAAATGGACCTACGAGTTGGCAACGGAGCAAGAGTTGCTGCTTTAGCTGTAGGAACCTATTATTTATCTTTGCCCTCTAGGCTAGTTTTAGAACTGGATAATTGTTATTACGTGCCTGCGATTCGCAGAAACATTATTTCTGTTTTTTGTTTGGACAAGAAAGGTTTTTCGTTTACAATAAAGGACAACGGTTGCTCTTTTGCTTTGAATGATTTAACCTATGGTGTTGCGCGTTTGTTTAATGGTTTATATGTTCTTGACTTAGATAATCCTGTCTGTAATATGGAAAACAAACGACTTAAAGTTAATGATTCAAATCAAACATACCTCTGGCATTGTCGTCTAGGCCATATAAATGAGAAACGCATATCCAAATTACATAAGGATGGATACTTGGATAAGTTTGATTTTGAATCATACCAAGAATGCGAATCTTGTTTACTTGGTAAAATGACTAAAGCCCCTTTCACTGGTAAGGGTCAAAGGGACACTGAACGTCTGGAGCTAATACATAGCGAGTATTAAAATCTTACGATCTGATCGTGGAGGAGAATACTTGAGCACTGAATTTAAAGATTATTTAAAGGAGTGTGGTATTGTATCACAACTCACTCCGCCAGGTACACCTCAATGGAATGGAGTTTCAGAGAGGAGAAATCGCACCTTGTTGGACATGGTACGATCGATGATGAGTCATGCAGATCTTCCAATTAGTTTCTGGGGTTACGCTCTAGAAACAGCGGCTTTCACACTTAACCGTGTTCCTACTAAGAAGGTTCAAAAGACTCTATATGAGATATGGGAGAAGAAACGGTCAGGCATGAACTTTATGAAAGTTTGGGGATGCAAGGCGTTTGTGAAACGTCAAGTATCTGACAAGCTTGGACCTAAATCTGAAGAGTGCAATTTTGTGGGATACCTTAAAGAAACAAAGGCGTATTATTTTTATAGTCCTTCTGAGCAGAAGGTGTTTATTGCTCGAGACGCTGTTTTCATGGAAAGAGATTTTGTTTCCAAAAGAAACAGTGGGAGAACTATAGACCTCGATGAAGATCGAGAACCACAAAATAGCATTGAACCTGAAGTGGAACAGGAGCAGGATAATGATAATGCTCAACAAACACAGGTTGTTCGTAGAACTGGTAGAATTCGCCATGAGCCAGAGAGATATGGATTTCTCTTGACTCAATGTGGTGATTTGATGCTCATACAAAGGTTGATTATCTACGGTTCCGGCTCAGTGGACAGTAAGAGTGCAGCACTAATGAAGACCACAGCTCTTGTGGCAGATGAAGTGAAGACTTCTGAAGCAAAGGTTGTTGAAACCAAGATTGGTGGAGAATTGATCATTGAAGCTGAAATGGCTACAGAATCACAAGCTGAAGAGGAAGATGATTTTTATACATTGGAAGAGCTTGATGAGATGGAAGACAAATCTATGGCGTACTTAGCAGGGCGTTTCAAGCATATAAGATTCAGAAGGAATCCCAAGTACAAGAAAAGTTTTGGTAGCAGATTTCAGAAGACAGGATCATTTTCGGGATCCAACTCAAGAGGTGGTTACAAGTCAAACATGGTAGACCGTAGTAAGTTCCGGTGCTACAACTGCAATGAACTAGGGCATTTCGCCACTGAATGTAAGAAACCGAGACAAGCAAAAGATAAGAAGGTTTATGAGAAGAAGAGTTCCTACGAGAAGAAAAGCTATGATGAGTTGAAAAGGGAGAATGAGAAGTTGAAATAGAGATTGGATGCTTTGGTTGCAAAACAACAAGGCAAGGCTTACATTGTTGAAGGTAGAAGCTGGGATGACACAGATTCTGAAGAAGAAGAATATGGAAATCTTGCATTAATGGCAGACACTTCAGAAGAATCTCCATCATCAGCACAGGTACCTATTCTCACCACTGTAGATATGTCTCTATCTGAATATAAAAATACTGTTAATGACTTGAGTATAGAGATGTTTAACATTCATACAAGCATGCTAGCTTCTGAAGCAGAAAATGCTAGACTAGTTGCGAAGATTAAAAAGCTAGAATCTGGAAAGGAACAACTAGAACTTGTAGGAATCACAGTTAATGACCTTAAGGAAAGAAATGAATATTTAGAGAATAAGGTTATCTGTAATGCAGAGGTTGAGACAGCACTTATGGCTAAGATTTCTGAGCTAGAGTTAAAAATGGAAGCTTTTAAGAACTCAGCTAATATTGCTAAAGTCATAATGGATAAGCAGAGCTTAGAAAATAAGACATGTATAGGCTTTGACTACGATGAACATAAAAGGAAAAACAAGAAGGATAAAAGGAATATAATTTTCAATGCTTCTAGTACTGTTTTATTAGAAAATGAAAATGTTCCTTTTGTCATTAAGAAGAGTAGTAATCCTGTCTTTAAGCTACCACTCTCAGAACCCTTAGACGAAGATACTATCGTATGGAAACAAGAAATGCTTGTTGAGGATAAGTTAAAAGAGAAAGAAGTTGAGGAAAATAATGTAGAAGAAGTTACACCTAATGAGCCAGTTAAAACTGAATATGCTAAAACTGAATTAGGTGGTAACAAGAACAAGTCAAAGAGTAATAGGAATGGGAAAGTAGGTGTTCAAATTGCTAATTCTGCTACACCTGCACCCACTGCACCTAAGAAATTGTGTACTAATTGCAATTCTGCTGGACACCTTAGTCATGCATGTAATAAGGTTAAAGTAGAATCTAATATTCCTGTTGTGCAGAACATGTTTAGCATGAACAGTTCTCATTTGCCTTGTGGTATTACTGGATGTATGCCATGTGCTTTTAATATTATGCATGCTTATTTTAATTTGATGAATGCATCTACTTCTAGTAATTGCATAGGCATAGAAAGAAGCATGAATAAGAAAAAGGTAAGGGCAAAGACTGCTAGTCCTCCTAAGGTTAGGAAGGAGACTCAATCTCCTAAGCCAAAAGACAAATCTGTCAAGGCAAAGGAACATGATTCGAGTTTAGTCAAAGTAGAACTTAAAGATGTGAAAACTGAACCTGTTACACCATCTGCAAGAACCTCTAAATTTCTTGGACCCAAACAAGTTTGGGTGCCAAAGAAACTTTAATCACTTTGTGGTTGCAGGGCATAGGTACTAATGAAAAAGTCATGTGGATTCTGGATAGTGGATGTTCAAGGCACATGACAGGAGACAAGTCCCTGCTGACCAATGTGGTTGAGAAGACCGGCCCAGTTGTAACCTTTGGAGATGACAGCAAAGGATTTACTAAGGGATATGGTAGTCTGGAAGTTGGAAATGTCATCATTGAAAATATCTCTCTTGTTGACGGTCTGAAGCACAACTTGCTGAGCATCAGTCAATTTACAGATAAAGGATATAATGTGGACTTCAGGAAGGAAAAGTGTCTGATCACCAACAGGAAAGATGAAAAGCTTGCTCTTAAAGGAGTAAGAAAAGGAAATCTGTTCGTAGCTGACTTAAACACTGCAAGTAGAGGGGAAGCAAATTGTTTCTACAGTAGAGCATCCTCTGAATTGAGTTGGTTATGGCACAGAAAACTATCTCACCTGAACTTCAAGGCGATGAATTCTTTAGTAAGAAGAGAATTGGTGAGAGGGTTACCACAGATGGAATTCTACCAAGAAGGACTCTGTGAAGCATGTGAAAAGGGTAAGTCAAAAAAGGCGTCACATAAAAGTAAGGACATGTCAAGCATCAGCGAACCTCTCCAGTTGATTCATATGGATCTGTTTGGACCGGTTAATGTCATGTCAGTTTCAAAGAAGAAATATGCATTAGTGATTGTCGACGACTACTCCAAGTACACGTGGGTGTTGTTTTTGCATTCTAAGGATGAAGCACCTCAAATGGTAATCGATCACATTAAAAAGACTGAAGTGGAAGCTGGATTGCCTGTACGGACGATCAGATCAGATAATGGAACTGAATTCAGAAATGCAGTTCTAAATGAATTCTGCACGAAGCAAGGCATCTCAAGACAATACTCAGCCCCAAGAACTCCACAGCAGAATAGAGTGGTAGAAAGGAAAAACAGGACTTTGATTGAAGCAGCAAGGACAATGTTAAGCCAGTCAAAGCTACCTACATATTTTTGGGCAGAAGCAGTCAACACAGCTTGTTACACTCAAAACAGAACCCTAATCAACAAAGACTTAGAAAAGACATCATATGAGGTTATGACCAATAGAAAACCATCACTGAAGTACTTTCATGTGTTTGGTGGAAAATGCTATGTATTGAAAGATGAACATCTAGGCAAGTTTGATGCTAAAGCAGATGAAGGCATTTTTCTTGGTTACTCACTTGAGTCTAAGGCGTACAGGGTATATGTGATTGAAATTCATAAGGTCATTGAAAGCCTTAATGTAACGTTTGATGACACCAAACTCCCAAATCTTCAAAAGGATAAAAATTCTGAATCTCTGGAAATTGAAAATCTATCAGAATACTACTTAGGAGATGAAGACGTACCTGGTGCTGCATCTTCTAATCATGAACACACGGAGATTGATAATCCAGAGCAAAGCAGTGAAAGTGTTGGTAATACCACACAGTCACAGTCACAGTCTGTATTTCAAAATCAGTCTGTTACTGAACCTGCTAGCTCAACTGGTGGATCATCAAATAATGAAGGCAGCAACTCAGGGGGAGGTGAAGAAGGATCAGCTAGTCGCTCTCAACACAACTACGAAGAAGGACAATCATCAAGGGCTAATCTGCCTAGACAAAGGGTATGGAACAAAGATCATCCCTTTGAATTAATCATTGGTGACCTAGAGAGTGGTGTGAGGACTAGAAGAGCAACAGAGAATGAATGTCTGTACTCTGGTTTTCTATCAGAGGAAGAACCTAAAAAGGTTGAAGATGCTCTAGAAGATCCAGATTGGGTGATTGCGATGCAAGATGAACTCAATCAGTTTGATAAGCAGAAAGTTTGGAAACTGGTACCCAGACCTAAAGACAAATCTGTTATTGGCACTAAATGGGTATTCAGGAATAAGTTGGATGAAGATGGCATTGTTACGAGGAACAAGGCCAGACTGGTTGCTAAGGGGTATTCTCAAGAAGAAGGAATAGATTATGACGAGACATATGCACCAGTAGCAAGACTTGAAGCCATCAGGATGTTTTTGGCATTCGCAACACATTCAGACTTTAAAGTTTATCAAATGGATGTGAAGAGTGCATTCCTGAATGGGGAGCTGGAAGAAGAAGTATATGTAGAGCAACCTCCGGGTTTCGAGAACAAAGATCATATGGACTTTGTGTACTTCCTTTTTAAAGCTCTTTATGGACTCAAGCAGGCGCCTCAAACATGGTATGAAACACTATCTGAATTTTTAATTGAAAATGGTTTTATCAGAGGTGTTATAGATAAGACTCTCTTTCATAAAATGCATAAAAATAATTTGATATTAGTTCAAGTGTATGTTGATGATATTATATTCGGTTCTACTAATGATGAGCTATGCAAGAGATTTGCTAAGTTAATGCAGAGTAGGTACGAGATGAGTATGATGGGCGAGCTTACTTTCTTCCTTGGACTACAAGTGAGTCAGAAGAAAGATGGGATCTTCATTTGCCAGGCAAAGTACATCAGAGATCTTCTAAAAAAGTATGGACTTGAAGATTCAGCCCCCGCCAAGACTCCAATGCCAACTGCCACAAAGCTTGATGAGGACAAATCAGGTAAATCTGTCGACATCAAAAGCTACAGAGGTATGATTGGATCTCTACTTTACTTAACTGCAAGTAGGCCAGATATTATGTTTTCAACTTGCCTATATGCACGGTTCCAAGCTAACCCAAAAGAGTCTCACCTTATAGCTGTCAAAAGAATTTTTAGATACCTGAAGGGTACTCCAAATTTGGGAATTTGGTATCCTAAAGGTACTGGTTTTGACCTAATTGGCTATACAGACTCGGATTTTGCAGGTTGTAAGATTGATAGGAAGAGTACTTCTGGAAGCTGTCAATTCTTGGGAAGAAGATTGGTCTCATGGTATAGCAAGAAGCAGCACTCAGTGTCTACCTCAACAGCAGAGGCAGAATACATCGCAGCAGGTAGCTGTTGTGCTCAGATCCTATGGATGAGAAACCAACTCCAAGACTATGGCTTTATGTTGAACATGATTCCAATATTCTGTGACAACACAAGCGCCATAGCTATAACCAACAATCCGGTTCAGCACTCACGGACCAAGCACATTGATATCAGGTATCACTTTATACGAGAGCATGTCATGAATGGAATTGTGGAGTTGCATTTTGTACCCACAGAACAACAACTTGCAGACATCTTCACGAAACCACTAGACGAATCTACTTTCTCTAGGTTGGTTAGTGAATTAGGGATGTTAAATTTAAATTAATTTTTGTTTGCGAGGAGTTGTATGGATTCACAAGTTATTGAATTTTTATATCCAAAGGACTTGTGACCTCCAGTCTAACTTATAATCTCGGGCTTATGAATATCAATGTTAATTATCATAAGTATACCAGTTATGCTTTGTGGCAATTATTCGATATAGCATAAGTAGTTAACTGCTACATAAGTGTTTGTAGTTAACAAGAAGCATAACAGTCTGTGGTTTAGAATTAATTGGTGGATTTCAATGTGATGAGATCTGGCTGAGAGATTCTATATCAGACAGGTTGTCATTTTTAGTGAGAAATCAGTTGTACAAACTTGTTTATTTAATGTACTGGTTATCACTGGAAAAAATGTGTAGCAATTACTTTTCATGATCTTATTTTGCATAACTGTCTGTATGATTATTCATAGTATGCTTGTATGATCGTTTGGATTGTGATTGGGTTGGTTTAAAATTTTTGGAAATTTAAAAAGTAACTGAATATGGAACAAAAAAAAATTTTGGTTCCAAAGATTTTAAAGCAACCACCTGTGTTTATTAGTATTATTATAATAATTATTAATATTGTCTGTTTGTGGATTTCAAATTGAATTATTATTAATTCGATAGTTATTTCCAAATTAAGCTTCTAATATTTCTATTTTAGGAATATTAATTCTTTAATTTAAGAAATCTCTATTTAATTAATTTTATGAATATTTGAAATTATTTGGTAAGTGTATTTAAATGCTTTTTATTATTATTTTTAATTAGCAAACTCTCGACAGTTACAATTAGATATATTTTTTCGTAACCATCGAAGTGGTTTTAAACAGTACTCGATAGTTATAAAAAAATATATTATATTATAACAGTCGAAGTAGTCTTTTGGTTAATATATAATAAATAAATAAATAAATAAATAAACTATCCATCTCGATAGTTACTATCTGGTTAATTATTTTATCTGCTTCGATAGTTAATTTTTTTAGCTAACCGTCGAAGTGAATAATTTTATTAATTAATCTTTCGATAGTTATGTATTATATATTAGTGTACATCTCGATAGTTACTTTTATTTTATTATTTTTGCTAACCATCGAGTTGTTAAAAAAAAAAAAACCAACTTGCCAGTTACGTAGATATATATATATATATATATATATATATATATATATATATATATATATATATATATATATATATATATATAACCGGACCATCTCGCCAGTTTCTGCTTTTAATATAAACTATCGCCTGTTATAACTATCGACCAGAAAATCGATTATTTTTCCTCCTTTTTCTACCATTCTAGTACTTGTTTTGAAAATATAAACCCATAGAATTGTAGATCTAGTCATCCCGAATTATTTGATACCAGCCTTGTATCGTTTGGTTTCAGTTTTGTTTCGGGTGTTTCAAACTTTGGGATTTTCTCTAGGGTTTGTTTGAGGTCAAAAATCAAAACAAAAATAGTTTCACCGTTCAAATCTCTCCTAGTTTAGCATATATTTTTTTCACGATTTTTGGAGGAGTTTTGAATTTTAGTGTTTTCGGTTCGTTATCGAGTCTAATTAAATTCGTAATTAATTGTTTAAAGTTAAAATTTTCGATAATTTTTACTAGTTAAAAATGGTTGGAATTTTTACTATTACCAAAACGAATTTAGTTGCCGAGTTTGACATTCAGTCCCTTCCTGCTAATTATCGGGCCTAGGCACGAGTGTTACTCGAATATTCTCGAGTGAGGTATGCCTTAGTAACAGACATGATATTAAATCATAATATGCTACGAGACTGTTACTGTTCTGCATATAACTCTTCAGCTGTTGATGAACTGGCTTTTACATTTAGTATTACTAATCGGGAAATCCGGGTGACGGAGCTAGATTTGAATCGTATCTTAAGATTCCCTGAGAATAATCTAGTCCCTTATCCCAATTCTGAACAATTAACTCAGTTCTTCACGACTATCAACTACGTTAATCCTAATCTCCACGACTCGGGTGAAAGGTGTAAACATCATTTACCTAAGGAATGGAATTTCTTTTTCCACACTCTTATGCAATGTTTCTCTTACAAAAAGTTCAACACACACAGTATTTCAAGTTTTTATCGAACTTTAGGCTTCAGTGTTGCTAATAATTGTAGGATAAATTTTGGTAGGTTATTATTGAATCAGATGTTGTATGTTATGGGATCGGTGGAGTACAGAAACCTTCAAGTCACTAATGTGGAGTGTTACTTTCCACGATTCCTACAACTTATCCTTAATGATCTAACGACTAACGAGGAAAAACTACTATATACTAGTAGTGTCACCTCTTTGTGTATGAAACAGAAAAACAGGATAGCCAACACTCTGAACAATAACAGAAACTACATCAACGAAGCACCTGCTCAAATGACTGAATACATGCAGGGTTGTGTAGTGGACATGGAAAGAGACGAGCCTCAAGGGCCTCAAGAAAATGATCAGGTCCCTTAACCAGTGCAAGAATCAGTTCCAGTAGCTACTCCTGTAGAGGATTTAGCTCAAGAAGAGGAAGTGGTTCAGGTGATAGAGGAATTACAAATTTCAGGAGATGGATTTCAAAGTATATCTGGAGGAGATTCTATAGGTCATGCTGACAGTCAGAAATCATATCATCCTTGGACTCCTACAGGTAGTACTCAAGGTAGTCTTCATGTCTCTGACTCTTCAGCTTATTCTAATTTGCAAGATCTTTTTGGAGAAAGTGTCATGAACCTATCAGCTGAGCCCTCTGTGGCTGTAGGACAAGGCAATGAATATGAAACCCAACAGATTCTAACCACTGCCTCAGAACCAAACACTATAAACACCTTACCTTTATCTTCTCTCCAACCCCTAAAAAGAAAATTTGTGAGTGAGGGAGATAGTGCCTTAGAAGCACCACATAAGGAAGGTGAGGGAACCCAGACAGCTCTACCTCTGACTAGACGTCGATTAGAAGAACCTGAGGTAACTGTTAGCCCATCTATGCCCTCTCAAAAGGACATAGAGCTGGAAAAGGCAAATACACAGTCTCTGGGGACATCCTCTCAACAGGGTGAACATATTGAAATTCGCCCGTCGGCCAGGGCATCTGAAAGAGTGTCAATAATTGAGCCTCCAACCAAGTTATATGTTGCACTGAAAGGAGCACACACACAGGAGGAATTGACGGATGTTGCTACTACTGTAGCAGAACCTATGCAGGTAGATCCTGTACAGGTCATGCCTTCACAGGCTATTGCGGGAGTCACGGGTCCTTCATTGCTAAACATTACAGGATCCAATGTGATAAGCCCCCCAGGAGGAACATTCCTGGCTCCTAATAAGGAGGTCTCCACCACTATTAGTGGAAAGGAGAAGCAACTACTTGGCAATAGTTCTTCGGATGAGCCATTTAGGATTTTCACTGCAGGTACAGAAGACTTGCTGGAGTCAATGAGAGTGAGTGAAACACCAACAGAACGTTTGAGTGATCATAATTCACCCACACCCCTAAGACCGAGCGAGAGAATTGAGAGACAAACACCTACAGAACCTGTCAGTGAGACACCTACCAGCCAAATAAATACCCTCACAATGCACACACAATCACTAAGTCAAAGGGTTTATAACCTGGAGACTACTGTCACCGAAATGAAATCTGAATTTCACAGCAATGTCATGGAAATAAAATCTGTTCAGTACAACATGTTGCAGAATTTGCAGAATTTCAAGACGGATATGAAAAAGTTTGTTACAGATTTGTTTGAAAAGCATAAATCTCAAACTACTCAAATCCTTGCTTCGGAGGATAACACAACTAAGGGGGAGATGATAGTGCGAGAGCAAGAAAAAGAATCTAGTGCAGAAATGAGGAGTAAAGACAAAGGCAAAGGCAAGTTGGTAGAGGAAGAAATAGAAGCAAACATTTATACATCTCAGGGGGAGCAAGATATACCGCTGGAGGTCAGGCTCACACTTGAAGAAGGAGAAATATGGGAACTTTCTCATACAGCTCCTACAGCTCAGGAAGATGATGTGTTTGATGAATTTGTAAATGATGCCGCTTATCAGTTCACTGAAACGGACTTCGTGGAAACATTTGGTTTGCTAGATGCGAATCAATCCAAAATAAGGGCATATGAAGTTGCACGCATGTCTCAAGAGAAAATCAGAAAAGAACACTATAACCATTATATTGAAAGGAGACAAAGGCCGTTGATGTTATCAAGAGAAGGAAGTGCATGGGATAAGGCTAGGAGTCTTTTGCAGAAACCAGAGTTAGGAATGATTCAAAATGAAGATCAAAAAGTTCTGGAAGCATTGCAAGAAGCTCACAAGAGTCATCCATCAATAAATCAGTTCTTTCATGCATTGAAACAAACAATCAAATTGATATTCATCTCGACCAACATCAATGGATGGCAGATTCAGATTCAGTTCAACAATTCGACCACTAAGACCATTTCTTCGAATTTTATCAAGTTGAGGTCTCTCACAGAATTATATGTCATGAAGATTAGGATGGACAAGAGATCTCATGTGAATGAACTTCTTACTGATATGATTGAAGATCATATGAACAAAACAGTAGCTGAAGTTTACACAACTCCTTATACAGTGATATTCTACAAAGACAAGTTAGTTCAGACACTGTGTTTGAGTGATGAAAGACTGAGTCTATATCCTCTGAAGCGTCTGAAATATGTTGAAGGGCTTCTTAGGAGTGAAGGACTTAGAACAGAAGAAAAATGGAAAGCTGCAGAGCGCATTTATGCTTATAGACTTAATGTCTTATCAAATCAATCTGTAGATATTTCCAAGGTCGGAAGAATAGATCCTTCAAATGGATCTCAACCAAAATTGCCTGTGTATACAAGAGAAGAAGGAAATTGGGACTTTGAAAAAGTCAAGGCAATGAGTGAATTCAGATTTAACCATCCAGGGAAAGTGTTCGAGTATACAAAGAAGCCAGATTTTCCAATTGTCTTTCCAGATTTTGATGTAATCAGGGAGACAGAGACAATGGTGTTAAAGGATCCTCCAGCAATCAGGTGCAAGAACCCCAAAGGAAAAACTGAAATAGTTGATATCCACAAGATGTCTTACATGACTTCTAAGGAACTGGGTTTTATACTTGATCAAATCAAGACTTCGACGAACTATAAAGACAAATCAGCATTGGCAGAAATCTCTAAGCTTTACATGGAGAAGTTGGGAGCAGAATCATGTTACAACACTGATCGGGTTAAAGCAGTTCCAAAAAGGTTGAGTGTTAAAGGAAAGACGAAAATTCTTGAATTTACATTCGAACAAGTTAAGCAGATCAGGAGAGTAGCTGTCTTGCAAACACTTCAGGAAGCTTTGTCAGATCCCAAGCCAAGAAATATGCTAGAAGAAGAAGCGCTGGATCTAGTGAATGACCAGCTTGCAAGTCTTGTACAATGAGAATGACATAATGTATATCAGTTCAGGCTAGATGAACATTCATTCTACATTGTAATTATTTTTGAAATCTGGAAATGTATAATATGATCCAGAATGTATTTAATATCAGTTTACCATCTTCTATTTACTTTTTCTTGTAAGTTAGTTGAGTTATCCTCTTAAGGGATTTGCTTGTCGAACTCTAACAATCAAATAGGGGGAGATTGTAAAGCATAATGTAACGTAACGTAACATGTAACCGAGGAAACTAACTCAACACAGATGGTCGGTAACTTATATTAAAATGAAGCACGGAATCGACTACGAATTGTTTATAAGTTGAATACAAAAGACCAAAACATTAGATGAAGCTTTGAAGACATTGAAGATCACTGAAAGAAGTTCATTAACATGTTCAAGCCTCAGTGAAGAATAAAGATATAGTTTTTCAGAGGTTCAGAAGATGTCAGAGGTTTTACAACAGAGAAGTCAAGGGATTCCAGTGAATTATAGAAGCACTTCTTAACAGCTAGAGAAACAGGGCCAATTGAATAGTCAAGAAGATGTGAAGATCAAGTTCGTGTTAGTCGTTTGTGAACTAGACCAGTTGCACTAAATGTCAGCACAAAAGGAATTGAGAACCGCATCCATGTTAGAAAAGAATTGGCTGTATAATCGTTGTGTGCTAAAGCTCAGAGAAAATCAAGTTCAAGTAGTAAAGGTAAATTTATTAACTTGGTTGCAGTGAAAGAAAATATTGCAGAGCTTTGAATCATTGGAAAAATGGCTAAGGTGAACTACCGTTTAGCTGTTTGACTGTTTTGTCTTATTCACCGACGGTTGGGTCTCCTGTTTGGCTATTTCGTCTTATTTACTGACGATTAGCAAATCACTTGACGGTTACCATTTTGGATGTATTATTAATTCCATTTCACTCGACGGTTATGGTTTTAATAATTCATTTTTAGTCGATAGTTATAACTGATAGTTGGGTTTGACTGTTTCGTCTAAATTGCTCGACGGTTATAGCATCTCGATAGTTAAGGGACTCAGATAAATATCCAGATTATTTATTTCATCGACGGTTAAGTCATTCGATAGTTATGGCACTTCGATAGTTAAGGTTTAAGATTATTTAATCTACAACCAGCCACAGCATGCCACCTATCATTGATATCTTTGAGAAGAATTGTTTTAAGTGATTTATTTCAGTCTCGACGGTTATCAACAGACTCACCGATGGTTATAAATTAAATGTCTCGACGGTTGTTAATTCAAGAAGTGAGAAGCAATCTATTTACTTGGTTCTCAGAAGGCCACGTAGAAGATTGAAAAAGCCTACACAATAAAGCAGCAAAGCCAAGCCTTTGTGATTCATTAACAATACATTCATTAATTCAGTCAGTTACAGAGAGAAAGCACACAGAGCAAAGAAGAGAGACACAGAGAAGCCATTAACGTCGTTTGGGCTAGTGTCATATTTATTGTTCGTATTGATTATTGTTGTTGTATTGTAACTATACTAGTGAATCAGTTGAAGCTAATCTACGGATTAGAGTTGTGTAGCACCTTCGTGGTTTATATTAATAAAACGATATATTCCTCGAACGAACTGTGTTTGTGTTAACTGTGTGCATACCTTGTGTTTGATTTAATATCTGTTTGAACTGTCAATTAGTCCATAACAAATCATTCCGCGAATATTTTATAAATTGGACAATATCGTATTCAACCCCCCTTCTACGATATTTGGGACTAACACAAACCATTCAAAAGTGGGCCATTGGAGGATTCCTCAACTAAGGGGGAGAATTTATAGGGAGAAAAAGGAGAAGTTAATCAAGTCTTATCTTCGTACTTTGGAAAAGTTAATATCCTAAAGGGGTTCGTATCCTGGATCATTAAGGGAAGTTCCTGGATCCTTAAGGGGAAAAGGGGTTCGCATCC
The DNA here is from genome assembly GCA_028671895.1 of Oenanthe sinensis. Classification (NCBI taxonomy): domain Eukaryota; kingdom Viridiplantae; phylum Streptophyta; class Magnoliopsida; order Apiales; family Apiaceae; genus Oenanthe; species Oenanthe sinensis. Next base: position 9,911,936 of record JAPMAC010000212.1, read on the forward strand.
TTGGGAGAAGTTAATATCCATAGGGGGAGATTTGAGACGAGAAAAAGAAAATCTTATCTTCTGATCCTGAGGGGAAACAACAGAAATGTGGGAGAATCAAGAAGCTGTATTCTATACTTGAAAGGAGTTGTCAGAAGAGGATTCCTAATCCAAGTGGGAAGAACAGAGGACTATTCCATTGATTTTCTAAAGGGAGAAGAAGAATAAGAAGGAGAATCACATTCTCAGGGGGAGAACATTATTTGAGCAATGTTATATATTTTATTGAAGATGTTCCCAGGAATTTTGATTCTTATGAAGCTCAGTTTATGATAAGTTCTTTATAGTTCAAGCAATGAAGGATTTTGAAGCAGAGAAAAGCTCAAACACAGAGGAATGAAGATGATATCTATTGAAGATGCGTTCAGTGCTAAAGGAACACTCATTTTCTATTTCTCTTTACTTTATAGAAATCTGGAAATGTATTATATGATCCAGAACCCAAGTAGTATTATTTACAAGTCTAGAGCATTAATATTTTCTTGTAGTTAGTTGAGTTATCCTCTAGGGATTTGCTTGTTAATCTCTACCAAACAAATAGGGGGAGATTGAAAGGCTGTATGTATAGACCTATATGTAACATAGGGTTATAACTCAACACAAGAACAGGACGTGTAAATAATATGAAGTTATCACCGGAATCAGGAAGACATGAAGACTTGGTAAAGACAAAGGATAAAGAAGAAATCTACAGACTTGAAGCATTAGCTCACTAGAAGAAGTTCATTAATATGTTCATGCCTCAGTGAAGAATAAAGGTTGAAGTATTCAAGGATGTGGAAGCAGTGAAGCAGTTGTCAAAGTACCAGAAAGATTCTAGTGATCCAAATCTGCGAATCAGTCAAGCAATGATTTGCAGAGCTCAAGTACAGGAATCGATAAGATAGATATACGGCAAATACAAAGAATCAAAATATTAGATGGAATCTTGGAGTCTACTATAGATTGCTGGAGGAAGTTCATTCATATGTTTAGACTTCAGTCAAGGATAAAGTTCGAAGAAGTTCAGAGTTTTAGATATGTTTATGGTTCAGCATAAGTGCCAGAGGATTCCAATGTACTTACAATCGAAGCACTTCTAATCAACAGGGAACAAAGTCAATTGTATTGTAAAGAAGATGTGAAGATCAAGATCGTGTTAGTCGTCTGTGAACCAGACCAGTTGCACCAAACGTCAGCACAAAAGAGATTGAGAATTGCATCTATGAATGGGAAGAATTGACTATTTACTGAAATGGGTAACAAGTGAAGTGGTATATGATGAAGCTCAGAATAAATCAAGGTCGAATTAACAAGGAAATATTTGTTTGACTTGGTTGCAGTGGGAGAAATTATATTAAGGGCTTCACAGGTTCGAAATTGGCTAAGTAAAGAAGACTACAGAAGCTGTATCTAGAAGTCAACTTGGTCAATCAATTTCTTCTTATTCACCAATGTTAATAAAGCTATTCTTGTCTTTATTCACCTATGGTTAATAACCATCGGGTGAGTTAAGCAAATGAACAAAATTGGTGAATATTCAAAGGACTTTTGTTTTGTCCTATTAAAATAGCCGATAGTTAATAACTATCGGAATAGGAAACAAAATCAATCTAGCCACTTCCCGATAGTTGTTAAAACTTGGATTAATTCCGATAGTTGCTAAAGCTGGAATAATTCCGATGGTTACTCAGCCTAAATTAATTGATTTTATTTCAGGAATTGTTTTAAGTCTCCGATGGTTATTCTACAGACTCATCGATACTTAAACAATTACTCAGTAAATTGTTTCCGATACTTATGAAGAAACAAAAGTGAGAAGCAGCTCAGTTACTTGGACCACATGAAGCCACATAGCTGTACTGAAAAAGTCTACACATAAATTGAAGCAGAGCCATTCATTTGAGTTAGTCTTCAACAACACTACAAAAATAACCAGAGAGAGAGAAGGCGAAGCCAGAGAGGAGAGACACCAGAAAAATCTATACCTCCTCACCGGAGATGTATCAGTGGTCGGTTCCTTAATGAAAAATGTTCAGGCCCACTATATATCACTCTCTACGGTCTTAGTTTCCTTTGTACTGATCTAGAAATACTTGTATAGGAAATTGAGAGTTATATGTTTTTGTTAAGCAGCGAAGAACTTGTTCTTCGGACCGGATTTATTGACCGGGTGTAGCAACCTCAGGGTTTATATTTATCAAATGATATATTCCCCGAATCTTGTGTTGTTTATTTTCCTGCTGATTTTCTAGAACCGAAATGATTAATCCTAAACACAGAAAATTAGTTAACAGCTCCGTAAACACTATTCACCTCAAGAACACGAGCCCACTAACCGAACTCTAAATTATTTATCCGCAAAAAATTTGAAAGAATTTTTTAATTTAGTGAGTATCGTATTCAACCCCCCTTCTACGATACTTCTAGGGCCTAACAGATCCAGATGCAGGAGTTCAAACAAGACGTGCTTCACAGAATGAATGTTTATTCTCTAGTTTTCTTTCTGAGATAGAGCCAAAGAAATTTGAAAAAGCACTAGAAGATCTAGATTGGGTTATTGCTATGCAAGAAGAACTCAATCAATTTGACAGACAAAAAGTCTAGAAGCTGGTACCCAAGCCAAAGAAAAAGTCTATTATTGGCACTAAGTGGGTATTCAGAAATAAACTGGATGAAGATGGCATAATGACGAGGAACAAAGCCAGACTGGTTGCTAAAAGTTATTCCCAAGAAGAAGGAATAGATTATGATGAAACATATGCACTAGTGGCAAGGTTTGAAGCTATCAGGATGTTTCTGTCATTCGCAGCACATTCCAACTTTAAATTATATCAAATGGATGGGAAGAGTGCAATCCTGAATGGAGAGCTTGAAGAAGAAGTGTATGTTGAACAACCCCCAGGGTTTGAAGATCCAAAATTTGTAGATTTTGTATACTTTCTCTTGAAGGCACTCTATGGCTTAAAGCAAGCACCTCGGACATAGTATGACACTCTATCTATATTCTTACTTGAAAATGGTTTCACTAGAGGTGTCATAGATAAGACTCTATTTCATAAAATGCATAAAAATGACATGATATTAGTACAATTATATACGGATGACATTATATTTGGTTCTACTAATGATCAGCTGTGTAGTACATTTGCTAAGCTAATGCAGAGTAGGTATGAAATGAGCTTGATGGGTGAACTGAACTACTTCCTTGCACTCCAAGTAATCCAAAGAAAAGATGGAATCTTCATTTGCCAGACCAAGTACAATAGAGATCTATTGAAGAAGTATGGTCTTGAAGATGCATCATCAGCCAAAACCCCTATGGCAACTGCCACTAAGCTTGATAAAGATGAACCTGGTAAGAGGGTAGACATCACAAGCTACAGAGGTATGATCGGCTCATTACTTTACTTAACTTCAAGTAGGCCAGATATTATGTTTGATACATGCTTGTGTGCTAGGTCTCAGTCTGATCCTAAACAATCACATCTTATAGTTGTTAAACGCATATTTAGGTATCTTAAGGGAAGTCCGAATCTTGGAATTTGGTACCCTAAAGATACAGGTTTTGACCTTGTTGGCTATACAGATTCTGATTATGCAAGTTATAGGATTGATCGAAGGAGTACATCAGGGAGTTGTCAATTCCTTGGTAGAAGATTGATGTCCTGGTATAGCAAAAAGAAACACTCAGTTGCAATGTCAATAGCTGAAGCTGAATATGTTGCTACTGGAAGCTACTGTGTACAAATGTTATGGATAAGGAACCAACTTAGAGACTATGGAATGTTTCTGAGCAAAAATCCAATATTCTGTGACAACACAAGTGTGATAGCAATCACAAACAATCCTGTTCAACACTCAAGGACCAAGCACATTGATATCATGTATCATTTCATAAGAGAGCATGTCATGAGTGGTACTGTAGAGCTACATTTTGTTCCTATAGAACAGCAAATTGCGGACATCTTCACTAAACCACTGGATGAAATCACTTTCACTAGACTGGTTTATGAACTTGGGATGTTAAATTCTATTAACTAAAAAGTTAATAATCAAAAACTGCAATTTGAAGCTGATAAATTCACAAGTTGATTAATTTCAATATTTTTAGAACTTGTAAATTTATTTACTAAACCATTTTCTAGTTCTTAAGATTTTAAGTTAGATAAATATATTGTGCATACATGCTAATTTATTCTGTTATTTATTTAATGTTAATCTTAAACAAATATTTAAGTGTTTGTATTTAATTGATAAATTCTTGGCACTTATATATTTTAGAACATTATTTGAAATTATTTTAAATAGAAAGGATGAATATTTATATTTATACTTATATTTAAAATAAAAGTAAAATAATAAAGAAGCATACATTATTTATGATAATAATTTTAACAATTAATGTTATTATTGTTGTTAATAAATATGTTGTGAAATAATATTTGTGAGTAATTAATTATTATTGATTAATTATACGAATTATTCATAAATATTATTATTTATTAGTAGAAAATCAAGGAGCAACTTGAATTTTTTTCTTTCAAGTACTTTGTTGCGATGTAGTTTTTGGTGGCGCATATACAGTGGTTTTACTGTATAGGCGCAACATGACAATAGCACAGGTACTTGGCATCATTCTTAAAAACTTGTTGCACCTATAGGTTTTGTTGCGCCATCACAGTGTACACACTGTAGAGGCGCAATAAACTACTTAAAGATTTTGTTTCGTTTTTGTTGCGCCATACCTATTTTGTGGCGCTTACACAGTGCTTCCACTGTGTAGGTGAAACGAAATATTGCCTTCAACTTTTGTAAGTTTAGTGGCGTCTATAGGTTTTGTTGCGCTCATACAGCGGTTACACTGTAGAGGCGCAACAAAACACTTAGAATTTTGTTTCTCTCTTCTTTGTCGCACCTATATATATATATATATATATATATATATATATATATATATATATATATATATATATATATATATATATATATATATCTGTGTTGTATTATTTTCTATTTATGTAGTTATACACACAGCTGAACCACCATTAGAGGCGTAAGAAAAAAAATCGAGTTTTAGAGTTTTAAAATGACCATAACTTAATCATTTCTTGACTAAATTATAATCTGAGGCTAGTTTTGTGAAACCCATTCACTAACTTGCATTTTGCAACTGTCATATCTTCATTTAGTGTAGGTTTGCAAAATCACTGTTCTTGAACTATTCGAGTTATATATTAGAATTTGTTGAGGTTATAGTCGATTAAAAATTAATCAAAAATAGTAGTGTGATTAAAATTACTAGGAGTTTAACATATATTAATTTTAAGTCAATCCAAGAAATTTTAAAATTAGGGTTTGGTTCATAATTTACTAAATTAATTCGATTTTAATTAGTAATTTTAATTTTTAAAAATTACCTTTTTCTTTTAATTAAATGGGGTTTTTTTGAGATTAAAAACACTAATTATTTATCTATTTTAGTAGATGACTGGACTGAAGCAGGTGAGTTAGGTAAATGGGCCCGATTTTTAAATGAAAGTTCTATGGTTTATTATGCTCTAACAACTAATGTTCCTTTGAATAGAAATCTTCTAAGACATGTGTACAGGTCTTCTAAAGACACATCTGCAGATGGGATATCAGCCTTAACTTGCATAATCAAGCGACAAAAAGTGCGAATAACAGAAAATGACATCAATCAAGCACTTCATTTGCCGACTGAAAATTTTGAGGATGAACCGCCTCACACAGACCTAAACAACTTCTTCATGTTTTTGCACTACACAAGGGAAAACAACAATCTCCCAAAGAAGTTCTACAAGCATCATCTACCCAAGGAGTGGAATCTATTTTTCAACATCTTGTCTCATGGCTTTGCACCAAAGACAGCTAGCTTCCACGGGATTACATAGTTCAATAAGGTGATTGCTTATGCAGTGGCTTCGGATGTCATAATAAACTTTAGAAGATTGATCATGGCTGAGATATTAAAGAACCAAGCTAAAATGGAGAACTTCTGTCTATATCCAAGATTTTTACAGTTGGTGTTGAATCAAGTATTAGACGCTGATCAACTCCAATCATTTCGGAATAGCCCTTTGGAAGAGTCACCCTCTCTACTGTTCAAAACAATCTTGTTGCTACAGAATGAGGCTGACTACCCAAACATGTATACACCTGCTCCAATAACTAATTCAATTAGAGATTACTTTGCTCTTCTTAGAAAGGCTGAAGAAACATATACAAAAGGAGAAGAAGAACATGTATCTCAAACTGATGAGTTAGCAAGTAAAGAAGAAGAAGCAGCCTCTCAAGAGGAGACTGAAGCTGAATCATCAGATGACTCTGGAAGCAAAGAAGCATCTCAAGAAGAAGAACCAGAAACTGAAAGAGAAGATGAAATCATGGATGAAGCTGGTTCTGAGAATGACCAAGAATGAGATCCTGAAGAAGATCAACAAAGGCAAAGCCCTGAAAATCCAACAGAGGAGGTAGCTATTGAGAATGTTGAAAGGCAGAGTGTCTAAACTTGTAACACTGTAACTTATGTAACTCAACTAAAGAAAAGATACTTAACCGGAAGACAATCAAGAACAAGAAGTCACAAGTAAATCAATGCAAAATGAAGACAACGTAATTGATACAAATTCAACATGTTAATTATGATCAATCAAAGAAGAAATCATTGGAAGAAGTTCAATTCAAAGTTGTTCATGCCTCAGTGATTTGAAACTTAAAGAATCAAGATCATAAATATCAGTATCAATAAGGCTAATTGATTTCAAGTGAAGAAGAAAGAAAGCAAATGTTGGAAAGCCACATTACTAATTGAATATGGTAATCTATTCAGAAGCAAGAACCCTATCAAGACTAGTCACTTATGAACCAAGCCATTGCATCAAGTGTCAGGACATTGATAGCAAGTTTATGTCAGTAGTAGAGTTCCATGTTCAAGAGCTTGTTGAAGAATATAGAACACAAGAAGAAATCACAAGTTGAAGATGTTACATTAAAGTTACAAGTTGAAGCCCAGAATTTCTCTAAGTACTTACTAAGGAACCTATGTAGAAATTCCTATCTAGAAATTCTAGATAAGTTTCTACTTAGAGTAAGTAGATATTCTGGAGGTGGAAATATTTTCTAAGTACACAAGGAAGCTATCTAGAAATTCCTAAGTAGAAGTTCTACTTGAGTTTCGAGATAGAGCAAGTAGAAATTCCTATGTATAAGTTCTACTTGAGTTTCGAGATAGAGCAACTAGAAATTTCCATGTCGAAGTTCTACATAGAGGACAGTTTCAACATGACACATGGCATTATCTGGTTGGCAGATTTCCAAGCTTTCAAGACAAGATAAGATTTACGTGGACAACATTGGGCCACTCATATCTTATCTTTTGAAAACTACAAGTCATAGATTACAAGTAGTATAAATAGAAGTTCTTGTGTAATGTTTAAAAAAAAGAGCAATATTAAGAGAAACACTTGTAAAAGAGAGAGAGAGTATTCACAGAGATTAGTATCATTTACTACCCTCTTTACTTCTGTTGTACTATTGTAATGAATGTTGTAGCAACCCTTTCAAGTTATATATAAGACATATATTCCTTGAATCATTATGTTCATTTATTACATAGTATTTATTGCTTCATAAAGTTGAAAAGTTGTATTCACCCCCCCCCCCTCTACAACACATTTGGACCTAACAATTGGTATCAGAGTTTCATGTTTGACATACAAAACATAGATCCTTGTGGTTGGTAGAGATTTATGAATTTTCATTTCCAGATCTACTTTTCAAGCTTTTCTTGAAAAATGTGCTTTATTTCGTTTCTCAGTGAAAACTCATCCTAAAAATTATTTAAATACTCCAGGTGTGATTATTTAGCTTGGGTGGATTTTAGATAATTTTTGTGAATTATTCTGGGTACTTTGGTTTGTGGTGTTCTTCACGTATTCATCACTGTTCTTGATAAAGAAGACAAACCCAACAACTTTTGATTACCTTTTCAAAAGACAAAAAGTGAAAAAGGTATTATTGGCTTTTGATTGGACAACATACTCACTGCACAAAAAGTAATTACAGAAGACTCTGTACCTATCACGTGGGTGTTAGGTGAGTTAGGTGAGTTAAGACACAAAAGTCAAAAAGTGTGAAAAGTGACCTGCCACAAATTTTCTCTAAGGACAAAATTTCTACATAGAATTTCTACTTAAGAATTTCTAATTAGAAATTTCGACTTGAGCAGAGTTTCTACTTGGTGAAAATTTCGACTTGGACAAAATTTCTACTTAGTGAAAGTACTTAGAAATTTTTACTGACCAGGATTTGAACTTTGATTTATTCTGAGATAATTCGATTTTCTTTTAATTACTACAAGTAATAAGAAAAGTTTATTATCTCTACTCTAAATCTACATTAAGATGGCACATAAAAATCAATTCAAGATTCCAATGTTCAACCGAGATCACTATGAAGAATGGGTTTGGAGAATGAAACTCTACCTTGAGTCCGTTAATCCTGAATATCTAGAAGTCCTTAACAAGGGTAAATTTGTTTCGATGGTTGTTATTCCTGAGCATATGGAAGGAGATGTGATTGTACAACAACGGTCTGAGCCTAAAAAGGCAGCGAACTTTTCAGATGCTGATAAGGAACAAATAGCTTTGGATACGTCCGTACGACAAACCTTAATGGAATCCCTAGATCATGAAATGTTTAATGTAGTCAAAGGACTAACTACAGCTAAGAAGATTTGGGATAAAATAGAGGTCGTCATGGAAGGTACCGCTGAGGTCAGAAGCAACAAAACACTTATACTCAAGATGGAGTATGACACCTTCAGAATCATAAAAGGTGAAAGCATAACAGATGTCTATCTAAGATTCAGTCAGTTAGTATTGGATTTGAATCTGAGAGGTATAACTATCCCCATGGTTGAAGTTAACACGAGATATCTAAGGAACCAGCCGAAGAGCATTGAGCATAGAGTCTACGCAGTAAGAGAAACCAGAGATTTGCATACAACTTCTCTGGAAGAATATTATAGAATTCTAAAGACCTATGAGTTGGAGACCCTTAAAGATCAAGCGTGGGACAATGATTCAAAAGGAAAGGAAGCTGCATCAGGATTAATTATTGATGAGGAAGAGTCTAAAAAGGCAATAGTTGCAGAAAAACCTAGATCATCACCTGCACCACATCAAGTTGATAATGATGACGAGTGCACCTCTAATAGTGATGATGACTACTTCACCCAAGAAGAGCTGGACAACATGGATGACAGTATCATGGCATACATGGCAAGGAAGTTCAGCAATATAAGATTCAGAAAGAGTAACCGACCACAGAAAAAATCTTCATCTTTCTATCGAGTTACTAAGGGTGGTGGTAGCTCTTTTGGTTACAAAGGGAAATGCAAGAGTTCCAGCTACAAATATCCTTTGGATTTCAAAATGAAGTTCAAATGCTATAACTGTGGTGAAGCTGGACACTTTGCTACAGACTACAAGAAGCCGAAACAGACCTATCCCAAAGAGACTTATGAAGCCCTCAAAAGAAAGTATGAAGCCCTGGTGAAGGAAATACATTGAAAGAAAGATTTAGTTGTAACAGAAGGCAGAGCTTGGGATGATTCAGATGAGGAAGAAGTTACTCATGCAACAAACTTTGCCCTCATGGCTAAGACATCAAGTGAACCAGAGGTACCAGTTCTAACCCTTAAAGAAGAAATGTCTATTGATGATTATAAGGTGCAGAACGGGGCTCTTAGCGAAGAGATCTATATGTTGTGCAAAAGCCTAAACACTTCTCAAAAGGAACAGAAAACACTTGTTGCCAAATGCAGAATGCTTGAGGCAAAAGTGGAAGAGTTAGAGGCTGCTTGCACTATAGATACTTCCCTAAGAGACTCTATTAAATCTTTGGAACACAAGCTCAACCTTAAAAATGAAATAGAACCATGTCTTAGGAATAAACTAGCTGAGTTAGAAACTAAATGTGAAGCTTATAAACTAGCTGCTAGTAAGGTGAATGTTGATAGTGACACATTTAAGAAGATAACTGGAATCGATGTAGGACTTGACTATTCTAACTTATCTAAGAAAGAAGGAAAAAGACCTGTAGACTCTAGTTCCAGTGAGATCAAAACTGAAATACCTACAATTCTTAAATCAGCTGTCAAACCTATCTTTAAACACTTTATTCCTCATGAAGAAGGAGAGACTAAATTGTTAGTTAGATATGAAATTGAAATAGAAGATCGCATGAAAGAACAACCTGTAACTCCTACTAAATTAGTTAAAATCAAATCCCCTAGAGAAGAATCTAGACCAGGATTAGGAGCTAAGGCTGTTAAACAACAGAGTAAAAAGGAAAAAGGCATAAAAGAGGATAAGGTAGAACGTGTGAAGAAAGAGTGTTATCACTGTAGATCAACTTAACATCTTTCTTATGCATGCAAATCTAACATGAATATTCATGTTGCACATGTCATGCCTGTACCACACACAATGAATAACATGCATAAAAATCATGCAAAATGTGGTCAACCTAATTGTATGCCATGCAGTTTTAATGTCATGCAAACGTTTGTGAACTTGATGAATGAACAAGCCAATCGTGCCTAAATTCTTCTGTTAGTTCTAATATCAAAAAGAAGCATGTAAGAGCTAAAACTGTCAGTCCTCCTAAAGTTAGGAGTGATAAGCCTTCTCCTAAGACTGACAAATCTGTCAAGTCTAAAAAAGGAAAAGACAAATTTGAAAGCTCTAGTAATGTTAAAAAGAGTGCATCTTCTGTTGTTAAAACTGATAATTCTCGATCTTATAGAAAAGTCGGGCCCAATCAATCTTGGGTTCTGAAGAACGCCTAATCAATATGACATTGCAGGGCTTTAAGCAAAACAGAAATAAAGTTATATGGGTGCTAGATAGTGGAGCATCGAGGCATATGACAGGAAACAAGTCCCTGCTTACGGAGTTGGTTATGAAGGTTGGCCCTTATGTCACCTTTGGAAATGACAGCATAGGTGTGACAAAGGATACGAAATTGTATTCAATAAGAAAGGTGTATCAATCACTCACATTAAGGAAGGTTCGTTGGCTTTTAGAGGAGTTCGAAAGGCAGATCTGTTTGTTGCTGATATGGATTCGACAAACCAGAATGAAGTCACTTGTTTCTACAGCAAAGCTTCGGATGATGAAAGCTGGTTATGGCATAAAAAGCTATCTCACTTAAACTTCAAAATGATGAATGCTCTCGCAAGGCGAGAATTGGTGAAAGATCTACCTCAAATGGAGTTTGCTCCTAAAGGACTCTGTGAAGCCTGTGAAATGGGAAAGTCAAAGCGAGCGTCGCATAAGAGTAAAGAAATTTCTAGTATCACTGAGCCTCTGCAACTCCTACATATGGATTTATTTGGCTCAGTGAATGTCCTATCATTGTCTAGGAAAAGATATGCATTGGTAATCGTGGATGACTTCTCCAAGTACACGTGGGTATTATTCGTTATGACAAAAGATGAAGTACCTTTCAAAATCATTGATCACATCACTGAAATTGAGAATGTTTCAACACTCACTGTGAAGACGATTAGATCAGACAACGGCACTGAATTTAAAAATGCAATACTGAAAGATTTCTGTGTTTCTAAGGGAATACGTCATTAGTACTCAGCCCCGAGAACTACACAGCAGAATGGAGTAGTTGAAATGAAGAACAGAACATTGGTTGAAGCAGCAAGAACGTTGTTGTATGAATCAAAACTTCCTCTATACTTTTGGGTCGAAGCAGTGAGTACAGTATGTTACACTCAGAATAGAACCCTGATTATAAAAGATAAAGAAAAGACACCATGTGAACTAATGAATAACAGAAGACCCACAATCAAATACTTTTATGTCTTTGGAGCTAAATGCTATGTACTTATAGACGATGAAAAGCTAGGCAAGTTTGAAACAAAAGCTCGTGAAAGGATATTTGTTGGGTATTCTACAGATACGGTGGCAGTTTATCGGGTATTCTTAGTGAATGATCGAAAAGTGATTGAAAGTTATAATGTCAGATTCGACGATACCAAACTCCCATCAATTTCTAAAGATACTAGTGAACCTGGGTCCCTAAAATTTCAGAATCTAGACTTGGATGAAGTTGAGGATGGACCTGAGTTAGTTGTTACATCAAATATACCAAGTGTTCGTGAAGAAATACATGAGTCTAATGAACAATCCAATTCTATGAGATCAGAAGAGATTTCTTCCGCACGTTCTGGCAATAACTCAGGGGGAGTAAATAGCAGCTCAAGGACAAGTGCTCAAGACTCAAGAAGAAATGACACTAGTTCTATAGGAGCTGGCACTAACTTAGGGGGAGTTAGTAGAAATAATACAAGTGGTCACCACAACAATTCGAAAAATCAGACTGAATCATCAAGACAATTACCAAGAGAACGGGTATGGAATAGAGACCATCCGTTTGAATTAATTATTGGTGATCCGGATGCTGGTGTGACTACTAGAAGAACTACAAGAGCTGACATGGCTAATATCTGCTTGTACTCTGGGTTCTTGTCCAAACATGAACCTAAAGAAAATAGAAGAAGCTCTTGGTGATGCTGATTGGGTGATTGCAATGCAAGAGGAGCTCAATCAGTTTGAAAGGCAGAAAGTTTGGAAGCTGGCACCCCGACCAAAGAACAGATCAGTAATTGGAACTAAGTGGGTATTCAGAAATAAACTGGATGAAGACGGACTTGTAACAAGAAACAAGGCTCGTTTGGTAGCGAAAGGTTACTCTCAAAGAGAGGGAATCGATTATGATGAGACCTACGCTCCAGTTGCAAGACTTGAGGCAGTCAGGATGTTCTTGGCCTTTGTAGCACACAAGAACTTCAAGGTTTTTCAGATGGATGTGAAAAGTGCCTTCCTGAATGGAGAGCTAGAAAAAGAAGTGTATCTGGAACAGCCACCTGGCTTAATTGATCCAGAACTTAAAGATTTTGTATATCTTCTCTTCAAAGCTGTCTATGGCCTCAAGCAATCCCCAAGACGATGGTATGAAACCCTATCCTTGTTCTTAATTGAAAGTAGTTTTACTAGGGGAGTAATTGATAAAACATTGTTCTATAAAAATGTAAAAGGTGATTTAATACTAGTTCAAGTCTATGTGGACGATATTATTTTTGGGTCATCTAATGAGCGCTTGTGCGAGAAATATGTCAAGTTAATGCATGGCAAGTATGAGATGAGCATGATGGGGGAGCTGTCCTTCTTCCTTGGATTACAGATTAGTCAGAGAAAATAAGGAATCTTTATCTATCAATCCAAGTACATCAAAGATTTACTCAAGAAGTACAATCTAGAAGATGCATCAGCAGCTAAGACTCCCATGACAACAGCCACGAATCCTGATGAAGACAAATTAGGTAAACCAGATGACATCACAAGTTATCGAGGTATGATTGGCTCACTTCTCTATTTAACTGCAAGCAGACCCGATATCATGTTCGCAACTTGTTTGTGTGCAAGGTTCCAAACGGATCCTAGAGATTAACATCTCATAGCCGTCATACGAATCTTTAGGTATCTCAAGGGCACACCAAATCTAGGGATTTGGTACCCAAGAGATACAGGTTTTAATCTAATAGTCTATTCAGATTCAGACTATGCAGGTTGCAGGATTGATAAGAAAAGCACATCTGGTGCTTGTCAATTCCTAGGCAGAAGATTGGTGTCCTGGAAAAGTAAAAAGCAACATACAGTATCTACTTCTACGGCTGAAGCTGAGTATATTATTGCTGGAAGCTGTGTAGCTCAAATACTGTGGATGAGGAACCAATTGAAAAATTATGGCATGGAACATAAGAAGATTCCAATCATGTGTGACAACACTAGTGCCATTGTCATGAACAACAATCCAATAGATCACTCCAGAACCAAGCACATAGATATCAGGTATCATTTCATAAGAGAACATGTTGAGGAGGGGACTGTGGAGTTACATTTTCTACCCACAATGCAACAAATTGCAGACATATTCACTAAACCTCTTGATGAAGTAGCATTCAATAGGTTGGTTGGTGAATTGGGGATGCTTAACACAAGTTAGTAAATCCTCTTATCTGTAAAATCCCAGTTTTGATCATGTACATATGTTTTTCCTTTTTTTTTTGTTAATTGACTAGTTAAAAACATATGTAAATAATCTATAAAATTGCTCAAAATATCACTTTTGCATGTTATTTAATCATTATGGACTTAGACTTTAAAATGTTTAATTAATGATTATTATATATTGTGTGTTGTGTTATTTTTCATGAATTCATTGTGCATTGAGTGAAATTATTAGTCAGAACTTTGAATTTATGCTCATTTAATTGCATGAACATAGGGGGAGTTAAATTCATAGATCTCTAAATTTTCATGATTTTTAGATGGATTTTTCTATATTTTTTCATGTAATTTTTATGCAATGAGAGGCCTTATAATTGTCAAGGAATGTTTCAATTACTGGGTATGATTAAAAATCCTTGAATTAGTATTTATTTTAATTTGGCAAAATTTATTTATTGTTTTTCATAAAAAAAAAATTGACAAATTTTACTAAGTATCTTCAAAATTTCGAGATAGGGTCTATCTCGAAACTCATCTCGAAATTCGACTTGAATTTCGAATTTGAGCTTCCAAGAGTAAAGTTTTGAAAATTCTAAGTCTGAGAAGATATTCGAGATAGTATCTAACTCGAAACTTATCTCGAATTTCGACTTAATGTTCGAGATAGTGTCTAACTCGAACATTATCTCGAATATTCGACTTGATGTTCGAGATAGTGTCTAACTCAAACATTATCACGAATATTCGACTTGATGTTCAAGATAGTGTCTAACTCGAACATTATCTTGAATATTCGACTTGATGTTCGAGATAGTGTCTAACTCGAACATTATCTCGAATATTCGACTTGATGTTCAAGTTGTGTTTTTCCTAGAAGTTTAATGTTGTATAAATTGTTTAAGTCAATAAAATTTTGAGTTAGTCTCTATGTCGAACCTCAAGTCTGTTGACGGGAGTTAAAAGGTCGACATCTGTAGAATTAGGTGAGGATTCTGATGAGAGTGACCCCGAAGTGCAGCCAGGAATAAGGAAGCGAGCCAAAATTTCCCAAGCTGCTACTTCAACAGCCCAGTCCAAACCTAGAGTGTCTCTCACAACCACTCCACCTCACGTGAGTGGTTCTCCCTTTGCACATTCAACACCTAGGAACATTGATGAGGATTTGGTGCCTTCTGAAGAGCCTGTTGCTTCAGTTGGGCCGGAAGTTTCAACTGCTTCTAAAGTACCTTCACCGGTACGTACTGATACTGTAGATAGGATCGGTTCTCATGTTGTACATGAACACTCTGCAGCCTCTCAACCTGAGATTCCACCTCAGGACAAGACTGGATCCTTAGATCCCATAACTACTACTAATGTTACTTATCCAGTTTTTGCAGGTACTGCTTTTAATCTTAGTCATATTATTGAAGACATACACGAGCGTGAGACATGGAGTGTGTGTGAGCATTTAGGGAGTGAGGGACCTTCATTTTTAAGGCCCGAAACCGAGCGACAAACACTAACAGAACGATCTTTAGAGCGAGGACACCTAAGCCAAACACCATCCCTTATTCTTGAAAATTTTGATACTAGTATGACAACAATTGCGACTTAGATGAAGCAGTTCGGGTAATCGATGGGGCAGTTGGGGGTAAATGTTGGTGATAACAGGAGAGCTCTTGATGACTACGCGGCAAGAATGGCAAGTCAAGCTACAGCTTTAGAAGAAATGTCGAATAAAGTGAATGACTTGGGCCATGCTGGTGGGGTCTTGGGTAGTACTCTGTATGACAGGATGGGGAGCGTAGAAAGCATTCTACATACTATGGAAACGGAGGTCAGCAGAATGATGTATGCAGTTCGACATTTAGTTCCCTCAGAGTGCTTTGATGAACAGTACAATCAACCTCCCCCGGATGATGATGGTGCTGGTGGTGCTGGTGATGCTAGTGGAGCTGGTACTGGACCTTCTGGATTTGCTTTTGGTGGTTCCCATACTGCTGAAGGATCTGGTGCTCAAGGTGGTGTTCCGGATAACTCACCTAAAGGGGAGAGAGGAAATGAGACGACACAACAGTCATGGCTGGTTGAAGAAGAGGTTGATCCAGTGAAGGAAAGTGAGCCAGTGACTGATAAGGAGGCTCAGAGGAAGAAAAAGGGCAAAGTAGTGGTGGTGGAAAAAGAAGAACCATTCACTGACCTTGGTACTCGACAGGAAGAAGTACATGCTGATTTTGATTCTGATATGGAGGACGTACCTCTAGCACATGCAATTAAGAGATCCTTGGAGGAACAAGGTGGAGGTGCTGGGGCGTCTACTGAAGAGATTCCTGTTGACGAAGAGACCCTGAAAGCTCAACAGTTAGCCTTGGATCAAGCTCAGTTCTTTAAAATGAAGATGATGCAAGATAAGGTTGTTTTCCTTGAGAAGAAAATGGAGCTCAAGGAAAAGCAATATGATCACGAGCTTGCCAGATTAGCTGATCCTCAGGTTGATTTGGACAATCGAAGGATTGGACAAAAATGGGACGATGCAAGGAAGATACTAATGGGGACTTGTGCAAATGGAATTCATAATAAGTAGGCAGATGAGTTGTTCTACAACTTGAACCTGAAGAATCCACTGACTGTGGACTACATAAGTGCTTTAAAGAGGATGATTTCTAAAGTCCGTGTTGGATATAAGACGGTAGTCAAGGAGTGGCAAGTCATTTTATCCTTAGTTGATGGATCCCCAATGTCTTTCATGTATGTGGATGATCAATTTATGTCGAGAAGATCTGCGTCAGAGTTGTTCTTGCTAGTAACTAAAATTTAATACTCTCAAGCTGAGGAACTTAGCATTCTGTACAGAGATCAGTTAATGCAGCTAGCAGATGACAAGGGACCAGAATTCTCAGCCAATCCGGATGTTGTTCGAATGGTGGTAGATGGAAAAATGAAGAGGACTAGTATGGAGGAAAATGATCTAATGGCTCTACCGGTGGAATCTCTAAAAGCTGTGTGTAGACAAATGATGAGTAAGGGATTCACCTCTGACATCAAGGAAAAATCAGTAGAGTTCATTGAGAAAGTAATATTCAAAAAGTGCAATGAAATATGGAAATGTGATGTCGTTGCTCCAAATCCTCTAGATAATGTGAAAATTGAGCCATAGTTTATGCAAAGAAAATGGAATATTCTACAAGCTGTGAAAATTGTAGATGAAGCTCTGACTCTTCCTTCTGGACCAGTGGAACAAGGAGAAATAAGGGAGGCCGTTGGTGTTCTAAGCAGAGATAGCGTATACTGGATTCACTCTTACGCTAATGATACAGCTGATGCTTTGGTATTCATTGATGCAGACCAGAAACAGACCTTCTTGCTTATGAGTAGGAAATGGCTGCTACAGACTCAAGATGCTGTACTTCTAGATAAAGTTAGAGAAGAATTTAAATGGGGTGATGTAGAGGATATGTTTGTGGATGAGAAGCAGAGACTACTGAAGTACTTATCTGAGATAGTGCAGGAGAAGAGGCGAATGGAGTTAGATACAACTAGTGTTTTCAATACCAACCATGTCAAGGGCTACCATAAGATGATCTACTATCAGTTTAAAGCTGATAAAACTCACTGGAAGTTTCAGCTCATCATGAAGAACTTTGAAGATATTCCAAAGATCGGGACTACTTAGGAAGTGGACAAACTCAGAAGGCTTTTCAGACATCCTTATCCAGAACCCAAGAATCCTCTAGAGATGGAAGCAGTAAGCCTGTTGAATGCTAGATGGGCACAGTTACATGATCCCGTATACAAGAAAGAACAGCAAAAGAAAGAAAGGCACAGAAAACAGAAAGAAGATGAGCGCGGAGCTAGAAAATAAGTTAGGAAGGGGAAACAGAATTAGAATTAAAGTTCAGAGGAATGTGAACTTGAAGTCGGAAAAACTTCATATCTTTTGGTTGCTCTAACTCACTTGAGGAAAATTCAATTGACCACGGTATGCGAGATAGGCTAATTCACCATACTGTAACCGTGAATCAGAGTGGATCTAATAAGGTGATATGAGTTTGACTGAAAGGCATGAAATAATCCAGGTGATAGAAATCATTCCAATGATCTTTGATTCGAGGTTCGAATTCTCTGTTTAGCTTATGTTTTATTTACTAAGTTCTTTGTATTGTTTTCAAATTTTCATTCAGTTGTAACATGAACAAGACATTAGTGTTACTTATCTTTTTTTGTCTCATTATTTAGTTGAGTTATCCTTCTTTAATTTGAATGTCATTGTTAGACAATCAAATAGGGGAAGATTGAAAGGAAGAGTGTCTAAACTTGTAACACTGTAACTTATGTAACTCAACTAAAGAAAAGATACTTAACCGGAAGACAATCAAGAACAAGAAGTCATAAGTAAATCAATGTAAAATGAAGACAAGGTAATTGATACAAATTCAACATGTTAATTATGGTCAATCAAAGAAGAAATCATTGGAAGAAGTTCAAGTGAAAGTTGTTCATGCCTCAGTGATTTGTAACTTAAAGAATCAAGATCATAACTATCAGTATCAATAAGGCTAATTGATTTCAAGTGAAGAAGAAAGAAAGCAAATGTTGGAAAGCCACATTACTAATTGAATATGGTAATCTATTCAGAAGCAAGAACCCTATCTAGACTAATCACTTATGAACCAGACCATTACATAAAGTGTCAGGACATTGATAGCAAGTTTATGTCAGTAGTAGAGTTCCATGTTCAAGAGCTTGTTGAAGAATATAGAAGACAAGAAGAAATCAAAAGTTCAAGATGTTGATTTAAAGTTTCAAGTTGAAGCCCAAAATTTCTCTAAGTACTTACTAAGGAACCTATGTAGAAATTCCTATCTAGAAATTCTAGATAAGTTTTTACTTAGAGCCAAGTAGAAATTCTGGAGGTGGAAATATTTTCTAAGTACACAAGGAAGCTATCTAGAAATTCCTAAGTAGAAGTTCTACTTGAGTTTCGAGATAGAGCAAGTAGAAATTTTCTAAGTAGAAGTTCTACTTGAGTTTCGAGATAGAGCAAGTAGAAATTCCTATGTAGAAGTTTTACTTGAGTTTCGAGATAGAACAAGTAGAAATTTCCATGTAGAAGTTCTACATAGAGGACAGTTTCAACATGACACATGGCATCATCTGGTTGGCAGATTTCTAAGCTTTCAAGACAAGATAAGATTTACGTGGACAACATTGGGGCACTCATATCTTATATTTTGAAGACTACAAGTCATAGATTACAAATAGTATAAATAGAAGTACTTGTGTAATGTTTAAAAAAAAAAGAGCAATATTAAGAGAAACACTTGTAAAAGAGAAAGAGAGAGAGAGAGAGAGAGAGTATTCACAAAGCTTAGTATCATTTACTACCCTCTTTACTTCTATTGTACTATTGTAATGAATTTTGTAGCAACCCTTTCAAGTTATATATAAGACATATATTCCTTGAATCATTGTGTTCATTTATTACATAGTATTTATTACTTCATAAAGTTGAAAAGTTGTATTCACCCCCCCCCCTCTACAACACATTTGGACCTAACAAATGTAGTGAAAGAGACTCAGACTACAGATGTGTACATCCATAATCTATCCGATGAACAAATGGAAGAAGGTACACTTCTGGATTTTGACTTTTCTACTTTCCTTCAAGATGAATTTGTCACTATATTTATCTCTGTGCCTCAATCGGCAATGCACACACTTGAGCCCTTAGTGGACTTCGAAGCTGGAAATGAACTTGGCGATCAACCAGTTCTAACCACTGCTAGAGATCAACAAACACTCCCTATATCTCCTCAAACTAGAAAAACAACCCTTGAGATAGATGATAGGAGTGAGTCCCTAACGGATCAGGAAATTTTTGACATATCCCCTACAGCTCTACCTTCTCAAAAACGTCAAAAATGAATTTTAAACCTAAGGCAACTGTGAGCCAGGAACCTGATTCTCCAATCTATGAAACCTTTCTTTATCTTCATGACCTCAATTCTGAAATTGACAAAATCCTGAAAGGTACGAGAACAGAAACAGAGATGGTAACACAATCAGCTACTTCAGTAGCCAGTACTGTTTTGGTTAATCCAACTCAGAACCTGTCTTCACAGACAGAAGGGGGTATCACTGACTCTCACGAGCCATTCATTATATTGTCAAATGTGGTGACCCCCCTGGATTTAACATCTACAGATCCTACTAAGGATGTTTTCCCTCCCCAAGTGGGTGAAGTGAAAAGGCAACTCTCCTTTAGAAGGGAAGAGGTCTCCATTCATGGAGTAGCTGCATCAGTAGCATCACCACTTCAAGTGGTATTGCCTTCACAGGTGTTGCGGGGCACCACAGTCTCTCAATTGTCAATCATTACATTGCCTGAGGTGGTGACCCCCTGGAGTTTATAAATCTAGCTCCTACAAAAGAGGTCCTCCCCACCTTTGCAGGTCAGGCGAAGGGACAACACACCCATAGAAGGGATGTGGACTCTATACTTAGAGTAGTTACTGCTTCGATAATAGAACCTGTTCAGGGTGTCTCTAAGTAGGTAAGGCTTTCAATAGTTTCAGCTGGAATCACAGATTCTTCAACTCTGCCAATCATTATAGAATCCATGTGGTGACCACACTGGGTCTAAACCCCATAGTTCCTGAAAAAGGAGTTCTCCCCACCCAAAGTGGTCCGGTGGAGAGGCAACATACCCATAGAAGGGATAAGGATTTTCTTGCAGGTACAGAAGATCAGGATGCTATAAATGAAATGAGTGAAACACTTAACTTGGGTGATCTTCAATTCCCTAACCCTGATTAGCCGAGTGTAAGTGTAGAAGGACGTGAACAAATAGTAATAGTGAGCGGTGAGACACCCACTGGCCAAATAAACACCCCACACAATGCTTACATAACACACAGCCAAAGGATTCTAAATGTGGAGGCCCAAGTCATAGAAATTCATTACTCTATAAGGAAAATCTTGGAAGTGCAAGAATAGCAGCGCAATGAAATGAAAAAAAATTAAAGAGTTAGTCCAACAACTGCTGGCTCAGAAAAATCCTATTACTCATCAATCAACTTCAACAACACAGATAACTCCGGTTGAAAGGGAGGATAACCTAATTGAGGGGGAGAGAATAGAGCAAGAAAAATTTGGAGCAGAAAAGATAATGGAATATACAGCTCAGGGGGAGTCAGATATCTTTTCCAGGCCTGGAGCGAAGAAACTGGAGTAAGGAAAAATCTTTGAACCCTATGTGCCAATGGATATTCCAACTGAGAATGAAATAGAGGAAATAGCAAAGGCTGCAGATATAGATGTCGAGGAGGAATTTGCTGAAGAGTATGCTTTTGATAATGATTGTCTTCAAGTTGGGGTATATGAAGTTGTTACTCAAGATATAGTTCAAGCTTAAGAGTTGATGAAAAGAAAGTGGAGAAGAGTTTAACACGCAATGGAAAGAAGAAATAGAATTAAGGGCATCGAAGCTAAAGTTGGTCCTGAATGGGATGAAGCAAGGAGTCTGTTGGAGAAGAAGGAATTAACTCTAAGTCAAAAGAAAGATAGAGAAGTCCTTGACCTTTTCAGAACCACAAGGGAAAAATTTAAAGATGTTCATGAGTTATATGCTGTGCTATCAGATGAAATAACAAGCATGTCAGTCGGTGCATTCAAATCCGGTTGGAAGATGTATAACAATTTAACAACACTGGGATCGAGAATATTGTCGACAAAGAGACTTGAGGAAATGAATATAGTGGAGTTGTATGTGCTGAAGAGGAAAGTCATCTTTGGGGGCACAAGTCGAATGAGATAATAAGAGATCTAATTGAAAAGAAGATTATTGAGATGGGTGTCGAAGCATTTGAGAAGCCTCCGGTGGTCAAGTACTATAAAGCAACAACTCTTCACAATCTAACATTGTCAGATGAATGTTTGGAGTCAAGCCAAGTAATGTTCATGCAGTATGTAGAAGGAAGACTCAGAAGCAAGAAGAACAGAACTGTAGAAGATCTAAAGGCTGTTGAGTTAATCTATGCATTCAGGCTGAACAGAGCTATAAAAACATCAGGAATATATCTTATGGAGACAACCAGATACTACCAAGATCCAGTGTATGTGAGAAAAGAGGATGGCACTGAAGAACTTGAAACCATAAAGGATTCTGAACCTTGCATACAAACTGAACCAAATGGAACAAAGTACTTCTTGTTTAAGAAAAATGGAGTGGAGAATATAAAGGAACTGTCAATGCTGAAAAGGAACAATTATGACATAATCAGAAAAGTCTTTTCTAGGGTTAAAGGTGTTAGTATTGGTGTCCTAGAGACAATACTTTTAATGTTTTATTGAAAACAATTAAGGATTATGTTTTATGTGATTATTTAATTAATATTTATTATGTCTTTATTTACTGCGTCATAAATTGAAAGAATAATAAATGTCCTTGAAATATTAATACGTAATATATATCTTTAAGTATGTGACATAAAAATGAGATTATATGAATCGTATTTTATTCCTAAAAGTCCCTAGTCGAGTATTATTATTTAAAGACAAAAATAATGAAATAAGACTAGCATGTTTGTTAACTGATGACCACATCTCATTAGTCATAGGTATGGTGATGCTAAAGTCAAGAACATAAGTGCATGTCTCAATGCATGGCACTGGACAGACCCGCTGTGAGAATCTACATGTTAATAAGTGTCATACGAAATTCTCACTGTGATAATGATGTAATGATCCTTTGACTTGAAATCATTATATTTTGTACGAGAATTAATATACTTTGATTACACTCAAAGTTACCTTTAACCGGGTAATGATAAAGGTGGACATTGGGTATGCTATGAATCGTATAAGAAATATGAATGATAGATATAGGATTTAACCCTCCTATTTTAGGAGTAATATTATTGGCCTCTTGATTGAGTGAGACTATAAAATGCATGGCCATGCTCAAATATTGATTTGATTAATAGTCTACTCATTGATCAAGGAAACCCGGATTAAACGTTGAAGAGGATGACACAATACATGCCTCGAGTTTGATCTATAATATAAGGTTAAATGGATTATATTACATTGTACATTATTCACGAAAGGTTTAATTGAATCACCAATTATTATTATTACTTGGGTAGCAATGATGTATTACTAGATGCCGCTCATTGTTTATAATTTTATTATTAGAAAATAAAATTATTCCCAACGTAATAATAACCTAAAGGGTCACACACAAAGAATGTTTAAACGAAGTGTTATTTAAATTATGAATTTAAATACTGTTATTATTATTAATTCGAATTTATTTATTTAATTAATTAAGTAAGACTTGATTAATTATATACATATTAGAATTTGAATTTAATAATAATATAAATCCAAAATTTGAAGGGGTTTTAAGAAGTCCAATCAGAATAGGGTTTTGGCCCAAGTCCCTCTCTCCCCTATATATACATAAAGATGTATTGTTTAGGGTTAACAGTTAAGATAAATTCGTTTTTGAGAAAAACCCTAGCAGCTCTACGTTTTTTGAGAGGCTAGAGAAAGAGAGAGACAAAGAGGCAGAAACAGGCTAGTACCTAACTCCGGTGATCGTTAGACGATACGCCGTTCGTGTGGATACCGATAGAGAGCAGATTTCTGTGAAGGGCTGTTGTGATTCATCGCTTCTGGACCTCTATAATCATCATAAGGAAAGCTTTAATAAGGTATACATCCGATTCTCCATAATCATCCGTCAATTATACACGGATCCTGCGTTTGGGATTCGTTATTTTATATTTATTTTTCACATTTTTCCGCTGCATGTGTGCCTGAATCCCAACAAAAAGATCCACTGTCAAATCAGAGAAGAAGGTTTTGAGGATGATTCAAGATGTTCTGATGGAGAAATTGGCAGAAGAGTCTATGAATGACACTGACAGAGTGAAAGGCTTTCCAAAAAGAATAACGGTGTTCGTGCTTTCAAAGAGACAATCACTGGCCTTCGAGTCAATCTCAAAGAAAAATTCAACTGCATTTCTCACAGAAGATTGGAAGAAACTAGAAGATCCACCTCCTGTCAACACTCTTGAAGTTGAAGTTAGGGATCTGGTCAAAGTAAGGTTAAAAGAAAAGGAAGAAGAACTGAGGAAACATTACTCCGAGACAATATCTAAGAAGAATCAAGACACGGTTCAAATAAGTAGAAGATCATAGAAATATATGTTCAGGCTAGAGGAACAAACTTCTGTTGTACTTGTGAAGAAATCTGGAAATGTAAAATTCAATCCAGAATGTAAATAATATTATTTCCTATCTTCCTGCACTTTAATTTTTCTTGTAAGTATCAGTTGAGTTATCCTCTCATAGGATTTGCTTGTCGAACTCTAACAGCCAAATAGGGGGAGATTGTAAAGCATAATGTAACGTAATATGTAATAGTGTTAATGATAACTCAACTAAGAAACAAAGACAATCAAGTAATACTAATATGCAGCATAGGAATCCAGAAGGACATGTAAACATGAATCATACATACATCATTGCAGAGCATTTAAGATGAAAGATTACTGAATGTCAGTGAGAGAAATTCATTAATATGTTCAGGCCTCAACAACAAATAAGAGTTCAGAAGATTTCATAATAAATACAGTGTAAAGATTTGAGTATAATTGTCAAAGGGTTTCAGTGATCAGAAGTAATACAAAAGTACAAGATTGATCAGCTGAAACAGAACAGAAGTAAAGAGAATTTAATTCAGTGTTAGTCATTTGTGAACCAGACCATTGCACTAAGCGTCAGCACAACAAGAAAAGAATTGTCTTGTTTAATCAGAAGAAATTCAGTTGATCCAGACAGAAGAGTGAAAACCAAGTGTTAAATACTTCAAGAATTCAAGATATTGTTTAAGTGGAGTTAAAGGCACAACAATCTTCGAAGACAAGATTTGGTGGTGCCTACAGACTACAACTAGAGTGTAGGAGCATCAAACCAAGTACAAGGCGCAACAAAAGTTTAAAGGAAGATGTTAGTGGCGCATGCACAAGGAATTGGGTGTACAGGCGCAACAAATAATCTCTAGGCGCAAGGAAATACTTGGAAGGTTCATCTTAAGCATTTGGTGGCGCCTACACAGGGTAGATAGAGTACAGACGCAACAAAAATACATATAGGTGCAAGGAAACTTCTATTGAAGGTTTCTAAGTACTATGTGGCGCCTACACACTGTAACAAGATTGTAGGCGCAACAAACTCCCTTGGCGCAACAAAACATGGTGCAACAAACATATCTTATGGCGCCTATACATTGTAATCACTCTTGAAACGCGACAAAGGACGTAAGCAATTTTCGGAAAATCAATTAATTGGATTTCCAAAAGTCTACAGAATATATATGGGTGAAATAAATACAGACAGTAATTCACTTATCTTCAACATTCAAGACATACAGACGGGAAGATCCATTAAAGCCATACATTAAACACACTCAACTTTATTCTTGTTGTAATATTGATTGAACCCATAGAAGCTAATCATTTGATTAGAAGTGTAGCACCTCAGGGATTTAATAATATATTTTTATTTATCCAAATCGTTGTGTTTCAATTCTACCATTTTTATATCTCAAGAACACAAACACTTAATCTGAAATTAAACAAAAATCTACCAACATCATATTCAACCCCCTCCCCCCCTTCTATGATAATTTAGGACCTAACAGTCTTCAATCTTTGACTTGACTTTTCATCAATTGATCTTCTATCTGTTGATGCCTCCATATAAATTGATCATCCTTCACTTGTATAATTTTCCTGTTTTCAAATAATTACAATTTGACAGTCTAAATTATACATCAATTGATAAGCAACATCAATCGACTCCAGTATCAATTGACAAGAAATTATCAGTCGACTAAAGCCATATCAATTGGGATAGACTAAGTACACTTATGCTACCATCCATATTATCAGTTGATTAATATAAACATGTCAACTGATAAATGGTTTCCTTATCAATCGATATTTATAGTTTTCATATCAATTGATCAGTTACAATAGAAGTATAATTTTATGATTCTAAGATTTAATGTTATCATCAAAGTTAAATAGATTCCAAACAGTATACATGTAAATGAATTGGTCAATACATAAAAATTAGTTGATTGTTTAATATCATATTAACTAATGGGTTTATTAATTACCTTAATTAATTAATTAATTGCTATAAAATATCTCACTTATTGTAATTAATTAATTATTTTAATTATTTTATAATAAATTAATTTATTAATTTTAATTAATGGTTTAATTTTCAATTTTTAGGATATTGATTTAATATAAATAAATCTCATCAGTTCCATGAATGATATCATTAAATGTATTTTTAAAATTCATATATATATATATATATAATATTTATTTTTCTAAAATTTAATAAAATAAAAAATAAGGTAGGACTTCCGAATACGTGAAATTTAATATAAAATTTTATTTTATTTTAAATTATTAATTCAAACTTGAATTATTTGTCTAAAATTTAATTATAATAGTTATTTGTCTAAATTCACACACACACACACACACACACACACATATATATATAATAGTTAATTAATTGTTATAAAATATCTCACTTATTGTAATTAATTAATTATTTTAATTATTTTACAATAAATTCATTTATTAATTTTAATTAATGGTTTAATTTTCAATTTTTAGGATATTGATTTAATATAAATAAATCTCATCAGTTGCATGAATGATATCATTAAATATATTTTTAAAATTCATATATATATATATATAATATATTTTTTTCTATAATTTAATAAAATAAAAAATAAGGTAGGACTTCCGAATACGTACAATTTAATATAAAATTTTATTTTATTTTAAATTATTAATTCAAACTTGAATTATTTGTCTAAAATTTAATAATAATAGTTATTTGTCTAAATTCACACACACACACACACACACACACACACACACACATATATATATATATATATATATAATAGTTAATTAATTTTTATAAAATATCTCACTTATTATAATTAATTAATTAATTTAATTATTTTACAATAAATTAATTTATTAATTTTAATTAATGGTTTAATTTTTAATTTTTAGGATATTGATTTAATATAAATAAATCTCATCAGTTGCATGAATGATATCATTAAATATATTTTTAAAATTCATATATATATATAATATTTATTTTTCTAAAATTTAATAAAATATAAAATAAGGTAGGACTTCCGAATACGTGAAATTTAATATAAAATTTTATCTAATTTTAAATTATTAATTCAAACTTGAATTATTTGTCTAAAATTTAATAATAATAGTTATTTGTCTAAATTCATATATATATATATATATATATATATATATATATATAATAGTTATTCGTCTAAAATTTAATTAAATTTTATTATTAATAGAAAATAGAATTAATTGCTTGAATTAGTCATGTTTGCCCAGAAAGATAATATATTATAGAAGGGGGGTTGAATGTAATAGTACCTAATAATCGATCAAAAACACAAGTATGTAAAAGAAATATTGTTTTGTATTAAAGATAATGAATGGAATGCAAAACTCTCTCAAGAAATTCTTTATTCTCAAGAGCTGCAAGGTTATAAAAAAAATAAGGCTTAAAAGTTACAATAATGTTAACCTATATCTGTGTTTATATAGACACAGTTACAATTCAATTACAAAACATATTATGAAAAGAATAGATTTAATAAGGAAATAGACTTGTATTTGGATTCATTCTTCACTATCCTAATCATACTCTGATTTGATTGTTTCTTCATAAACTCTGATATGTAAAATCTGTCGATTATCATTCTCTGATTTGAACATTCTATGTTAGAGTAAACTCTGATTGAGTATTCTCTGATAGAGTAAACTCTGACCGACAGCTTCCTTAAACTCTGATGACGTCAGCAATGTAAACTCTGATCTTTATTCTCTGACAGCATCAGTGTTTGTTTTCTAACAATCTCCCCCAATTTATGCTTTATAAAGTACAACATAAATTTTACTTATGGTGTCAGAAATATGAGGACAAATGCATTAGAGTTTGAATCTTCATTCTTGATTTAAATTCTTCTATAAGAGAAGTCTTCTTTCAGGAAATTATCCAACAACTTCTTTTCTGTATTCTTCAGTAGTTCAATAAACTTTTCTTTTAATTCTTTCATTTGATCAGAAGAATCATCAATTTGGATAATAACAACTCTTAGATTATAGATTGATGATCTCTCCATTCTTTCATCTAAGGGAATGCAACATGCCTTCTTTCCATCAGGGTTTAGAATTAGTGTAGGAATTCCTAACACCATTTTGACCTTTGCATCTCCTTTTGTCATGGATTTCTCAGAATCATCCTCAAGTACATATCTGGGTTCATACTCCTCAGAGTTTATCATTAGCAGTCTCTCACTCTTCTTCTTTTCATTTATTACTCCTTTGTTAGGGATTATGAGTTTTGATGATAACAAATTACTTAGAATTACAATAGGGATTTAAAATTCATTGTAATTGGTCAATGGATATGTGACTTATAAATATCCATTGACTAGAAAACCAATTATCAGTTGAAGGTTGGTTATCAACTGATAAATTGGATTGTAACATTTGATTCATGTTTCTTTATCAATTGGTTGTAATGCCTCGATGGTTACTGTGAAGTAGTCGATTGATATTATTGACTTCAATTTATAGCTTCTCAACTGATGTGAAGAATGGCTGATCAATTGTAAATATTCTAAGTCAAAATTCACACAAGTGAAGTGATAAACTGATATTGGAGTCGATGGATGAAGACACTACTCAACGGATAAAAGCTATCAACGGATACAAGTCATCAACGGATAAGAGATCATCAATGGATAGGGAGTCGATGGATAACTCAAATAGCCATCGATTCAATAACTGATCAATGGAATACCTACCCATCGATGGATGAGCAAAGAAGAATCAACTGATAAGCTTAACATCATTTATCAGTTGATTAAGGTTTCCCAATTTAGTTAAAGACAAGAAGAAAGGAAAATGTGTAGAAACTGAATCATTGGAAGACAGTCCTGTCACGATTGTGAAGACTTTTAAGGAAACACAGTCTTCAAGGAATGCATCAAGACAAAGATACTTTCAGGACTAGACAGGTCCAAAGAAGACTGTTCAAGTAGCTAATTTCTATTTTCATGTAAACATTGTAAGTTGTAATTTTATAATGTTATCTGTCGATAGGAATTAGAAGTGAAGAAAACCACTATATAGTGGTTAGTAGTTCATTGTAACAAAGTGCAGAAAAAAAAAGAAAAAAAAGTGTGAGACAGATTGTAAGCATTTTCTGTGCAGAAACACTTTGTAAGCATCTTGGTACTTTTACCAAGATTAATTGAAAGCAAAAACATACTAGTGGAAAACCAATCCACTAGGAATTTCTAATATTGTTTGTTTTGTTTTCGATACTTTAATTATTACATTCTTAGTTCAATTAGAAATCTTTTCTTATATCCAAACTCTTCAGTTGAACAAACTTAAATCCGCAAGAATTTTAAATATTCTTAAGTTTGTATTCAACCCCCCTTTCTCCAAACTTAGTGTACTTAAGGGTAAATAATAATTGGTATCAAAGCCTAACTTTCAACATACAGAAAGTTAATATCTAAAAGTACATCAAGTATGGGTCAAAAAGACACAGGAGTAAAGATTTCAGTTCTAGAGAAAGATGAGTATTTTCCTTGAAAAAAAATGCACTTGCATCTGCTATCCATTGATCCTTCCTATGTTCACTGCATAGAGAAAGGTCCACATGTGCCTATGAAGATAGTTAAAAGTGTAAATGCAGATGCTACTCAGGCACCAGACAAACTCATTCCAAAACCTGTAAGTGAATACACAGATGAGGATGAGAAGGAAGTACATAAGGATAAAAAGGCTATGAATATTTTATTCAATGGTCTTGACAAGGATATGTTCTACAATGTTATCAACTGTACAACATCCAAGGAAGTCTGGGACACTCTTCAAACTCTATGTGAAGGCACTGAACAAGTGAGAAAGAACAAGATGCAACTCTTGATTCAAAAATATGAAGCCTTTCACTTTAAGAGTGGTGAAGCAGTCAATGACACATAAAGTACGTTTCAAAAGCTGTTGAATGAGCTAAAGCTATATGGAAGAGTGTATGTTGTTGAAGATACCAACCTCAAGTTCTTGAGGTCCTTACCCAAGGAATGGAAACCAATGACTGTTTCTATAAGACAATCTCCTGACTTTAAAGAATATACTCTTGATAAGCTGTATGGCATCTTGAAAACTTATGAGTTGGAACTGCAGCAAGATGAGGAAATTGAGAAAAGTCAGAAGAGAGAAAGGTCCATTGCTTTGGTGGTCAAGGATAAGCAAGTTGCAGACTCTAGTGAAGATGAAACTGTCAAAGAAGGGAAGAAAGAAGGTCATGGCAATAGTGCAAGTGGTGTTAGATATGATGAGTCTTCAACTGGGAAAGGAAAAGAAACAGTTGATAATGATGAGTCATATACCAAGGATGAAATGGATGAAAAAGATGAGCATTTGGCTTTTCTATCAAGAAAATTTTCAAAACTCAAATTCAAGAGGAATCCAATGCAAAGGCCTGGATCCCAGTAGAAGAGAGATAATCAACAAAGCAAAAAATTTGTTGACAGGACTCAATTCAAATGTTTCAACTGTGGATTGGCTGGTCACTTTTCTAATGAGTGCAGAAAGCCAAAATTAGAAAAGAAGTCAAAGTTTAGTGATGGTATTGACTATAAGAAGAAGTACTTTGACTTGCTCAAACAAAGAGAGAAGGCTTTTGTAACAGAAGAAAAGGACTGGGCTGCTGAGGATGATTCTGAAGAAGAGGAATACATTAACCTTGCACTGATGGCCAATCATGATGATCAGGAAGCAAGTTCTTCTAACAATCAGTTAATTTCTACAAATCTATCTGAGTTATCCAAGGATGAATGCAATATTACAATTACTGAAATGTCAAATGAATTGTATAATTTGCATGTCACTCTTAAGTCCTTAAACAAAGAAAACACTAGGCTCAAAATCAACTTAGAGACTCTCACTGAAAGAAACAATTATCTAGAGAGTGAGCTAGTGCAAATGGAAGACTCAAGGTGGAAAACAAAGATGCTAGAAAAGAACTAGTTGAGTGTAAAAATGAAATAGAGAATTTGAAGGGAAAATTGGAAGAAGAACTAAGAACCATTGACAGGTGGAACAGATCTAGTAAAGCCAGTAAGAAGATGAATGACACTCATGGAACAAATTCTTTCACCATGTTGTCTGAAACTCTTGAGAAATAGGCATTGATGAAAATCAATCTTTGGGAAAGAAGCAATCGATTGCTAATTCTGAATCAACTGATAAGAATTATCCATCGATTGATAATGTCAATTCAACGGATAATCATCCATCGATTGATAACATTATTCCAACGGATAATTATCTATCGATTGAGGAATCATCAACTGCTAAGCCATTTGTTTTAAAAACTAAGCTGAACAGACCTGTTAAATTTGTCAAAGAAAGTAGCTCCTCTAAATCTGAAGTCAAAGTTGAAAAGGCTAATATAGGATTCTTATCTAAAGAGCAATTGAAAGAAAAATTAGAGAAAATAGAACCTAATATTAAGTCAAGTGGAAAGAAGAAGAAAAACAGAAATGGTAAAGTAGGCATAAACAAGCACAATAACTACACACCTGACAAGTATGCTCCTAGAAAGATATGTGCTAAGTGTGGTAGCAAAAATCACTTATCTGTGCAATGCAAGATCAATATGCCTGCAGCAACCAATGTGCCTGGTATACCAAACATGCATTCTAATTCTGTTTTTCCTCATTTAGTTGATTCTCAAGTTGTTCATGCTCAATATGCATCAATGCCCTATATGTTTAATCTATATCTTGCATTTTCCAATATGAATATGCCTGATATGCCATGGAATATGCTTAACAACTTTCATGCTCCAAATTTCTCCAATTCTGCAAGCATGGATATTCCAAAAATTAGCACTGAGAATTCTGAGGTAAGGAAACCAACACCTAAGGTTGAAGTGGAAGTAAAACCACCTAAACCAAAGGTACAAAAATTGGAAACCAAGCCAAAGGTAGCAACTAATAAGAAGGACCCAAGGCAACTTGGGTACCAAAATCAACTTTATTGTTTTTTACTGTGTGCAGGGAAAAAAAAGAAATCTTTGGTACTTGGACAGTGGGTGTTCAAGACACATGACTGGAGATAAATCCTTGCTCATAAAGTTTGAGGAGAAAGCTGGCCCTGGAGTAACTTTTGGAGATGACAGTAAAGGGTACACCATGGGATATGGCTTGATTTCAAAAGAGAATATCATCATTGAACCTGTTGCATTAGTTGATGGCTTAAGACATAATTTGTTAAGTATAAGTCAACTATGTGACAATGGAAATAAAGTTTGTTTCACAACTGAAACATGCATAATTTCCAGCAAGGAAGATGGAAGCCTGGTTATGACAGGGAATAGAAAAGGAAATGTGCACATAGCTAACTTCAATTCAACAAATGCAGATTCAATGACTTGTCTTCTCTCTAAGGCAAGTACAAATGAAAGTTGGCTATGGCATAGGAAATTAACTCATTTAAATTTCAAGGCAATGAATCAGTTGGTCAAGAAGAATCAAGTGAGAGGCTTACCATAAATGGAATTTGTCAAGGATAAACTTTGTGATGCCTGTCAGAAAGGGAAACAAAGGAAGGCATCATTCAAGTCAAAATTGGAATCATCAATTGAGAAGCCACTTGAGTTATTACACATGGATTTGTTTGGTCCTGTAAATATAATGTCCATTGCAAAGAAGAAGTATGCTCTAGTCATTGTGGATGACTTTTCAAGGTTCTCATGGACTTATTTTCTACATTCAAAGGATGAAGCCAGTCATCTCATCCTCAAGCACATAAGAGAAGTTGAGAAAAGTCTTGGATTGGATGTAAAGAAAATAAGAAGTGACAATGGAATAGAATTTAAAAATTCCACAATGAAGGAGTTCTATGAATCTAAAGGAATCATACACACCTTCTTTGCACCAAGGACGCCTCAACAAAATGGGGTAGTTGAAAGGAAGAATAGGACATTGATTGAAGCATCTAGAACTATGTTGGAAGATGCTAAATTACCAACATATTTCTGGGCTGAGGCCATTAACACAGCATGTTACACTCAGAACATCTCCATAATTAATCAAGCTCAAGGAAAGACACCTTATCAATTGATCAAGAAAGACAAAAAGCCAAAAGTGGGGTTTCTTCATGTCTTTGGTTGCAAATGCTATGTGCTAAGAAATCAAGGTGAAAACCTAGGAAAATTTGAAGCCAAAGTTGATAAAGCTATATTTGTTGGGTATGCACTATCAAGCATAGCCTATAGAGTTTATAATCTTAGACTACACATTGTTATGGAATCTGTACATGTAGT
The DNA here is from genome assembly GCA_028671895.1 of Oenanthe sinensis. NCBI lineage: Eukaryota > Viridiplantae > Streptophyta > Magnoliopsida > Apiales > Apiaceae > Oenanthe > Oenanthe sinensis. Next base: position 9,945,550 of record JAPMAC010000212.1, read on the forward strand.
TTTTGATGATAAGAAGATTCAAGGGCTGTTTGATGAAGGAAATCATGACACACTACATTTTGAGAATGAATCAAATGATGTAGATGATAATGAAGAAGCAGAAATTGTAAAATTATAAGTACTCAGAAACCCAATATCAGTTGATGTTACTGCATCAATGGATAATTTATCAGTTCAAAGAATTCCATCAACTGATAATGCATCAACTGATAACCCTTCAATAGATAATCAACATTGTACAGCTAGGGTATCCAATTCAGAGGGAGGGTTTCAGAATCAATCCACAGAGTCAAATCAATTTAAGTTCAATACTAGTGATCGTGAAGCTTCATCATCAAGGCAAAATCTGCCTCCTCAAAGAAAATGGACAAAGAGCCATGCATTTGAGCTAATCATTGGAAATGCAGAAGATGGAGTCAAGACAAGAAGTGCTACTCAAAATGAGTGCCTGTATAGCAGCTTCCTATCTCAAGAAGAACATAAAAGAGTTGAAGATGCTCTCTTGGATCCTGATTGGGTTTTAGCTATGCAAGAGGAACTCAATCAATTTGAAAGAAATAAAGTGTGGAAGCTGGTGCCTAAACCAAAAGATAGAACAGTAATTGGTACAAAATGGGTATTCAGAAATAAAATGGATGAAACTGGTACTGTGACTAGAAACAAAGCAAGGATTGTGGCAAATGGATACTCACAAGAAGAAGGAATTGATTTTGATGAAACATTTGCACCAGTTGCAAGGTTAGAAGCAATCATAATCTTTGTAGCTTATGTTGCATATGCTAATTTCAAAGTCTACCAGATGGATGTGAATAGTGCATTTTTGAATGGAATATTAGAAGAGGAAGTCTATGTAGAACAACTTCCTGGCTTTTAAGATCCAAATTTCTCTGAATTTGTCTACTATCTACTCAAAGCACTCTATGGCTTGAAGCAAGCACCAAGGGCCTGGTATGACACTTTATCTCAGTTCCTCATTGAGAATCACTTCAGAAGAGGTACTGTTGATAAAACTCTATTCAGTAGAAATGTCAATGGCTCTATTATTCTTGTACAAAAATATGTGAATGCCATTATTTTTGGCTCAACTAATGAGGGACTTTGCAAAAAGTTTGCCAAATTAATGCAGAGCAAATATGAAATGAGCATGATGGGAGAACTTACCTACTTTCTTGGTTTGTAAGTCAAACAAGTTAAGGATGGTATTTTTATAAATCAAACAAAGTACATTCATGACTTATTAAAGAAATTTGACTTAAGTGAATGTTCTTCTGCAAAAACTCCCATGGCCACTGCCACCAAACTTGAATTAAACACTAAGGAAGCTAAGGTGGATATTTCAAGTTATAGAGGCATGGTAGGCTCACTTTTATATTTAACTGCTAGTAGGCCAGACATAATGTTCTCTACATGCTTATGTGCTAGATTTCAGGCTGATCCTAGAGAATCTCATTTAGTGGCTATTAAAAGAATTTTTAGATATCTCAAGGGTACATCAAATTTAGGTATTTGGTATCCTAGAGATTCTGGTTTTAATCTAATAGGCTACTCAGATGAAGATTATGCAGGTTGCAATATAGACAGGAAAAGTACTACAGGCACCTGTCAATTTCTAGGAAACAAACTTGTGTCATGGTTTAGCAAAAAGCAACACTCAGTATCAACTTCAACTGCTGAAGCTGAGTACATTGCTGCTGGAAGTTGCTGTGCACAAATATTATGGATGAGGAATCAACTGTTTGAATATGGGTTCAACTTGAACAAGATTCCTATTTTCTGTGATAATATAAGTGCCATTGCAATAACAGAAAATACTGTGCAACATTCCAGAACCAAACACATTGACATAAGGTATCATTTCATTAGGGAACATGTAATGAATGGTACAGTTGAATTACATTTTATCCCTAGTGAACAATAACTTGCATACATTTTTACCAAACCTCTAGATGAATCTACTTTTAATAGATTAGTCTGTGAGTTAGGTATGCTTAATTTTACTCAATCTTGAAATGTATGCCAATTTTTGTTTTCTTTCTTTGTTGTAACCATTCTTCACATTTATCTGTTGAAACCAAGTGATCAATTGATAACTGTGTTAATTGTCAATGGATATTTAGCAACTATCGATGGATATATTTGATCAACAGATAAAATATATTCCTATCGATGGATATTTATCTATCGACAGATAATTACCTCAGTAATTGTTTATCGATTGATAAATTCTTTCTTATTTGATCAACAGATAAATTTTACTCCTATCAATGGATATCAATCTATCGACAGATAATTACCCTGGTAGTTATTTATCGATCGATAAATGATTAATTCTTTATTTTATCTATCGATGGTAATAAAATTTCTACAGTTTTACTCATCCGTTGATCAAATTATAGCCGTTGATTAATTACCTTATTTGTCAATAGATGAACATACCCATCGATTGTCATTTATAGTAATTAATTTTAACTCCTTTTTCCTCACAACGGCTATATCCTTAATTAAAACTGTCTACTCAATTCTTCTTAATCACAGAAAATATAAATAGCAACAATAATTATTGTTTCATTCTCAATTACTATTTTACATTCTATCTCTAATTGTTGTATCTCTGTCTCTCTCTCTCAAGTTTCTTTTTGTTTGACAAATCCACTCATCCGGTTTCAAGTTTTTTTTAATAACTCAAGAATCAGTAATGGCACCTCAAAAGAAGATTGTTTCCTCAACTGGGTTCACCTATGAACAAAACAACTTCACTGCATATCTAACTGTGGATGATGCTCCCGTAGATTTTCATCCATTGATGAGATTTCTGGGAGACTGCAAAGTGTCCAAAGCACTAAGTGAAGCACCAACAATAGTCTGTTCGTTTGTTGAAGAACTATGAAACTCTGCAGAAGTATCACAAGATGGGAAGGTAATCTCCTATACTTGTAGAGGTAACTCTTATACTATTAAATGTACTGTTTTATCTGAATGCTTAATATTACCTGAAAATAATTGTGATAGGTCGCCAACTGAAGATGAAATTAGGGACATGTTAGAATCTGTTAATTATGTTAATGCTAAAACTGGATTAGGTGAGGTTGTTAGAAAAAATCTTAGAAAGGAATGGAGCTATTTTTTTGATGCTATTATTAAAGTATTTTCTGGTAAAATAAGTAATTTTGATGCAATTACCACAAGTATGCAAGAAATTGTTTATTCTGTCCTGTTTAATAAATACTTCAATTTTAGCACATTACTCATAAATGAATTAACTGCTAAGTTAGGAACCAAGGCTTCTAGGAAAATAACATTTATTTTGCTAGATTCTTTATGCTGTTAATTAATGCCTCCATTGGAGAATATGAGATTAGTGCAGATATGGAGACACTAGAGTCATGGATGCAAAACAAAAGGGTCTTCAAGGATCTGGTGAGAATCAACTTACATCCTAAGTTGTGCCTCATTTGTCCTCCTTTTGTGGAGGTATATCTAAAGAAACTCAATTTCTCATTTTCTTCCTCTGGTATTCAAATTTCTTTGCCTTCTGCAACAATGGAGGGAGATGGAAATGCCCCCATCCCTCCTACCCCGGTTGCACAACCTTCCAAACACAAATCTAAACAAACCACCTCAGTAGTTTCTCAAAAGACTACTATTGTAAAAACTAAGAAAAGAAAAACAACTAAGGGGAGTGTGAAGGTGGTTGATAAGGGTGAGGGAACTGACCAACATCAAGAAAGCCAGAAGAATAAGTAGGAGAGGTTGAGAGTGTCCAGCCAGCCACCAGCCCAATCTCCCAACAGATTGAGGCTGTCATAAAGGATCTAAACACATCCCTAGTTGCACCTTCTCAACAAGGTGTAACTATTGAAAAGAGGTCTCAACCAGGACCATTAGATGGGGGTGAGGGACATAAAGTTCTACATCCATACAAAAGGAGAAAGAAGGATAAAAATATTGTACAGGGAACACACACACCTGCAAAGCCAAATGCAAATTTGGTGGAGCCTTCAGTTTGTTCTTTTGATGTGTCTCAGAATTTTCCTAAGGCACAACCCCACTCTCTATCTATTTCTTCTCCTCAATCCCCCTCAAAATCTATTTTTTCAGAAGCATTGTTGATTGACAACTTCAATGTTTCAAATTCACCCTCTTTGCAACTCAAGGTGGAGCCAACACTCTCACATGTATCACCAAATAAGGGTAATACCTTGGTTGATCAGGTACCTATTGAAAATTCTCTCAAGTCAATGGATATTATTCAATCAACTGATAAATTCCAACATCCATTGACTAGTTCACTTCCATCGATGGATATCCTTACATTCATCGACGAGCTCCCATAACGGATATTCATCCATCGATGGATATTTCTTATCCATCGATTGACACCTTAATTCCAATTCATGAATCATCCAATGAAACACTTCAAGTGGCCAATACTCTACTAGGATTGAATGGAGTGGGTGAGGTGTGTGAGAGGCAAGGTTTGCATACCTTGGCAAAAGGAGAGTGTGAATGAGGGGCATTCAAATTCTTCTGAGGTGGCAAAAGGAGAGGGTGTGAGTAAAGAGAGTTCCACCTTAGAAGGTGATGCAAAAAGAGAGGAAAGCAAGGGAGAGGTGAGAATCCAGGATGAGATCCTGATGTAAAAATAGGGAGAAGAGAGTGAGAGAGAAAAGAATAGAGAGAAAACAATTTCACCATCTCATGAAACATCAACTTCTAAAACTGAGCAGGTTGCAGCAGAACTCACCCAGGAGTTGGGGTTAGAGTCAGGGGCAGCTGGAGGAAATGGAGTCCCTGCAGAAGTTGCAGATGCCCACATGGAAGTGGATGATGAGATTGAAGTCAACCTTGATGCTTCAACCTTTCACCATGAAGATCCACACTATCAAGAATTAGCAGCAACCACTAATTAAGTAGCTGAACAAATGTTGGGATTGGTGCAGACAGAAGAACAATTCAGGAGTGGAAAGGAGCATCTAGCTAGTCAACCTGATGATGTATCCCACATGAATCCTGAAGACTTTGAAGATAGTTCTGATGATGAACTTCTAGACCCAGATGTGGCCAGTGATGAAACAAGTTTGGGAGACTGTAGAGGTTGATATTTGTGTTTGGGTGTCAGATTTTGGATTGTGACTTAGGTTAGAATCAGAGGGTGCTAAACTCTGAGTCATAGTCACTAATAAGAAATCCCTCCCATACATGATAAGCATTCTCTGATGTAAGAGAAGCCTGACCCATGTGGGATAAAAAAGTTTGAGAATTTTACCTTCAGCCTCTTTCTTTGAATCTTTTCTTGAAAGGTCAGTAAAAATTCTTTTATTCATACAAAAACTGGTTAAACTCTGATCACTATCAAAACTAACTTCAGGCAAAAAATGGCTAAAAATTAACTATAGAAATCTAGCAAAATATATAGTATGAGCATCATCATCTATTTTACTAGCTAATTGCCTAATTATTAGACATGGAAAATTAAAATTCAAGTTATGGGTCAGAGAATACCCAATTTGTTTGAGGCAGCTGTGGAATGTCATCAAAATTCGTGCATTTAGCTATGAAAGCCCTTGTAATGCAGTTGAAGAAGAAACTCCAATCTCTTCTTAGATGGGGCCTTGTCAAACTCCCCAGTTTAGATAGGCTTCCACCATAGCCTATTGTTCGAAAGAACTCCTTAATCTATTCATCATTTACCAAATCATCACATACAACTACTTCTAGAAGATGAAGGGCTTGTCAAACCACTGCATGAGTTATTGAATGAGTCTCATTGCATTTAAATGTGATGATAGGCTCTTCATTATCACCAGCATTATTAAACTTAGTAGTTGAGCAGATTTTAAGCAGAGTTTGAGCAGAGAAATTATTAGGTTCTCGAAGAGCATACCCAACGTAGCTGTTCTGTAAGAAGTCTTGAACAACATGATAATCTTGAGGTGCTTCAGTTTTATTCAGAAGGGAAATATAATTAGTTGTAGCAAAAGTATAGTTTTGGAATGAAAGACCTTTGGATGCCATTGAAATACAGAGATTTGTAGTTTTAAGAAATTAGGGTTTGTATGAAACGAGAGAGAAAGAGAATAATAAGATACAGGTGTATTATTCAAAGTGAAGATATGAAATAAAATATTCCCTCTCAATTGCATATAGAGAATAGTGGGACACGTGGCAAGAAATTATTGGAAAAGTAATGAGTGGTGCAATTATCAAAATATAGCATGTATGTGTTTATCTTTGTCTAAAAAATAAACCGATCAAAATGAGAAACACGCGCCTTATGATTAGTCCAATCAGAGAATAAAAATTATGATGTCATAAAATGAGATATGATGTCATAAATAAATCTTAGAGTTTAACATGTAATCATAGTTTAGAGCAAATAGAGATTAAAGTAAACAGAGTTTATCATGTAGAATGAAATTAGAGTTTATAGCAATAAGAGTTTAGCATATGAAATTTGAATCAGAGTTTACCATACTCTGATAGAGTTTACCATAAACACTAATAACTTGTGATCAGAGATTAGATTTTCCAATGATCAGAGTTTACTTCATTTCCATCAGAGTTTACCACATACTCTAATAGAGTTTATCATATACTCTGATTGTTTACTATTTTGTAAAAGTTGTTTCACACAGGGGCTTGGTGAATATGTCTGCTAACTGTTGATCTGAGGGAACAAAATGCATTTCAATTGTTCCTTTCATGACATGTTCCCTTATGAAATGATATATGATACTGATGTATTTTGTCAGAGAATGTTGAACTGGATTTCCTGTCATTGCAATAGCACTTTGATTATCACAATAAATATGAATTTTTGAAAAGTTCAAACCATAATCTAACAGTTGATTTCTCATCCATAAGATTTGTGCACAACAGCTTCTTGCAGCTATATATTCAGCATCTGTTGTTGATGTTGAGATAGATTTCTGTTTCTTACTGAACCATGACACAATTCTCCCTCCTAAAAATTGACAACTACCACTTGTGTTTTTCCTATCAATTTTGCATCCTACAAATTCAGCATCTGAATAGCCTATTAATTTAAAGTTAGAGTCTCTTGGATACCATAAGCCAAGATTAATGGTGCCTTTGAGATATCTATTTTTTTTTAACAACAATCAAATGAGGTTCCCTTGGATTTGCCTAAAATTTACCACATAGACAAGTTGCAAACATAATGTCTAGTCTACTTGCAGTTAAATATAGTAGAGATCCAATCATTCATCTGTATGCTTTAATATCTACAGGCTCTCTAGTGTCTTGATCGAGCTTTGTTGTAGTAGTCATTGGAGTTGTAGCAGATGCAGAGTCTTGCATTTGAAATTTAGTGAGTAGATTCTTTGTATATTTAGACTAATTTATGAAAATACCTTCTTCAGTCTGTTTTACTTATAACCCTAGAAAATAACTCAATTCCCCCATCATACTCATTTGGTACTTGGACTACATTAGCTTTGAAAATCTTTTACAGAGCTTTTATTTAGTGGAACAAAATATAATATCATCAACATATATTTAAACCAATTATAAATCCTTACCTTGAGTTCTATAAAACAAGGTTTTGTCAAATGTACCTCTTGTAAAAACCACTTTCAAGTAAAAATTGAGCCAGAGTTTTATACCAGGCTCTTGGGGCTTGTTTGAGTCCATATAAAGCTTTATCCAGTCTGTAGACATTATTTGGAAATTTTGGATTGACAAAGCCATGTGGTTGTTCAACATAAACTTTTTCTTCGAGTTCTCCATTTAAAAATGTACTTTTAACATCCATCTGGTAGACCTTGAATTTCTTATGTGCAGCATAAGCAAGAAAATTTTAGATTGCCTCAAGTCTAGCTACAGGTGCAAAGGTTTCATCATAATCAGTACCTTCTTATTGAGAGTAACCTTTGGCAACTAGTCTTGCTTTGTTTCTAGTAATGATTCCATCAGAGTCTGACTTGTTTCTAAAAAACCACTTTGTGCCAACAATTGATCTATTCTTTGGCCTTGGAACTAGGGTCCAAACTTCATTTCTTTCAAAATCATTTAATTCTTCTTGCATTGCAGTAACCCAATCTACATCCTTCAAAGCATCTTCAACCTTCTTTGGTTCTGTTTGAGAAAGAAAACTATGAAATAAACATTTATTTTGAGTAGTTTTTTTTGTCTGTACTCCACTTTCTAGATCACCAATAATCAAGTCAGGTGTGTGATCTTTGGTCCATTTTCTTGGATGTGGAAGATTTCTTGAACTAGATGCTCCCCCATGATTTGTGCCTTCATAGAATGATTCTTCTGTAAATGATGATCCCCTCCCTAAAGTTATGCTTCCATCAGTGTTTGATTTCTCAGAGTTTATGTACTCAGAGTTTGAATGATCAGAGTTTGAGTGATCATTGTTTGTGGTTTTAAAGTTTGATTAATCATAGTTTAGGGTTTCAGAGTTTGTGTTGGTCAGAGTTTGGTCAGACTCTGATATTTCAATAACTGAGGTTTGGTCTCCAATATCAGTAATTGATTGATGTTGCTCCCCCTCAACATGTGCAAAATCTTCAATTTCTATTTCAATTATTTCTGAATCAAAGTTTAAGGGATCAGAGTTTAACAAAGCAAATTTTGGTTCAACAGTGTTTAACTCATCAGTGTTTAGCTCAACATAGTTTGTGTTCTACAATTCATTCTCAAATCTCAAAGTTTCCTAAGCATCTTCATCATGTGATCAAGCTATTTTTCCTTCATCAAAAGAGACATTAATTGATTCCATGACTGCCCTTGTCCTTAAATTGAACACTTTAAATGCCCTTGAAGAGGTTTTAGAAGTTGTAGCATAACCAACAAAAATTCATTCATCTGTTTTGAGTTCAAATTTCTTCAATTGTTTAGGATGTGTTTTGAGAATAAAACACTTGCTTCCAAAGATGTGAAAGTATTTAACATTTATCTTTCTTCCCTTCAAAGTTTCATATGGAGTCATTCCATGTTTATTTATCAAGGTGCAATTCTGAGTAATGCATGCAGTATTCACAGCTTCTGCCCAAAAACAACTAGGTAGATTTGCTCCTTCTAGGATTGTTTTGGCATCTTCAATTAGAGTTCTATACTTTCTTTCAACTACAACATTTTGTTGAGGTGTGCCAGGTGCTGAGAATTGTTGAATGATTCCTTTTGTTGAGCAGGATTCCTCCATTGCAGAGTTCTTAAACTCTATTCCATTGTCACTCCTTAAGTTCTTTACCTTGTGTGGTGATCCATTTTCAATCATTGCAATATGATCAATAATTATCTCTGCAATTTCATCCTTTTTATGTAAAATGTACACCCAGGTAAATCTAGTGTAATCATCAACTATCACTAGAGTATATTTCTTCTTTCCAATGGACATAATATTGACAGGACCAAATAAATCAAGGTGCAAAAGATGAAAAGGTTGATCAATAGAATTTTTAGTTTTTCTCTTGAAAGATGTCTTCTTTTGTTTGGCCTTTTGATATGAATCACAGAGTCCATCAGGATGAAATTGAACTTTTGGAAGACCTCTTACTAGATCCTTTTCATTAATTCATTAATATTTCCAAAGTTCAAATGACATAGCTTCGTGTGCCAATTCCAGCTTTCCAGAGATGATGCCTTTTCAAGTAAACAAGTTAAAGGACCATCAGAGTTTACATCCAAGCTAGCTTCAAATAAGTTGTTATGTCTGTGACCTATGAGAACTACTTTGTCATCCTTCTTGCTTTCCACTTCACAATGAGTTCTATAAAATTCCATAGAATAGACTCTGTCTATCATTTTATTCATACTTAATAGATTATGTTTGAGTCCTTCAACCAGAGCTACATTCTCAATGATGATATTTACAATAATAATATTTTCATATCCCAGTGTTCTTCCTACGTTGCCATCACCATAAGATACTGATGGGTCAGCCTTCTCCTCAAACTCTGAAAGCAGGGATTTGTTTCCAGTCATCTGTGCAGAACATCCACTATCAATCACTAGGATGTTTTTCTTGTTTCCCTGCAATCAGTTAATGCAAATTAATTAGTAGGTTTGGGGACCCAAACAAGTTAGGGTCCTTTCTTTTGAAAATTTGTTAACTCTTGCAATAGATGTATTTTTATCAGAGTTTATGTTAACAGAGTTTACATGATCAAAGTTTTCATTATCAGAGTTTATACTGTCAGAGTTTACTTTTCTTTTATCAGATTTTATCACATAAATTTGTTTGACAGCATGTTTTGGAGATATATTTATTTAAGGCAATGGTTCATAATAATTGTAATACAAACTATGATATTCTTTGCATGTATAAATGGAATGACATAAACTACCACAATGAAAACAGGGATTTTGTGGTCTATATCTAGTTTGTTTTCTAGTATCTAAACTAGGTCTCTCGGGTTCCTTCTTTTTGTTTAGTTTGCAGTCAATGGCAAGGTGATTTGGATTACCACAAGTAAAACATGTTTTTCTAGGAGCATTAGGGATATACTTATAGTTATTCTCCTTAGTAATTCCTAATTTGCCATTTCTATTTCTTTTTACCTTTTTAGGTTTGTTTTTATTAGTGTCTGCCTTCAACTTTTCACAAGTTGCTTCTGAGATAGTAATCCTATATTCACCTTTTTATTATCTGACACACTATTATTTTTAGAGCATTCACTAAGAGTTTTCTTTTCATTACTAGCTCTAAAAAATTTCACAAGTTTATTCAACATTCGTTTTGTGTGAGTTTCAGTGTGTGTATCCTTGTCAGATTCATAACCTAAGGCAGAAGTCCAATTCTTTTCAGAAAGCATTTGTTGGACTTTCTTGTCAGAGTTTGTCCAAACACTGAAAGTCTCCTTTTCCTTAGCTATCTCAGATTTCAGATATTCAACTTGAATTTCTAATTGAGTTTGCATGTGTATTGCATTTTCAAAGTCTTTTTTAATGTTAAGTATGTTAGAATTTTCAGATTCAAGAGAGTTATTCCTAGCAGTCAGAGTTTATATCTCAGATTTTAATCTTTCATTTTCAAGAGATTGTGATTTAAAACTAACATGCAATGATCTAAAGAAAGACTTTAATTCACAGATATTTTCAGTATCAAGATTAAACACAGAGTTTGGTACCTTGTCAGAGTTTAGGATGGGAGCATCAGAGTTTGTCATGAGAGCATAATTTATTTCCTCTTCAGAATTTGAGGAATCCATCCAATCTTTCTTTGATGTGATGAGTTTTTTTCCAGATTCCTTGCTTCTGCACTCAGTAGCAAAGTGCCCCCATCTTATTACACTTGTAACACTTGACTTTTGATTTGTCAAGAGTTTTTGATTTTCCATCTCTATCTTCTCTTTTTCTGAATCTGTATTTCTTGTCTGATTCTCCTTGCTTCTTTTGGAAGATCCCTTGCTTTCTGTACTTCCTATATTTCATTTTCTTGAAGCCTTTGACAATTATAGCAATCATCTTCATTATGTCAGAATTTGAAGAATCATTTAGAGTTTACATCAGAGTTTGCCTCAAACTCTGATTCACTATTTTCTTTTATCACATCTTTTCCTTTTCTTGTTGAAGCTTTTAGGACTTGTTCTTTTGGTTCTTCAACTTTGGCCTCAACATTCAAGGCAACAGATTTTGCCTTGCTACTTTTCATGTTCCTTCTTTGTTGTAATTCTAAATCACGAGTCTTCAATCTTCCATAAACTTCATCAAGAGACATCTCTTCTAGATCATCTCTATCTCTTATTAAAGATGTTTGTAGATCTCATTCTTTTGGAAGAGCCCTTAGAAACTGGGTGTTTGAATCTTCATTGTCATACACCTTATCCACCAAAAGCAAGTTGTTCAACAAAGTTAGAAATCCGTCATAGATATCTGTGAGGGATTCATTCTATTTTGCCTCAAAGTATTCATATTCTTGAATTAAAACAGATCTTCTATTTTTCTTGATTTCCTTGGTTCCTTGACATTTAACCTCCACAGCATCCCAGATCTCTTTTGTTGTTTTGCATGATATTATCATGTTGGACATCACAGAGTCAAGACTGTTATGCAGTATGTTCCTTACCTTGGCATCTTTGAGGACTTCTAATTTTTCTTCATTGGTCCATTCTTTCTTGTCCTTCAAGGTGTAATATTCAGGGACTTGTCTTCTTTCCATAATTGTAGATGACACTAGTTTTGTTGGTAGATACTGACCTGTATGGATTCTGTCTAAATAATCAGGATCAGTTGCTTTCATGAACATCATCATCTTTACCCTCTATGTAGGGTATTCAGCCTTCTTCAATATTGGGATCCTAATGCTTTCATACTTGTTTCCAGACATGTTTATACGATCTTTGAGTTGTAATTAACTGTCTGCTCTGATACCAATTGTTTGCCCAGAAAGATAATCTATTACAGAAGGGGGTTGAATGTAATAGTACCTAATAATTGATCAAGAACACAAGTATGTAAAAGAAACACTGTTTTGTATTAAAGATAATGAATGGAATACAAAACTCTCTCAAGAAATTCTTTGTTCTCAAAAGCTGCTAGGTTATAAAAAAATAAGACTTGAAAGTTACAATAATGTTAACCAATGTCTGTGTTTATATATACACAGTTACAATTCAATTACAAAACAGATTATGAAAAGAATAGCTTTAATAAGAAAATAGACTTGTATTTGGATTCCTTCTTCACTATCCTAATCATACTCTAATTTGATTGTTTCTTCACAAACTCTGATATGTAAACTCTGTCGGTTATCATTATCTGATTTGAGCATTTATGTTAGAGTAAACTCTGATTGAGTATTCTCAGATAGAGTAAACTCTGACCGATAGTTTCCTTAAACTCTGATGACGTCAGCAATGTAAACTCTGATCTTTATTCTCTGACAGCATCAGTGTTTGTTTTCTAACAAGCCATTTACTTGAATACCTATAATAAAATAGAGAAAGTTATTGAATTGGGGATATAATTGAAAAAAAGAAGTGCGGGATTTGTAGGAATTATAATATTAATAGATTTTAATTAATTGCCTAAATAAATATTTTTTGTACTTTTATTTTGAAAGAAAATAAATGCATTTAAATTAATAATAAAATTTTGATATTGACAAATAAAAAATCCAAGATAAAGAAAATAGAAAAATTTATGAAAAATTATCTTTTGTAATTTTATTTTGAAAGAAAACAAATGCATTTAAATTAATAATAAAATTTTGATATTGACAAAAAAATCCAAGATAAAGAAAATAAAATGGATTGATTTAGAATATTATTATTTCATTTCTTAAAATAGTTTATATTAAATTTGAATATCAAATATAAGAATAATTAGTTAATATTAAAATTATAATTAATTAGATAGTGGGTTCCAATCATTAAAGAGTGAGATATAGTAATACAATTGAATTAATTGTTTGAATTAGTTATTTACTTGAATACCCTTAATAAAGTAGAAGAATTATTGAATTGGGGATATAATTGGAAAAATAAAAATGCAGGATTAGTAGAAATTATAATATTAATAGATTTCTGGAGACATCTATGTATGACTTTCTGTTAGATGATAAATTTATAGAATGAAATAAACTCATTTATTAGTATTGTATTTACATATAACTCATTTATCATTCATGAGTATGTATCTCCTAAAAAAAATTATATATTATAAAAATTGATATAACTATGCCTCGACTTTTGTGTCTACCAAAAAAGAATCGGTTTTTTTAAATATGTCCCATTTCAAATCCTGATTTATAAATATATCTCATTTATAGTTATATTTACAAATATATTCTATATTCAAATATTTTACAATTTTAAATTAATCATAGTTAAGTTTACTATTTTATTATTTTTAAATGACATCTATAACCTTTATTATTAATAAATGAATTGATATTTTACACCTCTTGATTATTTATTGAACTCGAAAATACATGATTATAATTCATAAACACAACACAACTTAATAAACAAGAGACAAAATGATCTCCATGTCATTAATTTGGGACATATTATACAAATTCTCAAAAGAGTAATGCTAGGAAATCAAACCAATTTCTTAAAAAAGTTTTCTAAAATGATGTGTCGGGATGTATACGATAAAATGTGTAGTTTTAATTGATATTATTTATACATTTAGAAAAAATTGTTTTGTTCCTTATCATTGCTCTTTCCAAAAAGAAGGGTCGGAGGACTATAAAAGTGGCCCACAATAGACTATCGGTAGAGAAAGGGTTCATTAATAGCAATTGTCTGGACTCCGGGGCTCATTAACGTTACAAACTTGCCCACAAGCCCGTGTTTCAAATTTTATAAGCTTGTCTAAAGATTGATATAATAAATCAATTTAACATGAAAATTCATATATTTGGGTTTTATTTATTTCGTGCAAAATATTTGAAATATTTTGTTTAATTTTCCGATATTTGTTTCGAAAATTTAGCAAAAAGATTATGCACAAGTAAAATAAAAGATAGATATAATTTGGTGTATGAAATTAAACTAAAATGTATTCTTAAGTACAATATTTTTGCGTCAACTGAACATTGTTATTTTTTCTAATGAAAAATTTAAAATATATTCTGTTGATTGAAAAATTTCTTATCGACTAAATTATTATCAAATTAAAATTAAAAAATTCAAAAGTTATTAACTCTGTTCAAAACATGACGCAACAACACAATTCACGGCTTAAATTAGTTTTGTATAATATAGCTAGATGCCTGGGTTTTAAGTTCTTATTTAAATAATTTTGGTTTGTTTTAATGTATGAGATCGGAAATTTGCAGCCCCAGCCTTATTACAATATTTGATTCACCGGTAAGAATTTATATGAGATCGTATTTATGTCGTTTTTTTAATATATTCGATTAAATAGATGTATATTTTTTATGATTATAACAAATTATTAATTAATTGAATAAAAAATTATATATTTTAAATATGTGCGCGAAAAATACTCTATATCGTAAAATTTATTCAACGATCGTAATTTCAATGATGGAAAATTTAATTTGACCTATTTTATAATGTATTTGTTAAATTATAATTATTTTTATAGATATCATACAATTTTTAATTTATAAATTCTTTACCATAATTTTAAATATATATATATATATAATAATAATTTATTATTGGTTAAATAAATATGACAAAGTTGATTATATCTTACACATATATAGAGCAGAGTTAATACGTTTTGGTCGGGGTGAAAAACTAAATTTCTAAATATTATTAGTTATTTAGTTAATTGATTAAGATTCAATTTTTTATGAGTATAATAATTAAATTAATAGTATTTATAAATCAAGTATTTAAAATTTGATTATCAATCAATATTAATAATTAATTTAATATTTAATAAGAAATAATATATTAAATTTTGAGATAATTTTTTCAGTCTCTAACATTTTTCTTCATTATAACTGGTTTAGTGGCTTCACACCAACAGATCAGGCAAGTCAGGAACATTTGAATTAGAATTATGTACGGATCTACAGATCTTTAAAGTTCGAAATTCGAAATCATATCCTATCCGATTTTAAAAAAGAATTAAAAATTTTGGTTTGAAAATAGCACAGCCCAACGGCCTTGAACAGATTTCTTATTTTTGATCAAAATCCAACCCAATCTCAAATCGGAAAAATCTATATTTAAGTCTGGATTTGTATAAAATTTAAATCCAGTCCAAATCCCGATAAAACCTGATTTAAGCCTGTATAAAATCCGTAAAAAACTCGAATTTTTTAATCAATTTTAAAAATATACAATAACTTTAATAAACTCTAAAATTATTAATATATAAATTTAAAAAGCCCAACAAAAACCGGTCTGACCAATTCGACCCAACCACATACCTTAAATGGACCTTATTTTTTACAGTAGCTCAACCCGATTTTTAAGCCTGACCCTAAAGAAATCTAGAGCTTTTTAAAATTCAGGTAAAATCCGATCCGCTAGACTATTTGTACATCTCTATATGGGTCGGTAAAATTGACTAAGCTTGACTTTATTTTCGGCCAACTTAAATTAAATTGTTATATTTAATATATATTTGAGTTAAAAAAATTAATTTGACATTTTATGGGTTGCATATGTATTTTAATTTTTTCGGCTTTCCATCCTAAATCGATTGTAATATATGTTATTTTTGTAATTTTGCATGTGTTATTGATATTATTATATATCTATATGTGTAATTATTATTGTATATCTAACCGACCATAGAGTTGCTTGTTCTTATGATTGTCTCAAATCACTTTGAAGTGGAAATATATTTTATGAATTCATTTGAATATTGGTGCTTTTATTTAGTGATTTCTCTATTCAAATCTCTAATTTATATTATATTGCTAAAAATTATTGTAAATCTCTAATTTATTAAAAATTAAGATTGATTAGTTGATAATTTGATTTATAATATTTAAAATAAAATAATAATATTAAATATAAATATATCAAATCTTTCTTAAATGAAGATCTACGAGGAATAAGCACCTAACACTTGTATATGATCGATAATAAACAAGCTCACTAATAACTAATAAGGCAGCATAACCTGATAACCATTCGTAAACATTTTACTATCATTTATGACGGAAGCAAAATCTTCATCTCGTCGCATATAATAAGGGGAAATCGCAACCATGGGGTAAAGTAAAGGCATCGATTAAATAAAATTTTATATATTATAGTTAGTTTTTAAAAACTCGAAATATGTTTCATAAAAAAAAAACTCGAAATATGTACATATATATGTTACATATAATTTAATTCATTTTATAAATTTTTATTTATCATCAAACAAATTATTCTACTTAATTTATTTCCAATCACCCTTTAACAAATTTATTTGACACGAAAAAATATTATACATACTAACATAAAATTTGAGTTTTACAAAATTTTAATATAAAATTCTATATCAATATTAATAAAAATATAATATAAAAATTATGTTTATTTAAATTTTAGTTAATCCGGATTATAAACTTATATATATATATATATGTTGTAATCAAATTTGAATTTTTTATAAACAAAATTAAATTACATATTTATTATTTGTAAGTTGAATTAAATATTTTCCAATCAAATTTTAATTAAATAATGTTACCAAAATGCTTTAAACCCGACCCGCCCTATAAACGCCCCCATCCACCAACCACACTTGTTTCGTATATCTTCATCAACCTTTGATTAAATGATGCGGGTCACGGGGCTATTTGGGGCCCATCATGTGTGTGTCTATATATATATATATATATATATATATATATATATATATATATATGAGTAATAATAAAAACGTCAAATATTGTTCTAATTTTTTTTATCAAATAATATAACATATGACTTGTTTTAATTCGGGAATGCACATGTATGCATCTGAGTTTCATATTATTATAAGAAATTACTAATTACATGGTATGACAACTCAACATTTGAAATAAATTTTGAAATAATTTTTGGGATGTGTTGCATTTTTCTATATATATACACTCCGTAATTATAAAGCAAAGAATCCAAGCAAGTGTGGGCCCAAGATCCGTCTATCAAGGCAATTAACTTAATCAGATCCTTTGGGTCCTACTACTATTTGGTGTCCCAGACTCTTTCGCACGATACCCATTCTCTAAGGTGATATTGCCGACGTGTTTTCTAGTCCCAAATAAATTAGATTTTATGTTAATATATTAAATTTATTATCAATTTATTATTAATTACTTTCCAAAATTTACTTAAATTACCATTACTCTTTCTCCACGTGTAATATATTTTCCTGTTTATTTTTGTGTTTTGCACTATATTGAGTCGACTCATTCAATTTGGGTTTTATCCGCTCTAGTTTAGCTGCGGCAACTCCGGAAATAGAGTGTAGCTAACTCCCGTTTTCTCCTCCAATTCCTATATTTAAAATTTTAATTTCTTTTATAATATGAAAACCGAATACACACCATGATTATCTTTCTTTCAATCCAATATCAAAAATTAAAAGTATATTTTAAAAGGGGTTTCACCCGAATAAAAGAAATCACCGTTAATTACGATTGATCGTGTTTTAAAAAATTGCAATAAACGAGAATCAAATTCAAAATCGCCGACTTTTTCTTTGATTCTCAAGTTCTTCAATTATAAATACACGACGCTTACAGAGATATATTTTGAAACCCTCATTCTTAAGTATTGTTTTGGAATTAGTATTGAGTATTAGCAACTCATTCAATTATAACTTCTCTAATTTTGAATTACCAGATGTAAATGTTGTTAAGCTATTTTTTAAAGCGATATGTATATATTTCATAAACATGTTATTAGAGCTTCTAACGTTCATATATTGTATATAGGTACACTCAATTACTATTTTTATCATTCGTATATATTTTCATAGAATGTTATGTATATTTATATTTAGGGTTTTGTAAAAAAAAGAATTTTCTAAGGTGTGTTAAGGAACCGAGAAATAAGATTCATGTAACTAAATCTCATAGTTAGCTGAAGTTTTGTCGAATTTGGATTTTGAGTATGTATCGTTTAAGGCGCATCCAAAATCTTGAAGAAGTCACATTTATTAGGAGATTAATAGTGCCGTCGTCATCCTCAATTGACTACAAGGTAGCACTTAGTGGTGAAGATTGAAGAATATAAACATATGTATAAAAACTTTTAAAACAAGTCCTCATCCAAATTTTAATATTTGAAGTAGAATATGTTGCATATATAGAACATATCATCTAACTAATTTGTATATAAAATCTTGATCTCAACAACACAAGTACAGGTAAATCTTCATTGTGTTTTGATATGGACCAAAACAATCCATTCATAGTGGTTTGGGTGTGTTACGGATAAAAAACGAGGTGTCTTTAATACGTAATTAATGCTAGGGTTTGGGGGAGCTTCAAGCTTTAATGGCTGCACTAACGTTTCGTGACTTAGCTCAGGTCCTCGTTAACTGCCTACGTATATCAGTTCGTATGAGAATCAAGCCATGACGTAGTTCTAATGTTGACGTGTTAGGCCCTTTATATAGGCGCATGGAGGCCTTGGAATCAGATTAGGGTTAGGAGACTGGGGGGCCAAGTCTCCTAGTAGCAGGGGTATCCAAAACCTTATAGGAATGAGAGTCCTCGTCGGACTCCTCCCACGTTTGGGCTCCTAGATCCTTCTAGGATGAAGGCCTTCAACAGGCTTTTTGGGCCTTTTCTGGGCCTTTATTAAATAATTACGAAATTAATTATTAAAAAGGGCTTACTGGGCCTATGGCTTCCACGGAGCTTCGCGGACTGGACCCAACAATCCAGCTATTACATTCCTAGTTTGTTTCGAGGGCCTAAAACCTTTGGACCATGCCAGGCCTAATAAATGCTATATTTATTATTTTTTTCAGGGCTATTTTTATCCATATCATTTGCCCCCCAACTTTTGGGAAAACTCTACAAGTTTTCGTAAAAGTTTCACCAAGGGTTCTCAATGCCTTCTTAGGCTTTTGACTTGTTTTAATCAATTTTACCTGGGCTCATGCCTTTCTCAAAGAGTTAATATTAAATAAATCGCCCCCCCAAAGAACTTTATTCGTAGCTAAGTCGCCAAGGATGCTTTTTCTGCATTTCTCCCTTAAGTCGACCTGGATTGAGGTCGATATCGACCTGGATCGGAGTCGATTTCGACCAGGATTGGAGGGTCGAGGTCGATTTCGACCTCGTTTGAAGTCGAAATAGGCCTAAAAATATCTTGAAGTCGAAATAGTGGTCTGAGGTTGATTTCGACCTGGATCGAGGTCGAACAGGGCTTTAAAACGCCTCGAGGTCGAACATAGTGATTGAGGTCGATTTCGACCGGGATCGAGGTCGAACAAGGGCTCAAAATACTTTGAAGTCGAAATAGTGGTTTGAGGTCGATTTCGACCTGGATCGAGGTCGAACAGGGCTTCAAAACGCCTCGAGGTCGAACATAGTGATTGAGGTCGATTTCGACCTGGATCGAGGTCGAATAGGACCTCAAAACTCTTTGAGGTCAAAATCCCTGAAGGGCCTCATGGCCTTTAATTTTCGACCTGGATTGAAGTCGAAATAGACCTCAAAACTCTTTGAGGTCGAAATTCCTTGAGGGCCTCATGGCCTTTTATTTTCGACTTCGATGCTATTAGGTTCTCAGGGGAAGAAGAAGAGGCTTATGCCAAGCTCACTCAGGTTGAAACCAAGCAGCTTGCTTGGGTTCTTCTTGATGAACACAGTTTGAGAGCCGTGGGCCTATCAAGGGCCTCGAGCAAAGGTATACTATTTTACTTGACTCTGTTCTCGTTTTACTCGTCGATTGCTTTACTAATGTTTCTATGTTTTCTTTTTCAGCTGCTGCATTGATAAACGAGTGGACCATTCCACCCGTAGAAGAAACTGGCCGTATGAAACGGCTAAGACTGATGAACGAACCCAGGCAGGGAAAGGAACCTCCGTCTTTCTTATAGCCGCACACTGGGCCAATCGAAGCTGGGAGCAGCGAGCCGGTCAAGGCGCCCAAATCCCTGGCATACAAACCTGGTTAGGGTTTCAGGAAGTCGGATACGGTGGTCGGATGTCCAGATCACGCGAGGGACTGGTCCCTTCACTCCCTCACTCCTTGTGATTACAAGGATATTGTCTTGGGACGGGACGAGGAAAGCGCCAAGGCTTTGGGTGCGCAGGCATTGGCATCGGTAAGCTTATTTACTTGCTTACCTTGTAGTTCACACTTCTTCCGTTCATGGTTTGGGCCTTTCTATATGTCTTAACTTATTTTGTTACTTTTTCAGGACAACGCCTATTTCCAAGCTTCTTTGCACCAGTCGGAGGCTTGGAAAGCCCGCGCAGGAAAACATAAGAAGGAGCTGACAGTGGCTCATGCCAAGCTCAAAAATCTTGAAGAAAAGCTGGCTGAGAAGGAGGAGCATCTTAAACAGGCCCAAGCTGAGGTGGTCGAGCTACGGGCAGATAGGAATGCTATAATTGATCAATACATGGCCTCTGATGAGTACTGGGATTTAATCGAGGCTCATGACGACCTAATCTTCCCGGCTAACTATACTATCGGGTGGAACGACGCCCTCAAGAAAGTGCTGGGCAAACACCCGGGTTTGTTTAACCTAAAGGTAGACTTCAAATGCCCTCAATCGGCCGAAGCGTTGAAGCGGTTGTTCGAGGAGCACGAAGAAACCGATGGGGAGGACAACCCGGATGTTAGAACGGAAAGGATTCGTGAACCTTCCCTTACTCCTTCCCCAGTTTCTTCTCCTTCCAGGACTACTTTGGAGAAGTCTTCCTCAGAAGCAACTCCCTAAGAATCAGAGCAAAAATCTTCTGAAGAAGAAGAAGGGTCGAGTGAAGACGAAAATGGTTCGACTTCTTCTAGCGGGGAGGAAGCTTCAGGAGAGGAGGAGTCCTCTAAGTAGTTAGGTTTTATTTATGTTGGCCTTAAGGTCTTTGTAAAAAACATTTAGCCTTCAGGCTTTTATTTATGTAACCATGTTTTTCTTTTCACTTTCTGCCTTAGCTTTGTTTGTTTTTCGTGTTTAACTTGAACATAAATAGCAAATACTTGCGTGGCTCACAAAAGACTTGGTGTGAATGACCAATATTATATAAAGATGACAAAAATGTTCTATAGAACCTTTATCAGGTTTCCAAAGTAACTTAATAAAAAGATGTCATGCCTCCGAGGCTAATAAATGTCGTGCCTACAAGGCTAATAAATAATAAAACGATATCTGAAAGTTCTTTAGAATCAAAGTCAAAATCCTAAACATTATAAATCCTTAAGTTAGCCGCATTCCAGCTTCTAGGGACTTCAATCCCTTCGAGGGTTTGGAGTTTGTATGCTCCTTGCCCGGTAACTTCCTTCACCTGGTACGGTCCTTCCCAGTTTGGGGCTAACTTTCCCTTGGGACCGACTCCAGATGCCTCGATCTTTTACAGGACTAAGTCTCCTTCGCGGAAGAACCTTTCTTTGACTCTTAGGTTGTAGTAGAACGAAGCTTTCTTCTGGCTTTCTACTATTATGGCATTAGCTTCATCGCGCAGTTCATCTATTAGATCTAGAGCCAGCTTTATGCCTTCTTCATTGGTTGATACCTGAAACTCCTGTATTCTTGGTGATGTCTGAGTAATTTCGACGGGCACCACTGCCTCAGCCCCGTAAGCTAGTTGAAATGGAGTAGCCCCTGTTGAAGTTCTGCAGGTAATTCTGTATGCCCACAAGATTGGGAGTAACTCATCGACCCAAGTCCCTTGGGAGCGTTCGATCCTCTTTTTGAGTCCATCTAGGATTATCCTGTTAGCAACCTCTGCTTGCCCGTTTGATTGTGGATGAGCTACTGAAGTAAAGCGTAGTTCAGTGTTATAATTTCCGCAGTACCCCATAAAGTCCTTATTGTTGAACTGAGTTCCGTTGTCCGTCACTAGGATTCAGGGTAGCCCATATCTGCATATAACATTCTCCCAGAAAAACTGAGTTACGTTCTTAGTGTCAATCTTGGCCAAGGGCTTGGCTTCTATCCACTTAGTAAAGTAGTCAATGACAATAATGAGAAACTTTCTTTGCGCGCTGGCCATAGGAAACGGGCCTAATATATCCGTTCCCCACATGGCAAAGGGGATTGGAGAGTTAATTGATGTCAGCATCTCAGGTGGCTGCCTGACAATAAGTGCAAACCTTTGGGAGCGATCGCACTTCTTAACATAAGCTTTGGCATCTTTAAGCATCTCAGGCCAATAGAATCCCAGCCTTATAACTTTATGAGCCAAGGCCCTGCTTCCAAGGTGTTGGCCACATACACCATCATGAACTTCTTTTAGGGCAGCTTCAGCCTCTTTGGGTCTCAGGCATTTCAAATAAGGTATCACGTATGATTTTTTGTAGAGTATTCCTTCTATGAGGGCATACCTCAAGGCCCTAACCGACAGCTTGCGAGCCCCCATGGGGTCGGCAGGTGTTTTTCCTGTTTCTAAGTAGAGTTTGATGGGATCCATCCAACACGTTCCCGGCCCAATAGGAGCTATTAGTTTTGCATCAATGCTTGGGGTCTTCAAGACTTGAAAATAAACACTTCTCGAGTAACTTTCAATTTCTGATGATGCAAATTTGGACAAGGCATCGGCCTTCATATTTTCCTCTCTCGGGATGTACTCAAAGTGACATTCTTCGAACTGTGTGGCTTGAGCTTTAACGATTCTCAAATATTTGGCCATAGTCACATCACGGGTCTCGAACTCCCCATTTACTTGAGAGATTACTAACCTTGAGTCACCACACACTTTCATGTTTTTCACCCTCAAGGTTCTGGCCAGACCAAGTCCAGCTATCAGAGCTTCGTATTCTGCTTCGTTGTTTGTAGTTGGAAAGTCCAATTTGATTGCATATTCGACAATGAAGCCATCCGGGCTTTGTAAAACTAGGCCAGCTCCACTAGTTTTTGTTTTTGAAGCTCCGTCAAAAAAGAGCACCCAGTATTCTTTGAGTTCCTCCTCTTTTTCCTCCTTTCCTTTACCTTCTTTATCCTCTCCTTGCCCCCCGACTTCTTGGTTTGGAATGGTACATTCAACCACGAAGTCAGCTAGAGCCTGGGCTTTGATGGCCGTCCTTGGTTTGTATCTGATTTCGAATTCTCCAAGTTCAACAGCCCATTTGATTAGCCTTCCACTGGCCTTGGGGCTATGCAGTATATTTCTTAGGGGTTGGTCTGTCAGGACTTCAATCACATGCGCCTGAAAGTATGGGCGTAACTTCCTCGAGGCCATTATTAATGCTAAGGTAAACTTCTCGACTTTTGAGTAGTTCAACTCTGCACCATGTAGAATCTTGCTGACATAATAAACGGGCTTCTGAACTTTATCCTCTTCTTTTACGAGAACTGCACTCAGGGCTAAGCTCGAGACAGCAAGGTATATGAATAACACTTCTTCAGGTTTTGGTTTAGCAAGCAAAGGTGGCTCATCCATATACTTCTTTAATTCTTCAAATGCTGCATGACTTTCGTCATTCCATTCAAAGTTTTTAACCTTTTTGAGGGCCTTGAAGAATGGCAGACACTTCTCTCCAGATTTGGATATGAATCGCCCTAGGGCCGCCACCCTTCCAGTGAGCTTTTGGACTTCTTTTATAGTCTTGGGGGGCTCCATGTCCAAAATTGCTTGAATCTTCTCAGGGTTGGCCTCAATGCCTCTTTTTAAGACCATCAGGCCTAGAAACCTTCTGGACCCTACACCAAAGGCACACTTGATTGGGTTCAACATCATCTTGTGGGTTCTCAAAACTTCAAATGCCTCATTCACGTGCGCAAGATGATCGGCCTTGTCTAGGCTTTTGACTAACATGTCATCAACGTAGACTTCCATGGTCTTACCGATAAGGTGCTTGAAAATTTTATTTACAAGCCTTTGATACGTGGCTCCTGCATTCTTAAGTCCAAAAGCCATAACTAGATAACAAAAAACACCGAAATCAGTGACGAATGATACCTTGGGGATGTCTCCGGGGTGCATCTTGATTTGGTTGTAACCACTGAAACCATCCATGAAGCTAAGCATCTCGTGCCCAGCGGTGGCATCTATCAACATGTCTATCCGTGGCAAGGGGAAACAGTCCTTAGGACAGGCATCATTCAGATCAGTGAAGTCCACGCACATCCTCCACTTTCCATTGCTTTTCTTGACCATCACAGGGTTAGCCAGCCACTCAGGGAACTGAATTTCTTCAATAAATCCAGCTTCCAACAACTTTTCTACCTCTGCCTTAATGGCCTCTTGCCTCTCAGGAGCAAAATTTCTTTTCTTCTGCTTGACCGGTGTCCTACTAGGATTCACATTCAACTGATGCGTTATGAGTTCGGGGTCTATCCCTGGCATGTCGGCTACTGTCCAAGCAAAGATATCTCTGTTATCTTGTAGGAACTGTACCATCTGTTGTTTCAAGTCCTTGGGGAGTGAAGCCCCAACATAAGTCACCTTTTCAGGATCTAGAGGGTCCAAGGGAATGGACTCAAAATCCTCTGCGGGCTTCCCCCTTCTTTCCTCATGATCTCTGACATCCATATCTTCAATGGAAAGAACCTGCCCCCCAGTGCCATCAGGTTTCAAGGCGGCCACATAGCAACTTCTGGCCATCTTCTGATCACCTTTTTCTTCTCCCACACCATTCCTAGTCGGCAATTTGAGTTTCAACTGGTATGTAGAAGAAACTGCTTTGAAGGCATGCAACCCGGTCCTCCCAAGGATCACATTATAAGTAGTGCTTGCCTTTATAACTAGGAAGTTCATCATCTGAGTGGATAGTCGAGGCTCTTCACCCATAGTCATAGGCAGTTGTATGATCCCTTCAATCCGAGACTCTACTCCATTAAATCGATATATTGGCATGTTGGAGGGGGTTAGCTGTGAATCGTTGTACCCCATTCTCACATAAGCATCATAAAATAGAATGTCAACAGATGAATCGCTGTCCACCAAGACTCTTTTCACTGGAGAATTCTCTATGGTGGGAGTGATTACCAAGGGATCATCGTGGGGGAATCTCACCCCTTCCAGATCTGAGTCATTAAAAGACAATGAGACCTCAGTCCTTGCCCTTTTGGGAGGCTCTCCTACTATGCTCATCACCTCCCGGGCATAAGCCTTTCTTGAATTTCGGGAGTTACCTGCCGCGGTTGGTCCTCCTGAGATCATATTGATCACAGGCCCTCGGGGCTGTTTATTTCTTTCCTTGGGGTCTGAGTCCCTTCGTTTGTCGTTGTACTCCCTGTCGTTTCTAGTACCGTCCTTAGTATATTTATCCAGATTTCTTCTTCTCCTTAGAAACTCAATCTCAACTTTTAATTGGCGACAATCATCAGTGTCGTGCCCTGTGTCCCTATGAAACCTGCAATACGCATTCTTATTTCTTTTTTCAGGATCAGTTCTTAGTGGCTTCGGCCATCGAAAGTCCTTGCCCTTCTCAATATCCATTAATATTTGGCTACGAGGGGTGTTTAGCCTCGCATACTCGGTAAACCTAGCTCCTCCTTTTCTCTTGGAGTCATCGGCCTCACTATTTTTTGCATACTTGGTATCAACAGCATACTCCACATCATTAGATCTTTTCTTAGAATAGGTATTCGGGGTTTGAAACCCTTGGGCTTTCCTCATACTTTCCTCAGCCTTGATATACTTTCCAGCCCTCTCTTGGAATTCGTTCATACTCTCGGGGGCCCTCTTAGCTAATGACCTTCTAAAATTTTCATCAGAAGTTCCTTGTTGCAGAGCTATCATGGCTACCTTTTGGTCTAAATCTGGGACCTTCAAGGCTTCCTTCGTAAATCTGTTCATATAATCCCTTAAGGACTCATTCTTTCCCTGGTGCATATTCATTAATGAAGTCGAGATTTTCTCGTGTGTCTTGCTACTGATGAACTGTCCAATGAAGGCCCTGCTCAGATCCTTAAACGACCCAACAGAGTTTGGTGGTAAACGACTGAACCACCGTTGAGCCATACCACTCAGGCTTTGGGGGAACGCCCTACACTTGATAGCATCGTTTACAGGTTGGAGCAACAGTGTATTAGAGAATGTGAGAACATGATTCGAGGGATCCCCGGTACCATCATAAGCTTTAATGGTGGGCATCTTAAATTTCCTTGAAATCTTTTCATTCATGATATTTTCAGTAAAAGGGGGTGTAGGATCGTCTGGATCCCCCAGGGGTAGCAGGTCTTGGGGATCAGCCCTAATAAGATTTGTCCTAGTTTGCCTCCCAGCAGGTGGCTCATCCAAATTTATCACAGGTGCGTGTCTTATCGATCCCCCAGTACTTTCAATTCTGGGACGTTGTTGTCTGGCTAGCGCCCTTTCTAAGTCCTTCCTTAGTCGCTGTGCTTCAGCCTCATGGGCTCGTATCCTTTCTTTCAGACTTGTAGAGTCAGTATTTGGAGGCCCTCGGGGCTGGGCAATCCGTTCTCTAAGGGGCTCCTTGTCAGGTCTCATTCTCTGAGGGTTTATATCCTCGTCGGAGGACTCCTCATCGTCAGTAGACTAAGGCCCAGAAAAATCGCGTTCTCTAGGTCGCGAGGCATAGTGGGGCAGCAGCCCTTGTTCATAAGGTGGTTCGTAGTTTCTTGGGAGCCCGTAACGAGGATTGGGTGTTGTGGCAGATGATATCTGCAAAGTGGGAGGAGCAATAAAAGTTGTATGAAGGGGAGGAATTACCTGGAGTGGAGGAATCGAAGCATGGATGGACACGTCGGGGTTGGAGGGATGAACAGCGACGCTTAAAGGTCCAGTTCGTCGAGTACTTGTTTCAGGGTCCTCAACAGAGGTGATAGGAGCAGTAGTTCCTTGCTCGTGCGTCACAGGGGGGAGTCGTTGGTATCGACATTGACGTCAGGGGTTTCTCCTTCGAGGGTGCTCGCAGTCCTACGTGTTCTTGCCATGGTTGTTATTCTTCCCACAGACGGTGCCAAATGTTACGGATAAAAAACGATGTGTCTTTAATACGTAATTAATGCTAGGGTTTGGGGGAGCTTCAAGCTTTAATGGCTGCACTAACGTT
This sequence comes from Oenanthe sinensis, assembly GCA_028671895.1. Taxonomy (NCBI): domain Eukaryota; kingdom Viridiplantae; phylum Streptophyta; class Magnoliopsida; order Apiales; family Apiaceae; genus Oenanthe; species Oenanthe sinensis. Next base: position 9,973,074 of record JAPMAC010000212.1, read on the forward strand.
TCGTGACTTAGCTCATGTCCTCGTTAACTGCCTACGTATCTCAGTTCGTATGAGAATCAAGCCATGACGTAGTTCTAATGTTTAGGGGTTAGGCCCTTTATATAGGCGCATGGAGGCCTTGGAATCAGATTAGGGTTAGGAGACTTGGGGGCCAAGTCTCCTAGTAGCAGGGGTATCCAAAACCTTATAGGAATGAGAGTCCTTGTCGGACTCCTCCCACGTTTGGGCTCCTAGATCCTTCTAGGATGAAGGCCTTCAACAGGCTTTTCGGGCCTTTTCTGGGCCTTTATTAAATAATTACGAAATTAATTATTAAAAAGGGCTTACTGGGCCTATGGCTTCCACGGAGCTTCGCGGACTAGGCCCAATAATCCAGTTATTACATTCATAGTTTGTTTCGAGGGCCTAAAACTTTTGGACCATGCCAGGCCTAATAAATGCTATATTTATTATTTCTTTCAGGGCTATTTTTACCCTTATCAGGGTGGTTAATCAGAGCTCGGTAAAGTAAGACTTTATAATAACAATCAAAACTAACTTCAAACTATTTGTATCATGCCATTTATTAGACTGCTAACAGTGAAAGACAATGATAGTCTCAATCATATTTTGTCTGATTGTTGTAGATGCTGTTTTCACTTGACGTATTTATAGAACCATGTTAATATGTCTTCATGAGCCGTTTCGGCACTTTTAACATCATTTTCATCGTTATCATCGTATTTCATTGTCCATCTGTTATTTCAGTTAAGTACAAGTTTGCAGAATGGTGTTGAATACAAACTTAAGAATTATATCAAATTCTTATGGATTTAAGTTGGTATATTAAAACTGTTTGAGTGTTTAGAATATTAGAACTAAGAAATAGAACATAAAATTAAACTGAAAAACTTGAAAACAATTTTTTTTAAATTATTAGTGGATTGGTTTTCCACTAGTGAATATTTTTGCTTTCAACGAACATTGGTTTTAAAACCAAGATGCTTACAAAATGTAAATTGAACTAAAAAAAGCACTATAAATATTTTCTATTTTTCTATTGTGCTATTCTTGAGTTCTTGTTATTCAACTTCTACACCTTGCTACAATGAACTGCTAAACTACATATAGTAGTTTTTACAATCTTGACAAGATTGTCTTCCATTGATTCAGACTCCTACAAAGATTTCATTCCATTTGTCATTAACTATTTTGGGAAACTTTGATCAACTGATAATTGTTGTGAAACTTATCAGTCGATCTTTCTTTGCTTATCCATTGATGAATAGGTTATCCATTGATCAATGGATGTAGCAATGGATATTTGAATATCCATCGATCATTTATCCATTGATTGTCTTTTTATCCGTTGATTGTCTTGATGCTTTCATCCGTTGATGGTGATCCATTGATTTGACTTTTGTTGACTTTCATCCATCGAACAATATCTATATCCTTTGAATTCTTTATCCGTTGATCACTTCATTTGAGAGAATTCTTACATGGAATATTTACACTTTGTCAGCCATTCTTCACATCCGTTGATGAGCTATCAATTGAAGTCAATAAATATCAGTTGACTAGTACATAACATCCATCGAAATATTATAATCAACTGATGAGATGAGAACTCTGAATCAACTGTTAAAATCCATTTTATCAGTTGATTAACAACAACTTCAACTGATAAATGGTTCCCTAGTCAATGGATATTTATAGGTCATATATCCTTTGACCAGTTACAAAATTAAGATCAAATTTATAATTCTAAGTAAATTTGTTATCATTACACTACATGATTCCTAATAATCTCCCTCTATTTATGAATATGTGAAATAGACATAAATCTAATGTTGATGATGACAAAAATCCTAAACATTTTCATTCTAACATGAATTATAAATTTTACAAGTAATACAATTCTGAGACAAAGAATTTAAGTACCAATGACAAATGACTTATGAGAAGTTGTAGATGATTCTGATTTAATGTCTTCTATTTCTTCTTCCCATAAAATCCTCATTCTGTCTATCTTCATTTTCTCTCATTTTTCTATAAAGTGACCCTTTCAAAATCTTCTCATCCTCAACTCTATAGTCCAATTGACATGCCAAGTGATTAAGATCTAGGTTGGAAAATTTGTCAATTTCTTGACAGATATCAATGAATTTTTCATTGCTCTCTCTGTCTTTGTAGATCATCATATAGAAAGGCTCATGAAGGACCTTCTTCTCTTCAGGATTCCATAATTTGATTTTGTCATCCCTTTCTTCCTGAATAGGTGCCTCTCTCATGTCCTTCATTCTTTGTAGAATATCTTGTGCAAGCTTATTGGTTAGATAGTATTTCCTGTTGAGTAGAGTGTAGATCTTCATCAGAATGACATAGTCCTGTTCTAAGACTTGAGAAAAGGTAAAAGATGATTGTGAACCATCTTCATATTCAGTGTGAAGAAGATCCACATCTCTTTTGCTTTGGCCCTTAACAGCTATCAATCCCACAGTCTTGATTGGAATGTAGTTGCTTGGGCCCTTAGAAGTGACTTAAACACTTCTATCTCCTAGGATTGGCCTCTTCCAGATACTTGACTTTTATTCTTTGTTCTCTTTAGCTGTTCATCCTTAGCCACTTCTACTTCATCAACATTCAACTTCCTTTTGACACTTGAGGTTTTAGCAGATTTGTTTACCCTTTGTTTTGTTCTTAGCTTCTTAACATATTTCCTCTTAGCTTCCAAAATTCTTTCATTCTCTTCATCAAACTGCCTTTGTAGTTGAATGACTAACTCTTCTCCTGCCTTCTCTTGCTGCTCTATTTCTTTAATGCCAAAACTATTGCTTTATACAATAGCTTTTCACCTCTACATGTGATAGACTTCTTCTTCTTTCCATCTTCAATTAATATTCCTTTCATTTTCCTATCACCAGGCTGTGAGCTTCCTTCATCCATCCTTATTTCTCATGTTTTGACAGCTTCTAGAATTTCAGGTATAAGAGTAATTGTCTGTTAGTGTAGATGCCCTAGAGGCAATAAAATGTTTCCTTTTGATAAACCTTTATGTCATTTGATTATTCAATAAACGTATTTATTATGACTTTAATTACTGCGATATATTTGTTAGCATAATAAATGTCCTTAGAATCATGATACACATTGTATAGTTTAGTAAATGACTTGAACTTGAGATTATATAATATATCATATTCTTAAATGTCCCTAGTCGAGTATTATTATTATAGGACAATAATAATACATAAATAGACTAGTATGTTGTTTGACAGATAACCACATCTCATTGGTTATAAGTATTGGGATACTAAAGTCAATACATAGGTACATGTAGGAGCACATGGTACTGGACAGACCCACAGTGAGATTCTTCATGTTTAATAAAGTCATAAGAAAGACTCACAGTGATAATGGTGTAATGATCCTCTGACTTGAGATCATTATATTTCTATACGAGGATTAATATACTTTGACTACATTAAAAGTTACCTTTGACCGGGTGATGATAAAAGTGGACATCGGGTATATCATGAGTCGTATGAGAAATATGAATGATAGATAAATGATTTAACTCTCCTATAATTAGGAGAGATATTATTGGCCTCTTGATTGAGTAAGACTATAAAATGCATGGCCGTGCTCAAATAATGATTTATTTTCATAGTCTACTCATGGATCAAGTAAACCCGGATTAAATGTTATAGAGGATGACTAAATACATGCCTCGAGTTTAATCTATAATATATATGGTTAAAGGGATTATATTACACGGAAACATTAATCACGAAAGGTTTTATCGAATCACGATTTAATTATTATTTAATTGGGTAGCAATGATGTATTACTAGATACCGCTCATTGTTTATAATTTTATTGGAGAATAAAATTATTGCTAATTAAATAATAGCCTATAGGGTCACACACATAGAGCACTTAGAGGAATTGTTAATTTAAATTATAGATTTAAATTAATTGATGATTATTTGAATTTTATTATATTAATTAAGTGCCACTTAATTAATTGAAATAATATAAATTCGAATTTGAAGAGTATTTCTGCCCATAATAATTAAGTATGACTTAGTTATTAATTAAATAATAGAAATTCATTTTTATTATTTAATCCTATACATATATGGGTTAGGCTTTGCTGTTATGGGTTGCTGTTCTGGGCCTATTAACCAGCCATTATAAATAGATAATGTAGGATTAATAGGTGATTACGTTTTTGAGAAGAAAAACCCTAGAGGCAGCAGCTACACAGCAATAAGGCAGAGAAGAACAAATTCGAAATCATCAAAGGAGGCTAGTACATCCATTCCGTAATCAAGATCGTGAGACGTTCTTGAAGGTGCTCGTGTGAATACCATAGAGGTGTTTTCGAGAGGAAGACACAAGTCGTGAAACCTAGGATCTCCGTTGAGTTCGTGAAAGACAAGACCAGAAAAGGTATAATTCCATTTCACCATAATCTGTCCAAGCTTATACATGATTCTGAGTTAGGGTTCCAAAATTTTTCGTTATATTTACGTTTAATACGCTGCGTTTTATGCCTCGGAACCTAACAATGGCATCAGAGCTACGTGTATAAGGGACTGATTTGGTTACGTGTTAACTGTATTTGATGCATACATGCCTGTTTGGTGACTGCCATGTGACTGCCATGCTACTGCCCTGCTTCGTGTTCATGTATATTCGATTTATAAACTGTTATAAAGGTTATATGTGATCTGCAATGTTATAAACAGTTATGACATGATATGTGTGATGCACTGTATGTATGTGATACGAGATACGGTCATACGAAGGTCGTCGGAATCGTTCTGAAACACGACTGCATAAGATGCAGTTTTCTGTGAATAATGATTCTGCAGTGAATAGTGTTTTTCGACGGAGTTAGAATGGGTCGAATTTACTCTTTCTGAAAAGGGAAAATCGCCACGAGCAAAAATCACCGCTTTGCTGTGACCTATGGTGTTTTTTGGCCATTTGACATCGTTAAGGGCCTCAAAAACGTAGTTTTCTGTTTTTAGATCATAATTTTAAATTTCTGATAATTTTTTTTATGATGCTTTGATCATGACATATATGATGCATGCTGATATGATTATGAATTCTGAGATGTCAGTAATTGTTATGTGGGAATGGTGCTGGTTATGGCCTTAGACCCTAAATTAATGGTTTTGGTTTTGGTTTTATAAATACGACTTGCATGTCGTTTTCTTCATTCTTGTAATTGCTGAACCTCGAATGTAACTCGAGTTTTCTTATGTAAGTACATTAGCTTAGGTTGTATTCAATTATTCCATGTAATGTAATTGAAGACAAAGGATGATCCAAGAAGAATAGAAGGCAGCCATGGATACAAGAAGAATGAAGACAAGCAACTGTATTTATGTTTTACCACCACCATAGATTGACTTTGATCCTTTCATTAGCTCGAGAGGATCACATAGGATAGGGGCCATAACCAAGCACGTTTACATACTGCACTTTACATATTGATGTATGGATGTATGTGTAGAGTAGAAGATGCATGCTTTAATTAGATTAATGATGTATGCATGTATTAGATACGTCACCCATGCCATGCTTGTCATGCTAAACAAGATACAATCTGTAACGATTTAAGATTTTAAAATTAACAAACGATCATGAGATTCTTGTGTTTATGAAATATGGATTTTTAAAACACGGAATTGAATATGGATTTTGATATCTATAATTGGGATTTTCTGACAAAAACGGATATGCATATTCGTAAGGCTGATGGGTTTTAAGTGTGACCACTGGTATCCTCCATCTACCTGGGAAATGAACAATTTAAGATATCAATTTGAAATATTTGGTTCAAGGAAAAATTGAGGATCTCTTCATGATGTGATCATGATCGTCGTAAATTTTCTAAACCCCTTAACAAAATATTAAGTTTAACTCGGATGCTTTCCAATGAATGAACACTCATCGAATCCTAGATCGATTAGGGGAAAGACTGTCAGTGGCAGGGGACTCCTATCTATCCTGGTGAGATGCGACGAATATACACGGTTATATTCGGCCGTTGTATCATTGGGTCTAACTTAACTGAGTCGTCATAATAAGGTGAAAATAAACGGTTATATTCAACCATTATGAACTTAGAAGCATAGAGTTTGGTTAAAAGTCTATTAGATAGATAAGATCAATCGTTGTTCACCAAACTATCCAAGAATTATATATGATATAATTGACAATTGTTGTCTACCTAAATAATCATTTTTTAAGGACTTCCAGTGGTTATCTTTGGACATGACGAAATATGGATCTTGGCTCACTAGAAAGAATTATGGGATATACTTTCCAAATTAATAATAAGGGCTATTAATTTGATAAAAATAGTGGGAGATATATTATGAATATATCAAAATCATTTGAACATAATAAATAACTCAGACAATCTAATGTTTATTTTGTGCTTTTATCATTGTAGATACCAAATAATGGCAAACAACACAAACACACTATCCGTACTATCAGTCATTGAGAAGGATAAGCTGACAGGAGGAAACAACTTCCTAGACTGGTAGAGAAATTTGAGGATCGTCCTCAGACAGGAGCGCAAGCTTCATGTCATTGAGGAACGAGCGGCCCACACAAAGGATGAGAATGATGCAAATGATGTTGCATGTCTTATGTTGGCAAGTATGAGTGCTGAACTTCAAAGACAGCATATGCATATGGAAGCATATACTATCAATGAGCACTTGCAAAGCATGTTTGCAAGCCAAACTCGTCAAGAAAGGTTCAACACGAGTAAGTCACTCTTTAATTGCAAACAAGGGGAAAGTGAACCAGTTGGCCCACATGTTCTGAAGATGATTGGTTATATTGAGTACCTTGAAACTTTGGGTTTCCCGATTATTCAGGAAATTGGTATTGACCTAATCATGAATTCTTTGAACAACAAATTCACCCAGTTTGTCATAAACTACAATATGAATGAATTTGACAAAACACCTACTGAATTGTTGGCTATGTTGAGGACATATGAGACCAACATGAAGACGGCTGAACCTGCTCCCATACTGATGATGGGCAATAAAGGTAAGGCCAAAAGGAAAGGCAAGTGGAAGGGTAAGAAGAAGACTGGATCTGATTCTACACCCAAGCCAAAGTCAGGTCTTAAACAGGCTTTAAAGCCTAAAGGTGGGGTCGCTAAGGGTGAATGTCACTACTGTAAGAAAACTGGTCACTAGAAGAGAAACTATTCAGTTTACTTGGAGGATCTGAAGAAGAAGAGAGCTGAGCAAGCTTCTACTTCAGGTATATATGTTATAGAAGTCAATATGTCTATTTCTACATCTTGGGTATTGGATACTGGATGTGCTACTCACATTTGTATAAATGTACAGGAAATGCAGAGAAGTAGGACATTGGCTAAAGGAGAAGTGGACCTACGAGTTGGCAACGGAGCAAGAGTTGCTGCTTTAGCTGTAGGAACCTATTATTTATCTTTTCCCTCTGGGCTAGTTTTAGAACTGGAGAACTGTTATTACGTGCCTGCGATTCGCAGAAACATTATTTCTGTTTCTTGTTTGGACAAGAAAGGTTTTTCGTTTACAATAAAGAACAACAGTTGCTCTTTTGCTTTGAATGATTTAACCTATGGTGTTGCGCGTTTGTTTAATGGTTTATATATTCTTGACTTAGATAATCCTGTCTGTAATATAGAAAACAAACGACTTAAAGTTAATGACTCAAATCAAACATACCTCTGGCATACAATGTAGGTGCCCTAGAGGCAATACAATGTTTCCTTTTGATAAACCTTTATGTCATTTGATTATTCAATAAACGTATTTATTATGACTTTAATTACTGCGATATATTTGTTAGCATAATAAATGTCCTTAGAATCATGATACACATTGTATAGTTTAGTAAATGACTTGAACTTGAGATTATATAATATATCATATTCTTAAATGTCCCTAGTCGAGTATTATTATTATAGGACAATAATAATACATAAATAGACTAGTATGTTGTTTGACAGATAACCACATCTCATTGGTTATAAGTATGGGGATACTAAAGTCAATACATAGGTACATGTAGGAGTACATGGTACTGGACAGACCCACAGTGAGATTCTTCATGTTTAATAAAGTCATAAGAAAGACTCACAGTGATAATGGTGTAATGATCCTCTGACTTGAGATCGTTATATTTCTATACGAGGATTAATATAATTCGACTACATTAAAAGTTACCTTTGACCGGGTGATGATAAAAGTGGACATCGGGTATATCATGAGTCGTATGAGAAATATGAATGATAGATAAAGGATTTAACCCTCCTATAATTAGGAGAGATATTATTGGCCTCTTGATTGAGTAAGACTATAAAATGCATGGCCGTGCTCAAATAATGATTTGTTTTCATAGTCTACTCTTGGATCAAGTAAACCCGGATTAAATGTTGTAGAGGATGACTAAATACATGTCTCGAGTTTAATCTATAATATATATGGTTAAAGGGATTATATTACACGAAAACATTAATCACGAAAGGTTTTATCGAATCACGATTTAATTATTATTTAATTGGGTAGCAATGATGTATTACTAGATACCGCTCATTGTTTATAATTTTATTGGAGAATAAAATTATTGCTAATTAAATAATAGCCTATAGGGTCACACACATAGAGCACTTAGAGGAATAGTTAATTTAAATTATAGATTTAAATTAATTGATGATTATTTGAATTTTATTATATTAATTAAGTGAGACTTAATTAATTGAAATAATATAAATTCGAATTTGAAGAGTATTTCTGCCCATAATAATTAAGTATGACTTAATTATTAATTAAATAATAGAAATTCATTTTTATTATTTAATCCTATACCTACATGGGTTAGGCTTTGCTGTTATGGGTTGCTGTTATGGGCCTATTAACCAGCCATTATAAATAGATAATGTAGGGTTAATAGGTCATTACGTTTTTTAGAAGAAAAACCCTAGAGGCAGCAGCTACACAGCAATAAGGCAGAGAAGAACAAATTAGAAATCATCAAAGGAGGCTAGTACATCCATTCCGTAATCAAGATCGTGAGACGTTCTTGAAGGTGCTCGTGTGGATACCATAGAGGTGTTTTCGAGAGGAAGACACAAGTCGTGAAAGCTAGGATCTCCGTTGAGTTCGTGAAAGACAAGAACAGAAAAGGTATAATTCTGTTTCACCATAATCTGTCCAAGCTTATACATGACCCTGAGTTAGGGTTCCGAAATTTTTCGTTATATTTACGTTTAATCCGCTGCGTTTTATGCCTCGGAACCCAACATTGTCTTCTCCGCATCTATAACTTTGTTCTTTCTTTCAATGACATCAAATTGTTGAACAATTTTTTGATCTATCTCCCTTTTCTGAGTCAATGGGTCCTTCTTAGATATTACATCCTCAGATGCCTTGACCATAGTTGTAACCTCCCTCCTTAATTCATCATCAACATTTTTTTCTCCCTCTTTTTTTTATCAGCAAAAATAACTAAGGATTGAGAAGAGGATGGAGGAGGGAGGTTCCAAGAGTCTGCTAAAAAGCCTGACTTGTGTGACTTGGTTTGCTAGAATTTGTTGCATGCTTACTTCCATAGCAGTGACCCTTTTCTCTAAGTCTACAACTTTGTCCTTGGCTATAGATTCCGTGTCAAGCCTTTGTTTAATTTTATGCATTGTTATGAGATTGAATCTTGAATCAATGTAATTGTCATAATGAGTCTTGTTGGAATCAAGATCATCTCTAATATATTTCAATTCTCTCTTTGTTGCTGTGACTTGCATGTTCTGAATCTTGAGTCTGTCCTTGTAGAAGTTGAGAATTCTTCTTTGGACAGAATCCTGAATGTTTACCTCAACCATTGATCTCCTGTACTAATTCACAATCTCCTTCTCAGTATTAGCCAATGTAACTTCATCATCTCTCATGATTGGTTCCAATGTGTCATCATCCTCATCAGACTCAAAGTCTTCAGGATTTATATGAGAAACATCATCCCGCATCCTTGATAGATTCTCCTTCCCACTTTTAAACTCTTCATCTATCTACACCAACCCCAAAATTTTCTTGCGGAGGATCTGTAACTCCTGCAGGAATGCCATGCTCTCCATCTCCCCCTAACTCCAACCCCAACTCTCGGGTGAATGCTGCTACAAATTACTCAGTTTTAGAAGTTGAAGCTTCATAGATTGGTGAAATTGATTTCTCTCTATTCTTTTCTTTCTCACTCTCTTCTCTCTTTTCTTCTATCAGGATCTCTCTTTGCTCACACCCTCTCTTGTTGCCACCTTAGACGAAGTTGAGGGTCTCTCATTCACGCACTCTCCTTTTGCTAGTATATGCAAATCCTGCTTCTCACACACCTCACCCATTCCAGTCATTCATATAAGGGTTTGTGCAATCTCAATAGTTATCTCATTAATTGAAATAAAAGTGTTAATCGATGGATGAGAAATATCCATCGATTGATGAATATCAGTTGATTTGAGCTCGTCGATGGATGTTGGATATTATCAGTTGATTGAGAAATATCCATTGACTTAGGAGAATTTTCATTTTTGTCCTGCTCAACCAAGGTGTTACCCTTACATGGTGAGTCAGGTGATAGTGTTGGTTACAACCTGAGTTGTAAAAAGGGTGAATTTGAAACATTGATGTTTTCTATCATTAAAGTTTCTAAAGAAAGAGATTTAGATAGAGATTGAGGAGAATGAATAGATAATGAATGCGGTTGTGTCTCAGCATTTGCCTGAGACACATCAAGCGAAAAAACAGAAGGCTCCACCAAAATTTCCATTTGGCTTTAAATTGGTGTGTGCCCCTTGTGCATGTACATCACTCTTCTTTCTTCTTTTCAAGGCTTGAACTACCTTGTGTCCCTTGTTCCCAATAGATGGTCCTAGTTGAGACCTTTTTTCAATAACTACACCTTATTGAAAAGATGCAACTAGGGATGTGTTTAATTCTTTTATTATAGTTTCAATCCTTTGAGAGATTGGACTGGTGGCTGGCTGGACAATCTCACCCTCTCCAACCTTATTGGCCAGTTCCATCACCCTCAAAAATCACCTTCACACTCCCCTCAGTGGTTTTTCTTTTTCTGGATTTTACAACAATAATTTGTTGAGAAACTGTTGAGGTGGTTTTCTTAGATTTAGATTTAGAGGGTTTTGTAACTTGGGTAGGAGGGATGGAGGCATTTCCAGCTCCCTCCATTGTTGTAGAAGGTAAAGAAAGAGGTATTTCTACCTCAAGGAAAGAGAAGTTGTGACTTTTGTGGAATACCTGCATAGAAGGGGGATAGGTGATGCATAACTTAGGATATAAGTTGATTATCACCAAGTCCTTGAATACCTTTTTTTTCTATGTCCATGGCTCCATTGTCTCTATGACATCTGTAATTTCTATTTCTCCAACATAGTAATAAACAACATAATGAATCTAGCAAAATAAATGTTGTTTTTCCTAGACTCCTTATTTCATAACTTAGTAATTAACTCATTTAGGAGCAATGTGCCAAGATCAAAATACTTATTAAACATGATACTATAAGCAATTTGTTGTATACTAGTAGTAATAGCATCAAAATTACTTATTTTTCCAGAAAATACCTTGATAATGTCATCAAAGAAATAGGTCCATTCTTTTATTAAATTCTTTATAACTACCTCTCCTAAATTACAATCATTTTCAGCATAATTAACGGAGGCTAACATGTTTCTAATGTCATCATCCTTAGGCATGACATCAGTATTATTAGCAGGAATCTCTAAACATTCAAAAATAATAACATAGGTAAAAGTGTAAGGTTTATCTTTACAAGTGTAAGAGATTACCTTATCATCCTTTAATACTTCTGCAGACTGCCAAAATTCCTCTGTAAATTCACACAATATAGTGGGTGCTCCACTTAAAGCTTTTGACAACTTGCATTCACTGAGAAACTTCATCAATGGATGGAAGTCCGCAAGGGCATCATCCACTGTCATACAAGATATGAAATTTTTCTACTCATAGATGAATTCAGTTGATGATGAGATCTTCTTTTGTGGTGCCATTGTTGTTCTTAGAGTAGATTATAGAAGATACTTAAAGAAAAGTGAGTAGACTTAGGGTTCTTAGAGAGTAAAAAGAAAAGAAATTGGTAAGAAAAAATAGCTGGTGAAATGAAACTGCTATTTATATTTTTCAAGAATAAAATGACTTAAAAGTAAGTGTTAGGTCCAAAATCATCATAGAAAGGGGGTTGAATATGATGTTGGTAGATTTTTCATTTAATTGCTGATTAAGTATTTTTGTTCTTGAGATATTTAAATGATAGTAAATGAAAAACAATGATTCGGGGAAATAAATATATATTATTAAATACCTGAGGTGCTACACTTCTAATCAAGAGATTAGCTTCTATGGGTTCAATCAATATTACAACAATCAATACAGACGTGTGTTTAATGCTTGGCTTTAATGGGTCTCCCGTAAGTTTGTTGTATTTAATGAAGAAGATGCACACTGATGCCTTCGAATTAAACCCATATATATTTGTGTAGACTTTTGGAAATCAAGTGAATTGATTTTCCAACAATGCAAGTCTTTTGTTGCGCCTTGTAGAGTGACAGCAGTGTGTAAGCGCCACTAAATCCTTTGTTGCGCCTATAGAAGTTTGTTGCGCCTACACTCTTATTGCACTGTGTAGGTGCCACATTGTACTTATAAACCTTCAATAGAAGTTTCCTTATACCTATAAAGATCTTTGTTGCACCTGTACTCTATCTACCCTGTGTAGGCGCCACAAAATCCTCCTCTTTAATTTTTGTTACGCCATAGAACAACACACACTCATTTTGTTGCGCCTGCACTCTTGATGCTTAGTTTAGGCTCCACAAACTTCATAATAAACTTGGTGTGTTGTTTTCTTGCACCTTGGATGATTTTATTGCGTTTCATACATGGCTTCAAGAGAATAGGAACCACCAAATGTAGTAATACTTGTCTTAAATAATATCTTGAATTCATGAGGTATTTACCACTTGGTTTTCACTCTTCTGGCTTGATCAATTGAATTTCTTCTGATTAAACAAGACAATTCTTTTCTTGTTATGCTGACGCTTAGTGCACTGGTCTAGTTCACAAATAACTAACACTGAATTGAATTCCCTTGACTTTTGTTCTGTTTTAGCTGATTAATCTTGGACAGTTGCATTGCTTCTGATCACTGAAACCCTTTGACAACTATACTTAAATCATTACAATTTCTTTAGTACGAAATTTTCAGAACTCTTATTTGTTGTTGAGGCCTAAACATATTAATGAACTTCTCTCGCTAACGTTCAGTAACCATTTCATCTTGAATGCTCTGTAATGATGTATGTAAGAATCATGTTTAGATGTCCTTCTAGATTCATGTGCTGCATATTTGTTAGGTCAAAAATCATCATAGAAGGGGGGGGGTTGAATATGATGTGGTAGATTTTTCGTTTAATTATGGATTAAGTGTTTGTGTTCTTGAGATATAAAAATGACAGTAATTGAAACACAATAATTCGGGGACATAAAGATATATTATTAAATCCCTGAGTGCTACACTTCTAATCAAATGATTAGCTTCAATGGGTTCAATCAATATTACAACAGAGATACAGTTGGGTGTGTTTAATGTAAAGCTTTAATGGAGTTCCCGTCTGTATGTCTTTTGTGTTGAAGATGAATGAATCCATGCTGTCTGTATTGATTTCACGCTGTATATTCTGTAGTCTTTTTGGAAATTGAATTCTAATAATGTACAAGTCCTTTGTTGCACCTGTAGAGTGTTGGTGGTGTGCAGGCGTCACTTAGATGTTTGTTACACCTAGTACTGAGGTTAGTTATGCCTATACAGTTGTTTCCTTGTATAGGCGCCACTAATGACTTAGAAACATATCACAGAAGCTATGTTGCGCCTGTATGACCTTTTGTTGCACTTGCACACTGGTTGTAGTGTGTAGGCGCCACAAAATCTTCTAACTAGCTTTTGTTGTGCCTGAACTAAGTTATGTTGCGCCCATAACATGTTTGTTGCGCCTACACTCTAGATGTAGTATATAGGCGCCACAAACATGTCCATATTCTTACCTGCGCCTTGAACTTGTTTTGCTGCGCCTATGCCTTTTTGTTGCACCTCTATAGTACCTCAAGAGTACAGGAGTCACCAAATGTAGTAACACTTGTCTTAACAAATATCTTGAATTCTTGAAGTAATTATTACTTGGTTTTCACTCTTCTGGCTTGATCAACTGATTTTCTTCTAATTAAACAAGACAATTCTTTTCTTGTTATGCTGACTCTTAGTGCACTGGTCTAGTTCACAAATGACTAACACTGAATTGAATTCCCTTGACTTCTATTCTGTTTCAGCTGATTAACCTCGGACTGTTGCATTGCTTTTGATCACTGAAACCCTTTGACATTTATTCTTAAGTCATTGCACTGTCTTTAGTCTGAAATATTCTGAACTCTTATTTGTTGCTGAGGCTTGAACATTTTAATGAACTTCGCTCACTGACGTTCAGTAAGCCTTTCATCTTGAATGTTCTGCAATGATGTATGTATGATTCCTGTTTACATGTCCTTCTGGATTCCTGTGCTGCATATTAGTATTATTTGACTGTCTTTATTTCTTAGTTGAGTTATCATTATCACTATTATATACTACATTACCTTATACTTTACAATCTCCCCCTATTTGGTTGTTAGAGTTCGACAAGCAAATCCTGTGAGAGGATAACTCAACTGATACTTACAAGTAAAAGTAAAGTGCAGAAAGATAGTAAATAATATTAATTACATTCTGAATTGGATTTTACATATCCGGATTTCTTTGAGTATAATAGAAGTTTGTTCCTCTAGCCTAAACAAATAATTCTATGATCTTTTGTTTTTTTGTACTGAGTCTTGCTTGTTCTTTGATCTTGTTTCGGAGTAATGCTTTCTCAGCTCTTCTTCTTTATGCTCCAACCTTGCCTTGACCAGATCCCTAGCTTCCACTTCAAGAGTGTTGACAGGAGGTGGTTCTTCCAGTTTCTTCAAAACATCAGTGAGAAATGCCGTTGAATTTGTCTTAGAGATTGACTGGAAGGTCAGAGATTGTCTCTTTGAACAAACGATCACTGTTATTCTCTTCGGAAAGCCTTTTACTCTGTCAGTGTCATGCATCGACTCTTCTGCTAGTTTCTCCATCAGTATATCTTTGAATCATCCTCAAAACCTTCTTGTTTGATTTGACAGTGGATCTCTTAACCCTAGAAAAGACTTTTCAGATAATTTCATTATTATTCCTCTTTAGTTTTGATAGTTCCTTTTTCTTATCCACTCCATTTTTCTTGAATAGGAAGTACTTTGTTCCATTGGGCTCTATCTGAATACAAGGTTCAGAATCTCTTATGGTTTTGAGTTCTTCAGTTCCATCATCTCTTCTCACATACACTTGATCTTGGTAATATCTGGTAGTCTCCATAAGATATCTTCCTGATGTTTTTATCACTTTGTTCAGCCTGAATGCATAGATCAACTCAACAGCCTTTAGATCTTCATTAGTTGTATTTTTCTTGCTTCTGAGCCTCCCTTCTACATACAACATGAACATTACATGGCTTGTCTCCAGACATTCATCTGACAAAGTTAAATTATGAAGTGTAGTTGCTTTATAGTACTTGACCACTTGAGGCTTCTCAAATTCTTCGACACCGATCTCTATAATCTTCTTCTCTATCAGATCTCTCAGTATCTCATTTGTTTTATGTCCCCCAAAGATGACTTTCCTTTTCTGCACATAAAACTCCACGATATTCATCTTCTCAAAGCTCTTTGTCGACAAAATCCTAGATCCCAGTGATGTTGAATTGATGTACATTTTCCATCCGTATTTGAATGCACTTACTAACATGCTTGTGATTTCTTCTGATATCACAGAATAAAATTCATGAACATCTTAAAATTTTTCCCTCATGGTTCTGAAAAGATCAAGGACTTCTTTGTCTTTCTTCTGAGTTAGAGATAACTCCTTTTTCTTCAGCAGACTCCTTGCTTCATCTCATTCAGGACCAACTTTAGCTTCTATGTCCTTAATTCCGTTCCTTCTCTCCATAGTTTGCTAAATATTCTTCCACTTTCTTCTCATTAAATCTTGAGCCTGAACTATATCTTGAGTAACAAGTTCATCTACACCAACTAGAAGACAGTCATTATCAAAAACATATTCTTCTGCAAACTCTTCCCCAACATCTATTATTGCAGCCTTTGTTATTTCCTCTATTTCCGTCTCAGTAGGAACATCCATTGGCACATAAGGTTCAAATATTTCTCCTTCCTCCAGTTGCCTCGCTCCAGGCCTATAGAAGATATCTGACTCCCCCTGAGCTAAATATTCCATGATCATTTCAGCTCTAACTTTTTCTTGCTCCGTTCTCTCCCCCTCAGTTGGGTTATCCTCCTTTCTGACCGGAGTAATCTGAGTTATTGAAGTTGATTGAGTTAAAATAGGGACTTTCTGAGCCAGCAATTGTTGGACTAATTCTTTGATTTCTTTCATTTAAGCTCGTTGCTGCTCTTGCACTTCCAAGATTTTCCTAATTAAGTAGTGAATTTCTGTGACTTGGGCCTCCAGATTTAGAATCCTTTGGTTGTGTGTTGTGTGTGCATTATGCAGGGTGTTTGTTTGGTTAGTGGGTGTCTCATTACTCACTGTAACTGTTTGAGCATGACCCTCAACACTCACGCTCAGCTGATCAGAGTCAGGGAATTAAAGATCACTCAGGTTTATTGTTTCACTCATTTCATTCATTGCATCCTGATCTTCTGTACCTGCATTAAAATCTATATCCCTTCTATGAGTATGTTGCCTCTCTGTCGGACCACTGTGGTTAGGGAGAACTCCTTTTTCAGGAACTGGGGGGTTGAGACCCAGTGTGGTCACCACTGTGGATTCTATAATGATTGGAAAATATGTAAAATCTGTGATGCCAGGTGAAGCCATTGAAGGCATTACCTGCTTAGAGACACCCTGAACAGGTTCTACTACCGAAGCAGCAGATACTCTATTAATAGAGTCCACATCCTATCTATGGGTGTGTTGTCCCTCCACCTGACCTGAAAAGGTGGGGATGACCTCCATTGTAGGAGCTAGACCTAGAATTTCCAGGGGGGTCACCACCTCATGCAATGTAGTGAATGACAAATGATAGCCTGTGGTGCCCCGCAAAGCCTGTAAAGGCATTTCCACTTGAAGTGGTGATGCTGCTGCTGCAGCTACTCCTTGAATGGAGACATCTTCCCTTCTAAAGGATAGTTGCCTTTCCATTTCACTCACTTGGGGAGGGAAAACATCCTGAATAGGACCTAGAGATGTTAAGTCCAGTGGGGTCACCATATTTGACAATGTAATGAATGTCTCATGAGAGTCAGTGATACCCCTAACTGTCTGTGAAGACAGGTTCTGAATTGGATCAACCAAAACAATACTAGTTACTGAAGTAGCGGATTTTGTTTCCATCTCTGATTCTGTTCCCGTACCTTTCAGAATTTTATCAATTTCAGAATTAAGATCACGAATGAAAAGAAGGTTTCAAAGATTGGAGAATCAGGATCCTGGCTCACAGTTGCCTTAGGTGTAAAATTCATTTTGCGTCATTTTTGAGAAGGCAGAGCTATAGGGGATATTTCAAAAATTTCCTGATCTGGTAGGGACTCACTCATATCATATAAATCAATGGTTCTTTTTTTTGGTTTTGGGAGACGAAGGGAGTGTTTGTTGTTCTCTGGCAGTGGTTAAAACTGGTTGGTCTTGGCCAAGTTCATTACCAGCTTCGAAGGCCACCGAGGGCTCTTGTGTGTGCATTGCCGTTTGAGGCACAGTAGGAGATATTGTGACTAATTTTTCTTGTAGAAAAGTAGAAAATTCAAAGTCCAGAAGTGTACCTTCGTCCATTTGTTCATAAAAAATGTTAGGGATGTACACCTCTGTAGTCTGAGTTTCTTCCACTTCTTCTCAACAACTATCTCCTCTGTTCGATTTCTAGGGCTTTTCCTTTGTTTTTCTTGTTCAGGATCTGGTTCTTGAGCATTGTATGAACCAGCTTCATCCATTATTTCATCTTCTTGTTCGGTTTTATGTTCCTCTTCTTGAGTCGCTCCTATGCTTTCGGAGTCACTTGATGTTTCAGCTTCATTTTCCTCTTCAGAGGTTCCTTCTTCTTCTGCATCTTCTTCTTCAACCTGTCTAAGAAGAATGAAGTAATCTCTAATGGACTCATTCATTGGAGCAGGAGTATACCTGTTTGGATAGTCGGCCTCATTCTATAGCAATAAAATTGATTTGAACTGGAGTGAGGGTGACTCTTCCAACTGACTGTTCTGAAACAGTTAGAGTTGATCAGCTTCCAGTACTTGATTCAACACCAGCTGCAAAAATCTTGGATACAGACAGAAGTTCCCCATTTTTGCCTGGTTTTTTAGGATCTCAGCCATGATCAACTTTCCAAAATTTATCCTTGACTCAAAGCCACTACATAGCCAATCAACTTGTTGAATTGAGTGATCCCGTGAAACTCACCTATCTTTGGTGCGAAGCCATGAGATAAGATGTTGAAAAATAAATTCCACTCCCTGGGTAGGTGATTCTTGTAAATCTTCTTAGGGAGATTATTGTTTTCCCTGATGCAGTGCAGGAACATGAAGAAATTATCTAACTCCATCTGAGATGGTTCATCTTAAAAATTCTTAGTCGGTAGATGAAGTGCTCTATTGATGTCATTTTCAGTTATCCGCACTTTCTGTCGCTGAATCTTGCAAGTAAATGTTGATATTCCATCTGCAGAAGTGTTCTAAGAAGATCTGTATACCTGTCATAATAGATTCTTATTGAAAGGAACAGAAGTTGTTAGTGCATACCAGACTATCAAATGTTCATTTAAAAACCTAGCCCAGTTACCTAACTCCCTTGTCTCGGTCCAATCATCTACTAAAATTGATAAATAATTAGTCTTTTTAATCTCAAAATTACCTGCAATTTTATTAAAGTGAAAGGTAATTTTTATGAATTAAAATTACTAATTAATATCGAATAATTTTAATAAATTACGAACCAAATCCTAATTTTTAAAATTACTCGGATTGTCATGAAATAAATATATAAAGAAATCCTAGTAATTTTAAGTACACTTTTAATTTTATTACAATTTTTATTCAATATAAAAAATTAATAACCCTAGCCAAATTGTTCGAGTTTTGAAAAATAGAGAATTTTAGATCCTTAACCAAAATCAATGGGATCACTTGTAAAAGAAAGGTTTGAATGTGAATTCCAGAAAACTGATTTTAGATTCAAAATCTGACTTGAAATGTTCGATTAAAATTTGATAGATCTGAGTTTTTCTTGCACATGAAATGGTGTGTGTACTGTGTATGTATATAAAGAAACGCAACAAAAAGACTCACACATATTTATAGGCGCCACAAAAATAATAATAAAATTAGCTAAGTACTTTAGTTGCGCTTATACAATGCTCACACTGTATTGGCGCCACTAAATTACCTAGCTCAACAAAAACTGTACTAAGTTGTTTATGTTGCGCCTTCATAGTGGATTCACTGTGATTGCGCCACATAAAGGCCTTAGTGCCACAAAAGTACAACAACAAAATCTTAAGTATTTTGTTGCGCCTTTACAGTGGTAACACAGTGTAGGCGCAACAAAACCTATAAGCGCCTCTTGATTTTCAATAAAAAAAATTCTAAGTACTTGTGTTTACTTATGTTGCGCTTATACAGTCAAACCATTGTATAAACGCCACTAAAATATTAAACGCCACATAGTACTTAACTAAAATCTCAAGTGTTCCTAGATTTTCCTACTAATTAATACATAAATAATATTTATGGATAATTTGAATAATTAATCAATAATAATTAATTACTCATAAATATTATTTCATAAAATATTTATTAATAATAATAACATTAATTGTTAAAATTATTATCATAAAAAAATTATGCTTCTTATTATTTTATTTTTATTTTAAATAAGAGAATAAATATAAATATTCATCCTTTTTATTTAAAATAATATTTAAATGTATATAAGTGCTAATAATTTATCAATTAAATACAAGCACTTATATATCTTCTAAGATCAAAATTAAATAAATACCATATTAATAAAATTAGCAGGCATGCATAAGGTATTTGTCTAATATTTAATCTTAATAACCTGGAAAATAATTTGGTAAATAAATTCACAAGTCCTTAAAATATTGAAATTAATTAACTAGTGAATTTATCAGTTTCAAATTGCAGTTTTTGATTATTAACTAATTAGTTAGTAGAATTTAACATCCCAAGTTCATAAATCAGTCTAGTGAAAGTGATTTCATCTAGTGGTTTAGTGAAGATGTCTGCAATTTGCTGCTCTGTAGGTACAAAATATAACTCTACAGTACCATTCATGACATGCTCTCTTATGAAATGATACCTGATATCAATGTGCTTGGTCCTTGAATGTTGAACAGGATTGTTTGTGATGGCTATGGCACTCGTGTTGTCACAGAATATTGGAATTTTTCTCAGCAACAGTCCATAGTCTTGAAGTTGGTTCCTTATCCACAGAATTTGTGCACAACAACTTCCAGCAGCAATATATTCAGCTTCAACTGTTGACATTGAAACTGAGTGATGCTTCTTGATATACCAGGAAACCAATCTTCTATCAAGGAATTGACAACTCCCTGATGTACTCTTTCTATCAATCCTACAACCTGCATAATCAGAATCTGTATAGCCAACAAGGTCAAAAACTGTATCTTTAGGGTACCAAATTCCAAGATTCAGACTTCCCTTATGATACCTAAAAATATGTTTAACAGCTATAAGTTGTGATTCTTTAGGGTTAGACTGAAACCTAGCACACAAGCATGTAACGAACATAATATCTGGCCTACTTGCAGTTAAGTAAAGTAATGAGTTGATCATACCTCTATAGCTTATGATATCTACCTTCTTACCAGGTTCATCTTGATCAAGCTTAGTGACAGTTACCATAGGAGTTTTGGCTGATTATGCATCTTCAAGACCATACTTCTTCAATAGATCTTTGATATACTTGGGCTGGCAAATGAGGATTCCATCTTTCCTTTGGCTTACTTGGAGTCGAAGGAAGTAATTCAGCTATGCCATCATGCTCGTTTCATACCTACTCTACATCAGCTTAACAAATCTATTACACAACTGATCGTTAGTAGAACCAAATATAATGTCATCCACATATACTTGTACTAATATCATCAATTTTATGCATTTGATGAAACAGAGTCTTATCTATGACACCTCTAGTGAAACAATTTTCAAGTAAGAATATAAATAGAGTGTCATACCATGTCTGAGGTGCTTGCTTTAAGCCATAGAGTACCTTAACGAGAAAGTATACAAAATCTGCAAATTCTGGATCTTCAAACCCCGGGGGTTGTTTTACATACACTTCTTCTTCAAGCTCTTCATTCAGGAATGCACTCTTCACCTCCATTTGATAAACCTTAAAGTTGGAATGTACTGTGAATGCCAGAAACATCCCGATAGCTTCAAGCCTTGCCACTGGTGCATATGTTTCATCATAATCTATTCCTTCTTCTTGGGAATAATCTTTAGCAACCAGTCTGGCTTTGTTCCTCGTAACAATGCCATCTTCATCCAGTTTATTTCTGAATACCCACTTTGTGCCAATTATAGACTTTTTCTTTGGCCTGGGGTACCAACTTCAAGAATTTTTTTCTTTCAAATTGATTGAGTTCTTCTTGCATAAAAATAACCCAATCTGGATCTTCTAGTGCTTCTTCCACTTTATTTGGCTCTATTTCAGAGATAAAACCAGAGAATAAACATTCATTCTGAGAAGCACGTCTAGTTTGGACTCCAACATCTGGATTTCCTAGAATCAACTCAAATAAGTGATCTCTATTCCACACCCTATGTCTAGGAAGATTTGCCCTAGATGATTTAGCCTGATTATCATTAAAGTGCTGAGTCCTGCTAGTAGATCCTTCAGTTGCTCCCCCTGAGCTGCTGCTTGGTTGAGAATGAGATTCTATGCCACTACTAGTAGTTTTTGTGAATCTTTCATTATTTCCACTACTAGGGTCAGAATCATCATTGTTGTTATTCTCATTTGGTGCTTGATTTTCAGTTGCAGTTTTCAGGTTCCATTTCACCTTCATCTGAGTTCATATTTTCAAACTACAGAGTTTCAGTGTTGTCTGTTCTTTGTAGACTTGAGATCTTGAGATCATCGAAAGTTACATTCATGATTTTAATCACCTTTTTGTGTTCTATCACATAAACCCTGTATGCCTTAGATTCTAGAGAGTAACCATGAAATATGCCTTCATGAGCCTTGGATTGAAACTTTCCTAGATGTTCATCATCTTTCAGTACAAAGCACTTTGCTCCAAACACATGAAAGTGTTTCTGTGTTGGTTTATTGTTTGCCATCAACTCGTACGGAGTCTTGTCATGATCTTTATTTACCAGGGTACAGTTCTGAGTATAGAAAGCTGTGTTGACTGCTTCAGCCCAAAAGTATAGAGGTAACTTAGCTTCATTCAGTATTGTTCTTGCTGCTTTAACTAAAGTTCTGTTCTTACTTTCTACTACTTCATTTTGTTGTGGAGTTTTGGGCGCTGAATATTGTCTTAAAATCCCTTTCTCAATACAGAAATCATTGAGGGTTACATTCTTAAATTATGTTCCACTGTCAGACCTTATTTTCCTGACAGGAAAATAAGCTTCTAACTCTATCTTCTTTATTTGATCAATGATTGTTTGAGGGGCTTCATCCTTTGAGGCTAGAAATAACACCCACGTGTACTTGGAGTAGTCGTCTACAATTACTAGTGCATATCTCTTCCTTGACATAGACATTACGTTGACTGGACCAAATAATTCCATATGCAGAAGTTGCAGTGGTTCAATAATGTATTATGAATCTTTTCTTTGGTGAAATGCTTTCTTTGACTTCCCCTTTTCACATGCTTCACAGAATTCCATCTCAGGTAAACCTCTAACCAATTCCCTCTTACTAAAGAGTTCATTACCTTGAAGTTCAGGTGTGAAAGTTTCTTATGCCATAACCAACTGTCCTCTTTTGAAACTTTGCTGTAAAAACATTGAACTTCGCCTTTTCTTGTAGAGAATAAGTCAACTATAAAGAGATTCCCCTTTCTCACTCCTTGAAGAGTAAGCTTTGCATCTTTCCTATTTTGGATTACACATCTTTCTTTTTCAAAAGTTACTTTGTAGCCCTTGTCAGTGAACTGACTGATACTTAGAAGGTTGTGCTTTAATCCGTCTACAAGAGAGATATTTTCAATGATAACATTGCTAATTTCCAGATTGCCATATCCCGTTGTGAATCCCTTGTTGTTATCTACAAAGGTCACTATTGGGCTAGCTTTCTCAATCACATCTGATAGCAAAGCTTTATCACTAGTCATATGCCTTGAACAACCATTGTCGAGAATCCACATGACACACTTGTTCTTTGCTATGTCCTGTAACCACATATTGATTACTTCTTCTTTGGCTCCCAAATTTGATTAGGTCCAAGAGGTTTAGATAAGTAAAAAGATTTAGCTGTAGAAATTTCCTGGTCCTTGTCTTTTTCATCGACTGTGTCCTTACCCTTTGGTTTAGCCTTGACAGGGGTGTCTTTAGGCTTAGGGACATGGGCTTCCTTCCTAGACTTAGGAGGACTAGCAGTCTTTGCCCTAACATGCTTTCTATTCATGTTCACATCCGTATTGATGCAAGTACTAGATGATGCATTCATCAAGTTTATGTATGCAGACATGATTTTGAAAGCACATGGCATGCATCCTACTTTACCACATGGTTGATGAGGGATAAACATGGCATGCATGACAGGAATATTAGAAGTTTCTTCTTTTACTACTTTTATCTTTTTGCATGCATGCGTAAGATAACCAGTAAAATTACAATTATTACAAACTTTTCTAATAGCTTTGGAAGAGTAGGCATAATCATTATTCTTATTAACACCTATCTTGCCATTTCTGTTAGCTTTCTTCTTTTCATTCTTGCTGCCTAAATCACTTTTAATATGTTCCTTAGGTTCAACAATTTTTACAGATTTCTTAGGCAACTCCTTTTTACTTTCTTTCTCTTTCTTTTTGTCCTCAACAAGAATTTCTTCTTTCATTAAGATCTGTTCTTCATCTAGGGGTTCGATGACAAAATTCTTGTATAAGGGAATGTCTTGCTTCACAGGACTTTCCTCAGCAATTGATTCATCATGTCTCTTTCCTACCTTTTTATCATAGTCAAATCATATTCCAGTTTTTTGACCTATGACATGTTAATCTATTACCTCCTTAACAAGATTAACAGATTTCTTATAAGCATGGAGTTTTAACTCTAACTCAGAAATTTTATTCCTAAGAGCAGTTTCTACTTCTTGGTTGCATTTGTCTCTATTATGTAGATATTCTATCTTCTGTTTCAGATCTTATAAGTTAACACATGCAAGCTCTAGTTCTTCATTTCTAGCTTCTAGCATTTTATTCTTTAGAACTAGTTTAACATTTTCTTCTTCAAATGCTAGCATGCTTGTGTGAATGTTAAACATTTTTACACATAAATCTTCTATAGTTTTCTTATAATAAGAATTAGACATGTCAAATGTGGAAAGAAATGATACATCTGATGACTGAGGTGATTCCTTTGAAGAGTCTGCCATTAGTTCAACATTTCTATATGTCTCTTCATCATCATTGTCAGAGTCATCCCAGCTCTTTCCCTCGGCTATATAAGCTCTGCCCTGATGCTTCTTTACCAGTGCATCATACTTTTGCTTGAGTTCTTCATACGACTCCTTTCTTTCCTTTCCTTGATTAGACTTCCGGCATTCTGTAGCAAAATGTTCGGGTTTATCACAGTTGTAGTACTTAAACTTGCCGCGGTCTACCATTCCTGTCTTATAAGCTCCTTTGCTGTAAGACCCTGAAGACGAACCACCTCGGTTGTTGTTTCTGAAACTGGAACCACCGTAACTAGTGTTACTCTTGGATTTGTACTTAGGGTTCCTCCTAAACCTGAGGTTCTTGAACTTCCCTGCCATATAGGCCATTGTCTTATTTTCCAACTGTTCAAGTTCTTCCATTGAGTAGAAGTCATCTTCATCACCTGCTTGAGCATTCTGTAAAATTTCAGCTTCTAGAATCTCTTCTTTCTTAACAACAAGCTTCACTGTGCTAGTCTATGCGACAACAAAATCTTTGGCTACAAGAGCTGTAGTTTTCAATAGTGTTGTATTCTTACTTTCCACTGTTCTTGAACCATAAATGATCTGTCTTTGCTCTTGCTCCATTTAATAAGTGTTGAGCTTCCCATATAGAATTTCAATGGACATGTCATTTATGTCACTTCTCTCTCTGATGACAGAGATTTTGTTTTCAAGGTGTGCTGGCAGTGTCAACATAAATTTCATGCTGATCTCTCTATGTGAGTAGGCCTTCCCATGCAGTGACAAGTCGTTCAAAATTTTTTTGTATCTCTCAAAGACTTGAGTGATACTTTCTTCTGGTAGTGACTTAAACGCTTCATACTGGGATGTAAGAATATCCAACTTGTTCTCCTTCACTTCTATTGTACCATCCATTAGTAGATCAATCGTATCCCACATTTGTTTGGCACTATTACAATTAATCACTTGATTCAGCATTGTAGTGTCCAGTGAATCCATTAGGATATATTAAAGATGATTATCCCATGCAACTCTATCTTTATCAGTGTCAGTGTACTCTGAAGACTCATTTAGGGTAAATCCTTGAGGAATCCGTTCACCATCATCTGAGACTGTTTCTGGTGTTAGCTTCTAAGGTACATAGGGTCCATTTTCCAAAATTTCCATGTATTGAGAATTAGCTGATTTGATGAAAGTGGACATCTTTTTGTTCCATAAAATGTATTCATTTTTATCAACGGCTGGGATTTTGATGCTACTAACATGTTTGTTATGCCTACACTCTAGATGTAGTATATAGGCGCCACAAACATGTCCATATTCTTACTTGCGCCTTGAACTTGTTTTACTGCGCCTATGCCTTTTTGTTGCGCCTCTATAGTACCTCAAGAGTACAGGAGCCACCAAATGTAGTAACACTTGTCTTAACAAATATCTTGAATTCTTGAAGTAATTACTACTTAGTTTTCACTCTTCTGGCTTGATCAACTGATTTTCTTCTGATTAAACAAGACAATTCTTTTCTTGTTGTGCTGACTCTTAGTGCACTGGTCTAGTTCACAAATGACTAACACTTAATTGAATTCCCTTGACTTCTGTTCTGTTTTAGCTGATTAACCTCGGACTGTTGCATTGTTTCTGATCACTGAAACCCTTTGACATTTATACTTAATTCATTACATTGTCTTTAGTCTGAAATCTTCTAAACTCTTATTTATTGCTGAGGCCTGAAAATTTTAATGAACTTCTCTCGCTAACGTTCAATAAGCCTTTCGTCTTGAATGTTCTGCAATGATGTATGTATGATTCCTGTTTACATGTCCTTTTGGATTCTTGTGCTGCATATTATTATTATTTGACTGTCTTTGTTTCTTAGTTGAGTTATCGTTATCACTATTACATACTACGTTACATCTCTGATGTATTTGGTCTGGCAAATGAAGATTCCATCTTCAATATTTCAGTGTTGGTTTCCTGTTAGCCATCAACTCGTACGGAGTCTTGTCATGATCTTTATTAACCAGGGTACGGTTCTGAGTATAGCAAGCTGTGTTGACTGCTTCAGCCCAAAAGTATAGAGGTAACTTAGCTTCATCCAGCATTATTCTTGCTGCTTCAAC